>JALAZF010000153.1:0-5592500 GCA_022829125.1 Lathyrus tuberosus
ACGGGTTCATATTTGACCTGAAGTTTAGGTTCATATTTGACCTCGTTTCAAACAACGGGTTCATATTTAACCTGAGGTTTAGGTTCATATTTGACTTGGATTCAAACAACGAGTTCACATTTAACCTGAAGTTTAGGTTCATATTTGACCTGGATTCAAACAACGGGTTCATATTTGACCTGAGGTTTAGGTTCATATTTGACCTGGTTTCAAACGACGAGTTCATATTTGACCTGAAGTTTAGGTTCATATTTGACCTGGATTCAAACAACGGGTTCATATTTGACCTGAGGTTTTGGTTCATATTTGACCTGGTTTCAAACGACGGGTTCATATTTGACCTGAAGTTTAGGTTCATATTTGACCTGATTTCAAACGACATGTTCATATTTGACCTGGTTTCACACGAAGAGTTCATATTTGGCCTGATGTTTAGGTTCATATTTGACCTGGTTTCAAACGAGGGGTTCATATTTGACCTGAAGTTTAGGTTCATATTTGACCTGGTTTCAAACAACGGGTTCATATTTGACCTGGGGTTTAGGTTCATATTTGACTTGGATTCAAACAACGAGTTCACATTTAACTTGAAGTTTAGGTTCATATTACACCTGGATTCAAACAATGGGTTCATATTTGACCTGAGGTTTAGGTTCATATTTAACCTGGTTTCAAACGACGGGTTCATATTTGACCTGAAGTTTAGGTTCATATTTGACCTGATTTCAAACGACGGGTTCATATTTGACCTGAAGTTTAGGTTCATATTTGACCTGAAGTTTAGGTTCATATTTGACTTGAAGTTTAGGTTCATATTTCACCTGATTTCAAACGACGGGTTCATATTTGACCTGAAGTTTAGGTTCATATTTGACCTGGTTTCAAACGATGGGTTCATATTTGACCTGAAGTTTAGGTTTATATTTGACCTGGTTTCAAACGACGGGTTCATATTTGACCTGAGGTTTAGGTTCATATTTGACTTGGATTCAAACAACGAGTTCACACTTAACTTGAAGTTTAGGTTCATATTTCACCTGGATTCAAACAATGGGTTCATATTGGACCTGAGGTTTAGGTTCATATTTGACCTGGTTTCAAACGACGGGTTCATATTTGACCTGATGTTTAGGTTCATATTTGACCTGGTTTCAAACGATGGGTTCATATTTGACCTGAAGTTTAGGTTTATATTTGACCTGGTTTCAAACGACGGGTTCATATTTGACCTGAGGTTTAGGTTCATATTTGACTTGGATTCAAACAACGAGTTCACACTTAACTTGAAGTTTAGGTTCATATTTCACCTGGATTCAAACAATGGGTTCATATTGGACCTGAGGTTTAGGTTCATATTTGACCTGGTTTCAAACGACGGGTTCATATTTGACCTGATGTTTAGGTTCATATTTGACCTGGTTTCAAACGACGGGTTCATATTTGACCTGAAGTTTAGGTTCATATTTGACCTGATTTCAAACGACGGGTTCATATTTGACCTGAGGTTTAGGTTCATATTTGACCTGGTTTCAAACGACGGGTTCATATTTGACCTAAAGTTTAGGTTCATATTTGACCTGGTTTCAAACGACGGGTTCATATTTAACCTGAAGTTTAGGTTCATATTTGACTTGGATTCAAACAACGAGTTCACATTTAACCGGATGTTTAGGTTCATATTTGACCTGGATTCAAACAACGGGTTCATATTTGACCTGAGGTTTAGGTTCATATTTGACCCAGTTTCAAACGACGGGTTCATATTTGACCTGAAGTTTAGGTTCATATTTGACTTGAAGTTTAGGTTCATATTTCACTTGAAGTTTAGGTTCATATTTAACCTGATTTCAAACGACGGGTTCATATTTGACCTGAAGTTTAGGTTCATATTTGACCTAGTTTCAAACGAAGGATTCATATTTGACCTGAGGTTTAGGTTCATATTTGACCTGGTTTCAAACGACGGGTTCATATTTGACCTAAAGTTTAGGTTCATATTTGACCTGGTTTCAAACGACGGGTTCATATTTGACCTGAAGTTTAGGTTCATATTTGACCTCGTTTCAAACAACGGGTTCATATTTAACCTGAGGTTTAGGTTCATATTTGACTTGGATTCAAACAACGAGTTCACATTTAACCTGAAGTTTAGGTTCATATTTGACCTGGATTCAAACAACGGGTTCATATTTGACTTGAGGTTTAGGTTCATATTTGACCTGGTTTCAAACGACGAGTTCATATTTGACCTGAAGTTTAGGTTCATATTTGACCTGGATTCAAACAACGGGTTCATATTTGACCGGAGGCAAACGACGGGTTCATATTTGACCTGAAGTTTAGGTTCATATTTGACCTGATTTCAAACGACAGGTTCATATTTGACCTGGTTTCACACGACGAGTTCATATTTGGCCTGATGTTTAGGTTCATATTTGACCTGGTTTCAAACGAGGGGTTCATATTTGACCTGAAGTTTAGGTTCATATTTGACCTGGTTTCAAACAACGGGTTCATATTTGACCTGGGGTTTAGGTTCATATTTGACTTGGATTCAAACAACGAGTTCACATTTAACTTGAAGTTTAGGTTCATATTACACCTGGATTCAAATAATGGGTTCATATTTGACCTGAGGTTTAGGTTCATATTTAACCTGGTTTCAAACGACGGGTTCATATTTGACCTGAAGTTTAGGTTCATATTTGACCTGATTTCAAACGACGGGTTCATATTTGACCTGAAGTTTAGGTTCATATTTGACCTGAAGTTTAGGTTCATATTTGACTTGAAGTTTAGGTTCATATTTCACCTGATTTCAAACGACGGGTTCATATTTGACCTGAAGTTTAGGTTCATATTTGACCTGGTTTCAAACGATGGGTTCATATTTGACCTGAAGTTTAGGTTTATATTTGACCTGGTTTCAAACGACGGGTTCATATTTGACCTGAGGTTTAGGTTCATATTTGACTTGGATTCAAACAACGAGTTCACACTTAACTTGAAGTTTAGGTTCATATTTCACCTGGATTCAAACAATGGGTTCATATTGGACCTGAGGTTTAGGTTCATATTTGACCTGGTTTCAAACGACGGGTTCATATTTGACCTGATGTTTAGGTTCATATTTGACCTGGTTTCAAACGACGGGTTCATATTTGACCTGAAGTTTAGGTTCATATTTGACCTGATTTCAAACGACGGGGTTCATATTTGACCTGAGGTTTAGGTTCATATTTGACCTGGTTTCAAACGACGGGTTCATATTTGACCTAAAGTTTAGGTTCATATTTGACCTGGTTTCAAACGACGGGTTCATATTTAACCTGAAGTTTAGGTTCATATTTGACCTGGATTCAAACAACGAGTTCACATTTAACCGGAAGTTTAGGTTCATATTTGTCCTGGATTCAAACAACGGGTTCATATTTGACCTGAGGTTTAGGTTCATATTTGACCTGGTTTCAAACGACGGGGTTCATATTTGACCTGAAGTTTAGGTTCATATTTGACTTGAAGTTTAGGTTCATATTTCACTTGAAGTTTAGGTTCATATTTAACCTGATTTCAAACGACGGGTTCATATTTGACCTGAAGTTTAGGTTCATATTTGACCTAGTTTCAAACGAAGGATTCATATTTGACCTGAGGGTTTAGGTTCATATTTGACCTGGTTTCAAACGACGGGTTCATATTTGACCTAAAGTTTAGGTTCATATTTGACCTGGTTTCAAACGACGGGTTCATATTTGACCTGAAGTTTAGGTTCATATTTGACCTAGTTTCAAACAACGGGTTCATATTTAACCTGAGGTTTAGGTTCATATTTGACTTGGATTCAAACAACGAGTTCACATTTAACCTGAAGTTTAGGTTCATATTTGACCTGGATTCAAACAACGGGTTCATATTTGACCTGAGGTTTAGGTTCATATTTGACCTGGTTTCAAAACGGCGGGTTCATATTTGACCTGAAGTTTAGGTTCATATTTGACCTGAAGTTTAGGTTCATATTTGACTTGAAGTTTAGGTTCATATTTCATCTGATTTCAAACGACGGGTTCATATTTGACCTAAAGTTTAGGTTCATATTTGACCTGGTTTCAAACGACGGGTTCATATTTGACCTGAAGTTTAGGTTCATATTTGCACTGGTTTCAAACGACGGGTTCATATTTGACCTAAAGTTTAGGTTCATATTTGACCTGGTTTCAAACGACGGGTTCATATTTAACCTGAAGTTTAGGTTCATATTTGACCTAGTTTCAAACAACGGGTTCATATTTAACCTGAGGTTTAGGTTCATATTTGACTTGGATTCAAACAACGAGTTCACATTTAACCTGAAGTTTAGGTTCATATTTGACCTGGATTCAAACAAACGGGTTCATATTTGACCTGAGGTTTAGGTTCATATTTGACCTGGTTTCAAACGGCGGGTTCATATTTGACCTGAAGTTTAGGTTCATATTTGACCTGAAGTTTAGGTTCATATTTGACTTGAAGTTTAGGTTCATATTTCACCTGATTTCAAACGACGGGTTCATATTTGACCTAAAGTTTAGGTTCATATTTGACCTCGTTTCAAACGACGGGTTCATATTTGACCTGAAGTTTAGGTTCATATTTGCACTGGTTTCAAACGACGGGTTCATATTTGACCTGATGTTTAGGTTCATATTTGACCTGGTTTCAAACGACGAGTTCATATTTGACCTGAAGTTTAGGTTCATATTTGACCTGGATTTAAACAACGGGTTCATATTTGACTTGAGGTTTTTGGTTCATATTTGACCTGGTTTCAAACGACGGGTTCATATTTGACCTAAAGTTTAGGTTCATATTTGACCTTGTTTCAAACGACGGGTTCATATTTAACCTGAAGTTTAGGTTCATATTTGGACTTGGATTCAAACAACGAGTTCACATTTAACCGGAAGTTTAGGTTCATATTTGACCTGGATTCAAACAACGGGTTCATATTTGACCTGAGGTTTAGGTTCATATTTGACCTGGTTTCAAACGACGGGTTCATATTTGACCTGAAGTTTAGGTTCATATTTGACTTGAAGTTTAGGTTCATATTTCACTTGAAGTTTAGGTTCATATTTAACCTGATTTCAAACGACGGGTTCATATTTGACCTGAGGTTTAGGTTCATATTTGACCTGGTTTCAAACGACGGGTTCATATTTGACCTAAAGTTTAGGTTCATATTTGACCTGGTTTCAAACGACGGGTTCATATTTGACCTGAAGTTTTTGGTTCATATTTGACCTAGTTTCAAACAACGGGTTCATATTTAACCTGAGGTTTAGGTTCATATTTGACTTGGATTCAAACAACGAGTTCACATTTAACCTGAAGTTTAGGTTCATATTTGACCTGGATTCAAACAACGGGTTCATATTTGACCTGAGGTTTTGGTTCATATTTGACCTGGTTTCAAACGGCGGGTTCATATTTGACCTGAAGTTTAGGTTCATATTTGACCTGAAGTTTAGGTTCATATTTGACTTGAAGTTTAGGTTCATATTTCACCTGATTTCAAACGACGGGTTCATATTTGAACTAAAGTTTTAGGTTCATATTTGACCTGGTTTCAAACGACGGGTTCATATTTGACCTGAAGTTTAGGTTCATATTTGCACTGGTTTCAAACGACGGGTTCATATTTGACCTGATGTTTAGGTTCATATTTGACCTGGTTTCAAACGACGAGTTCATATTTGACCTGAAGTTTAGGTTCATATTTGACCTGGTTTCAAACGACGG
Organism: Lathyrus tuberosus; assembly: GCA_022829125.1. Lineage (NCBI taxonomy): Eukaryota > Viridiplantae > Streptophyta > Magnoliopsida > Fabales > Fabaceae > Lathyrus > Lathyrus tuberosus. The sequence continues at coordinate 5,779 of JALAZF010000153.1, forward strand.
GTTCATATTTGACCTGAAGTTTAGGTTCATATTTGACCTGATTTCAAACGACAGGTTTATATTTGACCTGGTTTCACACGACGGGTTCATATTTTGACCTGATGTTTAGGTTCATATTTGACCTGGTTTCAAACGAGGGGTTCATATTTGACCTGAAGTTTAGGTTCATATTTGACCTGGTTTCAAACGACGGGTTCATATTTGACCTGAAGTTTAGGTTCATATTTGACCTGGATTTCAAACGACGGGTTCATATTTGACCTGAAGTTTAGGTTCATATTTGACCTGAAGTTTAGGTTCATATTTGACTTGAAGTTTAGGTTCATATTTCACCTGATTTCAAACGACGGGTTCATATTTGACCTGAAGTTTAGGTTTATATTTGACCTGGTTTCAAACGATGGGTTCATATTTGACCTGAAGTTTAGGTTTATATTTGACCTGGTTTCAAACGACAGGTTCATATTTGACCTGAGGTTTAGGTTCATATTTGAGTTGTATTCAAACAACGAGTTCACACTTAACTTGAAGTTTAGGTTCATATTTCACCTGGATTCAAACAATGGGTTCATATTGGACCTGAGGTTTAGGTTCATATTTGACCTGGTTTCAAACGACGGGTTCATATTTGACCTGATGTTTAGGTTCATATTTGACCTGGTTTCAAACGACGGGTTCATATTTGACCTGAAGTTTAGGTTCATATTTGACCTGATTTCAAACGACGATTTCATATTTGACCTGAGGTTTAGGTTCATATTTGACCTGGTTTCAAACGACGGGTTCATATTTGACCTAAAGTTTAGGTTCATATTTGACCTGGTTTCAAACAACGGGGTTCATATTTAACCTGAAGTTTAGGTTCATATTTGACCTGGTTTCAAACAACGGGTTCATATTTGACCTGAGGTTTAGGTTCATATTTGACTTGGATTCAAACAACGAGTTCACATTTAACCTGAAGTTTAGGTTCATATTTGACCTGGATTCAAACAACGGGTTCATATTTGACCTGAGGTTTAGGTTCAATATTTGACCTGGTTTCAAACGACGGGTTCATATTTGACCTGAAGTTTAGGTTTATATTTTACCTGAAGTTTAGGTTCATATTTGACTTGAAGTTTAGGTTCATATTTAACCTGATTTCAAACGACGGGTTCATATTTGACCTGAAGTTTAGGTTCATATTTGACCTAGTTTCAGACGAAGGATTCATATTTGACCTGAGGTTTAGGTTCATATTTGACTTGGTTTCAAACGACGGGTTCATATTTGTCCTAAAGTTTAGGTTCATATTTGACCTGGTTTCAAACGACGGGTTCATATTTGACCTGGAGTTTAGGTTCATATTTGACCTAGTTTCAAACAACGGGTTCATATTTAACCTGAGGTTTAGGTTCATATTTGACTTGGATTCAAACAACGAGTTCACATTTAACCTGAAGTTTAGGATCATATTTGACCTGGATTCAAACAACGGGTTCATATTTGACCTAAGGTTTAGGTTCATATTTGACCTGGTTTCAAACGACGGGTTCATATTTGACCTGAAGTTTAGGTTCATATTTGACCTGAAGTTTAGGTTCATATTTGACTTGAAGTTTAGGTTCATATTTCACCTGATTTCAAACGACGGGTTCATATTTGACCTAAAGTTTTAGGTTCATATTTGACCTGGTTTCAAACGACTTGTTCATATTTGACCTGAAGTTTTAGGTTCATATTTGACCTGGTTTCAAACGACGGGTTCATATTTGACCTGATGTTTAGGTTCATATTTGACCTGGTTTCAAACGACGAGTTCATATTTGACCTGAAGTTTAGGTTCATATTTGACCTGGATTCACACGACGGGTTCATATTTGACCTGATGTTTAGGTTCATATTTGACCTGGTTTCAAACGACGGGGTTCATATTTGACCTGAAGTTTAGGTTCATATTTGGACCTGATTTCAAACGACAGTGTTTATATTTGACCTGGTTTCACACGACGGGTTCATATTTGACCTGATGTTTAGGTTCATATTTTACCTGGTTTCAAACGAGGGGTTCATATTTGACCTGAAGTTTAGGTTCATATTTGACCTGGTTTCAAACGACGGGTTCATATTTGACCTGAAGTTTAGGTTCATATTTGACCTGATTTCAAACGACGGGTTCATATTTGACCTGAAGTTTAGGTTCATATTTGACCTGAAGTTTAGGTTCATATTTGACTTGACGTTTAGGTTCATATTTCACCTGATTTCAAACGACGGGTTCATATTTGACCTGAAGTTTAGGTTTATATTTGACCTGGTTTCAAACGATGGGTTCATATTTGACCTGAAGTTTAGGTTTATATTTGACCTGGTTTCAAACGACAGGTTCATATTTGACCTGAGGTTTAGGTTCATATTTGACTTGGATTCAAACAACGAGTTCACACTTAACTTGAAGTTTAGGTTCATATTTCACCTGGATTCAAACAATGGGTTCATATTGGACCTGAGGTTTAGGTTCATATTTGACCTGGTTTCAAACGACGGGTTCATATTTGACCTGATGTTTAGGTTCATATTTGACCTGGTTTTCAAACGACGGGTTCATATTTGACCTGAAGTTTAGGTTCATATTTGACATGATTTCAAACGACGATTTCATATTTGACCTGAGGTTTAGGTTCATATTTGACCTGGTTTCAAACGACGGGTTCATATTTGACCTAAAGTTTAGGTTCATATTTGACCTGGTTTCAAACGACGGGTTCATATTTAACCTGAAGTTTAGGTTCATATTTGACCTGGTTTCAAACAACGGGTTCATATTTGACCTGAGGTTTAGGTTCATATTTGACCTGGTTCCAAACGACGGGTTCATATTTGACCTGAAGTTTAGGTTTATATTTTACCTGAAGTTTAGGTTCATATTTGACTTGAAGTTTAGGTTCATATTTAACCTGATTTCAAACGACGGGTTCATATTTGACCTGAAGTTTAGGTTCATATTTGACCTAGTTTCAGACGAAGGATTCATATTTGACCTGAGGTTTAGGTTCATATTTGACTTGGTTTCAAACGACGGGTTCATATTTGTCCTAAAGTTTAGGTTCATATTTGACCTGGTTTCAAACGACGGACGTGTTCATATTTGACCTGGAGTTTAGGTTCATATTTGACCTAGTTTCAAACAACGGGTTCATATTTAACCTGAGGTTTAGGTTCATATTTGACTTGGATTCAAACAACGAGTTCACATTTAACCTGAAGTTTAGGATCATATTTGACCTGGATTCAAACAACGGGTTCATATTTGACCTAAGGTTTAGGTTCATATTTGACCCGGTTTCAAACGACGGGTTCATATTTGACCTGAAGTTTAGGTTCATATTTGACCTGAAGTTTAGGTTCATATTTGACTTGAAGTTTAGGTTCATATTTCACCTGATTTCAAACAACGGGTTCATATTTGACCTAAAGTTTAGGTTCATATTTGACCTGGTTTCAAACGACTTGTTCATATTTGACCTGAAGTTTAGGTTCATATTTGACCTGGTTTCAAACGACGGGTTCATATTTGACCTGATGTTTAGGTTCATATTTGACCTGGTTTCAAACGACGAGTTCATATTTGACCTGAAGTTTAGGTTCATATTTGACCTGGATTCATACAACGGGTTCATATTTGACCTGAGCTTTTGGTTCATATTTTGACCTGGTTTCAAACGACGGGTTCATATTTGACCTGAAGTTTAGGTTCATATTTGACCTGATTTCAAACGACAGGTTCATATTTGAATTGGTTTCACACGACGGGTTCATATTTGACCTGATGTTTAGGTTCATATTTGACCTGGTTTCAAACGAGGGGTTCATATTTGGACCTGAAGTTTAGGTTCATATTTGACCTGGTTTCAAACAACGGGTTCATATTTGACCTGGGGTTTAGGTTCATATTTGACTTGGATTCAAACAACGAGTTCACATTTAACTTGAAGTTTAGGTTCATATTACACCTGGATTCAAACAATGGGTTCATATTTGACCTGAGGTTTAGGTTCATATTTAACCTGGTTTCAAACGACGGGTTCATATTTGACCTGAAGTTTAGGTTCATATTTGGCCTGATTTCAAACGACGGGTTCATATTTGACCTGAAGTTTAGGTTCATATTTGACCTGACGTTTAGGTTCATATTTGACTTGAAGTTTAGGTTCATATTTCACCTGATTTCAAACGACGGGTTCATATTTGACCTGAAGTTTAGGTTCATATTTGACCTGGTTTCAAACGATGGGTTCATATTTGACCTGAAGTTTAGGTTTATATTTGACCTGGTTTCAAACGACGGGTTCATATTTGACCTGAGGTTTAGGTTCATATTTGACTTGGATTCAAACAACGAGTTCACACTTAACTTGAAGTTTAGGTTCATATTTTACCTGGATTCAAACAATGGGTTCATATTGGACCTGAGGTTTAGGTTCATATTTGACCTGGTTTCAAACGACGGGTTCATATTTGACCTGATGTTTAGGTTCATATTTGACCTGGTTTCAAACGACGGGTTCATATTTGACCTGAAGTTTAGGTTCATATTTGACCTGATTTCAAACGACGGGTTCATATTTGACCTGAGGTTTAGGTTCATATTTGACCTGGTTTCAAACGACGGGTTCATATTTTACCTAAAGTTTAGGTTCATATTTGACCTGGTTTCAAACGACGGGTTCATATTTAACCTGAAGTTTAGGTTCATATTTGACCTGGTTTCAAACAACGGGTTCATATTTGACCTGAGGTTTAGGTTCATATTTGACTTGGATTCAAACAACGAGTTCACATTTAACCTGAAGTTTAGGTTCATATTTGACCTGGATTCAAACAACGGGTTCATATTTGACCTGAGGTTTAGGTTCATATTTGACCTGGTTTCAAACGACGGGTTCATATTTGACCTGAAGTTTAGGTTCATATTTGACTTGAAGTTTAGGTTCATATTTCACTTGAAGTTTAGGTTCATATTTAACCTGATTTCAAACGACGGGTTCATATTTGACCTGAAGTTTAGGTTCATATTTGACCTAGTTTCAAACGAAGGATTCATATTTGACCTGAGGTTTAGGTTCATATTTGACCTGGTTTCAAACGACGGGTTCATATTTGACCTAAAGTTTAGGTTCATATTTGACCTGGTTTCAAACGACGGGTTCATATTTGACCTGAAGTTTAGGTTCATATTTGACCTAGTTTCAAACAACGGGTTCATATTTAACCTGAGGTTTAGGTTCATATTTGACTTGGATTCAAACAACGAGTTCACATTTAACCTGAAGTTTAGGTTCATATTTGACCTGGATTCAAACAACGGGTTCATATTTGACCTGAGGTTTAGGTTCATATTTGACCTGGTTTCAAACGACGGGTTCATATTTGACCTGAAGTTTAGGTTCATATTTGACCTGAAGTTTAGGTTCATATTTGACTTGAAGTTTAGGTTCATATTTCACCTGATTTCAAACGACGGGTTCATATTTGACCTAAAGTATAGGTTCATATTTGACCTGGTTTCAAACGACGGGTTCATATTTGACCTGAAGTTTAGGTTCATATTTGACCTGGTTTCAAACGACGGGTTCATATTTGACCTGATGTTTAGGTTCATATTTGACCTGGTTTCAAACGACGAGTTCATATTTGACCTGAAGTTTAGGTTCATATTTGACCTGGATTCAAACAACGGGTTCATATTTGACCTGAGGTTTTGGTTCATATTTGACCTGGTTTCAAACGACGGGTTCATATTTGACCTGGTTTCAAACGACGGGTTCATATTTGACCTGAAGTTTAGGTTCATATTTGACCTGATTTCAAACGAGGGGTTCATATTTGACCTGAGGTTTAGGTTCATATTTGACCTGGTTTCAAACGACGGGTTCATATTTGACCTGAAGTTTAGGTTCATATTTGACCTGAAGTTTAGGTTCATATTTGACTTGAAGTTTAGGTTCATATTTCACCTGATTTCAAACGACAGGTTCATATTTGACCTGAAGTTTAGGTTCATATTTGACCTGGTTTCAAACGATGGGTTCATATTTGACCTGAAGTTTAGGTTTATATTTGACCTGGTTTCAAACGACGGGTTCATATTTGACCTGAGGTTTAGGTTCATATTTGACTTGGATTCAAACAACGAGTTCACACTTAACTTGAAGTTTAGGTTCATATTTCACCTGGATTCAAACAATGGGTTCATATTGGACCTGAGGTTTAGGTTCATATTTGACCTGGTTTCAAATGACGGGTTCATATTTGAACTGATGTTTAGGTTCATATTTGACCTGGTTTCAAACGACGGGTTCATATTTGACCTGAAGTTTAGGTTCATATTTGACCTGATTTCAAACGACAGGTTCATATTTGACCTGAGGTTTAGGTTCATATTTGACCTGGTTTCAAACGACGGGTTCATATTTGACCTAAAGTTTAGGTTCATATTTGACCTGGTTTCAAACGACTGGTTCATATTTAACCTGAAGTTTAGGTTCATATTTGACCTGGTTTCAAACAACGGGTTCATATTTGACCTGAGGTTTAGGTTCATATTTGACTTGGATTCAAACAACGAGTTCACATTTAACCTGAAGTTTAGGTTCATATTTGACCTGGATTCAAACAACGGGTTCATATTTGACCTGAGGTTTAGGTTCATATTTGACCTGGTTTCAAACGACGGGTTCATATTTGACCTGAGGTTTAGGTTCATATTTGACTTGGATTCAAACATCGAGTTCACATTTAACCTGAAGTTTAGGTTCATATTTGACCTGGATTCAAACAACGGGTTCATATTTGACCTGAGGTTTAGGTTCATATTTGACCTGGTTTCAAACGACGGGTTCATATTTGACCTGAAGTTTAGGTTCATATTTGACCTGAAGTTTAGGTTCATATTTGACTTGAAGTTTAGGTTCATATTTCACCTGATTTCAAACGACGGGTTCATATTTGACCTAAAGTTTAGGTTCATATTTGACCTGGTTTCAAACGAAGGGTTCATATCTGACCTGAAGTTTAGGTTCATATTTGACCTGGTTTCAAACGACGGGTTCATATTTGACCTGATGTTTAGGTTCATATTTGACCTGGTTTCAAACGACGAGTTCATATTTGACCTGAAATTTAGGTTCATATTTGACCTGGATTCAAACAACGGGTTCATATTTGACCTGAGGTTTTGGTTCATATTTGACCTGGTTTCAAACGACGGGTTCATATTTGACCTGAAGTTTAGGTTCATATTTGACCTGATTTCAAACGACAGGTTCATATTTGACCTGGTTTCACACGACGGGTTCATATTTGACCTGATGTTTAGGTTCATATTTGACCTGGTTTCAAACGAGGGGTTCATATTTGACCTGAAGTTTAGGTTCATATTTGACCTGGTTTCAAACAACGGGTTCATATTTGACTTGGGGTTTAGGTTCATATTTGACTTGGATTCAAACAACGAGTTCACATTTAACTTGAAGTTTAGGTTCATATTACACCTGGATTCAAACAATGGGTTCATATTTGACCTGTGGTTTAGGTTCATATTTAACCTGGTTTCAAACGACGGGTTCATATTTGACCTGAAGTTTAGGTTCATATTTGACCTGGTTTCAAACGACGGGTTCATATTTGACCTGAAGTTTAGGTTCATATTTGACCTGATTTCAAACGACGGGTTCATATTTGACCTGAAGTTTAGGTTCATATTTGACCTGAAGTTTAGGTTCATATTTGACTTGAAGTTTAGGTTCATATTTCACCTGATTTCAAACGACCGGTTCATATTTGACCTGAGGTTTAGGTTCATATTTGACCTGGTTTCAAACGACGGGTTCATATTTGACCTAAAGTTTAGGTTCATATTTGACCTGGTTTCAAACGACGGGTTCATATTTAACCTGAAGTTTAGGTTCATATTTGACCTGGTTTCAAACAACGGGTTCATATTTGACCTGAGGTTTAGGTTCATATTTGACTTGGATTCAAACAACGAGTTCACATTTAACCTGAAGTTTAGTTTCATATTTGACCTGGATTCAAACAACGGGTTCATATTTGACCTGAGGTTTAGGTTCATATTTGACCTGGTTTCGAACGACGGGTTCATATTTGACCTGAAGTTTAGGTTCATATTTGACTTGAAGTTTAGGTTCATATTTGACTTGAAGTTTAGGTTCATATTTAACCTGATTTCAAACGACGGGTTCATATTTAACCTGAAGTTTTGGTTCATATTTGACCTAGTTTCAAACGAAGGATTCATATTTGACCTGAGGTTTAGGTTCATATTTGACCTGGTTTTCAAACGACGGGTTCATATTTGACCTAAAGTTTAGGTTCATATTTGACCTGGTTTCAAACGACGGGTTCATATTTGACCTGAAGTTTAGGTTCATATTTGACCTAGTTTCAAACAACGGGTTCATATTTAACCTGAGGTTTAGGTTCATATTTGACTTGGATTCAAACAACGAGTTCATATTTAACCTGAAGTTTAGGTTCATATTTGACCTGGATTCAAACAACGGGTTCATATTTGACCTGGGGTTTAGGTTCATATTTGACCTGGTTTCAAACGACGGGTTCATATTTGACCTGAAGTTTAGGTTCATATTTGACTTGAAGTTTAGGTTCGTATTTGACTTGAAGTTTAGGTTCATATTTCACCTGATTTCAAACGACGGGTTCATATTTGACCTAAAGTTTAGGTTCATATTTGACCTGGTTTCAAACGACGGGTTCATATTTGACCTGAAGTTTAGGTTCATATTTGACCTGGTTTCAAACGACGGGTTCATATTTGACCTGATGTTTAGGTTCATATTTGACCTGGTTTCAAACGACGGGTTCATATTTGACCTGAAGTTTAGGTTCATATTTGACCTGATTTCAAACGACGGGTTCATATTTGACCTAAAGTTTAGGTTCATATTTGACCTGGTTTCAAACGACGGGTTCATATTTGACCTGAAGTTTAGGTTCATATTTGACCTGATTTCAAACGACGGGTTCATATTTGACCTGAAGTTTAGGTTCATATTTGACCTGAAGTTTAGGTTCATATTTGACTTGAAGTTTAGGTTCATATTTCACCTGATTTGAAACGACGGGTTCATATTTGACCTGAGGTTTAGGTTCATATTTGACCTGTTTCAAACGACGGGTTCATATTTGACCTAAAGTTTAGGTTCATATTTGACCTGGTTTCAAACGACGGGTTCATATTTAACCTGAAGTTTAGGTTCATATTTGACCTGGTTTCAAACAACGGGTTTATATTTGACCTGAGGTTTAGGTTCATATTTGACTTGGATTCAAACAACAAGTTCACATTTAACATGAAGTTTAGGTTCATATTTGCCCTGGATTCAAACAACGGGTTCATATTTGACCTGAGGTTTAGGTTCATATTTGACCTGGTTTCAAACGACGGGTTCGTATTTGACCTGAAGTTTAGGTTCAGATTTGACTTGAAGTTTAGGTTCATATTTGACTTGAAGTTTAGGTTCATATTTAACCTGATTTCAAACGACGGGTTCATATTTGACCTGAAGTTTAGGTTCATATTTGACCTAGTTTCAAACGAAGGATTCATATTTGACCTGAGGTTTAGGTTCATATTTGACCTGGTTTCAAACGACGGGTTCATATTTGACCTACAGTTTAGGTTCATATTTGACCTGGTTTCAAACGACGGGTTCATATTTGACCTAGTTTCAAACAACGGGTTCATATTTAACCTGAGGTTTAGGTTCATATTTGACTTGGATTCAAACAACGAGTTGACATTTAACCTGAAGTTTAGGTTCATATTTGACCTGGATTCAAACAACGGGTTCATTTTTGACCTGAGGTTTAGGTTCATATTTGACCTGGTTTCAAACGACGGGTTCATATTTGACCTGAAGTTTAGGTTCATATTTGACCTGAAGTTTAGGTTCATATTTGACTTGAAGTTTAGGTTCATATTTCACCTGATTTCAAACGACGGGTTCATATTTGACCTAAAGTTTAGGTTCATATTTGACCTGGTTTCAAACGACGGGTTCATATTTGACCTGAAGTTTAGGTTCATATTTGACCTGGTTTCAAACGACGGGTTCATATTTGACCTGATGTTTAGGTTCATATTTGACCTGGTTTCAAACGACGGGTTCATATTTGACCTGAAGTTTAGGTTCATATTTGACCTGATTTCAAACGACGGGTTCATATTTGACCTAAAGTTTAGGTTCATATTTGACCTGGTTTTAAACGACGGGTTCATATTTGACCTGAAGTTTAGGTTCATATTTGACCTGGTTTCAAACGACGGGTTCATATTTGACCTGATGTTTAGGTTCATATTTGACCTGGTTTCAAACGACGAGTTCATATTTGACCTGAAGTTTAGGTTCATATTTGACCTGGATTCAAACAACGGGTTCATATTTGACCTGAGGTTTTGGTTCATATTTGACCTGGTTTCAAACGACGGGTTCATATTTGACCTGAAGTTTAGGTTCATATTTGACCTGATTTCAAACGACGGGTTCATATTTGACCTGGTTTCACACGACGGGTTCATATTTGACCTGATGTTTAGGTTCATATTTGACCTGGTTTAAAACGAGGGGTTCATATTTGACCTGAAGTTTAGGTTCATATTTGACCTGGTTTCAAACAACGGGTTCAAATTTGACCTGGGGTTTAGGTTCATATTTGACTTGGATTCAAACAACGAGTTCACATTTAACTTGAAGTTTAGGTTCATATTACACCTGGATTCAAACAATGGGTTCATATTTGAACTGAGGTTTAGGTTCATATTTAACCTGGTTTCAAACGACGGGTTCATATTTGACCTGAAGTTTAGGTTCATATTTGACCTGATTTCAAACGACGGGTTCATATTTGACCTGAAGTTTAGGTTCATATTTGACCTGAAGTTTAGGTTCATATTTGACTTGAAGTTTAGGTTCATATTTCACCTGATTTCAAACGACGGGTTCATATTTGACCTGAAGTTTAGGTTCATATTTGACCTGGTTTCAAACGATGGGTTCATATTTGACCTGAAGTTTAGGTTTATATTTGACCTGGTTTCAAACGACGGGTTCATATTTGACCTGAGGTTTAGGTTCATATTTGACTTGGATTCAAACAACGAGTTCACACTTAACTTGAAGTTTAGGTTCATATTTCACCTGGATTCAAACAATGGGTTCATATTGGACCTGAGGTTTAGGTTCATATTTGACCTGGTTTCAAACGACGGGTTCATATTTGACCTGATGTTTAGGTTCATATTTGACCTGGTTTCAAACGACGGGTTCATATTTGACCTGAAGTTTAGGTTCATATTTAACCTGATTTCAAACGACGGGTTCATATTTGACCTGAGGTTTAGGTTCATATTTGACCTGGTTTCAAACGACGGGTTCATATTTGACCTAAAGTTTAGGTTCATATTTGACCTGGTTTCAAACGACGGGTTCATATTTAACCTGAAGTTTAGGTTCATATTTGACCTGGTTTCAAACAACGGGTTCATATTTGACCTGAAGTTTAGGTTCATATTTGACTTGAAGTTTAGGTTCATATTTGACTTGAAGTTTAGGTTCATATTTAACCTGATTTCAAACGACGGGTTCATATTTGACCTGAAGTTTAGGTTCATATTTGACCTAGTTTCAAACGAAGGATTCATATTTGACCTGAGGTTTAGGTTCATATTTGACCTGGTTTCAAACAACGGGTTCATATTTGACCTAAAGTTTAGGTTCAAATTTGACCTGGTTTCAAACGACGGGTTCATATTTGACCTGAAGTTTAGGTTCATATTTGACCTAGTTTCAAACAACGGGTTCATATTTAACCTGAGGTTTAGGTTCATATTTGACTTGGATTCAAACAACGAGTTCACATTTAACCTGAAGTTTAGGTTCATATTTGACCTGGATTCAAACAACGGGTTCATATTTGACCTGAGGTTTAGGTTCATATTTGACCTGGTTTCAAACGACGGGTTCATATTTGACCTGAAGTTTAGGTTCATATTTGACCTGAAGTTTAGGTTCATATTTGACTTGAAGTTTAAGTTCATATTTCACCTGATTTCAAACGACGGGTTCATATTTGACCTAAAGTTTAGGTTCATATTTGACCTGGTTTCAAACGACGGGTTCATATTTGACCTGAAGTTTAGGTTCATATTTGACCTGGTTTCAAACGACGGGTTCATATTTGACCTGATGTTTAGGTTCATATTTGACCTGGTTTCAAACGACGAGTTCATATTTGACCTGAAGTTTAGGTTCATATTTGACCTGGATTCAAACAACGAGTTGACATTTAACCTGAAGTTTAGGTTCATATTTGACCTGGATTCAAACAACGGGTTCATATTTGACCTGAGGTTTAGGTTCATATTTGACCTGGTTTCAAACGACGGGTTCATATTTGACCTGAAGTTTAGGTTCATATTTGACTTGAAGTTTAGGTTCATATTTGACTTGAAGTTTAGGTTCATATTTAACCTGATTTCAAACGACGGGTTCATATTTGACCTGAAGTTTAGGTTCATATTTGACCTAGTTTCAAACGAAGGATTCATATTTGACCTGAGGTTTAGGTTCATATTTGACCTGGTTTCAAACGACGGGTTCATATTTGACCTAAAGTTTAGGTTCATATTTGACCTGGTTTCAAACGACGGGTTCATATTTGACCTGAAGTTTAGGTTCATATTTGACCTAGTTTCAAACAACGGGTTCATATTTAACCTGAGGTTTAGGTTCATATTTGACTTGGATTCAAACAACGAGTTCACATTTAACCTGAAGTTTAGGTTCATATTTGACCTGGATTCAAACAACGGGTTCATATTTGACCTGAGGTTTAGGTTCATATTTGACCTGGTTTCAAACGACGGGTTCATATTTGACCTGAAGTTTAGGTTCATATTTGACCTGAAGTTTAGGTTCATATTTGACTTGAAGTTTAAGTTCATATTTCACCTGATTTCAAACGACGGGTTCATATTTGACCTAAAGTTTAGGTTCATATTTGACCTGGTTTCAAACGACGGGTTCATATTTGACCTGAAGTTTAGGTTCATATTTGACCTGGTTTCAAACGACGGGTTCATATTTGACCTGATGTTTAGGTTCATATTTGACCTGGTTTCAAACGACGAGTTCATATTTGACCTGAAGTTTAGGTTCATATTTGACCTGGATTCAAACAACGGGTTCATATTTGACCTGAGGTTTTGGTTCATATTTGACCTGGTTTCAAACGACGGGCTCATATTTGACCTGAAGTTTAGGTTCATATTTGACCTGATTTCAAACGACGGGTTCATATTTGACCTGGTTTCACACGACGGGTTCATATTTGACCTGGTTTCAAACGAGGGGGTCATATTTGACCTGAAGTTTAGGTTCATATTTGACCTGGTTTCAAACAACGGGTTCATATTTGACCTGGGGTTTAGGTTCATATTTGACTTGGATTCAAACAACGAGTTCACATTTAACTTGAAGTTTAGGTTCATATTACACCTGGATTCATACAATGGGTTCATATTTGACCTGAGGTTTAGGTTCATATTTAACCTGGTTTCAAACGACGGGTTCATATTTGACCTGAAGTTTAGGTTCATATTTGACCTGGTTTTCAAACGACGGGTTCATATTTGACCTGAAGTTTAGGTTCCTATTTGACCTGATTTCAAATGACGGGTTCATATTTGACCTGAAGTTTAGGTTCATATTTGACCTGAAGTTTAGGTTCATATTTGACTTGAAGTTTAGGTTCATATTTCACCTGATTTCAAACGACGGGTTCATATTTGACCTGAAGTTTAGGTTCATATTTGACCTGGTTTCAAACGATGGGTTCATATTTGACCTGAAGTTTAGGTATATATTTGACCTGGTTTCAAACGACGGGTTCATATTTGACCTGAGGTTTAGGTTCATATTTGACTTGGATTCAAACAACGAGTTCTCACTTAACTTGAAGTTTAGGTTCATATTTCACCTGGATTCAAACAATGGGTTCATATTGGACCTGAGGTTTAGGTTCATATTTGACCTGGTTTCAAACGACGGGTTCATATTTGACCTGAAGTTTAGGTTCATATTTGACCTGATTTCAAACGACGGGTTCATATTTGACCTGAGGTTTAGGTTCATATTTGACCTGGTTTCAAACGACGGGTTCATATTTGACCTAAAGTTTAGGTTCATATTTGACCTGGTTTCAAACGACGGGTTCATATTTAACCTGAAGTTTAGGTTCATATTTGACCTGGTTTCAAACAACGCGTTCATATTTGACCTGAAGTTTAGGTTCATATTTGACCTGGATTCAAACGACGGGTTCATATTTAACCTGAAGTTTAGGTTCATATTTGACCTGGTTTCAAACAACGGGTTCATATTTGACCTGAGGTTTAGGTTCATATTTGACTTGGATTCAAACAACGAGTTCACATTTAACTTGAAGTTTAGGTTCATATTACACCTGGATTCATACAATGGGTTCATATTTGACCTGAGGTTTAGGTTCATATTTAACCTGGTTTCAAACGACGGGTTCATATTTGACCTGAAGTTTAGGTTCATATTTGACCTGGTTTCAAACGACGGGTTCATATTTGACCTGAAGTTTAGGTTCATATTTGACCTGATTTCAAATGACGGGTTCATATTTGACCTGAAGTTTAGGTTCATATTTGACCTGAAGTTTAGGTTCATATTTGACTTGAAGTTTAGGTTCATATTTCACCTGATTTCAAACAACGGGTTCATATTTGACCTGAAGTTTAGGTTCATATTTGACCTGGTTTCAAACGATGGGTTCATATTTGACCTGAAGTTTAGGTATATATTTGACCTGGTTTCAAACGACGGGTTCATATTTGACCTGAGGTTTAGGTTCATATTTGACTTGGATTCAAACAACGAGTTCTCACTTAACTTGAAGTTTAGGTTCATATTTCACCTGGATTCAAACAATGGGTTCATATTGGACCTGAGGTTTAGGTTCATATTTGACCTGGTTTCAAACGACGGGTTCATATTTGACCTGAAGTTTAGGTTCATATTTGACCTGATTTCAAACGACGGGTTCATATTTGACCAGAGGTTTAGGTTCATATTTGACCTGGTTTCAAACGACGGGTTCATATTTGACCTAAAGTTTAGGTTCATATTTGACCTGGTTTCAAACGACGGGTTCATATTTAACCTGAAGTTTAGGTTCATATTTGACCTGGTTTCAAACAACGGGTTCATATTTGACCTGAGGTTTAGGTTCATATTTGACTTGGATTCAAACAACGAGTTCACATTTAACCTGAAGTTTAGGTTTATATTTGACCTGGATTCAAACAACGGGTTCATATTTGACTTGGATTCAAACAACGAGTTCACATTTAACCTGAAGTTTAGGTTCATATTTGACCTGGATTCAAACAACGGGTTCATATTTGACCTGAGGTTTAGGTTCATATTTGACCTGGTTTCAAACGACGGGTTCATATTTGACCTAAAGTTTAGGTTCATATTTGACCTGAAGTTTAGGTTCATATTTGACTTGAAGTTTAGGTTAATATTTAACCTGATTTCAAACGACGGGTTCATATTTGACCTGAAGTTTAGGTTCATATTTGACCTAGTTTCAAACGAAGGATTCATATTTGACCTGAGGTTTTGGTTCATATTTGACCTGGTTTCAAACGACGGGCTCATATTTGACCTGAAGTTTAGGTTCATATTTGACCTGATTTCAAACGACAGGTTCATATTTGACCTGGTTTCACACGACGGGTTCATATTTGACCTGGTTTCAAACGAGGGGGTCATATTTGACCTGAAGTTTAGGTTCATATTTGACCTGGTTTCAAACAACGGGTTCATATTTGACCTGGGGTTTAGGTTCATATTTGACTTGGATTCAAACAACGAGTTCACATTTAACTTGAAGTTTAGGTTCATATTACACCTGGATTCATACAATGGGTTCATATTTGACCTGAGGTTTAGGTTCATATTTAACCTGGTTTCAAACGACGGGTTCATATTTGACCTGAAGTTTAGGTTCATATTTGACCTGGTTTCAAACGACGGGTTCATATTTGACCTGAAGTTTAGGTGCATATTTGACCTGATTTCAAATGACGGGTTCATATTTGACCTGAAGTTTAGGTTCATATTTGACCTGAAGTTTAGGTTCATATTTGACTTGAAGTTTAGGTTCATATTTCACCTGATTTCAAACAACGGGTTCATATTTGACCTGAAGTTTAGGTTCATATTTGACCTGGTTTCAAACGATGGGTTCATATTTGACCTGAAGTTTAGGTATATATTTGACCTGGTTCAAACGACGGGTTCATATTTGACCTGAGGTTTAGGTTCATATTTGACTTGGATTCAAACAACGAGTTCTCACTTAACTTGAAGTTTAGGTTCATATTTCACCTGGATTCAAACAATGGGTTCATATTGGACCTGAGGTTTAGGTTCATATTTGACCTGGTTTCAAACGACGGGTTCATATTTGACCTGAAGTTTAGGTTCATATTTGACCTGATTTCAAACGACGGGTTCATATTTGACCAGAGGTTTAGGTTCATATTTGACTTGGATTCAAACAACGAGTTCTCACTTAACTTGAAGTTTAGGTTCATATTTCACCTGGATTCAAACAATGGGTTCATATTGGACCTGAGGTTTAGGTTCATATTTGACCTCAGGCCTGTTCAAACGACGGGTTCATATTTGACCTGAAGTTTAGGTTCATATTTGACCTGATTTCAAACGACGGGTTCATATTTGACCTGAGGTTTAGGTTCATATTTGACCTGGTTTCAAACGACGGGTTCATATTTGACCTAAAGTTTAGGTTCATATTTGACCTGGTTTCAAACGACGGGTTCATATTTAACCTGAAGTTTAGGTTCATATTTGACCTGGTTTCAAACAACGGGTTCATATTTGACCTGAGGTTTAGGTTCATATTTGACTTGGATTCAAACAACGAGTTCACATTTAACCTGAAGTTTAGGTTCATATTTGACCTGGATTCAAACAACGGGTTCATATTTGACTTGGATTCAAACAACGAGTTCACATTTAACCTGAAGTTTAGGTTCATATTTGACCTGGATTCAAACAACGGGTTCATATTTGACCTGAGGTTTAGGTTCATATTTGACCTGGTTTCAAACGACGGGTTCATATTTGACCTAAAGTTTAGGTTCATATTTGACCTGAAGTTTAGGTTCATATTTGACTTGAAGTTTAGGTTAATATTTAACCTGATTTCAAACGACGGGTTCATATTTGACCTGAAGTTTAGGTTCATATTTGACCTAGTTTCAAACGAAGGATTCATATTTGACCTGAGGTTTTGGTTCATATTTGACCTGGTTTCAAACGACGGGCTCATATTTGACCTGAAGTTTAGGTTCATATTTGACCTGATTTCAAACGACAGGTTCATATTTGACCTGGTTTCACACGACGGGTTCATATTTGACCTGGTTTCAAACGAGGGGGTCATATTTGACCTGAAGTTTAGGTTCATATTTGACCTGGTTTCAAACAACGGGTTCATATTTGACCTGGGGTTTAGGTTCATATTTGACTTGGATTCAAACAACGAGTTCACATTTAACTTGAAGTTTAGGTTCATATTACACCTGGATTCATACAATGGGTTCATATTTGACCTGAGGTTTAGGTTCATATTTAACCTGGTTTCAACGACGGGTTCATATTTGACCTGAAGTTTAGGTTCATATTTGACCTGGTTTCAAACGACGGGTTCATATTTGACCTGAAGTTTAGGTTCATATTTGACCTGATTTCAAATGACGGGTTCATATTTGACCTGAAGTTTAGGTTCATATTTGACCTGAAGTTTAGGTTCATATTTGACTTGAAGTTTAGGTTCATATTTCACCTGATTTCAAACGACGGGTTCATATTTGACCTGAAGTTTAGGTTCATATTTGACCTGGTTTCAAACGATGGGTTCATATTTGACCTGAAGTTTAGGTATATATTTGACCTGGTTTCAAACGACGGGTTCATATTTGACCTGAGGTTTAGGTTCATATTTGACTTGGATTCAAACAACGAGTTCTCACTTAACTTGAAGTTTAGGTTCATATTTCACCTGGATTCAAACGACGGGTCATATTTGACCTGGTTTCAAACGACGGGTTCATATTTGACCTGATGTTTAGGTTCATATTTGACCTGGTTTCAAACGACGGGTTCATATTTGACCTGAAGTTTAGGTTCATATTTGACCTGATTTCAAACGATGGGTTCATACTTGACCTGAGGTTTAGGTTCATATTTGACCTGGTTTCAAACGACGGGTTCATATTTGACCTAAAGTTTAGGTTCATATTTAACCTGGTTTCAAACGACGGGTTCATATTTAACCTGAAGTTTAGGTTCATATTTGACCTGGTTTCAAACAACGGGTTCATATTTGACCTGAGGTTTAGGTTCATATTTGACCTGGTTTCAAACGACGGGTTCATATTTGACCTAATGTTTAGGTTCATATTTGACCTGAAGTTTAGGTTCATATTTGACTTCAAGTTTAGGTTAATATTTAACCTTATTTCAAACGACGGGTTCATATTTGACCTGAAGTTTAGGTTCATATTTGACCTAGTTTCAAACGAAGGATTCATAATTGACCTGAGGTTTAGGTTCATATTTGACCTGGTTTCAAACGACGGGTTCATATTTGACCTAAAGTTTAGGTTCATATTTGACCTGGTTTCAAACGACGGGTTCATATTTGACCTGAAGTTTAGGTTCATATTTGACCTAGTTTCAAACAACGGGTTCATATTTAACCTGAGGTTTAGGTTCATATTTGACTTGGATTCAAAAAACGAGTTCACATTTAACCTGATGTTTAGGTTCATATTTGACCTGGATTCAAACAACGGGTTCATATTTGACCTGAGGTTTAGGTTCATATTTGAACTGGTTTCAAACGACGGGTTCATATTTGACCTGAAGTTTAGGTTCATATTTGAACTGGTTTCAAACGACGGGTTCATATTTGACCTGAAGTTTAGGTTCATATTTGACCTGAAGTTTAGGTTCATATTTGACTTGAAGTTTAGGTTCATATTTCACCTGATTTCAAACGACGGGTTCATATTTAACCTAAAGTTTAGGTTCATATTTGACCTGGTTTCAAACGACGGGTTCATATTTGACCTGAAGTTTTGGTTCATATTTGACCTGGTTTCAAACGACGGGTTCATATTTGACCTGATGTTTAGGTTCATATTTGCCTGGTTTCAAACGACGAGTTCATATTTGACCTGAAGTTTAGGTTCATATTTGACCTGGATTCAAACAACGGGTTCATAATTGACCTGAGGTTTTGGTTCATATTTGACCTGGTTTCAAACGACGGGTTCATATTTGACCTGAAGTTTAGGTTCATATTTGACCTGAAGTTTAGGTTCATATTTGACTTGAAGTTTAGGTTCATATTTCACCTGATTTCAAACGACGGGTTCATATTTAACCTAAAGTTTAGGTTCATATTTGACCTGGTTTCAAACGACGGGTTCATATTTGACCTAAAGGTTAGGTTCATATTTGACCTGGTTTCAAACGACGGGTTCATATTTGACCTGAAGTTTAGGTTCATATTTGACCCTGGTTTCAAATGACTGGTTCTTATTTGACCTGATGTTTAGGTTCATATTTGACCTGGTTTCAAACGACGAGTTCATATTTGACTTGAAGTTTAGGTTCATATTTGACCTGGATTCAAACAACGGGTTCATATTTGACCTGAGGTTTTGGTTCATATTTGACCTGGTTTCAAACGACGGGTTCATATTTGACCTGAAGTTTAGGTTCATATTTGACCTGATTACAAACGACGGGTTCATATTTGACCTGGTTTCAAACGACGGGTTCATATTTGACCTGATGTTTAGGTTCATATTTGACCTGGTTTCAAACGAGGGGTTCATATTTGACCTGAAGTTTAGGTTCATATTTGACCTGGTTTCAAACAACGGGTTCATATTTGACCTGAGGTTTAGGTTCATATTTGACTTGGATTCAAACAACGAGTTCACATTTAACCTGAAGTTTAGGTTCATATTTGACCTGGATTCAAACAACGGGTTCATATTTGACCTGAGGTTTAGGTTCATATTTGACCTGGTTTCAAACGACGGGTTCATATTTGACCTAAAGTTTAGGTTCATATTTGACCTGAAGTTTAGGTTCATATTTGACTTGAAGTTTAGGTTAATATTTAACCTGATTTCAAACGACGGGTTCATATTTGACCTGAAGTTTAGGTTCATATTTGACCTAGTTTCAAACGAAGGATTCATAATTGACCTGAGGTTTAGGTTCATATTTGACCTGGTTTCAAACGACGGGTTCATATTTGACCTAAAGTTTAGGTTCATATTTGACCTGGTTTCAAACGACGGGTTCATATTTGACCTGAAGTTTAGGTTCATATTTGACCTAGTTTCAAACAACGGGTTCATATTTAACTTGAGGTTTAGGTTCATATTTGACTTGGATTCAAAAAACGAGTTCACATTTAACCTGATGTTTAGGTTCATATTTGACCTGGATTCAAACAACGGGTTCATATTTGACCTGAGGTTTAGGTTCATATTTGAACTGGTTTCAAACGACGGGTTCATATTTGACCTGAAGTTTAGGTTCATATTTGACCTGAAGTTTAGGTTCATATTTGACTTGAAGTTTAGGTTCATATTTCACCTGATTTCAAACGACGGGTTCATATTTAACCTAAAGTTTAGGTTCATATTTGACCTGGTTTCAAACGACGGGTTCATATTTGACCTGAAGTTTTGGTTCATATTTGACCTGGTTTCAAACGACGGGTTCATATTTGACCTGATGTTTAGGTTCATATTTGCCTGGTTTCAAACGACGAGTTCATATTTGACCTGAAGTTTAGGTTCATATTTGACCTGGATTCAAACAACGGGTTCATAATTGACCTGAGGTTTTGGTTCATATTTGACTTGGTTTCAAACGACGGGTTCATATTTGACCTGAAGTTTAGGTTCATATTTGACCTGAAGTTTAGGTTCATATTTGACTTGAAGTTTAGGTTCATATTTCACCTGATTTCAAACGACGGGTTCATATTCATATTTGACCTGAGGTTTAGGTTCATATTTAACCTGGTTTCAAACGACGGGTTCATATTTGACCTGATGTTTAGGTTCATATTTGACCTGGTTTCAAATGACGGGTTCATATTTGACCTGAAGTTTAGGTTCATATTTGACCTGATTTCAAACGACGGGTTCATATTTGACCTGAGGTTTAGGTTCATATTTGACCTGGTTTCAAACGACGGGTTCATATTTGACCTAAAGTTTAGGTTCATATTTGACCTGGTTTCAAACGACGGGTTCATATTTGACCTGAACTTTAGGTTCATATTTGACCTGGTTTCAAACAACGGGTTCATATTTGACCTGAGGTTTAGGTTCATATTTGACTTGGTTTCAAACGACGGGTTCATATTTGACCTAAAGTTTAGGTTCATATTTGACCTGGTTTCAAACGACGGGTTCATATTTAACCTGAAGTTTAGGTTCATATTTGACCTGGTTTCAAACAACGGGTTCATATTTGACCTGAGGTTTAGGTTCATATTTGACTTGGATTCAAACAACGAGTTCACATTTAACTTGAAGTTTAGGTTCATATTACACCTGGATTCAAACAATGGGTTCATATTTGACCTGAGGTTTAGGTTCATATTTAACCTGGTTTCAAACGACGGGTTCATATTTGACCTGATGTTTAGGTTCATATTTGACCTGGTTTCAAATGACGGGTTCATATTTGACCTGAAGTTTAGGTTCATATTTGACCTGATTTCAAACGACGGGTTCATATTTGACCTGAGGTTTAGGTTCATATTTGACCTGGTTTCAAACGACGGGTTCATATTTGACCTAAAGTTTAGGTTCATATTTGACCTGGTTTCAAACGACGGGTTCATATTTGACCTGAACTTTAGGTTCATATTTGACCTGGTTTCAAACAACGGGTTCATATTTGACCTGAGGTTTAGGTTCATATTTGACTTGGTTTCAAACGACGGGTTCATATTTGACCTAAAGTTTAGGTTCATATTTGACCTGGTTTCAAACGACGGGTTCATATTTAACCTGAAGTTTAGGTTCATATTTGACCTGGTTTCAAACAACGGGTTCATATTTGACCTGAGGTTTAGGTTCATATTTGACTTGGATTCAAACAACGAGTTCACATTTAACCTGAAGTTTAGGTTCATATTTGACCTGGATTCAAACAACGGGTTCATATTTGATTTGGATTCAAACAACGAGTTCACATTTAACCTGAAGTTTAGGTTCATATTTGACCTGGATTCAAACAACGGGTTCATATTTGACCTGAGGTTTAGGTTCATATTTGACCTGGTTTCAAACGACGGGTTCATATTTGACCTAAAGTTTAGGTTCATATTTGACCTGAAGTTTAGGTTCATATTTGACTTGAAGTTTAGGTTAATATTTAACCTGATTTCAAACGACGGGTTCATATTTGACCTGAAGTTTAGGTTCATATTTGACCTAGTTTCAAACGAAGGATTCATATTTGACCTGAGGTTTTGGTTCATATTTGACCTGGTTTCAAACGACGGGCTCATATTTGACTTGAAGTTTAGGTTCATATTTGACCTGATTTCAAACGACAGGTTCATATTTGACCTGGTTTCACACGACGGGTTCATATTTGACCTGGTTTCAAACGAGGGGGTCATATTTGACCTGAAGTTTAGGTTCATATTTGACCTGGTTTCAAACAACGGGTTCATATTTGACCTGGGGTTTAGGTTCATATTTGACTTGGATTCAAACAACGAGTTCACATTTAACTTGAAGTTTAGGTTCATATTACACCTGGATTCATACAATGGGTTCATATTTGACCTGAGGTTTAGGTTCATATTTAACCTGGTTTCAAACGACGGGTTCATATTTGACCTGAAGTTTAGGTTCATATTTGACCTGGTTTCAAACGACGGGTTCATATTTGACCTGAAGTTTAGGTTCATATTTGACCTGATTTCAAATGACGGGTTCATATTTGACCTGAAGTTTAGGTTCATATTTGACCTGAAGTTTAGGTTCATATTTGACTTGAAGTTTAGGTTCATATTTCACCTGATTTCAAACGACGGGTTCATATTTGACCTGAAGTTTAGGTTCATATTTGACCTGGTTTCAAACGACGGGTTCATATTTGACCTGAAGTTTAGGTATATATTTGACCTGGTTTCAAACGACGGGTTCATATTTGACCTGAGGTTTAGGTTCATATTTGACTTGGATTCAAACAACGAGTTCTCACTTAACTTGAAGTTTAGGTTCATATTTAACCTGATTTCAAACGATGGGTTCATATTTGACCTGGTTTCAAACGACGGGTTCATATTTGACCTGAAGTTTAGGTATATATTTGACCTGGATTCAAACAACGGGTTCATATTTGACCTGAGGTTTAGGTTCATATTTGACCTGGTTTCAAACGACGGGTTCATATTTGACCTAAAGTTTAGGTTCATATTTGACCTGAAGTTTAAATTCATATTTGACTTGAAGTTTAGGTTAATATTTAACCTGATTTCAAACGACGGGTTCATATTTGACCTGAAGTTTAGGTTCATATTTGACCTAGTTTCAAACGAAGGATTCATATTTGACCTGAGGTTTTGGTTCATATTTGACCTGGTTTCAAACGACGGGCTCATATTTGACCTGAAGTTTAGGTTCATATTTGACCTGATTTCAAACGACAGGTTCATATTTGACCTGGTTTCACACGACGGGTTCATATTTGACCTGGTTTCAAACGAGGGGGTCATATTTGACCTGAAGTTTAGGTTCATATTTGACCTGGTTTCAAACAACGGGTTCATATTTGACCTGGGGTTTAGGTTCATATTTGACTTGGATTCAAACAACGAGTTCACATTTAACTTGAAGTTTAGGTTCATATTACACCTGGATTCATACAATGGGTTCATATTTGACCTGAGGTTTAGGTTCATATTTAACCTGGTTTCAAACGACGGGTTCATATTTGACCTGAAGTTTAGGTTCATATTTGACCTGATTTCAAACGACGGGTTCATATTTGACCTGAAGTTTAGGTTCATATTTGACCTGATTTCAAACGACGGGTTCATATTTAACCTGAAGTTTAGGTTCATATTTGACCTGGTTTCAAACAACGGGTTCATATTTGACCTGAGGTTTAGGTTCATATTTGACTTGGATTCAAACAACGAGTTCACATTTAACCTGAAGTTTAGGTTCATATTTGACCTGGATTCAAACAACGGGTTCATATTTGACCTGAGGTTTAGGTTCATATTTGACCTGGTTTCAAACGACGGGTTCATATTTGACCTAAAGTTTAGGTTCATATTTGACCTGAAGTTTAGGTTCATATTTGACTTGAAGTTTAGGTTAATATTTAACCTGATTTCAAACGACGGGTTCATATTTGACCTGAAGTTTAGGTTCATATTTGACCTAGTTTCAAACGAAGGATTCATATTTGACCTGAGGTTTAGGTTCATATTTGACCTGGTTTCAAACGACGGGTTCATATTTGACCTAAAGTTTAGGTTCATATTTGACCTGGTTTCAAACGACGGGTTCATATTTGACCTGAAGTTTAGGTTCATATTTGACCTAGTTTCAAACAACGGGTTCATATTTAACCTGAGGTTTAGGTTCATATTTGACTTGGATTCAAAAAACGAGTTCACATTTAACCTGATGTTTAGGTTCATATTTGACCTGGATTCAAACAACGGGTTCATATTTGACCTGAGGTTTAGGTTCATATTTGAACTGGTTTCAAACGACGGGTTCATATTTGACCTGAAGTTTAGGTTCATATTTGACCTGAAGTTTAGGTTCATATTTGACTTGAAGTTTAGGTTCATATTTCACCTGATTTCAAACGACGGGTTCATATTTAACCTAAAGTTTAGGTTCATATTTGACCTGGTTTCAAACGACGGGTTCATATTTGACCTGAAGTTTTGGTTCATATTTGACCTGGTTTCAAACGACGGGTTCATATTTGACCTGATGTTTAGGTTCATATTTGCCTGGTTTCAAACGACGAGTTCATATTTGACCTGAAGTTTAGGTTCATATTTGACCTGGATTCAAACAACGGGTTCATAATTGACCTGAGGTTTTGGTTCATATTTGACCTGGTTTCAAACGACGGGTTCATATTTGACCTGAAGTTTAGGTTCATATTTGACCTGAAGTTTAGGTTCATATTTGACTTGAAGTTTAGGTTCATATTTCACCTGATTTCAAACGACGGGTTCATATTTAACCTAAAGTTTAGGTTCATATTTGACCTGGTTTCAAACGACGGGTTCATATTTGACCTAAAGGTTAGGTTCATATTTGGCCTGGTTTCAAACGACGGGTTCATATTTGACCTGAAGTTTAGGTTCATATTTGACCTGGTTTCAAATGACTGGTTCTTATTTGACCTGATGTTTAGGTTCATATTTGACCTGGTTTCAAACGACGAGTTCATATTTGACCTGAAGTTTAGGTTCATATTTGACCTGGATTCAAACAACGGGTTCATATTTGACCTGAGGTTTTGGTTCATATTTGACCTGGTTTCAAACGACGGGTTCATATTTGACCTGGTTTGAAACGACGGGTTCATATTTGACCTGATGTTTAGGTTCATATTTGACCTGGTTTCAAACGACGGGTTCATATTTGACTTGAAGTTTAGGTTCATATTTGACCTGGTTTCAAACAACGGGTTCATATTTGACCTGGGGTTTAGGTTCATATTTGACTTGGATTCAAACAACGAGTTCACATTTAACTTGAAGTTTAGGTTCATATTACACCTGGATTCAAACAATGGGTTCATATTTGACCTGAGGTTTAGGTTCATATTTGACCTGGTTTCAAACGACGGGTTCATATTTGACCTGAAGTTTAGGTTCATATTTGACCTGGTTTCAAACGACGGGTTCATATTTGACCTGAAGTTTAGGTTCATATTTGACCTGATTTCAAACGACGGGTTCATATTTAACCTGAGGTTTAGGTTCATATTTGACTTGGATTCAAAAAACGAGTTCACATTTAACCTGATGTTTAGGTTCATATTTGACCTGGATTCAAACAACGGGTTCATATTTGACCTGAGGTTTAGGTTCATATTTGAACTGGTTTCAAACGACGGGTTCATATTTGACCTGAAGTTTAGGTTCATATTTGACCTGAAGTTTAGGTTCATATTTGACTTGAAGTTTAGGTTCATATTTCACCTGATTTCAAACGACGGGTTCATATTTAACCTAAAGTTTAGGTTCATATTTGACCTGGTTTCAAACGACGGGTTCATATTTGACCTGAAGTTTTGGTTCATATTTGACCTGGTTTCAAACGACGGGTTCATATTTGACCTGATGTTTAGGTTCATATTTGCCTGGTTTCAAACGACGAGTTCATATTTGACCTGAAGTTTAGGTTCATATTTGACCTGGATTCAAACAACGGGTTCATAATTGACCTGAGGTTTTGGTTCATATTTGACTTGTTTTCAAACGACGGGTTCATATTTGACCTGAAGTTTAGGTTCATATTTGACCTGAAGTTTAGGTTCATATTTGACTTGAAGTTTAGGTTCATATTTCACCTGATTTCAAACGACGGGTTCATATTTAACCTAAAGTTTAGGTTCATATTTGACCTGGTTTCAAACGACGGGTTCATATTTGACCTAAAGGTTAGGTTCATATTTGACCTGGTTTCAAACGACGGGTTCATATTTGACCTGAAGTTTAGGTTCATATTTGACCTGGTTTCAAATGACTGGTTCTTATTTGACCTGATGTTTAGGTTCATATTTGACCTGGTTTCAAACGACGAGTTCATATTTGACCTGAAGTTTAGGTTCATATTTGACCTGGATTCAAACAACTGGTTCATATTTGACCTGAGGTTTTGGTTCATATTTGACCTGGTTTCAAACGACGGGTTCATATTTGACCTGGTTTGAAACGACGGGTTCATATTTGACCTGATGTTTAGGTTCATATTTGACCTGGTTTCAAACGACGGGTTCATATTTGACTTGAAGTTTAGGTTCATATTTGACCTGGTTTCAAACAACGGGTTCATATTTGACCTGGGGTTTAGGTTCATATTTGACTTGGATTCAAACAACGAGTTCACATTTAACTTGAAGTTTAGGTTCATATTACACCTGGATTCAAACAATGGGTTCATATTTGACCTGAGGTTTAGGTTCATATTTGACCTGGTTTCAAACGACGGGTTCATATTTGACCTGAAGTTTAGGTTCATATTTGACCTGGTTTCAAACGACGGGTTCATATTTGACCTGAAGTTTAGGTTCATATTTGACCTGATTTCAAACGACGGGTTCATATTTGACCTGAGGTTTAGGTTCATATTTGACCTGGTTTCAAACGACGGGTTCATATTTGAACTAAAGTTTAGGTTCATATTTGACCTGGTTTCAAACGACGGGTTCATATTTGACCTGAGGTTTAGGTTCATATTTGACCTGGTTTCAAACGACGGGTTCATATTTGACCTGAGGTTTAGGTTCATATTTGACTTGGATTCAATCAACGAGTTCACATTTAACCTGAAGTTTAGGTTCATATTTGACCTGGATTCAAACAACGGGTTCATATTTGACCTGAGGTTTAGGTTCATATTTGACCTGGTTTCAAACGACGGGTTCATATTTGACCTGAAGTTTAGGTTCATATTTGACCTGAAGTTTAGGTTCATATTTGGCTTGAAGTTTAGGTTCATATTTAACCTGATTTCAAACGACGGGTTTATATTTGACCTGAAGTTTAGGTTCATATTTACCTAGTTTCAAACGAAGGATTCATATTTGACCTGAGGTTTAGGTTCATATTTGACCTGGTTTCAAACGACGAGTTCATAATTGACCTAAAGTTTAGGTTCATATTTGACCTGGTTTCAAACGACGGGTTCATATTTGACCTGAAGTTTAGGTTCATATTTGACCTGGTTTCAAACAACGGGTTCATATTTGACCTGAGGTTTTGGTTCATATTTGACCTGGTTTCAAACGACGGGTTCATATTTGACCTGAAGTTTAGGTTCATATTTGACCTGATTTTAAACGACGGGTTCATATTTGACCTAGTTTCAAACGACGGGTTCATATTTGACCTGATGTTTAGGTTCATATTTGACCTGGTTTCAAACGAGGGGTTCATATTTGACCTGAAGTTTAGGTTCATATTTGACCTGGTTTCAAACAACGGGTTCATATTTGACCTGGGGTTTAGGTTCATATTTGACTTGGATTCAAACAACGAGTTCACATTTAACTTGAAGTTTAGGTTCATATTACACCTGGATTCAAACAATGGGTTCATATTTGACCTGAGGTTTAGGTTCATATTTGACCTGGTTTCAAACGACGGGTTCATATTTGACCTGAAGTTTAGGTTCATATTTGACCTGGTTTCAAACGACGGGTTCATATTTGACCTGAAGTTTAGGTTCATATTTGACCTGATTTCAAACGACGGGTTTATATTTGACCTGAGGTTTAGGTTCATATTTGACCTGGTTTCAAACGACGGGTTCATATTTGAACTAAAGTTTAGGTTCATATTTGACCTGGTTTCAAGCGACGGGTTCATATTTGACCTGAGGTTTAGGTTCATATTTGACCTGGTTTCAAACGACGGGTTCATATTTGACCTGAGGTTTAGGTTCATATTTGACTTGGATTCAAACAACGAGTTCACATTTAACCTGAAGTTTAGGTTCATATTTGACCTGGATTCAAACAACGGGTTCATATTTGACCTGAGGTTTAGGTTTATATTTGACCTGGTTTCAAACGACGGGTTCATATTTGACCTGAAGTTTAGGTTCATATTTGACCTGAAGTTTAGGTTCATATTTGGCTTGAAGTTTAGGTTCATATTTGACCTGATTTCAAACGACGGGTTTATATTTGACCTGAAGTTTAGGTTCATATTTACCTAGTTTCAAACGAAGGATTCATATTTGACCTGAGGTTTAGGTTCATATTTGACCTGGTTTCAAACGACGAGTTCATAATTGACCTAAAGTTTAGGTTCATATTTGACCTGGTTTCAAACAACGGGTTCATATTTGACCTGAGGTTTTGGTTCATATTTGACCTGGTTTCAAACGACGGGTTCATATTTGACCTGAAGTTTAGGTTCATATTTGACCTGGTTTCAAACAACGGGTTCATATTTGACCTGAGGTTTTGGTTCATATTTGACCTGGTTTCAAACGACGGGTTCATATTTGACCTGAAGTTTAGGTTCATATTTGACCTGATTTCAAACGACGGGTTCATATTTGACCTACTTTCAAACGACGGGTTCATATTTGACCTGATGTTTAGGTTCATATTTGACCTGGTTTCAAACGAGGGGTTCATATTTGACCTGAAGTTTAGGTTCATATTTGACCTGGTTTCAAACAACGGGTTCATATTTGACCTGGGGTTTAGGTTCATATTTGACTTGGATTCAAACAACGAGTTCACATTTAACTTGAAGTTTAGGTTCATATTACACCTGGATTCAAACAATGGGTTCATATTTGACCTGAGGTTTAGGTTCATATTTGACCTGGTTTCAAACGACGGGTTCATATTTTACCTGAAGTTTAGGTTCATATTTGACCTGGTTTCAAACGACGGGTTCATATTTGACCTGAAGTTTAGGTTCATATTTGACCTGATTTCAAACGACGGGTTCATATTTGACCTGAGGTTTAGGTTCATATTTGACCTGGTTTCAAACGACGGGTTCATATTTGAACTAAAGTTTAGGTTCATATTTGACCTGGTTTCAAACGACGGGTTCATATTTGACCTGAGGTTTAGGTTCATATTTGACCTGGTTTCAAACGACGGGTTCATATTTGACCTGAGGTTTAGGTTCATGTTTGACATGGATTCAAACAACGAGTTCACATTTAACCTGAAGTTTAGGTTCATATTTGACCTGGATTCAAACAACTGGTTCATATTTGACCTGAGGTTTAGGTTCATATTTGACCTGGTTTCAAACGACGGGTTCATATTTGACCTGAAGTTTAGGTTCATATTTGACCTGAAGTTTAGGTTCATATTTGGCTTGAAGTTTAGGTTCATATTTTACCTGATTTCAAACGACGGGTTTATATTTGACCTGAAGTTTAGGTTCATATTTACCTAGTTTCAAACGAAGGATTCATATTTGACCTGAGGTTTAGGTTCATATTTGACCTGGTTTCAAACGACGAGTTCATAATTGACCTAAAGTTTAGGTTCATATTTGACCTGGTTTCAAACGACGGGTTCATATTTGACCTGAAGTTTAGGTTCATATTTGACCTGGTTTCAAACAACGGCTTCATATTTGACCTGAGGTTTTGGTTCATATTTGACCTGGTTTCAAACGACGGGTTCATATTTGACCTGAAGTTTAGGTTCATATTTGACCTGATTTTAAACGACGGGTTCATATTTGACCTAGTTTCAAACGACGGGTTCATATTTGACCTGATGTTTAGGTTCATATTTGACCTGGTTTCAAACGAGGGGTTCATATTTGACCTGAAGTTTAGGTTCATATTTGACCTGGTTTCAAACAACGGGTTCATATTTGACCTGGGGTTTAGGTTCATATTTGACTTGGATTCAAACAACGAGTTCACATTTAACTTGAAGTTTAGGTTCATATTACACCTGGATTCAAACAATGGGTTCATATTTGACCTGAGGTTTAGGTTCATATTTGACCTGGTTTCAAACGACGGGTTCATATTTGACCTGAAGTTTAGGTTCATATTTGACCTGGTTTCAAACGACGGGTTCATATTTGACCTAAAGTTTAGGTTCATATTTGACCTGATTTCAAACGACGGGTTCATATTTGACCTGAGGTTTAGGTTCATATTTGACCTGGTTTCAAACGACGGGTTCATATTTGAACTAAAGTTTAGGTTCATATTTGACCTGGTTTCAAACGACGGGTTCATATTTGACCTGAGGTTTAGGTTCATATTTGACCTGGTTTCAAACGACGGGTTCATATTTGGCCTGAGGTTTAGGTTCATATTTGACTTGGATTCAAACAACGAGTTCACATTTAACCTGAAGTTTAGGTTTATAGTTGACCTGGATTCAAACAACGGGTTCATATTTGACCTGAGGTTTAGGTTCATATTTGACCTGGTTTCAAACGACGGGTTCATATTTGACCTGAAGTTTAGGTTCATATTTGACCTGAAGTTTAGGTTCATATTTGGCTTGAAGTTTAGGTTCATATTTAACCTGATTTCAAACGACGGGTTTATATTTGACCTGAAGTTTAGGTTCATATTTACCTAGTTTCAAACGAAGGATTCATATTTGACCTGAGGTTTAGGTTCATATTTGACCTGGTTTCAAACGACGAGTTCATATTTGACCTGAAGTTTAGGTTCATATTTGACCTGGTTTCAAACGACGGGTTCATATTTGACCTGAAGTTTAGGTTCATATTTGACCTGATTTCAAACGACGGGTTCATATTTGACCTGAGGTTTAGGTTCATATTTGACCTGGTTTCAAACGACGGGTTCATATTTGAACTAAAGTTTAGGT
Organism: Lathyrus tuberosus; assembly: GCA_022829125.1. Taxonomy (NCBI): domain Eukaryota; kingdom Viridiplantae; phylum Streptophyta; class Magnoliopsida; order Fabales; family Fabaceae; genus Lathyrus; species Lathyrus tuberosus. Next base: position 37,599 of record JALAZF010000153.1, read on the forward strand.
TCATATTTGACCTGGTTTCAAACGACGGGTTCATATTTGACCTGAGGTTTAGGTTCATATTTGACCTGGTTTCAAACGACGGGTTCATATTTGACCTGAGGTTTAGGTTCATATTTGACTTGGATTCAAACAACGAGTTCACATTTAACCTGAAGTTTAGGTTCATAGTTGACCTGGATTCAAACAACGGGTTCATATTTGACCTGAGGTTTAGGTTCATATTTGACCTGGTTTCAAACGACGGGTTCATATTTGACCTGAAGTTTAGGTTCATATTTGACCTGAAGTTTAGGTTCATATTTGGCTTGAAGTTTAGGTTCATATTTAACCTGATTTCAAACGACGGGTTTATATTTGACCTGAAGTTTAGGTTCATATTTACCTAGTTTCAAACGAAGGATTCATATTTGACCTGAGGTTTAGGTTCATATTTGACCTGGTTTCAAACGACGAGTTCATAATTGACCTAAAGTTTAGGTTCATATTTGACCTGGTTTCAAACGACGGGTTCATATTTGACCTGAAGTTTAGGTTCATATTTGACCTGGTTTCAAACAACGGCTTCATATTTGACCTGAGGTTTTGGTTCATATTTGACCTGGTTTCAAACGACGGGTTCATATTTGACCTGAAGTTTAGGTTCATATTTGACCTGATTTTAAACGACGGGTTCATATTTGACCTAGTTTCAAACGACGGGTTCATATTTGACCTGATGTTTAGGTTCATATTTGACCTGGTTTCAAACGAGGGGTTCATATTTGACCTGAAGTTTAGGTTCATATTTGACCTGGTTTCAAACAACGGGTTCATATTTGACCTGGGGTTTAGGTTCATATTTGACTTGGATTCAAACAACGAGTTCACATTTAACTTGAAGTTTAGGTTCATATTACACCTGGATTCAAACAATGGGTTCATATTTGACCTGAGGTTTAGGTTCATATTTGACCTGGTTTCAAACGACGGGTTCATATTTGACCTGAAGTTTAGGTTCATATTTGACCTGGTTTCAAACGACGGGTTCATATTTGACCTGAAGTTTAGGTTCATATTTGACCTGATTTCAAACGACGGGTTCATATTTGACCTGAGGGTTAGGTTCATATTTGACCTGGTTTCAAACGACGGGTTCATATTTGAACTAAAGTTTAGGTTCATATTTGACCTGGTTTCAAACGACGGGTTCATATTTGACCTGAGGTTTAGGTTCATATTTGACCTGGTTTCAAACGACGGGTTCATATTTGACCTGAGGTTTAGGTTCATATTTGACTTGGATTCAAACAACGAGTTCACATTTAACCTGAAGTTTAGGTTCATAGTTGACCTGGATTCAAACAACGGGTTCATATTTGACCTGAGGTTTAGGTTCATATTTGACCTGGTTTCAAACGACGGGTTCATATTTGACCTGAAGTTTAGGTTCATATTTGACCTGAAGTTTAGGTTCATATTTGGCTTGAAGTTTAGGTTCATATTTAACCTGATTTCAAACGACGGGTTTATATTTGACCTGAAGTTTAGGTTCATATTTACCTAGTTTCAAACGAAGGATTCATATTTGACCTGAGGTTTAGGTTCATATTTGACCTGGTTTCAAACGACGAGTTCATAATTGACCTAAAGTTTAGGTTCATATTTGACCTGGTTTCAAACGACGGGTTCACATTTAACCTGAAGTTTAGGTTCAAATTTGACCTAGATTCAAACAACGGGTTCATATTTGACCTGAGGTTTAGGTTCATATTTGACCTGGTTTCAAACGACGGGTTCATATTTGACCTGAAGTTTAGGTTCATATTTGACCTGAAGTTTAGGTTCATATTTGACTTGAAGTTTAGGTTCATATTTCACCTGATTTCAAACGACGGGTTCATATTTTACCTAAAGTTTAGGTTCATATTTGACCTGAAGTTTAAAACGACGGGTTCATATTTGACCTGAAGTTTAGTTTCATATTTGACCTGGTTTCAAACGACGGGTTCATATTTGACCTGATGTTTAGGTTCATATTTGACCTGGTTTCAAACGACGAGTTCATATTTGACCTGAAGTTTAGGTTCATATTTGACCTGGATTCAAACAACGGGTTCATATTTGACCTGAGGTTTTGGTTCATATTTGACCTGGTTTCAAACGACGGGTTCATATTTGACCTGAAGTTTAGGTTCATATTTGACCTGATTTCAAACGACAGGTTCATATTTGACCTGGTTTCAAACGACGGGTTCATATTTGACCTGATGTTTAGGTTCATATTTGACCTGATTTTAAATGACGGAAGTTTAGGTTCATATTTGACCTGGTTTCAAACGACGGGGTTCATATTTGACCTGAAGTTTAGGTTCATATTTGACCTGGTTTCAAACGACGGGTTCATATTTGACCTGATGTTTAGGTTCATATTTGACCTGATTTCAAACGACGCGTTCATATTTGACCTAAAGTTTAGGTTCCCATTTGACCTGGATTCAAACAACGCGTTCATATTTGACCTGAGGTTTTGGTTCATATTTGACCTGGTTTCAAACGACGGGTTCATATTTGACCTGAAGTTTAGGTTCATATTTGACCTGGTTTCAAACGACGGGTTCATATTTGACCTAAAGTTTAGGTTCATATTTGACCTGATTTCAAACGACGGGTTCATATTTGACCTGAGGTTTAGGTTCATATTTGACCTGGTTTCAAACGACGGGTTCATATTTGAACTAAAGTTTAGGTTCATATTTGACCTGGTTTCAAACGACGGGTTCATATTTGACCTGAGGTTTAGGTTCATATTTGACCTGGTTTCAAACGACGGGTTCATATTTGACCTGAGGTTTAGGTTCATATTTGACTTGGATTCAAACAACGAGTTCACATTTAACCTGAAGTTTAGGTTCATAGTTGACCTGGATTCAAACAACGGGTTCATATTTGACCTGAGGTTTAGGTTCATATTTGACCTGGTTTCAAACGACGGGTTCATATTTGACCTGAAGTTTAGGTTCATATTTGACCTGAAGTTTAGGTTCATATTTGGCTTGAAGTTTAGGTTCATATTTAACCTGATTTCAAACGACGGGTTTATATTTGACCTGAAGTTTAGGTTCATATTTACCTAGTTTCAAACGAAGGATTCATATTTGACCTGAGGTTTAGGTTCATATTTGACCTGGTTTCAAACGACGAGTTCATATTTGACCTGAAGTTTAGGTTCATATTTGACCTGGTTTCAAACGACGGGTTCATATTTGACCTGAAGTTTAGGTTCATATTTGACCTGATTTCAAACGACGGGTTCATATTTGACCTGAGGTTTAGGTTCATATTTGACCTGGTTTCAAACGACGGGTTCATATTTGAACTAAAGTTTAGGTTCATATTTGACCTGGTTTCAAACGACGGGTTCATATTTGACCTGAGGTTTAGGTTCATATTTGACCTGGTTTCAAACGACGGGTTCATATTTGACCTGAGGTTTAGGTTCATATTTGACTTGGATTCAACAACGAGTTCACATTTAACCTGAAGTTTAGGTTCATAGTTGACCTGGATTCAAACAACGGGTTCATATTTGACCTGAGGTTTAGGTTCATATTTGACCTGGTTTCAAACGACGGGTTCATATTTGACCTGAAGTTTAGGTTCATATTTGACCTGAAGTTTAGGTTCATATTTGGCTTGAAGTTTAGGTTCATATTTAACCTGATTTCAAACGACGGGTTTATATTTGACCTGAAGTTTAGGTTCATATTTACCTAGTTTCAAACGAAGGATTCATATTTGACCTGAGGTTTAGGTTCATATTTGACCTGGTTTCAAACGACGAGTTCATAATTGACCTAAAGTTTAGGTTCATATTTGACCTGGTTTCAAACGACGGGGTCATATTTGACCTGAAGTTTAGGTTCATATTTGACCTGGTTTCAAACAACGGCTTTATATTTGACCTGAGGTTTTGGTTCATATTTGACCTGGTTTCAAACGACGGGTTCATATTTGACCTGAAGTTTAGGTTCATATTTGACCTGATTTTAAACGACGGGTTCATATTTGACCTAGTTTCAAACGACGGGTTCATATTTGACCTGATGTTTAGGTTCATATTTGACCTTGTTTCAAACGACGGGTTCATATTTGACCTGTAGTTTAGGTTCATATTTGACCTGAAGTTTAGGTTCATATTTGGCTTGAAGTTTAGGTTCATATTTAACCTGATTTCAAACGACGGGTTTATATTTGACCTGAAGTTTAGGTTCATATTTACCTAGTTTCAAACGAAGGATTCATATTTGACCTGAGGTTTAGGTTCATATTTGACCTGGTTTCAAACGACGAGTTCATAATTGACCTAAAGTTTAGGTTCATATTTGACCTGGTTTCAAACGACGGGTTCATATTTGACCTGAAGTTTAGGTTCATATTTGACCTGGTTTCAAACAACGGCTTCATATTTGACCTGAGGTTTTGGTTCATATTTGACCTGGTTTCAAACGACGGGTTCATATTTGACCTGAAGTTTAGGTTCATATTTGACCTGATTTTAAACGACGGGTTCATATTTGACCTAGTTTCAAACGACGGGTTCATATTTGACCTGATGTTTAGGTTCATATTTGACCTGGTTTCAAACGAGGGGTTCATATTTGACCTGAAGTTTAGGTTCATATTTGACCTGGTTTCAAACAACGGGTTCATATTTGACCTGGGGTTTAGGTTCATATTTGACTTGGATTCAAACAACGAGTTCACATTTAACTTGAAGTTTAGGTTCATATTACACCTGGATTCAAACAATGGGTTCATATTTGACCTGAGGTTTAGGTTCATATTTGACCTGGTTTCAAACGACGGGTTCATATTTGACCTGAAGTTTAGGTTCATATTTGACCTGGTTTCAAACGACGGGTTCATATTTGACCTGAAGTTTAGGTTCATATTTGACCTGATTTCAAACGACGGGTTCATATTTGACCTGAGGGTTAGGTTCATATTTGACCTGGTTTCAAACGACGGGTTCATATTTGAACTAAAGTTTAGGTTCATATTTGACCTGGTTTCAAACGACGGGTTCATATTTGACCTGAGGTTTAGGTTCATATTTGACCTGGTTTCAAACGACGGGTTCATATTTGACCTGAGGTTTAGGTTCATATTTGACTTGGATTCAAACAACGAGTTCACATTTAACCTGAAGTTTAGGTTCATAGTTGACCTGGATTCAAACAACGGGTTCATATTTGACCTGAGGTTTAGGTTCATATTTGACCTGGTTTCAAACGACGGGTTCATATTTGACCTGAAGTTTAGGTTCATATTTGACCTGAAGTTTAGGTTCATATTTGGCTTGAAGTTTAGGTTCATATTTAACCTGATTTCAAACGACGGGTTTATATTTGACCTGAAGTTTAGGTTCATATTTACCTAGTTTCAAACGAAGGATTCATATTTGACCTGAGGTTTAGGTTCATATTTGACCTGGTTTCAAACGACGAGTTCATAATTGACCTAAAGTTTAGGTTCATATTTGACCTGGTTTCAAACGACGGGTTCACATTTAACCTGAAGTTTAGGTTCAAATTTGACCTAGATTCAAACAACGGGTTCATATTTGACCTGAGGTTTAGGTTCATATTTGACCTGGTTTCAAACGACGGGTTCATATTTGACCTGAAGTTTAGGTTCATATTTGACCTGAAGTTTAGGTTCATATTTGACTTGAAGTTTAGGTTCATATTTCACCTGATTTCAAACGACGGGTTCATATTTTACCTAAAGTTTAGGTTCATATTTGACCTGAAGTTTAAAACGACGGGTTCATATTTGACCTGAAGTTTAGTTTCATATTTGACCTGGTTTCAAACGACGGGTTCATATTTGACCTGATGTTTAGGTTCATATTTGACCTGGTTTCAAACGACGAGTTCATATTTGACCTGAAGTTTAGGTTCATATTTGACCTGGATTCAAACAACGGGTTCATATTTGACCTGAGGTTTTGGTTCATATTTGACCTGGTTTCAAACGACGGGTTCATATTTGACCTGAAGTTTAGGTTCATATTTGACCTGATTTCAAACGACGGGTTCATATTTGACCTGGTTTCAAACGACGGGTTCATATTTGACCTGATGTTTAGGTTCATATTTGACCTGATTTTAAATGACGGAAGTTTAGGTTCATATTTGACCTGGTTTCAAACGACGGGGTTCATATTTGACCTGAAGTTTAGGTTCATATTTGACCTGGTTTCAAACGACGGGTTCATATTTGACCTGATGTTTAGGTTCATATTTGACCTGATTTCAAACGACGCGTTCATATTTGACCTGAAGTTTAGGTTCCCATTTGACCTGGATTCAAACAACGCGTTCATATTTGACCTGAGGTTTTGGTTCATATTTGACCTGGTTTCAAACGACGGGTTCATATTTGACCTGAAGTTTAGGTTCATATTTGACCTGGTTTCAAACGACGGGTTCATATTTGACCTAAAGTTTAGGTTCATATTTGACCTGATTTCAAACGACGGGTTCATATTTGACCTGAGGTTTAGGTTCATATTTGACCTGGTTTCAAACGACGGGTTCATATTTGAACTAAAGTTTAGGTTCATATTTGACCTGGTTTCAAACGACGGGTTCATATTTGACCTGAGGTTTAGGTTCATATTTGACCTGGTTTCAAACGACGGGTTCATATTTGACCTGAGGTTTAGGTTCATATTTGACTTGGATTCAAACAACGAGTTCACATTTAACCTGAAGTTTAGGTTCATAGTTGACCTGGATTCAAACAACGGGTTCATATTTGACCTGAGGTTTAGGTTCATATTTGACCTGGTTTCAAACGACGGGTTCATATTTGACCTGAAGTTTAGGTTCATATTTGACCTGAAGTTTAGGTTCATATTTGGCTTGAAGTTTAGGTTCATATTTAACCTGATTTCAAACGACGGGTTTATATTTGACCTGAAGTTTAGGTTCATATTTACCTAGTTTCAAACGAAGGATTCATATTTGACCTGAGGTTTAGGTTCATATTTGACCTGGTTTCAAACGACGAGTTCATATTTGACCTGAAGTTTAGGTTCATATTTGACCTGGTTTCAAACGACGGGTTCATATTTGACCTGAAGTTTAGGTTCATATTTGACCTGATTTCAAACGACGGGTTCATATTTGACCTGAGGTTTAGGTTCATATTTGACCTGGTTTCAAACGACGGGTTCATATTTGAACTAAAGTTTAGGTTCATATTTGACCTGGTTTCAAACGACGGGTTCATATTTGACCTGAGGTTTAGGTTCATATTTGACCTGGTTTCAAACGACGGGTTCATATTTGACCTGAGGTTTAGGTTCATATTTGACTTGGATTCAAACAACGAGTTCACATTTAACCTGAAGTTTAGGTTCATAGTTGACCTGGATTCAAACAACGGGTTCATATTTGACCTGAGGTTTAGGTTCATATTTGACCTGGTTTCAAACGACGGGTTCATATTTGACCTGAAGTTTAGGTTCATATTTGACCTGAAGTTTAGGTTCATATTTGGCTTGAAGTTTAGGTTCATATTTAACCTGATTTCAAACGACGGGTTTATATTTGACCTGAAGTTTAGGTTCATATTTACCTAGTTTCAAACGAAGGATTCATATTTGACCTGAGGTTTAGGTTCATATTTGACCTGGTTTCAAACGACGAGTTCATAATTGACCTAAAGTTTAGGTTCATATTTGACCTGGTTTCAAACGACGGGGTCATATTTGACCTGAAGTTTAGGTTCATATTTGACCTGGTTTCAAACAACGGCTTTATATTTGACCTGAGGTTTTGGTTCATATTTGACCTGGTTTCAAACGACGGGTTCATATTTGACCTGAAGTTTAGGTTCATATTTGACCTGATTTTAAACGACGGGTTCATATTTGACCTAGTTTCAAACGACGGGTTCATATTTGACCTGATGTTTAGGTTCATATTTGACCTTGTTTCAAACGACGGGTTCATATTTGACCTGTAGTTTAGGTTCATATTTGACCTGAAGTTTAGGTTCATATTTGGCTTGAAGTTTAGGTTCATATTTAACCTGATTTCAAACGACGGGTTTATATTTGACCTGAAGTTTAGGTTCATATTTACCTAGTTTCAAACGAAGGATTCATATTTGACCTGAGGTTTAGGTTCATATTTGACCTGGTTTCAAACGACGAGTTCATAATTGACCTAAAGTTTAGGTTCATATTTGACCTGGTTTCAAACGACGGGTTCATATTTGACCTGAAGTTTAGGTTCATATTTGACCTGGTTTCAAACAACGGCTTCATATTTGACCTGAGGTTTTGGTTCATATTTGACCTGGTTTCAAACGACGGGTTCATATTTGACCTGAAGTTTAGGTTCATATTTGACCTGGTTTCAAACGACGGGTTCATATTTGACCTGAAGTTTAGGTTCATATTTGACCTGGTTTCAAACGACGGGTTCATATTTGACCTAAAGTTTAGGTTCATATTTGACCTGATTTCAAACGACGGGTTCATATTTGACCTGAGGTTTAGGTTCATATTTGACCTGGTTTCAAACGACGGGTTCATATTTGAACTAAAGTTTAGGTTCATATTTGACCTGGTTTCAAACGACGGGTTCATATTTGACCTGAGGTTTAGGTTCATATTTGACCTGGTTTCAAACGACGGGTTCATATTTGACCTGAGGTTTAGGTTCATATTTGACTTGGATTCAAACAACGAGTTCACATTTAACCTGAAGTTTAGGTTCATAGTTGACCTGGATTCAAACAACGGGTTCATATTTGACCTGAGGTTTAGGTTCATATTTGACCTGGTTTCAAACGACGGGTTCATATTTGACCTGAAGTTTAGGTTCATATTTGACCTGAAGTTTAGGTTCATATTTGGCTTGAAGTTTAGGTTCATATTTAACCTGATTTCAAACGACGGGTTTATATTTGACCTGAAGTTTAGGTTCATATTTACCTAGTTTCAAACGAAGGATTCATATTTGACCTGAGGTTTAGGTTCATATTTGACCTGGTTTCAAACGACGAGTTCATATTTGACCTGAAGTTTAGGTTCATATTTGACCTGGTTTCAAACGACGGGTTCATATTTGACCTGAAGTTTAGGTTCATATTTGACCTGATTTCAAACGACGGGTTCATATTTGACCTGAGGTTTAGGTTCATATTTGACCTGGTTTCAAACGACGGGTTCATATTTGAACTAAAGTTTAGGTTCATATTTGACCTGGTTTCAAACGACGGGTTCATATTTGACCTGAGGTTTAGGTTCATATTTGACCTGGTTTCAAACGACGGGTTCATATTTGACCTGAGGTTTAGGTTCATATTTGACTTGGATTCAAACAACGAGTTCACATTTAACCTGAAGTTTAGGTTCATAGTTGACCTGGATTCAAACAACGGGTTCATATTTGACCTGAGGTTTAGGTTCATATTTGACCTGGTTTCAAACGACGGGTTCATATTTGACCTGAAGTTTAGGTTCATATTTGACCTGAAGTTTAGGTTCATATTTGGCTTGAAGTTTAGGTTCATATTTAACCTGATTTCAAACGACGGGTTTATATTTGACCTGAAGTTTAGGTTCATATTTACCTAGTTTCAAACGAAGGATTCATATTTGACCTGAGGTTTAGGTTCATATTTGACCTGGTTTCAAACGACGAGTTCATAATTGACCTAAAGTTTAGGTTCATATTTGACCTGGTTTCAAACGACGGGGTCATATTTGACCTGAAGTTTAGGTTCATATTTGACCTGGTTTCAAACAACGGCTTTATATTTGACCTGAGGTTTTGGTTCATATTTGACCTGGTTTCAAACGACGGGTTCATATTTGACCTGAAGTTTAGGTTCATATTTGACCTGATTTTAAACGACGGGTTCATATTTGACCTAGTTTCAAACGACGGGTTCATATTTGACCTGATGTTTAGGTTCATATTTGACCTTGTTTCAAACGACGGGTTCATATTTGACCTGTAGTTTAGGTTCATATTTGACCTGAAGTTTAGGTTCATATTTGGCTTGAAGTTTAGGTTCATATTTAACCTGATTTCAAACGACGGGTTTATATTTGACCTGAAGTTTAGGTTCATATTTACCTAGTTTCAAACGAAGGATTCATATTTGACCTGAGGTTTAGGTTCATATTTGACCTGGTTTCAAACGACGAGTTCATAATTGACCTAAAGTTTAGGTTCATATTTGACCTGGTTTCAAACGACGGGTTCATATTTGACCTGAAGTTTAGGTTCATATTTGACCTGGTTTCAAACAACGGCTTCATATTTGACCTGAGGTTTTGGTTCATATTTGACCTGGTTTCAAACGACGGGTTCATATTTGACCTGAAGTTTAGGTTCATATTTGACCTGATTTTAAACGACGGGTTCATATTTGACCTAGTTTCAAACGACGGGTTCATATTTGACCTGATGTTTAGGTTCATATTTGACCTGGTTTCAAACGAGGGGTTCATATTTGACCTGAAGTTTAGGTTCATATTTGACCTGGTTTCAAACAACGGGTTCATATTTGACCTGGGGTTTAGGTTCATATTTGACTTGGATTCAAACAACGAGTTCACATTTAACTTGAAGTTTAGGTTCATATTACACCTGGATTCAAACAATGGGTTCATATTTGACCTGAGGTTTAGGTTCATATTTGACCTGGTTTCAAACGACAGGTTCATATTTGACCTGAAGTTTAGGTTCATATTTGACCTGGTTTCAAACGACGGGTTCATATTTGACCTGAAGTTTAGGTTCATATTTGACCTGATTTCAAACGACGGGTTCATATTTGACCTGAGGTTTAGGTTCATATTTGACCTTGTTTCAAACGACGGGTTCATATTTGACCTAAAGTTTAGGTTCATATTTGACCTGGTTTCAAACGACGGGTTCATATTTGACCTGAGGTTTAGGTTCATATTTGACCTGGTTTCAAACGACGGGTTCATATTTGACCTGAGGTTTAGGTTCATATTTGACTTGGATTCAAACAACGAGTTCACATTTAACCTGAAGTTTAGGTTCATATTTGACCTGGATTCAAACAACGGGTTCATATTTGACCTGAGGTTTAGGTTCATATTTGACCTTGTTTCAAACGACGGGTTCATATTTGACCTGAAGTTTAGGTTCATATTTGACCTGAAGTTTAGGTTCATATTTGGCTTGAAGTTTAGGTTCATATTTAACCTGATTTCAAACGACGGGTTTATATTTGACCTGAAGTTTAGGTTCATATTTACCTAGTTTCAAACGAAGGATTCATATTTGACCTGAGGTTTAGGTTCATATTTGACCTGGTTTCAAACGACGGGTTCATAATTGACCTAAAGTTTAGGTTCATATTTGACCTGGTTTCAAACGACGGGTTCATATTTGACCTGAAGTTTAGGTTCATATTTGACCTGGTTTCAAACAACGGGTTCATATTTGACCAGAGGTTTAGGTTCATATTTGACTTGGATTCAAACAACGAGTTCACATTTAACCTGAAGTTTAGGTTCAAATTTGACCTAGATTCAAACAACGGGTTCATATTTGACCTGAGGTTTAGGTTCATATTTGACCTGGTTTCAAACGACGGGTTCATATTTGACCTGAAGTTTAGGTTCATATTTGACCTGAAGTTTAGGTTCATATTTGACTTGAAGTTTAGGTTCATATTTCACCTGATTTCAAACGACGGGTTCATATTTTACCTAAAGTTTAGGTTCATATTTGACCTGAAGTTTAAAACGACGGGTTCATATTTGACCTGAAGTTTAGTTTCATATTTGACCTGGTTTCAAACGACGGGTTCATATTTGACCTGATGTTTAGGTTCATATTTGACCTGGTTTCAAACGACGAGTTCATATTTGACCTGAAGTTTAGGTTCATATTTGACCTGGATTCAAACAACGGGTTCATATTTGACCTGAGGTTTTGGTTCATATTTGACCTGGTTTCAAACGACGGGTTCATATTTGACCTGAAGTTTAGGTTCATATTTGACCTGATTTCAAACGACGGGTTCATATTTGACCTGGTTTCAAACGACGGGTTCATATTTGACCTGATGTTTAGGTTCATATTTGACCTGGTTTCAAACGAGGGGTTCATATTTGACCTGAAGTTTAGGTTCATATTTGACATGGTTTCAAACAACGGGTTCATATTTGACCTGAGGTTTAGGTTCATATTTGACTTGGATTCAAACAACGAGATCACATTTAACCTGAAGTTTAGGTTCATATTTGACCTGGATTCAAACAACGGGTTCATATTTGACCTGAGGTTTAGGTTCAAATTTGACCAGGTTTCAAACGACGGGTTCATATTTGACCTGAAGATTAGGTTCATATTTGACCTGAAGTTTAGGTTCATATTTGACTTGAAGTTTAGGTTCATATTTCACCTGATTTCAAACGACGGGTTCATATTTGACCTGAACTTTAGGTTCATATTTGACCTGGTTTCAAACGACGGGTTCATATTTGAACTGAAGTTTAGGTTTATATTTGACCTGGTTTCAAACGACGGGTTCATATTTGACCTGATGTTTAGGTTCATATTTGACCTGGTTTCAGACGACGAGTTCATATTTGACCTGAAGTTAAGGTTCATATTTGACCTGGTTTCAAACATCGGGTTCATATTTGACCTGGTTTCAAACGACGGGTTCATATTTGACCTGAACTTTTGGTTCATATTTGACCTTATTTCAACAATGCCAGCAATTACCAGACTTTAGGTTCCGTATGAGGGGATTAAGTATCAGATAGATCAATACTGGGGTTGCATAAATGAAGATTAGACTTCCTAGGGAATACTAATTGTGGTTGCAAAAAGGTTGAATAGTACCAGAGGTAGATAAGCTTCTCATAAGAGACTGATACTCATCTCCATATAAAAACAAGCTTCTTCAAGAGATTGCTACTTGTTATAAATTCTCAAGAGCTGTTGATATCACAACACAGCTGGAGAATGCATTTTATCTTCAACGAGGATCTGTAAAAGATCCCTCCTGCGAGACACGGTGCAAAATAAATGCACGTTTAAACTAGGTTCAACAACCTAACCTGCCAGGGACCAAAATTCGATCTAGGAACAAGCTAGAAAGAAACGATCAAACAAGACTCTAACCCTTAAGGAATGAGCTCAAATGGGGATTTATCTTATCCTGATGTGGAAAAGATAACTGAACCAACCATCATCCACGAGGTTAAATCTCTGTGGGGAATTCAGAAAGGATGGGCACTTTATGCTTGGGGCTGGAAACTCTATTGGAGAAAATAGACAATCCCAGTCACTTGGGGAGATAAGCGCCAAAGTGAATAAAGCAGGTAAACACCAGAAACGGGTAGCAAAAATGCTAAGATGCTATGCATATGTTGCTTATGCCATGCTTATGCTTATGTTGACAAAACAGACAATAAGCGAAACTGGAGATGAAATAAACATCTCGACAAGGATACCCAGCCGAACTCATCAGATTGGACCATTACTAGAGATGAAATTGCAGAATCAGTAGTTCTACTTCAAGATTAAGACTTTCTCTGGTGAGAAGAGCACTCCACTTGGTATAGCATCATGACTTCACTAGGATTACCAAGAACTCAAAGTATGGCTAAAATAGCACATTATGCCAACATTGCCTTTTTCCCTTCGCGAGAAATCCTACTTGCTGAACACATATCTTCCAATATCTTCTGAACCTCTGAGCCAAGCTGGTGAGAAGTGATTGGTGACAGGCTCAAGGAATAAACTAATGTTTCTTGCTTTGTAAAGTTTCTCTCTCATTTTCCCACTTGCACAAACAAGACATATACTAATATTTAAATGCTAACCAAGTTGAATTTTCGTGGCAAGGCTTGGATTAAGTGTAAATCCATCATTAGAACTCAGAAACATGAAGATTTGGTGATTAGACAATGGTTTGAACAAATACACAAAAGTTGGTTTCTTGAGTTTTAAGGAATGTAACCTCCAACTTTGAAGCTCCGAAATTCCCAGCTCACTCAATGGTTTGAGGAGTTATAGTACTTTTTGGAAAGCCCCCAATGCCCTCTACAACTTTCATGTTGGACCCAAGTTCTGAATCACAAGGGAACTTAGTGAAAAATGAGGTTAAAGTTGGTTGTTTATTAAGGCAAAAAGTGTTGAATTTTCTCTAAGTCTTTGGGCAGTTTAGCTTCTAAGTCTCATAACTCACAAACCATGCATTTTTTGGAGAAAAGTCAAATTTAACACTTTTAAGTTCATGGAAAGAGCTTCCATTTGGGCTTTGAGTCACTCAATTTGAATGTGTGGTTTGGAAGTTATGACTATTTCAGTTTTGTACAAGAGGGGAAATTTCCACATGAAAAGTTTCATGAACCAAACATTGCTTCCTTTGCAAGAAACTTCTTGAAACTTGATCTCAAATACTTTAATTCATCAATGAGACATGTTATGATGAGTAGAGGTCTTGGAGGTTTCATTTGCATCAAAATCTCAAAGATTAAGGTTTCCGTCAAAACCCTAATTTTAACTGTGAATGCACTGGGATACTCTCTTATGATCTTGCTTCTTCCATCACATACAAGGCTGATAGATGGTCCTTAGGGATGTCTAATGTCTCATGGAGTCATGTCCTAGGGTTTGAGAACAATTCTTGGTCAAGATCAAAGTCAATGATTCACTTGTCCTGACAAATTCCTAATTTGGAGGCAGGGTGAAACTGTGGCTCAAACTACTCATGATGAGAGCCAGATGACCTTGAATTCTTGTTGAATTAGACCTCTTGGATGTAGGTAACTTCAAATGGTTGATGAACCAAGCAAATCTTGACTTATCAAGGTAAAATTCTTCAGTGATTCCTCAGGTAAAAACCCTAATTCCAAATTTTGGTCTGGTGATCCTTTGTTGACTTGACTTGATTCAAAGTCTTGAGATCTTGGTTCCATACAACTAGTGAATCTTTGTGATGATTGTATGGAGCCATAGAATACCTTAGGAGGCCTTTAATCTATCTGTGTAAACCTTAATCTCAAACATATGAGAAACAAACTGCATGAAGTGGATTAGTTAAACAATGCATATATGATTGATCCTAAGTGTCTATGCAAAATGTTATGACATCTAAGAGGTAAAATTTGGGGTACAACAGTTGCCCTTATTTAAATAGCTTTACCGGATGGCACGAGGAAAGAAAATCCTCGGGACATCCAGGCGGAAAGGTATTTGAATATAGCAAACCGAAAATTTTTCCCTTAGATGGAATGCAGATGCTAAGGACAACCGACGGACATGCAAATGTTGACATGCCATGAACTTCTAGAAATGATGATATGATGCCATGATAGTGCAAAGGTGCAGATAGACCCGACACCAGATATAAGTTGCAAATAACCACAAGTGAGTAACACCGGGGAAGGATGAAGGTTAGTATCCATGAGGAAAACTCACTGGGGATACAGGCTAACCGACAAAGGAGACTCGCTGGGGAGACTCTAGGAAAAGACTGGGGATAGAAAAAAAAGTAATGTGGAACACCCTATAGATCCTCACTGGAGATAGGAGCCAGTGAGGTATTCTCCACTGGGGAAAGATCCAGGGAGATGGACGACAGGTTCATATGTGACCGGACGATACTGGGGAAATAAAGACATATTCTTTCTGGGCATGAAACCAGAAAGAAGACATGATCTTCACTGGGGATCAATTTGAAATAAAGGTAGACGTCCATCATAGATCTTCTGGAAATTTCTTAAACTGAAGAGTTCAAACGGGATCTTCAAGAAAAGCCAGAAAAGATATAGACGAACTCTGCGTGCCAACCTGAAAAGATGACTGGACTATAGCTGGGAATAAGATTAAGGAGCCCATATGAGTTGGTTCTTAAGTACCAATTTGAGTTGGATTTTGAATACCAGTATGAGCTGGATTTTTTTTTGGGTACCAGTAGGAGCTGGACTTTGAATTTTAGGTTCACAACTGACAAAGGTTTAGGTTCATATTTAACCTGGATTCAAACAACGGGTTCATATTTGACCTGAGCTTTAGGTTCATATTTGACCTGGATTCAAACAACGAGTTCACATTTGACCTGAAATTTAGGTTCATATTTGATCCGGATTTAAACAACGGGTTCATATTTGACCTGAGGATTAGGTTCATATTTGACCTGGTTTCAAATGACGGGTTCATATTTGACCTGAGGTTTAGGTTCATATTTGACCTGGTTTCAAACGACGGGTTCATATTTGACCTGAAGTTTAGGTTCATATTTGACCTGGTTTCAAACGACGGGTTCATACTTGACCTGAAGTTTAGGTTTATATTTGACCTGGTTTCAAACAACGAGTTCATATTTGACCTGAGGTTTAGGTTCATATTTTACTTAGATTTAAACAACGAGTTCACATTTAACCTGAAGTTTAGGTTCATATTTGACCTGAATTCAAACAACGGGTTCATATTTGACCTGAGGTTTAGGTTCATATTTGACCTGGTTTCAAAGGACGGGTTCAAAATTGACCTGAAGTTTAGGTTCATATTTGACCTGAAGTTTAGGTTCATATTTGACCTGATTTCAAACGACGGGTTCATATTTGACCTGAAGTTTAGGTTTATATTTGACCTGGTTTCAAACAACGGGTTCATATTTGACCTGAAGTTTAGGTTCATATTTGACCTGGTTCCAAGCGACGGGTTCATATTTGATCTGAAGTTTAGGTTCATATTTGACCTGGTTTCAAACGACGGGTTCATATTTGACCTGAAGTTTAGGTTCATATTTGAATTGGTTTCAAACAACGGGTTCATATTTGACCTGAGGTTTAGGTTCATATTTGACTTAGATTCAAACAACGATTTCACATTTATCCTGAAGTTTAGGTTCATATTTGACCTGAATTCAAACAACGGGTTCATATTTGACCTGAGGTTAAGGTTCATATTTGACCTGGTTTCCAACGAAGGGTTCATATTTGACCTGAAGTTTAGGTTCATATTTGACTTGGTTTCAAACGACGGGTTCATATTTGACCTGAAGTTAAGGTTCATATTTGACATGGTTCCAACCGACGGGTTCATATTTGATCTGAAGTTTAGGTTCATATTTGACCTGGTTTCAAACGACGGGTTCATATTTGACCTGAAGTTTCGGTTCATATTTAACCTGGTTTCAAACAACGGGTTCATATTTGACCTGAGGTTTAGGTTCATATTTGACTTAGATTCAAACAACGAGTTCACATTTAA
Source organism: Lathyrus tuberosus (assembly GCA_022829125.1). Lineage (NCBI taxonomy): Eukaryota > Viridiplantae > Streptophyta > Magnoliopsida > Fabales > Fabaceae > Lathyrus > Lathyrus tuberosus. The sequence goes on from JALAZF010000153.1 coordinate 54,881, forward strand.
CCAGAAGTTTAGGTTCATATTTGACCTGAAGTCAAACAACAGGTTCATATTTGACCTGAGGTTAAGGTTCATATTTGACCAGGTTTCCAACGAAGGGTTCAAATTTTACCTGAAGTTTAGGTTCATATTTGACCTGAAGTTTAGGTTCATATTTGACCTAAAGTTTAGGTTCATATTTGACCTGATTTCAAACGACGGGTTCATATTTGACCTGAAGTTTAGGTTTATATTTGACCTGGTTTCAAACGACGGGTTCATATTTGACCTGAAGTTTAGGTTCATATTTGACCTGGTTCCAAACGACGGGTTCATATTTGTTCTGAAGTTTAGGTTCATATTTGACCTGGTTTCAAACGACGGGTTCATATTTGACCTGAGGTTTAGGTTCATATTTGACTTAGATTCAAACAACGATTTCACATTTATCCTGAAGTTTAGGTTCATATTTGACCTGAATTCAAACAACAGGTTCATATTTGACCTGAGGTTAAGGTTCATATTTGACCAGGTTTCCAACGAAGGGTTCAAATTTTACCTGAAGTTTAGGTTCATATTTGACCTGAAGTTTAGGTTCATATTTGACCTGATTTCAAACGACGGGTTCATATTTGACCTGAAGTTTAGGTTTATATTTGACCTGGTTTCAAACGACGGGTTCATATTTGACCTGAAGTTTAGGTTCATATTTGACCTGGTTCCAAACGACGGGTTCATAGTTATTCTGAAGTTTAGGTTCATATTTGACCTGGTTTCAAACGATGGGTTCATATTTGACCTGAAGTTTAGGTTTATATTTGACCTGGTTTCAAACGACGGGTTCATATTTGACCTGAAGTTTAGGTTCATATTTGACCTGGTTTCAAATGACGGGTTCATATTTGATCTGAAGTTTAGGTTCATGTTTGACCTAGTTTCAAACAACGGGTTTATATTCGACCTGAAGTTTAGGTTCATATTTGACCTGAAGTTTAGGTTCATATTTGACATGGTTTCAAACGACGGGCTCATATTTGACCTGAAGTTTAGGTTCATATTTGGCCTGTATTCAAACAACGGGTTCATATTTGACCTGAGGTTTAGGTTCATATTTGACCTGGTTTCAACAAAGCCAGCAATTACCAGACTTTAGGTTCCGTCTGAGGAGATTAAGTATCAGATAGATCAATACTGGGGTTGCATAAACGAAGATTAGACTTCCTGGGGAATACTAATTGTTGTTGCAAAAAGATTGAATAGTACCAGAGGTAGATAAGCTTCTCATAAGAGACTGCTACTCATCGCCATATAAAAACAAACTTCTTCAAGAGATTGCTACTTGTTATAAATTCTCAAGAGCTGTTGATATCACAACATAGTTGAAGAATGCATTTTGTCTTCAACGAGGATTTGTAAAAGATCCCTCCTGCGAGACACGGTGCAAAATAAATGCACGTTTAAACTAGGTTCAACAACCTAACCTGCCAGGGACCAAAGTTCGATCTAGGAACAAGCTAGAAAGAAACGATCAAACAAGACTCCAACTCTTAAGGAATGAGCTCAAATAGGGATTTATCTTATCCTAATGTGGAAAAGATAACTGAACCAACCATCATCCACGAGGTTAAATATCTGTGGGGAATTCAGAAAGGATGGGCACTTTATGCTTGGGGCTGGCAACTCTATTGGAGAAAATAGACAAACCCAGTCACTTGGGGAGAGCAGCGCCAAAGTGAACAAAGCAGGTAAACACTAGAAATGGGTAGCAAACATGCTAAGATGTTATGCATATGGTGCTTATGCCATGCTTATGCTTATGTTGACAAAACAGACAATAAGCGAAACCGGAGATGAAATAAACATCTCGACAAGGATACCCAGCCGAACTCATCAGATTGGACCATTACTAGAGATGAAATTGCAGAATCAGTAGTTCTACTTCAAGATTAAGACTTTCTCTGGTGAGAAGAGCACTCCACTTGGTATAGCATCATGACTTCACTAGGATTGCCAAGAACTCAAAGTATGGCTAAAATAGCACATTATGCCAACATTGCCTTTTTCCCTTCGTGAGAAATCCTACTTGCTGAACACATATCTTCCAATATCTTCTGAACCTCTGAGCCAAGCTGGTGAGAAGTGATTGGTGACAGGCTCAAGGAATAAACTAATGTTTCTTCCATTGTAAAGTTTCTCTCTCCTTTTCCCACTTGCACAAATAAAAATTATACTAATATTTAAATGCTAACCAAGTTGAATTTTCGTGGCAAGGCTTGCATTAAGTGTAAATCCATCATTAGAACTCAGAAACATGAAGATTTGGTGATTAGAGAATGGTTCGAGCAAATACACAAAAGTTGGTTTCTTGAGTTTTAAAGAATGAAACCTCCAACTTTGAAGCTCCGAAATTCCCAGCTCACTCAATGGTTTGAGGAGTTATTGTACTTTTTGGAAAGCCCTCAATGCCCTCTGCAACTTTCATGTTGGACACAAGTTCTGAATCACAAGGGAACTTAGTGAAAAATGAGGTTAAAGTTGGTTTTTTATTAAGGCAAAAAGTGCTGAATTTTCTCAAAGTCTTTGGGCAGTTTAGCTTCTAAGTCTCATAACTCACAAACCATGCATTTTTGGAGAAAAGTCAAATTTAACACTTTTAAGTTTAGGGTAAGAGCTTCCATTTGGGCTTTGAGTCACTCAATTTGGATGTGTGGTTTGGAAGTTATGACTATTTCAGTTTTGCACAAGAGGGGAAATTTCCACATGAAAAGTTTCATGAACCAAACATTGCTTCCTTTGCAAGAAACTTCTTGAAGCTTGATCTCAAATACTTTAATTCATCAATGAGACATGTTATGATGAGTTGAGGTCTTGGAGGTTTCACTTGGATCAAAATCTCAAAGATTAAGGTTTACGTCAAAACCCTAATTTTAACTGTGAATGCACTGGGATACTCTCTTATGATCTTGCTTCTTCCATCACATACAAGTCTCATAGATGGTCCTTAGGGATGTCTGATATCTCATGGAGTCATGTCCTAGGGTTTGAGAACAATTCTTTGTCAAGATCAAAGTCAATGATTCACTTGAATTCTGTGGCTCAAACTACTCATGATGAGAGCGAGATGACCTTGAATTCTTGTTGAATTAGACCTCTTGGATGTAGGTAGCTTCAAATGGTTGATGAACCAAGAAAATCATGACTTATTAAGGTAAAATTCTTCAGTTATTCCTCAGGTAAAAACCCTAATTTCATATTTTGGTCTGGTGATCCTTTGTTGACTTGACTTGATTCAAAGTCTTGAGATCTTGGTTCATACAACTAGTCAATCTTTATGATGATTGTATGGAGCCAGAGAATACCTTAGGAGGCCTTTAATCTCTCTGTGTAAACCCTAATCTCAAACATATGAGAAACAAACTGCATGAAGTGGATTAGTTAAACAATGCATATATGATTGTTCCTAAGTGTCTATGCAAAATGTTATGACATCTAAGAGGTAAAATTTGGGGTACAACAGTTGCCCCTATTTAAATAGCTTTACCGAATGGCACGAGGAAAGAAAATCCTCGGGACATCCAAGCAGAAAGGTATTTAAATATAGTAAACCGAAAATTTTGCCCTTAGATGGAATGCAGATGCTAAGGACAAGCGACGGACATGCAAATGTTGACATGCCATGAACTTCTAGAAATGATGATATGATGCCAAGATAATGCAAAGGTGCAGATAGACCAGACACTAGATATAAGTAGCAAATAACCACAAGTGAGTAACACCGGGGAAGGATGAAGGTTAGTATCCATGAGGAAAACTCACTGGGGATACAGGCTAACCGACAAAGGAGACTCGCTGGGAGACTCTAGGGAAAGACTGGGGATAGAAAAAAAAAGTAAAGTGGAACGCCCTATAGATCCTCACTGGAGATAGGAGCCAGAGAGGTATTCTCCACTGGGGAAAGATCCAGGGAGATGGACGACAGGTTCATATGTGACCGGACGATACTGGGGAAATAAAGACATATTCTTTCTGGGGATGAAACTAGAAAGAAGACATGATCTTCACTGGGGATCAATTTGAAATAAAGGTAGACGTCCATCAAAGATCTTCTGGAAATTTCTTAAACTGAAGAGTTCAAACGGGATTTTCAAGAAAAGCTAGAAAAGATAGAGACGAACTCTGCGTGCCAACCTGAAAAGATGACTGGACTATAGATGGGAATAAGATTAAGGAGCCCATATGAGTTGGTTCTTGAGTACCAATTTGAGTTGGATTTTGAATACCAGTATGAGCTGGATTTTTTTTTGGGTACCAGTAGGAGCTGGACTTTGAATTTTAGGTTCACATCTGACAAAGGTTTAGGTTCATATTTAACCTGGATTCAAACAACGGGTTCATATTTGACCTGAGGTTTAGGTTCATATTTGACTTGGATTCAAACAACGAGTTCACATTTGACCTGAAGTTTAGGTTCATTTTTGACCCGGATTCAAACAACGGATTCATATTTGACCTGAGGTTTACATTCATATTTGACCTGGTTTCAAATGACGGGTTCATATTTGACCTGAAGTTTAAGTTCATATTTGACCTGAAGTTTAGGTTCATATTTGACCTGAAGTTTAGGTTCATATTTGACCTGATTTCAAACGACGAGTTCATATTTGACCTGGTTTCAAACGACGGGTTCATATTTGACCTGAAGTTTAGGTTCATATTTGACCTGGTTTAAAACGACGAGTTCATATATGACCTGAAGTTTAGGTTCATATTTGACCTGGTTTCAAACAACGGGTTCATATTTGACCTGAGGTTTAGGTTCATATTTGACTTGGATTCAAACAACGAGTTCACATTTAACCTGAAGTTTAGGTTCATATTTGACCTGGATTCAAACAACGGGTTCATATTTGACCTGAGGTTTAGGTTCATATTTGACCTGGTTTCAAACGACGGGTTCATATTTGACCTGAAGTTTAGGTTCATATTTGACCTGAAGTTTAGCTTCATATTTTACCGGAAGTTTAGCTTCATATTTGACCTAATTTCAAACGACGGGTTCATATTTGACCTGAAGTTTAGGTTCATATTTGACCTGGTTTCAAACGACGCGTTCATATTTGACCAGAAGTTTAGGTTTATATTTGACCTGGTTTCAAACGACGGGTTCATATTTGACCTGAAGTTTAGGTTCATATTTGACCTGGTTTCAAACGACGGGTTTATATTTGACCTGAAGTTTAGGTTCATATTTGACCTGGTTTCAAACAACGTGTTCATATTTGACCTGAGGTTTAAGTTCATACTTGACTTGGATTCAAACAACGAGTTCACATTTAACCTGAAGTTTAGGTTCATATTTGACCTGGATTCAAACAACGGGTTCATATTTGACCTGAGGTTTAGGTTCATATTTGACCTGGTTTCAAACGACGGGTTCATATTTGACCTGAAGTTTAGGTTCATTTTTGACCTGAAGTTTAGGTTCATATTTGACCTATTTTCAAACGATGGGTTCATATTTGACCTGAAGTTTAGGCTCATATTTGACCTGGTTTCAAACGACGGGTTCATATTTGACCTGAAGTTTAGGTTTATATTTGACCTGGTTTCAAACGACGGGTTCATATTTGACCTAAAGTTTAGGTTCATATTTGACCTGGTTTTAAACGACGGGTTCATATTTGACCTGAAGTTTAGGTTCATATTTGACCTGGTTTCAAACAACGGGTTCATATTTGACCTGAAGTTTAGGTTCATATTTGACCTGAAGTTTAGGTTCATATTTGACCTGGTTTCAAACGACGGGTTCATATTTGACCTGAAGTTTGGGTTCATATTTGGCCTGGATTCAAACAACGGGTTCATATTTGTCCTGAGGTTTAGGTTCATATTTGACCTAATTTCAACAATGCCAACAAATACCAGACTTTAGGTTCCGTATGAGGAGATTAAGTATCAGATAGATCAATACTGGGGTTGCATAATAAAAAATTAGACTTCCTGGGGAATACTAATTGTGGTTGCAAAAAGGTTGAATAGTACCATAGGTAGATAAGCTTCTCATAAGAGACTAATACTCATCGCCATATAAAAACAAGCTTCTTCAAGAGATTGCTACTTGTTATAAATTCTCAAGAGTTGTTGATATCACAACACAGTTGGAGAATTATTTTGTCTTCAACGAGGATCTGTAAAATATCCCTCCTGCGAGACACGGTGCAAACTAGGTTCAACAACCTAACCTGCCAGGGACCAAAATTCGATCTAGGAACAAGCTAGAAAGAAATGATCAAACAAGACTCCAACCCTTAAGGAATTAGCTCAAATGGGGATTTATCTTATCCTAATGTGGAAAAGATAACTGACCAACCATCATCCACAAGGTTAAATCTCTGTGGGGAATTCAGAAAGGATGGGCACTTTATGCTTGGGGCTGGAAACTCTATTGGAGAAAATAGACAAACCCAGTCACTTGGGGAGATAAGAGCCAAAGTGAACAAAGAAGGTAAACACCAGAAACGGGTAGCAAAAATGCTAAGATGCTATGCATATGGTGCTTATGCTTATGCTGACAAAACAGACAATAAGCAAAACTGGAGATGACATAAACATCTCGACAAGGATACCCAGCCGAACTCATCAGATTGGACCATTACTAGAGATGAAATTGTAGAATCAGTAGTTCTACTTCAAGATTAAGACTTTCTCTGGTGAGAAGAGCACTCCACTTGGTATAGCATCATGACTTCACTAGGATTGCCAAGAACTCAAAGTATGGCTAAAATAGCACATTATGCCAACTTTGCCTTTTTCCCTTCGTGAGAAATCCTACTTGCTGAACACATATCTTCTAATATCTTCTGAACCTCTGAGCCAAGCTGGTGAGAAGTGATTGGTGACAGGCTCAAGGAATAAACTAATGTTTCTTGCTTTGTAAAGTTTCTCTCTCCTTTTCCCACTTGCACAAACAAGACATATACTAATATTTAAATGCTAACCAAGTTGAATTTTTGTGGCAAGGCTTGTATTAAGTGTAAATCCATCATTAGAACTCAGAAACATGGAGATTTGGTGATTAGAGAATGGTTTGAGCAAATACACAAAAGTTGGTTTCTTGAGTTTTAAGGAATGAAACCTCCAACTTTGAAGCTCCGAAATTCCCAGCTCACTCAATGGTTTGAGGAGTTATAGTACTTTTTGGAAAGCCACCAATGCCCTCTGCAACTTACATGTTGGACCCAAGTTCTGTATCACAAGGGAACTTAGTGAAAAATGAGGTTAAAGTTGGTTGTTTATTAAGGCAAAAAGTGGTGAATTTTCTCTAAGTCTTTGGGCAGTTTAGCTTCTAAGTCTCATAACTCACAAACCATGCATTTTTTGGAGAAAAGTCAAATTTAACACTTTTAAGTTCATGTAAAGAGCTTCCATTTGGGCTTTGAGTCACTCAATTTGGATGTGTGGTTTGGAAGTTATGACTATTTCAGTTTTGCACAAGAGGGGAAATTTCCACATGAGAAGTTTCATGAACCAAACATTGCTTCCTTTGCAAGAAACTTCTTGAAACTTGATCTCAAATACTTTAATTCATCAATGAGACATGTTATGATGAGTTGAGGTCTTGGAGGTTTCATTTGGATAAAAATATCAAAGATTAAGGTTTCCGTCAAAACCCTAATTTTAACTGTGAATGCATTGGGATACTCTCTTATGATCTTGCTTCTTCCATCACATACAAGGCTCATAGATGGTCCTTAGGGATGTCTAATATCTCATGGAGTCATGTCCTAGGGTTTGAGAACACTTCTTGGTCAAGATCAAAGTCAATGATTCACTTGTCCTGACAAAATCCTAATTTGGAGGAAGGGTAAAACTGTGGCTCAAACTACTCATGATGAGAGCCAGATGACCTTGAATTCTTGTTGAATTAGACCTCTTGGATGTAGGTAACTTCAAATGGTTGATGAACCAAGCAAATCTTGACTTATCAAGGTAAAATTCTTCACTGATTCCTCGGGTAAAAACCCTAATTCCATATTTTGGTCTGGTGATCCTTTGTTGACTTGACTTGATTCAAAGTCTTGAGATTTTGGTTCATACAACTAGTGAATCTTTATGATGATTGTATGGAGCCAGAGAATACCTTAGGAGACCTTTAATCTCTCTGTGTAAACCCTAATCTCAAACATATGAGAAACAAACTGCATGAAGTGGATTAGTTAAACAATGCATATATGATTGATCCTAAGTGTCTATATAAAATGTTATGACATCTAAGAGGTAAAATTTGGGGTACAATAGTTGCCCCTATTTAAATAGCTTTACCGGATGGCACGAGGAAAAAAAATCCTTGGGACATCCAAGCGGAAAGGTATTTAAATATAACAAACCAAAAATTTTTCCCTTAGATGGAATGCAGATGCTAAAGACAAGCGACAGACATGCAAATGTTGACATGCCATGAACTTCTAGAAATGATGATATGATGCCATGATAGTGCAAAGGTGCAGACAGACCAGACACCAGAGATAAGTAGCAAATAACCACAGGTGAGTAACACCGGGGAAGGATGAAGGTTAGTATCCATGAGGAAAACTCACTGGGGAAACATGCTAACTGACAAAGGAGACTCGCTGGGGAGACTCTAGGGAAAGTCTGGGGATAGAAAAAAAAGTAAAGTGGAACACCCTATAGATCCTCATTGGAGATAGGAGCCAGAGAGGTATTCTCCACTGGGGAAAGATCCAAGGAGATGGATGACAGGTTCATATGTGATCGGACAATACTGGGGAAATAAAGACATATTCTTTCTGGGCATGAAACCAAAAAGAAGACATGATCTTCACTGGGGATCAATTTGAAATAAAGGTAGACGTCCATCAAAAATCTTCTAGCAATTTCTTAAACTGAAGTGTTCAAACGGGATCTTCAAGAAAAGCCAGAAAAGATAGAGACGAACTCTGCATGCCAACCTGAAAAGATGACTGGACTTTAGCTGGGAATAAGATTAAGGAGCCCATATGAGTTGGTTCTTGAGTACCAATTTGAGTTGGCTTTTGAATACCAGTATGAGCTGGATTTTTTTTTGGGTACCAGTAGGAGCTGGACTTTGAATTTTAGGTTCACATCTGACCAAGGTTTAGGTTCATATTTGACCTGGATTCAAACTGTAATGCCCTTTTCTACACCCCATAATGTTGCAGCAGAAACAACTTAAATATCAGAGTAAGGCATAAAAATTCCCTCAAAGGGTGCATATTTCTCATTAAATCAAAATAACACAATTACCCTGTAAACAAAGGGTTTTTCTCAAAATAAATCAGAAAGCCTTCACATGGCAGCGAAACAAAGAATTCTCAAATAAAAGGTTCCTCAACAACCGTCATAATAATAAAAATAAAACCATATCATCAAATGACAACAAAAATAAGTAAACAACATAGTTCGACTCAAAGGGCCTCAACCCGATGTTACACTATCAGAGCAAGACCCTCTAAATCGACCAAAAGCAAATAAACTTCAAGGTCCTCGAAAGCATCCACAGCTAAACCTGATCACCTGCACGTTACCTACGTGGTGGCAACATTCAAACGGCAGGGTGAGTAATCACAAGTCATAATATTCATTATAAAACTAGATATACATAAAATGGCATTATCTTCATATACAACATCATCAAGGTCATTATCAAGGGAAACATCAGGAAATACTATATCACAATTCTTCAATGTCACATAAGATGCAATGCATAACAAGACTCATGCATGTGGTACCAATCGTCACAAAGGATGGACACCAGGCCATCAACCCTCCAAAGATCCCCGTCACTAGGATCGATCCCGCATTTTGAACCGGAGCACATCATAATTACCTCATATCCGCACAACGGGAATGAAGCGTCGTCACAGAGTATGCATATGAATGTATGATACACAAACGTCAATAATTCATCATCATCAAGTAACCATCATCATGTGCATCATCATTCATCAATTCTCATACACGTCATGTCATCACATATTCGTCAAATAATCACTAAAACATCATCATATAATCATCAGTAACATCATAGAAAATCATCATATAAATCACAGCATCAAGACATCAAAAACAGCACAGTAGCATAAACCAGAATTTGCGAACAGCATACTTTCGCTCCAGGGTTCGCCTAGCGAACCTGTTCGTTGTGGCCTTCGCCTAGCGAAGCGGCCAGCGAACCTCACAGATCTCACACTCAACACCAGAAACCCAAACATCTGTCATGCTCGACCCCACATTCGCCTAGCGAAGCCATTCGCTGGGCGAGACTTCTAGTGAATCCCTAAAGCCCCTTCAGGAACACCTCTGCATTTACACTCCTGCTATCGCGCATTCGCTGCGCTGTTCGCTTAGCGAACGATGGCGAACATTCGCCTAGCGAAGCAATGGTTCGCCTAACGAACCTGCGATTACAGCAAATCGTTGCTACGCATCAGTAGCTCCCAAACCGTCAAAGCACCTGCAATTACAATCTCAATTGACCCAGAATCATCCCTACATCAGTCCTAACATATCACAGAATTTAAAGGCCTAAAACCTACGTCTGTTAGGTTGATTCAGGACACTACGGGAAACCTTAATTTCCCTAAACCTTCAAAACTCTCAAGCTTCATATAAACTCTATAGATCCTTCGCCACATGGTTAAAACTACAACAACGAGGAAATCTGCCCCAAAGGTCTATTTTACTGATTAAATTCAACTCTTACTAATCGATTCACAAAATACCCTCAAAATCATCAGTTTACCTCAAAACCCATAAACCCTCATAAACCTCAAAAATCCCCAACATCCACCTTAATCAATTGAATCCTATAATGAAAACAATGAAAGGCAATTACTCCTCATACCTTAGATTGTCGATCCGATGTGTTCTCTCTTGAGCCTTTGGAAACCTTCACGAAAATCCTCGCCTTTTTCCCGTTTTCCTCAGAGCTCTGCACTTTCGCCTTATTTTCACGATCTTCACAAAATGAATCCTAATTCTCCTCAATTCCCCTTTTTGGTTAATTTAACTCTTGGGACTCAAATATGGGCTTTTTCCATAATACCCTCACTAATACTCCTAAAATGCCCACTTTACCCTCAATTCCTCTAATATTATTTTAAATTAATAATTATAGTAATATATTCATATTATATACTATTATTAAATTAAAATAACCAAACTTCACCAAAAATACCGACATCGACACCAACCACCAAAAATTCACAGAAAACCACGAATATAATATTTAAATAAATTAAATAAATATTCTTACGAAATTTGGGATGTTACAACTCTCCTCCACTTAAAGAATTTTTGCCCCCGAAAATTACCTCAAGGAAATATAGTCGGATACGACTCCCTCATCTGATCTTCACGTTCCCAAGTCCAAATTTCGCCAGCTGGTCCACCCCACAACACCTTCACCAAAGCTATGTCTTTACCCCGCAATTGCTTCATCTCTCGACTGTCGACACACACAGGCCATGCTTCCACAGTCAGATTATCCTTCACTTGTACATCATCCATCTGAATCACATGCGACGGATCCAGAATGTACTTCCTCAATTGAGACACATGGAACACGTCATGCAAATTCGCAAGTGACGGCGGTAAAGCAATTCAATAGGCTACCTCTCCTATCCTCTGCGATATCTGGTATGGACCAAAAAAACATGGAGTGAGCTTCCTAGACTTCAAAGCTCGACCCACACCAGTCACTGGCGTCACTCTCAAAAACACGTGATCTCCCTCTTGGAATTCAAGTGCTTTCCTCCTCTTATAATGGTAGCTCTTCTGATGACTCTGCGAAGCTTTCATCTTTTCTTGTATCTTCCTAATCTTCTCAGTTGTCTCTTGCACAATTTCGGGTCCGAGTACAACACTCTCGCTCGATTCATACCAACACAAATGAGTCCTACACCTTCTCCCATACAAAGCTTCATAGGGCACCATCCCAATACTAGCATGAAAACTATTATTGTACGTGAACTCAATCACGGTAAATGGCTATCCCATGATCCTCCATGATCCAACACATAAGCCATCAACAAATCTTCTAAAGATTGGATAGTCCTTTCTGTCTGACCGTCCATCTGCGGATGATATGCAGAACTCATCCTCAACTTGGTACCCAACGCATCTTGCAAACTCTTCCAGAACATCGATGTAAACCTCATATCTCTATCTGACACAATACTCGAAGGTACCCCATGTAACTTCACAATCTCTTCAATATACATCTCGGCTAACTTCTGCATAGAATGATTAATCTTCATCGGTAAGAAATGAGCCGACTTAGTTAATCTATCCACGATCGCCCAAATTGAATCATTTCCCTTAGCAGTCTTCGGCAATCCCACCACAAAATCCATGGAAATACTATACCATTTCCATTCTGGAATCCTCAGCGGCTGCATCATATCTAAAGGCTTCTGATGCTCAACTTTCGACTTTTGACAAGTCAAACACGCATAAACAAACTCTGCAACATCCTTCTTCATACCTGGCCACCAAAACAACTTTTTGAAATCTTGGTACATCTTCGTAGCACCGGGATGAATACTCAACCTACTTCGATGTCCTTCTTCAAGAATGCTCTTCTTAATATCTGGGACATCTGGAACACACACCCTATCTCTGAACATCATCACACCATTCTCGTCAATCTAAAAGTCACCTCCGTTACCTTGGTTACTCAAAATCAATTGGTCAACCAACTTTAAATCAGATTGCTGTCCCACTCTGATTTCTTCCAGAATACCACTAGTCAACTTCAACATTCCCAACTTCACACTGTCAGGAGTCGCTTTACACACCAAACTCAAATCTCTGAATTGCTCAATTAGTTCCAATTCTTTCACCATAAGCATCGACATATGCAATGACTTTCTGCTCAACGCATCGGCCACTACATTTGCTTTGCCCGGATGATAACTCAAATCAAAATCGAAATCCTTCAACAGCTCTAACCACCTTCTCTGCCTCATATTCAATTCCTTCTGATTAAATAAGTACTTCAGACTTTTATGATCACTGAACACTTGAAATTTAGAGCCAAACAGACAGTGTCTCCAAATTTTCAACACAAACACTACCGCGGCCAATTCCAAGTCATGCGTATGATAATTTCTCTCATGGACTCGCAATTGTCTCGAAGCATAGGCAACAACCTGCCCATTCTGCATCAACACTCCACCAAGACCCATCTTCGACGCATCACAGTACAACACAAAAGATTCACTCGGATTAGGCAAAATCAACACTAGAGCAGTAGTCAATCTCTTGTTCAATTCCACGAAACTCTCTTCACAAGCTACATCCCACACAAAAGTCTGACCCTTTCGAGTCAACTGAGTCAAAGGTAGTGCCAACTTAGAAAAGCCTTCAATAAACTTACGGTAGTAACCCGTTAATCCCAGAAAACTCTGTATCTCAGTAGCAGACTTCGGAGTCTCCCACTGTAACATGACATCAAACTTAGAAGGATCAACAGCAACACCACCACTTGAAATCACATGGCCAAGGAAACTCACTTCCTTCAACCAAAACTCACACTTCGACAGCTTTGCATACAACTTCTTCTCCTTCAACACTTGCAACACAGTCCTCACATGCTCAGCATGCTCTTCTTTAGGTTTAGAGTCTATCAGAAGATCGTCAATAAAACTCACTACAAGCTTATCCAAACACTCTAGAAAATTCCGATTCATATACTCCATGAATACCAGGTGCATTAGACACACCAAACGACATTACAGTATACTCATAGTCACCATACCTTGTCCCGAAGGCCGTCTTCGGAACACCATTAGACTTAACATGAATCTGATGGTAACCAGACCTCAAATCAATCTTGATAAACACACAGGCATCTACTAACTGATTTGTCAATTCCTCAATCCTCGAAAGCAGACATTTATTTTAGATCGTCACTTTATTCAACTGCCGATAATCAACACACAACCTCATACTTCCATCTTTCTCCTTCACCGACCACACAGGAGCACCCCACAGGGAAACACTCAGTCGAACAACTTCATCCCAAGGAATTCTTCCAGTTATTCCTTCAATTTTCCAAACTCAAAAACATACATCTCATATGCAATCACCGACATCAAGCTTGCACCAAGTACCAGGTCGATAGCAAGTTTTACTCCACACTACGGTGGTACATCACTGATATCTCATAGGAACACCACCAAAGAGTCACACACCACCGCATCCCTTATGCCTTCCAATAATCCAACATCATAACACCTTTGCACCATCTTTCACAGACTCACCCACTTGTTTCACAGAACAACAACTCTTTACCTTCGTCGAAATTAGATTCAGGTGGTCGTCAGGAAATACACACCCTCGGCATATCACTAGCCACCACCCTGTTCTCTATCCCTCAAAAGCAGACATCAACAATACCTGATTTTTCTCCTCAAGATATCCCAACTTGACCGACAGGCAAGAGACTCTAGCTCACCTCCTCTTCAAATCTAATAGTCTGCATCGACTCAACAAAATAATCCGCAAGCACTCGGCTTAACCACCCACAATTCACTGCGCACACTACTCAAGTTCGCAAGACACGTCTATCCCACCTAACATGATCCCGTCTATTATCAACAAGAGATTAAGGGTGATCAATTCCTCAATTTGTCAATAACAGCCGATATTATGAGGCGGTATAAACTATCTCCACCAACTATCGTAGCGTCCAACACCACACTTAGACAACGCTCCACACTCGAAACACCTTGGAGAAGCACCATCTTCTCCCCCACTTGTTCCATTCCCAACCTGCAAAAAGGAAAACAAAACAAGCATCGACATTGTTTTTACGCACATGTCACACACTAGGGAAACAAACAAAATTAGACAACCTGGCCGGACGGACCGACCTGCTCTGATACCTCTAATGTAACACCCTTTTCTACCCCCAATAATATTGCAGCAGAAACAACTCAAATATCAGACTAAGGCATAAAAATTCCCTCAAAGGGTGCATATTTCTCATTAAATCAAAATAACACAATTACCCTGTAAACAAAGGGTTTTTCTCAAAATAAATCAGAAAGCCTTAACATGGCAGCGGAACTCAAAATTCTCAAATAAAATGTTCCTCAACAACCGTCATAATAATCAAAATAAAACCATATCATCAAATGACAACAAAAATAAGTAAACAACATAGTTCGACTCAAAGGATCCCAACCCGATGTTACACTATCAGAGCAAGACCCTCTATATCGACCAAAAGAAAATAAACTTCAAGGTCCTCGAAAGCATCCACAGCTAAACCTGATCACCTGCACGTTACCCACGTGGAGGCAACATTCAAACAGGCAGGGTGAGTAATCACAATTCATAATAATCATTATAAAACAAGATATACATAAAATGGCATTAACTTCATATACAACATCATCAAGGTCATTATCAAGGGAAACATCAGGAAACACTATATCACAATTCATCAATGTCACATAAGATGCAATGCATAACAAGACTCATGCATGTGGTACCAATCGTCACAAAGGATGGACACTAGGCCATCAACCCTCCAAAGATCCCCGTCACTAGGATCAATCCCGCATTTGGAACCGGAGCACATCATAATTACCTTATATCCGCACAATGGGAATGAAGCGTCGTCACAGAGTATGCATATGAATGCATGATACACAAACGTCAATAATTCATCATCATCAAGTAACCATCATCATGTGCATCATCATTCATTAATTATCATACACGTCATGTCATCACATATTCGTCAAATAATCACCAAAACATAATCATATAATCATCAGTAACATCATAGAAAATCATCATAGAAATCACAGCATCAAGACATCAAAAACAGCACAGCAACATAAACCAGAATTTGCGAACAACATACGTTCGCTCCAGGGTTCGCCTAGCGAACCTGTTCGCTGTGGCCTTCGCCTAGCGAAGCGGCCAGCGAACCTCACAGATCTCACACTCAACACCAGAAACCCAAACATCTGTCATGCTCGACCCCACATTCGCCTAGCGAAGCCATTCGCTGGGCGAGACTTCTAGTGAATCCCTAAAGCCCCTTCAGGAACACCTCTGCATTTACACTCCTGCTATCGCGCATTCGCTGCGCTGTTCGCTTAGCGAACGATGGCGAACATTCGCCTAGCGAAGCAATGGTTCGCCTAACGAACCTGCGATTACAGCAAATCGCTGCTACGCATCAGTAGCTCCCAAACCGTCAAAGCACCTGCAATTACAATCTCAATTGACCCAGAATCATCCCTACATCAGTCCTAACATATCACAGAATTTAAAGGCCTAAAACCTACGTCTGTTAGGTTGATTCAGGACACTACGGGAAACCTTAATTTCCCTAAACCTTCAAAACTCTCAAGCTTCATATAAACTCTATAGATCCTTCGCCACATGGTTAAAACTACAACAACGAGGAAATCTGCCCCAAAGGTCTATTTTACTGATTAAATTCAACTCTTACTAATCGATTCACAAAATACCCTCAAAATCATCAGTTTACCTCAAAACCCATAAACCCTCATAAACCTCAAAAATCCCCAACATCCACCTTAATCAATCGAATCCTATAATGAAAACAATGAAAGGCAATTACTCCTCATACCTTAGATTGTCGATCCGATGTGTTCTCTCTTGAGCCTTTGGAAACCTTCACGAAAATCCTCGCTTTTTTCCCGTTTTCCTCAGAGCTCTGCACTTTCGCCTTATTTTCACGATCTTCACAAAATGAATCCTAATTCTCCTCAATTCCCCTTTTTGGTTAATTTAACTCTTGGGACTCAAATATGGGCTTTTTCCATAATACCCTCACTAATACTCCTAAAATGCCCACTTTACCCTCAATTCCTCTAATATTATTTTAAATTAATAATTATAGTAATATATTCATATTATATACTATTATTAAATTAAAATAACCAAACTTCACCAAAAATACCGACATCGACACCAACCACCAAAAATTCACAGAAAACCACGAATATAATATTTAAATAAATTAAATAAATATTCTTACGAAATTTGGGATGTTACAACTCTCCTCCACTTAAAGAATTTTTGCCCCCGAAAATTACCTCAAGGAAATATAGTCGGATACGACTCCCTCATCTGATCTTCACGTTCCCAAGTCCAAATTTCGCCAGCTGGTCCACCCCACAACACCTTCACCAAAGCTATGTCTTTACCCCGCAATTGCTTCATCTCTCGACTGTCGACACACACAGGCCATGCTTCCACAGTCAGATTATCCTTCACTTGTACATCATCCATCTGAATCACATGCGACGGATCCAGAATGTACTTCCTCAATTGAGACACATGGAACACGTCATGCAAATTCGCAAGTGACGGCGGTAAAGCAATTCAATAGGCTACCTCTCCTATCCTCTGCGATATCTGGTATGGACCAAAAAAACATGGAGTGAGCTTCCTAGACTTCAAAGCTCGACCCACACCAGTCACTGGCGTCACTCTCAAAAACACGTGATCTCCCTCTTGGAATTCAAGTGCTTTCCTCCTCTTATAATGGTAGCTCTTCTGATGACTCTGCGAAGCTTTCATCTTTTCTTGTATCTTCCTAATCTTCTCAGTTGTCTCTTGCACAATTTCGGGTCCGAGTACAACACTCTCGCTCGATTCATACCAACACAAATGAGTCCTACACCTTCTCCCATACAAAGCTTCATAGGGCACCATCCCAATACTAGTATGAAAACTATTATTGTACGTGAACTCAATCACGGTAAATGGCTATCCCATGATCCTCCATGATCCAACACATAAGCCATCAACAAATCTTCTAAAGATTGGATAGTCCTTTCTGTCTGACCGTCCATCTGCGGATGATATGCAGAACTCATCCTCAACTTGGTACCCAACGCATCTTGCAAACTCTTCCAGAACATCGATGTAAACCTCATATCTCTATCCGACACAATACTCGAAGGTACCCCATGTAACTTCACAATCTCTTCAATATACATCTCGGCTAACTTCTGCATAGAATGATTAATCTTCATCGGTAAGAAATGAGCCGACTTAGTTAATCTATCCACGATCGCCCAAATTGAATCATTTCCCTTAGCAGTCTTCGGCAATCCCACCACAAAATCCATGGAAATACTATACCATTTCCATTCTGGAATCCTCAGCGGCTGCATCATATCTAAAGGCTTCTGATGCTCAACTTTCGACTTTTGACAAGTCAAACACGCATAAACAAACTCTGCAACATCCTTCTTCATACCTGGCCACCAAAACAACTTTTTGAAATCTTGGTACATCTTCGTAGCACCGGGATGAATACTCAACCTACTTCGATGTCCTTCTTCAAGAATGCTCTTCTTAATATCTGGGACATCTGGAACACACACCCTATCTCTGAACATCATCACACCATTCTCGTCAATCTAAAAGTCACCTCCGTTACCTTGGTTACTCAAAATCAATTGGTCAACCAACTTTAAATCAGATTGCTGTCCCACTCTTATTTCTTCCAGAATACCACTAGTCAACTTCAACATTCCCAACTTCACACTGTCAGGAGTCGCTTTACACACCAAACTCAAATCTCTGAATTGCTCAATTAGTTCCAATTCTTTCACCATAAGCATCGACATATGCAATGACTTTCTGCTCAACGCATCGGCCACTACATTTGCTTTGCCCGGATGATAACTCAAATCAAAATCGAAATCCTTCAACAGCTCTAACCACCTTCTCTGCCTCATATTCAATTCCTTCTGATTAAATAAGTACTTCAGACTTTTATGATCACTGAACACTTGAAATTTAGAGCCAAACAGACAGTGTCTCCAAATTTTCAACACAAACACTACCACGGCCAATTCCAAGTCATGCGTATGATAATTTCTCTCATGGACTCGCAATTGTCTCGAAGCATAGGCAACAACCTGCCCATTCTGCATCAACACTCCACCAAGACCCATCTTCGACGCATCACAGTACAACACAAAAGATTCACTCGGATTAGGCAAAATCAACACTAGAGCAGTAGTCAATCTCTTGTTCAATTCCACGAAACTCTCTTCACAAGCTACATCCCACACAAAAGTCTGACCCTTTCGAGTCAACTGAGTCAAAGGTAGTGCCAACTTAGAAAAGCCTTCAATAAACTTGCGGTAGTAACCCGTTAATCCCAGAAAACTCTGTATCTCAGTAGCAGACTTCGGAGTCTCCCACTGTAACATGACATCAAACTTAGAAGGATCAACAGCAACACCACCACTTGAAATCACATGGCCAAGGAAACTCACTTCCTTCAACCAAAACTCACACTTCGACAGCTTTGCATACAACTTCTTCTCCTTCAACACTTGCAACACAGTCATCACATGCTCAGCACCCTCTTCTTTAGGTTTAGAGTCTATCAGAAGATCATCAATAAAACTCACTACAAGCTTATCCAAACACTCTAGAAAATTCCGATTCATATACTCCATGAATACCAGGTTCATTAGACACACCAAACGACATTACAGTATACTCATAGTCACCATACCTTGTCCCGAAGGCCGTCTTCGGAACACCATTAGACTTAACATGAATCTGATGGTAACCAGACCTCAAATCAATCTTGATAAACACACAGGCATCTACTAACTGATCTGTCAATTCCTCAATCCTCGAAAGCAGACATTTATTTTAGATCGTCACTTTATTCAACTGCCGATAATCAACACACAACCTCATACTTCCATCTTTCTCCTTCACTGACCACACAGGAGCACCCCACAGGGAAACACTCAGTCGAACAACTTCATCCCAAGGAATTCTTCCAGTTATTCCTTCAATTTTCCAAACTCAAAAACATACATCTCATATGCAATCACCGACATCAAGCTTGCACCAAGTACCAGGTCGATAGCAAGTTTTACTCCACACTACGGTGGTACATCACTGATATCTCATAGGAACACCACCAAAGAGTCACACACCACCGCATCCCTTATGCCTTCCAATAATCCAACATCATAACACCTTTGCACCATCTTTCACAGACTCACCCACTTGTTTCACAGAACAACAACTCTTTACCTTCGTCGAAATTAGATTCAGGTGGTCGTCAGGAAATACACACCCTCGGCATATCACTAGCCACCACCCTGTTCTCTATCCCTCAAAAGCAGACATCAACAATACCTGATTTTTCTCCTCAAGATATCCCAACTTGACCGACAGGCAAGAGACTCTAGCTCACCTCCTCTTCAAATCTAATAGTCTGCATCGACTCAACAAAATAATCCGCAAGCACTCGGCTTAACCACCCACAATTCACTGCGCACACTACTCAAGTTCGCAAGACACGTCTATCCCACCTAACATGATCCCGTCTATTATCAACAAGAGATTAAGGGTGATCAATTCCTCAATTTGTCAATAACAGCCGATATTATGAGGCGGTATAAACTATCTCCACCAACTATCGCAGCGTCCAACACCACACTTAGACAACGCTCCACACTCGAAACACCTTGGAGAAGCACCATCTTCTCCCCCACTTGTTCCATTCCCAACCTGCAAAAAGGAAAACAAAACAAGCATCGACATTGTTTTTACGCACATGTCACACACTAGGGAAACAAACAAAATTAGACAACCTGGCCGGACGGACCGACCTGCTCTGATACCTCTAATGTAACACCCTTTTCTACCCCCAATAATATTGCAGCAGAAACAACTCAAATATCAGACTAAGGCATAAAAATTCCCTCAAAGGGTGCATATTTCTCATTAAATCAAAATAACACAATTACCCTGTAAACAAAGGGTTTTTCTCAAAATAAATCAGAAAGCCTTAACATGGCAGCGGAACTCAAAATTCTCAAATAAAATGTTCCTCAACAACCGTCATAATAATCAAAATAAAACCATATCATCAAATGACAACAAAAATAAGTAAACAACATAGTTCGACTCAAAGGATCCCAACCCGATGTTACACTATCAGAGCAAGACCCTCTATATCGACCAAAAGAAAATAAACTTCAAGGTCCTCGAAAGCATCCACAGCTAAACCTGATCACCTGCACGTTACCCACGTGGAGGCAACATTCAAACAGGCAGGGTGAGTAATCACAATTCATAATAATCATTATAAAACAAGATATACATAAAATGGCATTAACTTCATATACAACATCATCAAGGTCATTATCAAGGGAAACATCAGGAAACACTATATCACAATTCATCAATGTCACATAAGATGCAATGCATAACAAGACTCATGCATGTGGTACCAATCGTCACAAAGGATGGACACTAGGCCATCAACCCTCCAAAGATCCCCGTCACTAGGATCAATCCCGCATTTGGAACCGGAGCACGTCATAATTACCTCATATCCACACAATGGGAATGAAGCGTCGTCACAGAGTATGCATATGAATGCATGATACACAAACGTCAATAATTCATCATCATCAAGTAACCATCATCATGTGCATCATCATTCATTAATTATCATACACGTCATGTCATCACATATTCGTCAAATAATCACCAAAACATAATCATATAATCATCAGTAACATCATAGAAAATCATCATAGAAATCACAGCATCAAGACATCAAAAACAGCACAGCAACATAAACCAGAATTTGCGAACAACATACGTTCGCTCCAGGGTTCGCCTAGCGAACCTGTTCGCTGTGGCCTTCGCCTAGCGAAGCGGCCAGCGAACCTCACAGATCTCACACTCAACACCAGAAACCCAAACATCTGTCATGCTCGACCCCACATTCGCCTAGCGAAGCCATTCGCTGGGCGAGACTTCTAGTGAATCCCTAAAGCCCCTTCAGGAACACCTCTGCATTTACACTCCTGCTATCGCGCATTCGCTGCGCTGTTCGCTTAGCGAACGATGGCGAACATTCGCCTAGCGAAGCAATGGTTCGCCTAACGAACCTGCGATTACAGCAAATCGCTGCTACGCATCAGTAGCTCCCAAACCGTCAAAGCACCTGCAATTACAATCTCAATTGACCCAGAATCATCCCTACATCAGTCCTAACATATCACAGAATTTAAAGGCCTAAAACCTACGTCTGTTAGGTTGATTCAGGACACTACGGGAAACCTTAATTTCCCTAAACCTTCAAAACTCTCAAGCTTCATATAAACTCTATAGATCCTTCGCCACATGGTTAAAACTACAACAACGAGGAAATCTGCCCCAAAGGTCTATTTTACTGATTAAATTCAACTCTTACTAATCGATTCACAAAATACCCTCAAAATCATCAGTTTACCTCAAAACCGATAAACCCTCATAAACCTCAAAAATCCCCAACATCCACCTTAATCAATCGAATCCTATAATGAAAACAATGAAAGGCAATTACTCCTCATACCTTAGATTGTCGATCCGATGTGTTCTCTCTTGAGCCTTTGGAAACCTTCACGAAAATCCTCGCTTTTTTCCCGTTTTCCTCAGAGCTCTGCACTTTCGCCTTATTTTCACGATCTTCACAAAATGAATCCTAATTCTCCTCAATTCCCCTTTTTGGTTAATTTAACTCTTGGGACTCAAATATGGGCTTTTTCCATAATACCCTCACTAATACTCCTAAAATGCCCACTTTACCCTCAATTCCTCTAATATTATTTTAAATTAATAATTATAGTAATATATTCATATTATATACTATTATTAAATTAAAATAACCAAACTTCACCAAAAATACCGACATCGACACCAACCACCAAAAATTCACAGAAAACCACGAATATAATATTTAAATAAATTAAATAAATATTCTTACGAAATTTGGGATGTTACAACTCTCCTCCACTTAAAGAATTTTTGCCCCCGAAAATTACCTCAAGGAAATATAGTCGGATACGACTCCCTCATCTGATCTTCACGTTCCCAAGTCCAAATTTCGCCAGCTGGTCCACCCCACAACACCTTCACCAAAGCTATGTCTTTACCCCGCAATTGCTTCATCTCTCGACTGTCGACACACACAGGCCATGCTTCCACAGTCAGATTATCCTTCACTTGTACATCATCCATCTGAATCACATGCGACGGATCCAGAATGTACTTCCTCAATTGAGACACATGGAACACGTCATGCAAATTCGCAAGTGACGGCGGTAAAGCAATTCAATAGGCTACCTCTCCTATCCTCTGCGATATCTGGTATGGACCAAAAAAACATGGAGTGAGCTTCCTAGACTTCAAAGCTCGACCCACACCAGTCACTGGCGTCACTCTCAAAAACACGTGATCTCCCTCTTGGAATTCAAGTGCTTTCCTCCTCTTATAATGGTAGCTCTTCTGATGACTCTGCGAAGCTTTCATCTTTTCTTGTATCTTCCTAATCTTCTCAGTTGTCTCTTGCACAATTTCGGGTCCGAGTACAACACTCTCGCTCGATTCATACCAACACAAATGAGTCCTACACCTTCTCCCATACAAAGCTTCATAGGGCACCATCCCAATACTAGCATGAAAACTATTATTGTACGTGAACTCAATCACGGTAAATGGCTATCCCATGATCCTCCATGATCCAACACATAAGCCATCAACAAATCTTCTAAAGATTGGATAGTCCTTTCTGTCTGACCGTCCATCTGCGGATGATATGCAGAACTCATCCTCAACTTGGTACCCAACGCATCTTGCAAACTCTTCCAGAACATCGATGTAAACCTCATATCTCTATCTGACACAATACTCGAAGGTACCCCATGTAACTTCACAATCTCTTCAATATACATCTCGGCTAACTTCTGCATAGAATGATTAATCTTCATCGGTAAGAAATGAGCCGACTTAGTTAATCTATCCACGATCGCCCAAATTGAATCATTTCCCTTAGCAGTCTTCGGCAATCCCACCACAAAATCCATGGAAATACTATACCATTTCCATTCTGGAATCCTCAGCGGCTGCATCATATCTAAAGGCTTCTGATGCTCAACTTTCGACTTTTGACAAGTCAAACACGCATAAACAAACTCTGCAACATCCTTCTTCATACCTGGCCACCAAAACAACTTTTTGAAATCTTGGTACATCTTCGTAGCACCGGGATGAATACTCAACCTACTTCGATGTCCTTCTTCAAGAATGCTCTTCTTAATATCTGGGACATCTGGAACACACACCCTATCTCTGAACATCATCACACCATTCTCGTCAATCTAAAAGTCACCTCCGTTACCTTGGTTACTCAAAATCAATTGGTCAACCAACTTTAAATCAGATTGCTGTCCCACTCTGATTTCTTCCAGAATACCACTAGTCAACTTCAACATTCCCAACTTCACACTGTCAGGAGTCGCTTTACACACCAAACTCAAATCTCTGAATTGCTCAATTAGTTCCAATTCTTTCACCATAAGCATCGACATATGCAATGACTTTCTGCTCAACGCATCGGCCACTACATTTGCTTTGCCCGGATGATAACTCAAATCAAAATCGAAATCCTTCAACAGCTCTAACCACCTTCTCTGCCTCATATTCAATTCCTTCTGATTAAATAAGTACTTCAGACTTTTATGATCACTGAACACTTGAAATTTAGAGCCAAACAGACAGTGTCTCCAAATTTTCAACACAAACACTACCACGGCCAATTCCAAGTCATGCGTATGATAATTTCTCTCATGGACTCGCAATTGTCTCGAAGCATAGGCAACAACCTGCCCATTCTGCATCAACACTCCACCAAGACCCATCTTCGACGCATCACAGTATAACACAAAAGATTCACTCGGATTAGGCAAAATCAACACTAGAGCAGTAGTCAATCTCTTGTTCAATTCCACGAAACTCTCTTCACAAGCTACATCCCACACAAAAGTCTGACCCTTTCGAGTCAACTGAGTCAAAGGTAGTGCCAACTTAGAAAAGCCTTCAATAAACTTGCGGTAGTAACCCGTTAATCCCAGAAAACTCTGTATCTCAGTAGCAGACTTCGGAGTCTCCCACTGTAACATGACATCAAACTTAGAAGGATCAACAGCAACACCACCACTTGAAATCACATGGCCAAGGAAACTCACTTCCTTCAACCAAAACTCACACTTCGACAGCTTTGCATACAACTTCTTCTCCTTCAACACTTGCAACACAGTCATCACATGCTCAGCACCCTCTTCTTTAGGTTTAGAGTCTATCAGAAGATCATCAATAAAACTCACTACAAGCTTATCCAAACACTCTAGAAAATTCCGATTCATATACTCCATGAATACCAGGTTCATTAGACACACCAAACGACATTACAGTATACTCATAGTCACCATACCTTGTCCCGAAGGCCGTCTTCGGAACACCATTAGACTTAACATGAATCTGATGGTAACCAGACCTCAAATCAATCTTGATAAACACACAGGCATCTACTAACTGATCTGTCAATTCCTCAATCCTCGAAAGCAGACATTTATTTTAGATCGTCACTTTATTCAACTGCCGATAATCAACACACAACCTCATACTTCCATCTTTCTCCTTCACCGACCACACAGGAGCACCCCACAGGGAAACACTCAGTCGAACAACTTCATCCCAAGGAATTCTTCCAGTTATTCCTTCAATTTTCCAAACTCAAAAACATACATCTCATATGCAATCACCGACATCAAGCTTGCACCAAGTACCAGGTCGATAGCAAGTTTTACTCCACACTACGGTGGTACATCACTGATATCTCATAGGAACACCTCCAAAGAGTCACACACCACCGCATCCCTTATGCCTTCCAATAATCCAACATCATAACACCTTTGCACCATCTTTCACAGACTCACCCACTTGTTTCACAGAACAACAACTCTTTACCTTCGTCGAAATTAGATTCAGGTGGTCGTCAGGAATTACACACCCTCGGCATATCACTAGCCACCACCCTGTTCTCTATCCCTCAAAAGCAGACATCAACAATACCTGATTTTTCTCCTCAAGATATCCCAACTTGACCGACAGGCAAGAGACTCTAGCTCACCTCCTCTTCAAATCTAATAGTCTGCATCGACTCAACAAAATAATCCGCAAGCACTCGGCTTAACCACCCACAATTCACTGCGCACACTACTCAAGTTCGCAAGACACGTCTATCCCACCTAACATGATCCCGTCTATTATCAACAAGAGATTAAGGGTGATCAATTCCTCAATTTGTCAATAACAGCCGATATTATGAGGTGGTATAAACTATCTCCACCAACTATCGCAGCGTCCAACACCACACTTAGACAACGCTCCACACTCGAAACACCTTGGAGAAGCACCATCTTCTCCCCCACTTGTTCCATTCCCAACCTGCAAAAAGGAAAACAAAACAAGCATCGACATTGTTTTTACGCACATGTCACACACTAGGGAAACAAACAAAATTAGACAACCTGGCCGGACGGACCGACCTGCTCTGATACCTCTAATGTAACACCCTTTTCTACCCCCAATAATATTGCAGCAGAAACAACTCAAATATCAGACTAAGGCATAAAAATTCCCTCAAAGGGTGCACATTTCTCATTAAATCAAAATAACACAATTACCCTGTAAACAAAGGGTTTTTCTCAAAATAAATCAGAAAGCCTTAACATGGCAGCGGAACTCAAAATTCTCAAATAAAATGTTCCTCAACAACCGTCATAATAATCAAAATAAAACCATATCATCAAATGACAACAAAAATAAGTAAACAACATAGTTCGACTCAAAGGATCCCAACCCGATGTTACACTATCAGAGCAAGACCCTCTATATCGACCAAAAGAAAATAAACTTCAAGGTCCTCGAAAGCATCCACAGCTAAACCTGATCACCTGCACGTTACCCACGTGGAGGCAACATTCAAACAGGCAGGGTGAGTAATCACAATTCATAATAATCATTATAAAACAAGATATACATAAAATGGCATTAACTTCATATACAACATCATCAAGGTCATTATCAAGGGAAACATCAGGAAACACTATATCACAATTCATCAATGTCACATAAGATGCAATGCATAACAAGACTCATGCATGTGGTACCAATCGTCACAAAGGATGGACACTAGGCCATCAACCCTCCAAAGATCCCCGTCACTAGGATCAATCCCGCATTTGGAACCGGAGCACGTCATAATTACCTCATATCCGCACAATGGGAATGAAGCGTCGTCACAGAGTATGCATATGAATGCATGATACACAAACGTCAATAATTCATCATCATCAAGTAACCATCATCATGTGCATCATCATTCATTAATTATCATACACGTCATGTCATCACATATTCGTCTAATAATCACCAAAACATAATCATATAATCATCAGTAACATCATAGAAAATCATCATAGAAATCACAGCATCAAGACATCAAAAACAGCACAGCAACATAAACCAGAATTTGCGAACAACATACGTTCGCTCCAGGGTTCGCCTAGCGAACCTGTTCGCTGTGGCCTTCGCCTAGCGAAGCGGCCAGCGAACCTCACAGATCTCACACTCAACACCAGAAACCCAAACACCTGTCATGCTCAATGGATTATCAATTCCAATGCATCAGTTTTAGCATACAAAGAGGAACCACTCATGTCATGATCTAGTGTACAACAGGCGGTGAAATGTTGACAACCACATGGTTAGATACCAAAACAAATCAACTCAACACAAAGGAACAGTGTGAAATTCAATGACAAGTTTAGCAGTTATGAACATGACTAGCACACATATTTTGGACCAATATCATACCAGTAGGTTATACACAAGAAGTTAAAACACAAAGCATGGCAACAATTACATAACTTAAAGAGGTTAGCAGTTCAAATATCTCAGTCTCAAGTACATCAGTCAACTTAGCTCAAAAACAATGATCATGACATGTCATGGCTTATGTGCATAGTAGGATGTAGGTAAACACATGAAGGGATACCAAAGATAGTCCTTATGATAGAATGAGTCAAAAACAACTTCCATGCTCAAAGACAACACTCAACAAGCATCAACACATAAGGAAGCCACTTGGATACAAAGCAAGCATCAAGGTAAGTCAAATACATGGTAGTAAGATGTATAGAAAAATCAAGACATCCTTAAACAAAACAAACTTACTCTATTGCCAAGTACGCTTTGAGATGTTTCAGAAGCATACCACTACCATCATCATATTACTAAATTAGTGTCAAACCAAAGGCATCAACATGAGTTTAAGAAAACAAATTTGCACCTCAACAATTAGTAACAACAAAACAAGAGCATTAAATCCTTGACAGCAAACATGAATAGCAAAACAAAAGATTACCTTTTAATGAGACATGAGCAAGCATCCTATCATCAATAATCACAACAGGTGGGCATATAACAAAGGACAAGCTTAGAGCATTTCTAGGCTTCAGCAATAAGTAAATGAGTTTCAATACATTTCAACCCCAAAATGCTAGGGATTAGTGACAAAGAGGATGATAACATCCATACTTACCAATGAGCTACAACAACTAAAGTCTTGATACAAGACTTAATATGGATACCAAGTAATAGTTACATGTTCAATATGTTAACCAGAACAAACATACTTGCCTTAACTCATCATGTTATGCCAAAGACAAAAAACTGAAATACACATTATTGTCACATTATGGATGAATGGATAGCAACATCAAAACACATTACACAAGTAGTTTATAAAGAGATATGATTGTGTCAGTAATATACTTGATCATGGGTATTAAGTATGGAGAGTGTAGTTACCAAGTGGAATATGTCCACTGCAACTTCAAATGTGAACAAACTCCCTTCTTGCTGAACCAGCAAAAGCTCCCAAAGCAAGCTTCCTTCTCCTTCTTCTCTTGCAATACTTTAAACTCATAAATGTTTTAGAGTATATTGTGAAAAATGTTGGTGAAAAATGAAGGAACACAACCTGCTATTTATAGGGAAAGGCCAAGAACTCAAAGTATGGCTAAAATAGCACATTATGCCAACATTTCCCTTTTCCCTTCGTTAGAAATCCTACTTGATGAACACATATCTTCCAATATCTTCTGAACCTCTGAGCCAAGCTGGTGAGAAGTGATTGGTGAGAGGCTCAAGGAATAAATTAATGTTTCTTGCTTTGTAAAGTTTCTCTCTCCTTTTCCCACTTGCACAAACAAGTCATAAACTAATATTTAAATGCTAACCAAGTTGAATTTTCGTGGCAAGGCTTAGATTAAGTGTAAATCCATCATTAGAACTCATAAACATGAAGATTTGGTGATTAGAGAATGGTTTGAGCAAATACACAAAAGTTGGTTTCTTGAGTTTTAAGGAATGAAACCTCCAACTTTGAAGCTTCGAAACTCCCAGATCACTCAATGGTTTGAGGAGTTCTAGTACTTTTTGGAAAGCCCTCATTGCCTTCTACAACTTTCATGTTGGACCCAAGTTCTGAATCACAAGGGAACTTAGTGAAAAATGAGATTAAAGTTGGTTGTTTATTAAGGCAAAAAGTGCTGAATTTTCTCTAAGTCTTTGGGCAGTTTATCTTCTAAGTCTCATAACTCACAAACCATGCATTTTTTTGAAGAAAAGTCATATTTAACACTTTGAAGTTCATGCAAAGAGCTTCCATTTTGGCTTTGAGTCACTCAATTTGGATGTGTGGTTTGGAAGTTATGACTATTTCAATTTTGCACAAGAGGGGAAATTTCCACATATGAAAAGTTTCATGAACCAAACATTGCTTCCTTTGCAAGAAACTTCTTGAAACTTGATCTCAAATACTTTAATTCAACAATGAGACATGTTATGATGAGTTGAGGTCTTGGAGGTTTCATTTGTATCAAAATCTCAAATATTAAGGTTTCCGTCAAAACCCTAATTTTAACTGTGAATGCACTGGGATACTCTCTTATGATCTTGCTTCTTCCATCACATACAAGGCTCATAGATGGTCCTTAGGGATGTCTAATATCTCATGGAGTCATGTCCTAGGGTTTGAGAAGAATTCTTGGTCAAGATCAAAGTCAATGGTCCACTTGTCTTGACAAAATCCTAATTTGGAGGCAGGGTGAAACTGTGGCTCAAACTACTCATGACGAGAGCCAGATGACCTTGAATTATTGTTGAATGAGACCTCTTGGATGTAGGTAAACTTAAATGGTTGATGAACCAAGCAAATCTTGACTTATCAAGGCAAATTTCTTCAGTGATTCCTCAGGTAAAAACCCTAATTCCATATTTTGGTCTGGTGATCCTTTATTGACTTGACTTGATTCAAAGTCTTGAGATCTTGGTTCCATACAACTAGTGGATCTTTGTGATGATTGTATGGAGCCAGATAATACCTTAGGAGGCCTTGAATCTCTCTGTGTAAACCCTAATCTCAAACATAAGAGAAACAAACTGCATGAAGTGGATTAGTTAAACAATGCATATATGATTGATCCTAAGTGTCTATGAAAAATGTTATGACATCTAAGAGGTAAAATTTGGGGTACAACAGGGATCATACAAAGATAAACCCTTTCATCCTAATAGACTTGGACGGTCTAATCTCCTTTTGGATATCAAAGACATTCTCAAGTTCCCTACGAACACGGGAAAAACCTTGATCGTTCGATCAATCTCCAGTATGAGTTGAAAATCCTCACAGGATCTAAAACTCAATCTTTATCCTAAATTTCCCTAGCTAGGGTCAGCTTATCATCATAACCTCAAGGCATCTGATACCTAAACTCTTCTAGAAACCCTCAGCAAGAGTTGATCCCCCGATTTGGACCTGCCTCTGAATCTCAATAATCCTCAACAAAAGTCAGCCTCCTCTTAGGCTTTGTATAATGATTTCTCCAGCTTGTTCAGCCACAATCTTGGGCTTTGTACAAAATAGATAAAATCACTCTCTTGTTGAGTCAAACCTTTTTAGCCTCAATCTTGGGCTTTGTACAAGACACACAAAGATACTCTCTTGTTGAGTCAATCACCTTAGACCACTCTCTTATTGAGTAGCCATCTCTCTCAGCCTCCTTTAAGGCTTTGTATAATGATCCTTCTTTCCCTCAGCAAAAGTCAACCTCAATCTTGGGCTTTATACAAGACACCCATAAATATCTTCAGCTCGGTCAGTCAAATAGTTTGTAGCCTCAATCTTGAGCTTTGTACAAAACAACATATAAATTTCCCTAAGCAGAGTCAAACCTCTTTCTAGCCTCAATCATGAGCTTTATACAAGATAAACCGTACTCTCTAGTAGAGTCAATCTTCTACTTTTCAGCCTTAATCTTGGGCGTTGTAGAAGACACCTACAAATATTCCCCAGTGGAATCAAAAAATCTTTTTTCAGCCACAATCTTGGGCTTCGTACAAGACAGATAAATACCTCCCCAGCGGAGTCGATTCCTCCTAGCCTCCTCTTAGGCTTTATATAATGATATCCCCAAAAGAGTCAGTCTCTTTTTAGCCTAAATCTTGGGCTTTGTACAAGACAGATAAACACTATCTCGTTGAGTCAGCCTTTTCCAGCCTCCTCTTAGGCTTTGTATAAGGAATTCCCCAGTGGAGTCAATCAATCTCTTAGCTTCAACCTTGGGCTTTGATCAAGGCACACAAAAATCAAAATCCCTTCAGAGGAAATCAAAATCTCTCTGCAGGAAGTCATTTCTCCGTGATATCACACATCAAAACAGATAATTCAATAACAAACCCTAATCCCAGATAACCGCTGTAAGTGGCACACTTGTTGATTCAAATATTCAAGTTGTAGTCCATCTATTATCCTGGTAAAACTTCATCTTTCATCTAATTGCTGTAAATGCCAAGCCTCTAGATTATTTACATCCACGCCACTGTCCCTCTCTTAGCATGAAAGATTCCTAAGGAAAAATGGCATTGCTCTACACTGAGTTAAAGTTTTCCCCTTCAGGACAATTCCCCTATAAAGGAACTTATGGCTTTACTGGATTCACATATCCCAGTTAAAGTAATTCTCCTTAATAATCAGTCACCCAATAGTTGTGATAAACAGACGAGATGTCTCCCTTTAGAGATGACAAATTCTCTCTCAGTCAAACTTCTAGCTTCAATCTTGGGCTTTGAACAAGACACAAATACTCAAACTCTAGTTTCAATCTTGGGCTTTGAAAAAGACACCCAAACATCTTTTCCTCCCATAGAATAGGAGGAACTACAATTTCTCTATTTTCCCTGTTTATCTTAAATGGGAATTCGTAGGCATAAGATTGCGAAATCTTAGCGAGCATACCAATCAAAAACCTTAGGTCCAGTATCTTCACACCAATCAAAACTGAGGTCCAATACCTCGCCAAAATCACAAAAAACTCTCTCTCTCTCTCTCTCTCTCTCATATCTCCCAAAGAAAGAACTTTCCCACCCATCAACAGATAAACACCATCAAGTATAAAAGCATAACCTATTGCCAACAACCTGTGGATAACCATATATAGGATGGGTAACTGACAACTCCCCATTGTATAACCTGACCCCGAACTCCCCGAATCTCTCTTAGCATTTATTCAGTTAAACATTCGCGTGCAAGGTTAGTTTTAAATAGCTTTCCTTTCCCTTCCAGGTTCACGGGACAAATAAGAAATTAGAAAGTAGCACCCCACTCCTACCATTGCGGTGAGGAAGAACCCATGTGCGATAAGGTGGTCGCGTCACCGACAAAAGTCGTACGCTACACGAAAATGGCGACTCTGCTGGGGAGTCATTTTGTCTGTTTAAGATTAAGACTAGAATTCCTAAGAGGTATAGGATGTTAGTTTTAGGAATTATACTAATATATATATACTGCTTTTCCTACTTGATATCCGTGTTTATTTTTCTTCTAATAGGAATGTGAGTGATGTCGCATGTGGAAAGTTTGAGTGATACCTAAGATAGGTGATGGCATAGACGGTCGGTCTTACAAGGAGTGAATCTCGAATAAGCTGTCCCGGTAGACCATCAAATCAGTGGAGATACCCTTTGCGGATTCAATGCTTAACGACTTCGTTGTGAAGGCCGGTTGTCCCAATGTGGTATCTGTGAAACTGAGGATTTAGTAGATAGTAACCATGTTGCCATTTGGTAGTGCGGTAGCTATCGGAAATAGTTGACACGCGATACTACACTTAATTGAGATTACCCTAGGATGCTACAGCTCGCTTGGGTGAACCAGCCTGCTGTTGTTATCCCTAGGGGGTCAATAATTTTGGGAACTTTTAACCCATTCTATAGGTACAAAAATTCACCATAATACAATCTTTGGGGATGGGTAGAGCCATGACTCCATGCTTGTGACGTTGAACCCTTGAACCCATGTTTTTCTATGTTTTTGTGTGCTGCATTCATGCATTCATTTAAAAAACCTTTAAACAAATAAAAAATCTTCTTTTCTCTTCTCTCTTTTTTTCAAATTAAACTAAAACAATGATTTCAAATATCAGAGAGAAATATTGTGTTATGGATTTCGGTAGAAGCAAGACATACAAGTACACCTTCAAGGCTCCAAAACTAGAGGATTTAAGGGGGTTAGCGAGGATAATCACCAACCCTGATGCTTTCAGAGCTAAGTACGGAGGACTGCTATCTCTGTTAAGGGTTCGTTTAGTTGAAGAAATCATGTGTATGCTAATTCAGTTCTACGATCCGGTTTATCACTGTTTCACATTCCCGAATTATCAACTAGCACCAACACGGGAGGAGTACTCTCACCTGACTGATTTACCCATCACTGACCAAGCTCAATTTTCTGGACTGAAAGAAATTCCAAAGGATCAAACCATTGCAAGAGAAATCTATTTGGACGAGTCAGAAGATAGGACTCACATGACAACTAAGGAAGGAATCCAAGGTTTACTGGCTAAGTTTTTGGTAGAGAAAGCCTTATATTTTGCCAGTATAGGAAACGTTACTGCTTTCGAAGATATCTTTGTTCTGCTCACTTATGGGTTGTTCCTTTTTCCCAATATCGATAACTTCGTCGATACCAATGCCATTAAGATATTTCTGATTAGAAACCCCGTACCGACCTTACTCGCAGATGCTTATCATTCTGAACACTTAAGGAATTTGTACAGTGGAGGAATGATCACATGATGTGTACCCCTACTTTACAAATGGTTGACTTCCCATTTACCTAAGTCTGCTGCCTTTTGGGATCATAAGAGTACTCTACGTTGGTCACAGAGAATCATGTCTCTTACCAACTCTGACATAGATTGGTACAATCAAATCTATGACGGGATAAGGATCATTGACAAATGTGGAAACATCCCTAATGTACACCTCATTGGAACTAAAGGAGGAATCAATGATCATCCGATTTTAGTTTGCCGTCAACTCGGATACCCGATGAGGCTTGTCCTGCGTAATGTTTATCTGGAAGGTCTTTTCTTCAAGGAAGGAGAAAATGACAGGGCACTAAAGATAGAAATAGTGCAGGCCTGGAAACATGTTCACAAGAAAGGAAGAGAGTCTCTAGGAAAACCAAACTGTGTCTCTGTGGAACCTTATCTCCAACGGGTACAAACTAGAGCCCTCAAGCTGAGGATGCCTTACCCTCGTCAAGAAGTTCTTCCGCTAAAGGAATATGTCCTTTATTTTATGTCTGATGCGGAAAAACTCCAGGTTACTCTCAACAAAGTTCAATGGGAAAATAAATCTTGGAAGAACAAGTACCGTATTCTCAAAGTGGAGTGTACCAAAATTCAGCAACTGTTAAAAGAAAAGGATGCTCTGATTAAGATATTAGAGCAACATGTTGTAGAAAATTAAGAAGACCGAAGAAATTTTCTCGCTCCTTTCACTTGGCAAAGGATCGAAAACCCGACAACGGCTCAAGAGCCCCGGTTAAAGAAAAGGAAAATACCAGAACCAACACCTGAGCCCTCTTCAGAGAGGACATATGATCCATAAGCTTATACTTTTCCTTTTAACGCACTTTGTAAAATACTGTATTTCCCTTTCTGAAATCTTTCAAATTCAATAAAACGGGGTCTCCCCACTGTATGATATTTGCAATCTAGTTGTTGAAGTTTCTTTTTGAATAAAAAAAATTAATATATATCATTGCATAACATTCATCATTCTCACATAACGCATTCTTTTTACCTTCGAATCTCACGTATGTGTCACGATTCTAGAGTCAAACTGTCTCTTACATACAATACTCGGGCCAATCGACAAAAGAAAATGGATGATCTCGAGGAAGAGAACAGAGAGCTGAGAGAAGAAATCGACGCTCTGAAAGAAGATTTGAGGAAACTTCACAATGACATGCAATCTCTGGCAGTAGCTCAGAGACAACAACAAAGGACTGTGATCTCGGAGATCACATCTACGCCCATAGTGGAGACGTATGATCCTCGGTACAACATGCCTAAAGATCGTCCCTGGGGCATGCCTATCAACTTTGTCCCTGAAGGATATATTCCGCCGGTCACGGAAGACCCAAAAACTGCAGCAGGAACCGCTGGGCCTGAAGGTTACAAACTTTGGGAAGGCGAAGGTGGAAGAGTCATGACAGCAACTCCTAAAGGTTACAAACTTCGGGATAGGGAAGCACCAATGGTTACCGCCGCAATGACTATACCACAACCCGTGGTACACACTGTCCCGGAAAGACAGATACCTCAAGTAATCTCCGGTGGAAATGAAGATATGTACGACATAATGAATAAATTCCAGGAATAATTCCTGGAGATGCAGAAGGAACTGCATGCCACTCGCGGTCAGGATTTATTTGGAAAGGACGCCGCAGACCTTTGTCTGGTCCCTAATGTGAAAATCCCGCACAAGTCAAGGTTCCCGACTTTGAAAAATACAAGGGCAACTCTTGCCCTCAAAGTCATTTGGTGATGTACGCTCGAAAGATGTCAACTCAGACAGAAAATCAACAGCTACTGATCCATTAATTTTAAGATAGTTTAACTGGTGCCGCACTCTAATGGTACATGGGTTTAAACCGCACGAAGATCGTTACTTTCAGAGATTTTGGGGCTGCCTTCGTTCAGCAATATAAATATAACCTGGACATGGCACCAGACAGAGATCAACTCAGAGCAATGTCGCAGAAGGACAAAGAAACCTTTAAGGAATATGCTCAGAGATGGCGTGGAATTTCCGCCCAGATTTGTCCCCATCTTGAGGAAAAAGAGATGACAAAGTTCTTTTTGAAAACCTTGAGCTCATTCTATTACGACCGAATGGTTGCCAGTGCGCCCAGCGACTTCACTGAGATGGTGAACATAGGAGTTCGTCCTGAAGAAGCAGTCCAAGAAGGACGTCTGGTCAAAGATACAGGACCATCAAGCAATACCAAAAGATACGGTAGTGTTTTCCCTAAGAAAAAAGAGCAAGATATTGTTAATATCTCTCTCTGAAAGCAAAGACGAAGGTATCAACCAGTAGCAGCAGTAACTCCTGCTATCAACCCAACGTTGGTTCCGACGTATCAACCTCAGGTTGCTCAGGGCCAACCAAATCAACAACAATATCAGCAAAGGACACAACAGCCTCTTCAGCAAGCTCGTCCTCAGTATAACAATAACAACCATACAACACGACCACCAGGGTTTGACCCTATACCGATGTTGTACGTAGAACTTTTTCCACTACTACTAGTCAAGGGGCACGTCTAAACCAGATCTCCTCTTACAGTGCCGAAAAATTTGCCTTTTTGGTTCAAAGCGGATCAAACTTGCCCTTACCATCAAGGAGAGCGGGGGCACAACATTGAAAACTGTCGCAGCTTCAAGTCCGATGTGCAGAAGCTTGTCAGGATCGGGGTCCTATCTTTCAAAGATACAAATCCAAATGTTCAGATGAACTTGTTGCCTCAACATGAGAAATCTGCTGTAAATTTGATAGAGGAATGTTCTAACCACAACTATCAAATTCACGATGTACTCCTATTAGGAACCAATCTGGTCAAAATGCATTGCATACAGAGCGGGTACGGTCATGTACCGTCCCACAATTATCACTAGTGTGATATCTACTCAAAGAATAATCAAGAATGTTCCGTAGTGCAATCAGCTCTAAAAGAATAGATGGATCTCGGATGGATCCAAGATCACCGAATCCGTGAGGTCAATATTGTCACGCGAATCCCAACAGTGTTCAGAACCACAACATTCTGATAATGAACGTCAACTTCGTGGAAATGTACTCAAGGAAAAGCCAACATCATGATCTGCCATGACACGATTATAATTACTGTCTGATCTACTCAATAAACAATCAGGGATGCTCTTGCCCTCCAGCGTCAGATGTATCTCGGATGGATCCAGGATTACCGTGATAGAAGTAGCCATCAAGTTAATATGATTCAAATCTTTGATATTTACTTGATGAATACCAGTCTGGTAGAATTACATGCTAAGCAAGCCTTGCTCGGTTTTCTGGCTTCGCATGATTATCAAAATTGTAAAGTGTGTCGTGAAGACGACCAAGGATGCGCACTTATCCAAAGAACACTTCAACACTTGTTGAACCACGGGTGGCTTCCGATCTACCTAGATGAAGACACACAACAAGTCAGTATGACTGACGGGAATCCTACTAGGCATCAAAGTCATGATGTTGACTCGATAGAAACAAATCTAGTGAAGTTACACTGCATACAAAGCGGACGTGGCCGGGTGCCACCGCACAATTATGAGCGTTGCAGAGTTTTCTCAGAGAACAACCAAGGATGCTACCTTGTGCGAGCAGCTCTTCAAAATCAGTTGGACCGAATGGAGATCCGACCATGTTCAAGTTCTGGTTCGATCAAGGTAATGCAAGACTATCTTCCTGATCAAAGCAAAGACGTTGTCTTAATCCCTAAACAGGAAGTGGCCAAAGATGTATGTGCCATAATCCCTATACTTCATGAGTCAAGAGTTCCTCTTGATAGTAGAAAGATTCTCAACCTCGAACCGATTGAGGCCGGCTACGATGGTCAAAAAAATCAAAAGGCTCATGTGGTTATCTATCTGCCAGGACCAATACCGTACAAATCCGATAAGGATATCCCTTACAAATACGGTGCAACGACAATCGAGAATGGAAAGGAAACTCCATTACCCTCCGTCATAAATATTGCTTACATCAGTCGAGTAACACGGAGCAGTCGGATCTTCAACAGAGGAGTTAGAAAACCCACCAGAGAAAAGGAACCTCAAACAGAAGTTCCAAATCAACCGGTCGGTCAATCCAGTAATCCCAAACTTTTAAAGAACAATGATGAGATGCTGAAGCTCATCTGGAAGAGAGAGTACAACATTGTAGACCAACTGTTGCAAACTCCTTCGAGAATCTCTATGCTATCTCTCTTGCTTAGTTCTGAAGCTCACAGAGAAGCTTTATAGAAAGTCATAGAGCAAGCCTTTGTGGAACAAGATGTGACAATAAGACAATTCGACAGCTTCATCTCCAACATCACTTCCTGCAACAATTTAGGATTCAGTGATGAAGAACTGCCGGAAGAAGGTAAAAATCACAACATGGCGCTTAACATTTCAGTCAACTACCAAGACGATGCTTTAGCCAGCGTACTGGTAGATACTATATCAGCTATGAATGTTATGCCAAAATCTACTCTAATGCGACTATCATTTCAAGGATCTCCGATGAGAGGCAATGAGGTCATCGTCAAAGCCTTTGACAGATCCAGAAAAACAGTTATCTGCGAAGTCGACCTTCCCATAACTATCGGTCCTCACACTTTCCAAGTCACTTTTCAGGTCATGGACATCTGGGCAGCATACACCTGTTTATAGGAAGACCTTGGATACACGAAGTTGGGGCAGTCACTTCGACACTTCACCAGAAGCTGAAGTTTGTCAAGAATGACAAGCTAGTCACAATCTGTGGAGAGCAGGCCTTAATCGTGAGCAACTTATCATCATCATCCTGTGTAGAACCAGAGGAGGTTGTTGGAACCCAGTTCCAAGCAGTTTCGGTGAGCAATGTGAATAAATCAGAAAAAGGAACCTCGATTTCCTCATACAAAGATGCTCTCAAAGTGATCAAGAGTAACAACGAAAAAGAATGGGGACAGCTTGTCATTCCTACGGATAACAAGACAAAGAAAGGTCTTAGTTTTTCCTTAACCTATACCCAGACTGCTACTAACGATGAAAGTTTTCATCCCATTCAGGACTTCTTCCACATTAGAGGCTTCCTTCACCCGGTGTCTCAAGAAGTACATACCATCAATGAGGGTGACTCCTCCGATACAGATAAAGAATGGAAGTCTTATCTCAACGAGGACGATTATATGTCTCATGAAGAAACCCATATGCCATGTTACTATCCCACGCAAAGTCCGAGATATATACCGAGATCAGATGTCAAGATGATGTACAGAGATTGTGATCCGGAAGGATGTCGTGCTCGACCCAACTCATTAGAGGAGGACACTCTAATGAAAGACAACTTTGACTATGACTATTATGATCCAATGGATGACTTGCCTATCTGGAAGCCGTACCCAGAAGACTTGGGGCAAAAGAGTCAGCCAAACGATGCATATCAGCTAAGCATCATTGAAAAGAATACCTACGTCCCCACCAAATCATGGGATCATTACTCAGGGCATTCAGAAGATATCCAGCACAACGATGAATCTGAAAAGATTGCAGGGAAAAAGTTCATTAACTATAATTTTCACGAGGTCAATGTCATCGAGAGGGATGACTCCTCCAGTTCCACTGAAGTATGGAACACCTTAGGATAACCGAGTGGCAAGTACGACTTCTTGGTCAAGTAACCGCTCCTGAAAGCTCTCGTATCAGGCTCGAAGACATCCAGCCAACTGGATGGGGAGATCCACTTGAGAATGAAAATACTGTACAAGATACAACAGAAGAATTCGTCTACGATAACTCTGCCTGGGAGGAAGACTCCAACAGTCCTGCTCCGCCAGAAATCGGCGTCATTTTTGAGGTCAAACCAAGAAAGAAGGTACCGAACTTTGTGATTCATCTAGGAGTTCACCGCCAATGGGTTGCTGTCGATGTCCCGAAAGTCGGCCATAAGTCTATGTAATTACCATCTTTGTTTTAGCTATTCACCCTGCCCAGGTGAAACAGATGTTTTTATAGGGCTCACTTTCTGTAAATGTCTCTCTTCGCTTCGCCCAAAGCAACAGAGTTTTGTTTTATAGGGCTGTAGTTTCAAGAATCGACAAAATCATAAGTAAATAAACGGGATTCTGTAATTTCCGCATTTATTGTTGTTTTCACTTTTCACTTTTTCCTAAAATGGTAAATCCTAAAAAATAACTCAAAGTAAAAACAAGCAATTTTCAAAAAATACACTGCACACACTCTTGTATTTCTCTCTATCTCTTCTAAAAAACAATCATCACGTCATGCAGATTGCTTATTTTAAACCCCATTGAAACATAAGATCCAATGCCTTCGCCCAACTTTGAATTCCCTGTATTTGAAGCTGAAGAAGAAGAAGTCGAAGAAATTCCAGAAGAGATCTCCCGATTACTCAGACAAGAGGAAAGGTCCCATGAACCTCACAAAGAGCCGTTGGAAACAGTCAACTTGGGTTCCGAAAAAGAGAGAAAAGAAGTCAAGATTGGGGCACTGCTTAGTCTGACTATTAAAGAAGACTTGATAAAACTTCTCAAATATTTTCCCGATGTATTTGCTTGGTCCTATCAGGACATGCCAGGGTTCGATACCAGCATCGTGGAACATCATCTACTGTTAAAATCAGAATGTCCGCCGGTGAAAGAAAGACTGAGAAGAACTCACCTGGACATGGCCATCAAAATCAAAGAGGAAGTGCAGAAACAGATTGACGCGGGTTTCCTCGCCACCTCAGAATATCCTCAATGGCTAGCCAACATAGTGCTAGTTCCGAAAAAAGAAGGAAAAGCAGAATGTGTGTAGATTACAGGGATCTGAACAAAGCCTGTCCAAAGGATGACTTTCCCTTACCGCACAAAGACATGTTGGTAGACAGTACAACGAAATTCAAAGTCTTCTCCTTCATGGATGGATTCTCGGGCTATAATCAAATCAAAATGGCGCCGGAAGACATGGAGAAAACTTCATTCATTACCCCTTGGGGCACCTTTTGTTACAAGGTAATGCCGTTCCGCTTGAAGAACGCCAGGGCAACCTATCAAACGACCATGACTAATCTGTTCCATGACATGATTCACAAAGAGATCGAAGTGTATGTCGATGACATGATTGCCAAATCTAAAACAGAAGAGGAGCATGTGACCCACCTGTCAAAACTATTCGAGCGTCTGAGGAAGTACAAACTCCGCTTGAATCCCAACAAATGCACGTTCGGTGTCCGCTCAGGGAAACTTTTAGGGTTCATCGTCAGCGAGAAAGGAATCGAGGTTGAACCTGACAAAGTCAAGGCCATTCAAGAAATGCTTTCTCTGAAGACTGAAAAATAAGTCAGAGGATTCCTGGGACGTTTGAATTACATTTCCAAATTTATATTCCTCATGATCGCGACCTGCGCGCCAATCTTCAAATTACTCAAAAAAAATCAAGACTGCATATGGACAAAAGACTGCCACACTGCCTTCGACAGTATCAAGGAATACTTGTTAAACCCACCAATTCTATCACCTCCAGTGGAGGGAAGACCGTTGATCATCTATTTAACGGTTTTGGAAGACTGCATGGGTTGTGTACTTGGCCAACAAGATGAAACGAAAAGAAAAGAGTCTGCCATTTACCACTTAAGCAAGAAATTTACAGACTGTGAGACTCGGTACACCATGCTTGAGAAAACCTGCTATGCTCTGGCTTGGGCAGCCAAACGTCTTCGCTAGTACATGATTTGTCACACTACTTGGTTAATCTCCGAAATGGATCCGATCAAGTACGTCTTTGAAAAACCTGCTCTCACGGGAAGGATCGCCCATTGGCAGATGTTGTTATCAGAATACGACAACGAGTACCACGCTAAAAAAGCCGTCAAAGGAAGTATTTTAGCCGATCATTTGGCTCATCAACTAATTGACGATCAAGAATCAGTTGGGTTGCACTTCCCGGACGAAGATGTCATGTACTTGAAAATGAAAGATTGCGATGAACCGCTACCCAGTGAAGGGCCAGAACCAAGTTCCCAATGAGAACTAATCTTTGACGGAGCTATCAACCATTATGGAAACGAAATTGGGACAATCATCATAACTCCTCAGTTCACAGCCTGATTGGCATTCAAATGCACAAACAATGAGGCCGAATATGAAGCTTGAATCATGGGTCTCGATGAAGTGATTGACTTGAGAATTAAGAACTTGGATATATATGGAGACTCAGCCCTAGTTATCAATCAGATCAAAGGAGATTGGAACACATACCAATCAGGACAGATTTCTTACAAAGATTACGCGAGAAGGTTGTTACCGTTCTTCAACAGAATCGAGTTTCACAACATCCCTTATGAAGAGAATCATATGGCTGATGCATTAGCCACTTTCTCCTCCATGATTAGTGTAGGTCAATGGAACGACATACCTAAGATTGACATAATGCACCTTGAAAGTCCCGCCTACATCTTCACCATCGAAGCAGACATAGACGACAAACCTTGGTATCATGATATCAAATGCTTCCTTCAAAAACAAGAGTACCCACCTGGGGCATCCAAAAGAGATAGGAAAACCCTCAGAAGGTTGGCAGGCAACTTCTTCCTGAGCGGTGATACACTCTATAAGAGAAACATTGACATGGTCTTGCTTCGATGCGTAGACAGACCAGAAGCAAACATGCTGATAAAAGAAATTCATGAAGGATCTTTTGGCACTCATGCCAACGGACACAGAATGGCCAGAAAAATTCTGAGAGAAGGGTATTATTGGCTGACAATGGAATCCGATTGCTACAAGTACATGAGGAAGTGTCATAAGTGTCAGATATACGCTGACAAAATCCATGTACCACCAACACATCTCAAAGTTCTCTCTTCCCCATGGCCTTTTTCCATATGGGGAATCGACATGATTGGCATGATCGAACCCAAAGCTTCAAACGGACATCGGTTCATCCTAGTAGCCATTGACTACTTCACGAAGTGGGTCGAAGTTGTGTCATACACCAATGTAACCCGACAAGTCATGGTCCGCTTTATCAAAAACAATCTCATCTACCATTACGGTGTTCCAAGCCAGATCATTACTGATAATGGATCTAACTTAAACAACAAGATGATGAAGGAGTTGTACGCTGAGTTCAAAATCGAACACCATAACTCATCTCCCTACTGACCTAAGTGTCATACCCCAAATTTTGACCACCAAGATTTCCCATCATTATGCAAATCATCATCACAATATGTATGAACCATCATGCCTCATCAATATCCTCAGAGATGTTTGAGCATTCACCACAATCAAGAATTAGGGTTTCAAGCCCTCTCAGAGCCTTAGACAAAGGATCAATCAAGAAATGACATGATCTTTAACTCGTCTAACCTCTCAAACACCCATAAGTGATCAAGAAGGCCCCTGCATCAAGAATTAAGCACAAAGTTGCAACATTCCAAGTGGATCAAGCCTCAAGATCGCTAGTGTCACCAAATTAGGGTTTTGGTCGACCAAGTCCTCCAGATGGGAATTTTCATCTAGGCATGAGCCAATGCTTCAAAGCACAACCCAAGATAATCCAAGGGACCTCATGGACCCAATCATCAAGTCAATTTAACCTCACTGGATGCATTTAATCCGATAGTTAATCCTCTTGCACCCCGAATGCCCGAATACCTTCGCCATTCACACCTTCGGGTCCAAGAAGATTAAAGAGGGGCATCTGTCATACCCCAAATTTTGACCACTAATATTCCCCATCATTGTACAAATCATCATCACAATGTGGGTGAACCATCATACCTCATTAGTCTCCCCAAAGATGGGTGAGCATCCACTACAATCAAATTTAGGGTTTCAAGCCCTCTCAAAGCTCTTAGACAAAGGATCAATCAAGAAATGACATGATCTTTAACTTGTCTAAACCTCTCAAACATCCACAATGGATCAAGAGGACTCCCACGTCAAGAATCAAGCACAAAGTTGCAACATTCCAAGTGGATTAAGCCTCAAGATCGCCAGTGTCACCAAATTAGGGTTTTGGTCGACTGGGGCCTCCAGATGGAAATTTTCCTCTAGGCATGAACCAAAGGCTTCAAAGCACAACCTAAGATGCTCCAAGGGACAACATGAACCGAATCATCAAGTCAATTTTTCCTCACGGGATGCATTCATAAAAAATCAGGAATTAGGGTTTATTGACCTAATTCACCCCTAAGTTGACTTTTGGGACAAAACATGAGCCAAGACCTCAAGACATGATTTAAGGGTCTCCAATATACTACATTGATCCATTTGCAACAATGGATTGATCTAAGAAGCTTGATCTGCAAGTTTCTATTTCATCAGGACCATAATTAGGGTTTCGAGGAAAAAGTCAACTGTACCTTTGACCTTTGACCAAAACCTGCTCCCAAACCTTGGGACATGAGTCAATACACCCTATAACACCTATGGAACATATCCATTAGGTTTGATTTAGGTCAAGGACTTGATTTCATAAAGGATCGCACAGTTTGGATTTCATCCGATAAAAAGTCAACTGTGCACAAATTCCAGTTTGACTTTTTGGAATTTTTTACAATTATGGTTCTCTGGCCCTAAAAAAATATTAATATGTGATTTGAATCATCATTCATCAAGAAAAATCAAAGAAAGTGAGTTAACTTGTAAAAGGGTAACCATAAAAAAACTTAGAATTTTTCTAAGTTATGGAACAAAGTGGCTAGGGTACCAACTTCCAAGGGCCATAACTTGAGATCCAAGCAACCATTTTGGATAGTCCAAAGCTG
Source organism: Lathyrus tuberosus (assembly GCA_022829125.1). Classification (NCBI taxonomy): domain Eukaryota; kingdom Viridiplantae; phylum Streptophyta; class Magnoliopsida; order Fabales; family Fabaceae; genus Lathyrus; species Lathyrus tuberosus. Next base: position 99,728 of record JALAZF010000153.1, read on the forward strand.
GATTTGTAGGTCTTGCTACACTCTACAAAAGTGTCAACTATAGCTCATTCCAATTACTCATGGATTTTTAGTTATGGAGTGATCAAAATGGCTGAAAACATGAAATTGGTACTTTTCCAACACTTAGTGAAATTTTCACAAAGTCAAAATTTTCCTTACTTTTTCCAAAATGTAGGGGCAGTTTTCACCTTGATCCAAGTCAAACCAGGTCTAGGGGTGAACATCAAAGTTAAAGTATGCCATAAGGGCTTTCCAACAAGTACCAGATCATCTCCAAATTCCATTTGAGCAAGGAGATACAACCCTTGGAACATGGCATCATGAACTGGTTTTTACAAGGCATAATTTGTGCATTTTGCTCGATTTGTCCTAATCTGATAAATCCATGTCATCAATTTGGACACATCTGAGGATCAAATCCAAGGGGGGTGATCTGATCTCCAAGCTTCCAAAGTCCAAGAATCTACAAGTAGCCATGCCAAACCTAAAAGAGCTAAAAAGTTCCAAGACTCCAATTTTGTTTCCAAGCCTTTAATGAATGCATCAAGGTGGCATGAACTGAGCCTATTCCAACTGAATTCAGTCCAAACTTATCTCTGAACCAAAGCTACAAAGCCTGTGTTCTAATCTCAACTCAATGGATAGAGGGGACTTGAGATTCCATTTGATCACAATTGGCCACAGGCCTGTACCAGTTGCCATTCACTATTGATTCCAAAAAAAACTTGTTGCACTATAAATAGACATCAATTGTGATCAGTTTGAGTACACCAAAGCACCCAAACTGATGCTTTCCTCAAAATCACCACTTTCACTCCAATTTTGCATTCTAACTCAAGTCACTATCGGGTTTTGAGCTTGAGAGCAATTCCAACCAAACCAATCACACACACACCTCACATATAACATATAGAGGTGATCCAAACTCTTACGTAACATCTGGAACACCAATTTCAAAAAATCACCAGCCAATTGCTCAAGTTCTTGACAGATTTGCAGTTGGGGTACCATCTCAAGTTCCAGATCATTTCCATCCACTCCAAGCATTCAAACACACACCATGGCACCTAAGGAAGCTATCCAGATCATTGGAACCTAGCTGTAATACCTCCATCACCAAACTCGATAACCAGCTGCAAGAGTCGTGTATGGAATTTCATGGTGTTCAAGCTGAAATTAGGGTTCTTGAGATTTTCTTCTGATTTCTCACTCAATACTCAAAATAAATGCAATTAATCTATGTGGTTGTGATCCTTGTTCAAAAACGAGCAAGATTGGTACTTGAATCGTGCAAAACCATTGAGAAATCATGGAGAAAAGTGAGAAAATGCAAATCTGGAAAAATAGAGGGCGCAGGCAAGAACTTGGTGTTCTTGGCGTCCTTTTTCAAATTTTTGAATATTTGAATATATTGTTATTTTTGTTAATTGATTCAAAAATTAATTTCTCTCTGAATATTTATGTTTTTGAATTGATTCTTTTTCTCAAAATTCACTAAGATGTTTAAATATTTTATTTTACAAAAAATTCCAATTTATATTATTTATTTAATATAGTTAGAATTTTTGTAATTAATTTCATTTTTGTTGTTTTTAAACATTTTTAAATGAAATTCCCACTTTGATCTTTCAAAACCAATTGAATTTCAAACTCTCATGTAATTAAACATGACTTTTCAAAATATTTTTCAAACTGTACAACTTATTTTTTAAATATATTTGGTATTTTATATCATTTTTTTCATTTAATTCCCTTTGAAAAATAACATTTTTATTTAAAATTAGGGTTTCCTCTTGATTTTAAATTTTAAAACTCTTTGGGCCTCTAATAGAGTGTAAGATCCAATCCCTTTCTAAATAAACCTTTTTGGGCCTCATACATTGTATAAGTCCCTCTGTATATTTTCAAAAGTTCGGCGCGATCGTCGCTTTTGTAAAAAAATAAACTCGGCTTCTCCTTGAGCTATAAGACCCATCTTTATTCATTTTCAAACTCTTTGGGCCTCTAATAGAGTGTAAGACCCAAACCCTTTTTATAAATAAATAATTTTTGGGCCTCAGTCATTGTGTAAGTCCCTCTACGATTCTCAAAACGAAGGTGCGATCACTGTCTTTCTTTGGGCCTCCCCTCGTGTTGTAAGTCCCATCTTTTTTCTTTTAAAAAACCTCTTTGGGCCTCTCCTTGAGTTGTAAGACCCATCCCTTTGTACAGAAAACCGCTTTGGGCCTCAGTCATTGTATAAGTCCCGATACGATATTCAAAACAACAGTGTGATCACTGTTAAACCTTGGGCCTCTCCTTGAGTATAAGCCCCAAAAATCTTTCCAAAAACAACTTCTCTTTTGATTTAGATTCAAATATACATGTTGTTATCAAAACTTTCTTTAATTTCTCTGAACAACTAACAATACAGCATGGAAGCTTGCTCACTTGTAAGTTTTAACCACTTTCATTTACTCGCTTTCATATATATAATTGTATTGTGGGAAGCTGCGCACTGTAAGTCTTCTTTCATATCCTTTTAAATACTTGTCATAGATCAACTGTATATATAATAGTATAACTATTTAGAGTTTTCCCCGGCAACTAGGTCTAGACCTAGGTAAAGCAATTTGGTCACTTTTGGATATAGTCAAAACTAGATCCCCATAGGATTTCCATATACAGTCTTGCCTTCTCTTGGGCTTAAACAATATGGAACAAATAGAAAGGCAGTATTCTTCGTGAACCTTTTCTCAGGATGTCACTGTTAGAAATTGTCAAAGAAATTATACTCCCCATAGTAGATCTATTCTCGGTGAATAGAATCTCTTGAGTTTCTTCAAACCTCAGAACTTTCACTAAATGATCTATTCTCGGTGAATAGCATTTCTTGAACTTTTCTTGGTTTGGGACCCACAGGCTTCCTAAAAGCATCACCGCCTCCTCTTGGGCTTTGTACAAGGACCCTCTGGCTTCTTAGAAGTTCTCATGCCTTCTCTTGGGCTTAATTCAAGGACCCCGAAGACCTCCTAAAGGTATAAGACAGAACTTAGTCATCCTTTTCTAGAGCGGTCTTTCCAGTGTCAAAACTCAGACCAATTTAGGGTTGATTCTCATCCCTTAAAACACCCGCCTCCTCTTGGGCATCATACAAAAGATAAAACTCTTCCACACCAGTAGACTTGGACAGTCTAACCTTGAGTCTCAAAGACATTCTCAAGTTCTCTACAAACATAGGAAGAAACCCCGGTCACTCTGGATAAATCTCTAGTAGGGCTAGAACCCCGTCTCTCTCCTAAAAATCTCAGCCAGGGTCAAAAGGTTGTTAATAACACTATCCCAAATCAGAACCTCAAGGTATCTGATACCCCAACTCTTCTGTAACCATCAACAAGAGTTGACTCCCCACTTGGACCTGCCTTAGGATCTCAATAATTCCCAGCAGAAGCTAGCCTCCTCTTAGGCTTTGTATACGACCTTTCCTCAGCGCAGTTAGCCTCCTATTGGGCTTTGTACAATGATTCTGCCCTACGGAGCTAAACTTTTCAGACACTTTTGTTGAGTCAATCATTTTCAAACTCTCTTGTTGAGTCAATCACTTTAAGACTCTCTTGTTGAGTCAATCACTTTCAGACTCTCTTATTGAGTCAATCACCTTTGTAGAATCTCTTGTTAATTCAATCACCTTTCAGTAATCTCTTGTTGAGCCAACCCTTTTAGCCTCAATCTCAGGCTTTGTACGAGACAGATAAAAACACTCTCTTGTTGAGTCAATCTTTTCTAGTCTTCTCCCAGGCTTGGCATAAAGATTTCCCCTAGCAGAAGTCATCCTCCTCTTAAGAAGAATGATTTCTCCAGCTTGTTCAGCCCCAATCCTGGGCTTCGTACAGGACATATAAAAGCACTCTCTTGTTGAGTCAAACCCGTTTAGCCTCACTCTTGGGCTTTGTACAAGACATAAATCTTCATAACATCAAGCTTGGGACTAGTATCTTCCCTAGTGGAGTCAATTCCTCCTAGCCTTCTTTAGGCTTCGAGAAATAAATTCCCTAAGCTAGGTCAAACTCTTTTCAGCCTCAATCTTGGGCTTTGTACAAGAGAGATAATACTATCCCACAGATACCATTGGATGAGTACCCTTATTTCCCACAGCGAGCTTGTTTGCCTTGGTTGATATGACCCCTTGGCTAAAGCTCCCATTTTCTTACTTTGATTCTGTGACATTATTGTTGACTGACACTGTTTACTCTTTCGTTGCTTTTAGTTCATTTTGTGATTGATTTATCCCGTGTTTACTTGTCTGATGACATGATCCCGTAGGATTCCTTGCTCCACTTAATTTTTTATTAAGTCGGAGGTAGGAGAGACATTAGGATAGCACCCCCCTTCTAAACTCAACCTTAGGGCCATTAATGTATGATAACTTGTAGGACTGAGTTTCCCATAGACCTCTCGTGAGTCTTATCTCTCGCACCCATGCGATCGAGATCCTACTTCCCATTCACCCGTAGTAGCGTGAACTACGTATGCTCTGTTTCCTTTTTCTTTTCAGATTGAGGATATGTAGGCACGAGATGAGATATCTCGGTGAGCACACTAACAACTAACTTCCCTTTTTTCTTCACAACTTGAGTCTCTCTTCTCATCTCATAACCACTTCTAAAACACTTAATAAGGTTAACGTGTATTGCACATGAGCCTTGTACATGGGAAATGGAGAGTGGGGGGCTTCCTTTCACTTTCCTAGAGTGTTTAGCGCGCGTCCCGTCTTGGGTCGATGTGCGACGCATTCGATCCTACGTTATAGACTTTAGTGCAATGCAAGTTATGAATTAATTCAAATCACTTCTGTCTAAAAAACACAAAAACAAACTCAAACCTTTTTCATCCTTCGGGACTTGTTCAGTTTCAACCATTTTCAGAAAAGGGAACGTTACTTCCGTCTCGTCGCAAACAGGCATCGACCCTAACTGCCGGACGCGAACTTAACGTTGCTCATAAGAGACACTAAGACCTTGTTGGGTCGAACTACGACTGCTTTGATTTCCTCCTTCGGGTTAGATTGAGGATACGTAGGCACAAGACGGCGATGTCTTGGCGAGCAAAACCTCCCCTTAGTTCGTGTCCGAACTACGTTGACTCTGACTTTCCCATTGCACGAGGGAATACATAGGCATAGGACGACGATGTCCTATCGAGTCACTTCTTTTTTCTTTTCTTCTTCGTTTCTTCGTCCTTTTCTATTCCCGTTCCTTTTCCATTCTAGTAGCAGTGGAGCTCCAGATGACGACACCCTTTGATCAAGACAACAATCGTGGATCCCATCGAGTACGATGGACGCGTGGGGTGCTAATACCTTCCCCTTGCGTAACCGACTCCTTTACCCGTTTCTCTTGGTTGCGAGACCTTGTATTTCCTTCCCCTCAGGTTTATGCAGTGTTTCCTTTCCCCCTCTTGGGATAAATACACATTGCTGGAGACTCTGCTTCCGCGCCACTTTCGCGTTTGTACTTGGATGAAAATCCCGGGAGCGACACCCCTGCTATACAAATGGTTCACTTCCCATTTGCCCAAGTTTGCTGCTTTTTGGGATCATAAGAGTACTTTACGTTAGTCACAGAGAATCATGTCTCTTACCAACTTGGACATAGATTGGTACAATTGAATTTATGACGGGATAAGAATCATCGACCGTTGTGGAAATTTCCCCAATGTACCCCTCATAGGAACTAAAGGAGGAATCAACTATCATCCAGCTTTAGTTCGTCATCAATTTGGATACCCGATGAGACATGTCCCGCGTAATTTTCATCCGGAAGGTCTTTTCTTCAAGGAAGGAGAAAATGGCAGGGCACTAAATACATAAATAGTGTATTCTTTGAAACATGTTCACAGGAACGGAAGTGAGTCTCTAGGAAAACTGGTCCGTGTCTCTGTGGAACCTTATCTCCACTAGGTACAAACTAGAGCTCTCAAACTGAGGATGCCTTACCCTCGTCAAGAAGTTCTTCCGTTAAAGGAATCTGTCCTTTATTTTATGTCTGATACGGAAAAAATCTAGGTAACCCTCAACAAAGGTCAACAGGAGAGGAAGTCTTGGAAGAACAAGTACCGTATTGTCAATGTGGAGTGTAACAAAATACAGCAACTGATAAAAGAAAAAGATGCTCTGGTTGAGATTTTAGAGCAACATGCTGTAGAAAATCAAGATGACCAAAGAAATTTGCTCGTTCCTTTCACTTGGCAAAGGAATGAAAACCCGACAACGGCTCAAGAGCCCCGGTCAAAGAAAAGGAAAGTTCCAGAACCAGCACCTGAGCCCTCCTCAGAGAGGACTCAGGATCCATAAGTTTAGACATTTCCTTTTTCAGCACTTTGTAAATGACTGCATTTCCATTTCCGCAATCTTTGAATTCAATAAAACGGGGTGTCCCCACTGTATGATATTTTTGCAATCCAATTGTTGAAGTTTCTTTTGATTAAACAAAAATAATTAATATAATCATTGCATATCATTCATCATTCTCACATAACGCATTCTTCTTCCCTACGAATCTCACGTTTGTGCCTCGATTCTACAGTCAAACTGTGTCATTCATACATTACTCGGGCCAATCGACAAAATAAAATGGATGATCTCAAGGAAGAGAACAGAGAGCTGAGAGAAGAAATCAACGCTCTGAAAGAAGATCTGAGGAAACTTCACAATGACATGCAAGCTCTGGTAGCAGCTCAGGTACAAAGGAAGGTGATCTCAGAGATCACATCGACGCCCATAATGGAAAAGTATGATCCTCGGTACAACATGCCTAAGGATCGTCCCTGGGGCATACCACTCAACTATATCCCGGAAGGATATATTCCGCCGATCACGGAAGATCCAGAAACTGCAGCAGGAACCGCTGGGCCTGAAGGTTACAAACTTCGGGAAACCGAAGATGCAAGGGGCATGATAGCAACTCATGAAGGTTACAAACTTTGGGAGAGAGAAGCACCAGGATTCACTGCCGTAATGACTATACCACCACCCATGGTACACACTATCCCAGAAGGGCAGATCCCACAGATACCTTCTGCTGGAAACAAAAGTATGTACGACAGAATGAATGATTTCTAGGAGAAATTCCTGGAGATGCAGAAGGAATTGCATGCCATTCACGGTCAGGATCTATTCGGAAAGGACGCCGCAGACCTTTGTTTGGTCCCCAATGTGAAAGTTCCGCACAAATTCATGGTGCCCGAATTTGAAAAATACATGAGTAACTCTTGCCCTCAAAGTCATTTGGTGATGTACGCTCGTAGGATGTCAACTCAGACAGAGAACCAACAGCTACTGATCCACTATTTCCAAGATAGTTTAACCGGTGCCACACTCAAATGGTACATGGGTTTAAACTGCACCAAGATCGTCACTTTCAGAGATCTTGGCGCTGCCTTCGTTCAGCAGTATAAGTATAACCTGGACATGGCACCAGACATAGATCAACTCAGAGCCATGTCGCAGAAAGACAAGGAAACCTTTAAGGAATATGCTCAAAGATGGCGTGAAATTACCGCCCAGATTTGTCCACCTCTTGAGGAAAAAGAGATGACAAAAAACTTCTTGAAAACCTTGAGCTCATTTTACTATGACCGAATGGTCACCAGTGTGCCCAACGACTTTACTGAGATGGTGGGCATGGGAGTTCGTCTTGAAGAAGCAGTCCGAGAAGGACGTCTGGTCAAAGATGCTGGACCATCAAGCAGTACTAAAAGATACGGTAGTGCTCTTCCTAAGAAAAAAGAGCAAGATATTGGCAATATTTCTCTCGGAAAGCAAAGGTGACGGTACCAGCCAGTAGCAGCTGTAACTCCTGCTATCAACCCTGCGCCTGTCTCGACGTATCAACCTCAGGTTGCCAGAGCCAACCGAATCAACAACAATATCAGCAAAGGAAACAACAGCCTCTTCAGCAGGCTCGTCCTCAATACAATAACAACCGTATAACACGACCACCAGGGTTTGATCCTACACCAATGTTGTACGCAGAACTGTTTCCACTACTGTTGGTCAAGGGGCACGTCCAAACCAGGTCTCCTCTTACAATAACGAAGAATCTACCTTTTTGGTTCAAAGCGGATCATACTTGCCCTTACCATCAAGGAGGACCAGGGCATAACATAGAAAATTGTCTCATCTTCAAGTCCGATGTGCAGAAGCCTGTCAGAAACAGGGTCTTATCCTTCAAGGATACAAATCCAAATGTTCAGACGAACCCGTTGCCTAAACACGAGAAAGCTGCAATCAATTTGATAGAGGAAGGATCTAAGCATGGCTATCAAATTCATGATGTACTATTATTGGGAACCAACCTAGTCAAGATGCATTGCAGACAGAGTGGATACGGTCATGTACCGTCTCATAACTATCACCAGTGTGATATCTGCTCTAAAAACGATCAAGGATGTTCTGTGGTGCAATCAGCTCTACAGGAACAGATGGATCTCGGATGGATCCAAGATCACCGAGTTCGTGAAGTCAACATGACTTATACAAATTCCAACATCATCCAAAACTATGACATCCGTGCGATGAATGTCAACTTGGTGGCAATGCACTCGAGGCAAAGCCAACATCATAATCTGCGACGACACGATTACGATTCCTATCTGGTCTGCTCGGTAAACAATCAGGGATGCTCTTTTATACAAGAGGCCCTCCAGCGTCAGATGGATCTTGAGTGGATTCAGGATTACCGCGATAGAAGTCAGTATCAAGTTAATATGATTCAAATTTTTGATATTCGTTTGATGAATACCAGCTAGGTGGAATTACACGCTAAGCAAGTCCAGCTCGGTTTTCTAACTTCGCATGAATATCAGAACTGTAAAATGGGTCGTGAGAGTGACCAAGGATGTGCGCTCGTTCAAAGGACATTGCAACACTTATTAAACCACTGGTGGCTTCCGATATATCTAGATGAAGATTCACAACAAATCAGTATGATTGACGGGAACCCTAGTAGGCATCAAAATCAGGATTTTCAATCAATGGAAACAAATCTAGTAAGGTTACACTGCATATAAAGCAGACATGGCCGGGTGCCACCACACAACTATGAGCGCTTTAGAGTTTACTCAGAGAATAACCAAGGATGCTACCTCGTGCGAGCAGCCCTTCAAAGTCAGTTGGACCATAAGGAGATTCAACCATGGTCAATCTCCGGTTCAATGTTAGACTATCATCCTAATCAACGCAAAGATGTTGTCTTGATCCCTTAGCGAGAAATGGCCAAAGATGTATGCGCCATAATCCCTTTACTCCATGAATCAAGAGTTCCTCTTGATATTGGAAAGGTTCTCAACCTTGAACCAATTGAGGCCAGCTACGGTGGTTAGAAAAATCAGAAGGCTCCTATAGTTATCTATCTGCCAGGACCAATGTCATACAAATCCGATAAGGCTATCCCTTACAAATACGGTGCAACAACAATTGAGAATGGAAAAGAAGTTCCATTACCCTTCTTCGCGAATATTACAGACATCAGTCAAGTAACACGGAGCGGTTGAATCTTCAACCGAGGAGTTGGAGACCCTACAAGAGAAAAGGAACCTCAAACAGAAGTTCTAAGCTAACCAGTCGGTCAATCCAGTGACCCCGACCTTTCAAAGAACCATGATGAGATGCTGAAGCTCATCCAAAAGAGTGAGTACAACATTGTTGATCAACTGTTGCAAACTCCTTCAAAAATCTCTGTATTATCTCTTTTACTCAGTTTCGAAGCTCATAGTGAGGCTCTACAGAAAGTTTTAGAGCAAGCCTTTGTGGAACAAGATGTGACAATAAGACAATTTGACAGCATCATCTCCAACATCACCTCCAACATCACTTCTTTCAATAACTTGGGGTTTAGTGATGAGGAATTGCCAGAAGAAAGCAAAAGTCATAACATGGCGCTCAATATTACAGTTAACTGCCAGGATGATGCTTTAGCTAGTGTACTGGTAGACAACGGATCAGCTCTAAATGTTATGCCGAATTCCACTTTAATGCGACTATCCTTTAAAGGTTCTCCGATGAGAGGCAGTCAGGTCATCGTCAAAGCATTTGACGGATCCCAAAAAACAGTTATCGACGAAGTCGACCTTCCCATAACTATCGGTCCTCACACTTTCCAAGTCACTTTCCAGGTCATGGACATTCGGGAAGCATACAGCTGTTTGTTAGGAAGACCTTGGATACACGAGGCTGGGGCAGTCACTTCGACACTTCACCAAAAGATGTAGTTCGTCAAGAACGACCAACTAGTCACAGTCTGCGGAGAGCAAGCCATGATCGTGAGCAACTTATTGTCATCCACTTATGTAGAACCAGAGGAGGTTGTGGGAACCTAGTTCCAAGCACTTTTGGTAAGCAATGACGACCAATCAGAAAGAGGAACATCAATGTCCTCGTACAAAGATGCTCCCGAAGTGATCAAAAGTAACAATGCAAAGGGATGGGGACAACTTGTCATTCCTACTCATAACAAGGCAAAGAAGGATCTTGGTTTTTCCTTAAACTGTTCCCAGACTGCTATTAACGATGAAAATCTTCATCCCATTCAGAACTTCTTCCATAGTGGAGGTTTCCTTCACCCAGTGTCTCAAGAAGTACATACCATCAACGAGGGTGATTCCTCTGATACAGATGAAGAGTGGAAGTTCTATCTTAACGAGGACGGTTATATGTCTCAGGGAGAGGTGCCTACGCCATTTTGCTGTCCCGCACAGAGTCCGAGATATATACCAAGGTCCGACGTCAAAATGATATATGGAGATTGTGATTCGGAAGGATGCCGTGCTCAACCAAACTCATTAGAGGAGGACACTCTGATGAAAGACAACTTTGACCACGACTATTATGGGCCAATAGATGGCCTGCCTATCTGGCAGTCGTACCCAGGAGACTCGGGGTAAAAGAGTCAGTCGGACGATGCATATCAGGTGAGCATCATTGAAAAGAATACCTGTGTCCCCACCGAATCATGGGGTCATTACTTAGGGCATTTAGAAAATATCCAGCACGCCGAAGAATTTGCAAAGATTGCAGGACAAGAGTTCCTTAACTACGCTTTTCCCGAGGTCAACATCATCGAAAGGGATAACTCCTCCAGTCCCAAAGAAATGTGGGACACCTTAGGATAACCGAGTGGTAAATACGACTTCAAGGTCAAGTACACCACTCCTGAAAGCTCTCGTATCAGGCTCGAAGACATCCAGCCCACTGGATAGGGAGATCTGCCTGAGAGTGCAAACATTGTGCAAGATACAACTAAAGAATCCTCTTACGACAACTCTGCCTGGGAGACAGATTCCAATGATCCTGCTCCACCAGAAATCAGCGTCATTTCTGAAGACAAGCCAAGAAAGAAGGTACCAGACTTTGTGATTCATCGAGGAGATCGCCGCCAATGGGTTGCTGTAAATGTTCCAAAAGTCGTTCATAAGTCTAAGTAATTGTTGTCTTTACTTTAAACCTTTCACCCTGCCCAGGTGAAACGTATGTTTTGATAAGGCTCACTTTCTGTAAATGTACCTCTTCGCTTTGCCCAAAGCGACAGATTTTTGTTTTATAGGGCTGTAGTTTCAAGAATCGACAAGATCATAAATAAAATATCGTCGTTCTGTAATTTCCGCATTTATTGTTGTTTTCTCTTTTCGCTTTTTCAGAAAATGGTAATTCTAAAAAACAGCTCAAATAATAAAAACAAGCATTTTTCAGAAATCACACTGCATAACACTCTTGCATTCTCTCTATCTCTTCTAAAACAATCATCACGTTATGCATATTGCTTATTTTAAAACCCATTGAAACATACGATCCAATGCCTTCTCCCAACTTTGAAATCCCGGTATTTGAGTCTGAAGAAGAAATTGACGAAGAAATTACAGAAGAGATATCCCGATTACTCAGACAAGAGGAAAGGTCCATTGAACCTTACAAAGAGCCAATGGAAGCGGTCAACTTAGGTTCAGAAGAAGAGAGAAAAGAAGTCAAGATTGGGGCACTGCTCAGTCCGAGTGTCAAAGAAGGATTGATAAAGCTTCTCAAAGAGTTTCCCAATGTATTCGCTTGGACCTATCAGGATATGCCAGGGTTGGATACCAGCATCGTAGAATATCATCTACCGTTAAGATCAGAATGTCCGCCGATAAAACAAAGACTAAGACGGACTCATCCAAACATGGCCATCAAAATCAAAGAGGAAGTACAAAAACAGATTGACGCGGGTTTCCTCGCCACATCAGAATATCCTCAATGGCTAGCCAACACAGTACCAGTTCCGAAAAAGGACGGAAAAGTTAGAATGTGTGTAGACTACAGGGATCTGAACAAAGCAAGTCCAAAGGATGACATTCCCTTACCACACATTGACATGCTGGTAGACAGTACAACAAAGTTCAAAGTATTCTCCTTGATGGATGGATTCTCGGGCTATAATCAAATCAAAATGGTGCCGAAAGATATGGAGAAAACTTCATTCATCACCCCATGAGGCACCTTTTGTTACAAGGTAATGTCATTCGGTTTGAAGAATGTCTGGGCAACCTATCAGAGGGCCATGACTACTCTGTTTCATGACATGATACACAAAGAAATTGAGGTATATGTCGATGATATGATTGCCAAATCTAGGACAGAAGAGGAGCATGTGACCCACCTGTCAAAACTATTCCAGCGTCTGAGAAAGTAAAAACTCCACTCGAATCCCAATAAGTGCACATTTGGTGTCCGTTTAGGGAAACTCTTAGGGTTCATCGTCAGCAAGAAAGGAATTGGGGTTGATCCTGACAAAGTCAAGGCCATTCAAGAAATGCCTTCTCCAAAAATTGAAAAACAAGTCAGGGGATTCCTGGGACATTTGAACTATATTTCTAGATTTATATTCCTCATGAGAGCGACATGTGCGCCGATTTTCAAATTACTAAAAAAGAATCAGGACTGCGTTTGGGCAGAAGACTGCCAAACCGCCTTCGACAGTATCAAGGAATACCTGTTGAAACCACTGATTCTATCACCTCCTGTAGAGGGGAGACCATTGATCATCTACCTAACAGTCTTGGAGGACTCAATGGGTTGTGTACTTGGCCAACAAGACGAAACCAAAAGGAAAGAGTCTACCATTTACTATTTGAGCAAGAAATTCACCAACTACGAGACTCAGTACACTATGCTCGAGAAAAATTGCTGTGATCTAGCTTGGGCAGCCAAACATCTTCGCCAGTATATGATTCGTCACACTACTTGATTAATCTCCGAAATGGATCCAATCAAGTATGTCTTTGAAAAGCCTGCTCTCATGGGAAGGATAGCCCGTTGGCAGATGTTGTTATCAGAATACGACATCGATTACCATGCTCAGAAAGCCGTCAAAGGAAGTATTTTAGCCGATCATTTGGCTCATCAACCGATTGACGATCAAGAATCAATTGGATTTGACTTCCCAGACGAAGATGTCATGTATTTAAAAATGAAAGATTGCGATGAACCGCTACCCAGTGAAGGGCCAGAACCAGGTTCCCAATGGGGACTTATCTTTGACGGAGCTGTCAATCATTACGGAAATGGAATTGGGTAAATCATCATAAAACCTTAGGGTACCCACATTCCTTTCACAGCCCGACTGAAATTCAAGTGTACAAACAATGAGGCCGAATACGAAGCTTGTATCATGGGTCTCGAAGAAGCGATCGACTTAAGGATCAAGAACTTGGATGTATAATGCGACTCAGCACTGGTTATTAATCAGATCAAAGGAAATTGGAACACATACCAATCAGGACTGATTCCTTACAAAGATTACGCAAGAAGGTTGTTACCATTCTTCGACAGAGTCGAGTTTCACTTTATCCCTCGTGAAGAGAATCACATGGCTGATGCACTAGCCACTCTCTCTTCCATGATTAGTGTAGGTCAATGGAACGACATACCTAAGATTGACATAATGCTCCTAGAATGGCCCGCTTACATCTTTGTGATTGAAGCAGTCATGGACGACAAACCTTGGTATCGCGATATCAAATACTTCCTTCAGAAACAAGAGTACCCACCTGGGACATCCAGAAAGGACAAAAAGACCCTCAGAAGGCTAGCAGGCAGTTTCATCCTGAGCGATGATACACTGTATAAGAGGAACTTTGACATGGTCTTGCTCCGATGTGTAGACAGACTAGAAGCAAACATGCTGATAAATGAAATTCGCGAAGGATCCTTCAGCACTCATGTCAACGGACACGCAATGGCGAGAAAAATTCTGAGAGCAGGGTAATATTGGTAAACCATGGAATCCGACTTCTACAAGTACATGAGGAGATGTCACAAGTGTCAGATATACTCAGACAAAATCCATGTACCGCCAACACATCTCAAAGTTCTTTCTTCCCCGTGGCCTTTTTCCATATGGGGAATCGACATGATTAGCATGATTGAACCCAAGGCTTCGAACGGACATCAGTTCATTCTGGTAACCATTTACTACTTTAACAAATGGGTCGAAGCAGCATCATACACCAATGTAACCGGCAAGTGGTAGTCTGATTTATCAAGAACAATCTCATCTTCTGTTATGGTGTTCCAAGCCAGATCATTACTAATAATGCATCTAACTTGAACAACAAGATGATGAAGGAGTTGTGCTCTGAGTTCAACATCGAACACCATAACTCATCTCCCTACCGACCCAAGATTAACGGAACGGTAAAGCAGCTAACAAAAACATCAATAAGTTTGTTTAGAAGATGGTTGTAACCTATAAAGACTGGCACGAGATGCTACCCTTTGCTCTTCACGGTTATCGCACATTTGTCTGCACTTCAACAGGGGCAACCCCTTTCTCTCTAGTATATGGCATGAAGGCAGTGCTTCCCACAGAAGTAGAGATCCCGTCAATCCAGGTATTGATGGAAGCTAAGCTAACAGAGGCTGAATGGTGTCGAAGTCGACACGACGAACTGAATCTGATCGAAGAAAAGCGAATAACGTCTTTATGCCATGGTCAGTTGTATCAGCAAAGAATGAAGAAGGAGTTTAACAAAAAGGTCTGACCCCGTGTCTTCAGAAAAGGAGACCTTGTGCTCAAGAAGATACAATCCTTTCTCACTGATTCCCAGGGCAAATGGACTCCGAATTAGGATGGCCCCTACGTGGTTAAGAAAGCTTTCTCAGGCGGCGCCTTGAGATTCGCAACCATGGATGGAGAGGAATTTGCCTACCCCACAAATGTTGACGTAGTCAAGAAATACTTCGCCTAAATAACAAAAAATAAAAAAAACGTCTCGATGGGTTGAAAACCCGAAAGGGCGGTCCAGGCAAAAATTAGAGACATAATAAAAAATTATCCCGATGGATTGGAAATCTCAAAGTACAATCTAGGCAAAAGTTAGGGATTCATGGCAAGTAACTACGTCCAACAAAGGGGCAAATCCCTCAGCGGCAGTCATGCCATCCATCAGGAAAAATTCAGTCAAGGTCATCTTCGACAGAAGCTCAGGATGTCCAGAATTCAAAGTTGGTAGAAAGATAGCGGTCGTTATGTTTCAATGTAGCCCTTTTCCCTTAAATTACCATTTTCTAAACTTTGTAAATACTCCATGGAATCACACGTTTAGCTGATTTCCATCCTATCAATAAAATTTGAGCCTTGATGCTTTGTTTGTAATTCTTATTTATTTTAGCTTTACAGAACGACATTTTAACATGATCAACAATTCTTGAAATAAAAATGAATTTACTTGTCAAATTTTTTTGGTTTTAAAATAAAGATGGCAATTATTTTGACTGTTGAACATCGAAAGAACATCGATCGCTACTCCAAAAGCGATTAAGCTTTAAAGTGCAGAATCAAAGTACTCCTTCTCAAACTAGTATGCCTGAATGAAGGATCAGTTGTGTCAGATGCGAATATCCCGTCCGGCATCCCCGGCAGTGTTCTTATCTCTTAAGCCCGATTAATGTTTTTCCCCGCGGGAACTACTTTCTCCTAAGCAAGGCAGAATTGCTATCTTGAACCGAAGATACTTCTTCGTCCCCTGCAGTGGCCGAGTATCCAGTCGTGTTCATCCACTAGTCTGTATGTCATGTCAGTTTTGTCAGCATATACATACATACATCATGCATTATTGATTCACATTCATATTCATATTGCATCACTATCACTCTAGTCAGTCTTATCCCCTATCCATAAAGGTCCTCTCACTCGAGTTGTCAGTTCTTTCCTCGTCTGGGAATGTTTTTCTGAACCACCTTTCTCCCTGGTTTATTTCTAGGATGGAGACGGTCTTCGACCACTTTGATAACTTGAACATCTGAAAAGCAAGAAAACTTTCGACGAACGTCACTCTTAACCATTGAAGATGATATGCTCGCTTTCCCGGATTTAAGGAAAATCCCTAGAGAAAGCCTCTTAATCAAAGATTCGGTAGTACAGCAGTTTTTCTGCGGAAAATTCGCTGACAAAAAGGTCATCAGCACCTCAAAGTTGGATTGCATCACTTGGCATTTCTTCGAAAAGATCTCGAGGAAAAGTATGATGTAATATCCCTAAGCAGGAAACAGTCTCTCAAAAGACTCGTTTTCCCCAGTAGAGCCAACAAATGGCGTCTCCAACAGAGAAGTTTGTACACCTCTACAACTCAGATGAATGGGTTTCCCATCAAATGGCATCTCCCCAGGAAAATCCGATGAGAAGTTTGAGAAAAACCGCTACAAATAGCGTCCCTTGTAAAGAAAGTTTATTGACAAAAGAAACTAAGACCAGCTCCTTGGCCGAAGACTAGGATCGAGGGGAAGTTTATATCAGAAACTGAGACCAGTTCCTTGGCTGAATACCAGGATGGAGGGGAAGTTTATATCAGAAACTGAGACCAGTTCTGTGGCTCAAGACCAAGATCAAAGGGAAGTTTATATCAGAAACTGAGACCAGTTCCGTGGCGGGAGACCAGGATCGAGGGGAAGTTTTACCTTTTCTAAGCATCATTTCTTAGCAAAAAGAAGATGGATGAGCAAGCAGCCATTCATAACCACCTTCAAAGTTTCGAGTATTCTGATATTTAATCCTCTTGCACCCCGAATGCCCGAATACCTTCTCCATTCACACCCTCGGGTCCAAGAAGATTAAATAGGGGCATCTGTCATACCCCAAATTTTGACCATCATTGTGAAAATCATCATCACAATATGGATGAACCATCATGCCTCATCAATATCCTCAGAGATGTTTGAACATTCACCACAATCAAGAATTAGGGTTTCAAGCCTTCTCGGAGCCTTAGACAAAGTATCAATCAAGAAATGACATGATCTTCAACTTGTCTAACCTCTCAACCACCCATAAAGGATCAAGAAGGCCCCCACATCAAGAATCAAGAATAAAGTTGCAACATTCCAAGTGGATCAAGCCTCAAGATCGCCAGTGTCACCAAATTAGGGTTTTGGTCGACCAAGGACTCCAGATGGGAATTTTCATCTGGGCATGAGCCAATGCTTCAAAGTACAACCCAAGATACTCCCCGGGACCTCACGGACCCAATCATCAAGTCAATTTAACCTCAGGGGATGCATTTACCAAAAATCAGGAATCAGGGTTTCTTGACCTAATTCACCCCTAAGTTGACTTTTGGGACAAAACATGAGCCAAGACCTCAAGACATGATTTGAGGGTCTCCAATATACTACATTGATCCATTTGCAACAATGGATTGATCCAAGAAGCTTGATCTACAAGTTTCAATTTCATCAGGACCACAATTAGGGTTTCGAGGAAAAAGTCTACTGTACCTTTGACTTTTGACCAAAACATGCTCCCAAACCTTCGGAAATGAGTCAATACACCCTATAACACCTATGGAACATATCCATTAGGTTTGATTTAGGTTAAGGACTTGATTTCACAAAGGATCGCACAGTTTGGATTTCATCCCATAAAAAGTCAACTGTGCACAAAATCCACTTTGACTTTTTGGAATATTTTACAATTATGGTTCCTTGACCCTAAAAAAATGTTAATATGTGATTTGAATCATCATTCATCAAGAAAAATCAAAGAAACTGAGTTAACTTGTAAAAGGGGTAACCATAAAAAAACTTAGAATTTTTCTAAGTTATGGAACAAAGTGGCTAGGGCACCAACTTCCAAGGGCCATAACTTGAGATCCAAGCAACCATTTTGGATAGTCCAAAGCTGGATTTGTAGGTCTTGCTACACTCTACAAAAGTGTCAACTACGGCTCATTCCAATTCCTCATGAATTTTTAGTTATGGAGTGATCAAAATGGCTGAAAACATGAAATTGGTATTTTTCCAACACTTAGTGAAATTTTCACTAAGTCAAAATCTGCCTTACTTTTTTCAAAATGTTGGGGCAGTTTTCACCTTGATCCAAATCAAACCAGGTCTAGGGGTTAACATCAAAGTTAAAGTATGCCATAAGGGCTTTCCAACAAGTACCAGATCATCTCCAAATTCCATTTGAGCAAGGAGATACAACCCTCCGAACATGGCATCATGAACTGGTTTTTACAAGGCAGAATTTGTGCATTTTGCTCGATTTGTCCAAATCTAATAAATCCAAGCCTTGTCATCAATTTGGACACATCTGAGGATCAAATCCAAGGGGGATGATCTTATCTCCAAGCTTCCAAAGTCCAAAAATCTACAAGTAGCCATGCCAAACCTAAAAGAGCTAAAAAGTGCCAAGACTCCAATTTTGTTTCCAAGCCTTTAATGAATGCATCAAGGTGGCATGAACTGAGGCTATTCCAACTGAATTCAGTCCAAACTTATCTCTGAACCAAAGCTACAAAGCCTGTGCTCTAATCTCAACTCAATGACTAGAGGAGACTTGAGATACCATTTGATTACAATTGGCCACAGGCATGTACCAGTTGCTATTATCTATTGATGCCAAAACAAACTTGTTGCACTATAAATAGACATTAATTGTGATCAGTTAGAGTACACCAAAGCACCCAAACTAATGCTTTCCTCATAATCACCACTTTAACTCCAATTTTGCCTTCTAACTCAAGTCGCTATCGGGTTTTGAGTTTGAGAGCAATTCCAACCAAACCAATCACACACACACACACCTCACATATAACATATAGAGGTGATCCAAACTCTTACATAATATCTGGAACACCAATTTCACAAAATCACCAGCCAATTGCTCAAGTTCTTGACAGATTTGCAGTTGGGGTACCATCTCAAGTTCCAGATAATTTCCATCCACTCCAAGCATTCAAACACACTCCTTGGCACCTAAGGAAGCTATCCAGATCATTGGAACCTAGCTGTAACACCTCCATCACCAAACTCGATCACCAGCTGCAAGAGTCGTGTATGGAATTTCATGGTGTTCATGCTAAAATTAGGTTTCTTGAGATTTTCTTCTGATTTGTCACTCAATACTCAAAATAAATGCAATTAATCTATGTGGTTGTGCTCCTTGTTCAAAAACGAGCAAGATTGGTACTTGAATCATTCAAAACCATTGTGAAATCATGGAGAAAAGTGAGAAAATGCAAATCTGGAAAAACAGAGGGCGCGGGCAAGAACTTGGTGTTCTTGGCGCCTTTTATCAAATTTTTGTATATTTGAATATTTTGTTATTTTTGTTAATTGATTCAAAAATTAATTTCTCTCTGAATATTAATTTTTTTGAATTGATTCTTTTTCTCAAAACTCACTAAGATGTTTAAATATTTTATTTTACAAAAAAATCCAATTTATATTATTTATTTAATATAGTTAGAATTTTTCTAATTAATTTCATTTTTGTTGTTTTTAAACATTTTTAAATGAAATTCCCACTTTGATCTTTCAAAACCAATTGAATTTCAAACTCTCATGTAATTAAACATGACTTTTCAAAATATTTTTCAAGGTGTACAACTTATTTTTGAATATATTTGGTATTTTATATCATTTTTTTCATTTAATTTCCTTTGAAAAATAACATTTTTATTTAAAATTAGGGTTTCCTCTTGATTTTAAAATTTAAAACTCTTTGGGCCTCTAATAGAGTGTAAGATCCAATCCCTTTGTAAATAAACCTTTTTGGGCCTCACACATTGTATAAGTCCCTCTGTATATTTTCAAAAGTTCGGCGCGATCGTCGCCTTTGTAACAAAATAAACTGGGCTTCTCCTTGAGCTATAAGACCCATCTTTATTCATTTTCAAACTCTTTGGGCCTCTAATAGAGTGTAAGACCCAAACCCTTTTTATAAATAAATAATTTTTGGGCCTCAGTCATTGTGTAAGTCCCTCTGCGATTCTCAAAACGACGGTGCGATCATTGTCTTTCTTTGGGCCTCCCCTCGTGTTGTAAGTCCCATCTTTTTTCTTTTAAAAAACCTCTTTGGGCCTCTCCTTGAGTTGTAAGACCCATCCTTTTGTACAGAAAACCGCTTCGGGCCTCAGTCATTCTATAAGTCCCGATACGATATTCAAAACAACGGTGCGATTACTGATAAACCATGGGTCTCTCCTTGAGTATAAGCCCCAACAATCTTTCCAAAAACAACTTCTCTTTTGATTTAGATTCAAATATACATGTTGTTATCAAAACTTTCTTTAATTTCTTTGAACAACTAACAATACAGCATGGAAGCTTGCTCACCTATAAGTTTTAACCGCTTTCATTTGCTCACTTTCGTATATATAACTGTATTGTGGGAAGCTGCGCATTGTAAGTCTTCTTTAATATCCTTTTAAATACTTGTCATATATCAACTGTATATATACTAGTATAGCTATTTCGAGTTTTTCCAGGAAACTAGGTCTAGAACTAGGTAAAGCCAGTTGGTCACTCTTGGATACAGTCAAAACTAGATCCCCATAGGGTTTCTAGATACAGTATTGCCTTCTCTTGGGCTTAAACAATATGGAATAAAGAGAAAGGAAGTATTCTTCGTGAACCTTTTCTCAGGCTGTCACTGTTAGAAATTGTCAAAGAAATTCTACTCCCCAGAGTTGATCTATTCTCGGTGAAAAGCATCTCTTGAGTTTCTTCAAACCACAGAACTTTCAATAAATGATCTATTCTCAGTGAATAACATTTCTTGAACTTTTATTGGTTTGGGACCCACAGGCTTCCTAAAAGCATCCCCGCCTCCTCTTGGGCTTTGTACAAGGACCCTCCGGCTTCTTAGAAGTTCTCATGCCTTCTCTTAGGATTAATTCAAGGACCCTGTAGACCTCCTAAAGGTATAAGATATAACTTAGTCATCCTTTACTAGAGCGGTCTTTCCAGTGTCAAAACTCAGACTAATTTAGGGTTAATTCTCATCTCTTAAAACACCCGCCTCCTCTTGGGCATCATACAAAAGATAAAACTCTTCCACACTAGTAGGCTTGGACAGTCTAACCTTGAGTCTCAAAGACATTCTCAAGTTCCCTACAAACATAGGAAGAAACCCCAGTCACTCTGGATAAATCTCCAGCAGGGGTAGAACCCCGTCTCTCTCCTGAAAATCCCAGCCAGGGTCAAAATGCTGTTAATAACACTATCCCAAATCAGAATCTCAAGGTATCTGATTCCCCAACTCTTCTGCAACCATCAGCAAGAGTTTATTCCCCACTTGGACCTGCCTCGGTATCGCTCCCAGGATTTTCATCCAGGTACAAACGCGAAAGTGGCGCGGAACACAGAGTCGCCAGCAATGTATATTTATCCCAAGAGAGGTAAAGGAAACACCGCATAAACCAGAGGACGAGGGAAAGGAATGGTCATCGCAACCATAGCCTGGGTTCGGGAGTCGGTTACGCGAGGGGAAGGTGTTAGCACCCCACGCGTCCATCGTACTCGATGGGATCCACGCTTGTTGCCTATTCAAAGGGTGAGTTATCCTAAAATCTATGGCTACACTGACACAGGGAAGGGGAAAACAAAGACAGACTCGGTAGGACGTCGTCGTCCTAGGCCTACGTACTCCCTTTGTGCAATGGGAAATTCAGAGTCAACGTAGTTCGGACCAAGTTCTTTTTGTGTTTTTTATGAGCGACGTTAAGTTCACGTCCGGCAGTTAGGGTCGATGCCTGTTTGCGACAAAACAGAAAGTAACGTGCCCTTTTTGAAAATAGCCTTTAGTTTGACAATCCCGAAGGACAAAAATGTTTGGAGTTTGTTTGTATTTTTTAAGATAGAAGTGACTTGAGTTAGTTCATAACTCACCTTGAATCAAAGTCTATGACACGGGAATGAATGCGTCGCATAGTCGTCCCCAATGGGACGTATGCTCAACACTCTAGAAGAATGAAGGGGGACCCCTCAATCTTCACTTCCTATGTTTAAGGCTTGTGTGCAAGGCAAGTTGACCTTATTAAGTATCTTAGAAATTGTTATGGGATGAGAAGAGGGACTCAAAAGAAAAGAAAAACACTACGGGGAAAATCTATCCTAATGTTATTATGCAAAGATGGCCCTAAGGGGAGGATTAGGAGGGAAGTCTACCTAATGTTAGCATGCAAAGGATTGAAAGCCTAATGTCTCTCCTGCCTCCGGCTTAATCAGAAATTAAGTGGAGCTAGGAATCCTAAGGGGATCATGTGAACAAACACAAGTAAACATTAACCAGTTCAATCACAGACAAAGTGAAATCCAAAACTTAAAGGAAAAGAAATGAGATGAAGATGAGAAAGAGAGATTGAGGGTGAACATGGATAACTATCCACACCCTCAAATAACTTACCTCTGCCTCTGCATAAAAGGTTAGTACAAAACAGGCATAAGCAACAATAAGACAAATGAGACCTAAGCAAGTCACAAACCAAAGAGAAATGGTTATAAACCAAGTGAAACTCATCCAAGACAGAATATACACCCTAGAGGTGGCCCATAATGTTTACCAAACAAGTGGCAAAACACACAAGAAAGTCATCAAAGAAGGAATAGAAGAAGAATGAGTGGATATGCAAGGTGATCATGCAAGAATGCTTCAAATAATATCCAAGTCAGAATATGGATGACCTAAACATGTGCCTCAACATGCTATACAAGTGTCACATGAGGCACACAAACAAGTATCCAAGCATTAAGAATCATTAGAAGAAGGAGAAGGAAGCATGTAAGATGAAACATGAATAACATATGACATGAATGCAACACTCCAAGGTCAGAAACATACATCAAATGAAATGCAAAGGAATGATATGGTATGGCATACACACACCAAACATAAGGCATGAATGAGCATAGATGAGAAGAAATGAGGAGATAAGTCAAAAAGAGGCATGTAAATCAAGCATTGAACATGTGCACAAAACATGCAACAACCTCACACCAATGACCTATAATTGCAATCACATGACCTATAATGATTCAAACATGATTTACGAAGTCAAAGAAGCAATCCCAAACAATGGCACAAGTGCCTTCTCAACCAAGTAATCAAACATGATCAAGGATATGCATAAAAGAAGACGTCAAACAAAGAGCAATCAAACAATTAGCAAAACATCTTTAACAAATACCAAATTAATCCCCAAAACACCTCAACCAGGGGTAAACATCATGTTAGAAACTCATGCAAAACTTCACAAGATAAGTCACTTAAACAATCATGCAAAGATCAAGTAGGGAACATGATTCAATATGCAAAAAAGAAGGACTAAAATGCGATATGAAATAGTCTTAAAAATATGAGAAAAATGTTTTTATGCACTTCAATATGTTGGTGAAACAATACAAAAAGTGTGAGTTCAAAATGTTTTATATGCTCTGAAAAATAAAATCAGCAAGTTAGGGTATGCATATATGGAATAAATTCAAAAGAAATTAACCAAATAATTAATTCAGATGCTAAAAATAAAACAAAATAAGAAAATAAAATTTGGGAAACTTTTATAAAACCCTAAACATGCTTCATGAAATTTTTTTGTAATTTTTGAATGCATTTAGCTATTTTTAAAAATTAAAAATGAGAAACTATGCAATAAAAATAAAATAAAGAAAGAAAATAGCAAGGGGGTGTAATTAGCAGCCCAAACATGTTGGAAATGATAAATGGGCTTAAGTGGAGGGTGCAAAAAGCAAGCCCAATCCACTAAGAGGGTCAGCGCGCCAAACAAATAAAACCATGGACCCAGTCAACTCTCTGGACGCACACAAGCCATTGGATTAGGTCTACGCACCAAATTTAGTCAACCAAACCACAAGTAAGCAAGATAAGAGGCTCAGATTAAAAGTACACCATAGTAATGAAACACGCGCACACATCTGTAGCGAGCGATTTTGGACGCGGTTCTTAAGCGTTGGTCGCTCTCTGCGGTTTCAGCTTAAACAACAGGTCGATTCATTTTTTATCCTATTGTGAGCTGAATAAGGAAGGGAAATACATGTCTCCAATTAACCCTGCTTTGCATACTAAGTTTAAACAGCGGTCTGTTAGGTTACGAGTGCTATCAATGTGGGGGAGTCTTTGTACTGGTTATTTGTACTTTCGCCAATACGGTTTCTTTCTTTTTTTCTAGACAGAAGGTTTCTGGCGGGGAACAAGGATTAGGATGTTAGGACTGATGCTTTTGAATTACTGCTTTTGATTGATAGAGATATGGGATTTGGGTTTTTGTTTAGTGTGCTCGCTAAGATCTTTTCTTTCGATCTTATGCCTACGTATTCCCGTTTACCGAAACAGGGAAATCAGAGCGTTCGTAGTTCCTCCTATTCTATGGGAGGAAATTGGTTTTTGGTGTCTTGTTCAAAGCCCAAGACGTGAAGCGAAAGGTGATTTGTATCTTGTTCAAAGCCCAAGATATGAAGCTGAAAAGTCTATTTGTGTCTTGTTCAAAGCCCAAGACGTGAAGCTGAAGGACCTCGACTTTAGAGAGAAATTGTCATCTCTAAAGAAGGGTTTGTCTGTCACAACTGTTGGGTGACTGGTTATAAAGGAGCATTACTTTAACCGGGATACGCGGATCCTAGCAATGTCATAATTTCCTTTATAGGGGGTTTTAACCTGAAGGAGAAGACTTAAACTCAGTGTACAGCAATGCCATATTTCCTTTGGGATTTCTCATGCTAAAAGAGGGACAGTGGCATGGATGTAGATGATCCAGAGGCTTTCCGCTTACAACGATTAGATGAAGGGAGTTGTTGATGTTTGTGTACTGTGAACGAGGCACAACTTTGATGCTAAAAGGTTGATTGGATCAACCAGTGGTTTTCTTATACAAAGCCTAAGAGGAGGCTAATATGTGTCTCGTACAAAGCCCGAGAGAGAGGCTAAAACATTTTGACCCGATGATGGAGTCGTTTGGTATCTCGTATAAAGCCCGAGATGGAGGCTATTTTACTCAACAAGAGAGTTTTTTGTATCTCGTACAAAGCTCGAGATGGAGGCGAAAATTTGTTTGGCTCAATAAGAACCTTTTTGTATCTCGTATGAAGCCCGAGATGGAGGCGAAAGGGGTAATTGACTCAACAAGGAAGTCTCTTATGTGTCTCGTACAAAGCCCGAGACAGAGGCTAAACGTTGTTCGACTCCGCAAGGGAGAATCGTTGTACAAAGCCCAAGAGGAGGCTATGGTGACTGTTTCAGTTGAGTGACAGGTCCAGTGTACTAATTTTGAAAGAGAAAATCAGTTCTTATATGAGCAATGTTGTACTCAAGGATTTGATTCGAAGGTCTGGGTTATTCCTGTTCTTTAAGGAAGTGGGAAATCCGGAGGGGTATTGAGACTGTCCGAGTCTGCGGGGTTCCTTCCTATTCTTGAAGGGTGTTTGAGAATGTCTTTGAGACTCAAGGATATTAGACTGTCCAAGTCTAGAGTTTCATCTTTTGTACCATGCTTTGAGAAACAGTAGTAGACTCTTTGAAAGGACTGTTCTATGTAGATGACTAAGTTCGGTTCCTATACCTCTAGGAAGTCGTCGGGATAATTTGTACAAAGCCCAAGAGGAGGCTGGAAACTTTTAAGAAGCCGAAGGGTCCTTGTACTAAGCCCAAGAGGAGGCTATCATTCTTGGAGGAAGAGATCATTATACGAAGCCTAAGAGGAGGCTGTGAATACTTCTAAGAAGCCGTAGGGTCCTTGTACTAAGCCCAAGAGGAGGCGGGGTTGCTTTTAGGAAGCCTGTGGGTCCTTGTACGATGCCCAAGAGGAGGCCGATTGCTTTTAAGAAGCTGATGGGTCCCCAAACCCCGAGAATTTCAAGGCAAGCTATTCACAAGGAATAGATCAAGTCAGGAAAGTTCGAGAATTTGGAAGAAACTCAAGAGATGCCATTCACGGAGAAAAGATCATCTCTGGGGAGTAAAGTTTCTTGACAAGTGCTTTTAAGAAGCCTGTGGGTCCCCAAACCCTGATAAATTCAAGGCAATGCTATTCACCGAGAATAGATCAAAGTCAGGAAAGTCCGAGAATTTGGAAGAAACTCAAGAGATGCCATTCACGGAGAAGAGATCATCTCTGGGGAATAGAGTTTCTTTGACAACTTCTATGAGTGACAGTCTATGAAAGGGTTCACAGAGAATGCTGCCTTTCATATCTCCATATTGTTTAACCCCAAGAGGAGGGAAGACTGTGTCTGGTGATCCTATGGGGATCTAGTTTAGACTATTTCTAAGAGCGATCAACGGGCTTAATGCTAGACGTAGTTGCCGGGGAAACTCTAAATATCTATACAATTATTACACAGTTGATATGAGTTTATGAAAGAAGACTTACAGCGAAACAGCCCCATAATACAGTTATATATATACGAGTTTGTGAAAGGAGACTTACAGCGAAACAACCCCACAATACAGTTATATATATATATGAAAGCGGTAAATGAAAGCAATAACCACTTACTCGGTTGTAGAGCTTCCATGCTGTTTGGTTAGTTGTTCAACAAAGAAATATTGAAAACAACAGTATATTCAAAATCAAAGGAGAAAGTGCTTTGAAAAAGAAAGATTTGGGGCTTACAGCTCAAGGAGAGGCCCAGGGTTTTATCAGTGAGCGCACTGTTTGAATTTGTACAGAGGAACTTATACAAGTGACTGAGGCCCAAAAGTTTTTCTGTACAAAGGGATGGGTCTTACACTCTCTCAAGAGGCCCAAAAGGTTTAAAGAAAAAGAGTGGGGCTTATAACACGAGGGTAGGCCCAATTGATTTTTTCGTTTAAAATGGCGATCACGTCGAGGTTTTCTTTTAACGCAGAGGGACTTATACAATAAGTGAGGCCCAAAATGTTTTGGTTAAAAAGGGATTGGGTCTTACACTCTAATAGAGGCCCAAAAAGTTTGAATGGGTCTTATAGCTCAAGGAGAGGCCCAAGGTTTGAACGGACGACGGTCGTACCGTTTACTTGTACAAAGGGACTTATACAATAGGTGAGGCCCAAAAAAGCTTTTGTATAAGTGGGTTGGGTCTTACACTCTCTCAAGAGGCCCAAAAAGTTTGAATGGGTCTTATAGCTCAAGGAGAGGCCCAAAGTTTATTTTAAAACTGGCGACGATCGCGCCGTTTGTTTTTTACGGTATCGGGACTTATACAATACACTGAGGCCCAAAAATGATTCGGTCAAAAAAGGATTGGGTCTTACACTCTATTAGAGGCCCAAAAAGTTTTTAAAAGAATGATTTATGAAGGTTGAATTGATTCAAAACCCTAATTTGCTTTCAAAAATGTATTTAATTGAATAAAAATTCAATTAAAATGATCAAAATTGTTTAACATATGAAAAAACAAATTGTGATATTGGATTAATGCTTCAAAAATTAAGTATTGACCTACAAAATAATTAGAAAGCATTAAAAGTTGCAAATCAAGATGGAAAAAATATTTTAAATGTTAAAAACAATTAAAACATTAATTCTTTGAAAAAATATCAATTATATGCAATAAATAATATTTTCTGGATTTTTTGATAAAATAAAATATTTCAACATTTTTGTGAATTATCAAAAAAAGAATCAACTCAAAATCATTAAAACTCAGAGAGAAATTAATTTTTGAATCAATTAAACAAAATCACAAAATTCAAATATTTGAATTTGGAAAAAAGGCGCCAAGAACAAGCTGAAGAACACGCGCGTGTTCTGGGTTTGGCTGATTTGCATTTTCCATCCAATCTCACTGAATACTTAATCATATCATGTAATCCACATATCATTATGCTCGTCTCAACCTCACGATCATGTTTATAACACTTAATTTCATTTAAATTAAACATAAAACATGAAATCACGAAGAAACCTCAAGAACCCTAATTTCTGCATGAAGGATAGGATTTTTGATACACGATTCAAACAATGCAGTTAATTGAGGGAAAACATTCCATGCATGATTGTGAACATATGGCCAAATTATTGTGCGAGGAAATATGCATAGATTGAGAGATGACCAAGTGTATGCTTACCTCTAGGCTGTGACAGCAAGTGCAATGTGATTTTTGATTTGGAGGTGTTACAAATGAGTGGTGATGATCTGAACAACTTCCTTACACCCTATGGAGTGTGTTTGAATGCTTGGACTTGATTGAAAATGGCTGGAACGATTTGTGGTACCTCAGCTGCAACTTGATTGAAAGTTTGAGCAACCAGCTGGTGATTTTGTGAAATATGTGTTCCAGAAGTGATCTAAGTGTTTGATCAGCTCATATGTGATGTATATGAGGTGTGTGAGTGATTGGTTTGAGTGGAATTGCCCTCTAGCTCAAAACCCGATAGTTACCTTGCTAAGAAAGGCATTTTTGCCAAGAGAAAGAGATTTTTAGAAAGGCAAGTGTTGTAGGCCTTTGGTGTACTTAAACTGAACACAATTGAGCTCTATTTATAGTAGAGCAAGTTTGTTTTGGGATCCACAGTGAATGGCAACTGCAGAAGGTGTTTGTTCAATGTTGGCCAATGGAAATGCAAATCTCCTCTAGCCATTGACTAGAGGTTAGGGCACAGGGCTGTGGTTCCCTTGGTCTTGGATAAGCCTTGACTAATTTCAGATAAGAATGGCTCAGTCCATGCCACCTTGATGCTTCCATTGAATGCTTCAATCCTAATTTGGAGTCTTGTCCCTATTTTGGCCATTCTACGTTCAATATGCTATTTCTTGTTCCATGGACTTTGGAGGCTTGGCTCAGTGATTGTCCCCTTTAGATTCAATCCTCAGATGTGTCCAAGTGGATAGGAGCATTTTAATTTGGATGATTTTGGAAAATCGAGCAAAAATGCAAATTTTACCTTGCCTTTGACAGATTTCAGCAAGGCAACTTGTCAATGTCATATCTCATGGTGTAAGTTGAATTTGGTAATGTTCTTGACCATTTTGGAAAGCCCTTACATGATATAACAACTGTTTGAACATGTTTGGTTTTGATCTCTTTTGAATCCAAGTGAAAAATCCCTCTACATTTGGCAAAAAGTAGGGTAAAATCTGACTTAGTGAAATTTCACTAAGGGTTGGAACAAAGTGTGATTTCTTGATTTTGATCACTCCATAACTCAAAATCCATGAGGAATTTGGACATAGGTCAGTATGAAGCTTTTGTAGAGGGTAATGAGACCTACAAATAAAGCTTTGAATGGGGGACAATGGTCGTGTCGTTTAGGAGTTATGGTCCTCCAAAGTTGGTGCATTAGTGGTACTTTTTCCATAACTTAGAAAAATTTCTAAGTTTTATGGTTATCCCTTTTAGAAGTTATCCCACTTTTCTTGATTTTTCTTGATGAATGATGATTCAAATCATACATTAACATCATTTTAGGGTTAAAAATCCATTTTGGTGAAAAATCTCAAAATGTCAAAGTTGACTTTTGTGCACAGTTGACTTTTTATCAGATGAATTCCAAACTGTGCAATTCTTCAGGAAATCATGTCCTTGACCTAAATCAAACTTGATAGACATGTTCCATGGGTGTCATAGGGTATATTGAGGCATGTCTTAGGGCTTGGGAGCATGTCCTGGTCAAAAGTCAAAGTTACAGTTGACTTTTCCCTTAAAACTCTAACTGTGGTGCAGATGAAATTGAGACTCGTTGCTCAAGCTTCTTGGATTAATCCATTGTTCCAAATGGATCAATATAGTTCATTAGAGACCCTCCAATCATGTCTTGAGGTCTTGGTTCATGATTTGTCCCAAAAGTCAACTTAGGGGTGAATTTGGTCAAGAAACCCTAATTCCTGATTTTTGATGAATGTTTCCCCTGAGACAAGATTGACTTGATGCTTGGGTCCATGAGGTTCCATGGAGTATATTAGGATATGTTTTGAATCCTTGGCTTGTGCCCAGATGAAAATTTCCATTTGGAGGCCCTGGTCGACCAAAACCCTAATTTGATGACACTGGCGATCTTGAAGCTTGATCCACCTAGAAGGGAGCAACCTTGTGCTTAATCCTTGAAGTGGGAGTCCTCTTGACCCATTGTGAATGTTTGAGAGGTTGGACAAGTTGAAGATCATGTCATTCCTTGATTGATCCTTTGTCTAAGCACTCAGAGAGGGCTTGAAACCCTAATTTTGATTGTAGTGGATGTTCACCCATCTTTGGGGAGATTGATGAGGCACAAAGGTACATCCATATTGTGATGATTATTGCACAATGATGGGAAATCTTAGTGGTCAAAATTTGGGGTATGACAGATGCCCCTATTTAATCTTCTTGGACCCGAAGGTGGGAATGACGAAGGTATTCGGGCATTCGGGGTGCAAGAGGATTAAATATCGGAATACCCGAAATTTTGATGGTGGTTATGAATGGTAGCTTATGCATTCATCTTCTTTAGCTAAGCAACGATGCTTAGAAAAGGTAAACTTCCCCTCGATCCTGGTCTTCAGCCAAGGAGCTGGTCTCGATTTTCTTTTGAAATAAACTTCCTCTCGATCCCGGTTTCCTACCAAGGAACTGGTCTTAGTTTCTTTTGTCAACTTCCCCTCGCTCCTGGTTTCCTACCAAGGAACTGGTCTCAGTTTCTGATATAAACTTCCCCTCGCTCTTGGTTTCCTACCAAGGAACTGGTCTCAGTTTCTTTTGTCAATAAACTTTATTGACAAGGGGCGCTACGCGTAGCGGTTTTCATCAAACTTCTCGCCGAATTTTCCTGGGGAGATACCATTTGATGGGAAAAATTTTGATGTCAGACTTGCTGGTGAACCCAGTCGTCTGAGTTGTAGAGTTACACAAACTTCTCTGTTGGAGAGGCCATTTGTCTCTACTGGGGAAAGCGAGTCTCTTGAGAGGCTGCTTCTGCGTGGGATCTTACATCATACTTTTCTCGGGATCTTCCCGGAGAAATGCCATATGATGGGGTCTAATTTTGAGGTGCCGATGACCTTTTCATCAACAATCTTTTCGGAGCAAAATTGGCATGCTGCCGAATCTCTGATTACGAAGCTTTCTCTGTGGATTTTCCTTAATCCGGGAAAGCAAGGATATCGTTTTCGATGGCGAAGAGGGACATTTGTTGAAAGTTTTCTCTGGCTTTTCAGAGGTTCAAGTTATCAAAGTGGTCAAGGACCAACTTCATTCTAGAAGTAAACTGGAGGAGAGAGATTGTTCAGACACAGTATTTCCTGACGAGGCAGGAACTGACAACTCGATTGAGAGGACTTCTACCACTAGGGGACAAGACCGACTGGAGTGATAGTGATGCAATATGAAATGTGAATGCAAATCAATAATGCATGATGTATGTATGTTTATGCTGACAAAACTGACGCGACATACAAACTAAAAGATGAACACGGTTGGATACTCGGCCATCGCGAGGTGAAGAAGAAATATCGCTGGTTCAGAATAGCAATTCCACCTTGCTTAGGAGAGATAGTCCTTGTTGGTAGCTATGCTGGTCGGGCTTAGGAGATGAGAACTTGGCCGAGGATGTCAGACGAAACATGGTCTCTGACATTGTTGATCCTTCATTCAGGCGTACTGGTCTAGAAGGAGTACTTTGATTCTGCACCTTGAAGTTTGCTTACTTCTGGAGAAGCGGTTGATGCTCTTTTGATGTTCAACAGTCAAAAGAAATTGCCAACTTTATTTTAAAGCAGAGAAAGTTTTAACAAGTAAATTCATTTTTTGTTTTATTTCAAGAATCGTTAATCATGTTAACAACGTCGTTCTGTAAAGCTAAAATAAATAAGAATTACAAACAAAAGCACAAGGGCTCAAATTTTATTAATAAGATGGAGATCAGCCAAACGCGTGATTCCAAAGAGTATTTACAAAGTTTGAAAATGGTAATTTACAGGGAAAAGGGCTATGTTGAAACATGACGACCACTATCCTTCTACCAACTTTGAATTCGGTGCACCCTGAGCTTCTGTCGAAGATGACCTTGACTGGAGTTTTCCTCCGATGGATGGTGTAACTGCTGCTGAGGGACTTGCCTCTGTTGAACATAGTTACTTGCCATTATCCCTAATTTTTGCTTGGATTGTACTATGATGTTTCCAATCCACCGGGATGATTTTTCCTTTTAATGTCTCTAACTTTTGCCTGGACCGCCCTTTCGGGTTTTCAATCCACCGAGACGTTTTTTTTTTTTTAGTTTAGGCGAAGTATTTCTTGACTACATCAACATTCGTGGGGTAGGCAAATTCCTCTCCGTCCATGGTTGCAAGTCTCAAGGCGCCGCCTGAGAAAGCTTTCGTGACCACATAGGGGCCATCATAATTCGAAGTCCACTTGCCTCGCGAATCAGTGAGAAATGATTGTATCTTCTTGAGCATGAGGTCTCCTTTTCTGAAGATACGAGGTCGGACCTTTTTGTCAAACACCCTCTTCATTCTCTGTTGATACAACTGACTGTGCAATAGAGCCGTGATTCTCTTTTCTTCTATCAGATTCAGTTCGTCGTGTCGACTTTGACACCATTCAGCTTTGGTGAGCTTAGCTTCCATCAATACTCTGATTGATGGGATCTCTACTTCTATGGGGAGCACTGCTTCCATGCCATACACTAGAGAGAAAGGGGTAGCCCCTGTTGAAGTGCAGACAGATGTTCGATAACTGTGAAGAGCAAAAGGTAGCATCTCGTGCCAGTCTTTGTAGGTTACAACCATCTTTTGAACAATCTTCTTGATGTTCTTATTGGCCGCTTCTACCGCTCCGTTCATCTTGGGTCGGTAGGGAGATGAGTTATGGTGTTCGATCTTGAACTCAGCGCACAACTCTTTCATCATCCTATTGTTCAAGTTAGATCCATTATCAGTAATGATCTCGCTTGGAACACCATAACGGCAGATGATATTGTTTTTGATAAATTGGACCACCACTTGTCGGGTTACATTAGCGTATGACGCTGCTTCGACCCACTTGGTGAAATAGTCAATGGCTACTAGGATGAATCGATGTCCGTTTGAAGGCTTAGGTTTGATCAAGCCAATCATGTCAATTCCTCATATGGAAAAAGGCCACGGGGAAGAGAGAACTTTGAGATGTGATGGCGGTACATGAATTTTGTCGGAGTATATCTGACACTTGTGACACCTCCTCATGTACTTGTAGCAGTCAGATTCCATTGTCAACCAATAGTATCCTGCTCTGAGAATTTTTCTCGCCATTGTGTGTCCGTTGGCATGAGTGCCAAAGGATCCTTCATGAATTTCTTTCATAAGCATGTCTGCTTCTGGTCTGTCTACGGATCGGAGCAAGACCATGTCAAAATTTTTCTTATAAAGAGTGTCACCGCTCAGGAAGAAGTTTCCAGCCAATCTTCTGAGGGTCTTTCTATCTTTCCTGGATGCCCCAGGTGGGTACTCTTGTTTCTGAAGGAAGCATTTGATATCGTGATACCAAGGTTTGTCGTCTATGACTGCTTCGATCGTGAAGATGTAAGCGGACCGTTCAAGGCGCATTATGTCGATCTTAGGTAGGTCATTCCATTAACCTACACTAATCATGGAAGAGATAGTGGCTAATGCATCAGCCATGTGATTCTCCTCACGAGGGATATGATGAAACTCAACTCTATCGAAGAAGGGTAGCAACCTTCTTGCATAGTCTTTGTAAGGGATCAATCCTAATTGGTATGTGTTCCAATCTCCTTTGATCTGATTGATAACCAAAGCTGAATCGCCGTATACGTCAAAGTTTTTAATCCTCAAATCAATTGCTTCCTCGAGACCCATAATACGAGCTTCGTATTCGGCCTCGTTGTTCATACATTTGAACGTAAGTCGAGCGGTGAAAGGAATATGGGTACCCTGAGGGGTAATAATGATTGCCCCAATTCCATTTCCATAATGATTAACTGCTCCTTCAAAGATAAGTCCCCATTGGGAACCTGGTTCGGGCCCTTCACTGGGTAGCGGTTCATCACAGTATTTCATTTTTAGATACATGACATCTTCGTCTGGGAAGTCAAACCCGATTGATTCTTGATTGTCAATCGGTTGATGAGCCAAATGATCGGCTAAAATACTTCCTTTAACGACTTTCTGAGCATGGTACTCTATGTCATATTCTGATAACAGCATCTGCCAACGGGAAATTCTTCCCGTGAGAGCAGGTTTTTCGAAGACATACTTGATTGGATCCATTTCTGAGATTAACCAAGTAGTATGACGAATCATGTATTGGCGAAGATGTTTGGCTGCCCAAGCCAAAGCGCAACAAGTTTTCTCAAGCATCGTGTACCGAGTTTCACAGTCGGTGAATTTCTTGCTTAGATAGTAAATGGCAGACTCTTTCCGTTTGGTTTCGTCCTTTTGGCCAAGTACACATCCCATTGAGTCCTCCAGAACAGTGAGGTAAATGATCAGTGGTCTTCCTTCCACTGGAGGTGATAGAATCGGAGGATTCAACAGATATTCCTTGATACTATCGAAGGCGGTTTGGCAATCTCTTGACCAAACGCAATCCTGGTTCTTTTTCAGTAATTTGAAAATCGGCGCACACGTCGCGGTCATAAGGAATATGAATCTGGAGATGTAGTTCAAACGTCCCAAGAATCCTCTGACTTGTTTTTCAGTTTTCGGAGAAGGCATTTCTCGAATGGCCTTGACCTTGTCAGGATCAACCTCAATTCCTTTCTGGCTGACGATGAACCCTGGTAGTTTCCCTGAACGGACACCGAAGGTGCACTTGTTGGGATTCAAGCGGAGCTTGAATTTTCTTAAACGTTTGAACAATTTTGACAGATGTTCAACGTGATCACTCTCTGTTTTAGATTTTGCAATCATATCATCAACATACACTTCGATTTCTTTGTGTATCATGTCATGAAACAGAGTAGTCATGGCCCTTTGATAGGTTTCCCCGGCGTTCTTCAAACAGAACGGCATTACCTTGTAACAAAAGGTACCCCATGGGGTAATGAACGAAGTTTCTTCCATGTCTTTTGGCGCCATTTTGATCTGGTTATAGCCCGAGAATCCATCCATGAAGGAGAAAATTTTGAACTTTGCTGTACTGTCTACCAGCATGTCAATGTGTGGTAAAGGAAAGTCGTCCTTTGGACTTGCCTTGTTCAGATCTCTGTAATCAACACACATTCTGACCTTTCCGTCCTTTTTGGGAACGGGTACGATGTTGGCTAACCATTGAGGATATTCAGATGTGGCGAGGAAACCCGCGTCAATCTGTTTCTGCACCTCCTCTCTGATTTTGATGGCCATGTCCGGGTGAGTGCGTCTCAACCTTTACTTTACTGGCGAACATTCCGATCTCAACGGTAAGTGATGTTCCACAATGCTGGTATCCAATCCTGGCATATCCTGATAGGACCAAGCGAATACATCGGGGAATTCTTTGAGAAGCTTTATCAAACTCTCTTTGGCAGTTGGACTGAGCAGTGCCCCAATCCTGATTTCTTTTCTCTCTTTTTCTGAACCCAAGTTTACCATTTCCAACGGTTCTTTGTGAGGTTCAATGGACCTTTCCTCTTGTCTGAGTAATCGGGAGATCTCTTCTAGAATTTCGTTGTCATTTTCTTCTTCAGCCTCGAATACCGGGAACCCAAAGTTGGGAGAAGGCATTGGATCGTATGTTTCAACTGGGTTTAAAACAATTAATCTGCATGACGTGATGATTCGTGTTTAGAAGAGATAGAGAAAATGCAAGTGTGTGCAGTGTTTTTATTTTACTGCTTGTTTTTATTTGAATTGTTTTTTAGGATTACCATTTTCTGAAAAGCGAAAAGAGAAAACAGCAATTAATGCGGAAATTACAGAACGACGTTATTTTAATAATGAACAAGTCGACTCTTGAAACTACAGCCCTATAAAACAAAACTCTGTCGCTTCGGGCAAAGCGAAGAGGGAAAATTTACAGAAAGCGAGCCCTATCAAAACATCCATTTCACCTGGGCAGGGTGAAAGGTTAAAGATGGCAATTACTTTGACTGGTGAACGACCTTCGGAACCTCGACAGTAACCCATTGGCGGCGAACTCCTCGGTGAATCACAAAGTTTGGCACCTTCCTTGATTTGTCTTCAGAAATGACGTTGATTTCTGGTGGAGTAGGATCATTGGAATCTGTCTCCCAGGAAGAATTGTCGTAGGAGGATTCCTCAGTTGTATTTTGCATAACATTTGTGCTCTCAGCTGTATCTCCCCGTCCAGTTGGTTGGATATCTTCGAGCCTGATACAAGAGCTTTCGGGAGCAGTGTACTTGACCATATAGTCAAATTTCCCACTCGGTTGTCCCAAGGTGTCCCAAACTTCTTTGGAACTGGAGGACTCATCTCTCTCGATGACGTTGACCTCGGGAAAAGCATAGTTGATGAATTCAAGTTCTGCAAACGTTGCAAATTCATCGTCATGTTGAGTAGTTTCTGAATGACCTGAGTGTTGATCTCATGACATGGCGGGGATACAGGTATTCTATTCAATGATGGTCAGCTGATTTTCATTGTTCGGCTGACTCTCTTGCCCCAAGATCCCTGGATAAGGTTGCCACATTGGCAGGCCATCCATCGGGCCATAGTAGTTGTAGTCAAAATTGTCTTTCATCAGAGTGTCTTCCTCTAATGAATTTGGCGGAGCACGACATCCTTCCGGATCACAATCTCCATATATCATTTTGATGTCTGATCTTGGTATAAATCTCGGACTTTCTGTAGGAAAGCAAAAAGGCGTAGGCGCTTCTTCCTGAGACATATACCCGTCCTTGTTAAGGTAGGACTTCCATTCTTCATCCATGTCGGAGGAATCTTCCTCATTGATAGCATGTACCGCTTGAGACACTGGGTGAAGGAAACCTCCACTGTGGAAGAAGTTTTGAAGGGGATGAAGACTTTCATCGTTGGCAGCTGTCTGGGTACAGGTTGCAGAAAAACCAAGACCCTTTTTTGTTTTATTGTCAATAGGAATGACAAGTTGTCCCCATCCAGTTGTATCGGTACTCTCGACCGCTTTGATAGCATCTTTGTATGAGGAAATCGAGGTTCCTCCTTTGAACTGATTGTCTTTGCTCACCGACAGTGCTTGGAACTGCGTTCCAATAACCTCCTCGGGTTCTATACCAGTAGATGATGACAAGTTACTCACCAGCAAGGCCTGCTCCCCGCAGACTGTGACAAGTTGATCGTTCTGAACGAACTTTAGCTTTTGGTGGAGGGTTGAAGTAACCGCTCCAGCCTGATGTATCCAAGGTTTTCCTAATAAACAACTGTACATTTCCCGGATATCCATGACCTGGAAAGTGACTTGAAAAGTGTGAGGACCAATAGTTATGGGAAGATCAACTTCGTCGATAACTGTTTTTCTGGATCCGTCAAATGCTTTGACGACGACCTCGCTTATTCTCATCGGAGGGCCTTTGAATGATAATTGCGTCAAAGTGGACTTCGGCATAACATTCAGGGATGACCCTGTGTCTACCAGTACGCTGGCTAAAGCATTGTCCTGGCAGTTAACTGTGATATTGAGCGCCATGTTATGACGGCGACCCTCTTCGGGTAATTCTTCATCACTAAATCCCAAATTGTTGCAGGAAGTGATGTTAGAGACAATACTATCAAACTGTCTAATTGTTACATCCTGTTCCACAAAGGCTTGCTCCAAGACTTTCTGTAGAGCCTCCCTGTGAGCTTCTGAACTGAGTAACAGTGATAATACCGAAATCTTTGAAGGAGTCTGTAACAGTTGATCGACAATGTTGTATTCACTCCTTTGGATGAGCTTCAGCATCTCATCATTGTTTTTCGAAAGGTTGGGATTACTGGATTGACCGACTGATTGATCAGGAGGTTCCGTCTGAAGTTCCTTTTCCTTGTTTGGTTCTCCAACTCCTCGGTTGAAGATTCGACCACTACGTGTTACACGACTGATGTCTGCAATATTTACGACGGAGGGTAATGGAATTTCCTTTCAATTTTCAATTGTTGTTGCACCGTATTTGTAAGGGACCGCCTTAGCTGATTCATACGGTAGTGGTCCCGGTAGATAGATGACTACGGGAACCTTCTGGTTTTTCTGACCATCGTAAGCAATCTCGATTCGTCCCTGGTTGGGAACTTTGGATTCGTCAAGTAGAGGGATAATGGCAAAAACATCCCTGGTCCTGTGATGACCAGAGATCGTGACAACATCCTCAACTTGATCAGCAAGGTAGTTCGGCGTCCAGTTGATGGGTCTAGAACCCGGATATGGGCGAATCTCTCCACGATCCACCTGACCCTGAAGAGCTGCTCTCACAAACTAACACCCTTGATTACTTTCCGAACAACCACCGCAACGTTCATAATTGTGTGGTGGCACCTGGGCACGCCCACTTTGAATACAATGTAACCTCACAAGGTTAGCTTCCACAGATCGGACATCCTGACTCTGACGCCGAGTAGGGTTTCTGTTGCTGATACTAATTTGCTGAGTATCTTCGTCCATGTAGATTGGCATCCACCAATGAT
Source organism: Lathyrus tuberosus (assembly GCA_022829125.1). Taxonomy (NCBI): domain Eukaryota; kingdom Viridiplantae; phylum Streptophyta; class Magnoliopsida; order Fabales; family Fabaceae; genus Lathyrus; species Lathyrus tuberosus. The sequence goes on from JALAZF010000153.1 coordinate 138,505, forward strand.
TTAACAAGTGTGGAAGTGCCTCCTGGACAAGGGTACAACCTCGATCGTTTTCGCAACCCGCTTTATAGCTATGATAGTCATGTGATATTAAGAATCTGAGTCGGACCTGCTCAGCATGTAACTCTGCCAGGTTGGTATTTATCACGCAAATATCGAAGATCTGAACCATGTTGATCTGATAAGGGTTCTTATCATGGTAGTCTTGGATCCATCCAAGATCCATCTGACGCTGGAGGGTCTCCTCTATGAAAGAGCATCCCTGTTTGTTTATCGAGCAAGTCAGACAGGAACTGTAATCGTGCCGTGGCAGATTATGATACTGGCTTTGCCTTGAGTGTATTGCCACCAAGTTGACATTCATTGCACGGATATCGTGGTTCTGAATGACGCTGGAATTCGTGTAGACCATGTTAACTCCACGAACTCGGTGCTCTTGGATCCATCCGAGATCCATTTGTTCCCGTAGAGCCGCTTGCACTACAGAACATCCTTGATTAGTTTTAGAGGAGATATCACACTGATGATAGTTATGAGGTGGCACATGGCCATATCCACTCTATCTACAATGCATCTTGACCAGATTGGTTTTCAACAAGAGTACATCGTGAATTTGATAGATATTGCTAGTCTCTCCTTCTATCAAATTGACTGCAGCTTTCTCGTGTTGAGGCAGCGGGTTCGTGAGACCATTAGGATTCGTATCTTTGAAAGATAAGAGCCCGATCCTAACAAGCTTTTGCACGTCGGACTTGAAATTGAGACAAGTCTCAATGTTATGCCCTGAACCTCCTTGATGATAAGGGCATGTCTGATCCACCTTAAACCAAAAAGGCGGATTTTCCGGTACTGTAAGAGGAGACTTAGTCTGAATGTGCCCCTTAGCCAGCAGTAATGGAAATAATTCTGCGTACAACATGGATATAGGATTAAATCCTAGTGGCTGTGTTGTACGGTTGTTATTGTATGGAGGACGAGCCTACTGAAGAGGCTGTTGTGTCCTTTGCTGATTAGGTTGGCTCTACGTAACCTGAGGTTGATACGTAGGAATAGGCGCAGTGTCGATAGCAGGAGTCACAGCTGCTACCGGTTGATAACGTCGCCTTTGCTTTCCGAGAGAGATATTCCCAATATCTTGCTCTTTTTTCTTAGGGAGAGCACTACCATATTTTTTAGTACCGCTCGTCGATCCAGTGTCTTTTACCAAACGTCCTTCTCGGACGGCTTCCTCAAGATGTACGCCCATGTCGACCATCTCGGTGAAATCACTGGGTGCACTGGCAACCATTCGGTCATAGTAAAATGAGCCTAAGGTCTTTAAGAAGATCTTTGTCATCTCTTTTTCCTCAAGAGGTGGACAAATTTGAGCGGCAATTTCACGCCACCTTTGAGCACACTCCTTAAAGGTTTCCTTGTCCTTTTGCGACATTGATCTGAGCTGATCTCTGTCGGGTGCCATGTCCAAATTGTATTTGTATTATTAGACAAAGGCAGTGCCAAGATCTCTGAATGTGCTGATCGTGGCACGGTTTAAACCCATGTACCATTTTAATGCGGCACCGGTTAAACTATCCTGAAAGTAGTGAATCAGTAGGTCCTGATTTTCCGTCTGAGCTGACATCCGCCGAGCGTACATCACCAGATGGCTTTGAGGGCAAGAGTTACCCTTGTATTTTTCAAAGTAGGGCACTTGAAATTTGTGCGGGAATTTCACATTTGGGACCAAGCAGAGATCTGCGGCGTCCTTTCCAAATAGATCCTGACCACGGATGGCTTGCAGTTCTTTCTGCATTTCCAAGAACTGTTCTTGGAATTCCTCTATTCGGTCAAACATAGTTTCCTTCTTACCAGAAGGTGTCAGTGGAACCTGTCCTTCCGGGACAGTGTGCACCACAGGGGGTGGTACCGTGACTACGGCAGCAAATCTTGGCGTCTCCCGAAGTTTGTAACCTTCAGGAGTCTTCAGTATGCCCCTGGCATCTTCGCTTTCCTGAAGTTTGTAACCTTCAGACCCAGCGGCTTCTGTTGAGATTCCCTGATCTTCAGTGATCGGCGGAACATATCCTTCCGAGATATAGTTAACAGGCATGCCCCAAGGACGATCTTTCGGTATTTGATACCTAGGATCATTCTTCTCCACTATGGGCATTGAGGTGATCTCTGATATCACAGTTCTTTGTAGCTGAGCTTCTGCCATGGCTTGGATGTCGTTACGAAGCTTTCTCATATCCTCTCTCAGAGCGTCGATCTCTTCCTTCAACTCTCTATTTTCTTCCTCAAGATCATCCATCTTTTTCTGACGATTGGCCCGAGTATTATACGAATGAGACAGTTTGACTTCAGAATCGAGACACAAACGTGAGATTCGTAGGGAAGAAGAATATGCGATGTGAGAATGATGAATGCAATGATTATATTAATTGTTTAAGGTTTAATCAAAATAAACTTCGACAATTAGATTGCAAATATCAAACGGTGGGGAAACCCCTTTTTATTTAAATCCAAAGGATTACAGAAATGGAAATACAGTATATTACAAAGTGCAGAAACATAAACCTAAGCTAATGGGCCCAGAGTCCTCTCTGAAGAGAAATCAGGTGCTGATTCTGATATCTTCCTTTTCTTTGACCGGGGCTCTTGGGCCGTTGTCGGGTTGTCATTCCTTTGCCAGGTGAAAGGAGTGAGCAAATTCCTTTGGTCATCTTGATTCTCTACAGCATGTTGCTCCAAAATTTCAATCAGAGCATCTTTCTCTTTCAGTAGTTGCTGTATTTTGGTACACTCCACATCGAGAGTGCGGTACTTGTTCTTCCAAGACCTTCTCTCCTTTTGAACTTTGTTGAGAGTAACCTGAAGCTTTTCAGTTTCCGTCCTGAAATACATGACATATTCCTTTGGCGGAAGAATTCCATAACGAGGATAAGGCATTTTTAGCTTGAGAGCTCTAGTTTGTACCCAATGGAGATAAGGCTCCACCAAGACACAGTCTGGTTTTCCTAGAGGCTCTCGTCCTTTCTTATGAACATGCTTCCAAGCGTGCACTATTTCCATCTTTAGTGCTCTGTCGTTTTCTCCTTCCTTGAAGAAAAGACCTTCCATATGAACACCCAGTGGGATGTGTCTCATCGGGTATCCAAATTGACGATGAACGAGAACTGGATGATAGTTGATTCCTCCCTTAGTTCCTATAAGGGGTACGTTGGGAAAGTTTCCACAACGGTCAATGATTCTGATTCCCTCATAAATCCTATTACACCAATCAATGTCAGAGTTGGTAAGAGACATGATCTTCTGCGACCGAAGTAAGGCACTCTTGCAATCCCAAAAAGCAGCAGACTTGGGCAAGTGAGAGATAAACCATTTATAAAGCAAAGGTACACAGCATGTGATCTCCCCTCCGCTGTACAAATTTCCCAAGTGCACAGAATGATACGCGTCTGCGAGCAAAGTCGGCACAGGGTTTCCAATGAGAAAAACCTTAATGGAGTTAATATCGACGAAGTTATTGATGTTGGGAAACAAAAATAACCCGTAGGTGAGCAAGACAAAGATGCTTTTAAAAGCAGTCACGTTTCCTATACTGGCAAAATACAGGGCCTTCTTTGTCAAGAACTGGGCTGGCAAACCTTGGATGCCACACTTAGTAGTTAGGTGAGTCCTGATTTCAGACTCGTCCAAATGAATTGCTCTTGCAATGGTCTGATTCTTTGGAATTTCTTCCAGTCCAGAAAATGGAGCTCGATCTGTAATGTGTAAATCGATCAGATAAGAATACTCCTCCAGCGTTGGTGCTAGCTGGTAATTCGGGAATGTGAAATAGTGATAAACTGGATCATAAAACTGAATGAGCGCATCCATGATTCCCTCAATCACATGGACTCTTAACAGTGGTAGCAAACCTCCGTGCTTGGCTCTGAAAGCCTCAGGGTTAGTGATCATCCTCGCTAACCTTCTCAAATCCTCTAGTTTTGGAACCTTGAAGGTGTACGTATGAGTTCTCCTTCTACCGAAATCCATTAGTGCAATCCTTTTCTCTGATATTTGCAATCACAGTCTTAGTTTAATTTGAAAAACAGAGAGACTAGAAGAGAAGTTTTTTGAATGTTTTAATGGTTTATTAAATGAATGCATGAATGCAGCACACAAAAACATAGAAAAAACATGGGGTCAAAGGGTCGTTGTCATGAATTCAAGGCTCTACCCATCCCCAAAGGTTTATACTAGGGTGATTTTTGTACCTGTACGCATTATCATCAGCTCCTCCCAGGAAAGCAAAACAACAAGCGGATCGCCAGCGAGTTGTAGAGCAATCTTAGAGTAAGTGCCATTCACAGAGAATAGATCACCAGCCTCAAATGAGGGTAGTATCGCGTAACAACTATTTCCGATAGTTTCCGCACTACGAAAGGGTTTGGCTCCTCAGCTTCTCAGACTTAACAATCGGCCCATTGTCTAGGTGAGAGAATGGGTTGCATTGGTCAGCCTCCACTGAGGTTGATGGTCGACCTCGTCGCCATCACTTATCTTAAGTGTATACTCAATCTTTCCACATGCGGCATCACACGCATTCCCATTAGCAGAAAAATAAACACGTATAACAATTAGGAAAAGCAGTATATATATTTGTCTTAAAGTCCTAGACTTAAGAGCTATGCATCCTAAGTTCCTAACAGAAAATGGGTTCCCCGGCGGAAGACCCAATCTGTGGTATTCACACAAGAGGTGAAAAGAAGAAAGAAAAAAACAAAGACCGGCCCCACGGTGGGCGCCATTTTTTCTGTAGCGAGCGATTTTGGACGCGGTTCTTAAGCGCTGGTCGCTCTCTGCGGTTTGAGCTTAAACTACAGGTCGATTCATTTTTTAACCTATTGTGAGCTGAATAAAGAAGGGAAATAGATGTCTCCAATTAACCCTGCTTTGCATACTGAGTTTAAACAGCAGTCTATTAGGTTACGAATGCTATCAATGTGGGGGGGTCTTTGTACTGGTTATTTGTATTTTCGGCAAGACGGTTTCTTTCTTTTTTTCTAGACAGAAGGTTTCTAGCGGGGAACAAGGATTAGGATGTTAGGACTGATGCTTTTGAATTACTGCTTTTGATTGATAGAGATATGGGATTTGGGTTTTTGTTTAGTGTTCTCGCTAAGATCTTTTCTTTCGATCTTATGCCTACGTATTCCCGTTTACCGAAACAGGGAAATCAGAGCGTTCGTAGTTCCTCCTATTCTATGGGAGGAAATTGGTTTTTGGTGTCTTGTTCAAAGCCCAAGATGTGAAGCGAAAGGTGATTTGTATCTTGTTCAAAGCCCAAGATGTGAAGCTGAAAAGTCTATTTGTGTCTTGTTCAAAGCCCAAGACGTGAAGCTGAAGGACCTCGACTTTAGAGAGAATTTGTCATCTCTAAAGAAGGGTTTGTCTGTCATAACTGTTGGGTGACTGGTTATAAAGGAGGATTACTTTAACCGGGATACGCGGATCCTAACAATGCCCTAATTTCCTTTATAGGGGGTTTTAACCTGAAGGAGAAGACTTTAACTCAGTGTAGAGCAATGCCATCTTTCCTTAGGAATTTCTCATGCTAAAAGAGGGACAGTGGCATGGATGTAGATGATCCAGAGGCTTGCCGCTTACAGCGATTAGATGAAGGGAGTTGTTGATGTTTGTGTACTGTGAACGAGGCACAGCTTTGATGCTAAAAGGTTGATTGGATCAACCAGTGGTTTTCTTATACAAAGCCTAAGAGGAGGCTAATATGTGTCTCGTACAAAGCCCGAGAGAGAGGCTAAAACATTTTGACCCGATGATGGAGTCGTTTGGTATCTCGTATAAAGCCCGAGATGGAGGTTATTTGACTCAACAAGAGAGTTTTTTGTATCTCGTACAAAGCCCGAGATGGAGGCGAAAATTTGTTTGGCTCAATAAGAACCTTTTTGTATCTCGTATGAAGCCCGAGATGGAGGTGAAAGGGGTAATTGACTCAACAAGGCAGTCTCTTATGTGTCTCGTACAAAGCCCGAGAGAGAGGCTAAACGTTGTTTGACTCCGCTGGGGAGAATCATTGTACAAAGCCCAAGAGGAGGCTATGGTGACTGTTTCAGTTGAGTGACAGGTCCAGTGTACTAATTTTGAAAGAGAAAATTAGTTATTATATGAGCAATGTTGTACTCAAGGATTTGATTCGAAGGTCCGGGTTATTCCTGTTCTTTAAGGAAGTGGGAAATCCGGAGGAGTATTGAGACTGTCCGAGTCTGTGGGGTTCCTTCCTATTCTTGAAGGGTGTTTGAGAATGTCTTTGAGACTCAAGGATATTAGACTGTCCAAGTCTAGAGTTTCATCTTTTGTACCATGCTTTGAGAAACAGTAGTAGACTCTTTGAAAGGACTGTTCTATGCAGATGACTAATTTCTGTTCCTATACCTCTAGCAGGTCGTCGGGACAATTTGTACGAAGCCTAAGAGGAGGCTGGAAACTTTTAAGAAGCCGACGGGTCCTTGTACTAAGCCCAAGAGGAGGCTATCATTCCCTGAGGAAGAGATCATTATACGAAGCCTAAGAGGAGGTTGTGAATACTTCTAAGAAGCCGTAGGGTCCTTGTACTAAGCCCAAGAGGAGGTGGGGTTGCTTTTAGGAAGCCTGTGGGTCCTTGTACGATGCCCAAGAGGAGGCCGATTGCTTTTAAGAAGTCGATGGGTCCCCAAACCCCGAGAATTTCAAGGCAAGCTATTCACAAGGAATAGATCAAGTCAGGAAAGTTCGAGAATTTGGAAGAAACTCAAGAGATGCTATTCACGGAGAAAAGATCATCTCTGGGGAGTAGAGTTTCTTGACAAGTGCTTTTAAGAAGCATGTGGGTCCCCAAACCCCGAGAAATTCAAGGCAATGAATAGATCAAAGTCAGGAAAGTCTGAGAATTTGGAAGAAACTCAAGAGATGCCATTCACGGAGAAGAGATCATCTCTGGGGAATAGAGTTTCTTTGACAACTTCTATGAGTGACAGTCTATGAAAGGGTTCACAGAGAATGCTGCCTTTCATATCTCCATATTGTTTAACCCCAAGAGGAGGGAAGACTGTGTCTGGTGATCCTATGGGGATCTAGTTTAGACTATTTCTAAGAGCGATCAACGGGCTTAATGCTAGACGTAGTTGCCAGGGAAACTCTAAATATCTATACTATTATTACACAGTTGATATGAGTTTATGAAAGAAGACTAACAGCGAAACAGCCCCACAATACAGTTATATATATACGAGTTTGTGAAAGGAGACTTACAGCGAAACAGCCCCATAATACAGTTATATATATATGAAAGTGGTAAATGAAAGCAATAACCACTTACTCGGTTGTAGAGCTTCCATGCTGTTTGGTTAGTTGTTCAACAAAGAAAGATTGAAAACAATAGTATATTCAAAATCAAAGGAGAAACTGCTTTGAAAAAGAAAGATTTGGGGCTTACAGCTCAAGGAGAGCCCCAGGGTTTTATCAGTGAGCGCACTGTTTGAATTTGTACAGAGGGACTTATACAAGTGACTGAGGCCCAAAAGTTTTTCTGTACAAAGGGATGGGTCTTACACTCTCTCAAGAGGCCCAAAAGGTTTAAAGAAAAAGAGTGGGGCTTATAACACGAGGGTAGGCCCAACTGATTTTTTCGTTTAAAATGGCTATCGCGCCGAGGTTTTCTTTTAACGCAGAGGGACTTATACAATAAGTAAGGCCCAAAATGTTTTGGTTAAAAGGGGATTGGATCTTACACTCTAATAGAGGCCCAAAAAGTTTGAATGGGTCTTATAGCTCAAGGAGAGGCCCAAGGTTTGAACGGACGACGGTCGTACCGTTTACTTGTACAAAGGGACTTATACAATAGGTGAGGCCCAAAAAAGCTTTTGTACAACTGAGTTGGGTCTTACACTCTCTCAAGAGGCCCAAAAAGTTTGAATGGGTCTTATAGCTCAAGGAGAGGCCCAAAGTTTATTTTAAAACTGGCGACGATCGCGCCGTTTGTTTTTTACGGTATCGGGACTTATACAATACACTGAGGCCCAAAAATGATTCGGTCAAAAAAGGATTGGGTCTTACACTCTATTAGAGGCCCAAAAAGTTTTTAAAAGAATGATTTATGAAGGTTGAATTGATTCAAAACCCTAATTTGCTTTCAAAAATGTATTTAATTGAATAAAAATTCAATTAAAATGATCAAAATTGTTTAACATATGAAAAAACAAATTGTGATCCTGGATTAATGCTTCAAAAATTAAGTATTGACCTACAAAATAATTAGAAAGCATTAAAAGTTGCAAAATCAAGATGGAAAAAATATTTTAAATGTTAAAAACAATTAAAACATTAATTCTTTGCAAAAATATCAATTATATGCAATAAATAATATTTTCGGGATTTTTTGATAAAATAAAATATTTCAACATTTTTGTGAATTATCAAAAAAAGAATCAACTCAAAATCATTAAAACTCAGAGAGAAATTAATTTTTGAATCAATTAAACAAAATCACAAAATTCAAATATTTGAATTTGGAAAAAAGGCGCCAAGAACAAGCTGAAGAACACGCGTGTGTTTTGGGTTTGGCTGATTTGCATTTTCCATCCAATCTCACTGAATACTTAATCATATCATGTAATCCACATATCATTATGCTCGTCTCAACCTCACGATCATGTTTATAACACTTAATTTCATTTAAATTAAACATAAAACATGAAATCACGAAGAAACCTCAAGAACCCTAATTTCTGCTTGAAGGCTAGGATTTTTGATACACGATTCAAACAATACAATTAATTGAGGGAAAACATTCCATGCATGATTATGAACATATGGACAAATTATTGTGCGAGGAAATATGCATAGATTGAGAGATGACCAAGTGTATGCTTACCTCTAGGCCGTGACAGCAAGTGCAATGTGATTTTTGATTTGGAGGTGTTACAGATGAGTGGTGATTGTCTAACAGCTTCCTTACACCCTATGGAGTGTGTTTGAATGCTTGGACTTGATTGAAAATGGCTGGAACGATTTGTGATACCTCAGCTGCAACTTGATTGAAAGTTTGAGCAACCAGCTGGTGATTTTGTGAAATCTGTGTTCCAGAAGTGATCTAAGTGTTTGATCAGCTCATATGTGATGTATATGAGGTGTGTGAGTGATTGGTTTGAGTGGAATTGCCCTCTAGATCAAAACCCGATAGTTACCTTGCTAAGAAAGGCATTTTTGCCAAGAGAAAGAGATTTTGAGAAAGGCAAGTGTTGTATGCCTTTGGTGTACTTAAACTGAACGCAATTGAACTCTATTTATAGTAGAGCAAGTTTGTTTTGGGATCCACAGTGAATGGCAACTGTAGCAGGTGTTTGTTCAATGTTGGCCAATGGAAATGCAAGTCTCCTCTAGCCATTGACTAGAGGTTAGGGCACAGGGCTGTGGTTCCCTTGGTCTTGGATAAGCCTTGACTGATTTCAGATGAGAATGGCATAGTCTATGCCACCTTGATGCTTCCATTGAATGCTTCAATCCAAATTTGGAGTCTTGTCCCTATTTTGGCCATTCTAGGTTCAACATGCTATTTCTTGTTCCAGGGACTTTGGAAGCTTGGCTCAGTGATTGTCCCCTTTAGATTCAATCCTCAGATGTGTCCAAGTGGATAGGAGCATTTGAATTTGGCTGATTTTGGCAAATCGAGCAAAAATACAAATTCTGCCTTGCCTTTGACAGATTTCAACAAGGCAACTTGTCAATGTCATATCTCATGGTGTAAGTTGAATTTGGTAATGTTCTTGACCATTTTGGAAAGCCCTTAAATGATAAAACAACTGTTTGAACATGTTTGGTTTTGATCTCTTTTGAATCCAAGTGAAAAATCCCTCTACATTTGGCAAAAAGTAGGGTAAAATCTGACTTAGTGAAATTTCACTAAGTGTTGGAACAAAGTGTGATTTCTTGATTTTGATCACTCCATAACTCAAAATCCATGAGAACTTCGGACATAGGTCAGTATGAAGCTTTTGTAGAGGGTAATGAGACCTACAAATCAAGCTTTGAATGGGGCACAATGGCCTTGTGGTTTAGGAGTTATGGTCCTCCAAAGTTGGTGCATTAGTGGTACTTTTTCCATAACTTAGAAAAATTTCCAAGGTTTATGGTTACCCCTTTTACAAGTTATCCCACTTTTATTGATTTTTATTGATGAATGATGATTCAAATCATACATTAACATCATTTTAGGGTTAAAAATCCATTTTGGTGAAAAATCTCAAAAAGTCAAAGTTGACTTTTGTGCACAGTTGACTTTTTATCAGATGAATTCCAAACTGTGCAATTCTTCAGGAAATCATGTCCTTGACCTAAATCAAACTTGATGGACATGTTCCATGGGTGTCATAGGGTATATTGAGGCATGTCTTAGGGCTTGGGAGCATGTCCTGGTCAAAAGTCAAAGTTACAGTTGACTTTTCCCTTAAAACCCTAACTGTGGTGCAGATGAAATTGAGACTTGTTGCTCAAGCTTCTTGGATTAATCCATTGTTCCAAATTGATCAATATAGTTCATTAGAGACCCTCAAATCATGTCTTGAGGTCTTGGTTCATGATTTGTCCCAAAAGTCAACTTAGGGGTGAATTAGGTCAAGAAACCCTAATTCCTGATTTTTTTATGAATGTTTCCCCTGAGGCAAGATTGACTTGATGCTTGGGTCCATGAGTTTCCATGGAGTATATTAGGATATGTTTTGAATCCTTGGCTTGTGCCCAGATGAAAATTTCCATTTGGAGGCCCTGGTCGACCAAAACCCTAATTTGGTGACACTGGCGATCTTGAAGCTTGATCCACCTAGAAGGGAGCAACCTTGTGCTTAATCCTTGAAGTGGGAGTCCTCTTGACCCATTGTGAATGTTTGAGAGGTTGGACAAGTTGAAGATCATGTCATTCCTTGATTGATCCTTTGTCTAAGCACTCAGAGAGGGCTTGAAACCCTAATTTTGATTGTAGTGGATGCTCACCCATCTTTGGGGAGATTGATAAGGCACAAAGGTACATCCATATTGTGATGATTATTGCACAATGATGGGAAATCTTAGTGGTCAAAATTTGGGGTATGACAACATCCAATTACTCGGAATTTAAATAAATAACACGTGAGAGGCACACTATATTTTAATGTGTTGGCAGCTTACAAACCGTCAGATGAATCCAACGTCCAAGATCAGTAAATGAAAAAACAAAAGTACACGTGATGTGTGATTCAGATTGAAGTGCACGATAGTAATCATGGAACGCCACACACATAACTAAATAAATAAAACAGATTTTTTAGAAACGTGGCATGCTGTGAACCATTGGATTAAGGCCATGAACGACTGAGATTCCGTCTCCTTCACACAAACCCTACCTCGCCGGAGAAAAAAACCAGACGCCGGAGCCCTAGCTCCGGTCGTCCTTTCCGGCCACCTGTAACCAAAAATTTCCCAGAAAATGCCAACAAGTACACTATTCTGACCAGAATTTAATGAGGATCACAAATATCATATTATTTTTCACAAACAACCAACACACAAGGAGAATCGAATGAAACAAGTTTGGATTCAAAACCTTAAAACTCACGATACGCACATATTACACGTCCAATCTCAAAATAAAATACATCAGCATGCTCAACAACAATCACAGATCATTATGCGCATCTAAAAATTGAGTTTTAAGATTACGATATTGTCACTAACCTGAGATCATGCAATTCGTACACTTGTTGTTAGCTTCAGATGATGAACGATTCGTGCTCTATGGAACCCAGGGATTCAGATTGTGAAGGAAGTTTGTGAAAAACCCTAGTGGGTAGAGAGATTAGAAGGAGAGAAGGATTAGGGTTAAAACTTGAAATCTGATCAAAATAACGTGCCTCCCCCCAATGAGTACATGAGTAAGCTTATATATTCTAGGGTTAAAATTGATCATAACTTGAGTTTCACAAATGATATGGAGACCATCTAGTACTTGTTGGAAAGGGGAGAAAAAGATCTTCAACTTTAATGTTTGAGAAAAATTCATTTGAAGCTTCCTTGGTGGTGAAAAGTCAAGTTGAATGTAGTGCAAAAACTTGCCAAAAATGGAAACTTTCAAATTATAGGTCATTTTCATATTTAGTAACTTTAGCACAAACTCTTGATCCTTGATAAATGGTATGAAACTTGACCTTTGAAGACCACCTTCTCCTCTTGAACTGGCTCAAGCACCTTGACCCCATGCTAAGAACCAATGATATGCACACATGATAATGCAAAAATGAAATGAAACATAAGCCAGTTAGTACTAAAGTAAGGAGAGCAAATTTTGGGGTGCTACAGCTGCCCCTATTCAATCAACTTGGCCCTGAAGGTATGATAGCAACGACTGTCATGCGTTCAAAGGATTCACGGGGATTGAATACCAAAAGAAACCTAAAATTTGAAATCCTCAAAGGAGGGACAACTCCACTGGGGAACAAGCAATAAATGTTGCACATGTCACAACACGTACGAGTGTTGGAAACCAATCGAACAATATATTGGAATGTCATGAAATAAACACAAACGAGTATTAACTACACTGGGGATAAACACGGACGGGTGTAAAGGAGTCAAAGATATCAGATACGAACAGGGTACCAAAAATATACACGGACGGGTGTAAAAGGTTCAATACGGACGGGTATCGAAAAGATACACGGACGGGTGTAAAAGGGGTCAATACGGACGGGTATCGAAAAGATACACGGACGGGTGTAAAAGGATTCAATACGGACGGGTATCGAAAAGGTACATGGACGGGTGTAAAAGGATTTAATACGGATGAGTATCGAAAAGGTACACGGATGGGTGTAAAAGGATTCAATATGGACAGGTATCGAAAAGGTACACGGACGAGTGTAAAAGGATCCAATACGGACGGGTATCGAAATGGTACAAGGACGGGTGTAAAAGGATTCAATACGGACGGGTATCGAAAAGGTACACGAAAGGGTGTAAAAGGATTCAATACGGACGGGTATCGAAAAGGTACAAGGACGGGTGTAAAAGGATTCAATACGGACGGGTATCGAAAAGGTACACGGACGGGCGTCAAAAGTCAATACGGCAGGGCATTGGCTTAAAGGGTTCAAACACAGACGGGTACTGAAAGGACACGGACGGGCGTCAAATGTCAATGCAGACGGGCATTGAAACAAAGATCAAACACGGACGGGTGCTGAAAGGACACGGACGGGCGTCAAATGTCAATGCAGACGGGCATTGAAACAAAGATCAAACACAGACGGGTGCTGAAAGGACACGGACGGGCGTCAAATGTCAATGCAGACGGGCATTGAAACAAAGATCAAACACGGACAGGTGCTGAAAGAACACGGACGGGTGTCTGACGGTAAAAACCCTTGAGGGAATAAACCAAAGGACCACCTGGACGAAGGGGTAAAAAATGAAATCATGGATTAACGCTCCTGGCAAAGAACTCTGCAAGGGAATGTCAAATATTGCTTTGAATAACTAAACCCAACACTTGTGGAGTAAAGTCGAATGATATTCTCCAAAATCTGCTTTTTTCCTGACGAAGGAAAACTCAAACCTGGCTTATGCTTCGGATGCCTATGTTTGAATTTTTCCGTAATGCTCCACACGAAGTGGAAATGCTACGCATTTTAGGATGCAATGCAAATGCTTATGATATGTAAAAAGGGTCCCTCCAGCAAAATAAATGCTGGAGAGAAAAGATCAATTCAACTAGGGATGATAAAAATAAATTGTCCTCTGAATCCAGGAACTCTGCTGAGAAGGATCACACCGACCGACTCTTTGGACCCACAACTTCTGCCGGGGATGAAATCCAAAAGCATATACACTCTACCGGGGATTACACATGTCCTTTACTGAAGGTGACATCGAACCTGAGATTCTTCCTCTGCTGGGGGGAGTTGAGAATGAATACCAATAACGGAATCGGAAGTCTGTTACTGAGGATTGCCAATAACTGATGGGCTTAGGACCTGCTGGGGGATGCCAGCCCACAATACCATCCTGCTTGGGGAAAACACTCCATAATGCCATCCTGCTTGGGGAAAACAGTCCATAATACCATCCTGCTTGGGGATACTGCTGAACTTCAAGCTTTCAAAACAAATTGAATTTCAAGCTTTCATATGATTAAACATGATTTTTTAAAATATTTTTCAAAGCGTACAACTTGTCTCTGAATATAGTTGATATTTTATCATTTATTATTTAAATTTCCTTTGAAAAATGACATTTTAATTTAAGATTAGGGTTTCCTCTCGATTTTAAATTTTCAAACACTTTTTGGCCTCTATTAGAGTGTAAGACCCATTCCGTTTTTAAATACACAATTTTTGGGGCCTCAGTCATTGTATATGTCCCTCTGTGGTTTTCAAAAACGCGACGCGATCGTCGCCTTTTCAAAATAAATCATTTGGGCCTCTCCTTGAGTTGTAAGCCCCATCACTTGTACATAAAATAAACTTTGGGCCTCTAAGAGAGTGTAAGACCCAACCCCCTTTGTACATAAATAATTTTGGCCCTCAGTCATTGTATAAGTCCCAGCGCAGCTTTCAAAATGACGGTGCGATCACTGTCTTTCCATGGGCCTCTCCTTGAGTTGTAAGCCCCATCACTTGTACATTAAATAAACTTTGGGCCCCTATTAGAGTGTAAGTCCTATCCCTTGTATAAATAATCTTTGGGCCTTAGCCATTGTATAAACCCCAATACAGTTTACAAAACAACGGTACGATTACTGTTCATTTTTCATCTGGGCCTCTCCTGGAGTATAAGCCCTAACAACTTTTTCAAAAAACAACTTCCCTTTTGATTTAGGTTCAAATTTATAGTTGTTGTCAAAAATTTCTTTAATTTCTTGAACAACTAACCATACAGCTATTACTATGGAAGCTTGCTCACCTGTAAGTTTTTATCAGTTTTCTTTACGTGCTTTTATATATATATATATATATATATATATATATATATATATATATATATATATATATATATATATATATATAACTGTATTGCTGGAAGCTTGCTCACCAGTAAGTCCTTCTTTCATATCCTTTTAAATACTTGTCATATATCAACTATATATATACTTGTATACCTGCTTAGAGTTTTCCCCAGCAATTAAGTCTATAACTAGTTAAAGCTAGTGGTCACTCTTTCAATACAGTCAAAACTAGTTCCCCATAGGAATTCCAGATACAGTCTTGCCTTCTCTTTGGCTTAAACAATATGGAACAAAGAGAAAGGCATTATTCCCGGTGAAACTTTTCTCAGACTGTCACTATTAGAAATTGTCAAAGAAGTTCATTTCCCCAGAGAGGATTAATTCCCGGTGAAACGTCTCTTGAATTTCTTCAAACCCTAGAAGTGTTCACTAAAGAAAAGATTATTCCCGGTGAAACTTTTCTTGAACTTTTCTTAGGTTTGAACCCACAGGCTTCGTAAAAGCATCCCCGCCTCTTCTTGGGCTTTGTACAAGGACCCTCCGGCTTCTTAGAAGTTCTCATGCCTTCTCTTGGGCTTAATACAAGGACCCTGAAGACCTCTTAAAGGTATAAGACAGAACCTAGTCATCCTTTGTTAAAGCAGTCTTTCTAAAAGAGTCAAAACCTTGGACAATTTAGGGTTGATACTCATCCCTTAAAATACCATCCTCCTCTTGGGCATCATACAAAGATAAACCATTTAATCCTAATAGACTTGGACGGTCTAATCTCCTTTTGGATCTCGAAGACACTCTCAAGTTCCCTACAAATACATGAAAAACCTTGATCATTCGATCAATCTCCAGTATGAGTTAAAAATACTCACAGGATCTAAAACTCAATCTTTATCCTAAATTTCCCCAGCTAGGGTCAGCCTATCATCAAAACCTCAAGGCATCTGATACCTCTACTCTTCTGGAAACCCTCAGAAAGAGTTTATCCCCCGATTTGGACCTGCCTCTAGATCTTAATAATCCTCAGCAGAAGTCAGCCTCCTCTTAGGCTTTGTATAATGATTTCTCCAGCTTATTCAGCCACAATCTTGGGCTTTTTACAAGACAGATAAAAGCACTCTCTTGTTAAGTCAAACCCTTTTAGCCTCAATCTTGGGCTTTGTACAAGACACCCAAAGATACTCTTTTGTTGAGTCAATCACCTTAGACCACTCTCTTATTGAGTAGTCATCTCTCTCAGCCTCCTCTTAGGCTTTGTATAATGATCCTTCTTTCCCTCAGCAAAAGTCAGCCTCAATCTTGGGCTTTATACAACACACCCATAAATATCTTCAGTTGGGTCAGTCAAATATTTTGTAGCGTTAATCTTGGGCTTTGTACAAAACAACATATAAATTTCCCTAAGCAGAGTCAAACCTCTTTCTAGCCTCAATCTTGGGCTTTATACAAGACAAAGCGTACTCTCTAGTAGAGTCAATCTTCTCCTTTTCAGCCTCAATCTTGGGCTTTGTACAAGACACCTACAAATATTTCCCAGTGGAATCAAAAAAATCTTCTTTCAGCCACAATCTTGGGCTTCGTACAAGACTGATAAATACCTCCCCAGCGGAGTCGATTCCTCCCAGCCTCCTCTTAGGCTTTATATAATAATATCCCCAAAAGAGTCTGTCTCTTTTTAGCCTCAATCTTGGGCTTTGTACAAGACACCTACAAATATTTCCCTAGTGGAGTCAATCAATCTCTTAGCTTCAACCTTGGGCTTTGATAAAGGCACACAAAAATCAACATCCTCTTAGAGGAAATCAAAATCTCTCTGCAGGAAGTCATTTCTCCGTGATATCACACATCAAAATAGATAAATAAAAAACAAACCCTAATCCCAGATAACCGCTATAAGTGGCACACTTCTTGATTCAAATATCCAAGTTGTAGTCCATCTGTTATCCTGGTAAAACTTCATCTTTCATCTAATTGCTGTAAATGGCAAGCCTCTGGATTATTTACATTCACGCCACTGTCCCTCTCTTAGCATGAAAGATTCCTAAGGAAAAATGACATTGCTCTACACTGAGTTAAAGTTTTCCCCTTCAGGACAATTCCCCTATAAAGGAAATTATGGCATTGCTAGATTCACATAACCCAGTTAAAGTAATTCTCCTTTATAATCAGTCACCCAATAGTTGTGATAAACAGACGAGATGTCTCCCTTTAGAGATGACAAATTCTCTCTCAGTCAAACTTCTAGCTTCAATCTTGGGCTTTGAACAAAACACAAATACTCAAACTCTAGCTTCAATGTTGGGCTTTGAACAAGACACCCAAACATCTTTTCCTCCCATAGAATTGGAGGAACTACGATTGCTCTGATTTCTCTGTTTATCTTTAACGGGAATACGTAGGTATAAGATTGCGAAATCTTAGCGAGCATACCAATCATAAACCTTAGGTCCAGTATCTTCACACCAATCAAAACTGAGGTCCAGTACCTCGCCAAAATCATCAAAAACTCTCTGTCTCATATCTCCCAAAGAAAGAACTTTCCCACCCATCAACAGATAAACACCATCAAGTATAAAAGCAGAACCTATTGCTAACAACCTGTGGATAACCATATATAAGATGGGTAACTGGCAACTCCCCATTGTATAACCTGACCCCGAACTCCTAGAATCTCTCTTAGCATTTTTTCAGTTAAACATTCGCGTGCAAGGTTAGTTTTAGATAGCTTCCCTTTCCCTTCCAGCTTCACGGGATAAATAAGAAAACAGAAAGTAGCACCCCACTCCTACCATTGCGGTGAGGAAGAACCCATGTACGATAAGGTGGCCGCGTCACCGACAAAAATTGCACGCTACAATGGGGTCCCTGAAAGAATCATCACTGATAATGGTTCTAATCTCAATAACAAGATGATGAAAGAGTTGTGTTAGAGCTTCAAAATCGAACAACATAATTCTTCTCTGTATCGTCCAAAGATGAACGGTGAAGATTGTGCAGAAGATGGTTGTGACGTAAAAGGATTGGCATGAGATGTTGCCTTTTGCTTTACATGGGTACCGTACTTCAGTGCGTACGTCAACTGGGGCAACTCCGTTATCACTCGTGTATGGTATGGAAGAAGTCCTACCAGTTGAGGTTGAAATCCCTACTCTGAGAGTTATGATGGATGTGAAGCTAGACGAAGCTGAATGGGTTCGAACGAGATTTAACGAGCTGAGCCTCATTGAAGAAAGGAGAATGGAAGTTGTATGCCATGGGCAGTTATATCAGAGAAGTATGAAGAAGGCCTTTGATCAGAAGGTGCATCCTCGTTGTTTTCAGGCTGGCGATTTGGTCTTGAAACAGATCCTTCCTCCTCGGAAAAATCACAGGGGCAAATGGACCCCGAATTATGAATGCCTGTTGTACCCCAAATTTTACCCTTAGATCCATTGATCTCTTGCATATCATATTAGGTCAATCATGCTGCATAGCTAACCCTTTTATCAGGTTTTTTTTTGTGTTTGTTTCATTTTTATCAGGTTTTATCTTAAGGAGATTCAAGAGGAGTTTAATCAAGATCTTGAATGGAGCATTGAATCAAGCAAGTCCCTCATTTCAAAGGGATATCTCTGCAACCCTCTTCATGATCCTCTCCATAACCAAATATCTATCCATTTTATTCGCCCTTAATTCCAAACCTATTTCAATAATCTTTTATTAACCATTTCTCATTTCCAATTATCCAAATTTACTTTTATCCATATTCAAATATCCATTTCTTTCTCTTAAATCCATTTCTAAATCCAAATTGCATTTTTATTCATCATTATCCAATTACCAAAAACTTCAATTTCAATTTCCAAATTCATTCCCAGTTTCACTTTAATTCAAGTAAAGTCATTCCAATTTATTTCAAATTCAATATCTCAATTTCAATCAAATCCTTGATTCCATTCTTGAGTTCGATTCAAAATTTCATATTCAAGTTTTGTCATCAAATTCTATTTAATTTTATTTTTAAGATCAAGTGTCTAATTTTATTCCATTTTTTTAAAACCAAGGATCATTTCCATTTTCCCACAAATTCTTTATCTAAATCCATATTTTAATGTGCTCCTTGTTAAAACCAATTTTCTTAAGTCCATACAACAAGGCCCATTGTCTAACACAAATCAAACAAAAGTGCAGTGCCTAAACTCAAAAGGACTCCACGCTACTCCTTGTCATGCCAAAGAAAATAGCTTCTGTGCCACGAGACAAACCTGAAGCTAAACCGTACGCTCCTCCAACATAAAACTGCTGCAACAATGACACGCCAGAAGCCACTGCACAATCCTAAACACAGCCTGCTCACAACGCTCTAAGATCTGCAGTGAAAATGACAATTCAACAACGGTAAAAAATTCAAAAAAGAAATTGAAGAAACAAATTCTATTTTTCTTGAGGAGTTAAATAGCAGAGGAAGAGGAGAGTATAGGGGACCCTAAAAAAACAGTTCCAACAATCGCAAAACAACATTAACTTGTTTTCTGACTTCGCATTCGAAAAATTCACCCTTTTCCTCCTGAATGTTCTCTTTCCAATCTACAAAACCCCATTCGCAAAAAACCTTCTTCATTCCTAAAACTTCTCTTCACAACCACCTTCAATAAACCTACCTCCATCTCCGTCCAGCCGTGACCTTCAAACCAGACCCAACATCTTCAACCTTCTTCAATACCTCTCCAACCACCATTCGAAACCCAAATCAACATCCCCGAATCAAACACTCAGATCGCACAACCTCCGCCCTTCCATTCAAAATCATAAACACATAGCTCTCTTAATCAAAATCAAATAAAACCCATTCCAAAAATTCCAGAAATTCGAAGGAGGTGAAGGAGAGATAGACACCGTTTGAGCAGAGACGGAGACAAGATCGAATCCAAACCTGAGAACGATGGTGTGAGGATAACGATTGAGGACCGAACGTAGGCGCTGAAAGAAGAAGGTTGGACTGCATCGAGTTTTTGTTGTTGCGATGAGAATGAATACCATGCGATCTATTTTATTCTTGAGCTTGTTTTTTCTAAAAGATGAATGACCTAACGAACCAAAGCATAGAGTCAAAAGGTCTCGTGTGGGACCAGGTTGTTTCGCTTTTGTTGGGTGGGCCATGTAGCCCACATGATTTCCTTTTGCTCACATACACACTGCATCCAGCGTTCCCCCCCAGAAGGTGGATAATGGGCTTTTGAGCCTACGTATGAATCCTCATGGCCCATGCTGATCTCATATGATCCTTTTGGTGTATACACCTACTTTCAATCAGCACCCTTCTTTTCACTTGTCCTTTTCTAAAAAAAATCATTTTCTTTTTTTGTTATTAACTTTTCTTTAACAAGTTTTTTCTGAGTTTTTAATCTTTAGTCTTTCTATGTTTTTTTACTAATTTTATTCATGTTATCCACTTAACTTAGTAGTTCGTTGCATTTCTATTTTCTTTTATTTAGGGTCAATGACACAAAAAATCTTAACTTTGTTGGTTATCTCAAATCAACAAGTTTTGATTAGTATGAGGTCATATTTTCCTTTTTTTTTGGTCAATGAAAGTTTAATAAAAAGATTATCGATTTCTCGATTAAATCTTGATTTAGACGAGACCGATTTTATTTTTCATTCCGATTCTCTTTTTCTTTATTTTGGTCGATGAAAGTCAAAAATATAAGATTATCGATTTCTCGATTAAATCTTGATTTAGACGAGACCGATTTTATTTTTCATTCCGATTCTCTTTTTCTTTATTTTGGTCGATGAAAGTCAAATATCAAGATTATCGATTTACCGATTTAAATCTTGATTAAGACGAGATCAACCTTATTTTTATTTCATAATCTTTATTTAGGCCGATGACATCACACAAATCTTGACTTTAATCATTTCAAATCAATAAAGTCTTGATAAATGTGAGGCCACTTTTTATTTATTTTTGTTGGTCAATGAAAGTTAAAAATCTAAGATCATCGATTTGCCGATAAAATCTTGATTTAAACGAGACCAACTTCATTTTAATTTCGATTCCTTTTTTTCTTTATTTTAGGGACAAAGACACAAAAAATCTTAACTTTGTTGGTTATCTCAAATCAACAAGTTTTGATTAGTATGAGGCCATATTTTCCTTTTTTTTGGTCAATGAAAATTTAATAAAAAGATTGTCGATTTCTCGATCAAATCTTAACTTAGACGAGACCAACTTTATTTCCATGTCGATTCATTTTTCTTTATTTCGGTTAATGTCATAACTTTATTTCATCTCATTATCTTGTTCATGTATTCTTGCACCATCATATCTGAGTTATAACTTGTTATTTCTTAGTAATTTTACAACTGTTATCTTTTCCCCCCATTCCAAAGGGAAACCTTCTCAAGTTAACTCATGAGTCACTAAACAACCTTACCTTATCCTTCTAGGTTCACCCTTATTTCTTGGCCTCATGAGAGCCAATGAAATCATAACTTAGAAGTAGGTTGGAGTTCTTAAACTCTATGTGATTCTCATCATCATGAGAACTCACTTTCTCCTATAACGTAGACTTAGAGAGTTATCATGAACTCTAAAATGAGCTTATACTCATTTTCCCCTTGGAACTTTGGCCATAGTCAATGGTTCCTATCCTTCACCCTTAGAATCGGTGAACTACGGATACTCTGATTCTACTCCCGTAAGGATACGTAGGCGCAAAGCACGATGCTTTGTCGAGTATACTTAGAAACAAACTCCTAGGGTTTCAACCTTTAGCATAGCACCCTTAGCAAGCGAGTAAGATATAACAAATTAAAACAAGAGGTTCCCATAGAGTACTACGGACGTTTAGGATGCTAATACCTTCCCTAGGCGTAACCAACCCCCGAACCTTAGATCTCCCCCCTTTAGGTTTTTCTCGATCTTGAATCTTTCCTTTGGATAAATCAAAGTCGGTTGTGAATTTAAAGAAATGTGATGCAAGTTAATTAATAGCTTGTTATCTGATTATCACCGCAACAAGGGCCATACGTTGTTAAGAAGGCTTTCTCTGATGAAGCCTTGATGCTTTCAACTATGGACGGTGAATATTTTACATCCCCTGTGAACTCAGATGCAGTTAAAAAAACTTCGCTTAAAAGAGACCTACTGGACAGCAAAAAGAATATGTCCAGGCAAAAAAGGGCATCCCTACGAACCATGAAAAAAAAAGGTTCGGGGAAAAATTAGGGATAAAAAGAGAAAAATGAGTAAACCCGGTAAGTTGAAAACCTGAAAAGGCAACTTAGGCAAAAATGGGTATCCCGGTGGATCGAAAACCCGAAAAGGGCGATCCAGGAAAAAGTTAGGGATTTAAAAGCGAAAGACGACAATTTGAGTATTCTGTAATTCATCTCTTTTCAACAACTGGAAATCTCGAAGGATATGAATCAGTCCAATCACCCTTCTCGAAAAGCAGAGTACTCTGAGCGTTTTGAAGACATACGAGTCATAGCAGAATTGAAACTCAATGGGAATCCATTTTTACATTGCCACTAGTGTGGTTTCTTTTCCTTTTTTGCAATTACCTCTTTCTAGGAATTGCATCCTGATGTAAATGCCTATTTGCAAGCCTACACAATCAATAAAACTCATTTTCATTCTAATAGCTTTCTCTTTTATTTTCATTTTACTGTTTTGTTTGCAAAATTGTCCGAATTTTTGATAAATATTGCATTTGAAAACAATAAAGCTTTACAAGAACATGCGTAAAAACATTTAAAATTGTTTTGAACGTTGAGTGTCCTTGGGTGGTAAATTCATAACACATAATACCCAGGGCACATGTGTATATCCTTTTGTGTTTGCACGCACCGGTACTCGCACTCCACGGTCAGTATGTGCAAGTCAGAGACCATTATCTTCTCACAGCAATCATGGCATCATTCAGATTTGAGAATGTATGTCTCCCCGGCAGAAATAGATAAGGATGTATCGTCCTCGGAAAAATGTTATGCTTGCTTATTATCCTCCCCAGCGAGAGTCCAGAGATTTGGTTTCCCTAGTCAGAGTTGGATTTGTCTTTACTCCAGTAAGAGTTCAAGCCCCAGACAGGGTAAGGATAATTTTCTTTTGCTCTCCGAGCAGGTTGGCATCCCCAACAAGAGGCTTATTTGACCTCCCATTCCCAGTAGAGTTTCTCTCCCCAGTAGAGTTTCTCTCCCCGCAGAGTACTAGTATATAATTTCCTCATCAAATCAGGAAGTGTAATCCCCAACAGGAGACCTGTTTGATCTCTCCAACAAGCATTTACTTCCTCAACAGAGGCTTATTCAATCTCAAGTCACCCAGCAGCCAGGTCAGAAGGTTTTCATTTCCCCAGCAAAGTGCAAGGGCTATAAGTTCTCCCCTAGCGGGACTAGTTTAGGTGATGTATTCCTAGCAAGATCATCCTTCCATGCAGTTGCAGAGTCCAGAAGTTCGCAGCAAGTTTTGGCAGTTCATAGCTTAGATGTATCAATATTACTCCCCAACCGAGTTGTTGATCTTTTCCCCATAGAAAGTCAGAAGATCAGATCAGTGATCACTTCTTCAGCAGAGTTGCTAGTCATCCCCAGCAGAGGATTCTCTTTGCATCTTGCATATAGTAATCATCACTACATTGCATCCTCAAAATGTATAACATTTCCATTTTATATAGAGTATTATTCCATAGAAAAATCCAAACATATGCATTCGAAACATAAGCCAGGTTTGGATATTCTCGTTGCGAGACGTTCCCCCCAACAGGAAATGGTTTAACTCAGGAGATTCAATCTTACTTTATCCCCGGTGAAGTTACCTATGAACTCGTTCATCTTACTGGTATTCCCTTGCAGAGTTGTCTGTTTAGGCTTCTCTTTTTCCCCAACAGAAAATGATGTAACTCAAGAGAGATCGTTTAACTGTAGCTCTAAGCAGGCGCTTCAACCAATCCTTAGGGTAGTAAATATGTCAATCTTACCCTCTTGATCTTTGTTCCCTAGCAGAGTGGTCTGACTAGGATTCCATTATCCCCTCAGATTTTCCTTGATACATGTAAGTATCATCTTTTGATACCTGTCAGTACCGTCATCTCATTTTCCATGATACCTGTAACTATCATCTTTCGATACCTGTCAGTATCGTCCATTCAAGCTTTCTGTGATACCTGCAAGTATTATCTTTCGATACCTGTCAGTATCGTCATCTCATTTTCTTTGATACCTGTAAGTATCATCTTCTGATACCTATCTGTATTGTCCATTCAATCTTTCCTGTAAGTATTATCTTTTAATACCTGTTAATATCTACAATTCAATTTTCGTTGATACCTGTAAGTATCATCTTTCGATACCTGTCAGTATCGTCAATCTAATTTTCTATGATGTCTGTAAGTATAATCTTTCAATGCCTATCAGCATCGTCAATTCAATTTTTGTCGATACCTGTTGTAGCGAGCGATTTTTGTCGGTGACGCGACCACTTTATCGTTGGTTTTTCCTCACCGAAATGGTAGGAGGGGGTGCTAATTTCTGATTACTTATTTATCCCATGAAGTTGGAAGGGAAAGGGAAGCTATCTAAAACTAGCCTTGCACGCGGATGTTTAACTGAACAAACGCTTTAAAGAGATTGGGGGGTCCGGGGTCAGGTTATACAATGGGGAATTGCAAATTACCCATCCTATATTTGGTTATCCACAGGATATTAGCTTTAGGTTTTGCTTTATACTTGATGGTCTTTATCTGTTAATGGGTTGGGAAAGTTTCTTCGGAAGTATGAGTGAGTGAGTTTTTGTTGATTTTCGGGTGTTTTTGGTAAGGTGTTGGACCTAAGTTTTGATTGGTATGAAGGTATTGGACCTAGGGTTTTTTATTAGTATGCTCGCTAAGATTTCGCAATCTTATGCCTACGTATTCCCGTTTAAATGAAACAGGGAAATCAGAGCAGTCGTAGTTCCTCCTATTCTAAGGGAGGAAAAAGATGTTTTGGTGTCTTGTTCAAAGCCCAAGATTGAAGCTAAAAGGTTTTGACTGAGAGAGAATTTGTCATCTATAAAGAAGGGATTGTTGATTTTTTGTGTGCCTTGATCAAAGCCCAAGGTTGAAGCTAAGAGGTTGATTGACTCCACTGGGGGGAATCCTTACCCAAAGCCTAAGAGGAGGCTGGATAAGACCGATTCAACAAGAGAGTGTATATATTAGTGTCTTTTACAAAGCCCAAGATTGAGGCAAAAAAGAGACTGACTCTTTGTGCATATCATTATACAAAGCCTAAGAGGAGGCTGGAAGTTTGACTTTTCCGAGGAAAATGTTCTATAGGTCTTGTACAAAGCCCACGATAGAGGCTAAAAGGGTTTTTGACTCCGTCGGGGAGATTTGTATGTGTCTTGTACAAAGCCCAAGATCGAGGTTGAAATGAGTTTGACTCTGTTTAGGGAATTGTTTCTCAAAGCCTAAAGAAGTCTAGGAGGAATTGACTTTGCTGGGGAAGATATTTGTCCCAAGCTTAAGAGAAGGTTATGGAGATTTATGTCTTATACAAAGACCAAGATTGAGGCAAAAAGGGTTTGACTCAACAAGAGAGTATTTTTATTTGTCCTGTATGAAGCCTAGGATTGTGGCTGAACAAGCTGGATAAATCATTATACAAAGCCTAAGAGGAGGCTGACTTTTGATAGGGGAAATCTTTATACTAAGCCTAAGATAGGGCTGGAAAAAGATTGACTCAACAAGAGATTATTTTTATCTCTCTTGTACAAAGCCCAAGATTGAGGCTAAAAAGGTTGACTCAACAAGAGAGTCTAAACAAGTGAGTTGACTGAACAAGAGAGTCTGAACAGTGATTGACTCAACAAGAGAGTCTGAAAAGGTGATTGACTCAACAAGAGAGTCTGAAAGTTGATTGACTCAACAAGAGAGTCCGAAAAGGTTAACTCTGTTGGGGAGAATCATTGTACAAAGCCCAAGATGAGGCTTGCTGTATTGAGGAAAGGTCATTATACAAAGCCTAAGAGGAGGCTATCTTTATTCTGGGAATTATTGAGATCCCTAGGCAGGTCCAAATGGGGAATCAACTTTTGCTGAGGATTACAGAAGAGTTGAGGTATCAGGAACCTTGAGGTTCTGATTTGGGATAGTGTTATACTGATGATAACCTAACCCTGGTTGGGGAATTTTTAGGAGAAAGGCTGGGTTTAGAACACATGGGTTTTAACTCTACTGGAGATTGATTAAATGACCAGGGTTTCTTCCTATGTTTGTAGGGAACTTGAGAATGTCTTTGAGACTCAAGGGGATTAGACTGTCCGAGTATACTGGTGCGGAAGAGTTTTATCTTTTGTATGATTCCCAAGAAGAGGCGGGTGTTTTAATGGATGAGAATCAACCCTAGATTGGTCTGAGGTTTGACACTGGAAAGAATGCTCTAGCAAAGGATGACTAAGTTTTGTCTTATACCTTTAAGAGGTCGTCAGGGTCCTTGTATTAAGCCCAAGAGAAGGCATGAGAACTTCTAAGAAGTCGGAGGGTCCTTGTACAAAGCCCAAGAGGAGGCGGAGATGCTTTTAGGAAACCCGTGGGTCCCAAGCCAAGAAAAGTTCAAGAAATTCTATTCACCGAGAATAGATCATTTAGTGAAAGTTCCGAGGTTTGAAAAAATTCAAGAGATGTTATTCACCGAGAATAGATCAACACTGGGGAGTAGAATTTCTTTGACAATTTCTAGGGGTGACAGTCTGAGAAAAGGTTCACGAGGAATACTGCCTTTCTCTTTGTTCCATATTGTTTAAGCCCAAGAGAAGCCAAGACTGTATCTGGAAATCCTATGGGGATCTAGTTTTTGCTGTATTCAAGAGTGACCAACATGGCTTTACTTAGTTCTAGGCCTAGTTGCCGGGGAAAACTCTAAATAACTACACTAGTATATATACAGTTGATATATGATAAGTATTTTAAAGAGTATGAAAGAAGACTAACCGTGGGCAGCTTCCCACAGTACAGTTATATATGTATGAAAGCGAGTAAATGAAAGTTGTTAAAACTTATAGGCGAGCAACCTTCCATGTTGTATGGTTAGTTGTTCAAAGAAATTAAAGAAAGTATTGATAACAATTGTATATTGAATCTAAATCAACAGGGGATTTGTTTCGAAAAGATTGTTGGGGCTTATACTCGAGGAGAGGCCCAAGGTTTAACAGTGATCGCACCGTTGTTTTGAATATCGTATCGGGACTTATACAATGACCGAGGCTCAAAGAGGTTTTCTGTACAAAGGAATGGGTCTTACAACTTAAGGAGAGGCCCAAAGATGTTTTATAAAAGAGAGATGGGACTTACAACACGAGGGGAGGCCCAGATGATTTTGTTTTAAAAGGCGACGACCGCGTCGGGGTTTTGAAAATACAGTGGGGCTTATACAACGTCTGAGGCCCAAAGATTATTTATTTAGAAAGGGGTTGGGTCTTACACTCTCTCAAGAGGCCCAAAGAGTGTTTGAAAATTAGAAATCGGGAAGAAACCCTAACTTTTGAGTTAAGATGGCATTTTTCAAAGGTAATTTAAATAATAAAGGATAAAATATCAATTATATTCAAAAATAAGTTGTACACTTTGGAAAATATTTTGGAAAATCAAGTTTAATCATATGAAAGCTTAATATCCAATTAATTTTGAAAGATCAAACTGAGAATTCCATTTAAAAAATGTTTTAAAACAATTAAAATGAAATTAATTACAAAAATTCTAATTATATTAAATAAATAATATAAGTTGGATTTTTTTGTGGAATAAAATATTTTAACATTTTTGTGATTTTTTGCAAAAAGAACCATTCAAAAATAATTAAAAGTGAGAGAGAAATTAATTTTCCAAATCATTTAAAATAATATGACAAATATTTAAAAAATGGAAAAAGGGCTAAAAAAAAGGGGTCTGGGGCGAGGGGTATTCGAACCCCAGACCTCTAGGTTGCAGCGTGCGCCTTCTACCACTGGGGTGGTGATACATCCGTGTATCAAAGCCACCCTAGAAATACATAAGGCATGCCTTGTTTTAGGCCTTGCCAAGTCAAGGCAAGGAAAGGTTTTGGACCAAAAACGTAAAGGCTATACTTTCTCAATTCTCCATGGAATGGGACAAAATTTAGGTCTATCCTGCCTAGAATTTCACAAGGAATCCAATGGTGCCCTTGGTTTTTTCAGATGAGGTCCCCATTTTAAAACCCGATAGTGGTTTTGAAGTAGGCCTCCATTTGCATTTTTTGTGCTACTTCATGGTACATGCATGAATTACATGATGAATTAGTTCAAACACAACATATACAACATGTATGAGAGGTGTATGATCAGTGGACTTCAAAGCAATGTATATTTCAAAGAGTTCAAGTTGTGACGCTTACCTCTTTAGGAGCTTTTTGTGCTATCTGCCAAGTTTCTTGTGCCAGAAGTAATTTGATGCTTTAGACACTCTCAATTGATCCCTTAGGAGTTTTTAGAATGGTCACCACCAGCTGGAATCCTCAGGAACAAGTTTGAGCTCTTTCTTGTAAAAGGGGCAAAAGTGACCAATATGGAAACTCTCTCAAATGGTGCTCCAGATGTGGGGAACCATATGGGACAGTTCAAGGATGATATTTGGAGTGTGTTTGAGGTTTTATCTGGTTTTGAAAGTGACTGAATCAAGACATGGCTTGAAAAATGCAAAAAAGTCCAATTTTGAGGTTTTGAGAGGGGACTTTGTGATTTTGGTGTTACTAGTCACATATGAGAGTTTGGACAGCTTAGATATGACATATTGGATGTGTTTGGATCATGAGTTGTGATGGAATTTCTCTCTAACTCAAAAACTCAGAGATACCTTGCATAAGAAGGCATTTTGGCCTAAAGAGAGGGATTTTGAGGAAAACATCTATTTGGTTGCTTTGGTGTACTTAAACCGATTTATCGTAGAGCAAGATTGTTTTGCAAACAATAGTGAATGGTGGTTGCAGCAGGCCTTTGGCCAATGTGGATCAAATGGAATCTCAAGTCTCCTCTAGACATTGACTTGAGGTTAGAGCACAGGCCTATGGTTTTCTGTTGTATGAGCTTATGTTGACTCAATTAGTTGATCATGGACTGATACATTCCAGCTCTATGCATCCATTGAATGCCTCAAAACAAAATTGGAGTCTTGAGGCATCTTTTAGCTTTTAGGGATGCCAACCCTATATGTAGTTCCAAAGACTTGGGAGGCTCATGAATCAGTGTTTATCCCTTGGTTGTTCCCCCTTGAGGTGTGCAGATGGATAACCATGCTTGAAGTTAAACAATTTGATCAAATTGAGCCCTAATGCATAAATCTACCTTGCAAAACAGTTTGCAGCAAGGCATGTTGCAGCTGTCATAACCTCTAGCTCAGGTGGAGTTTCATAGAGTTGTTGGACATTCTGGAAAGCTAATATATCCTATTTCAACATAATGTCCAACTTTGGTTTTGAATCAGCTTGAATTACAATGAAAAATGCCTCTACATTTGGGAAAAAATAAGGCAGATTCTGACTTAGTGTTGGAAAAATGACATTTTCATGTTTTCAGCCATTTTGATCACTCCATAACTTAAAATCTAGGAAGAATTGGAATGAGATGTAGTTGACACTTTGAAAGTATGCCATGAGATCTACAAATCCAGCTTTGGACCATCCAAAATGGTTGCTTGGATCTTAAGTTATGGTCCTTGAAAGTTGGTACCCTAGCCACTTTGTTCCATAACTTAGAAAAATTCTAAGTTTTTTATGGTTACCCCTTTTACAAGTTAACTCACTTTTTTTTATTTTTCTTGATGAATGATGATTCCAATCACATATTAACATTGTTTTATGGTTAAGGAACCTTGGTTGACCAAAAATCCAAAAAGTCAAACTTTGGATTTTTGTACAGTTGACTTTTTATCGGATGAAATCCAAACTGTGCAATCCTTTGTGAAATCAAGTCCTTGACCTAAATCAAACCTAATGGATTAATTCCATAGGTGTTATAGGGTGGATTGAGTCATGTCCCAAGGTTTGGGAACATGGCTTGGTCAAAAGTCAAAGGTACAATTGACTTTTCCCTCGAAACCCTAATTGTGGTCCTGATGAAATTGAAACTTGTGCATCAAGCTTCTTGGATCAATCCATTGTTGCAAACGGATCAATGTAGTGTATTGGAGACCCTCAAATCATGTCTTGAGGTCTTGGCTCATGTTTTGTCCCAAAAGTCAACTTAGGAGTGAATTAGGTCAGGAATCCCTAATTCCTGATTTTTGGGTAAACGCAACCCCTGAGTTTAAATTGACTTGATGATTAGGTCCATGAGGTCCCTTGGAGTAAATTGGGTTATGCTTTGAAGCATTGGCTCATGCCTAGAGGGAAATTTCCATCTGGAGGCCTCAGTCGACCAAAACCCTAATTTGGTGACACTGGCGATCATGAGGCTTGATCCACTTGGAATGTTGCAACCTTGTGCTTGATTCTTGATGTGGGAGTCCTCTTGATCCTTTATAGGTTTGAGATGTTAGACAAGATGAAGATCATGTCATTCCTTTATTGATCCTTTGTCTAAGTGCTTCAAGAGGGCTTGAAACCCTAATTCTTGTTTGCCGTGAATGCTCAACAATCCCTAAGGATATTGATGAGGCATGATAGTTCATCCATATTGTGGTAATGATTTGCACAATGATGGAAAATCTAGGTGGTCAAAATTTGGGGTATGACAGATGCCCCTATTTAATCTTCTTGGACCCGAAAGTGTGAATGTCGAAGGTATTCGGGCATTCGGGGTACAAGAGGATTAAATATCGGAATACTTGAAATTTTGATGGTGGTTATGAACGGCCGTTTGCACATTCATCTTCTTTTGCTAAGCAATGATGCTTTAGAAAAGTTGAAAACTTCCCCTCGATCCTGGTCTTTAGCCATGGAACTGGTCTCAGTTTCTGATATAAACTTCCCCTCGATCCGGGTCTTCATCCACGGAATTGGTCTCAGTTTCTGATATAAACTTCCCCTCGATCCTGGTCTTCAGCCAAGGAAGTGGTCTCAGTTTCTTTTGTCAATAAACTTTCTTAACAAGGGACGCTATTTGTTAGCGGTTTTCCTCAAACTTCTCGCCGAATTTTCCTGGGAAGATGCCATTTGATGGAAAAAGTTTTGATGCCAGACTTGCTGGTGAAACCCATTCATCTGAGCTGTAGAGGTGTACAAACTTCTCTGTTGGAGACGCCATTTGTCGGCTCTACTAGGGAATACGAGCCTTTTGAGAGATTGTTTCCCTCTTTGCCGAATCTTTGATAACGGGGCCTTCTCTGGGGATTTTCCTTAATCCGGGAAAGCGAAGATATCATCTTCAATGGCGAAGAGTGACACTTGTCGGAAGTCTTCTTGTCTTTCAGAGGTTCAAGTTATCAAAGTGGTTGAGGATCATCCCCATTCCAGAAATAAACTGGAGGAGAGATTATTTAGATGCAACATTCCCTGACGAGGAAAGAACTGACAACTCGATTGATAAGAGGACTTTTATCACTAAGGGATAAGACTGACCAGAGTGATAGTGATGCAATATGAATATGCATGTAAATTAATAATGCATGATGTATGTATGTTTATGCTGACAAAATGACGCGACATACAGATGAATAGATGAACACGACCGGATACTCGGCCACTGCAGGGGACGAAGAAATACCATTTATTCAAGATAACAATTTTGCCTTGCTTATGAGGGATAGTCCCTATAAGGAAAACCGTTGGTCGGGCTTAGTAGATAAGAACTCGGCCGGGGGTGTCGGACGGAATATCCGCATCTGACACAGCTGATCCTACATCCAGGCGTACTGGTTTAGAAGGAGTACTTTGATTCTTCACTTTGAAGCTTAATCGAATTTGGAGAAGCGATCGATGTTCTTTCGATTTTCAACAGCCAAAAGAAATTGCCATCTTTATTTTAAAAGCAGAAAAAGTTTGACAAGTAAATTCATTTTTGTTTTATTTCAAGAATCGTTAATCATATTAAAAGGTTATTCTGTAAAGCTAAAACAAATAAGAATTGCAAACAAAGCACTAGGGCTCAAATTTTATTGATAGGATGGAAATCAGCCAAGCGCGTTATTCCATAGAGTATTTACAAAGTTAGAAAATGGTAATTTACAGGAAAAGGGCTACATTGAAACATAACGACCGCTATCCTTCTAACAACTTTGAATTCCGGACATCCCGAGCTTCTGTCGAAGATGACCTCAGCTGGAGTTTTCTTGATGGATGGCACGACTGCTGCTGGGGGATTTGCCCCTTTGTTGAACGTAGTTACTTTCCATGAATCCATAACTTTTGCCTGGATTGTACTTTGAGATTTCCAATCCATCGGGATGATTTTTGATTATGTCTCTAATTTTTGCCTGGACCGCCCTTTCGGGTTTTCAATCCACCGAGACGTTTTTTTGCCTTTTTTTTTTGTTATTTAGGCAAAGTATTTCTTGACTACGTCAACATTTGTGGGGTAGTCAAATTCCTCTCCATCCATGGTTGCGAGTTTCAAGGCACCACCTGAGAAAGCTTTCTTGACCACATAGGGGCCGTCATAATTCGGAGTCCATTCACCCCGGGGATCAGTGAGAAATGACTGTATTTTCTTGAACACAAGGTCTCCTTTTCTAAAGACGCGAGGTCAGACCTTTTTGTCAAACGCCTTCTTCATCCTTTGCTGATACAACTGACCATGGCATAGAGCCGTGATTCGCTTTTTTTCGATTAGATTCAGTTCATCGTGTCGACTTTGACACCATTCAGCTTCTGTTAACTTAGCTTCCATCAATACCCAGATTGATGGGATCTCTACTTCTACGGAAAAGACTGCTTCCATGCCATATACTAGAGGAAAAGGGGTTACCCCTGTTGAAGTGCGGACAAATGTGTGATAACCGTGAAGAGCAAAGGGTAGCATCTCGTGCCAGTCTTTGTAGGTTACAACTATCTTCTGAACAATCTTCTTAATGTTCTTGTTAGCCGCTTCTACCGCTCCGTTCATCTTGGGTCGGTAGGGAGATGAGTTATGGTGTTCGATTTTGAACTCAGCACACAACTCTTTCATTATCTTGATTTTCAAGTTGGATCCATTATCAGTAATGATCTGGGTCAGAACACCATAACGGCAGATGAGACTGTTTTTGATAAAGCGGACCACGACTTATCGGGTTACATTGGCGGATGACGCTGCTTCGACTCACTTGGTGAAGTAGTCAATGGCTACCATAATGAACCGATGTCCGTTTGAAGCCTTGGGTTCAATCATGCCAATCATGTCGATTCCCCATATGGACAAACGCCACGGGGAAGAGAGAACGTTGAGATACGTTGGTGGTACATGTATCTTGTCTGAATATATCTAACAGTTGTGACATTTTCTCATGTACTTGTAGCAATCGGATTCCATGGTCAACCAATAGTATCCTGCTCTTAGAATTTTTCTCGCCATTGTGTGTCCATTGGCATGAGTGCCAAAGGATCCTTCATGAATTTCTTTCATCAGCATGTTTGCTTCTGGTCTATCTACGCATCAAAGCAAGACCATGTCAAAGTTTCTTTTGTAGAGTGTATCACCGCTCAGGAAGAAGTTTCCAGCCAACCTTTGGAGGGTCTTTCTGTCTTTTCTTAAGGCCCCAGGTGGGTACTCTTGTTTCTAAAGGAAGCATTTGATATCGTGATACCAAGGTTTGTCGTCTATGACTGGTTCAATTGTGAAGATATAAGCGGGCCGCTCTAGGAGCATTATGTCAATCTTAGGTATGTCATTCCATTGACTTACACTAATCATGGAAGAGAGAGTGGCTAATGCATCAGCCATATGATTCTCTTCACGAGGGATGTGATGAAACTAGATTCTGTTGAAGAATGGTAGCAACCTTCTCACGTAGTCTTTATATGGAATCAGTCCTGATTGGTACGTGTTCCAATCTCTTTTTATCTAATTGATAACCAGGGCTGAGTCTCCATACACATCCAAGTTCTTGATTCTTAAGTCAGTCGCTTCTTCGAGACCCATGATACAAGCTTCATATTCGGCCTCGTTGTTTGTACACTTGAATGTCAATCTGGCACTAAAAGGAATGTGGGTACCCTAAGGTGTTATAATGATTGCCCCAATTCTATTTCCATAATGATTAACAGCTCTGTCAAAAATTAGTCCCCATTGGGAACCTGGTTCTGGCCCTTCACTGGGTAGCGGTTCATCGCAATCTTACATTTTTAGATACATGACATCCTCGTCCGGGATGTCAAATCTGACTGATTCTTGATTGTCAATCGGTTGATGAGCCAAATGATTGGCTAAAATACTTCCTTTAATGGCTTTCTGAGCGTGGTACTCTATGTCATATTCTGAAACAACATCTTCCAACGGGCAATCCTTCCCGTGAGAGCAGGCTTTTCAAAGACATACTTGATCGGATCCATTTTGGAGATTAACCAAGTAGTGTGACAGATCATATATTGGCGAAGACGTTTGTCTGCCCAAGCCAGAGCACATCAAGTTTTCTCAAGCATAGTGTACCGAGTCTCGCAGTCGGTGAATTTCTTTCTCAAATAGTAGATGGCAGACTCTTTTCTTTTCGTTTTGTCTTGTTGGCCAAGCACACAACCCATTGAGTCTTCCAAGACTGTTAAATAGATTATCAGAGGTCTCCCCTCCACTGGAGGTGACAGGATAGGTGGGTTCAACAGATACTCTTTGATATTGTCGAAGGCGGTTTGGCAGTCTTCTGTCCAAACGCAGTCCTGATTCTTTTTGAGTAATTTGAAGATTGGCGCACATGTCGCGGTCATGAGGAATATAAATCTGGAAATGTAATTCAAACGTCCCAGGAATCCCCTGACTTGTTTTTCAGTCTTTGGAGAAGGCATTTCTTGAACGGCCTTGACCTTGTCAGGATCAACCTCAATTCCTTTCTGGCTGACGATGAACCTTAAAAGTTTTCCTGAGCGGACACCAAATGTGCACTTATTGGGATAAAAGCGGAGTTTGTACTTTCTCAAACGCTCGAACAATTTTAACACGTAGGTCACATGCTCCTCTTCTGTGTTAGATTTGGCAATCATATCATCGACATACACTTCGATTTCTTTGTGTATCATGTCATGAAAAAGAGTAGTCATGGCCCTTTGATAGGTTGCCCTAGCGCTCTTCAAACCGAACGGCATTACCTTGTAATAAAAGGTGCCCCATGGGGTGATGAACGAAGTTTTCTCCATGTCTTCCGGCGCCATTTTGATTTGATTATAGCCCAGGAATCCATCCATGAAGGAGAATACTTTGAACTTTGTTGTACTGTCAACCAACATGTCAATGTGCGGTAAGGGAATGTCTTCCTTTGGACTTGCTTTGTTCAGATCCCTGTAGTCGAAACACATTCTGACTTTTCCATCCTTTTTTGGAACTGGTGCTATGTTGGCTAGTCATTGAGGATATTCTGATGTGGCGAGGAAACCCGCGTCAATCTGTTTCTGTACTTCCTCTTTGATTTTGATGGCCATGTCTGGATGAGTTCGTCTCAACCTTTATTTTACTGGTGGACATTCTGATCTTAACGGTAGATGATGTTCCATGATGAAGGCTCCGTGTTACTCGACTGATGTCTACAATATTCAAGACAGAGGGTAATGGAACTTCTTTTCCATTCTCAATTGTTGTCGCACCGTACTTGTAAGGGATAGTCTTATCGGACTTGTACGGTACTGGTCCTGGCAGATAGATGACTACAGGAGCCATTTGATTTTTCTGACCATCATAGTCGGCCTCAATTGGTTCTAGGTTAAGAATCCTTCCACCCTCGAGAGGAACTCTTGATTCATGGAGTAAAGGGATTATGGCACGCACATCTTTGGCCACTTCCCTTTTAGGGATCAAGACAACTTCTTTCCCTCGATTGGGATGATAGTCTGACATTATGTTAATTGAACCAGAGCCTAAACACAGGTGAATCTCTTTTTGGTCCAACTGACTTTGAAGGGCTGCTCGCACGAGGTAACATCCTTGATTATCCTCTGAGCAGACTCTACAACGCTCATAATTGTGTGGTGGCACTCGGCCACGTTGCTCTGTATACAGTGTAACCTTACTAGATTTGTTTCCATTGATCGAACATCCTGACTTTGATGCCTAGTAGGGTTCCCGTTAATCATGCTAACTTGTTATGTGTCTTCATCTAGATAGATCGGAAGCCACCAGTGGTTTAACAAGTGTTGAAGTGTCCTTTGAACGAGTGCACATCCTTGGTCACTCTGACGACATACTTTGCAGTTCTGATAATCATGCGAATTCAGAAAACCGAGCTGGACTTAGCGTGTAACTCCACCAAGCTGGTATTCGTCAAGCGAATATCAAAGATTTGAATAATATTCACTTGATAATGACTTCTATCATGGTAATCCTAAATCCATCCAAGATCCATCTGACGCTGGAGGGCCTCTTGAACAAAAGAGCATCCCTGGTCGTTTATCGAGCAGACCAGACATGAATCATAATCGTGTCGTGGCAGATTATGATGTTGTCTTTGCCTTGAGTGCATTGCCACCAAGTTGACACTCATCGTACGGATGTCGTGGTTTTGAATGATGTAGTAATTAGTATAAGTCATATTGACTTCACGAATTCGGTGATCTTGGATCCATTTGAGATCCATCTGTTCCTGTAGAGCTGACTGCACCACAGAACACCCTTGATCGTCCTTAGAGCAGGTATCACACTGGTGATAGTTATGAGATGGAACATGACCATATCCACTCTGTCTGTGATGCATCTTGACATGGTTGGTTCCTAATAAGAGTACATCATGAATTTGATAGTTGTCCTTAAACTCTCCTTCTATCAAATTTATCGTAGCCTTCTTATGTTGAGGCAACGGGTTTGTCTGAATGTTCGGATTTGTATCCTTGAAGGATAAGACCCTGCTCCTGACAAGCTTCTGCACATCGGATTTGAAACTGAGACAGTTTTCTATGTTATGCCCTGGTCCTCCTTGATGGTAAGGGCAAGTCTGATCTGCTTTGAACCAAAAAGGCGGATTTTCCGGTACTGTAAGAGGAGACTGTAGCGAGCGATTTTTGTCGGTGACGCGACCACCTTACCGCTGAAGTTTGGGTTTTCCTCCTCGAGGAGGAAGGGTGCTACTTTCTGATTTCTTATTTATCCCATGAAGCTGGAAAGGAAAGGGAAGCTATCTAAAACTAACCTTGCACGTGAATGCTTAACTGAACAAACACTTAAAAGAGATTGGGGGGTCCGGGGTCAGGTTATACAATGGGTAGTTGTCACTTACCCATCCTATATGTGGTTATCCACATGATATTAGCTTTAGGGTTTCACTTTGTAATTGATGGTGTTTATCTGCTGATGGGTTGGGAAATTTTCTTGGGAAATATGAGTGAGTGAGTGAGATTTGTTGATGGTCGGGTGTTTTTGGTAAGGTACTGTACCTAAGTTTTGATTGATATGTGAAGGTACTGGACCTAGAGTCTTTGTTTAGTATGCTCGCTAAGATTTTGCAATCTTATGCCTACGTATTCCCGTTTAAACGAAATAGGGAAATCAGAGCAATCGTAGTTCCTCCTATTCTAAGGGAGGAAAAAGATGTTTTGGTGTCTTGTTCAAAGACCAAGATTGATGCTAAAAGGGTATTTGTGTCTTGTTCAAAGCCCAAGATTGAAGCTAAACGCGTATGACTGAGAGAATATTTGTCATCTTTAAAGAAGGATTGTTGATTTTTTTGTTTGCCTTGATCAAAGCACAAGGTTGATGCTAAAAGGTTAATTGATTTGGCTAGGGGATTTCTTTCTAGAAAGCCTAAGAGGAGTCTGGATAAGACCGACTCAACAAGAGAGTGTTTTATCTGTCTTGTACAAAGCCCAAGATTAAGGCTAAAAAGAGACTGACTCTTTGGGGATATCATTATACAAAGCCTAAAAGAAGGCTAAAAAAAGGGTTTTGACTCCGTCGGGGAGGTTTATATGTGTCTTGTACAAAGCCCAAAATTGAGGCTGAAATGGGAAATTTAACTGACTCTGGTGAGGATATTTTTTATGTGTCTTGTACAAAGCCCAAGATTGAGGCTGAAATGAGTTGACTCTTCTTGGGGAAGAATGATTCCTCAAAGCCTAGAAGAAGACTGAGTGGAAATGACTCTGCTGGGGAAGATATCTATCCCCAACTCAAGAGAGGGAAATTTATGTCTTGTACAAAGCCCAAGATTGAGGCTAAAGGGTTCTGACTCAACAAGAGAGTGTTTTTATCTGTCCTGTACAAAGCCCAGGATTGTGGCTAAACAAGCTGGAGAACTTGAGAGGAGGCTAGCTCCTACTAAGGGGGGAGATCTTTATACCAATCTTTGGATAAAGATCGACTCAACAAGAGAGTATTTTTATCTATCTTGTACAAAGCCCATGATTGAGGCTACAAAAGGTTAACTCAATGAGAGAGTCCAAAATGGTGATTGACTCAACTAGAGAGTCTAAGAGGTGATTGACTCAACAAGAGAGTCTGGAAAGGTGGTTGACTAAACAAGAGAGTCTTTTATACTCAACAAGAGAGTGATTTGTTGTCTCATACGAAGCCCGAGATTGACGCTAAAAGGGTATTGACTCAACAAGAGAGTCTGGAAAGGTTAACTCCGCTGGGGAAAATCATTTGTACAAAGCCCAAGAGGAGGCTGACTTCGCTTAGGAAGGATCATTATACAAAGCCTTAGAGGAGGCTAGCTTTCTGCTGAGGAAAGGTCCTTATACAAAGCCTAAGAGGAGGCGATCTTTTGTCGGGGATAATTGAGATCCCCAGGCAGGTCCAAGTGGGGGAATCAACCCTTGCTAAAGATTACAGAAGAGTTGATATGTCAGATACCTTGAGGTTCTGATTTGAGATAGTGTTGACCCTGGTCGGGGAACTCTCATGAGAGAGGCTGGGTTTCTGCTGGAGATCGATCCAAAATGTCTGGGGTTTCTTCCTATAGTTTTAAGGAACTTGAGAATGTCTTTGATACTCAAGGGGATTAGACTGTCCAAGTCTACTGGAGTGGAGGAGTTTTATCTTTTGTATGATGCCTCCAAGAGGAGGCAAGGGCATTAAGGGATGAGAATCAACCCTAAAGTGGCCTGAGGTTTGACACTAGAGAGACTGCTCTAGCAAAGGATGACTAAGTTTTGTCTTATACCTTTAAGAGGTCACCAGGGTCCTTGTATTAAGCCCAAGAGAAGGCATGAGAACTTCTAAGAAGCCGAAGGATCCTTGTACAAAGCCTAAGAGGAGGCGGGGATGCTTTTAGGAAGCCTGTGGGTCCTGAACCAAGAGAAGTTCGAGAAATGCAATTCACAGAGAAGATATCATTTCAGGAAAGTTTGAGGTTCGAAGAAACTCAAGAGATGTTATTCACAGAGAATAGATCAACTCCGGGGAGTAGAATTTCTTGAACAATTTCTAGGGGTGACAGTCTGAGAAAAGGTTCACCGAGAATACTGCCTTTCTCTTTGTTCCATATTGTTTACCCCCAATAAAAGGGAAGACTGTATCTGGAAATCCTATGGGGATCTAGTTTTGTTTGTATTTAAGAGTGATTAATATGGCTTTACCTAGTTCTATACCTAGTTGTCGGGGAAAACTCTAAATAACTATACTAGTATATATACAGTTGATATATGACAAGTATTTTAAAAGATATGAAAGAAGAATAACCATGCGCAGCTTCCCACAATATAGTTATATATATCTGACATGTATTTAAAAGAATGAAACAAGACTAACCATGCGCAGCTTCCCACAATACAGTTATATATTTTAAAGCGAGTAAAAGAAAGTTGTTTAAAACTTACAGGTGAGCGAGCTTCCATGTTGTATTGTTAGTTATTCAGAGAAATTAAAGAAAGTTTTGATAACAACTGTATATTTGAACCTAAATCAAAAGGGAGTTGTTTGTGAAAAATTGTTGAGGCTTATACTCAAGGAGAGGCCCAAGGTTTGAACAGTAATTGTATTGTTGTTTTAAATATCGAATCGAGACTTATACAACGACTGAGGCCCAAAAAGTTTTCTGTACAAAGAGGATTGGGTCTTACACTCTATTAGAGGCCTAAAAGTGTTTAAAGAAAAGAAATGGGACTTATAGCTCGAGGAGAGGCCCAGATGATTATTTATTTGAAAATGGCGATCGCGCCGAGGTTTGAAAACACAGTGGGTCTTATACGATGACCGAGGCCTAAATTATTTTGGTTTTCAAAAGGGGGTTAGGTCTTACACTCTATTAGAGGCCCAAAGGGATTTGAAAATGAATAAAGATGGGTCTTATAGCTCAAGGAGAAGCCCAGTGATTTATACAGAGGGACTTATACAATATGTGAGCCCCAAAATTGTTTATTTACAAAGGGATGGGACTTACACTCTATCAAGAGGCCCAAGGTTTGAAAAAGATTGCTGAGGGTGGAATTAATCAAAACCCTAATTTTGTCTAAAATGAAATTAATTTTGTTTAAAAATTAATAAAAATTATTGAAAACATGTGAAAAATGAGTGGTGATCTTGGATCAATGTTTCAAAAATCATGTTTTTATTCACAAAATGATTGGAAACCATTTTAGTTTGAAAAATCAAGAAGGAAAAAATATTTTAAATGTTAAAAAACAAATAAAAATTAATTCTTTGCAAAAATATCAAATATATGAAATAAATAATAATTTTGGGAAATTTTGTAAAATAAAATATTTTAACATTTTTTGTGAATTATTAAAAAAAGAATCAACTCAAAATCATTAAAATTTAGAGAGAAATTAATATTTGAATCAATTAAATAAAATCACAAAATTCAAATATTTGAATATTTGAAAAAGGGCGCCAAGAACAACCAAGAACACCCGCATGTTCTGAGTTTTGCCCAGATTTGCATTTTTTCATCAATCTCACTGAATACTTGATGAAATCACACAATCCACATATCAATCTACTCGTTTTCACCTCACGATCATGTATATGGTTTGGTTGGAATTGCTCTCAAGCTCAAAACCCGATAGTGACTAGCTTTGGAAGGCAAAATTGGGTGCTTTGGTACACTCAAACTAATCACAAATGAGGTCTATTTATAGTGCACCAAGTTTGTTTTGGCTGCAATAGTGTATGGCAACTGGTACAGGTCTGTGGCCAATTGGATCACTTTGGAATCTCAAGTCTCCTCTAGCTATTGACTTGAGATTAGAGCACAAGCCTATGGTTCTTTGATTCAAGGATAAGGCTTGACTGAAGTGTTCATTTTTGCTCTGATACATGCCACCTCTAAGCATCCATTGAATGCCTCAAAACAAAATTGGGGTCTTGAGGCATCTCTAGCTATTAGGGGTGCCAAACCTATATGTAGTTCCAAAGACTTGGGAGGCTTATGGATCAGTGTCTGTTCCTCCTTGGTCTCCCCCTGAGGTGTGCAGATGGATAAACTTGTTTGTTGTTTGCACAAATTGATCAAATCGAGCCATAATGCACAAATCTGCCTTGCACAACAGTTTCCAGCAAGGCATGTTGTAGCTGTCATATCTCCTAGCTCAGATGGAATTTGATGAAGTTCTTGGACATTTTGGAAATATGGTATATCCTATTTCATCATGATTTGAAACTTTGGTTTTGTCACTTTTGTGTTTTCAGCCAATTTGATCACTCCATAACTTAAAATCCATGAGGAAGTGGAATGAGGTGTAGTTGATACTTTTAAAGTATGCCACGAGAGCTACAAATCCATCTTGGACCATCCAAAATGGTTGCTTGGATCTCAAGTTATGATCCTTGGAAGTTGGTACCCTAGCCTCTTTGTTCCATAACTTAGAAAAATTCTAAGTTTTTATGGTTACCCCTTTTACAAGTTATCCCACTTTCTTTATTTTTTTCTTCATGAATGATGATTCAAATCACATATTAACATTGTTTTAGGGTTGAGGAACCATAATTGTGAAAAATCTCAAAAAGTCAAACTTGACTTTTGTGCACAGTTGACTTTTTATCAGATGAATTACAAACTGTGCGATCCTTTGTGAAATCAAGTCCTTGACCTAAATCAAACATAATGGATATGTTAGTTCTGCAGCTATGCAGTATTTGTGTTGGCTAAATTTTGTTAAAACCTATATGATAGCTTTATGTCACTAAAGTTGTTTTAACATGTACTTTTGTGTATCTGCCAGTATAGTTTAGTTGCAGGTTGTGGAAATGTCAAGTGTGATGTCTTGGCATGTTGTGCTGCACTAAGCTAGTATGAGTGCATGGTTATGTCATGACAGATTCAGAGACATTGGACTTCACTAAACCTGAAGGTTAAGGTTCTGTGATGTGATGTCAAACAAGACGTCCAAAGCAACATTCTGTTGAGATTGTTTTGGTTTTATTTGCTGCGTATTTTTTTGAAGACTGGCGTGTGTTTACATTCTATTATTGGTGAGAGAAAATCATGGTCTGTCGTTTTTATAGCAGCAATATGTTTAATAGGACGTGATTACTTGCTAAGAAGAACAGGTTAAGTAAGAAGTCCTATTATATGCTGAGACATGTTGAGATGAGAAGTTCTCATCATCTGGAGCAACATGTCGGATAAAGATGTCCTATGCTGAATCATTTGACATCGCGCCTGTGCTGAGCTGGACAGTTAAATTCTGTTATGATTTAACAGATGCAGAATATTCTGGTAATATTATGTTATCCTATGTGGCGTTGTTTAGTTGGTCTGGAAGATTCAAGTCAGAATCAAGAAGAATAAAGACTTTCTAAATTATGGAGATAATTTAGGAAAGATTTGGATTGAAGACCTATTTTGTTGGAGTTATTTTTGCAGATTTGTGAGCAGTCTATTTGCTGCGTTTTTGAAGGCCAAAATCCAGTTGGGAATAGGTTATATATAGATACTTTGTAACCTAATTTGGTAACTCAACCAAAATATGTAAAAGTTCTAGTATTAGGGTTGGTTCCTGTACCACTCGACATGTGAGTTGGACAGTTTGTTAGTGTGATCCTCGAAGCTGTTAAGTAAGAGGAGTATTGTTCTTGGAGGAAGCTTTTAAGTAACTCTAAGTTGTGTCTTGGAAGGGTGTCTTCCGTGCTGAATTGTTGTATAGGTAAAGAGCCGTTGATGCAGTGGCGGATTGTTGACTGCTAGACATCATTGCGATGATTGGGAGTGAGAAAGAGTTTCTCATATCTAGAGAGGATCTAGGTAGAAGGGTCATTAGGTAGTGATTAAGTGATAAGCTATAAACGGGGAGTTTAGCTTTGAATTGATACTGCTGATAGTGGACTTCATCCCTGGCTTGGTAGCCCCCAGAGTAGGTGTGTTAGACCGAACTGGGTTAACAATTCTGTGTGCCTTGTTTTTATTTTTTCAGTACCGTGCTTATTGTTATATACCTTGCTACGTGTTCATGTCAGACCAGATGTCGAATGACGTGTTATAGGACATCTGAATTCTGCACATGTACCAGAATTTCAATTGGTATCAGAGCAGGCATCCTGTTCTGTTTCTGGGTGAGATCCTAGGGAAGATACTTTCTGGTCATGGGCAAGGTAGGTGGTACCTACTGAAAAGTTGCTTGAACTTGGAGAAGTTCATATAGGTGTTTGAATGGTCCCTTGAAGTGGAGGATGGACTATTCAGGATAGGGTGTGTATTGGCTTTGTTTGAAGTTGTCAGGTGTGGTGAGCTGCTGTGTGGTTTGATTTATTTTCAAACCTATGTTGACCTAGTGCACATGGAGTGGCGTGGGTTATTATGTTTTGCCTGAAGGGTGTGGAGGAGTTTTCTGGTGTGTGTTCTGCTGCATATATATATCTGATGGAAAATTCCTGGTTATTCATATTGCTGAGGGAGATTCTTCAACATCTACGAAAGAAGTGGCTAGTTCTTTTGTTGATGCGTCTTATAAGATGTTCTGACATCTTATTAGAGCAAGCAGGATCTGTTTCCTTGGTAGTTCCGCTGCATGAGGATCTGATTGAAGAGCTCTAGAAGTATGGGATTATGGAGTTATGATTGAAGGAAGATTGTAGCTGTCCTTACTCGTTTTCTGTTCTTGTAGATATCAACCGGTGTGATGTCACATAGCATTCCAAAGTCGGGAGCAGAGGGGTGTCTTTGTGATGGCTGAGTCTTGTATGACTTGGTACATGGGTGAGTGGCTTCATCATGAAGGGTAAGATGAATTATCAAACTCATGCTCTAGGGGTTTGATGATTTCTTGTTGATTAAGTTGTTGAAGACACTTGATATGATGATCAAGTCCAATCAAGGCAACTGAGTCATGTTATATAGTCTTCTAGTTATTCCTCAGAGTAGGAGGTGCTTCCTAGGAAGCATAGGGGTGAAGACCGTGGAGGTGATTTATTTTCACCTTTCACAAAAACAGCAAGGAATGATGCATCTCTCTTGACCCTAAGAGTAAATCCAATCTGTTTGAAGATTTGTTGAGGTAAAGAAGACTTGTTCAGAGAAAATCTTAGTTACTTGAGTCAAGAGTGGCAGCCTTGGTATCTCAACACTGTCCTTGAAAAAGATACTTGCAACAAGACTGAATACTTTATAAGTGTTCATGACATGATCTGGTGGAGCTCAGCTACAGCAGTGAAGAAGGGGTATTGTATAAGGATTTAAGATCAATTTCTACTTATAAAATCCACAAGTATTTAATTGATTATCCTTGTGATTCAAGATTGGTGATGTTTAACACGATGTTTGGAACATCTCATCATCAGAGTTTGTGCAGAATCATGGGAGGGGTACTGCATAAGATTTAGCATCTATTATTTCTTAGGAGTTGGCCTGAGAATTTGCTTCAGTCTTGTGTGACAGGAGTTGTGTATTTCTGGAAAGTTTTCTGGCAAGAAGCT
Source organism: Lathyrus tuberosus (assembly GCA_022829125.1). Lineage (NCBI taxonomy): Eukaryota > Viridiplantae > Streptophyta > Magnoliopsida > Fabales > Fabaceae > Lathyrus > Lathyrus tuberosus. Next base: position 183,369 of record JALAZF010000153.1, read on the forward strand.
GGTCTGGATATTGTTGATGCTGAAGATGAAGATGGAAGACTATGAAGACATCATGATCTTGATGGTTACAGCTTGGATCAGTTTATTTCTGATCTAAGTGGTTTGGAGCATGGTGTTTGCTCTGGTTGTGGAGGTCGAGGATAAGTGGCATTTATCTCTGGCTTTCTACTGACGGCTCTACTAAAGGAAGCGACATTCTTTAGTATTGCTATGGGGTAGTCTTGGACTACTTATTTTATGAAGATTCAGATGTGGTAGGTTTGAAGTCTTTGGAGTTTCTAAGCAGGATGGAGGTTGTCTACTCAAACTTGATTGTTGAATCAAGTCTATGAGAGCATGGAAATCTGTTTCTGCAAAGGGAGGAGGTTCTTCTGAGTGGCAGAAGGAAGAGGTGAATTTGACAGTTGGATGTCATAATGTTCTGACATCTAGCTTAACATCAGAAGTCTCAGTTGGTGAATGTGGCACATCAGCTTAAGATAGGATGATCTACAGGAATGAAAATTGAATGCTTCAAGAAGATTGCTCTCATGGCAGTTTGCTGGAGCTGCAAGAAGAAGAAGATATTACACGACTTAGAGATTCTAAGTGTGTTTGATAGTAAGCTAGTGGAACATGTGTTTTGAAGATCAATTTTAGTGGGTAGATCAGGATATCTTTGTGAGAATTTTGACAAACGTGAAGAAGACAATTTGTGGCAATTGGCTTTTTTATATGAGGATTCATGAATGAGGTGATCAAACTGTGGCATTTGGTTGATCTCAGAAGTGGATTCGAAGAATCAAGATAATTAGAGTGTGGCAGCTGGTTATTATTGAGGATTGTCTTGGAACAAGTTACTCTTGGGCAGAAGGGTGATGAGTTGAAGACTCAAGGAGAATATTCTTCTTGAAGGTGGATGAGAGTTTATTTCTCTAGTTCTTTGGATTACTATGCTATAGTAAGTCCAGTTGGTGGAGCATATCAAGAATCATGGTGATGATGTCTTGGTGTGTGGCAGATGTTCTAACTTGGTGTTGGAACATTATCCGGGATGGATATCCTTGGTGAAGGATGATTTTGCTCTGGTTCTAGAACTTGGTGCCTATATTATGCCTAAGGAGCGTCTACATAGTCATACGGGAGAATGATGAAGTAGAAGGTCTGCCTTGGATGAAGAATGTAGAGAAGACTGAAGTAGATCAGGTATTGATTGCTTGAAAGTCTGAAGGTGAAGATACTCATCAACTGATCAGGAGTATTCCAAATTATCATACGGGAGAATGATAGGGAATGATTGCCTTTGGAGAGTTGGGTGAGAGAATATTGTTCCTGTGTTCTTGTGATCTTCTGTGATGTGATGGGCTGTGATGTGGTTTTTGTGGATTTGAAGTTTTTGTGGCTCTCTGGTTGTTTGAAGGAGGATGGTGATCCTTATGTTCCTCACGTATAGCATAATGTAACTTCATGTGTGAGTGACTACTTTTTCTTGTCAGAAGGGATTGTGGTGCCAAAATGAATGTGATTCAGCAGGTGGCTGGACTGGGAGTGAGCTCTTGAAGACATGAAGATGTGTCTTATGTTTTCCATTCAGGTGCACTAGTTATCCACGTCAGGGGGAGTAATACTACTATTTTTTTCCTGCTTCTGGTTGATTTCCCTTAAATGCATAGTTGCTTGGTTTGGCATATTATGGCTAAAAAGGGGGAGAAGTAAGTAGTAGTAGCCAGTGTCCTTGGTTGTTTCCTTAAGGGGAAGCTGGCTGGAGTCAGGGGGAGATAAGTGTGCTGCTGACATATGATGGTCTATATGATGTTCTAACTTCTCTGAGTTAGTGTGAGTGGCTGTGTGAGGTTGTGTATGTGTGCAGATGAAGATTGAGTGCTGATCTGCTTGTGTAGGTGCTGCAGTGCTGATAATTGTTTTATCTGCTACTGATGTGTGTGACTATCTTCTGCTGCTGATATATTTGATATGATATGATGGTTTTAGCCAAAATTTGCCAAAGGGGGAGATTGTTAGTTCTGCAGCTATGCAGTATTTGTGTTGGCTAAATTTTGTTAAAACCTATATGATAGCTTTATGTCACTAAAGTTGTTTTAACATGTACTTTTGTGTATCTGCCAGTATAGTTTAGTTGCAGGTTGTGGAAATGTCAAGTGTGATGTCTTGGCATGTTGTGCTGCACTAAGCTAGTATGAGTGCATGGTTATGTCATGACAGATTCAGAGACATTGGACTTCACTAAACCTGAAGGTTAAGGTTCTGTGATGTGATGTCAAACAAGACGTCCAAAGCAGCATTCTATTGAGATTGTTTTGGTTTTATTAGCTGCGTATTTTTTTGAAGACTAACGTGTGTTTACATTCTGTTATGGGTGAGAGAAAATCATGGTCTGTCGTTTTTGTAGCAGCAATATGTTTAATAGGACGTGATTACTTGCTAAGAAGAACAGGTTAAACAAGAAGTCCTATTATATGCTGAGACATGTTGAGATGAGAAGTTCTCATCATCTGGAGCAACATGTCGGATAAAGATGTCCTATGCTGAATCATTCGACATCGCGCCTGTGCTGAGCTGGACAGTTAAATTCTGTTATGATTTAACAGATGCAGAATATTCTGGGAATATTATGTTATCCTATGTGGCGTTGTTTAGTTGGTCTGGAAGATTCAAGTCAGAATCAAGAAGAATAAAGACTTTCTAAATTATGGAGATAATTTAGGAAAGATTTTGATTGAAGACCTATTTTGTTGGAGTTATTTTTGCAGATTTGTGAGCAGTCTATTTGCTGCGTTTTTGAAGGCCCAAATCCAGTTGGGAATAGGTTATATATAGATACTTTGTAACCTAATTTGGTAACTCAACCAAAAGATGTAAAAGTTCTAGTATTAGGGTTGGTTCCTGTACCACTCGACATGTGAGTTGGACAGTTTGTTAGTGTGATCCTCGAAGCTGTTAAGTAAGAGGAGTATTGTTCTTGGAGGAAACTTTTAAGTAACTCTAAGTTGTGTCTTGGAAGGGTGTCTTCCGTGCTGAATTGTTGTATAGGTAAAGATCCGTTGATGCAGTGGCGGATTGTTGACTGCTAGACATCATTGCGATGATTGGGAGTGAGAAAGAGTTTCTCATATCTAGAGAGGATCTAGGTAGAATGGTCATTGGGTAGTGATTAAGTGATAAGCTGTAAAAGGGGAGTTTAGCTTTGAATTGATACTGCAGATAGTGGACTTCATCCCTGGCTTGGTAGCCCCCAGAGTAGGTGTGTTAGACCGAACTGGGTTAATAATTCTGTGTGCCTTGTTTTTATTTTTTCAGTACCGTGCTTATTGTTATATACCTTGCTATGTGTGTTCATGTCAGACCAGATGTCGAATGACGTGTTATAGGACATCTGAATTCTGCACATGTACCAGAATTTCAGGATATATTCCATAGGTGTTGTAGGGTGTATTGAATCATGTCCCATGGTTTGGGAGCATGTCTTGGTCAAAAGTCAAAGGTACAGTTGACTTTTCCCTCAAAACCCTAATTGTGGTCCTGATGACATTGAAAATTGTAGATCAAGCTTCTTGGATCAAGCCATTGTTGCAAATGGATCAATGTAGTGCATTGGAGACCCTCAAATCATGTCTTGAGGTCAAGAAACCCTAATTCCTGATTTTTGGTAAATGTATCCCCTGAGGCTAAATTGACTTGATGATTAGGTCCATAAGGTCCCTTGGAGTATCTTGAGTTATATTGTGAAGCATTGGCTCATGCCCAGATGAAGATTTTCATCTGGAGGCCCTGGTCAACCAAAACCCTAATTTGGTGTCACTAGCGATCTTGAGGCTTAATCCACTTGGAAGGCTGCAACCTTGTGCCTGATTCTTGATGTGGGAGTCCTCTTGATCATTTATGGATGTTTTGAGAGGTTAGACAAGTTGAAGATCATGTCATTCCTTAATTGATCCTTTATCTAAGCTCTAAGAGGGTTTGAAACCCTAATTCTTAGTTGTAGTGAATGCTCACCCATCTGTGAGGAGATTGGTGAGGCATGATGGTTCATCCATATTGTGGCAATGATTTGCACAATGATGGGAAATCTTATTGGTCAAAATATGCGGTATGACAGATGCCCCTATTTAATCTTCTTGGACCCGAAGGTGTGAATGGAGATGGTATTCGGGCATTCGGGGTGTAAGAGGATTAAATATCGGAATACCCAAAATTTTGACAATGGTTATGAATGGCAGTTTACGCATTCACCTTCTTTTGATAAGAAACTATACTTTGAAAAGGTAAACCCCCCCCCCCCCCCCCCGATCCTGGCCTTCAGCCAAGGAACTGGTCTATGTTTCTGAAATAAACTTCCCCGCGATCCTGGTTTCCTAACTGAGGAACTGGTCTCAGTTTCTGAAATAAACTTCCCTGCGATCCAGGTTTCCTATCGAGGAATTGGTCTCAGTTTCTGAAATAAACTTCCCTGCGATCCTAGTTTCCTACCGAGGAACTGGTCTCAGTTTCTTTTTTCGATAAACTTTCTTGACAAGAAACGCTATTCGCCTGAGTTGTAGAGGTGTACAAACTTCTCTGTTGGAGACGCCATTTGTCGGCTCTACTGGGGAAAACGAGTCTCTTGAGAGACTGCTTCCTGCTTGGGGATACTACATCATACTTTTCTTCGAGACCTTCTCGAAGAAATGCGATACAATGTACCCCAATTTTGAGGTGCTGATGACTTCAGTAACATTGATTTTCTGGAGAGAAGAACCATTATGTTGATGAGAGTCTTTAGTTGCGAGGCTCTCTCTGGGATTTTCCTTAATTCGGGAAAGCGAAGATATCATCTTCAATGGAGAATACTGACGTTTGTCGAGAATTTTCTTGTTTTTCAGAGGTTCAAGTTATCAAAGTGGTCAAGAGCCTTCTCCATCCCAGAAATAAACTGGAGGAGAGATCGCTCAGATAAGGCGTTTCCTGACGAGGAAATAACTGACAACTCGATTGAGAGGACTTTTATCACTAGGGGACAAGACCAACCGGAGTGATAGTGATGCAATATGAATATGAATGTAAATCAATCATGCATGATGTATGTTTGTATATGCTGACAAAACTGAAGCGACATACAGACTAGTGGATGAACACGACTGGATACCCGGCCACAGCAGGGGATGAAAAGTATCACTGGTCCAAAAGTAACAATTCTACCTTGCTTAGGAGAGATAGTCCCTGTGGGGAACAACCGTTGGTCGGGCTTAAGAGATGAGAACTCTGTCGGGGGTGTCGGATGGAATGTTTGCATCCGACACAGTTGATCCTTCATTCCAGTGTACCGGTCTAGATGGAGTACTTTGATTATGCACTTTGAGGTTCGATTACTTCTGGAGAAGCGATTGATGTTCTTTCGATGTTCAACAGTCAAAATAAATTGCCATTTTTATTTTAAAAGCAGAAAAATTTGAGAAGTAAATTCGTTTTTGTTTTATTTCAAGAACCGTTGACCATGTTAAAATGTCATTCTGTAAAGCTAAAACAAATAAGATTTACAAACGAAAGCACTATGGCTCAAATTTTATTGATAGGATGGAAATCATCCAAGCGCGTGATTCCATAGAGTATTTACAAAGTTAGAAAAGGGTAATTTAAGGGAAAAGGGCTATATTGAAACATAGCGACCACTATCCTTCTACCAACTTTGAATTCGGGACATCCTGAGCTTCTGCCGAAGATGGCCTTGACTGGAGTTTTCCTGATGGATGGCATGACTGCTGAGGAGTTGAACTGATGAGACAAAGTTACTTTCCATTATCCCTAACTTTTTCCTGGATTGTACTTTGATATTTCCAATCCACCGGGATGATTTTTGATTATGTCTCTAATTTTTTCCTGGACCGCCCTTTCGGGTTTTCAATCCACCAAGACGTTTTTTTTCTTTTTTATTTTATTTAGGCGAAGTATTCTTGACTACGTCAACATTTGTGGGGTAGGCAAATTCCTCTCCATCCATGGTTACGATTTTCAAGGCGCGGCCTGAAAAAGCTTTCTTGACCACATAGGGGCCGTCATAATTCGGAGTCCATTTGCCCCGAGAATCAGTGAGGAACGATTGTATCTTTTTCAGTACAAGGTCTCCTTTCCGGAAGACGCGATGTCGGACCTTTTTGTCAAATGCCTTCTTCATCCTTTGCTGATACAACTGACCATGGCATAGAGCCGTTATTCGCTTTTCCTCTATCAGATTCAGTTCATCGTGTCGACTTTGACACCATTCCACTTCTGTTAGCTTAGCTTCCATCAATACCCGGATTGATGGAATCTCTACATCTATGGGGAGCACTGCTTCCATGCCATATACTAGAGAGAAAGGGGTTGCTCCTGTTGAAGTGCGGACAGATGTGCAATAACCGTGAAGAGCAAAGGGTAGCATCTCGTGCCAGTCTTTATAAGTTACAACCATCTTTTGAATGATCTTCTTGATGTTCTTGTTAGCCGCTTCTACAGATCCGTTCATCTTGGGTCGGTAAGGAGATGAGTTATGGTGTTCGATCTTGAACTCAGCACACAACTCTTTCATCATCTTTTTGTTCAAGTTGGATCCATTATCGGTAATTATCTGGCTCGAAACACCATAACGACAAATGATAATGTTTTTGATAAATCGGACCACCACTTATCGGGTTACATTGGCATATGATACTGCTACGACCCACTTGGTGAAGTAGTCAATGGCTACTAGGATGAACCGATGTTCGTTCGAAGCCTTTGGTTCGATCATGCCAATCATGTCGATTCCCCATATGGAAAAAGGCCATGGGGAAGAAAGAACTTTGAGATGCGTTGGTGGTACATGGATTTTGTCTGAGTATATCTGACACTTGTGACACTTCCTCATGTACTTGTAGTAATCGGATTCCATGGTCAACCAGTAGTACCCTGCTCTCAGAATTTTTCTCACCACTGTGTGTCCGTTGGCATGAGTGCCAAAGGATCCTTCATGAATTTCTTTTATCAGCATGTTAGCTTCTGGTTTGTCTACGTAGCGGAGCAAGACCATGTCGAAGCTTCTCTTATAGAGTGTATCACCGCTCAGGAAGAAGCTACCTGCTAGCCTTCTGAGGGTCTTTCTGTCTTTTCTTAATGCCCTAGGTGGGTACTCTTGTTTCTAAAGGAAGCATTTGATATCGTGATACCAAGGTTTGTCGTCTGTGACTACTTCAATCGTGAAGATGTAAGCGGGCCGTTCAAGGCGCATTATGTCAATCTTAGGTATATCATTCCATTGACCAACACTAATCATGGAAGAGAGAGTGTCTAATGCATCAGCCATGTGATTCTCTTCACGAGGGATATGATGAAACTCGATTCTGTTGAAGAATGGTAACAACCTTCTCGCGTAATCCTTGTAAGGAATCAATCCTGATTAGTATGTGTTCCAATCTCCTTTGATTTGATTGACAACCAGGGTTGAGTCGCCATATACATCTAAGTTCTTGATCCTTAAATCAATTGCTTCTTCGAGACCCATTATACAAGCTTCGTATTCGGCCTTATTGTTTGTACACTTGAATGTCAGTCAGGCGGTGAAAGGAATGTGGGTACCCTGAGGTGTTATGATGATTGCCCCAATTCCGTTTCCATAATGATTGACAGCTCTGTCAAAGATTAGTCCCCATTGGGAACCTGGTTCTGGCCCTTCACTGGGTAGCGGTTCATCGCAATCTTTCATTTTCAAATACATGACATCTTCGTCTGGGAAGTCAAATCCAATTGATTCCTGATCGTCAATCGGTTGATGAGCCAAATGATCAGCTAAAACACTTCCCTTAACGGCTTTCTGAGCGTGGTACTCGATGTCATATTTTGATAACAACATCTGCCAACAGGCAATTCTTCCCGTGAGAGCGGGTTTTTCAAAGACATACTTGATTGGATCCATTTCGGAGATTAACCAAGTAGTGTGACTAATCATATATTGGCAAAGAAATTTGGCTGCCCAAGCCAAAACACAACAAGTTTTCTCAAGCATAGTGTAAGGAGTCTCGCAATCGGTGAATTTCTTGCTCAAATTGTAAATGGCAGACTCTTTCCAAGACTATTAAGTACATGATCAGTGGTCTTCCTTCCACTGGAGGTGATAGAATCGGTGGGTTCAATAGGTATTCCTTGATACTGTCGAAGGAAGTTTGGCAATCTTCTGTTCAAACGCAGTCCTGATTCTTTTTGAGTAATTTGAAAATCGGCGCACATGTTGCGGTCATGAGGAATATAAATCTGGAAATGTAATTCAAACGTTCTAGGAATCCTCTAACTTATTTTTCAGTCTTTGTAGAAGGCATTTCTTGAATGGCCTTGGCCTTGTCAGGATCAACCTCAATTCCTTTCTGGCTGACGATGAACCCTAGCAGTTTCCCCGAACGGACATCGAATGTTCACTTATTAGGATTCAAGCGGAGTTTGTACTTTCTTAACCGCTCGAATAGTTTTGACAGGTGGGTCACATGCCCCTCCTTTGTTTTGGATTTGGCAATCATATCATCGACATACACCTCGATTTCTTTGTGTATCATGTCATGATACAGAGTAGTCATGGCCCTTTGATAGGTTGCCCCGGTGTTCTTCAAACCGAACGGCATTACCTTGTAACAAAAGGTACCCCATGGGGTAATGAACGAAGTTTTCTCCATATCTTTCGGCGCCATTTCTATCTGATTATAGCTCGAGAATCCATCCATGAAGTAGAAGACCTTAAACTTTGTTGTACTGTCTACCAGCATGTCAATGTGCGGTAAGGGTAAGTCATCCTTTGGACTGGCTTTGTTCAGATCCCTATAGTCTACACACATTCTGACATTTCCGTCCTTTTTTGGAACCGGTATTATGTTGGCTAACCATTGAGGATATTCTGATGTGGCGAGGAAACCTGCGTCAATCTGCTTCTGTACTTCCTCTTTGATTTTGATGGCCATGTCTGGATGAGCCCGTCTTAGTATTTGTTTTATCGGCAGACATTCTGATCTCAACGGTAGATGATGTTCCATGATGCTGGTATCCAACTCTGGCATATCCTGATAGGACCAAGCGAGTACATCGGGAAACTTTTTGAGAAGCTTTATCAAACCTTCTTTGACAGTCGAACTGAGCAGTGCCCCAATCTTGACTTCTTTTCTCTCTTCCTTTGAACCTAAGTTGACCGTTTACAACGGCTCTTTGTAAGGTTTAATGGACCTTTCCTCTTGTCTGAGTAATCGGGAGATCTCTTCTGGAATTTCTTCGCCATTTTCTTCTTCAGCCTCAAATACCGAGAATTCAAAGTTGGGAGAAGGCATTGGATCGTATGTTCCAATGGCGTTTAAAATAAGCAATCTGCATGACGTGATGATTTATTTTTAGATGAGATAGAGACAATACAAGAGTGTGTGCAGTGTAATTTTTGAAATATGCTTGTTTTTATTATTTGAGTTATTTTTAGGATTACCATTTTCTCAAAAAAGCGAAAAGAGAAAACAGCAATAAATGCAGAAATTACAGAATGACGTTATTCTATTTATGATTTGGTCGATTCTTGAAACTACTGCCCTATAAAACAAAACGTTATCACTTTGGGCGAAGCGAAGAGGTACATTTACAGAAAGTGATCCCCATCAAAACATCCATTTCACCGGGGCAAGGTGAAAGGCTAAGATAAAGACGGCAATTACTTAGACTTATGAACAACTTTCGGAACGTTGACAGCAACCCATTGGCGGCGAACTCCTCGGTGAATCACAAAGTCTGGTACCTTCTTTCTTGGCTTGTCTTCAGAAATAACACTGATTTTCAGTGGATCAGGATCTTTGGAATCTATCTCCCAGGCAGAGTTGTCGTAGGAAGATTCTTCAGCTGTATCTTGCACAGTGTTTGCACTCTCAGGGGTATCTTCCCATCCAGTTGGCTGGATGTCTTCGAGCCTGATAAGAGAGCTCTCGGGAGCAGTGTACTTGACTAAGAAGTCGAATTTGCCACTTTTTTGTCCTAAGGTGTCCCACACTTCTTTGGAACTGGAGGAGTCATCCCTTTCGATGACGTTGACCTCGGGAAAAGCATAATTAAGGAACTATTGTCCTGCAATCGTTGCAAATTCATCATCGCACTGGATATTTTCTGAATGCCCTGAGTGATGCTCCCATGATTCAGAGGAGACACAGGTATTCTTTTCAATGATGCTTAGCTGATATGCATCGTTCGGCTGACTCTTTTGCCCCAAGTCTCCTGGGTACGGCTGCCAGATAGGCAGGCCATCCATTAGGCCATAATAGTCGTGGTAAAATTTGTCTTTCATCAGAGTGTCCTCCTCTAATGAGTTTGGTGGAGCACGACATCCTTCTGGATCACAATCTCCGTATATCATCTTGACGTCTGACCTTGGTATATATCTCGGACTCTGTGCGGGATAGAAAAATGGTGTATGCACCTCTCTTTGAGAAATATAACCATCCTCATTGAGATAGGACTTCCATTCTTCATCTGTATCGGAGGAGTCACCCTCGTTGATGGTATGTACTTCTTGAGACATTGGGTGAAGGAAACATCCACTATGGAAGAAGTCCTGAATGGGATGAAGACTCTCATCGTTAATAGTAGTCTGGGTAGAGTTGGAAGAAAAACCAAGACCTTTCTTCATCTTGTTATTAGTAGGAATGACGAGATATCCCCATCATTTTGGATTGTTACTTTTGATCACTTTGAGAGCATCTTTGTACGAGGAAGTCGATGTTCTCTTTTCTGATCGATTCTCATTGCTCACTGTAAGTGCTTGGAACTAGGTTCCAACAACCTCCTCTGGTTCCACATAAGTGGATGACGATAGGTTACTCACGATCAAGGCTTGCTCTCCGCAGACCGTGACTAGTTGGTCGTCCTTGACAAACTTCAGTTTCTAGTGAAACGTCGAAGTGAGTGCCCCAGCCTCGTGTATCCAAGGTCTTCATAACAAACAACTGTATGCTGCTCGGATATCCATGACCTAGAAAGTGACTTGGAATGTGTGAGGAACGATAGTTATGGGAAGGTCGTCTTCGCCAATAACTGTTTTTCAGGATTCGTCAAATGCTTTAACGATGACCTCACTGCCTCTCATCGGAGATCCTTTGAATGATAGTCGCATTAAAGTAGACTTTGGCATCACGTTTGGAGCTGATCCGGTGTCTACCAGTAAGCTGGCTAAAGCATCGTCCTGGCTGTTGACTGTAATATTGAGTGCCATGTTATGATTGTGGCCCTCTTCCGGCAGTTCCTCATCACTGAATCCCAAGTTGTTGCAGGAAGTGATGTTGGAGATGATGCTGTCAAATTATCTTATTAATACATCTTGTTCCACAAAGGCTTTCTCTAAGACTTTCTGCAGAGCTTCCCTGTGAGCTTCGGAACTGATTAAAAGTGATAACACTGAGATTTTTGAAGGAGTTTGCAACAACTGATCAACAATGTTGTACTCACTCATCTGGATGAGCCTCAGAATCTCATCATTGTTCTTTGAAAGGTCGGGATCACTGGATTGACCGACTGGTTGATCGGGAATCTCCGTTTGAGGTTCCTTTTCTCTAGTAGGTTCTCCAACTCCTCGGTTGAAGATTCGACCGCTCCGTGTTACTCGACTGATGTCTGCAATATTCACGACGGAGGGTAATGGAATTTCCTTTCCATTCTCAATTTTTGTTTCACCGTATTTGTAAGGGATAACCTTAGTTGATTCATATGGTAATGGTCCCGGTAGATAGATAACTACAGGAGCCTTCTGATTCTTCTGACCATTGTAAGTAATTTCAATCACTTCCTGGTTGGGAAATTTCGATTCATCAAGTAAAGGGATGATGATACAAACATCTTTGGTCCTCTTATGATCAGATATTACGACAACATCTTTGATTCGATCAGCGACAAAGTCTGGCATCGAATTGGTTGACCCATAACTTAGACACAGTCGAATCTCTTTGTAGTCCAACTGACTCTAAAGGGCTGCTCGCACAAGGTAACATCCTTGATTATCTTCAGAGAAAACTCTACAACGTTCAAAGTTGTATGGTGGCACCCGGCCACGTCTGCTCTGTATGCAGTGTAACCTCACTAGATCTGTTTCCATTGATCGAACATCCTGACTTTGATGCCTAGTAGGGTTCCCATTAATCATACTGACTTGTTGTGTGTATTCATCTAAATAGATCGGAAGCCACCAATGGTTTAACAAGTGTTGCAAAGTTCTTTGAACGAGAGCGCATCCTTGGTCACTCTCACGACATCCCTTACAATTCTTATAATTATGCGAAGTCAGAAAACCGAGCTGGACCTCCTTAGCATGTAACTCTACCAAGCTGGTATTCATCAAACTAATATCAAATATTTGAATCATATTCACTTGATACTGATTTCTATCGCGGTAATCCTGAATCCATCCAAATCCATCTGACGCTGGAGGGTCTCCTGTACAAAAGAGCATCCCTGATTGTTTACCAAGAAAATCAGACAGGAATCGTAATCGTGTCGTGGCAGATTATGATGTTGGCCTTGCCTTGAGTGCATTGCCACCAAGTTGACATTCATTTCCAGAATGTCGTGGTTCTGAATGATGTTGGAATTCGTATAAGTCATGTTGACTTCACGAATTCGGTGATCCTGGATCCATTCGAGATCTAACTGTTCCTATAGAGCTGATTGCACCACAGAATATCCTTGATTATTTTTAGAACAGATATCACACTGGTGATAGTTATGAGATGGTACATGCCCATATTCGCTCTGTCTGTGATGCATTTTGACCAGGTTGGCCCTCAATAAGAGTACATCATGAATTTGATAGTTGTGGTTAGACTCTCCCTCTATTAAATTTACTGCAGCTTTCTCATGTTTAAGCAGCGGGTTTGTCTGAACATTTGGATTCGTATGCTTGAAGGATAAGACCCCGCTCCTAACAAGCTTCTGCACATCACATTTGAAACTGAGATAATTTTCTATGTTATGCCCTGGTCCTCCTTGGTGGTAAGGGCAAGTCTGATCATCTTTGAACCAAAAAAGTGGATTTTCCAGAATTGTAAGAGGAGACCTGGTTTGGACGTGCCCCTTGACCAATAATAGTGGAAATAGTTCTGCGTACAACATTGGTATAGGGTCAAACCCTTGGTGTTCGTGTCGTATGATTGTTGTTGTATGGAGGACGAGCCTGCTGAAGAGGCTGTTGTGTCCTTTGCTGATATTGTTGTTGAATCAGTTGGCTCTGAGCAACCTCAGGTTGATACGTAGGAACAGGAACAGGGTTAATAGCAGGAGTTACAGCTTCTACTGGTTGGTACCGTCGCCTTTGCTTTCCGAGAGAGATATTACCAATATCTTGCTCTTTTTTCTTAGGGAGAGCACTACCGTATCTTTTGGTACTGCTTGATGGTCCGGCATCTTTGACCAGACGTCCTTCTCGAACTACTTCCTCAAGACGAACTCCCATGCCCACCATCTCAGTGAAGTCACTGGGCGCACTGGCGACCATTCTGTCGCAGTAACATGAGCTCAAGGTTTTCGGGAAGATCTTTGTCATCTATTTTTCCTCAAGAGGTGGACAAATCTGGGCGGCAATTTCACGCTATCTCTGAGCGTACTCCTTAAAGGTTTCCTTATCCTTCTGCAACATGGCTCTGAGTTGATCTCTGTCGGGTGCTATGTCCAGATTATACTTGTATTGTTGAACGAAGGCAATGCCAAGGTCTCTGAAAGTTACGATCTTAGTGCGGTTTAATCCCATGTACCATTTGAGTGCGGCACCGGTTAAACTATCTTGGAAATAGTTGATCAGTAGCTATTGATTCTCTGTCTGAGTTGACATCCTCCGAGCGTACATCACCAAATGACTCTGAGGGCAAGAGTTACCGTTGTATTTTTCAAATTCGGGCACCTTGAATTTGTGCGGAACTTTCACATTGGGGACCAAACAAAGGTCTACGACGTCCTTTCCAAATAAATCCTGACCGCGAATGGATTTCAGTTCTTTCTGTATCTCCAGGAACTGTTCCTGGAATTCCCTCATTCTCTCGTCCATACTTTCGTTTTCACCAGACGGTATCTGGGAAATCTGTCCTTCCGGGACAGTGTGTACCACCGATGGTGGTATAGTCATTACGGCAGTTACTCTGGGTACTTCCCTCTCCCGAAGTTTGTAACCTTCAGGAGTTGCTATCATGCCCCTAGCATCTTGGCTTTCCCGAAGTTTGTAACCTTTAGGCCCAGCGGGTCATGCTGCAGTTTCCGGATCTTCAGTGATCTGCGGAATATATCCTTCTAGGATATAGTTGAGTGGCATGCCCCAGAGACGATCTTTAGGCATGGTATATCGAGGATCATACTTATCCACTATGGGCGTAGATGTGATCTCTGAGATCACGGTCCTTTGTTGTTACATCTGGGCTGCTGCTAGAGCTTCCATATCGTTGTGAAGCTTTCTCAGATCCTCCTTCAGAGCGTCGAGTTCTTCTCTCAACTCTCTGTTCCCTTCCTCGAGATTATCCATTTTCTATTATTGACTGGCCCGAGTATTGTACGAATGAGACAGTTTGACTCTAGAATCGAGACACAAACGTGAGATTAGTAGGTAAGAAGAATGTGTTACGTGATAATGATGAATGATATGCAATGATTATATTAATTAATTTTTTTTTGTTTAATCAAAATAAACTTTGAAAATTGGATTGCAAATATCAAACAGTGGGGAAACCCCGTTTTATTGAATTCAAAGATTGCGGAATGGAAATACAGTCATTTACATAGTGTTGTAAAAGGAAATATCTAAGCTAATGGATCCTCCTGAGTCCTCTCCGAGGAGAGCTCAGGTGCTGGTTCTGGTATTTTCCTTTTCTTTGACCGGGGCTCTCAAGCCGTTGTCGGGTTGTCATTCCTTTGCCAAATGAAAGGAGCGAGCAAATTCCTTTGGTCATCTTGGTTTTCTACAGGATATTGTTCTAAAATCTCGATCAGAGCGTCTTTTTCTTTTAACAATTGTTGTATTTTCTTACACTCCACATTGAGAATATGATACTTGTTCTTCCAAGACTTCTTCTCCTGTTGAACTCTGTTAAGAGTAACCTGAAGTTTTTCCTTATCAGACATAAAATAAAGGGCAGATTCCTTTAACGGAAGAACCTTCTGACGAGGGTAAGGCATCCTCAGTTTGAGAGCTCTAGTTTGCATCCAGTGGAGATAAGGTTCCACAGAGACACAGTCTGGTTTTCCTAGAGACTCTCTTCCTTTCCTGTGAACATGTTTCCAGGCATGCATTATTTCTGTCTTTATTGCCTTGTTATTTTCTCCCTCTTTGAAGAAAAGACCTTCCAGATGAGCATTACGCGGGACATGCCTCATCGGGTATCCGAATTGACGACGAACTAAAATTGAATGATAGTTGATTCCTCCTTGAGTTCCTATGAGGGGTACATTAGGGAAGATTCCACAACGGTCAATGATTCTGATCCCGTTATAGATTCAATTGTACCAGTCTATGTCAGAGTTGGTAAGAGACATGATTCTCTGCGACCAACGTAAAGTATTCTTAGGATCCCAAAAAGCAGCAGACTTGGGTAAGTGGGAAATGAACCATTTGTACAGCAGGGGTACACAGCAAGTGATCATTCCTCCGTTGTACAAATTCCTTAAGTGTACAGAATGATAAGCATCTGCGAGCAAGGTCGGTACAGGGTTTCCAATCAAAAATATCTTAATGGCATTGATATCTACGAAGTTATCGATGTTGGGAAACAAAAATAACCCGTAAGTGAGCAAAACAAAAATGCTCTCGAAAGCGGACACGTTCCCTATACTGGCAAAGTACAAGGCTTTCTTTATCAAAAACTGGGCTGTCAAACCTTGGATTCCACCCTTAGTGGTCATGTGAGTCCTGACTTCTGACTCGTCCAAATAGATAGCTCCTGCAATGGTTTGATCTTTTGGAAGTCCAGAAAAGGGAGCTTGGTCAGTGATATGTAAATCAGTCAGGTGAGAGTACTCCTACAGCGTTGGTGCTAGTTAATAATCCGGGAATGTGAATCAGTTAGGTGAGAGTACTCCTACTGAATGAGCGTAGCCAGTATTCCTTCAATTACATGGACCCTTAACAGAGACAGCAGTCCTCCGTACTTGGCTCTAAAAGCATCAGGGTTGGTGATCATCCTCGCCAAACCTCTCAAATCCTCTAGTTTTGGAACCTTGAAGGTGTGCTTGTGAGTCTTCCTTCTACCGAAATCCATAACACAATCTCCTTTCTCTAATATTTGCAATCATTGTCTTAGTTTAATTTGAAAAAAAAGAGAGTAGAAGAGAATATTTTCTTTTTTTTTAATGTTTTTTAATGAAATGAATGCATGAATGCAGCACACAAAAACATAGAAAAAACATGAGGTCAAAGGTTCGGTGTCATGAAGTCATGGCTCTACCCATCCCCAAAGGTTATAATGGTGATTTTTTGTACCTGTCCTCACAATCATTGACCCCTCTTGGGATAACAATAGCAGGTTGGTTCACCCGAGCGAGCTGCAGTATCTTAGAGTAATCTCAAATGAGGGAGTATCGCGTCAGAACTATTTCCGATAGCTTCTGCACTACAAAATAGTAACATGGTTTCAGTCTACTAAAATCCTCAGCTTCTCAGATAACCCAATCGAACAATCTGCTTTCAACAACCGAAGTCGTATAGGCATTAAATCCGCAAAGGGCATCTCCACTGATTCGATGGTCGACCGGGACCTCTTATTTGGGAGTCACTCCCTATAAGATTACCCGTCTAGTGCCATCACTTATCTTAGGTGTATACTCAATCTTTCCAGAAGCGACATCACTCGCAGTCCCATTAGCAGAAAAATAAACACAGATATCAATTAGGAAAAGCGATATATGTATTTGTCCTAACATCCTAGACCTCTATAATTCTATTCCTATACAGACAATGACACCCCAGCAAAGTCGCCATTTTACTATAGAGAGCGATTTTTGTCGGTGACGCGACCACCTTATCGTTGAAGTTTGGGTTTTCCTCCTCGAGGAGGAAGGATGCTACTTTCTGATTTATTATTTATCCCATGAAGCTGGAAGGGAAAGGGAAGCTATCTAAAACTAACCTTGCACACGAATGCTTAACTGAACAAATGCTTAAAAGAGATTGGGGGGTCTGGGGTCAAGTTATACAATGGGTAGTTATCAATTACCCATCCTATATGTGGTTATCCACAGGATATTAGCTTTAGGGATTCGCTTTATAATTGATGGTGTTTATCTGCTGATGGATTGGGAAAGTTTCTTGGGAAATGTGAGTGAGTGAGTGAGATTTGTTGATGGTCGGGTGTTTTTGGTACGGTACTGGACCTAAGTTTTGATTGATATGTGAAGGTTCTGGACCTAGAGTTTTTGTTTAGTATGCTCGCTAAGATTTCGCAATCTTATGCCTACGTATTCCCGTTTAAACGAAACAGGGAAATCAGAGCAATCGTAGTTCCTCCTATTCTAAGGGAGGAAAAAGATGTTTTGGTGTCTTGTTCAAAGCCCAAGATTGAAGCTAAAAGGGTATTTGTGTCTTGTTCAAAGCCCAAGATTGAAGCTAAGAGAGTGTTTTTATCTGTCCTGTACAAAGCCCAGGATTGTGGCTAAACAAGTTGGAGAACTTGAGAGGAGGCTAGCTCCTACTAAGGGGGGAAATCTTTATACCAAGCTTTGGATAAAGATCGACTCAACAAGAGAGTATTTTTACCTGTCTTGTACAAAGCCCAAGATTGAGGCTAAATAAGGTTGACTCAACGAGAGAGTCTGAAAAGGTGATTGACTCAACTAGAGAGTCTAAGAAGTGATTGACTCGACAAGAGAGTCTGGAAAGGTGGTTGACTCAACAATAGAGTCTTTTATACTCAAAAAGGGAGTGATTTACTGTCTCGTACGAAACCCGAGATTGAGGCTAAAAGGGTATTGACTCAACAAGAGAGTCTGGAAAGGTTAACTCCGCTGGGGAGAATCATTTGTACAAAGCCCAAGAGGAGGCTGACTTCGCTTAGGAAGGATCATTATACAAAGCCTAAGAGGAGGCTAGCTTTCTGCTGAGGAAAGGTTCTTATACAAAGCCTAAGAGGAGGCCATCTTTTGCCAGGGATAGTTGAGATCCCCAGGCAGGTCCAAGTGGGGGAATCAACTCTTGCTGAGGATTACAAAAGAGTTGAGATATCATATACCTTAAAGTTCTGATTTGAGATAGTGTTGACCCTGGTCGGGGAACTCTCATGAGAGAGGATGGGTTTCCGCTGGAGATCGATCTAGAATGCATGGGGTTTCTTCCTATAGTTGTAAGGAACTTGAGAATGTCTTTGAGACTCAAGGGGATTAGACTGTCCAAGTCTACTAGAGTGGAGGAGTTTTATCTTTTGTATGATGCCTCCAAGAGGAGGCAAGGGTATTAAGGGATGAGAATCAACCCTAAATTGGCCTGAGGTTTGACACTGGAGAGACTGCTCTAGCAAAGGATGACAGAGTTCTGTCTTATACCTTTAAGAAGTTGCCAGGGTCCTTGTATTAAGCCCAAGAGAAGGCATGAGAACTTCTAAGTAGCCGAAGGGTCCTTGTACAAAGCCTAAGAGGAGGTGGGGATGCTTTTAGAAAGCCTGTGGGTCCCAAACCAAGAGAAGTTCAAGAAATGCAATTCACAGAGAAGAGATCATTTCAGGAAAGTTCGAGGTTCGAAGAAACTCAAGAGATGCTATTCACAGAGAATAGATAAACTCCGGGGAGTAGAATTTCTTTGACAATTTCTAGGGGTGACAGTCTGAGAAAAGGTTCACCGAGAATACTGCCTTTCTCTTTGTTCCATATTGTTTAACCCCAAGAGAAGGGAAGACTGTATCTGGAAATCCTATGGGGGTCTAGTTTTGTTTGTATTTAAGAGTAAGCAACATGGCTTTACCTAGTTCTAGACCTAGTTGCCGGGGAAAACTCTAAATAACTATACTAGTATATATACAGTTGATATATGACAAGTATTTTAAAAGGTATGAAAGAATACTAACCATGTGCAGCTTCCCACAATACAAATATATATATCTGACATGTATTTAAAAGAATGAAAGAAGACTAACCATGCGCAGCTTCCTACAATACAGTTATATATATTAAAGCGAGTAAAAGAAAGTTGTTTAAAACTTACAGGTGAGCGAGCTTCCATGCTGTATTGTTAGTTGTTCAAAGAAATTAAATAAAGTTTTGATAACAACTGTATATTTAAACCTAAATCAAAAGGGAGTTGTTTGTGAAAATTTGTTGGGGCTTATACTCAAGGAGAGGCCCAAGGTTTGAACAGTAATTGTACTATTGTTTTGAATATCGTATCGGGACTTATACAACGACTGAGGCCCAAAAAGTTTTCTGTACAAAGAGGATTGGGTCTTACACTCTATTAGAGGCCCAAAAGTATTTAAAGAAAAGAAATGGGACTTATAGCTCGAGGAAAGGCCCAGATGATTATTTGTTTGAAAAATGGCGATTGCGCCGAGGTTTGAAAACACAGTGGGTCTTATACGATGACCGAGGCCCAAATTAATTTGGTTTTCAAAAGGGGTTGGGTCTTACACTCTATTAGAGGCCCAAAAGAGTTTGAAAATGAATAAAGATGGGTTTTATAGCTCAACGAGAAGCCCAGGGATTCTGTTAAAAAGGCGACGATCACGCCGAACTTTTGAAAATATACAGAGGGACTTATACAATATGTGAGGCCCAAAATTGTTTATTTACAAAGGGAAGGGACTTACACTCTATCAAGAGGCCCAAGGTTTGGAAAAGATTGATGAGGGTGGAATTAATCAAAACCCTAATTTTTTCTAAAATGAAATTAATTTTTTTTAAATTAATAAAAATTATTGAAAACATGTGAAAAATGAGTGGTGATCTTAGATCAATGTTTCAAAAATCATGTTTTTATTCACAAAATGATTGTAAACTATTTAAGTTTGAAAAATCAAGAAGGAAAAAATATTTTAAATGTTAAAAAACAAATAAAAATTAATTCTTTACAAAAATATCAAATATATGAAAAAATAATATTTTTGGGAAATTTTTATAAAAATAAAATATTTTAACATTTTTGTGAATTATTAAAAAAAGAATCAACTCAAAATCATTAAAATTCATAGAGAAATTAATTTTTGAACCAATTAAATAAAATCACAAAATTCAAATATTTGAATATTTGAAAAAGGGCGCCAAGAACACGCGCATGTTCTGAGTTTTGCCCAGATTTGCATTTTCTCATCAATCTCACTGAATACTTGATGAAATCACACAATCCACATATCAATCTACTCGTTTTCACCTCACGATCATGTCTATGGTCTTTAATTTCATTTATTTTAAGCATGGAATAAGAAATCAAAGAGAAACCTCAAGAACCCTAAATTCTGCATGAAGGCTCTGAAATTCCACACACGATTCATATAAAGCAATTAATTGAGGGGAAACACTCCATACATGATTATGAACATATGGCAAAATTATTGTGCAAGGAAATATGCATGAATCATGAGATGACCAAGTCGAGGCTTACCTCTTGCAGCTGGTGATCTTGTTTTGAGTTAGAGGTGTTACAACTTGGTTCCAATGATGTGGATAGCTTTCCTAGGTGCTATGGAGTGTGTCTGAATGCTTGGAGTGGTTGGAAACAAGCTGGAACTTAAAATGGTACCCCAACTGCAATTCTGCTAAAAGCTTGAGCAGTTGGATGGTGATTTTGTGAAATTGGTGTTCCAGATGTTGTTTAAGTGTTTGGATCACTTCTATGTGATATTTATGAGGTGTATGTGTGATTGGTTTGGTTGGAATTGCTCTCAAGCTCAAAACCTGATAGTGACTTGCTTTGGAAGGTGAAATTGGAGTGAAAGAGGTGATTTTGAGGAAAGCATCAGTTTGGGTGCTTTGGTGTACTCAAACTGATCACAAATGAGGTCTATTTATAGTGCACTAAGTTTGTTTTGGCTGCAATAGTGTATGGCAACTGGTACAAGTCTGTGGCCAATTGGATCACTTTGGAATCTCAAGTCCCCTCTAGCCATTGACTTGAGATTAGAGCACATGCCTATGGTTCTTTGATTCAAGGATAAGGCTTGACTGAAGTGTTCATATTTGCTCTGATACATGCCAGTTCTAAGCATTCATTGAATGTCTCAAAACAAAATTGGAGTCTTGAGGCATCTTTAGCTTTTAGGGGTGCCAAACCTATATGTAGTTCCAAAGACTTGGGAGGCTTATGGATCAGTGTTTGTTCCTCCTTGGTCTCCCCCTGAGGTGTGCAGATGGATAAACTTGTTTGTTGTTTGCACAAATTGATCAAATCGAGCCATAATGCACAAATCTGCCTTGCACAACAGTTTGCAGCAAGGCATGTTGCAATTGTCATATCTCCTAGCTCAAATGGAATTTGATGGAGTTCTTGGACATTTTGGAAAGCTGGCATATCCTATTTCATCATGATGTCCAACTTTGGTTTTGATCTAACTTAAATTACAATGAAAAATGCCTCTACATTTGGGAAAAAATAAGGCAGATTCTAACTTAGTGAAAATTTCACTAAGTGTTGGCAAAATGTCACTTTTGTGTTTTCAGCCATTTTGATCACTCCATAACATAAAATTCCTGAGGAATTGGAATGAGGTATAGTTGACAGTTTTAAAGTATTCCATGAGAGCTACAAATCCATCTTTGGACCATCCAAAATGGTTGCATGGATCTCAAGTTATGATCCTTGGAAGTTGGTACCCTAGCCACTTTGTTCCATAACTTAGAAAAATTCTAAGTTTTTATGGTTACCCCTTTTACAAGTTACCCCACTTTCTTTGATTTTTCTTGATGAATCATGATTCAAATCACATATTAACATTATTTTAGGGTTTAGGAACCATAATTGTGAAAAATATCAAAAAGTCAAACTTGACTTTTGGGCACAGTTGACTTTTTATCAGATGAATTCCAAATTGTGCGATCCTTTGTGAAATCAAGTCCTTGACCTAAATCAAACGCAATGGATATATTCCATAGGTGTTGTAGGGTGTATTGAATCATGTGCCAAGGTTTGGGAGCATGTCTTGGTCAAAAGTCAAAGGTACAATTGACTTTTTCCTCGAAACCCTAATTGTGGTCCTGGTGACATTGAAACTTGTAGATTAAGCTTCTTGGATCAACCCATTGTTGCAAATGGATCAATGTAGTGCATTGGAGACCCTCAAATCATGTCTTGAGGTCTTGGTTCATGTTTTGTCCCAAAAGTCAACGTAGGGGTGAATTAGGTCAAGAAACCATAATTCTTGATTTTTGGTAAATGCATCCCCTGAGGCTAAATTGACTTGATGATTAGGTCCATGAGGTCCCTTGGAGTATATTGAGTTATATTGTGAAGCATTGGCTCATGCCCAGATGAAGATTTTCATCTGGAGGCCCTGGTCAACCAAAACCCTAATTTGGTTACACTAGCGATCTTGAGGCTTAATCCACTTGGAATGCTGCAACCTTGTGCCTGATTCTTGATGTGGGAGTCCTCTTGATCATTTATGGATGTTTTGAGAGGTTAGACAAGTTAAAGATCATGTCATTCCTTAATTGACCCTTTGTCTAAGCTCTAAGAGGGCTTGAAACCCTAATTCTTAGCTGTAGTGAATGCTCACCCATCTGTGAGGAGATTGGTGAGGCATGATGGTTCATCAATATTGTGGTAATGATTTGCACAGTGATGGGAAATCTTAGTGGTCAAAATTTGGGGTATGACAGAGACCTGGTTTAGACGTGCCCCTTGACCAGTGGTAATGGAAACAGTTATGCGTACAACATTGGTATAGGGTCGAACCCTGGTGGTCGCGTTGTACGGTTGTTGTTGTACTGAGAACAAGCCTACTGAAGAGGTTGTTGTGTCCTTTGCTGATACTTTTGTTGATTCGGTTGTCTCTGAGCAACCTGAGGTTGATACGTAGGAACAAGCGCAGGGTTGATAGCAGGAGTTACAGCTTCTACTGGTTGGTAACGTCGCCTTTGCTTTCCGAGAGAGATTTTGCCAATATCTTGCTCTTTTTTCTTAGGGAGAGCACTACCGTATCTTTTGGTACTGCTTGATGGTCCAGCGTCTTTTACTAAATGTCCTTCTCGGACTGCTTCTTCCAGATGAACTCCCAGGCCTACCATCTCAGTAAAGTCACTGGGCGCACTGGCGACCATTCTGTCATAGTAAAATGAGCTCAAGGTTTTCAAGAAGATCTTTGTCATCTTTTTTTCCTCAAGAGGTGGACAAATTTGGGAGGCAATTTCACGCCATCTCTAAGCATATTCCTTAAACATTTCTTTGTCTTTCTGTGACATGGCTCTGAGTTGATCTCTTTCCGGTGCCATGTCCAGGTTGTACTTGTATTGTTGAACAAAGGCAGCACCAAGATCTCGGAAAGTGACGATCTTAGTGCGATTTAATCCCATGTACCATTTGAGTGCGACACTGGTTAAACTATCTTGGAAATAGTGGATCAGTAGCTGTTGGTTCTCTGTCTGAGTTGACATCCTCCGAGCGTACATCACCAAATGGCTTTGAGGGCAAGAGTTACCCTTATACTTTTCAAATTCGGACACCTTCAACTTGTATGGAATTTTCACATTGGGGACCAAACAAAGGTCTGCGGCGTCCTTTCCAAATAGATCCTGGCCGCGAATGGCTTGCAATTCCTTCTGCATCTCCAGGAATTATTCCTGGAATTCCCTCATTCTGTCGTCCATACTTTCGTTTCCACCAGACGGTATCTTTGGAATCTGTACTTCCGGGACAGTGTGTACTACGGGTGATGGTATAGTCATTACGGTAGTCACTCTTTGTGCTTCCCTCTCCCGAAGTTTGTAACCTTCAGGAGTTGCTGTCATGCCCCTTGCATCTTCGCTTTCCCGAAGTTTGTAACCTTCAGGCCCAGCAGTTCCTGCTGCAGTTTTCGGATCTTCCGTGATATGTGGAATATATCCTTCCGGGATATAGTTAATAGGCATGCCCCAGGGACGATCTTTAGGCATGTTATACGAGGATCATACTTTTCCACTATGGGCGTCGATGTGATCTCTGAAATCACAGTTCTTTGTATCTGAGCTGCTTCTAGAGCTTGCATGTCATTGTGAAGTTTCCTCATACCTTCTTTCAGAGCGTCGAGTTCTTCTCTCAACTCTCTGTTCTCTTCCTCGAGATTATCCATCTTCTTTTGTCTACTGGCCCGAGTATTGTACAAATGAGACAGTTTGACTATAGAATCAAGACACAAACGTGAGATTCGTAGGTAAGAAGAATGCGTTATGTGAGAATGATGAATGATATGCAATGATTATATTAATTAATATTTTCTTTTTGTTTAATCAAAATAAACTTCAACAATTGGATTGCAAATATCATACAGTGGGGAAACCCCGTTTTATTGAATTCAAAGATTGCGGAAATGGAAATACAGTAATTTACACAATGCTGTAAAAGGAAATGTCTAGACTTATGGATCCTGAGTCCCCTCTGAGGAGAGCTAAGATGCTGGTTCTGGTACTTTCCTTTTCTTTGACCGGGGCTCTTGAGTCGTTGTCGGGTTGTCATTCCTTTGCCAAGTGAAAGGAGTGAGCAAATTCCTTTGGTCATCTTGATTTTCTACAGCATGTTGCTCTAAAATCTCGATCAGCGCATCTTTTTCTTTTAACAGTTGTTGTATTTTCTTACACTCCACATTGAGAATACGGTATTTGTTCTTCCAAGACTTCTTCTTCTGTTGAAATTTGTTGAGAGTCACCTGAAGTTTTTTCGTATCAGACATAAAATGAAGGACAGACTGCTTTAACGGAAGAACTTCTTGATGAGGGTAAGGCAACCTCATCTTGAGAGCTCTAGTTTGTACCCAGTGGAGATAAGGTTCCACAGAGACACTGTCCGGTTTCCCTAGAGACTCTTTTCCTTTCCTGTGAACATGTTTCCAGGCATGCACTATTTCTGTCTTTAGTGCCCTGTCATTTTCTCCTTCCTTGAAGAAAAGGCCTTCCAGATGAACATTACGCGGGACATGTCTCATCGGGTATCCAAATTGACGACGAACTAAAACTAGATGATAATTGATTCCTCCTTTAATTCCTATGAGGGGTACATTAGGGAAATTTCCACAGCGGTTAATGATTCTGATCTCGTCATAAATCCGATTGTACCAATTGATGTCAGAGTTGGTGAGAGACATGATTCTCTGCGACCAACGTAAAGCACTCTTATGATCCCAAAAAGCAGCAGACTTAGGTAAATGGGAAGTAAACCATTTGTATAGCAGGGGTACACTGTAACACCCCGTTTTATTTTAATTATTATTCGTAATTATATTTATGTGTTGACGTGTGTAACTGTGTGATTTTGCGTGCTTCATCATGTTTTGAGTACCCTTGGTGGTGGGTAGTGGCCTTAAGAATTATTTTTAAGGTAGTAGGGGTGTGTGACCAAAAGCGTAAAATTTGGTGGTGTGGGGAGTAAGACTAATTAGATTATTTTAGTTAGTAATTATTTAATTATAATAATAGTTGAATATTGATTTAATTAAATATGTGACAAAAAACTATTATTATTGTTATTATAAGTGATAGTAATAATAAAATTATAATAATAAGACAAAGGGGATTAGAGAAGAGAGAAATCATTATACGTGAAAACAAGAGAAAGGAGTAAGAGGGAAGTCTAGGGCTCAAGGGAGAAGAGGAAATCACCATTGTTTGAGGTAGAAGAGAATCTTGCAAGAACTCTAAGGTAAGGGTGGGGTTCTTTAATCTCTTAAGGGATATATGATATATGTATGAGGGTAGATAAATCATTAGGTTTTATTCCCATATTTTGTTGATCGTTGACTGTTTCTGGTGAGAAGTTGAAGTTACGTGTCGGTAATAACGAAAATGCTCTAATTGTGTTAATTTCTTGATTGAATTAGTGTTTTGTTGTGTTATGAGAGTTCATATTATATGTATAATGCTGCATACTGATTTTCGGGGTCAAATTTTGTCGTATATGTCATTTAGGGTTATTGGATTGGGGTTGAAAAGTGATTTTCGTAACAGAAACAACAGAGAATTGATTCTGCAGGTCAAGTAACCGGTTACCGTGTGGGACATAACCGTTTACATATTGAAAATTTGGGGTTTTTGGGCATTTTTCAACTGTGTAACCGGTTACGGCATATGTGCTAACCGGTTACCACTGAACGTGACAGTTTTTGTAAATTTTCAAAAATTCATAACTTTCAAACCGTGAGTCCGTTTGGGTCGCCGTTCGAATCGTTGGAAAGCTGGTTTTATGTACTTTATGTTAAAATTATTTTCAATGACAGAATTCCAACTATTCAACATGTGGTGTATGTTTGTGTTTTGTATGGATATATGTTGAACCGTGAAATGTGGAAATTTGTTGTGCGATGCGTGTTATTGAGGTGGATTACAATGTTTGCATGTTTAAACAGGTGTATACTGTATATTGGCCAGTTGTGAGGTAATGTATTGGTTGTTTTCTAGTCCTATGCATTACGTTGTTGTTGTATGTTGTTGTTGAGTGCCATAGTTGTTGCTTATGATATAGTATGATGCTGTTGTTGAGTTGTTGTGGCATAACTTGTAAATGCAATAGTTGTTGCTTATGATATGGTATGATGATGTTGTTGAGTTGTTATGGCATGTTATGTTGTGGCCTACAGTGGCGTGATACATTGATTTCATGAGAGTCGTTGTATGTTGTTGTTGATATGCATTCATGTTCCATGAGTTGTGGGATAAGACGTGTGCCCATGTGGGCTGTGAGCGGTTATCCGAAATCTTTAAAATAGAATCGAGTCGATGTTGTTGTTGTTGTTGTTGAGGTAATCGTGTGCCCATGTGGGTGTGAGCGATTACGGGTGATCGTGTGCCCATGTGGGGTGTGAGCGATCACGAATGTCGTGTGCCCATGTGGGGTGTGAGTGACTATTATGACATCCCGACGGGGATTGTGACCATGAAACAAGGGTCGAATTAGTACCACATGCATTAAGATAAGTTGGTGTCTCATTGCATTATAAAATAGTTGTGTTGCATTATGAAGTGTATGATTATCTGGTTGTGTTAAAATAAATGAAAGTTGTGTTGAAGGGTGAATTACTTGATGATTTTATGCTTTCATATTTATATCATCTCTTTCTTTTGTTGATTTGAGAATCTCACCCCTTCTATTTGAATGTTGCCTCCACGTTGATAACGTGCAGATAATCCGCAGTAGGAGATCTGATGTGAGTGGAAGATGGAGTCTTCCGTTTATGCCTTGTGTCGGTGTCTGCTCTGATATGTAACACTGGGGTCATGGAACGCTATGTTTTCTTAGGCTATGTTTTGCTTGAGATTTTAGATATCTCTTAATTTTAGTTATTTATTTAATTGAATACTATGCTTACGTTGTAATGAATATGTGTTGATGTTTCCGCTATTTTAATAAAAAGAAAATGATGTTAGAGGTCTTTTATCATTATCATTGTTGTTAAAATAATGTTAAGATGATGTGTTGCATATCAAGTATATGAGCAGGTGTTTGATGAAAGTAGCATCCTAAATGTTTGATATTTCATTTTACTCTGATTTTATTTATATTACGCGGGGGATTATTTAGGGTGTTACATAGTGGTATTAGAGCAGGTCGGTCCGTCCGGCCAGGTTGTTTAATTGTGTTGTTCCCTAGTATGCGACATGTGTGTGAAAACACTGTCGGTGCTTGTTTTGTTTTCCATTTGTAGGTTGGGAATGAAACAAGTGGGGGAGAGGAGTCTTCTTCTCTTGGGTATTCCAGCTGTCGAGAAATTGGATATCGTGTCACTGCATGAGAGGGTGTTGTGTTGGACTGTTCAACTATTTTAAGAATGGTGTGATCCTTGAGGGAAAACGGTCAGGTGTTCTTGTTTTTCGCTTCCTTGTGAGAGGGAAGGCGATGTTTTGGCTGGGGATGGGCCAGTGATGTGTAGAGTATCCTGATGTGTTCCCTAAGGATAGATACAGTTGTCTTTAGTTGGAACGAGATGATGTGGTTCTTGAGACGGACTAGTAGGAGTTAAACTATGTGTTTACTAATCGTTTGGATGATGGTGTAGTGTGTCGTTGAACGCTATTATAGCTTGGTAAGGATGGTTTATGCCCCATCATGATTGTTGGCTGTCTATTAACAAATTGAGGAACTGATCACCCTTAATCTCTTGTTGATAGTAGACGGGATCGTGTTGGATGGGATAGACGTATCTTGCTGGCTCAGATGTTGTGTACAGTGGATTGTTTGTAGTTAAGCCAAGTGCTTGCAGATTGTTTTGATGAGTCGATGCATATTCTTATATCTGAAGATGAGACGGATTTGAGGTTTTGTACGTCAGTCAAGTTGGGATGTCTCTGAGAGAGAATAATCTGGTATTGTTGATGATTGCTTCTCAGAGAGTAGAGGGTGAACTTAAATTTGACGAAGGTGAAGAGTTAAGGTTTATATATGCTAAGTAAGTAGAAGAACTCTTAGGAGATGAGGCTCTGATGTTTGCCATGATTGCGATGATGGTGTTCTGGGAATTGGAAGTAAAGTCACAACGATGAACTGCCAGTTGTACGTGAGTTCCAGATGTGTTTCCGGGTGACATATCGGATGTACCGCTAGAAAGAGAGGTGGAATTCTCTATTGGTCTAGTCCCTGGTACTAGATGTTTCTATGGCACCATACAGGATGTCGGTGTTAGAATTAGTAGAACTGATAGAGCAGTTAGAAGATTTAATGGAGAGGAGAATTGTGAGACCAATGATGTCGCCTTGGAGAGCTTCAGTATTGTTATTAAAGAAAGGGATTATAGCAAGAGGTTGCGTGTTAATCGGTGAGTAGTATAGGAACTCACAGTTGTGTTCTGGATAACTTGAGTTTTGAATTGACACGAATCGCGAATGATTTGAAGTTCCTAGATGGTATCTCTTTTGTTATGGGTTGAGGCCTCGTGTAAGCAGAAACCTTGAGTGAGTCAGAACCCCGTAAGAAGAATTGATATGGGATGTGGTAACCAGAACTAGAGGTTGTTAAGTTATTTTGGATAAATTGTTTCGAGCTCAGGATGGATTTTGAATGTTGTATATGTTATGGTTGTAGTAGTATAATTCCTACATCTCTATCGTTTGGAGAGTGACGAACATATACTAAACTGCTGTATGTTGAAAGGGAGGTTATTCTACTAACGGACATAAGTGAGATTCTCATACAGTTTGATTGGTAGGCACTCCAGTGGATAAGTGTGTTTTATACAGATTGATAACTCTCCAAAGTGCTTAAGAATAAGTGTCTGGTTTCAAGAATAGAGGACTTGATGGATCAATTGGTGAGTGCGCGTGTGTTTAGCACAATTGACTTGAGGTCGGGTTATCATTAAATTCGAGTGAAGAATGAGGATGTTAAGAAAATGGCCTTTAGAACTCGGTATGAGCATTGCGAATATATGATGATGTTGTTCGGAGATTGTAATGCACCCAGGAAGTGTGTGGGGAATATGAATCGTATCTTCCATACTTAATTGGATAAGTTCGAAGTGGTGTTCATTGGGGATAGTCTGATCTATTATAAAATCAGAGGAAGAGCGTGTAGAGTATTTGAGAATTTAGTTACAAGTATTGAAAGAGATGAAGTTTTATGCTAAGTTATTGAAGTGTGATTTTTGGTTGGTAAAGGTGAGTCTTCTTGGTTATGTTATTTCAGATGAGGGTATTGTTGTGGATCCATCCAAAGTAGATGCAGTTCTACAATAAGAGAGCTCTGAAGTTGGTTAAAGAGATTAGAGGACTTTTAGACTCAATTGGTTATTACTGCAGGTTATGGAAGGCTTTTCCAAGTCAGCACTTCCATTATCTCAGTTGACTTGCGAAAGGTAACTAGTTTGTTTGGAGATGTTCGTTGTGAGGAAAGTTCTAAAGAGCTGAAGTAGAAGTTGACTACGGCTCCAGTTTTGATTCTGCCTGATCCTAATAAACCGTTTGTGGGGTATTGGGATGTGTTTATAATGAGTTTAGACAGTGTGTTAATACAATATGGTAAAGTCGTAGTTTATGCTTTACAAAAATTTAGGATTCATGAAAGGACCTATCCTGTTCAAGATTTGGAGTTGGTTGCGGTTGTAATTGGGTTGAAAATCTGGAAGTATTATTTTTATGTATCTAGGTTCGAAGTGTTTAGTAATCACAAGAGTGTAGAATACATGTTTGATCGGAAGGAGTAGAGTATGAGATAACGGGGATGGTTGGAATTTCTGATGAGTTAGGACCTTGGCTCGAATTATCCTATTGGTAAAGTTAATTTCATGCCTGATGAGTTAAGTTGGAAGTCTTTTCATATGTCTGCTTTGATGGTCAGAGAATTAGTATTGAGTTAGCAGTTTAGAGACTTGTGTTCTGGTGTGTGAGTTAACGGAGTAGAGTGCAAGGTTGGTTATATTAAAAGTGAAAAATAATTTTCTGGTGAATATTAGGGAGAGTCAGAAGTTGGATGTGAATTTGGTAGAGTTAATAGTTGCGAGTAATCAGAGTGCGCAGCAGAGGTGTGATGTAGCGCAGTTCGTATGTGTGTGTGTGTGTGTGACTTGCAAGAGTTCAAAGGTTGAACGTTAGAACCTGCAGGAATGATGAAACCATTAGACGTTCCAAAATGGAAGAGATATGGTGGAAGGTTTAAATATTAATCATGTACACTATGTAGATGGATGTATTAGTTACATGTTTGATTGGTGAATCGTAGAATTGTTGTCTTGATGTTGTGTGACAACGAAGTTGGTATTCTAGTTATGTTGATGAGGTTAAGACGATGTTGTGTCGTGGAGCTTTATGTTCTTATCTTTGTTGTTGTCTTGTTTCCTATAGTGATGGTTCGAGTGCGAGCAACTAAGTCCTATAATGGGGGATTAGGGGAGTGTTACTTGTGGTGATAGTAACGATCGTGTTGTATTCTGGTTCAAGAGTGAACATGTGTGTTCATAACTCGGTTAATCCTTGCTTCTTGATTTGGTCGTTGAGTGCATTGTGTGAGCATCGCATCTTGTTGTGTCGTTGTTGTTGTCGTTGATGAGGTAGTTTGTTGTTTTGTGTTATTCGTGGTGTTGTCTTTCGTGACTGGGGAGTGGGAGAGCGGGATGCGTGAGGCGTATCCTGAGTTGTTCGTATCAGGTAAATTTTCGAGGACGAAAATATTCTGAGTGGGGGAGAGTTGTAACGCCCCGTTTTATTTTAATTATTATTCGTAATTATATTTATGTGTTGACGTGTGTAACTATGTTATTTTGCGTGCTTCATCATGTTTTGAGTACCCTTGGTGGTGGGTAGTGGCCTTAAGAATTGTTTTTAAGATAGTAGGGGTGTGTGACCAAAAGCGTAAAGATTGGGGGTGTGGGGAGTAAGAATAATTAGATTATTTTAGTTAGTAATTATTTAATTATAATAATAGTTGAATATTAATTTAATTAAATATGTGATGAAAAATTATTATTATTGTTATTATAAGTGATAGTAATAATAATAATATTATAATAATAAGACAAAGGGGATTAGAGAAGAGAGAAATCATTATACGTGAAAACAAGAGAAAGGAGTAAGAGGGAAGTCTAGGGCTCAAGGGAGAAGAGGAAATCACCATTGTTTGAGGTAGAAGAGAATCTTGCAAGAACTCTAAGGTAAGGGTGGGGTTCTTTAATCTCTTAAGGGATATATGATATATGTATGAGGGTAGATAAATCGTTAGGTTTTATTCCTATATTTTGTTGATTGTTGAATGTTTCCGGTGAGAAGTTGAAGTTACGTGTCGGTAATAACGAAAATGCTCTAATTGTGTGAATTTCTTGATTGAATTGGTGTTTTGTTGTGTTATGAGAGTTCACATTATATGTATAATGTTGCACACTGATTTTGGGGGTCAAATTTTGTGGTATATGTGGTTTGGGGTTATTGGATTGGGGTTGAAAAGTGATTTTCGTAACAGAAACAGGTGAGAATTGATTCTGCAGGTCAAGTAACTAGTTACTGTGTGGGACGTAACCGTTTACATATTGCAAATTTGGGGTTTTTGGGCATTTTTCAACTGTGCAACCGGTTACGGCATATGTGCTAACCGGTTACCACTGAACGTGACAGATTTTGTAAATTTTCAAAAACTCATAACTTTCATGAGAGTCATTGTATGTTGTTGTTGATATGCATTCATGTTGCATGAGTTGTGGGATAAGACGTGTGCCCATGTGGGGTGTGAGCGGTTATCCGGATTCTTTAAAATAGAATTGAGTTGATGTTGTTGTTGTTATTAAGGTAATCGTGTGCCCATGTGGGGTGTGAGCGATTACGGGTGAACGTGTGCCCATGTGGGGTGTGAGTGATCATGAATGTCGTGTGCTCATGTGGGGTGTGAGCGACTATTATGACGTCCCGACAGGGATTGTGACCATGAAACAGGGGTCGAATTGGTACCACATGCATTGAGTTAAGTTGGTGTCTCATTGCACTATAAAGAGTTGTGTTGCATTATGAAGTGTGTGATTATCTGGTTGTGTTGAAATTAATGAAAGTTGTGTTGAAGGGTGAATTACTTGATGATTTTATGCTTTCATATTTATATCATCTGTTTCTTTTGTTGATTTGAGAATCTTATCCCTTCTGTTTGAATGTTGCCTCCACGTGGGTAACGTGCAGATAATCCGCAGTAGGAGATCTGATGTGAGTGGAAGATGGAGTCTTCCGTTTAGTCCTTGTGTCGATGTCTGCTCTGATATGTAACACTGGGGTCATGGAACGCTATGTTTTCTTAGGCTATGTTTTGCTTGAGATTTTAGATATCTCTTAATTTTAGTTATTTATTTAATTGAATATTATGCTTATGTTGTAATGAATATGTGTTGATGTTTCCGCTGTTTTAATAAAAAGAAAATGAAGTTAGAGGTCTTTTATCATTATCATTGTTGTTAAAATAATTTTAAGATGATGTGTTGCATATCAAGTATATGAGCAGGTGTTTGATGAAAGTAGCATCCTAAATGTTTGATATTTCATTTTACTCTGATTTTATTTATATTACGCGGGGGATTATTTAGGGTGTTACATACACAACATGTGATCATTCCTCCACTATACAAATTCCTTAGGTGTACGGAATGATAAGCATCTGCGAGCAAGGTCGGTACAGGGTTTCCAATCAGAAAAATCTTAATGGCATTGATATCAATGAAGTTATCGATGTTGGGAAACAGAAATAACCCGTAGGTGACCAAAACAAAGACGCTCTCGAAAGCGGTCACATTCCCTATGCTAGCAAAGTACAGGGCTTTCTTTACCAAAAACTGGGTTGGCAAACCTTGGATTCCACCCTTAGTGGTCATGTGAGTGCTGACTTCTGACTCGTCCAAATAGATTGCTCTTGCAATGGTTTGATCCTTTGGAACTTCTTCTAGTCCAGAAAAGGGAGCATGGTCAGTGATGGGTAAATTAGTCAGGTGAGAGTATTCCTCCAGTGTTGGTGCAAGTTGATAATCCGGGAATGTAAAACAGTGATAGAGTGGATCGTAGAACTGAATGAGCATAGCCAGGATTCCTTCAATTACATGGACCCTTAACAGAGACAGCAGTCCTCCGTACTTAGCTCTGAAAGCATCAGGGTTCGTGATCATCCTTGTCAACCCTCTCAAATCCTCTAGTTTTGGAACCATGAAGGTGTACTTGTGAGTCTTCCTTCTACCAAAATCCATAACGCAATCTTCTTTTTTTCTGATATTTGCAATCATTGTCTTAGTTTAATTTGAAAAAGAGAGACTAGAAGAGAAAATTTTTCTTTGGTTTAATGTTTGTTAATGAAATGAATGCTTGAATGCAGCACACAAAAACATAGGAAAAACATGGGGTCAAAGGTTCAGTGTCATGAAGTTATGGCTCTACCCATCCCCAAAGGTTGTACTGGTGATTTTTTGTACATGTCCTCAAAATCATTGACCCCTCTTGGGATAACAACAGCAGGCTGGTTCACCCGAGCGAGCTGCAGTATCTTAGAGTAATCTCAAATGTGGGTAGTATCGCGTGACAACTATTTCCAATAGCTTCCGCACTATAAAAATAGTAACATGGTCTCAGCCTACTAAATCCTCAGTTTCACGGACGCCACAATCGAACAATGTGCTTTCAACAACCGAAGTCATATAGGCATTGAATCCGCAAAGGGTATCTTCACTGATTCGATGGTCGACCGGGGTCTCTTATTTGGGAGTCACTCCCTGTAAGATTACCCGTCTAGTGCCATCACTTATCTTAGGTGTCACTCAAACTTTCCAGATGCGGCATCACCCGCAGAAAAATAAACACGGATATCAAATAGGAAAAGCGATATATATATATATATATATATATATATATATATATATATATATATATATATATTTATTCCTAAAACTAACATTATAGACCTCTTAAGAGCTATAATCCTTGTCCTAACAAATAAAATGACTCCCCAGCAGAGTCGCCATTTTACTGTGGAAAATGGGGACGATGATGACTAGATCTTACTTTGACTCCCCAGCAGCGTCGCCATTTTACTGTGGAAAATGGGGATGATGATGACTAGATCTTACTTTGACTCCCAAGCAGAGTCGCCATTTTACTGTAGCGAGCGATTTTTGTCGGTGACGCGACCACCTTATCACTGGGTTTTCCTCACCGCAATGGTAGGAGGGGGTGTTACTTTCTGATTTCTTATTTATCCCATGAAGCTGGAAGGGAAAGGGAAGCTATAAAAAACAAACCTTGCATGCGGATGTTTAACTGAACAAAGGCTTTAGAGAGATTGGGGGTTCTGGGGTCAGGTTATACAATGCGGAGTTGTCAATTACCCATCCTATATGTGGTTATCCACAGGATAAAGCTTTAGGTTTCGCTTTATACTTGATGGTGTTTATCTGTTAATGGGTTGGGAAATTTTCTTGGGAAGTATGAGTGAGTGAGTTTTTGTTGATTTTCGGATGTTTTTGGTAAGGTATTGGACCTAAGTTTTTATTGGTATGAAGGTACTGGACCTAGGGTTTTTGATTAGTATGCTCGCTAAGATTTCGCAATCTTATGTCTACGTATTCCCGTTTAAATGAAACAGGGAAATCAGAGAAATTGTAGTTCCTCCTATTCTAAGGGAGGAAAAAGATGTTTTGGTGTCTTGTTCAAAGCCCAAGACTGAAGCTAAAAAGTTTTGACTGAGAGAGAATTTGTCATCTCTAAAGAAGGGATTGTTGATTTTTTGTGTGCCTTGATCAAAGCCCAAGGTTGAAGCTAAGAGGTTGATTGACTCCACTGGGGGGAATCCTTACCCAAAGCCTAAGAGGAGGCTGGATAAGACCGACTCAACAAGAGACTGTATATATTAGTGTCTTGTACAAAGCCCAAGATTGAGGCAAAAAAGAGACTGACTCTTTGGGGATATCATTATACAAAGCCTAAGAGGAGAATGAAAGTTTGACTTTTTCGGGGAAAATGTTTTATCTGTCTTGTACAAAGCCCAAGATTGAGGCTAAAAGGGTTTTTTGACTCTGCCGGGGAGAGTTGTATGTGTCTTGTACAAAACCCAAGATTGAGGCTGAAATGAGTTTGACTCTGTTTAGGGAATTATTTCTCAAAGCCAAAAGAAGGCTAGGAGGAATTGACTTTGCTGGGGAAGATATTTTTCCCAAGCTTAAGAGAAGGTTATGGAGATTTATGTCTTGTACAAAGCCCAAGATTGATGCTAAAAGGGTTTGACTCAACAAGAGAGTATTTTTATCTGTCCTGTATAAAGCCCAGGATTGTGGTTGAACAAGTTGGAGAAATCATTATACAAAGCCTAAGAGAAGGCTGACTTTTGCTATGGGAAATCTTTATACCAAGCCTAAGATGGGGCAGGAAAAAGATTGACTCAACAAGAGAGTATTTTTATCTGTCTTGTACAAAGTCCAAGATTGAGGCAAAAAAGGTTGACTCAACAAGAGAGTCTAAATAGGTGAGTTGACTCAACAAGAGAGTCTGAACAGTGATGGACTCAACAAGAGAGTCTGAAAAGGTGATTGACTCAACAAGAGAGTCTGAAAGTTGATTTACTCAACAAGAGAGTCCGAAAAGGTTAACTCCGCTGGGGAGAGTCATTGTACAAAGCCCAGGAGGAGGCTATCTGTGCTGAGGAAAGCTCATTATACAAAGCCTAAGAGGAGGCTATCTTTCTGCTGGGATTATTGAGATCCCTAGGCAGGTCCAAATGGAGAATCAACTCTCGCTGAGGATTACAGAAGAGTTGAGGTATCAGGAACCTTGAGGTTCAGATTTGGGATAGTGTTATACTGATGATAACCTAACCCTGGTTGAGGAATTTTTAGGAGAAAGGCTGGGTTTAGAACCCATGGGTTTTAACTCTACTGGAGATTGATTAAATGACCTGGGTTTCTTCCTATGTTTGTAGGGAACTTGAGAATGTCTTTGAGACTCAAGGGGATTAGACTTTCTGAGTCTACTGGTGTGGAAGAGTTTTATCTTTTATATGATGTCCAAGAGGAGGCGGGTGTTTTAAGGGATGAGAATCAACCCTAGATTGGTCTGAGGTTTGACACTGGAAAGACTGCTCTAGCAAAGGATGACTAAGTTATGTCTTATACCTTTAAGAGGTCATCAAGGTCCTTGTATTAAGCCCAAGAGAAGGCATGAGAACTTCTAAGAAGCCGGAGGGTCCTTGTACAAAGCCCAAGAGGAGGCGGGGATGCTTTTAGGAAGCCTGTGGGTCCCAAACCAAGAAAAGTTCAAGAAATTCTATTCACCGAGAATAGATCATTTAGTTAAAGTTCTGAGGTTTGAAGAAATTCAAGAGATACTATTCACCGAGAATAGATCAACTCTGGGGAGTAGAATTTCTTTGATAATATCTAGGGGTGACAGTCTGAGAAAAGATTCACGAGGAATACCGCCTTTCTCTTTGTTCCATATTGTTTAAGCCCAAGAGAAGGCAAGACTGTATCTGGAAATTCTATGGGGATCTAGTTTTTGCTGTATTCAAGAGTGACCAACATAGCTTTACTTAGTTCTAGACCTAGTTGTCGGGGAAAACTCTAAATAACTATACTAGTATATATACAGTTGATATATGACAAGTATTTAAAAGAGTATAAAAGAAGACTAACCGTGCACAGTTTTCCATAATACAGTTATATATGTATGAAAGCGAGTAAATGAAAGCTGTTAAAACTTACAGGCGAGCAAGCTTCCATGCTGTATGGTTAGTTGTTCAAAGAAATTAAAGAAAGTTTTGATAACAACTGTGTATTGAATCTAAATCAACAGGGGATTTGTTTTGAAAAGATTGTTGGGGCTTATACTCGAGGAGAGGCCCAAGGTTTAGCAGTGATCGCACCATTGTTTTGAATACCGTATCGGGACTTATACAACGACCGAGGCCCAAAGAGGTTTTCTGTACAAAGGGATGGGTCTTACAACTCAAGGAGAGGCCCAAAGATGTTTTTGAAAAGAGAGATGGGACTTACAACACGATGGGAGGCCCAGATGATTTTGTTTTAAAAGGCGACGGCCGCGTCAGGGTTTTGAAAATACAGTGGGGCTTATACAACGTCTGAGGCCCAAAGATTATTTATTTACAAAGGGGTTAGGTCTTACACTCTCTCAAGAGGCCCAAAGAGTGTTTGAAAATTAGAAATCGGGAAGAAACCCTAATTTTTGAATTAACATGGCATTTTTCAAAGGTAATTTAAATAATAAAGGATAAAATATCAATTATATTCAAAAATAAGTTGTACACTTTGGAAAATATTTTGGAAAATCAAGTTTAATCATATGAAAGCTTAAAATCCAATTAATTTTGAAAGATCAAAATGAGAATTCCATTTAAAAAATGTTTAAAAATAATTAAAATGAAATTAATTACAAAAATTCTAATTATATTAAATAAATAATATAAATAGGATTATTTTTGTGGAATAAAATATTTTAACATTTTTGTGATTTTTTTCAAAAAGAACCAATAAAAAATAATTAAAAGTGAGAGAGAAATTAATTTTCCAAATCATTTAAAATAATATGACAAATATTAAAAAAAATGGAAAAAGGGCTAAAAAGGGGTGTGGGGCGAGGGGGATTCGAACCCCAGACCTCTAGGTTGCAGCGTGCG
The DNA here is from genome assembly GCA_022829125.1 of Lathyrus tuberosus. Lineage (NCBI taxonomy): Eukaryota > Viridiplantae > Streptophyta > Magnoliopsida > Fabales > Fabaceae > Lathyrus > Lathyrus tuberosus. Next base: position 221,557 of record JALAZF010000153.1, read on the forward strand.
CCTTCTACCACTGGGGTGGTGATACATCCGTGTATCAAAGCCACCCTAAAAATACATAAGGCATGCCTTGTTTTAGGCCTGGCCAAGGTAAGGCAAGGCAAGGTTTTGGACCAAAAATGTAAAGGCTATAACTTTATCATTTCTCCATGGATTGGGACAAAATTTAGGCCTATCCTGCCTAGAATTTCACAAGGAATCCAATGGTGCCCTTGGTTTTTTCAGATGAGGTCCCCATTTTAAAACCCGATAGTGGTTTTGAATTAGGCCTCCATTTGCATTTTTTGTGCTACCTCATGGTACAGGCATGAATTACATGATGAATTGGTTCAAACACAACATATACAACATGTATGAGAGGTGTATGATCAGTGGACTTTAAAGCAATGCATATTTCAAAGAGCTCAAGTTGTGATGCTTACCTCTTTAGGAGCTTTTTGTGTTATCTGTCAAGTTTCTTGTGCCATAAGTAATTTGATGCTTTAGACACTCTCAATTGATCCCTTAGGAGTTTTTAGAATGATCACCACCAGCTGGAATCCTCAAGAACAAGTTTGAGCTCTTTCTTGCAAAAGGGGCAAAAGTGACCAATATGGCAACTCTCTTAAATGGTGCTCCAGATGTGGGGAACCAATTGGGACAGTTCAAGGATGATATTTGGAGTGTGTTTAAGATTTTATCTGGTTTTGAAAGTGACTGAATCAAGACATGGCTTGAAAAATGCAAAAAAGTCCAATTTTGAGGTTTTGAGAGGGGACTTTGTGATTTTAGTGTTACAGGTCACATATGAGAGTTTGGACAACTTAGATATGACATATTGGATGTGTTTGGATCATGAGTTGTGATGGAATTGCTCTCTAACTCAAAAACTCAAAGATACCTTGCATAAGAAGGTATTTTGGCCTAAAGAGAGGGATTTTGAGGAAAACATCAGTTTGGTTGCTTTGGTGTACTTAAACTGGGCACAAATGAGCTCTATTTATAGTAGAGCAAGTTTTTTTTGCAAGCAATAGTGAATGGTGGCTGCAGCAGGCCTTTGCCCAATGTGGATCAAATGGAATCTCAAGTCTCCTCTAGCCATTGACTTGAGGTTAGAGCACAGGCCCATGGTTTTCTGTTGTATGAGCTTATCTTGACTCAATTGGTTGATCATGAACTGATACATGCTAGCTCTATGCATCCATTGAATGCCTCAAAACAAAATTGGAGTCTTGAGGCAACTTTTAGCTTTTAGGGATGCCAACCCTATATGTAGTTCCAAAGACTTTGGAGGCTCAAGGATCAGTGTTTGTCCCTTGGTTGTTCCCCCTTGAGGTGTGCAGATGGATAACCATGCTTGAAGTTGCACAATTTGATCAAATTGATCCCTAAGGCACAAATCTGCCTTGCAAAACAGTTTGCAGCAAAGCATGTTGCAGCTGTCATAACCTCTAGCTCATGTGGAGTTTTATGGAGTTCTTGGACATTTTGGAAAGCTGATATATCCTATTTCAACATACTGTCCAACTTTGGTTTTGAATCAACTTGAATTACAATGAAAAATTCCTCTACATTTGGGAAAAAATAAGACAGATTCTGACTTAGTGAAAATTTCACTAAGTGTTGGAAAAATGTCATTTTCATGTTTTCAGCCATTTTGATCACTCCATAATTTAAAATCTAGGAAGAATTGGAATAAGATGTAGTTGACTCATTGAAAGTATGCCATGAGAGCTACAAATCCAGCCTTGGACCATCCAAAACGGTTGCTTGGATCTCAAGTTATGGTCCTTGGAAGTTGGTACCCTGGCAACTTTGTTCCATAACTTAGAAAAATTCTAAATTTTTTATGGTTACCCCTTTTACAAGTTAACTCACTTTTTTTTATTTTTCTTGATGAATGATGATTCCAATCACATATTAACATTGTTTTAGGGTTAAGGAACCTTGGTTGACCAAAAATCCAAAAAGTCAAACATTGGATATTTGTACAGTTGACTTTTTATCGGATGAAATCCAAACTGTGCGATCCTTTGTGAAATCAAGTCATTGACCTAAATCAAACCTAATGGATGGATTCCATAGGTGTTATAGGGTGTATTGAATCATGTCCCAAGGTTTGGGAGCATGTCTTGGTCAAAAGTCAAAGGTACAGTTAACTTTTCCCTCGAAACCCTAATTGTGGTCCTAATGAAATTGAAACTTGTGCATTAAGCTTCTTGGATCAGTCCATTGTTGCAAATGGATCAATGTAGTGTATTGGAGACCTTCAAATCATGTCTTGAGTTCTTGGCTCATGTTTTGTCCGAAAAGTCAACTTAGGAGTGAATTAGGTCAAGAAACCCTAATTCCAAATTTTTGGGTAAATGCAACCTCTAAGGTCAAATTGACTTGATGATTAGGTCCATGAGGTCCCTTGGAGTATTTTGGGTTATGCTTTGAAGCATTGGCTCATTCCCAGAGGGAAATTTCCATCTGGAGGCCTCAATAGACCAAAACCCTAATTTGGTGACACTAGTGATCTTGAGGCTTGATCCACTTGGAATGTTGTAACCTTGTGCTTGATTCTTGATGTGGGAGTCCTCTTGATCCTTTATAGGTTTGAGATGTTAGACAAGTTGAAGATCATGTCATTCCTTGATTGTTCCTTTGTCTAAGTGCTTCGAGAGGGCTTGAAACCCTAATTCTTGTTTGTAGTGAATGCTCAACAATCCCTGAGGATATTGATGAGGCATGATAGTTCATCCATAATGTGGTAATGATTTGCACAATGATGGGAAATCTAGGTGGTCAAAATTTAGGGTATAACACTTGTAAGTATCATCTTTCGATACCTATCAGTATCGTCAATTCAATTTTCATTGATATCTGTAAGTATCATCTTTTGATACCTATCAATATCGTCAATTAATCTTTCTTTGAAACCTGTAAGTAACATCTTTCGATAATTGTCCGTATCGTCGATTTAGTACACGTGTCCGAGTCTGTATCTTTCTTTGATACCTGTAAGTATCATCTTTCGATACTTGTAAGTATCATCGATTCAGTACACGTGTCCATGTCAGTATCATCTTTCTTTGATACCTATAAGTGTCATCTTTCGGTACCTATCCGTATCGCTGATTCAGTACACGTGTCTGTGTCTGTATCATCTTTCTTTGATACCTGTAAGTATCATCTTTCGATACCTGTCCGTATCTTCGATTCAGTACATGTGTCAGTGTCTGTATCTTTCTTTGATACCTGTAAGTATCATCTTTTGATACATGTAAGTATCGTTGATTGAGTACTCGTGTCCATGTCAGTATCATCTTTCTTTGATACCTGTAAGTGTCATCTTTCGGTACCTATCCGTATTTTCGATTCAATACATGTGTCTGTGTCTGTATCATCTTTCTTTGATACCTGTAAGTATCATCTTTCGATACCTGCCCATATCGTCGATTTAGTACAAGTGTATGTGTCTGTATCTTTCTTTAATACCTGTAATTATCATCTTTTGATACCCGTAATTATTGTCGGATCAGTACACGTGTCCGTGTCTGTATCATCTTTCTTTGATACCTGTAAGTATCAACTTTCGATACCTGTCCGTATCGCCGATTTAGTACACGTGTCTGTCTTTGTATCTTTCTTTGATACCTGTAAGTATCATCTTTTGATAACTGTCTGTATCGTCGATTCAGTACACGTGTCCATGTCTATATCTTTCTTTGATACCTGTAAGTATCATTTTTCGATACTTTGTCGTATCGTTAACCTAAACACTCTTCCGTGTTCACCTTTCTTTGATACTTGTAAGTATCATCTTTCGATGCTCATCCATATCGTTGATCCAAACCTATGTCTACGTTTCATCTCGTGATTTTAGATTCCCGTTGAAATTCTGGTATCAGACGTGTGATGTTAAGGTGCGATGTCACAACAACACACTCTGCATAATGGACAAAATAAACAGCAGAATAACACACCAAATTGTTCACCCAGTTCGGTCTAACTACCTACGTCTGGGGGCTACCAAGCCAGGGATGAAATTCACTACTTGTAGAATTAAATTACAGACTCAACAACCTAGTTGACAATCTCCTAATCTTAATTCCTACTAGTGACTTTCTACCTAAGAAACCACTTAGATATGAGAACACTACTCAATCCCTAAAACACTCAAAGAACAACCTCTTTGAGAAATCTTGATCCTGCTTCACAGCTTTGATCAAGTTACACAACTCTCTTTGCTTCACAGCTTTAGAGAGGACAGAACACAACTCACCAATTCACACTAGAATGGTGTATACAAAAATACGCACAAAGATAATGTTTAACCTCCAGTTAAAGCTCCCTATCTTCTGTCTGTTTTCTGTCACTTTTTCCTTTGGTCTTGTGCGCTTTTAAATAGCAACCTGAATTGGGCTTGGACTGCTACAATATCTGACTTGATTTGTTATTTAAATCTGAATATTTAAAACAGATTTTCTCCTAAAATCTTTTCAAATCTTCAACCTTTTAAATCTCCTACAAATCTGCACCAGATCTCCTATGCAGCGGAAAATATCTATCCCAAGATATTCGCATCCAATGAGACTAACAGCTCTCCACAATTCCAGCTAACACGCAAACCCTAATAACATCACAACCTGGTGTTATTAATTCTGCATATCTAATGTCACAACATCGCATGTGACATCAGACATCTAACTTCAGCAATTTAAACACTTAACACAGCCTAGTGGTAAGACTCAATGTTGTGACATCACCACCTTGACATCAAACATTGAACAACCTTTGTTTTACCAAAATTCCAGCCAATCCAAGAAACTAACAATCTCCCCCTTTGGCTAATTTTGGCTAAAACAATCTCTGCATCTTCAGAGACTTTAGCAGCGGATACAAATATGATTTTTCCAACCTTTGCAGCAGCAGAACAGTCTTCATAAACAGCTACACTACACAATGCTTTCAGCATGCTGCACAAACACTCCAATACTCTATTGTACACAAACTTCAACACTAACCAGCAGCGTGGAATAAATCTCCCCCTCAAGGCAAGAACTAGCATACAAGTTGTTGGTTCACTTGGCTATTTCTCCCCCTTTTTAGCCACAATTTGGACAAACCTCAACAAGTTAAATCTCCTATGACACCCTGTACAACCCATACTTCTTCTGTCAGCAATATCCACATTTTGAAAATCCAGACATATTGTTCATCCATCCAGTTATGAAGGCTTCAAACAATCATCCACAGGATCTGAAGCATACACACAATGCCTTCCACTGAACTCTAAGTCAACACACCAAGACAAGTGTACAATCTATTCAAGGCCATGATTCAATCTTGTCTTCAGACATCTCCTCAGAAGCATGTGCGCACAAGATTCAAACAATTTGCTTCATATGACTAGAACCATTCAAGGCCACACCAAAACACCAATCAACAGCCTAATGTCATAACATGTTATCTGACATTATATCCTCATAAGAGGCAACCAATCTCCACAAGCTTGATCAGCATGCGATCTTCACAATAAATGCATCTTTGCTGCAAAATCCATAGACAAGTACTCCCCCTGTCATGATTAACAAATGCTGGAGATGAACATTTGAGCACATTTTATGAGTACATGCATTTTGGTACCATTGTCCCTTTCTCCAAAGGCTATCATACAATTCATCTTCACCATCCAAGGCAAACCTTCTACTTCATCATTCTCCCGTATGACTATGTAGATGCTCCTTAGATATAATGTAAGCACTAAGCTTCAAATCCAGAACAAAGACATCCTTCACCAAGGATACTCTTGACACTCTTGACACCAGGGAATTACATATGCTCCGCTACTGGATTTACTATCAGCAAAATAATCCAAACTCAACACTGTGTCACAAACTCCACAAATTCTCAGCTTACTTATAAGCTTTACTGAGATCCAGTCTCTTCAAGAGATCACAATTCCTCTATCCTTGCATCCACCAGTAGTTGTTGAAACTGGTGAAGTCTTCAAAGACAGTAGTCATGCTTTGCCAGAACAAACTACTAAACACATGACCATAATCTCCACCTCTTCTGACCGAAAATGCTAGAGCATCCAACTCCACATGTCCAATCTTAATCATCTTCCAGATATAACCACCAGCAAACATGATGTTATAACATCTTTTGGGACATCAGCTTCTCATCACCATTCAAAGGACTCATTGCACAAAGAAGTCCTTCAAGAAGCTCCCAATAAAACACAGTCAGAGCAACTTATTCATACACACCTGAATACCATAAGTTCCCACACCCTCTCTGAACCATATCCTAGCAAACTCAACCATATCCAGAGTATCTATACCAAATTCTTTTTCTAGAACATATTTACACCATTTTATGAAAAGCACAGGAATGTTATCTAGTATAGCCTTTTGAATTTTCTCAGAAGTTATAACAACAACGGCTTCCTTCATTTGAGAGATATCCTGGACATTATCATCAGACTTATCTCTGATCTTCCTATTTCTGGAAGAGATGAACACTTTACTCCTGGATTTTGTAGTACCATCCACATAGATCTTCTGATTATCAGTTCACATCTTTGGAGGTGACTCAATAGCTTTCCTCTTCCTTGATTTCAGTCGTTTAGCAACCCTAGGAACCACTTTTGTAATTAGTTCATCATCACTCTTCTTTATTTTAAGGCTAGAAGTACCTTTCTTGACTTGAGATGTTTTAACATCAGCTCTAGCATCTGCATCTTCCAACCTAAGGATTGTCAACTTGTGAAATTTTTCTTCTGAACTATAGGAGTCATTAGTCAGGTTGTCATCTTTCTTGGCCTTGCAAGTATTCAGCTCCCAACACTTCTTAAGGTCACAGCTCTTGATCCTTCCATCAGCATTGTTGACTCCTTCATCTTGCTCACATAACTGACTACTCACATCATCTAACTTAGGAGTAACAACACCATAAGTCATTAACCCAGATTGACTTTTCACCATACTTTCACACTTGATGTCACCCTCTGATGTTACAGCATCAACCTTAACATCACTAGATAAGATGTCCACTTGAGGTATCCACTGATAGCAATTATCTTTGGATCTTACTCCCTTCATCACTGCCTCATTCTGCTCATCAGCTACCACACATTCATCTTTGGTGTAGCTTACCTTGTAACCTTCATCACAAAGTTGACTTATGCTAATTAAATTAGCCTTCAAACCTTGGACAAAGATCACCTTACCATCAAGATTCTTCACTCTTCCACTTCCTTCTACTACTCCTTTTTCTCCATTGCCAAACACAACCTTGTTTGCATGGCAAGGATTAAACTCCACCAACTGCTCCTTTGACCCAGTCATGTGCATTGAGCATCCACTGTCAAAGTACCATGCATCCATGGCACAACGTCCATCTGAGATATGAGCCAATAGACACGTGACCTGAGCTTTAGGAACCCATTGTTTAGCAACTTTGGGTCTGACCTCCTTCTGTCTGGTTTGAGGAGCAGAATTTGGATAACCATGGAGCTTGAAGCATGAGGACTGCATATGTCCAACCCTGCCACAATAGAAGCATCTTACTCTGTCATCTCTAAAATGGTTAAATCTTTTGCCACTTTGATGATAATGTTGTGGCTGCCACCCATAATGTTGTCTCCTTCTGCCATAGTTGGATTGTCTTCTTCTGTACTGAGGACGCTGTCTCCTATGGTGATGAGGCTTCCTTCTTCCATAGTGATGAGGCACAGCATTGTTGTATCCATATCCATACTAGATTTCCTGATGTTGAGACATCTGATGAGACATGTTCTGTTTGAACCTTGCAGCTTGCATGCTCTTGTGATATTGGGGAGGCATATACTGACTAGCTCTTTGAGGCTGCATCTTCCTCTGATGGGGACCATTATTTTTCTCAACATTCTGAGGCTGAACAACCTTCTTAGGGGTAGGATCCTGTCTCTTTGTTTGAGACATTGGTTGGGACATCTCTTCCTTGGTTCCTGAAGTGCTTGCTTCAGTAGACACCTTTTCCTCACCCACAAATCCTAATCCAGTCTTGTCTCCAGCTACCCTTTCTGTCTGAAGGATCTTATCAAGTGTGTCTGTACCACTGTTCAGCATCCTAACAGTTTTGGTCATATGATCAAGATGAGCTTTGACCAACAAGACTTCATTTTCCAACTCAGATTTAGCAGTCTCAAGCTGAGCAATCTGTTGCTTATGACACTTGTTTTCTTGACAAATCTCAGCACTTTTTAAACACAGTTCTTGATAAGTCGATGCTAACTCCTCATAAGTTATTTCTCCATCACTGGAATCATCATCAGAAACAACAGTTCCTATCAAAGCTCTAACATGCTTTGCTGACTCACCTTCACTTTCACTATCAGAGTCAGACCAGGAAACTGTCATGCCCTTCTTTTGCTTTTTCAAGAATGTGGAACACTCTTTCTTGACATGTCCATACCCTTCACATTCAAAGCACTGAACTCCTTTATCTTGGGCAGTCTTCTCTTCATCCTTCTCTTTTGACTTGCTGTTGTCAGAAGAGATGTTCTTGACATTAGGCCTGGAGTTATTGTTCATCCTCTTGAATACCTCCGGATAATCATTTTCTTTGACTTTCTTATCTTCTGCAGGAGTGGAGACCAAAGCAATACTCTTGGGCTTCTTTTCTGGTTCTTCCTCATTCAAACCAAGCTCAAAAGTTTGAAGAGATCCAATGAGCTCATCAACCCTCATCTGGCTGATGTCTTGTGCTTCTTCAATGGCAGTCACTTTCATCTTGTACTTCTTAGGAAGGGACCTAAGGATCTTCCTTACAAGCTTTTCATCTGACATCTTTTCACCAAGGGCACTGGATGCATTAGCCAGCTCAAGCACACTCATATGGAAGTCATGGATAGTCTCATCTTCCTTCATCTTCAGACTCTCAAACTTCGATGTTAGAAGCTGAAGTCTTGACATCTTAACTCTAGATGTTCCTTCATGTGTAGCCTTCAAGATATCCCACGCTTCCTTAGCAACTTCACAGGTATTGATCAACCTGAATATATTCTTATCCACTCCATTGAAGATTGCATTTAGGGCTTTAGAGTTACCAAGGGCAAGCTCATCTTTTTCCTTGGTCCATTCTTCTTCAGGCTTCGGCTTTGAGGTGCCCTCTTTATCTTTCCCAGCATCATCTTTTTCAAACACAACAGGTGTTTTCCATTCTTTAATTATAGCCTTCCAAGCCCTGCTGTCCAAGGATTTCAAAAACGTGATCATCCTTAGCTTCCAATAATCATAATTGGATCCATCCAAAATAGGGGGTCTGTTGACGAATCCTCCAACTTCTTTGTCCATCTTTACACCAGAAAGTAACTTCCCTAGATCTCACCCAGAGACAGACAGGATGCCTGCTCTGATACCAATTGAAATTCTGGTATCAGACGTGTGATGTTAAGGTGCGATGTCACAACAACACACTCTGCACAATGGACAAAATAAACAGCAGAATAACACACCAAATTGTTCACCCAGTTCGGTCTAACTACCTACGTCTGGGGGCTACCAAGCCAGGGATGAAATTCACTACTTGTAGAATTAAATTACAGACTCAACAACCTAGTTGACAATCTCCTAATCTTAATTCCTACTAGTGACTTTCTACCTAAGAAACCACTTAGATATGAGAACACTACTCAATCCCTAAAACACTCAAAGAACAACCTCTTTGAGAAATCTTGATCCTACTTCACAGCTTTGATCAAGTTACACAACTCTCTTTGCTTCACAGCTTTAGAGAGGACAGAACACAACTCACCAATTCACACTAGAATGGTGTATACAAAAATAGGCACAAAGACAATGTTTAACCTCCAGTTAAAGCTCCCTATCTTCTGTCTGTTTTCTGTCACTTTTTCCTTTGGTCTTGTGCGCTTTTAAATAGCAACCTGAATTGGGCTTGGACTGCTACAATATCTGACTTGATTTGTTATTTAAATCTGAATATTTAAAACAGATTTTCTCCTAAAATCTTTTCAAATCCTCTACCTTTTAAATCTCCTACAAATCTGCACCAGATCTCCTATGCAGCGGAAAATATCTATCCCAAGATATTCGCATCCAATGAGACTAACAGCTCTCCACAATTCCAGCTAACATGCAAACCCTAATAACATCACAACCTGATGTTATTAATTCTGCAGATCTAATGTCACAACATCGCATGTGACATCAGACATCCAACTTCAGCAATTTAAACATTTAACACAGCCCAGTGGTAAGACTCAATGTTGTGACATCACCACCTTGACATCAAACATTGAACAACCTTTGTTTTACCAAAATTCCAGCCAATCCAAGAAACTAACACCCGTCTGTGTCACTTCTTCTCCCTACCAGATTTCTCAATCTCTCCTACCCTTTTATCCACAGTAGATTCATTTACGCTCATCAAGCTTCCTACCGTTATTTTCTACCCACAGAGTGCAAATTTTCTGTTTCTTTTGGTTTTCAATCCCTATTTACCTTGAATGTCTGAAAGTCGCTGCTCTCATCACTTTAGGTCTACAGTTGATTGAATAGCGGTAGTTGTAACACCCCAAAATTTTCCCTCCTATTTATACCATCAATATGTGGCTTATGCTTCACATTTCATATGCATTTAGGTCATAAACATCATACATGCATCATTGGTTTTCCCAAGGCATGGGATTAGAGGTTTCTATGGTCATGGATTTTTCAAAGCAAAGAGAATGGGATTTTTCAATATTTTTAATATTGGTTGTGAAATTTTGTTTTGGATAAGTTCAAATTGACAAACCTTGCATATTATGCTTTGAAACTAATTTTTCCTAATTGTTTTGAACCCTAATTTTTGTAAGACATTAATCACATGATTGTATGACATTTTGATGATTACTTTGGATTTTTTCATTATTTTTTGGTGCATTTTGAATGTCTTTTTTTGACTTGCTTGGAATGATCATTGTTGGATGACTTGCCTAATGTTTGTTATGGTTTGAACCACTTTAGCACATAATCTTGAGCCTATTTTTTTGGACATGCTGAGCTTCTAACTTCATCATATCTTCGTTAAAATTCCATAATTTTTCAAGGCTTTTAACCATTTTTCATGAATATTTCATTTCATACCTATTGTGTGGATGTATGTTTAGAGATAGGTTGAGTTTGATGCTTGTATGTGACCTTTTTTAGGCCAACTTTCTTGACATGCTTGGACACATTCATGAGGATATTTTGCAGACCATTATGATGCCTTGATGTTGATTTTTTATCATGATCTATATGCTTCCTTTGAACCCTAAATGTATACCCGATTTTTGTTCAATTCTTTCCTAAGTGATTGGATTTGGTGATGCATTTATGCAACCCTTTTGGGATCTTTTGGTCATTTATTTTCACTTGATATAGCATGAGGTAGATCCTTTCAATACCACTTTATAAGTCCAGTTGGTGACCTCTAATTGATGTTACTTTTGTGTGAACTAGAACATGTATGCCATCAACTTTGACAACCTTTTGCTTGAGCTTTTGTATCCCATTTTTGCTCAATGTTTTGGTGACCTAATTGTGAGACATTATAGGTCATTTGGTATTGCCTTGTGCGATTGGATACCCACTTAACATGACTTTTCTCACTCTTTTACTTGATTGGAACTTCTCATGCCTTTAGAAGATGTTTAGGCCTTGTTTTGATCCTTGCTTGTCTTGAATTCCAAGCATGCTTTAACATGATAACTTTTGTGACAACTTGAGGTTACTTGTAAGCATTGAATACATGTTTTAAATTCTGACTTAGATAATTTACAAGTCCTTTTCATGCTTGCTCGGTCATTGTTGTGCCATAAGTGAATGATACATGATATAGGTAACATTCTTGTGTAAAATTGCCTAAACTTTTGCACATGGCTTGGTGTGGATTTAATGATTATTTCTTGACATCCCAAACCTCAAATTTCATTGATTATGATGTGTAATGCTACCCCCCATGTGGTTTCTTCCTTCAAGTTTACATGTTTGAGCATTTAAAGTGTATCTTACATGAACATTGTGATGGCATTTGTTTGAGTTAAGTTATGGTACATGACTTGAATTCTTTTGACACTTATTTGGACATTAACATGAATGTGATATAGTAGGATGTAGCTACTTCCCCACTTAGGTTCTCATCCTTTTAGGACCCTTTACCTTTTGTTAGGTGATTGACATTACTTCTAATGTAGTCTTACGACATTTGCATGTGCATTAGTGTATAGTTTTTGCATATTTCTTTCAACTATCTAATATTTGAGCTTGGTTTGAATTTGGTAAGTACTTGTATTACTTTACATTATTGTCCACAATTACATGACTTCTATTTCATCTCATTTCTTCTTTACTTCTTTATTTTGTGATTGAATCATCTAATGTTTACTTGTGCATGATCACATGTTCCCTTAGGATTCCTAGCTTGAATGTAATTTTGGATTAGGTTCAAAGTAGGAAGGACATTGGGTTTCCAATCCAAGCATGCTAACATAGGTAGAGATTTCCCATCCTAACTTCAACTATAGGATCAATCATTGCATGACAACTTCTAGGATGAAGATCCCCTTAGATTTTTCGTTTAACCATTTGAGTCTCTCTTCTCTCTCTAAAAGAAAAGAAAAAACACTTAATAAATATTGTATGTGGAGTGCACCACGAGCCTTAAGCACATGAGAAATGATTAGTGAAGGTCTCATTTACTCTTCTAGGGTGCTTTGCAAACTTTTCGTTGGGGGCTACCTTGCAAGGTATTCGCTCATATGTCATAGTCTTTAGCGCGATACACATCGCAAACAAAACAAATCAAAACACTTCTTCTAAAAGAAATTAAAAAAAATCAATCGTCTTCCTTTGGGATTCTTTTCTCATCTCACTCACTCCAATCGTAATGGCACGCTATTTTCGTTCTACTGCAAACAGGTAAACGTGTAAGTCTCTACGCAACGAGTGGCAACACCTAAACTACTAGAACGCGAACGTTAGCATCGTCCACCTAAAAAGCACTAAACAACAAAGACCTAGTAGGTCGAACTACGACTGCTCTGACTTCCTCTCTCTTGTACGATTGAGGATACGTAGGCACAAGATGTTGATGTCTTGGCGAGCAACCTTCCCCCATAATCTCGTAGTCCTCCGAACTACGTTGACTCTGACTTTCCCATTGCACGAGGGAATACGTAGGCCTAGGACGGCGATGTTCTATCGAGTCACCTTTTCTTTTCCCCCCGTTCTCTGTTTCTCATTCATTTCCTTTCCAGTAGCAGTGGAGCTTCAGATATCTATACCCTTTGATCAGAACAACAAGCGTGGATCCCATCGAGTACGATGGACGCGAGGGGGTGTTAATACCTTCCTCTCGCGTAACCGACTCCCGAACCCAGATTATGGTTGCAATGACCATGTCTTTCCCTTTCTCTAGGTTTACTTCGATCGTTTCCTTTCCCTTCGTCGGGATAAATAACGTTCTGTGGTGACTCTTCTGTCTTTTCTGCCGGTTGATTTTCGCAGTTGCGACACGTACAACAACGGTTGTTTAAACTAACCGTTGTAAAATCGTTTACATTTTATTTTTTAAATAAAGGACTTAAGTGACACATACTTAATGTACTCTAAAAAATGGAAAAAATGAAGTTGTTGAGAATCGAAGCTTGCAACACATCATTTATTACTACGGTTTTTATAGACAACCGTCATTAAATCAATGTATATAAATCCAGCTACTCACTGGGTGTGAAAATTTTAATATATTACAACGGTGTATATGAATCTGTTGTAAACCTGACGTTGTTGTTTTGCACGTTTTGTAGTAGTGAGTACAAGGTGAATAAAATTTATACAATAGCTTCATACTTCTTGGATTTTTCTTCATAGCTACACAAACTATATGTATCATAGCCAAAGTATGCGCTTTGTTAAAGTGGTGAAGATGAATCTGAAAAAAGAGAACATTCACTAAATGAAAAAATGAGAACCCATTTTTAACAAGAAACGTAAACGAAATCAAAGTATAAGTTAAATGAACGAACCTCAAGTTAGCGATTGGTGAAGACGAAACTGAAGATGTATCTGAAGGTTGAAGGATGTTAGGGTTATGTTATTATAGAGAAGAATGAAATATGTTAGGGTTTTATTTTGAGAGAAACGACTGTTATGTACTGAACAATAGATACTTTCGCTTATATACTAAAACATATCACTTTTCATCACGGTTAGAAAGAAAAACCGTGATGCAATTTTCAAATTTTACAACAGTTGTATTGTAAAACCGTGGTTAAATAACTTTCAATTTTTTATATATTTATAAATCGGTGGTATTGTAGTACAATACAATTTATAAGTCCTCTAGCGACGGTTGATTTACTTAACCGTTGTAAAATCATTTACAATTTATTTCTTAAATAATGGACTTAAGTTACACACACTTAATGTAATCTAAAAAATGGAAAAAATGTAGTTGCTGGGAATCGAAGCTTGTTACACATCATTTATTACTACAGTTTTTTAAGACAACTGTCATTAAATTACTGTTTATAAATCCAGCTACTCACTGGAGCGAAAATTTTAACCTATTACAAGTGGGTATATGAATCCGTTGTAAACTTGACATTGTTGTTTGTGCATTTTGTAGTAGTGTTAACACTCCCCCTCAAGTGTGAGTCCACAATGCTCCCCCCTCAAGTGGAAACTCTATTTTTCCACATAAATTTGTACCGTCGTTGACACCTCTTTCTTGGGCATTTCGATACACCTTTTCTTGGGCATTTCATTTTTAACGGGACACATCTTCCTGGGTATTTCGATACAAGTAAGTCGGTCATTTACTCGAACCAAAGACTCATGATATCATTTGTTGGGTCATGAGGAGGAGCATCAATATTGAGTAAAGAACAACACACAAGTGAGAGAGACGTCACACATTCACCAAAAATCTTAAGGTGATTTGTGTGTGGGTTCTCTCATTTAATAATGATCAAGTCTCCACATTTATAACCAATATAAAACTCTAACTCACACTCAATTTTATTATTCTTATCATATACAAATTTTTAATATTATATTTATATTCTTTAATTTCTATATTTAGTTAATGACAAGTAACTGACTAATATATAAAATATAAACTAGAATTTAAAAATATCATTTCTACGAAAGTACAAAAGCCATCACTAACAAAAGAAAGAGGATTGCTATTTTGACATCCAAAATCATACACCATAGCTTTACATCGTCTAGCCTATATGTCTATGTGTATAAAGAAAAGAAAAAATAATAATTATTCAATAGATTTAATGATAGTATACTGTCAGTGTAAGACAGTTTTGTACATGCAATCAATTAAAACTCTTATATTTACCATATCATTTCAGTATTTTAAAAATAAAATTGAGATTTATTCTAATACATGTCTCTCATTAGTTGACAGTGTAAAAAATTATATACTATCAATATATCTCCTTTTTTTTCTCTTATTAAATATAATAAAAAATACAAACAGTATAAAACTACGGTGTTAGTGTCACTTTCAGTGTAGGGATAACATTTCTCCAAAAGAAAATAGTAGAAAAAGCATCTTGATGGGACAAAATAGTGATGATAATCAGAACCCAAAAAAAAAATAGTGATGATAACACTTGAAGATAAAGTGCTACGTTTACGACTTCTTATTGGTTACTTAACTTAGGTTTCTGTACGAACAAAAGTTGCATTGTACCATTTCCTTTGTTTTTGATGCATACATTATGCAGTATTAGGGGAGGATAAATTTGAACCGACCGATTGAAACCGACCGATCCGTTGTCTTTTTTGTGCAAATGGATTGGGTCGGGTGTCGGGTTAATTCGGTTGCTTAATTTGGATATTATAGGGTTGCTTCGATCGGGTTCAGATGCTAATTTTGGATCCGACGAAAACCGAAACCGACCGACCTTAATTAATATATTTTTTATTTATTTTTATTACTATATGAATGACTCACTATAAAAATGAGATTCATAATGTTGCAGGATACTATCATTTTTATAAATTGATGATTGCATTGTATACTCCCAAAAAATACAAAATATGTAATATCAAATTTTGTATATTATTTAGTTTATCGGTTAAAGTATGATAATGATCAAAATTAATGTCAAATAACATTAAAAATATTATTTCGTAATAATAATTTTTATTAAAAAAATAGTTTTATTCTAAAAATTTAATATTTTTTATACAAAAATTAAAAAAATCATTTTTATAAATTTTTTCTAATAAATATTAAACCGACTAAACCGATCCGACTTAACCGCCAAACCGACTTAACCGAATCCGAAGAAAACCGAAATTTTATCGGTCGAAATTGGGCCATAAAAATGAAACTGTAATTTACGTCGGATTTTAGTTTTTGGCCCGAAACCGACCGTAACCGACCGATTGTCCACCCTTATGCAGTATGCACCACTAGCTTCAAATTGCTCTATTTTTTACTTCATGTAATGCTCTATTTTTTTCTTCATGTAATTTACGGTAAAATATGTGATCCTTTTTATTATAGTTTAATAACGAAAAATATGAAATTCTGTACTATAGACTACTATCTTGCACATATAAGATGGTCATATAAATTTTGAATATAGTTAAATTGCAATAAAATTTAAATGTGCTTTTATAAGTTAGAGTTGTCTTTGTATATATTTTTACTGATAAGCTAGTTTAATCCACGAAATTATACAATAAAAGTATAATAATATAGATTTGCTAATTTTAATACATTCACCAACAAAAATATCACCGCTCCCATTTGAATTTTTTACGTAAATACCCCTAATTTTGGAAAAAAATTCCCTAAATAACCCATGTTTCAAAAATATTCTCAAAATGCCCCATTAGGGTTTTGGTTTGAATTATGTCGACATTGGAATTGGCGACTCCCTTATAGAGGTCTAACCATGTCGCCAATGCAACTAGAGACACTCTTTCAAGTCGTCAGTGCAATTGGCGACACAGTGTAATGCTTAAACCAAGTCGGCAATCCAAGTGAAGACACCCTTCAAACTGAAATTTTTCACTATAAATAAGGGTGTTAAGTTTGGTTTGTTCCACATCTCTTCTCACAACTTTGTTTTACTCATAAAATGTATCGTCGTCGTTGGGGTAAAGTTATTTTTTCGCGAGACAAGCCACCCATCGACATGATGTTTTGGAACATACAAGGTATCAATCAACATATTGTTGTATGTTGTTTAAATTGTTATAACAAAGAGAAATGCATTAATGAAAACATTTGGTTACAACAAACGAAAAGATAAGATAAATTATGATGCAGATGTTCCTCCTACATTGGGACAATATTTTATGTTGTGGCCGGGCTGACGACAGATACTGCATAGTCGTATCATTTTATCACCGATATCCATTTTGGTTCTTATACGCTTGCTGTTTGGGATGTGGAAC
This sequence comes from Lathyrus tuberosus, assembly GCA_022829125.1. Classification (NCBI taxonomy): domain Eukaryota; kingdom Viridiplantae; phylum Streptophyta; class Magnoliopsida; order Fabales; family Fabaceae; genus Lathyrus; species Lathyrus tuberosus. The sequence goes on from JALAZF010000153.1 coordinate 238,983, forward strand.
TGGTGGCCGGTTGGATGCAACGAGTACAACGAGTACAACGGCTGCAACGAGTGAGGGTCCCTAGGGGATGTGGAACTGGTGGCCGGTTGGATGCACCCGGTCACGAAGATTAATTAATGTAATATTTTATTGAATTAATGAAAATTTTATATCATTGTGCAAACAAAATCAATATAATATTCCAATATTTAAAAAAAAAAACACAAAACACACAATGTCTCCACTTGGATTGGCGACTTGGTTTAAGCATTACACTGTGTCGCCAATTGCACTGGCGACTTGGAAGAGTGTCTCCAGTTGCATTGGCGACATGGTTAGACCTCTACAAGGGAGTCGCCAATTCCAATTGCGACATAGTTCAAACCAAAACCCTAATGGAGGCATTTTGGAAATATTTTTGAAACATGGATTATTTAGGGAATTTTTTCCAAAATTAGAGGTATTTACGTAAAAAAATTCCCATAATTAGAGATTTAAAATAGACAATAACAACGAGTATAAGCTTCACGACAAGACATTTTAAGGTATATATATTTAAGTCATCTCTCATGAATATTAAAAATATAAACTTGTTCTTAGTTCATTTATCCCATATAATATGAAGAATGTAGAATATAAATAATGTTATTGTTTGTTGATACGAAAATGTAGAATAAAAATAAATTAAAATTATTTTCAATACATTATATTAAAAATATGTATTAAAATTTCTATTCTTTAATTTTTATAATTAAAAATAATTGCAAAAAATTAAAATAATTTTCTATAAATTTTAAGAAAATAATATGGATAAATGTTAATAAATAATTATTAAATTATATATATATATATATATATATATATATATATATATATATATATATATATATATATATATATATATATATATATATAGGTTATGCTAATGCACACCCATTTAGGTGTGCATTAGCAACCTACACTTTAGTGAATTTTTGTGTGGGGCCCACCAATTTTGGGTGGGACCCACATTAAAAAGATGAAAAAAAAAAGATCATTTCTTAATACACCACTCAAGTTTCTTATGCACCACGTGAAATTTCGTTTTTGCCCCCTGATTCCGGATGTGCACATCCGGACGCACCATTTTTTTTAAAAACGCTGATGTGTTCCGGATGTGCACATCCGAAAACATAGCATAACTTTAAATTCCAGAACTGCAGATCCGGAAAATAGCATAACTTTATTTTTTTTTTTAAATCGATTTTGTCGGTTGGTCACATACATTAATATATCATCGCAAGTTAATATACATTCGAATGAGGGGAGCGAGAAGGGATTAGGTTTCCCACCCATATAAAACTTTGTTCTTTGTATCTTTTCAATAAAAAACTTTGTTCTTCGTATCTCTCTAGTGTAACCACTGCTCCTGTTATCTTTCTTTGTTGATCGTCCAACACTACAGATGGACTCAATACATTTCGGAGATAAACCCTTTTCATTATTGAAAATAAGTAATGTGGATGTTGCACCAGTAGCAGTAATGTCATCAGAAGTTATAACAAACTCTAGGGTTGGAGTCTCTCGGTCAATATAATGGTTGTCTTCGGCATTCTGATAAAGTTAACAACAGATTTACGGTCATGAATATAAACAACTATCATTTAACATCATGAAGATCTTGAGTCAATGGATTAGGCTTCCCGCCAATAGAAAACTTTGTTCTTCGTATCTCCTATTACCACTTGCAGAACCAGAATCAGAATTTTCTACTTAACTTATGTAGTATCGAGCGCAGAAAGCTAGCAAGTGTACATAATAAGTAGGAGGAACTGTATCATTAATATACAAGTTATAATATATACATATACATCAATAGACATCAGCAAGTGTGCATAATAAGCTAGCAAGTGGGCATAATAAGCATAATAAACAAGTTCTAATATATACATATACATCAATATACATCAGTATGTATCATTTAGAAAAAACCCACGCGAACCTGTAAAATATAATCCTTTTAGGCTTAAACCCGGTTGATTTATAGAAAGTCACACGCCACTCCCTGAATTATCCTATCATGAGGAATACACAAATATAACAAAATTATCTTATCATTCCAGCGGTAATAGGAGTACCATTGGTTCTGCAAGTGGTAATAGGAGTATCACCAACTTTGTCTCGACTCTGGTAATAGAAGTAATGTTTTACTGTTGATCGTTATTCTTTTAAAATACATATTATTATTATTTTTTAAAATAAATATACCTTTTTAAGTTTCAGCCATTTTTCTGGATGTACACATCCGGAAAACGCGTAATTGTCATTCTGGATTTGCACATCCGGAACAAGACAACGTTTTTAAAAAAAACGGTGCGTCCGGATGTGCACATCCGGAACTGGGGGGCAAAAAAATAATTTCACGTGGTGTATAAGAAACTTGGGTGGTGTATTAAGAAATGGTAAAAAAAATAGAAAGAAAATAGATGTAGTGTATTTTTGTGTGGGGCCCACCAAATTTGGGTGTATGTTAGCATTTCCCTATATATATATATATATATATATATATATATATATATATATATATATAGACACACAAAGAGGTGGTGCTGCAGGTAGAAGAAAATGTGGCGGTCGAAAGCCTGATAAAAGTCACATTCAGTGCTTCAATTGTCAAAAGTATGGTCACTATTTTAGTGATTGTCCAAAAAAGAAGAAGAATCAAGAAACTGATGCAAAGTTGGCGAAACATGAAGAAGAAGAGATGTTGTTGATGGTCACAACAAGAGACGAAGAGAGATTCCAAGACCAGTGGTACTTGGACTCAGGATGCTCATCACACATGACAGAAAGGAAAGATTGATTTGTCAACATGAAACCCTCGTCGAAGAACACGGTAAAGTTTGCAAATGACAACACTCTAGCAGCTGAAGGTGTTGGTGATGTTCTGAGGAAAGATGGCAGGAGGTCAACAATTTCCAATGTGTTGTACATATCAGGCATGAAGAGTAATTTTCTCAATATAGGGCAGCTGGTCGAAAATAACTACAAGGTATCAGTTGAAGACAGGATGATGAGAGTTCTCGACTCAAGTCGTAGGTTAATCTTGAAGGCTCAAATGTCTCAGAATATGACCTTCAAGATTAAACTCAATGTGATGGAGCACAAGTGCCTAGCAACTGCATCCAACAGAGATGAGTGATTATGGCATTTTCGACTAGGCCATCTTAACTTCAATGACATCAAAGAGCTAAAGAGAAAAAATATGGCTTCAGGATTACCTGAAATCGACATTCCAAGTGAAGTCTGTGAAGAGTGTGTTAAGTCGAAACAACATAAGAATAGCTTCAGCAAGGATGCAGGAAGGAAGTCGAAGGCAATTCAGGAAGTCATATACTATGATGTATGTGATCCAATCCAGGTGGATTCGATTGCAGGCAATAGATACTTTGTCACGTTCATAGTTGATTACAGTCGAAAGCTATGGAATTACCTCATCAAGAAGAAAAATGATGTGATCGAGGTATTTGCCAGATTCAAATCTATGGTCGAAAGATAGAGTGGTCGAAAGCTGAAAATTCTGAGGACTGATGGTGGTGGAGAGTATGTGTCGAAGGAGTTTGATGCATTATGTGAAAAAGAAGGGATTATGCATGAGGTGGTGCCACCCTACACTGCACAACAAAATGGAATTGCAAAAATAAAGAATAGAACCATCATGAACATGGTGAGAAGTATGTTGAATGGAAGGCATCTACCCAAAGAATTATGGGGAGAATCGGTTTCGACAGCAAGATATATATTAAACAGATGTCCGATGAAGAAGCTTGAAGGAATCACACCAGAAGAATGTTGGTCTGGTGTCAAGCCTAGCCTCAGTCACTTGAAGATATTTGGATCTATTGCAAATAGACACGTCCCAGATCAGTTGAGAAGGAAGCTTGATGACAAGTGGAATAAGTTGATCTTGATAAGATATCATTCGACTGGAGATTACAAGTTGTTCGACTCATTGAATAAGCAGGTAGTGATCAGCAGGGATGTGATCATAGATGAGCTTAAAGAATGGAATTGGACTGAGAATGCCAAGAAGGATTCAATGAGAATCTCTTGTGAAGAACCTTCCACTGAAGTCGAAAGAGAAGTTCGAGAGGAACAAGTCATAGATGAAGCAGGCCCAAGCAGACCTCGACGAATAAGACACATCCCTGCAAGGTTGCAAGAATGTGTAATTACATCAGATGATGTGGTTGATAAAGAGGGTGAGCTGGTACATTATGCTTTCTACGCAGATGTCGAACTAGTCAATGCAGTTGAGGCATTGAAAGATTCGAAGTAGGTAAAAGCAATAAATAAAGAGTTAGAGTCCATCGAAGTCAACAACACTTGGTCGCTTGTCGAGTTACCTCAAGGCAAGAAGATAATTGATGTGAAATGGGTTTACAAGGTGAAGGTAAATCCTAAAGTAGAGGTAACTCGACACAAGGCAAGACTTGTGGCGAAAGGATTTCTTCAGAAGGAAGGAATCAACTTTGATGAAGTTTTTGTACCTATTGCTAGGATCAAAATAATCAGGTTGGTTGTTGGTTTAGCAAATATGAACAATTGGCACACATGTCAGATGGACGTAAAATGTGCATTCCTTAAATGGCCCATTAGACGAAGAAGTTTATGTCGCACAACCAGCTGGGTATGTGAAACAAGGCGAAGAAAGAAAGGTGTACAGGCTGCTTTAAGCCATGTATGGACTTAAGCAAGCTCCAAGAGCTTGGAATAAGAAAATTGACAGCTTCGTGAGGGAGAAGGAATTTGTGAAGTGTACGACTGAGCATAGAGTGTATGTAAGAAGAAGCATTAATGAATTACTTATACTATGCCTCTATGTCGATGACCTATTGATAATAAGAAGTTGCAAGAAGGAGATCGAAGATTTCAAACATGACCCAAGTGAGGAGTTTGAAATCTCAGACTTGGGGAATCTTTCATATTTCCTTGGCATCGAATTCTACAAGAGCAGTAGAGGTTTGATGATGCACCAAAGAAGATATGCAGGCAAAATACTCAAGAGATTTGATATGTAAGATTGCAACCCAACTTCGACTCCAGCTGAGACCAGACTGCAACTGTCGAAGGATACAGATGAAGATGACGTCGACCTAACCCAATATAGAAGACTTATTTGGTCACTTCGATACCTTTGTCACACAAACCCTGACTTAGCATATAGTGTGGGTATGGTAAGTAGATTCATGCCGAAGCCAAAGGTATCACATCTAGCAACAACGAAGAGGATACTGAGGTATCTGAAAGGAACTCTCAACTACGACATTTTGTTTCCTACAGCTGATGAAGGAAAAAAATGCAAGCTAGTGGGATACACTGACTCAAGTTGGTGAAGTGATGTTGAGGATCGAAAATCCGCAACTGGCTATGTGTTTATGTTAGGTGGTGCACCAGTGGCTTGGAGTTCGAGAAAGGAGCCAGTAGTGGCATTGTTGTCATGCGAAGAAGAATATATAGTTGCTTCTATTTGTGCATGTCAAGCAACATGGATGGTGAACCTGGTCGAAAAGATTACAGGGAAGAGTCATGGAGCAATTACCATGAAGATCGACAGCATGTCAGCTATCAACTTGGCGAAGAATTCAATAACACACAGTTGAAGTAAACACATCGAAATGAGGTTCTATTATCTTCGAGAGCAGGTAGCAGAAGGGAAGATGAACTTGGAACACTGCAGAATTGAGAATCAGATTGCAGATATCATGACGAAGGGAGTGTAGGTCGAAGTTTTCAGAAGACTAAGAGCCATGATGAATATAGACAGCTTAGACACAATGAATTAGGTGGTGTGTTGAGTTGAAATTCCTTGTGTCGAAGCCGTGTAGCTCGACAGAAACAAGGAGTAATCGAATTGTTATAATGTGTGTGTGTCGAGTTGTAATAGTGTGTCAAAGTGTCGAACCAGGTTGCTTCACAAAAGATTTCGACTTAGGGCTATTTTAGTAATGTTATCTATTTTGGGCTTTAGCTTGAGGTGCAAGCTGTAACGCCCCAGTTTTGTCCGTTTTATTTAATTGAGTCGTTTTGATTATTTTATTATTATATTATTTTATTTTTTACTTTTATTTGGATATATATTATTTTTCATCGTTGTTTATGTTTTATCGCATTTTGAGAGCGTTTGCGAGATATTTGAGCTGATGGGTAAAATGGTCTTTTAGGAGTTTAGATATTTTATATAAATAGAAAGTAGAGAGAAATAGGAAGGAAAAGAAAAAGAAGAGAAAGAAAAGAGAAAGAAAGAAAGAAGAGGAGAAAAAGAGGAAAAGAGGAAAATCGAACATAACTCCGTTTCGAGCGCGATTAATCGGGCAAGGGTGAGAAGTTTCAATTATATCTTGCTTGTGTATGTATATGTGTTGTTTGTTGTAACTGTTTTGATCGTTTCGCAACTTTTCATATCGATTGGAATTAGGAGCGATTGATAGAAATCGATGTTTTCGCGGATGAAATTCGATAAAAACTGAGTAGAATACTTGTCGTTAGGTTTGGATCATGTTTTGGTTGTTATAGTATGTTTTGGAAGTGTTTGGGTGGAAGAAATGAGGGTTTATGACCCAAAATGACCTAAGTTATCGCTGTTGGAAATTCTGAGTTTCGCAGGTTCGCACTGCGAGCCCCGGCGAATGAATCAGCGAACGTTCGCTAGTCGTTCGCATTGCGAACGTGACAGAATTTCAGTTTTTGTTTTCTTCATAACTTGTGATCCGTAAATCTGATTGAGGCACGGTCGGATGCGTTGGAAAGCTATTTCAATGCTCTTTATGATAGTGGGATAGAAACATATGTTTATGCCATGGATTGATAAGAAAAATGTGGAAAAGTAATGTATGTGTGAAAGTGTGGTTTATGTTTCCACCGTAACTCCCGAATCGCGAGTCCGATTGAGGTGGGACTTGAGGCAATAGAGAGATAACCTAATATGCTATTAAATGGTGATGTTAGACCATGATGTAACCAAGAATATTTGGTAGGGGATGATTAGTGGTTTTGTAGATTTTGTTGTGTTTGTTGGTGTTCGACGTGACATGTTATCGTCATACAAATGTGGGTCTTTTGTGCTATCTATATGATGTTAATGCATGTGATAATGATGTGGTTGTGTGGTAAAATACATTGTTTGATTGAATATCAATGTATGTTGTTATGATGTGTTGTGGGTAGCCTTTGTGGTGTGAATCCCTTGTGGAAGTAATTGTGATTGTATGATTGTTGTGGTTGGTGATGATATGAATTGTTTATGTGAAATTCAAATGTATGTGGTTGGTGGCCTTTATGGTTGAAATGCATTGTTTGAATTATTTTCAATGCATGAATAATGATGAGGACTTGAAATATATGCATGATTATGGTTGCATATATGTGTGAAGATGCATTTGATTGTCATGAGTTCTTGGGTGTCAAACATCATGATATGCATCTTGTGCGATCGTGTGCCCATGTGGGGTGTGAGCGATCGGATCGTGTGCCCATGTGGGGTGTGAGCAATCCATAAACTTCGTGTGCCCATGTGGGGTGTGAGCGACGGATTGGTTCCAGAGGGAATCCGCTATAACGTCATGTGCCCATGTGGGGTGTGAGCGATGATTATAGACGATCGTGTGCCCATGTGGGGTGTGAGCGATCGGGTCGTGTGCCCGTGTGGGGTGTGAGCGATCCATAAACGTCGTGTGCCCATGTGGGGTGTGAGCGACGGGGAACATCGTATGCCCGACGGGGAGTTACATTGGTAACGAGCGATGGTTCCAATAAGTTCCTGAGTGAACTTGAGATGATTGAGTCGGTACCGCATTGCATATGCATAGAGTCGTGAGTCGGTCTCTATGATTTGCATTTATCATCTTTATAATTGTGCATTGATGAATAAACATGAATATGTATGTTTATGTGGAATGATGAGAATTGTGAAAGTATGCATGATGAATATGCTTGGTTTTGTATATATATATATATATATATATATATATATATATATATATATATATATATATATATACATTGTGATGTATATGAGTGAGTTGTGATGAATTGTGGTGAGAATTGTGAATGAATGCGTTATGTGTGGAAAAATCATGATTTGATTTATTATGTGTGATATGTTTTGTATTTGTGGCATGCTATATGTGTTAGTATGTGATGGTATGGGTGAGATGATTTATACATGTGTTTGAATGTGTGTTTGCATATTATTATGCAATCTTGATTTAGTTGCTATTTCTCACCCTTCTGCTGTTTTATAATGCTCTATGAGGCATTGCAGATTAGAGTTGCTAGAGGTCTTTTTGTGAAGATTAGTCCTCCGTTCTGTTGTCGGTCTTGGTGTCTGCTCTGATACGTAGCACGGGAGTCGGGGAACGATTATATATATATATATATATATATATATATGTATACATTTGTTGAATGTATTTTGTGGTACTTTTGTGTATATAGTTGACGTTCTAAAATGATTTATTTTGTAAAACAAGTCGGTTATGGATCTTTCCGCTTTATTCCATAATTGATCTTTCCCTTTATATGGAAAAAGTTTCCCTTTTGAGGGTATTCTATTTTATGCTATGTATGAAATTTATGAGCAGGGATGATGTTTTGTTTATTTAAATGTGACATCCTTGTTTCTGTCGGAAAATAAATTTTTAGTTACTCTGATTTTATTTATGTATTATTTATTCTCGATGGGAATTGGGGTGTTACATTAGTGGTATCGGAGCAGGTCGGTCCATCCGACTAAGTTGTTGAATAAGTTGGTGTGACAGTTGAATACTGTCGTTGTTGTTTGTTCTTTAGTACGTGATAGGTGTGTGGAAGCACTATCAGTACTTTCTGGTTTTCTAATCCTTTGTTTTCAGGATTGAGAATGAGTTAAGTGGGGGAGAAGCTTGTACTTCTCCAAGTTGCTTCAGGTGTGGAGCTTTGGTTCAGTGTGTTGTGAATTGCAAGATTGTAAGTGTTGTTTGGACAGTGTTGTTCCCGGTTCCGGAGGGAATACGGAGGTAAGGTTTATGTCAACTGAGGGATTGTGCCTTAGGTGGTTTTGTACACAAGATGCAAGAAATGCTATTATAAGTTTGGTAAGGACGGTTTATGCCCCATCATGATTGTCGGCTGTCTATTGACAAATTGAGGAACTGATCACCCTTAATCTCTTGTTGATAGTAGACGAGAATTGTGTTGGATGGAATAGACGTGTCTTTCCGGCTTCGATAGTGTGTGCAATGATTTGTTTGGAATTGAGAAGATGATTATGGATTGTTTTGATGAGTCAACAAAGATTCTTATATTGGCAGGTGAGATGGATTAGAGGTTTTGAGATGTTGGTCCAGTTGGGAAGTTATTGAGAGAGAATGATTGGGTATTATTAAGGACTGCTTCTCAGAGAGTAGAGATTGAACTTAATTGAACGAAGGTGAATAGTTGAAGTTTATGTCTGCTAAGTAGGTAGGAAACTCTTAGTAGATGGGACTAAGAAATTTGTTTTGTCTGTGATGATAGTGTTCTGGAAATTGGCAGGAAGCCATAGTGATGGGTCGTCAGTTGTGCATGGTTTTCGAATGTGTTTTTGGATGGAACGTTAAGGTGTTGTCTTAGAGAGCTCCAGTATTGTTAAGTAACAAAAAGGAATGATGTTTGATTGGAATAACAAGCATGATGTGTATAATGGTATTGAGACTATGGAAAGTAAACTTAGAGGTTTGGTGAGTTTTGGAGTTTTTAAAGTTATAGGGCATTAATGGAAATCTTGAGAAAACCCTTGGGTGTGGATGTATTATTTGAGAGTTCTTTTTGGTTGGATGTTGCTACATGTTGGAATTCGTGGAAAGGAAAGACCAGGAGAAGAAATTGTGTATGGATTACTGGCAGTTGATTTTGGTAACGATTGAGAATGAGCGAACCTTGCCCTGTTTCAGTTTTTATTGGATTCGCCAGGTGTTCGCACGGTGAATGTCGCAGCGAAGGCTCGCGAGAGCTTCGCACTGCGAAGGGGGACACGAAGGTTCGCGTGAGGTTCGCACTGCAAACTTTATGTTATTTTGAATGGTTTTCTTTCTGCCTCTGTTTGCTGGGAGACTCGCAATGCGAAGGTGTTAGTGAGCATTCGCTGGATGGTTCGCACTGCGAATGTTGGGTAATTTTTAGGCTATTTCCTTTCTGACTTGGTTCGCTGGGACATTCGCACTGCGAATGGAGAAGTGAAGGATTCGCTGGGTTGTTCGCATTGCGAACATGATAGATCTTTCCCAATTGTTTCTTTCATAACTTTGGCTTCGTTTATCCGATTTAAACGTTCTTTGTATCATTGTGGAGCTAGGAAAGGGTTATATGTTTTGGAAAACAGGAATATTATTTATGGAATGGATTTTTGGTTGAGTATTGGGAATAATCGAAATTACGTGAATTACGTAAAACGAAACTGTTAACACGTTAAAAGCTTCAAGTGATGCGTCTGGAATGTTTGTGGAGTATATGAATCGTATCTTCCATATTTATTTGGATAAGTTCGTAGTGGTTTTGATTGGGGATATTCGGATTTGTTATGAACTCAGAGGAAGAACAAGTAAAGCGTTTGAGATTTGAATTGCAAGTGTTGGAAAGAGACGAAGTTTTATGCTAAGTTATTCGAGTGAGAATTTTGGTTGAGAAGGGTTAGTTTTCTTGGATATGTTATTTCGGATGAGAGTATTATTATGGATTCATCGGAAGTAGATGTAGTTCTACAATGAGAGGCTCCGAAGTTGGTTGAGGAGATTAGAAACTTTTGGTATCTCAGTTGGTTGTTATTGCAGGTTATGGAAGACCTTGCTGAGTTCGTACTTCTGGTATCTCAGTTGACTTGCAAAGGGTGAGTCGTTTGTTTTGGATGTTCGTTGTGAGTGAGTTTTGGTGAGCTGAAGTAGAAGTTGTCTACGGCTCCAATTTTTGAGTCTGCGTGATCCTGATGAACCGGTTGTGAGATATTGTGATGCGTCTATGATGAGTGTAGCTAGTGTGCTAATGCAAGGGAGTAAAGTCGTGGCTTATGCTTTACGACAATTGAGGATTCATAAAAGGGTCTATACTATTCTGGATTTGGAATTAGTTGCGGTGGTATTGTGTTGGGAAATTTGGAGGTATTATTTTTATAGTTCTCGGCTCGAAGTGTTTGGTAATCGCAAGAGTTTAAAGTACTTGGTTGGTTTGAAGGAATAGAGTATGAGACAATGAGGATGGATAGAATTTGTGATGAGTTATGACTTTAGTTAGAATTATCCTGTTGGTAAAGGTAAGGTCGTGCTTGGAAAGTTAAGTCGAAAGTTTTAGTGCATGTCAGTTTTGATGGTTACGAGTAATCAGAGTGCGCATCGAAAGCGTTATGTGGCACATTTCGTATATGAGTGTGTGACTGGTAAGAGTTCATAGGTTGGACATTGGAAACAAGTAGGATTGATGAGACCATTGGACGTTTCAGAATGGGAGTGTTAGGTGAAAGGTTTAAATATTATTCATGGGATACTGTGTAGATGGATGTTTTGGTTGTTTGTTCGATTGGTGAATCGTAGCAGTGTTGTAATAAGGATGTGTGACAAGGATGTTTGGTATTCTGGTTTTGTTGATGTTGGTGAGACCTTGTGGTGTCGTGAAACTTTATGTTCTTGTTTGTGTTGTTGCCTCGTTTCCATGGTGATTGTTCAAGTGTGTGTAGCTAATTCCTGTGTGGAGAATTAGGGGAGTGTTACCTAGGGTGGGGTAACGATCTTGTTGTGTTTCGGTTCTAGAGTGAACCTGTGTGTTGGTATCTTGGTTTTTCTTTGAGTCGTGAGTTTGTCGCCAAGTGCATTGTATGGGCTTTGCATCTTGTCGTTGTAGTTGTCGTCGTTGTCGTGTCGTTGTTGTAGTTAGCAAGGTGGTTTGTCAGTTGTGTTATTCGTGGTGTGCTTTTTGTTGACATGTTGGTTTGTGGTTCAGATGCGAGAGTGTATCCGGAGTTGTTCGTATCGGTTAGATTTTCGAGGACGAAAATTTCTAAGTGGGGGAGAATTGTAACGCCCCAGTTTTGTCCGTTTTATTTAATTGAGTCGTTTTGATTATTTTATTATTATATTATTTTATTTTTGACTTTTATTTGGATATATATTATTTTTCATCGCTGTTTATGTTTTATCACATTTTGAGAGCGTTTTAGAGATATTTGAGCTGAGGGGTAAAATGGTCTTTTAGGAGTTTAGATATTTTATATAAATAGAAAGTAGAGAGAAATAGGAAGGAAAAGAAAAAGAAGAGAAAGAAAAGAGAAAGAAAGAAAGAAGAGGAGAAAAAGAGGAAAAGAGGAAAATCGAACATAACTCCGTTTCGAGCGCGATTAATCGGGTAAGGGTGAGAAGTTTCAATTATATCTTGCTTGTGTATGTATATGTGTTGTTTGTTGTAACTGTTTTGATCGTTTCACGACTTTTCGTATCGATTGGAATTAGGAGCGATTGATAGAAATCGATGTTTTCGCGGATGAAATTCGATAAAAACTGAGTAGAATACTTGTCGTTAGGTTTAGATCATGTTTTAGTTGTTATAGTATGTTTTGGAAGTGTTTGGGTGGAAGAAATGAGGGTTTTTGACCCAAAATGACCTAAGTTATCGCTGCTGGAAATTCTGAGTTTCGCAGGTTCGCACTGCGAGCCCCAGCGAATGAATCAGCGAACGTTCGCTAGTCGTTCGCATTGCGAACGTGACAGAATTTCAGTTTTTGTTTTCTTCATAACTTGTGATCCGTAAATCGGATTGAGGCACGGTCGAATGCGTTGGAAAGCTATTTCAATGCTCTTTATGATAGTGGGATAGAAACATATGTTTATGCCATGGATTGATAAGAAAAATGTGGAAAAGTAATGTATGTGTGAAAGTGTGGTTTATGTTTCCACCGTAACTCCCGAATCGCGAGTCCGATTGAGGTGGGACTTGAGGCAATAGAGAGATAACCTAATATGCTATTAAATGGTGATGTTAGACCATGATGTAACCAAGAATATTTGGTAGGGGATGATTAGTGGTTTTGTAGATTTTGTTGTGTTTGTTGGTGTTCGACGTGACATGTTATCGTCATACAAATGTGGGTCTTTTGTGCTATCTATATGATGTTAATGCATGTGATAATGATGTGGTTGTGTGGTAAAATACATTGTTTGATTGAATATCAATGTATGTTGTTATGATGTGTTGTGGGTAGCCTTTGTGGTGTGAATCCCTTGTGGAAGTAATTGTGATTGTATGATTGTTGTGGTTGGTGATGATATGAATTGTTTATGTGAAATTCAAATGTATGTGGTTGGTGGCCTTTATGGTTGAAATGCATTGTTTGAATTATTTTCAATGCATGAATAATGATGAGGACTTGAAATATATGCATGATTATGGTTGCATATATGTGTGAAGATGCATTTGATTGTCATGAGTTCTTGGGTGTCAAACATCATGATATGCATCTTGTGCGATCGTGTGCCCATGTGGGGTGTGAGCGATCGGGTCGTGTGCCCATGTGGGGTGTGAGCGATCGGGTCGTGTGCCCATGTGGGGTGTGAGCGATCCATAAACATTGTGTGCCCATGTGGGGTGTGAGCAATGGGTGAACATCGTAGGCCCGACGGGGAGTTACTTCGGTAACGAGCGATGGTTCCAGCAGAGTTCCTGAGTGAACTAGTGATGATTGAGTCGGTACCGCATTGCATTTGCATAGAGTCGTGAGTCGGTCTCTATGATTTGCATTTATCATCTTTATAATGATGTGTTGTTGAATGAACATATTTGTGTATGTTTATACGGAATGGTTGAGAATTGTGAAAGTGCGCATGATGAATACGCTTGGTGGATATATATATATATATACATTGTGATGTATATAGATGGAAATGTGATGAATTGTGGTGAGAATGTGGGATATGTGTATTTTTATGCTAATATATATGTAATTATATGCATTGCTATTATGATAATATTTCTCACCCTTCTGCTGTTTTATGATGCTCTATGAGGCATTGCAGAGTAGGTATGCTGGAGGTCTTCTTGTGAAGCGTGTCTTCATTCTTTTGGTCGGTTGGCTCTGATATGTAGCACCGGGTAGCTAGGATGTATATTATTCTTTGGTGATACCTTTGCATATGTATCTTGCTGATGAATTTGTGTATACAAACATGATGTTGCTTGTGATTCATACTGGATGATGTATATATATGTGGATGTATATATGTAGTTGTTCTTCAATATTTTAGATGTTTCCGCTTTTATTCTAAATATTGAGATGTGGGTGTAAGGACAAAGTTACTCTGTGACAAGTTACCCCACTGTTGCATATCAATAGAATGAGCAGGTGTTGTATGTATTAATTGCGTGTATGATGTGACATGCCTCTTTTATACTATGTTTTAATCGTACTCTGGCGAATTTTTATTTTTTTATATGTGCCTAAATGATTTATGTGATTATTTGGGGGTATAGAAAGGGGGTGTTACATTAAGTGGTATCAGAGCCAGAGTTGAGTCAGTTGTGTCTGTCTTGTTGTTGTGTTGGTTGAACTGTTGTTTAACCTTGTTGTCATTTTTGGGAATAATCAGAAGATGGCTGGTAGAAACGACAATGCGATGGCTGCTGCTTTGGAAGCAATGGCTAGGGCAGTGCAAGGTGCACCTAACGTGAATGCTAATGACGAGTTCAGGAAGAATCAACCACCGGTTTTCAAAGGAAGATTTGATCCCGATGGAGCTCAATTGTGGTTGAAGGAGATTGAAAGAATCTTCAGAGTTATGGGCTGTGTGGAGGAGAACAAGGTGAGGCTTGGGTCTCACATGCTGAAGGAAGAAGCCGACGATTGGTGGGTCGGTATGCGTGAAGTTCTTGAGGTGGATGATGAAGAGGTAACTTGGAATTTATTTCGTACTGAATTTTTGAGAAAGTATTACCCTGAGAGTGTGAAGGGAAAGAAGGAGATGGAGTTTCTTGAACTGAAACAAGGTAGTATGTCTGTGGTGGACTATACTGCTAAATTTGTGGAGTTAGTTCAATTCCATCCTCATTATGCTGCGATTACTGCTGAGTTCTCAAAGTGTATTAAATATGAGAATGGTTTACGTCCTGAGATTAAACAAGCTGTGGGATATCAAAGGATAAGGAGGTTTGCGGATTTGACGGAATGTTGTAGAATCTTCGAAGAAGATAGTAAGGCTCGTTCTACACATTACAAAAGTTTGAATAAGAGGAAGGGGAAGCAACAAGCTAGAGGTGGACCTTATGTGACACCCGTTGATAAGGGCAAGCATAGGGGAAGCTTTGATAGGAGATCTGGAGGAGGAGGTTCCGGTGTTGTTAGGTGTTACAAATGTGGTGAAATAGGTCATAAATCATTGGAGTGTGGGAAGCCTGTAGCGAAATGTTCTAATTGTGGTGGTCTTGGGCATGCTGCTACAGATTGTAGAAGAAATATGGTGAAGTGCTATAATTGTGGAGAAGTGGGTCACATTAGTACTAAGTGTACTAAGCCGAAACAAGCTCAAGCGGGCGGAAAGGTGTTTGCATTGGCGGGGACTCAAACTACGAATGCGGACCGTTTGATTAAAGGTACATGCTTTATTAATAGTACACCTTTAGTTGCTGTTATTGATACGGGAGCGACTCATTCGTTTATTTCGTCTGAGTGCGTGAAGCGTTTGAATCTTGCGTTAACTTTGATGGGTGCTGAAATGGTTATTGAGACTCCTGCTTCAGGGTCGGTAAATACATCTTTGGTGTGTATGAGTTGTCCTTTGACCATGTATGGTAAAGACTTCATTATGGATTTAGTCTGTTTGCCGTTGGTAGGATTGGACGTAATCTTGGGTATGAACTGGTTGCAATTTAACCGAGTTCATATAGATTGCTATCACAAGTTAGTAAGGTTTCCTTCTTTGGAAGATGATGAATTTGAGAGTTTCCTATCCACTAAAGAGTTGAAGAAACTTTTAGCGGACGAAGCTCAATTGTTTGGTTTGGTTGCATCATTGTCGGTGGAGGGTAAAGTTGAGCTGGATGTGTTCCCAGTGGTGTGTGAATTTCCAGAAGTGTTTCCGGAAGATATTACGGATGTACCGCCGGAAAGAGAAGTTGAATTTTCTATTGATCTAGTTCCGGGTACTAGACCGATTTCGATGGCACCGTATCGTATGTCGGCATCGGAATTGGTAGAATTGAAAAAGAAATTGAATGACTTGTTGGACAAGAAATTTGTAAGGCCAAGTGTTTCTCCTTAGGGTGCTCCGGTATTGTTGGTAAAGAAGAAGGACGGGAGTATGCGGTTATGCATTGATTATCGACAGTTGAACAAAGTGACAATTAAGAACAAGTATCCGCTTCCAAGGATCGATGATTTGATGGACCAATTGGTTGGTGCAAATGTTTTTAGCAAGATTGATTTGAGATCAGGATACCACCAGATTCGTGTGAAAGAAGAGGATATTCAAAAGACGGCATTTAGGACACGGTATAGTCATTACGAATACTCCGTGATGCCATTCGGGGTTTCTAACGCGCCGGGTGTGTTTATGGAATACATGAATCGTATTTTTCATGAACAGTTGGATCGTTTTGTGGTTGTGTTCATTGATGATATTTTGATTTACTCTAAGTCTCAAGAGGAGCATGAAGAGCATTTGAGAATTGTGTTGCAAATTTTGAAAGAGAAACAATTGTATGCTAAGTTGTCGAAGTGTGAATTTTGGTTATCGGAAGTAAGTTTCCTTGGACATGTTATTTCCGGTAGTGGTATTAGTGTTGATCCATCCAAGATAGATGCGGTGATGCAATGGGAGGCTCCTAGGTCGGTTACGGAGATTCGAAGCTTTTTAGGCTTGGCGGGTTATTATCGAAGATTTATTGAGGGATTTTCGAAATTGGCACTTCCTTTAACGCAATTGACTTGTAAAGGAAAGGCTTTCATCTGGGATATTCATTGTGAAGAGAGTTTCAATGAGTTAAAGCGAAGGTTGACAACGACTCCGATCTTGATTTTGCCTAATCCTAATGAACCATTTGTTGTGTATTGTGATGCTTCATTGACAGGTTTAGGTGGTGTTTTGATGCAAGATGGAAAAGTGGTGGCATATGCTTCTAGACAATTGAGAGTGCATGAAAAGAATTATCCTACACATGACTTGGAGTTAGCGGCGGTGGTGTTTGTTTTGAAAATATGGAGGCATTATCTTTATGGTGCGAGATTTGAAGTTTTTAGTGATCACAAAAGCTTAAGATATTTATTTGATCAGAAAGAATTGAACATGAGACAAAGGAGGTGGCTAGAACTTTTGAAGGATTATGATTTTGGTTTGAATTACCATCTGGGTAAGGGAAACGTGGTGGCCGATGCCTTAAGTCGGAGGTTGTTACGTATGTCCGCATTGATGATGAAAGAATGGGAACTTTTGGAGGATTTCAGAGATTTGAGTTTGGTTTGTGAAATGACGCCGAGAAGTGTACGACTTGGTATGTTACATGTTACGAATGATTTTCTTGCAACGGTTAGTGAAAAACAAAAGTTGGACTTGAAATTCGTGGATTTGATGATGAATGAGAACGAGGATTTTAAGGTTGATAATTATGGAGTTTTGAGATTCCGTGGTCGTATTTGTATTCCCGATGATGTGGAGTTGAAAAAGATGATTCTAGAGGAAGGACACCGAAGTAATTTAAGTATTCATCCGGGTGCGAACAAAATGTATCAAGATTTGAAGAAGATCTTTTGGTGGTCCGGTTTAAAGAGGGATGTGGCTCGATTTGTGTATGCATGCTTAACTTGTCAAAAGTCTAAGGTGGAACATCAAAAACCGAATGGATTTATGCAACCGTTGGATATTTCGGAATGGAAATGGGATAGTATATCGATGGATTTTGTTACGGGATTGCCGAATACGCAAAGAGGTCATAATGCTATTTGGGTAATTGTTGATAGGCTTACTAAATCTGCCCACTTTATTCCAATTGATATTAGTTATCCTTTGGAGAAGTTAGCCGAGATTTATGTTCTTGTGATTGTGAAGCTACATGGAGTTCCTAAGAGTATTGTATCGGATAGAGATCCAAGGTTTACATCGAGGTTTTGGGAGAGTTTACAAAAGGCTTTGGGTTCTAAGCTAAGATTGAGTTCGGCTTACCATCCGCAAACGGACGGTCAAACCGAGAGGACGGTTCAATCGTTGGAGGATTTATTGCGTGCTTGTGTACTCGAGCAAGGTGGTGCTTGGGATGGTTATCTGGCGTTGATTGAATTCACTTACAATAACAGTTTTCATTCGAGTATAAGTATGGCACCATTTGAGGCTTTGTATGGTCGGAGATGTCGAACACCTTTATGTTGGCATGAAACCGGCGAGAGGACGATAGTTGGACCGGAAATGGTACAACAGACGACGGAGAAAGTGAAGTTTATTCGGGAGAAGATGAAAGCTTCTCAAAGTAGACAAAAGAGCTATCATGACAAGAGGAGGAAAGATCTTGAGTTTCAAGAAGGCGACCATGTGTTTTTGAGAGTTACACCAGTTACGGGTGTGGGTCGTGCTTTGAAATCAAAGAAGTTGACATCTCGTTTTATTGGTCCGTATCAGATTACTTCACGAGTTGGTGTTGTGGCTTACCGTGTGGCGTTGCCTCAGAACCTTTCGAATTTGCATGACGTATTCCATGTTTCGCAACTTCGGAAATATGTTCCGGATCCGTCACATGTTATTCCTATGGACGAGGTTGAAGTGAGAGATAACCTTACGGTGGAAGCTTTACCGGTTAGGATTTTGGACCGCGAAGTTAAGAAACTAAGGGGCAAGGATATTGCGCTGGTGAAAATAGCGTGGGGAGGCACTGAGGAAGGCAATATGACGTGGGAACTAGAGAGTGGGATGCGAGAGTCGTATCCGGAGTTGTTTGAATCAGGTATTATTTTCGAGGACGAAAATTTCTAAAGTGGGGGAGAGTTGTAACGCCTCGATTTTGATTATTCCATTATTCCTGAGTCTTTTAATTTAATTGGGTGATAAATTATTTTATTTGTTGAATTGGTGTGTTAAATGCTATTTTACCGTTTTCGAGAGTTTTCGGGGAAATTAGAATAGAGGGTATTTTAGTCTTTTCTCAATTAATTATAAGTTAGAAATTTTGTGGAATTAGAATTGTGTGAGAAAAATGGATTAAATTGATTTAGTGGAAAATGAGAGAAAAGAAATAGAAAAGAAAGAAAATAGATAGAAAAGAGAAATAGAGAAAAATAGAGAAAGATAGAAAGAAAAAGGAGAGAAAGAAAGAAGAGGAAGAGAAAAGAAGAGGAAAGGAGGAAAAACTTAGAAATTCATCAAGATCAATCAATTAGCAAGCTTGGAATCCGGGTAAGGGTGTGAAACATTGTTATCTTATCAATGTATGTGATTATGTATGAATTGTTGTTGTTGTTGTTGATGAATTTTGTGAGTTTTAGGGTATAAACCATTGTTGAGAAATTGATTGGAAATTGATCCAAATGTATTAAAACTCATGTTGATTGTGTTCATAGTTGTTTATACATGATTGGTATGTATTGTTATACATCAAATTGGCATTTTTCTGAGTGTTAGGTGAAGATTTGGATGATTGGGGAGTGGCTGCAGAATTTTTCTGGGTATGCTCTGGCCATACGCGTAAGGGGCATGTCCATACGCGTATGAGCCAAGGCGATACGCGTATCATTGGCTTGTTTTTGGGCCAATACGCGTATGAATCTTGGCATTTCGCGTAACATGGGCGAGCCATGGGCCAGTACGCGTATGGGTTTTGGAACGTGGAATTGTGAAGGAAATGGTTTCTGTCCGTACGCGTATGGACATGGGTGATACGCGTATGGACAGGAGGAATGTAAAAATGGGATTTTTCAAAATGTCGTTTTCGGTTTCGTCCATAACTTTTGTTCCGAGTATCCGATTTTTACATTCTTGGTGTCGTTGGAAAGGTATTGAGCTGTACGTTGTGATTATGATGTTTTGAAAATCGTTAGCCGATTTAATTATGTCGGAAAGTCAGGAATAGTGCTATTTAGCGACTTTTACCGTTTTGACTGTGTGTTTGAATGTGAATCATACAATAGTGCATTGATGTGAATGTATATAGATTGTATGTGATTGTATGAGATGAATGCATGAATATATTGTGAATATGTATGCATTTCAAGAATGTCTTGTGTCATTTTGCATATGAAGCATCATGAAATACATTCTTGTGTTATGCGATTCTAATGAGAATCCGTCGTAACGTCGTGTGCCCATGTGGGGTGTGAGCGATGATTACGAATGATTGTGTGCCCGTGTGGGGTGTGAGCAATCGGATCGTGTGCCTGTGTGGGGTGTGAGCGATCGGGTCGTGTGCCCATGTGGGGTGTGAGCGATCCATAAACATTGTGTGCCCATGTGGGGTGTGAGCAATGGGTGAACATCGTAGGCCCGACGGGGAGTTACTTCGGTAACGAGCGATGGTTCCAGCAGAGTTCCTGAGTGAACTAGTGATGATTGAGTCGGTACCGCATTGCATTTGCATAGAGTCGTGAGTCGGTCTCTATGATTTGCATTTATCATCTTTATAATGATGTGTTGTTGAATGAACATAGTTGTGTATGTTTATACGGAATGGTTGAGAATTGTGAAAGTGCGCATGATGAATACGCTTGGTGGATATATATATATATATATATACATTGTGATGTATATAGATGGAAATGTGATGAATTGTGGTGAGAATGTGGGATATGTGTATTTTTATGCTAATATATATGTAATTATATGCATTGCTATTATGATAATATTTCTCACTCTTCTGCTGTTTTATGATGCTCTATGAGGCATTGCAGAGTAGGTATGCTGGAGGTCTTTTTGTGAAGCGTGTCTTCATTCTTTTGGTCGGTTGGCTCTGATATGTAGCACCGGGTAGCTAGGATGTATATTATTCTTTGGTGATACCTTTGCATATGTATCTTGCTGATGAATTTGTGTATACAAACATGATGTTGCTTGTGATTCATACTGGATGATGTATATATATGTGGATGTATATATGTAGTTGTTCTTCAATATTTTAGATGTTTCCGCTTTTATTCTAAATATTGAGATGTGGGTGTAAGGACAAAGTTACTCTGTGACAAGTTACCCCACTGTTGCATATCAATAGAATGAGCAGGTGTTGTATGTATTAATTGCGTGTATGATGTGACATGCCTCTTTTATACTATGTTTTAATCATACTCTGGCGAATTTTTATTTTTTTATATGTGCCTAAATGATTTATGTGATTATTTGGGGGTATAGAAAGGGGGTGTTACAGTTTGGGCTTTGGATTTGAACTTCACGCTTCTGATTTTGTTTGTCTTTAGTTTATTTTCATTTCCATTTATGGATTTGAAGTTCACGCTTCTGATTTTGTTTGTCTTTAGTTTATTTTATCTAACAAGATATGTAATAAAAAATTGTATAGTTAATATATATATATATATATATATATATATATATATATATATATATATATATATATATATATATATATATTTTTTTTTTTTTTTTTTTAATTTTGTATTTGTTAGAATTTGAACTCGTGATTTTTAAAATTATATGATTTTTCCTTTTAAAAAGTGAGATGAAATTTAGAATGTGACACGTAGGAATATAAATTATATAGCACAAAATAAGTTAAAGTGTTAACATAAGAATGAACACCCCTGATTTAATATATTATAATTATTATGTGATTTTGTTGTTGAAATATGATAATTCTTAAGAAAATATTGTATTTGTTTTTTGAGAGCAAAGGTAGTGCACTGATAGTGTAAACTTATTTTACACCATCATCCAATAGAATTATAACATTTCGCCATGTCATATCAGTATTTTAGAATTAAACTTGTGATTTGGCGGGATACACGCCCGTGATTGGTTGACGGTGAAAAATATTTTACACTGTCGGTGTATAATCTTTTTTCTCTTGTTTTTTTATAATTACTATAATTATTATTATAAAAAAATTGAAAAAATTATAAACTTTAT
Source organism: Lathyrus tuberosus (assembly GCA_022829125.1). Taxonomy (NCBI): domain Eukaryota; kingdom Viridiplantae; phylum Streptophyta; class Magnoliopsida; order Fabales; family Fabaceae; genus Lathyrus; species Lathyrus tuberosus. The sequence continues at coordinate 261,041 of JALAZF010000153.1, forward strand.
TTTTTATATGTGAAAAATCATTAATCTTGTTTTTTGTCTTTATTTTTCTTACTGACATGTTATGAAGAATGTAAAATAGAAATAATCTAAATTTATTTTAGAGATGATATATTGAAAATACGTTTTAAAATTTACATTTTTTATTCTTTATAATTTAAAAATAGTTGTAAGAAATAAAATAATGTTCTATAAAATTTATGAAAATAATATGCATTAAAGTTAATAAATAATTGTTATGTTAATTTTTTTTATTTGTTAGAATTTGAACTAGTGACCTCCTACATTATATGATTTTGCCTTTTTTTAAGTGTAGATGAAATTTGAAAGGTGCCACATAAAAATATAAATGATGTTGCGTTAAATAAGTTGAAGTGTTTGCATTAGAATGCACTCTTCTAATTTAATATATTTAATAAATAAAGTGGTTGGTTATGAAAAAAACATAAATGTTTTTTTTTTCAATTTTATTATTTATATATATATATATATATATATATATATATATATATATATTTGAGAGCAACTAAGCATTTCAACTATGTTGGCATTCTTATAGACCCCCTACTTCTATCCCTAGCTCATATATGCATATTAAAATAAAATAAAAAAATATATACATGGGACTAGGCCAAAACCACAAAAATAAAATAAATAGACAGTATCTAGCATTAAGAGATACGATAAACTCAAAAGACACATTTGTCCATATGGAACTCCTGAATGGGAATTTTGTTGGGGAAGGTTTCTTATTACTATAGAGCATTGAACATTGTGGGCCTTTTTTTAAGTGAAACACATTTGTGAGAGACACACCACATTTCACTCAAAATCTTAAAGTGATAGGTGTAAGGGTTCTCCTACTTATAAATACTCAAGTCTCCATATTTCTAGCCAATGTGGCACTATTACCCATACTACTCACACTTGTTATACTCAACACTCTCACTCAAGTGTGAGTCTATCCACAATACCCCCTTAAGTGGAAGCTCTTTTCATCCACATAAACTTGTACCATCGTTTACACTCTTCAACGAGATACCTAATAGCCACCACTGGTGGGGAGTATTTTCGATACAAGTGAGCTGGTCCTTCACTCGAACCAAAGGCTCACGATACCACTGTTTGGAAAGTTTTTTTCACTAGGGAGAATTGAACATTGTGGGACTTATTTTATGATAATCACCTTTGTGAGAGACACACGACATATTCACCCAAAACGTTAACGTGATAGGTGTATGGGTTCTCCCACGTATAAATGCTCAAGTCTCCACATTTCTAGCCAATGTGGGACTATTACCCATACTACTCACACTTGGTATACTAAAAAAATTCCACCATATAAATGTTGAGAAAGTCCGGAGAGCAAGGTCTCGAAGTGTCGATGGATCAAACATTCGTGGTCAAAGAGATCTTGACACCACATATCCACCCAAAACCTTAAGGAAATCGGGATATAGGCCATCTCTCTTATAAACCCAACATTTCCTGTATTCCTAGTCGATGTGGGACTTTAGCACTTCACACTTGAGACCTAACAATCTCCCCTGGGCCACAAGTGTGAGTCACCTACATCACTAAGTCTTGTTAATACATTAATCCACTTCCATTGTCCCACCAAGCCAACCAGAGTTATCATACCACTTGTTTGGGAGGTCTGGGGAGTGAGACCCAAAAGTGTTAGTGGGCCAAATGTCCAGAGTCCAAGTGACCTTGACACCACGTATCCACCCAAAACCTTAAGGTAATAAGCTACAAGTTACCTCTCTTATAAACCTAACATTTCCTTCATACCTAGTCGATGCGGATCTTCACCACTTTCACAATTGAAACCTCAAAATCTCCCCCCACAATTCTAAATCACCCATATCACTAGCCTTGATCCACACTAGGATCTACTTTCGCTCCCCCACCGAGCCAACCAAACTCTGATACCACTTGTTTGGAAAGTTCAGGGAACACCAGATGTGTTATTGTAACAAAGGTTCATGGTTCCAATACCTTGACACCACTTATCCACCCAAAACCTTAAGGCAATGAAGTATGAGTCACCTCTCTTATAAACCCGACATTTCTTAATTCCTAGTCGATGTGAGGTTTTAGCACTTTCACACTTGAAACCCAACAATATCTCCAACAAGTGTGAGTCTATCCACAATGTTCTCCCTCAAGAGGACTCTCTTTCATCCACATACACTTGTACTGTAACACCCCATTTCCCCTCGCGAATAAATAATACAAATATAAATCAGAGTAACTAAAAATTTATTTTTCCGACAGGAAACAGGGATGTCACACTTAAAGAAAGAAAATACAAACCCTGCCCAATTATTTTGATACATAGCACAAAATAGGATAACCCCATAGGGAACCTTTTTTTTTTATAAAATGAATGTCAATTATGGAATAAAGCGGAAAGATCCATAACCGACTTGTTTTACAAAATGAATCGTTTTATAACAAAATATACATAAAAAGGTCATACAAAACATATTCAACAATTGTATACAAATAACTTAAAGCGTTCCCCGACTCCCGTGCTACGTATCAGAGCAGACACCAAGACCTAAGCAAACGAAGATCTAACTCTTCCACTTGCCTCCACGCCTCTAAAGCTGACAATCTGCACTATGCCATAAAAAGCATATTACAGCAGAAGGGTGAGAAATAACAACTAAACCAAGATTGCATAATAATATGCAAAAACACATAAAAATCACATACACAGTTATTCTCACTTCACACATCACATACCAATGCATATAGCAAGCCACAGATGTATAACATATTTCTAACAATCCAACCACATAGCATATAACAATTATACTAACATAATCACCCATTTGCACCTAAGGCATACCAAGTCATAGCATTTATCACATATGCACGTCAATTACCAATGCTATCACAATCTCAACACATAACAAATCAATGCACAATTTCCACACATAATCAATCAAATCATGATTTTTCCACACATAATCACATAATCAATCAAACATATACCATTCAATACAATTACACATATTTTATCTCATCAATCACAATCACATTTCCATGCACAATTAATTCATGATGAATGCAAATGCACAGAGACCGACACCACGACTCTATGCACATGCCATGCGGTACCGACTTCCATTGTCACGTCATTTTGTCACGTCATTAGTCCACTCAGGAACTATTAGAACCATCGCTCGTTACTGAGAATCTCAAGTAACTCCCCGTCGGGCCTACGATGTTCACCCGTCGCTTTAAGTCCTCAGGCATCACCTCATATTTTCGAGGCCCACGACGTTAAGGATTGCTTTAAGTCTCCAAAGGAGCCCACAATCGTCTATACCCATCGCTTTAAGTCCTCAGGCAGCGCCTCATATTTTCGAGGCCCACGATGTTATAGAATATTCTCTCTGGAACCAAACCGTCACTCAGGACGTTTCCATAATGCACATTATGATGCTTGGCATACAATGACTCATGACATTCACATTGCACCCACATGCACATCCATAATCATGCATATATAATCAAATACCACACATTGCATATTCTTGCCCTTAGGCCACAAATCAACAACCACAACAATTACAACAACTTATCACATGCTTCAACATCATCACATTCATGCATTGCAAAGCAATTCAAACAATGCATTTCAAACCCTAAATGCCACCACACAACATACATTGAAATTTCACATAAACAATGCACTTCATCACAAGCCATAAATACCACAATCATATCACATACCACAATTCACAACATCATAGTTCCTCACACAAGGGATTTACATATCAAATGCTACTCACAACACATCATTATCGCACATTGAAATCAAAACCCAAAACACACATTTATTCCTCCATAACACCACAAACCATCATCACCAACACTTATCATATATATTCACATCATATACCAGCACACAAGCCATACGATACATATTAAAAGCATATAGCATGATAACACTTCATTCGTACACCAATACGACGGTGAAAATCCGACAAACCAACACTTTTTCAAAATCACGACTTACATAATTCATCTACTTCCCTCCAAACCATTTTTAAAATAAAGAGCATTTCATTAGCTTTCTAACGCTTCGAACGGCGACCAAAACGGACTTACGGTTTGAAAATTACGACGAAAACAAAATTGGAAAATATTACGTTCGCTCCAGTATTCGCTAGGCGAACCCTAGCGAACCAAGGCAGTGGAAAACAGTCATAAAGTTCGCTAGGCGAACCTTCTAGCGAACATTCGCCCGTTTCTTCGCTGGGGTTTGCTAGGCGAACCCGCGAAACCCAGAATTCGCAGCAGCGTCAATATAGGTCATATGGGACCAAAATACATCATTTTTACCACCCAAACACTTCTAATTCATACCAGAACAACCAAAACATGTTTAGACATAATCAACGAGTATTCTACGCGGTTTATATCGAATTTCATTCGTGAAAACGTCGATTTCTATCAATCGCTCCTAATTCCACTCGATACGAAAAGTCACGAAACAATCAAAACAATTACAACAAACAACACATATACATACACAAGCAAGATATAATTGAAACTTCTCACCCTTACCCGATTATTCGCGCTCGAAACGGAGTTCCCGCGATTTTCCTCTTTTCTCTTCCTCTCCTCTTCTTTCTTTCCTTCTCTTTTCTTTCTCTTCTTTTTCTTTTCTTTCTATTTCTCTCTCTCTATTTCTATTTATAAAAATATCTAACCACGCAAAAAGACCAAAATACCCGTCAGCTCAAATATTTCCCAAACGCTCTCAAAATGCGATAAAACATAAACAATGATGAAAAATAACATTTTGTCAAATAAAAGTCAATAATAAAATAATATAAACCCAAAACCAATTAACTCTACTCTATTAAATAAATCTAACAAAACCGGGGCGTTACAATTCTCCCCCACTTAGATATTTTCGTCCTCGAAAATATACCGAGACGAACAACTCCGGACACGACTCCCACATCCGACTAACAACCCAACATGCCAACAAAAGGCACACCACGAATAACACAACTGGCAAACCACCTTGCCAATAACAGATACAACAACGACACGACAACGACGACCACAACGACGACAAGATGCAAAGCCTATACAATGCACTTGACGACTAACTCACGACTCAAAGAAAAGCCAAGATACCAACACACCGGTTCACTCTAGAACCGAAACACAACAAGATCGTTACCCTCACCATAGGTAACCCACCTCTAATTCCTCACACAGGAATTAGCTACACGAACTCGAACCAACACAATGGAAACGAGACAACAACACAAACAAGAACATAAAGTTCCACGACACCACAAGGTCTACACAACATCAACAAAACCAGAACACCAACATCCTTGTCACACAACCATACTACAACAATGCTATAATTCACCAATCGAACATATAACCAAAACACCCAACTACATAGCAGCCCACGGATAACAGTTAAACTTTTCACATATGACTTTCATCCTGAAACGTTCAATGGTCTCAACACTCCTACATGTTCCCAATGTTCAACCTATGAACTCTTACCAGTCCCACACGTATATACGAAATGTGCCATATCACGCTTCCGCTGCGCACTCTGATTACTCGTAACCATCAAAACCACCAATCTCACGTCCAAAGTCTAACTCTCTCTCATATTCACCAAAAATCACTGTTCACTGTTAATATACCCAACTGCACACTATCAGACGTCAATTCACACACCAACCCAAATCTCTAAATTCTCCCAAAAGTTCCCACTCTTTAACCATCAAAGCAGACATAAGTAAAACTCTCGACTTAACTCATCACGCACGACATAAACTTTACCAATAGGATAATTCGAGCCAAAGTCATAACTAATCAGGAATTCCAACCATCCGACCGTGCCTTACTCCGAGTTACAAATCAAAAGTTACGCAGAAAACAAAATTACACAAACAGCACTGTTCGCTGGGCGAACCTTCTCGCGAGCATTCGCTAGCACCTTCGCTAGGCGAATGTTCTAGCGAACTAACTACTAGCTAAAAACAGACACAAAGTTCGCTAGGCGAACCCCTTGGCGAACCGAGGCAGCAACTTCCAACATCAAAAACACCCAAACTTCGCTAGGCGAACAACTCAGCAAAACTTCGCTGACCTTCGCTAACTGGTTCGCTAAGCGAACCCGCGAAAACTCAGAATTACAACAGTCTTGTTACATATCCAAAACCGTCAATTCCTCCATCCAAACACCTTGAACCTAAAACCCTTAAAACAATACCTCCAGATTCTCCAACACAATACAATCGCGTCCAATTCCAAATCCTGAATAGTATCGATCCTTTTATGAATCCTTAATTGTCGTAAAGCATAAGCCACGACTTTACCCTCTTGCATTAACACACTATCTAAACTCCTCAAAGACACATCTCACAAACGGTTTATTAGGATCATCCAGAATCAAAACTGAAGTCGTAGCCAACTTCTACTTCAGCTCACCAAAACTTACTCACAACGAACATCCAGACAAACGACTCACCCTTTGCAAGCCAACTGAGACAACAGAAGTACGAACTTAGCAAAGTCTTCCATAACCTTCCGTAACAACCGACTGAGCCCAAAAGTTTCTAATCTCCTTAACCAACTTCGGAACCTCTCATTGTAGAACTACATCCACTTCCGATGGATCCATAACCATACTCTCATCTGAAATAACATATCCAAGAAAACTAACCCTTTTTTTAACCCAAATTCTCACTCGAATAACTCCGCATACAACTTCGTCTCTTTTCAACGCTTGTGATTCAAATCTCAAACACTCTACCTGTTCTTCCTCAGGGTTTACAATAGATCCGAATATCCTCAATCAAAGCCATTACTAACTTATCCAAATAAATATGGAAGATACGATTCCTCTACTCCACAAACATTACAAATTCCTTACTAACACCAAATAACATCACTGCACGTTGTAATACCCAAACAAATTCCAAAAGATATAAATTCTTAAAGTTCTTGCAAAATTCTTTTCCCTGGGTAACTGGTTACTCACATACAAGCTTAACTGAGTAAATAGCAGCCTATCCCGATGATAACAAACATAACCAGTCGCATTAAGTCGATCACAGCCTTAACTCACACAATCCACCACTCTTATCAAACATTCCAAACAATTGCAAGTTCACTCAAACTCAGCCAAACCATTCCAGTTATCTATTCCTGAAAGTGGACACTTGTTCTCAATCGTTACCTTATTCAATTGTTAGCAATCCATACACAATTTCTTCTCTTTGCAGTCAAAATTCCATAAATCCCCACGTGTAGCAACAACCATCCCAAAAGAACTCTCAAACATTACATCCACACCTAGGGTTTTCTCAAAATTTCCATTAATGCTCTAAAACTCCAAAGACTCCAAACCTCACCAGAACTCTAAGTTTCGCTTTCCATAGTCTCAAAACCAATACCATCATATGCATCATACTTGTTATTCCATTCAACCATCCTTCCTTTTTGTTACTAACCAAACCGGAGCTCCCTAAGACAACACCTTAATGTTCCATCCATAACACATCTGAAAACCATGCACAACTGACGGCCTAACACTGTGACTTCCTGCCAATTTCCAGAACACTATCATCACAGACCAAACAAACATCTTAGTCCCATCTACTAAGAGTTTTCTACTTACTTAGCAGATCCAAACCTCAAATCTTCACCTTCGTCAAATTCGAGTTCACACTCTTCTCTCTGAGAACCACCTTTGACAATCCCCAATCGTTCGCCCTCAATGACTTCCCACTAGACCAAAATACCAAAACCTCCAATCCGTCTCACCTTCAGATATAAGAATCTTCCTCAACTCATCGAAACAATCCGTAACCATTTTCTTAAATTCCAAACAATTCATTGCACACACTATCAAAGCCGGAAAGACACGTCTATTCCATCCAACATAATTCCCGTCTGCTATCAACAAGAGATTAAGGGTGATCAGTTCCTCAATTTGTCAATAGACAGCCGACAATCATGATGGGGCATAAACCATCTTTACCAAACTATAATAGCATTTCTTGCATCCTGTGCACCAAACTTCCTAAGGCACAAATCCTTAGTTGACATAAACCTTACCTCCGCATTCCTTTCAGAACCGGGAACAACACTGTCCAAACAATGCTTACAATCTTACAATCAACGACACACTGAGCCAATGTTCCACAACTGAAGTAACTTGGAGAAGTACCAGCTCCTCCCCCACTTATCTCATTCTCGATCCTGAAAACAAAGGATTAGAAAACCAGAAAGTACCGACAGTGTTCCACACACCTATCACGTACTAAGGGACAAACAACAACGACAGTATTCAACTGTCTCACCAACTGACTCAACAACTTGGTCGGACGGACCGACCTGCTCTGATACAACTTCTGTAACACCCCATTTCCCCTCGCGAATAAATAATACAAATATAAATCAGAGTAACTAAAAATTTATTTTTCCGACAGGAAACAGGGATGTCACACTTAAAGAAAGAAAATACAAACCCTGCTCAATTATTTTGATACATAGCACAAAATAGGATAACCCCATAGGGAACCTTTTTTTTTTATAAAATGAATGTCAATTATGGAATAAAGCAGAAAGATCCATAACCGACTTGTTTTACAAAAAGAATCGTTTTATAACAACAAAATATACATACAAAGGTCATACAAAACATATTCAACAATTGTATACAAATAACTTAAAGCGTTCCCCGACTCCCGTGCTACGTATCAGAGCAGACACCAAGACCTAAGCAAACGAAGATCTAACTCTTCCACTTGCCTCCACGCCTCTAAAGCTGACAATCTGCACTATGCCATAAAAAGCATATTCCAGCAGAAGGGTGAGAAATAACAACTAAACCAAGATTGCATAATGATATGCAAAAACACATAAAAATCACATACACAGTTATTTTCACTTCACACATTGTAACGCCCCAGTTTCGACCATTTTATTTAATCGAGTCGATTTAATTATTTTGAGTATTATATTACTTTTATTTATGACTTTGGTGTGATAATATGTTGTTTTGTACTGTTATTATATTTTATCGCATTTTGGGATCGTTTGGGAGATAATTGAGAGTAAGGGTATTTTAGTCTTTTCCCTAATTATTTACTAAGTTAGTAAAGAAAAGAGATAGAAATAGAAAGGAGAGAAAAGAAAAGAGAAGAAGAAAAAGGGAAGAAAGAAAAGAAGAGAAAGGAGAAAAAGAGAGAAATTGGGAAAAACTTGGAAACTCAAGAAAATCACTTCTAGGAATCGATTTAATCGGGTAAGGGTGTGAAATCTCATTATCTTATCAATGTATATTATTATGTATGATTGTGTATGTGTGTATTGGATTGGTTGTGGTGTTTTCATAGTTTTCCATTTTAGGTCGATAATGAGAAATCGATGTTTTCGCGGTTGGAAATCGACGAAAATGTGGTAGAATGCTTGTTGCCATGATTAGATTGAGTTCTGATGGATGTATGTTGTTTTGAAAATGTTTTGGGTTGAAAAATAGGGTTTTTGGGTTTTCAACAGCGCTGAAGGATTCTGAGTTTTCGGAGGTTCGCCTAGCGAACCAATCAGCGAAGGGTAGCGAAGGTTCGCTACGGGTATTCGCCTAGCGAAGGCGTGAGCGAAGGTTCGCTAGAGTGTTCGCCTAGCGAAGTTTGGGTGTTTTTGGCTCTGTTTGGTTCTGACTTGGTTCGCCAAGGGTTCGCCTAGCGAACTTTGTCTCTGTTTTTATCTAACAGTTGGTTCGCCGGAACATTCGCCTAGCGAAGGAGCTAGCGAATGCTCGCGAGGGATGTTCGCCTAGCGAAGGAGCTAGCGAATGCTCGCGAGGGAGGTTCGCCCAGCGAACAGTGCTGTTCGCGTAATTTTGTTTTCTGCATAACTTTTGATCCGTAACTCGGATCGGGACGTTCTTTATATCGTTGGAAAGCTAATGAAAAGTTCTTTCTATTAAAAATGGTTTGGAGGTAAAAGATGATTTAATTAATTCGTGTTTTTGAAAATAGTCGGGTTGTTGAGTTTTTATCGCGTTAAATGTGTGCGATTGATGTGTTAGCATGATATATGCTTGTGACATGTAACGAGTAGCTTGTAGACTGTTATATGATGTGAAAATACATGATGAAATGTTGTGATGATGGTTTGTGGCCTTATGACAAGTATGTGCATTGTTTGATTAAGTATCAATGTATGTGGTTTCAAGTGTGTGATTAATGTATGATATGGCGGCCTCTGTGGCGTAGATCCACAGCAAGATGAATGGTAAGGTATTGATTATCATGGGATTGCTATAATAGTAACATTTGGTGTGTGGAATGGGTTCCAATTGGGTTAGAATACTCATTGGGGTAGAATGGCTTATATGTCATTCCTAGTGAGGTATTAATGTTTTAGTCGAACACATTAGGGTAGAATGACTGTATGTTGTTCCTAGTGTTGTTGTTGTACTCATTAGGGTAGAATGACTATGTTGTCATTCCTAGTGAAGTGCGAGTGTGTCGTTGGGTCCATTGGGGTAGAACGATTATATGTCGTTCCTGGTGGAGTACTCATTGGGGTAGAATGACTATGTTGTCATTCCTAATGAGGTGTGCACTGGGGTAGAATGACGTTGATGTCGTTCCTAGTGTGGTGTCCACTAGGGTAGAATGACTATATGTCGTTCCTAGTGATGTACAATTGAGTTTTCGTGTCCACTGGGGTAGAATGACTATGTTGTCGTTCCTAGTGGGATACTCATTGGGGTAGAATGACTATGTTGTCATTCCTAATGAGGTGTGCACTGGGGTAGAATGACGTTGATGTCGTTCCTAGTGTGGTGTCCACTAGGGTAGAATGACTATATGTCGTTCCTAGTGATGTACAATTGAGTTGTCGTGTCCACTGGGGTAGAATGACTATGTTGTCGTTCCTAGTGGGATACTCATTGGGGTAGAATGACTATGTTGTCATTCCTAATGAGGTGTGCACTGGGGTAGAATGACGTTGATGTTGTTCCTAGTGTGGTGTCCACTAGGGTAGAATGACTATGCTGTCATTCCTAGTGGGATATTCATTGGGGTAGAATGACGATGTTGTCACTCCTAATGAGAGGTGCACTAGGGTAGAATGACTATGCTGTCGTTCCTAGTGAGGTATGTATTGGGGTAGAATGACTATGCTGTCATTCCCAGTTATGTGATGCGTGGTATTGTCGGGTCTGGATTGGATTGGTGAATTATGCATGATGTATATGTTGTTGTGGAGTGAGTAGAATTGTGCAGGTGTGCATGGATGGATAAACATGAATATGTGTGTTTGTGTTGAATGATAAGCATTATGAGGAATATGCTTGGTTATATATATATATATATATATATATATATATATATATATATATGCCTTGCGATGTATATTGAGTGAGATGTGATGATTGTGACATAGTAAACATAATATGTATGTTTATGTGGTATGGTGGAGTGGTGAGAATATGTGGTATATGTGTATTTTTATGTTGAGATATATAATTATATGCATTGTTATTATGATAATATTTCTCACCCTTCTGCTGTTTTATAATGCTCTACGAGGCATTGCAGATTAGGTATCTGGCGGTCTTTTTGTGAAGCGTGTCTTCATTTTCCTTGTTGGTCGGTTGGCTCTGATATGTAGCACCGGGTAGCTAGGACGTTTTGATCTTTTGTGATACATTTGCATATGTATCTTGCTGATGAACTTGTGTATATAAACATGATGTTGCTTGTGATTCATACTGGATGATGTATATATGTGGTTGTTATTCAATATTTTAGATGTTTCCGCTTTTATTCTAAATATTGAGATGTGGGTATAAGGACTGAGATCCTTCGTTGTTTGAGAGTTACCCCACTGTTGCATATCATTTGTTGAGCAAGTGTTGTATGTTTTAATTTCAAGCATAATGTGACATACCCTTTTTATGTCGTGTTTACACTTATACTCTGATGAAATTTCCATTACGTGCCTAGATGATTTATTTGATTATTTGGGGGTATAGAACGGGGGTGTTACACACATCACATACCAATGCATATAGCAAGCCACAGATGTATAACATATTTCTAACAATCCAACCACATAGCATATAACAATTATACTAACATAATCACACATTTGCACCTAAGGCATACCAAGTCATAGCATTTATCACATATGCACGTCAATTACCAATGCTATCACAATCTCAACACATAACAAATCAATGCACAATTTCCACACATAATCAATCAAATCATGATTTTTCCACACATAATCACATAATCAATCAAACATATACCATTCAATACAATTACACATATTTTATCTCATCAATCACAATCACATTTCCATGCACAATTAATTCATGATGAATGCAAATGCACAGAGACCGACACCACGACTCTATGCACATGCCATGCGGTACCGACTTCCATTGTCACGTCATTTTGTCACGTCATTTTGTCACGTCATTTTGTCACATCATTAGTCCACTCAGGAACTATTGGAACCATCGCTCGTTACTGAGAATCTCAAGTAACTCCCCGTCGGGCCTACGATGTTCACCCGTCGCTTTAAGTCCTCAGGCATCGCCTCATATTTTCGAGGCCCACGACGTTAAGGATTGCTTTAAGTCTCCAAAGGAGCCCACAATCGTCTATACCCATCGCTTTAAGTCCTCAGACAACGCCTCATATTTTCGAGGCCCACGATGTTATAGAATATTCTCTCTGGAACCAAACCGTCACTCAGGACGTTTCCACAATGCACATTATGATGCTTGGCATACAATGACTCATGACATTCACATTGCACCCACATGCACATCAATAATCACGCATATATAATCAAATACCACACATTGCATATTCTTGCCCTTAGGCCACAAATCAACAACCACAACAATTACAACAACTTATCACATGCTTCAACATCATCACATTCATGCATTGCAAAGCAATTCAAACAATGCATTTCAAACCCTAAATGCCACCACACAACATACATTGAAATTTCACATAAACAATGCACTTCATCACAAGCCATAAATACCACAATCATATCACATACCACAATTCACAACAACATCATAGTTCCTCACACAAGGGATTTACATATCAAATGCTACTCACAACACATCATTATCGCACATTGAAATCAAAACCCAAAACACACATTTATTCCTCCATAACACCACAAACCATCATCACCAACACTTATCATATATATTCACATCATATACCAGCACACAAGCCATACGATACATATTAAAAGCATATAGCATGATAACACTTCATTCGCACACCAATACGACGGTGAAAATCCGACAAACCAACACTTTTTCAAAATCACGACTTACATAATTCATCTACTGCCCTCCAAACCATTTTTAAAAGAAAGAGCATTTCATTAGCTTTCTAACGCTTCGAACGGCGACCAAAACGGACTTACGGTTTGAAAATTACGACGAAAACAAAATTGGAAAATATCACGTTCGCTCCAGTATTCGCTAGGCGAATCCTAGCGAACCAAGGCAGTGGAAAACAGTCATAAAGTTCGCTAGGCGAACCTTCTAGCGAACATTCACCCGTTTCTTCGCTGGGGTTCGCTAGGCGAACCCGCGAAACCCAGAATTCGCAGCAGCGTCAATATAGGTCATATGAGACCAAAATACATCATTTTTACCACCCAAACACTTCTAATTCATACCAGAACAACCAAAACATGTTTAGACATAATCAACGAGTATTCTACGCGGTTTATATCGAATTTCATCCGTGAAAACGTCGATTTCTATCAATCGCTCCTAATTCCAATCGATACGAAAAGTCACGAAACAATCAAAACAATTACAACAAACAACACATATACATACACAAGCAAGATATAATTGAAACTTCTCACCCTTACCCGATTATTCGCGCTCGAAACGGAGTTCCCGCAATTTTCCTCTTTTCTCTTCCTCTCCTCTTCTTTCTTTCCTTCTCTTTTCTTTCTCTTCTTTTTCTTTTCTTTCTATTTCTCTCTCTCTATTTCTATTTATAAAAATATCTAACCACGCAAAAAGACCAAAATACCCCTCAGCTCAAATATCTCCCAAACGCTCTCAAAATGCGATAAAACATAAACAATGATGAAAAATAACATTTTGTCAAATAAAAGTCAATAATAAAATAATATAAACCCAAAACCAATTAACTCTACTCTATTAAATAAATCTAACAAAACCGGGGCGTTACATGTACCGCCATTGACACTTTTCAAAGAGACATGCCTCCTATCCACCACCATGTGGGAGGACTTTCGATACAAGTGAGTCGGTCCTTCACTCGAACTTGGCTCTGATAACACTATTCGGGAAGTTCGAAGAGCAAGAATCAAAAGTGTTAATGGGCCAAATGTTCGGGGTCCAAGAGACTTTGACACCACATATCCACTAAAAACCTTAAGACAATAGGGGTATAGATCATCTTTCTTATAAACCCAACATTTTCTTCATTCTTAATAACGTGGAACTTATAAGAATGGAGAAAATGTTGGGTTTATATTAAACTTCCTAATATATCCTTTTCTTTTAAAAAAATTATATTAGCAAAAGAGCATATTTGTAATTAACAAATGCTAAAAAATTGAAACTACCTCCTTTTGCTACCTCATTCATGTCCAACTTTTTACTTTTAACTTTCTTACTCTTTATTTTCCTCTCTTAATTCAAATTTAAAATTTCCCCCACATTTCTTTTTCTCACACTTTCTCATTTTCATTTAATTTTTCTCTCCCAATTTTCTTTTTACTATTTTATTTTTCTAAGTATAAATAACAAAATTTGAATCTCTTTTTAATTTAATGAAGAAGAACACCGAAAAATGTTGAATTTTTAAAACATAAAATCTACTTAAAATAAAAAGATAATTATTTTGAAATTATTATATATAAAAATTATTTATAATTTATATCATTATTTTGTTCGTTTTATTATTAAGTTACTCATTCTAAATTGACACGTTTATCAAAATATATTTTATACTATATTAAATTAGACAATCCTCAATATCAGAACACACAACTAACTTTTCCTTTTACGGGTGATTATTAGGACAATATCTATTTTATTTGATATGTGTATCTAAGAATATTTTATATTGTATCAACATATAATATAAAACATATATTTGTCATTTCTTTACACAGACATACATCCATGTATGTCTTTTTTCCAATTTCCTTTCATAGAAAATTTGCTGTATCATTTTCAAAATACTACTAACTTTAATCTAGAAACTTCTCTTTATGGGCGACTAGATTTTGATTTAATGATTTTACCAAAACAAGCAAATTATAAGGTTTCAACTTTTAAATACAAAACACAATTGATTTGTTTCTTAGTATGGTGGGGTAGCTAGTAAAGGCTTCTCTCTATGTTTGCTTTCTCTCATATATATGTATCACTACTTTTGGGGGTAGGTAGTTTCTTCTTTCTTTTTAAATTCATTTTTTAACCTTATTTTCCTTTTTTAGGCTCAACCTTTTAGTCCTATCAATTCCCTTTGATTTTGCTGATTTGGTGCAGAATCAGTTTCCTTTTGAAGTTGCTTTTCTTTCCGGTAAGTTCAGAAAAAATCGTTTATTTTCAACGATAAATAAATCTTAACCTAGGTGTTTGTAATAGACCTTATCCTAGGAACCCATTTCACACCATTTAATTTTCTCATCAAAATACTTTGACAATTATCTCACTCTTTTAGTTGAAAACTTTATTTTCTATTTTTTTTTTTCATTAAACTTCCCATTTCTTTGCTTCTTTCAGCCTTAAGATTTTGGTTTGATTGGTTGGTAAGTGTTTCTAATAAATCTCTTGCATTTTTTTCATCTCTCACAGATTTTTCTAGATCTTGAAAGCTATTATACTTTCATCCTCTTTTTGTAGTGATTGCAGCAAACATGGTGAGAGGAAAGACAGAAATGAAGCGTATAGAGAACGCAACAAGCAGACAAGTTACATTCTCAAAGAGAAGAAATGGTTTGATGAAGAAAGCTTTTGAGCTATCAATTCTGTGTGATGCCGAGGTTGCTCTTATTGTTTTCTCACCAAGAGGGAGACTTTATGAATTTGCAAGCTCAAGGTATGTGCCCATGTCTTTGTTTTAGATTTAACTAATTTCTTTGTTCAAACACATAAAATATAATCAAAACTACCATAATGTAATGATTAAGATTAAAAATATAATAATTTAATTTGGTTTATGATAAGGGTTGTACTTTAGTACTTTTCTTTATCATGACTGATATTAATGTACTGTTATAGTATTAAGAAAAAATAAAATGCAACTCTATAAATTAGTTAATTTTGGTGATGTTATATAAAGTAATATGCAGTGTGATCACAATATTGTAGCATCTAAATATAATAGAAGGTCATAAAAACTGAACACCCCAAGAGTATTTAATGATATATATTACGTTTTTGTTATCATTAGGTTTTTGATATTTATAGAAATGGATCTAGTCTCTCAAGTTACAAAATGTTGCCTCAAGGGAAACTTGACACTTCTAAGAATGATTATAAAATATAAGTCTTATTAACGCAGAACCAGATATAAATATTTAAAAAAAAAATATTAAATTTCAAATAAAATGAAACTCAATTTATTTTTCGGTTGTTGTACATCTAGCAAACTTAAGCAAAAATTTATGAATAATAAGCTCTACATAATTAAAATTTAAAGAATCACATCTCAATTTGATATCTTCTTATTATTACAAATTAGGTTTATATTCAAAATTAAACATTCCATATTTAGGTTTTGCTAAGTATTTCTACAATTCTCCACCTATAATTTGAAAAATAATCAAATTTGGAACAAATTAATGGTGTCATATGAATCGGTTGTACCATAATGACCACGACTGCATAGATACTCTATAATTGGGAATAAGTAAATTGTAGTTCTACTATACCTCCATACGACTCAACGTGTTTCAATAGTTAGCAAGTCCAAATAATGTTGGAATTTACCCTATATAACAACCTTGGTAAACATGCCAGCTAGATTCCGAGCAATGTGTATTTTCATGAGAAGTATGACATTCCTCTACCACATCTCGTACAAAATGATGCCTTACATTAATAGGTTTGGAGTGAGTGTGATGAACCCGATTCTTAACTATGTGAGACACACTTTGACTACCACATCTCAATTTCACACATTCTTCTTGAATATCTAAATCCTCTAGAAGACCCTTTAACCACAATTTTTTTCACTCCTTCTGATACGGCCATCATGTACTCTTTCTCCATTGAAGACAACGTCATTGTAGTTTATAACATTGTTGCCAACTAACTAGAGCACCATGTATTTCAAACAAATAACAAGTAGTAGATCGCCATCTATCTAGATCACTAGCATAATGAGAATCAACAAAGCCATTTATTTAACTGACACGTATCTCTACAAAAACACACACGTGTCAATGGTATCTTCTAAGTACCTTAAAATTCATTTCACCACTTCGTTATGTGCTTCTATCAGATTTTCCATGAATCTACTGACAAACCTAACCACTTGTGACATGTTTGCATGTGTACACACCACGACATACATTAAACTGTCAATTGCACTAGCATAAGAAACTCATTTCATATATTCCTTATCTTTCATTGAAGTGAGATATTATTATTAGAGATTTTAAAATGTGGAGACAATAAAATTACCACTAACGTATAACCTTTCATCTAAAATCCCCAATAACTTGTTCAATGTAGCCTTTTGGACTCGAGAACAATTTTTCTGTTTGGTCTTTCTCTTTTAATCTCCATACATGATATTTTCTTGACAACACCCTAGACTTTTGTGTAAAATTCTTTACAAAGTTGAGTTCTTAAAAATCTACTTCCACCTTATAGCAATAAGCATATTATCCTCATATAATAAAAGATAAATGTAATCACCTCCTCGAGGTTTACGAATGTATACACAACATTCATCATCAGTTCTAGGAAAACATTGATTTAAGATAAATAAGTCAAATCGCTTGTACCATTTGCAAGGATATTGCTTAAATCAATAAAGTGATTTCCTCATGCGACCTACCTGGCTCTCTTTACCCTCAACCTTGTATTCTTAGGGATAACACATTCTTTCAATTCACCTTGTAAGAAGGTGTTTTTCACATCAAGTTGTTCTATCTCAAGATCACCATGATCAATAAGACATATAATAGTACGCATATAAAAGTGTGTTTTTCCACTAGAGAAAATATCTCATGTAATCAACATTCTTTTTTGTGCAAATCCATTTTCCCCTAGCCAGGCCTCATACCTTAAACTATTGGATTTGGTTGGATGCTCTTTTCTTTTTTACACCCACTTACAACAAATAGAATATTTCCTCATAATGCCTTAGATGTCTGCATGACCTAAACTTCTTATTTAGTTTATAATTTCTCTTTGGCTCATGGGTATCCAAATAGTCGTGTTGTACCTGTTGTAGTGTATGTGTATTTTCTTGTTGAACTTCCTTATGATTAAGCTCGTCCTCCCCCTCATCTTGAGTAACGCCAGGATGCTCCACCTAAACAAGACTAAAGTCTAGTTGGTCTTTAGATTTTATTTAAAATACTTGAATATTTGATATGTTAACTTCATCATCTTTATGCACCATATATTTTTCCATCAAAGGTAACATCTCTGGTAATCACACACTTATATTTTTCGACACTCCAAAAGAGATAACATTTGATCCCCTTTCATATATCTTAGAAAATAACTTTTTTGTCTTTACTATCAAGCTTGTTATCATTGACATGACAATAAGATGTGTATCCGAAGATGTTGAGTCTGTCATAATCGAGACGTCCACCCTACTACACCCTATATGGAATGTCTCCATCTAAACTAGAATTTGGGGTCAGTTTACTATGTAACAAGGTGTAGATACCGACTCCTCCCACCATTATTGATCTTATTTAGAATTATAGCTCATACATCTTAATTTCTCAAGAAGTGTACGATTTAGTCTTTCTGTAACACCATTCGGTTGTGGTGTATATTAGAATGTCTAGTATTTCACAATGCCTTACTAATAACATAATATCTTGAAAGTTCCCTCTGTATATTGTGTACCATTCTCTGACCTTATTGTTCTCAACTTTCTACTTGTTTTGTCTTAACCATTGGTTTCCAACACTTGAAAAATATAAAATACCTCATTCTTATGTTTATAAAATTAAATCCAAGTATACCTAGAATTATTGTCAACAAATATTACAAAGTAAAAATAACCACCCTTATAATTAACTTTAGTTGAACCCTAAACACCAGTATGCACATAGTGCAATAACATTATGCTTTTGTGCTTGCTTGTAGATACTATTAAGCAATGTATTTTTCCATACATATAATGTTCACAAAATTTCATGCCTGGCTTCTTCATGTTCTTCAACAAGCCTTTCTCACCCAACACTGATAGACTCTTTTTCAACTTATGCCTAAGGCGCATGTATCAAATCCTCGTGAATTGAGTTTGATATTCACTTTCACTAATTCCAACAGTGAAATTTCTTTTGATAATTTTACCCATAAGAGGATAAATATTTATGTGACAAATTCCCTTCATCATAACCAGGACCACTTACAACCTTTAAAACTTCAGTTGCATAACCTTTAAAATATCTCTCACTTTCATCAGAATTATTATTGTTCCATCATGCATATTGATTCTTACCCCATAAAATAACATGCATGGTTATTTCCTATTAAAATAGTCCCACCATCTGTTCTTTAGCAGGTAGTAAACCACTTCATATTTTGGAACACATTGTGTATGGCTCTTGAATCAAGCACACACTTACCGAAATATTAAGGTATTTCTTTGAGATAGAGAAACAATCATCCTAATTATTATATACATAACTCTCATATGGAAATTATTATTGTTTTCCCCTGGAGTTCTTCTTCTTCTTAAATAATAACCTCTTATTTAGAAAATTTTCATTAAAACTCCAATACTCACCACATTTTTTTTTGATAAGCAAAAACTATTATAGGAGATTAAAGAAATCTCAAACCAAAGAACTACAACCTCCAATAGAAACACAACAATTAAAGAAAATCAAACGGGAACTTAAACCAATCATACAACCTACACTTCTTGCTATTCTCTTTACCAAGAATCAACCAATTCCACGAGGTGATTTTAATATCGATGACAATGTCATCAACATCTACCAAAACATCATTGAACAATATGTTGTTTCGAGCCCTCCAAATATTCCAGCAAGTTATGATATAGACTTCATTCCTCTAACTTGTCCTTTTACATTAGTCCTCCTGGTAGTACAAAGAAATTATATAGTTGCGCAGTGTATTCTCTCCCACTACTAGATATCTCACTTGTAATAACATTTTGAAGATCATCAGCTAAAAGTGATAATCTAGTTTCATTTATTGGTATAGTATTACCCACCAACATCATTGTTTGAACAACATTTTTCTCAAGACTCCAATAATGAAAGCAATAACAAGACTGATTATCCTTCTTCATCAATCGTAATTTCTATAATCTTCAAATAGACCTGATTTGACCTTCAAATAGACCTGATTTGACGTATTTTTGTCAAGAAATTATTCTATAACATTGACCAGACGCACCAATATCTGCTTCTTCATTTACCAAGTATGCAATGTCCCTCTCAAGGCTTAAGATTGTGGCAGCTCGTGCTTCGAGATCTAATTCTTCTCAATCCTCACCTTTTATATCCATGTGTTTATGTTATTTTTCCTTTAAAGCCTTTTGAAACTTTTGTGAAATACTCTTTTTTTTATCCTCGTCCTCTAATATAACAACGACCAAGCCTTATCCCACTAAGTGGGGTCAGATACATGAATCAACTTTTGCCATAATGTTCTATCTTGGACCATGGTTTTATCCAAATTATTAATCTCATGATCTTTCTTAACAAATTCTCTTAAAGTTTTCCTAAATCTTCCACTACCTATAGCTCTTCGACTCATCTCTTTCTGATCTATTCTCCATACTAAATTCTACAAGTCTTCTCTCTACATGCCTAAACCACCGAAGTCTATTTTCAACCATATTTTTTACTATAGGTGTTACCGTAACACTCTCTGTCTAATATTGTCATTTCTATTCTTATTTTATCTAGTATTACCACACATCCAATGCAACAACATCATCTCTGCTACACTTACTTTACTCTCGTGTTAATTCTTAAGTGCCCTATATTTTGTCCCGTACAACATCGTATGTCTTACAACAGTTCAATTAAATTTTCCCTTCAACTTGAGTGATGCCTTTATGTCACATAAAATCCATGAATCCTTCCTCCATTTTAACCACCCAATTTGATTTCTATGGTTAAGATCCCCTTCTACCTCTCCATTGTTTTGTACTACAGACACAAGATATTTAAATTGCGTGACTTCTGGGATGATATGGTCTTCAACTTTCGCCTTTAGGTTAGATACACTTCTTCCTTTGTTGAACATACATTCCATATTATTCTATCTTATTTCTACTTAAGCAAAATCCATGTGTTTCTAAATATCGTCTCCAAGTCTCCAATATCTCATTTAAATCATTGTTGGACTATCCAAGTAGGACTATATCGTCTGTAAAAGTCATGTATCTCGGTGCTAGCTCTTAGAAGCCCTCTGTGAGTACATCCAAAATTAAAGTAAAATGTAGGTGCGTAGAATTGAACCTTGGTGAAAATATATTGTATAGGAAAAATAATTTTTTATGCTAAATTTTTTAGCTTCATATTTAGTCATTCAATAGCAAAAAGATTACTTATATTGTCGTGACCAAAATGTTTTTTGGAAAATAAAATCAATACGTGCCTATAAAAGTATATGACAAACTGGGTAAACTTAATACTTATCATGGTCGTCCAGTCCAATAAGTAGCTCTAATATATTCAAATAAAGATACAAGAGGGTCTCAATATGATGCATATATAATTCCAATAACCAGCGAAAATAACACGGCTCAAAAGGTTGCAAATAAGACTAAGATAAAAAATGCCTTAAATTTACACTGCAGTGTGAACATGATTAATCTCACTCCAAACAGGAGATCCCATTGTTGACAAAGAAGACAAGTATTTTGAAATTTCTGTCCAAAAACCAACCTTATCCATTTAGGACATTTTTCAACATAAGAAAGGAATACAATACAAAACAAATCTCTTTCTCACAAGTATGTGCATGTAATTGCCAAAATTTGGGAAATTACAATAAGTTATAAACTTCCCTCTTGTCAGGGTTTTAGTCATCATATCAAAACTATTTTCATTACTATGAACTTTATGTAATTCTAACAGTTTAACATCTAAAACATCATGTATCAAATGATACCTCACATCATTGAATTTTGGCATATTTTGAAAACTTGAATTCTTACCAAAATTAATAACAACTTAACTATCAATATGTATAAAAAATTGTCTTGAACAAAACCAAGCTCGTGTATGATTTTTTTTTCAAACATAACTTTTTTTTCATGCTTCAATAATGGTAATGAACTCTACATCAGTGGTTGACAATTCTACACACTCCTGCAATCTAGATTATCAAGACACAACTCCCCCTTTAGTTTAATCATGTATCTTGCATCGGTGTCTCCAACCATAATTCATTCGGGGAATCTGGCTAAAGTAGGTTTATTTCCTCCAAGACAAAACTTCATACATGTAATACCACAAATATATTTTAAAATCCATTTTACAGTATTCATATTATCTATCTCCACCTTGAATTGACAAAAAACTCTTGTTTTATACCAAAATCATGTGATATATCTGTCTTTGTATGCCCAGTTTGAATACACCAAACTATCCACAACAGATGCATAAGAAACTTGTTTTTAATATATTTTTTCGTCTTTACATGAAATACTTTGCCTACATCGGACATAAAATGAGTAGAAAGAGTAGTGGTTACTCTCTTATAATTTTCCATATCGAATCTCTACAACATTGTTTAAGTATAGTTTTTTTTTTTGACAAACCAGAGCTACTCCGATTTTTCACTAATTCCACAAACCCGTACTACTTTCACCCTATTGAAAACCGTGTAATTGCTCTTTTTCCCCACCTCTTGGTGAATAGAACTACTATACTTGGTCCAGATAGATGGAAATTGATCTCATTTCAAATAATAAAAAAGATTTCATCGATGCCCCCTCCCTAAACCACTTATCTTTGATTCGTTGCACGCTTCATAGACCCGATTCACACGATGGTTCCTGCATGGTTTTCTCGCTCAATATTTGAATCAAATGCAAAAAATGTGTTTTGGATTGACATTGTTGCTGGTGTTTGGGAAAATCTACGTATAGAATTTAATCAGAGCGTCATTTTCAGAACCTCTAACATTCAAGATCTCTACAAATTTTGGCAAGGTACGTTAGCCGTTTCTCATTATTTTATCCAACACAAAGTTTTCTGGGATGAACTAGAAACTTAGCGACCCATTCCATCTTGTTCTTTCACAATTCCTTGCTCATATGGAGCTATTGCATCTGTCAAATGTTAGAGAGAAAGACTATATGATTCATTTTCTCAAAGGTCTCAATGAAAAATTCTCCTACTCCAACCCACAAATTATGATGCTACATCCCTTGTTGGATATTGGTTGTGCCTTTTCTAGTTATATAGCAAGAGAAAGAGAGATGACATCGTCTTCATCTATAACTATGCCATCCACTATTGAACTGGTTCCTATATCTATATTGCAAGTCATTCTTATCCAGTTCAAAATGGGAACAAGATTTGGTACCCAAATTTCAAATGAAAACTCCTTTTGCCAAAACCTAATTGAGTATGCACTTATTGTCGCCGTACGAGCCACACTATTGATACATGCTTTGTTAAACATGGTTATCCACCTGGATTCAAGAACAAGGCCAATAACCTTCCTTAACTGGTTCGTTTACAAAAAAAAAGTATCTGATCATCCTCCTATCAATTCAAAAAATCCTTTTTTTCTTTTACACAAGATAAGTATAACAATATCATGGACCTACTTCAATAGTCAAAATTCAAAATTAATCTTATGACGAATTTTATCGCTAGCACATCCTTTGTTTTGAACTCCAACTATTCTCCTAACAACGGTAAGGATTCCACCCTTTGGATTTTTGACACATGTGCAACTGGCCACATTACTTATAGTCTTGCACCCCTCATTAATCCTAAACACATTAACCATGTCCATGTAACTCTACCTAATGGATCACAAATCATTGCCTCCATGTTTGGTACCATTAACCATTTCTAACCTTTACCCAACCCATGCAATTCAACAATCACCTTCCATGAAAGGAGAAAATACACTGAACTTGACTGTTATGTCATTCGTGAGAAGATTCACACAAAGTTTATGCACTTACTGTCCATTTCTAGCACAAACTAGTTGGTAGACATGTTTACAAATTCCTTGTACTCATCAACCTTGCTTTCAATTATATCATGTTGAGACTTTATATCATACACAATCCAATTTGAGGGGGGGGGGGGGGGGGGGTGTTAAATATAATAAGCCCAATTATTCGCTTTTGGCCTTAAGGCCTATTTTTTACTTTTCTTGTTTGTTAAGAATTAGTTAGGCCAACTGTTTTTCTATTTTTGATTGTCATCAAACTATTGGTATATAAGCTTTGACCTATCACCATATCGTGTAACAAATACTTATTTTTGTTGTGAAATGATGATCAAGAAAATAGAGTATGATCGGTTTCTTGATTAACAAGAAAACCACAAAGTAAAGGAAAAGAGATAAGAGAAGAGAAAGAACAATCAAAGTGGTTAATAACTGGATTATTGATTAAATTACACATTAGGCAACAATGTTTACAATTAAATCTCAACCACACAACTTTCTCCCGCTGATTAGGATTATCAGGGATTAATGGAGAAGCGAGAACTAGAATTCTATTTATAAAAAAACTAAACCCTAGCTTTCAACTAACATACTAACAATTTTCTCAAGAGACTGACCCAATTCAACATGCTAACTTAAACAACAAGCTAACATATTAATCTGTGTGTAAGAACAAACTTCGACTACGACATGCACATCTTTGAATGTTGTCAAACCATGAAACTAACATTGTCGAGGCTAGAGTTCGATCCAAATACCATAAATCTCAATCTTGAAACAAACTCTACACTAACAAGGGAACAAACAAGCTTTCATCATGCAACTTTATCAATTGCATACGGTGAAAGAAATTTCTAATCGACAAGGTGATCATATCAACTTCATTTTCATCAGTAGAAACCTTCAACACTTGGACTTCTCCATGCTCGATTGTCTCTCTGAACAAATGTAACCTCACATCCATGTGCTTTGTTCGCTCATGATAGGTTGAATTCTTCGACATATGTATGACACTTTGACTATCACATTTAAAAGTGATAACTTGACTTTGATTTTCAACTCCTTAGCAAAACCTTCAAGCCACAATTCTTCTTTCATAGCTTCAGTGAGGAAAATATACTACGCTTCAGTGGTTGATAATGCAACAACCTTCTAAAGGGTTGCTTTCCAACTAATTGTTGTGCAAAACATAGTGAACACATATCCAGAAATAGATTTTCTAGAATCCATACAACCTGCATAATCAGAGTCCACAAATCCTTTGATTTCGTCTTTTCTATCATCACCATAGGCTCCACCATAAATTAGGACTCTACTCAGAGACCCATTTATGTACCTTAAAATCCACTTTAATGCTTGTCAGTGTGCCTTCCTAGGATTGGTCATACACTTGCTTACAAAGCTCACTGCATATGCTATGTCTGGCCTCGTACAAACTATATCATACATCAAAGAACCTACTATACTAGCATAAAAAATGATACCCATATAGGCTCTTTGGACTTCTGTACAAGGACTTTGATTCGAACTCAACTTGAACTGGGGATTAGTCGGTGTTATAACAGGCTTTGAATTCGACATACCAAACTTGTCAAGAATCTTCAGTACGTATGTTTCTTTAGATAAGAATAATATCGACTGCTTTCTATCTCTCTGGGTATCAATCCCAAGAATCCTAGAGGCAACTCCCAGATCCTTCATGTTAGACACCTTATCGAGTTCAACCTTCACCTTCATAACATCCTTGACGTTATTGCTTGCTATGAGGATGTCATCCACATAAAGCAACAAAATTAGAAGTGAATTTTGATGTCAAAATCTGAAGTAAACACGATGGTTGAACTGGCTCCAAGTGAAACCTATGTGTGTCAAGAAATTTTTGAATCTCCTATTCCGTTGTCGAGGAGTTTCTTTCAATCCATATAGTGACCTATTCAACTTGCACACATAATCTTTCTTTCCTTTTTCTCCATACCCTTCATGTTACCTCATTAGGATTGTTTCATCTAGATCACCATAAAGGAATGTTGTTTTCACATCCATCTGTTCAAGTTCTAGGTCAAACTTCACCACCATAGCAAGCATCATTCGAATTGACATATGCTTTACAACAGGTGAGAACACATAATTGAAGTCGACATCTTATTTCTGAGTGAACCCCCTAACAACCAACCTTACCTTAAATCACTTCGACATCACTCATTTGATTCCTTGCTTAACCTTGAGAGTCCACTTACATCTGACTAACCTGGCTCCAGCAGGTTTCTCTATCAGCTCCCAAGTGTTATTATCATGAAGATATTTTATCTCATCATCCATGGCTTTTATCCATTCAGACTTATTTTGACTCCTCACAGTTTCATTATAGTCTCTAGGTTCTTCATCAAGAACCTCACTTGTAGAGATTAAGGTGAATGCTATGAGATCTACATAGCCAATTCTTTGAGGTGGCTTGATGACTCTTCTCGACATGTCTCTTGCCAGTAGGTAGTCATTATTACACTCCTCATCTTCATCAGCAACTTGTTCTTGCTCTTCAATTTCATATGGGTTATGCTATTCAACATCACTATGCTCCTCCTCAACAGGGATCTCTTCCTTTTCCAACTAATCTCAAGAAATCTTGGTACTTCGACTAACATCATCAGTTTTCTTGAAATTTATCTCAATATCATTTTAAACTCTATATCAACTTGTGATACACCTCTAGTGACCTGGCTCTAGGCACCATAATCTATAAGCTTTGACTCCTTAAGTGTATTCAAAGAACGCATCACAGAGCTCTAGGTTCAACCTTGTCTTTCCTAATGTGAGCATAGGCTAAACAACCAAATACACTAAGTCTGTCGAGATTAGGTGGATGCCCAGACCAGACTTCTTCAGGTATCTTCATCCCCAAGATAGTTGAGGGACACCTATTTATTAGGTAAGTTGCAGTCACGACTGCTTCAACCCAAAACACCTCCTTTAATCCAGCACCAACCGGCATTCACCTCACTATTTCCACAATGGTTCGTTTAAACCTTTCAGCCAAACCATTTTGTTGGGGAGTACCTACAGTATTTCAGTGCCTTGCAATACCAGATGCAACAGAATAGCTGTCGAAAGCCTCATTGAAACATTCAAGACCATTGTCGGTACTCAACCTCTTGACCTTATTGCCACTTTGGTTTTCAACCACAGTTTTCGAACTTTGAAAATTTTAAACGTTTCATCCTTAGCTTTCTGGATGAATATCCATAACTTTATGGAATAATCATCAACTACAGATAGGAAATACTTTGCACCTGAGTGTGAAGGATTCCTTGCAGGCACCCAAAGATTAGCATGAATGTAATCAAAGGATCCATGTGTTCTTTTTTTTACCTTTATTAAACTTCACCCTACAGGATTTATCAAATACACAAATTTCACAAAACGCCAGTTTTTTGACCTTGTCACCACATAACATAGGTGAGTCTTCAAAAGAGGTTTTGTTGATGCCACATGTGCTGAACCACTTACAACCTCAGCCTCAAGGGTATACGGGCATTGCCTCTTGATGCCTCTTAAGACTTCCTTTGACCCCTTCATTACCGTAGGATACTTTACCCTCCTTTGAAAGCATATCCTTTCTTGTCAAATTCACCAAGAGAAATCAAATTCCTCTTAAGATCAGGTACATACTTGATATAATTCAATAGCCTTATTGATTCATCATGAAACTTGAATTTGACGGATCCAAATATTACAATTTTGCAGGCTTCGTTGTTTCCCAGCAGCACTGATCCATCGTCTTGGTCACATAATTCCTCATACACGTCTTTGTTTGGAATCATGTGTCTTGTATAACCTGAATCAATAATCCACCCCTTACTAGAGTCGCTGCTTGAAACCACCAGGACATCAGATGATTCATAATCATCTTGTACAATGGTTGCATTAC
The DNA here is from genome assembly GCA_022829125.1 of Lathyrus tuberosus. Taxonomy (NCBI): domain Eukaryota; kingdom Viridiplantae; phylum Streptophyta; class Magnoliopsida; order Fabales; family Fabaceae; genus Lathyrus; species Lathyrus tuberosus. The sequence goes on from JALAZF010000153.1 coordinate 289,405, forward strand.
CATTATCCTTTCCACCATGATTATTCAGACGATTCATAATGGTTGCATTACCATCTTCATCTTGTACAATGGTTGCATTACCATCTTCATCTTGTACAATGGTTGTATAACCTGAATCAATAATCCACCCCTTACCCATAATAAGAAATATGTTTGTTATTCTGAAATGTTTTATCATAAACTTTCCACTCTTCTTTATTTAAATATCGTTGGTTCTCTATACTTTGTCTTAATTTGCTTTGAAATAGTACGCAGAAAACTTGTTTCAATGGCAAAATTATGCATATTCCTAGGTTTAAAGTTTGACACTAAATATTATCTCTTTTTTTTTTTTAATCTTAATTCTAGATAAATGATTATTTCTAGAAATGTGCCATTTTTTCTAAATATTCCCTGAATGCCGATTCTTTGACTAATCATTCTATTGACTATGATAATTCTTCTCTATTTTAATGATACAATGCACTTCTACATTTTCATTTCATTTTCTTACATGTATATATCCTTGTGTGTTTTCTCATTTTCTAACCAATTAGCAACTGCCTATTTATATATTTGGACCTTGAACTCATCAGTAATACTGGCTTTATTGTTACAGCATTTTAGAAACAATCGAACGATACCGCAGTCATACGAGGATTAATAATACTCCAAAAACTTCTGAATCTGCTGAAAATATTCAGGTTAACTCAATTACATATACTGCCTTCCTATTCATCATCTAGAATTTAAATACTTTTCAATGGTTAATATTCCCTGAAATGATTGTTCAAAGTCAGCTGCAATTATTAACAGATTAACTTATGTTAATATTAACTTTTGAAATTTGAATGAAATTGCCTTATATATTACAGCGTTTGAAGGAAGAAGCAGAAAATATGATGAAAAAGATTGATCTTCTTGAGACTTCAAAACGGTTAAACGTCTTTAATTTCTATTCATGTTAACAAGTATTATTACAATATCCAATGTCTAAGATGAAAACATGTCGCATTGTCGCTGTTTGCAGAAAATTCTTAGGAGAAGGTTTAGGGAGTTGTTCTATTGATGAACTACAAAGGATAGAGCAACAGTTGGAGAAGAGTATAACCAAAATTCGAGTTAAAAAGGTTAGAATAATTAAAAAAAATCATATAATGTTTATTAAAAGTTTATAGAATTTATTTTACTGATGATCTTTCTATTTTTCAGACTGAGGCTTTCCGAGAACGAATTGAACAGCTAAAAGAAAAGGTAATCTGTCTTTATATCATGTATATAGAAAAAAACTTCAAACTAGTATTACATGAAGATGATTCTGATCGGAAGAAATTATTTTGAATACAATTCAGGAAAAAACCCTAGTTGCTGAAAATACCAAGCTCTCTGAAAAGGTGAATTTACTTTCTATCTGATAACTTTAACTTTTTGTATCATACTTGAAACATTCTCCCTTAGTTTTATAAATCTTTAGGTTATTATAGAATAATGAAAATCCAAATTCTTCTGTAGCATGATAGTTATTCATCACAGCAAGCAAAGAAGGATGATAGAGAAAATATAGGTGAGGTTGAAGGTTATGCAGATCAAAGTAGTCCAATTTCATATGTGGAGACTGAATTATTCATTGGTCTTCCAGAAACAAGAACAAGGCAATTTCTCCGAAGTTGAGGACTAATTAACCTCTCTAATCTGCTTATGAAAATGAAAATAAGTGTAGGGAAAAATGTCTCATTCTATATTGGATATGTTTCCTTATTTATGCTCTTATCATTCAGATGATAAACTGTAATGGTGAATTCTAAAACTAGTGATTTGTTTCGTAATATTCTCAAACCTAGCTATGGTCTAAATGATTACATTGTATTGATACTTTTATATCAGAATCTTGGAAGTAAGCATTTCCACGGTATAAAGAAAATTGTTGGCTGGTTTTTAGGGTTTTGAATGTAGTTTTCTTTAACTTCTCAGTTATATTAGAATTTAGTTTATGTGTTTGGAAAGTATGGTTTCATTTAGTGTGGCCAGCTACTTCTTGAAATATTTGGTTGATAAGAATGACATTCTCTTTGATGACAAGGTTGTGAATTTGTTGGAACTAAAACAATATTCATTGGCTCTTGGTGTTGAATAAACTTAATGTTTGGGTTTTTATTATTAAGATAGTGGAGATGTAGTTGGAAAGCCAAATGATTAGTGGGCTATTATTAGTATTTATTATTCTCTTGAAAAAGCACAAACGTGAGTCTATATAAAGACTTGATTGTATTTTTATTTCAACAACAACTCAATATATATAAAAGTACTGCTTCTGTCATCAAATTGGCATCAGAGTTAATGGCAAATACGACGAGTCAAATGTCGTTGCTGCGTTTAACGAAGGCGAATTACGAAAACTGGAGTATCCAAATGAAAGCTCTTCTTGGATCTCTAGATGCGTGGGAGGTGACCAGGGATGGTTTCGCAGAACCAGCAGACACCACGGAATATACGGCAGCTCAACAAAAGGCGTTGAAAGAGACGCGATCAAAGGATAAGACGGCATTGTACATGTTGTTTCGAGCAGTTGACGAATCAGGCTTTGAGAAAATTGCCGGTTCGACCACGTCAAAAGAAGCATGCGACACGTTAGAAAAAATGTTCAGAGGAGCAGATCGAGTGAAGCAAGTTCGACTCCAAACTCTTCGTGGAGAATTGGAGAGGATGCAGATGAAGGAGTCAGAAACTGTATCTGACTACATCACGCGTGTACAAACGGTGGTGAACCAACTCACTAGAAATGGCGAAGCAGTGACTGATGCACGAGTTGTTGAGAAGATTCTGAGATCTTTAACAGATAAATTTGAGAATATTGTGTGTGCAATAGAAGAGTCGAAGGACCTTTCGAAGCTCTCAGTCGAAGAGCTCGCTGGTTCTCTCGAAGCACACGAACAACGAAAGATGAAAAAGAAGGATGAAGCAGTCGAGGAAGCACATCATGACAAGGAGTCAGTCAAAGACCAAAAGGTACTCTATTCTCAAAACTTTCGAGGAAGAGGACGTGGCCGTGGAGGTCGTGACAGTGGTCGAAGTGGTCGAGGCAGCAACCTCGACAGAGGACAGTCGAGCCAGCAAAATTGGCGTGGCAGAGGACGTGGTCAAAGAGGTGGTCGGTCAAACTACTCCAACGTCGAATGTTACAAGTGTAACAAGCAGGGTCATTATGCGAAGGATTGCAACTCCTTCAAATGTTATAACTGTGGTAAAGTGGGACATCTTATAAAAGATTGTCTAGTCGAAAAGAAAGTAGAAGAAACAACCAATTTAGCTTTGGAAGTCGAAGCGAATGATGGTTTTTTGTTGATGACTCAAAAGGAAAATGACACTATGTGGTACCTCGACTCTGGAGCAAGTAATCGTATGTGTGGTCATAAACACCTGTTTAAAGAAATGTAAAAGATTTAAGATGGTCATATGTCTTTCGGAGATGCATCAAAAGTGAAAGTTGAAGGCAAATGTACGATTTGTTACTTGCAGAAGGATGACTTGACTGGGTCAATCCAAGATGTTTATTATGTACCAGATCTCAAGACAAATATTTTGAGTCTGGGACAACTCACAGAAAAAGGTTATTCGATATTCATGAAAGATCGAATATTACACTTGAAGGACAAGTTAGGGCATCTGATTGCTCAAGTCGAAAAGGGGAGAAATCGAATGTACATGCTGAACTTGAGGAGTGTTCAAGGAAAATATTTGCAGGTCAATGTCGAAGACAAAGCGTCACTGTGGCATCTACGCTTTGTTCATTTACATCATGCTGGTCTGAGAAGGTTAGCAAAGAGGAACATGGTACATGGACTACCATAAATGGACTATGAAGGAAAGTTTTGTGAAGAATGTGTGCTTAGCAAACAAACAAGAACCTCCTTTCGAAAGAAGGCAGAATATCAAGCTAAACATATTCTCGAATTGATTCATACTGATATTTGTGGACCAATCACTCCAGAATCTTTCTGTGGCAAAAGGTACTTCATCTCCTTTATCGATGATTTCTCACGGAAAACCTGAGTTTATATCTTGAGAGAAAAATCTGAAGCATTCGAGGTGTTCAAAAAGTTCAAAGTAATGGTGGAGAAGGCAACTGACAGACACAACAAAGCAGTTCGATCTGATAGAGGTGGTGAGTATACTTCGACAACCTTTATGAAGTATTTTGAAGAGCAGGGCATAAGGAGATTTCTAATTGCACCATATTCACCTCAACAAAATGGTGTAGCTGAAAGGAAGAATCGAACAGTTCTTGACATGGTTCGGTCAATTCTTAAGAGCAAGAACATGTCGAAGGAATTCTGGGCAGAAGCTGTACAATGTGCCATTTATGTTCAGAATCGATGTCCGCATTCGAAGTTAGAAGATCAAACATCCCAAGAAGTATGGAGCGGACATAAGCCAACAGTTTCCCATCTCAAAGTATTTGGTAGTGTGGCTTATGCACACGTACCAGATCAACGACGAACGAAGCTTGAAGATAAAAGTCAGAAGTACATATTCATTGGATATGATGAGAAAACAAAAAGATACAGGTTATTCGATCCAATAAACAAGAAGGTGATAGTGAGTAGGGACGTTCGAATAAACGAAGCAAGCAAGTGGGACTGGAACAATTCGACAGAAGCTATCGTCGAAGTTGTTGCACCAACAAGCATTTCGACAGACCTTGAAGATTCTGACAATGAAGATGAACCTCTACAACCCAAAATGCGAAGTCTGCAAGATCTGTATGATTCGACAAGTGAGGTACATCTTGTATGTCTTTTTGCAGATACTGAAGACATTAATTTTGAAGAGGAGCTACGAGACAAGAAGTAGAAAACTGCCATGGACGAAGAAATTAAGGCGACTAATCACAACGACACATGGGAGCCGGTCGAATTACCAAAAGGAAGCAACCCATTGGTGTGAAGTGGGTATTCAAGAAAAAGATGAATGTTGAAGGCGAAGTGGAACGATATAAGGCACGACTTGTAGCAAAAGGATATAAGCAGAAGACAGGAATCGACTATGACGAAATTTTTGCTCCCGTTGCAAGAATGGAGACAATTCGTTTACTTATTTCACAAGCTGCTCAATTCAAATGGCCAATATTTCAAATGGATGTCAAGTCAGCATTTTTTAATGGCGTGCTCGAAGAAGAAGTCTATATCGAACAGCCACCAGGGTATATGAAAGCTGGAGAAGAGAAGAAGGTGGTGAAATGGAAGAAAGCACTTTATGGGTTGAAGCAAGCACCACGAGCATGGAATACACGTATCGACACATACTTTAAGGAGAATGGGTTCAAGCAATGTCCCTATGAGCATGCCCTTTATGTAAAGAAGAATGAAGGTAATATGTTGCTTGTTGCTCTCTATGTCGATGATCTCATCTTTATGGGTAGCATTGATAAGATGATAGAAGAATTCAAAGGTACGATGACACAGGAATTCGAAATGACAGACTTAGGTCTGATGAGATTTTTTCTTGGTCTGGAGGTTCGACAAGAAGAAACAGGAATCTTTATTTCTCAGGAGAAATATGCAAAAGAAATCTTGAAGAAATATAAGATGGAAAGCTGTAATCCGATTTCGACGCCAATGGAACCAGGTGCAAAGCTGTCGAAATTTGATGGGGGAGATCGTGTCGAAACAAGTAAATTTCGAAGCTTGGTAGGAAGTCTTCGTTATCTCACATGTACAAGGCCGGACATTTTATTAAGTGTCGGCATTGTAAGTCGATTCATGGAGGAGCCAGTACATTCACATTGGAAGGCATTGAAAAGAATCCTTCGATACATTCAAGGAACTGTGTCACTTGGAATGTTTTATTCAAGTACTGAAGATTACAAGTTGATTGGTTATTCCAACAGCGATTGGTGCGGAGATATAGACGATCGAAAAATCACTTCAGGATATGTGTTCTTTATGGGAAATACTGCTTTTACCTGGCTCTCTAAGAAGCAACCAATAGTAACGCTTTCGGCATGTGAAGCTGAATACGTGGCAGCATCTTGGTGCGTTTGTCATGCAATATGGCTGAGAAGATTGCTGAGCAAAATGGATTTAAAACAGGATAGTGCAACAGTAATATAAGTGAACAACAAATCAGCAATTGAGTTAGCAAAGAATCCAGTGAATCATGAAAGAAGCAAACACATTGATGTTCGATTCCATTTCATTCGAGAACATGTGAAGGAAGGAAGTGTCGAATTGAAGCATGTGGCAAGCAAAGACCAAGCAGCAGATATCCTTATAAAACCATTGACGAAAGAGCTTTTCGACAGAGGCAAGAAGATGATAGGCTTGATGGATGGTAGAAACATTTAAGTTTACATGGGATTTTTGTTGAATAAACTTAATGTTTCGTTTAGTGGATTTTTATTATTAAGATAGTGGAGATGTAGTTGGAAAGCCAAAGGATTAGTGGGCTATTATTAGTATTTATTACTCTCTTGAAAAAGCACAAACTTGAGTCTATATAAAGACTTGATTGTATTTTTATTTCAACAATAACTCAATATATACAAAAGTATTGCTTCTTTCATCACTTGGAACGTGGTTTAAGTATACAGGCTCTTTGTACATACCAAGCTAAGGTTGGTGAAAAGTCGACTACAATTATCACTACTACAAAAAGTCCATTTCACCACGGTTAAAAAAGGATATTATCACGGTTGACCAACTATGGTAACGTAGGATATGGTAGTACGTGTCAGCTTTATCACCACGGACTGGTAATCGTAGTAAAAATTCAATAGCGTGTTACATATCATTATTGTTGTAAAACACAAACATAGTAAAATTTGGAGGCCAGGGGTTTGATACCAAGCGCCTGAGATTTCAATTTTTTTTCCACATTTCACCATAGTATAAAATTACAATGTGGTGAAAAACTTAGTGTATCATATCTCATCACGGTTATAACTAAAACCTGTTGTGATATGTTCACTTGACTTTATTATGACTTATGTGAAATGCTTATTTCACCAACTTGTCAACCAACATCAGGGTCGGCCTTGTGCAAGAGCAACAAGCTCTATAGGGCCTCAATTATTCGAGGGCCCCAAATTTTTGAAAGGTGCAATTTTTTTTACCATTAATATTCATAAACATAAAAAATATTATAATAAAAATTCAATAAAATAAAAAATGTTATGATAAAAATTCAATACATAAAACAATGAGTACACCTTCAAGGCTCCGAGACTAGAGGATTTAAGAAGGTTGGCAAGAATGATCACCAACCCTGATGCTTTCAGAGCTAAGCATGGAGGACTGCTGTCTCTGTTAAGGGTCCACTTTGTTGAAGGAATCCTGTCTACATTAATTCAGTTTTATGATCCGGTTTATCACTGTTTCACATTCCCGAATTATCAACATGCACCAACACTGGAGGAGTACTCTCACCTGACTGATTTACCCATCACTGACCAAGCTCCCTTTTCTGGACTCGAAGAAATTCCAAAGGATCAAACCATTGCAAGAGCAATCTATTTGGACGAGTCAGAAGTCAGGACTCACATGACCACTAAGGAAGGAATCCAGGGTTTACCAGCTAAATTCCTGACAGAGAAAGCTTTATACTTTGCCAGTGTAGGAAACATAATTACTTTCGAAGATATCTTTGTTCTACTCGCATATGGGTTATTCCTTTTTCCCAACATCGATAACTTCGTCGATACTAATGCCATTAAGATATTTTTGATTAGAAACTCCGTACCAACCTTGCTCGCAGATGCTTATCATTCTGTACACTTAAAGAATTTGTACAGCAGAGGAATGATCATATGCTGTGTACCATTACTTTATAAATGGTTCACTTCCCATTTACCCAAGTCTGCTGCTTTTTGGGATCGTAAGAGTATTCTACATTGGTCACAGAGAATCATGTCTCTTACCAACTCTGACATAGATTGGTATAATAGGATTTATGAGGGGATAAAGATCATCGAAAGATGCGGAAACCCCGAGAAATTCAAGACAGGCTATTCACGAGGAATAGATCAAGCCAGGAAAGTCCGAGAATTTGGAAGAAACTCAAGAGATGCAATTCACGGAGAAGAGATCATTTCTGGGGAATAGAGTTTCTTGACAACTTCTACGAGTGACAGTCTATGAAAGGGTTCATCGAGAATGCTGCCTTTCAAGTCTCCATATTGTTTAACCCCTAGAGGATGGAAGACTGTGTCTGGTAATCCTATGGGAATCTATTTTTGACTATTTCTATGAATAATCGAAACGGCTTTACCTAGTTCTAGACATAGTTTCCGGGGAAACTCTAAATATCTATACTATTATTACACAGTCAATATGAGTTTATGAAAGAAGACTTACAGCGGAACAGCCCCACAATACAGTTATATGTATATGAAAGCGGATAAAGAAAGCATATAACCACTTACTCGGTTGTAGAGCTTCCATGCTGTTTGGTTAGTTGTTCAACAAAGAAAGATTGAAAACAACAGTATATTTCAAAATCAAAGGAGAAAGTGCTTTGAAAGGAAAATTGGGGCTTACAGCTCAAGGAGAGGCCCAGGGTTTTATCAGTGATCGTACTGTTAAATTTGTACAGAGGGACTTATACAAGTGACTGTGGCCCAAAAAAAGGTTCGCTGTACAAAGAGATGGGTCTTACACTCTCTCAAGAGGCCCAAAAGGTTTAAAGAAAAGAAATGGGTCTTACTACTCGAGGGTAGGCCCAAGATTTGTTTTTCAACGGATGATGATCGCGTCGAACTTTTTTGAAATACAACGGGACTTATACCATGAGTGAGGCCCAAAAATAGGTTGTATTTACAAAGGGTTGGGTCTTACACTCTATTAGAGGCCCAAAAGAAAAAGAGTGGGGCTTATAACACGAGGGTAGGCCCAGATGATTTTTCGTTTAAAATGGCGATCGCGCCGAGATTTTTGAAAACGCAGTGGGTCTTATACAATGCATTGATGCCCAAAATGGTTTGGTTTTCAAAGAGGGTTGGGTCTTACACTCTAATAGAGGCCCAAAAGTTTTGAATGGGTCTTATAGCTCGAGGAGAGGCCCAGTTGATTTAAAAGGCGACGATCGCGCCGTTTACTTGTACAGAGGGACTTATACAATAAGTGAGGCCCCAAAATTGTTTGTACAAGGGGATTTGGGTCTTACACTCTCTCAAGAGGCCCAAAGGTTTTGAAAATGATTTATGAGGGTTGAATTAATCCAAAAAACCCTAATTTGTCTTCAAAATGTATTTTAATTGAATAAAAATTCAATTAAAATGATCAAAATTGTTTAACATATGGAAAAGAAATTGTGACCATGGATTAATGCTTCAAAAATTAAGTATTGACCTACAAAATAATTAGAAGGCATTAAAAGTTGCAAAATCAAGGTGGAAAAAATATTCAAAATGTCAAAAACAATTAAAATATTAATTATTTGCAAAAATATCAATTATATGAAATAAATAATATTTTTAGGATTTTTTGTTAAAATAAAATATTTTAACATTTTTGTGAATTATTAAAAAAAGAATCAACTCAAAATCATTAAAACTCAGAGAGAAATTAATTTTTGAATTAATTAAACAAAATCACAAAATTCAAATATTTGAATTTATGAAAATGGCGCCAAGAATAGCTGAAGAACACGCGCGTTTTTCAGTTTTGCCCAGATTTGCATTTTCTATCCAATCTCACTAAATACTTGATTATATCATGCAATCCACATACCAATCAACTCGTTTCAACCTCACGATCATGTCTATGGCAATTAATTTCATTTAAATTATGCATAAAATAAGAAATCACGAAAAATCCTCAAGAACCCTAAATTCTGCATGAAGGCTGGGATTTTTAATACACGATTCAAACAAAGCAATTACTTGAGGGAAAACATTCCATGCATGATTATGAACATTTGGCAAAATTATTGTGCGAGGAAATATGCATAGATTGAGAGATGACCAAGTTTAGGCTTACCTCTAGGTCGTGACAGCAAGAGCAAATTGATTTCTGAGTTGGAGGTGTTACAGATGAGTTGTGATGATTTGAACAGCTTCCCTACACCCTATGGAGTGTGTTTGAATGCTTGGACTTGATGGAAATTGACTGGATCACTTCATGGCATCTCAACTGCAACTTGGTTAAAACCTTGAGCAATTGACTGGTGATTCTGAGAAATCAGTGTTCCAAATGTTGTTTAAGTGTTTGATCAGCTCACATATGATGTATATGAGGTGTGTGTGTGATTGGTTTGGGTGGAATTGCTCTCTAATGAAAAACCCAATAGTGACTTGCTAAGAAAGGCATTTTTGAGAGTGAGAAGTGGATTTTGAGAAAGGCAAGTGTTGTAGGCCTTTGGTGTACTTAAATTGATCACAATTGAGCTCTATTTATAGTAGAGCAAGTTTGTTTTGCAAGGAATAGTGAATGGCAACTGCTGAGTAGGTTTGGCCAATGTTGGCAAATGAAAATCCAAGTCTCCTCTAGCCATTGACTAGAGGTTAGGGCACAGTCTGCTGGTCCCCTTGGTCTTGGATAATTCTTGACTGAATTCAGTTGAGAATGGCTCAGTCCATGCCACCTTGATGCTTCCTTTGAATGCTCTAATCCAAAATTGGAGTCTTGTCCCTATTTTGGGCAATTTTAGGTTCAACATGCTATTTCTTGTTCCAAGGACTTTGGAGGCTTGGCTCAGTGATTGTCCCCTTTAGATTCAATCCTCAGATGTGTCCAAAGTGATGACAAGGCTTGGAATTGGCTGATTTTGGCAAATCGAGCAAAAGTACAAAAATCTGCCTTGCCTTGGCAGATTTCAGCAAGGCAACTTGCCAATGTCATATCTCATGGCTCAAGTTGAATTTGGTGATGTTCTTGGCCATTTTGGAAAGCTTTTATATGATACAACAACTATTTGACCATATTTGGTTTTGATACTTTTTGGATCCAAGTGAAAAATGTCCTTACATTTGGAAAAAAGTAAGGCAAAATCTGACTTAGTGAAATTTTCACTAAGTGTTGGAACAAAGTGACTTTTCTTGATTTTGATCACTCCATAACTCAAAATCCATGAGGAATTTGGACATAGGCCAGTGTGAAGCTTTTGTAGAGGGCAATGAGATATACAAATCAAGCCTTAGATGGGAAAAAATGGCTTTGTGGTTTAGGAGTTATGATCCTCCAAAGTTGGTACCTTTGTCACTTTTTTTCATAACTTAGAAAATTTTCCAAGTTTTTATGGTTACCCCCGTTTACAAGTTATCCCATTTTCTTTGATTTTTCTTGATGAATGATGATTCAAATCATACATAAACATCATTTTAGGGTTAAAAATCCATTTTTGTGAAAAATCTCAAAAAGTCAAAGTTGACTTTTGTGCACAGTTGACTTTTTGTCAGATGAATTCCAAACTGTGCAATTCTTCAGGAAATCATGTGCTTGACCTAAATCAAACTTGATGGACATGTTCCATGGGTGGTATAGAGGATTTTGAATCACGTCTTAGTGCTTGGGAGCATGTCCTGGTCAAAAGTCAAAGTTACAGTTGACTTTTCCCGCGAAACCCTAACTGTGGTTCAGTTGAAATTGAAACTTGTTGCTCAAACTTCTTGGATCAATCCATTGTCCCAAATAGATCAATATGGCATATTGGAGATCCTCAAATCCTCTCTTGAGGTCTTGGTTCATAATTGGTCCCAAAAGTCAACTTAGGGGTGAATTAGGTCAAGAAACCCTAATTCCTGATTTTTGATGAATGCATTCCCTGAGGCAAAATTGACTTAATGATTGGGTCCATGAGGTTCCATGGAGCATATTAGGTTATGTTTTGGATCTTTGGCTCATGCCCAGATGGAAATTTCCATCTGGAGGCCCTGGTCGACCAAAACCCTAACTTGGTGACACTAGCGATCTTGAAGCTTGATCCACCTAGAAGGGAGCAACCTTGTGCTTAATCCTTAAAGTGGGAGTCCTCTTGATCCATTGTAGATGTTTGAGAGTGTAGACAAGTTGAAGATCATGTCATTCCTTGATTGATCATTTGTCTAAGAACTCTGAAAGGGCTTGAAACCCTAATTTTGACTGTAGTGAATGCTTACCCATCTTTGGGGAGATTACTAAGGTATGATGGTACACCATATTATGGTGATGATCTACACAATGATGGTGAATCTAAGTGGTCAAAATTTGGGGTATGACAGATGCCCCTATTTAATCTTCTTGGACCCGAAGGTGTGAATGACGAAGGTATTCGGGCCTTCGAGGTGCAAGAGGATTAAATATCGGAATATCCGAAATTTTGACGGCGTCTATGAATAGTAATTCACGCACTCATCTTCTTTTACTAAGCAATGATGCTTAGAAAAGGTAAACTTCCCCTCGATCCTGGTCTTCAGCCAAGGAACTGGTCTTAGTTGCAGAAATAAACTTCCCCTCGATCCTGGTTTCCTACCAAGGAACTGGTCTTAGTTTCTGATTTAAACTTCCCCTCGATCCTGGTTTCCTACCAAGGAACTGGTCTTAGTTTCTGATTTAAACTTCCCCTCGATCCTGGTTTCCTACCAAGGAACTGGTCTTAGTTTCTGATTTAAACTTCCCCTCGATCCTGGTTTCCTACCAAGGAACTGGTCTTAGTTTCTTTTGTCAATAAACTTCCCCTAGAGTGATAGTGATGCAATATGAATGCGAATGTAAATCAATAATGCATGATGTATGTATGTTTATGCTGACAAAACTGACGCGACATACAGACTAATGGATGAACACGATTGGATACTCGACCCCTGCTGGAGATGAAAGGTATCACTGGTCCAAAAGTAGCAATTCTACCTTGCTTAGGAGAAGTAGTCCTCGCGGGGAACTACGTTGGTCGGGCTTAGGAGATAAGAACTCGGCCGAGGCGGTCAGACGGAATAGTCGCATCTGACACTGTTGATCCTTTATTCTGGCGCACTCGCGTAGAAGGAGTACTTTGATTCTGCACTTTGAAGTTCGCTTACTTCTGGAGAAGCGGTTGATGCTCTTTTGATGTTCAACAGTCAAAAGAAATTGCCATCTTTATTTTAAATCAGAAAAAGTTTTACAAGTAAATTCATTTTTGTTTTATTTCAAGAATCGTTAATCATATTAAAATGTCGTTCTGTAAAGCTAAAACAAATGAGAATTACAAACAAAAGCACAAGGGCTCAAATTTTATTGATAAGATGGAGATCAGCCAAACGCGTGATTCTAAAGAGTATTTACAAAGTTAGAAAATGGTAATTTACAGGGAAAAGGGCTACATTGAAACATAACGACCACTATCCTTCTACCAACTTTGAATTCGGGACATCCTGAGCTTCTGTCGAAGATGACCTTGACTGGAGTTTTCCTCCGATAGACGGTGTAACTGCTGCTGAGGGACTTGCCTCTGTTGAACATAGTTACTTTCCATTATCCCTAACTTTTGCCTGGATTGTACTGTGAGATTTCCAATCCACTGGGATGTTTTTTTTTTATTTTGTCTCTAACTTTTGCCTGGACCGCCCTTTCGGGTTTTCAATCCACCGAGACATTTTTTTTAGTTTAGGCGAAGTATTTCTTGACTACATCAACATTTGTGGGGTAGGAAAATTCCTCTCCGTCCATGGTTGTAAGTCTCAAGGCGCCGCCTGAGAAAGCTTTCGTGACCACATAGGGGCCATCATAATTCGGAGTCCACTTTCCCCGAGAATCAGTGAGAAATGATTGTATTTTCTTGAGCACAAGGTTTCCTTTCCTGAAGATACGAGGTCGAACCATTTTGTCGAACGCCTTCTTCATTCTTTGCTGATACAACTGATCATGGCATAGAGCCGAAATTCGCTTTTCTTCGATCAGATTTAGTTCGTCATGTCTGCTTTGACACCATTCAGCTTCTGTAAGCTTTGCTTCCATCAATTCCCGGATTGATGGGATCTCTACTTCGATGGGGAGCACTGCTTCCATGCCATATACTAGAGAGAAAGGGGTTGCCCATGTTGAAGTGCGGACAGATGTGCGATAACCGTGAAGAGCAAAGGGAAACATCTCGTGCCAATCTTTGTAGGTTACAACCATCTTTTGAACGATCTTCTTAATGTTCTTGTTAGCCGCTTCTACCGCTCCATTCATCTTAGGTCGGTAGGGAGATGAGTTATGGTGTTTGATCTTGAACTCAGCGCACAACTCTTTCATCATCTTATTGTTCAAGTTAGATCCATTATCAGTAATGATCTGGCTCGGAACACCATAAAGGCAAATGATATTGTTTTTGATAAATCGGATCACCACTTGTCGGGTTACATTGGAATATGACGCTGCTTTGACCCACTTGGTGAAGTAATCAATGGCTACCAGGATGAACCGATGTCCGTTCAAAGCCTTGGGCTCAATCACGCTAATCATGTCAATTCCCCATATGGAAAAGGGCCATGGGGAAGAAAGAACTTTGAGATGTGTTGGCGGTACATGGATTTTGTCGGAGTATATCTGACACTTGTGACACCTCCTCATGTACTTGTAGCAGTCGGAATCCATGGTCAACCAGTAGTACCCTCCTCTTAGAATTTTTCTCGCCATTGTATGTCCGTTGGCATGAGTGCCAAAGGACCCTTCGTGATTTTCTTTTATCAGCATGTCTACTTCTGGTCTGTCGACGCATCGAAGCAAGACCATGTCAAAGTTCCTCTTATAGAGTGTATCACCGCTCAGGTAGAAACTGCCTGCTAGCCTTCTGAGGGTTTTTCTATCTTTCCTGGATGCCCTAGGTGGGTACTCTTGTTTCTGAAGGAAGCGTTTGATATCGTGATACCAAGGTTTGTCGTCTACGACTACTTCAATCGTGAAGATGCAAGCGGGCCGTTCAAGGCGCATTATGTCGATATTAGGTAGGTTGTTCCATTGACCTCCACTAATCATGGAAGAGAGAGTGGCTAATGCATCAGCCATGTGATTCTCATCACGAGGGATATGATGAAACTCGACTCTGTTGAAGAAGGGTAACAACCTTCTTGCATAATCTTTGCAAGGAATCAATCCTGATTGGTATGTGTTCCAATCTCCTTTTATCTGATTGATAACCAGGGCTGAGTCGCCGTATACATCCAAGTTCTTGATCCTTAAATCAATCGCTTCTTCGAGACCCATAATACAAGCTTCGTATTCGGCCTCGTTGTTTGTACATTTGAATGTAAGTCGAGTGGTGAAAGGAATGTGGGTACCCTGAGGGGTAACAATTATTGCCCCAATTCCGTTTCCGAAATGATTTACTGCTCCGTCAAAGATAAGTCCCCATTGGGAACCTGGTTCTGGCCCTTCACTGGGTAGCGGTTCGTCGCAATCTTTCATTTTTAGATACATGACATCTTCGTCTAGGAAGTCGAACCCGATTGATTCCTGATCGTCAATCGGTTGATGAACCAAATGATCGGCTAAAATACTTCCTTTAACGGCTTTCTGAGCGTGGTACTCTATGTCATATTCTGATAACAACATCTGCCAACGGGCAATCCTTCCCGTGAGAGCGGGTTTTTCAAATACATACTTGATTAGATCCATTTCGGAGACCAACCAAGTAGTGTGACAAATCATGTACTGGCGAAGACGTTTGGATGCCAAAGCCAAAGCACAACACGTTTTCTCGAGCATCGTGTACCGAGTTTCACAGTCGATGAACTTCTTGCTTAGATAGTAGATGGAAGACTCCTTCCTTTTGGTTTCGTCCTGTTGGCCAAGCACACAACCCGTAGAGTCTTCCAAAACGGTTAAGTAGATGATCAGTGGCCTTCCTTCCACTGGAGGTGATAGAATCGGAGGATTCAACAGATATTCCTTAATACTGTCGAAGGTGGTTTGGTAATCTTCTGTCCAAACGCAATCCTGGTTCTTTTTGAGTAATTTGAAAATCGGCGCACATGTGGCAGTCATGAGGAATATGAATCTGGAGATGTAGTTCAAACGTCCTAGGAATCCTCTGACTTGTTTTTCAGTTTTCGGAGAAGGCATTTCTTGAATGGCCTTGACCTTGTCAGGATCAACCTCAATTCCTTTCTGGCTGACGATGAACCCTAAGAGTTTCCCTGAACGGACACCGAAGGTGCACTTGTTGGGATTCAAGCGGAGTTTGTACTTTCTCAGACGCTCGAATAGTTTTGACAGGTGGGTCACATGCTCCTCTTCTGTTTTAGATTTTGCAATCATATCATCGACGTATACCTCGATTTCCTTGTGTATCATGTCATGAAACAGAGTAGTCATGGCCCTTTGATAGGTTGCCCCGTCGTTCTTCAGGCCGAACGACATTACCTTGTAACAAAAGGTACCCCATGGGGTAATGAACGAAGTTTTCTCCATGTCTTTCGGTGCCATTTTAATTTGATTATAGCCCAAGAATCCATCCATGAAGGAGAAGACTTTGAACTTTGCTGTACTGTCAACCAGCATGTCAATGTGTGGTAAAGGAAAGTCGTCCTTTGGACTAGCCTTGTTCAAGTCTCTGTAGTCGACACACATTCTGACCTTTCCGTCCTTTTTCAGAATGGGTACAATATTGACTAACCATTGAGTATATTCTGATGTGGCGAGGAAACCTGCGTCAATCTGTTTTTGTACCTCCTCTTTGATTTTGATGGCCATGTCGGGGTGAGTCCGTCTCAACCTCTGTTTTCTTGGCGGACATTCCGATCTTAACGGTAAGTGATGTTCCACGATGCTGGTATCCAACCCTGGCATATCCTGATAGGACCAAGCGAATACATCTGGGAATTCTTTGAGAAGCTTTATCAAACTCTCTTTGGCAGTTGGACTGAGCAGTGCCCCAATCCTGATTTCTTTTCTCTCCTCTTCAGAACCCAAGTTTACCGTTTCCAACGGCTCTTTGTGAGGTTCAATGGACCTTTCCTCTTGTCTGAGTAATCGGGAGATCTCTTCTGGAATTTCGTTGTCAACTTCTTCTTCAGCCCCAAATACCGGGAACTCAAAGTTGGGAAAAGGCATCGGATCGTATGTTTCAACGGGGTGTAAAACAAGCAATCTGCATGACGTGATGATTCGTGTTTAGAAGAGATAGAGAAAATGCAAGTGTGCAGCGTATTTTTTTATTACTGCTTGTTTTTATTATTGAATTGTTTTTTTAGGATTACCATTTTCTGAGAAAAAGTAAAAAGAGAAAACAACAATTAATGCGGAAATTACAGAACGCCGTTATTTTATTATTGAACAAGTCGACTCTTGAAACTACAGCCCTATAAAACAAAACTCTGTCGCTTTGGGCGAATCGAAGAGGGAAAATTTACAGAAAGCGAGCCCAATCAAAACATCCATTTCACCTGGGCAGGGTGAAAGGTTAAAGATGGCAATTATTTTGACTGGTGAACGACCTTCGGAACATCGACAGCAACCCACTGGCGGCGAACTCCTCGGTGAATCACAAAATATAGCACCTTCCTTGATTTATCTTCAGAAATAACGCTGATTTCTGGTGGAGCAGGATCATTGGAATCTGTCTCCCAGGCAGAGTTGTCGTAGGAGGATTCCTTTGTTGCCTTTTGCATAGCATTTGTGCTCTCAGCTGTATCTCCCCATCCAGTTGAATGGATACCTTCGAGCCTGATACGAGAGCTCTCAGGAGAGGTGTACTTGACCATGAAGTCAAACTTTCCACTCGGTTGTCCCAAGGTGTCCCACACTTCTTTCGAACTGGAGGAGTCATCCCTCTCAATGACGTTGACCTTGGGAAAGGCATAATTAATGAATTCTAGTCCTGCAAACGTTGCAAATTCATCGTCATGTTGAGTAGTTTCTGAATGACCCGAGTGTTGATCCATGACATGGCGGGGACATAGGTATTTTGTTCAATGATGCTTAGCTGAGTTTCATTACTCGGCTGACTTTCGGGCCCCAAGTCTCTTGGGTAAGGCTACCACATTGGCAGGCCATCCATCGGGTCATAATAGTCATGGTCAAAGTTGTCTTTCATCAGAGTGTCCTCCTCTAATGAATTTGGCGGAGCACGACATCCTTCCAGATCACAATCTCCGTATATCATTTCGACATCTGACCGTGGTATAAATCTCGGACTCTGTGCGGGATAGCAAAATGGTGTAGGCACTTCTTCCTGAGACATATAACCGTCCTCATTAAGATAGGACTTCTATTCTGCATCTGTGTCAGAGGAATCATCTTTATTGATGATATGCACTTCCTGAGTCACTGGGTGAAGGAAACCTCAACTATGGAAGAAGTTCTGAATGGGATGAAGACTTTCATCGTTAGCAGTTGTTCGGGTAGAGGTTACAGAAAAACCAAGACCCTTCTTTGTTGTATTGCTAGTAGGAATGACAAGATGTTCCCATCCTGTTGTATCGGTACTCTTGACTGCTTTAATAGCATCTTTGTATGAGGAAATCGAAGTTCCTCCTCCGGGTTGATCGTCCTTGTGTAACGAAAGCGCTTGGAACTGGGTTCCGATTATCCCTTCCGGCTCTACATAAGTGGATGACGATAAATTGCTGACGAGCAAGGCCTGTTCCCCACACATTGTGATGAGTAGGCCATTCTGGACGAACTTTAGCTTTTGGTGGAGGGTTGAAGTGACCGCTCCAGCCTGATGTATCCAAGGTCTTCCTAATAAAAAACTGTACGTTGCTCGGATGTCCATGACCTGGAAAGTGACTTGGAAAGTGTGAGGACCGATAGTTATGGGAAGATCGACTTCGCCGATAACCGTTTTTCTGGATCCGTCGAACGCTTTGACGACGAACTCGCTAGTTCTCATCGGAGGGCTTTTGAATGATAATTGCATCAAAGTGGACTTCGGCATAACATTCAGGGCTGTCCCTGTGTCTACCAGTACGCTGGCTAAAGCATCGTCCTGGCAGTTGACTGTGATATTGAGTGCCATGTTATGACGGCGACCCTCTTCAGGTAATTCCTCATCACTAAATCCCAAATTATTGCAGGAAGTGATGTTAGAGACAATGCTATCGAACTGTCTGATTATTACATCCTGTTCCACAAAGGCTTGCTCCAAGACTTTTTGTAAAGCCTCCCTGTGCGCTTCTAAACTGAGTAACAGTGATAATACCGAGATCTTTGAAGGAGTCTGTAACAGTTGATCAACAATGTTGTATTCACTCCTTTGGATGAGCTTCAGCATCTCATCGTTGTTTTTCGAAAGGTCGGGATTACTGGACTGACCGACTGATGGATCGGGAGCTTCTGTCTGAAGTTCCTTTTCTTTGCTAGGTTCTCCAACCCCTCTGTTGAAGATCCTACCACTCCGTGTTACACGACTGATGTCTGCAATATTCACGATGGAGGGTAATGGAATTTCCTTTCCATTCTCAATTATCGTTGCACCGTATTTGTAAGGGATTGCCTTAGCTGATTCATACGGTAGTGGTCCCGGGAGATAGATGACTATGGGAACCTTCTGGTTTTTCTGACCATCGTACTTAATCTCGATCCGTTCCCGGTTGGGAATTCATGATTCATCAAGCAGAGAGATGATGGCACAAACATCTCTAGTCCTCTGATGATCAGAGATGACGACAACGTCCTCAATTTGATTGGCAAGGTAGTTCGGTGACCAATTGATGGGTCCGGAACCTGGATATGGTCGAATCTCTCCAGGATCCACCTGCCCCTGGAGAGCTGCTCTCACAAGGTAGCACCCTTGGTTACTTTCCAGAAAGACTCCACAACGTTCATAATTGTGTGGTGGCACCTGGCCACGCCTACTTTGGATACAATGTAACCTTACTAGGTTAGCTTCCACCGATCGGACATCTTGACTTTGACGCCGAGTAGGATTTTTGTTATTGATACTAATTTGCTGAGTATCTTCATCCATATAGATTGGCATCCACCAGTGATTTAACAAGTGCTGGAGTGCCTCCTGGACAATGGTACAACCTCGATCGTTTTCGCAACCCGCTTTACATCTTTGATAATCATGTGATAATAGGAATCCGAGTCAGACCTGCTCAGCATGTAACTCTACCAAGTTGGTATTCATCACGCGAATGTCAAAGATCTGAACCATATTGATTTGATAGGGATTCCTATCATGGTAGTCCTGGATCCATCCAAGATCCATCTGACGCTGGAGGGCCTCCTGTATGAAAGAGCATCCCTGTTTGTTTACCGAGCAAGTCAGATAGGAACTGTAATCGTGTCGCAGCAGATTATGATACTGGCTTTGCCTTGAGTGCATTGCCACCAAATTGACATTCATCACACGGATGTCGTGGTTCTGAATGACGTTGGAATTCGTGTAGACCATGTTAACTCCACGAACTCGGTGCTCTTGGATCCATCCGAGATCCATCTGTTCCTGTAGAGCTGATTGCACCACAGAACATCCTTGATTACTTTTAGAGCAGACATGACACTGGTGATAATTATGAGGTGGCACATGAACGTACCCACTATGTCTACAATGCATCTTGACCAGATTGGTTTTCAACAAGAGTACATCGTGAATTTGATAGACATTATTAAATTCTTTCTCAATCAAGTTGACTGCAGCTTTCTCATGTTGAGGCAGCGGGTTTGTGAGAACATTGGGATTCGTATCTTTGAAAGATAAGAGCCCGCTCCTAACAAGCTTTTGCACGTCAGATTTGAAATTGAGACAGCTCTCTATGTTATGCCCTGGTCCTCCTTGATGATAAGGGCATGTCTGATCCACCTTAAACCAAAAAGGCGGATTTTCCGGTAATGTAAGAGGAGACTTAGTTTGGATGTGCCCCTTAGCCAGTAGTAACAGAAATAGTTCTGCGTACAACATGGGTATAGGATCAAACCCTGGTGGCCGCGTTGTACGATTGTTATTATATGGAGGATGAGCCTGCTGAAGAGGTTGTTGTGTCCTTTGCTGATTAGGTTGTCTCTGCGCAACCTGAGGTTGATACGTACAAACAGGCGTAGGATTGATAGCAGGAGTCACAGCTGCTACTGGTTGATACCGTCGCCTTTGCTTTCCGAGAGAGATATTCCTAATATCTTGGTCTTTTTTCTTAGGCAGAGCACTACCGTGTCGTTTTGTACTACTTGATGATCCAGCGTCTTTTTTTAGACGTCCTTCTCGGACGACTTCCTCAAGACGAACTCCCATACCGACCATCTCGGTGAAGTCACTGGGCGCACTGGCAACCATTCTGTCATAGTAAAATGAGCTTAAGGTCTTTAAGAAAATCTTTGTCATCTCTTTTTCCTCAAGAGGTGGACAAATCTGAGCGGCAATTTCACGCCATCTCTAAACGTACTCCTTAAATGTTTCCTTGTCCTTTTGTGACATTGATCTAAGTTGATCTCTGTCTGGTGCCATGTCTAAATTGTATTTGTATTGTTGGACGAAGGCAGTGCCAAGATCTCTGAAAGTGTCGATCGTGGCACGGTTTAACCCCATGTACCATTTGAGTGCGGCACCGGTTAAACTATCTTGAAAGTAGTGAATCAGCAGATCTTGATTCTCCGTCTGAGCTGACATTCGCCGAGCGTACATCACCAAATGACTCTGAGGGTAAGAGTTACCCTTGTACTTTTCAAAGTCGGGCACTTGGAATTTGTGTGAACTTTCACATTGGGGACCAGACAAAGGTCTGCGGCGTCCTTTCCAAATAAATCCTGACCGCGGATGGTTTGCAGTTCCTTCTGCATTTCTAAGAACTGTTCCTGGAATTCATCCATTCTATCAAACATAGTTTCCTTCTTACCAGGAGGTATCGGTGGAATCTGTCCTTCCGGGACAGTGTGCACCACAGGGGGTGGTACCGTAACTACGGCAGTGAATCTTGGCGTTTCCCAAAGTTTGTAACCTTCAGGAGTCTTCAGTATGCCCCTGGCATCTTCCCTTTCCCGAAGTTTGTAACCTTCAGGACCAGCGGCATCTGTTATGATTCCCTGATCTTCAGTGATCGGCGGAACATATCCTTCTGGGATATAGTTAATAGGCATGCCCCAAGGACGATCTTTCGACATTTGATACCTAGGATCATACTTCTCCACTATGGACATTGAGGTGATCTCTGAGATCACAGTCCTTGTAGCTGAGCTTCTGCCATGGCTTGCATGTCGTTACGAAGCTTTCTCAGAGCGTCGATCTCTTCTTTCAACTCTCTGTTCTCTTCCTCAAGATCATCCATCCTTTTCTGAAGATTGGCCCGAGTATTGTATGAATGAGACAGTTTGACTCTAGAACCGAGACACAAACGTGAGATTCGTAGGTAAGAAGAATACGCGATGTGAGAATGATGAATGCAATGATTATATTAATTACTTTTTGGTTTAATCAAAATAAACTTTGACAATTAGATTGCAAATATCAAATAGTGGGGAAACCCCTTTTTATTGAATTCAAAGGATTACAAAAATGGAAATACAGTAGATTACAAGGTGCAGAAACAGAAACCTAAGCTAATGGGTCCCGAGTCTTCTCTAAAGAGAAATCGGGTGCAGATTTTGGTACTTTCCTTTTCTTTGACCGGGGCTCTTGAGCCGTTGTCGGATTGTCACTCCTTTGCCAGGTGAAATGAGTGAGCAAATTCCTTTGGTCATCTTGATTCTCTACAGCATGTTGCTCCAAAATTTCAATCAGAGCGTCCTTATCTTTCAGTAGTTGTTGTATTTTGATGCACTCCACGTTGAGGGTGCGGTACTTGTTCTTCCAAGACCTCCTCTCCAGTTGAACTTTGTTGAGAGTAACCTGAAGCTTTTCAGTTTCCATCATGAAGTACATGACAGACTCCCTCGGTGGAAGAACTCCGTGACGAGGATAAGGCATCTTTAGCTTAAGAGCTCTAGTTTGTACCCAATGGAGATAAGGCTCCACCGAGACACAGTCTGGTTTTCCTAGAGACTCCTGTCCTTTCTTATGAACGTGTTTACAAGCGTGCACTATTTCCATCTTTAGTGCTCTGTCATTTTCTCCTTCTTTGAAGAAAATACCTTCCAGATGAGCATTCCGTGAGACATGCCTCATTAGGTATTCAAATTGACGACGAACCAATATCGGATGATACTTGATTCCTCCCTTAGTTCCTATAAGGGGTATGTTGGGGAAGTTTCCACAACGATCAATGATCCTGATTCCATCATAAATCCTATTACACCAATCTATGTCAGAGTTGGTGAGAGACATGATTTTCTGCGACCAGCGTAAGGCACTCTTATGATCCCAAAAAGCAGCAGACTTAGGCAAATGGGAGATAAACCATTTGTAAAGCAAAGGTACACAACATGTGATCTCCCCTCCACTGTACAAATTTCCTAAGTGTACAGAATGATACGCATCTGCGAGCAAAGTCGGCACAGGGTTTCCAATGAGAAAAACCTTAATGGCGTTGACATCGACGAAGTTATTAATGTTGGGAAACAAAAATAACCCGTAGGTGAGTAAAACAAAGATGCTTTCAAAAGCAGTCCCGTTCCCTATACTAGCAAAGTACAGAGCTTTCTTTGTCAAGAACTGGGCTGGAAAACCTTGTATGCCACCCTTGGTAGTCATGTGAGTCCTGACCTCAGACTCGTCCAAATAAATTACTCTTGCAATGGTCTGATTCTTTGGAATTTCTTCCAATTCAGAAAATGGAGCTCGATCAGTGATGTGTACATCAGTCAGATGAGAGTACTCCTCCAGCATTGGTGCTAGCTGGTAATCCGAGAATGAAAAACAATGATAGACCGGATCGTAGAACTGAATGAGCGCATCCATGATTCCCTCAATCACATGGACTCTTAGCAGAGATAGCAAACCTCCGTACTTGGCTCTGAAAGCCTCTTGGTTTGTAATCATCCTCGCCAAACCTCTTAAATCCTCTAGTTTTAGAATCCTGAAGGTATACTTATGAGTTCTCCTTCTACCGAAATCCATTAGCGTAATCCTTTTTTCTGATATTTGCAATCACAGCCTTAGTTTAATTTGAAAAAAACAGAGAGACTAGAAGAGAAAATTTTCTTTGTTTTAATGTTTTTTAAATGAATGCATGAATGCAGCACACAAAAACATAGAAAAAATATGGGGTCAAAGGGTCGTTGTCATGGAGTCAAGGCTCAACCCATCCCAAAGGTTTACTAATGATTTTTGTACCTGTCTCTCTTCATCATCAACTCTTGTCAAGAAAACACCAGCGGGTCGGGAACCGTGCTAGGTGGTGTTTTTTGAAGAGTCCTCAGAAGAGGGTGGCATCGCATGACAACTATTTCCGATAGTCTCTGCGCCACTAAAGGGGTTTTTCCAAGGTGTATACTCAATCTTTCCACATGCGGCATCACACGCATTCCCATTAGCAGAAAAATAAACACATATATCAATTAGGAAAAGCAGTATATATATTTGTCCTAATGTCCTAGACTTTTAAAGCTATGAATCCTATGTTCTTGATAGAAATGGCTCCCCGGCGGAAACGCCATTCTGTGGTTTCTACACAAGGAAATAAGAAAGTAAAAGATGGGCCCCACGGTGGGCCCCATTTTTCTGTAGCGAGCGATTTTGGACGTGGTTCTTAAGCACTGTCGCTCTTTTGGGGTTACTACAGGTCGATTCATTTTTTATCCTATTAAAGCTGATGAAGGAAGGGAAATAGATGTCTCCAATTAACCCTGCTTGCATATCGAGTTTAAACAGCAGTCTGTTAGGTTACGGATGCTATGTGGTAGTGGGGCCTTTCTTGTGTTATTTTGACAGAATGACGGGTTTATTCTATGGGCAGGAAGTTAGGACTGATATACGGGATTTTGGATTTTTGTTTAGTGTGCTCGCTAAGATTTTTCTTTCAATCGTATGCCTACGTATTCCCGTTTACCGAAACATGGAAATCAGAGCAATCGTAGTTCCTCCTATTCTACGGGAGGAAATGGTGTTTTGGTGTCTTGTTCAAAGCCCAAGACGTGAAGCTGAAAAGGTGGTTTATATCTTGTTCAAAGCCCAAGATGTGAAGCTGAAGGGTCTATTTGTATCTTGTTCGAAGCCCAAGATGTGAAGCTAAAAAGGTGTTGTCTTTAGAGAGAATTTGTCATCTCTAAAGGGGGGTTTGTATGTCACAACCGTTTATAAAGGAGAATTACTTTAACCGGGATTTGTGAATCCGGCAATGCCATAATTTCCTTTATAGGGGATTTCCAACCTGAAGGAGAAGACTTTAACTCAGTGTAGAGCAATGCCATCTTTCCTTAGGAATTTATCATGCTA
Organism: Lathyrus tuberosus; assembly: GCA_022829125.1. NCBI lineage: Eukaryota > Viridiplantae > Streptophyta > Magnoliopsida > Fabales > Fabaceae > Lathyrus > Lathyrus tuberosus. The sequence goes on from JALAZF010000153.1 coordinate 314,566, forward strand.
AAGGAGAGACAATGGCATGGATGTAAATAATCCAGAGACTTGCCGCTTACAGCGATTAGATGAAGGGGGAAGGAGTTGTTGATGTTTGTGTACTGTGAACGAGGCATAACTTTGATGCTAAAAGGTTGATTGGATCAACCAATGGTTTTCTTATTCAAAGCCTAAGAGGAGGCTATTGGCCCAACAAGAGGGTTTTTATGTGTGTCTCGTACAAAGCCCGAGAGAGAGGCTAAAAGGTTTTGACTCAACGAGGAAGTCTTTTTGTATCTCGTATAAAGCCCGAGATGGAGGCTAAAAGGTTTTGACTCAACAGGAGAATCTTTTATGTGTCTTGTATGAAGCCCAAGACGGAGGCTAAAGGTTGGACTCAACAAGAGAGTCTTTTATACTCAACAAGAGAGTGTTTTGTATCTTGTACAAAGCCCGAGATGGAGGCTAAAATTGTTAGCTCAGCTGGGGAGAATCATTGTACAAAGCCCAAGAGAAGGATATTGTGACTGTTTCAGTTGAGTGACAGATCCAATATGCTGATTTAAAGAGAAAATCAGTTCTTATATGAGTAATGTTTGCACTCAGGGATTTGACTCGAGGATCAGGGATATTTCCTTTTCTTTGAGGAAATGGGAAATCCAAAGGGTATTTGGACTGTCCGAGTCTACGGGGTTCCTTCCTATTCTTGAAGGGTGCTTGAGAATGTCTTTGAGACTCAAGGAAATTAGATTGTCCAAGTCTGGAGTTTCATCTTTTGTACTATGTTTTAAGAAACAGTAGTAGACTCTTGGAAAGACTGTTCTATTAAGATTACTGATTTATGTTCCTATACCTCGAGGAGGTCGTCGGGACAATTTGTACGAAGCCCAAGAGGAGGTTGAAAACTTTTAAGAAGCCGAGTGGTCCTTGTATGAAGCCCAAGAGGAGGCTATCATTCCCGGAGGAAGATATCATTATACGAAGCCTAAGAGGAGGTTGTGAATAGTTCTAAGAAGCCAAAGGGTCCTTGTACTAAGCCCAAGAGGAGGCGGGGATGCTTTTAGGAAGCCCGTGGGTCCTTGTACAATGCCCAAGAGGAGGTCGACGCTTTTAAGAAGCCGATGGGTCCCCAAACCCCGAGAAATTCAAGACAGGCTATTCACGAGGAATAAATCAAGCCAGGAAAGTTCGAGAATTTGGAAGAAACTCAAGAGATGCCATTCACGAAGAAAAGATCATCTCTGGGGAGTAGAGTTTCTTGACAAGTGCTTTTAAGAAGCCTGTGGGTCCCCAAACCCCGAGAAATTCAAGACATGCTATTCACGAGGAATAGATCAAGCCAGGAAAGTCCGAGAATTTGGAAGAAACTCAAGAGATGCAATTCATGGAGAAGAGATCATCTCTGGGGAATAGAGTTTCTTGACAACTTCTACGAGTGACAGTCTATGAAAGGGTTCATCAAGAATGCTGCCTTTCATGTCTCCATATTGTTTAACCCCAAGAGGAGGGAAGACTGTGTCTGGTAATCCTATAGGGATCTAGTTTTGACTATTTCTATGAATAATCGAAACGGTTTTACCTAGTTCTAGACGTAGTTGCCGGGGAAACTCTAAATATCTATACTATTATTACACAGTCGATATGAGTTTATGAAAGAAGACTTACAGCACAATACAGTTATATGTATATGAAAGCGGATAAAGAAAGCATATAACCACTTACTCGGTTGTAGAGCTTCCATGTTGTTTGGTTAGTTGTTTAACAAAGAAAGATTGAAAACAATAGTATATTTCAAAATCAAAGGAGAAAGTGCTTTGAAAGTAAAATTGGGGCTTGCAGCTCAAGGAGAGGCCCAGGGTTTTATCAGTGATCGCACTGTTAAATTTGTACAGAGGGACTTATACAAGTGACTGTGGCCCAAAAAAAGGTTTGCTGTACAAAGAGATGGGTCTTACACTCTCTCAAGAGGCCCAAAAGGTTTAAAGAAAAGAAATGGGTCTTACTACTCGAGGGTAGGCGCAAGATTTGTTTTTCAACGGATGATGATCGCGTCGAACTTTTTTGAAATACAACGGGACTTATACCATGAGTGAGGCCCAAAAATAGGTTGTATTTACAAAGGGTTGGGTCTTACACTCTATTAGAGGCCCAAAAGAAAAAGAGTGGGGCTTATAACACGAGGGTAGGCCCAGATGATTTTTCGTTTAAAATGGCGATCGCGCCGAGATTTTTGAAAACGCAGTGGGTCTTATACAATGCATTGAGGCCCAAAATGGTTTGGTTTTCAAAGGGGGTTGGGTCTTACACTCTAATAGAGGCCCAAAAGTTTTGAATGGGTCTTATAGCTCGAGGAGAGGCCTAGTTGATTTAAAAGGCGACGATCGCGCCGTTTACTTGTACAGAGGGATTTATACAATAAGTGATGCCCCAAAATTGTTTGTACAAGGGGATTTGGGTCTTACACTCTCTCAAGAGGCCTAAAAGTTTTGAAAATGATTTATGAGGGTTGAATTAATCCAAAAAACCCTAATTTGTTTTCAAAATGTATTTTAATTGAATAAAAATTCAATTAAAATGATCAAAATTGTTTAACATATGGAAAACAAATTGTGATCTTGGATTAATGCTTAAAAAATTAAGTATTGACCTACAAAATAATTAGAAGGCATTAAAAGTTGCAAAATCAAGGTGAAAAAAATATTCAAAATGTCAAAAACAATTAAAATATTAATTCTTTGCAAAAATATCAATTATATGAAATAAATAATATTTTTGGGATTTTTTGGGAAAATAAAATATTTTAACATTTTTGTGAATTATTAAAAAAAATCAACTCAAAATCATTAAAACTCAGAGAGAAATTAATTTTTGAATCAATTAAACAAAATCACAAAATTCAAATATTTGAATTTATGAAAATGGCGCCAAGAACAGCTGAAGAACACGCGCGTTTTTCAGTTTTGCCCAGATTTGCATATTCTATCCAATCTCACTGAATACTTGATTATATCATGCAATCCACATACCAATCAACTCGTTTCAACCTCACGATCATGTCTATGGTAATTAATTTCATTTAAATTAAGCATAAAACAAGAAATCACGAAAAATCCTCAAGAACCCTAAATTCTGCATGAAGGCTGGGATTTTTGATACACGATTCAAACAAAGCAATTACTTGAGGGAAAACATTCCATGCATGATTATGAACATTTGACAAAAGTATTGTGCGAGGAAATATGCATAGATTGAGAGATGACCAAGTTTAGGCTTACCTCTAGGTCGTGACAACAAGAGCAAATTGATTTCTGAGTTGGAGGTGTTACAGATGAGTTGTGATGATCTGAACAGCTTCCCTACACCCTATGGAGTGTGTTTGAATGCTTGGACTTGATGGAAATTGGCTGGATCACTTCATGGCATCTCAACTGCAACTTGGTTAAAACCTTGAGCAATTGACTGGTGATTCTGAGAAATCAGTGTTCCAAATGTTGTTTAAGTGTTTGATCAGCTCACATATGATGTATATGAGGTGTGTGTGTGATTGGTTTGAGTGGAATTGCTCTCTAATGAAAAACCCGATAGTGACTTGCTAAGAAAGGCATTTTTGAGAGTGAGAACTGGATTTTGAGAAAGGCAAGTGTTGTAGGCCTTTGGTGTACTTAAATTGATCACAATTGAGCTCTATTTATAGTAGAGCAAGTTTGTTTTGCAAGGAATAGTGAATGGCAACTGCTGAGTAGGTTTGGCCAATGTTGGCAAATGAAAATCCAAGTCTCCTCTAGCCATTGACTAGAGGTTAGGGCACAGGCTGCTGGTCCCCTTGGTCTTGGATAAGTCTTGACTGAATTCAGTTGAGAATGACTCATTCCATGCCACCTTGATGCTTCCATTGAATGCTCCAATCCAAAATTGGAGTCTTGTCCCTATTTTGGGCAATTCTAGGTTCAACATGTTATTTCTTGTTCCAAGGACTTTGGAGGCTTGGCTCAGTGATTGTCCCCTTTAGATTCAATCCTAAGATGTGTCCAAAGTGATGACAAGGCTTGGAATTGGCTGATTTTGGCAAATCGAGCAAAAGTGCAAAAATCTGCCTTGCCTTGGCAGATTTCAGCAAGGCAACTTGCCAATGTCATATCTCATGGCTCAAGTTGAATTTGGTGATGTTCTTGGCCATTTTGGAAAGCTCTTATATGATACAACAACTGTTTGACCATATTTTTTTTGATATTTTTTGGATCCAAGTGCAAAATGTCCCTACATTTGGAAAAAAGTAAGGCAAAATCTGACTTAGTGAAATTTTCACTAAGTGTTGGAACAAAGTGACTTTTCTTGATTTTGATCACTCCATAACTCAAAATCCATGAGGAATTTGGACATAGGTCAGTATGAAGCTTTTGTAGAGGGCAATGAGATCTACAAATCAAGCTTTGGATGGGAAAAAATGGCTTTGTGGTTTAGGAGTTATGATCCTCCAAAGTTGGTACCTTTGTCACTTTTTTTCATAACTTAGAAATTTTTCTAAGTTTTTATGGTTACCCCTTTTACAAGTTATCCCATTTTCTTTGATTTTTCTTGATGAATGATGATTCAAATCATACATAAACATCATTTTAGGGTTAAAAATCCATTTTTGTGAAAAATCTCAAAAAGTCAAAGTTGACTTTTGTGCGCAGTTGACTTTTTGTCAGATGAATTCCAAACTGTGCAATTCTTCAGGAAATCATGTCCTTGACCTAAATCAAACTTGATGGACATGTTCCATGGGTGGTATAGAGGATATTGAATCATGTCTTAGGGCTTGGGAGCATGTCCTGGTCAAAAGTCAAAGTTACAGTTGACTTTTCCCGCGAAACCCTAACTGTGGTTCAGATGAAATTGAAACTTGTTACTCAAACTTCTTGGATCAATCCATTGTCCCAAATGGATCAATATGGCATATTGGAGATCCTCAAATCCTCTCTTGAGGTCTTGGTTCATAATTGGTCCCAAAAGTCAACTTAGGGGTGAATTAGGTCAAGAAACCCTAATTCCTGATTTTTGATGAATGCATCCCCTGAGGCAAAATTGACTTAATGATTGGATGAGGTTCCATGGAGCATATTAGGTTATGTTTTGGAACTTTGGCTCATGCCCAGATGGAAATTTCCATCTGGAGGCCTTGGTCGACCAAAACCCTAATTTGGTGACACTGGCGATCTTGAAGCTTGATCCACCTAGAAAGGAGCAACCTTGTGCTTAATCCTTAAAGTGGGAGTCCTCTTGATCCATTGTAGATGTTTGAGAGTGTAGAAAAGTTGAAGATCATGTCATTCCTTGATTGAAACCCTAATTTTGACTGTAGTGAATGCTTACCCATCTTTGGGGAGATTACTAAGGTATGATGGTACACCATATTGTGGTGATGATCTACACAATGATGGTGAATCTAAGTGGTCAAAATTTGGGGTATGACAGGGGGGTAGAGCCTTGACTTCATGACACCGACCCTTTGACCCCATGTTTTTCCTATGTTTTTGTGTGCTGCATTCATGCATTCATCTAAAAACCATTAAAACAAAGATAAATCTTCTCTTCTAGTCTCTCTTTTTCAAATTAAACTAAGACAATGATTACAAATGTCAGGTAAAGAGATTGCGCTAATGGATTTCGGTAGAAGGAAAACTCATAAGTACACCTTCAAGGATCCAAAACTAGAGGATTTGAAAAGTTTGGCGAGGATGATAACCAACCACGAGGCTTTCAGAGCCAAGTACGGAGGACTGCTATCTATGTTAAGGTTTCATGTAATCGAAGGAATCATGTCCACACTAATCTAGTTCTACGATCCGGTCTATCACTGTTTCACATTCCCGGATTATTAGCTAGCACCAACACTAGAGGAGTATTCTCACCTAACTGATCTACATATCACTGATCAAACTCCCCTTTTCTGGACTGGAAGAAATTCCAAAGGATCAAACCATTGCTAGAGCAATTTATTTGGACGAGTCAGAATTCAGGACTCACATGACCACTAAGGGTGGAATCCAGAGTGTGCCAGCCCAGTTCCTGACAAAGAAAGCTCTATACTTTGCCAATATAGGGAACGTGGCCGCTTTTGAGTGCATCTTTGTTTTGCTCACCTACGGGTTATTTTTGTTTCCCAACATTGATAACTTTGTAGATATCAACGCCATTAAGATTTTTCTGATTGGAAACCCTGAGCCAACCTTGCTCGCAGATGCATATCAATCAGTACACTTAAGGAATTTATACAGCGGAGGAATGATCACGTGTTGTGTACCCTTGTTTTACAAATGGTTCACTTCCCATTTGCCCAAGTTTGCTGCATTTTGGGATCAAAAGAATACTTTACGTTGGTCGCAGAGAATCGTGTCTCTTACCAACTCTGACATCGATTTGTACAATTAAATCTACGACGGGATCCGAATCATTGATCGTTGTGGAAATTTCCCAAATGTACCCCTTACAGGATCTAAGGGAGGGATCAACTATCATCCGGTGTTAGTTCATTGTCAATTCGGATACCCAATGAGGCATGTCCCGCGTAATGCTCATTTGGAAGGTCTTTTCTTCAAGGAAGAAGAAAATGACAGGGCACTAAAGACAAAAATAGTGCATGCCTGGAAACACGTTCAGAGGAAAGGACGAGAGTCTCTAGGAAAACCAGACTGTGTCTCGATGGAGCCTTATCTCCACTGGGTACAAACTAGAGCTCTCAAGTTGAGGATGCCTTACCCTCGTCAGGAAGTTCTTCCGTTAAGGGACTTTGTCCTTTATTTCATGTCAGACACGGAAAAACTTCAGGTTACTCTCAACAAAGTTCAGCAGGAGAGGAGGCCTTGGAGGAACAACTACCGTATTCTCAATGTAGAGTGCAAGAAAATACAACAGCAATTGAAAGGAAAAGATGCTCTGATTGAGCTTTTAGAGCAACATGCTGTAGAAAATCAGGATGACCAAAGGAATTTGCTCGCTCCTTTCACTTGGCAAAGGAATAACAACCCGACAACGGCCCAAGAGCCCCGGTCAAAGAAAAGGAAAATACCAGAACCAGCACCTGAGATCTCCTCAGAGAGGACTCAGGACCCATTTGTTTAAATTTCCTTTTACAGCACTTTGTAAATTACGGTATTTCCGTTTTTGCAATCTTTGAATTCAATAAAACGGGGTCCTCCCCACTGTTTGATATTTGCAATCCAATTGTCGAAGTTTACTTTGAATAAACAAAAACATATAATTAATATAATCATTGCATATCATTCATCATTCTCGCATAAACGCATTCTTCTTCCCTACGAATCTCACGTTTGTGTCTCGATTCCAGAGTCAAAGTGTCTCATTCGTACAATACTCGGGCCAATCGTCAGAAAAAGATGGATGATCTCGAGGAAGAGAACAAAGAGTTGAGAGAAGAGATCGACACTCTGAAAGAGGATCTGAGAAAGCTTCATAACGACATGCAAGCTCTAGCAGAAGCTCAGATGCAGCAACAAAGGACTCTGATCTCAGAGATCACATCGACGCCCATAGTGGAGAAGTATGATCCTAGGTACAGAATGCTGAAAGATCGTCCCTGGGGCATGCCACTTAACTATATCCCGAAAGGATTTGTTCCGCCGATCACTGAAGATCCAGAAACTTCAGCAGGAGTCGCTGGGCCTGAAGGTTACAAACTTCGGGAAAGCGAAGATGCCAGGGGCATGACAGCAACTCCTGAAGGTTACAAACTTCGGGAGACACCGAGAGTCACTGCCATGATGACTATACCACCACCCGTGGTACACACTGTCCCGGAAGGACAGATTCCACAGATACCTTCGGTGGAAACGAAAGTATGTTCGACAGAATGAACGAGTTCCAGGAACAGTTCCTGGAGATGCAGAAAGAACTACAAGCCCTTCGCGGTCAGGATTTATTTGGAAAGGACGCCGCGGATCTTTGTTTGGTCCCTAATGTGAAAGTTCCACACAAGTTCCAGGTACCTGACTTTGAAAAGTACAAGGGTAACTCTTGCCCTCAAAGCCACTTGGTGATGTACGCTCGGTGAATGTCAGCTCAGACAAAGAACCAGGAGCTACTAATTCACTACTTTTAGGATAGTTTAACCGGTGCCGCATTAAATTGGTACATAGGTTTAAACCGCGCTACGATCGGCACGTTCAGGGATCTTGGCGCTGCTTTCGTTCAACAATATAAATACAATTTGGACATGGCACCAGACAGAGATCAACTCAGATCAATGTCACAAAAGGACAATGAAACCTTTAAAGAGTATGCTCAGAGATGGCATGAAATTTCCGCTCATATTTCTCCACCTCTGGAGGAAAAAGAGATGACAAAGATCTTCTTAAAAACCTTGAGCTCATTTTACTACGATAGAATGGTTGCCAGTGCGCCCAGCGACTTCACCGAAATGGTGGGCATGGAGGTACGTCTCGAGGAAGCGGTCCGAGAAGGATGATTAGTTAAAGACGTTGGATCATCAAGAAGTACAAAACGATACGGTAGTGCTCTCCCTAAGAAAAAAGAGTAGGATATTGGGAATATCTCTCTCGGAAAGCAAAGGCGACGATACCAACCAGTAGCAGTTGTAACTCCTGCTATCAACCCTGCGCCTGTTCCTACATATCAACCTCAGGTTGCGTAGAGCCAACCTAATCAACAGCAATATCAGCAAAGGACACAACAACCTCTTCAGCAGGATCGTCCCCCGTACAACAACAACCGTACAACGCGACCACGAGGGTTTGATCCTATACCCATGTTGTATGTAGAACAGTTTCCATTACTACTGGTCAAGGGGCATGTTCAAACCAAGTCTCCTATTACAGTACTGGAAATCCGCCTTTCTGGTTCAAAACGGGTCAGACTTGTCCTTACCATCAAGGAGGACCAGGGCATAACATAGAAAACTGTCTCAGTTTCAAATCCGATGTGCAAAAGCTTGTTAGGAGCGGGGTCTCATCTTTCAAAGATACGAATCCGAATGTTCTCATGAACCCGCTGCCTCAACAAGAGAAAGTTGCGGTAAATTTGATAGAGGAAGAGTCTAACAACATCTATCAAATTCATGATGTACTCTTATTGAGGACCAATCTGGTCAAGATGCATTGTAGACAGAGCTGATACGGCCATGTTCCACCTCATAATTATCATCAGTGTGATATCTGCTCTAATGACAATCAAGGATGTTCGGTAGTGCAATCAGCTCTACAGGAACAATTGGATCTCGGATGGATCCAAGAGCATCGATTTCGTGGAGTCAACATGACCTACACAAATTCCAACATCATTCAGAACCACGAAATCCGTGTAATGAGTATCAACTTGGTGGTGATGCACTCAAGGCAAAGCCAGTATCATAATCTGCCGTGGCACGATTACAATTCCTATCTGACTTGCTCGGTAAACAAACAGGGATGCTCTTTTGTACAAGAGGCCCTCCAGCGTCAAATGGATCTTGGGTGGATCCAGGACTACCAAGATATAAATCCTTATCAGATCAACATGATTCAAATCTTTGATATTCGTTTGATGGATATAAGCTTGGTGGAGTTACACGCTAAGCAAGTCCAACTCGGTTTTCTCACTTCACATAATTATCAGAACTGTAAAGTATGTTGTGAGAGTAACCAAGGGTACGCTCTCGTTCAAAGAACTTTACAACACTTGTTAAACCATTGGTGGCTTCCGATCTATCTAGACGAAGACACGCAACAAATCACTGTGACTAACGGGAACCCTACTAGACGTCAAAGTCACGATGTCCGATCTATGGAAACTGACCTGGTAAGGTTACACTGCATCCAAAGAGGACGTGGCCAAGTGGCACCACATAACTATGAACGCTGTAGAGTCTGCTCGGAGAATAATCAAGGATGCTACCTCGTGCGAGCAGCCCTTCAAAGTCAGTTGGACCGCAAAGAGATTCAACCGTGTCCGAGTTCAATCAACTGGACGTCGGACTACTTCGCTGATCAAATCAAAGGCGTTGTCATAATCTCTGATCATCAACAGAAAAAGTATGTTTGTACCATCATCCCTCTACTGGACAAATCAAAGGTTCCTAGCCAGGAACTAATTGAAGTTACCTACGACAGTCAGAAAAACAAAAGGCTCCTGTAGTGATCTATCTGCCAGGACCATTACCGTATGAATCATCTAAGGCGATCCCTTACAAATATGGTGCAACGATAATTGAGAATGGAAAGGAAATTCCATTACCCTCCATCGTAAATATTGCAAACATCAGTCGAGTAACACGGAGCGGTCGAATCTTCAACCGAGGAGTTAGAGAACCTAACAAAGAAAAGGAACTTCAGACAGAAGCTCCCAATCCACCAGTCGGTCAGTCCAGTGATCCCGACCTTTTAAAGAACGGTGATGAGATGCTGAAGCTCATCCAAAGGAGTGAATACAACATTGTTGATCAGTTGTTACAAACTCCTTCAAAGATCTCTGTGCTATCACTTTTACTCAGTTCTGAAGCCCACAGAGAGGCTCTACAGAAAGTCTTAGAGAAGGCCTTTGTGGAACAGGATGTGTCAATACGACAGTTCGATAGCATCATCTCTAACATTACTTCCTGCAACAACTTAGGATTCAGTGATGAGGAATTTCCAGAGGAGGGCAAAAGTCACAACATGGCGCTCAATATCACAGTCAACTGCCAGGTCGATGCTTTAGCCAGCGTACTGGTAGACACAAGATCGGCCATCAACGTTATGCCGAAGTCCACTTTAATGCGACTATCATTCAAAGGATCCCCGATGAGGGGCAGTGAGGTTATCGTTAAAGCCTTTGACGGATCTCGGAAAACAGTTATCGGTGAAGTCGACCTTCCCATAACTATCGGTCCTCACACTTTCCTTATCACTTTCCAGGTCATGGACATTCGGGAAGCGTACAGCTATTTATTAGGAAGATCTTAGATACACCAGGCTGGGGCAGTCACTTCGACACTGCACCAGAAACTGAAGTTCATCAAGAACGATCAAGTCGTCACGGTCTGTGGAGAAAAAGCCTTGATCGTGAGTAACCTGTCATTATCTACTTGTATAGAACCAGAGGAGGTTGTTGGGACTCAATTCCAAGCACTTTAGGTGAGCAATGAAAATTAGTCAGAAAGAGGAACTTCGATTTACTCATACAGAGATGCTCTCGAAGCAATTGAAAGTAACAATCCGAAGGGATGGGGACAACTTGTCATTCCTACTGATAATAAAACAAAGAAGGGTCTTGGTTTTTCTGCGACCTGCACCCACACAGCTGCTAACGATGAAACTCTTCATCCCATTCAAAATTTCTTCCACAGTGGAGGTTTCCTTCACCCAGTGTCTCAGGAAGTCTATACCATCAACGAGGGAGATTCCTTCGACAAAGATGAGGAATGGAAGTCCTATCTTAACAAGGACGGTTATATGTCTCAGGAAGAGGTGCCTACGCCATTTTGTTATCCCGCACAGAGTCCGAGATTTATACTGTAACACCCCAAAAATCTAAATTAATCATTTATTTATTTATTTATTTAATTTAGAAGGGATTAAGAGGTTTTTGGAAATTTGGAGAATTATGGATTAAAAGAGTATTTTTAAATAATTTTAATAGAGTGAATAATCATGTATTATTTAGATTATTATTTATTATTTAAAAATATTAAGAAAAAGGCAAGATGGTCATAAAGGAAAAGGATTAAGGGTAGAGTTGGAAGTTCATAAACTGGGATGATGTAACTAAAGAAGAAAGATCGATCATTTTCCAAGGGATCGTATTTTGTGAAGAACGCTGAAGAAGAGAAGAGGAGGAGAAAACCTAGGGTTTTGAAGGATTTCTAGGAGAATCTTGGAGAAAGAAGGATAAAGCTTCGGATTACTCTAAGGTATGGGGAGTTTTCACGGTTTATTATAATTTTATAGGAATTGGTTTATGAATAGATTAGGTTATGTAGATTCTTGAATAATGGTGGTATTTGATGATATAGATTGTGTTAGGAGTGAGTGTTGTGATGAGAATGAGTGAAACAAATTGGTGTATTTGATGTATGTGCATTGTGTGAGTCTTTTGATCAAATTTCGTATTGGACAAAACTGAATTTTGGGGCATTCTGAGTCGAAGACGCAGCAGAAAAATCACTTTTTGGAAAAATGGGTTTTGTCGCACCCTGACACGGGCCGTGTCACACAACACGGGCACTCGTGTCAGCTTACTGGTTGGGAAAAATGAAAACTTTTGTTACAAAGCTTCTGACACGGGCCGTGTCACAGGACACGGGCGGCCGTGTCAGGCCTCTGTTTCTACTATAATTTTTCTAGTTTGGAATTTTCGTGCAGGCCTTCTGACACGGGCCATGTCACAGGACACGGGCGGCCGTGTCAGACAACTGTTTTAGCCGTTTTTGCTGTTTTAATGTTTTCTCTTGCTGATTGTTGCAGTATTGTTGTTTTGCTGCTGTATGGATGATAAAACATGATGGATGATTAATTGTTGAATATGAAATGAATGATGCACACGTTGATATTTGATGAGTTGAGGAGAATTAGCATCATTGCATTTCATAGAATTTTATGTTGGGGCTTCGGCCTATTGGTAGCTTCAATCCTATTGTGCGGATTGAAGTGATACGTTGATTATGTTGTGCTCCTTTTGGAGGGTTGATGGCCAGTGTCCATCCACGTTGAATTGGTAGCTTCAATTCCATTGTGCGGATTGAAGTGATACGTTGATTACGTTGTGCTCCTTTTGGAGGGTTGTTGGCCAGTGTCCATCCACGTTGAATTGGTACGACATGCATGTTTCCGCTAAGGTTGCATTTCATTCTAAGTGGCATTGCATGTGTATGAGTTGATTGTCGAATAATATGTATGTTTTATTGTGGATATCATAATGTTGATGTTGATTATACTAAGAGGTTGATGTTGGTTATATCACGACGTTGTTGTTGAGTATATTATGATGTTGCTGTTGATTATATTATGATGATGATGTTGATTGTGTTATGATGTTGTTGTTGATTATATCCTGATGTTGTTGTTAATTATACTATGATGTTGATGTTGATTGTATCATGATGTTGTTGTTGATTATATCATGATGTTGTTGTTGATTATACTATGATGTTGTTGTTGACTATGTTATGATGTTGTTGATTGATTATGCTATGATGTTGTGGTTGATTATGCTATGATGTTGTTGATTGATTATGCTATGATGCTGTTGTTGGCTATGCTACGATGTTGTTGTTGCCTTCCCGTTCATTTTCCATGTACTTATATTACTATAATGAATTGTGATTTCTCACCCTGCCTGCTTGGAAATGTTGCCTCTTATGTGGGTAACTTGCAGATAACCAAGAGTAGATTCGCAGCGATGGAGGATGTAGCCTTGAAGTGTGTCTTTATCGCTATTTAGTTTAGAGGTGTCCTGCTCTGTGTCATGTAACATCGGGTTGGGATTTGTTGTGAACCTCGCGTTCTTTTGTTTTATGTTGAATTTTTACATTGTTGGTGATGATTGATTTGGATATATTTAGGATAAAGTATTTTATTGAAATGACATAAAAAGTTGATTTCCGCTGCGTAGTTGTTGACTTTATTATTAAGAATGTGTAACCCGTGTTACGGGACAGGACAATGATTTTGAATGATGTTTGAATATATGTGGTACCTTTCTTGCTAATTTTACTCTGATAATATTACGTATTTTCCTAAAATTGTTTGTGGGGTAGAAGGGTGTTACATATACCGAGGTCAGATGTCAGAATGATATACGGAGATTGTGATCTGGAAGGATGCCGTGCTCCACCAAACTCATTAGAGGAGGACACTCTAATGAAGGACAACTTTGACCACGACTATTATGGCCCAATGGATGGCCTGCCTATCTGGCAACCGTACCCAGGAGACTTGGGGCAAGAAAATCAGCCGAACAATGAAAATCACCTGAGCGTCATTGGAAAGAATACCTGCGTCCCCACCATGTCATGGGATCAACACTCAGGTCATTCAGGAAATATCCAGCACGACGATGAATTCGCAATGCTTGTCGGACTAGAATTCATCAACTATGATTTTCCCGAGGTCAACGTCATCGAAAGAGATGACTCCTCTAGTTCCAAAGAAGTGTGGGACACCTTAGGACAACCAAGTGGAAAATATGACTTTATAGTCAAATACACCGCCCCCGAAAGCTCTCGTATCAGGCTCGAAGACATTCGGCCTACTGGATGGGGAGATCCACCTGAGACCACAAATCCTATGCAAAATACAACTGAGGAATCCTCCTACGACAACTCTGCTTGGGAGACAGATTCCAATGATCCTGCTCCACCAAAAATCAGCGTTATTTCTGAAGACAAATCAAGGAAGGTACCAGACTTTGTGATTCATCGAGGAGTTCGCCGCTAATGGGTTGTTGTCGATGTTCCGAAGATTGTTCATAAGTCAAAGTAATTTCCGTCTTTAACCTTTCACCCTGCCCAGGTGAAACGGATGTTTTGATAGTGCTCACTTTCTGTAAATGTCCCTCTTCGCTTCGCCCAAAGCGACAGAGTTTTGTTTTATAGGGCTGTAGTTTCAAGAATTGACTTGTTCATGAATAAAATAACGTCGTTCTGTAATTTCCGCCGTTATTGCTGTTTTTTCTTTTCGTTTTTTTTCCAGAAAATGGTAATCCTAAAAAACAACTCAATAATAAAAACAAGCATTTTTCCAAAAAAATGCACTGCACACACTCTTGTATTTTCTCTATCTCTTCTAAAAACAATCATCACGTCATGCAGATTGCTTGTTTTAAACCCCGCTGAAACATACGATCCAATGTCGTCTCCCAACTTTGAATTCCCGGTATTTGAGGCTGAAGAAGAAGTTGACGACGAAATTCCAGAAGAGATCTCTCGATTACTCATACAAGAGGAAAGGTCCATTAAACCTCACAAGGAGCCGTTAGAAACAATCAACTTAGGCTCGGAGGAAGAGAGAAAAGAGGTCTGGATTGGGGCAGTGCTCAGTCCAACTGCCAAAGAGAGTCTGACAAAGCTTCTCAAAGAATTCCCCGATGTGTTTGCTTGGTCCTAGTAGGACATGCCAGGGTTGGATACCAGCATTGTGGAACATCATCTACCGTTAAGGTCAGAATGTCCTCCAGTAAAACAGAGGTTGAAACGGACTCATCCAGACATGGCCATCAAGATCAAAGAGGAGGTCCAGAAACAGATTGACGTGGGTTTCCTCGCCACATCAGAATATCCTCAATGGTTAGCCAACACAGTACCAGTTCCAAAAAAGACGAAAAGGTCAGAATGTGTGTCGATTACAAAGATCTAAACAAGGCTAGTCCGAAGGACGACTTTCCTTTGCCACACATTGACATGCTGGTAGACAGCACAACAAAGTTCAAAGTTTTCTCCTTCATGGATGGATTCTCGGGCTATAATCAAATCAAAATGGCACCGAAAGACATGGAGAAAACTTCGTTCATTACCCCATAGGGTACCTTTTGTTACAAGGTAATGCCGTTCGGTTTGAAGAACGCCGGGGCAACCTATCAAAGGGCCATGACTACTTTGTTTCATGACATGATACACAAGGAAATCGAGGTATATGTCGATGATATGATTGCAAAATCTAAGACAGAAGAGGAGCATGTGACCCACCTGTCAAAACTATTCGAGCGGTTGAGAAAGTACAAACTCCGCTTGAATCCCAACAAGTGCACATTTGGTGTTCATTCAGGGAAACTCTTAGGGTTCATCGTCAGCCAGAAAGGAATTGAGGTTGATCCTGACAAAGTCAAGGCCTTTAAAGAAATGCCTTCTCCGAAAACTGAAAAACAAGTCAGAGAATTCCTGGGACGTTTGAACTACATTTCCAGATTCATATTCCTTATGACCGTGACATGCACGTCGATCTTCAAATTACTCAAAAAGAACTAGGATTGCGTTTGGACAGAAGACTGCCAAACCGCCTTCGACAGTATTAAGAAATATCTGTCGACCCCACCAATTCTATCACCTCCAATGGAGGGAAAACCACTGATCATTTACTTAACAGTTTTGGAAGACTCCATGGGTTGTGTACTTGGCCAACAAGACAAAACAAAAAGGAAGGAATCTTCCATTTACTATTTGAGCAAGAAGTTTACGGACTGTGAAACTCGGTACACTATGCTTGAGAAAACTTGTTGTGCTCTGGCTTGGGCAGCCAAAAGTCTTCGCCAGTATATGATTCGTCACACTACTTGGCTAATCTCCGAAATGGATCCAATCAAGTATGTTTTTGAAAAGCCAGTTCTTACGGGAAGGATCACCCGTTGGCAGATGTTGTTATCAGAATATGACATCGAGTACCATGCTCAGAAACCCGTTAAGGGAAGTGTTTTAGCCGATTATTTGGCTCATCAACCGATTGATGATCAGGAATCAGTCGGATTTGACTTCCCAGACGAAGATGTCATGTACCTTAAAATAAAGGATTGCGATGAACCGCTACCTAGTAAAGGGCCAGAACCAGGTTCCCAATGGGGACTAATCTTTGACGGAGCTGTCAACCATTATAGAAATGGAATTGGGGCAATCATCATAACCCCTCAAGGTACCCACATTCCTTTCACAGCTCGACTGACATTCAAGTGCACAAACAACGAGGCCGAATACGAAGCATGTATCATGGGTCTCCATGAAGCAATTGACTTAAGGATTAAGAACTTGGATGTATATGGCGACTCAGCCCTGGTTATCAATCAAATCAATGGAGATTGGAACACATACCAATCAAAACTGATTCCTTACAAAGACTACGCAATAAGGTTCTTACCTTTCTTCAATAGAATCGAGTTTCATCACATCCCTCGTGAAGAGAATCACATGGCTGATGCATTTGCCACCGTCTCTTCCATAATTAGTGTAGGTCAATGGAACGACCTGCCTAAGATCGACATAATGCGCCTTGAAAGACCCGCTTACATCTTCACGATTGAAGCAGTCATAGACGACAAACCTTGGTATCACGATATCAAATGCTTCCTTCAGAAACAAGAGTACCCTCCTGGGGCATCCAGAAAGGACCGAAAAACCCTCAGAAGACTGGCTGGTAGCTTCTTCTTGAGCGGTGATACCCTCTATAAGAGAAACTTTGACATGGTCTTGCTCCGATTCGTAGATAGACCCGAAGCAAACATGCTGATAAAAGAAATTCACGAAGGATCCTTTGGCACACATGCCAATGGACACACAATGGCGAGAAAAATTCTAAGAGCAGGGTACTATTGGTTACCCATGGAATCCGACTTCTATAAGTACATGAGGAAGTGTCACAAGTGTCAGATATAGTCTGACAAAATCCATGTACCGCCAACGCATCTCAAAGTTCTTTCTTCCCCGTGGCCTTTTTTCTATATGGGGAATCGACATGATCGGCATGATTGAGCCCAAGGCTTCAAACGGACATCGGTTCATTCTGGTAGCCATTGATTACTTCACCAAGTGGGTCGAAGCAGCGTCATACACTAATGTAACCCGATAAGTCGTGGTCCGCTTTATCAAAAACAATCTCATCTGCCGTTATGGTGTTCCTAGCCAGATCATTACTAATAATGGATCCAACTTGAACAATAAGATGATGAAAGAGTTGTGTGTTGAGTTCAAGATCGAACACCATAACTCATCTCCCTACCGACCCAAGATGAACGAAGCGGTAGAAGCAGCTAACAAGAACATTAAGAAGATCATTCAAAAGATGGTTGTAACCTACAAAGACTGGCACAAGATGCTGCCCTTTGCTCTTCACGGTTACCGCACATCTGTCCGCACTTCAACAGGGGGAACCCCTTTCTCTCTAGTGTATGGCATGGAAGCAGTGCTCCCCATCGAAGTAGAGATCCCATAAATCCGGGTATTGATGGAAGCTAAGCTAACAGAAGCTGAATGGTGTCAAAGTCGACACAATGAACTGAATCTGATCAAAGAAAAGCGAATAATGGCACTATGCCATGGTCAGTTGTATCAGCAAAGAATAAAGAAGACGTTCGACAAAAAAGTCTGACCTCGCGTCTTCAGAAAAGGAGACCTTGTGCTCAAGAAGATACAATTATTTCTCACTGATTCTCGGGGCAAATTGGATCCGAATTATGACGGATCCTATGTGGTCAAGAAAGCCTTTTCAGGCGGCGCCTTGAGACTTGCAACCATGGATGGAGAAGAGTTTTCCTACCCCACAAATGTTGATGTAGTCAAGAAATACTTCGCCTAAATAAAAAAAAAGAAAAAAAAAACGTCTCGGTGGATTGAAAACCCGAAAGGGAGGTCCAGGAAAAAAATAGAGACATAATCAAAAATCATCCCGATGGAGTGGAAATCTCAAAGTACAATCCAGGTAAAAGTTAGGGATTAATGGCAAGTAACTACGTCTGATCAGTTCAACTCCTCAGCGGTCCTGCCATCCATCCAAAAACTCCAATTAAGGTCATCTTCGACAGAAGCTCAGGATGTCCAGAATTCAAAGTTGGTAGAAGGATAGTGGTCGTTATCTTTTAATGTAGCCCTTTTCCCGTAAATTACCATTTCCTAAACTTTGTAAATACTCTGTGGAATCACGCGTTTGGCTGATTTCCATCCTATCAATAAAATTTGAGCCATTGTGCTTTTGTTTATAATTCTCATTCGTTTTAGCTTTATGGAATGACATTTTAACATGGTCAACGATTCTTGAAATAAAACAAAAATGAATTTACTTGTCAAACTTTTTCTGCTTTTAAAATAAAGATGGCAATTTCTTTTGACTGTTGAACATCGAAAGAACATCGATCGCTTCCCCATAAGTAATCAAGCCTCAAAGTGCAGAATCAAAGTACTCCTTCTACATTAGTACGCCTGAATGAAGGATCAACTGTGTCAGAGACCATGTTTCATCTGACACCCTCGAAAGAGTTCTCATCTCCTAAGCCCGACCAACGGTTGTTCCCCGCAGGGACTATTTCTCCTAAGCAAGGCATAATTGCTATCGTGAACCAGTGATACTTTTCATCTCCCGCAGTGGTTGAGTATCCCGTCGTGTGAATCCATTAGTCTGTATGTCGCATCATTTTTGTCAGCATAAACATACATACATCATGCATTATTAATTTACATTCATATTCATATTGCATCACCATCACTCTAGTCGGTCTTATCCCCTAGTGATAAAAGTCCTCTTAATCGAGTTGTCAGTTCTTTCCTCGTCGGGAAGTGAATCATCTAAGCAATCTCTCTCCTCCAGTTTATTTCTGGAATGAAGTTGGTCCTCGGCCACTTTGATAACTTGAACCTCTGAAGAACCAGAGAACCCTTGACAAATGTCACTCTTCGCCATTGAAGATGATATTTTCGCTTTCCCGGATTAAGGAAATTCCCCAGAGAAAGCCTCTTAATCAGAGACTCGGCAATGCAACCATTTTTCTCTAAAAAAATTCGCTGACAAAAAGGTGATCAGCACCTCAAAATTGGATCACATCATATGGCATTTCTCCGAGAAGATCCCGAGAAAAGTATGATGTAACACCCCCAAGAGAAGGCAGTCTCTCAAGAGACTTGTTTTCCCCAATAGAGTTGACAGATGGCGTCTCCAAACAAAGAAGTTTGTGTACCTCTACAGCTCAGACAGATGGGGTCCCCTAGCAAGTCTGACATTGAAACTTTTTCCATCAAAAGGCATCTCCCCAGGAAAATTCGGCGAGAAGTTTGAAGAAAATCGCTACGCATAGCGTACCTTGTCAAGAAAGTTTATTGACAAAAGAAACTAAGACCAGTTCCTTGGTAGGAAACCAGGATCGAGGGGAAGTTTACATCAGAACCTAAGACCAGTTCCTTGGTAGGAAACCAGGATCGAGGGGAAGTTTAAATCAGAAACTAAGACCAGTTCCTTGGTAGGAAGCCAGGATCGAGGGGAAGTTTAAATCAAAAACTTAGACCAGTTCCTTGGTAGGAAACCAGGATCGAGGGGAAGTTTAAATCAGAAACTAAGACCAGATCCTTGGTAGGAAACCAGGATCGAGGGGAAGTTTAAATTAGAAATTTAGACCAGTTCCTTGGTAGGAAACCAGGATCGAGGGGAAGTTTAAATCAGAAACTTAGACCAGTTCCTTGAAGGGAAACCATGATCGAGGGGAAGTTAACCTTTTCTAAGCATCCTCGCTTAGCAAAAAAAATATGAATGCGTAAGCTACCATTCATAACCACCATCAAAATTTTGGGTATTCCGATATTTAATCCTCTTGCACCCCGAATGCCCGAATACCTTCGCCATTCACACCTTCGGGTCCTAGAAGATTAAATAGGGGCATCTGTCATACCCCAAATTTTGACCACTAAGATTCCCCATCATTGTGCAAATCATCATCACAATATGGATGAACCATCATACCTTATTAGTCTCCCCAAAGATGGGTGAGCATCCACTACAATCAAAATTAGGGTTTCAAGCCCTCTCAGAGCTCTTAGACAAAGGATCAATCAAAAATTGACATGATCTTCAACTTGTCTAACCTCTCAAACATCCACAATGGATCAAGAGGACTCCCATAGCAAGAATCAAGCACAAGGTTGCAGCATTCTAAGTGGATCAAGCCTTAAGATCGCCAGTGTCACCAAATTAGGGTTTGGTCGACCAGGGCCTCCAGATGGAGATTTTCCTCTGGGCATGAGCCAATTCTTCAAAGAATAACCTAAAATACTCTAAGGGACCTCATAAACCCAATCATCAAGTCAATTTTGCCTCAGGGGATGCATTCATAAAAAATCAGGAATTAGGGTTTCTTGACCTATTTCACCCCTAAGTTGACTTTTGGGACAAAACATGAGCCAAGACCTCAAGAGATGATTTGAGGGTCCCTAACCCTACATTGATCCATTTGCAACAATGGATTGATCCAAGAAGCTTGAGCAACAAGTTTCAAACTCATCAGAACCACAATTAGGGTTTCGCGAGAAAAGTCAACTGTGCCTTTGACTTTTGACCGGGACATGCACCCCAAACTTGGGACATGATTCAATACACCCTATAACACCTATGAAATCAATCCATCAAGTTTGATTTAGTTCAAGGACTTGATTTCATAGAGGGTCGCACAATTTTGAGTCCATCTGATAAAAAGTGAACTGTGCACAAAAGTCAACTTTGACTTTTTGAGATTTTTCTCAATTATGGTTCTTTGACCCTAAAATGATGTTAATGTGTGATTGGGATCATCATTCATCAATAAAAATTAAGAAAAGTGGGATAACTTGTAAAAGGGGTAACCATAAAAACTTAAAAATTTTCTAAGTTATGGAACAAAGTGGCTAGGGTACCAACTTTGAAGGATCATATCTCCTAAACCACAAGGCCATTTTTCCCCATTCAAAACTGGATTTGTAGCTCTCATGGCCCTCTACAAAAGCTTCAACTACACCTCCTTCCAATTCATCATGGATTTTGAGTTATGATTGGGTCAAAATGGCTGAAAACATGAAATGTCACTTTTTCCAACACTTAGTGAAATTTTCACTCGGTCAGAATCTGTTTCTCTTTTTCCAAAATGTAAGGGCATTTTTCACTTGGAACCAAAAAGTATCAAAACAAATTATGATCACACACATGTTCTATCATATGAGGGCTTTCCAAAATGGCCAAGAACCCCATGAAACTCCACCTAAGCCATGAGATATGATCATGCCAATATGCCTTGCTGCAAACTGTCATGGCAAGGCAGATTTGTGCATTTTGCTCGATTTGCCAAATTTGTGCAAATGACAAACATGTCTATCCATCTGAACACCTCAGTGAGGGACCAAGGAGGGACAAACACTGATCCATAAGCCTCCCAAGTCCTTGGAATCAAAAGTAGCATGCCAAACCTAGAAATCCCTAAAGAGGGGACAAGACTCCAATTTTGTTTTGGAGCATTCAATGGATGCACCAAGGTGGCATAGACTGAGCCATTTCCAACTAAATTCAGTCAAGACATATCCAAGACCAAGGGAACCAGCAGCCTGTGCCCTAACCTCTAGTCAATGGCTAGAGGAGACTTGGATTCTCATTGATCAACATTGGCCAAACCTCTGCAGCAGTTGCCATTCAATATTGCCCTCAAAATAAACTTGCTCTACTATAAATAGAGCTCATTTGTGATTAGTTTGGGTACACCAAAGCCATCAAACAGATACTTTCCTCAAAATCTCCTTCTCACTTCCAAATTTCCCTTCCAAAGCAAGTCACTATCGGGATTTGAGTTTGGGAGCAATTCCAAGCAGACCAATCACACACACACACACACACCTCACAAGCATCATATAGAAGTGATCCAAACACTTAAACAATATCTGGAACACTGATTTCTCAGAATCACCAGCCAGCTGCTCAAGGTTTTGACCAAGTTGCAGTTGGGATACCATCTTCAGTTCCATCTTGTTTCAAACCATTCCAAGCACTCAGGCACACCACTTGGCACCTAGGGAAGCTATCCACATCATTGGAACCTAGTTGTAACATCTCTAACATAAAACACGATCACCAGCTGCAAGAGGTAAGCATGAGCTCTTCAAACTCTATGATCCATGCATTATTTGCTGCACAATAATTTGGCCATATGTTCATAATCATGCATAGAATGTTTCCCCTCAATCAATTGCCTTGTTTGAACCGTGTATGGAATTTCTAAGTCGTCATGCAAATTTTAGGGTTCTTGAGGTTTTTCTTTGATTTCTTATTCCTTGATTAAAATAAATGAAATTAAAGACCTTATACATGATCGTGAGGTGAAAACGAGTAGATTGATATATGGATTGTGTGATTTCATCAAGTATTTAGTGAGATTGATGAGAAAACGCAAATTTGGGCAAAACAGAGCACGCAGGCAAGGCCAAGATGTTCTTGGCGCCCTTTTTCAAATATTTGAATATTTGAATTTTTGTGATTTTATTTAATTGATTCAAAAATTAATTTCTCTCTGAGTTTTAATGATTTTGAGTTGATTCTTTTTTTAATAATTCAAAAAAATGTTAAAATATTTTATTTTACCAAAAAATACTATTTATTTCATATATTTGATATTTTTGCAAAGAATTAATGTTTTATTTGTTTTTTTAAATTTAAAATATTTTTTCCTCCTTGATTTTCCAAATTTAATTGGTTTCCAATCATTTTGTGGATATAAACAAGATTTTTCAAACATTAATCCAAGATCACAACTTGTTTTTTACACATGCTTGATAATTTTGATTATTTTAATTAAATTTTTATTTAATTAAAATACCTTTTGAAATTAATTTAGGGTTTTGATCTTAATCACCCTAAACAAATCATTTTCAAACACTTTGGGCCTCTAATAGAGTGTAAGTCCCATCCCTTTTTGTACATAAACCATTTTGGGCCTCAGATATTGTATAAGTCCCGACACAATAAAAAATCTCGGCGCGATCGCCAGTTTAAAAACCTTGGGCCTCTCCTTGAGCTGTAAGCCCCACCACTTGTACAAAAATAAATTATTGGGCCTCTAATAGAGTGTAAGACCCAACCCCTTTTAACCAAAACTTTTTGGGCCTCAGATATAGTATAAGTCCCTCCGCGTTAAAAGAAAAATCTCGGCGCAATCGCCAGTTCAAAAATAAAATCATCTGGGCCTACCCTCGTGTTATAAGCCCCATTCCTTTTCTTTAAACACCTCTGGGCCTCTTGAGAGAGTGTAAGACCCATCCCTTTGTACATAAAACATTTTTGGGCCTCAGTCACTTGTATAAGTCCCTGTACAAATTCAGAACAACAGTGCAATCACTGACAAAACCTTGGGCCTCTCCTTGAGCTGTAAGCCCCAACAGTCTTTTCAAAGCACTTTCTCCTTTGATTTGGAATATAATATTGTTATCAAAGCTTTCTTTGTTGAACAACTAACAAAACAGCATGGAAGCTCTACAACCGAGTAAGTGTTTACCCGCTTTCTTTATCCGCTTTCATATATATATAACTGTGTTGTGGGGGCTGTTTCACTGTAAGTCTTCTTTCACATCCTTTTATATACTTGTCAAATATCAACTGTGTAATACTAGTATAGTTATTTAGAGTTTTCCCCGGCAACTACGTCTAGCACTAGGTAAAGCCCTGTTGGTCACTCATAAATACAGTCAAAACTAGATCCCCTATAGTATTACCAGATACAGTCTTCCCTCCTCTTGGGGTTAAACAATATGGAAACGTGAATGGCAGCATTCTCGGTGAACCCTTTCTCAGATTGTCACTATTAGAAATTGTCAAAGAAACTCTAACTCGCCAGAGATGATATTTTGTCCGTGAATGGCATCTCTTAAGTTTCTTCCAAATTCTTGGACTTTCCTGGCTTGATCTATTCTTGGTGAATAGCATGTCTTGAACTTCTCGAGGTTTGGGGACCCACAGGCTTCCTAAAAGCATCCCGTCCTCCTCTTGGGCATTGTACAAGGACCCTTCGGCTTCTTAAAGTTCTCATGCCTTCTCTTGGGCTTAGCACAAGAACATAGTCATCCATTTGCTAGAGCTGTCTTTCCTGAGTCAAGTGTCAGACCAGTTAATGGGTTGACCTTCATCCCTTAACATACCAGCCTTATCTTGGGCATCATACAAAGATCATTCACTATCTGAGAATCGATTTCTCAAAACACCAGTAGACTTGGACAGTCTAAATTCCCTTTGGATTTCCCATTTCCTTAAAGAACAGGAAATAACCCTGATCCACTAATCAATCCCAAAGCACAACCTTACCTTTAATCTTTCCCAGCATTGGTCAATTACTGCAAACTCACAGAAATTCTCACCAGAGAAGAGAACTCAACTGTCACAATACAGTAAAAGTCCAACTCAGACATTTTACTGTCATAAACCAATCAGAGCCTCATGGTATCTAACATCATTCCCTCATAAGAACTGATTTTCTCTTTTATCCAACATACCGGACCTGTCACTAAACTGAAACAGTCACCAAGACAGTTAGCCTCCTCTTAGGCTTTGTATAATGATGCTTTCCTCAGACAGTTAGCCTCCGTTTGGGCTTTGTACAATGATTCTCCACAACGAAGCTAACTTTTTCACACTCTCTTGTTGAGTATAAAAGACTCTTTTGTTGAGTCAAACACTTTTAGCCTCCATCTCGGTCTTCGTACGAGATAGAAAACACTCTCTTGTTGAGTATAAAAGACTCTCTTGTTGAGTCAAAAACTTTTAGCCTCCATCTCGGGCTTCGTACGAGATAGAAAACATTCTCTGGTTGAGTATAAAAGACTCTCTTGTTGATTCAAACACTTTTAGCCTCCATCTCGGGCTTCGTACGAGATAGAAAACACTCTCTTATTGAGTATAAAAGACTCTCTTGTTGAGTCAAAAAATTTTAGCCTCCATCTTGGGCTTCATACAAGACACATACAAAACACTCTCTTGTTGAGTATAAAAGACTCTCTTGTTGAGTCAAAAACTTTAAGCCTTCATCTTGGGCTTCATACAAGACACATATAAAAACACTCTCTTGTTGAGTCAGTCACTTGTTAGCACTCTCTTGTTGAGTCAACCCCTTTAGCCTCCGTCTTGGGCTTCATACAAGACATACAAAAACACGCTCTTGTTGGGTCAATAGCCTCCTCTTTGGCTTTGTATAAAGAAAACCCCGGTTGAGTCAATCAACCTATTAGCATCAAAGTCATGCCTTGCTCACAGCATACAAACATCAGCAACTCCCCTTTAGAGATGACAAATTCTCTCTCAGCCAAAACCCTTTAGCTTCACATCTTGGGCTTTGAACAAGATACAAACCACCTTTAGCTTCATGTCTTGGGCTTTGAACAAGACACCAAAACAACCTCTTTCCTCCCATAGAATAGGAGGAACTACGATCGCTCTGATTTCCCTGTTTCGTTAAACGGGAATACGTAGGCATAAGATTGAAAAATCTTAGCGAGCATACTAATCAAAGACCCAAATCCAGTACCCCCAGATATCAACCCAAAAGCATCAAAACACATTACTTAAAACCTCACTAATAGTCCAAACACTGTGTTTTTAACAAAATATACCGAAGAGGGCCCACGTCTTAATAACATCTGTAAACCAACAGTTTTGACTGTTTAACCTCAGTTTGCGAGCATGGTTAATTGGAGACATCTATTTCCCTTCCTTAATCAGCTTAACAGGATAAAAAATGAATCGACCTGTAGTACCCAAGCGATCGTGTCTTAGGACCATAAAAATCGCGTTACAGATGGGTGAGCATTCACCATTATCAATAATTAGGGTTTTGAGCCCTCTCATAGCACTTAGACAAAGGATCAATCAAGAAATGACATGATATTCAACTTGTATAACCTCTCAAACACCCATAAGAGATCAAGAGGACTCCCACATCAAGAATCAAGCACAAAGTTGTTACATTCCAAGTGGATCAAGCCTCAAGATCGCCAGTGTCACCAAATTAGGGTTTTGGTCGACCAAGGCCTCCAGATGAAAATTTTCCTCTGGGCATGAGCCAATGTTTCAAAGCATAACCCAAGATACCCCAAAGGACCTCATGGACCTACTCATCAAGTAAATTTAACCTCAGGGGATGCATTTACAAAAAATCAGGAATTAGGGTTTCTTGACCTAATTCACCACTAAGTTGACTTTTGAGACAATACATGAGCCAAGACCTCAAGACATGATTTGAGGGCCTCAAAGACACTACATTGATCCATTTGCAATAATGGATTGATCCAAGAAGCTTGGTCCACAAGTTTCAATTTTATCTGGACCACAATTAGGGTTTTAAAGGAAAAGTCAACTGTATCTTTGACATTTGACCAAGACATGCTCCCAAACCTTGGGACATGATTCAAGACACCCTAAAACACCTATGGAATCTGTCATACCCCAAATTTTGACAACCAAGATTTCCCATCGTTGTGAAAATCATCACCATAATATGGATGTGCCATCATGCCTCATCAATTTCCTCAAGGATTATTGAGCTTTCACTATAATCAAGGATTAGGGTTTTAAGCCCTCTCAAAGCACTTTGACAAAATATCAATCAAGAAATGACATGATATTCAACTTTTCTAACCTCTTAACCATACATACAGGATCAAGAGGACTCCCACATCAAGAATCAGATACAGAAGTTGCAAAATTCTAAGTGGATAAAGCCTCAAGATCGCCAGTGTCACCAAATTAGGGTTTTGGTCGACCAAGGCCTCCAGATGAAAATTTTCCTCTGGGCATGAGCCAACGCTTCAAAGCATAACCCAAGATACTCCAAGGGACCTCATGAACCCAATCATCAAGTCAATTTAGCCTCAGGGGATGCATTCATAAAAAATCAGGAATTAGGGTTTCTTGACCTAATTCACCCCTAAGTTGACTTTTGGGGCAAATCATGAGCCAAGACCTCAAGACATGATTTGAGGGCCTCAAATACACCACATTGATCCATTTTTAATAATGGATTGACCCAAGAAGCTTGATCCACAAGTTTCAATTTCACCTGGACCACAATTAGGGTTTTGAAGGAAAAGTCAACTTTACCTTTGACTTTTGACCAAGACATGCTCCCAAACCTTGGGACATGATTCTATACAACCTATAACACCTATTAAATCCATTAATTAGATTTCATCCGATAAAAAGTCAACTGTGCATAAAATCAAGTTTGACTTTTTCGAATTTTTCACAAATGTGGTTCCCCTAAGTCAAAAATAATGTTAATGTATGGTATTGATCATCATTCATTAAGAAAAATCAAGAAAAGTGAGGTTTCTTGCAAAAGGGGCAACCATGAGAAACCAAAATTTTTCTAAGTTATGGAACAAAAGTGATTTTGTACCAACTTTGCAAGATCATAACTCCTAAACCACAAGGGCTTTTTCTCTCATTCAAAGCTCAAATGAAAGTCCATCTGAATTACTTTAAAAGTGTCAACTACAAGAGATTCCAATTCCTCATGGATTTAAAGTTATGGACTGATCAAAATGACAAAAATGAAGAAAATGGCACTTTTCCAACACTTAGTGAAAATCTGCCTAAGTTACAAGCAATGGACATCAATGTTCATGAGGATTTTTCAGTTGGATTCAAATAGTTTCAAGACAAAATATTATTACACATGTATTGTATCATATGAGGTCTTTCTAAAAAGCACAAGAACCTCCCATAACTCAACCTGAGCAAGGAGATATGATCCCCTTAAAATCACCATTTCTAACTGTCTTGTACAAGGAAGAATTTGGCATTTTGCTCGATTTGGAAAAATTGGACAACTCCAAGCCTTTTCATCCATTTGGACACATCAGAGGATAAAATCCAAGGGGAATGATCTGATTCCCAAGCCTCCCAAGTCCAAGAATCTACATATAGCCATAACAAACCTAAAAAGGCTAAAAAGTGCAAAAGACTCCAATTTTGTTTCCAAGCATTCAATGGATGCATCAAGGTGGCATGGACTGAGACATTTCTAACTGAATGAGTCAAGATTCGGCTCTGAATCAAAGGACCATAGGCCTGTACCCTAACCTCAAGTCAATGGCTAGAGGAGACTAAAGATTCCTTTGGATCAACATTGGCCAAAAGCCTGTACCAGCTGCCATTCACTATTGCTTGCAAAACAAACTTTCTCTGCTATAAATAGAGCTTATTTGTGATCAGTTCAAGTACACCAAAGCACTACAACTGATGCTTTCCTCAAAATCTCTCTCTTTAGGCCAAAATGCCTTCTTTTGCAAGTCATCTCTGAGTTTTTGAGTTAGAGAGCAATTCCACCACATCTCATGATCCAAACACATCCAATATGTCATTTCTAAGCTATTCAAACACTCACTTGTGATCTGAAACACCAAAATCAGAAAGTCAACCTCCAAAACCTCAAAATTTGACTTTTCTGCATTTTTTAAGCCATGTCTTGATTCAGTCACTTCCAAAACCAAACTAGGCCTCAAACACACTCCAAATATCATCCTCAAACTGTCCCAATTGGTTTCCCTCATCAGGAACACCATTTGAGAGAGTTACTATCTTGGTCACTTTTTCCCCTTTTGCAAGAAAATGCCTATACTTGTTAATGAGGATTCCAGTTGGTTTTGATCATCCTAAAAGCTTCTAAGGGACCAATCAAGAGTGTTCAAAAAGCATTGAATTACTTTTGGCACAAGGAACTTCGGAGATAGCACAAGAAGCTCCAAGAGGTAAGTGCATCATAACTTGAACTCTCTAAATCATGCATTGCTTTGAGGTTCATTGATCATGGACCTCTCATACATATCATATGTGTTGTGTTTGAATCAATTTATCATGCTATTATTGCCTGTACCATGAGATAGCATAGAATATGCAAAATTTGGCCTATTTTGAAATCACTATCGGATTTTAAAATGGAAACATTTTTTGAAAATTCCAAGGGCACCATTGGATTCCTCATGAAATTCTAGGCAGGATACACCTAAATTTTGTCCCAATCCATGGAGAAATGAGGAAGTTAGAGCCTTCACGCAAGAGGCCTAAAATCAGGCCTTGCCATGGGCAAGGGCCAGGCATGGCGCCTTGGCCAGGCCTAAAACAAGGCATCCCTTATGTATTAATGGGGTGGTTTTGATACACGGATGTATCACCACC
Source organism: Lathyrus tuberosus (assembly GCA_022829125.1). Taxonomy (NCBI): domain Eukaryota; kingdom Viridiplantae; phylum Streptophyta; class Magnoliopsida; order Fabales; family Fabaceae; genus Lathyrus; species Lathyrus tuberosus. Next base: position 344,145 of record JALAZF010000153.1, read on the forward strand.
CCAGTGGTAGCGCGCATGTGTGTTTGTTGTTGAGGTCGTGGTTTTAAAACCCACCCAGACCATTTTATCATTTTGCCATATTTTGCTATTTTTTCATTTTTATGGTTTTTGTTTAATTAATTCCAAAATTAATTTCTCTCTCAATTTTAATTATTTTTTATTGATTCTTTTTTTGAAAATTCCCAAAAATGTTAAAATATTGTATTCCATAAAAATGTCTCAAAAATATTATTTAATTCATATATTTACTATTTTTGTAAAGGATTATGTTTTATTTGTTTATAAAACATTTCAAAACATTTCTTTCTCTTGATTTTGCAAATTAAAATGATTTTCAAATAATTCTATGAATGAAACATAATTTTTCAAACATTTATCCAAGATCACAACTTGTTTTTTCACACATGTTTGATAATTTTGATAATTTTAATTGAATTTTTATTCAATTAAAATTATGGTTTTGATTATTCTCACCCTCACAAATGTTTTTCAAAACACTCATGGGCCTATAATAGAGTGTAAGACCCATTCGTTGTAAATAAAAACCATTTTGGGCCTCAGTTATTGTATAAGTCCCACTGTGATTTCAAAAATCTCGGCGTGATCGTCGTTTTCAAAACATTTTCATCTGGGCCTACCCTTGAGTTGTAAGTCCCATTTCTTTTCTTTTTCAAACACTTTGGGCCTCTTCTTGAGTTGCAAGACCCATCTCTTTGTACATAAAACCTTTTTTGGGCCTTAGTCATTGTATAAGTCCCGATACAATTTTCAGATCAATGGTGCGATCACTGTTATATCTAGGCGTCTCCTTGAGTATAAGCCCCAATCTTTAAAAAAAAATAACTTTCCCTTTTGATTTAGATTCAAATCCATAGTTGTTATCAAAACTTTCTTTAATTTCTTGAACAACTAACCATACAACTGTTACAATGGAAGCTTGCTCGCCTGTAAGTTTTAACAGCTTCCTTTTACATACTTGCACATATATATATATATATATATATATTTGTTTGTGCTGGAAGCTTGCTCACCTGTAAGTCCTCCTACCCTCTTTTACATACAGTCTATATTTCATCTGTATATATATGCCTGTATATTATCTACTTAGAGTTTTCTCCGACAATTAGGTCTAGGATTAGATAAAGCTAGTGGTCACTCTTTCAACAGTCAAAACTAGTTCCCCATAGGAATTCCAGATACAGTATTGCCTCCTCTTGGGCTTATACAATATGGAACAAAGAGAAAGGCATAATTTCCAATGAAACTTTTCTCAGACTGACACTATTAGAAAATTGTCAAAGAAATTCACTTCCCTAGAGAGGATTAATTCCCGGTGAAACCTCTCTTGAATTTCTTCAAACCCTAGAACTGTTCACTAAAGAAAAGATTATTCCCGGTGAAACTTGTCTTGAACTTTTCTTAAGTTTGGACCCACAAGCTTCCTAAAAGCATCTCAGCCTCCTCTTGGGCTTTGTACAAGGACCCTCCGGCTTCTTAGAAGTTCTCATGCCTTCTCTTGGGCTTAATATAAGGACCCTGAAGACCTCTTAAAGGTATAGGATAGAACTTAGTCATCCTTTATTAGAGCAATCTTTTCGAAGAGTCAAAATCTCAGACCAATTTTAGGGTTGATTCTCATCCCTTAAAGCACCAGCCTCCTCTTGGGCATCATACAAAGACAAACTCTTCCATACCAGTAGACTTGGACAGTCTAATCTCCTATTGGATCTCAAAGAAATTCTCAAGTTCCCTACAAACACAGGAAAAAACCTCGGTCATTTAACCAATCTCCAGTAGAGTTAAAACCCTCACAGGATCTAAAACTCAATATTTCATCCTAAAATTTCCCCGCTAGGGTCAGCTTATCATTAGTATAACACTATCCCAAATCAGAACCTCAAGGCATTTGATACCTCAACCCTTTTGTAAACCCTCAGCAAGAGTTGATCCCCCAACTTGGACCTGCCTCTGGATCCCAATAATCCTCAGAAGAAGACTGCCTCCTCTTATTCTTTGTATAATGATTTTCCTTAGCAGAGTTAGCCTCAAAAGCACCCTTTTGTTGAGTCCATCTTCTTTCTTAAAGCACTCTCTTGTTGAGTTAACCTTTTTCAGCCTCAATCTTGGTTTTTGTACAAGACAAACAAAGTACTCTCTTGTTGAGTCCATCTTCTTTCTTAAAGCACTCTCTTGTTGAGTCAATCCTTTCAACCTCCTCTTAGGCTTTGTATAATGACTTTCCTCAGCAGAGTTAGCCTCAAAAGCACCCTCTTGTTGAGTCAATCACTTTTTTAGCACTCTCTTGTTGAGCCAATCACCTTTCCGCACTCTCTTGTTAAGTCAATGGTACAAAACAAAAACACTCTCTTGTTGAGTAAACCTTTTTTAGCCTTAATCTTGGGCTTTGTACAAGACAGATAAAAACACTCTCTAGTTGAGTCAATCATTCACTTTTCAGCCTCAATCTTGGGCTTTGTACAAGACACATATAAATCTCCCTAAGTAGAGTCAATCCTCTTTTCAGCCTCAATCTTGGGCTTTGTATAAGACAAATTATACTCTCCAGCAGAGTCAATCTTCTTTCAGCCACAATCTTGGGCTTTGTACAAGACATATAAAACCTCTCACCAATAGAGTCAGTTTCCCCTTTCAGCCACAATCTTGGGCTTTGTTCAAGACAGATAAAACCTCTCACCAGTAGGTTAAAACCCCTTTTAGCCTCAATCTTGGGCTTTGTACAAGACAGACAAAATATTTCTCCGAAAAAGTTAACTTTTAGCCTCCTTTTAGGCTTTGTATAATGATATCCCAAAAGAGTCAATTCAGTTTTAGCCTCAATATTGGGATTTGTACAAGACAGATAAACACTCTCTTATTGAGTCAGTCTTTTCCAGCCTCCTCTTAGGCTTTATATAAGGACTTCCCTAGTGCGGTCAATCAATCTCTTAGCTTCAACCTTGGGCTTTGATCAAGGCACGCAAAAATCAACACCCCTTCAGAGGAAATCAAAAACTCTCTGTAGGAAGACACTTCTCTGTATATCACACATCAAATAAACCCTATTTCCAGATAACTGCTATAAATGGCAAATTTGTTGATTCAAATATCCAAGCTGTAGTCCATCTACTATCCTAGTAAATCCCCTTCTTTCATATAATTGTTGTAAGTGGCAAGCCTCTAGATTATTTACATCCAAGCCAATGTCCCTCTCTTAGCATGAAAGATTCCTAAGGAAAAATGACATTGCTCTACACTGAGTTAAAGTTTTACCCTTCATGACAACATCCCTTATAAAGGAAATTATGGCGTTACTGGATTCACATATCCCAGTTAAAGTAATTCTCCTTTATAATCAGTCACCAACAGTTGTGATAAACAGACAAGATGTCTCCCTTTAGAGATGACAAATTCTCTCCTAGTCAAACCATTTAGCTTCAATCTTGGGCTTTGAACAAGACACAAATACTCATTTAGCTTCAATCTTGGGCTTTGAACAAGAACCCAAAACATCTTTTTTCCTCCCATAGAATACGAGGAACTACGATTGCTCTGATTTTCCTGTTTATCTTTAACAGGAATACGTAGGCATAAGATTGCAAAATCTTAGCAAGCACACCAAACAAAAAACTTAGGTCCAGTACCTTACGAAAAACATCGGAAATCCCGAAATCAAACAAAACCTCTCTCTCTCAATACTCTCAAAGGAGAAACTTTCCCAACCCACAACAGACAAACACCAATAAGTAGAAAGCAGTATGGAAAATTGCTAACAACCTGTGGATAACCACATATAGGATGGGTAACTGACAACTCCCCATTATATAACCTAACCCCAAACCCCCTAATCTCTTTAAGCATTTGTTCAGTTAAACATTTGCGTGCAAGGTTGGTTTTAGATAGCTTCCCTTTCCTTTCCAGCTTCACAAGATAAATAAGAAATCAGAAAGTAGCACCCCACTCCTACCATTGCGGTGAGGAGAAACCCATGGCGATAAGTGTAACGCCCCAATTTTGTTAGTTTTATTTAATTAAGTCGTTTTGATTATTTTGATTATTATATTATTTTATTCTTGACTTTTATTTGACAATATATTATTTTTCATCGTTGTTTATGTTTTATCCCGTTTTGAGAGCGTTTGCGAGATATTTGAGCTGAGGGGTAAAATAGTCTTTTTAGGGGATTAGATATTTTGAATAAATAGAAAGTGGAGAGAAAAAGAGAGAGAAAGGAAAAGAAGAGAAAGAGAAGAGAAGGAAAAAGGGAGAAGAGGAAAAAGAGGAAAACTCGAAGATTCTCCGTTTCACTCGCGATTATTCGGGTAAGGGTGAGAAGTTTCAATTATATCTTGCTTGTGTATGTATATGTGTTGTTTGTTGTGATTGTTTGGTTGTTTTCTCGACTTTTTCTTATCGATTAAAATTAGGAGCGATTGATAGAAATTGATGTTTTCACGGATGAATTGATGAAATGCATGCCTAAATGTGTTCTAACATGTATTTTTAGGTCATTGGGTGTAATACTATCATGTGGGTGGAAGATTTGGATCATTTTCGGGTCCCAAACCCATTTTGGAGAAATTTTGGTTCGTCCAGATTCGCCAGGCGAGTTGGTGGCGAATCCGTTTCGCCAGGCGAATTTGTCTAGGACAGCAAAAACAGTATTTTCGTATTTTCGCCATAACTTTTGATCCGTAAATCGGATTGAGGCACGGTCGGATGCGTTGGAAAGCTCTTTCAATGCTCTTTGTGATAGTGGAATAGGATCATATGTTTAAGCTTTGGATTGATAAGAAAAACATGGAAAATTAATGTATGTGTGGAAAGTGCGGTTTATGTTTTTACCATAACTCCCGAATCGCGAGTCCGATTGATGTGGGACTTGAGGCCATAGATAGATAACCTAATATGCTATTAAATAGTGATGTGATACCATGTGTTAACTAAGAATATTTGGTAGGGGATGATTAGTGGTTTGTGGGTTTTGTTGTGTTGTTTGTGTTCGATGTGATAATGATGTTGTTGTGTAGTAAAATACATTGTTTGATTGAATATCAATGTATGTTGTTATGATGTGTTGTGGGTAGCCTTTGTGGTGTGAATCCCTTGTGGAAGTAATTGTGATTGTATGATTGTTGTGGTTTGTGAGGATATGCATTGTTTATGTGAAATTCAATGTGTGTTATTTGGTGGCCTTTATGGTTTGAATTGCATTGTCTGAATTGGTTTGCAATGCATGAGTGTGATGATGTTGATTAATTCATATGGTTGAATTGTGATTGTATGAGATGAATGCATGAATATATTGTGAATATGTATGCATTTCAAGAATGTCTTGAGTCATTTTGTATGTGAAACATAATGACGTACATTCTTGTGTTGAGTGATTCTAATGAGAGTCCGTTGTAACGTCGTGTGCCCATGTGGGGTGTGAGCGATGATTACAAGCGATCGTGTGCCCTTGTGGGGTGTGAGAGATCAGATCGTGTGCCCGTGTGGGGTGTGAGCGATCCAGAAACGTCGTGTGCCCATGTGGGGTGTGAGCGACGGTTTGGTTCCAGAGGGAATCCGCTATAACGCCGTGTGCCCATGTGGGGTGTGAGCGATGATTATAGACGATCGTGTGCCCATGTGGGGTGTGAGCGATCGGGTCGTGTGCTCGTGTGGGGTGTGAGCGATCCATAAACGTCGTGTGCCCGTGTGGGGTGTGAGCGACAGGGAACATCGTTGCCCGACGGGGAGTTACATTGGTAACGAGTGATGGTTCCAATAAGTTCCTGAGTGAACTTGAGATGATTGAGTCGGTACCGCATTGCATTTGCATAGAGTCGTGAGTCGGTCTCTATGATTTTCATTTATCATCTTTATAATGGTGCATTGATGAATAAACAGTAATATGTATGTTTATGTATGATGATAAGAATTGTGAAAGTGTGCATGATGAATATGCTTGGCTTTATATATATATATACATTGTGATGTATATGAGTGAGTTGTGATGAATAGTGGTGAGAATTGTGAATGGATGCGTTATGTGTGGAAAATCATGATTTGATTTATTATGTGTGATATGTTTTGTATTAGTGGCATGCTATATGTGTTAGTATGTGATGGTATGGGTGAGATGATTTATGCATGTGTTTGAATGTGTGTTGGCATATTATTATGCAATCTTGATTTAGTTGTTATTTCTCACCCTTCTGCTGTTTTATGATGCTCTATGAGGCATTGCAGATTAGAGTTGCTGGAGGTCTTTTGTGGAGACTAGCCCTCCGTTCTGTTGTCGGTCTTGGTGTCTGCTCTGATACGTAGCACGGGAGTCGGGGAAACGATTATGTTATTTATGTATATAATTGTTGAATATTTTTGGTATTACCTTTATATGGAAAAGTTTCCCAATTGAGAGTAATCTATTTTATGCTATGTATCAAATTTATGAGCAGGGATGATGTTTTGTTTATTTAAATGTGGCGTTCCTGTTCCTGTCGGAAAAATAAATTTTTAGTTACTCTGATTTTATTTATGTATTATTTATTCGCGATGGGAATTGGGGTGTTACATTAGTGGTATCAGAGCAGGTCGGTCCGTCCGGCCAAGTTGTTGGGTCTATTGGTGTGACAGTTGAATACTGTCGTCGTTGTTTGCCCCTTAGTACGTGATATGTGTGGAAGCACTGTCAGTACTTTCTGGGTTTCTAATCCTTTGTCTTCAGGAGTTAGAATGAGATAAGTGGGGGAGAAGTTTGTACTTCTCCAAGTTGCCGCAGGTGGAGCGTTGGCTCAGTGTGTTGTGAATTACAAGATTGTAAGCGCTCTTTGGATAGTGTGGTTCTCGGTTCCAGAGGGAATGCGGAGGTAAGGTTTATGTCCACTAAGGATTTGTGCCTTAGGTAGTTTTGTGCGCAGGAGGTAAGGAATGCTATTATAGTTTGGTTAAGACGGTTTATGCCCCATCATGATTGTCGGCTGTCTATTGACAAATTGAGGAACTGATCACCCTTAATCTCTTGTTGATAGCAGACGGGAATTATGTTGGATGGGATGGATGTGTCTTTCCGGCCTTGATAGTGCGTGTGATGAATTGTTTGGAATTTGAAAATGTGTTGGTTTGGAAAAGTTGGATTTTGAGGTGTGGAAACCATGGAAGTGCAGCAGAAAAATTATGGTTCTGGTGTGATTCGCCAGGCGAATTGGGAATTCACCAGGCAGATTAGGACTCGCCAATAGTTCGCCCGACGAGGTGCTGGCGAAGGGAGATTCGCCAGGCGAAATGGGAAGTCGCCAGGCAAAATCGGAAAGACAGAAATGTGTTAGCTACTGGAAGTTGGAGTTTTCAGAAAAATCAGGTTTCGCCGCTGGTTCTCCAGGCGAAGGGCTGGCGAAGAGGTATTCGCCAGGCGAAATTCTTACTCGCCAGGCGGATCTGGCTGTTTTCCAATAATTGACTTTCCTTCAAAAAAATTCATATCTTTTGACTCGGGTGTCCGATCTAAGCGTTCTTTATATCGATATGAAGCTATAATAGTGTTCTATGCTGTGGAAAGTGAAATTATAGTTTATGAGACGGATTGGAGGTTTTGGTATGTTGGTCAAGTTGGAATGTCTCTGAGGGAGAATGATTGGGTATTATTAATGGTTGTTCTCAGAGAGTACAGTGTGGACTCAAATTTGACGAAGGTGAAGATTTGAGGGTTGGATCTGCTAAGTAAGTAGAAAACTCTTAGTAGATGGGACTAAGATGTTTGTTTGGTCTGTGATGATAGTGTTCTGGAAATTGGCAGGAAGTCACAGTTATGGGCCATCAGTTGTGCATGGTTTTCGGATGTGTTTTTGGATGGAACATTAAGGTGTTGTCTTAGAGAGCTCCAACTTTGTTAGTAACAAAAGGGAATGATGATTGAATGGAATAACAAGTATGATGTGTATGATGGTATTGGTATTGAGACTATGGAAAGTGGAACTTAGAGTTCTGGTGAGGTTTAGAGTCTTTGGAATTTTAGATCATTAATGGAAATTTTGAGAAAACCTTAAGTGTGGATGTAATATTTGAGAGTTCTTTTGGGATGGTTGTTGCTGCACGTGGGGATTTATGGAATTTGGACTGTTAAGCGAAGAAATTGTGTATGGATTACGGACAGTTTTATAAGGTAACGATTGTGAATGAGTGTCCACTTTCATGAAAAGAAAACTGGAATGGTTTGGTTGAGTTTGAGTGGAATCACAATTGTTTGGAATGTTTGATAAGAGTGGTGAATTGTGTGAGTTAAGGTTTTGATCGATTTGATGTGACTGGTTATGTTATTGTCATCGGAATAGGCTGTTAATTACTCGGTTAAGCTTGTGTGTGAGTAGCCAGTTACCCAGTGCAAGGTTTTGCAAAAGCTTTGAGAATTTATATCTTTTGGAATTAGGTTGGGCATTACAACGTACAGTGATGTTATTCGGTGTTAGTAATGCGTCTGTAAGGGTTATGGAGTAGATGAATCGTGTCTTCCATATTTATTTGGATAAGTTCGTAATGGTTTTGATTGAGGATATTCGGATCTGTTATAAACTCAGAGGAAGAACAGGGAGAGTGTTTGAGAATTGGATTACAAGTGTTGAAAAGAGACGAAGTTCTATGCTAAGTTCGTATTTCTGTTATCTCAGTTGACTTGCAAAGGGTGAGTCGTTTATCTTGGGTGTTCGTTGTGAGTAAGTTTTGGTGAGCCGAAGTGGATTTTGTCTACGGTTTCAGTTTTGATTTTGTGTGGTCCTAATAAACCGTTTGTGAGGTATTGAGATGTGTCTCTGATGAGTTTAGTCTGTGTGTTAATGTAAGAGGGTAAAGTCGTGGCTTATGCTTTACGATAATTGAGGATTTATGAAAGGATCTATACTATTCTAGATTTGGAATTGGTTGCGGTCGTATTGTGTGGGAATATTTGGAGGTATTATCTTTATGGTTCTAGGCTCGAAGTGTTTGGTAATCACAAGAGTTTAGAGTACTTGTTTGGTTTGAATGAATAGAGTGTGAGACAACGAGGAGGGTTGGAATTCGTGACGAGTTATGAATTTGGCTTGGATTATCCTTCGGGAAAAGCTAAGGTTGTGCCTGGAAAGTTAAGTCGAAAGTTGCTAAGCATGTCTGTTTTGATGGTCAGAGAATTAGAATTGAAATTAATTAAGCAATTCCGAGACTTGAGTCTGGTGTGTGAGACAACACAGGAGAGTGTGAGGTTGGGAATATTAACAGTGAACAGTAACTTTGGTGAATATGAGGAAGAGTTAGACTTTGGACGTGAGATTGGTAGTTTTGATGGTTACGAGTAAACAGAGTGCGCAGTGGATGCGTGGTGTGGCACAATTTGTATTTGCGTGTGGGACTTGTAAGAGTTCATAGGTTGAACATTGGGAACATGTAGGAGTGATGAGACCATTGGACGTTTCAGAATAGAAGTGTTAGGTGGAAGGTTTGAGTATTATTCATGGGCTACTATGTAAATGGATGTTTTGATTGTATGTTCGATTGGTGAATCGTAGCATTGTTGTAGTATGGTTATGTGACAAGGATGTTGGTGTTTTGGTTTTGTTGATGTTGTTGAGACCTTGTGGTGTCGTGGAACTTTATGTTCTTATTTGTGTTGTTGCCTCGTTTCCATGGTGATGGTTCGAGTGTGTGTAGCTAATTCCTGTGTGGGGAATTAGGGGAGTGTTACCTAGGGTAGGGTAACGATCTTGTTGTGTTTCGGTTCTAGAGTGAACCTGTGTGTTGGTATCTTGGCTTTTCTTTGAGTCGTGAGTTTGTCGTCAAGTGCATTGTATGGGCTTTGCATCTTGTCGTTGTAGTTGTCGTCGTTGTCGTGTCGTTGTGGTAGTTAGCAACGTGGTTTGTCAGTTTTGTTATTCGTGGTGTGCCTTTTTGTTGGCATGTTGGGTTGTTAGTCGGATGCGAGAGTCGTATCCGGAGTTGTTCGTATCGGTTAGATTTTCGAGGACGAAAATGTCTAAGTGGGGGAGAATTGTAACGCCCCTATTTTGTTAGTTTTATTTAATTAAGTCGTTTTGATTATTTTTATTATTATATTATTTTATTCTTGACTTTTATTTGACAATATATTTTTTTCATCGTTGTTTATGTTTTATCTCGTTTTGAGAGCGTTTGCGAGATATTTGAGCTGAGGGGTAAAATAGTCTTTTTAGGGGATTAGATATTTTGAATAAATAGAAAGTGGAGAGAAAAAGAGAGAGAAAGGAAAAGAAGAGAAAGAGAAGAGAAGGAAAAAGGGAGAAGAGGAAAAAGAAGAAAACTCGAAGATTCTCCGTTTCACTCGCGATTAATCGGGTAAGGGTGAGAAGTTTCAATTATATCTTGCTTGTGTATGTATATGTGTTGTTTGTTGTGATTGTTTGGTTGTTTTCTCAACTTTTTCTTATCGATTAAAATTAGGAGCGATTGATAGAAATCGATGTTTTCACGGATGAATTGATGAAATGCATGCCTAAATGTGTTCTAACATGTATTTTTGGGTCATTGGGTGTAATACTATCATGTGGGTGGAAGATTTGGATCATTTTCGGGTCCCAAACCCATTTTGGAGAAATTCTGGTTCGTCCAGATTTGCCAAGCGAGTTGGTGGCGAATCCGTTTCGCCAGGCATTCGCCAGGCGAATTTGTCTGGGACAGCAAAAACAGTATTTTCGTATTTTCGCCATAACTTTTGATCCGTAAATCGGATTGAGGCACGGTTGGATGCGTTGGAAAGTTCTTTCAATGCTCTTTGTGATAGTGGAATAGGATCATATGTTTAAGCTTTGGATTGATGAGAAAAACATGGAAAAGTAATGTATGTGTGGAAAGTGCGGTTTATGTTTTTACCATAACTCCCGAATCGCGAGTCCGATTGATGTGGGACTTGAGGCCATAGATAGATAACCTAATATGCTATTAAATGGTGATGTGATACCATGTGTTAACTAAGAATATTTGGTAGGGGATGATTAGTGGTTTGTGGGTTTTGTTGTGTTGTTTGTGTTCGATGTGATAATGATGTTGTTGTGTAGTAAAATACATTGTTTGATTGAATATCAATGTATGTTGTTATGATGTGTTGTGGGTAGCCTTTGTGGTGTGAATCCCTTGTGGAAGTAATTGTGGTTGTATGATTGTTGTGGTTTGTGAGGATATGCATTGTTTATGTGAAATTCAATGTGTGTTATTTGGTGGCCTTTATGGTTTGAATTGCATTGTTTGAATTGGTTTGCAATGCATGAGTGTGATGATGTTGATTAATTCATATGGTTGAATTGTGATTGTATGAGATGAATGCATGAATATATTATGAATATGTATGCATTTCAAGAATGTCTTGAGTCATTTTATATGTGAAACATAATGACGTACATTCTTGTGTTGAGTGATTCTAATGAGAATCCGTTGTAACGTCGTGTGCCCATGTAGGGTGTGAGCGATGATTACAAGCGATCGTGTGCCCTTGTGGGATGTGAGCGATCGGATCGTGTGCCCGTGTGGGGTGTGACCGATCCAGAAACGTCGTGTGCCCATGTGGGGTGTGAGCGACGGTTTGGTTCCAGAGGTAATCTGCTATAACGTCGTGTGCCCATGTGGGTTGTGAGCGATGATTATAGACGATCGTGTGCCCATGTGGGGTGTAAGCGATCGGGTCGTGTGCCCGTGTGGGGTGTGAGCGATCCATAAACGTTGTGTGCCCATGTGGGGTGTGAGCGACGGGGAACATCGTATGCCCGACGGGGAGTTACATTGGTAACGAGCGATGGTTCCAATAAGTTCCTGAGTGAACTTGAGATGATTGAGTCGATACCGCATTGCATTTGCATAGAGTCGTGAGTCGGTCTCTATGATTTGCATTTATCATCTTTATAATGGTGCATTGATGAATAAACATGAATATGTATGTTTATGTATGATGATAAGAATTGCGAAAGTGTGCATGATGAATATGCTTGGCTTTATATATATATATATATATATATATATATATATATATACATTGTGATGTATATGAGTGAGTTGTGATGAATAGTGGTGAGAATTGTGAATGGATGCGTTATGTGTGGAAAATCATGATTTGATTTATTATATGTGATATGTTTTGTATTAGTGGCATGCTATATGTGTTAGTATGTGATGGTATGGGTGAGATGATTTATGCATGTGTTTGAATGTGTGTTGGCATATTATTATGCAATCTTGATTTAGTTGTTATTTCTCACCCTTCTACTGTTTTATGATGCTCTATGAGGCATTGCAGATTAGAGTTGCTGGAGGTCTTTTGTGGAGACTAGCCCTCCGTTCTGTTGTCGGTCTTGGTGTCTGCTCTGATACGTAGCACGGGAGTCGGGGAAACGATTATGTTATTTATGCATATAATTGTTGAATATTTTTGGTATCACCTTTATATGGAAAAGTTTCCCAATTAAGAGTAATCTATTTTATGCTATGTATCAAATTCATGAGCAGGGATGGTGTTTTGTTTATTTAAATGTGGTGTTCCTGTTCCTGTCGGAAAAATAAATTTTTAGTTACTCTGATTTTATTTATGTATTATTTATTCACGATGGGAATTGGGGTATTACAATAAGGTGGTCGCGTCACCGACAAAAATCGTACGCTACAGGAAAATGGCGACTCTGTTGGGGAGGTCTTTAGGATTATAGTTCCTAAGAGGTCTAGGATGATTAGTTTTAGGTATTATATATATATATATATATATATATATATATATATATATATATATATATATACTGCTTTTCCTACTTGATATCCGTGTTTATTTTTCTGTCAATGGGAATACGAGTGATGTCGCATGTGGAACGTTTGAGATAACCCTAAGATAGGTGATGGCATAGACGGGTGGTCTTACAGGGAGTGATTCCCGAATAAGCGATCCTGGTAGACCATCAAATCAGGCGAGGGCTCGTGTGGATACTATGTTAAACGACTAACGTCGTGAAAATAGACGATATCCCAGTGCGACACCCGTGACCCTGAGGATTTTGTCGACATTAACCATGTGACCATTTGGTAGTGCGGTGACTATCAGAAAAAGTTGATACGCGATACTACACCCAAATTGAGATTACCCTAGGATGCTACAGCTCGCTCGTGTGAACCAGCTTGTTGTTGTTATCCCTAGGGGGTCAATGATTTTGGGAACCTTTAACCCGTTCTACAGGTACAAAAATTATCCAGAATACAACCATTGGGGATGGGTAGAGCCATGACTCCATGCTCGTGACGTTGAACCCTTGAACCCATGTTTTTTCAATCTTTTTGTGTGCTGCATTCATGCACTCATTTAAAAAACTCTTAAACAAAGGAAAAATCTTCTCTTTTCTTTTCTCTCTCTTTTTAAAAATAAACTAAAACAATAATTGCAAATATCAGAGAGAAAGATTGCGTTATGGATTTCGGTAGAAGAAAGACGCACAAGTACACCTTCAAGGCTCCCAAACTAGAAGATTTAAGAAAGCTGGCAAGCATGATTACCAACCCTGATGCTTTCAGAGCTAAGCACGGAGGGCTGTTGTCTCTATTAAGGGTCCACGTAGTTGAAGGAATGCTGTTAACGTTAATTCAGTTTTACGATCCGGTCTATCACTGTTTCACATTCCCGGATTATCAACTTACACCAACACTGGAGGAGTACTCTCACCTGACTGATTTACTCATCACTAACCAAGCTCCCTTTTCTGGACTGGAAGAAATTCCAAAAGAATAAACCATTGCAAGAGCGATCTATTTGGACGAGCCAGAAGTCAGGACTCACATGACCACTAAGGAAGGGATCCAAGGTTTACCAGCCAAGTTTTTGGTAGAGAAAGCCCTGTACTTTGCCAGTATAGGAAACATAACTGCTTTCGAAGATATATTTGCTCTATTCACATATGGGTTATTCCTTTTTCCCAACATCAATAACTTCGTCGATACCAATGCCATTAAGATATCTCTGATTGGAAACCCCGTACCAACCTTGCTCGCAGATTCTTATCATTCTATACACTTAAGGAATTTGTACAGCGGAGGAATGATCACATGTTATGTACCCTTACTTTGAAAATGGTTTACTTCCCATTTACCCAAGTCTGCTGCTTTTTGGGACCGTAAGAGTACTCTACGTTGGTCACAGAGAATCATGTCTCTTACCAACTCTGACATAAATTGGTACAATAGGATTTATGAGGTGATAAAGATCATCGACTGATGTGGAAATTTCCCCAACGTACCCCTCATAGGAACTAAAGTAGGAATCAATTATCATCCAATTTTAGTTTGCCGTCAACTCGGATACCCGATGAAGAATATCCCACGTAATGTTCATATGGAAGGTCTTTTCTTCAAGGAAGGAGAAAATGACAGAGCACTAAAGAAGGAAATAGTGCATTCCTGGCAACATGTTCACAAGAAAGGAAGAGAGTCTCTAGGAAAACTAGATTGTATCTCCGTGGAAACTTATCTCCACTGGGTACAAACTAAAGCTCTCAAGCTGAAGATGCCTTACGCTCGTCAAGAAGTTCTTCCGTTAAAGGAATCTGTCCTGTATTTTATGTCTGATACGGAAAAACTCCAGGTCGTTCTCAACAAGGTTCAACGAGAGAAAAGCTCTTGGAATAACAAGTACCGAATCCTCAATGTGGAGTGTACCAAAATTCAGAAACTGTTGAAGGAAAAGGATGCTTTGATTACGATAATAGAGTAGCATGTTGTAGAGAGTCAAGAAGACCGAAGAAATTTGCTTGCTCCTTTCACTTGGCAAAGGACTGACTAACCGACAACGGCTGAGGAACCCCGGTCAAAGAAAAGGAAAATACCAGAACCAGCATCTGAGTTCTCCTCAGAGAGGACTCAGGATCCATGAACTTAGACATTTCCTTTTACAACACTTTGTAAAATACTGTATTTTCCCTTTCTGCAATCTTTCAAATTCAATAAAATAGGGTCTCCACCCTTTACTGTATGTTATTTACAATCTATTTGTTGAAGTTTCTTTTGATTAAAGCAAAAAAAAACAAAAAAATATAAATATCATTTCATTCATCATTCTCACATAACGCGTTCTTCTTATCTTCGAATCTCACGTATGTGTCACGATTCTAGAGTCAAACTGTCTCATTCGTACAATACTCGGGCCAATCGACAAAATAAAATGGACGATCTCGAGGAAGAGACCAGAGAGCTGAGAGAAGAAGTCAACGCTCTGAAGGAAGATCTGAGGAAACTTCACAGTGACATGTAGTCTCTGGCAGCAGCTCAGAAGCAACAACAAAGGACTGTGATCTCAGAGATCACATCTACGCCCATAGTGGAGACATATGATCCTCGGTACAACATGCCTAAAGATCGCCCCTGGGGCATGCCTATCAACTTTGTCCCTGAGGGATACATCCCGCCGGTCACTGAAGACCCAAAAACTGCAGCAGGAACCGCTGGGCCTGAAGGTTACAAACTTCGGGAAAACGAAGATGCAAGAGTGATGACAGCAACACCTGAAGGTTAAAAACTTTGGGGTATGGAGGCACCAAGAGTCACTGCCGTAATGACTATACCATAACCAGTGGTACACACTGTCCCAGAAGGACAGAATCCACAAGCAATTTCTGGTGGAAACGAAGATATGTACGAAAGGATGAATGAGTTCTAGGAGCAATTCCTGGAGATGCAGAAGGAACTGCATGCTATTCGCGGTCAGGATTTGTTTGGAAAGGACGCTGCATACCTTTGTCTGGTCCCTAATGTGAAAATCCCACACAAACTCAAGGTACTAGACTTTGAAAAATGCAAGGGTAACTCTTGCCCTGAAAGTCATTTGGTGATGTACGCTCGAAAGATGTCAACTCAGACAGAGAACCAACAACTACTGATCCATTACTTCCAAGACAGTTTAACCGGTGCCGCACTCAAATGGTACATGGGTCTAAACTGCCTCAAGATCAACATTTTCAGAGATCTTGGCACTGCCTTCATTCAACAATATAAGTATAACCTGGACATGGCACCAGACAGAGATCAACTCAGAGCAATGTCACAGAAAGACAAGGAAACCTTTAAGGAATATGCTCAGAGATGGCATGAAATTGCCGCCCAGATCTGTCCCCCTCTTGAGGAAAAGGCGATGACAAAGATCTTTTTGAAAACCTTAAGCTCATTCTATTACGACCGAATGGTCACCAGTGCGCCCAACGACTTCACTGAAATGGTGAACATGGGGGTACGCCTTGAAGAAGCAGTCTGAGAAGGACGACTGGTCAAAGATGCAGAGCCATCAAGCAGTACCAAAAGATACGGTACTGCTTTCCCAAAGAAAAAAGAGCAAGATATTGGTAATATCTCTCTGGGAAAGAAAAGGCGAAGGTATCAACCAGTAACAGGAGTAACTCCTGCTATCAACCTTACGCCGGCTCCAACGTATCAACCTCAGGTTGCTCAGAGCCAACCAAATCAACAACATTATCAGCAAAGGACGCAACAGCCTCTTCAGCAGGCTCGTCCTCAGTACAACAAAAATAATCGTACGACACGACCACCAGGGTTCGACGCTATACCGATGTTATACGCAGAACTGTTTCCACTCTTACTAATCAAGGGGCATGTACAAACCAGATCTCCTCTTACAGTGCCAGAAAATCCATCTTTTTGGTTCAAAGCGGATCAAACTTGCCCTTATCATCAAAGGAGGATCTGGGCACAACATTGAAAACTGTCTGAGCTTCAAATCTGATGTGTAGAAGCTTGTCAGAAACAGGGTCCTATCTTTCAAAGATACTAATCCAAATGTTCAGACGAACCCGTAGCCACAAGATGAGAAGACTGCAGTAAATTTGATAGAGGAGGAATTTAGCCGCAGTTATCAAATTCGCGATGTACTTCTATTAGGAACCAATCTCCTCAGGATGCATTACAGATAGAGCGGGTACGGTCATGTACCACCTCACAATTATCACTAGTGTGATATCTGCTCAAAGAATAATCAGGGGTGTTCCGTAGTGCAATCAGCTCTACAAGAACAAATGAATCTTGGATGGATTCAAGATCATCGAATCTGTGAGGTCAATATGGCTCACGCAAATCCCAACATTATTCAGAACCACAACATTCTGATGATGAACGTTAACTTGGTGGCAATGCACTCAAGGCAATGTCAATATCATAATCTGCCACGGCAGGATTATAATTCCTGTCCGATCTGCTCAATAAGCAATCAGGGATGCTCTTTTGTACAAGAGGCCCTCTAGCATCAGATGGATCTCGGATGGATTTAGGATTACTATGATAGAAATAACCATCAAGTCAATATGATTCAGATCTTTGATATTCACTTGATGAATACCAGTCTGGTAGAATTACATGCTAAGCAGGTCATGCTCGGTTTTCTGGCTTCACATGATTATCAAGGTTGTAAAGTGTGTCATAGAGACAACCAAGGAAGTTCACTTGTCCAAAGAACACTCCAACACTTGTTGGACAACTGGTGGCTTCCAATCTACTTGGATGAGGCTACACAATAGGTTAGTATGACTGACGATAATCCTGATAGGCATCAAAGTCAGGATGTGTGTGTAGCGTACGATTTTTGTCGGTGACGCGACTACCTTGTAGCGCGCGATTTTTGTTGGTGACGCGACCACCTTATCACAGAATTTGGGTTTTCTCCTCAATGAAGAGGAGGGGGTGCTACTTTCTGATTTCTTATTTATCCCATGAAGCTGGAAGGGAAAGGGAAGCTATCTCAAACTAACCTTGCACGTGAATATTTAACTGAACAAACGCTTAAAGAGATTCGGGGAGTTGGGGGTCAGGTTATACAATGGGGAGTTATCAATTACTCATCCTATATGTGGTTATCCACAGGTTGTTAGCTTTAGGTTCAGCTTTGTACTTGATGGTGTTTATCCGTTAATAGGTTGGGAAAGTTTCTTGGGAAATATGAGAGAGAGAGAGAGAGAGTGAGTTTTTGTTGATGTTCGGGTTTTTCCGATGTTTTTGGTAAGGTACTGGACCTAATGTTTGATTGATGTGTGAAGGTACTAGACCTAGAGTTTTTGTTTAGTATGCTCGCTAAGATTTCACAATCTTATGCCTACGTATTCCCGTTTAAAGGAAACAGGGAAATCAGAGCAATCGTAGTTTCTCCTATTCTAAGGGAGGAAAAAAAATATTTTGGTGTCTTGTTCAAAGCCCAAGATTGAAGCTAAAAGGTTTATTTGTGTCTTGTTCAAAGCCCAAGATTGAAGCTAAAAGGTTTGACTGAGAGAGAACTTGTCTTCTCTAAAGGGAGACATATCGTCTGTTTATCACAACTGTTGGGTGACTGATTATAAAGGAGGATTACTTTAACTGGGATATGTGAATCCAACAATGCCATAATTTCCTTTATAGGGGATTTATCCTGAAGGAGAAAACTTTAACTTAGTGTAGAGCAATGCTATCTTTCCTTAAGAATTTCTCATGCTAAGAGAGGGACAGTGGCGTGGATGTAAATAATCCAGAGGCTTGCCGCTTACAGCAATTAGATGAAAGAAAGGGATTTACCAGGATAAGAGATGGACAACAGCTTGGATATTTGAATTAACAAGTGTGCCACTTATAGCAATTATCTGGGATTAGGTTTTGTTTTGAATGTTTGTTTTGATAAGTGATAAACAGAGAAATGACTTCCTACAGAGGAATTTTGATTTCCTCTGAGGGAATGTTGATTTTTGTGTGCCTTGATCAAAGCCCAAGGTTGAAGCTAAGAGATTGATTGACTCCACTAGGGAAGTCCTTATACAAAGCCTAAGAGGAGGCTAGAAAAGACTGACTCAACAAAAGAGTGTTTATCTGTCTTGTACAAAGCCCAAGATTGAGGCTAAAAGAGACTGACTCATTGGGGGATATCATTATACAAAGCCTAAGAGGAGGCTAAAAGCTTGACTTTTCCGGGGAAATATTTTGTGTGTCTTGTACAAAGCCCAAGATTGAGGCTGAAAGGATTTTGACTCCATTGGGGAGGGCTTGTATGTGTCTTGTACAAAGCCCAAGATTGAGGCTAAAAAGAAGAATGACTCTGTGGGAAAGAAATTTGTATTTGTCTTGTACAAAGCCCAAGATTGAGGCTAAAATGAGACTTTACTGACTCGGCTGATGATATTTTAGGTGTCTTGTACGAAGCCCAAGATTGAGGCTGAATGAGTTTGACTTTGCTGGAGAGTATTATCTGTCTTGTACAAAGCCCAAGATTGAGGCTGAAAAGAGTTTGACTAGGCTTAGGAAATTTATATGGTGTCTTGTACAAAGCCCAAGATTGAGGCTGAAAAGGGTTTGACTCAACAAGAGAGTGTTTTTATATGTCCTGTATAAAGCCCAGGATTATGGCTGAACAAGCTGGAGAAATCATTATACATAGCCTAAGTGGAGGCTGACTTCTGCTAGGGGAAATCATTATACAAAGCCTAAGAGGAGGCTGGAAGAGATTGACTCAACTAGAGAGTGTTTTTATATGTCTTGTACAAAACCCAAGATTGAGGCTAAAAAGGATTGACTCAACAAGAGAGTATTAAGAGGTGATTGACTCAACAAGAGAGTCTGAAAGTTGATTGACTTAACAAGAGAGTCTAAAAAGGTTAGCTCCGTTGAGGAGAATCATTGTACAAAGCCCAAGAGGAGGCGAACTATGCTGAGTAAAGGAAGGATCATTATACAAAGCCTAAGAGGAGGCTAGCTTCTGCCGGGGATTATTGAGATCCCGAGGTAGGTCCAAATGGGGAATCAACTCTTGATGAGGGTTACAAAAGAGTTGGGGTATCAGATGCCTTGTGGTTCTGATTTGGGATAGTGTTATACTGATGATAAACTGACCCTAGCTGGGGATTTTTAGGAGAAAGGCTGGGTTTTAGAACCTATGGGTTTCATCTCTACTGGAGATTGATCCAGAATGACCCGGGTTTCTCTTGTGTTTATAGGGAACTTGAGAATGTCTTTGAGATCCAAGAGGAGATTAGACTGTCCAAGTCTACTGTTATGGAAGAGTTTATCTTTGTATGATGCCCAAGAGGAGGCAAGTCTTTTAAGGGATGAGAATCAACCCTAAATGGGTCTGAGATTTGACACTGGAGAGACTGCTCTAGCAAAGGATGACTAAGTTCTATCTTATACCTTTAAGAGGTCTTCTGGGTCCTTGTATTAAGCCCAAGAGAAGGCATGAGAACTTCTAAAAAGCCAGAGGGTCCTTGTACAAAGCCCATGAGAATGCGGGGATGCTTTTTGGAAGCCCGTGGGTCCCAAACATAAGAAATGTTCAAGAAAGGTTTCACCGAGAATTAATCCTTTAGTGAACAGTTATAGGGTTTGAAGAAATTCAAGAGAAGTTTCACCAAGAATAAATCATCTCTGGGGAATAGAATTTCTTTGACAATTTCTAATAGTGACAGCCTGAGAAAAGGTTCACCGGGAATACTGCATTTCTCTTTGTTCCATATTGTTTAAGTCCAAGAGAAGGCAAGACTGTATCTGGAAATCTTATGGGGATCTAGTTTTGACTGTATTAAAGAGTGACCAACTGGCTTTACCTAGTTCTAGACCTAGTTGTCGGGGGAAACTCTAAGCAGGTATACTAGTATATATACAGTTGATATATGACAAGTATTTAAAAGGATATGAAAGAAGGACTTACAAGGGAGCAGCTTCCCACAATACAGTTATATATGTATGAAAGTAAGTAAATGAAAACTGATAAAAACTTACAGGTGAGCAAGCTTCCATGTTGTTCAAACAAATATATACATGTACAAGGGACTTATACAATGACTAAGGCCCAAAATTATTTATGTACAAGGGGGTTGGGTCTTACACTCTATTAAAGGCCAAAAGATTTATTTTTGTACAAGTGATGGGGCTTACAACTCAAGGAGAGGCCCATGGCTAAACAGTGATCGCACCATTGTTTTGAAAATTGTACTAGGACTTATGCAATGATTGAGACCCAAAGTTATTTTATTTACAAAGGGGTTGGGTCTTACACTCTATTAGAGGCCAAAAGAGTTTGAAAAAAAAGTAATGGCGAGGGTGGAAATGATCAAAACCCTAATTTGCTTAAAAAAGGAATTAATTTTGATTAAAAATTAATAAAATTATGGAAGATTTAATCAAACATGTGAAAAATGAATTGTAATCTTGGATTAATGTTTGAAAAATCATGTTTTTATCCATAGAATGATTAAAAATTATTAAAATTAGGAAAATCAAGAGAGAGAAATATTTTAAATGTTCAAAAACAAATAAAAATTAATTCTTTGCAAAAATATCAAATATATGAAATAAATAATATTTTTGGGAAATTATTGTAAAATAAAATATTTTAATATTTTTGTGAATTTTGAAAAAAAGAATCAACTCAAAATCTTAAAATTCAGAGAGAAATTAATTTTTGAAATGGCGCCAAGAACACGCGCGTGTTCTGATTTTTGCAGATTTGCAAAATTCATGATTTCTCACTGATTACTTGATGAAATCACATGATCCAAATATCAAACTTGCTCGTTTTGGACTCACGATCATGACTATGGTACTTAATTTCATTTAGTTTCAGTGTGGATTGAGATAATCGTGATGAACACAGATGAATCCTAATTTGCACAAACCAATATGAAATTCCATACACGATTGATTCATGGCAATTTATTGAGGGTTATTACTCTATATACATGCAGAAACAAGATGGTAACTCAAAAATTCATTTATGATGCATGGATCATAGAGTTTGAGAGTGTCAGGCTTACCTCTTGCAGCTGATGATCGAATTCTAAGTTGGAGGTGTTGTAAGTTAGTTCCAATAATCTGGACAACTTCCTTAGGTACCAAGGGTTGTGTCTGAATGTTTGGAGTGGATTGAAATGAGCTGAACTTGAGATGGTATCTCAACTGCAACTATGTCAAGAGCTTGAGCAGTTGGCTGGTGATTTTGTGAAATTGGTGTTCCAGATGTTATGTAAGAGTTTGGATCACCTCTATATGTTATAGGTGAGGTGTGTGAACCATTAGTTTGGTTGGAATCATTCTCAAATGCAAAACCCGATAGTGACTTGCAAGAGAAGGTTTTTTTGGAGTGAAAGTGGTGATTTTGAGAAAGGCATCTGTTTAGGACCTTTGGTGTACTCAAACTGGTCACAATTGAGGCCTATTTATAGTGTGTCAAGTTTGTTTTGTAAGCAACAATGTGTGGCAACTGCAGCAGGCCTTTGGCCAATGTGGATCAAATGGAATCTCAAGACTCCTTTAGCCATTGACTTGAGATTAGAGCACAGGCCTATGGTCCTCTATTGTATAAGCTTATCTTGACTCATTTGGTTGATCATGGACTAATACATGCCAGCTCTATGCATCAATTGAATGTCTCAAAACAAAATTGGAGTCTTGAGGCATCTTTAGCTTTTAGGGATGACACATCTACATGTAGTTCCAAAGACTTGGAAGGCTTATGGATCAGTGTTTATTCCTCCTTGGTCTCCCCCTGAGGTGTGCAGATGGAAAAACATGTCTTTGAAGACTCATAATATGCAAATTCGACCAAATGCACAATTCTGACTTAGTGAAAAATCAGATTTTGGAGCTAACTTCCCATGGATGTATCTCTCAGCTCAAAATGAATTAGAGAGACTTCTTGTACTTTTTGAAAAGCTTGAATGATGTACTAAAACATTGAAGTTTGAAGATTTCATTGATTCATCTTGGATCAATGTGAAAAATGCCTTGGAAGTTTGATGTTTCATGCTGAAATTACAAGGCAGAATTTTCACTATGTGTTTTTTGACATATTTTGGTTTTTTTACCACTTTGCTCCACTACTAACTAAAAATTCATGAAGAATTGGAACTTGATGTAGTTGAAGCTTTTGTAGAGTGTAGCAGACCTATAAATCCAGTTTTGGATCACCCAAAATGGTTGCTTGGATCTCAAGTTATGGTCCTTGGAAGTTGGTACCCTAGCCACATTGTTCCATAACTTAGAAAAAATCTAAGTTTTTTTTATGGTTACCCCTTTTACAAGTTAACTCACTTTCTTTGATTTTTCTTGATGAATGATGATTCAAATCACATATTAACATTGTTTTAGGGTTAAAGAACCTTGGTTGAGCAAAAATCCAAAAAGTCAAACTTGGACTTTTGTATAGTTGACTTTTTTTATCAGATGAAAATTTGACTTTGTGATTCTTTTGTGAAATCAATCCTTTGGTTCAATTAAACATCATGGATGGCCTCCAAGGGTATTTAGGAATGTCTTAGACCCCTCCCCAAGGTTTGAGATCAAGGGTAGGCCAACAGTTAAGGATAGGGTTTGACTTTTTCCATCAGAAACCCTAATTTGTGATCAGATGGTTTTGACCTCTTGTGGCTTATAATTTGAGCTTTTTGAGTCAATCGAATCTTGTAAACATGTCAATATGATGTATTTGAAGTCTTTGAAGTTCAGGAATAGTTTAAGGACATTATTTAGAGTGTATTTGAAGTGTTGGATGGTTTTGAAAGGGATAGAATCAAGACATGGCTTTGAAAATGCAGAAAAGTCAAAATATGAGGTTTTGATATTTGACTTTTGGATTCTAGTGTTTGGAGAGGAAGATGAAGGTTTGGAAACCTTCAAGGGATGATTTGTGATGTGTTTGGATGTTTGTTTGAATGGTTTAAGCTCTGGTTTTGAAAATTAAAATCTCACTCTTTGAAAATTTGAAACTTTGAAGTGAAAGAGGAAGAATGAGAAAACACGTGTTGTGATTGTTTTGGTGTGTCTTGAATGATTAAACGTGGTCTCTATTTATAGGGGAGAAAGTTTGTTTTGGAGGAACAATACTGGTTGAAGGATGAGCTCAATGTTCAATGGTTTTGGAAATGCATCATTACTTCCAACTCAAGGTACTTTATCACTTCCACTAGCCTAACTCTTCTTTTGACCAATTCCACATTCTGCAGAGGTGTTTATTGTTGTTTAAGAGTGCATCTTGACTGGTGAGAGTGGTTTATTTGACAATACATTATTCCACATAAATGCCTCTTGAATTCAAGGCTTAAAATGATGAGGTCTCATCATTTCAAAGGGATTTTTCTTGACTTAGTGGCTTTAACTTGCAGGTTTTGGATGGTTCACTCAGATTCTTGTTGAATGAGAATTGCTTAATCATCACACTTGGACTCATAAAATCATGCACTCCAAGTAATTCTAAATCTGTCTTGCCAAAACAGTTGCATTAAGGCTTATTGTGCACTCCATATCTGCTTGCTCAAATGGAATTAGATTGTGTTCTTAGACATTTTGAAAAGCTGGTATATCGTACTTCAACTTTGATGTTTGTATTTGGTCTTGATTCATCTTGGATCTTGATGAAAAATAGCCTCAAAGTTGGCTAAAACACAAAACAGATTCTGACCAAAATTTCTCTAAGTGTCAAAGTTCAAAAGTGTGGAAACCCTAACTTCATGGCTTCATATCTCAAAATCTATGCACTTTTTGGAAATCCACCCTAAGTGACAAAGTTGTAGTATGTAACAAGCTCTTCAATTTGATCTTTGGATCAAAGAAAATGGTTACTTGGTTTGGAAGTTATGACCTTGCAAAGTAGGGCAAAAATCATTGTTTTTCCATGCCTTAGAAAAATTTAAGTTTTCTAAGGTTGCCCTTTCTACAAGTAATCTCACTTTTCTTGATTTTTCTTGATAAATAATGATCCAAATCACATATTAACATTGTTTTTAACTTGAAGATACCTTGTTTGACAAAAAAAATCCAAAAGTCAAACTTGACTTTGGGCACAGTTGACTTTTTGTATCAGATGAATCTTGAACTTTGTGATCCTTTATGAAATCAAATCCTTGGGCTAAATTAAACATCATGGATGGACTCCAAAGGTGTTTTTGAATATCTTGAATCATGTCCCAAGATTTAAGATCATGCCTTGCTCAACAGTCAAAGGTTTGGTTGACTGTTCATCAAAAACCCTAATTTGTGGCCCAAATGAATTTGAATCCTTGTATTTCTTATGAATCAAGTTCTTTGGATCAATTCAATCATGTGAATTGACTAATGTGATGTATTTGAGGTCCTTGAAACATATCTTGAGGTATTGGATCATGCCCAGATAAAAAAAAATCACTTTGGAGGCCCTGATCAACCAAAACCATAATTGGTGCACCAGATGAACTTGGGGCTTGATTGACTTGAAATGATGTAGACTTGTACTTGATTATTGAAGGATATCTCTTGATCTTCATGGATAAATAAAGGACTTGAGAGGCTGAATATCATGCCCATTCTTGATTGATCCTTTGCCTGAGTATCTTTTGAGGCTCAAAACTCTAATTTGTAATCAAATGAAGCAAACAACAATCTTTGTATCTCCAAATGGGTTAGTGATGCATAAAATATACACACATATGATGCTAATGAAATGCAAATGATGTGAGATCTTAGAGTAAAAAATTTGGGCATGACAATTACAAACTGCAAAAGTCATATAATGAATTTGACTTTGTGGAAATTGTAGGAATCAGTAGTCGATTCCCATATATGGCGCCATTATTCCGGCCAAGAACCAGAAATGAGAAGGTAAACGACAGTGATGGCGATTCGCAGCTTCCTACGCGGTGGAGTGGGTGTCTGCAAGGTTAGCATTTCAACGCTCAAGTAAATATATAGGAAAAAAGAGTGAAATTAAATTGTATTTCAAAAATGTTATTTGTTTTTGGCACATTTTATATATATATATATATATATATATATATATATATATATATATATATATATATATATATATATATGAGATATAATAACAAATTTGCTATGAGTTAAGAGTGAATTGCAGAGAGTCGTTGAATATTTTATAATTAAGATCTTTGATGATCACTAGAATAATAATCTTCGCGTATTAGGAAAATTATGGAAGAAGTAGGACCTTTATCTGATTGTTGATCGGGATTGGTATGATCGGCATAAACCCATTAGAGGTTGGTTTGACCGGTCCAAAACAGTTTCCAAGTGACTCCAACTTGTCATGTTTGCTGTAGTTCTGCTGAACACAATGAAAATTTGGCGAGTGATCATGTTCATCATTTTAGGATCATTGATATTCATTTGTTGTCCATAAAACTGCAATTTTGTTTTGGTCATCGGAGATTGTATTAGATATTCCATAACTCCATGAAGTAAACCAACAATGGTAGTTCGTGTCCATTCAAACTCCAAATTCTCTTTTTACATATGGTTTAGGAAATTGGTGGTCATGAATGACGCTAAATATGCAACCTGTAGGGGAGGATCAAAACCTGGTGGAAGCTTTTACAAGAGGGATGATAGTGTTTTCCATTCGAATGAGCGAATTTACACAATTTATATTAATCTGACTAATCATAGGATTAAAAGGTGATTCCCTAAGAATAACTTGATCACAATTGTGAGACTGGTCCCCTTTACATCTATGTAGCACCAACACCTTTGAAAATTGGTGTGTCTGTATCCGTATTAGATACCGACACTTACACCGACCTTTGTACCTTTAATTTATTCATTTTCTAAATTATTATCAGTGTTGTATTTAGGATGTCCGTGCGTCATAGCTCTTGATCAACTCCGTTCGAATTATTATTTTGGCTATTATTTTGATTTAGAGTTATTCCTTCTTAGAGGATTATCCATTTTATCATTTCTTAATTGCACTAACTACTAATACTTGAAACAAATTATCTCTAAATTAGTCTCAGTGAGTATGCCAATTTGTTAACTGAATTTGATCAATCTTAACAAACGAATTTAAAGAACAATCTAGGATTCGAATTGGATCCTTAAAAGCTGCAATGGTTCAAGTTAAAGCTTGCGAGACAAGAAACGTATAAACTCAAGTATAAATGCGTGAACATGAATCAAAATGCAGAAAATGTACAAAAATAAATTATAACTAGTATAAATTGTAGTATTTTATTATAAAAACTGAGTTACATACATAATTCGTTTAATCCCTCTAATGATAGGTTTAAATGAGAGTTTGTCAGATAAGCTTGTTGATAATGGACAGATTGATAAGAAGATAACTCTTATTTTCTTCTAGGAGGATCAGGTCCTTTATCTTCTCTACCTACTTGAGATTTGCATTGAAAAGGTTTTGCAGCTGTATTGTAGTTAATTTATAATTTGGAAGCCAGTTGTATTGAATAAAGGGGATTCAAATTCTCTCACCCATGTTTGTTTATGATTCAATCTTTTTTATTTTTGCAAACATTAATCAGATTCAAATATTCCAATTTTAAGCTCTTTTGTAGGCTAACAAAGATAAATATATAGTTTTATTGTCCAAAAATATTGGCTGTGATATTAGACAAAGTCTGAATGACACTTTTGTTGTCTATAAAAAGAAAAATGGCTGCAATTTTTTGGCTAAGCTTGACTGCTACTAGGGAACTATTTTTTTATAAAATTAGCAACTTATTTAAACAATTCACTTCTTTGAAGAATTACAATTGTGATTACCCAATGTTCATGCATTTATTTAGTTACTGAAAGTTCAGAGTTTTTTTAATCATGTTATTTAAGTTGTAATAAAATGAGTAAAACCTTAAGACACCATACAAATATGATATAAGTTACAAAATACTATTATAGCTTTAGCCTTTAAGCCTGTATTGTTTAAAATTTAACAGTAGAAAAAGAAAATAGTCCTGCACAAGACCCCTAACCCCAATGCAGTATATAGTGTCAAGTGATTCCTCTACAGAATCTGTTCCTTATATTTATTCATACTCAAATCTTTTTTATGAAAGAATAATACAGTAATGATTTTAATTGAGCTATCTAGAATTTCTATTGATCTGCATACTGATAAACGCACTAATGAACTATCTGCTTTGATTACGTACCACTTAAATTATTTCTTTTGGCTGGGATAAGATGGCAGAATCAAATTTTGTTATCACTACTCAAGAATTTAACGACCAATCGAAATTCTGGTAAGATATATTAACAGGTTCACTATCGCTTAAGAGATGTGTCAATAGACCTGCTTTATTTGGTTCAACGTAATTAAGAATCCACTTGAGTATATCTTGCTCTTGTCCAAAATCTCCACTGAACCTGCCAAAAAATGTTTCACAAGCTATGATACACAGAATTTGAATTCGGTTAGAATCAAGGTTCAAGAAAAGCTCAAATTGCTTACCACTTGAAAATCCGTGGGAGATGAACAACTCTCTTCTCTAGGTCCACTTCAATGCCACCATTCTCAAAGATCTCTCTTGCAGCACCTCTTAATTCATCTACAACTCTATTGGGTGAAAAGAACCTCACTTTTGGGCTAGATTTTGTACCATTACAAAGTCCAAAATGGAATAACGGGTTCAACTTGGCAAGAGCAACCTGCAGTTTGTAAAAAACGGGTTAATCAATCTATCTCCATAATTATCATTTACTTATTTTTATTTACTTCTGTGAAAGATAAAAGTGATTTTAAAATCAATTAATGATTTTGATCATTATTTGACATAGCGCATGAGCATTTCCAAGACTGTTTTGAGAAAACTAACAGGAAATTGATTAAAACAATTTACCTCTAACCGTTTATCTCCGGTGCTAAAGGGCTTCATTATGGAATATGGTGACCTCTGATTACATCTGAGAATACCATTTTCAATAATGGCAAGAGAATAGGGATGTCCTCCAATCAAATACAGGAAGTCATTAAAGAAGGATCTCCTATCAATTACACCTTCTGGGCTGCCTACGCTAATGATAGCATGTATGACCATGGCATTATATAAATTTAAGAAGAAGGCAAGCTTCTCATTTTCTGATAGTTCACCGATATTCACTCGCTGCAAATCCTGAGTCATATTTACATACCTACAATTAGAATGAAAAATAGCAAGATAAATAAGTTATAACACTAGACATTAATAATCTGATGTTAAAAGAGAAAAACTAGCCACAAGGAAGCCACCCCAAATGATGGAAAACTTCTAAGAATCACCATTACAAGCTTTCAAGTTAACTCAATGAGTCATGTTAACTCCAATTTGATCTGTAACATTATAACTATAACACCATTGTAGTTAAAGGGGCAGCCGTAATTGACAGAAGTTATGCGTAGTATCAAAGATCACAACGTAATCATGATTTAAAACCTTGTCAGTGACTAGATTATTAAAGATTAATAGATGAACTAACCCATATACTGTTTTGTTACAAAATTAAAACCATTCCTGATGAACGATTGCAGCAAAACAAAAATTGAGCAGCAGGAATAAGGCAAGAAATGAGAAGGAACACAGGGATTATCAAGGTTAGGAGTAATCAAAGACAAGGAGTTACGAGATGTTCGCAGCTTATGATTGCTACTCACTTGCTTTCACAGATTTGATAACTGAAACACTCACAATTGTTATGCTCTCACACAAACATGAAGCTAAGACTAAGACTTATATAGCTAATCATATCAAGGTAACTTGGATCGGTTGCTATCAATCACATTACTATATTAGGTATCTATGTAAATAGCCCAGTACAATTTGATGATCCGCTGGTTCTAAACATTTGTATTCAAATTATGCCACAATATAAATAGTTAAATGTAATATATATTTTGACTGAAAATATAAGAATAAATTAAGAATTATCATACCTACGAAATTCTTCGCTTTTGCTAATGGCCGCATAATCAACACGTCGTCTATCATCAGAAGCATAAGACTCAAGAATGGCAGACATAATCTTGGTAAGCCTGTCGCAAACTGAAGCTGCTGTCTTTGGTTCATTGTCATTTACAGCACCACGGAAATTAAAGCATCTGGGGATAAAGGGTTCATGCTCAAGGAAACGATACAAGTTAGTTCCGTCTACAATGTCATAATCCCTGCAGAAGAAAGTTGATAATGCCAATAAGAATATTACCAAAAAATATTGTGACTCATATAATTATATTGAAACAGGGTCTGGTTTTATTAGGCTCAAAAGCTCGTTTCTTACCCGGAAACGTGATGGATAAAGTGCTTTCTGGATAACTCTTTTCCAATCTCAACAGCCTGAGCAATTGTTCATGAATGCAATATTTATTTTAGTGGATCATTACAGTTAACATAATTGAAAGTTGGAAGAACTTATTAAAAACTGGGACCTCAAAATATCATAACTAGTTGAGTTTTTTACTTTTGTTTTATTAGAAGTTCTCACTACTAGAGCCATTCTTATTTCAGACACCATTTTTTTATTGAACTAGTCATAACTAGTTGAACACAGAAATTTAATTTGGCATCATTATTTTAATAAAATAAAAAACTGTAAAATATAAAACAGTTATTTGGTAAAATTTCTAATATAAAAAGAAAAAAAAGACATGGAGAAAATTCTGACCAACATCCATTATATGTCAAGTTTAGCAGAATGAAAGTGTATGTTTAGCATGTTTAGCAGAATGAAAGTGTATGTTTAGCATGTTTAGCATGTTTAGCAGAATGAAAGTGTATGTCAAGTTAACAGGAACAGTAATTTTGTTAAAATTCTAAAGTACAGATTTTGTCAAAGTTGTGGTAGTTCACCTTAATTTCATCAATCTTTCTTTCTAAAAGAATCGATTTAATTAAAAAAAAGGGTGTTTTTAGGTAGTTGAAAATATTTAAAAAAGGCCAAAAAAACTCAATATACTAGTTTGGTTTTCAAATACGGTGAGTCTTAAATATAATGTTCCTTCAACTTTTCTATTAAATATTCATTGCCATAGATTTTTAAATATATCACATCATTGTACACCGTATTAAATATTCATTACCGGATTATATTTTAGGCTCATACACTTAAGACACTTGATATATCACAATATTAAATATTTACTGCCGGAGTATTTGTTTTGGGATGCACAATCATTTGCATAATTTTTTATTAGTATTATTCAGCTTAAATATAACGTTCCTTCATTTTTTTTCTATTAAATATTCATTGCCATAGATTAATCAAAAATGAACACTTGAAAATTTTAGCAAGTGCTGCAACCAAAATGTATCAGTGTGACGGTAGAAATACCGTGCCGAACAAGTCAAGCAGAAGAAAATGATGAGAAATGAAGAAACTAATAATTATTCTTTTGGAAATTTTTATACACATAACCACTTTTCTTTGTAATATTATTCAATATACCTATTATTTTAACAAATTTTCTAAGCTACCCATGTTTTAAAGATGGGGCATCAAATGAGTTGGAGTCTATTTTAGAATTTAGAAGGGACGTCAAATGAGTTGGAAACACTTTTATAAATATTTAAGAGGTGACTCCAACTCATTTGGCGTTCCCTACTAAACTCTAAAATGTGACTCCAACTCATTTGAGGCCCTTCTTTGAAACATGAATATTTTAGAAACTTTGTTAGAAAGATGTATATATTAGATAATATTATAGAAAGAAGATGGTTATATGAGTAAAAAATTTATTCTTTTGTTCTTATCTATAAAAAAATCATGGTATACGTGACTTTTAAGGAAGTGGTTTGATTAAATTCGAGATTAAAGATAGTGTATGGTTTATAAAATAAATTTATATTGTCCTCAAATATAAATTTATTAATCAATAATGTTATTAATGTAATTTTAAATTATAAATTTGATTTAACTAAAAATATACAGTTGATTGATTGACAGTGTAAAAGTTAATTTTTTTTTGTTTAATAGAAGTGCATTATTAGTGTAAGGAAGTTTTGTACATGCAACCAATTAAAACTCTTATATTTGTCCTGTCATTTCAGCATTTTAAAAATAAAATTGGAATTTATTCTGATTATGTTTTTCATTGATTGGCCGTGTAAAAAATTTTACACTACCAGGGCATTTTTTTTTCATTTTTTTTTTCAGTAAATTCTAAGTAAAATAATGAAATGTTAATCAATAAGTAAATTCATTTGATTGAAAAGTTCAAAATATGGCAACGAAATTATTTTATTACAAAAACTTTTTTACAAGCATTTGATTATGACCGTGTTGGTAATAGAAGTGATTATGACCCCAATAACCTGTTTCAATGCTTGCAATGGAAGCCAAACCCCAAAACCAATGTCCTCTGACATGAATTTTACTGTTATAGGAAACAGAAATGAAGTAATTGAGTATTAATCCAGTAAACCACTCATGTTTAGATATAAAATTTATTTATATTTATATTTTTATAATAAAGCAACCTCTCATGTATCAACGAGTTTTGGTGGAAAATAATCAAAAATTTAAAACAATTAAAGAATAATCTTTTATAATCGTATATTATAATAAAACAACCCCTCATGTATAACCAAGTTGTAGGAAGAAAAAAAAATCAAATTATTCATTTGATTGAAAAGTTCAAAATATGGCAACGAAATTATTTTATTACAAAAACTTTTTTTGTCTATGAAAACGTATATAATTATTTATTATTTATGATGTTTAAAATAAGATATTAATCAATAAGTACAACAAAATAAACAAATTTTTATAATTTTATAAAAGAAAAAAAAAATACGCTTATTATACGGTATACCAAGACGTACCTCGTTACGCGCGCACTTGAAGTGTTGAATCACAACCGCCACAAACTCGTTCCCTTCGAAACAATTCTTAACGATTTTCATTCTCCTCAACCAATCCTGAACGAACAATTTCCGCCGCAAAAGACTAACAAGTCCAATCATCTCGTCCGTTCGATTATCCTCAATATAATCACAACCGTACACGGGCAGTAACGGTGCATCATCGCCGGCAAATTTCTCAACCACCATCTCCGCCAACCTCCGATCAAACTCTCCGCTGTTTCGCAGCGAGTTTAACGCGACTAACCCTCCGATAAGCTTCTCGTTAAAGAAAATCATCGGAACAGTAGTATTTCCTGTTCTGTCTCGTAGCTCTTTCTCCCTCTCGCGAAACACGTCGATGTTGATTTCAACGAACTTCAGCTCTTTCTCTTTGAAGAATCTCCTTACCGCCGTACAGTCTCTGCAACATGATCTCGAAAAGAACGTTATCCTCCCTTTCATAGCTGGTTCTTCCTCCGGTTTCACCTTCACAACAACCTTGTGGCCTGAAAGATTGAATTCCGTCACTTCCTGATTCCGATCGTTATTCTTCGTATCGTTCTCATCCTTCTCATCGCTCTCCAAGCTCTGCTCCATCGATTTCCGAAACGAT
This sequence comes from Lathyrus tuberosus, assembly GCA_022829125.1. Classification (NCBI taxonomy): domain Eukaryota; kingdom Viridiplantae; phylum Streptophyta; class Magnoliopsida; order Fabales; family Fabaceae; genus Lathyrus; species Lathyrus tuberosus. The sequence continues at coordinate 377,307 of JALAZF010000153.1, forward strand.
GAAACTCGTTTTGCAATCGCGGTGGATAAATCGCTGCTCCGTTGACGGATGAAGCTTCCGAAGTCCGGCATGGTGCTGGAGACGGAGTTACTCGGCGAATTTTCGTCGTTTTTGTTTCTTTGAAAATTCTCCGGCGGAACAGGAAGCGGGAGAAGTGAATGAGGAGGAATAAACCCTACGTTTCCTTCGTTTTTGCTATCTGCACCACCATCACGGTAACTGCTTTGGTTGTTAGAAACGGTTTCGTAACCGTTAACGGAATTTTCAGGTAAAATAAAATCACTTTGGAGTTGAACCGTTTGTGTTGGTTTCTCGGTTTCCGTGCCGTTAGGTTCGGGACCCATTGCAGGGAATTGGAAAGTTACTATGGGCGAGAGAATGAAATAAGAGTAGATTGTAATTAGGAGAAATTAATTAATATATATAGGAGAAAGAAGTGTTGTTTTAATTAGGAGAAAGAAGTGTTGGTCTATTGGTTTTGTTTGAAAGATTCTTTAAAATATTTCAATTGGAATATACAAGAAAAGGTCCAATAGAGGAGCACACAAATGTGTTCGTTTTATAAATTTTTTTCTTTCATTTTTGAGTTTGAGATTCATGTTTCTAAGAGGTGTTTTTTATATTATAAAAAACAATTAATGATATTTCATTAGCATTAGTTCTTTTCCAAAAAGGATAAAATTACTAAAATATTTTATTTCTAACATTAGTTCTTTTATATTTAATGTAGATTTTACAATTTTAAAATAGCACACATAAAGTTAATATTGCAAAATGATATGTCGGATTTAGAGATTTGAACATTAATAAAATGTTTGGCGATAAATTATTAATATTTAGTTTTTAGAAGTGTATTTGCAAACACTCTAACGATCAAATTAATATAGATCATTAGTGTAAGGTTTTATAGTTTAGAATATCATGCATTAACACATGAATTGTTAGTTAGAGTTTATAGTGGATGCTTATGGTTTAGAAACCATGTAACCTTCTCAGGGACAACTATCTCAAGGAATAAGAAATAGAAGATCATGCAAGCTCTTTCATCGGACAATCTTTAGGGATTAAACGACCTTAACCAAGTGTGTCTATTAGGCATGTATATTTCTTGGTTTGTACAACTTCTTAAAACTTGGGTGACTCGGTTGTCAATGATTTTGAACTTTTCCCCAGTTTGGAATAAAAAGTGATCTTGTGTAGATCTGAGGTGTTACTACTTGAGAGATGAATTCAAATTTGATGGTGTACTTCGTTTTATGGTTGATGTCTTACAACTATAGCCCGATGTATGAAGAGTTATATCAGCAAACACTCTAACGCACAAGGCAAAGACTAAAAACAATGAGAGGTCGTTTAGGGTTAGAAATTGTGTACCTTAGTTTTAGGGGAATGCGTTTAGGTGGAGAGAGATGACAATTTGGTTTCTTCTTCCCTTAAACCTCAACCCATGCCCTTTCTGCTGATAATGGTTGGGGAAGTTAACTTTGCTCTAGGGTGATTACTAATGCATCAATGTTTTCGGTTTGCATTGCCTTGATACAAAGTGGAAGCGTAGTCAGGTGGAGTTTTCTTCTTCGAACTTACCATTCTCTCTGTGTAAGCATGTATTATGTAGTATGCCATTAAGCATATGTCTTATAGGCTTCTGATTGACGATGAAGTGTTCCATTTATACCATTGAGTAGATAACACCTATCTAGGTATTCCTCTAGTATATGTTGGCTCCGTTAAATCAGAGAAATATGAGATGATGGATTAGACTGGAGGTCCCCTCGATGATTGGGTAGTTGTGGTTCCAACCTTTTTGAATTGAATATGTCGAGATTTACTGCTTCTAAATTCTCCGTGTTTGATGTGGTGTTTCAGGAATAGGGTTCTTCATTCCCTTTACTAACTTCGAATAATAGATTCTTTGATATCCTTCGGCGGCACCGTAACAATTGCACCCTTATAGTTAGGCCTTTATAAGGGTAATTCAATCGCTGTTTCATTATCTGAATCATGAGTTGTCCCTCAGAGTCTTATTTTCTTTATCCTCCATTTCTTGGAATGCCTCTAACATCCTATTTGGATTGATTCATTTTATAGAATCCCCCAAATAGTTTGAGGGTTTCACATAGTCTCACAATAAATTCAAGTTTCGTTATATCATTGTTGAGATCAATATTGCTAATGTTCACCAAAACATATGTTGTTTTGAAGAGAGGATCAATAATGATGCTTGTGAGCCCTTATTTCCTTGCGGATGGAAACAAGAATGTTAGGTGAGAATATGGACTATGAACAGTGTAAAGGGGGTGAATAGACCTCCTAAAATAAAACTTTTGTTTGAAAAATGTTTTTATCATGTTTTTTAAAACAGATTATTTTGCGTGGCGGAAGCAAAGTTTGCGTAAAAAGAGATTATGCTTATATTGAGAGATTCACAAATATCCTTAATGTGTTCATAATGTATCCAATTGAACTATTGAAATTCACCAAATTACAAACTAATTGAATTGTAAAATCATTCAATTTCACAAGACGTGTTATCGAATGATTTTCAATTATGCAGAAGATTCTACTATCACAAGATGTGTTATTGAATTATTTTCAATTACGCCGAAGATTCTACTATCACAAGGTTGAATTACCAATTCTAACAAAACCTACAACTTATATAACAAATCTATACCAATAGATAAGCCTATCAACATGCAATTCTAGAAAGCAATAACAACAACCGAATCATGTGATCAACTACAAAATTAAATGTGTGTGTGTGTGTGTGTGTGAGAGAGAGAGAGGGAGAGAGAGAGAGAAAAGAGCGTGTAATAGGATTTATAGTTGTTTGGCACGATCGTCCTTGCTTTGTTCTTAATCCACTCTCCAATAGTTTCCCATTTAAAATTTTTTGGTCTTCCATTATGATTTGCAACAATATTACAAGAGTTTGTATAATTACTATTCCACAAATAATATGTTGAAAATAAAATTTCTTCTATTCTGGATCTTGACTTGTACACATCTCCATGAACTGAACTATATGCGAAATATTTACTCGAGATTGCTTCTTGAATCTTCTAACCCTAACAACCTCCTCATAAGTCTCCATTTGCGACAATTTCCACATAATTCTGACGGTATCTTGAGCGTTGGTATGTCCGAAGATCAAAAGAACTCCTACCCTATATGTAGACTTACACACACTGCTACCATGGTCAACCTGGAGAGAAGAACATTCAATTTTTTCCACCGGAGTTGTCACAATCAGTCACAACACCACACAATCTTTCAAGCCTCTAAAATCTAAAAAAAGAATATTCAAAGAAACGTTAATATAAAATGAATATCCTCAAATAATCACAAAACTATCAAGACGAGATTTGGATCCATGCAACAAGAACCCTGCGTGCAACTTTCTGATTTTTGTATTTATCCTATGAAGCTTAAAAGGAAGGGGGAAGATATCTCAAACTAACCCTGCGTGCAAATGTTTTCTTTAACAAATGCGAAGAGTGTTAGACGATGGCTAGGATCTAGAAGGGGGGTTGAATAGATCCCACAAATTTTATACACGCAAATGGTTACCAAAAATTGGTTTTAAAAGTTTTTACGGAAGCAACCACTGAATCACACGTCTACAACGAACCTCTACTAAAAGGATCGGATATGCACGACAATATTAGGAATGAAATAACAGATGAGAAAAATTCAGACTAATCAACCAGAAACTAGACGCAATCAACCAAATTTTGTTTGCTTGATGTTAATCCAATTCCAACGAGAGAAGTCGACAAATATTAATTGCAACTGCGTTCGATTTTGCGTTGAGTTAAATTATCAAACACTTGGTGTGAGCAAAACACTAAGTGCAGATTTCCAAATATCGTGAAAGTAAAGATGATTCTAAATACAATCCAAGGGATTGTATCAATTTAACAAAACAATTTCTCAGCTCTAACTTACAATATCTCAGAAATTTTGATCACTTGATACTTCACAAATTCAAATAATATTGAAATGTAAAAGAGTAGGGAAAGAGAGGACAAACACGATTTGATTAGGCAGTTCCCCAATCGTCCTCGCTATGGGTACCTCTGCCCCCAATTCCACAAATGGAATTGAGATATATATATATATATATATATATATATATATATATATATATATAAATTATCGTTTGCAAATTGTTTATACAAGAGAAGAACAATGAACATCCAAACTCTCAAACGTCTTTGATTGTTGATGCAGAGTCTTCTCTCCCCTTGATTCCAGATGAATCAAGTGCCTCGAATCTGGTTGAACAAATCACTGTCTCACGCTACTAAACTGCAAGAACCCATCGTTCTTCAGTTACCTTCACTCGGTCGATTTCGATCTTCCACAATTCGATCCCAAATCTTTCTTCTACGATCCTCTGACTGTAGCTACTAAACCGAACGAATACTCTGTTCTTCGGTTACCTTCGCACGGCTGAATCCCTGTAGAACGAAATGATTTGTGCAAAAAACCCCTAAAAATCACCCGGATTCTTGGAGGAAAAAACCAGAGGTTTTATTCAAGAAACACCTACCAATTCTCAACCTAGATCAGAAGATTTACACACTCCTAATTCTGAACGTTATCACTTCAAAACAATGGGTGACACAAACAAAAATGATTATGTGTAATTGTTTGTTGACTCATGGTTGAAGATGAAGATGAAGAGAAAGATTGGTATCTATTTTCACGTTTCTTGTTATGTTTTGAAATGAGATGATCCAAATATATATATAATGCAAGAATAACCAACTACGCGAAATAATAGAAATAACAGAAAAAATAGCCCAGGCAGCGAGCGGTCGACCGCCCAATAAATGAGGGTCGGCGTGAGCCAACCCATGGAGGCATCTATGCAAATTAAGTGACCATGCGTCGACCGCTCAACACCTTGCGTCGATGCAAACATGTTGATTTTGCAGAAATTCAAAGGCCCAGAAGCATGCGTCGACCGCATGCATCAGGGAGGTGGTTTCACAAGAAATGTTCAAAATAGCTTGAGTCGACTCATGCTTACCTTGGGTCGACCCAAGACCTGCAAATTTTCAGAAAATCATTGTTTTTGCACATTTTTACTGACAAAGACTTGGATCATGTATACCAAACATTAATATCATGATCATGCACAGGTAGAAATTTGTATAGACCTCTTTCTATATGTTTAGACACATGAAACATAATGATTAGATGCAACTTGCCTGACAATGAAGTGATACCGCTCAAATTACAATCTAAGGACTATCCTACTTGTTGACATCATTAAAACAGAAATAGATGAAAGACCTTAGCCCTCACAAAGAGATCGGGGATCGGAGGTTGGTTATACAAAGGGAAGCTGTTAACACCCAGAGTATCTATAGTAATCTATAGGAACCTTTATTTGCATATGTTTTACTGTTGTATTGCTTGGTTGCTTAAATTCATTTGCTGTGGAATAGGGAAAGTTTCTCCTTTAGGAAAGCTGAGGAAATGTTTTTGTTTCTTTTTAGGTTTTCTATTGTTTTTGGGAAGGTATTAAACCTAATATTTTGGTATAGTGCGCTCGCTAATATTTCGCAATCTTATACCTACGTATTCCCGTAAAGAGATCCGGGGAAATCAGAGCGATCGTAGTTCCTCCTATTCTATGAGAGGAAAAATATTTGGTGTCTTGTTCAAAGCACAAGATTGAAGCTAAAAGAGTATTTGTGTCTTGTTTAAAGCCCAAGATTGAAGCTAAAAGAGTTCCGTGTCTTGTTTAAAGCCCAAGATTGAAGCTAAAGGAGTTTTATGTTTTGTTAATAGCCCAAGATTGAAGCTAAAGGAGTTTTGTGTCTTGTTTAAAGCCTATGATTGAAGCTAAAGGAGGTTGACTAAGAGAGAATTTGTCATCTCTAAAGGGAGATACTCCACCTATTCATCACAAATATTGAGGAATTGACTATAAAGAGAAGTTGCTTTAACTAGGATATATGGAATCCAACAATGCCACATCTTCCTTTTGTGAGTCTCTACATGCTAAGAGAGGGACATTGACATGGATGTGTATAATCCAGAGGCTTGCCACTTACATCACTTAAATGAAAGAGAATTTTTAGCCATGATAAAGGACAGACTCCAGCTTGGATTTTGAATCAACAAGTGTGCCACTTACAACAATTTATCTGGAAAAAGAGTTTTGATTGTTTGTTTTGATATGTGATGTACATTGGAGATATCTTTATACAGAGAGGACTCATGGTCTCATATGTGGGGATGATGGATTCTGTTCCTTAATCAAAGCCCAAGGTTGAAGCTAAAAAAGGATGAAAACTGACTCAACTAGGGAGTATTATATCTGTCTTGTACAAAGCCCAAGATTGAGGTTGACTGGGAAAATTATTTTATGAAGCCTAAGAGGAGGCTGACTCTTGCTGAGGATTATTCAAATCCAGAAGAAGGTCTAAACTATTTTGAGGAATCCAAAGGGAAACTAACTCTTGCTGAGGATTGGAGAAGAGTTTATTTATCAGATGCCATGAGGCTCGGATACTTTTGGGGATTTGTTGATGATAACCTGGCTCTGGATGGGGATTTTAAAGATGAAAACCAGGCTTTGTTGAGGATCAGAAGAGCCTTAGAGAATGATAGGCTTGAATTCCTTAGAGGTTTTGACTCTCCTGGGGACTGGTGTAGGGATAGAGGTGACTAGGATCTATCCTATGCTTTTAGGAAGCCTGAGGGTCCTTATATGAAGCCAAAGAGGAGGCTAGGATGCTTCTAGGAAGCTTGTGGGCCCTTGTATAAAGCCCAAGAGGAGGCTAGGTGTTGAGACTTTCCAAGTCTAGGAAGAGCTCAAGAAAGGTTTCACCGGGAAATAATCCTTTCTTTGTTGAACTATTCCAGGGTTTAATGGGATTAAAGAAGAGGTTTCACCAGGAAATAATCCTCTCTTTACATTGAACTGTTTCAAGGTTGATCAAATTGAACAAAGCCCAAGAGGAGGCCATCTGCTGGTAGATTTATTGTATGATACCCAAGAGGAGGCAATGATGCTTGAATAAAGCCCAAGAGGAGGCTATATGTATTCCTTTGTACAGGGGACTAGTTGTTTGGACTGACTGAAAGGATCCTATTGTTTGAACTAGTCTAAACTGAGGATGATTTAAATGCTAAGAGAGACTTAACAAGATATGTACAAGTATATATAGATATATGAACAAGTGTATAAACAAGTATTGATTGATTTGAGGAAAGTGGTGAGTCTTACACTCTGGATAGAGGCCCAAGTGTATTGTGATTAATCAGATGTTTTCTTCAATATTGAATTAGGGTTTTAAAGAAATTGAAGAAAGTTTTGAATTTGAAGATGATTTGATCTCAAGTAAGAGATAAGCAAAAGGTGTTGGGTCTTACACTCTAGATAGAGGCCCAGGTAATTATTTGTATCTTGTACAAAGCCGGGGATGAATGAGGCTAAAAGATTTTCTATTTACAGAAGGGTGTTAGGTCTTACACTCTATCAGAGTCCCAGTTGTTTTCAAGCGGTTTAAAACAGACAAATGATTTTGAAAACTGAGATATGAGGCTTACAACTCAAGGAGAGACCCATGGAGGTTGTTTATTGTTTAAAACAAAGTTTATGTACAAAATATTGGGGCTTATACTCAAGGAGAGGCCCAAGTATTTTATTTGAAGTCAGTGATCGCACCGCGATACCGAAAGACGTTGTGGGAACACGGCTACGCCAATCAATATCAGAATGAGTGAGAGACATAATCTTCCGCGACCAATATAAACCATCCTTGAGGTTCCAGAAAGCTGCAGACTTCGGCAAGTGAGAAATAAACCACTTGTAAAGCAAAGGAGCACAACAGATAATCATCCCTTCACCATGGAAATTCCTGAGGTGAATAGAATGGTAAGCATCGACAAGCAAAGTAGGAATTGGATTCCCAATCAAGAAAACCTGAACAGCATTAATGTCGACAAAGTTCTCAACATTTAGGAAGAGGAACAATCCATAAATAAGCAAGGCAAGAATAGCCTCAAAAGCAACTGTGTTCTTCACACTAGCAAAGTGATGAGCTTTATCCATCAAGAACTTAGCGGGTAACCCAAGAATCTTTCCTTTGGTATCCATGCGAGCCTTAATCTCAGAAACTTTCAAGTGTGTAACCTTCGCAATAACGTGATGCTTGGGAACGGGATCCAAACCAGAGAAAATCCGACCATGAACAGGAAAACCAAGCAGGAGAGAGTACTCCTCTAGCGTAGGTACCAACTGATAATCAGGAAAAGTGAAACAATGAAGAAAAGGGTCATAGAACTGAACCAAAGTAGCAAGAAATCCTTCAGCCATATCAACCTTCAAGAGAGATAAAAGCCTTCCATATCTGGACTCGAACTTCTCGGTATCAGCAACCAGAGATCCTAGCTCTTTCAAACCTCTTAACTTAGGACTCTTGAAAGTGTACTTACTTGTACTTATCCTTCCAAAATCCATAACAAAAGTACCTACAATGTTTGCAATGACACCTTTAAGTTCCTTGAAACCTTCCAAAAGAATGCTCATGAATGCATGAGTGCATGAATGCAACAACCACAAACAAGATCACACATAGCACACGGGTCAAGGTTCAAGTCACGAGCATGAAGCCAAGGGTAAGAACCAATCCCACAAAGGTATGTACTAAGGTTTTGTCTTCATTGTACCTGCAAAAAATAGCGGTTCTAACAGAGTGCCCAGGGTCCACAATCCACTATCAGACACACCAGCGCACCGATTTACTCGGAGGTTGATAGTTATCCTCAAGTGAATCTAACCTGAGTGTGGCATCGCGTGCCGGATTTGCATCCTCATAGCTTCCGCGCCACAATCCTAAAAGGGCTAAGATGGGTTAAGGGTTACTACGGTCCTCAGTGTTATAGGCTTCTATGGAAAAAGTAATGCCTTCACGATCGCTCGATCGACATCAGTAATTCCAAATAGGCAACCACCGAGTGAATAGATTCTCAAGTTCTGCTTTTTCGGGATTCGACTCCTTCAAAGCTCCCTTGACTATACTATCCTCCTGTCTCAAAGTGCACTCAGGTCCGGGTATATGACCTATCTCACACACAGAGAAACTCCCAAACAGAACAACAAGTAACAAGAAAATCAAACAAAAAATAGTAAATAAACCAAAGTAGGCTAAACCCCTCAAGGGAGGAATCCCCAGCAGAGTCGCCACTTTTCTGTAGCGGGGAAATTTGTGAGTATAAGCTATTAATTAACTTAACTAAAAAAAACAAGAGTCGCCACCCGCACTTTTATTTTATCCAAAAAAAGGAAAGGAAAAAGAGCGAACAAAACCTAAAGAGTTCTAAAAAACAAGAATAAACAGTGAATGGGTAAGGGGGGTTGGTTACGCAATGGGAAGGTATTAGCACCCAAAACGTATATAGTACTCTATAGGAACCCTTTGAAATATCTACCGCTTTTTGGTCTGAAAATGGTTTGCTTGAAAAAGAGATTGGGGAGATGAGAGGAGAATTATTTTTTAAGATTTTTGTGTTTGGAGAGACTTATCGTCTCATGTCTACGTACCCACGATGTGCAATGTAGGATCAAAACCTCGTAGTTCGTGGTACAAAGAATAAAAATTTATTTGTTTTGGTTGATTTTAAGTGTAAAGACAGGTCATCATTTCCAAGCGAATAATTCCGCTTAAAGAAATGAATCATGTATAAACTTATGAAAAAGTTTAAAAGAAAAAGGTGCACAAAGCACAAAAAGAGTTTGATGAGTTTTGTATTTTTTTATGTCTTTTTGACATGGTCAAAATATGATTAACATGGATTGACATTTATTAAAGAAACCCAAATTTAAAAAAATCACTTGACCGAATACAAGGTTTTATTATGAAAGCGGTTTTAAGTTTGAAAACAAGAAAGTTTTGAAAAAGAGAGGAGATTTTGAAAATTTAAGAAGGGGGTGGAGAAGAAGTGACTTTCCTAGTGCATAAAATAAAAGCTAAGGATAAGAAAGATCTAACCACATAGAGGCACTCTTCAAAGCATAATAAGAAAATAATTCCATCCTCTTGAGCCAATAAGCAAACCAAATAAAGGCTAGAATATCAAACTCCAAAATGGTCCAAAGCACAAGGGAGAGAGTCCTAAATCTAAGTCTATAAGTCCATAATCAAGCCAAGAAGATTCTCCAAAGCAAGGGATAGTGGCCATAGTCCAACAATTAAGAGCACAAGTCTTTTAGTGGTTTAATTCTTTATTAATGTTTTTGAGTCCAAATGGACAAAAGAAAAACAAAAGCACAAGATAAAATGGTCCAAGTGGACAAAAGAAAAATGACATAAACATAAACATGATATGATAAAATGACAATATAAAGCATAAAAAGTAAATAGAGATAGGGAGCGAGAAAGAAATATAAAGAAGTTAGAAGTTAGTGAATTAGTAGCACAAGGCTCTAGTGCCATAAGCCTTCACCGATTATTCCATTTCACGTTTTGAACTATAGTGATTAAACAATGCACTTAGGTCAAGGTTAATGAACCTGACAGAAGATTGGTAGAACCAAAGCCTCTACAATGCCAAGTTTCAAAGATTTTGAACCTAATACAAAAGATCAATCACCATTGGGTTGACGCGACCAATCAAGGTCCGGACCACGAAAGTTCAAATTCTGAATTGGATAAAGAGGGACAAATGTTGCACTATGTTAAGCAGTCGCCGAGAAATTTACGGAGTAATTACCCTACAATGAGGCCGATCAATAGATCTTTGTGCTAATGCATGCTAGATGAACGATATGTAGATCGTCATCCGAAAGCAATACCACACGAAAAGAAAATAGGTAGCGATATAGTCTTGATCAAGAATTTAACAAAGAAATTCTAAGATCCATAAGACTTTCATCGATCAAAATAAAAAAGAAATAGATGAAGAGAAATGCCAAATTGAATTACAAAGTCAAAAACCTTTCATCTTCAAGTTCAATCACCTTTAATTGATAGATTTAAGTGTGAAAACATATCACTAATTCAAAGCACCTCAAATGAATTCAACAATTCACTTAAAGATAGATTTGAACTAATGAATGTTTAATTACTCTAACCATATCCAAAGTCCATTGAAATTGAAGAGAAATTAATCTCAACAATGTGTTTCAAGGCTAAAATAAGAAGAAAGGGGAAGAAGGAGGAAGAAAAACCAAAACAGTCCCGAAAACAAGTGAGAATCACATTCTGGATGCTGGTTAATCGATTAACCAACTCACAGTGTAATTATGTTAATCGATTAACCAGTGCAAACTTCCAATTTTTGCGCAGAAAACAAGCTATTAATTGATTAACCTAATTGTACTGGTTTTGATTAATCGATTAACACTGTAAAAATAGCAGAAAATCAGTTTGAAAATTGCCAAATCCTTGATCACTCATTTCTTCAAACATCTTAGGATCAAGGATTCAATTGTGCACGAATTTTTGAGTAAAACAGCAGCAAAAACCAGCAATCAAACATAATTACAAGATCCAAAGGATTAAGTAACAAGAATCTCCAATGATCTACATTATGGAAGATGAAGATGAAGCTTCAACAATGGTGAAAGATGAATTACCACTTCAAATCTAAAAATTCCTTCAAATTGCTTCAAGATCCAAACAACAAAGCCTTGATCTATGAGAATTGATGAAGAAAACAAGCTTGGATGAAGGTTTAGCTCAAAGTTGAACAAGATTCAATGTGAATTCTTGTTAACTTTCAAAAGAAGAAATGTGAGCTTTAGTGAAAATTTGTAGTCGGGAATAGAATTTGCAAGAGGTTTATTGGCTATCAAAAGCTTGTGAAATGAATGAAATGAAGCCTCTATTTATAGAATTTAGGCTTGGAAAATTTGGTGGTTTGGAATTAGGATTGGAAATGAAAATTAGGCTTGGAATTTGAATTTGGAGGGAAATTATCAAAAGAGTGGTGATTAGTGGAGGTACATGGTGGGAATTAATTATGATGATGTAGGGAATTAAAATGAGATGGTCTAGAATATTCCACATGTGATCAAAATGATGAAAATTGGTGCCAATTGCTGCAGAATTTGAATTTGGCATATTTTTTTTCCAAAATTGCACGTGTTAATCGATTAACCATTTCATAGTGCAATTAGGTTAATCGATTAACCAGTATAAAAAATGAAAAAATAGCTTTTTGATGTGCTGTCTTGGCTCTGGCTCGATTTTTCTTGCTTGTCAAAGAAGGCATGGAAATAAACACATGAACCTTGGAGTCTCTTGAATAATAATCAATTAAATCTTGGAAACTCTTGATCAGATGATTTTGAATTATTTGCAGATAAACTTTGACTTTGTTCAGATGAAATCCATTCGAGCTGAGGGACTGCTTTTGATATTTTTGGCCCAAATTCTTCCTGAAAAAGTTAGTAAAGAAGAAAAAAAAACAAACATATTTTTTGGATTTTAATTAATGGTTAGTAAACATAAACAAATATAAACCTTAAACAAACAAAAGAACACAGGTGCTTGGCAATCTCACTCAAGAACAAACCTTCAGAGGAGGGCAGAAGAACCAAAGTTTGTGATCTTGTTTGTGGCATGAAATGCAAAAGACCCGTGGGATCTTAGGGGTAAAAATTAGGGTATTACACTTATACTATAGTAGAGGCCCAAAATTTATTTATGTACATAGGGGGGTTGGGTCTTATACTCTAATAGAGGCCCAAGTGTATTTGAAATGAAGTTTTGAAAGATCAAGTCAAAGGAAACCCTAATTTCTATTTTTTAGGTATTTTTAAAAGGAAAAATCAATTTAAAAATGAAAAAATATCAAACAAATTCAATAAACATGTTATGAATTATGATTAAGGTTTGAAAAATAAGGTTTTATTCATATGATGATTTAAAATTCAATTGGTTTTGAAAAATTAAGAAAAAAGAAATTATTTAAAATGTTTAAAATAATTAAAAATAAAATTCTTTAAAATATTCAAAAATATATCAAATAAAAATATTTTTTTGATTTTTTTTGTGGAATAAAATATTTAAATATATGAAGGATTTGTGTTTTAAAAAATCAATTAAAAATGATTAAAATTGAGAGAGAAATTAATTTTTGAAGATAATTAAGAAAATAATTAAATATTCAAAATTTTGAATTAAATTTGAAAAATGGTGCCAATGGTCATCTTCTTCCTCGCGTGTTCCCTCCATGGCCGTTTTGCAAAAACCTTTCATATCTCCCTCAATACGTAATGATTTTGCACGATGTAAACATGAAAGTTGTTTGTTTTTGAACAAGGATTTCAATGGTACCAATTAATTTTATTTCTTTTAAGTGTAGAGTGAGTTATCAAGTGATGAACAGATGAACCCTAATTTTTGCAAGAACACTATGAAATCCTATACACGATTGATACATAGCAATTGATTGAGGGAAAACATTCTATACAAGTGCAGAAACATATTGGTAACTTGAAAATAAATTTATGATGCATGGATCATAGAGTTTGAGAAGTTCAGGCTTACTTGTGCAAGGGGAATTCGAATCCTCAGTTGTAGGTGTTACATATGTGTTTTGATGATTTGGACAGCTTCCTTGGACCTCAGGTAATGTGTTGAGATGCTTGGAATGGATTGAAAACCTCTGGATTGGTGGGCTCAAATCCAACTGTAGATGGCTTTGGGATGAGATATGAACTTGATTAATATGGTGTTACAGATGTTGTTCGAGGGTTTGGATCACTCATATATGATGTATGTGAGGTCTTAGGACCATTGGTTTGAGTGTAATTGCTCTCTATTTCAAAATTTGATTCTCACTTCTTTGGAAATGGATTTTTGATGCACAAGAGAGAAATGGTGGAAAACATATGTTGTGATGTTTTAGGATGTTTTTACCAACCAGAAATGACCTCTATTTATAGTAGAGGAAGTTTGTTTTGCAAGGAATAGTGAATGGGGGCTGGATCACCCTATTACCCAATGGAAATGGCTAGGTGCTCAAAGTCTCCTCTAGCCATTGACTTGAGCTGAACTTTGCAGGTTTAGGTCTTCTGATTCTTAGCTAAGGCTTGACTCATTTGGATTGATATAAACTGATTCATGCCACCTCAATGCATCCTTTCAATGCCATATGACAAAATTGGATTTTGGATTTACAACACTGATGATCACATGCCAAAGGGACATGGTTCTTGACTTATTGACCTTATGGTTCAGATTCCTCATCATTTAGGTTGATATTGGACAGAAATACAATGATGCAAGTGTCCAAAATTGGCTCAAGAAATCATGGGATATAAGTTATGTGCCAATGCTGTCAAAAATCAGTTTGTATCAAAGCATGTTGTGAGGTTCATAACTCCTTGCTCAAGTTAAATCAATGGATGTTCTTGTACTCTTTGGAAAGCTTGTATATCATACTTCAACTTTGATGTTTACATTTGGTCTTAATTCTTCTTGGATCATAATGAAAAATGCCTCCAAAGTTGGACAAAACATGAGACAGATTTTGCCTAAAATTTTCTGAGTGTCAAAGTCAAAATCTCATGAAACCCTAACTTTATGGCCTTATAACTTAAAATCCATGCATTTTTTGACCATGGATCAGTAGGACACTTTTGTTATATGTAAGATGAGCTATCATTTGAGCTTTGGATGGAATAAAATGGGTGCTTGGATCACAAGTTATAGTCTTACAAAGTTGGGTAAAAACCATTATTTTTCATAACTTAGTGAAATTTCAAGTTTCTCAAGGTTGCCCTTTTTAAAAGTAACCTCAATTTTCTTAATTTTTCTTGATTGATGATGATCCAAATCACAAGTTAACATTGTTTTTTACTTAAAGAGGTCATATTTGTCAAAAAATTCCAAAAGTCAAACTTGGTTTTGATCACAGTTGACTTTTTGTATCAGATGAATTTGAATTTTGTGATCCTTTATGAAATTAAGTCCTTGGGCTAGATTGAACCTAATGGATGGATTCCAAAGGTGATTTTGAGTGTCTTGAATCATGTCCCAAGGTTTGAGGTCATGCTTTGCTCAAAAGTCAATGGTAGAGTTGACTTTTTCTCAAAAACCCTAGTTTGTGGTCCAGATGAATTTGGATCCTTATATTGCTTATAAACCAAGTTCTTTGAATCAATTCAATCTTGTGAATTGATAAATATGCTGTATTTGAGGCCCTTAAAGCATATCTTGAGGTTTTGGCTCATTCTTTGCTTCAAAAAGTCAACTTAGGGACTGAGGTAGGTCAAAACCCTAATTCCTGATTTTTGATAGATGCATCCCCTGAGGCTATTTTGAACTTATGAATGGACTCATAAGGTTATTTTGAGCTTCTTGAATCATATATTGAGGTATTGGCTCATGCCCAGATGAAGATTTCATTCTGGAGGCCTTGGTCGACCAAAACCCAAATTTGGTGACACTGGTGATCTTGAGGCTTGATCAACTTGAAATGTTGCAATCTTGTGCCTGATTCTTGATGTGGGAGACCTCTTGATCCTTCATGGATGCTTCAGAGGCTTGAAAATTTGAAGATCATATTAATTTTTTATTGATCCTTTGCCTAAATACTCAGAGAGGGCTTGAGTGAACACTCAACAATCTTTGAGAGAATTGATGAGGTATGAAAGTACATCCATATTGTGATGATTGTTTGCATAATGATGTGAAGTCTTGTGGTTAAAATTTAGGGTATGACACTATGATTAGACTCACATAGGGTTGTGATTTGAGTTAAGGCATGGCTATGATTCGACTCAAAGCATGCAGTCGCTGAAAAAGGATTTTTTTATTTGACTCAAGCATACACTTGGATTCGACTCACATCTGCATGAATTTGTCCCAAATTATAAGTCAAATTACAATTCCAATGCAACATTAATAACATTTTTCTCAATATACACTCTATCATTTATTACTTTTTCTTCTTCCAATTCTTTAAAGTTCTCTTCTATAATAAATGAAGAACAATTGTGCAAAGTCATACTTCATCCGGTCAGTATTATGAGTAAAAAAAATACCTTAAATTTTGGTCACTCTAATAAGTAAATTTTTTTTAACTTTCAAATTAATTAATGTTTGTATTACTAATATACCCTTGATTTAATAATAAGTATATAACATTGGTAGTTGATTCATCAAATATAACTAAGGACATTATAGTAAGTTTTATTTTGATTATACATGAAATTAAGAAAATTCGAATGCAATTGTTCAAGAAAGATTCAAAAATTTTTGAAAAAGTTAGAACAAGAGGTTCGTGTGTTTTCAAATCATCAATGAAATAATGTGTTTTCTAACATTATGAAAGGTTGAAGGATGAACATGATTTATAGGTGATGGAGACGAAGCACAAAAAGAAGTGAAAAATTCATTCGAGTTAAGATCATTTGATGATTTGAGTCAAGTTTGTAATGTAATGAGAAACAAGATCAACACTTAAAATAGGAAACCCATTTTTATGATTCAACTCACATATGGTTGTGATTCGAGTTAGGGCATGGCTATGATCCGAGTCAAAGCATGTAGTTGCTAGAAAAGGATTTTTATTTGATTTGACTCAAAGCATGAATTAAATTTATCATTTGTTACCTTTTCTTTTTCCATTTCTTTAAATTTCACTTCCATATATAATAAAAGAAGGACAATTGTGTAAAGTCATACTCCCTCAGGCACTATTATTAGCAAAAAATAAACCTTAAATCTTGGACACTATAATAAACAAATGTTATTAGCTTTCAAATTTTTTAAAGTTTGTATTACTAATATACCCTTGTTTTAATTCATAAGTATATAATATTGGTAGTTGATTCATCATATATAACTAAGTGTAATACTCCGTATTTTATTACTCCGGACAATATTATATTGTGATCGACTGAGCCCAGTATACTCTGAGAAATTATTTGACAAAATAATTAGAGTAACTGTGGAACTTAGAATAAATCCAATTAATATTATCTGACTCTGAGGTATTTTATTTATTTGGACTTAAGAGACTTTTTGGATATTTAGTAGTATTATTTCTAATACTAGTTTACTACATAATTCCTTTTCCTCCCATTTTCCAAACAAAAGAAAAAGTTAGTAAGAAAGAGAGAGAAAGAAGAAAGAAGGAAAGAAAGGAAAGGAAGGAGAGAAAAGTGGAGAAGAGGAAATTTGAAGAACTTCAAGAACAAATCATCATCCATTCATCCAATCCTTGTCCAATCATCTCATTCTCTTCATTTTCATCATCTATCCAAGGTGGGTTCTAGTTAGTACCAATTTTTAGAAGTTTTGGAATTGTTTGGTTTAGGTCGAATTTATAGAAATCGATGTTTTAACGGTTGGAATTTGATATAAATCGAAATGAATGATCAATATACTTGTAGAAACATATATTGATGCTTGTTTTGATGTTTTGGTTACTTTGGATTGATTGGAAAATTATAGGGTTTGTGGAATTTTGTGTTCTTGAGAAAAATGTAGGTTTTAAGAATGTTGTTGTTCAAACCATGCTCAAACTATGTTCTTGTACCTCTGTTGGTGGTTGATTGTGGTTTGGAAGAGGTTTGGAGGTGTAAGAAATTTCTGTTATATCAGGTTTTTTCTGAGTTTCGCAGAGCGCGCTTAGCGCGCAGGAGCCCACTCAGCGCGGTGTTGAATTCCTGCAACCCCTCCAGACCGAAGAATGCGCGCTTAGCGCGGGCAGGGGCGCGCTTAGCGCGACCTGGGACTTGGGATTTTATTCCTTAAGCGAGAAAATTCATAACTTTCGACTCGTTTATCGGATTCGATCATTCTTTATATCGATGTAAAGCCGAGGAAATATTCTATGCAATGGAGATGAAATATGTCAATTTTACCGACCGATTAAATAATCGAGAAAGTTCCAAAAGTGATATATTTATGTTTTAATTGTTATATATTATTCTACTATGCAATTATGACATGTCTTGCCTATCCTATTATTGTTTAACATGATTGTAAGTGAATATGCATGCAAATATGAAAACGATATAGGAAGAGTGAGGAAACCTCAAACTTGAACTATAGGAGAATCTAGTAAGGAACTAGAAATTGTAGACAACTCTAGATGGCGATGCTCGGGCACGTGTTGTTGAAAGATACACCCTTGTCGAATATTGTCCTAGTGGAGAGTGAACACTAGTATGGAACATGTGGTTAACCTTTGTGGTTGTGAAAAGGCAAGAGAGGCCTTAAGGCGGTGTAGTCTTGTGATTGTCAAATACAATCGTATTTGTTGTATGTAATCATGTAATCGTACTGGAATATTTTGAGTGTAGTTTCATGGGTCTCGAGCTCCTCTGAAACGGGTACACAATTACTTGATAGGTTTGATTCCTTACGTGTAGTACGATTGGAGCCTATGCTATGGGTAGAGACTTGTGATGGATAACAGGCCATGAGAAGTGACAGTTCACGGTTAACAGGCCGATGATCCCGAATCCAATTCGTATGCCAAGTAACTACAAGGATCTATGACTCGGGTCATCTTCTAGACGTAGAAGCGGACGGGAAGATGAGATGTCTTGGTATGGTTATCGATTAGTGATGTTGTGAGTTAATGAACTCATGTCATGTTTCCATATAGTGTGAGAATTCTAAAGTGTGAACTCAAGGGTCATTTTCCCTTTTCCCCGGACTTGAGTTAGGATTGTTAGAACCTTGATAATCTGAGAGAACCCATAAGATAGGGAACTCATTGAGATTTGATGTATCTCACCCCACGTTGTTGATGTATTTCAGGTGCTTCAGGTTCCGAGAAGGGTAAGGATAAGGTCGTGTGATCTTTTCCTTGTTTGTTGATGGCTAGCTTCCGTAGCGGAGTTTATTTTGAGATCATTTTTGATCTAGTTCTTAGTTTTTATCTTTTGAACATCTTGTGTATAATATGCCTTAGGTTTTTGTACTTTGTACTTTAGGGCATTTATTTGTATACAATGTGTTAACTAGGAGCTTATGTGTTTCAGTACCAAACATTTAGATCTATATAGAATATTTATGCTTTGATGTATGAGTTTTATATATGGGTGTTACAGTTGGTATCAGAGCAGGTCGTATCCTCGACCTAGCCATGAAATAGTATAAGTATTTCTTTCTGTTTCATATGCGTTGTGTCGCCATTAGTCTTAAGTGTTATATGTATAGTATTGAGCCTGATCAACTAAATCCTATCTATATAACGTTTAGGAACATGGCTGGAGGACGCAGAAACCGTGGGAGATCCGGAGCGAATCATCCCATGGCGAATCTGCCGGGCGGCGATGGGAATGCTCCCTTGTATCAGTTTTTGCAGCAGATGCAGCAGCAGCAGAACCAATTCATGCAACAGATGATACGACACATGAATGGGGGTTTTCATCCTCAGGTGGTTGTTCCAGATACTGTAAGTGGGAATTTCCTAGATTTCATCCACATGAATCCTCCAGAATTTCATGGTGGAGTAGATCCTGTGAAAGCTCACGATTGGGTGGCCGGGATAGAGAGAATATTTCAGATACTTCACTGCAGGGAGGAGGACAAGGTAGCGTTTACTTCTCACTCATTGAGAGGTCCTGCTAAGAGGTGGTGGGATATTGCTTCAACTTTTAAGACTATTCAAGGTGTGCCTAAAGTGTGGGAACAATTTAAGGCTACTTTTATGGAGAAGTACCTTCCTAGTTCTTTAAGGATCCAAAGAGAATTTGAATTCCAAGAGTTACGACAAGGTTATGTGATGGAGAACGTTTTGAGGAGTGTTCAGACAGAAGAGAATTCGCGTAGGTCGAACCGGAATGATTATGAGAGGTCAAGCCCACAGTTTAGGCCAAGGCAACAAACCTTCAAAGGGAAACAAGTGCAAAGTAGTAAACCTAATACTCCTTTGTGCCGGTTGTGCAACAAGTATCATTTTAGGAAGTGTAAAGATAGAGCCTCTAGGTGTTATCATTGTGATGAAGTGGGTCATTTGGCAAGAAACTGCCCGCTGAATGGGAATCAGACACAAGGGAAGAATGTCGGAAGAGTTCATACTTTGGATACAAGGAGGAAGAAGAGTGACAACTCTTTAATAGCGGGTACGTGTTTCGTAAACAGACATTCTTGTTTTGTTTTATTTGATTTTGGAGCAACACACTCCTTTGTGTCAATGCAATGTGTGAAATTGTGTTTTGTCCAAAGTTAAGGGAGTAGCGACCTTCAAGTCTTGTGTATTTCCGGTAGCCTGTGAGATTTCAGAAGTTTCCCCGAAGATGCCACTTCTCTTCCTCCGGAGAGGGAAGTGGAATTTTCTATTGACCTGGTACCGGGAACGGCTCCTATATCCGTTTCTCCGTACTGGATGGCACCGCTTGAATTGAGAGAACTGAAGGAACAATTGGAAGAGCTTATGGCTAAGCATTTTGTTAGACCTATTGTCTCGCCATGGGGAGCCCCAGTTTTGTTAGTAAATAAGAAAGACGGCGGGATGCGATTGTGTATTGATTATCGTCAGCTGAATAAAGTCACCATTAAGAACAAGTATCCCTTGCCCAGGATAGACGGCCTGTTAGATCAATTGAAAGGAGCCTGTGTGTTCTTGAAGATTGATTTGAGGTCGGGTTATCACCAAATCCGAGTGAAGAGTTCCGATGTACCTAAGACTACATTTAGGACCCGTATGGTCATTACGAATTCTTAGTGATGCCTTTCGGTTTGACTAATGCTCCAGCTATTTTTATGGATTATATGAATCGGTTATTTCAAACTTACTTGGATCAATTTGTTGTGATCTTCATTGATGACATTCTTATCTATTCCCGTACTCCACAAGAGCACGAAGGACATTTGAGAATCGTCTTATCGATCTTACAAGAGAAGCAACTTTTTGCCAAGTTAAGCAAGTGCGAGTTCTGGATGTCTGAAGTTAGTTTTCTTGGCCACGTTATATCACAGGGTGGTGTAGCGGTGGATCCGTCAAAGGTTGAAGTTGTGGTTAATTGGGAAAGACCGAAGAATGTATCGGAAATTAGAAGTTTCTTGGGTCTAGCAGGTTACTACAGAAGGTTTATCAAAGACTTTTCGCAATTAGCATTACCAATGACTAAGCTTACTCGGAAGGATTGCCCCTTTGAGTGGGATTCGGCGTGTGAACAAAGTTTTATGAGTTTGAAGGAAAGATTGACTACAGCTCCCGTTCTGGTTATTCCCAATCCTAGAAAGTTGTATGAGGTGTTTTGTGATGTGTCTAAGATGGGACTAGGAGGCATTTTAATGCAAGAAAGTCACGTGGTGGCTTATGCTTCTCGGCAATTGAAAATTCACGAGAAAAATTATCCAACCCATGATTTGGAATTAGCGGCGGTGGTGGTTACTTTGAAAGTGTGGCGTCACTATTTATATGAAGTACATTTTGAAATGTTTAGTGACCATAAGAGTTTAAAGTACCTCTTTGACCAAAAGGAGTTGAATATGCGTCAAAGGAGGTGGATGGAATATTTAAAGGATTATGATCTAGAGCTAAAGTATCATCCAGGAAAAGCGAATAAGGTAGCAGATGCATTAAGTCGGAAAGTAGTTCATAGCGCGAAATTGATTATTTTAGAATATGCTTTGTTGGAGAATTTTAGAGATCTTAGTCTTCAGTTTGTGTGGACTCAAGATGGTGTAAATATAGGAAATTTGAATGTAAATTCTACTCTAAGAGTTGAGATTCAACAAGGTCAAACGTTGGATGAGAAGTTGCAAGAAGTGTTACTTCTACCAGGTTTTGTTCAGGATACCGACGGAATTATTATGTTCGACCAAAGAGTTTGTGTTCCAAATGATGCGGCATTGAAAAGAAGGATTTTGGAAGAAGCGCATAAGGGTGCTTTTACTATACATCCGGGTTCTTCAAAGATATATCAAGATTTAAAGAAGGACTATTGGTGGTCTGGTATGAAAAGAGATGTTGCGGTCTTTGTATCGGAATGTGCGGTGTGCCAACAAGTTAAGATTGAACATCAAAGACCGGGTGGGTTGTTGCAACCTTTAGACATTCCAGTGTGGAAATGGGACAGTATTTCTATGGACTTTGCAGTAAGTTTACCACGTACACAAGGTGGTTATGATTCGATTTGGGTGATTGTGGATCGACTAACGAAATCTACACATTTCTTAGCCGTGAAGACTACTTTCAAGGCAAGTCATCTTGCGAGGTTGTTTATTGCGGAAATTGTAAGATTGCACGGTATTCCCTCAAATATTGTGTCGGATAGAGATCCGAAGTTTAATTCAAGGTTTTGGGAAGTTTTTCAACAAGCTATGGGTGCGGAGTTGCGTTTGAGCACGTCTAATCATCCTCAAACGGATGGTCAAACTGAACGAACAATAGTTACCATGCGAGCATCGGAATGGCTCCTTATGAAGCTTTGTATGAAAGAAAATGTAGAACACCTTTGGGTTGGGCGAAGGTTAGTGAAGATAGAATTTTGGGACCCGAAATTATCCAAGAGACTACGGAAAAGATTCAAATGATCCACGAGAAAATTAAGCCAACACAAGATCCACAAAAGAGTTATGCGGACAATCGAATGAGACCTTTAGAATTGAATAAGGTAACCATGTGTTTTTGAAAGTCACTCCTAGATTGAGATTGAAAGGACCGTTTAAGTCACGCAAGTTAAGCCCGAGATACGTGGGACCGTATCAGATCCTAGAAAGGATTGGTGAAGTAGCTTACAGATTGGCCTTACCGCCTTCTCTGTCAGAAATGCATGATGTTTTCCATGTATCTCAACTTCAGAGATTTGTTCCATATCTTCTTCACCCGATTCTACCGGATACTGTTGAAATAGAAGCAGACTTAATGTTTAAACCTCAACCGAGTCGCATTGTGGGAAGAGAAATGAAAGTATTAAGGAACAAGGACATTTCTCTCGTTAAGGTGCAGTGGGATGTAACGCATCCGGGTGATGCAACCTGGGAACTTGAATCGGAAATGTGATATGCTTACCCTCATCTGTTCAGGTAATCTTTAAATTCGAGGGCGAATTTCTATTTAAGGGGGGGAGGATGTAATACCCCGTATTTTATTACTCTGAACAATATTATATTGTGATCGATTGAGCCCAGTATACTCTGAGAAATTATTTGACAAAATAATTAGAGTAACTGTGGAACTTAGAATAAATCCAATTAATATTATCTGACTCTGAGGTATTTTATTTATTTGGACTTAAGAGACTTTTTGGACATTTAGTAGTATTATTTCTAATACTAGTTTACTACATAATTCCTTTTCCTCCCATTTTCCAAACAAAAGAAAAAGTTAGTAAGAAAGAGAGATAAAGAAGAAAGAAGGAAAGAAAGGAAAGGAAGGAGAGAAAAGTGGAGAAGAGGAAATTTGAAGAACTTCAAGAACAGATCATCATCCATTCATCCAATCCTTGTCCAATCATCTCATTCTCTTCATTTTCATCATCTATCCAAGGTGGGTTCTAGTTAGTACCAATTTTTAGAAGTTTTGGAATTGTTTGGTTTAGGTCGAATTTATAGAAATCGATGTTTTAACGGTTGGAATTTGATATAAATCGAAATGAATGATCAATATACTTGTAGAAACATATATTGATGCTTGTTTTGATGTTTTGGTTACTTTGGATTGATTGGAAAATTATAGGGTTTGTGGAATTTAGTGTTCTTGAGAAAAATGTAGGTTTTAAGAATGTTGTTGTTCAAACCATGCTCAAACTATGTTCTTGTACCTCTGTTGGTGGTTGATTGTGGTTTGGAAGAGGTTTGGAGGTGTAAGAAATTTCTGTTATATCAGGTTTTTTCTGAGTTTCGCAGAGCGCGCTTAGCGCGCAGGAGCCCACTCAGCGCGGTGTTGAATTCCTGCAACCCCTCCAGACCGAAGAATGCGCGCTTAGCGCGGGCAGGGGCGCGCTTAGCGCGACCTGGGACTTGGGATTTTATTCCTTAAGCGAGAAAATTCATAACTTTCGACTCGTTTATCGGATTCGATCATTCTTTATATCGATGTAAAGCCGAGGAAATATTCTATGCAATGGAGATGAAATATGTCAATTTTACCGACCGATTAAATAATCGAGAAAGTTCCAAAAGTGATATATTTATGTTTTAATTGTTATATATTATTCTACTATGCAATTATGACATGTCTTGCCTATCCTATTATTGTTTAACATGATTGTAAGTGAATATGCATGCAAATATGAAAACGATATAGGAAGAGTGAGGAAACCTCAAACTTGAACTATAGGAGAATCTAGTAAGGAACTAGAAATTGTAGACAACTCTAGATGGCGATGCTCGGGCACGTGTTGTTGAAAGATACACCCTTGTCGAATATTGTCCTAGTGGAGAGTGAACACTAGTATGGAACATGTGGTTAACCTTTGTGGTTGTGAAAAGGCAAGAGAGGCCTTAAGACGGTGTAGTCTTGTGATTGTCTAATACAATCGTATTTGTTGTATGTAATCATGTAATCGTAACTGGAATATTTTGAGTGTAGTTTCATGGGTCTCGAGCTCCTCTGAAACGGGTACACAATTACTTGGTAGGTTTGATCCCCTACGTGTAGTACGATTGGAGCCTATGCTATGGGTAGAGACTTGTGATGGATAACAGACCATGAGAAATGACGGTTCATGGTTAACAGGCCGATGATCCCGAATCCAATTTGTATGCCAAGTAACTTCAAGGATTTATGACTCGAGTCGTCTTTTAGACGTAGATGCGGACGGGAAGATGAGATGTCTTGGTATTGTTATCGATTAGTGATGTTGTGAGTTAATGAACTCATGTCATGTTTCCATATAGTGTGAGAATTATAAAGTGTGAACTCAAGGGTCCTTTTCCCTTTTCCCCGGACTTGAGTTAGGATTGTTAGAACCTTGATAATCTGAGAGAAACCATAAGATAGGGAACTCACTGAGATTTGATGCATCTCACCCCACGTTGTTGATGTATTTCAGGTGCTTCAGGTTCCGAGAAGGGTAAGGATAAGGTCGTGTGATCTTTTCCTTGTTTGTTGATGGCTAGCTTCCGTAGCGGAGTTTATTTTGAGATCATTGTTGATCTAGTTCTTAGTTTTTATCTTTTGAACATCTTGTGTATAATATGCCTTAGGCTTTTGTACTTTGTACTTTAGGGCATTTATTTGTATACAATGTGTTAACTAGGAGCTTACGTGTTTCAGTACCAAACACTTGGATCTATATATAATATTTATGCTTTGATGTATGAGTTTTATATATGGGTGTTACACTAAGGATGTTATAATAAGTTTTAATTTGATTGTACAAGAAATCAAGAAAATTTGATAGCTAT
Source organism: Lathyrus tuberosus (assembly GCA_022829125.1). Classification (NCBI taxonomy): domain Eukaryota; kingdom Viridiplantae; phylum Streptophyta; class Magnoliopsida; order Fabales; family Fabaceae; genus Lathyrus; species Lathyrus tuberosus. The sequence continues at coordinate 402,605 of JALAZF010000153.1, forward strand.
TGTTCAAGATTGATTCAAAATTCTTTGAAAAAGTAAGAACAAGTGGTTTGTGTGTTTTCAAATCATCAATGAAAGATTTCATTTTCTAACATTATTAAATGTTGAGAGATAAAAATGATTTATAGGTGCTAGAGATGAAGAACAAAAAGAAGTGAAAAATTCATGTTTGATCTGAGTGAAGCGCATTTGATGATTTGATTCAAGTTTGTAAAGTAATGAGAAACTAGATCAACACTTAAAAGAGGAAATTCATTTCTTAGATTCTATCAAGCAAAGTTATGATTCGACTCACACAGGGTTGTGATTCGAGGTACAAAACGGCTATGATTCGACTCAAAGCATGCAGTGCCTGGAAAATGATTTTTAATTCGACTCAAGCATACATTGGGGTTCAACTCCCAGCTGCATGAATTTGTCTCAAATTATAAGTCACTTAACAATTTCAATGCAACATTAATGACATTTTTCTCAATATACCATCTATCAGTTACTACTTTTTCTTCTTCCATTTTCTTAAATTTCACTTCCATCTATAATAATGAAGGACAATTGTGTAAAATCATACACCCTTCGCTCACTATTATAAGCAAAAAATGACCTTAAATATTGGACACTATAATGATAATAATAAATTATTAACTTTCAAATTTATTAATGTTTGTATTACTAATACACCCTTGATTTAATTCATAAGTATATAACATTGGTAGTTGATTCATCAAATGTAACTAAGGATGTTATAGTAAGTATTACATTGATTGTACATGAAATCAAGAAAATTTGATAGTTATTGTTCAATAACGATTCAAAACTCTTTTAAAAAGTAAGAACAAATGGTTTGTGTGTTTTCAAATCATCAATGAAGGAATTTTTTTTCTAAATTATGAAAGGTTGAGAGATGAAAATGATTTATAGGTGTTGGAGATAAAGCACAAAAACATGTGAAAAATTCATGTTTGATTCAAGTCAAGAGCATTTGATGATTTGAGTCAAGTTTGTAAAGTAATGAGAAATAAGATCAACACTTAAAAGAGGAATCCCATTTCTATAATTCGACTCAAGAAAACTATGATTCGAATCACATAGGGTTGTGATTCTAGTTAGGGCATGGCTATATTCGACTTAAAGCAGGTAGTGGCTAGAAAAAGATTTTTTATTCGGCTCAAGCATACAATGTGATTCGCCTTGCAACTGCATGATTGAAATCAGAAGCCATGTTTGATTCAAATCATAAGCTCCAAAAGCATCTTGTTCCTTACTACCTTATTTGATTTGACTCGTGTATGTGTGTGATTTGACTCACACATCCAAAATCTCGAAAAATCATGCTTTGAACTATGTTTTGAGATTCTACCTTTGACATGTCTTTAACCAATCTTAATTATGGTTCTTGTTCAACAAAACTCGACTAATTGACCTAAAGCATAATGTTCGTACTCAAATGCAAACACTTTGAATTACGCATGCTAAAACATTGATCCAAAACTCGATCCTAAGAGAAATGAAATTGAAAGAGGGGACTCAAATATGAAACTAAATTCATAGTAAAGCTTAAGTGACAAGAAAAAAACCACATAAGGTTCTCCCCCTTAACGTATCAGAGACATGAAAGTTCAAAGAAAAATTTGTCAAGAGAAGGAATACCTGGTTTTTAAGATAACATGCCATTTTGATTCCAATAGAAAGTGTGTCAAATTTATTAGGGCTTGATTCATAATTTTGACCAGGATCTTTATAGTGATAAAAAATGCAAAGAGTAGAAAATGAAAGTATGATACATAAATATGTGTTTTTTAGTTAGATCTCCCAACTACGAAGACGCTTTTGGGTTGTTGGATGTGTTTCGAGTTCTTTGATATTTCCTCTATTTCTTATGATTTGTTAACTTTCTTTTTTCTTCTTTTTTTTATAGAAAATATGAATATTAAGAATAATTTCAAGGTTTATCGAAAATCCAAGGCTCAATTTTTGGCCTAAGTCATTCCTCTAAAGGACGACCCGAGTTAGAGTGTCCCATTGGTTGAATATGGCAAAAAGCCCATCTAGTATTATGTCCTAGTTTGGCGTAATGACCAAACCGGCTGGAGCCTTAATGACGATCATTTTTCATATTGCAACAATTCATCCTGATAGTTGAAAAGGAAAAAAAAATAATATCCTCCATTGAAGATGGCCTTGAAGAAGGAATGTTTTTTTATGGCTCTAGCCAGACTCGTCCCTTACTTTCTAGAAAAATTTGTTTGTGTTGATCCCTGATATAGACCGACGCTCGTTGGTTTAGATAGGGTTTTTGGGGAATTAGAAGTATCTTATATGTGTATTCCTTGTTTATCAAGGGCAATGACCCTTACTAGGTTCATGTTTATTGTGGAACAGAAGTTCTGGACCAAAGAGGAGAGGTTGTGTTCTAAAGTAGACCTTTTAGAAAGAAAAAAAGAGGAAGACGGTCCAAGATTCGATATATAATTCTGGTATATCTTTATATAAAGACTTTGAAATGGAAAAGGGGTAATGAAGAACATAGATCTCGAAAAGAAAACGGAGTCTCGACTTTGAATGGGAAAGTGGTGACTTTGATTGAGGAATTGGTGAAATCTAGTGGAAGTAAAGTATATTTAAAGAACAAGCTTGAATAAATTGAAGGGAAGTAAAGACCCAGAGTTCCAAGCTTTAGGAATTGAGAAAAACCTTTGAGGAATAGAGAAAAACCTTTGAGGTAGATTAACTTGTTATGATCGACGATGTCACGAATGTGGCTCAACAAGTTTTTGACAAGGCAGTGCAACAAATTTTTTCTCAACCCCGAGGTCTCTTTGAAAACTGAGGTCATTGGTATTGAAAAATAAGTAATTAACAAAAGTTGGAATTTACTTCAAATGATACTTATCATTTTCTTGTTCTTGTTGTCTACTTTTGTGACCTTGGAAGTTGTTATCGATTTTACTTTGTATTTTGAACAACGGGTCAGTGATTTATCCTGGTTTATAATTTGTATAATATTTGTTGTACTTTATCATTATTTTTATTTATGGTTATAAAGGGGTATTGAGTTCCGACTCTATTAGAAATAACCACAATGACATTCTGGATTCAAATGATCTTTTGTGGCCCTTAATTCCTTGGGAAGATCCTGATGAACATTGCTTGATTCTTTGTTTATATTATCTTTTATTTGACCTTGGTATTTTTATTGATCTTTATATAAGTCCTTGTCTTGTATATATGTATTCTCTAAGATATATCAACAAGCAACTACATATACCTCTACAGCAGATATGGGGTTAGTTCAACAAAGGTAATGTGTACGAATTCTTATATAGTCATGGTATTTTTGAAAAAAAAAATTAATAGAGAAGAAAGATAAATTTTATTTCGGAATTTTAAAGATCATGCATATAGAAGAATTAAATGATACTCTATTACGTTTGTCACACAAATTACTTAATACTAAGTAAATTGTGCTATAAAACTTCGACAATCAGAAAAACTTAATGATAGGTTCATGACTCTTACTAATAGTCTCAGATTAAATAGTTTTACCTTTGTTTTTACTATAAAAAGAAAATGCTCCTCTCGTGGGAATAAAATAAGAGAAAATACTTATATCTTCAGTCATATGATTTGAATAGACACTATCAATATGATATTTTGAGTTTGAGTTGTCAAGCATATCTACATCAAATTTAATTTTTTGACCTTTGGTACCCAAATATTTTTGGATCCTCTTGCATTAGTGAAATACATATTATATCTAGGTTTCTAACTAGAATCTTGATCACAGAAGTAAGATAAAACATATTTATTTCTCATTTTACTTTCATTATATTCATTATATAAGTGAGAAGGAGGATATAAATTTTTACTTTTGTGACTTTTTCTAACAAAGAAGAATAAATAAACATGGCATTTTTATTACGATAATTTCATTTAAGAATATTACTTTTAGAGGTCCGATTTGCATGGAATATGTTACCAAATCTTTTAACATTATTGTTAAGTTCATAACCTATGACAACTTTGTTATAACATGCTCTTTGATTACTTAGAAGAAGATTCAAGTTATCACTTCTTTTGTTAAACTGATCAAGTATGTTATGTAGATTGTCAATTTTATTTTCCAAAATATTGTGTTGTTTTGATAGATTCTCCAGAGTTTCCATGAGAAGGAGAATATGGGAAAAGAGAGTTTTGAATTAAAATATTTTGATTTTCTATAAGACATTCTATTTTTTCCAACATGTTTTTATTTTCTTTTTCAAGAGAAGAAATAGTAGACTTAGAGATAGAAATAAGATTTTATAATTTACATGAATCACTATATAACCTTTTACAAATGTAAAATAAGTCATTATAAGTAACTTCATATGTTAGATTATTTACCTTATTTTCTTTGTGGTTTGTCATGGGACATTAGTGAGTTTCTTATTCTTTTTCAAATTCGTCAAAGGAGTCCATGACGTTTTTGTCCCAAACAATGTAATCTCTCTCTCTCTCTCTCTCTCTCTCTCTATATATATATATATATATATATATATATATATATATATATATATATATATCTTGTTATGGTCTTTTGCACCTTTTAGATCTCATTTGATTCTGCGAATATTCTTGTTTTATGGGATATTTCTTTGCATACTAAAATCAAGTTCGAATGAAATTTGATCTTTCTTTACTTTGCATATGGAATTTTGGAATATATTTTTCGTTCCTTAGGAATTCCTTGAATTTTTGAAACATGAGATCCATGTCTTTATCACTTTCACTTTGGCACTTTGGAAGTCTTAATCTTCTGACTCCATGTCTTTGACATTTGTAACTTTTAGAGCAACGATTTTAGTTTTTCGTCGCCCTCTTCATTCTCAGTAAGTCATTTTAGTTTCATTTCATGTTCATGAAATTTTACAAAGAAGAAAGACAAGTTGATAGAAGACAAATCTTTAGATTCATAAATCGCAATGAATTTTGGTTTCCAAATACAGTTTAAGCATCTAAGAAGTTTTATAACCAAATCCTTATTTTGAAAAACTTTTCCTAGAGTTCTTATATGATTCACAGTGTGAATAAAATATTTTTCTATATCCTGAATGTTTTCTTCAGGTTTCATTATGAAAACTTCGTACTCATGGATCAATGTGTTCATCCTAGCCATTTTTACCTCAATTATGTCTTCATTGGTAAGGTATGCCTTCATGGGTAAATATTAGGGTGTTCCACATTTTTTATCAGTCACGTCGTGAGAAACACATAAAAACTAATTAATGCCAAGAGCGGTATGATGATAGTTTTTGCTTTCAAATTGCGCTGCACCTTTTTCTTTTCCTCTTTGGTCCAAATTTCTCTATCTTTTTTTCCATAACACCATTAACTCGATATGTTTGAACAAAAGGACCATTTTAACAACCTTCCAAATATAATTATCCATCCCTTCTATGAATATTGTCATCTTCTCTTTCTATAAAGCATACCAGTCTACATTAAAGGACGAGGGGCATGTTTAGTGAATCGTTTGAAGTCGTTTCTACCTCGTGGGACGATTAGTCTTTGTACTTGTTAAAATTACAATGAGTGAAAACCCCTAATTGTGTAGGTTCGTCTAAGGGTTTTAAGGTTGTTGTTGGAGTTAAAGCAAGCTTACATTGGGATAGCGAGAAGTTTTATATCTATGTGGTTTCTGAGTGACTTGAATGTCTCCTATCAAACATGTGGTTAAGTTATTTATTAATTCTTATTGGGTTTGGAACCTTGTACCCATGGGGTGGTTATCCTTCCCCTCTCAAGAGCATGAAACTGCTATTTTATCATATTCTTAAAGAGAATGTGGTTTTCCCCTTTTATTGAGCTTCCATACTGTTAGTGCCCAAGAACACGTCAATCCCAACGTTTCATGAGTGAGAAATAGATGGTGTTACACAAGCCCGACAAAGGGAGAGTGATGTAACCAATGACCAAGTGTGACACCAAATGGGTGAATGATTCGATCAAGGGGCAACTAGAAGGCCCATTTTGGAAGATGTGCGATATCGTCTATCCTTGGTGAACTTTGTAATTCCTTCTTCAAACCTTTAACAATTATACCTCTACACAATCCATCGAGCATGAGGGTTTGTAAAGGACAAAGTTATTTAGTTTCATCGCCTTCTACCATCATATTTAGACAAGTTCATCAAGCATGTCTTGGGCTAAATCTCCAGATATCAATGAACCCTCAAACGTCAATTAAGGTGAATACATGTGCGACATTAAATGTGATCAATGATGAATTTTTCTTGGGAATCCAGATCATCCTTAATCCCTCACATGTTTTAGAGAAGTGGTATTCTTTCGCAACTGTTGAAGCACCTAGTAAGGGGTTGTGGATTACCTCTTGGGCTAGCTTTCAAATCCATATAAAAGGATTTAGCCCTCACTATTCACCTTTTCGCATATCTTCTTCTCCAGAGATTTCGTAAAACTTCCTCAGAGTCCCTTAAGCGTGGAGCACATTTGGTTCTCCATTTTAACAAGTTCAACTCTCAATCCTCTACTTGCAGGTATAAACCTTTTTCTCCCCCCTTTCCCTTATTAATGGAGATTATTAAGGATTTAAATGAGATTTGTATGGTGATAGAGCCCCCGATCATAAAAGAATGTTCTAAAATTTACTTGTGATGTGTAATGAATGCCCAATGGGAGAACGACACCATTAACTACAGGCTCTTAGATTTATGCATTTTTGATGGTGAATCTCCTTCTTTGTGTTCTTTACCAAGAAATTCCCACCTGCTAATGTTAACTATGGACATTAAATACTAAAGTGTTAAAGTTTCGTGACCTTGTATACGACAGAGAGGAGGGGGTCCTGAAGGTGTGAGAAAACACAAGAAAGGGGGGTTTGAATTGGGTTTTCAAAATGAAAGCTTTTTGTGAAACTCAAACAAATATCACACATAAACTAACAAGAGAGAAAAACACACGATATATCCTGGTTCACTTGAAAACTATCAAGCTAATCCAGTCCACCCGTCAAGGTGATTTTGCCTTATACACAAGGACTTAATCCACTATAATCAACTGATTACACTACACTAGCAATTACTGGTGACTAACAATCAAAGACTAACTGTCTCTTCTTAAGGTTCTGACCTAACTGGTCCCTTAAGGAATACAAACAACCGTTTGAACAAAATTAATGTTTACAATGAATTGCTTCTACACAAGCAGATATAGACACTATGAATAGTTCAAGTAGCTTAAAGAAAAACTATACAGTATGAACAATGTTTCTTGCTTTGTATTGTGGTGCTTTACTATTCACACATGTGTCTCTCATGTTTTCTTCAAGTGATGAAGTCTTTATATAGCCAGAAAGAGATCCGTTGGAGGGCAGATTAAGAATATCATTAAGATTACTGGCGACTTGAAATAATGTCGTTATGCAGGGATGAAAATCATACACAAAAGTTGTCCTTTGTACCACCAAATCAGGGTAGTGGAATAGTAGTGGAAAAGAACATGTTTGATATGTACTATGTACTATTTTCCCTTGCAAACGTTTCATCTTCTTCTGTTCATCAGAGGCTTTTGAATAGAGATGGTTGAAGCATGAGTAAAAGAGTTGATCACTGGGTCTTCAGAGTCTTGAGTCATTAGATTCTTCAGAACTTGTTCACCAGAACCTTGTCTTCAGAGTCTTTAACACTCACTCTTCAGAAACTTAAGTCTTCAGAGTCTTCAGAACATTGTTCAGCAGAACCTTGTCTTCAGAGTCTTCAACACTTAGTCTTTAGAAACTTAAGTCTTCGGAGTCTTCAGAACGTTGTTCATCAGAACCTTAGCTTCAGAGTCTTCAGCACTTAGTCTTCAGAAGATAATGACTTCAGAAGTTAGAAAGCCTTCAGAAGTAAATCATCAGAGTCATGTTCAGAGACAGAATCCAAGAGAGCATTGCAGCAGCAACATATTGTCTTCTTAGAATCTTTCTGAATGTGAGTAGATCAGAAGCAGACTTGCTTCTTTGGCGCAGAAGCGACTTTTGGTCAAATCAGAGTGACGTTGTATATGGTTCTTATCAGAATTAGAGCTTTCTCTATCAGAGTCACATCCTGTTTGTTAATTCTTCAGAAAACATCGTTAGAGTACCAAAATTGTTCTCACAAAAATACTACTTTGTTATTATCAAAACTTAGAGATATCTGGCAGAACCAAATCTTGTTCTAACAATCTCCCCCTTTTTGATAATGACAAAACAATGTATTTTGATAAAATAATTTTGTATGAAGATGATTAATATGAAATGACAAAGATAAGTTTAGAATTAACTTCCCTTTATCAAGCTCCCCCTGAATCTAAGACTTAAAAAATCTTATCAGATTAGGGATATTAGAGCCTGATTACAAGGATCTAGTCAGATCCAGAATATCAGAGCTTGATTATAGTGGTAATGAAGTCTGTTAACAGAGCCTGATTGGTTATATCAGAGCCTGATTAAATCAGAGCCACATTGCCAATTTATAAATATTGTTCCTGAAAAGCATTCTAAGAAGAAAATAGTGCAACTAAATATTAGAATGTCAAAGCTATGATTCAGAGACAAGATATTTTTATCAAAATAATTTTCCATTAATATACTCCCCCATTTTGTCATAATCAAAATGAGTAATCAATGGTTAATGCAAGCATTTGGATTATTGGATCTAATTCAAGAGAAATTAGATATATTAAATTCAATACTTCTCCCCTTTGATAACAATCATAAAGAAATGCAATAAGATAAAATAGATGCAACAAAGATACTTTTTATGGATTAAAAACGCCAGAGGCGCAGGTACATAGGCGAGACGCAAAACAAGACAACCACAAAACAACAGACAGACAGAAGCAAAAATGATTAATCAAAGTTATGAAAAGAGAGACCAAATTCTGAAAGACCAACAAGAACACCCACCCACCAACCATCAAAATTCCTCCACCTCATCAACCCTTTCACATCTTTCTTCAACCATAGAATTTTCTGGTCCAAGTTTTCTGGCTAAACCAATGATTTCTGCCTTGAAGAACAGCTCAGGCAGAATTCTTCCATAGGGTATGAAGGACTTATGTTGAATTCTGGAGATTTCAACACAGTTCTTCAGATGATTGAAGATGGTTTGAGGAAGGTTCACCCGGACATTGTACATCATGAAGTAGATAAAGAGTCTATCATTATGAGACAAAACATTTTTGGCCACTCCTCTGGGTCAAAAGTTGGTAAGCAGGAGTTGAAACCATATTTTACCGGTGGGAAGGAGTCCTTCAGGATTGTAGGGTTCATATTTGTTAAGAGAAACATCATGAATTCCAATGAGATCCTCAACAAATGAGTAGGACAAATGGAAATCTTCAACAATGACTCCAGATTGAACACAATTGATGGCTTGAGCGATGGAGGTAGGTCTTATGATGACCAGAACACCAAAAATAGAATACCAAACAGAATTGTTGTCTTCTCCAATCCTTGCATATTTCCAGAATTCCTTCACAAGGACATGAAAAATGGGTCCATGCAAGATTGCGTAGTATCCCGACCACCCTTGAATCTGCATGTTGGTAGATATGTATAAGCTTGAGTCTCTAAGTCTCGGGAGGTTTGGCCTTTTCTCATTGATGACTTCCATAACTTTTTCATTGCTAAGAAAAGTTTTGATAGACATAGTGAACGAAACAGGATAGGAAGGATAAACAAGTTATGAAGGACTGATGAAGAGTTATGAGGAGGAGTATGATATATAAATAGAAGAAAAGGTATCAGCAATAAATAACAATAAAGATTAGATGAACTGAAATGAAAATGAATCATTTCCAAGATAAGTGATGAAGAACAAAAGCAGGGTAAGAGACACAAACAAAAACAAAGAATGAGAAAAGAGTGTATCAGTCTCCAAAAGATCACAAATCAGGTATACGTTATTCAAATCTTGACATCAGTCAATAAATATGAATAAATGTATACTTGAAAATAGGAGGGAAGAATTTGACAAGAAATAAAGGTTGGGAAGAGAAGTGCTTAGTTTCAAGAAATCTTTGTCTTACACACATCTTAATTAATGCATAGTAATAGGGGAAGACGTAAAGATTTAATCTATTCTCAAGTAAGTTACCAAACCCAATGCGTCAAAACATGATTACAAAAATAATAGGGAATAATAAGGAGTAATTACTTGAAACCTAGTCTCACGAAATCACAACACTCGGGGTGTCTCTTTAACAGTAAGATATGATTTGATTTTGGACAGGTGTCACAAAATAATCATAGCCGTTTATTTCAAGAGAGCACGTTTGATATTCCCAAAGTCAAGAATACCAAGAGGTATTTGACTGGACAAGTTTCTGATCAGGACATCTTCTAACATGTAGAAGTATCATTAATCAGAAAGACATTAAATAAATAATAAAACAATTTTCTTAACATCAGAATCTTATATCAGAAGTTCTGGTGACTTGACACATCAAAATATCATCTACTCATTCTGGACACGGTTTTATAAATAGATTTTCCAGAATGAATACGAATCTATCCTCAGCAAGGGGTTTTGTGAAAATATCAGCTGATAACGCTATTTTAGTGTGTCATGATGACCCATTTTCTCTGAGTAATTGAGTTAGGTTTAATTAGGATTTATCTATATTTTGCTTGTTTTAGTATGTTTTTACCTTAAGTGCACTAGGTGCACATTTTATGGTTTATTGTGTGTTTTTATCTTAAAGAGAATCTGATAAAGGCAAGCTGATGCATGACACCTCAAGACACATTCTGGAGCAGAATAAAAATATAAGAAGGAAGATGTTAAGTCTTGTTAGCTGCAAATTCACCAAGAGCTTGGAAGTATGTCTATCCCTAGGGCATATGTGGCAAGATTTCATGTCAAGAAGGAGCTAGAGCATCAAGATAAGATCAAAGAAGCTAGAGGACAAAAGGTGGTATAGTGGGGACCACGCCTTCAAAAGCGCATCCTGCACCCAGCCACCCGCCGTCTGCTCTGTGCCACTACTTGCTGCAGCAGCTTGCCAAAGACACCTTGTCTCCCAAAGACACTTTGCTGTGATTTTGTGTTACGGCAGGCTTAACCACTGTAGATTGGTTGTAATATCCTGAACCTGAAAGAGTTCTAAGAGCACGAAGGAGATTTTTGCGTTCTCAACACCCATATGGAGATCCATCAATATCAGTTGTGGTTGAACCGGAGGAAGAAGTGCACGTGGAAACAGACGAAGAATCTTCGTCATCATCGTCAGACGAGACACATCTAGAAGCTGTCATGGCTGAGCAAGACATCATTGGCATTGTCAATGACCGGGCGTGCAACATTAGGGACTATGCTGTCTTTGATCCTGATGCCATGAGGACTGGTATTGTTAGACTAGAGTCATGGCACCACAGTTTGAGTTTAAACCTATGATGTTCCAAATGCTGCAAACGACTGGTCAATACTCAGACTCTCCTCATGAAGACCCACACTTGCACTTGAGACAATTTCTAGATGTTGCTGACAATTTCAAGATTCCTGGCGTGACTGATGATTCCTTTAGGTTAAAGCTATTTCCTTATTCTCTACGAGATAGAGCCAAGAGCTGGCTAAATTCCTTGGAACCAAATTTCATTTACACATGGAATACCTTGGCAAAAAATTTCTCGCAAAATACTTCCCTCCTTCAAAGAATACAAAGATGAGAAATGAGATTACTTCATTTAGGCAAGGAGATGACGAATCATTGTTTGATGCTTGGGAAATATTTAAAGAGTTGCTAAGACAATGCCCTCAACATGGAATCCCCATCTGTATTCAACTAGAGACTTTCTAAAATGTATTAATTCCATCCTCAAGGAACATGCTAGATGCATCCAGTGGTGGAGATCTTTTGTCTAAGTCTTATGAAGAAGGCTACAAGTTAATTGAGAGCACTATAGCCAACACGTACCAGTGGCCTGTCACTAGGGCTACTGCAAACTCAACTCACAAGAAACCTGTTAGAGTTCATGAAGTCACTGAGACAACAGCTCTTGCTGCTCAGGTGGCTCAAATCCACCAGATGATGAAGAATATGATGACTCTTGAAGTGGAAAAATTTGAGCCAGTTAAGGTGGTTACTGACACGACTGTGATTGCCTGTGTCTACTGTGGAGGACCCCATAAGTTTGAAGAATGTTCTTTAAATCCTGTTTTAGTCAACTATGTTGGCAACAACAACAATAGATACAACAATCCTTATAGAAACACATACAATCCAGGGTGGCGCAACCATCTAAATTTTTCTTGGAGTAATAATCAAAATCAATCGAAGCCTCAAGCACCACCAACACCACAAGCTCCTCCTGGGTTTTCTACTCCTAATTATGCTGGGGGAAATTAGGGAAATAATAAGTTGGAGAAGGTTTTGAAGTCTTTTATTCAAGAAGCAAAGAATCAATTTCAATCACAAGGAGTAAGTATCAAGAACTTGGAGAATCAAGTAGGGCAAATAGCTACTGCCTTTAGTTCAAGAAACATGGGAACTCTCCCAAGTTCCACTGAAACTCCAACTGCACCTGCTGGAGTAAAGAATGTTGAGACATGCCAAGTTATCAAGCTTAGAGGTGGGAAAGAAGTTGAGGAATCCGTTTCAAGAAGCAAAAAGACAAGTATAGAATTACCTGAGCCAGACAGTTCTGGAACGAAAGGAAACACTAATGGAGAACCGTCTCAATATCAGAAACAGAATGAAGAGGTCACTAATATAGATTTTACTCCTCAAGAGACGTAGGAGGTCAAGACTGACACCAGTAGGAAGCCAAAGTTTATTCAAGAAAGGCCTTCCCCCACCTTTTCCACAAAGGATTACGAAGGCCAAAGAAGAACAACAGTTTGGAAAGTTTATGAAGATTTTGAAGCAGCTTCATATCAACATACCCTTTATTGAAGTTATTCAACAAATGCCAAATTACTCAAAGTTCATGAAGGATGTGCTCACCAAGAGAAAAAGGATAGGAGAATTCGCCACGATTGCACTCACTCAAGAGTGTAGTCAGTTGGTGCAAGGCAAGCTTCCACCTAAAGTAAAAAATCCTGGGAGTTTCACTATTCCATGCACCATTGGAAACACCTTGGGTGGAAAAGCTCTGTGTGATCTTGGGGCCAACATTAATCTTATGCCCTTGTCCATCTTTAAAAAGTTAGGGATAGGAGCTACCATGCCTACAACTATCACCTTACAATTGGCAAATAGGAGTATTTGTTAGCCCCAAGGAAAGATAGAAGATGTGTTAGTAAGGGTTGACAAATTTGTAGTCCCTGCTAATTTCATTATCATGGTTTTTGATGCTGATGAAAAAACACCTATATTGTTAGGAAGACCATTCTTAGCAACGGGTAGTACATTGATCTATGTGGAAAGAGGAGAACTCACCATGAGAGTCAATGGACAGCAAGTAGTATTCAATGTACTCAATGCTCTACAGTATCCTGAAGAAGTTGTAGCTGACTGTTCCATGATATCTAGCTATCATACCCCAAATTTTGACCACAAAGATTTCCCATCATTGTGTAAATCATTATCACAATATGGATGCACCTTCATGCCTCAATCAGTCTCCTCAAGGATTGTTGAGCATTCACTACAATTAAGAATTAGGGTTTTAAGCCCTCTCAGAGCCTTAGACAAAGGATCAATTAAGGAATGACATGATCTTCAACTTTTCTAACCTCTCAAACACACATAAATGATCAACAGGACTCCCACATCAGGAATCAGGCACAAGGTTGCAGCATTCCAAGTGGATTAAGTCTCAAGATCGCCAGTGTCACCAAATTAGGGTTTTGGTCGACCAGGGCCTCCAGATGAAAATCTTCATCTGGGTATGAGCCAATGCTTCAAAATATAACTCAAGATACTCTAAGGGACCTCATGGACCCAATCACCAAGTCAATTTAGCCTCAGGGGATGCATTCACCAAAAATCAGGAATTAGGGTTTCTTGACCTAATTCACCCCTAAGTTGACTTTTGGGACAAAACATGAGCCAAGACCTCAAGACATGATTTGAGGGTCTCTAATAAACCACATTGATACATTTGCAACAATGGATTAATCCAAGAAGCTTGATCCACAAGTTTCAATTTCATCAGGACCACAATTAGGGTTTCGAGGAAAAAGTCAACTGAACCTTTGACTTTTGGCCCAGACATGCTCCCAAACATTGGGACATGATTCAATACACCCTATAATACCTATGGAACATATCCATCAATTTTGATTTAGATCAAGGATTTGATTTCACAAAGGATCGCACAGTTTGGAATTCATCTAATAAAAAGTCAACTGTGCACCAAAAGTCAAGTTTGACTTTTTGAGATTTTTCACAATTATGGTTCCTCAACCCTAAAACAATGTTAATATGTGATTTGAATCATCATTCATCAAGAAAAATCAAAGAAAGTGAGTTAACTTGTAAAAGGGGTAACCATAAAAACTGAGAATTTTTCTAAGTAATGGAACAAAGTGGCTAGGGTACCAACTTCCAAGGATCATAACTTGAGATCCAAGCAACCATTTTGGATGGTCCAAAGATGGATTTGTAGCTCTCATGGCATACTTTAAAAGTGTCAACTATACCTCATTCCAATTCCTTATGGATTTTAAGTTATGGAGTGATCAAAATGGCTGAAAACACAAAAGTGACATTTTTCCAACACTAAGTGAAAATTTCACTAAGTCAGAATCTACCTTATTTTTTCCCAAATGTACAGGCATTTTTTATTGTAATTCAAGTTGGATCAAAATCAAATTTGGACATCATGTTGAAATAGGATATATCAGCTTTCCAAAATGTCCAAGAACTCCATCAAATTCCATCTGAGCTAGAAGATATGATGGCTGCAATATGCCTTGATGCAAACTGTCTTGCAAGACAGATTTGTGCATTATGGCTCGATTTGATCAAATTGTGCAACTCCAAGCATGGTTATCCATCTGCGCACCTCAAGGAGGAACAAACAAGGGACAAGCACTGATTTATCATCCTCCAAAGTCCCAAAATCTACAATAGCCATGCTAAACCTATAAAGCCTAAAGAAGGCCAAGACTCCAATTTTGTTTTGGAACATTTAATGGATGCTTAGATGTGGCAAGTATCAGAGCAAAGATGGACATTTCAGTCAAGCCTTATCCTTGAATCAAAGAACCATAGGCCTGTGCTCTAATCTCAAGTCAATGGCTAGAGGAGACTTGAGATTCCATTTGATAACAATTGGCCACAGACCTGTACCAGTTGCCATACACTATTACAGCCAAAGCAAACTTGTTGCACTATAAATATACCTCATTTGTGACCAGTTAGAGTACACCAAAGCACCTAAACTAATGCTTTCCTCAAAATCACCTCTTTCACTCCAATTTTGCCTTCTAACTCTAGTCACTATCGGGTTTTGAGTTTGAGAGCAATTCCAACCAAACCAATCACACACACACACACACACCTCATAAACATAATATAGAAGTGATTCAAACACTTAAGCAACATATGGAACACCAGATTCTCAAAATCACCAGCCATCTGTACAAGCCTTTGACAGATTTACAATTGAGGTGCCAAATCAAGTTCCAGCTCAATTCAATCCACTCCAAGCATTCAGACACACTCCATAACACCTAGGGAAGCTGTCCACATCATTGGAACCAAGTTGTAACACCTCTAACTCAAAACACGATCACCAGCTGCAAGAGGTAAGCCTCAACTTGGTCATCTCATGATTCATGCATATTTCTTCGCACAATACTTTTGCCATATGTTCATAATCATGTATGGAATGTTTCCCCTCAATTAATTGCTTTGTATGAATTGTGTGTGGAATTTCTGAGCCTTCATGCAGAATTTAGGGTTCTTGAGGTTTCTCTTTGATTTCTTATTCCATGCTTAAAATAAATGAAATTAAAGACCATAGACATGATCGTGAGGTGAAAACGAGTAGATTGATATGTGGATTGTGTGATTTCATCAAGTATTCAGTGAGATTGATGAGAAAATGCAAATCTGGGCAAAACTCAGAACACACGCGTGTTCTTGGGTGTTCTGGCACCCTTTTTCAAAATTCAAATATTTGAATTTTGTTATTTTTATTTAATTGATTCAAAAATTAATTTCTCTCTGAATTTTAATGATTTTGAGTTGATTCTTTTTTTAATAATTCATAAAAATGTTAAAATATTTTATTTTACAAAAATTTCCCAAAAATACTATTTATTTCATATACTTGATATTTTTGCAAAGAATTAATTTTTATGTGTTTTTTAACATTTAAAATATTTTTTCCTTCTTGATTTTCCAAACTTAAATGGTTTTCAATCATTTTGTGGATGAAAACATGATTTTTGAAACATTGATCCAAGATCACCACTCATTTTTCACATGTTTTCAATAATTTTTATTAATTTTTAAACAAAATTAATTTCATTTTAGACAAAATTAGGGTTTTGATTGATTCCACCCTCATCAATCTTTTTCAAACACTCATGGGCCTCTAATAGAGTGTAAGACCCAACCCCTTTGTAAATAATACCTTTTTGGGCCTCACACATTGTATAAGTCCCTCTGTATATTTTCAAAAGTTCGGCGCAATTATTTCCTTTTTAACAAAATCAACTGGGCTTCTCCTTGAGCTATAAGACCCATCTTTATTCATTTTCAAACCTTTTGGGCCTCTAATAGAGTACAAGACCCAATCCCTCTTTGAAACCAAAATAGTTTGGGCCTCAGTCATTGTATAAGACCCACGGTGTTTTCAAAAATCTCGACGTGATCGCCAGTTTAAAATAAAATCATCTGGGCCTACCCTCGTGTTATAAGTCCCATTTCTTTTCTTTAAATACTCTTTGGGCCTCTATTAGAGTGTAAGACCCAACCCTTGTTGTACATAAACCTTTTTGGGCCTCAGTCGTTGTATAAGTCCCGGTACAATATTTAAAACAACGGTGCGATCACTGTTAAACCTTGGGTCTCTCCTTGAGTATAAGCATCAACAATATTTTCAAAACAACTCCCTTTTGATTTAGATTCAAATATATGTATTGTTATCAAAACTTTCTTTAATTTCTTTGAACCACTAACAATACAGCATGGAAGCTTGCTCGCCTGTAAGTTTTTAAACAACTTTCATTTTCTCGCTTTGATATAAATAAATATATTGTGGGAAGCTGCGCATGGTTAGTCTTCTTTCATACCTTTTTTAAATACTTGTCATATATCAAATGTATATATACTAGTACAGTTATTTAGAGTTTTCCCCGGCAACTAGGTCTAGAACTAGGTAAAGCCCTGTTGGTCACTCTTAAAATACAAACAAAACTAGATCCCCATAGGATTTCCAGATACAGTCTTGCCTTCTCTTGGGCTTAAACAATATGGAACAAAGAGAAAGGCAGTATTCTTAGTGAACATTTTCTCAGGCTGTCACTTTAGAAATTGTCAAAGAAATTCTACTCCCCAGAGTTGATCTATTCTCGGTAAATAGCATCTCTTGGATTTCGTCAAATCACAGAACTTTCATTAAATGATCTATTCTCGGTGAATAGCATTTCTTGAACTTTTCTTGGTTTGAGACCTACATGCTTCCTAAAAGCATCCCCGCCTCCTCTTGGGCTTTGTACAAGGACCATCCGGCTTCTTAGAAGTTCTCATGCCTTCTCTTGGGCTTAATACAAGGACCCTGGCGACCTCTTAAAGGTATAAGACAGAACTTAGTCATCCTTTGCTAGAGCAGTCCTTCCAGTGTCAGACCTCAGTCCACTTTAGGGTTGATTCTCATCTCTTAATGCCCTTGCCTCCTCTTGGGCATCATACAAAAGATAAAACTCTTCCACACCAGTAGACTTGGATAGTCTAATCCCCTTGAGTCTCAAAGACATTCTCAAGTTCCTTACAACTATAGGAAAAAACCCCGGGCATTCTGGATCGATCTCCAGCAGAAACCCAGTCTCTCTCATGAGAGTTCCCCGACCAGGGTCAACACTATCTTAAATCAGAACCTCAAGGTACCTGATATCTCAACTCTTCTGTAATCCTCAGCAAGAGTTGATTCCCCCACTTGGACCTGCCTGGGGATCCCAATTATCCCTGGCAAAAGATAGCCTCCTCTTAGGCTTTGTATAAGGACCTTTCCTCAGCAGAAAGCTAGCCTCCTCTTAGGCTTTGTATAATGATCCTTCCTCAGCGAGGTCAGCCTCCTCTTGGGCTTTGTACAAATGATTCTCCCCAGCGGAGCTAACCTTTTCAGACTCTCTTGTTGAGTCAATCACTTTTTAGACCCTCTTGTTGAGTCAATCACTTTTTAGACTCTCTTGTTGAGTCAATCACTTTTTAGACTCTCTTATTGAGTCAATCACCTTTTCGGACTCTCTTGTTGAGTCAACCTTTTTTAGCCTCAATCTTGGGCTTTGTACAAGACAGATAAAAATACTCTCTTGTTGAGTCAAACCCCTTTAACCTCAATCTTGGGCTTTGTACAAGACATAAATCTCCCTCTCTTAAACTTGGGACATATATCTTCTCCAACAGAGTCATTTCCTCACAGCCTTCCTTTAGGCTTTGGGGACGGATTTTCCTCAAGAAGAGTCAAACTTCTAGCCTCCTTTTAGGCTTTGTATAAAGAAATCCCCTAGCCGAGTCAATTAACCTTTTAGCATCAACCTTGTGCTTTGATCAAGGCACACAAAAATCAACAATCCTTCTTTAGAGATGACAAATTCTCTCTGGGTCAAAACATTTAGCTTCAATCTTGGGCTTTGAACAAGACACCAAAACATTTTCTCCTCCCTTAGAATAGGAGGAACTACGATTGCTCTAATTTCTCTGTTTCATTTAAACGGGAATACGTAGGCATAAGATTGCGAAATCTTAGCGAGCATACCAATAAAAAAACCTTAGGTCCAGTACCTTCACATCAAAACTTAGGTCCAGTACCTTACCAAAAACACCCGAACATCAAAAACTCACTCACTCACTCATACTTTCCAAGAAACTTTCCCAAACCATTAACAGATAAACACCATCAATTATAAAGTGAAACCTAAAGCTAATATCCTGTGGATAACCATATATAGGATGGGTAATTGACAACTCCCCATTGTATAACCTGACCCCGAACTCCCCAAATCTCTTTTAAGCGTTTGTTCCGTTAAACATTTGCGTACAAGGTTAGTTTTAGATATCTTCCCTTTCCCTTTCAGCTTCATGGTATAAATAAGAAATCAGAAAGTAGCACCCCATCCTCCTCATTGTGGTGAGGGGAAAATCCAGCGATAAGGTGGTCGCATCACCGACAAAAATCACTCGCTACACTAGCTAAAAAATTATAATTCATAAAAACCTCCTCAAGACTAGTGAGGTGTTGGAACAAGAGCTAGGGAAATTAAAGGAAGAAGAAGAGTCATAAGGTGGAATCATCTATGGTCCAATGAAGAATAACGAGGAAGAATTAGTGGAAGTGATAGAATCAACAGCTGTTGGTCACAAGCAGCATCTACCTTCCATAGAAGAACCTCCTGAATTGGAACTAAAACAACTTCCCGAGCACCTACAATATGCTTATCTGGAGGCAGGCCAGAAGTGGCCAGTCATCATTGCTACAAATTTGAAAGAAGAACAGAAGGAGTAATTAATAGCATTGTTGAGGAAGCATAAAATGCAATTACTTGGCAGATCTCAGACATTAAGGGGATTAGTCCAACACTTTGCATGCATAGAATTTTGTTGGAAAAAAATTCTAAGAATAGCATTGAAAGTCAAAGAAGATTGAATCCAATCATGAAGGAAGTTGTCAAGAAGGAAATTATTAAGTGGTTGGATGCTGGAATTATCTACCTTATCTCTGATAGTGTGTGGGTAAGTCCCATTCAATATGTTCCAAAGAAAGGAGGCATGACTTTGACTGTCAACGAGAAGAGTGAATTAATTCCCACAAGAACTGTTTCGGGTTAGAGAATTTGTATGAACTACAGAAAGTTGAACAAAGGAACGAGGAAGGATTATTTCCCCCTCCCTTTTATTGACCAGATGCTGGATAGATTGGTTGGAAAAGAATACTATTGTTTCTTAGATGGATACTCGGGGTACAATCAAATTGTCATAGCCCTGGAAGACCAAGATAAGACAATGATCACCTATCCTTATGGCACTTTTGCTTTCAGAAGGATGCCTTTTGGATTGTGCAATGCTCCAGCCACCTTCCAACGCTGTATGATGGCCATATTTTCAGATATCATTAAGAATTCCATGGAAGTTTTCAAGGATGACTTCTCTGTTTTTGGAGAATCATTCAAGAATTGATTGGAGAATTTAGATTTGGTATTAGCTAGATGTGAAGAGAATAATTTAGTCCTTAATTGGGAAAAGTTCCATTTTATGGTAAAAGAGGGAATTGTTCTTGGGCACAAAATCTCAAAGAAGGGTTTAGAGATAGATCAAGGAAAAGTGGATGTAATAGAGAAATTACCACCCCCTGTGAACATAAAAGGAATCAGAAGTTTTTTAGGGCATGCTGGCTTTTACAAAAGGTTCATCAAAGATTTTTCAAAAATTACTACACCTCTATGCCAGCTGCTACATCATGACGTGCCATATGTTTTCAGTTAGTAATGTTTGGATTCCTTTAATCCATTGAAGAAGGCCCTCATTTCTGTGGCCATTGTGAAAACTCCTGATTGGTTAAAACCCTTTGAGTTGGTGTGTGATGCAAGTGATTTTGCTATTTGAGCTGTGCTAGGCCAAAGGTATAACAAGGTTTTTCACACCATTTAATATGCCAGTAAGACCTTGATTGAAGCACAAATCAACTACACCACAACTGAGAAAGAGCTGCTGGCTGTAGTGTTTGCATTTGACAAATTCAGACCCTACTTGGTTGGAACAAAAGTCATTGTATACACAGATCATGCAGCTATCAAGTACTTAGTTACTAAAAAAGATGCTAAACCGAGGCTTAAAAGATGGATTCTATTGTTGCAAGAGTTTGACCTAGAGATTAGAGACTAGAAAGGGATAGAAAATTCTGTTGCTGATCATATCTCAAAACTACTAGAAGAAGTTCAAAATAATAACAATGGAGACATTAAAGAAACTTTTCCTGATGAGAAGTTACTGTTGATAAGCACTGACGTGACACCATGGTATGCTGATATAATGAATTATCTGGTCAGCAGATATGTGCCCCCTGATTTCAACTTCTAGCAAAGGAAAAAGGTTCTTTCATACAGTCAAGAGCTATTTTTAGGATGAACATTTCCTTTACAAAAAGTGTGCAGATCAATTGCTAAGAAGATGTGTAGATCATCCAGAGGCACAACATATCTTGTCTGCCTGCCATGAAGCTCCATATGGAGGACACTTTGGAGGAACCAGAACGGCTACAAAAGTTTTGCATATGGTTATTTCTGGCCCTCCCTTTTTAAAGATGCTCATGAGTTAGTCAAGAGATGTGATAGATGCTAGAAGGTAGGAAATATTTCCATGAGGCAAGAGATGCCACTCACCAACATACTCGAAATTGAAATTTTTGATGTGTGGGGCATTGAGTTCATGGGGCCTTTTCCTCATATTTTGGTAATCTATACATTCTTGTGGCTGTAGACTATGTCTCTAAATGGATAGAGCCAATAGCAACACCCACTAATGATGCTAGAGTTGTGGCCAAATTTTTTCTTAAAAATATTCTGACAAGGCATGGCACACCTAGAGCAATCATTAGCGATGGTGGATCTCATTTTTGCAATAAGATTTTTGAGAATTTAATGACAAAATATGGGATCAAACATAAGGTTTCTATAACCTGTCATCTTCAAACAAGCGGCCAAGTAGAGCTATCTAATAGAGAGATTAAAAGGATCTTGGAGAAAGTTGTTAACCCCATAAGGAAGGATTGGTCCAAACATTTGGACGAGGCTCTTTGGGCATACATAACTGCCTACGATACCCCACTAGACATGTCTCCTTATAGACTTGTTTATGGGAAGCCTTGTCATCTACCCATTGAATTAGATCACAAAGCTTTTTGGGTCGTTAAGCAATTAAATTTCAACCTAAAAACTGTTGGCCAAGCTAGAATGCTCCAACTCAATGAGTTATAAGAACATAGGTTGTTCTCTTATGAAAATGCTGAACTCTATAAGGAAAAGACCAAAAGATGGCATGACATGAAATACCAGAAAAGGGAATTAGTGGAAGGTCAAAGCATTTTTCTCTTTAACTCTAGACTGAAATTACTCCCTAGAAAGTTAAAGTCAAGGTGGTCAGGACCCTTCAAGTTAATGAAAATTTACCTTAATGGAGCTGTGGAGTTGATGAATGAAAAAAATGGTGAAAAGTTCAAGGTTAATCGCCAAAGGATTAAAACCTATTTTGGTGACCCTTCAAGTAGCACTAGGGGGGATCATTCATTTTATTGATTAAGGATTTTTGTGTTGGTCAGGCTATAAGACCTTAAAATAGCGCTACTGGGAGGCTGCCTAGCTTAATGATTTTTTTTTTAGTTTGTACAATGAGTAGTTTTTTATTGCATCAACAAGCATTTGGAGTCACGACAGTTGGCACGGTAACAAATGAGAAAAGAACAAAGTGACATTTTGAGAAAATATTCCTAAGTCCTGAGCATTAAATAAAATAATGAGCTGGCAATTTTTATTTTATTCTCTTGGACGAGAATTGAAGAGTTTTGAATGATGGAGAGAGAAACTGAATGGGTGCACTGCACACGCCTAGAGCCTTGTGTAGCGTCGGTCTTTTGGTGACGCGACCACCTACCGCATTATTTGGGGCTACTTTCTGATTTCTGTATTTATCCTATGAAGCTTAAAAGGAAGGGGAAGATATCTTAAACTAACCCTGCACGCAAGTGTTTTCTTTAACAAATACTAAGAGACCGGGGATCGGGGTTTGGTTATACAAAGGGAAGCTATTAACACCCTAAGTATCTATAGTAATCTATAGGAACCTTTATTTACATATGTTTTTCTGATATTTGAAATGCTTTCTTAAGTCTATCTGCTGTTGATTGGGAAAGTTTCTCCTTTGCTTGAGGAAATGTTTTTGTTGTTTTTAGGTTTTTCTAGTATTTTTGGGAAGGTACTGGACCTAAGATTTTTGATTTGTGTGCTCGAAGATTTCTCAATCTTATGCCTACTTATTCCCGTAAAGAGATTTGGGAAATCAGAGCAATCATAATTCCTCCTATTCTATGGGAGAAAAAAAAACTTGGTTGGTGTCTTGTTCAAAGCCCAAGAGTGAAGCTATCAGAATATTTGTGTCTTATTCAAAACCCAAGATTGAAGCTAAAGTTTGATTCTTACCTATTCATCATAAAATGTCAGGTAACTGGTTATAAGGGAAATTACTTTAACTGAGATGTGTGGAATCCAGCAATGCCAAAATTTCCTTTATAAGAGAAATGTCATGAAGAAAGAAACTTTAACTCAGTGTAGAGCAATGTCACTTTTTCCTTTATGAATCTTTCATGCTAAGAGAGAAACATTGGCTTGGATGTATGGAATCCAGAGGCTTTCCACTTATAGCTGTTAGATGAAAGTGAAAATTTTTAACCATGATAAAGGAGGGACTCCAGCTTGGATTTTGACTCAACAAGTGTACCACTTACAACAATTTATCTGGGAAAAGGTTTTGATTGTTTGTTTTGACATGTGAGATATAGAGGAAATATCCTCCTACAGAGAGGACTCGGGGTCTCATCTGTGGGGATGATAGATTTGGTGCCTTGATATAAGCCCAAGGTTGAAGCTAAGAAGAATTGAAAACTGACTCCACTGGGGAGGGTTTTATTTGAGTATCTTGTTTGAAGCTCAAGATGATGAAGCTGAAGAGTTTGAGTGCAGTTTTAAAGAAAACTGACTCAACTGGGAAGTATGATATTTGTCTTGTATAAAGCCCAAGATTGAGGCTGACTGGGGAAATCCTTATATGTAGCCTAAGAGGAGGCTGACTCTTGTTGAGGATTATTGAAATCCAAGAGAAGGTCTAAACTGGGTTGGGGAATCCCAAGGGAAATTAACTCTTGCTGGTGATTTAAGCAGAGTTTATTTATCAGATGCCATGAGGTTCTGATTCTTTTGAGGATTTGTTGATGTCAATCTGACCCCGGCTGGGGATTTCTAAGATGAAAGTTAAGCCTTGTTGGGGGTTCGTGATGGATTTTAAAGATGAGTTGAAAAACCTTTAGAGATTTTGACTCTTCTGGGAATTAATGTATTGGTAAAAATGATCAGGATCTATCCTAAGCTTTTAGGAAGCCCGTGGTTCCATGTACTAAGCCCAAGAGAAGACCGTGAGGGTGAGACTTTCCAAGTCTACTTGTATGAAACCCAAGAGGAGGCTTGAGACTGTCCAAGTCTCTTAAGAAAAGGTAGACTATGGTTGGAGAGAGTTCTTTGTATGATGCCCAAGAGGAGATTGTGGGTTCTAGAGATGAAGATGAATTCTTAACTGATTGGATGTTCTAGAGTTTTGACTTTCCTGAGGATTGAACTTAGTAGAGATGACTGAATTTTATCCTATGCTTTTAGGAAGCCTTTGGGTCCTTGTATGAAGCCCAAGAGGAGGCTGGGGGAACTTTTAAGAAGTCTGGTGGTCCTTGTACTAAGCCCAAGAGGAGGCTGGGGTGCTTCTAGGAAGCCTGTGGGTCCAAGCCTAAGAAAATTTCAAGAAAGGTTTCACCGAGAATAATCCTTTGTTGAACAGTTCCAAGGTTTGAAGAAATTCAAAAGAGGTTTCATCGGGAATTAATCCTCTATGGGGAAATGAATTTCTTTTATATGTTTCTAAGTTCTGACAGTCTTAAGAAAAGTGTCACCGGAAATAATCTCTTTCTTTGTTCCATATTGAATAAAGCCCAAGAGGAGGCAGACTGTATTAGGGAAGTTTCCTATGAGGGAACTAGTTATTGAACTAAGTTATGAGTATCCTATTGTTTGACCTAAAGGATGAACTGTGGATGACCTAACTGCTGAGGGAAGCTAAAACAGACATGCACAAGTATATATAAATATATTAATTAACAGGTATATATACAATTATGCATTGTATTGAAAAAGAGTATTGGGTCTTACACTCTGAAAAGAGGCCAAAGTGTATTGTGATTAGTTATATTGACTACAACTGTATGATTAGGATTTTAAGAAATTGAAGAAAGTTTTGAGAAAATTTTGAATCTTGAATTTGAATTAAGAGAAATTTGTTGAAAATAAAATAATGTTTGGGGCTTATAACTCAAAGAGAGGCTCAAGTGGTCTAAGAGCAGTTTCACCGGGAATAATGCCCCTCTTAGTACCGGTTTAAAACAGACAGATGATTTTGAAAACAGAGGTATGGGGCTTACAACTCAAAGAGAGGCCCATGGAGCTTGTTTATTGTTAAAAACAAAGTTTATGTAAAAAAGATTGGGGCTTATACTTAAGAAGAAGCCCAGATGACTTATTTTTAAAACAGTGATCGCACTGCGATATCGAAAGACGTTGTGGGACTTATACTATAGCAGAGGCCCAAAAATTTGTTTATGTACATAGAGGTTGGGTCTTACACTCCTTTATAGGCCCAAAATGATTATTGAAAGAAAGAAAAGTGGGGCTTATACTCAAGGAGAGGATAATTTGAAAAACAGTGAACGCACCGTTATCGTATCGGGACGTATACTATAACAGAGGCCCAAGAAATTATTTATTTACAAAGGGGTCGGGTCTTACACTTTATTAGAGGCAAAAAATGTTTGTTGAAAGTTTGAAGATTTAAAATAAGGGAAGAAACCCTAATTTTATTTTAAATGTATTTTTCTCAAAGAAAATTAAATAAAAATGATACAAAAATATCAAATATATTTAATAAACATGTTATGAACTTTGATAAATGTTTAAAAATAGATGTTTTATCCACATAATGGTTTGAAATTCAATTAGTTTTGAAAAATCAAGAGAAAGAATTCATTTGAAAATGTTTAAAACAATTAAAATGAAATTCTTTAAAAAATTCAAAAAAATATTTTTTTTGATTTTTTTGTTGATTAAAATATTAAAATATGTGAAGGATTTATGTTTAAAAAATCATTTTAAAAAGATTAAAAATGAGAGAGATGTGAATTTTTGAAATAAATTAAGAAATAATTAAAAAATAACAAAAATATGAAAAAAGTAGAAATTGGGCAAAATGGCATGAGTGGGTGTTGAACCCACGCCCTCCAGTCAAACACACTTGAAAAATACACGCTGCTACCACTGGGGTGGTGATACATCCATGTATCAAAACCACCCCATGAAAATATATGGCATGTTTTTAGGCCTGGCCAAGGCGCCATTGCCTAGCCCTTGCCCAAGGAGGCCTGATTTTGTGCCTCTTGCAAGAAGGCCATAACTTTCTTATTTCTCCATGAAAATGGATGAAATAAAGATGGATCCTACCTAGAATTTCATGAGGAATCCAATGGTGGTCTTGGAATTTTCTAAAAATGCCTACATTTTAAAACCAGATAGTGGTTTCAAAATAGGTCAAAATTTGCAAGTTCTATGCAACAATTCATACAAGCAATAATAGCATGGCAATTTGGTTCAGACACAACACATATGATATGTATGACATGTTCATGATCAATGGACATCAAAGAAATGCATATTTTACAAAGTTCAAGTTGTTATGCACTTACCTCTTGAAGCTCATCTTGCTAACTTTCAAGATGCTTGTGCCAGACGTAATCTAATGCTTTGAACACTCTTGATAGACCCCTTAGAAGTTTTTAGAATGATCAAAATCAACTGAAAAGCTCTAGAATAGAAATAGGCTCTTTCTTGCAAAAGTGGCAAAAATGACCAAAATGGTAACTCCCTCAATTGGTGTTACAGTTGAGGGACACTTGTTGGAACAACTTAGGGGTGATATTTGGAGAGTGTTTGAGGTTTTGTTTGGCTTTGAAAGTGATTAGATCAAGACATGGCTTGAAAAATGCAGAAAAGTCAAATTTTGAGGTTTTGATGGTTAAGTTTCTGATTTTGGTGTTGTGAGTTGAAGATAAAGGTTTGAACACCTCCAAGGGATGATTTGTGATGTTTTGGATGGTAGCTTCAGTGGTTTAAGCTCTGGTTTTGAGAATTCCAAGTTTGATCCTTGAAACTTGAAATTTGGAGCAAGAGAAAGGAAGTGAGAAAACAAGGCTTTGGTATTATTTTGGTGTGTTGAAATCAGTCACAAATAACCTCTATTTATAGTAGAGGAAGTTTGTTTTTGAAGGAATAGTGAATGGATGAGGGATTACTCTATTATCCAATGGATATTCCCATGTATTATGCCTTGAATGCTAAGGTACCAAGTCTCCTCTAGCCATTGACTTGAGCTGGTTTTTGTAGCTTTAGGTCTTTTGATGTTTGAACCAATCTTAACTCAAATGGACTGTCATGGACTGATACATGCCACCTCTATGCATCCTTTCAATGCTTCATGACAAAATTGAAGTTTTTGGTTTTGAAACTTGAATGCCACATGCCAAATGGATAGTGTCTTGACTTGCAAGGCTCTAAGGTATGATTCCTCTGCAGATAACAGGTGCATTGTATCTTAGAAACTTGTCTTGTATGGTGACAAGGCTTGCCAAGTCATAAAAATGACAAAACTAAGTTGTGTTGTGAAATCTGTCTTATAAAACCAGGATGAAAATTTCCATTTTGCAAGGCTTATAACTTCTTGCTCAAATTGAATCATGAGAGGCTCTTGTACTTTTTAAAAAGCCCAAGTATCATACTTCAACTTTGATGTTTGCATCTGGTCTTGGTTCAACTCGGATCATAATGAAAAATCCCTCCAAAGTTGGGCGAAACATGAGACAGATTCTGCCTAAAAATTTTCTAAGTGTCAAGAAAAAGTTTATTTCTTAATTTTTATGATTTTGATCAATCCATAACTTAAAATCCATGAAGATTTGGAATGTGGTGTAGTTGACAATATTGTAGTATGTAGTGAGAGCTTTCATTTGATCTTTGGATGAGGGAAAATGGTTACTTGGATCACAAGTTATGGTCTCGCAAAGTTGGGTAAAAATCATTTTTCTCCATAATTTAGTGAAATTTTAAGTTTCTTAAGGTTGCCCCTTTTGCAAGTAACCTCACTTTTCTTGATTTTTCTTGATGGATGATGATCCAAATCATAAGTTGACATTGTTCTTGGTTTAAAGAGACCATGTTTGTCAAAAAAATTCCAAAAGTCAAACTTGGTTTTGATCACAATTGACTTTGTTTATCAGATGAATTTCAAACTTTGTGATCCTTTATGAAATCAAACCCTTGGGCTAAATTGAACCTAATGGATGGATTACATAGGTGTTTTAGAGTGTCTTGAATCATTTCGCAAGGTTTGAAATCATGTCTTTGTCAAAAGTCAAAGGTGGGGTTGGCTTTTTCTCAGAAACCCTAGTTTGTGGCCCAGATGAATTTGAATCCTTGCATTGCTTGTGAACCAAATTCTTTGAATCAATTCAATCTTGTGAATGGATCATTATGATGTATTTGAGGTCTTCAAAACATTTCTTGAGGTTTTGGCTCATGCCTTGCTCCAAAAGTCAACTTAGGGGTGAATTAGGTCAAGAAAACCCTAATTCCTGATTTTTTATTAATGCATTCCCTGCGGCTATTTTGAACTCATGATTGGACTCATGAGGTATTTTTGAGCTTCTTGAATCATATATTGAAGTATTGGCTTATGCCAAGATGAAGATTTCTCTCTGGAGGCCTTGGTCGACCAAAACCCTGATTTGGTGACATTGGTGATCTTGAGGCTTGATCAATTTGGAATGTTGTATTATTATGCTTGATTCTTGATGTGGGAGACCTCTTGATCCTTCATGGATGTTTGAGAGGCTTGGAAAGTTGAAGATCATGTCAATTCTTGATTGATCCTTTGCCTGAATGCTCTGAGAGGGCTAAAAAAACCTTAATCCTTGGTTGAGGTGAATGCTCAATAATCTTTGAGAGGATTGATGAGGTATGAAGGTACCTCCATATTGTGGTGATGATTTGCACAAATAATATAAAGTCTTGTGGTCAAAATTTAGGGTATGACACCTTGTGCTAGGCAGATTATGATGACCAGTCTGACATGTCAGACTGATGGGATGTAGCAGCACACCAAACCTTTTCCATGCTAAAAATTCAAAATTTTGTCTTTTCCCACCCGATACATCAGCCAGACCTTTCAGTTTCTTGCCCTAATTTTCAGAGAAAGATAATTCTCACTTTTCTCTTTCCAAACAACTTCCATTTCACTATCACACTATCTCTCTCTCACACACACATACACACACACACTCTCTCCCTCTCTCTCTCTCTCAAATTCCCATCACCACCTCTTTTTTCTGTTTCTCTTCACCTCCATCCAAACCCTAATCACTCTTCTTCCCTCATGCCAAAAACAATGGAGATACCTACTGGAAGACGAGTCAAAATGGCATCAAGGAAAAATGCTACGCAATATGTAGTTTACTCTGACGAAGAACAAGAAGGGCATAAGAAGTTCATTAATAGCGAAGCCTCTTGCCGCTTCATGGAATATTTCAGCAAAATGGGTTTTCACGTTGAAAGGGGTTTTGTCTTCGACAACCAAGAAGAAAACCTAGGACTTGATGGGGATTTAGGAACTACCATCAAAAGTCTGGAGTGAATGAAGTTATACCGCCAACCAGGCCCATACAACATCTCTCTGGTGAAGGAGTTCTATTCAAACCTAACTGATCCTGGGCACAAAAGGATTGAAGTTGTTGTGAGATGCATAAAAGTGGTATACAACGAGGCCACTGTAAACCTTGCTCTAAAGTTGGTTTACAATGAAGCCAGTTCCTAAAGAGATGAAGGTGAAAAAGAAGGAGAAGTTAAAGAAAAAGAAAAAGGAGAAAAGAGGTTGCTGTAGAGACAAGTGGAGGCATGCGTGTTTAGGACAACCCAGTTCAGCACAAGAAGAAAAAGAGTGGGAAAGCTGAGAAAGCTGGAGTTGAGCTCCCAAGGGACACTCGCAGCTCTCCAAGGAAGAAAAAGTTAAGGCAAGAGAGGAAGCAGAAGGAAACCCCTGATGTCTAGACCCCAGAAAATAGTCCCCCAAAGGACTTTGATTTAAATCAAACTGAGCCAGAATTGAGTCTAATGGAGAAGGATGATGTCTTAGAAGGATTGATTGAAGAAGCTGACATGGTCACCAATGAGATGAATCAAGATCAAGATAATGGAGAAGATGACAACAAGGCAGAGGAAGAATTGATAGAAGATGAAGACTAGCTTGTGGATGAAAATCTACCCAAGTACTATTCAACCAATGAGGAATCCTCCCCTGGATCCTTGAAGGTAGAAGGGAAAAAGATTGAAGAAAAAGATGAAGGCGAGGAAGCTAATAGTGAGTCAAGCAAGGGTAAAGCAGTGATAATCACTACTGTGACTACTCCTGCTGTAACCCCAGTCAAGAAGACAACTGCAGAAAGAGAGGAAGAGATTGTCCAAGAGCAGGTGACCAGCCCAAGGAAAAAGGAGCTAAAGAAGAAAGAAAAGATTGCTATGGTGGAACCTGTGCAGGAAGAAGCTGTCACGCCTAAAGTCTTCAAGGAACAAACTAAGGAGCCTGAGAAACCAAAAGTCGCGAAGAAAGAAACCAAGAAGAAAAAGAAGGGAGACATCCAGACTACATGCAAAAGCACCAGGCTTAGGGCCTAATGGGTATCATAAAGAGGCTTGCCTAGTCTTGCCTCCCCGTGACACTTGACAGTGAGGACACTTTCCTTACTTTAAGTTTGGGGGAGAGGCAGATAAAAGCTTGACCTTCTCTTTCTTTCCCCTATCTTCTATTTGTTGTTTCTGCTTATGTTAGGATAACAATTTGCTGGGATGTTTGCTATGTTTTGTTTGGATAATTGCTAAGTATTTGGGGTATTTTGGAGGCCATGTTTTTGGCTAAAGATTGATGTCTGGATAATTAACTCAGCTGGTTTATGCTAAATTTTTTTTTGCGTAGCTTATTTTTGTTCATATTGCATGAGTAGGTTTTTTAGGATACCTGAGAGTTTAGTAAAGAACAACCAAGGATCAGAAAGAAATTCTTTTTAGTGCTTAGAATAAAAAACTGGATGATGAGTCTGCCTGTGAAAGAAAAGCCAAGTTATTAACTAGGGTGTTGTTGCAAAAGGAAGTTGATAACTTCTGTCCCGCCTCCGCTAGTCTGCTGAATTAGTAAATTTTTTTTTGAAACTTATTTGTTGGAAATTGAGAAGAAAGTAGAAACCTTAGGGAATTACTCTGGAAGGATGAACTAATTTTGATAAAGATTTAGACTCTTCACACAAAAAGAGCAAACCCCAATCTTTGCTAATGAAACACACAAAAGTGTGCAAAAAGGTGGCAAAGACCACTCTTGTTGAAAAGTTCTTGTGCCTGAAACTGGAGGAACAACCAGCATCTTCATCACAATAGCCAGCTAGACTCATTACAAGTGAGATCCCATTGAGTGAAAAGGTGGAAAGTTGAGCTAAAAATAGAAAAGAAAAGAAAATAAATTGGAAAAGTGTGATATAGGGTGTGAAAGTCAAAAGTCAATAGAAAATTCAGATCAAAATTCCACCTTAAAACCCAAGAGGAAGAAGACTTAATTCACAAAAGTAATCAAATTGGAATCATAAAGAAAATTAGCTCATTCTTCTGAAGAGTAGTGGCGTGACAGTAGGTGTCTAATCACTTTGGTAATATCATGTTTGGGCTAAGAACATGCTGAGTTGCTCCAATTATTTCCTACCCAGGCTATCCATCTAGTAAATGACTGAGCCTCTTCACTGATATAGTCCTACATTGTCCTTAAAAATCTCTCTTGTCAATCATTGTCGCATCACCTGAGGACAGGTGATAGTTCAAGTTTGGGGGAGTGATAACGCTATTTTAGTGTGTCATGATGACCCATTTTCTCTTAGTAATTCAGTTAGGTTTAATTAGGATTTATCTATATTTTTCTTGTTTTAGTATTTTTTTACCTTAAGTGCACTAGTTGCACCTTTTATGGTTTATTGTGTGTTTTTGTCTTAAAGAGAATCTGATAAAAGCAAGCTGAGGCATGACACCTCAAGACACAGTCTGGAGCAGAATGGAAATATAAGGAAGGAAGATGTTAAGTCTTGTTAGCTGCAAATTCACCAGGAGCTTGGAAGGATGTCTATCACTAGGGCATACGTGGCAAGGTTTCATGTCAAGAAGGATCTAGAGTATCAAGATTAGATCAAAGAAGCTAGAGGACAAAAGGTGGTACAGTGGGGACCACGCTTGCAAAAGTGCATCCTGCACCCAGCCACCCGTCGTCTGCTCTGCGCCACTACCTGCTGCAGCAGCCTGCCAAAGAAACCTTGTCTCCCAATGCTGTCTGTACCTGATAACTTGTTCACAAAGGGAGAAGGGACAACTAGAATATTTAGTGATTTAATATGGGTTGAACCTTATTTTCATCAAAAGCCCATGATCCAAGACCCATCAACTTCCACACTCATACTCAAAGTCTATAAAAGCAAGCCTTGTTCATCAAAGAGAGAGAGAGAGACCACGAGCCAGAAACCACACATTCATATTTTCAGTATTAGTTTATTTTACTTTGAGGATTAAGAACATTTAGAGAGTTTTCTTCTTCTCATCTAATCCTGTATTTACTACTTAGAGTTGTTGTGACGGAAGAGGTATGTTGCTGTTTACCCAATGCAAAGGATCTTCAAGTTTTTACGAGGTTGTCATTTTTTTACATAATTTTTCTAAGAATATGTTATCCTGTAGTTTCATTCCAGTAGTTTGTACTCAGCTCATTATGAGCTAAATTCGTATTTGATGAGCAAAGTGAAGTTAATATGTTGAAATGATATGTTGAATGTTGTCTTATTTTGTTATGTGTTTTTATTCTATACACCTGCTTCTGAGAATGACCAACTTAGAAAAAGGTACAAGCATGTCGTTGAGAGAGATCCAACAACATGTGGATTTCATAACAAAAGTGGTTAATAAAGTAGGATAGAGATATTCACTTAATTCAACTTGCTTAGAGATAAGAAGTTGAAACCACAAAGATATTCAGAATTAAAACCAGACGCATTTTAAGGTTATAAGTGAGGCTTGGAGATTTGTTCCCTTTCCCTAGTTATGCATGCTTTGATGTTGTAGAGATACACCACTAGATCACGTTCAGACCTTTTGAGGCATGACACTTCACATCATGGATACATTTTAGCAATAATATATTAATGGATCTTAGCTCATCAATCATTCTCTCTGATATCTTATCCTTTCTTATTTAGTATTTAGTTTGTTGTGTGAATTTCTTGCGGTTATTATTATTACTTTGTTACCTTGGTCATACTTGTTTTAAACAAAAGTTGAATACTTTAAAGTTCAAAGCTACATCAAATCCACTCCCTGTGGGTGCGATCTCTTATTTCATTACTTGCTACAATCAAACATACATGTATACTTGCATGTGACACATTTTGTTTAAAACAAATATCATAAAGTAAACACTTAGAAACTAGACAACATCAGCCCACTGGTGGTCTGTATCCACATATTTTAACTGAAAAGTACCCTTCTGAACATAGTCACGTAAAAAAGTGATGTTTTATTTCAAAATGTTTTCCCTAGAATGCAAAATAGGATTCTTAGATAAACAAATAGCAGAAGCATTATCACAGAAGATAGGAATGTTATTCTCGTGTATCTGATAATCTTCTAGTTGATTCTTCATCCAGAGTATCTGAGTACTGCACAGTGATGCTGAGATATATTCTGCTTCTGCAGTTGAAAGTGCAATTGTTGATTGTCTTTTGCTTGCCTAAGAGACGAGGTTGTTCCCCAGAAATTGACAGTTTCCATAAGTACTTTTCCTTTCTAATATGTCTCCAACATAATCTTCATAACAATAACCAGAAAGCTTGTACTCTGATGTTTTCTTATACATCAAGCCAAGGTTAGTTGTTCCTTTTAGATACCTTAGGATTCTCTTAATAACTGTTAAGTGAGTTTCCCTTGGATCTTATTGGAAACGAGCACAAAGACATACACTGAACAAAATATCTAGACGAGAAGCAATCAAATACAGAAGAGAGCCTATCATACCAAGATAGAGCTTCTGACAAACATTTTTACTTACTTCTTCTTTCTCCAGAACACATGTCGGATGCATAGGAGTCTTTGCAAGTTTACTTTCTGACATATTGAAGTTCTTCAGAAGTTCTCTTGCATACTTGCTCTGATGAATGTACGTTCCTTCTGGACGTTGATCAATCTGAATTCCCAGAAAGAATATGAGTTCTCCCATCAGACTTATTTCAAATTCATCCTGCATTAACTTAGAAAATTCCTTGCATAAGGAAGTATTAGCAGAACCAAATATAATATCATCAACGTAGATTTGAACAACCAGAATGTCATTTTTAAAGGTTTTGCAAAAGAGTGTTGTATCCACTTTTCCTCTGGTAAAGTCATTTTCCTAAAGAAAGTTACTTAGCCTTTCATACCAAGCTCTAGGAGCCTGTTTTAGACCATATAATGATTTTTTAAGTTTGAAAACAAAATTTTGGTTTTCAGAACTTTCAAAACCAGGAGGTTAGTGCACATACACTTCTTCAGAAATATACCAGTTTAAAAATGCACTCTTTACATCCATCTGATATAAAGTAATGTCATGATTTAAAACAAAGGAAATTAAAAGACGAATATATTCTAACCTAGCAACTGGTGCAAAGTTTTATGTATAGTCCATCCCTTCTTGCTGACTATAACCTTGTGCTACCTGTCGTGCTTTGTTTCTTACGATCTCACCTTTCTCATCTAACTTGTTTCTGAATACCCACTTTGTTCCAATGACGTGGACACCTTTTGGTTTCTAAACAAGATCCCAAACATCATTTTTGGAGAATTGATTCAGCTCTTCTTGCATTTCCATAATCCACTCATTCTCCATAAGAGCTTCATCAACTGATGTTGGCTCTATCAGAGACACCAAACCCAGAAGAGTTTCTTCAGAAGGTTTGAATGATGAACAAGTTCTGACTGGATCAGCTTTGTCTCCTAGAATTAATTCTTCAGAATGAGAAGTCTTTTATCTATTCTTCTTCTGATGAGATGGACTATTTGTTGTTTCTGGTAAGGTTGTATCTGATTCTGTAGATTCTGCATCTTTGTCTCCTTCCTTAGAATCTTCCTCCTTGGATTCTGATAAAGTAATCTTCAAATTTGCAAACTTTTCAACTAGCTTTGATTTTTCAGGGCCAAGCGTATCATCAAATCTGACATGAATTGATTCCTCAATAATCCGTGTTTCTGTGTTATAGATTATGTAGCCTTTAGAGCGTTCAGAGTATCCTAACAGTAAACACTTTTGAGCTTTGGAGTCAAACTTGCCAAGATTCTCTTTAGTATTCAACATAAAAAAAAAACAGCCAAAAGAATGAAAATACGAGATGTTGGGTTTTTTATTCTTCCACAATTCATAAGGAGTCTTACCCAAAATAGGTCTGATAGAAATCTTGTTCTGAATATAACATGTTGTATTTACTGCCTCTGCCCAAAAGTGCTTAGCCATGTCAGTTTCTTGGTTTATGGTACGAGCCATTTCTTGCAAAGTCCTATTCTTCCTTTCCACTACTCCGTTCTGTTGTGGAGTTCTGGGATAGGAGAGATCATGGGAAATGCCATGGGAATAAAAAAGATTCTCAAAGTATCTGTTCTCAAATTCTCCACCATGATCACTTCTGACTCTGACTATTTTACAATCCTTCTCTGTTTGCACTTGTGAGCAAAAGGTAGAGAACACAGAATGTGACTCATCCTTGTGTTTCAAGAATTTTACCCATGTCCAACGACTATAGTAATCAACGATAACTAATCTATACTTATTTCCACTTATTGAAGCAGTTTTCACTGGTCCAAACAAATCAATGTGAAGAAGTTCTAACGGTCTAGAGGTGGACACAACATTTTTTGCTTTGAAGGAAGTTTTAGAGAACTTTCCTTTCTGTCATGCTTTATAAAGAGCATCTAAAGAATACTTCAGATTTGGTAAGCCTCTGACAAGTTCAAGCTTATTTAGCTGAGAAATCCTCCTCATGCTAACATGGCCTATACGTCTATGTCATACTCATTGCTCCTCATTAACAGACATTAAGCATTTTAATTCTGTTCACAGAGATCAGAAAGTCTAATCTTATAAATGTTGTTTTTCCTCTTTCCGATAAAAAGGATTGAGTCATCTTTCTGATTGACAGCCTTACAGGACTTTTGATTAAAGATGATATCATAACCATTTCACTAAGTTGACTAATTGAAAACAAGTTATGCATCAAACCATCGACCAGAAGAAAATCAGTAATAGAAGGAAGTTTACCATTACCAACAGTTCTAGAGCCAATGATTTTTCCTTCTGGTAACCTCCGAAACCAACGAAGCCTTCAGGCTTAAGTTCCAGACTTTGGAACATATGCCTTCTTCCTGTCATGTGTCATGAGAAACCACTGTCCAGGTACCATGATTGGTGTTTCAACTTAGCTGCTAAGGATATCTGCAACATAGATTATCTTGTCCTTAGGTACCCACTTTCTCTGAGTCTGAGTCTGAGTCTGATTCTGGTTCTGATAGCATTTTATCTTCTGGTTCTCCAGAGACTTCAACGTCAATTGTTTTTGCTACTAACACAACGTTTGCTTGTTCTTCATCAGAATCTTTTTCTTCAGAATCAGAGTCATCCCAAGCGTCATACCAAAAATTTTGACCACCAAGATTTCCCATCATTGTGAGAATCATCACCACAATATGGATGTATCATCATGCCTCATCAATCTCCTCAAGGATTGTTGAGCATTCACTACAACCAAGAATTAGGGTTTTAAGCCCTCCCAGAGCACTTAGACAAATGATCAATAAAAAATTACATGATCTTCAACTTGTCTAGCCTCTCAAACTCCTATAAAGGACCAAGAGGTCTCCCACATCAAGAATCAAGCACAAGAGTGCAACATTCCAAGTGGATCAAGCCTCAAGATCGACAGTGTCACCAAATTTAGGTTTTGGTCGACCAAGGCCTCCAGATGAAAATTTTCATCTGGGCATGAGCCAATACTTTAAGGCATGACCCAAGATGCTCAAAGGGACCTCATGAACCCAATCATCAAGTCAAAACAACCTCAGGGGAAGCATTAATAAAAAATCAGGAATTAGGGTTTTTTGACCTAATCCACCCCTAAGTTGACTTTTGAGGCAAGGCATGAACCAAGACCTCAAGACATGATTTGAGGGCCTCAAATACACCACATTGATCCATTTACAACATTGGATTTACCCAAGAAGCTTGATTCACAAGTTTCAATTTCATCAGGGCCACAATTAGGGTTTTGAAGAAAAAGTCAACTATATCTTTGACTTTTGACCAAGACATGTTCCCAAACATTGGGATATGGTTCAAGAAACCCTAAAACACCTATGGAATCCATCCATTAGGTTTGAATTAGGTCAAGGACTTGATTTCATAGAGGATCACACAGTTTGGAATTCATCTGACAAAAAGTCAACTGTGCCTAAAATCAAGTTTGACTTTTTGGAATTTTTCACAACTATGGTTCCCCTAAGTCAAAAACAATGTTAATGTATGGTTTTGATCATCATTCATCAAGAAAAAATAAGAAAAGTGAGGTTTCTTTCAAAAGGGCCAACCATAAGAAACTAAATTTTTTCTAAGTTATGGGACAAAAGTGATTTGGTACCAACTTTGCAAGATCATAACTCCTAAACCACAAGGCCTTTTTCTCCCATCCAAACATCAAATGAAAGCTCTCATTACATACTTAAAAAGTGTCAATTACAAAAGATTCCAAATCCTCATGGATTTTGAGTTATGGATTGATCAAAATGACAAAAAGTGAAAATGACCACTTTTTCCAACACTTAGTGAAATTTTCAACAAGTCAGAATCTATTTCACTTTTTCCAAACTTTGAGGCCATATTTCACCTTGATCCAAGCTGAACCAACACCAATGTTGGACATCAAAGTTAGAGTATGACATAAGGGTTTTCCAAAAAGTACAAGAACTCCTTCTAATTCAACTTGAGCTAAGAGTTACATCCACTGAAAGTTGGTCATTCAGAACTGATTTTTACAAGATGAATTTGTGCATTTTGCTCAAGTTGGCTAAATTAGACAATTACAAGTCTTGTTATCCATTTGGACACCTTAAGGGATAACATCTAAGGGACAATGTCTGATCCACAAGCCTCCCAAGTCCAAGGATTTACATGTAGCTATGTGTCCCCTAAAAAGGCTAAGAATCTCAAAGACTCCAATTTTGTTTCAATGCATTCAATGGATTCACAAGGTGGCAAGCATCAAGACATTGCTGACTGAATTGAGTCAAGCCTTATCTCTAAACCAAAGGACTCACAGCCTGTGCCCTAACCTCAAGTCAATATGTCTAGAGGAGACTTGAGATTCCATTTGATCACCATTGGCCAAGGGACTGTCCAAGCCTCCATTCACTATTGATGCCAAAACAAACTTGTTGCACTATAAATAGACATCAATTGTGATCAGTTTGAGTACACCAGAGCACTCAAACTTATGCTTTTCTCAAAATCACTCTCAAAAAACCAGATTTTCCTTCTTTTTCAAGTCACTATCGAATTTTGAAATAGGAAGCAATTCAAACCAAACCAATCATGCCAACACCTCATATACATCATATATGAGTGATCCATGGCCTTGAAGCACATCTGGAACCTCAGAATCACAAAGTCACCATCCATTTGCTCAAGCTTTTGGTATGTCTGTAGTTGAGGTGCCACAACCAGTTCTGAGCTGATTCA
This sequence comes from Lathyrus tuberosus, assembly GCA_022829125.1. NCBI lineage: Eukaryota > Viridiplantae > Streptophyta > Magnoliopsida > Fabales > Fabaceae > Lathyrus > Lathyrus tuberosus. The sequence goes on from JALAZF010000153.1 coordinate 441,476, forward strand.
ATCCATTACAAGCTTTCAAACACATTACTTGAGGTCCATTGGAGCTGTCCAGATCGTTACACAACATCTGTAACACCTCCAACATAGAATTCGATCACCAACTGCAAGAGGTAAGCCTGAAGCCTTCAAACTCCATATTACATGCATCATAAATGAATTTTTAAGTTACCATCTTGTTTCTGCATGTATATAGAGTGATAACCCTCAATCACTTTCTATGTATGAATCGTGTATGGAATTTCATAGTGTTCATGCTGAAATTTGGGTTCTTGAGTTTATCCTTTGATTTCTCACTTCATACTTAATATAAATGCAATTAATCTATATGGTTGTGATCCTTGTTCAAAAATGAGTGAGATTGGTGTTTGAATCGTGCAAACCCATTGAGTAATCAGAGAGAAAAGTGAGAAAATGCAAATCTGGGAAAAACATGGCATGCGGGCAATAACAAGTGTTCTTGGCGCCCTTTTTCAAATTTTCAAAATTTTGAAATTTTGAAATTTTATTTAATTGTTTTCAAAAATTAATTTCTCTCTCATTTTTTATCATTTTTTATTGGTTCTTTTTTTAAAAAGTCAAAAAAATGCTAAATTATTTTATTTTGCAAAAAAATCCAAATTATATTATTTATTTAATATAGTTAGAATTTTTGTAATTAATTTAATTTTATTTGTTTTTAAACATTTTAAAATGAAATTCTCACTTTGATCTTTTCATTTCAAATGAATTTTAATCTTTTATGTGATTAAACATGATTTTTCAAATATTTATCCAAAATCACTATTTATTTTTCACACATGTTTGATAATTTTGATCATTTAAAATGTTTTTTTATTCAAATTAAAGTAAATTTTTAAGCAAATTAGGGTTTTGATTATTTTCACCCTCACAAACATTTTTTAAACACTTTGGGCCTCTAATAGAGTGTAAGACCCATCCCTTGTCACATAAACCATTTTGGGCCTCAATCATTGTATAAGTGCCAGTACGTTTAAAAAAACTCAGCGCGATCGTCGTTTTCAAAACAAAATCATCTGGGCCTCCCCTTGTGTTGTAAGTCCCATTTTTCTTCTTTTTCAAACAATTTTGGGCCTCTAATAGAGTGTAAGACCCAAACCCCCTTTGTACATAAATAATTTGGGCCTCAGTCATTGTATAAGTCCCAGTACAGTTTTCATAATAACGGAGCTATCGTTGTTTTTCATCTGGGCCTCTCCTTAAGTTGTAAGCCCCATCTCTTGTATAAAAATAAACCTTGGGCCTCTAATAGAGTGTAAGACCCAACCTCTTTTGTGAATATAATAAATTTGGGCCTCAGTCATTGTATAAGTCCCTATGTGGTTTTCAAAACTACGACGCGATCGTCGCCTTTTCAAAAAGAATTCATCTGGGCCTCTCCTTGAGTATAAACCCCAAACTTCCTTTTAAAAACAACTTTCCTTTTTGATTTAGATTCAAATTCATAGTTGTTATCAAAACATTCTTCAATTTCCTGAATAACTAACCATACAGCTGTAATTGCTATGCTTGGGCTTGCACAACTGTAAGTTCCCCTATCTCTTCTCAACAATACTTGTTTATGTATTTCATCTGTATATATATGGTTATATATACTTGCTTAGAGTTTTCCCCTGCAACTAGGTCTAGGTTTAGATCAAACCAGTGGTTACTCTTTCAACACAGTCAAAACTAGTTCCCCATAGGAAATTCCAGATACAGTCTTGCCTCCTCGTGGGCTTATACAATATGGAACAGAGAAAGGCATTATTCCCAGTGAAACTTTTCTCAAGACTGTCCTAACTTAGAAATATCTGTACAAGAAATTCATTTCCCGAAAGAGGAATATTCCCATTGAAACCTCTTTTGAATTTCTTCAAACCCTAGAACTGTTCACTAAAGAAAGGATTATTCCCAGTGAAACCTTTCTTGAACTTTTCTCAGGTTTGGACCCACAGACTTCCTAAAAGCATCTCCAGCCTCCTCTTGGGCTTTGTACAAGGACCCTCAGGCTTCTTAGAAGTTCTCAGCCTCCTATTGGGCTTAATAAAAGGACCCAAAAGGCCTCCTACAGGTATAGGACAGAACCTAGTCATCTTTTGATAGTTCAATCCTCTAGAGAGTCAGAATCTCAAAACATCAGACCAGTTTAGGGTTGATTCTTATCCCTTAAAAGATTAACCTTATCATACCAGTAGACTTGGACAGTCTCATCTTCTCTTGGATCTCAAAGAAACCCTCAAGTTTCCTAAAAACACAGGAAAAACCTTGATCATTTCATCAATTTCCAACAGAGGTAAAACCTCCATAGGTTTCAAAACTCAATCTTTAAACTCTCACTTTAAATTTCCCCAACTAGGGTTAAATTACAACTCATAAACCCTCAATCAGAACCTCATGGTCTCTGATATTTCAATAATCCTCAGCAGAAGTTAGCCTCCTCTTAGGCTTTATATAAGAAATTCCCCAACTAGCCTCCTCTTTGGCTTTGTATAATGATCATCCCTCAGCAGTTTTAGCCTCAAACTTGGGCTTTGTACAAGACAGATAAAACATTCTCCAGCTGAGTAAGTCAAATCCCCTTTTAGCCTCAATCTTGGGCTTTGTACAAGACACATATGGAACCTCCCCAGTGGAGTCAATTCTCTTTTAGCCTCAATCTTGGGCTTTGTACAAGACAGATAAAACCTCTCACCAGTAGAGTCAATCCCATTTATGTAAGTTATAAATGTGCCTAAGAGGGGGGTGAATTAGGCTCTTAGACAATTATCCGGATTTTTGACGGTTTTTGAATTTTACTTTCCTAAAAGTTTCTAAGTGAGGAAAGCGGTAAATGGGGAAAGTAAAGAACACCAAGACGTATAGTGGTTCCCCTCACAGGTCGAGAGTACTCCACTCCCCTTTCAACAAGAAAGAGATTTTCACTAATGTTAGATCTTAGGACAAGACACACATAGTCTTCCTATACAAGACTCTAACAATCCACACCAAGAACACCCTCTTGGATTTTACAAGTTTAAAGTCCAACCGAGAATCAACCTCTCACAAATGGACCTATTGTATCCACAATCCGGATAACAAGGATTACACCTCACAATCTTATATCCAACAATCCTGGAAAAATAAGATGTGACAAATAACAATATTTCTGAATTTTTGAATAAGTGTACAAGATGAAACTTTGAAACTTTATCAATCTCAGGATTGATCTTCTCTTTCAAGTATGAAGATTCAAGACAAATTCTCTCTAAGTGCTCAAGATACTTTTATGATAAAATAATATGAAAATGTATTTCAAAAAGTATCTAAGTATGAAAGATGTGTAGAAAATAAATGTAGAGAGATTTTAATATTTTTTTATGAAAGAGGTGATTGAAAAATGAAAATTTGAAATGAATTTATATTGATGAAAGCAACCATTCAAAAGTCATGGCAATGGTTAGAGAAATTCTGAATTTTAATAAGAGAAATGATGTAAGAGATACCATGAAAAGATATAATGAAAAGGTGCATTCAAACAAAACATTTTTCAATTTTAAATAAAAAATACTGTTTCAGTACGATGTAAATTGTGGCGGTTTTTTGTTCCGTTACGTCGGTTCAAAACGCCATAATCTACCAAAAACTTTTCAAATTTAAAATTTAAAATATAGCTTCAGACTGGTGCAAATTGTGACGGTTTTTGTTGCTGTTACGACAGTTGAAAATGCCATAATTTACCAAAAACTGAATGTTTAAATAAATTGAAAAATTAAAAATTTTGTCTAAGTATTTGAACCAATTTTATGCAACACCTATTGATTTTTCCAAGTCAATAGATTATATTTGAAAGTGATTTAATATGGTTAAAAAATAAAAAATAATTTTTCCAATTCAAGAAATATTTTGAGCACTAAGAAATGTTTTAGTCAAGAATTTCATATACCTAAAAGTTTGATTAATCCTATCTTGCAAGTATAGTCAAAAGTCTTATGCATTTCTTCTTTTTCCTTCTTTGAGAAATCTTCAAGACTTGAATTAATATGAAACTTGTTCTAGCTTTGAAGTCTTTGATCAATTTCCTTTTGTACATAAAACCTTGAATGAACATTGTTGTCTTCATCAAAATCATTGAGAAGCTATGTCTTCACATTCTCCCCCTTTTTGATGATGACAACCCAATTCTTGAAAATTCGATCCAATCTTGTTTCTCTAACCAAAGCTTGCTCCCCCTTGGATATTACTCCCCCTTAATCCATGATTTTAGAGAGTTTTGAAATCTGCACATTTTGTTAGAGAACCAAGCAATAATACACAATTCTTCTCCCCCTTTGTCATTAACAAAAAGGATGGGAAAAGACTTGAAGTATATAAAGAAATTATGAAAAATAAAGACAATTTTTACCTATGAGATTTACCTCATGATTGACTTCATCAAAACATTCATCCTTGGCGAACATGATCTTGAAGCCTTTGTCACAAAGTTGGCTTTTGTTTAGAAGATATTCCTTTAGTCCTTTAACATAAAGTACATCTTCAATGAATGTGAAAGTTAGTGCTCCAACTTTGCCAATTCCAAGAATTCTTCCTTTAAGGTTCCCCATATGTGAAATGACCCTTGGACTTTAGAACTAGATTTGAAAGTTAGTTTATGTCTCCCACCAAAAGCTTAGAGCCACCACTTATCAAAACAACATAGATTTAAAGCGGTCCTCAAGCAAACCTACAAAACAAATTAAGTTTAATTTGGTACCCAGTGTGCTTTGGGTCCTTCATAATTAGTACCTTTCTTTACCCACACATAATGCCCACTTGCAACACTAAAGTTTCTTACATAGCAAGCATTAGGTGTATGGCCAATAATACCACAATAAAAACAAGTAGGAACAAAATTGCTTTTATATCTAGGAACATATGATTTCTTTTTAGGAAATCTCTTCTTAATGGGAGTTCTTTTCTTTTTAGGATAAGGATGCACATTCTTAGGTTTGTTCACTTTCTCCTTAGAAGTTTGGTCACTAGCCTTAACAAAGATTGTTTTACTAGAACTTGGTTTAGAAATTTTTGAATAACCAAGTCCACTTTTATCATTAGAATATCTTTGTTGACTAAGGACCGCTTCTAAACCAATTTGTCCTTTCTCATATCTTTCTAGGACTCTTTTTAATTGAACAATTTGGAATGAAAGTGATTCACAATTTTTACACACCAACTCTTGTTTTTCTTCACTTGCTTTCTTTTGTTTTTCATCTTTTGACTCTTTTTCCATAACATCGACTTTTTCTTCTAAAGATGTTATTTGCCTTTTGGTGAAGAAATTGTTTTACATAAGACCTTACATTCACTTAAGAGTTCATTTATGGCTTCTTGTGCATCATTATCATAAAGAGAAAATTTAGTACTAACCTCGTCATTTTCATCTTCGGAGTTATGTGTAGCCATAAGTGCTAGTTTTGCGCTTTCATCGCTCTCCGAGTCGGATGATGAACTAATTTCGTTGTCTTCCCATGCAATGTATGCCTTCTTATTTTTTGATTCCTTCTTGCCTTTGAAACTTCCTTTCTTTGCAAGTTGTGGACATTCGGGTTTTATATGACCTTGCTTTCCACATTCATAACATGTAATATCTTGAGATGAAGTTGAAGTCTCTTTTTTCTTAAAGTGTTTCTTCCTTTTAGCATAAAAAGACTTATCTTTATTTCCAAAGAATTTTCCGAGTCTTTTTACTAGAAGCATGAAATTCTCGTCTTCCTCCGATGAGTCGTCATTTTGTTTTCCTTTTGCATCTACCTTTAAAGCAATACCTTTGGAATTCTTGTCTTGAAGTTCATGTTTTTCAAGTTGTCCAAGTTCTAACTCATGTTCTTGAAGTTTTCCAAATAGAGATGCGGAAGTCATCGTAGAGAGACTTTTCTTTTCCGATATTACCGTTACTTTTGGTTGCCATTCTCTTGTCAAAGATCTCAGAATTTTGAGATTTAGTTCATCATTTGAGAATGTCTTACCAAGTGCTATTAAGTGGTTAGTCAAATGAACAAATCTTTTTTGTAATGCAACAATGGTTTCTCCGGGCTGCATTCGGAACATTTCATATTCTTGACTTAGAGTATTTAGTCTAAATCTTTTAACTTCAGCCGTTCCTTCATGTGTTTCTACCAAGGTATCCCATATTTCCTTTGCCGATTTACATTGACAAACACGAAAGAACTCATCAATACTTAAGGCACTTTGAAGAAGATTGATAGCTTTCTTTTCATTTAGAATTTTTCTCTTATCTTCTTCATCATATGTACTCTTTAATTTTGCAGTACCAACACCATTGACTACATTTACAGGATTATGTGGACCATTCTCAATAGCTTCCCATATACCTTCTCCTTGTGCTTCAAGATGTGCTCTCATACGAATCTTCCAAAAATCAAAGTACTCTCCAGAGAAAAGTGGGGGCTTGTTACTACTTCCACCGTCTTTGAAAACCGGGTTCGTGCTTGCGGAAGCCATGCTGGATCTTGTCGGAACAGGTTACCTAACCTGCTTTGATGCCAATTGTAAGTTATAAATGTGCCTAAGAGGGGGGTGAATTAGGCTCTTAGACAATTATCCGGATTTTTGACGGTTTTTGAATTTTACTTTCCTAAAAGTTTCTAAGTGAGGAAAGCGGTAAATGGGGAAAGTAAAGAACACCAAGACGTATAGTGGTTCCCTTCACAGGTCGAGAGTACTCCAATCCCCTTTCAACACGAAAGAGATTTTCACTAATGTTAGATCTTAGGACAAGACACACCTAGTCTTCCTATACAAGACTCTAACAATCCACACCAAGAACACCCTCTTGGATTTTACAAGTTTAAAGTCCAACCGAGAATCAATCTCTCACAAATGGACCTCTTGTATCCACAATCCGGATAACAAGGATTACACCTCACAATCTTATATCCAACAATCCTGGAAAAATAAGATGTGACAAATAACAATATTTCTGAATTTTTGAATAAGTGTACAAGATGAAACTTTGAAACTTTATCAATCTCAGGATTGATCTTCTCTTTCAAGTATGAAGATTCAAGACAAATTCTCTCTAAGTGCTCAAGATATTTTTATGATAAAATAATATGAAAATGTATTTCAAAAAGTATCTAAGTATGAAAGATGTGTAGAAAATAAATGTAGAGAGATTTTAATATTTTTTTATGAAAGAGGTGATTGAAAAATGAAAATTTGAAATGAATTTATATTGATGAAAGCAACCATTCAAAAGTCATGGCAATGGTTAGAGAAATTCTGAATTTTAATAAGAGAAATGATGTAAGAGATACCATGAAAAGATATAATGAAAAGGTGCATTCAAACAAAACATTTTTCAATTTTAAATAAAAAATACTGTTTCAGTACGATGTAAATTGTGGCGGTTTTTTGTTCTGTTACGTCGGTTCAAAACGCCATAATCTACCAAAAATTTTTCAAATTTAAAATTTAAAATATAGCTTCAGACCGGTGCAAATTGTGGCGGTTTTTGTTGCTGTTACGACAGTTGAAAACGCCATAATTTACCAAAAACTGAATGTTTAAATAAATTGAAAAATTAAAAATCTTGTCTAAGTATTTGAACCAATTTTATGCAACATCTATTGATTTTCCAAGTCAATAGATTATATTTGAAAGTGATTTAATATGGTTCAAAAATGAAAAATAATTTTTCCAATTCAAGAAATATTTTGAGCACTAAGAAATGTTTTAGTCAAGAATTTCATATACCTAAAAGTTTGATTAATCCTATCTTGCAAGTGTAGTCAAGTCTTATGCATTTCTTCTTTTTCCTTCTTTGAGAAATCTTCAAGACTTGAATTAATATGAAACTTGTTCTAGCTTTTAAGTCTTTGATCAATTTCCTTTTGTACATAAAACCTTGAATGAACATTGTTGTCTTCATCAAAATCATTGAGAAGCTATGTCTTCACAATTTAGCCTCAATCTTGGGCTTTGTACAAGACAGACAAAATATTCCCCGGAAGAGTCAATTCCTTCTAGCCTCCTCTTAGGCTTTGTATAATGATCTCCCTAAGTAGAGTCAATCTCTTTTCAGCTTCAATCTTGGGCTTTGTACAAGACAGATATAAAACTCCGTACTAGAGTCAACCTTTTAGCTTCAACTTGGGCTTTTATCAAGGCACACAAAAATAACATCCCCTCAGAGGAAATCAAAATCTCTCTGCAGGAAGACATTTCTCTGTACATCACACATCAAAACAGACAATCAAAACCCTAAATCCTAGATAATTGTTGTAAGTGGCACACTTGTTGATTAAAAAATCCAAGCTGTAGGCCCTCTTTATCCTGGTAAATCCCCTCTTTCATCTAACTGCTATAAGTGGCAAGCCTTTGGATTATTTATATCCAAGCCAATGTCCATCTCTTAGCATGAAAGACTCCTAAGGAAAAATGGCATTGCTCAACACTGAGTTAAAGTTTTCTCCTTCAGGACAAATCCCTTATAAAGGAAATTATGGCATTGTTGGATTCCATACATTCCAGTTAAAGTAATTCTCCTTTAGAATCAGTTACCCAACAACTGTGATAAACAGGTGAGACATCTTCCTTTAGAGATGACAAATTCTCTCTCAAATACCCCTTTAGCCTCAATATTGGGCTTTAAACAAGACACAAATACCCTTTAACTTCAATCTTGGGCTTTGAACAAGACACCAAACATCTTTTCCTCCCATAGAATAAGAGGAACTACGATTGCTCTGATTTCCCTGTTATCATGACGGGAATACGTAGGCATAAGATTGTGAAATCTTAGCGATCACACATAACAAAAACTTTAGGTCCAGTACCTTACCAAAAACATCGAAAAACCCGAAAAACAACAAAAACACTCTCTCAAGTCTCCCAAAGAAGAAACTTTCCCAACCTAAATTTACGACAGATAAACACCAGTAAGTAGATAACAGAAGAAAATGCCAAACAATCTATGGATAACCATATATACGTTGGATATTGACAACTCCCCTTTGTATAACCTGACCCCGGACCCCCCAATCTCTTAGCATTTGTTAAAGAAAACATTTGCATGCAAGGTTAGTTTTAGATAGCTTCCCTTTCCTTTCCAGCTTCATAGGATAAATAAGAAATCAGAAAGTAGCACCCAATTCCAACCAATGCGGTAAGGTGGTTGCGTCACCGACAAAAATCGCACGCTACACCAAGTTGCCACGAGTCCCTTCTTCGCTTTGGATAAGTTCTTTTTAGTCTTCATATCTTTCTTAAGCTTTGGACACTCGTTCTTGTAATGACCTGGCTCATTACACTCATAGCAGATTACTTCTTTTCCAAAACTCTGCTTCTTTTGTCTAGATTATGAGTCAGCACGACCTTTGTTCCTTCTTGATCCTCTGAAATTTCCTTGCCTATATTTCCAGAGTTTTTTTATCCTTCTGGAGATAAGTGATAGCTTATCTTCTGATTCTTCCTCAGCTTGATAAGCCTTTGCCTTTTCAGGTTTAGACTTAAGAGTGATAGATTTACTCTTCTTCTGAGGTTTATCTTCTTCCAGCTCTATCTCATTACTTCTTAAAGAACTAACAAGTTCTTCAAGACTTATACTGTTCAGATCCTTGGATAGCTTTAGAGTTGTTACTATAGGTCTCCATTTCTTGGGAAGGCTTCTAATGATCTTTTTAACATGATCAACAATTGAGTATCCTTTTTCCAGAACTTTAAGTCCCGTGACTAGCATTTGAAACCTTGAAAACATAGTCTTAACTGTTTCATCATCCTCCATTCCGAATGCCTCATATTTATGGATTTGGGCAAGCGCCTTTGTCTCCTTAACTTGAGCATTTCCTTCATGAGTCATTCTCAGAGAATAAAAAATGGATTTGGCAGTATCTCTGTTTACTATCTTCTCATACTCAGTATAAGAGATAGCATTTTGTAGTATAGTTCTTGCCTTGTGATGATTCTTGTAATCTTTCTTTTGTTGGTTGGTCATAGCACTTCTAGACACTTTTACTTCTGTAGCATCAACTGGGTGAGTGTAGCCACCGACTACAATATCCCAAAGATCTATATCGTAACCAATAAAGAAACTTTCAATTCTATCTTTCTAGTAGTCAAACTTTTCACCATCAAAGACTGGTGGTTTGGCACTGTAATGATTTTTCTCTTCTTGAATAGGATTAACGTTAGTTGCAGCCATGATATCTCACACAAATACTGGATCGGTACTGAACATGGTGAAGTGTTGATAAATCTTTTATCACAATCAGAACCGGAGCTCTGATGCCAATTGAAGGTGTGAGAAAACACAAGAAATGAGGGTTTGAATTGAGTTTTCAAAATGAAAGCTTTTTCTGAAACTCAAACAAAGATCACAAATAAACTAACAAGAGAGAAAGACATACGATATATCCTGGTTCACTTGAAAACTATCCACCCGAAAAGGGGATTTTGCCTCTTACACAAGGACTTAATCCACTACAATCAAATTATTACACTGCACTAGCAACTGCTGGTGACTAAAAATCAAAGACAAACTGTAACACCCCAATTCCCATCGCGAATAAATAATACATAAATAAATTAGAGTAAATAAAAATTTATTATTCTTAGACAGAAACAAGGATACCACATTTGAAGAAAAAAAATACACATCCCTGCTCATAAATTTGATACATAACACAAAATGGAATATACATAAAAGGGAAACTTTTTCCAACAAAAGGAAGTTCAATTATGGAATAAAGCAGAAAGATCCATAACTGACTTGTTTTACAACATAAATTATTTTATAACATCAAAATATTCATATAAAGGTAATACAAAATAGATCCAACAAATGTACACATATATAACAAAAGTGTTCCCCGACTCTCGTGTTACGTATCAGAGCAGACAGACCGACAACAGGATGGAGAACTAATCTTCACAAAAGCCTCCAAGATACTAATCTGCAATTGCCTCATAGAGCAACAAACCACAGCAGAAGGGTGAGAAACACAATTATAATATAGTTGCATACAATTATGTAATAACACAAAATACACATGTAAAACAATATCACCACAACTTACACCATAATTCAAATGCAAAACAACACAATTCATATCTCATACATCCTTCACAAAGGCATATCAATCATGCTCAATACATTTATCACCAACATATAAACATATCAACTCATCAATTCCATTCACAAATCCCACACATAATCAATCCATTCCTGACTTATGCAAATGCACAGAGACCGACACAACGACTCTATGCAATGCAATGCGGTACCATTCCATCCATCGTTCTCATCATTAATTCAATTAGGAATTATTGGAATCGTCGCTTATTACTTAGTGTAACTCCCCGTCGGGCAAACGATGTTCCCCGTTGCTTTAGGTCCTCTTTGTATAAGGCACACAATGTTTATGGATCGCTTTAGGTCCTCTTTGTATAAGGCACACAATGTTTATGGATCGCTTTAGGTCCTCTTTGTATAAGGCACATGACCTGATCACTTTAGGTCCTCTTTGTATAAGGCACACGATCGTCTATAACATCGCTTTAGGTCCTCTTTGTATAAGGCACACGACCGTTACAGCAGATTCCCTCGGGAATCGTTTCGTCGCTCACACCCACTAGGGTACACGACATCACAAGAATGCATATCATGATGCTTGGTGTAACGCCCCGGTTTTGTCTTATTTATTTAATCAAGTTGATTTAATTATTTTCATTATTATATTATTTTATTCTTGACTTTTATTTGACAATATATTATTTTTCATCGTTGTTTATGTTTTATCGCGTTTTGAGAGCGTTTGCGAGATATTTGAGCTGAGGGGTAAAATAGTCTTTTAGGGGTTTAGATATTTTATATAAATAGAGATTAGAGAGAAATAGAGAGAAAGGAAAGAAAAAGGAAAGAAAGAGAAGGGAAGGAAAGGAAGAGGAGAAGAGGAAAATCGACATAACTCCGTTTCGAGCGCGATTAATCGGGTAAGGGTGAGAAGTTTCAATTATATCTTGCTTGTGTATGTATATGTGTTGTTTATTGTAATTGTTTTAGTTGTTTCGCGACTTTTCGTATCGATTGAAATAAGGAACGACTGATAGAAATCGATGTTTTCAAGGATGAAATTCGATATAAACTGAGTAGAATACTAGTTGTTAGGTTTGGATCATGATTTGGTTGATATAGTATGAATTGGAAGTGTTTGGGGTGGGGGAATGATGAATTTGGACCCAATATGACCTATAACAGCGCTGCTGCGAATCTCAGAATTCGCAGGTTCGCATTGCGAACGGCAGCGAATGCTCGCCAGAGCTTCGCACTAGGAACGTTGTGTTGTTTTTCTTTCTGCCACGGTTCGCTGGGGGATTCGCACTGCGAAGGGGACAGCGAAGGTTCACTGGGAGTTCGCATTGCGAAACTGTAGGCTATTTTCCTTTCTGCCATGGTGCGCTGGGGTATTCGCACTGCGAATGAGGGAGCGAAGGACTCACTAGGAGCTTCGCATTGCGAACATGACAGCTTTTCCCAATTTGTTTTCTTTATAACTTTTGATCTGTAAGTCAGTTTGAGGCGCGGTTTGATGCGTTTGAAAGATTTTGACATGTTCTTTCTTATTAAAATGGTTTTGAGATTAGTGGCCGATGTAATTGTGTCGGGAATGTGGAGAGGTATCGTTTTGTCGGCTTTTACCATCGTAACTGTGTGTATTTGATGTGTTATCATGCAATATGTTTTTGATATACATCGTATGACTTGTGTGTTGTTGTATGATGTACATGCATGTGTTTAGATGGTGTGATGATAGTTTGTAGCCGTATGGCAAATAAATGCATTGTTTTGGGCTTGATGGTAAAGCATGATTATTGTTGATTGAGATGGTTGAATATATGTGTGCATTTGAATGTCATGAGTCATTGTATGCCAAGCATCATGATATGCATCTTGTGATGTCGTGTGCCCTAGTGGGTGTGAGCGACGAATCGATTCCAGAGGGAATCCGCTATAACATTGTGCGCCTTATACAAAGAGGACTGAAAGCGATGTTTATAGACGATCGTGAGCCTTATACAAAGAGGACCAAAAGCGATCGGATCGTGAGCCTTATACAAAGAGGACTGAAAGCGATCCATAAACGTCGTGAGCCTTATACAAAGAGGATCAAAAGCGACGGGGAACATCGTTTTCCCGACGGGGAGTTACATTTAGTAACAAGCGATGGTTCCAATAGTTCCTGAGTGAACTAGTGATGAGATTGATGGATGGATGGTAGCGCATATGCATTGCATAGAGTCGTTGTGTCAGTCTCTGTGCATTTGCATAAATCATTAATGGATTGATTATGTGTGAGAATTGTGAATGGATGCATTATATGTGGAAAATCATGAATGGATTGATTATGTGTGGAAATTGTGAATTAATTGACTATGTGTTGAGCTTGTGATAGCATTGGTGATTTGATGTGCATATGTGATAAATGCATTGGTTATGGATGATGTGTGTTATGTATAGCCATGTGCTATGTGATGGGGTGGTGTGTTTTCATATGTTATAACGTTGGTATGCCTTATGTGCGAATAGGTGATTATGTGAGTATAAGTGATATATGTTATGTATTTGTGACATGCTCTATGTGTTAGTATGTGATGTTTGTGGTGAGAATAAATATGTATGTGAATTATATGTTTTTGCATATTATTATGCAATCTTGATTTAGTTGTTATTTCTCACCCTTCTGCTGTGGTTTGTTGCTCTATGAGGCAATTGCAGATTAGTAGTCTTGGAGGCTTTTGTGAAGATTAGTTCTCCATCCGTTTGTCAGTCTGTCTGCTCTGATACGTAGCACGGGAGTCGGGGAACGATTATGTTATATATGTATACCTTTGTTAGATATATTTTGTAATACTTTTGTATGAATAGTTTGACGTTATTAAACAATTTATTTTGTAAAACAAGTCCGTTATGGATCTTTCCGCTTTATTCCATAATTGAACTTTCCATAATTGAACTTTCCGCTTTTATATGGAAAAAGTTTCCTTTTGAGGTGATTCCATTTTGTGTTATGTATCAAAACTTTGTGAGCAGGGATTGTGTATTCTTTCTTTAAATGTGGCATCCTTGATTCTGTCGAAAAAATAAATTTTTAGTTACTCTGATTTAATTATGTATTATTTATTCGCGATGGGAATTGGGGTGTTACATTAGTGGTATCAGAGCAGGTCGGTCTGTCCGGCCAAGTTGTTGAGTCAGTTGGGTGACAGTTGAATACTGTCGTTATTGTTTGTTCCTTAGTACGTGATATGTGTGTGAAACACTGTCAGTGCTTTCTGGTTTTCTAATCCTTTGTTTTCAGGATTGAGAATGAGATAAGTGGGGGAGAAGCTGGTGCTTCTCCAAGTTGCTTCAGGTGTGGAGCGTTGGCTCAGTGTGTTGTGAATTGCAAGATTGTAAGTGCTCTTTGGACAGTGTGGTTCCCGGTTCCAGAGGGGATGCAGAGGTAAGGTTTATGTCAACTAAGGATTGGTGCCTTAGGTAGTTTTGTGCACAAGATGAAAGTAATGCTATTATAGTTTGGTAAAGACGGTTTATGCCCCATCATGATTGTCGGCTGTCTATTGACAAATTGAGGAACTGATCACCCTTAATCTCTTGTTGATAGCAGACGGGAATTATGTTGGATGGAATGGACGTGTCTTTCCGGCATTGATAGTGTGTGAAATGAATTGTTTGGAATTGAGAAAATGCTTACGGATTATTTTGTTGAGTCGATGAAGATTCTTATACTGGAAAATGAGATAGATTAGAGGTTTTGGTATGTTGGTTCAGTTGGGAAGTTATTGAGAGAGAATGATTGGGAATCGTTAATGGTTGTTCTTAGAGAGTAGAGTGTGAAATCAAATTTGGCAAAGGTGAAGATTTGAGGTTTGGATCTACTAAGTAAGTAGAATAATTTTTAGGAAGTAAGACGCAGATGTTGGTCATGTTTGTGATGATAGTGTCCTGGAAATTGTCAGGAAGTCACAGTGATGGGCCGTCAGTTGTGCATGGTTTCAGATGTGTTTTTCGATAGAACGTTAAGGTGTTGTCTTAGAGAGCTCCAGTATTGTTAGTAACAAAAAGGAAGGATGATTGAATGGAATAACAAGTATGATGTGTATGACGGTATTGAGACTATGGAAGGCAAAACTTAGAGTTCTGGTGAGGTTTGGAGTCCTTGGAGTTTTAGAGCATTAATGGAAATTTTGAGAGAACCCTTAGGTGTGGATGTAATATTTAAGAGTTCTTTTTGGTTGGTTGTTGATACAGGTTGGAATTTGTGGAATTGGACGGTCAGGAGAAGAAATTGTGTAGGTATTACTGACAGTTGAATAAGGTAACGATTGAGAATAAGTGTCCACTTTCAAGAATAGATGATTGGAATGGTTTGGTTGAGTTGGATTGAAATTACAATTGTTTGGAACGTTTAATAAGGATAGCAAATTTTGTGAGTTGAGGCTTTAATCTATTTAATGTGACTGGTTAAGTTTGTTATCATCGGATTAGGCTATCATTTACTCGGTTAAGCTTGTATATGAGTAACCAGTTACCCAGTGGAAAGTTTTGCAAAAGCTTTAAGAATTTATATATTTTGGAATTTGGTTGGGAATATTAAAAGTGAACAGTGATTTTTGGAGAATATGAGAAAGAGTTAGACTTTGGACGTGAGATTGGTAGACTTGATGGTTTCGAGTAATCAGAGTGCGCAGCGGAAGCGTTTTGCGGCACATTTCGTATTCGCGTGTGTGACTTGTAAGAGTTCATAGGTTGAACATTGGAAACATGTATAAGTGATGAGACCATTGGACCTTTCAGAGTGGAAGTGTTAGGTGAAAGGTTTAAATATTATTCATGGGCTACTATGTAGATGGAGGTTTTGGTTGTATGTTCAACTGGCGAATCGTAGCATTGTTGTAATATTTTTGTGTGACAAGGATGTTGATATTGTGGTTGTGTAGAGGTTGTTGAAACAGTGTTGTGTCGTGGAACTTTATGTTCTTGTTTTTGTGGTTGCCTTGTTTCCATGGGGATGGTTCGAGTGCGTGTGGCTAGTTCCTGTGGTGAATTAGAGGAGTGTTACCTACGGTGATGGTAACGATCTTGTTGTGTTTCGGTTCAAGAGTGAACTTGTGTGTTCGTAACTTGGGTATTCTTTGAATTGTGAGTTGGTCGTCAAGTGCATTGTATGGGCTTTGCATCTTGTCGTTGTAGTTGTCGTCGTTGTCGTGTCGTTCTTGTAGCTGTTATTAGAGAGGTGGTTTGATAGTTTGTTAGTCGGATGCGAGAGTCGTATCCGGAGTTGTTCGTATCAGTATATTTTCGAGGACGAAAATGTCTAAGTGGGGGAGAATTGTACCGCTCCAGTTTTGTCTTATTTATTTAATCGAGTTGATTTAATTATTTTTGTTATTATATTATTTTATTCTTGACTTTTATTTGACAATATATTATTTTTCATCGTTGTTTATGTTTTATCGCGTTTTGAGAACGTTTGCGAGATATTTGAGCTGAGGGGTAAAATAGTCTTTTAGGGGTTTAGATATTTTATATAAATAGAGATTAGAGAGAAATAGAGAGAAAGGAAAGAAAAAGGAAAGAAAGAGAAGGGAAGGAAAGGAAGAGGAGAAGAGGAAAATCGACATAACTCCGTTTTGAGCGCGATTAATCGGGTAAGGGTGAGAAGTTTCAATTATATCTTGCTTGTGTATGTATATGTGTTGTTTGTTGTAATTGTTTTGGTTGTTTTGCGACTTTTCGTATCGATTGAAATTAGGAACAATTGATAGAAATCGATGTTTTCACGGATGAAATTCGATATAAACTAAGTAGAATACTTGTTGTTAGGTTTCAATCATGATTTAGTTGATATAGTATGAATTGGAAGTGTTTGGGGTGGGGGAATGATGAATTTGGACCCAATATGACCTATAACAGCGTTGTTGCGATTCCTAGAATTCGCAGGTTCGCATTGCGAACGGCAGCGAATAGGAAAACGAATGCTCGCCAGAGCTTCGCACTGGGAACGTTGTGTTGTTTTTCTTTCTGCCACGGTTCGCTGGGGGATTCGCACTGCAAAGGGGACAGCGAAGGTTCGCTGGGAGTTCGCACTGCGAAACTGTAGGCTATTTTCCTTTCTGCCATGGTTCGCTGGGTTATTCGCATTGCGAATGAGGGAGCGAAGGACTCGCTAGAAGCTTCGCATTGCGAACATGACAACTTTTCCCAATTTGTTTTCTTTATAACTTTTGATCCGTAGGTCGGTTTGAGGCGTGGTTTGATGCGTTGGAAAGCTTTTGACATGTTCTTTCTTATTAAAATGGTTTTGAGATTAGTGGCCGATTTAATTGTGTCAAGAATATGGAGACGTGTCGTTTTGTCGGCTTTTACCGTCGTAACTGTGTGTATTTGATGTGTTATCATGCAATATGTTTTTGATATACATCGTATGACTTGTGTGCTGTTGTATGATGTACATGCATGTCTTTAGATGGTGTGATGATGGTTTGTGGCTGTATGGAAAATAAATGCATTGTTTTGGGCTTGATGGTAAAGCATGATTATTGTTGATTGAGATGGTTGAATATATGTGTGCATTTGAATGTCATGAGTCATTGTATGCCAAGCATCATGATATGCATCTTGTGATGTCGTGTGCCCTAGTGGGTGTGAGGGACGAATCGATTACAGAGGGAATCCACTATAACATCGTGCGCCTTATACAAAGAGGACTAAAAGCGATGATTATAGACGATCGTAAGCCTTATACAAAGAGGACCGAAAGCGATCGAATCGTGAGCCTTATACAAAGAGGACTGAAAGTGATCCATAAACGTCGTGAGCCTTATACAAAGAGGACCGAAAGCGACGGGGAACATCGTTTGCCCGACGGGGAGTTACATTTAGTAATAAGCGATGGTTCCAATAGTTCCTGAGTGAACTAGTGATGAGATTGATGGATGGATGGTACCGCATATTCATTGCATAGAGTCGTTGTGTTGGTCTCTGTGCATTTTCATAAATCATGAATGGATTAATTATGTGTGAGACTTGTGAATGGATGCATTATATGTGGAAAATCATGAATGGATTGATTATGTGTGGAAATTGTGAATTAATTGACTATGTGTTGAGCTTGTGATAGCATTGGTGATTTGATGTGCATATGTGATAAATGCATTGGTTATGGATGATGTGTGTTATGTATAGCCATGTGCTATGTGATGGGGTGGTGTGTTTTCATATGTTATAATGTTGGTATGCCTTATGTGCGAATAGGTGATTATGTGAGTATAAGTGATATATGTTATGTATTTGTGACATGCTCTATGTGTTAGTATGTGATGTTTGTGGTGAGAATAACAATGTATGTGAATTATATGTTTTTGCATATTATTATGCAATCTTGATTTAGTTGTTATTTCTCACCCTTCTGCTGTGGTTTGTTGCTCTATGAGGCAATTGTAGATTAGTAGTTTTGGAGGCTTTTGTGAAGATTAGTTCTCCATCCGTTTGTCAGTCTGTCTGCTCTGATACGTAGCACAGGAGTCGGGGAACGATTATGTTATATATGTATACCTTTGTTAGATATATTTTGTAATACTTTTTATGAATATTTTGACGTTATGAAACAATTTATTTTTTAAAACAAGTCCGTTATGGATCTTTCCGCTTTATTCCATAATTGAACTTTCCTTTTATATGGAAAAAGTTTCCCTTTGAGGTGATTCCATTTTGTGTTATGTATCAAAACTTTGTGAGCAGGGATTGTGTATTCTTTCTTTAAATGTGGCATCCTTGATTCTGTCGGAAAAATAAATTTTTAGTTACTCTGATTTAATTATGTATTATTTATTCGCAATGGGAATTGGGGTGTTACATTAGTGGTATCAGAGCAGGTCGGTCTGTCCGGCCAAGTTGTTGAGTCAGTTGGGTGACAGTTGAATACTGTCGTTATTGTTTGTTCCTTAGTACGTGATATGTGTGTGAAACACTGTCAGTGCTTTCTGGTTTTCTAATCCTTTGTTTTCAGGATTGAGAATGAGATAAATGGGGGAGAAGCTGGTGCTTCTCCAAGTTGCTTCAGGTGTGGAGCGTTGGCTCAGTGTGTTGTGAATTGCAAGATTTTAAGTGCTCTTTGGACAGTGTGGTTCCCGGTTCCAGAGGGGATGCAGAGGTAAGGTTTATGTCAACTAAGGATTGGTGCCTTAGGTAGTTTTGTGCACAAGATGCAAGTAATGCTATTATAGTTTGGTAGAGACGGTTTATGCCCCATCATGATTGTCGGCTGTCTATTGACAAATTGAGGAACTGATCACCCTTAATCTCTTGTTGATAGCAGATGGGAATTATGTTGGATGGAATGGACGTGTCTTTCTGGCTTTGATAGTGTGTGAAATGAATTGTTTGGAATTGAGAAAATGCTTACAGATTATTTTGTTGAGTCGATGAAGATTCTTATACTGGAAAATGAGATGGATTAGAGGTTTTGGTATGTTGGTTCAGTTGGGAAGTTATTGAGAGAGAATGATTGGGAATCGTTAATGGTTGTTCTCAGAGAGTAGAGTGTGAACTCAAATTTGGCAAAGGTGAAGATTTAAGGTTTGGATCTGCTAAGTAAGTAGAAGAATTTTTAGGAAGTAAGACGCAGATGTTGGTCATGTTTATGATGATAGTGTCCTGGAAATTGTCAGGAAGTCACAGTGATGGGCCGTCAGTTGTGCATGGTTTCAGATGTGTTTTTGGATGGAACGTTAAGGTGTTGTCTTAGAGAGCTCCAGTATTGTTAGTAACAAAAAGGAAGGATGATTGAATGGAATAACAAGTATGATGTGTATGACGGTATTGAGATTATGGAAGGCAAAACTTAGAGTTCTGGTGAGGTTTGGAGTCCTTGGAGTTTTAGAGCATTAATGGAAATTTTGAGAGAACCCTTAGGTGTGGATGTAATATTTAAGAGTTCTTTTTGGTTGGTTGTTGATATAGGTTGGAATTTGTGGAATTGGACGGTCAGGAGAAGAAATTGTGTAGGTATTACTGACAGTTGAATAAGGTAACGATTGAGAATAAGTGTCCACTTTCAAGAATAGATGATTGGAATGGTTTGGTTGAGTTGGATTGAAATTACAATTGTTTGGAACGTTTAATAAGGATAGCGAATTTTGTGAGTTGAGGCTTTAATCTATTTAATGTGACTGGTTAAGTTTGTTATCATCGGATTAGGCTATTATTTACTCGGTTAAGCTTGTATGTGAGTAACCAGTTACCCAGTGGAATGTTTTGCAAAAGCTTTAAGAATTTATATCTTTTGGAATTTGGTTGGGAATATTAAAAGTAAACAGTGATTTTAGGAGAATATGAGAAAGAGTTAGACTTTGGACGTGAGATTGGTAGACTTGATGGTTTCGAGTAATCAGAGTGCGCAGCGGAAGCGTGATGGGGCACATTTCGTATTCGCGTGTGTGACTTGTAAGAGTTCATAGGTTGAACATTGGAAACATGTAGGAGTGATGAGACCATTGGACATTTCAGAGTGGAAGTGTTAGGTGAAAGGTTTAAATATTATTCATGGGCTACTATGTAGATGGAGGTTTTGGTTGTATGTTCAATTGGCGAATCGTAGCATTGTTGTAATATTTTTGTGTGACAAGGATGTTGATATTGTGGTTGTGTAGAGGTTGTTGAAACGGTGTTGTGTCGTGGAACTTTATGTTCTTGTTTGTGTGGTTGCCTCGTTTCCATGGGGATGATTCGAGTGCGTGTGGCTAGTTCCTGTGGTGAATTAGAGGAGTGTTACCTACGGTGATGGTAACGATCTTGTTGTGTTTCGGTTCAAGAGAGAACTTGTGTGTTCGTAACTTGGGTATTCTTTGAATTGTGAGTTGGTCGTCAAGTGCATTGTATGGGCTTTGCATCTTGTCATTGTAGTTGTCGTCGTTGTCGTGTCGTTCTTGTAGCTGCTGTTAGAGAGGTGGTTTAATAGTTTGTTAGTCGGATGCGAGAGTCGTATCCGGAGTTGTTCGTATCAGTATATTTTCGAGGACGAAAATGTCTAAGTGGGGGAGAATTGTACCGCTCCAGTTTTGTCTTATCTATTTAATCGAGTTGATTTAATTATTTTCGTTATTATATTATTTTATTCTTGACTTTTATTTGACAATATATTATTTTTCATCGTTGTTTATGTTTTATCGCGTTTTGAGAACGTTTGCGAGATATTTGAGCTGAGGGGTAAAATAGTCTTTTAGGGGTTTAGATATTTTATATAAATAGAGATTAGAGAGAAATAGAGAGAAAGGAAAGAAAAAGGAAAGAAAGAGAAGGGAAGGAAAGGAAGAGGAGAAGAGGAAAATCGACATAACTCCGTTTCGAGCGCTATTAATCGTGAGCCTTATACAAACAGGATTGAAAGTGATCTATAAACGCCGTGAGCCTTATACAAAGAGGACCGAAAGTGACGGGGAACATCGTTTTCCCGACGGGGAGTTACATTTAGTAATAAGTGATGGTTCCAATAGTTCCTGAGTGAACTAGTGATGAGATTGATGGATGGATGGTACCGCATATTGTAACGCCCCGATTTGTTTAATTGTATTTATTTATTTCAGTTATGTGAATTTTGTGATATGTGTGAATTTATTGTATTTTACCTGCTAATTGAGTTAATTAGTTAATTTCTCTGATAGGTAAAATATTTGCAATAAATTATAATTTCTTTTCAACTTTTATTTCCCGAAATATATTTTATCGCTGTTTAAGTTTTATCGCATTTTGAGAGCGTTTGGGAGATATTTGAGCTGAGGGGTAAAATGGTCATTTTGAGAGGTTAGATATTTTAGAAAAGTTAGATATTTTATATAAAAAGAGAAATAGAGAGAAAAGAGAGAGAAAGGAAAAGAAAAGAAAGAAAGTGGGAAGAAGAGAAAGAGAAGAGAGAAAGGAGGAGAAGGGAGAAAGAGAAAAGAGGAAAATCGCGGGAACTCCGTTTCGAGCGCGATTAATCGGGTAAGGGTGAGAAGTTTCAATTATATCTTGCTTGTGTATGTATATGTGTATGTTTTCTTGATGGTTTTGGATATTTTCTTATAGTTTTCCGTTTAGGTCGAATTGTAGGAAATCGATAGAAATCGATGTTTTCACGGATGAATTTCGAAATAAATTGCGTAGTTTAGTCGAGTGAAGTGAGGCCGACGTTATAGAAACTCGTTTCGTTAAAATCGGTTGATATTTGAAAATTTGGCGTTTTTAGGTTCCGGAATGGTGTTTTTCAAAAGTCGCGGAATCGCGTAATTTTTTATTCTAATACGTCCGTATACATTTATGGAGGATTATCATGTATTTTGTTTGAAGAAAATAATTGAATCGGTCGGGTTTCGGGCGAAAACGCCCCAAAAATCACTGCTGAACCAGAACTGGTGTATTTTCACGCAGTCGTACGGACACGACTGCTAGTGTGAAAATTCTGGTTTCGTGCGATTTTCGGAAATTCATATCTCTCGAACCGTAAGTCGGTTTTGATCCCCGTTCGAAGCGTTGGGAAGCTAACGAGATGTTTTTTCTAGGAAAAATAGTTTTGAGGTCTGAATCCTTCCCAATCGGTACAGTTTTTACGAACCGTTTCGTAGTGTCGGGCGTCCGGTTTATGTTTTGCGTTATTTGGAAATATTCGTAACTTATTCGTCGTTTATCGGATTTAAGAGTTCTTTATATCGAATCGAAGGTCTTTAGGAGTACTTTTTAGTGATGATGAAAAATATTATTTTTGGCCGACTTTTCCGAGAAAACGAATTATGGACTTTTGTGTTATTTTTCAATATTGTGGGTTATGCTTTGGTAAGTGATTGTATGACTTGTGTGATGATTCTTTGATGATAATTGGTTGTTGTGGAATACTTTGTTGATGGTTTGTGGCTTTATGACAATAATTGTGTTGATGTGAATATATATGATAAGTATTGGTGATGATGGTTTGTGGTGTTATGGAGGAATAAATGTGTGTTTTGGGTTTTGATTTCAATGTGCGATAATGATGTGTTGTGAGTAGCATTTGATATGTGAATTCCTTGTGGAAGTGATTGTGATTGCATAATTGTTGTGGTTTGTGGTTTGTAATGAAAATGCATGTGGTGACATGTTGTGAAATGAATATGCACGTGATATTGTTGTGATGATGATTTGTGGCCTTACGGCAAGAAAATGCGATACGTGGTAATTGTTGATTTATGCATGATTATGGATGTGTATGTGGGTGCAATGTGAATGTCATGAGTCATTGTATGCCAAACATCATAATATGCATTGTTGAAACGTCCTGAGTGACGGAATGATTCCAGAGGGAATTTTCTATAACACCGTGTGCCTCCAAAATATGAGGCGTTGCCTGAGGACTGAAAGCGGTGGTTATAGACGATTGTGCGCCCTGAAATAGTGGACTATAGCAATCGGATTGTGCGCCCTGAAATAGTGGTAGAAAGCAATCCATAAACGTCGTTCGCCCTGGAATAGTGGTTTATAGCGACGGGGAACATCGTAGGCCCGACGGGGAGTTACTCTATGTAACGAGCGATGATTCCAAGAGTTCCTGGGGGACTAATGTATCACCAATTGAGTCGGTACCGCATTTGCATCTATATAGAGTCGTTGGTCGATCTCTATGGTATGCATTGATCATTTTTTGTATATTTGCATTGATGAATGATTATGGAAAAGTATGCTTTGTGGAAGTATGGAATTAATGGAATATGCATGATTATATGCTTGGTTTCGTATAGATATATACATTGTGATGTATATGAGTGAGTTGTGATGAATTGTGGTGTGAATTGTGAAGGGATGTGTTATGTGTGGAAAATCATGATTCGATTTATTATGTGTGATATATTATGTATTGGTGCCATGCTATATGTGTTAGTATGTGATGTATGCGGTGAGAAATATTACATATGTGAATTATCTGTGTTGTGGCATATTATTATGCAATCTTGTTATAGTTGTTATTTCTCACCCTTCTGCTGGAATATGCTTTTTATGGCATAGTGCGGATTGTCAGCTTTAGAGGCGTGGAGGATTTTGTGAAGATTAGTCCTCCGTTCCGTTGTCGGTCTTGGTGTCTGCTCTGATACGTAGCACGGGAGTCGGGGAACGTTTATTATATGTATATTTTTGTTGAATATATTAAATATTATTTTGTATTTATATTTTGATGTTCTAAAACCATTTATTTGTAAAACAAGTCGGTTATGGATCTTTCCGCTTTATTCCATAATTGACCATCCTTTTGTAAGGAAAAGTTTCTCTTTGTGTTATGTATCAAAAGTGTTGAGCAGGGATTGTATTTTATTTCTTTAAATGTGGCATCCCTGTTTCTGTCGGAAAAATAAATTTTTAGTTACTCTGATATTTTTTATGTGTTATTTATTCGCGATGGGAATTGGGGTGTTACATTAAGTGGTATCAGAGCAGGTCGGTCCGTCCGGCCAAGCTATTGAGTCAGTTGGTGTGACAGTTGAATACTGTCGTTGTTGTTTATCTCTTAGTACGTGATAGGTGTGTGGAACACTGTCAGTACTTTCTGGGTTTTCTAATCCTTTGTTTTCAGGATTGAGTTTGAGATAAGTGGGGGAGAAGTTGGTACTTCTCCATGTTGCTTCAGGTGTGGAGCGTTGGCTCAGTGTATTGTGAATTGCAAGATTGTAAGTGTTGTTTGGATAGTGTGGTTCCCGGTTCTAGAAGGGATGCGGTGGTAAGGTTTATGTCAACTAAGGATTTGTGCTTTAGGTAGTTTTGTGCACAGGATGCAAGAAATGCTATTATAGTTTGGTAAAGACGGTTTATGCCACATCATGATTGTCGGCTTCTATTGACAAATTGAGGAACTGATCACCCTTAATCTCTTGTTGATAGCGGACGGGAATTATGTTGGATGGAATAAATGTGTCTTTCCGGCTTTGATATTGTGTGAATTGAGTGTTTGGAATTTAAGGAAACAATTACAGATTATTTTGACGAGTCGATGAAGATGCTAATATCGGAAAATGAAATGGATTAGAGGTTTTGGTATGTTGGTCCAGTTGGGAAGTCATTGGGAGAGAACGATTGGGTATCGTTAATGGTTGTTCTCAGAGAGTAAAGTGTGAACTCAAATTTGACGAAGGTAAGGATTTAAGGTCTGGAAATGCTAAATAAGTAGAAGAACTTTTGGGAGGTGAAACTCAGATTGAAAGAGCAGTTGAAGGATTTGCTGGAAAAAGGGATTTGTGAAACCAAGTGTGTTGTCTTAGAGAGCCCCAGTATTGATAGTAATACAAGGAACTGATGATTGAATGGAATAACAAGTATGATGGAGATGATGGTATTGGTATTGAGACTATGAAAAGTAAAACTTAGAGTTCTGGTGAGGTTTGGAGTCTTTGGAGTTTTAGAGAAATAATGGGAAATGTTGAGAGAACCCCTAAGTGTGGATGTAATATTTAAGAGTTATTATTGGTTGGTTATTGCTACATGTTGGAATTTATGGAATTTGGACTGTTAAGCGAAGAAAGTATGTATGGATTGCTAATAGTGGAATAAGGTAACGATTGAGAATAAGTGACCACTTTCATGAACAGATAACTGGAATGGTTTGGTTGAGTTTGAGTGGAATTGCAATTGTTTGGAACGTTTGATAAGGATATTGAATTGTGTGAGTGAAGGCTTTGATCGATTTGATGTGACTTGTTATGTTGTTACCATCGGAATAGGCTGTTAATTACTCGGTTAAGCTTGTGTGTGAGTAACCAGTTTCCAGTGGAAAGCTTTGCAAGAGCTTTAAGAATTTTTATCTTTTGGAGTTTGGTTGGACATTACAATGTGCAGTGATGTTGTTCGGTGATAGTAATGCGTCTGTAATGTTTGTGGAGTAGAGGAATCGTATCTTTCATATTTATTTGGATAAGTTCGTATTGGTTTTGATTGAGGATATTCGGATCTGTTATAAACCCAGAGGAAGAACATGTAGAGTGTTTGAGATTTGAATCACAAGTGTTGGAAAGAGACGAAGTTTTATGCTAAGTTATTCAAGTGAGAATTTTGGTTGAAAAGGTTAGTTTTCTTGGATATGTTATTTCTGAGGATGATATTTGTTGTGGATTCATCGGAAGTAGATGCAGTTCTACAATGAGAGGTTCCGAAGTTGGTTAAGGAGAGTAGAAACTTTTGGGCTCAGTTGGTTGTTACGGTAGGGTATGGAAGACTTTACTAAGTTTGTACTTCTGTTATTTCAGTTGGCTTGCAAAGGATGAGTCGTTTGTTTTGGATGTTCATTGTGAGGAAAGTTTCAGAAAGCTGAAGTAGAATTTGTCTACGGCTGCAGTTTTGAGTCTGTGTGATCCTGTTCAACCGTTTGTGAGGTATGAGGATGTGTTTTGATAAGTTTAGGCAGTGTGTTAGTGCAAGAAAGTAAATTTGTGGCTTATACTTTACGACCTTTGAGGATTCATAGAAGGATCTATACTATTCAGGATTTGGAATTGGTTGCGGTTGTATTGTGTTGGAAAATTTGGAGGTATTATTTTTATGGTTCTTGACTCGAAGTGTTTGGTAACCACAAGAGTTTAGAGTACTTGGTTGGTTTGAAGGAATAGAGTATGAGACAATGAGGATGGCTAGAATTTGTGATGAGTTATGAATTTGGCTTGGATTATTCTTTGGGAAAAGCCGAGGTTGTGCCGGATGAGTTAAGTCGAAAGTTGTTATGCATGTCTGTTCGGATGGATGAGAATTATTTGAGCAAATCAGAGACTTGTGTCTGGTGTGTGAGAAAACATAGTCAAGTGTGAGGTTGGGTATATTAAAGGCGAACAATGATTTTTGGTGAATATGAAAAAGAGCTAGACTTTGGACGTGAAATTGATAGTTTTGATGGTTACGAGTAATCAGAGTGCGCATCGGAAGCCTGATGTGGCACATTTCGTTTATGCGTGTGTGACTTGATAGAGTTCAAAGGTTGAACAGTGGGAAACGGTAGGAATGATGAGACCATGGGATGTTCTATAATAGAAGTGATAAGTGGAAGGTTTCAATATTAATCAGGTACGAATATGTAGTCGGGTGTTTTGGTTATATGTTCGATTGGTGAATCGTAGCATTGTTGTAGTATGGTTGTGTGACAAGGATGTTGGTGTTCTGGTTTTGTTGATGTTGTTGAGACCTTGTGGTGTCATGGAATTTTATGTTCTTGTTTGTGTTGTTGCCTCGTTTCCATGGTGATGGTTCGAGTGTGTGTAGCTAATTCCTATGATTGGGAATTGGGGGAGTGTTACCTAAGGTGCGGGTAACGATCCTGTTGTGTTTTGGGTTCAAGAGTGAACCTGTGAGTTGTGTTTTGTGTATTCTTTGGGTTGTGAGTTGGTCGTCAAGTGCATTGTATGGGCTTTGCATCTTGTCGTTGTTGTGTCGTTATTGTATTTGTGGTTAGCAAGGTGTTTGTCTGTGGTGTTATTCGTGGTGTGCCTTTTGTTGGCAGGTTGGTTTGTTCGTCGGATGTGGGAGTCGTGTCCGGAGTTGTTCGTCTCGGTTATTTTCGAGGACGAAAATGTCTAAGTGGGGGAGAGTTGTAACGCCCCGATTTGTTTAATTGTATTTATTTATTTCAGTTATGTGAATTTTGTGATATGTGTGAATTTATTGTATTTTACCTGCTAATTGAGTTAATTAGTTAATTTCTCTGATAGGTAAAATATTTGCAATAAATTATAATTTCTTTTCAACTTTTATTTCCCGAAATATATTTTATCGCTGTTTAAGTTTTATCGCATTTTGAGAGCGTTTGGGAGATATTTGAGCTGAGGGGTAAAATGGTCATTTTGAGAGGTTAGATATTTTAGAAAAGTTAGATATTTTATATAAAAAGAGAAATAGAGAGAAAAGAGAGAGAAAGGAAAAGAAAAGAAAGAAAGTGGGAAGAAGAGAAAGAGAAGAGAGAAAGGAGGAGAAGGGAGAAAGAGAAAAGAGGAAAATCGCGGGAACTCCGTTTCGAGCGCGATTAATCGGGTAAGGGTGAGAAGTTTCAATTATATCTTGCTTGTGTATGTATATGTGTATGTTTTCTTGATGGTTTTGGATATTTTCTTATAGTTTTCTGTTTAGGTCGAATTGTAGGAAATCGATAGAAATCGATGTTTTCACGGATGAATTTCGAAATAAATTGCGTAGTTTAGTCGAGTGAAGTGAGGCCGACGTTATAGAAACTCGTTTCGTTAAAATCGGTTGATATTTGAAAATTTGGCGTTTTTAGGTTCCGGAATAGTGTTTTTCAAAAGTCGCGGAATCGCGTAATTTTTTATTCTAATACGTCCGTATACATTTATGGAGGATTATCATGTATTTTGTTTGAAGAAAATAATTGAATCGGTCGGGTTTCGGGCGAAAACGCCCCAAAAATCACTGCTGAACCAGAACTGGTGTATTTTCACGCAGTCGTACGGACACGACTGCTAGTGTGAAAATTCTGGTTTCGTGCGATTTTCGGAAATTCATATCTCTCGAACCGTAAGTCGGTTTTGATCCCCGTTCGAAGCGTTGGGAAGCTAACGAGATGTTTTTTCTAGGAAAAATAGTTTTGAGGTCTGAATCCTTCCCAATCGGTACAGTTTTTACGAACCGTTTCGTAGTGTCGGGCGTCCGGTTTATGTTTTGCGTTATTTGGAAATATTCGTAACTTATTCGTCGTTTATCGGATTTAAGAGTTCTTTATATCGAATCGAAGGTCTTTAGGAGTACTTTTTAGTGATGATGAAAAATATTATTTTTGGCCGACTTTTCCGAGAAAACGAATTATGGACTTTTGTGTTATTTTTCAATATTGTGGGTTATGCTTTGGTAAGTGATTGTATGACTTGTGTGATGATTCTTTGATGATAATTGGTTGTTGTGGAATACTTTGTTGATGGTTTGTGGCTTTATGACAATAATTGTGTTGATGTGAATATATATGATAAGTATTGGTGATGATGGTTTGTGGTGTTATGGAGGAATAAATGTGTGTTTTGGGTTTTGATTTCAATGTGCGATAATGATGTGTTGTGAGTAGCATTTGATATGTGAATTCCTTGTGGAAGTGATTGTGATTGCATAATTGTTGTGGTTTGTGGTTTGTAATGAAAATGCATGTGGTGACATGTTGTGAAATGAATATGCACGTGATATTGTTGTGATGATGATTTGTGGCCTTACGGCAAGAAAATGCGATACGTGGTAATTGTTGATTTATGCATGATTATGGATGTGTATGTGGGTGCAATGTGAATGTCATGAGTCATTGTATGCCAAACATCATAATATGCATTGTTGAAACGTCCTGAGTAACGGAATGATTCCAGAGGGAATTTTCTATAACACCGTGTGCCTCCAAAATATGAGGCGTTGCCTGAGGACTGAAAGCGGTGGTTATAGACGATTGTGCGCCCTGAAATAGTGGACTATAGCAATCGGATTGTGCGCCCTGAAATAGTGGTAGAAAGCAATCCATAAACGTCGTTCGCCCTGGAATAGTGGTTTATAGCGACGGGGAACATCGTAGGCCCGACGGGGAGTTACTCTATGTAACGAGCGATGATTCCAAGAGTTCCTGGGGGACTAATGTATCACCAATTGAGTCGGTACCGCATTTGCATCTATATAGAGTCGTTGGTCGATCTCTATGGTATGCATTGATCATTTTTTGTATATTTGCATTGATGAATGATTATGGAAAAGTATGCTTTGTGGAAGTATGGAATTAATGGAATATGCATGATTATATGCTTGGTTTCGTATAGATATATACATTGTGATGTATATGAGTGAGTTGTGATGAATTGTGGTGTGAATTGTGAAGGGATGTGTTATGTGTGGAAAATCATGATTCGATTTATTATGTGTGATATATTATGTATTGGTGCCATGCTATATGTGTTAGTATGTGATGTATGCGGTGAGAAATATTACATATGTGAATTATCTGTGTTGTGGCATATTATTATGCAATCTTGTTATAGTTGTTATTTCTCACCCTTCTGCTGGAATATGCTTTTTATGGCATAGTGCAGATTGTCAGCTTTAGAGGCGTGGAGGATTTTGTGAAGATTAGTCCTCCGTTCCGTTGTCGGTCTTGGTGTCTGCTCTGATACGTAGCACGGGAGTCGGGGAACGTTTATTATATGTATATTTTTGTTGAATATATTAAATATTATTTTGTATTTATATTTTGATGTTCTAAAACCATTTATTTGTAAAACAAGTCGGTTATGGATCTTTCCGCTTTATTCCATAATTGACCATCCTTTTGTAAGGAAAAGTTTCTCTTTGTGTTATGTATCAAAAGTGTTGAGCAGGGATTGTATTTTATTTCTTTAAATGTGGCATCCCTGTTTCTGTCGGAAAAATAAATTTTTAGTTACTCTGATATTTTTTATGTGTTATTTATTCGCGATGGGAATTGGGGTGTTACACATATGCATTGCATAGAGTCATTGTGTCGGTCTCTGTGCATTTGCATAAATCATGAATGGATTGATTATGTGTGAGAATTGTGAATGGATGCATTATATGTGGAAAATCATGAATGGATTGATTATGTGTGGAAATTGTGAATTAATTGACTATGTGTTGAGCTTGTGATAGCATTGGTGATTTGATGTGCATATGTGATAAATGCATTGGTTATGGATGATGTGTGTTATGTGTAGCCATGTGCTATGTGATGGGGTGGTGTGTTTTCATATGTTATAACGTTGGTATGCCTTATGTGCGAATAGGTGATTATGTGAGTATAAGTGATATATGTTATGTATTTGTGACATGCTCTATGTGTTAGTATGTGATGTTTGTGGTGAGAATAAATATGTATGTGAATTATATGTTTTTGCATATTATTATGCAATCTTGATTTAGTTGTTATTTCTCACCCTTCTGCTGTGGTTTGTTACTCTATGAGGCAATTGCAGATTAGTAGTCTTGGAGGCTTTTGTGAAGATTAGTTCTCCATCCGTTTGTCAGTCTGTCTGCTCTGATACGTAGCACGGGAGTCGGGGAACGATTATGTTATATATGTATACCTTTGTTAGATATATTTTGTAATACTTATGTATGAATATTTTGACGTTATGAAACAATTTATTTTGTAAAACAAGTCTGTTATGGATCTTTCCACTTTATTCCATAATTGAACTTTCCTTTTATACGGAAAAAGTTTCCCTTTGAGGTGATTCCATTTTGTGTTATGTATCAAAACTTTGTGAGCAGGGATTGTGTATTCTTTCTTTAAATGTGGCATCCTTGATTCTGTCGGAAAAATAAATTTTTAGTTACTCTGATTTAATTATGTATTATTTATTCGCGATGGGAATTGGGGTGTTACACTTGGCATACAATGACTCATGACGATCAAATGCATAACATACATAACCATGTGAACCATCTCAACATCAATAATCATGCATTGAAATCAAACCCAAAACAATGCATTTATTTTCCATAAGGCCACAAACCATCATCACAACATTTCATCACATACATTCACATCATATAACAACACACAAGCTATATGTTATATATCAAAAGCGTATCGCATGTTAACACATCAATTACACACAATTACGACGGTAAAAGTCGACAAAATGACACATTTCCAATTACCGACATAATTAAATCGGCCACTAGCCCCAAAACCATTTTATAAAAAAGAACATCTTATTAGCTTTCCAACGCATCCAACCACGCCTCAATCCGACTCACGACCCAAAAGTTATGACAAGAACAAAATGGAAAAATCTGTCATGTTCGCTTTCCTATTCACAATGCGAATCCCCAGCGAACCATGGCAGAGAAAAAATAGCATAAAGTTCGCAATGCGAACCTCCCGCGAACCTTCGCTTTCCCTTCGCTGCCCTATTCGCAGTGCGAACCTGCGAACCCAGAAAATCTCAGCAGCGCTGTTTTTCACTCCAACCCAACATTTCATCCACCAAAACACTTCCAACCCATAACATAACAATCAGAACATATCCCAATCATAGTAACAAGTATTCTACGACATTTATATCGCATTTCAACCGCGAAAACATCGATTTCTATCGTTTTCTCTCATTCGACCTAGAATTGAAAAGCTAGGAAAAACCAGCAAACATTCCAACACACACATACACAATCATACATAAGCATAGCATAACCGAGTTTCGCACCCTTACCCGATTAATCGTGCTTCGAAGTGTCGGTTGAATCGTTTTCTTATACTCCAAGTTTTCCTCTTTTTCTTCTTCTCCTTCTCTATTTCTCTTAACTTCTTTTTCTCTCTTTTTATTTCTATGTTTCTATTTTAAATGAAAAACAATATCTAACCAAGCCAAAAAGACCAAAATACCCCTACACTCAATTTTCTCGCAAACGTTCCCAAAACGTGATAAAACATAATAACGATAAACATAACACATCTACCACATAAAAACCAAGAATAAAATAATATAAAAACAAAAATAATTAAATCGACTCGATTAAATGAATCTAACAAAAACCGGGGCGTTACACTAACTGTCACTTCTTAAGGATTCTGACCTAACTGATCCCTTAAAGAATACAAACAACTGTTTGAACAAAATTAATGTTTACAATGAATTGCTTCTACACAAGCAGATATAAACACTATGAATAGCTCAAGTAACTTAAAGAAAAACTATACAGTATGAAAAATGTTTCTTTCTTTGTATTGTGGTGCTTTACTGTTCACGCATGTGTCTCTCATGTTTTCTTCAAGTGATCAAGTCTTTATATAGCTAGAAAGAGATCCGTTGGAGGGCAGATGAGAAATATCATTAAGATTACTGGCGATTTAAAATAATGTCATTATACAGGGATTAAAATCGTACACAAAAGTTGTCCTTTGTACCACCAAATCAGGGTAATGGAATGGTAGTGGAAAAGAATGTGTTTGATATGTACTATGTACTATTTTCCCTCGCAAACGTTTCATCATCTTCTGTTCATCAAAGGCTTTTGAATAGAGATGATTGAAGCATGAGTTGAAGAGTTGATCACTGGGTCTTCAGAGTCTTGAGTCATCAGAGTCTTGAGTCATCAGAGTCTTCAGAACTTTTTCACCAGAACCTTGTCTTCAGAGTCTTTAGCACTCAGTCTTCAGAACCCTTGGTCTTCGAAAACTTAAGTCTTCAGAGTCTTCAGAACGTTGTTCAACAGAACCTTGTCTTCAGAGTCTTCAGCACTTAGTCTTCAGAAACTTAAGTCTTTAAAGTCTTAAGAACGTTGTTCAGCAGAACCTTTTCTTCAGAGTCTTCAGCACTTAGTCTTCAGAAGATAATGACTTTCGAAGCTAGAAAGCCTTCAA
Source organism: Lathyrus tuberosus (assembly GCA_022829125.1). Classification (NCBI taxonomy): domain Eukaryota; kingdom Viridiplantae; phylum Streptophyta; class Magnoliopsida; order Fabales; family Fabaceae; genus Lathyrus; species Lathyrus tuberosus. The sequence goes on from JALAZF010000153.1 coordinate 474,844, forward strand.
AAGTAAATCATCAAAGTCATGTTCAGAGGCAGAATCCAAGAGAGCATTGCAGCAACAACATATTGTCTTCTTAGAATCTTTCTGAATGTGAGTATATCATAAATAGACTTGCTTCTTTGGCGTAGAAGCGACTTTTGGTTAAACAGAGTGACGTTGCACATGGTTCTTATCAAAATCAGAGCTTTCTCTATTAGAGTCAGATCCTGTTTGTTAATTCTTCATAAAACAAACGTTAGAGTACCAAAATTTTTCTCACACAAATACTACTTTGTTATTATCAAAACTTAGAAATATCTGGCAGAACCAAATCTTGTTCTAATAGACCCCTGCCTTTCGATGACAAAATAATTTATCTAGTTCTTGACATGAAGAATATTGTATGCCTTTAATAGGTTTTGTTATGATTAATGGAGCCCTAAAGGGATTTTTTGTACCTTTCCCCTCCAGGGTTTGATGAATGAAATAACGTCCTTAGATGCCTTTGATTACTTTCCTTAAGTAAGTTATTTTAGAAAACCATGAACAAGATTCTCCTAATTGTTTGGCTCTTTAAGGAGGCAAGGATTCCTTATAGAGATCCAACATAAGTAATTTCCTCTTGGGCGGTAAATATTTCTACATGAGGACCCAACATTACTAATTTCCTATTGAGCGACAAGGATTGCTCCATGAGGATCCAACATAAATAACTTCCTCTTGGGCGGAAATGATTCTTCCATGAGGATACCACATAACTAATTTCTTATTGGGCAACAATGATTCCTCTATGAGGGTGCAATATAAATAATTGACTCATGGGTGGCAAGGGCTCCTCCATGAGGATCCAACATAACTAATTGCCTTTTGGGAGGCAAGGATTCCTCCATGAGGATTTAGCATAAGTAATTGTGTAACACCCCATTTTTTAGAAACTAATTTATTTGATTTAATTATAATTTTGTGGTGTTTATTTAATTATTCATTGTGGTTAATTAGTTCAGTTGGGGAGTGAAGGTGTGTGATCATGTGGTGAGGTGTAAGGAGTAATTAAAGATTGTAGAATAATTGGGAATCATTTTATTAATTTAAAATAATTATTCAATTTTATTAATTAAATAAATAAAATAGAAAATTAGATGTGTAGAGATTTGAGGGATTTTATAAAAGGTACTAGAGAATAGGGAAGCCAGTTTTACAGCATACGTGAAATAGAGAGCAAAAGCTGAAAGATGCTAGGGCAAGAAGTATCCATCCATTAGAGCTTGAAGAGATCGATTTCTAGGAATAACAAGGTAAGGTGGGAGAAAAGGTTTTCACTATAGGTGTATTGTGTGATAGGGCAGAGAGGAGAGGTCCTTACTCTCTTTAGGGATTGTATGAACATTATCATGACTTGTTGTTGTTATATGATATTCTGAAAATTAATAATTGAATGTGTGATTATATGATTTTGGTTTAGTGTTTTCATTGTATAAGAGTGATATCGTGTGGCTATACATATTTGTGTCATAGTTTTGTGTTTGCGTCCACATGCCAATCGTCGGTGTCTTGGGTGCATAATTAAAAAATGAATATGCACTGCAATCGTTTAATTACTCGTTCAATGAATTTGCACTGCCATCGTTTAATTACCCTTACTTGTTATTTTTATACGTAATGTATATTGTACATAGGAGGTGTCACGTTGTCATGGAGTCATTAGGATGGATATCATAGATTTCATAATGTCAATACCACATATTAATACTCAATATCACATGGCAATTCATTGCTAGAACCAACAACATGATATTATATCCTTTCTAGACAATAAAACTGCTTCATCATGTAAATATATTCATGGCCGTATGCACATGCCGTAAGATTTTGACGTGAAGCATAATTACCTACTGACATATGCTACCATACTTGTTGGATTATCATGAAAATATGACATCTTATTTGTTAATAATTACCATGAATTACCATGCTGTACATACATAGTAATTTAACAATTTAGGTGATGATTTTATATAATAATTTAGGTGATAATTTTAGATGATAATTTAGTTGATAATTTTATATGACAATTTTGATAATAATCTTGGTGATTATTTTGGTAATAATTTTGGCGATAATTTTGGTGATAGTTTTGGTGATTCATTTGGTGATTATTTTGGTGATAATGCATGTTATTGTGAGTTCATGCATCATGGTGTACGGACTTCGGTCTAATTTTGGTGAGCCTTGATCATATTGTGGGGATCAAGTGCGAGTAGCTGGTTCCAATAGGAATCGGTGAAGCGTTACATATGGTGATGGTAACGATATTGTGTGCTCTGGTTCCAAGAGGGAATCTGGTCCTATGGTGGGGATCGTGGAGCGAAATGAACCTGAGTTTTCATAAATGGTACCACATGCATAATGAGTCAGTTGTGGAGCGCGTTGCATACATGCTTGTATATGCTGTTGATTATTCCTGATCTAGTTGTTTGGTGGAAAAGATGAGTATGCTATGTTGAATGAGTGTGAGAATATGTGATTGTTGATTGTGTAATGAATGTATGTTTGTTGTATGTCTCTCTACCTTAGCATTCTTTACATTGTTATTATTGAATGTTGTTTCTCACCCCTTCTGTTTGAATGTTGCCTTTACATGGGTATCGTGCAGATACTCAAGAGTAGGATTGCTGAAGTAAGTGGAAGATAGCCTTGGAGTTACTTCCGTAGTTTATCGCTTTTATTTAGTGGTTTCCTTTCTCTGATCATGTAACATCGGGTTGGGATAAACATTTGATTTGATTTTTGTATCGTTGTAGTCGACGTTACAAACTTTTTGTGTTATTGAGATTTTTAAGTTATTTTGAGTTGATTGTCATACTCTTTTGACTATGTTGTTAAGATGAAATTCATGAGACTTAATGTCCTGAGTTACAATACTATTGTTGTATGTTTATTAGTGATTCCGCTGCGATGATACCGCAAATTCTTGGGTGAGTATGCGAGGACAGGTACTGAATGCCTTATTATATAAATACTTGACCCAAATCAGATGTGTTGGATGTCGTGTAACATTCCAAGTACAAATCAGAAGTGTAGGATGTCGTGTAACATCCCAGGTATAAATATGTGCATTTGAATTTATTTCGGTGGTAACTCGTGTTACAGGGAAGGTTATGTGTTTTGATGTGTGTGACACCCTTGTGGTTATGTTTTATAATTAAAATATCAGATTATTGTTTTGGGGTATAGAAGAGTGTTACAAATTGCCTCTTGGGCGGTAAGGATTCTTCCATGAAGATGCAACATAAATAATTTCTGCATGGGCGATAAAGATTCCTCCATGAGGCTATCATAAATGATTGCCCCTTGGGCGGTGTGATTTTAAGAAGCAATCTTAGAGGAATTGAATTAGGTTTGATGGATTTCTCTTGTTTTTATGAAATGTTTCTTATCTTTTAATTTTTTCCCCAGAAATGAGTAATTGGTTGTGTTAAGAAATGTGGTTAGGCCTAACTGAACCCAATAAAACCGGTTGGTAGAGTGAGGATTACCCCCACTTATAAACACATGTTCATACCATATATTGTCCAATGTGGGACTCTTAGCACACCCCCTCACGCCCAAGACTGGACATCTGGAGCGTGGAAAATAAATGATGGGTGGCCCGATAGCAGAAACCTGATAGCAGGTGGCCCACCGGATCTTAAACGAGACTCTGATACCATGTTAAGAAATGTGGTTGGACCTAACTCAACCCTACAAAATCGGTTGGTAGATTGAGGATTACCCCCACTTATAAACACATGTTCATACCATATATTGTCTGTTGTGGGACTCTTAACAGGTTGTAACTATTATATGAATGAAAAGTGCAGAAAATTAAAAGCATAAAAGTAAAAGACACACAATGATTATACTAGTTCCCCTTATCAACCAAGGGTACATCTAGTCCCTCTACTCCTTAGAGGATTTTACACTATGATTATATCTTTGTACAAGAATATAAAAATACCTTATTACAATCTTCTAATACACGAGCAAAAGAAAGAACCCTACTTTCTTTTACAACACCTTATCACCACAAACTTGGTGATTAAGTTACAACACACACATGAATAATTTTGAATAATGTTGGTCTTGGCTTGATTCCAAGTTAACAATTTGATCTTCTTTAACACAATATTAAAATCCAAAATATTGAACTTTAAGTGCTCGTAATATATGAAAAAACGTTTGAATGATTTGAAATTGATGCGAAAGGCTTCATCACTTAAAATGAATGAACACTTAGAAAATTTGTTTTAATTGATATGAAAATGATTTTTTGGGAAAGAGGTAAGTTGTGTTTCTGATGTATGTACATTTGTATACATCCTAAAACACCCATTTAAAATGTTGCATTAGTTTAAAATTGAATTATAAAGCATTGCAATGAGTTACACACATTTCGTCTTTGAAAAAATGCAATGTTTCAGGATGGTAGTTGAATACTACTATCCTAATGTTCAATTTTTCAAATTTTGAACATTGGTAGTTGAATAACATAATATGGTAGGCAAATGACACAACTTCTAGAATTAAAAAATGCAAGTTTTTTGAACAGGTAGTCGAATACCACTTCATGGAAGTCGACTACCACTTTGCCTTTTTGCTTAAAAATGATTTTTTAGTGCATGGCTTTATGAATTCTTATAAATGATGATGCAAGAAAGATTTAGATGAAGTGACAGGTGAGTTTTATGAGCAATTGAAAGTGTTATATCATGTATTGCAACAAGTACCTTAGTTATTCTTTCTTGTCTCAAACTTCACTTGAATTCCAATGTTCATTCAATATTGATCATCTTTATTTATGATGTGCATGAATCGTTTTGGTCCTTTTTCTTATTTGATAATATTTGTCATCATCAAAACTATACTTGATATAAGATATATTCTTCACAATCTTCCCCTTTTTTATGTTGCCAAATAAATTGGACTTGTGTTGTTGATAGAATTTGAAAGATAAAAAATCCCCCCTTAATGTATAACCCCCTGAAGCTAAAGCTTGTAATTACACAATCTTGACAACCACAACACAACCATCCTTTCTCCCTATTTTGACATTATCAAAAAGAATAAAAAAACAGAATAATACATATTCAATATAGCTTACATTTAACACAACATACATTCCTTGATGAATGTTCCACTTGATTTGATGAAAAAATGGATGGATTTCTTTTAAGATCATTATAACTGCCATTGTGTCTTAGATAAATATTCATTCTTAGATATCATTTTCATCCAAGATTCTCAATTATCTTCTTATTTTATAGAAAGGTTCCTTGATCAATAGTTTTGTAAATATGTTAGCCAATTGATCATGAGTATCCATAAATGTGATTTCCTTATCTCCTTTAAGAACATGATCTCTTAGAAAATGATATTTGGTGTCTATGTGCTTTGTTCTTGAATGCAATACTGTGTTTTTAGTTAAATTTATGGCACTCGTGACGTTACACCTTAGAAGAATGTGTAGCGAGCGATTTTTGTCGGTGACGTGATCACCTTATAGCTGAAGTTTGGGTTTTCCTCCTCAAGGAGAAAGGGTGCTACTTTCTAATTTCTTATTTATCCCGTGAAGCTGGAAGGGAAAGGGAAGGTATCTAAAACTAACCTTGCACGTGAATGTTTAACTGAACAAACGCTTTAAAGAGATTGGGGGTCCGGGGTCAGGTTATACAATGGGTAGTTGTCAATTACCCATCCTATATGTGGTTATCCTTTTAGGTCTCGCTTTGTAATTGATAATGTTTATATGTTAATGGGTTGGGAAAGTTTCTTGGGAAAGATGAGAGAGTGACTTTCGTTTTCGGTGAAAAATGATGATGATGACGGCTTAAGGTATGAAACCTAAAGTTTTGATTGATATGAAGGTACTGGACCTAAGGTTTTTTATTGGTATGCTCGCTAAGATTTCGCAATCTTATGCCTACGTATTTCCGTTTAAACGAAATAGGGAAATCAGAGCAATCGTAGTTCCTCCTATTCTAAGGGAGGAAAATGAGGTTTTGGTGTCTTGTTCAAAGCCCAAGATTGAAGCTAAAAGGGTATTTGTGTCTTGTTCAAAGCCCAAGATTGAAGCTAAAAGGGTCTTGAGATGGAATTTGTCATCTCTAAAGAGAGATTGTTGACTTTTGTGTGCCTTGATCAAAGCACAAGGTTGATGCTAAGAGGTTAATTGACTCGGCTAGGGGATTTCTTTATACAAAGCCTAAGAGGAGGCTAGATAAGACTGGCCCAACAACAGAGTGTTTTATCTGTCTTATACAAAGCCCAAGATTGAGGCTAAAAAGAGTCTGACTCTTTGGGGATATCATTATACAAAGCCTAAGAGGAGGCTAAAAAGGGGTTTTGACTTTGTCGGGGAGGTTTATAGGTGTCTTGTACAAAGCCCAAGATTGAGGCTGAAATGGGAAATTTAACTGACTCTAGTGAGGATATTTTTTATGTGTCTTGTACAAAGCCCAAGATTGAGGCTGCAATGAGTTTGACTCTGCTTGGTGAAGTTATTCCTCAAAGCCTAAACAAAGGCTGGGAGGAAATGACTTGGCTGGGGAAGGTATCTGTCCCCAGCTCGAGAGAAGGAAATTTATGTCTTGTACAAAGCCCAAGATTGAGGCTAAAGGGTTCTGACTCAACAAGAGAGTGCTTTTATTTGTCTCGTACGAGGCCCGATATCGAGGCTAAAAGGGATTGACTCAACAAGAGAGTGATTGACTTAACAAGAGAGTCTGAAAAGTGATTGACCCAACAAGAGAGTCTGAAAGTTGATTGACTCAACAAGAGAGTCTTTTAAGGTGATGGACTCAAAAAGAGAGTCTGAGAAGTGATTGACCCAACAAGAGAGTCTTTTATACTCAACCAGAGAGTGATTTGTTGTCTCGTATGAAGCCCGAGACTGAGGCAAAAAAGGTATTGACTCAACAAGAGAGTCTTGAAAAGTGATGGACTCAACAAGAGAGTCTGAAAAGGTTAGCTCCGCTAGGGGGAGAATTATTGTACAAAGCCCAAGAAGAGGCTGACTGTGTTGAGGAAAGATCATTATACGAAGCCTAAGAGGAGGCTATCTTACTGCTGGGGATTATTGAGATCCCTATGTAGGTCCAAGTGGGGGAATAAACTCTTGCTGAGGATTACAAAAGAGTTGAGGTATCAGATGCCTTGAGATATCAAATAAATCCATTAAACATGTTATGAATTATGATTAAGGTTTATTCACATGATTATTTGAAATCAAATTGGTTTTGAAAAATCAAGAAAAAAAATTATTTAAAATGTTTAAAAAAAATTAAAATAAAATTCTTTAAAATATTTAAAAATACATAAAATAATTTTTTTTTTAGGAATAAAATATTTAAATATGTGAAGGATTTATGTTAAAAAAATCACTTGAAAATGATTAAAATTGAGAGAGAAATTAATTTTTGAAGATAATAAACAAAATAATTAAAAAATAAAAAATTTAAATTAAATTTGAAAAATGGGGCCAACGGTCATCTTCTTCCTCGCGTGTTTCCTCCATGGCTGTTTTGCAAAAGCTCACTTATCTCTCTTATTACACAATGAAATCAAATGATGTAAACATGGATTTTGTCCGTTTTTTAACAAGGAACTTGATGGTGGCAATTAATTTCATTTCTTTTAAGTGTGGGGAGAGTTATCATGCATGAACACGGAAACCCTAGATTTTGCAAAAACTAATATGAAATTCCATACACGAATGATAAATGACAATTAATTGAGGGTTAATGATCTATGAGAACCCAGAAGCAAGTTGGTAACTTGAAACAACATTTAATATGCATGATTCATGGAGATTGAAAAGTTCAGGCTTACCTTGCAAGAGGAATTCGAATCCTCAGTTGTAGGTGTTACATAAGTGTTTTGATGATCTGGACAGCTTCCTTGGACCTCAAGTAGTGTGTTGAGATGCTTGGAATGGATTGAAAACTTCTGGTTTGAGTAGCTCGAATCCAACTGCAGCTTGCTTGGGATGAGATATGAACTTGATGAACCTGGTGTTACAGATGCTGTTCAAGGGTTTGGATCACTCATATATGATGTATGTGAGGTGTTAGGACCATTAGTTTGAGTTGGATTGCTCCCTATTGCAAAATTAGATTTTCACACCTCATGAACTTGAAAATTTGGAATGATGAGTGAAATGGTGGAAAACAAATGTTGTTATGTTTTGGTGTGCCTTTATCAACTAGAAATGACCTCTATTTATAGTAGAGGAAGTTTGTTTTGCAAGGAATAGTGAATAGGGGTTGGATCACCCTATTTTCCAATGGATATGGCTAAGTGTTCAAAGTCTCCTCTAGCCATTGACTTGAGCTGAACTTGCAGGTTTTAGGTCTTCTGATTCTTGGATAAGGCTTGAGTCAGTTGGACTGATATGAACTGATTCATGCCACCTCAATGTATCCTTTCAATGCCATATGACAAAATTTGATTTTGGATTTATAACATTGATGATAACATGCCAAAGGCCTGGGGTTCTTGACTCTTTGGTCTTAAGGTTCAAATTCCTCATCATTTATATTGACATTAGACAGAAATCCAATGATGCAAGTGTCTAAAATTGGCTCAAGAAATCGTGGGATGCAAGTTATATGCCAATGCTGCCAAAAATCAGTTTGTATCAAGGCATGTTGTGAGGTTCATAACTTCTTGCTCAAGTTGAATAAATGGATGTTCTTGTACTCTTTGGAAAGCTTGTATATCATACCTCAACTTTGATGTTTATACTTGGCCTTGATTCATCTTGGATCATAATGAAAAATACCTCCAAAGTTGGGCAAAACAAGAGACAGATTCTACCTAAAATTTTCTAAGTGTCAAAGTCAAAATCTCATGAAACCCTAACTTTATTGCCTTATGAATCAAAATCCATTCATTTTTTGACAATGGATCAGTAGGACACTTTTATAGTATGTGATGAGAGCTTTAATTAGAGTTGTGGATGGAAGAAAATGGTTACTTGGATCACAAGTTATGGTCTTGCAAAGTTGGGTAAAAACCATTATTTTTCCTAACTTAGTGAAATTTCAAGTTTCTCAAGGTTGCCCCTTTTGCAAGTAACCCCACTTTTCTTGATTTTTCTTGATTGATCATGATCCAAATCACAAGTTAACATTGTTTTTGACATGAAGAGGCCATGTTTGTCAAAAAAATTCAAAAATTCAAACTTGGTTTTGATCACAGTTGACTTTTTGAATCAGATGAATCATGAACTTTGTGATCTTTTATGAAATCAAGTCCTTGGGATAAATTGAATCTAATGGATGGAATCCAAAGGTTTTTTAGTGCCTTGAATCATGTCCCAAGGTTTGAGGTCATGCTTTGCTCAAAAGTCAAAGGTAGGGTTGACTTTTTCTCAGAAACCCTAGTTTGTAGTCCAGGTGAATTTGAATCCCTATATTGCTTATGAACCAAGTTCTTTGAATCAATTCACACTTGTGAGAGGATCAACATGATGCATTTGAGGTCCTTAAAGCATATCTTAAGGTTTTGGATCATACCTTGCTCCAAAATTCAACTTAGGGACTGAATTAGGTCAAAACCCTAATTCCTGATTTTTTATAGATGCATCCCCTGAGGCTATTTTGAACTTATTAATGGACTCATGAGGTTCTTTTGAGCTTCTTGAATCGTATATTGAAGTATTGGCTCATGCCCAGATGAAAATTTCTCTCTGGAGGCCTTGGTCCACCAAAACCCTAATTTGGTGACACCGATGATCTTGAGGCTTGATCAACTTGAAATGTTGCAATCTTGTGCTTGATTCTTGGTGAAGGAAACCTTTTAATCCTTCATGGGTGTTTGAGAGGTTTGACAAGTTGAAGATCATGTTAATTCTTGATTGATCCTTTGCCTTAATGCTCTGAGAGGGCTTGAAACCCTAATTCTTGGCTAGGGTGAACACTCAACAATCTTTGAGAGGATTGATGAGGTATGAAAGTACATCCATATTGTGGTGATGACTTGCATAATGATGTGAAGTCTTATGGTCAAAATTTAGGGTATGACACATATACCTTTGATTCTTCCTCTAGATCCATTACAAAAGTTAACATAACTATTAGAGTAGGACTTTGAGTCTTCAAGATAGCTCTTTTTACCAATCATGTGCCTTGAACATCCACTATCAAAATACAAATATCCTATTAAGGGAACTCTAAGAGATGTATAGGCTATAAGACAAGTAACATTTTCCTTGGGTGTCCACACTTTGTTTGCTTGAATTTTCTCCCCTTTCCTTTTGTGTATAAGATTGAGGATATCCATACAGTCTATAGCAAAAAGGTATTATATGTCCATATCTTCCACAGTGGTGACACTTCCAAGATGATTTCTTCTTGCCTTTGCTGCTAGGAGACACATGTTGAGCAGGGTGCTGGGACATGTGGTCCTTCATTAGAAACTCAGTTTTCTTTTCAAGAGGAACAAACTTCTTAGTGGGGAATTTCACCTTATTGTTTATGGAATTATAATCAAACCCTATAGCCTTCTTCTCCCCAATCTCCAAGATCTCATCTAACATATCAAAATTGATGTTCAACATACGAACAAATTTTGTCATATTTTCAAGTTTGGACTTTAACAATCTGACTTCCTCTTCCATATCTGCAATGGTTGAACCAAGCTTCTCTTTTTCAAGGAGTAGAGCCCTTATAGTCTTCTTTTGTTTCACTTATCTCAAGCAAGATTTCTTCCATTCAGTGAGCAATTCCCTATATGTTTCAACAAGTTCTTCTATTGACATCTCTTCATCACTAGACACACTGCAAGAGTCATATTTCCTAGTAAAAGCTATCACATTATTAATTATTTCTCCTTCACATTCATCATCGGAATCAATCCTAGTGATTTACAATCCCTTTTTCTGTTTCTTTAGAAAAGTAGGACATTCAACTTAAATGTGACCAGCCCCTTCACATTCATGACATTGAACTCCTTTGCCTATGTTCAAGGGACTGATGTTTGGAACATATGTTCTCCATATTTTTTCAAGTTTCTTCAAAGAGCTGTTAAGCTTTCTCCCAACAAAAGCTATAGCCTCGGAAAAACTTTCTCCACCTTGATCTTCATCCTCTTTAGTGTTGGACACAAAAGCTATACTTCTCTTTTTCTTTTCTGATCTTCCATTTATAGCCACTGCAAAGGTTTAAAGAAAGTCAATGAGTTCATCAACCTTCAAGGTGCTTAAATCTTGAGCTTCTTTAATAGATATTATCTTCATGTCAAACTTCTTAGGCAAAGGTCTGAGGATTTTTCTGACCATCTTTTTTCTGACATCTTCTCTCCCAAGGAAAATTAATTGTTGGCAATGTCTCTAAATCTGATGTTGAAATCAAAGATAGATTCATCTTCATTCGTTCTCAGATTCTCAAACTTTGTAGTGAATAGCTGCAACCTTGACATATTAACCTTGTATGTGCCTTCATGGACAGTTTTGAGAATCTCCCAAGCATCTTTGGCTTCAATACATTTGTTGATCACTCTAAACATGTTCTTGTCAACACCATTGAAAATATCATTCAAAGTCTTGGAGTTTCCAAGAGCTTCATTATCTTCTGCATCAGTCCATTCAGCTTCAGGCTTCAAACATGTTGTACCATTTTGAGAAGTAATTACAAGATATTTCCACCCTTTAATTATAACCTTCAAAGTTTTGTTGTATATAGATTTGAGAAAGGCTGCCATTTTAGATTTCCAATAGACATAATCAGTGCCATCAAAAATAGGTGGTTTGTTGATAAACCCTTCATCCTTTGTGTTGTCCATAAGAACAGAAAATATCTCCCTAGAGCAAACAGAACAGGGTGCCTGCTCAAATGCCAATTGAAATTCTCATCCTCAGGTGACAAATGTTGGGCCAGATGTAGAGACAACTTGTCTAACTTTTTATGTAAGTATGAAATGTATCTAAGATGGGTGTGAATTATATTAATTAGAATTATTGAAAATTTCTCAAGTAGAATCATTAGCAATTATGTTCTCAATTTTTTAGAACTGGTGTAAAACAAAAGATGTTGAAAAATAAGTGCAGAAAGTAAAGAACACAATGATATAACCTGGTTCCTCTTTCCAAACAAGAGTACTTCAGTCCCCTCACACCCCATGAGAGATTTCTCTATTAGATACTATACAGTTGATCAACTTAACTCTCTTAACTATCTAACACAATCACAAAGGCACATGACCTTTTGATTTTACAACATATAAGAGAAAGCACGTCACTTTCATTTATTTACAACGAACACTATCACTTAGTGAACAGTAAATAATTTTGAATAAGTAATGAAAATTTTGTATTTGTATAAATTAAGAGAATTGATTTTCCCTTTCAAGTAAATAATTTACAAAGTGTAGCGTGCGATTTTTGTCGGTGATGCGACCACCTTATCGCGAAGGGTATTCTCCTCACAATGAGGAGGAGTGGGGTGCTACTTTCTGATTTCTTATTTATCCCGTGAAGCTGGAAGGGAAACGGAAGCTATCTAAAACTAACCTTGCACGCGAATGTTTAACTGAACAAACGCTTAAAGAGATTGGTGGGTCCGGGGTCATGTTATACAATTGGGAGCTGTCAATTACCCATCCTATATGTGGTTATCCACAGGTTGTTAGTTTTAGGTTCTGCTTTAAACTTGATGGTGTGTATCTGTTGATGGGTTGGGGAAAGTTTGGGAATGTTTGAGAGAGAGAGAGAGAGAGAGAGTTTTTGATGATTTTGGTGAGGTATTGGACCTCATTTGTTATTGGTATATGTGAAGGTACTGGATCTAAAGTTTTTGGTTGGTATGCTCGCTAAGATTTCGCAATCTTATGCCTACGTATTCCCGTTAAAGATAATAGGAAAATCAGAGCAATTGTAGTTCCTCCTATTCTATGGGATGACAAAGATGATGTTTTGGTGTTGTAGCGGGGAAATTTGTGAGTGTAAGCTATTTATTAACTTAACTCATAAAGCAAGAGTCGCCACCGCACTTTTATTTTATCCAAAAAAGGAAAGGAAAAAGAGCGAACAAAACCTAAAGAGTTCTAAAAAACAAGAACAAACAGAGAATGGGTAAAGGGTTGGTTACGCAATGGGAAGGTGTTAGCATCCAAAACTTCTATAGTACTCTATTGGAACCCTTTGAAATATCTACCACTTTTTGGGTTGAAAATGGTTTGCTTGAAAAAGAGATTGGGGAGATGAGGAAAGAAATATTTTTTAAGATTTTTGTGTTTGGAGAGACTTATCGCCTCATGCCTACGTACCCACGAAGTGCAATGTAGGATCAAAACCTCGTAGTTCGTAGTACAAAGAATGAAATTTGTTTGTTATGATTGATTTTAAATGTAAAGACAAGTCGTCATTTCCAAGCGAATAATTCCTCTTAAAGAAATGAATCATGTCTAAACTTATGAAAAAGTTTTAAAGGAAAAAGTGCATAAAGCACAAAAAGAGATTGATGAGTTTGGTGTTTTTAAAGTCTTTGTGAAATGGTTAAAATATGATTAACATGGATTGTCATTTATTAAATAAAAAGAAAGTTTAAAAATCGCTTGACCGAAGTCAAGGTTTTATTAAGAAAGCGGTTTCAAATTGGAAAACAAGAAGGTTTTGAAAAAGGGAGGAGATTTTGAAAATTGAAGAAGGGGTGGAGAAGAAGTGAATATCCTAAAGCATAAAGTAAAAGCTAAGGATAAGAAAGGTCTAACCACAAATGTAGCTATCTTCACCATAAACCAAACAAAAGCACATGGCTTCAAAGTCTTCAAACCATAATTCCAAAGCAAAGGGAAAAGGTCCTAGTTCTAAGTCCAAGGGTCCAAGAATAGCATTGAAGTCCAAGGTCAAGGTACAAAATTCCATGTGCATTGCAAATGATAGTAACCATAGTCCAAGATTAGAAGCACAAGTTTTTTAGAGGTTTTTTGCCTTTATTAATATTTTTGGTCCAAGTGGACAAAGAGAAAAAGGCATAAGCATAAACATGTGTCCAACGGACAAAGGAAAAATATGCGGAAGCATAAACATGTGTCCAACAGACAAAGTAAAAAATGCATAAAAGTAAAAGAGAGATAGGGAGCGAGAAGGAAACATAAAAAGAAGTTAGAAGTTAGTGGTTAGTAGCACAAGGCTCTAGTGCCATAAGCCTTCAACGATTATTCCGTTTCGCGTTTTAAACTATAGTGATTAAACAATGCACTTAGGCCAAGGTTAATAAACTTGACAGAAGATTGGTAAAACCAAAGTCTCTACAACGCCAAGTTTAAAAGATTATGGACCTAATGCAAAAAATTAATCAACACAGGGTTGACGTGACCAATCAAGGTCCGGACCATGAAAGTTCAAATTCCGAATTGGATAAAGAGGGACAAATGTTGCGCTATGTTAAGCAATCGCTGAGTAATTTACTGAGTAATTATCCTACAATGAGGCCGATCAATAGATCTTTGTGCTAATGCACGCTAGATGAACGATATGTAGATCGTCATCCGAAAGCAATACCGCACGAAAAGAAAATAGGTAACGATCTAGTCTTGATCAAGAATTCAACAAAGAAATTCTAAGATCCAAAAAGACTTTCATCGATCAAAATAAAAAAAGAAGAAGAAAGAGGTCAAGATGAAAAGAAACATCAACAATTTGAATCTTAAATCGATTAAATCATCATCAATATCAATCACCTCTCTTGGTGGATAAAATCGACATCCAAAGTCCATTGATATTGATGAGGTCTTATCAAGATTAAAAATCCAAAACAACCAAAAAAATAATCAATATAAGAACAAGATATTTTCGAATAATTTTTCAAGAGATTTTTTTTAAAGGAAACATTAAAGAAAAAGAAAAGAAATGTTAATATCTATAAAAAAAATTAATAGAAAATAGATTTAAAATAAAAAACTTAAAAAGAAAATTAAAAAAGAGAGGGAGATTCAAATTGGAAAAGAATGGTGATATGAAGAATGGGCTTATATGGCCCAGATTTGCTTTAAAAAAATACAATTAAAAAACAAAACAAAAAACCAAAAAGAGAATCATAAGCTAGAACACTTCATCATCTTCTTCGTAAGACTGCCATCACTATTACTTCCTCTCTTTCTCGCTAATTTTTCGCCATTGTTGTCTCCTTCTCTCTTATCACCACTCAATCGGAACAACATCAGAAACGAATTCCTCTTCATCAATCTTCACGCGGCCAAACTCTCTCTAAAACTCAAATCGCCGATGACAACAAAATCCGCTTCCGAAATCATCATCGTTCTTCTCCCTCTGTTCAAAAACTTTCACCGGCCAATGAATTTCCGCCGCGTCTCAAGACTTCCGTCGCCATCCAAGAAATAATTCCTTGTTTTGGATCTATTACCAATTTAAAGAGAAAACACTTCAACAGTGCAACCGAAATCAAATGCGAAAACACGATTAAGGCCTTGATCCAATACCTTCGAGATGATGGATGATGAACTTGGAATCTCATTCTCAGGTGAAATCTTCTTCCTCTCTTTCTCGCACAGCTTCTGGAACTATTGTGGCAAATTGTTGATGTTGGATTCGTGCGTTTGGAACGTCGTTGATGAATCACTACGGCGAGTTTTGCAGAAGCTACAGTGATTAATTTGAATGTTGAAGAAGTTGATGCTTGGATATTGAAATCATTTTGTGAATTTGCAGGCTTATGTGAAGAATAGATGAAGGTAAGTTTGAATGGGAATTGAGGCTTGAAATTGGAGATAGCTGAATTTGAAGGTTTTGGTAAAAATCAGGTAATTGAAGCTTGAGATTTATTTTGGCATGGTGAGATTTGCTATTCAAGCTTGATTTGCTGCTGAGGGGTGCATCCTATTTATAACAAAATGAGATGAGTTTTTGAAATGAATTTGGTTGCCGTTTTGTTCAATTCGTTGCAGCGTTTTGCTCATGTTTTCGCATTTGGCAATTGCAAATCTTGCCCTCATGTCGTTTTGCTTTGGTATATTGTGTTGTGGCTCGGCTTGCTACAGACGGCTTGATGTGCACATGGTTTGCAAATTGATTGTTTGATGGCTTTGTTAAATTCAAGTGGCAGCAGCTTTTGGTTCTGTTGTTTGGCGTGGCTTGTAGGCTTGGTCACGTTGGTCTGATACAAGGCTGCAACTTGTGACTTGCTTCATGGCATATTAGCGTGAAACTTTTGGAATTGGTAGCTTAATGTTGGCTTCATGAAGTTTGTGTGGATCCTATGACTTATGCACGGCTGGAGTTGTCAAGTGGAATAGCTTAGCAATTTGCTTTGGTCATGTTACCTGGTTCATGGGCCATGTAATTTCCTTGGCTTTTCCAATTGTAATTTGTTCCTCTTTTGTATATTCACTCATGATATGGGCCTTGGTAGTGTAGTCATGTTTAATGCCTATTTCTTGTAGATGTACATGAGGAAGTAATGGACTTAATGGATATTGATTAAAAAAGATAGTTGGATATTTGGATATTTAAAAAAAAGGATAATTGGAACTTTTTTGGAAATTGGATATTGAGTGTAGATAATGAATATGGATATTAAAAATTGGAATAATGGATTTTAAGAATATGGGTTAAAAAAAATGGTTTTGGAATTGAAATGGATAATGATTTTGAATGAAAAATGGTTTATGAAGTGGATCATGGATAGCAAGTCTTAATTTTTAACCCAAAACCAACCCTGACCTTTTTCTCCACAAGCCTCTCATAAAATATGCAACATATCTACCACTGAACAAAACGTAACTGAAACAACGACCATTTGAACCTGTCATCCTCTGAATCTCTGATCAAATTAATCTTGAACCACTTTGAATTTGTCCTGAATCAATTATCTGGGAAAATAAATCCACAAATGGACCCAAATTTGGATTAGTGAACTCAGATAATGATGAACCTGGCTTTCTGAACCCAAACCTCACATGAACCATTGCTTGATAAACTGAAGAATCTCAACACAAGACATCTTGACTTTGAACAGTCCATGCTTGAGAAATAGACCAATGCCACAATCAATTTGCAAATCAAGTAATCCTTTGATGGTTTGACCAATATTAGGTCAAACTTCCATCTGACCTCAACCATAACTGAATAGCCACACAATCTCCTAGCCATATCTTTGCCGTCAATTTCCCTGCAAAACCCTAAACACACAGAGAAGAAGAAACAAGTAAAAGTTGCAAAATATTTTTGGTATTTTGGTTAGAGGTATAAACAAATGATAAAGCAAGTAAGAATAATATACAGATACCCGGGAGAAGCACAGATTATGATTTTGTTTGTGGTGTGAGATGCAAATTACATGTGGGATCTTAGGGGTAAAAATTAGGGTATTACAGCTGCCCCTATTTAAGTTTCTTCTATCCGGAGATATGAAGATTGACATGTTTGTCTCGACGAGATAGAAGAGACTTAAATATAACAACAAACCCAATTTTTGGCCCTAAGAGACCACAAAATGATATGATTATGCAAATGATATGCAGACACAAGACCTCCGTGGGGGAGAAAACGCCACAGGAGACAAACAAAAGCTAGGGAGCAAAGAGAAAAGACTCCACAGGAGAAAACAAAAGAGGGAAAGCACATCCCAACAAGGGAGGGAACAAATCTCCGCTGGGGAAAAGGTCATCTACTACCCGACATCCGGTAATAGCATGACCAAAAGAAGAGATTGCCAACTACCAACCAAGTGATAGCTACAACAAGGCAGTCAATCAAAAGGATATGAGAAGAATTACCTACTACCAACAAAGGGTAGGACGACAAAGGTAACGATCTCACAAAAGGGGTACGAGAAGTATCACATACTACCAACAAAGGGCAGGATGACAAAGGTGATAAACTCGAACAAGGGAAAGATTACCGGCTATCAACCAAGTGACAGCTACAACAAGGTAATTGAATCGGGCTATATTACCTACTACCAACTAAAGGGCAGGGCGACAAAGGTAATAAGCCAACTATATCACCTACTACCAACTAAATAGGCAGGACGACAAAGGTGATAAGCCAAAAAGAGGGATTACCAACTAGCCGGGGAACATACCGCACAACTATTGGGACTCATGTGAGGAAAAGATTCAAACTGGGGATAATCGTATACGGAAATAAACCACAACACAACAAGTACATAACTCAACAGGTAAGACTTGGCACAACAAGGCTCCACTGGGGAAAATCAATACCTCAACAATGAACTATCTCTAGCATACCGAAGAGACTAACCATCCATCGGAGTAGAAAACCTCAACGACGAACTGTCCCGTCTAACCGGAGAGACTTGCCATTCATTGGAGTCACAAAATCTCAACAACGAACTATCCCATCAAACTGAAGAGACTTACCATTCATCGGAGTAACAAAAATCTCAACAACGAACTGTCCCGTCTAACCGAAGAGACTTACCATTCATCGGAGACACCAAATCTCAACAACGAACTGTCTCGTCCAACCGAAGAGACTTACCATTCATCGGAGAATACCTTCTACCAAGATTTTTTTTTTGAAAAATGTGTCAACCAACAAAAATTTACTGGGGAATCTACTGCCGAGATCAACAAGAGAACCTTCAAATGAAACACCTTCTGCCGAGATTTTATATGCAATTCCTACTGCCTAGGAATAATCGAAAACATGCCTGCTGCCGAGGCTCTGCTGAAAAATATTTTAAGGATTCTACTGCCGAGATCCTAAAAAGAAAATACCTTCTGTTGAGGTTGCTGTAATAATTTTTTTTGAAATTATCCGAGAAATCTACTGCCGAGATTCTTGGAAAGAAAATACCTTCTACCGAGGCTTGTTGAGAATTCTATTTTAAAACTCACTGGAGAATCTACTGCCGAGATCAACCAAAGAAATCTGAAATAAAGCCACCTTCTGCAGAGGTTTGCTGGAAATCTTTTGAAAATATCCAAGAAATCTACTGCCGAGATTCTTGGAAAGAAAATACCTTCTGCCGAGGTTAACTGGAAATCTTCTGCCGAGACTTACCAGGAACTAGGAATCAATAACTCTACCAGGGATCTTCACAGGAGATATGGGAAAGTTAGATCACGCAATAGATTTCTCAAATAAAGAGACAACCATCTGTTGGAAATTCACAACAAACTTCTCTGACAGGCACAACCTGAGAGATACCATTGATGGAAAAGATAACGTCTGATAACTGGAGACACACAAGTTCCTCAAATAAAGAGGATGCTGCTTGTTGTCATGCAATGGGTTCCAAAAGAGTGTTGTCACAACCCTGCTAGAGGACACAAAATCTTTATCTTCTGATGGTAATCACAAACAGATCATCTGCTGAGGAATACAAAATCCTCAAAGGTGCAAAATAAATGCACTCCCAATCATCTAGGTTGCACAGCCTATAGAGCTTCAAAGTAGTCGCCGCTGGAGACCAAAGTTCAATCCAGGAACAAACTGGAGAGAAACGGTCAAACAAGATTCATCCCGAGGAGGATATAACTCAACTGGGGATTGGTCCCATCCAAATAATGAACTGGAAAAGAAAACTGAAGCAAAACTTTCCATGAGGAATAAACTCAGTGGGGAATTAGAAAGGATAAACGCTTTCTGCTTAGGGTCAACACTCTAATGGAGAGAGGACACACACACACACTCTATGGACGAAACGACATCAGAGAGCGGAGAAGCACTAAAGCAGATGCAAAATGTACAATGCAACAACAACATGCTATGCACAACAAAATAATGCGTATGAGTATGAATATGCTGACAAAACAGACACACGGGTGAACAAAGGATGAATAAACACCACAGCTTAGCTAAATACTCGGTTAATCTCAACAAGATAGAGATACCGAAAGAGATCCTGTCAAGGAGTACACACAAAGAAAACCCTAATGGGGATATCAACCAATTAGGAAATAAGAAGTCAACATTACTCTTTGCTTGGGAAGTGATCAAAGTAATCACAACAAGAGGTAAAACTCTGTGCGAGGATTCCACATCAAGGGGAAACATCACCCCAAAGCTTCACAAATGCTTGATCATAACCTGGCTGGAGAATAGAATCATACTCAGCTGGGGAAATCTGAATCAAGACTTAGCCGGAGGAAAGCCCAAAGTAGTACTTGGACGGGAAATACCCAAACTGGTGTTCAATTGGGGAATAATGGATTTCAAGAGTCCAACACCTCACAACAATCTTGAGGGAATCCATCATCTTATTAACAACTTGATTACATCCACAAGAACAAATCTGCTTATGTGCATTGAATTCACCATTTAACTTTTGCCCCAGACTGCATGGTCTACAAAGGATTTTACACCAAAAGGAAACTTTGTACCATAACGACTTGAGATAATCTGCCCCGGTGTTTTCAAACTCTTGGAGAGATTCATCGAATCTCGACGTAACACTCTTCAATTAATAGAGCCTTCCAGCTTTTGCCCCATGTGAAAGCATCAACTGGGAAAACAAGTTTGCTTATACTCAACAAAGCCTTCAGGCAACATGCCCCTGGATGGGATCATCCTTGAAATGATTTGCCAATTACTCATCAGAGTTTCAGGCCTCAAAAGATTAGACTCGTCACTGATGCTCAAATGTAAGCTTCCATGATGTCAAACAAATGTATGCAAGCAGAAAATGTTAATTCTGAGAATGATAATTCTAATGCAACAGACATGTTAATCTTGAAGTTTTTACTGAAAAGATGTCGCAAAACCTTGTGAATGAATCACTAGTTTAGATACGACATTGATTTTTTATTGCACATGCAATACCAACAAAGATCTTTCAGCGCAACTCATGGGAGTCAGGAACACTATCTCGTTTGGAGTATGCTCTAAAAATAAACCCTACTTCAATTAGGTCTTTTGAGGGTTATAACTTGGCCTGGTTCACGGTTTTCAGAATAAAAGGATTTTCAGGCTCAAAATTTATTTGTACCCACTCAATCTCCGTGATGTTCTTCAGTCCTATATTCATCTAATTGACACAAAAGCTCATCTCTCAAAAGGATAAAACTGATGGTTTAAGAACCAATGAGGTTATTTGGGGAATAACAATCACCCTTTTTGTCCTTCGACTTGGTAGTCACACAAAGATTTGTTCTTTTGATGAGAATTTTTCTTTTATTCTTGCTTTTCACATTTTTATTCTTTTTAGTTTTCCCTAACTTTTGCCTGGACTGATTTTTTTTGAATTTTTGATGTCCAGCGGGATGCCCCAATTTTTTCCTAAGTCACTTGTTTTCAATTTTTTTTTACTTAGCAGGCTTTTTTTTAATTTCTTTCTTTTTTTTTTTGAACAAATCATGTGACATTGGCTTATTTGACATGTTAAAAGGATTATGACTGTCTCTTTCCTTTGGAATGAGGGATAACCATTGTGGTTGGTCCTTAGATGCACACTCCTTTTGAAAATTTGAACGCTTGGTCCAATTAATTGAAGACTACCCTGCCCCAAGGTTAAATGTGAGGGTTTTTTCATTTAGAAAAGAAACTCCTACATCAAGACTCAAAGGGGTTAACAAGGGATTATTTTCCTTATATTTCCGGTGTTTGGGAATTTGAAACAATGCCTTACATCATCAGCAGGGTCTTATTCAAAAGCACACAACCAGAAATTTTGCATTTTTACTCATCATCCTCCCTCCAAGAGTTTAAACAAGAAGTTGGTATTGCAAATGCAGGAAAATAATTTATGAGCGAATGCGAATGGATTACTTCAAGACAAACATACTCATTGCATTAAGATTAATATTCAAAACAAACAAGTTCTACATGCAAACAAAGCAATAACAATCATAAAAGATTACAAATGAAAATGTAGTAAATGAACTAAAGATCTGAGGAAATTGTGTCAGTCTAAGCTTGAAAGAACATCATCAACTTTCTTGGGAGACACAGAAGCGAACATACAACCACTGCGGGTCACTCTACTAATATCAGCATAAAGGTGTTCCATTCATAAATGCGTATCCTTCCTTGAAGGTCAATACCTTATCGTCAATCATCTCTTGAACCTTTTCCTGGAAAACCTTGCACTCCTCAATTGGATGCCCCATTACTCCATCATGAAATTCACAACTAGTATTTGGGTTATACCAAGGAGGGAGAGACTTCATAGCTCTGGTTTTTCTAGGTGTCATCACTGAGTTTCGGGCAAAATAAGACCACAATTGACTGTAAGTCATTGGAATTGGATCAAACTGACGAGTCTCTCTTTCCAAATTATTCAGAGGTCTCTGCTGCTTCTGGAACTGAGGAGATTCTTGAATCATATCAACTTCAACATTTTCTTCCACTTGGGAATCACCACTAGCTAGGTCATTCAAACTATCTTAGATTCTTCCACTTTTGAATGCGTTCTCGATGTTTACTCCGAATTCCACAATTTTGGAGAAATCTAGAGGTACAATGCCTACCATCCTGTCATAATAAGAGTCTGACAGTGTTCTTAGAAACATTCTGGATAGTTATTTCTCTAAGAGTGGTGGATGAACTTGAGCGGCTAATTCTTTCCACCTTTGTGCATACTCTCTAAAGGATTCGCTGTCCTTCTGACTCATACACGTCAATTCATCACTATCTGGAGCCATGTCCAAATTGTAGTCATATTGTTTCACAAAAGCGTCAGCTAGGTCTTCCCAAGACTGAATATGGTTCCTTTCTAGCTTCATATACCACATCAAGGATCCCCCATATAAACTTTCTTGAAAGCAGTGAGTCATCAACTTATCGTTGTCGACATGAGCGGTCATTTTTCGACAGAACATCGTCAAATGGTACCTTGACAAACATTTTTAACTTCGGAGGAATAACCACATTCGGAACCAGGCACAAGTCATGAGCCTTAAAACTAGATGCATCGGGTCTTGTCAACATTTTAAATTCCTCACTGAGATCACGAAGTCCTTCCTTCATTTCCATAACTTTAAGATCAATCATCTCTGTCACAGGGTGTACATTCTGAGGAGTTGGCATATACCTCGAAAATCAGGAATCTTTTTCAACAACTTGACTAACCTGATCATTTTGCACAGGTCGGGATCGAGTAGGAACATCCACTTGTGGAACATCGTCGTCCAGAGGAGAATCATACATCGGATTGGTCATCACTGTAAACCCTGACATGAGATCATCATCGTTTGTTCTCCCCATGTTCCTTCAGTAGCTACCTCAAACTTGGTATGAATGCCAGAAAATCAGCTAAATCCTCTTCTTTCTCTGATTAGCCCGAGTATTATACTGGTGCGACAGCTTGGCTGAATGAAGACCAAAGAGAAACAATAAGACACCTGGAAAAGGCAAGAAACAATGCATAATGATGCGAATGCTAATGCAAAAATGCAAATGTTTCATTCAACTTTCAAGGATCTTTAAAACATAAAGCAATTGCAAGCATCGTAATAACACTTTTTTGAAATACTGATAAACATCTCATTTTATTGAATATTATCTGCGATGTCTGCAAAAGGAAAATCTCTAAGATCCTCGAAAATTGACTGAAACAGAATGTCCATGAATGCATGAGTGCATGTATGCAGCAACCACAAACAAGATCACACAAAGCACACGGGTTCAAGGTTCCGAGTCACAAGCATGGAGCCAAGGTTAAGAACCAACCCATAAAGGTATGTACTAAGGGTATAACACCTGCCGAACAAGGTTCTAAATAAGTTCTCAGAGTCTACCACCCATCTTTCGGATATTATCGACTTCCCAACTTTCTTGGTAGTCAATAATATTCTCAAGAGAGTCTCGTCTGAGTGCGGTATCGCGTAACAACTGATTCAAGTCTGCACCTGAATAGCCACCGCACCACGTCCTAATAAGGCCAAGACGGGTTAAGGGTTCTAAAGTCCTCAGCTTCGGGTCCTCGGATCAAGAAGCATAACGGGTTTTCCATTTCTGGTCTGCCGTTACTACCTCTTGGGAGGAGTGCCTCTACTGAGTCCTCGGGGATGGTTGCCAGAGTCGACATCTCTCTAGATCAACACCCCGAAATGCGCAAGACACGCACGTCAGAATATATCCCAAGAAAACCTCGTCTGGATGTGAATTTCGTGAACACCAAACGTACCAAAACGGCGCGTAGGTCCCACTACTTTCCATCCTAGTCTTAGGTGTATACTCAAGCCTGGGTATTGGGCTTATCTCACTACACAGAAGAATTCCCAAACAAAACAAACAAATAACAAACAAATCAGACAAAAATCAATAAATAAATCAAAGTAGGCTAAACTCCTCAAGGGATGGACCAGCAAAAGGTCAAACTTTCCCCAGTAGAGTCGCCACTTTTCTGTAGCGGGGAAATTTGTGAGTGTAAGCTATTGATTAACTTAACTCATAAAGCAAGAGTCACCACCGCACTTTTATTTTATCCAAAAAAAGGAAAGGAAAAAGAGCAAACAAAACCTAAGGAGTTCTAAAAAACAAGAACAAACAGAGAATGGGTAAGGGGTTGATTACGCAATGGGAAGGTGTTAACACCCAAAACGTCTATAGTACTCTATAGGAACCCTTTGAAATATCTACCACATTTTGGTTTGAAAATGGTTTGCTTGAAAAAGAGATTGGGGAGATGAGGAGCGAAATATTTTTTAAGATTTTTGTGTTTGGAGAGACTTATCGCCTCATGCCTACGTACCCACGAAGTGCAATGTATGATCAAAACCTCGTAGTTCGTGGTACAAAGAATGAAATTTGTTTGTTATGATTGATTTTAAATGTAAAGACAAGTCGTCATTTCCAAGCGAATAATTCCTCTTAAAGAAATGAATCATGTCTAAACTTATGAAAAAGTTTTAAAGGAAAAAGTGCATAAAGCACAAAAAGAGATTGATGAATTTGGTGTTTTTTAAAGTCTTTTTGAAATGGTCAAAATATGATTAACATGGATTGTCATTTATTAAAGAAAAATAAAGTTTAAAAATCGCTTGACCGAAGTCAAGGTTTTATTATGAAAGTTGTTTCAAGTTTGAAAACAAGAAGGTTTTGAAAAAGGGAGGATATTTTGAAAATTGAAGAAGGGGTGGAGAAGAAGTGACTATCCTAAAGCATAAAGTAAAAGCTAAGGATAAGAAAGATCTAACCACAAATGTAGCTATCTTCACCATAAACCAATCAAAAGCACAAGGCTTCAATGTCTTCAAACCATAATTCCAAAGAAAAGGGAAAAGGTCCTAGTTCTAAGTCCAAGGGTCCAAGAATAGCATTGAAGTCCAAGGTCTAGGTACAAAATTCCATGTCCATTGTAAAGGATAGTAACCATAGTCCAAGATTAGAAGCACAAGTTTTTTAGAGGTTTTTGGCCTTTATTAATATTTTTGGTCCAAGTGGACAAAGAGAAAAAGGAATAAGCATAAACATGTGTCCAACGGACAAAGGAAAAATATGCGGAAGCATAAACATGTGTCCAACGGACAAATGAAAAATTGCATAAAAGTAAAAGAGAGATAGGGAGCGAGAAGGAAACATAAAAAGAAATTAGAAGTTAGTGGTTAGTAGCACAAGGCTCTAGTGCCATAATCCTTCACCGATTATTCCGTTTCACGTTTTAAACTATAGTGATCAAACAATGCACTTAGGCCAAGGTTAATGAACTTGACTGAAGATTGGTAAAACCAAAGCCTCTACAACGCCAAGTTTTAAAGATTATGGACCTAATGCAAAAAATTAATCAACATTGGGTTGACGCGACCAATCAAGGTCCAGACCACGAAAGTTCAAATTCTGAATTGGATAAAGAGGGACAAATGTTGCGCTATGTTAAGCAATCGCCGAGTAATTTACGGAGTAATTACCCTACAATGAGGCCGGTCAATAGATCTTTATGCTAATACATTCTAGATGAACGATATGTAGATCATCATCCGAAATCAATACCGCACGAAAAGAAAATAGGTAACGATCTAGTCTTGATCAAGAATTCAAAAAAGAAATTCTAAGATCCAAAAAGACTTTCATCGATCAAAATAAAAAAAGAAGAAGAAAGAGGTCAAGATGAAAAGAAACATCAACAATTTGAATCTTAAATCGATTAAATCATCATCAATATCAATCACCTCTCTTGGTGGATAAAATCGACACCCAAAGTCCATTGATATTGATGAGATCTTATCAAGATTAAAAATCCAAAACAACCAAAAAAATAATCAATATAAGAACAAGATATTTTCGAATAATTTTTTAAGAGATTTTTTTTAAAGGAAACATTAAAGAAAAGGAAAAGAAATGTTAATATCTATAAAAAAAAATAATAGAAAATAGATTTAAAATAAAAAAATTAAAAAGAAAATTAAAAAAGAGATGGAGGTTCAAATTGGAAAAGAATGGTGGTATGAAGAATGGGCTTATACGACCCAGATTTGCTTAAAAAAAATACAATTAAAAGACAAAAAAAAAAACCAAAAAGAGAATCAGAAGCTAGAACACTTCATCATCTTCTTCGTAAGACTTCCGTCACTATTACTTCCTCTCTTTCTCGCAAAATTTTCGCCATTGTTGTCTCCTTCTCTCTTATCACCACTCAATCGGAACAACATCAGAAACTAATTCCTCTTCATCAATCTTCACGTGGCCAAACTCTCTAAAACTCGAATTGCCGATGACAACAAAATCCGCTTACGAAATCATCACCGTTCTTCTCCCTCCGTTCAAAACCTTTCACCGGCCAATGAATTTCCGCCGCGTCTCAAGACTTCCATCGCCATCCAAGAAATAATTCCTCGTTTTGGATCCATTACCAATTTAAAGAGAAAACGCTTCAACAGTGCAACCGAAATCAAATGCGAAAACACGATTAAGGCCTTGATTCGATACCTTTGAGATGATGGATGATGAACTTAGAATCTCATTCTCAGGTGAAATCTTCTTCCTCTCTTTCTCGCACAACTTCTGGAACTATCGTGGCGAATTGTTGACGTTGGATTCGTGCGTTTGGAATGTCGTTGATGAATCACTACGGCAAGTTTTGCAGAACCTACAGTGATTAATTTGAATGTTGAAGAAGTTGATGCTTGGATATTGAAATCATTTTGTGAATTTGCAGGCTTATGTGAAGAATAGATGAAGGTAAGTTTGAATGGGAATTGAGGCTTGAAATTGGAGATAGTTGAATTTGAAGGTTTTGGTAAAAATCAGGTAATTGAAGCTTGAGATTTATTTTGGCATGGTGAGTTTTGCTATTCAAGCTTGATTTACTGCTGAGAGGTGCATCCTATTTATAACAAAATGAGATGAGTTTTTGAAATGAATTTGGTTGCCGTTTTGTTCAGTTCGTTGCAGCGTTTTGCTCATGTTTTCCCATTTGGCAATTGCAAATCTTGCTCTCATGTCGTTTTGCTAAGGTATCTTGTGTTGTGGCACGGCTTGCTGCAGACGGCTTAATGTGTACATGGTTTGCAAATTGATTGTTTGATGGCTTTGTTAAATTCAAGTGGCAGCAACTTTTGGTTCCGTTGTTTGGCGTGGCTTGTAGGCTTGGTCACGTTGGTCTGGTACAAGGCTGCAACTTGTGACTTGCTTCATGGCATATTAGCGTGAAACTTTTGGAATTGGTAGCTTAATGTTGGCTTCATGAAGTTTGTGTGGATCCTATGACTTACGCACGGCTGGAGTTGTCAAGTGGAATAGCTTAGCAATTTGCTTTGGTCATGTTACCTAGTTCATGGGCCATGTAATTTCCTTGGCTTTTCCAATTGTAATTTGTTCCTCTTTTGTATATTCATTCATGATATGGGCCTTGGTACTATAGTCATGTTTAATGCCTATTTCTTGTAGATGTACACTCTTTTTTTCATTGAGGAAGTAATGAACTTAATGGATATTGATTAAAAAAGATAGTTGGATATTTGGATTTAAAAAAAAGGATAATTGGAACTTTTTTGGAAATTGGATATTGAGTGTAGATAATGAATATGGATATTAAAAATTGGAATATTGGATTTTAAGAATATGGGTTAAAAAAATGGTTTTGGAATTGAAATGGATAATGATTTAGAATGAAAAATGGTTTATGAAGTGAATCATGGATAACAAGTCTTAATTTTTAGCCCAAAACCAACCCTGACATTTTTCTCCACAAGCCTCTGATAAAATATGCAACATATCTACCACTGAACAAAACGTAACTGAAACAACGGCCATTTGAACCTGTCATCCTCTGAATCTCTGATCAAATGAATCTTGAACTACTTTGAATTTGTCCTGAATCAATTATCTGGGAAAATAAATCCACAAATGGACCCAAATTTGGATTAGTGAACTCAGATCATGATGAACCTGACTTTCTGAACCCAAACCTCACATGAACCATTGCTTGATAAACTGAAGAATCTCAACACAATACATCTTGACTTTGAACAGTCCCTGCTTGAGAAATAGACCACTGCCACAATCAATTTGCAATTCAAGCAATCCTTTGATGGTTTGACCAATATTAGGTCAAACTTCCATCTGATCTCAACCATAACTGAATAGCCACACAATCTCCAAGCCATGTCTTTGCCATCAATTTCCCTGCAAAACCCTAAACACACAGAGAAGAAGAAACAAGTAAAAGTTGCAAAATATTTTTGGTATTTTTGTTAGAGGTATAAACAAATGATAAAGCAAGTAAGAATAATATACAGATACCCGGGAGAAGCACAGATTGTGATCTTGTTTGTGGTATGAGATGCAAATGACATGTGGGATCTTAGGGGTAAAAATTAGGGTATTACAGGTGTCTTGTTCAAAATCCAAGATTGAAGCCAAAAAAGTATATTTGTGTCTTGTTCAAAGCCCAAGATTGAAGCTAAAGGAGTATTTGTGTCTTGTTCAAAGCCCAAGATTGAAGCTAAAAGGTTTGACTGATAGAGAATTTGTCATCTCTAAAGGAGATATCTCGTCTGTTTATCACAACTGTTGGGTGACTGATTATAAATGAGTGTTACTTTAACTGGGATATGAGAATCCAGCAATGCCATAATTTCCTTTATAGGGGTTTATCCTGAAGGAGAAAACTTTAACTCAGTGTTGAGTAATGTCATTTTTCCTTAGGAATCTTTCATGCTAAGAGAGGGACAATGGTGTGGATGTAAATAATCCAGAGGCTTGCCACTTACAACAATTAGATGAAAGAGAGGATTTACCAGGATAAAAGATGGACGACAGCTTGGATATTTGAATCAACAAGTGTGCCACTTATAGCAGTTATCTGGGATTAGGGTTTGTTTTGAATGTCTGTTTTAATGTGTGATATACGGAGAAATGACTTCCTACAGAGAGATTTTGATTTCCTCTGAGGGGATGTTGATTTTTATGTGCCTTGATTAAAGCCCAAGGTTGAAGCTTAGAGATTGATTGACTCCACTAGGGAAGTCTTTATACAAAGCCTAAGAGGAGGCTGGAAAAGACTGACTCAACAAGAAAATGCTTATATATGTCTTGTACAAAGCCCAAGATTGAGGCTAAAAGAGACTGACTCTTTTGGGGATATCATTATACAAAGCCTAAGGGGAGGCTAAAAACTTGACTTTTTCGGAGAAAATATTATGTCTGTCTTATACAAAGCCCAAGATTGAGGCTAAAAAGGGATTTCAACTCCGCCGGGGAAGGTTTGTATGTGTCTTGTACAAAGTCCAAGATTGAGGCTGAAAAGAAGACTGACTCGGTGGGAAATAAATCTTTATATGTCTTCTACAAAGCGCAAGATTGAGGCTGAAAAGAAGACTGTATTGACTCGGTAGAGGATATTTTAGGTGTCTTGTACAAAGCCCAAGATTGAGGCTGAAATGAGTTTGACTCTGCTGGAGAGTACTATCTGTCTTGTACAAATCCCAAGATTGAGGCTGAAAAAAGGATTGACTCTGCTTAGGAAATTTATATGGTGTCTTGTACAAAGCCCAAGATTGAGGCTGAACAAGCTGGAGAAATCATTATACAAAGCCTAAAAGGAGGTTGACTTCTGTTTGGGGAAATCATTATACCAAGCCTAAGAGGAGGCTGAAAAAGATTGACTCAACAAGAGAGTGTTTTTATCTGTCTTGTATAAAGCCCAAGATTGAGGCTAAAAGGGTTGACTCAACAAGAGAGTATTGAAAGGTGATTGACTCAACAAGAGAGTCTGAAAGGGTGATTGAGTCAACAAGAGAGTCTGAAAAGGTTAGCTCAGCTAGGGAAAATCATTGTACAAAGCCCAAGAGGAGGCTAACTTTCCTGAGGGAAGGAAGGATCGTTATACAAAGCCTAAGAGGAGGCTATCTTTGCTGGGGAAGAACAAAGAAAGAAATCTTTATACAAAGCCTAAGAGGAGGTTGCCTTCTGCTGAGGATTATTGAGATCCAGAGGCAGGTCCAAATGGGGAATCAACTCTTGCTGAGGATTACAGAAGAGTTGAGGTATCAGATACCTTAAGGTTCTGATTTAGGATAATGTTATACTGATGACCCTGGCTAGGGAATTTTAGGAGAAAGACTGGGTTTCAGAACCCATGGGTTTTTAACTCTGCTAGGGATTTATTAAAATGGCCAGGGTTTCTCCTATGTTTGTAGGGAACTTGAGAATGTATTTGAGATCCAAAGGGAGATTAGACTGTCCAAGTCTACTGATATGGAAGAATTCATCTTTGTATGATGCCCAAGAGGAGGCAGGTGTTTTAAGGGATGAGAATCAACCCTAAAATTGGTCTGAGATTTGACTCTGGAAAGACTGCTCTAGCAAAGGATGACTAAGTTTTGTCCTATACCTTTAAGAGGTCTTCAGGGTCCTTGTATTAAGCCCAAGAGAATGCATGAGAACTTCTAAGAAGTCGGAGGGTCCTTGTACAAAGCCCAAGAGGAGGCGGGGATGCTTTTAGGAAGCCTGTGGGTCCAAACTTAAGAAGAGTTCAAGAAAAGTTTCACCGAGAATAATCTTTTCCTTAATGAACAGTTCTAGGGTTTGAAGAAATTCAAGAGAGGTTTCACAGAGAATTAATCCTCTCTGGGAATGAATTCCTTTGACAATTTCTAATAGTAACAGTCTGAGAAAAGTTTCACCGAGAATAATGCCTTTCTCTTTGTTCCATATGTGAGGGCTAAGGTCTTTCATCTATTTCGTTTTAATGATGTCAACAAATATGTTAAGTATTAGATTGTAATTTGAGCAGTATCACTTCACTTGTTGGGCAAATTGCATCTAGTCAATGTTGTTCATGTGTCTAGACATATAGGACTTTGTCTTATCCATTAATACATGTGCATGATCATTATACTAGTGTCTAGTATGTGTCTGGGTCTTAGTCAATTAAAATGTGCAAAAAAAATTGAGTTTTATGTAAAAATACAGGTTATGCGCTGACCTACCCTGTGCATGAGTCGACTCATGCTTACTGGTGCAAAACTAGTGAAATAACCGGGAAAACGCGTGATTCTGGGAATGAAAAAATTGCATTCGTGCGTCGACGAATGATGCCTTTGGGTCGACGCATACTTGTCAAATTTTCATAGTATTTTCCACGGGTCAGCGCACGCCGACCCTCATTAAAGTATGAGTCGACCCAAACGCGCTTGAACTGATTTTTTCACTTAAATTTTTTCGGTTATTTCTGTTATAACTTTTAGTGGGTCAATTCATTCTCTATATATAGTTTGGTCATCTCATTATCCAAAATAACAAGAAACGTGAAAATAGATACCATTTTTCTCTTCATCTTCATCTTCTTCATTGAGTAAACAAACAATCACACATAATCATCTTTGTTTGTGTCGCCCATTGATCGAAGTGATAACGTTCAGAATTTAGGAAGTGTATGATCTTCATTTTCTAGGTTGAGAGCTTGGTAGGTGTTTCTTGAATAAAACCAGTTGGTTTTGTCCTCCAAGAATCGAGTAGATTTCGGGGGTTTTTGCACAAACCGTTTCGTTCTACAGGGATTCAGCCGGGCGAAGGTAACCGAAGATTGGAGTAATCGTTCGGTTTAGTAGTTGTAATCGGAGGATCGTAGAAGAGAGGTTTGGGTTTGATTTTTGGTAGATCGCAATTGATCGAGTGAAGGTAACCGAAGAATGGTGATTTCTTTCAGTTTAGTAGCGTGAGACGGTAATTGGATCAACCATATTCGAAGCACTTGATTCGTCTCGAATCAAGGGGAGAGAAGGCTCTGCATCAACAATCAAAGACGTTTGAAGGTTTGGATGTTCACAGTTCTTCTCTTGTAATAAACAATTTGCAACAGCTGCATATATATATATATATATATATATATATCAATTCCAATTGTGGAATTGGGGGCAGAGGTACCCAAAGCGAGGACGATTGGGGAACTGCCTAATCAAATCTCGTTTGTTCTCTCTTTCCCTTAACTCTTTTACATTTCAGTTTATTCGAATTTGTGAAGTCGTAACTTATCGAAATTTCTGTTGTAGTGTAATCTTGAGCTGAGAAATTGTTTTGTTAAATTGATACAATTCCTTGAATTGTATCTTGGAGTAGCTTTACATTACATTCCATAGAAATTCTGCACTTAGTGTGTTTACGCACACCAAGTGTTTGATAATTTGTTTCAAAGCAAAATCGAACGCATTTGTCTTTAATTGTTTATCGATTCACCTCATTGGTTTGGATTAAGTATTAAGCAAGTAAACTTTGTTGATTGGGTTTTAATTGTGTGAATCATTCTGAATTTTTCTCATAAGTATTCCATTCTTAATATTGTCGTGCATATCCGATCCTTTTAGTAGAAGGTTCGTTGTAGACGTGTGATTCAGTGGTTGCTTCCGTTAAACATTTTTAAAACCAAATTTTTGGTAACCATTTGCGTGTAAAACTCAAGGGATCTATTCAACCCCCCTTCTAGATCCATAGCCATCGTCTAACACCATATTATTTAAGCCCAAGAGAAGGCAAAACTGTATCTGGAAATCCTATGGGGATCTAGTTTTGACTGTATTAAAGAGTGACCAACTGGCTTTACCTACTTTTAGACCTAGTTGTCGGGGAAAACTCTAAGCAGATATACAAGTATATATATAGTTGATATATGACAAGTATTTAAAAGGATATGAAAGAATGACTTATAGGTGAGCAAGCTTCCAGCAATACAGTTATATATATATGACAAGTATTTAAAAGAATGAAAGAAGGACTTACAGGTGAGCAAGCTTCCAGCAATACAGATATATATATATATATATATATATATATATATATGAAAGCATGTAAAGAAAGTTGATAAAAAGTTATAGGCGAGCAAGCTTCCATTTAACAGCTGTATGGTTAGTTGTTCAAGAAATTAAAGAAAGTTTTGGCAACAACTATGGATTTGAACCTAAATCAAGAGGGAAGTTGTTTTTGAAAAGGTTGTTGAGGCTTATACTAAAGGAGAGGCCCAGATGAAAAACAGTAATCATACCGTTGTTCTGTAAATTGTATTGGGGCTTATACAATGACTGAGGCCAAAAAATGTTTTCTATACAAAGGGATGGGTCTTACAACTCAAGGAGAGGCCCAAAGGTTTGAAAAAGAAAAGAAATGGGACTTACAACACAAGGGTAAGCCCAGATTAAAATGTTTTGAAATGGCGATCGCGCCGAGATTTTAAAACACAGTGGGACTTATACAATCACTGAGGCCAAAATTTATTTATGTACAATGGGGGTTGGGGCTTACACTCTATTAGCGGCCCAAAGTTGTTTAAAAAAAAGATTTGTTAGAGTGATAGTGATCAAAACCCTAATTTTTTGTTTTAAAATGTATTTTAATTGAATAAAAATTTAATTAAAATAATCAAACATGTGAAAAAAGGTTGTGATCTTGGATTTATATTTGGAAAATCATGTTTCATTCATGGGATGATTTAAAAATCATTTGAATTTTGCAAAACCAAGAGAAAGAAATATTTTTAATGTTTAAAAACAAATAAAAATATAATTCTTTACAAAAATATCAAATATATGAAATAAATAATATTTTTATAAAGTTTTCATGGAACAAAACATTTTAATATTTTTGTGAATTTTCAAAAAAAGAATCAATCAAAAACAATTAAAATTGAGAGAGAAATTAATTTTGGAATGAATTAACAAGATAGTGAAAAAATGTCAAGGAAACAAGTGGTAAAAAATTAGAAATGCCCCCCCCCCCAAGGTTTGAACTCATGCCCTTGGGGGTGGTGAGTGTAAAATTTTGCCATCTGAGCCATGTGCGTGGGCAAAAAGATGATGGCAAGTGTGTTTAATATGTAATAAACTCTTTTTAAAAATGTTTAAAAAATAAAATCAAAAGGTCTGGGGCGAGGGGGATTCGAACCCTAGACCTCTCACTCACTACACACACAAAACCAGCTGATCAATCGTTGGGGCACAATGCCAATTCAAGAATAATATGGAAACTGAATATTATATAGAAAGGTTGGTTTTGAAAACCTGAAGAATGGTGCCATGGCCATCTTCTTCCTTGAGCCAAATACGTGAAGCCTCCTATCTCACTCATTTCTCAACTATTTCACATGATCCAAATATGAAAATCATGCGCTTTCAGACAAGGAATACAATGACAATATTCAATTTTATTGAAATTTAGTGAATCAAAACATAATACGACAAAACCTGATGAACCCTAAAACCTGCATGAACTTAATGAAATCCTATACACGAACTGTAAACAACAATTGATTTAGGGTAAATAATCTACAAACATTCAGAAACACAATGGAATTTTGAAAATATGTTTATGATGCATGATTCATTGAGTTTGACCTCTGCAAGTGAGAATCGAATTCTGGTTTGGAGGTGTTACAGATGAGTTCCAATGATTTGGACAGCTTCCTTGTACATCAATGGATGTGTTTGAATGCTTAGGTTGATTGGAAAACCTCTGGATTGACCAACTTGATCCAACCTGCTGCTGCCTTATAATTTTGAGCAATTGAGGCATGATTTGATGATTCTGATGTTACAGATTGAATGTA
This sequence comes from Lathyrus tuberosus, assembly GCA_022829125.1. NCBI lineage: Eukaryota > Viridiplantae > Streptophyta > Magnoliopsida > Fabales > Fabaceae > Lathyrus > Lathyrus tuberosus. The sequence goes on from JALAZF010000153.1 coordinate 509,760, forward strand.
ATGGTTTGGATCACTCCTATATGTTGTATATGAGGTGTGTGAACCATTGGTTTGAATTGCATTGGTCTCCAACTCAAAACTCGATAGTACCTTCTTGAGAAAGATGGAATTTTGTGCTTAAGAAGGAAATGAGAGAAAGCAAGGTAATGAGTTGCTTTGGTGTACCCTGAATGATCAACAAGGAGCTGTATTTATAGGTGAGTGAGTTTGTCTTGGTGGAATAGTGCTGCAGCAATGGATAAGAGCTCACTTAATGCATTTTGGCAAGGTGTGCTTACTTCTCAAGCAAGGCAGACTAGCTTCTCCCAAGAGCAGGGCTATGTATTGACCAAATCCACACTCTGCAGATGTTTTAATTGTTTTTTAAGTGAGCATCTTGACTGAGGAGAATGGCTTTATTGAAAGTGCCCTATTGCACATAAATGCCTTTGAATTCAAGGCATAATGTGACAAAAAGCCATTACTTTAAGTTGGAATTCCTTTTGGCTTCTTGACTTAGCTTTGTAGGTTGGATCAGATGCATCATGATCACATTGGATGAATATGGCATAGTGATCCTTGGCTTTGACTCAGAAATCGTGTAAAGCAAGAAAACATGCAAACTGGTTTTTTCAAAACAGTTGCAGCAGCATGACTTTGGGTTGCCATATCTCTTGGTTTCCATGGAGTTTTTTCACGCTGATGGACTCTTTGAATTGCTAGAAATATGCACAATAACTTTGATGTCTACACCTTGAATTGATTCATCTTGCAACTGTGTGAAAAAGTGCCTCAAGTTTTGGTGTTTCACTTGAAAACTGCCTTGGGCAGAATTTCTTCTAAGTGTTGGAAAATTGCACTTTTATGTTTTTTAGTGATTTTGATCCAATCATAACTTAAAATCCATGAGGAATTGGAATGAGATGTAGTTGAAGCTTTTGTAGAGTGTAGCAAGACCTACAAATTCAACTTTGGATCACCCAAAATGGTTGCTTAGATCTCAAGTTATGGTCCTTGGAAGTTGGTACCCAAACCACTTTTATTCCATAACTTAGAAAAATTTTGGTTTCTCAAGGTTGCCCCTTTTGCAAGAAATCTCACTTTTCTTGATTTTTCTTGATGGATGATGATCAATGTCACACATTAACATTGTTTTGGACTTAGGGGAATCATATTTATGAAAAATTCCAAAAAGTTAAACTTGATTTTATGCACAGTTGACTTTTTATCGGATAAAATCCAAACTGTGCGATCCTTTGTGAAATCAAGTCCTTGACCTAAATCAAACCTAATGGATGGATTCCATAGGTGTTATAGGGTATATTGAATCATGTCCCAAGGTTTGGGAACATGTCTAGGTCAAAAGTCAAAGGTACAGTTGACTTTTTCCTCGCCCTAATTGTGGTCCTGATGAAATTGAAACTTGTGAATCAAGCTTCTTGGGTCAATCCATTGTTGCAAATGGATCAATGTAGTATATTTGGGGCCCTCAAATCATGTCTTGAGGTCTAGGCTCATATTTTGTCCCAAAAATCAACTTAGGGGTGAATTAGGTCAAGAAACCCTAATTCTTGATTTTTTGGTAAAAGCATCCCCTGAGGTCAAATTGACTTGATGATTGGGTCCATGAGGTCCCTTGGAGTATCTTGGGTTATGCTTTGAAGCATTGGCTCATGCCCAGATGAAAATTTTCATCTGGAGGCCTCAGTCGACCAAAACCCTAATTTGGTGACACTGGCGATCTTGAGGCTTGATCCACTTGGAATGTTACAACTTTGTGCTTGATTCTTGATGTGGGAGTCCTCTTGATCATTTATAGGTGTTTTAGAGGTTAGAAAAGTTGAAGATCGTGTCATTTCTTGATTAAGCCTTTGTTTAAGTGCTCTGAGAGGGCTTGAAACCCTAATTCTTGGTTGTAGTGAAAGCTCAACAACCTTTGAGGAGATTGATGAGGCATTAAGGTACATCCATATTGTGATGATGACTTGCACAATGATGGGAAATCTTGGTGGTCAAAATTTATGGTATGACACAAAGTATATTACTTAAGTGCACATAACTTGACAATGAAACTTTAATGATGCTATAAAAGTTTATGCAGAAAGTTTCACTAAGTTTTTTGCTCAAGGCACTTAGATGAAAATTGAGAAAGATATGAATTTGAATTGTTAGAAAGAGGTGTAATTTGAAAATATGAATACATAGCTATTTATACTTGATTTATACCTTTTGAAAATAGTATAATATCATGAATTATTTCCATGATTGATAGATGAAGTTTGGAAATCGTTGGAATACGATTGAATATGTAAAGGTGTTGTTGCTTTAATGGTAACCGGTTAGCACATTATTGTAACCAGTTACAACTGAAGCTAAAAATGAATTTTCAAAAAATTTCATGGTTGTAACTAGTTACAGGGTTTGGTTAACTGGTTACCGCTGGTATGTTTTCCAAAAATGTTGAGTTTTTCGTTCTTGTAACTGGTTAACACATTTGTGTAACCGGTTACAACAGTTTGAAATTCTAAAAAAACTTATAGCCCGTGATCAGAAATGAATCAATTTTAAAATATATTTGAATGCTTAGAGATGGAGTACTCATGATTGTTCTGACTATTATGGTAATATACAAGGCTTAATTATAACTTGTACCTTATTTTTTAGAACAATCTAATAAAGTCCAGTGTTATCTTGATGATTGCTTGTGATCCAAGTCTTGTCACCATAATTTCCTTTGAACTTAGAACTTTTTCCTTTTTGATAATGCATTTGATCTTGATACATTTTCTTCATCAAAACATAATATACCGTTGGAAGTTTGTCTTCACATTTTACACCAGTAACACAACAATTAGACAACAATAAGAAAAAATATAGAAAGTTGTAAAAATAACACAAGAGATTGGTAACGCGGTTTGGTGAAACCACACAAACATCTGGTGGGGCATTCTACTCAAGAAAGGAAATTTACTACTTCAAATTAGTACACTTAGTCTAACAAGAACCAACAAACCCTATGTTGTTCAAAGCCTCCTCCTAATTCTAGTGACTTTCTATTTAAGGACTCCCCCTAAATATGAGAACCTACTCACTTTCTTCTCTGTCACATAACTCATAATTGGTGTTTACAACTTAATGAATAATATTGAATATTACAACTCAACTAAGACAAACCTTCTATGCCAAGTTACTGAAACATAGAGGTGTTCAAAATTAGATTTTACATTAATCCGATCATGGCATTAGTGTGGAATACAATTAACAAAGATTCAAACCCTAGCACAAAGAACCTAGTTCTTGCGCACCAAAAAAACTATTTTTAAATAATGAGAGTTGAGTTTCCTTATATAGCAATGTCTTCCGGGATTTTTCTCCTTGTGGATCTGCATTTAATTCGTCCAGAAAATAGCTGAATCAATTAGATATGATATGATCCTCAAATATCTCTAAAAGATATGATTTGTTATATTTAAAATTCAAATTTAAATAACATTTAAATCTGATTTGAACATCTCCAGCTGTCAAACAAATCAACCATAGATTGCTAAAATAAATGCATCAAATCTGATTAATAACAAAACAGAAAATAATCATCCAACAACATCCAACATGGCCTGCAGTCAAGGCCAAATGTTGTACTGCACATGTCGGAACACCGTGTTCCACGTGTTGCACCAGTACATCCAAATCAACTATTCTCCTTAACTTAGAGATCTTACATTATGGAGATAATCGTGTTGCCCAAATGTTGGAACATCTTGTTCAACATGTGTCCCTTATGTACCAGAACTAGCTTGAACAAACTCCATGTTGTTTTGCATAATGCAGCCAGTCCCAAAAGGACCACATGTGGGCGGAACATGTCTCTCTACCTCAACGAATCCTACTTCTATGGTATTAAGGGTTTAGCGCATAAGTCTATCCTTTCCCCCTTGTGTGATTCCTTGCCCTTTTGAATTTGGGACTCCCATAAGCATCTCTTCCTTGAGAGTTGGATTTACATGGTGTTTAGAAGGAATCTCCCCTGACATACTTCTTCACGTGGCTCTCTTAGATGAGGCATTCTATCTCATTCTTGAGTTGATAGCAGTCTTAAGTGTAATGCCCATTGACCTTTTGATACTTTTACCACTTTCTAGGCACGAGCCCCATGACATCTGACTTGCGTGCTGGTAGTTGTGGAATGTCATGCATGTTGATAAATTCATGCCATATATGTTCATTGCGAGTGTTCAAAAGTGTGAAGCTCTATAGGTTTCGCGCTTCATTTAAATTTTGCCCTGTCTCTGATGGGTGAGGTTTAATGGAAATTTTATGACTGTTGCAAGCTATAGGGTTACTAGTTGTACACTCTTTGACATCGCTGACCTTCTTTTTGGCGTTGCTATCCTCTCCCTTAATATAGAATTATGCAAGTTTTACCACCTTCGCTAGAGAATTTACTGATTTTTAGGTGAAGGATTCATTAAAATGTCCCGCCCTCAGCCCATTATGGAATGCTTCCACAAACATTTCTTGGTTTAGGTGGACAACCTTGATAGTTGCCTCATTGAAGCGGGAAAGATATTAACTAATATATTCAAAAGGGACTTGGTGAACGTTGAAGAGGGTGTTAGGGAACATTTATTTGTGCCTGGTTGTTGCAAACTGATGGACTGGTTTCTTCACCAGGTCATGGTAGCTGATGACTGAGAGCCGTGGCAGATTCATGTGCCAAATTAATGATGCATCTCTTAGGGTTTGTTTGGTTTAATCGAGGGGAGGGGAGGGGAGGGGAGGGGAGATATTTTTATCAAGGGGAGGGGAGGTGAGGGGAAGGGAGGGGAGGGATTTTAATTACATATATGTTTGGTTCAAAATATGAAAGGGGAGGGGAAGGGAGGAATTTTATTTACAAATATGTTTGGTTCACAAGGGGAGGGGAGATATTTTAAAACTAATTTATTTTTTATCATTATAATTTTACCATAAAACTCATGATATTTACCGTTTATAATTCAAATACAAATTTATGGACTAAATATAACTATTCAATCAGAGAACATCATGAAAGATTTTCTAAAAACGTAACGATTATAATATATAATTTAAAAAAGTTTACCAAATACAATAAAATCTAACAAAAAATTATTATAAAGAAAAACATTATGATAATTAAAAACTAACATTAAAGTATAAAAAATAAAATAAAAAAATTGAACATATATATATATAATAATAATAGGATGAAGATATAGAAATACAAAAAATATAAAAAGAAGATAAAATTTGTTCAAAATAGAACTTTTAACATTTTAATAAATTAAATTGATATTTAAATAAAGAAATAAATAAATAAATAAGGATAAATATGTAAATATAATTATAATTAAAATGAAATACCTCTCCTCCCCTCCAAATCCCTCTTAATTGGAGGGGAGCAAAAAATGGTTCAGGAGGGATTTTGATCCCCTCCATCTACCTCTCATCCCCCTCTTAAAATTTGAACCAAACACATAAACTATTAAATATTCCCTCCCCTCCCATCCATTTACTCCCAACAAAACACACCCTTAAGGTGCCAGAGAGAAGTTTGAATTTCAAGGAGTTAAACACTTCAATAATAGCCATATGTTTATTGATGGAGGTGACATGCTCATATAGGTCGTTGCACCCATCAAACTTAGCTAACAAGGGCGACTTGAAATTCTCTGGCATTAGGGCCCACCCGTATCGTATTTGGGAGAGGTAGGGGTCTAGGATTTAAGTCTCTTATTGAGGGTCAACCTCGTGTTGACGTTGTTGGATATGGATGACATTATCTTCCAAAGTTTGATTTTGGTGGCGTAAGTCGTCCATGGAAACACACATTTCTGCCATGGCATCCTCGTGGCAGTCAAACTCATTGTTGGTCGGAGTTGCTACCTTCTTGTTCACCATGATGGACAGAGGAGTTGGACATGCTGATAGAAATCTAGATGAAATGTTGTGATGGTGGCCCAGGTCAATTTTATCAAGACCTATGGTGGGCACCAATTGTTCTTGCTAAAATTACAATAAGTGACAACCCTTAGTGTTGTAGGGATGTCAAAGGTTTTTAGGGTTATTGTGGTATTAAAGCAAGCTCACATAGGGAAGATAATAAGCTTTGTATACTATTATTTTTTTGAGATAATTCAATGTTCCCCTCAACCATGGGGTTAAGGTATTTATATGAATCTCTTGGGCCTAGATCTTAGGCTTCAAACAACAACACTCATATCTCTAAGGAGATTGGGGACTAAATGGTTATTTTGTTATTCTTCTAGACGGTGTGTCCCTCATTTTTTACTTCCTGTCATGCCTTTATTAAACAGAGACATGTTGTTCCCCACATTTTTATACGTGGGCGAGTAACTCAATTAAAGGGTGACCATTTCAGATGACAGGAGCTCGTTATGATAAATGAGCAAACATTGGAAACAAACGATGACTAGGACCCTGCTTTGGGCGGTGGGAATTACCCACTTACTCTTTGTCAAAATTATGTCGCCTTTCGGTGTAGTCCTTGCAAATATACCAACACACAGAGCTTCTCACCTACGCTCGTGCCCAATCGAGACCACAAATAAAACCTAATAAATATATCTCAAATACAAACCCACCTCCATATCGGCCTTTCAAACGCAAACACCCTCCACACCTGGCATAACAAAATCCACCAAAGAGAGTTTTAACTGAGCTAGCAGTTATTCCTCCCAAATTTTTAGGCTCCACTTAAACTCTCAAACCCAGACTTCTTCTACCCATGACTCCAACTGCCCAATCGTAAGGGATTTCTGCTCATAGAACCAAAATAACCTTCTGATTGGTGAATTCTAAGGGAGCTCCCCAAGCCACACATCCTCTGAAGAAAGGGTTTTAAGCCTATTCCCCACCACCTTAGTGATACCTTCGACAATCCAATCAGAGTCCTGATCGATATTATACCCTAGCAATGAGACATTTCTCCACCAATGTGAAATCTTCTCCAACCCCCAGCTCACGCGCCTAAGGAAGACAATACCGTGATAGAGTTATACATGGCAACAAGAATATCTAACCAGTTTCCCCTTAAGAGCTCTCCAACGCCACTTATTAAGAAATGCAAGCTTAACCTGTCGGATATACCTAGCCCATAAATCACCCAACAATCTAGACTTACAAACATCCTCCAACCTAGTCCAAGCCACCTTACACCCAAGATTAGCCCCTCCCAACAAAAAGCGCCTCTACAAGGCCAGAATCTTGCACTAGATCGAGACTGGCATTTTCATGAAAGAGAAAAAAATGGGAGTGACACTCAAAACAAAGTTAAGAGGGGCAACCATATCCCCAAGCTAACAAACTTATTGCTCCATTGTGCCAGCCTCTTAGAGACAAGGTTAACCAAAGCACCATAAATAACCATACTCTTCAGATTAGCCCCAACCAATAGGCCAACGTACTTAAAAGGAAGAGAGTTTACTTTGCAATTAAGAAAAATCTCCTCATTTCAAGAAAAGACCTCTCCACATTAACATCATAAAGATAACTTTTATTGAAATTCATTCTATACTCTAAAGTCAGATTAATCTTAAAAGGATGATTTTGATAGCCCACAGATTTTCGACAGAAACCCCATCCTCCCAAGATAATTGTGTCGTATGTATACTTAAGATATGACAATCAAATTCTCACCCCTCACTAGTAAGATTAATGTTCTTATCAACTCGTAATTATAAAGTTGTTGTCAACATAAAAAAACATAGCCTATTTTTTAGAAGTAAAAAACAAAAATATATTTTTGTCCTCAATCATGTGTTTTGAGCTCCATATACTATTTTGAATTCGAGACTATAAAACATATCTGCATTTGTAGGTTCTATATGCTAGATACTATTGCTCTTGACGTTATGCTAAAGGATAATTGAACTTTTTATTTCAAACATTATATACTATGTTTAAAATTTTGTTAATAATGTATTTGAATTGCATATTCATCATTTTCAAATAGAAAAGCATGTCACGTCACGTATGTATTGGCATACTCATATCCATTCATTTCACCATGCAATATAAACGGGATGGAACGCGCAAACGAAAGAAAAAGTCTCCCTCTCAACTCTCATGGGAAAATACCATTGAGTGTTTATTGACCAAGATGCCCTTTTTGTGTGTTTCATGCCAATTTATGTTGGGTATGTTTGCATTGGTTGACTTGACTTGGTTTGTGAGTGGTGTTGACAAGGTAGGAAACAATGTTATTTATCATTTTAAAAAGAGTCTTTAATTAATTACTTTTTTTAATATTATAATATATATTATTTTTTGTGAGAAATAATTGAATTACAATCTCTTCCGTCCATTATGTTAAAATATACTACAGGCTACAGCTGTCCCAAATTATAAGACGCTTTGCTAAAATAATTTGTTTCAATTTATAAGTTATTTTATATTTTTAATGTAATATGTATAATTTTTTTTAATATACCCTCAATTATTTATTATTATTTTTTTTTCAATATTTTTAATTTCTCTCTTTTATATAATTACGAAGAATGTTACTGTAAAATCATATATAATTTATTTTTCACTTAAAATAATAATTAAAATTTTTAATTAATGTAAAATGAAAAAATAAATTATAATTTACGGCGGAGATAATACATTATCTTCTTTATTAAACATTTTAATAAAGAGAAACTTCTATCTAGAGAGATCTTTAAATTACAGTATCCTTTATTTTTATATTATAATATACACTTTGTTTAAAGATAAAATAATATATATTAAAGTAAACACTATTCTATTCTTTTAATCAAAATAGTTTTAAAAGTTATACTATCTCTTGAGTGACATAAGTATCCTTTAAATTTTTTGTAATTATTGGTTTCTATTGATGGTTGTATGTTTGGGTTGAGGTACCCCTAATACCTATATATATATATATATATATATATATATATATATATATATATATATATATATATATATTTGGCTTCTAAAAAAATAGTAATCTACATCGCCTTTTTAAAAATATTTTAGTATATTTAAATATAATTAAATATTTGTGTATATTATTTTATCTATTTTTATTTCAGAATACCATTAATACTATATAATAAATTGTTGTTAAGGATACACTCTCCGATCATTATTACAAGAAAAAAATGATTTTAAATTTTGATCATTATTACTCCCTCCGTCTCACAATAGGTGTTCTCTTTCATTTTTTTATTTGTCTCAAATTATTTGTCCCTTTAGAATACCAATGTAATATTTATTATTTCTTTCCACTAACTTACCCTTATTTATTGTATTTTAATTCATTTAACTACTCCACTATCTATTATTAATAAGGTTATTTTAGTAAATGACACTCGTTTTATCATTAAAATCAACACAATTAATCATTATCTTAAAAAGTGTGAAAATCTCAAAGAGGACACCTATTGTGAGACGGAGGGAGTATAAAGAAAAGTCATCAATTTTTTAATTAATTAATGCTTGTATTATTAATATAATTTTGATTTAATTAAAAAGTATTTAATGTTGATAGTTAACTAATTAAATATAACTAATAATATTATAGTAAATTTTATTTTAAATGTAAATGAAATTAAAAAAATTAATTACACTTAACTAACATTCTTAATTAGTGTGAAAATAATTATTTTTGTTTATAATTATAATCAGATGGAGTATGATACTTAATTATTCGTCTCATTATAATGAGAATTATTATTGAACTTGGTTTGTACAAAGAGTCTGACTGATATATATATATATATATATATATATATATATATATTGGTTTAATTGTTATGCACTGACAGTGTAAAAATATTTTACATTGTCATCCAATAAGAATATATCATTCTGCCATGTCATATAGTTAGTTTAAAATTTTCAGTATGACTTGGCAGGATGCATGGTCGTCATTGGTTGGCAGTATAAAAAATATTTACACTGTTAGTGCATCATCCTTTTTCCTATATAGATTAGTGGCTTAACTGAATTGCAAAGAGAAAAATAACCTAAACCTAAATTTTCTCAAACAAAATACAATTAATAACAAAATATATAATATAATCATATTTTAATGTCTCCCTAGATTGGACTGAATATTAGTCGGTCCAAATTTATTAACAAGTGAAGAAAAAGAATTAAGGTGGAGAGATTTAATAAAAACGTCTACAACTTGATTTGTTGTAATGATAGAATAATTTTTTGTTGAATATTGTCACAGACCAAGTGACAGTTCATCTCCATGTTCTTGGTGTGTTCGCGAAAGACATGATTATTTGCAATGTGAATTGCACTTCTATTATCCCAAAAGATGGATATAGGTTGCTTGTGAGGAATGCACAGGTATGACAGAAGGGAAATAATCCATTGTGCTTCACAAGGTGAGTTGGAAAAGGCTATGTGTTCATCCTCTGATAAGGATCTTGAGACTACATGTTGTTTCTTACTCTTTTAGCTAATTAGAGATAAACGCGTATATAAACAAAATCCAGTAATCGGTCTTCTGGTTTCACTACAAGCACCCCAGTCACAACTAGTAAAACCTATTTTGGTTAGGTTGGTGTCTCTTTGGAATATAAGTCCAAGTGCAAGTGCTACTTTGAGGTATCTCCGTATGCAGAAAGCTACTTTTAAGTGGAATTCAGTTGGTTTGTAGAGGTGTTGACTCAACCTGCAAAAAGAAAAACTAATGTCAAAGTGTGATTGTGTTAAATAAATAAGCTTACCAACGAGGCTTCAAAATGTTGTAGAATTAAGAAGGATCATGTAAAGATTGGACTACAAGGAGAGCATTAAAACGGTGTTAAGATGTTTTGAATTGGTCTCGGGTTTGAAGGTGAATTTCAATAAAAGCAAACTTATGGGAATTAATGCGAGTCAACATTTTTTGTTAGCTGCGTCGTCTTTTTTGGCTTGTAGAATCGATTCTCCGTCGTTTCGCTTTTTGGGAATCCCTGTAGGAATTAACCCAAGGAGGATTTCTTCTTGGAATTTTTTAGTGGACATGTTTAGAAGGAAGCTGGAAACTTGGAGAGGCAAAGATTTGTCTATGGCGGGTCGGATTACTCTAATAAATTCGACGATGTCGAGCCTGCCCGTTTTCTGGATGTCTTTTTACAAACTGCCTGTGTCTGTCATACATAAGATTGATGCAATCAGGAGAAAGTTTATGTGGGGAGGCAAGGAGAGCGCTTCAAAAATTCATTGGCTGAAGTGGGAAATCGTTTGCAAATTGAAATGCGAAGGAGGTTTGGGAGTTCTAGATTTGAGATCTTTTAACATGACCTTGTTGTTAAAGTGGAAGTGGAAATTATTAAACGCGAAGCCTGCTTTGTGGAAGTCGGTTCTGAGGGGGAGATATGGTTTTCTCGAAGGGGAATTGTTGGCTGAAACTCAAGTGGGGAAGCAGCGGGGTGCGTCTAACTGGTGGAAAGACCTTATGAAAATAGGGACTGTTTTTTCTAATGATGTTTTTTTCTTTTGCAGATTCGATTAAGTGTGATTTGGGAGACGGAAACCGTATTCCTTTCTGGCATGTGGATTGGAATGGAGTTGGCATATTAAAGGAGAAGTTTCGGCCTTTGTTTCTGAGCAGTGCTGTTAAAAATGCTCCGGTTTCCGCTATGGGTCGTTTCGTTGAAGGAGTATGGAAGTGGAATGATTTTGATCCCACTGTTTCGTTATTAGTCGCAGGTTCATTGATGGTTTCTGATTTTCTGCAACTGCTGCAATATCAGGCCCCGTCGTGTGATTCTCAGGACGTTTTTAGGTGGACCTTGGGCGAGTCGGGATCTTACGTGGTTAGGGAGGTTTATGCTCAAATCAGTGTAGGTTTTAGTGATGAATCTCAGCCGTCCGCAAATGCGAACCAGTTGCTTTGGCTCAGGCAGATGTGGAAACTGCCTATTCATCCTAGACAGAAGATATTTGCTTGGCGTTTGTTTTGGAATCGGCTTCCTACGAAAGACAATTTGAGGCGGCGTCGGATTCATTTGGAAGATAGCTCCTGCTGTTATTGCAATGAAGGTGATGAAACTCTAACTCATCTCTTTTTCTCGTGTTAGTTTGCAGTCTCTGTTTGGAGAAGGATTGGTGATTGGTTAAGTTGCGATCTAAAGTTCGAAGGTTGTATGTGGAATTTCTTTTCATCTTGGATTAATCATGGTCGGAATAATGCAGTGGCCCGTAAATTGGGCATTAGTTGGATAACCATCTCTTGGATTCTTTGGAAAACTAGGAACAATCTTATATTTAAGAATGAGCCTATTAATTTTGATAATGTGTGTTGGGATATAAAGTTATTCATCTGGAGATGGGACCATTTGAATGATATTTCTACTTCCAACTCTAGTTTCTATACGTTCTCTTTGAATCCTCTAGGTTGTTAGTTGGTTTTAGATTGGAGTTGGATGGAAATATTAGGTTCCTTTTTGGTAGTTTGTAGGCTGGTTTGTATTGTTGGTTGGTCAGCTTGTAGGGTGAATACCCCTTGTATTCTTCTTTTTAATGCATTCCATTAATTTTCAAAAAAAAAAACCATAGTTCATAAAACTGGAGGTTGGTTTGATTGCTAACAAACAGTCTATAGTCTTGAAGGAGATCCAAAATGTACTTTCTTTGGCATAAAGAGATGCCCTGATATAAATTAGCAATCTCAAAACCAAAAAATACTTTAGATTTCCTTAGTCCTTGATGGTAAACTTGTTGTCTAGGAAAAAATTGATGCTATTTATTTCAGATAGATCATTTATTGCAAGAAGCAAATCATCAACATATCACTACAACAAAAGTAAGTTATAACATCGCACCTTAGACAGCGCTTTAATACAAAAGCGCTGCTATAAGTTAAAAACAAGGAATCTATTCATTTAAAAAAATAAAAGCGCAAAAAATATAAGACCTTAGACAGCGCTTTGGTCAAACGCGCTTTATAAGGTCTTATAAATTTAAAAAAAAAATTTAATGGAAAATATTAGACAGCGCTTTAGTTAAAAGCACTTTCTAAGATCTTATAAATTTAAAAAAATATAAGACCTTAGACAGCGCTTCCGTAAAAAGCGCTTTCTAAAGTTTTATTAATTTTTAAAAAAAAATTAAAGGAAAATATTAGACAGCGCTTTCATTAAAGCGCTGTCTAAGGTCTTAAAAATTAAAAAAAAATAAAATCAAAAGCGCTGTCTAAGGCCAACCTTAGAAAGCGCTTTGAAAAGCGCTGTCTAAGATCCACCTTAGAAAGCGCTTTTATGACAAGCGCTGTCTAAGGTCTAATTAAATTAAAATATATGAATAGTCAGTATTCATTTTCATATTTCCGCTCTTTCTTCTCCCCTGCTAGCGAACAGAGCTCAAAACCCTTGCGAACGAAAAACCTTCACCGTCAACCGTCCTCCACCGTGTCGTCGTTCGTTGTTGCCGTCGTTGCATTGTCGTCCGTCCGTTTCTGCTCACTGCCGTCGTTTTCATTTCTGCTCATTGCCGTCGTCGTTAGTTTCTCTTTCTGCTCTTTGATACATTTCGTTCTTGCATTGTCGTTGTTACCGTCGTTAAAGGTACGTCGTTGTTGTGAAGAATAGGGTTTTGTTGCTTTACATTGTTGTTGTAGGGTTTTGTTGCTTTACAATGTTGTAGTGAATGATTATGTTTGATGAGTTTTGTTAATGAAGTTATGTTGGACTGTTTTATTAATGAAGTTTTGTAGTGAATGAGTATGTTTGAAGTTTTGTTAATGAAGTTTTGTAGTGAATGAGTATGTTTGATGAAATCTTCTAAAAAACTCTTAAAATTGATGGAGTTTTGTTAAAATTGATGGAAATAGTTTAGTTTAGTTTTATATTTTCCACCTCTTAAATCTTCTAAAAAACTCTTAAAATTGATGGAAATGTCCTCTGAATTTTAGAATTCAAAGCTTGTTTTTGAAGCCTCAAAATTCTAGAATTTGAGATGGTTGAGTTAATAAACAAATATAATGAACATAAACATTTCACTAAAACATAAGAAATTCAACCAGTTACATATCAAACACTATCAAACTTGTTCATTTCTTGATTAATATGGTTGAATTAATGTTATTTTGTTAACCTTAATAAGTAGGAAAACCATGGATAAAAAATGGATGGATGCCGATCGATTGTCCAAAGAGTACGAGAATGGGGTATTCGATTTCGTTAAGTTTGTTGTTCAACACGCTGACGCTGAAGAGCTCAATCGAATAAAATGTCCTTGCTTGGGTTGTTGTTATGTGGGTAGGGTTGACGCAGATGGATTGAAATCGCATTTACTGATGAATGGAATTGATTGAAGTTATAAGTGTTGGATACATCATGGGGAGAAAATTAACGAGAATGTTGAACCGACGGGGAAAAGTAATACGACCTATGCTTCAGATGACAAAGACACGGAAACATACGATTGTGATCGAGTCGAAGAGATTGCAGAAGCAGTTGTAGAAGATCTTCATGATTGTCCCGAAATGTTTGAGAGGTTGGTAAGCGATGCAGAGAAACCGCTCTATCAAGGTTGCACTAAATTCACAAGACTGTCTGCGGTATTGAAGTTGTACAACTTAAAGGTGGGCAATGGATGGTCGGATAAAAGTTTCACAGAGTTGTTGGCCCTTTTGAGAGAAATGCTACCGGAGGATAATGTTCTTCCCAATCGAACCTATGAGGCCAAAAAAATGTTGTGTTCTATTGGCATGAGCTATGATAAGATACATGCTTGTCTAAACGATTGCATTTTGTTTCGAAACGAATATGCATCGTTAACGAAGATACATGTTGTGAAACCGATGCAAGACACCTGACTTGGCATGCAGATGAAAGAATTATTGATGGAAAGTTGCGACATCCGGCTGATTCACCACAGTGGTCGAAAATTGATAATGATTATCCTGACTTTGGAGAAGAAGCGAGAAACCTTCGCTTGGCATTATCTACTGATGGAATGAACCCGCATGGTCTTCAAAGTATCTCACATACCACATGGCCTGTGATTCTTATGATTTATAACCTACCTCCGTCGCTATGCATGAAGCGTAAGTACATGATGTTATCTATGTTAATCTCTGGGCCTAAACAACCAGGGAATGACATAGACGTATACTTGACATCTTTGATCGAAGATTTAAAGATATTGTGGGAGAACGGTGTGGAGGTTTATGATGGATATAGGAAAGAAAGTTTCAATTTGAGGGCGATGTTGTTTGGCACAATTAATGATTTTCCAGCTTACGAGAATCTATCAGGGTACAGCATAAAAGGTGAAAAAGCGTGTCCTATTTATGAAGATAAAACAGTTTTGAAGCGATTGGAGTTTGGTCATAAGAATGTCTTTCTCGGTCATCGTAGATTCTTAAATGCCAAACATAACTACCGTGGGTGGAGACAAGAATTCAATGGAGACATCGAACAAGGTAGAGCTCCACCTATGTTGTCAGGTGACCAAGTTTTTAAAAAGGTGAAAGATATGCGTACTGAGTTTGGCAAACCATTTGCATATAAGGTTGTTAAAGGTGGGTGGAAAAAGAGGTCGATATTTTTTGAATTGCCATATTGGAAGTCTTTGTATGTGAGACATTTTCTCGATGTTATGCATATTGAGAAAAATGTATTTGAAAGTGTTATTGGTACGTTACTCAATATAAAAGGAAAGACTAAGGATGGCCTTAAAGCAAGAAAAGACTTGGAAGCGATGGGGATTAGACCTGAATTAGCACCCGTGAAGAAAGGAAGACGAACATATCTACCACCTGCTGCTTTTACTCTGTCTAGAAAGGAGAAGAAAATATTGTGTAAGTTTCTGAGTGGAGTTAAAGTTCCAGAAGGATACTCTTCAGATGTCAGAAGACTTGTGTCTATGAAAGACCTCACGTTGAAGAGTTTAAAGACACACGACTGCCATGTTATAATGGAACACTTTCTACCAATAGGTATACGTTCTATTTTTCCAGTGAAAGTAAGAAGCGCCATAACTAATTTGTGTTTTTTCTTTAGGTCAATTTGTAGTAAGGTAATCGATCCCGATATCTTACCAACACTACAAAAAGAGATAGTTATTACCTTGTGTGAGCTTGAAATGTATTTTCCTCCCTCTTTTTTTGACATAATGGTACATCTAGTTGTTCATCTTGTGAAAGAGACACAGTTGTGTGGACCAGCTTATATGAGATGGATGTACCCTGCTGAACGTTATATGAAAATATTAAAAGGGTACGTGAAAAGCCGAAGTCGACCAGAGGGGTGTATTGTTGAACGATACATTGTTGAAGAAGCGGTTGAGTTTTGTACTGAATATTTGTCCAATGTTCAGTCGATTGGACTCCCCAAAGCTCATATTTTTGAAAAAAAGGATGGTAAAAAATTAATTGGAAATAGGTAAAATTTGTTATATACTTGATTTCTTTATTATATTTGTTATATATTATGTCATATTTGTTATATATTAGTGAAAGAGCATTTTATTTTCATTTTTTACATGGTAATGTTATTTAAACTCCAACAAGATCCAAAACAAAGGATAAGCAGATTCCGGAGCATACCGAGTCCGTTGTTTCAAAAAAACAGGTACATCACAATTATATGATATTTATGCATAGAAAATGTTAAATTGGATATCTTATACTTCATCTAACAAATTATATGATATATAGCTGTTAATCTTACACTTGTTTAATCTTACAGTGGACATTGGTTGTTGGTCGCAATTAACCACAGCGGAGAGTCAACCCCATTATTACATGGAATTATGTGAAGGTATATTAATTATCACATGTTTTATTATATTAGTGATGCTACTTGATAAAACTTAGGATTTATCCATATTTTCTTTTCATTTGTAGTGTCCTCGGCAACGCAATCAAATAGATTGCGGCTATTTCATGTTGAGGTTTATGAGAGACACTCTTTTGTTGGATCGAATAGAGAATTCATCTGATGTATGTATTTCTAACTTATGAGTTATTTTAATATTAACACATATCTCTCATGTCTAATGAAATAGTTAAAACTAAATCAAACTATGTTATATTATTATGTAGTACTTTGAAGAATGCAAGTGTGCTCATTACTCAATTTCTAACTCGGAATTTTACAAGGTATAATATTGTACTCTTACTTTAATTGATGAGAATTTAAATATGTGTAACTTTGTTTATGTATTCTTTTAATTGAATTACAATCTTTGTGTTTTCAGGACCTATAATGTAGATTTGAAGCAATGCTTTGGTTGGATGCAAAAGTATTAGTATAAGTAATATGTGCATTTGTAGAAAAAATGTAATGATTTGTAATTATAAATAGGTGTATATATAATTTTGGTTTGTAATTTTAAATATATATATTGGTTTGAATTGCCAATTGTTTTGCATATATAATTTTGGTGTAAATTGCCAATGGTTTGAATTGCCAATTTCTGAAAAAAATTGCTAGTTGAAAAACAGGTAAAATTCTGGTTGAAAAAACCTGGTAAAAATTGTGGTTTAAAAAAATTTATATAAAATTTTTCGTATACCTTAGACAGCGCTTCTGGAGCAAGCGCTGTCTAAGGTAGGGCTTAGACAGCGCTTTTGACAAAAGCGCTGTCTAAGGTAGGGCTTAGAAAGCGCTTTTGACAAAAGCGTTGTCTAAGGTATACCTAGAAAAGTTCAAAAAGGTTGACCTTAGACAGCGCTTTTAGTGAAAGCGCTGTCTAAGGTATACCAAAAAAATGTCAAAAAAGGTAGGGCTTAGACAGCGGTTTTGGTGAAAGCGCTGTCTAAGGTATACCAAAAAAATGTCAAAAAAGGTGAGGCTTAGAAAGCGCTTTTTCCAAAAGTGCTGTCTAAGGTATACCTTATAATGTCAAAAAGCGTTGTCTAAAGGTACCATAGACAGCGTTTTTCATTAAATATACCCCCCTTTAGATAGCGCTTTTGGTATTACCCAAAGCTCTGTCTAAACCTATAGCAGCGCAGGTTTATACAGCGCTTAAAAGCGCTGTCTAAGGGCAAAAAAAACGCTGTCTAAGGTCTTTTTTGTGGTAGTGTATACTAATATGCAAGTGAAAGAAGGATTATATTTCTTAGCTAACAAGGAATACTCATATTTAGATTTGGTGAAACCAAGGTCAAGGTGGGATGAAGTTAGTTTGTGATTACATTGTTTACTAGGTTTCTTGAGGCCATAAATGAATCTATTTAACTTGTGAACAAGGTTCTTATTTGAAAATTTTAATCTAAGAGCAAATTTTATATAAACTTCCTCATTTAAATTGCCATGAAAAAAGGTTTGATTCATATCTAGTTGGTGTAAAAACTAATTTTTAGATGATGCAATAGATAGAATAAGTATAATGGTTGTCATTTTAAGGTCTAGACTAAATGTTTCATGATAATCTAACCCTTCTATTTGATTAAAACCTTTGGCAATAAGATAAACCTTGTACCTTTCTATGGAGCCACTGGAAAGAAATTGTAACCTGAAGATCAATTTAAACCCTATGACTTTCTTATTAGGGGAAAGGTGGTTGAAATCTAAGTATTGTTATCACTTAGGGACTGAAGCTCATTAGAGATGGCTTGTCTCTAGTTAGGGTAAGTGATGTCTGAGGTATATATGGTGGGATAAAAAATTGAAGAAAAGAGAAATGATAATCCTGTAGATAAGTTGAGGTATTTTGATATTCTAGTAAATTTTTCCAATAGGTTTGATGTCATGATATGTTAGGGGAGGCAAGAGGTTGTCTAAGAAGAAAGCGGGAGGAATGGTTGGATTGTTTTAATAAGACGAGATGCATAAAGTGTTGGAACCATTATTGTCGAGGTATTCTAAAGTGTGGTTGTGATAAGGGTAGTATAAAGGTGGTGTGTTACTATGGTTAGGAGATTTATGGGTGGGGTAAGGAAATATGGTTCAATAGAATTGGGTTTCTCTAGATAATAAGACTTGTTTTTTTATTGAGATCATATAAGATGTGAACTTTAACACCTAATTTATATCATAAATATATGCACTTTTTAGATTTAAGATCAAGTTTTATACATATTTTCTTAGAGATACAAGCAAAGACTAAACAACCGAAAAATTTTATAGTTAAATAATTAGGATTAGAATTGAAAAGTAAATTTAAAGGAGAGTTCACTACTACGGAAAACATATACAATAACGGTTGGAAAAAGAGATACCATCATCCGTGACTCGCCGTTATGAAGTAACGCGTGGTTATAAGTTCGCTATATACCACTACGGTCGCGTGACCGTTGTGATATACTAGATAATTCTCTACTTATAATCATAGTTGGTGGTTGCAACCTTTGTTACATAGTCTGTCATGGTTCGAATCTCAGCTGTTGCGTGAAAAATTATATTAGACACGTTATCTATCATCACGATCCTTTGTATAAACCGTTGTGAAATATTTATTAGTTTTTTGAATTTTTTTATATTATCGCATTATCATCCCATTATATTTTTGTACCTGTATTCTGAACCTAATCTTATACATATATTACAAAGGTAAATAAATTTTACATCAAAAGCCAAAAAAATTATTTATTTCATCAAGTCCAAAAAATATTATTTACATCATCAAACTCAAATCTATATCACACACACACGCACGCACGCACAAACCCACGCGCGCACACACACACACACACACACACACACACACACACACACACACACACACACATATATATATATATATATATATATATATATATATATATATATATATATATATATATATATTAAAAATTAAACTCATGTTTGAGGACCCTTAAGCACATTGAAGATATACGCCTAACGTTTACCAATGTCTACAAAGTTGTCGTAGGGGAATGGTGTAACTTCGTTAAACGTCTACATAAAAAGTACAAAAATGTGAATATAACACATATATGATAATCATAGTCAACTTAAACAATAATGTGTTATTGTAAGCAATTCATTACATATGCAATATGTATCTGATCCCATAAATCAGCAATGTTGGCGAAGACAATGTTTAACATGTGTTTCATTACATAATACCCACTGTAACACCCTAAACCCCCGCGTCAAATAATACAATTATCATAGTAAAATTCATAAAAATTCAGCACATAGGATGTTACTGAAGGAGTGAAAAACGCAAGAAAGGGGAGTTTGAATTGGTTTTTCAAAAATAATTGTTTCTTTTGAGTAACTTTCTTGTTAAAAATTTTTTCCCTTTTTCTAAAGAACAACGGCTTAGTTAAACAAAAAAATATAAACACGTTATGTTTATACTAGTTCGCTTGAGAATCTCTCAAGTTAGTCTAGTCCACCCGCCAAGGTGATTTTGCCTCTCTCAACGAGGTCTTAATCCACTATTCAACAAAATAGTACACTGCACGAGCTACACAGCTGGTGACTAACAACAACCTCTAGAACTCACACGTTCTAGACTTCTCAAGTAATCCAACCACACAGGTCTTACTCAAGGCACAACCTCTAAGACACTCATCCTAGACTTCTCAAGAGATCTAATCACTAAGACTCTCTTAAGGAATACAAATTTAAGTTCTAACACAATGAGTTTACAGAGAATTGCTTCTTATCAAGCTGATAATGTAAACAAGCTTTTAGACCAGAAATGACTTAAGAAAGAATGGAGTTAGAAAGTATTGTCGTTGTTCGCATGTGTGTCTTTCTTCAAGTCTTTGAGCTTCCTTTTATAGCCGAGTGAAAAGAACCGTTGAAATGAAATTATGATAGCTAAGTAGGCTTATGGCTTGGAAGCGTGAGGACAGGTACAAAATCTTCTGCATGCAGCGCGTCCTGTCTGTGTCAGATTGTCTTATTTGTATTTCGCACAGTCTTCGAGAATTTTAACGTTGTAATGTGGTACATCTGTACAGTGTGGCAGTTATTCTTGGCTTTTCAACTTCAGAGGCTTTTTGTGAGCGTGAGTAAGAAGGGAAAACATTGTATGGTTCTTGTGATTATCAAGTCTTCGAATCATCAGAACTTGTCTTTTGAACCTTGTTCTCTAAATCCACTTTCTTCATATCCAGAGGCTTCTGATGTTAATTTGATGAAGCATGAGTGGAATCTTTATAGCAGAATATCTGATGCTTCAAGTCTTCCGTTGATTGAAGAAGTCCATTAGGAATCAGTCTTCAGAACTTCAGCACTTGGTCTTTAAGAGCGTTATCTTTTTCTGCTTTAAGTCTTCCGAATCTTCAGAGCCTGTCTTCGGAGTCTTCAGAACTTCTTGTTTGAAAATCGTGAGGCTTTAGCAATTTGACTTTGTTCCATCAGAACCCTTGTCTCATCTTCGAATCGAGTTCTGTTCTTCGAAGCATCTTACATTAAGCATTGCGCTAAATTACGGAAGCAGAACCTGTTTGCTAGGTTCTCACACATAACAACATTAGTTGCACAAAATTGTTCATACAAATATTCATCTGTTATCATCAAAACTTTAGAGATAATATTGCAGAACCAAATCTTGTTCTCACAGTTACTCTCCAACATACACCTGCTCATGCATACGACATGTAACACATAATTATTATTATAAACGGTACTACGAAATCTTTATTAAAAATTATCCTCAATAAGCAGCGGAAAACTTCTTCGAAATAATGACTAAAAACATAATATGTTTAAACCATGTAACCTATATCAAATAACAAAAGTAATACCAGCTAATGAAGTAAATAACAACAAGCGTTCCATATCCCCAGTGTTACACATCAGAGCAGACGCCGACTCAAATAAAATAAAGTAGAAGACTTCATCTTCACTAACTTCGACTCTGCACTAGCCTTGATTATCTGCACGATGCCGTATAAAGCATCATTCCAACAGAAGGGTGAGATTCTCAATCAACAAAAGAAATGCCTAATATAAATATAAGAGCATATAATCATTACACAATTCACCCTATCATCACAACATCAACACAATTACAATTTCCCACACAAGCAGACAATCATATAATCCATAACATAACACAATGCAATGCAATGAGACTCAAGACTCGACTCAATGCATGTGGTACCAATTCGATCCCTTTTTCATGATCATAATTCCCGTCGGAATTTCCATATGAGTCACTCACACCCCACATGGGCACACGACATCCGTGATCGCTCACACCCCACATTGGCACACAAACACCCGTAATCGCTCACAACCCACATGGGCACACGATTACCTCAACAACAACAACAACAACAACAACAACACGATTCCATTTCAAGGAGTCCGGATAAGGCCCTCACACCCCACATGGGCACACGACTTACCATGCAACTTATGCAACATGATATGCATTCAACGACAATAAACAACGACGACCAATGCATATGACTATCATACAACCAATACATCACACCACAACTGTCCAACACGTAGCATATAACTGCCAAAACATGCAACAATTGTAATCCCCAGGTACAACATACATTTGCACAATCGAACTCAACATCTCACTGTTCAACACATCACAATGTACACGGAAACACAGTTAACATGTATAATAGTGGGAATTATGGCAAATAAAATAATTTTAAGAGAAATTACACGAAACCAGCTTTCCAACGATTCGAACGGCGACTGAAACGGACCTACGGATCAAAAGATATGAATTTTTAAAGTTTTAGAAAATTATGTTCGTTCCAGTGGCAGCCAAATACTATTTCTGCTCGCCTGATGTTCGCCCAGCGAGATGCCAACGAACTCACCTTCGCCCGGCAAAACCCTTATTCGCCCGAAAAAAATTTCCTTTCGCCCATGGCTTGCCCGGCGATGCAGAAGCGAAATTCCTCCCCCATACAAATTCCAGTAACACCTAATTTTCCACCCTTCACCCGACTCTCAGTTCGGCCGGCGACCTCCAAGTTAGATCGCTTCGCCCGGCGAGACATCCCATTCGCTCGGCGAAAATGTGCGAATCAGCAACCCTGTACTTGCAATTCTGCACAGTCCAAACCTCTAACATTTCTCTAATTTCAATAGCATACAGTCCAGGAATGCACATAGAATACATGATTACCATACAACAGAACACACATCAATTATAATCACTTTCAACACAAAATCACAATTCAACCAATCAATTTGTACAATTTACATATTATTAGACTCAACGACACGCAGAACCTCAACTTTCCACCGAAACAACCAACACAACGAGAGAAACACATAGATATGAACCTAATGATTTGTCCACCCTTATACATACATTATTTATCCCTTAAGTGATCAAAGAACCCCACCCTTACCTTAGATGAAGATTCCTCGAAGCTCCTTAATGGAATTCCCTAAGCCTTAGCTCTGCTCCTCTCTTATGTTCCTCTTTTCTCCAAACACGATCGTTCACAAATGATTCTCTCCTTTTCCAGTTTTCTTCTTTTCTAATATAACCCTTAGACCCCTAATATGCTCTTCCTTCCTTACGCTTACTAAACCTCGTGAATGGGCCACTTTACCCTTACTATTTCTCTACTCATATTATCCACTTTTAAGTTAATAAATTAATTATAACTAATTATTTAAATATGCTAATTCCAACTAAATTATTTAAATAAAATAATTATCCATTTATTATTACTAAAATTCCAATTAATTTTTTTTAAATCTAAATAATCTAATTTAAATTATTTAAATTAAGAATAAGCCACAATACTCCTATAGTCCTACACTACCCAACACATGAACATACCGAAACACACCACATATCACGTAATTCACAAATACACGAGATTAAACACAATTAATCATCAATCAAACGAATTATAATTATCGGGGCGTTACAACTCTCTCCCACTTAGAATATTTTCGTCCTCGAAAATTTACCTTATACGAATAACTCCAAATAGGACTCTCGCATCCTGCTCTCTAATTCCCAAGTCATATTTCCTCCGGCAGCGCCTCCCCACACTACCTTCACAAGAGTGATCTCTCTACCTCTCAATTTCTTCACTTCGTGGTCTTCAATCCGTATTGGTAAAGCCTCAATCGTAAGGTTATCCCTTTACTTCTACATCATGCATCGGAATCATGTGTGACAGATCTGGAACATACTTCCGAAGCTATGACACATGGAATACATCATGCAAATTCAACAAATTGGGTGGCAACGCCATTCTATAGGCAACAGGTCCAACTCTTGCAGAAATTTGATACGGACCAATAAATCGAGGAGTAAGCTTTCTCGACTTCAATGCACGTCCAACACCGGACACCGAAGTGACTCTCAAGAACACATGGTCTCCTTCTTGAAACTCAATATCTTTCCTCCTCTTATCATGGTAGCTCTTTTGTCTACTCTGCGAAGTTTTCATCTTTTCCCGAATCAGCTTCACCTTTTCAGTAGTCTGCTAAACAATCTCAGGTCCAACTACTACACTCTCACCAGATTCATGCCAACGCAAAGGCCCCCGACACCCCGGGCCATACAATGCTTCAAAAGGTGTCATTCCAATACTAGAATGATAACTATTATTATAAGTGAACTCAACCAACGGCAAATGGCTATCCCAAGTACCTCCCTGCTCAAGCACACAAGCCCTCAACAAATCCTCCAAAGATTGTATAGTTCTCTCCGTCTGTCCATCCGTCTGCGGGTGATAAGCCGAACTCAATCTCAGTTTCAACCACAAATATTCTTGCAAACTCTCCCAAAATTTGGAAGTGTACCTTGGATCTCTATCCGACACAATACTCAATAGAACTCCATGCAACTTCACAATCACCCGAATATAAATCTATGCCAGCCTCTCCAAAGGAAAACTGATATTAATCGGAATAAAATGTGCCGACTTCGTCAGTCTATCCACCACTACCCAAATGGCAGCATGCCCTCTCGGTGTATTAGGCAACCCAGTTACAAAATTCATAGAAATGTTGTCTCACTTCTACTCTGGAATATCTAACGGTTGCATCAAACCAGTAGGTTTCTGATGTTCCACCTTCGCCTTCTGACAAGTCAAACAAGCATATACAAACTTAGCCACATCACGCTTCAATCCAGGCCACCAAAATATCTTCTTCAAGTCTTGATACATCTTTGTAGCTCCTGGATGGATACTCAAGCTACTCCTGTGACTTTCTTCTAGAATTATTCTTTTCAACTCAGAATCATCAGGAATACAAATCTTGTCACGGAATCTCAACACACCTTATTCACCCTCTCTGAATTTGTTACTTTCTGCCTGTTAGTTTCCAATCATCAAATCCACCAGTTCCACATCTAACTTCTGACCCTCTCTGATACTATTAAGAAATTCATTGTTGATCTTCAACATACCCAACATCACACTATGTGGTGTCTGTTCGCAAACTAAACTCAAATCTCTAAACTGCTTAATCAATTCCAACTCTTTAACCATCATAGCAGACATATCCAAGGTCTTCCAACTCAAAGAATCAGCCACGACATTAGCTTTACCGGGATGATAGTTCAAGCCGAAATCATAATCCTTTAAGAATTCTAACCACCTTCTTTGTCTCATATTCAACTTCTTCTGATCAAACAGATACCTCAAGCTCTTATGATCACTATACACTTCAAATCTTGAACCATAAAGATAGTGCCTCTAAATTTTCAATACGAATACCACTGCAGCTAATTCCAAATCATGAGTTGGATAATTCCTCTCATGGACCCTTAACTGTCGTGAAGCATAAGCAACAACTTTACCATCCTGCATTAACACACCTCCTTAACCCATCAAAGAAGCATTGCAATACACCACAAACGATTCATTTCGTTCGGGTAGAATCAAAATTGGAGTTGTAGTCAATCTCTTCTTCAGGTCAATGAAACTCTTCTCACAGTGAAGATCCCACACAAACGCTTTAACTTTGCAAGTGAATTGAGTCAATGAAAGTGCCAACTTCAAAAAGCCTTCAATAAACCTACTGTAATAACCAACCAAACCCAAAAAGCTTCTAATCTCAGTTACCGACATCGGATCCTCCCACTGTAGAACTGCATCTACCTTGGATGGATCCACAACAATACCATCACCTGAAATAACATGACCAAGAAAACTTACATTTCTCAACTAGAATTCACCCTTAGATAACTTAGCATAGAGCTTCCTTTCTTTTAACACTTGCAGCACGATCCAAAAATGCTCAGCATGTTCCTCTTCTGACTTAGAATATATTAGAATGTCGTCAATAGAGACAACCACATATTGATCCAAGTAAGCATGAAAAATTCGATTCATATACTCCATGAATACACCAAGTGCATTAGTAACTCCGAACGGCGTCACTAGATACTCATAATGTCCATATCAAGTCCTGAAATCCGTCTTCTGAATATCTTCATCCTTTAGTCGTATCTGATGAAAACTCGACCTCAAGTCAATCTTGCTAAACACACGGGCACCCACTAACTGATCCATCAAGTCATATATTCTTGGAAGTGGATACTTGTTCTTAATCATCACTTTATTCAGCTGTCTGTAATCGATACATAACCTCATACTGCCATCCTTTTTCTTCACCAATATCACCAGAGCTCCCCAAGGCGATACACTTGGTCTCACAAATTTCTTTTCTAACAAATCTTCCAGTTGCTTCTTCAGCTCTATTAATTCTGATGTCGACATCCTGTACGGTGCCATAGAAATAGGTCTGGTACCAGGGACAAGATCAATAGTAAACTCCACTTCTCTCTCTGGCGGTACATCAGCAATATCATTTGGAAACACTTATGGAAATTCACGCACTACTTGCCATTCATTATTCACCGACTCACTCTCCACTGATAAGGATGCAAACAATGAAAGCACTTTAGCTTCTTCCTCTAAGAGCCCTCTCAACTCTCTAGTGGATAGAAAACCATCTTCTTTCTCTTCCTCAGAAGCAAGAAATCCCACTGACTTGTTGAAACAGTTAATATGAACATGATTGAACTCCAATCAGTTCATACCTAAGATCACATCAAGATTTCCCAACATCAAAGTCCTTACCAAAGATTGATAGTGGACAATTCAAATAAACTAGGGAAGTGGCCACTGATCCCTTTGCAGGAGTTTTGACAACCATCTCTCCTTTCATTGAAGAAACAACAAGGCTTAGCCTTACCACACAATCAGCAGCAATAAAAGAATGAGTAGCACCAGTATCAATAATAGCAATCAAAGGCGTATTATTAATGTAACATATACCTATGATCAGTTTGTCATCAATGGAAGTCTGAGTCCCTATCAAAGCGAACACCTTTCCTCCAGTTGAAGCTTGCTTTGGCTTCTGGAAACGAGTACTAATATGGCCTTGTTCTCCACAGTTATAACAAGTCACCATATTATCCTTGCAGTCAGCAATCAGATGTCCTACCTGTCCACACTTAAAGCATTTCTTCACATCACTCGTGCACTCATGAACATGATGACCTAGCTCACCACACCTTAACACTTAAGAGGAGCAAGGGCACATCTCCCACTTGGCTTCTTTCCATCAGCGTATTTCTATTTACCTTTCTCAGCTGGAGCTGCATAAGGCTTCCTAAGGTTCATCGGTTGTTTTCTCCTTCTCTCGACCAGCCCTTTAAAGTGAGCCGATCGAGCCTTGCTATCTTCCTCAAAGATCCTACAACAATCCACCAAATCTGGAAACCTTCTAATTCGCTGATAACCAATCGCCTGTTTGATCTCAGGTCTCAATCCATTCTCAAACTTGACACACTTTGAGAACTCAGCAGTTGCCGCACTATAGTGAGGGTAAAACTTAGCCAGATCTGAGAATTTTGCAGCATACTCCGTAACTGACATGTTACCCTGCTTCAATTCCAGAAACTCAATCTCTTTCTTTCCTCGGACATCTTCAGGAAAATACTTCCTCAAGAACTTCCCACTGAACACAGCCTAAGTGATTACCTCTCCTGTTGCACCCAACAATTAACGAGTGCTAACCCACCCGTCACCAACCTCCTCAGCCAGCATGCGAGTACCTAATCGCACCTTCTGTGCCTCAGAATATTCCATAACCCGAAAGATTCTCTCGATTTCCTTGAGCTAAGGCTGCGCTCTATCCGGATCATGTCTTCCCTTGAAGGTAGGCGATATATTCTTCCGAAACTCATCATTTTCACCAGCATGAGGCGGGTTTTGTACCGCCTGAACAACAGCCTACAAAGCAGCAGCAATAGTAACATCGTTCCTTCCAGCCATTCTAAATTTGTTATGCATCAACAACAGAACACAATGGTTAAGGAAACGACATCGACAGTAATCAACTGTCACACAACAACGACTCGACAACTTGGACGGACAGGCCGACCTGCTCTGATACCACTATGTAACACCCTAAACCCCCGCGTAAAATAATACAATTTTCAGAGTAAAATTCATAAAAATTCAGCACATAGGATGTTACTCTCCAACATACACCTCCTCATGCATACGACATGTAACACATACTCATTATTATAAACGGTACTACGAAATCTTTATTAAAAATTCTACTCAATAAGCAGCGGAAAACTTCTTCGAAATAATGACTAAAAACATAATATGTTTAAACCACGTAACCTATATCAAATAACAAAAGTAATAACGGCTAATGAAGTAAATAACAACAAGCGTTCCATATCCCCAGTGTTACACATCAGAGTAGACGCCGACTCAAATAAAATAAAGTAGAAGACTTCATCTTCACTAACTTTGACTCTGCACTAGCCTTGATTATCTGCACGATGCCGTATAAAGCATCATTCCAACAGAAGGGTGAGATTCTCAATCAACAAAAGAAATGCATAATATAAATATAAGAGCATATAATCATTACACAATTCACCCTATCATCACAACATCAACACAATTACAATTTCCCACACAAGCAGACAATCATATAATCCACAACACAACACAACACAATGCAATGCAATGAGACTCACAACTTGACTCAATGCATGTGGTACCAATTCAATCCCTTTTTCATGATCATAATTCCCGTCGGAATTTCCATATGAGTCGTTCACACCCCACATGGGCACACGACATCCGTGATCGCTCACACCCCACATGGGCACACAAACACCCGTAATCGTTCACACCCCACATGGGCACACGATTACCTCAACAACAACAACAACAACACGATTCCATTTCAAGGAGTCCGGATAAGGCCCTCACACCCCACATGGGCACACGACTTACCATGCAACTTATGCAACATGATATGCATTCAACGACAATAAACAACGACGACCAATGCATATGACTATCATACAACCAATACATCACACCACAACTGTCCAACACGCAACATATACCTGCCAAAACATGCAACAATTGCAATCCCCAGCTACAACACACATTCGCACCTCCGAACTCAATATCTCAATGTTCAACACATCACAACGTACACAGAAACACAGTTAACGTGTATAATAGTTGGAATTATGGCAATGAAAATAATTTTAACATAAAGTACACGAAACCAACACAATGCAATGCAATGCAATGAGACTCACAACTCGGCTCAATGCATGAGGTACCAATTCAATCCCTTTTTCATGATCATAATAACCGTCGGAATTTCCATATGAGTCGCTCACACCCCACATGGGCACATGACATCCCTGATCGCTCACACCCCACATGGGCATACGAACATCCGTAATCGCTCACACCCCACATAGGCACACGATTACCTCAACAACAACAACAACAACAGCAACAAACCGATTCCATTTCTTGCTCACACCCCACACGGGCACACAATTACCTCAACAATAACAACAACAACAACAACACGATTCCATTTCAAGGAGTCCGGATAAGGCGCTCACACCCCACATGGGCACACAACTTACCATGCAACTTATGCAACATGATATGCATTCAACAACAATAAACAACGACGACCAATGCATATGACTATCATACAGCCAATACATCACACCACAACTGTCCAACACGCAACATATACCTGCCAAAAAATTCAACAATTGCAATCCACAGCTAGAACACATATTCCTACAACTGAGCTCAACATATCAACTTTCAACACATCACAACGTACACGGAAACACAATTAACACGTCGAATAGTTAGAATTATGGCATTGAAAATAATTTTAACAGAAAGTACACGAAACCAGCTTTCTAACGATTTGAACGACGATTGAAACTGACCAACAGATCAAAAGATATGAATTTTTATAGTTTTAGAAAATTTTGTTCGTTACAGTGGCAGCCAAATACTATTTCTGCTCGCCTGATGTTTGCCCAGCGAGACACCAGCGAACTCACCTTCGCCCGACAAAACCACCATTCTCCCGACGAAATTTCCCTTTTGCCCAAGGCTCGCCCGACGAAGCAGAAGCAAAATTCCTACCCCATACATATTCCAGTAGCACCTAATTTTCCACCCTTCGCTCGCCTCTCAGTTTGCCCGGCGACCTCCAAGAGAGATCGCTTCGCCCGGCGAGACACCTCATTCGCCCGGCGAAAATGTACGAATCAGCAACCCTGCAGTTGCCATTCTACACAGTCCAAACCACCAACACTTCTCCAATTTCAATAGCATACAGTCCAGGAATGTACATAGAATACATGATTACCATACAACAAAACACACATCAATTATAATCACTTTCAACACAAAATCACAATTCAACCAATCAATTTGTACAATTTACATATTATTAGACTCACCGACACGCAGAACCTCAACTTTGCTCCGAAACAAACAACACAACGAGAGAAACACATAGATATGAACCTAATGATTTGTCCACCCTTATACATACATTATTTATCCCTTAAGTGATCAAAGAACCCCACCCTTACCTTAGATGAAGATTCCTCGAAGCTCCTTAATGGAGTTCTCTAAGCCCTAGCTCTGCTCCTCTCTTCTGTTCCTCTTTTCTCCAAACACGATCGTTCACAAATGATTCTCTCATTTCCCAATTTTCTTCTTTTCTACTATAACCCTTAGACCCCTAATATACTCTTCCTTCCTTACCCTTACTAAACCTCGTGAATGGACCACTTTTCCCTTACTATTTCTCTACTCATATTAACCACTTTTAAGTTAATAAAATAATTATAACTAATTATTTAAATCTGCTAATTCCAACTAAATTATTTAAATAAAATAATTATCCAATTATTATTACTAAAATTCCAATTAATTGTTTTTAAATCTAAATAATCTAATTTAAATTATCTAAATTAAGAATAAGCCACAATACTCCTATAGTCCTACACCACCCAACACATGAACATACCAAATCACACCACATATCACATAATTCACAAATACACGAGATTAAACACAATTAATCATCAATCAAACAAATTATAATTATCGGGGCGTTACACCCACACTCGTATCCATTTGGTTGTCTCCTCGTCTACAAATTTAAAAATTAATTTCATGAATATCATAACCACACATGCATGTAATAATATATATAAATGAATATCACAAGTAATCTGACCACTTACATTAGGCAAGATAATGTGGGATTTTTTCAAATATTGCAAGATATAGTTTCGCTGCACAACATTGTACATTGAAAATGATTTAAACATATTACGCGTTAAACCAATTACAAAGTAAAAGAAAATATTACTAAAAGGTTTCATATAAACATAAACTTACCTATTAATAATATGCTTCATTTTAGGATCGAGTGGTTGATGTAAGGAACACAATGTTGTTACCGTATTCGTCCTAAGTGATATGATGATCAATTGCCAATGATCACTGAACAAACACGAGCATATATATAATTAGTATTTTCTAAAACAAAACTAACTATGACAGATAAACTACAATTTCAAAATTACTTACGATTTGATAAATGGTGCTAAGTAACATTCTTTCCCCCCTCACTTAACCATTCTAAAATGTAAGCTTCAATCCCTTTTGGATCATTATTTGACCATCAAATACTATATGGATCCAAGATGCCATAAATATTCGATTTATTTAATTCTATACAAACACGATGAATATACCTAAATGGTTAAACAAAATTCAAAAAATAAGTGAGGAAATACAAAAACGGTAATGTACTTTATATAATGACATGCACATTCAATTATATACTTACATGCATCAAACTTGTAATATCTCTACATCCAGCCAATTATTTCCAGAGAGAAAATCTCGTATATCACTAGGAGCAGAAAATAAGAGCTTTATCTTTAGACAATGCTCTAGCAGAAGAGAAATCGGGTTATCGTTATCCGCAACCAACAGGTATAACATGGTGATTTTATGTGCGCAAGGATCCAATATCTCATTGATCTCTTGAGCGCGGCGGGGGGGGGGGGGGCGGTTGAACAATTACTTCCTTTTGTTCTAGCACCACGTACAACATTTGTTTTGGGAAATTGATCATTAACATCATCATCATTTTCATTCGTATATTATTGGAAGGATCCACTTATTCTCTGCAACATAATATTCGTTTTGAACACAATACATAATAAACACATTTCTATATTTTCTAACTTATTCAGATAAAACACAATATATCATACATTTCAGATAAAACACTAGCATTTCAGATAAAACACATACCGCATATAACTCTTCTAACTTTTCTAACTTTTCCATGTATTTCCTCTGATTTTCCTGCTCCGTTTCTAACATCTTCCTTTGTTATTCTAACTCCTTCTCAAAAGCCGCAATCTTTTCTTTTTACGCTTGTAATTTGGTACTTTCAGCGTTTTTTTTGGATGAACCAAAGAATAATCTTAGGCTGACGCCTTCTCCAACACCACGGATGTGCCCACCATGCTCGTCTGTTCCGATAGCTTCTATTAGTATATCATGTCGTGGTTCTAAAACAAATGAGCCTCCAGGGGCCTCCCCAACCAACAAATCCTACACAACATGCACGATAATATTAATATTATAATTACCACAACATTTAAATAACATATAACATACGCACAATAAATCATACTTACAATTTTTCAGCAATTCCTCTTGACGCATCTGAGGTGTACTCTCTATTTGGTCTTAGTCGAGCCCTTTTCCACTTCTCATGTCTTGACGGTGTAGATGGGTTTGACTCACGACTAATGGAGTCCTCATCTCCCTTTTGTTGTTTTTTCATTTATCATTGTTTTCTCAAGTTTCCTGTAACCACCACGAGACAATCTATGGGGGTAAATGTTTTTTGCTTTATTTTGTATTCCTGCTTGATTTTTAGCCTGCTATAAACATAGTGAAAATATGATTAGTATCTATAAATCTTAGCATAAAATTATCAAGGTAAATAAGACTAGTACTAACCATGAATTTCTCAGAACGACGGTCCTTCGCAAACTTTTTCCAAACCTTCTTCAAAAGAAAACTATATCTCACCCATGAACGCTCAAGACTAGGCTTAGGCTCCCTAATGTAGTCACGCATGAGTCGTGACTTAAAGCTTCTCCCTGTAAACTGAAAAGTCAACTACATTTAAATCAATAAGAATGTATTAGAAATTATAGAAAGTCATATCAAATAGATGAAAAATAGAATTAATACCTTAACGTCTCTCCATAAGCTATCTTTGCACAGCCTGTGGTGCTTGTTTCCAATCATCTATCAATATATTGAATTTTCTACATCCAAGGAACTCAGCATAACTCTTAAAAATAAAAGAGTTTTCACCATCAACTACTCTATAATACGAATCAAACGCGATTGGCAATTTGTTACCAGAGTTGCAGACTATTGTTAATTTGGTAAGCATTGTCACACCACTTTGTGATATTTTATTTCCGTATTGAGTATCATTTGTAAGAGTTTTACTT
Organism: Lathyrus tuberosus; assembly: GCA_022829125.1. Classification (NCBI taxonomy): domain Eukaryota; kingdom Viridiplantae; phylum Streptophyta; class Magnoliopsida; order Fabales; family Fabaceae; genus Lathyrus; species Lathyrus tuberosus. The sequence goes on from JALAZF010000153.1 coordinate 543,474, forward strand.
GTCATAGTTTCGTTCCCACTAGATGAAGAATACGAAGAAGACGACATCTATGTTCAAAAACAACAATAACCTCAACAACAACAACAACAACAACAACAAACTCTTTCATCTATTATTTCCACATATAACCATGAATAGAAATATGTTATCATACACATTCAACAACAACAACAACATCAACAAAAGATTAATCAAATGTTATCACATATACATTCAACAACAACAACAACAACAACCACAACAAAAGATTAATCAAGTGTTATCACACACATTCAACAACAACCACAAAACACAACAAAAACAACAACATCAACAACAATGGAAACTGAACTTTACTGTAGATGCATGGGGAAAAAATTTACGTAGCGTAAGCATGATGACTGAGTAAAGGTGAATATTTGGGTTGAAACAAATAGTGTTATTGTTGTATTCCTCCTTGACAATGACGATGGTGTTAGTGTTGACATTAGTGTGTTGTCTTCCTTCTTGATAACACGAAAATATATCATGTTTTTACTTTGATTTATGTTATTTTCTTATTTTGTTTTCGTCTAATATCCGATTTTCTCGAGATTATTTAAGTGTTTTTGCAGGTAATCCCACTTTCCAAGTCAAAGTATGCTAAGTGTGGAAAAGAACCAAAACATGCAAGAAAAGAGCAGAAAAGTGACGCAAAATAGCAGAATTCAAAAACTGCTGCTGTGACGATCGTCACAGTCCACCACGACCGTGGCAGTTGCGAAATCCACCACGACCGTCACAATCCATTACGATCGTCATGCGTCCAAAATGTGTTTAATCCGTTAACAGAGACGTGGTTACAAGTTTTCAGAGGAACAGTTTCACACGACCTAATTTTCTTCGAACAAATCTAGGTTCCAAAGCCACTTAACTGCCAAGAGAGATGCCTACGTTTTCTCCAACCACTACATCAGCTGAGGCTATAAATACATCTGATTACGAAGAACGGAGGGTGGCCTATTTTTTGCATTCTGAAGTACCGTCTTGCTGCCAAATTATTTCCAGATTTTGATTTGTTTTGTTTGCATTTACCTTTCCTTGTCACCCGTTACCGAACAAAGTAATAGTTTCTCACATTGAGGAACTATTACACTTTAGACTTAGATTGTTTCATTGCCTTCATCATTTGCTATTTTATTTTATCCAAGCAAGAACCTACCAGTCAGTGGAGGGATTGCTACTACTGCATTTATCAGGTTTCCATTATTCAATTTATAGTATCGTTTATTTTCTTTCAATTATGTCTTCGATTAATTGTTTTTCCGTTTTTACGTTTGAGTTCGTTAATATGTCAAGCTAAACCGATCTTATCGGTATGTAATGAAGTAACCAAATGGATCAAATAACTCTAAGCTAAAATCAATAATTAACTTTTCTTCTGGCTTTGATTTCTTAAATTTAAACCCAACTTTTATTACGAGAGTAAAAAGGTAACAAAGGTTAAGGTCAAGACCATGGGAGTGTGAGGCTTTACCAGGATAGCTGAAATCGGGCATTAGTTTTAAAAACAGCGGAAGCGCTTTAAAGTTAATTAGGTCTTATTAGTTTTCAAAAAGTATTTTTAACCTCATATGGGCTAGCGAGAGCAGACATATTGACTTAAGAGTATAGTCCGAGGCAATAACCACGGGAGTGTGAGGCGAGGACTTTTAAACTGGTTTTTCCTACAGATGCATATGGTGATAGATATTTATACGCTTAGGTTTAATTAATTCCACATAGGTTTACTGAATTATATACCGATATCTTATTCATAACTAGTATTCCCGAATTTTAATTTCTCTTTAATTTCCCATTTGAACTTAAAAACTAATTCTAATTAGCCTTAGATAAACATAGTAACGATAGATAACGGTGCGTTCGATTTCTAGTCTCTGTGGGATCGATAATCTTTTAAAACTACGCGATACGACTGTATACTTGCAGTTAGATTTATTTAGGCACACTAAATAGAGCGATCAAGTTTGTTGCGCCGTTTTCGGGGAACTAATTAAGTCGACATCGTAATTCCTTTGTTACGTCGTATAGACTAAGGAAAAAACCAAAATTCCCTTTCTATCGATTGTATGCCAAGTACTCGCTCCTCTGGCGAAGACCTCATACGACCGACAGACGAACCTGAACGTCTTCTTACCGTAAAAACATGTATCCAAGAATACTGCTTAGCTCACGATATCCCTTTTCCTTTATCAGAACCGGAATCTCAATCAGATCCTGAACTTGAATCTGAATCAGATTCCGAATCAGAAACCAACATGGCTGACCCACCACAAAACCGATCTCTTAAGTATTATGCTGCCGCATCTCAACAATAACCTCACAACTGTATTGTCGCTCCAGTTATCAACCGAAACGATTTCGAGTTGAAACCCTCGCTGTTATCTGCTGTACAATAAAATCAATTTTCTGGAAACCCAACAGAAGATCCGAACGAACATCCGACCAAGTTTGTGCAGTACGCAGACACAGTGAAAGCAAATGGTGTGACCGCGGACGCCATAAGACTACGGATTTTTCCTTTCTCATTAAGAGATAGAGCTTGGGCTTGGTTGCAATCCTTGCCATCCAACTTTATTGCTTCTTGGGAGGATTTAAAGAAGTTCTTTCTGGCACGATATTTTCCGCCTAGCAAAACAGCTATGCTGAGAGCCCAAATCAACAGCTTCAGACAAAAAGACAACGAGTCTTTATATGATGCTTGGGAAAGATATAAAGATATGAGGAGGATATGCCCGCATCATGGTCTTGAGGATTGGTTAATTATCCACACGTTTTACAATGGTCTCTTATACAATACAAGATTATCAATAGATGCCGCCGCTGGTGGTACACTCATGGATAAACCCTATGATGAAGCCCAGCAACTCATCGAGAGTATGGCTCAGAATCACTACCAATGGGGAGGTGAAAGAACTCAAGTGGAGAAATCCCAACCAAAAGGAGGAATGTATGAAGTTTCTAGCCTAGATCATGTCTGTGCTAAGGTAGATGCAATTGCTCAAAAGATAGACAATTTGACCATAACACCCACAGCCACCGTGGCTGCTGTAGCGCCAAACTGCGAATTATGTGGAACAGCTGGACACGCTGCCTATGAATGCCAAGTTTTAGCAGGAGCCTCTACAGATCAAGTGAACTATGCTCAAGCAAACCCTTATGCAAACAACTACAATCCTGGTTAGAAGAATCACCCAAACTTCTCTTACAAAAACAACAATGCACTGTATGCACCTGGTCAAGCACCTGTTGCACCACCAGGTTACCAAAAGGCTGCAACAGCTGCTCCAAATGTTCCTAGGAAGTCTAACCTTGAACTGATGATATAAAACTTCATAGCTACCCAGACTCAGACAAACAAAGAGTTCCTGAATCAAAACGTACACACTAGTGAACAGATTAAGCAGTTAGCAAACAAAGTAGATGCTCTGGCCACTCACAACAAAATGCTTGAAACGCAAATTTCCCAAGTGGCCCAACAACAAGCACCTACTGCTGCTCCTGCTGGAACATTTCTTGGACAGCCACAACCTAATCCAAAAGGGCATGCAAATGCTGTTATACTGAGAAGTGGAAAAGAATTAGATGAACCCATTGATCCAAGACTTCAAAATCCAGCCATGTACCAAAGGTCCGCTAACAACACAATAATTGAGAAGGATAATGAGCCCAAGGAAAAGGAAGATAATGACCAAGATGCCGTAAACAAAGAAAAACCTTATGTGCCTCCACCACCTTATAACCCACCTATTCCGTATCCTCAAAGATTGACAAATTTCAAAACTGTAGGGCAATTTAAGAAATTCGTTGAACTTCTGAAACAATTGAACATCACTATACCTTTTACAGAAGTTATCACTCAGATGCCCTCGTATGCGAAGTTCCTAAAAGAAATTTTATCCAATAAGAAAAAGATTGAGGAAAACGAAACAGTCACACTTATTGCTGAGTGTAGCACAATAATTCAAAACAAAATGCCTCCTAAGATGAAAGACCCGGGTAGTTTCTCCATACCTTGTGTAATTGGGAAGTTCGTCATAGACAAAGCTCTATGCGACTTAGGAGCCAGTATTAGTGTTATGCCCTTATCCATATGCAAGAAGCTTGATATGGGAGAATTAAGACCAACTAAGATGTCTGTTCAACTAGCTGACCGCTCTATTAAATACCCAGTTGGTATACTAGAAAATGTTCCAGTTCGTATAGGACAATTCTATATCCCTACCGATTTCATAATCATGGATATTACAGAAGACTCTACTACTCCTATCATATTTGGAAGACCATTCTTAGCTACGGCTGGAGCAATTATAGATGTAAAGAAAGGCAGGCTAACTTTTGAAGTTGGTGAAGAGAAGGTTGAATTTATTTTGACACAATTCTTACAAGCTCCAGCTATAGACGACACATGTTATCTACTAGATGTCATAGATGAGTGTGTAAGAGAAATAGAGACGGAACCGACCACATATTCAGATATTCTAAAAATTCCAATACCTCCGATTTTCGAAGATGATAACTGGCGTGAACCTTATCAAGACGATAGCCTAAGCAAATGCTTAGCACTTACACCAGATCATCTACCTTGCTCGAAGAAACCAGCCCTAGAACTGAAAACATTACCCAAAAATTGAAGGTATGAATTCCTAGACGAAGCTCTCGAACGACCTGTAATAGTCAATGCAGACTTAGGACAAACTGAAACCAAGAAACTATTAGATGTCTTAAGAAAATACCCAACTGCGTTAGGCTATAACATCGCCACCCTTAAAGGAATAAGTCCTTCTATTTGTATGCATCGCATTATGCTGGAGGAAGACTGTAAATCCTCTAGGGAACATCAAAGAAGGATTAACCCGATCTTGAGTACTGTAGTCAAAGACGAAGTGAAAAAACTTTTAGAAGTAGGAATTATATACCCGATATCAGACAGTAAATGGGTTAGCCCAGTACATGTCGTTCCAAAGAAGGGAGGTGTTACAGTTGTTAAGAACGAAAAAGGTGAATCTATAACAAAAAGGGTTGTAACTGGAAGTAGAATGTGCATCGATTATAGGAAGTTAAACAAAGCCACTCGTAAAGACCATTTCCCATTGCCTTTTATTGACCAAATGTTGGAACGATTGGCTAAACACTCATACTTCTGCTATTTAGACGGTTATTCAGGATTCTTTCAAATTCCTATTCATCCTGACGACCAAGAAAAGATGACCTTCACATGTCCCTATGGAACATTCGCCTATCGACGGATGTCGTTTGGACTATGTAACGCACCTGCCACATTCCAAAGATGCATGATGTAAATCTTTGCTGATTTTATAGATGACATTATGGAAGTGTTTATGGATGACTTTTCTGTTTGTGGGCAGAGCTTTGAAGGATGTCTATCGAACCTAGAAATGGTACTGGAAAGATGCGTAAAAGTTAATCTAGTATTAAACTGGGAGAAATGCCATTTTATGGTGAATCAAGGAATCGTACTTGGACACGTTGTGTCCGATAGAGGAATTGAAGTTGATAAAGCTAAGATAGAAATTATAAAAAATCTTCAACCTCCGAAAACCGTACGAGAAATACGAAGTTTCTTAGGACACACCGGTTTCTACCGACGATTCATAAAGGATTTCTCAAAAATTACTAAACCTCTTACCGGTCTATTGATGAAAGACACTGAATTTATCTTTGATGAGAAATGTCTAAAAGCGTTTGAACAGCTGAAAACAACTCTTATTACCGCACCTATCATGCAACCACCAGATTGGAGATTACCTTTCGAAATCATGTGTGATGCAAGTGATTATACTGTAGGTGCAGTTTTAGGACAGAGGAGGGATAGAAAACTTCATGCCATTTACTATGCAAGTAGAACCTTAGATTCTGCCAAAATGAACTACGCTACCACAGAAAAAGAACTTTTAGTCGTGATCTTTGCCCTTGACAAATTCCGTTCCTACCTAGTGGGAGCTAAGATCATCATTTATACAGACCACGCAGCTATTAGATATTTACTTAACAAAAAGGATGCAAAACCTAGACTGCTAAGGTGGATCCTACTTTTACAATAATTTAATTTGGAGATCAAAGATAAGAAAGGAACTGAAAACGTAGTAGCAGACCACTTATCCCGATTAGAGGGAATTAAACCAGAGCCAGTACCCATTAATGAGGATTTCCCATATGAACGACTCATAGCCCAACTAGAAAGTGATATGTCTACTCTACAGTTGAATGACCCAAAGATGGAAGAAGTCGTGGAAGAAATTAACATACACACAACCCTGCCATGGTATGCTGACATAGTCAACTACTTAGCAGCTGGAGTACTTCCACCAGACTTATCTTATCAACAAAAGAAAAAATTCTTTCATGATCTAAAACATTATTATTGGGATGAACCTTTGCTATTTAAGAGAGGAGCCGACGGTATCTTCCGTCGTTGCGTCCCAGAAGAAGAAATAGAAAACATCATCTCTCAATGTCATTCTGCTCCTTATGGAGGACATGCTAGTACCTCAAAGACATGTGCTAAGATCTTGCAATCCGGCCTATTCTGACCCAACCTTTGGAAGGATGTCCACATTGTAATACTAAGCTGCGACCGGTGCCAACGCACTAGTAACATATCAAAATGTGATGAGATGCCTCAAAAAGGTATATTAGAAGTAGAAGTCTTTGATGTATGGGGGATTAATTTTATGGGACCTTTCCCATCATCCTTTGGAAATAAATATATACTCGTAGTTGTCGATTATGTTTCAAAATGGATTGAGGCAATAGCTTCTCCTACAAATGACGCACGAGTAGTCGTAAAGCTTTTCAAAAACACAATCTTTCCCAGATTTGGTGTGCCGAGACTTGTCATAAGTGACGGTGGCTCTCATTTCATATCAAAATATTTGACAAACTACTATCGAAGTATGGAGTAAGACACCGCGTAGCAACACCATATCATCCACAAACAAGTGGACAGGTTGAGGTCTCGAATCGAGAGATAAAACAAATTCTAGAAAAGACCGTAGCCACCTCTAGGAAAGGCTGGTCATCTAAACTCAACGAAGCTTTGTGGGTATATAGGACGGCCTACAAAACACCAATCGGAACCACACCTTTCAAGCTGGTCTATGGTAAATCTTGCCATCTACCGGTGGAATTAGAACATAAAGCCTATTGGGCTATTAAAACATTGAACTTAATGTATGATTCCGCAGGTGAAAAACGTATCCTAGATCTGCATGAACTAAAAGAGTTAAGATTAGACGCTTACGAAAATGCTAAAATATATAAAGAACTAACTAAAAAATGGCACGATAAGCGCCTGTCTAGAAAAGAATTTAGTGTGGGAGACGTTGTACTCCTATTTAAATCAAGATTAAAACTCTTTCCTGGGAAATTAAGGTCTAGATGGTCCGGTCCTTTTGAGATTACAAAAATTCTACAAAGTGGAGCGATAGAAATAAAGGGGGGGGGGGGATAGTAATCCATTTTTAGTTAATGGACAACGTCTAAAACACTATCACAGCATTGAAAATAGAGATTATTTGAACTGCCTAAGACTTTTAGAGTTGCCCACCGAACCCCCTAACTAAGCATCTAATTGAATTCGTCAGGCTTTCGACGTTAAAAACAGCGCTTAATGGGAGGCAACCCATGCTTTTTGTTTTTCTTGCTTTATATTTGTTATTTCTTTACGTTTCCTATGTTTTATTTTTATTTTGCAAATTTTTAGTTTCATTTATATCATTTTAAATTTAATTTGAAAATGTCGTGCTGATCTTAAAATTGAAAAATACAGGATTATAAAGTCTCTCTACTCTTTCTGTTCTCCTCTTCTGCTTACATTTTTTTTGCAAAAAGTACTAATTAATGGCAAACGAGGATAACTTGTTAGTAGAATTCAGAGATGGAGCACAATGGCATCGCTATGAGGCTTTGTCTCTCAGACCATTTGCCTTGACAAAATTTGCCCACAGACCCACCATGACCGCCTTAGGTGTAGGTGAGAGCGTAGACTTTCTGTTTAGCCAATTAGGTTGGGAGGGTTTTGCCAACAAGAAACATAAATGCTACCGTAGGTTGACTTTAGAATTCCTGAGCTCTTTAAGCTATAACCATCACTGTGGAAAAGGTTTAACCGGGGGGAGAATTACCTTTAAACTATTTGGATACAGCTGCCAGTTCACCATAAAGGAACTGTCGGATCTTTTAGGATTTCCTGAAGGACCTAATGTTTTCTCTGTCGTTCAAGAGGACTTAGTGTTGGTTGGAGAGCTGAATGATTTTTGGGGTAGAATTTCAGGGAAACCTGATTTTGACATGGACCCTATGCTTTCAACAGAAATACATAACCCCGCTTTCCGTTACTTTCATATGATCCTGGCCTATACTTTATTTGGTAAACCTGAGAATGATAACACTGTTTTGAGGGATGAGCTTTTCATTATGTTTTGTGCTTCTCAGTCTAGAGAGGTTAATGGACTCACTTTTATGTTGAACAACTTTTGCAAACTCATTAATAATGATAACAGTCCAATTCTGATAGGTAGCCTAGTTACAAAAATAGCTGATGCTATGGGATTCAGAACCCGACTTTCTAAGATTAACCCCTTTGGAGAATATAGACCCATGAATATCACTTTTTGTTTCAATAGGGCTATGATTAGGAACCAAGGTCCGAACCATTTTCAGCTTCTGATTAACAATGTTGTCGTACCACACTTTACACTTCCAAATCATGAACGTACAAGCGTGCACAATCAACATAATTGGCTATATGACCTTGATGAACCCGTGCCTGAACCGGAAGAAACCTTTCTTGAACCTGAGATCGACCCAAAAACACCCCCTCATTATCATGACCTTGATTATATGGAATTCCAAGAAGACATTGACATTCCTAAAGTTGATGCCACTAACTATGCTGCTAATCTGAATTCTATTCTAAAGACTATGGATGATTATCATAAAGAAATCACTTCAGTAAAGGATGAGCTAAACACTATACGACAAAACATTGTTGGACTCATGGATTTGACCGTTGAACAATTTGATCATTTAAATCAAGCCATTGCATCTTTGAAGAAACGCCTTGGCTAGATTTATGAAGCACCTTATTTTCAAGATTTTTATGCATTTACTTTAGAACAATTTTACATTATTTCATTTTTCATTTTTCATGTCGTGAATAATTTGATCTTCATACAGTTTTGATACACTGCTAGTATTTTACTAGCACCTCTTTGGTTTTAAAGGATAATTTCATTTGCTGCTAATGTTGACTCTTTATGATTTCAATTTCATTCCTGTTCATACTTTTTTTAATTTATGTTGTCATGTTACTTATCTCTGTGTATGCAATATAATGTTGTTTCTATATGCTTACCATTGCCTGTTACTAAAATATTATGTTTGGAATTGTTTCTGTCTTAAACTATTTCACCACCCAGAAATTGCGAGCGTCACGATCGTGACGACCCCGTGACGACCGTCACGCGGGTTTGGAACGCGTTTCTGTGTTAAAACAGAATGCTTCCTTCGCTTTCTTTCTTTTCCAATTCCATAACCGTCCCACCATTACCATTTGACCCAAATTCAACATTTTCCTTTCCCATTCGTCTTCCCCATTCACTATATATTCATAACGTGTACCATTTCTTTTCACAAACCCTCATTCTCCACAACCCATTTTCTTCCCTAATTTCTATGTAACCCACCAATGGCACGACAAATTCCTGACCTATCAATATTGAACTTCAGAGATGGAGAGACAGGAGAGCGTCAAAGGGCTAGGTACATCGATTACTACCAACGTTCCGTACAACCAACTCGCTACGTAGACGTTGCATGTCTAGAAGAACTCGGAATTCTTGAGGGAGTTAAATGGATGCTACAAAATGCTGGTCTATGGCAGCTCTGCACTCAGAGCCGACCTACTTACGAAGCCCTAACGTTCGAATTTCTCAGTTCTTTCACCTACGTAACACCTTCTGGCGAGACGAATTAACTCACCGGCGTAGCCACGTTCCGCATGTTCGGTACTGAGTATAAAATCGGCCAAGAGCAACTTGCCGAAATGCTTGGTTTCCACCATAGTGAGAGTGTGCACCGCCGAGTACCACAGGAAACTTTCTTTCAAGCAGCATTTCAATTATGGAATCAGTTGACAGGAACAACAGTCGATAGCTAGGATAGCCTCAACGCAACTTACATCCACAACCCAGCCGTCAGATATGTTCACCGCACATTAGGAAGCACTATTTTTGCACGGGATAGCAACCACAAGGTAAACTCTAAGGAGATGTTTTTCCTCTATTGTATGTTTCACCCAGACCCGATCAACGACGCACCATTTCTGTTAGCACACATCCAGGCTAATTGTGCTAGAGGTTCCAAACCCTTCTATTTTGGAGGGATTGTCACCTCTATTGCTCTAAGTTTGAATTTGGAAAACGAGCTTACCAGATTACCCTCCATGCCTCCGGTGCTCCTTGAAATAGACTATTGCCAAAACTCTCAGCTCATCAAGTTACGACGAGATGGGAAATACCATCCTATGGTCCGCACCAAAACTGTAAGAAGTATCATTATGCCTTGCAGGAGCCGCATTGACCCTTAGAATATGGCCAATTGGCTCTTTGATCTGAATGCTCCTGAGCAAAATGCACCTGCACATGATGATCAAGAACATGGACTTGTTGATGAGATGGAGCAAGAGATGGATAACGCCCCAGAAAACCAACCACCGCCTGCTAATGATGCTCCCTCGACCTCCAGACGTCGTCGCCGCCCCGACCAAGACCCCGTTACTAATGAAGAAATCTTGAGGGCTATATGGCAACAAAACCAGCTGGCTGCACAGAGAGAAGCACATCAACAGACGCAACACAATGAAATGATGACTCTCATGCGTCAAATCCAACAAGGGAAAGTTGACCAAGGCCAGAGGCTTGACGGTGTCATCGATGAGATGGGTGCATTGACACTGCGAGTACAGGACTTACACAATTACATCCATCATGTGGGCATTCCAGATCATGTGGCACGGCATGGACGCAGGCGCCCTAGAGCCAGAGGACGTGGAGCTCCCTGATTTTATTTTGTTTTTCTTTTTAGTTTTTCTTGTTAGTCCCCTTTATATCGCAACATTGAGGACAATGTCCGATATAGTGTGGGAGAGTTGGCTTATTTTCGTTTCATTTCCCTTTCTTGTACTTTCTTTGTCCCTATCAAAGTTAATATATGAGTATTTTCGTTCAGTATTCCGATTTCCCCATTTTATTCTGCCACATAACGAAAAAAAATTTACGATTAATGCACATCGTGACATACCAAGCTTTAAATTAGGAAGCTGGGAAAGTGCTAACAAGATCGATACCGTCTTGACAGCTTAGACCTCTTGTGTATGCAATATCAGTTTCGATACTTATTATACGATACCTTGAGTTTAGTCCTAAAGTAACCCCTAGTAGTTTATATTAGCAGTCAGCACCGTCTAAATCACAAACCACGTGGGGAGCCGATGAATATAAGTGTTTGATGCCCAGATCATGATATGAGAAAAATATTTCTTATCCATATGCCGAAAAAAAATAGAATATGCAACAACTCTCATAGTTGTGAAAATGTGTAAGTAAAGAAAGAAAATCCGTTGTCGATTGGTTCAGAGGTACCTGATTCTGAACTTGGTAGGGCGAACTACTGTTCGATCCCCCGCAATCTACGAACGCGATGCATAAAGGATTACCACACTTGTGTATCAGGCCCCGTGAGAGAAAATGGGATCAAAGTCACTAACCGGTTGCTCCACTACGTGCGTGAACAAGGCAAAGGGCTTAATGTGATTGCGTTAGAATGAAGCTGGGTGAAATAGACACGAAAACTTTTGGTTGAACTATAATAGAATGATTAGAACTGGATTGTACAAAAGAGAGGTCTATGACAAGCTTGTTGCTTTGTGTCATTATTGTATCCTTAGTGTTTTACACTAGTACCTGTCTTACTAACAAGAAACTCTTTTTCAAATCCATTGGTATACCAGGTATGTGCATTTGATGAAGTTTGTCCGATTTAACAGACGGATTGCTTGAGGACAAGCAAAGATTCAAGTGTGGGAGAGTTTGATAACACGAAAATATATCATGTTTTTACTTTTATTTATGTTATTTTCTTATTTCATTTTCGTCTAATATCCGATTTTCTCGAGATTATTTAAGTGTTTTTGCAGGTAATCCCACTTTCCAAGTCAAAGTATGCTAAGTGTGGAAAAGAACCAAAACATGCAAGAAAAGAGCAGAAAAGTGAAGCAAAACAGCAGAATTCAAAAATTGTTGCTGTGATGATCGTCACAGTCCACCACGACCGTGGCAGTTGCGAAATCCACCACGACCGTCACAATCCATTACGATCGTCATGCGTCTAAAATGTGTTTAATCCATTAACAGAGACGTGGTTACGAGTTTTCAGAGGAGCATTTTCACACGACCTTATTTTCTCTGAACAAATCTAGGTTCCAAAGCCACTTAACTGCCAAGAGAGATGCCTACGTTTTCTCCAACCACTACATCAGCTGGGGCTATAAATACATGTGATTACGAAGAACAGAGGGTGTCTTATTTTCTGCATTCTGAAGTACCGTCTTGCTGCCAAATTATTTCCAGATTTTGATTTGTTTTGTTTGTATTTACCTTTCCTTGTCACCCGTTACCGAACAAAGTAATAGTTTTTCACATTGAGGAACTATTACACTTTAGATTTAGATTGTTTCATTGCCTTCATCATTTGCTATTTTATTTTATCCAAGCAAGAACCTACCAGTCTGTGGAGGGATTGCTACTACTGCATTTATCAGGTTTCCATTATTCAATTTATAGTATCGTTTATTTTCTTCCAATTATGTCTTCGATTAATTATTTTTCCGTTTTTACGTTTGAGTTCGTAATTATGTCAAGCTAAACCGATCTTATCGGTATGTAATGAAGTAACCCAATTGATCAAATAACTCTAAGCTAAAATCAATAATTAACTTTTCTTCTGGCTTCGATTTCTTAATTTTAAACCGAACTTTTATTACGAGAGTAAAAAGGTAACAAAGGTTAAGGTCAAGACCATGGGAGTGTGAGGCTTTACCCGGATAGCTGAAATCGGGCATTAGTTTTAAAAACAGCGGAAGCGCTTTAAAGTTAATTAGGTCTTATTAGTTTTCAAAAAGTATTTTTAACCTCATATGGGCTAGCGAGAGCAGACATATTGACTTAAGAGTATAGTCCGAGGCAATAACCACAGGAGTGTGAGGCGAGGACTTTTAAACTGGTTTTTCCTACAGATGCATAGGGTGATAGATCTTTATACGCTTAGGTTTAATTAATTCCACATAGGTTTACTGAATTATATACCGATATCTTATTCATAACTAGTATTCCGGAATTTTAATTTCTCTTTAATTTCCCGTTTGAACTTGAAAACTAATTCTGATTAGCCTTAGATAAACATAGTAACGATAGATAACGGTGCGTTCGATTTCTAGTCTCTGTGGGATCGATAATCTTTTAAAACTACACGATACGACTGTATACTTGCAGTTAGATTTATTTAGGCACACTAAATAGAGCGATCACTCCTCACGATGACTACGGGTTGAAAATGAACAACAAATGGAAAACGATGAACCGATGAAAAATGATGAACCGATGAACAACTGATGAAAAACAATGAATGATGAATGTTAGGGTTGATATGGTGTTTTATTTCTCAAAACTAAATGTTAGGGTTGAAATGATGTTTCGTATCGTATCGTTATTCAGTGCAAAGAATGGCTACTGAAGAGACAAGCTAGTTAGTTATTATAAAAATGAATGAAAGATACCACCACGGTCAACAACTAGAACCGTGGTGATATATTATTTGCTTAATTAAATTTCATAAAGAAACACCAGTATATTACAATTTAAAATATTTAAAAATATATAAAAAAATATGTCACAACAGTTCAGCTACTCAACCGTGGTGGTATCACATTTATTTAAAAAAATTAAAACAAAATGATAAATATGTCACAACGGTTGTTTAAACAACCTTGATGGTATCACATTTATTTTTAAATAAAAATAAATAAAAATACAACTGCGCGTCTAAATGTTAAAGAAATAAAACATTTGAGGGTGCTGAAATTCAAGCCCATGAAAGGGTGATTATATAACCACGGTCATATCTTTTAACCGTAAGTATATCATATCAAAATTTTAATAAGTAAATAAAATAAAATGTTTGCTCGTTAACTAATAGATGTCATCACGGTCCTTCGTAGCACCGTGATAACTTTGGCGTTGTTGTATATACATTTCGTAGTAGTAGTTGTAATTAATTTTTTTTAAGGTAACTTGTTGATGATGAAAGTTGTATGAGAAACTGTATAGGCCCAAAAAATGTTTGGGATGTGAGATTGAAAAAGAGAGGACGAGTAACCCCAAAAAGGTATTGGTGATTTCTTTCAACATTTTCATTTTATGGGGGTGTGTCAGCACAAGAAGTCTAATTATGGATCCTTTGTTTGAGATTAAAAAAAATATTTCATTGTCAATTCAGGACCTTATTAGATCTAATTGTCTTAAGTTTTTTAATTAAAGTAGGTATGAACAGACTAAACAAAATATTGGACTAACACTAAAGAAAAACGTTCCCAAGTGTCATAATGCTGCAGCGTGGAATTAATGTGGAAAAATAAGGTAGTTGTTAGGTGAATTTCATGTCACAAGAACTTTTTAATAATTAAATAAGATTTAAGATGATGGGACTTTTAAAATGTTTAAAAAAATTGTGTCGTGTTAAACACGTCGCAACAGATATTTCCTAATAAAAAAATGCGTCAGAGATTTCACGTGGGGGAGATTTGAATTTAAAAAAATTAAGTTGTGGCGTGAAAAGGACGTCACAACATACTTTTCAAAAAATTCAAATTCACGTGGGAATATTTTCTGAATGGAATGATGGTTTGGTTAAGAATATATGAGTATTGTGTCAGATCGACGTTTCCGGCGTGGAAATCATGTCGTAAGGCAAAAATTATTTTTTGATTGCCACGTGATTTACATGTCGCTGAGTTACGACATAATTTCCATGACGCAGAAAGTGCTATATATGTACCAACTTCATTCCCCACGCACAGAACCTCCACATTTCAGACTTTCTTCCTCATTCCCTCACAAAACCTCCACGGGCATGTCATACCCTAATTTTTTACCCCGAAGATGCCACCTTATTTTCATCATAGGAATAACATTCATCATTACATATAGACATGTCTTTATGCATCACTAACCCATCACAAGTACAAGATGTGTATGTTTACTTTCTTCACAGGTTAGTGTCGCAACTGCGAAAAAACAACCGGCGAGAACAAGAACAGAAGAGTCGCCACCGAACGTTATTTATCCCGACGCAGGGAAAGGAAACGATCGAACAAAACCTGAAGAAGGGAAAGACATGGTCATTGCAACCATAGTCTAGGTTCGGGAGTCGGTTGCGCGAGGGGAAGGTATTAGCACCCCCACGCGTCCATCGTACTTGATGGGATCCACGCTTGTTGTCTAATCAAAAGGTGAGTTATCTAAAGCCTACTGCTAAACGGAAACGGAAAAGGGAAAAACAAAAGGAGAAACGGACTCGCAAGGATCATCGCGATCCTATGCCTACGTATCTTCGTGGACGAACGAAGAATCAGAGTCAATGTAGTTCGACGGACTATGCACTAATGAGGGAAAGGTTGTACGTCGAGATATTGCATCTCGTGCCTACGTATCCTCAATCGAACGGGAAAGAGGAATCAAAGCAAATGTAGTTCGACGGACGAGTCGAAAAAGAGGGAAGGGTGCTCTCCAAGACATCGTCGTCTTGTGCCTACGTATCCTCAATCGGACGAGAGAGAGAAAGTCAGAGCAGTCGTAGTTTGACCTACAAGGTTTTGTGTTTTTATGTGAGCGGCGAGCTCTTTTCTGAAAATGATTTGGAACCCAACAATCCCGAAGGATGTAAATGATTTGAATTTGTTTTTGTGTTTTTTAGACAGAAGTGAATTAAAGTTAGTTTAAAACTCACATTGCACTAAAGTCTATGAGATAGGAACGAATGCATCGCGAATCGTCCCAAGACGGGGCGCCCGCTAAACACTCTAAAAAAATGAAGGGAACCCCCTTATTCCTCATTTCCCATGTACTTAAGGCTCATGGCGCACAATGCCCGTTGCCTTTATTAAGTATCTTAAACTTGTTAGGAGATGAGAAGAGAAGATTCAAAGGAAAAGAAAACACTAAGGGAATTCTATCCTAATGTTGTCATGCAATATGACCCTAAGGTGGAGGTAAGAAGGGAAGATTCTACCTAATGTTAGCATACATGGTTTGAATCTTAATGTCTACCCTACTCCAAGCTTAATCAAAGATTAAGTTGGACTAGGGAACCCTAAGGGAGCATGCAAAAGCAAAGTAACAAGAAAATAAACCAAAAACAGCAGCTACAACAGCACTCCAGCACCTGTACAGCGGTAAATTCCGGCCAATACACCAAACAACATTCAACAGCTCATGTTTCAACACAAAAATAGGTGTAAGAAGGCAAACAGCAGCACATACAACAGCACACATGCAAAGGGACAACAGTGGAAAACAGGGCAGCAAACATTCAAAAATGATTCAAACATGGAATAACAGATATGCGTCAAGCATTACACATTCTTCAATCAAACATGATCACAATCACACCACACACCATGGTAAACAATTCTTGAAAACATCAAGAAAGAATGCACATCATTTGACAATTGAACAAATTAATTCAAGCATGCACTTCATGAAATTAAAAGCAAACAAGAAAGGGTGCAAACAAACTTGCACTAGAATCACAATTGAATATCATTAATCAACACACAAAGGTTATGTGAACAAAGTGAGATGAGAATGAAACAAAGTCAGAACTTAAATCACATCATGATCAACCAATTCAAACATGTAAGAAAGCTTTACATTAACATGCATCATGAACCAAAGTAGTAGCAATCAAATGCTAGTGAAATGCATCATGGAAATCAATCAACAATGACCAAGTGAAGTGAAAACTTGATGTGAATCCAAGTGGGCAGTATAAAATGCATAATCCATGAACCATAATTAAACTCAAACCAATCAAGAAGGATCATCAAGTATCATACTCAAAGCATATGTAAAAACTAGGCATGTATTCAACAAGATTAAGTCCAAAATGATTCACATGTTCTCATACAAGTAAGACAATACCAAAAGAAGGTTATACACCAAGTGCTAAGGCAAAATCAGAACCTTAAACATGTCATATTAATCCAATAAAGACAAAAAGAAACATCAAAGCCTAAGCTCACAACATGCATCAAGACTAGTTGAACATATACCATGATCATTCTCAAAGGAAAACAAATGTTCAAGCAAGGTAAAAAGCATACATGATCCAACTTATGCACACCATAACATCATACTCAAATGTATCACATCACATTTATTTCCAAGAGATTACAAAAGTTCAACAAGTTATTATCCACACATGAACCAATATGCATCATGAACATGCTTCAAGAATACAAACAAATCAATAATCTGAAAATCGTGCATCAAAGATTCACATACATCCAGCAACTAGAGGTTAAACAACCCTAGAAAATTCCACAAATATGCATCATGCAAAGCCATGAAGGTTAGGGGTGGAATCAATACATGCTTCCAAACAACCAAAAAAACAAAAGTTACAGGTGCAAATCGATTGCAACAGGGTGCAAATCGATTGCACAGTTACAGAATGCAATTTCTAGTGAAAAAACACAGGTGCAATAGATTGCACTAGGATGCAAATCGATTGCACAGTAGCAGACCTGCAAAAATCACTTCTCATAATCACTTTTTCAACACCAATCACTTATTCAAACATCCATATGATCATGTAATCAAACATACACGAAAATCCACATCAAATATCAGTAATCAAACACACACTTCATCAATCAAACAACAAGATCATGAATCAAATCAAGCAAACTGATCAAATCAAATTGAAAACCACGAATCTACATTGTATAAGTTGAAATTAAGCTAAATCAATAATGGATCTGAAATTAACCAACCTACAAAGCTGAGAATTGCTTTGGTAAGTGTTGGAAACGAAAATCCAAAAATCCAAGCAAGAAATCCAAGATCCTAGCAAGAAACTTCAAGATCCTAGCAAGAAACTTCAAGATCCAAGCAACAAGCTAACAATACTTCAAAATCACTTCCAATAAGCACTTCTGAAATTCCAGATCTAGATCCAAACGAAAATCACCAATGAAAAGCAACAATGGAGTGAAAATGGGAGGCTTAAGCTTAAGAATTAACAAGTTCCAATGAAGAACAATGTTGATTGATTCATTGCCCACTTGGATTCACATCATGTTTTCACTTCACTTGGTCATTGTTGATTGATTTCCATGATGCATTTCACTAGCATTTGATTGTTACTACTTTGGTTCACGATGCATGTTAATGTGAAGCTTTCTTACATGTTTGAATTGGTTGATCATGATGTGATTTAAGTTCTGACTTTGTTTTATTCTTATCTCACTTTGTTCACATAACCTTTGTGTGTTGATTAATGATGTTCAATTGTGATTCTAGTACAAGTTTGTTTGCACCCTTTCTTGTTTGCTTTTAATTTCATGAAGTGCATGCTTGAATTAATTTGTTCAATTGTTAAATGATGTGCATTCTTTCATGATGTTTTCAAGAATTGTTTACCATGGTGTGTGGTGTGATTGTGATCATGTTTGATTGAAGAATGTGTAATGCTTGACGCATATCCGTTATTCCATGTTTGAATCATTTTTGAATGCATGCTGCCCTGTTTTCCACTGTTGTCCCTATGCATGTGTGTTGTTATATGTGCTGCTGTTTGCCTTCTTACACCTATTTTTGTGTTGAAACATGAGTTGTTGAATGTTGTTTGGTGTATTAGCCAGAATATACCGCTGTGCAGGTGCTGGAGCACTATTGTAGCTACTGTTTTTTGTTTATTTTCTTGTTGCTTTGCTTTTGCATGCTCCCTTAGGGTTCCCTAGTCCAACTTAATCTTTAATTAAGCTTGGAGTAGGGTAGACATTAGGATTCAAACCATGTATGCTAACATTAGGTAGAATCTTCCCTTCTTACCTCCACGTTAGGGCCATATTGCATGACAATATTAGGATAGAATTCCCTTAGTGTTTTCTTTTCCTTTGAGTCTTCTCTTCTCATCTCCTAACAAGTTTAAGATACTTAATAAAGGCAACGAGCATTGTGCGCCATGAGCCTTAAGTACATGGGAAATGAGGAATAGGGGGTTTCCCTTCATTTTTCTAGAGTGTTTAGCGGGCGCCCCGTCTTGGGACGATTCGCGACGCATTCGTTCCTATGTCATAGACTTTAGTGCAATGTGAGTTTCAAACTAACTTTAATTCACTTCTGTCTAAAAAACACAAAACAAATTCAAATCATTTTCATCCTTCGGGATTGTTGGGTTCCAAATCATTTTTAGAAAGAGCTCGTCGTTCACATAAAAAACACAAGACCTTGAAGGTCGAACTACGACTGCTCTGACTTCCTCTCTCTCGTCCGATTGAGGATACGTAGGTACAAGACGGCGATATCTTGGCGAGCACCCTTCCCTCTATTTTGACTCGTCCGTCGAACTACGTTTGCTCTGATTCCTCTTTCCCGTCCGATTGAGGATACGTAGGCACGAGATGCGATATCTCGACGAGCAATCTTTCCCCCATTAGTGCATAGTTCGTCGAACTACGTTGACTCTGATTCTTCGTTCGTCCACGAAGATACGTAGGCATAGGATCACGATGATCCTTGAGAGTTCATTTCTCCTTTTCTTTTTCCCTTTTCCGTTTCCGTTTAGCCGTAGGCTTTAGATAACTCACCCTTTGATTAGACAATAAGCGTGGATCCCATCGAGTACGATGGACGCATGGGGGTGATAATACCTTCCCCTCGTGTAACCGACTCCCGAACCCAGACTATGGTTGCGATGACCATGTCTTTCCCTTCTTGAGGTTTTATTCGATCGTTTCCTTTCCATGCATCGGGATAAACAATGTTCGGTGGTGACTCTTCTGTTCTTGTTCTCGCCGGTTGTTTTTCGCAGTTACGACAGCTGGCGACTCTGCTGGGGAGTCTGGTTCCCTATGCAAGTCAATCCAAGTGCTTGTCTGTTTTATTTCATTGGGTGTTTATTGTTGTGCTTTATTTTGTTGTATATTATTGTATTACTATTTTACTGCATTTTATTGCATTTGTGATTACTGTTATCATATTGCTCTGCTGCTGTTGTGCTGTTGGGAGGGTTGGTTCCATGAGAGATAAAACCCAATACCCAGGCTTGAGTATATACCTAGGACTAGAGTGGAAATTAGTGTGGCCTACGTAGCATCTTGGTACATTTGGTTTACATGAAATCCACATCCAGACGAGGTTTTCTTGGGAGATATTCTGATTTGTGCGTCTTGTGCATTTTGGGGTGTTAACCTTGGGAGTTGTCGACTCTGGAGGCCATTCCCCGAGGACTCAGTTGAGGCACTCCTCCCAAGAGGTAATAATGGCAGACCAGAAATGGCAAACCCATTATGCTTCTTGATCCGAGGACCCGAAACTGGGAACTTATCATAGGGCGACCTTTTTTAGGGGAGTCAGTTGAGACCTCCTCGAATAATGATGATGCCAAACTAGAAATGGTGAACGCATCATCATTTCTAGACCTGAGAGCCCGTGAAGCTGAGGATCCTCAGTTTTTCTAGAACCCACATGTGAAATGGGCTTGGTGTTCGCAGGTTTGCAGGTGAACTTGACCTTTAACCTCCTTTGTTTTCTGGTTTTTTATTCAGTGTGTATTTATCAACCTGGTTCTCTGGTTATCTCAGTGATCCGATACTCTGGTATCCTGGGTTTCTGGTCCTTGTTCAGTTGACAGTACAACAAATGTTCAGAGAAACTTGATACCTTGATCCCATTTTTGCATTTGCATCATTCTGTAGCATTCTAACATGTTTGACAATTTTTAGGGCTTGCATCTTATCCTTGATTCCAGTTGTCGAAGTTTTCTCGTCATAGATGCTCAAAGGAAGAAAAATGTAGCATACACGTTTCCAAGCCCAACTCTGGATTTGCTTCACAAGATGATAGGTATGAATGATCTTGGGGTTCGCGCTGATTTCAAAGATGAATATGGGAGGTTATTGAAGATTGTCCGTAATATCTCAAAGTACGAGCATGACGCCATTCATATGCTCTTACAATTTTATGATCCTCTATTGCGCTGCTTTACCTTCCCAGATTATATCCTGGCTCCAATGTTGCAAGAGTTCTCCTTTATTTTGGGAATCCCCATCAAGCCGAAGATACCTTTCTTTTCTTAAGAATGTCCAGGCTTAGATGAAATTGCAGCTGCTCTTCATATAGGTGAATCTATTCTGAGTAATAATGTTGTTGACAAACAAGGATTTAAGGGTTTTCTATTGAAGTTTTTGTTTGATCAAGCTAGCTTGTATGCTAAGGCGAAGAGTTGGACCGCTTTCAACGTTATCTTGGCTCTGTGTATTTACGGGATTGTTCTATTCCCTAACATCCCTGATTTTGTTGATATGCACGTTGTCTGGATCTTTATCTTGAAGAATCCTATACCCACTCTCCTCGGTGATGTATACCATTTTGTTCGCTATAAAAATTAGAAAAGAAGGGGGAAAACTGTAAGTTGTTGTACGTCACTCCTGTTTACATGGTTTTTGAGTCATCTTCCTCAAACTGGGGCATTTGTCGATACGAAGGACTCTTTGAAGTGGTCCAAGAGGCTGATGGGGTTGACCGCTGATAACATTGTCTGGTTTAATCACAGTCTACTGGGTATAGAGCTTATTTTCAGCTATAGAGAGTTCCCAAATGTACCTTTAGTGGGGAGGAAAGGCGGAATTAATTATAACCCTTCCCTTACCATCAAGCAGTTTGGGTATGCTTTGAGAGTTCCCCCCAAAGAGCAAGATGTCAAAGAATCCCTGTTATTTAATGGTACCGAATACCAAGAGGCGCTAAGGAAAGTTGTGAACGCTTGGGGATAAATTCATAAGAAAGGGAAGACCTTTTTTGGGAAGTGTAACAACAGAGCTTTCTCTCCGTATGTGGAGTGGATTCGGAGGAGAGCAGAAGAAGAGCTCTTGTCGTTCTCAATAGAGCCGTCGTTGTATCCACTGATGATTGAACAACCTACCACAATTGAGATAGAAAAGTATAATAAGTTGTGGGTTGAGAAGGAGAAGCTCCGTAAAGAGAACAATGAACTGTAGAGATAGATCAGCCAGCTGAAGCATGATCAAGGTGAAGCCATCTACACTGCCAAGGTAAAGACAGAGCTTCTAGCTAAAAGGGAGAAATAATTAGCCAAAGAGGTCGCAGCCAGACAACGAGTAGGACAAGCTTTGAAAGGCACTAGCAGTGTGCTTAAATCCAAGAAGGCAGAGTTATCTAAAGCCTTGGTAAGAATTCACAAGTTTGATACTCACCGAAACACTGCAATGGCAACCAATAAACAAAAGGAAGACGAGTATCTGGATAAGATTGAAAATTTGAAGATGAAGCTCAAGAAAAAAGATGAAGAGATCCTATCAGAGGTGTTCTAGAGAAGACCAGTTGAAGATCGACTCAATGAAGCCTTGGCCGCTATAGAAGAGCTGAAGATTCAAGCTGAGGTAAAGAAGCCTAGAAGTGAGGGTCCTGGTATGGATGATGTTTTTGGGGAGGATGCTTGGGAACTGCATTGCCGATACTTGAAAGAGATCATGCACAGGAGAGATGTTCTCATTCAAGAATTAATTCAGAGGCCAAAACACCCCGACACCAAAAAGTTATTCAAGGAGGTTCAAGACTGGAGCAAAGAGCATAATGGCTGGGGAGGATTGGCACTTGTGGACTTTGATGAGATGTCTTAGCTTTTCTTGTGTTGTATTTGATCACCCCCAGGCTTGTTGGTTGGGATCTCTGGTTTTTGTATTCGGATGTATCTCTTGGGCTGTAATTATTGACAAATGGTTATCCTCTGGTTTTCTTAATATATTAGCAGAAGTTATTGAAATTCTGTTTTATCTTATTATTAAACTGGAATCAAGGGGTGGATCGCCCTGCGAATATTCAGACATGTTCATTTGCATTTGCATATTCATAATCATTGTGCATAACAGGTGTTTATCTCTGGGTTTCTTATCTTGTTCTTTTTCTTCAGTCAGGATTACTGATCATCACATCCACCGTTATTCTAATCGATAGAATCAGAAGAAAGCTATGGATCAACTACAAGCTAAAATGATTGAAATGCGGACTCGCATGACTCAATTCATGGATTTAATGCAGAATGTTGATGTGGGTCAAGAAGAGCTGAGGACCATTGTTCAGCCTCTGATTGCTAGAGTTGACGAAGATGGGGTTCTTCATGGTGGTGTTCGCACTCATGTCATTCCTCCGGGAGGAGGTGTTAATGGTAATGGTTTCCATGGTGGTCCTCCGGGCGGAGGTATTCCTGTCCCTTCTGTTGTTGTTCCTCCGGGCGGAGGTGAAGCTGTTGTGATCCCTTCTATGGTGGGAGGAGGTAATAGTGTTTGTGCGATACATGGCGCTGGAGGCCATCGCTATGACGATCAACAAGATGACATGTTCTCTATGCCTGGTGGAGTTGCTGGCCACCAACCTGATAATGATAGGAGAATCAAAATGATTGAAGAGAAAATGAAAGCTTTTGAGAACTAGAATTCATTAGGCTTGGATGTGGAGGATTTGGGACTGGTTCTTGGTGTTAAGATTCCTCATAAGTTCCAGGTGCCCACTTTCAAAAAGTATACCGGTGTCACTTGCCCTAAGACTCATGTCAGGGCCTACGCTAGGAAGATGTCTGCTTATTCTGACGATGAGAAGTTGCTGATGCATTTCTTCCAGGACAGCCTGTCTAGGGCATCCTTGGAGTGGTATATGCAGCTGGAAAGAAGTCATGTTCGTAATTGGCGTGAACTAGTTGAAGTATTTGTCAAGCACTATCAATACAATACCGACATGGCTCCTAACAGAACGCAGTTGCAAAGTCTGTGACAGAAGAATAATGAGAGTTTCAAGGAGTACGCCCAGAGGTGGCGTGAGCTGGCTGCCAGGGTGCAACCTCCCATGGTAGAGAGGGAGATGGTTGATATGTTCGTGACCGCCCTTCAAGGGCCCTATTATGATAGATTGGTAAGTTGTATGTCCGATGGATTTGCTGATTTGGTCCTGGTCGGCGAGGAGGTTGAGAGTGGAATCAAGATGGGGAAGATACAAGCTAATGATGTGTCCTCATCTGGAGGAGGAAAGAACCCATATATCGGAAACTATAAGAAGAAGGAAGGAGATACAAAATCTGTTTCGTCCTATAATGGTAAAGGGAAAGCTCGGCAGAATTTTAATCAGTAGTTTGCTTCTGTAACCATTCTGGCTGTGCCTCAGCAGTAGAGGAATACTCCTAACCAGTACCAAAATAGGCAGCCCAATCAATATCAAAATAGACAGAGGAATGCCGAAAGTCATTTTGATCAGCCACCAATGCCATATGCCCAACTGCTACAACACCTGCTACAGTTGCAATTAGTTGAGCTCCGCACATTAGCTCCACCCACTGGGAAGCTACCTCCAGGCTATGATGCTAACGCGCATTGTGATTTTCACTCAGGTGCCCCAAGGCATACGATTGAAAGGTGTAGGGCTTTCCACCATAAGGTGCAAGATCTGGTAGACTCAAAAGCTATAAACTTCTCTAATGATGCTCCGAATGTTACTTAGAACCCGATGCCAAATCATGGTGGGCCAAGGGTTAATGCTATTGTTGAAGACGGTGAATGAGTTGAAGACTCCCTTGTTTGTGGTGAAGGAGAGATTGTTGAAAGGAGGGGTATTTTCGGGTTGTGATGAGGGCTGTTCAGAATGTTCATTGCAATCGAGCGGTTGTGTTTTGTTAAAGGCAGGTATTCAGAAATTGATCGATGAAGGACAATTATAGTTTGACTGATGTGATAAGAAGAGAAAAGTTATTGACAAAGGGGATGATATTGCCACGATATCAATTCCTTTCAAAACAATCACCATATAGCACCGGCGAGACCAGCGCCGGTCATCATCACTGTTCCTGGGCCGGTTCCTTATGAAAACACCAAAGCCGTTCCATGGAATTATGGGGCTAAGGTATTTGTTAATGGGAAGAAGCAGGAATTGGCAAGGTTATCAGCTGTGAATTTAGAAAGGGAAAGTACTGTTGAAGCAGGGGCTATCACGAGGAGTGGTAGAGTCTTTATTCCGAATGATACTCAAGTTGGCATTTCAAGACAAGATAAAGGGAAGCAGGTGATGGATGATTCCGTGCAAAGACAAGTCATGAATGATTCAGCGACAAAACAGGTTGATAATTCTTTCTCGGAAAATGTAGAGGAGTTTATGAGGTTAATCAGAAAAAGTGACTACAAGATTGTTGATCAGCTTCATCAAACACCATAAAAAATATTCATTCTATCTTTGTTGTTGTGCTCTGAGGCGCACCGAAATGCGTTGTTAAAAGTTTTGAATACATCATATGTACCTCAAGAGATATCTGTCAATCAATTAGAAGGGGTTGTGGCTCATGTGAATGCTGGGAACGGCTTGGGTTTCACGGATTTAGACTTGACTCCAGCTGGGAGGAATCACAATAATGCTCTACATATTTCAGTGGAATGCAAAGGTTCTCTAATGTCGCATGTGTTAGTTGATACTGGGTCATCCTTGAATGTGTTTCCAAAGAAGGCTTTGATGAAATTGGATACCCGTGATCTGATTTACACGCCAAGTGACTTGGTGGTGCGTGCTTTCGATGGATCGAAGAGATCTGTATTTGGAGAGATTGTATTGCCGATCAAGATTGGTCCAGAAATTTTTTATGCTACTTTTTACATCATGGACATTCAGCCCGCCTACAGTTGTTTATTGGGTCGTCCATGGATCCATAGTGCAGGGGCAGTAACATCCACATTGCACCAAAAGCTGAAATATATGGCAGATGGGCACGTTGTAACAGTTTGTGGTGAAGAGGACATTATGGTGAGTCACCTATCAACCTTCAATTATGTGGAGGTAGACGGTGAGATACACGAGACTTTGTGTCAGGCCTTCGAAGCGGTAAAAATTCCCGAGGAGCCTCCAAGAGTGGTCAATCATCCTGAAGTGGTCAATCAGCCTGAAGTTTCGCTGTCTTCCTTCAAAGATGCACGCGCCATGGTTAAAGCTGGAAATTCCCAAAAATGGGGCCAGGTAATTGATGTACAGATGAAGAAGAATACTTATGGTCTGGGATACAAGCCACCCAGATGATTTCAAGAGCCTCCCAAGTATGCTGGTCCAGTTCAGTTCACAAGTGCTGGGGTTTTCTTTAATCGGATTAATGCTATTGGGGATGAGGGAGATAGTGATTGTGACATCGATGAATGGATCCACCCTTGCATTCCTGGTCAGAGCCTATGCAACCGGTCTTCCGAAAAAGTCATCCAAGTGACCCGTCAAGAGTAATTGCTTTTGTTTTCCACTTATGTTAAATCCTACGTCCTGCCCAAGACGTAGTGATACTTGTCTGTAGGGCTTTGATGTTATGTTTGATATTTTGTCATTAATAAAGGACGTTTTCACATTCATAAGATAATGCAAGAGTAGAAAAAGAACACAAATATAGGTGAGAAGTGTAAAAGTGATGAGAAATACCTCATTAGAGTTGATGTAGTCCTTAATAGCTGAAATAACGTCATCGTCATAAGATAGTTTAACAATGGAGCATTGCTTGAAGAAAGGGTTATAATTTATACGGAAGGCTAGTTCTTGATCCAAAAGCTTCCCAAGGTGCACCAGATATATTAAATGGTGATCATCTCCAGTCTAAGCAGTCAAGAATAAGATGAATGACATGATATAATTAGAAAGGTAGATAGAGTTGTGTAAAAACTTGACTTGACTTACGTTCTTCATAATATTTCTCAATTCCTAAACTGTCAATTTGACAAACTTGAAGCAATCTTTGTCTCAGAAAACTACATTTGCAACATGTTTATTGTATTCAACCGCGATTTCAACTTTGTATGTACAATAAGAAATATAACTTCAAAAAGATAGAAAAGATAAGATTTAATATATTAGAGATAAGTATTAGGGAACAATTTGCCATTCAAGCCAAACTCACTTAGTAACTGGTAAAAGACCAGTCTGGTGGTACCCGTGCATCCGCATGGGTAAATTAATTTAATCGGTATAAAATATTTTTAAATAATCTTATACATTTAAATGAAATATTTAATTGTACCATATTTTACTTCACTAACATTTCACAATTCAACCAATTTATTAGTAATGAGATTCCCAGCCATATAAGAGATATAGTGAACTTTAGTACTATCTTAATAAAAAAGTATTGAAACAGAACAAAAAAGATAAGTATAAATTCAACATTTTGATAGGATTCGAGAATGTTAATGTAGTATGAAATTGTCAACATTATGTATTACTATGCAGCTGGATTTGGACAAGTACTTTATTAAAACATTGCTTTTGACACACAAGTTAGACGGTCCAATCCTCCAATTTTCCTAGAAAAAGAGCAGTAAGTTTCTCATCAAGCTCCTAAACTTTATGTATACCTGGGTTATTATAAAAAGTTCAGCCAATATGTCAACAGTCCATGATAGTGTCTTATCCATGAAAACACAAAGAAAAGGATGAAGTAGTAGTTATAGTGGAAACAGGTCTAAAGTATTACCTATGAAATGATGTGAAATACTTGTTTAAAAACTACATTAGTTGGCTCAGCAAGTGATGTGTTCAAGTTGGCAAAAAACATAAACTTGTTTCCATAGTCCTTCCATAGGGCCACTTCAATAATGGATCCACTTTCATCTGACACACTTATGTTAGCACATGCTTTCTTATTGGTTCCATGAGTTTGAGTCTTGACAACTTCATGCAGAATTCCAATCAAATATGTATTCCAAAGATTAAAAAGAATGTCAAAGCAAATAACAATCATAACAAAAAAATTAAGATGTTATATGAAATTTACCATATATAAGCAGTGAGACTTAAATGATCCATTGAGAAAATCAGAGATGTACTTAAAATTGTATTGATGTGGAGGAAAGTCAGGAATTTCAATCTTGGATACAGTTGTACCGCCATCGAACATCAACATCATTTTGTTGTCACAAACCTTGAACTACAAAGAATTGATCATGGGATCACCATTATACAGCATGTACTTATCATACTCATTCAGTTTGTACACCCACTCTTTAAATTACCTACTGCGAGTGACGACTTGTATTTGTTCTCCCTGCATAACATAACAAAGTGTATGACGAATCTTATGAACAGAGGGAAGAAAAAATAACCTTTGCATCTTGTATAACCAACTCAAGATGTTGCTGGCCATTGCGCTCTCTAACTATCCAGAGGTCAACAATACGAATGGACATGTTCCATATTGTGATCCCTTGTTTCAAGTCATCAATAAAGATAGGAGGACTTGACATTCTTCAAAGAAAACATAGTCAGGGTATAGAATATCAAGAGGGCACAGATTCATTGAAACACAAATAAAAAGTAAAGAAAACATATAAACAATGAAACACACAGAACATGATTTATTGAAATATAGAAGAATATAGTCTTGATGTTTCTCATATAAGATGTTGAAACACACACAACATATTAAATTCAATAAGCATTGTGGGAGTTGGAAAACATGAACACATGAAAACATTGGTAGCAGAACATTGAAACCATATAAAGAATGCCAATCTTGGATAATTTTGAAGCTAAAATAGAGAATGATTAACATTGGCAGCAGAACATTGCAATTTTTAAAAATAGTTAGGTCAAAGTTAGAAGCAGATCTTGAACATAGTTAGCAGAACATTAGACAGATAAGTATACCCTAAATAGATAGACACATATGCCGAAGTATTCTCTTCAAAACTGATGAACACTGATATTTTTACGAAATTTCATCGACAATGAAAGAATGAACAAAATATCATTGAATAAACTTTAACATTGAAACCGTGAACAATACCATTGACGAAACCATGAAAACACAAACATTAAGAGGTGCTCCGCAATAACCGGAAATAGTAGAAATAAAAAAAAATGAAGACAAAGGTTGACGTATACACAAACCTTGCAATGGAGGAAGTTGTAGAGCTGGTTGGAGATTAGTTGGCAATTAACTATGTGAAAAATCTGAAAGTTGAAGATAAAACATATAAATATCAAAAAAATCAAAACCCTAAAATCGAAAAAACAGAAAAATGTACGAATCCCAGAAGCAGCAGATCTATTTTTTCAAGCAGATCCTGTCATCCTCTTCATCTTGCACTGGCGGAACGTCTTTACCTGTCAATACACATCGAAGTGAAGGTGTCAAAATCAGAAAAATGGAAATCAAGATCTTTGTTAGCAATGAGGAACACAAACAGGAAACTAAAAGCAAGAAAAGACGAAACCTTATGCAAGAGAGAAGCAGTGGAAATCAAAACCTGAAAAAACCAAAACATTGTCATTATTCTTGTTCACCGCCACAGCAACACAACCAGCAAATATTGCAAATATTAAGAAAGTAACGCATACCGACCTTACCGAAATAACCTGGATTGTACTTGTCGAAGAGGATTCGATGGTGGTGCATGCCTCCTGTGAAAACCCTAAATAATTTCAGATTTTTAGAAAATGAAACCAAAATTGAAGAAATAATTGCTTACAGTGTGATGAGGAAAAGGTTGGTGGTGATGGGTTTTCGGTTGGAGGTGGTGGTGGCCGGGGATAGGGACGGCGGCGCTAAGGTTTCAAGGGAAAAGAGAAAGGAGAAGAGAGGAAATGGGAGACGAGAAAAGAGAGAGTGAAAGACGGAGAATGAGGGAGAAAGAGAGAAGAAAACGTGAGGGAAAGAGGGAAATGGGTATTGCATTTGAAAATTAGATGCCAAGTGTACAAAAGGAAGCATCTTATTGGTCCATGAATATTTATTTAGTGAATTACCAATAAGGGCATGCTTTGGTCTTCACTTAAAAACAAGGGAAGGGTAAATTAGGGAGAGCATTAGCATCTTCCATTAATAGGTAGGTAGTTGATAGACCCAAAAATTTGTATATATGTTATTACTATTTCTACATTTTAGGTTTTTTTTTTTCAACAAGTTTTAAGTAAAATGACAAAAATACACTGGCTCCTGATTATCTAAATAAAAATATATTTTCTATTTCATTTTATTTTAATATTTTATAAAGTAATTAAAATCAGACAGAAATTAGTCTTAGTAAGAGTTTAAAATTTAAAAGTCCGGTTGGGGTCCGACCGAAATCAAATTGATAATAACAAAAATATATTATTTTATTTTATTTTTAAATATAATATATAAAGCAACAAATAACTAAAAATAACATGTGTATAATTTACAAGTATTTTTTTAGTAATAAATAATATACAGATAAAACTAAACATAACAACAAAAATGATTTCTGAAATTTAATTTAAAGAAAAAATGAAAACAATATTGCTGATTACTACTTACTACATTTATATGCAAGTGAATAAAAAATATGCATATACAAGAATTGAGAACTTGAACAGAAAAAATAAACAAAGTTCCACATAGTATATAGATAGTGCAAATAAAAGTGCTTTGATGCTAAGATGGTGGAAATACCTAAGTCCCATGTAGTAGGGAATAAAAACTGGGGAGCATGTATGTAAATAGATGTATGCACGGATAATATTTTAAAGAAATTTTGTATTGTTTGAGTCTTCTTTGGGCGTTTAATAGCAAGTCAAGATAAAATGGTACAGTAGTATAAATTTTTAGGTTTAATATTTTAGTTCAGTATTTTAATTTCGAGATTCATTTTGGTTTTTTAACTTTAAAAATGTTTATATTGATTCTCTAACTCTTCAAAACGTTTCATATTAGTTTTTTTTGTTTAATTAGCGATGAATTTAGTGACTGATTTTTATATTTTTCCGTCACTAATAGAATAAAAATGACTAATATATAACATTTTGGAGAATTAAAGAACTAATATAAACCATTTTTAAGTTAAAAAATTAAAATAAACCCCGAAATTAAGATACGGAATTAAAAAGGAAGTTACGCTAAATTTTTAAAATAATTTTAAACTAAGTCAAACTTTGAACCAGTTGTCGATTTGACTGTCGGATTTTTTATTTAAAACCGAGTATTTATGAAGGCGGTTTAAGATAAAATAGACTGGATTTATGTCCGATTCCCAGTTTAATTGGTTGGTTCAACACATATTTATTAACTTTGGTATTTCATCTATCTCAAAATGTTTATAAAAAAACATTTAAAATCAAATGATCATTTCAAATTTTAATACAGTATTATTATTTTTTAATCTAACTGTACTCTTTAATATTATTTGCATCACTACAACAAAACTTGATAAAAATGATTTTGTAAAAATACTTATTTAATTAAAAAGAGACCAATTTCATATGAATCAGCTCGATTTATATTTTTGATAATTTTTTAAAAATAGTTAAGTCAAACAAATAGAAAGAGAATATTTGACATGGAAAGTAAGATAATAGTTTGAAGTGTTTTTTTTTTTAAATATTGGTATCCGGATTTGTGATTGACTAATTTAAGAAGATCAATCTCACCGTCTATTAGCGGTGGTTCTGTTTAAAGTCAGAACGTTATTCTGTATGAATTAGCTCAACACAAAAATTATTAGCACCTAATAGATTTGAATTCAAAACTTTAAAAGAAGCACATTCTTAAAACTCAAGCCTCCACCAATATAAGATCTCATCAAGCATGAGTGTTGCGGTGAAAATCGGATAACAAACTATGAATTAACTTGCATCATATTTCTTTTACAACCGACTTTGATTTATCCAAAGGGAAAGGTTCAAGATCGTTAAAAAACCTAAATGGGGGAGATCTAAGGTTTGGGGGTTGGTTACGCCTAGGGAAGGTATTAGCACCCTAAACGTCCGTAGTACTCTACGTGAACCTCTTGTTTAAGTTTGTGTTATGTTATGTTTGCTTGCTAAGGTAAATGCTAAAAGGTAAAGGTAAAGACCTAAGTATGTACACTAATTTTGCTCGCCAAGACGTCGCATCTTGTGCCTACGTATCTGACTAAAGAATCAGAGCAACCGTAGTTCACCTAACTAAGGGTGACAGAAAAGGAAACATTGACTATGGCCAACGTTCCAAAGGGAATGAGCATAAGCTCATTTAGAGTCCACGATAACTCTCTAAGTCTATGTTATGAAGGGAGAAAGTGAATTCTCATGATAGTGAGAACCACACAGAGTTCATGATAACTCTGTAAGTCTGAGTAAAAGGTAAAGTGAGTTCTCATGATAGTGAGAATCACATGGAGTTCATGATAACTCCATCCTATTACTAAACTATGAGGGAAACGGCTCTTATGAGGCCAAGGATGAAACGGGAGTAGTTTATGGACTTAGGAGTCAAAGTAGGAACTTTCCTTTAGAAGGAGGGTCAAGAATCAAGCATGAATATGATATATAAATTATGCATATGAACAAAAGAATAATCAAGATAGTATGAACAAAGTAATATGAACATGGTAATAATGAAAACATCAAAATCAAATGATAATAAATCAAAGAATGATGGTAACCACATGGTATCATGTTTATCATGCTAAAAAAACAATGTCAGGCAAACGTATATACATGCAGACATAAAAAATGCATCAATGTAAATGAGCAAGAGATAGAAAGATCTGACCAGAATAGTGCATATGCTGGTGAGTCACTGACAAACCAAGATCAAAACCTCCACTCCAAGAGCATAGGGTAAAAAGTCCTAAATCTAAGTCCTCAGTCCAAACAACAATAGTAACCACAGTCCGGTCAATTGAGTTTTTTTTAGGGTTTCGATATTTATTAGTGTACTTTAATGAACAAATAAAATGAACAATATACACAAGATATAAATATGAACAATGATAATATTAACAAGGATAATAATCGACATAAAGAATAAATCAAGATATATATATTGACTGAAAGTAAATTTAGTAATTGTTGATTAATTTATTGGATCGAAGAATCGGGTCCAATGTAGTGCTGATCCGTCGTAGTACGGTCTATGAGGAAGACCATACTATAGGAGGATGCACAATTTGATCTTTGTGTTAAGACACGATGGAGAAATGATATAGAAAATCATTCTCCAATGAAATCGTGCCACACGAAAAGAAAAGGTGGAGACCTCGTCTTGAGTCACAAACTCTCGTTGATTAGTCGAAGGTAACCTATCCTGATCTCAAAGTATAGAAAGAGATCTCAATGATCACTCACTACAGATTTGAAATAATGAAGGTTCGTCGCTACGCTAACAACGTTCGTGAATAGAAAGACTTCATCGGTCAAAAATGAAAATGAAGATATAAGAAAATATATAATGAAGTAGAAATAAAGTCGGTCTCATCTTAATCATGATTTAATCGAGAAACCGATAATCTATGATATTCGACTTTCATCGACCGATAAAATAATGAAGGTGACCTCATACATATCACGACTTTTAGTAATTTGATAAATTGACTAAGTCATGATTTCTGTAATATCATCGGCCCAAAATAAAGAAACGGACTCGAAGTAAAAAAAATAAAGTTGGTCTCGTATTTAATCAAGATTTATATCGGTAAATCTATAAACTCGATATTTAACTTTCATCGACCAATAAAATAAATAAAAGGTGGCCTCATACTAATCAAGAGATTTATTAATTTTGATAAATCAACAAAAATATGATTTTTGTGAGATCATGGGCCAACCAAAATAACATTGAAATGATAATGAAAAATCAAAGATAAAAATCTAAGTGACAACCCAAATAAAATAGTACACAATTAACAAAAAAACCTTTTTAAACGAAATTTAATCAAAATAATTATTAAAACTCCTCCAAGATTTTTTTAAAAAACTAACTAATAATAAAAGAAAATTATCTTAAAAACAAAAAAGAGCGGATGAACATGTGGGTGTGATAGGTTTTAGAAGGTGTAGAGTATGAGATCACGTGGGCTTAAGCAAGCCCATCACCCTCTTTCAAAAAACAAACAGCATAAAAAAAAGACTATGGTGGAGGGGCAGATCCATGCATGGGTTCCAAAGCCCATCAGCCAACCAAATCCTATCAGAAAGAAAAACAAGTCACATTAAGATTGAACCAAGTCTCATTCAGTTTCAGCATTGACCCAAAAAGTAAAGAGAGAAAAAAAGAAAGTTCATCCTCAATAAGCAAGACGAACGCCGCAGAACTCCTAGCTTCGAAGAATCAACGCAGCACCAACCGATTCTGAGCAAAGGTCAAAACAAAGGATAACAACACCATCGAAGCGAGATCGATGCCGAACTACATCGTCTCACCTTTCCGTGCTTTTTGTCTCGATTTAAGGTTTGATTTTTTTAGGTTTTGAATCACCTTCTTCTGTTTGGTTTGAGGTTTTATGGATTTGTTTTGATTTGCGGACTTGGTTTGGGTTCAAACTCCATTCTTCATCTTCTTTCTGCCTCAGTTCGGTGTGTATAGTTGGTGGATGAAGTTTTTGTGAAAGCTTCGGTTGTTGTTGAGTTGATGAAAGTAAAAGGTTGAAGGTTGGGCGTGGTGTTGACGGGTTGCGTTGATGTTTGAATGAAACGGAGGGTCGAAGGAGTTGTGGTTGTTTTGAGGTGGATGGATTGATCGAAAGTGAATGAGGGCGGCGGTCCGGGAATGGAAACAGGGAGTGATTATGTTGAAACACGGTTGTGAATAATGATGAAAAGATTTTGGTGTGTTGTTGCAGACTTAGTGAATGGGGTCTGTTGGAAAAAAAGTTGTTGATGGTGAATGAAGGTTTAGGAATTTGGTGAGGTTTGTGAATATCACTGGGAATCAGTTTTTTTAGACTGTTGTATGATAGCTACTGGTTTCTTTCTCTGTATGTATCAGAATGTTTTGGAATGGTGGGTCGGTTTGGGAAAGGTTGATGGTGGAAGTGGTTGTTTGAAACTGGAGAGGGAGCAGATAGTTATTGGAAGTGGAAGGTTTTGTATGTGGAGGAGTTTTGGGTGTGAAAAGGGTCGCGTGTTGCTCTGGTCTAGCGTGGAGAAGTTTTGAAAAAGGTTAGAGTCTGACTTGCTTTTGGCTGATGGTAGACGTAGCAGAAAGTTTGTACGGTTACAGTTTGTATGGAAGTAACAGACCGTGCTTTTGTACATTTTTTGCGTGTTGGAGCTAAGTGTTTAGTTTGTTTGGCAAGTACGTTGTGGTAGGACTGGATGTTTGAGGCAACTGATCAGGAAAAATGGAGGTGACTTGTTCGCAAGTTTTGGGGAGTTCTTGTGTAGCAATTGGCTTTGGCATGACTTCGTAGCTGGCTTTTGGATGTAGCGTTGTTGTTGTTGTACGAAGGTTTAGCTGGGAGTTTGGAACTTGGATCTTTTTCTTTTTGATAGGCAGTCTGGTGTGGTGTGCAGCAAAGTGTTCGTACGGTTTGATGCAGAAAAGTGGGAGGTAGCAGCAAGTTGGACTTGGTGTGTTGCAGGTAAAGGGGATTTTGGACTCATGAGAAACCAAAGGCTTTTTGTTTAGCCGTATCACAAACAACATGATGAGTATACATACAATAATAAAAATGATAATGAATAAATAATAATAATAATAATAATAATAATAATAATAATAATAATAATAATAATAATAATAATAATAATGAAGTAGATAAAAATGATGATAATGATAATAATAAAAATATAATATTGAAATAAATAGAAATAAATAGAAACAAAAATAAAAACCATAATAAATGGAAACAATAATAATAATAATAATAATAATAATGGAAATCATAGTGAATATAAATAAAATAAAAAAAGCTAATTTTTAACTAATCTAAATGACTTAAAAATAGTTAAATAAAATTCTAAATAAAAACCTAAAATTCTAAAAATAATGAAATTAAAAGTGAAACTCACGTATGATAAAACATTTAAAAAAAACA
This sequence comes from Lathyrus tuberosus, assembly GCA_022829125.1. Lineage (NCBI taxonomy): Eukaryota > Viridiplantae > Streptophyta > Magnoliopsida > Fabales > Fabaceae > Lathyrus > Lathyrus tuberosus. The sequence goes on from JALAZF010000153.1 coordinate 579,634, forward strand.
GTCACGATAAAATTAAGTGACAAAAAATCAAACGAGAAAAAAAACGCGACTATGAATAAAGGATTGCATGACTGCGAACGCACAAAGGACTAGCTTAAAATAATATGAAAGACGATCAGAGGATCTAAGGGTAAAATTTGGGGTGCAACAGTTGTCCCTATTTAAATATCTTCACCGGATGACATGAGAAATGGAAAGATGGTGCAAGATATTTAAATATAGATAACCGGAAATTTTGCCCTTAGATACGCTGATATGCAATGATATGAACCAAACTAGTCTAGGATGCGGACGTGCCATGAACTTCTAGTATGATGGTATGAAGCCATGATGTTGCAAAAATGCAATCAACAACGAAAGCAAACGGGTGGATAACACCGGGGAAGGATGAAGGTTAGTATCCATGAGGTAAACTCATTGGGGACACAAGCTAACAGACAAAAGATACTTCCTGGGGAGACTCCAAGGAAACACTGGGGATAGAAAAACTGAGGGGAAACCCTACAGGTTCTTACTGGAGATAGGACACCAAAGAGGTATTCTCCACTGGGGAAAGATCCAGGGAGATGGACGACAGGTTCATATGTGACCGGACGACACTGGGGAAAAAGATACATTCTTACTGGGCATGAAACCAGAAAGAAGACATGATCACCACAGGGGATCAGTTTGAAATAAAAGGATAGACATCCTACAAAGATTTTCTGGGGATTTACTATACTGAAGAGTTCAAACGGGATCTTCGAGAAAAACCAGAAAAGACAGAGGTAAACTTTGCATCAGATGATGAAAGATGACTGGACCTTTTGGCTGTGAATGAGGTTAATGAATAAAAAATGTACCAGAACTGGTTGAGATAAAAAATATGATTCCGTTTATGGAGGATGCCAGCGATAACTAGACTTTAGGTTCAAACTTGACACAATTCAAGCAGGAACAAACTGAAATAAAAGCCTAAGGTGACTTGATTCAAACCAAAGACGGCGCCAACGATAATTGGACTTTGGGTTCAAGTTTGACACGATTCAAACAGGAACGGGATTTTAAGACAAGAGACAATGTTCGACACGATTCGAACAAGGACTCGGTTTAGGTTTGACACGATTCAAACAAGAACAAGATTTTAAAATAAGAGACAATGTCCGCCACGATTCGAACAAGGACTCGGTTCAGGTTTGACACGATTCAAGCAAGAACAAGATCTTAAAACAAGAGACAATGTCCGACACGATTCGAACAAGGACTCGGTTCAGGATTGACACGATTCAAACAAGAACAAGATCTTAAAACAAGAGACAATGTCCGACACGATTCAAACAAGGACTCGGTTCAGGTTTGACACGATTCAAACAAGAACAAGATCTTAAAACAAGAGACAATGTCCGACACGATTCGAACAAGGACTCGGTTCAGGTTTGACACGATTCAAACAAGAACAAGATCTTAAAACAAGAGACAATGTCCGACACGATTCGAACAAGGACTCGGTTCAGGTTTGACACGATTCAAACAAGAACAAGATCTTAAAACAAGAGACAATGTCAGACACGATTCGAACAAGGACTCGGTTCAGGTTTGACACGATTCAAACAAGAACAGGATCTTAAATCAAGAGACAATGTCCGAAACGATTCGAACAAGGACTCGGTTCAAGTTTGACACGATTCAAACAAGAACAAGATCTTAAAACAAGAGACAATGTTCGACACGATTCGAACAAGGACTCGGTTCAGGTTTGACACAATTCAAACAAGAACAAGATCTTAAATCAAGAGACAATGTTCGACACGATTCAAACAAGAACTCAGTTCAGGTTTGACACGATTCAAACAAGAACAAGATCTTAAAACAAGAGACAATGTCCGACACGATTCGAACAAGGACTTGGTTCAGGTTTGACACGATTCAAACAAGAACAAGATCTTAAAACAAGAGACAATGTCCGAAATAATTCGAACAAGGACGCAGTTCAAGTTTGACACGATTCAAACAAGAACAAGATCTTAAAACAAGAGACAATGTTCGACACGATTCGAACAAGGACTCGGTTCAAGTTTGACACGATTCAAACAAGAACAAGATCTTAAAATAAGAGACAATGTCCAAAACAATTCGAACAAGGACTCGGTTCAAGTTTGACACGATTCAAACAAGAACAAGATCTTAAAACAAGAGACAATGTTCGACACGATTCGAACAAGGACTCGGTTCAAGTTTGACACGATTCAAACAAGAACAAGATCTTAAAATAAGAGACAATGTCCGACACGATTCGAACAAGGACTCGGTTCAGGTTTGACACGATTTAAACAAGAACAAGATCTTAAAACAAGAGACAATGTCCGAAACAATTCGAACAAGGACTCGGTTCAAGTTTGAGACGATTCAAACAAGAACAAGATCTTAAAACAAGAGACAATGTTCGACACGATTCGAACAAGGACTCGGTTCAAGTTTGACACGATTCAAACAAGAACAAGATCTTAAAAGCCTAAGGTGACTCGATTCAAACCAAAGACGGTGCCAACGATAATTGGACTTTAGGTTCAAGCTTGACACGATTCAAGCAGGAACGGTTCTAAACAACAGGAAAGATGCCAGCGATGACTGGACTTAAGGTTAGACTTCTTGGGGAATACTGCACAAAGAATCAAGATCTGACACTCAAAGGCGAAGATCGGACATAAGTCTAGCTTAGCCAAAGGTTTAAGATAAACAGGGAATGTCTTCACTTTACTGGTGAAATAAAGGCTCAAATTGTCAAAGAGTATGAAGATAGGAAGAAAACATGATCTCCACTTGGGGATCAATGTGAAACAAAAGGATAAACAGATTTCCTGGAGATTCTTATAATGAAGAGTTCAAATGGGATCTTCAAGAAAAACACCAGAAAAGGCAGAAACAACTCTGCATACCAGTATAAGCTGGACTTTTGAACACTTTATCAAAAAGATTGACGGAAAAAGTACACCTTAACTAGGGATCACGTCAAACGGGTTGATGGAAAATGATTGATTGAAGGTGAAATCAAGGACGGATAAGCTTCTCGTAAGAGATAACCACTTATCGTCGTAGAGGTAACGATAGCAAAGCAAGTTTCTCAAGGAGATTATCACTTGTTGTTGGGTATAAATTCCAAAGAGATGTTGACATTACAACACTGCTGGAGAAATAATCATGTCTTCAATGAGGATCTGTAAAAGACTCTTCTTGCGAGACACAGTGCAAAATAAATGCACGTTCAAGATGGGTTCGGAAACCACACCTATCAGGGACCAAAGTTCAATCTAGGAACAAGCTAGAAAGAAACGGTCAAACAAGACTCCAATTGAGGAATGAAATCAACTGGGGATTTATCTTATCCGAATGTGGAAAAAGATAACTGAAGCAACCATCATCCACGAGGATAAAACTCTGTGGGGAATTCAGAAGGAATGAGCACTTTATGCCTAGGGCTGACAACTCTATTGGAGAGAATAGACACACCCAGTCACTTGGGGAGATAAACGCCAAAGTGAACAAAAACAGGTAAGTACTACAAACATGCAGCAAAAATGCTAAGATGCTATGCATATGAATGCTTATGCTTATGCTGACAAAACAGATGAGAAGCGAGACTGGAGATGAAATAAACATCTCGACAAGGATACCCAGCCAAACTCATCAGATTGGACCATTACTGGGGATGAACTTGCAGATGAAGCAGCTCTACTTCAAGGTTACGACCTTCTCTGGGGACAAAGTACTCCACTTGGTAAGGCATCATGACCTTACTAGGATTGTCATCATGAGCTTGATTTCTTCACTGGAGGGAAGAGATCCATTGGGAAGTGCAAAGATTAGCTGATGTAACAGCTTACTGGGGAGCTAGCAGAGATGCCACAAAAGCTGAGTAGTTCTGCATGACTCATCTGCCCCAGAGTACATGGTCTGTCAGAAGAATACATCAAGAGGATTTTATAGAAGAATTGGCATACAAGGTGTTTCAATGTCTTCTAACTCTTGGAGAGATTTACCGAATCTCGACATAACTGCCCCTGATTGACTACTTCGTACGACAAAGTTCTTGAGCTAGTTGTGAGTCTTGATCGAAGACCAAGATTGAAGCTAAGAGGTTAATTGGGTTCCGCTGGGGAAAATCATTATACAAAGCCTAAGAGGAGGCTGGATTCCACTTGGGGAAATCATTATACAAAGCCTAAGAGGAGGATATCTGTTGACTGACTGACTCCGCATGGGAGAATCCTTATACAAAGCCTAAGAGGAGGCTATCTGATAGTTTATACTCATCCCGGAGTGTACAGAGCCCAACATTAACAGCGTCTGCACAATAAAATCCTTGAGTTAATTATCCAGTCTGGTTGTTGACAACTGAGGAATAAACTTGCCCCTGTCAGCTTGGTTACTCTGTGAAGAAGATGTCCCAGACTAGTTGACCTTTGAGAGGTTTGTCGAATCTCAACTTGACTGCTTCTGATTAACTGGTCTTGTGATGATAAGTCACCAAGAGGATTTTGCAGAAGAATTGAAATGCCAGATGCTTCAATGTCTTCAAACTCTTGAAGAGATCCATGAGTCTTGACATAACTGCCCCAGTTCAACTGTATTCGCAATACAAAGTCCTTTAAACTATGGTAGAAACAACTGGGGAACAAACTTGCCCCTGTTGATGGGCCATCGGAGTCCAAACTTGTCATGAAATGACCTCAAGAACGCTTGCCCCAATATTCCGAACTTTGAAAAGTTCTGCCCCTGATTCAACAATTCTTGAAATGATGGATCGGCAGAACCTTCCGCTTAGTTGCCCCAGGTTGAGCTTCCTTTATCAAGTCAAATTCCCTAGCTGACTGCATTAGTCAGGATTCCTTTGATGTTGAACCATTTCACAAACAAGTATTGTTCATTTAAAATTGGCAATTTCAGTGCAAAAATTCATGCAAGCTTTTGAAATCAAGTTTTATTGATGAAACACACACAGTAGAATGATTAAGTAATAAAAAAAAAGTGAATCTGGTCATTTACAGAATGACAGATGAAGTGATCAACACACACAACTAGCAAAGATCATTAGGAGTCAGGTTAATCAACCTTGTTGTAGTATGCTTTCAAAACAACCTTACCTCAATTAGGTCTTTTAAGGGTTGTAACGTGGCTTGGTTCACAGTTTTATGAAACAAAGATAAAGGCTCAAAGTTTGTTTGGTACCCACCCCATCTTCGTGATGAACTTCAATCCTAAGCTCAGTTAACTTAAGCTACACATTCAGGTTCCTACAGACTAGGAACGAGTTGATGATCATTGATGATGATTTAGACCCCTTGGATAGTCAGTACTCCCTTGCAGAATTTGGTTAATCTTTGAGACTTTGAGACTTCTCCTTGTCTTTGCTGGTTAAGGTCACGATACCTCTTCTTTTGATTTGATTGAGGTCACGATACCTCTCTTTGTTTGCGGTTAGGACCTCCTTTTTGTTTGATTGTTGCTTTGAAACTCCTTTTTTTGCTGTTGTACAAGTTCTTTTTGTATAAGGCAAAGTTCTGGGCTTCCCATCTTTCTTGGCTTTTGCCTTGAAAGGGACTCGGCTCATCCTTTGATTAAGGATTTTTTTCAACGATCCTTCCTTATTTGTTGTTTAGAGGAACGACTTGTACAAATGCTAACTCATTTGATTTGAGAGAGCTGACTGGTGTCTTGCATGAGGCGCTTGCATTCGAATGCGTAACCAAGTTAAACTGAGAACTACCCACCCCAAGGTTGAGATTTTAAGGGTTTTTTGTATAAAGAAAGAAAACTCCTACTTCTAGGCTCGAAGGGTTAACGAGGGATTATCTTCCTTATTTCTCCAGTGTTTGGGAATTGAAACAATGCCTTACATCCTCGGCGAGGTTTAATTGAAAGCATACCACAACAATTATGGTTAATATTTTCATCATCCTCCCCAATCTTTGCTTGAACAAAAGGATTGATGTGGAAAAAAAAATTTGTCTGTTTTTTGTTTTTTGTTTTTTGTCTTTATGAACACAAAAGTAAACGAGTGAAACGAATGGACTTAATCAAAAGATGCACAAACATTTCATTAATCTTGCCAATTTAAAAGTACAACAATGCTTATAAGCAAATATAATTCAAACATGCAAAGAAAATACAACAAAAATGCTAAACAGCCAAATGATTGCCAGCTTTAGGGAATTGAAATTTCCTTCTTAATCTGCCAAGCTGAGATAGTCATCTTCAGAGTTGATTGTCGAGATCCGCTTGAGAATCATCTTTGCACATATTCTCAAAAAATTCTTCCACCTCAGAGTCTGATGAACCTGCCTGATTAGGCGAAGATTTGCTGATTTGGACGCCTTGAGGCGTGAATGAGAACATATCAGAGTCAAACAAAGTCTGAACCTGGCTTCTGAGTACCCTAAGTCTTCAGCTGAATGCCTCTGTGCCCCAGCATGGTGGTCACGACAAACGAGTCTGAAAAGACAACTTCAAAAGCTACTTCAAGTCCAATGATGGCTTCAGGAAGCCGCATGGGTTACAGACAAAGGACGGATGAGACTCAAGGCTGAGAAATGCAAATGCGATGCAAATGCAAATGCAATGCTAATGCAAGCCAAATGTTTTCAAGGAACTCAAAGGCAAGTTTACAAACTTTTTGAAAAACTGAAGAGTTTTGTTTTGAAAGCCATGATCTCTTTTGATTTTGCAAAGAAAAGAACGTCTGAGTTCCTTGAAACTATCAATGGATGCGATGAGATGTATGCAATGTACAAAACACGGGCACACAAAAACATAGATATATGTACACACAACAGCACACAAGCACAAACATATGTATACTGGTATTCACAAATATGCACAAACAAACATATATAGATATTCACAGATATGCATACACAAACAAGAGAGGGCCTAGGTTTGAAGATCACGAGCATGGAGCCATGGTCTACCTATCCCAGAAGGTATGTACTATGGGTTTTCATCTGCAGAACAGGGTTCTAAAAAGTTCCCAGAGTCGACAACCCTTCTTTCAGATTTTAAAGATTTCCCAGATGACTTGGTAATCAATAAAATTCTCAAGAGGATCTCGTCTGAGTGTAGTATCGCGTGACAACCAATTCAGAAATAGACTCCATCATGGTCACCGCACTACATCCTAAAAGGCCAAGTGGGGTTTGGTAACTAGGGTTCTCAATATCATGGGCTCCTAGGTCGAGAGTAGCACGCTTTCACGAACGGATTCGTTCAACATAACTAGACTCTCGAGAGGGCCTCAACTGAGTGATGGTGTTCTCAATTCAACTTTTCAGGATTCGACTCCCTCAAATCCTCCTTGAATACCATCGTCCTATCCTAAGTACACTCAAGTCCGGGTTAGGAATTATCTCACCAGTCAAGGGTAACACCCTGCACACAGAAAATCCCAAACAGCCAGATATACAGGTATACAGATATATACAGGTATGTACAAGTATAGCAAATAGGCATAAATAACATAAACAAAACAAGGTGGGCTTAACCCTCAAAAATAAGTTTCCCCAGTGAAGTCGCCATTTCTGTTGCGGTGAAAATCGGATAACAAGCTATGAATTAACTTGCATCATATTTCTTTTACAACCGACTTTGATTTATCCAAAGGGAAAGGTTCAAGATTGCTAAAAAACCTAAATGGGGGAGATCTAAGGTTCGGGGGTTGGTTACGCCTAGGGAAGGTATTAGCACCCTAAACGTCCGTAGTACTCTACGGGAACCTCTTGTTTAAGTTTGTGTTATGTTATGTTTGCTTGCTAAGGTAAATGCTAAAAGGTAAAGGTAAAGACCTAAGTATGTACACTAATTTTGCTCGCCAAGACATCGCATCTTGTGCCTACGTATCTGACTAAAGAATCAGAGTAACCGTAGTTCACCTAACTAAGGGTGACAGAAAAGGAAACATTGACTATGGCCAACGTTCCAAAGGGAATGAGCATAAGCTCACGTAGAGTCCACGATAACTCTCTAAGTCTACGTTATGAAGGGAGAAAGTGAATTCTCATGATAGTGAGAACCACACAGAGTTCATGATAACTATGTAAGTCTGAGTAAAAGGTAAAGTGAGTTCTCATGATAGTGAGAATCACATGGAGTTCATGATAACTTCATCCTATTACTAAACTATGAGGGAAACGGCTCTTATGAGGCCAAGGATGAAACAGGAGTAGTTTATGGACTTAGGAGTCAAAGTAGGAACTTTCCTTTGGAAGGAGGGTCAAGAATCAAGCATGAATATGATATATACATTATGAATATGAACAAAAGTATAATTAAGATAGTATGAACAAAGTAATATGAGCATGGTAATAATCAAAACATCAAAATCAAATGATAATAAATCAAAGAATGATGGTAACCACATGGTATCATGTTTATCATGCTAAAAAAACAATGTCAGGCAAACATATATACATGCAGACATAAAAAATGCATCAATGTAAATGAGCAAGAGATAGAAAGATCTGACCAGAATAGTGCATATGCTAGTGAGTCACTGACAAACCAAGATCAAAACCTCCACTCCAAGAGCATAGGGTAAAAAGTCCTAAATCTAAGTCCTCAGTCCAAAACACAATAGTAACCACAGTCCGGTCAATTGAGTTTTTTTTAGGGTTTCGATATTTAATAGTGTATTTTAATGAACAAATAAAATGAACAATATACACAAGATATAAATATGAACAATGATAATATTAACAAGGATAATAATCGACATAAAGAATAAATCAAGATATATATATTGACTGAAAGTAAATTTAGTGATTGTTGATTAATTTATTGGATCGATGAATCGGGTCCAATGTAGTGCTGATCCGTCGTAGTACGGTCTATGAGGAAGACCATACTATAGGAGGATGCACAATTTGATCTTTGTGTTAAGACACGATGGATAAATGATATAGAAAATCATTCTCCGATGAAATCGTGCCACACGAAAAGAAAAGGTGGAGACCTCGTCTTGAGTCACAAACTCTCGTTGATTAGTCGAAGGTAACCTATCACGATCTCAAAGTATAGAAATAGATCTCAATGATCACTCACTACAGATTTGAAATAATGAAGGTTCGTCGCTTCGCTAACAACGTTCGTGAATAGAAAGACTTCATCGGTCAAAAATGAAAATGAAGATTACATAATGAAGTAGAAATAAAGTCGGTCTCGTCTTAATCATGATTTAATCGAGAAACCGATAATCTATGATATTCGACTTTCATCGACCGATAAAATAATGAAGGTGGCCTCATACATATCACGACTTTTAGTAATTTGATAAATCGACTAAGTCATGATTTTTGTAATATCATCGGCCCAAAATAAAGAAACGGACTCGAAGTAAAAAAAATAAAGTTGGTCTCGTATTTAATCAAGATTTATATCGGTAAATCTATAAACTCGATATTTAACTTTCATCGACCAATGAAATAAATAAAAGGTGGCCTCATACTAATCAAGAGATTTATTGATTTTGATAAATCAACAAAAATATGATTTTTGTGAGATCATGGGCCAACCAAAATAACATTGAAATGATAATGAAAAATCAAAGATAAAAATCTAAGTGACAACCCAAATAAAATAGTACACAATTAACAAAAAAACCTTTTTAAACGAAATTTAATCAAAATAATTATTAAAACTCCTCCAAGAATTTTTTTAAAAACTAACTAATAATAAAAGAAAATTATCTGAAAAACAAAAAAGGGCGGATGAACAGGTGGGTGTGATAGGTTTTAGAAGGTGTAGAGTATGATATCACGTGGGCTTAAGCTAGCCCATCACCCTCTTTCAAAAAACAAACGGCATAAAAAAAAGACTATGGTGGAGGGGCAGATCCATGCGTGGGTTCCAAAGCCCATCAGCCAACCAAATCCTATCAGAAAGAAAAATAAGTCACATTAAGATTGAACCAAGTCTCATTCAGTTTCAACATTGACCCAAAAAGTAAAGAGAGAAAAAAAGAAAGTTCATCCTCAATAAGCAAGACGAACGCCGCAGAACTCCTAGCTTCGAAGAATCAACGCAACACCAACCGATTCCGGGCAAAGGTCAAAACAAAGGATAACAACACCATCAAAGCGAGATCGATGCCGAACTACATCGTCTCACCTTTCCGTGCTTTTTGTCTCGATTTAAGGTTTGATTTTTTTAGGTTTTGAATCACCTTCTTCTGTTTGGTTTGAGGTTTTATGGATTTGTTTTGATTTGCGGACTTGGTTTGGGTTCAAACTCCATTCTTCATCTTCTTTCTGCCTCAGTTCGGTGTGTATAGTTGGTGGATGAAGTTTTTGTGAAAGCTTCGGTTGTTGTTGAGTTGATGAAAGTAAAAGGTTGAAGGTTGGGTGTGGTGTTGACGGGTTGCGTTGATGTTTGAATGAAACGGAGGGTCGAAGGAGTTGTGGTTGTTTTGAGGTGGATGGATTGATCGAAAGTGAATGAGGGCGGCGGTCCGGGAATGGAAACAGGGAGTGATTATGTTGAAACACGGTTGTGAAGAATGATGAAAAGATTTTGGTGTGTTGTTGCAGACTTAGTGAATGGGGTCTGTTGGAAAAAAAGTTGTTGATGGTGAATGAAGGTTTAGGAATTTGGTGAGGTTTGTGAATATCACTGGGAATCAGTTTTTTTTAGACTGTTGTATGATAGCTGCTGGTTTCTTTCTCTGTATGTATCAGAATGTTTGGGAATGGTGGGTCGGTTTGGGAAAGGTTGATGGTGGAAGTGGTTGTTTGAAACTGGAGAGGGAGCAGATAGTTATTGGAAGTGGAAGGTTTTGTATGTGGAGGAGTTTTGGGTGTGAAAGGTGTAACACCCCAATTCCCCATCATAAATAAATAACAATTAATAAAATCAGAGTAACTAAAAATTTATTTTTCCGACAGAAACAAGGATGCCACATTTTAAAATAAGAATACACACTCCCTGCTCATAAATTTGATACATAGCATAAAATAGGTTACCCTCAATTGGGAAACTTTTCCATATAAAGGTAATACCAAATATATTCAACAATTATATACATAAATAAAATAATCGTTTCCCCGACTCCCGTGCTACGTATCAGAGCAGACACCAAGACCTAAGCAAAGACGAAGATCTAACTCTTCCACTTGCCTCCACGCCTCTAAAGCTGACAATCTGCACTATGCCATAAAAAGCATATTCCAGCAGAAGGGTGAGAAATAACAACTATAACAAGATTGCATAATAATATGCCACAACACAGATAAATTCACATATATAATATTTCTCACCAATTACATCACATACTAACACATATAGCATGCCACCAATACAAAACATATCACACATAATCCCACCACGATTATGACATATGGAACCACACCACCACATCACCACAAAATATAACATATATTAATCATACCGACATAATCACATATTCACACATAATGCATATGTTTATACACAAAACATATCACTCACAACCAATGCATTCATCTCTTATGCAAACTAATTCACCAAGGCTATCACAAGCTCACACATAATCAATCCATTTATAATTCTCACCACAATTCATCCCAACTCACTCATATACATCACAATGTATATATATATATAAATATATATATATATATATATATATATAATCAAGCATATTCATCATGCATACTTTCACAATCCTTAATCATTCCACATAAACATACACATTTACGTTTACTCACCAACACATCATTATAAAGATGATAAATGCAAATCATAGAGACCGACTCACGACTCTATGCAAATGCAATGCGGTACCGACTCAACCTCGTAATTCATTAGTCCCCCAGGAACTCTTGGAATCATCGCTTGTTACATAGAGTAACTCCCCGTCGGGCCTACGATGTTCCCCGTCGCTATAAACCATTATTTCAGGGCGAACGACGTTTATGGATTGCTTTCGACCACTATTTCAGGGCGCACAATCATTTGTGATTAATCGCTTCTACCATTATTTCAGGGCGTAAGACGATAAAACTGATTGTGATTAATCGCTTCTACCATTATTTCAGGGCGTAAGACGATAAAACTGATTCATCTATGAATCTTCCAATGCAAGAATGCATATCATGATACTTGACACATTAATGACTCATGCCAACATCAAATGCTCATGCATTAACAATAATCATGTATTTCAAGTACATATAAAGTAATGCACACAATTGCCCAAAATGGCCACAAACACCAATATACCATTCCACAACATCAAATTCCCATCAAAGAATCATCACACAAGCCATCTCATAACATATCATAATATGTCTTACAATATTGAAAAATAACTCAAAATTCCATTTTTACGGTTTCTCGAAAAAGTCGGCTAAAAGTCGGCCAAAAATAATATTTTCTATCATCATCAAAAAGTGCTCATCGACAGCTTCGATTCGGTATAAAGAACACTTAAATACGATAAACAACGAAGAAGATATGAATATTTCAAAATAACACAAAAACATAAACCGGACGCCCGACACTACGAAACGGTTCGAAAAAACTGTACCGATTGGACTAGGTTCAGACCTCAAAACTATTTTTCCTAGAAAGAAAATCTCGTTAGCTTCCCAACGCTTCGAACGGGGATCAAAACCGACTTACGGTTCAAGAGATATGAATTTCCGAAGTTTTCCGAAAAATCAGGATTTTCCACCTACAGCACGCGTCCGTACGCCTGCGGGCTGCTACGGATTTCGGCTATTTTGCCCGAAAATCCGACCGATTCAATTCTATGATACGAAACAAATACACAATACTCCTTACCAAATATATATCAACGTTTTAGGACCATAAAACGATAATTCTACGACGTTCGATTTTCACCAAAATCTCACATTCTCAAAACCCAAAAATGTCAAAACTCACAATATCAACCGATTTCAACCAAACGAGTTTCTATAATCTCGGTCTAACCTCATACGACTAATCTACGCAATTTATTTCGAAATTCATCCGTGAAAACATCGATTTCTAACCATTTTTACCATTTCGACCTAAAATGAAAACTATATGAAACTATCCAAAACAATCAAGAAAACATACACATATACATACACAAGCAATATATAATTGAAACTTCTCACCCTTACCCGATTATTCGCGCTTGAAACGGAGTTCCCGCGATTTTTTCCCTTTTCTCCTCTTTTCTCTCTTCTTCCTCTTCTTTTCTCTTTTCCTTCTTTCTTTCTCTTTTTCTCTTCCTTACTATTTTTCTCTCTTTTCTTTCTATTTATATAAAAACATAAAACTTACCCAAGCAAAAGACCAAAATACCCCTCAGCTCAAATATCTCTCAAACGCTCTCAAAATGCGATAAAACATCAACAACGATGAAAAATAATATATTGCCAAATAAAAGTCAATAATAAAATAATCAAATAGACTCGATTAACTAAAACTGACAAAAACTGGGGCGTTACAATTCTCCCCCACTTAGACATTTTCGTCCTCGAAAATCTAACCGATACGAACAACTCCGGATACGACTCTCGCATCCGACTAACAAACCAACATGCCAACAAAAGTCACACCACGAATAACACAACTGACAAACCACCTTGCTAACTACCACAACGACACGACAACGACGACAACTACAACGACAAGATGCAAAGCCCATACAATGCACTTGACGACAAACTCACAACTCAAAGAAAAGCCAAGATACCAACACACAGGTTCACTCTAGAACCGAAACACAACAAGATCGTTACCCTACCCTAGGTAACACTCCCCTAATTCCCCACACAGGAATTAGCTACACACACTCGAACCATCACCATGGAAACGAGGCAATCAACACAAACAAGAACATAAAGTTACACGACACCACAAGGTCTCAACAACATCAACAAAACCAGAACACCAACATCCTTGTCACACAGCCATACTACAACAATGCTACGATTCACCAATCGAACATACAATCAAAACATCCATTTACATAGTAGCCCATGAATAATATTCAAACCTTCCACCTAACACTTCCATTCTGAAACGTCCAATAGTCTCACCATTCCTACATGTTCTCAATGTTCAACCTATGAACTCTTACAAGTCTCACACGTAAATACAAAATGTGTCACCTCACGCTTCCGCTGCGCACTCTGATTACTCGCAACCATCAAAACTACCATGTATAAAAACTTCCAACTTAACTTATCCCGCACGACATTAACTTTACCAATAGGATAATCTGAGCCAAATTCATAACTCGTCACGAATTTTAACCATCCTCGCTGTCTCACCCTCTATGCCTTCAGACCAAACCAGTAATCCATATCCTTGTGATTACTAAACACTTCGAATCTGGAACCATAAAGATAATACCTCCAAATATTCCAACACAATACAACCGCGACCAAATCCAAACCCAAAAGAGTATAGATCCTTTTATAAATCCTCAATTGTCATAAAGCATAAGCCACGACTTTACCCCCTTGCATTAACACCTGACCACACTCTTCAGAGACACATCACAATACCTCACAAACGGTTTATTAGGATCACACAGAATCAAAACTGGAGCCGTAGACAACTTCTACTCCAGCTCACCAAAACTTACTCACAACGAACATCCAAACAAACGACTCACCCTTTGTAAGTCAACTGAGATACCAGAAGTACGAACTTAACAAAGTCTTCCATAACCTGTAATAACAACCAACTGAGTCCAAAAGTTTCTAATCTCCTTAACCAATTTCAGAGCCTCTCAATGTAGAACTACATCTACTTCCGATGAATCCCTTACCATACTCTCCTCTGAAATAACATATCCAAGAAAACTAACCTTTTTCAACCCAAATTCTCACTTGAATAACTTAGCATAAAACTTCATCTCTTTTTGACACTTGTAATTCAAATCCCAAACACTCTACCTGTTCTTCCTTTGAGTTTACAACAGATCCGAATATCCTCCATCAAAGCCATTACGAACTTATCCAATTAAATATGGAAGATACGATTCCTCTACTCCATAAGCATTAGAGACGCGTTACTAACACCAAATACCATCACTATACGTTGCAATTCCCAACCAAAATCCAAAAGATATAAATCCTTAAAGCTTTTGCAAAACTTTTCACTGGGTAACTGGTTACTCACATACAAGCTTAACCGAGTAAATAACAACCTATTCCGAGGATAACAAACCTAACCAGTCACATTAAATCGATCAAAGGCTCAACTCACACAATTCACCACTCTTATCAAACATTCCAAACAATTGTAATTCACTCAAACTCAACCAAACCATTCTAGTCATCTGTTCATGAAAGTGGACACTTATTCTCAATCATTACCCTATTCAACTATTAGTAATCCATACCCAATTTCTTCTCCTGACCGTCCAATTCCGCAATTCCAACATGTATCAACAACCAACCAAAAAGAATTCTCAAACACAATGTTACATCCAAAAACACATCTCAAAATTATGCCCAACTGACGGCCCATCACTGCGACTTCCTGCCAATTCCCAGAACACTACCATCACAGACAAAACAAACATATTATTCCCATCTACTAAGAGTTTCCTACTTACTTAGCAGATATAAACCTCAACTATTCACCTTCGTCCAATTAAGTTCAATCTCTACTCTCTGTGAAGCAGTCCTTAAATAAAACCCAATCATTCTCTCTCAATGACTTCCCAACTGGACTAACACACCAAAACCTCTAATCCATTTCATCTTCCGATATTAGCATCTTCATCGACTCATCAAAACAATCTGTAATCATCTCCTTAAATTCCAAACAATTCATTTCACACACTATCAAAGCCGGAAAGACCCGCCTATTCCATCCAACATAATTTCCGTCTGCTATCAACAAGAGATTAAGGGTGATCAGTTCCTCAATTTGTCAATAGACAGCCGACAATCACGATGGGGCATAAACCGTCTTTACCAAACTATAATAACATTTCTTACATCCTGTACACAAAACTACCTAAGGCACAAATCCTTAGTTGACATAAACCTTACCTCCGCATCCCCTTCGGAACTGAGAACAACATTGTCCGAACAACACTTACAATCTTGCAATTCACAATACACTGAGCCAACGCTCCACACCTGAAGCAACATGGAGAAGTACCAACTTCTCCCCCACTTATCTCAAACTCAATCCTGAAAACAAAGGATTAGAAAACCCAGAAAGTACTGACAGTGTTCCACACACCTATCACGTACTAAGAGATAAACAACAACGACAGTATTCAACTGTCACACCAACTGACTCAATAGCTTGGCCGGACGGACCGACCTGCTCTGATACCACTAATGTAACACCCCAATTCCCCATCATAAATAAATAACAATTAATAAAATCAGAGTAACTAAAAATTTATTTTTCCGACAGAAACAAGGATGCCACATTTTAAAATAAGAATACACACTCCCTGCTCATAAATTTGATACATAGCATAAAATAGGTTACCCTCAATTGGGAAACTTTTCCATATAAAGGTAATACCAAATATATTCAACAATTATATACATAAATAAAATAATCGTTTCCCCGACTCCCGTGCTACGTATCAGAGCAGACACCAAGACCTAAGCAAAGACGAAGATCTAACTCTTCCACTTGCCTCCACGCCTCTAAAGCTGACAATCTGCACTATGCCATAAAAAGCATATTCCAGCAGAAGGGTGAGAAATAACAACTATAACAAGATTGCATAATAATATGCCACAACACAGATAAATTCTCATATATAATATTTCTCACCAATTACATCACATACTAACACATATAGCATGCCACCAATACAAAACATATCACACATAATCCCACCACGATTATGACATATGGAACCACACCACCACATCACCACAAAATATAACATATATTAATCATACCGACATAATCACATATTCACACATAATGCATATGTTTATACACAAAACATATCACTCACAACCAATGCATTCATCTCTTATGCAAACTAATTCACCAAGGCTATCACAAGCTCACACATAATCAATCCATTTATAATTCTCACCACAATTCATCCCAACTCACTCATATACATCACAATGTATATATATATATAAATATATATATATATATATATATATATATATATATATATATATAATCAAGCATATTCATCATGCATACTTTCACAATCCTTAATCATTCCACATAAACATACACATTTACGTTTACTCACCAACACATCATTATAAAGATGATAAATGCAAATCATAGAGACCGACTCACGACTCTATGCAAATGCAATGCGGTACCGACTCAACCTCGTAATTCATTAGTCCCCCAGGAACTCTTGGAATCATCGCTTGTTACATAGAGTAACTCCCCGTCGGGCCTACGATGTTCCCCGTCGCTATAAACCATTATTTCAGGGCGAACGACGTTTATGGATTGCTTTCGACCACTATTTCAGGGCGCACAATCATTTGTGATTAATCGCTTCTACCATTATTTCAGGGCGTAAGACGATAAAACTGATTGTGATTAATCGCTTCTACCATTATTTCAGGGCGTAAGACGATAAAACTGATTCATCTATGAATCTTCCAATGCAAGAATGCATATCATGATACTTGACACATTAATGACTCATGCCAACATCAAATGCTCATGCATTAACAATAATCATGTATTTCAAGTACATATAAAGTAATGCACACAATTGCCCAAAATGGCCACAAACACCAATATACCATTCCACAACATCAAATTCCCATCAAAGAATCATCACACAAGCCATCTCATAACATATCATAATATGTCTTACAATATTGAAAAATAACTCAAAATTCCATTTTTACGGTTTCTCGAAAAAGTCGGCTAAAAGTCGGCCAAAAATAATATTTTCTATCATCATCAAAAAGTGCTCATCGACAGCTTCGATTCGGTATAAAGAACACTTAAATACGATAAACAACGAAGAAGATATGAATATTTCAAAATAACGCAAAAACATAAACCGGACGCCCGACACTACGAAACGGTTCGAAAAAACTGTACCGATTGGACTAGGTTCAGACCTCAAAACTATTTTTCCTAGAAAGAACATCTCGTTAGCTTCCCAACGCTTCGAACGGGGATCAAAACCGACTTACGGTTCAAGAGATATGAATTTCCGAAGTTTTCCGAAAAATCAGGATTTTCCACCTACAGCACGCGTCCGTACGCCTGCGGGCTGCTACGGATTTCGGCTATTTTGCCCGAAAATCCGACCGATTCAATTCTATGATACGAAACAAATACACAATAATCCTTACCAAATATATATCAACGTTTTAGGACCATAAAACGATAATTCTACGACGTTCGATTTTCACCAAAATCTCACATTCTCAAAACCCAAAAATGTCAAAACTCACAATATCAACCGATTTCAACCAAACGAGTTTCTATAATCTCGGTCTAACCTCATACGACTAATCTACGCAATTTATTTCGAAATTCATCCGTGAAAACATCGATTTCTAACCATTTTTACCATTTTGACCTAAAATGAAAACTATATGAAACTATCCAAAACAATCAAGAAAACATACACATATACATACACAAGCAATATATAATTGAAACTTCTCACCCTTACCCGATTATTCGCGCTTGAAACGGAGTTCCCGCGATTTTTTCCCTTTTCTCCTCTTTTCTCTCTTCTTCCTCTTCTTTTCTCTTTTCCTTCTTTCTTTCTCTTTTTCTCTTCCTTACTATTTTTCTCTCTTTTCTTTCTATTTATATAAAAACATAAAACTTACCCAAGCAAAAGACCAAAATACCCCTCGGCTCAAATATCTCTCAAACGCTCTCAAAATGCGATAAAACATCAACAACGATGAAAAATAATATATTGCCAAATAAAAGTCAATAATAAAATAATCAAATAGACTCGATTAACTAAAACTGACAAAAACTGGGGCGTTACAAAAGGGGTCGCGTGTTGCTCTGGTCTAGCGTGGAGAAGTTTTGAAATAGGTTAGAGTCTGACTTGCTTTTGGCTGATGGTAGACGTAGCAGAAAGTTTGTACGGTTACAGCTTGTATGGAAGTAACAGACCGTGCTTTTGTACGTTTTTTGCGTGTTGGGGCTAAGAGTTTAGTTTGTTTGGCAAGTACGTTGTGGTAGGACTGGATGTTTGAGGCAATTGATCAGGAAAAATGGAGGTGACTTGTTCGCAAGTTTTGGGGAGTTCTTGTGTAGCAATTGGCTTTGGCATGACTTCGTAGCTGGCTTTTGGATGTAGCGTTGTTGTTGTTGTACGAAGGTTTAGCTGGGAGTTTGGAACTTGGATCTTTTTCTTTTTGATAGGCAGTCTGGTGTGGTGTGCAGCAAAGTGTTCGTACGGTTTGATGCAGAAAAGTGGGAGGTAGCAGCAAGTTGGACTTGGTGTGTTGCAGGTAAAGGGGATTTTGGACTCATGAGAAACCAAAGGCTTTTTTTTAGCCGTATCACAAACAACATGATGAGTATACATACAATAATAAAAATGATAATGAATAAATAATAATAATAATAATAATAATAATAATAATAATAATAATAATAATGAAGTAGATAAAAATGATGATAATGATAATAATAAAAATATAATATTGAAATAAATAGAAACAAAAATAAAAAACCATAATAAATGGAAACAATAATAATGGAAATCATAATGAATATAAATAAAATAAAAAAGCAATTTTTAACTTATCAAAATGACTTAAAAATAGTTAAATAAAATTCTAAATAAAAACCTGAAATTCTAAAAATAATGAAATTAAAAGTGAAACTCACGTATGATAAAACATTTAAAAAAAAAAAAAAAAAAGCAATCACGATAAAATTAAGTGACAAAAAATCAAACGAGAAAAAAAACGCGACAATGAATAAAGGATTGCATGACTGCGAATACACAAAGGACTAGCTTAAAATGATATGAAAGACGATCAGAGGATCTAAGGGTAAAATTTAGAGTGCAACAATGAGAATAAAAAACATGCACACGAGAGACCCTCTTTGGCTAAATTATCCCCTGAAAAGTAGCAAAGTTGAAGAAATACTACAATTAAAAGATGAAGACACTAAATGACTAATGAAATTAATGAACAATTGTAAGAATAAATTTCCATTATCAATAAAACAAAGGTGATATTTTAAAATTTATGTTCGTTTTTTCTCAATTTATATTTTAAAAGGTCATCAATAATTGTAAAACAAGATAATAATGTACAAAACATATTGCAAAAGACCAGTACCAGTTTAAGGACCAACCAGATAAAAATAATATAAGAGGCTTAGAGCTCTTGTATAAATAATCATAATAAGTATGTTTCATACTGGCTTTTATTCCTTCAACTCATTGCAACAATCGAGCTCGTTCAACCTCAATTGCACCTAAGGTTTGAAATGTTTGATCCGGTAAATTGCATTTCCAAAGGAGTCCTAACCCGCTAGACATATTTGAGGGTAAGAGTATTCAAAAATATAATTAACTGAATTGTATATTTAAATTAAATTGTATTGTACTATAAAAAAATTGAACCACTTAAATGGTTAATGAATCTAACAATTTAATTAAAACAATTCAAATTCAATTTAAAACCGATTCAGAACTAATTTTCTTTTATAAACTAGTTTAACTATAGAAATTAATTAGTTTTTAATAAAAAGAATAAAAAATTAACTGAGAGTAAAAAAAATTCTGAAAAACAAAAAAAAATCGGAAATATGAAAAAGTCGAGTTTTTTTCGAAAATATTAAAAAGTCGAATTTTTTGGAAATATGAAAAGGTCAGGTTTTTTCAGAAAAATGAAAAAGTCAAAATTTTTCGGAAATATGAAAAATTCGAGTATTTTAAAAAATATGAAAAAGTCGAGTTTTTTTTTAAATATGAAAAAGTCGAGTTTTTATTCGGAAATATGAAAATGGAGAGTTTTTTTTTCAGAAATATGAAAAAATATAGTTTTTTTAGAAATATGAAAAAGTCGAGTTTTTTAAAAAATATGAAAAAGTCGGGTTTTTTCAAAAATAAGAAAAAAGTCGAGTTTTTTTGAAAATATGAAAAAGTGGAATTTTTTTTTGGAAATATGAATAAGTCGAGTTTTTTCAGAAATATGAAAAAGTCTAATTTTTTTAGAAATATGAAAAAGTCGAGTTTTTTCGGAAATATGAAAAAGTTGAGTTTTTTCCAGAAATATGAAAAAGTCAAGTTTTTTTGGAAATAGGAAAAAGGCGAGTTTTTTTCAGAAATATGAAAAAGTCGAGTTTTTTCAGAAATATAAAAAAGTCGAGTTTTTTCAGAAATATGAAAAAGTCGAGTTTTTTCAAAAATATGAAAAAGTCGAGTTTTTTCGAAAATATGAAAAAGTCAAGGTTTTTCGAAAATATGAAAAAGTCGAGTTTTTTCGGAAATATGAAAAAGTCGAGTTTTTTTTGAAAATAGGAAAAAGTCGAGCTTTTTGGAAATATGAAAAAGTCGAGTTTTTTCAGAAATATGAAAAAGTCGAATTTTTTCAGAAATATGAAAAAGTCGAGTTTTTTTTGGAAATATGAAAAAGTGGAGTTTTTTCGGAACTATGAAAAAGTTGATTTTTTTCGTAAAAATATGAAAAAGTCGAGTTTTTTCGGAAATATGAAAATTTTGAGTTTTTTCAGAAATATGAAAAAGTCGAGTTTTTTTCCAGAAATATGAAAACGTCGAGTTTTTTCTGGAATTATGAAAAAGTCGAGTTTTTTTTGGAAATATGAAAAAGTTGAGTTTTTTTAGAAATATGAAAAAGTCGAGTTTTTTCAGAAATATGAAAAGGTCGAGTTTTTCGGAAATACGAAAACGTCGAATTTTCTCAGAAATATGAAAAAGTCGAGTTTTTTCATTAATATGAAAAAGTAGAGTTTTTTCAGAAATATGAAAAAGTCGAGTTTTTTTCGAAAATATGAAAAATCGAGTTTTTTGGGAAATATAAAAAAGTCGGGTTTTTTCAAAAATAAGAAAAAAGTCGAGTTTTTTTGAAAATATGAAAAAGTGGAATTTTTTTTTGGAAATATGAATAAGTCGAGTTTTTTCAGAAATATGAAAAAGTCTAATTTTTTTAGAAATATGAAAAAGTCGAGTTTTTTCGGAAATATGAAAAAGTTGAGTTTTTTTCCAGAAATATGAAAAAGTCAAGTTTTTTTGGAAATAGGAAAAAGGCGAGTTTTTTTCAGAAATATGAAAAAGTCGAGTTTTTTCAGAAATATAAAAAAGTCGAGTTTTTTCAGAAATATGAAAAAGTCGAGTTTTTTCAAAAATATGAAAAAGTCGAGTTTTTTCGAAAATATGAAAAAGTCAAGGTTTTTCGAAAATATGAAAAAGTCGAGTTTTTTCGGAAATATGAAAAAGTCGAGTTTTTTTTTAAAATAGGAAAAAGTCGAACTTTTTGAAAATATGAAAAAGTCGAGTTTTTTCAGAAATATGAAAAAGTCGAATTTTTTCAGAAATATGAAAAAGTCAGGTTTTTTTTGGAAATATGAAAAAGTGGAGTTTTTTCGGAAATATGAAAAAGTTGATTTTTTTTCGTAAAAATATGAAAAAGTCGAGTTTTTTCGGAAATATGAAAATTTTGAGTTTTTTCAGAAATATGAAAAAGTCGAGTTTTTTTCCAGAAATATGAAAACGTCGAGTTTTTTCTGAAATTATGAAAAAGTCGAGTTTTTTTTGGAAATATGAAAAAGTTGAGTTTTTTTAGAAATATGAAAAAGTCGAGTTTTTTCAGAAATATGAAAAAGTCGAGTTTTTTCGGAAATACGAAAACGTCGAATTTTCTCAGAAATATGAAAAAGTCGAGTTTTTTCATTAATATGAAAAAGTAGAGTTTTTTCAGACATATGAAAAAGTCGAGTTTTTTTCGAAAATATGAAAAATCGAGTTTTTTGGGAAATATGAAAAAGTCGGGTTTTTTCCAAAATAAGAAAAAAGTCGAGTTTTTTTGAAAATATGAAAAAGTGGATTTTTTTTTTTGGAAATATGAATAAGTCGAGTTTTTTCAGAAATATGAAAAAGTCTAATTTTTTTAGAAATATGAAAAAGTCGAGTTTTTTCGGAAATATGAAAAAGTTGAGTTTTTTCCAGAAATATGAAAAAGTCAAGTTTTTTTGGAAATAGGAAAAAGGCGAGTTTTTTTCAGAAATATGAAAAAGTCGAGTTTTTTCAGAAATATAAAAAAGTCGAGTTTTTTCAGAAATATGAAAAAGTCGAGTTTTTTCAAAAATATGAAAAAGTCGAGTTTTTTCGAAAATATGAAAAAGTCAAGGTTTTTCGAAAATATGAAAAAGTCGAGTTTTTTCGGAAATATGAAAAAGTCGAGTTTTTTTTTTAAAATAGGAAAAAGTCGAGCTTTTTGGAAATATGAAAAAGTCGAGTTTTTTCAGAAATATGAAAAAGTCGAATTTTTTCAGAAATATGAAAAAGTCGAGTTTTTTTTGGAAATATGAAAAAGTGGAGTTTTTTCGGAAATATGAAAAAGTCGATTTTTTTCGTAAAAATATGAAAAAGTCGAGTTTTTTCGGAAATATGAAAATTTTGAGTTTTTTCAGAAATATGAAAAAGTCGAGTTTTTTTCCAGAAATATGAAAACGTCGAGTTTTTTCTGGAATTATGAAAAAGTCGAGTTTTTTTTGGAAATATGAAAAAGTTGAGTTTTTTTAGAAATATGAAAAAGTCGAGTTTTTTCAGAAATATGAAAAAGTCGAGTTTTTTCGGAAATACGAAAACGTCGAATTTTCTCAGAAATATGAAAAAGTCGAGTTTTTTCATTAATATGAAAAAGTAGAGTTTTTTCAGAAATATGAAAAAGTCGAGTTTTTTTCGAAAATATGAAAAATCGAGTTTTTTGGGAAATATGAAAAAGTCGGGTTTTTTCCAAAATAAGAAAAAAGTCGAGTTTTTTTGAAAATATGAAAAAGTGGATTTTTTTTTTTGGAAATATGAATAAGTCGAGTTTTTTCAGAAATATGAAAAAGTCTAATTTTTTTAGAAATATGAAAAAGTCGAGTTTTTTCGGAAATATGAAAAAGTTGAGTTTTTTCCAGAAATATGAAAAAGTCAAGTTTTTTTGGAAATAGGAAAAAGGCGAGTTTTTTTTTTAAAATAGGAAAAAGTCGAGCTTTTTGGAAATATGAAAAAGTCGAGTTTTTTCAGAAATATGAAAAAGTCGAATTTTTTCAGAAATATGAAAAAGTCGAGTTTTTTTTGGAAATATGAAAAAGTGGAGTTTTTTCGGAAATATGAAAAAGTCGATTTTTTTCGTAAAAATATGAAAAAGTCGAGTTTTTTCGGAAATATGAAAATTTTGAGTTTTTTCAGAAATATGAAAAAGTCGAGTTTTTTTCCAGAAATATGAAAACGTCGAGTTTTTTCTGGAATTATGAAAAAGTCGAGTTTTTTTTGGAAATATGAAAAAGTTGAGTTTTTTTAAAAATATGAAAAAGTCGAGTTTTTTCAGAAATATGAAAAAGTCGAGTTTTTTCGGAAATACGAAAACGTCGAATTTTCTCAGAAATATGAAAAAGTCGAGTTTTTTCATTAATATGAAAAAGTAGAGTTTTTTCAGAAATATGAAAAAGTCGAGTTTTTTTCGAAAATATGAAAAATCGAGTTTTTTGGGAAATATGAAAAAGTCGGGTTTTTTCCAAAATAAGAAAAAAGTCGAGTTTTTTCGAAGATATTAAAAAGTCGATTTTTTTTTTTGGAAATATGAATAAGTCGAGTTTTTTCAGAAATATGAAAAAGTCTAATTTTTTTAGAAATATGAAAAAGTCGAGTTTTTTCGGAAATATGAAAAAGTTGAGTTTTTTCCAGAAATATGAAAAAGTCAAGTTTTTTTGGAAATAGGAAAAAGGCGAGTTTTTTTTTTAAAATAGGAAAAAGTCGAGCTTTTTGGAAATATGAAAAAGTCGAGTTTTTTCAGAAATATGAAAAAGTCGAATTTTTTCAGAAATATGAAAAAGTCGAGTTTTTTTTGGAAATATGAAAAAGTGGAGTTTTTTCGGAAATATGAAGAAGTCGATTTTTTTCGTAAAAATATGAAAAAGTCGAGTTTTTTCGGAAATATGAAAATTTTGAGTTTTTTCAGAAATATGAAAAAGTCGAGTTTTTTTCCAGAAATATGAAAACGTCGAGTTTTTTCTGGAATTATGAAAAAGTCGAGTTTTTTTTGGAAATATGAAAAAGTTGAGTTTTTTTAAAAATATGAAAAAGTCGAGTTTTTTCAGAAATATGAAAAAGTCGAGTTTTTTCGGAAATACGAAAACGTCGAATTTTCTCAGAAATATGAAAAAGTCGAGTTTTTTCATTAATATGAAAAAGTAGAGTTTTTTCAGAAATATGAAAAAGTCGAGTTTTTTTCGAAAATTTGAAAAATCGAGTTTTTTGGGAAATATGAAAAAGTCGGGTTTTGTCGGAAATATGAAAAAGTCGAGTTTTTTCGAAGATATTAAAAAGTCGAGTTTTTTGGAAATATGAAAAAGTAGAGTTTTTTCAGAAATATGAAAAAGTAGAGTTTTTTCGAAAATATGAAAAAGTCGAGTTTTTTTCGGAAATATGAAAAAATCGAGTTTTTCCAGAAATATGAAAAACTGTAATTTTTATCAGTAATATGAAAAAGTTGAGTTTTTTCGGAAATATGAAAAAGTTGAGTTTTTTTTGGAAATATGCTAAAGTCGAGTTTTTTCGGAAATATGAAAATGTCGAGTTTTTTGGAAATGTGAAAAAGTCGAGTTTATTCAGAAATATGATAATGTCGAGTTTTTTCGAAAAAATGAAAAAGCCGAGTTTTTTTCAGAAATATGAAAAAGTCGAGTTTTTTCGGAAATATGATAAAGTCGAGTTTTCTAGAAATATGAAAAAGTCGTGTTTTTTCGGAAATGTAAAAAAATCGAGTTTTTTCAGAAATATAATAAAGTCGAGTTTTTTTGGAAATATGAAAAAGTCGAGTTTTCTCATAAATATGAAAAGGTCGAGTTTTTTCAGAAATATTAAAAAATCGAGTTTTTTTGGAAATATGAAAAAGTCGAGTTTTTCCAGAAATAAGAAAAAGTCGAGTTTTTTCGGAAATATGAAAATGTCGAGGTTTTTTTGGAAATATGAAAAAAATCGAGTTTTCCAGAAATATGAAAAACTCTAGTTTTTTCAGTAATATGAAAAAGTTGAGTTTTTTCGGAAATATGAAAAAGTCGAGTTTTTTTGGAAATATGAAAAAGTCGAGTTTTTTCGGAAATATGATAATGTCGAGTTTTTTCGAAAATATGAAAAAGTCAAATTTTTTCAAAAATATGAAAAAGTCGAGTTTTTTCGGAAGTATGATAAAGTCGAGTTTTTTCAGAAATATGAAAAAGTCGAGTTTTTCGAAAATATGAAAAGTCGAGTTTTTTCGAAAATATAATAAAGTCGAGTTTTTTCCGGAAATATGAAAAAGTCGAGTTTTCTCAGAAATATGAAAAAGTCGATTTTTCTTCAGAAATATGAAAATGTCGAGTTTTTTTCGAAAATATGAAAAAATCAAGTTTTTTCGGAAAAACGAGAATACATTTTGTTTTGAAAATACAAAATATGAAAATAATAAAAAATTGAAAATATTTTTTTTCAAAAATAAAAAATATTTTTCTCAAAAATAATTTTTAAAAAATATAATTTTTTTAAAAATATATATTTTGAAGAATATTTTTTTTAATATAAAAAAATTAAATTTTTATAAAGTTAAAAAATTTTGTTTTAAAAGAGTTCAAAATTGTAAATTGATTATTAAATAGTTTATAAATATAAACTAGTTCTAAACTAGTTTTAAATTGGATTGTAACCATTTTAGCAGTTAACTAGATTTTTATTGAAATAGTTATTGCAAACTAAACCAAACCATAAATGTGGTTCGGTTCAATGCAGTTCATGAACTATGAACACCCTTTACTTCGGGCACTAAGACATTTTATTCTTTTGTCATGGTCCATAAATCCTCAATGTTCATCCAAAGTTCCTCTTTCTTAGCATCCTTATCACTGATAAGAATTTTCTCTTATGCCTCAAAGGGAGTCATACGCTGATCTTTTTTATTCTCAAGCTCACATATTCACACATCTCTGGACGCATTATTTCTGAATAAACGTTGACATATTTTGAAAATATATCTTCGAAATGATTTTAATCATTCAAAACATGTCACGTAGTAGACATTTACATTTGAATTCTTCCGGAGATGCATCTCCGATAATATTTCGGAGATACATCTCCGAAGTGTATCAATAATGTTGAACAATTCCAAAAATACGTCTTTGGAAACATGTTAGCTCCTAATTTCGACTCCTAGTATTGGATTAAGAGAATTAATCAAGGAAATAAGATTTCAGAGAAGACTTGGAAGATTTCGACTGGAATAGGGTTCCTAGGAATTCTAGTCGAAAGTATCCTTGTGCAAGAAAGAAGTATTTTATGGACTTAGAAATATTTCTAACAATTTGGAAATATTGTTTGACGGAAGCATTAATGATGATGTTCGATTCAAGATTTGAATTCAAATAAGGGAGGGAACTTTGTTCTTATCCAATTGCTGGCAGAAGACACGTGGAGCGCGTTCTGGAGACGAAGACATGCAGAATGCCATTTGTCTTGCTCTAGTTAGTAGGCTGTTAGAGGTAGTTATTTTCGACTATTATAAATAGTGTTAGGATTGGTGTGTGTTCAAGTTTGTACAAATTCCTCAATTACTCAAAGTACCCGCGTGTAGAGAAACGAGTGTGTGAGAAATGTACGTTTGATGTAACACCATACTTTTCATTCAATACATTTCAGTTAGTTTTTGCCCAGAAGTTTATCTTTTAATTTCGGAATTTATTTCCAACGCACTTTCAATTATTTCATTGCATTACATTTTCTTTAATATTGTCGAAGCAAACTTTACTTAAACCATGGATACTGTCGAAGTGTTCATCTTTTTCCAAATATCATTTTAAATTATTTAGCACATGTCCTAGGATTTAGTATGGTTGATCCTGCAAGTTACCCAATTTCTCATTGATTTGGCAGACCAGCGGTTGTTTACTAATTTTTACGGTAAACAAAACACTATAAACTATTAACTTTGAAGAGTTTCGGAGATGCATCTCTGGAATTTCCCAAAGTATATGAAACACTGAACAATTTCGGAGATGCATCTCTGGAATGTTCTGCATAGAAGTCGCGTCAATGGCGAATGTACCTCTTGCAAGTTGAAAAAAACATGATTTGATCACCATTTAATCCAAAAAAACAAGTCATACACTAAGTCTAAACTATGTTACATGCGATTCATACACATTTCTAACCCTAATAATTAATTTCTACACATTTACAATAAAACCCGCATATTTACCGAAAACTCAAAAAACTTACTTGAAATTTATGATTTTGATGATATTGAATGATGTTATAAATGATGCTTGATGTTCCCTTGAGTTCCTTTGAGCCTTGCTTGATAAAAATTGATTTGGTGAAGTTGAAGTGTATTGAGAAGGAGAAGAGTTGGGTTTGAGTAAAAGTGTGAAATGAGGAAGAAGAAGAGTCATACACGAATTATGCTCCAAAATATTCTGGAGATATATTTCTGAAATATTTCAACGTTCACTTAAGTTTGGGTGCGTTCGGAGATATATTTCTAAAATCAAGGAGCATTTGTGGAATTTCACATGGTGCTTTAGAAGTATATAGGGTACCATAAGAAATTCTCAAATATTTTTATATGATTGGATCATATCTTCAAGGCCCATTTCTAATCTTATTAATTGAAGACTATGACATGTAACATAACAACTTTGGACCTCAACTTGCCTATCTCCTTTTAAAATTCACCTTCAGCTGAAAGCATAACACACCCTAGCTTCACCATTTTGGAAACATATGCAATGCATGCAATCATGGTTTTCGAGTGCCATTGAAACTAAAGTCTGTGTTAAGAGAGAATCGAGTTAAGGCACATGAGTCTGAAGACCATCAAGCATATTTGAAAGTGAGGACAAAGAAGTAGGGAGCAACGCGAGCCTATGAGGTGAAGGAAAACAAATTTATTAACATACACTACTACAAAATGTATATACAACAACGTCATGGTTATCACGGTACCACGAAGGACCGTGATGACATCTTTTACTTAACACCCGGACATTTTCATTTATTTACTTATTAAAATTTTTATATAATATAATCACGGATGAAAGATACGATCGTGGTTATATAATCACCCTTTCATGGGTTCGAATCTCAGCACCCTCAAATGTTTTATTTCTTTAACATTTAGTCGCGCCTTTGTATTTTTATTTATTTTTAATTTCAAAATAAATTTGATACCACCACGGTTGAGTAACTCAATCGTTATGACTTGTTGTAAATATTTTTAATTATAATGTACTGACGCTTCAAATGTTTTATTTCTTTAACATTTAGTCGCGTCTTTTATTTTTATTTATTTTTAATTTTTAAGTAATTGTGATACCATCAAGGTTGCGTAACTGAACCATTGTGACATATTTTTCATTTTGTTTTAAATATTTTAAATTGTAATATACTGATGCTTCTTTAATTAAGCAAGTAATGTATCACCACGGTTCCGGTTGTTGACCGTGGTGGTATCATTCATTCATTTTTATCACAGCTAACTAGCTTGTCTCTTCAGTAGCCATTCTTTGTTGAGAAACGATACGATACGAAACACCATTTCAACCCTAACGTTCAATAATGAGAAACGAAACACCATATCAACCCAATCATTCATCGTTCATCATCATCGTTCATCGTTTTTTCATCAGTTGTTAAACAGTTAATCTTTTTTCATTGGTTCATCGTTTTCCACTCATTGTTCATTTTCAACCTGTAGTCATCGGTTCATTTTAACCCTAACGCCAACGCCAACACTAACATATCACTATGCCAAAATTCGTTTTTGGCAGCACTATAAAGACAGCGCTTTTATTACAAAGCGCCGCTATATGTTTTAAAAAAAATTCGCTGAAAAAAAGCGCTGCTAAAGGCTACTTATAGAAAACGCTTTCTAGAAGCGCTGCTAAAGGCCGTACATAGGCCACACCTTAGAAAGCGCTTTTTATAAAGCAGTGCTAAAGGATAACCTTAGAAAGCGCTTTTAAAAAGCGCTGCTAAAGGCCTTAAGTTTGCCCCACCTTTAAAAGCGCTGCTATAGGCTAATGAATAGAAAGCGCTTTTAATGCAAAAGCGCAGCTAAAGCTAGCACTTAAGAAAGCGCTGCCTTAAGTCATTATTAATTAAAAAATAAAATACTTATCATTTTTCAGAAGGGTTTAGGGTTTGTTTTGAAACACTTTCTATCTCCCGACTTCTCCCTCCTTCTCTCTCGCTTCTTCTCCGACCTTATACATCTCCGACCGTCTTCTCTGACCGTCGTTTTCTCCGCCGCCACCGCAGTTCCGTTCTATACTCTCTTCTGTACTCGTTTTCTCCACCGCTGTTTTTGTTGTCTTTTTCGTGCAGGAAGAAGTAGAAGAAGAGGAAAACGAAGTTCATATCTTGGTTACATTTCAGGTACGCAAATTAGTTACATTTCAAATACGTTTTCATTCTTGTTTTTGTTGGTTCTGAAACTTTGATTCATGCTCTTGCTTTGTTTGGTTCTGAAACTTTGGCTTTGTTTGGTTCTGTAACTTTGGTTCATGCTTGCTTTGTTTGGTTCTGAAACTCTTGTATTCATAGATAGTTAGAGGTTATCATAGACACAATTAAATTCACTATTTGTATTGAGAACGAACAAAATAGAAGCAATCTGAGTATATAATGAATGTCAAAATATAATTTTACGATACTTGTCAAAATAACTTCTCTGATGATACAATTCCAACCAGTATATAATGAACTCTTAACCATCATTATCTCTAATTTGCTATATATAGGGGTTACTTGTGAAGATTGAAAGTCTGATTATTTCCAAGAATCTTACATTGTGTGGGTCTAGAAGCTGCCGACTTCCCTACAGGTAAATAGTTTTTATTTTGTTTTTGTTTAGATTAATTAGTAAAACCATGGATAAGAAATGGATGTCTTCAAGTCGATTGTCTAAAGAGTACGAGAATGGGGTATCAGAATTCGTTAAGTTTGCTGTTGCGCATGCCAAAGACTCCAGTCGAATGACATGTCCTTGCTTGGATTACTGTTATGGGAGTCGGGTTGACGCAGTTCAGTTGGCATCGCATTTAAAGAGGCATGGAATTGATCAAAGTTATACATGTTGGAATTTGCATGGTGAGAAAAGTAACGGGAATGTTGAACCGGAGGATAATATGACCTATGCTTCAAACGACAATGGCACAGATACATACGATTGTGATTGAGTCGATGAGATTACAGAAGCACTTGAAGAAGATCTTAAGGATTTTCCCAAAATGTTTGAGAGGTTGGTAAGCGATGCAGAGAAACCGTTGTATAATGGTTGCACTAAATTCACAAGATTGTCTGCGGTATTAAAGTTGTACAACATAAAGGCGGGCAATGGATGGTCAGATAAAAGTTTCACAAAGTTATTAGCCCTTATGAAAGATATGCTTCCAGAGGATAATGTTCTTCCCAATCGAACATATGAGGCCAAAAAGATGTTGTGATCTATTGGCATGAGCTATGATAAGATACATGCCTGTCCAAACAATTGCGTTTTGTTTCGAAATGAGTATGCATTGTTAAA
This sequence comes from Lathyrus tuberosus, assembly GCA_022829125.1. Lineage (NCBI taxonomy): Eukaryota > Viridiplantae > Streptophyta > Magnoliopsida > Fabales > Fabaceae > Lathyrus > Lathyrus tuberosus. The sequence continues at coordinate 611,331 of JALAZF010000153.1, forward strand.
TGAGTATCCTAAATGCGGTGTATCTCGATATAAGAAAAATTTGTCTCCAGCAAAAGTCTTATGCTATTTTCCTATAATTCCGAGATTTAGACCCATGTTTCGTAGTGAAACCGATGCAAGACACTTGACTTGGTATGCAGATGAAAGAATTATTGATGGAAAGTTTCGACATCCGGCAGATTCACCACAGTGGATGAAACTTGATAACGATTATCCTAAATTTGGAAAAGAAGTAAGAAACCTTCGCTTGGCATTATCTACTGATGGAATGAACCCACAAGGTCTTCAAAGTATCTCAAATAGCACATGGTCTGTGATTATTATGATTTATAACCTACCTCCATGGCTATGTATGAAACGTAAGTACATGATGTTATCTATGTTAATTTCTGGGCCTAAACAACCAGGGAATGACATAGAAGTATACTTGACACCCTTAATCGAAGATTTAAAGACTTTGTGGGAGAACGGTGTGGAGGTTTATGATGGATATAGGAAAGAAAGTTTCAACTTGAGGGTGATGTTGTTTGGCACAATTAATGATTTTTCAGCATACAGAAATCTATCAGGGTATAGCATAAAAGGTCAATGTGTGTGTCTTATTTGTGAAGATAAAATAGATTGGACGCAATTGGAGTTTGGTCAGAAGAATGTATTTCTCGGTCATCATAGATTCTTAAATTCTAATCATCATTACCGTGGGTGGAGAAAAGCCTTCAATGGAGCCCCAGAACAAGGTAGAGCTCCACCTATATTGACAAGTGATCAAATTTTTGAAAAGGTGAAAGATGTGAGTATTCAGTTTGGCAAGCCTTTTGCACACACGTTTGTTAAGAGTGGGTGGAAGAAAAGGTCAATTTTTTTGAATTGCCATATTGGAAGTCGTTGTATGTAAGACATTTTCTCGAAGTTATGCATATTGAAAAAAATGTATTTGACAGTGTTATTGGTACGTTACTCAATATACAAGGAAAATCTAAGGATGGCCTTAAAGCAAGAAAGGACTTGATAGCGATGGGGATAAGAACTGAAATAGGACCCTTGAAGAAAGGAAGTCGAACATATCTACCACCTGCTGCCTATACTCTATCTAGAAAGGAGAAAAAAGTATTGTGTAAGTTTCTAAGTGAAGTTAAAGTTCCAAAAGGATACTCTTCAGATATTAGAAGACTTGTGTCTATGAAAAACCTCAAGTTAAAGAGTTTAAAGACGCATGATTGCCATGTTATAATGGAACATTTTCTACGAGTAGGTATACGTTCTATTCTTCCAGAAAAAGTAAGAAGCGCAATAACTAAATTGTGTTCTTTCTTCAAGTCAATTTACAGTAAGGTGATCGATCATGCGATCTTACCAACATTACAAAAAGAAATAGTTATTACTTTGTGTGAGCTTGAAATGTATTTTCCTCCCTCGTTTTTTGACATAATGGTACATCTAGTTGTACATCTTGTGAAAGAGACACAATTATATGGACCAGCTTATATGAGATGGATGTACCCTGCTGAACGTTATATGAAAATATTAAAAGGGTATGTGAAAAACCGAAGTCGACCCGAGGGTTGTATTGCTGAACGATACATTATTGAAGAAGCGATTGAGTTTTGTTCTGAATATCTGTCCAATGTTCAATCAATTGGACTCCCCAAATCTCATATTGTAAAAAAAAAGAAGGAAAAAAGTTAATTGGAAATGAAGTTGTGACAGTATCAAGGGTCGAACGGGATCAAGTGCATTTGTATGTTCTGCACAATGAGAACGCGGTTGAGCCGTATGTTGAAATGCACTAGGATGTTCTCCGAGGTTTAAATCCGAATATAAATGAAAATTGGATAGTACGAGAGCACAATCGAAGTTTTATACCTTGGTTTAAGGATCATATTTATTCAAAGTATTATTCAGATTCCGCTTCAATAACAGAAATGTTGAGATGTTTAGCATATGGTCCAAGTTTGGTTGTGTTTTCTTATAGCGCATACACAATTAATGGATACACATTTTATACCAAAGAACAAGATGATAAAAGTACTATGCAAAATAGTGGTGTCACCGTGGTAGCTGAAGCAATGCACATTTCAAGTGTGAAGGACTTAAACCCCAAATTTGCAAATCTGTCATATTTTGAGGTTATCGAGCGCATTTGGATGTTTGATTATGAGAAGTTTCAGATTCCTATATTTGGTTGCAAGTGGGTTGAAAATAATAATGGCATACGAATGGTTAAGTCAGGATTTTTGCAAGTGGATCTTAATAGGGTGGGGTACAAAGATGAGCCTTTTATTCTAGCCTCTCAAGCTAAACAAGTGTTCTATGTCACTGATTCGACAAGTAAGAAATGGTCTATAATGCTTTTATCTAACAAAGTAATTGATGAAAATATTGGAGATCAAGGTGATATTGATGTTGAGATTGAATCGTTTACTAGAAATGATCAAGATGAGAATATTATAGCAAATTAATCATATATAAGAAATGATCATAATGAGGGTATTTTGATCAATCCAACTGTCTGTGTTGTTTAGAGACGAGTAGAACATATTCCAACCAAGAAAAGAAAGAGACGTTAGTGAAAAAGGTACTATTTCGTGTCTATTATTTAATTAGTTGAACAATTTATATACACATTTCAATGAAAATAGTCTAATGTTTATTATGTTTTTATTTAAGGTTCTTGTATGACAAATTAATGCGCGGGAATCAATTGTCAAACAGATTCTATTTCGTGTCTTCCGCCCGTATAATACCGGCAACAAGTTAGATTTTCATTCTAATTTCATTCTAATCGTTGTATCTTTTGTGTAGAAAATTTCCATCTAAACTTTTGTTTTATTTTACAGTGGCCACTGGTTGTTGGTTGCTATTAATCCTACAAGAGAAGTATATGTTGTTATTTTGTTAGAGCAATACAAGTATTCCGATCACAAAGAGAAGCTAGAGTATCACAGTCTAAAGCAAACAACATTACATGGATCAGAGTGGAGGTATATTAATTTTCACAATTTTGCTTATAATAGCGATGATACTTGATAAAACAAGACAACTATATATTCTTATTTGTTTTTATTTTGTTAGAGCAATACAAGTATAGATTGCGGTTATTACGTTTTGAGGTTTATGAGAGAAATCCTTCATTTGGATCAAATAGAGATTCCAATCATGGTATGGATTTATAACTTAGGATTTATTTTAATATTTATCGAATATTTCATATAATTTATTACTTTTAACTAAATCATGCATATTATGTTTTATTATGTAGTACTTTGATGAATACAAGTGTGCTCATTACTCGAAAGATAAATTGGAAGAAATCAAGGAGGAATTGTGTGAATACTTTATTGAGAAAATAATCATATAAGGTATGGAAGTTGTTGTGTAGTTATGGAATGTTGTATAGTTTTGGAAGTTGTTGTATATTAGGAATCTTTAGAAGTTAAAGGATTTCTAAGTGGACAAATTGTTATTAGAATTATGGATTGGTGTATATATGATGCATGTTTGTGTTGATTTATATCAAATAGTTTATGTGTTGAATTATAATGGTGTATATTTTGGATTATAATGGTATATAATGCCTATGTTTAAATAAATGTTTGTTTGTTGAAATAAATGCTCAATGGTTGAAATATAAGGCCTATGTGTTGAAATAAAGGCTTGTTGAATGTCATATAATGCCTATGTGTTTGAAACAAAGGCTTGAATTATATAGGTTTATGGTATTATTTCAAAAAATATGCTTTCTAAAAAAGAAAGAAAAGGTAGCACATTTTAATAAAAAATGCTTCCTAAATTCTGATTTTTAAAAAGCATAATTTACGTGAAGAAAAGAAAGCGCTTTTTAGAAAAAGCGCTGCCTATAGTACATAATAGAAAGCGCTTTCCATTAAAAGCGCTGCCTTAAATTGAAATAAAAAATACATTAGACAGCGCTTTAAAAAGCGTTGTCTAAAGGGGGACAATAGAAAGCGCCTTTTCCTGAAAAAACGCTGCCTAAAGATGCCAATAGAAAGCATAAAAGGCCAGAAAAAGCGCTGCTAAAAGCCCACTTAAGAAAGTGTTTTTCCAGGAAAAAGCGCTGCTAAAACTTATTTTAGAAAGCGCTTTTCAAGGTAAAGTGCCGCCTAAAGTATACATAAGGCAGCTCTTTTGCATAAAACAAAAGCGCGGTCTTTACCTATAGCAGCGCCACCTTAGGCATCGCTTTTAAGCGCTGTTAAAGGCCAAAAAAAGCGCTGTCTTTTCCCTTCCTTGGCATCGTCATCGTCAAGGAGTAATACAACAACAACAACACTATCTCTTTCAACTCAAATATTCACTTTACTTAGTCATCACGTTTACGGTACGTAAATTTTTTTCCCATGCATCAACAATAAACTGCAGCTTCCATTGTTGTTGATCTTGTTGTTTTTCTGGTTGTTGTTGAATGTGTGTGATAAAAATTGATTAATCTTTTGTTGTGGTTGTGGTTGTTATTGTTGTTGATGTTGTTGTTGAATGTGTATGTGATAATAGATGAAATAGTTTGTTGTTGTTGTTGAGGTTGTTGTTGTTTTTGAAAATAGATGTCGTCTTCGTCGTATTCTTCATCTAGTGGCGAGGAAACTATGACAAGTGATACTCTAAACAAAAAGAAAAGATAACAAAGAGGTTGCACAATGCTTACCAAAGTAACAAAAGTCCACAAATCTGGTAATAAATTGCCTATCGCGTTTGATTCGTATTATAGAGTAGTTAATGGTGAATACTCTTCGCTTTTTAAGAGTTATGTTGCGTTCCTTGGACGTAGCAAAGTTAGTATATTGATAGATGATTGGAAACAGGTGTCGAAGGCTGTCAAAGATAGCATATGGACAGACGTTAAGGTATTAATATTAATTTTCATCATTTTGATATGACTTTGTATAATTTCTAGGAAAGGCCCACTCACATTAACACCAATCATACTACTTTTGAAAAAATTCACTTTGATACTCGAAGTAAGCTCGAAACTTCTAAGAATCCCCTTGATAGTCAAAAGGTTATTAACAAATTGGGAGCTATGAGAATAGTGTCATCCACATACTGAATACGAGACACCTCAAACCCTTCTTTACCCACCTTGAGACCCTCAGACACCCTATTTGAAACAACTTTTTTTAAGGAATCACTTAGCCCCTTAACCACAAAAAGGAAAAAAAAAGGGCTAAGGGTCTCATTTCTTTAAACCTTTATGAATGTTAATCTCATAAGGTGGGCAACCATTCACTAAAACTGAAAGACTACTAGAAAAGACACATGCACATATCCAACCTCGACTTATCATCAAAACTAAAATCTCCTCAACATATAATCCAAAAAAAACCAACTAACAGAGTTATAAACCTTATCAAAATCCACCTTAAACACCAAAAACTATTTTTCTAAACTTCTTAGCATAATCTAAAACCTCGTTAAGAGTAATCACTCCATCCACCATTTATCTCCCCTTAAGAAAGGTCGGTTGCTTTAGAGAGATAAGTTTCCCCATGACCGTAGCTAGCCTAGCGACCAACACCTTAGCCACAAGCTTATACAAAGAACCAAGAAGGGAAATAGGCCTAAAATTGCTCAAAACCAAAGGAGACTTAATCTTTAGGATAAAAGCGACAAAAAAAAAATACATCATACTCTTATGTGAAACCGAATTCTGGAAAAAAGTGGTTGAATATCACATACACATTTCCCATAACTAACTCCCAAAATCTCTTATAAAAAGAGAAATTGAACCCACCTAGACTTGGACCCTTAGAACCATCCATCTCAGTATCCACTTTATCAGCTTCTAAGGGCCATAACTTAGTATATAAGGGCTCAGCTTCTGCCAAGGAGAGACGAGATAGGGAAAACCCATCCATTGTGGGCCTGAGGACCTCAGACTCATAGAAATTCTCCCTAAATAACCTAAAAACCTCTCCCCTAACCTTACAGACTTTATCTAACCAAAGCTCTCTCACTCGAATGGACACTAAACTATTTCTCCCAACCTCTAATTAACACAAGCATGAAAGAACCCTGTATTAGCATCCCATTCCTTCAGCCAATCTAAGTTAGATCTTTGGAAAATCTACGAGTCCTGGCACTGAATAATATCCCATAGCTCCTAACTAACATGCAATCTACACATTAACTACTCATGGGAAAGGGATATCGCCTCCGCCGTCAGATCCATACTCTGAAACTTGACAGAGCAAACCTTAATTTTAGTATCCAAATTACGAAACACCTCTTTTGTTCACCCCTTAAGAATCACTTTAAGAGCTTTCAACTTATCCTTAAGCATATAATCCATCCAACCCTTCCGGACCTCTACCCTAAAAAACTTACATACCACCTCTCAAAGTTAGAACCCTTCAACCATAAATTATTAAACCTAAAGGGAATAGACTCCCAAAGCTGATTAGGGTACTTAACAACCAAAGGACAATGATCGAAAACATCTCGGGTGAGGGCCCACAAACTACTTTGACCCCACTCCTTCTCTCACTATGCTGAAAGGAGAACCTTGTCCAACCTACTCATAGACACCTCATTAGAATGATACTAGGTAAACCTCCTCCCCAAAAAAAGTATTTCCACCAAACCCACTGCCTCTATAAAAGCTCTAAACTCAAGATATTCGATAATGCCGAAATCTTGAGACCCAGGTCCCACCCCCTTCATATCTGCACAACAAAGAACATCATTGAAGTTACTCTAAACACACCAGGAAAAACCAACTAAACGATCACACACTTGAACCAAACGGGCCTACAACTCTCTTTTTTCTAAAACCCTAATCATAGTCCTATAAAGCCCAACTCATGGTTTAGACCTAGGTACACTATTTCCTAATACTAAAACACAACACCCACGATTTTTACTTACTTAACCATCAAAATGTTTACAGGTGCATCAACCTTTATTTGGAGCAACTGATAAATATTAATTGCCTTCTACAACTTAAATAACTCATAAGCCACATATTTTAAGTATGATAAGGTTAAATACTCGTGTAACTACTCTATATAAGACTTGATGTATGCTTAGATCTTGGTGAAACATCTATAAAAAAATGTAATAAAAATAAGGTTTAAATAGTAAAATTGTTCTTGTAAGTTAGCGGATTTTTGGTTTTCGTCCTGATATTTTTTTTATTAAAATACTCCTTGAATGTTAAAATTCTTTTGGTATTCATCTAGCAGATTTTAACTTTAAGGACGAATATCAAAAGTTTTTTTAATATTCAAAGATTATTTAAAGAAAAAAAAATATAGAAACGAAAATAAAAAATCTGCTAACTTATAGGAACGATTTACCTATTTAAGCCTAAAAATAAATACAAAGTGATCTTATTACTGAGAAATAATATTAGCCTAATTGAGAACCCCTTGAATAAGTACCATAAACATGCGGTGTTGATTCAAAGTATTAAAGATATTATCCTAGAAAACACTATGTTTAGAGTTATTTACACTCTCAGAAAAGGCAACCAAAGCGTTGAATTTATGGCAAAGCTCGAAATGCTAGTGACATTGATCTTCTGATTCCCCCTCCCCCACCACCCTCAAGGACTGAGTAACATCCTTGCAGTAGATGTGACTTCCTTTTTAAGGATTTAATTTGTCTTTTGTTTTTTCTTTTATTTTTCTTTAGCCGTGAAACCAAAAAAAAATTCTAAGAAATAAATGATAAAGAAAAATAGTTATTGTAAAGATAAATACGACACGCTCCATAACTTTTTTGTTGTCATTTTAAGCATTATAACACATATATGATCACCAATGCTCTTTCGATTTAATACTCTTTTAAGTTTTAATTTTAAAATTTATTTGGATCCTTAATTTAAAAGAGGTTCAAAATCGTTTTTTAAGTCTCCATAACTTTTTTCTTGCTACTTATGAAGATGCTTCTGGACAGGCTATCAATTTTCAAAAATGTGAATTCTATTGTAGCAGAAATGTGGATCAGATTCTTAAGGATATGATAGCTGATACTCTGGGGGTTCAACAAGTATTGGGTACTGGTAAGTACTTAGGAGTTCCATCCATGGTGGGGAGAAGCAGAAAAGCCACTTTCAAATATATCAAAGATAGAATTTGGAGGAAAATAAACTCTTGGAGCAGTAGGAGCTTATCTCAAGCAGGAAGAGAAACTCTTATTAAATCCGTTCTTCAGTCCATCCCAACCTACATCATGAGTATGTTCTTGCTTCCTTCGACTCTAATTGAAGAAATAGAGAAAATGATGAATTCCTTTTGGTGGGGGCACAAAGGAAAAGGTCTACATTGGTTATCTTGGGATCGTCTTTCCATGCCTAAAGCTGAAGGAGGTATGGGCTTCAAAAATCTTAGTGCTTTTAATTACGCCATGTTAAGTAAACAAGCTTGGAATCTTATGACCAAACCTCAGAGACTAGTCACCCGATTGTACAAAGCAAGGTATTTTCCCAACTGTGATTTTCTAGATTCTATTATAGGTCATAATCCGAGTTATGTGTGGAGAAGTATATGGAGTTCGAAATTTGTGGTTAGAGGTGGGTATAAATGGAGCATAGGTCCAGGAGAAAATATATCAGTTTGGGGGCAAAAATGGCTACATGATAATTCTGTGATTATTAATCCTTGGCCTAACATTTTGGAAGTGGAAAATCTTAAAGTTTCGGATCTGATGAGTAATGATGGGAAACATTGGAACTTTGGTTTAATTCATTCTCTCTTGGGAAGGGAGGAAGCCACCAAAGTTCTACATACTCCTTTGTTTGAGGCAGTCCATTCAGATAAGTTGGTGTGGAATATGGAAAAAAATGGTAGATTTTCTGTTCGAAGTGCTTACCGTTTTTGTATAAGAGATGCCATCGACACTTCTCATTTAAGAGTAAATGGTGATTGGAAGCTGATTTGGAGCATTAAGAGTCCTCCTAGAATAAAAAACCTAGTGTGGCGGCTATGCAGGAATTGTATCCCAATAAGAAAGAGGCTACAGGAGAAAGGAGTAGTCTGTCCTTCTAGTTGTGCTGTATGCACGGGAGATGAGGAGAACTATCTTCACCTTTTTCTGATTTGTCCTAATAGCAGAAAATGCTGGGAGAAAGTAGGGCTTTAGACCATGATACAGCATCTTCTGACTAATGAGGATACGTTAGCCTCCTTGATTTTTTCTTTTTTGCAGGTTTCGAGTAAAGAACAACAATCTATGTTCTCTACCGTGATATGGAGTATTTGGAAGGCGAGAAACAATCTTGTCTGGAATAATACTGTTGATTCTCCGGATGCCATTGTTGCTCTCGCCGAGCATTTAATAACATGGTGGAGGAGTGCTCAAACTCTTAGATCAAGTGATATCAGTCAAGACATATCGCCGTATCCGACTAGGTGGAAGAAACCGCAAAGAGGTAAACTCAAATGCAGCTTAGATGCTTCCTTTATTAATAATAAGGTGGGCATTGGAATGTGCATAAGAGACGAGAATGGTTCCTTTGTTAAAGCCCGTACCGAATGGTTTACACCTAGCACTGATGTTGATGTGGGGGAAGCCTTAGGACTTGTGGCAGCAATAAAATGGGTGAATGAACTTGGCTACGATAATGTGGTATTCGAAATGGATGCTAAAAGCGTAGTGGATAATGTGAATTTGCAATTACCAAATGATTCTGATTTTGGAGCAATTATTCAGGATTGTAAACGCTTATTAGCTAATTCTTTTAGGAACTCTCATGTTGAGTTTATTAGGAGACAAGCGAATGAGGTTGCTCATGCTCTGGCACGGGTGGCATCATATCATGCTAGTGCCCACACTTTCAATGATGTACCTACATGTATCCATAACATTTTGTTTAATGAAATGATTTAAATTTTTCCTGTAAAAAAAAAAAAAAAAAGTCTTCGAAAACATACCATATTAGTTATTTCGTCAAATAAGCGACGAATTTAACGATTTATTTTTGAATTTTTTGGCACTAATTTAACAAAAAGAACTAATACAGTACATTTTAAAGATATAAGGGACAAATATGAGTCTCGAAATTAAAATACCGGAAAAGAATATTAAATTAATTTTTTTTATATAACTTATCTTATATAGTGCCAATAATTTTTTATTATTTTACTTTATCTATTTTTCTCTCTACAAAACAAAAGTAAGAATTGTTATATTCAAAATTAAAATAATTAATGTTGCATTCACTTTTAAAGACAACAAGCACGGAGAACATAGATTTTTCTACAAATGTGATCATTAAAAAGGAAGTGATATATTGGACGAACATCCAACCACTAAATAGATATTTGTATAAACAATGTAACAAAAGATAATAATGAAAAGAAAAAATTCTTATCTACCCATCTCAAAAAGTTGGGTAGAGTTACCCATAAAGTAAATTGTATTGGAAATCTACAAAATTTAAACTATTAAATAAATAATTAAATATAATAAAATGATATGGCATTGATTGATTGATTGAAGGTACACTATCCAACTTTTTGTGGTGGGTAGAGAAGTTGTCCCCAAAAAAATATTGTATACATACATAAAAAAAATTGACATACCAATTAAATCCATATTACCAAATATATAATTTTTTTTTTGAAATGTAAATCCTCAAACAAAATAAGATAAGAGGGGTGTAATTATATTTTCAACTATCCTATTTATCTTATCATGATTAAGTAATTATGATCTAATTGAGTAACTATAGCTTAAGTACTTTAAAATGAGCTCATCCAAATTCCAAATTCCAAATATTAGATGAAAAAGTGAATAGAGTACTACTACTAAGTACTAACCTCAAGCCTCATACATGAGCTGTAGTACTAGTAATCTAGTATCATGAAATTAGCATCTTTAAAGTTCATTTTTTGAGTACTGCTGGCAAAAAGCTGTAGTGTCATGTATGTCTCTCAACTTATAATGTCCACAACCACTCATAATAAAAAATCATATAATCTAAAAATATCTCATACTTTTTCTCACTAATATCATCAAGTAAGAGACAAACTACAATTCCAAAAAAGTTCGTACTCTTTGTTCCCTATTCACTGCAAGCCAGCATGCTCAGAGAGGACTTGAAAGCTCAACTAGGTCATGATAGTTACTTTTAAAATGGTCCACAACCCTAAAATAGAAACTAGCATTAATAACTTTGCAAACCCATGAAACCTTTCCATAATTAGTAACCTCTAACTACCCCACCTTCTATCGACCCTATGCCTAAGAACAAGTTATTGGGTATTTTTAGGGTTTTTGGACCCTACAATATAGAGAAAATTATGAGTCACTTTAATGTCATGTGACTTCTCACTCTTTGTTTTACTTCTTTTATTTTTTTTCAACTCTTTTCATATTCTCTCACCCTTTGTGGTAAACCTTGTTTTTGAAGGTTGTTTGTTTATAGGGTTCTTGTGGTTTTGTTTATGGTAGTGTCTATTTTGCATAGTCTTGGAAAATATGTACCAACCATGTGACACACCATAAAAAAGTAATGTGCTATGAGTGTATTTTGCACTATAGATAGGATTAAACTTGGTAAGGTTATAAATTCATAGTGATTATAATCTAAAAAGAAAGTACTCAAGAGAGAGAGAGACTTTTTTCTTCTTCTTGTTTTAATTTCTCTCTTTTGTATGTATATTTGTTTTTGGAAGGGGTTTTGTGTACACGTTTTTGGATTCTGGTTTGCGTGTGTTGTTAGAACAGGAGGAGAAAAAAAAAGTACTTTTTTTAATAATTATATTCCTTCCTAGCTATACTACGTTTTGTAAAAAAAAATAAAAAAAATAAAACTCAACTTCTCATATCAACCATCAAACACTAAAATGTGATAAATGATCATTGGTTCAATTCCTATTCTAACAACTTATTTTTATTTTATTTTTGTATGTAGTAATATTAAAATAGTAATTATAATTGCTCGGATATAAGGGCACGATATGTTATCCACTCGGAGAAAGAGGCAGAAGATAGAGGAGATCTTATCAAAATACCATTTTTAATATTAAAAATACTATTTACCAATTTTTTTAAAGTAGATATCAAACTTAAGAAAACGAAGTCTTTTCAAGATTTTTACAAAGTCTTCGTCGTAGAGTGATAACTAAAGTTAAGCCAACTTTAGACCTAGCTATAAGACACCAAATTAACTCAAAAAAGAACTCTAACTTAGGTATCATCATCTTACAGCTCAACCACATAAAAATATTATACTAAAGGAATTCCACAACATTGTAGGTAACTAAAAGGTCGGAAGCAGTCTCCTTAAAGTCCTAATAGAGCCCACAAGAAAGTTCATTCAAGTCCACTAAGACACATGCTTAAAGAGATAAACCCTCGCGAGGATCCTATTCTTGACAAGTTAAAAAAATACTAATCTTCGAGGGAGTCTGACTATTCAAAATAAGAGGAAAAGTCAACCAACCATGATAGAAAGACTAACTTGTTGCAAAGTTAGGTGTAACAGAGAAATATATATCGTTTTGAAAGAGAACACGATGTTAGACGCATATTGATGGACCAAGGAAGTTCGTGTGGTATCATGTAAGTTCAGGAGTACGAGAAACTGAGTTTACATCAAATTCTACATTAATAATATGAGGGAAGACTTAAAGGCTTCAACGATATGAGCACAAAACCCTAAGAACACGTTGAGCTCCTAGTGGCATTCAGGACCAAGATTGAAATAAGAATAATTAGGGTAAAGTTCTTGATTATAATTGTCTCCTTGGAAGGTCGTCGATGGCAACCTTATGAGTCATCTCTTCAATCATTCACTTAATGGTTAAATTCCACACTCTGAAGGACCAAATTGTCGTGGTAGAAACTTATTTGGCGTTACCCCCAAAATTACTTCCTACGCGTTCTTACAAAGTAGACAAGCATAAATGAGTTTCCTCCTCAAGATGATAAAGTCGATGGAGCACTGGAGCTAGATTTCTGCTAGATTATAAACTTCCCAATGAAGTCGTAGAAAATGGTGGAATCACACCGCTAAAGTACGGAGAAAAGTGGAGGACCCAAACCAATGGTGGACTCCACCACAATATTCATAAGAGGAGATCCATCAAAAACCATCAATATATTAGCAAACTTACCTGAACTTGTGCAGAATGCCTACATATGAACCATGATATATTCCCATGGTCGAAAAAGGAGATGTTCGGTCTCTTTCCAGAAGTAGAATGCCACACATTGGCCTTTAGAGACAATGTTATGTATGTGGCACATCGCAGAAGAAGACAATCAACGAAGAAGATCGAAGAACCCAAAAAGGTTTTCAAAGAGCTCCTTAACTCTAGATTCATAATTGAGGCAAAGTACACAACATGGGCACCTAATGCGGTATTGGTGCGAAAAGCCAACAAGAAATGACACATGTGCCTAGATTATTCAAAATTGAATAGAGTCTCCCTAAAGGACTCTTATCCATTCCCTAACATTGATAAACTCATTGAAAACTCATTCGAATCCAGGATCCTATCTTTTAAGGATGCGTACTATGGGTAAAACCAGATAGCAATGGACCCCCTAGATTGTAACAATATCGCCTTTATAACGAACAAGGGGAACTTTTATTACAAAGTCATGTCATTCTGCCTAAAAAATGTAGGGGAAATATATTAGAGAATGATAAACTATGTCTTAGAAAACCAAATCAAAGACATGTTGGAAGTGTACATGGATGAAATGTTCTTCAAATATAAATAACAAGAGGAATACACAACTCACTTTGAATCCATATTTGGGGATATTATAAAACACGTAATGCGGTAGAACCCCTATAAATGCACTTTTAGAATAAGGTTTCGAAAATTCTTAGGGTATTACTTCACATAAAGATGGATAGAGGTAAACCAAAAAAATGTCGATAACTGGTTAGTATGGTGGCCCCCAAAACAAAGAAGGGAATTCATAGGCTTAATGGCATGATAATCTCTTTTTTTTCAATTTATTTCTATATCAACACACCATACATTACTATTTTACAAGCTCATGAGAAAAGAAGCAATGTTTGAATAGACACTTAAGTGTGACATCACATTCACAAAACTCAAGAAATTGTTTTCCATAACACTTGCTCTAGTCCTCCCAAAGAAAGTAGAATCCCTATGTTTTTTATCTTTCATTATACTTGAAACTTGTAGGAGTCGTCTTAGTAAAAGAAAGTAAATCTTCGTAAAACCTGATTTATTTCATTGAGAAAGTTTTACAAGGGACGAAAGTTTGTTACCAGAAAGTAGAAAAAAATCGTGTTAACACTCATACAACCAAAAAAACTAAGACATTATTTCCTCGCCCATACCATAATGGTGAAAACACATTATCCCATCGAACATATACTCCATAAGCCAAACCTACCAGGGAAAATGACAAAGTGGTAAGTGAAACTTTTAGAGTTTGACATCCCATACGAGACAAGATAAGCCCTTAAAGCTTAAGTCTTTATAGATTTTGTAACAAAAACCACCATCGATGAGTTATACAACACAACTAGTTAGACAATATTAGTAGATAGATTATCTAATGTGAAAGGGAGTGACACATGAATTCTTATAGAAGACGACCATAAAATCAAGATAAACATTGTAGCTATGTTCAAATTCAATACTTCGAACAATCATGCAGAGTATGAAGTATACTTAGCTAGATTGAGAATGGCATCTGAGTTGAGGCCCCATAGAAGTAATACTTATGTCACACTTACAACTAGCCAGGTCACAGGTCCGAGGAGATTACCAATCCCAATATATAATCATTACAACATTCCTATTGTCTAAGTTAGCCAATTCCATTACATGAGACTATAGTTATTCATACATTAAACATTGTCAGGCCCATCATAAACGAAAAGGCCAACGGTGTGGAAGAAGTAGAACAACTACCATAAAGTTGGATGACACCAATAATATGATTCAAACGACCAAAAAGCTTCCCCAAAAACAAGAAGAAATTATCAAGAATCAAAATAAATTATTGCTCATATTCATCGGTTGAAGGCTAACTCTATAGGCGAGGCTCAATTAATCACTTGGTAAAATGTTACATGAAAGAATAGGAAATGAATGCTTCAAGAAATTCACGAAGAATTGGAAAGACAACATATGAGAGGACACACTTTAGCGAAAAAACCCTCTAGGCCGATTGTTTCTGGTTGACCATGAGGGAGGCGCCATGATATAAGTTAATCATGAAAAAATCAAAGATACAGTAACTTCTACCTTTCCCTCTACAGATTTGAGTAGTTTATCTTTCTCATGGCCTTTTTCTTAGTGGATAATGGATATTCTGAGCCCTTTCCCTTTAGTACCATGGAAACTTAAATTCCTAATTACCTCATTCCGCTATTTTAAATAATGGATTGAAGCAAAACCATTTGTAAAAATCACAGGCCACAATATAATGTGTTTTTTTTAAAAGAAACATACTCACGAGGTTTAGTATTATGTAGATTGTAGTAACAAGTAATGGGACATAATTTGCGTATAAGAAATTCTAGGAATTAATGGATGATTTACGGATAGCAAACCACTTTACCTCCTTGGAGTACCTCCAAGCTAACAGTCAGATATAATCAACAAATATGGTCTTACTAAGAAGGTTTCTAAGGAGATTAGATGATTCCAAAGGAAACTATGTGGAAGAGCTTCTATATGTCTTATGGGCATATTGTATTACCCCACATTCTTCCACAAAAGAGAATCCATTATGGCTTACCTAAGGATCTAAAACATAAAATCTCGTGGAAATGAGGGAGCTTAGTTGAAGGACTTCCCACGAACTACTAGAGAGGTAAATGAACAGGAATGTAGAGAATAGTCTAATCTCTTTGAGTACCAAAAACACTAGGTTATCTTAAGCGAGGTTATCATAAAAATAAGACATCAAAATACAACAATTGGTTTATACCAAGAATCTTTGGACCAAGAAACCTTGTCTTAAGAAAGATAGATGTTGGCCGCAATAACGCATCGGGCTAAAATTTGACACCCAATTGGAAGTGACTATATTGAGTCATCGTGAGTTCAGGAAAAAGGGCCTACACTTTGGAAACCCTCATATAAGATACCATACCACACACATGGAATACAATGAAAAATAGTTCATTGCTTCAATTATGCATCTTAAGAATCATAATTAAATATTACAAGTCCATCATTCAAATCTTTATTTTCCTTTATATCTAATTTTTACTTTGTCAAATCTAAAAAGCCAAACCTGTTTCCTAGAGACACGAGGACGAACGCCAAAACTAAAAGCCACCAAAATGGAAAACTAGAGAGAAAATCACTCTGACCTATTATCCATCAGCGAGAAGAAACACCTCTTTAAAATATATCCACCCTTCATGAGTTTTAAACCAGGAAGGGGTAGAACATAAGCACCCTTGAGGGGAACACCACTACTAGTAGATACGCAAAATTACTACAAACCTTGGAAACAAAAAATACAAATATAATGGAAATTCAATTAGGCACACCCCACATACAATGCATAAAATAATAACAAAGGGTAGGGATATAATTGTGGATCTATGTGTTTGTAGGTATGATCCTCATTTGGTTTTGGTGATGATAAATGATGAAGTAACAACTTTAAAGATAACAATTCCATAGGTCAAAAGGCTTGTGGATGTTATGATGTCTATGTGAATGGGGGAGTTAATGTAAACTATCAAAATAAAACGTATGATGGTGGTGTTAGATCAATAATATATCTCAAGGCTCATTAGTCATAGGATTCAAGTTCCAATTGAAGTGTTAAGTCATGGATGTATCCAGAAAGAGAACTTGAAGATATGAGGTTTTGAAAATGTGAAAGCCCGCATGATCCTCGCTTTGAATATTAGAGTGATCAATTTAAATGTAAAATTTAAATATTAAACCTTGATGTACCATGGAAATCACACACACACACACACGCGCGCGCGTGCGCGCGCCCGCACAATGTAATATCCCATATTCCCTTAAATGCTCAATTGGATATCCGTTGAGATCAACTGAGTTCCTATGTACTCTATCTTTTGTTAATTGGAATGATTGAAACTCCTAAGTACTCTAAATGTTATCAGCTGAGACCAATAGAACAACTAGTGAACTCTTAAGAGATCAATTATTGATGAAATGGACATACCAATATTAATAAATATAAGAGATGACATTTTGGTAACTCTAATATTTGGTCAATTGATGTTAGATGACAAAGTATCAAATAGAGATATTTTACACTATTATAATATTATATATATATATATAAGAAAGAGGAAGAAATAAAAGATAGTAAAAAAAGAAGGAAAGGAAGAGGAAAATAGAAGAGAAAAGGAAATAAGAGAAGAAACTCATGGAAGAGAAGAAGAAGAGCTTAGATTCAACAACATTCATCTTCATCATCAATCTTCTTCATCAAGGTGATTGACTTTCCTAAGCATATCTCTTTATGGTTCAAATTAACCCCAGGATTGAGAATGAAACTTTTGTGGACTACCTTCTCGAACTACTATTAAGTTGTAGTTATCACCTCATCAACGAGGAGCATCTTCTCTTAGTCCAAATCCCTTTGCATAAATGTCTTCATGTCAGAGTCAATTTTACCTCCTCATTTTCCTTTGAAGCAAATAAATCTCTTTCATTTTGTTGTCTAGATCTTTTTGGGCCATCTTCAACTATATCCACTTTAACTTTAATTGAATTCAATTCTTTGATCAAATCAACCCTCGACTAACTAACTTCACCTATTTCCTTTTCCAAACCTCAACTTTAGGCCAAAAATTCTTATCCCCCATACGAAACTCTTCATCCACCATAAGCATGGAACAAATCAAATTTACAAATATAACCAAATAGGGAAGACACTTAAAAAGGGATTTTTAACATACAAAAGGCCCCATCTCGGTCAGTAAATTGCAGTTACATTTGGGATTAGACTAAAACGCTTTTCAAAATAAGTAGAAGTGGACTAGCTAAAATCGACCAGAACTTACCTTAACCGTGAAACAGTTTAATTCTTTATATTTTTTTTGAAGCAAGAGCGGTAGGAGAGATGGTTAGAGATGAAATAATCACCTTATTAACAACCTCTATTTAGGGAATCCCCTCATATTAAGCAAGAGGGGTATTTCAAGCAGATTTGACCTAAGCAGCCTTAGCTAGTACTTTTGACTAAGTGACTTTAAACATACAGGAGATGGGGGTTGAATCGTGTTATATAGTTTTTCAAATATTTTTACAAAAAGATTGAGTTTATCATGGATAATGTTTAGAAAGAAGATGAAGCGTAGAACTAAGTGTGCAAGATAAAATACAATAAAGTAAAATAGAAGAATTAGAAAGAGCATGCCAATATTTATATAGGTATCAACTTGAGTTTACCATTAAGAGTTTCACTATCAACTTGAGCTTTTATCATAGGAATAGCCCACGGTCTCCTTACACCTAGCTTTTACTCAGGTTAATCTTGCAACCTTTATATCAATACAATATCACAAGAGTACAAAGCTCCTTATTTACAATTACTCCGTTATCTAATCAACAACAAATTACAAAACTCTTACTTTACGTTTCTCTCTCTCTCTCTCTCTCTCTCTCTCTCTCAACACTAAGATAATGAAAAGTGTATAAAAATTATGTATATGGAGATAGTGAGTAATAAAAAAGATTATAAGATTATATTTTCCTGATTAGAAGTGAACACAAAGACTCCTTTATATAGGAGGAGATATTTGGACATGAAAAGAAATAATCCATGGGTCGAGGTCATTATATAATGGATTAGCATGCGACGCTAATCGATTAGACTTGGCTACTTAGCAAATAAGTTAGCCAGGTTTGAAGCATATAATTAAAAGGGTTCTTAATCGATTAGGTAGAGATCTTGCTCCTTAATTGATTTGGTACAAGTTCTAATCAATTAGGGATCATGGTTTTGATTTCCTAATTGGTTAGGACATTTAGCAAATGGCTATAAGTTATTTTAAAGAAGATTTTGAAATCGACAGAGTTTATAAAATTATTTTGAGAGTGTGTGTGTGTGTGTGTGTGTGTGCGTGTGCGCGCGTGTGCATGCATTACTTAGTACCATGAGATCTAATCACACTTAATTACACACTAATGAACATAATTAGGTAAAATTACACTAAGGCACAAGAACATGAAAGCTTTCATAAACTTTGTTTTCTTTGATGTTGACTTTTGAATTTGACTATCTTTGCTCAGAACATTGGAATCTTCATAGATTTTCATTTTGAAAATTTTAATTTTTTTTTCTACTTTGATTAAGCTCATTATTACATTGCATTCTTTTTTTCATTATAAAAACCATTGGCATAAACATAGTTACTTGCACAATACATAGAGATTTCTTAAGCTAGAGATTTCTTAAGGGCCTTGATTTTATCATTAAATGGAATATTATCTACAGGAATAAAAAAGAAAAAAAAAATCAGTAGTGTAGTAGAAAATGTTAATCACAAAAGTAAGAGAAGAAAAAACCGTCGAACACACTCAATAGACTCTTAGCATCATACCAATCAACAACTAAGACCAGGGACCGTGTGTCAACATACCAGTTCCACATCTTGTAAGATTTTGATTTATGATCATAAGAGGAGAATTGATCAGAGCCATTGATAAAATATTGCATGAAGGTCAAACTCTCTTTATCTCCCCAAGAAATGTCTAACAATTTGAAAAGAAGACAAGACTTCCTATCCCTCCTAGCCATGTCTATAACCTCATTAGCAAGCAAAATACCATCCAATATGTTTCTGCCCGGGATGAACGCAGATTGGATAGGAGAGACCAAGTTGGAAATCAAAGTAGAGATTCTAGTAGCCATAAGCTTGGATATGACCTTAGAAATGCTACTCACCAAGGAAATAGGTCTATAGTCACCAAAGCTTTGAGGACTATCAAGCTTCGGAACAAGAGCCAAAAAAGACGAGGAGAAAATCTTTGGAAGATTACCAGTCAAAGAAAAATGAAGAATACAGTTAGAGAAATCAGACCCTATGATATCCCAGCAGTCCTTAAAGAATTTGAACGAAAACCCATCAGGTCCTGGAGCTTTATTTCCATCACAGTCAAAAACTGCTCTCCTAATTTCTTCCGATGTGAACTGAGAATCCAGCCTAGCCTTATCAACTTCAGACAGCTTAGCACAGTCAGATAAATTAAAAGCAGGTCTCACAACATCATCCCTCTCGAACTTCATTTTAAAGAACTGGTAAGCAGCCTCTTTAACCATAACAGGACTTTCCATCACCTCCCCGTCCAAACCATTTATGCTAATGTAATTCTGCCTGTTTCTGAACTTAATAAAGGAATGAAAGTATCTACTATTTACATCACCACCTTTGATCCAATTACTTCTAGACTTTTGATGAATAAAACTCTCCTTACGTTTCAAAACCCTCCAAAAATTCTCCTGGTCCTCTCCTCGTTTCTTTAGTTGGGACTCAGTCAAACCCTCCACACCCCCTTCCAACAAATCATCAAATTCATTAAAGTTCTCGGCGTAACGATCAATAGATAAATCCAACCTACCAAACACATTGGTATTTAGGGCTGGCAATGAACTAAGTCAACTCGAAAATAGTTCGAAATTCGATTCGAAAATTAAATCGTTGAACTAGGTTCATGAACCAAATGAGCTGAATATGAGCTAAAAACTAAGTTCGTCAACTAAATGATCTGAACTTGAACTATACATAGTTCGACTCGTTAGGTTCATGAGTCAATTCGATTATATATGAGATAGATTATATTGTCTTTAAGAGTAGGTTTAAAGATTTGTTCTAAATCTTAGTCTCATATTTTCTTTTAATCTAACGGTTTTAATTAATTGATAATTTATATTCTCAAGTGAGTAAAATATTTCTACGAATAATTATGCAAATAAAATTAACATCGTATAAATTCCAATCTTATAACTTTTATTTTATTTCTATATTTTTTATTTAAAAAATATTAATTTAAAATTTCAAATATATATATAAAAAATAGACTTTAAAAAATTACTTTTAAGTCTGTGAAATAAACGAGTTGAACCTAACAAGACAAACCTAACGAGTTGAACCGAGATATTCGTGAACTTCTAACAAGTCGAGTTTGACCTGAAATAAAAGTTCGTGATAAACTCGAACTCGAACTCGAACTCGGTCAATTCTTAACGAGTCGAGTTTGAGCTGAAAAAAAAGTTCGTGATGAACTCGAACTCGAACTCGAACTCGGCTAATTCTTAATGAGTCGAACTGAGTTAAGGCGAGTTCGACTCGACTCGACTCATTTCCAGCCCTATTGGTATTCCACCATTTCAACTTCAGCTTCAAGGCTCTAAGTTTCTCTTTGAACACAAAAGTGGGAGATCCTTGAAAAGAGAAATAGTTCCAAGAATCTCTAATGAAATTATAACAATCCTTGTGATCTAACCAACTATTAAAAAACCGGAAAGGTTTAGGCCCCGAATCACTGGAATTAGATTTAAGCCAAACAGGACGATGATCAGAAACATCCCTCTTGCCGACAGTCTGAGCTTTAAGATCCCAACAATCGATCAAAGAATCATCAACTAAAAACCTGTCAAGTTTACTATAAGACTTCCCATTGGAATTAAACCAAGAAAATTTGTTGCCAACAAAGGGAAGGTCAACCAACTCCAAGTCCCTAATAAAGGAGCGAAATTCATCACATTCACGAGCCGTGGAGGAACTGATACCACTTCTTTCATCCATAGTTTTAACAGAGTTAAAATCGCCCCCCAAAATCCAACAGCCCCCTGGATTCCTGGCTTTAAATCCTATAAGATCCTCCCAAAGCTTACGTTTATCTCTTAAAGAGCAAGGCGAATAAACATTAACCACAAACAGATTGCAATTCCTCCACAAGAAAACTGAGCACAGAAAGCCATTACCTTTGTAGGAGTATAAGGACTGAAGAATACCTTTCTTCCACACTGTCAAAATACCTCCAGAAGCACCATTAGAGCAACTGGCAGACCAATCATAACCTCCATTACCCCAAAGACTTCTGACAATAGAATCCTTCATGAGCTTGACCTTGGATTCTTGAATAAGACAAAGGTCCGCATTCCCTTCCTTCAAAGTTTTCCTAATCCTCCTCCTCTTAAGAGAAAGATTACACCCTCGAACGTTGTAGGTTACTAAAATCATGGGTCCAATTTGTCCACATCCTTGCGTCTCGCCATTTGAATTTTGTCCCTCTCTTCAAGCGATCTGACCACTGACTCCAAATTCTCACCTTCTTCCCCGAGTTCCAACCCCAAGAGTTTGACAGACTCCAAAATTTTCGAAGGAACTCTCTCCAAACCTGCCTTGCATCTCGAATTACTTCTTACTATATCAGACTCATCCAAGGAAAAAGAGACTTCCGGGATACCCTGTATCTCCTCAGTCTCTAAAACGGGAGGAAGAGAAAGTACACCATTTTTTTTCTTTGAGAACCTCTTCTTCTTAGAAGAAGAATTCCTTCTGATTCGGCCCGATCCTGAAGAGTTAAGGAGGGTGGAATAAAAAGAAGGAACGAAAGGAATACGGTGGTTAACATAGATTTCCCCCAAGGCTTTCTTCTTTTTAGATTTGGAGCCTACTGAAGCACACTCACGAACATCTTTATTAGAAACAGTCAAGTCCAGCCCAACTAAATTAGGCCCATTCTTAAAACCCGCTCCAACTTGCTGCTCCGACCCTTGGTGGGACCCCATATCCACACAGCCCCCTAACACGTGAGGGGAAGTCAAAACTTCCTCGACTAATGGAAAGCCAGAAACATCCTCTCCATCAGACGAAATCACAACAGGAGCAGGTGGGGCCTCCAAGTTGACCTTTGCACCAGAAGGGGGCACTCCTGCTACATTGACACAGTCCAGCTTGCTACTTTCTAGGGAATTGCTAACATGGGATTGTGAAACATCTCCTATACCATCAATCTTGTCAGAAGAAATACTTTCTGCCCTAAGCCTATGCGCCACCCTAGAATGCTCAGACCCACCAGAGCTATGCATACCTTCCTCCTCCTCAAATCCTTCCGACCAAGAACAAATACTATCTTCGCCGTCGGAAGTTGAATGTTCATTCAAACGGCCAGAAGCCTCTGTCTGAATATTCAATCCACAGTATGGAAACGTAAGGTCCTCCGTTAACCTCACGCTGAAAGACAAGCCCTTAACCTCCACTTCAACCTGCTCATTGATGAAGTCCCTTCTTGAAGTCTTGATACAAAACCTGGCCTCTACAAAGCTAGAATTCTTCAAAGTTTCCTGGTCACATTTAATGAAATGGCCAAGTTCCTTGGATATGCTGCAAAATGACTCAGGGTTCCAAGCAAAACAAGGGAGTCTATAACACTTGATCCACGCAAATCTCGAATTATCCACGATGTCTAAACTCCAGCGTTGAACATTGATGAACCATTTGTCACACCATTCTTTAGCTTCCTTTAAGAAATCTTGAGGTCAAAACATTCTCATGTTATTGAGGTCAAAACATTCCCATGAAACATTTTGGACCGAGTTAGATAAAAATCATAATAGGATGATGGTAAAAAACATTATTTATTTTAAATGTGTTCTTAATTTTAGTATTATTATTGTTGGTTTACAGATTACCTAATAATTTATACTAGTACTAGAGATTCAAAGAATTCTGATTAGATTACACACACACAAAAAAAAAAGGAATACGGATAAAAAAATTGCTACTAAAAATTGTAAAACAAAACGTTATACAAAAGACAGTAGACAAATAAGAACTCACTTGAACAAATGTTTGAAACAAGAATAGTTTTTTTGTTATATATATATATATATATATATATATATATATATATATATATATATATATATATATATATATATCAGTTAAGTTTACAGAGAAATAAATATGTGGTTAGATAATCAAGAAGATGAATTGAGAAATAAATAAAATTTGATTAGTGATTATTTTATGTGAAATTTATACAAAATTTCCAAACTATTTGTTCTTAATTAAATTTTGTTAATCATTTAAACCCAACTTTTTAATTAAAAGTAAAAATTCTATTGATGATTGACTCTAACTCTCTTGAAATACAGAGGAAAAGCCTTCCTTATTAAACAAAACCATTGTTCTTAATACAAGTTCCAAATTGGGTATGATCATGACATGAAACCGTTCAACCCAAAATTAAATGCTTCAATATAGAAAACAGACAATTTAAGAATTGCTTTCAACACACGTTTAGTAACATCATGAGTTTGATGGTCTTCCAATTTCTAGATTTTACTTTATTAATTATAAACTTTTTTTTAATTTTTTTTATCTCCATTAATATTGCTAAAATGAATCTTATTTATGACCCATATATTGTTGTATCATTTAATTTTAAAATCCTTATTGTTATTCCGATAATTAAATTCAGTTGTTAGTTGTGTAAAGCCATGAGATACAAAGTGCGGGTTTGAATCACGACATCTTAAGTATTTATTTTAAAAATGAATTTCAACCAAAAATATATAATTACATAAATGTTGTTCAGATCGCTGACACACTTCATTTATTTGCGTTTGAAAAAAAATGAAATTCTTGTTATTTCTAAAAAAACTCTTACAATATTAATTATGCGTACATCTTTTTTAGCAATCTTGAGTGGTAAGTTTTCACTTGCATTTTCAAAGATTCCTTTTCACAATCATATGTATATTTTCACATAATGTTCAAATTCAATTCCCACTCATACCCAAGTATTTACCTGCACCCACTGTTTTTATTGAATTTCAACACTAAATGAAATATATATACAAGTATTTATATTGGCAAATATTTTGGATCAAATTTACATATCATAAAATGGATATTATAAAATACATATTATCAATGTAAATATTTAAAAAATGTATTTTTATTTTTTGATAAAATAAAAAATCTATTTTCATTATCAAGAAGAAATACATCTAATCATGACACTTTTTCCAACTAAATTATTGGACTTTAATTAAAAATAAATCATTTATTAGAATTTTAATTCTAGATCTAATTGTACTTAAATTTTGTCGGATCGGGTCGGGTCGCTAATCAATGAGTATAAGGTGGACTATTGAACATGGTTCATAATTTAAGCACATTTAAACTATAGTTAAATAGAATATCTATACGCATTTGTCACGATTAAATCACGATTAAAAGTTGAAACCTACTTTTGCACATTTGGAGGTTAAAATTGATAAGAAGGAACTAGCGAGATTTGACAAAGCGTTCGTAGGCGTGGTGGAAAAGTCTGAATCTACCTATATCATACAAGATGCACTACATGCCAAAGGTCAGTTTCAAATCAAGGCCACACCCATGGGTGCAAATCTGTGTCTGTTAGAAGATTTGGAAGAAGGGGAGATCGCAGCATTGATTGAAGAGGATAAGGACTGGGTTTCGAGGTGGTTTCAAGATATTCATCCGTGGTCACCAAGGGATGTGGACAACGAAAGGCTGACATGGTTACGTGTCTACGAGCTTCCTTGCCATGCTTGGAGGAATGAGATGTTCAGATTAATAGCTGGCTGTGTTGGAGAATTTATCCATTGTGACAAAACTACTGATGACATGGAAGTTCTTGATGTGGCAAGGTTTTTGGTTAAAATAAAGTATGCTCTGTGTTTAAATGAAACCTTTAACATTGGGGTGAATGGTCAAGTGTATTGTATAAAAGTAATGGAAGACTTCCATGGGCCTAAAAGAATGGTGGTGGAAGATAATAGTGAAGAGGTTAGTGAATCAGATAATGATGAAGATGGATATGATGGAGGAAGTATTGGAGGTGGTAGAGGAGATGGGAGCGAAGATGGATGGGCGGTATCGGAAGAGGGTGGCGGGGATGTCGGTGGAGAAAAAAGAAACCATAATGATGACGTGACATGTGAACCTGGTAACGAGGATGAGGCGCTCGAGGAAGCCTATGAAGAAGGCCTGGAGGTCAATGAAGTGACTAATGGAAAAGGTGTATTGTATGATAACTTAGACAACCTAGATTCTGATGGGGTTGAAAAGGAGTACGGAAGTGGGGGGTAAGCAAAAAGGTGGATTTTGGCATTAATGAAAAAGGGATTAGTCTGGATGCTAGCAGAGAGAATAATGATGGGTTAGGTGAGGAAAGGTTAGGTAGGGACATAGACGGTGGTAATAGACAGGTGGCAAGTAAAAGCAATAATAATATTTTGGATAAAAGAGATTTTGAAAATAGCATAACATCAAGGAGTGAATTCGGGCCTATCGTGATGGGCCACCAAAATAATACTGGACTTTGTGGGAAGTCGGGTACTAATGATAGTGGGCCTATGGTACAGGCTGAAGGAAGAAAACCCAAGCGAAAAAAGTCTATCAAGGAAATCTTTGGAAATCTGTAAATCCCTTTCTCCCTATCTTATTTTGCTGCATTGGTTCAATCTGATAAAAGCCAAAAGAATGGAGACAGGCATAAAATTTCTAGCAAGGTACCTGTTGAGTTAGAAGATTCTAACTCCAGATTCTCAAGTGGCTCTGTGTTATGCTGTGATTCAATCAACGATGGTGATATGATCCAAAGCAATATTCGAATCAGAAGGTGCATCGAAGATATTCCAAGGAAAGTGTGGCAAACGATGAAGGTTATGGGAATTGATGGCGAGGAAGACGACGAATTCTTTGAAGGAATTTTAAGGAAGATGGAAGATACTGAAAGAGAAGAATTTATGATATAGAAGGTGGCTGCAAAAAGGTACCAATGAACTTTTTATCTTTCAATGTTAGAGGGTGTGCTAGTAGAATGAAGAGGAGGAGAATAGGTCAAATTATATCAAAATGGGGGATGTGTGTTTTATCCATGAATCAAAGTGTAAGAATATGTCTAACGAGTTAGTGTAGAGTATTTGGGGTAGCTCATAAGTCCAATGGTCTGCATCAGATGCAGATGGAAATTCAGGAGGGCTGATAACATTGTGGAGGAAAGATGTATTAGATCCAATATCTAGTTTCAAGGGATGTGGTTTCTTGTGTGTTAATGCTATGTGTAGCAGAAAGAATGTATACTTTGTGAATATATACTCTTCATGTGTACTAAGTGAAAAAAGGAGAATGTGGAAAAACCTGTTAGAACTCAAAGCAAGGCTGCCAGAAGGAAGTTGGGTGGTGGGTGGTGATTTTAATGCGGTCAAAAGTAGGGAGGAAAGGTGGGGTAGCAAGATGAAGAATGAAAAGGAAATGGAAGATTTCATAAATTTCATATCTGAAATGGATCTTTTGGACTTACCACTTTTAGGCAACAAGTTTACATACGACAATTCTAGTGGATCCTGTTTCAGCAGGCTGGATAGATTTATTATATCAGGGGACCTGATTAATTTATGGAATACGATTGAACAACGAGTGAGAGATCGAGATATCTCTGACCATAGGCCAGTATGGCTAAAAGGAAAGAGTATTAATTGGGGGCCAAAACCGTTTAAGGTGTTTGAAAGCTGGTATGAACACCCTAAATTCATGAAATTTGTTAAAGAAGAATGGTGCTCCTTCGAGGTTAAGGGAAGTGCGGCTCATATCCTTAACAAAAAATTCCAACTACTTAGGGAGAGATTGAGATGGTGGAATACACACATATTTGGGTGGGTAGACCTTCAAATTGAAGGTCATGTAGAGAGGTTGAATCAATTTGAAATGAAGGTGTTGGAGGGTGAATGTGGAGGAACAGTGGAGGAGATTATTGGTAGAAGTAAGGAATAACAATTATTTTGGGAGATGCTGCACACTAAAGAAAGTATGATTCAGCAAAAATCAAGAGTGAGATGGATTAAGAAGGGAGATCAAAACTCTAGATACTTTCATAGTATGCTCAAACACAAAACAAGAAGGAATTCAATCACTTCAGTAAGGGTTGGATCAAAATTTGTGCAAGATGTAAATGGAATAAAAAATGCTGTTTGGAAACACTTTTCTAAACAGTTTATAGGACAAAAAAGGAAGGAGCTTCCTTTTAATTTTGATGGATTAAAGATGTTGACAGTAGAAGAAAGAGACAAACTCGAAGCAGAATTTGAGGAGCAGGAAATCAAGGAGATTGTTTTTGGGTGTGAAAGTAATAAAAGCCCTGGACCTGATGGTCTTGGGCTAGGTCTCTGTCAGAAAATCTGGGAGGTTATAAGGCTTGATTTTGTTCGTTGTATACAGGAGTTCCACCATACAGGATGCTTACCTAAAGCTATGTCTTCATCTTTTCTTACTTTGATTCCCAAAGTGGAAAGGCCACAAAGTCTTAATGAATTTCGACCTATATGTCTAGTTGGGTGTGTTTACAAAGTTTTATCCAAATTACTGGTAGCAAGGATGAAAGGGGTTATGGATTAGCTAATCTCGAAGAATCAAACGACTTTTATTCCTGGGAGACAATTATTGGACGGTGTAGTAGTATTGAATGAAATCCTAGATCTTGCAAAAAAGAGGAAACAAAGCTGTGTGTTACTAAAGGTAGATTTCTCAAAGGCATACGATTGTGTTTGTTGGTCCTTTCTGAGGCAAATGTTGAGGGCTATGGGGTTTGGAGAAAGGTGGTTAAGGTGGATGGAAGGTGGAGTTTTCACAAGTTTTATGTCAGTATTAGTAAATGGCAGCCCAACAAAAGATTTTAAGGTTGGTCGAGGTTTGAGGCAAGGAGATCTCCTATCTCCGTTCCTTTTCGCAGTTGTTGCGGAAGGATTGGCTATATTGGTTAGTAGAGCAGTGGAAGCTGGTGTATTTAAAGGATTTAAGGTTAACGGTAATGTAACTCACAATCTGTTACAGTATGCGGATGACACGATTTTGTTGAGTGATGGAAGCTGGGAGAACTTGTAGGCTTTTAAGGCCATTTTGAAAGGTTTTGAACTGATCTCTGGTTTGAAAGTCAACATTGGCAAGAGCTCTTTATATGGATTTTGTATAGAAGATTCTTATTTGAAGGCGGTGAAACAATTCCCGGCCTGTCGTATTGGTCATGTACCATTCACTTTTCTTGGTTTAGCAGTGGGGGATAACCATCGAAGGGTGTCGTTTTGGAGGCCGATGCTTCAAAGATTCAAAGATAAATTATCATGTTGGAAAGGAAGGGCGATATCAATTGCAGGAAGGGTGATTTTGCTCAACTCTGTGATGACAAATCTACCAATTCATTTTCTGTCTTTTTTCAGGGCACCAAGGAAAGTGTTGGATTCCCTAATCTCAATCCAAAGAAGATTCTTGTGGCAAGGGAATGGAGAGAAGAACAAAATAGCCTGGGTCTCATGGGAGACTATATGCAAGCCGAAGGAGAATAGAGGCTTAGGTGTGAAAGATTTGAGAACCTTCAATATCGCACTCATGTCGAAATGGTTGTGGAGGCTGCTAAACGAACCTGGCACATTATGGTATGACCTGCTATGTGAGAAGTATGGTGATTTCACTAAGGCAATTCTGTCAACGAAAAACTATGAGTTGAAACCTCATTAGTCTCAATGGTGGAGGGATTTGATGAAAATCAAATCGTTTGGGTAACCGGTATCGTTCGGAGATTGTATTTTTGTTAGGTTGGGTGCAGGCAAAGTCATTTCGTTTTGGACGACAAAATGGATTGGGAACGATACGTTTAAATCATTATTTCCTGATCTGTTTTTGAACACAAACAATAGTAGTTGTATGGTTGAGGAGATGTGAGAGTGGAACGGTGAAACATGCTCGTGGGTCTGGTCTGGTAGCTTTCAGTTACCATTCCCAAATGCCAATCTATATTTTGAATTTTACATGTTAAAGGAATTGTTGACTGATATAAAACCTTCAAAGCAGACAGCAGACAAATTTATTTGGCCTTATGGTGAGAACATACACTTTACGGTAAGGTCTATGGACAAGAACCTTCAAGCTGCTGGTGAAGGAAATGCAAGGCAGGATGAAGAAACTTTAAATTCAATGGAACTCACTTGGAAGTCTTTTACTCCCTCAAAGGTGAAGCTTTTTGGATGGCGTCTGATGTTGGACAGATTAGCAATAAGAGGAAATTTGAAGAGGCGTGAAATTATTTCAAATGTTCACGAAGAGGGATGTGCCTTTTGTTTTCACCATATTGAGGATAACAATCATCTATTTATCAACTGTCCAATGATTGTGGTGATTTGGCACAAAGTGTATCGGTGGTTGGAGATAGAAGGCAATTTTAAAACGTCGGTTACTAAACACTTACTGAGTTGGATTGCAAAGTTTAGAGGAAAGATTTCAAAATATGCAGCCTGTAGTTTGTGGTTGTTGGTATGTTGGAATGTATGGTTGGCAAGAAACAATAATTTGTTCAACGACGAGATATCGGATCCGGATAGAATTTTTCTACATATACAGTTTTTGTCTTGGTGGTGGGTTCTAATTCTATATAAAAGGCATATGCATTGTAATTTTTATGAGTGACATATGCACCCTTTAGATTTTTTATAACCAAGTTGGTAAACATTGTTATATCAGGTGGGTTGAGAATGTAAAATTGGGTTTAGGTACCCCTAGTACCTTTTAGTAATATATTTGGCTTACCAAAAAAATATAATTTTTACATGTTTTCCGCTATCTCCACTTTTGAAGATGTGATAGTAAATGACCATAATAGATGAACTTAAAGATGTCCAAAGTACATGATGACACAAAGGCGGAATAAAAAGGAAGTGATCTTAAGTCTTACTCAATGACACATGAGATTCCTGAGAATTCACACACATATTATGAATTGCAAAGGTATTGTCAATTCATTGATAGGTCTATTAAGTAGAGTACCATAGCATTTTGCTTTTGAACCCAAATGAAACATCTTTCAAACTGCTTTCAATTCAATGCCTTTATATAAGCCTTTGTGGGGTTCAACTTACCACCATCAACCAATCCAACAAATTTTTTTGTCTATGGGAGAATATATAAGACCTAATTGTCACTTGAATAACACTTTTTTCTTCCTTTTAATCTTTCAAAATTTAAAGAATTGATTTCTGATAATCTAAAGTTCGGTCGAAAATTAATTAAAATAGTATTCATTTTTATTAGAATTTGAATTATGATTTTCTTGAACAAGAATTTTTTTTGTTAATATTACAGGTTCGAACACATGCCCCAATAGTTAAATGTTTCAGTTATCAATTGAGCAGGTTGACAAGATCGGACAATTAAAATATAAATTGATTTTATTTGTTAATTAAGTTTTATACTCAATCTATGTGTTAATTAAGCAATATTTTATTTTTAATTTTAGAGCAAAATAATTTGAATATTAATTTTGCTAGCTGATATATTTTAATTAAGAGACATGTGTATCACATGTTTATCATGAGGCATATTATTTGATTTTTGATGTTTCTTTATTGGACTTATAGTCCCCTTTTTTCATAAAATATTTTAAAATTATTTGATTTTTGCTATAATGATTGAAACAGTTTCGTTTCTAAGATATGCATGTGTTCTGATATACTTTTTCATTTGTCTCTTGAAATTTAGTATACTTTTAGGTTTTTCTTTTATCATTGTGCTTTTTTTATTTTATAATATTCACTACAACAAAAGTAAGTTATAACATCGCATCTTAGACAACGCTTTAATACAAAAGCGCTGCTATAAGTTAAAAACAAGGAAACTATTCATTTAAAAAAATAAAAGCGCAAAAAAATATAAGATCTTAGACAGCGCTTTGGTCAAAAGCGATTTATAAGGTCTTATAAATTTTAAAAAAAAATTTAATGGAAAATATTAGACAGCGCTTTAGTTAAAAGCGCTTTCTAAGGTCTTATAAATTTTAAAAAAATATAAGACCTTAGACAGCGCTTCGGTAAAAAGCGCTTTCTAAAGTTTTATTAATTTAAAAAAAAAAAATTAAAGGAAAATATTAGACAGCGCTTTCCTTAAAAGCGCTTTCTAAGGTCTTAAAAATAAAAAAAAAATAAAATCAAAAGCGCTGTCTAAGGCCAACCTTAGAAAGCGCTTTTAAAAGCACTGTCTAAGGCCCACCTTAGAAAGCGCTTTTATGAAAAGCGCTGTCTAAGGTCTAATTAAATTAAAATATATGAATAGTCAGTATTCATTTTCATATTTCCGCTCTTTCTTCTCCCCTGCATGCGAACTGAGCTCAAAACCCTTGCGAACTCAAACCTTCACCGTCAACCGTCCTCCACCGTGCCGTCGTTCGTTGTTGTCGTCGTTGCATGTTGCCGTCAACCGTCTTCCACTATCGATAGTTTAAGTTTTTAACTTTTTTTAGGGTTTATACTCTTTTGTTTTGATTTCACATTGTTGGTGTTGCAGGAACGAGGGATGATGGTGGCGGTGTTTTCGTCAATTTTACAGCTTTCTGCGATATCGCAGTGGTAAATCTGTGGTGGATCTTGGTTAAAAAGGGGACTTGAGGTATGGATCTGAAGCACTAAGTTTTGAATATTTCTAATGTTCTTACAACTTGTGATTTTTAAAAAATTTAAAAAGTTGTGATTTTTATTTTTTTTAAGTTACTAATAGAGTTTAGTTTTGTGGAATCAAATGTTTGATTTTGTGGTTGTTTTTCCAGTTACTACATCTACAAATGCAATTGATGCGCTGACAATGTTGAGGAGAAACAAAAATAACTTTGACTTGGTTATTACTGATGTTATACTTTGTTTTGTCAGTTTCAAACTCGCAAAATTTATTTTCCCTATGCTGTGTGGGTGCTGTCCATTATCTAAAGTGTTTGCATTTCAAACATTTTGCTTTCAACACTATTTACAGTTGATGTTGTAGGAACAAGAATTAAAAGAAATCAGAAACACATCAGAGAAGGTGCAAATATGATACAAATAAGGTTGTTATACTTTGTTTTGTCAGTTTCAAACTCGCAAAACTTATTTTCCCTATGCTGTGTCGGTGCTGTCCATTATCTGTGCAGGTTTAAGTGTGATTTTGTGCGCATTTGGAACACTACGAAGCATGCCGGTTCGACGAACATAGTAACGGTAGGCTGCTGCTGAATTGTTGAATTGTGTCTCTAATTCGGCAAATTGGTAACGATTATAAAATTGTATCGCGTTTTGAGTTCTTCTATTTTGTTAATTTTCGCACACTGATTATGCGTCTGTGAATATTGTGTGTGCTGTTAGAATCTTGTGGTGTGTATGTTGCTTCGACTAAATGCTATTTTCGATCTGATTATGTTATTTTACTATCAAATTTTTCATGTTCGTTTATGGTTGCAATTTGGTTTTATCCCCACTGGTTTTTGTTATTGAGCATATTAATATGCTGAGAAATGTTGCTACTGTGAAAACAAAACGCATCACAAGATCTTTTCTTTATGAAAGGAAACATTACCAAAGTTATTAGTTACATTTTTAAATTATAGTGATGGCTTGCATTGCAAATTATTAGTTTCTCATTTCTAAGGTATAACAGGTTTGTATAGTTTGTATAGAAAGAATTCAGAATAGTATAAATATTAAGGTTTGTTTGTTATTTGATGTTTGTTTGGAACTATAATTTTCTGGTTTTACATACTGACTTTAAACTCCAGCTTTATATCATACTGGTTTTACAACATACTGATTTTACATCATTAACACTTAACTATCTTTGGTGCAGGATACTGCTACAAGCCCTGCACTTCCTTCTTGTGGACAACAATAACTCTGGATCCACATTTTCAGAAGAGGTTGTTTCAAATAGAGATGTGATGAATCATGCCTCAAGTCCAGTAGCAGGTAATGGATGGCATCATACCTTGCAAAACATGTTTCTAACTGAGCGTGTGTTATTTGAATTTGCATCATTCATGTTCTCGAATTTGCATCACTCAAATACATTGATTATGTTATTTGAAAAGCATTACTAAAGTGTTTGCATTTCAAACATTTTGCTTTCAACACTATTTACAGTTGATGTTGTAGGAACAAGAATTAAAAGAAATCAGAAACACATCAGAGAAGGTGCAAATATGATACAAATAAGGTTGTTATACTTTGTTTTGTCAGTTTCAAACTCGCAAAACTTATTTTCCCAATGCTGTGTCGGTGCTGTCCATTATCTGTCCAGGTTTAAGTGTGATTTTGTGCGCATTTGGAACACTACGAAGCATGCCGGTTCGACAAACATAGTAACGGTAGGCTGCTGCTGAATTGTTGAATTGTGTCTCTAATTCGGCAAATTGGTAACGATTATAAAATTGTATCGCGTTTTGAGTTCTTCTATTTTGTTAATTTTCGCACACTGATTATGCGTCTGTGAATATTGTGTGTGCTGTTAGAATCTTGTGGTGTGTATGTTGCTTCGACTAAATGCTATTTTCGATCTGATTATGTTGTTTTACTATCAAATTTTTCATGTTCGTTTATGGTTGCAATTTGGTTTTATCCCCACTGGTTTTTGTTATTGAGCATATTAATATGCTGAGAAATGTTGCTACTGTGAAAACAAAACGCATCACAAGATCTTTTCTTTATGAAAGGAAACATTACCAAAGTTATTAGTTACATTTTAAAATTATAGTGATGGCTTGCACTGCAAATTATTAGTTTCTCATTTCTAAGGTATAACAGGTTTGTATAGTTTGTATAGAAAGAAATGAGAATAGTATAAATATTAAGGTTTGTTTGTTATTTGATGTTTGTTTGGAACTATAATTTTCTGGTTTTACATCCTGACTTTAAACTCCAGCTTTATATCATACTGGTTTTACAACATACTGATTTTACATCATTAACACTTAATTATCTTTGGTGCAGGATACTGCTACAAGCCCTGCACTTCCTTCTTGTGGACAACAATAACTCTGGATCCACATTTTCAGAAGAGGTTGTTTCAAATAGAGATGTGATGAATCATGCCTCAAGTCCAGTAGCAGGTAATGGATGGCATCATACCTTGCAAAACATGCTTCTAACTGAGCGTGTGTTATTTGAATTTGCATCACTCATGTTCTCGAATTTGCATCACTCAAATACATTGATTATGTTATTTGAAAAGCATTACTAAAGTGTTTGCATTTTAAACATTTTGCTTTCAACACTATTTACAGTTGATGTTGTAGGAACAAGAATTAAAAGAAATCAGAAACACATCAGAGAAGGTGCAAATATGATACAAATAAGGTTGTTATACTTTGTTTTGTCAGTTTCAAACTCGCAAAACTTATTTTCAGTATGCTGTGTCGGTGCTGTCCATTATCTGTGCAGGTTTAAGTGTGATTTTGTGCGCATTTGGAACACTACGAAGCATGCCGGTTCGACGAACATAGTAACGGTAGGCTGCTGCTGAATTGTTGAATTGTGTCTCTAATTCGGCAAATTGGTAACGATTATAAAATTGTATCACGTTTTGAGTTCTTCTATTTTGTTAATTTTCGCACACTGATTATGCGTCTGTGAATATTGTGTGTGCTGTTAGAATCTTGTGGTGTGTATGTTGCTTCGACTAAATGCTATTTTCGATCTGATTATGTTGTTTTACTATCAAATTTTTCATGTTCGTTTATGGTTGCAATTTGGTTTTATCCCCACTGGTTTTTGTTATTGAGCATATTAATATGCTGAGAAATGTTGCTACTGTGAAAACAAAACGCATCACAAGATCTTTTCTTTATGAAAGGAAACATTACCAAAGTTATTAGTTACATTTTTAAATTATAGTGATGGCTTGCATTGCAAATTATTAGTTTCTCATTTCTAAGGTATAACAGGTTTGTATAGTTTGTATAGAAAGAATTCAGAATAGTATAAATATTAAGGTTTGTTTGTTATTTGATGTTTGTTTGGAACTATAATTTTCTGGTTTTACATACTGACTTTAATCTCCAGCTTTATATCATACTGGTTTTACAACATACTGATTTTACATCATTAACACTTAACTATCTTTGGTGCAGGATACTGCTACAAGCCCTGCACTTCCTTCTTGTGGACAACAATAACTCTGGATGCACATTTTCAGAAGAGGTTGTTTCAAATAGAGATGTGATGAATCATGCCTCAAGTCCAGTAGCAGGTAATGGATGGCATCATACCTTGCAAAACATGCTTCTAACTGAGCGTGTGTTATTTGAATTTGCATCACTCATGTTCTCGAATTTGCATCACTCAAATACATTGATTATGTTATTTGAAAAGCATTACTAAAGTGTTTGCATTTTAAACATTTTGCTTTCAACACTATTTACAGTTGATGTTGTAGGAACAAGAATTAAAAGAAATCAGAAACACATCAGAGAAGGTGCAAATATGATACAAATAAGGTTGTTATACTTTGTTTTGTCAGTTTCAAACTCGCAAAACTTATTTTCCCTATGCTGTGTCGGTGCTGTCCATTATCTGTGCAGGTTTAAGTGTGATTTTGTGCGCATTTGGAACACTACGAAGCATGCCGGTTCGACGAACATAGTAACGGTAGGCTGCTGCTGAATTGTGTCTCTAATTCGGCAAATTGGTAACGATTATAAAATTGTATCGTGTTTTGAGTTCTTCTATTTTGTTAATTTTCGCACACTGATTATGCGTCTGTGAATATTGTGTGTGCTGTTAGAATCTTGTGGTGTGTATGTTGCTTCGATTAAATGCTATTTTCGATCTGATTATGTTGTTTTACTATCAAATTTTTCATGTTCGTTTATGGTTGCAATTTGGTTTTATCCCCACTGGTTTTTGTTATTGAGCATATTAATATGCTGAGAAATGTTGCTACTGTGAAAACAAAACGCATCACAAGATCTTTTCTTTATGAAAGGAAACATTACCAAAGTTATTAGTTACATTTTAAAATTATAGTGATGGCTTGCACTGCAAATTATTAGTTTCTCATTTCTAAGGTATAACAGGTTTGTATAGTTTGTATAGAAAGAAATGAGAATAGTATAAATATTAAGGTTTGTTTGTTATTTGATGTTTGTTTGGAACTATAATTTTCTGGTTTTACATCCTGACTTTAAACTCCAGCTTTATATCATACTGGTTTTACAACATACTGATTTTACATCATTAACACTTAATTATCTTTGGTGCAGGATACTGCTACAAGCCCTGCACTTCCTTCTTGTGGACAACAATAACTCTGGATCCACATTTTCAGAAGAGGTTGTTTCAAATAGAGATGTGATGAATCATGCCTCAAGTCCAGTAGCAGGTAATGGATGGCATCATACCTTGCAAAACATGCTTCTAACTGAGCGTGTGTTATTTGAATTTGCATCACTCATGTTCTCGAATTTGCATCACTCAAATACATTGATTATGTTATTTGAAAAGCATTACTAAAGTGTTTGCATTTCAAACATTTTGCTTTCAACACTATTTACAGTTGATGTTGTAGGAACAAGAATTAAAAGAAATCAGAAACACATCAGAGAAGGTGCAAATATGATACAAATAAGGTTGTTATACTTTGTTTTGTCAGTTTCAAACTCGCAAAACTTATTTTCCCTATGCTGTGTCGGTGCTGTCCATTATCTGTCCAGGTTTAAGTGTGATTTTGTGCGCATTTGGAACACTACGAAGCATGCCGGTTCGACAAACATAGTAACGGTAGGCTGCTGCTGAATTGTTGAATTGTGTCTCTAATTCGGCAAATTGGTAACGATTATAAAATTGTATCGCGTTTTGAGTTCTTCTATTTTGTTAATTTTCGCACACTGATTATGCGTCTGTGAATATTGTGTGTGCTGTTAGAATCTTGTGGTGTGTATGTTGCTTCGACTAAATGCTATTTTCGATCTGATTATGTTGTTTTACTATCAAATTTTTCATGTTCGTTTATGGTTGCAATTTGGTTTTATCCCCACTGGTTTTTGTTATTGAGCATATTAATATGCTGAGAAATGTTGCTACTGTGAAAACAAAACGCATCACAAGATCTTTTCTTTATGAAAGGAAACATTACCAAAGTTATTAGTTACATTTTAAAATTATAGTGATGGCTTGCACTGCAAATTATTAGTTTCTCATTTCTAAGGTATAACAGGTTTGTATAGTTTGTATAGAAAGAAATGAGAATAGTATAAATATTAAGGTTTGTTTGTTATTTGATGTTTGTTTGGAACTATAATTTTCTGGTTTTACATCCTGACTTTAAACTCCAGCTTTATATCATACTGGTTTTACAACATACTGATTTTACATCATTAACACTTAATTATCTTTGGTGCAGGATACTGCTACAAGCCCTGCACTTCCTTCTTGTGGACAACAATAACTCTGGATCCACATTTTCAGAAGAGGTTGTTTCAAATAGAGATGTGATGAATCATGCCTCAAGTCCAGTAGCAGGTAATGGATGGCATCATACCTTGCAAAACATGCTTCTAACTGAGCGTGTGT
The DNA here is from genome assembly GCA_022829125.1 of Lathyrus tuberosus. Classification (NCBI taxonomy): domain Eukaryota; kingdom Viridiplantae; phylum Streptophyta; class Magnoliopsida; order Fabales; family Fabaceae; genus Lathyrus; species Lathyrus tuberosus. Next base: position 649,623 of record JALAZF010000153.1, read on the forward strand.
TATTTGAATTTGCATCACTCATGTTCTCGAATTTGCATCACTCAAATACATTGATTATGTTATTTGAAAAGCATTACTAAAGTGTTTGCATTTTAAACATTTTGCTTTCAACACTATTTACAGTTGATGTTGTAGGAACAAGAATTAAAAGAAATCAGAAACACATCAGAGAAGGTGCAAATATGATACAAATAAGGTTGTTATACTTTGTTTTGTCAGTTTCAAACTCGCAAAACTTATTTTCAGTATGCTGTGTCGGTGCTGTCCATTATCTGTGCAGGTTTAAGTGTGATTTTGTGCGCATTTGGAACACTACGAAGCATGCCGGTTCGACGAACATAGTAACGGTAGGCTGCTGCTGAATTGTTGAATTGTGTCTCTAATTCGGCAAATTGGTAACGATTATAAAATTGTATCACGTTTTGAGTTCTTCTATTTTGTTAATTTTCGCACACTGATTATGCGTCTGTGAATATTGTGTGTGCTGTTAGAATCTTGTGGTGTGTATGTTGCTTCGACTAAATGCTATTTTCGATCTGATTATGTTGTTTTACTATCAAATTTTTCATGTTCGTTTATGGTTGCAATTTGGTTTTATCCCCACTGGTTTTTGTTATTGAGCATATTAATATGCTGAGAAATGTTGCTACTGTGAAAACAAAACGCATCACAAGATCTTTTCTTTATGAAAGGAAACATTACCAAAGTTATTAGTTACATTTTTAAATTATAGTGATGGCTTGCATTGCAAATTATTAGTTTCTCATTTCTAAGGTATAACAGGTTTGTATAGTTTGTATAGAAAGAATTCAGAATAGTATAAATATTAAGGTTTGTTTGTTATTTGATGTTTGTTTGGAACTATAATTTTCTGGTTTTACATACTGACTTTAATCTCCAGCTTTATATCATACTGGTTTTACAACATACTGATTTTACATCATTAACACTTAACTATCTTTGGTGCAGGATACTGCTACAAGCCCTGCACTTCCTTCTTGTGGACAACAATAACTCTGGATGCACATTTTCAGAAGAGGTTGTTTCAAATAGAGATGTGATGAATCATGCCTCAAGTCCAGTAGCAGGTAATGGATGGCATCATACCTTGCAAAACATGCTTCTAACTGAGCGTGTGTTATTTGAATTTGCATCACTCATGTTCTCGAATTTGCATCACTCAAATACATTGATTATGTTATTTGAAAAGCATTACTAAAGTGTTTGCATTTTAAACATTTTGCTTTCAACACTATTTACAGTTGATGTTGTAGGAACAAGAATTAAAAGAAATCAGAAACACATCAGAGAAGGTGCAAATATGATACAAATAAGGTTGTTATACTTTGTTTTGTCAGTTTCAAACTCGCAAAACTTATTTTCCCTATGCTGTGTCGGTGCTGTCCATTATCTGTGCAGGTTTAAGTGTGATTTTGTGCGCATTTGGAACACTACGAAGCATGCCGGTTCGACGAACATAGTAACGGTAGGCTGCTGCTGAATTGTTGAATTGTGTCTCTAATTCGGCAAATTGGTAACGATTATAAAATTGTATCGTGTTTTGAGTTCTTCTATTTTGTTAATTTTCGCACACTGATTATGCGTCTGTGAATATTGTGTGTGCTGTTAGAATCTTGTGGTGTGTATGTTGCTTCGACTAAATGCTATTTTCGATCTGATTATGTTGTTTTACTATCAAATTTTTCATGTTCGTTTATGGTTGCAATTTGGTTTTATCCCCACTGGTTTTTGTTATTGAGCATATTAATATGCTGAGAAATGTTGCTACTGTGAAAACAAAACGCATCACAAGATCTTTTCTTTATGAAAGGAAACATTACCAAAGTTATTAGTTACATTTTAAAATTATAGTGATGGCTTGCACTGCAAATTATTAGTTTCTCATTTCTAAGGTATAACAGGTTTGTATAGTTTGTATAGAAAGAAATGAGAATAGTATAAATATTAAGGTTTGTTTGTTATTTGATGTTTGTTTGGAACTATAATTTTCTGGTTTTACATCCTGACTTTAAACTCCAGCTTTATATCATACTGGTTTTACAACATACTGATTTTACATCATTAACACTTAATTATCTTTGGTGCAGGATACTGCTACAAGCCCTGCACTTCCTTCTTGTGGACAACAATAACTCTGGATCCACATTTTCAGAAGAGGTTGTTTCAAATAGAGATGTGATGAATCATGCCTCAAGTCCAGTAGCAGGTAATGGATGGCATCATACCTTGCAAAACATGCTTCTAACTGAGCGTGTGTTATTTGAATTTGCATCACTCATGTTCTCGAATTTGCATCACTCAAATACATTGATTATGTTATTTGAAAAGCATTACTAAAGTGTTTGCATTTTAAACATTTTGCTTTCAACACTATTTACAGTTGATGTTATAGGAACAAGAATTAAAAGAAATCAGAAACACATCAGAGAAGGTGCAAATATGATACAAATAAGGTTGTTATACTTTGTTTTGTCAGTTTCAAACTCGCAAAACTTATTTTCCCTATGCTGTGTCGGTGCTGTCCATTATCTGTGCAGGTTTAAGTGTGATTTTGTGCGCATTTGGAACACTACGAAGCATGCCGGTTCGACGAACATAGTAACGGTAGGCTGCTGCTGAATTGTTGAATTGTGTCTCTAATTCGGCAAATTGGTAACGATTATAAAATTGTATCGCGTTTTGAGTTCTTCTATTTTGTTAATTTTCGCACACTGATTATGCGTCTGTGAATATTGTGTGTGCTGTTAGAATCTTGTGGTGTGTATGTTGCTTCGACTAAATGCTATTTTCGATCTGATTATGTTGTTTTACTATCAAATTTTTCATGTTCGTTTATGGTTGCAATTTGGTTTTATCCCCACTGGTTTTTGTTATTGAGCATATTAATATGCTGAGAAATGTTGCTACTGTGAAAACAAAACGCATCACAAGATCTTTTCTTTATGAAAGGAAACATTACCAAAGTTATTAGTTACATTTTTAAATTATAGTGATGGCTTGCATTGCAAATTATTAGTTTCTCATTTCTAAGGTATAACAGGTTTGTATAGTTTGTATAGAAAGAATTCAGAATAGTATAAATATTAAGGTTTGTTTGTTATTTGATGTTTGTTTGGAACTATAATTTTCTGGTTTTACATACTGACTTTAATCTCCAGCTTTATATCATACTGGTTTTACAACATACTGATTTTACATCATTAACACTTAACTATCTTTGGTGCAGGATACTGCTACAAGCCCTGCACTTCCTTCTTGTGGACAACAATAATTCTGGATCCACATTTTCAGAAGAGGTTGTTTCAAATAGAGATGTGATGAATCATGCCTCAAGTCCAGTAACAGGTAATGGATGGCATCATACCTTGCAAAACATGCTTCTAACTGAGCGTGTGTTATTTGAATTTGCATCACTCATGTTCTCGAATTTGCATCACTCAAATACATTGATTATGTTATTTGAAAAGCATTACTAAAGTGTTTGCATTTTAAACATTTTGCTTTCAACACTATTTACAGTTGATTTTGTAGGAACAAGAATTAAAGGAAATCAGAAACACATCAGAGAAGGTGCAAATATGATACAAATAAGGTTGTTATACTTTGTTTTTTCAGTTTCAAACTCGCAAAACTAATTTTCCCTATGCTGTGTCGGTGCTGTCCATTATCTGTGCAGGTTTAAGTGTGATTTTGTGCGCATTTGGAATACTACGAAGCATGCTGGTTCGACGAACATAGTAACGGTAGGCTGCTGCTGAATTGTTGAATTGTGTCTCTAATTCGGCAAATTGGTAACGATTATAAAATTGTATCGCGTTTTGAGTTCTTCTATTTTGTTAATTTTCGCACACTGATTATGCGTCTGTGAATATTGTGTGTGCTGTTAGAATCTTGTGGTGTGTATGTTGCTTCGACTAAATGCTATTTTCGATCTGATTATGTTGTTTTACTATCAAATTTTTCATGTTCGTTTATGGTTGCAATTTGGTTTTATCCCCACTGGTTTTTGTTATTGAGCATATTAATATGCTGAGAAATGTTGCTACTGTGAAAACAAAACGCATCACAAGATCTTTTCTTTATGAAAGGAAACATTACCAAAGTTATTAGTTACATTTTTAAATTATAGTGATGGCTTGCATTGCAAATTATTAGTTTCTCATTTCTAAGGTATAACAGGTTTGTATAGTTTGTATAGAAAGAATTCAGAATAGTATAAATATTAAGGTTTGTTTGTTATTTGATGTTTGTTTGGAACTATAATTTTCTGGTTTTACATACTGACTTTAATCTCCAGCTTTATATCATACTGGTTTTACAACATACTGATTTTACATCATTAACACTTAACTATCTTTGGTGCAGGATACTGCTACAAGCCCTGCACTTCCTTCTTGTGGACAACAATAATTCTGGATCCACATTTTCAGAAGAGGTTGTTTCAAATAGAGATGTGATGAATCATGCCTCAAGTCCAGTAACAGGTAATGGATGGCATCATACCTTGCAAAACATGCTTCTAACTGAGCGTGTGTTATTTGAATTTGCATCACTCATGTTCTCGAATTTGCATCACTCAAATACATTGATTATGTTATTTGAAAAGCATTACTAAAGTGTTTGCATTTTAAACATTTTGCTTTCAACACTATTTACAGTTGATTTTGTAGGAACAAGAATTAAAGGAAATCAGAAACACATCAGAGAAGGTGCAAATATGATACAAATAAGGTTGTTATACTTTGTTTTTTCAGTTTCAAACTCGCAAAACTAATTTTCCCTATGCTGTGTCGGTGCTGTCCATTATCTGTGCAGGTTTAAGTGTGATTTTGTGCGCATTTGGAATACTACGAAGCATGCTGGTTCGACGAACATAGTAACGGTAGGCTGCTGCTGAATTGTTGAATTGTGTCTCTAATTCGGCAAATTGGTAACGATTATAAAATTGTATCGCGTTTTGAGTTCTTCTATTTTGTTAATTTTCGCACACTGATTATGCGTCTGTGAATATTGTGTGTGCTGTTAGAATCTTGTGGTGTGTATGTTGCTTCGACTAAATGCTATTTTCGATCTGATTATGTTGTTTTACTATCCAATTTTTCATGTTCGTTTATGATTGCAATTTGGTTTTATCCCCACTGGTTTTTGTTATTGAGCATATTAATATGCTGAGAAATGTTGCTACTGCGAAAACAAAACGCATCACAAGATCTTTTCTTTATGAAAGGAAACATTACCAAAGTTATTAGTTACATTTTTAAATTATAGTGATGGCTTGCATTGCAAATTATTAGTTTCTCATTTCTAAGGTATAACAGGTTTGTATAGTTTGTATAGAAAGAATTCAGAATAGTATAAATATTAAGGTTTGTTTGTTATTTGATGTTTGTTTGGAACTATAATTTTCTGGTTTTACATACTGACTTTAATCTCCAGCTTTATATCATACTGGTTTTACAACATACTGATTTTACATCATTAACACTTAACTATCTTTGGTGCAGGATACTGCTACAAGCCCTGCACTTCCTTCTTGTGGACAACAATAACTCTGGATCCACATTTTCAGAAGAGGTTGTTTCAAATAGAGATGTGATGAATCATGCCTCAAGTCCAGTAGCAGGTAATGGATGGCATCATACCTTGCAAAACATGCTTCTAACTGAGCGTGTGTTATTTGAATTTGCATCACTCATGTTCTCGAATTTGCATCACTCAAATACATTGATTATGTTATTTGAAAAGCATTACTAAAGTGTTTGCATTTTAAACATTTTGCTTTCAACACTATTTACAGTTGATGTTGTAGGAACAAGAATTAAAAGAAATCAGAAACACATCAGAGAAGGTGCAAATATGATACAAATAAGGTTGTTATACTTTGTTTTGTCAGTTTCAAACTGGCAAAACTTATTTTCCCTATGCTGTGTCGGTGCTGTCCATTATCTGTGCAGGTTTAAGTGTGATTTTGTGCGCATTTGGAACACTACGAAGCATGCCGGTTCGACGAACATAGTAACGGTAGGCTGCTGCTGAATTGTTGAATTGTGTCTCTAATTCGGCAAATTGGTAACGATTATAAAATTGTATCGCGTTTTGAGTTCTTCTATTTTGTTAATTTTCGCACACTGATTATGCGTCTGTGAATATTGTGTGTGCTGTTAGAATCTTGTGGTGTGTATGTTGCTTCGACTAAATGCCATTTTCGATCTGATTATGTTGTTTTACTATCAAATTTTTCATGTTCGTTTATGGTTGCAATTTGGTTTTATCCCCACTGGTTTTTGTTATTGAGCATATTAATATGCTGAGAAATGTTGCTACTGTGAAAACAAAACGCATCACAAGATCTTTTCTTTATGAAAGGAAACATTACCAAAGTTATTAGTTACATTTTAAAATTATAGTGATGGCTTGCACTGCAAATTATTAGTTTCTCATTTCTAAGGTATAACAGGTTTGTATAGTTTGTATAGAAAGAAATGAGAATAGTATAAATATTAAGGTTTGTTTGTTATTTGATGTTTGTTTGGAACTATAATTTTCTGGTTTTACATCCTGACTTTAATCTCCAGCTTTATATCATACTGGTTTTACAACATACTGATTTTACATCATTAACACTTAACTATCTTTGGTGCAGGATACTACTACAAGCCCTGCACTTCCCTCTTGTGGACAACAATAACTCTGGATCCACATTTTCAGAAGAGGTTGTTTCAAATAGAGATGTGATGAATCATGCCTCAAGTCCAGTAGCAGGTAATGGATGGCATCATACCTTGCAAAACATGCTTCTAACTGAGCGTGTGTTATTTGAATTTGCGTCATTCATGTTCTCGAATTTGCATCACTCAAATACATTGATTATGTTATTTGAAAAGCATTACTAAAGTGTTTGCATTTCAAACATTTTGCTTTCAACACTATTTACAGTTGATGTTATAGGAACAAGAATTAAAAGAAATCAGAAACACATCAGAGAAGGTGCAAATATGATACAAATAAGGTTGTTATACTTTGTTTTGTCAGTTTCAAACTCGCAAAACTTATTTTCCCTATGCTGTGTCGGTGCTGTCCATTATCTGTGCAGGTTTAAGTGTGATTTTGTGCGCATTTGGAACACTACGAAGCATGCCGGTTCGACGAACATAGTAACGGTAGGCTGCTGCTGAATTGTTGAATTGTGTCTCTAATTCGGCAAATTGGTAACGATTATAAAATTGTATCGCGTTTTGAGTTCTTCTATTTTGTTAATTTTCGCACACTGATTATGCGTCTGTGAATATTGTGTGTGCTGTTAGAATCTTGTGGTGTGTATGTTGCTTCGACTAAATGCTATTTTCGATCTGATTATGTTGTTTTACTATCCAATTTTTCATGTTCGTTTATGGTTGCAATTTGGTTTTATCCCCACTGGTTTTTGTTATTGAGCATATTAATATGCTGAGAAATGTTGCTACTGTGAAAACAAAACGCATCACAAGATCTTTTCTTTATGAAAGGAAACATTACCAAAGTTATTAGTCACATTTTTAAATTATAGTGATGGCTTGCATTGCAAATTATTAGTTTCTCATTTCTAAGGTATAACAGGTTTGTATAGTTTGTATAGAAAGAATTCAGAATAGTATAAATATTAAGGTTTGTTTGTTATTTGATGTTTGTTTGGAACTATAATTTTCTGGTTTTACATTCTGACTTTAATCTCCAGCTTTATATCATACTGGTTTTACAACATACTGATTTTACATCATTAACACTTAACTATCTTTGGTGCAGGATACTGCTACAAGCCCTGCACTTCCTTCTTGTGGACAACAATAACTCTGGATCCACATTTTCAGAAGAGGTTGTTTCAAATAGAGATGTGATGAATCATGCCTCAAGTCCAGTAGCAGGTAATGGATGGCATCATACCTTGCAAAACATGCTTCTAACTGAGCGTGTGTTATTTGAATTTGCATCACTCATGTTCTCGAATTTGCATCACTCAAATACATTGATTATGTTATTTGAAAAGCATTACTAAAGTGTTTGCATTTTAAACATTTTGCTTTCAACACTATTTACAGTTGATGTTGTAGGAACAAGAATTAAAAGAAATCAGAAACACATCAGAGAAGGTGCAAATATGATACAAATAAGGTTGTTATACTTTGTTTTGTCAGTTTCAAACTCGCAAAACTTATTTTCCCTATGCTGTATCGGTGCTGTCCATTATCTGTGCAGGTTTAAGTGTAATTTTGTGCGCATTTGGAACACTACGAAGCATGCCGGTTCGACGAACATAGTAACGGTAGGCTGCTGCTGAATTGTTGAATTGTGTCTCTAATTCGGCAAATTGGTAACGATTATAAAATTGTATCGCGTTTTGAGTTCTTCTATTTTGTTAATTTTCGCACACTGATTATGCGTCTGTGAATATTGTGTGTGCTGTTAGAATCTTGTGGTGTGTATGTTGCTTCGACTAAATGCTATTTTCGATCTGATTATGTTGTTTTACTATCAAATTTTTCATATTCGTTTATGGTTGCAATTTGGTTTTATCCCCACTGGTTTTTGTTATTGAGCATATTAATATGCTGAGAAATGTTGCTACTGTGAAAACAAAACGCATCACAAGATCTTTTCTTTATGAAAGGAAACATTACCAAAGTTATTAGTTACATTTTAAAATTATAGTGATGGCTTGCACTGCAAATTATTAGTTTCTCATTTCTAAGGTATAACAGGTTTGTATAGTTTGTATAGAAAGAAATGAGAATAGTATAAATATTAAGGTTTGTTTGTTATTTGATGTTTGTTTGGAACTATAATTTTCTGGTTTTACATCCTGACTTTAATCTCCAGCTTTATATCATACTGGTTTTACAACATACTGATTTTACATCATTAACACTTAACTATCTTTGGTGCAGGATACTGCTACAAGCCCTGCACTTCCTTCTTGTGGACAACAATAACTCTGGATCCACATTTTCAGAAGAGGTTGTTTCAAATAGAGATGTGATGAATCATGCCTCAAGTCCAGTAGCAGGTAATGGATGGCATCATACCTTGCAAAACATGCTTCTAACTGAGCGTGTGTTATTTGAATTTGCATCATTCATGTTCTCGAATTTGCATCACTCAAATACATTGATAATGTTATTTGAAAAGCATTACTAAAGTGTTTGCATTTCAAACATTTTGCTTTCAACACTATTTACAGTTGATGTTGTAGGAACAAGAATTAAAAGAAATCAGAAACACATCAGAGAAGGTGCAAATATGATACAAATAAGGTTGTTATACTTTGTTTTGTCAGTTTCAAACTCGCAAAACTTATTTTCCCTATGCTGTGTCGGTGTTGTCCATTATCTGTGCAGGTTTAAGTGTGATTTTGTGCGCATTTGGAACACTACGAAGCATGCCGGTTCGACGAACATAGTAATGGTAGGCTGCTGCTGAATTGTTGAATTGTGTCCCTAATTCGGCAAATTGGTAACGATTATAAAATTGTATCGCGTTTTGAGTTCTTCTATTTTGTTAATTTTCGCACACTGATTATGCGTCTGTGAATATTGTGTGTGCTGTTAGAATCTTGTGGTGTGTATGTTGCTTTGACTAAATGCTATTTTCGATCTGATTATGTTGTTTTACTATCAAATTTTTCATATTCGTTTATGGTTGCAATTTGGTTTTATCCCCACTGGTTTTTGTTATTGAGCATATTAATATGCTGAGAAATGTTGCTACTGTGAAAACAAAACGCATCACAAGATCTTTTCTTTATGAAAGGAAACATTACCAAAGTTATTAGTTACATTTTAAAATTATAGTGATGGCTTGCACTGCAAATTATTAGTTTCTCATTTCTAAGGTATAACAGGTTTGTATAGTTTGTATAGAAAGAAATGAGAATAGTATAAATATTAAGGTTTGTTTGTTATTTGATGTTTGTTTGGAACTATAATTTTCTGGTTTTACATCCTGACTTTAATCTCCAGCTTTATATCATACTGGTTTTACAACATACTGATTTTACATCATTAACACTTAACTATCTTTGGTGCAGGATACTGCTACAAGCCCTGCACTTCCTTCTTGTGGACAACAATAACTCTGGATCCACATTTTCAGAAGAGGTTGTTTCAAATAGAGATGTGATGAATCATGCCTCAAGTCCAGTAGCAGGTAATGGATGGCATCATACCTTGCAAAACATGCTTCTAACTGAGCGTGTGTTATTTGAATTTGCATCACTCATGTTCTCGAATTTGCATCACTCAAATACATTGATTATGTTATTTGAAAAGCATTACTAAAGTGTTTGCATTTCAAACATTTTGCTTTCAACACTATTTACAGTTGATGTTGTAGGAGCAAGAATTAAAAGAAATCAGAAACACATCAGAGAAGGTGCAAATATGATACAAATAAGGTTGTTATACTTTGTTTTGTCAGTTTCAAACTCGCAAAACTTATTTTCCCTATGCTGTGTCGGTGCTGCCCATTATCTGTGCAGGTTTAAGTGTGATTTTGTGCGCATTTGGATCACTACGAAGCATGCCGGTTCGACGAACATAGTAACGGTAGACTGCTGCTGAATTGTTGAATTGTGTCTCTAATTCGGCAAATTGGTAACGATTATAAAATTGTATCGCGTTTTGAGTTCTTCTATTTTGTTAATTTTCGCACACTGATTATGCGTCTGTGAATATTGTGTGTGCTGTTAGAATCTTGTGGTGTGTATGTTGCTTCGACTAAATGCTATTTTCGATCTGATTATGTTGTTTTACTATCAAATTTTTCATATTCGTTTATGGTTGCAATTTGGTTTTATCCCCACTGGTTTTTGTTATTGAGCATATTAATATGCTGAGAAATGTTGCTACTGTGAAAACCAAACGCATCACAAGATCTTTTCTTTATGAAAGGAAACATTACCAAAGTTATTAGTTACATTTTAAAATTATAGTGATGGCTTGCACTGCAAATTATTAGTTTCTCATTTCTAAGTTATAACAGGTTTGTATAGTTTGTATAGAAAGAAATGAGAATAGTATAAATATTAAGGTTTGTATGTCATTTGATGTTTGTTTGGAACTATAATTTTCTGGTTTTACATCCTGACTTTAATCTACAACCTTTAATCTCCAGCTTTATATCATACTGGTTTTACAACATACTGGTTTTACATCATTAACACTTAAATATTTTTGGTGCAGGATACTGCTACAAATTTAATAATTGTACTATTGTTATTTTATTTTGTTTTAAAGTTATAATTATAATTATTAGTATTATTATTATTAATTATTAATTTTTCTTTAAAACATATGTTTCCGTGTAATTTTAGGGGAGGTTTGAAGAAGTGTATTGACACGTAAGTGAGATTGTTCTAAATATGAATGTGTATATTTATTTGTTTGTTTATTTATGTATTAACACATATCTCTCATGTCTAATGAAATAGTTAAAACTAAATCAAACTATGTTATATTATTATGTAGTACTTTGAAGAATGCAAGTGTGCTCATTACTCAATTTCTCAATTGGATGAAATTAAAGAGGATTGGTGTCAATACATTATGGAGCTCGGAATTTTACAAGGTATAATATTGTACTCTTACTTTAATTGATGAGAATTTAAATATGTGTAACTTTGTTTATGTATTCTTTTAATTGAATTACAATCTTTGTGTTTTCAGGACCTATAATGTAGATTTGAAGCAATGCTTTGGTTGGATGCAAAAGTACTAGTATAAGTAGTATGTGCATTTGTAGAAAAAATGTAATGATTTGTAATTATAAATAGGTGTATATATAATTTTGGTTTGTAATTTTAAATATATATATATATATATATATATATATATATATATATATATATATATATATATATATATATATATATATATATTGGTTTGAATTGCCAATTGTTTTGGATATATAATTTTGGTGTAAATTGGTACATTTAAATAGGATAAATTGGATTGATTTGAATATCCAAATTGTGGTATTTTTCTAAAAAAAATTGCTGGTTGAAAAATAGGTCAAATTCTGGTTGAAAAAACCTGGTAAAAATTGTGGTTTAAAAAAATTTATATAAAATTTTTCGTATACCTTAGACAGCGCTTTTGGTGAAAGCGCTGTTTAAGGTGGGGATTAGAAAGCGCTTTTGACAAAAGTGTTGTCTAAGGTGGACCTTAGAAAGCGCTTTTCTCAAAAGCGCTGTCTAAGGTATATCTTATAATGTCAAAAAGCGCTGTCTAAAGGTACCATAGACAGCGCTTTCCATTAAATATACCCCCCTTTAGACAGCGCTTTTGGTATTACCCAAAGCGCTGTCTAAACCTATAGCAGCGCAGGTTTAGACAGCGCTTAAAAGCGCTGTCTAAGGGCAAAAAAAGCGCTGTCTAAGGTCTTATCTATTGTAGTGATTTCTTTCTTTTAAGATTAATTTAAGATATTAGTTGAAAATAGTCTTCATTGTTAGGTTTAGTCGATATTCAAATAGTCCAATTAAAGACATCTAAATATGAGATTATAATTTTTTTTTCTTCTCAAATTCAAAGAGTTTTAGAAAGATTGGAAGTGTTTCAAAATTAGTCAAAAACACATAAAATTTACAATTTAGCTGCAAATACTCGTGATCTATATTTTTAGTTCCATAAATAAAAATAATTTTTTTTCTTCAAAATATAATAAATAGTGAAGAATAAGGCGTGCATTAGAAAAAAAAAGAAGTAGAATGATGATGTTGAAACGAAGGAAGTCAAGCTAAACATTCGGCGTTACTCACGTTCTTCGATAAGCGCTAACACAAATGTGACTTGTGTGAATAGAAAATAGACATTCAAGTCTGGATTTTGTAGACTATAATATTTAGCTAGTAGACTATAATATTTAGCTAGTAGAAATAAACAAAGTCTGGCTTTTGAATAACTATTGTATATGTCATTTTACATAAAATCAATCAAAATTTTCACATATCAATCAAGGAGAGATGAATATGTTGTGATACAAGTGTAAGTTATAAGTTTATTGTTTGAAAAATTGGAGGTTAGACATTTTATAAGTGAGAGGATCTACATACATAATGCTTTAAGGTTTTTAATGAATATGTAACGTCTCTTTCATTTGTATAGTTACTTTTGACACAAAGTGAATGTCTTCCTCATGACCTATCAATGGTATCAGAGTTGATGATCCAACTAAGAGACCTTGTATCAAAAGTCTTTCTAAAAAGTTGAGGGTACACTACGCCAAAATTGTGTTTTGGCAGCGCAACAAAGACAACGCTTTTTGGCCGAAGCGCTGCTATAAGTTTCTCTAAAAACAAAAATAGAAAACGGAGAAAAAAAGCGCTGCTAAATAGGGGTCCTACGAAAGCGCTTTTGAAAAGCGCTGCTAAAGGGTTAAGGCAGGTGAACTTTAGAAAGCGCTTTATGAAAAGCGCTGTTAAAAGGATACCATAAGCCAGCGCTTTTCAAAAGCGCTGCTAAAGGGCTTTCTTACAACACACTTTAGCCAGCGCTTTTGGAAAGCGCTGCTAAAGGCCTTTCATTAATCCCACATTAGAAAGCGCTTTTACCTCCAAAGCGCTGCTAAAGGCCTAACATAAGAAAACACTTTCTAAAAGCGCTGCTAAAGGTCTTTTAAAATATTAAAATTAAAACAGATTCTGATATCTCTCTATTTTCATTTCGACCGTTTCTATTTAACCCTAACTCTCGCGACACTGTTTCTCTTCATCTTCTTCTTCTGCGCCATGCGTCCTCCGTCCTCCGTCGTTTCTTCCCTCCGTTCGTGGCTTACTCACGGCCTCCGTTCGTGGCTTCCCTCCATCGTCCGCCGTTTGAGGTATGTTTCTCTTCCTTTTTCTGGTTTCTCTCCAATAATGGAAATGCCTAATATTCTCCATTGTTGATTGTTTCTCTGCTGTTTTTGTGAGATAAATTTGTTGTATTATTAGTTGTTGATGTTAGGTTTTCATTTTTTGATTTGTAGAAGTTAGTTATAACTAGTTCCTGATATTGGTAATGAGTGAAGTCTAGGGCCTAGTCGAATGCCTCTCTATTGTGCTGAAACTGCTCATAGATAGAGGTGGAGTGTGTTGACGTTGTTGTTGAGCTGCCTGCCTGATAGCTGAGTCATGATCGTTATACAAATTGGAAATGTGAATTAAAGTGAATTGTTGACTATTGGATTGTTTAGATCTAGAGTAATACTTGTTGATTTAGAAAAAAATTGAACTAGAATTTTAGTGTAGACTAAGTGTTTGATAAAATACTTAAGTGAATTTTTTTAACTCAAGAATTGTGATAATAATTGTGACGAGATTTTGATTCTTGAATTGGTGCTAATTGTGATAATTGTGTTGAATCCTATAAATTTTGATTTGTTTCGAGATTGTGAAGTTGTTTGAGAATTAGATTGTGAATTTTTTATTCTTGAAGAGCTACTAATTTGTGCATGTCGAAGCCTCTTTTGGTTACTACTTATTGCTAATTTTTCATGTGAAATAGTTGTTGCCCCGTTCACGGAAATGGTATTTTCGTTGGCATGTTTGTAGGCTATCTTGCGATTTTCATGCGATTCCGTTCTGATGATTTGTGCGCCTATTTTTTAATTTAATGCTATTCGACTCCATTTGATGTGTACATTTTTGTATGATATATGTTTGAGTCTTTTTGGTCATTTACGGACTATTGCGCATGAGTTTGCTTGTTTCTGGATTGGTTTTGTATACGGTTCAAACAATTGCGTCACCGCTGCCCGGGTTTCAAAGTATTTGTTCTGATGTTTGTTCGGATTGCATATTATCATGTTGCTACTTGTTTTTGAGTTGTGTATTGAATGTGCAAATTCCAGTTGCATTTCCTTGTTGTTTATAGTATGAACTGTGTAGAATATAATGATGTAGTTGTCTGAGGTGTTATTAACTTATTGAATTTGCTATATATAGGGGTTACTTGTGAACTGCGCAATACTTTAACATGAGCACTTCCTCAAAAAGCTCTGTGGCCAAGAAGGTGACCGAGAAAATGAAGAAGGACGGTCCAAATGTTGTAATATTTGCTGCATCATCAATCGGAGCAACCTTGTCCGGGAAGAAATCTATGACAAAGATGAAATCCCTCACAAAAGACCGCGCTCTGAAACGTGATTTTGGTGCAGATGTTGATGAGGACTGGGATGAAGACTGGTTCAATTTTCTTAATTCAGGAGGCGGAAGAGAGAGCGATTAACTTCTACAGGGGAAGTTGTATTTTGTTGTTGTTTTGATTGTCCCCTTATATGGGTGTTAGTGATTTTTCTGGCCTTCAGGCTCTCTTTTTAATTGTATTGTACAATATTTTGGCTCATCTGAGGCATTTTATATAATATGTCATTTTTCCTCCTGCAAGGAATTACCCTTTTATATATATTCTAGCCCCTCGAGTACTTAAGTCAAGATGACTTAGAGTGGTCGATCATGAGGTACCAAGCGTTATTTTTTTGCCTTTTTGTTTTCTGAGACATTATATTTATGGTATGAAAAAGCGCTGCCTAAAGATGCCAATAGAAAGTATAAAAGGCCAGAAAAAGCGCTGCTAAAGGCCCACTTTAGACAGCGCTTTTCTAGAAAAAGCGC
Source organism: Lathyrus tuberosus (assembly GCA_022829125.1). Taxonomy (NCBI): domain Eukaryota; kingdom Viridiplantae; phylum Streptophyta; class Magnoliopsida; order Fabales; family Fabaceae; genus Lathyrus; species Lathyrus tuberosus. The sequence goes on from JALAZF010000153.1 coordinate 665,269, forward strand.
TGCTAAAGGCCTACTTTAGAAAGCGCTTTTCCAGAAAAGCACTGCTAAAGGCCTACATAAGGCAGCAGTTTTGCATAAAACCAAAGCGCTGTCTTTACCTATAGCAGCGCCACCTTAGGCAGCGCTTTTAAGCGCTGTTAAAAGCCAAAAAAAGTGATGTCTTTTCCCTTCCGTGGCATAGTGGTAAGAAAGAATGTCCTCTTGAATTTCCCGCAACTTAGTAAAGATGTCAACTGTGGTACAAGTGTATGTGAATGTACACTACGCCAAAATTGTGTTTTGGCAGCACTATAAAGACAACGCTTTTTCCCAGAAGCGCTGCTATAAGTTTCACTAAAAAAAACGAAGAAAAAAAGCGCTGCTATATGGGAGTCCTACGAAAGTGCTTTTGAAAAGCACTGCTAAAGGGCTAAGGCAGGTGCACTTTAGAAAGCGCTTTATGGAAAGCACTGCTAAAAGGATACCATAAGCCAGCGCTTTTGAAAAGCGCTGCTAAAGGGCTTTCTTACAACACACATTAGCCAGCGCTTTTGGAAAGCGCTGCTAATGGCCTCTCGTAAACCCTACATTAGAAAGCACTTTCACCTCAAAAGCGCTGCTAAAGGCCTACCATAAGTCTTTTAAAATATTAAAATTAAAAATGAAACTGATATCCCTCTATTTTCCATATGACCGTTTCCATCACAGAGCCCTAACATTCTTTCTCTCTCGCGACGCTCACTGTTGTTGTTTCATTTCTTGCCCTCCGTCCTCCGCCGTCCTCCGTCCTCCGTCCTCCATCGTGTACTCATTTCTTCTTCTCCATTGTTGCTTCGTTTCTTCTTCTCCATTGTTGCAGCGTTTCTCGCCCTCCGTCCTCCGCCGTTGTTGCTTCGTTTGAGGTATGTTTCTCTTCCTTTTTTTATTGTTTCTCCATTGTTTGATTGTTTCTCCATTGTGAGATAAATTTGTTGTATTATTAGATGTTGATGTTGGGTTTGCATTTTTTTATTTGTAGAAGTTAGTTAGTGATTAATTAGAAAAGTGATTAATTAGTAGAAGTTAGTATAGTGATTATTGTGTAAAATGTGATTAATTTAGTATAGTGATTAATTTGTAGGTGCTATTTGTAGAAGTTAGTATAGTGATTATAGTGATTAATTTAGTAGGGCTATTTGTAAAGTTAAAATGAATTTTATCAGAAAGTTTTAGTGATGTAAGGATTTGGTTAAAAAACCATTGGGTTATTGTTTGATTACCGTTGTTATAGATTTTGGAAAATGTGATAATGTTCGTAGTAAAGTTGGAGATGATAAATAGTTATATTAGTGGTGAATTTATTTTGAGAGTTGATTGAAAATTATAATGAAATTAATTGTTAGTTTATTTTGAGAATTGGTGTTAATTTTGTAAGTTGATATTGAATGTTGGTGATGAATTCTTGGAATTAATTGATGATAATGACATTGTTGACGGATAATTTTTATTGATTACTTTGTTAATTGTTAAGGTTGAAGATGATGAATATTGATGAAAATAGTTGTTAATTGTTGAGGTTGAAGTTGCTATTGAGTTTAAATGTGGAATTGATAATTTTGGTGATTGATTTATGCTTGAATTGATGATTCTTTGTTGAGGTTGAAGATGATTACTTTGTTAATTGTTGTGACCTACTAAATTTGTCTTGTTATATTTGGTATACACCATCAGTTACTAACTTAGTGAATTTTCTATAGGGGTTACTTGAGAAGAGTGATATTCAGATCGTTTTCAAGAATCTTACACTTTGAGTCCAGAAGTTGTTGACGTCTATACATGTACTTATAATTAGTTTTTCTTTTGTGTTTGTTTAGCTTACTTAGTAAAACCATGGATCGAAAATGGATGTCTTCCAATCGATTGTCAAAAGAATACGAGACTGGGGTATCAAAATTCGTTAAGTTTGCGGTTGAACACACCAAAGACCCTAGTCGAATCACATGTCCTTGCTTAGGTTGTTGTTATGTGAAGGTGCGAGAAAGACACAAGAAATGGGGGTTTGAATTGTATATTTACTCTTTCAGTAACTTTTCGCATCTTGTTAATTTGACGCTCAAGAACCTTCAATGTTCATTGACAGATTCTGATCTATTAACTAATGAGTATGAGAATCGTATAAGTTCTGTTCATAAGATACGATACTTAGAACTTGCAGTGCGGAAGCTTATCAGAGATAGGCTGCAAGGTTCTGACTTTGCTTAATATGAGGTTCTGATATTCAAAGCAGGAACATAAAAAGAGATACTAAGCAAAGGAGTAAAGGACACATGATATATCCTGGTTCACCACCCTCCTCGGGTGATTTCGCCTTGAACACAAGGACTTAATCCACTATAACCAAATCATGATTACACTTGCACGGGCAACAGCCGGTGACTAACTACTTGCACAGCCGCACTGTGACTAACAACCCAATGAACTGTTCAGGGATCCAACAGGATATAACGTTCATTGACCGAGCAGACCCACTACTGGGATTTCACAGCTAGCCGTTCAGGGATTCAACTCAATGAATATAACGCTACTGACCATATTTCAGGATTTTCCACAATGAACCTCAGCCATTGTCATCTCAAGTATCTGATCACCGCGTGATCTACTCAAGGGCGTCAACTCACAGCTGAACCTTTCAAGGATCCCATCAGGATATAACGTTCACTTCAGGAGTCTCAATTCATCTAGTTGAATTGGCACACTGGAGATTACAAATTGTGCTTCTTAATAAGCAAGTTTCTCCTAGGTTTAAGTACAAAGAACACACACATGTGTTCAAGAAAGTTTTGAGAAATCAGCTCCTTGCTTTCCTAAGAAACTACAAAGATGTATTTAGATATTATGATTGTTGACATCTTGTAGATCTTCTTCTTCTTCGTCTTCTGGTTGAGCAAGCTTTGAGCAGCAACTCCTTTCTTCAGATCTTCAATGAGCTTTAACGAGAAGGTAGGTTGATGACTTGACTGATCTTCAATTGTTGTCTTCTTCATCAACAGCTTATGTTTGATTGTTGTTGTTGTTGTGTTAATTTGTTCTTTGGAGATTCAACAACAATTGCCATGAGTGAATTAATGACAGCTTTGAATATTCTAAGTGTTACAACGAGAACTCATCATTGGTGCTATCTTCACATAATGACTTGGTCAATTTTGTAGATGAACATTCAGTTCATAATTCTACAAGTGATCGATACATCAGAAGCAAAAACTCTTTCCATTAAATAGCTAGTAGAAATATAGCCGTTAGAGAATATTGTTGGCTGTTTGGAAAAGAGACGTGTGAAATAATGAGTTGTACAGACACATCTTCTTTTTGCAGGGGAGATCTTTTCTTGGGCAGTGTGTATATTTAACTCACAACGGTAATATTTAGACTTCGAAACTTCAGTGGCTTATGATGTTAATTTGATGAAGCATGAGTGGAGTCTTTGTAGCAGAATATCTGATGTTTCAAGTCTTCTGTTAATTGAAGAAGTCCATTAGGAATCAGTCTTCAGAACTTCAGCAGTTGGTCTTTAAGAGCGTTATCCTTTTCTGCTTTAGGTCTTCCGAATCTTCAGAACTTGTCTTCAGAATCTTCAGAACTTCTTGTTTGAAACCTTGATCTTCAGAACTCGTCAGTCTTCAGAATCTTTCTGCACTTGGTCTTCAGCGCCTTCAGCCATCAGAAATTCAAGTCATAGGAGTCTTCAGAACTTTGGTTCTTTCTGAGTGTACTTCTTCAGAAGCTACGCCATCTTCAGAATCTTGATCACTCTCAGAGAGCATCCACAAGAGCATCGCAACAGCAATCTTGGCATCCTTGGATCTGGCTGATTATGACTAGATAAACAAGCGTTCTTGCTTCTTGCGACTTTAGTCACACATAGTAACTTCGCATATAGATATATTCAATCATAGTACATCTGGCTGGTGTATGTTGGTTCTGATGTATTTAGTTCTTATGATCTGGACATAACACACGTTAGACCATAAAATGGTTCTTTCACAAATACTTATTGTTATCATCAAAACATAGATTGACTTGTAGAGACAATTCTTGCTCTCACAATCTCCCCCTTTTTTATGATGACAAAACCAAGTATTTTGATTGAACATTTTATACAAGGTAATCACCAAAGCAAAAAAATTCAGAGTGTGGAACAACAGCTCCCCCTGAATGAGTTATCCTCAAAGCTCTATCTGAGATCATCTAGGATTTTATATAATCCAAAGATATACAGAGTAGCAACTTGAGTTGTCAGATCAGAAATAGAAAAGAGTTACTCTTCTATCTTGTTCTTAGGAAAATGAAGAGTCTTTAGCATCTGGACTAGTTCAATGGAACTTCCATCTTCAGATCTTCTGAACTCAGTTTCCTTTGTTGTCATATCAGAGCTTGTTATCTTCAGAGTCTTCTGAAGCATTTCTACTTTTCAGTAGATTCAATTGAGCGCAGAATTAGAGTAGTTCTTCGACTGATAAACGTAGCTTCGCTGTATATCAGAAACTGTCTTTTGAGATACCCCCCCTGAGTTTCAGGCTATATGAGGTTTTTGGATTTTGAATTTTAGTCTTCTGGGTAATCTCCCCCTAATTTCCATAAGTCAGATATTAGGATCTTTCAGAATCGAAATTCAGAGTTTCTAAATTTAATCACCAATGTTGATCATGACTTTTCAGAGTTTGACTTTGAACACAGGTTTATTTCAGACCTTGTTATTGTCACAACTCAGTTAAATTTTCAAAGCTTGATTTTTGATCAGATACCAAATAAAGGTTAAAACTTGTGATCAATCAACGCTTGATTCTGAATCTGGTACATCTTGATTTAGTCGGATGTAAGGTTGATGTGCTGACTCTTACACCAGAGTATTTTGAAACTGATACCAAGTGAATAATTTCTTCTCATACGCTTAAGAGATAATTCATTTGAGTGCTGATATTGATATCAATGAAGATATTTGACAGTAGTCCACAAATTTGATTGAGAGTCTGATACTAATCTTTGTGTACTCAATCCAATTGCTGATTTAGTCCGATACCAAATCGTCTTTACTTCAGATGGTTCCCGATAAACATCAGAAAGGTTTCTTGCTTGGATCTTTAATCCGGATCTTCAAACAGTTCTTGACTTCTGATTTACACATATCTTCTGAGAGAGCATCTTGAAATGTAGATTTTGCCTTGATTCCTTTCAGAGTTTTCTTACTTAATCTGATTCATTATTCCATGATCATAGTTCTTCTTCTTAACCTGTTTTTAGAATGCCTAGTGAACTTGTTTAGAGTTCCTCGGATAACATCAAACAACAAACGTTAGTAGTAACGCATTTTATAAGGGTGTACTTGTTTGAGTTCTACATTCTTTCAGATTTCTTTCAATCAAAATTAATATATTTCTCCCCCTTTTTGACATCATCAAAAAGTGTTAGGGCATATAAGCATTTAAGCATGTAGTCATTTATATTCAGTTACAGAGTCACAGAGTCATTTAAACATTTAGAAGCATTTAGACTCATTCTAGGGAAACACATCTGTATGTATTTAATTGAAGGATGATGGAATCAACTGATTACTTAAAGGTTAATAGATGTAAAACAACAAGATAGAACACAGAAGACATCATATTTTTACTAAGTGAGAAAGAAACATTAGCACAAAATAGAACAATAAGCAACAAAACTTAACATTACATTACATCAGAATTTTAAAATTTTAGTCATCAAAGTCTTCAACATTGTCCACCCTATCACATCTTGTCTCAGTTACTGAAGGTTCTGGTCTGAGTCTCCATACTAATCCCCAAAATTTCTCTTTTAGCATAATTTCAGATATTATTCTCCCGTATGGAACGTAAGAGTTCAACTGAGTTCTTGAAACTCTGATAGAATGTTTCAGGTGATTGAAAATAGTTTTGGGAAGATTGATTTTAAAGTGGTGTGTTAGGAGGAAAACGAATACTCTGTCATCTTGGGACAGCGTGCTCCTTGCAGTTGCATGAGGTCGAAGATTGGTTAGAGAGAATCTGAACCATGTTCTGGGCGAAGGAAGAAGTTTCTCAGGGTTGTTTGGTTCATAGGGAACCGAATCATCAAATAAAACCTTGCATTTCTTTACTAAGCTCATGTCAGATTGAAAATCTTCAACAGTGACCCCAGAGGCGACATAATTTATAAGCTTTTCTAATGAGGGAATGGAGATGGCGATTGGAAAGCTATATACTTCAAACCAGATAGTGTTTCCATCATTACTGATTCTGGCATATTTCCAGAATTCTTTCACAAGAACTGGAAAGATAGGGTCGTTTAGCAGCGAATAATAACCACTCCAAGATTGTATTTGCATGCTTTTTACAATTTCCAGACCATTATTTTGAAGTCTAGCTAGGTTTGGTCTTTTCTCTGGAATAACTTCTAGAGTTTCTACGTTTCCTCTAAATGTTGAAGAGGCCATTTGTTAACATACAGAAGATTAAGATTGGTCGAGAACGAAGTAGAATCCTATTATTCATAGGCGAAATGAGAGTGGGGAGTGTAATGACTAAATTGGTTCACCAAGATTTGAGTTTACTATTTCCTAGGTGGTCATGATTAATTAGAGTATACTAAAAGGCGTGAACGTGTGGGAAAAGAAGACGGACCAGTTACTCATTTATTGGGAAGTTAAAGACTTTATTACTGAAGATTTCTTGAGCTGTAAAACACGACACGTCATTTATGCAATATTTTAATGGTTCATTAAGAATTTTTATTAGTGGGTACCAGATATAAATAACGTGAGACAAAAGATAACAAAGATATATATATTCATAAATGATGCAGGCATACATTTAACCATCTAGTATCCTAATCTGTCAACTAATTTGAGAACCAGTCACTGTTAAACGTTTCGCAAGAATTCTCAATAAGGGAAATATCAGGACCGCATCTGGTTCTGCTAATTGTCTGCACAAATCTTGTTTTGAAAAACACTTCAGTTAGGATTCTTCCATAAGGGATCGTAGTTTCAAGGGTAGCTCTTGACACAAGAATGGTGTCCTTGAGATGATCAAATATAATTTGTGGCAGATTTATATGAATTTGGTTAAGAAGACACATGATTATGAGCTTGTCATCATGATACAGAAGGTTTTTGTATGTGCTTTGAGGTTTGATGTTTGTCAGAATGAATTTAAACCAGCCTTTGGCGTGGTGCATGAGTTTCTCAGGATTAGTAGGTTCGAAGGTAGAACCTGTATCAAACAAGTAGTGTAATTTTGTATCAGGGGTGCATCGAATGGATGCATGACTGGGAGTGATACCTTCTAGTGGGCATTCAATGGCTTTAGCGATTTTTGAAGCGTTGAAGGAGAGAGGAATACCATAGATGTCTGAAGAAATGGTCAGACCATCATGGCTGACAGCAGCATTGATCCAAAAAGTTTTTATGATGTTTGGGTAAATGGGACCTCTAAGCATATGAATGTACCCATTCCAATTTTGCGAATGAATGCCTAGATGGAAATTATGATCAACATCCATTAGCTTAGGTTGTTTTTCACTAATTATTTCAAGAGAGTTGTCATCGCCAAAGAAGGTTCTTGGAGTCAATGATTGGTTTGCCATGAGAATGGTGAGAAAGTCTTTTGAGGAGATCAAGTCAGGAGTTTAGAGAGGTGTGAGGTTTAGTAAGTTAGAAACTGCAGATAATATATATATATATATATATATATATATATATATATATATATAATAAGACTTGTATTATTGAGTAATAGGGTTAGCTAGGATGAACATATACTCTTGTTAGGGAGAGAGAGAGAGATTTGGTTCTAGAGAGGTGTTGACTGAAGCACACCTATGGTCAATAGGATATGACTAGATGCTGATGGAGGAATCTCTTACTAGAGGACATAGGCAAACAGATACACGGGAGGACAAAAAGGTTTTCTTAAGAATTGTTTCAAAAAATTAAAAAAGAGATTTGGGTTTTGATTATCAAGAAAAGTAAGTGGAGGCATGACGAAGGTTGGATGATATTTTGAACTTTCAGAGTTTTGAGTGTAGGAGCATGAAAGGGAGACGTGACTTCATAGAGTAAGTGTGTAGATTGATTTATGCCTAGTCTAGGAAAGATATAGGTCCGTTCAAAATATTTTAGTAATATCTTATTAAGTTGTCAGAGATATGTTGTGCAATGATGATTGTATCTTTTGCGTGTAGTTTTTGTTAAAGGGTTTTCTTGGATTTAGCAATTTCTTTTCATCTATGCTTAACAGATTTTCTATTGGTTGATTATTTCCCTAAAGAAACATGTAAGAATTCCTAAATAATTATCTAGTAAAACATGCTATGATAAATTTGAAAGAATTCTAATTAAGGTATCTCATGAGTTTAACAAATTATTAGTGAAAAGAAAAGTGTACCTTAGACCTTTCAGACTTGGCTTGCTTTGAGCATCTTTCTACTTCTACATATTTCCGAGTAAGCTGCAGATGTCTCTTGGGTTCTTCAAGATAAGCTTATCTTCTGACTTCTGAAGAGAATATTTTCTTGGAAGGTGATCCTAGTTGAATCATAGTTTTCTCTCTCTTTTCCTGTTCAACCTTGTCATTTAGTTCTCTAGGTTACAGTAACCGAGATTGGGACTTAGTATGATCAGAGTGACCATTTTAATTGAACTAAGCCAATTCCATGCAATCCTTTTTGATAAGGCGATATTCGTATGTGTGGGAGCAATACTGAGTGAACAGTAAATTTCATTTGATGACCCCATTCATAAATAACAGATTACATATGTTTTGAATGTTTCTCACTTCTCATTTCCTTGATCCATAGAACCTGTTTAGTTCTGATATAGTTCTTGAGATATGGATCCGAATCTTAAACAACAAACTTTTGAGAATTGGTTGAGTTCTACTTTCATAGCCCGAATTCAGTTTGTGTTTGTGAGAGTTTCTTCTCTTTGAAAAATAATTGATTTCACCAGTTCAGTGAGAATCTTTGAGAGGTTATTCAGGAAGGAGTTGACATATAAACCTCTGACTTTGTTCCTCAAGGTTGCTTCAGAACTTGTTCAGAACCAAAACATCATCATGCCTCATGTGTACATCACTAGACATGATTTGCATGAACCTCATGTTCTCACAATGATGATCAACTTATTTGGGGTTGTTCACACATATCTATGAGTTAACTAATTTCTTTAAGCAAACATCATTACCTTCATTTTTTATGACATTAGTGAGAGAACCTAGATACCTGAAATGATAGCATCCAATTTCATAGCACAAGTGGTTCTGAGAACACTTGATCTGTTGAAAATCAGATTATCAACATTTGATCTTTACTAGGATGATTTCAGGTTGTTGGAGCTTGATCACCGAACCAGTTAAGAGTTCGTTTGGAATTAACTGAATCTTTGGGATTCAGTTTTCCATTGAATCTTTTGATCATTCCAGATTCTGACATTGAATCATTTCTAATAATTTGAATTTTTTCAGATTCTAAATTTAACAGATTTGTTTATGAAATTCAAAGTCTTAGAACAACAATCTCCCTTCTTTACATGAAGAGATCCAGAATGAATTTTAAACGAGAAAGTCAAGGGTGGACCTAATCCGTTTCTTGAAAACATCTAAAAAACTCATAATGAATTAATCTTCAGCAAACAAGATTTCTTGCTTTCTGATGATTCATCTTTTAATCATATACGAGGTTTTATCCACACGTATTTTCCAGAATAAGCATTCAACAGATACTTCCTTTTATCTGATGAATTTATATTATCAATTGATTCTTCAATCTTAGTGAGGCTTCATCTAGAATCAGTGACTTGCCCATGAAGTAATCAGATTGATTATAATTTTGTACACAGTTAACTGCTGAACTATTACAGAAATTGTAAGTGGATTTCAATATCACCAAGAGTACTTCTACGCACCACGTCTGGATCTTTTTCAGACACTGTTAAGTGTTTGATGTGAATCAATAACAGAACCGGAGCTCTGATACCAATTGAAGGTGCGAGAAAGACACAAGAAAGGGGGGTTTGAATTGTGTATTTACTCTTTCAGTAACTTTTCGCATCTTGTTAATTTGACGCTCAAGAACCTTTAATGTTCATTGAGAGATTCTGATCTATTAACTAACGAGTATGAGAACCGTATAAGTTCTGTTCATAAGATACGATACTCAGAACTTGCAGTGCGGAAGCTTATCAGAGATAGGCTGCAAGGTTCTGACTTTGTTTAATATGAGGTTATGATATTCAAAGCAGGAACATAAAAAGAGATACTAAGAAAAGGAGTAAAGGACACATGATATATCCTGGTTCACCACGCGGGCTAATCCAGTCCACCCTCCTCAGGTGATTTCGCCTTGAACACAAGGACTTAATCCACTATAACCAAATCATGATTACACTTGCACGGGCAACAGCTGGTGACTAACTAGCACAGCCGCACTGTGACTAACAACCCAATGAACTGTTCAGGGATCCAACAGGATATAGCGTTCATTGACCGAGCAGACCCACTGCTGGGATTTCAAAGCTAGCCGTTCAGGGATTCAACTCAATGAATATAACGCTACTGACCATATTTCAGGATTTTCCACAATGAACCTCAGCCATTGTCATCTCAAGTATCTGATCACCGCGTGATCTACTCAAGGGCCTCAACTCACAGCTGAACCATTCAGGGATCCTATCAGGATATAACGTTCACTTGAGGAGTCTCAATTCATCTAGTTGAATTGGCACACTGGAGATTACAAATTGTGCTTCTTAATAAGCAAGTTTCTCCTAGGTTTAAGTACAAAGAACACACACATGTGTTCAAGCAAGTTTTGAGCAATCAGCTCCTTGCTTTCCTAAGAAACTACAAAGATGTATTTAGATATTATGATTGTTGACATCTTGTAGATCTTCTTCTTCTTCGTCTTCTGGTTGAGTAAGCTTTAAGCAACAACTCCTTGCTTCAGATCTTCAATGAGCTTTGACGAGAAGGTAGGTTGATGACTTGACTGATCTTCAATTGTTGTCTTCTTCATCAACAGCTTATGTTTGATTGTTGTTGTTGTGTTAATTTGTTCTTTGGAGATTCAACAAAAATTACCATGAGTGAATTAATGACAACTTTGAATATTCTAAGTGTTACAATGAGAACTCATCGTTGTTGCTATCTTCACATAATGACTTGGTTAATTTTGTAGATGAACATTCAGTTTATAATTCTACAAGTGATCGACACATCAGAAGCAAAAACTTTTTCCATTAAATAGCCAGTATAAATATAGCCATTAGAGAATACTGTTGGCTGTTTGGAAAAGAGACGTTGTGAAATAATGAGTTGTACTGACACATCTTCTTTTTGCAGAGGAGATCTTTTCTTGGGCAGTGTGTATATTTAACTCACAACGGTAATATTTAGACTTCGAAACTTCAGTGGCTTCTGATGTTAATTTGATGAAGCATGAGTGGAGTCTTTGTAGCAGAATATCTGATGCTTCAAGTCTTCTGTTAATTGAAGAAGTCCATTAGGAATCAGTCTTCAGAACTTCAGCACTTGGTCTTTAAGAGTGTTATCCTTTTCTGCTTTAGGTCTTCCGAATCTTCAGAACTTGTCTTCAGAATCTTCAGAACTTCTTGTTTGAAACCTTGATCTTCAGAACTCGTCAGTCTTCAGAATATTTCTTCACTTGGTCTTCAGCGCCTTCAGCCATCAGAACTTCAAGTCATAGGAGTCTTCAAAACTTTGGTTCTTTCTGAGTGTACTTCTTCAGAAGCTACGCCATCTTCAGAATCTTGATCACTCTCAGAGAGCATCCACAAGAGCATTGCAACATCAATCTTGGCATCCTTGGATCTGGCTGATTATGACTAGATAAACAAGTGTTCTTGCTTCTTGTGACTTTAGTCACACATAGTAACTTCGCATATACATATATTCAATCATAGTACATCTGGTTGGTGTATGTTGGTTCTGACGTATTTAGTTCTTATGATCTGCACATAACACACGTTAGACCATAAAATGGTTCTTTCACAAATACTTATTGTTATCATCAAAACATAGATTGATTTGTAGAGACAATTCTTGCTCTCACATTATGGTCGTCGAATTGACGCAGTTCAGTTGGAATCGCATTTGATGAGGCATGGAATTGATCGAAGTTGTACATGTTGAATATTACATGGTGAAAGTAACGAGAATATTGAATTGGGGGATAATACGACCTATGCTTCAAACGACAATGGCACATATACACACGATTGTGATCGAGTCGAAGAGATTGCAGAAGCACTTGAAGAAGATCTTCAGGATTGTCCCAAAATGTTTGAGAGGTTGGTAAGCAATGCAGAGAAACCATTGTATAAAGGTTGCACTAAATTCACAAGATTGTCTGCGGTATTAAAGTTGTATAACTTAAAGGCGGACAATGGATGGTCGGATAAAAGTTTCACAGAGTTATTAGCCCTTATGAAAGATATGCTTCCGGAGGATAATGTTCTTCCCAATCGAGCCTATGAGGCCAAAAAAATGTTGTGCTCTATTGGCATGAGCTATGATAAGATACATGCTTGTCTAAACGATTGCATTTTGTTTCGCAATGAATATGCATCGTTAAATGAGTGCCCTAAATGCAGAGTCTCTCGATATAAGAAAAAATTGTCTCAAGTAAAAGTCTTATGGTATTTTCCTATAATTTCGAGATTTAGACGCATGTTTCATAGTGAAACCGATGCAAAACACTTGACTTGGAATGCAGATGAAAGAATTATAGATGGAAAGTTTCGGCACCCGGCAGTTTCACCACAGTGGATGAAAATTGATAATGATTATCCTGATTTTGGAGAAGAAGCAAGAAACCTTCGCTTGGCATTATCTACTAATGAAATGAACCCACATGGTCTTCAAAGTATCTCACATACCACATGGCCTGTGATTATTATGATTTATAACCTACCTTCATGGCTATGTATGAAGCATAAGTATATGATGTTATCTATGTTAATCTCTGGGCCTAAATAACCAGGGAATGACATAGACGTATACTTGACACCTTTAATCGAAGACTTAAAGATTTTGTGGGAGAATGGTGTGGAGGTTTATGATAGATATAGGAAAGAAAGTTTCAATTTGAGGGCGCTGTTGTTTGGCACAATTATTGATTTTTTAGCATACAGAAATCTATCAGGGTATAACATTAAAGGTCAATGTGTGTGTCCTATTTGTGAAGAAAACACAGATTGGACGCGTTTGGAATTTTGTCAGAAGAATGTCTTTCTCGGTCATCGGAGATTTTTAAATTCTAATCATCACTACCGTGGATGGAGAAAAGCATTCAATGGAAATCTAGAACAAGGTAGAGCTCCACCTACATTGACAGGTGACCAAATTTTTGAAAAGGTGAAGGATGTGACTACTCAGTTTGGAAAGCCTTTTGCACATACGCTTGTCAAACGTGGGTGGAAGAAAGATTCTCTTTCTTGTCTCCCAGCTGTGTCAATGTAAATCTAATCGATCGAACTACAAATGCGGTCAGAGATCACTTAGTAGATGCATTTATGCCCAACAAAGATACATAGAAGTTGTATCTTTTACCATATAATACTGGCCATGGGTTAGATTTTCATTCTAACTTCCTTTATTATAATCTTTCACATTTTTACGTTGTATATAACATTTCCATCTAAACTTTTGTTTTTGTTTACAGTGGACATTGGTTGTTGCTTGCGATTAATCCGATAAAAGAAATAGTCTATTATCTGGATTCGCTAGATGGTGATCAAATAAAATACCCGGAGATGAAGAAGATGATTGATACGTAAGTGATGCGATTGTTCTAAATATTCGCGTGTGTATTTATTTATTTATGTGAGATTGTTCTAAATATTCATTTACATTATGATAGAGCCATACAAATATTCCGATCACAACGACAAGCTCGAGTACCAAAGAGCAAAGCAAACAACATTACATGGATAAGAGTGCAGGTATATTTTCACATTTGTTATCATAATAGTGATGCTACTTGATAACACAAGTTAAACTATATATCCTGATACATATGCATACTTTTTTTCTATGTGTAGTGTCCACGACAACGTAATGGTATATATTGTGGTTATTTTGTATTGAGATTCATGAAAGAGATTATTCATTTGGACCAAATAGAGATTCCAATCATGGTATGGATTTATAAGTTATGATTTATTTTAAGACTTATTATCAGATATTTCATCTAAGTAATTACTTTTAACTAAATCATGCATATTATGTAGTACTTTGATGAATTCAAGTGTGCCACCTACACGAAAGATAAATTGGAAGAAATAAAGGAGGAGTGATGTCAATACATGGTTGAAATGAGAATTATATGAGGTATATTATTGTTTTCTTTATGTTAGGTTTATGGAAGGTGTTGTATAGTTTTAGAAATTGTTGAATAGTTTTGGAAGTTGATGTATAGGTGATGGAAATGGTGTATAAGGTTTAGAATTGGTGCATGGAATTGATGTTGTATAGTTTGTATTGAGTTATATATATATATGGCCTAAATAATATTTTCGTCCCTCTAAATTGGCGAGTTTTTGGTTTTCGTCCCTGAATCATTTTTTTTTCGGTTTTAGTCCCTATATCTTACTTTTTGTTGGTGTTTAGTCCCTACAGAGGTTTCCTGCAGATTTTTCTGCAGATTTTCCTGCGAATTTTGGTTTTAAGAAAACTCCGCAGGAAAATCAGCAGGAACCTTTGGATTTTCCTGCGGATTTTGGCTTTAGGGACTAAACACCAACAAAAAGTAAGATATGGGGATTAAAACTGAAAAAAAAAAAGATTCAAGGACGAAAACCAAAAACTCGCCAACTTACAGGGACGAAAACATTATTTAAGCCTATATATATATATATATATATATATATATATATATATATATATATATATATATATATATATATATATATATATATATATAATGGTTATTTTTGTGAATGAGGTTTGTGTTGAAATATATATAATGGTTATTACGGTTTATGTGTTGAATTTTAATCGTATACAAGGCCTATTGTTGAATTATAATGGTATACAAGGCCTATGTGTTGAATTATAATGGTATAAAAGGTCATGTGTTGAAATAAAGGCTTGTGTTGAATTATACATGTTTATTATACAGGTTTGTGTTAAAAAGAGGACTTATGAAAAAAATACACAATAGACAACGCTTTAGCAAATAAAACGCTCCAAAATAATTGATTTTTAAAAAAATGCTTTTAAAAAACACTTTTATAAAAGACAGCGCTTTTTAAAAAAAGCGCTGCCTAAAGGGGGTCATAACGTATACATAAGACAGCGCTTTTAAAAGCACTGCTAAAGGAGGTCTACGAAAGCGTTTTTCCTTGAAAAGCGCAACTAAAGGGGGTCCTATGAAAGCGTTTTTCTTTGAAAAAGCGCTGCTATATGGGGGTCCTACGAAAGCGCTGCTAAAGGGAGTCCTAAGGGGGACCTAAGATAGAGCTTTTCAAAGGAAAAAAGCGATGCCTTTACCTCCAGCAGCACCACCTTTGGCAGCGCTTAAAGGCCAAAAAAAGCGCTGCTAAAAGTGTTTTTTGGCATAGTGGTAAGACTTTATGTTCGAGGGGGAGTACATAAGTGGATGTAATCACACTTGAGGGGGATATTATTGTGATATAAGTGTAAAATAGAAGTCTCCCATTGTTTGAAAAAGTGGAGGTTAAACACTTCAGACCCCGATACTATTAACAAATATTGTGAGTATGTATAATGTGATACGAAAATGAAAAAAAGCATAGTTTCAAAGGTCTGTCAACCAATCACATTACTTACCAATGGTACAACATTACGTAGTGACACACAACCTTTTAACACTTGGATAAACATCCTCATATCTATTTCCTTTGCCAAATTAACATAAAAATATTTTGTTGCAGGAGACTATTTTTCTCAATAGGTAAATTCAAAACCTGTATCCACACCATATTACTACAAAGATAATGATGAACTTCATAAGAAATAATGTCATATTGTGACATGGACTTTCATATTCCATAATCACAAATAATAATACTCAATTTCTAAGTTAGAGATTCCAAGATTTCTGCAACAATCTCGACATCTAAATGATATTTGTAACATCATATTTCCCTACGCCTAAATATACAATAAATCAGAATATTCACACAAACAAATAAGATGTCCCATATTCTCTTTTCTAAACATACATGTCCTGTAACACTTTATCAAATAAAACTATATATAATCAACACCTTCACTTATGGTGTCATCAGAAATGGCGTAAGTACTAGATCTCGAGTTAACAATGTCTATAAGTAATATACTTTTATTTCCTAATTTGAACCTAAGACGATATCTTATGTTTTAGTTGATGAAGGATGGCTCTTTGCTATGCAATAAAAGCTCATTCAATTTAAACGTAACGATGTTTTAGATCATGTCCCACGTCCTACAAACAAAATCGTCATTGGTACTATATGGGTGTTAAGGAACAAAAAGAATGAAAATAGCATAATTACTGTAACTAAAGCTAGGCTAGTGGAAAAAGATTATAGTCAAGATGAAATGATTAATTATGAGTATACTTATACCCCGTAGTCCGTCTTGAGGCAATTCGACTCCTTTGGAATTTTTAATCCTTCTTAGACTTTAAGTTGTATTAGATGCATGTTAAATCATTTTTACTTAACAGATTTATAAACAAAGAAGTCTATGTCTCTCAATCTCCGAGTCTTGAGGACCATGAGAATTCTAATATTGTGTTTAAACTTAAAAGAGAACTCTATGGTCTCAAACAAACTCTTAGAACTTGGTATGAACATCTTAATGGCTTTTTGATTAAGAAAGTATTTAATTACGGTAAGATAGATACTACTTTGTTTATAAAGCATAACGAAAAACAGATCTTATTAGTTCAGATTCATATTGATGATACTATTTTTGGATCCACATAAATCTCCATGCAAAGAGTTTTCTAGTATTATTCAAGGGGAATTTAAAATGTTATTGATGGGAGACCTTAATGACTTCTTAGGATTATTGAACAAGGAAACAGAAACTGACATGTTCATCAGTCAGACAAAGTATTGCTTAGAGCTCATCAAAAATATGATATGAAAGATTCAAAGAGAATTTCTACTCATATGGCCTCAAAATTTCTAATTAATAAAGATGAGCAACATGTGGAGATCAAAATTACCAAATATAGAGATGGCATAGGATCTTTACACTATTTAATCACAAGTAAGTCAAATATTATGTTTAGTGTGTGCATGTGCACTCAATTTTAAGCGTCACCGAGAGAACCTCGCATCACGATCTTTGATTTCCCAAGGGAAGCGAGTGTAGTTTAGTAGGATTCTTCAATTCTGACTTTTCTGGTTGCATATCAAAAAGGAAGAGTACTGGTGATACTAGCCATTTGTTTGGAAATTGTTTAGTTTCTTGGCACAATAAGAAGCAACATATCATTGTATTTTCTACCATTGAGGTCGCTGAATATGTAGTCGCTGATAACTGTTGTGCACAAGTCTTATGGCTAAAGCAACAACATTTGAGTTACGATTAAAACATTGGTTGCTTTCCAATCAAATATGATAACAGTAGCTATCAGTCTTATTAAGAATTCTGTGATACATTCATCCACTAAGCATATCAAAATCCGGCACCATTTTCTTAGAGATCATGTTGAAAAGGGTGATGTTGTTTTTGAGTGTGTGGAAACCAAAAATCAGTTAGCTGATATTTTTACAAAATCGTTATCCACAAAGCATTTTTCCCAAGATTTGTAGGGAACTAGAAATCTTGGATTCTTCAAGTTATAAATAAATTCAGATTCTACTTCATTTTATTGTTGTAAACTAACATTTCTTATGTAGCAAGTTGCTTCTAATCAACTCTATTCGTTTGATCACTTCAACTTTTATCTTTAGTTGTATTATTTTCTTAATTTTTTCTATATGTCTATGTGTTTGCTTCTTATATGTTATTATACATTCATGATTTCTTAGTTGATGAATGATTTTTCGTTGTGCATTTAAAACTTTATTAAATGACATTTTGTTTACACTAGTGCAAAGTGACGAATATAATTATAAAATTTATATCCATTTTACAGAAAACGGGTGTAAATAAGTAATCCCATGACAAATTTGTAAATAAAATGTAATTTTAATTATTAACACGTGACAATAGACATCCTATTTTTTAAAAAAGGGTGTAAATTAAAAATATTATTATAATAAATTAAAATTATTATTATAGTCAAATTTCTATTACTCCCGTTAAAGGTAAAAGGGATGTAAATTTTAATTGGCAAAAAAAATTATTTATTTTAACAACTCTAAATATTAATCTTAAACACATTAATAAAACCCAATATATTTCATTAAATGTTAATTAGGTAAGTAGTAAATTAATAGATGTAAATTTATTAAATTAATATTGTATAAATAAAATAATTTAAAAAAAAACACAACAAATAATGCATCGATCAAAAACCTTTTTTAAAACCCTATTTCTCTAAACTCATTCCCTCTAAAACTCAAATCAACCTTTAGGAAAAAACAAAAGGAAAAGAAAAAGAAAAACACTTTCTTCTATTTTCTTCTTCTTTCTCTCACTCTTCTTCAAGCTTTAAAAAAATGGCGGCACCTTCTAGAAAATCAAGAACCACTATACTTCGATCCCTTTCACCTTCACCGAGATTCTCTAACACAGAACAAACACCTTCTCACTATTCTTCCTCAGCTTTCGCGTCTTCCTCCTCAAGCTTCGCTTCTCGTCCTACAACCTTCTGCAGAGGCTCCACCTCTCCGACACATGTCAGTCTATACACTTCGTCACCGTCTGTATCGTCTTCATCGGTTCGGTTTTCACCAGACCGTTCGATTTCCTCGAACCGGTCTATCTCGGTCGTACCTCGAACCGGTGGAAAGAAACAGAGTAGTAGCCAACCGAAGTAGACTTGCATGTGTTCTCCCATGACGCATCCTGGTTTGTTCCGGTGTAGTCTTCACAAAGGTTTTACCTCACGCGCCTCAGTTACGCCGAATTCGCAGAATCGACTTAACGCGCATAGATCCGCCATGACGAATTCGTTAGTGAGAATTCGTGGCGTTGAAGAAGATCTCGTGAAGAGAGTGCTTGCTCTGCATATCAATGAGGCAGTTCAATTACTTGAGCAAAACTTTGAGTTGTTTCAGCCTTATCATCTATTTGTCTGTGTTTTGGCATTTTTTAGGCTTGCAAGACTGAATTGTTTACCTCTGGGAGTTTGAGGCAGTAAGATTTGTTTAATTATGTTTGCATTGTGATTTCTACTTTTGTTTTGTGTGGTCCATCGGTTTTATATTGTTATTGATTTGTATTGTAGGTATTAGAGAAAACATAAGAATGTGGACATGAAAGCTATCAAGAACTGGGCGGGGCAGATTCTTCATGGTTTGTGCTTTCTGCACAGTCACAATTCTCCTGTTATTCATAAGGATCTTAAATGCTATAACATTTTTGTTCACGGAAACACTGGGCAAGTTATGATTGGAGATCTCGGATTGGCAATTATCATGCAGCAGCTACGGCCCAAAGTGTTATTGGTATTATATTTGAGATTATCTGAAACTTTCCACTTGATTAAACCTTGTTATTGAATAATTGTTTTTAGATTTTGCTGGGAACAGGTACTCCCGAATTCATGGCTCCGGAGCTTTATGAGGAAGAATATAATGAACTTGTTGACATATATTCCTTTGGCATGTGTGTCTTGGAAATGATCACCTGTGAGTACCCATATAGTGAATGCAAAAATCCGGCGCAGATATATAAGAAAGTTACCTCTGTAAGTTTGCAGTCATTGGAGTTCATTTAGTTTTCCACGTTTATGTTTTCTTCATTCATAAAATTACTTTGGCTGATTTATGTTGTTCTTAGCTCGAGTTCTTGTTTTTTTATTCAGGTATAAAGCCAGCTGCTCTTGCTAAAGTGAATGATCCTGAAGTGAAGCAATTTATAGAGAAATGTTTAGTTCCGGTATCAATGAGATTGCCTGCATCTGAATTGCTGAAAGACCCATTCCTCGCAACTGGAAACACAAAGATCTCTCATGATACCCCGCTGCTGCTTAATCCCCCCATCAAATCGATGAATCCACCAGCATGTGAGCCCCATCCCATGGAGAGAGATTCAAACCTCAGGCATACATCACCTGGCCGTGTAACAAATGGCGAGAAACTGGAGCATGCCTTTATAGTGTTCAAGCAGCTTTAAATGTTGATGGCTTGCAAAATGTACTAGGTGCTTCTAAGCTTATTGAGACACTGAAAACTGTGCTAAGAAAATGTGTTGGCAAGCTACTGTCTGGTAAGTGTGGTATATTAAAAATAAAAATAATTTGTAGAAATTCAGCTGCCTCTTTTGTTTAAATGTTACATCAAAGCCTAATAAACATGTTTGTCCGTGTTATAAAAATAAACACAGTGACTGGTTAATGATAACATAAGTCAAGACATACATTTTGTATTAGAGATGATATGGTACACATAGCGATCGACTTTGGACCAGCTGCTGGGAAAATGAATCTTTTTCTCTGAATGTAGTCTTGTTGGATGATAATTGTTCATTGGTGTGGGCAACTCGTGTGCAGGGAACTTAGATTTGGCCTTCCAAAGCATTAAATAAGAGTTAAAGTCTCCTTCATGCTTATCTCATTGTTCAGAATATGCTAATCTGTCTTTCTATTATACAGGGAGATTGATTAGTTCATCTGAGCTTAATTATTTTAGATGGATGGCTGGCATTATGAAATATATGTGGGAAAGAGGTGGTATGTTGGAATTTTTGCCCTATGAAGATGGCAGGTTTGTAAAAAATTCTATATTTTGAGTTTGAAATATAAAGGGTTAATTCATGGGAGAATAGCCAAGATGCATGTCATTCATAATATCTATCTATCTTATATAGGTAAGTATAAGGAGTAACAACTAACTAGTTGATTGATTTGGTGAGTGAGTAACACGTTAATATACTATCATCTTTCTGATCTCTTATGTACTAAAGGATAAGAACGGATAGGTATGGGAAAAAGAAGACAATTCAAAACTAGTTGTGGTTGTGGGTCCCTTTCACAATGCCATTATTTAACTTTCCAACATTTTCTTTCATCTTCTGATTCGATTTCCTCTCTCACTTTCCGTTCCGACCCTCCCTCATCCATCTATGTCTTCAAAATCCCGAGGTATGTATGTATGTCTCTTGTTCCTTCAATTATGCATATTCAATACCGATAACAATTATTATGGATAATTGTTTTGATTATTATAGATGTTTGTATTGTTGGTGTTGCAAGGACACTAATGGGTGGTTTCCTTGGTTCCCTTTCATCTCTTTCAGCCACACACCTAGGCTCACTCGCTATTAAAGGTTTTTTTCAACTCATCTATTATCTATTGCTCTATACACACTTGTTAATCTGCTTCTCCTATGTTCTAACTTGATATATAAATCTGCAGCTGCTCTCAACAGAGCTAATGTTGATCCATCACTTGTGCAAGTCTTTTTTGGGAATGTTCTTAGTGCTAATTTAGGCCAGGCTCCTGCTAGACAGGCTGCATTAGCTGCTAGAATACCTACATCTGTTGTCTGTACTACTATTAACAAGGTTTGTTCATCAGGGAAGAAAGGTATCTTCTTTTTATTTTGATGATTTTGTAAATGGGTATTCCTTCTTATATCAAATCATTATTTAATCTTTTTCATTTCAGCTACCATGCTTGCTGCGCAAACAATTCAGTTGGGTTCCAATGATGTTGTTGTGGTTGGCAGTATGGAAAGCATGTCAAATGCACATAAGTACATTGTCGAAGCAAGGAAGGGATCTCGGTTAGGACATGATACTATCATTGATGGTATGCTCAAAGATGGCCTTTGGGATGTCTATAATGATTTCGGCATGGGATTTTGTGTAAAACTGTGTGCGGATCAGCATTCCATAACTAGAGATAAGCAGGTAGCGTTCCTAGCGAATGGAACTTTGCTAGAATTTTGTAGTAGATTTTATTCCCGCTTCTTGCTTTAACAACTTTCGCCAAGTCCTTTAATTGCTTCAATTAGCTTAATCAATATTAACATTTGAGAAGCCTGTCAATATCACTGAAAGGGCCATGATTCTTCAGACTACCATAACCCCTTTTTAATTATTTTGGAATAGCAAAGTTCTCGGTTTGATCATATATTTCCTAATTTTGATATGATAATTGTACTTTCTTGTCGCATGACTCTTTTCTCCCTTGAACTTTCTTTCGTTTGGGTAATTTATGTCCCTTGAACATTTTTTCATCTCATTTGAATCTTTAATTAAATTGGGCTTGATTCCTTTGTTTTGCTCTGCTATATAATATCTATGTGTTGTGTCTCAGGATGCTTATGATATTCAAAGCTTTGAGAGAGGAATATCTGCACAAAAGTCTGGTCATTTTGCTTGGGAGATAATTCCGGTATGATTACGACTTCTACCTACATTGAAACTTTTCATAAACTTTTGATACACTTATGCAGCATTGTTGTAATTTTCAATCAGCACTTTCTGCTCCTTGCAGGTTGAAATTTCCAATGGAAGATGAAAACCTTCCACACTAGTAGATAAAGATGAAGGTTTGGGGAAGGTAAATAGATTAATCTTGAAACATGTGAACTGTTCTTAATGTACTATTTAGTTTGTAGTGTGCATACTGATAGATTTAGGTTTACATTGTTATTGTCGTGTATGTGTGTATGTGTGGGCGTGATCTGTTAATATTTATTGTTTTTTTAGTGATAACCATTGCATTTAGCATTTTGTGACTGCCATGGTTCGACCTATGCTAAATAAAATCTAAACTTTTGTATGAAATTTACTTGCTCCTTTTTGGAATATGGTGAAAACACGTGTTTAGCTTAGCAACTTCCATATTTGTGTTTTCAGTTTGATGCTGCAAAGTTAAGGAAGCTTGGACCAAACTTTAAAAAGGTTGGGGGTACGGTAACTGCTGGCAATGCTTCTAGCATAAGGTCTTTCCCTCTCTCTCACTCTCTCTATCTCACCTACTTATTTTTGCCACAACTCTATTATAATTTGCAATTTTTGTAATTTCTTTGTTTTGGTGCTATTTTGGTTAAGTGATTATTGATAATTAATGGTTAGACTATTTTTACATGTAATAATACGTAATGCAGGGGTTCAATATATGTGAATCAATTGTCTTTATTTAGTTGTTTGAGTTTGTAATCATTGTTGATTATTGCAATGGCTTGATTATTTTGTTGAAATTTTGTGTGTTGCTTTGGTACAACAAAAGGTATATGTGCGAGGAGGGCAGAAAGAGGAAAAGCCTCTTGAGATGATTGTGTATAATCAGGGGATGTTCAAAACTGAGTCGTGTAACAAATGGCGAGAAACTGGAGCATGCCTTTATAGTGATCACTGCTATTTCGATCATGGTATTGGGGAGATTTGCTCAGTGATCCGCCACCCACGCTACAAAACTGAGGTCTGTAGGTGGTCCTTGCTGGGGTTGTTTGTCCTTATGGCCATAGATGTCATTTCCGTTATGCCACTAGCGCAAAAACGGTTTTAGACAGCGCTTTTTTAGCCTTTAGACAGCGCTTTAAAGCGCTGTATAAACCAGCGACGCTATAGGTTTAGACAGCGCTTTTGGTATTACCAAAAGCGCTGTCTAAAGGGGCGTGTATTTAATGAAAAGCGCTGTCTATGGTACCTTTAGACAGCGCTTTTTCACATTATATGGATTACTTTAGACAGCGCTTTCGTCAAAAGCGCTGTCTAAGCCCTACCTTTTTTTGACTTTTTTGGTACACCTTAGACAGCGCTTTCTCCAAAAGCGCTGTCTAAGACCTTCCTTTTTTGACTTTTTTAGTACACCTTAGACAGCGCTTTCACCATAAGCGCTGTCTAAGACCTTCCATTTTTGACTTTTTTAGTGCACCTTAGACAGCGCTTTCACCATAAGCGCTGTCTAAAGTGGACCTTAGACAGCGCTTTCACCAAAAGCGCTGTCTAAGGTGTACGAAAAATTTTATATAATTTTTTTTTAACCACAATTTTACCAGGTTTTTTCAACCAGAATTTGACCTGTAATTTTCAACCAGCAATTTTTTTCAGAATTGGCAATTCAAACCATTGGCCTTTCTACACCAAAATTATATATCCAAAATTGGCATTTCATACCAATATATATATTTAAAATTACAAACCAAAATTGTATATACACCTATTTATAATTACAAATCATTACATTTTTCTACAAATGCACATTTTACTTATTCACCAAAATTGCATCCAACCAAAGCATTGCTTCCAACCAAAGTTATTGCTTCCAACCAAAGCATTTTTTCTACAATGCACATATTACTTATACACCAAAATTGTATATACACCAAAATTGCATCCAACCAAAACATTGCTTCAATCTACATTATAGGTCCTGAAAACACAAAGATTGTAATTCAACTAATGCAAACTAACACAAAGTGTGTGGTAGATAATAATTGGGCCAGACAACTTAGCTTGTGACAACTAATGCAAACTAATTCCTACTAATCTCAATGATTATTTACAACACATATTATAAGAAGATCCACGTCAGCACCTTAGAATTAGATGCCATGTTTTGGTTACTAGTAAACTAATTCAATAGAAAGCACATCTTGCAGGTCCAAAAGCTGTCAAATGAGAAGAGTAAACATATCATCAACAACATGGAAAATTGCTTATCATTTTGGTTAGTAGTAAACAAGCGGTGACTGCAGTGAATCATGATCCCAGACGAAAACATATATTTTAATATTCGAAAAATAAAATGAAGATGTAACTTTATTATATTTCTAGAAAGAGTACCTTCACATGTTGCATAACCATCACCCTTATACTGAACAGCTTCCACAACAGGACACTCACAAACTCTTCCCCTGAAAGTATCCTGAGAAACAATAAAATGTTCAATTTGCAGCCAATCAGAGAAAGACTATGGACCGTTATATATGTCCATAGTGCTTATATTTTGTAAGAAAAATTGGCAACAGAAATTGCTTATGTATACCTTGCACGCAGTTACATTAGCACTTTTGTCTTGCCGACATCCTCCATTTCTTCTTCCTAGACACTCATTAGTTTCAATATCTGATAAATCGAAACCAGAATAAAGTTGAACTCACTCTAACATTAGAAATTTTAATCTAAAATAATCAATCATTAGTTCGGTTCATATGATGAAATATTAAGCACACTAACCTCCACTTATACAAACTTGAGGTTCGGTAGTTTCCTTAAATCCAGCACATATCGCCTTCAAAACAGATGTTCTCTCCAATTTTCCTAGACAAAATATAAAAAATTTAGAATTTTGTTATATCAAATATGTTCATGAAAAGGATAGTCAAAGTTGAAACCGAAGTCAAAGAAACAAAAATATGTGTCCATTACAGTAACTAACCTCTATACTGATCATCATTTAAAATCAATGTTAGCAAGATGGTTACATCGCCAAGAGATCCTCCCCCGATCTTTTACACCACAAATTGACCAACACAATATAAGTTATTAGATCTATGCAATTTCAAAAGTCATATGATCATATCAGTAAGAATTAAACATTAATCCAATCACAATTCCAGCAATTGCTCCAGCAGATAAACCATTTGAAGGAATTTTAAAGTCTAAAGAAAAGTATAAATGTTTTTAAGAATATGAAATACAATGTAGCTTACTCAGTATATTTAGCAGAAGGTTATGAAATCAAAACAATATGAAAACTAGTAGTTACTTGGGGTCACGGTGATAGCAGATATAAGAGGTCCGTATACACCTCTCATAGGAATTGCATTAGTTCTTTTTCCTGCCCATGATAAGTGGATTTGCAAGGTGCTATCATTAACATCAACGTTAAAGTCCCAAGCAGTTCCCTTGCCGACTCCACCAGCTTCTTCCATAATGTTAAAGTCTTTTAAATAGTATATTACACTCACAGAAAATATCAAAGGTGCTGAAGAAGGCACACTACAATAATCCAAGTAAAAAAGAATATAGTTAGCTTCAATTTTACATGTTACAAGAATACTACACTAACACTAACACTAACACTAACCTAACACTAACACTAACACTAACCTAAACTAAACTAAACAAACACATTATATAGCAATAGTTAACAATGTAGAAAAATGTTAACAAGAACAAACTAAACTAACACATTATATTGATTCTATTCCTATATCACCAAAAATGAAGTTAGCACATATTTTATTCTTATATCCAACAACAGTCCAACATTAGCAACAACATTAACAACATTAGCAACATTATCAACATTAGCAACAGTCCAACATTAGCAACAACATAAACAACATTATTATCAACATCAACAACAACATTATTATCAACATCAACAACAACATTATCAACATTATCAGCAACATTATCAACTGAAACTCTGAAACTCTGAAACTTCCAAACTGAAACTCTGAAACGTGTAAAATGTGTAATACTCTGAAACGTGTAAAATGTGTAATACATCAACAACAACATTATTATCAACATCAACAACAACATTATCAACAGCAACATTATCAGCATACCTTATAAAATGTGTAATAATCTGAAACTCTTAAACTTCCAAACTGAGTGACGAAAACGCGAAATGAGAGAGGAACAGACGGTCATGGTGGAGTAAAGGTCGTCGGAGTCGCGAAATGAGGGAGGAACGGTGGACGACGGCGCGGTGGACGACGGCAAGGGTTTAGCTCAGGTTCGCAAGTATCCGTTCGCAACAGGGGAGGGAGAAGAAAGAGCGCAAAACTGAAAATGAAAACTGAGTATATTCATATATTTTAATTTTATTAGACCTTAGTCAGCGCTTTTCAACAAAGCGCTTTCTAAGGTGGCCCTTAGACAGCGCTTTAAAAGCGCTTTCTAAGATTGGCCTTAGACAGCGCTTTTGTTTTTATTTTTTTAAATATTTTAAGACCTTAGACAGCGCTTTCCTTAAAAGCGCTGTCTAAGGTCTTATATTTTTTTTAAATTTAAAAGGCCTTAGACAGCGCTTTTAAGGAAAGCGCTGTCTAATATTTTCCATTAAATTTTTTTAAAAATTTAAAAGGCCTTAGACAGCGCTTTTCACTAAAGCGCTGTCTAAGGTCTTATATTTTTTTGCGCTTTTCCTTTATTAAATTAATAGATTCCGTGTTTTTGACCTATAGCAGCGCTTTTGTAATAAAGCGCTGTCTAAGGTGAGATGTTATAAGTCCTTTTTGTTGTAGTGTGCACTCACTGAGCAAGAGAAAGCTATATCACAATCTACGCCCAGATCAAGGAAGTTGGAAAGACAAGTAGTCTCATGGAGTTGTTTGTTTGATTCAAGACATATAAACAGTACATAATAATAATATTCTTGATTACCAGTTGAAGTCTAGAGCATGATTCTTGAGGAGAATATGGTCGCTCATCATGTCTTTCTTTTTTCTCCCCTATAAGTTTGACATTTTGATTTTTGAACTCTACATACATACGTCTATATTGGTCCCAACACAGCGAACAAGTACTATGTGAAATAATATATTTTTTTTTTGGATAATTTTGTAATGATACTCCTTCGAAACTTTACATATTATGCAATTCATCATTGTGTTTGTAATATGTTGCTAGTGGTCTATTTTTCCTTCAAGTTTTAGTTTTTTAATGTGTATATGAAATAGGGTGTAAATGTATCGTATGAAAATAGGGTGTAAATGGAATTAAATATAATATAATAAAACAGGGTGTAGAAGGTGTAAATTATATTAAAAAAGGGTGTAAATTCGCATGTATTTACACCCAATTTTTATTAAAATATGGTGTAATTAAGAACGTATTTACACCCGATTTTTATTAAAATAGGGTGTAACTAAGAACTTATTTAGACTCGATTTTTATTAAAATAGGATGTAATTAAGAACGTATTTACACCTGTTTTTTTTTATTAAAATAGGGTGTAAGTAAGAACGTATT
The DNA here is from genome assembly GCA_022829125.1 of Lathyrus tuberosus. Classification (NCBI taxonomy): domain Eukaryota; kingdom Viridiplantae; phylum Streptophyta; class Magnoliopsida; order Fabales; family Fabaceae; genus Lathyrus; species Lathyrus tuberosus. Next base: position 693,307 of record JALAZF010000153.1, read on the forward strand.
TACACCCGATTTTTATTAAAAAAAGGTGTAACATAGCATGTATTTACACCCATTTTTAAACGGGTGTAATTGCGTTAGACATTTCTCACCCGATGAATATACACCCGTTTTTTATTAAATTTAAATGGGTGTAAATTTAATAAAAAATGGGTGTAAATTAACCTTTTTGTACTAGTGTTATGTGCATTTTGAACATCTTTTCGTTCACCAATTATTTAATCTTCCATTTTAATATGTCTTAATCACTTAAATTTTGTTGATTGTTTCATGTCATATTGCACATATATTCGTTGCATTTAACATGTGTTGTATCTTGTGTATGTGTGATATATTCTTATTATCTGATATATATATAATTTTTAGATATGTTTAACGTTGTTTCTCTTGATTGTTTTTTTATGTTGTTGATTATTTTGCATTTAGACTCATTATCTTCTATCTCTTTTTAATCTTGTCAAAGAAAAAGAAGTTATAATATAAATCAAGATTCAATTTATATCTTTTTCGTTCGGGACACAATTCCCATTAATAACGACTCTTCCTATAACTCAACAATTATTTAGAGTCTGTTTGGTAAGATATAAAAAAGAGCTTTTAGCTTTTCAGCTCATATTAATAAAAAAACTATGTTTGGTAACTGTCTTTTAGCTTTTAGCTTTTAGCTTTTTTACTAGCTTTTAGCTTTTTTACTAGCTTTTAGCTTTTTTTTCAAAAGCTATTTGAAGTAGCTTTTAGCTTATGACTTTTTCTTCCATTTATACCCTCACTATTTTATCAAAATCTCATTTTTATCCTTTATATTATATTATGATTTAAATTAAAATATTTGTGTTTTATTTGAGGAATAAAAAAGGCAGTCATTATTTTTACCAACAAATTAACGATGCAATCCATCTTCCATTTTATTATTAATAGAATATTTTGATTCATTACATTGAATTGTTTTTTTTATTACTTTTAAATTATTATTTTAATTATTTACTATTTGATTTTTTACTATTAATATATTATTTTTATAAATATGATACTGTATTATTGAATATATTTATTTGTTAGTAGACATATCATAGATTTTGAGAGGAAAAAAAGAGAGAATGAAATATGCACTTTATTGAAATATAAGATCAAATTACAATATTATTATTTTAGATATTTAAATTTCATTACAAAATTTATATACAAGTGTTTAATATATATTTGAGTTATTTTAATTTTATATTTTTATTTAAAATATTTTGCATTTGATTTTTAATATGTTTATTTTTATTGAATAAAAATCAATTTAATAAATAGAATTTCTAATTTTGTAATTAAGAATGTCCTTTTATGTCATTTTGTATTTATCAGCTAATGTAACAGTTAATTTACCAAACACTCAAATTAACTTATCAGTTATAAATCATCAGCTATAAGCTATCAGCTACCAGTAATCAACTAACAGCTATCCACTAACTTATCAGTTATCAGCTAATTTTAACAAATAGAGTCTTAGTTCCACTTAGATCATGTTTACTAGCTATCATACTATCCTAGTCATATTTTTCTACAAAGATATTATTGGTCAACCTGCAAAACCTTTATCATCACTATTGTAATATGTAACCAGACTCTGCAGAAGGTGGTTAGTGCATTTCCACAAATACTGCTATCTGATGTTGAAATCTAAAGAGCCATCACATGGGCGCGTGGACCCACACAGGCGCGTGAAACCTTCAATTATACACACACATTACATATCTTAATTTCGTTGCCCTAAACTTCATCATAAAAACAAATGAAGTAACTATAAGAGACCATATTATACCAAAATTAATTTCAAAAAAATAGAATAATAGTAATAGAAGAAAAAAAAAAGAATAGTTATAGTTTCCATTTTTTTGTAAAAATATATCAAATTTGTCCCTTTTTTATATAACACACAAACTTTCATTTCTTTGAAAACAAACCATTCTTTTTTTTCACACTCTCTCTTTCTATATTGCACTAATTCACATACTCCTCTTGTATTCATATAAATAAAGTTAGAGTTTATTGTTTCTAGACACAGAAAAAGAGAGAAAAAAATGGGAAGAGGAAGAGTTGAATTGAAGAGAATAGAAAACAAAATAAACGGACAAGTAACTTTCTCAAAAAGAAGAAATGGTTTGCTCAAGAAAGCTTATGAACTTTCTGTTCTATGTGATGCTGAAGTTGCCCTCATCATTTTCTCTAGCCGTGGAAAACTCTATGAATTTGGAAGTGTTGGGTATTTCTAATTCTCTCTTTTATTTCTAAAAATTTTATCTTTAATTAATTTGCAATTTTTATGAAATTTTTTTTACTAGTACTATTTTTGTTAGGTTCAAATCCCAAAGCTTATAGAATTTTTTTTTTCATTCTTTAATATTTTGGGTTTTGTGATGATGTTATCATAACAAGTTTTCACCAAAATGGTTTCTGAATTTCTTGCTTTTGAGATTTAACTATACATAAGTACTTTTAATCAACAGTTTTTTAAAACATCTGATAGATAGTATAAAGACTTCATTTTCATCTTAGAAAGTATGGAATAGTACAATAAAAATCTAGATATTTCTTCTTCTTCTTCTTTCTCTGAAGAAGTCAGAAAAAAGAAAAAAAAATAGATATGGAAGAAAATAAACATGATATGATAATAATATTAGATTTGTGGTACTGTTTTTTTAAATATTTATTTTGTTAATTTTTTTTTATAATTGTTGTGAAGATATGAAAAGTACTATAGACTGTGCAGTTTGTGTTTTCACTATCTGTTGTACCATTGTGTAAGATCTAGGGCTTTTCAAAAAATCATGGTGTGAATAATAATTGAAGCTATAAATTTTTTAACACTCATAAGAATTTATGTGGAGTTTTTAAGTTTTGTCCATTTTTCTTTTAGGTGTTTATCTTTTGGTTCTATCATTGTTTCTTTCTCTCAGAATTCTTAGTTATCTATATTAAATTGTTTTAAATTTGGATTTTTTTTCTTTGGATTTTTAGATCCATTATATCTCTCTCTCTCCCTTATGAATTTTCTTTATCATTTAGCACTCAATTAGTTGTAGATTTGTTTGTTATTTTTCATGTCATAATTTCAATTTCCTCTTGTTTATACCCTATTTAATTTCTTTAAAAAATCATTTTTATATTTTTTTTAAAGAATGACTAAATCTTCTCTTTTTTAAGGTATAATTTTCTTCTTTTTATTCTACTACTACTACCAAGTAACTATATGTAATTAAGTTTCTTTTGCAAATAAAAAATATGTGTATTTAAGTTTCTTTTGTAAAATTTAATTTAAAATTTGAAACTCATCCATTCAAAAAATATCTTATCCTTACTTCTAAGAATTTAAAACTAATTTCAATTAAAAAATGGTTTTCTTCCCATTTATTGCTAGCCCTATAAGGTTTTTAAAAATTAAAATATTGAAACTCTTAACACTTTGATGTGATTGTGTTGATTTTCATATAGTAGTACTTCCCTAAAATGATATATAAGGAAAAATTTTAAACGTTGATTTATCTAATTGAATTTTTAATTAAATTAATCGATATAATCTTGATTATTATTCGATATCAATTGTCACGGTTTCTTATTAAAATAATTAAAAAATTTAATTAGATAAATTAACTTTTACATTCTCTTTTGTATTTATATTTTAATAAGTTAAATGATAAGGGATTGATAAGTTAAATGAACTTTTAATTTTACTGTTTCATACTGTATTTTAATTTTCCTTCTTATTAATTCTATAATTTAAGTTTTCAAAAATAAAAATAACATAAATTAAGTTTTTCGGACTAAAGAAAATCCCTATGGAATCCTAGTATACTTTTTAGTGATTGAAATTTGGATAATTTATCTAAGAAAATATTTTGAGTAAAGAAATGAAGTTACCAGAGGGTAAAAATGTGAATGTTACAAAAGAAGTAAGTATGTAATAATGTATAAGTTGTTATGTATACAAATTATTGTTTTTTATACACAAATTAGAAATATTTCAGACAAAAAAATTTCTTTGACCTAATAATACTGAGAAAACATCCTTCACAGCACTGCCAAAACTCTTGAGAGATACCAACGCTGCTCTTTCAATCCTCAACAAGATGATCACCAAATCAATGGCGAAACACAGGTACATAAGCAACATCCGCTACAAAAAATTGAAAATTAAATCGAAAAAAATAAATTAAAATTCGGCGTATAGGCCTCTAAAAAAAATACTATCGGAGACATAGAATTTAAATATCAATTTTAATTTTTCATTATAATTTCAATTATATGTTTTTTATTAAGCAGAGTTGGTACCAAGAAGTGTCTAAGCTGAAAGCAAAATATGAGTCTCTTCAAAGAACTCAGAGGTATTGTTTTGTATTCAATTTTCATATATATTTTATATCATATAGTAACAATGATTGAAAAAAAATGATAAGAAACAAGAAGTGAAAATTTACTTTACAATGTAATGTCATTTCTTTAGGCAGTTACTTGGAGAAGATCTTGGACCTTTGAACATAAAGGAGCTGCAGAATCTTGAGAAACAGCTTGAAGGTGCTTTGGCACAAGCTAGACAAAGAAAGGTGTAGTGCAATTTTCTATCTATTTTTGTTTTCTACTTATTTTCCTTACTAAAAAAAATTTAAATAAGTACTTCTTGCTTTTGCAGACACAAATCATGATTGAACAAATGGAAGAGCTTCGCAAAAGGGTAAGATTGATCGTGAAAATTATTTCGTCGTATGATTTTATTTTTATTATTATCATCAAAGTTACAGACTCTAGACTCTGTTTAATGAGATAAGACTTGACTGTTGCATCTGTATTATATTTGTATTATGTATATGTAAGTTGAAATTCATTTGATAGGATTTCTCATTAACTTTTTCGGCCATTTCATAGGAACGCCATCTAGGAGACATGAACAAGCAACTAAGACTCAAGGTTGCACAAGGAACATGTTCATATATAAATTTATTAATTTATACGAAATTTTTTCGGTTAATTATTGCTTATAAAAATTCATTTTCAGCTTGAAGGAGAAGGGTTTAATCTTAAAGCTATGGAAAACTTATGGAACTCAAACTCAGTTGCTGGAAATAGCAACTTCGCCTTTCAGCAACCTCAAACCAACCCTATGTCTATGACTATGGATATCCAAGCAGAACCCTTTTTGCAAATAGGGTAATGAAATTTTCTTCATTTTTGCATATTTTCAAGCAATGTGATTTTGATGGTAAAAGATTCTGATTTTAACTGTTTTTATTGGACAGATACCAACAATATTTTCAAGCTGAAGCATCCAATGCTTCCAAAAACATGGCTTGTGAGACTAACTTCATGCAGGGATTTTTCCTTTGATAATTATAAGGTTTACCTTATATATTGTCTATATATATGCTTTCGAGATTTATGATTTGTAATTGGATACAAATATAGATAATGCTCTTTTACTTATATTTAAAACAATGTTGTTGTTTGAACTTTGAAGTTTAATTGAACCTATATACATATACATGTATTTGTTTCTTTTCTTACCATCCCACATGAGCTTTTCTCCTATCTTTATGGACGTATGTGTTTGAAATATTTGGATGGAAAAAACTTTTTAACATTTTCAAAATTTTAGGGAAAAAAATGTTTATTAAAATGAAGGGTGGAAAATCAAGGATTTTGAAGCTAACCCCTTTTAATTTTATTTTACACACTTAAACAATCTCATTATTTTTTTTTTATTTTTCAATCTTATAATTGCAATATGAGTTAGAAGGGGAAGTTTTTTTTTAATAAATATTGTATTAAAGAGAATATAAGAGGTATTCAATTCGTAATACAAAGAGTGATCAATTAAAAAAAAAAGTCAGAACAACTTAACGGATACAAGCAGTCGGATATAAAAACCAAACTCTCTTATTACCACCAATGACTCTTTTAAATCTAGCACAAAACCAGTCTCAAGAAATTAGCCAATTCAATAATACCAATAACACCCTTTCGCCCTCCCTTAAATAGATTGTCGCTTCAAATTAACCAAATAAACCAAATTGTTGCTAGCCAAAACAGTAAACGCAAGTCCTTCTTGATTTTGCCTTTCAAATTGCTTTCATACAATACCAAATGGTCAATTGTGTTATCGCAGGTTGTAATCCTACCAATGTCGATCTAGTCTGAAATCCTAATCCAAACTTGGTCTGACTTAGGGCAAGAAAAAAAAAACAAATGAAGAAGAATTTCATCCTGACCAAAGCATAAAGGACATACTAGATTATGAAGTCTTAAAATAATTTCACACTTTGCGAGTTTGTCTTTCGTTTGAAGGCACTTGAGAAGGAGCCTCCAAGCAAAACAAATAGATGTTGGAAGAAACATTGGATTTCTATAATCTTCTGAATGCTGAAGAAAGTTCAACGGCTGTTGGAAAACCTGCATAACTTAAAAACTGAAGCCTAAAAAACACAGAGTTAATAGAAAAGGAACCAGAGTGATGCCACAATCTTGAAAATGCACTAACCAGGCTCTGATACCATTTGTTGGAGGGAGTTTACTAGGGAGCATTGATACTTAGTGTAGGACTAGACACCTTTGTGAGAGACACACCACTTGTCCATCTAAAACCTTAAGGTGATAGGTGAGTGAGTTCTCCCACTTATAAATGCTCAAGTCACCATATTCCTATCCAATGTGGGACTATTTCCCCACTTACTCTTTTTTATACTTGTACCGCCGTTGACACCTTTTTCAAGGCACCTCTTATTAGGTATTTCGAATACACCTCTTCCCTGGGCGTTTCGATTTCAACGGAACACTACTTCCTGGGCATTTCGATACACCCCGGTCCCTTTCTCGAACCAAAGGCTCATGATATCATTTGTTAGGGGGAGTTTACTAGGGAGCATTGATACATAGTGTAGGACTAGGCAACTTTGTGAGAGACACACCACTTGTCCACCTAAAATCTATGTGGGAGCATTGAACCTACGCTAGTCATAATCTGATTTCGACGAAGAAACTGATGAAGTCGAAATTGAAGAAATTGCTGAGAATCAAGTCGAAGTCGAAGTAGAAGCAGTTGCTGACATTCCCGATACAAAGGTTGTGGCTGAAACAAGCCAAAGACCTCGGCGAAATAGAGTTCCTCCAACAAGACTTCATGATTATGAAGTGACTGGTGATGATGAAGTTACACCAGATGGAGAATTAGTTCATTTTGCTTTACTTGCTGGTGCTGAACCAATAAACCATAACGATGCTTTAAAAATTCAACAGTGGAAGTTAGCTATGGTCGAAGAGTTACAGGCAATCGAAAGAAACCACACATGGGAGTTAGTCGAATTGCCAGCACATACAAAAGCTATCGAAGTAAAGTGGGTGTTCAAGTTGAAACACAATGCTGATGGGTCGATAGCAAGACATAAAGCAAGATTAGTAGCTCAAGGATTTCATCAAAGAGAAGGACTTGACTACTCTGAAGTATTTGCTCTAGTAGCAAGGCTGAAGACTGTTTGACTAGTGGTAGCATTGGCATGTAACCAAGGTTGGTCGACATTTCACTTAGATGTGAAGTCAGCTTTTCTGAGTGGTCCGTTAGACGAAGAGGTCTATGTCACACAACCTCATGGGTTTGTGATTCAGAAGGAAGTGAGTAAAGTATATAAGTTGCACAAAGTGCTCTATGGCCTCAAGCAGGCACCTAGGGCATGGAACAAGAAGACCGACTCATACTTAGTCGAATTGGGATTTGTAAAATACAAGTCTGAGTATGGTGTCTATGTTCAGGTTGTAGCACAAGATATAACAATCATCTGCTTATATGTCGATAACTTGTTAGTAACTGGAAATAGCCTGAAGAACTTGTCGAAGTTCAAAGAGTTGATGAAGAAGGAATTTGAAATGCCGGATCTGGGAAAATTGTCTTATTTCCTAGGCATGGAATTTCATATGTCGAAGCAAGGTATGGTACTACATCAAAGGAAGTATGTCAAAGAGATACTCAAGAGATTCAGAATGGATGATTCGAATCCTGCATCCTCACCTGTCAAACCAAACTTGAAGTTGGAGAAGCATGGAGAGGAAGACAAAGTTGATGTAACTTTGTTCAAACAAATAGTTGGATCTCTGAGATATGTGTGCAATAGTCGACCTGATATAGGTTTCGCAGTCGGATTAGTGAGCAGAATCATGAACGAACCAAGAGTGTCACACATGAAAGCTGCAAGAAGAATTCTAAGATACTTAAGAGGAACAACAGATTTTGGAATTATATTTCGACGAGATTCTGAAGTCAAAGGAGCAATAGTTAATTGCTTTTCAGATGCAGATTGTTGTGGAGATAAGGAAGATCGAAGAAGTACAACTGGCTATTTTTTTCAAGTATTTGGTGCCCCAATCTCATGGTGTTCGAAGAAGCAACCTGTGGTGGCATTGTCATCGTGTGAAGCTGAATATATAGCAGGATCGTATGGTGCATGTCAAGCAATTTGGATCAGATCAGTACTTGAAGAAATGGAGGTCGAAGTGAAGAAATCTCTTGTGTTGCAAATCGACAACAAGTCAGCTATAAATCTGGCGAAGAATCCAGTTCTGCATGGAAGGAGTAAGCATATCGAAGCCAGATTTCACTTCTTGAGGGAAAAGGTAAATCGAGGTGAACTTGAAGTTAGGCATTGCTCAAGTGAAGCACAGTTCGCCGACATTTTCACCAAAAGATTGAAGATCGACAAATTCCTGAATTTAAGAAAGAAATTAGGAATAGTTCAGATCGACTATGACTAGCGTAGGTTCGACAACTTGGATTATGGGGGTGTGTTGAAATATTAAATTAGATTTGATTTAATATGATTAGATTTGATTAGATTTAATATTTAGATATAATCCAAGTTGTGTTAGCCCAAACCCAATTAGGGTTGTATATAAATAGACCTAGCTTGTATCATTATTTACACAATTCAATAGTACAAATCCTTATTTCCTTATTCTCTCTCTTTCTCTCCTCACTAAAAGTGCCTCACGCACTAACAAAGGTGTCTAGTCCATTGAAACCAGTAGCAGATAACCATTGTTGACAGCAAGAATTGGATCCAATGGAAAAAACAGATGCAATCCTTATTTGGCTTCCATGAGACCCTAGAAGTGGTTAACGGTGGTGTTCCTGTGTTAGCTGAAAATGCAACTGAAGAACAGAAAAAACCCTCAACGAAGTCAAGAAGAAAGATTGCAAGGATGCTTATTGCATTCAAACGGCGGTCGATGCTGCTAACTTCGATAGAATCTCTCATGCTGAAACGGCGAAGGAGGCATGGGATATTCTGGTGAAGTATTATGAAGGAGGTGAGAAAGTCAAGGTTGTCAAGTTGCAAACCTTGCGTCGACAATATGAGTTGTTGTAGATGGGAGAAGACGAAAAAGTCGCAGAATATGTGTCGAAGGTTTAGAAACTCGTCCATCTCATGAAGGGTTGTGGTGAAACCATAACTGATAAGATGATTGTTGAGAAGGTAATGAGAACGTTTCCCTCTCACTTTGATCACGTTATCGTAGCTATTCAAGAATCCAACAATCTTGAAACCCTAAAAGTGGAAGATTTGGTTGGTTCGTTGGAGGCGCATGAGATGAGGTTTGTCGAAAGAAAGGGAGTTCAGGATTCGATACAAGCACTGCAGGCTCATTCATGGAAAAAGAATGGTGGTTTCAACAAATTCAAAGGCAAAGTCGACAAGACTCAAGGAAAGAAGTCTTGGTCGAACCCTCACAAAAATCAGGTCGAAGATAGAGCTTCTGAATCCTCGAAAAGAGGAGGAGGAAACTATCGAAATGACAAAGAAGATAAGAAAGGTATACAGTGTTATAACTGTGAAAAAAGGGGTCATTTGTCCAAACATTATTGGTACAGGAAAGACAATGGATTGGAAAAAGGCAAGGGCGAAGAAGCGAACCTTGCACGCCAAGATTTAGATGATTCTGAAGGTGATATGGTGGTTATGGCTGCAGTAGTAGATAACCATGTCGAATCCAAGATTTGGTTCCTCGACTCAGGTTGCTCAAATCACATGACTGGTCGAAAGGAGTGGTTGGCAGATTTTGATGAGTCGAAGAAGAGCAAGATAAAACTTGCTGATAACAGTTCGTTGCAAGCAGAAGGTACTGGCAACATAATTTTTCAACTGAGTAATGGAGCGAAAGCTATGATCAGAGATGTGTTCTATGTACCTGGAATGAAGTCTAACCTATTAAGTGTTGGACAACTGGTTGAAAAAGGCTTCTCAGTTGTCATGAAAGATGGAGTTTTGAAATTGTTCGACACCCAGAACAATTTGGTCTTGAAATCTCAGTTGTCGAAGAACAGGACATTTAAGACCATGATCAGTTCGACTGAAGTACAATGTCTAAAAACTGTTGTCGACCACAAGGATAGTTGGTTGTGGCATTTGAGGTTTGGACATTTGAACTTTCGATCACTCAATCAGCTGATTACTCAAGATATTGTGTTGAGTCGAGATATTGTGATTGATGAAAAATTTTTCTGGGATTGGAATTCTGGCAATTCAATTAACAAGCCATTGATGAGCTCTGATTTCGACGATGAAACCGATGAAGTCGAAGTTGAAGAAATTGCTGAGAATCAAGTCAAAGTCGAAGTAGAAGCAATTACTGACATTCCCGATACAGAGGCTGTGGCTGAAACAAGCCAAAGACCTCGACGAAATAGACTTCCTCCAACAAAACTTCATGATTATGAAGTGACTGGTGATGATGAAGTCACACTAGATGGAGATTAGTTCATTTTGCTGTACTTATAGGTGCTGAACCAATCAACCATAACGAAGCTTTAAAAATTCAACAGTGGAAGTTAGCTATGGTCGAAGAGTTACAAGCAATCGAAAGAAACAACACATGGGAGTTAGTCGAATTGCCAGCACATACAAAAGCTATCGAAGTAAAGTGGGTGTTCAAGTTGAAACACAATCTGATGGGTCGATAGCAAGACATAAAGCAAGATTAGTAGCTCGAGGGTTTCTTCAAAGAGAAGAACTTGACTACTCTGAAGTATTTGCTCCAGTAGCAAGATTGGAAACTGTTCGACTAGTGGTAGCATTAGCATGTAACCAAGATTGGTCGACATTTCACTTAGATGTGAAGTCAGCATTTCTGAATGGCCCATTAAACGAAGAGGTCTATGTCACACAACCTCCTGGGTTTGTGATTCAGAAGGAAGCGAGTAAAGTATATAAGTTGCACAAAGCGCTCTATGGCCTTAAGCAGGCACCTAGGGCATGGAACAAGAAGATCGACTCATACTTATTCGAATTGGGATTTGTCAAATGCAAGTCTGAGTCTGGTGTCTATGTTCAGCTTGTAGCACAAGATATAACAATCATCTGCTTATATGTCGATGACTTATTAGTAACTGGAAATAGCCTGAAGAACTTGTCAAAGTTCAAAGAGCAGATGAAGAAGGAATTTGAAATGTCAGATCTGGGAAAATTGTCTTATTTCCTAGGCATGAAATTTCATATGTCGAAGCAAGGTATGGTGCTACATCAAATGAAGTATGCCAAAGAGATACTCAAGAGATTCAGAATGGATGATTCGAATCCTGCATCTTCACCTATCGAACCAGGCTCTGATACCATTTGTTGGGGGGGAGTTTCACACTAGGGAACATTGATACATAGTGTAGGACTAAGCACCTTTGTGAGAGACACACCATTTGTTCACCTAAAACCTTAAGGTGATAGGTGAGTGGGTTTTCCCACTTATAAATGCTCAAGTCACCACATTCCTATCCAATGTGGAACTATTTCCCCACTTACTCACACTTTCTTATATTATTCCAACACAAACAAACACATCCCTCTCAGTAGGACAAGGCTTGACTAAATCCAAAATGTTCCTAAGATCTTCCCATTCGGTTAAGGTTGAACCAAAAAGATGCACCGGGTCTGAGATGATGTTCCAAAGTCAATCCTCCTCGCTCCAATGACTGGTGTTGCAAATCATGGTTCTATCAACCTGCACATATTCAAAAATACACGAATATTGTAGACTCAGAGGCTCCACTCCTAACCAATTGTTCCTCCAGAAGTTAATGTTGGAACCATTTCCTAATTTACAGGAAATATTATTCCCGGACTAGTTGGAGTCTTCTCCCTACACACTCAAGTAACTCCTTAAATCACACCACCGAATGGACCATTTTCTCATATTAATTGTCCAGGATGGATTGAGAACGAGGCCCTTTATGTCGCCATACTTAAGATTTAGAAGAGAGTGCCAATTCAAAAATTCAGATTGATTATTTGAGAGTATTTTCCATGCCCACTTGCTCAAAAGTGCCCTATTGAAGGCCTCACAATCTTTAACTCCCAAACCACCATAAATTTTTGGTTTTCAAATTATTTTCCATGATACCCAACTGATCCTCTTTTTATTTTTTTTACCGTTCCAAAGGAAAGCTCGTTGAATCCTGATAATAACCTGAACCATTACTTTTGGCGCTTTGTAGAAGGAGAGGTAGAATAAAGGAATGGCGTTTAAAATAGAACTTATAAGTGTTACAGGACCTCCCAGAGCTATGGCCTTATCTCTCCAAGCAGATAGCCTGCTGCAAAGTTTTGATAGAATTGGTTCCTAGGAGTTGCGCCTGTGGGAATTAATACCAATGGGAATGCTAAGAAAATTGAAGGGGAAAAGCCTGATTGCAAAAGAAAAAAAAATCAGAAGTAGCCACCAAGAACTCTGAACTAGTATTGAATCCCATAATTTTGTTTTGTGAAAGTTAACGTTTAATCCTGAGACCAATTAGCAGCCACATAAAACCACTTTAATTGACTAGATATTCTCCCAAGAAGATTGTCCCAATATAACTGTGTCATATGCGAATTGTAATAGGTCAATATTAAGGTTGTCGTGAAGCTTGAACGGTTTGAATCCCAAAAAAGCATTAGCATTTTCTAGTAAACCTGCAAGGCTTTCGGCTTCTAAGAGGAAGAGAAATGTTGAAAGCGGATCACCTTATCTAAGCCCTCGTATTTCTTGAAATTCTGATGTTGGGCTACCATTGACCGTGATTGACAAATAGCTAGAACACACATAAACCTAAATCTAATTAAATAATTTCCTTCAAAAGTTCATTCTTTTGAGCACATATATCAAATAATCTCAGGATACCTAATCGAAGGTCTTCTCAAAATCCACCTTGAAGATGAAAAGGTATTTCTTGTTCCTTCGAGAAAAATCAACAATCTTGTTAACCACAAGGACACCATCCAACATGCTTCTATTGGGAATGAATGTCGATTGGTTATATGAGACAATATTTCCAATGATTTTCTTCAAACTTCCAGCTAGAAGTTTCGAAATTATCTTCTAGAAACTGCTAATGAGACATATAGGCCCAAAATCGTTAAGGGATTGAGAATTTTGAGACTTTGGAATCAAAGCAATAAATTTGACTGTGTATAAATTTGTAAGTTTATTTATTTTTGGGGAAGTTTATAACTAATGTTGAGTCTAGTTATGTGTTGTGTGGGAAGCAAGTCCAATCTACCACGCACTTTGGGTATGTTCTAATAAACAACTTATTTCTAGTTTATAGCATAAGCACTTACTAAAATAAGTGTTTATTAATAAACTTAAATAAATATTTTTATATAAAAAGGATAAAATAAATTTAGGTATGTTCTAAATTTATTTCTAATGTTGAGTCCTTTCTATTCTTTTGCTCATTTACCTTCTTGGTTTTGACACCACTCTTGCACTTTATCCTCAGCACAATCTCTATTCTTTTCCTTTGCACGCCTTTCTTGGTTCTGACACCATTCTTTTGCCTCCCCAACAGAGTTTTCTCTATTTCTTCTGCTCTTGGTTTTGACACCGCTTTCCTTTTCCTTTTCCGTCTTAGTTCTACGAACTACGGAAGCTCTAATTCTGCATTCGTTCGAATGTCAGATACGTAGGCACGAGATCGCGATGATCTTAGCGAGCACACTTCCACCATCTCCGCTCTTTCCCCTTTCTTTTCCCTAGTTCCATGAACTACGGCGCTCTGATTTCCTCATTGCACTATGAGGGTACGTAGGCACGAGGGCCCCAATCCTCTGCGAGCAATCTCTTTCTTTCTTTCTTTCTTTTGTCCTCTCTCTTCTCTTCTTTTAGCTAAAAGCCTTTAGATAGATAACCCATCCAAGCCTAAAAGCAAGCGAAATGGTTCCCGTCGAGTACGATAGATGTGTAAGGTGCTAGTACCTTCCTTTCGCATAACTGACCCCCGTTCTCATTTCTCTTCCCCTTGGGTTTTATCGATATTTTCCCTGTCTTTCGGGACTAAATAAAGTTCGGTGGCGACTCTGTGTTATCTTTGAGTGTGCGATTAACTCAGGTATAAACCAGCATCTTCAGTTGGCGACTCTGCTGGGGAGTCCTTGCTCTTGAGCTTTGCCACGCTTTGCTTGTTTCCTGGCTAGGTGGGACTCCCCATCTTCAGCTGGCGACTCTGCTGGGGAGCCCTTGCTCTTGCAAGTTGGGTTTCGCCTAGTTTTTTTTCTTTTCGTACTTGCTTAGGTGTTTATCTTTTGCGCTTTACTCGCTTTATTTTACTTGCTTTAACTTTATGTTTATTTATTGCATTTCTTTACTTCTTTAAATATTCATTTACTGTATATTCTAGATATCTGCTATATTCTGTTGCTGTTGGGATGGGTAGATATTATTACAGAGAAAAGTCCTAACACCGGGCTTAGCATACACATAGGCTAGAACGTGGATAGTCGTGAGGCCCGCTTTTTGCGCGTTGGGTTATCACGAGAGCCACATCCCAGATCGTGATTCGCTTGAGAATACTTTCATCCTGCGAGAATTCGCTATGGCGGGGGGTTTTCATTCTGAGTCCTATGGTTTGGGCGACCTTTCTAGGGACCACCTTGTTATGTCTAGATCACGCTTGTGAGGGGGATATGGGTTTTTTCAGGAAAACAAGCCTCTTCATACCTTTGTTCTCTCACATGCGTCAGATCTTTGCACCAACACAGAGTTGTATATGCAGATTATCTAGAAGATGTTGCATCCCTAACTTACATTATTGCATAACATTATTGCATAATGTTATTGGATAATGTTATTGCATCATCATGTATGCTTAACTTTTCAACTTGAGTTATTACATCACCATGTGTATGCCAAACTTTTGCATCATCTAACCTTTGCATCATTGGGTGTTGCATTTCTCATTTGCATTCCATCTGCATAAGTAACATATGCATACATACATTTGCATTGCATACATCCAAACCAGAAAAAGATCACTTTCTTCCCTTCATCAGCCCAAAGACAACGATTCTCCGACGCCGAAAGCCAAAGAATCATGGAATAGGTTGGGTATTAGAACACATTGCGCAAGGAAGGCAAGGTTGACATGGTTGTGAAACTACTTCTGGACAGTATGACAATGAACTCCTCGGATTAGATTATGATTGATGAGCAAGCCCAGAATGGACCAAAGGTGGATAAGACCACGAATGCGGATGCAAGCAATCTACCGGTCCACCCCTTGTCTAATCATAAGACCACTAAAGGCAATCAGAAACAAAAGCGTAAGCAAATCAGCAAAGGAAATAACAATCAAGGGAGGAGACGTCCTCGTCTTGATCCAATTCCCGTGACTTACACGCATCTACTGCCTGTTCTGATTCATGCTGGGGAAATTGTTCCTAAAGAGATCGAGTCAGCCAAGTTCCCTTATCATCCTAAGCATGACCTAATGCCACATGTGGATACCATGCTGGATATGTGAGCACTCTACAGAAGCCTGTGTCGTCTTTAAGAACAGAATCCAAGAGCTCCTCGATCAAAAGTTGCTTTGCTTTACATAGAAGCATTGCCAGAATTATGCACCTGTGATTGCTGAAACATCTTCCGAAGCTAAGAATAGAGGTTCTCCTACTCATGTGCTGATTCCTCCAACCATTCAACCTGTTGGACAATACCCATACCAAGGTTTTCAGTCAGCTAACTCTAGAATGCCTTTTGCCTATCCTAAGGCACCCTCTGCTGTTGCACCTCCGGTTGCTTATCCCGTGGCACCCTACACTCTGTATGGGATCTAACTTAGTTAGATGGTTAATTAGATGGTCAATCCAGGATTGATGCACCCTGCTCAAGTGTTCCCGCAATACCCTACACATCAGATTCATCCTCAAGCACCTCGAGCTCCTACGCCATACTATTCATTCTTGCATGTCTCTGCAACTCAATATCAACAGTCTCCTCAAACTCATACTCAGCAAGCCCAAGGCCGAAAGCGTCAAAACCAGCACAAGCCCCAGAACAATCTAGAATGAAGGAATGCTCCTCTAGATCCGATTCCTGTGACATACAGACAACTTCTCCCACATTTGGTTCAGAACTCGTTGGTGGTTCCCAAAGCCCTGAAGCCTCCTCCAAAACCATTCCCACCTGGGTATGATCCCAATGTGAGATGCGGATATCATGCTGGGTCAGCTGGGCATTCGACTTAGGATTGCAACGCTTTCAAAGCTAAGGTCCAATAATTGATTGACAATAAGCACATAACTGTTCAAGGTGAGAAACTGTGGGTGAACAGAAATCCCTTGTCCGTGTAAGGGGCCAAGATTTCAAAAGCATCCCTTGAAATAATTGATCAAGCCTGAGAGCACTTCCTCAACATCGGCAACCATTATGTCATTCCATCATTTCCATTTTGTAATCTTTTTGTTTGTTAAGCATTGTTCACTTGTAAAACTTGTGTGTTTTCAGATGATAATAATAATGAAATGAATATGCATGTTTTGAATAAATTCATTCGTGTTCACTCATACTTTTTTTCTGTATCATATATTTGTTCAAGCAAAATAAAAAAGAGAATGATGAAATCAAAAAGACATGAGATCACTATTTGTATGCTTTTGAATAATACCTTGCTGACGATGTAAGGCATTTGTTCAAATCCCAAACACTGGAGGTATAAGGAAGATAATCCCTAGTCAGCCCCTTTGGGCCTTGAAGTAGAAGTTTCTTTCTGTATACAAAAAAAACCCTCAATCTTAACCAGGGGCAGGAAAAATCAAAATCACAAAAGCAAAAAAAAAAAAAAAAGAGAAAAAACAAAAAGCCCGCTAAGTCTAAAACAAATTACTTAGGCAAAAATTAGGGCATCCCGGTAGACTACAAATTCAAAATAATCAGTCTACGCAAAAATTAGGGAAAGCAAAAACAAAACAAAGAATCATGAGAAAAATCCTCAATAAGAACAAGTTCGTGTGATCACATGTGACAAAAACAAAAGTTGAGTGACTGCCACTCCAAAACTCTCGCCGGTTCCTTTACTGTCACTTCCATCATTCAAAGCCCTTTTTGAAAGGTGACGTTTGTGTCAAACTAGCTGAACGTAGGACTGGAGAACATCAAGGAGAATGGTGGGGTTAAAATGAATTTTGAGCCTTATATTCTTTCTTTCTTAAACTATGAACCAGGCCACGTTACAACCCTCAAAAGACCTAATTGAAGCAGGGTTTATTTCGAAAGCATACGACAGGAAAATCATGTCAAAGCTGACCCCCGAAGATTTGCTTATCATTTGTGCCGATACTGACATGTCATTCTAAATGGTGATTCATTCACTATATGTCATAATCTTAGTGAACATACTTGGATTTCAAAGCAGACATATGCATGGCATTAGCATTATCACTTTCAAAACAAACACTTTTTACTTGTGAACAAGCACTTGACATCAAGAAAGTTTCCACAATGGAAAGTTTGATCATCTCAAGGGGTAAAATACTTGAAAACTCTGCTGAGCAGCAAGGGGCAACTAATCTCAAGATTCAGTCTATCTGGGGCAATTGCGTCGAGATTCGGAAAATCTCTCAAAGATCAGTTGGTCAGGTGCATTCCGCCAAAGATCGATCAGCCAAGGGCAAAATCACTTCAGAGCTCATACTAGAGCTGGCCATCTCAAGAGCGCAAGAAATCAACCTCTCCAAGGGACGATTAATCAGAGCATACTATTCCAAGACGCTGGAGCAAGTCAGAGTCAAATCACAAGATCACTCTGTAACACACAACTGGGGCAGTCCACGTACAGATACCCAACTGACTAGGGCAGAGACAAGCTACCAAGGTATAAGTTCTCTCCCTATTTTGAGGCCAGAGCAATGGTGCATCAACAACTGCTGATCCTGAAGTAGGTGTCGGAGAATCACGTCTTTATGGCTTACACCCTAACCTCAACTCTTTCACCTCCCATAACAAAAGCACTTGAACCGCTGCATAGACCTTTCTCTTGCATTAATCATGTCGCTTCTCTCATGTATATCATTAATCTTGCATAGGATGAAGCCTTGACATAAGCACGATCATACTTGACATATTTTCAAAACCCGATCACTAACATTCTGCATGTAGTAATCATAATCGCATAACATTTCATTTTCGAACGCATAGCATATCCATCAAGTTGAAGCATTACACCATACAGGTTAAAACATGCGTCCTAATCAAAATCCAGTCTCATCTGGTAGTCAGTTCTCATCTGACTTGTCTCTTCAAACCTAATTCGCGTCTGGAAAACTTTTCAAAGTCCTTTCCTCACTCCCAAGTCCGTCCAGAACATACAAACTTGCAACACTGTATCTAACTTGCATCCTTTGCATAACATGGTATCAAACATCATGTAGAAAAATCACATACATAGCATATGCATCTAACATACTTCCTTTTGCCTGATTCATCTCCCTAGCAGATATTCAGCCAAACTTCTTTTCAAACTCTCTACACTCGCGATTTTCTTTTGCCGCCGTCGGCCAAATTTTTGAGCTACTCTTTTATTTAATCCCCTTCTACCTCAAATCATCGAAAAGCTGGCGCAATTCGAACATTCAGGTCCAAGAGGATTAAATAGGGGCATATGTCGTAACCCGAAATTTGACCTTTTTTTTTCTTTTTTCTTTTTGCATGAGCATGTGCATTCGCATCGCCAGCATACGCACTCACACTTTTTTCTCTGTGTTTTTGGTTGCAGGAATATTCAAGTTTCTTTAGCCCGATTAATCGCATCCTCACAAGATCATCACATCATAAACACAGGCACAAAACCAGGGTTTCCATGCCTATTCATCAAAACAAGAAGTGGAAAGGTGAAACCGGGACCTCAACACTTGTTCTTAAGTGATTTGGGAAAATTTTGCCTAGAGTAACCGGTTACTCAATATAGGGTAACCGGTTACTCAGTACAATTTTGCAGATTCTGCTGCATTTTTGGGACAGCAACTCTGCACTCTATTTATTCTTGGATTCTACATAGTTCTAGCAGTGTGTGGAACATTCTAGACATCTCTAGACATTTCAAGACTATTCAAGACACTCCACTTACATTTATTCCAATGCTTCACTATAAATTAGGTGCACCATGTTCCTTGATTTCCAAGCATGTCAACCTTTGATTTGAAGCTTACATTGGGATTGTTACCGAGTTAACTTCCTAACTAACCGAGTTAACCGCTTGACTCGGTGATTCAAGTGTAACTAACTCCTAGCCTAATTCCAAACCACCTTAAGCTAGCTCCTAGCCTAATTCCAAACCTCTCACACTTCAAACCAAAACTCTATATAAACAAAGCTTCACTATTTTCACAAACCCTCCACAATTTCTCAACCATTTATCACACTTCACTCTCAATTCTCTCACATTCTCTCTGAATTTTTCTGCAACTTCTTCATCTTCAATCTCAATTTTCTTCCCAAACCTCACCATAGCTCTTCACTATTGAAGAATAATCACTTTTTACATTAGAAGTGATTATTTCTTGAGCTTTACCTTCATCATCTTGCAATTATACTTGGATTTCTTGAGTGTTATTAGCTTTTGGATTCATCTCAAGTGTTTGACTCAAGATTCAACGGTTCGAATTCGTATTTCGGAGCTTCGTTGCAATTTGCTCGGTTTCGATACGTTTCGGTTATTATTGAAGATTCCTCTGGTTTTCTTTGATTATCTGCACCGAGATCTCTTTGCAACAATTACCAAGCCAATCCTCCAGCTTGTAGGTTGGCAGATCTCACTCATTTTACTATTTCGAACGCTATCGTATCATTCGCGATGTAGTTCGTTACTTTTTGTGCGCTGATTAATTATGCCATTACATGATCCTTGATCTTGATGATTTAATTAATTCCATCACTATTCATTTGCTGTTTTCAAGCTTGATTTTCGTGCACTAATTCATATCCTAGCATGTGGTAATTTAAACAAGTGATTTGAATGCTTTAAGTGCTTTTTCAAAAGCTATTTTTGCCACTGTTACAGTGGTAACCGGTTACTCTTCAAAAAATTTGCTTCAGCACTGCCTTTTTCAACTGAGTAACCGGTTACTCAATATAAGGTAACCGGTTACCCTACACAAATTTCACCAGATTTTCTTTTTTCAAGCAAGTAACCAGTTACCCACTTTGAAGTAACCGGTTACCACTGTAACAGAGTGCCATTTTTGGTGTTTTTCAAGCTTGTTTGCCATGCTTTCTCCCTCTAATTTCCATGGATTAAATGATTGATTCTTATGGATAATTTAGGTGTTGTTACACTTCAGTTTAAAGCATGATTGTGAATTTACCGATCTTTCGATTTCATAATTATGCTCATTCTTGACATTGCATGCACATGCTCCTTCTTGCACATTTTTATTCACATAATAACAAGATTTGTGATGCATTTTAAGTAACATTTGGTACTGTTTTGCACTCTCATTCATGTTTGAATTAAGCTTGTTCTTCAAGGATAAGTTTAATCTTGTATAATCAATAATGCACCCTTTGGTTTAATAATTTTTCATTCATTTTGGAAAGTTACTAGCATATTCCTCCCTCTTGATTAGTTAATCGAAACTTTGTTTCGATTATTAATCTTCCCATTGGCGCTTCTCTTTAGGCTTCCTTTAGAGCTTTCTCTCTCTTCCCCCCCACAGAGTTAGAGTTTCGCGCGGCACTGGAGCACTGGACAACTTGGAGCTGTTACGCTTTCCGTTTCAACTTCTGCACTACACCCTGTGTGTTAGAGAAGGAATGAAAATGGAGAATTCCTACTCTCATTCTGACCACTTCAGGTAGGGGACGAATGACCGTGTGCCTGGCTTAGTCATCTCTATCTCCAGGCGGTAGTGTATCTCCTTCCCTAGTTGAGTCGATCCTCGATCACTCTTATCTCTTTCAATCAGTCTTTTGATCTATCACCATTCCCTTGGTCCACGATCATTAGCAATCTTCAGAGAGTCAATCTCTTGCTCTTGTTCAATACCTTTCCCTTGTTCTCTTCAAGAGAGTTTCAATTACCTTTTCTTGTAGCTAGTCATTTCTTTTGCTGATTCCCCATGAGAGTTGTAATCATTCTTCCTTTGGTTGATCACAGTCATACTGTTAAAACCAATGCTCTATTCCCCTGAAATCGTACGCTTTCTTCGGTTATACATAGTTTTCCTGTTAAACACCGAAACCCTTGCGGAGTTCGCAACCTTCTCTTGGTTCTTCTCCCTTTGATTGGTTAACCACTGTCTGTCAGTTAAAACACAATTTGCGCGTCTTCTCAGTTAATCACAGTCTATCAATTAATAATGAGTTCCTCTTGGGTTAATCACGTTCTCTTGGTTAATCACCCATTTTTCAGTTAACTACAGTCTATCTGTTAATACTGAGCTCCTTTTGAGTTAATCACCTTCTCTTGGTTAATCACTCATTCTTCTCGGTTAATCACAGTCTTTCTATTAAAACCGAATCCCCAACAGTTAGCAACCTTCTCTTGGTTCGAATACTTGCACCCGTGGGTTAGTAACATTTCTTTGGTTCAAATACCCTTTCTTCGATCAGGTACTGTTTGTTCAGTCAGTGTACCGAACGTCCTTTGGGTCACGACCTTCGCTTGGTCCCGCACCCGTCCTTTAGGTCACGACCTTCGCTTGGTCCCACACCCATTCTTTGGGACACGACCTTCGCTTGGTCCCACACCCGTTCTTTGGGTCACGACCTTCGCTTGGTCCCACACCCGTTCTAGGGGTCACGACCTTCGCTTGGTCCCACACCCACCCTTTTGGGTCACGACCTTCGCTTGGTCCTACACCCGTCCTTTCGGTCACGACCTTCGCTTGGTCCCACACCCGTCCTTTTGGGTCACGACCTTCGCTTGGTCCTACACCCGTCCTTTGGGTCACGACCTTCGCTTGGTCCCACACCCGTTCTTTGGGTCACGACCTTCGCTTGGTCCTACACCCGTCCTTTAGGTCACGACCTTCGCTTGTTCCTATACCCGCTCTTTGGGCCACGACCTTCGCTTGGTCCTACACCCGCCCTTTGGGTCACGACCTTCGCTTGGTCTCACACCCGTCCTTTTGGGTCACGACCTACGCTTGGTCCTACACCCGTCCTTTTGGTCACGACCTTCGCTTGGTCCCACACCCGTTCTTTGGGTCACGACCTTCGCTTGGTCCTACACCCGCTCTTTGGGTCACGACCTTCGCTTAGTCCTACACCCGTCCTTTGGGTCACGACCTTCGCTTGGTCCCACACCCGTCCTTTGGGTCACGACCTTCGCTTGGTCCCACACCCGTTCTTTTGGTCACGACCTTCGCTTGGTCCCACACCCGTTCTTTGTGTCACGACCTTTGCTTGGTCCCACACCCGTTCTTTGGGTCACGACCTTCGATTGGTCCCACACCCGTCCTTTGGGTCACGACCTTCGCGTGGTCCCACACCCGTCCTTTGGGTTATAACCTTCGCTTGGTCCTACACCCGTTCTTTTGGTTGTTCACAATCTATCTGTTAAACCCTTTTCCCCACAGAGTCTTAATCTCTTTCTTCAGTTAACCACTGTCAGTCAGTTAATATACCAGGTCTTTATTCTCTTGGTTTTGACACCATTCCTTTACTTGTTTCCCAGTAGGATCGCTTACCCTCTGATCCCCAGCATGGTCACTTTATTCTCTTACTCCCCAATGGAGTCCTTTCTATTCTTTTGCTCCTTTACCTTCTTGGTTTTGACACCACTCATGCACTTTATCCTCAGCACAATCTCTATTCTTTTCCTTTGCACGTCTTTCTTGGTTCTGACACCATTCTTTTGCCTCCCCATCGGAGTTTTCTCTATTTCTTCTGCTCTTGGTTTTGACACCGCTTTCCTTTTCCTTTTCCATCTTAGTTCCACAAACTACGGAAGCTCTGATTCTGCATTCGTTCGAATGTCAGATACGTAGGCACAAGATCGCGATGATCTTGGCGAGCACACTTCCACCATCTCCGCTTTTTCCCTTTTCTTTTCCCTAGTTCAATGAACTACGGTGCTCTGATTTCCTCATTGCACTATGAGGGTACGTAGGCACGAGGGCCCCAATCCTCCGCGAGTTATCTCTTTCTTTCTTTCTTTTCTCCTCTCTCTTCTCTTCTTTTAGCTAGAAGCCTTTAGATAGATAACCCATCAAAGCCTAGAAGCAAGCGAAATGGTTCTCGTCTAGTACGACGGATGCGTAAGGTGCTAGTACCTTCCTTTCGCATAACCGACCTTCGTTCCCGTTTCTCTTCCCCCTGGGTTTTATCAATATT
Source organism: Lathyrus tuberosus (assembly GCA_022829125.1). Taxonomy (NCBI): domain Eukaryota; kingdom Viridiplantae; phylum Streptophyta; class Magnoliopsida; order Fabales; family Fabaceae; genus Lathyrus; species Lathyrus tuberosus. The sequence continues at coordinate 716,902 of JALAZF010000153.1, forward strand.
TTCCCTATCCTTTGGGACTAAATAAAGTTCGGTGGCGACTCTGTGTTATCTTTCAGTGTGCGATTCACTCAGGTATAAACCAACCATCTTCAGCTTATTTGAGTCTAAAAACATTGTTCTAAGTGAAACCAAAATACATTCCACAAATCAGACACCAGTTCGTGAACAATGTGAAGTTACACTTGCATCACCCTAGAATTTTCAAATGGTGATTTAAGCAAACATAACAGAAATGCTAATAATACAGAAAGTTACATGATGCAATGAGAAACGAATGAATTCATCCTTAACCAATTGTTGATCGGGTTTGACTCCTCGAGTGACTCCAACACCCACAACTTGATCAGTAACAGATTTCACAAACCTTCTTACAACAAGAAGACTAACCTGCCAACACAATATCCATGCACATTATATTAACTAGCAAAAGCATACAAATTTCAACAAACAAACAAAAAATCCAAATGAGTTAAAAGTTAAATCTTACATCAGCTTCTAAAAGAGCTTTCCGAATATCTCGCATAGGCTCCGCAGTATTCTCTTTAGTCAAAACCTCTGCAAAATCAAACCAAAATCCACAAATTTGAGCATGTAAACAATCAAATTGAAGGCATTTCCATCATCCAACACATGTAATTACTTATAATTTCTTAAATTATTAGCGATTAATTGATGAAAGACCTTCTCCTTTGAGCTTGTTCTAGGCAGATTCAAGACTAGAGGTTAACTGTCTGAGCATTTCAGCCCTGACCACAACTGGACGAATCATGTTCATTCTTCTGGAAATTACGCTCTTGGACTGAACCAAACCCCATATCTCTTTTTGAAACACGAAGAAATGAATTAGGAAGTAGCAAATTACAAGAATAGTAGGTGACGTAGTAGAATGCTTACTGCGAGGGAATTACGGAAAGAAAGGGAATAGGAAGGTTTGATAGAAGAGGAGGAGGAGAGGGTGGTTCGACTGTGAGAGAACGGTGTGGATAAATGGCGGGATGCTAGTACTGCTTCCATTCCGCCAGCTAAGTTCAGTCGCTAGTAAATTGCTATATGTGTTTTATCTACTACAACTGCCAAAGTATATCAGTGATTACATTCCATAACCATTTTTAATTCATTTATTTAACTCTCAAATATGAAAAATTAGATACCAAAAAAATTATTCTAAAATGGAGCCATACCTTCCACAAACCTACACAAGTTGTATTCAAGTTTATGTCATGTCAAGATTGTTCATAAAAAAAGGAAAACAAAAGGATAGAACGATAACAGTGTAACACAATCTCATAGACTAAAGTGGAACAAACATAACGAGATTTTTTTTATCGTTCCACTTAATTAAACATCTGAACAAATTTAAAGATTGTAGCGTTCGATTTTTGTCGGTGACGCGACCACCTTACCCCAATGGTTGGAATTGGGTGCTACTTTCTGATTTCTTCTTTATCCTATGAAGCTGGAAAGGAAAGGGAAACTATCTAAAACTAACCTTGCACGCAAATGTTTTCTTTAACAAATGCTAAGAGATTGGGAGGTCCGGGGTCAGGTTATACGAAGGGGAGTTGTTAATTACCCAGTGTATATATGGTTATCCATAGACTTTCTTTGGCATGTTTAAATACTTTCTGGTTTTTATCTGTTATGGGTTGGGAAATTTTATTTTTTGGGAATGTTGAGAGAGTGTTTTTCTTGTTTTCGGGTTTTTTCGTTGTTTTTGTGAAGGTACTGGACCTAAAGTTTTTGATATGTGTGCTCGCTAAGATTTCGCAATCTTATGCCTACGTATTCCCGTAAAGATAACAGGGAAATCAGAGCAATCGTAGTTCCTCCTATTCTATGGGAGGAAAGATGTTTGGTGTCTTGTTCAAAGCCCAAGATTGAAGCTAGATGAGTATTTGTGTCTTGTTCAAAGCCTAAGATTGAAGCTAAAAGGTTTGACTGAGAGAAAATTTGTCATCTCTAAAGGGAGAATATCTCACCTATTCATCACAAATATTGAGAAATTGATTATAAGGGAAATTACTTTAACTGGGATATGTGAATCCAACAATGCCATAATTTCCTTTATAAGAGGGATGTCATGAAGGAGGAAAGCTTTAACTCAGTGTAGAGCAATGCCACTTTTTCCTTTATGAATCTTTCATACTAAGAGAGAGACATTGGCTTGGATGTAAATAATCCAGAGGTTGCCACTTACAGTAATTAGATGAAAGGGGAAGTTTACCAGGATAAAAGAGGGACCACAACTTGGATTTTTTGAATCAACAAGTGTGCCACTTACAACAGTTATCTGGAATTGGGGTTTTTTTATTGTCTGTTTTGATGTGTGATGTACAGATAAATGTTTTCCTATAGAGAGAACTCTTGATTTCCTCTGAGGGGATTTTTGTGTGCCTTGATCAAAGCCCAAGGTTGAAGCTAAAAGGTTGATTCTGTTTAGGGAGTTTTATATCTGTCTTGTACAAAGGCCAAGATTGAGGCTGGAAAGAATTGTCTCTTCTGGGGAAAGTTTTGCCTGTCTTGTACAAAGCCCAAGATTGAGGCTAAAAAGGAAATTGACTCCACTTGGGAGGTTTTATCTGTCTTGTACAAAGCCTAAAATTGAGGCTAAAAGGTTGATTGACTCAGTTGGAGAATATGATCTGTCTTGTACAAAGCCCAAGATTGAGGCTAACTTTGCTGAGGAAAAATCATTATACAAAGCCTAAGAGGAGGCTGGTTGGGGAATTTCTTATATGAAGCCTAAGAGGAGGCTGGCTTCTGTTCAGGATTATTGAGATCCAGAGACAGGTCCAAATTGGGGAATCAACTCTTGCTGAGGATTGAAGAAGAGTTTAACATATCAGATGCCCTGAAGTTCTGATTCTATTAAGGTATTGATGATCAAAGTTTCAACTTTGAGTATGAAAACCTATGGAGGTTTCAAACTCTGCTGGAGATTGATGAAGTGATCAGAGTTTTTCCTGTGCTTTTAGGAAACTTGAGGGTTTCTTTGAGATCCAAGAGGAGATGAGACTTTCCAAGTCTACTAGTATGAAGAGACTGACTCTTAACTGGAGGATGATCTTTGTATGATGCCCGAGAGGAGGCTGGTGTTTTATGGTATGAGAATCAACCCTAGAATGGATGTTCTGAAATTCTGACTCTCTGGAGGATTGAACTAGTAGAGATGACTAAGTTCTGTCCTATACCTGTAGGAGGTCTTTGGGTCCTTGTACTAAGCCCAAGAGGAGGCTGAGAACTTCTAAGAAGCCTGAGGGTCCTTGTACAAAGCCCAAGAGGAGGTTGGGGATGCTTTTAGGAAGCCTGTGGGTCCAAACCTTAGAAAATTTCAAGAAAGGTTTCACCTGGAATAATCCTTTCCTTAGTGAACAGTTATAGGGTTTGAAGAAATTCAAAAGAGGTTTCACCGGGAATTAGTCCTCTTTGGGGAAATGAATTTCTTGTACACACATTTCTAAGTTGTGACAGTCTTGAGAAAACTTTCATCGGGAATAATTCCGTTCTCTGTTCCATATTGTATAAGCCCAAGAGGAGGCAAGACTGTATCTGGAATTTCCTAAGGGGAACTAGTTTTGACTATATTAAAAGAGTAACCACTGGTTTGGTCTAAACCTAGACCTAATTGCTTGGGGAAACTCTAAGCAGGTATATACAAGCATATATATATATATATATATACATATGAAATATATAAACAAGTATGTGTTGAAAAGATAGTGGAACTTACAGTTGAGTAAGCCCAAGCATAGCAACTACAGTTGTATGGTTAGTTATTCAAGAAATTGAAGAAATTTTTTATAAAACTTAGAATTTGAATCTAAATCAAAAGGAAAGTTGTTGTAAAAGGAAGTTTGGGGCTTATACTGAAAGATAGGCCCAGATGAATTCTTTAAAAAAGGCGATAATTGTGTCGCAGTTTTGAAAACCACAGAGGGACGTATTTAATGACTGAGGCCCAAATTATTGTATTTAGAAGAAGGATGGATCTTACACTCTATTAGAGGCCCAAAAGTGATTTAGAAGAAGAAAGATGGGGCTTACAACTCAAGAGAATGCCCAGATGAAAATTGTTTTGAAAATGGCGATCGCGCCGAGATTTTTAAAATCGTATCAGGACTTATACAATGACTGAGGCCCAAATCAAATATTTACAAAGGGATGAGACTTACACCCTACCAAGAGGCCCAAAAGTGTTTCAAGTGAAGTTTGAAAAATTAAAATTGAGGGAAACCCTAATTTTAATTAATATAATATTATTTTCAAGGAAATTAAATATAAAATATCAAATATATTTAAAAACAAGTGGTAAGCTTTGAAAAATATTTTGGAAAATCATGTTTAATCACATGAAGGCTTGCAATTTAATTTATTTTGAAAGATCAACGTGGAAATTTCATTTTTTAAGTGTTTGAAAACAAATCAAATGAAGTTAATTACAAAAATTCAAACTATATTAAATAGATAATATAAATTAATTTTTTTTGTGGAATCAAATATTTCAACATTTTTGTGAATTTTCAAAAAAAGAACCAATAAAATATAATTAAAATTGAGAGAGAAGTTAATTTTGAGATTAATTAAGAAAAACATGAAAAATATGAAAAAAATGGCAAAATGAGAGGGAAATAAAAATGGTCTGGGTGGGAGTTGAACCGACGCCCTCCAACCAAACACACATGCGCGCTACCATTGGGTTGGTGATACATCCATGTATCAAAACCACCCCATAAACATATATGGGTGGTCTAAATTTCAGGCCAGGCCAAGGCAAAAACTAAGTTTTGAGTGATTTGCAAGAAGGATAATATCTCCCTCATTTCTCCATGAAACTGGACAAAATTTAGATGGATCCTACCTAGAATTTCATGAGGAATCCAATGGTGGTCTTAGAATTTTCTAAAGATGCTTCTATTTTAAAACCCAATAGTGGTTTCAAAATAGGCCAAGATTTGCAAGTTCTGCTATCTCATCATACAAGCAACAATAGCATGGTAAATTGGTTCAAACACAACACATATGATATATATGACATGTTCATGATCAATGGACATCAAAGCAATGCATATTTTAAATAGGTCAAGTTGTTATGCACTTACCTCTTGAAGCTCTTGTGCTAACTGTCAAGATGCTTGTGGCAACTGTCAAGATGCTTGTGCCAGAAGTAATCCAATGCTTTAGACACTCTTGATTGATCCCTTATAAGCTTTTAGGATGATCAAAACAAGCTGGAAACCTCAGGAACAAGAATTGGCTATTTCTTGCAAAAGTGGCAAAAGTGACCAAAATGGTAACTCACTCAAATGGTGTTACAGTTGAGGGAAACTTGTTGGGACAGTTTGAGGATGATATTTGGAGAGTATTTGAAGGGTTAGCTGGTCTTGAAAGTGATTGGATCAAGACATGGCTTGAAAAATGCAGAAAAGTCAAAATTTGAGGTTTTGGAGGTTGACTTTCTGATTTTGATATTTTACAATGAGGATGAAGGTTTGAAAACCTCTAATGGATGGTTTATGATGTGGTTGGATGGTTACTTGAGTGGTTTTTGCTCTGGTTTCAAGAAATCCCAAATTGCTCCAATGCGACTTGAAATTGAAGTAAGAGAGCGAGAGTGAGAAAACAAAGCTTTGGTATTGTTTTGGTGTGGTTTGAAACATAAAAAATGACCACTATTTATAGTAGAGGAGTTTTGTTTTTGAAGGAATAGTGAATGGCAACTGGTTCACTCTATTATCCAATGGATATGCCCATGTATCACTTTCTTAAATGCCAAGATACCAAGTCTTCACTTGGCCATTAACTTGAGCTGGTCTTGGTAGCTCTAGGTGTTCTGTTTTTTGCAACAACCTTGACTCAATTGGACTGATATGTTCAGGTTCATGACAGCTCTAAGTTCCACATCAATGCCAAATGACAAAGTTGAAGTTTTTGGAATTGAAACTTGAATTATCACATGCCAAAGGATAGGATCCTTGACTCAATGGTCCAAGCTTGAAAATATCAAGTGAGTGATCAACATTCCCTCTGATCTTGGAAGAGGACAAAGCTTACAAGATGACAGAATTTGAAATGAAAATCGTGTGGCGCAAGAAATGCACCAAATCTGCCTTGAAAACCGGTTTGAGCAAGGCATGTTGTGAGATCCATAACTCCTTGATCAAGTTGAATTAATGGGAGTTCTTGTACTCTTTGGAAAGCTCTCCTGACATACTTTAACTTTGATGTCCACTAATAGACCTGGTTTAGCTTGGATCATGATGAAAAATGGTCCAAAAGTTGGTGAAAAACCTAGACAGATTCTTCCTAAAAAATTTCTAAGTGTTGGAAAAAGTGGTCATTTTCATGTTTTTGTGATTTTGATCACTCCATAACTCAAAATCCATAAGGATTTGGAATCTGATGTAGTTGACACTTTTGAATTATGTCATATGAACTTTTGTTTGAGCTTTGAATGGAAGAAAAAGACCTTAGGGGTTGGGAGTTATGACCTTACAAAGTGGGTACCAAATCCATTTTGTTCCATAACTTAGAAAAATTTAAGTTTCCTATGGTTGCCCCTTTTGCAAGAAACCACACTTTTCTTGATTTTTCTTGATGGATGATGATCAAAACCATACATTAACATTGTTTTTGACTTAGGGGAGCCACATTTGTGAAAAAAATTCAAAAAGTCAAACTTGATTTTGGGCACAATTGCCTTTTTTGTCAAAAGAATTCCAAACTGTGTGATGTTCTATGTAATCAAGTTCTTAAACTAATTTAGACCTAATGTATGGATTCCATATGTGTTTTAGGGTGTCTTGAATCATGTCCCAAGGTTTGGGAGCATGTCTTGGTCCAATGTTAAAGGTACAGTTGACTTTTTCTTCAAAACCCTAATTGTGGTCCAGATGAAAATGAAACTTGTGAATCAAGCTTCTTGGATCAATCCATTGTTGTAAATGGATCAATGTGGTGTATTTGAGGCCCTCAAACCATGTATTGAGGTCTTGGTTCGTATCTTGTCTCAAAAGTCAACTTTGGGGTGAATTAGGTCAAGAAACCCTAATTCTTGATTTTTGATGAATGCTTCCCCTGAGGCTATTTTGACTTAATGATTGGATCCATGAGGTCCCTTGGAGAATTTTGGATCATGTTTTGAAGTATTGGCCCATGCCCAGATGAAAATTTCCATCTGGAAGCCTTGGTCGACCAAAACCCTAATTTGGTGACACTAGCGATCTTGAGGCTTGATCCACTTGGAATGTTGCAACCTTGTGCTTGATTCTTGATGTGGAAGACCTCTTGATCCTTTATGGGTGTTTGAGAGGTTAGACAAGTTGAAGATCATGTCAATTCTTGATTAATTCTTTGTCTAAGTGCTCTGAGAAGGCTCAAAACCCTAATTCTTGATTGTAGTGAATGCTCAATGTTCCTTGAGGAGATTGATGAGGCATGAAGGTACGTCCATATTGTGGAAATGATTTGCACAATGATTGGAAATCTTGTTGTCAAAATTTGGGATATGAAAGATGCCCCTATTTAATCTTCTTGGACCCGAAGGTGTGAATGGCAGAGATATTCAGACATTCAGGGTGTAAGAGGATTAAATATTGGAATACCCAAAATTTTGACTGCGGTTTTGAATAGCAGTTTGCTCATCCATATTCTTTTGCTAAGAACGTTTCTTAGAAAAAGGTAAAACTTCCCCTCGATCCTGGTCTTTAGCCACCGAACTGGTCTTAGTTTTCTTTTGAAATAAACTTCCCCTCGATCCTGGTCTTTAGCCATGGAACTGGACTCAGTTTCTTTTGAAATAAACTTCCCCTTGATCCTGGTCTTCAGCCACATAATTGGTCTTAGTTTCTTTTTTAAATAAACTTCCCCTCGATCCTGGTCTTCATCCACGGAACTGGTATTAGTTTCTTCTTGTAAAGTTTATTTCTTGACAAGGAACGCTATTTGTAGCGGTCTTCATCAAACTTCTCGCCGAGTTTTACTGGGGAGACGCCATTTGATGGAAAAAAATTTTGACGCCGGACTTGCTGGGGGAAACCTATTTCTCTGAACTGTAGAGGTGTGCAAACGTCTCTGTTGGAGATACAATTTGTCGACCTACTGGGGAAAAACGAGTCTCTTGAGAGACCGCTTTTTGTTCAGTGAGGTTACATCATACTTTTCTTCGAGACCTTTTTGGAGAAATGCCATGTGATGTAATCCAATTTTGAGGTGCTGATGACTTCATTAACGTCGAATCTCTCGAAAGAAAAACCGATGTATTGCCGAGAGTCTTTTAGTGGAGAGGCTTTCTCTGGGGATTTTATTTAATCCAAGAAAGCGAAAATATCATCTTCAATGGTGAAGAGTGATGTGCCAGAGTTGTTTATTGAATGTCTTCTTGCCCTTCAGAGGTTCAAGTTATCAAAGTGGTCGAGGACCGTGAAATTCTGGTTTAAGCAGATCACTAAGATGTCAGACAGGATGTCATGACACTTGATCTCTGCTTCTCACAAGGATTAAGGAAGAACAGAAACAAACAGCAGAAACAACACACAGAAATTGTTAACCCAGTTCGGTGATCAACAACACCTACGGCTGGGGGCTACCAAGCCAGGAATAAAATCAACTAAGTAGAATTAGTTCTAAGCTAAACTCCAACTTTTACAATTTAGCACCTAGAAACTATCCTTCCTAGATTTCTACCTAAGACACTCCTAGGTATGAGACCCTTCTCAATTCCCTTCCAATCATAGCAGTGACTAAAAATATTACAACTCAATAAACTGTCCTTCTCGGGTATTCACACAATACAAGAGAGGCTCACAAGAGTACAACCCCTAGTACTCTATAACAGCTGCAATATTCAACGCCTATACTAGGTTAAATCCATCCTATTTATATTGCAAAATAGAACTGGATTTGGGCTTCAAAAACGCATCAATTCTACTCCACAGAAATTGCGACCTATTCTTTTCTTTAATCCCAAGTTTCCAAAAATGTCTCCTTGCATGGAAACCGCATATTCCTTTTGGAATCAGAATATGATTCCTCAATCTCAGATGCCACCTGGGATCAAGTCATATTCCAATCACACCTGGAACAAAAATACAGTTATTCCAAAACGGTAACAGACAAAGATGTCGAATCCACCTGATAGGTCATCTTGTCTAACATCTTAACCTGCAGTTAGTTCATCATCTCAGGACATCTTGTCCAACATCTTTCTACTAAATTAGTTTTACCAAAATTGATGCCAACCTCAAGGGCTTTGACTTATCAATCTCCTCCTTTGGCAGATTTTGGCTAAAACTAACTTTAATTGACCTGCAGAAGCATATCAGGGAGACCATCATCAGAACAACAGTGGAAACACAACTTTGTCTCCCCCTCAATCAGTACCTCCTGCAAGCAGTACAGGTCTACTCCCCCTCAGTGGTCAGTGGAAACACAACTTTGTCTCCCCCTCAATCAGTACCTCCTGCAAGCATTACATATCTACTCCCCTCAGTGGTTAGTAGAAAATCAGCAGTGGTTAGTGATTTTAGTATTTCTCCTCCTTTTTAGCTACAATATGACAAAGGCAAAATGACTAACTCAAAACCAATTAAATAGTTCATAGTAATAACACACCCATTAAAAGTAAAAATTATCCCGGGCATTCAGCCCTTACACAACAAAAAGTAAAACATAAATATAAAGAAAAGAAAAGACAACTATCAAAAGTCATCTTCTGTTTCCTCATCATCTTCTTCTTCTCCTGCAATTCTACCCGAACCATTATCAACATCTTCATCTCCTTCAACTGCATCATTGTTCTCCTTAGCTGTCTTCTCAGTATCACCAGTGTTGACTCCAATATCCTTGTTCTGCTCAGCAGACAAGGCTTGAATCAGTTGGACCAGTTTTTCTTTCCTGGCGGTGTTGGTCTTGATAATGTCATCAAGCTCCCTACAGGTGTTTTTGAGCTCGGCTATAGTTTCCTCTTTTGTATTTGTTGCAGCAGCTGTCGGTGCAAATGTTGAAACAATGTCTAGGACATGGTTACTAGTAAACAATTTATAGTGCAAAGTCAAGGGAGATGTCCTTTTCATTACATGATCTGTGGAGACTAGGATTCTTGGGTTCTAATCCAGAATCATCCCACAAATGAGTGAAGGAAAACATATAGGGAGTTTCACTGCAGTTGATGTAGATTGCTTCAAAATTTGATTAAAGATGTGAGTTCCAAAGTCGAATCTTCTTCCTTTGCCGATAATATAGATGAATTTACCTAGACTAACAGAGATGGTTGAAGTATGATTGGTGGGCATCCAGTTGATGGTACCAATTCTATGCAGAATTACATACTTCACACTCAGTCTCCCGAATGAAAGTTTCCCATTTCTAGGCCACTGTTTCACAGTGTTGCAAGTGAGCTCTTGACAAACTTGGTCATCAGGGTCTCCACATTCAGACTGAGACTCTTCAGATCTTTCCAGCAACTTATTAATCATTGTGGAAGAAAATGTCACAACATTTCCTCTGACGTACACTATCCTGTTGGTTGCATCATTATAGTGGTCATGAATGTTTACCACAAATTCCTTTACCAGCTTTTCATAACAATTTCCAAGATTGGTGACTGTCCTTGTTAGCCCAGAGTCATTGATCAGTTTCATTGCTTCATGGCACACTAATACATCCTTCCCTAGTTCCTTTTCCAATGTTACTCTTCTTTGGTACACATATGGCCATCTGTGCACATACTCAGGAGCATGGAAGGAGATATTATCCAAGGGAGCTTTGGGAATAGTGACATTCTTCTTCTTTACCCCAGGAGCCTTTGGAAGTATGATGTCCTGATCATCATCTGTGACATCATAGTCTGACTCAGTGTCAGACTTAGCCTTTCTTTTCTTGGATATAATTGCAACCTTGCTCCAAGGTTTCTGAGATCCAACTACAGATTTAATGTTTCTTCTGATATTATTATTGTCAGTATCCACATTTTGTTGAGACATTATAGAAGGAACAAGATTGGATTTTTCTTTGCACCGAAAGAACGAGGTTATAGGTTGAGGGCAGTTTAAGTTGATTTGAAATGATCGTTTTTGAAACCCTCCTTTCGTTTGTTGAAAACAATCACCTACTTGACTGGTATCCTTACAAGTTAGTCCCTTTAGGCCCCTAGTTATGTCTTATTTTTAAGGACATCAAGAGTGCTCAGGTTATCATAGGAGAATGTCACAACATTTTGTGTGACATTTTCCTTTGTTGGCATCTGTGTCATTCCTGTGTACTAAAAGCTACTGAATGTGGTAGTAGGGTAATCACTTTCTGTAGTTGAGTCAATAGTAGCCATAAATGACATCTTCTTTCTTCCAGATCATTTATCATAGAGGCCTTATGAAGTAGATCCTGAATCCTTGAGATGGTCTTTCTGTGTGTCATCTTGGTTAATTTACCAATTTCCCACTTATCAATGTTTAGTTCTGAGGGGAATTTTTGATGTTTCCTAATAGTCATTGAGGAGCACTCTGTTAGTAATGAGGTCCATACATAACATTTATTTTTTGATCTGACACCCCTTATGAGTACTTTATTTTTATCATTTACCACCAGACATTCAGATTTTGTAAAGTTAACCTTCAGGCCTTGATCACAAAGTTGACTAATACTAATTAGATTATCAGTTAGTCCTTCGACATACAGAACATTGCCAAGTCTAGGATTTCCTGCTTGAACCGTTCTCCCAACTCCTTTAATCTTCCCTTTGGATCCATCTCCAAAAATGGCATAGTTGGAGGAATGAGGCTTTATATTCACCAGATAGTTCTTTACACCTGTCATGTGTCTTGAACGTCCACTATCAAAGTACCACTTCTCTTCAGTGTATTCCTTTTGAATGGAATGAGCCATCAAAGCCATATATTCATTCTTGGAACTTCTTTTCTTTCTTGCAATCCTACCCTTGGGATGTCCATGTAGCTTGTAACAATAACGTTTAATGTGCCCATACTTGCCACAATAATGACATTTCTAGTTTTGTTTCCTCTGGTGTCTGTAATAATATTGTGAAATTCTATTAGACATATTTTGTCTTCTTTCAAGATTGTGTTCAGGATCTCTCTTCTTGCTTTGATTATTGTAGCCAAGTTCCTGCAGTATCTTTTTAGATCTGATGTTGACCATTCCAACCTTATCAGGTTTGGATTTGGGCAGAGCAATTTCCTCTTGTAGATCAGATATGATGCCAAGATGCTTCAATCTTTCAACCTTAAAGAGCATGATAATCTTATGTTGATCTTCTCCTAGATGACAGATTTCTTCACTTCTTGTGTACAACTCCCTGTAAGAGTTAACTAGAGCATCATCAGAAAGATCTGCAATGTCTGATCCTACATTAGTATCAAACACCCCTGTGAGTGCAGAAACCTGCTTCAGTTGTTCTTCATCACTAACAAAACCGTCTTCAGACCAGGATGTATGGAGGCCTTTATTTTCTTTCTTGAGGAAAGTAGGACACTCTGATTTAATGTGTCCAAATCCCTCACATTCAAGACATTTGGTCCCCTTTTCTTTGAAAATTCTCTCTTTATAATATGAATTCCTTCCATAATCGTTTATTTTTAAGTTGCTGGGCATCTGAGTCTTGGCACTATTTTTTTACTCTCCCTCAATATTTTCCAGTAATTGACTGTACTGTTTTCCTAGAAACACTACTGCCTTAGACATCTCTATCTTGGAGTTTGTTTTACCTTCATCAGACACCAAGGATAAGCTTTTCTTATTCTCAGTCCTTTCATTTAGTTCCATTTCAAATGTTTGAAGTGATCCCATAAGCTCATCAACTTTCATAGTAGCTATATCCTGAGCTTCCTCTATAGCAGTCACATTCATGTCAAATCTCTTGGCAAGAGACCTTAGAATTTTTTGGACTAACTTTGCTTCAGGAATTTTCTCTCCAAGGTCACTAGATATGTTGGCAATATCAACGATATTCATGTGAAAGTCATGAATACTTTCATCCTCTCTCATCCTCAGGTTCTCAAACTTAGTGGTGAGAAGCTGAAGTCTTGAAGATTTAACTTGGGAGGTACCTTCATGAGCAGTCTTCAAAATTTCCCAAGCATCATTTGCAATAGTGCAATTCTTGATGAGCTTGATGATGTTCTTGTCCACTCCTTTGAACAAGGCATTCAAGGCTTTGGAATTTCCTTGAGCAAGCTTAACATCCTCATCATCCCAGTCTTCCTCCAGTTTCAGCTCATCAGTGAGCTTTCCATCTTTGTCTCTGATCTTTGGTGGATCCCACCCTTTAACCATAGACTTCCAAGCTTTACCATCCATTGACTTGATGAACGCCACCATGCGCACTTTCCAATATTCATAATTGGAACCATCAAGTATTGGTGATCTATTTAGAATCCCTCCATCTTTATCCATTGAACCAGAAAGTATCGTCCCTGAATCTCACCTAGACATAGAGCAGGATGCTTGCTCTGATACCAATTGCAATTCTGGTTTAAGCAGATCACTAAGATGTCAGACAGGATGTCGTGACACTTGATCTCTGCTTCTCACAAGGCTTAAGGAAGAACAAAAACAAACAGCAGAAACAACACACAGAAATTGTTAACCCAGTTCAGTGATCAACAACACCTACATCTAGGGACTACCAAGCCAGGAATGAAATTAACTAAGTAGAATTGGTTCTAAGCTAAACTCCAACGTTTACAACTTAGCACCTAGAAACTACCCTTCCTAGATTTCTACCTAAGACACTCCTAGGTATGAGACCCTTCTCAATCCCCTTCCAATCACAACAGTGACTGAAAATATTACAACTCAATAAACTGTCCTTCTCGGGTATTCACACAATACAAGAGAGGCTCACAAAAGTACAAACCCTAGTACTCTATAACAGTTGCAATATTCAACGCCTATACTAGGTTAAATGCATCCTATTTATATTGCAAAACAGAACTGGATTTGGGCTTAAAAAACGCAGCAATTCTGCTCCACAGAATCTGCGACCTATTCTTTTCTTCAATCCCAAGTTTTCGAAAATGTCTCCTTGCATGGAAACCGCATATTCCTTTTGGAATCAGAATTGATTCCTCAATCTCATATGCCATCAGGGATCAAGTCATATTCCAATCACACCTAGAACAAAAATACAGTTATTCCAAAACTGTAACAAACAAAGACGTCGAATCCACCTGATAGGACATCTTGTCTAACATCTTAACCTGCAGTTAGTTCATCATGCCAGGAAATCTTGTCCAACATCTTTATGCTAAGTTAGTTTTACCAAAATTGATTCCAACCTCAAGGGCCTGGACTTATCAGATCGTCTCCAATCTAGAAATAAACTGGGGGAGAGATTGCTTAGGCGGCGCTTTTTCGGACGAAGAAAGAACTGACAACCTTATCGGTGAGAGGACTTTATCACTTGGGAGTGAAAATGACCAAAGTGACATTAATGCAACATTTGTATGAATATGATTTAATTATGCATGATGTATGTATGTTTATGCTGACAAAACAGGCGCGACATACGGGCTGGTGGATGAACACAACTGGATACTCGGCCACCGCGGGAGATAAAAGTATCATTGGTTCAATAACAGTAATCCTTTCTTACATAGGAGGGGTAGATCCTACTAGGGGTGAAAGAACCATCAATTGGTCTTCAGAGGTAAGAACTCTGTCGTGAATATCAGACGGTGTATTACATCCAAAATAATTGATCCTTCATTCAGGTGTACTGGCTAAAAGGAGTACTTTGATTCTGCATTTTGAGGTTTGGTCACTCCCGAAGAAGCCATCGATGTTCCTTTTTATGTTTAGTTAGTAAAAAAGAATTGCCATCTTTATTTTTAAAAGCAGAAGAAAATTTGACTTCATTGTTTTTTTGTTTCAAGAATTGTTGATCATATTTAAAAATGTCATTCTATAAAGCAAAATAAATGAGAATTGCAAAGAAAAGCACTAGGGCTCAAATTTTATTGATAGAATGGTAATCAGTCGAACGCGTGATCCCATAGAGCATTTACAAAGTTTAGAAAATGGTAATTTACTCGAAAAGGGGCTACATTGAAACATAACGACCGTTATCCTTCTGCCAACTTTGAATTCTGGACATCCCGAGCTTCTGTCAAAGATGACCTTGACTGAAGTCTTTCGACTGATGGTGTTACCACTGGGGATGTAACCTTGTCAGACGTAGTTACTTGCCATGGATCCCTAATTTTTGCCTAGATTGCCTTTTGAGGTTTTCAGTCTATCGGGATGATTTTTGCTTGTGTCTCTAATTTTTGCCTGGACAGTCCTTTCGGTTTTTCAATCCACCGAGACGTTTTATTTATTTATTTTATTTAGGCGAACTATTTCTTTACTACCACAACATTCGTGGGGTAGGTAAACTCCTCTCCATCCATGGTTGCGAGTCTCAAGGTGTAACACCCTTCTACCCCACATACAATTTTAGGAAAAACACTTAATATTATCAGAGTAAAAATTAGCAAGAAAGGTGCCACATATATTCAAACGACATTCAAAATCATTGTCCTGTCCCGTAACACGGGTTATTGATTCATCATTAACATAAATTGACAACTACGCAGCGGAATCAAACTTTTTAGTTCAGGTCAACAAAATACTTCATGGATAAAAGTATCCGATTCAACATGGCATCAACAATATAAAAAGGAATTCCAACATAAAACCAAAAGGAAACACGAGGTTCACAACTAATCCCAACCCGATGTTACATGACACAGAGCAGGACACCACTTACAACACGACTAAAACGACAAAATAAACGCTCCAAGACTCAATCCTCCAGCACCGCAAGTCTACTCTTGGTTATCTGCAAGTTACCCACATAAGAGGCAACATTTTCAAGCAGGCAGGGTGAGAAATCACAATTCATTATAGTAATATAAAGACATGGAAAAATAAACAGAATGAGCAACAACAACCTCATAGCATCATCAACATAATCTTCACAACAAAATCACAATTACATCATTCATATGCAATGTCAACTATAATGAAATGCAAAGGATGCGTGTGGTACCGATTCAACGTGGATGGACACTAGCCATCAACCCTCTAAAAGGAGCACAACATAATCAACGTATCACTTCAATCCGCATAATGGGATTGAAGCTACCAATGGACCGAAGCCCCCAACATAAAATGCTACGAAATGCAATGATGTTAATCCCTCTCAATTCAACAAAAATCAACGTGTGCATCATTCATTTCATATTCAACAAGTATTTATCATACAATCATGTTTTATCATCTTACATCAATAACAACTCGACAACAAAAGATCAGCACGAGAAAACGTCAGGAAGCCTCAAGAAAACAACAAAAACGGCAAAACAGTTGTCTGACACGGCCACCCGTGTCCTATGACACGGCCCGTGTCAGGAAACCTGCACTCAAAACACAAAACCGACAAAATATAGCAAATACAGTGGCCTGACACGGCCGCCCGTGTCCTGTGACACGGCCCGTGTCAAAAGCTCTGAAGCAAAATTCCAAACAGAAAAAAAAATACAGCAAGGACAGTAGCGTGACACGGCCGCCCGTGTCCCGTGACACGGCCCGTGTCCGAAGCTCTGTAGCAAAATCCAAACCAAAAAGAAATGCAGCAGGAACAGTAGTCTGACACGGCCGCCCGTGTCCTGTGACACGGCCCGTGTCAGGATACGAAATCCCAGAATTTTTCAAAAGAATTTTCTGCTGCGTTTTGACTTCAAATATCCCAAAAATTCAGTTTTTCCAATACGAAAATTTGCCCAAAAGACTCACACAATACACATACATCAACACATAACATTCTATCTCATTATATTTCATCGAATCATTCATCCCTAACTCATTCTAAATCATCAAACACCACAACTACTCAAAATCCACAAATACCTAATCTATCCATAACCAAACCCTATAGAACTATAATAAATCATGAAAACTCCCCATACCTTAGAGAAATCAGTAGCTTTCCTCCTTATCTAAGATTCTTCAGCAACCTTCAAATCTTAGGGTTCTTCTCCTTCTCCTCCTCTTTTTTTCTTCAGCGTTCTTCACAAAAACACGATCAGTTAGAAAAGTGATCGGTATTTTTTTCTTTAGACAAAATATCCCAGTTAATGGACTTCCACTTCTATCCTTACACTTTTTCCTTTAAGACCACCTTGCCCTTTTTCTTAATATTTTTAAATAATAATAATAATAGTATAAATAATACACTAATTATTCATTCTATTAAATTATTTAAGAATACTCTTTTGATCCAAAATTCTCCAAAATAAACAAACTTCATAATTCCTTCTAAATTAATTAAATAAATAAATCAATGATTAATTTAGATTTTTGGGGCGTTACAACTCTCCCCTACTTTAAGAATTTTCGTCCTCGAAAATTTACCTGATCCGAATAACTCGGGATAGGATTCCTTCATCTTGCTTTCCAGCTCCCAAGTCATGCTTTCTCCGGCAGCTCCTAACCAGACAACTTTCACCAGCGCAATCTCCTTGCCTCTTAAAATCTTCATCTCACGTTCCGCAATTCGTACAGGCATCGTTTCCACAGTAAGATTATCCCGTACTTGCACATCATCCATATGAATCACATGAGACAGATCTGGAACATACTTTCGGAGTTGTGACACATGAAACAAATCATGTAAATTCGACAGATTAGGCGGCAAAGCCACTCTATAAGCAACATTTCCAACTCTGTCTGAAATCTGATACGGACAAATAAAACGAGGAGTAAGCTTCTTAGACTTCAGCGCACGCCCAACACCTGTCACATGTGTAACTCTCAAAAACACATGGTCACCTGCTTGGAATTCTAAATCCTTCCTTCGATTGTCATGATAGCTCTTCTGCCTACGTTGAGAAGATTTCATTTTTTCTCGGATTAACTTCACCTTCTCAGTAGTCTCTCGAACAATTTCAGGTCCAAGCACTACACTTTCTCCAGATTCGTGCCAACATAAAGGAGTCCTACATCTCCGACCATATAATGCTTCAAAAGGGGTCATCCCAATACTAGAATGGTAACAGTTATTATAAGTGAACTCGATTAATGGTAGATAAGTATCCCATTAACCTCCTTGCTCAAGAACACATGCTCTCAACAAATCTTCCAACGACTGAATAGTCCTCTCAGTCTGACCATCCGTCTGAGGATGATACGCTGAACTTAACCTTAACTTAGAACCCAACGCCTCTTGCAAACTCTTCCAAAAATCAAAAGTAAACCTCGGACCTCTATCCAACACAATACACAGAGGAACACCATGCAGCTTCACAATTACATTAGTATAAACCTCCGCCAACTTCGATACTGGAAAACTGATGTTAATTGGAATAAAATGAGCTGACTTCGTAAGCCTATCAACAATCATCCAAATAGAATCATGTCCTCTTGAAGTATTAGGTAATCCCGTCACAAAGTCCATTGAAATGCTATCACATTTCCATTCTGGAACTTCTAATGGTTGCATCAACCCAGCAGGCTTCTGATGTTCAACTTTCGACTTCTGACAAGTTAAACATGCATACACAAATCGAGCTACATCACACTTCATACCAGGCCACCAAAACAATTTCTTCAAGTCTAGGTACATTTTTGTAGCTCCCGGATGAATACTCAATTTACTTCTATGACTTTCCTCCAGAATTGCTTCCTTCATCTCTGCATCATCAGGAATACAAATTCGATTTCGGAATCTCAACACACCTTGCGCATCTAACTTGAAGTCACTATTACCAGACTGATCGATTCCAACCATCGAATCTACCAGTTTCACATCTAACTTCTGAGCTTCCTTGATATTATCCAGAAAATCATTGTTAATCTTCAGTATTCCCAACATCACACTCTGCGGTGTCATTTCGCAAACTAAGCTCATATCTCTGAATTGCTCAATTAAATCCAATTCCTTAACCATCATTGCCGACATATGCAAAGTCTTTCGACTCAGAGCATCGGCCACAACATTAGCTTTACCTGGATGATAGTTCAAACCAAAATCATAATCTTTTAATAATTCAAACCATCTTCGTTGTCTCATATTCAGTTCCTTTTGATCAAATAAATATTTTAAACTCTTATGGTCACTAAACACTTCAAATCTAGAACCATAAAGATAATGTCTCCAAATCTTCAGCACAAAAACAACTGCAGCAAGTTCTAAATCATGTGTAGGATAGTTTTTTTCATGAGTCCTCAACTGTCTTGACGCATAAGCAACTACCTTACCATTCGGCATAAGCACACCACCTAAACCCATCTTAGAAGCATCACAATATACCACAAAAGGTTCTCCTGGATTAAGTAATGTCAAAACCGGAGCCGACGTCAATCTCTTTTTCAATTCTGCAAAACTTTCTTCACATTGAATGTCCCACACAAAAGCTTTACCTTTACAAGTCAACTTAGTCAACGGAAGTGCTAACTTAGAAAATCCTTCGATAAATCTTTGGTAATAATCGGCTAGTCCCAAAAAGCTTCTAATCTCGGTAGCCGACTTTGGAGTTTCCCATTGCAACACAGCATCTACTTTAGATGGATCCATCGTAATGCCACTACCTGAAATGACATGACCAAGAAAACTAACCTCCGATAACCAAAATTCACATTTAGACAACTTTGCATATAACTTCTTCGCTTTCAAAACTTGCAATACAAGTCTTAAGTGTTCTTCATGTTCTGTTTCCGATTTAGAGTAAATAAATATGTCATCAATAAACACCACCACAAACCGATCCAAATAAGTATGAAAGATACGGTTCATGTACTCCATGAATACTCCCGGTGAGTTAGTAACACCGAAAGGCATCACGGAATACTCATAATGTCCATAACGTGTTCTAAAAGTCGTCTTCTGAATATCTTCCTCTTTCACTTTAATCTGATGATAGCCCAACCTTAAATCATTCTTGCTAAACACACGAGCACCTACCAATTGATCCATCAAGTCATCTATTCTCGGGAGCGGATACTTGTTCTTAATCGTCACTTTATTTAGTTGTCTATAATCAACACAGAGCCTCATACTTCCATCTTTCTTCTTTACTAACAACACTGAGCTCCCCACGGCGATACAGTTGGCCTCACAAATTTCTTTTTAAGCAAATCCTCTAATTGTTTCTTTTATTCTGACAATTCAGATGCAGACATCCTGTATGGTGCCATAGAAACACGTCTGGTACCAGGTATAAGGTCGATTGCAAATTCTACTTCTCTTTCTGGAGGCACATCAGGAATTTCATCAGGGAAAACTTCAGGAAATTTACGCACCACTTGCAACTCCTCAATTACAGCTCGGCTCTCAACGGATAACGACACCATCAATGAGAACATCTGAGCTCCTCCTTGCATCAACTGCTGTAACTCCCTAAAAGACAACAAACTAGCTTCTTCCTCTTCAGGAGTAGAAAATCTCACAGACTTGTTATAACAATTGATATGAACATAGTTATATTCTAACCAGTTCATTCCCAAGATTACATTCATTCCAGACAACGGTAAACACACCAAATCAACAGTAAAGTCTCTGTCGAAGATCGTCAAAGGACACTTCAAACACACAAGAGAAGTAGTCACCGATCCCTTAGCCAGAATCTCGACGACCATTTCCCCATTCATAGAAGACAACATAAGACCCAATCTTTCAACATATTCAGCAGCAATAAAGCAATGGGTAGCACCAGTGTCAATCATGGTAATTAAGGGAGTATTATTAATAAAACATGTACCTCTGATGAGTCTGTCCTCATTAGTTGTCTGAGTCCCAGCCAAAGCGAACACTTTCCCACCGGTTTGCGCCTTCTTTGGTTTCTGACACTGACTACTAATGTGCCCTTCTTCACCACAGTTGAAACAAATCATCTCTTTATGCTTGCACTCCGATATGGCATACCCAGTCTTACCACAACGGAAACACCTCTTCACCTCAGCAGTACACACATTACTCTTATGACCAGATTTCCCACATTTGAAACAAGGCATGCTAGCAGGAGCATCTCCCCCACTAGTCCTCTTGCCATCAACCACTTTCTGTTTACCTTTTCTAGCTGGAGCATCATAAGGTTTGCCACGATTCTGTTGGTGCTTGCTCTTCCTCTCATTAATGATATTATAATGATCATTGTTATCCTCTTCAAAAATTCTGCAACTATCAATCAAATCAGCAAAAATACGAATCTTCTGATATCCAACTGCCTTCTTGATCTCTGGGCGCAACCCACTCTCAAACTTGATGCATTTTGAAAACTCGGCATCATCATCGTTATAGTGCGGATAAAACTTAGCCAATTCAATAAACTTTGCAGCATAATCAGTAACTAACATGCTTCCTTGCTTCAGCTCAAGAAACTCAATTTACTTCTTACCACGAACATCCTCTGGATAATACTTCCTCAGGAACTCTCTTTGGAACACATCCCAAGTGATACCTTCACCTCTAGTTTCCAACCTCTGACGAGTCTCTAGCCACCATTCATCAGCCTCGAATGCTAGCTTATGAGTACCATATCAAACCTTCTGCGCTGGAGTGCAGTCCATCACACAGAAGATTCTCTCTATCTCTTTCAACCAATCCAACGCTCCATCAGGATCATACTTGCCCTTGAAGGTAGGTGGATTCTCCCTCTGAAAAGTTGCCAAACTGCGAGATCCAACATTCTCGTCAGCGTTAGGCTGATTCTGCAAAGCCTGAGCCATTGCTTCCAACGCAGCAACAATTGCAACATCGTTCCTTCCAGCCATCTCAACTGGTCACTTCAACATAAACAAAAGTTAGAACTAGTTAACAATACTCGATTATTAAACAAACTACGACCCGACAACTTGGCCGGACAGACCGACCTGCTCTGATGCCACTAATGTAACACCCTTCTACCCCACATACAATTTTAGGAAAAATACTTAATATTATCAGAGTAAAAATTAGCAAGAAAGGTGCCACATATATTCAAACGACATTCAAAATCATTGTCCTGTCCCGTAACACGGGTTATTCATTCATCATTAACATAAATTGACAACTACGCAGCGGAATCAAACTTTTTAGTTCAGGTCAACAAAATATTTCATGGATAAAAGTATCTGATTCAACATGGCATCAACAATATAAAAACGAATTCCAACATAAAACCAAAAGGAAACACGAGGTTCACAACTAATCCCAACCTGATGTTACATGACACAGAGCAAGACACCACTTACAACACGACTAAAACAACAAAAGAAACGCTCCAAGACTCAATCCTCCAGCACCGCAAGTCTACTCTTAGTTATCTGCAAGTTACCCACATAAGAGGCAACATTTTCAAGCAGGCAGGGTGAGAAATCACAATTCATTATAGTAATATAAGGACATGGAAAAATAAACAGAATGAGCAACGACAACCTCATAGCATCATCAACATAATCTTCACAACAAAATCACAATTACATCATTCATATGCAATGTCAACAATAATGAAATGCAAAGGATGCGTGTGGTACCGATTCAACGTGGATGGACACTGGCCATCAACCCTCCAAAAGGAGCACAACATAATCAACGTATCACTTCAATCCGCACAATGGGATTGAAGCTACCAATGGACCGAAGCCCCCAACATAAAATGCTATGAAATGCAATGATGCTAATCCCTCTCAATTCAACAAAAATCAACGTGTGCATCATTCATTTCATATTCAACAAGTATTTATCATACAATCATGTTTTATCATCTTACATCAACAACAACTCGACAACAAAAGATCAACACGAGAAAACGTCAGGAAGCCTCAAGAAAACAACAAAAACGGAAAAAACAGTTGTCTGACACGGCCACCCGTGTCTGTGACACGGCCCGTGTCAGAAAACCTGCACTCAAAACACAAAACCGACAAAATACAGCAAATACAGTGGTCTGACACGCCTGCCCGTGTCCTGTGACACGGCCCATGTCAAGAGCTCTGAAGCAAAATTCCAAACAGAAAAAAAATACAGCAAGGACAGTAGCATGACACGGCCGCCCGTGTCCCGTGACACGGCCCGTGTCCGAAGCTCTGTAGCAAAATCCAAACCAAAAAGAAATGCAGCAGGAACAGTAGTCTGACACGGCCGCCCGTGTCCTGTGACACGGCCCGTGTCAGGATACGAAATCCCAGAATTTTTCTAAATAATTTTCTGCTGCGTTTTGACTTCAAATATCCCAAAAATTCAGTTTTTCCAATACGAAAATTTGCCCAAAAGACTCACACAATACACATACATCAACACATAACATTCTATCTCATTATATTTCATCGAATCATTCATCCCTAACTCATTCTAAATCATCAAACACCACAACTACTCAAAATCCACAAATACCTAATCTATCCATAACCAAACCCTATAGAACTATAATAAACCATGAAAACTCCCCATACCTTAGAGAAATCAGTAGCTTTCCTCCGTCTCTAAGATTCTTCAGCAACCTTCAAATCTTAGGGTTCTTCTCCTTCTCCTCCTCTTTTCTTCTTCAGCGTTCTTCACAAAAACACGATCAGTTAGAAAAGTGATCGGTATTTTTTTCTTTAGACAAAATATACCAGTTAATGGACTTCCACTTCTATCCTTACACTTTTTCCTTTAAGACCACCTTGCCCTTTTTCTTAATATTTTTAAATAATAATAATAATAGTATAAATAATACACTAATTATTCATTCTATTAAATTATTTAAGAATACTCTTTTGATCCAAAATTCTCCAAAATTACCAAAACTTCGTAATTCCTTCTAAATTAATTAAATAAATAAATTAATGATTAATTTAAATTTTCGGGGCGTTACACAAGGCGCCGCCTGAGATGGCTTTCTTGACCACATAGGGGTCGTCATAATTCGGAGTCCATTTGCCCCGAGAATCAGTGAGAAATGATTGTATCTTCTTGAGCACAAGGTCTCCTTTTCTGAAGACACGGGGTAGGACCTTTTAGTCGAACGCCTTCTTCATTCTCTGCTGATACAACTCACCATGGCATAGAGCCGTCATTCTCTTTTCTTCGATCAGATTTAGTTCATCGTGCCGACTTTGACACCATTCAACCTCTGTTAGCTTGGCTTTCATCAATACCCTGATTGATGGGATATCTACTTCTATGGGGAGCACTGCCTCTATGCCATATACTAGAGAGAAAGGGGTTGCCCCTGTTGAGGTGCGGACAGATGTGCAATCACCCTGAAGAGCAAATGGTAGCATCTCATGCCAGTCTTTGTAGGTTACAACCATCTTTTGAACGATTTTCTTGATATTCTTGAAAGTTCTTATTTGACTTTCAAGTTCAACCCGTTGCTCATGGTGTTGTTTGTGTTGAAGTAAATAAGCAGTTTTTTTCCTGTGTTGCATAGGCTGAAATGAATTTTTACAAATGTTTTTCATTGCAGGGACATAACATTCACGTCGTTGTTCCAACTGTGTATAAAAAAGCATTTGACTCGATGTTGTCGGTTAACGTCACCTGCACCTTATCAAACTTTCAGGTCCACCCTAACGATTTGCTATTCAAACCTACTAGCCACAAATATCTCCTCAAGTTCACAGGTGGAACAACCGTTGGGGATATTAGGAAGCACAACATTCCTGACAAGATTATCAACTTGACATCGTTTTCTGACATAATTTCTGGCAAATGGCAGACAAATCTTCTCTGCGGTATATAGCTTTTCCTTCATGCTGTTGTTTGCTTCTCCTTGTATTTTTCTTACGTTTTCGCAAAACTTCTGTTATTTGTAGATGTTGTTGGTGTTATTGATGAGGTGGGATACTCCCAACCAAAGACTAGGGGGAAGAAGCCTCAAGTCATCCTGGTGTTGCGCGATTTAATGTATTTCAACTGACTGCGTTTCTTCAACGTTTACGCGATTTAGTGACCAGACGTTGTTGTGTACCCTCTGAGAGGACTATACTATCAAGTTCTTTGAATATAAAAAACATCAACATGAGATTAACTCCCCAACTGTTATTCTTCTAAAGTACGCAAAGATTAAGGAAGAAGGTATTCTCGTAACCCGCGTCAGTCTGCTCTTTAATATCCCTTACCAATTTTGATGTTCTTGCTTAATTCCATAATATATTATATTTTGTTTTGGTCGTGCAGGAAAGTACCCCCTAGCTGTGACAAACACTTACAACGTGACAGAGTTACATATTAACGACGATTTCCCTGAGATCAAATCGTTTCTGAATAGATAAACAACTATGGACTTTCTTCCATTGATAAAATCTGCCATTACTATTTTATAACAAAATTTTCATCTACAGCTTGCCCAAAGGGACTGACTCTGGGAAAGCACTCTCCACGGCTAGCCACCAAACATGTAAGACCCGTATATTATAGTCCGTATGATATTATGATGTTTTATCATTTTAATCTGTTTTTCTACTAAATTTGGAGTAGCGAGCAGATTATACCCGATATTTCTAGGGTGTTCGGTTGTGGTCTGGATTGATCCACGTGGTTTCTTTTTAATTCAATCAGACTTTTTCTATTGGCACGGTAGTTATATTGGATTCCGAATGTTTCTATGTTTTCGAAATTTCAAAAATGTGTTTCTGCCGATTTTTGGGAAAACGGGCAAATTATATCCGTCGTTTAAATTTTCACGGACTCCGATTGTCGTCAAAATTTAAATGAAAGTCTTATATATCGCCGATATTGAGAATTTAATCTCAATATATCTTTCTGAGTTAAGGAACAAAAATTTATTCGGAATAAAATTTATTCGAAAATTTTGGGTGGTTTTAATTAAAATGCGACGGTGAAATTTTTCGGTTTTCATAAAAAGTTGTTCGTGAGCGAGTTACGACTCGTCTGAGTCAGAACATCTTTTTAAGTGTGAGACACTAAATATCTAGATATTTTTGGGTTATATTATTATTATATATTTTTAAGATAAGATCTTTTAGATATTTTGTTGGGATATTATTATTATATCCATTAGATATTTTGTCGAGATATTATTATTATATCCATTAGATATTTTTTTTGCGGGTATATTATTATTTTATTCTTGACTTTTATTTTATAATATATCTTTTTCATCGATGTTTTCGTTTGATCTCGTTTTGAGAGCGTTTAGGAGATTTAGGCGAAAGGGTAAAACGGTAATCTTGCGGATTAGATATTTTAGAAAAAGATATGATGGGGATTAAGTGGAAAGTTGAGATTATATATAGAGAGAGATTAGAGAGAAAGAAAGTAAAAGGAAAGAAAAGAAGAGGAAAGAAAGGAGAAGAGAGGAGAAAGAGAGAAAAGGGGGAAAACATCCGAATCGGAGCCGGATCTTCGATTAAATCAGGTAAGTTTACTCAACTCGATTATCCTACGATAGTATATGTATATGTAGGTGTTTGTTTGGTTGGTTTTGGTTAGAAAATGTTAGGTTTTACATATTTGAGCAAAATTGGTAAAATCGATAGAAATCGATGTTTTCACGGATGAAATTCGAAATAAATTACGTAGTTTAGTCGAGGAATGTTAGGCCGTGATTATTGAAACTTGTAAGATTGAATTCGGGTGATTTCGTAACTTTGGACATTTTTGAGAAATGAGGGTTTTAAGAATTGAATCGAAAACGGACGTCGTAGAAATCGTGTTTAATGGTTCTAATTCACTGCTATATGTTAGGTGAGTACGAGTATGTGGTTATTTTGAAGAAAATAATTGAATCGGTCGGATTTTTGGGTGGAAAGGCCAAAACCCGTAGGTTTTCAAGGCAAAAGGGGGGTTTTCGGCGAAAACTTCGAAAATTCATATCTTTTGATCCGTAAGTCGGTTTTGATCCCCGTTCGAAGCGTTGGAAAGCTAACGGGATGTTCTTTCTATTAAAAATGGTTTGGAGGGCAAGAGATGATTTTAGTTTTTGTGGTTTTGAAAAAGTGTTGGGTTTTATCACGTAAAGTGTGTGCGGTCGGTGTTTTACTGTGTGTTGTGCTTTTGTTATATAACGTGGAGCCAGTGAGCTGTTATATGATGTACTGTGGGTGGCCTAATGGCGTGAATCCTAGATTTTTGGAATTCAAATTGTTGTTCAAAATAAATGAATTTAAATTGTGTGGGTTTTTCTATAGAGCGATTAGGTTAGTAATCGGGGAGTGAAAACCTAAAGCCCTAATTGTTTAGGTTAGCGATCAAGACCCAGCCTTATTGTAGATGTATCTGAGTTGGTTTTAACTTAAGTCCTTTGTGTATTTTATAAGGTTGAAAGTGTGAATCGGATACGAGATTTCATCGTGAGAGACAAATCGATCTTACGTAGCGTAAGTTGTTTGGGTTGGAAGCTTGCTCAGGTAAGGGCACTTTCTAACGATATTATATGTGATTGAATGCATGTGTGGTTGTATTCATGACTGTGTGCCCTTATGGGGATGTTTGAATGATTGTGTGCCAGTTGAGGTTGTGTGGTTATATTCATGATTGTGTGCCCGGTTGGGGATATGTGTTTATGCTATGATGCTAAACTTGTGATGTGCATTCATATGATTTGTGATAAATATATGTTTTGCTGTTGATGTGTATGTCGAGGAGGACAACACGAGGTGTGTCTGAGCCACCTGTTGGTAATGAGAATTATTCATATGATTCGTGATAAATACATGAATTGCAGTTGATGTGTATGTCGAGGAGGACAACACGAGGTGTGTCTGAGCCACCGGTTGGTACTGAGAATTGTTCATATGATCTGTGATAGATATATGAACTGAATTGTGAATTGTGAATTGTGTTTATACATATTGTGTTTATATAAACTGTTGCATTTGCATGTGTGAGTTCATGCATACCATAGTTGCGTGTAGGTAGTTGGCGCCGAATGGGCCAGGGTGATGGGTTCTGAATCATCACCTAATCCCGAAGGGAATTCTACTGCACCAGGTGATGTGACTGAGCCGTCATCGATCCTTTGAGATCAAATTGAGTCAGGTGAATACGAGGGAGGCAACACCGGGTGTCTGCAAGGGCAACACTTTTGTGTCTGCGAGGCAGCATGGTTAGTGAGGACCCAAGGGGGTATCACGACTCTCTGCGGAGAGGTTAAATTCCGGGATTCATGCATGGTGAGGGTACCCGACGAATTGGGACCACCAAATTCATATAGGTCTGCATTTAGGATTTATGTGCATTGCATTTGTGTGTTACATTAAATGTGGTGGTTGTTACATATCCTATTATCATCTCATTCATGTTGTTATGTATATCATGTTCTGCTGGCATGTGTGTATTCTTCCATATATGATGTTTTTAGATTGTGACCCTCTACTATTACTATGATGTGGCTAACGACCACCCAGGTTTAGAAGTGGTGATAGTTAAGGTATCCAGGTGTCGTGAAGGCTTGTAAGATGCGATGTCTTTGGGCTAGGAATTCAAGATCAGCTTAGGGTCGTGTTTTGAGGTTGTCCATGTTGTTATTGCTGTTATTATTAAAGCTGAGTGCTTATTTTTATGTGTATGGACAAATATTTATAACAGTGGGCATTACGATGGTCCTATGTATGGAAAAGACTTAGATCGAAAGCTCGTACTCTGATTAATCATTTTTATTATTTTTCCTGGAAAGACAGTTGTCAATATTATGTATGGCATTCAAAAAAAAAATATACACTCTCGTTGTTAAAAATCGGGGTATAAAATAGAGGTGTTTGCAGTTCATAAGGGATGTTCGACGATATTTGTTTTCTGGGATGAAATTGCAGCACAGCTTTTGGAAACATCTGCTGCTGACTTACGAGCCACAATGATTGAGATGAGTGAAAACTATAATCAACAACATTTCTAACTGTTTCTGTTATCTAATTCAAATTCCATCCGTATTATTGGGTTTAAACGTGATGGCAAACAGGACGGAATCACTGACCCGCTTGAGTTCCCACTAGCCCTTGATAAAATGTTGGGAAAGAAGTTGGCATTCAAGGTGAAGTGGAATCCTCGGTTTAAGAGTTTCTCCGACATCCACTTTCTTGACGATGCCCAGCTGATCAACAAACTTGAAGGACCGCTTTCAATTCCTCAGGTTACTATTGTGTAACATTTCGTATTTCGTCTATCTCAAATATTTTGTTCAAAATTTGTTCTAACAGTATTTTACCAATGCCAGGATGACAAGCTCATTCAAGACAGCGACCACTTTGTTGAGGCCTCCTCTAATTCAATGCAGGTAGCTTAATTGTCCTTTATAACGATTCCTTTAGGAATGATGTATTACACGAACCATAGCACCAGCAAGTAATGACTCTAACAAGATGCCAATGCATTATGATTTACACAGGTTGTGGAGAGTGTTGGTGAGGATGTACCGTTTGTAAAACTAACTCCTCATACGGTAATATGTTCTTATATGTCATTCCTAAATTTACTCGGAGTATTTACCACACCCTGCAACTGTAAGCCTTTCTGTATTGTTGTCGAATTCAGGATGGTGAAATCACATCCACCCACGCTCCTGATTCTTCAAGCCCTAAGGCCAATGCTAAGCGGATGTCTATGGAACCAGCTGGTGAACCGTCGATCAAAACTGAACCAGATGGGGACCTTTCGTCCACAAAAGCCAAGAAACTTAACAAGCGGGGTAAAAAACAAGTTTGACCGTCGACAACTGCCGGGACAGTGAACATGTTGTTGGACTCTTTTTTGAAGTTTCACGTGCCACTACTACCGTGTCTATTTAATACAACAAATTTGTGTATATGTTTTGAAGTTTTTTTTATCTTTGTTTGATCAAATCACTACAACAATAGGGTTTATTTCTAAGATTCCCAGGAGATCTTATGTGTAATATATGTTGTATTCTATTAATGTGATCTGTTTTCTCATTCAAGATATTTTGATTTGTATTGTTAAGATACATTGATACAAGCACCCTAATCTACAGCTTCAATGCATTTGTATTAGAACAACTGAACCATAACGGATAAACATAAGCTAATGCTACACATTTTACTACTAACGAGACAGAAAGGCATTGCCAGCTACCCCTTACTAAGTTATGCCATTAGCATTATATTTACCACATCAGTCGAATTACTTGACAATAGCAGCACAAGTTTTTTTATTAAACAGCAGAAAACCATGTATGTCCTACTAACCATGTTACACTAATATTAAAATATTGATCCTACCAACTTTTGTACATTGTGCAGTCCCTAAACACATCTTCTCAGTAGGTAGCACTGCAAAGCACTCAAGCACCACCTCTGTCATATGTCACGTTGTCGTTTCTGCATGCTTCATGTGGAAAAACAAGTACAAACTTTATGATAATCACTATTTACCTTCCCAGCATATCTTACTATATAAGAAAATCTAAGGCTCTGGTAAACTCCACAATACCCTTTCTTCTAATTTTGCCACATCCCCAAAATGGGGGAAAATTTGGTCCAAATATTTCAATTTTGAACTAAACTTACAATTCAACTAATTTAGTTACTACTTTTTCTATTTTATTTAACTTTATACAATCATTTTAAATAGGTTTTGATAAATCTGGTTTCAATCTAACCAATCAAATCCAACTTTTGTATACTTTATTTCAATTTTGAAAGTGACGTCTCATCACAACAAAACACTTCTGCGTAAGCTTTTCGTTTTCTCTCTCTGCTTCATCTTCTCCCTTCTTCCATCTTTTCGTTTTCTCTCTCTCTCTCTCTCTCTCTCTCTCTCTCTCTCTCTCTCTCTCTACTATGGAACTAGGGTTTGTTGTGCAACCACAATTCACCGTATTCTCTCAAATTTTCATCATCTTCATCATCCAATTTTTCCTCCTTCTCTCTACTCCTCTACTGCTCTCTTCTCACTTCTTCTTCTTTCTTCTACAAAACTGGCTCTCTCTCAAATGGCGACACCCTTTAGAGATGTCGACACCCTTGAGATGGTGACACCCTTTTACGATTTGAGTATTTAGAGCAATTTCAGGTTTTGGGTTTTTATTATATTTGTGATCGTAGCAATTCCATGTTTAGGGTATTCGGTACATTTAGTTTTTTTCATGAAAATAGATCTGTAATATTCAAAACTTGTGTTATGCAGAAAATCAAGATCTGAGTTTTAAATGTGTTAAACAGTATGAATCATAAATCTGAAAGTATTTCCACATTAGTTTCTGCTATTGTTTCTTTTTTTAAACAACGAGTTAATCTTATTTTGAAGGATTTATGGTTTGTGTTTTTCCTCTACACGGTTTATGTCTCCGTATAATGTTCTTCTATTGTTTTTTCTTTCTAAAAACAACAAGTTAATCTTATTCTGAAGGATTTATAGTTTGTGTTTTTCCTCTACACGCTTTATGTCTCCATATAATGTTTACTTTTTATTCTGAAAGATTTAACTCAACACGGTTTACCATTTTACCTAGATAAACAGAGTTGAGTATATGCACTCTCGGGGATTTCTGCATCGTGATATAAAGCCTGGCAACTTTTTAATGGGTTTAGGCCGCAAGGCGAATCAGGTACGTAATCTATGACTTTCCTTTATTTATTGTAATTCAGGCGTATGTACTAGGAGTTTACGCTTGACTAAGTCGTTGTTTGAACGGAAAACATTGTTTTAATCCCATTCACTAAAATATTTTGTATTTTTATGGATCCTTTACCAAATTTCCTGGTTTTCTTATAATTGTTACAGGTATACATTATTGACTATGGTCTTGCAAAATTGTATCACATAAGCATATACCATACAAGTACATCATCTCTCTATAGCTACTTTAAAGTTTGAAATTTTTTTTAAAATTTTTCTCCACTACTATAAGGGGCATGCAAAACGGTGCGCCACGACCTCAAGTCATAATACCATCAGCAGTTCTTAGTGGTGCCATCGATAGTTTTGAGTTATGTACAACAAAACTGATAAAGGTAAATTGAAGTTAAGGTTTGTATATATGCTGATGTTTCTTTGTTCTATTGCAGATAATACAACAAAGATCAATAACCTTCCGGGCCTGATGAATTAATAATTGAAGTTTCTTATTTAATATTTTGTTTTGTACCATTTGTTCTAATAATTCGCGCATTTTGCAACTCCGGCAGAATTACCGGAATCTCTGGCACACCGATCTCTTGAGAATTATCCAGGCTGATACTCCATGTAAGCAAACTGTTACTGTCAATGTCACTCTTCTATTTTTCGTTAATGTCTTGTAATTGTCATTACTCATTTCGTCTGTGAAATTGAATTCTCCACATATTGCTATTTCGCGTTGTGGTGGTATGTGATATGAAACTTTCTCTTACTGTAGTTGAGTGAATTAATTCATATGTTGTTGTTTTAGACCTAATCATGATTTCTTTTCACTATGTGATTTTGTTTTGAATTTTTGTTTTCTGTTTCTACTATTTTAATTGATGATTTTGGATTTTAGATATTAAATATGCATTGACCATTTTGATTTTAATTTGTTTCCAAATGTAAATTTGCCGGTGTTGACCATTTTTATGGTGTTGCAGATAAAACTTGGTTAGAGTGCTTATGCATAGGATCCATAGCATGCAACAGATTCTCTTATTTCTCTTTTGGATAAGTGGAGAAAGCCTGCTGAAGTAGTCGCATCAAAAAGATGGTTTCTTAGGGATTTCTCGCTACTCGCCCTTTGTAAAATTCTCTTATTCATTGACATCATTGAGCTGAACAAGTGAGTCATAATGTTGGTTTAACATGTTATAGTGTTTTTGATTTATTCTTTTTAATTTGCGGACAACTCTACGGACGCATGCGTTTCCTGTCTTTCTACTATTCTACTCAATGTTGGACATTTTTATGACATTGTTCACCTCAGGCCCTTAGCTATATCATATCAAGTGCATCTGTTATCCAATTAGATAAGTTGATAACCATCTAATAATGCAGATTTTATTGTTCAGCCTGAAAATGACCTGCCAGATCAAGATGATAATAGAGGGAAGCCACGGCACTTTTACCGTCTGTGAGAGACCCAAACCTGTGGATCGTCAAATGTGCGGTATGACCCTCGCATATTTACTGTTGATTCTGCTCTTATGTACCCTTAAATCAGAATTCTCGCTCTTAAAGGTAAACATTTTACTCCTCTGATTTGTGTTACCGGCTTACGTTTATGGATTACGTAATGTGATTAAAGATTAAATTAATTGTGATTGTTAATTACATTTGTGTATCCAAAATTTGTGATAGGAAATGATTTGGTTAGCTATAGAAAGTATTTAACATTAAAACGAAAACAAAGATGAAATCATGTCAAATGATTGAACATGTGCGGATTTTTAAATGATTTTGATTTGGATGTTTGTGTTGTGCCATTGATGGGTTGGATTATATTTGTGATTATTATTAATTATCATGTTTTTCATTTTCTTTAGTAGCCTGAACAGAAGTAATGCCAGGAAAAGATGAATATATCCATGTGATTCAATTAAAAGTAATGCCAGGCAAAGATGAATATATCCACATATTCAATTAAGTGGCCTGAACAGAAGTAATGCCACTCTATTTGTGTGCTTCTAGATCCATGTGTACTGTAACTACATGATAGGTAAGCAGAACATTATTCTTTAATGTGGTTTCATCCTTTGCTATCACGACAAAAGCTGACAATAAACTAACTGAATCTATCCTTATAAGTTATTGCTATAGTCATTATTGGAAGCTTTGAACTTTAACAATAATGAAAGTGCATGTTGTTTTTTATTTATTGATTGTTGAATGTAATCAATGAAGTTTGTATTTAGTATGCAAAACAACTTATATTGTTTGTTGTTTTATGGAATTTAGAAAATTCTTTGTTGTTTTGTTCTATTTATAGTATTTGGTTGTGAATCTAATCTCAGTAGATATTATGTTTGCAATGGTAGATATTCTGTTGACCATTAATGAATATCACACCATTATAGGCAGAACTCGGTTGACAGCGATAATACAACGACTCTACATTGTAGTCAATTCCTTTGAACCATCCTTACAATTTCTAGAAATCATTCATGTTTTCTCTCTGCATGAATCTGTATTATTTTCTCTATGTTGCAGCTTAGAGAGTTTGTTTTTGTGGAGTTAAGATTAAGTCATTCTTCCGTTTTTCCTGGAAGTTTTTACTTTTTAGTGTCTTTGTTGATAGTATAAGTGGATTTGATTTTTGGTGAAGTTCGCGCCTTGGAGGAGGACTGGTTGAGTTGTTGTTCCGGTTTGTGCAGCAGGGTGCAATTCTTGCCAGATTATTGTGTTCAGCTGAACCTCACAAGCTAATTAACAATAATAGATTACTATAATGTTTTTTTTTAATTATTAATAGGTTGATTGAGTAACTTTACCAGCAACAAGCAACAGATCGTAGAATCAAAGAACAAAATTTTTCAACATTTTCAGACTGTAAATCTTGTGGCAATCGATTCTATTAACTGTGGCTACTACCGCCAGCAACAACATCGGAAAAATCCTTCAAAAGAAGGGTACCATCATTCTCCCCCCCCCCCCCCCCCCCCCTCTCCTTCAAGTTCAAGGTAAAGTTCTTTCTTTTCTTTATTTTTTGAATTTCATGATTTCATTAAAGATCTCACCTTTTTTTATAATATTATGGTTTGAACCATATGGGTGTGTCTGAAATTGGTCATTATTGTTTGTATTTTAAGAATTAAGATGTATTCATATGTTACCAATTGAAGATTGAACATTTTCTCATGCATGTATAGAGAATGAATTAAATTGAATAAAGAAAAGGTTTTGTGGCCTTTGATTTACTGTTTTATTGCTATATCATTGTGTTTTTCAGGTTATTAGGCCTTATGCTTTGAACAACACATGGCTGATAGGTTTTCTGATGGATATTTTTGGGGCATTATTGATGTTAAGGGCCTTATCTCTTGCTCCAGTAAGTGCTATGAAAAAAATCAATTTAAAGGGATTTTTATAATACCCTTTAGCAATTAGCCTGCTCTTAAGGTTTTAAAAAACGGTTGCGGTCGCGTAAAGGCATTTGCGATTTCGGTCGGTACAGGTGTTGTGACACTGATTGCGGTCGTCGCAATGTGAATTAACTACAATTTGTTCTTTATCGTAGTTGTTTTCGCGGTCGCGGACTGTTTTTTAAATGTCTTAATAGTGTTTTGCTCTGGTTTTTCTTTGACATTGATGATTGATCTTGGTGGGTTTTATTTTCTCAAGTATAAGTCTCTGTCATCCAACCGGTTTCTGGCTGTGGACTAGCGATTCTGTCGGTCTTTTCTCATTTTTATCTCAAGGAAGTCATGAATATTGTTGATTGGGTTGGAATTATCTTCACTGGTTTTGGCACAATAGATAATGTATGTTTTAAATTACCAGTGAATTGTGTTTAAATGAGATTTCTTTGAACACGAGAAAACCAGATCTGTCACTATTGGTTAACTGTTATGTGTTTGTCTATATTTAGGAGTTGGTGTTGGTGGCGAAGAGCAGCAAGAGGCGGAGGCTCTATATTATCCACACTCCCTTGATTTTAATATAATAATAACATAATGAATTTTTCACTTGTGTTTGTTGATGCTAGTTTGGTAGTAACAGTTTGGATTAGATTTTAGCTTGTAGAAGATTGAGGAAGTGTTTGAAATCCCTGTTTGCATTTGCTGCATTGTGCAGCAAGTATTAACATGTGTGTCCCTTTATAAAAGACAACTATGTCTTCTTTCAATCTTTTAAAATAAACTTTTT
This sequence comes from Lathyrus tuberosus, assembly GCA_022829125.1. NCBI lineage: Eukaryota > Viridiplantae > Streptophyta > Magnoliopsida > Fabales > Fabaceae > Lathyrus > Lathyrus tuberosus. Next base: position 752,585 of record JALAZF010000153.1, read on the forward strand.
GTATTCTATCATATGTAACCACTGGTGTAGTCGTACATATGGTATGGTATCAAACAAATATTGATTGTATTTTAGTAAGAATTATGAAAGATGTTTTGTGAATTATGAAGAGCATGAGAAATATATTTTCTTAAATTATTTTCAACTTTACATCGTTATTCTTAAAATATATATATGTTGCTAAAATATATGTATTTAATAGTTTTTCTTAATAGTTATTTTTAAACACATATACAATTATCTTCCAATCAATTGTCTTTTTTGTATTTCATTTTTCTTATTATTTTTTTTTATTTTCCTTTTCCATTTAGTCATTTTTCTTAAGATTTAATTATTCTTTGATTTAATTAAAGAATGATTGATTCACTTAACTTATATATTTATTTTTTACTACTTTTTTTTCCTTTCTTATAATTAAATTTAAATATTTTTATTTTATGGTTATATTTAAATATTTACGGGAATTTGAAGTTATTGATAGAAAATTTGAATATTAACGGAAACAAGAAGTTACTGATTAAAATATTGAATATTAACGGGAATATGAAGTTACTGATCAAAATATTGAATATTACCGGAAGCATGAAGTTACAGAGCAAAATGTTGAATATTAACGGGACCATGAGGTTACTGATCAAAATATTGAATTTTAACGGGAACTTGAAGTTACTTATCAAAATATTGAAAATTAACGAAAACATGAAGTTTCTGATCAAAATATTGAATATTAATGAGAACATGAACTCACTTATCAACATATTGAAAATTATATGGAACACGGCGTTTCTGATCAAAATTCTTAGTTGTAAAATGTAAACATAAAGTTGTTGATCAAAATTTTGAACACGGTTGTTATTTTTATTGGATGTTATGATTTTAATTTTTTTTTTAATTTACATAAAATTTTTTATATTTTTTGTATTTTTTTCATAACATAACTGAGGACGTATCTGCGGTCCACATCGAAACTCGTGCGAACGCATGGGTAACCAGACTAAATGCACAGGTAACACATCAGTACCGTGTGAACTCACGGATAACACACAGTACTGTGTGAATGCACGGGTAGCCAGGCCAAAATTATTGTGAACACACGGGTAAACGCAGTGACGACCGAGGCAAAATCGGTGTGAACGCATTGATATCTAATATTGTTATTTTGAAATTCTTTTTAATTTAACAAACAATTTTTTTAAAGATAATATATGAATAATTGAAATATATATTATTGATGTCTTTCTTTTAAAAACTGGAAATTTGATACAATTTTTTTTTTTTAAATATGTCATTCATTTAAATATTTATCTTTGATTCACTTATATTTTTATCTTTTACTACTTTATATTTTTTTTTTAAATTAAATTTAAATATTTTCTATTTATTATTTGAATTTCATAATCTAACTGGTGACAATTCCGTAGTCCACTACTCTTTTTACAATTTATAGTAAATATTTTATTTTCTTCTATGCTTTTTTATTTTTTCTTAATGGTTTCATATACCTAACATCTTTATCTTCATAATTTGAATTTTTTCTGTCTAACCTTTTGTGACTTATCTATATTTGATATTACATTTTTTTATTAACACAATCCTTTAAAAATTGTGAATTTAAATTTTTCTCTGTCAAAATATATTGGTCCAATTTCAAAGGTCCGCAGCGGAACCCGTGCGTCCGCACGGGTATCCCACTAGTTATAACAATAAAAAGAACAATACAAAGTTGGCATTAAAATATTATAACAATAAAAAGAACAATAGAAAGTTGGCATTAAAATATTAGTGCTCTGCTGCATCTATTTGGAGGGGTTTTTAAAATTTTAAATTTTTAGTGGGAAACGAATTACAAGACACAGCCAGTCCATCATCACCTCAGCAAAGCAAGCAACCTGTGTTTCTTCTGTCCCACTGCCCATGTGTTTGCTTACGATTTTAGAGTTTCTCCTTCAAATTTTATGGTGACAAATCTTTACTAGGTGTTCCTTTTGCACGTCCAAGGTTTTGCGACATCCTTCCCATGGATGGTGACAGTCATACGCCTGCCTTTATTGCAAGACAGAAAAGAAAATTATTCTTGAGTAACAAGAGACAACATAATTTGCGACCCAACAAGAAGAACAATGTTGCTTCACCATCAACACCTTTGCTTCCTAATGCAAAAAACTCCCAAACTCAACGTACATCACCCCACAGTAATGTCGATGATACGACACACACTGGACCGTCTATTTGGCACAATCTTCCTACTGCCCCTCCGAAGCGTAGACAAATCGATATTAGTTCTGGCATAAATCTATTTCCCATGTTAAATTCTACCGTGCCTATGTCAGTAAGAAACATTAATTCTCCCTTGGATACGTCCTCATCAACCAACACAGGTACTTTTGCATCTTCAAGCTATACTTCCCCACCACCCTCATTCATGCCCTGTGACCCCTCGCGGACGGTCCTTCGCCAAATCCAGCCTCCTGTCGGAAGTAATGCACATTCACCATGTAATGCTTATGCTTCTGGCACTCCACAATGCAACGCACCTACACATTCATCTTCTGAGGAAAACTCTGATTCAGATTCTGATCATACGGTTGCAGATTCTTCAGAATCTGACATTGAATCTGGTTTTGAAGATGTCGAAGATCACCTACAAGGTAATTGCTTTACCAATTTAACTGCCATAATTTCCATTTGTTTCTTAGTCCCGTATTATGGACATCTAATTGTTACATGCACAGAATACGTCGACATCGGAGCTCCTACTTGGGAATGCCAGCATGAAAGGCATGTATGTGGTACCAGGAACGTCAATCCAAACATAGACACACAACTACACCTAAGTTTCACATTTGCTGTAAGTCTGGAAGAGTCGTGCTACCACTGATGTGGCAGCCGCCACCTTTATTAGCTAAGCTCCTTTTCGATGGAAATTCCCCCTGTAGTAAAAACTTCCAGGCCAACATACGAACATACAACGCTATGTTCTCTTTCACTTCTCCTGGGATGAAATTTGACACAACATCACAGAGAGGGAACGGTCCTCCAACTTTTCGACTACACGGTCAGGTGTGTCACCGGATAGGTACTATGCTTCCCAATATTGGTCAACCTCCGCAGTATGCTCAGCTATACATCTTCGATACTGACAATGAGGTTGAAAACATGATGGATTGTTTCAGGTAGCTCAACTCTCTTTTCTCATATGTACAGCTAACTGTCTGTCAATCTCTTTGAACTGAAAATCGTATGTGCACTAATATATGTTATTGCTGTTTATTGTAGGAACAACAAAAAACTTGAGAGGGAATTGGTCAGGGACTTGAAGGTGATGTTGGATTCTGTCAATGTCCATGCCAAAGCGTTTAGAAATGCTAGGGATCTGTTGAGGGATAATTCTTTTCTAGACTTGAAGTTGAAATTGATATCCAGTAGACCCCGCGACAGTCGTGTCTATAATATGCCAACTGTTGCGGAAGTTGCTGCTCTCATTGTCGGCGATATTGATTCTGCAGAAAAAAGGGACATAATAGTCCATTCGCGCGATGGAGGGTTACAACGAATTGATGAATTCCATCCGGCATACCTTGGATACCAATACCCACTCATTTTTGTGTATGGCGAAGACGGTTACAGAGATAATATTCTTCACAAATATAGTCACCAAAGACAAGTCACGAAGAAAAATTGACAAACAATCAAGGATTGGTTGTGCTTTTGTCTACATGAGCGCGTCTCCGAACCTAAGACTTTACTTCATTTGCGGCGCCTTTTCCAACAGTTCCTGGTTGACGGTTATACTATGATGGAATCCGAGCGTCTCAATTGGTTGCGGAAAAATCAATCTAAATTAAGGGTCGGTAAATATAGCAACTTACAACAGGAAAACGCTGCTAGTACTTCTAATCAAAGTACAAAATAGGGCAAGCGTGTTATTTTGCCTTCGACCTTTGTCGGAAGCAGACGATACATGGACCAGCTCTATTTTGATGGAATGGCGATTTCAAGTAAACTTGGCTTCCCTGACCTGTTTATAACATTTACCTGCAACCCTGCACGGTCTGAAATAAAACGTCTGTTGCATAGCAATAATTTAAGTGCTATTGATCGTCCGGATATTGTAGCAAAGGTCTTCAAAATTAAGTTCGACGAACTTATGCGTGACATAACAAAAAGACATGTCCTAGGACGCGTTTTGGCATGTAAGTCTATGTTTCGAACTCTTCCTCTATTTTAGTTCACTTATATTATGTACAACTATTATGTTTATGCTGACTTCTACGCTATTCCATTCAACAGTTATGTACACCATTGAATTCCAGAAAAGAGGTCTACCTCACGCTCACATTCTTATCTTCTTGCATCCTCACAGTAAATACCTCACACCCAATGATATTGACAGAATAATATCCGGCGAGATACCTGACCTGAACATTCATCCTACGTTGTACAACTTGGTCAAGTTGCATATGGTGCATGGACCTTGTGGTATGGCTAGGCAATCATCACCGTGTATGAAGAACAGAAAGTGCACTAAATTCTTTCCAAAAAAGTTCATTGAGAATACCATTGTTGATGTTGATGGCTACCCTCTATACAGACGACGATTAGCTACGCATGTCACACACAAGAACGACATCCCTCTGGACAATAGGCATGTCATCCCGTACAACACAAAATTGCTCTTGAAGTACCAAGCCCATATTAACATGGAATGGTGTAATCAAAGTACTTCAATTAAGTATCTTTTCAAATATATACACAAAGTCCATGATAGAATTACAGCTTCTATTGTACATAGGTCTCAACCTTCCTCGAATAGTGTCGAACCCGTAGACGAAATTCAGTAATATCTTGACTGTAGATACGTCTCTCCGTGCGAGGCGAGTTGGAGAATCTTGTATTACAATATTCATGGCCGTAAACCCGTTGTGGAACGCATGTTTTTCCATATTATAGTTGACAAACCTGTCTACTACACCGATCATGACCGGATGGAGAATATATTAGAGAAGGCGAGCATAACGGAGACTATGTTTTCGTCATGGTTAATTGCCAACCAGACTTACGAAGAAGCCAGGGAATTAACTTATGGTCAGTTCGTCACAAGGTTTATTTACCAAAAAAGAAATAGATTGTGGAAGCCTCGGAAAAAGGGGTATACAATTGTCCGATTAATTTGGGTACCGCCGTCTACTGGAGAGTTGTTTTATCTTCGTATGATGTTGACTGTCGTGAAAGGACACACGTGCTATGAGGATATTCGCAAGGTCATTTTCTACGCAAGCTTTTCGTTGTTATGCTTATGTCCGACAACGTCAATCGCCCGGCGTATGTGTGGACACATACATGGCCTTTACTGTCCGACGGTTTGTTGCACCAACAAAGGCTCTTGGTTAATAACACAGGTCAGCTTTTAGATTTCATCCATTTGAATTACTTTAGCATATACCTTTCTAATATGGGTTTTAAGTGGCAAAACTATACAACCCTTCAATTATGGCCATACTGCATGGTTAAGTGCTGTGCATTCGAATAGTCTGTCCATACTGACCACATGGGTATTTTCCTTTGACAGAACTAATATTGAATGACCATGAGCTGCAAAATCTCACGTTGCATCATATTGAGACTCTCCTTCAAAAGAATCGAAAAAGCCTCCATGACTTCAAACCTATACCATACCCCGACAGTTATGTGTTGGAGTAGCTGGGGAACCGTCTCATATATGCAGAACGTAGTTACGACATACAAACAATGAAAAACAAATTCCAATCACTACATGCTGCTCTTACAGGTAGTTACCAGGAAACTAAATGCTATTCCTCATTTAATACTTAGGCGTTGCTTTGATCGTATATTTTTGTTATTTGTTTTAGACAAATCAGAAAGGTTGAATTTTTTTCCTGCATGGGTATGGTGGAACCGGGAAAACTTACATGTGGCGGACGATGGAAAGTGCAATTAGATCTAAGCACGACATTTGTTTAACTGTCGCCACCAGCGGAATCGCATCGCTGTTGTTACCGGGTAGGAGAACGGCTCACTCAAGATTCAAAATACCTGTCCCTACTTTATCCAACTTTACTTGTAATATCACTCACAAGGATGAGGCCGCAGAACTACTTCGACAAACAAAACTAATAATTTGGGACGAGGCGCCCATGGCTAACAAATGGTGTTTCGAAGCACTTAACAAGACATTGAAAGATGTGATGAGTACTGATGGGAACTCGGAAGAACTCTTTGGTGGGAAGGTTGTCGTGTTTGGTGGGGATTTCAGACAGATATTGCCGGTAATACCAAGGGGTAGTCGTTCCGACATTGTACATGCCACCATCAACTCTTCCTACATATGGCATTCAGTTCAGGTTTTGAACTTAACTAAGAATATGTGTCTTAATTGTGGTCCCACCGAACACGACAGGAAAGAAATGGCGGAATTCTCCGATTGGCTACTCAAAATTAGAGAAGGAAAGGTCGGAGAACCAAATGATGGGACTTCTGAAATTGAGTTCCCGCCTGAGATGCTTATCACCGATTTTGATGATCCTATCCTTGCTGTCATAACGAGTACGTATCCTGATTTCCTCGCTAACTATACGGACTTCAACTATCTAAAGAGCAGGGCTATATTGGCATCAACAATAGATATGGTTGACAAGATTAATGATCATGTGTTGTCCATTATGCCAGGTAGTCTCACTTTTTATTTGATAAGCTCCTTAACACAATACAGTTGCTGATGCCTTTCTTGATTTACGGTGACTCGTGTTGAAAATGCAGGTGACTTGAGGGATTACTATAGCTGTAATACAGTCGATCGATCGGAGATACACAACAGGGACGTTCTTGATGTTCTTACACCGAAGTTTCTCAGCTCATTAAAAACTTCTGGCTTGCCTAGCCATCATATCAAACTTAAGGTCGGGGCACCCATTATGTTGATGCGAAACATCGATCAGTCCGAAGGCCTGTGCAATGGTACTCTCCTAATCGTGACCAAAATGGCTACACATGTGCTTGAGGCCCATATCATGGGGGAAAACACCATGGCAACGTCGTATACATTCCCAGGATGGATATGTCCCCTTCACAGTCTCCTTGGCCTTTCAAGCTAAGCCGGAGACAATTCCTCGTCATTGTCTCCTACGCGATGACGATTAACAAATCACAGGGTCAGTCATTGGATTGGGTCGGGCTTTATATTCCACGAGACGTTTTTACTCATGGCCAGATTTATGTCGCACTTTCAAGGGTTACAAGCAAAAAGGGTATCAAAGTATTGATACACGATGAAAACAACAATGCCAAAACATGTACATCCAATGTTGTTTACAAGGAGGTTTTCAACAATGTTTAGTTATATGAATTTAACTCCGTATGTAACCTTAATATGACGATTTTAACATTGTTGTTTAGGTGTCATGTTTTTTGTTATACTTTGTGGGATATCCGTAGGTTTTTTTGTTAATTCACAACCGACTAATGTATTTTCACCTTCTGTATAAACAGTACAGAATTACATTACCTGTAGTCATACCTATTTTGCACTTCTATATATAAGTCTAATACAGAAACATACATTAATCTGTAAAGCATATCAACAGAGAGACACAAAGATTTAATATCAAGTGCAAGCTTACCCGTGTCATATCTTTTACACATGACAACCTTTGTTTTCATCAGTTGTATCCAAACGGAAGCGTATTCGGTCTCCACCTTTGAAATTGTTTAACACGCAGAATGCATCCCAGTCTTTTCCTAACTTGGTGCGGTATGCATCATCGATGTTCAGTATCGACAACATTTTACAACGTCCATTGTCCCCATAAAGCAGCAGATCTTCGTAACTGAATTTGTGTAGAACGCCGGCAAAATCAGGCTGTAGCTTCTGAATGTGTATAAAAGATCACCCAATTTATCAGCTATTCAACTAATTTGCAACTATATCACAACTGACTTAAACATAAAAAACAGAACTCAACTAATTTCGGTGAGATCTCACTCAGTGGTGGGAGCACGACGTCAAAAGCATATATCGGTTCGTTATACAGATACCTACTATGGAACCTAGGTAATTCCTATTTTGCATGAATCTCTTTAAACCCACATATCCCAAAGTTATTGTCCTCATAGTAGCCGAACCAAACAACGACGTTAGCTGGTAGTGAGTAGTAATCTTCAATACCTTTCCACCCACTGATTATAAGTGGTTGAACCTCCCTATTGTTGTATACTAAAGTATGATGAATACCTTGGTTGTTCAGTACTGCCCATGTTTTGTTTAAGTTTCCCCGGTACGCTCGAACAAATACAGGCTCGATCTCAGGAAAGGCCTAAGCACATAACTTTTTTATGGTTTAGTTCATGAAATTAATATATAACACCCTATAATCAGTGAGAAACGCAGACAAAAACCCAAACCACATATGTTTTACAGCCACATGGTTATACTTACTTGGAAGGATAACTTTGCTATTACAACTGTGTCATTCACCTCTTTATGCAGCAGAGGGCCAACCCTTTCCATTGCAACTCTATGAATTGTTAATTTGAAGAGGTGGTTGCAGGTATGTTGTGCCTATTTGTACTAACGAGTGGATGGTATTTATTGCTTCAACTAATGTTTCCTCTACCCTATCAAAATCACATGTCAACAATATGATTAATATTTTATATTTTCTCCTGCAGTGCGCCAGTGCCCATGTGAAGTGAGGGAATAATGTGGTCCTTTTAAAGTTATTTCACTTGCTTTACACCTGTGCTGTATTTGTGTACTCATTATGTGGTCTACAAAGCATGCATTACTTCTGTTTTCTCCACGTCTATTTATTGTTTTTCCAACTATGTTTTAAATACATTACACAAACACTGCTAATAAAAACACGAACCATATTATATTTCCACACTTGGAAAACTGTTGGATGAAAACAGAAACAACAACATGATAACTTTAACCACAACCAAAAGCGTTCTCAATTTTCCCATTGCATCACTCAAACATTATATCCTTTTACAGGGTGTTCTAAAACAGAATCAAAACATAGTAGCTACATATGCTTCATATTGTTACTGATAAAAGTTACAAAACTATTACAACTCATGACAGAGACAAAACAAAACTACACCACCAGACAATTTAAACTACACCTAATTCCCACGCTTCTTGAACCACACCGCAGCACATTTCAACGCCGCTATTTTGAAGGATTTCCAAACACCATTTTCAAAAAATTCATCGCCTCACATTCCCACGCTTCACAGACACCAATATTTCACTGGCTGGTGGGTGTCTGATGCAGAAATGCAGCATATCTCCATCCTGGATGTCTCGGTCTTTCACAAAGTCGTACCATCCACCGAGGAGATACTTCTCCATTTGTCCACGCCTCTTCTTCAATTCACAGTAGTAAGCGCATGACCTATCTGAATCATATAGGTTGATAGAGTCCTGTCATTTGTGCAGGCACCTCTTGATCACGAGCCGCGGTATTTGCTGTACAACCAATAAGCCAACGGAAATAACATCAATTCATGCATGAAATCATTACATAATAACAAACATAAAGTATATATTACTTACGTATACATTTGAACGTAAGGCCTTCGCATCTTTCACTGCACGGACCCAATTTTCTTCAGACTCTTCACAGTAAATGGGTGTAACCTCCCTGCATTTCAGAATAACCCATATCAATATCCCAATACCTCCATATGAACCAAACCGTATTGTACCTGCACCAATATATCAGTTGCAGTGAAGCTGGCATCGTAAATACTCACCCATCGCTATCAGACGATATACAAATATAGTCCGACTCTGTTTTAACTTCCACAAAGCCAACCCCAACCTTGCTTTTCCCCTTGACGTCTTTCCCGACTGCCATGGCTTTAGCTTTACCCTTCCCATTCGAAGGCTGATCATCAGCATCGTGTATAACAATGCCCTTCTGTTTCTTCGCCCCTTCAGTAGCCAACTCTATACTGTAGCAACAGATAACAAAAACACATGACTCCTGGAATCCAACGACGATCCTTATGCATGCAAACGGAGAAATATAACTTAAATGAGCGATGTTTAACAAATTTCACCTACCCAATACATATATTCTTTCAATCTTACTGTACTCTACAAAAACCAACACCGTGTTTTACCATTGACAAGTTCTGATCAAAGTCTTACCGTGATCTGCGTTCCGATTTCGTGTAGCGAGAGACGAAATGAGCTCCCATTGTGTCTTTCGCCGCCTGCCTCATCGTGAAGGACTTTGTTGGAATGGCATCATTGCTTCGCCTGTGACATTTGAAGTGGGCAGCCATTGTGTCTTTCACCACCTGCTTCATCTCCTTTGCATGCGTCCGCACGGTTGCTATGAAGAAGACGGTGACATTGTTGAGAAACAAGGGTTGTCAAATAAGTCTCCCAAGGGCATTTCTGGGTTTTCATGCTTACTTTTTATTTATTTTTCATTTTATTTTTTTTAGTTTTATTTCTATTACTATTTTTCCAAGCAATATTAAATATTTTATTCTTAATTATACCTTTTAATTTTTTTAAGTGGGGTCATATACCTAATATTTTTATCTTTATAATTTAACTTTTTCTCTATCTCAACTTTTGTGATTTATCACTCTTTCATATTACATTTTTTTTTGCAAACTCCTTTAAAACTTGCGAATTTATATTTTGGATTTTCAAAATAAATTGGTCCAATTTCATAAGTCCGCAGCGGAACCCGTGCATCCGCACGGGTATCCCACTAGTTTGGGCTTCAAAAACGCAGCAATTCTGCTCCAAAGAATCTGCGACCTATTCTTTTCTTCAATCCCAAGTTTCCAAAAATGTCTCCTTGCATGGAAACCGCATATTCCTTTTTGAATCAGAATTGATTCCTCAATCTCATATGCCACCAGGGATCAAGTCATATTCCAATCACACCTGGAACAAAAATACAGTTATTCCAAAACTGTAACAGACAAAGACGTCGAATCCACCTGATATGACATCTTGTCTAACATCTTAACCTGCAGTTAGTTCATCATGCCAGGAAATCTTGTCCAACATCTTTATGCTAAGTTAGTTTTACCAAAATTGATGCCAACCTCAAGGGTCTGGACTTATCAGACCGTCTCCAGTCTAGAAATAAACTGGGGGAGAGATTGCTTAGGCGGCGCTTTTTCGGACGAAGAAAGAACTGACAACCATATCGGTGAGAGGACTTTATCACTTGGGAGTGAAAATGACCAAAGTGACATTAATGCAACATTTGTATGAATATGAATTAATTATGCATGAAGTATGTATGTTTATGCTGACAAAACAGGCGTGACATACGGACTGGTGGATGAACACAACTGGATACTCGGCCACCGCGGGAGATAAAAGTATCATTGGTTCAATGACAGTAATCCTTTCTTACATAGGAGGGGTAGATCCTACTAGGGGTGAAAGAACCATCAATTGGTCTTCAGAGGTAAGAACTCTGCCGTGGATATCAGACGGTGTATTACATCCAAAACAATTGATCCTTCATTCAGGTGTACTGGCTAAAAGGAGTACTTTAATTCTGCATTTTGAGGTTTGATCACTCCCAAAGAAGCCATCGATGTTCCTTTTTGTGTTTAGTTAGTCAAAAAGAATTGCCATCTTTATTTTTAAAAGCAGAAGAAAATTTGACTTCATTATTTTTTTGATTCAAGAATCGTTGATCATATTTAAAAATGTCATTCTATAAAGTAAAATAAATGAGAATTGCAAAGAAAAGTACTAAGGCTCAAATTTTATTGATAGAATGGTAATCAGCCGAACGCGTGATCCCATAGAGCATTTACAAAGTTTAGAAAATGGTAATTTACGGGATAAGGGGCTACATTGAAACATAACGACCGCTATCCTTCTACCAACTTTGAATTCTGGACATCCCGAGCTTCTGTCAAAGATGACCTTGACTGAAGTCTTTCGACTGATGGTGTTACCACTGGGGATGTAACCTTTTCGGACGTAGTTACTTGCCATGGATCCCTAATTTTTGCCTAGATTGCCTTTTGAGGTTTTCAGTCTATCGGGATGATTTTTGCTTGTGTCTCTAATTTTTGCCTGGACCGTTCTTTTGGGTTTTCAATCCATCGAGACGTTTTATTTATTTATTTTATTTAGGCGAAGTATTTCTTGACTACCTCAACATTCGTGGGGTAGGTAAACTCCTCTCCATCCATGGTTGCGAGTCTCAAGGCGCCGCCTGAGATGGCTTTCTTGACCATATAGGGGTCGTCATAATTCGGAGTCCATTTGCCCCGAGAATCAGTGAGAAATGATTGTATCTTCTTGAGCACAAGGTCTCCTTTTCTGAAGACACGGGGTCAGACCTTTTTGTCGAATGCCTTCTTCATTCTCTGCTGATACAACTCACTATGGCATAGAGCCGTCATTCTCTTTTCTTCTATCAGATTTAGTTCATCATGCCGACTTTGACACCATTCAGCCTCTGTTAGCTTGGCTTCCATCAATACCATGATTGATGGGATATCTACTTCTATGGGGAGCACTGCCTCCATGCCATATACTAGAGAGAAAGGGGTTGCCCTTGTTAAGGTGCGGACAGATGTGCGATCACCCTGAAGAGAAAATGGTAGCATCTCATGCCAGTCTTTGTAGGTTACAACCATCTTTTGAACGATTTTCTTGATATTCTTGTTAGCCGCTTCTACCACTCCGTTATTCTTAGACTGGTAGGGAGATGAGTTATGGTGTTCGATTTTGAACTCATCACACAACTCTTTCATCATCTTGTTGTTCAATTTGGATCCATTATCCGTAATGATCTGGCTTGGAACACCATAATGGCAGATGAGATTGTTCTTGATAAACGGACCACCACTTGTCGGGTTACATTAGCGTATGACACTACTTTGACCCACTTGGTGAAGTAGTCAATGGCTACCAGGATAAACCGATGTTCGTTTAAAGCTTTGGGTTCAATCATGCCAATCATGTTGATTCCCCATATAGAAAAAGGCCATGGAGAAGAAAGAACATTGAGATGCGTTAGTGGTACATGGATCTTGTCTGCGTATATCTGACACTTATAACACTTCCTCATGTACTTGTAGCAATCAGATTCCATTGTCAACCAATAATATCCTGTTCACAGAATTTTTTTGGCCATTGTGCGTCCGTTGGCATGAGTGCCAAAGGATCCTTCGTGAATCTCATTCATCAACATGTTTGCTTCTTGTCTGTCTACGCATCTAAGCAAAACCATGTCGATGTTTCTCTTATAGAGTGTATCACCGTTCAGGAAGAAGTTACCAGCCAGTCTTCTGAGTGTCTTCTTGTCTTTTCTTGACGCCCCAGGCGGGTACTCTTGTCTCTAAAGAAAGCACTTGATATCATGATACCAGGGTTTGTCATCTATGATTGCTTCAATTGTGAAGATGTAAGCGGGCCTTTCAAGGCGCATTATGTCAATCTTAGGTACGTCGTTCCATTGACTTACACTAATCATGGAGGATAGGGTGGCTAATGCATCAGCCATGTGTTTTTATTCACGAGGGATGTGATGAAACTCGATTCTGTTGAAGAATGGTAACAAGCTTCTCGCGTAATCTTTGTAAGGAATCAATCCTGATTGGTATGTATTCCACTCTCCTTTGATCTGATTGAAAACCAGGGCTGAGTCTCCATACACATCCAAGTTCTTTATTCTTAAGTTAATTGCTTCTTCAATACCCATGATGCAAGCTTCATATCCAGCCTCGTTGTTTGTGCATTTGAAATTCAGTCGGGCGGCGAAAGGAATGTGAGTACCCTGAGGTGTTACGATGATTACCCCAATTCTGCTTCCATAATTGTTGACAGCTCTGTCAAAAATTAGTCCCCATTGGGATCCTGGTTCTGGCCCTTCACTGGGTAGCGGTTCATCGCAATCTTTCATTTTCAAATACATGACATCTTCGTCTGGGAAGTCAAACCCGACTGATTCCTGATTGTCAATCGGTTGGTGAGCCAAATGATCGGCTAAAATACTCCCTTTGACGGCTTTCTGAGCATGGTACTCGATGTCATATTCTGATAACAACATTTGCCAACGGGCAATCCTTCCCATGAGAGCATGCTTTTCAAAGACGTACTTGATCGGATCCATTTTAGAGATTAAACAAGTAGTGTGATAAATCATGTACTGGCGAAGATGTTTAGCTGCCCAAGCCACAGCGCAACAAGTTTTCTCGAGCATAGTGTACCGAGTTTCACAGTCAGTGAACTTCTTGCATAAGTAGTAAATGACAGACTCTTTTCTTTTTGTTTCGTCTTGTTGGCCAAGTACACAACCCATAGAGTCTTCCAAGACTGTTAGGTAGATGATCAGTGGTCTTCCTTCCACTGGAGGAGATAGAATAGGTGGATTCAATAGATATTCTTTGATGCTGTCGAAATCCTTTTGGCAGTCTTCTGTCCATACACAACTTTGATTTTTTCTGAGTAGTTTGAAGATTGGCGCGCATGTCGCGGTCATAAGAGATATGAATCTGGAGATGTAATTTAGACGTCCCAAAAATCCTTTAACCTGTTTTTCAGTGTTTGGTGAAGGCATTTCTTGAATGGACTTGACCTTGTCAGGGTCAACCTCGATTCCTTTTTGGCTGACGATGAATCCTAAGAGTTTTCCCGAGCGAACACCAAATGTGCACTTATTAGGATTCAAGCGGAGTTTATATTTTCTCAGACGATCGAATATCTTTGACAGGTGTTCCATATGCTCTTCTTCTATTCTAGATTTGGCAATCTTGTCATCGACATACACTTCAATCTCTTTGTGCATCATGTCATGAAACAGAGTTGTCATGGCCCTTTGATAGGTTGCCCCCGCATTCTTTAGACCGAACGGAATTACCTTGTAACAAAAGGTGCCCCATGGGGTGATGAATGAATTTTTCTCCATATCTTCCGGCACCATTTTGATTTGATTATAGCTCGAGAATCCATCCATGAGGAGAAGACTTTGAACTTAACCGTACTATCAACCAGCATGTCAATGTGTGGCAAGGGGAAGTCGCCCTTTGGACTTGCTTTGTTCAGATCCCTGTAGTCTACACACATTCTAACTTTTCCGTCCTTTTTCGAAAATGGCACTATGTTGGCCAACCATTGAGGATATTTTGAGGTGGCGAGGAAACCAGCGTCAATCTGCTTCTGTACTTCCTCTTTAATCTTGATGGCCATATCAGGATGAGTCCTTCTCAGTCTTACTGGCAGACATTCTGTTTTCAACAGTAAGTGGTGTTCCACGATGCTGGTATCCAACCCTGGCATGTCCTGATAGGACCAAGCAAACACATCTGGAAACTCTTTGAGAAGTTTTATCAAGTCTTCTCTGACAGTTAGACTGAGCAGTTCCCCAATCTAAACTTCTTTCTTTTCGTCTTCTGAACCTAAATTGACTGTTTCCAACGGCTCTTTGTGAGGCTCAATAGACCTTTCCTCTTGTCTGAGTAGTCGGGAGATCTCTTCAGGAATTTCTTCATTCTCTTCTTCTTCTTTAGCTTCAAATACTAGGAATTCAAAGTTGGGAGAAGGCATTGGATCGTATGTTTCAATGGGGTTTAAAGGAAGAAATCTGCATGACGTGATGATTCGTTTCTTAGGAAAGACAAAGAGAATGCAAGAGTGTGTGCAGTGTATTTTCTGAAAAATGCTTGTTTTTATTTTGGGTTGTTTTAGGATTACCATTTTCTGAAAAATGAAAAGTGAAAACAACAATAAATGCGAGAATTCAGAATGACATTATTTATTCATGATTTGTCGATTCTTGAAATACAGCCCTATAAAACAAAACTCTGTCGCTTTGGACGAAGCGAAGAGGGACATTTACAGAAAAGTGAGCCCTATAAAACATCCACTTCACCCGGGCAAGGTGAAAGGTCAAAACAAAGATGGCAATTACTTAGACTTATGGACGATTTTCGGGACATCGACAACAACCCAATGGCGACGAAGTCCTCTGTGAATCACAAAGTCTGGTACTTTCCTTCTTGGTTTGTCTTCAGAAATGACGCTGATTTCTGGTGGAGTAGGATCGTTGGAGTTTTCCTCCCATGCAGAGTTGTCATAAACGAACTCTTCTGTTGTATCTTCTATAGTATTTTCACTCTCAAGCGGATCTCCCCATCCAGTTTGCTGGATGTCCTCGTATCTGATGCGAGAACTTTCGGGAGCAGTGTATTTAACTAGGAAGTCATACTTGCCACTCGACTGTCCTAAGGTGTCCCATGTTTCTGTGGTAATAGAGGAATCATCCTCCTCAATGACGCTGACCTCAGGAAAAGCATAGTTAATGAATTCTTGTCCTGCAATCTTTGCAGATTCATCACCATGGTGTCGGACATTTTCGGAATGTCCTGAGTAATGATTCCATGACTTGGTGGGGACATGGGTATTCTTTTCAATATTACTCCGTTGATAGGCAACGTCCGACTGACTCTTTTGCCCCAAGTCTTCTGGGCACGGCTTCCAGATAGGAAAGTCATCCAGGGGATCATAATAATCGCAGTTGTCTTTCATTAGATTGTCTTCCTCTAATGAATTGGGTGGAGCGCGACATCCTTCAGGATTACAATCTCTAAAGATCATCTTGTCGTCTGATCTTGGTATATATCTCGGGCTCTGCTTTGGAAAACTGAATGTCAAGTGCGCTTCTTCCTGAAACATATAACCGTCATGGTTGAGATAATACTTCCACTCTTCATCCGTATCGGAGGAGTCACTCTCATTGATGGTATGTACTTCTTGAGACGCTGGGTGGAGGAAACCTCCGCTGAGGAAGAAATCCTGAATGGGACAAAAAATTTTGTTCTTCTTAGTAGTCTGGGTACAGGCCAGAGAGAAACCAAGACCTTTTCTTGTCTTGTTATCAGTAGGAATTACAACCTGTCCCCATCCTTTTATGTCATTACCCTTGATCACTTCGAGAGCATCCTTGTATGAGGAAATCGATGTCCCTCTTTCTGGTCGATTATCATTGCTCACTGAGAGTGCTTGGAACTGGCTTCCAACAACCTCCTATGGTTCGACATAGGAGAATGATGATAAGTTGCTCACGATTAAGGCTTGCTCTCCACATACCGTGACTAATTTGTTATTCTTGACGAACTTCAGTTTCTGCTGAAGTGTCGAAGTGACTGGCCCAGCTTCGTGTATCCAAGGTCTTCCTAATAAACAACAGTATGCTGCTTGAATGTCCATGACCTGGAAAGTGACTTGGAAATTGTGAGGACTGATGGTTATGGGAAGACCGGCTTTGTCGATAAGTGTTTTTCTAGATCCGTCAAAGGGTTTGACGATGATCTCATTGCCTCTCATTGGAGCTCCTTGAAACAATAGTCGAATCAAAGTTGATTTTGGCATAACATTCAAGGATGATCCCGTGTCCACCAGTACTCTGGCTAAAGCATCATCTTGGCAGTTGACTGTAATGTTGAGCGCCATATTATGATTCTTACCTTCTTCCGAAATTTCTTCATCACTGAATCCTAAGTTGTTGCAGGAAGTGATGTTGGAGATGATGCTGTCAAATTGTCCTACTGTCACATCCTGTTCCACAAAGGCTTACTTTAAGACTTTCTATAGATCTTCCCTGTGAGCTTCTGAACTAAGCAGGAGAGAAAGTACAGAGATTCAAGACGGAGTTTGCAACAATTGGTCCACAATGTTGTACACGCTTTTTTGGATAAGCCTCAGCATCTCATCGTTGTTCTTTACAGGTTCTGGATTACTGGTTTGACCGAATCGTGGGTTAGGAACTTCCGTTTGAGGTTCCTTTTCTTTGGTAGGCTCTCCAACTCCTCTATTGAAGATCCGACCGCTCCGTGTGACTCGAATGATGTCGACAGTGTTTACAACGGAGGGTAATGGAGTTTCCTTTCCACTTTCGATGGTCGTTGTACCGTACTTGTAAGGGATAGCCTTTTCTGATTTGTACGGTATTGGTCCTGGCAGGTAGATAACCACAGGAGCTTTTTGATTTCTCTGACCATCGTAGGCAGCCTCAATTGGTTCGAGGTTGAGAATTCTTCTACTGTCAAGAGAGACTTTTGACTCGTTGAGCTGAGGGATTATGGCGCAAATGTCCTTGGTTATTCCATGATTGGAGATTATGACAGTGTTTTTGCTTTTACTAGGGAAGTAATCTTGTATCATGTTACTCGACCCAGAACTTGAACATGGTCGAATCTCCTTCCGGTCCAACTGTTTTTGGAGGGCTGCTCATACGAGATAACATCCTTGGTTATTTTTCGAGCATACTCTACATCACTCATAATTGTGCGGTGGTACCCGACCATATCTGCTTTGTACGCAGTGCATCTTTACTAGATATGTTTCTATTGAGCAGATATCACGACTTTGATGTCAACCAGGATTCCCATCAGTCATGCTAATCCGTTGTGTGACTTCATTCAGGTAGATTGGAAGCCACCAGTGGTCCAAGAGATGTTGAAGGGTTCTTTGCAAAAGCTCACACCCTTGGTTGTTTTCGCAACATTCTTTACAATCTTGATAATCATGTGAAGCCAGAAAACCAAGTCTGACTTGCTTAGCATGTAATTCCACTAGACTGGTATTCATCAAGCGTATGTCAAAGATCTGAACCATATTCACTTGAAAGTCATTTCTTTCACGGTAGTCTTAGATCCATCAGAGATCCGTTTGACGTTGGAGGGCCTCTTGTACAAAAGAGCATCCCTGATTGTCTGTTAAGCAGACTGGACAAGCACTGTAATCGTACCATGGCAGATTATAATACTGACTTTGTGTTGAATTCATCGCCACTAAGTTGACGTTCATTGCACGAATGTCATGGTTCTGAACAATGTTGGGATGTGCATGGGCCATGTTTACTTCATGAATCCGGTGATCTTGAATCCAGTCCAGATCCATCTGTTCTTGCAGAGATACTTGTACTATGGCACACCCTTGATTGTCCTTGGAGCAGATGTCACACTGATGATAGTTGTGAGATGGCACAGGGTCGTACCCGCTCTGTTTGCAATGCATCTTCACCAGATTGGTTCCTAATAAGAGCACATTGTGAATTTGATAACTGTTGACAGGTTCTCCTTCTATCAAATTCACTGTAGTCTTCTCATGTTGCGGTAATGGGTTCGTCTAAACATTTAGATTTGTATCTTTGAAAGATAAAACCCCGTTCCTGACAAGCTTCTGTACACCAGACTTGAAGCTGAGACAATTCTCAATGTTATGTCTCGTTCCTCCTTGATGGTAAGGACAAGTTTGATCGGCTTTGAACCAAAAAGGTGGATTTTCCGGTACTACGAGAGGAGTCCTGGTTTGGACATGCCCCTTGGCCAGTAAAAGCGGAAATAACTCTGCGTACAACATTGGTATAGGGTCGAACCCTGATGGTCGTGTTGTACGATTGTTGTTGTTGTACTATGGACGAGCCTGCTGAAAAGGCTATTGCGGCCTTTGCTGATACTGTTGTTAACTTGCTTGGCTATGAGCAACCTGAGGTTGATAAGTTGGAGCTGGCACTGGGTTGATAGCGGGAGTTACCGCCGCTACTGGTTGATATTTTCACCTTTGCTTTCCTAGAGAGATATTACTGATATCTTGCTCTTTTTTCTTTTGGAAAGCACTACCGTATCTCTTGGTACTGCTGGATGGCTCTGCATCTTTGACCAATCGTCCTTCTCGGACTACTTCTTCAAGGCGTACTCCCATGTTCACCATTTCAGTGAAGTCACTGGGCGCACTTGCAACCATTTGGTCGTAATAGAATGAGCTCAAGGTTTTTAGGAAGATCTTTGTCATCTACTTTTCCTCAAGAGGGGGACAGATCTGAGCGGCAATTTCACACCATCTCTGAGCATACTCTTTAAAAGTTTCTTTATTCTTATGTGAAATTGTTCTGAGTTGATCCCTATCCGATGCCATGTCCAAGTTGTATTTATACTACTGAACACAGGCTGCGTCGAGATCTCTGAAAGTACTGATCTTGGTGCGGTTTAAACCCATGTACCATTTGAGTGCGACACCGGTTAAACTGTCTTGGAAGTAATGGATCAGTAGTTGTTGATTTTCTGTTTGAGTAGACATTTTCCGAGCTTACATCACCAGGTGACTTTGAGGGCAAGAGTTGCCTTTGTATTTTTCAAAGTCAGGCACTCTGAATTTATGTGGGATCTTTACATTAGGGACCAAACAGAGGTCAACGGCGTCCTTTCCGAATAAGTCTTTACCGCTAATGGCATGCAGTTCCTTCTGTATTTCTAAGAATTATTCCTGGAACTCATTCATCCTTTTGTACATGTCTTCGTTTCCACCAGAAATTATTTGTGGAATCTGTCCTTTCGGGACGGTGTGTACCACTGGTTGTGGTATAGACATTATAGCGATGACCCTTGGCACTTCAGTGCCCTGAAGTTTGTAACCTTGAAGATTGGCTGTCGTAACCCTTGCATCTTCATTTTCCCAAAGTTTGTAACCTTCAGGTCCAGCGATTCCTACTGCGGTTTCTGGGTCTTCAGTGACCGGTGGGATATATCCTTCAGGTATAAAGTTGAAAGGCATGCCCCAGGGGCGACCCTTAGGCATGTTGTACCGAGGGTGATTCTCATGTGTCTCCATTATAGGTGTAGATGTAATCTCTGAGATCACAGTCCTTTGATGTTGTTGCTCCTGAGCTGCTGCCAGGGTTTGCAGGTTGTTGTAAAGTTTTTCCAAACTTTCCTTTAGAGTGTCGATTTCTTCTCTCAACTCTCTATTCTCTTCCTCGAGATCGTCCATTTTCTTTTGTCGATTGGCCAGAGTATTGTATGAGTGAGACATTTTGACTCTAGAATTGTGATACATACGTGAGACTCAAGGAGAAGAAAAATGCGTTATGTGAGAATGATGAATGGTATGTGTTAGTTCTTTAATTTTAAGGGTTGGCATTAATTTTGTAAAACAAATAATAGCAGCAATATGTTAGATAGTCTGGTTTATCTTGCTAAAGAAGAACAGGTTGAGCAAGAAGTCCTAGTGTGCATTGGAACATGTTGAGCTGAAGTAGTGTTAACATCTGGAACAACATGTCCTATAGAGATGTCCCATGCAGGTCCATTCGACATCGCGCCAGAACTGAAGTGGTTTGTTAATTCTGTTAGGTTTTAACTAATGCAGAATATTCTGGAATATTATGCAATCATGAGGCGCTAAATTTTAGGTCTGAAGATTCAAGATAGAGAGAAAATATTGAAGAACCGAGACTTTCTAAATATGGAGATATTTTAGGAAGTTAGTGATTTGAAGACCTGATTTGTAGCAGAAGTTTCTGCTGATTTGTAACAGTTGCTGAAGCTGTGATTGAAGGCCCAAATCCAGTTGGGAATAGGTTATAAATAGATGTTTTGTAACCTAATTGAGTAACGCAACCAAAATGTAAAGTTCTATTATTAGGGTTGGTTCCTGTACCACTCGACCTGTGAGTTGGACAGTTTGTTAGTGTGATTCTCGAAACTGTTAAGTAAGAGGAGTATTGTTCTTAGAGGAAGCTTTTAAGTAACTCTAAGTTGTGTCTTGGAAGGGTGTCTTCTGTGCTGAATTGTTGTGTAGGTAAAGAGCCGTTGATGCAGTGGCGGAGTGTCAACTGCTAGACATCATTGCGATGATTGGGAGTGAGAAGGGTTTCTCATATCTAGAGAGGATCTAGGTAGAAGGGTCATTGGGTAGTGATTAAGTGATAAGTTGTAAACGGGTTGTTTAGCTTTGAATTGATACTACTAATAGTGGACTTCATCCCTGGCTTGGTAGCTCCCAGATGTAGGATAGTTAGATCCGAACTGGGTTAACAATTCTGTGTGTCTTGCTCTTATTTCTTTTCAGTACCATGTTTATTGGATTATACCTTGCCATTTATGATCATGTCAGACCAGATGTCGAACGGCATATTCTAGGACATCTGAATTCTGCACATGCACCAGAATTTCAGTATGCAAAGACATATTTTTTTTAGTTTTTATTTTATTCAAAAAGAAACTTCAACAAATAGATTGCAAATATCACACAATGGGGGGAAACCCCTTTTATTGAATTCGAAATATTGCAGTATCTTACAAGGAAAAGTACAGTATTTTACAAAGTGCTGTAAGGAAATGTCTAAGCTCATGGATCCTGAGTCCTCTCTGAAGAGAGCTCAGAGGCTAGTTCTTGTATTTTTCTTTTCTTTAATCGAGGCTCTTCAGCTGTTATAGAGTCGTCAGTCCTTTTCCAAGTGAAAGGAGCGAGAAAATTTCTTCGGTCTTCCTGACTCTCTATAGCATGCTGCTCTAATATCTCAATCAGAGAATCCTTCTCCTTTAACAGTTCCTGAATCTTGGTACATTCCAAATCAAGGATTTGGTATTTGTTCTTCCAAGAGCTTTTCTCACGTTGAACTTTGTTGAGAGCTACCTGGAGTTTTTCTGCATCAGACATGAAATAAAGGACAAACTCCATTAATGGAAAAACTTCTTGACGAGGGTAAGGCATTCTCAGCTTGAGGGCTCTAGTTTGCACCCAATGGAGATAAGGTTCCATGGAGGTACAGTTTGGTCTTCCCAAAGACTCTCTACCTTTCCTGTGAGTATGTTGCCAGGCATGCACTATTTCTTTCTTTAGTGCCCTGTCATTTTCCCCTTCCTTGAAGAAAAGACCTTCCAGATGAACGTTATGTGGGATATTCTTTATCGGGTATCCGAGTTGATGGCGAGCTAAAATTGGATGATAGTTGATTCCTTCTTTAGTTCCAATGAGGGGTACGTTAGGGAAATTTCCACATCTGTCGATGATCTCTATCCCTTCGTAAATCCGATTGTACCAATCTATGTCTAAATTAGTAAGAGACATAATCTTCTGCGACCATCACAGATTACTCTTGTGATCCCAAAAAGCAGCAGACTTGGGCAAATGGGAAATGAACCATTTATAGAGTAAGGGTACACAGCATGTGATCATTCATCTGCTGTACAAATTCCTTAAGTGTACAGAATGATAAGCATCTACGAGGAAGGTTGGTACGGGGTTTCCTATCAAGAATATCTTAACAGCGTTGGTATCGACGAAGTTATCGATGTTGGGAAAGAGGAATAACCCATATATGAGTAGGACAAAGACGTCTTCAAAGGCAGTTATGTTTCCTATACCAGCAAAGTATAGAGCTTTCTCCATCAGGAATTTAGCCGGTAAACCATGGATTCCTCCTTTAGTAGTTATGTGAGTTCTAACTTCTGACTCATCCAAAGAGATTACTCTTGCAATGGCCCGATTCTTTGGAATTTCTTCCAGTCCAGAAAATGGAGCTTGATCAGTGATAGGTAAATCAATCAGGTGGGAGTACTATTCCAGTGTTGGTGCCAGTTGATAATCCGGGAAAGTGAAGCAGTGGTAAACCGGATCGTTGAACTGAATCAGCGTAGACATGATTCCTTCAACCACGTTGACCCTTAATAGAGACAACAGTCCTCCGTGCTTAGCTCTGAAAGCCTCGAGATTGGTAAACATCCTTCCCAATTTCCTTAAGTCTTCTAGTTTCGGAGCCTTGAAGGTGTACTTGTGCGTTTTTCTTCTACCAAAATCCATAACGCAACCTCTGATATTTGCAATTATTGTTTTAGTTCTTTTGAAAAAAAGATTTTTTTTGTTTGAAAAGAGTTTTTTAATGAATGCATGAATGCAGCACACAAAAACATTTGAAAACATGGGTTCAAGGGTTCAACGTCACGAGCATAGAGTCATGGCTCTACCCATCCCCAAAGGTTGTACTATTTTGGTCAATTTTTGTACCTGTAGAACCGGTTCTAAGGTTCCCAAAGTCATTGACCCCTCCTAGGGATATCAACAGCAAGCTGATTCGCTCGAGCGAGCTGTAATATCCTAGGATGAATCTCATTTGAGTGTAGTATCGCGTATTAACTATTCCCGATAGTCACCGCACTACCAAATGGACATATGGTTAATGTCTACTAAATCCTCAAGGTCATGGGTACCGCACTGGGAAAGACGATGCTTTCACGACAATCGGTCGCTCAACATCGATACTTCCGCACGGGTACCTCGACTGATTCGGTGGACTGCCAAGTTAGCTTGGTCGGGATTCACTCCCTATAAGCATTTCCTGGATATGCCACCACTTATCTTAATTTTCTCTCAAACTTTCCACATGTGTATTAATCGCATTCCCAGTTAACAGAAAAATTAAACACGCATATCAAGTAATATAAAAGTAATTGATATATATATATATATATATATATATATATATATATATATATATATATATATATATATATATATATATATATATATATATATATATAGTAGGAAGTATAGAAAATGCCAAACAAAACCTAGACCTCTTAGGAACTCTAATCCTAGGACAAAACTTTCCCCAGCAGAGTCGCCATTTTTCGGTAGCGTGCGATTTTTGTCGGTGACGTGACCACCTTACCGCAATGGTTGGAATTAGGTGCTACTTTCTGATTTCTTATTTATCCTATGAAGTTGGAAAGGGAATGGAAGCTATCTAAAACTAACCTTGCACGCAAATGTTTTCTTTAACAAATGCTAAGAGATTGGGGGGGTCCGGGGTCAGGTTATACAAAGGGGAGTTGTTAATTACCCAGTGTATATATGGTTATCCATAGACTTTCTTTGGCATGTTTAAATACTTTCTGGTGTTTATCTATTATGGGTTGGGAAAATTTCTCTTTTGGGAATGTTGAGAGTGTGTTTTTGTTGTTTTCGGGTTTTTTCGTTGTTTTTGTGAAGGCACTGGACCTAAAGTTTTTGATATGTGTGCTCGCTAAGATTTCACAATCTTATGCCTACGTATTCCCGTAAAGATAACAGGGAAATCAGAGCAATCGTAGTTCCTCCAATTCTATGGGAGGAAATATGTTTGGTGTCTTGTTCAAAGCCCAAGATTGAAGCTAGATGAGTATTTGTGTCTTGTTCAAAGCCCACGATTGAAGCTAAAAGGTTTGACTGAGAGAAAATTTGTCATCTCTAAAGGGAGAATATCTCACCCATTCATCACAAATATTGAGAAATTGATTATAAGGGAAATTACTTTAACTGGGATAAGTGAATCCAGCAATGCCATAATTTCCTTTATAAGAGGGATGTCATGAAGGAGGAAAGCTTTAACTCAGTGTAGAGCAATGCCACTTTTTCCTTTATGAATCTTTCATACTAAGAGAGAGACATTGGCTTGGGTGTAAATAATCCAAAGGCTTGCCACTTATAGCAATTAGATGAAAGGGGAAGTTTACTAGGATAAAAGAGGGACCACAACTTGGATTTTTTGAATCAATAAGTGTTCCACTTACAGCGGTTATCTGGAATTGGGGTTTTTTTATTGTCTGTTTTGATGTGTGATGTACAGATAAATGTTTTCCTATAGAGAGAACTCTTGATTTCCTCTGAGGGGATTTTTGTGTACCTTGATCAATGCCCAAGGTTGAAGCTAAAAGGTTGATTCTGTTTAGGGAGTTTTATATCTGTCTTGTACAAAGCCCAAGATTGAGGCTGGAAAGAATTGACTCTTCCGGGGAAATTTTTGTATGTCTTGTACAAAGCCCAAGATTGAGGCTAAAATAGAAATTGACTCCACTTGGGAGGTTTTATCTGTCTTGTACAAAGCCTAAGATTGAGGCTAAAAGTTTGATAGATTCAGCTGGAGAATATGATCTATCTTATACAAAGCCCAAGATTGAGGCTAACTTTGCTGAGGAAAAATCATTATACAAAGCCTAAGAGGAGGCTGGTTGGGGAATTTATTATATGAAGCCTAAGAAGAGGCTGGCTTCTGCTGAGGATTATTGAGATCCAGAGACAGGTCCAAATTGGGGAATCAACTCTTACTGAGGATTGAAGAAGAGTTTAAAATATCAGATGCCCTGAGGTTCTGATTCTATTAAGGTTATATTGATGATAAAAGTTTCAACTTTGAGTATGAAAACCTATGGAGGTTTCAAACTCTGCTGAAGATTGATGAAGTGATCAGGGTGTTTCCTGTGCTTTTAGGAAACTTGAGGGTTTCTTTGAGATTCAAGAGGAGATGAGACTTTCTAAGTCTACTGGTATGAAGAGGTTGACTCTTAACTGGAGGATGATCTTTGTATGATGCCCGAGAGGAGGCTGATGTTTTAAGGGATGAGAATCAACCCTAGAATGGATGTTCTGAAATTCTGACTCTCTGGAGGATTGAACTAGTAGAGATGACTAAGTTCTATCCTATACCTGTAGGAGGTCTTTGGGTCCTTGTACTAAGCCCAAGAGGAGGCTAAGAACTTCTAAGACGCCTAAGGATCATTGTACAAAGCCCAAGAGGAGGCAGGGGATGCTTTCAGGAAGCCTGTGGATCCAAACCTGAAAAAAGTTCAAGAAAGGTTTCACCGGGAATAATCCTTTCCTTAGTGAATAGTTCTAGGGTTTGAAGAAATTCAAAAGAGGTTTCACCGGGAATTAGTCCTTTTTGGGGAAATGAATTTCTTATACATACATTTCTAAGTTGTGACAGTCTTGAGAAAAGTTTCACCGGGAATAATGTCTTTCTGTTCCATATTGTATAAGCCCAAGAGGAGGCAAGACTATATCTGGAATTTCCTATGGGGAACTAGTTTTGACTATATTAAAAGAGTAACCACTGGTTTGGTATAAACCTAGACCTAATTGCTGGGGAAACTCTAAGTAGGTATATACAAGCATACATATATACAGATGAAATATATAAACAAGTATGTGTTGAAAAGATAGTGGAACTTACAGTTGAGCAAGCCCAAGCATAGCAACTACAGCTGTATGGTTAGTTATTCAAGAAATTGAAGAAAGTTTTGATAAAACTTAGAATTTGAATATAAATCAAAAGGAAAGTTGTTGTAAAAGGAAGTTTGGGGCTTATACTCAAAGAGAGGCCCAAATGAATTCTTTAAAAAAGGTGATAATTGTGTCGCAGTTTTGAAAACCACAGAGGGACTTATACAATGACTGAGGCCCAAATTATTGTATTTACAAGAAGGATGGGTCTTACACTCTATTAGAGGCCCAAAAGTGATTGATAAGAAGAAAGATGGGGCTTACAACACAAAGGAAGGCCCAGATGAAAATTGTTTTGAAAATGGCGATCGCGTCGAGATTTTTAAAATCGTATCGGGACTTATACAATGACTGAGGCCCAAATCAAATATTTACAAAGGGATGGTACTTACACTCTACCAAGAGGCCCAAAATTGTTTCAAGTGAAGTTTGAAAAATTAAAATTGAGGGAAACCCAAATTTTAATTAATATAATATTATTTTCAAGGAAATTAAATATCAAATATCAAATATATTTAAAAACAAGTGGTAAGGTTTGAAAAATATTTTGGAAAATCATGTTTAATCACACGAAGGCTTGCAATTTAATTGATTTTGAAAGATCAAGGTGGAAATTTCCTTTTTTAAATGTTTGAAAACAAATAAAATGAAATTAATTACAAAAATTCTAACTATATTAAATAAATGGCTTAAATGCACTTTTGGTCCCTCTAATTTGGGCTTTTTATACTATTAGTCCCTCTATTACAAAACTTGCGATTTTGGTCCCTTAAGTTAGATGCACTTTGCATTTTTGTGGTCCCCTCCATTTTTGCATATGTGGCATTGATGATTAGGATTAAAAAATTATTCTTAATGACTTGTCATTGATGACTGGGATATTTTAATATTTAATAATATTTTTAATTAATTTAATATTTTTTATTAGATAATTAATAGTTTAAATTATTATTTAATTGATTAAAATTTTGAAAAGTATTTAGGGCCTATAGCCCATTTTGTATCAACATATATCAAACTCCTAAAGGCCCACTTCCATCCCAATTTATTTAAGTGATAACTCATACTTGATCAAGCTTTATAAACCCTTGAGTTATAATAGAAATAAACAATGTGGGACTCAATACTGCTACTGCAATTAACACAAACCAGAGCATTTATCTTTGACACACAAACTGCAATCACCTCTGAAACAACATCAACAAGTAGAGTGAAAGTGGAGAGGTTGAACCTTATTCTGTTCAAACAACATTAACAAGTAGAGTGAAAGTGGAGAGGTTGAACCTTATTCTGTTCAAACAAATGTGTACGTTAACATAAACCACTTTTCCACTACACTACAATAACAACATTAAAACAGGATACAAGACTCACCACTTGGACAACAGTATCATATGGATATCCTCCAATTTGAGCTTCAAGACAAAAATTCAATCTAACATGAACCAAAAAATTGTAAGTTTATTGGTTGGGGAATTAATAGAAAAAATAATAAAAGTAGAAACATACCCAGTCACGGTCTCTAGCTAACACAGAAAGGTACTTTGTACTTAAGGGGAGCTGGTACGACCTATAAAAATTTGTTACCAATGACCAGTGTTGGTTGGATATCTTTCGGTGAGATCTTAACTCATTTCCATCACCATTTCCACTTAATATCCCTGACCCGTAGGTATTTCCATGACACGTTAGTCTTAGTTGAAAAATATATATACAACAACTTTTACATTAGCTTTGGTTAGATACATATTTAGCTTTAGTTTAATAAATCATAGTAGCTTTAGTTAGATATGTCAGTAGGTATGTAATGTTTAGAGAAATTTCACATGTAAAGTCAATATCTTGGTAAGCTCTTCTCCCTAAAATATTGCAGTAGGATAAAGCCTCAAAGTCTCTTGAATCACCATGGTTAATTGCAAATTAAACATAAGAATGCTTATGAGATTCATATCACTATTTTTGTGCAACCTGCCTTTGTGAATATTTCCTCTTCTGTGAATATAATCTATGCTACAGTTTCATTTCTCTGCTGTGAATATTTCCATTAATAGAGTATTCAGTATAGTGTATTGTGTGTGTATGAAACTTATAACTGTTACTTCCAGAAGCAGAAAAATGGTGAAAATAAATACCAAAGAAACACTTGTAGTCCCACATTGATTTATTTACTAAATATACAATTGTTTATATAAGTCATATATACATCATAAGTTATAAATGTCAGATGGACTGTTGCTTTAAGTAAATGGACTTAGATCTAGTAGTATTTTCCATGTTTTAATTAATTAATTAAAAAAACCTTAATAAAGATTATTAGATGTTAATTTAATTAAAACATTATTAAATAATAAATCAATTAAAAATATTATTAAATAATAAAATATCCTAGTCATCTTGGTAATATAATTAAAAATAATTTTTAAATCTTAGCCATCACTGCCACGTATGCAAAATTGGAGGGGGGACTACAAAAATGCAAAGACCACTAAAATTGAGGGACCAAAATCGCAGGTTTTATAATAGGGGGATCAAAAGTGTAAAAAACTCAAACTAGGAGGACCAAAAGTGCATTTAAGCCTAAATAAATAATATAAATTCAATTTTTTGTGGAATAAAATATTTCAACATTTTTGTGAATTTTTTAAAAAAGAACCAATAAAAAATAATTAAAATTCAGAGAGAAATTAATTTTGAGATTAATTAAGAAAATCATGAA
This sequence comes from Lathyrus tuberosus, assembly GCA_022829125.1. Lineage (NCBI taxonomy): Eukaryota > Viridiplantae > Streptophyta > Magnoliopsida > Fabales > Fabaceae > Lathyrus > Lathyrus tuberosus. The sequence continues at coordinate 782,146 of JALAZF010000153.1, forward strand.
AAATATGAAAAAAAAATGGCAAAATGAGAGGGAAATAAAAATGGTCTGGGTGGGTGTTGAATCCACGCCCTCCAACCAAACACACATGCGCACTACCACTGGGCTGGTGATACGTCTATGTATCAAAACCACCCCATAAACATATATGAGTGGCCTAAATTTCAGGTCAGGCCAAGGCAAAAACTAAGTTTTGAGTGATATGCAAGAAGGATCATATCTCCCTCATTTCTCCATGAAACTAGACAAAATTTAGATGGATCCTACCTAGAATTTCATGAGGAATCCAATGGTGGTCTTAGAATTTTCTAAAGATGCTTATATTTTAAAACCCGATAGTGGTTTCAAAATAGGCCAAGATTTGCAAGTTCTATGCTGTCTCATCATACAAGCAACAATAGCATGGTAAATTGGTTCAAACACAACACATATGATATATATGACATGTTCATGATCACTGGACATCAAAGCAATGCATATTTTAAAGAGTTCAAGTTTTTATGCATTTACCTCTTGAAGCTCCTTGTGCTAACTATCAAGATGCTTGTGCCAGAAGTAATCCAATGTTTTAGACACTCTTGATTGATCCTTTAGAAGCTTTTAGGATGATCAAAACCAGCTGGAAACCTCAGGAACAAGAATTGGCTTTTTCTTGCAAAAGTGGCAAAAGTGACCAAAATAGTAACTCACTCAAATGGTGTTATAGTTGAGGGAAACCTGTTGGGACAGTTTGAGGATGATATTTGGAGAGTATTTGAAGGGTTAGCTGGTCTTGAAAGTGATTGGATCAAGACATGGCTTGAAAAATGTAAAAAAGTCAAAATTTGAGGTTTTGGAGGTTGACTTTCTGATTTTGATGTTGTACAATAATGAGGATGAAGGATTGAACATCTCCAATGGATGATTTATGATGTGTTTGAATGGTTATTTTAGTGGTTTTTGCTCTGGTTTCAAGAATTCCTCAATTGCTCCAATGTGACTTGAAATTGAAGTAAGAGAGGGAGAGTGAGAAAACAAAGCTTTGGTATTTTTTTGGCGTGGTTTGAAACATCAGAAATGACCTCTATTTATAGTAGAGGAGTTTTGTTTTTGAAGGAATAGTGAATGGCAACTGGTTCACTCTATTATCCAATGGATATGCCCATGTATCACTTTCTTAAATGCCAAGGTTCCAAGTCTTCACTTGGCCATTGACTTGCGCTGGTCTTGGTAGCTCTAGGTCTTCTGATTTTTGCAATAACCTTGACTCAATTGGATTGATATGTTCAGGTTCATGACAGCTCTAAGTTTCACATCAATGCCAAATGACAAAGTTGAAGTTTTTGGAATTGAAACTTGAATGATCACATGCCAAAGGATAGGATCCTTGACTCAATGGTCCAAGCTTGAAAATATCAAGTGAGTCATCAAGATTCCCTATGATCTTGGAAGAGGACAAAGCTTGTAAGATGACAGAAATTGAAATGGAAATCGTGTGGCACAAGAAATGCACCAAATATGCCTTGAAAACCAGTTTAAGCAAGGCATGTTGTGAGATCCATAACTCCTTAATCAAGTTGAATTAATGGGAGTTCTTGTACTCTTTGGAAAGCTCTAATGACATACTTTAAATTTGATGTCCACTAATGGACCTTTTAGCTTGGATCATGATGAAAAATGGTCTAAAAGTTGGTGAAAACCCTAGACAGATTCTGCCTAAAAAATTTCTAAGTGTTGGAAAAAGTGGTCATTTTCATGTTTTTGTGATTTTGATCACTCCATAACTCAAAATCCATGAGGATTTGGAATCTGGTGTAGTTGACACTTTTGAAGTATGTCATATGAACTTTCATTTGAGCTTTGAATGGAAGAAAAAGGACTTAGAGTTTGGGAGTTATGACCTTGCAAAGTGGGTACCAAATTCATTTTGTTCCATAACTTAGAAAAATTTAAGTTTCCTATGGATGCCCCTTTTGCAAGAAACCTCACTTTTCTTGATTTTTCTTGATGGATGATGATCAAAACCATACATTAAAATTGTTTTTGACTTAGGGAATCCACATTTGTGAAAAAATTAAAAAATTCAAACTTGATTTTGGGCACAGTTGACTTTTTTGTCAGATGAATTCCATACTGTGTGATCTTCTATGTAATCAAGTTCTTGGCCTAATTCAAACCTAATGGATGGATTCCATAGGTGTTTTAGGGTGTCTTGAATCATGTCCCAAGGTTTGGGAGCATGTCTTGGTCTAAAGTCAAAGGTACAGTTGACTTTTTTTTCAAAACCCTAATTGTGGTCCAGATGAAAATGAAACTTGTGAATCAAGCTTTTTGGATTAATCCATTGTTGTAAGTGGATCAATATGGTGTATTTGAGGCCCTCACATCATGTCTCGAGGTCTTGGTTCATTTCTTGTCTCTAAAGTCAACTTAGGGGTGAATTAGGTCAAGAAACCCTAATTCCTAATTTTTTATGAATGCTTCCCCTGAGGCTATTTTGACTTAATGATTGGATCCATGAGGTCCCTTAGAGCATTTTGGATCATGTTTTGAAGTATTGGCTCATGCCCAGATGAAAATTTCCATCTGGAGGCCTTGGTCGACCAAAACCCTAATTTGGTGACATTGGCGATCTTGAGGCTTGATCCACTTGGAATGTTGCAACCTTGTGCTTGATTCTTGATGTGGAAGACCTCTTGATCCTTTATGTGTGTTTGAGAGGTTAGACAAGTTGAAGATCATGTAAATTCTTGATTGATCCTTTGTCTAAGTGCTCTGAGAGGGCTCAAAACCCTAATTCTTGATTGTAGTGAATGCTCAATGTTCCTTGAGGAGATTGATGAGGCATAAAGGTACATCCATATTGTGGTAATGATTTGCACAATGATGGGAAATCTTGTGGTCAAAATTTGGGGTATGGCAAAGATATTTTTCCACCTTGACATAAGATGTCAAGACAAAACTTTACTTACCCAGTGTATGGCGACCATTCACTTGCATCTGAACACTTTGTGCTTCCCCGGCGTTCATAGACTCTTCTGCACTAGTGAAAAAATCATTGTAAGCACGACAAGCAATGATGAATAAAGTGCATATGATATGAAAAGTCTCTGATGATAAATCATCACCTGTGAAATTTCTTGTTTCTAGCTCTAATTGTAATTCTATGATGAATCTCTGTTGAATTTGGGTCGAGAGCTGGTTGTGATATCTCCAAACCTTCTTCCTTCACAATTTTAACATATATGTAAAAGCATGATGTTAAATTTATCCTTTCCTTATTTTTCGATACTAGCCTTACAATCAGAACAAGATTAACAACATCATCATATATAATGTCAGAAGACCCAAAGCCGATTATCGCACGATCACACCCGAGGAAGAATACACCAAAATAGTATTAAATAAAACAACAGAAGAGAAACAAAAGCATCATTCATACCTTGACGGAGTCTTGATGATGTGTATAGCCTTGTCACTCTAGTCAAGACTCCACCATTCATTCAAGTTCCCTCATAATGGAATAAAATAATTGTAAAATTTTCTGGAAGAAACTAAAATAAATGAAATTAGATAAAGAATGTCACTGATAGAAGTAACTTTGATAACCAAAGTAGTCAACAAAAAGTACCTTTTGTACCAGAGCATCGACATTATGCTTTTGTTTAATACCAACTGGAATTGCCAGCAATTTACGATTAGAATAATCCCTAAACTGCAAATTCATAATCACCACCGAACAATCATTAGATTTTGTTAGCTCGGTGCAACTTTGTTAGAACTAAAGTATAGAAGAACAATGCAAAATTTTTGACCTTCGAACTCGAATTACTTCTCGACCACAATGGCCTTAACTCCGAATCTGAATTATCTTGTATTATACCCTGCGGTAAGCGTTTCAATTTCTCTGAAGTTGCTGGATATTCCTGCGGCGACACCAATGGTTCCAATGAGTATAAAAAATAGTACTTCTACTTACAGTACCATGTTAGCGCAAAGATTGTAAAATAGCCACGTAAACTGACCGGAGTTTTTACCACTGTTTTTCCCCATAAACTCCATTTCTTGTCAATCTGATAGAGGCCGCCGATGATAAATAAAAGAAGAAAAATCAACCAAATTAGTATAGTCTAATATATCACTAATAAGAATCTAATTTGAAGAGTATCGAATTGAAGAATGAATTGAAGAATACATCTTCTTGATGATACTGATACTTTGTAGTTCTATATACAATGAACAACATAACTGTACACACAACTGCCATTAACGGCAACTGTTTCATCTTGATATTATATACCGAACATCTAGTAAACATCATGAGATAAAAAAACGGTTCTAAATAAGGACCTATTTGGATGCGCTTGTTTGAACTTATCTACAAGACATCCAACTAATGACATCCCATAAACTGTTTTCACCTTAATTTCATAAGTTCTGCAATATAGCATATGCGAACAACCTATAACTTGTATGGGAACAATATTTTCCATTTTGTCAGTTTCTATATAAGCACTAAGTTAACTTGTTTATCCAAACAACCTAAATAGCTAACAACTGTCATTGGATTAGAACATGCTCCAATACTAAATAATCCTTTATTCAAAACCCTCTAAAATTAAAAATCTTCATTGATCAATAGAAAACTGAATAACCAACAAAAAAACAAGAGAGTATAAACCATATATCATACAGTTTGCTTCAAATGAGAAAGATCCCAAAACGAAATAGAACCGCCAATTGCATACAGTTTTCTGTCCTTCAAGCCTCAAACTGCTGCAGAGGCACAATAAGCCAACAAAGCAGCCGAAGTATCGCCGGTGGAAGCACAACCAACACTAACAACAGGGCGGTTCATTTTCCTGAGACGATTAACCTGGCTAACAAGAACAGTCATACCTAGATCCTTGAAACTACCAGTATGACTAGTACCGCAATTCTTAACCCACAAATCATTCATGCCTAGAAACTGTTTGCCAAAACGCTCAGCCCAGAAAAGATTAGAGTTACCTTTAAAAGCACAAAAGATGTCATCATCGTCGATCTCAGGTAGAACCCGCTCTTTTTTGCTACATACACCAGAACCATAAGACCACGTGGTTTTCCCAACACGTGAATCGAAGAGGTTACACCAGTAAGCGCCATCGAATTTCTTGAGCGCATCGAGGTCGTGTTGGACATCAAGGAGGCTACTGGATTGGGATCGATAAATTATCTTGTCGAGGAAGTATGATACAGTGGAAGACGGATCGATGTTGAAAGTGACGTATTTTGCGGAGAAGAGGTGTTGGGAGACGTTAATGCAACGAACTTCGTCGCGGGTGTTTTCATTGGCGGGACAACGGTGTTTGGAGGAAGAGGATGATGGAGTGGTGGGGGAAGGGGTTGAGTTGTTGTTGTTGTTGTGAGTGAGGGGTTCTAGTTGAGATTGGGATTGGGATTTGATAATGAAATTGGTGGGTTTAGATTTGGGAAGAGAATAGGGTTTGGTTTTGGTGTTGAGAGAGAAGGGTGAAGATTGAAATAGAGTTGTTGTTGAAGAAGACATCGTGTGAAAATGGGAGTGTTGTTGGAGTGGCTCTTTGAATCCAACTTTCTTTGAAGAAATGAAAACGAAAAGAAATGATGACTTTTCACATCGGTCGCTACTAAGCTCGATGTAAAGGCCCACGTTTCACATCGGGTTAAAATTAAGGACCAGTGTGAAATATTTTATAACAAAACTTCATATTATTTAGAAACTACCACCTTGTTATTTTTTCTATCAAAGGACTTAATAACATCGGTGCAAAGTCAGGCCCGATGTAAAATCCTTTATAACAAAACATCATATTATTTACGTAACTACCACCGCATTATTTTTCACATCAATGGAAATAAATGTCTGATGTAAAATCTCTAAATCAGATATTTTTCACTTTAAATTGTTATGTAACCTAATGCATAATTCTTTGACAAATATTTTTTACATTATATATCTTGAAACCTGATGTAAAATCATTTAACCAAATATCTTATTTTTAGTAGTGCTTGGCGAGCGCAATAATAAAAACTAACTTTTTCCTCCTTTACTTCTTTTTTGTAAATATCTTTTAACAAGCAAACATTACATAACCGAGGGGTGCTAATACCTTCCCCTCACATAACTGGCTTATGAACCCGATTTGGTTTTGATGACCATCTTATCCTCTTTTATTAGGGTTTTATCATTATTTTCCCTTTCCTTACGAATAAATAAAATTTGGTTACGACTTTGTTGTATTTTGAGCGTTTAGACGCTCAGGTATTTTTCGCACCGCGACAGCTGACAACTCTGCTGGGGAAATTACTCCCTAAAGTGAGTCAAGCTTATCCTTTATTTCTAGGGTTGTTAGTTTGTTTGCTTTTTTTTTTGCTTTTTTTTATTTTCTTCTCTATTTGTAACTGGTATATTATATAACATTGTAGGTTTTGATTACTATTTGCGAAGAAGCTCTTCACCCGAGCTCAGGAATAAACATAGGCTTAAGTAAGGGATTGTCATGTATTGGCCAATGGGATGCACATCCCAATAGGTTTTTTACGTCAACTTCGCCTAGAGTAGATCAATTCAAAGTGTTCTTCATGAATTGGCAAGCTCATCCTTGTGATGAAACTTTGAATTTGGTCCATGACTCTAGGGGCCTATTCTAGAACCCGAATGTTGAGACTTCGTCCATACAAAGGATCTGCCTAAGGGAGATCCTTTAGGATTTCATCACAAATTAGGCTAGGCCCGATATCATAATGAAATTATATCTGTGCTTCGTGACCTTGGGTTTGTTCTTAAACAGCCAACAAAATCCAAGAACATACCCTGTGAGGGGTGGGTAGAAAAGACATAGAGCTATCTTTTTGTATGAGCCCTCCAATAGGTTATTCTATTAACATCTTTTCCTTCATAACTTGCATAACATATCATACATTTACATTAAAAAGGGCTATTTATCATGTACTCATTATTTTCAGGGAATTTCAAAGTTTGTTGTAATTGTTCGAGTTGTAGTATAGTGGCAAGAAGCAAAAGATTTGGAAGAATTCGCTCTGGGTTTTATCGTCTCCACAAGGATCAATGCGAGGGAAAGAATGTCGTTCAAAAATCTCTATGTTTCTAAGCTTAGTTTGAATGGTTTAAACGCGTAAAATACGGAAAGAAAAACATATGAACAAGGAAAGAATACATTCTTTAGAGAGGAGAGGGCTCGTCAGGAATTGAATTTAATTTACCCTATCAAATACTTAAATCTACCGACCATTTGTACACAACCTAAATCACTCATCGATATCATCATGTATCTCTCACATCAACTTTCATGTCTGAAGCGTCGACGAGAGTTCTATTGTATTGTCTCATCGGTGATGTCTCATGCAACTAAACAACACTGAGCATTAAACATCGATACCGACAGTGAATATAAGCTCTAAATATATTTCTAAACTTCAGAACCTAACAAATATTCATCTTAGATCGAGTTCGAACCGTATATGTCTATAGCAATCCAAACCCATTAAGATAAATATTGAAATCAAATATAACATCGATAAAGATTTGTAAAAGAAATTGTATACAACAACCATGATTAATAAATATACTTATAATCAAGTTAAACTTACAAACAAAACCCCAACAATAGAGGGTACAAAGAGAAGAAAGAAGATGAACATGAATCTCTCGGTTTGTCAACGTCGATTGAAGCAAATCCAACTTCGGATCATCAAGATGTACACTCTAATGTTGTTTCTAAGCCTCTCTATCCAATGGAATGTTTTGATGGAGTTAGGTGTAAAAATACCCAAAACCATAACCCTAACAATGTTTTACAAATGAATATATATAATTTCAAAATCAGGAGCTCGTTAAGCGCGTGCAGAGTGGGCTAAGCGAGCTCAGAACAACAGAGAAAAATCAGAATTTGTTTTCGCCATAACTTGATAACCGTAACTCCAATTTACGCATGGTCAGAAGCGTTGGAAAGCTTATTCAATGCTCTATATTATAATGACTAAATATAATTGCTTGAATACCCACAAAAATGAGATAAAAACAATCAAACTCAACAATATTTATACGAACCGGTAAAAACTACACTAAAATACTAAACGATTACTTATTCACACTAAAATTGAGGTTATTGCTAGAAAAACTAATGAATCAAGCCAACAAGCTCCAATTATTCTTACTCAAAAACACCAAAATTTGGAACTTATCAACTCTCCCCAACTTAGAACTTGTTTGTCCTCAAACAAGAATCAATCACCCTAAAGAAAACAAAAGCAATCACCAAGCAATCATGATCAATAATTTTATACAATTGAAAACAATGTATGGTTCAAATTCAAAAGTACAAGCAAAGAAATGCTTACCACTAAACTACAACGATGCAACGAATATGAAACAAAGTCTAAGTATAAAACACATGTCAAACATTCTAAAGCAACAAATTTTTCAAAAGTGAATCACACCTAACACACAACTTCATCAAGGGATGAAGAATAAATATGAGGGATTAAACTGACACCCAACAATCATGCAAACATCAATTTAACTTATGCATTCATCAAGAAAATCATATCAAAAGTACAAAAGCAATAATCACAAGGGCTTTCAAGGGTTGTAATGTGACTTGGCTAACAAGGAAGGGTCAATTTCTAAAGGTAAATGAAAAAAAAAAAAACATGCCTAATCAAATGAGAGTGATCATTTCTTACAATCTCAAACATTCACAAATTTCGTTCACCTTTTTCTATTTTCCCAATTCTTACACCATTTCACATAACTTATTAGCATAATTTATTTGCTTTTTTTTTCTTTTTCAATGCTTTTTCTCTTTATTTTCTTTTTCTTTTCTTTTTCACTTTTTTCTTTCTTTTTCAATCTTTTTCTTTCTCAACCGCATAGCAACCAACCTTTTCTCCCCAACTTGAATACAACCAAGCAATGCGATGTGAATGCTCCCAAACGTATTAAGGAAAATGTAAAAATTCAAACCATAATTAATGGTTGAGGGTTCAAGAAAAAATTCAGAATCCATAAAAAAATGTGCTCAACACTAACATGGATTCTAACAAAGGCTCCAAGGGGTAAGCAAATTCTCACTCACTCATAAGGTAGATTGACTATTTGGTCAAGTGGTTGTGCTCAAAATCAAACAAAATGCGTTGATCATTTTCATTCTTTCATACAATCAACACAAATACAATATTAAACATAAGTCAAATGAGTTAAACAAAGATGTTGCTCTCCTATGCATTTAGTAAACAATGGATGGTTTCCTCACATTTGGTTATGAACTAAAGTGATTCACAAATGAACAAAAATTGCTAGAGAATGAATTGCATGTTATTTGTACAAAGCCTAAGGTTCATAAACGTGTTATGTTGTAGAAAGCAATAAACACATACTTTGACAATGCAAATTTATATCAAACTCTTATTACCACCACACATTTTCTTGTTGAAACACTCAAACTTGAACAATCACAAAATGCATCCTCAAGCTAATCAAAAACAAAACTTGAGAAAAAACACAAAAATTTCTAACAAACTAAAAAATATCAAATTAAACTAACAAAAGATAAAGCTATACAAACTCAAAAACCGTTGGGTTGCCTCCCAACAAGCGCTTGTTTCATGTCGTTAGCTCGATGCCTTTATTGTGCTTGGCTAGTAACTTCTTCACAGACATCCTGATGTTTTTTTATCAAAAACCTAAAGAAAGTGTCCTAACCAAACACTTGAACAAACGTTACAGGAACAAAATATATAAAACACTTGAACAAACATGATGGAAAACACATATGTACAAACGCTATGGAAAACACATATGTACAAGTTTGTGTCGAAAACAAGTATGGAACATAAGTATAAACAAGCACGGCACACAAACATAAACAAGTATAGAAAAAATTATATACAAGGATGGAAAACAAAAGCAAAACAAGTATCTATACAAGCATATATACAATATAGACAATTATGTACAAAGCTTAGAAATATAGAAACTATTGCAATGCTTTCAATATCAAAACACCAATCCCCGACAACGGCGCCATTTTGTTCGAGGTGCAGTGTAGAGGCAAGAAGAAAAAAATTTGGAAGAATTACCTCCGGGTTTTATCATCTCCATAGGGATCGGTGCGAGGGAAAGAATGTCGTTCAATAATCTATATGTTTCTAAGCTTGGTTTGAATGGTTTAAAAGCATAAAATACGGAAGTAAAAAATATATGAACAAATAAAGAATACATTCTTTAGAGAGGAGAGAACTCGTCAGGAATTGAATTTCATCTACCCTATCAAATACTTAAATATATCGACCAGTTGTACACAACCAAAATCACTCATCGATATCATCACACTTTGCTCACATTGTAGCGGGCGATTTTGGACGCGGTTCTTAAGCGCTGGTCGCTCTCTGCGGTTTGAGCTTTGACTACAGGTCGATTCATTTTTTATCCTATTGTGAGCTGAATAAGGAAGGGAAATAGATGTCTCCAATTAACCCTGCTTTGCATACTGAGTTTAAACAGCGGTCTGTTAGGTTACGGATGCTATCAATGTGGGGGGCCTTTGTACTGGTTATTTGTATTTTCGCCAATACTGTTTTCTTTCTTTTTACCTGGGCAGAAGGTTTCTGGCGGGGAACAAGGATTAGGATGTTAGGACTGATGCTTTTGAATTACTGCTTTTAATTGATGGAGATATGGGATTTGGGTTTTTTGTTGATTGCGCTCGCTAAGATCTTTTCTTTCGATCTTATGCCTACGTATTCCCGTTTACCGAAATAGGGAAATCAGATCGTTCGTAGTTCCTCCTATTCTATGGGAGGAAATGGGTGTTTTGGTGTCTTGTTCAAAGCCCAAGACGTGAAGCGAAAGGTGGTTTGTATCTTGTTCAAAGCCCAAGATGTGAAGCTGAAAGGTCTATTTGTGTCTTGTTCAAAGCCCAAGACGTGAAGCTGAAAGACCTCGGCTTTAGAGAGAATTTGTCATCTCTAAAGAGGGGGAAGGAGAATTACTTTAACTTGGATAGGCGGATCCGAGCAATGCCATAATTTCCGAAGAAAAGGGTTTTAACCTGAAGGAGAAGACTTTAACTCAGTGTAGAGCAATGCCATCTTTCCTTAGGAATTTCTCATGCTAAAAGAGGGACAGTGGCATGGATATAGATGATCCAGAGGCTTGCCGCTTACAGCGATTAGATGAAAGGAAAGGAGTTGTTGATGTTTGTGTACTGTGAACGAGGCACAACTTTGATGCTAAAAGGTTGATTGGATCAACCAGTGGTTTTCTTATACAAAAGCCTAAGAGGAGGCTAATTTCCGCTAGGAAAATCATTATACAAAGCCTAAGAGAAGGCTATTTTGTGTCTCGTACAAAGCCCGAGAGAGAGGCTAAAAGTTTGACTCAACAAGAGAGTCTTTGATACTCAACAAGAGAGTGTTTTTGTATCTCGTACGAAGCCCGAGATGGAGGCTAAAGTTTGTTTGGCTAAAAAAAAGAACCTTTTTGTATCTCGTATAAAGCCCGAGATGGAGGCGAAAAGGTGATTGACTCAATGAGGGAGTCTCTTATGTGTCTCGTACAAAGCCCGAGAGAGAGGCTAAAACGTTGTTTGACTCCGCTGGGGAGAATCATTGTACAAAGCCCAAGAGAAGGCTAAGGTTACTGTGTCAGTTAAGTGACAGGTCCAGCATACTGATTTTGAAAGAGAAAATCAGTTCTTATATGAGCAACACTGTACTCAGGGATTTGATTTGAGGATCAGGGATATTTCCTTCTCTTTGAGGAAACGGGAGATCCAAAGGGTATTGAGACTGTCCGAGTCTGCGGGTTTCCTTCCTATTTAACGAAGGGGTCACTTGAGAATGTCTTTGAGACTCAAGGAAGTTAGACTGTCCAAGTCTAGAGTTTTATCTTTTGTACTATGCTTTGAGAAACAGTAGTAGACTCTATGAAAGGACTGTTCTATGAGGATGGCTAGGTTCTGTTCCTATACCTCTAGGAGGACGTCGGGATAATTTGTACGAAGCCCAAGAGGAGGCTGGAAACTTTTAAGAAGCCGACGGGTCCTTGTACGAAGCCCAAGAGGAGGCTATCATTCCCGAAGGAAGAGATCATTATACGAAGCCTAAGAGGAGGCTGTGAATACTTCTAAGAAGCCGTAGGGTCCTTGAATAATGCCCAAGAGGAGGCCGGGGTTGCTTTTAGGAAGCCTGTGGGTCCTTGTACGATGCCCAAGAGGAGGCCGATGCTTTTAAGAAGCCCGTGGGTCTATCATCTCCTTTCCATTAGGAGAGATAACTCTTTTAAAGATAAAAACTACTGGTAAACGTGCGAGGTTTACTATCCAGCGACTTTTAGCTTTTAAAGAGGGTTCCTTAGTTAAGGTCCAAGATTATGACCGTAGTGGGTACCCAAACCCCGAGACATTCAAGGCAAGCTATCCACAAGGAATAGATCAAGTCAGGAAAGTTCGAGAATTTGGAAGAAACTCAAAGATGCCATTCACGGAGAATACATTCATCTTGGGGATTAGAGCTTCTTGACGATTCCTAAGGAGGACAGCCAAAGAGAAGACTGTATCTGGTGCTCCTATTGGGGATCTAGGCGTCTATTTCTACGAATAAATGAAACGGCGTCACCTAGTTCTAGACGTAGTTGCCGGGGAAACTCGAAATATCTATACTATTATTACACAGTAGATATGAGTTTATGAAAGGAGACTTACAGTGAGCAGCCCCACAATACAGTTTATAATATGAAAGCAGTAAATGAAAGCGATAACCACTTACTCGGTTGTAGTGCTTCCATGCTGTTTGGTTAGTTGTTCAACAAAGAAAGATTGAAAACAACAGTATATTCAAAATCAAAGGAGAAAGTGCTTTGAAAAAGAAAGATTTGGGGCTTACAGCTCAAGGAGAGGCCCAGGGTTTTATCAGTGAGCACACTGTTTGACTTTGTACAGTGGGACTTATACAAGTGACTGGGGCCCAAAAAGGTTTTCTGTACAAAGGGATGGGTCTTACACTCTCTCAAGAGGCCCAAAAAAGGTTTAAAGAAAAGAGAGTGGGGCTTATAACACGAGGGTAGGCCCAAATGATTTTTTGTTTAAAAATGGCGATCGCGCCGAGGTTTTCTTTTAACGCAGAGGGACTTATACAATAAGTGAGGCCCAAAATGTTTTTGGTTAAAAGGGGGATTGGGTCTTACACTCTAATAGAGGCCCAAAGTGTTTTGAATGGGTATTATAGCTCAAGGAGAGGCCCAGATGATTTTTATTTTTAAACGGGCGACGATCGCGCCGTTTACTTGTACAGAGGGACTTATACAATGAGTGAGGCCCAAAAAGTTTTTGTACAAGGGGGGATGGGTCTTACACTCTCTTAAGAGGCCCAAAAAGTTTTGAAAATGATTTATGAGGGTTGAATTAATCCAAAACCCTAATTTGTTTTCAAAATGTATTTAATTGAATAAAAATTCAATTAAAATGATCAAAAATTGTTTAACACATGGAAAACAAATTGTGATCTTGGATTAATGCTTCAAAAATTAAGTATTGACCTACAAAATAATTAGAAAGCATTAAAAGTTGCAAAATCAATGTAGAAAAAATATTTAAAATGTCAAAAAACAATTAAAATATTAATTCTTTGCAAAAATATTAATTATATGAAATAAATAATATTTTTGGGATTTTTTGTGAAAATAAAATATTTTAACATTTTTGTGAATTATTAAAAAAAGAATCAACTCAAAATCATTAAAACTCAGAGAGAAATTAATTTTTGAATCAATTAAACAAAATCACAAAATTCAAATATTTGAATTTCTAAAAATGGCGCCAAGAACAAGCTGAAGAACACGCGCGTGTTCTTGGTTTCTCAGATTTGCATTTTCTATCCAATATCCATGAATACGTAATCATATCATGCAATCCACATATCATTATGCTCGTCTCAACCTCACGATCATGTCTATGTACTTTAATTTCATTTAAATTAAACATACAACAAGAAATCACGAAGAGACCTCAAGAACCCTAATTTCTGCATGAAGGCTAGGATTTTTGATACACGATTCAAACAATGCAATTAATTGAGGGAAAACATTCCATGCATGATTATGAACATATGGCCAAATTATTGTGCGAGGAAATATGCATAGATTGAGAGATGACCAAGTATGTGCTTACCTCCAAGCCGTGACAGCAAGTTCAAAGTGATTTTTGATTTGGAGGTGTTACAGATGAGTGGTGATGATCTGAACAGCTTCCCTACACCCTATGGATTGTGTTTGGATGGTTGGACTTGATTGAAATTGGCTGGATCATTTTGTGGTACCTCAGCTGCACTTTGGTTAAAACCTTGAGCAACCAGCTGGTGATTTTGTGAAATTGGTGTTTCAGAAGTAATCTAAGTGTTTGATCAGCTCATATGTGATGTATGTGAGGTGTGTGAGTGATTGGTTTGATTGGAATTGCTCTCAAACTCAAAACCCGATAGTGACTTGCCTTAGAAGGCAAAATTGGAGTGAAAGAAGAGATTTTAAGGAAAGCATCTGTTAGATGGCTTTGGTGTACTCAAACTGACCACAATTGAGCTCTATTTATAGTAGAGCAAGTTTGTTTTGCAAGGAATAGTGCATGGCAGCTGGTAAGTTGTTTGGCCAATGTTGGCAAATGAAAATCCAAGTCTCCTCTAGCCATTGACTAGAGGTTAAGGCACAGAGCTTTGGTTCCCTTGGTCTTGGATAAGTCTTGACTGATTTCAGATGAGAATGGCTCAGTCCATGCCACCTTGATGGTTTCATTGAATGCCTTATTCCAAATTTGAAGTCTTGTCCCTATTTTGGCCATTCTAGGTTCAACATGCTATTTCTTGTTCCATGGACTTTGGAGGCTTGGCTCAGTGATTGTCCCCTTTAGATTCAATCCTCTGAGGTGTCCAAGTGGATAGGAGCAATTGAATTTGGCTGATTTTGGCAAATCGACCAAAGTTGCAAATTCTGCCTTGCCTTGACAGATTTCAGCAAGGCAACTTGGTAATGTTGTATCTCATGGTGTAGGTTGAATTTGGCAATGTTCTTGGCCATTTTGGAAAGCTCTTACATGATACAACAACTTTTTGAACAAGTTTGGTTTTGATCTCTTTTGATTCCAAGTGAAAAATCCCCCTACATTTGGCAAAAAGTGAGGCAAAATCTGACTTAGTGAAAATTTCACTAAGTGTTGGAAAAAATGACATTTTCACTTTTCAACCACTTTGATCACTCCATAACTCAAAATCCTTAATGAATTGGAATGACTTGTAGTTGAAGTTTTTGTAGGTGATAATGAGGGCTACAAATCCATCTTTGGATGAGAAAAAATGGCCTTGTGGTTTAGGAGTTATGGTCCTCCAAAGTTGGTACCTTTGCCACTTTATTTTTAACTTAGAAAAATTTCTAAGTTTTATGGTTACCCCTTTTACAAGTTATCTCACTTTTCTTGATGAATGATGATTCAAATCATACATTAACATCATTTTAGGGTTAAAAATCCATTTTGGTGAAAAATCTCAAAAAGTCAAAGTTGACTTTTGTGCACAGTTGACTTTTTATCAGATGAATTCCAAACTGTGCAATTCTTCAGGAAATCATGTCCTTGACCTAAATCAAACTTGATGGACATGTTCCATGGGTGTCATAGGGTATATTCAATCATGTATTAGGGTTTGGGAGCATGTCATGGTCAAAAGTCAAAGTTACAGTTGACTTTTCTCTTAAAACCCTAATTGTGGTGCAGATGAAATTGAGACTTGTTGCTCAAGCTTCTTGGATCAATCCATTGTTCCAAATGGATCAATATGGTATATTAGAGACCCTCAAATCATGTCTTGAGGTCTTGGCTCATGGTTTGTCCCAAAAGTCAACTTAGGGGTGAATTAGGTCAAGAAACCCTAATTCCTGATTTTTGATGAATGCATCCCCTGAGGCAAAATTGACTTGATGATTGGGTTCATGAGGTTCCATGAAGTATATTAGGTCATGTTTTGGATCATTGCCTTGTGCCCAGATGAAAATTTCCATCTGGAGGCCCTGGTCGACCAAAACCCTAATTTGGTGACACTGTCGATCTTGAGACTTGATCCACCTAGAAGGGAGCAGCCTTGTGCTTAATCCTTGAAGCGGGAGTCCTTTTTGATCCAT
Organism: Lathyrus tuberosus; assembly: GCA_022829125.1. Lineage (NCBI taxonomy): Eukaryota > Viridiplantae > Streptophyta > Magnoliopsida > Fabales > Fabaceae > Lathyrus > Lathyrus tuberosus. The sequence continues at coordinate 798,326 of JALAZF010000153.1, forward strand.
TGTGGATGTTTAAGAGATTAGACAAGTTGAATATCATGTCATTTCTTGATTGATCCTTTGTCTAAGCACTCAGAGAGGGCTTGAAACCCTAATTTTGATTGTATTGGATGCTCACCCATCTTTGGGGAGACTGATGAAGCATGATGGTTCATCCATATTGTGATGATGATTTTCACAATGATGGGAAATCTAAGTTGTCAAAATTTGGGGTATTACAGATGCCCCTATTTAATCTTCTTGGACACGAAGGTGTGAATGACGAAGGGATTCGGGCATTCGGGGTGCAAGAGGATTAAATATCGGAATACCCGAAATTTTGATGGTGGTTATGAATGGTAGTTTACGCATTCATCTTCTTTAGCTAAGCAATGATGCTTAGAAAAGGTAAACTTCCCCTCGATCCTGGTCTCCTACCAAGAACTGGTCTCAGTCTCTTTTGAAATAAACTTCCCCTCGATCTTGGTTTCCTACCAAGGAACTGGTCTCAGTTGTGGAAACAAACTTCCCCTCGATCCTGGTTTCCTACCAAGGAATTGGTCTTAGTTTCTGATTTAAACTTCCAATCGATCCTGGTTTCCTACCAAGGAACTGGTCTTAGTTTCTTTTGTCAATAAACTTTACTGACAAGGGACGCTATTCATAGCGGCTTTCCTTCAAACTTCTCGCCGAATTTTCCTGGGGAGATGCAATTTGAGTGGAAAAAGTTTTGATGTCAGACTTGTTGGGGAACCCATTCGCCTGAGTTGTAGAGGTACACAAACTTCTCTGTTTTGGAGACGCCATTTGTCGATTCTACTGGGGAAAGCGAGTCTCTTGAGAGACTGTTTTCGTTTGGGGTTACATTATACTTTTCTCGGGATCTTCCCGGAGAAATGCCATATGATGGGATCCAATTTTGAGGTGCCAATGACCTTCTCATCAGTGGTTTTTCGGAGCAAAACTGGCGTGCTGCCGAATCTCTGATCACGAGGCTTTCTCTGTGGATTTTCCTTAATCCGGGAAAGCAAGGATATCATCTTCAATGGCGAAGAGTGTTGCTTATTGAAAGTTTTCTCTGGCTTTTCAGAGGTTCAAGTTATCAAAGTGGTCAAGGACCAACTTCTTTCCAGAATTAAACTGGAAGCGAGGTTGTTCAGACACAGTATTTCCTGACGAGGCAAGAACTGACAACTCGATTGAGAGGACTTTTACCACTAGGGGACAGGACCGACTAGAGTGATAGTGATGCAATATGAAATGTGAATGCAAATAAAAAATGCATGAAGTACGTATGTATATGCTGACAAAATAGACGCAACATACAGACTAAGAGATGAACACAATTGGATACTCGGCCATCAAGGGGCGAAGAAGTACCGTTGATTCAAAATAGCAATTCCACCTTGCTTAGGAGAGATAGTCCCGTTGGGAGCTATGTTGATCGGGCTTAGGAGATGAGAACTCGGCCGAGGATGTCAGACGAAACAAGGTCTCTGACACAGTTGATCCCTTCATTCAGGCGAACTGGTTTAGAAGGAGTACTTTGATTCTGCATTTTGAAGTTCGCTTACTTCGGGAGAAGCGATCGATGTTCTTCTGATGTTCAACAGTCAAAAGAAATGCCATCTTTAATTTAAAAGCAGAAAAAGTTTAACAAGTAAATTTATTTTTGTTTTATTTCAAGAATCGCTGATTAAGTTTAAACAACGTCGTTCTGTAAAGCTAAAACAAGTAAAGAATTACAAACAAAAGCACAAGGGCTCAAATTTTATTGATAAGATGGAGATCAGCCAAACGCGTGATTCCAAAGAGTATATACAAAGTTAGAAAATGGTAATTTACAGGGAAAAGGGCTACGTTGAAACATAACGACCAGTATCCTTCTACCAACTTTGAGTTTGGGACATTTTGAGCTTCCGTCGAAGATGACCTTTGACTGGAGATTTCCTGCGATAGATGATGCTATAACTGCTGCTGAGGGACTTGCCTCTGTTGAACATAGTTACTTGCCATTATCCCTAATTTTTGCCTGGATTGTACTATGAGATTTCCAATCCATCGGGATGATTTTTTTTCATGTCTCTGACTTTTACCTGGACCGCCCTTTCGGGTTTTCAATCCACCAAGACGTTTTTTTTTAGTTTATTTTTAGGCGAAGTATTTCTTGACTACATTAACATTCGTGGGGTAGGCAAATTCCTCTCCGTCCATGGTTGCAAGTCTCAAGGCGCCGCCTGAGAAAGCTTTCGTGACCACATAAGGGCCATCATAATTTGGGGTCCATTTGCCCCGAGAGTCAGTGAGAAATGATTGTATCTTCTTGAGCACGAGGTCTCCTTTTCTGAAAATACGAGGTCGGACCTTTTTGTCGAACGCCCTTTTCATTCTCTGTTGATACAACTGACCGTGGCATAGTGCCGTGATTCGCTTCCCTTCGACCAGGTTCAGTTCGTCGTGTCGACTTTGACACCATTCAGCTTCGGTGAGCTGAGCTTCCATCAATACCCGGATTGATGGGATCTCTACTTCTATGGGGAGCACTGCTTCCATGCCATATACTAGAGAGAAAGGGGTTGCCCCTGTTGAAGTGCGGATAGATGTTCAATAACCGTGAAGAGCAAAGGGTAGCATTTCGTGCCAATCTTTATAGGTTACAACCATCTTTTGAACGATCTTCTTGATGTTCTTGTTAACCGCCTCTACCGCTCCGTTCATCTTGGGTCGGTAGGGAGATGAGTTATGGTGTTCGGTCTTGAACTCTGTGCACAACTCTTTCATCATCTTATTGTTCAAGTTAGATCCATTATCAATAATGATCTCGCTTGGAACACCATAACGGCAGATGATATTGTTTTTGATAAATCGGACCACCACTTGTCGGGTTACATTGGCGAATGACGCTGCTTCGACCCCCTTGGTGAAATAATCAATGGCTACCAGGATGAACCGATGTTCGTTTGAAGCCTTGGGCTCAATCATACCAATCATTTCGATTCCCCATATGGAAAAAGGCCACGGGGAAGAAAGAACTTTGAGATGTGATGGCGGTACATGAATTTTGTTGGAGTATATCTGACACTTGTGACACCTCCTCATGTACTTGTAGCAGTCGGATTCCATGGTCAACCAATAATACCCGGCCCTTAGAATTTTTCTCGCCATTGTGTGTCCGTTGGCATGAGTGCCAAAGGATCCTTCATGAATTTCTTTCATGAGCATGTCTGCTTCTGGTCTGTCGACACATCGGAGCAAGACCATGTCAAAATTTCTCTTATAAAGAGTGTCACCGCTCAGGAAGAAGTTTCCAGCCAATCTTCTGAGGGTTTTCCTGTCTTTTCTGAGTGCCCCAGATGGGTACTCTTGTTTCTGAAGGAAACATTTGATATCGTGATACCAAGGTCTGTCGTCTATGACTGCTTCAATCGCGAAGATGTAAGCGGGCCGTTCAAGGCGCATGATGTCGATCTTAGGTATGTCATTCCATCGACCTACACTAATCATGGAAGAGAGAGTGGCTAATGCATCAGCCATGTGATTCTCATCACGAGGGATGTGATGAAAGTCGACTCTGTTGAACAAGGGTAACAACCTTCTTGCATAGTCTTTGTAAGGAATCAATCCTGATTGGTATGTGTTCCAATCTCCTTTTATCTGGTTAATAACCAGGGCTGAATCGCCGCATACGTCCAAGTTTTTGATCCTTAAATCAATCGCTTCTTCGAGACCCATGATACATGCTTCGTATTCGGCCTCGTTGTTCGTACATTTGAACGTAAGTCGAGCAGTGAAAGGAATGTGGGAACCCTGAGGGGTAACAATGATTGCCCCAATTCCATTTCCATAATGATTGACTGCTCCGTCAAAGATAAGTCCCCACTGGGAACCTGGTTCTGGCCCTTCACTGGGTAGCGGTTCATCGCAATCTTTCATCTTTAGATACATGACATCTTCGTCTGGGAAGTCAAACCCGATTGATTCTTGATCGTCAATCGGTTGATGAGCCAAATGATCGGCTAAAATACTTCCTTTAATGGCTTTCTGAGCATGGTACTCTATGTCATATTCTGATAGTAACATCTGCCAACGGGCAATCCTTCCCGTGAGAGCAGGTTTTTCGAAAACGTACTTGATTGGATCCATTTTGGAGACCAACCAAGTAGTATGATGAATCATGTACTGGCGAAGACGTTTGGCTGTCCAAGCCAAAGCGCAACAAGTTTTCTCAAGCATTGTGTACCGAGTTTCACAATCGGTGAACTTCTTGCTCAAATAGTAAATGGCAGACTCTTTCCTTTTGGTTTCGTCTTGTTGGCCAAGTACACATCCTATTGAGTCCTCTAGGACTTTGAGGTAAATGATCAGTGGTCTTCCTTCCACTGGAGGTGATAGGATCGGAGGATTCAACAGATATTCCTTGATACTGTCGAAGGCGGTTTGGCAATCTTCTGACCAAACGCAATCCTGGTTCTTTTTGAGTAATTTGAAAATCGGCGCACATGTCGCGGTCATAAGGAATATGAATCTGGAGATGTAGTTAAAACGTCCCAGGAATCCTCTGACTTGTTTTTCAGTTTTCGGAGAAGGCATTTCTTGAATGGCCTTGACCTTGTCAGGATCAACTTCAATTCCTTTCTGGCTGACGATGAACCCTAGTAATTTCCCCGAACGGACACCGAAGGTGCACTTGTTAGGATTCAAGCGGAGCTTGAATTTTCTTAGACGTTCGAACAATTTTGACAGATGTTCAACGTGCTCATCCTTTGTTCTTGATTTTGCAATCAAATCATTGACATATACCTCAATTTCTTTGTGTATCATGTCATGAAACAGAGTAGTCATGGCCCTTTGATAGGTTGCCCCGACATTCTTCAAACCGAACGGCATTACCTTGTAACAAAAGGTACCCCATGGGGTAATGAACGAAGTTTTCTCCATGTCTTTCGGCGCCATTTTGATCTGATTATAGCCCGAGAATCCATCCATGAAGGAGAATACTTTGAACTTTGTTGTGCTGTCAACCAGCATGTCAATGTGTGGTAAAGGAAAGTCGTCCTTTGGACTTGCCTTGTTTAGATCTCTGTAATCAACACACATTCTGACCTTTCCATCCTTTTTGGGAACGGGTACGATGTTGGCTAACCATTGAGGATATTCAGATGTAGCGAGGAAACCCGCGTCGATCTGTTTCTGTACCTCCTCTTTGATTTTGATGGCCATGTCCGGGTGAGTCCGTCTCAACCTTTGCTTTACTGGCGGACATTTCGATCTTAGCGGTAAGTGATGTTCCACGATGCTGGTATCCAACCCTGGCATATCCTGATAGGACCAAGCGAATACATCGGGGAATTCTTTGAGAAGCTTTATCAAACTTTCTTTGACAGTTGGACTGAGCAGTGCTCCAATCCTGATTTCTTTTCTCTCTTTTTCTGAACCCAAGTTTACCGTTTCCAACGGCTCTTTGTGAGGTTCAATGGACCTTTCCTCTTGTCTGAGTAGTCGGGAGATCTCTTCTGGAATTTCGTTGTCATTTTCTTCTTCAGCCTCGAATACCGGGAACTCAAAGTTGGAAGAAGGGATCGGATCGCATGTTTCAACGGGGTATAAAACAAGCAATCTGCATGACGTGATGATTCGTGTTTAGAAGAGATAGAGAAAATGTAAGTGTGTGTAGTGTATTTATTTTACTGCTTATTTTTATTTTTGAATTGTTTTTTTTTTTAGGATTACCATTTTCTGAAAAAGCAAAAAAGAGAAAACAGCAATTAATGCGGAAATTACAGAACGACGTTATTTTATTAATGAACAAGTCGAATCTTGAAACTACAGCCCTATAAAACAAAACTCAATTGCTTTGGACAAAGCGAAGAGGGAAATTTACAAAAAGCGAGCCCTATCAAAACATCTGTTTCACCTGGGCAGGGTGAAAGGTTAAAGATGGCAATTACTTTGACCGACGAACGACCTTTGGAACCTCGACAGCAACCCATTGGCGGCGAACTCCTCGGTGAATCACAAAGTCTGGCACCTTCCTTGATTTGTCTTCAGAAATGACGCTGATTTCTGGTGGAGTAGGACCATTGGAATCTGTCTCCCAAGCAGAATTGTCGTAGGAGGATTCCTCTGTTGCATTTTGCATAGCATTGGAGCTCTCAGCTGTATCTCCCCATCCAGTTGACTGGATATCTTCGAGCCTGATACGAGAGCTTTTGGGAGCAGTGTACTTGACCATAAAGTCGTATTTTCCACTTGGTTGTCCCAAAGTGTCCCAAACTTCTTTGGAACAGGAGAAGTCATCCCTCTCGATGATGTTGACCTCAGGAAAAGCATAGTTGATGAATTCTAGTCCTGCAAACGTTGCGAATTCATCTTCATGTTGAGTAGTTTCCGAATGACCTGAGTGTTGATCCCATGACATGGCGGGGACACAGGTATTCTGTTCAATGACGCTCAGCTGAGTTTCATTACTCGGCTGACTTTCTTGCCCCAAGTTTCCTGGGTAAGGCTGCCACATTGGCAGACCATCCATCGGGCCATAGTAATTGTGATCAAAGTTTTCTTTCATCAGAGTGTCTTCCTCTAATGAATTTGGCGGAGCACGGCATCCTTCCGGATCACAATCTCCGTAGATCATTTCGACATCTGATCTTGGTATAAATCTCGGACTTTCTGTAGGAAAGCAAAAAGGCATAGGCACCTCTTCCTGAGACATATAGCCGTCCTTGTTAAGGTAGGACTTCCATTCTTCATCTGTGTCTGAGGGATCTTCCTCATTGATAGCATGAACTGTCTGAGACACTGGGTGAAGAAAACCTCCACTGTGGAAGAAGTTTTGAAGGGGATGAAGACTTTCATCGTTGGCGGCTGTCTGAGTACAGGTCGCAGAAAAACCAAGACCCTTCTTTATTTTATTGTTAGTGGGAATGACAAGCTGTCCCCATCCTTTTGTATCGGTACTCTCGACCGCTTTGATAGCATCTTTGTATGAAGAAATTGAAGTTCCTTCTTCGGATTGATCGTTCTTGCTCACCGATAGTGCTTGGAACTGGGTTCCAATAACCTCCTCGGGTTCTACACAAGCAGATGATGATAGGTTACTCACAAGCAAGGCTTGTTCCCCACAAACCGTGACAAGTTGATCGTTCTTGACGAACTTTAGCTTTTGGCGGAGGGTTGAAGTAACCGCTCCAGCCTGATGTATCCAAGGTCATCCTAATAAACAACTGTATGTTGCCCGGATATCCATGACCTGGAAAGTGATTTGGAAAGTGTGAGGACCAATAGTTATGGGAAGATCAACTTCGCCGATAACTGTTTTTATGGATCCGTCGAATGCTTTGACGACGACCTCGCTGACTCTCATCGGAGGGCCCTTGAATGATAATTGCATCAAGGTGGACTTCGGCATAACATTCAGGGCTGACCCTGTGTCTACCAGTACGTTGGCTAAAGCATCGCCCTGGCAGTTAACTATAATGTTGAGCGCCATGTTATGACGACGACCCTCTTCAGGTAATTCCTCATCACTAAATCCCAAATTATTGCAGGAAGTGATGTTAGAGACAATGCTATCGAATTGTCTGATTGTTACATCCTGTTCCACAAAGGCTTGTTCCAAGACTTTCTGTAGAGCCTCTCTGTGTGCTTCTGAACTGAGTAACAGTGATAATACTGAGATCTTTGAAGGAGTCTGTAACAGTTGATCAACAATGTTATATTCACTCCTTTGGATGAGCTTTAGCATCTCATCTTTGTCTTTTGAAAAGTCGGGATTACCAGATCGACTGACTGGTGGATCAGGAATTTCTGCCTGAAGTTCCTTTTCTTTGTTGGATTCTCCAACCCCTCGGTTGAAGATTCGACCGCTCCGTGTTACACGAATGATGTCTGCAATATTCACGGTGAAGGGTAATGGAATTTCCTTTCCATTCTCGATTATTGTTGCACCGTATTTGTAAGGGATTGCCTTAGCTGATTCATACGGTAGTGGCCCCGGTAGATAGATGACTATGGGAACCTTCTGATTTTTCTGACCATCATAAGTAACCTTGATCCGTTCCCGGTTGGGAACTCTAGATTTGTCAAGTAGAGGGATGATGGCAAAAACATCCCTGGTCTTGTGATGACCAGAGATCATGACAACATCCTCAACTTGCTCGGCAAGGTAGTTCGGCGACCAAATGATGGGTCCTGAACCGGGATATGGATGAATTTCTCCATGATCGACCTGGCCCTGAAGAGCTGCTCTCACAAGGTAACACCCTTGGTTACTTTCCGAACAGACGCTACAACTGTCATAGTTGTGTGGTGGCACCTGGCCACGCCCACTTTGAATACAATGTAACCTCACTAGGTTACCTTCCATTGATCGGACATCCTGACTTTGACGACGAGTAGGATTCCTGTTATTGATACTAATCTGTTGAGTATCTTTGTCCATATAAATTGGCATCCACCAATGATTTAACAAGTGCTGAAGTGCCTCCTGGACAAGGGTACAACCTCGATCGTTTTCGCAACCCGCTTTACAGCTTTGGTAATCATGTGATATTAAGAATCCGAGTCGAACCTGCTCAGCATGTAACTCTACCAGGTTGGTATTCATTACGCGGATGTCGAAGATCTGAACCATGTTGATTTGATAGGAGTTCCTATCATGGTAGTCTTGGATCCATCCAAGATCCATCTGACGCTGGTGGGCCTCTTGTATGAAAGAGCATCCCTGTTTATTTACCGAGCAAATCAGACAGGAACTGTAATCGTGTCGCGGCAGATTATGATACTGGCTTTGCCTTGAATGCATCGCCACCAAGTTGACATTCATCGCACGGATGTCATGGTTTTGAATGACGTTGGAATTCGTGTAAACCATGGTAACTCCACGAACTCGGTGCTCTTGGATCCATCCAAGATCCATTTGTTCCTGTAGAGCTGCTTGCACTACAGAACATCCTTGGTTATCTTTAGAGCAGATATCACACTGGTGATAGTTATGAGATGGCACATGGCCATATCCACTCTGTCTACAATGCATCTTGACCAGATTGGTCCCCAATAAGAGTACATCGTGAATTTGATAGACATTGTTAGTCTCTTTCTCAATCAGATTGACTGCAGCTTTCTCGTGTTGAGGCAGCGGGTTCGTAAGAACATTAGGATTCGTATCTTTGAAAGATAAGAGCCCGCTCCTAACAAGCTTTTGCACGTCGGATTTGAAATTGAGACAAGTCTCAATGTTATGCCCTGAACCTCCTTGATGATAAGGGCATGTTTGATCCGCTTTAAACCAAAAAGGCGGATTTTCCGGAACTGAAAGGGGAGACTTAGTCTGAATGTGCCCCTTAGCCAGCAGTAACGGAAACAGCTCTGCGTACGTTACGGGTATAGGATCAAATCCTGGTGGCCGTATTGTACGGTTGTTGTTATATGGAGGACGAGCCTGCTGAAGAGGCTGTTGTGTCCTTTGTTGGTCAGGTTGGCTCTGCGCAACCTGAGGTTGATACATAGGAACAGGCGCGGGGCCGATAGCAGGAGTAACAGCTGCTACTGGCTGATAACGTCGCCTTTGCTTTCCGAGAGAGATATTCCCAATATCTTGTTCTTTTTTCTTAGGGAGAGCACTACCGTATTTTTTAGTACCGCTCGTTGATCCAGTGTCTTTTACCAAACGTCCTTCTCGGACGGCTTCCTCAAGACGTACACCCATGCCGACCATTTCGGTGAAATCACTGGGTGCACTGGAAACCATTCGGTCATAGTAAAATGAGCTTAAGGTCTTTAAGAAGATTTTTGTCATCTCTTTTTCCTCAAGAGGTGGACAAATTTGAGCGGCAATTTCACGCCACCTTTGAGCATACTCCTTAAAGGTTTCCTTTTCCTTTTGCGACATTGATCTGAGTTGATCTCTGTCGGGAGCCATGTCCAAATTGTACTTGTATTGTTGGACGAAGGCAGTACCAAGATCTTTGAATGTACTGATCGTAGTACGGTTTAAACCCATGTACCATTTGAGTGCGGCACCGGTTAAACTATCCTAAAAGTAGTGAATCAGCAGGTCCTGATTCTCCGTCTGAGCTGACATCCGCCGAGCGTACATCACCAGATGGCTTTGAGGGCAAGAGTTACCCTTGTATTTTTCAAAGTCGGGCACTTGGAACTTGTGCGGGACTTTCACATTTGGGACCAAGCAGAGGTCTGCGGCGTCCTTTCCAAATAGATCCTGACCGCGAATGGCTTGCAGCTCTTTCTGCATTTCCAAGAACTGCTTCTGGAATTCCTCCATTCTGTCAAACATAGTTTCCTTCTTACCAGAAGGTGTCTGTGGAATCTGTCCTTCCGGGACAGTGTGCACCACAGGGGGTGGTACCGTGACTACGGCAGCAAGTCTTGGCGCCTCTCGAAGTTTGTAACCTTCAGGAGTCTTGAGTATGCCCCTGGCATCTTCGGTTTCCCGAAGTTTGTAACCTTCAGGCCCAGCGGCTTCTGTTGCGATTCCCTGATCTTCAGTGATCGGCGGAACATATCCTTCCGGGATATAGTTAACAGGCATGCCCCAAGGACGATCTTTCGGCATCTGATACCTAGGATCATACTTTTCTATGATGGGCGTTGAGGTGATCTCTGAGATCAGAGTTCTTTGTAGCTGAGCTTCTGCCATGGCTTGCATGTCGTTACGAAGCTTTCTCATATCCTCTCTCAGAGCGTCGATCTCTTCTTTCAACTCTCTGTTTTCTTCCTCAAGATCATCCATCTTTTTCTGACGATTGGCCCGAGTATTATACGAATGAGACAGTTTGACTCTAGAATCGAGACACAAACGTGAGATTCATAGGGAAAAAGAATACGCGATGTGAGAATGATGAATGCAATGATTATATTAATTGTTGTTTTTTTGGTTTAATCAAAATAAACTTCGACAATTAGATTGCAAATATCAAACAGTGGGGAAACCCCTTTTTATTGAAATTCAAAGGATTACAGAAATGGAAATACAGTAGATTACAAAGTGCAGAAACAGAAACCTAAACTAATGGGTCCCGAGTCCTCTCTGAGGAGAAACCGGGTGCTGATTCTGGTATCTTCCTTTTCTTTGACCGGGGCGCTTGGGCCGTTGTCGGGTTGTCATTCCTTTCCCAAGTGAAAGGAGTGAGCAAATTCCTTTGGTCATCTTGATTCTCTACAGCATGCTGCTCCAAAATTTCAATCAGAGCATCTTTCTCTTTTAGTAGTTGCTGTATTTGGATACACTCTACGTCGAGAGTGTGGTACTTGTTCTTCCAAGATCTTCTTTCCTTTTGAACTTTGTTGAGAGTAACCTGAAGCTTTTCAGTTTCCGTCATGAAGTACATGACAGTTTCCCTCGGTGGAAGAATTATGTAACGAGGATAAGGCATTTTTAGCTTGAGAGCTCTGGTTTGTACCCAATGGAGATAAGGCTCCACCTAGACACAGTCCGGTTTTCCCAGAGACTCTCGTCCTTTCTTATGAACCTGTTTCCAAGCTTGCACTATTTCCATCTTTAGTGCTCTGTCATTTTCTCCTCTTTGAAGAAAAGACCTTCCAGATGAACACCCAGTGGGATGTGTCTCATCGGGTATCCAAATTGACGAAGAACCAATATTGGATGATAGTTGATTCCTCCTTTAGTTCCTATGAGGGGTACGCTGGGGAAGTTTCCACAACGGTCAATGATTCTGATTCCCTCATGAATCCTATTACACCAATCTATATCGGAATTGGTGAGAGACATGATCTTCTGCGACCAACGTAAGACACTCTTGCAATCCCAAAAAGCAGCAGACTTGGGCAAGTGAGAGATAAACCATTTGTAGAGCAAAGGTACACAGCATGTGATCTCCCCTCCGCTGTACAAATTTCCCAAGTGTACAGAATGATACGCATCTGCGAGCAAAGTCAGCACAGGGTTTCCAATGAGAAAAACCTTAATAGCGTTGATATCGACGAAGTTATTGATGTTAGGAAACAAAAATAACCCGTAGGTGAGCAAGACAAAGATGCTTTCAAAAGCAGTCCCGTTCCCTATACTAGCGAAGTATAGAGCCTTTTTTGTCAAGAACTGGGCTGGCAAACCTTGGATGCCACCCTTAGTAATCATGTGAGTCTTGACCTCAGACTCGTCCAAATGAATTGCTCTTGCAATAGTCTGATTCTTTGGAATTTCTTCCAGTCCAGAAAATGGAGCTCGATCAGTGATATGTGAATCAGCCAGATGAGAATACTCCTCCAGCGTTGGTGATAGCTGGTAATCCGGGAATGTGAAACAGTGATAAACCGGATCGTAGAACTGAATGAGCGCGTCCATGATCCCCTCAATCACATGGACTCTTAACAGTGGTAGCAAACCACCGTGCTTGGCTCTAAAAGCCTCTGGGTTAACGATCATCCTTGCTAACCTTCTCAAATCCCCTAGTTTTGGAACCTTGAAGGTATACTGGCGAGTTCTCCTTCTACCGAAATCCATTAGCGTAATCTTTTTCTCTGATATTTGCAATCACAGTCTTAGTTTAATTTGAAAAACAGAGAGACTAGAAGAGAAAGTTTTTTGAATGTTTTAATGTTTTATTAAATGGATGCATGAATGCAGCACACAAAAACATAGAAAAAACATGGGGTCAAAGGGTCGTTGTCATGAAGTCAAGGCTCTACCCATCCCCAAAGGTTTATACTAGGGTGATTTTTGTACCTGTACTCATTATCATCAGCTCCTCCCAGGAAGGCAGACAACAAGCGGATCGCCAGCGAGTTGTGTGCAATCTTAGAGTAAGTGCTATTCACCGAGAATAGATCACCAGCCTCAAATGAGGGTAGTATCGCGTAACATCTATTTCCGATAGCTTCCGCACTACGAAAGGGTTTGGCTTTTCTAGGTGTATACTCAATCTTTCCACATACGGCATCACCCGCATTCCCATTAGCAGAAAAATAAACACGTATAGCAATTAGGAAAAGCAGTATATATATTTGTCCTAAACATCCTAGACCTTTAAAGCTAAGAATCCTAAGTTCCTGACAGAAAATGGGTTCCCCGGCGGAAGCCCCAATCTGTGGTATTCACACAAGTGAAGAGAAGGAAGACCGAGTTTGACAAAGACCGGCCCCACGGTGGGCGCCACTTTTCTGTGGTGGCCACCGCCATGAAAAAGATTCGTCCAAGGTTTTCACCTTAAATTTTAAGAAAGTCAGTGAACGGCCCCACGGTGGGCGCCACTTTTCTGTAGCGGGCGATTTTGGACGCGGTTCTTAAGCGTTGGTCGCTCTCTGCGGTTTGAGCTTTGACTACAGGTCGATTCATTTTTTATCCTATTGTGAGCTGAATAAGGAAGGGAAATAGATGTCTCCAATTAACCCTGCTTTGCATACTGAGTTTAAACAGCGGTCTGTTAGGTTACGGATGCTATCAATGTGGGGGGCCTTTGTACTGGTTATTTGTATTTTTGCCAATACTGTTTTCTTTCTTTTTACCTGGGCAGAAGGTTTCTGGCGGGGAACAAGGATTAGGATGTTAGGACTGATGCTTTTGAATTACTGCTTTTAATTGATGGAGATATGGGATTTGGGTTTTTTGTTGATTGCGCTCACTAAGATCTTTTCTTTCGATCTTATGCCTACGTATTCCCGTTTACCGAAATAGGGAAATCAGAGTGTTCGTAGTTCCTCCTATTCTATGGGAGGAAATGGGTGTTTTGGTGTCTTGTTCAAAGCCCAAGACGTGAAGCGAAAGGTGGTTTGTATCTTGTTCAAAGCCCAAGATGTGAAGCTGAAAGGTCTATTTGTGTCTTGTTCAAAGCCCAAGACGTGAAGCTGAAAGACCTCGGCTTTAGAGAGAATTTGTCATCTCTAAAGAGGGGGAAGGAGAATTACTTTAACTGGGATACGCGGATCCGAGCAATGCCATAATTTCCGAAGAAAAGGGTTTTAACCTGAAGGAGAAGACTTTAACTCAGTGTAGAGCAATGCCATCTTTCCTTAGGAATTTCTCATGCTAAAAGAGGGACAGTGGCATGGATATATATGATCCAGAGGCTTGCCGCTTACAGCGATTAAATGAAAGGAAAGGAGTTGTTGATGTTTGTGTACTGTGAACGAGGCACAGCTTTGATTCTAAAAGGTTGATTGGATCAACCAGTGGTTTTCTTATACAAAAGCCTAAGAGGAGGCTAATTTCCGCTAGGAAAATCATTATACAAAGCCTAAGAGGAGGCTATTTTGTGTCTCGTACAAAGCCCGAGAGAGAGGCTAAAAGTTTGACTCAACAAGAGAGTCTTTGATACTCAACAAGAGAGTGTTTTTGTATCTCGTACGAAGCCCGAGATGGAGGCTAAAGTTTGTTTGGCTAAAAAAAAAGAACCTTTTTGTATCTCGTATAAAGCCCGAGATGGAGGCGAAAAGGTGATTGACTCAACGAGGGAGTCTCTTATGTGTCTCGTACAAAGCCCGAGAGAGAGGCTAAAACGTTGTTTGACTCCGCTGGGGAGAATCATTGTACAAAGCCCAAGAGAAGGCTAAGGTTACTGTGTCAGTTAAGTGACAAGTCCAGCATACTGATTTTGAAAGAGAAAATCAGTTCTTATATGAGCAACACTGTACTCAGGGATTTGATTTGAGGATCAGGGATATTTCCTTCTCTTTGAGGAAACGGGAGATCCAAAGGGTATTGAGACTGTCCGAGTCTGCGGGTTTCCTTCCTATTTAACGAAGGGGTCACTTGAGAATGTCTTTGAGACTCAAGGAAGTTAGACTGTCCAAGTCTAGAGTTTTATCTTTTGTACTATGCTTTGAGAAACAGTAGTAGACTCTATGAAAGGACTGTTCTATGAGGATGACTAGGTTCTGTTCCTATACCTCTAGGAGGACGTCGGGATAATTTGTACAAAGCCCAAGAGGAGGCTGGAAACTTTTAAGAAGCCGACGGGTCCTTGTACGAAGCCCAAGAGGAGGCTATCATTCCCGAAGGAAGAGATCATTATACGAAGCCTAAGAGGAGGCTGTGAATACTTCTAAGAAGCCGTAGGGTCCTTGAATAATGCCCAAGAGGAGGCCGGGGTTGCTTTTAGGAAGCCTGTGGGTCCTTGTACGATGTCCAAGAGGAGGCCGATGCTTTTAAGAAGCTCGTGGGTCTATCATCTCCTTTCCATTAGGAGAGATAACTCTTTTAAAGATAAAAACTACTGGTAAACGTGCGAGGTTTACTATCCAGCGACTTTTAGCTTTTAAAGAGGGTTCCTTAGTTAAGGTCCAAGATTATGACCGTAGTGGGTACCCAAACCCCGAGACATTCAAGGCAAGTTATCCACAAGGAATAGATCAAGTCAGGAAAGTTCGAGAATTTGGAAGAAACTCAAAGATGCCATTCACGGAGAATACATTCATCTTGGGGAGTAGAGCTTCTTGACGATTCCTAAGGAGGACAGCCTAAGAGAAGACTGTATCTGGTGCTCCTATTGGGGATCTAGGCGTCTATTTCTACGAATAAATGAAACGGCGTCACCTAGTTCTAGACGTAGTTGCCGGGGAAACTCGAAATATCTATACTATTATTACACAGTAGATATGAGTTTATGAAAGGAGACTTACAGTGAGCAGCCCCACAATACAGTTTATAATATGAAAGCAGTAAATGAAAGCGATAACCACTTACTCGGTTGTAGTGCTTTCATGCTGTTTGGTTAGTTGTTCAACAAAGAAAGATTGAAAATAACAGTATATTCAAAATCAAAGGAGAAAGTGCTTTGAAAAAGAAAGATTTGGGGCTTACAGCTCAAGGAGAGGCCCAGGGTTTTATCAGTGAGCACACTGTTTGACTTTGTACAGCGGGACTTATACAAGTGACTGGGGCCCAAAAAGGTTTTCTGTACAAAGGGATGGGTCTTACACTCTCTCAAGAGGCCCAAAAAAGGTTTAAAGAAAAGAGAGTGGGGCTTATAACACGAGGGTAGGCCCAAATGATTTTTCGTTTAAAAATGGCAATCGCGCCGAGGTTTTCTTTTAACGCAGAGGGACTTATACAATAAGTGAGGCCCAAAATGTTTTTGGTTAAAAGGGGGATTGGGTCTTACACTCTAATAGAGGTCCAAAGTGTTTTGAATGGGTCTTATAGCTCAAGGAGAGGCCCAGATGATTTTTATTTTTAAACGGGCGACGATCGCGCCGTTTACTTGTACAGAGGGACTTATACAATGAGTGAGGCCCAAAAAGTTTTTGTACAAGGGGGGATGGGTCATACACTCTCTCAAGAGGCCCAAAAAGTTTTGAAAATGATTTATGAGGGTTGAATTAATCCAAAACCCTAATTTGTTTTCAAAATGTATTTAATTGAATAAAAATTCAATTAAAATGATCAAAAATTGTTTAACACATGGAAAACAAATTGTGATCTTGGATTAATGCTTCAAAAATTAAGTATTGACCTACAAAATAATTAGAAAGCATTAAAAGTTGCAAAATCAATGTAGAAAAAATATTTAAAATGTCAAAAACAATTAAAATATTAATTCTTTGCAAAAATATCAATTATATGAAATAAATAATATTTTTGGGATTTTTTGTGAAAATAAAATATTTTAACATTTTTGTGAATTATTAAAAAAGAATCAACTCAAAATCATTAAAACTCAGAGAGAAATTAATTTTTGAATCAATTAAACAAAATCACAAAATTCAAATATTTGAATTTCTAAAAATGGCGCCAAGAACAAGCTGAAGAACACGCGCGTGTTCTTGGTTTCTCAGATTTGCATTTTCTATCCAATCTCCATGAATACGTAATCATATCATGCAATCCACATATCATTATGCTCGTCTCAACCTCACGATCATGTCTATGTACTTTAATTTCATTTAAATTAAACATACAACAAGAAATCACGAAGAGACCTCAAGAACCCTAATTTCTGCATGAAGGCTAGGATTTTTTATACACGATTCAAACAATGCAATTAATTGAGGGAAAACATTCCATGCATGATTATGAACATATGGCCAAATTATTGTGCGAGGAAATATGCATAGATTGAGAGATGACCAAGTATGTGCTTACCACCAAGCCGTGACAGCAAGTTCAAAGTGATTTTTTATTTGGAGGTGTTACAGATGAGTGGTGATGATCTGAACAGCTTCCCTACACCCTATGGATTGTGTTTGGATGGTTGGACTTGATTGAAATTGGCTGGATCATTTTGTGGTACCTCAGCTGCACTTTGGTTAAAACCTTGAGCAACCAGCTGGTGATTTTGTGAAATTGATGTTTCAGAAGTAATCTAAGTGTTTGATCAGCTCATATGTGATGTATGTGAGGTGTGTGAGTGATTGGTTTGATTGGAATTGCTCTCAAACTCAAAACCCGATAGTGACTTGCCTTAGAAGGCAAAATTGGAGTGAAAGAAGAGATTTTGAGGAAAGCATCTGTTAGATGGCTTTGGTGTACTCAAACTGACCACAATTGAGCTCTATTTATAGTAGAGCAAGTTTGTTTTGCAAGGAATAGTGCATGGAAGCTGGTAAGTAGGTTTGGTCAATGTTGGCAAATGAAAATCCAAGTCTCCTCTAGCCATTGACTAGAGGTTAGGGCACAGAGCTTTGGTTCCCTTGGTCTTGGATAAGTCTTGACTGATTTCAGATGAGAATGGCTCAGTCCATGCCACCTTGATGGTTTCATTGAATGCCTCATTCCAAATTTGAAGTCTTGTCCCTATTTTGGCCATTCTAGGTTCAACATGCTACTTCTTGTTCCATGGACTTTGGAGGCTTGGCTCAGTGATTGTCCCCTTTAGATTCAATCCTCTGAGGTGTCCAGGTGGATAGGAGCAATTGAATTTGGCTGATTTTTGGCAAATCGACCAAAGTTGCAAATTCTGCCTTGCCTTGACATATTTCAGCAAGGCAACTTGGCAATGTTGTATCTCATGGTGTAGGTTGAATTTGGCAATGTTCTTGGCCATTTTGGAAAGCTCTAACATGATACAACAACTGTTTGAACAAGTTTGGTTTTGATCTCTTTTGATTCCAAGTGAAAAATCCCCCTACATTTGGCAAAAAGTGAGGCAGAATCTGACTTAGTGAAAATTTCACTAAGTGTTGGAAAAAATGACATTTTCACTTTTCAGCCACTTTGATCACTCCATAACTCAAAATCCTTAATGAATTGGAATGACTTGTAGTTGAAGTTTTTGTAGGTGATAATGAGGGCTACAAATCCATCTTTGGATGAGAAAAAATGGCCTTGTGGTTTAGGAGTTATGGTCCTCCAAAGTTGGTACCTTTGCCACTTTATTTTTAACTTAGAAAATTTTCTAAGTTTTATGGTTACCCCTTTTACAAGTTATCTCACTTTTCTTGATTTTTCTTGATGAATGATGATTCAAATCATACATTAACATCATTTTAGGGTTAAAAATCCATTTTGGTGAAAAATCTCAAAAAGTCAAAGTTGACTTTTGTGCACAGTTGACTTTTTATCAGATGAATTCCAAACTGTGCAATTCTTCAGGAAATCATGTCCTTGACCTAAATCAAACTTGATGGACATGTTCCATGGGTGTCATAGGGTATATTCAGTCATGTATTAGGGTTTGGGAGCATGTCTTGGTCAAAAGTCAAAGTTACAGTTGACTTTTCTCTTAAAACCCTAATTGTGGTGCAGATGAAATTGAGACTTGTTGCTCAAGCTTCTTGGATCAATCCATTGTTCCAAATGGATCAATATGGTATATTAGAGACCCTCAAATCATGTCTTGAGGTCTTGGCTCATGGTTTGTCCCAAAAGTCAACTTAGGGGTGAATTAGGTCAAGAAACCCTAATTCCTTATTTTTGATGAATGCATCCCCTGAGGCAAAATTGACTTGATGATTAGGTTCATGAGATTCCATGAAGTATATTAGGTCATGTTTTGGATCATTACCTTGTGCCCAGATGAAAATTTCCATCTGGAGGCCCTGGTCGACCAAAACCCTAATTTGGTGACACTGTCGATCTTGAGACTTGATCCACCTAGAAGGGAACAACCTTGTGCTTAATCCTTGAAGCGGGAGTCCTTTTTTATCCATTGTGGATGTTTAAGAGATTAGACAAGTTGAAGATCATGTCATTTCTCGATTGATCCTTTGTCTAAGCACTCAGAAAGGGCTTGAAACCCTAATTTTGATTGTATTGGATGCTCACCCATCTTTGGGGAGACTGATGAAGCATGATGGTTCATCCATATTGTGATGATGATTTTCACAATGATGGGAAATCTAAGTGGTCAAAATTTGGGGTATTACACACATCAGCATTCATGTTTGAAGCATAGACGAGAGTTCTACCATATTGTCTCATCGGTGATGTCTCACGCAACTAAACAACACAGAGCATTAAACATCAATACCCACTGTGAATATTAGCTCTAAATATATTTCTAAACTTCAGAACCTAAAAGATGTTAATCTTAGATTGAGTTCGAACCGTATATATCTATAGCAATCCAAACTCATTAAGATAAATATTGAAATCAAAGATAACATCGATAAATATTTGTAAAAGAGTTTGTATACAACAGCCATGATCAATAATTATACATATAATCAAGGTAAAATTACAATAAAAACCCCAACAATAGAGGGTACAGAGAGAAGAAAGAAGATGAATAAGAATCTCTTGGTTTGTCAATGCCGATTGAAGCAAATCCAACTCTGAATCATTAAGATATACACTTTAATGTTGTTTCAAATCCTTTCAACCAAAGGAATGTTTTGATGGAGTTGGGTGTAAAAATCCCCAAAACCATAACCCTAAAATTTTTTTACAAATGAATATACAAAATTTCAAAATATGGAGTTCGCTAAGCGCGTGCAATGTGGGCTAAGCGAGCTCAGAAAAACAGAGAAAAATCAGAATTTGTTTTCGCCATAACTTGAGAACTGTAACTCCGATTTACGCACGGTCAGAAGCGTTGGAAAGCTTATTCAATGTTCTATATTATAATGATAAAAACTATAACAATGAGATAAAAACAATCAAACTCAACAATATTTACACAAACTGATAAAAACTACACTTAAATACTAAACGATTACTTATTCACACTAAAGTTGAGGTTGTTGCTAGAAAAACTAATGAATCAAGCCAATAAGTGCCAATTATTCACACTAAAAAACACCAAAATTTGGAACTTATCATTAAGCATTTTTGAAAAATTAATTTAGACAAAAGGAAGAACATCCAGATAAAGGCATAATTACCAAATATGAAAGTCTGAGGTTCTTCAGTGACAAGCTACCCAATGCTATTCAAAGGAACTTCATCCTCTGATATGGGAATATTCTTGATCTCTTGAAAGTCCCAGAGTAAATAGAGGTTATCATTGCCCTCGTCCAATTCTATGACCCTCCTTTAAGGTGCTTCTGGAGTCTTTTCTTCAGAACCTGAGTAAGTTATCTCCAAATCTGCAAATTTCTCAACTAGCTTCGACTTTTTTTAGTTAAGCTTATCAATGAATCTGACATGGATTGATTCTTCATCAATCTGTGTCTCTGTGTTATATACTATATAGCCCTTTGAGCGTTCAGAGTATCCTAACATGATGTAGTTATATGCCCTAAAATCAAACTTGCCAAGATTCTCTTTAGTGTTCAAAATTAACCAAGAGCCTCCAAATGAATGGAAATATTGGGTTTTCAATTCTTCTATAATTCATAAGAAGTCTTACCCATAATAGGTATTCTAGAGATCTTATTTTGAATATAACATGTCGTATTGACTTCTTCTGCCCAAAAGTGTTTGGCCACATTAGTCTCATGGATCGTGATCCTGGCCATTATCTACAAAGTCATATTTTTCCTATCTACAACTCCATTCTGTTGTGGAGTTCTAGGGTAGGAGAAATCATGGGAGATTCCATTCTCATCAAAGAGTTTCTCAAAATCATTATTTTTGAATTCACTACCATGATCACTTCTGACTTGTATAATTCTGAGATCTTTCTCATTTTTCACTTGGGAGCAGAAGGTAGAAAACACAGAATGTGACTCATCCTTGTGTATCTAAAATTTCACCCATGTGCATCTACTGTAGTCATCAACAATGACTAGCCCATACTTTTTACCATTGATAGAGGCAGTTTCCACTACTTAGAAAATTTGCCTTTCTTACATTCTTCACAAAGAGGATCTGAAGCAAACTTCATATTTGTCAGGCTTCTGACAAGATTAAGTTTGTTCAGTTGAGAAATCCTTCTTATGCTAACATGACATAATCGTCTATGCCATGTCCATTGCTCTTCATTAACAAACATAAGACATTTTACATTCTGATTCTTCAGATCAGAAAGTTTTATCTTATAAGTGTTGTTCTTCCTCTTTCCATTGAAAAGGACTGAGCCATCCTTTTGAATAACAACTTTACAGGAATTTTGATTAGAAATAATGTCATAACCATTGTCACTTAATTGACTTATGGACAGAAGGTTATACATTAATCCTTCAACAAGAACAACATTAGTAATGCAAGGGATATTACTGTTACCTACTATTCCAGAGCTAATGATTTCCTCTTTCTGATCACCTTCAAAACCTACGATGCCTCCAGGCTTAAGTTCCAGGTCTTAGAAGATATGCCTTATTCCCGTCATGTGTCGCGAGCATCCAGAGTCCAGGTACCATGACTAGTGTCTTAACTCTGCTGCTAAAGATATCTGTAACATAAATTATTTTGTCATTAGGTACCCACATCGTTTTTGGTCCTTTTGAGTTAGTCTTCCCAAAGTCTTTTACAACTTTGGGTTTTTGTACAGGATATCTATACATGACTGCATGATTAGAATGGCCATGAGTTTTTGTTTTAGCCATAGATTTAGCAATAGATTTACCTTTAGGCTTAACAACATTTGGTTTCCTAGGAGGAACAAAATGAGATTCAAGAGTATTAGGCTTTTCATCTTTTTCGAAATCAGATTCTTCATTAGAATCATAGCCAATACCTCTTGTCCCGTTCCTGCTAATGCCGTAAATCATGGAAGCCATTATGATTCTATTTAGGATTCTAGCAAGAAACTTCTAGAAAGATTTATCATACTTCTGTATGATATCACTAAAACCTACAGAGGCTTTAGAAATGACTTTCTGTTCAGGTTTAAGACTCTTGCTTGAAGGGACAGAGTTGTTTTTCAAAATTAGATTTTCTTCACTCAAATTTGAGAAATCTTTCTAAAGCTTACAGTAAGCTTCTGATTCAAATACATGAATTTTCTTTAGATCCTTGTATTTGTTCAAAAGGTTCTGATATTATTCCAGAAATTCAGATAGGTTGCATTCAAGCTCAGAACGAGAGAGTTCAGAAAATACCTCTTCAGAATATGACTCAGATTCTAATTGACATACTTCTGTAGGAGCTTCTGTGAATTCCATTAGAGCCACATTCGCCAGCACTTCTTTAGAGTCATCTTATAAAGATTCTGAATCATCCCAAGTAGCCATAAGACCTTTTTTCTTCCCATCGGAGTCTTTCTTCTTGGGTCTGTTATTCTTATAATGATCTGGCTCATTGCATTCATAGCATATGACTTATTTTTTGGCTCCACCTTTCTTGAATCCAAAAGTGGATTGAGAACGACCACCTGTCCTTCTTTCTCCTCTGAACTTGCCTTGCCTTTTCTTCCAGAGTTGATTCACGTGTCTAGAGAGGAGATTCATCTTCTTCTTTTGGTTCTTCTTTAGACTCTTCATCGATATCAGCCTGAAGAGATTTTGTCTTCTTAGACCTTCCTGAAGATTTCATAGCAACAAACTTGTTCTTTCTCTTGGGCTCATCAGGTTCGAGCTCAATCTCATGGCTTCTAAAAGAACTAACCAGTTCTTCAAGGGAGGTGTTGTTGAGGTCCTTTGATAACTTCAGAGCAGTTACCATTGGTCTCCAACGCTTAGGTAGACTTTTAGTGATATTTTTGACATGATCAGTAGTATAATACCCTTTGTTCAGAACCTTAACTCCTGTGGCCAAAGTTTGAAACCCTGAGAACATGTTCTCAACAGTTTCATCGTCCTCCATCAAGAATGCTTCATATTTTTTAATCAAGGAAAGAGCCTTGGTTTCTTTCACTTGTGTGTTCCCTTCATGAGTCATCCTCATAGAATCAAAAATAGATTTGGTAGTATCTCTTTTGGTGATACTTTCATACTTAGTGTATGAAATGGCATTTAGCAAGATGGTTCTTGCTTTGTGATGATTCTTATATTCCTTTTTCTGTTGATTTGTCATCACTCTTATTTAAATTTTGTTGCCCCTTTCATATACTGAGTGTACGTAGCCATCGACTACCATATTCGTAGATCTACATCGTGACCTAGAAATAAGCTTTCTATTTTTTCCTTCCAATAGTCAAATTTATCTCCATCAAAGATTGGAGGTTTAGCATTGTAGTGATCTCTATCATTTGTTTGAGCAACTGGAGGTGGAATGATAGCCATTGTGTTTCACGCTGGATCTTTATCTGACACGGTTAAGTATTTGATAATCTTATCAAGATCAGAACTGGAGCTCTGATGCTAATTTAAGGTGGAAAGAAACACAAGAAAGGGGGGTTGAACTGGGTTTCTCAAAAAATAATTCTCTTTTTAAAACCAATTCAATGGGAAAACACATAACAATAAAAATAACAAGTTATTTTTATATTGGTTCGCTACTAACTAAGCATCCTCTAGTCCACCCTACTAAGGTGAATTTACCTTCTCAATAAGGACTTAATCCACTATAATCAAACAGATTACATACACCACAAAGACAATCCTCCTTATCTTCTTGAGTATACAGACTAAACCCTAGCCACTCAAGGTAATCACTCAAACAGATTTGAGGTTATACAAACTGTGTTTACAAAGATTTCTTCTACAAAGCAGATTAACACAATGTTTAAGTATAGTGAGAGATTCACACAATATGAACAAAAGTTCTAAGTGTGTTTACAATATTCACAAAAATAATGTTATCAGAGAAAATGTAGCAGCGTGTGAATAGCGTGTTGATATTGTTCACAAAGTAACAGCCTGATCCATTCTATCAAGTCTTCCTTATATAGCCAAAGTAATATCCATTAGAGGGTAGAATGGGAATATTCAGGTATGATTTGGCGCCTTTAATGACTGTCATCAATGGCTAGAGACAAAATCGTACAGCACAAATGTCCTTACTCCACGAAATCCGCGTAGTGGAAGGAATGTTTTGATCTTGTATTGTGTATTATTTATCTCACATAATAGTTTCTTCTTATCATATTTTAATCATCAGAGGCTTCTGAATGAAATTGTTGAAGCATGGTTAGAAGAATCAAGGGCTTGTTGAGAGTATTCAGAACTAAAGTCTTCAGAGTCTTGACATTGTTCATCAGAACCTGGTCTTTAGAGTCTTCAGCACTTCGTTCTTCAGAATCTTCAAATCTTGAGCATAGAGTCTTTGAAGAAAACAAAACCTTCAGAGGCTCTTTAGTCATAGTCGTGATCAGAGGCTTTATCATGAACGTTCTTTAGAACTGTTGTTAACCACTTTCTATATCTTGACTACTTCTTGTAACGCGCTTGTTTCTCTTTAGAGTCAGAGTGTGGTGATTTAGAATCTGATGATGTCACTCGGCAAAGCTTCAGAGTCAGAACCTGTATAACAATAGCTACACACTTGAAAAAAACCATTAGAATGCCAAATTGTTCTTTATTAATCAATGTATTGTTATCATCAAAGCTAAAGGCCAGATGCATAACCAAATCTTGGTCTAACAATTTTTATGTACTCTGAGTGAGGTAGAGCATCAACCAAGATGCCTTTAACTCTATGATGTTTTCCATAGATCTTTTTCGGAGCAGGTGTGAGAGTTTTTCTGTCAGACATCATTCCAACTCCATTAACTGGAACATCAATGTCATCTTCCAGAATATCCCACAACTCATCATCAAGACCTATGATATGAGTATACATCTTGCTCTTCCACCATTCAAACTCAGTAGAGTTTCCATTGAAAGTTAGAGGTCTAACTGTATAATTGTTCTTTTCTGAATTACTATAATCATGATTAATCACAGCATGTGGGTTGATAGTACCACTTCTAGTATCAAAAACACCAGACATGATTCAATATGTTTCTCAGGATCTTTTCTACACTAATATTAAGTGTTTAGCCATAGAACGTGCTCTGATGCCAACTGAAGGTGAGAAAAACACGAGAATTGGGGTTGAATTATGTTAACTTTTTCTTTCTTTTTAAACTCTTTGGTCAGATTCTAAATACAAAGTACAGAATTTGATTCAATCAGAGGTAGGCAGCAGATATGAAATACAAGAAAGAAGAGTGACATATAGAGTTATCCTAGTTCCTCTCACAAATTGAGAGTAATCCATTTCTCTTGTACTTATAAGAGATTTTCACTATAATCACACAAGATTACAATTTACACAAGACCAAATGCAAGAGACTTCCAATGCTCAAATACTACAATAAGAGACTTCTATGCTCAAGCACACAAGCAAGAGACTTCTAATGATCAAGCACACAAGCGAGATACTTCTATGCTCAAGCACACAAACAAGAGACTTCAAATGCTCAAACACTTAGTAAGATACTTCTATGTTCAAGCACACAAGTAAGAGACTTTAAATTCTCAAACACTTAGTAAGAGACTTCTAACAATCTACCTAACAGATAAATGATTATTTGAGTAATACACTTGATATACAATCCGAGGTGTATAAAGAATACAATGCAAATATACTCTTTTTAAGACGTGGGTATTTCTAAGATATACAAGGATAAGAAATCATAAGTCCAACTTTTGCTTTGTTTTGATATGATAATTTCTCTTTTTAATGTCAATGGAATCTGTTGTTTTTCTTAAAGTCTTCATCTCCTTAAAGAGAGAAGAAAAGAGTCATTGAAGATCCAACACAATAGAGTCCTTGAGAAGCTACAAAAGAATGTTGGGATGTTTAATCGAATAGTCAAGGTTGTTCAAAGCTAGTTTGAAATCCCTTAGCTACAATGGGAATTAGAAGTTGCATCCCAGCTGACTCTATGAAAAAAATAGAGCTTTAGGTCTTCACGTGACAAAGGAGGTTCAGAGATGAACAATGACCTATCAGAGTCCCCTTGGTTCTTGTACTTTGACTGGATCAAGTTCTGATCATCAGAAGCAGACTTTTTTAAAGTTTGATCATCAGTGGCTAACTCCTTCAGACTCTGACCTTCAAACGTTGACCTCTTTAGAAGTTGGCTTCTTTAGAGTCTAGTCTTTAGCTTCTGATCCATCAGATTTTCGATCTTTAAGCTTCTCTTCAGATGTTCATAGTTAGAACTAATACTTAAATTTTTCCATAAATTTTAGTCTGTGGTCCTACACAATTAAACAAATATAAGTATACCCAAAAGTTCTTTAAATACTTTGTTATCATCAAAACCTAAGTGTCATACCCCAAATTTGTCCTACCTTTAACTACATTGTCTCTTTCAATTCATTTTCATCTGGTCATGTGCTACCCTCAGGTAAAGAGGTCATTTATTCTCATTTGAATCCACTTATAGCATTTGTTCTGTTTCAAAGGATTCATGGATTGTATTGTGGCTCAAGGATATCTCTTTGATTGAATTAAGGTTCATTTGATTTATTGGTCAACAATTCAAAGATGATTTCTTTTGGTTACTTGTGTTACAAGTCATGATTTTGACTTTTCCTAATAAGGATTGAGGCATTACATGGTATGTGTGGAAGCATTCAAGTTGGAAATTGTTCTCATTTCATGGTTTGTTTAAACATGGTGCAAATAGAAAAATGGAGGTGCAAATATCATTTCAAAGCCCATTTTCATTACCAAAAAACTCCACAAAAATAAAGACTCATGAAATTCCAAAAATAAGAGAAATCCATTACATGATTTTACAACAAAGAAGCACATTATTGTTATTCCATTTACCTTCAAATTTCCAAAAAACATGAGGAAAACAATCTCATGAACAAAAAATAAGAAGAATAGCTCATGGAAGTTACATTTCAAGCCCAAACTATATTTTGGTCCAAGTCCATTACATTTCACAAACAGTTACAACCAAATTTGCAAAAATAAAGGAGAAACAAGTCACAACTCCGGCCCATGCTTCATGTACTACCTTTCCAAGGCATCAACATTCCAAGCTTCGTGCTATCACAAGCAGCTGCAAGCAAAATCGTGAGTACAAACAAAGCCACGAAGTTGCTACTTGCAAAGCAATTACAGGAGAAATACGCTACAGTCGGCAATAATTCCAAAGCTTGGAGCCAAAGATACATCCAAGCCAAGCTACTAAATTCCAACACATGAGCCACTGCACAAAATACATGAACTTCAGCTACATGAGCAAGCCTACCTTCAACAAACCAAGCCCAACATGAAAAGAATACCAAGCTACAAGCACAACAATCCCAAACGCAAGCTTCACTGCTACTACACAAAAGATACTTCAAGCTTCCACGAGGCAAGCACATGACACAAAATAACCCCACACAATACGCAAAACCTACACCTGGAAACGACTTGCAGCAGTAAGAAAACATCACAAACGAAAATCAAAACGACCTACAAGTCCAAATTCATGTAAACAGAAACGACTTCACAACCCACCTCAACTCTATAAATAGATGCAATTTTTCACTCATTCACAAAGCTTTCTTTGCCAATAAAAAGTTGCCCAATTCCAAACCTCACAAACCTACAACAACCCAAAACCCACGCAACAACGCGTTCAAACCACCACCAACAACAACCCAACGTGAGACAGAAAGAGCAGAAGGAGGAAGGAGAGGAGATGTTGAAGATTTTTCATACCTAATGTTCTTAGAGACTTCCTTAAGGTGGTGTGAATTCGGCTCCATTTTGTGTTGGATTTAAAACTGAATAGGTCGTAGCTCCTCACCGTTTTGATTTTTGGTCGCCGCAGCCGCCGTTGGAGGGCGTGCCGGCGCGGCGGTGTATGTGTGTATAGGGAATTGTGTTTTTGAGAAGAAGGAAGAAATCGTTTTGATTTGTTTTTTTTTTTTTAATTATACTGAACCTTGTTCCCTTTTTTAAATTTATTTGTCTTGGTACTTTGGGCCTTAGAGCCCCCGTTGATGTTTTTGATACACATCACCATATTCATGAGCGCACGTAGGAGTGTGCAAAATATCCGGTTGTGATACCTAAATTCATAACCAAATTCAAATGTGTTTTAAATATTTGGATATAATTGAATAGTTATTAACTGGTTTAGTGTTTAATGGTTTTGGTTATCCATTCATATAAACCGGATACAATTAAATGGTTATTAACCGGTTAAATTTTTTTAGATTCGGTTATAATCCGATTATTATTCAAAATCTAAAATTTTTAATTTTTAAAATAAAAAAATAGATATTTTCTGAATATTTTTTTTAAAACTGGATTTTTTTTTAAAAATCCGGTTATATAACCATAACCAAATTTATAACTGGTTTTATAACCGGTTTTGATTAAAATGTGATTTTGGTTATAAATCCAAACCATTTAAATGGTTTGAAAATGATTATGGTTTGGTTTCTAAAAATAACCAATCATGCACACCCCTAAGCGCACCCCATTCTATCTCTCATATTTCTTAGTTTTAATTCTTTTTTTTAATTTCTAATTAATTTCTTTTCTTCTCTTTTTTTTTCTTTAGTTGTTTTTATATTTTAGTATCTCTTTTTTTCAAAACTTTGACTATTTCGTTTTATTACTTTGATTACACTTTTAATTTTTGATCTATGGTTTTTTATCTTATTTCATTTCATCTTGATTTATTTTTATTTTTGGTTAATGAGATCTAAGGATCATAAAATGTTGGTTCTCAAAGATGTTGAACCTTCTTTATTTCAAATCTGTTGATGAATGATCATTTGGATCATTCTCTATACTTTGGGATAATGATATGTTTCCTTTGATTAATCATCAAAATTCTTGATTAAGATGAAACTGTTCTCTTTTTCTTTTTGTGTGGCATGAATTTAGGGGAATGATCTACATATCATTTCTCTAGCATGTTTTAACACAAACATTATTATTGACCGGCCTCCCATAGTATGATCTTCCTCATAGATTGTGCTACGATTGCTTAACAATACGTTAAATTGGTCCTGAATCGAGAAAGTGATCATTTGATCAATAACTATTAACAACTAACATCTAACTTTTACATTTCCTCTCTTTATCTTCTTGCTATTTACTTTTCGTCATTTACGTTTTCGCAATTTATGTCATTGTTCATTTAGCATTCATGCCTTTATCATTATGTCATCTTCATCTTATTGATCTTTGTTTTCTTCGTCTTATTAAAAAAATATAAAAACATGACAAAATGATCAAAAACCCTAAAAAAATATTAAGCTTGGACTATGGTTACTATCCCTAGCATTATGGAGTTTGGACCTTGTACTTAAACCTAGAAAAAGAGGCTTGGATTGGACTTCTTTATTTTCATTGTCTTAGGACACCTTGCACAACATTTATAGCTTACTCTTGGGCTTTCTTAAAATGATACTTATTGGATCAATTAATTCTAGTTTTTCGTTTAAAAGACTATCCCACTTTTCTAGTACACTCGTAGTTTATTGTTTGGGTTGTGTGTTTATTGTTTATTCTTATCCTCATTTGACAAATATGTACCCTCACTCCCATGATGTGTAATAATTTTACCGCTTTCCCTTTGTTTGCTTTTGCCTGGGTAGTCCCTTAATGCAAGAATAAAATCAATCACCCACTTTTCAAAAGACAACAAATAAGCATGATCCAACATCAAGCATTTTTCATAAAAACCAATTCGATAGTATTTCCATCACCGTCAACCCTTAATCAATTACACTCCATTTTGCATTCACCCTTTGTAAGTCGATTGTTCTTCCATCGCCATCAACCTTCCCATTGACCAAAACATTTTCTTAATCAACCAAACAAACCCTTGATCCAACATCAAGTGGCTTTTTCTTAAGCAAATTCAAAACACAATAAGATACAATTAGGATTGCGCGCCACGAGCCTTAAGTGGTGAAGAAGGAATGATAATGAAGCTTTCCTACACTCACTCTGATTATTTTGACACAAGATGTTTGGCTTGGTAGCTCAAAATATTCACCTCTACCCCTGGTCTTTAGTGCAATCCTAATCAAGAATAATCTCTCCCAAAATCCTAAAAACAACATCAACTCATTAAACTCTTTTTTGCGCCTTAGGGCATCACTCTGGAAACCCTTTTTCAAGGTAAAATCAACCAACAAACACTTATTTTTTACTCCGAACTACGGAGCTCTGACTTCCTCATTGCATGCACTATGAGGATACGTAGGCACGAGGTTTCAAACCCGAGGCGAGCACTGTTAGGTTCCAAATTGTGCATATTTTAGATAGTTATTTGTGGCCCTTTTCAATTCTTTCTTTGGTGATTTAGTAGTAAATACATATGTTTTAGTGTAAATATGCAAGTTTCCAATTTTATTGTAAATATTATGAATTATGATCATTTTGATGGTTTTTGACAGGTCTTCTTGCTGATATATGATGATAGGAACCTATGGTGAAGGAAAGAAGGCCTAAAAGATCATTTTCGAGGTGATCGTGTTGGTAAACCGCGCTTAGTGCGCTTTTCAGCGCGGTTCCAGCGCGTTTTCACTGTTGAAGCAGTATCTAAGGCTTTCAACCGCGCTTAGCCTGCTTTATGGGTTTCTGCCTCTATTTTGCTGACCGCGCTTAATTCGCACCTGATGGCGCTTAACGCGGTGCCACTTACAGTTACTTTTCCCACTTTCTATAAATATCTCCCTTAGAAGATATTTTCAATAATTATTCACTTTCAGATTTGTATAAGATATTTTTAGAGAGAGAAACACAAACCCTCAGAGAGAGAAGTCCAAATCCAAGCAAATCGGAGCTTGATCTTCGAGTAAGTGTTTCAATCTCTTGTTGGGGTTGGATGTAATCTCTTGGTACCTTATGTATTTCTTCTAATCTTTGTATTGTGAACTAGTTTTGATTCAATATTGATGTTGTCTTTGATTTTATGTTTGTGGGTTTGAGTGGGTATTGAGAAATCTCTTTCAAATCCTAGATCTAAGATATTCATCTATCAATGAGCAAACTCTAGACATATATTTGTGATTTGATATTCACTAGTATCAAGCTTTTATATTATTGTATTTATTGTTAGTATGAGACGTCATCTAGTGATTAATACGGTAAAGCCCGCGATAACGCTTTAGACATAAACGGTATTGTGAGGATGCGTGATAATAGAGACGAGAAACTATGTTCACTGTTAGATGTCAATCATGATATATTTGAGTATGAGTTATTTGGCATTTTTCATGACTTTTCATGTGGAATAGGTTGATTTTAGTGTGAATTGATGTTGTTATGCATTATTTGAAATATACTTGTGGTGCTTGTAATTTGTGTGCTAAATGTGCAGAAATAGGAGTGAAAAGATCAAAGTTTGAAGACCCAAAGAAATAGTGCAAGCTGCCAAAGAATTGAAATCAACAACAGTATTCGCTAGGCGAGTGTTGGCGAAGGTGCCAGCGAAGGTTCGCCTAGCGAACGTCAGCGAGCATGCCAGCGAGATGGTGGCAGAAAGTGTGCAAAACTTATAGTAGGAAAACTGGGTAAATTCGCTGGGCGAGTAGGCCAGCGAATGCTCGCTGATATGCTCGCGGGGCGAATGTGCCAGCGAAGGGTGGCAGAAACTTTCCATTTTGAAAACACCCAAGCTTCGCTGGGCGAAGGTTGCAGCGAATGCTCGCGAAGCGAATGTTTTGGTTCGCCTAGCGAACCCACGATAATTCTGAGGGGCGGTTTAAGTCTGAGGCACTTAAATGTGCCATATTTTTGGGCATTCGCTAGGCGAATGAATGCCTTCGCTGGGCGAATGGTACTGTTTGGAAAAGTGTATAAATAGAATTGTTACTTTTTGGACCAAGGGATCTTGCTCATTTTACATTAGAATTAAGTTTTTACAGTATTTTGTTCAGAAAAGCTTGTATTTTCATTGGAGAAGCTGATTTTGCATCCATTCTCAATTATTCGTTGTGGATGCTCATTCATCTCCTCTCTTTACTTGTCATCCAAGCTACCATGAGAAGTGGTAGCTAATCACTCAATGTTGAGGTTAGAGGTAGTTGATTTTGTTTTTATGTATTGATATTGATCTCTTGTATATGAACAAAGTCTTTGATCAATATAGATGATGTTGTTTTCTCTTAATGATCCATTTGTGAATTGTTTTGCTCTAGACATAGACTTTACAACTCTTGACCTAACAATTTCATCTCTTAAAAACCAAACTCTAGACATAGATTTGGGATTTGCTATTCGCATTGTATTGATCTTAATGATCGTTGCTTAGATTGTTAGCGTGAGACATCATCTAACGGTCTAAACAACGGTACTCACGATTCCTCTTTAGACATAAACGTAGTCGGGAGGATACGCGGTTATATTGGTTGGAAACCGAGTTCATATGCTTGATTAATTGTTTATACATGAATAGGATTGATGAAACCTAACCTTAACATGCTTTTATAAAAATCTTTGTGACCTAATTAATCTTTGCTACAAGTGAATGATAACAACAAGTGAAACTTTTGAAAACCTTAACTTAGAATATCACAACTATTGAACGGCAAGCATCAAATATCCGACAATCCCTGTGGAGACGATAACAAAAACCCACACTGATATTATTTCAAACATTCACATACTTAAATTAGTTGAATACATGTAAAAAGGGTTAAGCGTATGTACGTATTCTTATCATGGCATTTAATATGAAGCAATCATTTATCTGATATGGGTTTCATCTTTGCTTACCTGTTTATCTTTGATTTGAACTGCTATAGACATATACTCTTCAGGTCTGGATCTAGGATGAATACCTGGTAGGTTCTAAACACTAGACATAGATTTAGGCTTAGCATTTGCGTGAGTATCGGTTCTTAATGCTTTGTGTTATTGAGTTACATGAGACATTACCAATGAGATAATATGGTTGTTCTCTCGATGTTGCGTTAGGCATAACCTTTGTTGTGGGTGATACGTAAGGATATTAGACGAATGATTGATTTGTGTTTAACTGGTCAGAAGGATGCATGTGTTATCGATTGATGAAATTCCAATCCCAACAATGCCCCGTTTATTTTAAAGTCTTTATTTTATATTTTCAGTCTTTATATTTTCTTCCTTTATTTATGGTACCTTTGATCTTTTAACCATAATTATCACCACAAGCTTAGAAATGTAGGGATTGTTGAATGGAATTTGATCCCTCGCACCGACCCCTGTGGATACGATAAAACCCAGAATTCTTCCAAACTTACTTTTGCTTGCCGCTTTACCGCTTCAACAAGCACCCTAATAAAAAACCTCCATTTTCCCTTTAGCAAGTAAACCTTTAGATAAACGACACCCTTTTATTAGTAGACAACTTAGATAGTTCCTGTTGAGCACAATGGATGTAAGGGGTGATAATACCTTCCCCTTGCATAACCGACGTCCGAACTAGACATTGGTTGCGACAACCATGTCCTATCCCTTTCCGTCTATGGGTTTTATTGATATTTTCCCTTTCCCTCTTTGGGAATAAAAAAATTTCGGTGCCGACTCTCTGTTAGTCCATCCACGAAATTTCTTCGCGAGGTCAACTTTTTCGAGGTACGACAGACGGCGACTCTGCTGGGGATTTGGTTCTTC
Source organism: Lathyrus tuberosus (assembly GCA_022829125.1). Taxonomy (NCBI): domain Eukaryota; kingdom Viridiplantae; phylum Streptophyta; class Magnoliopsida; order Fabales; family Fabaceae; genus Lathyrus; species Lathyrus tuberosus. The sequence continues at coordinate 832,035 of JALAZF010000153.1, forward strand.
CCTAAGCAAGTCAAGCCTAGTCTAGGTTGCCTTCTTCGGATGTGTGGGTGTTTATCTGTCTGCTTTATTTGCTTTATTTATTTTCTTTTGCTGTAAATATTTGTATCTTATTCGTTGTGGTTTGGATTGGATATTCTGGTTTGAAACCTTGAGGGAAAGGCTCTCTACCCGAGTCTAGAGTGTAAAAACATAAGATAGGAGAGGTTAAGTAGTATGGGCCACCAAGGAGCTTTCCTTATAAGGGTCGATATGAGAACCTCGCTTGGAGTAGATTCTAATGAGAATATTGACGATCGTCAAGCTTTTGGCATGCACGATCAGTGTTTTCATAGGGATCCATGACTCTAAGGACCTTTGTAGAACCTTGAACCATTGTCCAAATTAGGATTGATGGTCATGAAGTATGGGGCACCGAGAAGCTTTCCTCGTGCAGTTCGATATGAAGATCTCATTCATAATATATTTCCTTGATGGATTTATTGCCTGGAAATGATTGACATACGCAACAAACAGTCAAGGAAGTCCATGATTTGAAACCCTTGTCTAGAACCCAGTGTCGATGGTTGCGTAGTATGGGGCACTGAGAAGCTTTTCCCGTGTAGTTTGATATGAAGATCTCACCCATAAGAGATTCATATGATGAAGTCATCAACCAACATGCTTATGACATGTGTGATGAACCGTCGTATGGATCCATGACTTTGAGTTTCCCTTTTTAACTATAGATCCTACCTGGTGAGATTTGAAAGCTCTGGGTTTTGAATATATTTTGGTAAAACATAATTGTTAACTCAACAATGAGATCAAGTTAAGTAATTATGCTGAAGACGTGATGTCGAACAAGATGTCTTAACATGCATCTTGACATCCTGGACTGAATGGCTTAAGTTAGTTTTTAATCTGCTGCAACACTCAAGGAGAAATTGCTGCATGGATCAAGGACTGAAGACTGAAGCCCAAGACTGTAGAAGACACTATAAATAGAAGACTTGGGCCTAGGTTTTTATATGCCTTAGTACACCTTTTGTAACCTTGCTTTCTTGCGTAAGAACAAGGGTTTAGGGTTTTGAGAGTCGTTGGCTCTCTAGGTTGTAAGTCTCCCTTTGTATCATTTGATACACTGTGGTAGATATAGGTGTCACACAGATCCATAAGCCTTGAGGTATTGGAATGTGTATTGTTCTTGGATGAAGCTTTAAAGAAAATCTGAGTTAGCTTGTTTGTCAAGTATGCTTGACAGATTTCTGTATTGATAGGGATGATGTAGAAATCACAGTTGGTGATTAAGGGAAGTGAGTGGGGTATCTTATATCAGGGTTGTAAATGTTTGAGTTTAGCCTTGGTAAAGATGTTCATTGGGTAGATGTTAGGTATAAAGTTGTAAACGGGGGAGTTTAACTTTGTAACAGTCTACAGATAGTGGAGTCTTCTTCCTGGATTGGTATCCCCCAGATGTAGGTAAGTTGCACCGAACTGGGTTAACAATTACTGTGTTCTTTATCATTCTGCAGATTTACATTTTCTGTTAGGGTTCATGATAAATATGTTAGATCAGATGTCGTGACATCTGTGATTGTGCAGTTCTGATATTGAAGGTATCGGTCTGCAGTTGCGACTCTGAGTTTAAATGATTATGTAGCACAATGTCTTGACATGTGTTAGGACATCTGATGTCTGCATAGGCCAGAATTTCAATTGGTATCAGAGCAGGCATCCTGTCTGGTTCTGGATGAGATCTTTGGGAGATACTTTCTGGCGTTTAAACAAGGAGGAGTTTTGAAGATCAAATCAATCAACTCAGACATACTCAAGGGTATTAATAGATGAGATGGATGTTCTGGATCGAAGGGAGAAACCCGGAGGTTGTTCATGTTGCTGAGGAGATTTTACAACAACTACAGGAGAAGTGGCTAGTTCTCTTGTTGGTGTGTCTTATAGGATGTTATGACATCTTATTAGGGCACGCACGATCTGTTCCTTGGTGGTTCCGCTACATGTGTTTCTGATTGAAGAGCTCTAGAATTATGAGATCTGGAGTTGTTACTAAAGACATTTGGTGGAAGGTCTCAATCGTCGGCCTCTATATTTAAAGATATCTGCATTCTTTTATTCTAAAGTCGGGAGCGATTGAGTGAAAGGAGTTGTGGTTAGATATCTGGTATAATGACTTGGTACTTGGAAGCTTGGTTTCCTGGTGCAGTTGAAGTCAGTTGAAGAAGAGAAGAGTTGAGTTTAAGTTTATCAGGTTCTTGCTCTAAAAGTTTAATAAATTATTGGCCGGCTAGGTTGTCAAAGATACTTGAGAATTCTATCAAGTCCACTCATAAAGGCATCTATGTTGTGTATCTGGAGTCTTCTAGTTACTCTTCTGACTAGAAGGTGTTTCTTTGAAACACAATCTGAAGAAAATGGAGGTGATTTATTTTCACCATCCAAAAACAGCAAGGAATGATTCATCTCTCTTGACCCTAAGAGTGGATCCAATCTGATTGAAGAATTGTCGAGGTAAATAAGATTTGTTCAGAGAACGTCTTAGTTACTTGAGTCAAGGGTGGCAGCCTTGGTATCTCAACATTGTCCTTTGAAGAAGATACTTGCAAAAAGATTGAATACTTTATAAGTGTTCATGACATGATATGGTGGAGCTCAACTATAGCAGTGAAGAAGGGTTATTGGACAAGGATTTAAGATCAATTGCTATTTGTGGAATCCACAAGTATTTAGTTGATTATCCTTGAAAGTCAAGATTGCTGATGTTCAACAAGATGTTGGAACATCTCATCATCAGAGCTTGTGCATAATCATGGGAGGGGTAATGCTTACGCTTTAGCATCTGTTTTAGTCTTAGGTGGTGAACTAAGAAGTGGCTTCAGTCGGGTGTGATAGAAGCACGTGTTCTCAGGAGAGTTTCCTGGAAAGAAACTTGTCTGGACTTTGATGCTGTTGAAGATGAAGATGAAGACATCATAATCTTGATGATTACAGCTTGGATCAGTTTATTTCTGATATAGGTGCTTTGGAGCATGGATCTTGCTCTTTTTTGTTGAAGGTCAAAGTTAAGTGGTAGTTATCTCTGACTTTCTATAGTCTGCTCTACTGAGGAAAGTGGCATTCTTTGGTATGGCTATGGGGTAGTCTTGGACTACTTATTTTCTGAAGATTCAGACGTGGCAGGTGTGAAGTCTTTGGAGTTTTAAAGTAGGATGGAGGTTGTCTACTCAAACTTGGTTGCTGAATCAAGTCTATGAGAGCATGGAACTCTTGTTCTGCAAAGGGATGAGGTTCTTCTAAGTGGTAGAAGGAGGAGTTGAATTCAACAGTTGGATGTCATTTCAAAATGTTCTGACATCTAGCTCAACATCAGAGGTCTCAGCTGGTGGTGTGACACATCAGTTTCAGATAAGGTGATATACAGGAGAATGAAAGTTATGGATGCTTCAAAAAGGTCTATCTCATGCAGTTCGCGGGAGCTATGGATGGGAAGATGTTACATGACTAAGAGGCTTGGTGGATCCAAGATGTCTTGCTATGGGGCAAGTAGTTCATGTGACTTGAAGGTCTGATTTCATTAGTGGATCAGTGTATCTTGTGGGAGTTCTGAAGAAGATTGAGATCAATCAAAAAGTGGCATTTGGTTGGTTTTATTGTGTGCATTCAAGCAGGACGCTTGAAACTGATTGCTCTTGTACAGAAGAGTAGTTAGTTGAAATTGTAAGGAGGTTCTGGTTCTCTGGGAGCTTGTGGTAGAAGTTCTGGGTTAAGAATGGAAGCATACCTTCTTTTGGTGGATGAGAGTTTATTTATCTCTGGGTTTATGAAGTAATCTTTGTTCAACCTGGTGGCGCAGTGTTGTGTGAAGATCTTCAGTGTGGATTACTATGCTGATAGTTAGTCCAGTGGTGGAGCATATCAAGAACCATGGTGTCGCGGTGAGAATTGGATACCAAGCTATTATGTTAACTTGAATCACATTTCTTTTATTTCACCACCGTCTTTGATTTATCCAAGGGAAGGGAGAAAGATCAAATTACCCACAATGCAATGCAAATGCAAACTAAGATTCTAAAGTTCGAGGGTTGGTTATACCTAGGGAAGGTGTTAGCACCCTAAATATCTGTAGTACTCTACAGGAACCTCTTGTTTTATTATGTTATTTGTTTTTTTTTTGTTTGCTAAGGGTTTAAGGGTAGGAGGCCCTAAGATTCTATTCCTAAGCATGCTCGACAAGATATTGTATCTTGTGCCTACATGTCCCGTCAGGAGAAGGAATCAGAGCACATGCAGTTCCTCTCTGAAGGATACTAAAGTTTGTTTGAAAAGGTCTAGGAGAAAAGATGAGTCATCATCTCAAGAAACCACCACAGTTTTTTTGAAATTGTTTGTATTTTGTGGGGTATGGGATTGTATGTCCCTTCTTTGAGATGATTCACATCTAATTCTCTTGTGTGGAGAGTTAGGTGAGCTAAATTTTGATTGTGGAATCAGGGGGGACTAACTTAGGAAGTCTATCCTAAAGTTGTCTAATAAACTTATCTTAAGGGTGTAAAACCTATAGGGAGGTATGATGCAAATGAAATGCACCATGCACAATAATTTGATTATCATGCATGGGATTTTCCCTTGGATATTAATGCAGTCGATTATATTAACGTTTAAATGAGAGTGCTAGCAAAGTGGGCTAGTCTTGTGTCTAGCGACCAAAGGTTGGTAGCGATGCCCAAAGGCGATCGACTTACATAGGTGGAAAATGGCTTGACGTTGGATCGAGATTTTTAATTTTGAAAGGGTTTAAAACACAAAGACATGCATGCATCACATATAATGATAAACAAGCCAAAAGCATAAGTAAAGCATAATATCAATCAAGTTCTAATCTAAATCCATACAAGCGTAACCAAGCGTGAGGGATTCTAACGGGGAACGACTTATTGAAAAAAGAGTTTAATAACTTAAAGGGAGATTAATGAAAGATTATTTATTTAGTTTTCTTTTTGCTAAAAGTTTTAAATATTTTTAAAGTTTTATTATCTTTTAGTTTTAAAGTTATATTAACAAAGTTAATAAATAAAAAGGGTTTTCTTATTAAAAAGGTTTAATTATTTTAAAAGTTTGTATTATTATTTTAGTTTTAAATTCATATAAAAGGAAATTAAAAGCGTTTTCATACTAATTTAGAAAATGTTTTACTTTTTATATTCTTATAAATAAAAGTTTTTACTACCATTTAATTTTAAAGTTATATAAAAAAAGGTTATTAAAGTTTTTTTTTCTTAAAGAGAATTTTAATCTTAATATTTTTAAGATTTTTATTAGAGGTTTTTCTTAAAAAAAGAAAGGTTCTAAATTTTATTTTAGATAAAAAGTTATATTTAATAAAAACTAAATATATGATGAATTTATTTGATAAAAAAAGAATGAATATTAAACGTAGAGATCAGGTGGTTTGCCATGGGAGAGGGTCTATCGCAGACCCTCAAACTGTGGTCGCGCGATGAGATCGTGAGATAGATCTAAGGGCCCAAAAGGAGGGCGCATGGAGTACGCTATGTGTGTGGGTCTACAGGAATAAAACAAAACAACAAAACAAAACGCAACAGACTCTCTCCTCTTGTTCTTCTCTCTCGTTCTCCTTTCTCCTCTCAAGAGGCTAACTAGGGTTCTCAAAACCCTAACGGCGCCGTCGTTCTCACCTTTCCGATCAAACAATACGAATACCCTAACCCCACACAGCCCAATACCCCAATTCATTAATGGATTGATTACAATTTACAGCGATATGAATAAATAAAGCAGAAAAAAGTCACGGAGGTTGAAGGCGATGTGCGAACAACTCTGCGAATCTCCAATCAGGGATGAGTTTCTTTTATCTCTTTACCTTATGCGTGATTTTTTCTTTTTTTGGTTCTTCTTCTTTGTCTGCTGTGTATTTTTGAGATGATGATGAATGAAAACAGTTTCTTGAATCTCTGTGTTTTTTTTAGTGGGTTTGATGATGGAATTTGTGATTTTGGTCGTTGTGGTTGGATGGCGTTTTTTTGTGTGTGTCCCTGATGAAAAGAGGGTTCTTCTATTTATAATGGGCCAATGATGCTTCTCAATTATGTCATTGAAATCGTTTTGGAAAGAAAATAAATCTGATATGATTATTGTGCTTGATTTGGTGATTTGAAATATTTATTGTTGGGTTGAAAGCTTTGATTTTCGAGTTGAAAGTTTGATTTTTGTTGCTTGGTTTGGAAAGTTTAATGCTGTCTGATACGTTTTGGTTTAGAAGCTTGATTTCAACCGTTGCTCTGCTGTCTTGAATATGATCCTTTTGTGTGATTTTCTGTCCATTTATTTTAGGAAAGGGTTAATGCTGGTGATATCATGGATATTGCCCATCAATCCATTCAAAAATGATGAAATAATTCTGATTTGAAATCAAAGATCTGAGGCCTGATTTAATTCCCTTTGAAATACGATAATTGTCCTATTTTTGGAAGTGCTTGATTGATTTCTGTGCTTCAAATCTTCATTTAGTTGTTGTCTCTTTGGGGTCCCATGCTATGATCAAATCCTGATATTGTGAGGATTGCCATTTATTTTATTTTTGAAAATGACGAAAAAAAGGATTTTTCTGATTCTCTGACTCTGAGGCCTGTTTAAATTTTAAATCAATGTTTGCTAAGTTTGGACTCTTTAGGATCTTAACGTATTTCTCCCTTATCCTCGTTTCAATCTTGGCTAGATTCCCACTTTAGAAACATGACCCTTTCCTTTGCTTTTTGCAGAAAATTGAAACGGTTCCGGTAAGCTAATGACGCTAGAAACTTTATTTGAGTAAGCTTTAAGAGAGGTGGCAGGGACCTCTCTAGGCATTGATGTTGATTACTCTTTTTCTTATAGGTCTTGTGAACTGCAAAGGATTTACCTGTCTTCTCCAACTTCTTGAAGAGTATTGAGGTAACAAAACTATGTCATCCCTAACCTTTTCCTTTGATTCAAACGGTATAGTACGACTGAAGGACGTAGTAACTCTGACCCTTGTATCATTACTTGTAGGCAACCACATGGAAAGATTAAAATACACTCTGTCAGTCATCAGATGAGACCTTGGTAAAGCATCATCATTAAGGCAACTCGCTACTTCACTCTGAGCTTCGTGTGCTGCTGTACTGAGGTATATGTTATCTTTTCTTGAACCTCCTCTTTTGGTTGAACAACAAACCGTCTTTCAGTATCAAGAACATTTTTGTTTTTTTCACGATGCTATCCTCTCTAATCTTATTCTACGAGAATTTCCACTAGTTCCTTACTTGACATTTCCATGTTAACTACCTTTCAATCTGGATTCCGTGAACCGCTAGATTGATTCTTTGGAATGGGCTCTTGTATTGAACAACATGATTCTGGTTTTGTAGGAAATGAAGATGAACACTAACATGAAGAAAAGGGCCAAGGGCTGCTTTGAAGATTGAAGCATGAGGCACGGAGATTTAGATAGGTTTAGGCTTTGTTGGAGTTTAGATTCGAGGTGATTTGGTAATCCATTCTTTCTTCTCCCTTTAGATTTATGATTTTGGGATCGCTTGGTAATTCTCGCTGGGTTATAAGTTGTGCTTGTGGTTGTTGACGATGGTTAGATAATTAGTTTATGTTTCTGTTCTGCAGATTAATTCCAATTTTTGTCGAAACCATGACTAATTGTAGAATATTCCAATGATTATGGCTATACTCTTTATTTTTTATTTTGTCTTGATTTGGTCTGAAATGAACACTGACGTCTTGCCTTATTGCTCATGAGTCGACAAAAGTCCGCCGCTTCGAAATACCCTGCTCCTGTCGCTTTCAAAAGATAAGCTTTCTCTGAAGGTTGATGCAAGAATGGTTTAGAAGCAGGATCACAACATGGAGTTTCTTGCATGTATACTTCTTTGTGTGAATCTTGGTATGAGCTTGTCTTCCTTGTTCACTGCTGAAATTTGTATTGAATATAATGTTATAACTTCAATGCTTTCCTTCGAATACTCTCGCTTTGTTGCGTCTAAAGGATGGATTCTAATTCTAATGAGTTCTGGTCATGTTCGTAGTTGCTGTGACAGATTTCTGTGAGTTGGAGGAAACGTGCCAGTACGGTTATTAACGGAATGTGACGTGGAGCAAGAAAGGACAATCAGCAGTAATGATAGGCGGCGTAGCCCTATTGGCTATAGTGTGTATACTACGGATGATTGATCATTTATGGTGGTGGAACAGAGTCCAATCATAGGTTGACATCTTAGACCGCAATCTCGGGTTGTGTTTTCCGTAACAATTGTGAAGTAGAACAACAATGTTATTTTTACTGTGCGGAAATCTCCCTATAATAATTTTTTCTTTAGATAGGCCATCTTTAATATGAACGAATATGGTGTTATTAGACAGTGGTAAATACGATGCCATCATTTGTTTTTTGTTTTTATGCACATAAGTATGGCCATTGGACTAGACAAAACATCGCTCGAAGCATCTCCTCTAAGCTTACAGATGTCTTGGAACTTAGGATAGTGATCCTTATCACTTGAAGAAGACTACATCTAGTCGAAGTGAAATTACAGCAGGCATGTATCAGCAGCTAGCTCCTTGTCCTTTTAAACCAATCATAATACACAGTTGTAAAAGAATTGCTGAGCTTTATATTTGGAATTTTAGAAATGAACTTGGCTTGTGTCTCAAGATCTCATGTAGAATTAATTTGTGCTTCGTATACTTGCATTTTGTAAAACTCACGAATTAAAATAGCAAGTTGGATCCTAACTTGATTAGAGCTTGAACATTGAACTTGGGAATTAATGTGGACTTTCATTGCCTGAGCTTGTAGCCCTGACGGAGAAAAAGGATCACGGAGTTTTAGTCTTGCAAACCAAATACCTTTGGTCATGATTTCTATACTCTTGGACGCACTTGAATCTTAGAGAAAAAGTTGGCTTTGGTGATATTGAATAATCTTGTCAACAACAAGAATTTAGGCCTAAACCTTGATTTAAGATAAGAAACCATGATTTAACTTGAAGTAACTTAAGCAATTCAGCCAATATCTTGTACCAACTTGATGAATTTTAACCTTGGCCTTGTAACACACCTATCTCATACTTCAATCACAATTTTCCAATAATTTGGACGTACCCTTAATCCTTGCAATTAATTTCAACCTGGATCAAAACAAATATAATTTAAGGATGGATGAGACTTTTCTTGAAGCATTGAAGGATAATTTCTTGAACCAACTTGCATCAAAACTGGAAACGCAAAACCTATGCCTTGAAATGAATCCATTCATATGTCTTAGGCCAACGATTATGAAATGACCATCTAGTTATGAGAATAAGGCACACTTCCCTTCTGTCTCCTCTTAGAATCGCTAAACCTACACAAGTTGGTTAGTGACAGAAAAACAAACACACAAAGTCCTAAAGATGCTATGCAAAGAACAAAGGATCTTAGGGTAAAAAATTAGGGTGCGACAGATGCCCCTATTTAAGTTTCTCCTATTCGGAGATATGGAGATTGACATCTTCGTCTCGATGAGATAGGAGGGACTTAAATACAAACATGCACGAATTTTTGGCCCTAAGATGCCGCCAAATGCACATGATATGGTATGAAAAGGATATGATATGCAAAACAAGGATCCTGTGAGGAATAATGTCACAGGGGACAACTGAATGAAAAACGCTGAAAAAGAAAGACCCGACGAGGCTGACTAGCAAAACTAGACTCCGCGGGGAAAGATCTAAGTCCACTGGGGGAAAAGAGACTACCACTGACAATCACAAGGTGTCTTAAGCATACGGCAAGAAATTTGAAAAGAAGGATAACTTACTACCAACAGCTGGTAGCTTAGGCAAAGGTATCCAGTTGAAATGAAAGGGCGTATATTACCTACTATCACACAGGATAGCCTAAGCAGAGGTAATAGACTGGAGAAGAAGGATCACCTACTGCTAACTTGTGGCAGCCTGAGCAAAGGTGTCCGAAAAAAGGTGTGTTACCTACTATCAAGCATATGATAGCCTAAGCGAGGTAAACACAAAAAGAAAGACGACCTACTACCACCACGGTAGCCTAAGCAGAGGCATTTGACCAAAATACAGACATATTACCTACTATCCCCATGATAGCGTAAGCAGAGGTAATAGACTGATTAAGAAGGATCACCTACTGCCAACTTGTGGCAGCCTGAGCAAAGACGTCCGACCAAAAAAGGTGTGTTACCTACTATCAAGCATATGATAGCCTAAGCGAGGTAAACACAAAAGGAAAGATGACCTACTACCACCACGGTAGCCTAAGCAGAGGCATCTGACCCAAAATACAGACATATTACCTAGTATCCCCATGATAGCCTAAGCAGAGGTAATATATTGAAAAAGAAGGATCACCTATTGCCAACTTGTGGCAGCCTGAGCAAAGGTGTCCGACCAAAAAAGATGTGTTACCTACTATCAAGCATATGATAGCCTAAGCGAGGTAAACACAAAAGGAAAGATGACCTACTACCACCATGGTAGCCTAAGCAGAGGCATCTGACCCAAAATACAAACATATTACCTATTATCCCCACGATAGCCTAAGCAGAGGTAATAGACTGAAATAAGCTTCAACGATCAAGATGATAATTCAGCTTCCTTAAATGTTCGGCTTAGGAAGAGTAAATACTTTCCCACGCCCCAAGGTTGTATGCCATGGGCAAGTCTTGAAATGAGCTACGAGGTTGTCCGCCTGGAGTAAAGTCTTGAAATAACTGCTGCGAGGTGGTCTGCCTCGAGCAAAGTCTTGAATTTCCCAAACTCTTCGAAGAGATGTCATTTGATGGGAGTAACTTGAATAGTGGATTCGTTGGAGAGAAACACCACTGTAGAGCAATATTGTTGTAGTTGAAATTTCAATGGAGCAAATAAAATTATGGCAACGAGAGTTCTCAAATAAAGAGAATACTTGTAAAGTCTTCAATAAATTTCTCTGACAGATTTCCAGGGAGATAATATCTGACAGAGAATAAATGGAAAATCTTGATAACTTGCTGGGGATAGACAAACTATCTTGAGGAGACTGCCATTTGTCGTAGAAATCTTGATAACCAAACTGCTCAAATAAAGAGCTGATATTTGCTGTATGGCATATATTCCAAGGAAATGTAGTAATAACTGTTGCAGAAATAACTTCTGTCTTCCATAAAGATCTTCAAGTAAACTCTTCTTGCGGAGACAAAGTACAAAATAAATGCACGCTCGGTCTAGGTTCAAAATCTCATAGATATTCGAAATTTGTGATTATCAGGGACCAAAGTTTAATCCAGGAAATAACCGGAAAGAAAAGGTCAAACAAGACTCAATCCATTGAGGACTGAACTCAACGGGGTTTATCTTTATCCAAAATGGAAAAGAAAACTAAATCAACCATCTTCCACGAGGATCGAACTCAGTGGGGAGTTAGAACTGGTGTGCTCTTTCTGCCTAGGGCTGACGATTCTACTTGGAGGGAGCAGACAAACCCAGTCACTTGGGGATAAACGCAACCAAAGTGAAAGAACAAATAAACAAACACACCGATTAAAGATGCAAAATGCGCACATGCCATGAATCTACGTGAAAAGAAATGCCATGCTATGCTTATGCTTATGCTGACAAAACATCGAAGAAGAGGTAAATAGGAGATGAAAACAAGCATCTCGATACGGATACTCGACCAATCTTTGCAATATAAGAAGCATCACTGGGGATGAACGGAAAAGCCATATATAGAAACAAATCCCACTTCACATCTTCAAACTTTCTCTGGGGAAAAGAGAGCACTCCACTTGGGGATGAACGTCGTGACTTCATTCAGGATTGTCAGGATGAACCTTGTGATTCTGTTGGGGATAAGAAAGATCCACTGTGTAACGCCCCGTTTTGTCCAATTTATTTAATCGAGTCGATTTAATTATTTTTGTTTTTATATTATTTTATTCTTGACTTTTATTTGAAAATATATTAATTTTCATCGTTATTATGTTTTATCGCGTTTTGAGAGCGTTTGCGAGATATTTGAGCTGAGGGGTAAAATGGTCATTTTGAGGGGTTAGATATTTTAGAAAAATTAGATATTTTTATAAATAGAGATTTGAGAGAAAAAGAGAGAAAATAAAGAGAAAGGAAAGAAAGGAAGAGGAAGGGAAGGAAGAGGAGAGAAAGAGAGGAGAAGAGGAAATCTCCAATACTCCGTTTCAAGCGCGATTAATCGGGTAAGGGTGAGAAGTTTCGATTATATTTTGATTGTATATGTATATGTGTGTGATTGTGTAAATGTTTTCTTGTTTTTATAATGTTTTTACATTTGATAGATTGAGGAACAAATGAATAGAAATCGATGTTTTCGCGGACGAAAGTCGGAATAAGTCGCGTAGTGGAGTCGAGTGATGTTAGGTCGTGATTTAGTATGATTGTTTGATTGAATTTGGTTGATTTTGTAACTTTTGCGTTTTTGATATATATTGATGAATTTGGTGTGAAGTGAGGAGTGATTGATTGAATGGTGTTTGGATAGGTCTGGTATAATTGTTATTGGCTGGTATTTAATTGGGTGGAATTGTTGGAATGAGTCTACGAGATTTAATCGGGTTTTGGTTGGATTTTCTGTCATTAAAACAGAGTTTTTGTGGTTCTGCAATAGTGTTAACCGGTTAATGATAACACGAAAATGTATCGTATTTTGGCCTTGATTTACATTCAATTATTATATCGTTTTCGTCTAATATCCGATTTTCTCGAGAATATTTAAGTGTTTTTGCAGGTATTTCTATTTCCAAGTTAAAAGTATGCAAAGTGGAGAAAAGAAGCAAAACAAGGAAGAAAAGATGCAGAAAAGAGCAGAAAATAGCAGAATTCAAATTCTGCTGGTGTGACGACCGTGGCAGGTCCATCACGACCGTGACAGACTCAAAATGCATCACGAGCGTCACAGAAACATCACGATCTTCATGGATCCAAAATAGATTTAATACGTTGTGCACAGACGTGGACATGAAGCATCAGAAGTTCAGATTTTCACAGTTACACACGTTCAACCAGTTTCCCGGAGACTTCTCCAACTTCCCACTACTCCCACTTTCTCCACCACTCACTTATGCTCCATGGAAGTTACAGAACGAAATGTCCCTCTATATATAGTAGTTTTCTTTACATTTGAAAGGCATCCAAGTTTCTGTGCGCGAAAGCGCTGTTTATAGTTTTAGGCAGTAAATTACCATTGTAAAAGTGGTAGTTATCTCACATTGAGGAACTACCACACCATTAGTATTTAGGCCTTTAATTTGTAATGATTGGATCAAAGCTTGCCATCATTATTTAAGTTAATTCAAGTTCTTTATTTTCCACATTCTGCTTCGAGTCTTTACAGGTTCTTTATTGCATTGCTTATTATTATTGTTTATCGTTTTCCTACACTAGTTATCGTAATGCTTTCAAATTTAATTACCATGTCTGTGTTGTTTTCAATTAATTCTATGTCCGGCTAAATGTTTAGAGTCCGGTTTGTGAGGACCGTCGTTCCGACGGGACTCGGTAACTAAATTAGCGTTAACTTATAATAAATTCAGTTTTGGTCTTTGTTTCTAAGTTTAATTTAAATAACTTCGTCACGAGAGTGAGAGGTTATTTAACACTGTTTCGTCACGAGAGTGAGAAGCAATAAAGGTTAGAGCCAGCACTGCGAGAGCGTGGGGATCGAACCAGATAGTGGGAACGGGGCATTGATCCTAAAAACAGCGAGAGCGCTTTAGGTATCGATTAGGATCTAATTGATTTTCAAAATACGTTTTCTAATTAAAACGGGCGAGCGAGAGCAAAATCCTGTGGTTAGGAGATGTGGCTTTAGTCAATAACGCGAGAGTGTGAGGCGGAGTCTTTAAACCAATATTTTCTATGGAATATACGTAAATTAGCGCCAACCAATTGCTGAGTGCCTGAGGTACACGAAATTCACATTCTGGTCTCTCTCTTTTCTTTCATATTTTTCTAAGTTTTATTCTAGTTTTAGTCTTAGTTTCCCCTTAATCAATCATTCATTAGCCTTAGCTTTGCAAAGCAACGATAGATAACGATAGGTTGATATTGGTCTCTGTGGGTTCAACAATCTTTTATATTACTTCGATATTTCCGTGCACTTGCGGAGCATCAAGTTTTTGGCGCCGTTGCCGGGGACCAACAGTCAATATTGTTATTCCGTTGTTGCACCGTATAGACTAAGGCACTCCCATAAAAAAATATTATTATAATAATAAAAAAATTTTAAAAAAAATTAAGGAAAAAAATGTATCACCCAAATTTTCTCTATGATAACCACTCACAATATCTTGAGGAGCCGCACCCAAATTTTCTCTACAATTATCAACCGCAATACTCCCAATATTTTGAGGAACCGCAACCAAATTTTTCCTATGATTACCATTCCCAAAATTTTGAGGAACCGCAAGAATCACATAATTCCAATCTCGAAATACTAATGGAGGATCTCAACGCGACACTAACTCATTTCCACCCAAATTACCACTCCCAATATTTTGAGGAACCACAAGAATCCGTCAATTCCAACCTTGAAGCATTAATGGAGGATTTCATTGAAACAACAACTAATTCGAGGTTAGAATCTATGATGGAGCACTTTGTGGAGACACAATCTCTCCAGAATGAAGAACTTAGAAAACAACATCTTGATACTTATGAAACCCTTAGGCGGATGAACACTATGGCCGAGTCCCTCGTGACTCACACTGAGGCATTGGAGACCCAAATCTTACTACTTGCACTGACACATATATGACCCTCCCCTGAGGAGCATGTGGATGTTGTAACAATCATTAATGAAGAACAAATCGAGAATCCCGAGGAGAGTGATAATGAGGTCGAGGAGAGTGATATTGAGGTTGAGAAGAGTTCTGGTGAGGAAGAAGTAGAGATTGAGAAAAATTCACTAGGACTACCTGAAAGGGAGGTTGTCATAGAGGTAGAGAATGAAGCAACTATTGTTGTTCTTCCTCCATATACCCCACCAATTCTTTTCCCGCAAAGGTTTGTAGAGGCTAAAGTAGAATCCCAATCCAAAACGAATGTGGAGATATTGGAAAATATCCACACTAACACACCTTTGTCTGAGGTCCCGCATAAAAAGAGAAAATTAGAGGACCGCGAAACTAGGGAAAACATTACTGGTAAGAGGGTAAGGTTAAACTTTGAGGTGATGGATGAAATAACTAAACCCAAACTTGAAAAGCTAATACTTAGCATAGATCCAGAACCACCACCACAAGTTTAAAAGAATGAACTACCCCACAGAAGGAAGAAAAGAAAAGGTGAGGGATATGTGAGATGGCTTGATAAATGGCCATGGAAACTGAAAATTAACACTTCCAACCGTCGAGCTATCGACGTTAAACAAAGCTCTGCGTGGGAGGAAACCCACAAGTTTTTAATTTAAATGTTTTCCTTTCATTGTTTGTGTTTGCAGAAAATAAAGAATTGTATCGCTTGTCACGTCTCAGCTACATTTAGGCGAACGATCTCTTGATGACAATCCCTTAAGATGAGTTGGTGCCCACGCACATTCCTACGAATGTTGTTGCTGGTGGTGACACCGATGATGAGTATGATAGGAGAAGGTACTTCCTTCGGAAACAAGCCATATAATGAGCGGCTTCAAGAAAGTGAAGTTTCAGCAAATTTAGATATCTCGTAGTACAAGACGCCGGAGTAGAAGTGGTCAGCAAAGACAAGGATAGCAAGGGAAGAATCAGAGTGAATTTGGCTATGGTAGCACGCATTGGCAGTCATATAGGTTCTATCTTTCCTTTACCACCTTTTATCAAAACATTGAGGACAATGTTTGGTTTAAGTGTGGGGGAGGAACTCTACCGCTTTCACTTTAACGCATTTTAGTTAGATTTATTGCTTTCTAGCATGATTTTAAATTTTTTTTTCTATTTTCGTTGCGTCTTTGCATGTGTTGTCAAGTCTTTATATGCGATTTTGTGTTTACCGATTTCCCACTCCCTTGAGCCACACCAAATATTTTGAAAATTTTTGCGTTAAAAATAGGGTTTCTTTTGAAAATCTTAGGTTACAGAAGAAATTAAGGTTAATTTGTGAGTCGTGGGAAAAATTCCGCAAAATCGATATCGTCTTAACACCGTGAGCCTCCCTATTATGGAAATCGATTTGAGTACTTGTTATGCCGTAGCCTTAAGTTCTCACCCCTTTAGTAGTCCCTAATTAGTTTATTTAGCAGTCAGCACCATCCTAAGCACGCACTAAGTAGGAAGCCGATGCAAATAAGTGTATGATCCCATGTTTAAATGGTAAACTGAAAAGAAAAAAAATGAATGAAAAGAAATGCTCCTTCTAAGTTAGGTGATCCTCACCCGATCATTTAGCCCAACAGTGCAAACTTCTTTATTTTATTGATATTTAAGCCAATGTGCAAAAGAAAAAAAAATTGATAATAATAATGAGATCATAGTCACTAACAGGTTATCCTACCATGAGTGTGAAAGGATAACGGGCTTAATGTGATTGCGCCAGAATGAAAAGGGATGAAAGAAGGATGAGTTAGTTAGGTTTAGGTATAAACATGATTCAGATTGGTTTGCATAGGAGGGAGGTTGATGACCGCAAAAGCGGAATTGTGTTGTTACGATATCCTTAGTGTGTAAGCTAGTACCTATGACACAAACTCAACCGAAGTAGAGTTGGTAGCCTAGGATGAGTATTCGTATGCACTATTTTTCTTACGAGTCATGGTTTGCTTGAGGACAAGCAAAGGTTTAAGTGTGAGGGTGTTTGATAACACAAAAATGTATCGTATTTTGGCCTTGATTTACATTCAATTATTATATCGTTTTCGTCTAATATCCGATTTTCTCGAGAATATTTAAGTGTTTTTGCAGGTATTTCTATTTCCAAGTTAAAAGTATGCAAAGTGGAGAAAAGAAGCAAAACAAGGAAGAAAAGATGCAGAAAACAGCAGAATCCAAATTCTGCTGGTGTGACAACCGTGGCAGGTCCATCACGACCGTGACAGACTCAAAATGCATCACGAGCGTCACAGAAACATCACGATCGTCATGGATCCAAAACAGATTTAATACGTTGTGCACAGACGTGGACACGAAGCATCAGAAGTTCAGATTTTCACAGTTACACACATTCAACCAGTTTCCCGGAGACTTCTCCAACTTCCCACTACTCCCACTTTCTCCACCACTCACTTATGCTCCATGGAAGTTACAGAACGAAATGTCCCTCTATATATAGTAGTTTTCTTTACATTTGAAAGGCATCCAAGTTTCTGTGCGCGAAAGCGCTGTTTATAGTTTTAGGCAGTAAATTACCATTGTAAAAGTGGTAGTTATCTCACATTGAGGAACTACCACACCATTAGTATTTAGGCCTTTAATTTGTAATGCTTGGATCAAAGTTTGCCGTCATTATTTAAGTTAATTCAAGTTCTTTATTTTCCACATTTTGCTTCGAGTCTTTACAGGTTCTTTATTACATTGCTTATTATTATTGTTTATCGTTTTCCTACACTAGTTATCGTAATGCTTTCAAATTTAATTACCATGTCTGTGTTGTTTTCAATTAATTCTATGTCCGGCTAAATGTTTAGAGTCCGGTTTGTGAGGACCGTCGTTCCGACGGGACTCGGTAACTAAATTAGCGTTAACTTATAATAAATTCAGTTTTGGTCTTTGTTTCTAAGTTTAATTTAAATAACTTCGTCACGAGAGTGAGAGGTTATTTAACACTATTTCGTCACGAGAGTGAGAAGCAATAAAGGTTAGAGCCGGCACTGCGAGAGCGTGGGGATCGAACCAGATAGTGGGAACGGGGCATTGATCCTAAAAACAGCGAGAGCGCTTTAGGTATCGATTAGGATCTAATTTATTTTCAAAATACTTTTTCTAATTAAAACGGGCAAGCGAGAGCAAAATCCTGTGGTTAGGAGATGTGGCTTTAGTCAATAACGCGAGAGTGTGAGGAGGAGTCTTTAAACCAATATTTTCTACGGAAGATACGTAAATTAGTGCCAACCAATTGCTGAGTACTTAAGGTACACGGAATTCACATTCCGGTCTCTCTCTTTTCTTTCATATTTTTCTAAGTTTTATTCTAGTTTTAGTCTTAGTTTCCCCTTAATCAATCATTCATTAGCCTTAGCTTTGCAAAGCAATGATAGATAACGATAGGTTGATATTGGTCTCTGTGGGTTCGACAATCTTTTATATTACTTCGATATTTCTGTGCACTTGCGGAGCATCAGTTAACCAAATGTGGTAACCGATTAACACGTGAAAAATTGGTTGTTTTTACGTTAGTTTCAACGGTTAACCGATTAACCAAATGTGCTAACCGATTAACCAAAATGTCTCTAGCCCCTGTAAGTCGCCGGTTAACCGGTTAACCAAAAGTGGTAACCGATTAACCAAGGCAAAATTTCAAAAATCCAAAACTTTAAAAAAATCATATCTTTCGAACCGTAAGTCCGTTTTGGCCGCCGTTCGAAGCGATAGGAAGCTAATGAGATGTTCTTTCTTATAAAAATGGTTTTGGGATTAGTGGCTGATTTAATTGTGTCGGGAATTTGGAAATATGTCATTTTGTTGACTTTTACCGTCGTAATTGTGTGCGATTGATTTGTTATCATGCGATATGCTTTTGATATGTAATGTATAGCTTGTGTGCTATTATATGATGTGACTGCATGTGAAGAAATGTTGTGATGATGGTTTGAGGCCTTATGGCAAATAAATGCATTGTTTTGGATTTGATTGCAATGCATGATTATTGATGTTGAGATGATTCACATGGTTGTATATATGTATGCATTTGATTGTCATGAGTCATTGTATGCCAAGCATCATGATATGCATCTTGTGATGTCGTGTGCCCTTGTGGGGTGTGAGCGACGAAACGATTCCAGAGGGAATCTGCTGTAACGGTCGTGTGCCTTATACAAAGAGGACCTAAAGCGACGTTATAGACGATCGTGTGCCTTATACAAAGAGGACCTAAAGCGATCGAATCGCGTGCCTTATACAAAGAGGACCTAAAGCGATCCATAAACGTCGTGTGCCTTATACAAAGAGGACCTAAAGCGACGGGGAACATCGTTTGCCCGACGGGGAGTTACACTAAGTAACAAGCGATGATTCCAATAATTCCTGAGTGAATTAATGATGAGAATGATGGATGGAATGGTACCGCATTTGCATAGTGTCATTGTGCCGGTCTCTCTACATTTGCATAAATCATGAATGGATTGATTATGTGTGGGAAATTGTGAATGAATTGATTATGCGTGGGAAATTGTGAATGGATTGATTATGTGTGGGAAATTGAGAATTGATTGATTATGTGTTGAGCTCGTGATAGCATTGGTGATTTGATATGCATTTGTGATAAATGCATTGGTTATGGATGATATGTTTTATGTATAGACATATGCTATGTTTTGTGGGGATGTTCTACATTACAAAGATTGTTGGATTATCGTTGATATGCTATATATGAATATATGTGATGTGGTGGTGTGTTTCCATATGTCATAACTTTGGTATGCATTATGTGTGAATATGCTATTATGTTGGTATAATTGATATATGCTATGTGGTTGGATTATTAGAAATAGGTTATGTATCTGTGGCATGCTATATGTATTAGTATGTGATGCTTGTGGTGAGAATAATTATGCATGTGAATTTATATGTGTTTGCATATTATTATGCAATCTTGATTTAGTTGTTATTTCTCACCCTTTTGCTGTGGTTTGTTGCTCTATGAGGCAATTGCAGATTTAGTATCTTGGAGGCTTTTGTGAAGATTAGTTCTCCATCCTTTTGTCGGTCTGTCTGCTCTGATACGTAACACGGGAGTCGGGGAACGCTTTTGTTATATATGTATACATTTGTTGGATCTATTTTGTATTACCTTTATATGAATATTTTGATGTTATAAAATAATTTATTTTGTAAAACAAGTCAGTTATGGATCTTTCCGCTTTATTCCATAATTGAACTTTCCTTTTGTTGGAAAAAGTTTCTCTTTTATGTTTATTCCATTTTGTGTTATGTATCAAATTTATGAGCAGGGATTGTGTTTTCTTTCTTCAAATGTGGCATCCTTGTTTCTGTCTAAGAATAAATATTTATTCACTCTGATTTATTTATGTATTATTTATCTGCGATGGGAATTGGGGTGTTACATTAGTGCTATCAGAGCAGGTCGGTCCGTCCGGCCAAGTTGTTGAGTCAGTTGGTGTGACAGTTGAATACTGTCGATGTTGTTTGTCCCTTAGTATGTGATATGTGTGTGAAACACTGTCGGTGCTTTCTGGTTTTCTAATCCTTTGTCTTCAGGATTGAGAATGAGATAAGTGGGGGAGAAGCTTGTGCTTCTCCAAGTTGCTTCAGGTGCGGAGCATTGGCTCAGTGTGCTGTTGGTTGCAAGAGTGTAAGTGTGGTTTGGACAGTGTTGTTCCCGAATTCCGGAGGGAATGCGGAGGTAAGGTTTATGTCAACTAAGGATTTGTGCCTTAGGTAGTTTTGTGCACAGGATGTAAGGAATGCTATTATAGTTTGGGTAAAGATGGTTTATGCCCCATCATGATTGTCAACTGTCTATTGAAAAATTGAGGAACTGATCACCTGTAATCTCTTGTTGATAGCAGACGGGAATTATGTTGGATGGAATAGACGTGTCTTTCTGGCTTAGATAGTGTGTGCAATGAATTGTTTGGAATTTAAGAAAATGATTACAGATTGTTTTGTTGAGTCGATGAAGATTCTTATATTGGAAGAGGAGGGGGATTCGAGGTTTTTGTATGTTGGTCAAGTTGGAATGTCTCTGAGGGAGAATGATTGGGTATTATTAATGGCTGCTTCTCAGAGAGTAGAGAGTGAACTTAAATTGGACGAAGGCAAATAGTTGAGGTTTATATCTACTAAGTAAGTAGAAAAACTCTTAGGAGATGAGACTAAGATGTTTGTTATGATTGTGATGATATTTTTCTAGAAATTGGTGGAAAGGCCACAGTGATGGGATGCCAGTGGTGTGTGGTTTTCAGATGTATTTCCAGATGGAATATTGGATGTTAGCATTAGAAGTACCCAGACTGATAGAGCAGTTGGAAGATTTACTGGAAAGGAGAATTGTGAGGCCAAGTGTGTCGTCTTGGAGAGCTCCAGTATTGTTAGTAATAAAAAGGATGGATGATGGAACGAAATAACAAGCATGATGTGTATAATGGTATTGAGACTATGGAAAGCCAAACTTAGAGTTCTGGTGAGGTTTGGAGTCTTTGGAGTTTTAGAGCATTAATGGAAATCTTGAGATTGAGAGTTCTTTTGGGTTGATTGTTGATACATGTTGGGATTTGTGGAATTTGGATTGTCCAGAGAATGAAATTGTGTTTGGATTACTGACAGTGGAATAAGGTAACGATTGAGAATAAGTGTCCACTTTCAAGAATAAATGATCGGAATGGTTTGGTTGAGTTTGATTGAAATTACAATTGTTTGAAATGTTTGACAATAGTGGTGAATTTTGTGAGTTGAGGCTTTGATCGATTTCATGTGACTGGTTAAGTTTGTTATCATCATAATAGGTTGTTATTTACTCGGTTAAGCTTGTATGTGAGTCTGGACAAGTTTGGGTTGGTTTTATGTCATAAAAACAGGTTTTGTTCAATTCTATAGCAGAGTAACCGGTTACCCAGTGAAAAAAAATTTGCAAAAACTTTAAGGATTTATATCTTTTGGAATTTGGTTGGGCATTACAATGTACAGTGATGTTGTTCGATGTTAGTGATGCGTCTAGAATGTTTGTGGAGTATATGAATCGTATTTTCCATATTTAATTGGATAAGTTCGTAGTGGTTTTAAATGAGGATATTCAGATCTGTTATAAACTCAGAGGAAGGACAGGTAGAGTGTTTGAGAATTGAATTACAAGTGTTGAAAAGAGACAAAGCTTTATGCTAAGTCATTCAAGTGAGAATTTTGGGTTGAAAAAGGTTAGTTTTCTTGGATATGTTATTTCAGATGAGAGTATGGTTATGGATCCATCGGAAGTAGATACAGTTCTACAATGAGAGGCTCCGAAGTTGGTTAAGGAGATTAGAATCTTTTTGGACTTTAGTTGGTTATTACCAGAGGTTATGGAAGGCTTTTCCAAGTTAGCGTTTTCGTTACTTCGATTGACTTGCAAAAGGTAATTCGTTTGTTTGGGATGTTCGTTGTAAGGAAAGTTTCAGAGAGCTGAAGTAGAAGTTGTCTACGGCTCCAGTTTGGATTCTGTGTGATCCTAATTAACCGTTTGTGAGGTATTGTGATGTGTCTTTGATGAGTTTAGTCAGTGTGTTAATGCAAGAGGGTAAAGTTGTAGCTTATGCTTTACGACAATTGAGTATTCATAAAAGGATCTATACTATTTAGGATTTGGAATTGGTTGCGGTTGTATTGTGTTGAAAAATTTGGAGGTATTATCTTTATGGTTCTAGGTTCGAAGTGTTTAGTAATCACAAGAATATTGAGTACCTGTTTGGTCGGAAGGAATATAGTATGAGACAGCGAGGATGGTTGGAATTTGTGATGAGTTATGACTTTAGCTGGAATTATCCTATTGGTAAAGTTAATGTCGTGCGTGATGAGTTAAGTCGAAAGTTTTTATACATGTCTGTTTTGATAGTCAGGGAGTTAGAATTATTTGAGTAGTTCAGAGACTTATATCTGGTGTGTGAGATAACACAGTAGAGTGTGAGGTTGGGTATATTGGAAGTGAACTATGATTTTCTGGTGAATATTAGAGAGAGTCAGAAGTTGGATATGAAATGGATAGATTTGATAGCTTTGGGTGATCAGAGTGCGCATCGGAAGCGTGATGTGGCACAGTTCGTATATGCGTGTGTGACTTGTAAGAGTTCAAAGGTTGAACAGTGGAAAACTGTAGGAACGATGAGACCGTGGGATGTTTTATAATGGAAGTGATAGGTGGAAGGTTTCAATATTAATCATGTACTAATATGTAAATGGATGTATTAGTTACATGTTTGTTGGGTAAATCACAACGTTGTTGTATTGATGTTATGTTTGGTATTCTGGTTTTGTTGATGTTGTTGAGACGATGTTGTGTCGTGGGACTTTAGGTTCTTGTCTTTGTTGTTGCCTCATTTCCATGGTGCTGGTTCGAGTGCGTGTGGTTAATCCCTATGCGGGAGATTAGGGGAGTGTTACTTGGGTGTTGGTAACATGGTTTTCTTTGAGTCGTGAGTTGGTCGTCAAGTGCATTGTATGGGCATTGCATCTTGTCGTTGTCGTTATTACCGTTGTCGTGTCGTTGTTGTAGTTGTGGTTAGCGAGGTGGTTTGTCAGTTGTGTTATTCGTGGTGTGCCTTTTGTTGGCATGATAGTTGTTAGTCGAATGCGAGAGTCGTATCCGGAGTTGTTCGTAGCAGTTATATTTTCGAGGACGAAAATGTCTAAGTGGGGGAGAATTGTAACGCCCTATTTTGTCCAATTTATTTAATCGAGTCGATTTAATTATTTTTGTTTTTATATTATTTTATTCTTGACTTTTATTTGACAATATATTATTTTTCATCGTTATTATGTTTTATCGCGTTTTGAGAGCGTTTGCGAGATATTTGAGCTGAGGAGTAAAATGGTCATTTTGAGGGGTTAGATATTTTAGAAAAATTAGATATTTTTATAAATAGAGATTTGAGAGAAAAAGAGAGAAAAGAAAGAGAAATGAAAGAAAGGAAGAGGAAGGGAAAGAAGAGGAGAGAAAGAGAGGAGAAGAGGAAATCTCCAATACTCCGTTTCAAGCGCGATTAATCGCGTAAGAGTGAGAAGTTTCGATTATATTGCGATTGTATATGTATATGTGTGTGATTGTGTGAATGTTTTCTTGTTTTTATAATGTTTTTACATTTGATAAATTGAGGAACAAATTAATAGAAATCGATGTTTTCGTGGACGAAAGTCGGAATAAGTCGCGTAGTGGAGTCGAGTGATGTTAGGCCGTGATTAAGTATGATTGTTTGATTGAATTTGGTTGATTTTGTAACTTTTGCGTTTTTGATATATTGATGAATTTGGTGTGAATTGAGGAGTGATTGATTGAATGGTGTTTGGATAGGTCTGGTATAATTGTTATTGGCTAGTATGTAATCGGGTGGAATTGTTGGAATGAGTCTACAAGATTTAATCGGGTTTTGGTTGGATTTTCTGTCATTAAAATAGAGTTTTTGTGGTTCTGCAACAGTGTTAACCGGTTAACCAAATGTGGTAACCGATTAACACGTGAAAAATTGGGTGTTTTTACGTTAGTTTCAACGGTTAACCGGTTAACCAAATGTGTTAACCGATTAACCAAAATGTCTCTAGCCCCTGTAAGTCGCCGGTTAACCGGTTAACCAAAAGTGATAACCGATTAACCAAGGCAAAATTTCAAAAATCCAAAACTTTAAAAAAATCATATCTTTCGAACCGTAAGTCCGTTTTGGCCGCCGTTCGAAGCGATAGGAAGCTAATGAGATGTTCTTTCTTATAAAAATGGTTTTACGATTAGTGGCCAATTTAATTGTGTCGGGAATTTGGAAATGTGTCGTTTTGTCGACTTTTACCATCGTAATTGTGTGCGATTGATGTGTTATCATGCGATATGCTTTTGATATGTAACGTATAGCTTGTGTGCTGTTATATGATGTGAATGCATGTGAAGAAATGTTGTGATGATGGTTTGAGGCCTTATGGAAAATAAATGCAATGTTTTGGGTTTGATTGTAATGCATGATTATTGATGTTGAGATGATTCACATGGTTGTATATATGTATGCATTTGATTGTCATGAGTCATTGTATGCCAAACATCATGATATGCATCTTGTGATGTCTTGTGCCCTTGTGGGGTGTGAGCGACAAAACGATTCCAGAGGGAATCTGCTGTAACAGTGGTGTGCCTTATACAAAGAGGACCTAAAGCGACGTTATAGACGATCGTGTGCCTTATACAAAGAGGACCTAAAGCGATCGGATCATGTGTCTTATACAAAGAATACCTAAAGCGATCCATAAACGTCGTTGTGCCTTATAGAAAGAGGACCTAAAGCGACGGGGAACATCGTTTGCCCGACGGGGAGTTACACTAAGTAATAAGCGATGATTCTAATAATTCCTGAGTGATATAATGATGAGATTGATGGATGGAATGGTACCGCATTTGCATAGAGTCATTGTGTCGGTCTCTATGCATTTGCATAAATCATGAATGGATTGATTATGTGTGGGAAATTGTGAATGGATTGATTATGTGTGGGAAATTGTGAATGGATTGATTATGTGTGGGAAATTGTGAATTTATTGATTATGTGTTAAGCTCGTGATAGCATTGGTGATTTGATATGCATTTGTGATAAATGCATTGGTTATGGATGATATGTTTTATGTATAGACATATGCTATGTTTTGTGGGGATGTTCTACATTACAAAGATTGTTGGATTATCGTTGATATGCTATATATGAATATATGTGATGTGGTGGTGTGTTTCCATGTGTCATAACTTTGGTATGCATTATGTGTGAATATGCTATTATGTTGGTATAATTGATATATGCTATGTGGTTGGATTATTAGAAATAGGTTATGTATCTGTGGCATGCTATATGTATTAGTATGTGATGCTTGTGGTGAGAATAATTATGCATGTGAATTTATATGTGTTTGCATATTATTATGCAATCTTGATTTTGTTGTTATTTCTCACCCTTCTACTGTGGTTTGCTGCTCTATGAGACAATTGCAGATTTAGTATCTTGGAGGCTTTTGTGAAGATTAGTTCTTCATCCTTTTGTCGGTCTGTCTGCTCTGATACGTAACACGGGAGTCGGGGAACGCTTTTGTTATATATGTATACATTTGTTGGATCTATTTTGTATTACCTTTGTATGAATATTTTGATGTTATAAAATAATTTATTTTGTAAAACAACTCAGTTATGGATCTTTCCGCTTTATTCCATAATTGAACTTTCCTTTTGTTGGAAAAAGTTTCCCTTTTATGTTTATTCCATTTTGTGTTATGTATCAAATTTATGAGCAGGGATTGTGTTTTCTTTCTTCAAATGTGGCATCCTTGTTTCTGTCTAAGAATAAATTTTTATTCACTCTGATTTATTTATGTATTATTTATCTGCGATGGGAATTAGGGAGTCTTTGAGACATGGATCATGGATGTTGCGAGAACAAGGTAGTCCTATATTGGTGAACTGTGTGGTAGTAGCCATTTTGAATAACAATTATTGTGAATGGATGAAGAGTCTTTAATTCTCAAATGTCCCAGGGTATATGGTTTATGAGAAAAGTCATTCCAAGAGGATTTTACAAAAAACATGGCATCCAACTGTTCCAATGTCTTTAAATTCTTGGAGAGATTTCTCGAATCTCGACGTAAATGCCCCAGATTGACTGCATTACGTATAACTGAGTCTTCAAACTTGCCCCTCGAGGTCAGAAACAATTGGGAAACGACTTGCCCCTGCTTAGTAAGGTCTTCAGGTATCGTTCCCCGAGTATAGTCATTCTTTTGAAATGATTCGCCACTTACTCATCAGAGTTTCAAATCTCAAAAGATCTAGCTCATCGCTGATGCTCGTATGCTAGCTTCTATGATGTCAAGCAAGGTTAGCAAGCAGAAAAAATGTTAATTCTGAAATTGATAATGCAACATACATTTGTCTTGAAATTTTTTTAAAATTATTTTGTGATTAAGTTACTGATTTTATAATGCCAACACGAATTTGAGCATAGCTCACAGGAGTCAGGAAACGATATCTCAATGAGTATGCTTTTGAAATAAACCCTGCTTCAATTAGGTCTTCTAAGGGTTGTATCATGGCTTGGTTTACGGCTAAAGAAACAAAGGATATAAGGCTCGAAGTTTGTTTGTGCCCACCCAATCTTCATGATATTTTACTCCCTTTTTTTTGTGTTAACTGAAAATTACCCTGCCCCAGGTTAAGAATGAGGGTTTTTTTTTTGTAGAGAAGAAAACTCTTACTTCAAAGGTTCAAAAGGGTTAACGAGGGTCTATCTCCCTTATACCTCCGGTGTTTAGGGATTTGAAACAATGCTTTATATCATCAACAGAGTTTTATTCAAAAGCATATAACAAGAGATCTTGCGTTTGAGATTCCACCATCCTCCATTCAATTCTCTGCTAAGGCAAGAGATTGGGCAGCATTGGCATTACAAAATAGGAAAAGCATTTTAAAAAGAGTGAAACGAATGGATTTCTTCAAGACAAACATTATTCATTGCACCAATTATTCAAAATAACAAGTTTTTACACGCAAATAACAAATGCATTAACAAATAAAAAGCATTACGTGCGAAAAGCAGTAAATTAACTAAAGCTTTGAGGAAACTGTCTCAGTCTGAGCTTATGGTTTTCACGTTAAATCTAGAGTCTTCAAAAACAAGACACCACTTTGCATTAGCCTTTGTACCTCAATCAACAGTAATCACCCCTGGTTCTGGCATATTAAAGCGCGGGACTACGACACTCATCCTTTTTCTAGGGATATGAAGAAGTTCCTGATCCAACATATTTTGGAGATCCCTCTTCACGACAGAACATCCACGGGAATTCCTCGAGCAAATTTTGCAAGAAACATGGTTTTGCTCGTAGTGGGTAAGCTTACACAAATCGGCATGCATATCCACCAAAGATCCTCTTATTGAATTCACATCAGAAATACGGTATTCTTCGAGACATTCTTCCACAGGGCTTTCATACTTGGGCAATAGACTTGTTGAGATGTCGGGCCCAGAGTCCTCAAAAGATAAAATACCACTTTGCACTAACTTCTGTACTTCAACTTTCGAAGCATAACATTGTTCTATATCATGACCGGGTGCCCCTTGATGGAATGGACAAAAACGCTCAAACTTAAACCACCATGGGAGATTCTTTGGGATGGCCGGCGGTTTCTTCGTTTGCACCAGATTCTTCTGTACTAAAGCAGGATATAACTCATAATAGGCCATTGGGATTGGGTCAAACTGATCCACATGTTGTTTACTTTTGCTACGAGATCCTTTGTACTTTTCTCGCGAAATGGTATAAGCAACTTATTCCTTCTTCTTGAGCAAACCCTCTCTAAGATCCTTAGAGCTGTTAGGAATGTTAATGGGAACCACAGAAATGGGCATTGGCGTGACTTCAGAAGTCCCGGTCTCTTGAAAAGGAGTCTGAGAAATGTGAGGAGAAGGTTGATTTCGAGCAGCAATCAGAGTTTCAACCAAAACAGAGAGCCTTTCCACACCAGCCTTCAAAGTAGTCACTTCCTTGCGGAGTTCACGATTTTCTTGCTCAAAGTTGTCAATCATTCCTCTTTGATTGGCCTGAGTATCGTATCGAAGTTTTAGCTTGACTGAGAAGAGAAACACGAATGAGAACCTGGAATGCAAAGGAATGCAAATGCAAATGCAAATGATGCGTATGATGCAGCATGAACTTCAAGGAACTCAAAAGTGTATTTTAAGCATCGTAATCGGAAACTCATATTAAATTAAAATTTTCATAACAACCAATACACCTTCAAGGTTTTATTATAATAAGCAACAGAATACAAAGGGAACTAGGAGTCTAATCCACTAGACGACGCTCCTTATTTTCCACGGAGTTGTTCAGTCAACCTGTCAATCTGCTCTTGCATCCTTGCTTTATCGAGGGTGAGCTTCTCTATTTCCATCTTCAGCTTCAAAACTTCAATCGAGCCAGCCACAGAAGGCTTGGGGCGAGGATAGGGCATCATCAGGGTGAGAGCCTTTTCACGTGCCCAAGTTAGGCAAGCATCAGTAACGGTGAAATTAGGGTTTGTTGTCATGGTCATTCTCTGCCTGTTTATACGACGCCATGCATACACAATTCCTGTTTTCAACTCAAGATTCTCTCCTTGGTAGAGGAAAATTCTGGCCAAATCCTTCGGATCAGGTACTTCTTCCATCGGATGACCGAGTTGTCGGCGAGCAAGCACAGGGTTGTAACTAATGCATCCCTTCGTGCCAAGAAGTGGCACATTGGGAAAATCTCTGCAGCTATGAATCATGACAATTCCTCCATACATCGAATCGTGCCATACAACGTCTGAGTGAGAGAGATCTATGAGCTTCACAGGCCATTCTGTACCATCTTTCACATCCCTAAAAGCTATAGACCTTGATAGGTGCGAAATAAACCACCTATAGAGGATAGCAGTGCAGCATGTAATACGTACTTCTCCTTGCAGAACCTTCGAGTGAATGGCATGGTAGGCGCCGACCAATAAAGTAGGAACTGGATTTCTGAGCATGAAGATTCTGATCGCATGGACATCGACGAAATCTTCAATATTTGGAAACAAGAACAAACCATAGGCCAGTAGTGCGAAAATGTTTTCAAAGGCTTTGGCATTCCTCATGTTAGCAAAATGTCGAGCCTTCTCGAACAGGAACTGAGCAGGAAAACCATCAATCTCCCCTCTGACCGTCATGTGAGTTTGGATCTCGAGAAGCTTTATGTGGGTTGCTCTTGCAATGTCCTCCTGGTTAGGTCTTCTTTCTGCACCGGAGAAAGTAGGTGAATCTTTGACAGGGATACCCAACAGAGCGGAATACTCTTCCAACGTAGGTGTAGCGCGATTTTTGTGGTCATGAGTCACGATCGCTTGGGCACTACAGTTCGATTCATTTTTTATCCTATTGAGCTGATTAAGGAAGGGAAATAGAAGTCTCCAATTAACCCTGCTTGCATATTGAATTTGAACAGCGGTTTGTTAGGTTACAGATGCTATGTGGATGTGGGGCCCAATCTTCGATTATTTTGTTAAGAACACAGTGTCTGGATTATTTGTGAGGTTTTTGGTAATGTGTTTAGATTTGCTGCTTTTGGGTTGATTTGGTGGAGATACTGGGTTTTGGGTTTTTTATTAGTATGCTCGCTAAGAGTTTTTTCAATCTTATGCCTACGTATTCCCGTTTGATGAAACAAGGAAATCAGAGCGATCGTAGTTCCTCCTATGCTATGGGAGGAAAAGAGGTTGTTTTGGTGTCTTGTTCAAAGCCCAAGACATGAAGCTAAAGGTGATTTGTATCTTGTTTAAAGCCCAAGATGTGAAGCTAAAGGGTTTATGGATGAGAGAGAATTTGTCGTCTCTAAAGGGGGATATTTGGTATGTTTATCACAACTGTCAGGTGACTGATTATAAAGGAGAATTACTTTAACTGGGATATGTGAATCCAGCAATGCCATAATTTCCTTTATAGGGGATTTTTAACCTGAAGGAGAAGACTTTAACTCAGCTTAGAGCAATGACATCTTTCCTTAGGAATTTCTCATACTAAAAGAGGGACAGTGGCGTGGATGTAAATAATCTAGAGGTTTGCCGCTTACAACAATTAGATGGGGGGAAAGGAGTTGTTGATGTTTGTATGCTGTGAGCAAGGCATAGATTTGGATGCTAAAAGGTTGATTGACTCAACTGGGATTTTCTTTATACAACGCCTAAGAGGAGGCTAGTGACCCAACAAGAGGGTGCTAACAAGTGACTGACTCAAAAAAGAGGGTGCTTTTATATGTCTTGTACAAAGCCCAAGACGGAGGCTAAAGAGGTTTGACTCAATAAGAGAGTCTTGACCAGGTGACTGACTCAACAAGAGAGTCTTTTATACTCAACAAGAGAGTGATTTATATCTTGTACGAAGCCCGAGATGGAGGCTAAAGGCGTTTGACTCAACAAGAGAGTCTTTTATACTCAACAAGAGAGTGATTTATATCTCGTACGAAGCCTGAGATGGAGGTTAAAGGTGTTTGACTCAACAAGAGAGCCTTGACCAAGTGATTGACTCAACAAGAGAGTCTTTCATACTCAACAAGAGAGTGATTTATATCTCGTACGAAGCCCGAGATGGAGGCTAAAGGGGTTGACTCAACAAGAGAGTCTTTTATACTCAACAAGAGAGTGTGAAAAGGTTAGCTCCACTGGGGAGAATCATTGTACAAAGCCCAAGAGGAGGCTATTTATGCTGGTGATTGTTTCAGTTTAGTGACAGGTCCGGTATGTTGGATAAAAGAGAAAATCAGTTCTTATAAAAGGAAAGATTAAAGGTATGGTTGTGCCTTGGCACTGATAAGAGGATCAGGGTTATTTCCTGTTCTTTAAGGAAATGGGAAATCCAAAGGGTATTGAGACTGTCCAAGTCTACTGGTGTTGTGAGAAATTGATACTCAGATAATGAATGATCTTTGTATGATGCCCAAGAGAAGGGTGGTATGTTAAGGGATGAAGGTCAACCCATTAACTGGTCTGACACTTGACTCAGAAAGACAGCTCTAGCAAATCGATGACTAGGTTATGTTCCTATACCTGTAGAGGTCTCTGGGTCCTTGTACTAAACCCAAGAGAAGGCATGAGAGCTTTTAAGAAGCCGAAGGGTCCTTGTACAACGCCCAAGAGGAGGCGAGGATGCTTTTAGGAAGCTTGTGGGTCCCCAAACCAAGAGAAGTTCAAGAAATGCAATTCATCGAGAAGAGATCATGTCATGAAAGTTCGAGGTTTGAAGAAACTCAAGAGATGCCATTCACCGAGAAAAGATCATCTCTGGGGAGTAGAGTTTCTTTGACAATGTCTAAGGGTGACAGTCTGAGAAAGGGTTCACTGAGAATGCTGCCTTTCACGTCTCCATATTGTTTAACCCCAAGAGGAGGGAAGACTGTGTCTGGTAATCCTATGGGGATCTAGTTTTGACTGTATTTAAGAGTGACCAACAGGGCTTTACCTAGTGCTAGACGTAGTTGCCGAGGAAAACTCTAAATAACTATACTAGTATTACACAGTGGATATATAGCAAGTATATAAAAGTTTGTGAAAGAAGACTTACAGTGAGCAGTCCCACAATACAGTTATATATATATATATATATATATATATATATATATATATATATATATATATATATATATATGAAAGCGGATAAAGAAAGCGAGTAAACACTTACTCGGTTGTAGAGCTTCCATGCTGTTTTGTTAGTTGTTCAACAAAGAAAGCTTTGATAACAATATTATATTCTAAATCAAAGGAGAAAGTGCTTTGAAAAGATTGTTCGGGCTTACAGCTCAAGGAAAGTGCTTAGAAACTCATTTGGTATTTTTATTATTTTTATTGATTTCCTTTAAATATTTACTTTTAAAGGAAAATAAAATTAGGGTTTCTTTGATTTTAAACCTCATCAATCATCTTACACTCTACAAGATGAATTAAAACTCATTTGGTTTTGATTTTCAAGGTAAATATTCACTTTTAAAATGTTTAAAAACAATTAAAAAGGAATTTATTCACAAAAATACTAATTATATTAAATAAATAATATAAACTTATTTTTTTGTGGAATAAAATATTTCAACATTTTTCTGATTTTTTGCAAAAAGAACCAATAAAAAATAATTAAAATTGAGAGAGTTATTAATTTTCCAAACTATTAAAAATAATATGAAAAATAGTAGAAAAGTGGAAAAAATAGCAAAAAGAGGGTCTGGGGCGAGGGGAATTTGAACCCCAGACCTCTTGTGTATAGGGCGCGCACCTTACCACTAGGGTGGTGATACATCCGTTGATTGAAACACAACCACAAATATACAAGGCTTGACTTGTTTTTGGCCTGGCCCAAGGCAAGGCAAGGCAGGATTTTGGTAAAAAACGTGAAGGCTATAACTTTCTCATTTCTCCATGGATTGGGACAAAATTTAGGTCTATCCTGCCTAGAATTTCACAAGGAATCCAATGGTGGTGGTGTTTTTTTTTTCAGATCATGCTCCTATTGAAAAACCCGATAGTGGTTTTGAAATAGGCCATGATTTGCATTTTCTGTGCTATCTCTTGGTACAGGCATGAATTACATGATGAATTGGTTCAAACACAACACATATAACATGTACAAGATGTGCAGGATCAGTGGACCTCAAAGCAATGCATATTTCAAAGAGTTCAAGTTGAGATGCTTACCTCTTTTTGGAGCTTATGTGCAATCTGCCAAGTGCTTTGTTCCAGAAATAATTTGATGCTTTGGACACCCTCAAATGATCTCTTAGAAGCTTTTAGGGTGGTTGGAATCAGCTGGAGACCTCAGGAACAAGTTTGAGCTCTTTCTTGCAAAAGGGGCAAAAGTGGCCAAAATAGCAACTCTCTCAAATGGTGTTCCAGATGGGGGAACCATTTGGGACAGTTCAAGGATGATATTTGGAGCGTGTTTGAGGTTTTATCTGGTTTGGAAAGTGATTGAATCAAAACATGGCTTGAAAAATGCACAAAAGTCCTATTTTGAGGTTTTGAGAGGTGACTTTGTGATTTTGGTGTTACAGGTCACTTGTGAGTATTTGAACAGCTTAGATATGACATATTGGATGTGTTTGGATCATGAACTATGGTGAAATTGCTCTCTAACTCAAAAACTCAGAGTTACCTTGCTAAAGAAGGCATTTTTGCCAAGAGAAAGAGATTTTGAGGAAAGCATCAGTTGTAGTGCTTTGGTGTACTCAAACTGAGCATAAATGAGCTCTATTTATAGTGCAACAAGTTTGTTTTGCAAGAAATAGAGAATGGCAGCTGGTACAGGCCTTTGGCCAATGTGGATCAAATGGAATCTCAAGTCTCCTCTAGCCATTGACTTGAGGTTAGGGCACAGGCTGCTGGTTCCCTTGGTCTTGGATAAGTCTTGACTAAATTCAGTTGGAAATGGCTCAGTCCATGCCACCTTGGTGCATCCATTAAATGCTCCAAACCAAAGTTGGAGTCTTATCCCTCTTTTAGGCATTTCTAGGTTTGGCATGCTACTTTTGGTTCCAAAGACTTGGGAGGCTTATGGATCAGTGTTTGTCCCTACTTGGACTCCCCTTGAGGTGTTCAGATGGATAGATTTGTTTTCCCTTTGCAAAATTTGAGCAAATCGAGCAAAACTCCCAAATCTGCCTTGCCATGACAGTTTGCAGCAAGGCATATTGGCATGGTCATATCTCATGGCCCAAGTGGAATTTGATAGAGTTCTTGGCCATTTTGGGAAGCCCTCATATGATACAACAACTGTTTGATCATAATTGGTTTTGATACTTTTTGGATCAGAGTGAAAAATGCCCCTACATTTTTAAAAAGTAAGACAGATTCTGACTTAGTGAAAATTTCACTAAGTGTTGGAAAAAAGTGACATTTTCACTTTTTGTGATTTTGATCATTCCATAACTTAAAATCTATGAGGAATTGGAATGAGTTGTGTTGAAGCTTTTGTAGAGTGCTATGAGAGCTACAAATCCAGCTTTGGATGGGGAAAAATGGCCTTGTGGTTTAGGAGTTATGATCCTCCAAAGTTGGTACCCTAGCCACTTTGTTCCATAACTTAGAAAAATTTCTAAGTTTTTATGGTTACCCGTTTTACAAATTATCCCACTTTTCTTGATTTTTCTTGATGAATGATGATTCCAACCACACATTAACATCATTTTAGGGTCAAAGAACCAAAATTGTGAAAAATCTCAAAAAGTCAAAGTTGACTTTTGTGCACAGTTGACTTTTTATCAAATGAATTCCAAACTGTGCGATCCTCTATGAAATCAAGTCCTTGACCTAAATCAAACTTGATGGATTGATTTCATAGGTGTTATAGGGTGTATTGAATCATGTCCCAAAGTTTGGGAGCATGCTTGGGTCAAAAGTCAAAGGCACAACTGACTTTTCCCGCGAAACCCAAATTGTGGTTCTGATAAAATTGAAACTTGTTGCTCAAGCTTATTGGATCAATAAATTGTTGCAAATGGATCAATGTGGTTTATTAGAGATCCTCAAATCATTTCTTGAGGTCTTGGCTCATGATTTGTCCCAAAAGTCAACTTAAGGGTGAATTAGGTCAAGAAACCCTAATTCCTGATTTTTGAGGAATGCATCCCCTGAGGTTAAATTGACTTGATGATTGGGTTTATGATGTTACATGGAGCATCTTAGGTTATGCTTTGAAGCATTGGCTCATGCCCAGAGGAAAATTTCCATCTAGAGGTCCTGGTCGACCAAAACCCTAATTTGGTGACATTGTTGATTTTGAAGCTTGATCCACTCAAAATGCTGCAACCTTGTGCTTGATTCTTGATGTGGGAGTCCTCTTGATCCATTGTGGGTGTTTGAGAGGCTAGACAAGTTGAAGATCATGTCATTCCTTGATTGATCCTTTGTCTAAGAACTCTGAGAGGGTTTGAAACCCTAATTTTGATTGTAGTGGATGCTCACCCATCTTTGGGGAGACTAATGAGGCATAATGATACACCCACATTGTGATGATGATTTGCACAATGAAGGGGAATCTTAGTGGTCAAAATTTGGGGTATGACAGTAGA
Organism: Lathyrus tuberosus; assembly: GCA_022829125.1. Classification (NCBI taxonomy): domain Eukaryota; kingdom Viridiplantae; phylum Streptophyta; class Magnoliopsida; order Fabales; family Fabaceae; genus Lathyrus; species Lathyrus tuberosus. Next base: position 867,505 of record JALAZF010000153.1, read on the forward strand.
CATCAATTGGAAATCTGGGAAAATGAAACAGTGGTAGATCAGGTCGTAGAGTTGAACCAGCGTCTCCAATAAGCCAACAGCTACTCGAACTTGTAACAGTGGGAGGGTCCATCCATATTTCTCAGCAAAAGCCTCTGGATCCTGATCTGACTTCCTAGTTCCCTTAACTGTTCAACGTCAGGAACCCTGAAGGTGTATGGCAAAACTCCTTTCTTTCTGTAATCCATCTTACGACACCTAGCAAACAACTTTTAAGTTCCTTGAAGAGAAAAGAAAAATGCAAATGCAATGCAACAAGATTCATGGAACTCAACTATTTATAATCATCATGGCATATCGAAGGACAACATTTTATTAATCATAAAAGGTCGGTTACAACCATTAGTATCGGAATACTAAAGGATTGATTTATTAAAATTGATTACAACGCGTCCATACGCCTTACAAGAATCATGACATAAAAGCTAAATAAAAGCTAGTAATGATGGATCTAAGGAGACTCTTCCAACGGTCCTGTCTTGAGTTGTTTGACTTCTTCTTCCAATTGAGCTTCCAAGGCATTGTCTGAGGACTAGAGTAGGTTAAGTCCAAAATTTCCCCTTTTGTAATCATATTTGCTCGAATATTAACCAAAAATAGGAAATGGATACTTGTCTTGAATAAGTAACTCCATTAGCTGAGATTATTCTTCAAGGGTTGGCACCAACAGTGATAGGCTGGGTCATAAACTGCAATAGAGTTGATAGAAATTCCTTATCAAGCTTCCCATATCTGGTCTTGAACTCTTCTTTATCTGTTAACAAGGTCTCCAGTCTCCTTAGATCGTCCAGATCATGACTCTTGTAAGTGTACTTCAATATTTTTTTTCAAAGTCCATGATATCATATGATGTTTACAAACAAAGCTAAGTTCCATGAAACTTTTTGAAATGATGCTCATGAATGCATGTATGCAAACACACGAAGCACAAAGCACAAAGCACACACAAGCAACCAAACAGACAACGAGTCCTAGGTTTGAAAGGTCTTGAGCATGGAGCCACGGTTTAACCATCCCAATAGGTGTGTACTATAGTTTCAAATGTACCTGCCAAACGGGTTCTATAAAGTTCCCAGCGTCTACAACCCATCTTTCGGATATTATCGATTTTCCAAATCACTTGGTAGTCAATAATATTCTCAAGAGAATCTCTTCTGAGTGTAGTATCGCGTATAAACTATTTCGGGAATAGACTCCCTCATAGCCACCGCACTACATCCTAATAGGCCAAGTTGGGTTAAAGGTAACTACGGTCCTCAGTCTCGATGGCCTTTAGATCGAAATGATATCGTCTTCACAAATGGACTCGTTGAAAAATATTAATCTCGAGAGGGCCTAAACTGAGTGGTGATGTCTCAATTCAACTTCTTCGGGAATCGACTCCCTCAAAGTCTCCTTGAATATATCACCATCCTATCATAATTTTCTCTCAAGTCCGGGTGTAGGACTTATCTCACCACACAAAGTGACAACCCTGCACACAGAAAAAACCAAGCAAGCATAAAACAGATATATAACAAAAAACATAAATAATCAAGTTAGGGGGAACCCTCTTATGAGAAGTCACCAGTGAAGTCGCCATTTCTGTCGCGGTGAGAATTGGATACCAAGCTATTATGTTAACTTGAATCACATTTCTTTTATTTCACCACCGTCTTTGATTTATCCAAGGGAAGGGAGAAAGATCGAATTACCCACAATGCAATGCAAATGCAAACTAAGATTCTAAAGTTCGGGGGTTGGTTATACCTAGGGAAGATGTTAGCACCTTAGATATCTGTAGTACTCTACAGGAACCTCTTGTTTTATTATGTTATTTTTTTTTTGTTTGCTAAGGGTTTAAGGGTAGGAAACCCTAAGATTCTATTCCTAAGCGTGCTCGATAAGATATCGCATCTTGTGCCTACATATCCCGCCGGGAGAAGGAATCAGAGCACATGCAGTTCCTCTCTGAAGGATACTAAAGTTTGTTTGAAAAGGTCTAGGAGAAAAGATGAGTCATCATCTCAAGAAACCACCACAGTTTTTTTGAAATTGTTTGTATTTTGTGGGGTATGAGATTGTATGTCCCTTCTTTGAGATGATTCACATCTAATTCTCTTGTGTGGAGAGTTAGGTGAGCTAAATTTTGATTGTGGAATCAAAATTAGGGGGACTAACTTAGGAAGTCTATCCTAAAGTTGTCTAATAAACTTATCTTAAGGGTGTAAAACCTATGGGGAGGTATGATGCAAATGAAATGCACCATGCACAATAATTTGATTAACATGCATGGGATTTTCCCTTGGATATTAATGCAATCGATTATATTAACGTTTAAACAAGAGTGCTAGCAAAGTGGGCTAGTCTTGTGTCTAGTGACCAAAGGTTGGTAGCGATGCCCAAAGGCGATCGACTTACATAGGTGGAAAATGACTCGACGTTGGATCGAGATTTTTAATTTTGAAAGGGTTTAAAACACAAAGACATGCATGCATCACATATAATGTTAAACAAGCCAAAAGCGTAAGCAAAGCATAATATCAATCAAGTTCCAATCTATATCCATACAAGCATAACCAAGCGCGAGGGATTCTAACGGGGAACAGCTTATTGAAAAAAGAGTTTAATAACTTAAAGGGAGATTAATAAAAGATTATTTATTTAGTTTTCTTTTTGCTAAAAGTTTTAAATTTTTTTAAAGTTTTATTATCTTTTAGTTTTAAAGTTATATTAACAAAGTTAATAAATAAAAAGGGTTTTCTTATTAAAAAGGTTTAATTATTTTAAAAGCTTTTATTATTATTTTAGTTTTAAAGTCATGTAAAAGGAAATTAAAAGAGTTTTCATACTAATTTAGAAAAGGTTTTACTTTTTATATTCTTATAAATAAAAGTTTTTACTACCATTTAATTTTAAATTTATATAAAAAAAGGTTATTAAATTTTTTTTTTCTTAAAGAGAATTTTAATCTTAATATTTTAAAGATTTTTATTAGAGGTCTTTCTTAAAAAAAGAAAGGTTCTAAATTTTATTTTAGATAAAAAGTTATATTTAATAAAAACTAAATATATGATGAATTTATTTGATAAAAAAAGAATGAATATTAAACGTAGAGATCAGGTGGTTTGCCATGGGAGAGGGTCTATTGCAGACCCTCAAACTGTGGCCGCGCGATGAGACCGTGAGATAGATCTAAGGGCCCAAAAAGAGGGCGCATGGAGTACGCTATGTGTGTGCGTGTACAGGAATAAAACAAAACAACAAAATAAAACGCAACAGACTCTCTCCTCATGTTCTTCTCTCTCGTTCTCCTTTCTCCTCTCAAAAGGCCAACTAGGGTTTTCAAAACCCTAACGGCGTCGTCGCTCTCACCTTTCCGATTAAACAATACGAATACCCTAACCCCACACAACCCAATACCCCAATTCATTAATGGATTGATTATAATTTACAGCGATATGAATAAATAAAGCAGAAAAAAGTCGCGGAGGCTGAAGGTGATGCGCGAACGGCTCTGCGAATCTCCAATCAGGGATGAGTTTCTTTTATCTCTTTACCTTCTGCGTGATTTTTGCTTTGTGTCGTTCTTCTTCTTTGTCGGCTGTGTATTTTTGAGATGATGATGAATGAAAACGGTTTCTTGAATCTCTGAGTTTTTTTTTGAGTTGGTTTGATGATGGAATTTGTGATTTTGGTCGTTGTGGTTGGATGGCTGCTTTTTTTTTGTGTCCCTGATGAAAAGAGGGTTCTTCTATTTATAATGGGCCAATGATGCTTCTCAATTATGTCATTGAAATCGTTTTGGAAAGAAAATAAATCTGATATGATTATTGTGCTTGATTTGGTGATTTGAAATATTTATTGTTGAGTTGAAAGCTTTGATTTTCGAGTTGAAAGCTTGATTTTTGTTGCTTGGTTTGGAAAGTTTAATGTTGTCTGATACGTTTTGGTTTGGAAGCTTGATTCCAACCGTTGCCTTGCTGTCTTGAATACGATCCTTTTGTGTGATTTTCTGTCCATTTATTTTAGGAAAGGGTTGATGCTGGTGATATCTTGGATATTGCCCATCAATCCATTCAAAAATGATGAAATAATTCTGATTTGAAATCAAAGATCTGAGGCCTGATTTAATTCCCTTTGAAATATGATAATTGTCCTATTTTTGGAAGTCCTTGATTGATTTCTGTGCTTCAAATCTTTATTTAGTTGTTGTCTCTTTGGGGTCCTATGCTATGATCAAATCTAGATATTATGAGGATTGCCATTTATTTTATTTTTGAAAATGACGAAAAAAAGGATTTTTCTGATTCTTTGACTCTGAGGACTGTTTAAATTTTAAATCAATGTTTGCTAAACTTGGACTCTTTAGGATCTTAGCGTATTTCTCCCTTATCCTCGTTTCAATCTTGGCTTGATTCCCATTTTAGAAACATGACCCTTTCCTTTGCTTTTTGCAGAAAATTGAAACGGTTTCGGTAAGCTAATGGCACTAGAAACTTTATTTGAGTAAGCTGTAAGAGAGGTGGCAGGGACCTCTCTAGGCATTGCTATTAATTACTCTTTTCCTTATAGGTCTTGTGAACTACAAAGGATTCACCTGTCTTCTCCAACTTCTTGAAGAGTATTGAGGTAACAAAACTATGTCATCCCTAACCTTCTCCTTTGATTCAAATGGTATAGTGCGACTGAAGGATGTAGCAACTCTAGCCCTTGTATCATTACTTGCAGGCAACCACATGGAAGGATTGAAATACACTTTGTCACTCATCAGATGAGACCATGGTAAAGCATCGTCATTAAGGCAGCTCACTACTTCACTCTGAGCTTCATGTGTTGCTGTACTGAGGTATATGTTATCTTTTCTTGAACCTCCTCTTTTGGTTGAACAATAAACCATCTTTCAGTATCAAGAACATTTTTGTTTTTTTCATGATGATATCCTCTCTAATCTTATTCTACGAGAATTTCCACTGGTTCCTTACTTGACATTTCCATGTTAACTACCTATCAATCTGGATTCCGTGAACCGCTAGATTGATTTTTTGGAATGGGCTCTTGTATTGAATAACATGATTCTGGTTTTGTAGGAAATGAAGATGAATACTAGCATGAAGAAAAGAGCCAAGGGCTGCTTTGAAGATTGAAGCATGAGGAACAGAGATTTAGCTAGGTTTAGGCTTTGTCGGAGTTTATATTCCAGGTGATTTGGTAATCCATTCTTTCTTCTCCCTTTAGATTTCTGATTTTGGGATCGCTTGGTAATTCTTGCTGGGTTATAAGTTGTGCTTGTGGTTGTTGACGATGGTTAGATAATTAGTTTATGTTTCTGTTCTGCAGATTAATTACGATTTTTGCCGAAACCATGACTAATTGTAGAATATTCCAATGATTATGGCTATACTCTTTATGTTTGATTTTGTCTTGATTTGGTCTGAAATGAACACTGACGTCTTGCCTTATTGCTCAGGAGTCGACAAAAGTCTGCCGCTTCGAAATACCCTGCTCCTGCCGCTTTCAAAAGATAAGCTTTCTCCGAAGGTTTATGCAAGAATGGTTTATAAGCAGGATCTCAACCTGGAGTTTCTTGCAGGTATACTTCTTTGTATGAATCTTGGTATGAGCATGTCTTCCTTGTTCACTACTGAAATTTGTATTGAATTTAATGTTATAACTTCAATGCTTTCCTTCAAATACTCTCGCTTTGTTGCATCTAAAGGATGGATTCTAATTCTAATGAGTTCTGGTCCTGTTCGTAGTTGCTGTGACAGATTTTTGTGAGTTGGAGGAAACATGCCAGTACGGTTATTAACGAAATGTGACGTGGAGCAAGAAAGGACAATCAGCAGTAATGATAGACGGCGCAACCCCATTGGCTATAGTGTGCATACTACAAATGATTGATCGTTTATGGTGGTGGAACAGAGTCCAATCATAGCTTGACATCTTAGACCGCAACCCCGGGTTGTGTTTTCCGTAACAATTATGAAGTAGAACAACAATGTTATTTTTACTGTGTGGAAATCTCTCTATAATAATGTTTTCTTTAGATAGGCCATCTTTAATATGAACGAATATGGTGTTATCAGACAGTGGTAAATACGATGCCATCATTTGTTTTTTGTTTTTATGCACATAAGTATGGCCATGGGACTAGACAAAACATCGCTCGAAGCATCTCCTCTAAGCTTACAGATGTCTTGGCACTTAGGATAGTGATCCTTATCACTTGAAGAAGACTACATCTAGTTGAAGTGAAATTACAGTAGGCATGTATCAGTAGCTAGCTCCTTGTCCTTTTAAACCAATCATAATACACAGTTGTAAAAGAATTGTTGAGCTTTGTATTTGGAATTTTAGAAATGAACTTGGCTTGTGTCTCAAGATCTCATGTAGAATTAATTTGTGCTTCGTATACTTCTTGCATTTTGTAAAACTCAGGAATTAAAATAGCAACTTGGATCCTAACTTGATTAGAGCTTGAACATTGAACTTGGGAATTAATGTGGACTTTCATTGCCTGAGCTTGTAGCCCTGACGGAGAAAAAGGATCACGGAGTTTTAGTCTTGCAAACCAAATACCTTTGGTCGTGATTTCTATACTCCTGGACGCACTTGAATCTTAGAGAAAAGGTTGGCTTTGGTGATATTGAATAATCTTGTCAACAACAAGAATTTTGGCCTAAACCTTGATTTAAGATAAGAAACCATGATTCAACTTGAAGTAACTTAAGCAATTCAGCCAATATCTTGTACCAACTTGATGAATTTTAACCTTGGCCTTGTAACACACCTATCTCATACTTCAATCACAATTTTCCAATAATTTGGACGTACCCTTAATCCTTGCAATTAATTTCAACTTAGATCAAAACAAATATACCTTAAGGATGGATGAGACTTTTCTTGAAGCATTGAAGGATAATTTCTTGAACCAACTTGCATCAAAACTGGAAATCCCAAACCCATGCCTTGAAATGAATCCATTCGTATGTCTTAGGCCAACGATTATGAAATGACCATCTAGTTATGAGAATAAGACACACTTCCCTTCTGTCTCCACTTAGAATCGCTAAACCTACACAAATTGGTTAGTGACAGAAAAATAAACACACAAAGTCCTAAAGATGCTATGCAAAGAACAAAGGATCTTAGGGTCAAAAATTAGGGTGCGACACATGGTGTGTGGTGTCTGTGATGTGTGGAAGATGTCATAACTGATGTTAGAACATCTTTGGGTTAGTTATCCTTGGTGAAGGATTTCAGGTTCTGTGAGGAACTAGTTACTTGCATCGTGTTTAAGAAGTATCTACATTGTCATATGGGAGAATGATGGAGTAGAAGAACTGTCTTGGAGGTCTGATGTAAGGTTTTTGGAAGACTAGAGTGGATCATGGGTTGATTGCATAAAGGTCTGGTTTCTGATGCGTTCAGAAGTGGATATTCACCAGAAAATCAGAAGTATTCCAGGTTATCATACGGGAGAATGATAAGGAATGACTGTCTTGGATTGTGGGGTGTCTATCTCTGTTGCCGGCTGGGTAAGGTCAGTGGAAAATCTTGCGAAGGGGATGTTGCCCCTGGCTGCAAGTCATGCTAGTAGTGGATCAGTTTAGCAGCTGTGAAGTTCAGGAGCATGCATACGATAGCTGACATCGTTATAACAAACTAAGGGGCCCTGTGCGTCTCTTTGAGGAATGTGAAGCATTCTGATTCAATTGGTTTGTGCCTCAAGCAGCTGGAGGTCTATACATAAGAATTCAAGAGGAGTTCATGTGGTGTGTAGATGGTTACAGAATGGGGGGATCAATGGGACTTTGATCTCAAGCCAAGAGTTTGTTATGGTTGGTATACATTTCCTCACGGGTAGCATGATGGTGATCATGTGTGAGTGATTATTGTTTCTTGTCAGAGGAAGCAATAAGAGAGTTGATGATTATGTTCAGTTGGTAAGTTGAACTAAGGGTGCTCTCTTGAAGACATGAAGATGCGTCTTATGTTTTCCATTCATTAGCTTAGGTGTTCTGGGGAGGAGCACTAGTTACCTTAGATAAGGGGAGATGCCCCTTAGTTCAAGATGAATTACTGCGAGGATGCAGTTGAAGTTCCAGTTTGCATTTGTGCGTCAAGCAAGCTGAGATGTAAAGGAGGATGTCTTGACATTGTTGTATTGTTGCAAGTTGTGAGAGACTTGGCAGTGCATGTGTAATGGTAATGGTTCTTATTGGATACTTAAGAATCATTGATTGAGTCTTGGGGAATTTATTTTTCTCTGCAGGCTGTGATCACAAAACTGTGAAGATTTTATTCAATTCAGATATTTTCTTTAACATTGTTAGGTGTGACTTGGTCGAGGACGTCATAGCAGTAAAGAGTGTCTGAAGAATCTCTGACAGTCTGATGACAAAGGTATTGATTCCATCTTGGGAAAATGCTTAGGGTGTATACTTGTCAGAAGGACATGTAAAATCTTGTCCTTGAATATACATTCACATGTGTTGGAACTTGTACTTCAAGAAGAATCTGTCCAAAAATGAATAAAGACATAAAGATCGGGTAGTGGTTGATGCAATTCAAATAAGGGGATCTCTAAATTCATCTTACTCATCATTGTATCACTCTTATTGTTATCTTTATGGCTTATATAAGGTTCTGGGTGAGTACTCTTTGGATCTGGATATACCTTGGTAATATTTGTCAAATAGTGTCTAAAAAGGGGGAGAAATGTTCTGATCTTCTCTTGAGAATCTCACGTCTGATAAAGCAGCTTGTCAAAAATTCTCAACAGAATGTTACAACATTCTGGGTCTCAGCTCTAAAATGGACTTTTGTGTCTTGTGATCTGAGTTATGAACACAGTCATGTCCTGTGTTCTGAGTTACCCAAGGAAGTACTTTGCTGCTAAGGGTATTGCTACTGCTTTTTCCTAATGGTTTTCTTATGCCTCTTAAGAGGAAGATTTATCCTTTCGTGACAAGTATTGGTTCATGGGTTGAGAGGGAGCGTCTTGCATCTTATTTCTCAAGTACTCTATCACGGGTAAGGTATAGGCCTTGAAATTATTTGGAGTCCTCACTGCATGCACCATCGATCTGGAGTTTACCGTGCATATGTGTTTTAGCCAAAATTTGCCAAAAAGGGGGAGATTGAAAGCTCTGGGGTTTTAAACAAATTTTGGTAAAACATAATTGTTAACTCAACAATGAGATCAAGCTAAGTAATTTTGCTGAAAACGTGATGTCGAACAAGATGTCTTAACATGCATATTGACATCCTGGACTGAATGGCTTAAGTTAGTTTTTAATCTGCTGCAACACTCAAGGAGAAATTGTTACATGGATCAAGGACTGAAGACTGAAGCCCAAGACTGCAGAAGACACTATAAATAGAAGACTTGGACCTAGGTTTTTGTATGCCTTAGTACACCTTTTGTAACCTTGCTTTCTTGCGTAAGAAACAAGGGTTTAGGGTTTTGAGAGTAGTTGGCTCTCTAGGTGTAAGTCTCCCTTTGTATCAATTGATACACTGTGGTAGATATAGGTGTCGCACAGATCCATAAGCCTTGAGGTATTGGATTGTGCATTTTTCTTGGATGAAGCTTTTAAGCAAATCCGAGTTAGCTTGTTTGTCATGTATGCTTGACAGATTTCTGTATTGATAGGGATGATGTAGAAATCACAGTTGGTGATTAAGGAAAGTGAGTGGGGTATCTCATATCAGGGTTGTAAACGTTTGATTTTAGCCTTGGTAAAGATGTTCATTGGGTAGATGTTAGGTATAAAGTTGTAAACAGGGGAGTTTAACTTTGTAACAGTCTACAGATAGTGGAGTCTTCTTCCTGGATTGGTATCCCCCAAATGTAGGTGAGTTGCACCGAACTAGGTTAACAATTACTGTGTTCTTTAACATTCTGTAGCTTTACATTTTCTGTTAGGGTTCATGATAAACATGTTGGATCAGATGTCGTGACATATGTGATTGTACACTTCTGATATTTAAGGTATCAGTCTGCAGTTGCGCCTCTGAGTTTAAATGATTATATTGCACAATGTCTTGACATGTGTTAGGACATCTGTTTTTTATATAGGCCAGAACTTCAAGATCCTTGTGAGGAGAGCAGTCAGCCTTATCCTCCATCCATACCCCGGACTTATAAGACCATGTACTTGTGATCCTGGAATCTTGCACATTAGCATTGCATCCATACATGGCATGGCATCGCATTGTCAAAATTTCATTATATATATATATATATATATATATATATATATATATATATATATATATATATATAAACTTGTGCATGTACATCAACTATGCATCTTACATTTCATTCCAAAAATAAAAACTCATTTCACCTTCCTTAATCTCTAGTAAATCAAGCTGATTCCTCGACACCAGTACACTATTCGCTCCAGCACTAAACGAATGATGCATCAGATTCAACAAGAGCAAGCCGCCTTTAGAGAAGAAATGGATTCTTTCATAAGCAAGATTGATCATATTTTCTAGACCATAATGGCTCTAGCTAGGAGGGAAGATGAATTGTGAAACGCTGCTACCGTAGGGAACAATGTTACTGTGCAAGGATTTGCTTCTCACTCAAGGATTTCAGTTCCCATTCATAATCCTATAATTTATGGTATGCCTATGAGCTACACTCCTGCAGTTGAAGGAGTCACTACTCAAGCAATGCCTACATCTGGAGTTACTGTTGGAGCTATCCCACAAGTGCAACCTACTGTTACTTAGATTCCCATTCCTCATACTGAACAAGAGCTACAAGATGAGTATGAGATGAAAAATTATCATAGGGTTTTTCCAATTACCAATCCTACTGCTGATTAGGATTCTGAAGCCATCAAGACGTGTCGTGATTTAGCTAAAAAGCTCAGAGTCATGGAAGGGCACTACTCAACTTCTCTGAGTGCCTTAGAAATGTGGTTTGTCCCAGATGATGTGATTCCCCCTAAGTTTAAGGTACCAGAATTCGAAAAATATAAGGGCTTAGCTATAGTAATATTCATCTGATGATGTACTGCCGAAAGATGGTTGCCTACGTCAACAATGAACCCCCATTTGAGAAAAATGTACCCCCACTCCCATGACGTGTAATAATTTTACCGCTTTCCTTTTGTTTGCTTTTGCCTAGGTAGTCCCTTAAGGCAAGAATAAAATCAATCACCCATTTTTCAAAAGAGAACAAATAAGCTTGATCCAACGTCAATCATTTTTCATAAAAAACAAGTCGATAGGATTTCCATCACCATCGACCCTTAACCAATTACACTCTATTTTGCATTCACACTTTGTAAGTTGATTGCTCTTGCATTGCTATCAACCTGCCCATTGACCAAACCACATTCTTAATCAACCAAACAAACCCTTGATCCAACATCAAGTGGTTTTTTCTTAAGAAAATTTAAAACACAATAAGATACGATTAGGATTGCACGCCACGGACCTTAAGTGGTGGAGAAGGAGCGAGAATGAAGCTTTCTTACACTCACTCTTATTATATTGACACAAGATGTTTGGCTTGGTAGCTCGAAATATTCACCTCTACCCATAGTCTTTTGTGTAATCCTAATCAAGAACAATCTCTCCCAAAATCCTAAAAACAACATCAACTCATCAAAATTTTTTTTGCGCCTTAAGGCATCACTCCGAAAACTCTTTTCAAGGTAAAATCAACCAAAAAACACTTATTTTTTACTCCGAACTACAAAGATCTAACTTCCTCATTGCACTATGATGGTATGTAGGCACGAGGTTTCAAAACCGAGGCGAGCACCATAATAAAAATCCTCTATTTTCCCTTTAGCAAGTAAACCTTTAGATAAACACACCCTTTCATGCATAGACAACTTAGATGATTCTTGTTTATTACAACAGATGTAGGGGGTGCTAATACCTTCCCCTTGCATAACCGACTTTCGAACCCGAAATTGGTTGCGACGACCATGTACTATCCATTTCCTTCTGTGGGTTTTATCGATATTTTCCCTTTCCCTCTGTTTACCGTGAAAATTGGTAAACAACCGCTGATCTTCCAAATCTAACTTTGGTGACTCACAGGATCGATCAGATTGATCCTAGGACATGTGCTAATAATTAATCTAAGGTAAATTCTTAAGAAATTAATACTTCGACAATACTTATAAAGGAAAGTTTGTTGAAAATGCAATATGAGACAACATTTCAAAACGTTAAGTTAAAAGGCTGAAAATGTAAAGGAAGGGGTCGACAGTGTGCAGTGAAGGTCAAAAGTATAAAACTAAGAAAAAACGCAGAAACGTAACTTGCATTAAATAAAAGATAAGACTTAACGAACGATTGAAGTAAATTGCATTGAAGGATAAATGGTGTTTACATCACGTACATTCTCACAAGACTCTTTTCTCAACACGGGGATACTTTGAGTAAATTTGGAGTTACTTGTACAAAGTGAACACAACACCCCAAATCCTATTGCTAGAAACCCTATTTATAATACTAAAACTAATTGCTATAAACTGCCTGAAATAATCAGCAAATGACAAGTGTCGCATTGCATGCTTCCATCGCTTGGATACACGCCACTTGTCTTTCTTCAAGAGCGAACCAAAGTAACTACTCCCTCCTTTATTTGAATTTGAATTTCCTAACGTCAGACATTAGCAGTGTTGTCGGTCGAAGGTGGCCTCTTCAACTCTTAGAAATATTTTCTAAGTCCCAAAAAGCATCCTCTCTTCTTGTGAGCATCTTCGACTTAAACCCTATCATACAGATCCCGTCGAAAGCCTCTTTAAACCTCTTCAAGAGTTTAATATTCCCATCAATACTTCCAACTTCATATAGGCGTCGAATTTATGAGCTAACAAATTGCCCCCCAAAAATGTCTCTTTCGACAGTACTGAAGAAAAGGGCATTTTTTGATAGTGTCCATTCGACGCCATCTTTCGACCATGCATAGGTGTCCATCAAAACTGACTAACCCACATCCCAAGAAACTATTTAGTTTCTTTTCAATCAAATTTATGACATCACAGCCAATTATGATTATGACTAAAAACGTCTCCTCGGAAATCACATCAAAACCCAAACCATCATAACCTCTCCTAGAGTCTAGGAGATCGTGGACATAGGTAGCAACTGTCACCGCCCCTACTTTGGCTCCTGGGATGACACGTGTCCCACTAGCTCTAGCTCCTTAATGATGATTAGTGACCTTTTAGTGTTTCCAAAACATTTTATAAATAATCTCTTCACAAACTATTTTCATTTTTTCAACTCCAAAGTATCCACTACGCACTTTCTCCTTTCTTCAAAAGCGTTCAACCCTTCACCTTCAACAAACCCATTTTCTCCAAATTTTCACCAATGGCTTCTTCAACTTCTACTACTCAAGACCCAAAGAAAATCCAGAAGCTCAAAGGTCAAAAGAGCGTACCACTACTTCCTCCATTCGCTACATTAAATGGACCCAAGGTGGTAAAGAATCAGCAATTCATTCCTGAGCCTCTCAAGGAGGAAAGAAGACATATCTACGAATCCTAGGTACTGATTCCTATTACCATTTATGGGAAGCTATTAGCGTTATCTAGTCCCTTGTCTTCTTTAGATACAAATTACACAGCCATTAGTGACTTATTTCCATCATATCGTAAAACCAAACCTTTAGGGCAGAAAGACAAAGCTAGGGTAACATCTGAACCCCATGACAATGTAGCCCTAAAGAACATAGATTTGAAGTATCTGAATGATGTGTCTAGGCTATTTAGGGCAACCCTGTACTTTAAGGATTCTGACCTCTATTTGAACTGGTTGACCAAGTTAGAGAAAGTGAAAGCAAAAACTTGGAAGAGCTTAGGAATCTACGACTTGATCATGATGTCGAAGACAGGTCCCGCTTACTGTCCAACTTTGTTAGCATCATCTTTGTATTTTTGGGATAGTACCCATTATACTTTCCATCTCCCTTGTGGGATGATGACACCCACTCTCTTCGATATAGTTGCTATCACAGGGCTAAGACCACATGGGTTAGTTTACAACCCTGAAATAGATGCTCTAGACACTATAGGGTTCGCCACCACCAAACACACTTATTCTCATTTCATAAACCATTACCACGACAAGCAAACTGACACAGTCGAAGACAAAGAGCACGTAGCATTTCTGGCTACGTGGCTTTCTCGCTGCGTGTTCTATACCAAATCCTTGCAAGTGGCCAAAAAATACCTGACTCTGGCCAATCAATTGCACCTTAATCGAGGCACCTTCCTAAGTGAAATGATATTAGCCAGTCTGTATGAGTCTTTAAGTGAAGGTACTGGTCGTCCGAAAGACCAAGAGAGCAACGAGAACCTCCTGCTTTCTGGACCCTTTTGGCTACTTCAGCTTTGGCTTAATGCCACTTTTGAAGCCAGCCTCCCCAACAAAGGGTCTGTGGACAAAGACGCTATGGAGATTAAAGAGAGACGAGTCGAATAGGTTCGACTGGTGCAACTGACCCCAAATGAAGAAGGGCAGACACTTAGGGCATCCTTCTCTGGCTTCGACAAAATGTTTGCTAAGCGCTATGAGTTCACACCAAGGATGGCGCCCTTTACTGAACGAAAATATGGCCCTGAATGGTTTACCAGGCCCTTTCCTCCTTCATTCAAGAAACATGAAGAAGAATCGCAGCGTGTCTGGGAGACATTATTGATCCCTCGACTTATCGTTCATCGACTCAACTTGCTAAAGGGCCAAACCTCTCTGATGGCCTATCAACCAAATCTTGTCTCTCGACAATTTGGTTTAGTCCAGACTCTACCCAAGTGCCTGTATGAGAAGAAAGTCCATGTTATCCTTCCCAACACTATCTACGATGCCATAGAGAGTTTGACACACCTTGCTCGACATGCTCATCGATCACTCCTAACTCCTGTCTACTTTGAACCTTCTCATCTCTGCACCCAAGAGTTCCATGACTGATGGTCGAAACATTATGCTGTAGAGTTCCTTGATGTCTCCAGCTTTGCTCAGTTGATTGACCAAGCTTTTGTTGATGTGCAGGAGAAGATCAAGAAAGGTACATCCACTCACATTAAGGAGATTCAAGCCTTCCAGAAGTACTTTGAAACTGTTTATCAACTAGATGATATTAGTCGAACCGTCCATGAAGCTGCGGTTACGCTAAAGGAGAAAATTTTAAAGAAAATGGAGAGTTTGAAACTCCCTTCATATGTTCCTCCTGAGAAACGCTATGAAGTGGCTTTCGCACTATTTCCTCCAAAGACTCCTCGACTGCCATCTGCTGATTTTGGAGTGGCTCTTGCCCCTCCATTTCCAGATTGGCTCATCTGTGGGGATTCTATAAAGATCCTTCGCCAGCAGTCGAAACCCAAGGCTCAGCGGGTGGTTCTGACTAAGCGTACGCTAGACAGTTTCAAAGGACACCTTAATGTCGGTATCGAAGATGTTCGCATCGAATCCGAAATACATGAAGGTTTGGATTCTCCAATTTTATGTTCTTTTATTCGAACTTTATCATTACTGACTTGTGGTAACTTAGTTTGTTTTGCAGCTATACCCAAAAAGAACACACCTCAGTAACTGGTCGAAGCCAAAGGTGAAGGCAACAAGGTACATCTTACACCTCGCCCTTTCATAGATTATTTTTTCTTCCCCTAATGCTTCTCATCATTTCAGGCCTCTCGCAAACCACCTCCGACACCTAAAAGGAAGTCAAAGAGGGGCACTGCCCAAATTATCTTCGATTCAGAGGATGATGACCAATCCCCTCCTGAAGACTTAAAGATAAAGAAGAGGAAGAAACCCAGCCAAGAGACTGATGCTGCTGGTGCCCAATCTGAGCCTAAGATGGCCAAAGTCTCCAAAAAGACAACCACTACAAGAGTTGCAGAAGCCTCCTCTAGAGCTGCCTCGAAACCAACCGCAGATAATGCTGAAAGCAATAACTCCAGCCCTGATGCTGAAGGTGTTAAGGTAACTCATTATATCACTTCTTTAAAGAATCAACTTATTTACCTTGTTTGCTTTGATCTGACTTGATTCGACTTAATTTAGGCCGATGCTAGTGGTTCGAAACCACCGGTGGATAATCCTCCTTCTCCCATCACTCTCCTGAATAGCCAAGGTGAGCCCACATACCATCCCAATTCTGACTTGGGCTCTGGAATGAGTTCACTAGGTGAAATTAACAAACCTGGTTTTGAAACAGCTCCCCCTTCGCCAGCAAAGACTGCTACCCAGCAGTCTCAAACAGATGGCTCCGACCATGAGGTAGGCGATGTTCAGCAGGATCCTGACACAAAAAATCCAAAAGTTGCTGCCATGGATGAAGATACACCCTTGGTCGATGAAGAGGGATCTCCAATCGATGAACCCATTGGGGCTGCCAATGTTAACCCAGAAGGAGAGGAAAAAATGGAAGAAGATGATGATGAGACCATGCACCAATCTGAACTTAATGGCCATAGTGATGAAAATGATGATGACAAAATGGACGAAGATGAAGAGTGGGAGGACAAAGGTGAGAAGGAGAAGGCTGATAAAGGACCTATCAACGAGCCAACCCATGTCGAAGTTACTACCACCCTAGCAACTACTGCTGCTACTGAAGGCAAGGCCACCTCAACTGTGTATGGAGCAGGCCTTTCTGAAAAAGAGCTGGATGCCTTGAAGACTAGCAATCCTCGACAATACATAAAGATCCTTCTTGGTCGTCGAGGAAGCTCATCTAATAAAACTCCCAGTGCTTCGGCTACCTCTGTGGATCAGCCTTCAAGCAAACCTGAGGACAATATCCTTCTGAAGATCAAAAATAAGATCTTTAAGGCTGACCATTTCACACTCTTACAGATGGATGATGTCACTCATATCTCTTTGAAAAATCTCCTCCAACAAGTTGACATCCACGTTATTTCTCTAGAATCTGCGAACGTCATCTTAGAGCTTGGCACTATGATTGACCAAGTCCATGGTGACCTCAAACGCCTGCCCCAAATCGAAAATGCAATTTCAACTAAAGCTTGTAGTGAGGCTGCCGCTTGGGCCTCTGCCACTGACTCTGAGAATAAGGTAGCAAAATTAGAGGAAACCAAAGAGAAAAATAAGCAGGAAATCACCTCCAATGAACAAAACATTGCTTCCTGGGAGCGAAAGATCAAGAACTTTCGAGCCAAGATCTCAAAGGCCAAAAAGCGCAACACTGAGTTGTCTGCCTTTCATGACTCTGGCGCGTCGAAAGAGCTCGAAAATGCCATCGCTTTTGCCGAGAAAGCTCAACAACTGGAGAAGGAAGTTGCACACTTAAAATCTGACAAGGCCTTATGTGAAAAGCGTCTTGACCTCCAGAAGTCGAAGTACTTGAAGATGAAGGAGAATCTCCCCATTTATCTTATTACTTTCTTTGTAATTTTCTCTTAATTTGATGCTCCATAGCCCTTTGAGGCTTTTATATGTAATGACTTTTAAGCCATTTTGGCATTCATAAATACCATTGTTGGCTTTTCCTTTGTTACGTCTAATTACTCTTTAACAATTTTAATTTCTTGAAGTGCTGGTTTATATTTTTTCAAATACTTGCCATTTACTTTCAAGATTCTTTTATCCTCATTTAATTCTTCAACTTCATAGGCTCCATTAGAAAATACTTGCGTAATTTGAAACGGGCCCTCCCATTTTGGGGACCATTTGCCCAAGGCTCTAACCTTTCGATCCATAGGCAGGATTACCTTCCAAACTAAATCTCCAGGCGAAAAGGTCTTGATTTTAACCTTTTTATTATTAGACTTCTCCACTCTTTTCTTTTGTCTCTTCACAACTTCCAAAGCTTTAAGTCTTTCTTCTTCCAAATCTACCAGTTCGTCTAACATCATATTCCAATAAAACTCAGAAGGAATTTCATAATGTCTCTGAATCCTAGTCGACTGGAGACAGATCTCAACAGGTAACACTGCATCGTGATCAAAAGTCTATTGAAAAGGAGTAATGTTGGTTGCTTCCTTGGGAGAGGTTCGACATGCCCAGAGGATTTGGTCCAATGTCTTATGCCAATTTCTAGGATTCTTTCCCACATGTTTCTTAATCAAACCTATTCTCACTTTATTAGCTGCTTCGACTTGACCGTTAGCCTGGGCATAATAAGGTGTAGAGGATAAGAGTTTGAAACCCATCTCTTTAGCAAACCCCTGCATCTTTCGACCAGTAAAGACTAATCCTTGATCTATTGTGATCGTTTATGGGATTCCAAACCTGTAAATGATGTATTTTTGAATAAACTCTATCACATCCTCTTGATCCACATTTGGTAAAGGTATCGCTTTGATCCACTTCGTAAAGTAGTCAATTCCTACCAAAATGTATCTCTGATTCTTGGAGGATGCTGGTCGAATCTCTCCAATCAGATCCAAAGCCCAACCTCTAAAAGGCCATGGTTTGACTATGGAATGCAACTCGCTTGCAGGGATATCCTGTATGCCAGCATGAACTTGACATTCTTGGAAACCCTTGGCGAATTCAATGCAGTCTTTTAGCTTAGTAGGCCAATACATGCCTTGTCGAAAGAATAGCCACTTCATCTTATGGCCTACTTGATGTGCCCCACATGCCCCACTATGGACAGCCGAAAGGGAAAGATACGCTTTTGTTTCACTAAGACATTTAAGTAAGACTCCCTCAGGGGTCTTTTTAAACAATTCATTGCCTAGAAGGACATAACTTAAGGCTTGATACCTAACCTTTCGCTCTGTGGACGCTATCGGGTTTTGCAAGTACTCGATTATAGGCTTCCTCCAGTCTTTGTCAGTCAAGCTATCTATTGCAAAAATCTCAAAATTTTCATCATCAGCGTACCCAAGCTTCGTCACTTCTAGATCTGATGGGCATAATCCAACAGACACAACTTTACCTCTAGCCTCGATTGCCTCTTGTAAATTTTCCTTCGAAACCTTATACCCAGAAGCAATCTGAGCCAAGACATTAGCCACTTGATTCTCTAGTCGAGGTATGTGTCGAATGCTTACTACTTCGAATTTCTTTAGTAGCCTATTGGCCACTACAAAGTACATGATAAGATTTTCCTTAACACATTTGTATTCCTTTGTAATTTGCTTTATGACCAACTCTGAGTCTCCCATTATTTCGACTCGAGTTGCCCCCAATTCTAACAAAACTTCAAGTCCAGCTATTAAGGCTTCATACTCAGCCTCATTGTTGGAACAAAGTCCTTCGACCTTGTACTTAAATTTTGTTGGAATTTTATCAGGCGAAATAATTAGCATGCCTACGCTTGTTCATCTTTGTGGCTAGAGCCATCGAAGTATAACTTCTAAGGTTCTAGTTCGACGTAATTCAAAACGTCTTCATTTAGGGAGTGGTCGACTATAAAGTCTGCTACCACCTGTCCTTTAACAGCTTTCAAAGGTTTATATGTTAAAGAGTACTCAGTCAATGCCAGTGCCCATTTTCCAATTCGACTATGCAAGATAGGTTTAGACAACATATGTTTGATAACATCAAAATGACACGAAACATAAACATCAACTGGTTTTATATATTGCTTCAATTTTGTACAAGAGAAATACAAGCATGGGCATAATTTTTCTATCATGCTATACGTAGTTTCTGCATCATTCAAAACTCTACTGAGGTAGTAAATGGCTCTCTCGACACCATCCTCATCCTCTTAAGCCAACATGCTCCCTATGGTTTTGTCTGAGGCAGTTATGTACAATCTCATACTCCTATTCCTACAAGGTGGTGAAAGAATTGGAGGATGACTCAGGTATTCCTTGATCTTGTCGAAGGCTGCCTGCTGCTCCTGCCCCCATTCGAACCCATCTTTATTGAATCAAAGCAATGGTGAAAAGGCCTGCGTTTTTCCACTTAGGTTTGATATGAACCTTCGCATAAAATTAATCTTGCCCAACAGCGATTACAACTCCTTTTTTGTTGATGGTGCTTTCGCTTCCGAGATGGCTTTAGTCTTATTCTGGTTGATCTCGATCCCCTTTTTATGGACCACAAAGCCTAGAAAATCCCCTGCCTGCACACAAAACGCACATTTAAGAGGATTCATTTTAAGACCATGTCTTCTCATCCTTTCAAAGGAATGCCGAAGATGATCTAAGTGACTCTTCCCTGATACAGACTTAACCACAATATCGTCAATATATATTTGCATGAAAGTCTCTATATAATCATGGAAGATTGAGTTCATTACTCGTTGATATGTTGCCCCAGCATTTTTGAGGCCAACAGGCATTACTACCCACTCGTAGGTGCCTAAGGCTCCAGGACAACGAAAAGATGTTTTGGGGACATCATCTTCAGTAATGAATATTTGGTTATAACTAGAGTTCGCATCTAACATACTAAGATACTCATGTCCTGCGGCGGAATCGACTAGCATTTCTGCCATAGGCATAGAATACTCATCCTTAGGAGTTGCAGAATTTAAATCTCTAAAGTCTATGCAAACTCTTAAGGAACCATTCTTTTTAATAACAGGTACAATGTTAGCTAACCATTCGACATACCTGGCAGTGCGGATAAATTTGCATCGAAGGAGTCTTTCAACTTCTTCCTTTATCTTTGAGAGAATTTCTGGGACAAACCGTCTTGGATTCTGTTTAACTGGCTTCTTCCCAGGCTTGATCGGCAACTTATGTTCGACCAACTCTATACTCAAACCAGGCATTTCATCGTAGTCCCAGGCGAAACAGTCTTTAAACTCCTGCAACAACTGGGTAATTTTGACCTTAAGTTGTTGGTCAAGATTGGCACTAACATATGTTGGCCTTCTGGTTGCCCCTTCACCTAGGTCGATTTCTTCTAACGGATCCTGCGCCAGCATCTTAATATTATTTGCCAGCAGATCTTTTTCAAATCCCAAAGGCTCATCGTCATAAATGGCGTCAAGCCTCTGGCCTTGTTCTACACCCTGAACCTTATCAGGTGGCTCTGGGTCTAAGTCCTTATTAGGACCTTCTTGGTGGAATTCAGAATTGGCTTCGCTAGCCATATATTCATTAGCAGCCTCCAAGGCCGCTTGTAATCTGGTTTCAGCCACGTAGGCCGACATTCTCTTTAATGCTTCAAACTCAGTCATTATCACTGAATTCACTTCCCCGACCTGTGGGGTCTACCGCAGGTTCACTAAGGTATGAAAGCCTTTCCCCTGGCACCTCCTTATCCCAACGGAAACCCTCGACGGGATGTAAGTACAATGAGCAAAATGTCTCGTCATCTGGGACAAACTCAAAGTCTGCTGGAACACAAGGGGCAATGTGAGCCAAATGTTTGTCGAACTGACGTCTGTCGACATGATTTATCGGTGCTTTAAAATACCCCTGACCAGCTTCAATGTTCTCGACTATGCCATCTGGCCTCCAGATGGTGATTCGTTGATGCATCGAAGATGGCACTGCACCAATGCCATGTATCCACTCTCGTCCTAAGAGCAGATTGTAGTTGGCTTTTATTTCCACTACCATGAAGACCATGAGCCTAGTGATTGTCTCAACTGTTAAGTCAACTTATATCACCCCCAGTGCAGAGCCAACCTTTCCTTCATAATTTGAAAGAACCATATTATGTGTCTTAGTATCAGTATCATACTTGCCAATCTTGTTCAATAAGAAATGTGGCATCAAGTTTACTGTTGTGCCATAATCAACCAATATCTTATTTATTGGCACGTTCTCCACCTTGCCAGTAATGTAGAGGGGCTTTAGGTGGCTTTTTATCGCCTCTGTAGGTCGCTCGAAGAAGGCGTTCTGCTCTTCAACGCACCCATTATTCATAATATAGTAGCACACAAGCTTATGTGCTGCCATTTCTGCTTCAGTGTCGGCATCCAAATCTTGGACTTCTGTAATTTAGTCGAACTCCCTAGGAATTACAGACACCACATTGACTATGATGTCGAGAGAAGCATCAGACTCAGAGTCGAAGTTATCTGTCATTTCTTCATCATCTTCGACAGTATTTTCAGGTTTATCCTCTTGAGAGGCAAACAATTTTCATCCTACGGGTATTTTTTTAGCAGTCTTCATTTGATTCCCTCCATTATTGTCAGTAGGGATATTAGTACTGGACTCTCCTTGATCCTTCAACTGGGCCTCCCTGAGATCCTTCCTTCGACGTTGCTCTCTCCTCCATTAAGATCACGACATCGGGTTCTTCCCCTTATAGTTATCAGAGACATACGCTGATTTGTTGGAAGTCTGAAACTCCTTTCGATATTCTATTGAAGAGCCTCTGCCCACATCAAACCTCTGCCATTTTTTCTGACCTTTTTCCTTTCCTTCGACAACTTTCATCCAGCTTCTTATTGGTGCATTGCTTGTTGGTTTGAAGGTGCTGGGTCTGGCCCCTGAGAACTGTGTTTTTCCCCCTACTTGTTTTGAAGAGGACCTTCTAGGGTCGAAACCCCTTTGACCATGAGATGTTTTCTGCTCCCTTCTTTCCTTAGCTTTCCTAATCCCTTCAAGATTGTGAGCAGCCTTTTGATCGAAGATTGCACTGCATCTGGGGCATAACATGACACTTGATCCCTTCTTTTGGCAGCGGTGAAGGAATTCAATGATAGTTTCTTCCTGTTTTGGATACACCACTTTGTTACGCTCCTCTTGGCAGCTTGCTTCATCAACCTCCATGGTCCTATGTTGTGTAATCTCAACCATATTTACGTCCATGTCGACATCAGCACTAAGATTTAGAATGCAGAAGTCTACATTGAGGCCTTCATCAGCCTCATCCATCTTAACGAAACTCTCAGCAGTTTCCTTGGTAACCAACATCATTTTGGAATCTTCAGTGATTCCCTCATCTAAGCCATCAATAGCTTTGTCGAAGCTGTCAGCGGCCTCACTCATGAATTTCTCCATTGTATTGATGTGAAGGCCTTCAGCAACCTTGGCTAAAACAACACCATTGGCGAAATCTTCAGCAATTTCCACCATATTAATTGAACAGTCGAAGTCATCAGCAACTTCTACCATGTGTACCTCTGGCTCAACATAATGGGCCTCCACTGTTTGCAATGGGTCAGTGTCAATTTTCATTTGACTTTTGCTTTTCTCTCCGAACTTCAGCCTGCCCTCCTGGATAGCATTTTCACCAAGTCCCTGAAAAGAAAACACTGAGAAGTTTTATGACCCAAAAAATTATGGTACTGACAAAATCCTCTCTTTTTTCTTTGTTCTAAAGGTGGCATTTTTGTGCCAGCAGGCACTATCATTTGTCCATCTTTAACTAACAAATAAAAAATTTCGTCACATTTAGTGATGTCGAAAGTATATGTTTTCTTAGGAAGCTTATCATTCTTTTCAGCTTTGACAGAATTTTTTCCAATCGAAGGGGCTAACATTTTACAAGCATACGAAGGACCCTGCTTTAATTCAGCGACGTCTATCTCGTTTTTGTCGAAATACAATGGTTCATCATATGAACCTTCGACATCCTCATTATATTCAACATAGGCTACCTTCTTACTCTTATTAAACTTAGCCTTTTCATCTTTCAGACGTTTTAACTGTCGAACCCTATCAGCTAGTTGGGCCATATCTCTCAGATACTGGGTATCCAACTTCTTTCTGATAGAGTAATCAAGGCCACCAGCGGCCATTTCGACCAACTCATGCTCTGGCACTTGAGTAAAACACCTAGCCTTAAGTAATCAAAACCTGTTTAGGTAATCGTCTATTGGCTTAGTAAACTTTCGCTTTATGCTAGCCAACTCCTTCAAACTAATCATAGTTTGTCCCATATAGAATTGTTCATGGAACAAACGCTCTAACTGGGTCCAATTACAGATTGAGCTAGGAGGTAGGGTTGTAAACCAAGTAAAAGAATTTTTGGTGAGAGAACTTGGGAAATATTTTACCCTAAGACTTTCGTCATTTGCAATCTCTCCAGCCTCAATCATATACCGGGCTACGTGTTCGACAGTAGATTCAGTTGTATCTCCTGAGAACTTGGTAAACTTTGGGACCTTCATCCTAGGAGGTAATTCTGATTGTAGAATACAATCCACTATGGGTGATGTATAGTTTGGCCTAGTAAAGCCAGAATTTACCCCATTTCGAGCCATTATCCTTTCGACCATGGCTGCTAGGTTGTTATCTGCTGCTATGTTGTTACGTCACGTACATTCTCACAACTCTTTTCTCAACATGCGAATACTTTGAGTAAATTTGGAGTTACTTGTATAAAGTGAACACAACACCCCAAATCCTATTGCTAGAACCCCTATTATAATACTAAAACTAACTGCTATAAACGGCCTGAAATAATCAACAAATGACAAGTGTCGCATTGCATGCTTCCATTGCTTGGATACACGCCACTTGTCTTTCTTCAAGAGCGAACCAAAGTAACTACTCCCTCCTTTATTTGAATTTGAATTTCCCAACGTCAGACATTAGCAGTGTTGTCGGTCGAAAGTAACCTCTTCAAATCTTAGAAATATTTTCTAAGTCCCAAAAAGCATCCTCTCTTCTTGTGAGCATCTTCGACTAAAACCTTATCATACAGATCCCGTCGAAAGCCTCTTTAAACCTCTTCAAGAGTTTAATATTCCCATCAATACTTCCAACTTCATATAGGCGTCGAATTTATGAGCTAACACCCTCTTTGGGAATAAATAAAGTTTGGTGGCGACTCTCTCTTAGTCCAACCGTGAACTTTCTTCGCGAGGTCATGTTTTTTCGAGGTACGACACTAAGGGATATGGGACAAACCAATTTTATTCCAACATATACATCTTTATGCATGAAGAAACACCAATTTCTTGGTGTTCTAAGATGTAACCAATTGTGGTGCTATTTTCTTGCCAGGTTAAGTGCATATCAGCGTCTACGTATGCGTGTCAAGTTGTATGCTTGATGAATTTGATGAAGGAATTGTGAAACGAAGAGAATGACGATGTGACATTAATGATAGACAATGTTTGCACTGTGAACCTTGCAAAAATCCCATTCCACATGGGAGAAGCAAACAAATAGAGATGATATTTCACTATTTGATAGAGCTTGTGAGTGAAGGAAAATTGAAGTTGGGGTATAGCAAAAGTGAAGAATAAGTGGCCGATCTGCTGACCAAAGGAGTGACAACTAAAGTGTTCAAGAGGTTGAAGAAGCACATGATTATGGAAGACTTGGAGAACTTGAATTAAGGAGGTGTGTTATGAAAATTCCTAATTAAAGTTGATGTAATCGATTACAGGTTGGTATAACTAGTTACCATCCCTTCCAGTAGCAAAAATAACAAGACAAAATGTCATGTAACTAGTTAGAGGTTTGGTGTAATTGGTTACCACCATCCAAATTTTGATATTTTTGAAATTATTATCGTTTATAACTGGTTACAAGTTTTATGTAGCCAGTTACATTGTTGAAAATTTATTTTTTCATTTACTTGGTTAGTTATATTTATGTGTATTGTTGTATATAACCATATGTTGGGTTTTTAATGAATAACCACCATTTTCACCCTAATTCTCTCTCTCTCTCTCTCTCTCTCTCACACACACACACACACACACACACACACACACACACACACACACACACACACACACACACATACACACACAAACACACGCGCGCGCACACACACGCGCACGCACACACACACAAACACACACACACATAAAGCACATTTTGGCCTTTTTCTATATTTTGTAATTAAAAGACAAAGTTAAATTGTGTAACCTCTTGTTAATTTTCAACAATTTCGATCAATTTGATTTTGATCGATTTGATTGTATATTGAACGATTCATATGCTTAAACAATTTAACACATTGACTGAACCAAATATCACTTTAATTCATGACTGAATAGGTTTAACCGATTAGTCTAATTTAATTTTTAAAACATTAAATAAACTGGTTTTTTTGTTTGAGAGACTTGTAACTTCACTTTATTTATTAATGAGAATAAGGTATAATATTTGATCTCCACTTTCATTATATTTATCTTGAATCTTAAATTGACTTGGGCATCTGAGTGCTAATCATGCAGGTACACCCCGCGTCATCGTAAAAGAGATTGGAGCCACCATTCAAGATCACCACTTATCCAAGTATCTTTTTTTTCTAATTCCTTCGTGGAACTTGAGCATCCTTTTCTGGTTCCAGATCAAAACAATGGAATCATTTGTGGGAATGGGATTCCGATTCCTACGTTTTCATGAAAATCATGTTCGCTTTGATCACACCATCTAACAAACTCAGAAGTTTTATATTTGGATTCTTACGATTCAGATCCAAATCTTATATTTACCATTTCATAACGTCTTTAGGCTTCCGAATCAAGAAAAAAAACAACTTCTGATTCCTACACCTTCTCCAAATTTGAAATCACCTTTCAATTTCATCGATCACAACCTTCTCAGATATCAAAATCAAGAAGAGCTCATAAGTAAACACTGAGATCCGTTACAACCAGTTCGACGAATCATCTTCTTAGCCGCGATTCTACAAAATTATAATCCCCGACTTCGTCATGAATTTCACAAAAAAAACACAAGGAAGAATCCGAGATTCAAATCTAAGGTTACACGGGGGGCTGAAAAGCAATTTCCACGACGCTAACTAGAGATTCACATTTTACTTCTTGACCTTATGTCGTCCTCACATTTCTTACAGTTGTCGGGAGGTTTACATGGGGCATCAGAAGATACTATAAATTCATAGTTAATGACGTTTAGATACTACAAGTTCATAGTTAATGTCAGGCCGCAACCTAATTACGAGGTGTATAATGGAATACTGACAAAACTAAACAATCATTCTGGGTCTAAGAGATTTTCCAAAGGTGCACTTCGGGTCTACTTAAGGTAGATGTTAGAACAAGATTTGGTTCTGCATCTATACCTTTGAGTTTTGATGATAACAAGGTAGTATTTGTGTGAGAGAACAATTTTGGTACCCTAACGGTTTATTATTGTGTAGCTTTAACAGCTAGTTTTTGTTATGAGAATATGACGTGCAACGTCATCAGTTTCTGAACTTTGTGTTCCAAAATTCACTTCTGCGCTAATTCACTTCTAAGAAGCTTATGAGGAGACGCCATGTTGCTGCTGCAATGTTCTCTTGGTTTCAGATTCTAGATGTGACTCTAATCATCAAACTTTTGAAGAATGGCAAGCTTCTGAAGTTTCTAGCTGATGATTCTGAAGTTTATGAAGATCTCAAGTCAGACGCTGATGTTATCAAGATTTTGATTGATGATTCTGAAGATTCTGATTTCAAGCAATGTGACTCTTCTGTTCATGTTTCATCTTCTTTTCATCAGAAGCCAATGAATTTGAAGATAAGGATAAAGGATAAGCGATCAAAATAGTACACAGTACAAAACGAAATTGTTTCTCCACTACCTGATTTTGTGGGTGAAAAGATTGTACTATTCTTCACACCTGTCACTATTCCGTTAGTGGACAACTACAATTTCCTATTTGTGGTTTTCCCTCCAACGGTTCCTTTTTCATGCTATATATAGAGGACTTGGAGACTTGAAGAAAAATGTGTAGGCCAATTTTACAAGAGTATTTCTACGTGAAAAGCTCTCAACTTTGTGCAAACTTTTCTTTAAGTATTTTTTGTGTATTTCATTTGTGTAAAAATCTGCTTGTGTAGAAGCAACTTGTAAACACATAATATTTATTAAAACTTTTTGTTTGTAGTTCTTTGAGGGACCAGTTAGGTCAATATTCTTGAGAAGACATTGACTGTTTATCTTTGTGGTTTGTTAGTCACCAGCTATTGCTAGTGCATTTGTAATCAGTTGATTATAGTGGATTAAGTCCTTGTGTATAAGGCAAAATCACCTTGGCGGGTGAACTGGATTAGCTTTGAGTTTCAAGTGAACCAGGATAAAAATCCTTGTGTCTTTCTCATTGTTCAATCTTTTGATTGTTGAGTTTTTGAGTTGGTAAAAAGCTTTTGTTTTTAAAAACCCAATTCAACCCCCTTCTTGTGTTTTCACACCTTCAATTGGTATCAGAGCCTGGTTCTGATTATGATAAAAATCTTTATTAATACTTCATCGTGTTCAGTACCGATCCAATTTGTGTGAGAAACAATGGTTGCTCCAGCTGCTGCTAACAATGAGAAATATCACTACAGTGCCAAACCACCAATCTTTTATGGTGATGAGGTTGACTGCTGGAAAGATAGACTCAAAAGTTTCTTTCTTGGTTATGATGTAGATCTTTGGGATCTTGTAGTTGATGGCTACACTCACCCAGTTGATGTTGCAGGTAACAAAGTAGCAAAAAGTGCTATGACTGATCAACAAAAGAAGAACTATAAAAATCATTATAAGCAAAGAACTATATTGCTTAATGCTATATCTTATACTGAGTATAAGAAGATAACAAACATAGATATTATCAAGTCCATCTTTAATTCCTTAAGGATGACTCATGAAGGGAACACTCAAGTAAAAGAGACAAAGGCTTTAGCCCTAATCCAGAAATATGAGGCATTCAGAATGGAGGATGATGAAACAATTTAGACTATGTTCTCAAGGTTTCAAATGCTAGTCACAGAACTTAAGGTTCTGGACAAAGGTTATTCAACTGCTGACCATGTCAAGAAGATTATCAGAAGTCTTCTCAAGAAATTGAGACCTACGGTAACTGCCTTGAAGTTATCTAAAGATCTGAATAGTATCAGTCTTGAAGAACTTGTTAGTTCTTTAAGAAGTCATGAGATAGAGCTCGAGGGAGATGAACCTCAGAAGCGAGGAAAATCTGTTTCCTTGAAGTCCAAGCCTGAAAAGGCAAGGGCTTATCAAGTTGATGAAGAATCAGAAGATTCTGATGAAGACTCAGAAGATGATGATGAGTTGTCACTGATTTCCAGAAGGGTTAAAAGACTCTAGAAACATAGGCATAATGGTCAATGGAAGTTCAGAAGAGCAAGGAAGACCGTTGGTCATTCTGACTCGTCGTCTGGACAGAAGAAGCAGGGTTCTGGAAAAGAGGTTATTTGCTATGAGTGCAAGGAGCCAGGTCACTACAAGAATGAGTGTCCTAAGCTCAAGAAGCACAAAAGGCCTAAGAAGAAATTCTCCAAAGGCAAGAAGGGGCTCATGGCTACATTGGATGACTCAGATTCTGAAGAAGAAGATTCTGAAGAGGAACAGACCAATGTTGCTTTGATGGCAACTACAACTAATGCTGAAGTCTTTGGAGAACCAAAAGACAGGGTGTTGTCACAATCAGAATCAGAATCTGACTCCGATTATGAAGAGGTGTTCTCTAAACTATCTTGTTTTGATTTAGAGTCATTCTCTCGGAAATTCTAGAAAAGTACCAAAGTCTTCAAAGTAAATACAAGGGCCTTAAACAAATCCGAGTAGTTGCTTCTGAAGCTTGTGATGAGCTTGAACAGAATATTTCTTCACTAAATGAAAAAAATTCTTTAGAAAGTACTAACTTAGCTTTGAAAAACAAAATTTTAAAACTAGAGGAAGAAATAGTCTTTGAAGCTTCTGGTACTGATTGTGTCATCAGATATGACAGAGCTTTCCAATATTTTATGGCTAAAAGCATAGATAGAAGTAAAATGGCTTCCATGATTTATGGAGTTAGCAGAAATGGCAAAAAAAGGTTTAGGTTGTACATAAACTTCAAAACCTGACGAAAGTCAGAAGGTAAAACCATAACCTCTCTATGAGCATTTCATGCCTGCTGGCACTGAGCTTGACTCTTTTGAGCTTGCATAGAAAACTTCATAGACACATAACTCTATTTTAAAACCCAAGTATCTGCAAAAATTCTACTTGATTATCCTGCTACACAGAAACCCAAGGTTTTGAGAAAATCTAGGAAAACTAACAAAAGAGGACCCAGAAAGTGGGTACCTAAGGATAAGATCATTTATGTTGCAGACATTCTTAGCAGCTCAATTGAAACACCAGTCATGGTACTTGGACAGTGGTTGCTCGCGACACATGACAGGAAGAAGGCATATGTTCCAAGATTTGGAACTGTTGGTAATGGTAAACTTCCTTCTATTACTAATGTTCTTCTAGTCTATGGTTTGATGCATAACTTATTGTCTATAAGTCAACTTAGTGACAATGGTTATGATATCATTTTTAATCAAAAGTCATGTAAGGCTGTTAGTCAGAAAGATGGCTCAATCCTTTTTAACGGAAAAAGGAAAAAAATAAAATTTATAAGATTAGACTTTATGATCTTAAGGACGAGAATGTAAAAAGCTTAAAGTCTGTTAATGAGGAGCAATGGATATGGCATAGAAGTTTGGGCCATGTTAGCATGAGGAGGATTTCTCAGCGAAATAAGCTTGGATTAGTCAAAAGCTTACACAACCTGAAGTTCGCTTCAGATGCTCATTGTGAAGCATGTCAGAAAGGCAATTTTTCCAAAACTTCTTTCAAACCTAAAATTGTTGTTTCCACCTCCAGACTATCATACCCTAAATTTTGACCACAAGGGTCCACATCATTGTGCAAATCATCACCACAATATGGATGTATCCTCATACCTCATCAATCCTCTCAAAGATTGTTGAGTATTCACCTCAATAAAAAATTAGGGTTTTAAGCCCTCTCAGAGCACTCACTAATTTAACACCTTTACTAAACCCCGCAGAAAATATATAAATAAATCAGAGTAATTATCATGCATTTCACAAAAGGGTGCCACGTATACTTTCAATACATCACAAACACCTGTCATGCTCATTAACACTTAAATGATTTTATGCTTTTTCAAAAAATTTTCACTTAGCATGTAGCAGCGGATTTATTTCAAATATAATAGACATAATAAAGTCTCATGCTCATCACATTCATAATAAATACTTAGGCATAAGAGCCAAAACTTCATACAATTCAAATAAACATAAAAGCATAAAGTAGAGTACATAATGTATCTCTCAAACATAAACCGAAATGATCCTAGTGTTACATGATCAAAGCATGACTCGAACCAACATAAATACAGAAACTAAATCAGCTACTCCAACGGCTACCTTATGTTAGAAGCAACTCTACTCCTCGGTACCTGAGCGATGTCGTATAAAACATCATTCCAACAGAAGGGTGAGAATTCACATCATTAAAGAAATCATAAGATAATAATTAATTTAAAGGCATACAAACATAATTACAATCATTCTCACACTTCAAAGTTTCATCAACAAAGTATTACTCAAGTAACTATACAATTCACAAGTACATGTACACAATTTCACAATTTCACCAATTCAACAATTCACATACATACACACACTTTCATATGACCACATATATGCAATGTGACTCGATGCAAGACCCAATGCAACTCATGCCATGTGGCACCAACACTTGTTATTATTTTTCGGTTTTTACACTTAAATCGAGTCCGTCCCCTAGACCAATAACAAACAAAAGCCCGTCCCCTAAGCTTTCAAACCCCGCTCTAGGTTTGGGACAAGTCACTAACTCCCACGGAACTAGCAAGCATTGCCTCTTGACACAAATGATGCGTATGCAATCAACAATCATATGCAATTAAGACCATTCCCTAATCTTAATATCATGCATATCCTCAATAATTCATCACACTTGAATTACCACACATTGCACACACAATCACATTTCAAAAGCATGGCATTCTTACTACAAACATGACCACCACACTTAGCAATTAATACAGAAGTATCAACACAATTCTATCTCAATTCACAAAGCACACATCATCAATTGAACATAGAATAATTAATCAATCTCTACTAATTAAAAATTCGATATTCAATAAATATTCACTATTCAATTCAATATTCAATATTCGATAAATAATCAATATTTTAACAACTATCATTATCTAATAAATAATCAACATTTTAATAAATAATCAATTTTTGAATGAATAATTAATATTTAAATAAATAACCAATATCTAACTTAAATAATCAATATCTAATTAAATAATCAATATTTTAAATAAATAATCAATATTTTAATTAAATAATCAATATTTAATAAATATTCAATAATTATTTAAGGTTCACTAATTTTTCAATATTAAATGTAGATATCCAATTTTTAATAGACATTCAAATTAAATATAATTCCATTTATTTAATGAACATCAATAATCAATAATTAAATATAGTTCTAATAATTAAATATAGTGTCAATAATTAAATAAAGTATCCATAATTAAATAAAATTCTTACAATCATCACTATGATTACTATGAGGTCATGTGCTACAGTACTATCCATTAAGAGAACCACCTTTTCATTCCTCCAATTAAGGGTGGACAAATACCCGCAGCCCGCCAAAAACCGCAAAACCCGATGATAAAAATAAATTTTGGGCGGATGAAAGTGAATTCACGGTTCGATAAATTTATTTTCTCGGTTATTACAAGGTTAAGATGGGCGGGTCGGTTTCACAAAAGCCACCCCCAAGTAACCGAACCCGCCCAGAATATTAATTAATTTTTTTATTAAATTCTACTTGTGTGAATAGAGCTATGTGATTTGAAAGGTGGGTGACTGAGACTGAGTTAAAAGTAGCTGCCCAGTCAGTCAAATGCACATGGTTGCTAATTATAATGCCTATATTATAGACTTATACTCATTATTTATATAATTTATTGAAAATAAGTACTATGAACTTGAGTTATATGAAAACTAAAACATCACGTCTCTCTCCATGAAAACACTTCTATTCTTATCTTCTAAATCTTTCCTTATCTCAGATGGCAAAATCATACATGTGTTATGATATTTTTTTTTTATTTTTGAAAAATGAGAAAAATGGGGAGTGAAGGTTAATGGAGGATAAAGCCACCTATGGGTCATGCACTAAAGAGTGATAGTTTGATTAAAAGGATGACATCTCACAGAAGTTTTGATTGGAAAATTTGAAGTTTAAATCTCTAATTTCATAAACTTTTCTACTTTCTAGTGTATTTCTCTCTTAAATTTTTCAGACTTCTTCTATACTTCAAAATACTCCCTTTCTTTTACAGTATTCTTCTTCTACTTCTTCATCTTCTTCTTTTTTTTCTCCGTAAATCTCTTTTTCATTAGTTAATATTTTCATGATAGAGATCTAAAAAATTTTATATTGTTTATCATTTTTTCTCTATTAACCTAAACTTTGTAAAAATATTTTTTCTTGAGGAAATATTTGAGATGGTACCCGCATGAAACCATCCGGTTAATCCGTAACCCGGTCAAACCGCTAGTACAAATGGGCGAAATTGGGTCTTTGAAAACCACCAGTGGATTAATTCGGTTTGGTATTTTGGGCCCGAAACCGCCCTACCCGACCCAATGTCCACCCTCCAATTAATCTTCCTGCACTATAACCAATGTAAGAAGGGTATTCACTTCATGTCATTACCTATTATTTGCTTTTGGCACATTCTATATCCTATACACTTTCGTTACAGGCATGATGAAAACAAATATACTTTTCATTGTCAAATTAGTAATGTCACTACAGGATCCATATAAAAATATTACATGATTTGCTACAATTCACAAGTGAGAGAAGAAAGTCACATATTATTACTTATTATATAATTCTACTATAATGAGATAAAGGTCACATGTTACCAATTCCATCACCAATAATTGAATCCAATATTCAATAAACAATTCAATATTCAATAAATAATTTAATATCTAAATAAATAATCAATATCTCAATAAATAATTAATATTTAAATAAATAATCCATATTTAATAAATAATTAACCTATCATCAATAATTAAATTAAATATGAGGACTAAAAATTAAAAAATTAATAATTAATAAAACATGATTTCATTAATTAATTAATATTAATAATATTCCTAAATCCATACAATTTTTCATTATACTCATGACTATATAGTGTCATAACATATTACCCTAAACAAATGTTCTATCAATACAACAATGCATTTATCTTTATGATTAGAAGCAAATCAATTTAAATATTTTCTTAAGTAGTATCGCTACAGTACTTCATTGCCACATGTTCTCAATATTCATACTTAAGATTCTACTTTTTCTTAATAATAACACTACAATTCCAAGTTTATAAAACTACACTCTTTGGTCACTATTATAAGCAAATTTATCTTTTTGTGATACATTTAACTATTAATGTATCTAATTTATAATAGACTAGATACATTAATAGTCAAATGTATCACAAAAAGATAAATTTATTTATAATAGTGACCAGAGGGTGTATTACTTAATGATATCAATGGTTTACATTAAAGATGAAGGAGAAGGAAACTCTAATAGCTACAGAATA
Organism: Lathyrus tuberosus; assembly: GCA_022829125.1. Taxonomy (NCBI): domain Eukaryota; kingdom Viridiplantae; phylum Streptophyta; class Magnoliopsida; order Fabales; family Fabaceae; genus Lathyrus; species Lathyrus tuberosus. The sequence continues at coordinate 901,803 of JALAZF010000153.1, forward strand.
TATACATATTATAGTGCCACTTATGAATTATCATAGCCTACTAATTAAATGAAGTGCCACTTTTTAGAAATAAGGGGTGTGTCGCTATAGTTCCATGATTCAAAGATCTCCCTGTTGCAAAACTGAACTAAACTACATCTATTAGAACCTATATAATATGTTTGGTCATCAAACTAAAATGAATGGCTGATTGTTTGATGTAATTATTAAGGATGCAATCTCAAATCAAAATGAGTCAGTTCAACGATTCAAATAGAAGACTATTTTCCAAAACTGTCAGGTATCCTAAACCTTCACTTAACTTGTATTACTTCCCTATATCCTAAAAATCCTTCAATTTTAAATAAAATATTTTTAATTATAGTTCTACTATTTCTATTTCTACAAGCACTGTCCCTGTCTAGGGTTGTCCAAAAAAACCATGAACTTAACTGAACCGCTGAACCGAACCGAACTGAGGTTAAAATAACCAAACCGTTATGTTTGGTTAGTGAACCAAACCATATTACACAAACAGTTCTAGAACCGAACCGAACCAAAACTGAAACCGAACTGAACCGAAATCGAACCGAATCAAAACTGAAAATGAAAAATACTACAAACAACTTTTAATTTTTTTTTAAAATACCTTAACGGTTCAGTTCGGTTCTAAGTAAATTGAAATGGTTCGGTTCAGTTCGAGTAAGCTTAAACTATGGTTTAGTTCGGTTCGGTTTGGTTTTCTCATAAAACCATACCATGAACAGCCCTATCCCTGTCTCTGTCTCTAAAGTCCCTAGCAAAATATTAGTTTCTTGGGCAAATGATCTCAATCCAAGAAACAGTTACCCGTTTTTATAACAAATAACTAATACAGAGGGCAGTGGTAATTCACCAAATTGTAAATCCACAAACCGCCTATCTTTTGGGATAATATTATATCAACCGTAAGCAGTTCCATGGGTACTACATGTATCATTTTCATTTCCACTCTTCAATTTCTTTCACGCTACAGGATTACAAAGGAAAATAGCACGTCCATTTCTATACTACAACTATTAATGAGTCTCTATAGGATATCAAAAATCAATTCCAAACACACCAAAATTAATATATTTTCAAAAATTAATATCAAAACCTAATAATTTTCAATCTCATCAAAATTTGGGGATTTTAATCTAAACCTATTTTTATCCACTAATTATCATCCAATAATCTCAATAATGAGTGAAACTCACCCTTATCTTAGTTTTGTATGAATTTCTTGAACTTGGATTTTTGAGTTCCTCTTCTTCTCCACTATTCTTCCTTCTCTAAACTTGTCTCTATTTTCTCTTTAACAATTTTTCTCTCTTACTATTTTTCTATTCTCTTTTATTAAACTCTAAAATATCTTAAACAAATTGGGTCTATCTCCACTCATTCTCACCTATTATTCACACACTTAATTAAACCCAAATAAAATCTAGCAATTCTCTATTATTCTACCAAATAGAATAAATCAATAAATTACTTAATTTAAGTAATCCAGATAAATCAAGTATTTAAATAAATCAATTATTTCAAATAAATTCAAACAAATCCATTATTTCAAATACTTCAATAAACCACATATTTCAATTAAATCAATTAAATCATATAAACTAAATAAATCAATTAATTTATATAAATCTAATAATTCATATAAATCAAACAATTCATATAAATTCAATAAATCAAATAATTCAAATAAATTAAATAAATCACATAAATCAATTTATTCACAAAATCACTCAATTAACTAATATAAATAAATAATTAATAAAATTAGGGTGTTACAACTAGGGGTGGAAAAACGGGCCGTGGCCCGCCGGGCCGGCCCGCGCACCCGCCAAAAAATGGCGGGTTGGGTTGGGATTTTTGGCCTGCCGTCCACCAAAGCCCATCCCGCTAAAACCCGCCACCCGCCAAAGCCCGCCCCGCCAAAATCCGCCGCCCGCCAAAGCCCGCTGCACCTATTCGTTCAGCTTGTCCCACCTTAAACCCGTCCTTTTTTAGTTAATTCTAGTAATTCCAATTCTTGATGGTTTTATTTTATACATTTATTTGAAAATATATGCAATATTTTTTGAAGTAAAATTTGTTAAAATATGCTTTATAAAAATTGTTCTAAAAAATAAGTGAAAAATCTAATTGAAATGTAAAAACAAGGCTATTAATCTATTAAAAAATAAATAAATAAAGTAGGCGGGCAAGTCCGCCGCCCGCCAACCCGCCACCTTGGCGGGGCGAGCTAGATTTTCATGCCTATTTCTACTTGGCGGGCTTGCCTGTAACACCCCACTTTCCCCATTTTGAAAATAAACAAAATATTAAAGATAAATCAGAGTTTTCACCAAAAAGTGGAATGCCACATTAAAATCCAACAAATAAACTCCTTTATTAAATGAAATAGCGGAAATAATTTTATTCATTCAATTCACGGCCACCTGCCAACAACTTACAAAAATCCCACATAAAATCATGGTTCACCAAAAATACAACGAAAACATGATACGTAACAAATGAAAGAATAACAAATAACAGATGGTTTAAAATTCCCAAATAATTCCCGTGTTACGTATCAGAGCACTCCTATGGACTCGATCAGCAACACCAATATCCAAGCTACCTAAGTACCTGGATTATCTGTACTTCCGGAGAAGCACAGACACAACAACAACAAAGGGGTGAGAAATCACATTCAAATATTATAGGTGAATAAATACATGATAAACAGGTAGTCATCATACACAAGCACCTTCAATCATCAAACACGACCTACTGCCCAGTATCAACAATGTATGCAACTCAACACATGCAATGCGGTACCGACTCATTGGTTCATTCAATCGAACCCCGGATAGATCACATACACCTCTACTTGGCAATGATCTATCCCCACCATTCTCCTTAAAGGAGTACGGATGAATCACATACACTCCTCCTGAGCAATGATTCATCCCACCAAAACACCATGAATATGCATGACTCAATTATGCGCAACAACACATCTATTCAAGCATGTTTACATGCACACGATCCTACTGATCACATCCACATATATCATCAATCGTCAGGGTCAATGTTACTTCACATACAACCATACTTAATTAATCAATTAATTAATTTAAAATTATTAAACTCATTATTTTCGTCACTAAATTATTATTCCTCCGCAACTGACTTCTAACCTCACCCTCTCAATCCATTAGAAATCAAAACCGATGCGAAAACGGGAAAAAAATCGCTAAACGGTAAAATTCTGCACACTTCCAGTCCATACGCGTACTGACCCAGGTCATACGCGTATGACTCATTTCCTCGTTCACCCATACGCGTAAGGCTCCATCTGATACGCGTATTGCTCACCCTCCCCTACTCTACCCTACGCGTACTACCCATTATCATACGCGTACGAGCAGAGGCTCTCTTTCCAAGAAAATCTCATCTTCAGATCCCCATACGCGTACGGCTACTCCATACGCGTATTGCCCTGCCAAGCATACGCAAACCATACGCGTACGGGCAGAGGGCCGTGTAATTCCCTCCTTTCCCACTTCTCTTACGCGTAAGGCTTCCTCCTCCTTGTTCTCATACGCGTACGGCCTCCTTTGTTACGCGTACGGCCAGATCTCAAACACGAACGGCCAGTGAGTTCATCTTTCTGCTCTCTGCTGCGTTTTCATCACTTGTTCCCTCTCACCCAGTCCTATAATCTCTTCTACTTTGATTTTAGGTTCAAATCTTCTACTTTCACTTGCATCCTATGATTACTACATCAATTATGGATCCAACACTTCGAATCGTCCTTCCAAAGTAGGAAAAATACACCACATACCAGATCAGATTCAAACACCACAGCATTATCAACAAGAATTTCAGAAAATACATATCAACACATGTGCGAATTCAGAATTAAATCAGGCATACTCTACAATTCATCACAACACAATCATGGATATGAAACCCTACGGGATTAAGGAATTCCCACTACCCTATCATGAATAAATCAGCAAAATTGACAAATTGGGGAAGATGGTTCAAGCCCTAGCACTTGTTCTTTCTCTTCTCCTTCGTTCTCTCTTTTCGTTAATCGTGAAACTGTTCTCCTCATCCCTAAACCTCTCTTAATCCCTTAATTTCATATTTTAATTAATTCCAAATAATAATAATAATAATAATAATAATATTTCTATTATTACTGAAATTATGATTATTATTTAATTATGTTTCTATTATTATTAGTCTAAGGTTTTATTCCAATAATCTACCCTCTAAGCCAAGGTCAACAAGTAAACGCACTCAGACACTCTCCCAAACAAGGACACACTTAAAGATTAATACAAGATGACTAAATAATTAAAATGGGTGTTACATTGCCCGCCCCGCCTTTTTTTAGCGGGCTTAAGGCGGGGTGGGGCGGGGCAGGGCGGGCGGCCCGTTTTGCCACCCCTAGTTACAACTCTCCCCCACTTAAAAGATTTTCGCCCTCGAAAATTACCTTAAACGAACAACTCCAGAATAAATAACGGTTGCGTCAAACCTGACGGTTTCTGATGTTCGATCTTCGACTTCTAACAAATCAAACAAGAATATGCAAACTCTGCAATATCCTTCTTCATACAAGGCCACCAAAATACTTTCCTCAAATCTTGATACATCTTGGTAGTACCCGGATGAATACTCAATCCGCTACGATGCCCTTCCTCAAGAATACTCTTCTTCAGCTCAGCAATATCCAGAACACAAACTCTATTACCACATCTCATGATACCATTCTCATCAATTCGAAAACACCACCTTGACCTTGATTGATCAAAGTCAACCAATCAACCAAACCCAAATCAGATTTCTGACCTTCTCGAATATCATCAAGAATGCCACTAGTAAGCTTCAACATACCAAGCTTAACTCCATAAGAAGTCTCTTCACAAACTAAACTCATATCTTGAAATTGCTCAATCATTTCCAATTCTTTTACCATCATCATCGACATATGCAAATATTTCATACTCAATGCATCAGCTACCACGTTTGCTTTACCAGGATGGTAATTCAAACCAAATTCATAATCTTTCAGAAGTTCCAACCATCTCCTTTGCCTCGCATTCAATTCTTTCTGATCAAAGAGATATTTCAAGCTCTTATAATCACTAAACACTTCAAATTTCATACCAAACAAATAATGCCTCCAAAGCTTCAACACAAACACAACAGCGGCCAACTCTAAGTCATGCGTCGGATAATTCCTCTCATGCACTTGAAGTTGCCTTGAAGCATAAGCTACAACTTTTCGATGTTGCATCAACCCACCTCCCAAACCTATCAAAGAAGCATTACAATACACAACAAATTGTTCTGACGGATTCGGAAAAATCAAAACAGGAGTTGTCGTCAATCTTCTCTTAAGCTCTTGGAAGCTCTCTTCACACTTTGCATCCCAAACAAGAGCTTGACCTTTCCTAGTCAACTGCGTCAACGACAAAGATAACTTAGCTAATCCTTCAATGAATTTCCGATAATAACCTGCCAAACCAAGAAAACTTCTAATCTCAAAAACTGATTTCGAAGCTTCCCTTTACGATACAGTTTCAAACTTCGACAGATCAACTATAATACCTCTACTCGAAATCACATGGCCATCGAAACTCACTTCCTTCAACCAAAACTCGCACTTAGAAAGTTTGGCATACAACTGCTTCTCCTTCAACACAGATAACACAATCTTCGGATGCTCAACATGATCCTCTTCATTCTTCGAATAGATCAAAATATCATCAATGAACATAACCACGAACTTGTCCAAATAAGGATGGAAGATTTTGTTCATGTACTCCATAAATACACCTGGTTCATTAGTCACATCAAATGGCATCACGAAATACTCATAATGTCCATACCTTGTTCTAAAAGCAGTCTTCTGAATATCTCCAGCCTTCACACGAATCTGATGATACCCAGATCTCAAATCTATCTGACTGAACACACTTGCACCAACCAACTGACCCATCAAATCATCAATCCTCAGAAGTGGATACTTATTCTTGATAGTCACCTTGTTCAATTGTCTATAGTCCACACAAAGCCTCATAAAACCTTCTTTCTTCTTAACCAACAAAACTGGTGCACCCCACGGTGACACACTCGGACGAATAAACCTATTCTCAAGCAGATCTTCAAGTTGACTCTTCAACTCTTTCAAATCTGATGCAAACATACGATATGGAGCCATCGAAACCGAACTAGTTCCAGGAACTAATTCGATCGAAAACTCCACCTCACGTTCCGGCGGTAAATCACTTATCTCATCAGGAAAAACTTCCAGAAAATCACAAACAATTGGCAAAGAACCAACTGCTCCACTTTCACCAATACTCAAAGTTGCCATCAACAAAAACATCTTGGCACCATCTTGCACTAACTCGTTCACTTGCTTAGCAGACAAAAACAAGTCTCCTTCATTCTCAGGTTTAAGAAAAATATCCGTTTTATCACAACAATCTGTAAGCACTTGGCTTAACTCCAAATAATTCAGTGCACACACCATCTAAGCTCGCAAGACACATCTATTCCATCCAACACGATCCCATCTACTATCAACAAGAGATTAAGGGTGATCAGTTCCTCAATTTGTCAATAGACAACCGACAATCATGAGAGGGTATAAACCATCTTTACCAAACTATAATAGCGTTCTACAACACACTGAGCCACCACTCCACACTTGAAGCATATTGGAGAAGCACAAGCATCTCCCCCACTTGTTTCAATCTCACTCTTGTGGACAAAGGTTAGAAAAATAAACGTGTACCGACCGTGTTTTCACACATATATCGCATACTAGGGAATAAATAACATTAGACAACCTGGCCGGATGCACCGACCTGCTCTGATACCACTAATTTAACACCCTTACAAAACCCCATGGAAAATATATAAATAAATCAGAGTAATTATCATGCATTTCACAAAAGGGTGCCACATATACTTTCAATACATCACAAACACCTGTCATGCTCATTAACACTAAAATGATTTTATGGTTTTTCAAAAACTTTTCACTTAGCACGTAGCAACGAATTTATTTCAAATATAATAGACATAATGAAGTCTCATGCTCATCACATTCATAATTAATACTTAGGCATAAGAGTCAAAACTTCATACAATTCAAATAAACATAAAAGCATAAAGTAGGGTACATAATGTATCTCTCAAACATAAACCGAAACGATCCTAGTGTTACATGATCAGAGCATGACTCGACCCAACATAAATACAGAAACTAAATCAGCTACTCCAATGGCTACCTCGCGCTAGAAGCAACTCTACTCCTCGGTACCTGAGCGATGTCATATAAAACATCATTCCAACAGAAGGGTGAGAATTCACATCATTATAGAAATCATAAGATAATAATTAACTTAAAGGCATACAAACATAATTGTAATCATTCTCACACTTCAAAGTTTCATCAACAATGTATCACTCAAGTAACTATACAATTCACAAGTACGTGTACACAATTCCACAATTTCACCAATTCAACAATTCACATACATACACACACTTTCATATGACCATATATATGCAATGTGACTCGATGCAAGACCCAATGCAACTCATGCCATGTGGTACCAACACTTGTTATTATTTATCGGTTTTAACACTTAAACCGGGCCCGTCCCCTAGACCAATAACAAACAAAAGCCCGTCCCCTAAGCTTTCAAACCCCGCTCTAAGTTTGGGACAAGTCACTAGCTCCCACGGAACTAGCAAGCATTGCCTCTTGACACAAATGATACGTATGCAATCAACAATCATATGCAATTAAGACCATTCCCTAATCTTAATATCATGCATATCCTCAATAATTCATCACACTTGAATTACCACACATTGCACACACAATCACATTTCAAAAGCATAGCATTCTTACTGCAAACATGACCACCACACTTAGCAATTAATACACAAGTATAAACACAATTCTATCTCAATTCACAAAGCACACATCATCAATTGAACATAGAATAATTAATCAATCTCTACTAATTAAAAATTCGATATTCAATAAATATTCACTATTCAATTCAATATTCAATAATTATTCAATATTCGATAAATAATCAATATTTTAACAACTATCATTATCTAATAAATAATTAACATTTTAATAAATAATCAATATTTGAGTGAATAATTAATATTTAAATAAATAACCAATATCTAACTTAAATAATCAAATCTAATTAAATAATCAATATTTTAAATAAATAATCAATATTTTAATTAAATAATCAATATTTAATAAATATTTAATAATTATTTAAGGTTCACTAAATTTTCACTATTAAATATAGATATCCAATTTTTAATAGACATTCAAATTAAATATAATTTCATTTATTTAATGAACATCATTAATCAATAATTAAATATAGTTCTAATAATTAAATATAGTGTCAATAATTAAATATAGTATCCATAATTAAATAAAACTCTTACAATTATCACTATGATTACTATGAGGTCATGCGCTACAGTACTATCCATTAAGAGAACCAACTTTTCATTCCAATTAATCTTTCTGCACTATAGCCAATGTAAGAAGGGAATTCACTTCATTTCATTACCTATTATTTGCTTTTGGCACATTCTATATCCTATACACTTTCGTTACAGGCATGATGAAAAATAGGGATGACAACGGGTCGGGTCGGGTCAGTTGTGGGTTTTATATTATCTAAATCTGCACCCGAAATTACTACTCGAATTCGAATCCGAACCTAAAGGCTATTCGGGTAGCAAAATAACACCCACATCCACATCTGTTGGGTTCGAGTTTTTCCACCCAAATTCGAACGCGTAGCAAAAACACAAAAATACAATAGCAACATTAAAATTTGAAACACAAGAATTCCATCAAGGTTTCTAAAAAAAATTAAGGAATTAAATTACAACTTTCCATCAAGTTTGGTAACAATATAATTAAAATTAAGGTCTTCAATATCTTAACATTACAATTAAAATTAAAGTCTACATATATATTTAGGGATACTTATGTAATTTCATATCTAAACGGATGTAGTTTCGGGTTTCGGATGTGGGTTTCATACTACCCAAATCCGCACCCAAAATATCGGGTGGCACCCGAACCCGAACCCGAACCCAATCAACTCGAATTTTCACCCGTTGACTCAGATTTAAATGTGGGTGGACCCCGCGGGTTTGGGTCTGCCGGTTATCCCTAATGAAAACAAATATACTTTTCATTGTCAAATTAGTAATGTCACTACCGGATCCATATAAAAATAATACATGATTTGCTACAATTCACAAGTGAGAGAAGAAAGTCACATATTATTACTTATTATATAATTCTTCTACATGACTATAATGAGAGAAAGGTCACATGATACCAATTCCATCGCCAATAATTGAAATTCAATATTTAATAAATAATTAAATATCTAAATAAATAATCAATATCTCAATAAATAATTAATATTTAAATAAATAATCCATATTTAATAAATAATTAACCTATCATTAATAATTAAATTAAATTTGAAGACTAAAAATTAAAATATTAATAATTAGTAAAACATGATTTCATTAATTAATTAATATTAATAATATTCCTAAATCCATACAATTTTTCATTATACTCATGACTATATAGTGTCATAACTCATTACCCTAAACAAATGTTCTATCAATACAACAATGCATTTACCATTATGATTAGAAGCAAATCAATTTAAATATTTTCTTAAGTAGTATTGCTACAGTACTTCATTGCCACATGTTCTCAATATTCATACATAAGATTGTACTTCTACTATCCACCCATTACTATTACGTTGACCAAACTGTCTAAATTGTCATTCCCTTAAAATTTATTTACACTACATTTTCGGTGTAATGGTAATTAACAAAATGACCTTCACTTTTCTACTATCTACCCATTACTATTAAGTTGACCAAATTGTCTAAATTCCCCTTCCCTTAAAATTTATTTACACTACATTTTGGACATTTTCGGTGTAATGGTAATTAACAAAATGACCTTCACTTTTTTCCTTTGTTGAACATTTACACGCCACTTGGCATGCTCATATTAGCTCAATTTCACAAATACCACTTTCATATTCCACAGTTCTCTCTCTTTCTCTCACGATTCTTTCTTCTCCCTCTTTCCCCCCTCAAACCCTAACACTACCACTGCCGCCCCCTTTTCTGCACTCTATCTACAACCACCATTACCTCTAATGAAAAATCAAATCCATATTCGTATTCCTCATCTTACAGGCTTCCTAATGAAGCGGTTAGATATTTGTTTCAATGAGTTTCAAAATGTTTTTATTTTTCAATGTTGTGTGTTTTCATTTCTTTTGGTTGAATGTAATGCCTAAATGAAAACAAATATTATTTGTTCATATTTCGGATTGAAACTTTTTTTTTATATATTTTGATGCTTGATTCTAACATGGTGGATAAATCTGTTTTGGTGTTTTTTTTTGTGTTTTCTTTTTATAGTTTTGATGCCTTCTGTTTTCATTACTTGGATGGAACAAATTTGTCCATTCTATAAAAGTTGATGTGAAGATATTTGTATCCTTCATACAAGTTTTTCTATATTTTTCTTTTTCACTACTCTGATACAAGCTTCCTTGTTTTATGATTTTTTACTACTTTGATACAAGTTGATTCTGTGTTTTTTTTCTTCTGATTTTGGATGTTAATCATTGTGTTATAAGATGAAAAATCTGATTTTGGATGCTCGTCATGCCTCTTAGTTACCACATTGTTTGGATGGAAAATAGTTTAATTTCTATCAATCATCTAAGTGCAAATTTCTCAAGTTGAAGTGAATAATTTTTTTGAATCATCTCATGGCGAGGTCAGACCATAATAATCATTTCATTCTATTAGCTTAAACTTTTTTTATCTCATAAGTTAAATGTTGTTTGACACTGCCTTTTTGTTTCTTAGGTTACACGCTTAATGCTTTTGGGGAACCAGGTGCATTCACGTCGAATTGCTTTTGCGAAATTTGCGGTAGTAAGTTTTTTCTATCCATGTTCTCTATCTTTACGCGTAGTTATTAATTGAGTAGAGACTTTTAAAGAATTTGTTGTAGTAAGTTTTTGCTATCCATGTTCTCGCTTCATTTTTCTGTGCCTCTGTTCATCTGTATGTTTGTGATTGTTTAACAAAGAACAACTGTGCCTTTATTTGAGTTTTAGTGCATTCAACTACTTGTGTGGTTGCTGGTACTTTTCTTGGCAATGTATTTAACATATGAACAACTACTTTGTTTTTTACCATTCAACTACTCATGTCGTTTCTGTTTTAAGAACGAAGTTTGTTAGCTGACAAAAATATGATGTTCTGTTTCTGCAAAAACTGGCATGTATAAGATTGTTAACTGATATGTTTTCCATGTTCATACACTTTTATGAATGTAATGTTCATGTATAATATAGTGGTAAGGTTTTCATGAGTTGTATCTACTTGTATTCATTTCATAGCACCCAAACAAAATCGACTGCTATGCTTTATTATTTCACGAGTTGAAAGATTATTGAAAGATTATTAGATAAAAGCACTAAAGTGGTTAACTAAGTGTGCTCTTAAAAGTTTCCTAATACTAAAAAACCATAAATAATTTGGGAAAATGCATGCATCCCCCTGTTTACCTTGAAAATTGGTAAACAACCACTGATCTTCTAAAACTATAAAGTTCTAGTAACTTAAAGGATCGATCAGATTGATCCTAGGACATGTGATGTATGTGTATTTGGGATATTTCACAATTTGGTAAAGTATGCCTTTCGACAATGCTTATAAATAAAAAAGGGTGCTTGAAATGTAAAGGAAAGCGATAAAGATCAAAGAAATAACTAAGTCGAACAATGCATCAAAGAAAAGAAAAGGCTGAATGTAAAAGGTTTGATAATGAAAAACTGAAGTTAAATGCTGGGAAGAAATGCATAAAGATCTTAAAATGCAAAAAGGTAAATGCTTGAAAGTAAAGGCTTTTAATAAAAACTGCAAAGTAAAGACTTGGTAATGTAAAAAACTTGAAAGGTAAAAGTTTGTGGAAAAAGATTTCAAAGTAAAGAACCTAAAACAGAAACTTCAAAGTAAATTGCATTGCAATAAAGGATAATGGTGATTACAATCACGTACATTCTCACTTCACTGGTTTCTCGACACACTGGATACTTTGAGTGAATGTAGAGTTACTTGTACAATTTGATTTTTTCACACTATTCTAACTCTAAGACTAACCTATTTATAATACTCTAATGTAACCACCCTTTGACGGTTTTATTCTTAGATTACGCCACTTGGCACTTCACATGCCTTCACGATCTGGATCTTCGCCACCTGTCCTCTTTTCAAATTCAAATAGTGGAACTTCCCTCCACTATTCAGTTGTAACTGCAGCGCATTATCCACAGCCACTTCACTGTGTTGAATTGACTCCTTGGACTTAGCAACATTGGAAGTCCTAAAATCATTCTCTTCGACCCAGGCATTGCACAAACATGGTCGAGGGCCTTCTAGTCGAAGCCTTCTTTTTTTTAGCTTTATTACTTTAAAGAATAACTTCTTTTAAAGCCAAATTGTCTAAAATCATGTAGCGTCGGAACTAGGAGCTAACAAATTGCCCCCCAAAAATGCCCTTTCGCCAGCATTGGTAGAAAGGTCATTTTTTTATAAAATAATGTTTCGACGCATGATCATTCGACTATGAGAGACATGGTCATAACTGACCAACCCACGATTTAGAAACTATTCAGTTTCTTTCAACCATGCTTATGACGTCACGTCATGATGGCAAATCTCCAAACGTCTTTTCAGCTGTATTTGCGAACAGTTTTCATCATTACTTTTATTGGGATTAAGCATTTACAGTCTGACCACAACCACTACCATCCAACGATCTCCAAAGAGGACACGCGTCCCACTATCGTATCCATTTTAACGGTGGATTCACGGTCCCCTCATCTTCCAAGCATCTATAAATACCCTTTTTCCCCAACTTGAAACTCTTTGCATTCTCAAACTTTTCTGCAACTTATTTTCCTTGTTCTCTAAACTCTCTCAAGAAAACTCAGAACACACTCTCGTTTTCTATTCAACTTCCAACAATGGCGTCTTCACAACCCATCCGTCAAGATACCAAGAACCAAAAGGGTAAAACCACTCCATTCGAGCAACCTCTCCCGCCATTTTCAAACATCCCTGGACCAAAGGTGGTAAAGAACCACCAGTTCATGCCGGAGCCTCTTCTTGACGAAACAAGGAGCATTTATGAATCTCAGGTAATGATCCCTCTCCTTGTATCTGATAAACCCTATGCTTTAGGTTGCCACCTAGCTAATGTAAAACCCACCAATGAAAAACTGGCTGAGTTCTTTCCTTCTTACCGTAAGTCTAGACATTTAGGGCAAAAAAGCAACCCTAATGAGGATGGAACCTCTCCTAATACACCCACTCTGACGAAAATGGATCTGAGGTACCTTCATGATGGTACGAGGCTGGTAAGAGCTGTCAATCCTTTAAAGGATTTTGACCTTTGGATGACCAGAATGGAATGGGTCAAAGCTGATCACTAGAAAACCATATGAATCTATGATCTGCTCATGCTGTCGAAGACTAACATCCCTTATTGTTTGAACTTGCTGGCAGCGTCGCTTTACTTCTGGGATAGCACCCACTACACCTTTCATCTACCTTGTGGGATGGTTACTCCCACACTTTTCGACCTTGCTGCCATTGCAGGTCTTCGACCAGATGGCATTTCCTATGACCCTGATACTGATGCAGAGGATACCATAGGGATCTCTGACTCCAAACTCACGTACACCCACTTCATCAACCACCACAAACGTGATACTGCAGAAATCACTGATAAGGAACACATTGCATTCCTCACCGTATGGCTGTCGAGGTATGTATTTTGTTCAAAATCTCTGCAGGTGACCAAGAAGTATCTCACTCTGGCCAACCAACTTCACCACAATAGAGGAGTTTGGCTAAGTGGGTTGATCCTGGCGAACCTCTACGAGTCTCTCAGTGAAGGGGCGGCTCGACTCAAAGACTTGGAGAGCCAAGGTACTGTTCACTTGAATGGCCCTCTCTGGCTACTTCAGTTGTGGCTCAATGCAACCTTTGAAGCTAGCCTTCCCAGGAAAGGGCAGGTCGACAAAGATTCTACTGAAATCAAAGAGAGGAGGGTCGAAGGTACCCGCCTGGTGAAACTTACGCCAAATGACGATGGGGAAACTCTCAAGAGAGCCTTCTCCAGTTATATTATGATGTTTGCAAAAAGGCATGAGTTCACACCTAGTATGGCTACCTTTGCTGAGAGAAAATGTGGGCCTGAGTGGTTCACAAGACCATTCCCTGATCCATCCACCAAACTCGACGCCGAATCTGTTTCGATCTGGGAAGCCTTTTTGATTCCTAGATTTATCGTTGACAGGCTGAATCTTGGGAGAGACCTGGCAGCCTTAATTGCTTACCAACCCAATCTTGTCTCTCGACAATTTGGGTTGGCTCAGATCTTCCCCAAGTGTCTATGTGGGAAGAAAGGCCATGTAGTCCTCACACCGCCAGTTTTGATGAGGAAAGTGATGCAGTCACTTTCGACCGGTGGAACACTAGGAAAGCAACCCTTTCCCCTGTGTATTTTCAACCCACCTTCTTGTGTACCAAACCCTTCCATAACTGGTGGTCGAAGCACTACAGTGAGCAATTTCTTGATGTTGCTGCTTTCTCTTCCTTACTTGACCAAGCTTTTCTTGATGTGCAGGAGAAGACCAAGAAGAGTAAGTCTATTCATGTCAAAGAAATTCAAGCCTTTCAAAAGTACTTTGAAACTGTCTATCGATCAGATGATATTAGTCGAACCGTTCGTGAGGCTGCTGTCACTTTGAAGGAGAAATTTCTATAAAAAATGGACCAGTTGAAAATCCCTTCAAACGTTCCTATTGAGAAACGTTATAAGGTAGCTTTTGAACTCTTTCCTCCAAAGTTCCCTCGACTGCCTAACGCTGATTTTGGAGTGGCACTCGCCCCCCCCATTTCCAGACTGGTTTGTCTGTGGTGAGCACTTAAAACTCCTTCGACAGCAGTCTCAACCGAAAGCCCAACGGGTGGTTGCGACTAAACATACGCTGGACAGTTTCAATGGACACCTTCATATAGGGGTCGAGGATGTCTGTGTCGAATTCAAAATATATAAAGGTTTGAGGCCCTTGATTTGTGATTTTTTAACTAACCACTCAATTATTAACCTTGTAATAATCGTCTGTCTTTCAGCCATGGCCAGGAAGACCAACTCATCGAAGGGTGCTGCGAAGGTCGAAAAGGACACTGAAGGCACAAAGGTACTCTATATCCCTTGCCTAAGTCTTTGTGTCACCAACCCTCTAATATTTGCGTCACCTTTCAGGCTGCTCGAAAACCTCCAACGCCTTCAAAAAAGGGCAAGAAAGGTGCTCAGGAAGTTGTTCCTCCAGATACTGATGATGAGTCCCCTGAGGAGATAGTAGTTAAGAAGAAAAGGAAGCTTGTCAAAGCTTCTGGAACTACCACCCAATCTCCCTCAAAGACGGCAAGAATCCTTGAGAAGACACCTGTTGGTAGTGGTGTCAAGAAACCACTCTCCAGGGTTGCGTCGAAAACGACTGCTAACGATCCTGAGAGTGCGAACTCAAGTCCTGATGCTGCGGCTGTACAGGTATGCGTACTATCCTCATTCAGTATTTGGACTCCCTACTTAGACTTTTCTCAATCTTATTCTCTTTACTTGTGGTTTTTTCAGGCTGATATAGGTGGTTTTAACCCACCATAACCTTCCTTCAGCTTTACAACAACTCTGCTGAATAGACAAGGTGAGCCAACTTATCACCCTACCTCTGACCTTGGTTCTGGATATAGTTCAATCAGCGAAATTAACCAACCTATCCCTCTTACAGTTCCTCCACCTGCAGCAGATGAAACAAACCAAAGTTCTCCTGCCAGGACCACTACTCAACAATCCCAGATCGATGGTTCTGATCATGAAGAGGATGATGTTTCTCATCAACAACCTTTCGACCAAACAGAGCCTATTGGTATGGACACAGAAGAAAGGCCCACCGAAGCCAGAGAAGAGGAAGTCGAAGAAGATGAAGAACAAGAAGAAGAGAGGGAAAGGACTGAGCAAAATCACACCCATTCGACTGTGGCTGAGGAAGATCCTGTGAA
Source organism: Lathyrus tuberosus (assembly GCA_022829125.1). Lineage (NCBI taxonomy): Eukaryota > Viridiplantae > Streptophyta > Magnoliopsida > Fabales > Fabaceae > Lathyrus > Lathyrus tuberosus. The sequence continues at coordinate 918,075 of JALAZF010000153.1, forward strand.
TAATCCAACTCCTAAGCCTATGGTTACTTCGACTACTGGAGGATCCCCTGCTGGAGACCCACTGGCTGCTCTCAAATGGCCAAATCCTCAAGAGTATGCCAGGATGATACTTGGGAAGAAGTACAGCTCTTCAGGTACCAGTCTCAGCACTTCGACCAGCTCTGGGGGTCCAGTCCCAGATGATTTTGCCAGCCCTATCCTTCAAAAAATCAAGGATAAACTCTTCAAGGGAGACATTCACAAAGTCTTACTTTCAGATCCAACTGCTCCTCTCTTTTTGCAAGACAGCCTTCAAAAACTGGACCTTTCGACCCTTAGCAAAGATGTTTCTGAATTCCTGTTGGAGCTAACTGCTTTAGTGAATCAAATGTCTAAAGACTTCAAGCTCCTTCCCAAGATCCAAGACAACATTGAAATCACAACTGGATTAGAAGCCTCAGCTTGGGATGAAGCGCATGCATCGGAAGCTATGGTCGAAAGTCTAGAGACTGAACAACAGAAAAGGCAGGCAGAAGTGGAGTCGAACCAAAAGAACATTAATGAATGGAAACAGCAAATTGAAGGGCTACATAACAAGATTTCTAAGGCTGAAAAATGCAACCTTGAGCTGGGAGAGTTCGACGATACTGAAATGGCCAGAGAGCTGAAGCGCACCATAGACTTTCTTGACAAGGCCCAAACGCTTGAAAAAGAACTTTCAGCAGCCAAACTCGACAAAGCTCTATGTGAGAAACGCCTTCAGAATTACAAGATCAACTTCCTCGAGTTGAAGTCGAAGCTCCCTTTCTGATTGTCATATGATTTCTTGTTTGTAGTTCCAATTTTTATTCATCATGTTTTATGGTCCTTTTAAGGCCCCATGTACAGACAAACTTAATGCCCCATGGCCTTTATCTAAATTCTTCTGACTAACTTTTCGACTTGCAAAATTTTTCTCTCAAACTTTGCTAACTGAGTAATTAAAGTATTCTGCCTCTTTCTTGGAAATCATGAAAATAGCGCAGCTTTTAACAGCTTAGTGTTCCAACGACACAAGTTTCTATTCCATAAAGGAATATTAATAGCGCAACCCTAGGGTCTATTCCCAAGGGTCGTTTCACGTAATTCCATCATTGACTGGCCAATCCTTACAAAGCCTTGCCTCTATAAAACCCTCTTCCCTCTTGGGATATCTTGTACCTACTACAGCAAGCATGAGTACTTGTTCAAAGAAAGCAACGACCAAGAAGGTGGCTGGAGACACAAAGAAGGTTGAGGCAACAACTACTGCCCTCAATAACACTTCAACTGGAGCAACATCTCGTGCCAAGAAGAGAGAAACCAAGATGAAGGTACCCAAGAAAGGACATTCCAAAGCACAAAATTCTGATGATGAAGCTGACGAAGGTTATGTTGCCTTCCTCAACTCTATTAATTGGAGAGACTATGAATAATCTTTCTCCTGGGTTTTATGTTATTGTACTTGTTTTCCTTCCTTTGTATGCCATTTTGGCCTCACATGGCCTATCTTGGCTTTTATAATTTGAATAAAATTTACGTCTTAATATGAACTTCTTATAAAATAGGCTTATATTTTTTCAAATATTTCCCATTTACCCTTAAGACTCTTAGATCACCCTCCATCTCTTGAATCTCATAAGCATTATTACTAAACGCCTTAATAATTTGAAAAGGACCTTCCCACTTAGGAGACCACTTCCCCAAATTTCTGGTCTTTCGATCCATAGGTAAGATCACTTTCCACACTAGATCTCCAGTTGAAAAGGTTTTAATCTTGACCTTTTTGTTATAAGACTTCTCCACCCTTTTCTTTTGCCTTTTCAGCAACTCTAATGCATGAAGCCTCTCTTCATCTAGGTCTACTAATTCATCAAGCATCATATTCCAATAAGACTCAGATGGAATCTCATGATGCCTTTGAATCCTTATTGATTGAAGATAAATTTCCACAGGCAGAACTGCATCATGACCAAAGGTCAGTCGAAATGGGGTAGTATTAGTTACCTCGTTAGGGGACGTTCGACATGCCCAGAGTATTTGGTCCAATGTCCTGTGCCAATTTCTTGGCTTTTTTCCCACATGATTTTTTATCAACCCAATAACTACTTTATTTGCTGCTTCGACTTGGCCATTAGCTTGAGCATAATAAGGCGTGGACATTACAAGCCTGAATCCCATTTCCTTAGAAAACTCTTGCATTTTTCGACCAGTGAAAACTTATCCTTGGTCTGTTGTAATTGTCTCTGAGATTCCAAATCTATAGATGATGTGCTTCTGGATAAATTCAATCACATCTTCTTGATCAACATTTGGTAATGGGATAGCTTCGACCCATTTGGTAAAATAATCAATACCCACCAAGATGTACTTATGATTTTTAGATGATGCTGGTCGAATTTCTCCAACCAAATCCAAAGCCCATCCTCTGAAAGGCCAAGGCTTTACTATAGAGTGTAATTCACTTGCAGGGACATGTTGAATGCCAGCATGAACTTGACATTCCTGACAACCCTTAGCAAATTCCATGCAATCTTTTAACATGGTAGGCCAATACATGCCTTGTCGAAACAACAACCATTTCATTTTATGGCCTACCTGATGTGCCTCACATCGTCGCTCCCGAAAGATTCGCATCCAACGGTACAAATGCGAGAGTGGCGCAGAAGACACAGAGTCGCCAGCAATGTGTATTTATCTCGGGAGAGGGAAAGGAAACACTGCATAAACCTGAAGAGAAAGGGGGAAAGACATGGTCATCGCAACCATAGTCCGGGTTCGTGAGTCGGTTATGCGAGGGGAAGGTGTTAGCACCCCACGCATCCATCGTACTCGATGGGATCCACGCTTGTTGTCTAAACAGAGGGTGAGCTATCCTACTATCTATGGCTGAACAAAAGAAAACGGGGATGGGGGTGACTAAGACGGATTCGGTAGGACATATTTGATGCCCTAGGTCTACGTACTCCCTCAGTGCAATGGGAAAGTCAGAGTCAACGTAGTTCGGACGGGAACTGTGGGGGAAGGTTGCTCGCCAAGACAATCGCTGTCTTGTGCCTACATATCCTTAATCGGAAGAGAGAGAGGAATCAGAGCTAATGTAGTTCGTGGGTACGACCACGAATGGGTAAGTGTTTTTTATGAGCGACGTTAGATTCGCGTCCGGCAGTTAGGGTCGATGCCTGTTTGCGACTCAGATGGAAGGTAACGTGCTCTTTTTTGAAAATGGTCTGGAACCAAACAATCCCGAAGGATAAAAAGATTTGAATTTGTTTTGTGTTTTTTAGACAGAAGTGTTTTTTAAGTTAGTTCATAACTTGCATTGCACCAAAGTCTAGGGCACAGGGACGAATACTTAATGAATAGTCCCAAGACAGGACGCCCTCTAAGCACTCTAGAAAGATAAGAGGAAGCCCCTCATTTCTCATTCCCCACGCTTAAGGCTCGTGCGCAATACACTTTATCTTTATTAAGTGTTTTCAAGAAGTTTTGAGATGAGAAGAGAGAAGACCCAAAGGAAACTCTAAAGGGAAACTAAGAGTCCTAATGTTATCATGCATGGGTAACCTAGGGTTAGTGAGGTTTAGGAGAGACAACTACCTAAAACCTAATGCTAATCCTACTCCAAGCTTAATAAAAAATTAAGTTGGACTAGGTAGCTCTAAAGGGAAAGAATCCAAGACTTAAACAAGTCTTGAGATTCATGGGAGGAAGAGAGTGAAAGAGAAGAATGAGAAAGAGAAGGAGAAGATGAGATACAATAAATGGCAGCAAGCACATCACATCATAAATTTCCAACTCAAATCATCAAAATGTTTCAAAGATCCATGCAAAATAATCCAAGTAAGCATGCAAAGATAAACATGAAAAAAGGCAAGCATACTTGTATGGAATGCACAATTAAGCATACATAGACTTCACACCAAGATGAAATGAGGAAAATAAGATGAAGATGAAAGCAAGTTAGAACCAAAATCATATTATCATAAACAATTCACACATTTAAAAGTGATTCATATCATGAAGCATTATGATCCAAAGAAGTTACAAAGCAAATGGTAATGATGTTCATCATACAAGTCAAACCAAATGCATTCAACTATGCTCAAGTGAAATTAAAAACCAAGTAAGGAACTCAAGGGGAAGTAGCATATGCATCAATATCATATCAAACCAAACTTAAGTCATACAAGTCCAAACATCAAGCAACACCTTCAAGACATGCACCAAAGTAATCCACAAATGGAAACTCAAAGTCCAAACACTTAGCACATGCCAAACATGATTCATAAATTGTAAAGATAAGTCTCAAAGGACCTCAACCAGGGTTAAACATCATACCAAAATCTCATGCAAAGAATCACAAAGGAACTCAATCAATTAGGCATGGCAAAATCAACTTGTGTAAAGAGATGTCAAGATATAATCATGCATAAGTCATTTAAGCACAAATAAACAAACATATATCAAATTACATTCAAAAATTGTGAAATTAAAACTCAAATGACCTAAGTCAGAATCCAATCACATGTCAAAAGATCTCACAAAAATTCACAAGTTAAACACCTCAAACAAATGAGCAAAGATCACATAAGAAACATAAACCAATATGCAAAAGAGAGGGACTAAAATGCCATATGAAAAGGTTTTAAAAATGAAACAAAAATATTTTTAGGAACCTCAACATGTCCTCTAACAAATGAAAAAGAATGAGATGCAAATCATGTATAGATGATGAGAAAAAAAATCAACAAGGCAGGGTGTGCATAAGTGAAGCAATCCAAAAAGAAATTAATTAAACAATTAATTCAGATGCACAAAATAAAATAAAAATGGAAAATAAAATTTTCCAAAATTTTATAAAATCCTAGATATGCTTCATGAATTTTTTTGGGATTTTTGGATGCTTAAAACTATTTTTAAAAGTTAAAAAGAAAAATGCAACAATTAAATAAAATAAAATGAAAATGAAACAGCCAGGGGTGCACACAAAGCAAATTAGACGTTGAAAAAAGTAAAATGGGCTGAACAGGGGGGTGGGAAAAGCAGAATAGACTAGGTCCTGCCCATCAGCGCGTTCAAACAAGAAAAAAGAAATCCAGTCAACCAGATTGACTCACATGAGCCCTTGGATTGATCCAACGCATGACATCAAGTCAACAAATCAATCAAGTAATCATGACAAGGGGTTCAGATCCACACGCACACCATAACAATGATGCATGCACCCACACACAATTGATCAGAAATTAAACAAAAGAGCACGTGATAAGCAAGTGAGTTTTTAATGCGCTGGCAACATCAGGATCATTGGATTAATCTAACACACACAAATGAGTCAACAAATCAACAAGCATACACAATGAATGGCTCAGATCTGCGTGTGCAAGATAGTAAACATGGAAAGACACACATGTATATTAAAAATAAAACAATAAATAAAGAGGACCTGGCTCATCCTGGACCGTCAGATCTGGACCACCAACGGTCCAGATTGCATCTTCTTCACAAAAACCCTGGCCGGACTGAATCAAAACCAGATGCCGGAGCTAGGGCTCCGGCCGTCTTCTCCGGTGAAGACCAACATAAACTTTTCCAGAAATCACACATGAGTACATCATCTTAACCAGAATTCAACAAGGATCTCAAATATCATATTCATTTCATCAAATAACAAACACACAGTGTAAATCGAAGGAAAACATAAATGGATCTAAAACTTCAACTCCAAAATACACACATGTTACACGTCCAAAATCAATTTTAAACACACCAGCACACTCAATGAACCTCATAGATCATTATTCACATCAAAAAAATAATTTCTAAGAGCATGGAAAGTAAGCTTACCTGAGATCTGTAGAGCTTGAAATACACCAAGAAAACCCTCTGGAAGCTGCAGATCTACTCCTTAGAACCTCTAATTGCAAAATAAATGCAATTAGAGCTTGGAATCGTGCTAGATCTTGAGATTTGAACTTGAACCTTCAAAACTGAATCTGATGAAAAACTCACTCTCAGCTCCAATCAATGATTGAATCTTGCTCTATATACTTCACTGATCAAGAATGTGAAATAAAATCTCAAAACAACTCCAAGGAGAGTGAGTTTCGAAGAGAGAAAGGGAGAGAGCAAAATTTGGAATTCTGAGCAAATGAGAGTGCATGACCTAGCTTTGTGCGTGTGAGTTAGCTTATATACACCTCATTAGAGCACTGATCACAATTAAAACTTGATTAATCCCTTGGTTAATGAAATTGGATGGTTTATGTCAAAATGCACTTTGTATTGTACCCACTAATCCACACGTGCATGGGTCATGAAATCAGCATGATTCACTCACATTCCACTTGCTGATCACAATGGAATTGAAATTGGGCCTTGTGGTTGATTGGTTAATGAGATTTGGATCAATTTGCAAATTGTTTACTTGTTAAATACACCATGAATAAGGCACGGTTTGGCATGAAACAAGGGTCAAAATTGGTGCTCATGGCTTGTACTTTGATGGTACAATATGACTTGAAACAATTGAAGTGATTACAAGTCCTTTTGGATGAAAATACAAATGGTGGAAAATATGAACCATGTGAAAACCTTAAACACCAACCTTGAGTCTTTTGATCATAACTTGAGAACCACAAATGATATGGAGACAATCTAGTACTTTTTTGGAAATGGGAGAGAAAGATCTTCAACTTTCATGTTGGAGGAAAATTCATTTGAAGCTTCCTTGATGATGAAAAGTCAAGTTGAATGTGGTGGAAAAACTGCCAAAAATGGAAAGTTCTCATTATAGGTCATTTTCCAAATTTAGTAACTTTTGCACAAACCCTTGATTCTTGATAAATGGTATGAAATTTGACCCTTGAAGACCATATGAGGATGTGAGACCTTGAAAACCCTGAAGAGAACCTCAAAATTCCATGGTTGACTTTCCTCCTTACAGTTGACTTTTGCTTACTTCACAAGTAACTGATCCCCTGAACATCTTCCACAATGAACCACTAGCCAAGTCTCTATCCATGAACACTTGTGAGCATATGGAATACCATAAGAACATGCTTGAATCGACAAAGTCTTCTCAAGAAGTCCTTTGAACCAAAACCCTAATTTGGTCCCTCTGGTTATGAGGGAAAGATTCACTTGAAATCCTGCCATTCTTGATCTTATGAAGATAAGATGAACTCCTCAAACCACCTTGAGGCTTGAGACTCCTTTAAGATGAACCAAGTACCTTGATCCCATGTTAAGAACCAATGCTAAGCACAAATGCTAATGCAAGAAATGCAAAGAAACATAAGCCAGTTAGCTAAAAGTAAGAGGGCAAATTTTGGGGTGTTACAGCTGCCCCTATTCAATCAACTTGGACCTGAAAGGGTGATAGCAACGACTTTTAGACATTCAAGGTAGAAGGTGATTGAATACAAAAAGAACCCGGAAATTTGCAACCTGGTGGTAATGAAAACGAGCACGACCGAAAGCGGACTCGAAAAGGATAAACGGGTACGACCGAAAGCGGACTCGAAAAGGATAAACGAGTACGACCGAAAGCGGACTCGAAAAGGATAAATGAGTACGACCGAAAGCGGACTCGAAAAGGATAAATGAGTATGACCAAAAGCGGACTCGAAAAGAAAGACCGACCGAAAGCGGAATTTCAAACAGCAGACGAGTACGACCGAAAGCGGACTCACTGGAGATATGAGAACAACCGAGACGACCGAAAGCGGACTCGAAAAGAAAGACCGACTGAAAGCGCTCTTTCGACAACCACATGAGTACGACCGAAAGCGGACCCAGTGGGAATACAAAGGAAAACGAGTACGATCGAAAGCGGACTCGAAAAGAAATAAACGAGTACGACCGAAAGCGGACTCGAGAAGAAAGACCGGCCGAAAACGCTCTTCCAACAACAAACGAGTACGACTGAAAGCGGACTCGAAGAGAATAAATGAGTACAACCGAAAGCGAACTCGAAGAGAATAAATGAGTACGACCGAAAGCGGACTCAGTGGGAATACAAAGGCAAACGAGTACGACCGAAAGCGGACTCGAAAAGAAAGACCGGCCGAAGACGGAATTTCAAACAGCAAACGAGTACGACCGAAAGCGAACTCGAAAAGAAAGACCGGCCGAAAACGCTCTCTCGACAACCACATGAGTACGACTGAAAGAGGACTCAGTGGGAATACAAAGGAAAACGAGTACGACCGAAAGCGGACTCGAAAAGAAAGATTGGCCGAAGACGGAATTTCAAACAGCAAACGAGTACGACCGAAAGCGAACTCGAAAAGAAAGACCAGCCGAAAACGCTTTCTCGACAACCACATGAGTACGACCGAAAGCAGACTCAGTGGGAATACAAAGGCAAACGAGTACGACCGAAAGCGGACTCGAAAAGAAAGACCGGCCGAAGACGGAATTTCAAATAGCAAACGAGTACGACTGAAAGCGAACTCGAAAAGAAAGACCGACCGAAAGCGGAATTTCAAAGAGAGGACAAACCACATGGGATACTTCTACTGAGGATAATGAAATAACAAAGAGTGCGAGGACGGCCGAAGACGAACTTGAAAAGAAAGACCGGCCGAAAACGGACTTTCCAACCCAATATAAGTAGAAACAACGGATCTACAAAGATAACTCCACTGGGGAATAGAGAAATCTAAACAGACAACTCTGCGGGGAGTGTAGGAAGGACCAACGAGAAGGACGAATCCACTGGTTACGGTGTAGTGTTAAACAACATCTTCTGAATCATGTCACTTTCTGCTAGGGAAAGGAACTGGTAAGGCCATCAAACCTGGATTATGCTTCGAATGCATATGTTTGAATTTTGCCGTAATGCTCCACACGAAGTGGAAATGCTACGCATTTGGGAGGATGCCATGCAAGAATGCTTATGCAATGCAAAAGAGGTGCCTCAGCAAAATAAATGCTAAAGGCGAAGGCAAACTCCAGTGGGGACAACAAAATAAATTGTCCTCCGAAAAGAGACCCCGCCGAGAAAGACTTCACTTCGCTGAGGAAGACATTGACCACAAATTCTGCTGGAGATGAAAGCTCCGAGAGAAAACCCACTCTGTTGGGGATGGAAAGATCAACAACTCTGCTGGAGATGGACGAAACCCCGATAGAATACTCACTCAGCCGGGGAATATCAAGATCAACAATTCTGCTGGAGATGGACGAAACTCCGAGAGAATACCCACTCAGCTGGGGAGAGAGATGAATACTGAAGATGGAAACTCCTCTGCCGGGGATCACCAAATACTTCAGAACTTGGATTTGACGCCTGCCAAAAACGATTGGACTCAAGACCTGCTGGGGATACCATTTACCACCAGACTCTTCTTGGGGATGTCGGTGAGCTTAATCTGCTGCTAGGGAAGTAACCTTACCCTCACCCTGCTGGGGATTAGATCAAACCGTTGTCGATGAGACTATACCTTCTAACCAACTAGGTAAAGTAGACCCCAGGACTCTATGGGGATACTGGAGATACAACAACATCCACCTTAGAGCAATCAACCTCTGAATGCTTGCTGGGAATAATAATCCAAACACAACCTCGGCTGGGTATACAACCTTCTGCACTCCTGCTGAGGAAAGATGAGCCAAATCACAACTCTGGCTAAGGGTAAACCTCTTATATCCTGCTGAGGGGGATGATTCTCAACGGCTCCGCTTGGGAAATCACTTCTTTATACTCTGTTGAGGAAGACGATCCTCGATACTCTGACTGGGGAGAGCATCAAACTGCTGAGGACGATCAGACTTCAAAGTTGGGGAGAGCAACTCTACTGGGGAGGTGCACCTGTCATCCTGCAAAACCAACAGAAAGGTCTACGTGCAAAAATGATTACTTTGATTATCATCATAGTGACTGACGCCTAAGCAATTGCCACTGTTTTCCAACTTGTTTCATAAAGCTCAACATTTAGCATGTAATGTTTATAAAAAATATCGGATATTTTCACAAACAAAACAGGTAAAACAAGAAAAAAAGCTCTTTGACTGAAATGCAAACTTTATTGAATGATCGGCCTGTGAATAGGCATTTACATTTGGAAGCAATTCCTGGAAAGAGGTAATTGCGCAAAAAGTAAAAGAAAATACACATGTCAGCAATGTGAGGAACAAACATCCACCATGACTCGACTCAGCTATAACCGATATGATTTGTTTATCCGCAGATGCTTGGCCTTTGAAGATGACTGACTGGACTGATTCCTTTCCTTCGAATTTTCCAAGTGTGAATAGCGCTCACAGATCGAACGCGGATCGTAGTCTTTGCTTTTAAATCCCTAACTTTTGCCTGGATCGCCCTTTTCGGGTTTTCAATCCACCGGGATACCCATTTTTGCCAAAGTTTCCTTTTCAGGTTTTCAACTTTGCGGGTTTATTTCTTTTTTCTTTTTATCCCTAATTTTTGCCCGAACCTTTTCTTTTTATGGTTCGCCAGGATGCCCCATTTTTGCCTGAACCTTCTTTTTATGTTCAGCGAGTCTTTTTATGCAAAGTATTTTTTGACTACATCCGCGTTCACAGGGGACGTAAAATCTTCGCCATCCATAGTTGAGAGTAATAAGGCTCCGCCAGAGAAAACCTGTCTTACTACATATGGCCCTTCGTAATTCGGAGTCCATTTGCCCCTGTGATCTGTTTGAGGAGGAGTGATCCTTTTCAGAACTAATTCACCAACCTAAAAGCACCGAGGATGCACTTTTTGATCAAATGCCTTTTTCATCCTGCTCTGATACAACCGGCCATGCGCAATGGCTTTCAATCTCTTCTCTTCAATGAGGTTTAGTTCATTCAGCCGGGAACGCACCCACTCAGCTTCATCAAGCTTCACGTCTGTCAGAATTCTCGAAGAAGGAATCTCAACTTCTAATGGCAGAACTGCTTCCATACCGTACACCAGTGAGAAAGGAGTTGCCCCAGTTGATGTGCGTACCGAAGTACGATATCCATGCAAAGCGTAAGGTAACATCTCATGGCAGTCTTTGTATGTCACTACCATCTTCTGCACAATCTTCTTAATGTTCTTATTTGCCGCTTCAACAGCCCCATTCATCTTCGGACGATAGGGAGAAGAATTGTGATGTTCGATTTTAAAGCTCTGACATAGCTCCTTCATCATCTTGTTATTTAGATTTGAACCATTATCAGTAATGATCCCCTCTGGGACTCCATACCGGCAGATGATGTCCTTCTTAATAAACCGGGCTACCACTTGCCTGGTGACGTTGGCATACGATGCTGCTTCCACCCACTTTGTGAAATAATCAATAGCCACCAGGATAAAACGATGTCCATTCAAAGCAGTCGGCTCGATCTTCCTAATCATGTCAATGCCCCACATGGCAAAAGGCCAAGGTGACGACAAAACATTCAAAGGAGTAGGCGGTATGTGACGCCCCCTTCTATACCCCCAAGCTATTAAAGCGATAAATAAAATTCAAAATTTCATCAGAGTATAATTAAACATACAAGGCATAGACCGAGGGGTCACATCAATTTGAAACAATACATACAACACCTGCTCATACAGATATGAAACCATTCAGGTATTAATACACCCACAATCCAATTACAGAATATAAGCGGAAAAATCCATAACTGAATATCAATATATATATATATATATATATATATATATATATATATATATCTTGAAAGTTTGTCATACATCAAGTCATACATGTACAATCCAAAAGATACATATACATAGTACAAAATAATCACAAACGGCCTCCCTAACTACCTGGTGTCACATATCAGAGCCGACCGACAAAAGAATGAAGACGCAATGCTTCACAAAAAGACCTCCAGCAACTCTAATCAGCAATGCCTCATAGAGCATTATAAAACAGCAGAAGGGTGAGAAAAACAATCATATTACAGTTGCATATAATTATATATTCACACAAAAATACACAGGTAAAACATTCTCACCACAAATGCACCACAATCAAATACAACACAACACAGTATAATTCTCAAGTATCAAATACCATTACACATCAATCGTACACAATACACTCATCATCAATACAATTACACATATTCCACCTCATCAATCACATTCACAATTCCATGTACAATTAATCCATGATTTATGCAAATGCACAGAGACCGACACAACGACTCTATGCACATGCCATGCGGTACCGACTTCCAATATTCTCATCACTAGTTCACTCAGGAACTCTGTTGGAATCATCGCTCGTTACTGAGGATCACTAAAGTAACACCCCGTCGGGCCTACGATGTTCCCCATCGCTTTAGGTCCTCTTGGTATAAGGCGCACGACGTTTATGGATTGCTTTAGGTCCTCTCGGTATAAGGCACACAATCCGATCGCTCACACCCCACATGGGCACACGATCGTCTATAACCATCGCTTTAGGTCCTCTTATTTTTAAGGCGCACGATATATCAAATCGCTTTAGGTCCTCTTATTTTTAAGGTGCACGATGTTATAGCAGATTCCCTCTGGAATCAATCCGTCACTCAGGACGTCACAACAATGCATATCATGATGCTTGGCATGCAATGACTCATGACATTTAATATGCACACATATACACATCCATAATCATGCATATATCCACAATTACCATACATCGCATTTTCTTGCCGTAAGGCCACCAACCATCATCACAATATGTATTTCATACAATTTCATCACTCAACAGTACACAAGTCATACAATATTCACACCAACAGCATATTGCACATACACATCAAGTTCACACACTTAAACGGCAAAAGTCGACAACAAAACAACACATTTTCTAATTCCCGACAAAATTTAATCGGCCAACAATATCAAAACCATCATCATAATAAAGTACATGCTACAAGCTTTCTAACGCATTAAACCACACCTCAAACCGACTCACGGATCAAAAGTTACAAAGAAAACAAATTGGAATAAACTGTCATGTTCGCAGTGCGAAGCTCCTAGCGAGTCCTTCGGTCTCTCATTCGCAGTGCGAATGTCCTAGCGAACAGTGACAGAAGCAAAATAGCCTAGAAATTTCCCAACGTTCGCAGTGCGAACCATCCAGCGAATGCTCGCTACCCCATTCGCAATGCGAATCCTCCAGCGAACAGTGGCAGAATGAAAAATAATACAACGTTCGCATTGCGAACCTCACGCGAACGCTCGCCACCCATTCGCTGGCCATTCGTAGTGCGAACCTGCGATTTCAGCAAAACCCAGCAGCGCACCAGATCATCCAAAAAATGATATTTTCTCAACCAAAACATTTCCAAACCAACATATAACAATTAGAACATAACTCAATCATGGTAACAAGTATTCTACTACGTGTACACCGATTTTCAACCGCGAAAACATCGATTTCTCATAAAATTCTCATTTCTAACCTAGAACTCAAAGCTATGGAAAACAAGAAAACATCCAAGCAAACACATACATAATCATACATAAACATAGTATAATCGAGTTTCACACCCTTACCCGATTTAATCGTGTTCTAGAAAGTCGATTGATTGATTTCCAAGTTTTCCAAATTCTCTCTTTTCTTCTCTTCTCCTTTTCTTTTCTTCTTTTCTCTTCTTTTTCTTACTATTTTTCTCTCTTTCTATTTTCTATTATATTCTATCTTAACAAAATAAATCAAAATGCCCAAAATACCCTTACACTCAAATATCTCGCAAATGTTCCCAAAACGCGATAAAATATATTCACGGTGAAAAATAACATATTTTCACATAAAAGTCAGAAATAAAATAATATAATAATAAAATAATCAAAACGACTCAAATAATTAAAAGACAAAACTGACAAAACTGACCGGGGCGTTACAACTCTCCCCACTTAGAAATTTTCGTCCTCGAAAATCTTACCTGAGACGAACAACTCTGGATACGACTCCCGCATCTGACTCTCCAACTCCCAAGTCAAATTTCTCTCAGCAGCACCTCCCCACGCCACCTTCACAAGTGCAATATCCTTGCCCCACAACCTCTTCAACTCTCGATCCAAAATTCTCACCGGTAAAGCCTCGACCGTAAGGTTCTCCCTTACCTCAACCTCATCCATCGGAATCACATTCGACGGATCCGGAATATACTTCTGAAGCTGTGAAACATGGAACACATCATACAAATTCGACAGACTCGGCGGCAACGCCACCCTATAAGCCACAACACCCACTCTCGCAGATATCTGGTAAGGACCAATAAACCGAGAAGTAAGTTTCTTCGATTTCAATGCACGACCAACACCCGTTACCGGCATAACTCTAAAAAATACATGATCGCCCTCTTGAAACTCAAGATCCTTCCGTCTCCGATCATGATAACTCTTTTGCCTACTCTGAGAAGCCTTCATTTTTTCACGAATAATCTTCACTTTTTCCGTAGTCTGTTGCACCAACTCTGGTCCAACTACCGAACTCTCACCTGATTCGTGCCAACAGAACGGTGTTCGACATCTTCGTCCATACAATTCTTCAAACGGTGCCATTCCAATACTAGAATGGAAACTGTTATTATACGTAAATTCAACCAACGCAAGATAACTATCCCACGCACCACCTTGTTCCAAAACACAAGCCCTCAACAAATCTTCCAAAGACTGAATCGTTCTCTCCGACTGCCCATCCGTCTGTGGATGATAAGCTGAACTCAACCTCAATTTAGAACCCAATGCCTTCTGTAAACTTTCCTAAAATCTCGAGGTAAACCTCGGATCTCGATCCTAAACAATACTTAACGGAACTCCATGCAACTTCACAATCACACTGATGTCAATCGGAATGAAATGAGCCGATTTAGTCAGCCTATCCACAACCACCCAAATAGCATTATGCCCTCGCTGAGTATTCGACAACCCCGTTACAAAATCCATAGAAATGATATCCCATTTCCATTCCGAAATATCCAACGGTTGCAACAAACCACTCGGCCTCTGATGTTCCACTTTCGACTTCTGGCACGTCAAACAAACATACACAAACTGAGCCACATCTCTTTTCAATCCAGACCACCAGAAAATCCTTTTCAAATCCTGATACATCTTATTCACTCCCGGATGTATACTCAAATTACTCCGGTGTCCTTCCTCCAAAATCACCCGTTTCAAATCCGAATCGTCCGGAATACAAATTCGGCCACGGAACCTCAACACACCATTAACATCCACTTGAAAATCACCACTCGCATCTTTTCCGCCAACCAACATCAAATCCACTAATTTCACATCCAACCTCTGCTTCTCGCTCACCGTCATCAGAAAATCATTAGTAACCTTCAACATACCCAGCCTCACACTATCCGACGACACTTCACATACCAAACTCAAATCTCTAAACGAATCCAACAACTCCCACTCCTTAACCATTAAAGCGGACATATGCAATGATTTCCGGCTCAATGCATCGGCTACCACATTAGCTTTGCCAGGATGGTAATTCAAGCCAAAGTCGTAGTCCTTCAAAAATTCCAACCATCTTCGTTGCCTCATATTCAATTCCTTCTGATCAAACAGATATTTCAAACTCTTGTGATCACTAAAGACTTCAAACCTCGCACCAAAAAGATAATGCCTCCAAATTTTCAACACAAAAACTACAGACGCTAATTCAAGATCATGAGTAGGATAATTTTTCTCATGCACTCTCAATTGCCTTGAAGCATACACCACGACCTTACCGTCTTGCATCAGAACACCACCTAGACCAATAAAAGACGCATCACAATACACCACAAACGGTTCATTAGGATTCGGTAAAATCAAAATCGGAGCTGTCGTCAATCTTCTCTTCAGCTCATTAAAACTTTCCTCACACCGAATATCCCAAATGAACGCTTGTCCTTTATAAGTCAACTGGGTCAAAGGAAGCGCTAGTTTAGAAAAACCTTCAATAAACCTTCGATAATAACCATCCAAACCCAAAAAGCTTCGAATTTCAGTAACAGATCTCGGAGCCTCCCATTGTAGAACTGCTTCTACTTTAGATGGATCCACAAAAATACCATTACCTGAAATTATGTGTCCAAGAAAACTCACTTCTGACAACCAGAATTCACACTTGGACAATTTGGCAAAAAGCTTCTTTTCCTTCAAAACCTGCAAAACAATACGCAAATGCTCCGCGTGCTCCTCCCGAGACTTAGAATAAATCAAAATGTCATCAATAAACACAACAATAAATCGATCCAGATTCTCATGAAAAATACGATTCATGTACTCCATGAACACACCTAGCACATTAGAAACCCCGAACGGCATCACAGAATATTCATAATGACCGTAACGTGTCCTAAAAGCCGTCTTCTGAATATCATCCTCTTTCACCCTAATCTGATGATATCCCGACCTTAAGTCAATCTTACTGAACACACACGCACCAACCAACTGATCCATCAAATCATCAATCCTTGGAAGAGGATACTTATTCTTAATTGTCACCTTATCCAGCTGGTGATAATCAATACACAATCGCATACTTCCATCTTTCTTTTTCACCGATAAAACTGGAGCACCCCAAGGAGAAACGCTTGGTCTCACAAACCTCTTCTCCAACAATTCATTCAACTGTTTCTTCAACTCAACCAACTCAGATGCTGATATACGATAAGGTGCTATAGAAACAGGTCTAGTACCAGGAACTAGATCTATCGAAAAATCCACCTCTCTCTCTGGCGGCAAGTCTGAAATATCCTCAGGAAACACTTCCAGAAAATCACACACAACAGGGAATACCTCAAGCGACACTTGACCATCCACCGCCAACGACGCAAACAACCCAAACTGAGCTTCATCCGCCAAAAGTCTCTTCAACTCTTTGGTAGATAAGAAACTCGAGTCTTCGTCTTCCTCAAGAGAAGGAAACCTTACCAGCTTATGATAACAATCAATATGAACTTGATTGAACTGCAACCAATTCATTCCCATAACCACATCTAAACCCTCCAATGGCAAACACACTAAATCCATTTCAAAGTCTTTACCATAAATGGTCAAAGGACAACTCAAACAAACCAAAGAAGTAGTTACTGACCCCATTGCTGGAGTATCAATAACCATCTCACCATCCATCAAAGACAACACAAGATTCAAACGCTTAGCGCACTCAGACGAAATAAATGAATGAGTCGCTCCAGTATCAATAATAGCAACTAAAGGCGTACTATTAATAAAACAAGTACCTCTAATCAGATGATCTGCACTTGCAGTCTGAGTCCCTGCCAATGAAAATACCTTCCCACTAGTTAGAGCTTGCTTCGGTTTCTGACACTTTGTGCTAATATGACCAGGTTCACCACAGTTGAAACACTTCACCACATTCTTCCGTTTACAATCAGCTACGACATGTCCGACACCTCCACAATTAGAACACTTTCTCACCTCTTTCCTGCACTCAAACTGAAGATGCCCCAACTCACCACATTTAAAACATCTCGGAGAATTAGACATACCTCCTCCACCTGACCTTCGATCAAAAGTACCCCTTTGTTTACCTTTATCCACTGGTGTTACATACAGACCACTACGAAACTATTGCTTCCCTTTTCTGTCACTCACACTCTTGTAGTGAGTAGAACGAGCTTTACTATCCTCTTCATAAATCCTACAACATTCCACCAAATCAAAAAACCTTCTTATCCTTTGATAACCGATTGCTTGCTTAATTTCAGGACGCAATCCACTCTCAAACTTCACACACTTAGAAAACTCTGCAGTCGCTTCAGCATAATGAGGATAAAAATGCACAAGCTCCACAAATTTAGCAGTATAATCAACAACAGACATACTACCTTATTTCAGTTCCAAGAACTCAATTTCCTTCTTTCCCCTAACATCCTCGGGAAAATACTTCCTCAGAAACTCCCGGCTAAACAATTCCCAAGTAACTTCTTCATCCCCAGCTTCCAACACCTGACGAGTACTAACCCACCAGTCATCCGCTTCCTCCTGCAACATGTGAGTTCCCAGTCTCACCATACTGTCCTCCGCACAATCCATAACTCGAAAAATCCTTTCAATCTCTTTCAACCAACTCTGTGCACCATCAGGATCATGTCTCCCTTTGAAGACAGGCGGTTTGTTCTTCCTGAACTCATCATTACCCGCAACATTAGGTGCACCCTGCACAGCATGAGCCATAGCTTGCATAGCAGCAGCCAAAGCAGCATCATTCCTACCAGCCATATTCTGTTCATTTCCAATAACAGAAACTATGGTTAAACAAACAGCTCCTCCAAACACCAAGACCGACAAGGACTGACACAACCAGGCACAAACTAACACGGACTAGCTCTGATACCACTTAATGTGACGCCCCCTTCTATACCCCAAGCTATTAAAGCGATAAATAAAATTCAAAATTTCATTAGAGTATAATTAAACATACACGACATAGACCGAGGGGTCACATCAATTTGAAACAATACATACAACACCTGCTCATACAGATATGCAACCATTCAGGTAGTAATACACCCACAATCCAATTACAGAATATAAGCGGAAAAATCCGTAACTGAATATCAACATATATATATATATATATATATATATATATATATATATATATATATATATATATATATATCTTGAAAGTTTGTCATACATCAAGTCATACATGTACAATCCAAAAGATACATATACATAGTACAAAATAATCATAAACGACCTCCCTAACTACCCGGTGTCACATATCAGAGCCGACCGACAAAAGAATGAAGACGCAATACTTCACAAAAGACCTCCAGCAACTCTAATCTGTAATGCCTCATAGAGCATTATAAAACAGCAGAAGGGTGAGAAAAACAATCATATTACAGTTGCATATAATTATATATTCACACAAAAATACACAGGTAAAACATTCTCACCACAAATGCACCACAATCAAATACAACACAACACAGTACAATTCTCAAGTATCAAATACCATTACACATCAATCGTACACAATACACTCATCATCAATACAATTACACATATTCCACCTCATCAATCACATTCACAATTCCATGTACAATTAATCCATGATTTATGCAAATGCACAGAGACCGACACAACGACTCTATGCACATGCCATGCGGTACCGACTTCCAATATTCTCATCACTAGTTCACTCAGGAACTCTGCTGGAATCATCGCTCGTTACTGAGACTCACTAAAGTAACACCCCGTTGGGCCTACGATGTTCCCCGTCGCTTTAGGTCCTCTTGGTATAAGGCGCACGACGTTTTTGGATTGCTTTAGGTCCTCTCGGTATAAGGCACATAATCCGATCGCTCACACCCCACATGGGCACACGATCGTCTATAACCATCGCTTTAGGTCCTCTTATTTTTAAGGCGCACGATATATCAGATCGCTTTAGGTCCTCTTATTTTTAAGGCGCACGATGTTATAGCAGATTCCCTCTGGAATCAATCCGTCACTCAGGACATCACAACAATGCATATCATGATGCTTGGCATACAATGACTCATGACATTTAATATGCACACATATACACATCCATAATCATGCATATATCCACAATTACCATACATCACATTTTCTTGCCGTAAGGCCACCAACCATCATCACAATATGTATTTCATGCAATTTCATCACTCAACAGTACACAAGTCATACAATATTCACACCAACAGCATATTGTACATACACATCAAGTTCACACACTTAAACGGCAAAAGTCGACAACAAAACAACACATTTTCTAATTCCTGACATAATTTAATCGGCCAACAATCTCAAAACCATCATCATAATAAAGTACATGCTACAAGCTTTCTAACGCATCAAACCACGCCTCAAACCGACTCACGGATCAAAAGTTACAAAGAAAATAAATTGGAATAAACTGTCATGTTCGCAGTGTGAAGCTCCTAGCGAGTCCTTCGCTCTCTCATTCGCAGTGCGAATGTCCTAGCGAATAGTGGCAGAAGCAAAATAGCCTAGAAATTTCCCAACGTTCGCAGTGCGAACCATCCAGCGAATGCTCGCTACCCCATTCGCAATGCGAATCCTCCAGCGAACAGTGGCATAATGAAAAATAATACAACGTTCGCAGTGCGAACCTCACGCGAACGGTCGCCACCCATTCGCTGGCCATTCGTAGTGCGAACCTGCGATTTCAGCAAAACCCAGCAGCGCACCAGATCATCCAAAAAATGATATTTTCTTAACCAAAACATTTCCAAACCAACATATAACAATTAGAACATAACTCAATCATGGTAACAAGTATTCTACTACGTTTACACCAATTTTCAACCGCGAAAACATCGATTTCTCATAAAATTCTCATTTCTAACCTAGAACTCAAAGCTATGGAAAACAAGAAAACATCCAAGCAAACACATACATAATCATACACAAACATAGTATAATCGAGTTTCGCACCCTTACCCTATTTAACCGTGTTCTAGAAAGTCGATTGATTGATTTCCAAGTTTTCCAAATTCTCTCTTTTCTTCTCTTCTCCTTTTCTTTTCTTCTTTTCTCTTCTTTTTCTTACTATTTTTCTCTCTTTCTATTTTCTATTATATTCTATCTTAACAAAATAAATCAAAATGCCCAAAATACCCCTACACTCAAATATCTCGCAAATGTTCCCAAAACGCGATAAAATATATTCACGATGAAAAATAACATATTTTCACATAAAAGTCAGAAATAAAATAATATAATAATAAAATAATCAAAATGACTCAAATAATTAAAAGACAAAACTGACAAAACTGACCGGGGCGTTACACGGTACGTGCACCTTATCAGCATAAATCTGGCATTTATGACATTTTCGGGCGTATTTAAAACAACCAGACTCCATAGTCATCCAATAATACCCCGCTCTTAACAATTTTCTTGCCATAGCATGCCCATTGGCATGAGTACCGAAGGAACCTTCGTGAACTTCTTCCATTAACAGGCCTGCCTTGCGTTCATCAACACAACGTAGCAAGACCATGTCAAAGTTTCTCTTGTATAACACATCGTCTTTGTTCAAGAAGAAGTTTCCTGATAACCTCCTCAATGTCTTCTTATCCTTGGAAGATGCCCCAGCTGGGTATTCCTGACTTTTCAAAAAGACTTTGATGTCATGATACCAAGGCTTTCCATCTGATACACCTTCAACTGCAAATACAAAAGCAGGTCTGTCCAAGCGCATGATTCTGATTGAAGGAGTTTCATTCCAACGGTTCACTTGATACATCGATGACAACGTTGCCAACGCATCAGACATCTGATTCTCTATCCGGGGAATGTGATGTAAGTCCACTCTGTCAAAGAAAGGTAACAACCTTCTGGAATAGTTGTTATATGGGACAAGATTCGCTTGACGAGTCTCCCATTCACCTGTAATCTGATTAACTACCAACGCAGAATCACCATAAACATCGAGGTTCTTGATTCTCAAATCAATTGCCTCTTCCAACCCCATGATGCATGCTTCATACTCTGCCTCATTGTTGGTGCATACGAACACTAATCGGGCAGTGAAGTGTATATGAGAACCCTTTGGAGTCGTAATGACTGCCCCAATTCCGTTACCATATGAATTTACAGCCCCATCAAAGACCAACTTCCATTGAGATCCAATCTCAGGCCCTTCATCAGGCAAAGGCTCTTCACAATCCTTCATCTTCAGATACATGATATGTTCGTCCGGAAATTCAAACTTCATTGGTTGATAATCCTTAATTGGCTGCTCGGCAAGATATTCTGACAAAACACTTCCCTTAATGGCCTTTTGGGAAACATACTGAATATCGTATTCTGTCAGAACCATCTGCCAACGGGCTATTCTACTAGAAAGTGCATGCTTCTCAAACACATACTTGATCGGATCCATCTTCGAAATCAATAGGGTTGTGTGGTTTAACATATACTGCCTCAAACGCTTAGCGGCCCAAGCGAGTGCACAACATGTTTTCTCCAGCATCGAGTACCTTGACTCGCAATCAGTAAACTTTTTACTCAAGTAGTATATGGCGTGCTCCTTTCTACCTGACTCGTCTTGTTGACCGAGCACACAACCCATTGAATTCTCAAGAACCGTAAGATACATAATCAAAGGTCGTCCTGGCACTGGTGGCATAAGGACCGGAGGTTCCTACAAGTATTCTTTAATCTTTTCAAACGCCTTTTGACAATTTTCATTCCACCTGACCGCTTGATCTTTTCTTAGCAACTTGAAGATTGGTTCACACGTGGCTGTGAGATGCGAGATGAACCTAGCAATGTAGTTTAATCTCCCCAAGAAACTACGAACCTCTTTTTCTGTTTTCGGCACAGGCATTTCTTGTATGGCTTTTACCTTTGCAAGATCAACCTCGATACCCTTTTCACTAACAATAAACCCCAGCAGTTTTCCTGATCTCACCCCGAAGGTGCACTTGTTTGGATTCAACCTCAGTCTGAATTTTCTTAGCCTTTCAAATAGCTTCTAAAGATTCACCAGATGTTCTTTCTCCGTCTGTGACTTCACGATCATGTCATCAACATAGACCTCAATCTCTTTGTGAATCATATCATGAAAGAGAGTCACCATCGCCCGCTGGTAAGTTGCCCCTGTATTTTTCAATCCAAAGGGCATCACTTTATAGCAAAAAGTTCCCCACGGTGTTATGAATGTTGTTTTCTCCATGTCTTCTGGGGCCATCTTAATTTGGTTATACCCAGAGAAGCCATCCATGAAGGAAAACACCGAATACTGAGCAGTATTGTCGACTAACACGTCAATGTGAGGGAGCGGTAAATCGTCCTTTGGGCTTGCTCTGTTCAAATCCCTGTAATCAACACACATCCTGACCTTCCCATCCTTCTTAGGTACAGGCACGATGTTAGCAACCCATGGAGGATAATTCGTCACGGCAAGAAATCCGGCGTCCAACTGTTTCTGAACCTCTTCTTTGATTTTGACAGACATCTCCGGTTTAGTTCTTCTCAACTTTTGCTTGACCGGAGCATAACCTTCTTTAAGTGGTAGCCGGTGTACAACAATATCAGTATCGAGCCCAGGCATGTCTTGGTAAGACCAGGCGAAGATGTCCACATATTCTCGGAGCATTTCAATCAATCTTCCGTTGACACTGTCTTCCAATGCAACCCCTATCCTTACTTCCTTTCTGGCGTCCTCGGTTCCCAGATTCATAATCTCAATTTCCTCCTGATGAGTAAAGATGACCCTCTCCTCTTGCTTCAACAATCTGGCAACTCTTCGGGTAGTTCACAATCTTCGTCAGTCTCTTCTTCAGCCTGATAGATTGGATTATCAAAGTCATACCGAGCTATAGCTGAGTCATGATCGGTGTCATCTGAACAAAAAAACCTGCATGATTGATGAGGTATGTTTTATTATGTATGCAACAAAGAAACACATTTCCATTTTGATGTGGTTTTTTAATGCATAAAAATAAAACAGAAAGACAGAGAACAAAATATTTAAGTCTGAAAAGTCCTTTAATGATGATAAAGCAAAACATGCAATAGTTAAAAGCCCTACAAATAAAATCACTACGTCTTGGGCAGAACGCAGGATTAACATAATAGGAAAACAAAGCAATTACTCAAAGCTAGTCACTTGAATGACTTTTTCTGCAGACCAGTTGCACAGACTTTCTCTTGGGACGCAAGGGCGGATCCAGCTATCCATGTCACAATCATTGTCTCCTTCTTCCTCAATGGCACTAACACTATCGAAGAAAACACCGGCGCTGGTGAAACGGACTGGGCCATAGAATTTGGGAGGATCCCCATCTCTCCTGGATGGCTTGTATCCCAATCCATAAGTATCCCTCTTCTCCTGAACTTCCACCACTTGGCCCCACCTCTGTGAGCTACCAGCTTCAACCACAGCTTTGGTGTCTTTAAACGAAGACATAGAGATCTCATGCTGATTTTCCCCTGCAGGCTGCTCCATAGCTTCAGACTGGACAACCTCTTCAGAAACCTTCACCTTCTCAAACCCCTGACACAAAGTCTCATGGATTTCACCATCCACTTCCACGTATTTAAAAGTTGACAGTTGACTAATCATTATGTCTTCTTCTCCGCACACTGTCACTACGTGACCATCAACCATGTATTTTAGCTTTTGATGCAAAGTGGAGGTTACAGCGCCTGCACCATGGATCCAAGGACGACCCAACAAACAGCTGTACGCTGGCTGAATATCCATTATATAAAATGTTGCATCAAATATTTCCGGTCCAACCTTGATCGGAAGCACAATCTCACCAAAGACAGATCTCTTCGAGCCATCAAGAGCTCGTACCACCAAGTCACTTGTGTAGCGAGCGATTTTGGACGCAGTTCTTAAGCGCTGGTCGCTCTCACTGCAGTTGAGTTTACTACAGGTCGATTCATTTTTTATCCTATTAAAGCTGATGAAGGAAGGGAAATAGATGTCTCCAATTAACCCTGCTTGCATACCGAGTTTAAACAGCAGTCTGTTAGGTTACAGATGCGATCAATGTGGTGGGGGCCTTTGTATTGGTTATTTGTATTTTCGCCAATACTGATTTCTCTCTGGGATTTTGTTAGGATACTGCTTCAGATTATGGTATATGGAATTTAGGGTTTTTGTTTAGTGTGCTCGCTAAGATTTTTTTCTTTCAATCTGATGCCTACGTATTCCCGTTTACCGAAACAGGGAAATCAGAGCATTCGTAGTTCCTCCTATTCTATGGGAGGAAATGGGTGTTTTGGTGTCTTGTTCAAAGCCCAAGACGTGAAGCGAAAGGTGGTTTGTATCTTGTTCAAAGCCCAAGATGTGAAGCTGAAGAGTCTATTTGTATCTTGTTCAAAGCCCAAGAAGTGAAGCTAAAGGTGTTGACTTTAGAGAGAATTTGTCATCTCTAAAGAGGGTCTGTTTGTCACAACTGTTGGGTGACTGACTGTAAAGGAGGATTACTTTAACCGGGATGTATGAATCCGGCAATGCCATAATTTCCTTTATAGGGGATTTTATCCTGAAGGAGAAGACTTTAACTCAGTGTAGAGCAATGCTATCTTTCCTTAGGAATTTCTCATGCTAAAAGAGGGACAGTGGCATGGATATAGATGATCCAGAGGCTTGCCGCTTACAGCGATTAGATGAAGGGGAAGGAGTTGTTGATGTTTGTGTACTGTGAACAAGGCATAGCTTTGATGCTAAAAGGTTGATTGGATCAACCAGTGGTTTTCTTATACAAAGCCTAAGAGGAGGCTATTATGTGTCTCGTACAAAGCCCGAGAGAGAGGCTAAAAGGTTTTGACTCGACGATGGAGTCTTTTGGTATCTCGTATAAAGCCCGAGATGAAGGCTACTTGACTTAACAAGAGAGTTTTTTGTATCTCGTACGAAGCTCGAGATGGAGGCTAAAATTTGTTTGGCTCAATAAGAACCTTTTTGTATCTCGTATAAAGCCCGAGATGGAGGCGAAAGGGTGATTGACTCAACGAGGGAGTCTCTTTATGTGTCTCGTACAAAGCCCGAGAGAGAGGCTAAACTTTGTTTGACTCCGCTGGGGAGAATCATTGTACAAAGCCCAAGAGGAGGCTATGGTGACTGTTTTAGTTGAGTGACAGGTCCAGTATGCTGATTTTGAAAGAGAAAATCAGTTCTTATATGAGCAACATTGTACTCGAGGATTTGATTCGAGGATCCGGGCTATTCCTGTTCTTTAAGGAAGTGGGAAATCTGAAGGGTATTGAGACTGTCCGAGTCTGCGGGTTTTCTTCCTATTTTTGAAGGGGTGCTTGAGAATGTCTTTGAGACCCAAGGGAATTAGACTGTCCATGTCTAGAGTTTTATCTTTTGTACTATGCTTTGAGAAATAGTAGTAGACTCTTTGAAAGGACTGTTCTATGCAGATGACTAAGTTTTGTTCCTATACCTCTAGGAGGTCGTCAGGATAATTTGTACGAAGCCCAAGAGGAGGCTGGAAACTTTTAAGAAGCCGACGGGTCCTTGTACGATGCCCAAGAGGAGGCTATCATTCCCAGAGGAAGAGATCATTATACGAAGCCTAAGAGGAGGCTGTGAATACCTCTAAGAAGCCGAGAGGTCCTTGTACCAAGCCCAAGAGGAGGCGTGGTTACTTTTAGGAAGCCTGTGGGTCCTTGTACGATGCCCAAGAAGAGGTCGATGCTTTTAAGAAGCCGATGGGTCCCCAAACCCCGAGAAATTCAAGACAGGCTATTCACGAGGAATAGATCAAGCCAGGAAAGTTCGAGAATTTGGAAGAAACTCAAGAGATGCCATTCACGGAGAAAAGATCATCTCTGGGGAATAGAGTTTCTTGACAAGTGCTTTTAAGAAGCCTGTGGGCCCCCAAACCCCGAGAAGTTCAAGACATGCCATTCACCGAGAATAGATCAAGCCAGGAAAGTCTGAGAATTTGGAAGAAACTCAAGAGATGCAATTCACGGAGAAGAGATCATCTCTGGGGAGTAAAGTTTCTTTGACAACTTCTACGAGTGACAGTCTGAGAAAGGGTTCAAAAAGAATCTGCCTTTCACATCTCCATAATGTTTAGCCCCAAGAGGAGGGAAGACTGTGTCTGGTAATCCTATGGGGATCTAGTTTTGACTATTTAAGAGTGATCAACGGGCTTAATGCTAGACGTAGTTGCCGGGGAAACTCTAAATATCTATACTATTATTACACAGTTGATATGAGTTTATGAAAGAAGACTTACAGCGAAACAGCCCCACAATACAGTTATATGTATATGAAAGCGGTAAATGAAAGCAATAACCACTTACTCGGTTGTAGAGCTTCCATGCTGTTTGGTTAGTTGTTCAACAAAGAAAGATTAAGAACAATAATATATTCAAAATCAAAGGAGAAAGTGCTTTGAAAAAGAAAGATTTGGGGCTTACAGCTCAAGGAGAGGCCCAGGGTTTTATCAGTGAGTGCACTGTTGAATTTGTACAGAGGGACTTATACAAGTGACTGAGGCCCAAAAATGTTTTCTGTACAAGGGGGTTGGGTCTTACACTCTCTCAGGAGGCCCAAAAAGTTTTAAAGAAAAAGAGTGGGGCTTATAAAACGAGGGTAGGCCCAATTGTTTTTTCCGTTTGAAATGACGATCGCGCCGAGATTTTCTTTTAACGCAAAGGGACTTATACAATAAGTGAGGCCCAAAATGATTTTGGTTAAAAGGGGGTTGGGTCTTACACTCTATTAGAGGCCCAAAAGTTTTGAATGGGTCTTATAGCTCAAGGAGAGGCCCAAGGTTTGATTTTTGAATTGGCGAGCGCGCCGAGGTTTTTGAAAATACAGTGGGACTTATATAATAAGTGAGGCCCAAAAAATAGTTGGTATTTTACAAAAAAAAAAGGTTGGGTCTTACACTCTAATAGAGGCCCAATAGTTTGTTTGATGAGGGTGAAAATCAAAGAAACCCTAATTTTAATCATTAAATAGTAAATATTTAAAGAAAATCAATGAAAAATACCAAATAGATTTGAATAAACCACTTGTGATTTTTGTTTAAGGTTTGAAAAATGAGGTATAAATCACAAGAGATATTAAAACTCATTTGGTCTTGATTTTTCAAGATGGATGTTCATTTTAAAATGTTTAAAAACAAATAAAAATGAATTTATTCACAAAAATACTAATTATATTAAATACATAATATAAATCTAATTTTTTTGTGGAATAAAATATTTCAACATTTTTATGATTTTTTGCAAAAAGAATCAGTCAAAAATAATTAAAATTGAGTGAGTTATTAATTTTTCAAATCATTAACAAAATAATAGGAAAATAGGAAAAAGTGATAAAAAAAAAGGTCTGGGGCGAGGGGGATTCGAACCCCAGACCTTTCTCTTGCCAATACATACAAACCAACTGATCAACCACTGGGGCGCAATGCCAATTCATTAATAACATGGCAAGTGAAAAATATATATCAAACTAGTTGGATTTTCTGAAAATGGCGCCATGGCCATCTTCTTCCTCTAGCTCGTGCATGAAGCCCTCCATCTCTCTCGTTTCTCAACCATTTGACATGATTCAAACACCAAACTCATGCGTTTTTTCACAAGGAAGAAGATGGCAATACCCAATTTCATTCATTTTCAGTGTATAGCAAATTATATCATTGTGGCCGTATGAACCCTAATTTTGCAAAAGCAATCGAGTAGGTATGATTATGAGTGCTATGATAAAATTTTTTGAGGGAAAACAATCAACATATGATGGTAAGTAATTGGCAAAAATATCATGCGAGGAAATATGCATGGATCACGGAGTTGGAGTTTTGAGGCTTACCTTGATGCAAGCTGAAATGGAACTCTGCACAAACCTTGTTCCAGTTGTGAATTAATGATCCCTACAGCTTCAATGGATGTTATGGAGTGTGTTGCAAGCTTTGGAACACTTTGAAACTCTTTGGATCAAGCTGGAGACCTTCACCTGCATAATTGAGGCATAATGGCTTGGTTGAAGGGTGATTTTGAGCCTAAGGTGTTACAGTCAGTGTTTAAGTGTTTGGACACCTCAAATACATCATATGTGATGTGTTTGAGCAATTGGAATTGATTGCTTAAGGCTGCAACTCAAAACCCGATAGTGGTTACTCAAAAACCAAGAAACTTGAGGTTTAAGGAAGAATGAGAGAAAGCAGTGCTGTAACTGGCTTTGGTGTGAGTTGAATGATCCATTGGAACCTCTATTTATAGGTGATCAACTTTTGTCTTGGAGGAATAGTGAATGGCTGCTGGATCAGACCACATTTGCATGGCTTGGCTTGGAGGATTTCTTCTCAAGCAAGGCAAACTAGCCATTCCCAAGAGCAGGGCTATGCCTTGACCAAAATCACATTCTTCAGATGTTTTTATTGTTGTTTAATCAGAGAACTTGACTGAGTAGAGTGGCTTTGTTGAAAATGCACTATTCCACATTAATGCCCCTTTGAATTCAAGGCAAAATGTGCCAAAGTGGATGAATTTCAAGTTGGAAGATTCCTTGGCTTTTTGACTCAACCCTATCAGTTGGATCAGTTGGTTCATGATCAGATTGAAGGCATATGGCATAGTGATCACTCCTTTTGAATCAGAAATCGTGGATGGCACAAAACCCCCAAACTGATTTTTCATGGCAGCCTTGACATGGTGTGCTGTGGCAGCCATAATTCTTGGCACAAGTGGATTGGTTTCATGCTATTGAGTTGCTTGGATTCTTGGCAACATTTGCAACAACATTGATTTTTATCTTTGGAACTGATTCATCTTGTAATTGTGTGAAAAAACCCCACAAGTTTTGGTGTTTCCAACAAAATCTGTCTTGGACAGAATTTTTCCTAAGTGTTGGAAAAGTGGTACTTTCATGTTTTCAGCCATTTTGGCTCACTCATAGCTCAAAATCCACAATGAATTAGAGTTAGGTCTAGTTGAAGTTTTTGTAGAGGGAAATGAGATCTACAAATCAAGCCTCGGATGGGAGAAAATGGCTTTTTGGTTTAGGAGTTATGACCCTCCAAAGTTGGTACCCTAGCCACTTTATTTTTAACTTAGAAAATTTTCTAAGTTTTTATGGTTACCCCTTTTACAAGTTATCCAACTTTTCTTGATTTTTATTGATGAATGATGATTCAAATAATACATTAACATCATTTTAGGGTTAAAAAACCATTTTTGTGAAAAATCTCAAAAAGTCAAAGTTTGACTTTTGTGCACAGTTGACTTTTTATCAGATGAATTCCAAACTATGCAATTCTTCAGGAAATCATGTCCTTGACCTAAATCAAACTTGATGGACATGTCCCATGGGTGTTATAGGGTATATTGGTGCATGTCATAGGGCTTGGGAGCATGTCCTGGTCAAAGGTCAAAGTTACAGTTGACTTTTTCCTTAAAACCCTAACTGGGGTGCAGATGAAATTGAGGCTTGTTGCTCAAGCTTCTTGGATTAATCCATTGTTGCAAATGGATTAATGTAGTGTATTAGAGACCCTCAAATCCTCCTTTGAGGTCTTGGCTCATGATTTGCCCTAAAAGTCAACTTAGGGGTGAATTAGGTCAAGAAACCCTAATTCCTGATTTTTGATGAATGCATCCCCTGAGGCAAAATTGACTTGATGATTGGGTCCATGAGGTTCCATGGAGTATATTAGGTTGTGTTTTGGATCCTTGGCTCATGCCCAGAGGAAAATTTCCCTTTGGAGGCCCTGAACGACCAAAACCCTAATTTGGTGATGTTGGCGATCTTGAGGCTTGATCCACCTAGAAGGGAGCATCCTTGTGCTTAATCCTTGAAGTGGGAGTCCTTTTGATACATTGTGGATGTTTGAGAGGTTTATACAAGTTGAAGATCATGTCATTCCTTGATTGATCCTTTGTCTAAACACTTAGAGAGGGATTGAAACCCTAATTTTGATTGCAGTGGATGCTCAACCATCTCTGGGGAGATTGATGAGGCATAAAGGTACATCCATATTGTGATGATGATTTGCACAATGATGGGAAATCTAAGTGGTCAAAATTTGGGGTATGACAGATGCCCCTATTTAATCCTCTTGGACACGAAGGTGTGAATGGTGAAGGTATTCGGGCATTCGGGGTGCAAGAGGATTAAATATCGGAATACCCAAAATTTTGATGGCGTCTATGAATGGTAGCTTACGCATTCATCTTCTTTAACTAAGCGATAATGCTTAGAAAATGTAAACTTCCCCTCGATCCTGGTCTTCAGCCAAGGAGCTGGTCTCAGTTTCCTTTGTTAACTTCCCCTCGATCCTGGTCTTCAGCCAAGGAGCTGGTCTCAGTTTTCTTTGTTAACTTCCCCTCGATCCTAGTTTCCTACCGAGGAACTGGTCTAAGTTTCTTTTGTCAACAAACTTTATTGACAAGGGACGCTATTCATAGCGGTTTTCCTCAAACTTCTCGCCGAATTTTCCTGGGGAGATGCCATTTGACGGAAAAAGTTGATGTCATACTTACTGGGGAACCCAGTCGTCTGAGTTGTAGAGTTGCACAAACTTCTCTATTGGAGACGCCATTTGTTTCTACTGGGGAAAGCGAGTCTCTTGAGAGGCTGCTTCTGCGTGGGATCTTACATCATACTTTTCTCGGGATCTTCCCGGAGAAATGCCATATGATGGGGTCCAATTTTGAGGTGCCGAGGACCTTTTCATCAGCGATCTTTTCGGAGCGAAACTGGCATGCTGCCGAATCTCTGATTACGAGGCTTTCTCTGTGGATTTTCCTTAATCCGGGAAAGCAAGGATATCATCTTCAATGGCGAAGAGTGATGCTGACTGAAAGTTCCTCTGGTTTTTCAGAGGTTCAAGTTATCAAAGTGGTCAAGGGCCAACTTCCTTCCAGAAATAGACTGGGGGCGAGGTTGTTCCAACGCAGCGTTTCCTGACGAGGCAAGAACTGACAACTCGATTTAGAGGACTTCTATCACTAGGGGTCAAGACTGACTAGAGTGATAGTGATGCAATATGAATATGAATGCAAATCAAATGCATGATGTATGTATGTTTAGGCTGACAAAACTGACGCGACATACAAACTGACAGGTGAACACGACTGGATACTCAGCCATCGCGGGGCGAAGAAGTACCGCTGGTACAAAATAGCAATTCTGCCTTGCTTAGGAGAGATAGTCCCTGTTGGGAGCTATGTTGGTCGGGCTTAGGAGATGAGAACTCGGCCGAAGAGGTCAGATGGAGCATTCGCATCTGACATAGCTGATCCTTCATTCAGGCCTACTGGTTTAGAAGGAGTACTTTGATTCTGCACTTTGAAGTTCGCCTACTTCTGGAGAAGCGGTTGATGTTCCTTTGATGTTCAACAGTCAAAAAAATTGCCGACTTTATTAAAAAGCAGAAAAAGTTTTAACAAGTAAATTCATTTTTGTTTTATTTCAAGAATCGTTAATCATGTTAACAACGTCGTTCTGTAAAGCTAAAACAAATAAGAATTACAAACAAAAGCACAAAGGCTCAAATTTTATTGATAAAATGGAGATCAGCCAAACGCGTGATTCCAAAGAGTATTTACAAAGTTAGAAAATGGTAATTTATAGGGAAAAGGGCTACGTTGAAACATAACGACCGCTATCCTTCTACCAACTTTTAATTCGGGGCATCCTGAGCTTCTGTCGAAGATGACCTTGACTGGAGTTTTCCTCCGATGGATGGTGTAACTGCTGCTGAGGTACTTGCCTCTGTTGAACATAGTTACTTGCCATTATCCCTAATTTTTGCCTGGATTGTACTGTAATGTTTCCAATCCATCAGGATGATTTTTTTTTATGTCTCTAACTTTTGCTTGGACCGCCCTTTCCGGTTTTCAATCCACCGAGACGTTTTTTTTTTAATTTAGGCGAAGTATTTCTTGACTACATCAACATTTGTGGGGTAGGAAAATTCCTCTCCATCCATGGTTGCAAGTATCAAGGCGCCGCCTGAGAAAGCTTTCGTGACCACATAGGGGCCATCATAATTCGGAGTCCATTTACCCCGAGAATCAGTGAGAAAAGATTGTATCTTCTTGAGCACAAGGTCTCCTTTCCTGAAGACGCGAGGGCAAACTTTTCTGTCAAACGCCTTCTTCATTCTCTATTGATACAACTGACCATGGCATAGTGTCGTGATTCTCTTTTCTTCGATCAGATTCAGTTCGTCGTGTCGACTTTGACACCACTCAGCTTCGGTGAGCTTAGCTTCCATCAATACCCGGATTAATGGGATATCTACTTCTATGGGGAGAACTGCCTCCATGCCATATACTAGAGAGAAAGGGGTTGCCCCTGTTGAAGTGCGGACAGATGTTCGATAGCCGTGAAGAGCAAAGGGTAGCATCTCGTGCCAATCTTTATAGGTTACAACTATCTTTTGAATGATCCTCTTGATATTCTTATTGGCCGCTTCTACCGCCCCGTTCATCTTGGGTCGGTAGGGAGATGAGTTATGGTGTTTGATCTTGAACTCAGCGCACAACTCTTTCATCATCTTATTGTTCAAGTTAGATCCATTATCTGTAATGATCTCGCTTGGAACACCATAACGGCAGATAATATTGTT
Source organism: Lathyrus tuberosus (assembly GCA_022829125.1). Taxonomy (NCBI): domain Eukaryota; kingdom Viridiplantae; phylum Streptophyta; class Magnoliopsida; order Fabales; family Fabaceae; genus Lathyrus; species Lathyrus tuberosus. The sequence continues at coordinate 951,114 of JALAZF010000153.1, forward strand.
TTTGATAAATCGGACCACCACTTGTCGGGTTACATTGGCGAATGACGCTGCTTCGACCCATTTGGTTAAATAGTCAATGGCTACCAGGATGAACCGATGTCCGTTTGAAGCCTTGGGCTCAATCATGCCAATCATGTCGATTCCCCATATTGAGAATGGCCATGGGGAAGAGAGAACTTTGAGATGTGACGGCGGTACATGAATTTTGTCGGAGTATATCTGACACTTGTGACACCTCCTCATGTACTTGTAGTAGTTAGATTCCATTGTCAACCAATAGTACCCTGCTCTTAGAATTTTTCTCGCCATTGTGTGTCTGTTGGCATGAGTGCCAAAGGATCCTTCATGAATTTCTTTCATAAGCATGTCCGCTTCTGGTTTGTCTACGCATCGGAGCAAGACCAAGTCAAAATTTCTCTTATAAAGAGTACCACCGCTCAGGAAGAAGTTTCTAGCCAATCTTCTGAGGGTTTTTCTGTCTTTTCTGAGTGCCCCATATGGGTACTCGTGTTTCTGAAGGAAGCATTTGATATCATGATACCAAGGTTTGTCGTCTAGGACTACTTCAATCGTGAAGATGTAAGCGGGCCGTTCAAGGCGCATTATGTCGATCTTAGGTAAGTCGTTCCATTGATTCTCCTCACGAGGGATATGATGAAACTCAACTCTGTTGAAGAAAGGTAGTAACCTTCTTACGTAATCTTTGTAAGGAATCAGTCCTGATAGGTATGTGTTTCCAATATCCTTTTATCTGATTGATAACCAGGGCTGAATCGCCGTATATTGTCGCTCCCGAGATTTTCATCCAAGTACAAACGCGAAAGTGGCACCGAAACAGAGTCGCCAGCAATGTGTATTTATCCCAAGAGAGGGAAAGGAAACACCGCGTAAACCTGAAGGAAGGAAAGAACATGGTCTTGCGACCAAGAGAACTGGATTCGGGAGTCGGTTACGCGCGAGGAAGGTATTAGCACCCCCACGCGTCCATCGTACCCGATGGGATCCACGCTTGCTCGTCTCGATCAAAGGGTGTAAGGAAAGATGCTGGAAAAAAGAACTGGAAAAGGAATGGAAAGAGAGAGAGAAACAAATGTAGGGAAAATAAAAGAAGTGCTCGAATGGGTCCTACCCCACTGCTTACGTATCTCATTGGGAACATGAGAATCAGAGCGACGTAGTTCCCCTCACTAGGGATGGATTGTTTGTATTTTTTAAGGAACGGCTAACGTTCTAGCTCAGGTGTTGCAGGCTCGTTGGTCCAAGTGCGTTACCATCTTGCAAGAGAGCGAGAAGAAGCACGTTCATACGTTGAGAATGAGTGAGATGAGAAAAGAATTCCCGAAGGAAAGACGTCATTATTTGTTTTTGTCTTTTAAGAAATTTTGTTATTTGTTTGCATATGATAGTGTATCTAAATCTTAATCATTGGAATGTGTACATCCTCACATTCCAAGATGGAATGAGTAAGAAAGTACACTAAGTGGGAAGAAGACCCTCACACTTAGTTCCAATTATTAAGGTTCAAACACACTAGCATACTTATATTTATTAAGTGTTTTTGTTGATTATGAAATGAAGAAGTGTTTTCTTTATTTGTATCTTCAACAAGTATTGAATTTAAGTCCCTCATACAAGATCAAATGTTTAACACATTGCCCCAAGATGGGCCATATGCTACACATTTTAAGATTACAAGAGAAGACCCCTTATAATCTTTTCTTTATATGAAAGGCCTAAATGCAATAAATGCCTACCTTTATTAGATATTTTGCATTTTCTTTGAGATGAGAAGATGAAAGACTCAAGAGCGAATCAAAGGTAAAAATCTATGTGAACTAAGACTCAATCCTAATTTATTAGTTAAGGGAGTGATCCTAATGGTTTGTGAGGTTGCAAAACCTAAAATCTAAAGAAGGAATGAGTTAAATAATTCACTTCTAAAGTAGAAGATGAATTGTAACTCAAAAGGGGAAGTAATGAGTTAATCAAAGATAACACATAAGTACTTAACAAAACACAAGGTTGAATTGTAAAAGATGAAAGGAGAGAGGTTTGAATGTGGATTTCTTATCCACACTCAATTTCAACTTACCGAAGCCCCTACATGGTTAGTAAACATGGAAACTTGTATAAGAAGTAAAGAGGAACACTTAAAACACATTAAAGTTCCAAAGATCAAGATGAAGAATCAAATCCTAATATCACAACCAGAATGTGAATCATATTGACAGCAAATGAATATCATCATACAAGTTCAAGTGAACTAGCAACAATCATCATCCATAACACTTAAACATGTTACTATAAGAAATGATAGATGAAAGATGAAAAGAAATGAAAAGGACATGCATAAATGGCACATGTAGTCCAACAATCAAAATTGAAACCAAATGGAAAATGGTCTATAAACATCTCAAAAGTGCTCATGAATCAACATTAGAGACATTCAAGAAGTGATAGAAGAAGAAATGAAGTGAAAGTTCAAAAGGAAAATGCAAACAATACATGTTAAGGATGCACAAAGTTCAAATTGAAATGAACATGTAAAGATGACCTATAATGTGTACTAAAGACCTATAATATCACTTGAATGGCTCATAAAATTTGCAAATGCTCATACAAATATGCACAAAAGAATTCATGCAAACATGCACTAAAGTTAGAATGATATGACATGCATCATGCTTCAAATGTAATGCACCACACAAAAATCAAATGAACTCATGAAAATTATGCAAGCATGGTGTTTAAATGCCTAGGTCAGAATCAAATCACACATCAAGATAGCATGTCAAAATTCAAGGCAAAATGACTTCAAACAATGCATTAGGTCAAGTTGAAACATCATGCAAAAGTGGTGCAAAGATAAGCATCAAAACATGTCATAAAGTGGCCTAAAAAATCAAACAAAAATCATCTAACATGCTTCAATGTATTAGTGAATCAATTCAAAAAGAATCAAGCCAAAACAGTTTATAATGAGCAAGAACAAAATTCTACAAGCTCATGTATCATACTTGGAATGCACACAAATGGAAATTCAAAGAAAATTATGGAACTGGGGTAAAACTGTAATAAAATCATGAAATAAAAACATAAAAAATTTACTAAATGTCTTGATAATACTCATGAATTTTTCCAGAATTTTATGATGTTGTTTTGTAATTTTAAAAAAATAAAATGAAACGTGCACATAATAGAAAAAATAAAATGAAAGAAAACAAGTAAAGGGGGTGCATGCATAGCAAACCATCAGTTTAAAATTGTTTGGGCTTTAAAACGAGAGGTGTAAGAATCAATTTAGTCCAGTCCAAGTCCAAGCACATGGACACAATAACAAACGTGGAATTCAGTCCACAGAGTTGACTCACGCGTGACCATTGGATTAAATCAGAGTCAAACCACAATCAAAGTAAGCAAATCATGCACATCATACTGCTGGTACATCATAACAATCATATACGCATACGCATGCAAGCATCAGATGGATTAAAAATGAATCACGTGACACACACCATCCCCATTAATTCGCTGGCAACATCACCACCCTTGGATTAAAAGAAATCAGACGGTCACGACTTAAAACATGAATAAAACCCTAGCAACTCAGACCACCGGCCGGAGAAGACCTCCGATCATCTTCTCCGGCCAACCTCCGGTGACAATAATTTGCAGGCAAGCACAAATGCACAAAATATACATCATTGGAAAGCTGAAGTGATGAGGAGCATGAATCCAGTGATAAAATGCACAAAAGGTTCATGAAATAAGAGAATCGAACAGAAGAAGTTTTGCCCTAACTTTTCAACTATGCCTCTAAAGGCCTATCAACTAGCCAGACAAGTTCTTGAGCTTATAAGAAGCTTCAAGAACCTGATAACATCTTCAAAGCATGTCTATAATGGCTGAAATTCGTACCTGAAGATTTATGACCTTAAGATATTCTTCAGAAAACCAGAGATTCCAAGCTGATTTTGATTCAGTCTTGGCCAAATAAAGGCTTAGATGAAGTAGTTGAGTATGAATCAGTGAAGAGAAGTTGAAATCCAAGCTTCAAAACCAGTTGCAATTGTGAAAGATTGAGAGAGAAGCAGAGAGAGTTTCTGAAGTGAAACTGAGCAAAATGATGTTCAAAACCAGTTGCAATGGTGAGAGATTGAGAGAGAAGAAGAGAGAGTTTTAGAGAGAGTGGAAAAATGAGTGTTGAAATGAATTTTGAGAGTGAAGTTTCTACTTATAGTGTGAGCTTAACCATGGTTAACCTGAGTTAGTTGATTGAGTCACGTGAGTTAAAGTGAGTCATCCCTAACTAACTGAGTCAAGTTAGTTAGGGAGAGCAATGATATGGTGTAGATGGTTCATGGTGAACTATGGTGGAGATAAGAGTGAACTTGAAATGGCAAGGCTGTTGTAGCAGAAACTTGTTCAGCAAGCTTTCATTCTTTCCACTTCCATGTATAATGAAGCACGTGACATGGTATATGTGAAAGGTGCTTGGTTTAAAATGGCAATGGATGAATGGTATAACAACATCAACAACATTTGTTTTTTCTGATTTTTATGACAGTTTGGAACCAATGTAAATAAGCAAGTTTGAGAAGGAAATTCTCCATGTTCATGGCATGGAATGACATGCTTTTGGAATTAATGAAAAGAGGGATCATAATAGAACAACTTTGGTATGAGAAATGAATTGAATTGAGGCTTGGAATAGGTTGGAAAATGGATTGGAACACAAAGGTTTGGAACTGGTCAGGGGCGAGGAATATCATGTCATGGCAAGGCAACAATGTGCATGGCTTTTCAGCATAATCACCCTATCTTGAGACCATAATTTCTCCCTCATAGCTTGACCAAATCAAAATTTCCCCAACATAAACATTGAAGAGGGCATTGCAAGGAACAATTTTGATGTTGACAAGTTTTTCAAATGGAGCTTTTATCATTGAGAAAAGTGAGCAAACATTTGGCACACCACATGTTTGTAAAAATGATGGCGCGTAGGCCTGGGAATCCTTGGTCATGACCTGATTTTGGACCTACTTTGCTCAAACTTTGATCAATCATGTCTCACTCAATTTTTATCCAATGGAAATGTTCTATACATGTATTTGAAGCTTAAAACAAGATCTTTTGTTGTGGCCGAGTGGAATTTTCATTTGATGTCTCAATTTTGAATGGCCTTGGTTCAAAGTCTGGTGCAAAATGGCCAAAACTTTCCTTATTTAGTAACCCTACTTCTTCCAAAAATGGCAACTTTTCAAATCTTGATTTTTCATGATCCTTTTGGAATTTCTTGATCAAATTTTGTACATTGGTCACATTTAACATGAATTTCATGAATTTGGCCTCAAAAAGTCAAGAGTTGACTTTTTCCTCTGATTATTTGACTTAGCCCCAATTTTCCTGATTTTTTATCTTTCTTCCAATTGAACCACTTCTAAAACCAATTGAGAGGTAATTTTCCACACTCATACACTTAAGGACATGTAAAATACCATGACATCAAGTTTTGTCCAAAAAATCAGAGATACACTGATTTTAGGTCAAACCCTAATTTTGGCCCCTTCTGATTAGGAGGAAATTGCACATCTTCCAAATCCAAATTCCTCTGAGTATGTTGTGTATCCTCTTAAAGGATATGAGATATGACACTTGAGGGTGACTTTGAACCAATAAGCTTTCTCTTTTGAGTGTTTTCCTTCAGTTCTTTGGACCTCTTGCATAGTGAAGGATGTAGTGCTTCAATCTCCTATTGAATCTCACTTTCTTGAGGTTTTGGATGATCAATTGAGATAGTATGAGACATGAAAGACCTCTTGGCTTACCTTGAGGCAACTTGTTTGACCTTTTGTGCCTTGAATGATTCCTTGATTGCCCATCTTTCACCTGATCACATGCCTTGATGGTAAGAGGGATGCTATGCTTCATTTTTCTATGCTAAAGATGCAATGCAATGCTAATGAGATGGATATGATATGATATATAATAATGCTATGCTATGATGACAAAAGAGAGAGCAAATTTTGGGGTATTACAGCTGCCCCTATTCAAACGTTGTAGACCTGAATGCCTGAAAGCGATTGCTTTTAGACTTCCAAGGTATATAGCGATTGAATACCAACTATAACCAAAAATTTGCTCTGGATGACGAAGAACAAAAGGGATATAAACCCAATAAGACTGCTGGATTGAATCTTCAATGAAATGCTGTCAGGGAGATCTGTCTTTTGAATGACGCCAGACGACTACTAGTTTACCATACTATGGATGGAATTTCAACAATGTCTTTTTGAACGACACCAAACGATTACTGGCTTGCCATACTGTGGATGGACTTTCAACAATGTCTTTTTGAACGACGCCAGACGACTACTGGCTTGCCATACTGTGGATGGACTTTAGCTGCTCTGCCATTCTAAACAATGGACTTTTACCAATTCGTGTTGGATTTCTGCCAATCTGTCGTTGGACTTCAATGATTACCAAACCGGCTTTGGAATCCCAAAATTTCCATCCTCAGATGGACTTTTGCAGCTTTGCCAAACTAACATTGGATTTCGATGCTTACCAAACCAGCTTTGGAAGCTTTGCCAAACCAACGTTGGACTTTGCTGAGAATATAGTTGTTTATCATCATCCCACCTGCTGGAACAATATAAACTACTGTATATAATGATCACCCCACCTGCTAGAACAACCATCTGCAATACTATCCCACCTGCTGGAATAATATGAACAACTGTATATAATGATCACCCCACCTGCTGGAACAACCATCTGCAATACTATCCCACCTGCTGGAATAATATGAACGATTATCTGTATGATCATCCCACCTGCTGGAACAACCATCTGCAACACTATCCCACCTGCTGGAATAATATGAACAAACTGTATATATGATCATCCCACTTGCTGGAATAATCATCTGCAATACTATCCCACATGTTGGAATAATATGAACGATTGTATATAATGATCACCCCACCTGCTGGAACAATCATCTGCAATACTATCCCACCTGCTGGAATAATATGAACAAACTGTCTGTATGATCATCCCACCTGCTGGAACAATCATCTGTAATACTATCCCACCTGCTGGAATAATATGAACGATTGTATATAATGATCACCCCACCTACTGGAACAATCATCTGCAATACTATCCCACATACTGGAATAATATGAACAAACTTTCTGTATGCCAAAAATAAATTGGACTTTGAGTTGTAAATGAGCAATGCTGAGAATTACACCACCGGCTGGGTAATATCATATGCTGACACTTTGCTGAAGAAGATATTCCCTCGATCTATTTAGACCTTGCTGGGGAAATTACTGTCAAAATGTCGAACTCTGTGGGGATACCATTACCAGAGATACGATCCTGCTGGGAATCAGGGCTACTCTGTCGGGGATATGCAAATCCTAGTTGGAAGACTATCCGTTGCAACATGCCGAGAAAGAGTCCCTAGAGATCTGCTGGGGAAACCCAAAGCAATTCCATGGTAGTCTGCTGAGGAATAAAACTGTCAATTTTAGGATAAGTGTCATAATGCCCCATGTTAGGCGAACTTTCCTTTTGACGACTCCGTTGGGGATAATGAGTTTACCACAAACCCTGCTGGGGAAAACCGCTTTAAAGCGTCTCGTGCTGGGGAACGTCTCTTGAGAGGATTTTACAGAAGACCAAACGTCCTCAAACTCTACTGGGGATAATAGATTTGAAACACCTCCTGCCGGGGAAATTCCAAATGTCTCGTGCTTGAGAGAGTCAACAACTTGCTTTTTGCCCCAAGACTGATCTGAAGAAATTGTCATAAGAGGATTTTACAGAAGATTAAACATCTTCAAACTCCTGGTAACTTCACTGGGGACGTTACTGCGAGAAGCTTCGTCTCTTAAGAGGATTTTTTAGAAAACCAAGAGTTTTCAAACTCTTAGGCGAACACCCTGTCTTCAACTTCCGAACATTCGCTCTTGAACTACCCTTCACATCGTCTGCGAGGTACCGGATGATTTGCACTCGTTATGGACATGGAGTGCTCACTGCATTAATAACCGTTATCAACACAGAAGAATTCAATCTTCGACAACCGTTGTCATCACAAAACCCGGTGGGAAATATTGAATGAAAGAATCGACTTAATAAGATACAACAGTATCAAGTCATAACAAATATCTGTTGGTGCTGAGAGATGACTTTCGCGCCGCCTGAATCGATCGTACTCATTACCTGCAACAGAAAGAATATATGCACATGCCCCAGGATATTGCGTGGTTTCTTGAGTCCACCATCCGAGGTTGTCCAACAAGCAAAGCAATTTTAATTGTCTTTTTGTGCATGCTTTTGCAAGGCCATGATATTTTCAAAGCAATGTTTTATTATAAAAAATCGGACATTTTTGCAAACAAAACAGTAAAATGAAAATAAAAGCTTGTGACTGAATATTCAATTTTATTGATAAAATGCCAAAATCGGCGAATTTACAATCGGAAGCAAACCCCTGAAAGAGTTGATTGCCATAAAATTGAGAAAAGAAATCTATCCTAATGATAATGCGGAAATTGGATTCCAACTGATTTCTGATTCTGTTATAGCCAATATGTATTCCAACTCTCTTGACTATCTTCGCCTTCGGAAGCTCGTGGTCGGAACAATTCCTCCTACGGAAGCTTTTCTATTTTACTGAAGAGTAGAGAACGTACAGATTAATTCAGACTGCAGTCATTCGCTTAAATCCCTCTTTTGCGTGGATCGCCTTCTCAGGTTTTCAATCCACCAGGATACCCATTTTTGCCTAAGTTGCCCTTTCGGGTTTTCAACTTACCGGGTGTACAATTTTTTCAATTATATCCATAATTTTTGCCCGAACCTTTATTCTGTTTTTGGTTCGCCAGGATGCCCTTTTTTTCCTGGATTTTTTTTTATCTTTCTTTTTATCCAGCGGGTCTATTTATACAAAGTATTTTTTAACTGCATCTGAATTAACAGGGGATGAAAAGTCTTCACCATCCATGGTTGTCAGCAATAAGGCTCCACCTGAGAAAACCTTTTTAACCATGAATGGACCTTCATAATTAGGAGTCCATTTGCCCCTGTGATCTGTACTCAGAGGAAGTATTCTCTTGATTACCACATCTCCGACCTTGTAAACTTGAGGTCAAACCTTTTGATCGAATGCCCTCTTCATTCTGCGCTGGTATAGCTGGCCATGACATATTGCTGCTAATCGCTTCTCCTCAATAAGGCTCAGCTGATCAAATCTGGCTCGTACCCATTCAGCTTCATCTAGCTTAACGTCCATCAATACTCGGAGAGAAGGAATCTCAACTTCGATCGGTAGAACTGCCTCCATACCGTATACAAGTGAGTATGGTGTTGCCCCAGTGGACGTGCGGACTGATGTTCGATACCCATGCAAAGCAAATGGTAACATCTCATGCCAATCTTTGTACGTGACAACCATCTTCTGCACAATCTTCTTGATATTTTTGTTGGCCGCTTCGACCGTGCCATTCATCTTTGGGCGGTACGGAGAAGAATTGTGGTGTTCGATTTTGAAGTCCCGACATAGCTCAGCCATCATCTTGTTATTCAAATTAGAACCATTATCAGTAATGATTCTTTCGGGACCTCCATATCGACAAATGATATCTCGTTTCAAGAAACGGGCTACCACTTGCTTAGTGACATTGGCATAAGATGCTGCTTCAACCCATTTAGTGAAGTAATCAATGGCGACCAAGATGAAATAATGGCCGTTTGAAGCAGTAGGCTCAATTTTCCCGATCATATCAATGCCCCACATTGCAAAGGGCTAGGGTGAAGACATGATACTCAACGAATTTGGAGGCACGTGTACTTTGTCTGCATAGATTTGGCATTTGTGACACTTGCGGGCATATTTGCAGTAATCCGACTCCATTGTCAACCAATAATACCCCGATCTCAACAATTTCTTAGCCATCGCGTGTCCTCCGGCATGGGTACCGAAAGAGCCTTCGTGCACTTCAGTCATCAACAGGTCTGCTTCGTGTCTATCCACGCATCTGAGCAGAACCATGTCAAAATTTCTTTTATACAGCACGCCATCTTTGTTCAAGAAGAAACTATCGGCTAGCCTTCTTAATGTCTTCTTGTCTTTGGAAGATGCCCCAGGCGGGTATTCTAATCTTTCCAAGAAGCATTTAATGTCATGGTACCAAGGCTTGTCGTCAGACACTGCATCAACATCAAACACAAAAACAGGTCTATCAAGACGAGATACATCAATCTTGGGTACAAAGTTCCAACCATGCACTTTAATCATCGAAGATATAGTGGCCAAGGCGTCTGCAAACTTATTTTCATCTCTAGGAACATGGTATAACTTGACAGTTGTAAAGAATGTCAGCAATCTCCTCGCATAATCTCTATACGGAATCAAATTCTGCTGATGTGTGTGCCAAGTTCCTTTTACTTGATTGATTACCAGTGCTGAATCACCAAAGATATCGAGGGTCTTGATTCGTAAATCAATTGCCTCCTCAATCCCTAGTATGCAAGCTTCGTATTCTGCTTCATTGTTGGTACACCCGAAAGTTACTCGGGCAGTGAAGGGCATGTGAACGCCTTCTGGCGTAATGAGAACTGCACCAACTCCACACCCATTCATATTAACTGCCCCGTCAAACATCAAACTCCATTTGGATTCAGGGTCAGGCCCCTCCTCCAGAAGTGGTTCCTCGCAGTCTTTCTCTTTGAGAAACATGATGTCCTCATCAGGGAAATCAAACTTCATGGGTTGGTAATCATCAAGAGGCTGTTGTGTAAGATACTCTGACAGTATACTTCCTTTGATTACTTTTTACAAAGTAAATTGAATATCGTACTCTGTCAGTACCATCTGCCACCTTGCAACTCTGCCTGTAAGCGCTGGCTTCTCAAAAATATACTTGACTGGATCTATTTTTGAGATCAACAGGGTTGTATGTGTGAGCATATATTGTCTCAATCGCTTTGCGGCCCATGCGAGTGCACAACATGTCTTCTCAAGCATTGAATCACGCGATTCACAATCTGTAAACTTCTTGCTCAGGTAGTAGATAGCATGTTCTTTCCTACCTTTCTCGTCGTGTTGACCGAGAACACAACCCATGGACCCTTCGAGCACTGTCAAGTACATAATCAGTGGTCTCCCTTGAACTGGAGGTATCAGAATCGGAGGTTCCTGCAAATATCTTTTTATTTTATCGAATGCATTTTGACAATCATCATTCCACCTGACCGTTTGATCTTTTCTTAGCATTTTGAATATCGGTTCGCAGGTGGCAGTTAGGTGAGATATGAACCTTGAAATGTAGTTCAATCTCCCTAGAAAACCGCGAACTTCTTTCTCAGTTCTTGGTACAGGCATATCTTGTATAGCTTTCACTTTAGCAGGATCAACCTCTATTCCTTTTTCACTAACAATGAAAGCCATCAATTTTCTGGACCGCACGCCGAAAGTACACTTGTTAGGATTCAGTCTCAACCTGAATTTCCTCAACCTCTCAAACAACTTCTTCAAGTTGATCAGATGTTCTACTTCTGTCTTTGATTTAGCAATCATGTCATCCACATAGCACTCGATCTCTTTATGAATTAGATCGTGGAATAACGTCACCATTGCTCTTTGATAAGTTGCCCCTGCGTTCTTCAACCCAAAAGGCATTACTTTGTAACAGAAGATACCCCACGGGGTAATGAATGTCGTCTTCTCCATATCTTCAGGCGCCATCTTTATCTGATTGTACCCGGAGAATCCATCCATAAATGAGAACACTGAAAACTGAGCAGTATTGTCAACTAGCACATCAATATGAGGGAGTGGAAAGTCATCTTTAGGGCTCGCCCTGTTGAGATCTCTGTAATCCACGCACATTCTTACTTTGCCATCTTTCTTCGGCACCGGTACTATATTGGCCACCCGGGGAGGATAGTTGGTTACTGCCAGAAAACCTGCATCCAACTGTTTCTGTACCTCTTCCTTGATCTTCAAAGCCATTTCTGGTTTCGTTCTGCGCAGCTTTTGCTTGACTGGTGGACAATCCTCCTTCAATGGTAGTCTATGCACAACTATGTATGTATCTAAACTTGGCATATCTTGATATGACCAAGCAAAGATGTCAACGTATTCACGTAGCATGACTATCAGCTCTTGCTTTACATCAGCCCGTAGACTTGCACCGATCTTGATCTCTTTCTTGCTTTCTTCCGAACCGATATTGATAACCTCAAGCTCTTCCTGATGAGGCTGAATGGTCTTTTCTTCCTGTTTCAACAATCTAGCCAACTCTTCCGGGAGTTCATAGTCCTCATCACTTTCCTCCCCAGCTTGATAGATCAGATTGTCGAAATCATACGTGGGCATACCAGAATCATTTTCAAAGGAATCCACAAAATCAAGTCTGCATGATTGGATTGATGCTTTATTTTAGATTATTTTTTTGCTCGAAAACAAAAGAAAATAAAATGCATTATCATTTTTAATTTTCTTCGTGCAAAAAATAAAAATAAAGAAGGAATAAAGGAACACAAATTTGTAAACAAAAACGTCCTTTTTATTGATGTTTGAACATTATATGAGAAAATATGGTGGCCCTGCAAATGGATCCTCACACCTTGGGCAGAGTGTGGGATTTTATGCATTATGAAAGACAAGAATTATTACTCTGAATGGTGTATAACATGAATGATTTCTTCACTAGACCAGTTTTGCAATGCCTCGCCCGGAGCCAGTGCATACACCCATCTGTCCAGATAATCTGAGCTTTCAGCGTCATCTTCTATTGCTGAGCAGGACTGATTAGGGTTGATAATTCCTCCACTATTGAAATTGATTGGCCCACAGAATCGGGGAACTGGCGTCTGGCCCGGTTGGTATCCAATGCCGAACTTATCTTCTTTCACAAACACGTCGATAGCTTTACCCCAACCCTGGGCATTTCCGCTTTCAACCACTTCTCTGGCCTGCTTGTAGGACGCAATTGATGTACTCGGCCCAACTGGCACATTTGACGCTACTGATGCTGAAGTAGATTCTGGGAATTTGTTGACATTCAGGGCTTCAAAGGACTGGCACAGGGTTTCATGAATCTCTCCCTCCATTTCCACATATTTGAAAGTGGATAGATGACTCACAAATATATCTTCCTCACCACAAACGGTAACCACTTGACCCTCGAACATATATTTGAGCTTCTGATGTAGTGTGGAGATAACTGCGCCGGCTGCGTGAATCCACGGTCGGCCCAACAAACTGCTATAAGCAGGCTGAATGTCCATAACGTGAAAGATTGTCTTGAATATCTGTGGACCAACCTGTATTGGTAATTCTACCTCTCCAAACACCAATCTTTGGGATCCATCGAAAGCTCTCACAATCAGATCGCTGGGTCTAAGAATCAATCCATCTACTTCAATTTTCATCAAGGCCTTTTTGGGTAACACATTCAAGGAAGAACTTGTGTCGACCAGCACATGCGACAAAACAGCTCCTTTGCATTCAAGTGTGATGTGCAACGCTTTGTTGTGATTACGTACATCCGGAGTCAAATCCCTATTCGTAAACCCCAACCCATGGCTCACATTAACATTAGAAATTACTCCCTCCAACTGATTCACAGTAATCTCATGGGGAACGTATGCCATATTCAAAACCTTCAACAAAGCAGCCCGGTGTGCATCTGAACTCATTAACAGGGATAATATTGAGATTTTTGAGGGTGTCTGATTGAGATGATCAATGATCTTGTAATCGCTCTTTTTGATAATCCTCATAAATTGCTCAACATCACTATCAAAATTGACTTTAGGGTCCTCTTCCTGAACAGGCACCTCATCACCAACAACCTGTTTTCCTTTCGTTCTTGCAGCGGCTTCAGCTTCTTTATCACTCCTTAGAGTCTGGGGAGCAAACAGTCGACCACTTCTGGTGAAACAACTTGGTCCACTGACATTCTCAACACTGGTACCAACAGCCTCTGCTTTCTGTTGACTTCCTCCTTGATGATTGTTAGTTCCATATTGCCATGGAACTGCCCGATTAGACACATAAGAAGCAGATTCAGGAACTATAATCGTAACTGGTCTCGGCCTCTCGGGCACGATGATAACAACCGGATCTTCAACGGGCACCTGTATTTCAACTGGATTATAATAAATGGTAACGGCAGAAACATCTTTTTCCTTCTCTAACTTATCAAAGTGAAGGCTTCCTTCATCCATAAGGTCATGCAGTCCAACTTTCAACTTACTGCAGCCATTAATTTGTCTTGAACAATCCTCACAATCAGAGCCACATCCAGGAAATACCTTTCCTTTTAACAAACGCTATTTTACAATCAACAACGGATTCTTTACCAAATTAACATCGGTAATCAGATTCAATTTCTCGCCATCAGAAATAGCATGCATGCTTGCGTCTCTATGATGAGGCATTGGATTATCACGAACATTCGGTGGCTTAGAGAAATTGATAGCTTTTGCGTCAATCAGGTCTTGAACCTTATGTTGAAAGGCCCAACACTTTTCTATCGAGTGACCTGGCGCACCAGAATGAAATTCACATTGAACATTAGCATCATAATTTTGAGGCAATTTTCCAGTATCTACCGGCCTCATAGTCCGTAGTTCAACCAACTTCTCTTTGAGCAATTGTGGTAACAAAGCAGCATATTTCATAGGCAAGGGGTCAAACTTACGGTCCCTTTGTCTATTAGTCTGGAATCGGGGTCTAGCTTGCTGATCTGGAGCTTGCTGTCCTGCCGGAACCGGAATGGTTACAGCGTCCACCTGATGATAGGATTGAGTCCTGCCTCTGCCCTTTCCTCTATGCACAGCACTGGACTCCCCTTCTCTTTTCCTTGGTCCATTAGCAAAGGGTTTCCTCGAACTCGAATCACCAGTCCCACTGACGTCTTGAATCTTACCCAACTTCAGCAGACTCTCTATTCGTTCCCCAGCAATAACAATGTCGGCAAACCCTGTTGACGGACACGCAACCAATCTATCCAAATATGGCTCTTGGAGTGTGCTCATGAACATATCAGCCATCTTACGATCAGCTAAAGGTGGTTGAACTCGAGCAGCCAATTTTCTCCATCTCTGTGCGTACTGCTTAAAGCCCTCCTTATGATCCTGAGTCATACTCTGCAATTGAGTACGATTGGGTGCCATACGCAGCGCACAAATATTTCCAGCTCTTTATATGAACCCTATCCAGCTTAATGTACCATTCCAGGGAGGCGCCTGACAGGCTATCCTGGAAGAAATACATCCCGAGCTTTTGGTCTTCAGTATAGGCGGCAATCTTGCGATTGTAAGCTTGCAAATGTGTTTTGGGACAGGTACTGCCATTGTACTTATCCAATGTAGGAAGTTTGAACTTGGGAGGGATTCTCACACCTTGCACGAGACCCATGTCTTCTACGTCAATTCCCAGAGGATTTTGGCTCTCAATAGCCTTGAGTCTTTCATCTAACCCTTCGTACTTCCGGTCTTCATTGTAGAAACACATGTCGTTGTTGAATGCGGTGAACTGGTCATCTTGACCATCCTCTAAACCATTATTATCAAATCCCAGATGTACCCCACCAGTGGGGATGTTGACGATAGGAGGAGTGCGCACGTTGCGATTTGGGATTTCAGTCTCCAGCCTCTGAATAGTGACTCTCATGGCATCTTGACCAACCCTCATGGTTTCCTAACCGGTCCTCAGCTCTTGCTGACTTTGAGCAATCCCCTGCATAAGGTTCATGAACTGCTCCATCCTTCCCCTCAAATCAGCTAATTCAGTCTGAACTTGTTCCATGACTCTGGCTTGATTGCGTCGGGTAGAATATCAGTGAACTGGGGTATCAGTTATCGTGCCTGAAGACCAAATAAAGGTTAGCAGGCGCCCGCACAAAGAAAACCTGCAATGCAAAAAAATGATATGCTATGCAAATGCAAATGCACAGTTATGTTTGTCATTTCAAGATACTTTCCATATCCTGATTCCAATCGTAACCACGAATTCCTGACGACCAGAAATCATGATTATTGAGTTTTGCCTTGAAGAGATATTCAGATACGCCAATCACGAATATCTGAAGACCAAAAATAGTGATTTTGTAGTGTGCCAGTGTGCAAATATCTTATTACATCACATATATCTGAAGACCAGAAATTGTGAACAGAAATAGCTCATTTCATAAAAATTCCCAAAATTTTTCAAGCACATTTGTCGTAGTGTCAGCAACAGAATAAGAAACAAGCAGTCAAATGGATCCATCAACAATTCTGATGGTAACCATTGCAAATAACAAAAATCCCTAATCTGATAGCTCTACGTCCTTCAGCCACTGGCTGGAATACTTAATCTCATCGAACAGGATGCGGGTACGCTGATGATGTGGCTTTTCAATCAGCTCTTTGATTACGACGTCCCTTTTTTCCAATGCATCAGATAATGAACCCATGTGCATCAGCAAGGCTTCATCTTCACCGGCTCCTTCGCGCCTCTTGATTCCAGCTTGAATTTTAACCAGCTTCAGATCTGCCATGACATCTTCAAGCTCTTTGTTGGCAATTTTCAGCTTATCTTCAGCATTCTTTACCTGCTCTTGACTTTTGCCAAGATCCTCTCGATACTTTCTTCTTGCTACATGTGCTTTCTTCAGCTCTTCATCTTTATCTTTTAACTGGATTAGCAATGCAGAGTTTTCAATTCTGACTTCATCCCAAGCTTAATGAAGTTTAGCTAATGAATCCTTGCTTCGGGCTAGCGTCTGCTTTGTAGCCTTGTGAGCCTGACTAGTATCATCTGCTCCCAAAGTAAGTTTCCGGAAGTACCGGGCTCTATCATCAAAATCTTCTTCTTTGTCTGCCAAGATTTTCTCCGCTTTCAATGCTCTTTTCTCCAAATCTTTGTTGTCAGCCAAAGCTTTCTGAAGACATCTGCTCATTCCAGAGTTCTCTATCTGCAATTCTCTAACCATTTTCTTCCATTTCTCGCACTCTTCAGCCAGTACCATGGAATGCTGATTTGGACATAAGAGAATCTCTCTTGAAAAGGGTAGCAACAACTCTTTGACCTTCATCTCAATCCAAGCATCGTAGTCAGGGTATGATCTACAGTCTCCTTTGCCAAAAATTAACTTTCCCTCTCTTTGCCTAAATTTCCAGGCATTTATTACTTCTGGCACTCTTTCATTCTTGGTTCCCACGAAAAACAGAGAAGCACTAATCTCTTCATCAGCAGGAGGATTTCTTGAAGCATAACCAAATTGCCTAACAGCCAACACCGGGTTATAATTAATCCCACCTCTTCTTCCAAGTAGAGGCACATTCGAAAAACTTCCACATTTAACAGTAAGCTGTATTGTCAGTAATTTGGGATCAAACCAAATGATGTTATTGGCAGTAAAACCCATCAATCTCTTGGACCATTTCATTCTCTCAATAGTTTCTACGAAAGCACCAGTTCGAGGTAAATGTTTGAAGAGCCAATGACATAACAATTGGGTACAGCAACTAACCAGACTTCCTCTTCCCTTCTCATTTTTGTAGTGTACTGAGTAATAAAAATCCCCTAGCAGGGTAGGAATCGGATTCTTCGAAACAAACACTTTCATCGCCGCATATCAACAAAGTCAGGTTGATCGGGGAAAAGCACCAAACCATAGATACAAAGAGCTAACACAGCATTGTAAGTAGTCCAGTTTTTAGCCTTGGCAGCTTCCTGAGGTTTGAGAAGCAATAGCACATTCAGCCCATAGGATACAATGCTATGCCAATCAAAGAGGTCGTCCACTGACTCACCTTAGAAAATAAAGGTCATCCTATGCAAGTTCCAAAGTGGGCCCTCGGGTGCGAGTGGGTTTGCCACAGAATGTGGTCTGCCACTGTCACCACTAGAGAGATATATTTCCACTAAGGTCCTCATGATCGGTCACTAGAGTCGACAGCTCTCTAGATCGACATCCTGGAATACGCAAGATGCGTACGCCATGATGTGTCCCAAGATAGCCTCGTCTAGCTGTGAATTTCGTGATTACCCAACGTACACAGATGGTACGTAGGTCCCACTACTCTCCACTCTAAATCTAAGTATGCACTCGAGCCTTGGTAATGGGCTCATCTCTCAGAAATCCCATCCCGCCAAACAGACAGAATAGTGCAACACAGTATAATATATGAAATGTAAATGCTAACATGCTGTAAATATGGTACAAGTAATAAAATACAGTAAACAGCAAATACAAGATAAGAGTAAACACCCAATGAAAGAAAAGCAAACAAGCGCTAGGATTGACTCGCTAAGGATGGACCAGCAATAGGTCAACCTGTCCCTAGTAGAGTCGCCAGCTGTCTCTCCCGGGATTTTCATCCAAGTACAAACGCGAAAGTGGCAACGAAACAGAGTCGCCAGCAATGTGTATTTATCCCAAGAGAGGGAAAGGAAACACCGCGTAAACCTGAAGGAAGGAAATAACATGGTCTTGCGACCAAGAGAACTGGATTCGGGAGTCGGTTACGCGCGAGGAAGGTATTAGCACCCCCACGCGTCCATCGTACCCGATGGGATCCACGCTTGCTCGTCTCGATCAAAGGGTGTAAGGAAAGATGCTGGAAAAAAGAACTGGAAAAGGAATGGAAAGAGAGAGAGAAACAAATGTAGGGAAAATAAAAGAAGTGCTCGAATGGGCCCTACCCCACTGCCTACGTATCTCATCGGGAACATGAGAATCAGAGCGACGTAGTTCCCCTCACTAAGGATGGATTGTTTGTGTTTTTTAAGGAACGACTAACGTTCTAGCTCAGGTGTTGCAGGCTCGCTGGTCCGAGTACGTTACCATCTTGCAAGAGAACGAGAAGAAGCACGTTCGTACGTTGAGAGTGAGTGAGATGAGAAAAGAATTCCCGAAGGAAAGACGTCATTATTTGTTTTTGTCTTTTAAGAAATTTTGTTATTTGTTTGCATATGATAGTGTATCTAAATCTTAATCATTGGAATGTGTACATCCTCACATTCCAAGATGGAATGAGTAAGAAAGTACACTAAGTGGGAAGAAGACCCTCACACTTAGTTCCAATTATTAAGGTTCAAACACACTAGCATACTTGTATTTATTAAGTGTTTTTGTTTATTATGAAATGAAGAAGTCTTTTCTTTATTTTTATCTTCAACAAGTATTGCATTTAAGTCCCTCATACAAGATAAAATGTTTAACACATTGACCCAAGATGGGCCATATGCTACACATTTTAAGATTACAAGAGAAGACCCCTTATAATCTTTTCTTTATATGAAAGGCCTAAATGCAATAAATGCCTAGCTTTATTAGATATTTTGCATTTTCTTTGAGATGAGAAGATGAAAGACTCAAGAGCGAATCAAAGGTAAAAATCTATGTGAACTAAGACTCAATCCTAATTGATTAGTTAAGGGAGTGATCCTAATGGTTTGTGAGGTTGCAAAACCTAAAATCTAAAGAAGGAATGAGTTAAAAAATTCACTTCTAAAGTAGAAGATGAATTGTAACTCAAAAGGGGAAGTAATGAGTTAATCAAAGATAGCACATAAGTACTTAACAAAACACAAGGTTGAATTGTAAAAGATGAAAGGAGAGAGGTTTGAATGTGGATTCCTTATCCACACTCAATTTCAACTTACCAAAGCCCCTACATGGTTAGTAAACATGGAAACATGTATAAGAAGTAAAGAGGAACACTTAACACACATTAAAGTTCCAAAGATCAAGATGAAGAATCAAATCCTAATATCACAACCAGAATGTGAATCATATTGACAACAAATGAATATCATCATACAAGTTCAAGTGAACTAGCAACAATCATCATCCATAGCACTTAAACATGTTACTATAAGAAAGGATAGATGAAAGATGAAAAGAAATGAAAAGGACATGCATAAATGGCACATGTAATCCAACAATCAGAATTGAAACCAAATGGAAAATGGTCTATAAACATCTCAAAAGTGCTCATGAATCAACATTAGAGACATTCAAGAAGTGATAGAAGAAGAAATGAAGTGAAAGTTCAAAAGGAAAATGCAAACAATACATGTTAAGAATGCACAAAGTTCAAATTGAAATGAACATGTAAAGATGACCTATAATGTGTACTAAAGACCTATAATATCACTTGAATGGCTCATAAAATATGCAAATGCTCATACAAATATGCACAAAAGAATTCATGCAAACATGCACTAAAGTTAGAATGATATGACATGCATCATGCTTCAAATGTAATGCACCACACAAAAATCAAATGAACTCATGAAAATTATGCAAGCATGGTGTTTAAATGCCTAGGTCAGAATCAAATCACACATCAAGATAGCATGTCAAAATTCAAGGCAAAATGACTTCAAACAATGCATTAGGTCAAGTTGAAACATCATGCAAAAGTGGTGCAAAGATAAGCATCAAAACATGTCATAAAGTGGCCTAAAAAATCAAACAAAAATCATCTAACATGCTTCAATGTATTAGTGAATCAATTCAAAAAGAATCAAGCCAAAACAGTTTGTAATGAGCAAGAACAAAATTCTACAAGCTCATGTATCATACTTGGAATGCACACAAATGGAAATTCAAAGAAAATTATTGAACAGGGGTAAAACTGTAATAAAATCATGAAATAAAAACATCAAAAATTTACTAAATGTCTTGATAATACTCATGAATTTTTCCAGAATTTTATGATGTTGTTTTGTAATTTTAAAAAAATAAAATGAAACGTGCACATAATAGAAAAAATAAAATGAAAGAAAACAAGTAAAGGGGGTGCATGCATAGCAAACCATCAGTTTAAAATTGTTTGGGCTTTAAAACGAGAGGTGTAAGAATCAATTTAGTCCAGTCCAAGTCCAAGCGCATGGAACACAATAACAAACGTGGAATTCAGTCCACAGAGTTGACTCACGTGTGACCATTGGATTAAATCAGAGTCAAACCACAATCAAAGTAAGCAAATCATGCACATCATACTGCTGGTACATCATAACAATCATATACGCATACGCATGCAAGCATCAGATGGATTAAAAATGAATCACGTGACACACACCATCCCCATTAATTCGCTGGCAACATCACCACCCTTGGATTAAAACAAATCAGACGGTCACGACTTAAAACATGAATAAAACCCTAGCAATTCAGACCACCGGCCGGAGAAGACCTCCGGTCATCTTCTCCGGCCAACCTCCGGTGACAATAATTTGCAGGCAAGCACAAATGCACAAAATATACATCATTGGAAAGCTGAAGTGATGAGGAGCATGAATCCAGTGATAAAATGCACAAAAGGTTCATGAAATAAGAGAATCGAACAGAAGAAGTTTTGCCCTAACTTTTCAACTATACCTCTAAAGGCCTATCAACTAGCCAGACAAGTTCTTGAGCTTATAAGAAGCTTCAAGAACCTGATAACATCTTCAAAGCATGTCTATAATGGCTGAAATTCATACTTAAAGATTTGTGACCTTGAGATATTCTTCAGAAAACCAGAGATTCCAAGCTGATTTTGATTCACTCTTGGCCAAATAAAGGCTTAGATGAAGTAGTTGAGTATGAATCAGTGGAAAGAAGTTGAAATCCAAGCTTCAAAACCAGTTGCAATTGTGAAAGATTGAGAGAGAAGCAGATAGAGTTTCTGAAGTGAAACTAAGCAAAATGATGTTCAAAACCAGTTGCAATGGTGAGAGATTGAGAGAGAAGAAGAGAGAGTTTTAGAGAGAGTGAAAAAAATGAGTGTTGAAATGAATTTTGAGAGTGAAGTTTCTACTTATAGTGTGAGCTTAACCATGGTTAACCTGAGTTGGTTGATTGAGTCACGTGAGTTAAGGTGAGTCATCCCTAACTAACTGAGTCAAGTTAGTTAGGGAGAGCAATGATATGGTGTAGATGGTTCATGGTGAACTATGGTGGAGATGAGAGTGAACTTGAAATGGCAAGGTTGTTGTAGCAGAAACTTGTTCAGCAAGCTTTCATTCTTTCCACTTCCATGTATAATGAAGCACGTGACATGGTATATGTGAAAGGTGCTTGGTTTAAAATGGCAATGGATGAATGGTATAACAACATCAACAACATTTGTTTTTTCTGATTTTTATGACAGTTTGGCACCAATGGAAATAAGCAAGTTTGAGAAGGAAATTCTCCATGTTCATGGCATGGAATGGCATGCTTTTGGAATTAATGAAAAGAGGGATCATAATAGAACAACTTTGGTATGAGAAATGAATTGAATTGAGGCTTGGAATAGGTTGGAAAATAGATTGGAACACAAAGGTTTGGAACTGGTCAGGGGCGAGGAATATCATGTCATGGCAAGGCAACAATGCGCATGGCTTTTCAGCATAATCACCCTATCTTGAGACCAAGATTTCTCCCTCATAGCTTGACCAAATCAAAATTTCCCCAACATCAACATTGAAGAGGGCATTGAAAGGAACAATTTTGATGTTGACAAGTTTTTCAAATGGAGCTTTTATCATTGAGAAAAATGAGCAAACATTTGGTACACCACATGTTTGTAAAAATGATGGCGCATAGGCCTGGGAATCCTTGGTCATGACCTGATTTTGGACCTACTTTCCTCAAACTTTGATCAATCATATCTCACTCAATTTTTATCCAATGGAAATGTTCTAGACATGGATTTGAAGCTTAAAACAAGATCTTTTGTTGTGGTTGAGTGGAATTTTCATTTGATGTCGCAATTTTGAATGGCCTTGGTTCAAAGTCTAGTGCAAAATGGCCAAAACTTTCCTTATTTAGTAACCCTACTTCTTCCAAAAATGGCAACTTTTCAAATCTTGATTTTTCATGATCCTTTTGGAATTTCTTGATAAAATTTTGTACATTGGTAACATTTAACATGAATTTCATGAATTTGGCCTCAAAAAGTCAAGAGTTGACTTTTTCCTCTGATTATTTGACTTAGCCCCAATTTTCCTGATTTTTTATCTTTCTTCCAATTGAACCACTTCTAAAACCAATTGAGAGGCAATTTTCCACACTCAAACACTTAAGGACATGTAAAATACCATGAGATCAAGTTTTGTCCAAAAAATCAGAGATACACTGATTTTAGGTCAAACCCTAATTTTGGCCCCTTCTGGTTAGGAGGAAATTGCACATCTTCCAAATCCAAATTCCTCTGAGTATGTTGTGTATCCTCTTAAAGGATAGTGAGATATGACACTTGAGGGTGACTTTGAACCAATAAGCTATCTCGTTTGAGTGTTTTCCTTCAGTTCTTTGGACCTCTTGCATAGTGAAGGATGTAGTGCTTCAATCTCCTATTGAATCTCACTTTCTTGAGGTTTTGGATGATCAATTGAGATAGTATGAGACATGAAAGACCTCTTAGCTTGCCTTGAGGCAACTTGTTTGACCTTTTGTGCCTTGAATGATTCCTTGATTGCCCATCTTTCACCTGATCACATGCGTTGATGGTAAGAGGGATGCTATGCTTCATTTTTCTATGCTAAAGACGCAATGCAATGCTAATGAGATGGATATGATATGATATATGATAATGCTATGCTATGATGACAAAAGAGAGAGCAAATTTTGGGGTATTACATATACGTCCAAGTTTTTTGATCCTTAAATCAATTGCTTCCTCGAGACCCATGATACAAGCTTCGTATTCGGCCTCGTTGTTCGTACATTTGAACGTAAGTCGAGCGGTGAAAGGAATGTGGGTACCCTGAGGGGTGACAATGATTGCCCCAATTCCGTTTCCATAATGATTAACTGCTCCATCAAAGACAAGTCCCCATTAGGAACCTGGTTCTGGCCCTTCACTGGGTAATGGTTCATCGCAGTCTTTCATCTTTAGATACATGACATCTTCGTCTGGGAAGTCAAACCCGATTGATTCCTGATCGTCAATTGGTTGATGAGCCAAATGATAAGCTAAAATACTTCCTTTAACGGCTTTCTGAGCGTGGTACTATATGTCATATTCTGATAACAACATCTGCCAACGGGCAATTCTTCCTGTGAGAGCAGGCTTTTCGAAGACATACTTGATTGGATTCATTTCTGAGATTAACCAAGTAGTATGATGAATCATGTATTGACGTAGACGTTTGGCTGCCCAAGCCAAAGCACAGCAAGTTTTCTTGAGCATCGTGTACCGAGTTTCGCAGTCGGTGAAATTCTTGCTCAAATAGTAGATGGCAGACTCTTTCCGTTTGGTTTCGTCTTGTTGGCCAAGTACACATCCCATTGAGTTCTCTAGGACTGTGAGGTAAATGATCAGTGGTCTTCCTTCCACTGGAGGTGATAGAATCGGCGGATTCAACAGGTATTCTTTAATACTGTCGAAGGCGGTTTGGCAATCTTCTGACCAAACACAATCCTGATTCTTTTTGAGTAATTTGAAAATCGGCGCACACGTGGCGGTCATAAGGAATATGAACCCGGAGATGTAGTTCAAACGTCCCAAGAATCCTCTGACTTGTTTTTCAGTTTTCGGAGAAGGCATTTCTTGAATGGCCTTGACCTTGTCAGGATCAACCTCAATTCCTTTCTGGCTGACGATGAACCCTAGTAGTTTCCCTGAACGGACACCGAAGGTGCACTTGTTAGGATTCAAGCAGAGCTTGAATTTTCTTAGACGTTCGAACAATTTTGACAGATGTTCAACGTGCTCACTCTCTGTTTTAGATTTTGCAATCATATCATCGACATATACCTCGATCTCTTTGTGTATCATGTCATGAAACAGAGTAGTCATGGCCCTTTGATAGGTTACCCCGGCGTTCTTCAAGCCGAACGGGATCACCTTGTAACAAAAGGTGCCCCATGGGGTAATGAACGAAGTTTTCTCCATGTCTTTCGGCGCCATTTTGATCTGATTATAGCCCGAGAATCCATCCATGAAGGAGAAAACTTTGAACTTTGCTGTACTGTCCACCAGCATGTCAATGTGTGGTAAAGGAAAGTCATCCTTTGGACTAGCCTTGTTCAGATCTCGGTAGTCGACACACATTCTGACTTTTCCGTCCTTTTTGGGAACGGGTACGATGTTGGCTAACCATTGAGGATATTCAGATGTAGCGAGGAAACCTGCGTCGATCTGTTTTTGTACCTCCTCTTTGATTTTGATGGCCATGTCCGGGTGAGTCCATCTCAACCTCTGCTTTACTGGGGGACATTCCGATCTCAACGGTAAGTGATGTTTCACGATGCTGGTATCCAACCCTGGCATGTCCTGATAGGACCAAGCGAATACATCGGGGAATTCTTTGAGAAGCTTTATCAAACTCTCTTTGGCAGTTGGACTGAGAAGTGCCCCAATCCTGATTTTTTTCTCTCTTGTTCTAAACCCAAGTTTACCGTTTCCAACGGTTCTTTGTGAGGTTCAATGGACCTTTCCTCTTGTCTGAGTAGTCAGGAGATCTCTTCTGGAATTTCGTCGTCATTTTCTTCTTCAGCCTCGAATATCGGGAACTCAAAGTCGGGAGAAGGCATTGGATTGTATGTTTCAACTGGGTTTAAAACAAGGAATCTGCATGACATGATGATTCGTGTTTAGAAGAGATAGAGAAAATGCGAGTGTGTGCAGTGTATTTATTTCACTGCTTGTTTTTATTTTTAATTGTTTTTTAGGATTAACATTTTCTGAAAAAGCAAAAAGAGAAAACAGCGATTAATGCGGAAATTACAGAACGACGTTATTTTATTAATGAACAAGTCGATTCTTGAAACTACAGCCCTATAAAACAAAACTCTGTCGCTTTGGGCGAAGCGAAGAGGGAAATTTACAGCCCTATCAAAACATCCGTTTCACCTGGGCAGGGTGAAAGGTTAAAGATGGCAATTACTTTGACTGACGAACGACTTTCGGAGCATCAACAACAACCCATTGGCGGCGAACTCCTCGGTGAATCACAAAGTCTGGCACCTTCCTTGATTTGTCTTCAGAAATGACGCTGATTTCTGGTGGAGCGGGATCATTGGAATCTGTCTCCCAGGCAGAATTGTCTTAGGAGAATTCCTCAGTTGTATTTTGCATAGCATTTGTGCTCTCAGCTGTATCTCCCCATCCCGTAGGCTGGATGTCTTCGAACCTGATACGAGAGCTTCCGGGTGCAGTGTACTTGACCATATAGTCGTATTTTCCACTCGGTTGTCCCAAGGTGTCCCACACTTCTTTCGAACTGGAGGAGTCATCTCTCTCGATGACGTTGACCTCGGGAAAAGCATAGTTGATGAATTCAAGTCCTGCAAATGTTGCGAATTCATCTTCATGTTGAGTAGTTTCTGAATGACCTGAGTGTTGATCCTATGACATGGCGGGGACACAGGTATTTTGTTCAATGATGCTCAGTTGATTTTCATTGTTCTGCTGATTCTCTTGCCCCAAGTTTCCTGGGTAGGGCTGCCACATTGGCAGACCATCCATTGGGCCATAGTAGGTGTAGTCAAAATTGTCTTTCATCGGAGTGTCTTCCTCTAATGAATTTGGCGGAGCACGGCATCCTTCCGGATCACAATCCCCGTATATCATTTCGACACCTGACCGTGGTATAAATCTCGGACTCTGTGGGGGATAGCAAAATGGCATAGGCACCTCTTCCTGAGACATATAACTGTCCTCGTTAAGGTAGGACTTCCATTCTTCATCTCTGTCAGAGGGATCTTCCTCATTGATAGCATGTACTGCTAGAGACACTGGGTGAAGAAAACCTCCACTGTGGAAGAAGTTTTGAAGGGGATGAAGATTTTCATCGTTTGCAGCTGTCTGGGTACAGGTTGTAGAAAAACCAAGACCCTTCTTTGTTTTATTGTCAATAGGAATAACAAGCTGTCCCTATCCGGTTGTATCGGTACTCTCGACCGCTTTGATAGCATCTTTGTATGAGGAAATCGAGGTTCCTCCTTGGGATTGATTGTCCTTGCTCACTGACAGTGCTTGGAACTGATTTCCAATAACCTCCTCGGGTTCTACACAAGTAGATGATGATAAGTTACTCATGAGCAAGGCCTGTTCTCCATAGACTGTGACAAGTTGATCGTTCTGGATGAACTTTAGCTTTTAGTGGAAGGTTGAAGTAACCACTCCAGCCTGATGTATCCAAGGTCTTCCTAATAAACAACTGTATGTTGCCCAGATGTCCATGACCTGGAAAGTGACTTGGAAAGTGTGAGGACCAATAGTTATGGGAAGGTCAACTTCGCCGATAACTGTTTTTCTGGATCTGTCGAACGCTTTGACGACGACCTCGCTGATTCTCATCGGAGGGCCTTTGAATGATAACTGCATCAAAGTGGACTTTGGCATAACATTCAGGGCTGACCCTGTGTCTACCAGTACGCTGGATAAAGCATCGTCCTGGCAGTTAACTGTAATGTTGAGCGCCATGTTATAACGGCGACCCTCTTCAGGTAATTCCTCATCACTAAATCCCAAATTATTGCAGGAAGTGATGTTAGAGACAATGCTATCGAACTGTCTGATTGTTACATCCTGTTCCACAAAGGCTTGCTCCAAGACTCTCTGTAGAGCCTCCCTATGCGCTTCTGAACTGAGTAACAGTGATAACACAGAGATCTTTGAAGGAGTCTATAACAGCTGATCCACAATGTTATATTCACTCCTTTGGATGAGCTTCAGCATCTCATCATCATTTTTCGAAAGGTCGGGATTACTGGATTGACCGACTGATGGATCGGGAGCTTCTGTCTGAAGTTCCTTTTCCTTGTTGGATTCTCCAACTCCTCGGTTGAAGATTCGAACGCTCCGTGTTACACGACTGATGTTTGCAATATTCACAACGGAGGGTAATGGAATTTCCTTTCCATTTTCAATTGTCATTGCACCGTATTTGTAAGGGATGGCCTTAGCTGATTCATACGGTAATGGTCCCAGTAGACAGATGACTACGGGAACCCTCTAATTTTTCTGACCATCATAAGTAATCTCGATCCGTTCCCGGTTGGGATCTTTAGATTCGTCAAGTAGACGGATAATGGCAAAAATATTCCTGGTCTAGTGATGACCAGAGATTGTGACAACATCCTCGACTTGCTCGGCAAGGTAGTTCGACGACCAATTGATGGGTCCAGAACCCGGGTATGGACGAATCTCTCCACAATCCACCTGACCCTGAAGAGCTGCTCTCACAAGGTAACACCCTTGGTTACCTTCTGAACAGACATTACAACGGTCATAATTATGTGGTGGCACCTGGCCACGCCCACTTTGAATACAATGTAACCTCACTAGGTTAGCTTCCACAGATCGGACATCCTGACTTTGACGCCGAGTAGGATTCCTGTTACTGATACTAATTTGCTGAGTATCTTCATCCATGTAGATTGGCATCCACCAGTGATTTAACAAGTACTGAAGTGCCTCCTGGACAAGGGTACAACCCCGATCGTTTTCGCAACCTGCTTTACAGCTTTGATAGTTATGTGATATTAAGAATCCGAGTTGGACCTGCTCAGCATGTAACTCTACCAGGTTGGTATTCATCACGTGAATATCGAAGATCTGAACCATGTTGATTTGATAAGGGTTCCTATCATGGTAGTCTTGGATCCATCCAAGATCCATCTGACGCTGGAGGGCCTCCTGTATGAAAGAGCATCCCTGTTTGTTTACCGAGCAAGTCAGACAAGAACTGTAATTGTGCCGCAGCAGATTATGATACTGGCTTTGCCTTGAGTGCATCACCACTAGGTTAACATTCATTGCACGGATATCGTGGTTCTGAATGACATTAAAATTCGTATAGACCATGTTAACTCCACGAACTCGGTGTTCCTGGATCCATCCGAGATCCATCTGTTCCTATAGAGATGCTTGCACCACAGAACATCCTTGATTGTTTTTAGAGCAGACATCACATTGATGATGATTATGAGGTGGCACATGGCCATATCCACTCTGTCTACAATGCATCTTGACCAGATTGGTTTTCAACAAGAGTACATCATGAATTTGATAGACATTGTTAATCTCTCCTTCTATCAAATTGACTTCAGCCTTCTCATGTTGAGGCAGCGGGTTCGTGAGAACATTAGGATTTGTATCCTTGAAGGATAAGACCCCGCTCCTAACAAGTTTTTCACGTCGAACTTGAAATTGAGACAAGTCTCGATGTTATTCCCTGATCCTCCTTGGTGGTAAGGGCAAGTTTGATCCACCTTAAACCAAAAAGGCGGATTTTCTGGTACTGTAAGAGGAGATTTAGTCTGAATATGCCCCTTAGCCAGTAGTAATAGAAACAGCTCTGCGTACAACATGCGTATAGGATCAAATCCTGGTGGCCGTGTTGTATAGTTGTTGTTATATGGAGGACGAGCCTGCTGAAGAGGTTGTTGTGTCCTTTGCTGATTAGGTTGGCTCTGCGCAACCTGAGGTTGATACGTAGGAATAGGCGCAAGGTCGATAGCAAGAGTTACAGCTGCTACTGGTTGATAACGTCGCCTTTGCTTTCCGAGAGAGATATTCCCAATATCTTGCTCTTTTTTCTTAGGGAGAGCACTACCGTATTTTAGTACCGCTCGTCGATCCAGTGTCTTTTACCAAACGTCCCTCTCGGACGACTTCCTCAAGACGTACGCCCATGCCGACCATCTCGGTGAAATCACTGGGTGCACTGGCAACCATTCGGTCATAGTAAAATGAGCTTAAGGTCTTTAAGAAGATCTTTGTCATCTTTTTTTCCTCAAGAGGTGGAAAATTTTGTGCGGAAATTTCACGCCACCTTTGAGCATACTCCTTAAAGGTTTCCTTGTCCTTTTGTGACATCGATCTGAGTTGATCTCTGTCCAGTGCCATGTCCAAATTGTATTTGTATTGTTGGACGAAGGCATTGCCAAGATCTCTGAATGTGTTGATCGTGGCACGGTTTAAACCCATGTACCATTTGAGTGCGGCACCGGTTAAACTATCCTGGAAATAGTGAATCAGTAGGTCCTGATTCTCCGTCTGAGCTGACATCCGCCGAGCGTACATCACCAGATGGCTTTGAGGGCAAGAGTTACCCTTGTATTTTTCAAAGTCGGGCACTTGAAATTTGTGCGGAACTTTCACATTGGGGACCAAGCAGAGGTCTGCGGCGTCCTTTCCAAATAGATCCTGACCGCGAAGGGCTTGCAGCTCCTTCTGCATTTTCAGGAACTGCTCCTGGAATTCATCCATTCTATCGAATATAGTTTCCTTTTTACCAGCAGGTATTGGTGGAATCTGTCCTTCCGGGACAGTGTGCACCACAGGGGGTGGTACCGTAACTACGGCAGCGAATCTTGGCGTTTCCTGAAGTTTGTAACCTTCAGGAGTCTTCAGTATGCCCCTGGCATCTTCGCTTTCCCGAAGTTTGTAACCTTCAGGCCCAACGGCTTCTGTTGTGATTCCCTGATCTTCAGTGATCGGCGGAACATATCATTCCGAGATATAGTTAACAGGCATGCCCCAGGGACGATCTTTCGGTATTTGATACCTGGGATCATACTTCTCCACTATGGGCGTCGAGGTGATCTCTGAGATCACAGTTCTTTGTAGCTGAGCTTCTGCCATGGCTTGCATGTCGTTATGAAGATTTCTCATATCCTCTCTCAGAGCGTCGATCTCTTCTTTCAACTCTCTATTTTCTTCCTCAAGATCATCCATCTTTTTCTGACGATTGGCCTGAGTATTGTATGAATGAGACAGTTTGACTCTAGAATCGAGACACAAACGTGAGATTCGTAGGTAAGAAGAATACGCGATGTGAGAATGATGAATGCAATGATTATATTAATTGTTTTTTTGGTTTAATCATAATAAACTACGATAATTAGATTGCAAATATCAAACAGCGGGGAAACCCCTTTTTATTGAAATTCAAAGGATTACAGAAATGAAAATACAGTAGATTACAAGGTGCGGAAACAGAAACCTAAGCTAAAGGGTCCCGAGTCCTCTCTGAAGAGAAATCGGGTGCTGACTCTGGTACTTTCCTTTTCTTTGACCGGGGCTCTTGGGCGGTTGTCGGGTTGTCATTCCTTTGCCAGGTGAAAGGAGTGAGCAAATTCCTTTGGTCATCTTTATTATCCACAGCATGTTGCTCTAAAATCTCAATCAGAGCGTCTTTCTCTTTCAGTAATTGCTGTATTTTGATGCACTCTATGTCGAGGGTGCGGTACTTGTTCTTCCAAGACCTCCTCTCCCGTTGAACTTTGTTGAGAGTAACCTGAAGCTTTTCAGATTCCGTCATGAAGTACATGACAGATTCCCTCGGCAGAAGAATTCCGTAACGAGGATAAGGCATCTTTAGCTTGAGAGCTCTGGTTTGTACCCAATGGAGATAAGGCTCCATCGAGACACAGTCCGATTTTCCCAGAGACTCTCGTCCTTTCTTATGAACGTGCTTCCAAGCGTACACTATTTCCATCTTTAATGCTCTGTCGTTTTCTCCTTCTTTGAAGAAAAGACCTTCCAGATGAACACTCCGTGGGATGTGTCTCATCGGGTATCCAAATTGACGCTGAACGAGAACTGGATGGTAATTGATTCCTCCCTTAGTTCCTATAAGGGGTACGTTGGGAAAGTTTCCACAACGGTCAATGATCCTGATCCCATCATAGATCCTATTACACCAATCTATATCAGAGTTGGTGAGGGACATGATCTTCTGCGACCAACGTAAGGCACTCTTGCAATTCCAAAAAGCAGCAGACTTGGGTAAGTGAGAGATAAACCATTTGTAAAGCAGAGGTACACATCATGTGATCTCCCCTCCGCTGTACAAATTTCCCAAGTGTACAGAATGATACGCATCTGCGAGCAAAGTCGGTACAGGGTTTCCAATGAGAAAAACCTTAATGGAGTTGATATCGACTAAGTTATTGATGTTGGGAAACAAAAATAACCTGTAGGCGAGTAAGACAAAGATGCTTTCAAAAGCAGTCACGTTTCCTATACTGGCAAAACACAGGGCTTTCTTTGTCAAGAACTGGGCTGGCAAACCTTGTATGCCACCTGTAGCGGTCATGTGAGTCCTGACCTCAGACTCGTCCAAATGAATTGCTCTTGCAATGGTCTGATTCTTTGGAATTTCTTCCAGTCCAGAAAATGGAGCTCAATCTGTGATATGTAAATCGATCAGATGAGAATACTCCTCCAACGTTGGTGCGAGCTGGTAATCCGGGAATGTGAAACAGTGATAAACCGGATCGTAAAACTGAATGAGCGGATCCATGATTCCCTCAATTACATGGACTCTTAATAGTGGTAGCAAACCTCCGTGCTTGGCTCTGAAAGCCTCTGGGTTAGTGATCATTCCTACTAACCTTCTCAAATCCTCTAGTTCTGGAATCCTGAAGGTGTACTTATGAGTTCTCCTTCTACCAAAATCCATTAGTGCAATCCTTTTCTCTGATATTTGCAATCACAGTCTTAGTTTAATTTGAAAAGCAGAGAGACTAGAAGAGAAAATTTTTTTTTGAATGTTTTAATGTTTTTTAAATGAATGCGTGAATGCGGCACACAAAAACATAGAAAAAACATGGGGTCAAAGGGTCGTTGTCATGAAGTCAAGGCTCTACCCATCCCCAAAGGTTTATACTAAGGTGATTTTTGTACCTGTACTCATTATCACCAGCTCCTCCCAGGAAAGTAAAACAACAAGCAGATCGCCAGCGAGTTGTAGAGCAATCTTAAAGTAAGTACCATTCACCGAGAATAGATCACCAGCCTCAAATGAGGGTAGTATCGCGTGACAACTATTTCCGATAGCTTCCGGACTACAAAAGGGTTTGGCTCCTCAGCTTCTCAGACATCACAATCGGCCCATTGTCTAGGTGAGAGAATGGGTTGCATTGGTCAGCCTCCACTGAGGTTGATGGTCGACCTCGTCGCCATCACTTATCTTAAGTGTATACTCAATCTTTCCACATGCGGCATCACACGCATTCCCATTAGCAGAAAAATAAACATGTATAGCAATTAGGAAAAGCAGTATATATATTTGTCCTAAACATCCTAGACCTTTAAAGCTATGAATCCTAAGTTCCTGACAGAAATGGGTTCCCCGACGAAAGCCCCAATCTGTGGTTTTCACATAAGTGAAGAGAAAAAAGGTTTAGAAATCGGCCCCACGGTGGGCGCCATTTTTTCTGTAACGAGCGATTTTGGACGCGGTTCTTAAGCGCTGGTCGCTCTCACTGCAGTTGAGTTTACTACAGGTCGATTCATTTTTTATCCTATTAAAGCTGATGAAGAAAGGGAAATAGATGTCTCTAATTAACCCTGCTTGCATACCGAGTTTAAACAGCGGTCTGTTAGGTTACGGATGCGATCAATGTGGTGGGGACCTTTGTATTGGTTATTTGTATTTTCGCCAATACTGATTTCTCTCTGGGATTTTGTTAGGATACTGCTTTAGATTATGGTATATGGGATTTAGGGTTTTTGTTTAGTGTGCTCGCTAAGATTTTTTTCTTTCAATCTTATGCCTACGTATTTCCGTTTACCGAAACAGGGAAATCAGAGCGTTCGTAGTTCCTCCTATTCTATGGGAGGAAATGGGTGTTTTGGTGTCTTGTTCAAAGCCCAAGACTTGAAGCGAAAGGTGGTTTGTATCTTGTTCAAAGCCCAAGATGTGAAGCTGAAAAGCCTATTGTATCTTGTTCAAAGCCCAAGATGTGAAGCTAAAGGTGTTGACTTTAGAGAGAATTTGTCATCTCTAAAGAGGGTCTGTTTGTCACAACTGTTGGGTGACTGACTGTAAAGGAGGATTACTTTAACTGGGATGTATGAATCCGACAATGCCATAATTTCCTTTATAGGGGATTTTATCCTGAAGGAGAAGACTTTAACTCAGTGTAGAGCAATGATATCTTTCCTTAGGAATTTCTCATGCTAAAAGAGGGACAGTGGCATGGATATAGATGATCCAGAGGCTTGCCGCTTACAGCAATTAGATGAAGGGGAAGGAGTTATTGATGTTTGTGTACTGTGAACAAGGCACGGCTTTGATGCTAAAAGGTTGATTAGATCAACCAGTGGTTTTCTTATACAAAGCCTAAGAGGAGGCTATTATGTGTCTCGTACAAAGCCCGAGAGAGAGGCTAAAAGGTTTTGACTCGACGATGGAGTCTTTTGGTATCTCGTATAAAGCCCGAGATGAAGGCTACTTGACTTAACAAGAGAGTTTTTTGTATCTCGTACGAAGCCCGAGATGGAGGCTAAAATTTGTTTGGCTCAATAAGAACCTTTTTGTATCTCGTATAAAGCCCGAGATGGAGGCGAAAGGGTGATTGACTCAACGAGGGAGTCTCTTTATGTGTCTCGTACAAAGCCCGAGAGAGAGGCTAAACGTTGTTTGACTCCGCTGGGGAGAATCATTGTACAAAGCCCAAGAGGAGGCTATGGTGACTGTTTTAGTTGAGTGACAGGTCCATTATGCTGATTTTGAAAGAGAAAATCAGTTCTTATATGAGCAACACTGTACTCGAGGATTTGATTCGAGGATTCGGGCTATTCCTGTTCTTTAAGGAAGTGGGAAATCCGAAGGGTATTGAGACTGTCCAAGTCTGCGGGTTTTCTTCCTATTTTTGAAGGGGTGCTTGAGAATGTCTTTGAGACCCATGGGAATTAGACTGTCCATGTCTAGAGTTTTATCTTTTGTACTATGCTTTGAGAAACAGTAGTAGACTCTTTGAAAGGACTG
This sequence comes from Lathyrus tuberosus, assembly GCA_022829125.1. NCBI lineage: Eukaryota > Viridiplantae > Streptophyta > Magnoliopsida > Fabales > Fabaceae > Lathyrus > Lathyrus tuberosus. Next base: position 985,843 of record JALAZF010000153.1, read on the forward strand.
TTCTATGCAGATGACTAAGTTCTGTTCCTATACCTCTAGGAGGTCGTCGGGACAATTTGTACGAAGCCCAAGAGGAGGCTGGAAACTTTTAAGAAGCCGACGGGTCCTTGTACGATGCCCAAGAGGAGGCTATCATTCCCGGAGGAAGAGATCATTATACGAAGCCTAAGAGGAGGCTGTGAATACTTCTAAGAAGCCGAGAGGTCCTTGTACCAAGCCCAAGAGGAGACGGGGTTGCTTTTAGGAAGCCTGTGGGTCCTTGTACGATACCCAAGAGGAGGCTGATGCTTTTAAGAAGCCGATGGGTGCCCAAACCCCGAGAAATTCAAGACAGGCTATTCACGAGGAATAGATCAAGCTAGGAAAGTTCGAGAATTTGGAAGAAACTCAAGAGATGCCATTCACGGAGAAAAGATCATCTCTGGGGAATAGAGTTTCTTGACAAGTGCTTTTAAGAAGCCTATGGGTCCCCAAACCCCGAGAAGTTCAAGACATGCCATTCACCGAGAATAGATCAAGCCAGGAAAGTCCAAGAATTTGGAAGAAACTCAAGAGATGCAATTCACGGAGAAGAGATCATCTCTGGGGAGTAGAGTTTCTTTGACAACTTCTACGAGTGACAGTCTGAGAAAGGGTTCAAAAAGAATCTGCCTTTCACATCTCCATATTGTTTAACCCCAAGAGGAGGGAAGACTGTGTCTGGTAATCCTATGGGGATCTAGTTTTGACTATTTAAGAGTGATCAACGGGCTTAATGCTAGACGTAATTGTCGGGGAAACTCTAAATATCTATACTATTATTACACAGTTGATATGAGTTTATGAAAGAAGACTTACAGCGAAACAGACCCACAATACAGTTATATGTATATGAAAGCGGTAAATGAAAGCAATAACCACTTACTCGGTTGTAGAGCTTCCATGCTGTTTGGTTAGTTGTTCAACAAAGAAAGATTAAGAACAACAATATATTCAAAATCAAAGGAGAAAGTGCTTTGAAAAAGAAAGATTTGGGGCTTACAGCTCAAGGAGAGACCCAGGGTTTTATCAGTGAGCGCACTGTTGAATTTGTACAGAGGGACTTATACAAGTGACTGAGGCCCAAAAATGTTTTCTGTACAAGGGGGTTGGGTCTTACACTCTCTCTGGAGGCCCAAAAAGTTTTAAAGAAAAAGAGTGGGGCTTATAACACGAGGGTAGGCCCAATTATTTTTTTCCGTTTGAAATGGCGATCGCGCCGAGATTTTCTTTTAACGCGAAGGGACTTATACAATAAGTGAGGCCCAAAATGATTTTGGTTAAAAGGGGGTTGGGTCTTACACTCTATTAGAGGCCCAAAAGTTTTGAATGAGTCTTATAGCTCAAGGAGAGGCCCAAGGTTTGATTTTTGAATTGGCGAGCGCGCCGAGGTTTTTGAAAATACAGTGGGACTTATACAATAAGTGAGGCCCAAAAAATAGTTGGTATTTTACAAAAAAAGGGTTGGGTCTTACACTCTAATAGAGGCCCAATAGTTTGTTTGATGAGGGTGAAAATCAAAGAAACCCTAATTTTAATCTTTAAATAGTAAATATTTAAAGAAAATCAATGAAAAACACCAAATAGATTTGAATAAACCACTTGTGATTTTTGTTTAAGGTTTGAAAAATGAGGTATAAATCACAAGAGATATTAAAACTCATTTGGTCTTGATTTTTCAAGATGGATGTTCATTTTAAAATGTTTAAAAACAAATAAAAATGAATTTATTCACAAAAATACTAATTATATTAAATACGTAATATAAATCTAAATTTTTTGTGGAATAAAATATTTCAACATTTTTATGATTTTTTTCCAAAAGAATCAGTCAAAAATAATTAAAATTGAGTGAGTTATTAATTTTTCAAATCATTAACAAAATAATATGAAAAATAGGAAAATAGGAAAAAGTGATAAAAAAAAAGGTCTGGGGCGAGGGGGATTCGAACCCCAGACCTTTCGCTTGCCAATACATACAAACCAGCTGATCAACCACTAGGGCGCAATGCCAATTCATTAATAACATGGCAAGTGAAAAATATATATCAAACTAGTTGGATTTTCTGAAAATGGCGCCATGGCCATCTTCTTCCTCTAGCTTGTGCATGAAGCCCTCCATCTCTCTCGTTTCTCAACCATTTGACATGATTCAAACACCAAACTCATGCGTTTTTTCACAAGGAAGAAGATGGCAATACCCAATTTCATTCATTTTCAGTGTATAGCAAATTATATCATTGTGGCCGTATGAACCCTAATTTTGCAAAAGCAATCGAGTAGGCATGAGTATGAGTGCTATGATCAAATTTTTTGAGGGAAAACAATCAACATATGATGGCAAGCAATTGGCAAAAATATCATGCGAGGAAATATGCATGGATCATGGAGTTGGAGTTTTGAGGCTTACCTTGATGCAATCTGAAATGGAACTCTGCACAAACCTTGTTCTAGTTGTGAATTAATGATCCCTACAGCTTCAATGGATGTTATGGAGTGTGTTGCAAGCTTTGGAACACTTTGAAACTCTTTGGATCAAGCTGGAGACCTTCACCTGCATAATTGAGGCATAATGGCTTGGTTGAAGGGTGATTTTGAGCCTGAGGTGTTACAGTCAGTGTTTAAGTGTTTGGACACCTCAAATACATCATATGTGATGTGTTTGAGCAATTGGAATTGATTGCTTAAGGCTGCAACTCAAAACCCGATAGTGGTTACTCAAAAACCAAGAAACTTGAGGTTTAAGGAAGAATGAGAGAAAGCAATGCTGTAACTAGATTTGGTGTGAGTTGAATGATCCATTGGAACCTCTATTTATAGGTGATCAACTTTTGTCTTGGAGGAATAGTGAATGGCTGCTGGATCAGATCACATTTACATGGATTGGCTTGGAGGATTTCTTCTCAAGCAAGGCAAACTAGCCATTCCCAAGAGCAGGGCTATGCCTTGACCAAAATCACATTCTTCAGATGTTTTTATTGTTGTTTAATCAAAGAACTTGACTGAGTAGAGTGGCTTTGTTGAAAATGCACTATTCCACATTAATGCCCCTTTGAATTCAAGGCAAAATGTGCCAAAGTGGATGAATTTCAAGTTGGAAGATTCCTTGGCTTTTTGACTCAACCCTATCAGTTGGATCAGTTGGTTCATGATCAGATTGAAGGCATGTGGCATAGTGATCACTCCTTTTGACTTAGAAATCATGGATGGCACAAAACCCCCAAACTGATTTTTCATGGCAGCCTTGACATGGTGTGTTGTGGCAGCCATAATTCTTGGCACAAGTGGATTGGTTTCATGCTATTGAGTTGCTTGGATTCTTGGCAACATTTGCAACAACATTGATGTTTATCTTTGGAACTGATTCAGCTTGTAACTGTGTGAAAAAACCCCACAAGTTTTGGTGTTTCCACAATGAATTGGTTTCATGCCATTTTGGCTCACTCATAGCTCAAAATCCACAATGAATTGGAGTTAGGTCTAGTTGAAGTTTTTGTAGAGGGAAATGAGATCTACAAATCAAGCCTTGGATGGGAGAAAATGGCTTTGTGGTTTAGGAGTTATGACCCTCCAAAGTTTGGTACCCTAGCCACTTTATTTTTAACTTAGAAAATTTTCTAAGTTTTTATTATGGTTACCCCTTTTACAAGTTATCCAACTTTTCTTGATTTTTCTTGATGAATGATGATTCAAATCATACATTAACATCATTTTAGGGTTAAAAACCCATTTTTGTGAAAAATCTCAAAAAGTCAAAATTTGACTTTTGTGCACAGTTGACTTTTTATCAGATGAATTCCAAACTGTACAATTCTTCAGGAAATCATGTCCTTGACCTAAATCAAACTTGATGGACATGTCCCATGGGTGTTATAGGGTATATTGATGCATGTCATAGGGCTTGGGAGCATGTCCTGGTTAAAGGTCAAAGTTACAGTTGACTTTTTCCTTAAAACCCTAACTGGGGTGCAGATGAAATTGAGGCTTGTTGCTCAAGCTTCTTGGATTAATCCATTATTGCAAATGGATCAATGTAGTGTATTAGAGACCCTCAAATCCTCCTTTGAGGTCTTGGCTCATGATTTGCCCTAAAAGTCAACTTAGGGGTGAATTAGGTCAAGAAACCCTAATTCCTGATTTTTGATGAATGCATCCCCTGAGGCAAAATTGACTTGATGATTGGGTCCATGAGGTTCCATGGAGTATATTAGGTTGTGTTTTGGATCCTTGGCTCATGCCCAGAGGAAAATTTCCCTTTGGAGGCCCTGAACGACCAAAACCCTAATTTGGTGATGCTGGCAATCTTGAGGCTTGATCCACCTAGAAGGGAGCATCCTTTTGATACATTGTGGATGTTTGAGAGGTTTAGACAAGTTGAAGATCATGTCATTCCTTGATTGATCCTTTGTCTAAATACTCAGAGAGGGATTGAAACCCTAATTTTGATTGCAGTGGATGCTCAACCATCTCTAGGGAGATTGATGAGGCATAAAGGTACATCCATATTGTGATGATGATTTGCACAATGATGGGAAATCTAAGTGGTCAAAATTTGGGGTATGACAACTTGGTGTACAAATAAGTCCCCTGGTATCTAACTTCATTAATGCTTTCTTTGGCAATACATTCAATGATGATCCGGTATCAACCAACACATGTGACATCAGTGAACTACGACACTCAATCGAAATATGCAGGGCATTATTATGATTCCTCCCAGCGGGAGTCAAATCAAGATTTGTGAAACCCAAGCCATTGCCAGCGTTCACATGTGCTACAACCCCTTCCTGCTGGTTGACAGAAATCTCTTGAGGAACATAGGCTGCATTCAAAACTTTCAGAAGAGCATTCCTATGAGCTTCAGAACACAATAGAAAAGACAGAATAGAGATCTTGGACGAGGTCTAATGTAACTGGTCCACGATCTTGTAGTCACTTTTCCTGATAAGCCTCATAAACTCCTCCACATTCTCTGAAAAAGGTCTAATGTAACTGTTTTCCCTTATCTTGACTTGAAGTACTGGGTTGATCATTAACAGGAGTAAGCACTCTACCACTTCTTGTTATAGTATCAACTTCAACCTTAACCTCTGAACTAGTACTCACTGGTGCAATAGTCATTAATTCCTGCTTTTGTCCATTAACAAATACACTAGCATCATAATTCCAAGGGACGACTTGGGTACTTTCGTACGGAATGGGTTTAGGACCTGAAATAACAACCGGCGCTGGTCTCGCCAGCCCTGATATTACAACTGTCTTGAAAGGAATAACAATAGTAGCAACATCATCATTAACAACCTCTTTTTGCTGATTACCTCTATCAAACTGTAAGCAACCCTCATCAATCAAATTCTGGATACCCCTCTTCAGTGAATCACAACCATTGTCCTTTGTCAAACAATCTGAATAGTTCTCATCACAACCCAGATAGATGCCACCCTTCAATAACCTATTTTTAACCACGGCCAGCAGAGTTTTCAGCTCCTCAACATCCATGATCAAATTCAAAGCTTCACATTCCTCGATTATCGCATTCACTCTCGGCCCATTGTGATCAGGCATCGGGTTTTGCACAACATTAGATCCATTATTAGCAAAGCTGATAGCCTTTGAATCTACCAAGTCTTGGACTTTATGCTTAAAAGCTTTACAGTCCTCGAGATGATGCCCAGGTGCCCCAGAATGAAAATCACAATGGGCGTCAGGATTGTACCCGGGAGGCGGATTACCAACAGGAGGAGCCAAAGTCCTCTTTTCAACTAACTTCAACTGAAGCAAATGCTGAAACAATTGTGAATATGGTAGAGGTGGAGTATTAAAGTGTCTGTTCTGCTTAGGGGTGAATTGTTGTTGGTGCGGAGCGCGATTCTGTCGTTGAGGTGCTGCCTGAGGTGGGAGTGCTGCAGGAATAACCACTGAAGCCACCTGCTGGTTATGGTTTTGTTGTTGTTATAGGATGAGACAGAATTGGCTTCTTCTTTCTTTTTATAGTTCACAAAGGGTTTCTTTCCCTGCCCGGAGGACGATCCGTCACCACTAGAAACTTTTCCAGCCTTAATTCCAACCTCTATCTTTTGTCCGATCGCAATCACATCTGCAAACTTGCCTAGCGAACAAGGCAATAGCTTTTCATAATAGTGCTTAGGCAGTGTGTCCATAAACATATCCAACATTTCCTTTTCCAGCATTGGTGGCTGCACCCTAGCCGCCAATTCACGCCACCTTTGCGCGTATTCTTTGAAACTTTCATCATTTTTCTGGGACATGCTCAACAACTGAGTTCTGTTGGGAGCCATGTCTGTGTTGTACTGGTAATGCTTGATAAAAGTTGCAGCTAGCTCTCTCCAAGTACGAACATCTCTACTTTCCAGTGCCATGTACCACTCCAAAGACGCGCCGGACAGGCTGTCTTGGAAAAAGTGCATCATTAGCTTCTCGTCCTTGGCATGGGCAGCCATCTTCCTGGTATATGCCTTTATATGAGTTCTCGGGCAGGTAGAACCATTATACTTCTCCAGTATAGGAATCTGAATCTTGTGTGGAATGACAATATTATGGACCAACCCTAGGTCGTCCAAATCTATTCCCAGATCATCCTGCTTCGTAACCCCTTTCAATTACGCCTCAATTAAACAGATCCTCTCATCACTGACCACAGGAAGACCAGCGTCCAAGCTTCTGACTAAAAAAACATCATCCTATTGATCCTCAATACGATGGCCATGGATAGCTCGAACAGTGATTCCTTCCCCAACCACTGAAGGAATCCCACCCTGTCCACCAGCACTAGTGATAGGAATGTTGATACCAGCACCACCTCCGCTCGGAGGAATAACAAGATTAAGAAGACCACCGTGTAAAATACCATTCTCATCAACCTGCGACACCAAAGGCTGAACTAGAGTTCTGAACTCATTCTGACTCTGCACCATACCTTGCATCATCTCCATGAATTGATCGATGCGAGCTTGCATAGCTGCCATGTCTGCCTGAACTTTGTCCATCACTCTACTTTGATTAAGCCTGGTAGAATACCGATGAGTTGGTTGATCAATCCTGACTGAAAGAAAGAGAGAGCATAAGAAAACCAGAGAAACCAAGATAACATGCAATGAAAAATGAGATGATTATGCAAATGCAAACATGTATGAACATTATCAAGGCGATCTATCCCTTGATTCCAGTTTTAACAACAGAAGAGAACTGAATTCCTGATCATATAAAGAGAATAAGCATCTGTTACAACACAAGTCTGAATAAACATAAACAAAGACCCCGACCAACAAGCCTGGCGGTGATCCCGGAAATACAAAGAAAATAACAACAAGGAAACTAAGGCAGATCATCAAGACTCAGCCGTGCTAGAATTCCCCATTCGTCATTCTTTTTGCACCAATTCTGCACTTCCTTGAGAAGCTTCTTGGTATTAGGATGTGTAACACCCCAAAATTTTCCCTCTCATTTCTTCATAGAAAAAATAAAACATCAAGCATTTAGCATTGCATCTTGCATAAAGGCATGTGATCAGTTGTTTATCAAAGGTGTTGATCATCCCAAAGCTAAAGAATAAGAGCCAAGTGTTTCTCACAAGTCTCAAGGGTCCTCAAGCCATATGTCATCTCACTTTGGTCTACAAGGCGTGGGAAGAGGAGAATTCATCAAGAAGATTGGGCAGTGCATAATCTCCTACACAAGGCAGTCAAAATTGGAATCCGGCCCTCAAATGGGCAAGCTCTTGGAGTTTTTATCATCTTCAAATGACATATCTCATCATGGTTTGAGAGGATACACATCATATGCATAGGAATTTGGATTTGGAGGATGTGCTATTTCCTCCTAACCAGAGGGTGCCAAAATTAGGGTTTGACCTAAAATCAGTTTATCTCTGATTTTTTGGGCAAGACTTGATCTCATGGTATTCCTTATGTTCTTAAGTGTATATGGATGGAAAATTGCTCCTCAATTGGTTTCAGAGGAGTCTCAATTGATCAGTTGCTTGATAATCAAGAAATTGGGGAAAAAGTCAAATGTGCAGTGAAAAAAGTCAACTCTTGACTTTATAAGGTCAAATTCATGAAATTCATGTTATATATGTTCAATAGACAAAATTTGATCAAGAAATGATGGAGGAATAATGAAAAATCAAGAAATCACAAAACTGCCAAAAATGGAAACTTTAGGGTTGCCAAAAATAGTAAGTTTGGACCATTTTGCACCCTACTTTGAGGCCCTCTTTCTCCAAGATAAAAGCTTCAAACCTCAGTCCCAAGTTAAGCCAATTAAAGTTCATGTTCTAAGCTTCAAATCCATATAAAGAACATCTCCATTGGATCAATATTGAGTGAGATATGATTGATCAAAGTTTGAGAAAAGTAGGTCCAAAATCAAGTCATGACCAAGAATGCCTAGGCCCACGCGCCATATTTTTTACAAACACTTGGTGTGCCAAATGTCCACCCATTTTTCTCAATGATAAAAGCTCCAAATGAAAATCTTTTCAACATCAAAATTGTTCCTTGCCATGCCCTCTTCAATGTTGATGTTGGACAAATTTTGATTTGGTCAAGATATGATGGAGATATGTTGGTTCCAATTTGGTATGACCATTCTGAAAATCCATGCGCCATGTTGCCTTGCCATGACACAACATGCCTCGCCCATAAACCAGCTCCAAACCTTTGTGTTCGAAGCTATTTTTCATCCTTTTCCAAGCTTTAATTCAATCCAAAACCAACATCAATCATGCTCTATGATGTTCTATCTTTCATTTGACACTTAGAGCTCATGATTTCATCCACTACACATGAATAAATTTCTCCACAAACTTGCATTGATGGTGGCTGCAGAAAATAGAATGTTATGTCATGTTTGTTGTTGTTTCATCATGCTAGCACGCACACCTTTCCCCACAACCATTGCCTCATTAGACCAAACACATTTCACATACACCACACCATACTCTCCATGATACACCAAAGAGAAAATGAACTAAGCTTGTTGAGCAAGTTTCCTCTGCACCACTGATTTCACATTGCCACCAGCCGGGCCATCATCACCATTCATTCTCTTCATCCTCACCATAACACCATAAGCCTTCACCTCACCATAACACAGCCAAGCTAGCTCGCCCTAACTAACTTGACTCAGTTAGTTAGAGGCAGCTCAGTTAACTCTACTCAGTGACTCATTTAACCATGAGTTAAGTCACTAAACTCAACATATAAAACCACATTTCACTCATTTTTCATTTTCAACTCTCATTTCTCATTCTCCCTCTCAAACACTTCAAACTTTCTCTCTCAATTTCTCTCTATTCTCTCTGAGTTTACACGAATTCACCATTACTCATCATCACCATTGCTTGGCCCTGAAGAGAAGAGACATTTAATCAATATCCTTCTCCAAGTGAATTCTCAGCAACATTTTGATTTTCTCTCTGCTTTCCATTCCAAGATTCCACAGCATTTATTTTGCTTAGATTGAAATTCCAAAGGTGAAGATCAATTGGATATCTCTGGTTTTCTCAACTGTTCCAAGATCTACAAGTTTCAGGTTCAAATTTTCTTCACTTTATTCTGCTCGTTTAGATTGTTTTGAAGCTTGTTTTTAGCTCATTAGGAGCTCTGTTAACTCCGGCTAGTTGATAGGCCTCTTAGAGGCATAGTTTCAAAACCTAGGGCATATGTTAATCTCCTATGTTCTCTATGTACGTGCCTTTTATGTGAAAAATAATGGTGGATTCATGATGTATTCAACGCCAGCTTCATTTTGATATCATGTTTGTGCATTTCTGGAGATTTTGAGATTTGCAGGTGGTGGTTGCTCGCCGGAGAAGATGACCGGAGGTCCTTCTCCGGCCGGTGGTTTTAATTTCTAGGGTTTTGTAAGTATGAATCCTGGCCATTGGATTTGTGCATCGTGTGGCTGATATGTTGCCAACACATTAAAATCTTTTCATAAACTGAGTGCTTGTGTGTGGATGTTCCATGATTATTATCGTGTGTCCTCAATGTGATCCATTCATCATGATTGCTATTTGATTCGTTGACTGATTATCACACGTTGGTTTGATCTGATGGCTTGTAATGTGCCAACGCATTAAGTTACCATGTGTTGTTCACGTGTTTTCATTTTAACTTCTGATGATTGAATGCACGCGCGCGTATTGTTATTACCATGCACATGATTTTGGGAGACGTTGGATCGTTGACTGGTTGAGATTCATATTATCCTGTGGCCATGATTGACTGCGTACGTTGACTGCATGCACACTCCTCACACACTATCACAATTTTTAATTGGGTTGGACCATTGCTATTTGCGCCCCCTTTGCTGAGCCCAATGGACATTTTGACTAGAGGATTACTTCCTTTACACCCCCACTCCATTTTCCTCTTATTTTTATTTTATTTTCTATGTTGTTTTGATTTAGTTTTTTTAAAAATAGTAAATGACATCTAAAAATGCTAAATAAATTCATGAGTCATCTTTATAGTATTATAAAATTTTCACAAATTTTATTTTTCAGTTTTCTATTATTTTTTGCATTTCATTTAATTGTTGCTTGAATTTCTTTTTGAGATGTTTCATTTGTGAACACCTTGCATTGCTGATTTTGTTTCTCATCATTGGTACATAGTTTAATCCTCATTCTTTTTGCATATTTCAGAGGACACTTTGAAGCATTTAAAAACATTTTTTCCCTATTTTAAAAATCATCTTTGCATCCTCTTTGAGCTATTTCTTTGTGCATGATCATGTGAAACCTATAAGTGACTATTGCTTGATTGTTTGAGGTCATTTCTTTCTGAATTTTTGGTATGATATTTTCCTCTAGTTGAGGTCTTTTGAGACCCAATTTGATGATTTTTTTTTTAATTGTGTTTGGTATTTGTTTGATGACTCTTGTTGATGTCCATGTTTGTGAATTTCTTTGATCATGTTTGGTTACTTACTTAGTAAGGCATTTGTGCCATTGTATGAGATCACTCTTCTTGTCTTCTTGAGCCATGTTTAGATCATTATAGGTCTGTTGATTGAAATTATAGGTCATTGGTTTGAAGTTGATGTCTTTTTGTGTACATGTTCTATACTTGTTTCACATGTCTTTTGTTGACCTACCTTCTCATTCTTTTGCATTTATGCTTCTACTTGACTTGCAATTGGTTTATTTATGCCATGCCATATTGTTCATTTGCATTTCATATGAAGTATGCCTCTAACTTTGAAGTATTGCATTCATTCCATATGCCATTTATGTTTCACTTTGCATACTTGAACATGTTTCATCCAAATGCATGTTTCTTTTTCTTCTAGCTTCTAAATGACTTGTAATTGTTTGAATGTGATTGATTTGTGAATCTTATCCATCCTAATATGACATATTACTTCTGACTTTGGTACTTGAGTTTCATATTGAACTTTTATAGGTTTGACTTATGCCATGAATGTTTCATTTCCATGTTAAATTCATGTTCACATCTTCTCAATTCTCATCCTAATCACTCCTAATGCTTGGACACTTGATTGCTTGCCTTATGTGACATTTGTATATCATGTTTAGGCACATGTTTAGGTCATCCACATTCTGACTTGGACATTACTTGAAGCATGATTGCATGATCCCTTTGCATATCCACTCATTCTTCATCTAATTCTTTTATAATGCATTTCTTTGTGATTTAAGGAAGTGCGTGTGTGCATTTACTTTGTGTTTGCTCTCATATTATTGGAGAACATTCTTATGATGTACATTCTGACCTTGTGCTTGACTTTAACCTTTAAGATGCTTTTACTTTGATTCTTGATTTGTTTAAGTTTCATTTGTTCATCTTAACTAGTTTCTTCATTTGTAAATAATTGTACTAACCATTTCAGGGGCTAATGGTAAGTCATGTGAGTGTGGATATGCATCCACATTCTAATTTCTTTCCTCATATTTTAATCATTCAATTTGTGTTGTTTAAGCATTCAATAATGCTTTGCTTTCATAATCTTTCTTCTTCCCTCTTAGAAACACCTTAACTTCCATCTTGGAAGTAAGTTGCTTTCTATTTTTTTCTTCTTCTCTTTCTTTTAGAGTTAGGTTTGTTGAACCACATTAACCATAGGATCTCCAAGCATGCTAACACTAGGGTGTGTCTTAGTCTCCTCTTAGTTTTCACCTTTGATCCTCTTTTTGAGTCACTTCTTCTCATCTTAAAACAAGAGTAAAAAAACAATTAATAAAGGCATAACACCTATTGTATTTAGGCCTTTCATGTGAGAACAAGAAAGTGTGGGGTCTTCTCTCACTTTCTTGGAATGTTTAGCATGCGTCCCGTCTTGGGTCCATACGCGAGGCATTCGATCCTACATGAGGGACTTAAATACAATACATGTTACAAAACACAAAAACAATCAAAACACTTCTTTCTTAAAAGACAAAAACAAACAATAACGTCTTTCCTTCAGGAATGCTTTTCTCATCACTCTCAACGTACGAACGTGCTTCTACTCATTCTCTTGCAAGATGGTAACGCACTCGGACCAGCGAGCCTATAACAACTGAGCTAGAACGTCAGTCGTTCCTTAAAAAACACAAACAATCCATCCCTAGTGAGGGGAACTACGTCGCTCTGATTCTCATGTTCCCGATGAGATACGTAGGCAGTGGGGTAGGGCCCATTCGAGCACTTCTTTTATTTTCCCTATATTTGTTCCTCTTTCTCTTTCCATTCTTTTTCCTTTCCTTTTCCAGTATCTTTTCTATCACCCTTTGATCGAAACAGCAAGCGTGGATCCCATCGGGTACGATGGATGCGTGGGGGTGCTAATACCTTCCCTTCGCGTAACCGACTCCCGAACCCAGTTCTCTTGGTCACAAGACCATGATCTTTCCTTTCCCTCAGGTTTACGCAGTGTTTCCTTTCCCTCTCATGGGATAAATAGACATTGCTGGCGACTCTGTTTCGGTGCCACTTTCGCGTTTGTACTTGGACGAAAATCCCGGGAGCGACAGCTGGTGACTCTGCTGGGGACCGAACCCAGAATCTCTAGTTTCCTTAGCGAGTCAATCCTAGCGCTTGTCTGTTTTCTTTCATTAGGTGTTTACTGTTGTGCTGTATTTACTGTTACTGCATTACTATTTACTGTATATTACTGTATTTACTGCACTTTAGCATTTTCATTTCATATATCATGCTATACTGGACTGTGCTGTTTTCTGTTTGGCGGGATGGGGTATTATGAGAGATAGGCCCAATACCCAGGCCTGAGTGCACTTATGATTAGTGTGTTTCATGTCCTCTCACGTTCCATCTCGGTTCGAGGAGGGAATATGAAACACAATCTGGATGTGGTTCTCTCTAGAGAATTCTGCATTGTGGATTTCCCACGATGGTAGAGCTATCTGGAAGAGCTGTTAAGTCTGGATGACCTTTTAGGATGACCCCTCTTTATTTTGAGGTGAATCAGAGGATGATCTCTTTGTTTGGAGATAGCATTGTATCCTTCGGGCTGAATGTGTTATTGCTTCTCATTCCGAGACCCGAATTTGAGGATCCTCACCTTCTAGTACATACATGTGAGAGCGGGAGGATTGTTTACAGGTGTGCAGGAACCCTTGACCTTCAGAATATCCGGTTTTCTTATGAGTTCTGGATTTGTTACTGAATCTGTGGTTCTGACCAGCTCACATTTTGTTCTGGATTTGTTGTTGGACTTCTTATCCTGGTGTTGTATATCTCACTAAACTCAGATTGCAGTACAGTGGACTCAGCTTTATTTGTGCAGCACTGATCATATGCTCTTGCATACATATCATCATTAGCATTTTTGCATTTAACCTTCATGTTTATTCATTTGCAGGGTATACTTCCTTTCGGTTCCAGTTGACAGTTCCCTTGTTCAGTTATGGAGACTCCCAGGAAGAACAATGTGCATTATACTTTCTTTGACACAAAGGTGGGACAGTTACGAAAGATGGTTTCTCTTATTACTCCAAACCATGTGGGTATGTTCCGAAAGGCTTATAGGGAGATTATGACTATGGTTGTTGACTTGAATGCTTCAGAAAGGAGTGTCATCCATACGTGCTTACAGTTTTATGACCCACAGCTAAGGTGCTTCACTTTCTCAGATTTTCAGTTGGCCCCAACGTTAGAAGAGTATGCCCTGCTGCTAGGTGTGCCTCTCAAGTACCAGATTCCTTTCAACTCTGACATGCACCCTCCAAAGCTTGAAGAAATAGCTAAGGCCCTCCATTTAAATGTACCTGTGATAGCAGATAACCTCACCACCAAAGGAGGTTTATCTGGTTTTCATTTGGATTTCTTGGTTGCCAAAGCTAAAGAATGTGCTGCTAAGTCTCAGTGGGAAACCGTTTGTGCAATCCTGGCTTTGAGCATCTATGGAATTATGCTGTTTGCTGATGAACCTAAGTTTGTGGACATGAGCGCAATCCATATTTTTGTGCTGAAGAATCCTATACCTACACTCCTGGGTGATTTGTACTATTCTGTGCATTTTAAAAATGAGAAGAAACGAGGAGGGTTGGTTAGATGTTGTGCACCTCTATTCCATAAGTGGCTCATGAGTCATTTACCAAATTCAGAGGCCTTTTTGGATCCTCATCCTGCAAAGAATTGGGCTAAGAGGATGATTCAGTTGACAGCAAAGGACATTCGTTGGTTCAATCAAAGAACGATGGGAGGAGATTTTGTCAGTAGCTGCGAAAGACATCCTAATGTGCCACTCTTGGGAATAAAGGGTTGCATCAATTATAACCCTGTTATTCTCAGGAGGCAGTTAGGGTTTGCCTTAATAGAGCCTCCGAGGGACAGTGATTTGGAAGAATCCTTCTTTTTCCCTGTGAAGGATAATCTTTTGCTGGTAAGACAAGCGGCTGGAGCTTGGGGCAATTTGCAAACGAAAGGTAAAGTGGTCTTCGGCAAATGCAACAATGTGTCTTCTTCTCAATATGATGCCTGGTTGAAATGAAGGGTTCAGATCACTCTTTTGCCGTTTTCTCAGGAAAGACCGTCAGATCTAGTTGCTGAAGAACCGGTAACCATAGTAAGCGTTGTTGAATATAACAAGCTCAAAGCAGAGATGGGAAAGACAGTCAAAATGAATGAGAAACTAAGCGAAGGACTCAGAAAGACGCTTTGTGAAAAGCGTAATGTTGAATATGAACTGCAAAAGCTGACTGAGCGTCATAAGGCCATTGAGAAAAGAATGGCTGAAGACACCATCTACATTCACAAGGTCAAACAGAATGAGATGTCACTAAAGGAGGCGTGCAAGCGCATTAATGAGCAGTTTACCAAATCTGAGAATGCCCTGGCCAAAGGAAAACAAAGATGGGATGAGTTTTCCGAGTGCTGGAGGGAGATCGAGGCGAGAATCAGGGCTGAAAATGACGAGTTGTGGAAAAATTTAAAGAGAAAAGAAAGTGAATTTCTCCAGAAACTAAGTGCAGCTAATCAAGAGATCAAAGATCTGAAGATCCGCGTTGGAATAAAGAGAGCCAAAGAGTTAGCTATCAAAGATCAAATCCAAAAGCTAAAAGAAGCTGTCAAGTTAAGGAGTCAACTGATCAGAAATTTACCGAGCGCCCAAATGATCTAGTTACTGAAGCGCTTCTCAAGGAGGTCCGGGAGGATTTATATGGGCTTAGTGTTTGAGTTGTGTTGTTGTTATTCTAGGGAATCACCATCAGGCTTGTTGATGGGTTTTCTTTTGTTTGTATTCATGCTATTCAGTTGTATTTGTTCAAAAACAATTTGTATTTGACTGTTCCACAGCTGGCTGTGGGTTTCTGTTATTTATGCTATTGGCTTTGTTTGGTATTATCGAGGTGGATTCTTCGTCAAATTATACAATAATTCACACACTCACTGGGCCGTATGATGGGTATTCTGAGTTATTAATATGCACCTCTGATGATCTGTCACTGTTAGCAATTGCAGGAGTATGCACTGTTCCCTTTCGGTCAAACTGGAATCGAAGGAAGGAATGCCTCAAAGTGAATAAACATTGCATTGCATTGCATATCATTTTGCATTTTGTTGTTTGCTTTTTCAGGTACTTGTTGCAGGAGATCTCTAACCTTTATTTGGTTTCAGGCATTATAGCTGAGAATCACGTACACCGATACTCAACTCGAAGAAATCAAGCAAGGATAATGGATCAAATGCAGAATGATTTGGCTGAAATGAGGGCACGCATGGACTAGTTCATGACTCTCATGACTGGTGTGGTACAAACTCAAGAGAGATTGAGGCTTCTGGTCGAGCGTCCAGAGACTACGCCAGGAGGTAATCAGGTTGATAATTCGCAGACTCATGGCACTCCTCCTCTTGTTGGCAATCCTCCACCTGTGGGCAATATGGTTAATGGAAATTTCAGAAATGCTGGTGTTGTTTAGGAAGATGCTCAGGAAGACCAATTTACTCTCCTGGATGCTGATATGGGTAACCCTGGTGACCGAAGGTATGATGAGTTAGCTGAGAAGATCCGGGCCATAGAGTGCAAGAATTCTATGGGTATTGATGTTACTAGTCTAGGGATGGTACCAGGAGTCAGGATTCCTCCAAAATTCAAGCTGCCTACTTTTGACAAATATCATGGCAATACGTGTCCTCAGACACATATCCAAGCTTATTTTGGGAGAATTTCAGCCCATACAGATGATGAGAAGTTATGGATGCATTACTTTCAAGACAGTCTGGCTGGAGCTTCCTTGACCTGGTATATGAAATTGAACAGAGCTACTGTGAGAAGTTGGAAGGATCTGGCAGAAGCATTCCTGAAGTAGTACCAGTACAATATTGTCATGGTGTCCAATCGCACTCAATTGCAGAGGTTGTCACAGAATGCTAAGGAAAGTTTCAAGGAATATGCTCAAAGGTGGAGAGAGATGGCTGCACAGGTTCAACCTCCTTTGCTGGATAGGGAAATGGCAGACATGTTTATGGGCACCCTGCAAAGGGCATTTCTTAAAAGATTGGCTACGTGTCCATCAACTGGATTTGCTGATATCGTGATTGCTGGAGAAAGAATAGAAAGTCTGTTGAAGCTTGGTAAGATCCAAGACGTAAGTGGAGCTGGCTCTTCTGGGATGAAGAAACCATTTGCTAGTGGTCAGAAAAGAAGAGAAGGTGATACAAATGCTGTAATTAGAGGATGAGGCAGAGGACGTTCTCAGGGTTACCATCAAGTAGGTGCAGTGACAATCCCGGCACCATCGGTTCAACAGCAACAACCCCAACAGCAAGCTCAGCAGCAATAACAGCAACCTCCTTTCCAATAGAGGTCTAGGCAGAGGGATCGTAAGATTGACCCTCTCCCTATGACGTATTCAGCGTTGCTACCACAGTTACTCAAGTTGAAGTTGGTTGAGCTTCGTACTATGAGACCTCCTGCCGCTGGCAATTTGCCACCTAATTTTGATGTTAACGCTCGTTGCGAGTTCCACTCAGGTGCTCAAGGGCACTCCATTGAAAAATGTTGGGCGTTTCATCATAAGGTGCGAGACTTGATTGACGCTAAAGCGATCAATTTCTCGTTACCTCCTAATGTTCTACAGAACCCCATGCCTGATCATGGTGTGGCAGATGTGCGTGCTATTGAAGACGGAAAGAGGTTAAATTTGGTAATGGATATCAGTCAGGTGAAGACTCCGCTGCTAGTGGTGAAGGATCGTTTTTTGAAGAGACAGGTGTTCCCGGGTTGTGATCAAAATTGTCCTGAGTGTATGAGTCAGAAGAATGGTTGTGATAAGTTGAGAATTTGTTTGCAGAGTTTGATTGACGAGGGACGTCTACAGTTTGACCGGGCCGTGAAAGGAACTGATGAGGTGTCGACTATGACCATCTATTATACTCCCACTGAGATTCAGGTGCCTGCAAGTACGGCTCCTGTAGCAAGTGTGGTGCAAGAAAGACCCAGTCCTGTTACCATCACGGTGCCATGACCTGTTCCGTTTACATCTACGAAGGCAATCCCATGGCACTATGGGGCAGACGTGTATTATGAAGGGAAAAAGCAGGAAGTCGGGACATCAGCCAGTTCGAATATTGATAATGTGGATGGTGTAGGTGGCTTTACAAGAAGCGGAAGATTGTTTGCTCCCCAAACTTTGCGTAGTGATAAAGAAGCTGCAGCTGCAGCAAAAATCAAAGGAAAACAGGTGGTCGAGAGTGTGCCTGTACCTGAAACAGAGACAAAGATTGCCGTTGACAACGAGGTGGAAGAGTTCATGAGGATAATAAAGAAAAGTGATTATAAGATTGTAGATCAACTGAACCAGACGCCCTCAAAAATTTCAATTTTGTCATTATTGATGTGTTCTGACGCGCATCGGGAGGCTTTATTGAAAGTGTTGAAGAGAGCATATGTTCCACAGGAAATCACCGTTAATCAGCTTGAAGGTGTGATCTCTAATGTCAATGTCAGTCACGGATTGGGTTTCACAAGCAGAGATTTGACTTCTGAAGGAAGAAACCACAACAAAGCTTTGCACATTACAATGGAGTGCAGGGGTGCAGTGTTGTCTCACGTGCTGGTAGACACTGGTTCCTCGCTCAATGTCTTGCCTAAAAAGGCGTTAATGAAGCTGGAAGTTGACGGTTTGATATTAAGGCCAAGTGAGTTGGTTGTCCGAGCGTTCGATGGAACGAAAAGATCTGTGTTTGATGAAGTAGAATTGCCTTAATAGAGCCTCCGAGGGACAGTGATTTGGAAGAATCCTTCTTTTTCCCTGTGAAGGATAATCTTTTGCTGGTAAGACAAGCGGCTGGAGCTTGGGGCAATTTTCAAACGAAGGGTAAAGTGGTCTTCGGCAAGTGCAACAATGTGTCTTCTTCTCAATATGATGCCTGGTTGAAAAGAAGGGTTCAGATCACTCTTTTGCCGTTATCTCAGGAAAGACCGTCAGATCCAGTTGCTGAAGAACCGGTAACCATGGTAAGCGTTGTTGAATATAACAAGCTCAAAGCAGAGATGGGAAAGACAGTCAAAATGAATGAGAAACTAAGCGAAGGACTCAGAAAGACGCTTTGTGAAAAGCGTAAATGTTGGATATGAACTGCAAAAGCTGACTGAGCGTCATGAGGCCAATGAGAAAAGAATGGCTGAAGACACCATCTACATTCGCAAGGTCAAACAGAATGAGATGGCACTAAAGGAGGCGTGCAAGCGCATTAATGAGCAGTTGACCAAATCTGAGAATGCCCTGGCCAAAGGACAACAAAGATGGGATGAGTTTTCTGAGTGCCGGAGGGAGATCGAGGCAAGAATCAGGGCTGAAAATGACGAGTTGCGGAAAAATTTGAAGAGCAAAGAAAGTGAATTTCTCCAGCAACTAAGTGCAGCTAATCAAGAGATCGAAGATCTGAAGATCTGCGCTGGAATAAAGAGAGCCAAAGAGTTAGCTATCAAAGATCAAATCCGAAAGCTAGAAGAAGCTGTCAAGTTAAGGAGTCAATTGATCAGAAATCTTACCGAGCGCCCAAATAATCCAGTTACTGAAGCGCTTCTCAAGGAGGTCCGGGAGGATTTATATGGGCTCAGTGTTTGAGTTGTGTTGTTGTTATTCTAGGGAATCACCATCAGGCTTGTTGATGGGTTTTCTTTTGTTTGTATTCATGCTATTCAGTTGTATTTGTTCAAAAACAATTTGTATTTGACTGTTCCACAGCTGGCTGTGGGTTTCTGTTATTTATGCTATTGGCTTTGTTTGGTATTATCGAGGTGGATTCTTCGTCAAATTATACAATAATTCACACACTCACTGGGCCGTATGATGGGTATTCTGAGTTATTAATATGCACCTCTGATGATCTGTCACTGTTAGCAATTGCAGGAGTATGCACTGTTCCCTTTCGGTCAAACTGGAATCAAAGGAAGGAATGCCTCAAAGTGAATAAACATTGCATTGCATTGCATATCATTTTGCATTTTGTTGTTTGCTTTTTCAGGTACTTGTTGCAGGAGATCTCTAACCTTTATTTGGTTTCAGGCATTATAGCTGAGAATCAAGTACACCGATACTCAACTCGAAGAAATCAAGCAAGGATAATGGATCAAATGCAGAATGATTTGGCTGAAATGAGGGCACGCATGGACTAGTTCATGACTCTCATGACTGGTGTGGTACAAACTCAAGAGAGATTGAGGCTTCTGGTCGAGCGTCCAGAGACTACGCCAGGAGGTAATCAGGTTGATAATTCGCAGAATCATGGCACTCCTCCTCCTGTTGGCAATCCTCCTCCTGTGGGCAATCTGGGTAATGGAAATGTTAGAAATGCTGGTGTTGTTCAGGAAGATGCTCAGGAAGACCAATTTCTCTCCTGGATGCTGATATGGGTAACCCTGGTGACCGAAGGTATGATGAGTTAGCTGAGAAGATCCGGGCCATAGAGTGCAAGAATTCTATGGGTATTGATGTTACTAGTCTAGGGATGGTACCAGGAGTCAGGATTCCTCCAAAATTTAAGCCGCCTACTTTTGACAAATATCATGGCAATACGTGTCCTCGGACACATATCCAAGCTTATTTTGGGAGAATTTCAGCCCATGCAGATGATGAGAAGTTATGGATGCATTACTTTCAAGACAGTCTGGCTGGAGCTTCCTTGACCTGGTATATGAAATTGAACAGAGCTGCTGTGAGAAGTTGGAAGGATCTGGCAGAAGCATTCCTAAAGCAGTACCAGTACAATATTGACATGGTTTCCAATCGCACTCAATTGCAGAGATTGTCACAGAATGCTAAGGAAAGTTTCAAGGAATATGCTCAAAGGTGGAGAGAGATGGCTGCACAGGTTCAACCTCCTTTGCTGGATAGGGAAATGGCATACATGTTTATGGGCACCCTGCAAGGGGCATTTCTTGAAAGATTGGTTGCGTTTCCATCAACCGGATTTGCTGATATCGTGATTGCTGGAGAAAGAATAGAAAGTCTGTTGAAGCTTGGTAAGATCCAAGACGTAAGCGGAGCTGGCTCTTCTGGGACGAAGAAACCATTTGCTAGTGGTCAGAAAAGAAGAGAAGGTGATACAAATGCTGTATATAGAGGATGAGGCAGAGGACGTTCTCAGGGTTACCATCAAGTAGGTGCAGTGACAATCCCGGCACTGTCGGTTCAACAACAACAACCCCAACAGCAAGCTCAACAGCAACAGCAGCAACCTCCTTTCCAACAGAGGTCTAGGCAGAGGGATCGTAAGATTGACCCTTTCCCTATGATGTATTCAGCGTTGCTACCACAGTTACTCAAGTTGAAGTTGGTTGGGCTTCGTACTATGAGACCTCCTGCCGCTGGCAATTTGCCACCTAATTTTGATGTTAACGCTCGCTGCGAGTTCCACTCAGGTGCTCAAGGGCACTCCATTGAAAAATGTTGGGCGTTTCATCATAAGGTGCGAGACTTGATTGACGCTAAAGCGATCAATTTCTCGTTACCTCCTAATGTTCTACAGAACCCCATGCCTGATCATGGTGTGGCAGATGTGCGTGCTATTGAAGACGGAAAGAGGTTAAATTTGGTAATGGATATCAGTCAGGTGAAGACTCCGTTGCTAGTGGTGAAGGATCATTTATTGAAGGGACAGGTGTTCCCGGGTTGTGATCAAAATTGTCCTGAGTGTATGAGTCAGAAGAATGGTTGTGATAAGTTGAGAATTAGTTTGCAGAGTTTGATTGACGAGGGACATCTACAGTTTGACCGGGCCGTGAAAGGAAATGATGAGGTGTCGACTATGACCATCTATTATACTCCCACTGAGATTCAGGTGCCTGCAAGTACGGCTCCTATAGCAAGTGTGGTGCAAGAAAGACCCAGTCCTGTTACCATCACGGTGCCAAGACCTATTTCGTTTACATCTACGAAGGCAATCCCATGGTACTATGGGGCAGAAGTGTATTATGAAGGGAAAAAGCAGGAAGTCGGGACATCAACCAGTTCGAATATTGATAATGTGGATGGTGTAGGTGGCTTTACAAGAAGCGGAAGATTGTTTGCTCCCCAAACTTTGCGCAGTGATAAAGAAGCTGAAGCTGCAGCAAAAATCAAAGGAAAACAGGTGGTCGAGAGTGTGCCTGTACCTGAAATAGAGACAAAGATTGCCTTTGTCAACGAGGTGGAAGAGTTTATGAGGATAATAAAGAAAAGTGATTATAAGATTGTAGATCAACTGAACCAGACGCCCTCGAAAATTTCAATTTTGTCATTATTGATGTGTTCTGACGCGCATCGGGAGGCTTTATTGAAAGTGTTGAAGAGAGCATATGTTCCACAGGAAATCACCATTAATCAGCTTGAAGGTGTGATCTCTAATGTCAATATCAGTCACTGATTGGGTTTCACAAGCAGAGATTTGACGTCTGAAGGAAGAAACCACAACAAAGCTTTGCACATTACAATGGAGTGCAGGGGTGAAGTGTTGTCTCACGTGCTGGTAGACACTGGTTCCTCGCTCAATGTCTTGCCTAAAAAGGCGTTAATGAAGCTGGAAGTTGACGGTTTGATATTAAGGCCAAGTGAGTTGGTTGTCCGAGCGTTCGATGGAACGAAAAGATCTGTGTTTGGTGAAGTAGAATTTCCCGTGTAAATTGGACTGCAAGTGTTCAAATCTACATTCCATGTGATGGACATACAGCCTGCGTATAGCTGCTTATTAGGCCGCCCTTGGATTCATGCGGCCGGGGCTGTTGCGTCCACCTTACACCAAAACCTGAAATACGAGTTTGAGGGACAAGTTGTGACAGTGTGTGGTGAAGAAGACATCTTTGTTAGCCATTTGTCCACGTTCAAGTATATTGAGATGGATGGGGAAATTCACGAGATGCTTTGCCAGTCATTTGAAGCGGTGAACATTGATAACGTGCCTGAATCTTCCCTTGCACCAAATAGAGCCGGTACATCCATTTCATCCTATAAGCAAGCTGTTGAGGTCGTCAGAGCAGGCAACGCCCAGGGCTGGGGCAAGCTGATAGAGACACCAATGAAGGAGGACATATTTGGTATTGGCTATCATCCCTCTATGACTCCAGTTGAAGAGAATAGTGGACCCATCACTTTCAGCAGTGGAGGAATCATTTACCCAGATCAGTCTTGTGCAGCTACAGAAGATGGTGTTGGTAGTGACTGTGACTTGGACAACTGGGTACGTCCACGCGCTCCGGGACAACCATTTCAGAATTGGTCTGTTGAATAAGTCATCCGGGTTACTCTCCAGACAGAGTAATTTTCTTTGTTTTTCTAACCATAATGCATGTTAAAATCTTGCGCTCTGCCCAAGGCGTATAGATTCATTTGTAGGGCCACCCTGTTTGCATTCGCAATTTTTAATCATCAATAAAGGACGTTTTGCACTCAAATTTTGTTCCTTGTCTTTCTTTTTTATTTTTGCACAAAAATAATAAAATGGCAATGTTTCATTTATTTTTGTTTTAACATAAATTCTAAAATAAAGCATGAACCCGTTCATGCAGACTTGATCCTCCGGATTTCATTGATAACGGTTCTGCTATGGCCATGTATGACTTTGACAAACCGATTTATCAAGCCGAAGAAGGCGATGAGAAAGGCTGTGAACTCTCTGAGGAACTGGCCAGATTGTTAAAACAAGAGAAAAGGGTCATCCAGCCTCATCAAGAAACCATAGAGATCATCAATATTGGTACCGAGGATGCTAAGAAAGAGTTCAAGATTGGCGCCAGCTTGAAAGCAGATGTGAAGAAGGCTTTGACTGAGATGTTGTGTGAATATGTTGATATCTTCGCCTGGTCGTATCAAGACATGCCAGGGCTGGATACTGATATTTTTATGCACAGGCTGCCGTTGAGAGAAGAATGCCCGCCAGTCAAGCAGAAACTTCGTCGGACTCATCTCGATATGGCAATAAAGATCAAAGAAGAAGTTCAGAAGCAGTGGGACGCAGGGTTTCTGGCTGTGACTAACTATCCTCCTTGGGTCGCCAACATCGTGCCGGTGCCAAAGAAAGACGGAAAGGTGAGAATGTGTGTGGATTATCGAGATCTTAACAAAGCTAGCCCAAAAGATGATTTTCCACTACCCCACATAGATGTGCTGGTAGACAATATAGCTCAGTTTTCAGTGTTCTCGTTTATGGATGGTTTCTCCGGGTACAACCAGATTAAGATGGCGCCTGAGGATATGGAGAAGACCACATTCATTACTCCGTGGGGTACATACTGTTATAAAGTGATGCCTTTTGGGTTGAAAAACGCAGGGGCAACGTACCAGCGGGCAATGGTAACATTGTTTCATGACTTAATTCATAAAGAGATTGAATGTTATGTAGATGACATGATTGCCAAGTCGAGAACAGAAGAAGAGGATCTGATTAACTTGAAAAAGTTGTTTGAAAGATTGAGAATGTTCCGTCTAAGGTTGAATCCTAACAAGTGCACTTTTGGGGTGCGTTCTGGAAAGCTGCTGGGTTTCATTGTGAGCGAAAAAGGGATTGAGGTTGATCCTGCCAAAGTGAAAGCAATACAAGATATGCCTGAGCCGAGAACGGAAAAAGAGGGTCGTGGTTTTCTGGGTAGATTGAACTACATTGCAAGGTTCATATCTCACCTAACAGCCACATGTGAACCAATTTTCAAACTGCTAAGAAAAGATCAAACGGTCAGGTGAAATGACGATTGTCAATTGGCATTCGATAAAATAAAAGAATACTTGCAGGAACCTCCAATTCTCATGCCTCCAGTTTCAAGAAGGCCTTTGATAATGTATTTGACAGTATTTGAAGGTTCTATGGGTTGTGTTCTCGGTCAACACGACGAGACAGGTAGGAAGGAGCATGCTATCTACTACCTGAGCAAAAAGTTCAATGACTGTGAGTCCCGATACTCAATGCTTGAAAAGACAAGCTGTGCACTTGCATGGGCTGCTAAGCGATTGAGGCAGTACATGATCAGGCACACAACCTTGTTGATTACAAAAATGGATCCTATCAAATACATTTTCGAGAAGCCAGCACTAACGGGCAGAGTTGCACGGTGGCAAATGGTTTTGACAGAGTATGATATTCAGTATACTTCCCAAAAGGCCATCAAAGGAAGTATCTTATCAGAATATCTTGCACAATAACCAATTGATGATTACCAACCCATGAAATTTGATTTCCCTGATGAGGACATCATGTTTCTCAAAGCTAAATACTGTGAGGAACCACTCCCGGAGGAGGGGCCAGACCCTGAATCCAAATGGAGTTTGATTTTTGACGGGGCTGTCAACATGAATGGGTGCGGAGTGGGAGCAGTTCTTATCACGCTGGAAGGTGTTCATATGCCTTTCACTGCCTGAATAACTTTCGGATGCACCAACAATGAAGCAGAGTATGAAGCTTGCATAATGGGAATTGAGGAGGCGATTAATTTGGGAATTAAGACCCTTGATATCTTCGGTGATTCAGCTTTGGTAATCAATCAAGTAAAAGGGAGTTGGTACACGCACCAAGCAAACCTAGTGCCGTATAGAGATTATACGAGGAGATTGCTGACATTTTTCACAACAGTGAAACTGTACCATATTCCTAGAGATGAGAATAAGTTTGCTGATGCCTTGGCTACTTTGTCTTCCATGATTAAAGTGCAAAGATGGAATCATGTACCTAAGATTGAAGTGTCTCGTCTTGACAGACCTGCATTTGTGTTTGCTGTTGATGCAACGTCTGATGACAAGCCATGGTTTCATGACATCAAGTGTTTTTTGAAAAGTCAAGAGTACCCGCCAGGGGCGTCTGCTAAAGATAAGAAGACGTTGAGAAGGCTGTCTGGTAGTTTCTTCTTGAATCAGGATGACGTGCTGTACAAATGGAATTTTGACATGGTTCTGCTCAGATGCGTGGATAGACACGAAGCAGACCTGTTAATGCAGGAAGTACATGAGGCTCTTTCGGTACCCATGTCGGAGGTCACGCCATGGCTAAGAAATTATTGAGATCGGGGTATTATTGGTTGACCATGGAGTCAGATTGCTGCAAGTACGCCCGCAGGTGTCACAAATTCCAGATTTATGCAGACAAAGTGCACGTTCCTCCAAATCCGTTGAGTGTTATGTCCTCTCCTTGGCCCTTTGCCATGTGGGGCATTGACATGATCGGAAAGATTGAGCTTACTGCTTCAAACGGCCATCATTTCATCTTGGTCGCCATTGATTATTTCACTAAATGGGTTGAAGCAGCATCTTATGCCAATGTCACTAAGCAGGTGGTAGCTCGTTTCTTGAAACGTGATATCATTTTTCGCTATGGTGTGCCCGAGAGAATCATTACTGATAATGGTTCTAATCTGAACAATAAAATGATGGCTGAGTTGTGTCGGGACTTCAAAATTGAACATCACAATTCTTCTCCGTATCGCCCGAAGATGAATGGCGCTGTGGAGGCGGCCAACAAGAATATTAAAAAGATTATGCCGAAAATGGTTGTCACCTATAAAGATTGGCATGAGATGTTACCATTCGCTTTGCATGGGTACCAAACGTCAGTACGCACGTCCACTGGGGCAACACCATTCTCACTTGTATATGGTATGGAGGCTGTACTACCAGTCGAAGTTGAGATTCCATCCCTCAGAGTCATGATGGATGTCAAGCTAGACGAAGTTGAGTGGGTTCGCGCCAGGTTTAATCAGTTGAGACTTATTGAGGAGAAACAATTGGCAGCTGTGTGTCATGGGCAGTTATACCAACGGAGGATGAAGCAGGCATTTGACCAAAAGGTGCGTCCTTGGGTTTACAAAGTGGGAGATGTGGTACTCAAAAGGATCCTTCCTCCTGGTACAGATCACAGGGGCAAATGGACTCCCAACTATGAAGGTCTATTCATGGTTAAGAAGGTCTTCTCGGGCGGAGCCTTGTTACTTACAACCATGGACGGTGGAGACTTTTCATCCCCTGTCAACTCTGACGTAGTCAAAAAATACTTCGTATGAATAGACCCGCTGGGCAAAAAAAAAAGAAAAGTCCAGGTGTAATACCCCAAAATTTGCTCTCTCTTTTGTCATCATAGCATAGCATTATCATATATCATATCATATCCATCTCATTAACTTTGCATTGCATCTTTAACATAGAAAAATGAAGCATAGCATCCCTCTTACCATCAAGGCATGTGATCAGGTGAGAGATGGATAATCAAGGAATCATTCAAGGCACAAAAGGTCAAACAAGTTGCTTCAAGGCAAGCCAAGAGGTCTTTCACGTCTCATACTATCTCAATTGATCATCCAAAACCTCAAGAAAGTGAGATTCAATAGGAGGTTAAAGCATTACATCTTTCACTATGCAAGAGGTCCAAAAAACTGAAGGAAAACCCTCAAAAGAGATAGTTCATTGGTTTAAAAACACCCTCAAGTGGCATATCTCATTATCCTTTAAGAGAATACATAACATACTCTGAGGAATTTGAAATTGAAGACTGCCCTTTTAAACCAAGCACATTTCATATACACCATATCACGTGCTTCATTATACATAGAAGTGGAAAGAATGAAAGCTTGTAGAACAAGTTTGCTTGCTGCAGCATACACGAGTTGGCTTCACTTTCATCTCCACCATAACACACCATGAACCATCTACACCATACCATTGCTCTCTCTAACTAACTTGACTCAGTTAGTTAGGGATGACTCACCTTAACTCACCTGACTCACTCTAACCAACTCATGTTAACCATAGTTAAGCTCACCTATAAATAGAATTTCACTCTCACATTTCAACTTCAGCTTCATTTTTTCACTCTCCCTCTCAAACACTTCAAGCTCTCTCTCTCTATTTCTCTCCATTTTCTCTCTGAGTTTGCACGAATCCATCATCATTCTCCTCTAATTCCACCTTCAAGATTCATCCTCAAGCATCACTGAACTTGAAGCAACATTGGATCGTTGAAGTAAACACACTACAAATCCATATTCATCATCATTCTTCAGAATTTGAAAGCCTTTATTTGGCCAAGTGAAGCTCAAAGAGGAAGCAAGAATCTCTGGTTTTCTTTGTCACTCCAGTTTTCATCATTTACACATCTCAACTTTTTTGGCACGATTTACTTCATGTTTAGCTTTTTTTTGTCAATGTAATCTTGCTAGAAGCTCTACTTACTCCGGCTAGTTGATAGGCCTCGTAAAGGCATAGTTTCAAAACTTAGGGCATATCTTCCTCTCCTCTGTTCTTTGTGTACGTGCTTGTTATGTGAAAAATAATGGTGTATCCTTGATCTCCATAACCTCAGCTTCATTTTGATATAAGAATCGTGCATTTCTGTGGAAATCAAAGTTTGCAGGTGGTGGTTGTTGGCCGGAGAAGATGACCGGAGGTCCTTCTCCGGCCGGTGGATTCAATTGTTAGGGTTTGGTGTTTTTAATCGTGACCGTTGATTTGTCCGCATCGTGTGGTGCAGGACTTGCCAGCACATTAAAATACACATGCATCTCACGTGTTCCATTTTTTATTTCATTTAAGAAATGTGTGGTGCAGTGCATGGTAGTGAGTGTGTACCTTCACGTGTGTGCATTAGATATGATTACTTTGACTGGCTTGTTGACTGGACTTGATCCAATGGTGATCATTGCTTGACTTTTATTTTGACTGAGAGTGCATGATTATTGGTGTGGATTGCGTGTAAGTGGACTGGACTAAATTGCTATTTACACCATGCGTTTCAAAGCCCAAGTAATTTTGAACTGATGGTTTACTATGCATGCACCTCCTCTCTTATTTCAATTTCATTTTATTTTTCTTTTATATACACGTTTCCTTTTTAATTTTTAAAATTGCAAAACAACATCATAAAATTATGGAAAAATTCATGAGTGTTATTAAGACATTTAGGATTTTTTTGACATTTTTATTTCATGATTTTATTACATTTTTACCCCTGTTTCCTGATTTTCTTTGAATTTCCATTTGTGTGCATTCCAAGTATGATACATGAATTTGTGGAATTTTGTTCTTGCTCATTACAAACTATTTTGACTTGATTCTTTTTGCATTGATTCACTAAAACATTGAACCATGTTAGATGATTTTTGTTTGATTTTTTAGGTCACTTTATGACATGTTTTGATGCTTATCTTTGCACCACTTTTGCATGATGTTTCAACTTGACCTAATGCATTGTTTGAAGTCATTTTGCCTTGAACTTTGACATGCTATCTTGATGTGTGATTTGCTTCTGACCTAGGCATTTAAACACCATGCTTGCATAATTTTCATAAGTCCATTTAATTTTTATTTGATGCATTACATTTGAAGCATGATACATGTCACATCATTCTAACTTTAGTGCAGGTTTTACATGAATTCTTTTGTGCATATTTGTATGAGCATTTGTATGTTTTATGAGTCATTCATGTGATATTATAGGTCCTTAATACACATTATAGGTCATCTTTACATGTCCATTTCAACTTGAACTTTGTGCATCCTTAACATGTATTGTTTGCACTTTCCTTTTGAACTTTCACTTCACTTCTTCTTCTATCACTTCTTGAATGTCTTGAATGTTGATTCATGAATACTTTGAGATGTTTATAAACTTTTTTTTTTCATTTAGTTTCAATTCTGATTGTTGGATTTACATGTTCCATTTATGCATGTCTTTTGCATTTCTTTTCATCTTTCATCTACCCTTTCTTATAGAAACATGTTTAAGTGCTATGGATGATGATTGTTGCTACTTCATTTGAATTTGTATGATGATAATCACTTGTTGTCAATTTTATTTACATTCTGGTTGTGATATTAAGATTTGATTCTTCATCTTGTTCTTTTGGAACTTTAATGTGTATTAAGTCCTTTTTTACTTCTTATACATGTTTCCATGTTTACTAACCATGTAGGGGCTTTGGTAAGTTGAAATTGAGTGTGGATAAGGAATCCACCTTCAAACCTCTTTCCTTTGATATTTTACAATTCAATCTTGTGTTTTGTTAAGTACTTATGTTCTTTCTTTGATTAACTCATTACTTTCCCTTTTGAGTTACAATTCATCTTCTACTTTAGAAGTGAATTGTTTAATTCATTCCTTCTCTAGACTTTAGGTTTTGCAACCCCACAAACCTTTAGGATCACTCCCTTAACTAATCAATTAGGATTGAGTCTTAGTTCACATAGATTTTTACCTTTGATCCGCTCTTGAGTCTTTCATCTTCTCATCTCAAAGAAAATTCAAAATATCTAATAAAGGTAGGCACTTATTGCATTTAGGCCTTTCATATAAAGAAAAGATTATAAGGGGTCTTCTCTTATAATCTTAGAATGTGTAGCATATAGCCCATCTTGGGTCAATGTGTTAAACATTTGATCTTGTATGAGGGACTTAAATGCAATACTTGTTGAAGATACAAATAAAGAAAAACACTTCTTCATTTCATAATCAACAAAAACACTTAATAAATACCAGTATGCTAGTGTGTTTGAACCTTAATAATTGGAATTAAATGTGAGGGTCTTCTTCACACTTAGTGTATTTTCTTACTCATTCCATCTTGGAATGTGAGGATGTATACATTCCAATGATTAAGATTTAGATACACTATCATATCCAAACAAATAACAAAATTTCTTAAAAGACAAAAACAAACAATAACGTCTCTCCTTCGGGAATTCTTCTCTCACCTCATTCACTCTCAACGTACGAACGTGCTCCTACTCGTTCTCTTGCAAGAGGGTAACGCACTCGGACCAGCGAGCCCGCAACACCTGAGCTAGAACGTCAGTTGTTCCCTAAAAAACACAAACAATCCATCCCTAGTGAGGGGAGCTACGTCGCTCTAATTCTCATGTTCCCGATGAGATACGTAGGCAGTGGGGTAGGGCCCATTCGAGCACTTCTTTTATTTTCCCTACATTTGTTTCTCTTTCTCTTTCCATTCCTTTTCTAGTTCCTTTTTCCAGTATCCTTTCCTTACACCCTTTGATCAAAACAAGCAAGCGTGGATCCCATCGGGTACGATGGACGCGAGGGGGTGCTAATACCTTCCACTCGCGTAACCGACTCCCGAATCCAGTTCTCTTGGTCGCAAGGCCATGCTCTATCCTTTCCCTCAGGTTTACGCAGTGTTTCCTTTCCCTCTCTTGGGATAAATACACATTGCTGGCGACTCTGTTTCGGTGCCACTTTCGCGTTTGTACCTGGATGAAAATCCCGAGAGCGACAGCTGGCGACTCTGCTGGGGATCAGGTTGACTTATTGCTGGTCCATCCTAAGCGAGTCAATCCTAGTGCATGTTTGCTTTTCTTTCATTGGGTGTTTACTGTTATATTGTATTTGCTGTTTACTGTATTTTATCACTTGTACCATATTTACAGCATGTTAGCATTTACATTTCATATATTATACTGTGTTGCACTGTTCTGTCTGTTTGGCGGGATGGGATTTCTGAGAGATGAGCCCATTACCAAGGCTTGAGTGCACACTTAGATTTAGAGTGGAGAGTAGTGGGACCTACGTACCATCTGTGTACGTTGGGTAATCACGAAATTCACAGCCAGACGAGGCTATCTTGGGACGCATTCTGACGTGCGTATCTTGCGCATTTCAGGATGTCGATCTAGAGAGCTGTCGACTCTGGTGACCGTTTCCCGAGGACTCAGTTGCGGCACTCCTCTCGAGATGTGACAGTGGCAGGCCATATTCTATGGCAAACCCATTGCATATTCTCGATCCGAGGACCCAATGATGGGAACTTGCTATAGGACGTCCTTTTTGAAAGAGAATCAGTGGAGACACTCCTCGATTGGCGATAGTACTGTACCCCGAGGGTTGAATGTACTATTGCTTCTCGACCTCAGTGCCAGAAGCTGAGGACCATTCGTTTTGGAGAATCAGTTGAGGCCTCCTCGATTGATGATGATGCCAAACCAGAAATGGTGAACGTATCATCATTTCTCGACCTGAGAGCCCGGGATACTAAGGATCTTAGCACCCACATGTGAGAGGGGCGGGTCGTTTACAGGCTTGCAGGTAACCTTGACTTTCATCCTACCTGGTATTTTGGATTCTCTTATCAGTGTGGACTCACCAGCCTGGTATTATGGTATTTTGATTATTCCGGCACCCTGATTATGCCGATATTCTGGCATTTCCGTATTCTGATCACGCCGGTGTTCTATTTATTCTGGTATTCCGATATCCCGACATCCTGGTATTCTGATTAGTTGGATATTCTGGCATTCCGGTGTTCTCTTCAGAGCTGACCTATGAGCTTATTCAGTCACCAGCATATCAGTTATCTAGATTATGTGGAAGCTTTGATCCCATGTCTGTTGCATTAGCATTATCATTTTCGCATACATGTTCTTGTATTTCCAGGGGATATTAACTTTGAGACTTGCCACTGAGCATTTCCATCCAGTTCTCATATTTCTTCTAAATTTTTTTTTTGTGAATCAAAGCATAATGATCCCTTGGAAATATTTGAACATGGCATTCTGCATGGCATTCTCATACTTATATGCATAACAGGTGTTCCGGAGTGGACTTCTCATTCTGACTTGGTATTATATTCAGGACGGCCAACATGACTTCTCCCAACTACTCGATTCACTACAATCAAGGTTCAGATAGGGAACAACTCCGAGCGGAGGTGACTGAGATGAAGGCACAATTGGGGCAGTTTATGGGGGACATTCAGGCGTTGTCCCGAGGTGAGGAACTGCTGAGAGAAGAAGTCAACCGGATAAAGACTCAAATGGGCCGGGTTATGGAAATTCTGAATGAAGTATTAAGAAAGGAAGACAATCAAGTGTCCGCTTCCGCAGCAAAGGTTCTCATTTCTCCTATCTCTTTGGGATCTCCTCTAGACCATGGATTGTCTTGTGAATCTCCTTCGCGACCAAAATTTTCCTATAAGCAATCACTTCCTGTTTTCCAAGAGGATCCTAATTCAGAAAAACTTAAAAAGAAGTTTGATCCGATCCTGATGCCATATGCTCAGTTGCTTCAACACTTGCTCAAGCTTCGGTTAATTGATTTGATTGATGCAGGACCTCCACCCACCAAGTTTCGTATGGGTTCTAATGTCCATGATAAGTGTGAGGTCCATTCAGGGGTACCTGGTCATGATGTTGAAATTGTAAGACGCTCAAGTATAAGGTCCAAGAGCTTATTGATTCAGGGGCAATCGAGTTTGCGTCCATCAGCACTGTCAAGCGAAGAGATGTTCCTCCAACTACTGCTAAAGAGGTGGATATTCTCTATCCCTCTCAAGGACATTCCTCAATCCAGAAGCCTTGGTTTCTGAAACTACCGCATCAACAAATCACAGCTGGGGCTTTCTCGGTTGTATCCCTTCATCATCAACAGAAGCAAGAAAGGTTCTTTGATCCTCTACCAATGTGTCAGGCCAAATTACTTCAACAACTGCTTCAGTTAAGATTGATTGAGCTTCAGAAGTTGACTCCTCCTCCAGCTGAGCTTCCCTAAAGGATGCGACACTAATGCTCATTGTGATTTTCACTCAGGGGCACCATGCCATGATATTGAGGGGTGTAGAGCATTCCAGCACCAAGTGCAAGACTTAATTGACTCCAAGGAAATCAAGTTTGGTCCAGCTGGCTTGAAGGTATCAGGTGATCTCATGCCAGTAGCTGCAAAGGAAGTGAGTATTCATTCCCCTTCTCTAGGGTCTACCTCAGGTCACGGGTGTATTCCTCAGCTGCAGGTTTCAAAGCCATCACGTCAGCAACCTTTGTTTGTTCCTCGGCTAAAGATGGGAAGAGAAATACAGGGGCAGACTGGGCACCCTAATCAACATTGGCAGCAAAACCGTCAGCAACAGAGGCGACAAGGACTTAGAAGGTCTGAGAGAGTGTCTACTCCAATTCCTATTTCTCAAAGTCAGCTTCTTGCTCGCCTTCTCTAAGGCTCTTTGATTCAGCTGGATAATGTCATGCCCGTGCCATACCCCATTCCTCTGGACTATGACATGAGTGCTAGCTGTGAGTTCCGTTCAGGAACGTTTGGGCGCACACTTGATAACTGTAATGTGTTCCAGCACAAGGTGCAGGATTTGATTGACTCAAAGGTTATCACCCCAGACGGTACCCCCACAAGGTGAAGCTTTTGTATCAGGGTGAGCACTCGAAGCTACAAGAACATCACCAGAAGTGGTCAGTCCAAACAGAGCCAAGCCTCCTCAACAAGGACAATCATTTAGCTTCTTTACTGCATTTTCATATGTAGCTTTATTTGTTTGTTTAAACAATGTTTGCATGTAAAAATTTGTTTGCTCTTAAATGACGATCATAATACAATAAGCATGTTTTTCTTGAAGTAATCCATTCGTATTCACTCATAAGTTTGTATATGTGCATTGCAATACCAACTGTCATGCTTAAACTCTTGAGGGAGGATGATGAGTTGAAAACGCAAAAATCTCTATTTGTGTGCTCTTGGATAAAACCCAGTTGAGGATGTACAAGCATTGTTTCAACTCCCCAAACACTGGAGATATAAGGGAGATAGACCCTCGTTAACCCCTTTGAGCCTTGAAGTAGGAGTTTCTTTCGTATGAAGAAAACCCTCACATTTAACCCAGGGGTAGGGTAGGCGTCAGTTAATTTGAACGAGCATTCAAATTTCAAAAGGAGTGTGCATCTAAGGATCCATTACCTTCTACCATCAAGAGGTCAAGAGATGTGAAACCACAATGGTTATCCATCAACAATCAAAGAGTGAGGTAGTCACAACCCTTTCAACAAAGTCAAGACCAGCCGGTGTCACACGACGTGTTCAAGAAAAAAAGAAAGAGAATAAAAAAAAGAAATGAAAAAGCCCGCTAAGTTGAAACTTGAAAACAAGCAACTTAGGCAAAAGTTAGGGCATCCCGCTGGACTCCGAAATCAAAGATTCAAAAGAATCTGTCCATGCAAAAGTTAGGGATAAGCAAAAGAATGTGAAAGCGAAATGCGAAAAGGATTACAAAAGAAAATCCTCGAGCAAGAACAAAGTCATGTGACTACGAACAAAAGACAAAAGGGGTGACTGTTACTCCAAAGCCTCATTAGGTGTCAAACCATCAGATGCATGGGTTCCTTAAAGATCACAAAATCTTTTTGAGCGGCGAACGCTTGCGCAAATTAGCTGAACGTAGGACTGGAGAAAATCACGAAGAGTGGGTGGGCACCAATAAACTTTGAGCCTTAAATCCTTTTTTTCTCAAAACTGTGAACCAGGCCACGATACAACCCTCAAAAGTCCTAATTGAAACTGGGTTATTTCAAAAGCACACTACCAAGAGATAGCGTTCCTGACTCCTATGAGTTGTGCTAAAAGATCTTTGTTGGTGTTGCATGTGCATTGCATTCTTTCATTCAAAAATTAATGTTGTATCCTAGCCCGTGATCCGCTCACAAAGGGTTTGCGACATCTTTTCAGTAAAACTTCAAGATTAACATGTGTGTTGCATTAGAATTTTCATTCTCAGAATAAAAATTTTTTTGCTTGCATACATTTGTTTGACATCAAAAGAAGTTTACATATGGAAATTCAGTCTAGAAGCTTAATCTTGCCGAGTTGAGAATCCTGAAACTCCTGAAGGACAACCATATCTAGTGGTACTTCCTCAAGAAACTTTGTTGAGCAGGAGCGTTTCCAACAAGTTGTGCTAAGATGTAGTCGATCTGGGGCAATCACGTCGAACCATCTCTTTAAGGTGTAGCTTATCTGAGCCAGTCACGTCGAGAAAGCTCTTCAAAGTTCAGCCAAGCTGGGGCAATTACTTCGAGATTCAAATCCCTACAAATGCAGGCATTATTGGTCTTCCTTCGAAGATCAGTAGTCAGGGGCAAAACCACTTCAAGGTTCATACTGGGGCAGGCCATCCCGAGAGCAGGAGAAGTTAGTCCATCTAGACGGCTAATTAACCTATCTAGGGTTTTAGAGTATTGGGGCAGAATATCTCACGGTGGTATGAGATTGTTCATGAATCCTCTTGAGACAATTTCTTTTGGTAATCCATACGGTCTGGGGCAGTTACGCCGAGATTCGACAAATCTCTACAAGAGTTTGAAGACACTGAAGCATTGAGCTTGCCAAGTCTTCTGTAAAATCCTCTCGAGATGACTTCTTCTAAGTAATCCATACGGTCTGGGGCAGTTACATCGAGATTCGACGAATCTCTCCAAGAGTTTGAAGGCATTGAGGCGTTTTGAATGTCAAGTCTTCTGTAAAATCCTCTTGAGACAATTTCTTTTGGTGGACCATGTTGGTCTGGGGCAAATGAAATAAAAATTGTTGGTCACGCATATGCAGTCAGTCAGCCAAAAGGTTTGAAACAAAGGAGCATCCCAACCCCAGGCATTTATGGTCCCCTGTTCTCAACAGGCTTCATTAATCGTGTATCCAGTAAGAGATTGCATACAAACCTTTCTCCCCAACAAGTGGTGGTTCACATTTAGATTTTCTCAGTTGCAGAAGTCATATCCAGCCTGGGGGCATGTGTGCATATCCTTTTGTTTGCAAGTAGCAGCCTCGTACTAGGCTCAAAGGCAAGATTGAAGTCTTTTCGAGATCATGGGATCATGCCTTCTAGACGAGTAATCACTTATGCCCATGCAGAAGACTGGGGTAATCATGTTCAGGAGAGGGTTCACATGTCACCCTTTTTGTCACAACGTTTGCTGATTGAGTCCATCATTCGGTTGACGGTCGTTCACGGCGTCTCGATATTCGGTGAATTGAGTTCAACGGGGTATCATTGTATCTTAGTAAGTCGATTCTCTCATACAGTACTTCCAACAGCTACAAGCTTTTCCGTGTCGATAACGGTTGCGAATTCCCCAGTAGAGTTACTTCGCAGACACCGAAGCTAATGGTCAATCCCCAGTGAAGTTGCCAAGAGTTTGAAGATGCTTAATCTTCTGTAAAATCCTCTTATGACGTTTTCTTCAGATCAAGTCTTGTATCATGGGGCAGAAGCAAGTTGTTGACCTTCCCAAGCATGGGGCATCCAGAATTTCCCCGGCAGAAGATGTTCCAAATCTATTATCCCCAGTAGAGTTTGAAGATGTTTGGTTTTCTATAAAATCCTCTCAAAAGGCATCCCCAGCACGAGACACTTTAAAGCGGTTTTCTCCAGCAGAGTTTGTTATAAACTCATCATCCCCAACGGGATCGTCAAACGGAAAGCTCGCCTAACATGGGGCATTGTGGTACTTATCCTAAGCTCAACAATATTATGCCTCAGCAGATCTAAAGACTTTCTCCCAGCATGTGGCAGCAGAACGTCTTCTAACTATGATTTGCATATCCCCGACAGAGTAGCCCTGATTCCCCAGCAAGATTGTATCTCTGGTAATGGTATCCCCACTCATCAAGTTTTGTCAACAGTACTCCCCAACCGAGTTGTTGTTTTTTCTCCCCACTAGAGGTTTATCATATCAACGGAATCTCTTCCTCAGCAAAGTGTCAGCATATGATATTACCCAGCAGGTGGTGTTATTCTCAGCATTGCTCATTTACAACTCAAAGTCCAATTTATATTTGGCATACAGACAGTTTGTTCATATTATTCCAGCAGGTGGGATAGTATTGCAGATGGTTGTTCTAGCAGGTGGGATGATCATACAGATAATTGGTCATATTATTCCAGCAGGCGGGATAGTATTGCAGATGGTTGTTCCAGCAGGTGGGATGATCATACAGATAGTTGTTCATATTATTCCAGCAGGTGGGATAGTATTGCAGATGATTGTTCCAGCAGGTGGGATGATCATACAGACAGTTGTTCATATTATTCCAGCAGGTGGGATAGTATTGCAGATGATTGTTCCAGCAGGTGGGATGATCATACAGACAGTTGTTTATATTATTCCAGTAGGTGGGATAGTATTGCAGATGGTTGTTCCAGCAGGTGGGATGATCATACAGACAGTTGTTCATATTATTCCAGCAGGTGGGATAGTATTGTAGATGGTTGTTCCAGCAGGTGGGATGATCATACAGATAATTGTTCATATTATTCCAGCAGGTGGGATAGTATTGCAGATGGTTGTTCCAGCAGGTGGGATGATCATACAGATAGTTGTTCATATTATTCCAGCTGGTGGGATAGTATTGCAGATGGTTGTTCCAGCAGGTGGGGTGATCATTATTTACAATCGTTCGTATTATTCCAGCAAGTGGGATAGTATTGCAGATGGTTTTTCCAGCAGGTGGAATGATCATACGAATAGTAGTTTATATTGTTCCAGCAGGTGGGATGATGATAAACAACTATATTCTCAGCAAAGTCCAACGTTGGTTTGGCAAAGCTTCCAAAGCCTGTTTGGTAAGCATCGAAGTCCAATGTTAGTTTGGCAAAGCTGCAAAAGTCCATCTGAAGATGGCAAGATTGAGATTCCAAAGCCGGTTTGGTAATCATTGAAGTCCAACGACAAAAATCCAACACGAATTGGTAAAAGTCCATTGTTTAGAATGGCAGAGCAGCTAAAGTCCATCCACAGTATGGAAAGCCAGTAGTCGTCTGGCGTTGTTCAAAAAGACATTGTTGAAAGCCTATCCACAGTATGGCAAGCCAGTAGTCGTCTGGCGTCGTTCAAAAAGACATTGTTGAAAGTCCATCCATAGTGTGGCAAGCCAGTAGTCGTCTGGCGTCGTTCAAAAGACAGATCTCTCCGACAATGTTCATTGAAGATTCAATCCAGCGGTCTCGTTGGGTTTATATCCTTTTGTTCTTCGTCATCCAGAGTAAATTTTTGGTTATATTTGGTATTCAATCACTATATACCTTGAAAGTCTGAAAGCAATCGCTTTCAGGCATTCAGGTCTACAACGTTTGAATAGGGGCAGCTGTAATACCCCAAAATTTGCTCTCTCTTTTGTCATCATAGCATAGCATTATCATATATCATATCATATCCATCTCATTAGCTTTGCATTGCATCGCATCTTTAACATAGAAAAATGAAGCATAGCATCCCTCTTACCATCAAGGCATGTGATCAGGTGAGAAATGGATAATCAAGGAATCATTCAAGGCACAAAAGGTCAAACAAGTTGCTTCAAGGCAAGCCAAGAGGTCTTTCATGTCTCATACTATCTCAATTGATCATCCAAAACCTCAAGAAAGTGAGATTCAATAGGAGGTTGAAGCATTACATCTTTCACTATGCAAGAGGTCCAAAAAACTGAAGGAAAACCCTCAAAAGAGATAGTTCATTGGTTTAAAAACACCCTCAAGTGGCATATCTCATTATCCTTTAAGAGAATACACAACATACTCTGAGGAATTTGAAATTGAAGACTGCACATTTTTCCCCTTAGGAGGTGGGTATCAAAACTAGGGTTTCCAATGAAATCAGTGTATCTCTGATTTTTTGGACAAAACTTGATGTCATGGTATTCTACATGTTCTTAAGTGTATGAGTGTGGAAAATTGCATCTCAATTGGTTTTAGAAGTGGTTCAATTGGAAGAAAGATAAAAAATCAGGAAAATTGGGGCTAAGTCAAATAATCAGAGGAAAAAGTCAACTCCTGACTTTTTGAGGCCAAATTCATGAAATTCATGTTATATGTGACCAATGTACAAAGTTTGATCAAGAAACTCCAAAAGGATCATGAAAAATCAAGATTTGAAAAGTTGCCATTTTTGGAAGAAGTAGGGTTACTAAATAAGGCAAGTTTTGGCTATTTTGCACCAGACTTTGAACCAAGGCCATTCAAAATTGAGACATCAAATAAAAATTCCACCAGGCCACAACAAAAGATCTTGTTTCAAGCTTCAAATCCATGTGTAGAACACTTCCATTGGATAAAAATTGAGTGAGATATGACTGATCAAAGTTGGAGGAAAGTAGGTCCAAAATCAGGTCATGACCAAGGATTCCTAGGTCCACGCGCAGTTATTTCTACAAACAAGTGGTGTGCCAAATGTTCACCCATTTTTCTCATGGTTAGAAGCTTCATTTGAAAAACTTGTCAACATCAAAATTGTTCCTTGCAATGCCCTCTTCAATGTTCATGTTGGACAAAATTTCATTTGGTCAAGCTATGAGGTAGAAATAGTGGTCTCAATTTAGGGTGATCATGCTGAAATTCCATGCCATGCTGGCCTTG
Source organism: Lathyrus tuberosus (assembly GCA_022829125.1). Classification (NCBI taxonomy): domain Eukaryota; kingdom Viridiplantae; phylum Streptophyta; class Magnoliopsida; order Fabales; family Fabaceae; genus Lathyrus; species Lathyrus tuberosus. The sequence goes on from JALAZF010000153.1 coordinate 1,025,941, forward strand.
CCAATCAACCACTTGATGCGCCCATCAACTAGTCTGGGATCCTTGAGTTCATAGTCATTTTCAAACATGTTTGAGGCATCATTTCAATCCAATTCTCATACCAAACATGTTCTCCCATGATCCCTCTTTTCATTAATTCCAAAAGCATGCCATTCCATGCCATGAACAGGGAGAATTTCCTTCTCAAACTTGCTTATTACCATTGGTGCCAAGCTGTCATAAAAATCAGAAAAAACAAATGTTGTTGATGTTGTTATACCATTCATCCATTGCCCTTTTAAACCAAGCACCTTTCATATACACCATATCACGTGCTTCATTATACATAGAAGTGGAAAGAATGAAAGCTTGTAGAACAAGTTTGCTTGCTGCAGCATACACGAGTTGGCTTCACTTTCATCTCCACCATAACACACCATGAACCATCTACACCATACCATTGCTCTCCCTAACTAACTTGACTCAGTTAGTTAGGGATGACTCACCTTAACTCACCTGACTCACTCTAACCAACTCATGTTAACCATAGTTAAGCTCACCTATAAATAGAATTTCACTCTCACATTTCAACTTCAGCTTCATTTTTTCACTCTCCCTCTCAAACACTTCAAGCTCTCTCTCTCTCTATTTCTCTCCATTTTCTCTCTGAGTTTGCACGAATCCATCATCATTCTCCTCTAATTCCACCTTCAAGCTTCATCCTCAAGCATCACTGAACTTGAAGCAGCATTGGATCGTTGAAGTAAACACACTACAAATCCATATTCATCATCATTCTTCAGAATTTGAAAGCTTTTATTTGGCCAAGTGAAGCTCAAAGAGGAAGTAAGAATCTCTGGTTTTCTTTGTCACTCCAGTTTTCATCATTTACACATCTCAACTTTTTTGGCACGATTTACTTCATGTTTAGCTTTTTTTTTGTCAATGTAAGCTTGCTAGAAGCTCTACTTACTCCGGCTAGTTGATAGGCCTCGTAAAGGCATAGTTTCAAAACTTAGGGTATATCTTCCTCTCCTCTGTTCTTTGTGTACGTGCTTGTTATGTGAAAAATAATGGCGTATCCTTGATCTCCATATCCTCAGCTTCATTTTGATATAAGAATCGTGCATTTCTATGGAAATCAAAGTTTGCAGGTGGTGGTTGTTGGCCGGAGAAGATGACCGGAGGTCCTTCTCCGGCAGGTGGATTCAATTGTTAGGGTTTGGTGTTTTTAATCGTGACCGTTGATTTGTTCGCATCGTGTGGTGCAGGACTTTCCAGCACATTAAAATACACATGCATCTCACGTGTTCCATTTTTTATTTCATTTAAGCAATGTGTGGTGCAGTGCATGGTAGTGAGTGTGTGCCTTCTGGTGTGTGCATTAGATATGATTACTTTGACTGGCTTGTTTGATCCAATGGTGATCATTGCTTGACTTTTATTTTGACTGAGAGTGCATGATTGTTGGTGTGGATTGCGTGTAAGTGGACTGGACTAAATTGCTATTTACACCATGCGTTTCAAAGCCCAAGTAATTTTGAACTGATGGTTTACTATGCATGCACCTCCTCTCTTATTTCAATTTCATTTTATTTTTCTTTTATATACACGTTTCCTTTTTAATTTTTAAAATTGCAAAACAACATCATAAAATTATGGAAAAATTCATGAGTGTTATTAAGACATTTAGGATTTTTTTGACATTTTTATTTCATGATTTTATTACATTTTTACCCCTGTTTCCTGATTTTCTTTGAATTTCCATTTGTGTGCATTCCAAGTATGATACATGAATTTGTGGAATTTTGTTCTTGCTCATTACAAACTATTTTGACTTGATTCTTTTTGCATTGATTCACTAAAACATTGAACCATGTTAGATGATTTTTGTTTGATTTTTTAGGTCACTTTATGACATGTTTTGATGCTTATCTTTGCACCACTTTTGCATGATGTTTCAACTTGACCTAATGCATTGTTTGAAGTCATTTTGCCTTGAACTTTGACATGCTATCTTGATGTGTGATTTGCTTCTGACCTAGGCATTTAAACACCATGCTTGCATAATTTTCATAAGTCCATTTAATTTTTATTTGATGCATTACATTTGAAGCATGATACATGTCACATCATTCTAACTTTAGTGCAGGTTTTACATGAATTCTTTTGTGCATATTTGTATGAGCATTTGTATGTTTTATGAGTCATTCATGTGATATTATAGGTCCTTAATACACATTATAGGTCATCTTTACATGTCCATTTCAACTTGAACTTTGTGCATCCTTAACATGTATTGTTTGCACTTTCCTTTTGAACTTTCACTTCACTTCTTCTTCTATCACTTCTTGAATGTCTTGAATGTTGATTCATGAATACTTTGAGATGTTTATAAACTTTTTTTTTTCATTTAGTTTCAATTCTGATTGTTGGATTTACATGTTCCATTTATGCATGTCTTTTGCATTTCTTTTCATCTTTCATCTACCCTTTCTTATAGAAACATGTTTAAGTGCTATGGATGATGATTGTTGCTAGTTCATTTGAATTTGTATGATGATAATCACTTGTTGTCAATTTTATTCACATTCTGGTTGTGATATTAAGATTTGATTCTTCATCTTGTTCTTTTGGAACTTTAATGTGTATTAAGTACTTTTTTACTTCTTATACATGTTTCCATGTTTACTAACCATGTAGGGGCTTTGGTAAGTTGAAATTGAGTGTGGATAAGGAATCCACCTTCAAACCTCTTTCCTTTGATATTTTACAATTCAATCTTGTGTTTTGTTAAGTACTTATGTGCTTTCTTTGATTAACTCATTACTTTCCCTTTTGAGTTACAATTCATCTTCTACTTTAGAAGTGAATTGTTTAATTCATTCCTTCTTTAGACTTTAGGTTTTGCAACCCCACAAACCTTTAGGATCACTCCCTTAACTAATCAATTAGGATTGAGTCTTAGTTCACATAGATTTTTACCTTTGATCCGCTCTTGAGTCTTTCATCTTCTCATCTCAAAGAAAATTCAAAATATCTAATAAAGGTAGGCACTTATTGCATTTAGGCCTTTCATATAAAGAAAAGATTATAAGGGGTCTTCTCTTATAATCTTAGAATGTGTAGCATATAGCCCATCTTGGGTCAATGTGTTAAACATTTGATCTTGTATGAGGGACTTAAATGCAATACTTGTTGAAGATACAAATAAAGAAAAACACTTCTTCATTTCATAATCAACAAAAACACTTAATAAATACCAGTATGCTAGTGTGTTTGAACCTTAATAATTGGAATTAAATGTGAGGGTCTTCTTCACACTTAGTGTATTTTCTTACTCATTCCATCTTGGAATGTGAGGATGTATACATTCCAATGATTAAGATTTAGATACACTATCATATCCAAACAAATAACAAAATTTCTTAAAAGACAAAAACAAACAATAACGTCTCTCCTTCGGGAATTCTTCTCTCACCTCATTCACTCTCAACGTACGAACGTGCTCCTACTCGTTCTCTTGCAAGAGGGTAACGCACTCGGACCAGCGAGCCCGCAACACCTGAGCTAGAACGTCAGTTGTTCCCTAAAAAACACAAACAATCCATCCCTAGTGAGGGGAACTACGTCGCTCTGATTCTCATGTTCCCGATGAGATACGTAGGCAGTGGGGTAGGGCCCATTCGAGCACTTCTTTTATTTTCCCTACATTTGTTTCTCTTTCTCTTTCCATTCCTTTTCTAGTTCCTTTTTCCATTATCCTTTCCTTACACCCTTTGATCGAAACAAGCAAGCGTGGATCCCATCGGGTACGATGGACGCGAGGTGGTGCTAATACCTTCCTCTCGCGTAACCGACTCCCGAATCCAGTTCTCTTGGTCGCAAGACCATGCTCTATCCTTTCCCTCAGGTTTACGCAGTGTTTCCTTTCCCTCTCTTGGGATAAATACACATTGTTGGCGACTCTGTTTCAGTGCCACTTTCGTGTTTGTACCTGGATGAAAATCACGGGAGCGACACCAGGCAAAAAAGGGCATCCCGGCGAACCACAAAAACAGAATAAAAAAGGGTTCGGGCAAAAATTAGGGATAATAAGTAAAAAAAATGGTACACCCGGTGAGTTGAAAATCCGCAAGGACAACTCAGGCAAAAAAGGGTATCCTGGTGGATTGAAAACCCGAAAGGGCGATCCTTGCAAAAGAGGGATTTAAGCGAACGACTACGGTCTGAGTTATCTGTACTCCATCACCGTTTCAATAACTGACATTCCGAAGGGTAGGAATTAGTCTGATCATTCCTCATAAGGCAAGGTCGGGGAGTTTTGAAGACATGCTGGCCATAGTAGAATTGAAACTCAATGGAATACCGTTTTCACATTGCCATTAGGATAGTTTCTTTTCTCAATTTTCAGCGATCACCTCTTTCCAGGGATTGATTCCTGATGTAATTGCCTATTCTGGGCTTTTCTTCAATAAATTGAATTTCAGTAAAAAGCTTCTTATTTTGTTTTACTGCTTTGTTTGCAAACGTCTGAATTTTTTATAAAACATTGCATTTGAAAACATGGTGGCTTTACAATAACATGCGCAGAAAAAACATTCAAAATTACTTTGAATGTTGAACAATCCTGGATGGTGGATTCAAACCACGCAATATTCCGGGGCATGTGTGTGTATGCTTTTGTTATAGGTAACAAGTCCCGGTGATTTCAAGCACAGGACGAGTAATCACTTATTCCCACGCAGAAAACTGGGGCAATCAGGTTCAGGGAAAGGCTCACATGTCATCCTTTTGTCACATCGTTTACTGGTTGAATCCATCATTCGATCGACGGTCATTCACGACGTCTCGATATCAGTGAATTGAGTTAGGCTGGGTATCGTTGTATCTTATTAAGTCGATTCTCTCATTCAGCACTTCCAACAGCTACAAGCTTTTCTGTGTCGATAACGGTTGTGAAGTCCCCAGTAGAGTTGCTTCTCAGACACCGAAGTTGTTGGTCAATCCTCAGTGAAGTTGTCAGAAGTTTGAAGATGCTTAATATTCTGTGAAATCCTCTCATGATGTTTCTTCAGGTAAGTCTTGTATCATGAAGCAAGAAGCAAGTTGTTGACCTTTCCAAGCATGGGGCATATTGAATTTCTCCGGCAGAAGATGTTCTAGATCTATCATCCCCAGTAGAGTTTGAGGACATTTAATCTTCTGTAAAATCTTCTTAAAAGGTATTCCCCAACACAAGATGCTTGGAAGCTGTTTTCCCCAGCAGAGTTTGTTATAAACTCATTATCCCCAGCGGAGTTGTCAAACGGAAAGTTCGCCTAACATGGGGCATTGTGACACTTATCCTAAGCTCGACAGTCTTATTCCTTAGCAGATTACCGTGGAATTGTTTTGGGTTTCCCAGCAGATTTCTAAGGACTCTTTCCAAGCAAGTTGCAGTGAAATGTTCTAACCAGGATTTGCATATCCCCGGCAGAGTAGCCCTGATTCCCAGCAAGATCGTATCTCTAGTTGTATTCCCCACAGAGTTCAGCATGAAATCTTGTCAACAATACTCCCCAGCTGAGTTTTTTTTTTTCGCAAGAGGCTTATTGATCAACAAAATCTATTCCTCAGCAGAGTGATAATATATTCTTGCCCCAACCGGGTTAAAAGGTTGATTCTCCCTGCAAAGGATCTCGGGTTTGATAGATCCTCAAGCAGAGTTTTAATGACTTTTCTTCCCTAGCAGAACGTCATGCAAAAATTCTCATCCCCAGCGGAGTTGCTGTGACCAGAATTCATCCCCATGCAGATGAAGTAATTCCTGGAAGAATCATCATTTCCCCATATTTCAAAGTCCAATTTATTTTTGGCAAGCGTGACAATTCGAAGCAGCCGGATTGTTCATTCATTCTCCAGCAGAGCTATTATCCTTTCAAGAGTCTCTAAGATCAGATCATTGATTATTGGTCCTCAGCAGAGATGTCTGACACGGATGCAGAGAGTAATCCAGTATTGGAATTCTCAAAGTGCAGTCGTAGATTGGCAATAGGTCCATCCAAGGGTGGCAAATTCTCAAAGTCCAACCGTAGATTGGCAAAAGGTCCATCCAAGGGTGGCAAATTCTTAAAGTCCAACCGTAGATTGGCAAAAGTTCCATCCAAGGGTGGCAAATTCTCAAAGTCCAACCGTAGATTGGCAAAAGGTCCATCCAAGGGTGGCAAATTCTTAAAGTCCAACTGTAGCTTGGCACAAGTCCACCTGTAGTGTGGCAAGTCAGTAGTCGTCTGACTCCCTTTAAAAGACCGCAGCTAAGTCCAACCGTAGATTGGCAAAAGACTATCCAAGGGTAGCAAATCATCAGCAAGTCCAACCGTAGATTGGCAAAAGTCCACCCACAGTGTGGCAATTCAGCTGCAAAGTCCAACCGTAGACTGGCAAAAGTCCACCCGTAGTGTGGCAAGCCAGTAGTCATCTGGCATTGTACAAAAAACATTGCTAAAGTCCACCCATAGTGTGGCAGGCCAGTAGTCGTCTGGCGTTGTGCTAAAAGACATTGTTAAAGTCCACCCGCAATGTGGCAAGACAGTAGTCGTCTGGTGTTGTGCTAAAAGACATTGCAACAGTCCACTCGTAGCGTGGCAAGCCAGTAGTCGTCTGGCGTTGTACAAAAAGACATCTCTTTAGTGGTATTCTTTCCATCAGAGTTTTCTACAAGCATAATTCATTTGGTTGGGTTTATATCCCTTTTCTTCTTCTCCACAGAGTGCAAATTTTATGGTTATTTTTGGTATTCAATCCCTCCATACCTCGAAAGTCTGACAGCAATCGCTATCATCCGTTCAGGTCTACAGTGATTGAATACGGGCAGCTGTAACACCCCAAAATTTTCCCTCTCATTTCTTCATATCATTGAGCATGAGTTTTCATTTCATTGCATTGCATTCAAGCATAGAAAAAATAAAACATCAAGCATTTAGCATTGCATCTTGCATAAAGGCATGTGATCAGTTGTTTATCAAAGGTGTTGATCATCCCAAAGCTAAAGAATAAGAGCCAAGTGTTTCTCACAAGTCTCAAGGGTCCTCAAGCCATATGTCATCTCACTTTGGTCTACAAGGCGTGGGAAGAGGAGAATTCATCAAGAAGATTGGGCAGTGCATAATCTCCTACAGAAGGCAGTCAAAATTGGAATCTGGTCCTCAAATGGGCAAGCTCTTGGAGTTTTTATCATCTTCAAATAACATATCTCATCATGGTTTGAGAGGATACACATCATATGCAGAGGAATTTGGATTTGGAGGATGTGATATTTCCTCTTAACCAAAGGGTGCCAAAATTAGGGTTTGACCTAAAATCAATTTATCTCTGATTTTTTGGGCAAGACTTGATCTCATGGTATTCCTTATGTTCTTAAGTGTATATGGATGGAAAATTGCTCCTCAATTGGTTTCAGAGGAGTCTCAATTGATCAGTTGCTTGATAATCAAGAAATTGGGGAAAAAGTCAACTGTGTAGTGAAAAAAGTCAACTCTTGACTTTATAAGGTCAAATTCATGAAATTCATGTTATATATGTTCAATGGACAAAATTTGATCAAGAAATGATGGAGGAATAATGAAAAATCAAGAAATCACAAAACTGCAAAAAATGGAAACTTTAGGGTTGCCAAAAATAGTAAGTTTGGACCATTTTGCACCCTACTTTGAGGCCCTCTTTCTCCAAGATAAAAGCTTCAAACCTCAGGCCCAAGTTGAGCCAATTAAAGTTCATGTTCTAAGCTTCAAATCCATATAAAGAACATCTCCATTGGATCAATATTGAGTGAGATATGATTGATCAAAGTTTGAGAAAAGTAGGTCCAAAATTAAGTCATGACCAAGAATGCCCAGGCCCACGCACCATATTTTTTGCAAACACTTGGTGTCCCAAATATCCACCCATTTTTCTCAATGATTAAAGCTCCAAATGAAAATCTTTTCAACATCAAAATTGTTCCTTGCCATGCCCTCTTCAATGTTGATGTTGGACAAATTTTGATTTGGTCAAGATATGATGGAGATATGTTGGTTCCAATTTGGTATGACCATGCTGAAAATCCATGCGCCATGTTGCCTTGCCATGACACAACATGCCTCGCCCATAAACCAGCTCCAAACCTTTGTGTTCCAAGCTATTTTTTATCCTTTTCCAAGCTTTAATTCAATCCAAAACCAACATCAATCATGCTCTATGATGTTCTATCTTTCATTTGACACTTAGAGCTCATGATTTCATCCACTACACATGAATAAATTTCTCCACAAACTTGCATTGATGGTGGCTGCAGAAAATATAATGTTATGTCATGTTTGTTGTTGTTTCATCATGCTAGCACGCACACCTTTCCCCACAACCATTGCCTCATTAAACCAAACACATTTCACATACACCACACCATACTCTCCATGATACACCAAAGAGGAAATGAACTAAGCTTGTTGAGCAAGTTTCCTCTGCACCACTGATTTCACATTGCCACCAGCCGTGCCATCATCACCATTCTTTCTCTTCATCCTCACCATAACACCATAAGCCTTCACCTCACCATAACACAACCAAGCTAGCTCGCCCTAACTAACTTGACTCAGTTAGTTAGAGGCAGCTCAGTTAACTCTACTCAGTGACTCAGTTAACCATGAGTTAAATCACTAAACTCAACATATAAAACCACATTTCACTCATTTTTCATTTTCAACTCTCATTTCTCATTCTCCCTCTCAAACACTTCAAACTTTATCTCTCAATTTCTCTCTATTCTCTCTGAGTTTACACGAATTCACCATTGCTTGGCCCTGAAGAGAAGAGACATTGAATCAATATCCTTCTCCAAGTGAAATCTCAACAACATTTTGATTTTCTCTCTGCTTTCCATTCCAAGATTCTACAGCATTTATTTTGCTTAGATTGAAGTTCCAAAGGTGAAGATCAATTGGATATCTCTGGTTTTCTCAACTGTTCCAAGATCTACAAGTTTCAGGTTCAAATTTTCTTCACTTTATTCTGCTCGTTTAGATTGTTTTGAATCTTGTTTTTAGCTCATTAGGAGCATTGTTAACTCCGGCTAATTGATAGGCCTCTTAAAGGCATAGTTTCAAAACCTAGGGCATATGTTAATCTCCTATGTTCTCTATGTACATGCTTGTTATGTGAAAAATAACGGTGGATTCATGATGTATGCAATGCCAGCTTCATTTTGATATCATGTTTGTGCATTTCTGGAGATTTTGAGATTTGCAGGTGGTGGTTGCTCGCCGGAGAAGATGACCGGAGGTCCTTCTCCGGCCGGTGGTTTTAATTTCTAGGGTTTTGTAAGTTTGAATCCTGGCCGTTGGATTTGTGCATCATGTGGATTATATGTTTCCAACACATTAAAATCTTTTTATAAACTGAGTGCTTGTGTGTGGATGTTCCATGATTATTATCGTGTGTCCTCAATGTGATCCATTCATCATGATTGCTATTTGATTCGTTGACTGATTATCACACGTTGGTTTGATCTGATGGCTTGTAATGTGCCAACGCATTAAGTTACCATGTGTTGTTCACGTGTTTTCATTTTAACTTCTGATGATTGAATGCACGCGCGCGTATTGTTATTACCATGCACATGATTTTGGGAGACGTTGGATCGTTGACTGGTTGAGATTCATATTATCCTGTGGCCATGATTGACTGCGTACGTTGACTGCATGCACACTCCTCACACACAATCACAATTTTTAATTAGGTTGGACCATTTCTATTTGCGCCCCCTTTGCTGAGCCCAATGGACATTTTGACTAGAGGATTACTTCCTTTACACCCCCACTCCATTTTCCTCTTATTTTTATTTTATTTTCTATGTTGTTTTGACTTAGTTTTTTTTTAAATAGTAAATGACATCTAAAAATGCCAAATAAATTCATGAGTCATCTTTATAGTATTATAAAATTTTCAAAAATTTTATTTTTCAGTTTTCTATTATTTTTTGCGTTTGATTTAATTGTTGCTTGAATTTCTTTTTGAGATGTTTCATTTGTGAACACCTTGCATTGCTGATTTTGTTTCTCATCATTGGTACATAGTTTAATCTTCATTCTTTTTGTATATTTTAGAGGACACTTTGAAGCATTTAAAAACATTTTTTTCCTATTTTTAAAATCATCTTTGCATCCTCTTTGAGCTATCTCTTTGTGCATGATCATGTGAAACCTATAAGTGACTATTGCTTGATTGTTTGAGGTCCTTTCTTTCTGAATTTTTGTATGATTTTTTGGTATGATATTTGCCTCTGGTTGAGGTCTTTTGAGACCCAATTTTATGATTTTTTTAATTGTGTTTGGTATTTGTTTGATGACTCTTGTTGATGTCCATGTTTGTGAATTTCTTTGATCATGTTTGGTTACTTACTTGGTAAGGCATTTGTGCCATTGTATGAGATCACTCTTCTTGTCTTCTTGAGCCATGTTTAGATCATTATAGGTCTGTTGATTGAAATTATAGGACATTGGTTTGAATTTGATGTCTTTTTGTGTACATGTTCTATACTTGTTTCACATGTCTTTTGTTGACCTACCTTCTCATTCTTTTGCATTTATGCTTCTACTTGACTTGCAATTGGTTTGTTTATGCCATGCCATATTGTTCATTTGCATTTCATATGAAGTATGCCTCTGAATTTGAAGTATTGCATTCATTTCATATGCCATTTATGTTTCACTTTGCATACTTGAACATGTTTCATCCAAATGCATGTTTCTTTTTCTTCTAGCTTCTAAATGACTTGTAATTGTTTGAATGTGATTGATTTATGAATCTTATCCATCCTAATATGACATATTACTTTTGACTTTGGTACTTGAGTTTCATATTGAACTTTTATAGGTTTGACTTATGCCATGAATGTTTCCTTTCCATGTTAAATTCATGTTCACATCTTCTCAATTCTCATCCTAATCACTCCTAATGCTTGGACACTTGATTGTTTGCCTTATGTGACATTTGTATATCATGTTTAGGCACATGTTTAGATCATCCACATTCTGACTTGGACATTACTTGAAGCATGATTGCATGATCCTTTTGCATATCCACTCATTCTTCATCTAATTCTTTTATAATGCATTTCTTTGTGATTTAAGGAAGTGTGTGTGTGCATTTACTTTGTGTTTGCTCTCATATTATTGGAGAACATTCTTATGATGTACATTCTGACTTTGTGCTTGCCTTTAACCTTTAAGATGCTTTTACTTTGATTCTTGATTTGTTTAAGTTTCATTTGTTCATCTTAACTAGTTTCTTCATTTGTAAATAATTGTACTAACCATTTCAGGGGCTAATGGTAAGTCATGTGTGTGGATATGCATCCACATTCTAATTTCTTTCCTCATATTTTAATCATTCAATTTGTGTCGTTTAAGCATTCAATAATGCTTTGCTTTCATAATCTTTCTTCTTCCCTCTTAGAAACAACTTAACTTCCATCTTGGAAGTAAGTTGCTTTCTTTTTTTTTTCTTCTCTTTCTTTTAGAGTTAGGTTTGTTGAACCACATTAACCATAGGATCTCCAAGCATGCTAACACTAGGGTGTGTCTTAGTCTCCTCTTAGTTTTCACCTTTGATCCTCTTTTTGAGTCACTTCTTCTCATCTTAAAACAAGAGTAAAAAAACAATTAATAAAGGCATAACACCTATTGTATTTAGGCCTTTCATGTGAGAACAAGGAAGTGTGGGGTCTTCTCTCACTTTCTTGGAATGTTTAGCATGCGTCCCGTCTTGGGTCGATACGCGAGGCATTCGATCCTACATGAGGGACTTAAATACAATACATGTTACAAAACACAAAAACAATCAAAACACTTCTTTCTTAAAAGACAAAAACAAACAATAACATCTTTCCTTCGGGAATGCTTTTCTCATCACTCTCAATGTACGAACGTGCTTCTCCTCATTCTCTTGCAAGATGGTAATGCACTCGGACCAGCGAGCCTATAACAACTGAGCTAGAACGTCAGTCGTTCCTTAAAAAACACAAATAATCCATCCCTAGTGAGGGGAACTACGTCGCTCTGATTCTCATGTTCCCGATGAGATACGTAGGCAGTGGGGTAGGGCCCATTCGAGCACTTCTTTTATTTTCCCTACATTTGTTCCTCTTTCTCTTTCCATTCTTTTTCCTTTCCTTTTCCAGTATCTTTTCTATCACCCTTTGATCGAAACAGCAAGCGTGGATCCCATCGGGTACGATGGACGCATGGGGGTGCTAATACCTTCCCTTCGCGTAACCGACTCCCAAACCCAGTTCTCTTGGTCGCAAGACCATGCTCTTTCCTTCTCTCAGGTTTATGTAGCGTTTCCTTTCCCTCTCATGGGATAAATACACATTGCTGGCGACTCTGTTTCGGTGCCACTTTCGCGTTTGTACTTGGATGAAAATCCTGGGAGTGACAGGATGATCTGGTCTCTAAATCAATTCCTGAATCAGAAGATCCCTCCTGTGCAAGATTCCTGTTAAATAACGACCATGCAACTCCCAATCATCTTCTCCAGAAGCTCCACCTGAACTTGGACCTTCGCTCATGGCTCTTTTCACTTCGGCTTGGATCTTCAGCTGTTCCATATCTGCCATGGTTTCCTTGAGCTTTTCCTCAATTGCTCTCTTCTCAAAGATCCCTGATAAAATCTCCTTATCCTTTTTCCGAAGCTCTGTCTTCAAACCTTCAATCTGCTCGAGATACTTGTCCTCTTTTAACCTGTTGGCGGTAATTGCCGTATTCCGACGGTCACTGAACCTGTGAATTCTTGACATAGCATAAGCTAACTCTTTCTTTTTGGACTACAGGACCTTGCTAACACTTTTCAACGCTTGAGCCACTTTCTCTCTGGCTGTGGCCTCTTTAGATAATTCTTTCTCCTTCACGGCCAAAAGTTCTGATTTCAACCTGGCAACATGGATAACTTCACCTTTTTCGTGTTTCAACTGACCAACCTCTCTGCCCAGCTCACGATTCTCCTCTCGGAGTTTCTCCTTCTCAGCCCATAACTTATCATACTTCTCTGCATCAACAGTCGTGGGAGCCTCGATCATCAAAGGATACAAAAGTGGTTCCACCGGGAAGGGAATAAGCTCTTCTTCTGCTCTTTTCTTAATCCACTCTTCATAGGAAGGAAATGCCCGGTTGTTACATTTCCCGAATAAAGTTTTTCCCTTCTTGGTCACCTGCTTCCAAGCATTCACAATCTTCCTTATCATCTCTTGATCTCCAGTACCATTGAAGAATAAGGACTCTATGATATCTCGCTCTTCGGGTGGACCTCTCAAAGGATAACCAAACTGCCTGATAACAAGGGAAGGATTATAGTTAATTCCACCTCTTCTCCCTATCAAGGGTACATTAGGGAATTCTCCGCACTTGCAAATAATCTCCATCCCTAGCAAGTCATGGTTGAACCAAACAATGTTGTCAACCGTCAAGCCCATTAACCTCTTTGACCACTTCATAGAATCTTTCGTATCAATGAAAGCGCCAGCTTTGGGGAGATGACTCAGAAACCAAGTAGATAAGAGTGGTGCACAGCAACTCACAGTTTTTCCACGCCTATTTTCATTCTTGTAGTGGACTGAGTGATACACATCACCTAGCAAGGTAGGTATAGAATTCTTTGAAATAAAGATCCTGACAGCATGCATATCCACCAGATCAGGAACATTGGGAAACAGGACAATCCCATAGATGCACATAGCCAGAATAGCTTGGAAAGCAGTCCAATTTTTCTCCTTAACATGTATGCAAGCTTGATCAAACAAGAACTTCAATAAGAAACCCTTAGCTCCTTGTTTCTCCACAATATTACTGCTCAGAACGGATTCACCAATATGAAGAGCAACAGCCATTTCTTTTATCCCAGGGTGTTCTTCAGAAAAGAATACTATGTCATGCCTGATGGGGATTCCCAAAATAAATGAGAACTCCTCCAATGTTGGAGCCAAGATGTAGTATGGGAAAGTGAAGCAATGCAAAGACGGATCATAGAACTGAAGAAGTGTATGAATGGCATCTTTCTCATACTTGGAAATACTGTAGACAAACTTCAGAAGTCTCCCATACTCTCCACTGAACTCTGTATGAACTCTGGGACTAGCCATACTAATCAGCTTGTGAATCAACGTCAAGGTCGGGTCTGGGAACGAATAAGCGACAGTCTTGTTTCTCTGGACGTCCATGTTAAGGCAACCTTAGAAAACCGGAATCAAGAGTAAGATGCAAGCCCTGAAAAATGTCAAACATGTTAGAATGCAAGAAAAATGATATGCACATGCAAGCATGGGATCAAGCCATCACTGCTGGATGTGCTGTGTTGTTAACTGAATGAGAACCACAACCCAGAAAACCAGAATTCTAGAATACCGAACCACTGAGATAACCAGAAACCCAAATAATCAAGCACTGATGAGAAATCCAGAAAACCGGGTAGGTTGAAGGTTTCGTTTTCCTGCAAACCTGCCAACACCCATCCCATCTCACATGAGGGTTCTAGAAAAGCGAGGATCCTCAATATCACGGGCTCTCAGGTCGAGAAATGATGATACGTTCACCATTTCTGGTTTGGCATCATCATCAATCGAGGAGGCCTCAACTGATTCCCCTCAAAATTAAGGTCATCCTATGCGAGTCCCTCAGCATTGGGTCCTCGGATCGAGAATATGCAATGGGTTTGCCACGGAACGTGGTCTGCCACTGTCACATCTCGGGAGGAGAGGTGCAACTGAGGTATCGGAGAAACGGTCACCAGAGTCGACAGCTCTCTAGATCAACACCCTAACATGCGCAAGACACACACGTCAGAATGCGTCCCAAGATAGCCTCATCTGGTTGTGAATTTCGTGAACACACAACCGTACCAAGCGGGCACGTAGGTCCCACTACTTTCCACTCTAGTCCTAAGTGTATGCTCAAGCCTGTGTATTGGACTTATCTCTCATAACAACCCAACCTGCCAAACAGAAACCAGCCAGCACAGCACAGCAATATCCAGTATGACAGTAATAAAATGAAATGCAATGCAATAAAAGCTATAAAACAGTAATATACAACATAATAAAGCACAACAAATAAACACCCAACGAAAAAAACAAACAAGCGCTAGGATCGACTCGCTAAAGGGGATGGACCAGCAAGAGGTCAACCAGAGTCCCCAGCAGAGTAGCCAGCTGTCGCTCCCAAAAGATTCGCATCCAACGGTACAAACGCGAGAGTGGCGCAGAAGACACAGAGTTGCCAACAATGTGTATTTATCCCGGGAGAGGGAAAGGAAACACTGCATAAACCTGGAGAGAAAGGGGAAAAGACATGGTCATCGCAACCATAGTCCGGGTTCGGGAGTCGGTTATGCGAGGGGAAGGTGTTAGCACCCTACGCATCCATCGTACTCGATGGGATCCACGCTTGTTGTCTAAACGGAGGGTGATTTGTCCTACTATCTATGGCTGAACAAAAGAAAACGGGGATGGGGGTGACTAAGACGGACTCGGTAGGACATATTTGATGCCCTAGGTCTACGTACTCCCTCAGTGCAATGGGAAAGTCAGAGTCAATGTAGTTCAGACGGGAACTGTGGGAGATGGTTGCTCGCCAAGACAATCGCTGTCTCGTGCCTACATATCCTCAATCGGACGAGAGAGAGAGGAATCAGAGCTAATGTAGTTCGTGGGTACGACCACAGATGGGTAAGTGTTTTTTATGAGCGACGTTAGATTTGCGTCTGGCAGTTGGGTCGATGCCTGTTTGCGACTCAGACGGAAGGTAACGTGCTCTTTTCTGAAAATGGTCTGGAACTAAACAATCCCGAAGGATAAAAAGATTTGAATTTGTTTTGTGTTTTTTAGACAGAAGTGTTTTTTAAGTTAGTTCATAACTTGCATTGCACCAAAGTCTAGGGCACAGGGACGAATACTTAACGAATCGTCCCAAGACAAGACGCCCGCTAAGCACTCTAGAAAGATGAGAGGAAGCCCCTCATTTCTCATTCCCCATGCTTAAGGCTCGTGCGCAATACACTTTATCTTTATTAAGTGTTTTCAAGAAGTTTTGAGATGAGAAGAGAGAAGACCCAAAGGAAATTCTAAAGGGAAACTAAGAGTCCTAATGTTATCATGCATGGGTAACCTAGGGTTAGTAAGGTTTAGGAGAGACAACTACCTAAAACCTAATGCTAATCCTACTCCAAGCTTAATAAAAAATTAAGTTGGACTAGGTAGCTCTAAAGGGAAAGAATCCAAGACTTAAACAAGTCTTGAGATTCATGGGAGGAAGAGAGTGAAAGAGAAGAATAAGAAAGAGAAGGAGAAGATGAGATACAATAAATGGCAGCAAGCACATCACATCATAAAGGTCCAACTCAAATAGTCAAAATGTTTCAAAGATCCATGCAAAACAATCCAAGTAAGCATGCAAAGATAAACATGAAAAAAGGCAAGCATACTTGTATGGAATTCACAATTAAGCATACATAGACTTCACACCAAGATGAAATGAGGAAAATAAGATGAAGATGAAAGCAAGTCAGAACCAAAATCATATTATCATCAACAATTCACACATTTAAAAGTGATTCATATCATAAAGCATTATGATCCAAAGAAGTTACAAAGCAAATGGTAATGATGTCCATCATACAAGTCAAACCAAATGCATTCAACTATGCTCAAGTGAAATGAAAAACCAAGTAAGGAACTCAAGGGGCAATAGCATATGCATCAATATCATATCAAACCAAACTAAAGTCATACAAGTCCAAACATCAAGCAACACCTTCAAGACATGCACCAAAGTAATCCACAAATGGAAACTCAAAGTCCAAACACTTAGCGCATGCCAAACATGATTCATAAATTGCAAAGATAAGTCTCAAAGGACCTCAACCAGGGTTAAACATCATACCAAAAGCTCATGCAAAGAATCACAAAGGAACTCAATCAATTAGGCATGGCAAAATCAACTTGTGTAAAGAGTTGTCAAGATATAATCATGCATAAGTCATTTAAGCACAAATAAACAAACATATATCAAATGACATTCAAAAATTGTGAAATTAAAACTCAAATGACCTAAGTCATAAGCCAATCACATGTCAAAAGATCTCACAAAAATTCACAAGTTAAACACCTCAAACAAATGAGCAAAGATCACATAAGAAACATAAACCAATATGCAAAAGAGAGGGACAAAAATGCAATATGAAAATGTTTTAAAAATGAAACAAAAATATTTTTAGGAACCTTAACATGTCCTCTAACAAATTCAAAAAGAATGAGATGTAAATCATGTATAGATGATGAGAACAAAAATCAACAAGGCAGGGTGTGCATAAGTGAAGCAATCCAAAAAGAAATTAATTAAACAATTAATTCAGATGCACAAAATAAAATAAAAATGGAAACTAAAATTTTCCAAAATTTTATAAAATCCTAGATATGCTTCATGATTTTTTTTGGGATTTTTGGATGCTTAAAACTATTTTTAAAAGTTAAAAAGCAAAATGCAACAATTAAATAAAATAAAATGAAAATGAAACAGCCAGGGGTGCACACAAAGCAAATTACACGTTGAAAAAAGTAAAATGGGCTGAACATGGGGGGTGGGAAAAGCAGAATAGACTAGGTCTAGCCCATCAGCGCGTTCAAACAAGAAAAAAGAAATCCAGTCAACCAGATTGACTCACATGAGCCCTTGGATTGATCCAACGCATGACATCAAGTCAACAAATCAATCAAGTAATCATGACAAGGGGTTCAGATCCACACGCACACCATAACAATGATGCATGCACCCACACACAATTGATCAGAAATTAAACAAAAGAGCACGTGATAAGCAAATGAGTTTTTAATGCGCTGGCAACATCAGGATCATTGGATTAATCTAACACACATAAATGAGTCAACAAATCAACAGGCATACACAATGAATGGCTCAGATCTGCGTGTGCAAGATAGTAAACATGGAAAGACACACATGTATATTAAAAATAAAACAAGAAATAAAGAGGATTTGGCTCATCTTGGACCGTCAGATCTGGACCACCAACGGTCCAGATTGCATCTTCTTCACAAAAACCCTGGCCGGACTGAATCAAAATCAGACGCCGGAGCTAGGGCTCCGGTCGTCTTCTCCGGTGAAGACCAACATAAACTTTTCCAGAAATCACACATGAGTACATCATCTTAACCAGAATTCAACAAGGATCTCAAATATCATATTCATTTCATCAAATAACAAACACACAGTGCAAATCGAAGGAAAACATAAATGGATCTAAAACTTCAACTCCAAAATACACACATGTTACACGTCCAAAATCAATTTTAAACACATCAGCACACTCAGTGAACCTTATAGATCATTATGCACATCAAAAAAAAAGTTCTAAGAGCATGGAAAGTAAGCTTACCTGAGATCTGTAGAGCTTGAAATACACCAAGAAAACCCTCTGGAAGCTGCAGATCTACTCCTTAGAACCTCTAATTGCAAAATAAATGCAATTAGAGCTTGGAATCGTGCTAGATCTTGAGATTTGAACTTGAACCTTCAAAACTGAATCTGATGAAAAACTCACTCTCAGCTCCAATCAATGGTTAATTCTTGCTCTATTTACTTCACTGATCAAGAATGTGAAATAAAATCTCAAAGAAACTCCAAGGAGAGTGAGTTTCGAAGAGAGAAAAGGAGAGAGAAAAATTTGGAATTCTGAGCAAATGAGAGTGCATGACCTGGCTTTGTGTGTGTGAGTTAGCTTATATACACCTCATTAGAGCAATGATCACAATTAAAACTTGATTAATCCCTTGGTTAATGAAATTGGATGGTTTATGCCAAAATGCACTTTGTATTGTACCCACTAATCCACACGTGCATGGGTCATGAAATTAGCATGATTCACTCACATTCCACTTGCTGATCACAATGGAATTGAAATTGGGCCTTGTGGTTGATTGGTTAATGAGATTTGGCTCAATTTGCAAATTGTTTACTTGTTAAATACACCATGAATAAGGCACGGTTTGGCATGAAACAAGGGTCAAAATTGGTGCTCATGGCTTGTACTTTGATGGTACAATATGACGAAGCAATTGAAGTGATTACAAGTCCTTTTGGATGAAAATGCAAATGGTGGAAAATATGAACCATGTGAAAACCTTAAACACCAACCTTGAGTCTTTTGATCATAACTTGAGAACCACAAATGATATGGAGACAATCTAGTACTTTTTTGGAAATGGGAGAGAAAGATCTTCAACTTTCATGTTGGAGGAAAATTCATTTGAAGCTTCCTTGATGATGAAAAGTCAAGTTGAATGTGGTGGAAAAACTGCCAAAAATGGAAAGTTCTCATTATAGGTCATTTTCCAAATTTAGTAACTTTTGCACAAACCCTTGATTCTTGATAAATGGTATGAAATTTGACCCTTGAAGACCATATGAGGATGTGAGACTTTGAAAACCCTGAAGAGAACCTCAAAATTTCATGGTTGAGTTTCCTCCTTACAGTTGACTTTTGCTTACTTCACAAGTAACTGATCCACTGAACATCTTCCACAATGAACCACTAGCCAAGTCTCTATCCATGAACACTTGTGAGCATATGGAATACCATAAGAACATGCTTGAATCCACAAAGTCTTCTCAAGAATTCCTTTGAACCAAAACCCTAATTTGGTCCCTCTGGTTAGGAGGGAAAGATTCACTTGAAATCCTGCCGTTCTTGATCTTATGAAGATAAGATGAACTCCTCAAACCACCTTGAGGCTTGAGACTCCTTTGAGATGAACCAAGTACCTTGATCCCATGTTAAGAACCAATTCTATGCACAAATTCTAATGCAAGAAATGCAAAGAAACATAAGCCAGTTAGCTAAAAGTAAGAGGGCAAATTTTGGGGTGTTACACACATGCCCCACTATGGACAGTCGAAAGAGCTAAGTATGCTTCTGCCTCACTGAGGCACTTAAGAAATACTCCCTCAGGAGTCTTTTTGAATAATTCATTACCCAACAAGACATAATTTAAAGCTTGATACTTGATTTTCCTTTCTGTCGAAGCTATTGGATTTTTCAAATAATCCATTATAGGTTTCCTCCAATCTTTGTCAGTTATACTATCAACTGCCAGAATTGCGAAATTGTCTTCATCAACATATCCATGCTTAGTTTCTTCCAAATCTGATGGGGCTAATCCTACCGACACCACCCTTCCTCTGACTTCGACTTCGATTGCATCTTGTAATTTGTCTTTCGAAACTTTATACCCTGATGCAATCTGAGCCAAGTCATTAGCTACCTAGTTTTCCAACCTAGGGATGTGTCGAAAACTAACTGCGTCGAACTTTTTCAACAGTCGATTCACAACTACAAAGTACATAATCAAGTTTTCTTTTATGCACTTGTACTCTTTGGTCACTTGTTTTATGACCAGTTCTGAATCTCCCATTATTTCGACATGAGTTGCCCCCAATTCCAACAATACTTCAAGTCCAGCAATTAAAGCTTCATATTCAGCTTCGTTGTTAGAACAACGACCCTCAATTTTATACTTAAGTGTTGTTGGAATTTTATTAGGAGAAATAACAAGTACTCCTATACCTGTCCCATCTTTGTGGCTTGACCCGTCGAAATATAACTTCCAAGGTTCCACATCAAGATAGTTTTGGGGGGGTCTCATTTGTAGAATGGTCAGCTATGAAGTCTGCCACTATTTGTCCTTTAACAACTTTTAAAGGCTTATAAGTTAAAGAATATTCAGTTAATGCTAATGCCCATTTTCCAATTCGACTATGTAAAATAGGTTTGGACAACATATGTTTAATAACGTCATAACGAGAAGAAACATACGCATCAACTGGTTTTATATAATGCTTCAATTTGGTACAAGAGTAATACAAACATAAACATAGTTTTTCAATCATGCTATATCCAGTTTCTGCATCATTTAAAACTCTACTAAGGTAATAAACGGCTCTTTCGACGCCATTATCATCCTCTTGGGCTAACATGCTCCCTAAAGTTCTATCTGACGCAGCTATGTATAATCTCATACACTTATTTCCACGAGGTGATGAGAGAATGGGGGGGGGGGGTGACTCAGGTACTCCTTGATCTTGTCGAAGGCTTTCTGCTGATCTTGCCCCCAGTCGAACCCATCCTTGCTAGCTCGAAGCAATGGTGAAAAGGCTTGTGTTTTCCCACTTAAGTTACATATAAATCTCCTGAAGAAATTTATTTTGCCCAAGAGAGACTGCAATTCCTTCTTTGTTGATGGCGCTTTTGCTTCCATGATGGCTTTGGTTTTATTTTGGTTAATTTCGATCCCCTTCTTGTGGACCACAAAGCCTAAGAAATCCCCTGCCTGCACACAAAAAACACATTTGAGAGGATTCATTTTCAGACCATGCTTTCTCATTCTTTCAAAGGAATGTCGAAGATGGCTTATATGATCTTTTCCTGAAAAGGACTTAACAACAATATCATCAATATATATTTGCATAAAAGTCTCAATAAAATCATGAAAGATTGAATTCATTGCTCTCTGGTAAGTTGCCCCAGCATTTTTCAGACCAAAAGGCATTACTACCCATTCATAAGTGCTTAATGCCCCTGGACATCGAAAAGCAGTTTTTGGGACATCTTCCTCAGCAATGAATATTTGGTTATAACCAGAATAACCATCCAACATGCTCAAATACTCATGTCCTGCAGCAGAATCAATCAGCATTTCTGCCACAGGCATAAAATTTCGTCTTTAGGGGTTGCAGAATTCAGATCTCTAAAATCTATACAAACCCTTAAAGAACCATTCTTTTTAATGACTGGTACAATATTAGCTAGCCATTTGACATACCTAGCTGTACGGATGAACTTGCATCTAAGTAGCCTTTCGATTTCCTTTTTGATCTTGGAAAGGATTGTTGAGGCAAACCGTCTTGGATTTTGCTTGACTGGCTTTTTCCCAGGTATGATTGGCAACTTATGTTCAACAAGCTCTCTCCTCAAACCAGGCATTTCATCATAGTCCCAGGCGAAGCAATCCTTGAATTCCTTCAATACTTGGACTATTTCGACTTTGAGTAGTGGGTCGAGATTAGCGCTAATATAAGTAGGCCTTTTTACTCCCCCTTCACCCAAGTCAATTTCTTCTAAAGGATCTTGCGCCAGCATTTTAATATTATCTGACAGTGGATCCTTTTCAAAACCTAGAGGCTCATTATCATAAACAGCATCAAGCCTTTGGTTTTGGTCTTCAATTTGAGACCCATCAGGTGGCTCAGACTTCATAAATTTGTGTTTTGGCTTCGACAGCCATGTGGTTGTGTGCAGCCTCTAAAGCCGCTTGTAACTTAGATTCGGCCACATAGGCCGAAATTCTTTGTAGTGCGTCGAACTCAGTCATTATTACTGAATTCACTTCCCCAGCCTGTGGGGTCAACCTCAGGCAGCCCATAGTAGGGGACATTGCCTTCTGTAGCGAGCAATTTTGGATGCGGTTCTTAAGCGCTGGTCGCTCTCTGCGGTTGAGCTTAAAACTACAGGTCGATTCATTTTTTATCCTATTGTGAGCTGAATAAGGAAGGGAAATAGATGTCTCCAATTAACCCTGCTTTGCATACTGAGTTTAAACAGCGGTCTGTTAGGTTACGGATGCTATCAATGTGGGGGGGGGGGCCTTTGTACTGGTTATTCGTATATCGCCAATACGGTTCTTTCTTTCTTTTTTCCTAGGTAAAGGGTTTCTGGCGGGGAATAACGATTAGGAGGTTAGGACTGATGTTTTTGAAATACTGCTTTTAATTGATGGAGATATGGGATTTGGGTTTTTTGTTGATTGCGCTCGCTAAGATCTTTTCTTTCGATCTTATGCCTACGTATTCCCGTTTACCGAAACAGGGAAATCAGAGCGTTCGTAGTTCCTCCTATTCTATGGGAGGAAATTGGTTTTTGGTGTCTTGTTCAAAGCCCAAGACGTGAAGCGAAAGGTGATTTGTATCTTGTTCAAAGCCCAAGATGTGAAGCTAAAAGGTCTATTTGTGTCTTGTTCAAAGCCCAAGACGTGAAGCTGAAAGACCTCGACTTTAGAGAGAATTTGTCATCTCTAAAGAGGGGGAGGAGGAGAATTACTTTAACTGGGATACGCGGATCCGAGCAATGCCATAATTTCCGAAGAATGGGTTTTAACCAGAAGGAGAAGACTTTAAATCAGTGTAGAGCAATGCCATCTTTCCTTAGGAATTTCTCATGCTAAAAGAGGGACAGTGGCATGGATACAGATGATCTAGAGGCTTGCCGCTTACAGCGATTAGATGAAGCGAAAGGAGTTGTTGATGTTTGTATACTGTGAACGAGGCACAGCTTTGATGCTAAAAGGTTAATTGGATTAACCAGTGGTTTTCTTATACAAAGCCTAAGAGGATGCTAATTTCCGCTAGGAAAATCATTATACAAAGCCTAAGAGGAGGCTATTTTGTGTCTCGTACAAAGCCCGAGAGAGAGGCTAAAGGTTTTTGACCCAGTGGGCGTATCGTTATACAAAGCCTAAGAGGAGGCTAGCAAAGAGTTCGAATCTTGCTTAAGGGATTTATATCTCGTACGAGGCCCGAGATGGAGGCAAAAAGGGGTGATTGACTCAACGAGGGAATCTTTTGTGTCTCATACAAAGCCTGAGAGAGATGCTAAAAGGTTGTTTTGACTCCACTGGGGAGAATTTTGGTATCTTCAACGAAGCCCGAGATGGAGGCTATTGTAATTGTTTCAGTTGAGTGACAGATCCAATATACTGATTTAAAAGAGAAAATCAGTTCTTATATGAGCAACACTGTACTCAGGGATTTGATTTGAGGATCAGGGATATTTCCTTTTCTTCGAGGAAACGGGAAATCTAAAGGGTATTGAGACTATCCGAATCTGCGGGTTTCCTTCCTATTTAACCAAGGGTGCTTGAGAATGTCTTTGAGACTCAAGGAAGTTAGACTGTCCAAGTCTAGAGTTTTTTCTTTGGTACTATGCTTCGAGAAACAGTAGTAGACTCTATGAAAGGACTATTTTATGAGGATGACTAAGTTATGTTCCTATACCTCTAGGAGGTCGTCGGGACAATTTGTACGAAGCCCACGAGGAGGCTGGAATCTTTTAAGAAGCCGACGGGTCCTTGTATG
Source organism: Lathyrus tuberosus (assembly GCA_022829125.1). NCBI lineage: Eukaryota > Viridiplantae > Streptophyta > Magnoliopsida > Fabales > Fabaceae > Lathyrus > Lathyrus tuberosus. Next base: position 1,050,126 of record JALAZF010000153.1, read on the forward strand.
AAGCCCAAGAGGAGGCTATCATTCCCGGAGGAAGAGATCATTATACGAAGCCTAAGAGGAGGCTCTGAATACTTCTAAGAAGTCGTAGGGTCCTTGAATAATGCCCAAGAGGAGACGGGGTTGCTTATAGGAAGCCTGTGGGTCCTTGTACGATGCCCAAGAGGAGGCCGATGCCTTTAAGAAGCCCGTGGGTCCTTGTACGATGCCCAAGAGGAGGCCGATGCTTTTAAGAAGCCCGTGGGTCCCAAACCAAAGAAAAGTTCAGGAAAACTCTTTTAGAGTTAAAACCACTGGTAAACGTGCGAGGTTTACTATCCAGTGACTTTAACTTTTAGAGAGAGTCCGAACCGTTCGGCGGTTTGAAGAAATTCAAGAGAAGTTTCACCGAGAATAATTCATATCTGGGGGATAGAATTTCTTGACGATTCCTAAGGAGGACAGCCGAAGAGAAGACTGTATCTGGTGCTCCTATTGGGGATCTAGGCGTCTATTTCTACGAATAAATGAAACGGCGTCACCTAGTTCTAGACGTAGTTGCCGGGGAAACTCGAAATATCTATACTATTTATTACACAGTAGATATGAGTTTATGAAAGCAGACTTACAGTGACTAGCCCCACAATACAGTTTATAATATGAAAGCAGTAAACGAAAGCGATAACCACTTACTCGGTTGGAGTGCTTCCATGCTGTTTGGTTAGTTGTTCAACAAAGAAAGATAAAAACAACAGCATATTCAAAATCAAAGGAGAAAGTGCTTTGAAAAAGAAAGATTTGGGGCTTACAGTTCAAGGAGAGGCCCAGGGTTTTATCAGTGAGCGCACTGTTTGAATTTGTACAGAGGGACTTATACAAGTGACAGTGGCCCTAAAATTGTTTTCTGTACAAAGGGATGGGTCTTACACTCTCTCAAGAGGCCCAAAAAGGTTTAAAGAAAAAGAGTGGGGCTTATAACACGAGGGTAGGCCCAAATGATTTTTCGTTTAAAAATGGCGATCACGCCGAGGTTTTCTTTTAACGCAGAGGGACTTATACAATAAGTGAGGCCCAAAATGTTTTGGTTAAAAGGGGGTTGGGTTTTACACTCTAATAGAGGCCCAAAGTGTTTTTGAGTGGGTCTTATAGCTCGAGGAGAGGCCCAAATGATTTTTGAAAAGGCGACGATCGCGTCGTTTGTTTTTTTTTACGGTATCGGGACTTATACAATAAGTGAGGCCCAAAGATGATTTGGTCAAAAAAAGGATTGGGTCTTACACTCTAATAGAGGCCCAAAGTGTTTTTGAATGATTTATGAGGGTTGAATTAATCCAAAACCCTAATTTGTTTTCAACATGTATTTAATTGAATAAAAATTCAATTAAAATGATCAAAAATTGTTTAACACATGGAAAACAAATTGTGATCTTGGATTAATGCTTCAAAAATTAAGTATTGACCTACAAAATAATTAGAAAGCATTAAAAGTTGCAAAATTAATGTAGAAAAAATATTTAAAATGCCAAAAACAATCAAAATATTAATTCTTTACAAAAATATCAATTATATGAAATAAATAATATTTTTGGGATTTTTTGATAAAATAAAATATTTTAACATTTTTGTGAATTATTAAAAAAAGAATCAACTCAAAATCATTAAAACTCAGAGAGAAATTAATTTTTGAATCAATTAAACAAAATCACAAAATTCAAATATTTGAAAATCTGAAAATGGCGCCAAGAACACAAGCAAGAACACGCGCGTTTTCTGGGTTTGGCTGATTTGCATTTTCTATCCAATCTCACTGAATACTTGATTATAACATGCAATCCACATATCATTATGCTCGCCTCAACCTCACGATCATGTCTATGTACTTTAATTTCATTTAAATTAAACATACAACAAGAAATCACGAAGAGACCTCAAGAACCCTAATTTCTGCATGAAGGCTAGGATTTTTGATACACGATTCAAACAATGCAATTATTTGACGGAAAACATTCCATGCATGATTATGAACATATGGCCAAATTATTGTGCGAGGAAATATGCATAGATTGAGAGATGCCCAAGTTTAGGCTTACCTTCAAGTCGTGACAGCAAGAGCAGATGTGATTTTGAGTTGGAGGTGTTACAGACAAGTTGTGATGATCTGGACAGCTTCCCTACACCATATGGAGTGTGTTTGAACACTTGGATTGAATTGAAATGGACTGGATCAGTTTATGGCATCTCAGCTGCAACTTCACTTCAAACTTGTGTGGATGGCAAGTGATTTTGTGAAATTGATGTTTCAGATGTTATGTGAGTGTTTGATCAGCTCATATGTGATGTATGTGAGGTGTGTGAGTGATTGGTTTGTGCAGAATTGCTCTCAAACTCAGAACCCGATAGCTACCTTGCTAAGAAAGGCATTTTTGCCAAGAGAAAGAGATTTTGAGGAAAGCATCTGTTATATGGCTTTGGTGTACTTAAACTGACCATAATTGAGCTATATTTATAGTAGAGCAAGGTTGTTTTGCAAGGAATAGTACATGGCAGCTGGTAAGTAGGTTTCCTCAATGTTGGCCAATGGAAATGAAAGTCTCCTCTAGCCATTGACTAGAGGTTAGGGCACAGAGCTTTGGTCCCCTTGGTCTTGGATAAGTCTTGACTGATTTCAGATGATAATGGCTCAGTCCATGCCACCTTGATGGTTCCATTGAATGCCTCATTCCAAATTTGAAGTCTTGTCCCTATTTTGGCCATTCTAGGTTCAACATGCTATTCTTTGTTCCTTGGACCTTGGAGGCTTGGCTCAGTGATTGTCCCCTTTGGATTCAATCCTCTGAGGTGTCCAAGTGGATTGGAGCAATTGCAATTGGTTGATTTTGGCAAATCGAGCCAAAATGCAAATTCTGCCTTGCCTTGACAGATTTCAGCAAGGCAACTTGCCAATGTTGTATCTCATGATGTAGGTTGAATTTGGCAATGTTCTTGGCCATTTTGGAAAGCTCTAACATGATACAACAACTGTTTGAACAAGTTTGGTTTTGATCTCTTTTGATTCCAAGTGAAAAATCCCCCTACATTTGGCAAAAAGTGAAGCAGAATTCTGACTTAGTGAAAATTTCACTAAGTGTTGGAAAAAGTGACTTTTTCACTTTTCAGCCACTTTGATCATTCCATAACTCAAAATCCTTAATGAATTGGAATGACTTGTAGTTGAAGTTTTTGTAGGTGATAGTGAGGGATACAAATCCATATTTGGATGAGAAAAAATGGCCTTGTGATTTAGGAGTTATGGTCCTTCAAAGTTGGTACCTTTGCCACTTTATTTTTAACTTAGAAAATTTTCTAAGTTTTATGGTTACCCCTTTTACAAGTTATCTCACTTCTCTTGATTTTTCTTGATGAATGATGATTCAAATCATACATTAACATCATTTTAGGGTTAAAAATCCATTTTGGTGAAAAATCTCAAAAAGTCAAAGTTGACTTTTGTGCACAGTTGACTTTTTATCAGATGAATTCCAAACTGTGCAATTCTTCAGGAAATCATTTCCTTGACCTAAATCAAACTTGATGGACATGTTCCATGGGTGTCATAGGGTATATTCAATCATGTATTAGGGTTTGGGAGCATGTCTTGGTCAAAAGTCAAAGTTACAGTTGACTTTTCCCTTAAAACCCTAATTGTGGTGCAGATGAAAATGAAACTTGTTGCTCAAGCTTCTTGGATCAATCCATTGTTCCAAATGGATCAATATGGTGTATTAGAGACCCTCAAATCATCTCTTGAGGTCTTGGCTCATGGCTTGTCCCAAAAGTCAACTTAGGGGTGTATTAGGTCAAGAAACCCTAATTCCTGATTTTTGATGAATGCATCCCCTGAGGCAAAATTGACTTGATGCATGGGCTCATGAGGTTCCATGAAGCATATTAGGTCATGTTTTGGATCATTGCCTTGTGTCCAGATGAAAATTTCCATCTGGAGGCCCTGGTCGACCAAAACCCTAATTTGGTGACACTGTCGATCTTGAGACTTGATCCACCTAGAAGGGAGCATCCTTGTGCTTAATCCTTGAAGTGGGAGTCCTTTTTGATCCATTGTGGATGTTTGAGATATTAGACAAGTTGAAGATCATGTCATTTCTTGATTGATCCTTTGTCTAAGCACTCAGAGAGGGCCTGAAACCCTAATTTTGATTGTATTGGATGCTCACCCATCTTTGGGGAGACTGATGAAGCATAAAGGTTCATCCATATTGTGATGATGATTTTCACAATGATGGGAAATCTAAGTGGTCAAAATTTGGGGTATTACAGATGCCCCTATTTAATCTTCTTGGACCCGAAGGTGTGAATGACGAAGGTGTTCGGGCATTCGGGGTGCAAGAGGATTAAATATCGGAATATCCGAAATTTTGATGGTGGTTATGAATTGTAGCTTACGCATTCATCTTCTTTAACTAAAAATTGATGCTTAGCAAAGGTAAACTTCCCCTCGATCCTGGTTTTCAGCCAAGGAACTGGTCTCAGTTTCTTTTGAAATGAACTTCCCCTCGATCCTGGTTTCCTACCAAGGAACTGGTCTCAGTTGTGGAAACAAACTTCCCCTCGATCCTGGTTTCCTACCAAAGAACTGGTCTTAGTTTCTGATTTAAACTTCCCCTCGACCCTGGTTTCCTACCAAGGAACTGGTCTTAGTTTCTGATTTAAACTTCCCCTCGATCCTGGTTTCCTACCAAGGAACTGGTCTTAGTTTCTTTTGTCAATAAACTTTACTGACAAGGGACGCTATTCGTAGCGGTTTTCCTTCAAACTTCTCGCCGAATTTTCCTGGGGAGATGCCATTTGAGTGGAAAAATTTTTGATGTCAGACTTGTTGGGGAACCCATTCGTCTGAGTTGTAGAGGTGTACAAACTTCTCTGTTGGAGACGCCATCTGTTTCTACTGGGGAAAGCGAGTCTCTTGAGGGACTGCTTTCGTTTGGGATCTTTCATCATACTTTTCTCAGGATCTTCCCGGAGAAACGCCATATGATGGGGTCCAATTTTGAGGTGTCGATGACCTTTTTATCAACGGTTTTTCGGAGCAAAACTGGCGTGCTGCCGAATCTCTGATCACGAGGCTTTCTCTGTGGATTTTCCTTAATCCGGGAAAGCAAGGATATCATCTTCAATGGCGAAGAGTGACATCTGTTGAAGGTTTCTCTGGTCATTCAGAGGTTCAAGTTATCAAAGTGGCCAAGGGCCAACTTCTTTCCAGAATTAAACTGGAAGCGAGGTTGTTCAGACACAGTATTTCCTGACGAGGCAAGAACTGACAACTCGATTGAGAGGACTTCCACCACTAGGGGACAAGACCGACTCAAGTGATAGTGATGCAATATGAAATGTGAATGCAAATCAAAAATGCATGAAGTATGTATGTATATGCTGATAAAACAGACGCGACATACAGACTAATGGATGAACATAATTGGATACTCGGCCATCGCGGGGCGAAGAAGTACCGTTGATTCAAAATAGCAATTCCACCTTGCTTAGGAGAGATAGTCCATGCGGGGAGCTATGTTGATCGGGCTTAGGAGATGAGAACTCGGCCGAGGATGTCAGACGAAACAAGGTCTCTGACACAGTTGATCCCTTCATTCAGGCATACTGGCTTAGAAGGAGTACTTTGATTCTGCACTTTGAAGTCCGCTTACTTCGGGAGAAGCAATCGATGTTCTTCTGATGTTCAACAGTCAAAAGAAATGCCATCTTTAATTTAAAAGCAGAAAAAGCTTTAACAAGTAAATTCATTTTTGTTTTATTTCAAGAATCGCTGATTAAGTTTAAACAACGTCGTTCTGTAAAGCTAAAACAAGCAAGAATTACAAACAAAAGCACAAAGGCTCAAATTTTATTGATAAGATGGAGATCAGCCAAACGCGTGATTCCAAAGAGTATATACAAAGTTAGAAAATGGTAATTTACAGGGAAAAGGGCTACGTTGAAACATAACGACCACTATCCTTCTACCAACTTTGAATTCGGGGCATCCTGAGCTTCCCTCGAAGATGACCTTTGACTGGAGATTTCCTCCGATAGATGATGCTGTAACTGCTGCTGAGGGACTTGCCTCTGTTGAACATAGTTACTTGCCATTATCCCCAACTTTTGCCTGGATTGTACTATGAGATTTCCAATCCATCGGGATGATTTTTCTTTCATGTCTCTAACTTTTTCCTGGACCGCCCTTTCGGGTTTTCAATCCACCGAGACGTTTTTTTTTTTAGTTTAGGCGAAGTATTTCTTGACTACATCAACATTCGTGGGGTAGGCAAATTCCTCTCCGTCCATGGTTGCAAGTCTCAAGGTGCCGCCTGAGAAAGCTTTCGTGACCACATAGGGGCCATCATAATTCGGGGTCCATTTGCCCCGAGAGTCAGTGAGAAATGATTGTATCTTCTTGAGCACGAGGTCTCCTTTTCTGAAGACACGAGGTCGGACTTTTTTGTCGAACGCCCTTTTCATTCTCTGTTGATACAACTGACCGTGGCATAGTGCCGTGATTCTCTTCTCTTCGATCAGGTTCAGTTCGTCGTGTCGACTTTGACACCATTCAGCTTCGGTGAGCTGAGCTTCCATCAATACCCGGATTGATGGGATCTCTACTTCTATGGGAAGCACTGTCTCCATGCCATATATTAGAGAGAAAGGGGTAGCCCCTGTTGAAGTGCGGACAGATGTACGATAACCGTGAAGAGCAAAGGGTAGCATCTCGTGCCAATCTTTATAGGTTACAACCATCTTCTGAACGATCTTCTTGATGTTCTTGTTAGCCGCTTCTACCGCTCCGTTCATCTTGGGTCGGTAGGGAGATGAGTTATGGTGTTCAATCTTGAACTCTGCACACAACTCTTTCATCATCTTGTTGTTCAAGTTGGATCCATTATCAGTAATGATCTCACTTGGAACACCATAACGGCAGATGATATTGTTTTTGATAAATCGGACCACCACTTGTCGGGTTACATTGGCGAATGACGCTGCTTCGACCCACTTGGTGAAATAGTCAATGGCTACAAGGATGAACCGATGTCCGTTTAAAACCTTGGGCTCAATCATACCAATCATGTCGATTCCCCATATGGAAAAAGGCCACGGGGAAGAAAGAACTTTGAGATGTGATGGCGGTACATGAATTTTGTCGGAGTATATCTGACACTTGTGACACCTCCTCATGTACTTACAGCAGTCGGATTCCATGGTCAACCAATAATACCCGGCCCTGAGAATTTTTCTCGCCATTGTGTGTCCGTTGGCATGAGTGCCAAAGGATCCTTCATGAATTTCTTTCATGAGCATGTCTGCTTCTGGTCTGTCGACACATCGAAGCAAGACCATGTCAAAATTTCTCTTATAAAGAGTGTCACCGCTCAGGAAGAAGTTTCCAGCCAATCTTCTGAGGGTTTTCCTGTCTTTTCTGAGTGCCCCAGATGGGTACTCTTGTTTCTGAAGGAAGCATTTGATATCGTGATACCAAGGTCTGTCGTCTATGACTGCTTCAATCGCGAAGATGTAAGCGGGCCGTTCAAGGCGCATTATGTCGATCTTAGGTATGTCATTCCATCGACCTACACTAATCATGGAAGAGAGAGTGGCTAATGCATCAGCCATGTGATTCTCATCACGAGGGATGTGATGAAAGTCGACTCTGTTGAAGAAAGGTAGCAACCTTCTTGCATAGTCTTTGTAAGGAATCAATCCTGATTGGTATGTGTTCCAATCTCCTTTTATCTGGTTGATAACCAGGGCTGAATCGCCGTATACGTCCAAGTTTTTTATCCTTAAATCAATCGCTTCTTCGAGACCCATAATACATGCTTCGTATTCGGCCTCGTTGTTCGTACATTTGAACGTAAGTCTGGCAGTGAAAGGAATGTGGATACCCTGAGGGGTAACAATGATTGCCCCAATTCCGTTTCCATAATGATTAACTACTCCGTCAAAGATGAGTCCCCACTGGGAACCTGGTTCTGGCCCTTCACTGGGTAGCGGTTCATCGCAATCTTTCATCTTTAGATACATGACATCTTCGTCTGGGAAGTCAAACCCGATTGATTCTTGATCGTCAATCGGTTGATGAGCCAAATGATCGGCTAAAATACTTCCCTTAACGGCTTTCTGAGCATGGTACTCTATGTCATATTCTGATAGTAACATCTGCCAACGGGCAATCCTTCCCGTGAGAGCAGGTTTTTCGAAAACGTACTTGATTGGATCCATTTCGGAGACTAACCAAGTAGTATGACGAATCATGTACTGGCGAAGACGTTTGGCTGCCCAAGCCAAAGCGCAACAAGTTTTCTCAAGCATTGTGTACTGAGTCTCGCAGTCGGTGAATTTCTTGCTTAGATAGTAAATGGCAGACTCTTTCCTTTTAGTTTCGTCTTGTTGGCCAAGAACACATCCCATTGAGTCCTCTAGGACTGTGAGGTAAATGATCAGTGGTCTTCCTTCCACTGGAAGTGATAGAATCGAAGGATTCAACAGATATTCCTTGATACTATCGAAGGCAGTTTGGCAGTCTTCTGACCAAACGCAATCCTGGTTCTTTTTCAATAGCTTGAAAATCGGCGCACAAGTGGCGGTCATAAGGAATATGAATCTGGAGATGTAGTTCAAACGTCCCAGGAATCCTCTGACTTGTTTTTCAGTTTTCGGAGAAGGCATTTCTTGAATGGCCTTGACCTTGTTAGGATCAACTTCAATTCCTTTCTGGCTGACGACGAACCCTAGTAGTTTCCCTGAACGGACACCGAAGGTGCACTTGTTAGGATTCAAGCGGAGCTTGAATTTTCTTAGACGTTCGAACAATTTTGACAGATGTTCAACGCGCTCATCCTCTGTTCTTGATTTTGCAATCAAATCATCGACATATACCTCGATTTCCTTGTGTATCATGTCATGAAACAGAGTAGTCATGGCCCTTTGATAGGTTGCCCCGACATTCTTCAAACCGAACGACATTACCTTGTAACAAAAGGTACCCCATGGGGTAATGAACGAAGTTTTCTCCATGTCTTTCGGCACCATTTTGATCTGATTATAGCCCGAGAATCCATCCATGAAGGAGAATACTTTGAACTTTGCTGTGCTGTCAACCAGCATATCAATGTGTGGTAAAGGTAAGTCGTCCTTTGGACTTGCCTTGTTTAGATCTCTGTAATCAACACACATTCTGACCTTTCCATCCTTTTTGGGAACGGGTACGATGTTGGCTAACCATTGAGGATATTCAGATGTAGCGAGGAAACCCGCGTCGATCTGTTTCTGTACCTCCTCTTTGATTTTGATGGCCATGTCCGGGTGAGTGCGTCTCAACCTTTGCTTTACTGGCAGACATTCCGATCTTAGCGGTAAATGATGTTCCACGGTGCTGGTATCCAACCCTGGCATATCCTGATAGGACCAAGCGAATACATCGGGGAATTCTTTGAGAAGCTTTATCAAACCCTCTCTGGCAGTTGGACTGAGCAATGCTCCGATCCTGATTTATTTTCTCTCTTTTTCTGAACCCAAGTTTACCGTTTCCAATGGTTCTTTGTGAGGTTCAATGGACCTTTCCTCTTGTCTGAGTAGTCGGGAGATCTCTTCTGGAATTTCGTTGTCATTTTCTTCTTCAGCCTCGAATACCGAGAACTCAAAGTTGGGAGAAGGCATCGGATCGTATGTTTCAACTGGGTATAAAACAAGCAATCTGCATGACGTGATGATTCGTGTTTAGAAGAGATAGAGAAAATGCAAGTGTGTGCAGTGTTTTGATTTTACTGCTTGTTTTTATTATTGAATGTTTTTTAGGATTACCATTTTCTGAAAAAGCAAAAAGAGAAAACAGCAATTAATGCGGAAATTACAGAACGACGTTATTTTATTAATGAACAAGTCGAATCTTGAAACTACAGCCCTATAAAACAAAACTCTGTCGCTTCGGGCAAAGCGAAGAGGGAAATTTACAGAAAGCGAGCCCTATCAAAACATCTGTTTCACCTGGGCAGGGTGAAAGGTTAAAGATGGCAATTACTTTGACTGATGAATGACCTTCGGAACCTCGACGGCAACCCATTGGCGGCAAACTCCTCGGTGAATCACAAAGTCTGGCACCTTCCTTGATTTGTCTTCAGAAATGACGCTGATTTCTGGTGGAGCAGGATCATTGGAATCTGTCTCCCAAGCAGAATTGTCGTAGGAGGATTCCTCTGTTGCACTTTGCATAGCATTGGTGCTCTCAGCTGTATCTCCCCATCCAGTTGACTGGATTTCTTCGAGCCTGATACGAGAGCTTTCGGGAGCGGTGTACTTGACCATATAGTCGTATTTTCCACTTGGTTGTCCCAGAGTGTCCCAAACTTCTTTGGAACTGGAGGAGTCATCTCTCTCGATGACGTTGACCTCAGGAAAAGCATAGTTGATGAATTCAAGTCCTGCAAACGTTGCGAATTCATCTTCATGTTGAGTAGTCTCTGAATGTCCTGAGTGTTGATCCTATGACATGGCGGGGACACAGGTATTCTGTTCAATGACGATCAGCTGATTTTCGTTACTCGGCTGACTTTCTTGCCCCAAGTTTCCTGGGTAAGGCTGGCACATTGGCAGACCATCCATCGGGCCATAGTAATTGCGGTCAAAGTTGTCTTTCATCAGAGTGTCTTCCTCTAATGAATTTGGCGGAGCACGGAATCCTTCTGGATCACAATCCCCGTAGATTATTTCGACATCTGATCTTGGTATAAATCTCGGACTTTCTGTAGGAAAGCAAAAAGGCATAGGCACCTCTTCCTGAGACATATAGCCATCCTTGTTAAGGTAGGACTTCCATTCTTCATCCATGTCAGAGGGATCATCCTCATTGATAGCATGAACTGTCTGAGACACTGGGTGAAGAAAACCTCCACTGTGGAAGAAGTTTTGAAGGGGATGAAGAATTTCATCGTTGGCGGCTGTCTGGGTACTGGTTGCAGAAAAACCAAGACCCTTCTTTGTTTTATTGTCAATAGGAATGACAAGCCGTCCCCATCCGGTTGTATCGGTACTCTCGACCGCTTTGATAGCATCTTTGTATGAAGAAATCGAAGTTCCTTCTTCGGATTGATCATTCTTGCTCACCGATAGTGCTTGGAACTGAGTTCCAATAACCTCCTCGGGTTCTACACAAGCAGATGATGATAGGTTACTCACAAGCAAGGCTTGTTCCCCACAAACCGTGACAAGTTGATCGTTCTTGACGAACTTTAGCTTTTGGTGGAGGGTCGAAGTGACCGCTCCAGCCTGATGTATCCAAGGTCTTCCTAATAAACAACCGTATGTTGCCCGGATGTCCATGACCTGGAAAGTGATTTAGAAAGTGTGAGGACCAATAGTTATGGGAAGATCAACTTCGCCGATAACTGTTTTTCTGGATCCGTCGAATGCTTTGACGACGACCTCGCTGACTCTCATCGGAGGGCCCTTAAATGATAATTGCACCAAAGTGGACTTCGGCATAACATTCAGGGCTGACCCTGTGTCTACCAGTACGTTGGCTAAAGCATCGTCCTGGCAGTTAACTGTAATGTTGAGCGCCATGTTATGATGGCGACCCTCTTCGGGTAATTCCTCATCACTAAATCCCAAATTGTTGCAGGAAGTGATGTTAGAGACAATACTATCGAACTGTCTGATTGTTACATCCTGTTCCACAAAGGCTTGCTCCAAGACTTTATGTAGAGCCTCTCTGTGTGCTTCTGAACTGAGTAATAGTGATAATACTGAGATCTTTGAAGGAGTCTGTAATAGTTGATCAACAATGTTATATTCACTCCTTTGGATGAGCTTTAGCATCTCATCTTTGTCTTTTGAAAAGTCAGGATTACTAGATTAACCGACTGGTGGATCAGGAATTTCTGCCTGAAGTTCCTTTTCTTTGTTGGATTCTCCAACCCCTCGGTTGAAGATTCTACCACTCCGTGTTACACGACTGATGTCTGCAATATTCACGACGGAGGGTAATGGAATTTCCTTTCCATTCTCGATTATTGTTGCACCGTATTTGTAAGGGATAGCCTTAGTTGATTCATACGGTAGTGGCCCCGGTAGATAGATGACTATGGGAACCTTCTGATTTTTCTGACCATTATAAGTAACCTTGATCCGTTCCCGGTTGGGAACTTTAGATTCGTCAAGTAGAGGGATGATGGCAAAAACATCCCTGGTCCTGTGATGACCAGAGATCGTGACAACATCCTCAACTTGATCGGCAAGGTAGTTCGGCGTCCAGTTGATGGGTCCAGAACCTGGATATGGACGAATTTCTCCATGATCGACCTGACCCTGAAGAGCTGCTCTCACAAGGTAACACCCCTGGTTACTTTCCGAACAGACGCTACAACTGTCATAGTTGTGTGGTGGCACCTGGCCACGCCCACTTTGAATACAATGTAACCTCACTAGGTTACCTTCCATTGATCGGACATCCTGACTTTGACGACGAGTAGGATTCCTGTGATTGATACTAATCTGCTGAGTATCTTCGTCCATATAGATTGGCATCCACCAGTGATTTAACAAGTGCTGAAGTGCCTCCTGGACAAGGATACAACCTCAATCGTTTTCGCAACCCGCTTTACAGTTTTGATAATCATGTGATATTAAGAATCCGAGTCGGACCTGCTCAGCATGTAACTCTACCAGGTTGGTATCCATTACGCAGATGTTGAAGATCTGAACCATGTTGATTTGATAGGAGTTCCTATCATGGTAGTCTTGGATCCATCCAAGATCCATCTGATGCTGGAGGGCCTCTTGTATGAAAGAGCATCCCTGTTTGTTTACCGAGCAAATCAGACAGGAACTGTAATCGTGCCGCGGCAGATTATGATATTGGCTTTGCCTTGAGTGCATCGCCACCAAGTTGACATTCATCGCACAGATGTCGTGGTTTTGAATGATGTTGGAATTCGTGCAAACCATGTTAACTCCACGAACTCGGTGCTCTTGGATCCATCCAAGATCCATTTGTTCCTGTAGAGCTGCTTGCACTACAGAACATCCCTGGTTGTCTTTAGAGCAGATATCACACTGGTGATAGCTATGAGGTGGCACATGGCCATATCCACTCTGTCTACAATGCATCTTGACCAGATTGGCCCCCAATAAGAGTACATCGTGAATTTGATAGACATTGTTAGTCTCTTTCTCAATCAGATTGACTGCAGCTTTCTCGTGTTGAGGCAGCGGGTTCGTAAGAACATTAGGATTCGTATCTTTGAAAGATAAGAGCCCGCTCCTAACAAGCTTTTGCACGTCGGATTTGAAATTGAGGCAAGTCTCAATGTTATGCCCTGAACCTCCTTGATGATAAGGGCATGTTTGATCCACCTTAAACCAAAAAGGCGGATTTTCCGGAACTGAAAGGGGAGACTTAGTCTGAATGTGCCCCTTAGCCAGCAGTAACAGAAATAGCTCTGCGTACGTTACAGGTATAGGATCAAATCCTGGTGGCCGTGTTGTACGGTTTTTGTTATATGGAGGACGAGCCTGCTGAAGAGGCTGTTGTGTCCTTTGCTGGTCAGGTTGGCTCTGCGCAACCTGAGGTTGATACATAGGAACAGGCGCGGGGTCGATAGCAGGAGTAACGGCTGCTACTGGCTGATAACGTCGCCTTTGCTTTCCGAGAGAGATATTCCCAATATCTTGCTCTTTTTTCTTAGGGAGAGCACTACCGTATTTTTTAGTACCGCTCGTCGATCCAGTGTCTTTTACCAAACGTCCTTCTCGGACGGCTTCCTCAAGACGTACACCCATGCCGACCATTTCGGTGAAATCACTGGGCGCACTGGCGACCATTCGGTCGTAGTAAAATGAGCTTAAGGTCTTTAAGAAGATTTTTGTCATCTCTTTTTCCTCAAGAGGTGGACAAATTTGAGCGGCAATTTCACGCCACCTTTAAGCATACTCCTTAAAGGTTTCCTTGTCCTTTTGCGACATCGATCTGAGTTGATCTCTGTCGGGTGCCATGTCCAAATTGTATTTGTATTGTTGGATGAAGGCAGTGCCAAGATCTCTGAATGTACTGATCGTAGTACGGTTTAAACCCATGTACCATTTGAGTGCGGCACCGGTCAAACTATCCTGGAAGTAGTGAATCAGCAGGTCCTGATTCTCCGTCTGAGCTGACATCCGCTGAGCGTACATCACCAGATGGCTCTGAGGGCAAGAGTTACCCTTGTATTCTTTAAAGTCGGGCACTTGGAACTTGTGCGGGACTTTCACATTTGGGACCAAGCAGAGGTCTGCGGCGTCCTTTCCAAATAGATCCTGACCGCCAATGGCTTGCAGTTCTTTCTGCATTTCCAAGAAATGTTCCTGGAATTCATCCATTCTGTCAAACATAGTTTCCTTCTTACCAGAAGGTGTTGGTGGAATCTGTCCTTCTAGGACAGTGTGCACCACAGGGGGTGGTACCGTGACTACGGCAGTAAGTCTTGGCGCTTCCCGAAGTTTGTAACCTTCAGGAGTCTTCAGTATGCCCCTAGCATCTTCGCTTTCCCGAAGTTTGTAACCTTCAGGCCCAGCGGCTTCTGTTGCGATTCCCTGATCTTCAGTGATCGGCGGAACATATCCTTCCGGGATATAGTTAACAGGCATGCCCCAAGGACGATCTTTCGGTATCTGATACCTAGGATCATACTTTTCTATGATGGGCGTTGAGGTGATCTCTGAGATCACAGTTCTTTGTAGCTGAGCTTCTGCCATGGCTTGCATGTCGTCACGAAGCTTTCTCATATCCTCTCTCAGAGTGTCGATTTCTTCTTTCAACTCCCTATTTTCTTCCTCAAGATCATCCATCTTTCTCTGACGATTGGCCTGAGTATTATAGGAATGAGACAGTTTGACTCTAGAATCGAGACACAAACGTTAGATTCGTAGGTAAGGAGAATACGCGATGTGAGAATGATGAATGCAATGATTATATTAATTGTTTAATGGTTTAAGCAAAATAAACTTCGACAATTAGATTGCAAATATCAAACAGTGGGGAAACCCCTTTTTATTAAATTCCAAAGGATTACAGAAATGGAAATACAGTAGATTACAAAGTGCAGAAACAGAAACCTAAACTAATGGGTCCCGAGTCCTCTCTGAAGAGAAACCGGGTGCTGATTCTGGTATCTTCCTTTTCTTTGACCGGGGCGCTTGGGCCGTTGTCGGGTTGTCATTCCTTTGCCAAGTGAAAGGAGTGAGCAAATTCCTTTGGTCATCTTGATTCTCTACAGCATGCTGCTCCAAAATTTCAATCAGAGCATCTTTCTCTTTCAGTAATTGCTGTATTTGGATACACTCTACGTCGAGGGTGCGGTACTTGTTCTTCCAAGACCTTCTTTCCTTTTGAACTTTGTTGAGAGTAACCTGAAGCCTTTCAGTTTCCGTCATGAAGTACATGACAATTTCCCTTGGCGGAAGAATTCTGTAACGAGGATAAGGCATCTTTAGCTTGAGAGCTCTAGTTTGTACCCAATGGAGATAAGGCTCCACCGAGACACAGTCCGGTTTTCCTAGAGACTCTCGTCCTTTCTTATGAACATGTTTCCAAGCTTGCACTATTTCCATCTTTAGTGCTCTGTCACTTTCTCCTTCTTTGAAGAAAAGACCTTCCAGATGAACACCCAGTGGGATGTGTCTCATCGGGTATCCAAATTGACGAAGAACTAATATCGGATGATAGTTGATTCCTCCCTTAGTTCCTATGAGGGGTACGCTGGGGAAGTTTCCACAACGGTCAATGATTCTGATTCCCTCACAAATCCTATTACACCAATCTATATCAGAATTGGTGAGAGACATGATCTTTTGTGACCAACGTAAGACACTATTGCAATCCCAAAAAGCAGCAGACTTGGGCAAGTGAGAGATAAACCATTTGTAAAGCAAAGGTACACAGCATGTGATCTCCCCTCCGCTGTACAAATTTCCCAAGTGTACAGAATGATACGCATCTGCGAGCAAAGTCGGCACAGGGTTTCCAATGAGAAAAACCTTAATAGCGTTAATATCGACGAAGTTATTGATGTTGGGAAACAAAAATAATCCGTAGGTGAGCAAGACAAAGATGCTTTCAAAAGCAGTCCCGTTCCCTATACTAGCGAAGTACAGAGCTTTCTTGGTCAAGAACTGGGCTGGAAAACCTTGGATGCCACCCTTAGTGGTCATGTGAGTCCTGACCTCAGACTCGTCCAAATGAATTGCTCTTGCAATAGTCTGATTCTTTGGAATTTCTTCCAGTCCAGAAAATGGAGCTCGATCAGTGATATGTAAATCAATCAGATGAGAATACTCCTCCAGCGTTGGTGATAGCTGGTAATCCGGGAATGTGAAACAATGATAAACCGAATCGTAGAACTGAATGAGCGCGTCCATGATCCCCTTAATCACATGGACTCTTAACAGTGGTAGCAAACCACCGTGCTTGGCTCTGAAAGCCTCTGGGTTAACGACCATCCTCGCTAACTTTCTCAAATCCCCTAGTTTTGGAACCTTGAAGGTATACTGGTGAGTTCTCCTTCTACCGAAATCCATTAGCGTAATCCTTTTCTCTGATATTTGCAATCACAGTCTTAGTTTAATTTGAAAAACAGAGAGACTAGAAGAGAAAGTTTTTTTAATGTTTTAATGTTTTATTAAATGAATGCATGAATGCAGCACACAAAAACATAGAAAAAACATGGGGTCAAAGGGTCGTTGTCATGAAGTCAAGGCTCTACCCATCCCCAAAGGTTTATACTAGGGTGATTTTTGTACCTGTACTCATTATCATCAGCTCCTCCCAGGAAGGCAGACAACAAGCGGATCGCCAGCGAGTTGTGTGCAATCTTAGAGTAAGTGCTATTCACCGAGAATAGATCACCAGCCTCAAATGAGGGTAGTATCGCGTAACAACTATTTCCGATAGCTTCTGCACTACGAAAAAGGTTGGCTTTTCTTAAGTGTATACTCAATCTCACCACATGCGGCATCACACGCATTCCCAGTAGCAGAAAAATTAACACGTATAGCAATTAGGAAAAGCAGTATATATATATTTGTCCTAATCATCCTAGACTTATAAAGCTATGATTCTTAAGTTCCTGACAGAAATGGGTTCCCCGACGGAAGCCCCAATCTGTGGTTCCCTGCCTAAGAGATGGACCAGCATAGGTCAATCTTTTTCTTCGGTAGAGTTCCCATTTTCCGTGGAAAATGGGGATGATGCCCTAAGGCAGAAAAGGAGACTCCCCAGCAGAGTCGCCATTTTACAAGGAAAACAGACAGAAATAAAAACCGGCCCCACGGTGGGTACCATTTTTCTGTAGCGAGCAATTTTGGACGCGGTTCTTAAGCGCTGGTCGCTCTCTGCGGTTGAGCTTAAAACTACAGGTTGATTCATTTTTTATCCTATTGTGAGCTGAATAAGGAAGGGAAATAGATGTCTCCAATTAACCCTGCTTTGCATACTGAGTTTAAACAGCGGTCTGTTAGGTTACGGATGCTATCAATGTGGGGGGGCCTTTGTACTGGTTATTCGTATTTCGCCAATACGGTTCTTTCTTTCTTTTTTCCTAGGTAAAGGGTTTCTGGCGGGGAATAAGGATTAGGAGGTTAGGACTGATGTTTTTAAAATACTGCTTTTAATTGATGGAGATATGGGATTTGGGTTTTTTGTTGATTGTGCTCGCTAAGATCTTTTCTTTCGATCTTATGCCTACGTATTCCCATTTACCAAAACAGGGAAATCAGAGCGTTCGTAGTTCCTCCTATTCTATGGGAGGAAATTGGTTTTTGGTGTCTTGTTCAAAGCCCAAGACGTGAAGCGAAAGGTGATTTGTATCTTGTTCAAAGCCCAAGATGTGAAGCTAAAAGGTCTATTTGTGTCTTGTTCAAAGCCCAAGACGTGAAGCTGAAAGACCTCGGCTTTAGAGAGAATTTGTCATCTCTAAAGAGGGGGAGGAGGAGAATTACTTTAACTGGGATACGCGGATCCGAGCAATGCCATAATTTCCGAAGAAAGGGTTTTAACCTGAAAGAGAAGACTTTAACTCAGTGTAGAGCAATGCCATCTTTCCTTAGGAATTTCTCATGCTAAAAGAGGGACAGTGGCATGGATACAGATGATCTAGAGGCTTGCCGCTTACAGCGATTAGATGAAGGGAAAGGAGTTGTTGATGTTTGTATACTGTGAACGAGGCACAGCTTTGATGCTAAAAGGTTAATTGGATTAACCAGTGGTTTTCTTATACAAAGCCTAAGAGGAGGCTAATTTCCGCTAGGAAAATCATTATACAAAGCCTAAGAGGAGGCTATTTTGTGTCTCGTACAAAGCCCAAGAGAGAGGCTAAAGGGTTTTGACCCAGTGGGGCGTATCGTTATACAAAGCCTAAGAGGAGGCTAGCAAAGAGTTTGACTCTTGCATAAGGGATTTATATCTCGTACGAGGCCAGAGATGGAGGCAAAAAAGGGTGATTGACTCAACGAGGGAATCTTTTGTGTCTCATACAAAGCCTGAGAGAGATGCTAAAAGGTTGTTTTGACTCCACTGGGGAGAATTTTGGTATCTCGTACGAAGCCCGAGATGGAGGCTATTGTAACTGTTTCAGTTGAGTGACAGATCCAATATACTGATTTAAAAGAGAAAATCAGTTCTTATATGAGCAACACTGTACTCAGGGATTTGATTTGAGGATCAGGGATATTTCCTTTTCTTCGAGGAAACGGGAAATCCAAAGGGTATTGAGACTATCCGAATCTGCGGGTTTCCTTCCTATTTAACGAAGGGTGCTTGAGAATGTCTTTGAGACTCAAGGAAGTTAGACTGTCCAAGTCTAGAGTTTTTTCTTTGGTACTATGCTTCGAGAAACAGTAGTAGACTCTATGAAAGGACTGTTTTATGAGGATGACTAAGTTCTGTTCCTATACCTCTAGGAGGTCGTCGGGACAATTTGTACGAAGCCCACGAGGAGGCTGGAATCTTTTAAGAAGCCGACGGGTCCTTGTATGAAGCCCAAGAGGAGGCTATCATTCCCGGAGGAAGAGATCATTATACGAAGCCTAAGAGGAGGCTCTGAATACTTCTAAGAAGCCGTAGGGTCCTTGAATAATGCCCAAGAGGAGACGGGGTTGCTTATAGGAAGCCTGTGGGTCCTTGTACGATGCCCAAGAGGAGGCCGATGCTTTCAAGAAGCCCGTGGGTCCTTGTACGATGCCCAAGAGGAGGCCGATGCTTTTAAGAAGCCCGTGGGTCCCAAACCAAAGAAAAGTTCAGGAAAACTCTTTTAGAGTTAAAACCACTAGTAAACGTGCGAGGTTTACTATCCAGTGACTTTAACTTTTAGAGAGAGTCCGAACCGTTCGGCGGTTTGAAGAAATTCAAGAGAAGTTTCACCGAGAATAATTCATCTCTGGGGGGTAGAATTTCTTGACGATTCCTAAGGAGGACAGCCGAAGAGAAGACTGTATCTGGTGCTCCTATTGGGGATCTAGGCGTCTATTTCTACGAATAAATGAAACGGCGTCACCTAGTTCTAGACGTAGTTGCTGGGGAAACTCGAAATATCTATACTATTTATTACACAGTAGATATGAGTTTATGAAAGGAGACTTACAGTGACCAGCCCCACAATACAGTTTATAATATGAAAGCAGTAAACGAAAGCGATAACCACTTACTCGGTTGGAGTGCTTCCATGCTGTTTGGTTAGTTGTTCAACAAAGAAAGATAAAAACAACAGCATATTCAAAATCAAAGGAGAAATTGCTTTGAAAAAGAAAGATTTGGGGCTTATAGTTCAAGGAGAGGCCCAGGGTTTTATCAGTGAGCGCACTGTTTGAATTTGTACAGAGGGACTTATACAAGTGACTGTGGCCCTAAAATTGTTTTCTGTACAAAGGGATGGGTCTTACACTCTCTCAAGAGGCCCAAAAAGGTTTAAAGAAAAAGAGTGGGGCTTATAACATGAGGGTAGGCCCAAATGATTTTTCATTTAAAAATGGCGATCACGCCGAGGTTTTCTTTTAACGCAGAGGGACTTATACAATAAGTGAGGTCCAAAATGTTTTGGTTAAAAGGGGGTTGGGTCTTACACTCTAATAGAGGCCCAAAGTGTTTTTGAATGGGTCTTATAGCTCGAGGAGAGGCCCAAATGATTTTTGAAAAGGCGACGATCGCGCCGTTTGTTTTTTTTTTACGGTATCGGGACTTATACAATAAGTGAGGCCCAAAGATGATTTGGTCAAAAAAAGGATTGGGTCTTACACTCTAATAGAGGCCCAAAGTGTTTTTGAATGATTTATGAGGGTTGAATTAATCCAAAACCCTAATTTGTTTTCAAAATGTATTTAATTGAATAAAAATTCAATTAAAATGATCAAAAATTGTTTAACACATGGAAAACAAATTGTGATCTTGGATTAATGCTTCAAAAATTAAGTATTGACCTACAAAATAATTAGAAAGCATTAAAAGTTGCAAAATCAATGTAGAAAAAATATTTAAAATGCCAAAAACAATCAAAATATTAATTCTTTACAAAAATATCAATTATATGAAATAAATAATATTTTTGGGATTTTTTGATAAAATAAAATATTTTAACATTTTTGTGAATTATTAAAAAAAGAATCAACTCAAAATCATTAAAACTCAGAGAGAAATTAATTTTTGAATCAATTAAACAAAATCACAAAATTCAAATATTTGAAAATCTGAAAATGGCGCCAAGAACACAAGCAAGAACACGCCCGTTTTCTGGGTTTGGCTGATTTGCATTTTCTATCCAATCTCACTGAATACTTGATTATAACATGCAATCCACATATCATTATGCTCGCCTCAACCTCACGATCATGTCTATGTACTTTAATTTCATTTAAATTAAACATATAACAAGAAATCACGAAGAGACCTCAAGAACCCTAATTTCTGCATGAAGGCTAGGATTTTTGATACACGATTCAAACAATGCAATTAATTGAGGGAAAACATTCCATGCATGATTATGAACATATGGCCAAATTATTGTGCGAGGAAATATGCATAGATTGAGAGATGCCCAAGTTTAGGCTTACCTTCAAGTCGTGACAGCAAGAGCAGATGTGATTTTGAGTTGGAGGTGTTACAGACAAGTTGTGATGATCTGGACAGCTTCCCTACACCATATGGAGTGTGTTTGAACACTTGGATTGAATTGAAATGGACTGGATCAGTTTATGGCATCTCAGCTGCAACTTCACTTCAAACTTGTGTGGATGGCAAGTGATTTTGTGAAATTAATGTTTCAGATGTTATGTGAGTGTTTGATCAGCTCATATGTGATGTATGTGAGGTGTGTGAGTGGTTGGTTTGTGCAGAATTGCTCTCAAACTCAGAACCCGATAGCTACCTTGCTAAGAAAGGCATTTTTGCCAAGAGAAAGAGATTTTGAGGAAAGCATCTGTTAGATGGCTTTGGTGTACTTAAACTGACCACAATTGAGCTCTATTTATAGTAGAGCAAGTTTGTTTTGCAAGGAATAGTACATGGCAGGTGGTAAGTAGGTTTCCTCAATGTTGGCCAATGGAAATGAAAGTCTCCTCTAGCCATTGACTAGAGGTTAGGGCACAGAGCTTTGGTCCCCTTGGTCTTGGATAAGTCTTGACTGATTTCAGATGAGAATGGCTCAGTCCATGCCACCTTGATGGTTCCATTGAATGCCTCATTCCAAATTTGAAGTCTTGTCCCTATTTTGGCCATTCTAGGTTCAACATGCTATTCTTTGTTCCTTGGACCTTGGAGGCTTGGCTCAGTGATTGTCCCCTTTGGATTCAATCCTCTGAGGTGTCCAAGTGGATTGGAGCAATTGCAATTGGCTGATTTTGGCAAATCGAGCCAAAATGCAAATTCTGCCTTGCCTTGACAGATTTCAGCAAGGCAACTTGCCAATGTTGTATCTCATGATGTAGGTTGAATTTGGCAATGTTCTTGGCCATTTTGGAAAGCTCTAACATGATACAACAACTGTTTGAACAACTTTGGTTTTGATCTCTTTTGATTCCAAGGGAAAAATCCCCCTACATTTGGCAAAAAGTGAAGCAGAATTCTGACTTAGTGAAAATTTCACTAAGTGTTGGAAAAAGTGACTTTTTCACTTTTCAGCCACTTTGATCACTCCATAACTCAAAATCCTTAATGAATTGGAATGAATTGTAGTTGAAGTTTTTGTAGGTGATAGTGAGGGCTACAAATCCATCTTTGGATGAGAAAAAATGGCCTTGTGGTTTAGGAGTTATGGTCCTTCAAAGTTGGTACCTTTGCCACTTTATTTTTAACTTAGAAAATTTTCTAAGTTTTATGGTTACCCCTTTTACAAGTTATCTCACTTCTCTTGATTTTTCTTGATGAATGATGATTCAAATCATACATTAACATCATTTTAGGGTTAAAAATCCATTTTGGTGAAAAATCTCAAAAAGTCAAAGTTGACTTTTGTGCACAGTTGACTTTTTATCAAATGAATTCCAAACTGTGCAATTCTTCAGGAAATCATGTCCTTGACCTAAATCAAACTTGATGGACATGTTCCATGGGTGTCATAGGGTATATTCAATCATGTATTAGGGTTTGGGAGCATGTCTTGGTCAAAAGTCAAAGTTACAGTTGACTTTTCCCTTAAAACCCTAATTGTGGTGCAGATGAAAATGAAACTTGTTGCTCAAGCTTCTTGGATCAATCCATTGTTCCAAATGGATCAATATGGTGTATTAGAGACCCTTAAATCATCTCTTGAGGTCTTGGCTCATGGCTTGTCCCAAAAGTCAACTTAGGGGTGTATTAGGTCAAGAAACCCTAATTCCTGATTTTTGATGAATGCATCCCCTGAGGCAAAATTGACTTGATGCATGGGCTCATGAGGTTCCATGAAGCATATTAGGTCATGTTTTGGATCATTGCCTTGTTCCCAGATGAAAATTTCCATCTGGAGGCCCTGGTCGACCAAAACCCTAATTTGGTGACACTGTCGATCTTGAGACTTGATCCACCTAGAAGGGAGCATCCTTGTGCTTAATCCTTGAAGTGGGAGTCCTTTTTGATCCATTGTGGATGTTTGAGAGATTAGACAAGTTGAAGATCATGTCATTTCTTGATTGATCCTTTGTCTAAGCACTCAGAGAGGGCTTGAAACCCTAATTTTGATTGTATTGGATGCTCACCCATCTTTGGGGAGACTGATGAAGCATAAAGGTTCATCCATATTGTGATGATGATTTTCACAATGATGGGAAATCTAAGTGGTCAAAATTTGGGGTATTACACCTTCTTCTCTTATGACCTCTCTGTCCCATCGAAACCCCTCCAGTGGGTGCAAGTGTAATGAGCAGAATGCGTGGTCATCTGGGGAGAGATCGAACTCTGCTGGAGTACAAGGCGCAATATGCGCCAAATTTTTGTCGAACCCAGAACCATCAACATGATTAACAAGCACCTTAAAGTAGCTTTGATCAGCTTCAATGTTTTCTACTATTCCATCAGGCCTCCAGATTGTTATTCGTTGGTGCATTGATGAAGGCACTGGCCCAATGCCATGGATCCATTCCCTTCCTAGCAGAAGGTTGTAGTTAGCTTTATTTTCGACCACCATGAACAAGGTGGGTCTTGTCATTGTACCCACAGTCAAGTCAACCTGTAAGACACCTAGAGTGGTCCCAATCTTCCCTTCATAGTTAGAGAGGACCATGTTGTGGGGTTTAAGATCAGTGTCGAATTTACCAATTTTACTTAGCAGAAAATGTGGCATTAAATTGATAGTAGCCCCACAATCTACTAAGATCTTGTTAACAACCACGTTCTCTACTTTCCCTGTAATATACAGAGGTTTCAAGTGTCCCTTCATGGCTTCAGTTGGTCGCTCAAAGAAAGCATTCTGTTCTTCGACGCAACTGTTATTCATTACATAATAGCACACAGGTTGGTGTGCTGCCATTTCTGCCTCAGCGTTGGCATCCAAATTCTCCACTTCAGTTACTCTGTCATATTCCCTTGGCATTACTGACACTACGTTGACAATGATGTTCAAAGAAGCATCAGAGTCTGAATCAAAATTGTGGGTCGACGCTTCATCTTCAACTGTTTCGACCACAAATTTCTCAACTTCTTCCTTCTTGGAAGTAAACAGCTTTCGACCCACTGGCAGTTGGTTTGTTGTTCTCATGCCAACACCTTTGTTGCTAGCTAGCAGAACATTAGTGCTGGTCTCCGTCGAATCTTTAGCCTGAGCTTCTCTTAAAGCCTTCCTTCGCCTCTGCTCTCTCCTCCACTGGGACCTAGACATGGGATTTTTTCCTTTGTAATTCTCAGACACATAGGCAGCTTTGTTGGAGGACTTGAATTCTTTCCTATACTCAATTGAAGAACCTTTAGCCACATCGAAACTTTTCCATCCTTGCATCCCTTTTCCTGCTGCTTCGACGGATTTAACCCACCTCCCAGTTGGTACTTCGCCGATGGGTTTGAAAGTAGCTTGCTTGGCCCTTGGAATTTGTGTCCTTGGGCCATATTGTCTCTGAGTAGCTTTCCTTGGGTCGAACCGCCCTGGCTTTTGAGCAGCTCTCCTCTCACGTCCAGATTTGGCCTCTTTCCCCGCTTGGAGGCCATGAGCAGCTTCTTTGTCGAAGATAGCACTGCATCGAGGGCATAACATGACTTCAGAATTCTTCCCCTGGCACCTATGGAGAAAATCAATGATGGTTTCATCCTCTCTGGGATAAGCCAGTTTGTCGCAGTCCTCTTGTTCATCAATATCCATGGCCTGTCTGTCAGTAACTTCGACCATGTTCACGTTGACTTCATCATTTAAACGCATCTTAGAAAAGTCAATATCAAGGCCTGCAGCAGCCTCATCTATCTGCCTAAAATGACCAGCAATCTCTCTTGTCACCATCAGCAATTTTGGTGCTTCAACTTCAACATGGGTCTCGACTGTAGTTTCAGTGTCGAACCTTTAAACCTCAGCGGAGGTGCTAAAGTAATGTTCAGCAGCCATACATATCAAATGCTCAAGCTGATAGCCATCTATTTCTTCAGCCTCTCTAATAAACACAACCTCATTGGTAAGGTCCTCAGTAACCTCCACCACCGTGGCATTTCTGCCAAGAGCTTCGTTGGTACTAACATTATCCGAACTGCTGTCAGACAATTTAACCAGTTCGACCATGTTGACCTCCTCAGGCTCTGCATAATTCGCTTCAGCTACTTCTACGGGGCTGGTATCAATCTTCATCTGGGTTTTAGTCTTCTCCCCAAATTTGAGCCTTCCCTCCTGAATAGCATTCTACGCCAAATCCCTGAAAAGAAAACATTGAGACGTCTTATGACCCAAGTAATTATGGTATTTACAAAAACCTCTCTTTTTTCTTTGCTCTAAAGGTGGTATTTTAGCACCAGGAGGCACTAATATTTGACCATCCTTAACTAACAAATCAAAAATTTCATCATATTTAGTGATGTCGAAAGTGTATGTTTTCTTTGGGAACCTATCATTCTTCTCGGTTTCGACAGGGTTTTTTCCATTCGAAGGAACTAATACTTTACAAGAATAAGGAGGGCCCTTCTTAAGTTCAGCAAGGTCTATCTCATTTTCGTCGAACCTAACTGACTCATCATACAGTTCTTCAATGCCCTCCTGGTATTCAACGTAAGCTACTTTCTTGTTCTTATTCACCCTAGCTTTCTCATCTTTGAGACGCTCTAGCTGTCGAACTCTGTCAGCCAACTGGGCCATATCCCTTAAATACTGGGTGTCTAGTTTTTTCCTGATAGAGTAATCAAGGCCACCAGCGGCCATTTCGACAAGCTCATGCTCAGGCACTTGTGTAAAACATCTAGCCTTGAGTAGTCGAAACCTATTCAAGTAATCGTCTATTGGCTCATTGAACTTTCCTTTCACACTAGCCAATTCTTTCAAACTAATTTTCGTCTGACCCATGTAAAATTGCTCATGGAACAAGCGTTCTAACTGGGTCCAATTACAAATCGAACCAGATGGTAACATAGTGAACCACGTGAACGCATATTTAGTGAGGGAACTAGGGAAATACTTCACCCTCAGACTCTCATCATTCGCAATCTCACCAGCTTCAATCAGGTAGCGCGCCACATGTTCGACGGTAGATTATGTAGTATCTCCTGAGAATTTAGTAAACTTTGGCACTTTTGTCCTGGGAGGCAGTTCAGCCTGAAGTATATAGTCTACTATAGGCGAAGTAAAGTTTGGCCTAGAAAAACCCATATTCAGGCCATTTCGAGCCATTATTCTTTCGACCAGAGCTGTCAAATTGTTCTCTGCTGCTACATTGTTGCGTCGAACCTGATTCACCACACGATTAGCGTCTTGATTTCTGTTCACTAGCACCATCCTTGGTTCCTCCTCTTCAAGTATTGGTATTTGATTTCTAGGAGGCTCCTCCCTAGGTGGTTCGACCAACCCTGGATTCACTGGGTTCACTTGCTAAGCATTCTCCCTCATCTCGACTCCCTGATTTTGGTGTTGAACAGGAGCTGGCACTCCCATGAACTCTGTTATTCATGCCATCTAGGTTGTCATCATTTGATTGGTTTGAGTAGTATTCTGGATCAATGGCTGAAAAATTTCTCCCATCGTTTGAGACAAAGTATGTACCATTTGCATGTTGCTCTCATCCATCTGCTGCCTCAAATATGCTGCAGATTCATTTGTTAAGTTGGGTCCTTGAGCAGAATATCCCAAACCTATGGACTGGCTGTTTCGACCCATGTTAATTCCAGAACCTGTCTCCTGCAAAGGGGAAGATATCACATTTCTGAATATACTGGGGGTGCAGTACGCAGATTCTGCATCATTGCCGTTGGCATGCCATAAATTGGGTTCCTAGGCAAAGACTGTGAAAATCCTGGGGGAGGAAACTGCCTGTACGTCGAACCTCCTCCTGGCGGAGTCTGAGGATTTGTCACCGATGGGCCAATGTACTCCAAGACTAGCTGAGTGTAAGGCCTCACGTATGTCGCCCCTGGTCCCGCTGTCGAAGACGCTGGCTCTGTCACCATGGTTAACACTGTCGACCCTCCTGTCGAAGGAACTGGAGTTGGCGCCACAGTACTTCTTGGTAATTCTTGAGGATTGATGGTGTTGTTCTGAACACTTGAACTGCTTGGTTGAGTATTGGTCCCAGCATAACTGGGATTTGAATTTCCTTGGCCAGATGCCATTCTCCTCACGTTTCTTCTCTTTGGTCTATATTCGTTTGAATTGGCTACCTTTCCACTTCTCAAGTGTATACGATAGTTTGCCACAATCTCGACCAATGAAACAAAAAATACTTAAGAAGGCAGTTATAAAACTTCCTTTTAGCGGTTATTTAAAAGTTACAAACTTCCAAATCCACGTTTAGCACAGTCCCACCGGGTGTGCCAATTTGTTTACCTTTGAAAATTAGTAAACAACCGCTGATCTTCTAAAACTATAAAGTTCTAGTAACTTACAGGATCGATCAGATTGATCCTAGGACATGTGCTGTATGTGTATTTGGGATATTTCACAATTCGGTAAAGTATGCCTTTTGACAATGCTTATAAATAAAAAAGGGTGCTTGAAATGTAAAGGAAAGCGATAAAGATCAAAGAAATAACTAAGTCGAACAATGCATCAAAGAAAAGAAAAGGTTGAATGTAAAAGGTTTGATAAAGAAAAACTTAAGTTAAATTCTAGGAAGAAATGCATAAAGATCTTAAAATGCAAAAAGGTAAATGCTTGAAAGTAAAGGCTTTTAATAAAAACTGCAAAGTAAAGACTTGGTAATGTAAACGACTTGAAAGGTAAAAGTTCGTGGAAAAAGATTTCAAAGTAAAGAATCTAAAACAGAAACTTCAAAGTAAATTGCATTGCAATAAAGGATAATGGTGATTACAATCACGTACATTCTCACTTCATTGGTTTCTCGACACACTGGATACTTTGAGTGAATGTAGAGTTACTTGTACAATTTGATTTTTTTCACACTATTCTAACTCTAAGACTAACCTATTTATAATACTCTAATGTAACCACCCTTTGACGGTTTTATTCTTAGATTACGCCAGTTGGCACTTCGCATGTCTTCACGATCTGGATCTTCGCCACCTGTCCTCTTTTCAAATTCAAATAGTGGAACTTCCCTCCACTATTCAGTTGTAACTGCAGCGCATTATCCACAGCTACTTCACTATGTTGAATTGACTCCTTGGACTTAGCAACATTGGAAGTCCTAAAATCATTCTCTTCAACTTAGGCATTGCACAAACATGGTCGAGGGCCTTCTAGTCGAAGCCTTCTTTTTTTAGCTTTATTACTTTAAAGAATAACTTCTTTTAAAGCCAAATTGTCTAAAATCATGTAGCGTCAGAATTAGGAGCTAACACCCCCATTATTGGTTGGGGACACAGAAGTTAGACAGGACCTCCATGAAGAATCAATTGTATGTCTAAACTCTCTATCAATTAAATATAATTGTATATGAATATACTGGTTCGATATATTTATATGTCCAAACTCTTAATCATTTGTGACTCTAAAATCTGAATCAATTATATGTCTAATGGAAATTGTAGCCAAGCCATTCATCTGATCAGAGTTTTTCCCTACTATCCACGACTTCTGCCAAGAATGGTTGCAGCCCTTCGATTTGCTTTAGCAACATCCCTGCTAAGAGGGTTGCTGTCCCAACTAATCTTGAGGACAGATTGCAAGATGAAGTCCTTACTCTACGACAATCTGTAACAAAGGTTAAGCACATTAAGAAGGAGTGATCTTGCATATGCAGGCCTCACTGTTTGTAGTTGGAATATTTTTTGCTTACTACCTTAGTATAATATTAAGAACTTCATTATATATGCATATTTAATGTTGTAATGTTGTGTTTTGTAAAACTATGCAAAACCATGATGTATTTAAAGTTTCTTATGTATTAATCCTATCAACTCTATCCATTTTTTATATTTACTTAATCTAATGAGCTAATTCTTTACTTCGTATCAATATAACTACTGGTGTCTATCTCATCTTTAGATAGATAATACAAATAAGGGATTATGTGTACAAGTATATATAAAACTGTACAAGTATTTCTTTACTTCACATCAATATAACCTTTATGAATGCATCACTATTGCTTTCAAATTTGTTGATTCTGATAAAACATTAACTGTACCATAGAATACTGCATTTAGTAATTCTTTATGGACTCCCAAAATATTTTGCATTAACTCTACCATAATATTATGCATTAACGCATGGATGAACAATACAAAAACAGTCACCACTATACCATAATATTCTGCATTTAGTATGAAACCTGTACTCCCAAAATATTCTGCATTTAGTAATATTTTTTGGACTCTTTATATCAAATGTAATAAGGCAATGTCGTTCATGAAGGTTCCATGAGTTATGTTAGATGCTATATTCAGAAACATTAATTAAACTTTGCATTGCAAGGTTATTTTCATCGAGTTTTTTTTATGTTCAAGTTACTTCTTTAAACAATACATTACAGGTTACATACATAATATAATATTATATTGTACTTTTCAATTCCAACCTCTAAGCTTAACAATACCACCTTGACACTCTACATAATATAATATGAATATTTTTAAACCTTAAGCCTGAACTTTTCAGCAATATGCACAGACTGCTATAGATATAACTTGGTTTTCGTGCAACATTTTAATTGTATTGTACTAGCTATCATCGTTTTTCTTGGAGGGTCAACTCAACATTTAATGCAAACCTGCTGTATGTTTTGCCATTTCAGCTCATGCTCTCCATTTTGCAGGATTTTATGCTTTTATAGCTACAAGGTGGAGACCACTTTATCTGCTATAGCAAGCAATATATACCACTGTATGAGGCCGTATTGTTGGCAGGTTTTTTGTTGTGTTCTTAGCTATGAGGTTATATACTATTTTGATGATATGTATAATAAAATACACATAAATCAGATGCCTAACATGTCTATCTAACTTACACTACATGCTTTCATCGTACCCTCCTATGCAACAGTCCTTAATCCTATACATGAAAGGACCAATTGAACTAACTAAACTATATCATTTGAATACTAACTTTCACTTATTTATTTGAATATGATTTAAATATAATTTGGAAATAAAGAGTTTTATTAAGGGGCTGTTTTGACATTATTATTATCTATCAGTTGACAAATTGGTCCTCATAGTTTGCCAAATATCACAACATATATGGTTGTTCATCACACTTTGACAATACACTGTAAATCTGCCACTTCTTGCCATCAATATTGACTAATCTATGTGCCCTCAACAATTGATTAATATTGGCTGCAAAAGTAATGCCTCCTCTTTAGGGTTACTTACTATTTTATTTACATCTTTCAGACATGAATTGTTGAGGCAGACATGAAACTCAACCATTTAAAATTGTGATTTTCTGTTATTGAGCTGGACTTTTCGCATATATGTTACCATTTACATTGACATAGTTGTTAATGAATAGTACATTACTTTGTTGGCAATACTTACCTTGATTGTTAACCATTTGTATTGACAATGAGAATACCAGGGCTCAATTTGTTACCACTAGCATTGTAAACCATTACCTCAATTTGTTACTATTTGCATTGTAAACTATTACTTAGTAACCCTACATGCTTATGCATTGAAAATGCCAGTGCTCAATTCCATTAATAAAAATTTGTGGATTTTATGGAAACTCTATAACATACAAATGAGTGCGTATTGCATGCCTAATAGTGAGAAACCATAAATAATTTGGAAAAATGCATGCATCTCCAATTAACATAAAGTCATCGGTCTGTGAGTAATGGAATTCATCTCTAACAATGCAAGGCTTGTCTGCCTAGAGCCTACAATATATTCACAATGAATATGATCCCTTGGACCCTCACAAATTATACCAAGTTGTCTAAAATATCGTTTAAGCCATTCAACATGCACATGGGTTGTTAATATTAAAGATTTACAACTGTCTCCATTTTGTGTTGTTCATGTGTTGTATAAACCTCCTCATTTTCATGAGTTATAACACTAGATAACAAAAATATGCTATATTCGGAACATGTTACCTTGTGAATTGAAAAGGAATTCATGGAAATGCACACACTTATTTGTGTTTACTGAATATGCTGCTAGAATCATTTTTTGCATTCAATAGATGTAATCCAATTTTATGATCTATACAATTCGGAGTTAATTTTACCCGTGCGGGAGCACGGGTATTCTACTAGTTTTCTTAATAATAACACTACAATTCCAAGTTTATAAACTATTACTTAATGATATCAATGGTTTACATTAAAGATGAAGGAGAAGGAAACTCTAATAGCTACATAATATATACATATTATAGTGCCACTTATGAATTATCATAGCCTACTAATTAAATGAAGTTCCACTTTTTAGAAATAAGGGGTGTGTCGCTATAGTTCCATGATTCAAAGATCTCCCTGTTTCAAAACTGAACTAAACTACATCTACTAGAACCTATATAATATGGTTGGTCATCAAACTAAAATGAATGGCTGATTGTTTGATATAATTATTAAGGATGCAATCTCAAATCAAAATGAGTCGGTTCAACTATTCAAATAGAAGACTATTTTCCAAAACTATCAGGTATCCTAAACCTTCACTTAACTTGTATTACTTCCCTATATCCTAAAAATCCTTCAATTTTAAAAAAAATATTTTTAATTATAGTTCTACTATTTCTATTTCTACAAGCACTGTCCCTGTCTCTCAAGTCCCTAGCAAAATTTTAGTTTCTTGTGCGAATGATCTCAATCCAAGAAACGATTACCCATTTTTATAACAAATAACTAATACAGAGGGCAGTGGTAATTCACCAAATTGTAAATCCACAAACCGCCTATCTTTTGGGATAATATTATGTCAGCCGTAAGCAATTCCATGGGTACTACATGTATCATTTTCATTTCCACTCCTCAATTTTTTTCACGCTACAGGATTACAAAGGAAAATAACACTTCCATTTTTATACTACAACTATTAATGGATCTCTATAGTATACCAAAAATCAATTCCAAACACACATAAATTAACACATTTTTAGAAATTAATATCAAAACCTAATAATTTTCAATCTCATAAAAATTTGGAGATTTTAATCTAAACCTATTTCTACCCACTAATTATCATCCAATAATCCCAATAATGAGTGAAAACCCACCCTTACCTTAGTTTTGGATGAATTTCTTGAACTTGGATTTTTGCGTTCCTCTTCTTCTCTACTCCTCTTCCTTCTCTAAACTTGTCTCTATTTTCTCTTTACCAATTTTTCTCTCTTACTATCTTTCTATTCTCTTTTATTAAACCCTAAAATGTCTTAAACAAATTGGACCTATCTCCACCCATTCTCACTTACTATTCACACACTTAATTAAACCCAAATAAAATCTAGCAATTCTATATTATTCCACCAAATAGAATAAATCAATAAAATACTTAATTTAAATAATCCAAATAAATCAAGTAATTAAATAAATCAATTATTTCAAATAAATTCAAACAAATCCATTATTTCAAATACTTCAATAAATCACATATTTCAATTAAATCAATTAACTCATATAAACTAAAGCAATCAATTAATTTATATAAATCTAATAACTCATATAAATCAAACAATTCATATAAATTCAATAAATCAAATAATTCATTTAAATCAAATAATTCAAACAAATTAAATAAATCACATAAATTAATTAATTCACAAAATCACTCAATTAATTAATATAAATAAATAATTACTAAAATTGGGGTGTTACAACTCAGGCAAAGGATCAATCAAGAATTAACATGATCTTCAACGTGTCAAGCCCCTAAAACATCCATGAAGGATCAAAAGGTCTCCCACATCAAGAATCAAGCATAAGTATGCAATATTTCAAGCTGATCAAGCCTCAAGATCACCAGTGTCACCAAATTAGAGTTTTGGTCGACCAAGGCCTCCAGAGAGAAATTTTCATCTGGGCATGACCCAATACTTCAAAACATGATTCAAGAATCTCAAAGGGACCTCATGGATCCAATCATGAGTTCAAAATAGCCTCAAAGGATGCATTCATAAAAAATCAGGAAATAGGGTTTCTTGACCTAATTTACCCCTAAGTTGACTTTTGGAGCAAGGCATGAGCCAAGACCTCAAGAAATGTTTTTAAGACCTCAAATATCTTATATTGATCCTCAAATATCTTATATATTTTGGAGCAAGGCATGAGCCAAGTTTAAATTGACACAAAGAACTTGATTCATGAGCAATACAAGGATTGAAATTCACCTAGACCATAAACTAGGGTTTCTGAGAAAAAGTCAACCATACCTTTGATTTTTGACTAAGACATGATCTTAAACCATGGGAAATGATTCAAGTCACTCTAAAACACCTATAAAATCCATTCATTAGGTTTGAGTTAGTCCAAGGACTTGATTTCATAAAGGATCACAAAGTTTGAAATTCATCTGATAAAAGTCAACAGTGCCCAAAACAAAGTTTGACTTTTGAGATTTTTTTTGACAAATATGGCTTCTTCAAGTCAAAAACAATGTTAACGTATGGTTTGGATCATCATCCATCAAGAAAAATCAAGAAAAATGAGGTTACTTGCAAAAGGGGTAATCTTAAGAAACTTAAAATTTCACTAAGTTATGGAAAAAAGATGATTTTTACCCAACTTTCCAAGATCATAACTTATGATCCAAGCAACCATTTTCTTCCATCCAAAGCTCAAATGAAAGCTATCATTACATACTACAAAAGTGTCCTCCTGATCCATAGTCAAAAGATGCATGGATTTTGAGTTATAAAGCCATAAAGTTAGGGTTTCATGGGATTTCCACTTTGACACTTAGTGAAATTTTGAGACAGAATCTGTTTGCATTTTTGCCAACTTTGAGGTCATTTTTCTCCATGATCTATAATGATCCAAAACCAAAGGTAAACATCAAAGTTGAAGTATGATGTTCAAGATTTCCAAAGAGTACGAGAACATCATCAAACTCCATTTGAGAAAAGAGATATGAAGTGATTAACATGCCTTGCTACAAACTGTTTTGCAAAAATCAGATTGGTCATTTCTTATGGTACACGATTTTCTTGTCAAATGTAATGATCAATGCCACTCGCATTCAATGCATAACATAAGAAATCATTGCAAACCTGCAAATTTGAGTCAAAGGGTCAAGAAATACTTCAACTTGGAGTAATGGCTTTTGTCACATTATGCATTGAATTCAAAAGCATTTATGTGCAATAGTGCACATTCAAAGATGCCACTCTTTTCAGTCAAGATGGTCACATAAACAACAATAAAAATGACTAAGGAATTTGGAATTGGTCAATTGGTAGCTGAGCTATTTGGAAGCATTGGTGTACCTTGCATTATGGGTAATGATACATCTTGCCAAAACCATTGAATCAAAGCCAATCCACCACGCCATTACTATTCAGCCAAGACAAACTTATTCACCTATAAATAGAGGTCACATTGCCTCATTTTAAACACACCACTACTAAAAAATTCGCATTTAGTGACCGAATTAGAGACCGAAAAAGCCTAAAAATCGGTCACTATGACGTTTAGTGACCAATAACGCGACTACCAAATTTCAGTTGGAAAAGTGCTAGTCGTTAACCTTTAGAGACAGATTTAGTGACCGAAATTAGTGACCGATTTTAGCGACTGAAATTAGTGACCGATTTTAGTGACCATTTAAAATTGTTTTAAAAACTTAAAATAAAACAAAAGTTTTGTCTCTAGCAGGAATCAAACCAATGCACTGTTCTTTTTGAGGCTTTAAGGTGTCCATTAAGCCATTTGGTTTTTGTTGTACAATTTACACTTGAAATGTATATATTATTATTGAAATAGAACTTTCAAATATTATTTAAAAAGATTCTTACACTAATTGTCATTAAAATTATATTTTATCTAAATTAATAAATTTGTATGAGTTAATTATTTATATAAATATATGTTTTATTTGTTAAAACAATAAAAATGTAAAATTTTGACTAAAAAAAATAAAAAATAAAAGGAGAAAATTGGGAGGGACGTAACTTAATAATAAAAAAAAACAAAAAAAATATTAGTGACAGAAATTTCGGTCACTGAATTTTTTTATGAATTAATTTATATAAAAATGATTATTTGAGATTGAAAATTATGGTCACAAAATATCAGTCACTAATTCGGTGGTTAATTTTATTTAGTGACCGATTTATTGACTTTTACAATTTTACTGACATGATGTCTAATTTTGGTGGCTAATTCGGTCACTAGAGTGACCGAAATTTTTCAGTCACTAATTCGGTCACTAAAAGCGAATTTTCTAGTAGTGCACCGAAATAACCACAATGCTTGTTTTTTCATAAATCCTTCTTCTTGCAAAATTCAAAGTTCTCAAAGAGTGAAAACTTGGAATTCTCAAACCAGTCCAATTCCACTCAAACCAAGCATCCAAACACTTCACATAAGCATCATAGAAGTGATCCATAACCTCAAAACACTTCTGTAACATCAGAATCACCAAGTCACTATCCTTTTGCTCAAACTTTCCTCAAGGCTGCAGATGGAGTCGAGCAAAGTGATCTAGAAGGTTTTAATCCATTCTAATCATTGGAACACCATCCTTGGGGGTCAAGGAAGCTATCCAGATCATCATTTTGCATCTGTAACACCTACATTGCAGAATTTGATTCTCACCTGCAAGGTACTATAGCGAGCGATTTTTGTCGGTGACGCGACCACCTTATCGCTGGGTTTTCCTCAACGCAATGAGGAGGAGTGGGTGCTACTTTCTGATTTCTTATTTATCCCATGAAGCTGGAAGGGAAAGGGAAGCTATCTAAAACTAACCTTGCACGCGAATGTTTAACTGAACAAACGCTTAAAAGAGATTGGGGGTCCGGGGTCAGATTATACAATGTGGAGTTGTCAATTACCCATCCTATATGTGGTTATCCACAGGATATTAGCTTTAGGTTTCGCTTTTGTACTTGATGGTGTTTATCTGTTAATGGGTTGGGAAAGTTTCTTGGGAAATATGAGCGAGTGAGTGAGTTTTTGTTGATGTTTGGGTTACTCCCGATGTTTTTGGTAAGGTACTGGACCTAAGTTTTGATGGCTGTGTGAAGGTACGGGACCTAGAGTTTTTGTTTAGTATGCTCGCTATGATTTCGCAATCTTATGCCTACGTATTCCCGTTTAAATGAAAGAGGGAAATCAGAGCAATCGTAGTTCCCCCTATTCTATGGGAGGAAAATGATGTTTTGGTGTCTTGTTCAAAGCCCAAGATTGAAGCTAAAAAGGTATTTGTGTCTTGTTTAAAGCCCAAGATTGAAGCTAAAAGGTTTGACTGAGAGGGAATTTGTCATCTCCAAAGGGAAATGTTGATTTTTGTGTGCCTTGATCAAAGCCCAAGGTTGAAGCTAAGAGGTTGATTGACTCCACCGGGGAAGTCCTTATACAAAGCCTAAGAGGAGGCTAGAAAAGGCTGACTCAACAAGAGAGTTTATATATATGTCTTGTACAAAGCCCAAGACTGGGCCTAAAAGAGACTGACTCTTTGGGGATATCATTATATGAAGCCTAAGAGGATGATAAAAGTTTGACTCTTCCAGGGGAAATATTCTATCTGTCTTGTACAACGCCCAAGATTGAGGCTAAAAAAAGGGATTTTGACTTCGTCGGGGAATTTTGTATGTCTCTTGTACAAAGCCCAAGATTGAGGCTGAAATGGGAAATTTAACTGACTCGGGTGAGGATATTTTTATGTGTCTTGTACAAAGCCCGAGACGGAGTCTAAAAGGATTTAACTCTGCTGGAGAGTATTATCTGTCTTGTACAAAGCCCAAGACGGGGGCTGAAATGAGTTTGACTCTGCTTGGGAAATCACTTCTCAAAGCCTAGAAGAAGGTTGGGAGGAAGTGACTTCGCTGGGGAAGATATTTAACCCGAGCTTATGAGAAGGTTATGGAGATTTATGTCGTGTATAAAGCCCAAGATTGAGGCTAAAAGGGCTGACTCAACAAGAGAATGCCAAAAGGTGATTGACTCAACAAGAGAGTCGGAAAAGTTGATCGACTCAACAAGAGAGTCGGGAAAGTGATTGACTCAACAAGAGAGTCTTAAAAGTGATTGACTCAACAAGAGATTCTGAAAAGTTGGTGGACTCAACAAGAGAGTCTGAAAAGGTTATCTCCACTGGGGAGAATCATTTGTACAAAGCCCCATAGGAGGCTAACTTCACTGAGGAAGGATCATTATACAAAGCCTAAGAGGAGGCTAGCTTTTTGCTGAGGATTAGTGAGATCCCTAGGCAGGTCCAAGTGGGGAAATCAACTCTTGCTATGGTTTTATAGAAGAGTTGAGGTAGCAGATACCCTGAGGTTCTGATTTGGGATTTTTAAGAGACTGACTGGGTTTTAGCTCTGCTGGAGATTGATCCAAGGTGCCTGGGGTTTCTCCTATGTTTGTAGGGAACTTGAGAATGTCTTTGAGACTCAAGGGGATTAGACTGTCCAAGTCTACTGGTGTAGAAGAGTTTTATCTTTTGTATGATGCCCAAGAGAATGCATGTGTATTAAGGGATGAGAATCAACCTTAACTTGGTCTGTGATGTGACACTGGAAAGACTGCTCTATCGAAGGATGACTAAGTTTTGTCTTATACCTTTAAGAAGTCTTCAGGGTCCTTGTATTAAGCCCAAAAGAAGGCATTATAACTTCTAGGAAGCCGGAGGGTCCTTGTATAAATCCCAAGAGGAGGTGGGGATGCTTTTAGGAAGCCTGTGGGTCCCAAACCAAGAAAAGTTCAAGAAATGCTACTCACCGAGAATAGATCATTTAGTGAAAGTTCTGAGGTTTGAAGAAACTCAAGAGATGCTATTCACCGAGAATAGATCAACTCTGGGGAGTAAAATTTCTTTGACAATTTCTAGGGGTGACAGTCTGAGAAAAGGTTCACGAAGAATACTGCCTTTCTCTTTGTTCCATATTGTTTAAGCCCAAGAGAAGGCAACACTGTATCTGGAAATCCTATGGGGATCTAGTTTTGACTGTATTTAAGAGTGACCAACATGGATTTACTTAGTTCTAGACCTAGTTGCCGGGGAAAACTCTAAATAACTATACTAGTATATATACAGTTGATATATGACAAGTATTTAAAAGGGTATGAAAGAAGACTAACCGTGCACAGTTTCCCACAATACAGTTATATATATGAAAGCGAATAAATGAAAGTTGTTAAAACTTACAGGTGAGCAAGCTTCCATGCTGTATTGTTAGTTGTTCAAAGAAATTAAAGAAAGTTTTGATAACAACAGGTATATTTGAATCTAAATCAAAAGGGAAGTTGTTTTTGAAAAGATTGTTGGGGCTTATACTCAAAGAGAGGCCCAAGGTTTAACAGTGATCGCACTGTTGTTTTGAAAATGTACAGAGGGACTTATACAATATGTGAGGCCCAAAAAGGTTTTTGTACAAAGGGATGGGTCTTGCAACTCAAGGAGAAGCCCAAGGATGTGTTGATAAAGAAAGATGGGACTTACAACACGAGTGGAGGCCCAGATGATTTGATTTTGAACTGGCGATCGCGCCGAAGTTTTGAAAATGTGTTGGGACTTATATAATGTCTGAGGCCTAAAAAATTGTTTATTTACAAAGGGGTTGGGTCTTACACTCTCTCAAGAGGCCCAAAAAGGTTTTGAAAAAGAAAAGTGAGACTTACAACACGAGGGTAGGCCCAAAAATTGTTTTTGCTCTGAAATGGCGATCGTGCCATGATTCTTTTAACGCCGAGGGACTTATACAATATCTGAGGCCCAAAGATTTTGGTTAAAAGGGGATTGGGTCTTACACTCTATTAGAGGCCCATGAGTGTTTTGAAAAAGATTGATGAGGGTGAAATCAATCAAAACCCTAATTTTGTTAAAAATGGAATTAATTTTGATTAAAAATTAATAAAAATCATTGAAAACATGTGAGAAATGAGTTGTGATTTTGGATCAATGTCTCAAAAATTATGTTTTTATCCACAAAATGACTAAAAATCATTTAAGTTTGGAAAATCAAGAAGGAAAAAATATTTTAAATGCTAAAAAACAAATAAAAATTAATTCTTTGCAAAAATATCAAGTATATGAAATAAATAATATTTTTGGGAAATTTTTGTAAAATAAAATATTTTAACATTTTTGTGAATTATTAAAAAAAGAATCAACTCAAAATCATTAAAATTCATAGAGAACTTAATTTTTGAATCAATTAAATAAAATCACAAATATTCAAATATTCAAATATTCAAATATTTGAAAAAGGGCGCCAAGAACATCTTGTTCTTGCCCGCGTGCCCTGTTTTGCCCAGATTTGTATTTTCTCATCAATCTCATTGAATACTTGATAGAATCATACAATCCACATATCAATATGCTCGTTTTCAACTCACGATCATGTCTATCGTCTTTAATTTCATTTATTTTAAGCATGGAATGAGAAATCAAATCAAAACCTCAAGAACCCTAATTTATGCATGAAGGCTGAGAAATTTGATACACGATTCATACAAAGTAATCAATAGAGGGGAAACATTCTATGCAAGATTATGAACATTTGGCAAAAGTTTTGTGCGAGGAAATATGCATAAATTATGAGATGACCAAGTTTAGGCTTACTTGAAGGTCGTGGCAGCAAGAGTAATTTGATTTTTGAGTCAGAGGTGTTGCAGATGAGTTGTGATGATCTGAACAGCTTCCCTACACCATATGGAGTGTGTTTGAAAGCTTGGATTGATTTGAAATGAACTGGAACAGATTATGGCACCTCAACTGTAACTTTGTTGAAAACTTGAGGAAATGGATTATGATTTCATGAATTTGGTGTTCCAGTTGTTGGTTTAGTGTTTGATCAGCTCACATATGATGTTTATGAGGTGGTGTGTGTGATTGGTTTGGTTGAAAACACATTCTAATTCAAAACCCGATAGTAGCTTGCATTAGAAGGCATTTTTGGAAGTGAGAGTGTGATTTTGAGAAAGGAAAGTGTTATAGGCCTTTGGTGTACTCAAACTGATCAGAAATGAGGTCTATTTATAGTGTGTCAAGTTTGTTTTAGCATCAATAGGGAATGACAACTGCAGTTGGCCTTTGGCCAATGTGGATCAAATGGAATCTCAAGTCTCCTCTAGCCATTGACTTGAGATTAGAGCATATGCCTATGGTTCTTTGATTCAGAGCTTATCCTTGACTCATTCAGTTGGAATAGGCTCAGTTCATGCCACCTTGGTGCATCCATTGAATGCTTGGAAACAAAATTGGAGTCTTGGCCTATTTTAGGCTTTTTAGGTTTGGCATACTACTTATAGATTTTGGGACTTTGGAGGCTGATAGATCAGTGCTTTTCCCTTGTTTGTCCCCCCTTGAAGTGTGAATATGGATAACCATGCTTGTTGTTGCACAATTTGATCAAATCGAGCCCTTATGCACAAATCTGCCTTGCCAAGACAGTTTGCAGCAAGGCATGTTGCAGCTGTCATACCTCCTAGCTCAGATGGAGTTTAAGGGAGTTCTTGGTCACTTTGAAAAGCTGACATATCCTATTTCAACATGATGTCCACCTTTGGTTTTGAACCAACTTGAATTACAATGAAAAATGCCTCTACATTTGGGAAAAAATAAGGTAGATTCTGACTTAGTGAAAATTTCACTAAGTGTTGGAAAAATGTCACTTTCATGTTTTTTGCCATTTTGATCACTCCATAACTAAAAATCCATGGAGAATTGGAATGAGATGTAGTTTACACTTTTAAAGTATGTCATGAGAGCTACAAATCCAGCTTTGGACCATCCAAAATGGTTGCTTAGATCTCAAGTTATGGTCCTTGGAAGTTGGTACCCTAGCCACTTTGTTCCCTAACTTAGAAAAATTCTAATTTTTTTTATGGTTACCCCTTTTACAAGTTAACTCACTTTCTTTGATTTTTCTTGATGAATGATGATTCCAATCACATATTAACATTGTTTTAGGGTCAAAGAACCATAATTATGAAAAATTCCAAAAAGTCAAACTTGATTTTGTGCACAGTTGACTTTTTATCGGATGAAATCCAAACTGTGCGATCCTTTGTGAAATCAAGTCCTTGACCTAAATCAAACCTAATGGACATATTCCATAGGTGTTATAGGGTGTATTGAATCATGTCCCAAGGTTTGGGGAGCATGTCTGGGTCAAAAGTCAAAGGTACAGTTGACTTTTCCCTCGAAACCCTCATTGTGGTCCTGATGAAATTGAAACTTGTGGATCAAGCTTCTTGGATCAATCCATTGTTGTAAATGGATGAATGTAGTGTATTGGAGACCCTCAAATCATGTCTTGAGGTCTTGGCTCATGTTTGGTCCCAAAAGTCAACTTAGGGGTGAATTAGGTCAAGAAACCCTAATTCCTGATTTTTTGGTAAATGCATCCCCTGAGGTTAAATTGACTTGTTGATTGGGTCCATGAGTCCCCTTGGAGTATCTTGGGTTGTGCTTTGAAGCATTGGATCATGCCCAGAGGGAAATTTCCATCTGGAGGCCTTGGTCGACCAAAACCCTAATTTGGTGACACTGGCGATCTTGAGGCTTGATCCACTTGGAATGTTGCAACCTTGTGTTTGATTTATGATGTGGGAGTCCTCTTGATCCTTTATGGGTGTTTGAGAGGTTAGACAAGTTGAAGATCATGTCATTTCTTGATTGATCCTTTGTCTAAGTGCTTTGAGAGGGCTTGAAACCCTAATTCTTGATTGTGGTGAATGCTCAAACATCTCTGAGGAGATTGATGAGGCATGATGGTTCACCCATATTGTGATGATGATTTGCACAATGATGGAAAATCTTAATGGTCAAAATTTTGGGTATGACAGGTACACTTCCTCAAAACTGAACTCTATGAATCATGCATCATAAATATGTTTTCAAGTTACCAACATGTTTCTGGGTGTTCATAGATCATTAACCCTTAATCAATTGCTATTTATCATGTGTGTATGAGATTTCATATAGTTTTTGCATTTTTTAGGGTTCATCTGATTATAATATGATATCTTGTGATACACTAAAAAGAAATGAAATTAAATACCACCATTGAGTTCCTTGTTTAAAAACGAACAATTTTCATGTTTACATCATCCCATTTCATTACGTATTAAGGGAGATATGGTAGTTTTTGCAAATTATGGTTGGAGGTTGAAGATGAAGTTCTTCGTGCGTAGAATTTGAATTTGCCACGCATTTTTCATATATCATGTGTCGGTTTGGTTTATTTATCACCAGCACACGCTGGCTCAGTTGGCAAGGGCGTGTTTTGTGATTTGGAGGGTGAGGTTGTGGGTTCAAACCTCACCAATGTCATTTTTGCCACTTTTCCTATTTTTCTCATATTTTTCATATATTTTCTTATTTAATTTCAAATATTTGTTTTAATATTTAAAATTAATTATTTGTAAATGATTTTTTGCACAAAAATCACTCACACATTAAAAATATTTTATTTACCAAAAATCACAAAAAATATTTTTATTTTGATATATTTTTAAATATTTCAAAGATTTTTATTTTCATTTTTTTTAAAGATTTTTAAATAATTTCTTTTTCTTGATTTTTCAAAATCAATTGAATTTCAAATCATCTTGTGAATTAAAACATCTATTTTCAAACATTTTTCAAAGTTCACGACATGTTTATTAAATATATTTTATATTTTATATCATTTTTATTTAATTTTTCTTAAAAAAATGTATTTTTAAATAAAATTAGGGTTTTCATTCATTTTTAAATCTTTCAAAACTTCATTTGAAACACTTGGGCCTTTATTAGAGTGTAAGACCCAACCCCTTTTGTAAATAAATAAATTTTGGGCCTCTGTCATAGTATAAGTCCCGATACGATTTTCAAAAATAACGGTGCGTCTACTGTTTTTTCACTTGGGCCTCTCCTTGAGTATAAGCCCCACTTTTCTTCCTTTCAAACACATCTTGGGCCTCTAATTGAGTGTAAGACCCAAACCCTTTTGTACATAAATAAATTTTGGGTCTCTGTTGTAGTATAAGTCCCACAACGTCTTTCGGTATCGCAGTACGATCACTGTTTTCAAATAAGTCATCTGGGCCTCACCTTGAGTATAAGCCCCAACCTTTTGTACATAAACTTGGTTTTAAACAATAAACAACCTCCATGGGCCCTATAGCATGCAATTTTTGTCGGTGACGCGACCACCTTACCGCATTGAT
Organism: Lathyrus tuberosus; assembly: GCA_022829125.1. Classification (NCBI taxonomy): domain Eukaryota; kingdom Viridiplantae; phylum Streptophyta; class Magnoliopsida; order Fabales; family Fabaceae; genus Lathyrus; species Lathyrus tuberosus. Next base: position 1,093,479 of record JALAZF010000153.1, read on the forward strand.
TGGAATTGGGTGCTACTTTCATATTTCTTATTTATCCTATGAAGCTGGAAAGGAAAATGAAGTTATCTAAAACTAACCTTGCACGCAAATGTTTTCTTTAACAAATGCTAAGAGATTGGGGGGTCCGGGGTCAGGTTATACAATGGGAAGTTGTCAACTACCCATCCTATATATGGTTATCTATAGATCGTTTGGCATTTTCTTCTATTATCTACTTATCAGTGTTTATCTGTCATGGGTTGGGAAAATTTCTTCTTTGGGAATGTTTAAGATAGTGTTTTTGTTGTTTTCGGGTTTTTCAATGTTTTTTATAGTGTACTAGACCTAAGGATTTGGGTTTGTGTGCTCGCTAAGATTTTGCAATCTTATGCCTACGTATTCCCGTTAAAGAAAACAGGGAAATCAGAGCAATCGTAGTTCCTCCTATTCTATGGGAGGAAAAAGATGTTTTGGTGTCTTTTTCAAAGGCCAAAGATTGAAGCTAAAGGTTATTTGTGTCTTGTTCAAAGCCCAAGATTGAATCTAAAAGGTTATTTGTGTCTTGTTCAAAGCCCAAGATTGAAGCTAAAAGGTTATTGAATGAGAGATAATTTGTCATCTCTAAAGGGAGAAATCTCATTTGTTTATCACAGTTGTTGGGTAACTGATTATAAAGGAGAATTACTTTAACTGGAATATATGGAATCCAGCAATGCCATAATTTCCTTTATAAGGGATTTATCCTGAAGGAGAAAACTTTAACTCAGTGTAGAGCAATGCCATTTTTCCTTAGGAATTTCGTGCTAAGAGAGGGACATTGGCTTGGATGTAAATAATCTAGAGGCTTGCCACTTACAGCAATTAGATGAAAGAAAGGGGATTTACCAGGATAAAGAAAGACTACAGCTTGGATTTTTGAGTCAATAAGTGTGCCACTTATAGCAGTTATCTGGGATTAAGGTTTGTTTTGATTGTCTGTTTTGATATGTGATTGTACAGAGAAATGTCTTCCTACAGAGAGAATTTGATTTCCTCTGAGGGGATGTTAGTTTTTTTGGTGCCTTGATCAAAGCCCAAGGTTGAAGCTAAAAGGTTGACTCTGTTTAGGGAGTTTTATAACTGTCTTGTACAAATCCCAAGATTGAGGCTGAAGAATACTGACTCAACAAGAGAGTGTTTTATTTGTCTTGTACAAAGCCCAAGATTAAGGCTAAAGAATACTGACTCAACAAGAGAGTGTTTTATTTGTCTTGTACAAAGCCCAAGATTGAGGCTAAAGAATACTGACTCAACAAGATAGTGTTTTATTTGTCTTATACAAAGCCCAAGATTGAGGCTAAAAAGAAAAGAATTGAATCTTTTTTAGGGAGACCATTATACAAAGCCTAAGAAGAGGCTGGAAGGAGTTAACTCTTCTGGGGAAATATTTTGTCCGTCTTGTACAAAGCCCATGATTGAGGCTAAAAGGGATTGACTCTACTGGTGAGAGGTTTTATCTGTCGTGTACAAAGCCCAAGATTGAGGCTAAAAGGGAATTTGACTGACTCAGCTGGAGAATATTTTATCTGTCTTGTACAAAGCCCAAGATTGATGCTAAAACTGCTGAGGGAAAATCATTATACAAAGCCTAAGAGGAGGCTGAATGGGGAATTTCTTATATGAAGCCTAAGAGGAGGCTAACTTCTGCTGAGGATTATTGAGATCCAGAGACAGGTCCAAAGTGGGGAATCTATTCTTGCTGAGGATTACAGAAGAGTTGAAATATCATATGCCTTGAGGTTATGGTTGAGGGTTTATGGGTTGTAATTTGTCCCTAGCTGGGGAAATTTAGAATGAGAGTTTAAAGATTGAGTTTTAAAACCTATGGAGGTTTTAACTCTGCTAGAGATTAATTAAGTGATCAAGGTTTTTCCTGTGCTTTCAGGAAACTTGAGGGTTTCTTTGAGATCCAAGAGGAGATGAGACTGTCCAAGTTTACTGGTATGAAAAGGTTTATCTTTGTATGATGCCCAATAGGAGGCTGATGTTTTAATGGATGAGAATCAACCCTAAACTGATCTGATGTTTTGAGATTCTGACTCTCAGGAGGGTTGAACTATCAAAGGATGACTAAGTTTTGTCCTATACCTGTAGAAGGTCTTTGGGTCCTTGTACTAAGCCCAAAAGGAGGCATGAGAACTTCTAAGAAGCCTGAGGGTCCTTGTACAAAGCCCAATAGGAGGCTGGGGATGCTTTTAGCAAGCCTGTGGTTCCAAACCTAAGAAAAGTTCAAGAAAGGTTTCACCGGGAATAATCCTTTCTTTAGTGAACAGTTTTAGGGTTTAAAGAAATTCAAGAGAGATTTCACCAGGAATTAATCCTCTCTGGGGAAATGAATTTCTTTGACAAATTTCTAGTAGTGACAGTCTTGAGAAAAGTTTCACTGGGAATACCGCATTACTTTGTTCCATATTGTATAAGCCCAAGAAGAGGCAAGACTGTATCTGGAATTTCCTATGGGGAACTAGTTTTGACTGTGTTAAAAGGGTGACCACTGGTTTTATCTAATCCTAGACCTAATTGCCGGGGAAAACTCTAAGCAGATATACAGACATATATATATATACAGATGAGATATATATGAGCAAGTATGTAAAAGAAAGTTGGTAGAACTTACAGGTGAGCAAGCTTCCAATGTCATAAACACAGCTGCATGGTTAATTATTCAAGAAATTGAATAAAGTTTTGATAACAAATATGAATTTGAATCTAAATCAAAAGGGAAGTTATCTTGAAAGGAAGTTAGGGGCTTATCTTAAGGAGAGGCCCAGATGAAAAAACAACGATTGCCCTATTATTTTGAAAAACTGTACAGGGACTTATACAATGACTAAGGCCCAAGAAATTTATGTACAAAGGGGGGTTGGGTCTTACACTCTATTAGAGACCTAAAGTGTTTGAAAAAAAAAGAAAGATAGGACTTACAACACAAGGGAGGCCCATATGAAAATTGTTTTGAAAACGGCGATCGCGCCGAGATTTTTCTAAAATCGTATCGGGGCTTATACAATGACAGAGGCCCAAAATGGTGTATTTGTGACAAGGGATGGGTCTTACACTCTAATAGAGGTCCAAAGTGTTTTATGTGAAGTTTGAAAAATCAAAATTTAGAGGAAACCCTAATTTTGAATTTAAAAGATATAATTTTCAAAGGAAATTAAAGAAAAAATGATATAAAATATCAAATAAATTCAAAAATAAGTTATCAACTTTGAAAAATATTTTGAAAAATCATGTTTAATCACATGAAAGCTTGAAATTCATTTGGAATGAAAAGATCAAAGTGAAAATTTCATTTAAAAATGTTTAAAAACAAATAAAATGAAATTAATTACAAAAATTCTAACTATATTAAATAAATAATATAAATTGGATTTTTTTGTAAAATAAAATAATTTAACATTTTTGTGACTTTTTAAAAAAAACCAATCCAAGATGACAAAAAATGAGAGAGAAATTAATTTTTGAAATCAATTAAATAAAATATCAAAAATTCAAATATTTAAAAATTTGAAAAAGGACTCCAAGAACAAGAGTTCTTGCCCGCGTGCCTTGTTTTGCCCATATTTGCGTTTTCTCACTTTTCTCTCTGATTACTCAATGGTTTTGCACGATTCAAACACCAATCTTGCTCGTTTTTGAACAAGGATCACAACTATGTAGATTAATTGCATTTATATTAAGTGTGGAGTGAGAAATCAGAGGATGGACTCAAGAACCCTAACTTCAGCATGAACACCATGAAATTCCATACATGATTCATACATAGCAATTGATTGAGGGTTAACACTCTATATACATGCAGAAACAAGATGGTAACTCAAAAATTCATTTATGATGCATGTAATATGGAGTTTGAAGGCTTCAGGCTTACCTCTTGCAGCTGGTGATCGAATTTGATGTTGGAGGTGTTACAGATGTTGTGTAATGATCTGGATAGCTTTAATGGACCTCAAGTAATGTGTTTGAATGCTTGGAATGGATTGAATCAGCCCAGAACTTGTTGTGGAACCTCAACTGCAAACAGACCAAAAGCTTGAGCAAATGGATGGTGATTTTGTGATTCTGATGTTCCAGATGTGTTCCAGATGTCTGATTTAGCCAATTTGAGCAAATGACCTATAATCTGCCTTGGGAAGAAACCAGTCTTTGATGCCATGTTCCAAGGGTTGTAACTCCCTACTGAAATTGAATTTGGAGATGATATGGTACTTATGGGAAAGCTCTCATGACATAATTTAACTTTGATTTTCAAAAATGGACTTGGTTCAGCTTGGATCAAGGTGAAAAGTGGCCTCAAAGTTTGAAAAAGTGAAACAGATTCTGAATTGTTGAAAATTTCACTAAGTGTTGGAAAAAGTGGTCATTTCCACTTTTTGGGATTTTGATCAATCCATAACTCAAAATCCATGAGGATTTGGAATGAGATGTAGTTGACACTTTTGAAGTATGTAAGATGAACTTTCATTTGAGCTTTGGATGGAAGAAAAAGGCCTTGTGGTTTAGGAGTTATGACCTTGCAAAGTTGGTACAAAATCACTTTTGTTCCATAACTTAAAAAAAAATTGGTTTCTCAAGGTTACCCCTTTTGCAAGTTACTTCACTTTTCTTGATTTTTATTGATGAATGGTGATCAAAACCATACATTAACATTGTTTTGGACTTAGGGGAACCATCTTTGTGAAAAATTCCAAAAAGTCAAACTTGATTTTGGGCACAGTTGACTTTTTGTCAGATGAAATCCAAATTGTGTGATCCTTTGTGCAATCAAGTTCTTGACCCAATTCAAACCTAATAGATGGATTTCGTAGGTGTTTTAAGGTGTATTGAATCATGTCCCAAGGTTTGGGAGCATGTCTTGGTTAAAAGTCAAAGGCACGGTTGACTTTTTCTTCAAAACCCTAATTATGGTCCAGATGAATTTGAAACTTGTGAATCAAGCTTCTTGGATCCATCCATTGTTGTAAATGGATCAATGTGGTGTATTTGAGGCCCTCAAATCATGTCTTGAGGTCTTGGTTCATGTCTCTCCTCAAAAGTCATCTTAGGGGTGAATTAGGTCAAGAAACCCTAATTTCTGATTTTTGATGAATGCTTCCCATGAGGTTGTTTTGACTTGATGATTAGGTCCATGAGGTCCCTTTGAGAATCTTGGGTCATGCTTTGAATTATTGGCTCATGCCCAGATGAAAATTTCATCTGGAGGCCTTGGTCGACTAAAACCCTAATTTTGTGACACTGGCGATCTTGAGGCTTGATCCACTTGGAATGTTGCAATTTTCTGCTTGATTCTTGATGTGGGAGACCTCTTGATCTTTCATAGGTGTTTGAGAGGCTAGACAAGTTGAAGATCATGTCAATTCTTGATTGATCCTTTGTCTGAATGCTCTGAGAGGGCTCAAAAACCCTAATTCTTGGTAGAGGTGAGTGCTCAACAATCCTTGAGGATATTGATGAGGTATGATGGTACATCCATATTGTGGTGATGATTCTCAAATGATGGGAAATATTGGTGGTCAAAATTTGGGGTATGACAGATGCCCCTATTTAATCTTCTTGGACCCGAAGGTGTGAATGGCGAAGATATTCGGACATTCAGGGTGCAAGAGGATTAAATATCAGAATACCCGAAATTTTAATGGTGGCTATGAATGGAAGTTTGCTCATCCAACTTCTTTTGCTAAGTAATGTTACTTAGAAAAAAGGTAAAACTTCCCATCAATCCTGGTCTTCAGCCACATAACTGGTCTTAGTTTATTTTGTAATAAACCTCCCCTCGATCCTGGTCTTCAGCCATGGAACTGGTCTCAATTTCCTTTGTAATAAACCTCCCCTTGATCCGGGTCTTCTGCCATGGATCGGGTCTCAGTTTCTTTTGTAATAAACCTCCCCTCGATCCGGGTCTTCTGCCATGGAACTGGTCTCAGTTTCTTTTGTAATAAACCTCCCCTTGATCCGGGTCTTCAGCCACAGAACTGGTCTCAGTTTCTGAAATAAACTACCCCTTGATCCGGGTCTTCAGCCATGGAACTGGTCTCAGTTTCTTTTGAAATAAACTTCCCCTCGATTCGTGTTTTCAGCCACGGAACAGGTCTTAGTTTCTTCTATAATAAACCTCCCCTCGATCCTAGTCTTCACCCACGGAACTGGTCTTAGTTTCTTCTTGTCGAGTTCCTTCTTTGACAAGGAATGTTATTTGTAGCGATCTTCATCAAACTTCTCGCCGAGCTATACTGGGGAGATGTCATTTGATGGAAGAATTTGAGGTCAGACTTGCTGAGGAAACCCATTTGTCTGAGTTGTAGAGGTGTGCAAACTTCTCTGTTAGAGATGTCATTTGTTGACTCTACTGGGGAAAACGAGTCTCTTGAGAGACTGCTTTTCGCTTGGGGATATTACATCATACTTTTCTTCGAGATTTTTTTTTGGAGAAATGCTATGTGATGTGATCCAATTTTGAGGTGCTGGTGACTTTATTAACATCAAACTTTTTAGGAGAAAAACCGATGTATTACCGAGAGTCTTCGATTAAGAGGCTTTCTCTGGGGATTTTCCTTAATCCAGGAAAGCGAAAATATCATCTTCAATAGTGAAGAGTGATGTTCCAAAGGTGTCTATCGAATTTCTTCTTTCCCTTCAGAGGTTCAAGCTACCACAGTGGTCGAGGACAGACTCCATTCCAGAAATAAACTGGGGGAGAAATTGATCAGACAATACATCTCCGGACGAGGAAAAAATTCAAACCGGGATTTTGTCTTATCCGACGCGGAAATGACAACTGACAACTTGATTGATAATTGGATTTTATCACTTGGGTATGAGTATGACCAGAGCGACAGCAATGCAATATGGATATGAATATGAATTAATTATGCATGATGTATGTATGTTTATGCTGACAAAACTGACGCGACATACAGACTAGTGGATGAACACGAGTGGATACTCGGCCACTGCGGGGAATGAAAAAGTACCATCGTTCAAGATAGCAATCCTGTATTGTTTAGGAGAGGTAGTCCCTGTGGGGGAGAAATAATCGTCAATCGGTCTTAAGAGGTAAGAACTCTGCCGGAAATGACAGATGGTATATTACATCTGAAATAGTTGATCCCTCATTCAGGTGCACTGGTTTAGAAGGAGTACTTTAATTCTACAAATTGAGGTTTAATCACTTCCAGAGAAGCTATCGATGTTCTTTTTTATGTTCAAAGTCAGAATGAATTTCCATCTTTATTTTAAAAGTAGAAAAATTTTGACAAGTAAATTCATTTTTTGTTTTACTTCATGAATCGTTGATCATGTTAAAAAATGTCATTCTGTAAAGCAAAAATAAATGAGAATTGCAAACAAAAGCACTAGGGCTCAAATTTTATTGATAGAATGGTAATCAGCCAAGCGCGTGATACCATAGAGCGTTACAAAGTTTAGAAAATGGTAATTTAAGGGAAGAGGGCCTACATTGAAACATAACGACCGTTATCCTTCTACCAACTTTGAATTCTGGACATTCTGAGCTTATGTCAAAGGTGACGTTAACTGAAGTTCTCCTGATGGATGGCGCTACTGCTGAGGAGTCGAACTGATCAGATGTAGTTACTTGCCATGAATCCCTAACTTTTGCCTGGATTGTCTTTTAAGGTTTCCAATCCACCGGGATGACTTTTGTACATGTCTCTAATTTTTGTCTGGACCGCCCTTTCGGGTTTTCAATCCACTGAGACGTTTTTTTTTATATTTAGGAAAAGTATTTCTTGACTACATCAACATTTGTGGGGTAGATAAACTCCTCTCCATCCATTGTTGCGAGTCTCAAGGCACTGCCTGAAAAGGATTTCTTGACCCCATAAGGGTCGTCATAATTCGGAGTCCATTTGCCCCGGGAATCAGTGAGGAATGATTGTATCTTTTGAGCACAATGTCTCCTTTCCTGAAGACACGGGGTCATACATTTTTGTCGAACGCCTTCTTCATTCTTTGCTGATACAACTGACCATGGCATAGAGTCATCATTCTCTTTTCTTCGATTAGGTTCAGTTCATCGTGCCTGCTTTGACACCATTCAGCTTCTGTTAGCTTAACTTCCATCAATACCCGGATTGATGGGATTTCTACTTCTATGGGGAGCACTGCTTCCATGCCATATACTAGAGAGAAAGGGGTTGCCCCTGTTGAAGTGCCGACAGATGTACGATAACCGTGAACAACAAAGGGTAGCATCTCGTGCTAGTCTTTGTAGGTTACAACCATTTTTTGAACGATTTTCTTGATGTTATTGTTAGCCGCTTTTACCGCTCTATTCATCTTAGGTTGGTAGGAAGATGAGTTATGGTGTTCGATCTTGAACTCAACACATAACTCTTTCATCATCTTATTATTCAAGTTGGATCCATTATCCGTAATGATCTGGCTTGGAACACCATAATGGCAGATGAGATTATTTTTGATAAATCGGACCACTACTTTTCGGGTTACATTGGCGTATGATACTGCTTCGACCCATTTGGTGAAGTAGTCAATGGCTACCAGGATGAACTAATGTCCGTTTGAAGCCATGGGTTCAATCATGCCAATCATGTCGATTCCCCATTTAGAAAAAGGCCATGGGGAAGAAAGAACTTTGAGATGCATTGGCGGTACATGGATTTTGTTAGCCTGTATTTGACACTTGTGACATTTCCTCATGTACTTGTAGCAATCGAATTCCATTGTCATCCATAGTATCCTGCTCTCAAAATTTTTCCCGCCATTGTGTGTCCGTTGGCATGAGTGCCAAAGGATCCTTCGTGGATTTCTTTCATGAACATGTTGGCTTCTTGTCTGTCTACGCATCTGAGCAAAATCATGTCAAAGTTTCTCTTATAGAGTGTATCGCCATTCAGGAAGAAGTTGCCAGTCAGTCTTCTGAGAGTCTTCCTGTCTTTTCTGGATGCCCCAGGTGGGTATTCTTGTCTTTGAAGGAAGCACTTGATATCATGATACCAAGGTTTGTCATCTATGACTGCTTTAATTGTGAAAATGTAGGCGGGTCTTTCAAGGCGCATTATGTCAATCTTAGGTACGTCGTTCCATTGACCTACACTAATCATGGAAGAGAGAGTGGCTAGTGCATCAGCCATGTGAATTTCTTCATGAGGGATATGATGAAACTCGATTCTGTTGAAGAATGGTAACAACCTTCTTGTGTAATCTTCGCAAGGAACCAATCCTGATTGGTACGTGTTCCACTCTCCTTTGATCTGATTGATAACTAGGGTTGAGTCTCCATACACATCCAAGTTCTTAATCCTCAAGTCGATGGCTTCTTCGAGACCCATGATACAAGCTTCATATTTGGCCTCGTTGTTTGTGCCCTTGAATGTCAATTTGGCAGTGAAAGGAATATGTGTACCCTGAGGTGTTACGATGATTGCCCCAATTCTGTTTCCATAAGTGTTGACAGCTCCGTCAAAAATTAGTCCCCATCGGGAACCTGGTTCTGGCCCTTCACTGGGTAGCGGTTCATCGCAACTTTCATTTTCAAGTACATGACATCTTCGTCTGGGAAGTCAAATCCGACTGATTCCTGATCGTCAATCGGTTGATGAGCCAAATGATCGGCTAAAATACTCCCTTTGATGGCTTTCTGAGCATGGTACTCTATGTCGTATTCCGATAACAACATCTGCCAACGGGCAATCTTTCCCGTGAGAGCAAGTTTTTCAAAGACGTATTTGATTGGATCCATTTCTGATATTAACTAAGTAGTGTGACAAATCATGTACTGGCGAAGACGTTTGGCTGCCTAAGCCAGAGCACAGCAAGTTTTCTCGAGCATAGTGTACCGAGTTTCACAGTCAATGAATTTCTTGCTTAAGTAATAGATGGCAGACTCTTTTCTTTTGGTTTCGTCTTGTTGGCCAAGTACACAACCCATGGAGTCTTCCAAGACTATTAGGTAAATAATCAGTGGTCTTCCTTCCACTGGAGGAGACAGAATTGGTGGATTCAACAGATACTCTTTGATACTATTGAAAGCTTTTTGGTAATCTTCTGTCCATACGCAGCTTTGATTCTTTCTGAGTAGTTTGAAGATCGGCGCGCATGACGCGGTCATGAGGGATATAAACCTTGAGATGTAATTTAGACGTCCCAAAAATCCTCTGACCTATTTTTCAGTCTTTGGAGAAGACATTTCTTGAATGGCCTTGGCCTTGTCAGGATCAACCTCAATTCCTTTCTGGCTGATGATGAACCCTAAAAGTTTTCCCGAGCGGACACCGAATATGCGTTTGTATTTTCTCAAACGCTCGAATAACTTTGACAGGTGTGTTAGATGCTCTTCTTCTATTTTAGACTTGGAGATCATGTCATCGACATACACTTTGATTTCTTTGTGCAACATGTCGTGAAACAGAGTCGTCATGGTCCTTTGATAGGTTACCCCCGACGTTCTTTAGACCAAACGGCATTACCTTGTAACAAAAGGTGCCCCATGGGGTGGTGAATGAAGTTTTCTCCATATCTTCTGGCACCATTTTGATTTGATTATAGCCCGAGAATCCATCCATGAAGGAGAAGACTTTGAATTTTGTTGTACTGTCTACCAGCATGTTAATGCGCGGTAAGGGGAAGTCATCCTTTGGACTTGCTCTGTTCAGATCCCTGTAGTCTACACACATTCTCACTTTTTCGTCCTTTTTGGGACTGGCACTATGTTAGCTAGCCATTGAGGATATTCTGAGGTGGCAAGGAAACCTGCGTCGATCTGTTTTTGCACTTCCTCCTTGATTTTGATGGCCATATTTGGATGAGTTCTTCTCAGTCTTTGTTTTACCGGTGGAAATTATGATTTCAACGGTAAATGATGTTCCACGATGCTGGTATCCAACCCTGGCATGTCCTGATAGGACCAAGCAAATACATCTGGAAACTCTTTGAGACGTTTTATTAAGTCTTCTCTGACAGTTGGATTGAGCAGTGCTCCAATCTTAACTTCTTTCTTCTCTTCTTCTGAACCCAAATTAACTATTTTCAATGGCTCTTTGTGAGGCTCAATAGGCCTTTCCTCTTGTTTGAGTAGTCGGGAGATCTCTTCTGGAATTTCTTCGTCCTCTTCTTCTTCAGCTTCAAATACCGGGAATTCAAAGTTGGGAGAAGGCATTGGATCGTATGTTTCAATGGGGTTTAAAACAAGCAATCTGCATGACGTGATGATTTGTTTTTTAGAAGAGATAGAGAGAATGCAAGAGTGTGTGCAGTGTATTTTTCTAAAAAATGCTTTTTTTTATTTTGGGTTATTTTAGGATTACTATTTTTTGAAAAAATGAAAAGTGAAAACAGCAATAAATGCAGGAATGACAGAATGACATTATTTATTTATGATTTTGTCGATTCTTGAAATATAGCCCTATAAAACAAAACTCTGTCGTATTGGGCAAAGCGAAGAGGGACATTTACAGAAAAGTGAGCCCTATAAAAACTCCCGTTTCACTTGGGCAAGGCAAAAGGTCAAAACAAAGATCTCAATTACTTAGACTTATGGACGACTTTCAGGACATTGACAGCAACCCAATGACGACGGACTCCTCGGTGAATCATAAAGTCTGGTACCTTCTTCCTTGGTTTGTCTTCAGAAACAACGCTGATTTCTAGCAGAGTAGGATCATTTGAGTCTTCCTCCCAAGCAGAATTGTCATAAATGAACTCTTCTGTTGTATCTTCCTTAGTGTTTTCACTCTCAAGAGGATCTCCTCATCCAGTTGGATGGATGCCCTCGTATATGATGCGAGAGCTTTCAGGAGCGGTGTACTTGACTAAGAAGTCGTACTTGCCACTTGACTGTCCCATACTTCCGTGGGAATAGAGGAGTCATCTTCCTCGATGACGTTGACCTCAGGAAAAGCATAGTTGATGAACTCTTGTCCTGTAATCTTAGCAGATTCATCATTGTGTTGGATATTTTGTGAATGTCCAGAGTAATGATCCCAGGCTTGGTGGGGACGTGGTTGTTCTATTCAATATTACTCAGCTGATGGGCATCGTTCGGCTGACTCTTTTGCCCCAAGTTTTCTGTGTACGACCTCCAGATAGGCAAGTCATTTAGGGGATCAGAATAAACTTGATCGAAGTTGTCCTTCATTAGATCATCTTCTAATGAGTTAGGTGGAGCATGGCATCCCTCAGGATCACAATCCCCATAGATCATCTGGACGTCTGATCTTGGTATATATCTCGGGTTCTACTTTGGAAAACATAATGACATATGCATTTCTTCCTGAGACATATAACCGTTGTCATTGAGATAAGATTTCCATTCCTCGTCCATATCGGAGGAGTCACTCTTATTGATAATATGTACTTCTTGAGACACTGGGTGGATGAAGCCTCCACTGTGGAAGAAGTTCTGAATGGGATGAAAACTTTCATCTTTCTTGGCAGTCTGGGTACAATTTGAAGAGAAACCAAGACCTTTCTTTGTCTTGTTATCCGTAAGAATTACAAGTTGTCCCTGTAACACCCTTAATCTATACCCCCAAATAGATAAAGCGATAAAAAAAAATTCATCAGAGTATAATTAAAACATTCATGGCATAGATGAGGAGTCACATCAATTGAAACAAAACACAATAACCCTGCCCATAAAGATATGCAACAATCAGGCAGCAATTAACAGAGGAACTTAGTTCCTACTACCCATAATTCAGATACAAAATAAAAGCGGAAAATCTGAATCTGAATCTCATATATATACCACATAAAAAGTTTGTCTGTCATACACAGATCCATACATATACAATCCAAAAGATATATATATATATATATATATATACATATACACAATAAATCCCAACGATCTCCCCAACTACCCGGTGCTACATTTCAGAGCCGACCGACAAAAGAATGAAGACCTAAGCTTCACAAAAAGACCTCCAGCATCTAATCTGCAATGCCTCATAGAGCATTCAAAAACAACAGAAGGGTGAGAAACACAATCATAATATAATTGCATACAATTATATAATAACACAGAAATACACATGAAAAATATTCTCACCACAACTTACACCTGAATTCAAATACAAAACAACATAATGCATATCTCATATATCCATCACCAAGGCATATATAATCAAGCTTAATGCATTTATCAACAACAAATATATATATATATATATATATATATATATATATATATATATATATATATATATATATCTCAACTCATCAATTCCATTCACAATTCCACACAAAATCAATCCATTCATGATTTATGCAAATGCAAAGAGACCGACACAATGACTCAATCCAAATGCGGTACCATCCATCCGTCAATCTCATCATTAGTTCACTCAGGAACTATTGGAACCATCGCTTGTTACTTAATGTAACTCCCCGTCGGGCAAACGATGTTCCCCGTCACTTTCGGTCCTCTTGATATAAGGCTCACGACGTTTATGGATCGCAATTCCACACAAAATCAATCCATTCATGATTTATGAAAATGCAAAGAGACCGACACAATGACTCAATCCAAATACGGTACCATCTATCCGTCAATCTCATCATTAGTTCACTCAGGAACTATTGGAACCATCGCTTGTTACTTAATGTAACTCCCCGTCGGGCAAATGATGTTCCCTGTCGCTTTCGATCCTCTTGGTATAAGGCTCACGATGGTTATGGATCGCTTTCAGTCCTCTTTGTATAAGGCTCACGATCCGATCGCTTTCCGTCTTCTTTGTATAAGGCTCACGATCGTCTATTATCATCGCTTTCAGTCCTCTCGGTATAAGGCTCACGATGTTATAGCAGATTCCCTCTGGAATCGTTTCGTCGCTCACACCCACTAGGGCACACGACATCACAAGAATGCATATCATGATGCTTGGCATACAATGACTCATGACATTCAAATGCACACATATACACATCCATAATCATGCATATATCATCCAATACAACACATTGCATTTTCTTGCCCTTAGGCCACAAACCCTCATCACAACATTTTATCACATGCATTTTCATCACACAACAGCACACAAGTCATACAATACCCATATCAACTGCACATTGTATGATACACATCAATTACACACAATTACAACGGCAAAAGTCGACAAAACGACACTATTCCAAATTCCCGACATAATTAAATCGGCCAACAATCTCAAAACCATTTTAATAAGAAAGTACAACTCAATAGTTTTCCAACGATACCAAGAATGTTCAAAACAGATAATCAGAACACAAGTTACGGAAGTAAAACGAAAATGAATTGTGAAAACACAACATTTTACACCCTCTCTGGTCCTACGCGTATTGCCCTGAGCCATACGCGTATTGCCCAGCTCACTCGCCCATCCATACACATATTGCCCAAGGTGATACGCGTATGAGCAGAGACCAATTCCTCTTCAAAAATTCCTCTAAAACCCTAATACGCGTAATGCCTCACTTGATACGCGTATTGCCCAATTCCTTACGCGTACCATTACGCAAATGAGCAGATGGTCGGGAAAATGGAACTCCATACGCGTATTGCCCTCTTTCCTTCATTGCCATACGCGTATTGCCTTAACCAATACGCGTATTGCCTTGAGTGATACGTGTATGGCAGTGGGAAACCAGAATTTTTTCTGCAAAATTTTTCTGCGAAATTCAACCATTTTCCTCTCCAAATCTCTTCTAAACACCAGAAAAATACCAATTGAATGCTCAACAACACCTATCTAACATGTATCAACAATAAGGAACCTTTAAACATGATTTCAGACACAATTTAATCGAATTCTACCAATTTCATCATATTATGGTTTTTGTTCTATATTCAATTTCAATCCAATAACAACCAAAAACATACATACATAATCATACACAAGTATATCATAATCGAGTTTCGCACCCTTACCCAATTTAATCGTGTTTGAAAAGTCGGTTGTTCGATTTTCTTAATTTCCAAGTTTTCTCTCTTTCCCTTCTTTCTCTTTTTCTTCTTCTCTTTTTCTTTCCTTTCTATTTTTCTCTCTTTCTATTTCTATTTCTATTAACTTAAGAAAAATTAAAGGGAAATGACCAAAATACCCCTACACTCAAATATCTCGCAAACGTTCCCAAAACGCGATAAAACATAATCACGATGAAAAATATTATATTATCAAATAAAAGTCAAAAATAAAATAATATAATAATAAAATAATCAAATCGACTCGATTAAATAAAACTAACAAAAACTGGGGCGTTACAACTCTCCCCCACTTAGAGATTTTCGTCCTCGAAAATATTACCTGAGACGAACAACTCCGGATATGACTCCCGCATCCGACTCTCCAACTCCCAAGTCAAATTGCCCTCAGCAGCGCCTCCACACGCTACTTTCACAAGCGCAATATCCTTGCCTCTTAACCGCTTCAACTCGCGATCCAAAATTCTCACTGGTAATGCCTCAACCGTAAGGTTCTCCCTTACCTCAACCTCATCCATCGGAATCACATGCGACGGATCCAGAACATACTTCTGAAGCTGTGAAACATGGAACACATCATGCAAATTCGAAAGACTCGGCGGCAACGCCACCCGATAAGCCACAGTACCCACTCTCGCGGATATCTGGTTAGGACCAATAAACCGAGAAGTAAGCTTCTTCGACTTCAATGCACGACCAACACCCGTTACCGGTGTAACTCTCAAAAATACATGATCGCCCTCTTGAAACTCAAGATCTTTCCTCCTTCAAACATGATAACTCTTTTGCCTACTCTGAGAAGCCTTCATTTTCTCACGAATAAGTTTCACCTTTTCCGTAGTCTGTTGCACTAACTCTGGTCCAACCAACGAACTCTCACCAGATTCATGCCAACACAATGGTGTTCGACATCTTCTTCCATACAACGCTTCAAACGGTGCCACTCCAATACTTGAATGGAAACTGTTGTTATACGTGAATTCAATCAACGCAAGATAATTATCCCACGCACCACCTTGCTCAAGAACACAAGCCTGCAACAAATCTTCCAACGACTAAATAGTTCTCTCGGTCTGACCATCCGTCTGCGGATGATAAGCAGAACTCAATCTCAACTTGGAACCCAACGCCTTTTGCAAACTTTCCCAAAATCTGGAAGTAAACCTCGGATCTCGATCTGAAACAATACTCAGCGGAACACCATGCAATTTCACAATCATACTAGTATAAATCTCATCCAACTTCTCCAAAGAAAAACTGATGTCAATCGGAATGAAATGTGCCAATTTATTCAGCCTATCCACAATCAGCCAAATGGCATTATGCCCCCTCTGTGTATTCGGCAACCCTGTCACAAAATCCATAGAAATGTTGTCCCATTTCCACTCGGGAATATCCAACGGTTGCAACAAACCACTAGGCTTCTGATGTTCCACCTTAGATTTCTGACACGTCAAACACGCATAAACAAACTGAGCCACATCCCTCTTTAATCCAGACCACAAAAAGATCTTCTTCAAATCCTGATACATCTTATTAGCTCCCGGATGTATACTCAAATTACTCCAGTGTCCTTCCTCCAAAATCATCCTTTTCAAGTCCGAATCATCAGGAATACAAATTCTACCACGAAATCTCAAAACACCGTTATCATCCACTTTAAAGTGACCATTCACTTTGATTTCCAACCATCATCAAATCAAAAAATTTCACATCCAACTTCTGTTTCTCGCTAACGGTTAACAGAAAATCATTAGTAACCTTTAACATACCAAGCCTCACGCTGTCAGACGTCAATTCACATACCAAACTCAAATCTCTAAATGCTTCCAAAAGTTCCCACTCTTTAACCATCAAAACAGACATGTGCAAAGACTTCGGGCTCAACGCATCGGCTACCACTTTAGGTTTACCAGGATGGTAATTCAAGCTAAAATCGTAGTCCTTCAAAAATTCCAACCATCTCTGTTGCCTCATATTCAACTCTTTCTGATCAAACAAGTATTTCAAACTTTTATGATCACTAAAGACTTCGAATCTTGCACCATAGAGATAATGCCTCAAAATTTTCAACACAAAAACCACGACCGTTAATTCCAAATCGTGAGTAGGGTAATTCTTCTCATGAATCCTCAATTGCCTCGAAGCGTAAGCCACACCCTTACCTTCTTGCATCAACACTCCACCTAAACCAATCAAAGACGCATCACAATACACCACAAACGGTTCAGTAGGATTCGGTAAGATCAAAATCGGAGTTGTAGTCAATCTTCTCTTCAGCTCATTAAAACTTTCCTCACACTGAATGTCCCAAACGAACGCTTTACCTTTACAAGTCAACTGGGTCAAAGGAAGTGCTAACTTAGAAAAACTTTCAATGAACCTTCGATAATATCCAGCAAAACCCAAAAAGCTTCTAATTTCAGTAACAGATCTAGGAGCCTCCCATTGTAGAACTGCATCTACTTTAGATGGATCCACAGCAATACCATTACCTAAAATCACATGCCCAAGAAAACTTACTTCTGACAACCAGAACTCACACTTGGACAACTTGGCAAAAAGTTTCCTTTCCTTCAAAATTTGCAACACAACACGCAAATGCTCCGCATGTTCCTCCCAGGACTTAGAATAAATCAAGATGTCATCAATAAACACAACAACAAATCGATCCAAATGCTCATGGAAAATACGATTCATATACTCCATAACACACCTGGCGCATTAGAAACCCCGAACGGCGTCACAGAATATTCGTACTGACCGTATCATGTCCTAAAAGTCGTCTTCTGAATATCTTCCTCTTTCACTCTTATCTGATGATACCCTGACCTCAAATCAATCTTACTAAACACACAAGCACCTACCAACTGGTCCATCAAATCATCAATTCTCGGAAGAGGATACTTATTCTTAATCGTCACCTTATTCAACTGGCGATAATCAATACACAATCGCATACTTCCATCTTTCTTTTTCACCAATAAAACTGGAGCACCCCAAGGTGATACACTTGGCCTCACAAACCTCTTTTTTAACAAATCATTCAACTGCTTCTTTAACTCAACTAACTCAGATGCAGACATACGATAAGGTGCCATAGACACAAGTCTAGTACCAGGAACTAGATCTATAGAAAACTCCACCTCTCTCTCTGGCGACAAGTCCGAAATATCCTCGGGAAACACCTCTGGAAATTCACAGACAACTGGAAACACATCAAGTAAAACTTGACTCTCCACAGTCAACGATGCAAACAACCCAAACAACTGAGCTTCATCCGCCAAAATTTTCTTCAACTCTTTGGTAGATAAGAAACTCGAGTCCCCGTCTTCCTCAAGAGAAGGAAATCTTACCAGCTTATGATAACAATCAATATGAACCCGATTGAACTGCAACTAATTCATTCCCAGAACCACATCTAAACCCTCCAACGGCAAACACACCAAATCCATCTCAAAATCTTTACCATAAATGGTCAAAGGACAACTTAAACAAACCAAAGAAGTAGTTTCTGACCCCATTGCTGGAGTATCAATAACCATCTCTCCATCCATCGAAGACAACAAAAGATTCAAACGCTTCGCGAACTCAGACGAAATAAACGAATGAGTCACTCCAGTATCAATAATAGCAACTAAAGGCGTACTATTAATAAAACAAGTACCTCTGATCAGACGGTCTGCACTTGTAGTCTGAGTCCCTGCCAATGCAAAAAAATTCCCACCAGCTGGAGCTTGCTTTGGTTTTGGACACTTCGTACTAATATGACCAGCTTCACCACAGTTGAAACACTTCACCACATTCTTCCTCTTGCACTCAACTGTTACATGCCCTATACCTCCACAATTGGAACACTTCCCCAGATTCTTCCTACAATCGAAATGATGATGTCCTAAGTCACCACACCTATAACATCTCAAAGAATTAGACATACCGCCTTCACTTGGCCTTTTCTCAAAGTTACCTCTCTGCTTACCCTTATCAGCTGGTGTCACATAAGGACCACCATGAAATGGTTG
Source organism: Lathyrus tuberosus (assembly GCA_022829125.1). Classification (NCBI taxonomy): domain Eukaryota; kingdom Viridiplantae; phylum Streptophyta; class Magnoliopsida; order Fabales; family Fabaceae; genus Lathyrus; species Lathyrus tuberosus. Next base: position 1,112,463 of record JALAZF010000153.1, read on the forward strand.
CTTCCCTTTCCTTTCGTTCACACTCTTATAGTGAGTAGAACGAGCTTTGCTATCTTCCTCATAAATCCTACAACAATCCACCAAGTCCGAAAACCTCCTAATCCTTTGATAACTGATTGCTTGCTTGATCTCAGGACGCAATCTGTTCTCAAACTTCACACACTTAGAAAATTCTGCAGTCGCTTCAGCATAATGTGGATAAAACTGAACAAGTTCCACAAACTTAGTAGTATAATCAACAACAGACATATTACCTTGTTTCAACTCCAAGAACTCTATCTCTTTCTTTCCTCTTACATCTTCAGGAAAATACTTCCTCAGAAACTCAATGCTAAACAAAGCCCAAGTGACTTCTTCACCTGTAGCTTCCAACACCTGACGCGTACCTACCCACCAATCATCAGCTTCCTCCTGCAACATGTGAGTACCCAGTCTCACCTTATGTTCCTCAGCACAGTCCATTACTCGAAAGATTCTTTCAATCTCTTTAAGCCAAATCTATGCACCATCAGGATCATGTCTCCCTTTGAAGACAGGCGGTTTGTTCTTCCTGGACTCATCATTTCCACCAGCATTAGGTGCACCCTGCACAGCCCGAGCCATAGCTTGCATAGCAGTAGCCAAAGCAGCATCATTCCTACAAGCCATATTCTGTTCATTTCCAATAACAGCAACTATGGTTAAACAAACTGCTCACCCAAACACAAAGACCACCAAGGACTGGCACAAACTGACACGGACTGCCTCTGATACCACTTAATGTAACACCCCCAATCTATACCCCCAAATAGATAAAGCGATAAAAAAAATTCATCAGAGTATAATTAAAACATTCATGGCATAGACTGAGAAGTCACATCAATTGAAACAAAACACAATAACCCTGCCCATAAAGATATGCAACAATCAGGTAACAATTAACAGAGGAACTTAGTTCCTACTACCTACAATTCAGATACAGAATAAAAGCAGAAAATCTGAATCTGAATCTCATATATATACCACATAAAAAGTTTGTCTGTCATACACAGATCCATACATATACAATTCAAAAGATATATATATACATATACACAATAAATCCCAACGATCTCCCCGACTACCCGGTGCTACATATCAGAGCCGACCGACAAAAGAATGAAGACCTAAGCTTCACAAAAAGACCTCCAGCATCTAATCTGTAATGCCTTATAGAGCATTCAAAAACAACAGAAGGGTGAGAAACAAAATCATAATATAATTGCATACAATTATATAATAACACAGAAATACACATGTAAAATATTCTCACCACAACTTACACCTGAATTCAAATACAAAACAACACAATGCATATCTCATATATCCATCACCAAGGCATATATAATCAAGCTTAATGCATTTATCAACAACAAATATATATATATATATATATATATATATATATATATATATATATATATATATATATATATATATATATATATCAACTCATCAATTCCATTCACAATTCCACACAAAATCAATCCATTCATGATTTATGCAAATGCAAAGAGACCGACACAACGACTCAATGCAAATGCGGTACCATCCATCCGTCAATCTCATCATTAGTTCACTCAGGAACTATTGGAACCATCGCTTGTTACTTAATGTAACTCCCCGTCGGGCAAACGATGTTCCTCGTCGCTTTCGGTCCTCTTGGTATAAAGCTCACGATGGTTATGGATCGCTTTCAGTCCTCTTTGTATAAGGCTCACGATCCGATCGCTTTCCGTCCTCTTTGTATAAGGCTCACGATCGTCTATTATCATCGCTTTCAGTCCTCTCGGTATAAGGCTCACGATGTTATAGCAGATTTCCTCTGGAATCGTTTCGTCGCTCACACCCACTAGGGCACACGACATCACAAGAATGCATATCATTATGCTTGGCATACAATGACTCATGACATTCAAATGCACACATATACACATCCATAATCATGCATATATCATCCAATACAACACATTGCATTTTCTTACCCTTAGGTCACAAATCCTCACAACATTTTATCACATGCATTTTCATCACACAACAGCACATAACTCATACAATACCCATATCAACAGCACATTGTATGATACACATCAATTACACACAATTACAACGGCAAAAGTCGACAAAACGACACTATTCCAAATTCCCGACATAATTAAATCAGCCAACAATCTCAAAACCATTTTAATAAGAAAGTACAGCTCAATAGCTTTCCAACGATACCAAGAATGTTCAAAACAGATAATCGGAACACAAGTTACGGAAGTAAAACGAAAAGGAATCGCGAAAGCACAACATTTTACAACCTCTCTGGTCCTACGCGTATTTCCCTGAGCCATACGTGTATTGCCCAACTCACTCGCACATCCATATGCGTATTGCCCAAGGTGATACGCGTATGAGCAGAGACCAATTCCTCTTAAAAAAAATCTCTAAAACCTTAATACGCGTAATGCCTCACTTGATACGCGTATTGCCCAATTCCTTACACGTACCATTACGCAAATGAGCAGATGGCTGGGAAAATGGAACTCCATACGCGTATTGCCCTCTTTCCTTCATTGCCATACGCGTATTGCCTTAACCAATACGCGTATTGCCTTGAGTGATACGCGTGTGGGCAGTGGGAAACCAGAATTTTTTCTGCATAATTTTTCTGCGAAATTCAACCATTTTCCTCTCCAAATCTCTTCTAAACACTAGAAAAATACCAATTGAATGCTCAACAACACCTATCTAACATGTATCAACAATAAGGAACCTTAAAAATGATTTCAGACACAATTTTATCGAATTCTACCAATTTCATCATATTATGGTTTTTGTTCTATATTCAATTTCAATCCAATAACAACCAAAAACATACATACATAATCATACACAAGTATATCATAATCGAGTTTCGCACCCTTACCCGATTTAATTGTGTTTGAAAAGTCGGTTGTTCGATTTTCTTAATTTCCAAGTTTTCTCTCTTTTCCTTCTTTCTCTTTTTCTTCTTCTCTTTTTCTTTCCTTTCTATTTTTCTCTCTTTCTATTTCTATTTCTATTAACTTAAGAAAAATTAAAGGGAAATGACCAAAATACCCCTACACTCAAATATCTCGCAAACGTTACCAAAACGCGATAAAACATAATCACGATGAAAAATAATATATTATCAAATAAAAGTCAAAAATAATATAATATAATAATCAAATAATCAAATCGACTCGATTAAATAAAACTTACAAAAATTGGGGCGTTACAGTCCCCGTCCTTTTGCGTTATTATTCTTGATTACTTCGAGAGCATCTTTGTATAAGGAAATCGACGTCCCTTTTTCTGATCGATTCTCATTGCTCACCGAGAGTGCTTGGAACTGGGTTCCAACCACCTCCTCTGGCTCTACACAGGAGAATGATGAAAAGTTGCTCACGATTAAGGCTTGTTCTCCGCATACTGTGACTAACTTGTCATTCTTGAAGAACTTCAGCTTCTGATGAAGTGTCGAAGTGACTGCCCCAGCTTCGTGTATCCAAGGTCTTCCTGATAAACAATTGTATGCTGCCCGGATGTCCATGACCTGGAAAGTGTGAGGACCGATGGTTATGGGAAGATCAACTTCGTCGATAACTATTTTTCTGGATCCGTCAAAGGCTTTGACGATGATCTCACTGCCTCGAATCGGGGCTCCTTGAAATGATAGTCGCATCAGAGTCAATTTTGGCATAACATTCAAAGACGATCCTGTGTCTACCAGTACGCTGGCTAAAGCATCGTCCTGGCAATTGACTGTAATGTTAAGCGCCATATTACGATTTTTGCCTTCTTCCGACAGTTCTTCATCACTGAATCCTAAATTGTTGCAGGAAGTGATGTTGGAAATAATGCTGTCAAACTGTCTTACCGTCATATCTTGTTCCACAAAGGCTTGCTCTAAGACTTTCTGTAGAGCCTCCATGTGAGCTTCGGAACTAAGCAGGAGAGATAACACAGAAATTCGAGACGGAGTTTGCAACAGTTGGTCCACAATGTTGTACTCGCTTTTTTGGATGAGCTTCAGCATCTCATCTTTGTTCTTTACCAGTTCTGGATTATTGAATCAGCTGTTTGGTTGATTGGAAATTTATGTCTGAGGTTCCTTCTCTTTGGCAGGTTCTCCAACTCCTCTGTTGAAGATCCGACCACTCTGGGTGACTCGACTGATGTCGGTAATGTTCACAACAGAGGGTAATGGAGTTTCCTTTCCATCTTCAATGGTTGTTGCACCGTACTTGTAACAGATAGCCTTTTCCTATTTGTACGGTATTGGACCTGGCAAGTAGATAACCACAGGAGCTTTTTGATTTCTCTGACCGTTATAGGCAACCTCAATCAGTTCATGGTTGGGAACTTTTCTACTATCAAGAGGGATTCTTGATTCATCGAGTATAGGGATTATGGCGCAAATGTCTTTGGTTTTCCCATGATCGAAGATTATGACAACATCTTTGCTTTGATCAGGGAGATAGTCTTGTATCACGTTGATCGACCCAGAACTTGAACATGGTCGGACCTCTTTCCGATCCAACTAATTTTGAAGAGCTGCTTGCACGAGATAACATCCTTGTTTGTTCTCTGAGCAAACTCTACAGTGCTCATAATTGTGGGGTGGCACCCGGCCACACCCGCTTTGTATGCAGTGCATCTTTACTATATTCGTTTCCATTGAGCGGACATCACGACTTTAATGTCTACCAGGATTCCTGTCAGTCATACTAATCTGTTGTGTAGCTTCATCCAAGTAGATTGGAAGCCACCAGTGGTCCAACAAGTGTTAAAGTGTTCTTTGGACAAGCGTACACCCTTGGTCGTCTTCACGGAATTCTTCACAGTCTTGATAATCATGTGAAGCCAGAAAGTTGAGCCTGATTTGCTTAGCATGTAATTCTTCCAAACTGGTATTCATCAAGCGTATGTCAAAGATCTGAACCATATTGACTTAATGGTTATTTCTTTCACGGTAGTCTTGGATCCATCTGAGATCCATCTGACGTTGGAGGGCCTCTTGTACAAAAGAGCATCCTTAGTTGCTTATTGAGCAGATCGGACATGTGTTGTAATCGTGTCGTGGCAGATTATGATATTGACTATGTCTTGAGTGCATCGTCACCAAATTAACGTTCATCGCAAGAATGTTGTGGTTCTGAACAATGTTGGGATGCGTATAGGCCATGTTGACTTCACAGATCCGGTGATCCTGAATCCAACCCAGATCCATCTGTTCTTGTAGAGCTGATTGCACTATGGAACACCCCTGATTATTCTTTGAGCAGATATCACACTGGTGATAATTGTGAGGTGGCACATGACCGTACCCGCTCTGTCTGCAGTGCATCCTGACCAGATTAGTTCCTAATAGGAGCACATCGTGAATTTGATAACTGCGGCTAAATTCTTCCTCTATTAAATTTACTGCAGTCTTCTCATGTTACGACAACAGGTTCGTCTGAAGATTCGGATTAGTATCTTTGAAAGATAAGATCTTGTTCTTGACAAGTTTCTGTACATCAGACTTGAAGCTGAGACAGTTCTCAATGTTGTGCCCTGATCCTCCTTGATGGTAAGGGCAAGTTTGATCTGCTTTGAACCAAAAAGGCGGATTTTTCGGTATAATAAGAGGAGTTCTGGTTTGGACGTGCCCCTTGGCCAGTAGAAGTGGAAATAGTTATGCGTACAACATCGGTATAGGGTCAAACCCTGAAGGTCGTGTCATATGATTGTTGTTGTTGTACTGTGGACGAGTCTGCTAAAGAGGTTGTTGTGTCCTTTGCTGATATTGTTGTTGACTTGGTTTGCTCTGAGCAACCTGAGGTTGATAAGTCGGAACCGGCGTTGGGTTGATAGCGGGAGTTATTGCCGCTACTGGTTGATGCCTTCGCCTTTGCTTTCCGAGAGAGATATTACTGATCTCCTACTCTTTCTTTTTTTGGAAAGCACTACCGTATCTCTTAGTGCTGCTAGATGGCTCTGCATCTTTGACCAATCGTCCTTCTCAGACTGCTTTTTCAAGGCGTACTCCCATGTTCACCGTCTCAGTGAAGTCACTGGGCGCGCTAGCGACCATTCAGTCATAATAGAACGAGCTTAATGTTTTTAAAAAGATCTTGGTCATCTCCTTTCCCTCAAGAGGGGGACAGATCTGGGCGGCAATTTCACGCCATCTCTGAGCATATTCTTTAAAAGTTTCTTTGTCCTTTTGTGACATTGCTCTGAGCTGATTCCTATCTGGTGCCATGTCCAAATTGTTTTTATACTACTGAACAAAAGCTGTGCCGAGATCTCTGAAAGTACTGATCTTGGTGCGGTTTAAACCCATATACCATTTGAGTGCGACACCGGTTAAACTGTCTTGGAAGTAATGGATTAGTAGTTGTTGATTTTCTGTCTGGGTAGACATTTTTTACATCACCAAATGACTTTGAGGGCAAGAGTTGCCTTTGTATTTTTCAAAGTCAGACACTTTGAATTTGTGCGGTATCTTTATGTTAGGGACCAAACAGAGGTCAGCGGTGTCTTTTCCAAACAAGTCTTGACCGCGAATGGCATGCAGTTCCTTCTGCATTTCCAAGAATTGTTCTTGGAACTCATTCATCCTTTCCTACATGTCTTCGTTTTCGCCAGAATTTGCTTACAAAATTTGTCCTTCCGGGACAGTGTGTACCACTGATTGTGGTATAGAGATTATAGCGGTGACTCTTGGAGCTTCAGTGCCCTGAAGTTTGTAACCTTCAGGAGTTGCTGTTGTAACCCTTGCGTCTTCATTTTCCCGAAGTTTGTGACCTTCAGGTCCGATGGTTCCTGCTGCAGCTTCTAGGTCTTCAGTGACTGGTGGGATATATCCTTTAGGGACAAAGTGGAGAGGCATGCTCCAGGGACGACATTTAGGCATGTTGTACCGAGGATGGTTCTCATATGTCTCGATTATGGGAGTAGATGTGATATCAGAGATAACCGTCTTTTGTTGTTGCTTCTGAGCTGCTGCCAGGGATTGCATGTCACTGTGAATTTTTTCCAAACTTTCCTTCAGAGCGTCGATTTCTTCTCTCAGATCTCTGTTCTCTTAGTCGAGATCGTCCATTTTCTTTTGTCAATTGGCCCGAGTATTGTATGAGTGAGACAGTTTGACTCTAGAATTGCGACACATACGTGAGACTCAAAGATAAGAAAAATGCGTTATGTGAGAATGATGAATGATATGCAATGACATATTTTTTAGTTTTTGTTTTAATAAAAAAGAAACTTCAATAAATAGATTGCAAATATCATATAGTGGGGGGGACACCTTTTTTATTGAATTCGAACGATTGCAGTATTTTACAAAGAAAAGTACAATATTTTACAAAGTGCTGTAAGGAAAATGTCTAAGTTCATGGATCCTGAGTCCTCTCTGAAGAGAGCTCAGATGCTGGTTCCTTTATTTTCCTTTTCTTTGATCAGGGCTCTTTCGCCGTTGTCGGGTTATCAGTCCTTTGCCAAGTAAAAGGAGCGAGCTAATTTCTTCGGTCTTCTTGACTTTCTACAGCATGTTGTTCTAATATCTCAATCAGAGCATCATTTTCCTTTAACAGTTCCCGAATCTTGGTACACTCCAAATTGAGGATTCGGTATTTGTTTTTCCAAGAGCTCTTCTCACGTTGAACTTTGTTGAGAGCGACCTGGAGTTTTTCCGCATCGGACATAAAATAAAGGACAAATTCCTTTAAGGGAAAAACTTCTTGGCGAGGGTAAGACATCCTCAGCTTGAGGGCTTTAGTTTGCACCCAGTGGAGATAAGGCTCCATGGAGATACAGTTTGGTCTTCCTAGAGAATCTCTTTCTTTCCTGTGAATATGTTGCCAGACATGCACTATTTCCTTCTTTAGTGCCCTGTCATTTTCCCCTTCCTTGAAGAAAAGACCTTCCAGATGAACATTATGTGGGATATTCTTCGTTGGGTATCCGAGTTGACGGCGAGCTAGAATTGGATGATAGTTGATTCCTTCTTTAGCTCTAATGAGGGGTACGTTAGGGAAATTTCCACATCTGTCTATGATCTCTATCCCTTTATAAATCCTATTGTACCAATCTATTTTAGAGTTGGTGAGAGACATAATCCTTTGTGACCAACGTAGAGTACTCTTGTGATCCCAAAAAGCAGCAGACTTGGGCAAATGGGAAATGAACCATTTGTAGAGTAATGGTACACAGCATGTGATCATTCCTCCGCTATACAAGTTCCTTAAGTGTACGGAATAATAAGCATCTGTGAGCAAGGTTGGTACGGGGTTTCCAATCAGAAATATCTTAACAGCGTTGGTATCGACGAAGTTGTCGATGTTGGGAAAAAGGAATAACCCATATATGAGTTGAACAAAGATATCTTCGAAAGCATTTATGTTTCCTATACTGGCAAAGTATAGAGCTTTCTCCATCAGGAATTTAGCTGGTAAACCCTGGATTCCTCCTTTAGTGGTTATGTGAGTCCTAACTTCTGACTCGTCCAAAGAGATTGCTCTTGCAATGGTTTGATCCTTTGGAATTTCTTCCAGTCCAGAAAATTGAGCTCGGTCAGTGATAGGTAAATTAATCAGATGAGAGTACTGCTTCGGTGTTGGTGCCAGCTGGTAATCCGGAAAAGTGAAGTAGTGGTAAATCGGATCGTAGAACTGAATCAGCGTAGATAAGATTCCTTCAACCACGTTAACCCTTAACAAAGACAACAGTCCCTCGTGCTTAGCTCTGAAAGCCTCAGGGTTGGTAATCATCCTTGCCAACCTCCTTAAATCCTCTAGTTTTGGAACCTTGAAGGTGTACTTGTGCGTCTTTCTTCTACCGAAATCCATAACGCAGCCTCTGATATTTGCAATTATTGTTTAGTTTATTTTGAAAAAAGATTTTTGTTTTAAAAGAGTTTTTTAGATGAATACATGAATGCAGCACACAAAAACATTAAAAAAACATGGGTTCAAGGGTTCAACATCACGAGCATGAAGTCATGGCTCTACCCATCCCCAAAGGTTGTACTATTTTGGTCAATTTTTGTACCTGTAGAACGGGTTCTAAGGTTCCCAAAATCATTGACCCCCCTAGGGATATCAACAGCAAGCTGATTCACTCGAGCGAGCTGTAATATCCTAGGGTAAATCTCATTTGAGTGTAGTATCGCGTATCAACTATTCCCGATAGTCATCGCACTACCAAATGGTTATATGGTTAAAGTCTACTAAATCCTCAGGGTCATGGGTACCGCACTGGGATAAACGATGCTTTCACGACAATCGATCGTTCAACATTAATATTTCCACACGGGTACCTCGACTGATTCGGGGGGCTACCAGGATAGCTTATTCGGGATTCACTCCCTATAAGTGTCTCCTGTCTATGCCACCCTTATCTTAATGTTCTCTCAAACTTTCCACTTGCGTATCAATCGCATTCCTATTTGACAGAAAAATAAACTCAGATATCAAGTAGAAATAACAGTAAATATATATAGTATATAGTATAGAAAATGCTAAACAACCTAGACCTCTTAGGAATTTTAATCCTAGTTTGGCTCCCCAGCAGAGTCGCCATTTTTCTGTAGCATGCGATTTTTGTCGGTGACCCGACCACCCTTACCACATTGGTTGGAATTGGGTCCTACTTTCTGATTTCTTATTTATCCTATGAAGCTGGAAAGGAAAAGGGAAGCTATCTAAAACTAACCTTGCACGCAAATGTTTTCTTTAACAAATGCTAAGAGATTGGGGGGTCCAGGGTCAGGTTATACAATGGGGAATTGTCAATTACCCATCCTATATATGGTTATCCATAGATCATTTGGCATTTTCTTCTGTTATCTACTTATCGGTGTTTATCTGTCATGGGTTGGGAAAGTTTCTTCTTTGGGAATGTTTGAGATAGTGTTTTTGATGTTTTCGGGTTTTCTGATGTTTTTTATAAGGTATTGGACCTAAGGTTTTTGGTTTGTATGCTCGCTAAGATTTCGTAATCTTATGCCTACGTATTCCCATTAAAGAAAACAGGGAAATCAGTCTTGTTCAAAGCCCAAGATTGAAGCTAAAGGTTATTTGTGTCTTGTTCAAAGGTCAAGATTGAAGCTAAAAGCTTATTTGTGTCTTGTTCAAAGCCCATGATTGAATCTAAAAGGTTATTGACTGAGAGAGAATTTGTCATCTCTAAAGGGATAAATCTCATCTGTTTATCACAGTTGTTGGGTAACTGATTATAAAGGAGAATTACTTTAACTAGAATATATGGAATCCTGCAATGCCATAATTTCCTTTATAAGGGATTTATCCTGAAGGAGAAAGCTTTAACTCAATGTAGAGCAATTCCATCCGTCCTTAGGAATCTTTCGTGCTAAGAGAGGGACATTGGCTTGGATGTAAATAATCCAGAGGCTTGCCACTTAAAGCAATTAGATGAAAGAAAGGGGATTTACCAGGATAAAGAGGGACTACAACTTGGATTTTTGAATCAACAAGTGTGCCACATATAGCAGTTATCTGGGATTAAGGTTTGTTTTGATTGTCTGTTTTGATATGTGATTGTACAGAGAAATGTCTTCCTACAGAGAGAATTTGATTTCCTCTGAGGGGATGTTAGTTTTTTTGGTGCCTTGATCAAAGCCCAAGGTTGAAGCTAAAAGGTTGACTCTGTTTAGGGAGTTTGATATATGTCTTGTACAAAGTCCAAGATTGAGGCTGAAGAATACTGACTCAACAAGAGAGTGTTTTATTTGTCTTGTACAAAGCCCAAGATTGAGGCTAAAGAATACTGACTCAACAAGAGAGTGTTTTATTTGTCTTATACAAAGCCCAAGATTGAGGCTAAAGAATACTGACTCAACAAGAGAGTGTTTTATTTGTCTTGTACAAAGCCCAAGATTGAGGCTAAAAAGAAAAGAATTGACTCTTTATTAGGGAGACCATTATACAAAGACTAAGAGGAGGCTGGAAGGAATTGACTCTTCCGAGGAAATATGTTGTCTGTCTTGTACAAAGCCCAAGATTGAGGCTAAAAGGGATTGACTCTACTGGTGAGAGGTTTTATCTGTCTTGTACAAAGCCCAAGATTAAGGCTAAAAGGGAATTTGACTGACTCAACTGGAGAATATTTTATCAGTCTTGTACAAAGCCCAAGATTGAGGCTAAAACTGCTGAGGGAAAGTCATTATACAAAGCCTAAGAGGAGGCTGAGTGGGTAATTTCTTATATGAAACCTAAAAGAAGGCTAACTTCTGTTGAGGATTATTGAGATCCAGAGACAGGTCCAAAGTGGGAAATCAACTCTTGCTGAGGATTACAGAAGAGTTGAAATATCAGATGCCTTGAGGTTCTGATTGAGGGTTTATGGGTTGTAATTTGTCCCTAGTTGGGGAAATTTAGAAGGAGAGTTTAAAGATTGAGTTTTAAAACCTATGGAGGTTTTAACTCTGCTAGAGATTGATTAAGTGATCAGGGTTTTTCCTGTACTTTCAGGAAACTTGCTGGTTTCTTTGAGATCCAAGAGGAGATGAGACTCTCCAAGTCTACTGGTATGAAAAGGTTTATCTTTGTATGATGCCCAAGAGGAGGCTGATATTTTAAGGGATGAGAATCAACCCTTAACTGATCGGATGTTTTGAGATTCTTACTCTCAGGAGGGTTGAACTATCAAAGGATGACTAAGTTCTGTCCTATACCTGTAGGAGGTCTTTGGGTCCTTGTACTAAGCCCAAGAGGAGGCTGGGGATGCTTTTAGGAAGCCTGTGTGTCCAAACCTAAGAAAAGTTCAAGAAAGGTTTCACCGGGAATAATCCTTTCTTTAGTGAACAGTTCTACGGTTTGAAGAAATTCAAGAGAGGTTTCATCGGGAATTAATCCTCTCTGGGGAAATGAATTTCTTAGACAAATTTCTAGTAGTGACAGTCTTGAGAAACGTTTCACCGGGAATAATGCCTTTCTCTGTTCCATATTATATAAGCCCAAGAGGAGGCAAGACTGTATCTGGAATTTCCTATGAGGAACTAGTTTTGACTGTGTTGAAAGAGTGACCAGTGGCTTTATCTAATCCTAGACCTAATTGTCGGGGAAAACTCTAAGCAGATATATATATATATATATATATATATGAGCAAGTATGTAAAAGAAAGCTGGTAGAACATACAGGTGAGCAAGCTTCCAATGTCATATACACAGCTGCATGGTTAATTATTCAAGAAATTGAAGAAAGTTTTGATAACAACTATGAATTTGAATCTAAATCAAAAGAGAAGTTGTTTTGAAAGGATGTTTGGGGCTTATACTTAAGGAGAGGCCCAGATGAAAAAACAGCGATTGCACTATTATTTTGAAAAACTGTACAGGGACTTATACAATGACTGATGCCCAAGAAATTTATGTACAAAGGGGGGGGGGGGGGGGGGGGGGTTGGGTCTTACACTCTATTAGAGGCCCAAAGTGTTTGGAAAAAAAATAAAGATGGGAATTACAACACAAGGGAGGCCCAGATAAAAATTGTTTTGAAAATGGCGATCGCGCCGAGATTTTTTTAAAATCGTATCGGGACTTATACAATGACTGAGGCCCAAAATGGTTTATTTGTGACAAGGGATGGGTCTTACATTCTAATAGAGGCCCAAAGTGTTTTATGTGAAGTTTGAAAAATCCTAATTTAGAGGAAACCCTATTTTTGAATTTAAAAGATATAATTTTCAAAGGAAATTAAATAAAAAATGGTATAAAATATCAAATATATTCAAAAACAAGTTATCAACTTTGAAAAATATTTTGAAAAATCATGTTTAATCACATGAAAGGTTGAAATTCATTTGGAATGAAAAGATCAAAGTGAGAATTTCATTTAAAAATGTTTCAAAACAAATAAAATGAAATTAATTACAAAAATTCTGACTATATTAAATAAATAATATAAATTGGATTTTATTGTAAAATAAAATAATTTAACATTTTTGTGACTTTTTAAAAAAAAACAATAAAAAATGATAAAAATCAATTAAATAAAATATCAAAAATTCAAATATTTAAAAATTTGAAAAAGGGCGCCAAGAACAAGAGTTACGGAAGTAAAACGAAAAGGAATCACGAAAACACAACATTTTACACCCTCTCAGGTCCTACGCGTATTGCCCTGAGCCATACGCGTATTGCCCAGCTCACTCGCACATCCATATGCGTATTGCCCAAGGTGATACGCGTATGAGCAGAGACCAATTCCTCTTAAAAAATTTCTCTAAAACCCTAATACGCGTAATGCCTCACTTGATACGCGTATTGCCCAATTCCTTACGCGTACCATTACGCAAATGATCAGATGGTCGAGAAAATGGAACTCCATACGCGTATTGCCCTCTTTTCTTCATTGCCATACGCGTATTGCCTTAACCAATACGCGTATTGCCTTGAGTGATACGCGTGTGGGCAGTGGGAAACCAGAATTTTTTCTGCATAATTTTTCTGCGAAATTCAACCATTTTCCTCTCCAAATCTCTTCTAAACACTAGAAAAATACCAATTGAATGCTCAACAACACCTATCTAACATGTATCAACAATAAGGAACCTTAAAACATGATTTCAGACACAATTTTATCGAATTCTACCAATTTCATCATATTATGGTTTTTGTTCTATATTCAATTTCAATCCAATAACAACCAAAAACATACATACATAATCATACACAAGTATATCATAATCGAGTTTCGTACCCTTACCCGATTTAATCGTGTTTGAAAAGTCGGTTGTTCGATTTTCTTAATTTCCAAGTTTTCTCTCTTTTCCTTCTTTCTCTTTTTCTTCTTCTCTTTTTCTTTCCTTTCTATTTTTCTCTCTTTCTATTTCTATTTCTATTAACTTAAGAAAAATTAAAGGGAAATGACCAAAATACCCCTACACTCAAATATCTCGCAAATGTTCCCAAAACACGATAAAACATAATCACGATGAAAAATAATATATTATCAAATAAAAGTCAAAAATAAAATAATATAATAATCAAATTATCAAATCGACTCGATTAAATAAAACTTACAAAAACTGGGGCGTTACAGTCCCCGTCGTTTTGCGTTATTATTCTTGATTACTTCGAGAGCATCTTTGTATAAGGAAATCAACGTCCCTTTTTCTGATCGATTCTCATTGCTCACCGAGAGTGCTTGGAACTGGGTTCCAACCACCTCGTCTGGCTCTACACAGAAGAATGATGAAAAGTTGCTCACGATTAAGGCCTGTTCTCCGCATACTGTGACTAACTTGTCATTCTTGAAGAACTTCAGCTTCTGATGAAGTGTCGAAGTGACTGCCCCAGCTTCGTGTATCCAAGGTCTTCCTGATAAACAATTGTATGCTGCCCGGATGTCCACGACCTGGAAAGTGACTTGGAAAGTGTGAGGACCGATGGTTATGGGAAGATTAACTTCGTCGATAACTGTTTTTCTAGATCCGTCAAAGGCTTTGACGATGATCTCACTGCCTCTAATCGGGCCTCCTTGAAATGATAGTCGCATCAGAGTCGATTTTGGCATAACATTCAAAGACGATCCTGTGTCTACCAGTACGCTGGCTAAAGCATCGTCCTGGCAATTGACTGTAATGTTAAGCGCCATATTACGATTTTTCCCTTCTTCCGGCAGTTCTTCATCACTGAATCCTAAATTGTTGCAGGAAGTGATGTTGGAAATGATGTTGTCAAACTGTCTTACTGTCATATCTTGTTCCACAAAGGCTTGCTCTAAGACTTTCTGTAGAGCTTCCATGTGAGCTTCGGAACTAAGCAGGAGAGATAACACAGAGATTCGAGACGGAGTTTGCAACAGTTGGTCCACAATGTTGTACTCGCTTTTTTGGATGAGCTTCAGCATCTCATCTTTGTTCTTTACCAGTTCTGGATTATTGAATCAGCTGTTTGGTTGATTGGAAATTTCTGTCTGAGGTTCCTTCTCTTTGGCAGGTTCTCCAACTCCTCTGTTGAAGATCCGAACACTCTGGGTGACTCGACTGATGTCGGTAATATTCACAACAGAGGGTAATGGAGTTTCCTTTCCATCTTCAATGGTTGTTGCACCGTACTTGTAATAGATAGCCTTTTCCTATTTGTACGGTTTTGGACCTGGCAAGTAGATAACCACAGGAGCTTTTTGATTTCTCTGACCGTTATAGGCAACCTCAATCAGTTCATGGTTGGGAACTTTTCTACTATCAAGTGGGATTCTTGATTCATCGAGTATAGAGATTATGGCGCAAATGTCTTTGGTTTTCCCATGATCGAAGATTATGACAACATCTTTGCTTTGATCAGGGAGATAGTCTTGTATCATGTTGATCGACCCAGAACTTGAACATGGTCGTACCTCTTTCCGGTCCAACTGATTTTGAAGAGCTGCTCGCACGAGATAACATCCTTGTTTGTTCTCTGAGTAAACTCTACAGTGCTCATAATTGTGGGGTGGCACCCGGCCACACCCGCTTTGTATGCAGTGCATCTTTACTAGATCCATTTCCATTGAGCGGACATCACGACTTTGATGTCTACTAGGATTCCTGTCAGTCATACTAATCTGTTGTGTAGCTTCATCCAAGTAGATTGGAAGCCACCAGTGGTCCAACAAGTGTTGAAGTGTTCTTTGGACAAGCGTACACCCTTGGTTGTCTTCACGGAATTCTTCACAGTCTTGATAATCATGTGAAACCAGAAAGTTGAGTCTGATTTGCTTAGCATGTAATTCTTCCAGACTGGTATTCATCAAGCGTATGTCAAAGATCTGAACCATATTGACTTGATGGTTATTTCTTTCACGGTAGTCTTGGATCCATCTGAGATCCATCTGACGTTGGAGGGCCTCTTATACAAAAGAGCATCCTTGGTTGCTTGTTGAGCATATCGGACATGTGTTGTAATCGTGTCATGGCAGATTATGATATTGACTCTGTCTTGAGTGCATCGTCACCAAATTAACGTTCATCGCAAGAATGTTGTGGTTCTGAACAATGTTGTGATGCGTATAGGCCATGTTGACTTCACGGATCCGGTGATCCTGAATCCAACCCAGATCCATCTGTTCTTGTAGAGCTGATTGCACTATGGAACACCCCTGATTAGTCTTTGAGCAGATATCACACTGGTGATAATTGTGAGGTGGCACATGACCGTACCCGCTCTGTCTGCAGTGCATCCTGACCAGATTAGTTCCTAATAGGAGCACATCGTAAACTTGATAACTGCGGCTAAATTCTTCCTCTATTAAATTTACTACAGTCTTCTCATGTTACGACAATGGGTTCGTCTGAAGATTCGGATTAGTATCTTTGAAAGATAAGATCCTGTTCTTGACAAGTTTCTGTACATCAGACTTGAAGCTGAGACAGTTCTCAATGTTGTGCCCTGATCCTCCTTGATGGTAAGGGCAAGTTTGATCTGCTTTGAACCAAAAAGGCGGATTTTTCGGTATGATAAGAGGAGTTCTGGTTTGGACGTGCCCCTTGGCCAGTAGAAGTGGAAATAGTTATGCGTACAACATCGGTATAGGGTCAAACCCTGATGGTCGTGTCATATGATTGTTGTTGTTGTACTGTGGACGAGTCTGCTGAAGAGGCTGTTGTGTCCTTTGCTGATACTGTTGTTGACTTGGTTTGCTCTGAGCAACCTGAGGTTGATAAGTCGGAACCGGCGTTGGGTTGATAGCGGGAGTTATTGCCGCTACTGGTTGATGCCTTCGCCTTTGCTTTCCGAGAGAGATATTACTGATCTCCTAATCTTTCTTTTTTTGGAAAGTACTACCGTATCTCTTAGTGCTGCTAGATGGCTCTGCATCTTTGACCAATCGTCCTTCTCAAACTGCTTTTTCAAGGCGTACTCCCATGTTCACCGTCTCAGTGAAGTCACTGGGAGCGCTAGCGACCATTCAGTCATAATAGAACGAGCTTAATGTTTTTAAAAAGATCTTGGTCATCTCCTTTCCCTCAAGAGGGGGATAGATATGGGCGGCAATTTCACGCCATCTCTGAGCATATTCTTTAAAAGTTTCTTTGTCCTTTTGTGACATTGCTCTGAGCTGATTCCTATCTGGTGCCATGTCCAAATTGTATTTATACTACTGAACGAAAGCTGTGCCGAGATCTCTGAAAGTACTGATCTTGGTGCGGTTTAAACCCATGTACCATTTGAGTGCGACACCGGTTAAACTGTCTTGGAAGTAATGGATTAGTAGTTGTTGATTTTCTGTCTGGGTAGACATTTTTTACATCACTAAATGACTTTGAGGGCAAGAGTTGCCTTTGTATTTTTCAAAGTCAGGCACTTTGAATTTGTACGGTATCTTTACATTAGGGACCAAACAGAGATCAGCGGCGTCTTTTCCAAACAAGTCTTGACCGCGAATGGCATGCAGTTCCTTCTGCATTTCCAAGAATTGTTCTTGGAACTCATTCATCCTTTCCTACATGTCTCGTTTTCGCCAGAATTTGCTTACCGAATTTGTCCTTCCGGGACAGTGTGTACTACTGATTATGGTATAGAGATTATAGAGGTGACTCTTGGAGCTTCAGTGTCCTGAAGTTTGTAACCTTCAGGAGTTGCTGTTGTAACCCTTGCGTCTTCATTTTCCCGAAGTTTGTGACCTTCAGGTCCGATGGTTCCTGCTGCATCTTCTAAGTCTTCAGTGACCGGTGGGATATATCCTTTAGGGAAAAAGTGGAGAGGCATGCCCCAGGGGCGACCTTTAGGCATGTTGTACCGAGGATGATTCTCATATGTCTCGATTATGGGAGTAGATGTGATATCAGAGATAACCGTCTTTTGTTGTTGCTTCTGAGCTGCTGCCAGGGATTGCATGTCACTGTGAATTTTTTCCAAACTTTCCTTCAGAGCGTCGATTTCTTCTCTCAGATCTCTGTTCTCTTCCTCGAGATCGTCCATTTTCTTTTGTCGATTGGCCTGAGTATTGTATGAGTGAGACAGTTTGACTCTAGAATTGCGACACATACGTGAGACTCAAAGATAAGAAAAATGCGTTATGTGAGAATGATGAATGATATGCAATGACATATTTTTTAGTTTTTGTTTTAATCAAAAAGAAACTTCAACAAATATATTGCAAATATCATATAGTGGGGGAGACACCTTTTTTATTGAATTCGAACGATTGCAGTATTTTACAAAGAAAAGTACAATATTTTACAAAGTGCTGTAAGGAAAATGTCTAAGTTCATGGATCCTGAGTCCTCTCTGAAGAGAGCTCGGATGTTGGTTCCTTTATTTTCCTTTTCTTTGATCAGGGCTCTTCCGCCGTTGTCGGGTTATCAGTCCTTTGCCAAGTAAAAGGAGCGAGCTAATTTCTTCGGTCTTCTTGACTTTCTACAGCATGTTGTTCTAATATCTCAATCAGAGCATCATTTTCCTTTAACAGTTCCCGAATCTTGGTACACTCCAAATTGAGGATTCGGTATTTGTTTTTCCAAGAGCTCTTCTCACATTGAACTTTGTTGAGAGCGACCTGGAGTTTTTCTGCATCAGACATAAAATAAAGGACAAATTCCTTTAAGGGAAAAACTTCTTGGCGAGGGTAAGACATCCTCAGCTTGAGGGCTTTAGTTTGCACCCAGTGGAGATAAGGCTCCATGGAGATACAGTTTGGTCTTCCTAGAGACTCTCTTCCTTTCCTGTGAATATGTTGCCAGACATGCACTATTTCCTTCTTTCGTGCCCTGTCATTTTCCCCTACCTTGAAGAAAAGACCTTCCAGATGAACATTATGTGGGATATTCTTCGTTGGGTATCCGAGTTGACGGCGAGCAAGAATTGGATGATAGTTGATTCCTCCTTTAGCTCCAATGAGGGGTACGTTAGGGAAATTTCCACATCTGTCTATGATCTCTATCCCTTTATAAATCCTATTGTACCAATCTATTTCAGAGTTGGTGAGAGACATAATCCTTTGTGACCAACGTAGAGTACTCTTGTGATCCCAAAAAGCAGAAGACTTGGACAAATGGGAAATGAACTATTTGTAGAGTATTGGTACATAGCATGTGATCATTCCTCTGCTATACAAGTTCCTCAAGTGTACGGAATGATAAGCATCTGTGAGCAAGGTTGGTACGGGGTTTCCAATCAGAAATATCTTAACAGCGTTGGTATCGACGAAGTTGTCGATGTTGGGAAAAAGGAATAACCCATATATGAGTTGAACAAAGATATCTTCGAAAGCATTTATGTTTCCTATACTGGCAAAGTATAGAGCTTTCTCCATCAGGATTTAGCTAGTAAACCCTGGATTCCTCCTTTAGTGGTTATGTGAGTCATAACTTCTGACTCATCCAAAGAGATTGCTCTTGCAATGGTTTGATCCTTTGGAATTTCTTCTAGTCCAGAAAATTGAGCTCGGTCAGTGATAGGTAAATCAATCAGATAAGAGTACTCCTCCGGTGTTGGTGCCAGCTGGTAATCCGGAAAAGTGAAGTAGTGGTAAACCGGATCGTAGAACTGAATCAGCGTAGACAGGATTCCTTCAACCACGTTAACCCTTAACAAAGACAACAGTCCTTCGTGCTTAGCTCTGAAAGCCTCAGGGTTGGTAATCATCCTTGCCAACCTCCTTAAATCCTCTAGTTTTGGAACCTTGAAGGTGTACTTGTGCGTCTTTCTTCTACCGAAATCCATAACGCAGCCTCTGATATTTGCAATTATTGTTTAGTTTATTTTGAAAAAAGATTTTTGTTTTAAAAAAGTTTTATAGATGAATACATGAATGCAGCACACAAAAACATTAAAAAAACATGGGTTCAAGGGTTCAACATCACGAGCATGAAGTCATGGCTCTACCCATCCCCAAAGGTTGTACTATTTTGGTCAATTTTTGTACCTGTAGAACGGGTTCTAAGGTTCTCAAATTCATTGACCCCCCTAGGGATATCAACAGCAAGCTGATTCACTCGAGCGAGCTGTAATATCCTAGGGTAAATCTCATTTGAGTGTAGTATCGCGTATCAACTATTCCCGATAGTCATCGCACTACCAAATGGTTATATGGTTAAAGTCTACTAAATCCTCAGGGTCATGGGTACCGCACTGGGATAAGCGATGCTTTCACGACAAACGATCGTTCAACATTAATATTTCCACACGGGTACCTCGACTGATTCGGGGGGCTACCAGGATAGCTTATTCGGGATTCACTCCCTATAAGTGTCTCCTGTCTATGCCACCCTTATCTTAATGTTCTTTCAAACTTTCCACTTGCGTATCAATCGCATTCCTATTTGACAGAAAAATAAACTCAGATATCAAGTAGAAATAACAGTAAATATATATAGTATATAGTATAGAAAATGCTAAACAACCTAGACCTCTTAGGAATTTTAATCCTAGTTTGGCTCCCCAGCAGAGTCGCCATTTTTTCTGTAGCATGCGATTTTTGTCGGTGACCCGACCAGCTTACCACATTGATTGGAATTGGGTCCTACTTTCTGATTTCTTATTTATCCTATGAAGCTGGAAAGGAAAAGGGAAGCTATATAAAACTAACCTTGCACGCAAATGTTTTCTTTAACAAATGCTAAGAGATTGGGGGGTCCAGGGTCAGGTTATACAATGGGGAATTGTCAATTACCCATCCTATATATGGTTATCCATAGATCATTTGGCATTTTCTTCTGTTATCTACTTATCGGTGTTTATCTGTCATGGGTTGGGAAAGTTTCTTCTTTGGGAATGTTTGAGAGAGTGTTTTTGATGTTTTCGGGTTTTCTGATGTTTTTGATAAGGTATTGGTTTGTGTGCTCGCTAAGATTTCGTAATCTTATGCCTACGTATTCCCATTAAAGAAAACAGGGAAATCAGTCTTGTTCAAAGCCCAAGATTGAAGCTAAAGGTTATTTATGTCTTGTTCAAAGGTCAAGATTGAAGCTAAAAGCTTATTTGTGTCTTGTTCAAAGCCCATGATTGAAGCTTAAAGGTTATTGACTGAGAGAGAATTTGTCATCTCTAAAGGGAGAAATCTCATATGTTTATCAAGTTGTTGGGTAACTGATTATAAAGGAGAATTACTTTAACTAGAATATATGGAATCCTGCAATGCCATAATTTCCTTTATAAGGGATTTATCCTGAAGGAGAAAGCTTTAACTCAGTGTAGAGCAATTCCATCCGTCCTTAGGAATCTTTCGTGCTAAGAGAGGGAAATTGGCTTGGATATAAATAATCCAGAGGCTTGCCACTTATAGCAATTAGATGAAAGAAAGGGGATTTACCAGGATAAAGAGGGACTACAGCTTGGATTTTTGAATCAACAAGTGTACCACTTATAGCAGTTATCTGGGATTAAGGTTTGTTTTGATTGTCTGTTTTGATATGTGATTATACAGATAAATGTCTTCCTACAGAGAGAATTTGATTTCCTCTTAGGGGATGTTAGTTTTTTTGGTTCCTTGATCAAAGCCCAAGGTTGAAGCTAAAAGGTTGACTCTGTTTAGGGAGTTTTATATATGTCTTGTACAAAGCCCAAGATTGAGGCTGAAGAATACTGACTCAACAAGAGATTGTTTTATTTGTCTTGTACAAAGCCCAAGATTGAGGCTAAAGAATACTGACTCAACAAGAGAGTGTTTTATTTGTCTTGTACAAAGCCCAAGATTGAGGCTAAAGAATACTGACTAAACAAGAGAGTGTTTTATTTGTCTTGTACAAAGCCCAAGATTGAGGCTAAAAAGAAAAGAATTGACTCTTTATTGGGGAGATCATTATACAAAGACTAAGAGGGGCTGGAAGAAATTGACTCTTCCGAGGAAATATGTTGTCTGTCTTGTACAAAGCCCAAGATTGAGGCTAAAAGGGATTGACTCTACTGGTGAGAGGTTTTATCTGTCTTGTACAAAGCCCAAGATTAAGGCTAAAAGGGAATTTGACTGACTCAACTGGAGAATATTTTATCAGTCTTGTACAAAGCCCAAGATTGAGGCTAAAACTGCTGAGGGAAAATCATTATACAAAGCCTAAGAGGAGGCGTAGTGGGTAATTTCTTATATGAAACCTAAAAGGAGGCTAACTTCTGCTGAGGATTATTGAGATCCAGAGACAGGTCCAAAGTGGGAAATCAACTCTTGCTGAGGATTACAGAAGAGTTGAAATATCAGATGCCTTGAGGTTCTGATTGAGGGTTTATGGGTTGTAATTTGTCCCTAGTTGGGGAAATTTAGAATGAGAGTTTAAAGATTGAGTTTTAAAACCTATGGAGGTTTTAACTCTGCTAGAGATTGATTAAGTGATCAGGGTTTTTCCTGTACTTTCAGGAAACTTGCGGGTTTCTTTGAGATCCAAGAGGAGATGAGACTCTCCAAGTCTACTGGTATGAAAAGGTTTATCTTTGTATGATGCCCAAGAGGAGGCTAATATTTTAAGGGATGAGAATCAACCCTAAACTGATCGGATGTTTTGAGATTCTTACTCTCAGGAGGGTTGAACTATCAAAGGATGACTAAGTTCTGTCCTATACCTGTAGGAGGTCTTTGGGTCCTTGTACTAAGCCCAAGAGGAGGCTGGGGATGATTTTAGGAAGCCTGTGTGTCCAAACCTAAGAAAAGTTCAAGAAAGGTTTCACCGGGAATAATCCTTTCTTTAGTGAACAGTTCTAGGGTTTGAAGAAATTCAAGAGAGGTTTCATCGGGAATTAATCCTCTCTGGGGAAATGAATTTCTTAGACAAATTTCTAGTAGTGACAGTCTTGAGAAACGTTTCACCGGGAATAATGCCTTTCTCTGTTCCATATTATATAAGCCCAAGAGGAGGCAAGACTGTATCTAGAATTTCCTATGAGGAACTAGTTTTGACTGTGTTGAAAGAGTGACCAGCGGTTTTATCTAATCCTAGACCTAATTGTCGGGGAAAACTCTAAGCATATATCTATATATATATATATATATATATATATATATATATATATATATATATGCATATGAGATATATATGAGCAAGTATGTAAAAGAAAGCTGGTAGAACATACAGGTGAGCAAGCTTCCAATGTCATATACACAGCTGCATGGTTAATTATTCAAGAAATTGAAGAAAGTTTTGATAACAACTATGAATTTGAATCTAAATCAAAAGAGAAGTTGTTTTGAAAGGATGTTTGGGGCTTATACTTAAGAAGAGGCCCAGATGAAAAAACAGCGATTGCACTATTACTTTGAAAAACTGTACAGGGACTTATACAATGACTGATGCCCAAGAAATTTATGTACAAAGGGGGGGGGGGGGGGGGGTTGGGTCTTACACTCTATTAGAGGCCTAAAGTGTTTGAAAAAAAAATAAAGATGGGAATTACAACACAAGGGAGGCCCAGATAAAAATTATTTTGAAAATGGCGATCGCGCCGAGATTTTTTTAAAATCGTATAGGGACTTATACAATGACTGAGGCCCAAAATGGTTTATTTGTGACAAGGGATGGGTCTTACACTCTAATAGAGGCCTAAAGTGTTTTATGTGAAGTTTGAAAAATCATAATTTAGAGGAAACCCTAATTTTGAATTTAAAAGATATAATTTTCAAAGGAAATTAAATAAAAAATGATATCAAATATCAAATATATTCAAAAACAAATTATCAACTTTGAAAAATATTTTGAAAAATCATGTTTAATCACATGAAAGGTTGAAATTCATTTGGAATGAAAAGATCAAAGTGAGAATTTCATTTAAAAATGTTTCAAAACAAATAAAATGAAATTAATTACAAAATTTTTGACTATATTAAATAAATAATATAAATTGGATTTTTTTGTAAAATAAAATAATTTAACATTTTTGTGACTTTTTAAAAAAAACCAATAAAAAATGATAAAAATCAATTAAATAAAATATCAAAAATTCAAATATTTAAAAATTTGAAAAAGGGCGCCAAGAACAAGAGTTCTTGCTCGCGTGTCCTGTTTTGCCCAGATTTGCGTTTTCTCACTTTTCTCTCTGATTACTCAATGGTTTTGCACGATTCAAACATCAGTCATGCTCGTTTTTGAACAAGGATCACAACTATGTAGATTGATTGCATTTATATTAAGTGTGGAGTGAGAAATCAGAGGATGAACTCAAGAACCCGAGAATCAGCATGAACACTATGAAATTCCATACACGATTCATACATAGCAATTGATTGAGGGTTAACACTCTATATACATGCAGAAACAAGATGGTAACTCAAAAATTCATTTATGATGCATGTAATATGGAGTTTGAAGGCTTCAAGCTTACCTCTTGCAGATGGTGATTGAATTTGATGTTGGAGGTGTTACAGATGTTGTGTAATGATCTGGATAGCTTCAATGGACCTCAAGTAATGTGTTTGAATGCTTGGAATGGATTGAATCAACCCAGAACTTGTTGTGGAACCTCAACTGCAAACAGACCAAAACCTTGAGCAAATGGATGGTGATTTTGTGATTCTGATGTTCCAGATGTGTTTTAGGGCCATGGATCACTCATATATGATGTATATGAGGTGTTGGCATGATTGTTTTGGTTTGAATCACTTCCTATGTCAAAATTCGATAGTGACTTGAAATAGAAGGAAATCTGATTTTTTGAGAGTGATTTTGAGGAAAGCATCAGTTTGGGTGCTTTGGTGTACTCAAATAGATCACAAATGAGCTCTATTTATAGTAGAGCAAATTTGTTTTTCAAGCAATAGTGAATCGCAACTGGTACAGGTCTTTGGCCAATGGTTGCATAAAGGAATCCATATCTTCTATAGCCATTGACTTGGTTCAGTGCAGCAGGTTATTGTAGCTTTGGTTCAGAGATAAGGCTTGACTCAATTCAGTTAGCAATGTATTAATGCTTGCCACCTTGTGAATCCATTGAATGCATTGAAACAAAATTGGAGTCTTTGAGATTTTTAGCCTTTTTAGGGGACACATAGCTACATGTAGATCCTTGGACTTGGGAGGCTTGTGGATCAGACATTGTCCCTTAGATGTTATCCCTTGAGGTGTCCAAATGGATAACAAGACTTAAAATTGTCTGATTTAGCTAATTCGAGCAAATGACCTATAATCTGCCTTGGGAAGAAACCAGTCTTTGATGCCATGATCCAAGGGTTGTAACTTCGTACTCAAATTAAATTTGGAGATGATCTGGTACTTGTTGGAAAGCTCTCATGACATACTTTAACTTTGATGTTCACAAATGGACCTGGTTCAGCTTGGATCAAGGTGAAAAATGGCCTCAAAGTTTGGAAAAAGTGAAACAGATTCTGACTTGTTGAAAATTTCACTATGTGTTGGAAAAAGTGGTCATTTTCACTTTTTGTGATTTTGATCAATCCATAACTCAAAATCCATGAGGTTTTGGAATGAGATCTAGTTGACACTTTTGAAGTATGTAAGATGAACTTTCATTTGAGCTTTGGATGGAAGAAAAAGGCCTTGTGGTTTAGGAGTTATGACCTTGCAAAGTTGGTACAAAATCACTTTTGTTCCATAACTTATAAAAAATTTGGTTTCTCAAGGTTGCCCCTTTTACAAGTTACCTCACTTTTCTTGATTTTTATTGATGAATGATGATCAAAACCTTACATTAACATTGTTTTGGACTTAGGGGAACCATATTTGTGAAAAATTCCAAAAAGTCAAACATGATTTTAGGCACAATTGACTTTTTGTCAGATGAAATCCAAACTGTGTGATCCTTTATGCAATCAAGTTCTTGACCCAATTCAAACATAATAGATGGATTCCATAGGTGTTTTAAGGTGTATTGAATCATGTCCCAAGGTTTGGGAGCATGTCTTGGTTAAAAGTCAAAGGCACGGTTGAATTTTTCTTCAAAACCATAATTATGGTCAAGATGAATTTGAAACTTATGAATCAAGCTTCTTGGATCAATCCATTGTTGTAAATGGATCAACGTGGTATATTTGAGACCCTCAAATCATGTCTTGAGGTCTTGGTTCATGTCTTGCCTCAAAAGTCATCTTAGGGGTGAATTAGGTCAAGAAACCCTAATTCTTGATTTTTGATGAATGCTTCCCCTGAGGTTGTTTTGACTTGATGATTAGGTCCATGAGGTCCCTTTGAGCATCTTGGGTCATGCTTTGAATTATTGACTCATGACCAGATGAAAATTTTCATCTGGAGGCCTTGGTCGACCAAAACCCTAATTTGGTGACACTGGCAATCTTGAGGCTTGATCCACTTGGAATGTTGAAATCTTGTGCTTGATTCTTGATGTGGGAGACCTCTTGATCCTTCATAGGTGTTTGAGAGGCTAGACAAGTTAAAGATCATGTCAATTCTTGATTGATCCTGTGTCTGAATGCTCTGAGAGGGCTCAAAAACCCTAATTCTTGGTAGAGGTGAGCGCTCAACAATCCTTGAGGATATTGATGAGGTATGATGGTACATCCATATTGTGGTGATGATTCTCATAATGATGGGAAATCTTGGTCGTCAAAATTTGGGGTATGACAGGTCTCTCTTTGAGTTGTAAGCCATATACCTCTGTTTTTAAAATCATATGTCTGTTTTAAACTGGTACTAAGAGGAGCACTATTCCCAATGAAACTGCTCTTAGACCACTTGGGCCTCTCTTTGAGTTATAAGCCCCAAACATTCTTTTCTGTCAATAACAACTCTTTTAATTCAAATTTAAACTCAAAGTTTTCTCAAAACTTTCTTCAATTTCTCAAAACCCTAATCATACAATTGTAGCCAATACAATCAATCACAATACACTTGGGCCTCTTTTCAGAGAGTAAAACCCAACATCTTTTCAATTCAATGCATACTTGTTTATTTACTTGTTGATTCACTTATTTATATACTTGTACATGTCTGTCTTGAGGTTCCCCAGCAGTTAGGTCATCCTTAGGTCAAACAAAAGGTTACTTCTAACTTAGTCAATAACGAGTTCCCTCATAGGAAACTTCCCTCAATACAGTCTGCCTTCTCTTTAGCTTTATTCAATATGGAAATAAGAAAGGCATTATTCCCGGTGAAACTTTTCTTAAGACTGTCAAAACTTAGAAAAATATAAAATAAATTCATTTCCCCAGAGAGGATTAATTCCTGGTGAAACCTCTTTTGAATTTCTTCAAACCTTAGAACTGTTCAACAAAGAAAGGACTTATTCCCGGTGAAATATTTCTTGAACTTTTCTTAGGCTTGGACCAACAGCCTTCTCTTGGGCTTGGTACAAGGACCCAAAGGCTTCCTAAAAGCATGGAGTTTAGTCATCTCTACTAGTTCAATCCTTGGAAAAGTCAAAAACTCCAGAATACCCAATCATTCAAAGGGTTGATCTTCATCCCTTGAACTAACAGCCTCCTCTTGGGCATTATACAAAGATCTTTCTCCAATTAGAGTCTGCCTCTTCTTAAGTAGACTTAGATAGTCTCAGCCTCCTCTTGAGCTTCATACAAGTAGACTTGGATAGTCTCATCCTCCTCTTGGCCTTCATACAAGTAGACTTGGAAAGTTTCACCTCCATAGCCTCCACTTGGGCTTAGTACAAGGACTCACGGGCTTCCTAAAAGCATAGGATAGATCCTGAGCATCTTCACCAATACATCAAATCCCAGAATAGTTAAAACTTCTAAGGTTTTCAAACTCACCTTTAAACCCCTCTGACCCCCAACAAGGCTTAACTTTCACCTTAAAAATCCCAGCCAGGGTCAATTTATCATCAATAAATCCTCAAAATAATCAGAGCCTCATGGAATCTGGTAAATCAACTATGCTCAAATCAACAGCAATGGTTAGTTTCCCTTTGGATCCCTTAATACAGTTTAGACCTTCTCCTAGATTTCAATAATCCTCAGCAAGAGTCAGCCTCCTCTTAGGCTTTATATAATGATTTTCCCAGACAGCCTCAATCTTTGGCTTTGTACAACACAGATATAACACTCCCCAGATGAGTCATTTTCTTTCAGCCTCAATCTTGGGCTTTGTACAAGACAGATATAACACTCCCTAGGGGAGTCATTTTCTTTCAGCTTCAACCTTGGGCTTTAAACAAGGCACACAAAAAACAACATCCTCACAGATGAAACCATGAGTCCTCTCTGTAGGAAGATACTCCCTCTATACATCACATATCAAAACAAGTTATCAAAACAAGTTATCAAAATCCAAGCTGGAGTCCTTCCCTTATCCTAGCTAAAATTTCTCTTTCATCTAACTGATATAAGTGGCAAGCCTCTGGATTCTACACATCCAAACCAATGTCCCTCTCTTAGCATGAAAGATTCATAAAGGAAAAAGTGGCATTGCTCTACACTGAGTTAAAGCTTCTTCCTTCATGACATCTCTCTTATAAAGGAAATTATGGCATTGCTGGATCCCATATCCCAGTTAAAGTAATTTCCCTTATAACCAATTACTCAACATCTGTGATGAATAGGTGAGATTTCTCCCTTTAGAGATGACAAATTCTCTCTCTCAGCCATCCTTTTAGCTTCAATCTTGGACTTTGAACAAGACACCAAACTTTCCTCCCATAGAAATAGGAGGAACTACGATTGCTCTGATTTCCCAAATCTCTTTATGGGAATACGTAGGCATAAGATTGCGAAATTTTAGCGAGCACACAAATCAAAAATCTTAGGTCCAAATACCTTCCCAAAAACAATAGAAAACCCGAAAACAACAAAAACATTCTCTTAACCCTCCCAAAGGAGAAACTTTCCCAATCAATAGCAGAAAAACACAAGAAAGCATTTCAAACAGTAGAAATACATGCAAAAGAAGGTTCTTATAGATTATTATAGATACTCTGGGTGTTAATAGCTTCCCTTTGTATAACTAAACCCTGATCCCCTATCTCTTAGCATTTGTTAAAGAAAAAACATGCGTGCAGGGTTAGTTTAAGATATTTTCCCTTCCTTTTAAGCTTCATAGGATAAATACATAAATCAGAAAGTAGCACCAAACAGCGGTAGGTGGTCCCAGTTTGAGTTCTTTCCTCGTCAGGGAATGTATCGTCTAAACAATCTCTCTCCAGTTTATTCCTGGATTGAAGTCGGTCTTCGACCACCTTGATAACTTGAACCTCTGAAAAACAATAAGCCATTTGGTTATACACCTTTGGAACTTCACTTTTCACCCAATGAAGATGATATTTTGCTTTCTCGGATTAAAGAAAATCCCCAGAGGAAGCCTCTCAACAAAAGACTCTTGGGAATACGGCAGTTTCTCCCCAAAAAATTTGCTTTCAATGGAGTCATCATTACCTCAAAATTGGATTACATCACATGGCATCTCTCCGAAAAGAAGAAGTATGATGTAATTTCCCCAGCAAATGGCATCTCCCACAAGAGAAGTTCACACACCTCTGCAATTCAGATAGCTGGTCCCCACCAACAAGTCTGACTTCAAAACTTTACTCATCCTATGGCATCCCTTCGAAGAAATTTCAAAGAGAAGTATAATGAAGCACGTTTTTCCATCAAATGGCATAAACGAGAAGTTTGATGAAAACCATCACAGATAGCATTCCTTGTCAAAAGACGGACTTGACAAGAAGAAACTGAGACCAGTTTCGTGGCTGAAGACCAGGATTGAGGGGAAGTTTATTTCAAAAGAAAAATAAGACCAATTCCGTGGCTGAAGACCAGGATCAAGGGGAAGTTTATTTCAAAAGAAACTAAGACCAGTTCCGTGGCTGAAGACCAGGATCGAGGGGAAGTTTTACCCTTTTCTAAGTAGCATTACTTAGCAAAAGAAGATGAGTGAGCAAATAACTACTATTGACAACCATAATCAAAATTTTGGGTATTCTGATATTTAATCCTCTTTTACGTTGAATGTCTGAACGTCTTCGCCATTCACACCTTCAGGTCCAAGAATATTAAATATGGGCATCTATCATACCTTAAATTTTGACCACAAGGGTCCACATCATTGTACTAATCATCACCACAATATGGATGTATCTTCATACCTCATCAATCCTCTCAAAGATTATTGAGCATTCAACTCAATCAAGAATTAGGGTTTTGAGCCCTCTCAAAGCACTCAGGCAAAGGATCAATCAAGAATTGACATGATATTCAACTTGTCAATCCCCTCAAACATCCATGAAGTATCAAAATGTCTCCCACATCAAGAATCAAGCATAAGAATGGAACATTTCAAGCAAATTAAGCCTCAAGATCATCAGTGTCACCAAATTAGGGTTTTGGTCGACCAAGGCCTCCAAAGGGAAATTTTCATCTAGCATGAGCCAATACTTCAAAACATGATTCAAGAAGCTCAAAGGGACCTCATGGATCCAATCATGAGTTCAAAATAGCCTCAGGGGATGCATTCATAAAAAATCAGGAATTAGGGTTTCTTGGCCTAATTCACCCCTAAGTTGACTTTTGGAGCAAGGCATGAGCCAAGACCTCAAGAAATATTTTAAAGACCTCAAATATCTTATATTGATCCTCTCACAAGTTTAAATTGACACAAAGAACTTGATTCGTGAGAAATACAAGGATTCAAATTCACCTAGACCACAAACTAGGGTTTCTGAGAAAAAGTCAACCATACCTTTGACTTTTGACCAAGACATGATCTCAAACCTTGGGAAATGATTCAAGACACTCTAAAACACCTATGGAATCCATCCATTAGGTTTGAGTTAGCCCAAGGACTTGATTTTATAAAGGATCACAAAGTTTGAAATTCATTTGATAAAAAGTCAACTGTGCCTAAAACCAAGTTTGACTTTTGAGATTTTTTTACAAACATGGCTTCTTCAAGTCAAAAACAATGTTAACTTATGGTTTGAATCATCATCCATCAAGAAAAATCAAGAAAAATGAGGTTACTTGCAAAAGGGGTAATCTTAAGAAACTTAAAATTTCACTAAGTTATGGAAAAAAGATGATTTTTACCTAACTTTGCAAGACCATAACTTATGATTCAAGCCACCATTTTCTTCCATCCAAAGCTCAAATGAAATCTCTCATTACATACTACAAAAGTGTCCTTCTGATCCAAAGTCAAAAGATGCATGGATTTTGAGTTATAAAGCCATAAAGTTAGGGTTTCATGGGATTTCCACTTTGACACTTAGTGAAATTTTGAGACATAATCTGTTTGCATTTTTGCCAACTTTGAGGTCATTTTACTCCATGATCCATAATGATCCAAAACCAAAGGTAAACATCAAAGTTGAAGTATGATGTGCAAGCTTTCCAAAGAGTACAAGAACATCATCAAACTCCATTTGAGCAAAGAGATATGAAGTGATCAACATGCCTTGCTACAAACTGTTTTGCAAAAATCAGATTGGTCATTTCTTGTGGTACACGATTTTCTTGTCAAATGTAATGATCAATGCCACTCACATTCAATGCATAACACAAGAAATCATAGCAAACCTGTAAATTTGAGTCAAAGGGTCAAGAAATACTTCAACTTGGAGTAATGGCTTTTGTCACATTATGCCTTGAATTCAAAGGCGTTTAGGTGCAATGGTGCACATTCAAAGATGCCACTCTTTTCAGTCAAGATGCTCATATAAACAACAATAAAAATGACTGAGGAATGTGGAATTGGTCAATTGGTAGTTGAGCTATTTGGAAGCATTAGTGTACCTTGCATTAGGGGTAATGATACATCTTGCCAAAACCATTGAATCAAAGCCAATCCACCAAGCCATTACAATTCAGCCAAGACAAACTCATTCACCTATAAATATAGGTCACATTGCCTCATTTCAAACACACCAAAACAACCACAATGCTTGTTTTTTCACAAATCCTTCTTCTTGAAAAATTCAAAGTTCTCAAAGAGTGAAAACTTGGAATTCTCAAACCAGTCAAATTCCACTCAAACCAAGCATCCAAACACTTCACATAAGCATCATAGAAGTGATCCACAACCTCAAAACACTTCTGTATCATCGGAATCACCAAGTCACTATCCTTTTGCTCAAATTTTCCTCAAGGCTGTAGATGGAGTCGAGCCAAGTGATCTAGAAGTTTTCAATCCATTCTAATCATTGGAACACCATCCTTGGGGGTCAAGGAAGCTATCCAGATCATCATCTTGCTTCTGTAACACCTACATTGCAGAATTCGATTCTCACTTACAAGGTACACTTCCTCAAAACTGAACTCTATGAATCATGCATCATAAATATGTTTTCAAGTTACCAACATGTTTCAGGGTGTTCATAGATCATTAACCCTTAATCAATTGCTATTTATCTTGTGTTTATGGGATTTTATATAGTTTTTGCATTTTTTAAGGTTCATCTGATTATAACATGATATCTTGTGATACACTAAAATGAAATGAAATTAAATACCACCATTGAGTTCCTTGTTTAAAAACGAACAATTTTCATGTTTACATCATCCCATTTCATTACGTATTAAGGGAGATAGGGTAGTTTTTTCAAATTCTGGTTGGAGATTGAAGATGAAGTTCTTCGCGCGCAAAATTTGAATTTGCCACGCATTTTTCATATATCATGTGTTGGTTTGGTTTAGTTATCACTAGCACACACTGGCTCAGTTGGCAAGGGCATGTTTTATGAGTTGGAGGGTGAGGTCGTGGGTTCAAACCTCACCTATGTCATTTTTGCCACTTTTCCCATTTTTCTCATATTTTTCATATTTTTTCTTATTTAATTTCAAATATTTGTTTTAATATTTAAAATTAATTATTTTTAAATGATTTTTTGCACAAAAATCACTCACACATTAAAAATATTTTATTTACCAAAAATCACAAAAAAAAAATTATTTTGATATATTTTTAAATATTTCAAAGATTTTTATTTTAATTTGTTTTTAAACATTTTTAAATAATTTCTTTTCTTGATTTTTCAAAATCAATTGAATTTCAAATCATCTTGTGAATTAAAAAATTTATTTTCAAACATTTTTCAAAGTTCACAACATGTTTATTAAATATATTTTATATCATTTTTATTTAATTTTTCTTTAAAAAAATGTATTTTAAAATAAAATTAGGGGTTTTCCTTGATTTTTAAATCTTTCAAATCTTCATTTGAAACACTTGGGCCTCTATTAGAGTGTAAGACCCAACCCCTTTTGTGAATAAATAAATTTTGGGCCTCTATCATAGTATAAGTCCCGATACGATTTTCAAAAATAACGGTGTGTCTACTGTTTTTTCACTTGGGCCTCTCCTTGAGTATTAGCCCCACTTTTCTTCCTTTAAAACACATCTTGGGCCTCTAATAGAGTGTAAGGCCCAAACCCTTTTGTACATAAATAAATTTTGGGCCTTTGCTGTAGTATAAGTCCCACAACGTCTTTCGGTATCGCAGTACGATCACTGTTTTCAAATAAGTCATCTGGGCCTCTCCTTGAGTATAAGCCCCAACCTATTGTACATAAACTTGGTTTTAAACAATAAACAACCTCCATGGGCCTCTCCTTGAGTTGTAAGCCACATACCTCTATTTTCAAAATCATTTGTCTGTTTTAAACTGGTACTAAGAGGAGCATTATTCCCGGTGAAACTGCTCTTAGACCACTTGGGTCTCTCTTTGAGTTATAAGCCCCAAACATTATTTTATTTCAATAACAACTCTTTTAATTCAAATTCAAACTTAAAGTTTTCTCAAAACTTTTTTTCAATTTCTCAAAACCCTAATTATACAATTGTAGCCAATATAATCAATCACAATACACTTGGGCCTCTTTTCAGAGTGTAAGACCCAACACTTTTTTTTATTCAATGCATACTTGTTTATATACCTGTTGATTCACTTATTTATATACTTGTGCATATCTGTCTAGAGTTTCACCAACAGTTAGGTCATCCTTAGGTCAAACAAAAGGTTACTTCTAACTTAGTCAATAACTAGTTCCCTCATAGGAAACTTCCCTCAATACAATCTGCCTCCTCTTGGGCTTTATTCAATATGGAAATAAGAAAGGCATTATTCCCGGTGAAACTTTTCTTATAACTGTCAAAACTTAGAAACATATTAAATAAATTCTTTCCCTGGAGAGGATTAATTCCCGGTGAAACCTCTTTTGAATTTCTTCAAACCTTAGAACTGTTCAACAAAGAAATGACTTATTCCCGATGAAACCTTTCTTGAACTTTTCTTAGGCATGGACCAATAAGCTTCTTAGAAGTTCCCCACAGCCTCTTATTCTTAAGTAGACTTAGATAGTCTCAGCCTCCTCTTGGGCTTCATACAAGTAGACTTGGATAGTATCAGCCTCCTCTTGGGCTTCATACAAGTAGACTTGAAAAGTCTCACCTCCATAGCCTCCTCTTGGGCTTAGTACAAGAACTCACAGGCTTCCTAAAAGCATAGGATAGATCCGAGCATCTTCACCAATACATCAATTCCCAGAAGAGTTAAAACTTCTAAGGTTTTCAAACTCACCTTTAAACCCCTCTGACACCCAACAAGGCTTAACTTTCACCCTAAAAATCCCAACCAGGGTCAATTTATCATCAACAAATCCTCAGAAGAATTAGAGCCTCATGGCATCTGGTAAATCAACTCTGCTCAAATCAACAGTAAGGGTTAGTTTCCCTTTGGATCCCCCAATACAGTTTAGACCTTCTCCTAGATTTCAATAATCCTTAGCAAGAGTCAGCCTCCTCTTAAGCTTTATGTAATGATTTTCCCAGACAGCCTCAATCTTGGGGTTTGTACAAAACAGATATAACACTCCCCAGAAGAGTCATTTTCTTTCAGCCTCAATCTTGGGCTTTGTACAAGACAGATATAACACTCCCCAGAGGATTCATTTTCTTTCAGCTTCAACCTTGGGCTTTGAACAAGGCACACAAAAAAAACAACATCCCCATAGATGAGACCATGAGTCCTCTATGTAGGAAGATACTCCCTCTATACATCACATATCAAAACAAGTTATCAAACCCTTTTTTCCAGATAATTGTTGTAAGTGGCACACTTGTTGATTCAAAATCCAAGCCGAAGTCCTTCCCTTTTCCTGGCTAAAATTTCTGTTTCATCTTACTGATATAAGTGGCAAGCCTTTGGATTCTACACATCCAAGCCAATGTCCCTCTCTTAGCATGAAAGATTTATAAAGGAAAAAGTGGCATTGCTCTACACTGAGTTAAAGCTTCTTCCTTCATGACATCTATCTTATAAAGGAAATTATGGCATTGCTGGATCCCATATCCCAGTTAAAGTAATTTCCCTTATAACCAATTACTCAACATTTGTGATGAATAGGTGAGATTTCTCCCTTTAGAGATGACAAATTCTCTCTCTCAGTCATCCTTTTAGCTTCAATCTTGGGCTTTGAACAAGACACCAAACTTTCCTCCCATGGAAATAGGAGGAACTACGATTGCTCTGATTTCCCAAATCTCTTTACGGGAATACGTAGGCATAAGATTACGAAATCTTAGCGAGCACACAAATCAAAAATCTTAGGACCAAATACCTTCCCAAAAATAATAGAAAACCCGAAAACAATAAAAACATTCTCTTAACCCTCCCAAAGGAGAAACTTTCCCAATCAATAGCAGATAAACACAAGAAATCATTTCAAACAGTAGAAATACATGCAAAAGAAGGTTCCTATAGATTACTATAGATACTCTGGGTGTTAATAGCTTCCCTTTGTATAACCAAACCCCGATCCTCGATCTCTTAGCATTTGTTAAAGAAAAGACTTGCGTGCAGGGTTAGTTTAAGATATCTTTCCCTTCCTTTTAATCTTTATAGGATAAGTACAAAAATCATAAAGTAGCACCAAACAGCGGTAGGTGGTCGCGTCACCAAAAAACCGACGCTACACAGACTGTTAGAGCTTCTGCACATTGATCTATTTAGTCTAGTGAAAACTGCATCCATCAGTGGTAAGAAGTATGGATTGGTCATTGTTGATGACTATAGTCGTTGGACATGGGTAAAGTTCTTGAAACACAAGGATGAGTCACATTTTGTGTTATCTACCTTCTACTCACAAGTCCAAACAGAGAAGGATTGCAA
This sequence comes from Lathyrus tuberosus, assembly GCA_022829125.1. NCBI lineage: Eukaryota > Viridiplantae > Streptophyta > Magnoliopsida > Fabales > Fabaceae > Lathyrus > Lathyrus tuberosus. Next base: position 1,148,432 of record JALAZF010000153.1, read on the forward strand.
AATAGTCAGAGTCAGAAGCGATCATGGTGGCGAATTTGGGAACAGATACTTTGAGAATATTTTTTATTCTTATGGCATTTCCCATGATTTCTCCTGTCCTAGAACTCCACAATAGAATGGGCTTGTAGAAAGGAAGAATATGACTTTGCAAGAGATGGCTCGCACCATGATCCAAGAAACTTACATGGCTAAGCATTTTTGGGCAGAGGCAGTAAACACGGTGTGTTATATTCAGAACAGGATTTCTATTAGACCTATTTCTGGTAAGACTCCCTATGAATTGTGGAAGAACCGAAAGCCCAACATTTCTTATTTTTATCCTTTTTGTTGTATTTGTTTTATGTTGAACACCAAAGAGAATCTTGGAAAGTTTGATTCTAAGGCTCAGAAATGTTTGTTGTCAGGATATTCTGAACGCTCAAAAGACTACAGAATCTATAACACAGAAACATGAATTTTTTAGGAATCAATTCATGTTAGATTCAATGATAAGCTTGACCCTGAAAATTCAAATCTAGTTGAGAAACTTGCAGATTTAAAGATTACTTTCTCAGAACCCAAGGACAAAGATTCTGGAGACAAAGACTCAGAAGGCAAAGACAAAGATGCTGAAGCTAAAGACTCATAAACGACTCAACCAAAAATTGTCGTTAGTCCATCTCATCTGAAGAAGAGTAGACCAATAACTTCTCATTCTGAAGAATTGATTCTGGGAGATATAGACACACCAGTCAGAACTCGATCTTCATTCAAACCTTTTGAAGAAACTCTTCTGGTTTTTGTATCTTTGATAGAGCCAACATCTATAGGTGAAGCTCTTCTAGATAATGAATGGATTCTGGCTATGCAAGAAGAACTGAATCAATTCACTAGAAACGACGTTTGGGATCTTGTTCAAAAACCAAAGGGTGTCCATGTTATTGGAACCAGATGGGTGTTCACAAACAAGCTCAATGAGAAAGGTGAGGTCGTCAGAAACAAGGCTCGACTGGTAGCACAAGGCTATAGTCAACAAGAAGGGATAGACTATACAGAAACCTTTGCACCTGTTGCCAAGTTATAATTTATTTGTCTTTTAGTTTCGTTTGCAGTCAATCATAGCATCATTCTATATCAGATGGATGTTAAGAGTGCATTCTTAAATGGGTACATTTTTGAAGAAGTGTATGTGCACCAACCCACTGGCTTTGAGAGTTCTGAATACCCAGATTTTGTTTTCAAACTTAAAAAGTTGCTATATGGTATGAAACAAGCTCCTAGAGCTTGGTATGAAAGACTAAGTAACTTCCTTTTGGAAAACGAGTTCACTAGAGGAAAAGTGGACATAACACTCTTTTGCAAAACCTTTAAGAATGATATTCTGGTTGTGCAAATTTATGTTGATGATATTATATTTGGTTCTGCTAATGCTTCGTTGTGCGAGGATTTTTCTAAGTTAATGCAGGAAAAATTTGAAATGAGTCTGATGGGAGAACTCAAGTTCTTTCTGGGGATTCAAATTGATCAACGTTCAGAAGGAACGTACATTCACCAAAGCAAGTATACAAGAGAACTTCATAAGAAGTTTTAACCTGCCAGAATGTAAGCTAGCAAAGACTCTAATGCATCCCACATGCATTATGGAAAAGGAAGAGGTAAGCGATAAGGTATATCAAAAGCTATTCAGAGGTATGATAGCCTCTCTCCTTTATCTAACTGCTTCTAGACCTGATATTTTATTTAGTGTTTGTTTGTGTGCTCACTTCCAATCAAATCCTAGGGAGACTCACTTAACTGCTGTTAAGAGAATCTTTAGGTATCTGAAAGGTAATACTAATCTTGGGTTGTTTTATAGAAAATCAAGTGAATACAAATTAGTAGGCTATTGTTATGTTGACTATGATGGAGACAGAATAGAAAGGAAAAGTACTTTTGGAAGTTGTCAATTTCTGGGAGACAATCTGATCTGGTGGTCTAGCAAGAGACAATCAACATTTGCGCTTTCAACAGATGAAGCTGAATATATTGCAGCTTTTGGATGTAGCACTCAGATACTCTGGATGGCGAGTGATCAGAAAAATAGCAAGTGTACTACTTTCGCTAATGTAGTAATAACAGGGGGAAATCCCCAGTATCGATCTCAAGGACTGTGTATAAATACTGAGTTCAACTATCGTCAATTTAACAAAACATAATGGAGGGTTTTAAAATTGTTTTGCAAATTATGAATTAACGGTGAGAAAATATAACAGAATAGTAAATTGGTTTTGACAAATATGAGAAACATGCTACTCGTACTGTTTAAAGGAAATACAAGATAAAAGATAGACATTACAAGTAATGGGGTAAACTTGGATCTTCAATTGCTTCCGCTCATGAAAATCTTCCGCCCTCCAAAAATTGTGTCTTCTCTAATCTTTTCTCTCTCAATGTTTTTTAGTGTAAAAAGCAGAATGAATCCCCTAACCTAGACAAACAATGCCTAATATATCAAAAAGATCTCCTGAAAGTTATCCCAAATCCAAATCAATTCCAAATCTGATCCCAAAAAGGAAAGAATAATCTGCTGCTCGCCTGCCTGCTACGGGCCATAGCCCATGCTACGGGTGGCTGTAGCAGGCCACTAGATCTGCTTCTTGAAACATACTTGGGGTCGTGCAGCTGCTACGGCCCCCTAGCCTGTGTTACGGGTGCCCGTAGTAGCTCACTGCGTCTTGGGTTTTTCTTCAAATTTTTAGGAGCTTGCCTACTACGACCCGTGGCAGGTGCTACAGGTGGCCGTAGCAGGCCACTCACTCATGGACGATCTTCTTCGATATTTTCCAATTTTTCCAGTTTTAGCTAGGCTACTTCCTTGTACCTGAAAAACACAAAAACAACACTACCAAGCATAACATACGGTAAACATAATTAAAATGCAAACAAAAACATGAAATACTTTACTAAAAATACGGTAAATTAAAACATAAAAAACCACCGATCAAAGAGTCAGCTGGAAGATTATCAAATTTCTGAGAGTAACATTCCTATCTTCTATGATAATACTTCTGCTATTTGTTTATCCAAGAATCCTATCTTACATTCTAGGGCTAAACAAATTGAAATTAAACATCACTTTTTACATGACTATGTTCATAAGGGTATTTTTTTGAAGGCGGGAAAAATACACAAGAAGGGAGGGTTGAATTGTGTTTGCGAAAATAGATTTACTTTTGAACCAGAGTTCAGATTCTAAAGCTGAGTTCAGAGTCTAATAAATAGTTCAGTGGAAAATGTAATAGAAGTAAAGCAAAAACAACAAAGAACACATAACAGTTATTCTGGTTCCTCTCCTAACTGAGAGTACTCCAGTCCCCTTGCCTCGTAAGAGATTTTCCACTATAGTGAACCAGATTACACTTGCTTATATACACCTGTATAAGACTTTCCTTGCTCAGACCTCCAGTCTAAGACTTTCCTGCTTAATCAACACCTAATCAAGACTTCCTGCTTAGATTCTTAGATCCTAAGACTTTCCTTGCTCAAACCACTTGGTTCAAGACTTCCCTACTTAGACACACTACCTAAGACTTCCCTTGTTCAGATCCTCGATCCAAGACTTCCTTGCTCAGACACACTGTCTAAGACTTTCCTGCTCAAGTCTAAAACAAGAGACTTTTATCTAAACTAACTGTTTAGAGAAAATATTACTTACAACAACACTTGATTAACAATCAGAGGTGTTCAAATATAATATAACACACTTTTACAAAGGATTCTTAAGTTATACAAGAATAAGTACTCTTAATAGATTTTTCTTCTGATATGCAGTGCGTGTATTTCTCAGTTGTAGTTGCAGCGTTATTTTGTTGAGTTAATCTTCAAATCTTCTACTTCTTATATAGCAGAAGAAATATAGTCGTTGGAGCATCCACAATGGCTATAATCAAATCAAATCTTCTAGTACATCTTCTTTTCAATAAAGCAGGTGTTAGAACTTTCAGTCAAGGAAATATCCACACAAAAAGGCCTTTGTCCAAAGGACATATCTATGATTCGGGTACAATATAATCTGTTGAAGATAATGTTAATATATCTCGAGTCCCATGTTACCAGAACTGAGCTGACACTACTATGTCTCAGAGGCAGCCATAGCACGCTTCTGATTCTGGAGTGTACTAGTAGCTGCTTTCTGATTAGACTCTCTCATGAGTGTGTGACCATAACCGAACCAAACCCACTTTTGTGTCAGAGCCAGTTTCATCAACTAAATAAAATTCTGCACATATAAACTAGCTAGTTAGAAATCTTAATTGTTTTTCAAATACTTTCTCATCATCAAAACCTTAGAGGATACATGGTATGAACCAAACTTGTCTCAACAATCTCCCCCTTTTTTATGATGGCAACTTTAAGTATTTTAAAAATAAGCAGTATTAGATTAATTACTCAACAACTTTCAGGTTCTGAGGTTTGTAAGCTCCCCCTGTGTCAAACAGTCTTAGAGGCGAGGTTTGTAAGCTCCCCCTGAGTCCTATATGTGAAGTCTAAGAGGTGAGGTTTGTAAGCTCCCCCTATATCGAATAATGAATCCACTCCAAGGACGGGGTTTGTAATCTCCGCCTAAATAGGATCACCAACCTCATTCAGATCCAAAATTAATCTAGAAGAATACTTAATTCATTCTCCCCCTTTGACATCAATCAAAAAGGCAGAAAAGGAAAGAACTTCAACGATTAATAATGGTCTCAGAACAATTCATAGCTGAACACCAATCAGAAGAAAGTTTATCAATCAACCCAGCTTGTTGTACATGAGTAACAACACCCTGTTGAACAAGAATCATAGAAAGAACCCTACCAAAAGGAATGAGAAAGGATAATTCCTCACGAGATATAAGTATCTCTTCTTTCAGATAATTGAACATAGACAGAGGCAGATTGATCTTAGTTCTGGAGACTATTAACAAAATGAAGTGTTTGTCATCAGAAGAAAGCCATTATGTCCCCTTTTCTCTAGGCCTTAGATTGGTTCCCATAAATTGGTACCAGACTTTTGCCATATAAGTAAGAGTATAAGGACGTTCAGTAGGGCTTTTACTTTCATAGATGATATGGATATGATTTGCAGATCTGTTGTTATGTCTATAGATCTCAACAGTAACGCCATCTTCCTCACAGTTTATTGCTTGATATGATTTTAGAGTTGATTACCACAGGGAAACCATAGACAACAGACTGAATCTGACAATCATCTAGCTCATTCTGATGAACATGAGCGTTTTACCATAAATCTTACATAAGATCTGGATAGATGGATCCATAAAGAATTGCAAAATATTCATTCCATTTTTGAAACTGAATATCTGAAACCATCTGTGAAAGATTATTCACCGTCAATTCATTGAAGTCACCTGTATATTCTTTTAGAACATTTATATCATGATCTCTCCTTTATTGGATTTTAAAGACATTTTTAAGAAGAAATACAAGATTTGAAGAATAGTGATCTCGCAAAATTATCTTATATAGAAGATAACTCATAAAATCAAAGGAATATACAGATAACTACATAATACATAGATTGCTAATATATAAGCAAGTATGTATTAAATGTTTGGATAGTTATGAGTCTTAATAAAAACAATTTTGAATCTATGTCAGTACACTCCTTTTAATGAACCAAATTTCATAGCAGAATTTGAAATAAGAGTGATAGTCATGTCTCTTCAGTCTTGAGATTTTCAGAGACAGTTGTCTATCAAAGCTGTATTTCAAAAAGCTTTTAAGTATTAGAGTGTAAGACAAGGATCCTTATTTTATCAGAACTAAATAATGTAGTGTCAACCTTGCCTTTAGCAAAACCATTTTCAAACAGGAAATTACTCAATCTCTCATACCAAGCTCTTTAAGCCTGTTTGAGACCATAGATTGATTTCTTAAGCTTGTAGATAAAGTCTGGATGGTTTGGATCTATAAATCCTGGAGGTTGCTTGACATACACTTCTACAGTAATAACTCTGTTCAAAAAATCACTTTTCACGTCTATTTGATAGAGTATAATGTCATGGTTGATGGCATAGGAGAGAAGGAGTCTTATGGCTTCTAACCTTTCTACAGGAGAAAAGGTTTCAAAGAGGTCAATTCCCTCTTTCTGACTGTAGCCTTGAGCTACAAGTCTAGCTTTGTTCCCAACGACTTCTCCAAGTTCGTTAAGCTTGTTTCTGAAGACCCACTTAGCTCCAATGATGTTTTTCTTTTGAGGTTTTGGAACAAGATCTCGTACATCATTTCTTTGAAAATGATTTAGTTCATCTTGCATAGCCATGATCCAACCATTATCTGTTAAAACATCATCAATAAAAGTGGGCTCAATCAATGAAATAAGTCCAAGCATTGAATGATCATTTTTGAAGGCAGATATGGTCCTCAATGGTTCATCTTTATTACCAATGATTTGCCCTTCTGGATGAAATGATTTATATTTAAACGGTCTTTTTGGTTGAATCGAGGCTTTAGTGCCATTCTGAGCAATCACTGAATCAGTAACAGTAGGACCGGTTGGAGTACCTTCAGTTTCTGCAGCTTCTGGTATTTCTTCTGATATAGTAATAGATTCTGAAACATATTCCTTTATACATATATCTTTAGGAACACATACCACAAGTTGTTTTTCATAACTCTGGATGCCTGCAGAGATAACATTTTGGGCCACAGATTTTGACTTGTTATGGTCAGATATTTTGTCATCAAATTTAACATGCATAGACTCTTCAACCACTTTAGTTTCTGAGTTATACACTCTCTATTCTTTTGAGCGTTTAGAGTTTCCTAAAAAGATACCCTTTTGAGCTTTAGCATCGAATTTCTTTAAGTAGTCGTTACTATTCAAAATGTAACATGTACATCCAAATTGATGAAAATAAGAAATGTTGTGTTTTCCACCTTTGAATAATTCATACGATGTTTTATCCAGAATTGGTCTAATATAGATTTTGTTCTGAATATAACAAGCATTATTAACAGCTTCTTCCCACAAGTACTTGAATGTGAGAAAAGTACACAAGAAGGGGGGTTAAATTATGTTTTTTGTTTTCTTAGTTTGAATTTGATCAGAGTTCAGAATCTAAACTGGTGTTCAGATTCTGGTTAGTTCTTAGCAGAAGAATGTTAACATAAGCAAATAAATAATAGCAGAAGACACAAAGATTTATATTGGTTCCTCCCCTAACAGAGAGTAGTCCAGTCGCCTTGCCTCAATAGAGATTTTCACTATAATCAAAACATGATTATAATCGCTTATGCATTATGCATAAGACTTTTACACCTGCTCAAACCCAAGGTCCAAGACTTCTGCTCAAGCTCCTCACTCGAGACTTCATACTCAGGTTCCACTAACCTAAGGCTTCCTTGATCAGGCTCCACACCCAAAACTTCTGCTCTAAGTCACATGAAATGAGCCTCTCTGCTTGCACCTAACTGGCCAAGACTTACTGCTCCAAATTCCATGCATTGAGCATTCCTGCTCATGCCCCTCAGGTCCAAGACTTTAGCTCCAGGTCACATGAAACGTACCTTTCTCTGCTTGCACCCCACTGGCCAAGACTTACTGCTCCTAACTCCATGCACCGAACTATCCTGCTCAAGCCACACTGGCTCAAGGCTTTTCGGCTAAATCAATGTACTTGATTAAGACTTTCATTGCTCAAGCATATAGCAAGAGACTTACGTGGCTCAAGCATCTTGGATCAAGACTTCCTTGCTTTTATCCCAATTATACAAAACTTCTACTCAATTAATCCACTTGATTAAGACTTTCACAGCTCAAGCACATAGCAAGAGACTTACATGGCTCAAGCATCTTGGCTCGAGACTTCCTTGCTTGTATCCCAATGACACAAGACTTTTATCTAAACTACTGAACAAGCTCAGTAGAATAGAAAACAATGTGTACATGATACAAGTATCAGAGGTACGGGAAATCACCACAACAAAGACCTAAAGCTCTTAAGATTTCTAAGATATACAATGTGTAAGAAATCTTAAGTCTTTTACAATTACAACCTACATCAGAAGAATCTGCATAAATATTAAGTTGATAGTTGTTGATCTTGTTACTCCTTCTTCTGGTTGATCCTTATTAAAGATTCAGTTTGAACCTTCAGCCAAATTTATAGCCTTTTTAGAAACTAGTCATTACAGAGGTAACTTGATCAAGAGTCTTTGCCGTTGTTACTCCATAATACAAGAGTCGTTGAAGATAGATACACCAGAAGATCTTGATCCAATGTGTAACATGTTTAAAATTTGAGTCTTCAAGAGATTCTGTACTGATAGAGCCATTGAGAGTAGATATCCATAAAGCATCTCAGCTTTTCTTGAGCCTTGCAATCTATAAACTCTAGCTGACAAACTAATTTGACAATACAACTTGCTTTCTGCAGTACGTACACCTTCAACTTTATCACCAACTCCGAATGGTACCAGAGGCCAATTTACATTCACTAAGTGTAGAGACAATTATGTTGCTTCTTCTCTTGCTGAGACCTTCAGCTTCAGAGTCTATGCTAGACATCACTTAGCAAGTGTTCTTTATATTCTAGAACCAGAAGCTAGCAATTCAGCAACTCTAAAAGTGTGCTTAATGTAGAACAGATTTTGACCATAATATTTACAAGTATTAGAACCTGCACACATCTAACACACAATAAAGCAAAACTTCCTTTAGATTTACTAAAATATATTAATGAAGCAAAACTGACACCAGAATTGACAGGTGAACAAGTCAAGTATAAAATTCATAGCTGTTAAAGAATCTTTAGTTGGTTAAACTGTTAGATAAAATTTCCAAGATATATCATTTAAGATATTGATAAGACTTAATCAATATAAAAACAATAAACACTTGAAACAATGTATGTAACAGTCTATATAAGAACTCTTAGCAAGCTTACTTTCATAATCACTTAATCTTCAAAACACCAAGATGTACAAGCAGAGGCAAATTTGGGTTCTAAAGAGAGATTTCAGAAAGATAACCATACTAAATGCAGCAACTCAGGCAAGTGAAAGCAAAGCAGCAACTGAAGGATCTACTAACAAGCAGATGACTTCAGAAGCTCTCACCTCTTCAACATCCTGACATACCCTAAATTTTGACCACAAGGCTCCACATCATTGTACAAATCATCACCACAATATGGATGTACCTTCATACCTTATCAATCCTTTCAAAGATTGTTGAGTGCTCACTCTAGCCAAGAATTAGGGTTTTGAGCCCTCTCAGAGCACTCAGGCAAAGGATCAATCAAGAATTGACATGATCTTCAACTTGTCAAGCCTCTCAAAACATCCATGAAGGATTAAGAGGTTTCCTTCACCAAGAATCAAGCACAAGTTTGCAACATTTCAAGTTGATCAAGCCTCAAGATCATCAGTGCCACCAAATTAGGATTTTGGTCGACCAAGGCCTCTAGAGAGAAATTTTCATCTGGACATGAGCCAATACTTCAATATATGATTCAAGAAGCTCAAAAGAACCTCATGAGTCCATTCACAAGTTCAAAATAGCCTCAGGGGATGCATATATCAAAAAATCAGGAATTAGGGTTTTGACCTAATTCAGTCCATAAGTTGACTTTTGGAGCAAGGCATGAGCCAAGACCTCAAGATATGCTTTAAGGACCTAAAATACATCATATTGATCCAGTCACGAGATTGAATTGATTCAAAGAACTTGGTTCATAACAAAATATAAGGATTCAAATTCATCTGGACCACAAACTAGGGTTTCTGAGAAAAAGTCAACCATACCATTGACTTTTGAGCAAAGCATGACCTCAAACCTTGGGACATGATTCAAGAAACTCAAAAAAAAAATTTGAATACATCCATTAGTTTCAATTTATCCCAAGGACTTGATTTCATAAAGGATCACAAAGTTCAAGTTTCATCTGATACAAAAAGTCAATTGTGACCAAAACCAAGTTTGCCTTTTGGATTTTTTTGACAAACATGGCTTCTTTAAGCCAAGAACAATGTTAACTTGTGATTTGGATCATCATCAATCAAGAAAAATCAAGAAAAGCGAGGTTACTTGCAAAAAGGGGCAACCTTGAGAAACTTGAAATTTCACTAAGTTATGGAAAATAATGGTTTTTACCCAACTTTGCAAGGCCATAACTTGTGGTCCAAGCAATCATTTTCTCCCATCCAAAGCTCAAATGATAACTCATCTTACATACAACAAGATTGTCCAACAGAGGTACCCCCAAAAAATGCCTAGATTTTGAGTTATGAGGCCATAAAGTTAGGGTTTCATGAGATTTTGACTTTGAGACTTAGAAATTTTTTAGGCAGAATCTGTCTCATGTTTTGCCCAACTTTGGAGGTATTTTTCATTATGATCCAAGATAAATCAAGACCCAATGTAAACATCAAAGTTGAAGTATGATATACAAGCTTTCCAAAGAGTACAAGAACACCCATTGATTCAATTTGAGCAAGAAGTTATGAACCTTATAAAATGCCATTTTCCACCCTGGTTTTCCAAGGCAGATTTAGCAACAACACACGATTTTGTTGTTTTAGTGACTTTGCAAGCCTTGCCACCATGTAAAACAAACATATAAGATATAATGCACTTGCTATCTGTAGAGGAATCATAGTATAGGCACCTATAAGTCAAGAACACTATCCTTTGGCATGTGATCTTTAAGTTTGCAAATCCAAAACTCTAACTTTGTCATTTAGCATTAATGCAGTGCATTGAGGTGGCCTGAATCAGATCATACCAGTCCAAAAAAGTCAAGCCTTATCCAAGAATCAAAAAACCTAAAACCTGCAAGTTCAGCTCAATTCAATGGCTAGAGGAGACTTGGAACATCTAGCCATATCCATTGGGTAAAAGGATGATCCAGCCCCCATTCATTATTCCTTGCAAAACAAACTTCCTCTACTATTAATAGAGGTCATTTATGGTTGATCAAAACACACCAAACCATAACAACACTTGTTTTCCGCCATTTCACTCATCATTCCAAATTTTTAAGTTCATGAGGTGTGAGAATCGAATTTTGCAATAGGGAGCAAATCAACTCAAACCAATGGTCCTAACACCTAACATACATTATATATGAGTGATCCAAACCCTTGAACAACATCTGTAACACCAGATTCATCAAGTTCATATCTCACCCCAAGCCACCTGCAGTTGGATTCGAGCCCACCAATCCAGAGGTTCTCAATCCCTTCCAAGCATCTCAACAAACTCCTTGAGGTCCAAGGAAGCTATCCAGATCATCACTTGGCATCTGTAACACCTCTACATCAAAGTTTGATTTCCTCTTGTGGTACGTGTCGAGGGCACTAACGTGACCGTCGAGCTAAGACTGGAAGTATACAGTTGTTCGCGTAGTTTTAAATAAGGTTGTCGAACCCACAGGGAATGGATAATCAAACTAATGCAATCTATAGTTGCAGTGTAAAGCTAAGGCTATGAGTTTACGAAATTTGCAAAAAAAGGGAAAATACTAGTTCTAGAGGTCTTAGGAAAAAAAATACTAAAATTGAGTCCGGAATGTGGGTTCCGTGCACCTAAGGGACTCGTAGAGGTCGGGTGCTAATTATGATTGCACTTTGTTCCGTAGGAAGTACTAACATAAAGACTCTGCCTCACACTCTCACGCTATCGACAAAAGCCACACCTAACAACCACAGGATTTTGCTCTCGCTCGCCCGTTTTAATTGAAAAGTGTATTTTGGAAGCTAATGAAATCCTAAAGGATGCCTAAAGCGATCTCGCTATTTTTAGGATCGGTGCCTAGTTTCTACTATCCGTTCTTTCCTCACACTCTCGCACTATCGGTCCGAACTTAGTATATCCCTCACTTTCGTGTCAGAATAATAAGACATGAAGAATAGAAACTAAAACCAAAACTAGCATGCAACCACATAAAGCCGTGCCTACATTTTCTACGGAGTCCCGTCGGTAACGACGGTCCTCACACGCCGAACTCAAACAGATTTAGCAAGGCATTTCAATTTTTATTACATACATGATCATGGTAACTTTCATGGCAAAATACATAGCATGCACAAAGTGGAAAATAAAATACTAGACAAAAATAAGAAAAACCTGTAAAGTAAAATGCGGAATTAATTGGTAAAAGAGATGTCGGCAGGCTTGTCCGAAATCAGAAGTACAACAGCAAAGTAAATTACAAAGAGATTGCGATAATTCCTCAATGTGAGTAATTGTCGCTTGAAAGTAATGTATTTGCCTAAACGGAATTCGATAGAGCTTTCGCGTCTAAAATCGGATATATCTAATACAAGAGTGAGGAGTCTTATTTATAGAGCAAAAGGCCAGAAAATAACTCCCAAAACATGCAAAAGAAGTGGAGGGAAAATAGGCCAGCAAAACTGCCCATGAGAGTTGCAGTTTTGAAATTCTATAACTGTGAAGCAATGGCACTCGCCACCAGGCCATGGCGAACGCCATGGTCCTGGCCTTTTTAATTGACGTGGCAGACATCTCATGGTAAGCGTCATCTGGGGACGGCGAACGCCAAATCAGTAAAATGCATAATTCTTCACTTCTTTGCTGAATTTTCTTCTTCTTTTGCTTTTTGTTGATCTTTTGCCCGTTTTCTCCACAGACGAAGCTATCAACTACAAAACACATAAAACACGATTAAATGCTAATAAAAACTCGAATAAAATGAACGAAACAAATGCGTAATGAGCCATAAAATACGATACAATTTCTCGTTATCAAACTCCCCCACACTAAGACTTTTGTTTGTCCTCAAGCAAACTCCCGACTTAATTAAAAACAGCAAGTACAACATCCGAAATCAAAATACGACACGATAATAAAACCGAGCACAACCAATAAACTTATGCTAAAAGATAGGTACTAGACTTCGACAATTTAGGATATTGTGATGTCACACATCCGCACTTACGGACCAAGACTCCCCCTATGCAATACTAATCCAAAGCGTACCATTATAACTCGACCTATATTCCTTGTCTCTTTTTCCCTCTTTTTCATTCTCGCGCGATCACATTAAGCCCGTTATCCCTACACTTGCATGGTAAGTGAACTTGTTAGTGTTTATGATCTCGATTTTTCAACTTTTTGCAACATTACTTCTTTTCTTTTTCTTTTCTTTTCGAATTTCCAGAATCCGATCCGTTGGGCTAAATGGCCGGGTGAGGGTCACCTGACTTAGAAGGAAACGAATTCCTTCATTCGCTGTTCTACAATACAGCTCAAATGAAATTATCATCAAGTTTTTTTCGAGATCACCACATATTTGCATCGTTTCATTACTTAGCATGTGTTTTTTTATGGTGTTGACCGGTAACATAAACTACTCAAGAGACTACTATAGAAACTCAGAAATCAAGGTCTCGGCATAATGGTTATTTAGATCGGTACCGCATACCTAGGGAATCTAGGGTGTTAAAACGGTATCGACAATGTCAATACTTTCCCAAGTCTAAATAACAAAGCCTAAAGGTGAAAAAGTGTCATGTAATAGATTCGGATGAAAAAAAAATCGTTGGGGTTGCTTTTTATCGATCTTAGGGGAGTTTTTCTAACGAAAGGAAAAAGGTAAAGTACAATAAGACTCAATTACGCATAAACGATTCGACATAAAATAAACTAACTAGAAAGCATGAAAATAACATAAAAGTAACGAAAAACAAAGCAAGTAAAACTCCTCCCCCACACTTGAACCAAACATTGTCCCCAATGTTTTAGTACAATATGAAAAAGGAGTGGAAGAACCTGGAATAATCAATGAGGATGGCCTCGGCCACGGTGTCGTCCAATACCTCTGCCAATGAAAGGGTTAGGAACATGCTGAACATACTCCCTCAAAGAGGTAACCTGCATCCTCATGCTCTCCATCTGCTCAGTCAGATCTACCATATCATGCTCGATACGCTCTGTAAAGTCAACATGCTGTTGGTTGGGAAGATCTACAGCAACTCTGATATCCTCTTGTTGACGCTGTAAGTTCTGGAGCAGCAAGTCACGCTCTACCTCCCTGTCATTTTGATACCGTAGTTCGGATAAAATATCATCCAAACTGGTTTGGGTAGAAACCTAATCGTACTCCTCCCGAGGCTGGTAGGTACCTGAAAATTGGTCAGAAATAGAGGGTGCGGTGTGTTCTCTGTGACTCGGACCTGGGATGTTAGCATTGGCACGGGTGCCAGGCTGGTGTACAAATTCAAAGGTCTCAGCAAAGGCCCTATTTACAGTTTTGTCATCTAAGTTTGGGGCCTCTGTATCAAATAGCCAATTCGTGCTAACACACACATTAATGCGCGAAACACATGATAAATCTACACTCCTCACCTCCCTATTCCTGATCATGAGCCTATACTTGCCGCTTGGCACATTCTTGATAAGTTGCATATTGCGACAGTAATCTATGTCAACAAAAGGGGCGGCTAATCCTTCGAGGGCAGCCAACTGAGGTTCAAGTTCTAAAGCCATAGCAATGGAGGTAATCACTCATCCTACACAAATGTGACCACCGGACCGACTAGCAACAGAAGAAAGGTAAGCCAATAAGAAAGGTGTGTGATTGACCTTTGTCTCCGATAATGCATAGTGACTGAAAAATAAGTCTTTAGAATTCACATTCCCTGTGTTTTCTCTCCTAAAGATGGTGTTTGCAAGAACGCGATGGAAGTACCTACTCGCTGGGTTGTGAATGGAAGTGGTCTTTAGACCTTCCCATGAGATAACGGTCTTGCTAGTGATTTGGCAGCAGAAGCCTAAGGCGTTGGCTTCCCACTCGCTTTCGAGCGGTGCCAAACAAGCGTACTCTTCCCCACTCAGAAACTGAAAAATCTCTCCTATCCTCTCTACCAGCAGCGAGTAATCTCTATTAAGCATTCTAAAATTCGCAGTGCCAGTGGTGCGGGACATGCCATGCAAGTATTGGAATGAACTCAAAACTCATAGGTTAGTCTAGTAAAAGTATGGCTCAGAGTAGAAAAAAAGTGGAACAAACCTACATTATTCAGCATCCAGTTAATATTGTCGAACAATCCTAGTGCACGGGCAGTATCTATATGAGCATAACGTGTGGCTTTGACAGGTCTCTTATATATTTTATGAAAAACAGCCCTCTATCTCTCGCCAAGGATACCTTCGGGAAATTCAATTCCCATGTAATCACTGTCACGAGCAATTCTAGGAGGCATTGTGAAAATTTTTTGGAAAGGTTTAGAGAGTTTGGAAACTAGAACAGGGAGTAAGAGTTTGAGAATGTTGTTGGTGATGATGAACAATGATGTTTGAATAGTTTAAATAGAAGGATAAAGGGTATATGAGTGGTTAGGGGTTAATGGGATAATTAATGGGTAGTTATGTGGGTGGTTACTGATGTTGAGGGAAGTTGAAAGGATTTCAATTGAAATCCGCGTGTTTTTCTGCAACAGAATATGTGCAGAAAAAACTGCAACTTCCGTCTCCATGGCGAACGCCATTAAGCACATTGCGAATGCCATGTGTTTAATGTTGAAAATTTGAAATTGAAGAGACTGATGGCGAATGCCATCATGCTGTGGCGAACGCCATCCGACAGAATTGTGTAGAATTCAATTTTTAGCTGAGAAGCAGTCTGTTTTTGGATTTTTAATAATTAAAAGACACATAATACATCAATACATTTGCAGAATGAGATTAAGATTATAGAAAATTAAAATAAACATTAAAAGTTACGAAACAATCAAAGAAACAAAAAACAAAAAATAACATTAATTCAAAAACTATAACATCATGTCTTTGCTGACGAAGCGACAATACAAAGAATGCAAATTACAACTGAATGGAAATACAATAAAAACAATAAGAACTTCATTGGTACAAATCATAGCATCACTTGCTAAAGTGCCTAGTGAAAGAATGGACTTGCTAGAATAAATGGTCAAATTGTTCATTTGCAATGTCCATGAATCCAATGAGGTCCCCTCAGATGGAAGTAATCTCATCCCTAAGGGTGTCCACTTATCACTATAGAGCACTAATGGCAGAAGCATAATCTACACGAGCTCCAGAGATGTGTGAAGTGGCATCAGGGGGATTGGCATCAGGTATCTCATAAGGTTGTGGGTTCTGGGGTGGTGTTGGTGATTCACTCTCTTCCTCAAGGTCATAAAGCCAATTATTCCTATTATGCACATTTTTCCTCTCGTGGTTAGGCAAGGTAAAGTTATGGACCACTTTGTTGTCAATTAGGAACTCAAACTCGGCTGGTCCTAGGTTAGCCAACATACCACGGTTAAAACAGAAATTTAGGTGCATCAGATGGATGCCTCTATAAGCACGGATGCGGTTAAGTTGGTAACGAAAACCTATTGCCTCAGCGATCATGGTTACTAAACCTCCAGCAAGGATAGGACCATTGGCTGCCTAAGCAATACAGTTCAAGCTTGCCAACATAAAGGAAGCAGCATACACAGGCCTTCCCTGTGAAGCACAGTACATAATGAATAATTCATCTTTGGAAACAGAGATGATATTTTCTTCCTTACAAAACAAGGTGTGAGCCAAAATCTTATGAAAGTACCTAAAAGCAGGGTAATGTATGTTACTAGAGAACATAGTGTCAGGTTCTGGATGGTAGTTACCAGTAATGGTTCCCCAAAAGTAGTTATGGTCAAGGGCAGTAAAAGCATCATCAAGTGTCACTGAATAGGCATCAGGTCCATTAGGAAACTCTAACAAGTTAGCCATCTCGTGATGGGTAAAGCGGTGTTTGGTGTTAAACAGCCTGAATGTAGCCAAACCTCTGCCAAATCCAAGACCTCGGCTAGGATCATAATACAATGAGCTAAGAAACTCTAGGGTCAGCATACGGTAAGGATTATATTTGTGCCTCACACCAAAGTTCACCCAACCAATCCGGTCAAGCAGGTACATCACACTGTCCCTCAAACCTAAGGTGGTCAAGGTACGGCCATCAGGGTAAATAGGGAGTGTCAATTCTCTCTGAACTAGAATGTCAAATCTGCGTCTCTGAGCATCAGCCTTAAATACAATCTCCACATCGGCATTGTGATCCATACTCTAAGTCAGTGAAAGCTATCCTAAGCTAAGCTAGCCTAAAAATAGACAAAGAGTACACTATCAACAAATTGTACCGTGAAGGTGTCAAAAACAAATATAATAGTTATAATAATAGTAGTAATAATAATAATAATATACAGACACATGAACAGAAAATAAAGATAAAACAAAAAAGAAAAAGGGGTAAACTCTAGAAATATAAGAATCATGAGTTGCCTCCCACGCAACGCTTGTTTAATGTCTTTAGCTCGACATCAGGGTCGAACTAGTCTTTCGAAGAAGCGGGTAGCTCCTCCAACTTATAACTTACGCATAAATATTTTTTTTCTATGTTATGGTAGTGTTTCAGTCTCTGCCCATTAACAATGAAGGTCTCGTCATATTTCCCTTTAATTTCCACTACTCCGCTTTGGAGAACTCTTACAACTTCGAAGGGTCTAGACCATCGGGAACGAAGTTTACCAGGGAACAACTTTAGTCGAGAGTTAAAAAGGAGAACTATGTTACCTTGGTTGAACTCCCGTCTAGTTATTCGTCTGTCATGCCAGTGTTTGGTTCTTTCCTTATATATTCGAGCATTTTCATACACATCTAACCTAAGTTCCTCTAGCTCATAGATGTCGAGAATTCTTTTCTCTCCTGTCGCCGTATAGTTCATATTCAAGGTCTTAATGGCCAAATAAGCTTGATGCTCAAGTTCGACAGGCAGGTGACATGATTTACCATAAACTAGTTTGAATGGAGTGGTTCCTATAGGAGTTTTGTAAGCTATTTTATAAGCCCATAGAGCTTCATGAAGTTTTGCAGACCAATCCTTCCTAGAGGTCGCAATTGTTTTCTCTAATATTTGCTTGATCTCTCTATTGGAAACCTCCACTTGTCCAATCGTCTGAGGGTGATATGGTATTGCTACTCAATGTCGCACTCCATATTTAAGCAATAGCTTCCCAAAAATATTCGAGATAAAATGGGATCCACCGTCGCTAATGACAACTCTTGGCACACCGAATCTTAGAAATATTACATTATTAAAGAGTCTTATGACTACTAGTGCATCGTTTGTAGGAGAAGATATTGCTTCGATCCTCTTTGAAATATAATCAACTACAACGAGTATATAGTGCCAAAGGATGACGGAAAAGGGCCCATGAAATCTATTCCCTAAACATCAAAGACTTCTACTTCTAAAATACCTCTTAGCGACATCTCATCGCGTCTAGAAATGTTACCAATGCGTTGACATCGGTCACAATTTGTGACAACGGTGTGGACGTCCTTCCAAAGGCTAGGCCAAAATAGGCCAGACTGTAAAATCTTCGCGCAAGACTTTGAAATGCTTGCATACCCTCTAAAAGGTGCAGAGTGGCAATGAGATATGATATCTTCAACTTCAGATTCAGGGACACATCGACAGAAAATTCCATCGGCGCCTCGCTTGAAAAGTAGGGGCTCATCCCAATAATAATGTTTGAGATCGTGGAAGAATTTTTTTCTTTTGTTAGTAGGATAAATCTGGTGGAAGTACTCCAGCTGCCAGGTAATT
Source organism: Lathyrus tuberosus (assembly GCA_022829125.1). Taxonomy (NCBI): domain Eukaryota; kingdom Viridiplantae; phylum Streptophyta; class Magnoliopsida; order Fabales; family Fabaceae; genus Lathyrus; species Lathyrus tuberosus. The sequence goes on from JALAZF010000153.1 coordinate 1,167,033, forward strand.
TACAAAGTCAGCATACCACGACAGTGAGGTCTTTGAGCATATTGATTCCACTACTTCATCTGTTTCTGCGTCATGATAAATTGAAGAGCTTTCACTCGTTACGCTTTCATTTTCTAACTGGGCTACAAGTCTATCGTATGGAAAATCGTCATTGATGGGGACTCACTCAGGTTCTTGATCCTCAATTCTAGAAAGGTGATCCGCTACTACGTTCGCGATTCCTTTCTTATCTTTGATTTCCAGATCAAACTATTGGAAAAGCAAGATCCATCTTAAAAGTCTCGACTTAGCATCCTTCTTATTCAACAGATACCTAATTGTGGAGTGATCGGTATAGACAACTATTTTCGCTCCCACTAAGTAAGAACGAAATTTATCTAAGGCAAACACAACAACTAGGAGTTCTTTTTCTGTGGTAGCATAGTTCATCTGTGCACTGTCTAGGTGTCATACCCCAAATTTTGACCACCAAGATTTCCCATCATTGTGCAAATCATCATCACAATATGGATGAACCATCATGCCTCATCAATCTCCTCAGAGATGTTTGAGCATTCACCACAATCAAGAATTAGGGTTTCAAGCCCTCTCAGAGCCTTAGATAAAGGATCAATCAAGAAATGACATGATCCTCAACTTGTCTAAACCTCTCAAACATCCACAAAGGATCAAGAGGACTCCCACTTCAAGAATCAAGCACAATGTTGCAGCATTCCAGGTGGATCAAGCTTTAAGATTGCCCAGGTCACCAAATTAGGGTTTTGGTCGACCAAGGCCTCCAGATGAAAATTTTCATCTGGGCATGAGCCAATGCTTCAAAGCACAACCCAAGATACTCCAAGGGACCTCATGGACCCAATCATCAAGTCAATTTAACCTCAGGGGATGCATTTACCAAAAATCAGGAATTAGGGTTTCTTGACCTAATTCACCCCTAAGTTGACTTTTGGGACAAAACATGAGCCAAGACCTCAAGACATGATTTGAGGGTCTCCAATACACTACATTGATCCATTAGCAACAATGTATTAATCCAAGAAGCTTAATCTACAAGTTTCAAGGAAAAAGTCAACTGTGCCTTTGACTTTTGACCAAGACATGCTCCCAAACCTTGAGACATGATTCAATACACCCTATAACACCTATGGAATCCATCCATTAGATTTGATTTAGGTCAAGGGCTTGGTTTCACAAAGGATCGCACAGTTTGGATTTCATCCGATAAAAAGTCAACTGTACAAAAATCCAAAGTTTGACTTTTTGAATTTTTGGTCAACCAAGGTTCTTTAACCCTAAAACAATGTTAATATATGATTTGAATCATCATTCATCAAAAAAAATAAAGAAAGTGAGTTAACTTGTAAAAGGCGTAACCATAAAAAACTTAGAATTTTTCTAAGTTATGGAACAAAGTGGCTAGGGTACCAACTTCCAAGGACCATAACTTGAGATCCAAGAAACCATTTTGGATGGTCCAAAGCTGGATTTGTAGGTCTTGCTACACTCTACAAAAGCTTCAACTACAGCTCATTCCAATTCCTCATGGATTTTTAGTTATGGAGTGATCAAAATGGCTGAAAACATGAAATTGGTACTTTTCCAACACTTAGTGAAATTTTCACTAAGTCAAAATCTGCCTTACTTTTTCCAAAATGTAGGGGCAGTTTTCACCTTGATCCAAGTCAAACCAGGTGTAGGGGTTGACATCAAAGTTAAAGTATGCCATAAGGGCTTTCCAACAAGTACCAGATCATCTCCAAATTCCATTTGAGCAAGGAGATACAACCCTTGGAACATGGCATCATGAACTAATTTTTACAAGGCAGAATTTGTGCATTTTGCTCGATTTGTCCAAATCTGATAAATCCAAGCCTTGTCATAAATTTTGACACATCTGAGGATCAAATCCAAGGGGGGTGATCTAATCTCCAAGCCTCCAAAGTCCAAGAATCTACAAGTAGCCATGCCAAACCTAAAAGAGCTAAAAAGTGTCAAGACTCCAATTTTGTTTCCAAGCCTTTAATGAATGCATCAAGGTGGCATGAACTGAGCCTATTCCAACTGAATTTAGTCCAAACTTATCAATGGCTAAAGGAGACTTGAGATTCCATTTGATCACAATTGGCCACAGGCCTGTACCAGTTACCATTCACTATTGATGCCAAAACAAACTTGTTGCACTATAAATAGACATCAATTGTGATCAGTTTGAGTACACCAAAGCACCCAAATGGATGCTTTCCTCAAAATTACCACTTTCACTCCAATTTTGCCTTCTAACTCAAGTCACTATCGGGTTTTGAGTTTGAGAGCAATTCCAACCAAACCAATCACACACACACCTCACATATAACATATAGAAGTGATCCATAACACAAAATCACATCTGGAACATCAGATTCTCAAAATCACCAGCCAATTGCTCAAGTTCTAGACAGATTTACAGTTAGGGTACCATCTCAAGTTCCAGATCATTTCCATTCATTCCAAGCATTCAAGCACAATCCTTGGCACCTAGGGAAGCTGTCCAGGTCATTGGAACCTAGATGTAACACCTCTAACTCAGAACTCGATCACCAGCTGCAAGAGGTAAGCATTAACTCTTCAAACTCCATGATGCATGCATATTTTACTACACAATAATTTTGCCATATGTTCCTAATCATGTATGGAGTGATAACCCCCAATCAATTGCCTTGAATCAGTCGTGTATGGAATTTCATGGTGTTCATGCTAAAATTAGGGTTCTTGAGATTTTCTTCTGATTTCTCACTCAATACTCAAAATAAATGCAATTAATCTATATGGTTGTGATCCTTGTTCAAAAACGAGCAAGATTGGTACTTGAATCGTGCAAAACCATTGAGAAATCATGGAGAAAAGTGAGAAAATTCAAATCTGGAAAAACAGAGGGCGCGGGCAAGAACTTGGTGTTCTTGGCGCCCTTTTTCAAATTTTTGAATATTTGCATATTTTGTTATTTTTGTTAATTGATTCAAAAATTAATTTCTCTATGAATATTTATGTTTTTAAATTGATTCTTTTTCTCAAAATTCACTAAAATATTTAAATATTTTATTTTACAAAAAAATCCAATTTATATTATTTATTTAATATAGTTAGAATTTTTGTAATTAATTTCATTTTTGTTGTTTTTAAACATTTTTAAATCTTTGATCTTTCAAAACCCATTGAATTTCAAACTCTCATGTAATTGAACATGACTTTTCAAAATATTTTTCAAGGTGTACAACTTATTTTTGAATATATTTGGTATTTTATATCATTTTTTTCATTTAATTTCCTTTGAAAAATAACATTTTTATTTAAAATTAAGGTTTCCTCTTTATTTTAAAATTTAAAAACTCTTTGGGCCTCTAATAGAGTGTAAGACCCAATCCCTTTGTAAATAAAACAATTTTGGGCCTCACACATTGTATAAGTCCCTCTGTATATTTTCAAAAGTTCGGCGCGATCGTCGCCTTTATAACAAAATCAATTGGGCTTCTCCTTGAGCTATAAGACCCATCTTTATTCATTTTCAAACTCTATGGGCCTCTAATAGAGTGTAATACCCAATCCCTTGCTGTACAAAAATAACCTTGGGCCTCAGTCATTGTATAAGTCCCTCTGCGATTCTCAAAATGACGGTGCGATCACTGTCTTTCATTGGGCCTCCCCTCGTGTTGTAAGTCCCATCTTTCTTTTTCAAAACCTCTTTGGGCTTATCCTTGAGTTGTAAGACCCATCCCTTTATACAAAAAACCTTTTTGGGCCTCAGTCGTTGTATAAATCCCGATACGACATTCAAAACAACTGTGCGATCACTGTTAAAACTTGGGCCTCTCCTTGTGTATAAGCCCCAACAATCCTTCCAAAAACAACTTCTCTTTTGATTTAGATTCAAATATACATGTTGTTATCAAAACTTTCTTTAATTTCTTTAAACAACTAACCATACAGCATGGAAGCTTGCTCACCTGTAAGTTTTTATCAGCTTTCTTTTTACATGCTTTCATATATATAATTGTATTGTAGGAAGCTGCGCACTCTAGTCTTCTTTCATATCCTTTTAAAATACTTGTCATATATAAACTGTATATATACTAGTATAGTTATTTAGAGTTTTCCCCGGAAACTAGGTCTAGAACTAGGTAAAGCCAGTTGGTCACTCTCGGATACAGTCAAAACTAGATCCACATAGGATTTCCAAATACAATCTTGCCTTCTCTTGGACTTAAACAATATGGAACAAAGAGAAAGGCAGTATTCTCAGTGAACCTTTTCTCAGGTTGTCACTATTAGAAATTGTCAAAGAAATTCTACTCCCCAGAGTTGATCTATTCTCGGTGAATAGCATCTCTTGAGTTTCTTCCAACCTCAGAACTTTCACTAAATGATCTATTCTCTGTGAATAGAATTTCTTGAAATTTTCTTGGTTTGGGACCCACAGGCTTCCTAAAAGAATCCCCGCCTTCTCTTGGGCTTTGTACAAGGACCCTCCGGCTTCTTAGAAGTTCTCATGCCTCCTCTTGGGCTTAATACAAGGACCCTAAAGACCTCCTAAAGGTATAAGACAGAACTTAGTCATCCTTTGCTAGAGCGGTCTTTCCAGTGTCAAATATCAGACCAATTTAGGGTTGATTCTCATCCCTTAAAACACCCGCCTCCTCTTCGGCATCATACAAAAGATAAAACTCTTCCACACCAGTAGACTTGGACAATCTAACCTTGAGTCTCAAAGACATTCTCAAGTTCCTCACAAACATAGGAGGAAACCCGGTCACTCTGGATAAATCTCCTGTAGAGTTAAAACCCATGGGTTCTAAAACCAAGTCTCTCTCCTAAAAAATCCCCCAACCAGGGTCAGTTTATCATCAGTATAACACTATCAGAACCTCAAGGCATCTGATACCTCAACTCTTCTATAACCCTCAGCAAGAGTTGATTCCCCATTTGGGCCTGCCTCGGGATCTCAATAATTCCCAGTAGAAGCTAGCCTCCTCTTAGGCTTTGTATAAGGACCTTTCCTCAGCACAGTTAGCCTTCTCTTGGGCTTTGTACAATGATTCTCCCCAACAGAGCAAACCTTTTCAGTCTCTCTTGTTGAGTCAATCACTTCCAGACTCTCTTGTTGAGTCAATCACTTTCCAGACTCTCTTATTGAGTCAATCACTTTCAGACTCTTTTGTTGAGTCAATAACCTTTCAGTACTCTCTTGTTGAGTCAACCCTTTTAGCCTTAATCTCGGGCTTTGTACGAGACAAATAAAAGCACTCTCTTGTTGAGTCAATCTTTTCCAACCTCCTCCTAGGCTTGGCATAAAGATTTCCCCTAGCAGAAATCAGACTCCTCTTAGGAAGAATGATTTCTCCAGCTTGTTCAGCCACAATCCTGGGCTTCGTACAAGATAAATAAAAGCACTCTCTTGTTGAGTCAAACCCATTTAGCCTCAATCTTGGGCTTTGTACAAAACATAAATCTTCATAACTTCCTCTTAAGCTTGGGACAAATATCTTCCCCAACGGAGTCAATTCCTCCTAGCCTTCTTTAGACTTTGAGAAATAAATTCCCTAAGTTGAGTCAAACTCTTTTCAGCCTCAATCTTGGGCTTTGTACAAGACAGATAATACTCTCCCGCAGAGTCAAACTCATTTCAGTCTCAATCTTGGGCATTGTACAAGACACATAAAATATCCTCATCCGAGTCAGTTAAATTTCCCCTTTCAGCCTCATTCTTGGGCTTCGTACAAGACATATACAAACCTCCCCGGCGGAGTCAAAATCTCTTTTAGCCTCAATCTTGGGCTTTGTACAAGACAGATAGAACACTTTCCCCGGAAAAGTCAAACTTCCAGCCTCCTCTTAGGCTTTGTATAATGACATCCCCAAAGAGTCAAATCTCTTTCAGCCTACTCTTAGGCTTTGTATAAAAACTTCCCTAGAAGAGTCAATCAACCTCTTAGCTTCAACCTTGGGCTTTGATCAAGGCACACAAAAATCAATAATCCCCTCAGAGGAAGTCCAATCCCTCTTTAGATATGACAAGTTCTCTCTCAGTCAAACTTCTTTAGCTTCAATCTTGGGCTTCGAACAAGACACAAATAAATAACCTTTTAGCTTCAATCTTGGGCTTTGAACAAGACACCAAATATCTTTTTCCTCCCTTAGAATAGGAGGAACTACGATTGCTTCGATTTCCCTATTTCGTTTAAACGGGAATACGTAGGCATAAGATTGTGAAATCTTAGCGAGCATACTAATCAAAAACTCTAGGTTCAGTACCTTCATATCAATCAAAACTTAGGTCCAGTACCTTACCAAAAACACCTGAACATCAACAAAAACTCACTCATCTCACTCATACTTCCCAAGAAACTTTCCCAACCCATTAACGGATAAACACCATCAAGTACAAAGCAAAACCTAGAGCTAATATCCTGTGGATAACCACATATAGGATGGGTAATTGAAAACTCCCCATTGTATAACCTGACCCCGGACCCCCCAATCTTTTTAAGTGTTTGTTCAGTTAAACATTCGCATGCAAGGTTAGTTTTAGATAGCTTCCCTTTCCCTTCCAGATTAACGGGATAAATAAGAAATCAGAAAGTAGCACCCCCTCTTCATTGTGGGAAGAAACCCAAAAATCAGCGATAAGGTGGTCGTATCACCAACAAAAATCGCTCGCTACAGTAAAATGGCGACTCTGCTGGGGATGTTATCATTTTAGTTAGGACTAGGATCATAGCTCTTAAGAGGTCTAGGATGCTAGTTTTAGGAATAAATATATATATCGCTTTTCCTAATTGATATCCGTGTTTACTTTTCTGCTAATGGGACTGCGGGTGATGCCGCATCTGGAAAGTTTGAGTGACACATAAGATAAGTGATGGCATTAGACGGGTAATCTTACAGGGAGTGACTCCCAAATAAGAGACCCCGGTAGACCATTGAATCAGTGGAGATACCTTTTGCGGATTCAATGTCTAAACGACTTCGGTTGTTGAAAGCAGATTGTTCGATTGTGGTGTCCATGAAACTGAGGATTTAGTAGGCTGAGACCATGTTACTATTTTGTAGTGCGGAAGCTATCGAAAATAGTTGTCACGCGATACTACCCTCATTTGAGATTACTCTAAGATATTGCAGCTCGCTCGGGTGAACCAGCCTGCTGTTGTTATCCCAAGGGGGGTCAATGATTTTTAGGACATGTACAAAAAATCACCAGTACAACCTTTGGGGATGGGTAGAGCCATGACTTCATGACACTGAACCTTTGACCCCATGTTTTTTCTATGTTTTTGTGTGCTGCATTCATGCATTCATTTCATTAAAAAACTTTAAACAAATAAAATATTCTTTTCTAGTCTCTCTTCTTTTCAAATTAAACTAAGACAATGATTGCAAATATCAGAGAGAAAGATTGCGTTATGGATTTTGGTAGAAGGAAGACTCACAAGTACCTTCAAGGTTCCAAAATTAGAGGATTTGAGAGGGTTGGCAAGGATGATCACCAACCCTGATGCTTTCAGAGCTAAGTACGGAGGACTGCTGTCTCTGTTAAGGGTCCATGTAAATGAAGGAATCCTATCTACGCAGATCCAGTTTTATGATTCGATCTATCACTGTTTCACTTTCTCGGATTATCAACTAGAACTAACACCGGAGGAGTACTCTCACCTGACTGATTTACCCATCACTGACCAAGCTCCCTTTTCTGGACTGGAAGAAATTCCAAAGGATCATACCATTGCAAGAGCTATCTATTTGGATGAGTAGCAAGTCAGGACTTACATGACCATTAAGGGTGGAATCCAAGGTTTACCAGCCAAGTTTTTGATAAAGAAAGCTCTGTACTTTGCTAGTATAGGGAACGTGACTTCTTTCGAGAGCGTCTTTGTTCTGCTCACCTACGGGTTATTTCTATTTCCCAACATTGATAACTTCGTTGATATCAATGTCATTAAGATTTTTCTAATTGGTAACCCTGTACTAACCCTGCTCGTAGATGCTTATCATTCTGTACACTTAAGGAATTTGTACAGCGGAGGAATGATCACATGCTGTGTACCCCTGCTATACAAATGGTTCACTTCTCACCTGCCCAGGTCTGCTACTTTTTGGGATCATAAGAGTACTCTACATTGGTCACAGAGAGTCATGTCTCTTACCAACTCTGACAGCGATTAGTACAATCGAATCTATGACGGGATAAGAATCATTGACCGTTTTGGAAATTTCCCTAATATACCCCTCATAGGAACTAAAGGAGGAATCAACTATCATCCAGTTTTAGTTCGTCGTCAATTTGGATACCCGATGAGACATGTCTCGCGTAATGTTCATCTGGAAGGTCTTTTCTTCAAGGAAGGAGAAAATGATAGGGCACTAAAGACCGAAATAGTGTATGCCTGGAAACATGTTCACAGGAAAGGAAGAGAGTCTCTAGGAAAACCAGACTGTGTCTCTGTGGAACCTTATCTCCACTGGGTACAAACTAGAGCTCTCAAACTGAGGATGCCTTACCCTCGTCAAGAAGTTCTTCCATTAAAGGAATATGTCCTTTATTTTATGTCTGATACGGAAAAACTCCAGGTCACCCTCAACAAAGTTAAACAAGAGAAGAAGTCTTGGAAAAATAAGTACCGTATTCTCAATGTGGAGCGTACCAAAATACAGCAACTATTAAAATAAAAGGATGCTCTGATCGAGATTTTAGAGCAACATGCTTTAGAAAATCAAGAAGACCAAAGGAATTTGCTCGCTCCTTTCACTTGGCAAAGGAATGACAACCCGACAACGGCTAAAGAGCCCCGGTCAAAGAAAAGGAAAGTACCAGAACCAGCACCTGAGCTCTCCTCAGAGAGGACTCAGGACCCATAAGCTTAGACATTTCCTTTACAGCACTTTGTAAATTACTATATTTCCATTTCCGCAATCTTTAAATTCAATAAAATGGGGTTTCCCCACTGTATGATATTTGCAATCCAATTGTCGATGTTTCCTTTGATTAAACAAAAAAACAACTAATATAATCATTGCATATCATTCATCATTCTCACCTAACGCTTTCTTCTTACCTATGAATCTCATGTTTGTGTCTCGATTCTAGAGAGTCAAGTTGTTTCATTCGTATAATACTCGGGCCAATCGACAAAAGAAAATGGATAATCTCGAGGAAGAGAACAGAGAGTTGAGAGAAGAAATCGACGCTCTGAAAGAAGATCTGAGGAAACTTCACGATGACATGCAAGCTCTGGCAGCGGCTCAGATACAAAGGACTGTGATCTCAGAGATCACATCGACTCCCATAGTGGAAAAGTATGATCCTCGATATAACATGCCTAAAGATTGTCCCTGGGGCATGCCTATTAACTATATCCCGAAAGGATATATTCTGCCGATCACGGAAGATCCGGAAACTGCAGCAGGAACTGCTAAGCCTGAAGGTTACAAACTTCGGGAAAGTGAAGATGCAAGAGGCATGACAGCAACTCCTGAAGGTTACAAACTTCGGGAGAGGGAAGCACCAAGAGTCACTGCCGTAATGACTATACCACCACCCGTGGTACACACTGTCCCGGAAGGACAGATTCCACATATACTTTCTGGTGGAAATGAAAGTATGTACGATAGGTTGAATGAGTTCCAGGAATAATTCCTGGAGATAAAGAAGGAACTGCATGCCATTCGCGGTCAGGATCTATTTGGAAAAGATGCCGCAGACCTTTGTTAGGTCCTCAATGTGAAAGTTCCGCACAAATTCAAGGTGCCTGAATTTGAAAAATACAAGGGTAACTCTTGCCCTCAAAGTCATTTGGTGATGTACGCTCGAAGGATGTCAACTAAGATAGAGAAACAATAGCTATTGATCCACTATTTCCAAGATAGTTTAACCGGTGCCGCACTCAAATGGTACATGGGTTTGAACAGCACTAAGATCGTCACTTTCAGAGATCTTGGCACTGCCTTCATTCAGCAGTATAAGTATAACCTGGACATGGTACCAGACAGAGATCAACTCAGAGCCATGACGCAGAAGGACAAGGAAACCTTCAAGGAATATGCTCAAAGATGGCGTGAAATTGCCGCCCAGATTTGTCCACCTCTTGAGGAAAAAGAGATAACAAAAATCTTTTTGAAAACCTTGAGTTCATTTTACTACAACCGAATGGTCGCCAGTGCGCCCAACGACTTCACCGAGATGGTGAGCATGGGAGTTCGTCTTAAGGAAGCAGTCCGAGAAGGACGTCTGGTCAACGATGTTGGACCATCAAGCAGTACCAAAAGATACGGTAGTGCTCTCCCTAAGAAAAAAGAGCAAGATATTGGTAATATCTCTCTCGGAAAGCAAAGGCGACGGTACCAACCAATAGCAGCTATAACTCCTGCTATTAATCCTGCGCATGTTCCTACGTATCAACCTCTGGTTGCTCAAAGCCAACCGAATCAACAACAATATCAGTAAAGGACCCAACAGCCTCTTAAGCAGACTCGTTCTCAGTACAATAACAACCGTACAACGCGACCACCAGGGTTCGACCCTATACCGATGTTGTACGCATAACTGTTTCCACTACTACTGGTCAAGGGGCACGTCCAAACAAGGTCTCCTCTTATAGTACCGGAAAATCCGCCTTTTTGGTTCAAAGCGGATCAAGCTTGCCCTTATTGTAACGCCCTATTTTAATTTATTTAACTGTCGTGTGTTATTTTAATTGTTTGGCATTGTGGAGGGCGTGCGATTGAGAGCGTAGGTGTAGTGTCCTTAGGGGAACCGGTAAAACAGATATGTCGGGATAATAATAAAGCAATGATGAATAATGTGGGGGCATATCTGATAATAGTAGTATGAGATATATTATTATTATTATTATGTCAAATATTATTAACATTACTATTATTATTGTGGGTAGAATTATTATTATTATTCTTATTATTATTATCAAATATTATTAATATTAAATAAAATCAGAATTTAATTAATAATATGGTTAGTGGGAGGAAAATAAGGAAAAGTGGACCTTAATCAGGATTAGGGACAATTTTGGTAATAATCACATTTTCACCAATAGAGAGTTAGAGAAGGAAGAACAAGAGGAAGAACTAGGGCTTTTGCATCATCAATTTTCGTAGGATTTTTTATCAAGAATTCGAGGTAAGGGGGAGGATGGGTTCATAGTGGGTGATAATTGCATGAGAGGGTAGTGAGGGGTCCTTTCCCTTGTAGGAATTTGTATGCATAAATTCTGTCTTTGTGAATCTGTTGTTGTATGACTGAAATTGTGATGAAAATTGTGTGAATCAATTTATTCTGTCATGATCTATGTAAATACATTATGTTGTTGCTGCTATGTGAATGTTAGTATTGTAGATCTGGTTTTGTTGCAGGTTTGAGAGAAAGATTGTAGATCTGTAGGTGATGATTTTGCTAGAATAATGAAATAGGATAGTAAGATGAAATTACAGGTCTTAAAATCAATGTTGAAACCAATTTAGAGCAGATCTGGGTGCTAGAAGTGAGACCAAAGTGAGCAGATTCGGACTGATATGAAAAATTGGGATTTTTCACAGTCTCTGCCCATACACGTAATAGAGGAGGCGTTACGCGTATGGCATTGTGTGCCAGAGGACCATTACGTGTATTGGCAAGGAGATACGCGTATGGTAAGGGGGTTATGTGGGCAATACGCGTAATAGACTAGTGATTCGCGTAGGAGATCTGGAAATGAAATTTTTGAGAGAATTCAGTCTCAGCTCATACGTTTAACACATACGGCATTACGCGTATGGCAAGGCGGCAGTATTACGCGTATGGGTATGTGCATTACACGTATGACCAGCGAGAGTGCAGAATTTCACTGTTTTCGTGATTCTTTCCCGATTTCGCGTCTGATGTAGTTCTTTTTGGTCTGAGGTTGGGGTAGGTGTCAGCACTTGTTGAATCTAGGAATGGTAATGGAAATAATTAAAAATTGAATTTAGGTGGACTAATTAGACAATTAGCTAATTAATGCCACGTGAGGTATTTTCCTGATTTGGTGTATTGTGCTGAACTGTTTGGACAGGTGTGGTAATACTGTGGCGTATTACGCTAAGTATGTATCTCACGTGTGATCAGGAGGATCGTGATGATGTATAATTGTTATTATACATGTGTGTTGTGCATAATTCTTGTCATGCATTCATGAAGTGTCTGGTGGAGACAAATCATTGCTCAATGGGAGTGTATGTGATTTGTCCGGACTCCAATGTGGATTTGTGATGGAGATAAATCATTGCCAAGTGGGGTGTATGTGATTTATCCAGATTCCAATGGGAATCGGGTTCAATTGAATGAACCATGGTGTATTGGTACCACATGCATTGTGTCAAGTCATTAAGTCGCATTGCATTATTATGTGTTGATTGAATCATAATTGAAACGGACCAGTGGGTCGTGATGACATGTTGTTTATGTGTGATTGTGTGATTACTAGTCTTAACATGTATTATACACCATTAATTATTGAATGTAGTTCTCACCCCTTTGTTGTTTCTTGTGTCTGTGCTTCTTGGGAAGTACAGATAATCCAGGTACTTGAGTAGTGCATGAAGTGTGTGTTGCCTGATCGAGTCCTAGGAGTCGCTCTGAAACGTAACACGGGGATTAGTTATTTTCTTTATTTGTTATTATTTCATTTGATTTTGTTACGTATCATTATTCTTTTGAAAACGTTGTGGACCACGAGTTTATGTGGAATATTATTATGTAGGCCTTGGTGTCGGGCCTTTTGAATAAAAATCTATTTTCGCTGTTCAATTTATTTATGAGAAAAGAAGTGAATGAAGTAATTGAGACTTCATGTTATGTTTGAATGATGTGACATCCTACTTGTAAGGAAACTCTAACTATTTTTGCATTATTTATATATATATTTTTCTAAAATGGGAAAGTGGGGTGTTACAATTGGTATCAGAGCAGGTCGGTCCGTCCGGTCGGACATTGTAGTAGAGTCTCTCCTTAGAATAGGAGTAGATTTGTGTGTTCTTCTAACCGTGTTTTTTATTGTTGAATAGTATGGCAGGGAGGAATGATGCTGCTCTTGCTGCTGCGCTGCATGCTATGGCACAGTCAGTGTAGAACAATAATCAGATTGCTGGGGATGCGCAGTTCCGTAACTTAGAAAGGTTCCAGAGCAATAAGCCGCCTACATATGAGGATGGTATTCTTGATCCTGATGCTGCACAGAAATGGCTGAAGGCTATTGAGAAGATCTTTAGGACCATGGGGTGCAATGAGGCTCAGAAGGTACAGTTTGGCACTCATATGCTAGAAGGCGAAACTGAAACCTGGTGGAAGAATAGTCGTCAGAGGTTGGAAGCTGCAGGTACTGATATTACTTGGGCAGTGTTTTAGGCTGAGTTTCTGGAAAAGTATTTTTCGGAAGATGTTCGTAGTGCGAGGGAGATTGAGTTCCTGGAACTGAAACAGGGTAGCATGACTGTTGCAGAATATGCTGCTCAGTTTGAAGAGTTGGTGCAGTATTGTGCTCACTACAATACGGATGAGGCTGTGAATTCGAAATGCTTGAAGTTTGAGAACGGGCTGCGTCCCGAGATCAAACAGGGCATTGCTTGTCAGAAGATAAGGAATTATCCAGAACTGGTAAGCATAAGTCGGATCTATGATAATGATAACAGGGCCCATATTGTTCATTATAAGGCCTTGAGTGACTGGAAGGGTAAGCAGAGGTATGGGAGTACGCCTTATAGTGCTCCAACTGACAAAGGAAAACAGAAAGCTACTGTGGGAAAGAAGCCAAAAGAGGGGGGTGGTTCTTGATACTACCAAGTGTTTCAGATGTGGTGGCACGGGTCACCGTGCTAACAATTATCCGAATGATGTGAAGAAGTGCTTCAAGTGTGGACGACCAGGTCATGTTGTGGCATATTGTAGGACTAATATACCTACCTGTTACAAATGTGGAGAACAGGGTCATATCAGCACTCACTATCAGAAGCCGAAGAAATCTCATATGAGTGGAAAGGTGTTCACATTGGTGGGAGCCCAGTCTACCAATGAGGAGCGTTCCATCAAAGGTGCTTGTTTTATTAATGACATTCCTTTAATTGCTATCATTGACATGGGTGCAACCCACTTGTTCATTTCTGTTGATTGTGTGAAGAAATTAGGAATTGTACCGTCTACTCTAGATCGGAGGATGACTATTGAGACTCCATCTATTGGTTATGTGGTTACTTCTTTAGCATGCTTGAATTTCCCGTTGACTATTTTTGGTAGAGAATTCGGAGTAGACTTGAATTGTTTGCCACTCAGTAATCTAGATATCATTTTGGGAATGAATTGGTTGGAATTCAACCGAGTTTACATTGATTGCTTTAGGAAGAGGTTGTTGTTCCTTACTCCTGAAGAGGAACCGTTGAATAATTCTTTGTCTACCAAAGAATTGAGAACCTTGTTAGAAGATGAAGCTAAGATGTTTGTTGTGTTTGCCTCGTTATCTGTTGAAAGCAAGACATCAGTTAGTGAGTTACCGGTGGTGAGTGAATTTCCTGAAGTGTTTCCGGATGATAATACAGAATTACCTCCGCCGAGAGAAGTTGAATTTACTATTGATCTTGTTCCTGGTACTAGACCTATATCTATGGCGCCGTACAGGATGTCTGCATCAGAATTGGCAGAATTGAAATCTCAAATTGGAGAATTGCTTGATAAGAAGTTTATTAGGCCGAGTGTCTCGCTGTGGGGAGCTCTAGTGTTGTTAGTGAAAAAGAAGGATGGTAGTATGCGCCTGTGCATTGATTATCGTTAGTTGAATAAAGTGACTATTAAGAATAAGTATCCACTTTCGAGGATTGATGACTTAATATATCAGCTTGTGGGGGCTCGTGTGTTGTACCCCAAATTTTACCCTTCGATTCGTTTGATCATTTCACATCATTTTAAGTCGGCCGTTTTTGTCTTCTTGACAAATGTCTCGTTGATCTTTAGTCATGCTTTTCTTTTTATTTCATGTCATTCTTGATTTTATTTATTTATTTTTATATTTGCTTAAATATTTGTTTTTGAATTATTTAGAATCAATCTAGTTTAATTTTGAATTTAGTTTAGTTTATATCTTTTTAATTCTTTTTTAATTTTTAATTTTTTTTATTAATTAGGCTAATTTTAATTTAATTTACTTTTAATTTTAATTCGATTAGATTAATTTTGTTAATTTAACTTAGTTTAATTTAGTTTTAATTTTAATTTTAATTATAATTTAGGTTTAGTTTTTTAATTAGTTTCATTTAATTATTTTCTTTTGTCTAAAAAAAATTCATAAAAATATTGATACTTAGAGTCTTTTTATTTATTTATGATTTAATACAAAGCAAAAAATGAAAAAAGTTACTACCAAAGTTCCTACGCCATCCCCACCACTACAATCCAAAATCAGAAAGGCAATATGACCATGACACTACAATCCGCATCTTCCTGCTACATCCCAAACTTGCCAAAAACCCATATACCTCTGCTGCTGAACCACAAAAGTTTTGACCAAGCACTTTGCCCATATCCCTTTCTCTAAACTCAAAACACAAAAAAGGAAAAAGTTAAAAAAGGATGGAAAAGTTAATTGCAGAGGATTCATTTTTTATTCACTAGCATGTGTATGTATCACACTGCCATGCGAACCTCCTTCTCCCTGCTATGAAAATACGGACCCTTAACAGCTACAAACTCACTGCATCCTTTGACCAACTGCTATCCCTTAACACTTCCAGCCAAAACCTTTGTCACAGACCTGCATCAAACCTTGCATAACCTGCGATTGAAAGTGAGGTATCAACATAACAGGACAAAGCTCTATGTACCTTGAAACTTAACCAAGAAGTTTATTTTTGTTTAAAAACAAGAGAAAGAATAACAGGAGGGAGGACACGAACCTGTAGAAAAAAAGAGGCTCTCTTGAAATTCCCCTCTTCACAACACAACGATCCCGCTCCAATTCCTCCTCCACACAAACCGTAACCTCCATTTTCTCTTCATCATTCACAATGACACAAACTGTCTTTCTTTCTAAAGCACCACTCTGTTTCATTTCACTCTCCTCCCATCAACCATAAATCTCGAACCACAAGGCACCATCTTTAAGTTCACTAACATACGAGACATTAACCACACTATTCCCTCTGTTTCAACAACAACGCTCATCCATCCTCAACCTTGAGTCACAACCGAGTCTAAACCTTACACGACCTCTGTTCCTCACCGGATAACCTCGTCGACAGCACAACACACCAGCTTACTCTCCACATGACTATACTTCATCCGCCTTTTTTCATCACCATTCATAAATCACCCTGCTTCCTGAACTGAAAGACAACCGCATCATAACCAGAACCAACAACTAGTTTTGGAGTAGTGAAGAAGAACGGAAAGGCAGAGAGGAGGAAGAACGAATTAGGACTCTACCTGTTTCCCAGTTTGTTGTCGCGAACGGTAATCTCTTGCTTCAAACTTTGATAACTTAATGCAATTATTTTAGTGTTGAGTCTGATTTTGAAATTTGACTCCGGTTGTTGTTTTGTCCATTAGCGTATGCGGTTTTGTTTCTCATGTTTGCCTTGTTTGATTTCCGTGACGAGAATGTCGTGCGAATAAGAGAAAATAGTGGCGATATCGAGAGAGAAGTCGTACAAGAGAGAGAAACCAAAACGGAGAGCCATTGAAACACGAACGGTTGAGAGGTTGAGACAATCGAGAGAGATTTTGAATGAGTTGGAGGAGAGGGTGAAGAAGCAAGGAGGATCGTTCGAAGATGAGAACAGGTTTTGCTTGGTTCCATGTTTCACGAGTTATGGTGTTGTCTTTAGGAGGTTGTTGGCGAGATCCTGAAACGGCCATGTAGATTTTAGGTTTTTTTTTGTAGTGATTTAGCTTAACCGGGCTGGGTCAACACAACCCGCGACCCGTCTTTGGATGACCTTGGGCCATTTCATCTTTTCCCCCAGACCTAGTGCCCTATGTGTTATTGGGCTTATTGTTTTTCCAATTTTTGGCCCATTGTTACTTTCAGTATTACACCCTTTGATTTTGTTTAATTTTTAGATTTTAGATTATTGTTCTAATTAGATGTAAGGTTTGAAGTTAGATTTTTAGAACTAGATTTTATTTTCTAATTAGAAATTAGGTTAATTAGTTTTTTAAGTTTTAATTATGCTTTGATTTAATTAACTAATATAGTTTTAATTAGGTTTTAGTAATTTAGTTTTTAATTAGAATTTAATTAGGTTTTAACTAGAACTTGATTTAATTAGTTTTTATTTTTATTTATTTATCTTAATTCTTAATTTAATCTTGACCATCCTAATTTTCATTTTTAGTAATTTCTGGTTTTCAATTTGATTCTAATTGCTTTACTATATATACTGCTGTGCATTTTACCTTTGACACTTGTTTTCTCTGTTACCTACACTTCACATTCCAAAGGAAAGGGTCATTCCAGTTGACTGCCATGTCATAGCCTTGCCAATCATTCCCTTATCTCGGGCCGCCGAGCGATCAAGACTTTTTCCCTGTTTTTACCTAGCCTTAGGTTTGGAGTCGCCGCACTCCACGTAGGTGTCTTGCTTTCAGACCCTACTTTCCCTTGGAACCTTGACCACAGTTAAGAGTTCCTCACCCCCGTTGAGGGGAACTACGATTGCTCTGATTTCTCAAGTTCATCTTGAGAATACGTAGGCATAGGATTGCGACGATCCTAGCGAGCTACCTTTTTTCTTTTTCCACCTTTTTCCTTTTTCCTTTACATTCGATGCCTTCTCGGATTCCACATTTTCTTTTTACACCCTTTTACCCCTTAGTGAGGGGAACTACGAATGCTCTGATTCCATTCCCTTCAGGATACGTAGGCACGAGATGCGATGTCTTGGCGAGCATACTTAGTGTATATACCCCTAAGTCTTTCTTTACCTTAGCACTTTTCCCTTAGCAAGCAACATTAGCATAACACAAATACTAACAAGAGGTTCTTGTAGAGTACTACAGATACTTAGGATGCTAACACCTTCCCTAGGTATAACCAACCCCCGAACCTTAGATCTCTTAGTTGTGTTCCAACATAGCGCACTTAGGGTTTCGATCTTTACCCTTTCCTTTGGATAAATCAAAGCTCGGTGGTGAATTTCATGTTTTGTGATGCAAGTTAATTAATAGCTTGATATCCGATTCTCACCACAACAAAAATGGCGACTTCACTGGGGACCCTTCCCCTAAGAGGGTTAAGCCCACCTTGTTTGTCTTTGTGTTATTTATATGTTTGCTTGCTTGTATACTTGTATATTTTGTATATCTGTATATACCTGTTGTGCTTAGGCTTTTTCTGTGTGCAGGGTTGTTACTTTGAGTGGTGAGATAAGTCCTATACCCGGACTTGAGTGCACTTATTATAGGACGATGGTATATTCAAGGAGGCTTTGAGGGAGTCGATTCCTGAAAAAGTTGACTTGAGACACCATCACTAAGTTTAGGCCCTCTTGAGAGTTTAGTCATGTTGAGCGAGCCTATTCGTGAAAACGTGCTACTCTCTACATAGGTGCTGTCAAAACTGAGAACCTTAGTTACCTTTAACCCCACTTGGCCTCTTAGGATGTAGTGCGGTGACCATGAGGGAGGGCAAGAGGACCTTAGTTACCTTTAACCGGACTAGAGCTAACTACAGATGAAGGATGTCAGAGCAAGAGGTACACAATGCTGAGATCCGAATGGAGATTGACGACCTCAAGTCAAGTGTAACCAAACTCACTAAGATGCTTCAAGTCTTGATTTCTAGGGGAGAGCCACCCCAAAGGACTCTCATCCAGGAAGTTTCAAGCACTGATCCTCCACCAGTTCAGATGCCACCTTCAACTTGGCCAGAGTTTGGTTTGCCTCGCAACTATTCTCCACCTCTTGCATCTACTGCTATGATTGGTCAGACTGCTAGACCAGTGTTTCAAGCTCCTATTTTTGCCAAGCCTCAACCTATAGTTCAGACTACTCGAGCTCCCTTTAAGAATCCCTTCTATGAGTACAATGCTGCCAGTGCTCAAGGTGAAGACCGTGAAGACTTTGTTGAACCTGAAGTTGTCCGAGAGCAGTTTCAGAGCATAGAGAAGAGACTCAAAGACGTTGAGGGTACTGATTTCTTTAATGTGGATGCAGACAACATGTGTTTAGTATCTGACCTTGTTATGCCTGCTAAGTTCATAACTCCAGAATTTGTGAAGTATAAGGGTCACTCTTGCCTAAGAGCTCATTTGGTCATGTATCTTCGCAAGATGACTGCTCATGCCAAAAATCAAAAACTGCTTATCCACTATTTTCAAGAGAGCTTGGGTGGAGCCTCACTTAAATGGTATATGACTCTCGAGCAAAACTCCATTCACTGCTTCCAAGACCTCACAAATGCCTTCATGAAGCAGTATAAGTATAACCTTGACATGGCTCCTGATCGCCGCCAGCTGCAAAATATGACTCAACTTGAGAAAGAATCTTTTAAGGAGTATGCTCAGCGCTGGAGGGAGTTGGCTTCCCAGGTTTAACCTCCCTTGGCCGAAAAGGAATTAACTGGAATGTTCATGGATACCTTGTCCCCATTCTATTGGGAGAAGATGATTGGAAGTGTTTCCTCCAACTTCACTGATTTGATTACTATCGGCCAAAGACTCGAGGAAGGTCTTAAGAAAGGAAAAGTATCTAAGGCTGTCGAATCTTCCAATGCTGTGAAGAAATCCTATGGGAACTTTCAGAAGAAGAAGGAAGATCAGACCAACGCTGTAATGTTTAAAGTGAGAAGGCCTCGTCCTCAACCTCAGTATGTTGTTCACCCTACTATTGCTGCTGTCACTCCTGCAGTTACTGCTCCACGGCCAGCTCAAGCTCCCCAATGTCCGGTTGCAGGATAAAACCAGTACCGTAATAGGAATCATTTTGATCCTATTCCGATGAAGTACGTTGAACTGTATCCTGGTCTGGTTGAGCAAGGTTTGGTTACCACAAGGGCTTTGCCTCTTCCAAATCCTCTTTCGGCTGGATTTAGGTCTGATCTCCACTGTGCATTCCATGAAGGTGCCGCAGGCCACGACTTGGAAAATTGCTATGCACTAAAGGCTAGAGTGCGTGATTTGATTAAGACTGGAATCCTTAACTTTCGTGACAACCCCAATGTTCAGGACAACCCTCTTCCAGGGCACGCCAAGTGAAGCTTTAGTCGACTTCAGCATGCTATCCTCCTAAAAGCCAGTGTTTCAGACAGGACAACTCATCCTAGTGTTGATTAGTCACTAGGCCTTTGTTTCTTGTTGTTTGCACTTTCTTTATTTTGTAATGGTTGTTTGCTTTCAAATTATGTTTGTACTTTCACAATTAATGAAATGAGCATTTGCAACTTTTTGATTCAATTCATTTGTGTTTGCTATTCACTTCTTAATGCTTCCTCTTTCATGAAAAAAACAAAATCTCTTGTCCACTTTCTTTTGATTATGCAAAGATTGGAGGGAGGATGATGATACTCTATACTCATAATTGTTGTTAGTATGCTTTCAAATCAGAACTCTGCTGACGATGTAAGGCATTGTTTCAACTCCTGATGACTCGATTTCGTAGAGGTTATTTCGATTCATTTCGTGCATATTTAGTCATATTTTTATCGAGTCTTCATCGCATTTTCTATCATTTACTTATGTTTTTCCTTACTTTGTGTTTTCAGGACCAATATCAGCTTGATTGAAGAAAAGGACAAGAACCCTGGCAAAAGAGTTGAAAAAGAGAAGAACTGGAGCTTTCTGCCTTCCTCGAAAAGAATGGCGTTCGCCATTCGCCATTGCCCCAAAATGCCAGATTTCCTTCTTTAGCCAAATGGCGTTCGCTATTGGCATATGGCGTTCGCCATGCATAGCGGAAGCAGTTTTCCAGAATTAGTTTTGAGCAGTTGCACGCAGTTTGAATTCAAATCTCCCAACTGTTTGGAGACATTTTTTCTCTATATATAGGCCCTGTTGGAGGCCATTGGGGGGATCCAGAAATTGCGCGAAAGCGCTGCCGAATCGTGTTTTAGAACTTAGGCATATATTTCAGTTTCAAAGCAGCAATTACTCACACTGAGGAATTGCTGCACTTTGTATTTCCTATTTCCTTGTACTGCTGTATCACTTCAAGTATCAATACAAATCTTGCTGCCATTTTCGTATTCGACTTCAGTTCCATTTACCGCATTTTTTACAGGTTCTTTATTTACTGCATTATAGTATAGATTATATTCGAATTTGTTTTAACATGATAGTTCTACAATTTGAATGCTTTAACATGTTAAGATCAGATTTAATTATGTCCGGTTAATTATAATTAGAGACCGTCGTATGAGGACCGTCGTTACAACGGGACTCTGTAGGAACCATCGGTATTAAAATATGATTGTTTGATATTCTGGTTTTAGTGTCTAAGTTTAATTTAGGTAACTTTGTCGTGAGAGCGAGGGGTTGCTTAATAGTGTTTTGTCACGAGAGTGAGAAATGCATTAAGGTGTGTCCGATAGAGCGAGAGTTTGAGGTATGCACCGGATAGTAGACACTGAGCATCGATCCTAAACACAGCGAGAGCGCTTTAGGCTTCGTTTAGGCTTTGTTAGTTTTCAAAATGCGTCTTTTAATTACCGAGCGAGCGAGAGCAAAGTCTTGGGGTCATTAGGTGTGACTTTTATCAATAGCGCGAGAGTGTGAGACGGAGTCTTTAAGTTGGCATTTCCTACGGGATGGTAGTATAGTCATAATCAGTACCTGTTTTCAACTAGTCCCTTAGGTGCGCGGAAATCATATTTCGGTCTTGTTTTAGTATTATTTTTCAAACCTTTAGTAATTAGCGTTTACATTTCCATTCGTACCTTTTTAATCATAGCCTTAGCTTTACAAAGCAACGATAGAGTACAGTAAGTTGACATTGGTCTCTGTGGGTTCGACAATCTTTTATATTACTTCGATAAATCCGTGCACTTGCGGAGCATCAAGTTTTTGGCGCCGTTGCCGGGGACCAACGGTCAATATTGTTATTCCTTTGTTGCACCGTATAAACTAAGGCATTCTTATTTGAAAAAAGAAAAAAAAAACTATGTATCACCCAAATTCCCTCTATGATTACCATTGCCAATATTTTGAGGAACCACGAGAATCCCATAATCCTGACCTCGAAATGTTGATAGAGGATTTCAATGCTACGCTCACCCACTCTCAACCAAATTTCCTCTATGATTACCAATCCCAATATTTTGAGGAACCACAAGAATCCCATAATTCCAACCTCGAAACATTAATTGAGGATTTCATTGAAACAACAACTAACTCTAGGCTTGAATGCATGATGGAACGCTTTGTGGAGACGGAAAATCTCCAGAATGAAGAGTTTAGAAAACAACATCTCGATACTTATGAAACCTTTAGGCATATGAACACTGTGATCGAGTCCCTCGTGACTCACACTGAGGCATTGGAGACTCAAATATCTCTGTTAGCACAGACACCTATAGGACCCTTCCTTGAGAGGCATGTGGATGTTGTAACAATCAGTAGTGAAAAACAAATAGAAAATCCTAGGGAGAGTGATAATGAATTTGAGGAGAGTTATGGTGAGAAAAGTGTAGAAATTGAGAAAAATCCACCGACACCATCCGAAAGGGAGGTTGTCGAAGAGGTAGAGAAGGATTCACCTATCATTGGTCCTTTTCCCTATATCCCACCAATTCCTTTCCCGCAAAGATTTGTAGAAGTTAAGGTAGACTCCAAATCCAAAACATATGTGGAGGTATTGGAAAATATCCACTCCAATGCACCTTTGTCTGAGGTCCTGCTTAAAAAGAGAAATTTAGAAGACCTTGAAACTAGGGAAACCATTAGAGTGAAGAGGGTAAGGTTATCCTTTGAGGTGGTGGATGAAATAACTGAGCTCAAACTTGAAAAGTTGATACTTAGGATAGATCCAGAACCGCCACCACAAGTTCAAAAGAATGAACCACCCCACAAGAGAAAGAAAATAAAAGGTGAGGGATATGTGAGATGGCTTGATAAGTGGCCATGGAAACCGAAGATTATTAGCCGTCGAGCTATCGACGTTAAACAAATCGCTGCGTGGGAGGCAACCCACGAGATTTTAATTTAATGTTTTACTTTTATTGTTTGTGTTTACAGGAAATAAAGAAATGTATTGCTTGTCTCGTCTCAACTTCTTCTAGGTGCCCACGGACATTCCTGCGAATGTCTCTGCTGGTGGTGACACCGATACCACACTGTATTTTTCTAACACTTTTTGCAGGTACTTCCTCCAAAAACGGGCAGTACTATGAGTTATTTCGAAAAAAGAGAAAATTAAACAAATGAAGGTATCTCAAAGCGCCCACCTCCGAAGCAGAAGTGGCCAGCGAAGACATGGACAACGAGAGAGGGTCAGAGAGGATTTGGCATGCAGTAGCATTCACACAGGTTCTATCTTTCCTTTTCCACCTTTTATCGAAACATTGAGGACAATGTTTGATTCGAGCATGGGGGAGGAACTTTACCGCTTTCAATTTATCACTTTATGTTATTTCCTGTTTTTCTAGTTTAGTTTGATTCATTTGTTTGTTATCGAGTCATATGCACGTTTGAGTCGTTATTTACCTTATGTTTTCGCCTAGTCTGTAAATTCCCCAATTTCAAAAAGAAAAAAAAATTCGACTCAATGGCAGGACACACTTAGTATAGGTTGTTATCTTTTGATTTAGGCTAAGTAGGCGGACTTGGGAAAGTTTTGTCAACATCAGTACCGTTTTTACACCTTAGAGTTCCCAAGTATGCAATATTAGTTTAAATACATATTATGTCGAGACCTTGTTCTTAGTTTCTTTAAAAGTAGCCTCTTGATTAGTTTATCTTAGCAGTCAGCACCATCCTTATATGCGAACTAAGTAACGAGCCGATGCAAATATGTGTTGATCTCAAAAAGATCTCAAAAATGTTATTTACGTGTTTTTATAGAAAATGTGAATTAAAGACCTGTTCTCACTAAGTTAGGTGGTCCTCACCCGATCATTTAGCCCAAAGGATCAGAATCTTGAAATTCATAAGCAAAAAAAAAAGAAAAAAAAAAAAGAAGAAAGAAAAAAAAATGTTGAATAAGAGATCACACTAACAGGTTCGATTACCATGTAAGGAAAAGGATAACAGGCTTAATGTGATTGCGCGAGAATGAAAGACAGGTGAATAAGAACCAAGTCCGTAGGTCGAGTTATAATATCATGATTTGAACCGGTATTGCATAGGAAAGAATTCTTTGTTCGCTTTTGTGGAGTCGTGTCGTTACGATACTCTTGTTTTCACTATTTAGTACCTATCTGTCTGCTTTAGCCTAGCAACCTTGTGCTTAATCATTTCCGTTGTGCCTACGAGTCGAAACACCGTGCTTACCTGTTTTTTTATTCGCATTGGGAGTTTGCTTGAGGACAAGCAAAAGTCTTAGTGTGGGGGAGTTTGATGACTCGATTTCGTATAGGTTATTTCGATTCATTTCATGCATATTTAGTCGTATTTTTATCGAGTCTTCATCGCATTTTCTATCATTTACTTATGTTTTTCCTTACTTTGTGTTTTCAGGACCAATATCAGCTTGATTGAAGAAAAGGACAAGAACCCTGGCAAAAGAGTTGAAAAAGAGAAGAACTGGAGCTTTCTGCCTTCCTCTAAAATAATGGCGTTCGCCATTCTCTAAGGGGAACCAAATGGCGTTCGCCATTGCCCCAAAATGCCAGATTTCCTTCTTTAGCCAAATGGCATTCGCTATTGGCATATGGCGTTCGCCATGCATAGCGGGAGCAGTTTTCCAGAATTAGTTTTGAACAGTTGCACGCAGTTTAAATTCAAATCTCCCAACTGTTTGGAGCCATTTTTTCTCTATATATAGGCCCTGTTGGAGGCCAGTGGGGGGATCCAGAAATTGCGCGGAAGCGCTGCCGAATCGTGTTTTAGAACTTAGGCATATATTTCAGTTTCAAAGCAGCAATTACTCACACTGAGGAATTGATGCACTTTGTATTTCCTATTTCCTTGTACTGCTGTATCACTTCAAGTATCAATACAAATCTTGCTGCCATTTTCGTATTCGACTTCAGTTCCATTTACCGCATTTTTTACAGGTTCTTTATTTACTGCATTATAGTATAGATTATATTCGAATTTGTTTTAACATGATAGTTCTACAATTTGAATGCTTTAACATGTTAAGATCAGATTTAATTATGTCCGGTTAATTATAATTAAAGACCGTCGTATGAGGACCGTCGTTCCAACGGGACTCTGTAGGAACCATCGGTATGAAAATATGATTGTTTGATATTCTGGTTTTAGTGTCTAAGTTTAATTTAGGTAACTTTGTCGTGAGAGCGAGGGGTTGTTTAACAGTGTTTTGTCACGAGAGTGAGAAATGCATTAAGGTGTGTCCGATAGAGCGAGAGTTTGAGGTACCCACCGGATAGTAGACACTGAGCATCGATCCTAAACACAGCGAGAGCGCTTTAGGCTTCGTTTAGGCTTTGTTAGTTTTCAAAATGCGTCTTTTAATTACCGAGCGAGCGAGAGCAAAATCTTGGGGTCATTAGACGTGACTTTTATCAATAGCGCGAGAGTGTGAGACGGAGTCTTTAAGTTGGCATTTCCTACGGGATGGTAGTATAGTCATAATCAGTACCTGTTTTCAACAAGTCCCTTAGGTGCACGGAAATCATATTTCGGTCTTGTTTTAGTATTATTTTTCAAACCTTTAGTAAGTAGCGTTTACATTTCCATTCGTACCTTTTTAATCATAGCCTTAGCTTTACAAAGCGACGATAGAGTACAGTAAGTTGACATTGGTCTCTGTGGGTTCGACAATATTTTATATTACTTCGATAAATCCGTGCACTTGCGGAGCATCAACTCCTAAACACTGGAGAAATAAGGAAGTTAACCCCTCTTTAACCCCTTCGAGCCTAGAAGTAGGAGTTTCTTTCTTTACAAATAAAAACCCGCAATCTTAACCTGGGGCAGGGTAGTTCTCAGTAACTTGATTGTGCATTCAAATACAAGAGTTGCATTCAAGACGCCTTTCAACAAAAGTGTTAGTTCTTGTTATTGGCTGGAATTTTGGTAAAACAATGTTGTTGTTGAAGATGTCATATGTTTGATGTCTTAACATGAGTTATTAACATTCAGTTTATGTCAAGTTATTTAGGGTTGCAGCTTTGTGTGCTGATGTTAAACATGATGTCTTGACATCAGTTGGCAGAACATCAGAACATCAGTCTGTTGTGTTTTTACAGCTGCGCGTGTTTAATTTCAAATCAAATGAGATTTGTTGTTGTAGTAAGTGAGAGATTACAGGCGAATATCTTGGTAAAAATATTTTCTGATGCAATCATATGTGGAGCAGCTTTTGTTTCTGTTTTTAGGGCTGAATGATATGAAAAGATTTGAAGAATAAAGTATGTTTTAATTTCAAATCAAATCAGAGATTTTCAAGGAGTCCAAGCCCAAGTCTGAGTTTCTATTTAAAGTAGCCACAACCCTACTTGGAGGGAGAAGGACAAGAGATTAAAGACTCAGTGTCAAGTGTGTTTTAGTCTGTGTTTTGTAACCCTTTCATTCATCATTGATGCTTGAATTGGTGTGATTATTTTGAGTTGTTAATTGTTCTTGATCAAAGCTTTTAAGCAAGATCAAGTTGTGTTTTGGAAGTGTGACTTATATACTATGTAATATTTGAATTGTATCACTGTGGTGATTTAGAGGGAGTGAGTGGTTTCTCATATCTAAGTGTATCTTAGGTAGAAGTGTCATTGGGTAGTGATTAAGTTAGTAGACTGTCAACTGGGATTGTTGAGTCTGTAATTTAATACTACTAATAGTGAATTTCCTCCCTGGCTTGGTAGCCCCCAGACGTAGGTAGTTAGACCGAACTGGGTGAACAATTCATTGTGTTGCTTGACTATTTTTATTACCTTGTTTCATATAGCAGATTGTGTTGTTGTGACATCACACCTAACATCACACATCTGATACCAGAATTTCAATTGGTATCAGAGCAGGCATCCTGCTCTGCATCTGGGTGAGATCTAGGGCTGTTACTTTCTGGTACTATGGACAAGGAGAGTGGTGGATTTGTGAATAGACCCCCTATTCTAGATGGCTCAAATTATGATTATTGGAAACCTCGCATGGTTACCTTCTTGAAGTCCTTGGACAGCAGGGCTTGGAAGGCTGTGTTAAAAGAATGGAAACATCCTGTTATTGTTGAAAAAGATGGAACAACAAAGCTGAAACCTGAGGAAGAGTGGACCAAGGAAGAAGATGAACTTGCGCTTGGAAATTCTAAGGCTTTGAATGCCATTTATAAAGGTATTGACAAGAACATCTTTAGGCTGGTCAACACGTGTGAAGTGGCAAAGGAAGCTTGGGATGTCTTGAAAACTACTCATGAAGGAACCTCCAAAGTCAAGATGTCAAGACTTCAACTGCTGACAACAAAGTTTGAAAATCTGAAGATGAAGGATGATGAGACCACTCATGATTTTCACATGAATATTCTTGAGCTGTCAAATGCTTCTAGTGACCTTGGAGAAAAAATAACTGAAGAAAAGCTGGTTAGGAAGATTCTTAGATCCCTTCCCAAGAGATATAAAATGAACGTGACTGCTATAGAAGAAGCTCAAGACATCAGCAAGATGAGGGTGGATGAGTTTATTGCTTCTCTTCAAACTTTTGAAGTAGGGATGGATGAGGAACCTGAAAAGAAGACCAAAAGCATAGCTTTGGTATCTAGTTCTGAAGATGCTAAGAAAGATAATAGGCCTGAGTCACAAGAGGAGCTGTCCCATGCCATTGTTCTGCTGGGAAGACAGTTTAATAAGGTTCTAAAGAGGATAGACAGGAGCTATAAACCTAATGTCAAGAACATCACTTTTGACACCAACAGGTCAGGTGATCAGGTGAAGAAAACTAGAGATGAAGAAAATTCCAATGATGGAAAAGGAATACAACGTAATGGATGTGTAGGTTATGGTCACATCAAATCAGAATGTCCTACATACCTTAAGAAGCAGAAAAAAGGTATGTCTGTCACTTGGTCTGATGAGGATACTGATAGTGAACCTAAAGGAGAATCAGCCAATCTTGTTAGAGCTATGATTGGAATTTGTGAGTCTGACAATGATTCAAGTGATGAAGAAGTTACTTATGAAGAGCTTGCTGCCTCTTATAGAAATTTGTGCATTAGAAGTAAACAAGTCTGTCTGGAAGGAGAGAAACAAAAGAAAATCATAATGCAGATAATGGCTGAAAAGACTGAGCTTGAGAGGGAAGTCAGTATGCTAAACTCTAAACTGGAATCTATGTCAAAATCTGTCAGAATGTTGAATAATGGTACTGATGTTCTAGACAATATTCTTAATATTGGAAAAACTGCTGGAGACAAAAGTGGTTTGGGATTCAACAATGTTTCAGCTTCAAATAATGTTATTCCTATTTCCAAACAAGTGATGTTAAAACAGATGTTTAAACATCCTGACAGGACTCCCTTTAGGAAGAAATTCAGGCGTTGGAGATGTCATCATTGTGGGCGTTTTGGACACATAAAGGCTTATTGTTATAAGCTACATGGGTATCCTCAGAAGGCACATCAGTTGGATCCCAGACAGAACATTCACAAAGGTAATCAGGTCATCAAACCAAAGAAGCAATGGGTTCAAAAAGGAAAAGTTACCAGCTTAATAGCTCACACTTCTCTTAGGGTTTCTACTAAAGAAGACTAGTACTTTGATAGTGGGTGTTCAAGACACATGACAGGAATGAAGAATTTGTTGGTGGATGTAAAGCTACATTCTTCTGGACATGTAACTTTTGGTGATGGTGTAAAGGAGAAATCAAGGGTATGGGAAAGCTGAATTGTGCTGGTGCTCCTAGGTTGGATGATGTTCTACTAGTCAAAGGGTTAACAGCAAATTTGATCAGTATTAGCCAACTATATGATCAAGGGCTCAAAGTTGACTTTACAAAAACTGAGTGCATTGTCACAAATGAGAAAGGTGAAGTCATCATGAAGGGTGCTAGGTCTAAGGACAACTGTTATCTGTGGATGCAACAAGACTCAAGTCCCTCAACATGTGTTTTTGCTAGAGAAGATGAAGTCAAAGTCTGGCATCAAAAGTTGGGGCATCTTCATCTGAAGGGAATGAAGAGAATCATATCCTCAGAAGCTGTCAGAGGAATTCCTAAACTCAAAATTGAAGAAGGAGGAGTCTGTGGAGATTGTCAAATAGGGAAGCAGATCAAGATGTCACATCAGAAGCTTCAACATAACACCACCTCCAAAGTTTTGGAACTTCTTCATATGGACTTGATGGGACCTATGCAGGTAGAAAGTCTAGGTGGGAAGAAGTATGCTTATGTTGTTGTAGATGACTTTTCCAGGTATACTTGGGTGAACTTTATTAAAGACAAAACAGAGGTGTTTGATGTTTTTAAAGATTTGTGTCAAAGACTCCAAAGAGAAAAGGAGAGCAATGTCATCATAATAAGGAGTGATCATGGGAGAGACTTTGAAAATAGCAAGTTTGCTGAATACTATTCTGCTGAAGGCATCAGTCATGAGTTCTCCTCTCCTATTACCCCTCAGCAAAATAGAGTTGTTGAAAGGAAGAACAGAACTCTTCAAGAATCTGCTAGGGCAATGATTCATGCCAAAAAGCTTCCTTACCATTTCTGGGCTGAAGCCATTAATACTGCTTGCTATATTCACAACAGAGTTACTTTGAGAAGAGGCACTTCAGCTACATTGTATGAGCTGTGGAAAGGGACAAAACCAACTGTGAAGTATTTTCATGTTTTTGGAAGTAAATGTTATATTTTGTCAGATCGTGAACAAAGGAGAAAATTGGATCCTAAAAGTGATGAGGGAATCTTTCTGGGGTACTCTATAAATAGCAGAGCTTATAGGGTGTTCAACTCCAGAACCAAGGTTATGATGGAGTCTATAAATGTGGTAATTGATGACAGTGACATGAAGGAAGATGCTGATGTCCTGGATGATGTTGGAACATCGTTTGAAGATGCTACATCAGAAACTGAAGATAGAAGTGTTGCTCCCAGACCTGGTGATGCTGAGGCTGAGCCTGAACAACCTAATAAAGAACCATCTATTAGAGTGCAAAAGGACCATCCAAAAGAGCTTATCATAGGTGATCCAAAATCAGGGGTTAGCACTAGATCAAGAGAGGTTGTGTCAAATTCTTGTTTTGTGTCCAAAATTGAGCCCAAGAATGTCAAAGAAGCACTGACTCATGAATTTTGGATTAATGTCATGCATGAAGAACTGGAACAATTTAAGAGGAATGAAGTATGGGATCTTGTACCAAGGCCTGATGGAGTTAATGTGATAGGCACCAAGTGGATTTACAAGAATAAATCTGATGAACAAGGAGTGGTCACCAGAAACAAGGCCAGATTGGTAGCACAGGGATACACTCAGGTTGAAGGAATTGATTTTGATGAAACCTTTGCACCTGTGGCAAGACTGGAATCTATCATATTACTCTTAGGTGTGGCTTGCATTCTCAAATTCAAGCTTTTTCAGATGGATGTTAAGAGTGCCTTCTTAAATGGGTACTTAAATGAAGAAGTTTATGTTGATCAACCAAAAGGGTTTATTGATCCAACATTTCCTAATCATGTGTACAAGCTAAGGAAAGCTCTCTATGGTTTGAAGCAAGCACCAAGAGCTTCGTATGAAAGGCTTACTGAATTCTTGGCTGTAAATGGTTACAGAAAAGGAGGGATTGACAAGACTTTGTTTGTCAAAGATGAAGGAGGAAAACTGATGATAGCTCAAATATATGTTGATGACATAGTATTTGGTGGGATGTCAGATGCAATGGTTAAACATTTTGTGAAACAGATGCAGTCTGAGTTTGAAATGAGTCTTGTTGGAGAGCTTAGCTATTTTTTGGGTCTACAAGTTAGACAAATGGGAGACTCCATATTCATCTCTCAGAGCAAGTATGCTAAGAACATTGTCAAGAAGTTTGGTTTGGATAATCACAAGAGGATACCTGCTCCTACTCACTTAAAGTTGTCAAAGGATGAACATGGTGTGAGTGTGGATCAAAGTCTATACAGAAGCATGATTGGTAGTCTATTGTATCTCACTGCTAGTAGACCTGATATTTCTTTTGCTGTTGGAGTTTGTGCCAGATATCAATCTGAGCCCAAAATCAGTCACTTGAATCAAGTGAAGAGGATTCTGAAGTATGTGAATGGGACTAGTGACTATGGCATGCTTTACAGTCATGGATCAGGTACTGATTTAAGTGGTTATTGTGATGTTGATTGGGCAGGGAGTGCTGATGATAGAAAAAGTACTTCTGGGTTTGTTTCTTCTTAGGTACTAATCTGATCTCTTGGTTTAGTAAAAAGCAGAATTGTGTGTCTCTTTCTACTGCTGAAGCTGAGTACATAGCAGCAGGAAGTAGTTGCTGTCAACTTGTTTGGATGAAGCAAATATTGACTGAATACAATGTCAAGCAAGATGTCATGACATTGTACTGTGATAATCTTAGTGTTATCAATATCTCTAAGAACCCTATCCAACATAGCAGAACTAAGCATATTGATATACGTCATCATTTTATAAGAGATTTGGTTGAAGACAAAGTAGTTGCTTTGGAACATGTTGCTACTGAACAGCAATTAGCTGATATTTTTACAAAAGCCTTAGATGTAAATTAGTTTGAAAAATCAAGAAGCAAACTGGGAAGATGCATATATGAGGATTAAGTGTGCTAGGAAGTGTCGTGTGCAGTTGTGAAATTTATTGCAGAGGAAACAGAATTTTATTCAACTGCTGAAAGCATACAAGATTAGATTTTAGTACATCAAAAACAACATTCAAAGGGTTTAAAGATTATCCCAGCCCCCTGAATTAAGAAAAGTCTTCCAATCTTCATCCCATTCACCATCAGGAGCATGATGTTTCACTGGAGATTTTTTGATGGTTTTCATCCTTGTCTCTGATTTTTTCTTGTTCTTGTTGCTCCTGGAGTTGCCCCTGTTGTAGACAGTGTTTTTTTCTTCAACTTCTGTGGATCTGGTTTCTTGACCTCTTGCATGGGTTTCTTTCCTGCATCTTTGTTAGACTGACTCATGGTTCTATCTGTGGTATGTTGTTAGAAGCAAGGAGGCTTAGTTTTTATACTGCATAAAGAGTCTTTGGTTGTATCGCCTGACCAGTCAAAGTGGTCTTTGGGTTGGGAACTTGTTTGTCTTGGGAAGCCATTTATTTGACCTTGTCAAATTGGATGTCAGATCATCGTGTTTGCTGCCTTGGTTGGATAAGAGGTTGTCCAATTGTGGCTAAAAAGGGGGAGAGTCAGCCTAGTGTTGCTGTTTGCTGAGTGTTGCTGTTTTCTGTTGCCTAGCCTCTTGTTTTGAGGGGGAGTTAGCACTTGTTTTGAGGTGTGCAGCTTTGGAAGTTGGTGCTGCTTTAATTTATCTGTTGCAGGTATTTCTGGTGTTGCTGAGGTTGTTTTAGCCAAAATTAGCCAAATGGGGAGATTGTTAGTTCTTGTTGTTGGCTGGAATTTTCATAAAACAATGTTGTTGTTGAAGATGTCATATGTCTGATATCTTAACATGAGTTATTAACATTCAGTTTATGTCAAGTTATTTAGGGTTGCAGCTTTGTGTGCTGATGTTAAACATGATGTCTTGACATCAGTTGGCAGAACATCAGAACATCAGTCTGTTGTGTTTTTACAGCTGCGCGTGTTTAATTTCAAATCAAATGAGATTTGTTGCTGTAGTAAGTGAGAGATTACAGGCGAATATCTTGGTAAAAATATTTTCTGATGCAATCATATGTGGAGCAGCTTTTGTTTCTGTTTTTAGGGCTGAATGATATGAAAAGATTTGAAGAATAAAGTATGTTTTAATTTCAAATCAAATCAGAGATTTTCAAGGAGTCCAAGCCCAAGTCTGAGTTTCTATTTAAAGTAGCCACAACCCTACTTGGAGGGAGAAGGACAAGAGATTAAAGACTCAGTGTCAAGTGTGTTTTAGTCTGTGTTTTGTAACCCTTTCATTCATCATTGATGCTTGAATTGGTGTGATTATTTTGAGTTGTTAATTGTTCTTGATCAAAGCTTTTAAGCAAGATCAAGTTGTGTTTTGGAAGTGTGACTTATATACTATGTAATATTTGAATTGTATCACTGTGGTGATTTAGAGGGAGTGAGTGGTTTCTCATATCTAAGTGTATCTTAGGTAGAAGTGTCATTGGGTAGTGATTAAGTTAGTAGACTGTCAACTGGGATTGTTGAGTCTGTAATTTAATACTACTAATAGTGAATTTCCTCCCTGGCTTGGTAGCCCCCAGACGTAGGTAGTTAGACCGAACTGGGTGAACAATTCATTGTGTTGCTTGACTATTTTTATTACCTTGTTTCATATAGCAGATTGTGTTGTTGTGACATCACACCTAACATCACACATCTGATACCAGAATTTCAATTGGTATCAGAGCAGGCATCCTGCTCTGCATCTGGGTGAGATCTAGGGCTGTTACTTTCTGGTACTATGGACAAGGAGAGTGGTGGATTTGTGAATAGACCCCCTATTCTAGATGGCTCAAATTATGATTATTGGAAACCTCGCATGGTTACCTTCTTGAAGTCCTTGGACAGCAGGGCTTGGAAGGTTGTGTTAAAAGAATGGAAACATCCTGTTATTGTTGAAAAAGATGGAACA
The DNA here is from genome assembly GCA_022829125.1 of Lathyrus tuberosus. NCBI lineage: Eukaryota > Viridiplantae > Streptophyta > Magnoliopsida > Fabales > Fabaceae > Lathyrus > Lathyrus tuberosus. The sequence goes on from JALAZF010000153.1 coordinate 1,200,855, forward strand.
ACAAAGCTGAAACCTGAGGAAGAGTGGACCAAGGAAGAAGATGAACTTGCGCTTGGAAATTCTAAGGCTTTGAATGCCATTTATAAAGGTATTGACAAGAACACCTTTAGGCTGGTCAACACGTGTGAAGTGGCAAAGGAAGCTTGGGATGTCTTGAAAACTACTCATGAAGGAACCTCCAAAGTCAAGATGTCAAGACTTCAACTGCTGACAACAAAGTTTGAAAATCTGAAGATGAAGGATGATGAGACCATTCATGATTTTCACATGAATATTCTTGAGCTGTCAAATGCTTCTAGTGACCTTGGAGAAAAAATAACTGAAGAAAAGCTGGTTAGGAAGATTCTTAGATCCCTTCCCAAGAGATATAAAATGAACGTGACTGCTATAGAAGAAGCTCAAGACATCAGCAAGATGAGGGTGGATGAGTTTATTGGTTCTCTTCAAACTTTTGAAGTAGGGATGGATGAGGAACCTGAAAAGAAGACCAAAAGCATAGCTTTGGTATCTAGTTCTGAAGATGCTAAGAAAGATAATAGGCCTGAGTCACAAGAGGAGCTGTCACATGCCATTGTTCTGCTGGGAAGACAGTTTAATAAGGTTCTAAAGAGGATAGACAGGAGCTATAAACCTAATGTCAAGAACATCACTTTTGACACCAACAGGTCAGGTGATCAGGTGAAGAAAACTAGAGATGAAGAAAATTCCAATGATGGAAAAGGAATACAACGTAATGGATGTGTAGGTTATGGTCACATCAAATCAGAATGTCCTACATACCTTAAGAAGCAGAAAAAAGGTATGTCTGTCACTTGGTCTGATGAGGATACTGATAGTGAACCTAAAGGAGAATCAGCCAATCTTGTTAGAGCTATGATTGGAATTTGTGAGTCTGACAATGATTCAAGTGATGAAGAAGTTACTTATGAAGAGCTTGCTGCCTCTTATAGAAATTTGTGCATTAGAAGTGAACAAGTCTGTCTGGAAGGAGAGAAACAAAAGAAAATCATAATGCAGATAATGGCTGAAAAGACTGAGCTTGAGAGGGAAGTCAGTATGCTAAACTCTAAACTGGAATCTATGTCAAAATCTGTCAGAATGTTGAATAATGGTACTGATGTTCTAGACAATATTCTTAATATTGGAAAAACTGCTGGAGACAAAAGTGGTTTGGGATTCAACAATGTTTCAGCTTCAAATAATGTTATTCCTATTTCCAAACAAGTGATGTTAAAACAGATGTTTAAACATCCTGACAGGACTCCCTTTAGGAAGAAATTCAGGCATTGGAGATGTCATCATTGTGGGCGTTTTGGACACATAAAGGGTTATTGTTATAAGCTACATGGGTATCCTCAGAAGGCACATCAGTTGGATCCCAGACAGAACATTCACAAAGGTAATCAGGTCATCAAACCAAAGAAGCAATGGGTTCAAAAAGGAAAAGTTACCAGCTTAATAGCTCACACTTCTCTTAGGGTTTCTACTAAAGAAGACTAGTACTTTGATAGTGGGTGTTCAAGACACATGACAGGAATGAAGAATTTGTTGGTGGATGTAAAGCTACATTCTTCTGGACATGTAACTTTTGGTGATGGTGTAAAGGAGAAATCAAGGGTATGGGAAAGCTGAATTGTGCTGGTGCTCCTAGGTTGGATGATGTTCTACTAGTCAAAGGGTTAACAGCAAATTTGATCAGTATTAGCCAACTATATGATCAAGGGCTCAAAGTTGACTTTACAAAAACTGAGTGCATTGTCACAAATGAGAAAGGTGAAGTCATCATGAAGGGTGCTAGGTCTAAGGACAACTGTTATCTGTGGATGCAACAAGACTCAAGTCCCTCAACATGTGTTTTTGCTAGAGAAGATGAAGTCAAAGTCTGGCATCAAAAGTTGGGGCATCTTCATCTGAAGGGAATGAAGAGAATCATATCCTCAGAAGCTGTCAGAGGAATTCCTAAACTCAAAATTGAAGAAGGAGGAGTCTGTGGAGATTGTCAAATAGGGAAGCAGATCAAGATGTCACATCAGAAGCTTCAACATAACACCACCTCCAAAGTTTTGGAACTTCTTCATATGGACTTGATGGGACCTATGCAGGTAGAAAGTCTAGGTGGGAAGAAGTATGCTTATGTTGTTGTAGATGACTTTTCCAGGTATACTTGGGTGAACTTTATTAAAGACAAAACAGAGGTGTTTGATGTTTTTAAAGATTTGTGTCAAAGACTCCAAAGAGAAAAGGAGAGCAATGTCATCATAATAAGGAGTGATCATGGGAGAGACTTTGAAAATAGCAAGTTTGCTGAATACTGTTCTGCTGAAGGCATCAGTCATGAGTTCTCCTCTCCTATTACCCCTCAGCAAAATAGAGTTGTTGAAAGGAAGAACAGAACTCTTCAAGAATCTGCTAGGGCAATGATTCATGCCAAAAAGCTTCCTTACCATTTCTGGGCTGAAGCCATTAATACTGCTTGCTATATTCACAACAGAGTTACTTTGAGAAGAGGCACTTCAGCTACATTGTATGAGCTGTGGAAAGGGACAAAACCAACTGTGAAGTATTTTCATGTTTTTGGAAGTAAATGTTATATTTTGTCAGATCGTGAACAAAGGAGAAAATTGGATCCTAAAAGTGATGAGGGAATCTTTCTGGGGTACTCTATAAATAGCAGAGCTTATAGGGTGTTCAACTCCAGAACCAAGGTTATGATGGAGTCTATAAATGTGGTAATTGATGACAGTGACATGAAGGAAGATGCTGATGTCCTGGATGATGTTGGAACATCGTTTGAAGATGCTACATCAGAAACTGAAGATAGAAGTGTTGCTCCCAGACCTGGTGATGCTGAGGCTGAGCCTGAACAACCTAATAAAGAACCATCTATTAGAGTGCAAAAGGACCATCCAAAAGAGCTTATCATAGGTGATCCAAAATCAGGGGTTAGCACTAGATCAAGAGAGGTTGTGTCAAATTCTTGTTTTGTGTCCAAAATTGAGCCCAAGAATGTCAAAGAAGCACTGACTCATGAATTTTGGATTAATGTCATGCATGAAGAACTGGAACAATTTAAGAGGAATGAAGTATGGGATCTTGTACCAAGGCCTGATGGAGTTAATGTGATAGGCACCAAGTGGATTTACAAGAATAAATCTGATGAACAAGGAGTGGTCACCAGAAACAAGGCCAGATTGGTAGCACAGGGATACACTCAGGTTGAAGGAATTGATTTTGATGAAACCTTTGCACCTGTGGCAAGACTGGAATCTATCATATTACTCTTAGGTGTGGCTTGCATTCTCAAATTCAAGCTTTTTCAGATGGATGTTAAGAGTGCCTTCTTAAATGGGTACTTAAATGAAGAAGTTTATGTTGATCAACCAAAAGGGTTTATTGATCCAACATTTCCTAATCATGTGTACAAGCTAAGGAAAGCTCTCTATGGTTTGAAGCAAGCACCAAGAGCTTCGTATGAAAAGCTTACTGAATTCTTGGCTGTAAATGGTTACAGAAAAGGAGGGATTGACAAGACTTTGTTTGTCAAAGATGAAGGAGGAAAACTGATGATAGCTCAAATATATGTTGATGACATAGTATTTGGTGGGATGTCAGATGCAATGGTTAAACATTTTGTGAAACAGATGCAGTCTGAGTTTGAAATGAGTCTTGTTGGAGAGCTTAGCTATTTTTTGGGTCTACAAGTTAGACAAATGGGAGACTCCATATTCATCTCTCAGAGCAAGTATGCTAAGAACATTGTCAAGAAGTTTGGTTTGGATAATCACAAGAGGATACCTGCTCCTACTCACTTAAAGTTGTCAAAGGATGAACATGGTGTGAGTGTGGATCAAAGTCTATACAGAAGCATGATTGGTAGTCTATTGTATCTCACTGCTAGTAGACCTGATATTTCTTTTGCTGTTGGAGTTTGTGCCAGATATCAATCTGAGCCCAAAATCAGTCACTTGAATCAAGTGAAGAGGATTCTGAAGTATGTGAATGGGACTAGTGACTATGGCATGCTTTACAGTCATGGATCAGGTACTGATTTAAGTGGTTATTGTGATGTTGATTGGGCAGGGAGTGCTGATGATAGAAAAAGTACTTCTGGGTTTGTTTCTTCTTAGGGACTAATCTGATCTCTTGGTTTAGTAAAAAGCAGAATTGTGTGTCTCTTTCTACTGCTGAAGTTGAGTACATAGCAGCAGGAAGTAGTTGCTGTCAACTTGTTTGGATGAAGCAAATATTGACTGAATACAATGTCAAGCAAGATGTCATGACATTGTACTGTGATAATCTTAGTGTTATCAATATCTCTAAGAACCCTATCCAACATAGCAGAACTAAGCATATTGATATACGTCATCATTTTATAAGAGATTTGGTTGAAGACAAAGTAGTTGCTTTGGAACATGTTGCTACTGAACAGCAATTAGCTGATATTTTTACAAAAGCCTTAGATGTAAATTAGTTTGAAAAATCAAGAAGCAAACTGGGAAGATGCATATATGAGGATTAAGTGTGCTGGGAAGTGTCGTGTGCAGTTGTGAAATTTATTGCAGAGGAAACAGAATTTTATTCAACTGCTGAAAGCATACAAGATTAGATTTTAGTACATCAAAAGCAACATTCAAAGGGTTTAAAGATTATCCCAGCCCCCTGAATCAAGAAAAGTCTTCCAATCTTCATCCCATTCACCATCAGGAGCATGATGTTTCACTGGAGGTTTTTTGATGGTTTTCATCCTTGTCTCTGATTTTTTCTTGTTCTTGTTGCTCCTGGAGTTGCCCCTGTTGTAGACAGTGTTTTGTTCTTCAACTTCTGTGGATCTGGTTTCTTGACCTCTTGCATGGGTTTCTTTCCTGCATCTTTGTTAGACTGACTCATGGTTCTATCTGTGGTATGTTGTTAGAAGCAAGGAGGCTTAGTTTTTATACTGCATAAAGAGTCTTTGGTTGTATCGCCTGACCAGTCAAAGTGGTCTTTGGGTTGGGAACTTGTTTGTCTTGGGAAGCCATTTATTTGACCTTGTCAAATTGGATGTCAGATCATCGTGTTTGCTGCCTTGGTTGGATAAGAGGTTGTCCAATTGTGGCTAAAAAGGGGGAGAGTCAGCCTAGTGTTGCTGTTTGCTGAGTGTTGCTGTTTTCTGTTGCCTAGCCTCTTGTTTTGAGGGGGAGTTAGCACTTGTTTTGAGGTGTGCAGCTTTGGAAGTTGGTGCTGCTTTAATTTATCTGTTGCAGGTATTTCTGGTGTTGCTGAGGTTGTTTTAGCCAAAATTAGCCAAATGGGGAGATTGTTAGTTCTTGTTGTTGGCTGGAATTTTCATAAAACAATGTTGTTGTTGAAGATGTCATATGTCTGATGTCTTAACATGAGTTATTAACATTCAGTTTATGTCAAGTTATTTAGGGTTGCAGCTTTGTGTGCTGATGTTAAACATGATGTCTTGACATCAGTTGGCAGAACATCAGAACATCAGTCTGTTGTGTTTTTACAGCTGCGCGTGTTTAATTTCAAATCAAATGAGATTTGTTGCTGTAGTAAGTGAGAGATTACAGGCGAATATCTTGGTAAAAATATTTTCTGATGCAATCATATGTGGAGCAGCTTTTGTTTCTGTTTTTAGGGCTGAATGATATGAAAAGATTTGAAGAATAAAGTATGTTTTAATTTCAAATCAAATCAGAGATTTTCAAGGAGTCCAAGCCCAAGTCTGAGTTTCTATTTAAAGTAGCCACAACCCTACTTGGAGGGAGAAGGACAAGAGATTAAAGACTCAGTGTCAAGTGTGTTTTAGTCTGTGTTTTGTAACCCTTTCATTCATCATTGATGCTTGAATTGGTGTGATTATTTTGAGTTGTTAATTGTTCTTGATCAAAGCTTTTAAGCAAGATCAAGTTGTGTTTTGGAAGTGTGACTTATATACTATGTAATATTTGAATTGTATCACTGTGGTGATTTAGAGGGAGTGAGTGGTTTCTCATATCTAAGTGTATCTTAGGTAGAAGTGTCATTGGGTAGTGATTAAGTTAGTAGACTGTCAACTGGGATTGTTGAGTCTGTAATTTAATACTACTAATAGTGAATTTCCTCCCTGGCTTGGTAGCCCCCAGACGTAGGTAGTTAGACCGAACTGGGTGAACAATTCATTGTGTTGCTTGACTATTTTTATTACCTTGTTTCATATAGCAGATTGTGTTGTTGTGACATCACACCTAACATCACACATCTGATACCAGAATTTCAATTGGTATCAGAGCAGGCATCCTGCTCTGCATCTGGGTGAGATCTAGGGCTGTTACTTTCTGGTACTATGGACAAGGAGAGTGGTGGATTTGTGAATAGACCCCCTATTCTAGATGGCTCAAATTATGATTATTGGAAACCTCGCATGGTTACCTTCTTGAAGTCCTTGGACAGCAGGGCTTGGAAGGTTGTGTTAAAAGAATGGAAACATCCTGTTATTGTTGAAAAAGATGGAACAACAAAGCTGAAACCTGAGGAAGAGTGGACCAAGGAAGAAGATGAACTTGCGCTTGGAAATTCTAAGGCTTTGAATGCCATTTATAAAGGTATTGACAAGAACATCTTTAGGCTGGTCAACACGTGTGAAGTGGCAAAGGAAGCTTGGGATGTCTTGAAAACTACTCATGAAGGAACCTCCAAAGTCAAGATGTCAAGACTTCAACTGCTGACAACAAAGTTTGAAAATCTGAAGATGAAGGATGATGAGACCATTCATGATTTTCACATGAATATTCTTGAGCTGTCAAATGCTTCTAGTGACCTTGGAGAAAAAATAACTGAAGAAAAGCTGGTTAGGAAGATTCTTAGATCCCTTCCCAAGAGATATAAAATGAACGTGACTGCTATAGAAGAAGCTCAAGACATCAGCAAGATGAGGGTGGATGAGTTTATTGGTTCTCTTCAAACTTTTGAAGTAGGGATGGATGAGGAACCTGAAAAGAAGACCAAAAGCATAGCTTTGGTATCTAGTTCTGAAGATGCTAAGAAAGATAATAGGCCTGAGTCACAAGAGGAGCTGTCCCATGCCATTGTTCTGCTGGGAAGACAGTTTAATAAGGTTTTAAAGAGGATAGACAGGAGCTATAAACCTAATGTCAAGAACATCACTTTTGACACCAACAGGTCAGGTGATCAGGTGAAGAAAACTAGAGATGAAGAAAATTCCAATGATGGAAAAGGAATACAACGTAATGGATGTGTAGGTTATGGTCACATCAAATCAGAATGTCCTACATACCTTAAGAAGCAGAAAAAAGGTATGTCTGTCACTTGGTCTGATGAGGATACTGATAGTGAACCTAAAGGAGAATCAGCCAATCTTGTTAGAGCTATGATTGGAATTTGTGAGTCTGACAATGATTCAAGTGATGAAGAAGTTACTTATGAAGAGCTTGCTGCCTCTTATAGAAATTTGTGCATTAGAAGTGAACAAGTCTGTCTGGAAGGAGAGAAACAAAAGAAAATCATAATGCAGATAATGGCTGAAAAGACTGAGCTTGAGAGGGAAGTCAGTATGCTAAACTCTAAACTGGAATCTATGTCAAAATCTGTCAGAATGTTGAATAATGGTACTGATGTTCTAGACAATATTCTTAATATTGGAAAAACTGCTGGAGACAAAAGTGGTTTGGGATTCAACAATGTTTCAGCTTCAAATAATGTTATTCCTATTTCCAAACAAGTGATGTTAAAACAGATGTTTAAACATCCTGACAGGACTCCCTTTAGGAAGAAATTCAGGCGTTGGAGATGTCATCATTGTGGGCGTTTTGGACACATAAAGGCTTATTGTTATAAGCTACATGGGTATCCTCAGAAGGCACATCAGTTGGATCCCAGACAGAACATTCACAAAGGTAATCAGGTCATCAAACCAAAGAAGCAATGGGTTCAAAAAGGAAAAGTTACCAGCTTAATAGCTCACACTTCTCTTAGGGTTTCTACTAAAGAAGACTAGTACTTTGATAGTGGGTGTTCAAGACACATGACAGGAATGAAGAATTTGTTGGTGGATGTAAAGCTACATTCTTCTGGACATGTAACTTTTGGTGATGGTGTAAAGGAGAAATCAAGGGTATGGGAAAGCTGAATTGTGCTGGTGCTCCTAGGTTGGATGATGTTCTACTAGTCAAAGGGTTAACAGCAAATTTGATCAGTATTAGCCAACTATATGATCAAGGGCTCAAAGTTGACTTTACAAAAACTGAGTGCATTGTCACAAATGAGAAAGGTGAAGTCATCATGAAGGGTGCTAGGTCTAAGGACAACTGTTATCTGTGGATGCAACAAGACTCAAGTCCCTCAACATGTGTTTTTGCTAGAGAAGATGAAGTCAAAGTCTGGCATCAAAAGTTGGGGCATCTTCATCTGAAGGGAATGAAGAGAATCATATCCTCAGAAGCTGTCAGAGGAATTCCTAAACTCAAAATTGAAGAAGGAGGAGTCTGTGGAGATTGTCAAATAGGGAAGCAGATCAAGATGTCACATCAGAAGCTTCAACATAACACCACCTCCAAAGTTTTGGAACTTCTTCATATGGACTTGATGGGACCTATGCAGGTAGAAAGTCTAGGTGGGAAGAAGTATGCTTATGTTGTTGTAGATGACTTTTCCAGGTATACTTGGGTGAACTTTATTAAAGACAAAACAGAGGTGTTTGATGTTTTTAAAGATTTGTGTCAAAGACTCCAAAGAGAAAAGGAGAGCAATGTCATCATAATAAGGAGTGATCATGGGAGAGACTTTGAAAATAGCAAGTTTGCTGAATACTGTTCTGCTGAAGGCATCAGTCATGAGTTCTCCTCTCCTATTACCCCTCAGCAAAATAGAGTTGTTGAAAGGAAGAACAGAACTCTTCAAGAATCTGCTAGGGCAATGATTCATGCCAAAAAGCTTCCTTACCATTTCTGGGCTGAAGCCATTAATACTGCTTGCTATATTCACAACAGAGTTACTTTGAGAAGAGGCACTTCAGCTACATTGTATGAGCTGTGGAAAGGGACAAAACCAACTGTGAAGTATTTTCATGTTTTTGGAAGTAAATGTTATATTTTGTCAGATCGTGAACAAAGGAGAAAATTGGATCCTAAAAGTGATGAGGGAATCTTTCTGGGGTACTCTATAAATAGCAGAGCTTATAGGGTGTTCAACTCCAGAACCAAGGTTATGATGGAGTCTATAAATGTGGTAATTGATGACAGTGACATGAAGGAAGATGCTGATGTCCTGGATGATGTTGGAACATCGTTTGAAGATGCTACATCAGAAACTGAAGATAGAAGTGTTGCTCCCAGACCTGGTGATGCTGAGGCTGAGCCTGAACAACCTAATAAAGAACCATCTATTAGAGTGCAAAAGGACCATCCAAAAGAGCTTATCATAGGTGATCCAAAATCAGGGGTTAGCACTAGATCAAGAGAGGTTGTGTCAAATTCTTGTTTTGTGTCCAAAATTGAGCCCAAGAATGTCAAAGAAGCACTGACTCATGAATTTTGGATTAATGTCATGCATGAAGAACTGGAACAATTTAAGAGGAATGAAGTATGGGATCTTGTACCAAGGCCTGATGGAGTTAATGTGATAGGCACCAAGTGGATTTACAAGAATAAATCTGATGAACAAGGAGTGGTCACCAGAAACAAGGCCAGATTGGTAGCACAGGGATACACTCAGGTTGAAGGAATTGATTTTGATGAAACCTTTGCACCTGTGGCAAGACTGGAATCTATCATATTACTCTTAGGTGTGGCTTGCATTCTCAAATTCAAGCTTTTTCAGATGGATGTTAAGAGTGCCTTCTTAAATGGGTACTTAAATGAAGAAGTTTATGTTGATCAACCAAAAGGGTTTATTGATCCAACATTTCCTAATCATGTGTACAAGCTAAGGAAAGCTCTCTATGGTTTGAAGCAAGCACCAAGAGCTTCGTATGAAAGGCTTACTGAATTCTTGGCTGTAAATGGTTACAGAAAAGGAGGGATTGACAAGACTTTGTTTGTCAAAGATGAAGGAGGAAAACTGATGATAGCTCAAATATATGTTGATGACATAGTATTTGGTGGGATGTCAGATGCAATGGTTAAACATTTTGTGAAACAGATGCAGTCTGAGTTTGAAATGAGTCTTGTTGGAGAGCTTAGCTATTTTTTGGGTCTACAAGTTAGACAAATGGGAGACTCCATATTCATCTCTCAGAGCAAGTATGCTAAGAACATTGTCAAGTCGTTTGGTTTGGATAATCACAAGAGGATACCTGCTCCTACTCACTTAAAGTTGTCAAAGGATGAACATAGTGTGAGTGTGGATCAAAGTCTATACAGAAGCATGATTGGTAGTCTATTGTATCTCACTGCTAGTAGACCTGATATTTCTTTTGCTGTTGGAGTTTGTGCCAGATATCAATCTGAGCCCAAAATCAGTCACTTGAATCAAGTGAAGAGGATTCTGAAGTATGTGAATGGGACTAGTGACTATGGCATGCTTTACAGTCATGGATCAGGTACTGATTTAAGTGGTTATTGTGATGTTGATTGGGCAGGGAGTGCTAATGATAGAAAATGTACTTCTAGGTTTGTTTCTTCTTAGGGACTAATCTGATCTCTTGGTTTAGTAAAAAGCAGAATTGTGTGTCTCTTTCTACTGCTGAAGCTGAGTACATAGCAGCAGGAAGTAGTTGCTGTCAACTTGTTTGGATGAAGCAAATATTGACTGAATACAATGTCAAGCAAGATGTCATGACATTGTACTGTGATAATCTTAGTGTTATCAATATCTCTAAGAACCCTATCCAACATAGCAGAACTAAGCATATTGATATACGTCATCATTTTATAAGAGATTTGGTTGAAGACAAAGTAGTTGCTTTGGAACATGTTGCTACTGAACAGCAATTAGCTGATATTTTTACAAAAGACTTAGATGTAAATTAGTTTGAAAAATCAAGAAGCAAACTGGGAAGATGCATATATGAGGATTAAGTGTGCTGGGAAGTGTCGTGTGCAGTTGTGAAATTTATTGCAGAGGAAACAGAATTTTATTCAACTGCTGAAAGCATACAAGATTAGATTTTAGTACATCAAAAGCAACATTCAAAGGGTTTAAAGATTATCCCAGCCCCCTGAATCAAGAAAAGTCTTCCAATCTTCATCCCACTCACCATCAGGAGCATGATGTTTCACTGGAGGTTTTTTGATGGTTTTCATCCTTGTCTCTGATTTTTTCTTGTTCTTGTTGCTCCTGGAGTTGCCCCTGTTGTAGACAGTGTTTTGTTCTTCAACTTCTGTGGATCTGGTTTCTTGACCTCTTGCATGGGTTTCTTTCCTGCATCTTTGTTAGACTGACTCATGGTTCTATCTGTGGTATGTTGTTAGAAGCAAGGAGGCTTAGTTTTTATACTGCATAAAGAGTCTTTGGTTGTATCGCCTGACCAGTCAAAGTGGTCTTTGGGTTGGGAACTTGTTTGTCTTGGGAAGCCATTTATTTGACCTTGTCAAATTGGATGTCAGATCATCGTGTTTGCTGCCTTGGTTGGATAAGAGGTTGTCCAATTGTGGCTAAAAAGGGGGAGAGTCAGCCTAGTGTTGCTGTTTGCTGAGTGTTGCTGTTTTCTGTTGCCTAGCCTCTTGTTTTGAGGGGGAGTTAGCACTTGTTTTGAGGTGTGCAGCTTTGGAAGTTGGTGCTGCTTTAATTTATCTGTTGCAGGTATTTCTGGTGTTGCTGAGGTTGTTTTAGCCAAAATTAGCCAAATGGGGAGATTGTTAGTTCTTGTTGTTGGCTGGAATTTTCATAAAACAATGTTGTTGTTGAAGATGTCATATGTCTGATGTCTTAACATGAGTTATTAACATTCAGTTTATGTCAAGTTATTTAGGGTTGCAGCTTTGTGTGCTGATGTTAAACATGATGTCTTGACATCAGTTGGCAGAACATCAGAACATCAGTCTGTTGTGTTTTTAGGGTTGCGCGTGTTTAATTTCAAATCAAATGAGATTTGTTGCTGTAGTAAGTGAGAAATTACAGACGAATATCTTGGTAAAAATATTTTCTGATGCAATCATATGTGGAGCAGATTTTGTTTCTGTTTTTAGGGCTGAATGATATGAAAAGATTTGAAGAATAAAGTCTGTTTTAATTTCAAATCAAATCAGAGATTTTCAAGGAGTCCAAGCCCAAGTCTGAGTTTCTATTTAAAGCAGCCACAACCCTACTTGGAGAGAGGAGGAAAAGAGATTAAAGATTGAGTGTCAAGTGTGTTTTAGTCTGTGTTTTATAACCCTTTCATTCATCATTGATGCTTGAATTGGTGTGATTATTTTGAGTTGTTAATTGTTCTTGATCAAAGCTTTTAAGCAAGATCAAGTTGTGTTTTGGAAGTGTGACTTCTATACTTTGTAATATTTGAATTGTATCACTGTGGTGATTTAGAGGGAGTCAGTGGTCTCTCATATCTAAGTGTATCTTAGGTAGAAGTGTCATTGGGTAGCGATTAAGTTAGTAGATTGTCAACTGGGATTGTTGAGTCTATAATTTAATACTACTAATAGTGAATTTCCTCCCTGGCTTGGTAGCCCCCAGACGTAGGTAGTTAGACCGAAATGGGTGAATAATTCATTGTGTTGCTTGACTGTTTATATTACCTTGTTTCATATAGCAGATTGTGTTGTTGTGACATCACACATCTGATACCAGAATTTCAAAAAGGTTGCATTCATAAATTTTCCTTTGCGCACAACAAACAAGTGTCGAAGATGTCTTTCAAGTTCAAACGCCAATGATGGTTCACCGTAGTCATTAAGCCAGAAGTTCACGACCTTTCAACTCTTCCTAATTAAATGAATAAATGTAGTACAAGTTGTTCCCAAAGTGATAAATGAAGAAGGATCGTCAAGAAATCCTTACCCAAAGAATGAGCCGAGTCCATTTCGAGGCAAAAGCTAAGGAAGGTAGGAAGCTCAAGACCTTGCTTTATACAACAACAATAAAAAAAAGAAGAAGAAAGAACAAGCTTGTATGACAACCAAAATTTGTAAGGAAGCAGTGATCGCCATCTCAAGTCCATTGAATTTTGAACCATCATCATTACTATCATCAGTACAATTTCCATCCTGTGGGAATTTGAGTGCATTGTTTGAGTTAACTGAGCATAGGACTGAAGTTCATTACGTAGATTGGGTGGGTCACAAATACACTTTGAGCCTTTATCCTTTGTTTCTTAAACCGTGAACCAGGCCACGTTATAACCCTCAAATGACCTAACTGAAGCAAGGTTATTTTGAAAGCATACTACAGCAAGGTTGCGTAAACTGACTCCAAAAGATCTTTGTAGATCATCTATTTTGGTATTACGCCTGTGCTTGACTTTTCACTTTTAAATGTCTTGAACCGCCGTGTTTTGACCAATGACTCGTATACTTTGCCTTTTTCAAAAATGATTGATTTCAAAAGTTGCATGAACTCTACATTTACTATGTTTGTATGAACATTTTTGTTTACAAACTGGCTTTCCTCTTAATGAATTTTCAAACAGTTAAGAAACTTGGTCGGTGATCCAATCAGGGGCAAGTTCCTTCCATATCCTGTTGAGAATCAGTTCAAGATTTATGGTTTAATGGCGACTTCTCAGAATTGGTTTATACAGAAGATTTTTTTTCAAGACTCAAACTGGGGCAAGCTTTCTAAGAGCACCATGAAACGGTCATTTCCAGAATCAATCAAGTTGAAGCGATGATCAGCTCATCTACAATAATCAGCTAGTCTGGGGCAGTTTACCTGAATAATCCCCAAGCAACGCTCTTCATCCTTCCTACAAGGATCATCAATTTGGATACAGTTTATCAGTGTGGCAGAGATGTGTTCAGCAATAGCATCTCTGGTTCCCAAGCAGAATGACAGTTATCTCCGTGTTGAGGAATCAGTCTTTCAGTCATGTCCTTCTCACCAAAAGAGTTGAGCCATGTCGTCAGCATTTCTGAATTAGCATTTGCATTTGATCATATATCATTTGCATAAGTCATATACCATATGCATAGCATGAATGTTTCATCCTCATTTGCATTTCTCTCGAGGTCGTGCCGTTATCCACGTCTTACCTTGTGGTCAAAGTCCAACTCACGTGGCACCTACCAAACAGATATTATCGTGTCTATCTGACGTTCTTCCAGATATGACCTTTCTTATCCGATTGTTTTTCCGGATATGTTTGTTCCTCTTTTGTATCCAATGTCGTTCTTGGATGTGTTCGCCTGTCTTTTCTCCAATACCGTTCTTGGATGTCATATATTTGTCTCCTCTGATGTTCTTCCAGAACTTATCTGATGTTTTTCTAGATATTTCGCTTTGTTATTCTGATTCTTTTCCGGAACGACATTGTTTTTACCATCTGATGCTCTTTCGGATGTGTCTCTCTTTCTGATGTTCTTCCAGATTTAGTCCTTTGTTCTGATGTTCTTCCAGAACCTATCTGATGTTTTCCCAGATAGCCCTTTATGATTTTGATGCTTTTCCAGAATTACATTGCTTTTGCCATTTGATGCTCTTCCGGATGTGTCTCTCTTTCTGATGTTCTTCCAGATTGAGTCCTTTGTTCTGATGTTTTTCCAGAACCTATCTGATTTTTTTCCAGATATTCGCTTTGTTTATTCTGGTGCTTTTCCGGAACGACGTTTCTTTTTACCATCTGATGCTTTTTCGGATGTGTCTCTCTTTCTGATGTTTTTCTAGATTGATTCTTTTGTTCTGATGTTTTTCCAGATATTTGCTTTGTTTATTCTGGTGCTTTTCCAGAATGACATTGCTTTCACCATCTGATGCTCCTCCGGATGTGCCCTTCTCTTTCTGATGTTCTTCCAGATTGAGTCTTTTGCTCCTGATGTTTTTCCAGAGCATTTTTTATGTCTATCTGATGCTCTTCCGGATATGACCTTGTTTATCTGATGTTCTTCCAAATATAATGTTGCTTATCTGATGCTCTTCCGGATATGTCTTCAAAACCCTTTTCCCATACATTTAATGCTCTTCTAAATGTTTCGGATGTATCTTCAGAATTCTTGTCTTCATCTAATGCTCTTCTAGATGCCTTCAATTCGTTTCTGACTTTGGTTAACAGTTGCTGAATGTTTTCAAGTCTTTTTCCATTCTCCATCCAATGCTTTTCTGGATGTGTACCGGAGTTTATTCGATGTTTTTCCGAATATTGATGCTATGCTTCACGAAGTTCATTCAATGCTCTTCTAAATGTCTCTATTGTCGGTTTGTTTCCCAGTTTTTTCCCCACCTCATTCAATGTTCTTCTGAATGTTGTGACTCTTTTCCATTCATGGATGATGACTGTTGATTCCCCAATGGAGACTGTCTTTCTGGTTCTACTTCCATTTGAGGATCTTGTGTTATCTTTTCTTTCTAAAGTGTCAGTCGGTCATGCTTGAATCAGTTGTCTCATTACTTTAGTGTTCCCCAGTGTTATTGTCATCCCCGGTGAGTGATTGCTCGATGTGGACTTTGTCCCTGTCTGCTTTCATTTTTGTCTGCATTTTGCATTTATCATTCCATCATTTTCGTCATATTAGAGTTCATGGCATGTCAGCATTGTTGTTTAGTTTTCTTTAGTCCATAGCATTGCATATCAGTGCATCTGAGGGCAAAATTTTTGGTTATCTATATTTAAATACCTTTCACCATGATTTCACGAGAACTATCATCACTCATGTTATCCGGTGAAGTTATTTAAATAGGGGCAACTGTTGTACCCCAAATTTTACCCTTCGATTCGTTTGATCATTTCACATCATTTTAAGTCGGCCGTTTTTGTCTTCTTGACAAATGTCTCGTTGATCTTTAGTCATGCTTTTCTTTTTATTTCATGTCATTCTTGATTTTAATTATTTATTTTTATATTTGCTTAAATATTTATTTTTGAATTATTTAGAATCAATCTAGTTTAATTTTGAATTTAGTTTAGTTTATATCTTTTTTAATTTTTAATTTTTTTTTATTAATTAGGCTAATTTTAATTTAATTTACTTTTAATTTTAATTCGATTAGATTAATTTTGTTAATTTAACTTAGTTTAATTTAGTTTTAATTTTAATTTTTAATTTTAATTATAATTGTAATTTAGGTTTAGTTTTTTAATTAGTTTCATTTAATTATTTTCTTTTGTCTAAAAAAAAATTCATAAAAATATTGATACTTAGAGTCTTTTTATTTATTTATGATTTAATACAAAGCAAAAAATGAAAAAAGTTACTACCAAAGTCCCTACGCCATCCCCACCACTACAATCCAAAATCAGAAAGGCAATATGACCATGACACTACAATCCGCATCTTCCTGCTACATCCCAAACTTTCCAAACACCCCTATAGCTCTACTGCTGAACCACAAAAGTTTTGACCAAGCACTTTGCCCATATCCCTTTCTCTAAACTCAAAACACAGAAAAGGAAAAAGTTAAAAAAGGATGGAAAAGTTAATTGCAGAGGATTCATTTTTTATTCACTAGCATGTGTACATATCACACTGCCATACGAACCTCCTTCTCCCTGCTATGAAAACACGGACCCTTAACAGCTACAAACTCGCTGCATCCTTTGACCAACTGTTATCCCTTAACACTTCCAGCCAAAACCTTTGTCACAGACCTGCATCAAACCTTGCATAACCTGCGATTGGAAGTGAGGTATCAACATAACAGGACAAAGCTCTATGTACCTTGAAACTTAACCAAGAAGTTTATTTTTGTTTAAAAACAAGAGAAAGAATAACAGGAGGGAGGACACGAACCTGTAGAAAAAAAGAGGCTCTCTTGAAATTCCCCTCTTCACAACACAACGATCCCGCTCCAATTCCTCCTCCACACAAACCGTAACCTCCATTTTCTCTTCATCATTCACAATGCCACAAACTCTCTTTCTTTCTAAAGCACCACTCTGTTTCATTTCACTCTCCTCCCATCAACCATAAATCTCGAACCACAAGGCACCATCTTTAAGTTCACTAACATACGAGACATTAACCACACTATTCCCTCTATTTCAACAACAACGCTCATCCATCCTCAACCTTGAGTCACAACCGAGTCTAAACCTTACACGACCTCTGTTCCTCACCGGATAACCTCGTCGACATCACAACACACCAGCTTACTCTCCACATGACTATACTTCATCCGCCTTTTTCCATCACCATTCATAAATCACCCTGCTTCCTGAACTGAAAGGCAGCCGCATCATAACCAGAACCAACAACCAGTTTTGGAGTAGTGAAGAAGAACGGAAAGGCAGAGAGGAGGAAGAACGAATTAGGACTCTACCTGTTTCCCAGTTTGTCGTCGCGAACGGTAATCTCTTGCTTCAAACTTTGATAACTTAATGCAATTATTTTAGTGTTGAGTCTGATTTTGAAATTCGACTCCGGTTGTTGTTTCGTCCATTAGCGTATGTGGTTTTGTTTCTCGCGTTTGCTTTGTTTGATTTCCGTGACGAGATTGCCGTGCGAATAAGATAAAATAGTGGCGAGATCGAGAGAGAAGACGCGCAAGAGAGAGAAACCAAAACGGAGAGCCATTGAAACACGAACGGTTGAGAGGTTGAGACGATCGAGAGAGATTTTGAATGAGTTGGAGGAGAGGGTGAAGAAGCAAGGAGGATCGTTCGAAGATGAGAACAGGTTTCGCTTGGTTCCATGTTTCACGAGTTATGGTGTTGTCTTTAGGAGGTTGTTGGCGAGATCCTGAAACGGCCATCTAGATTTTAGGTTTTTTTTGTAGTGATTTAGCTGAACCGGGCTGGGTCGACACAACCCGCGACCCGTCTTTGGATTACCTTGGGCCATTTCATCTTTTCCCCCAGACCCAGCGCCCTATGTGTTATTGGGCTTATTGTTTTTCCAATTTTTGGCCCATTGTTACTTTCAGTATTACACCCTTTGATTTTGTTTAATTTTTAGATTTTAGATTATTGTTCTAATTAGATATAAGGTTTGAAGTTAGATTTTTAGAACTAGATTTTATTTTCTAATTAGAAATTAGGTTAATTAGTTTTTTAAGTTTTAATTATGCTTTGATTTAATTAACTAATATAGTTTTAATTAGGTTTTAGTAATTTAGTTTTTAATTAGAATTTAATTAGGTTTTAACTAGAACTTGATTTAATTAGTTTTTATTTTTATTTATTTATCTTAATTCTTAATTTAATCTTGACCATCCTAATTTTCATTTTTAGTAATTTCTGGTTTTCAATTTGATTCTAATTGCTTTACTGTATATACTGTTGTGCATTTTACCTTTGACACTTGTTTTCTCTGTTACCTACACTTCACATTCCAAAGGAAATGGTCATTCCCGTTGACTGCCATGTCATAGCCTTGCCAATCATTCCCTTATCTCGCGCCGCCAAGCGATCAAGACTTCTTCCCTATTTTTACCTAGCCTTAGGTTTGGAGTCGCCGCACTCCACGTAGGTGTCTTGCTTTCAGACCCTACTTTCCCTTGGAACCTTGACCACAGTTAAGAGTTCCTCACCCCCGTTGAGGGGAACTACGATTGCTCTGATTTCTCAAGTTCATCTTGAGAATACGTAGGCATAGGATTGCGACGATCCTAGAGAGCTACCTTTTTTCTTTTTCCACCTTTTTCCTTTTTCATTTACATTCGATGCATTCTCGGATTCCACATTTTCTTTTTACACCCTTTTACCCCTTAGTGAGGGAAACTACGAATGCTCTGATTCCATTCCCTTCAGGATAGTAGGCACGAGATGTGATGTCTTGGCGAGCATACTTAGTGTATATACCCCTAGGTCTTTCTTTACCTTAGCACTTTTCCCTTAGCAAGCAACATTAGCATAGCACAAATACTAACAAGAGGTTATTGTAGAGTACTACAGATACTTAGGATGCTAACACCTTCCCTAGGTATAACCAACCCCCGAACCTTAGATCTCTTAGCTGTGTTCCAACATAGCGCACTTAGGGTTTCGATCTTTACCCTTTCCTTTGGATAAATCAAAGCTCGGTGGTGAATTTCATGTTTTGTGATGCAAGTTAATTAATAGCTTGATATCCGATTCTCACCACAACATCGTGTTTTCAGCAAAATTAATTTGAGGTCAGGTTACCATCAGATTAGAGTGAAGGAAGATGATATTCAGAAGACTGCATTCAGAACTCGCTATGGACATTACGAATATGCAGTGATGCCTTTCGGAGTGTATAATGCGCCGGGTGTGTTTATGGAATAAATGAACCGTATCTTTCATTCTTATCTGGATCAGTTTATTGTGGTATTCATTGATGATATACTAATTTATTCTAAGTCTGAAGTGGATCATGCAGAACACTTGAGAATTGCATTGTAGGTGTTGAAGAATAATAAATTATTTGCAAAGTTCTCGAAATGTGAATTCTGGTTGAAGACTCTGAGTTTCTTGGGTCATGTTATTTCTGGGGATGGCATAGCAGTGGATCCATCTAAAGTAAGTGCGGTACTTCAGTGGGAACCACCGAAGATAGTGACGGAAATTAAAAGTTTCTTGGGTTTGGCAGGTTATTACCAAAGATTTATCGAAGGATTTTCTAATTTGGCGTTACCGTAGACTCAGTTAACTAGAAAGAATCAAGTTTTTGTTTGGAATGCGGCGTGTGAGGGAAGTTTCGAAGAGTTGAAAAAGAAATTGACTACAACACCAGTATTAATTCTACCAAGTCCAAGTGAACCTTTTGTGGTGTATTGTGATGTGTCTAAGATGGGATTAGGTGGAGTGTTAATGCAAGATGGCAAGATATTGGCATATGTTTCGTGGCAATTGAGGGTGCATGAGAGGAAGTATCCCACTCATGATCTTGAATTAGCTGCGGTGGTTTTTGTATTGAAAATTTGGAGGCATTATTTGTATGGATCGAGATTTGAAGTATTCAGTGATCATAAGAGTCTGAAGTATTTGTTCGACCAGAAGGAATTGAATATGAGGTGGAAAAGATGGTTAGAGTTCTTGAAAGACTATGATTTTAATTTGAGTTACCATCCGGGGAAAGCCAATGTTGTAGCAGATGCTCTAAGTCAGAAGACAATTCATATGTCGGCATTAATGGTAAAAGAAATGGAATTAATTGAACAGTTCAGAGACTTGAGTATGGTTTGTGAAACTACACCTGAGAGTGTTAGATTGGGTATGCTTAAAGTGAATAATGACTTTTTGGATGTAATTAAGGAAAATCAGAGACTTGATGTGAAGTTAGTGGACTTGATGCCTGCAGGAGGGGATGATCTTGATAGTGATTTTAGAGTGGATAAAGTTGGTATATTGAGATTCTGGGGCAGGATTTGCGTGCCGGATAATGTGGAATTGAGAAAAGCGATCTTAGAGGAGAGTCACCGGAGTAGCTTGAGTATTCATCCGGGAGCCACGAAAATGTATCATGAATTGAAGAAGTTATTTTGGTGGTCCGGTATGAAGAGAGATGTAGCTCAGTTTGTTTATGCTTGTTTGACATGCCAGAAGTCAAAAATGGAGCATCAGAAACCTTCGGGGTTGATGCAACCGTTGGAGATTCCGGAATGGAAGTGGGATAGTATTACTATGGCCTTTGTTACTGGTTTGCCAAACACGGCGAGAGGCTTTGATGCTATTTGGGTAGTTGTGTATCGGCTTACAAAATCCACACATTTTATACCAATTAATATCAGTTTTCCGTTGTCGAAGCTGGCGGAGATTTATATCAGAATAATTGTGAAGTTGCATGGTGTTCTGTCGAGCATAGTGTCAGATAGAGATCCGAGGTTTACATCAGAATTTTGGAAGAGTTTGCAATAGGCTCTAGGCTCTAAACTGAAGTTGAGTTCGGCTTATCATCCACAGACCGATGGTCAGTCTGAGAGGACTATTCAGTCGTTAGAGGATTTGTTGAGAGCCTGTGTGTTGGAGAAAGGTGGTGCGTGGGATACTCATTTTCCATTGATTGAGTTCACGTATTACAATAGTTACCATTCTAGTATTGGAATGGCACATTTCGAAGCTTTGTATGGTAGGAGGTGTAGGACGCCTCTGTGTTGGTATGAAACTGGTGAGAATGTTGTGCTTGGGCCTGAGATTATGCAACAGACTACTGAGACAATTCAGATGATCCGTGAAAAGATGAAGGCGTCTCAGAGTAGACAGAAAAGTTATCATGATAATCGGAAGAAAGACTTGGAATTCAGCGAAGGTGACCATGTATTCCTGAGAGTCAACCGTGTGACCGGTGTTGGACGTGCATTGAAATCTAAGAAGTTGGATCCTAAATTCATTAGATCGTACCAGATCTTCCAAAGAATGGGTGCAGTTGCTTATAGGGTGGCGTTGCCGCCTGAGCTTTCGAACTTGCATGACGTGTTTCATGTGTCGCAGCTTCAGAAGTACGTGCCTAATCCATCTCATGTTATCCAGAAGGATGAAGTTCATATTCGAGATAATCTTACTGTGGGAGCGATGCCGATAAGGATCGAGGATCGCAAGATAAAGCAACTCAGAGGAAAAGAGATTCCCTTGGTGAGAGTAGCTTGGGGAGGAGCTGCTGGAGGAAGTGTGACCTGGGAGCTGGAGAGCAAGATGCGAGAGTCGCATCCGGAATTGTTCGCACCAGGTACATTTTCGAGGACGAAAATATTTTAAGTGGGGGAGAGTTGTAACGCCCCATTTCAATTTATTTAACTGTCGTGTGTTATTTTAATTGTTTGGCATTGTGGAGGGCGTGCGATTGAGAGCGTAAGTGTAGTGTCCTTAGGGGAACCGGTAAAACAGATATGTCGGGATAATAATAAAGTAATGATGAATAATGTGGGGGCATATTTGATAATAGTAGTATGAGATATATTATTATTATTATGTCAAATATTATTAACATTACTATTATTATTGTGGGTAGAATTATTATTATTATTATTCTTATTATTATTATTATCAAATATTATTAATATTAAATAAAATCAGAATTTAATTAATAATATGGTTAGTGGGAGGAAAATAAGGAAAAGTGGACCTTAATCAGGATTAGGGACAATTTTGGTAATAATCACATTTTCACCAAGAGAGAGTTAGAGAAGGAAGAACAAGAGGAAGAACTAGGGCTTTTGCATCATCAATTTTCGCAGGATTTTTTATCAAGAATTCAAGGTAAGGGAGAGAATGGGTTCATAATGGGTGATAATTGCATGAGAGGGTAGTGAGGGGTCCTTTCCCTCGTAGGAATTTGTATGCATAAATTCTGTCTTTATGAATCTGTTGTTGTATGACTGAAATTTTGATGAAAATTGTGTGAATCAATTTATTCTGTCATGATCTATGTAAATACATTATGTTGTTGCTGCTATGTGAATGTTAGTATTGTAGATCTAGTTTTGTTGCAGGTTTGAGAGAACGATTGTAGATCTATAGGTGATGATTTTGCTAGAATAATGAAATAGGATAGTAAGATGAAATTACAGGTCTTAAAATCAATGTAGAAACCAATTTAGAGCAGATCTGGGTGCTAGAAGTGAGACCAAAGTGAGCAGATTCGGACTGATATGAAAAATTGGGATTTTTCACAGTCTCTGCCCATAAGCGTAACAGAGGAGGCGTTACGCGTATGGCATTGCGTGCCAGAGGACCATTACGCGTATTGGTAAGACGATACACGTATGGTAAGGGGGTTATTTGGGCAATACGCATAATAGACTAGTGATACGCGTAGGAGATCTGGAAATGGAATTTTTGAGAGAATTCAGTCTCTGCTCATACGCGTAACACATAGGGCATTACGCGTATGACAAGGCTGCAGAAGGGCAGTACGCGTCTGATACACAGCAGGGTGGGCGAGCGAGCTGGGCATTACGCGTATGACCAGCGAGAGTGCAGAATTTCACTATTTTCGTGATTCTTTCCCGATTTCGCGTCTGATGCAGTTCTTTTTGGTCTGAGAGGTTGGGGTAGGTGTCAGCACTTGTTGAATCTAGGAATGGTAATGGAAATAATGAAAAATTAAATTTAGGTGGACTAATTAGACAATTAGCTAATTAAGGCCACATGAGGTATTTTCCTGATTTGGTGTATTGTGCTGAACTGTTTGGACAGGTGTGGTAATACTGTGGGGTATTACGGCGAGTATGTATCTCACGTGTGATCAGGAGGATCGTGATGATGTATAATTGTTATTATACATGTGTGTTGTGCATAATTCTTGTCATGCATTCATGATGTGTCTGGTGGAGACAAATCATTGCTCAATGGGAGTGTATGTGATTTGTCCGGACTCCAATGTGGAGTTGTGATGGAGATAAATCATTGCCAAGTGGGGTGTATGTGATTTATCCGGATTCCAATGGGAATCGGGTTCGATTGAATGAACCATGGTGTATTGGTACCAGATGCATTGTGTCAAGTCATTGAGTCGCATTGCATTATTATGTGTTGATTGAATCATAATTGAAATGGACCAGTGGGTCGTGATGACGTGTTGTTTATGTGTGATTGTGTGATTACTACTCTTAACATGTATTATACACCGTTAATTATTGAATGTAGTTCTCACCCCTTTGTTGTTTCTTGTGTCTGTGCTTCTTGGGAAGTATAGATAATTCAGGTACTTGAGTAGTGCATGGAGTGCGTGTTGCCTAATCGAGTCCTAGGAGTCGCTCTGATACGTAACACGGGGATTGGGCATTTTCTTTATTTGTTATTATTTCATTTGATTTTGTTACGTATCACTATTCTTTTGAAAATGTTGTGGAACACGAGTTTATGTGGAATATTATTATGTAGGCCTTGGTGCCGTGACTTTTGAATAAAAATCTATTTCTGCTGTTTAATTTATTTATGAGAAAAGAAGTGAATGAAGTAATTGAGACTTCATGTTATGTTTGAATGATGTGACATCCTACTTGTAAGGAAACTCTGATTATTTTGGCATTATTTATATATATTTTTCTAAAATGGGAAAGTGGGGTGTTACACTTATCATCAAGGAGAACCGGGGCATAACATAGAAAACTGTCTCAGCTTCAAATCTGATGTGCAAAAGCTTGTCAGAAGCGGGGTCCTATCCTTCAAGGATACAAATCCAAATGTTCAGACGAACTCGTTGCCTCAACATGAGAAAGCTGCAGTCAATTTGATAGAGGAAGAGTCTAAGCACAACAATCTAATTCATGATGTACTCTTATTAGGAACCAACCTGGTCAAGATGCATTGTAGACAGAGTGGATACGGTCACGTACCCTCTCATAACTATCACCAGTGTGATATCTGCTCTCAAAACGATCAAGGATGTTCTGTGGTGCAATCAGCTCTACAGGAACAAATGATCTCGGATGGATCCAAGATCACAGAATTCGTGAAGTCGACATGACTTATACAAATTCCAACATCATTCAGAACCACGACATCCGTGCAATGAATGTCAACTTGGTAGCAATGCACTCAAGGCAAAGCCAACATCATGATCTCCCACGGCACGATTATGATTCCTGTCTGATTTGCTCGGTAAATAATCAGGGATGCTCTTTTGTACAAGAGGCCCTCCAGCGTCAGATGAATCTGGGGTGGATTCAGGATTACCGCGATAGAAGTCAGTATCAAGTTAATATGATTCAAATTTTTTACATTCGCCTGATGAATACCAGCTTGGTGGAATTACACGCTAAGCAAGTTCAACTCGGTTTTCTGACTTCGCATGATTATCAGAACTGTAAAGTGTGTCATGAGAGTGACCAAGGATGTGCACTCATTCAAAGAACACTGCAACACTTGTTAAACCACTGGTGGCTTCCGATCTATCTAGATGAAGTCACACAACAAGTCAGTATGACTGACGGGAACCCTACTAGGCATCAAAATCAGGATGTTTGATCAATGGAAACATATCTAGTAAGGTTACACTGCATACAAAGCGGACGTGGCTGGGTGCCACCACACAACTATGAGTGTTGTAGAGTTTGCTCAGAAAATAACCAAGGATGCTACCTCGTGCGAGCAGTCCTTCAAAGTCAGTTGGACCATAAGGAGATTCAACCATGGTTAAGCTCTGGTTCAATATCAGACTATCATCCTAATCAAGGCAAAAATGTTGTCTTGATCCATAAGCGAGAAGTGGCCATGGATGTATGCGCCATAATCCCTTTACTCCATGAATTGAGAGTTCCTCTTGATAATGGAAAGGTTCTCAACCTTGAACCAATTGAGGCCGGCTACGATGGTCAGAAAAATCAAAAGGCTCCTGTAGTTATCTATCTACCAGGACCGGTACCGTACAAATCCAATAAGGTTATCCCTTACAAATACGGTGCAACAACAATTGAGAATGGAAAAGAAACCCCATTACCCTCCGTCGTGAATATTGCAGACATCAGTCGAGTAACACGGAGCGGTCGGATCTTCAACCGAGGAGTTGGAGAACCCATCAGAGAAAAGGAACCTCAAACAGAAGTTCCTAATCAGCCAATCGCTCAGTCCAGCGATCCCGACCTTTCAAAGAACAATGATGAGATGCTGAAGCTCATCCAAAAGAGTGAGTACAACATTATTGATCAACTGTTGCAAACTCCTTCAAAGATCTCTGTGATATCTCTTTTACTTAGTTCTGAAGCTCACAGGGAGGCTCTACAGAAATTCTTAGAGCAAGCCTTTGTGGAACAAGATGTAACAATAAGACAATTCAACAGCATCATCTCCAATATCACTTCCTGCAACAACTTAGGATTCAGTGATGAGGAACTGCCAGAAGAGGGCCAAAATCATAACATAGCACTCAATATTACAGTCAACTACCAGGACGATGCTTTAGCCAGCATACTGGTAGATACCGGATCGGCTCTGAATGTTATGCCAAAGTCCACTCTAATGCGACTATCATTTAAAGGATCTCCGATGAGAGGCAATGAGGTCATCCTCAAGGCATTTGACGGATCCCAAAAAACAATTATTGGCGAAGTCGACCTTCCCATAACTATCAGTCCTCACACTTTCCTAGTCACTTTCCAGGTCATGGACATCCGGGCAGCATACAGCTATTTGTTAGGAAGACCTTGGATACACGAGGTTGGGGCAGTTACTTTGACACTTCACCAGAAGCTGAAGTTCGTTAAGAATGACCAACTAGTCACAATCTGCGGAGAACAAGCCTTGATCTTGAGCAACTTATCGTCGCCTACTTGTGTAGAATCGGAGGAGGTTGTAGGAACCCAATTCCAGGAACTTTCAGTGAGCCATGACAATCAATCAGAAAAAGGAACATCAATTTCCTCGTACAAAGATGCTCTCAAAGTAATCAAAAGTAACAATGCAAAAGGATGGGGACAACTTGTCATTCCTACTGATAACAAGACAAAGAAAGGTCTTGGTTTTCCCTTAAACTATACCCAGACTACTATTAACGATGAAAATCTTCATCCCATTCAGAACTTCTTCCATAGTGGAGGTTTCCTTCACCCAGTGTCTCAAGAAGTACATACCATCAACGAGGGTGATTCCTCCGATACGGATGAAGAGTGGAAGTCCTATCTTAATGAGGATGGTTATATGTCTTAGGGAAAGGTGCCTATGCCATTTTGCTATCCCGCACAGAGTCCGAGATATATACCGAGGTCAGATGTCAAAATGATATACGGAGATTGTGATCCGGAAGGATGTCGTGCTCCACCCAACTCATTAGAGGAGGATACTCTGATGAAAGATAACTTTTACCACGACTATTATGGCCCAATGGATGGCCTGCCTATCTGGCAGCCGTACCCAGGAGACTCAGGGCAAAAGAGTCAGCCCAATGATACATATCAGCTGAGCATCATTAAAAAGAATACCTGCATCCCCACCAAATCATGGAATCATTACTCAAGTCATTCAGAAGATATCCAGTATAACGATGAATTTGCAAAGATTGCAGGACAAGAGTTCCTTAACTATGCTTTTCCTGAGGTCAACGTCATCGAAAGGGATGACTCCTCCAGTTCCAAAGAAGTGTGGGACACCTTAGGACAACCGAGTGGCAAATACGACTTCAAGGTCAAGTACACCGCTCCTGAAAGCTCTCGTATCAGGCTCGAAGACATCCATCCAACTGGATGGGGAGATCCGCCTGTGAGTGCAAGCACTATGCAAGATACAGCTGAAGAATCCTCCTACGACAACTCTGCCTAGGAGATAGATTCCAATGATCCTGCTCCACAGAAATCAGCGTTATTTCTAAAGACAAATCAAGAAGGAAAGTACCAGACTTTGTGATTCACAAAGGATTTCGCCGCCAATGGGTTGCTGTCAACGTTCGGAAAGTCGTTCATAAGTCTAAGTAATTGTCGTCTTTATCTTAACCTTTCACCCTGCCCAGGTGAAACTGATGTTTTGATAGGGCTCACTTTCTGTAAATGTATCTCTTCGCTTTGCCCAAGGCGAGAGAGTTTTGTTTTATAGGGATGTAGTTTCAAGAATCGACCAGATCATAAATAAAATAAAATCATTATGTAATTTCCGTATCTATTGCTGTTTTCTACTTTCACTTTTTCAGAAAATGGTAATCCTAAAAACCCACTCAAATAATAAAAATAAGCATTTTTCAGAAATTACACTGCACGACACTCTTGCATTCTCTCCATCACGTCATGCAGATTGCTTGTTTTAAACCCCGTTGAAACATACGATCCAATGCCTTCTCCCAACTTTGAATTCCCGGTATTTGAGGTTGAAGAAGAATATGATGAAGAAATTCCATAAGAGATCTCCTGATTACTCAGACAAGAGGAAAGATCCATTAAACCTCACAAAGAGCCGTTGGAAGTGGTCAACTTAGGTTCAGAAGAAGAGAGAAAAGAAGTCAAGATTGGGGCACTGCTCAGTCCAACTATCAAAGAAAGTTTGATAAAGCTTCTCAAAGAATTTCCTGATGTATTCGCTTGGTCTTATCAGGATATGCCAGGGTTGGATACCAGCATCGTGAAACATCATCTACCATTAAGATCAGAATGTCCGCCAGTAAAACAAAGGTTGAGACGGACTCATCTAGACATGGCCATCAAAATCAAACAGGAAGTACAGAAACAGGTTGACGCAGGTTTCCTCGCCACATCAGAATATCCTCAATGGCTAGCCAACATAGTGCCAATTCCGAAAAAGGACAGAAAAGTTAGAATGTGCGTAGACTACAGGGATCTGAACAAAGCAAGTCCAAAGGATGACTTTCCCTTACCACACATTGACATGCTGGTAGACAGTACAACAAAGTTTAAGGTATTCTCCTTTATGGATGGATTCTCAGGCTATAATCAGATCAAAATGGCGCCGAAAGATATGAAGAAAACTTCGTTTATCACCCCATGGGGCACCTTTTGTTACAAGGTAATTCTATTCGGTTTGAAGAACGTCGGGGCAACCTATCAAAGGGCCATGACTACTCTGTTTCATGACATGATACACAAAGAAATCGAGGTATATGTCGATGATATGATTGCCAAATCTAGGACAGAAAAAAAGCATGTGACCCACCTGTCAAAACTATTCGAGCGTCTGAAAAAGTACAAACTCCGCTTGAATCCCAATAAATGCACATTCGGTGTCCGTTCAGGAAAAATTGCTAGGGTTCATCGTCAGCCAGAAAGGAATTGAGGTTGATCCTGACAAAGTCAAGGCCATTCAAGAAATGCCTTCTACAAAGACTGAAAAATAAGTCAGGGAATTCCTGGGACGTTTGAATTACATTTCCAGATTTATATTCCTCATGACCGCGACATGTGCACCGATTTTCAAATTACTCAAAAAGGATCAGGACTGCGTTTAGACAGAAGACTGCCAAACTGCCTTCGACACTATCAAAGAATACCTGTTGAATCCACCAATTTTGTCTCCTCTAGTGGAGGGAAGACCACTTATTATCTACATAACAGTCTTGGAAGACTCAATGGGCTGTGTACTTGGCCAACAAGACAAAACCAAAAGGAAAGAGTCTGCTATTTACTATCTGAGTAAGAAATTCGCCGACTGCGAGACTCGGTACACTATGCTTGAGAAAACTTGCTGTGCTCTGGCTTGGGTAGCCAAACGTCTTCGCCAGTATATGATTCGTCACACTACTTGGTTAATCTCTGAAATGGATCCAATCAAGTAGGTCTTTGAAAAACCTGCTCTCACGGGACGGATTGCCTGTTGGCAGATGTTGTTATCAGAATACGACATCGAGTACCATGTTCAGAAAGCCGTCAAAGGAAGTGTTTTAGCCGATCATTTGGCTTATCAACTGATTGACGATCAAAAATCAATTGGATTTGACTTCTGAGACGAAGATGTCATGTACTTGAAAATGAAGGATTGCGATGAACCGTACCCAGTGAAGGGCCAGAATCAGGTTCCCAATAGGGATTAATCTTTGATGGAGCTGTCAATCATTATGGAAACGGAATTGGGGAAATAATCATAACACCTTAGGGTACCTAGATTCCTTTCACCACCCGACTGACATTCAAATGTACAAACAACGAGGCAGAATACGAAGCCTGTTCATGGGTCTCGAAGAAGCTATCGATTTGAGGATTAAGAACTTGGACGTGTATGGTGACTCAGCCCTGGTTATCAATTAGATCAAAGGATATTGGAACACATACCAATCAGGATTGATTCCTTACAAAGACTACGCGAGAAGGTTGTTACCATTCTTCAACAAAATCGAGTTTCATCACATCCCTCGTGAAGAGAATCACATGGTTGATGCATTATCCACTCTCTCTTCCATGATTAGTGTAGGTCAATGGAACGACATACCTAAGATTGACATAATGTGCCTAGAAAGGCCCGCTTACATATTCACTGTTGAAGCAGTCATAGACAACAAATTTTGGTATCATGATATCAAATGCTTCCTTTAGAAACAAGAGTACCCGCCTGGGGCATCCAGAAAAGACAGAAAGACCCTTAGAAAGCTAGCAGGCAGTTTCTTCCTGAGCGGTGACACACTCTATAAGAGAAACTTTGACATGGTCTTGCTCCGATGTGTAGACAGACCAAAAGCAAATATGCTGATAAAAGAAATTCACGAAGGATCCTTTGGCACTCATGCCAACGGACACGCAATGGCGAGGAAAATTCTAAGAGCAGGATACTATTGGTTGACCATGGAATCCGACTGCTACAAGTACTTAAAGAGATGTCACAAGTGTCAGATATACTCAGACAAAATCCATGTACCACCAATGCATCTCAAAGTTCTCTCTTCCCCGTGGCCTTTTTCCATATGGGGAATTGACATGATTGGCATGATCGAACCCAAGGCTTCAAACGGACATCGGTTCATTCTGGTAGCCATTGACTACTTCACTAAGTGGGTCGAAGCAGCATCGTATACCAATGTAACCCAACATGTGGTGGTCTGTTTCATAAAAAACAATCTCATCTACCGTTATGGTGTTTTGAGCCAGATCATTACTGATAATGGATCTAACTTGAATAACAAGATGATGAAGGAGTTGTGTGTTAAGTTCAAGATCGAACACCATAACTCATCTCCCTACCGACCCAAGATTAAGGAGCGGTAGAAGCGGCTAACAAGAACATCAAGAAGATTGTTCAGAAGATGGTTGTAACCTACAAACACTGGCACAAGATGCTACCTTTTGCTCTTCACGGTTATCGTACATCTGTTCGCACTTCAACAGGGGTAACCCATTTCTCTCTAGTATATGGCATGGAGGCAGTACTCCCCATAGAAGTAGAGATCCCATCAATCCGAGTATTGATGGAAGCTAAGCTAATAGAAGCTGAATGGTGTCAAAGTCGACACGATGAACTGAATATGATCGAAGAAAAGCGAATAACGGCTCTGTGCCACGTTCAGTTGTATCAGCAAAGAATAAAGAAAGCGTTTGACAAAAAGGTTCGACCCCGTGTCTTCAGGAAAGGAGACCTTGTGCTCAAGAAGATACAATCATTTCTCACTGATTCCCGGGGCAAATGGACTCCGAATTATGACAGCCCCTACGTGGTCAAGAAAGCTTTCTCGGGCGGCGCCTTGAGACTCACAACGATGGATGGAGAGGAATTTGCCTACCCCACAAATGTTGACGTAGTCAAGAAATACTTCTCCTAAATAAAAAAAACGTCTCGGTGGATTGAAAACCCGAAAGGGCGGTCCAGGCAAAAATTAGAGACATAATCAAAAATTATCCCGATGGATTGGAAATCTCAAAGTATGATCTAGGCAAAAATTAGGGATTAATGGCAAGTAACTACATCCAGCAAAGGGGCAAAGCCCCAACAGCAATCATGCCATCAATCAGGAAAACTCCAGTCAAGGTCATCTTCGACAGAAGCTCAGGATGTCCAGAATTCAAAGTTGGTAGAAGGATAGCGGTCGTTATGTTTCAATGTAGCCTCTTTCCCTTAAATTACCATTTTCTAACTTTGTAAATGCTCCATGGAATCACGCGTTTGGCTGATTTCCATCCTATCAATAAAATTTGAGCCTTAATGCTTTTGTTTGTAATTCTTATTTGTTTTAGCTTTACAGAGCGGCATTTTAATATGATTAACGATTCTTGAAATAAAACAAAAATGAATTTACTTGTCAAATTTTTATGCTTTTAAAATAAAGATGGCAATTCTTTTGACTGTTGAACATCGAAAGAACATCGATCACTACTCCAAAAATGATTAAGCTTTAAAGTGCAGAATCAAAGTACTCTTTCTTAAACCAGTATGCCTGAATGAAGGATCAGCTGTGTCAGATGCGAATATGCCATCCAACATCCCCGTCAGAGTTCTTACCTCATAAGCCCGACCAACGTTTTTCCCCGCGGGAACCTTTTTCTCCTAAGTAAGGCAGAATTGCTATCTTGAACCAAAGATACTTCTTCGTCCCTTGTAGTGGTCGAGTATCTAGACGTGTTCATCCACTAGTCTATATGTTGTGTCAGTTTTGTCAGCATATACATACATACATCATGCATTATTGATTTAAATTCATATTCATATTGCATCACTATCACTCTAGTCAGTCTTATCCCCTAGCGATAAAAAGTCCTCTCACTCGAGTTGTCAATTCTTTCCTCGTCAGGAAATGTTTTATCTGAACAATCTCTCCCCCAGTTTATTTCTGGGATGGAGACGGTCTTCGACCACTTTGATAACTTGAACCTCTGAAAAATAAGAAAACTTTCGACGAACGTCACTCTTCACCATTGAAGATGATATGCTCGCTTTCCCGGATTTAAGGAAAATCCCCAGAGAAAGCCTCTTAATCAAAGATTCAGTAATACAACAATTTTTCTCTGAGACATTCGCTGACGAAAAGGTCATCAGCACCTCAAAATTAGATCACATCACATGGCATTTGTCCGAGAAGATCTTGAAGAAAAGTATGATGTAATATCCTCAAGCAGTAAATAGTCTCTCAAAAGACTCATTTTCCCCAGTAGAGCCAACAAATGGCGTCTCCAACAGAGAAGTGTGTACACCTCTACATCTCAGATGAATGGGTTTTCCTAGCAAGTTTGACACCGAAATTTTTTCCTATCAAATGGCATCTCCCCCAGGAAAATCCAGCGAGAAGTTTGAGAAAAGCCGCTACAAATAGCGTCCCTTGTCAAGAAAGTTTATTGACAAAAGAAACTAAGACCAGTTCCTTGGCTGAAGACCAGGATCGAGGGGAAGTTTATATCAGAAACTGAGACCAATTCCTTGACTGAAGACTAGGATCGAGGGGAAGTTTATATCAGAAACTAAGACAAGTTCCGTGGCTCAAGACCAGGATCGAGGGGAAGTTTATATCAGAAACTGAGACCAGTTCTGGGGCTCAAGACCAGGATCGATGGGAAGTTTATATCAGAAACTGAGACCAGTTCCGTGGCAGAAGACCAGGATCGAGGGGAAGTTTTACCTTTTCTAAGTATCATTGCTTAGCAAAAGAAGATGGTTGAGCGAACTGCCATTCATAACCACCATCAAAATTTCGGGTATTCTGATATTTAATCCTCTTGCACCCTAAATGCCCGAATACCTTCGCCATTCACACCTTCGGGTCCAAGAAGATTAAATAGGAGCATCTGTCATACCCCAAATTTTGACCACCAAGATTTCCCATTATTGTGCAAATCATCATCACAATATGGATGAACCATCACGCCTCATCAATCTCCTCAGAGATGTTTGAGCATTCACCAGAATCAAGAATTAGGGTTTCAAGCCCTCATAGAGCCTTAGATAAAGGATCAATCAAGGAATGACATGATCTTCAACTTGTCTACACTCTCAAACACCTATAAAGGATCAAGAGGACTCCCACATCAAAAATCAAGCACAAAGTTGCAACATTCCAAGTGGATCAAGTCTCAAGATCATCAGTGTCACCAAATTAGGGTTTTGGTCGACCAAGGCCTCCAGATGAAAATTTTCATCTGGGCATGAGCCAATACTTTAAAGCATAACCCAAGATACTCCAAGGGACCTCATGGACCCAATCATCAAGTCAATTTAACCTCAGGGGATGCATTTACCAAAAATCAGGAATTAGGGTTTCTTGACCTAATGCACCCCTAAGTTGACTTTTGGGACAAAACATGAGCCAAGACCTCAAGACATGGCTTGAGGGTCTCCAATACACTACATTGATCCATTTACAATAATGGATTGATCCAAGAAGCTTAATCTACAAGTTTCAATTTCATCAGGACCACAATTAGGGTTTCGAGGAAAAAGTCAACTGTGCCTTTGACTTTTGACCAAGACAAGCTCCCAAACCTTGGGACATGATTCAATACACCCTATAACACCTATGGAATCCATCCATTAGGTTTGATTTAGGTCAAGGGCTTAATTTCACAAAGGATCGCACAGTTTGGATTTCATCCGATAAAAATTCAACTGTACAAAAATCCAAAGCTTGACTTTTTGAATTTTTGGTCAACCAAGGTTCTTTAACCCTAAAACAATGTTAATATATGATTTGAATCATCATTCATCAAGAAAAATCAAAGAAAGTGAGTTAACTTGTAAAAGGGGTAACCATAAAAAACTTAGAATTTTTCTAAGTTATGGAACAAAGTGGCTAGGGAACCAACTTCCAAGGACCATAACTTGAGATCCAAGCAACCATTTTGGATGGTCCAAAGCTGGATTTGTAGGTCTTGCTACACTCTACAAAAGCTTCAACTATAGCTCATTCCAATTCCTCATGGATTTTTAGTTATGGAGTGATCAAAATGGTTGAAAACATGAAATTAGTACTTTTCCAACACTTAGTGAAATTTTCACTAAGTCAAAATTTGCCTTACTTTTTCCAAAATGTAGGGGCAGTTTTCACCTTGATCCAAGTCAAACCAGGTCTAGGGGTGGACATCAAAGTTAAAGTATGCCATAAGAGCTTTCCAACAAGTACCAGATCATCTCCAAATTCCATTTGAGCAAGGAGATACAACCCTTGGAACATGGCATCATGAACTGGTTTTTACAAGGCAGAATTTATGCAT
The DNA here is from genome assembly GCA_022829125.1 of Lathyrus tuberosus. NCBI lineage: Eukaryota > Viridiplantae > Streptophyta > Magnoliopsida > Fabales > Fabaceae > Lathyrus > Lathyrus tuberosus. Next base: position 1,235,331 of record JALAZF010000153.1, read on the forward strand.
TTTGCTCGATTTGTCCAAATCTGATAAATCCAAGCCTTGTCATCAATTTGGACACATCTGAGGGTCAATTCCAAGGGGGTGATCTGATCTCTAAGCCTCCAAAGTCCAAGAATCTACAAGTAGCCTTGCCAAACCTAAAAGAGCTAAAAAGTGCCAAGACTCCAATTTTGTTTCCAAGACTTTAATGAATGCATCAAGGTGGCATGAACTGAGCCTATTCCAACTGAATTCAGTCCAAACTTATCTCTGAACCAAAGCTACAAAGCCTGTGCTCTAATCTCAAGTCAATGGCTAAAGGAGACTTGAGATTCCATTTGATCACAATTGGCCACATGCCTGTACCAGTTGCCATTCACTATTGATGCCAAAACAAACTTGTTGCACTATAAATAGACATCAATCGTGATCAGTTTGAGTACACTAAAGCACCCAAACTGATGCTTTCCTCAAAATCACGACTTTCACTCCAATTTTGCCTTCTAACTCAAGTCACTATCGGGTTTTGAGTTTGAGAGCAATTCCAACCAAACCAATCACACACACACCTCACATATAACATATAGAAGTGATCCATAACACAAAATCACATCTGGAACATCAGATTCTCAAAATCACCAGCCAATTGCTCAAGTTCTTGACTGATTTGCAGTTGGGGTACCATCTCAAGTTCCAAATCATTTCCATTCATTCCAAGCATTCAAGCACAATACTTGGCAGCTAGGGAAGCTGTCCAGATTATTGGAACCTAGATGTAACACCTCTAACTCAGAACTCGATCATCAGCTGCAAGAGGTAAACATGAACTCTTCAAACTCCATGATGCATGCATATTTTACTGCACAATAATTTTGCCATATGTTCTTAATCATGTATGGAGTAATAACCCTCAATCAATTGCCTTGAATCAGTCGTGTATGAAATTTCATGGTGTTCATGCTAAAATTAGGGTTCTTGAGATTTTCTTCTGATTTCTCACTCAATACTCAAAATAAATGCAATTAATCTATATGGTTGTGATCCTTGTTCAAAAACGAGCAAGATTGGTACTTGAATCGTGCAAAACCATTGAGAAATCATGGAGAAAAGTGAGAAAATGCAAATCTGGAAAAACAGAGGGCGCGGGCAAGAACTTGGTGTTCTTTTTGAATATTTGCATATTTTGTTATTTTTGTTAATTGATTCAAAAATTAATTTCTCTCTGAATATTTATGTTTTTGAATTGATTCTTTTTCTCAAAATTCACTAAAATATTTAAATATTTTATTTTACAAAAAAATCCAATTTATATTATTTATTTAATATAGTTAGAATTTTTGTAATTAATTTTATTTTTGTTGTTTTTAAACATTTTTAAATGAAATTCCCACTTTGATCTTTCAAAACCCATTGAATTTCAAACTCTCATGTAATTGAACATGACTTTTCAAAATATTTTTCAAGGTGTACAACTTATTTTTGAATATATTTGGTATTTTATATCATTTTTTTCATTTAATTTCCTTTGAAAAATAACATTTTTATTTAAAATTAAGGTTTCTTCTTGATTTTAAATTTTAAAAACTCTTTGGGCCTCTAATTGAGTGTAAGACCCAATCCCTTTGTAAATAAAACAATTTTGGGCCTCACACATTGGATAAGTCCCTCTGTATATTTTCAAAACTTCGGCGCGATCGCCGCCTTTGTAACAAAATCAACTGGGCTTCTCCTTGAGCTATAAGACCCATCTTTATTCATTTTTAAACTCTTTGGGCCTCTAATAGAGTGTAAGACCCAATCCCTTGTTGTACAAAAATAACCTTGGGCCTCAGAAATTGTATAAGTCCCTCTGCGATACTCAAAATGACGGTGCGATCACTGTCTTTCATTGGGCATCTCCTCGTGTTGTAAGTCCCATCTTTCTTTTTCAAAACCTCTTTGGGCCTCTCCTTGAGTTGTAAGACTCATACCTTTGTACAGAAAACCTTTTTGGGCCTCAGTCGTTGTATAAGTCCCGATACGACATTCAAAACAACAGTGCGATCACTGTCAAAACTTGGGCCTCTCCTTGAGTATAATCCCCAACAATCTTTCCAAAAACAACTTCTCTTTTGATTTAGATTCAAATATACATGTTGTTATCAAAAATTTCTTCAATTTCTTTGAACAACTAACTATACAGCATGGAAGCTTGCTCACCTGTAAGTTTTTATCGGCTTTCTTTACATGCTTTCATATATATAACTGTATTGTGGGAAGCTGCGCACTGTAAGTCTTCTTTCATATCCTTTTAAAATACTTGTCATATATAAACTGTATATATACTAGTATAGTTATTTAGAGTTTTCCCCGGAAACTAGGTCTAGAACTAGGTAAAGCCAGTTGGCCACTCTCGGATACAGTCAAAACTAGATCCCCATAGGATTTCCAGATACAATCTTGCCTTCTCTTGGGCTTAAACAATATGGAACAAAGAGAAAGGCAGTATTCTCGGTGAACCTTTTCTCAGGCTGTCACTATTATAAATTGTTAAAGAAATTCTACTCCCCAAAGTTGATCTATTCTCGGTGAATAGCATCTCTTGAGTTTCTTCCAACCTCAGAACTTTCACTAAATGATTTATTCTCTGTGAATAGCATTTCTTGAACTTTTCTTGGTTTGGGATCCACAGGCATCCTAAAAGCATCTCATGCCTCCTCTTGGGCTTTGTACAAGGACCCTAAAGACCTCTTAAAGGTATAAGACATGACTTAGTCATCCTTTGCTAGAGTGGTCTTTCCAGTGTCAAATCTCAGACCAATTTAGGGTTGATTCTCATCCCTTAAAACACCCGCCTCCTCTTGGGCATCATACAAAAGATAAAACTCTTCCACGCCAGTAGACTTGGACAGTCTAACCTTGAGTCTCAAAGACATTCTCAAGTTCCTCACAAACATAGGAGGAAACCCTGGTCACTTTGGATAAATCTCCTGTAGAGTTAAAACCCAGTCTCTCTCCTAAAAAATCCCCCAACCAGGGTCAGTTTATCATCAGTATAACACTATCGGAACCTCAAGGCATCTGATACCTCAACTCTTATGTAACCCTCAGCAAGAGTTGATTCCCCATTTGGGCCTGCCTTGGGATCTCAATAATTCCCAGCAGAAGCTAGCCTCCTCTTAGGCTTTGTATAACGGCCTTTACTCAGCACAGTTAGCCTTCTCTTGGGCTTTATACAATGATTCTTCCCAGTGGAGCTAACCTTTTCAGACTCTCTTGTTGAGTCAACCACTTCCAGACTCTCTTGTTGAGTCAATCACTTTCGAGACTCTCTTGTTGAGTCAATCACTTTCAGACTCTCTTGTTGAGTCAATCACCTTTCAGTACTCTCTTGTTGAGTCAACCCTTTTAGCCTCAATCTCGGGCTTTGTACGAGACAAATAAAAGCACTCTCTTGTTGAGTCAATCTTTTCTAGCCTTCTCCTATGCTTGGCATAAAGATTTCCCCTAGCAGAAGTCAGACTCCTCTTAGGAAGAATGATTTCTCCAGCTTGTTCAGCCACAATCCTGGGCTTCGTACAGGACAAATAAAAGCACTCTCTTGTTAAGTCAAACCCGTTTAGCCTCAATCTTGGGCTTTGTACAAAACATAAATCTTCATAACTTCCTCTTAAGCTTGGGACAAATATCTTCCCTAACGGAGTCAATTCCTCCTAGCCTTCTTTAGACTTCGAGAAATAAATTCCCTAAGCCGAGTCAAACTCTTTTCAGCCTTAATCTTGGGCTTTATACAAGACAGATAATACTCTCCCGCAGAGTCAATCTCATTTCAGCCTCAATCTTGGGCTTTGTACAAGACACATAAAATATCCTCATCCGAGTCAGTTAAATTTCCCCTTTCAGCCTCAATTTGGGCTTCGTACAAGACATATACAAACCTCCCCGGCGGAGTCAAAATCTCTTTTAGCCTCAATCTTGGGCTTTGTACAAGACAGATAGAATATTTTCCCCGAAAAAGTCAAACTTCCAGCCTCCTCTTAGGCTTTGTATAATGACATCCCCAAAGAGCCAAATCTCTTTCAGGCTACTCTTAGGCTTTGTATAAAAACTTCCCTAGAAGAGTCAATCAACCTCTTAGCTTTAACCTTGGGCTTTGATCAAGGCACACAAAAATCAACAATCCCCTCAGAGGAAGTCCAATCCCTCTTTAGAGATGACAAGTTCTCTCTCAGTCAAACTTCTTTAGCTTCAATCTTGGGCTTTGAACAAGACATAAATAAATAACCTTTTAGCTTCAATCTTGGGCTTTGAACAAGACACCAAATATCTTTTTCCTCCCTTAGAATAGGAGGAACTACGATTGCTCTAATTTCCCTATTTTGTTTAAACGGGAATACGTAGGCATTAGATTGCGAAATCTTAGCGAGCATACTAATCAAAAACTTAAGGTCCAGTACCTTCATACCAATCAAAACTTAGGTCCAGTACCTTACCAAAAACACCTGAACATCAACAAAAACTCACTCATCTCACTCATACTTCCCAAGAAACTTTCCCAACCCATTAACGGATAAACACCATCAAGTACAAAGCGAAACCTAAAGCTAATATCCTGTGGATAACCACATATAGGATGGGTAATTGACAACTCCCCATTGTATAACCTGACCCCGAACCCCCCAATCTCTTTAAACGTTTGTTCAGTTAAACATTCGCGTGCAAGGTTAGTTTTAGATAGTTTCCCTTTCCCTTCCAGCTTCACGGGATAAATAAGAAATCAGACAGTAGCACCCCCTCCTCATTGTGGGGAGAAACCCAAAAACCAGCGATAAGGTGGTCGCGTCACCGACAAAAATCACTCTCTACACTAGGGTTATACTAGCATAGTATATGGCATGAAGCCTTGTATCGTTTCTTTGTCCTAAGATAGCACCAATAGCATAGTCACTAGCATCACACATTATTTCGAATGGTCTACTCTAATCGGGCGGTTGCATAATAGGTGCAGTTATTAGAGCCTTTTTCAAATGTTCGAATGCTTTCAAGCAATTCTCATCAAATACAAATTCAACATCTTTCATTAGTAAGCCCATTAATGGTTTAGTTATTTTAGAGAAATCTTTAATGAATCGTCAGTAGAATCCAGCGTGTCCTAGAAAACTTCGAATTTCTTTAACTATTTTTCGAGGTTGGAGGTTTTCTATGATTTCTATTTTTGCTTTATTTACTTCAATTCCCGAATTAGATATTACATGTCCAAGCACAATTCCTTCTCTGACCATGAAATGACATTTCTCCCAATTCAGCACTAGATTTACTTTAACGCATCGTTCGAGTACCATTTCTAGGTTCGATAAACATCCTTCAAAACTTCCCCCACAGACAGAGAAGTAATCCATGAATACTTCCATTATATTATCTATAAAGTCGGCAAAAATCACCATCATGCATCTCTGAAAGGTTGCAGGAGCATTACACAGTCCGAATGGCATTCATCGATAGGCGACCGTACCATAAGGGCAGGTAAATGTAGTCTTTTCTTGATCATCGGGATGGATACGAATTTGGAAAAATCCTGAATATCCGTCTAAATAGCAGAAGTGAGAATGTTTGGCCAATTGTTCAAGCATTTAATCTATAAAGGCTAAAGGGAAATGATCTTTTCGAGTGGCTTTGTTCAGCTTTCTATAGTCTATGCACATTCTCCATCTAGTTTGAGTTCTTTTGGCAATGGATTCGCCTTTTTCATTGCTAACAACCGTAACACCTCTATTCTTTGGAACAACGTGCACAGGACTAACCCAGTTACTGTCAGATATCGGGTATATGATTCCTGCTTCTAGTAGCTTTTGTACCTCCCTTTTTACTACATCCATTAAGATAGGATTTATCCTTCTTTGGGGCTCCCTAGAGGTCTTACAATCTTCTTCTAGCATAATGCGATGCATGCATATGGAAGGGCTTATTCCTTTAAGGTCCGAAATGTTATACCCCAGCACTTTATGATACTTTCTCAGAACATGCAGAAGCTTTTCGGTCTATTTCTGTCCCAAGTCAGCGTTAACTATCACTGGTTATTCCAGTTCGGTGTCTAGGAACTCATACCTTAGATATTTGGGTAGTGTCTTAAGTTCTACAGAAGGTTTCTTCGGGCATGGTATTGGATCGGGTGTTAGTGCAAAACATTCCCTTAGACTGTCATCTACGTATGGCTCACGCCAATTATCATCTTCGAGTATAGGAGGCGGTGAAATCTTTAGTATTTTCGTATACTTGAATGACTCCATTTCCACTTCTTTTACGCATTTGTCGATGACGTCGAGAAAATAACATGAATCATTTATAGCGGGAGCTTTCAAGAATTGGGCCAAAATAAATTCAACCTTCTCTTCACCAACTTCGAAAGTTATCTTTCCTTTCTTGACATCGATGATCGCTTCAGCTATAGCTAAAAAGGGTCTTCCCAGAATAATAGGAATGTTGGAATCCTCTTTGATATCCATTACCACAAAATCAGTAGGAATGTAGAATTGTCCTATACGAATGGCCACGTTCTCTAGCATACCTATAGGAAATTTAACAGAACGGTCTGCTAGTTGTAAAGACATTTTCGTTGGTCGCAATTCTCCTAATTTGAGCTTTTTACAGGTGGATAAGGGCATTAGACTTACACTGGCTCCTAAATTGCATAGAGCATTGTCTATGACGTACTTTCCGATTACGCAAGGTATCGAGAAACTACCTGGGTCTTTCAGTTTAGCAGGCGTGTTATTTTGGATGATAGTGCTACACTCAGCAGTGAGCATAACAATTTCATTATCCTCGAGCTTCTTCTTATTTGACAGGATTTCTTTAAGGAATTTGGCATACAAAGGCATTTGTGTTATAGCTTCTGTGAAAGGTATGGTAATGTTGAGTTATTTCAAAAGCTCCATAAAAATTTTGAATTTCCCTTCATTTTTAGGCTTAGCAAGCCTTTGTGGATAAGGTATTGGTGGTTTATACGGTGGTGGAGGCACATAAGGTGTTTATTTCTCTTCGGCCTCTTCACCTTTGTCATTTTTGTTATCTTTCAGTTCCGTTACCTTCTCGGTTCCTTTACCAGGATTCTGATACATGGCAGGGTTTTGAAGCCTTGGATTCACTGTTCCATCTAGTTCAATTCCGCTTCGCAATGTAATAGCATTAGCATGTCCTTTCAGGTTTGGTTGTGGTTGTCCAGGAAATGTTCCTGCAGGGGCTGCTACTGTTGCTTGTTGTTGGGCTACTTGAGAAATTTGGGTTTCTAACATTTTATTATGGGTAGCCTAGGGTCAAGCTTAGTTGCCATCTGCTTTAACAATTCACTTGTGTGCACATTCTGGTTGGCAAACTCTTAATTTTGTTGGGTTTGTGTTGTGATGAAATTTTCTAGTAAAACCTCAACGTTTGACTTTCTTGGCGCTTGAGGGGCAGCGACTGCTCCTTTCTGATATCCTGGAGGTACAGTTGGTGCTTGAGTTGGTGAAAATAAAGAATTATTGTTTTTATGAGAAATTTGGGTGATTCCTCCAACCAGGATTATATGTGTTTGAGTACGGGTTTCCTTGGGCATAATTCACTTGGTCGGTAGGAATACCGGCTAGTAAATGACATTCAGCGTTACTATGTCCAGGGGTTCCGCACAATTCATAATTCGGCGTCACAGTGGCCACGGTGGCTGCTGGAGCTATAGTCAAACTTTCTATCTTTTGAATAAGCGCATCCACTTTAGCACTGACACGGTCCAGAATGTTAACTTCGTACATTTTGTTCTTTTGAATAAGCGCATACATTTTGTGTTGTAAAGAAGACCATTAAAGAAGGTATGGATTATCAACCATTGTTCAAGTCCATGGTGTGGGCATAGCCTTAGCATTTCTTTGTATCTTTCCCAAGCATCGAAAAGAGATCCATTGTCTTTCTACCTAAACCCATTAATCTGGGATCTTAACATAGCAGTTTTGCTCGGCGGAAAGTATCGGGCTAAAAAGACTTTCTTCAACTCGTCCCACATAGTGATAGAGTTGGATGGTAGAGACTGGAGCCAAGCTCTCGCTATATCTCTTAAAGAGAAAGGAAAAAGACGTAGTCGTATGACTTCATTACAAACACCATTTGCTTTTACGGTATCAGCATATTGCACAAACATCGATAAATGAAGGTTCTGGTCATCTGTGGAACTTCCAGAAAATTGGTTCTGTTGAGCAGCTTATAATAATGAAGGTTTCAGTTCAAAATCGTTTTGATTAATGGCAGGGGCAGAAATCCTGTTATGCGATTCATCTTGCGATGGGACAACGTAATCCTTAAGAGGACGGTTTGGCGGGTTCTTAGCCATGGGTATTGGTAATTCTGGATAAGGAATTTCAGGTTCAGGAAGATTATACTTAATTCGGAACTCGTTAATTCGACGTCTTAAGTTAATGAAATGTTCAATATCGTCAATTGGTTGCTCAAGCCTGTCGCCCTTAGAACGGGTGTTTGGCATACAATCGGCGAAATTGAGAAAAAAGGAAAATTTTTGGTGCCTTAGTCTATACTATGCAACAAAGGATTCACAATATTGACTAGATCAGCCTTCCCCATCAACAGCGCCAAAAACTTGATGCATGTCGAGGGCACTAACGTGACCGTCGAGCTAAGACTGCAAGTATACAACTGTTCACATAGTTTTAAATAAGGTTGTCGAACTGACAGGGAAGGGATAATCAAACTAATGTAATCTATAGTTGCAGTGTAAAGCTAAGGCTATGAGTTTACGAAATTTGCAATGAAAGGGAAAATACTAGTTCTAGAGGTCTTAGGAAAAAAATACTAAAATCGAGTCTGGAATGTGGGTTCCACGCACCTAAGGGACTCGTAGAGGTCGGGTGCTAATTACGATTGCACTTCGTTCCGTAGGAAGTACTAACTTAAAGACTCCGCCTCACACTCTCGCACTATCGACAAAAGCCACACCTAACAATCACAGGATTTTGCTCTCGCTCGCCCGTTGTAATTGAAAAGTGTATTTTGGAAGCTAATGAAATCCTAAATGATACCTAAAGCGCTCTCGCTATTTTTAGGATCGGTGCCTAGTTTCTACTATCCGTTCTTTCCTCACACTCTCGCGCTATCGGTCCGAACTTAGTATATCCCTCACTTTTGTGTCGGAATAATAAGACATGAAGAATAGAAACTAAAACCAAAACTAGCATGCAATCACATAAAGTCGCGCCTATATTTTCTACGGAGTCCCGTCGGTAACGACGGTCCTCACACGCCGAACTCAAACAGAATTAGCAAGGCATTTCAATTTTTATTACATACATGATCATGGTAACTTTCATGGCAAAATACATAGCATGTACAAAGTGGAAAATAAAATACTAGACAGAAATAAGAAAAACTTGTAAAGTAAAATACGGAATTAATTGGTAAAAGAGATACCAGCAGGCTTGTCCGAAATCAGAAGTATAGCAGCAAAGTAAATTACAAAGAGATTGCGACAATTACTCGATGTGAGTAATTGTTGCTTGAAAGTAATGTATTTGTCTAAACGAAATTCGATAGAGCTTCCGCGTCTAAAATCGGATATATCTAATACAAGAGTGAGGAGTCCTATTCATAGAGCAAAAGGCCAGAAAATAACTCCCAAAACGTGCAAGAGGAGATGAGGAAAAATAGGCCAGCAAAATTGCCCATGACAGTTGCAGTTTTAAAATTCTGTAACTGCACAGCAATGGCGCTCGCCACCAGGCCATGGAGAACGCCATGGTCCTGGCCTTTTTAATTGACGTGGCAGACATCTCATGGCGAACGCCATCTGGGGATGGCGAACGTCATATCAGTAAAATGCATAATTCTTCACTTCTTTGCTGAATTTTCTTCTTCTTTTGCTCTTTTCCGATCTTTTGCCTGATTTCTCTGCAGACGAAGCTATCAACTGCAAAGCACATAAAACACGATTAAATGCTAATAAAAACACAAATAAAACGAACGAATCAAATGCGTAATGAGCCATAAAATACGATACAATTTCTCTTTATCATCTTGCACTGGTAAGCCTCAAGCTCTCAAACTCTATGATACATGCATTATAAATTTATTTTCAAGTTACCAACATGTTTCTGATAGTTCATAGAGTGTTTCCTCTCAATCAATTGCTATGTTACAATCGTGTATAGAATTTCATGATAGTTTTTGCAAATTCTAGGGTTTCTGTGTTCATGCGTGATAACTCTCTCCACACTTAAAAGAAATGAAATTAATTGTCACCATCATGTTTCTTGTTAAAAACGAACAAAATCCATGTTTACATCATTTGATTTCATTGCGTAATAAGAGAGATAAGTGAGCTCATGCAAAATGGCCATGGAGGGAGACACGAGGAAGAAGAAGGAGTCGTTGGCGCCTTTTTTCAAATATTTGAATTTTTTGAATATTTTAATTATTTTGTTAATTATCTTCAAAAATTATTTTCTCTCTCAATTTTAATCATTTAAAAATGATTTTTTAAGCATAAATCATTCACATATTTAAATATTTTATTCCACAAAAAAAATCAAAAAAATATTTTTATTTGATATATTTTTAAATATTTTTAAATATTTTAAAGAATTTTATTTTAATTTGTTTTAAACATTTTAAATAATTTCTTTTTCTTGATTTTTTAAAACCAAATGAATTTTAAATCATCATGTGAATAAAACCTTATTTTCCAAACCATAACCATGGTTCATAACTTTCTTTTTGAATTTATTTGATATTTTTCATCATTTTTAATTGTTTTTTCCTTTTAAAAATGCAAAAAAAATAAAATTAGGGTTTCCCTTTTGATTTAATCTTTCAAAACTTCATGTCAAATACACCATGGGCCTCTATTAGAGTGTAAGACCTAATCCTCTTTGTAAATAAACCACTTCATGGGCCTCTGCTATAGTATAAGTCCCATCACGCTTTCAAAAATCACGGTGTGATCACTGTTTTCACAATAATCTTGGGCCTCTGTTAGGAGTGTAAGTCTCATCTCTTTGTACATAACTTTATTTTAAATAATAATCTTGGGCCTCTGATAGAGTGTAAGACCCAACACCTTTTTGTAAATAAGAAATCTTTTAGTCTCATTCATCCTAGGCTTTGTACAAGATACAAATATACACCTGGGCCTCTATCTAGAGTGTAAGACCCAACACCTTTGCTTCTCTTCTACTTGAGATCAAATCATCTTCAAATTCAAAACTTTCTTCAATTTCTTCAAAACCCTAATAAAATCTTGAAGAGAATATCTGATCAATCACAATGCACTTGGGCGTCTATCCAGAGAATAAGACCCACCATATTTTTCAATTCAATACTTGTTTATATACTTGTTCATATGTCTGTATATATACTTGTGCATATCTTGTTAAGATTCTCTTAACATTTAAATCACCCTTAAGTTTAGACTAGTTTAAACAATAATATCCTTTCAGTCAGCAACAACTTAGCTCAAACAACTAGTTCCCCCTGTACAAAGGAATACAGTTAGCCTCCTCTTGGGCTTTATCCAAGCTTCATTGCTCCTCTTGGGAATCATACAATGAATCTCCCTAGAAGATAGCCTCCTCTTCGGCTTTGTTCAATTTGATCAACCTTGAAATAGTTCAATATAAAGAGAGGATTATTTCCTGGTGAAACCTCTTCTTTAATCCCTTTAACCATGGAACAGTTCAACAAAGAAATGATTTTTTCCCGGTGAAACCTTTCTTGATCTCTTCCTAGACTTGGAAAGTCTCAACACCTAGCCTCCTCTTGGGATTCATACAAGGACCTACAAGCTTCCTAGAAGCATCCCCAGCCTCCTCTTGGGCTTCATACAAGGACCCTCAGGCTTCCTAAAAGCATAGGATAGATCCTAGTCATCTCTATCCCTACACCAGTCCCTAGGAGAGTCAAAACCTCTAAGGAATTCAAGCTTATCATTCTCTAAGGCTCTCCTGATCCTCAACAAAGCTTGGTTTTCATCTTTAAAATCCCTAGCCAGAACCAGGTTACTATCAACAAATCCACACAAGAATCAATGCCTCATGGCATCTGATAATTCAACTCTTCTCTAATCCCCAGCAAGAGTTAGTTTCCCTTTGGATTCCTCAAAACAGAGTCTAAACCCTCTCATGGATCTAAATAAATCCTCAGTAAGATTCAGCCTCCTCTTAGGCTTCATATAATGATTTTTCCAGTCATCCTCAATCTTAGGCTATGTACAAGACAGATATAATACTCCCCAGTTGAGTCGATTTTCAACCTTTTTTTAGCTTCAACATTGGGCATTGATCAAGGCACAAAACCCAACATCCCCACAGATGAGACTAGGAGTCCTCTCTGTAGGAGGATATCCCCTCTATACATCACATTTCAAAACAAATAATCAAAAAACCTTTTTCCAGATAATTGATGTAAGTGGCACACTTGTTGATTCAAAATCCAAGCTGGAGTCCCTCCTTTATCATGGCTAAAATTTCTCTTTCATCTAAGTGGTGTAAGTGGCAAGCCTCTGGATTCTACACATCCATGTCAATGTCTCTCTCTTAGCATGCAAAGACTCACAAAATGAAGATGTGGCATTGCTGGATTCCACACATCCCAGTTAAAGCAACTTCCTTTATAATCAATTCCTCAATATTTGTGATGAATAGGTGAGATATCTCCCTTTAGAGATAACAAATTCTCTCTCAGTCAAACCTTTAAGCTTCAATCTTGGGCTTTTAACAAGACACAAATACTCTTTTAGCTTCAATCTTGGGCTTTGAACAAGATACAACTAACCTTCAAGCTTCAATCTTGGGCTTTAAATAAGACACAAACACTCTTTTAGCTTTAATCTTGGGTTTTGAACAAGACACAAACACTCCTTTAGCTTCAATCTTGGGCTTTAAACAAGACACAAACAAACCTTTAGCTTCAATCTTGGGCTTTGAACAAGACACCAAACATTTTCCTCCTTCCATAGAATAGGAGGAACTACGAATGCTCTAATTTCCCCAGATCTCTTTATGGGAACACGTAGGCATAAGATTGCAAAATCTTAGCGAGCGTACTAATCAAAACTTTAGGTCCAGTACCTTCCCAAAAACAATAGAAAACCCAAAAACAACAAAAACATTTCCTCAGCCTTCACAAAAGAAAAACTTTCCGTATTCAACAGTAAATGGATTTAAGCAACCAAGCAATTCAACAGTAGAAACATATGCAAATAAAGGTTCCTATAGATTACTATAGATACTCTGGGTGTTAATAGCTTCCCTTTGTATAACCAACCCCCGATCCCCGATCTCTTCGCATTTTTTAAAGAAAACATTTGCACGCAGGGTTAGTTTGAGATATCTTCCCCTTCCTTTTAAGCTTCATAGGATAAATATAGAAATCAGAAAGTAGCACCAAAAGCGGTTGTGGTCGCGTCACAAAAACTGACGCTACACATCCTTTGTGAAGACACACAGAAGAAGAAGATCTTATGGGTTCAGACGCAGAAATAACCTGAGAAATGAGGCTTTCAAATTTGCTAAGGAAGAATGGAAAGATTACTTAGATAATCTAGACATGTCAGATGATCCTAGGGAATACCTTAGGGTCAATCCATCAGACTAGAATGTCTAAATAATTTGTAATCTCATCCTTCTTATTAATGAAAAAGTTGCAAGCATTAAGTTCTTACTCCCATTACTTTTGATTCTCTTAAACAACTATAAATAAATATAATCAACAATTAACTAAAAAAGAGAATAAACAGACTTTGAATTATTAATAAGACAACTTAATACAAAGGTTCTAATAATTACGAGGCATAACTATGCAGAAATCTAACATCAGAATCTTTCATAGATATCTTCAAGCTTGTCTCTCTCCATATTTTAGACAAATCATCCTATGAACTTATAATAACTCCCTGCTGAACAAGTAATTCTGAAAGAACTCGTCCAAAAGGAATGGAGAAAATCTTTCCCTTGTGAAAGGAAGAAAGATTCTTCTTCAAATAGTCAAACATAACTTAAGGAAGATCAATCTGCAAGTCTGAATTGAGAAGTAGAAGCAAATATTTTTCAATAGGGTCCACAAGGTCTAAATCTTTATCCTTAGGAAGTAATTTTGAATTCAGAATATGATTCTAAACAACAACATCAGGATGAAGATTTGAGACCACTGATGTATTAGATGGATCTACAAAGATACGCCAAGTAGGAAGATAGTGTTCCCAAACAAGAGTTCCTAGGATTTCTCCAATTTCCTCACACTTGATTACATTAGCAATCGCTTTAGAGGTTACTGTTATAGAAACACCAGTTACTTTAGAAAGAATAACACACTCAGAATTCATCTCAACAATGGAAGTATTAATCCAAAACTCTTTGACAAGATCTAGATAAGTGAAACCACTTAGCATTTCAAAGTATCCATTCCATCCTTGTTCACACACAGTCTTCCAGAAGTTAAAGCCTAACTTAAGAAACTCATCAAAATACACAAACTTTTCATTGATGACTACCAGTTGATTCAGAGAATAATTGACTAGGAAACCCATCTCAAGTTTGGCTTGATCAGCACACAACCACAGAGAAAATAAAAAGAAAGAGAACTGAACAAGATTCGTAAAAGAATAAAAATCTTGTCAAAAAAAGGACAAAAATGATGTTTCATAATACAAGGGATAATGACAATAAGTATCTAAAAGAAAACATCATTACCCAATGGTTCTTATACAGCAGATTTCTTGAACCCACAAGATGAACTTCATCTTTATGAAAATTTAAGCGTTATAAAAGTCTTGGAAAACCTTTTACTTAAACTTCTTTATCAGATGTAAGGAATCGTCTTCTGAATCTCAGAATCTGACAACTTTCAGAAGTTATCATCCATCAGAGTCTAAGTCTCCAAGATTCTATTCAGAACCAACACTTCCTCTTGAAATAAGAGTCATGAGTGATAGATGAATATTGAATTGTTTCCTTTGACAGCTAACAAACTATAGTAACATCATAAAAAGTGAGGAAATTGTTTCCATAAATATGATCATCATCTGGCTTAATGAAATATTTAGAATAGGTAAACGCAACAAAGTTTCTTCTTAAAGATGTCTGAAGATCCTTTTTCAGAAGAGCTTCTATAGATATCTAACAGAAACTTTGTGTTTACATCTACTCAAATATCTAATTAAATCAAGAGATAAGCCAGGCAAGAACAAGCATGCCTTTTTTTTGTTATTTTCTCGGTTAGACTCGTATCAGTATTCAGATTTTACCATAGAGTATGAACACCATTTTGAGTGGATTCTGATTCAATGGTTGTTAAACCAATGACTTCACTTCTCTCACCAAAATCAGTATCTCTAGCACTTGAGTCTGGGTTGTGGGCTCTTCTTCCATCAAATGTTATGAACAACCTTTGATAATTGCCATGGAAGATGCCTCTGCTCCTTTCCTTGATATATGCATTAATTACATTCAGATCATGACACTCATATTTCTATGAGACCGTTCACAAATGTTCAGACAGGCTTTCCTTCGCCTTATGCAATATTCTGATAGCAGTATCATGATTCATTCCAGAGTATCAGTCTAGAGTAAACCATAATATGAACAACATCTTGTTCTTAGCAAAATCATCAATTTCATTGTCTTGGCATAAGACTTTGAGATCTTTGACAAGCACATAACCAGATGATGTTAGCTATCAGAGAATGGCATAAAAAAAATTAAAGCTCATTATCTAATTGCCTGCAGAACACAAAGAAAATTTGAAGGTATCTCAAAGACTTGTCATTTAATACAAATTCCATGATGACCCTCAATCAAGGAGCAATAGAGTCTCTTAAGATATCACCTTAAAGAGAAGACTCCTTATGATCAAATATTGAAGCAGGATAGATTTGACATAATCTCTTTCTCATCAATACTTGATTTTTATTTCAGGACTCAGATGCTTCTTCAAAAGCAGTAATGACTGGAAGAGACAGATTACTCTTTTATCTGAATCATGCACTAATGTCATCTTCAAAAGAATATGCAGTGAAGATTAACTGACATTAGGTTCTGGTAGTGTTTCTTCTTGTTTATAGATCTGAGAGACCAGTTGAAGTACAAGTACTTTAGAAGCTTCTAAAGTTACTCTTCTATCAACAGATATTATAACCAATCCAGCTAATTAGGAAGTACTTCTGACAAGAAATATAAGTTCCTTATCATCGGATACTTTAACGAATCAAGCTTTAGGAAAGGTGATCAGTTAGATAGATTTTCATTATCTAATTTCATTTCTTTTCTTCGAAGATTTGCAAGATAAACCAACCGACCATAATAAATTTAAGTTGTATAACTTCTTGAATAACTGTGACCTCAGGTTTGAATCTAAATTAATCTTTTCAGAATTTGCTTGAAAGATTAGATGAAGTGTAACTAGACAAGTTTCAAAACCGATTCCCACAAATCTAAGCACAATAATCAAGAGATATTTTGAGCATCAGACATATCAATGATGTTGATATACTCAAAAGTGAGATAGACCACCTACCAGAATGCAACTACCTTTGAAGATATTCAATAAGCTTCTTCTGAGCTGGTGATAGAGACTTTCAAACAGATTATCTCTACACCATCAACTTCTATAGTAATACCTTTTGAAATGATATTCTATAGACCTTCAGAACCCCTTTTATCAAGACCAATGAGTTAAAAATATGTTTTGATTTCCCATCATTTAAATTCAACGGAATCACCCTTTGAATATGGTAGGAAATCAGTATAATATTTGTCATGTGGCACTTGATTCCTTCTAGAAGGAAATTCTTTAACAGACATACTTTTCTTATTGGATCACTATATGCGCCACTGTTAAGTGTTAAGCACAAACTAGACTCTAGTGCCAATTGAAGGTGAAAAAAGTACACAAGAAGAGGGGGTAGAATTGTGTTTTCCGTTTTCTTTATTTGCATCTGATCATAGTTTAGAATCTAAACTGGTGTTCAGATTCTAGTTAATTCTTAGCAGCAGAATGTTAACAAAAGCAAATAAATAATAGAAAAAGATACAAATATTTATACTGGTTCCTCCCTTAACTGAGAGTAATCCAGTCCTCTTGCCTCACAAGAGATTTTCACTATAATCAAAACATGATTACAATCACTTATGCATTATGCATAAGTGTAATACCCTAATTTTTACTCCTAAGATCCCACATGTCATTTGCATTTTTGCATACCACAAACAAGATCACATATTGGTTCCCTCTTTGATAGGTGTGTGCCTTGCAGGGATCTTTAAGTTTGTGTGCATTTGATTTGTTTAATTTGTTTATATTTTATTAACCATTAATTAAAATCCCAAAAAATATATTTTGTTTTCTTTCACTAACATTTTCAGGGGAAGAACAGGTTAAAAATACCAAAACAACAGTCCTTCAGCTCGATTGAATTTCATCTGATAAAGTCAAAGTTGATCTGCAAACAATTCAAAAATTCATCTGATCAAGAGTTTCCAAGATTTAATTGATTATTATTCAAGAAATTCCAAGGTTCATGTGTTTATTTCCATGCCTTCTTTGACAAGCAAGAAAAATCGAGCCGGAGTCAAGACAACACATCAAAAAGCCAAATTTCCCAAATTTTCACTGTGTTAATCGATTAACACATTAGGTTAATCGGTTAACGCGTGCGAATTTTTAAAAAAATGGCAGCTAATTCAAAATTCAACAATTGGCACCAACTTTGATCATATGTGGGATATTCTAGATCACCTCATTTTAATTCCCCTACATCACTTTGATCATTTCCTACCATACACCTCCACTAATCACCACTCTTTTGTGAATTTCCCTCCAAATTCAAATTCCAATCCTAATCTTGATCTTCCAAGCCTAATTTCAAACCACCAAATTCCCAAGCCTAAACTCTATAAATAGAGGCTTCATTTCACTCATTTCACAAGCTTTTGATAGCCAACAAACCTCTTGCAATTTCTCTCCCCAAACCACAAATTCACCAAAGCTCTTCTTTCTTCTTTTGAAAGTTAGTAAGAATTCACATTGATTCTTGCTTAACTTTGAGCTAAACCTTCATCCATTCTTGTTTTTGTTCATCAATCACAGTAGATCAAGGTTTTGGAGTGTAGATCTTGCTGCAATTCAAAAGGAATTTTCTGATTTGGAGTGGTAATTCATCTTCCACCATTGTTAAAGCTTCATATTCATCATTCAAGATGTAGATCCTTGGTGTTGCTTGTTGTTGATCCTTTGGATCATATATTGTTGTTTGATTGCAGATTTCTCTGTTTATTTTCATTTTTAAAATTTGTGCAAATTCAATTCATGATCATAAGGTGTTTGAAAAATGTTTTGAAAGAGGATCATGCTGAATTTTGCACATTTTTTTGCTTCTGGTGCAGTGTTAACCGATTAACCAGATACGGTGTAAATTGGTTAACCGATTAACACCCTGTTTTGCGCAGAAAATTCAAAATCTGCACTGGTTAACCGATTAACCACTAGTGTTAACCGATTAACCAGTGTCCAGAATGCCATTTTGGCTCTGTTTTAGTTCTTTCGCCATTTTCTTCCCTTTCCTTTTGTTCTTAGCCTTAGATCACATATTTGTGTGGTTTAATTTGGCTTTTTCTTCATCTATTTCTCTTTTCTTTTTTATCGATGAAAGTTTAAGATCTTGGAATTTCGTTGTTGAATTTCGATCAAGACTAGATTGTTACCACTTTTCTTTTCGTGTGGTATTGCTTTCGGATGACGATCTACATATCGTTCATCTAGCATACATTAGCACAAAGAGCTATTGATCGACCTCATTGTAGGGTAATTACTCCGTAAATTACTTGGTGATTGCTTAACATAGCACAATATTTGTCCTGTATCGGAAAACTATCAAGAATGGTTGATTATTTGTCTTATGGTTCAAAACTCGTGAAACTTGTTGTTAGGAGGATTTGGTCTTATCAATCCTCTAATGAGTTTCATCAACTTTGACCTAAGTGCAATTATTCAATTGTTATTGATCACTAACACTAACAACTAATCACTAACTTACTAACAATATTTAGTACTAATTTTGTTTATGTTTCCTTCTCGCTCCCTATCTCTTTTATTTTTATGTTTCATTTCATATCATGTTTATGCTTCTGCAATTTTTCCTTTGTCCGTTGGACACATGTTTATGCTTATGCCTTTTTTTTCCTTTGTCCATTTGGACTCAAAAACATTAATATAGGCTTAAACCATAAAAAAACTTAATTCTCCTCATCTTGGACTATTGGTTACTATCCTATGCTTTGGAGTGATCTCTTTATGGACCTTTTTTGAAGTGATATCGGACTTATGGACCTAGAATTAGGACTTCTTATCCCTTTGCTTGGAGTATTGATTGAAGACTTGCCTTATTTGGCCAATTTGCATAAGGATGGAATTCTTTTAATATTGCTTTGAAGTGGCTCCATTTTGGTTAGATCCTTCTTTTCCCTGGCTTTTTATTTTATGCACTAGGATAGTCACTTCTTCTCCTCCCCATTCTTAAATTTTCAAAATTCTCTCCCTTTTTTCAAAACCTTCTTGTTTTCAAACTTAAAACCGCTTTCGTAATAAAACCTTGTCTTTGGTCAAGTGATTTTTTAAGCTTTGTTTTCTTTAATAAATGTCAATCAATATTAACCATATTTTGACCATTTCATAAAAACATAAAAAATACAAAAACTCATCAAACTTTTTTTGCGCCTTATGCATTTTTTTCCTTTAAAACTTTTTCATAAGTTTAGACATGATTCATTTCTTTAAGCGGGATTATTCGCTTAGAAATGACGACTTGTCTTTACGCTTAAAATCAACCAAAACAAACAATTTTTTGTTCTTTGTACCACGAACTACTGGGTTTTGATCGTACATTGCACATCGTGGGTACGTAGGCATGAGACGACAAGTCTTTCCAAACACAAAAATCTAAAAATAATTCTCCTCTCATCTCCACAATCTCTTTACAAGCAAACCATTTTCAGACCAAAAAGCGGTAGATATTTCAAAGGGCGCCTATAGAGTACTATAGACGTTTTGGGTGCTAACACATTTCCTTTGCGTAACCAACCCCCTTACCCATTCTCTATTTGTTCTTGTTGTTTTAGAACTCTTTAGGTTTTGTTCGCTCTTTTTCCTTTCCCTTTGTGGATAAAATAAAAGTGCGGTGGCGACTCTTACTTATTTTTGAGTTAAGTTAATCAATAGGTTACACTCACAAATTTCCCCGCAACAGAAAAGTGGCGACTCTGCTGGGGACTCGTCTCCCTTGAGGGGTTTAGCCTACTTTGATTTATTTACTGTTTTTTGTTTGATTTGCTTGTTACTTGTTTGTTCTGTTTAGGAGTTCCTCTGTGTGTGAAATAGGTCCTATACCCGGACCAGAGTGCACTTTGAGATAGGAGGATAGTATAGTCAAGGGAACTTTGAAGGAGTCGAATCCTGAAAAAGAAGAACTTGAGAATCTATCCACTCGGTGGTTGCCTCTTTGGAATTACTGATGCCGATCGAGCGATCGAGAAGGCATTACTTTTTCCATAGAAGCCTATAACACTGAGAACCGTAGTAACCCTTAACCCATCCTAGTTTTTTAGGATCGTAGCGCGGAAGCTATGAAGATGCAAATCTGACTTAGCTGTCACGCGATGCTACACTCAGGTTAGATTCTCTTGAGGATAACTACCAACCTCTGAGCAAATCGGTGTGCTGGTGTGTCTGATAGTGGATTGTGGACCCTGGGCACTTTGTTAAAACCACTGTTTTCTGCAGGTACAATGAAGATAAAACCTTAGTACATACCTTTGTGGGATTGGTCCTTACCCTTGGCTATATGCTCGTGACTTGAACCTTGACCCGTGTGCTTTGTGTGATCTTGTTTGTGGGTGTTGCATTCATGAGCATTCTTTTGGAAGGTTTCAAGGAACTTAAAGGTGTTATTGTAAACATTGCAGATACTTTTGTTATGGATTTTGGAAGGAGAAGTACCAAGAAGTACACTTTCAAGAGTCCTAAGTTAGGAGGTTTGAGAGAGCTAGGATCTTTGGTCGTTGATACCAAGAAGTTTAAGTCCAGATAGGGAAGACTTTTATCTCTCTTGAAGGTCGATATGGCTGAAGGATTGCTTGCTACTTTGGTTCAGTTCTATGACCCTTTGTTGCATTGTTTCACCTTTCCTGATTATCAGTTGGTACCTACGCTAGAGGAGTATTCTCTCCTGCTTGGTTTGCCTGTTCATGGTCAGATTTTCTCTGGTTTGGATCCCGCTCCCGAGCATCATGTTATTGTGAAGGCTACTTACTTGAAGGCTTCTGAGATTAAGGCTCGCATGGATACCAAAGGAAAGATTCTTGGGTTACCCGCTAAGTTCTTGATGGATAGAGCTCATCACTTTGCTAGTGTGAAGAACACAGTAACTTACGAGGCTATTCTTGCCTTGCTTATTTATGGACTGTTCCTCTTCCCGAATGTTGAGAACTTTGTCGACATCAACGCTATTCAGATCTTCTTGATTGGAAATCCAATTCCCACTTTGCTTGCCGATGCTTACCATTCTATTCACCTCAGGAATTTCCATGGTGAAGGGATGATTATTTGTTGTGCACCTTTGCTTTACAAGTGGTTTATTTCTCACTTGCCGAAGTCTGTAGCTTTCTGGAATCTCAAGGATGGTTTATATTGGTCACGGAAGATTATGTCTCTCACTCATTCTGATATTGATTGGTGTAGCCGTGTTCCTTCTGGAGCGATGATTATTGATAGTTGTGGTGATTTTCCCAACGTGCCTCTTCTTGGTACAAAGGGAGGAATCAGCTACAATCCGGTGTTGGCTCATCGTCAGTTGAGATATCCTTTGCGAGAGGTACCGAAGAACATTCATTTGGCTGGTCTCTTTTTCAAGGAAGAAGAATCTCAGGTTGCTCTCAAGAGAGAAATTGTGGAAACTTGGTGCAGCATTCGTAGAAAAGGAAAGGAAAGTTTGGGAAATCCGAATTGTGTCTCTTCGGAACCTTACCTCCAGTGGGTTAAAAATCTAGCTATTACTTTGAAGATGCCTTATAAGCATCAGGAGCCTTTATCTCTAACTGATAAGAAGCCTATTCTCTACTTTATGGAAGACACAGAGAAGCTTCAGATCGCTTTGACCGAGATGCAACAAGAGAGAGATGCTTGGAAGAACAAGTATCAGATTATTGAGTTAGAGAATGCAAGACTTCAAGATCACTTCAAGAAGAAGAATGAAGATGAAGTTGCCAACAAGAAGAGAAAGGCGCAAGAGGATTTATTTTCCTCTCACATTCAGCCAGTTTCCGATATTCCGAAGAGTTCAGAATCTCTTTGGAAGTTGATCGTCGATAAGTTGCTGATTGAGAAGACTCAGATGCAGGCCCATATCAAGAAGCTGGAAGATAGAGCTGGGACTTCTTCTCATAGGATTCTCTAGGGATCTAGTTTTCTTCATTCTCTATTTGTTTTAGGATTCTTGAATTTGTACTTCCAAGATGTAATCTTTTCCATCATTAATGAATGAGATTTTGGTATTATAACAATGTTTGCAATATGCCTTATATTTCCTTGAAACTTTGCATCTGCATTTGCACATCAAGCATCATTCTGCATTGTTTCTTGCCTTTTCCAGGTGTCTTATTATTTCCCTTTGGTCTTCATTCAGCCAAGTTGTCGCACCAGTATAATACTCGGGCTAATCTGAAGAAAAAGATGGATCAATTGCAACAAGAGAACCATGAGCTTCGTGAAGAAGTGTCAACTCTGAAGGATGGTTTGGAAAGACTCACTGCTATGATGGAAGCCCTGGTGGCTGCTTAGAATCAGCCACCACCACCTCCTCCTCCGCTTTCAACTCTTGTGCAAAGGACAGTCATTTCTGAGATTGTCTCTGCGCCCATCTCTGTGGCGCCTGCTAGTGTTCCTCAATACTCCATGCCTCCTGGCTTCCCCTGGGGCATGCCTCATAACTTTGTTCCTGAGGGTTATCAACCACCACCACCTCCTGAAATTCCAGTTGTTCCTACAGTTCAACCTGTGATGACGGTACCACCGCCTGTGGTTCACACTGTTCCTTTTGGTGAAGAGCAAATTCTCCATACTGCTCCAAGTGAAAATGCCAGTGCTTATGATAGAATGGAAGATATTCAAGACCAGTTTGCTGAAATGCAGAAAGAGATCAAAGCTCTGAGAGGTAAAGAGCTGTTTGGAAAGAATGCTCATGAGTTATGCTTGGTTCCAAATGTGAAGATCCCGCATAAGTTCAAAGTCCCTGACTTTGAAAAGTATAAGGGTAACTCTTGTCCGATGAGTCATTTGACTATGTATGCTCGTAAGATGTCGGCTCAGAAGGATAATGATCAGCTTCTCATTCACTACTTTCAAGATAGTTTGTCTGGTGCAACTTTGAAATGGTATATGGGACTCGACAGTACTCGAGTTCGCACTTTCGAAGATTTGAGTGAGGCGTTTGTGAAACAGTATAAGTATAATGTAGATATAGCTCCTGATCGTGACCAGCTTCGGGAAATAGCTTAGAAAGTTAAGGAGACATTCAAAGAATACGCGCAAAGGTGGCGCGAGGTTGCTGCTCAGATTAACCCTCCTTTGGAAGAAAAGGAGATGACCAAGATTTTTCTGAAAACTCTGAGTCCTTTCTATTATGAGCGTATGATTGCTAGTGCCCCAAGTGATTTCACTGAGATGGTTAATATGGGGATGAGATTGGAAGAGGGTGTTCGTGAGGGACGTTTGTCAAAAGATGGCAATTCTACTGGAAGTTCCAAAAAATATAGTGAAGGATTCGCCAAAAAGAAAGAAGGAGAGACCAATGCCGTTTCTCGAGAGAGGTATAGAGGACATCGCCATAGAAACAATCAGTGTCAGCAACATGTTGCATCTGTCACTCCTGTCATCAGTTCAGCTCCTGTTGTTCAGGCAGCTCCTGCTCAGCAACAACGTTCTAATCAGCCAAATAATCAACGGGGACGTTTTCAGAAGGATTTTGATCTGATTCCGATGACATATACAGATTTGCTTCCTTGCTTGATTCAGAAGAATCTTGTTCAGACCCGTCCACCACCTGCTGTTCCAAAAGATTCACCATGGTAGTATAAGCCTGAAGCTCATTATGCTTTCCATCAGGGAGGAGCTGGGCATGACACTGAGAACTGTTATCCATTGAAGATGGACGTTCAAAAGTTGGCGAGAAGTGGTATTTTGTCTTTCGAAGATTCCAATCCTAATGTCCAATCGAATCCGCTGCCTAATCACGGCAAGGCATCTGTCAACATGGTTTATGGTTGTCCTGGTACATTTAAAATCTTTGATATCCGTTGGATCCGAAGATCTCTTGTGGAAATGCATGACCTTTTGAGTGAATACCATGATATTGATCATGACTATGCAGCTTGTTGTATCTGTTCTGTGAATCCTCATGGTTGTGTGATAGTGAAGAGGGATATTCAAAGGATGATGGATGAAAATTTGATTGAGGTCACTGCTAAAAGAGACGAATATCAGAATGAGGTGAATGCTATTGAGCCACGCTTTAATATTCCTGAAAGAGTTGTTATCTCTTATGATAGTCAGAAAACCGTTATTATGCCTTTGGTCATTCGGTTTCCCGGTCCAGTACCATATGAATCTGACAAATTTGTTCCATATAAGTACAGTGCTACCATGGTAGAAGATGGTAAGGAAGTGCCTATTCCTTCTTTGTCTTCTGTGGTAAGCATCGCTGATGTGAGTAGAGTGACCCGGAGTGGTCGAGTTTTTGCTCCTGAGCCTCCAAAGATTATGGAGAATGTTATTGCTGGTAAACAAACTCAAGATGAGAGTAATGTCGATGTTTCTGGTCAGTCCAGTGGTTCGAAGGTTTATGAGGATGAAATTTTGAAATTGATCAAGAAGAGTGATTACAGTGTTGTGGATCAACTCTTGCACACCCCGTCCAAGATTTCAATGTTGTCCTTACTGATGAATTCTGAAGCTCATAGGAAATCTTTGTAGAAGGTATTAAAACAAGCATACGTTGAGCATGATGTGACTGTTAATCAGTTTCATGGAATTGTTGCCAACCTCACAGCATGTAATAATTTGAGTTTCTGTGATGAAGAGTTACCCGAGGAGGGAAGAAATCACAATTTGGCTTTACATATCTCCATGAACTGTCAAGAAGATGCGCTTTCTAATGTGTTGGTTGATACTGGCTCTTCTTTGAATGTGTTGCCAAAATCTACTTTATCAAGGCTTTCGTACCAAGGTACTCCCATAAGGTATAGTGAGGTTGTTGTTAAAGCTTTTGATGGATCTCGAAAGACTGTGATTGGAGAAGTTGATCTTCCAATCAAAATAGGACCGTGCTTCTTTCAGATTACTTTTCAAGTAAGGGATATCCGTCCTGCTTATAGTTGTCTGCTTGGCCGACTCTGGATTCATGAGGCTGGGGCAGTGACTTTGACTCTTCATCAGAAGTTAAAATTTGTTAAGAATGATAAGCTGGTAATTGTGGGAGGTGAGCAAGCGATGCTAGTGAGCCACCTTTCATCCTTTTCGTATGTTGATGCTGATGAACTGTTGGAACTCCGTTCCAAGCTCTTTCTATTAATGATAAAGTTATTAAGAAGAATGAGTTACCCATGTCTTCTTTGAAAGATGCTCTGCATGTGTTAGAAACTGGTCGGTCTGACGGTTGGGGCCGAGTCATTGATGTGGTTGATAACCTGGGCAAAACTGGTTTAGGCTTTACTCCTGGTATAGTCAGAAGAGATTTGAAGCGTATTAATGAGACCTTTCACAGCGCCGGATTCATCCACAAAGATCACTCTACTGCTGCCATCATTGAAGAAGATGAAGAGGAAGAGCATCCCAATTTCGTGATACATGGACAAGTCTGCCAGAATTGGATAGCTGTTGATGTTCCTACTATTGTTCATATTTCAAAGTAATTTGTTTTTGTTTCTTTCAAAAAAAATCCTTTCACTCTGCCCAAGGTGAAAGTGAATTTGTGTGGGCTTTGTTTCAAATTTTATCATCATCAATAAAATGTCATTTTGTTTATCCATATTATGTTTTTCCCTTTTTGCTTTATTTCTGAAAAATGGTAACATAAAAAACCAAAAAATATTAATAATGTGATAATCACTTCTATCTGCATGATACTTGCACTTTTTGTTCATATTCTAAAATCAAACATAAATCATTGTGCAGATTGATTGTTAAACCCATTGAAAACAATGACCCTATGCCCCCTCCCAACTTTGAGTTCCCTGTGTTTGGAGCAGAAGAAGAGGATATTGAGGAGATTCCCGATGAAATTTCTCGGTTGCTTGATCACGAGGAAAAAGCCATTCAGCCTCATAAAGAGTCGGTGGAATTAGTGAATCTGGGTTCAGATGATGATATAAAAGAAGTCAAGATTGGGGCACTGCTTCAGTCAGATGTTAAGAAGAGGATTGTGGAGCTTCTTAGAGAATATGTTGATGTGTTTGCTTGGTCTTATCAAGATATGCCTGGTCTTGATACTGATATTGTGGAGCATAGATTGTCGTTGAAGCCTAAATGTCCACCTGTGAAACAGAAATTGAGAAGAACTCATCCCGACGTGGCTGTGAAGATCAAAGAGGAGGTTCAAAAGCAGATTGATGATGGTTTTCTTGTGACTTCTGAGTATCCTCAATGGGTGGCCAATATTGTGCCTGTTCCAAAGAAAGACGAAAAAGTCCGAATGTGCGTTGACTATAGAGATTTAAATAAAGCGAGTCTGAAAGATGATTTTCCACTGCCACACATTGACATGTTGGTAGATAATACTGCTAAATTCAGTATCTTTTCTTTTATGGATGGATTTTCTGGTTATAATCAAATAAAGATGGCACCCGAGGATATGGAAAAAAACAATATTCATTACACCCTGGGGAACATTCTGTTACAGAGTGGTGCCCTTCGGTTTGAAAAATGCTGGTGCAACGTACCAGAGAGCTATGACTACTTTGTTCCATGATATGATGCATAAAGAAATTGAAGTCTATGTGGATGATATGATTTGTAAGTCGAAGACTGAAGAATATCATATTGAGTACTTATTGAAGTTGTTTCAGCGTTTGAGAAAGTTTAAGCTCCATTTGAATCCAAATAAATGCACTTTTGGTGTCCGTTCTGGAAAATTGTTGGGCTTTATTGTCAGCCAAAAAGGCATTAAAGTTGATCCTGGTAAAGTTAAAGCCATCCAGGAAATGCCTGCGCCCAAAACAAAGAAACAAGTAAGAGGATTCTTGGGACGTTTAAATTATATCTCCCAATTTATATCCAATATGACTGCCACTTGTGCGCTGATCTTCAAGCTTCTTCGCAAAGATCAGGGTTGTGTCTGGACAGAGGATTGTCAGAAAACTTTTGAAAGAATTAAAGAGTATCTGCTTGAACCTCCGATTTTGTCTCCTCCCGTGGAAGAAAGACCTTTGATCATGTATTTGACTGTGTTGGAAGAGTCTATGGGCTGTGTTCTGGGTCAACAAGATGAATCTGGTCAGAAAGAATTTGCCATTTATTATTTGAGCAAGAAGTTCACCGATTGTGAGTCTCGGTACTCAATGCTTGAAAAGACATGTTGTGCTTTAGCTTGGGCTGCCAAGCGCCTCCGCCAGTATATATTGAATCATACAACTTGGTTGATATCCAAAATGGATCCAATCAAGTATATCTTTGAAAAGTCTGCTCTAACTGGGAGGATTGCTCGTTGGCAAATGTTGTTGTCAGAATATGATTCGAGTACCGAACTCAAAAAGCGATAAAAGGAAGTGTTTTGGCTGACCATTTGGCACACCAGCCAATTGATGATTACCAACTTATCAGGTTTGATTTTCCTGATGAGGATGTGATGTATCTAAAGGTTAAAGATTGTGAAGAACCATTACCTGATGAAGGGCCTGAGCCTGGATCCCGTTGGGGTTTGATTTTTGACGGAGCTGTTAATGAGTATGGCAATGGTATTGGGGCAATAATTGTTACTCCCCATGGTTCTCATATCCCTTTCACTGCAAGGTTGATGTTCACTTGCACAAATAATGCGGCTGAGTATGAAGCATGTATTATGGGCTTGGAAGAAGCTATTGATTTAAGAATCAAGGTTCTTGATGTATACGGAGATTCAGCCCTAGTGATTAATCAGATTAAAGGAGAATGGGAGACACGTCAACCTGATTTGATTCCTTATCAAGATTATGCAAGAAGGTTGTTAACTTTCTTCAATAAGGTTGAGTTTCACCATGTACCCAGAGCAGCAAATCGAATGGAGGATGCTTTAGCCACTATATACTCCATGATTGTGGTGAATCGGTGGAATGATGTGCCCAAAATCGATGTTATGCGGCTTGATAGACTAGCTCATGTGTTTGCGGTTGAAGAGGTTGTTGATGATAAACCGTGGTATTATGATATTAAATGCTTTCTTCAAAATCAAGAGTACCCGCTTGGGGCATCCAAGAAAGATAAGAAGACTTTGAGAAGGTTGGCTTGTAGTTTCTTCTTGAATGATGACGTGCTGTATAAAAGAAATTATGACATGGTCTTGCTCAGATGCGTGGATAGACACGAAGCAGACATGTTGATGAAAGAAATTCATGAAGGATCTTTTGGTAACCATGCCAATGGGCATGCAATGGCTAAGAAAATGTTAAGAGCAGGTTACTATTGGCTGACAATGGAATCCGACTGTTGCAAATTTGTGAAGAAGTGCCATAAGTGCCAGGTTTATGCTGACAAAATTCATGTGCCTCCGACTCCTCTCAATGTTATCTCTTCTCCATGACCTTTCTCTATGTGGGGCATTGATATGATTGGAATAATTGAGCCTAAAGCGTCGAACGGACACCGTTTCATACTGGTGGCTATTGACTATTTTACCAAGTGGGTTGAAGCGGCATCATATGCCAATATGACCAAGCAAGTAGTGGTCCGATTTATCAAGAATCAAATCATCTGTCGGTATGGTGTTCCGAGCAAGATTATCACTGATAATGGGTCGAACCTGAATAACAAGACGATGAAGGAATTATGCGATGAGTTCAAGATTGAGCATCATAATTCTTCTCCTTACAGACCTAAGATGAACGGGGCTGTTGAAGCTGCTAATAAGAATATTAAGAAGATTGTTCAGAAGATGGTTGTTACTTACAAGGATTGGCATGAGATGCTCCCTTTTGCTTTGCATGGGTATCGTACATCCGTCCGCACTTCAACAGGGGCAACCCCTTTTTCTCTTGTTTACGGTATGGAAGCAGTGCTCCCAGTAGAAGTTGAAATCCCTTCTATGAGAGTTTTGATGGAAGCTAAATTGTCTGAGGCTGAATGGTGTCAGAGTAGATATGATCACTTGAATTTGATTGCAGAGAAAAGAATGACGGCCTTGTGTTATGGCCAATTGTATCAACAAAGAATGAAGAAAGCTTTTGACAAAAAGGTTTGACCTCGTGTGTTTAGAGAAGGCGACCTCGTGCTCAAAAGGATCTCGACTTCTACCAATGATTCTAGGGGCAAGTGGACTCCTAATTATGAAGGCCCATATGTTGTAAAGAAAGCATTCTCTGGCGGTGCATTACTTCTTATAACTATGGATGGTGAAGATTTCACTCGTCTTGTGAATGTCGATGCAGTCAAGAAATACTTCGCCTAAAAAAATAAAAAGAACAGCTCGCTAAGTTGAAAACCCAAAAGGGCGGCTTAGGCAAAAATGAGTGTCTCGGTGGGCTGAAAACTCAAAAGGGCGGTCCAGGCAAAAATTAGAGACAAAAACATAAATAATCATCCCAGTAGATTGAAAACCCGAAAGGGCAATCTGGGCAAAAGTTAGGGATTATGGCAAGTAACTGCATCTAGCCAGTCTTGATCATTTGAAAGCAACATTGTCCATCAAGGATTCTGCTTCAATCATCCTCAACTGAAGTTTTGAGCACAGTGGAATTCAAAGTTGTTAGGGAGAATAGTGGTCATTGTATTTCAATGTAACCCTTTCCATGTATTTACAATTTTTTAAACTTTGTAATGATCCATGGAGTTACGCCATTTGCGGACTTCCATTCTATTAATAAAATTTGGGCCTTTGTCCCTTTGTTTGAAATTCTTATTCTGTTTCTGTTTGCAAAATTTCATTTATTTTTTATGATGATTTTTGAAACAAAATGTAAATAATTGATTTAAATTTTTTTGACAATTATAAAAACATTTTCCTTTGATTTATGAAATATAAAAAAGAATGTCAACAGTTATTCAAAGAATGGTAAGATCGATGTTTTCCTCAGCAGGGTTCGTTCTCGCTCCTTTGGCAGAATTTATGGACAAATCCTCAGTAGAGTTTGTCAATATATCCCCAGTAGAGTTTGTCAATATATCCCCAGTAGAGTTTGTTGATATTTCCTCAGCATAACTTGTTCCTATGAATGGGATCAGTTGTTGACAAGGTGATGGGTTTGTTATGATGTGTTGAATTCATAAGGTCCAATGCTGTTTGGTTTTTCCCCAGCTAGGTCTTGATCCGAATCTTCTCCAGCTGATTATGTTATGGTCAGGCAGTTGAGTAGTTTTGAGGTCCACTTCTCCTTAATGGTGGTCCTCACGCAGAGATTCATTTTTGTTGTCCCCAGCCGAAATCATATGAGGAATCCCCACTCAGGGTTTTATCTTCTAGATGTGTTGTTGTTACTTTGGATGTCCCTAAACAGAGAGCGATGTTATTCTCTTCTAAGAAGCATTGACGTGGTGATCGCTTGTCATGTTTCATCTTGTCTTGTGGATGTTTTCCTCTCCAGGTTGTTCTACCCAGGGATTTATCCTTGATGATTATCCAACGGAGGTAGTGTATTATCATTTCCAATCATAAAGCAGTGAGGTTAATTTCTCATTTCCCCCGGCAAGTCCAAGATGTACTTCTCTCCGGATTGTTTTTCAGAGATTTATCCTCCTAGTAAAGATTATGCATCACTATTGTGGCTATTCCCCAGTGAGGTCGCTCATGATAACTATATTCAAGGAATATTGATATACTAGTCACCTGTGGGGTTTTCCCCCATAGTTTGACCTTTTGCTGTTTTCCCAGCAAGTTCAGGATGCATTGCTCATAATTGATCAATCCTCTGAGAGTGTTCTCGTATCTCCAGCAAATTTGCCTTGTTTTCCCAGTGGGCTTTGCGTAGATGTTTTTATGTCTACTATCCCCAGCGGATTCATTATCTTTCCGCAACAGATCTCCTCATCTTATTGAAGCGGAAGTTCCTGTGAATTCTTTATTATCCCCAGGAAGATCCAGAAAGATTTGGGTTGTATGATTCCCCAACAACTTTCCTGCCATCCTCAAAGCAGAGTTTATGTTGTCATCCTCTTTGTGGATCATCTACGTTAGAAGATTGATATTCGGGTGTCTCCCCAAGGAGTATCTTCTTTTCTCCAGCGAGATTTGAGCCTTGTAGTAGGATTAATTTTCCTTTGAAGGCTTTTGTTTATCTCTTGCAGGATTTCTTCAGCTAAATGCCTAGCAGAGCTTGTAATGATATCTCCATCTTGTTGAGATTAGCCGAGTATTCAGTGGTGTTGTGATGTTTTTTCACCCTCTGTTTATCTTTTTGTCTGTTTTGTCAGCATATTCATACTCATAAGCATCGCATGCACATTCATTTGTTGTGCATAGCATATTGTTGTTGCATTTTGCATTTTTCATTTGTGTTGGTGCTTCTTTGCTCTCTGGTGGTGTTATCCCCGCAGAGCGTGTGTGTCCTCTCTCCATTTAGAGTGCCGACCCGTAAGCAGAAAAATGCCTATCTTTGTTAATTCCCCACTGAGTTTATTTCTCGTGGAAGATTTTGATTCAGTTTCCTCTCCAGTTTATTATCTTGATGGAATTCATCCCCAATTGAGATATGTCCTCCTCTAGATGAGTCTTATTTGACCGTTTCTCTCCAGCTTATTCCTGGATTAAACTTTGGTCCCTTGCAACATTTGTTTAGACCTCTAGGCTGTGAAACCTAGATTGAGAGTGCATTTATTTTACACCTTTGAGGATTCTGTGCCCTTCAGCTGAAATCTGCGTATGATTCTTATACTGTTTCGTGGCATTCCTTTATTTGAGAAGCCTGAGGCGATGTAGTTAATATCTTTGTGGCTCCAATGAATGGTAAGTCTCTTCGGTTTGATGGGACAGTTCGGATTTGAGATTTTGTGACTCCGATGAATGGTAAGTCTCTTCGGTTTAGCGGGACAGTTCGTTGTTGAGATTTGTTACTCCAATGAATGGTAAGTCTCTTCGGTTTGACGGGACAGTTCGTTGTTGAGATTTTGTGACTCCAATGAATGGTAAGTCTCTTCAGTTTAATGGGACAGTTCGTTGTTGAGATTTTGTGACTCCAATGAATGGTAAGTCTCTTCGGTTTGATGGGACAGTTCGTTGTTGAGACTTTGTTACTCCGATGAATGGTAAGTCTTTACGGTTTGATGGGACAGTTCGTTATTGAGATTTGTTACTCCGATGAATGGTAAGTCTCTTCGGTTTGATGGGACGGTTCGTTATTGAGATTTGTTACTCCGATGAATGGTAAGTCTTTTCGGTTTGATGGGACAGTTCGTTGTTGAGATTTTGTTACTCCGATGAATGGTAAGTCTCTTCGGTTTTATGGGACAGTTCGTTGTTGAGGTTTTCTACTCCGATGGATGGTTAGTCTTTTCGGTATGCTAGAGATAGTTCATTGTTGAGGTATTGTTTTTCCCAGTGGAGCCTTGTTGTGCTAAGTCTTCCCTGATGAGTTTTATCCTTGTTGTGATGTGGTTTATTTCCACATACAATTATCCCTAGTTTGTCTCCTCCCTTTGATGGGATGTGTTTTCCCCTACGGAGTCTTTTCTCTTTTCTTTTGCTCCCCAATTTTTGTTTATCTCCTGTGGCATATTCTCCCCACAGTGGTCTTGTGTCTGCATATAATTTGCATGATCATATCATTTTGTGGTCTCTTAGGGCCAAAAATTAGTTTGTTCTTATATTTAAGTCTCTTCTATCTCGTCGAGACAAAGATGTGAGAGCAAGAATTATCTCTACAAGTCAATCTATGTTTTGATGATAACAATAAGTATTTGTGAAAGAACCATTTTATGGTCTAACGTGTATTGTGTGCAGATCATAAGAACTAAAGACATCAAAACCAACATACACCAGCCAGATGTACTATGATTGAATATATGTATATGCGAAGTTACTATCTGTGACTAAAGTCGCAAGAAGCAAGAACGCTTGTTTATCTAGTCATAATCAGCCAGATCCAAGGATGCCAAGATTGTTGTTGCAATGCTCTTGTGGATGCTCTCTGAAAGTGATTAAGATTCTGAAGATATCGAAGCCTCTGAAGAAGTACACTCAGAAAGAACCAAAGTTCTGAAGACTCCTATGACTTGAAGTTCTGATGGCTGAAGGTGCTGAAGACCAAGTACAGAAAGAATCTATAGACTGGCGAGTTCTGAAGATCAAGGTTTCAAACAAGAAGTTCTGAAGACTCTGAAGACAAGCTCTGAAGAATCGGAATACTTAAAGCAGAAAAGGATAACGCTCTTAAAGACCAAGTGCTGAAGTTCTGAAGACTGATTCCTAATGGACTTCTTCAATTAACGGAAGACTTGAAGCATCAGATATTCTACTATAAAGACTCCACTCATGCTTCATCAAATTAACATCAGAAGCCACTGAAGTTTCGAAGTCTAAATATTACCGTTGTGAGTTAAATGTACACACTGCCTAAGAAAAGATGTCTGGTCACTTCCTCCTCTGCAAAAAGAAGATGTGTCAGTACAACTCATTATATCACAACGTCTCTTTTCCAAACAGCCAACAGTATTCTCTAACGGCTATATTTCTACTGGCTATTTAATGGAAAGAGTTTTTGCTTCTGATGTGTCGATCACTTGTAGAATTACGAACTAAATGTTCATCTACAAAATTGACCAAGTCATTGTGTGAAGATAGCAACAACGATAAGTTCTCGTTGTAACACTTAGAATATTCAAAGTTGTCATTAATTCACTCATGGCAATTGTTGTTGAATCTCCAAAAACAAATTAACACAACAACAACAATCAAACAGAAGCTGTTGATGAAGAAGACAACAATTGAAGATCAGTCAAGTCATCAACCTACCTTCTCGTCAAAGCTACATTGAAGATCTAAAGCAAGGAGTTGCTGCTCAAAGCTTGCTCAACCAGAAGACGAAGAAGAAGAAGATCTACAAGATGTCAACTATCATAATATCTAAATACATCTTTGTAGTTTCTTAGGAAAGCAAGGAGCTGATTGCTCAAAACTTGCTTGAATACATGTGTGTGTTCTTTGTACTTAAACCTAGGAGAAATTTGCTTATTAAGAAGCACAATTTGTAATCTCCAGTTTGCCAATTCAACTAGATGAATTGAGACTCCTCAAGTGAACGTTATATCCTGATGGGATCCCTGAACGGTTCAACTGTGAGTTGAGGCCCTTGAGTAAATCACGTGGTGATCAGATACTTGAGATGACAATGGCTGAGGGTCATTGTGGAAAATCCTGAAATATGGTCAGTAGCGTTATATTCATTGTGATGAATCCCTGAAAGGCTAGCTGTGAAATCCCAGCAGTGGGTCTGCTCGGTCAATGAACGTTATATCATGTTGGATCCCTGAATGGTTCATTGGGTTGTTAGTCACAGTGCGGCTGTGCAAGTGGTTAGTCACCGGCTGTTGCCCGTGCAAG
The DNA here is from genome assembly GCA_022829125.1 of Lathyrus tuberosus. Lineage (NCBI taxonomy): Eukaryota > Viridiplantae > Streptophyta > Magnoliopsida > Fabales > Fabaceae > Lathyrus > Lathyrus tuberosus. Next base: position 1,270,081 of record JALAZF010000153.1, read on the forward strand.
TGTAATCATGATTTGGTTATAGTGGATTAAGTCCTTGTGCTCAAGGCGAAATCACATGAGGATGGTGGACTGGATTAGCCCGCGTGGTGAACCAGGATATATCGTGTGTCCTTTACTCTTTTGCTTAGTATCTCTATTTATGTTCCTCCTTTGAATATCAGAACCTCATATTAAGCAAAGTCAGAACCTTGCAGCCTATCTCTGATAAGCTTCCGCACTGCAAGTTCTGAGTATCGTATCTTACGAACAGAACTTATATGGTTCTCATACTCTTAGTTAATAGATCAGAATCTCTCAACAAACATTGAAGGTTCTTGAGCGTCAAATTAACAAGATGTGAAAAGTTACAAAAAGAGTAAATACACAATTCAAACCCCCCTTGTGTCTTTCTCGCACCTTCAAAAGATGCCCATCTTCGTATCTCCGGATAGAAGAAACTTAAATAGGGGCAGCTATAATACCCTAATTTTTACCCCTAAGATCCCACATGTCATTTGCATTTTTGCATACCACAAACAAGATCACATATTGGTTCCCTCTTTGATAGGTTTATGCCTTGCAGGGATCTTTAAGTTTGTGTGCGTTTGATTTATTTAATTTGTTTATATTTTACTAACCATTAATTAAAATCCCAAAATATATATTTTGTTTTCTTTCACTAACATTTTCAGGGGAAGAACAGGTTAAAAATACCAAGCCAGGGATGAAATTCACTACTTGTAGAATTAATTTACAGACTCAACAACCTAGTTGACAATATCCTAAACTTAATTCCTACTAATGAACTTTCTACCTAAGAGCCCACTTAGGTATGAGAACACTACTCAATCCCTAAAACCTCTCAAAGATCAAACACTTTGAGAAACACCTTGATCCTGCTTCACAGCTTTGATCAAGTTACAAAACTCTCTTGCTTCACAGCTCTAGAGAGGACAGATTACACTCATCAATTCACACTTGAATGGTTAACACAATACTCGTACAAAGATAATGATTGACACTCAGCCTATGCTCTCTCTCTCTTCTGTCTATTTTCTGTATCTTCTTCCTTTGGTTGATGCGCTTTATATAGCCATCTAAATTGGGCTTCGGATCCTATGCAATATCTGACCTGATTTGTTATTTAAAACTGAATCTTCAAAACAGATTTTATCCCCAAAATCTTTTTAAATCTCAGTCTTTAAACCTCCCTACAAATCTGCATCAAATCTCTATGCAACAGAGAATATATATCCCAAGATATCCGCATCCAATGAGACTAACAGCTCTCCCAATATCCAGCTAAAACGCAAACCCTAACAACATCACTAAACCTGGTGTTATTAATCTTCTGCAGACCTGATGTCATGACATCGCATGTGACACCAGACTTCAAAACTTCAACAACTTAAATCCTTAACATAAACCATTGTTAAGACTCAATGTTAAGACATCACCCATGTGACATCAACATTGCACAACTTTGTTTTACCAAAATTCTAGCCAATTCAAGAACCAACAATCTCCCCCTTTGGCTAATTTTGGCTAAAACAATCTCTGCAACATCAGAGACTTTTGCAGCGGAAAAAATTTTAAAACAAACTTCGCAGCAGCATTTCTTCATCACAGCTTTACAGTGCTTTCAGCATACTGCACACACTCCAATCACTAATCAGAAGCATAGGGCAAGCTCCCCCTCAAAGCAAGAATCAGCATACCAGCAACTGTTCAACATAGAGCAAACTCCCCCTTAATATCTGCACTTCAGCATCACACTAGTTGCACTCCTTAGCTGCACTCCTTAGCATTGCACAATGACTAATTCTTCTTCGCAGCATTGCAACACCTTGACTAACTCTTGGCTAACTCTCCCCCTTTTTAGCCACAATTGGACAAACCTCAACATGTAAGTCCTACTCACTACAGTTAGTCCTAACCAAGCTCTCATTGTTAGTCTAAAGTCAGCATGCAAGACAAGACAAATCATAGAACATAAATAGTGCATAAACAGGCACAATATTCAAATTACATATTAGGCACATCAAGTGCAGAATCAAAAACAATAAAACTAAACTACTATCTAGAAAAAGCAGCAAGGAAACTAGTCTTCATCAGAGCTGGCACCATCTCCACCATCTTCAGTTTCTGAATTTTCAGTATTAGCACCTTTATCACTATCACCTTGTTCTAAGGATTTTATCAGCAGTTCTATCTTCATCTTTCTTGTTGTGCTGGTACTAATGACCTCATCAAGATCTTTGTAAGTGGCCTTCAGCTCTTCAAGTAATTCAGCCTTGGTACTCTTTTTGCCACCATCATCTGATGTTACAACAATGTCTGGAACATGATGTCCAGCAAACAACTTAGGATGCAAAGACAAGGCTGACTCCCTCTTGCAAGCTATATCTGAACTTGTTAAAGTTTCAGGATTTTGCTCCAAGATGATTCCACAGACAAGGGATGGGAATGCTATAGGTAACTTGATAGCATTTGTTTCAGCATGTTTCACTACTTGCTCAAAGATGTAGCTTCCATAGTCAAACCTGATCTTCTTCCTAATAGCATAGATAAACCTACCCAATCCAACAGCTATTGTTGTCTTGTGGTTCGTTGGCACCCAGTTGGCTGCTCCAATTCTGTGAAGAATGGCATACTTGATGCTAAGTTTACTAGCCTTCAACTTCCCTTTCAATGGCCAAACCTTTACCTGACCAGCTGTAATCTCTTTACATATTTCATTATCAGTCATCTCAAGTTCACTATACTCTTCATCATCTCTTCCCAGATACTTGTTGATAGTACTAGGAGAGAAATTAATGCACTTTCCTCTCACATAGACTTTCATGAAATCAATGCTCTTTTTATCAGCAATTTTTCCAGAAATGTTGACAACAAATTCTTTGACAAGACCCTCATAGCACTTAGGAAATTTGGTCACAGTTTTCACCAACCCAGCCTCATTAATCAGCTCCATAATATCCTTCATCTCTAAAGATTCTTTCCCAAGCTCCCTCTCTAGGGCTAGTCTTCTCTGACATACAAATTTCCACATTGATGCACTGCTGGCATAATGAAAGGAAATGTTGTCAACTGGTACTTCAGGGACTTTGTCAGAGATTCTCTTCAAAATTGTTCTTCTGACAGGTGTGATGTCATGAGCATCATCCTCAACATCAAAGTCAGAATCAGAATCTTCCCTGATCTTCCTCTTTTTGGAGGATGTAGCAACCTTGCTCCAAGGTTTTGTAGGACCAACAACAGCAGTTTTCTTCTTACCTTCAGAAGACTTCTTTGGAGAGGATTCAACAGTCTTTCCTTTCCTTGTCTTCAGTCTCTTAGCAATACTTGGAATAGCTTTTCCAATGACTTCATCATCAGATAAATCAACCACATTGATCACATCCTCATTCTTTTCTTCACCAGGAGTAGTTTCAACAGGTAATGTTCTAACATCCCCCTTAACATTAGCTTCCTCATGCACATCATCTTCTTCCACTCCCACTTCAGAATCTTCAATAACAGACATAGCCAGTCGGTGAAGATTTGTAGCTACACTTTGCATGTCACTCTTTTCCCTTTCAGAGTGTTCAGCAGGCATTTGCCTCAGTGGTCTAGATATACCCTTTATAGGAAGCCCTTTCTCAAAGATCTTATCGACAATCTGACCTAAGCTTTTGTCAACATCTACCTTTTCTTCAACAGTTTGAGAAGTGGATAACCTAGATGTTGTTTTATCACTAAATAGAACACTAGTAACAAGCTTCTTTGTCTCATCATTATTAAATTTTGTTCCAGCCCTTTTGGGTTGAAGTTTGGAAGGTCTAGATTTACCTGACTCTGGGAGCATCATGGAAATAGGCTCTATGTTCAAAGCATCAGCTGCAGAACCTTCGTCTGAAGAAACCCTAACTTTTTCCCGCGAAGAGCTTTGAGAAGCAGATTTTTTTGATGGAGAAGACATATGTTTTGACATGGTTCCCTTGAAGCAGTATAGGTTCAGAGACAGATGATTCTTCTTGTTGAAGGAGACGAACAGTCAGGAGATATGAGCTTGGATGGAACGTGATATTGCAACAATAGGGAATGATGGTCTAAGATATGGCACCTGATTTTGTGAATCCCTTAAAGACCAATCAATGAGTTTCTCCCTCCAAATTAACTTTCCTTTTAAACATTTAAAAGAAAAGGATTCATATTGAGAGTAATTAACCCTAATTGACCACTCTTGTTGTCACAATCTGATGTTACAACATCAACCTTAACATCACCAGTTAAGCTGTCCACTTGAGGTACCCATTGATAGCAATTATCTCTGGATCTTATACCCTTCATCACTACCTCATTCTGCTCATTTGTCACCACACACTCATCTTTGGTGTAGTTGACCTTACACCCTTTGTCACACAACTGACTTATGCTGATTAAATTAGCACTCAATCCTTTTACAAGAAGCACATTGTCAAGATCAGGACCATCATGACACTTCACTTTTCCAACACCTTTCACCACCCCTTTCTCTCCATTTCCAAATGTAACATCAATTGAGGCGTAAGAATTGACATCCACCAATTGGTTTTTGAATCCAGTCATGTGCTTTGAACAGCCACTGTCAAAGTACCAACCATCCATAGCAGAGTGTCTATTTGAAAAGTGAGCCAAAAGACACTTAACCTCTTCTTTAGGAACCCACTGCTTAACAACCTTGGGCCTGTTATCCTTCTGTCTGGGTTGAGGGTTAGACTTGGGATAACCATGTAGCTTAAAACAAGAAAACTGCATGTGTCCAAATCTGCCGCAGTAAAAGCACCTAACTCTGTCTTCTCTGAAGTGGTTAAACCTTCTGCCACCTTGATGATGATACTGTTGTGGCTGCCACCCATAATGATGTCTTTTTCTCCCATAGTTTGATTGTCTTCTATGGTAAGGATGATGTCCTTTTGGCTGTCTTCTATGGTGATGAGGCTTCCTTCTTCCATAATAATAAGGCACAGCATTATTATATCCATAGTCTTACATGTTTCCCTGATGTTGAGACATCTGATGGAACATGTTCTGTTTGAACCTAGACGTCTGCATGCTCTTATGATATTGTGGAGGCATATACTGCCTAGCTCCAGAAACATGTGCCTTCCTTTGATGAGGACAATGAGCATGCCTATTCCCAACATTTTGAGGTTGTGGATGAGTAACCTGCTTAGGTTTAGGATCCTGTCTCTTTGTATGATGTTGAGACCTTGGTTGAGACATCTCCTTCTTGGTTCCTGAAGTGCTTGCTTCAGCAGATATTTTTTCCTCATCCACAAATCCTATGCCTGACTTATCTCCAGCAACCTTTTCTGTCTGAAGGATCTTATCAAGTGTGTCTGTACCACAGTTCAGCATCCTAACAGATTTGGTCATATGATCAAGATGAGCTTTGACTAATAAGACTTCATTTTCCAAATCAGCTTTAGCAGTCTCAAGCTGAACAATCTGTTTCTTCTGTTTTTCACTTTCTTGACAGATTTCTGCACTCTTCAGATAAAGCTCTTGATAAGTGGATGCTAACTCCTCAAAAGTCAGTTCCTCATCACTTGAGTCACCATCAGAAACAACTGTTCCAGTTAAAGCTTTGACATGTTTGGCTGACTCTCCTTCACTTTCACTGTCAGAGTCTGGCCAAGATACTGTCATGCCTTTCTTCTGCTTCTTCAGGAATGTGGGGTATTCTTTCTTAACATGTCCATAACCTTCACACTCAAAGCATTGAATCCCTTTGTCTTGAGCAGTCTTCTCTTCATCCTTCTCCTTTGACTTGCTGATGTCAGAGGAGATGTTCTTGACATTAGGTTTGTGGTTCTGATTTATCCTCTTGAAAACCTTGTTAAACTGTCTTCCCAGCATAACAATGGCCTGAGATAGCTCCTCCTGAGAATCATCCTTTTTCCCTTTCTTGGCTTCATCAGAACTGGAAACTAAAGCTATACTCTTGGACTTCTTCTCAGGTTCTTCTTCACTTAACCCTAGCTCAAATGTTTGAAGAGATCCAATAAGCTCATCAACCCTCATTTTGCTGATGTCTTGAGCTTCTTCAATTGCAGTCACCTTCATCTTGTACCTCTTAGGAAGGGACCTAAGGATTTTCCTTACAAGCTTTTCTTCTGACATCTTTTCTCCAAGAGCACTGGATGCATTGGACAGCTCAAGAATACTCATGTGGAAGTCATGGATAGTCTCATCTTCCTTCATCTTCAGACTTTCAAACTTTGATGTTAGAAGCTAAAGTCTTGACATCTTAACTCTAGATGTTCCTTCATGTGTAGACTTCAAAATATCCCATGCTTCCTTAGCAACTTCACATGAGTTGATCAACCTGAAGATGTACTTATCAACTCCATTGAAGATAGCATTTAGGGCTTTAGAGTTACCAAGGGTAAGCTCATCTTCTTCCTTGGTCCATTCTTCTTCAGGCTTCAGCTTTGAGGTGCCCTCTTTATCTTTCCCAGCATCATCTTTTTCAAACACAACAGGTGCTTTCCATTCTTTTATGATCGCCTTCCAAGCCCTGCTGTCCAAGGATTTCAAAAAGGTGATCATCCTTGGTTTCCAATAATCATAATTAGAGCCATCCAAAATAGGGGGTCTATTCATAAATCCACCAACTTCCTTGTCCATCTTTACCAGAAAGTATCAGCCCTAGATCTCACCCAGATGCAGAGCAGGATGCCTGCTCTGATACCAATTGAAATTCTGGTACCAGATATGTGATGTTACATGTGATGTCACAACAACACACTCTGCAATGGACAATGTAAAACACCAACAGAAACACACAGAATTGTTTACCCAGTTCAGTTCAACAACTTAATATGGGGGCTACCAAGCCAGGGATGAAATTCACTACTTGTAGAATTAATTTACAGACTCAACAACCTAGTTGACAATCTCCTAAACTTAATTCCTACTAATGAACTTTCTACCTAAGAGCCCACTTAGGTATGAGAACACTACTCAATCCCTAAAACCTCTCAAAGATCAAACACTTTGAGAAACACCTTGATCCTGCTTCACAGCTTTGATCAAGTTACAAAACTCTCTTGCTTCACAGCTCTAGAGAGGACAGATTACACTCACCAATTCACACTTAAATGGTTAACACAATACTCGTACAAAGACAATGATTGACACTCAGTATATGCTCTCTCTCTCTCTTCTGTCTATTTTCTGTATCTTCTTCCTTTGGTTGATGCGCTTTATATAGCCATCTGAATTGGGCTTCGGATCCTATGCAATATCTGACCTGATTTGTTATTTAAAACTGAACCTTCAAAATAGATTTTATCCCCAAAATCTTTTTAAATCTCAGTCTTTAAACCTCCCTACAAATCTGCATCAAATCTCTATGCAACAGAGAATATATATCCCAAGATATCCGCATCCAATGAGACTAACAGCTCTCCCAATATCCAGCTAAAACGCAAATCCTAACAACATCACTAAACCAGATGTTATTAATCTTCTGCATACCTGATGTCATGACATCGCATGTGACATCAGACTTCAAAACTTTAACAACTTAAATCCTTAACATAAACCAATGTTAAGACATCACCCATGTGACATCAACATTGCACAACTTTGTTTTACCAAAATTCTAGCCAATCCAAGAACCAACACTTCATATTCATCATTCAAGATGTATATCCTTGGTGTTGCTTGTTGTTAATCCTTTGGATCATATATTGTTGTTTGATTGCAGGTTTCTCTGTTTATTTTCATTTTAAAATTCGTGCAAATTCAATTCATGATTATAAGGCGTTTGAAAAATGTTTTGAAAGAGGATCATGCTGAATTTTGCACATTTTTTTGCTTCTGGTGCAGTGTTAACCGATTAACCAGATACAGTGTAAACTGGTTAACCGATTAACACCCTGTTTTGCGCAGAAAATTCAAAATCTTCATTGGTTAACCGATTAACCACATGTGTTAACCGATTAACCAGTGTCCAGAATGCCATTTTGGCTCTGTTTTGGTTCTTTTGCCATTTTCTTCCCTTTCCTTTTGTTCTTAGCCTTAGATCACATATTTGGGTGGTTTAATTTGGCTTTCTCTTCATCTATTTCTCTTTTCTTTTTTATCGATGAAAGTTTAAGATCTTGGAATTCCGTTGTTGAATTTCGATCAAGACTAGATTGTTACCACTTTTCTTTTCGTGCGGTATTGCTTTCGGATGACGATCTACATATCGTTCATCTAGCATACATTAGCACAAAGAGCTATTGACCGACCTCATTGTAGGGTAATTACTCCGTAAATTACTCGGCTATTGCTTAACATAGCGCAATATTTGTCCCGTATCAGAAAACTATCAAGAATGGTTCATCATTTGTCTTATGGTTCAAAACTCATGAAACTTGTTGTTAGGAGACTTTGGTCTTATCAATCCTCTAATGAGTTTCATCAACCTTCACCTAAGTGCAATTATTCAATTGTTATTGATCACTAACACTAACAACTAATCACTAACTTACTAACAATATTTTGTACTAATTTTGTTTGTTTCCTTCTCGCTCCCTATCTCTTTAATTTTTATGTTTCATTTCATATCATGTTTATGCTTCCGCAATTTTTCCTTTGTCCGTTGGACACATGTTTATGCTTATGCCTTTTTTTTCCTTTGTCCATTTGGACTCAAAAACATTAATAAAGGCTTAAACCATAAAAAAATTAATTCTCCTCATCTTGGACTATTGGTTACTATCCTATGCTTTGGAGTGATCTCTTTATGGACCTTTTTTGAAGTGATATCGGACTTATGGACCTAGAATTAGGACTTTTTATCCCTTTGCTTGGAGTATTGATTGAAGACTTGCCTTATTTGGCCAATTTGCATAAGGATGGAATTCTTTTAATATTGCTTTGAAGTGGCTCCATTTTGGTTAGATCCTTCTTTTCCCTAACTTTTTATTTTATGCACTAGGATAGTCACTTCTTCTCCTCCCCATTCTTAAATTTTCAAAATCCTCTCCCTTTTTTCAAAACCTTCTTGTTTTCAAACTTAAAACCGCTTTCGTAATAAAACTTTGACTTTGGTCAAGTGATTTTTTAAGCTTTGTTTTCTTTAATAAATGTCAACCAATATTAACCATATTTTGACCATTTCATAAAAACATAAAAAATACAAAAACTCATCAAACTTTTTTTGTGCCTTATGCATTTTTTTCCTTTAAAACTTTTTCATAAGTTTAGACATGATTCATTTCTTTAAGCGGAATTATTCGCTTAGAAATGACGACTTGTCTTTACGCTTAAAATCAACCAAAACAAACAATTTTTTGTTCTTTGTACCACGAACTATGGGGTTTTGATCCTACATTGCACATCGTGGGTACGTAGGCATGAGACGACAAGTCTCTCCAAACACAAAAATCTAAAAATAATTCTCCTCTCATCTCCACAATCTCTTAACAAGCAAACCATTTTTAGACCAAAAAGTGGTAGATATTTCAAAGGGCTCCTATAGAGTACTATAGACGTTTTGGGTGCTAACACCTTCCCTTTGCGTAACCAACCCGCCTTACCCATTCTCTGTTTGTTCTTGTTGTTTTATAACTCTTTAGGTTTTGTTCGCTCTTTTTCCTTTCCCTTTGTGGATAAAATAAAAGTGCGGTGGCGACTCTTGTTTATTTTTTAGTTAAGTTAATCAATAACTTACACTCACAAATTTCCCCACTACAATAAGACTTTTACACCATGCTCAGACCCAAGGTCCAAGACTTCTGCTCAAGCTCCTCACTAAATATTTCTTGCTCAGGTTCCACAAACCCAAGACTTCCTTGCTCAGGCTCCACACCCAAGACTTCTTCTCTAAGTCACATGAAACGAGCCTCTCTGCTTGCACCCCACTGGCCAAGACTTACTGCTCAAAATTCCATCCACTAAGCATTCCTGCTCAAGCCCCTCAGGCCTAAGACTTCAACTCCTGGTCACATGAAACGAGCCTTTCTCTACTTGCACCCCACTGGCAAAGACTTACTGCTTCTAATTCCATGCACCGAACTATCTTGCTCAAGCCACACAGGCTCAAGATTTTTTGGATCAATCAATCTACTTGATTAAGACTTTCACTGCTCAAGAATATAGCATGAGACTTATGTGGCTCAAGCATCTTGGCCCGAGACTTTCTTGCTTGTATCCCAATGATACAAGACTTATGCTCAATCAATCCACTTGATTAAGACTTTCACAGCTCAAGCACGTAGCAAGAGACGTACATGGCTCAAGCATCTTGGCTCGAGACTTCCTTGCTTGTATCCCAATGACATAAGACTTTTATATAAACTGCATAACAAGCTCAACAGAATAGAGAACAAGGTGTACATGATACAAGTATCAGAGGTACGAGAAATCACCATAACAAAGACCTAAAGCTCTTAAAATTTCTAAGATATACAATGTGTAAGAAATCTTAAGGCTTTTACAATTACAACCTACATCAGAAGAATCTGCATAAACATTGAGTTGATAATTGTTGATCTTGTTACTCATTCTTTTGGTTGATCCTTGTTAAAGATTCAGTTTAAACCTTCAACCATATTTATAGGCTTTTCGAAAACTAGTCGTTGAAGATAGATACACTAGAAGATATTGATCCAATTTGTAACATGTTTAGCCTTAGATTCTTCAAGAGATTTTGTACTGATAGAGTCGTTGAGAGTAGATATCCATAAAGCATCTTAGCTTTTCTTGAGCCTTGCAATCTGTAGACTCTAGCTGACAAACTGATTTCACAATACAACTTGTTTTCTGCAGTACGGACAACTTCAGCTTTATCACAAACTCTGAATGGTACCAGAGGCTAATTTACATTCACTAAGTGTGGAGACAATTATGTTGCTTATTCTGATTCTGAGACCTTCAACTTCAAAGTCTACGCCAAACATCACTTAGCAAGTGTTCTTCAGATTCTGGCACCAGAAGCTAGCAATTTAGCAACTCTAAAAGTGTGCTTAATGTAGAACAGATTCCGATCATAATATTTACAAGTATTAGAACCTGCACACATGTAACACAATTAAACCATTGTTCGTTCAATACTTTGTTATTATCACAACCCAAGGAAAATATGTCATGAACAAACCTTATTCTAACAGTACTTAGGGAGTTTATTTTCATGAATCATTATTCTTGCCATCTCTTGCAAAGATTTGTTCTTTCTCTCAACAACCCTATTTTGCCGTGGAGTTCTGGGAGAAGAGAACTCATGAATAATTCCATATCTTTCAAAAAAGGACTCAAATGATTTGTTTTCAAATTCTCCCCATTGGTCACTTATGACCTTCAGAATCTTTACTTCCATCTCAGATTGTACTTGGATGCAGAAGGTGCTAAAAAGTTCATATGTTTTATCTTTAGATCGAAGGAACTTCACCCAAGTCCATCTGGTGAAGCCATCAATAATAACCAAACCATATTTTTTTCCACTGATTGAAGCAGTTCCAATATGACCAAACAAATAAATGTGAAACAATTCTAAGGGTCTAGAGGTAGAGACAATGTTCTTGGTTTTAAAATAGGTTTTCACAATCTTTCCAACTTGGCATGCTCCACAAAGAGCATCTGAGTGATAATCAATATCAGGCAGCCCCTTAACAAGTTTTTGCTTGCTAAGTTTAGAGATTAATCTCTAGTTAGCATGACCTAACCTTTTATGCGAAATCCATTTCCATCACTCACTGTCATCAGGAAAATGGCCTTCTGATCAGTCAATTCAAAAAGATCAATTTTATAAACATTTCCCTTTCTTTTCCCTTTGAATTCAACAATTTTGTCAGCATTAACAACAGAGCAGAAATTTGTATTAAACAAAACTTCACATCCACTGTCACACAACTAGCTTATACTTAGTAATTAATGTTTCAAGCCATCTACCAGCCATACCTTATTAATAAGAGTTTGTGAATTACCAACGGTACCCGTACCAATGATTCTTCCTTTCTGGCCTCCTCCAAAACTCACATTTCCCTCTTATTTCAGATTCAGGGTTTGAAACATATGCCTTTCTCCGGTTATATGTCGTGAGCAGTCATTGTCTAGGTACCAAGATTGGCTTTCCATCATTTCCTTTGGGTATATTTGCAGCAAAGATAATTTGAGATTTTGGTACCCATACGCGTATGGGTTCTTTCTTGTTAGTTTTAATAGGTTCTTTTCTATTTTCTCCCTTTTCCAAGTAAGAAGATTTAGCTTCACTCCAAGCATTTTGGTTGGAGTTATTTTCAATCTTAGTTGCATAATTAGTCTTAGCCCTTGATTCTGAAGTGTTGGATACTGTGTATATCATAATTTTTGAATTACCAGGTTCTGATATTGCAATACCTGTTAACTTCTGATCAATAGGTTGAGTCAAATACACAACTTTTATAGTACTGGCAGTAGGAACAAAATAGTTACTAAACACTGTTTGAGTAATGCTGGATGAGCAAGAATTTGGAAGAACTTTTAATGAAACATCAAAACTAGAACATTCTTCATCATATCCTAAACATTCTCTATTAAATTTGCTAACTCCATAAGTCATAGATGCAAGTTTAGTTCGATCAATGCCAAATGTAATGAATTTATGAAAAGCTTGATCATGCTTACCCAGAGATGAACATTCATTTTGAGATGTACTAATTTCTTTTAACTCTTCTTTCAAAATAAAATTATCTCTTTTAACATAACTAACTTGATCTTTGAAGTAATTTATAAGATTATTAGCATATAAAATAAAGTTAGAGTAGGAGTATACCTCATCTTCGTCTTCAGATTCAGATAATAGTCCTTCATCAGATGAGTGTGCCATTAGTGCAAGATTGACATCATTTTCCTTCTCTAAATCTTCATCATCCAACTCTTCCCATTGTAGCGAGCGATTTTGGACGTGGTTCTTAAGCACTGCCGCTCTGGGGTACTACAGGTCAATTCATTTTTTATCCTATTGAGCTGATGAAGGAAGGGAAATAGATGTCTCCAATTAACCCTGCTTGCATACTGAGTTTAAACAACGGTCTGTTAGGTTACAGATGCTATGTGGTTGTGGGGCCCAATCTTTGGTTATTTTGTTAAGGTCAGAATGCCTGGACTATTGGTGGGTTTTTGGTAAGACGTAGGGATCGGGTGCTTTTCGATTGATATATGGGATTTTGGGTTTTTGATTAGTATACTCGCTAAGATTTTTCAATCTTATGCCTACATATTCCCGGGATAGGGAAATCAGAGCGATCGTAGTTCCTCCTATTCTATGGGAGGAAAAAGTTGTTTTGGGTGTCTTGTTCAAAGCCTAAGACGTGAAGCTAAAGGTGGTATGTATCTTGTTCAAAGCCCAAGATGTGAAGCTAAAGGGTTTATTTGACTGAGAGAGAATTTGTCATCTCTAAAGAGGAGTTGTTGATGTTTGTATGCTGTGAGTAAGGCACAACTTTGATGCTAAAAGGTTGATTGACTCAACCGGGGTCTTTTATACTCAACAAAAGAGTGATTATGTGTCTTGTACGAAGCCCAAGACAGAGGCATACTCAACAAGAGAGTGTTTTTTTTGTGGGTGTCATGTACGAAGCCCAAGACGGAGGCTAAAGCGTTGGGTGACTCAACAAGAGAGTCTTTTATACTCAACAAGAGAGTGATTTGTATCTCGTACGAAGTCCGAGATGGAGGCTAAAAGTTTTGTGACCTAACAAGAGGGTCTTTTATAGTCAACAAGAGAGTGATTTGCTATCTCGTACGAAGCCCGAGATGGAGGCGAAGGGTGTTTAACTCAACAAGAGAGTCTTTTATGCTCAACGAGAGAGCGTTTTGGTGTCTTGTATGAAACCCAAGACGGAGGCTAAAAGATTAGTGACTCAACAAGAGAGTCTAAAAAGGTTAGCTCCGTTGGGGAGAATCATTTGTACAAAGCCCAATAGGAGGCTAAATATGTTGTTGACTGTTTCAGTTGAGTGACGGGTCCAGTGTGTGGGATAAAAGAGAAAATCAGTTCTTATGAAAAGAAAGATTATGAGTGAGGTGGTGATCGAAGAATCAGGGTTATTTCCTATTCTTTAAGGAAATGGGAAATCCCAAGGGTGTTGAGACTGTTCAAGTCTACTGGAGTTTGAGAAGTATATTCTCAGATAGCGAAGACATGTTGTATGATGCCTGAGTGAAGGCTGGAATGTTAAGGGATAAAGGTCTAGACTTTTTTGAAAGACTGGTCTATTAAGATGACTAATTTCTGTTCCTATACCTTTAAGAGGCCGTCGGGACAATTTGTACAAAGCCCAAGAGGAGGCTAGAAACTTTTAAGAAGCCGAAAGGGACAATTTGTACGAAGCCCAAGAGGAGGCTCTCTTTGCTGAGGAAGAATCATTATACAAAGCCTAAGAGGAGGCTGTGAAAACTTCTAAGAAGCCGACGAGTCCTTGTACAACGCCCAAGAGGAGGCGTGGATGCTTTTAAGAAGCCTGTGGGTCCCCAAACCCCGAGAAATTCAAGACAGGTTATTCACATAGAATAGATCAAGCCAGGAAAGTTCGAGAATTTGGAAGAAACTCAAGAGATGTCATTCACGGAGAAAAGATCATCTCTGGGGAGTTAAAGTTTCTTTGACGATTCCTAAGGGTGACAGCCGAAGAGAAGACTGTATCTGGTGCTCCTATAGGGGATCTAGTTTTGTCTATTTTTAAGAGTGATCAACAGGGCTTTACCTAGTGCTAGACGTAGCTGCCGGGGAAAACTCTAAATAGCTATACTAGTATTACACGGTATATAAAGTATGTGAAAGAAGACTTACAGTGAGCAGCCCCACAATACAGTTATATATATATATATATGAAAGCGAATAAAGAAAGCGGGTAAACACTTACTCGGCTGTAGAGATTCCATGCTATTTTGTTAGTTATTCAATAAAGAAAAATTGAAAACAACAGTATATTCAACATCAAAGGAGAAAGTGCTTTGAAAAGATTGTCGGGGCTTACAGGTCAAGGAGAGGCCCGAGGTTTTATCAGTGATTGCACTGTGGTATGAATTTGTACAGAGGGACTTATACAAGTGACTGAGGCTAAAAAGGTTTTCTGTACAAAGGGATGGGTCTTACACTCTCTCAAGAGGCCCACAAAGTGTTTAAAGAAAAGAAATGGGGCTTATAACACAAGGGTAGGCCCAAGGTTTGTTTTTTAACTGGCGATCGCGCCGAGATTTTTCTTTTAACGCAGGGGGGCTTATACAATGTCTGAGGGCCAAATTATTTTTGGTTAAAAGGGAATTGGGTCTTACACTCTATTAGAGGCCCAAATGTTTTGAATGGGTCATATAGCTCGAGGAGAGGCCCAGATGATTTATTTTAAACGGGCGATGATCGCGCTGAACTTTTGAAATACAACGGGACTTATACAACATTTGAGGCCCAAATTATTTTTGTATTTACAAAGGATTAGGTCTTACCCTCTATTAGAGGCCCAGTTGATTTTTTTTTTTTGAACTGGCGATCGCGCCGAGATTTTTGAAAACACCGTGGGTCTTATACAATGACTGAGGCCCAAATTATTTTGGTTTCAAAGAGGGGTTGGGTCTTACACTCTATTAGAGGCCCAAAGTGTGTTTGAAAAAGTTTGATGAGGGTTGAATTAATCAAAACCCTAATTTGTTTTCCAAATGTATTTTAATTGAATAAAAATTCAATAAAAATGACCAAAATTGTTAAGCATGTGAAAAATAAATTGTGATCTTGGATTAATGTTTCAAAAATCAAGTTTTGACCTACAAAATGATTAGAAATCATTAAAATTTGCAAAATCAAGAAGGAAAAAAATATTTTAAATGTCAAAAACAATTAAAATATTAATTCCTTGCAAAAATATCAATTATATGAAATAAATAATATTTTTGGGATTTTTTGGTAAAATAAAATATTTTAACATTTTTGTGAATTATTAAAAAAAGAATCAACTCAAAATCATTAAAACTCAGAGAGAAATTAATTTTTGAATCAATTAAATAAAATCACAAAATTCAAATATTTGAATTTTTGAAAAAGGGCGCCAAGAACATGACAAGAACACGCGCCCTCCCTCTGTTTCTGTAAATTTGCGTTTTCTATCCAATCTCACTGAATACTTGATTATATCATGCAATCTACATATTAATTTGCTCATTTTCACCTCACGATTATGTCTATGGTCTTTAATTTCATTTATTTTAAGCATGGAATAAGAAATCAAAGAGAAACCTCAAGAACCCTAAATTCTGCATGAAGGTTCAGAAATTCCACACACGATTCATACAAAGCAATTGTTTGAGGGAAAACACTCTATGCATGATTATGAACATATGGCCAAATTATTGTGCAGCAAAAAATGCATGGATCATAGAGTTAGAAGAACTCATGCTTACCTCTTGCAGTTGGTGATCGTGTTTTGTGTTAGAGGTGTTACAGCTAGGTTCCAATGATGTGGATAGCTTCCCTAGGTGCCATGGAGTGTGTCTGGATGCTTGGAGTGGATTGAAATAATCTAGAACTTGAGATGGTACCCCAACTGCAAATCTGTCAAGAACTTGAGCAATTGGCTAGTGATTTTGTGATTTTGATGTTCCAGATGTTATGTGAGTGTTTGGATCACTTCTATATGATGTTATGAGGTGTGTGTGTGTGATTGGAATAGCTCTCAAACTCAAAACCCGGTAGTGGCTTGCCTTAGAAGGCAAAATTAGAAGTGAGAAGGTGATTTTGAGGAAAGCATCTGTTTGATGGCTTTAGTGTACTCAAACTGATCACAATTGAGCTCTATTTATAGTAGAGCAAGTTTGTTTTGCAAGGAATAGTGAATGGCAATTGCTGCATAGGTTTGGCCAATGTTGAGCAATGAGAATCCAAGTCTCCTCTAGCCATTGACTAGAGGCTAGGGCACAGGCTGCTGGTTCCCTTGGTCTTGGATAAGTCTTGACTAAATTCAGTTGCAAATAGCTCAGTCCATGCCACCTTGGTGCATCCATTAAATGCTTCAATCCAAAATTGGAGTCTTGTCCCTCTTTTAGGGATTTCTAGGTTTGGCATGCTACTTTTGGTTCCAAAGACTTGGGAGGCTTGAGATCAGAGTTGGTTCCTCCTTGGTCCCCCCTTGAGGTGTTCAGATGGATAAAGTTGCTTGTCATTTGCACAAATTTGGCAAATCAAGCAAAATGCACAAATCTGCCTAGCTTTGGCGGTTTTCAGCAAGGCATATTGCCATTGTCATATCTCATGGCTCAAGTGGAATTTGATGGAGTTCTTGGCCATTTTGGAAAGCCCTTATATGATACAATAAATGTTTGATCATAATTGGTTTTGATATTTTTTGGATCCAAGTGAAAAATGCCCCTACATTTGGAAAAAAAGTGAAGGCAGATTCTAACTTAGTGAAAATTTCACTAAGTGTTGGAAAAAATGACATTTTCACTTTTTGTGATTTTGATCATTCCATAACTTAAAATCCATGAAGAATTGGAATGAGTTCAGTTTGAAGCTTTTGTAGAGGGAAATGAGAGCTACAAATCCAGCTTTGGATGGGGAAAAATGGCCTTGTGATTTAGAAGTTATGATCCTCCAAAGTTGGTACCCTAGCCACTTTGTTCCATAACTTAGAAAATTTTCTAAGTTTTTCATGGTTACCCCTTTTACAAGTTATCCAACTTTTCTTGATTTTTCTTGATGAATGATGATTCCAATCATACATTAACATCATTTTGGGGTCAAAGAACCATATTTGTGAAAAATCTCAAAAAGTCAAAGTTGACTTTTGTGCACAATTGACTTTTTGTCAGATGAATTCCAAACTGTGCAATCTTTTATGAAATCATGTCCTTAACCTAAATCAAACTTGATGGACATGTTTCATGGGTGTTATAGGGTGTATTGAATCATGTCCTAGGGTTTGGGAGCATGCCTGGGTCAAAAGTCAAAGATACAGTTGGCTTTTTCCGCGAAACCCTAACTGTGGTTTAGAAGAGCTTGAAACTTATTGGTCAAGCTTCTGGGATTAATCCATTGTTGCAAATGGATCAATGTAGTATGCTAGAGACCCTCAAACCCTCTCTTGAGGTCTTGGCTCATGTTTTATCCCAAAAGTCAACTTAGGGGTGAATTAGGTCAAAAAACCCTAATTCCTGATTTTTGATGAATGCATCCCCTGAGGCTAAATTGACTTGATGATTGGGTTTATGATGTCCCTTGGAGCATCTTAGGTTATGCTTTGAAGAAGCATTGGCTCATGCCCAGAAGAAAATTTCCATCTGGAGGCTCTGGTCGACCAAAACCCTAATTTGTTGACACTGTTGATTTTGAGGCTTAATCCACCTAGAAGGGAGCAGCCTTGTGCTTAATCCTTGAAGTGGGAGTCCTTTTGACCCATTGTGGGTGTTTGAGAGGTTTAGACAAGTTGAAGATCATGTTCTTCCTTGATTGATCATTTGCCTAAGAACTCTGAGAGGGCTTGAAACCCTAATTTTGATTGTAGTGGATGCTCACCCATCCTTGGGGAGACTAGGGAGTATGATGGCTCCTCCATATTGTGATGATGATTTGCACAATGATGGGGAATCTTAGTGGTCAAAATTTGGGGTATGACACCCACGTCGTCATAAATTGTTTCTTGAACCTGTTTCTGAAGTTATCCTTCTAATAGCTTTCTTTCTTCTGACTGACTTTTTGAAGATCATAACAGCCATATTTGTAGTGACCAGGCTTGTTGCAGTTGTAACCGATCCTCTCTTCTTCTTTTTCTTTGAAGTTGAATCTCTTATTGCTTTTAGGAAATCTCCTGTTTCTTCTAGGCATTTGTTGAATTCCTCTGATGAAGCAAGATATGTCATCATCAGACTCTTCTTCAGAAGTTTCATCATGTTTACTACTCTTAGAAGATTTTATGGACTTTTCACTAGACTTTTCAGAAGCATATCCCAAAGCAAGAGATTTAAGTTTCTTGTAAGAATCATCTCCATTTAGTTCAATCTCATGACTTTGAAGATTGTTGATTAGACTTTCAAGAGACAGTGTGTTCAGGTCCTTAGCTTCCTGGATAACTGTTACTTTAAGTCTAAACTTGTGAGGAAAACTTCTCAGAATTTTCTTCACACGATCTGCTGTAGAATAACTTTTATTCAAACCTTAAAGGCCTGATACAAGAGTCTGAAACATGGAGAACATAGTTTCAACATCCTCATCATCCTTCATCTTGAACAACTCGTACTTATATACCAACAAGTTAGTTTTTGCTTCTCTAACTTGCTGATTTCCTTCATAGGTAGAGCATAGAGATTCAAAAATAATCTTTACAGAAGACTCATCAATGATTTTCAAATACTCAGCATGTGGAAGAGCATCCACCAAAACACCCATGACTCTATGATGCTTTTTGTAAATTTTCTTTTGAGCAGGAGTCATAGTTTTTCTGTCAGATATCATACCAACACTATCAACAGCGATTTCAATACCATCTTCAAGTATATCCCATAGCTCATCATCGAGTCCAATGATATATATATATATATATATATATATATATATATATATATATACATCTTGCTTTTCCACCATTCAAACTCAGTAGAGTCACCATTGAATACAAGAGGTTTAGCAAAGTAATGATTTCTCTCAGAGCTACTGTAATCATAGGGAACTCCCCTTCTTTAGGTACTGTCATTAGTATCCTCAGTATCCATATTTTTCTCGTTGGATATTTGATTGTATCATTGTTAAGTGTTACATACAGACCTTGCTCTGATGCCAACTGAAGGCGAGAAAAATACACAAGAAGGGGGGAGGGGTTGAATTGTGTTTGCAAAAGTAGTTTTACTTCTGAACCAGAGTTCAAATTCTAAAGCTGAGTTCAGAATGTGATAAATATTGTAGTGGAAAATGTAACAGAAGTAAAGCAAAAGCAGCAAAGAACACACATCAATTATCCTGGTTTCTCTCCTAATTGAGAGTACTCCAGTCCTCTTGCCTCGCAAGAGATTTTCCACTATAATCAACCCGATTACACTTGCTTATACACACCTGTATAAGATTTTCCTTACTCAGACCTCCAGTCTAAGACTTTCCTACTTAATCAGCACCTGATCAAGACTTCCTGCTTAGATTCTCAAATCCTAAGACTTTTCTTGCTCAAACCACCTGGTTCAAGACTTCCCCTGCTTAGACACATTGCTTAAGACTTCCCTTGCTCAGATCCTCGATCCAAGACTTCCCTACTCAGACACACTGTCTAAGACTTTCCTGCTCAAGCCTACAGCAAGAGACTTTTATCTAAACTAATTGTTTAGAGAAGGAATAACTTACTACAACACTTGATTAACAATAAGAGGTGTTTAAATATAATACAACACACTTTTACAAAGAATTCTTAAGCTATACAAGAATAATAACTCCTAACAAATTTTGCTTCTGATATGCAGTGCATGTATTTCTCAGTTGTAGTTGCAGCGTTATTTCTTGAGTTGATCTTTAAATCTTCTACTCCTTATATAGCAGAAGAAATATAGTCGTTGAAGCATCCACTACAGCTATAATAAGATCAAATCGTCTAGTATATATTCTTTTCAATAAAGCAGGTGTTGGAACTTTTAATCAAAGAAATATCCACAGAACAAGGTTTTTGTCCAGAGAACATATCTATGATTCAGGTACAACACAAAATGGAATATTTTCTTAACAAAATAATTTTACACTAGAGGTGTATGTATATAAGCAAAAAGGATATGCAAAAAGAAACCAACTAGCTAAGACACTATAAAAAGGCCCATTCTAATCCAAACGATGAATGTTTCATTTTAACATGAGATTAACTTTGAAGTAAAAAAAAAAAAAAACACGCGAGAGTATGAATAGCAAAGTGAGGTGTATATAAAATAACATTAGAAAACTGAATATCAGCGGTGTAAGAAGAACTGAGAAGAAAAACACAAACTAGAAAACGACGAAATGAGCGACGGAGGTGCAAAACGACAAGGCGGAAGACCATTACCGCCGCCGCCAAGAGGTCCTCCTCCGCCATCCTCTCGCCCTCGCCTCGAGCCCGTTGATCGCGAAAAGGTACTGTAAACCCTAAACCTAACTTCGTATCATCCTTTCCCTCTCTCTTTTCCAATTTGACCGTTTTCTTTTTCTATAATTCCAGACTTGCCCCTTGCTCTTGCGTGTTTTCACTAAGGTACATCACTTACAGTTACACTAACTAACCTCTTTTTTTAACCGTTTTCGTTCAGGATTGATCTAGAAAGTTCTGATTTTTTTTTGTTTTTTCAGATTGGAACTCATCATACAATGGATGATTTTTCTGTTAGAGGGAAAGAACCTAAAGATGAAGTTCAGATTTATACCTGGAAAGATGCTACTCTTAGAGAGTTAACCGATCTTGTATTCCTCTAACCCTATCTTTTTCTATGATTGTTTTATTTTGTTAATGAAATGGGTTTTTACTACAGTTAGAAACAGCTTTTGGATTAGCTTAAGCATATTTGGGATTATTATACACATGTTTATAGCTTGTTAATCAACTGATTTATTGTCTATGAAGCACGGACACCGGAAACACGACTCAGACAAAATGAATAAATTATATCAAATCAGCAGTGTCGGTGTCAATTTCGAACATCAAAACTGAGTGACATTTTTGTTCAAAGGTGTGATTTTATTGTTACCTTGGGAGTAAGTGTTTAATTAAGGGCGAATTTGGAATAGCTACTCCTATGAGTTTAATGGGGATACACTAATAACTTGTGAGACTATATGAGAGAACTTATGAAAACAACTTATGATATGTTTGTAAGTTGTTTTCAGCTTATTTTTATAAGCTCTTCAAGCTAGCTAATGAAAGCAACTTCTACTAAATTAATTTAACTATTATTTTTTTGTTATATAAATAGCGTATACATAATCACTTATAATGATTAGTGCTTATGCTATGGTTGAAAATTAAGTTGTTTATCTAAATCAGGACCTAAATTAGTTTTACATAGACTACTCTTGAAAACTCATCATATTGCCACATAAAATCAATTTGTACTAAATGTGCATTGGAAGATTATTTATTCTAATAGTGCAAGTTCCCTTTTCTCATAGCTTAGTCACAGGTTATCTCGACTTATCTTATAACCGTAAACACTTATGTAAGGTTTGAGTGAGCTCATAAAAAATAGATATGACATATACATAAGTTGTTTTCTGCCTATTGAGAGCTTAGAAAAATAGCTTGTAGTTTTATGTGGAAACAATATAAACTTGTTTCATCTTTGATTATAGAAATAGACTATGCGTAAGTGCTTATGTATCATAAGTGTTTATTCAATAATTTATTAATTGACTAGTTTACCCAAACACTCCTTTACTTGTTTATGTTTACCTGATGCGATTTAGTTTATTTAGCTTTTACTGAGCTATGCTTTTGGATATGTCTTTACATAAGTTGAAACCTCTTATAATTTGGACTGGGTCTAACTAAATCCTACAAAACCGGCTTGTTAGGTTAGGACTGTCCCACTTATAAACTTATGTTCAGGTCTTATCTCATCCAATGTGCGACTCTTAACAAACCTGATTTTTGTCTATTTATTTTGTTTTATGTCTTTAATAATTTGTTCAGTATATGATGTGCAAGTTTTGAGCCTCTGAAAACAAAGAAATAAAGTGAAAGTAAGATTAAGATTTTCAAATTATTGGTCAGAATATGAAGTGAAAAAGTAGAAACGGGGCCTTACTATTATTCTTCATTATCTGCAAAACGAAATAAATTGATAGATGATAATGTTTTTCAATTTTTATTTCAGCTTATGCCTTGTTTTAATGTATATTTTGTATAGGTCAAAGAAGTAGCTCCTGCTGCAAGAAGAAGAAATGCAAAGCTCTCTTTTTCTTTTGTGTTTCCTGATAAAAATGGTCGTTTCAAAGTTCAAGAGGTAAATCTCCTCCCTATCCTGCTCTTGTTTATTAATCTCCTTACTCCCATGTTTTTATGGCTGTCTGTGTTTTTCTTCATATTTTGTAATTTTATCCATAATTTTTTACACGTTGTGTAATGGTTTTTATGAGGGAACTGTTTACAAACTACATTCATGATTTTGTGTGTACTAATGATGGGTCAAACTGGTTTTATTGTAAACTATGATGCATAAGTACGGGTACGGTACCCGGTGCGGGTACCGGTACTGGTACGGAATACGACATTTTTCAAAAAATCAGGGTACGGGTACGTTAATAAAATATAAGAGTTTTCTATTAAATGCATGAGTGGAGAACTAAATTGTTAGGTTCACATTTAAAAAACTAAAATAATGTTAAGATATAATAACAGAAATTAAAATACATAAATATATTATAATGATATTTAAGAAAATCAGAAATTTTACTCAAAACTGAATAATAATAAAAAATGAAGTATCATGAGTACGGTACGAGTATCCGGTACGGGTGCGTACCCGGTACCGGTACTTCATCATTTTAGAAGTACCCGTGCTTCATAGATTGTAAAGCAACCACTATATCATTCATATTTGAGTGTTATTATGGAGCACTGTTGTCAAACAGCGGTTATAGTAGCACTATTTGGTACAAAGTGTTGTCAAACAGAGGCTATTGTGGTGTTATAGATGTATGGTAGCAGGATTTGAACAAAACACTATTTTCCACAATCCGGAATTGACATTTGAAAATATTCTTACGGACTGTAGAGATAAGTATTATATTGCGGTTGCAACCTTAAGGTTTTTATGGTTTCCGCAACCATATCATGACTGCATTAGCTGCTTTCATATATCACTTCAAGATTCTTATATTCGCTTGTTTATTTACAGTTCATGAATTTTATTTGTTATGCTAATTGTCACAGACACTAGTAAATTTCAATGTATGCATGTGTAGAATCATTTTGTCTGAGGACCAATTTAAGCATGTTTCAAAGGATGGAAATCTGCATGAAACTCGTCTCTGGTCTTTTATTTAAAGCTAACATCTTTAAGTTCATTTTACCCATTTTGCACAAGTTTGAAAACTTCACTAGTTTGTGCAATGTGAAAAGCACCCCAAAGACACTGAAGTCTAGTAGCATTCTAGCTATGCATGTCTGCATGCACACCTTTTAGCACCTTATTGATAACCCTAAAATGAAGGATTCACTTTAGAGGGAAAAAAGGAGTACTTGCTTTTAATTGGAAAATTCTAGTTAAGACTCTGATCATATGCATGAACAAATATAACAAATTATGAAGTTCTTTAATGTGAATCACTTTAGAGGCGTTGAATCTCAATGAGTAATAAAACTACCATCCATCTTGCTAACTCACTGGGATGATTTAAAAGATTAACTATGCAAAATAGTTTATTATAACATGTTTCTTCCCCACCCTCACCTCAAAGCATTGAAAATTTGAAACCCTCTGCCCCCTTTATCTTGTCCTTTAGTTACTGTTGATATTGTGATTTCGAGCTAAATCTAAGTACTGTAAGAAGTCATTATTGTAAAGAGATCTCTGTTTTCTCACAAGTTATTTCCTTTAAAAGTACCTCATATTGCAATCATGAATAATAATAGCTTTTGTATTGAATCAATCTAATATCATGTCATTCCTGCTTGATTGCACTATGAAGGTGGGTAAGACATTGTCTTTTGGAAATGGAAGATTAGACGATAACAAGGCTTTAGCAGAGCTTGGTTTTGAGGTAAAAAATTATTCGTCCTGCATTTTTGCTTACATTTCACAAATACTTTTGCTGACTTTGTTTTGAATGTGCAGATTGGCGATTACTTGGATGTTGCTATTCTGTAGGTTATGTTTATGTAACATTGTTGTTTTGGGCTGCCCATTTGTGAGGGTCTCAAACACTTGGTCTATCTTGAAGTTAAATACTTTGTAGGATGTTTAGTTGTTAATGTTGCAGGAACTTAAAATGGTCCAGTTTATTTGATTGTTAAAATGATAGATTGGCAATTGGTCAGCATGAAGACCAATTCATGACCTGTTTGAGAGAAGCAGAAAATGATATTAAAAGAGAACGTGGGTTACCTCTAAATGTCTATTATTATTATCACGATCTCTTCCCTGTATTATTGTTCACTCTAAGACTTAAAAAAAAAGTATAAAATAGACTAATTTTAGATATTTTAGATTCATGGAAGGAAAATTTATTGATATCATTTCCCTACATCTAATAAGCGGTATGTGGTGTTGCATATATTTTTATTTTTAAAATTATTTTTATCACACAAATATAAAATTTGTGATTAACCAATTTTATTAGGATTAAATATACAACATTCCCTGCAACAAAAGTAGGTTTTTGTGTATTTCATGTAAAAATAATTTTTGAATCCCTCTTAAAATATTAAAATTCAATGTCTATTTTTTCCAAGTGTCAAAGTTATTCCTGTAATTTTTTCTTTTTGGTTTATCCTAGATTCAGTATTCAACTTGCAGGCTTAGGAGATAAAATAGGAAAAAAATATATTACAGGGAAAATCTAAAAAAAAAAAGTGTAAAGATTGATTATTATATTTTATATTTTAATATTAGAATTTGGTTAATATGATAAATAAAATACGTGGTTAATAATTTATATTTTTATGGTTAATACAATAACAAAATTGATTAATGATAAATTTTATATTTATGCTATAAAAATAATTTTAAAATAAAATAATTTTTTTATAAATATTATTTTTTATTTATAAAAAAAGATTACTGTAATTAATTGAAGTGTTTATTTGTCAAATTTCATAAAAATCGTCATAGTTAAAAATGAAATGTCTAAATTGTTAGCTGGTAGATTTTCTGTAATATATGTGTGGAAACGTTCTTTCAAAATCTGAGTAAGTTTATTGGAATGAATATAATTAGAAAGATTTTAAACCGATTGTATATAAAAAAGATTCAAATAATCAAATAACTACAGGAAAAGAAAAACTCATTTAAAGCTTCGTGAATGTGATGGTTTCAACACCAGAATAAATTTAGTGCAGTGCAAAGGCATTTGATTGGGGTTGAGAAGTGTTTCGGGTTAAAATAGAGAAAT
Organism: Lathyrus tuberosus; assembly: GCA_022829125.1. NCBI lineage: Eukaryota > Viridiplantae > Streptophyta > Magnoliopsida > Fabales > Fabaceae > Lathyrus > Lathyrus tuberosus. Next base: position 1,296,098 of record JALAZF010000153.1, read on the forward strand.
TTGTATTTAAGGTTAAAATAGAGACATTTGGATGATTGAAGCGAGTATTTGGAATTAAAATAGTGTGCACCGTTAAAATAGAGACATTCATATTTAGTGTTAAAATAAAAACATTTGATTGTACCGGTAATAGAGAGATTTTTTTTTTTTAAAAGAGAGGTCAAAGGCCCAACAAAAAAAAAAATTACAAAAAGACTTCTCGGAAAGAATGGCCCTCTCCCCTATCCTCAGATAATAATTTCTCTAAAAAATTAGGAGCAACATTATAACGACACATATCTGACTCTAGTCTGCAACCAGCTTTAGCTAGCTTATCTGCACAACGATTCGTCTCTCTAAAAACATGTTTAACTGTTACACACTCAAATCTGCTTAAAAGGCTCTCAACCTTTCTAAGCATCTCCATGCCTTCAAATCGCTTAGTCCTCCCCTGCTGAAGGTTTAAAACTACCTCTGAAGCATCCAAATTCACTTCCACTTTCTTGATTCCAAAGTCCAAAGTAAGAATCAAGCCCTTCAACAATCATTCCAACTCAGCTATATAGCTACTACAAGAAACCAATTTTTTGGCAAATCCTCCAATCCAACAACTTTTATCATCTCTAATAATTCCCCCACATCCTGCAACAACTCCATCTATACACGCACCATCCACATTTAATTTAACCATGTTTGGCATAGGGGGAGTCCACATGATGTGAACAATCTCCTTATTTCTACTAGCCACCTTCTTATCTAGCATCTTAGCCTCCTCAAACTCCTTCATCCTCCTCTCCACAACCAGCCTAGGATTCATAGGCCTCTCAAACTCTTCAATGTGTTCCTCCTTATTCCTCCAAAACCATAAAGAATGACACGCCACAGTCCAATACACACTCCACACACCATCTTCCTTAGAAGTATAATTCAGATTCAAGTTGATCCACTCTTGCATATTAGCTTCAACAAATCCTCGAACAATATCCATAGGAACCTTGTTCTCCCAAATTACCCAAGCTTTCGGACAATCTCTAAAGACATGTAGAGTTGATTCAAAGACATTTCTACATAGTCTACAATCGGATGCACCGAGGCCTTTTCTACTTTTGCTAGCATTTGTAAGAAGCCGATCATGCTTTAGAAGTCAAACAAGCATTTTAACTCGTTCCGGGACTTTCAGCTTCCAAATTATTTTCCAATCCGGGTCAGCACTTGATTGTTCAGTATTCGAGTACAGCTCATAAAACTCCTTCACCGATCCCGCGTCATGAGTTATACCATCCAACCAAAAAATATCCACGCCTTGGCTGTCGCACGGAGGCTGTAAAATACAAATCTTCTCAATGATGTCATGTGGTAACCATTGTAGCATGAGTTGCTCATTCCAACCCCCTTCAGCTGTCACTAACATTTACTTTAACCCCTAAGAAAACACCTACTTTAACCCAACAATCATCCCAAACATTTACTCTATTTTCATCTCCTAGCTTCCACCTACCCATTTGCGTCAAGAACAACACAACTTTGGAGAAATCCTTCCATAATCCTGAGCCTTTCCTCCTTGAATTCTGCATTCTGCTCAAATTAATAATAGAATATAGGCCACGCAAAACCTTACACCAAAGATCATCGACTCCATTAATGAACTGCCAAGCCAGCTTTGAAATGCAAGCGTAATTCATACGGCTGAGATCCCTGAGCCCCAGCTCACCTGCATCTTTATACCGAGTTATACTGTTCCAATTAATAGCATGAATTTTCTTGTCATTTTGAGTATGTCCCCAGACAAAATTTCGTTGCAACCTTTGAATTTCCTCTAATCATCCTTTAGAAAGTAAACTCGTCATCATCGGATATATACGAATTGCCTCAATAACACTCTTTGCCAAGGTAGTGTGTCCTGCTAGGGACAGAGTTTTAGCCTTCCAGTTCAATAGTCTGCTGGCCACTTGCTCAATAATGTAAGTATAGTCTGCTTTCCTTATAGACCTGCCACATATAGGTACTCCAAGGTATCTATCAAAGTGATTAGTTTCTCTGAACTTGCAGATACCTAACATCCTGTTTTGAAGCCTCCTTGGAGTATTCTTTGAGAAAAGAATACACGATTTCTCCTCACTAATTTCCTGCCCAGACATATTACAAAAATTATGCAGTGTCTTCATCATACAATTGACTTGTTGTTCCGTAGCTTCTCCGAACAAGAATAAATCATCCGCAAACATAAGATGAGATATATTAGGGCCCTGCATTCCCATCTTAATAGCTCTCCAAGTTCCCCTACCAACTTCATGCTCAATAAGATGAGAAAGTTTCTCCATACAAAGAACAAAAGATATGGAGAAATGGGGTCACCTTGCCGAATTCCCCGATAAGGCCGAAAAAACTTGCCACGAGATCCATGCCAATTAACATTCAGATCAGAACTTGCGATGGAATGCATAATAATATTAATAAGCTTAGTAGGTACGTTAGTCTCTTGAAGGACTTGCCAAATACACTCCCAGCTTATTTTATCTTAAGCCTTAGACAAATCGATTTTGACGGCAAACATACTTTTTCTACCTTTTTTCTGTTGAATGATACACATAATTTCTCTGGCAATAATGATGTTTTCATGTATAGCTCTCTCCGGAACAAAGCCAGCTTGAAACGGCGAGACAAGTTTGGGAATACAATGCTTCAATCTCTCTACAATAATCTTACCGATGACTTTATACAGCGAGTTACACAAGGAGATAGGACGAAAATGTGTAACATGCAGCGAAACATCCTTTTTAGGAATCAAACATATGTCTGTTTGATTTATGTTAGCTATATCTGCAGGCCTATTCCAAAGATCCTTCACAAACTGGCACACATTAAGACCAACTGTTTTCCAAGTTTTCTGATAGAAACCAGCCGGGAAACCGTCGGGACCAGGAGTTTTCCAAGGCTTCATGGCAAACACTGCACGCTTTATTTCTTCATCACTGATAGGGGCTTCCAAGGTAAGAAAATCTGCCGCGTTCAGTTCAGGAAAGGGGATATCAGTCTTCTTCCAGCTTTTTCAATGTGTTTTGACACCAGTCACACCAGTCAGCATTACAGAAAGCCCTGTCCAGCTTTTCGTAGATTTTTTGCCCTCCATGAAAGGTAAGACCCCTCCAAGTAAAATTAGGTCCTATAGAGCCAAGATCCATCAGCATGCAATTCTCAATTCTTTCCCTGAACAAACTACACCTCCTCCCCGAAGCAGCCAGTCCACCCTTCTTTTCACTTTTATTTTTGATATCATTAAAATCGCCCGCTAATAACCAAGCTCTCTGAACTTGTTATGTTATTCTCTTTAGACAGCTCCATAATTCAGTTCTTTTGGCTTCATTTGGGCTTGCATAAATGGCAGTGAAGTGCCATTTTTTGCCCGCCTGGTTTTGAATGAGCAAATGAATGAATTGGTCATCTTTCTCATAAACCTCCATACTAATATTCTCCTTCTTCCAAGCCATACCAATGCCTCCAGCAAAGCCTTGATTCTCCATAACTATATAACCATCAAAACCCAACATTTGAATGCTCTTATGAATTTTATTAGGATCACATCTTGTTTCAAGTACTATATACACAAAGGGTATATAGATATCCATGTAATATTTACTGTATCTATAAAACGCTTTACTCGTTGCTCCACGACAATTCCAAACTAAAATTTTATCTTTCATACTTAACATCATCATCAAGAGTGTAAGGTAGTAACAATCCACATAATGTAACACCCATATTCCCATCGCGAATAAATAATACATAAATAAAATCAGAGTAGCTAAAAATTTATTTTTCCGACAGAAACAGGGATGTCACACTAAAAGAAATAAAATACAATCCCTGCTCAATATTTTTAATACATAGCACAAATATAATGCCCACAAAGGGGAAACTTTTTCCAACAAAAAGGAAAGGTCAATTATGGAATAAAACAGAAAGATCCATAACTGGCTTGTTTTACAAAATAAATCATTTTAGAACCTCTACTATATATACAAAAGTACTACCAAATATATCCAACAAATATATATACTTATATGTATAATCGTTCCCCGACTCACGTGCTACGTATCAGAGCAGACACCAAGACCGATAACAGAACGGAGGACTAATCTTCACCAAAAAGACCTCCAGCAACTCTAATCTGCAATGCCTCATAGAGCATTATAAAACAGCAGAAGGGTGAGAAATAACAACTAAACCAAGATTGCATAATAATATGCCACAACACAAATAAATTCACATATATAATATTTCTCACCACATACATCACATACTAACACATATAGCATGCCACCAATACATAACATATCCCTAACAATTCAACCACATAGCATATAACGATTATACCAATCTAATCACATACCATACGTTTTCACACAAAACATAACACTCACAACCAATGCATTTATCACCTATGCATAATAATTTACCAAAGTTATCACAATCTCAACACATCACAAGTCTATGCACAATTCCCACACATAATCAATCAAATCATGATTTTCCACATATAACCAATGCAATCATAATTCATGCAGATGCAAAGAGACCAACACAACGACTCTCTATGCAAATGTATATGCGGTACCGACTCCAAGATTTTATATCTCCTCACTAGTTCACTCAGGAACTCTGCTGGAACCATCGCTCGTTACCAATGTAACTCCCCGTTGGGCCTACGATGTTCACCCATTGCTCACACCCCACATGGGCACACAATGTTTATGGATCGCTCACACCCCACCCGGGCACACGACCCGATCGCTCACACCCCACATGGGCACACGATCGTCTATAATCATCGCTCACACCCCACCTGGGCACACGAGGTTATAGCGGATTCCCTCTGGAACCAATCTGTCGCTCACACCCCACACGGGCACACGACGTTTATGGATCGCTCACACCCCACCCGGGCACACGACCCGATAATACCACGCATCACATAACTGGGAATGACAGCATAGTCATTCTACCCCAATACATACCTCACTAGGAACGACAACATAGTCATTCTACCCTAGTGCACCTCTCATTAGGAATGACAACATCGTCATTCTACCCCCAATGAATATCCCACTAGGAATGACAACATAGTCATTCTACCCTAGTGGACACGACAATTCAATTGTACATCACTAGGAATGGCATAAAGTCATTCTACCATAATGAGTACAACAACAATACTAGGAACAACATACAGTCATTCCACCCTAATGTGTTCGACCAAAGCAGTAATACCTCACTAGGAATGACATATAAGCCATTCTACCCCAATGAGTATCCTAACACAATTGGAATCCATTCCACACACCAAATATTACTATTATAGCAATCCCATGATAATCAATACCTTACCATTCATCTTACTGTGGATCTACGCCACGGAGGCCGCCATATCATACATTAATCATACACTCGAAGCCACATACATTGATACTTACCTAAACAATGTATTTATCACTAACTACAACCCCCAACAAATAGCATTTCATCTTTTACATTCACATCATATAACGTCATACAAGTCATATGGTACGCCTCAACAACATATAACACGATAACACACAAGTCGCACACAAATATGACGTTAAAAGTCAACCAAACGACACATTCCCAATTCCCAACAAAATTTAATCGGCTAACAATCCCGAAATTATCATAATCAGAAAGTACATTTTATAAGCTTTCCATTGGTACAAGGAACGTCCCGATCCGAGTTACGGATCAAAAGTTATGCAATTTCAAAGAAAACAAAACAATCAAAATTCCCCAGGAGCGCCCGACGCTACCCAAAGACAGCCCGGCGGTGCTCCCGTCGCCTCTGCATCGCCCGGCGAAGCAGCGGCGAAACGTCCTCATCCAAAACTCAAAAGAGGCAGAAACTTGGAACCTCTGCGCCTCTCGAAACCGCCCGGCGAAAGGTCGAACCGCCCGACGCTCCAAAGCTTTCGCCCGGCGCTCTGCACCAGATGCAGAAAAATTCTGCTGCGTGCACACTGTTCATCACCCCTAAAAATCCCATTTTCCTTCCCAAATCCATTCCAAACAGTGAAACAAGTATCAACAAAGGTTCATAAACACAGGGTGCTTATACAACACGATTTATATCGATTTTCATCCGCGAAAACATCGATTTCTAACAAATTCCCTAATTGCGACCTAAACGGAAACTATACGAAACGATCCACACATCACACAAAACATACACATATACATATACAAGCAAGAGATGATTGAAACTTCTCACCCTTACCCGATTATTCGAAGATTACGCTTTGTTCTTGATGATTTTCCTCTTCTCCCTCTTTTTCTCCTCTTCCTCTTCTTTTCTCTTTTTCTTCTTTTTCTCCCTATTTCTCTCTATTTCCTTATAATAACAAATATCTACCCTCCAGCTCAAATATCTCTCAAACGCTCTCAAAATGCGATAAAACATAAACAGCGATAAAAATATATTTCGGGAAATAAAAGTTGAAAAGAAATTATAATTTGATGCAAATATTTTACCTATCAATGAAATTAACCAATTAGCGGGTAAAACACTTAATTCATATAAATGAAAATAATAAAATAAATTCACATATTTGAAATAATTAAATACCACAAAACAAATCGGGGCGTTACACATAACGCCTTAGAGTTTCAATTGAGTCTCATATACCTCATTCTCTCCCATTGACAACCCTTCATTCAGCTGTTGTACCCCTTCCTCCAAGCTTCTATTCTTGCCTGTGTTCGCCTCTACTTCCACCTTCATTTTACCTTTATCATCAATGGTCTTGTCCGGTGGCCTAATAAAGGAGAAGTTCCCATGCCTAGCTTCCTTACTCTGCATCAGTTTGTATACAGGCCTTGTCTCGTTACTGCTGTCCAGATCCAATTTAGGGTGAAAAGTAGTTTTATCCTTCACATTTTTATCTTTTGTTATAACATTAACTTGTTTTGCATGGCTAGCATGTATTTCCCATCCATTTCCTATAATGTCCTCCAAGCCTTTCCTAATCATTCCACTACTTTTTCCACTAACTTTTCCTTTAAATCCTTCCCTTCCACGTGTAGCAAGTTGTTTAATCTTTTTGGAAGTTTTCTGCACCACTTTCCCTTCTTTATTTTTTCCAAAATCATTGCCCCACTTATTAATGACCGTGTCATTTAATTCCCTTGTCTTATTGTCCCCTGGTTTGCCACTAATCTTTAATTCCTCCAATGAAAAAGCCAACTCATGCTTTTCTGTAGCTACTATGTTTTTCTTAATTACTCCAGTCAAAGCTTTATTCCGTTTTGTATCAACAAAGGCTTAATAACCTCATTACTTTATTTCTTTGTTATTCCATATTTGGAGCCATCACTAGCAATATTTCCTTTTCCAGTATCCTTATTTACTTCGCTATCAATTCTTGCCTCAGTGGCAATATAACTAGTGTAGACCTGACATTTATATCTATTATCTATTATCTATTATATATTATCTATTATCTATTATAATATATTAAATCTAAAGCATCAGATTATATTACGACACATTATATGTCATGTAGTTATATATCTGCCACATCAATTAAAATCCTACGTGTCACATTTAAGATTGAATCTAACAATAAATTTGTATATTTCACTCTAACTTCTATCAAAAACTCATAAGTTACAACAACCTTATTATCTCATTTACAAGAGTTACTCATAATTAAACACAATTATCAACAATCTTAAATTTCTAATTTAATTTTTATAATTATTTTTATTCTCTCGCAATTGTTTTATTAAAGCTTCTCACATTCTCGCTAAAATTGTTACGTATCCTTTATTTCTTTTTAATAGAATCTAATATCTAAAAAGAATAACACTATTTTGATAAATAAATAAAAACACTTATCACAAAAATAAATCAACGATTCAAAAATAAAATAAAACAATTAATTAATGAATAACAATAAAATTATATTAAAAAAATTTAAAACTCTTATAAAATTTAATAACAACAATAATAAATATTTTAAATTACGGACTATATACATTACTAACTAATAAAAAATTTAAGGATAAAAATAATATATTATCTTAAATTATAAGACGGTATCTCTATGGAAAAACATAAAATATTATACTTACATCTTATCTATTTTCATTATCCCTAAATCCTATAAATAACAAATGTGTTTTAGATTAAAAAAACATATTAATAACCAGATAATTAATTAACTTATTACTAATAAAATAAATATATATAGAAAAATTAAAATGAATTATATCTAATTATATAGATTTATCCCTAATTACACATAATTATCCCTATTATATAATATAATTAATTTGAAGCTATAGATTATATCACGACATGTCATATGCCATATAACTCTATTTTTACCAAATCAATTAAAATTCTACGTGTCACTCTTAGAATTGAATCTAACAACAAATTTGCACAATTGTTCTTCATCATTTCTTTATAATTATAAAATCTAAAACTATTTCATCTCATTCTTTATTTACTATCATACCATAAACTTATATTATTAATTATAATTATAAAATTTAAGAATTACGTTCTTTGTATAAAATCATCTCATATATAATATTTTAACATGTGTTCTCTCAAATCATCTCAATAATTATGATATATATTTCAAGTTATTGAGTTGTGCATAATTTTTGTATACACTTATGCACATATTCTTAAAAAAATTATAATAAATTATCTCAATAACATTACATAAATTCACATAGAAAAAATTAAATGTATTTGAAACTATGCACATAAAAAATTAAAGGGATTTATTTTTCAAAAAAATCAACATATTTATGTTTACTTTATTTTATTATTTTGAATGTGTAATTTGAAATAAAATATTATATAAAAATTGATAAATCATATTTATCAAAATAAAATATATTAACTACGGTTAAAATTTCAATAAAAAAACAAATTAATACACACCTGCACATCGTGCAGGTCCTAATCTAGTTTAGAGTTAAAATAGTGGCATTCGATTGTAGCGATAATTGAGAGGTATTTAGGATTAAAATAGTGTATTCCTGAACGTGAGACATTCATTTGTTTTTTACAGTAGGGGTTTAGGGTTTTCAAAAACCTAATAAAATGTTCTTCTAAGGAATGTTAATTTTAGGTTATTCGATGCTAGAACATTCTTTGTAGATAATTATTTTAAGAGAGTGTTGTTAGTCTTTGGATTTTACCCTTTGACTTGAGTTTACCTTTTTTCTTGAAATTTTAAAAAGCCCAGCGCAATAGAACTTCTCCCACTTTATTATTTTATTCACTTTAAATAACCTCTTTTTTCATTAGACATTAGACTTTTCATTTACCAGAGTAATGAAAAGTAGAAACTTTTGAAATCTAATGTCACTTCACTTGTACGACGCCGAACTAGAACTTCAACGATGATATTCTGTGAGCTTTCTTCTTTGATTGGTAAGTATCTAAAAAGTGAGCCTTCTTCACAAATAAAAAACAGAGAAATGTTATGTTACTATGTTATTATGTGATTATGTGTAACCTTAGTTTGTTACTATGTTTGTTAAAGTGTTGCAAGTTTTGCTATTCTGTGTCTTTGAATGGTATTATGGTTTGTAATCTAGGTGATTGTTACAATGTTTTGCTATTTTTATTATTTTAATATATCAACTTAATAGAAGTTGATTTGATTTATTGTGTATGTTTTTGACAAACCTGTTTTTGTGTTTTACTATTTTAGTTAAAATTAATTATTTTTTCTTTGTTAGATTCACATAAATGGCTAAGAATGAGACTGGTGATGGAATGTATGGTTCTTGTTCATTCAGAGGAAAAGGGAGAGAAAATATTATAGGTAATATGACCGATATTGGGTGGAATTATGGGATAGATGTTTTTAGCCATGCTAAAAAATTAAAATGTCTTTATTGCTAAAAAAATAATTAGTGAGGGAATTTTTCAGATTCAAACATCATCTTGCAAGGACTAGAGAAGGTTCTGAATCGTGTTCACAAGTTCCATATGATGTGAAATTAATAATGCTAAATGTACTTTCTACTAGTAAAGAGACATCAGCGAAGAAAAGAAATATGGATGAAATTGTTGAGGATGGGGGAATTCCAACATTTGAGATACACAACACTCAACAAAAAAGAAAGGAGATTCAATCAACAATTAATCAAATGATGAAAGAATCTCTAAAGGATGAAGCAGATGATCTTGTTGCATTGTTCTTTTATACAAGTGTCATTCCATTTAACTGCATCAAAAATCTTGTCTTAGCAAAAATGTATGTTGCAATTGAAAAATAAGGAATTGACTACAAACCTCCTACTTATCATGATATCAGAGACAAGCTATTGAAAAGAACAGTACATGAAACTGAAAAAAACTATTGAAGATTTTAAGGATGAGTGGAAGAGAATCGGTTGTTCAATCATGTCTGATGGATGGACAAATAGAAAAAAAACGTTCGATTTGCAACTTTATGGTGAATAGTCATAAATGGATAGTTTTTCTCCATGCATTAGACACGTTTGATATTTCTAAAACAACTAATAAATATAAACACATATATTAATTTTCGGCATTAAGTTACATATATATATATATATGAGATAAATTCTATAATTTTACGTTTTGATTTTACGTAGTCGAATCGTGTTAAGGTAAAAACTCGATTTTGACAACCTTGTTAAATAGTTTAAAATATATTGACTTTTGTTTATAATAGTGAACCAGATTTGAGCCTATTTTTTGCTGATAATAGTGATGTGAGAGATTATATGATAACAACTATATATTTCAACTAACCTGGTGTAAGTAGAAATTGCCCAAAGATATCCGAAAGACCATAATGTCATGATCTAATGTAGCACTTAAGGTGTTGAGTGATTTATTGGCGTACCTTTGTAACCTATCACATCTATACACAATTTTCCTTCAATTTGATTGATTTTTTTTGTAGAGTTACATTCATATTTGAAGATTTTGAAATCTAAGATTCTAACTCCCTAATGATTTCCATAAACACCTTTGTGGTTCTTCTTCATAACATATCCAACTTCTTTTTCTTCTAAGAACAACAATAAATATTGGGAAATCCCCTCTAACAAGACTTATGAGAAATGATAACATAATTTGTTTAAATTGCTTGAATTTATGGGCTTTCCCTTTGCTACTTAGTAGTACCTCATTTGAGATATAATCCTTAAGCTTCTTAACACAAATGCCTTAAAACCTATGGACTAATGTTGACTAGATGCCATCATGTTATGTCATTCTCCCAACTTGATAGCTTTAATATTTTCACTTTGGGGGATGGGGTAGATGTCGATTTCTTTAAATTAACTCACAAGTAGCTTAAATTTATTTAAGTAGTTGCTTAAAGGTTTCTCTAATGTTTCTTATTCTCTTTTGACTTGATTCGTAATAAGTTGATAGTCCATGTTGGCCTAGAGATGTGAAATTACTATCTCTTAGTCTAATTGCATACATGTGATTAGATCTTTATACCTTACTTGATTATTAGTGCTTTTAAAGTTGAATCACAGGCCCCAATGTTTGTTTAGTCCTCTATTACCTTTGAGGATGATATGTGCTTTGATTTCATTGACATCAGATTAACCATCAATGAAGATCATTCATATTTGAGTATGTGGTGATCATGTCATCTCGACCATGAAAATTTGCTAAGACCTAGGTTTTATTTTTCTCTCAGTTTAATATCAGTTTGGAACTCGAAGAGTTATACTGGACATACCACCATCATTCTATAAAAATTTGGTTGTTGCAAGATTTTCATAATAAGAAACTCTATTTCGATGTCTGTTAGGTGTGAATGGTGTTAAATGTGTAATTCTTTGCGTTAAACATGTTTGAAAAGTATAGGATTCGACTGAGTCGAAGTCTAATATGTTCGAAAGAGTAGTAGTTGAATATGCATGTATTCGACATAAGATTGAATACAACTTATAGGAGAAGGAGCTGCACGTATTCCACAGAGAGTCGAATACAGACAATCGAAGTCAGAGTAGTCAGTATTCGACAAAGTTGGATAACAACTTGTTGAAGTTAGTTAGTCAGTTTGAGATTGCTTGATGTGTAAGCAATCTCATTATAACTAGGGAGATATCCTACATTTGTAATTGTATAATTTTTCATTCAATTCAATACATTCTTCTTCCCTTCTCCAACACCTAAATTTTTCTCTCTCTTCTCTTTCTCTCTAAAATTATATCATCTCTTCAAATATTTGTGCAACGAAATCGTCTTGCAACCAAGGTGTCGTTGAATCACTCGAGTGAAAAGTGGGGAACGTGAATCCTGAATCAATCGAGAAAGCGATTGAATCTTGTTCTATCAAGATTGATTCCAACATTTGGTATCTAGAGTACTGGTTGCGATTCTCGAAAAGCATAAAATAATGACTTCTCATTCAAATGAGAATTTTCCAGCAAATCTTCTCGTCTTAAATGGAAAGAATTGTGATAATTCGTGTATGCATATGAAGGTTGATTTTTGCTATCAAGATGTTTGGGATTTTGTGAAGAATGGAGTAACACCAATTATCGAGAGTGACACAGATGAACAAAAGGATGCACATAACTATTTAAAGAAGAAATATTATAAAGCTCTCTTTATAATCCATTAATATATTGATCCAGACAACTTTGAGAAAGTTGGTGATGTAGACTCATAGAAGGAAGCAAGGGACATCCTGGAGAAATCTTTTTGAGGTGCTGAGAAGGTGAAAAAGGTGAGTTTACAAACTCACAAAATAACTTATGAGTTACTTCAGATAGAAGAAATTGAAAGTGTGGTTGATTTCCTCACTAGGGTAACAAGACTAGTGAATCAAATTAAGATGCGTGGAGAAGTGTTGACATCAAGATCGATAGTTGAAAAAATCTCGAGGTCATTACTTCCAAAACTCTATCATGTGGTAGTAGAAGAATATAAGAACTTGTCAAGAATGACAAAATAAGAGTTTTAAGGTACGTTTGAATCTCATGAACAAAGAATTGCTGAAATATCTGCAAGCAAGACGAAAAGTGATGTAGCTCTGCAGGTACAATTAACAAAAGAAAAGAGACGGTTACAACAATTGATATGGTAGGAGTTACCAACAAGAAGGAAATTTGTCAAATAAGAGATAATCCACAAACCAAATGAATCACATAGGTGGTGTTGCAGGTAGAGGAATTGGTGGTGGAAGGAAACTTGACAAGAGTCATATTCAGTATTTTAATTGTGATAAACATGGTCACTATGCTAGTGATTGCCCAAAAAACAAAAGAAATAATCAAAAAGGTGATGCAAGACTTCCAAAACATGAAGAAGAAAAAGAAGAAGAAGTGTTGTCGATGGTCACAACAAAAGAAGAAGAAAGATTCAAGGATCAATGGTACTTAGACTCAGGCTTCTCATGACACGCGATTGGAAGGAAAGATTGGTGTATCAACAGCAGTCAATCAATGAAGAATAAGGTGAAATTTGCAAATGACAATACCATAGTTTCTGAGGTATTGGTGATGTTTTGATCATGAGGAAAGATAGCCAACAATCTGTAATTTTCAATGTATTGTATATACCAGGCATGAAGAGAATTCTTCTTAGCATAGGGAAACTGATTGAGAAAAGTTACAAAGTATTGATCGAAGATAAGATGATGAAAGTAATCTACTCATGTGGATAGTTAATCTTGAAGGCACCTATGTCTCAAAACAGAACCTTCAAGATTGAACTCGATGTGATGGAGCGCAAGTGTCTGGCAACTGCAGTTAGCATGAATGAATGGCCACAACACTACAGATTTGACCATCTCAACTTAAAAGAAATTAGAATTCTGGAGAGAAGACATATGATTTCAGGTTTACCAAAAATCGACATTCCAAATGAAGTATGTGAAGAATGTATTCGGGAAAAGCAACACAAGAACGACTTCAACAAAGATGCAGGAAGTAAGTAAAAAAACAACCCTTGAGATTATATACTCAGATATGTGTGGTCTTCTCCAGGTAGATTCGATTTGAGGTAACAAGTATTTTGTTACGTTCATAGATAATTTCAGTTGAAAATTATGGACATACCTAATAAAGAAGAAAAGTGATGTGACTGAGGTATTTATCAAGTTCAAAGCTATGATGGAGAGACAAAGTGGCCACAAGATCAAGACTTTGAGAACTTCGATACATTATGTGAAAGAGAAGGGATTCTGCATGAGGTGGTGTTTTAACACCCTTATCTACCCGACAAACATTCGAAAATAAATACAACAATTATATCAAAGTACATCACTCAAGAGTGCCACATTTCGTCATGAAACATCAAATTAACAACTTGCTCCGTAACACGGGTTTTGTCATCCGAAATTCATTTAAACATCACGCAACGGAAATCAAAATTCATTACAACTATAATTCCAAAACGTCTAAGACAAACTCATAACAACATAATGGCAACAAATGAAATGACACAAAATTGTTCGACTCAAACGTCCCGACCCGATGTTACATATCAGAGCAAGACCCTCTAATAGACAGAAACCAAAATACTTCAAAGGCTAAGTCTTCGAGCACCAAAAGAGTTAATCCTGATCATCTGCACGTTACCCACATGGAGGCAACATTCAAACAGGCAAGGTGAGTCATCACGAATCAATATATAAGATATAGGCAAAAGATAAAGTAGCAACACATAACATCACTAACTCATTCACAGATGTTATCAACGCATCAAGTACATCAATAGAATGCAATGCCACATAGTATGAAGATGCAACATCATAGACTCATGCATGTGGTACCAATTCATCATAGTTGATGGACACTGGGCCATCACCCTCCAAAGATCCCCACCAATAGGATCGATTCTACACAAGAACCAGAGCACGTCATAAAACACTTCAATCCACACAATGGGATTGAAGCCACCACTGGACCGGAGTCCCAAATATGTCATGAATGCATGATGCAAAGCGTCATAATAATTGTTGCGGTGAAAATCGGATAACAAGCTATTAATTAACTTGCATCGCATTTCTTTGAATTCACCACCGATTTTGATTTATCTAAAGGAAAAGTTCAAGATCGAGAAAACCTAAAGGGGGGAGATTTAAGGTTCGGGGGTTGGTTATACAAAGGGAAGGTATTAGCACCCTTAACACCTGTAGTACTCTACAGGAACCTCTTGTTTAGTTTGTGTTATGTTATGTTTGCTTGCTAAGAAAATCTGCTAAAGCTAAGGTAAAGACCTAAGGGTATGTATACTAAGTTTGCTCGCCAAGACGTCTCATCTTGTGCCTACGTATCTGACTAAAGAATCATAGCAACCATAGTTCACCTCACTAAGGGTGGATTGAGGAACCATTGACTATGGCCAAAGTTCCAAGGGGAAATGAGTATGAGCTCATTTAGAGTTTAAGAAACTCTCTAAGTATAAGTTGTGAGATTGAATGGCTATGAGGCCTATGACTATGAGGTCTAGAGAAGATGCTACCTATAACTATGAGGTCAAGGTGGTAAGATGACTATGAGGTCAAGATGGTAATGAGTTATCTATGATTATGAGGTTAATAGAGAGACTTTTTATGACTATGAGGTCAAGGTTGGAAGATGGCTATGAGGCCAAGGTGATATCCTATGACTATGAGGTCAAAGGTAAGATGGCTATGAGGCCAAGATGAGATCCTATGACTATGAGGACAAAGGTAAGATGGCTATAAGGCCAAGATGATAATGAGTTATCTACGAATATGAGGTCAACTATGAGGTCAAGGTTGGAAGATGGCTATGAGGCCAAGATGGGGTCCTATGACTATGAGGCCAAAGGTAAGATGGCTATGAGGCCAAGATGGGATCCTATGACTATGAGGTCAAAGGTAAGATGGCTATGAGGCCAAGAGGGATGATGGCTATGAGTCCAAGATAATAATGAGCTATCCTATGACTATGAGGTCAAAGCTTGCCTATGACTATGAGGTCAAAGCTACACCTATGACTATGAGGTCAAGGTTAAAGATGTTGCCAATGACTATGAGGTCAAGGGCTACCTATGACTATGAGGTCAAAGGTTAAAGATGGTGCCAATGACTATGAGGTCAAGGGCTTCCTATGACTACGAGGTCAAAGGTTGAAGATGTAACTCTATGACTATGAGGCCATGAGAGATTCCTATGACTATGAGGTCAAAGGTTAAAGGTGTAACTCTATGACTATGAGGCCATGAGAGATTCCTATGACTATGAGGTCAAAGGTTAACGGATGCCTAAGACTATGAGGTCCAAGGTAGCAATGAGCTTTCTATGACTTTGAGGTCAGTAGAAAAACTTTTCCTTTGGAAGGAAGGGGAAGAATAACATCTTGCAAACAAGAGTTACAGTGGGGTTGAAATACAATGAAACATATGAGTTCAAGAACTCCAAACAATAAGCATTTAATCAACACATGAAGTGAACTTTCAAATGTGAACATAGCAAACAACAGGAATAAGTGATCATGTAAATGTGACAAGTATGGCAGAGAAGACATTCACAATTTGAAGCAAATGCATTTGGAGTCATGCAACTTATCAACAGAGCACAAAAAAACAGACAACATTCTCATGGTAAGATTTTGTTAAAGTCAGGAAACAAAGCTTCACAAATCAAGCATACTTCAAAGGAAACTCATTTCAAAGTCAGTGGTCATATGAATATGTCAAGCATGGCAGAAAAGGCATTCTCATATTTTGAAAACCCAGACATTTGAAGTTATGTAACTTAGCAACAGAGGTTAAAAAACAGACAACACTCTAATGATGAAGTGTGTTAAAGTCAGGAAACAAAGTTCCAACAAAATTCACAAGTTACAACAATACTTCAAAGAAACGTTTTTTTAACATCTTCCAGAAAAAGAGTTGATTTCATTTACAAAAAGAAGTCTAAAAAAATAAAATGAAATTAGGAATATATTTATTGCTCCTTCTTTTGAAAATGTTAGAAAAAGAGAAAATAAAAAAATGAAGTAGCAATGAAATATAATGAAATAAAATGAATTAACAAAAAAAAAGAAAAAGAAAAAAAAAGCAGAGAACAAAGTGGCACTCGCCACTTTCTCATGTGGTTGGCGCCATGAAGATGATGTGGCTTGCGCCATGAAGACAAGGTGGCTTGTGCCACCCTCACCATGGCTGGCGCCATGTGAGTTATTTGGGGTGTGTGTGTTATTTTTTATTTCTTTTGGTGGGGCATGCACCATTTTATTTTATTATATATTTCTTTAGTAATGGTGTGGCAGACGCCACTTAAACATGTTGGCGAGCGCCACTACAACTCTTTTCATTTTTTAGTTCAGTTTTCTTTAAAACCAACACGAGTCCAGTTAACGATTAACAAAACAAAACTAACATATTAACGATTTTATCACAGAAACAAGCAATAACCAGACAATAACGAATATAACAACATGATAACAATATGTAGTAGAATGATCATGGTATTTTCAACACAGAATCAGATAATAATAAGATAACCAATATGATAACAGTATGAGACAAATATGAAGCAAACAATCATCGTAAAAAAAAGAGTGAAATAGAGTGATACCTAGTGGAGAGAGTCCACTGCTTCTTCACAGGTACGGGTTTCTGGAAATGATGGATGAGCTTTCCTTCCTCAACTGCTACAGAGCCAACCCTCTTTCCCAGAAAGAATCACAAGTTTATGGTGGTTAGGATGGTGGAGGTTTGAGAGTTTGAAGTGTTTACAGAAAGACTGAAAATGATAAGTTCTTTGCAAGTTTTGAAGATTACTTGCAGAACTAAGAAAGGGATAATTGGAGAGATTTTGAGAGAGTTTTATTGTAGCTTGCTCGGTGTTTTTGTTGTGTCTTGAACAAAGGAGAAAGGGTCTCCTTTTATAGGCGAAGCAAATTGGTCTGTGCCTTGGAGATACAGTGGGTAAATGATTTGTCCATAGGAGAAAAAATTAGGGTTTGTGTAGCACTCCTTTAAGCCGTTGATCTCAGTCAACCTTGGAGATCGTTGTGCTTAATTTGCTGAACAAATGCAGTGGAGGACATGGTGCATGTCTGCTACTTTCATCCTTCAATATCTATCCCAAAAACCCTTTTTATTATGCCATGAGAGAGAAAGTGAAAAGAGGTAAAAGTTGGAATTGAGAATTACGGATTCTCTAATCATGAACACAGGTCTCTTGTGCTGAGCCATTTTATTTCATCAATCCACTATGGGGTCCCAGAAAGCTTTTGGCTTCGTCAGGAGAGGGTGAGCTCAAAGAGGTAGTATTTAGTGACTTCACGAAAATTATTTTACAAGCAAGGCATCTTCAAATTTTTTTCAAATAATAATAAGAGGCACATGAGATGGACTAAGTGCCTAATGCCTTGCTACTACAACCTTACGTGAATACCACTTTAAACTTTCAACTTTATGACCTTGATTCAAATGACAACATTTTTTGGACCCCATGGAAATTGAAATAAGTCACATGTCCGTGAAAAAAAGAAAATGTCACAAGAACATTCTTAGAAAATTCTAAGTTACCAAATTTTAACCCTTCCATGACACCAATTTGAGATGTTGCACTTTGATGAATATTTATCCAAATGAAAAATTCTTGCACTCAAAAGAAAGTTTTTCAAGACTCAAAGGTGGCTCCAAGGATGTCCACTAACACATGGAACGATGTCTCAATACTTGGGATCACTCTTTGCTTGAAATGCAAGGCAATGGGTGACTTGTCTTGATAAAACACTTGATTTCTTATTGAGAATGACTTCTCGGATACATGTAGATTCGAATGGTTACACTCGGGGTCAAAATATGTCTTAGGGAGCTCTTGTCCTTTTTATGTAAACCCTATCTTTCACAATAAAGGGAAACAACTTGCAAAAAAAAAAAATGAAATGGTTAGTTAACAATGCATACATGATTGAGGTCTAAATGTAGGTGCAAGACGATATGACATCTAAGAGGTAAAATTTGGGGTACAACAATAATCATCATCATAAAATCATCAAATTTGCATCATCATTCATGAATCATCATCAAACATCATGATACAACATCAATTCACACTCGTCACGATTCGTCACTATACCTCACAATTCATCATATTATAATCGTCACGCCAAAATTTCCCGATTTTATCCCATTTACCATCATCACTAGTTTACTCATGTTTTATTACCTCGTCATAGTCTTACGTTTCAAGGAAACTGCATTCCAGGCGAAATCGAGACAAAAATCGCAAAACAGACAAATCTGGTAACGGCTATGCCCATACGCGTATGACCCTCTTCCCTCGCCCCTGGCCTGCGTATCATACGTGTATGGCCAGCTGCCCAGGCCTCCCTTACGCGTACCAACTTGAGTGTTACACGTATCACCATAGAGGTTTTCCTCTCAAAATCCCCTTCAACTTCCAATACGCGTAATTACGCGTAATGCTCATCCCCAAGCTTCCCATACGCGTAATGGCCCTCCATACGCGTATGGCCACTCTCCCCTTACGCGTACCCTACGCGTACGAGTAGAGGGTCGTGCTAGCTCTAGGGACGGGTGCGTACCGTACGCGTACTACCCTAGG
This sequence comes from Lathyrus tuberosus, assembly GCA_022829125.1. NCBI lineage: Eukaryota > Viridiplantae > Streptophyta > Magnoliopsida > Fabales > Fabaceae > Lathyrus > Lathyrus tuberosus. Next base: position 1,315,669 of record JALAZF010000153.1, read on the forward strand.
GAGTCCCCTTCATACGCGTAATGCTCCCTCCCTTCCCTTACGCGTATGGCCAGACGCACCTCCAAAAATCCAGATTTCGTATCAGTGTGAAATCTCTCCCCTTACAACACCTTCAAACTCCCAAAACAGACCCAAAACTATTATCGATTCATTACATATCCAAGTTCGAATCCTACTTCATTATTCTCGTCAATTTCTAGCATCAGAATCTAGTTTTCGTTCATCCTAGTTTTCTCAATTTCAGATCTGATTTGTGTTCATCACAGCAACAACAGGGACTCATACGAATTCAAACATCAATGACAGCATTCACACGAATTTCATAGGAGACATCAATTACACATACAGATCCACGCAAATTCATCATAAAATTCATCATAGATTCATCAATTTACACACCACACAGATCCTACATCTACCTTAAACCCGCATCCAATATAGTAATCCGGATTAACCCCTCATACCTTGAATTTTCAGCAAAAAGGTTCTTCTTCGAGGTTTTACGGTTGATTCTCCCTCGTTCTCTGTGCCCTAGCCTAATTTTATCCGCTCTCTTCACTTTTATGATTGCACAAAATAACTTCTCTAATTCCCACTTTTCTTTTTGTCAAACCTACCCCTTGGACCCCAATTATGACTTTCCCATCTTACCCTCACTTAATCTTCCCAATAATATCGTCTTACCCTTAACGTTCCTCTTAATTATTTTAAATAATAATAATAATATTAATAATAATAATCTAAATATGCAAATGATTCTATTATTATTACTAACAAAAATAATCCTAATAAATTACTAATTATAAGTGCCTCAATATTCCCTTAACTCAATACTATCCCACAACACCACACAAATTCACCATGCGTCACAATATTCATCAAAATTCACCGAAACACCGAATAATCGTAATAAATCAATTAAATAAATATTATAATTATGTTGGGGTGTCACAACTCTCCCCCACTTACAAAATTTTCGCCCTCGAAAATTACCTGAAGGAAATAGAGTCGGATACGACTCCCTCATCTGGTCTTCACATTCCCAAGTCCAACTTTCACCAGCTGGTCCACCCCATAACACCTTCACCAAAGTTTTGTCCTTGCCCCGCAGTTGTTTCATTTCACGACCATCAATCCGCACTGGTAATGCTTCAACAGTCAGGTTATCTCTCACCTATATTTCATCCATTTGGATCACATGCGACAGATCTGAAATGTATTTCCTCAACTGAGACACATGAAACACATCATGTAAATTCGCAAGCGACGGTGGTAAGGCAATCCGATAAGCTACTTCTCCTATCCTTTTCAAAATCTGATACGGACCAATAAAATGTGGAGTAAGCTTCCTAGACTTCAAAGCTCGACCCACGACAGTCACCGGCGTAACCCCCAAAAAATACGTGGTCTCCCTCTTGGAATTCAAGTGCTTTCCTCCTCTTATTGTGATGACTCTTCTGACGACTCTGCGAAGCTCTCATCCTTTCTTGGATCATCTTAATCTTCTCAGTTCTCTCCTGCATAATCTCAGGTCCGAGTACAACACTCTCGCCTGATTCATACCAACACAGTGGAGTTCTACACCTCCTTCCATACAATGCCTCATACGGTGCCATCCCAATACTAGCATGAAAGCTATTGTTGTACGTGAACTCAATCAACGACAAATGGCTATCCCAAGATCCCCCTTGATCTAACACACAAGCCCTTAGTGAATCCTCCAAGGATTGGATAGTCCTCTCCGTCTGACCGTTCATATGTGGATGATATACAGAACTCATCCTCAACTTAGTACCCAAAGCGTCTTGTAAACTTTTCCAGAACCTCGACGTAAATATCGGGTCTCTATCCGATACAATACTCGAAGGTATCCCATGCAACTTCACAATTTCCTCAATGTACATCTCAGCTAACTTCTGTATAGAATGATTAATCTTCATCGACAAGAAATGAGCCGATTTAGTTAATCTATCAACAATCACCCAAATCGAATCATTCCCCTTCGCAGTTTTCGACAACCCCGACACAAAATCCATGGAAATGTTATCCCATTTCCACTCTGGAATATTCAATGGTTGCATCATACCTAAAGGCTTCTGATGCTCAATCTTTGATTTCTGATAAGTTAAACACGCGTAAACAAGCTCTGCAATATCCTTCTTCATACCTAGCCACCAAAATAATTTATGCAAATCTCGGTACATCTTCGTAACACCGGGATGGATACTCAATCTACTTCGATGTCCTTCCTCAAGAATACTCTTCTTAATTTCTAGAACATCTGGAACACATACTCTGTCTCTGAACCTCATCACACCATTTTCATCAATTCGAAATTCACCTCCGTTACCTTGGTTAATCAAGGTCAATTGATCAACCAACCTCAAGTCAGGTTGTTGACCCAATCTGATTTCTTCTAGAATACCACTAGTCAGTTTCAACATACCCAACCTCACACCGTCAAGAGTCTCTTCACATACTAAACTCAGGTCTCGGAACTGCTCGATTAATTCCAATTTTCTCACCATAAGCATCGACAAGTGCAATGACTTCCTGCTCAATGCATCAACCACTACATTTGCTTTACCAGGATGGTAATTCAAATCAAAGTCATAATGCTTCAACAATTTCAACCACCTTCTCTGCCTCATATTCAACTCTTTATGATCAAATAAGTACTTCAAACTCTTATGATCGCTGAACACTTCAAACTTAGAGCCAAAAAGATAATGTCTCCAAATTTTTAACACAAACACTATAACTGCCAACTCTAAGTCATGTGTAGGATAATTCAGTTCATGAACCCTCAATTGCCTCGAAGCATAAGCAACCGCCTGACCATTCTGCATAAAAACTCCACCTAGACCCATCTTCGACGCATCATAATATACTACAAAAGATTCATTCGGATTAGGAAAAATCAACACTGGAGCGGTCGTCAATCTCTTCTTCAATTCCACGAAACTCGCTTCACATGCAACATCCCACACGTAAGCTTGACCCTTTCGAGTCAACTGAGTCAAAGGTAATGCCAATTTAGAAAAGCCTTCGATAAACTTGCGGTAATAACCTGCCAACCCAAGAAAACTTCGTATCTCAGTAGCAGACTTCGGAGTCTCCCACTGTAACACAACATCAATCTTAGAAGGATCTACAACAATCCCAGCACTTGAAATCACATTGCCAAGAAAACTCACTTCCTTCAACCAAAACTCACACTTCGACAGTTTTGCATACAACTTCTTTTCTTTCAACACTTGCAACACAGTTCTCAAATGCTCAGCATGTTCTTCTTCAGATTTAGAGTATATCAGAATATCGTCAATGAAAACCACAACAAACTTATCCAAATACTCATGAAAATTCCTATTCATATACTCCATGAACACACCAGGTGCATTGGATACGCCAAACGGCATCACAGTGTATTCATAGTGACCATACCTCGTCCTGAAAGTTGTCTTTGGAATATCATCAGGCTTAACATGCACGAATCTGATGGTAACCCGACCTCAAATTGATCTTGCTAAACACATAGGTGCCTACTAACTGATCCATCAAATCGTCGATTCTCAAAAGTGGATACTTATTCTTGATAGTCACTTTATTCAACTGCCAATAATTCAGACACAACCTCATACTACCATCCTTCTTCTTCACTAACAGCACAGGAGCACCCCACGGAGAAACACTCGGTTGAACAAACTTCTTCTCGAGCAATTCTTCTAATTGTTTCTTCAATTCACTTAACTCATAAGTGGACATCCGGTAAGGAGCCATTGACACTGGATCGTACCTGGTATCAAGTCCGATGCAAACTCTACTTCACGTTATGGAGGCAAATCACGTATGTCATCTAAAAACACATCTGGAAATTCACAGACAATAGGTTGTTCGACACACGCAGCTTCATGATCAACCTACAACGACACAAACATTGCAAACACCCTGGCTTCGTCTTCTAGAAGCTCGTCTACTTGCTTAGCAGACAAGAATATCAACTCTCCATTATCACCAAACTCAGGAAACTCTACGGTCCTATTATAACAATTGATATGAACATAGTTGAACTTCAACCAGTTCATTCCAAGGATTACACTGATTTGGTGCAAGGGTAAACACACCAAATCCATCACAAAACTCTTCCCAAAAATCGTCAAAAGATATCTCGAACACACAAAAGTAGTAGTAACAAAACTATTAGCAGGAGTCTCTATTACCATACTACCATTCATATTAGACAATTTCAAACCTAATCTAGTAGCACATTCACACGAAATAAACGAATAAGTATCACCAGTATCAATAATAGCGACCAACTCAACATTATTAATAAAACAAGTACCTTAAACCAAGTTATCCTTCTTAGGAACTTCTGAACCACTCAAAGTAAACACTCTGCCATTGGTTTGAGCAGCAGTAGCAATCTTCTTCATCTTCTAAGATTGGGTACTGATGTGACCTTTCTCACCCCAGTTGAAACAAGTTGGACCTTCATCATTTCAATCGGTAGCTCTATGGCCTTTCTTACCACATCTGTAACACCTCAACACATTATTGGTGCAAACCTCAGCACGGTGGCCTTGCTCGCCACACCTGTAACACTTAATAGAAGCGGGAGCTGCTCCCCCACTTGTCTTCTTCCCATCTGAAGCCTTCTACTTCTCTTTGTCAGCTGGAGTCACAAAAGGCTTTCCTCGATACTGCCCTTTCTCTTTCTTCTCACTAAGATGCCTGTAGTGAGCAGATCGAGCTCGACTATCCCCTTTGTAGATCCTACTCTTATCCACCAGCTCAGCATACTTGCGAATCTGCTGATACCCAATACCCTGCTTGATTTCTGGCCTCAGCCCATTCTTGAACTTGAGACACTTGGACATCTCAGCATCAACACGGTTGTAGTGAGGACAAAACTTCACAGCACTTCAAACATTGCAGCATATTCTGCCACAGTCATGTTTCCTTGTATGAATTCAAGGAATTCCACCTCTTTCTTGCCGCGAACATCTTCCGAAAAATACTTCCTCAAAAATTCCTGCTTGAACACAACCCAAGTTATTTCAGTAACAATGATAACTCGAATTCGTATCGTATTTTACGACTCATTATGTGCACTTTTAGTACCATTTTATCGAGTCTTTCATACTATTTGCTTCGATTTATTATGTTTTCCTTTGTTTTTATGTCGACAGGTGTTTAATCGGCAAGTATGGAAAAAAGAGCGAAAACAGAGCTGAAGAGTGAAGAAAAACAGCAAAAATGCAAGTTTTGGCCTCCCCAACTGAATGGCACTCGCCATTTACCCCTACAGAGAAGAAAGGCGTTCGCCATGTCCCAAAAAGGAGGGAAATCACCTTTTGAACTAATGGCGGTCGCCATTAGGCATACGGTGGTCGCCATTATGCGTGGGAGCAGTTTTGCAGAGGCAGTTTGACAGTTTTGCTTGGTTTGAATTCAAATTCGTGCTAGGCCTTCTTGGAGCCATTTTTCCTCTATATATAGACTCTTGTAGGTCTGCATTTGTATCCAAGTTTGCGCGGAAGCACTGTCAAATTTGTTTCATAGTCTTAGGCATATATTCACTTGTAAAAGTGACAGTAACTCACATTGAGGGATTGTCACACTAGTTTGAATTCTATTTCTGTTGTACTCTTGGATCATCAATCTTTCCGTCATATTATTAAAAGTATTTCCAGTTCCGTTTAATTCAAGTCTCCATTTATTTTCCCGCATTTACAGGTTCTTTATTTATCGTTTTTTTATTATTGTTATCGTATTCTATAATCGTTCAAGCATGTTGTCCTTAATTATGTTTATCATGTTTAGTTTGTTTAAGTTTAATTACATGTTTAGTTAAAATGTCTTGAGTCCGACGTATGAGAACCGTCGTTACCGATGGAACTCCATAGAAAATAATAGGTACGAAACTATTATTGTATGTCGTTTTGGTTGTAATTTCTATGCATAATTTAAGTAGCTTTGTCATGAGAGTGAGAAGCATATAAAGGTTTGAGCCGAGATTCGCGAGAGCGTGAGGAGCAAACTGGATAGTAGAAATTAGGCATAATATCTAAATACATCGAGAGCGCTTTAGATGTTGATTAGGATATTGTTGGCTTTCAAATAGTGTTTCTTAGTTACCGGGCGAGCGAGAGCAAAATCTTGGGATTAAGAGATATGACTTTAGTTAAGACCGCGAGAGCGTGAGGCGGAGTCTTTAAGTCGGTGTATTCTACAGAATAAGCATATAGTCATAATCAGTACCTGTATTCTACAAGTCCCTTAGGTGCGCGGAAATCATATTTAGGCCTCGTTTTAGTATTATCTTCAAACCTTTAGTAATTAGCGTTTATATTTCCGTTCGTACCTTTTTAATCATAGCCTTAGCTTTACAAAGCAACGATAGATTACAGTAGGTTGACATTGGTCTCTGTGGGTTCGACAATCTTTTATATTACTTCGATAAATCCGTGCACTTGCGGAGCATCAAGTTTTTAGCGCCGTTGCCGGGGACCAACGGTCAATATTGTGATTCCGTTGTTGCACCGTATAGACTAAGGCACTCTTGTTTGAAAAAAAAAACACAAAAAAAAACTATGTATCACCCACATTTTCTCTATGACTACCACTCACAATATCTCGAGGAACCGCATCCAAATTACCTATGCAATTACCACTCCCAATACTTTGAGGAACCACAAGAATCCTATAATCCCGACCTTGAATTATTGATGGAGGATTTCAATACGTCACTCACTCACTCTAAACCAAATTTCCTCTATGATTACCACTCCCAATACTTTGAGGAATCGCAAGAATCCCATAATTTCAACCTAGAAAAATTAATGGAGGATTTCATTGAAACAACAACTAATTCTAGGCTAGAATCTATGATGGAGAACTTTATGGAGACACAAACTCTCCAGAATGAAGAGTTTAGAAAACAACATCTCGACACTTATGAAACCTTTAGGTAGATGAGCACGGTGGTCGAGTCCCTCACGACTCACACTGAGGCATTGGAGACTCAAATCTCTCTGCTTGCCCAGACACCTATAGGACACTCCCTTGAGAGACATATGGATGTTGTAATGACCAGTAGTGAAGAACAAATAGAAAATCCTAGGGAGAGTGATAATGAATTTGAGGAGAGTTATGGTGAGAAAAGCGTAGAGATTGAGAAAAATCCACCGACGCCACCCGAAAGAGAGGTTGTCGAAGAGGTAGAGAATGAAGCATCTATTATTGTTCCACATCCTTATACCCCACCAATTTCTTTCCCGCAAAGGTTTGTAGAAGTTAAGGTAGACTCCAAATCCAAAACATATGTGGAGGTATTGGAAAATATCCATACCGATACACCTTTGTCTGAGGTCCTGCATAAAAAGAGAAAATTTGAGGACCATGAAACTAGGGATATCATTACTGCTAAGAGGGTAAGGTTAGATTTTGAGGTAGTGGATGAATTAACTAAACCCAAACTTGAAAAACTGATACTTAGGATAAATCCAGAACCACCACCACAAGTTCAAAAGAATGAATCACCCCACAGAAGGAAGAAAAGAAAAGGTGAGGGATATGTGAGATGGCTTGATAAGTGGCCATGGAAATCGAAGATTATTAGCCATCGAGCTATCGACGTTAAACAAAGCGCTGCGTGGGAGGCAACCGACGAGATTTTTAATTTAATGTTTTACTTTTATTGTTTGTGTTTGTAGGAAATAAAGAAATGTATTGCTTGTCTCGTCTCAGCTTCTTCTAGGTGCCCACGGACATTCCTGCGAATGTCGCTGCTGGTGGTGACACCGATACCGCACTGTATTTTTCTAACACTTTTTGCAGGTACTTTCTCCAGAAATGGGCAGCATTATGAGTTGTTTCAGAAAAGAGAAAATTCAACAAATGAAGGTATCTCAAAGCGCCCACCGCCGAAGCAGAAGTGGCCAACAAAGACATGGACAACAAAGGAAGGATCAGAGAGGATTTGGCACGCAATAGTATTCATACAGGTTTTATCTTTCCTTTTTCCACCTTTTATCAAAACATTGAGGACAATGTTTGGTTTAAGTGTGGGGGAGGAACTCTACCGCTTTAACTTTACTGCTTTCTAGTTAGGTTATCATTTTCTAGTTTATTTCTTGCTTTTAGGAATCTTATTTGTTTTTAATGTTTTATCGAGTCTTTGCATGTGTTGTCGAGTCTTTATGTGTGGTTTTCGCTTGTTATTCAATTTCCCCGAAATTTTTAAAAAAATTTAACCTCCAACAGTTTTTTTGTTTGTTTCGATTCACGACACGACACTCTGAAAGTATATAGGTTGTTTAGGCTGTGTTAGATAGACTTGGGAAAGTTTTGTAAATATCGGTATCGTTCCTACTCCTTAGATTCCCTAAGTATGTGATATTGATTTAAATAGATATTATGCCAAAACCTTATGCCTAGCTTCTTAAAAGTAGCCTCTTGATTAGTTTATACTAGCAATCAACACCATCCTTGTGTACAAACTAAGTAACGAACCGATGCAAATATTTGTTGATCTCAAAAATTTGAATAATGTGATTTTTATAGAAAAAACGAATGAAAGACATGTTCCCGCTAAGTTAGGTGGTCCTCACCCGACCATTTATCCTAAAGGTTCGGACTCTTGAAATTCGTAAGCATGTGCGAAAAAGAAAAAAAAATGATTGAATGTTGAGATCATATAACACAAACAGGTTCGCTTACCATATAAGTACAAAGGATAACGGGCTTAATGTGATTGCGCGAGAATGAAAAAAGAGGTGAAATAGGATGAAGGATGTAGGTCGAGTTATAATGTCATGATTTGAATTGGTATTGCATAGGAAAGGAGTCTTTGTCCGCAAATGTGGAAATGTGTCATTACGATATCCTTGTTTTCACTATTTAGTACCTATCAATCAAACATTAGCCTAGCAACCACATATGATTAGAGTCTCGTTGTGCATATGTTTCGAACCGTGCTTATTTTCTTTTTACCGTGTTGGTTGATTGCTTGAGGACAAGCAATGGTTTAAGTGTGGGGGTGTTGATAACTCGAATTCGTATCGTATTTTCCGACTCATTATGTGCACTTTAAGTACCGTTTTATCGAGTATTTCATACTATTTGCTTTGATTTATTATTTTTTCCTTTGTTTTTATGTCGACAGGTGTTTAATCGGCAAGTATGGAAAAAAGAGCAAAAACAGAGCTGAAGAGTGAAGAAAAACAGCAAAAATGCAAGTTTTGGCCTCCCCAACTGAATGACGCTCGCCATTTGCCCCTACAGAGAAGAAAGGCATTCGCCATGTCCCAAAAAGGAGGGAAATCACCTTTTGAACTAATGGCGGTCTCCATTAGGCATACGGTGGTCGCCATTATGCGTGGGAGCAGTTTTGCAGAGGCAGTTTGACAGTTTTGCTTGGTTTGAATTCAAATGCGTGCCAGGCCTTCTTGGAGCCATTTTTCCTCTATATATAGACCCTTGTAGGTCTACATTTGTATCCAAGTTTGCGCGGAAGCGCTGTCAAATTTGTTTCATAGTCTTAGGCATATATTCACTTGTAAAAGTGACAGTAACTCACATTGAGGGATTGTCACACTAGTTTGAATTCTATTTTTCTTGTACTCTTGGATCATCAATCTTGCCGTCATATTATTAAAAGTATTTCCAGTTCCGTTTAATTCAAGTATCCATTTATTTTCCCGCATTTACAGGTTCTTTATTTATCGCTTTATTATTATTGTTATCATATTCTATAATCGTTCAAGCATGTTGTCCTTAATTATGTTTATCATGTTTAGTTTGTTTATGTTTAATTACATGTCTAGTTAAAATGTCTTGAGTCTGACGTATGAGAACCGTCGTTACCGACGGAACTCCATAGAAAATAATAGGTACGAAACTATTATTGTATGTCGTTTTGGTTGTAATTTCTATGCATAATTTAAGTAGCTTTGTCATGAGAGTGAGAAGTTATTTAACATTGCTTTGTCATGAGAGTGAGAAGCATATAAAGGTTTGAGCCGAGATTCGCGAGAGTGTGAGGAGCAAACCGGATAGTAGAAATTAGGCATAATATCTAAATACAACGAGAGCGCTTTAGATGTTGATTAGGATATTGTTGACTTTCAAATAGTGTTTCTTAGTTACCGGGCGAGCGAGAGCAAAATCTTGAGATTAAGAGATATGACTTTAGTTAAGACCGCGAGAGCGTGAGGCGGAATCTTTAAGTCGGTGTATTCTACAGAATAGGCATATAGTCATAATCAGTACCTGTATTCTACAAGTCTCTTAGGTGCGCGAAAATCATATTTCGGCCTCGTTTTAGTATTATCTTCAAACCTTTAGTAATTAACGTTTATATTTCCGTTCGTACCTTTTTAATCATAGCCTTAGCTTTACAAAGCAACGATAGATTACAGTAGGTTGACATTGGTCTCTGTGGGTTCGACAATCTTTTATATTACTTCGATAAATTCGTGCACTTGCGGAGCATCAAACAACGTCTTCCAACCTCTGACGAGTGTTAACCCACCAATCCCCAACCTCTTCTGACAGCATATGAGTTCCAAACTGAACTTGTTGAGCGTCAGTACACCCCATCACTTGAAAGATCTTCTCAATCATCTTTAGCCACTTCTGCGTACTCTCTTGATCATGAGTACCCACAAAAGTCGGCGGATTGTTCCTCTGGAACTTCCCCAAAGCATGAAACTCGTCAAGAGCTCCACCATTCTGATTGTTCGGAGCCATCGCTTGAGCCAGTGACTCCAACGCGTCAACAATAATACGATCGTTTCTTCCAGCATTCCTGCACACCATCAACAACTTTAGAAGAAACAAATCATCGATAGTGCACACACACTTATCGACTGTCAGGGACTGACATCGTGTAAAACCTGGTCAGACAGACCGACCTGCTCTGATACCACTAATATAACACCCTTATCTACCCGACAAACATTCGCAAATAAATACAACAATTATATCAGGGTACATCACTCAAGAGTGCCATATTTCGTCATGAAACATCAAATTAACAACTTGCTTCGTAACATGGGTTTTGTCATCCGAAACTCATTTAAACATCACGCAGCGAAAATCAAAATTCATTACAACTATAATTCCAAAACGTCTAAAACAAACTCATAACAACATAATGGCAACAAAAGAAATGACACAAAATTATTCGACTCAAACGTCCAGACCCAATGTTACATATCAGAGCAAGACCCTCTAATAGACGAAAACTAAAATACTTCAAAGGCTAAGTCTTCGGGCACCAAAAGAGCTAATCTAGATCATCTGCATGTAACCCACGTGGAGGCAACATTCAAACAAGCAGGGCGAGTCATCACGAATCAATATATAAGATATAGGCAAAAGATAAAGTAGCAACACATAACATCACTAACTCATTCACAGATGTCATCAACACATCAAGTACATCAATAGAATGCAATGCCACATAGTATGAAGATGCAACATCATAGACTCATGCATGTGGTACCAATTCGTCATGGTTAAAGGACATTGAGACATCACCCTCCAAAGATCCCCACCAATAGGATCAATTCTACACAAGATCCGGAGCACGTCACAAAACACTTCAATCCACACAATCGGATTGAAGCCACCACTGGACCGGAGTCCCAAATATGCCATGAGTGCATGATGCAAAGCGTCATAATAATCATCATCATAAAATCATCAAATTTGCATCATCATTCATGAATCATCATCAAACATCATGATACAACATAAATTCACACTCGTCACGATTCGTCACCATACCTCACAATTCATCATATTATTATCGTCACGCCAAAATTTCCTGATTTATCTCATTTACCATCATCACTAGTTTACTCATGTTTTATTACCTCATCATAGTCTTACGTTTCAAGGAAACTGCATTCCAGGCGAAATCGGGACGAAAATCGCAAAACGAACAAATCTAGCAACGACTCTGCCCATACACGTAAGGCCATACCCCATACGCGTATGACCATCTTCCCTCGCCCCTGGCCTACGTATCATATGCGTATGACCAGCTGCCTAGGCCTCCCTTACGCGTACCAACTTGAGTGTTACGCGTATCACCAGAGAGGTTTTCCTCTCAAAATCCCCTTCAACTTCCAAACGCATAATGGCTAGCCCATACGCGTATTGCCCCTCCCCCAAGCTTCCCATACGCGTAATGGCCCTCCATACGCGTATGGCCACTATCCCCTTACGCGTACCCTACGCGTACGAGCAGAGGGTCGTGCTGGCTCTTGGGACGAGTGCGTACTGTACACGTAATACCCTGGTGAGTCCCCTTCATACGCGTAATGCTCCCTCCCTTACGCGTATGGCCAGAAGCACATCCAAAAATCCAGATTTCGTATCAGTGTGATATCTCTCCCATTACAGCACCTTCAAACTCCCAAAACAGACCCAAAACTATTTTTGATTCATTACAGATCCAAGTTCTAATAATGCTTCATTATTCTCATCAATTTCTACCATCAGAATCTAGTTTTCGCTCATCCTAGTTTTCTCAATTTCAGATCTGATTTGTGTTCATCACAACAATAGCAGGGACTCATACGAATTCAAACATCAATGACAACATTCACACGAATTTCATAGCAGACATCAATTACACATACAGATCCACGCAAATTCATCATAAAATTCATCATAGATTCATCAATTTACACACCACACAGATCCTACATCTACCTTAAACCTACATCCAATATAGTAATTCGGATTAACCCCCTATACCTTGAATTTTCTGCAAAAAGGTTCTTTTTCGGGGTTCTACGGTTGATTCTCCCTTGTTCTATGTGCCCTAGCCTCATTTTCTCCGTTCTCTTCACTTTTACGATTGCACATAATAACTTCCCTAAATCCCACTTTTCTTTTTGTCAAACCTACCCCTTGGACCCCAATTATGACTTTTCCATCTTACATTCACTTAATCTTCCCAATAATACCGTCTTACACTTAATGTTCCTTTTAATTATTTTAAATAATAATAATATTAATAATAATAATCTAAATATGCAAATTATTATATTATTATTACTAACAAAAATAATCCTAATAAATTACTAATTCTAAGTGCCCCAGTATTCCCTTAACTCAATACTACCCCACAACACCACACAAATTCACCATGCGTCACAATATTCATCAAAATTCACCGAAACACCGAATAATCGTCATAAATCAATTAAATAAGTATTATAATTATGTTGGGGTGTTACAAGTGCCACCCTACACTCCACAACAAAATGATATAATTGAAAGGAAGAACAAGACCATCATGAATATGGTAAGAAGTATGTTAAAAGGTAAGCATTTACCAAGTAAGTTATGGGGTGAAGTTGTGTTGACTGCGACATGCATCTTAAATAGATGTCCAAGGAAGAAGCTAGAAGGAATCACACCGCAAGAATATTGGTATGGTGTAAAGCCTAGTTTAAGTCATCTGAAAGTGTTTAGATCCATAGCACATAGGCATGTGCCTGATTAGTTGAGAAGGAAATTTGATGACATGTCGTGCCAGATGATCCTGATAGGTTATCAATCGACTGATGGATACAAAATGTTCGATCCTTTGAGCAAGCAAGTTGTGATTAGCAGAGATGTGATCATATATGAGCTAAAGCAAATTGCAACAATCATGCATATAACCAATGGACCTTCACTAAAGGACCCTTGTCTCCTTATTCGGTATATAACTGATAGACATTCTCTCAAGGATCCTTGTCGCCATATCAAGAATATAATTGTTGGACCTTCACTGAATGATCCTTGCCGACTTATTAAGCAACAAATTCTTGGACCTCAATTGAAGAATCTTTGCCGCCTTACCAGGAAACTTGCTATTGGAATCCTTATAAAATTAGAATCACTCGCTCATTAGAAACACTTGAGGGACTCTCCCGCAAGCAATGCTTAAGGGACTCGTACACAAGCAAAGCTTGAGGGACTTGCCTAAACGAGAAATCTATCAAGTCAGGGCGACACTTAAGAAATTCGTCCCCTAATCTTCATCTCAGGGATATTTTCACTAGTTCAGATTATAAAGAAATAAATCTAAATAAAATAAGGCAAATCACCTCAAGGTTTGGATATTTTCATTTATAGGCCCTAAAAGGCGTGATTACAAATGGTCTTACTAAAGGAAAAAATATAAATAATGAAGGAAAATACACATACGCAAAGCATAAAATGATGCACATGCTCTCCCCTAAGTTACACTTAAGAAACTCGTCCCTTAATCTTCATCTCAGGGATTCACTTATCACGAATTTAAATTACTGTGCCCTTCCAAGGTATCGTTTCTTAGTGAGAAGTTAAGGTCTCCCTAAGAGACCATCTAGTTTGAGTCATGATTAGAAATTATAAATTCCCTTTAGTGCTAAACTCCATAAGGTTTCTTCGCCAACTCAAGGAGCAACAATAAAAAGAAACCAATAAACATATCGCCTAAAACAAGAGTATTATCATTAAAGAGACCCCGAAGGGCAATGTTGCAAGAAAAAGTCTAACGGGGAAATGAAGATAATACAAAAGAAAATTCCTAAAAGTTGTAAATGGTGAATCCATTTTTCAAGTTTTGCTTGAGGGACTTGACCATCTAAGTCTCGTATGAGGAACTTGATTATCTAAGTCTCTCCCGAGAAACTCACCTTTTAAAATTCCATTTGATGGACTCAACTATGTAAGTCTCTGTAGAGTAATTTGACTATCTAAGTCCCACACGAGAGAATCAACTATCTAAGTCTCGTGCGAGAGACTCAACTATCTAAGTCTCGCCTGAGGGACTCGATTATCTAAGTCTCGCCTGAAGGACTCAACTATCTAAGTCTTATTTTAGGGACTCGACTATCTAAGTCCCAGCTTGCAATAAATTTCCTATTACTTGGCTTAAATCACTATGCCTCTTCCTAGGCCTCGTGCTTGAGGAACTGTAGACTAAAATAATTTTGATTAGGCCATAAAGAGGACAACCAATAAATCATATGAACAAAAGTCTCTTAAAAGGGTCATAAGCGATGTTGTAAGGCCTCAAGAGCACATCAATGCAAAGAAATATAATAAGATCGAACTCATAGGGAGATGTATATGAGTATTGAGTTTTATCCTAACGGTGTTTGGCTAAAGCGAGCCTAATTTTGGTGATTCAGTGCAAGTGAATAAAAATTAATACAATAAAATAAAGCAGGACATGGGGTACATAATAGCTATCCCAAATTCCCAAATTAACGTTCTGATTTCAATTATGAGAAAATCGAGCAAGCTATAGAAAGTTATATAAAAGTGCACCACACCCTATTTTATGGCGTGCATATCTAGACGTGTTTCTGGAACAACTAATAGTATTTCTCAAATGAGAACGAGATACCTTGTCAGTTACGTTTCGAAAATGGTTGTATAGCAATCCGCAGTCGGATGCCGAATCACTACCTTTCAGTACATAATCGACATCTGGGTTGCCTCTGCTTTCGCTAGCCGACACAAATATATTCAAGTTTTCGGATTCTAAAATAACTTTTAAACTCTTATTTTCTCGCGATTCGTAAACAGATAAGTCAATTGGGGTTTGGCATGAGATATATCTCACGACTCCTTGTCTATAGGAAACTTCTCACTCATAGTGAGCTTGATTGAAAATAAGCAAAGTAAAGACATAAAAGAAATAACAAAGCAAAATAAAGAATATGAATGAAGATGAATGTTTGAATAACTTAAAGAAATCCAAAGAACACATTAGAAGTTTCCGAGAGATTACAGGATTAAAGCTTAGAACAAAAGCTGAAACCAAAATAAGCTGTAAAGCCAAGAGTCACCTAAATGCCACCCTTAGGTGTCTCCCCCATAAAATCTTAACAAATGACCACTATTTATACATGAATAGAAGAATTAAGGCTTCATAGTTTTGAGCACTAACATAAATGGTCATTTATTGATGAAAAATGGCAGTTTGGAAGTCAAGAATTTGGAAAAACGTTACAGAATTCCAAAATTTGCACCATAAACTAGGCCTGACACGAGCAATGTTGTCTGTCAGAGGGGTTGTGTTGTGGAAGACGGTCGTATCAGACAACACGACCAGACCGTGTTTTCCTTATGAATTTGCTACAGGGGAGCCTTCAAGGGCCAACACGGCTTGTGTCAGCTGACACGACCAAGTCGTGTTGGCCACAGGTATTTTGTAGTGGGCTGACTTACAAACGTGCATTTTCTATCTTTTTCACTTTAATCTTGCCAGATACTTCCTTATTAATTGAAATTAACAAAACACACAAAAGCGCATAAAAGTGAAACAAAACGATAAAGACACATACTAAAAAGAATAAAATAAGCTAAAAATACGCTCTAATAATCCCTTATCAATATGACAAGCCGGACAGATTAACGCTTGCCTGATCCACCTCGCTCGACTGTGATCCGGGTCGCCCAACCCATACCTATGTTCCTCATTCGATCCATCAGGTAACACGTGGCATACACAATATTTCTAAGGAAGTAAGTCAAATGCAACAAAAAATGGAATGAGGGGACTATTCCCTTGTAATAGAGAAATAGCTAATCCCCAATACTTCTACGACTTGGTAGAAAAGTAGGAAAAACTATTTCTCCTTTAGTTAGGGGTGTGCAAAAAAACTGGTTCACAAGAACCAAATTTAAAAATATGGTGCACCAATTTCAAAAATCCATATTATTTGGTTTAAAAACTAGTCCAAATTCATTTTACTAAAACCATACAAAACCAATGTCCACTTTTTAAAACCAATACATAAATGGTTAGTCCACTTTTTAAACATAATTTACTTTTTGTCTTGTTTTTGTTTCATAGTCATAAATGACAATTAAGGTATATATATATATATATATATATATATATATTAAAGAAACTTTGTGTTCTCATAGTCTCATAATGATGCATTTAGAGTCTGTTTGAATTAGATTTCAGAAACTGTATTTTAGTTTTTAAAATTTAAAAAATAGAAAGCTTGTTTGGATCTACTATTTTACAAAACTCTTTCTGAAAATCGTTTTTAGAATCATTGTTTTTAAAATAAAAAAAGTAGAACTGATAATACATGTTTTCCTCTTCTACTTTTCAATTTTGAACTAAAATTCAGAACGAAATCACACGAAAAAGTGGCTCTTTTCATTAATGGTAATCTTGTAATTTTTTGCAACTCATTTATAAAAAGTCAAATTATTATTATACTAAAGCACGTAAATGATATTAGTTACCACTTCAAATAATTTAAATTTAAGTTTTAAATATTTAATAAATTAAAGTATCATTCAACTTATTTATTAAATAATAATAAATAACATTAATCAACTTACTGCCAATTAATTTTATTTAATTAGTCAAAACAAAATTAAGGGAAATTTGATTTTAAAACTGGTCCAAACAAAAACTGGTTTTTTGGTGCAAACCGGTTATAACCAAACTGATCAAAACATAAACCGGCTTTAGAAAAATAAACCAGTTTTATCAAAGTGGTTTTAAAAACCAAACTGATCCATATATTTGGTTCAATTTTGTTTGGTTTTAGAACCATGCACACCTCTACCTTCAGTTAGTTACCCAACCCAAAAAGCTATTAACAACTACTCCAATCTCAAAACTTGAAAATTCATTGACTAATTTTATCAAATTCTGAAATACAAAATCTCTGGCTATCAAACACGTAAACAGACTCTCAATAACTGTAATTGTATTTCACAAGGACAAAATTATACATTAATTTTAAGAAAAAATATTCAAAATTTTTGTTATAAATTATCATTCCAGATTAATAATAGTTTATCCAATTTTAATTTGCAATTATAAAAAAGCCATGTTAAATTGTGCACTAAACGCACATGTTTAAAAAAATCTTATAAATAAAAATACTGTTAAAAAAAAAACGTTAAAACTTCTAAAAAAGTTAAGCCACAACTTCCAAAATGAAAACTTCTTATATTTAGTTTCTAATTTAATAATAGAGTCCAACAAAGTTCAACAACTTTTCTTGCCGACGACGAACGACGTCGTTTCCACCATCAGCGCCGTTATCTTAATTAAGAAATCCAAAATATACGGATTAGTTTATTCATAGTTCATTAATTATCGCCTTGCATGCTTAATCATATCACTGATCACCGAGAAAATAACAATGAAAACAATAGAAAAGAGCGAGAAAATAAAAAAATCAGTAAAAGAATCCAACAATAACAGAATAAAATATCCCACTACCATTACTCTCTCTCCTCATTGTGATTCCGTTTTTCTTGGAACATGGAAATCATGCACAGTAATGGTTTTCTACTCATCTCTTTGCTACTTAAACCCTAACAACTTTAACCGCTAATCATTTTCCACTTCGATCTCTCTCTAGGCTTCTCTCTCACTTTTCTCAATTTTGCTCTTGTTTTGCAGGTTTCTGATACGTAATGGCGCCAAAGCGAGGGATTACCTTCGCCAAGAACGGAAGCAAAGGAGTTCGTTTCCCTGTTTTACGATTCCTTCTTCTCTGTGTTCTTACGCCTCTTGTTTTCTTCCTCAGTCGGGGTTCTCGTGTTGCAGGTTAGTTCACTACCTTTTGAGAATTTTGTAATTGATTTCGTAGACTTTTGTATTAGAAGGGGAAATTCGACTTTTATGATTTTTGAAAGTGTTTATTGGATTTTTGTTTTTGTTTTTGTGTTGTTGCTTTATTGGGAAATTAGATTAGGGAAGGGTTGTTTAGAGAATAAGGTAACTATGATGAAGTGTTGTTGACGTCACTATTTTACTGACATTCTTTAACTGGCATTATAGGATAAACCCTTATAGTAGTACAACTTATTCTTGCATTAATCTCACTCAGTATCTGATTCTTTGTTTTGATAGAGATGAATGTTAGGTAGTATTGGCAGTGCTAAGTATTTTATACTATTTAATGCTCTATGTCTAGAGAATGTGGGATTAGTTTGGTGCGTGCATATAAACGGTGGGCGGCCTATGGTCGATAGGCTCTGATTTCATATTAGAGTTTGACCTAACTCATCCTTACAAAACCAGCTTATAAGGTGAGGGGTGTCACTCTCTATATAAACTCTTTAGATACTCCATGTCTAACTAATGAGGGACTTGAAATCTTTCCAATAATCTATATAATGCGGTACATTGAAACTGAAGTGTCATGTAAGGGAAAAAGGCTTTATTGTGATTCCTTGAATGGTAATCTCTTAGTTAGTTGACAACTGAGTTAGTTATTTAGTTAGCGGTGCAAGACTGGAAACTATAAAAATAGAAATGAGATTAAAGGGGGAATCTTTGGTTTTATTAGGAAATTGGTGAGTGAGCACCGAGTCTCTCCAATATCTGGACTGTAATAGTTCTTTTCAATCAATAGACACCATTTTTTTTATAATCTAATCAAGTTCCTATCAACTGGTATTAGAACTCCTATTTTGGAGCTGTAGGGGAATTATTCCTGTAAATGACTTTAGTGGATGTGACTTAACATTTGATGGGAAGGAGGCTGCCATGTAGCTCATCCAAATCAGTGTTATCAAATTGCCCCGCCATGGATGCTATGGCAGATTTACATGGCGGTTTTTGGGCTCGCCGCAATGGTAAATATCGGCCGCTATTGCGGGTTTTTCTGCCATAATCCGCAATAACGGCGCCGCAAAGCGGCCGGTATGGCGGAATTTTGCCTCTACGCCATGGACCGCCATCCGCTATCGACAACACTGATCCAAATACATAAGCATTTTGGAACCATTAGAGTCCTGAGGGAATAAAGTTATTGCATGAGGTGGCCTTAAAAGAAGGAGAAGAATTAGAATGCACCAGGGTGGACCTTTGAGAAAGTGGTGCTCAAGAGATTTGAATCAGAGGTTTGACTTTCCCTTCAATATTCTGGATCTAAGGAGCAAGTGAGGGGTGAAGTTCATGATGACAACAATCTGGAAACTAAAGGCAACCCATGAAGTAAAAACACAACCTCTCAACATCAAGGGTTGTGAATCGACAGAAGAAACCCAAAACAGTGGAGGTGGTGGAGAACAATGGGATATTAAGACTGTGGTCAACTCGTGTCACAGGAGAAACAAGTAGAACAGGTACTAGGAGAAGAAGGTAAAGGAGTGAAAGGTTGGTCATGCAATGGTGGAAAAGAGACGGGAGAACAAAGCCCAAATGGGTTTTTTGTGGGGGCTAGTAGGAACATTGAAGGGTGTTGTGGAGGTGGTGGTGTCGACATGGAGGTTATGATATTGAAAATGGAAGAATTGTATGTGATTGAGACGGGTGAGTCTTGAACAGGACAGAGGCACTGCTGTCGCCACTGGAACTGTCAAACTCAAGCTCTTCAATTCAAGGTTGAAGTTTCAACTTTAGAGATAGTAGTGTGATCACTTCCATGAGGTTAGTTTGTTGTCCTTTTAGACTCAAACAAAAGCAGAGGAAAGTCTTGGTAAAGGTAAGATGGGTCAAAGCCCAAATTGATAAGATGATCAAATTTTGTTGTTGCTTGTTGGTGCTTTCTTTGACTTGTTGGTACATTTGTAATAGCATAAAATATGTATATTAGTGAAATAAGAATTGAAATATTTTGTCTTTTCTCTTTAAGTGACCGGACTATCAACTTCAGTTGTTCCAAGTGGTATGGTTCCTCTTAAGTTAAGTCTTGGACTCAAGCCTTCTAAATTGAAAAATAGTTTTATCCTTTTGAGTGAGTTCACTTGACTTGACTAAGATTAGTTGGGATTCAATGTGATAGTCTAAAACACAAACACACAAATTGAAAGGGGAGCCTTGGTGCAACGATTGAAGTTACTGTTAGGTGTCTAGAGGACATGACTTTCTGTTGTGACATTAGCCTCTTGCAGCTGCAAAGGTAAGGCTTCCTACAATAAATATGCAATAGATCTATGGCGGAGCTTTCCAGAACATGATTGTCCTTTCTTCTCTATGTTGTAGGATTAATGGTAGAGAGACTATCAGTTCTCACTTTTGTTAATAGACTGTTAAATTGTGAGAACTGAAATAGGGTACATCTATCTTCTAGTTTCTTCTGCCTATTTCCCTTCAATGAGAAAGAAAAAACAGTTATTAACATCTCAAAATTTTTCTATAAGCATATATATTAGTTTAAGCTGGTGTACTTACTTGAAATGCCTTGTGCAGATCAAAATGATATTTCAGCTGTTCCAGATACACAGGTAGCCTGTTTTGAGTGATATTGGCCATGCAAACTATATAATGGATATCACTTATATATTCTTTTCTTGTTTGACTTAAAATAAACTGTCGACTGCAGCAGGTTGCCAAATGGAGAGAGTGGAATGCATTGCAAGACCTTAAATCACTTTTTTCGAAAGAGGCAAGCTTAGGCTTATAAACAATTGATCCATATTTATCATTTAATTTTTTCACGTAAGATATTTCTAATTAATGTTATATTTTAGGTTTTTGATGTTATTGTGTCCAGCACAGATGACATGGGGCCATTGAGTCTTGACAATTTTAGAAAAAATATGTCTGCATCATGGAGAGTTGTTGGATTAGAGACTTCAAATATTGCTTATGAGGTTTGGAGGACTGACGTGCATCTGCGTGGAAATTTCAATTCCTGTATTTAAAATAAATAAAAATAGGAGGCATTATTGTTTTATTGCTTTCAAATTTTAATTCATGTTTAATTGTTTAATTAAAGCTAAAGCAACCAACAACACATGGTAGACAAGAAAAACTACAGGTGAAGGAAGGAGGATCTTCAGGTGGCATCATACTCTATACTCTGTAATATGCCTATGTTGCTTTAATTTACACTACAACTCTCTTTTTATATGCAGGGGGTCTTGCTCAGTGGACTGATAGCCCTGCACGGCAAGTCCGAAGGGTGAGCATCATTATTTGATATTTTTCTTGTTAGAACTTATATATGGCTTGTTTGGACACACCTTGTGTTAGTGATTGTTTGCACTGTAGCTCATTTTAGTCTTGCTTTTTGACAACAAAGGAAAAAGTAACTTTTCCACTTCAAATGACTTCTAGCTTAGCTAAAAATAACTTCGTCCATAGTACATTATTGACACATGTTGAAATTTGTAATTTTCTTTGGAGTATTTACTCTCTTTTGGTTAATTTTGCCTAAAAGTAATTTTATCCAACTTGATTAAAAATAACAATATTAGAGAGTGTTGGGCTAACACCTATAGTAGATAAGATGGTGGAAAATAGACTTAGGTGGTTTGGGCATATAGAGAGAAGACATGTTGATTCAGTGGTAAGGAGATTAGATCAGATGGAGAGGAGTGAAACAATTAGAGGTAGAGGAAGACCTAGAAAATTATAAGAGAAGTTATTAAGAAAGATTTCGAGAATAATAAATTGGATAGAAACATGGTCTTGAATAGAGTATTATAGCAGAATTTGATCCATGTAGCCGACCCATTTAGTGGGATATGGCTGGTTGTTGGTTGTTGGTTGGTTGGTCTTACACTCTTACTGAATCACATGTGGCATGTCCGAGATACAACTTGTTCTTCCAATGGCGAAATGTCGACAATGATGTTCTGGCAATGATGTTTTGTTTAAAGCAAAAATTGTGTTTTGACCTAGTGTTTTTTATTTTAGGAATGGGATTTTTCACGTTCTTCATAACTATTTCTGCAGAAATTAATCGGAAAAAGGCGGGAAAAGCGTGCCTCTGAGTTGGTAAAGATGGACAATGAAGTAATAGTAAAACTCGAAAATGCAGCTATTGAACGCTCAAAATCTGTTGAGTCAGCCATATTGGGTAAGTACAG
This sequence comes from Lathyrus tuberosus, assembly GCA_022829125.1. NCBI lineage: Eukaryota > Viridiplantae > Streptophyta > Magnoliopsida > Fabales > Fabaceae > Lathyrus > Lathyrus tuberosus. Next base: position 1,338,478 of record JALAZF010000153.1, read on the forward strand.
CATTTGGAGGAAAGAAATTGAGAATGAAAATGCTGATTCTTCTGTTCGGTTTATGCGGGACCAGATCATTATGGCTAAGGTCTATGTGAGTATTGCAAAGATGAAGAACAAACTTGAGCTGTACCAAGAGCTGCAGTCTCGGCTCAAAGAGAGTCAACATGCTTTAAGTGATGCAATCTCTGATTCAGATCTTCATCATAGGTTGGTGTTAGGTGGTATTTATCTGCGTTTTGTTTTCCTTTGTCTGAATATACTGCTTAGCTAATGTAGTGTAATTATCTATAGTACACATGAACAAATAAAGACTATGGGCCAAGTTCTGTCAAAAGCACGAGGACAATTGTATGACTGCAAGTTGGTCACTGGAAAATTGAGAGCAATGCTACAAACTGCTGACGAGCAAGTTAGGAGCTTAAAGAAACAAAGCACATTCCTTAGTCAGTTGGCTGCTAAGACCATACCAAATGGAATTCATTGCTTATCTATGCGCCTCACAATAGATTACTACCTTCTTCCTCCTGAAAAGAGGAAGTTCCCTATGAGTGATAACCTGGAGGATCCCAATCTTTATCATTATGCACTATTTTCCGACAATGTCTTGGCTGCATCTGTTGTTGTGAACTCAACTGTTACAAATGCAAAAGTGAGTGAGACAGTCTTTTTATGTAACGAATGTTTCATGTGCACGATTTATTTTATAGATGGCAAATAACTTGTTCCTCCACTGTAGGAATTGCATATCTTTTGCGTGTACTCCATCTATGATTTGAAAAATTATATGATTAAGACAATCCTTATTGTCTGAATGATTTTGTATTCATTGTTGCAGGATCCTTCAATGCATGTTTTCCACCTTGTTACTGATAAACTCAACTTTGGAGCCATGAACATGTGGTTTCTTTTGAACCCCCCTGGAAAAGCTACAATACATGTTCAAAATGTTGATGATTTTAAGTGGTTGAATTCATCCTACTGCCCTGTATTGCGGCAGCTTGAATCGGCAAAAATGAAAGAGTATTATTTCAAGGCTGGCCATGCAACCACATTTACTTCTAGTGCTTCCAATATGAAATATAGAAATCCAAAATATCTCTCGATGCTCAACCATCTGAGATTCTATCTTCCAGAAGTTTATCCTAAATTAGATAAAATCCTTTTTCTTGATGATGACATCGTTGTTCAAAAGGATTTAACCGGATTATGGGCAGTTGATCTTCAGGGTAAAGTAAATGGTGCAGTCGAAACATGTGGTGAGAGTTTTCACCGATTTGACAAATATCTTAACTTTTCTAATCCACATATTGCAAGAAACTTTGATCCAAACGCTTGTGGTTGGGCATATGGGATGAATGTATTTGATCTCGAGGAGTGGAAAAAGAAGGATATCACTGGCATATATCACAAGTGGCAAAATATGGTGAGCCTTTGAGTATAACATTAGTTTGCATCAGAGTCTCTTTTAACACACAAATAGGTGAATACAATTTTTTTTTACTGACCTAGCTTATTTTTCTATCTGATTCTAGAATGAAGACAGGGTTCTGTGGAAGCTGGGGACATTACCTCCGGGGTTAATGACATTCTACGGGCTCACACATCCTCTAAATAAATCGTGGCATGTCCTTGGTTTGGGTTATAGTCCAACTGTAGATCGATTGATGATAGAGAATGCAGCAGTTGTACACTACAATGGTAACATGAAGCCGTGGCTAGAGATTGCCATGACAAAGTATCGGCCTTACTGGATAAAATATGTCAAACACAATCACCCCTATCTCCAGAACTGTAAGTTATAATAATAGTCATGTATTTTTGATAATTTGGTACAGAGAATAGTTATCTCTTTCTTCTCCAACCTTCCCCATTTTCTTTCATCTTTCTGGCATGGATATTTCAATTAGAGAGTCTTGCTAGAATGATGATCATTGTCCTGGAACCTAGAAGGGCCAACGTTAATGCTTGTTTGATGTTTACCTCAACATCTTCCCTTTCCACATTGATTTTTGCTTTCAATTCATTTAATTTGCCTAAGCAATTCTCACCCATTTGAAACAAGGTACAGAAGTAGTTACCTTGCTTACCATTAAAAATTCCTCATTGTACAATAATCTGATTCTGATACTTGGGACATGACTTGAAATTGAATATCATATTTTTATATATTCTTTGGAAAACATATATTGTTAAGTTTTGAGAGTTATGTTATTTACATGTGCCAATTGTTATCTCTAAAATCACAGGACTTCCCAGGTATTGTGTTCATCTGATTATATTTCTTTTAATATTTTCTGTTTATTTTTTCCCCTTTTAGATCAGTTGTGACCGTGAGACTTGTATGTGCAAGGAATTGCTTGTTTGGCGATTTAGTATAATTTTAGTAGGGTTCCTGTTGTCTGTGGCTATTTAATTAAATGTTACATATTTAATAATGTGGCCACTTAATAACTGTGTAAAAAAAATAAATTTTACTAATTCGAGTGTTAGATTATTATCATAGTATTTTAAGGATTAACTATACAAAGTTTTATATACATTTGGACTCACACTAGTGGACTTGCTATTACCAAAAGGATAACACACATAATGATCATTTTGGTAATAGCAAGTCCAGTCGTGTGAGTGCACTATCAACTTTTTGGTGATAGGTCTGTCATCCTTTTAGTGTCAGAACTTTCTGTTATCATCCTTTTGGTGATGATTATTTTTGCAAGTTAATCAGTGTTCACTCGAGGGTCAACATTGATCTGGTATTTCACTTCCTAAGCATTTTCTTTCTTTTCAGACAAATCCAGAGTCTTCTTCATATCTAATTGACTTCTACCTTGAAAGAATGAACATCGTAGCAGTTCATCTTACTAGGTTTAAGACAATTAGATAGGGGCATCTGTCATACCATAAATTTGTTCGACCTGTATATTACCTTCATTTGTATTTTCATCTACTGACCGTTATTCAAAAAATCAAAAAATCAAAAAAATATGTTGTTTCTGCTTGTTGTCCAAACTCAGGGTTTCGCAAGGTTGAATTGAATTAAATCAAGGTTCATTCAGATGTGTGCGTGCAGTGAGGTTTCAGGTCATGTGTGTGTGCATTGATGTTTTCAGATGAGAGTTTGTGTCAGTTCAGATTCCAAATTAGGGTTTTGTGCAATAGAGATCATATTGCAAATCCTGATCCTTTATGCATGATTCAAGAGGATTCACAATGAACTTCATCAGGGTTGATTTGTGATTCAAACTTTAGAGGCTAAGATCGGTTCTTGGTTTCACAAGGGCAACTCATTCACATTATTTTCTCAATTAGCCATTTTATCATTATCCACTTCAAATCCATTTAATCCATTTTAGTCTATTTTTCCATATCCATATCCATTTCAAAACCATGTTTTTCCATTATATCCATATTTTCATTAAAAAAAAAACATTTGTCAATTATCCATTTATTCCATTATCCATATCCATTTCAAAACCATGTTTTTCCATTATATCCATATTTTCATTAAAAAAAAAACATTTGTCAATTATCCATTTATTCCATTATCCATTTAAACCCAACATCATTCTAGTCCAAAGCCCATTCACAAATACTCTACAAAAATATAAGCATATCCATGCATTTTTTTACGAGAATTTCTTAATCCACCCCTTGATGCTCTTAGGCACCTCGCAAAATTCCTTTTATGCCCACTGCTTCCAGTCGAACGCACCATTTTTTTCTTTACGCTGGATGCTTCCGTAGACATATATACGGAAAAAGTTCTGTAGATGCACCTCCGAAATCTTATCAGAACAGAGTTTTTTATTAAAAAAGTCAAGTTTCGTTGGTCGGAGATGAAAATTAACTGTTGCAGATGAATATAAAATAACATACATCAGTAAATGAAAGCTCCAAGAATTTGACTAAATTTTGGTAAAACATAATGTTGTGAAAGATGTTCCAACATGAAGGTTTCTGCCCCAAACCAAAGATGTCGAATGAGATGTTCCAGCATGAAGACTCAACATCATGACTATCACAGCAGGTTTGTTTTTAAATTTGTTCCAAGATTCAAAGCGGGATTGTTGTAACACTTCAAAATTTGCCCTCATGTTTCTAGCACTAACTGGTTTATGCTTCATTTCATTTTGCATATGCATTTGTGCATATCATTGGTTCTCTGCATGGGATCAAGGTATCCTTGTTAACCCTCAAGAGGAGGATGTGTCTTTCAAGGCCAAAGAAAGAGAATGTACTCAATCTTGTGGTGTTCATGTTCACCAAAGTCTCTTACCAAGTCTGCACAATAATCAGAAGCATCAGACATTTATTTTATCAGCAGATGGGTTGATCATTTCAGAATCAAGGTCATAAAGCAGGGTTAATTTGATCTTGTTCCAGACAGGTTTTCTATCATGTTTCAGGCATCATTCAAGGGTATTATCAATGACTAAGGATTAGATATGAAGCAGGACTCAAAACAAGTTACAATGAGGCAATTTTCACCATTTTTCCTTGGTGCAATCGATTGCACCCCTTCAGTTTTCATATTTTTAGCCTTTGCAAGGGTGTGCAATCGATTTGCACTGCCGTGCAATCGATTGCACTATGACGGATTTGCCCAAAACCTTAATTTTTCAGCACTATATCAATTTCCAATGCACCACATTCATTTGGGATCAATGCTATATCAGTAGAAGGATCTAGAGGATTGCAGAATTTGATTTTATTTCCATCCAATTTTCACTCTAATTCCACATTCCCTTTCCAAGTTTATTTTCCACTTCCAATTCCACTCACTAAACCTCATTCCAAACCCAAACTTAACTCCTAACCTAGAGGTTATTTAACCAAATCAATTCCAAACCTCACCAACTTGGATCATTTTCACTCATCACTCACTCTCAATTTTCAGAATTCTCTCTCACATTTTCACTCTCAACCTCTATTTTCAACCTCACTTAGAGCTCTTCCCTAGAGATTAACAAGTTCGTCATTGGAACTTGTTAATTCTGGAGCTAAAGCCTCTAATTATCATTCCATTACTTGATTTCATTGGTGATTTTCGTTTGGATCTAGATCTGGAATTTCAGAAGTGCTTATTGGAAGTGATTTTGAAGTATTGTTAGCTTGTTGCTTGGATCTTGAAGTTTCTTTCTAGGATCTTGAAGTTTCTTGCTAGGATCTTGGATTTCTTGCTTGGATTCTTGGATTTTCGTTTGCAACACTTACCAAAGCAATTCTCAGCTTTGTAGGTTGGTTTTTCTTAGATCTATACTTGATTTAGCTTAATTCTAACTTATACAATGTAGATCCATGGTTTTCATTGTGATTGGATCCATTTTCTTGATTTGATTCATGATCTTGTTGTTTGATTGATGAAATGTGTGTTTGATTACTGATATTTGATGTGGATTTTCGTGTATGTTTGATTACATGATCATTTGGATGTTTGGATAAGTGATTGGTGCTGAAAAAGTGAATATGAGAAGTGATTTATGCAGGTTTGCTACTGTGCAATCGATTTGCACCCTGTTGTAATCGATTGCACCTGTGTTTTTTCACTAGAAATTGCATTCTGTAACTGTGCAATCGATTTGCACCTGTAACTTTTGTGTTTTTGGCTTGTTTGGAAGCATGTATTGATACCTATTCCACCCCTAACCTTCATGGTTTTGTATGATGCATATTTGTGGAATTTTCTAGGGTTGTTTAACCTCTAGTTGCTGGATGTATGTGAATCTTTGATGCACGATTTTTCGATTGTTGATTTGTTTGTATTCTTGAAGCATGTTCATGATGCATATTGGTTCATGCGTGGACAATAACTTGTTGAACTTGTGTAATCTCTTGGAAATGAATGTGATGTGATACATTTGAGTATGATGCTATGGTGTGCATAAGTTGGATCATGTATGCTTTTTACTTTGCTTGAACATTTGTTTTCCTTTGAGAATGATCATGGTATATGTTCAACTAGTCTTGATGCATGTTGTGAGCTTAGGAGTTGATGTTTCTTTTTGTCTTTCTTGGATTAATATTACATGTTTAAGGTTCTGATTTTGCCTTGGCACTTGGTGTATGACCTTCTTTTGGTATTGTCTTACTTGTATGAGAACATTTGAATCATTTTGGACTCAATCTTGTTGAACACATGCCTAGTTTTGACATATGCTTTGAGTATGATATTTGATGTTCCTTCTTGATTGGTTTGAGATTGATTATGGTTCATGGATTATGCTCTTGCTACTGCCCACTTGGATTCACATCATGTTTTCACTTCTCTTGGTCATTGTTGATGGATTTCCATGATGCATTTCATTAGCATTTGATTGTTGCTACTTTGGTTCATGATGCATGTTAAGTTCTGACTTTGTTTCATTCTCACCTCACTTTGTTCACATAACTTTTGTGTGTTGATTAATGGTGTTCAATTGTGATTCCAATGCAAGTTTGTTTGCACCCTTTCTTGTTTGCTTCTAACTTCTTGTGTGAACTTCAATGTGTGATCCTACGAAGCATGTTTGGTGGTATGAATTGGATATGATATACATGATGGCTTGCTGCCCAACTTTGTTTCTTATCTCATGTTTCACTTTCTTCTTCATCTCTTACTTCTTTTCTTTTCTTCTTTGTATCCTAAGACTTGTTTAAGTCTTGGATTTGCTTTTGCATGCTCCCTTAGGGTTCCCTAGTCCAACTTAATCTTTGATTAAGCTTGGAGTAGGGTAGCCATTAGGATTCAAACCATGTATGCTAACATTAGGTAGAATCTTCCCTTCTTACCTCAACCTTAGGGCCACTTTTGCATGACAATATTAGGATATAATTCCCTTAGTGTTTTCTTTTCAACCTTTGAGTCTTCTCTTCTCATCTCATAACAAGTCTAAAACACTTAATAAAGGCAACAAGCATTGTACGCCATGAGCCTTAAGTACGTGGGAAATGAGGGGTTTCCCTTCATTTTTCTAGAGTGTTTAGCGGACGTCTCGTCTTGGGGTGATTCGCGACGCATTCGCTCCTAGGTCATAGACTTTAGTGCAATGTGAGTTTCAAACTAACTTCAATTCACTTCTGTCTAAAAAACACAAAAACAAATTCAATTCTTTTTCATCCTTCGGGATTGTTGGGTTTCAAATCATTTTCAGAAAAGAGCACGTTACTTCCGTTCAGCCGCAAACAGGCATCGACCCTAACTGCCGGACGCGAACCTAATGTCGCTCATAAAAAACTCTTTCCACCTTTTCGACTAGTAGGTCGAACTACGACTGCTCTGACTTCCTTTCTCTCGTCTGATTGAGGATACGTAGGCACAAGACGACGATGTCTTGGCGAGCAACCTCCCCCCCATCCACCCGTAGTCCTCCGAACTACGTTGACTCTGACTTTCCCATTGCACAAGGGAATACGTAGGCCTAGGACGACAATGTCCTACCGAGTCACTTTTTTTCCCTTTTTTCACCTTTTGTTTTTCCCCGTTTCGTTTCCGTTTAGCAGTAGGCTTTAGATAACTCACCCTTTGATTAGACGACAAGCGTAGATCCCATCGAGTACGATGGACGCGTGGGGGTGCTAATACCTTTCCCTCACGTAACCGACTCCCGAACCCGGACTATGGTTGCGATGACCATGTCTTCTACCTTTTGAGGTTTCTTCGATTGTTTCCTTTCCCTGCGTCGGGATAAATAACGTTTGGTGGCGACTCTTCTATTCTATTTTCGCCGGTTGTATTTTTCGCAGTTGCGACAACTGACGACTCTGTTGGGGACTCTGGTTCCCTATGCGAGTCAATCCTAGCGCTTGTCTGTTTTCATTTCATTGGGTGTTTACTGTTGTGCATTATTTGTTGTATATTACTGTATTTTACTGCATTTATCACATTTGATTACTGTTATCATATTGCTCTGCTGCTGTTTGTAACTACTCAGTTTTCGTGTGCGTTTTATTTAATTGAGTCGTTTGATTATTTTATTATTATTTTATATTATTTTCGACTTTTATTTGAAAATATGTTATTTTTCAATGTTGTGATATTTTATCGGGTTTGGGATCGTTTGCGAGATATTTGAGTGTGGGGGGTATTTTGGTCATTTTAGGATATTTTTCATTAAGTAAGGAAATAGAAAATAGAAAGAGAGAAAAATAGAAAGAAAGAAAGGGGAAAGAAAGAAAAAGAGGAGAAAAGAGAAGAAGAGAAATAGTGAGAAAACTTGGGAAAATCAAAGAAATCAACTCCTAGAATCGGTTTAATCGGGTAAGGGTGCGAAACTCAATTATTGTATGATTGTGTATGATTATGTATGTGTATTTGTGATGTTTGTTGGATTGAAATGAAGAAATTTAGTAAAACCCATTTTTGGTAAAATTGATTAAATGTGGTTAAAATCATGTTTTTAGTATCCATAATTGTTGGTACATGATAGATACTTGTTATTGGACATTGTATTGACAATTTTCTGGTGTGTAGGTGAAATTTAGGGTGTTTTGGATTGGAACCCGTAAGCAAAATTATGCAGAAGAAATTTTTCTGGTTTTTCCAGGTCATACGCGTATGGGGAATGTTCATACGCGTATGGACCTTGGCCATATGCGTATGGAGGGCGAGTCATGGGCCAATACGCGTATGAGATGGTATTTCACTCGGCCATCTGCCCATTTGCGTATGATACGCGTAGCATTTCAGGGCAATATGCGTACGAAGTTGGGCATTACGCATACGGACTTTTACACGTGAACTTTGGGAAAAATGAGTCTCTGCTCATACGCGTATGGCTCAGGGCAATACACGTATGGACAGGACAATTGCAAAATGGAACTTTTCAAAATATCCTTTTTCGTTTTCTTTCGTAACTTGTGTTCCGTTTATCCGATTTTTACATTCTTGGTGTCGTTGCGTAGCTATTGAGCTGTACTTTCTTGTTATGATGATTTAGAAATTGTTAGTCGATTTAATTATGTCGGAAAATTGGGAATAGTGTCGGTCGTCGACTTTTGTCGTTGTAGTAATGCGTAATTGATATGTATTAAGCAAGGTGCTGTTGTATGATGTAAATATATATGTGTTTAGATGGGGTTGAGATGATTTGTGGCCGTATGACAATTAAATGCATTGTTTTGGGCATAAGTGCAAAGTGTGATTTTGTTGGTGTAGATGAATGCATGTATGTGCGTGCATATTAAATGTCATGAGTCCTTGTATGCCAAGCATCATGATATGCATTGTTGAGACGCCCTGAGTGGCGGTTTGGATTCCAGAGGAAATTCGCTATAACTTCGTGTGCCCATGTGGGGTGTGAGCGATGATTATAGACGATCGTGTGCCCATGTGAGGTGTGAGCGATCGGGTCGTGTGCCCGTGTGGGGTGTGAGCGATCCATAAACACCGTGTGCCTGTGTGGGGTGTGAGCGGTGAGGAACATCGTAGGCCCGACGGGGAGTTACAGTGATGTAATGAGCGATGATTCCAGCAGAGTTCCTGAGTGAACTAGTGATGAGAAACAATGGAAGTCGGTACCGCATGTGCATATGCCTAGAGTCGTTGCGTCGGTCTCTTGCATTTGCATAAATCATTTATGGTTGTTTATGTGTGGATTTGTGGATAAATTGATATATGGATATGTGTTGGTGATGAAAATATGTATTGTGTCTTGTAATGCCTTGTGTTTGAATTATGGTGTGAGTTGTGGTGAGAACTGTATATATGTGTATTTTTGTGTTATATATAATTATATGCAACTGTATTATGATTGTTTTTCTCACCCTTCTGCTGTTTTATAATGCTCTATGAGGCATTGCAGATTAGAGTTGCTGGAGGTATCTTTGTGAAGCTTTGCGTCTTCATTCTTTTGTCGGTCGGCTCTGATATGTGACACCGGGTAGTTAGGGAGGCCGTTAGTTATTATTGTGTATTCTGTATATATAAACTTTTGGCTTGTGCATGTACAACTTGATGTATGACAAACTTTTCATGTGATATATATGTATGTTATTCAGTTTTAGATTTCCGCTTTTATTCTAAATTCTGAAATGTGGGTGTAAGGAACTGAGTTCCTCTGTTGATTGCTACCCCACTGTTGCATATCTATATGAGCAGGTGTTGTATGTTTTGTTTCAATTTGATGCGACCCCTCGGTCTATACCATGATAATTTAAATATACTCTGACGAAATTTTGAATTTTCTTTTACTGCTTTTTATTAATTGGGGGTTTAGATTGTGGGTGTTACACTGTTGTGCTGTTGGGTGGGTTGGTTCCATGAGAGATAAGCCCAATACACAGGCTTGAGTACACACCTAGGACTAGAGTGGAAATTAGTGTGGCCTACGTAGCGTCTTTGTACGTTTGGTTTACATGAAATCCACATCCAGACGAGGTTTTCTTGGGAGATATTCTGATTTGTGCGTCTTGTGCATTTCAGGGTGTTAACCTTGGAAGCTGTCGACTCTGGCGGCCATTCCCCGAGGACTCAGTTGAGGCGCTCCTCCTAAGAAACTAGAAATTTCACAAAGTCATGAAAAAAAGTGATTTTTACCCAACTTTGCAAGACCATAACATGTGATCCAAGCAACCTTTTTCTTCCATCCAAAGCTCAAATGAAAACTCTCATTACATACTACAAGAATGTCAACTACACCTCATCCCAAATCCTCATGGATTTTGAGTTATGGATTTATCAAAATCACAAAAAATGAAAAATGAACACTTTTTCAACACTTAGTGAAATTTTGGGCAGAATCTGCTTTGCATTTTCACCAACTTTGAGGCCATTTTTCATTATGAATCTAGACGATCCAAGACCAGAGTTAAACATCAAAGTTGAAGTGTGTTATAGGGGCTTTCCAAAAAGTACAAGAGCCTCCCATGGTTCAACTTGAGCAAGAAGTTATAAGCCTCCAAAAATGGAATTTTTCACCCTGCCCACACAAAGGCGTGAAAACATAACTTGGTTCCCACAATTTCTTTGGGCCAATTTTGGACACTTGCATCATTTCATTTCTGTCCAAGATCAACCTAAATGATGAGGGATCTGAACATAAGACCAATAAGTCAAGAACCAATCCTTTTGGCATTAGATCATCAATTTTCAAATCCAAAAACCAAGTTTGTCATGAAACATTGAAAGGATGCATTGAGGTGGCATGCATCAGTCCATGACAGTCCATTTGAGTCAAGATTGTTTCAAAAATCTGAAGACCTAAAGCTTTAAAGATCAGCCCAAGTCAATGGCTAGAGGAGACTTGGTACCTTGACATTTAAGAAAGTGATACATGGGCATATCCATTGGATAATAGAGTGAACCAACCCCCATTCACTATTCCTTCAAAAAAAACTTTCTCTACTATAAATAGAGGTCACTTTTGATTTTCAAACCACAGCAAAACAATACCATAACCTTGTTTTCTCATTCTCCCTCTCTTACTTAAAATTCAAGTTTCAAAGGAGCAATTTGGGAATTCTCAAAACTAGAGCATAAATTCCTCAAACAACCATCCAAACACCTCATAAACTATCCCTTGAAGGTGTTCAAACCTTCATCCTCATTGTACAACACCAAAATCAGAAAGTCAACCTCCAAAACCTCAAATTTTGACTTTTCTGCATTTTTCAAGCCATGTCTTGATCCAATCACTTTTAAAGCCAAACAACACTTCAAATACTCTCCAAATATCATCTCTAAACTGTTCTAACAAGTTTCCCTCAATTGTAACACCAATTGAGGGAGTTACCATTTTGGTCACTTTTGCCACTTTTGCAAAAGAGTCAATTTCTGTTCCAGAGCTTTCCAGTTGATTTCGATCATCCTAAAAGCTTCTAAGGGGTCTATTAAGAGTGTCCAAAGCATTGAATTACTTCTGGCACAAGCATCTTGAAAGTTAGTACAACGAGCTTTAAGAGGTAAGTGCATAACAACTTGAACTCTTTAAAATATGCATTGCTTTGATGTCCATTGATCATGAACATGTCATACATATTATATGTACGTGTTGTGTTTGAACCAATTTACCATGCTATTATTGCTTGTATGAAGTGGTAGCATAGAATTTGCAAAATTTGGCCTATTTTGAAACCACTATCGGGTTTTAAAATGTAGGCATTTTTAGAAAATTCTAAAACCACTATTGGATTCCTCATGAAAGTCTAGGTAGGATCCATCTAAATTTCATCCATTTTCATGGATAAATGAAGAAGTTATGATCTTCTTGCAAATTCCTCAAAAATCTAGTTTTTGCCTTGGCCTGACCTAGAAAATAGGTCACCCTTATATGTTTATGGGGTGGTTTTGATACACGGATGTATCACCACCCCAGTGGTAGCAGCGTGTGTTTGTTTGGTTAGAGGGCGTGGGTTCAACACCCACTCAGACCATTTTTGGTTCCCTTTGCTTTTTACTTTTTCTTCTTCTAATTTTTTATTATTTTCTTAATTAATTTCAAAAATTAATTTCTCATTCAATTTTAATTATTTTTTATTGGTTATTTTTTTCAAAATTCACAAAATTGTTAAAATATTTTATTTTACAAAAAAATCAAATTTATATTATTTATTTAATATATCTTGAATTTTGTAAAGAATTTCATTTATTTGTTTTTAAACATTTTTAAATGAAATTTTCATCTTGATTTTTCAAATTCAAATGAATTCCACATGTTTATATAAACATAACATAATTTTTCAAAACATTTTTCAAAATTTACAACTTGTTTTTAAATATGTTTGATATTTTATATCATTTTCTATTTAATATTCTTTGAAAAATTGTTTTTTTAATCAAAATTAGGGCTTTCTTAAATTTTGATTTTTCCAAACTTCATTTGAAACACTTTTGGGTCTCTAATAGAGTGTAAGACCTAACCCCTTTGTAAATACACCATTTTGGGCATCAGTCATTGTATAAGTCCCGATACGATTTTCAAAATGAAACGGTGCGATCGCTGTTTTTCATCTGGGCATCTCATTGAGCTATAAGCCCCACCTCTTGTATAAAAATATCATTTTTGGGCCTCTTTGCAGAGTGTAAGACCCATCCCTTTGTGTAAATAATTTTGGGCCTCAGTCATTGTATAAGTCCCTCTGTGGTTTTCAAAACCGCAACGCGATCGTCACCTTTTCAAATAAGTCATCTGGGCCTCTCCTTGAGTATAAGCCCCAATCTTTTGTACATAAACTTTGATGGGTCTCTCCTTTAGTTGTAAGCCCCATACCCCTGTTTTCAAAATCATCTATCTATTTTAACTGGTACTAAGAGGAGCATTATTCCCGATGAAACTGCTCTTAGACCGCTTGGGCCTCTCTTTGAGTTATAAGCCCCAAACACTCTTTTCTTTTCAAACAACTTTCTTAATTCAAATTCAAGACTTAAAGTTTTTCTCAAAACTTTCTTCAATTTCTTAAAACCCTAAACATACAGTTGTAGTCAATACAACAGATCACAATACATTTGGGCCTCCTCTCAGAATGTAAGTCCCAACATCTTTTTAGTTCAATGCATATTTGTTTATATACATGTCCATTCATTTATTTGTATATATTCTTGTGCATATCTGTTTAGAGTTTCCCCAGCAGTTAGGTCTACATATAGGTCAAACCAGAGGTTACTTTTAACATAGTCAAACTAGTTCCCTCATAAGAAATTCCCTATACAGTCTGCCTCCTCTTGGGTTTATTCAATATGGAACAGAGAAAGACATTATTTCCGACGAAACTTTTCTCAAGACTGTAAAAACTTATATATATATATATATATATATATATATATATATATATATATATACACACACACATACACACACACACAAGAAATTCATTTCCCTAGAGAGGATTAATTCCCGGTGAAACCTCTTTTGAATTTCTTCAAACCTTAGAACTGTTCAACAAAGAAAGGATTATTCCTGGTGAAACCTTTCTTGAACTTTTCTTAGGTTTGGATCCACAGGCTTCTTAAAAGTTCCCCAGCCTCCTCTTGGGCTTAGTACAAGGACTAACATGCTTCTTAGAAGTTCCTCTAGCCTTCTCTTGGGCTTAGTACAAGGACCCAAATGCTTCCTAAAGGCATAAGATAGAATTTAGTTATCAGTGCTAGTTCAATCTCCAGGAGAGTCAAAGTTTTAGAACATCAGACCATTCTAGGGTTGATTTTCATCCCTTAAACCAACAGCTTCTTCTTGGGCATCATACAAAGATTTCTCTCTACGCTAGAGCCTATCACTTCTTGAGAGTCTTGGACAGTCTCAGCCTCCTCTTGGGCTTCATTCAAGTTTAGACTTGGAAAGTCTCATCTCCTCTTAGATCTCATACAGAAACCCTCAAGTTTCCTAAAAGCATAGGAAGAACCCTGATTACTCTACCAATACACCAGTCTCCAGAAGAGTTAAAACCACAACAAGGTTTAACTTTCACCTTAAAAAAATTCCCAACCAGGGTCAATTTACCATCAACCAATCCCTAACAGAATCAGAGCCTCATGGCATCTGGTACTTCAACTCTTCCCTGATTCCCAACAAGAGTAAATCCCCTTGGATTCCCCCAATACAATTTGGACCTGCTCCTGGATTTCAATAAATCCTCAGCAAGAGACAGCCCCTCTTAGGCTTCATATAAGAATTTCCTCAGTCAACCTCAATCTTGGGCTATGTACAAGACATATATAACCCTCCCCACTGGAGTCAGTTTCCTTTAGCTTCAAACTTGGGCTTTGAACAAGACACACAAAAATCAACATCCCCTCAGATGAGATCATGAGTCCTCTCTACAGGAAGATAAATCCTCTGTACATCACATATCAAAACAAACAATCAAAACCTTTTTCCAGATAATTGCTGTAAGTGGCACACTTGTTGATTCAAAATCCAAGCTGGAGTCCTTCCCTTATCCTGGCTAAAATTTATCTCTCATCTAACAGCTGTAAGTGACAAGCCTCTGGATTCCATACATCCAAGCCAATGTCCTTCTCTTAGCATGAAGGATTCATAAGGAAAAAGTGGCATTGCTCTACACCGAGTTAAAGCTTTCTTCCTTCATGACATCCCTCTTATAAAGGAAATTATGGCATTACTGGATTCTACATATCCCAGTTAAAATAATTTCCCTTATAATCAATTTCTCAACATCTGTGATGAATATGTGAGATATCTCCCTTTAGAGATGACAAACTCTCTCTCAGTCACCCTTTTAGCTTCAATCTTGGGCTATAAACAAGACACAAATACTCAGCTAGCTTCAATCTTGGGCTTTAAACAAGACACCAAACATTTTTTCTCCCATAGAATATGTGGAACTACGATTGCTCTGATTTCCCAAATCTCTTTACGGAAATACGTAGGCATAAGATTACGAAATCTTAGCGAGCACACAAATAAAAAACTTTAGGTACAATACCTTCCCAAAAACAACGGAAAACCCAAAAACAACAAAAACATTCTCTCAATTCTCCCAATGGAGAAACTTTCCCAAGCCACAGCAGATAAACATAAGAAAACATTTCAAATTAGCAGAAATACATGCAAAAAGAAGGTTCCTATGGATTACCATAGATACACTGGGTGTTAATAGCTTCCCGTTGTATAACCAGACCCCGTTCCCCGATCTCTTAGCATTTGTTAAAGAAAACATTTGCGTGCAGGGTTAATTTTAGATATCTTCCCCTTCCTTAACCAACTTCATAGGATAAATACAGAAATCAGAAAGTAGCACCCAATCCTTTGCGGTAAGGTGGTCGTGTCACCGACAAAAACCGCACGCTACAGAAAAATGGCGACTCTGCTGGGGATATTAGTATTAGAGTTCCTAAGAGGTCTAGGCCTTGCTTTGCATTTATTTTTCTGCTCATTTACTTGCTTTTTCATTATATATATATATATATATATCATCTACTGTCATATTATTTGATACCCGTGTTTAAATTACTGTTATCTGAGAATGCGATTAATACGCATGTGGTGAGTTCGAGAGAACATTAAGATAAGTGGTGGCGTATTCGGGGAGGCTTATAGGGAGTGAATCCCTACCAAGTTGACTTGAGAGTCCACCGAATAAGTGGAGGTGCCCGCGTGGATTTACCAATGTTAAACGACAATGTTGTGAAAGCATTATTTTATCCCATTGAGTTACCCTTGAAGCCGAGGATTTAGTAGACACTTAACCATTAAACCATTAGGTAGTGAGGTGACTATCGGGAATAATTGATACGCGATACTACACTCAAAGAAGATTTGTCTTAGAATATTACAGCTCTCCTGAGTCAATCAGTTTGGTGCTAATATCCCTAAGATGGGTCAATGATTTTGGGAACCTCTGTTAGAACCCGTTCTTCAGGTACAAAAATTGACCTATTAGTACACACCTTGGGGATGGGTAGATCCATGGCTCCATGCTCGTGACGATGAACCCCTAAACCCATGTTTTCAAATGTTTTTGTTTGCTGCATTCAGGCATCCATGCATTCAGTAAAAAACTTTTTTTAACAAGTAAAAAATCTTTTTTCTAAAAGAACTGAAACAATAATTGCAAATATCAGAAATAGGTTGCGTCATGGATTTCGGAAGAAGAAAAACGCACAAGTACACCTTCAAGGTTCCAAAACTAGAAGACCTAAGGAAATTGGGAATAATGATTACTAATCCCGAGGCTTTCAGAGCAAAGCACGGAGGATTGTTGTCTCTTTTGAAAGTCAACATGGTTGAAGGAATCCTGGCTACACTTGTTTAGTTCTACGATACGATTTACCACTACTTCACTTTCCCGGATTATCAACTTACACCAACATTGGAAGAGTACTCCCACCTGATTGATTTACCTATCACTGATCAAAATCCATTTTCTGGACTGGAAGAAATTCCAAAGGATCAAGTCATTGCAAGAGCAATCTCTTTGGATGAGTCAGAAATCAGGACTCACATGACCACCAAAGGAGAAATCTAGGGTTTTCCAGCTAAATTCCTGATGGAGAAAGCTCTATACTTTGCCAGTATAGGAAATATAACCGCTTTCGAGGATGTCTTTGTTCTGCTCATATATGGGTTATTCCTCTTTCCCAACATTGACAACTTCGTCGACACCAATGCTTTTAAGATATTCTTAATTGGGAACCCAATCCCAACCTTGATCTCGGATGCTTACGATTCTGTATACTTAAGGAATTTGTACAGTGGAGGGATGATCACATGCTGTGTACCATTACTCTACAAATGGTTTATTTCCCACTTACCCAAGTCTGCTGCTTTTTGGGATCACAAGAGTAGTCTGCGATGGTCGTAAAAGATTATGTCTCTTACCAACTCCGACATAGATTGGTACAATTGGATCTAAGACGGAATAAAAATCATCGACAAATGTGGAAATTTCCACAATGTACCCGTCATTGGTACTAAAGGAGGGATCAACTATCATCCAATTTTAGCTCGTCGTCAACTTGGATACCCGATGAAGAATATCCCGCATAATGTTCATCTGGAAGGTATTTTCTTCAAGGAAGGAGAAAATGACAGAGCACTAAAGAAAGAAATAGTGCATGTCTGGCAACATATTCATTGGAAAGGGAGAAAGTCCCTGGGGAGGCCAAGCTGCATCTCTGCAGAACCTTATCTGCATTGGGTGCAAACTAGGGCCATCAAACTGAGGATGCCTTACCCTCGCCAAGAAGTTTTTTCCTTAAAGGAATCTGTCCTTTATTTCATGTCTGATACGGAAAAACTCCAGGTCGCTCTCAACAAAGTCCAACGCGAGAAGAACTCCTGGAAGAACAAGTACCAGATTCTTAATTTGGAATGTACCAAGATTCGGGAACTGCTAAAGGAAAAGGATGCCCGGATTGAGATATTAGAGCAGCATGCTATAGAAAGTCAGGAGGAACGAATAAATTTGCTCACTCATTTCACTTGGCAAAGGATTGTCAACCCGACAACGGCCGAAGGAACCCAATCAAAGATAAGAAAAGTTCAGGAACCAGCATCTGAGCTCTCCTTAGAGAGAACTCGGGATCCGTAGGCCAAATTTCCTTTCTCACACTTTGTAAAATACTGTACTTTTCCGTGTAAAATACTGCAATCTTTCGAGTTCAATAAAAGGGTCTCCCCTGCTGTGTGATATTTGTAATATAATTGTTAAAATTTCTTTTGAAAATAAAAAGTAAAAGTATATATCATTCTACGCATATCATTCATCATTCTCACATAACACATTTTTTGTCTTTGAGTCTAACACATGTGTCGCACTCTAGAGTCAAACTGTCTCATTCGTACAATACTCGAGCTAATCGACAAAAGAAAATGGACGATCTCGAGAAATAGAATAGAGAGCTGAGAGAAGAAATCAACGCTCTAAATGAGAGTTTGGAGAAACTCCACAATAACATGCAATCCCTGGAAGCAGCCCAAGAACAACAACATCAGAGGACTGTGATCTCGGAGATTACATCCACACCAGCATTTAAGACACCTGGAAGTCATTCTCAGTACAACATGCCCAAAGGATTTCCCTGGGGCATGCCTCTCAACTTTATACCTGAAGGATACATCTCACCGGTCACTGAAGATCCGGAAGTCGTAGCAGGAACCGCCAGACCTGAAGGTTACAAACTTCAGGGAAATGAAGATGCAAGGGTTACAACAGAAACTCCTGAAGGTTATAAACTTCAGGTCATTGAAGCGCCAAGAGTTACCGCAATAATGGCTATACCACAGCCAGTGGTACACACTGTCCCGGAAGGGCAGATTCCGCAAGCAATTTCTGGCAGAAACGAAAACGTATACGAAAGGATGAATGAATTCCAGGAATAATTCTTGGAAATACAGAAGGAACTGCATGTCATTCGTGGTCAAGACTTATTCGGAAAGGATGCCGCCGACCTCTGTTTGGTCCCTAATGTAAAGATACCACACAAATTCAAGGTGTCCGACTTCAGAAAATGCAAAGGCAACTCTTGCCCTCAAAGTCATTTGGTAATGTACGCTGGAAAAATGTCTACCCAGACAGAAAATCAATAACTACTGATCCATTACTTCCAAGACAGTTTAACCAGTTCGCACTCAAATGGTACATGGGTTTAAACAACACCAAGATTAGTACTTTCAGAGATCTCGGGGCAGCCTTCGTTCAGCAGTATAAATACAACTTAGACATGGCACCAGATAGGGACCAGCTCAGCGCAATTGAAATTCTGGCATATGCAGACAACAGATGTCCTGACACATGTCAAGACATTGTGCTACATAATCATTTAAACTCAGAGGCGCAATAGCAGACTGATACCTTGAATATCAGAGCTGTAGGATCACAGATGTCACGACATCTGATCCAACATGTTTATCATGAACCCTAACAGAAAACGTAAATCTGCAGAATGATAAAGAACGCAACAATTGTTAACCTAGTTCGGTGCAACTCACCTACATCTGGGGGATACCAATCCAGGAAGAAGACTTCACTATCTAAAGACCTGTTACAAAGCTAAACTCTCCCGTTTACAACTTTATCCCAACATTTACCCAATGAACATCTTTACCAAAGCTAAACTCAAACGTTTACAACTTTGATATGAGATACCCCACTCACTTCCCTTAATCACCAACTGTGATTTCTACATCATCCCTGTCTATACAGAAATCTGTCAAGCTTTCTTGACAACCAAGCTAACTCAGATTTGCTTAAAACCTTCATCTAAGAACAATACAAAATCCAATACCTCAAGGTTTATGGATCTGTGCGACACCTATATCTTCCACAATGCATTAACTGATACAAATGGAGACTTACAACCTAGAGAGCCAACGACTCTCAAAACCCTAAACCCTTGTTTCTTACGCAAGAGAACTAGGTTACAAAAGGCATACAAAAGGCATACAAAACCTAGGTCTAAGTCTTCTATTTATAGGCTTCTGCAATCTTGGGCTTCAATCTCTTCATTCCTTGATCCATGCAGCAATTTCTCCTTGAGTATTGCAACAGATTTAAAACAGATTTAAACCACTCAGTCCAGGATGTCAAGATGCATGCTGGGACATCTCGTTCAACATCACGTCTTCTGCAGGATTATTTAGCTTGATCTCCAAGTTGAGTTAACAATTATGTTTTACCAAAATTTGTCCAAAACACCAGAGCTTTCAATCTTCCCCTTTTTGCCAAATTTTGGCTAAAACACATATGCACGGTAAAACTCCAGATGATGGTACATGCAGTGAGGACTCCAAATAATTTCAAGGCCTACACCTTACTCGCGATGGAGTACATGAGAAAGAAGATGCACAACGCTCCCCCTCAACCCATGAACCAATACTTGTCACGAAGGGATAAGAAAAACATTAGGAGAAAGCAGTAGCAATACCCTTAGCAGCAAAGTACTTCCTTGGGTAACTCAGAACACAGGACATGACTGTGTCATATCTCAGATCACAAGATACAAAAGTCCATTTGAGAGCTGAGACCCAGAATGTTATAACATCCTGTTGAGTATCTTTGCCAAGCTGCTTTATCAGACGTGAGATTCTCATGAGAGGATCAGAGCATTTCTCCCCCTTTTTAGATACAATTTGACAAATATTACCAAGGCAAATCCAGATCCAAAAAGTGCTCACCCAGAACTTTATATAAGCCATAAAGACGACAACAAGAGTGATACAACAATGAGCAAGATGAACTTTGAGATCCCCTTATTTGAATTATATCAACCACTACCCGGTCTTTATGTCTTTATTCATTTTTGGACTGATTCTTCTTGAAGTACAAGTTCCAACATATGTGAATGCATATTCAAGGACAAGATTTCACACGTCCTCTTGACAAATACACACCCCAAGCATATTCCCAAGACGGAATCAATACCTCTGTCATCAGACTATCAGAGATTCTCCAGACACTCTTCACTGCAATGACGTCCTTGATTATGTCATACCCAACATGGTTTCAAAAAAACATCTGTATTGAACAATATCTTCACAGTTTTATGATCACAGTCTGCAGAGAAAAATAAATTCCTTCAGACTCAACCACTGATTCTTAAAGCATCCAATAAGAATCATGTAACTTGTACTGCCAAGTCTCCACCAACTTGCAACAATACAAATGTCAATACATTCTTCTTGACATCTCATCCTCCCAGGATGAACACATAATCACAGTTTGCTTGATGCACAATACAAACTGGAACTCCAATGACACCCTTGAAGTAATACATCTTAGATCAAGGAGCAACTCCCCCCATCTAAGATAACCAGTGCTCCTCCACAAAACACTAAACTGATGAATGGAAAACATAAGACGCATCTTCATGTCTTCAAGAGGGCACCCTCAGTCCAAACTACCTGCTGAACACAATCATCAACTTTCTTATTGCTTCTTCTGACAAGAACCAATAATCACTCACACATGAACGCCATCATGCTACCCGTGAGGAAATATAAGGATCACCATCCTACCATAACAAACTCTTGGATTAAGATCAAAGTCCCATTGATCCCCCTTTTCCTGCAACCATCTACACACCATATGAACTCCTCTTGAATTCTCATGTATAGACCTCCAGCTGCTTGAGGCACAACCCAATTAAATCAGAATGCTTCATATTCCTCAAAGAGACACACATGGCCCCTTAGTTTGTTATAACGATGTCAGATATCGTATACATGCTCCAGAACTTCACAGCTGCCAAACTGATCCACTACTAGCATGACTTGCAACAAGGGGAAGTATCCCCTTCACAAGATTTTCCACTGACCTTACCAACAGCAACAGAGATAGACACCCCATAATCCAAGACAATCATTCCTTATCATTCTCTCGTATGATAACCTGGAATACTTCTGATTTTCTGGTGAATATCCACTTCTAAATGCATCAGAAACCAGACCTTTATGAAATCAACCCGTGATCCACTCCAGTCTTCTCCACACCATCCTCCCAAGGCAGTTCTTCTACTTCATCATTCTCCCGTATGACAAGATAGATACTCCTTACACATGATGTAGCCAACAAGTTCCTAGACCAGAACTTAAGAATTCTCCACCAAGGATAACTATCCCAGAAAATGTTCTAACATCAGTTAGGACATCTTCCACACATCAAAGACACCACACACCATGGTTCTTGATATGCCCCACCACTGGACTTACTATCAGCTTAGTAATCGAAACTGAAGATCTTCACACAACACCGCGCCACCAGCTTGAACAAAGAGAATTTCAGAAACCCAGAGAGAAATAAACTCTAATCCACCAAAAGAAGGTATACTTCCATCCTCAACCTAGACCTTCTACCACAAGCTCCAAGAGAACCAGAACTCCTTACGTTTTTAACTAACTACTCTTCTGCACAAGAGCAATTAGTTTCAAGCATCCTGCTTGAATGCACACTATGAAACCAACCAAATGCCACCTTTTGATTGATATCACTCTTCCTCAGAATTCCCACAAGATACACTGATCCACCAATGAAATCAGATCTTCAAGTCACGTGAACTAATTGCACCATAGCAAGACATCTTGGATCCACCAAGCCTCTTAGACATGTAACATCTTCCCATCCACAACTCCCGCAAACTGCATGAGATAGACCTTTTTGAAGCATCCACAACTTCCATTCTCCTGTAGATCACCTTACCTTAAGCTGATGTGCCACATCACCAGTTGAGACTCTGATGTTAAGCTAGATGTCAGAACATTCTGATACGACATCCAACTGCTGAATTCAGCCCCTCCTTCTGCCACTTAGAAGAACCTCATCCCTTTGCAGAATAAGAGTTCCATGCTCTCATAGACTTGATTCAACAACCAAGTGTGAGTAGACAACCTCCATCCTGCTTTGAAACTCCAAAGACTTCACACTTGCCACGTCTGAGTCTTCAGAAGATAAGTAGTCCTAGACTACACCATAGCCAAACCAAAGAATGCCACTTTCCTTAGTAGAGCAGTCTGTAGAAAGTCAGAGATAACTACTGTAACACCCCAATTCCCATCGCGAATAAATAATACATAAATAAATCAGAGTAAGTAAATTTTTTTTTTCCGACAGAAACAAGGATGCCACAATTAAGGAAAGAAAACACAATCCCTGCTCATAAATTTTGATACATAACACAACTGGAATAACCTCAAAGGGAAACTTTTTCCATATAAAAGAAAAGTTCAGTTATGGAATAAAGCGGAAAGATCCATAACTGTCTTGGTTTGCAAAATGAATCATTTTATAACATCAAAATATACATACAAAAGTAATACAAAATAAATTCAACAAATGTATACATATATATCTACAGCGTTCCCCGACTCCCGTGTTACGTATCAGAGCAGACAGACCGACAAAAGGGTGGAGAACTAAGCTTCACAAAAGCCTCCAAGACACAAATCTGCAATTGCCTCATAGAGCAACAAACCACAGCAGAAGGGTGAGAAATAACAACTACATACAAATTCACGTGCATAATTATTCTCACCACACGCATCACATACTAATACACATAGCATATATCAATTACACCAATATAATCATATATTCACACATAAGGCACACCAAAGTCATAACATATGGAAACACCCCACCACATCACATAGCATATATCTATGCGTAAAACATATTATCCACAACCAATGCATTTATCACATATGCACGTCAATTCACCAATTCAAACATAGATCTCAACACATACTCAATCAATTTATGATTTTCCACACATAATCAATCCATTCATGATTTTCCACACATAATCAATCCATTCATGATTTTCCACACAATAATCAATCCATTCATGATTTATGCAAATGCAAAGAGACCGACACAACGACTCTATGCAAATGCGATACCATCCATCCATCATTCTCATCACTAGTTCACTCAGGAACTATTGGAACCATCGCTTATTACTTAGTGTAACTCCCCGTCGGGCAAACGATGTTCCCCGTCGCTCACACCTCTTTGTATAAGGCACACGACGTTTATGGATCGCTCACACCTCTTTGTATAAGGCACACGACCCGATCGCTCACACCTCTTTGTATAAGGCACACGATCGTCTATAATCATCGCTCTCACCTCTTTGTACAAGGCACACAATGTTATAACGAATTCCCTCTGGAACCGTTTCGTCGCTCACACCCACTAGGGCACACGACATCACAAGATGCATATCATGATGCTTGGCATACAAGGACTCATGAAAATCAAATGCATCTTCACAATTCAACCATATGAATTATCTCATCATCATTATTCATGCATTGCAGTCAAACCCAAAATAATGCATTTACTTGCCATAAGGCCACCAAATAACACACATTGAATTTCACATAAACAATGCATTTCACCATAATCCACAACCATAACAATCCCACAAAACATCATAACAGCATACATTGATATTCAATTAAATAATGTATTTTACCACACAACAACATCATTAATCATGCATTGCAGTTACACCCAAAACAATGCACTTATTTCTCCACAAGACCACAAACCCTCGTCACAGCATTTCATCACATATATTCACCTCATATCACATCACACAAGCTATACGTTATATATCAAGAGCATATTGCATGATAACACATCAATTACACACAATTATAACACTTAAAGTCGACAAAACGACACAATTCCAAATTCCCAACATAATTAAATCGGCCACAAATATCAAAACCATTATAATAAGAAAGAACATTTCATTAGCTTTCCAACGATACCAAGAATGTCTCAATCCGAGTTACGGATCAAAAGTTACGGCATCGGACGTGAAATCAGGGAAAGAAATCGCGAAAGGACAAAATTCTGCAATCGTGCTGGCGATACGCGTAATGCCCTGAGCCATACGCGTATTGCCTTGCTCACTCGCCCATCCATACGCGTATTTCCCAAAGTGATACGCGTATGGGTAAAGACTGATTTTTCCCCAAAAGTTCCACTAAAAATCCAATACGCGTATTGCCTCACTCTATACGCGTATTGCCCACTCCCATACGCTTATTGCCTACATTCCTTCCTTGCCATACGCGTATTGCCCAACCCAATACGCGTATTGCCTTGCCTGATACATGTATGGGCAGCAAAAACCCAGAATTTTTCCTGCATAATTTTTCCTGCGAATTTCATCCCAAAACCTCTCCAAATCTCATCTAAACACTTCCAGATCACAATATATCAGCCCACACATGTCCCCACATAATCAACAAGTATTCTACGCAGTTTATATCGAGTTTCGACTGTGAACACATCGATTTCTAACAATTATTCATCAATTTATCAATGATAAAAAGTTGTGAAATAACCAAAACAATTACACAAACAACACATATACATACACAATCAAGACATAATTGAAACTTCTCACCCTTACCCAAGTAATCGCGCTTGAAATGGATGAATTCTCGATTTTCCTCTTTCTCCTCTTCTCTCTTTCCTTCTTCTCCTTTTCTTTCTCTTCTTTTCCCTTTCTTTTTTCTCTTTTTCTCTCCACTTTCTATTTTATGAAAAATAACCCAGCAAAAAGACCAAAATACCCCTTAGCTCAAATATTTCGCAAACACTCTCAAAACGCGATAAAACATAAACAGCGATGAAATATATTTCGGGAAATAAAAGTTGAAAAGAAATTACAAATTATTGCAAATATTTTACCTATCAAGGAAATCAGCCAATTAACTCAATTAACAGGTAACATACAATAAATTCACACATTTCACAAAATTCACATAAATGAAATAAATAAATACAATTAAACAAATCGGGGCGTTACAACTGCCACTTAACTTTGACCTTCAACCTGAGCAAAATCCCATGCTCCCAAGTACTTAGATCAGAAATAAACCGATCCGAGCAGTAACCATCAAGATTATGATGTCTTCATCTTCATCTTCAACAGCATCAAAGTCCAGACCAGTTTCTTACCAGGAAACTCTCCAGAGAACACATGATTCTGTCACACCCGACTGAAGCCCATTCTTAGGTCACCACCTAAGACTAAAACAGATGCCAAAGCGTATGCAATACCCCTCCCATGATTATGCACAAACTCTGATGATGAGATGTTCCAACATCTTGTTGAACATCAGCAATCTTGACTTTCAAGGATAATCAATTAAATACTTGTGGACTCCAAAAATAGCAATTGATCTTAAATCCTTGTCCAATAACCCTTCTTTACTGTTGTAGCTAAGCTCCACCAGATCAATTCATGAACACTTATCAAGTATTCAATCTTTTGCAAGTATCTTCTTTGACAAACAATGTTGAGATACCAAGGTTGCCACCCTTGACTCAAGTAACTAAGATTCTCTCTGAACGAACCTTATTTACCTCAACAATTCTTCAAGCAGATTAGATCCACCCTTAGGGTTAAGAGAGATGAATCCTTCCTTACTGTTTTTGGATGGTGAAAATAAATCACCTCCATTTTCTTCAGATTGTGTTTCAAAGAAACACCTTCTAGTCAGAAGAATAACTAGAAGCCTCCAGATGCACGACTGAGATGCCTTTATGAGTGGACTTAAGAGAATTCTCAAGTATCTTTGAAAACCTAGCCGATCAATAATTTATCAAAATCCCAGAGTAAGAACTTGATAAACTTAAACTCAACTCCTCTCCCCTTCAACTGACTTCAACTGCACAAAGAAACCAAACATCCAAGTACCAAGTCACCATACACAATATCTACCAACAACTCCCTTCATTCTATCGCTCCCAACTTTGGAATAAAAGAATGCAGGTATCTTCACATTTAGAGGCCGACGATTGAGATCTTCCACCAACTGTCTTCAGTAACAACTCCAGAATCCCATAATTCTAGAGCTCTACCATCAGAAACACATGCAGTGGAACCACCAAGGAACATATCCTGCTTGCCCTAATAAGATGTCAGGACATCTTATAAGACACCCAACAAGAGAACTAGCCACTTCTCCTGTAGTTGTTGTAGAACCTCCTCAGCAACATGAACAACCAACAAGTTGTTACCTTCGATCCAGAACATCCATCTCATCCATTAATACCCTTCAGTATGTTTGAGTTGATTGATATGATCTTCAAAACTCCTCCTTGTTTAAACGTCAGAAAGTATCTCCCAAAGATCTCATCCAGAACCAGACAGGATGCGTGCTCTGATACCAATTGAAATTCTGGCATATGCAGACAGCAGATGTCCTAACACATGTCAAGACATTGTGCTACATAATCATTTAAACTCAGAGGCGCAACAGCAGACTGATACCTTGAATATCAGAACTGCAGGATCACATATGTCATGACATCTGATCCAACATGTTTATCATGAACCCTAATAGAAAACGTAAATCTGCAGAATGATAAAGAACACAACAATTGTTAACCCAGTTCGGTGTAACTCACCTACATCTTGGGGATACCAATCCAGGAAGAAGACTTCACTATATGTAGATCTGTTACAAAGCTAAACTCCCTCGTTTACAACTTTATCCCAACATCTACCCAATGAACATCTTTACCAAAGCTAAACTCAAACGTTTACAACTTTGATATGAGATACCCCACTCACTTCCCTTAATCACCAACTGTGATATCTACATCATCCCTGTCAATACAGAAATCTGTCAAGCTTTCTTGATAACCAAGCTAACTCAGATTTGCTTAAACGCTTCATCCAAGAACAATACACAATCCAAGACCTCAAGGCTTATGGATCTGTGCGACACCTATATCTGCCACAATGCATCAACTGATACAAAGGGAGACTTACAACCTAGAGAGCCAACGACTCTCAAAACCCTAAACCCTTGTTTCTTATGCAAGAGAACTAGGTTACAAAAGGTATACAAAACCTAGGTCTAAGTCTTCTATTTATAGGCTTCTGCAATCTTGGGCTTCAATCTCTTCAGTCCTTGATCCATGCAGCAATTTTTGCTTGGGTGTTGCAACAGATTTAAAATAGATTTAAACCACTCAGTCCAGGATGTCAAGATGCATGCTGGGACATCTCTTCGATATCACGTCTTCTGCATGATTATTTAGCTTGATCTCCATGTTGAGTTAACAATTATGTTTTACCAAAATTTGTCTAAAACACCAGAGCTTTCAGCAATGTCACAAAAGGATATAAAAAATTTCTAGGAATATGCTCAGAGATGGCGTGAAATTGCCGCCCAGATCTTTGCCCCTCTTGAGGAAAAGGAAGTGATAAAGATCTTACTGAAAACATTAAGCTCATTTTATTACGACTGAATGGTCGCCAGTGCGCCCAACGACTTCACTGAAATGGTAAATAAGGGATTACGCCTTGAAAAAGAAGTTCGAGAAGGACGATTGCTCAAAGATGCAGAGCCATCTAGAAGTACTACAAGATACGGTAGTACTTTCCAAAAGGAGACAA
The DNA here is from genome assembly GCA_022829125.1 of Lathyrus tuberosus. Classification (NCBI taxonomy): domain Eukaryota; kingdom Viridiplantae; phylum Streptophyta; class Magnoliopsida; order Fabales; family Fabaceae; genus Lathyrus; species Lathyrus tuberosus. The sequence continues at coordinate 1,366,772 of JALAZF010000153.1, forward strand.
AACAAGATATCAGTAATATCTCTCTGGGAAAGAAAAGACGAAGGTATCAACCAGTAGCAGAAGTAACTCCCGCTATGAACCTAGCGCCTGCTCTAACATATCAACCTCATGTTGCTCAGAGCCAACCAAATCAATAACAGTATCAGCAAAGGCTGCAACAGCCTCTTCAGCAGGTTCGCCTGCAGTACAATAATAAAAATCGTACTACACGACCATCAGGGTTCAACCCTATACCGATGTTGTACGTAGAATTATTTCCACTTCTACTGGACAAGGGGCACGTTCAAACCAGGACTCCTCTTACAGTACCAAAAAATCCACCATTTTGGTTCAAAGCAGATCAATCCTGCCCTTACCAATAAGGAGGATCGGGACATAGCATTGAGAATTGTCTCAGCTTCAAGTCTGATGTACAGAAGCTCATTAGAAACGTGGTTTTATCTTTCAAAGAAACTAATCCAAATGTTCAGACGAACCCATTGTCGCAACATGAGAAGACTACAGTGAATTTGATAGAAGGAGAACCTGACAGCATTTATCAAATTCACAATGTACGCTTACTGGGAACTAACCTTGTAAGGATGCATTGCAGACAAAGTGGGTACGACCATGTACCACCTCACAACTATCACCGGTGTGATATCTGCTCCAAGAATAATCAAGGGTGTGCCATAGTACAAGCAGCTTTACAAGAACAAATGGATCTGGGCTGGATTCAGGACCACAGGGTTCGTGAAGTAAACATGGCCCATGCACATCCTAATATTGTTCAGAACCACGACATCCGTGCAATGAACGTTAATCTAGTGGCAATGCATTCAAGACAAAGTCAGTATTACAATCTGCCACGAGACAATTACAGCGTTTGTCCAATTTGCTCAAAAGACAATCGGGGATGCTCTTTTGTACAAGAGGCCCACCAGCGTCAAATGGATCTCGGGTGGATCCAAGACGACCATGAGAGGAATGATCATCAGATTAACATGGTTCAGATCTTTGACATCCGCTTAATGAATACCAGTCTAGTAGAGTTACATGCCAAACAGGTCAGACTCAATTTTCTGGCCTCGCACGATTATTAAGACTGTACACAATGCTGCAAATATGACCAAGGGTGTGCGCTTGTACAAAGGACTCTTCAACATCTGTTGGACCACTGGTGGCTTCCGATCTACCTCGATGAAGAAATGCAACAAGTTAGCATGACTGATGGGAATCCTGGTAGACACCAAAACTGTGATGTCCGCTCATTAGAAACGGGTCTAGTAAGGATGTACTGCATACAAAGTGGATATGGTCGGGTACCCCCTCACAATTATGAGCGCCGTGGAATATACCCGGAAAATAATCAAGGATGCTATCTCTTGCGAGCAGCCCTCCAACATCAGTTAGACAGAGAGGAAATTCAACCATGCTTGAATTTTCAATCAATCAACATGATACAAGATTTCTTCCCTGTTCAAAACAAGGACCAAGGGCTACTAGGAAAAAACACTGTCATAGTCTCCAGTCATGGAATAACCGAGGATGTTTGCGCCATAATTCCTCTGCTCAATGAGTCAAAAGTCTCTCTTGACAATAGAAAAATTCCAAACTTAGAGTTGATCGAGGTTGCCTACGATGGGCCAAAGGCCCAAAAAGCCCCCGTGCTTATCTACCTGCCAGGTCCAATACCGTACAAGTCAAAAAAGGCTATCCCATACAAGTACGGTGCAACGAACATAGAAAATGGAAAAGAAACTCCATTACCCTCCGTGGTGAACATTGCCGACATTAGTCGAGTTACCCGGAGCGTTCGGATCTTCAACAGAGGAATTGGAGACCCTACCAAAGAAAAGGAACCTCAAGTCGAAGTTCCTAACTAATAAGTCAATACTGAACCTGTGAAGAACAATGATGAAATGCTGAAACTCATTCAGAAAAGCGAGTACAACATTGTGGATCATTTGTTGCAAACTCCGTCTCGAATTTTTGTGTTATCTCTCCTGCTTAGTTCAGAAGCTCACATAAAAGCTCTACAGAAAGTCTTGGAACAGGCCTTTGTAGAACAAGACGTGACTGGGGGTCAATTTGACAACATTATCTCTAACATTACTTCCTGCAACAATTTGGGTTTCAGTGATGAGGAACTTCCAGAGGAAGGCAAGAACCATAGTATGGCACTCAATATCACAGTCAGTTGCCAGGACGAAGCTCTAGCCAACGTACTTGTAGACACAGGTTCATCTCTAAACGTCATGCCAAGGTCAACTTTGGTACGACTATATTTTCAAGGTCATGGACATCCGAGCAGAGTACATCTGTTTATTAGGAAGACCTTGGATACACGAAGCCGGGGCAGGCACTTCGACACTTCACCAGAAACTGAAGTTCGTTAAGAATGACAAATTAGTCATGGTATGCAGAGAGCAAGCTTTAATCATGAGCAACTTTTCATCATTCTCCTGTGTAGAACTAGAGGAGGTAGTTGGAACTCAATTTCAAGCACTCTCGGTGAGCAATGAAAATCACAAAGAAAAGGGAACATCGATTTCCTCATACAAAGACGCTCTCAAAGTAATGGGGAGCGGTGACATAAAAGGATGGGGACAAATTGTAATTCCAACTGATAACAAGACAAGAAAAGGTCTTGGTTTCTCTCCAACCTGTACCTAAAGTACAAAGAAGGATGAAAGTTTTTGTCCCATTCAGGATTTCTTCCACAGCGAAGGCTTTCTCTACCCAGTATCTCAAGAAATCCACACCATCGATGGGAACGACTCTTCCGATACCGATGAAGAGTGGAAATATTATCTCAACGATGAGGGTTATATATCTCAGGGAGAAACGTACATATCATTCTGCTCTCTAAAGCAAAGCCCAAGATATATACCAAGATCAGACGTCAGAATGATCTATGGAGACTGTGATCCCGAAGGATGCCGTGATCCACCCAACTCATTAGAGGAAGACCCTCTGATGAAAGGCAACTTTGACTATGATTCTTATGATTCATTGGATGACTTGCCTATCTGGAAGCCATACATGGAAAACTCAGTGCAAAAGAGTCAGCCGGATAATGCCTATCAGCTGAATAATTTTGGAAAGAATACGCCTATTCCCCCAGAGTCATGGAATCCTTACTCCAAACATTCCGAAAATGTCCAACACCACGTTGATGACTTTGAAAAGGCCGCAGGAGAAGAATTCATTAACTACGCATTTCCCGAGGTCAACATCATTGAGGAAGATGACTCATCTATTCCCATAGAAACCTGGGATACCTTGGGACAACCAAGTGGCAAGTACGACTTTCTAGTCAAATACACTGCTCCCGAAAGCTCTCGTATCAGGTACGAGGACAACCAGCCAACTCAATGGAGAGATCCTCTCGAGAGTGAAAACACTATGGAAGATGCGACAGAAGAGTCCTCTTATGATAACTCTGCATGGGAAGAAGACTCCAATGATCCTACTCCGCCAGAAATTAGTGTCATTTCTAAAGATAAACCAAGAAAGAAAGTACCAGACTTTGTGATCCACAGAGGAGTTCGTCGCCATTGGATTACAGTCGATGTCCCGAAAGTCGTTCATAAGTCGAAGTAATTGCCACATCTTTGTTTTAACCTTTCACCTTGCCCAGGTGAAATGGATGTTTTATAGGGCTTACTTTTCTGCAAATGTCCCTCTTCGCTTCGTCCAAAGCAACAGAGTTTTGTTTTATAGGGTTGTGTTTCAAGAATCGACAAATCATGAATAAATAATGTCATTCTGAGTTCCCGCATTCATTGTTATTTTCAGTTTTTATTTCTCAGAAAATGGTAATCCTAAAAAACAACCCAAAATAAAAACAGGCGTTTTCAGAAAATACACTGCACACACTTTTGCATCCTCTCTGTCTTTTCTGAAAGGGAATCATCATGTCATGCAGATTACTTATTTTAAACCCCATTGAAACATACGGTCCAATGCCTTCTCCCAACTTTGAGTTCCCGGTATTTGAAGCTGAAGAAGAAGAGAACGAAGAAATTCCAAAAGAGATCTCCCGACTACTCAGGCAAGAGGAAAGGCCCATTGAGCCTCATAAAGAGCTGTTGGAAACAGTCAATTTAGGTTTAGAAGAAGAAAGGAAAGAAGTTAAGATTGGAGCACTGCTCAGTCCAGCTGTCAGAGAAGGCTTGATAAAACTTCTCAAAGAATTTCTAGATTTATTTGCTTGGTCCTACCAAGACATGCCAGGGTTGGATACCAGCATCGTGGAACATCACTTACCATTGAAAATAGAATGTCCTCCGGTAAAACAAAGACTAAGGAGGACTCACCCTGATATAGCCATCAAAATTAAGGAGGAAATGCAGAAGTAAATCGACGCCGGATTCCTTGCCACCTCAGAATATCCTCAATGGTTAGCCAACATAGTGCCAGTCCTAAAGAAGGACGGAAAAGTCAGAATGTGTATAGACTACATGGATTTGAACAAAACAAGTCCAAAGGATGACTTCCCCTTGCCACACATTGACATGCTGGTAGACAGCACAACAAAATTCAAGGTCTTCTCCTTCATGGATGGATTCTCGTGCTATAATCAAATCAAAATGACACCAGAAGATATGGAGAAAACTTCATTCATCACCCCATGAGGCACCTTTTGTTACAAGGTATTACCGTTCGGTCTGAAGAATGTAGGGGTAACCTATCAAAGGGCTATGACAACTCTGTTTCACGACATGATGCACAAAGAAATTGAGGTGTACGTCGATGACATGATTGCCAAATCTAAAACAGAAGAAGAACATGTTGAGCACATATCAAAGTTATTTGAGCGTTTCATAAATTAAAAACTCCCCTTGAATCCTAATAAGTGCACATTCGGTGTCCGCTCAGGAAAACTCTTGGGATTCATCGTCATCCAGAAAGGAATTGAGGTTGGTCCCGACAAAGTTAAGGCCATTTAGGAAATGCCTTCTCCAAAGACTAAAAAACAGGTCAGAGGATTTTTGGGACGTCTAAATTACATCCCGAGATTCATATACCTCGTGAAGAAAATCCCATGGCTGATGCATTAACCACCCTATCCTCCATGATTAGTGTGAATCAATGGAACGACGCACCTAAGATCGACATAATGCGCCTTGAAAGGTCCGCTTATATCTTCATGATTGAAGCAGTCATAGATGACAAACCATGGTATCACGATATCAAGTGCTTCCTTCAAAAACAGGTATATCCTCCTGGGGCATTAAGAAAAGATAGTAAAACTCTCAGAATACTAGCTGGCAACTTCTTCCTAAACAATTATACACACTATAAGAGAAACTTCGACATGATTTTTCTTAGATGCGTAGACAAACAAGAAGAAAACATGCTAATGAAAGAGATTCACGAAGGATCCTTTGGAACTCATGCCAATGGACACACAATGGCAAGGAAAATTTTGAGAGCAGGATATTATTGGATGACAATGGGATTCGATTTCTACAAGTACATGAAGAGGTGTCACAAATGTCAGATATACGCTGACAAAATCCATGTACCGCCAACGTATCTCAAAGTTCTTTCTTCTCCATGGCCTTTTTCTATATGGGGAATCAACATGATTGACATGATTGAACCCAAAGCCTCAAATGGACATCAGTTCATCTTGGTAGCCATTGACTACTTCACCAAATAGGTTAAAGCAGTATCATACACCAATGTGACCCGACAAGTGGTGGTCCGATTTATCAAGAACAATCTCATTTACCGTTATGGTGTTCCGAGCCAGATCATTATGAATAATGGATCTAACTAAACAAAAGATGATGAAAGAGTTGTGCGCTGAGTTCAAGATCGAACATCATAACTCATCTCATTGCCGACCTAAAATGAACGGAGTGGTAGAAGCGGCTAACAAGAATATCAAGATGATCATTCAGAAGATGGTTGTAACCTACAAAGATTGGCATGAGATGCTACCCTTTGCTCTTCACAATTATCGCACATCTGTCCGCACTTCAACATGAGTAACCCCTTTCTCTCTAGTGTATGGTATAGAGGAAGTACTCCCCATAGAAGTAGAGATCCCATCAATAAGAGTCTTGATGAAAGCCAAGCTAACGAAAGCTAAATAGTGTCAAACCAGATACGATGAACTGAACCTAATTGAAGAAAAGAGAATGGCGACTATGCCATGGTCAGTTATATCAATAAAGAATGAAAAAGACATTTGATAAAAAGGTCTGACCCCGTGTCTTTAAGAAAGGAGACCTGGTGCTCAAGAAGATAAAATCATTTCTTATTGATTCCAGGGGCAAATGGACTCCGAATTACGATGGCTCATATTTGTTAAGGAAGCCTTTTCACGCAGTGCCTTAAGACTCGTAACCATGGATGGAGAGGAGTTTACCTACCCCACGAATGTTGATGTAGTCAAGAAATAATTCGTTTCATACCCCAAATTTTTACCACAAGATTTCCCATCATTGTGAAAATCATCACCATAATATGGATGTACCTTCATGCCTCATCAATCCTCTCAAAGATTGTTGAGCATTCACTATAGTCAAGAATTAGGGTTTTGAGCCCTCTCAGAGCACTCAGACAAAGGATCAATTAAGAATGGACATGATCCTCAACTTGTCAAGTCTCTCAAACATCCATGAAGGATCAAGAGGTCTTCCACATCAAGAATCAAGCACAAGAGTGCAACATTTCAAGTGGATCAAGCCTCAAGATCATCAGTGTCACCAAATTAGGGTTTTGGTCGACCAAGCCCTCCAAATGAAAATTTTCCTCTGGGCATGAGCCAATACTTCAAAACATTATCCAAGAAGCTCAAAGGGACCTCATGGACCCAATCACAAGTTCAAAATAGCCTCAGGAGATACATTCATCAAAAATCAGGAATTAGGGTTTCTTGACCTAATTCACCCCTAAGATGACTTTTGAAGCAAGGCATGAGCCAAGACCTCAAGACATGCTTTGAGGACCTCAAACACATCATGTTGATCCATTTACAAGATTTGGATTGATTCAAAGAACTTGGTTCATAAGCAGTACAGGGATTCAATTCATCTGGACCAATTAGGGTTTATTGATGAAAAGTTAACTGTACCTTTGACTTTTGACCAAGACATGATCCCAAACCTTGGGACATGATTCAAGACACTCTATAAAACCCATGGAATCCATCCATTAGGTTTAAATTAGGTCAAGGACTTGATTTCATAGAGGATCAAAAAGTTTGAAATTCATCTGATAAAAAGTCAACTGTGCCAAAAACCAAGTTTGACTTTTTTCTTGACAAACAAGGCTTCCCTAAGTCAAAAACAATGTTAACTTATGGTTTGGATCATCATCCATCAAGAAAAATCAAGAAAAATGGGGTTACTTGCAAAAGGGGCAACCATAAGAAACTTGAAATTTCACTAAGTTATGAAAAAAAATGATTTATACCTAACTTTGCAAGGCCATAACTTGTGATCCAAACAACCTTTTTCTTCCATACAAAGCTCAAATTAAAGCTCTCATTACATACTTCAAGATTGTCAACTACATCAGATTCCAAATCCTCATGGATTTTAAATTATGGATTGATCAAAATCACAAAAATATGAAAATGGACATTTTACCAACACTTAGTGAAATTTTGGACATAATCTGTTTTGCATTTTCACCAACTTTAAGGCCATTTTTTATTATGATCCAAGATGATTCAAGACCAAAGTTAGACATCAAAGTTGAAGTATGTTATTCGGGCTTTCCAAAAAGTACAAGAGCCTCCCATGGTTCAACTTGAGCAAGGAGTTATAAGCCTCCAAAAATGGCATTTTTCACCCTGCCCACACAATGGCATGAAAACATAACTTGGTTCCCACGATTTCTTGAGCCAATTTTGGACACTTGCATCATTTTATTTATGTCCAAAATCAACTTGAATGATGAAGAATATGATCACAAGGCCACCAAGTCAAAAATCCAATCCTTTAGGCACGTGACATTCAAAGTTCAAATCCAAAAACTTCAAACTTGTCATGAGGCATTGAATGGATGCATAGAGCTGACATGTATCAGTCCACAACATTTCAAATGATTCAAGATAAACTCAAGCATCAGAAAACCATAGGTCTGCAAGATTGACCCAAGTCAAAGGCTAGAGGAGACTTTGGCTACATGACAAAGTTCAATGGATATTGGAGTGAACCAGCCTCCAATCACTATTGCTCCCAAAACAAAATCTACTATAAATAGAGGTTCTTTTTGATGAATTCAAGTACACAAAATCATAGCAATACATGCTTTCCTCCAAATCCTTCTTCAAAAACCAGATTTTGCTTCTTCTTGAAGTAACTATCGAATTTTCAAATAGGGATCAATTCCATCAAAACTAACCATGCCAAAACCTCCCATACATCATATACGAGTGATCAATAAACTCAAAACACATCTGGAACACCAAAATCACAAAGTCACCCCCCATTTGCTCAAGCTTTTTTGCCAACTTGCAGTTGATGTGCCACAACAAGATCTAGGTGTATTCAATCCATTCCAAGTTTCTAAACACCTTATATTAGGTCCATTGAAGCTGTCCAGATCATCACACAACATCTATAACACCTACAATTGAGGATTCAATTTCCTCTTGCAGAGGTAAGCCTAACACTCTCAAACTCTATGATCTATGCATCATAAATGTGTTTTCAAGTTACAAACATGTTTCTGAACTTATGTAGAGTGTTTCCCCTCAATTAATTACTTTGTAGCTATCGTGTATAGGATTTCATAGTGTTCTTGCATAAATTAGGGTCCTTGAGTTCATCTTTTGATTTCTCACTGCACACTTAATATAAATGCATTTAATTTATATCATTGGAATCCTTGTTCAAAAATGCACAACTTTCGTGTTTATAATAGTCAAAACCATTACGTATTGAGAGAGATATGTGAGGTTTTGCAAAACAACAACGGAGGGAGGTCGTGAGGTTGAAGATGGCCGTTGGCGTTGTATTTTGAATTTTTGATCATTTTCTTAATTGATTTCAAAAATTAATTTCTCTCTCAATTTTTATCATTTTTGATTGATTCTATTTTTCAAAATTCACAAAAATGTTGAAATATTTTATTCTACAAAAAAATCAAATTTATATTATTTATTTAATATAGTTTGAATTTTTGTATATAATTTCATTTTATTTGTTTTTAAACATTTTTAAATAAAATTTCCACCTTGAATTTTCAAGTTTAAATGACTTTCAAGCTTTTATGTGATTAAACATGATTTTTCAAAATACTTTTCAAAGTTGAAAACTTGTTTTTGAATATATTTTATATTTTATTGATTTTTAGTTAATTTCCTTTGAAAATTATTTTTTAAAATTAAAATTAGGGTTTTTTCTTAATTTTAATTTTTTCAAACTTCATTTGAAACACTTTTGGGTCTCTAATAGAGTGTAAGACCCATCCCCTTTGTAAATATACCATTTTGTGCCTTAGTCACTGTGTAAGTCCCGATATGATTTTCAAAATAACGGTGCGATCGCTGTTTTTCATCTGGGTATCTCCTTGAGCTGTAAGCCCCATCTCTTGTATAAAAATAACATTTTGGGCCTCTATTAAAATGTAAGACCCATTTGCCATGTACATAAATCATCTAAAACACTTTTTGGGCCTCTAATAGAGTGTAAGACCCAACCCGTCTTTGTACAAAAGCAATTTTGGGCCTCTGCTATAGTATAAGTCCCACAACGTCTGTCGGTATCGCAGTGCAATTAATGTTTTCAAATAAGTCATCTGGACCTCAGTCATTGTATAAGCCCCAAAACTTTCTTTTCTTTTCAAACAAACTTGTTTTTAATTCAAATTCAAATTCAAATTCAAGTTTTCTCAAAACTTTCTTTAATTTCTTGAAACCCTAATTAAGTATACAGTTGTAGCGATACTACAGATCACAATACACTTGGGCTGCTTCTCAGAAGGTAAATCCCCACATCTATTTCAAAGTGTATATATATATATATATATATATATATATATATATATATATGTCAATATAATTGTCTGTATATACTTGTGCATATCTTGCTTAGAGTTTTCCCCAGCAGTTAGGTCTATGATTAGGTCAAACCAGAGGTTACTTTCAACATAGTCAAAACTAGTTCCCACATAGGAAATTCCTTATACAGTCTTGCCTCTTCTTGGGCCTATACAATATGGAACAGAGAAAGGCATTATTCCCGGTGAAACTTTTTTCAAGACTGTCAAACTTAGAAATATATTTGTACAAGAAATTCATTTCCCCTTAGAGGATTAATTCCCGGTGAAACCTCTTTTAAATTTCTTCAAACCTTAGAACTATTCAACAAAGAAAGGATTAATTCCCAGTGAAACCTTTCTCAGGTTTGGACCCACAGGCTTCCTAAAAGCATCCCCAGCCTCCTCTTGAGCTTAGTACAAGGACCCACAAACTTCTTAGAAGTTCCCTCAGCCTCCTCTTGGGCTTAGTACAAAGACCTAAAGGCCTCCTATAGGTATAGGATAAAAATTAGTCATCTCTACTAGTTCAATCCTCAAGAGAGTTAGAATTCCAAAACATCAAACCATGATAAGGTTGATCTTCATCCCTTAAACCCTTAGTCCCATCTTGGGCTTCATACAAGTAGACTTGGAAAGTCTCACCCTCATAGCCTCCTCTTGGGCTTCATTTAAGTAGACTTGGAAAGTCTCATATCCTCTTGAATCTCACAAAGAAATCCTTAAGTTTCCTAAAAGCACAGAAAAAACCCTGATATATCAATACACTAAGTCTCTAGCAGAGTTAAAACCTCCATAGGTTTTCAAACTCAACTTTTAAACTCCTCTGACCCCTAACAAGGCGTAAACTTTTACCTTAAAAATCCCCAGCCATGGTCAATTTACCATCAACAAATCCCTCAAGAAAATCAGAGCCTCATGGCATCTAATATCTCAACTCTTCCCTAAATTCCCCAACAAGAGTAAATCCCTTTGGAATCCCCAATACAATTTGGACTTGCTCCTAGATTTCCATAAATCCTCAGCAAGAGATAACCTCCTCTTAGGCATCATATAAGATTTTCCCCCAGTTAGCCTCCTCTTAGGCCTTTATAATGAATCTCCCCAGTCAGCCTAAATCTTGGGCTTTGTACAAGACAAACAAAACATTCCCCAGTGGAGTCATTTTCCTTCAGCCTCAATCTTAGGATTTGTACAAGACAGATAAAACCCTCCTCAGTGGAGTCAATTTCTTTTAGCTTCAACCTTGGGCTTTGATCAAGGCACACAAAAATCAACATCCCCTCAGATGAGACCATAAGTCCACTCTGTAGGAGGACATTTCCTCTATACATCACATTTCAAAACAAACAATCAAAACCTTTTCCCAGATAATTGCTGTAAGTGGCACACTTGTTGATTCAAAATCCAAGCTGGAGTCCTTCCTTTATCCTGGCTAAAAATTACCTTTTATCTAACAGCTGTAAGTGGCAAGCCTCTGGATTCCTAACATCCAAGCTAATGTCCTTCTCTTAGCATGAAAGAATCATAAAGGAAAAAGTGGCATTGCTCTACACTGAGTTAAAGCTTTCTTCTTTCATGACATCACCCTTATAAAGGAAATTATGGCATTGTTGGATTCTACATATCCCAGGTAAATTAATTTCCCTTATAACCAATTACTCAACTTTTGTGATGAATAGGTGAGATGTTCTCCCTTTAGAGATGACGAATTCTCTCTCAGTCAACCTTTTAGCTTCAATCTTGGGCTTTAAACAAGACACAAATACTTAAACAACTTCAATCTTGGGCTTCAAACTAGATAACACACGACCCTCCCATAGAAATAGGAGGAACTACGATTGCTCTGGTTTCCCAGATTTCTTTACGGGAATACGTAGGCATAAGATTGCGAAATCTTAGCGAACACTCAAATAAAAAACTTTAGGTCCAGTACCTTCCCAAAAACAACGGAAAACCCGAAAACAATAAAAACACTCTCTCAACACACCCAAAGGAGAAACTTTCCCAAGCCACATCAGACAAACACAAGAAAGCATTTCAAATTAACAGAGAAACATGCAATAAAAGGCCTATGGATAACCATATATACACTGGGTGTTAATAGCTTCCCTATGTATAACCTGACCCCGTTCCCCGATCTCTTAGCATTTTTTAAAGAAAACATTTGCGTGCAAGATTAGTTTTAGATATCTCCCATTTCCTTTCCAACTTCATAGGATAAATAAGAAATCAGAAAGTAGCACCCAATTCCAACCATTGAGGTAAGGTGGTCGCGTCACCGACAAAAATCGCACACTACAAAAAAATGGCGACTCTGCTGGGGATGTTTTAGGATTAGAGTTCCTAAGAGGTCTCGGTTTTGCTTTGCATTTATTTCTTTGTTATTTATTTTCTTTCTCATTTTTCTGCTATATATATATATATATATATATATATATATATATATCATTTAGTGTCATATTACTTGATACCCGTGTTTAAATTACTGTCAACTGGGAATGCGATTAATACACATGTGGAAAGTTTGAGAGAACATTAAGATAAGTGGTGGCGTCTCCAAGAAGGCTTATAGGGTGTGATTCCCGACCAAGTTAACCTGGAAGTCCACCGAATCAGTCGAGGTACCCGTGCAGACTTACTAATGTTGAATGACCGTTTGTCGTGAAAGCATAGTTTTCCCAGTGCGGTACCCATGACACTGAGGATTTAGTAGACAATTAACCATTTAAACCATTAGGCAGTGCGGTGACTATCGGGAATAGTTGACACGCGATACTACACTCAAAAGAGATTCATCTTAGGATATTACAGCTCGCTTGAGTCAATCGGCTTGCCGTTAATATCCCTAAGAGGGGTCAATGATTTTGGGAACCTTTTAGAACCCGTTCTACAGGTACAAAAATTGACGAATTAGTACACATATTTGGGGATAGGTAGATCCATGGCTCCATGCTCGTGACGACGAACCCCTAAACCCATGTTTTCAAGTGTTTTTGTTTGCTGCATTCATGCATCCATGCATTCATTAAAAAACCTTTTTAAAACAAGAAAAAAAATCTTTTTCTAAAAGAAATAAAACAATAATTGCAAATATCAGAGAGAGGTTGTGTTATGGATTTCGGAAGAAGAAAAACGCACAAGTACACCTTCAAGGTTCCAAAATTGGACGACCTAAGGAAATTGGGAAGGATGATTACTAATACCGAGGCTTTCAGAGCTAAGGATGAAGGACTGTTATCTCTTCTGAAGGTCAACATGGTTGAAGGGATCCTGTATACATTGATTCAGGTCTACAATCTGGTTTACCACTGTTTCACATTCCCAGATTATCAGCTCACACCAATACTGGAAGAGTACTCCCACCTGATTGACTTACCTATCACTAATCGAGATTCATTTTCTGGACTGGAATAAATTCCAAAAGAACAAACCTTGCAAGAGCAATCTCTTTAGATGAGTCAGAAGTCAGGACTCACATGACCACCAAAGGAGGAATCCAGGGTTTACCAGCTAAATTCCTGATGGAGAAAGCTCTATACTTTGCCAGTATAGGAAATATAACTGCTTTCGAGGATGTCTTTGTTCTGCTCACATATGAGTTATTCCTCTTTCCCAACATCGACAACTTCGTCGATACCAATGCTGTTAAGATTTTCCTAATAGGGAACCCTGTCCCAACCTTACTTACGGATGCTTATCATTCTGTACACTTAAAGAATTTGTACAGTGGAGGGATGATCACCTGCTGTGTACCATTGCTCTACAAATGGTTTATTTCTCACTTGCCCAAGTCTGCTACTTTTTGGGATCACAAGAGTAATCTGCGATGGTCGCAGAGGATTATGTCTCTTACCAATTCAGACATAGATTGGTACAATCAGATTTACAAAGGGATAAAAATCATCAACAGATGCGTAAATTTCCCTAATGTACTCCTCATTGGTACTAAAGGAGGGATCACCTATCATCAAATTCTAGCTCTCCGTCAAATTGGATACCCAATGAAGAATATCCCGCATAATGCTCATCTGGAAGGTCTTTTCTTCCAGGAAATAGAAAATGACAAGGCACTAAAGAAAGAAATAGTGCATGCCTGACAACATATTCACAGGAAAGGGAGAGAATCCCTGGGAAGACAAAATTGTTCCTCTTCAGAACCTTATCTCCACTGGGTGCAAGCCAGAGCTATCAAGCTAAGGATGCCTTACCCTCGTCAAGAATTTTTCCCTTAAAGGAATTTGTCCTTTATTTCACGTCTGATGCGGAAAACTCCAGGTCGCTCTCAACAAAGTCCAGCGTGAGAAGAACTCTCGGAAGAACAAATACCAGATCCTTTATTTGGAATGTACCAATATTCAGGAACTGCTAAAGGAAAAGGATGCTCTGATTGGTATATTAGAGCAGCATGCTATGGAAAGTCGGGAAGAACAAAGGAATTTGCTCACTCCTTTCACTTGGCAGAGGGACATTGACCCGAAAACAACTGAAAGAACCCAATCAAAGAAAAGAAAAGTTCAGGAACCAACATCTGAGCACTCCTCAGAAAGGACTCAGGATCCATATGCCTAATTTTCCTTATTCGCACTTTGTAAAATACTGTACTTTTCCTTGTAAAATACTGCAAGCTTTTGAGTTCAATATCCCCCACTGTGTGATATTTACAATATAATTGTTAACAGTTCTTTTAACAAAAAAAAACTAAAATATATATCATTTTCAGTCTTTGAATATCATTCATCATTCTCACATAGCACATCTTTGTCTTTGAGTCACACATATGTGTCGCACTCTAGAGTCAAACTGTCTCATTCATACAATACTCAGGCCAATCAACAAAAGAAAATGGACGATCTTGAGGAAGAGAAAAGAGAGCTGAGAGAAGAAATCAACGCTCTGTAGGAGAGTTTGGAGAAACTCCACCATGACATGCAATCCCTGGAAGCAGTCCAGGAGCAACAACATCAAAGGACTGTAATGTCAGAAAGTACATCTACACCAGCATCCCACCGGTCACTGAAGACCCGAAAGTCGTAGCAGGAACCGCCAGACCTGAAGGTTACAAACTTCAGGGAAATGAAGATGCAAGGGTTACAACAGAAACTCCTGAAGGTTACAAACTTCAGGTCATTGAAGCGCCAAGAGTTACCGCAATAATGGCTATACCACAGCCAGTGGTACACACTGTCCCGGAAGGGCAGATTCCGCAAGCAATTTCTGGCAGAAACGAAAACGTATACGAAAGGATGAATGAATTCCAGGAATAATTCTTGGAAATGCAGAAGGAACTGCATGTTATTCACGGTCAAGACTTATTCGGAAAGGACGCCGCCGACCTCTGTTTGGTCCCTAATGTAAAGATACCGCACAAATTCAAGGTGTCCGACTTCGGAAAATGCAAAGGCAACTCTTGCCCTCAAAGTTATTTGGTGATGTACGCTCGGAAAATGTCTACCCAGATAGAAAATCAACAGATACTAATCCATTACTTTCAAGATAGTTTAACCGGTGCTGCACTCAAATGGTACATGGGTTTAAACCACACCAAGATCAGTAGTTTCAGAGATCTCGGGAAGCTTTGTTCAGCAGTATAAATACAATTTGGACATGGCACCAGATAGGGACCAGTTCAGAGAAATGGTTCAAAAGGATAAAGAAACCTTCAAGGAATATGCTCAGAGATGGCGTGAAATCGCCGCCCAGATCCGTCCTTCTCTCGAGGAAAAGGAAATGACATAGATCTTCCTGAAAACATTAAGCTCGTTTTATTACGACCGCATGGTTGCAAGTGCGCCTAGTGACTTCACTGAAATGGTGAACATGGGAGTACGCCTTGAAGAAGCAATCCGAGAAGGACGATTGGTCAAAGATGTAGAGCCATCCAGCAGTACCAAAAGATATGGTAGTGTTTTCCAAAAGAAGAAAGAGTAAGATATAAGTAATATCTATCTAGGAAAGCAAATGCGAAGGTATCAACCGGTAGCAGTGGTAACTCCCGCTATCAACTCGACGCCAGCTCTAACTTTTCAACCTCAGGTTGCTTAGAGCCAACCAAATCAACAACAATATCAGCAAAGGCCGCAACAGCCTCTTCACCAGGCTCGCCCTCAATACAATAACAACAATCGTGCTACACGACCATCAGGGTTCAACCCTATACTGATGTTGTACGCGGAACTATTTCCACTTCTACTGGTCAAGGGTCACGTTCAAACCAGGACTCCTCTTACTGTACCAGAAAATCCACCTTTTTGGTTCAAAGCAGATCAAACTTGCCCCTACCATCAAGGAGGATCGGGACATAAGATTGAGAATTGTCTCAGCTTCAAGTCTGAGGTACAGAAGTTTGTCAGGAACGAGGTTTTATCTTTCATAGATACTAATCCAAATGTTTAGACGAACCCATTACCGCAACATGAGAAGACTACAGTGAATTTGATAGAAGAAGAACCCGTCAACAGTTATCAAATTCACAATGTACAGCTACTGAGAACCAACCTAGTAAAGATGCATTGCAAATAGAGTGGGTACTACCATGTGCCATCTCACAACTATCATCAGTGTGATATCTTCTCCAAGGACAATCAAGGGTATGCCATAGTACAAGTAACTCTCCAAGAACAATTGGATCTGGGCTGGATTCAGGATCACAGGATCCGTGAAGTAAACATGACCCATGCACATCTCAACATTGTTCAGAACCACGAAATTCGTAAGATGAACGTCAATCTAGTGGAATTGCATTCAAGGCAAAGTCAGTATTACAATTTGCCGCGACACGATTACAACACTTGTCTGATCTGCTCAAAAGACAATCAGGGATGCTCTATTGTTCAAGAGGCCCTCCAACATCAAATGGATCTTGGATGAATCCAAGACTACAGTGAAAGAAGTAATCATCAAGTCAATATGGTTTAAATCTTTGACATACGCTTAATGAATACCAGTCTAGTGGAATTACATGCTAAGCAGGTCAGACTTAGTTTTATGGCCTCACATGATTATCAAGACTGTAAAGAATGCTACGAAAATGACCAAGGGTGTGCGCTAGTGCGAGCAACCCTCCAACACCAGTTAGACCGAAAGGAGGTTCAACCATGTTCGAATTCTGAATCAATCAACATGATACAAGATTAACTCCCTGGTCAAAACAAAAACACTGTCATAATCTCCAATTATGGAATGACCAAGGATGTTTGTGCCATAATTCCTCTACTCGATGAGTCAAAAGTCTCCCTTGACAGTTGGAAAATTCCAAACTTAGAGCTGATTGAGGTTGCCTAGACAGTCAAAAGTCCCAAAAAGCCCGTGTGGTTATCTACTTGCCGGGTCCAATACCGTACAAGTCGGAAAAGGCTATACCATACAAGTACAATGCGACGACCATAGAAAATGGAAAAGAAACTCCATTACCCTCCATTGTGAACATTGCTGACATCGGTCGAGTCACCAGAGCGGTCGGATCCTCAACAGAGGAATTGGAGAACCTATCAAAGAAAAGGAACCTCAAATAGAAGTTCCTAACCAACAAGTCGGTCAATCCAGTAATATAAAACATGTAAAGAACAACGATGAAATGTTGAAGCTCATTCAGAAAATCGAGTACAACATTGTGGATCAATTGTTGCAAGCTCCGTCTCGAATCTCTGTGTTATCTCTCCTGATTAGTTCAGAAGCTCACAGAGAAGCCTTACAGAGAGTCTTAGAACAATCCTTTGTGGAACAAGATGTGATAGTAGGACAATTTGACAGCATCATCTCTAACATCACTTCCTGCAACAACTTGGGATTCAGTGATGAAGAACTGCCGGAAGAAGGCAAGAACCATAATATGGCACTCAATATCACAGTCAACTGCTAAGACGATGCTTTAGCCAACGTACTGGTAGACACAGGTTCATCTTTAAATGTCATGCCAAGGTCAACTTTGGTTTGACTATCTTTTTAAAGTACTCCCATGAGAGACAGTGAGATCATCGTCAAAGCCTTTGACGGATCCAAAAAAATAGTTATCGGCGAAGTTGATATTCCCATAACCATCGGTCCTCACACTTTCCAAGTCACTTTCCAGGTCATGGACATCCAAGCAGCATACAACTGTTTATTGGGAAGACCTTGGATACACGAAGTTGGGGCAGTCACTTTGACACTTCACCAGAAGCTGAAATTTGTCAAGAACGACAAATTAATTACGGTGTGCGGAGAGCAAACATTAATCGTGAGCAACTTATCATCATTCTCATGTGTAGAACCAGAGGAGGTTGTTGGAACCCAGTTCCAACAACTCTCAGTGAACAATGAGAATCAACAAGAAAAAGGAACGTCGATTTCCTCATACAAAGACGTTCTCAAAGTGATCGGGAGTAATGACGTAGAAGGATATGGATAGATTGTAATTCCTACTGATAACAAGACAATAAAATGTCTTGGTTTCTCTCCAACCTGTACCCAGACTACAAAGAAGGACGAAAGTTTTCATCCCATTCAGGATTTCTTCCACAGCGGAGGCTTCCTCCATCCAGTATCCCAAGAAGTCTACACCATCGATGGGAATGACTCCTCCTATACGGATGAGGAGTGGAAGTCTTATCTCAACGATGAAGGTTATATATCTCAGGGAGAAATGCACATGCCATTCTGTTCTTCAAAGCAGAGCCTGGGATATATACCAAGATCAGACGTCACAATGATCTATGGAGATTGTGATTCTAAAGGATGTCGTGCTCCACCCAATTCATTAGAGGAAGAAAATTTAATGAAAGACAACTTTGACTACGATTATTATGATCCCCTGGATGACTTGCCTATCTAGAAGCCATACACGGAAGACTTGGGGCAAAAGAGTCAGCCGGAAAATGCCTATCAGCTGAGTAATCTTGAAAATAACACCCATGTTCCCACAGAGTCATGGAATCATTACTCAGGATATTCCGAAAATATCCAACACTAGGGTGATGATTTTGCAAAGATTGCAGGACAAGAATTGGTTAACGACGCATTTCCTGAGGTCAACGTCATTGAGGAAGATGACTCCTCTATTCCCATAGAAACCTGGGATACCTTGGGATAGCCAAGCAGCAAGTATGACTTTCTAGCCAAATACACCGTTCCCGAAAGTTTTCACGTCAGATACGAGGACATCCAGCCAAATGGATGGGGATATCCTCTCAAGAGTGAAAACACTATGGAAGATGCGACAAAAGAGTCCTCTTATGATAACTCTGCATGCGAAGAAGACTCCAATGATCCTACTCCACCAGAAATCAGTGTCATTTCTGAAGACAAACAAAGAAGGGAAGTACCAGACTTTGTGATTCACAGAGGAGTTCATCACCATTGGGTTGCTTTCGATGTCCCGAAAGCCGTCCATAAGTTGAAGTAATTACCATCTTTGTTTTAACCTTTCACCTTGCCCGGGTGAAGTGGATGTTTTATAGGGCTCACTTTTCTGTAAATGTTCCTCTTCACTTTGCCAAAAGCGACAAAGTTTTGTTTTATAGGGTTGTGTTTCAAGAATCGAAAAATCATGAATATATAATGTCATTCTGAATTCCTGCATTTTTATTGCTATTTTCACTTTTTGTTTTTCAGAAAATGGTAATCCTAAAAAACAACCCAAAATAAAAACAAGCGTTTTCAGAAAATACACTGCACATACTCTTGCATTCTCTCTGTCTTTTATAAAAAAAGAATCATCACATCATGCAGATTGCTTGTTTTAAACCCTATTGAAACATACGATCCAATGCCTTCTCCCAACTTTGAATTCCCGCTATTTGAAGCTGAAGAAGAAGAGAATGAAGAAATTTCAGAAGAGATCTCCCGACTACTCAGACAAGAGGAAAGGTCCATTGAGCCTCATAAAGAGCCGTTGGAAACAGTTAATTTGGGTTCAGAAGAAGAAAAGAAAGAAGTTAAGATTGGAGCACTGCTCAGTCCAACTGTCAGAAAAGACTTGATAAAACTTCTCAAAGAGTTTCCAGATGTAATTGCTTGGTCCTATCAGGACATGCTAGGGTTGGATACCAGCATCGTGGAACATCACTTATCACTGAAAACATAATGTCCTCCGGTTAAACAAAGACTGAGAAGGAGTCATCCAGATATGGCCATCAAAATTAAGGAGGAAGTGTAGAAACAGATCGACGCAGGTTTCGTCGCCACCTCAGAATATCCTCAATGGTTAGCCAACATAGCGTCAGTCCCAAAAAAGGACAGAAACGTCAAAATGTGTGTAGACTACAGGGATCTGAACAAAGCAAGTCCAAAGGATGACTTCCCCCTACCACACATTGACATGCTGGTAGACAGTACAACAAAATTCAAAGTCTTCTCCTTCATGGATGGATTCTCGGGCTATAATCAAATCAAAATGGCACCGGAAGATATGGAGGAAACTTCATTTATCACTCCATGGGGTACCTTTTGTTACAAGGTAATGTTGTTCGGTCTTAAGAACGCAAGGGCAACCTATCAAAGGGCCATGACAACTCTATTTCACGACATGATGCACAAAGAGATTGAAGTGTACGTCGATGATATGATTGCCAAATCTAAAACAGAAGAAGAGCATGAAAAAACACCTATCAAAGTTATTCGAGCGTCTGATAAAATACAAACTCCACTTGAATCTTAATAAGTGCATGTTCGGTGTCCGCTTAGGAAAATTCTTAGGATTTATCGTCAGCCAGAAAGGAATTGAGGTTGATCCTAACAAGGTTATGGCCATTCAAAAAATGCCTCCACCAAAGACTGAAAAACAAGTCAAAGGATTTTTGGGACGTCTGAATTACATCTCAAGATTCATATCCCTCATGATCGCGACATGCGTGCCGATCTTCAAAATACTCAGAAAGAATCAAAGCTGTGTATGGACAGAAGATTGCCAAAAAGCTTTTGACATCATCAAAGAATATCTGTTGAATCCACCGATTCTATCTCCTCCAGTGGGAGGAAGACCACTGATCATCCACTTAACAGTCTTGGAAGACTCATGAGTTGTGTACATGGCCAACAAGACAAGAGAAAAAGAAAAAGTATGCCATTTACTACTTAAGAAAAAAGTTCACGGACTGTGAAACTCGATACACTATACTCGAGAAAACTTGCTGCACTTTGGCTTGGGCAGGCAAACGTCTCCGCCAGTACATGATTTGTCAGACTACTTGGCTAATCTCCGAAATGGATCCGATCAAGTACGTCTTTGAAAAACTTGCTCTCACGGGAAGGATTTCCCGTTGGTAGATGTTGTTATCAAAATACGACATCGAGTATCATGCTCAGAAAGCCATCAAAGGAAGTATTTTAGCCGATCATTTGGCTCATTAACCGATTGATGATCAGGAATCAGTCGAATTTGACTTCCCAGACGAAGATGTCATGTACTTGAAAATGAAAGATTGCGAGGAACCGCTACCCAGTGAAGGGCCAGAACCAGGTTCCCAATGGGGACTAATTTTCGACGGATCCGTCAATCCTTATGGAAATATAATTGGGGCAATCATTGTAACACCTCAGGATAACCATATTCCTTTCACTACCAGATTAACATTCAAATGCACAAACAATGAGGCCGAATACGAAGCTTGTATCATGGGTCTTGAAGAAGCAATTGACTTAAGGATAAAGAACTTGGATGTGTATGGAGACTCAACCCTGGTTATAAATCACATTAAAGGAGAGTGGAACACATACCAATCAGGATTGATTCTTTATAAAGACTATGCGAGAAGGTTGTTACCAGTCTTCAACATAATCGAGTGTCATCACATCCCTCGTGAAGAAAATCACATGGCTGACACGCTAGCCACCCTATCCTCCATGATTAGTTTAGGTCAATGGAACGACGTACCTAAGATTGACATAATGCGCCTTGAAAGGCCCACTTACATCTTCACAATTGAAGCAATCATAGATGATAAACCCTGGTATCATGATATCAATTGCTTCCTTCAAAGACAAAAGTACCCACCTGGGGTATCAAGAAAAGATAGGAAGACTCTCAGAAGACTGGCTGACAACTTCTTCCTGAATGGTGATGTACTCTATAAGAGAAACTTCGACATGGTTTTGCACAGATGCGTAGACAGACAAGAAGCAAATATGTTAATGAAAGAGATTCACGAAGGCTCCTTTGGAACTCATGCCAATGGACATACAATGGCAAGAAAAATCTTAAGAGCAGGATATTATTGGCTGACAATGGAATCCGATTGCTACAAGTATATGAGGAGATATCACAAGTGTCAGATATACGCTGACAAAATCCATGTACCGCCATCACATCTCAAAGTTCTTTCTTCTCCATGTCCTTTTTCTATATGGGGAATTGACATGATTGACATGATAGAACCCAAAGCTTCAAATGGACATCAGTTCATCCTAGTAGCCATTGACTACTTCACCAAGTGGGTCGAAGCAGTGTCATACACCAATGTAACCAGACAAGTGGTGGTCCAATTTATCAAGAACAATCTCATCTGCCGTTATGGTGTTCCAAGCCAGATCATTACAGATAATGGATCTAACTTGAACAACAAGATGATGAAAGAGTTGTGTGCTGAGTTCAAGATCGAACACCATAAATCATCTCCCTACCGACCTAAAATGAATGGAGCGATAGAAGCGGCTAACAAGAATATCAAGAAGATCATTCAGAAGATGGTACCATACCCCAAATTTTGACCACTAAGATTTCCCATCATTGTGTAAATCATTATCACAATATAGATGAACCATTAGTCTCCGCAAAGATGGGTGAGCATCCACTACAATCAGAATTAGGGTTTCAAGCCTTCTCAGAGCTCTTAGACAAAGGATCAATCAAGGAATGGCATGATCTTCAACTTGTCTAAACCTCTCAAACATCCCCAAGGGATCAAAAGGACTCCCACTTCAAGGATTAAGCACAAAGCTGCTCCCTTCTAAGTGGATTAAGCCTCAAGATTGCCAGTGTCACCAAATTAGGGTTTTGGTCGACCAGGGCCTCCAGATGGGAATTTTCCTCTAGGCATGAGCCAATGCTTAAAAGCATAACCAATGATGCTCCAAGGGACATCATAAACCCAATCATCAAGTCAATTTAACCTTAGGGGATGCATTCACAAAAAAATCAGGAATTAGGGTTTCTTGACCTAATTCACCCCTAAGTTGACTTTTGGGGCAAAGCATGAGCCAAGACCTCAAGACATGATTTGAGGGTCTCTAATACACCACATTGATCCATTTGTAACAATTGATTGATCCAAGAAGCTTGAGTAACAAGTTTCAATTTTATCTGAACCATAGTTAGGGTTTCGCGAGAAAAGTCAACTGTAGCTTTGACTTTTGACCAGGGCATGCTCCCAAACCCTAGGACATGATCCAATACACCCTATGACACCTATGAAATCAATACATCAAGTTTGATTTAGGTCAAGGACTTGATTTCATAAAGGATTGCACAGTTTGGAATTCATCTGATAAAAAGTCAACTATGCACAAAAGTCAACTTTGACTTTTTGAGATTTTTCACAATTTATGGTTCCTTAACCCTAAAATGATGTTAATGTGTGATTTGAATCAACATTCATCAAGACAAATCAAGAAAAGTGGGATAACTTGTAAAAGGGGTAACCATAAAAAACTTAGAAATTTTCTAAGTTATGGAATAAAGTGGCAAGGGTACCAACTTTGAAGGATCATAACTCCTAAACCACAAGGCCATTTTTCCCCATCTAAAGCTGGATTTGTAGCTCTAATGGCCCTTTACAAAAGCTTCAAACACAACTCATTCCAAGTCATCATGGATTTTGAGTTATGGAATGATCAAAATCACAAAAAGTGAAAATGTCACTTTTTTCCAACACTTAGTGAAATTTTCACTAAGTCAGAATCTGCCTTACTTTTTTCCAAATGTAGGGGAATTTTTCACTTGGATCCAAAAATTATCAAAACCAATTATGATCAAGCAATTGTTGTATTATATGAGGGCTTTCCAAAATGGCCAAGAACTCCCTCAAAGTCCACTTGAGTCATGAGATATGACAATGCCAATATGCCTTGCTGCAAACTGTCATGGCAAGACAGATTTTGGAGTTTTGCTCGATTTGCTCAAATTTTACAAAGGGTAACCAACTCTATCCATCTGAACACCTCAAGGGGGGACCAAGGAGGAACCAACTCTGATCCCAAGCCTCCCAAGTATTTGGAACAAAAAATAGCATGCCAAACCTAGAAATCCCTAAAAGGGGGACAAGACTCCAATTTTGGATTGGAGCATTTAATGGATGCACCATGGTGGCATGGACTGAGCCATTTCCAACTGAATTCAGTCAAGACTTATCCAAGACCAAGGGAACCAGCAGCCTGTGCCCTAACCTCTAGTCAATGGCTAGAGGAGACTTGGATTCTCATTGATCAACATTGGCCAAACCTATGCAGCAGTTGCCATTCACTATTCCTTGCGAAACAAACTTGCTCTACTATAAATAGAGCTCATTTGTGATCAGTTTGAGTACACCAAAGCCATCAAAAAGATGCTTTCATCAAAATCTCCTTCTTCACTCGAAAATTTCCTTCCAAAGCAAGTCACTATCGGGTTTTGAGTTTGAGAGCTATTCCAACCAAACCAATCACACACACACCTCATAAACATCATATAGAAGTGATCCAAACACTTAAACAACATCTGGAACACTGATTTCACAAAATCACCAGCCAACTGCTCAAGGTATTAATCAAGTTGCAGTTGGGATACCATCTTCAGTTCCAGCTTGTTTCAAACCATTCCAAACACCCAGACACACTCCATAGCACCTAGGGAAGCTGTCCATAACCTTGGAACCAAGCTGTAACACCTCTTACACAAAACACGATCACCAGCTGTAAGTGGTAAGCATGAGCTCTTCTAACTCTATGATCCATGCAATTTTTGCTGCTCAATAATTTGGCCATATGTTCATAATCATACATAGAGTGTTTTCCCTCAATCCATTCGTTTGTTTGAATCGTGTGTGGAATTTCTGAACCTTCATGCAAATTTTAGGGTTCTTGATGTTTCTCTTTGATTTCTTGCTCCATGCTTAAAATAAATGAAATTAAAGACCATATACATGATCGTGAGGTTGAAACGAGTAGATTGATATGTAGATTGCATGATATAATCAAGTATTCAGTGAGATTGGATAGAAAATGCAAATCTGCAGAAACAAAGTGTGGCGCGTGTTCTTGCCCTTGTTCTTGGCGCCCTTTTTGAAAATTCAAAATTTGAATTTTGTGATTTTATTTAATTGATTTAAAAATTAATTTCTCTCTGAGTTTTAATGATTTTGAGTTGATTCTTTTTTTAATAATTCACAAAAATGTTAAAATATTTTATTTTCCCAAAAAATCCCAAAAATATTATTTATTTCATATACTTGATATTTTTGTAAAGAATTAATATTTTAATTGTTTTTGACATTTAAAATATTTTTTCTTTCTTGATTTTTCAAATTTTAGTGATTTCGAATCATTTTGTGGATCAAAACCTGATTTTTGAAACATTAATCCAAGATCACAATTCGTTTTCCACATGTTAAACAATTTTTGTCATTTTAATTGAATTTTTATTCAATTAAAATACACTTTGGAAACAAATTAGGGTTTTTGATTAATTCAACCCTCATCAAACTTTTTCAAACACTTTGGGCCTCTAATAGAGTGTAAGACCCAATCCCCTTTTAACCAAAATAATTTTGGGCCTTAGATATTGTATAAGTCCCTGTGCGTTAAAAGAAAACCTCGGCGGGATCGCCAGTTGAAAAAACAAACCCTTGGGCCTACCCTCGTGTTATAAGCCCCACTCTTTAAAAATCATTGGGCCTCTAGTAGAGTGTAAGACCCAACGCTTTTTGAAGACCAAAATAATTTGGGCCTCACTTATTGTATAAGTCCCGATACCACCAAAAGTTCGACGCGATCGTCGCCTTTTAAAACAAAACTTTTTTGAGCCTCTCCTTGAGCTGTAAGCCCCACCACTTGTACAAAAATAAACCTTTGGGCCTCTTGAGAGAGTGTAAGACCCATCCCCTTGTATAGAAAAACCTTTTTGGGCCTCAGTCACTTGTATAAGTCCCTGTACAATTTCAAACAACAGTGCGATCACTGATAAAACCTTGGGCCTCTCCTTGAGCTGTAAGCCCCAACAATCTTTTCAAAGCACTTTCTCCTTTTATTTTGAATATAATATTGTTATCAAAGCTTTCTTTGTTGAACAAACTAACCAAACAGCATGGAAGCTCTACAACCGAGTAAGTGTTTACCCGCTTTCATATATATATATATATATATAATTGTATTGTGGAGCTGCTCACTATAATTCTTCTTTCACAAACTTTTATATACTTGTCAAACATCAACTGTGTAATAATAGTATAGTTATTTAGAGTTTTTCCAGGCAACTACTTCTAGCATTAGGTAAAGCCCTGTTGGTCACTCTTAAATACAAACAAAACTAGATCCCCATAGGATTACTAGACACAGTCTTCCCTCCTCTTGGGGTTAAACAATATGGAGACGTGAAAGGCAGCATTCTCCGTGAACCCTTTCTCAGACTGTCACTCTAAGAAACTGTCAAAGAAACTCTACTCCCCAGAGATGATCTTTTCTCCGTGAATGACATCTCTTGAGTTTCTTCCAAATTCTCGAACTTTCCTGGATTGATCTATTCTCAGTGAATGGCATGTCTTGAACTTCTCAGGGTTTGGGGACCCACAGGCTTCTTAAAAGCATCCCTGCCTCCTCTTGGACGTTGTACAAGGACCCTTCGGCTTCTTAAAAGCTCTCGTGCCTTCTCTTGGGCTTGGTACAAGGACCCAGAGACCTCTACAGGTATAGGAACAGAACCTAGTCATCAATTTGCTAGAGCTGTCTTTCTAAGTCAAGTGTCAGACCTGTTAATGGGTTGACCTTCATCCCTTAACATACCAGCCTTCTCTTGGGCATCATACAAAGATCATTCACTACCCGAGAATCGATTTCTCAAAAACCCCCATAGACTTGGACAGTCTCAATACCCTTTGGATTTCCCATTTCCTTAAAGAACATGAAATAACCTTGATCCTCTAATCAATCTCAAAGCACAACAATACCTTTAAATCAGTCCCTTTATAAGAACTGATTTTCTCTTTATCCAATATACTGGACCTGTCACTAAACTAGAACAGTCACCAGCATAAATAGCCTCCTCTTGGGCTTTGTACAATGATTCTCCCCAACGGAGCTAACCTTTTCACACTCTCTTGTTGAGTATAAAAGACTCTATTGTTGAGTCACTTCCCTTTTAGCCTCCATCTCGGGCTTCGTACGAGATAAAAATCACTCTCTTGTTGAGTATAAAAGACTATCTTGTTGAGTCACTTCTCTTTTAGCCTCCATCTCGGGCTTCGTACGAGATACCAAATCACTCTCTTGTTGAGTATAAAAGGCTCTCTTGTTGAGTCAACCCCATTTTCAGCCTCCATCTCAGGCTTCTACGAGATACAAAAACACTCTCTTGTTGAGTATAAAAGACTCTCATGTTGAGTATAAAAGACTCTCATGTTGAGTCAAAACCTTTTAAGCCTCTCTCGGGCTTCGTACGAGACACATATAAAAGCACTCTCTTGTTGAGTCAACCCTTTTAGCCTCTCTCTCGGGCTTCGTACGAGACACATAAAAACACCCTCTTGTTGGGTCAATAGCCTCCTCTTAGGCTTTGTATAAGGAACCCCCGGTTGATTCAATTAACCTTTTAGCATCAAAAGCTGTGCCTCGTTCACAGTATACAAACATCAACAACTCCTTTTCCCACATCTAATTGCTGTAAGCGGCAAGCCTCTGGATTATTTGCATCCACGCCACTGTCCCTCTTTTAGCATGAGAAATTCCTAAGGAAAAATGGCATTTCTCTAAACTGAGTTAAAGTCTTCTCCTTCAGGTTAAAAAATCCCCTATAAAGGAAATGATGGCATTACTGGATTCATATATCCCAACTAAAGTAATTCTCCTTTATAATCAGTCACCCAACAGTTGGGATAAACAGACCCCCTTTAGAGATGACAAATTCCCTCTAAAGTCAAAACCCTTTAGCTTCACATCTTGGGCTTCGAACAAGATACAAATAGACCCTTCAGCTTCACATCTTGGGCTTTGAACAAGATACAAACCACCTTTAGCTTCACGTCTTGGGATTTGTACAAGACACCAAAACAACCTTTTTTCCTCCCATAGAATAGGAGAACTACGATCGCCCTGATTTCCCTGTTTCGTTAAAATGGAAATGCGTAGGCATAAGATTGAAAAATCTTAGCGAGAACACTCATCAAAAACCCAAAATCCCGTGCCTTCATACATCAATCGAAAAGCATCAGTCTAAACATCCTCACAAATAATCCAGACATTTCACTCTTAGCAAAATAGGCAGATAGAGGCCCCACTTCCACATAGCATCTGTAACCTAACAAACCACTATTTAAACTTAGCATACAAGCAGGGTTAATTGGAGACATCTATTTCCCTTTCTAGTAAGCTTAATAGGATAAAAAATGAATCGACCTGTAGTACCCCAGAGCGACAGTGCTTAAGAACCACGTCCAAAATCGGTCGCTACAGAAAAATGGCGCCCACTGTGGGGCCTTCTTCTCTTTCTTGTAATCTTCGGTGAAAACGTCGAGTTCAACAAAATATCACAGAAATGACAACTCTGCTGGGGAGTCATTGTCTGTATAGGATCATAAGACTAGAGGTCTAGGATGATTAATACAAATATATATACTGCTTTTCCTAATTGATATCTGTGTTTATTTTTCTGCTAATGGGAATGCGTGTGATGCCGCATGTGGAAAGATTGAGTATACACCTAAGATAGGTGATGGCAATGCGGGTAATCTTATTGGGAGTGAATTCCAGTTAAGAGCCCCCGATCGACCATCAAACTCAGTGGAGACTCCCTTTGCATATACATTGCCTATACGACTTCGGTTGTTGAAAGTAGTGTGGTCGACTGGGTTATCTGAGAAGCTGAGGTTTTTAGTAGACTTAAGCCATTTTGTAGTGCGGAAGCTATCGGAAATAGTTGTCACGCGATACTACCCTCATCTGAGATCACTCCAGGATACATCAGCTCGCTGGCGATCCGCTTACTGTTGTTATCCCAGAGGAGTCAATGATTTTGCGGACAGGTACAAAAAATCACCAGTATAAACCTTTTTTTTGGGGGGGGGGGGGGGGTAGAGCCTTGACTTCATGACACCGACCCTTTGACCCCATGTTTTTTCTATGTTTTTGTGTGCTGCATTCATATATTCATTTAAAAAACATTAAAACAAAAAAAATCTTCTCTTCTAATCTCTCTTTTTCAAATTAAACTGAGATAATGATTGCAAATATTAGAGAAAGGAGATTGCGCTAATGTATTTTGGTAGAAGGAAAACTCATAAGTACACATTCAAGGTTCCAAAGTTGGAGGATTTAAGAGGTCTGGCGAGAATGATCACCAACCACGAGGCTTTCCGAGCCAAGTATGGAGGATTGCTGTCTCTATTAAGGGTCCATGTAATCAAAGGAATCCTGTCCACGTTAATCTAGTTCTACGATTCGGTTTATCACTGTTTCATATTCCCGGATTATCAGCTAGCACCAACGCTGGAGGAGTATTCTCACCTGACTGATTTATATATTACTGATCAAGCTCCCTTTTCTGGACTGGAAGAAATTCCAAAGGATCAGACTATTGCAAGAGCAATTTATTTGGACCAGTCAGAGGTCAGGACTCACATGACCACTAAGGGTGGCATCCAGGGATTGCCAACCCAGTTCTTGATAAAGAAAGCTCTGTACTTTGCTAGTATAGGGAACGTGACCGCTATCGAGAGCATCTTTGTTTTTCTCACCTACGGGTTATTTTTGTTTCCTAACATCGATAACTTTGTAGATATCAACGCCATTAAGATTTTCCTGATCGAAAACCCCGTACTGACCTTACTCGCAGATGCGTATCATTCGGTACACTTAAGGAATTTGTATAATGGAGGAATGATCACATGCTATGTACCCCTGCTATACAAATGGTTCACTTCTCATTTGCCCAAGTCTGCTGCATTTTGGTATCAAAAAAATACTTTATGTTGGTCGTAGAGAATCATGTCTCTTACCAACTCTGACATCGATTGGTACAATCGAATCTACGACAGGATCAAAATCATTGACCATTGTGGAAATTTCCCAAATGTACCCCTATAGGAACTAAGGGGGGAATCAACTATCATCCAATTCTCGTTCGTCGTCAATTTGGATACCCGATGAGGCACATCCCACGGAATGCTCATATGGAAGGTCTTTTCTTCAAGGAAGGAGAAAATGACAGGGCACTAAAGACGGAAATAGTGCACGCTTGGAAACACGTTCATAGGAAAGGACGAGAGTCTCTAGGGAAACCAGACTGTGTCTCGATGGAGCCTTATCTCCATTGGGTACAAACTAGAGCTCTCAGGCTGAGGATGTCTTACCCTCGTCAGGAAGTTCTTCCATTAAGGGACTCTGCCCTTTATTTCATGTCTGAGACGGAAAAACTTCAGGTGACTCTCAGCAAAGTTCAGCAGGAGAAGAGGTTTTGGAGGAATAAGTACCGTATTCTCAATGTGGAGTGCAGGAAAATACAACAACTGTTAAGGGAAAAATATGCCCTGATTGAGATTCTAGGGCAACATGCTGTAGAAAATCAGGATGACCAGAGGAATTTGCTAGCTCCTTTCACTTGGCAAAGGAATGACAACCCGACAACGGCCCAAGAGCCCCGGTCAAAGAAAAGGAAAACACCTAAACCAGCACTTGAGCTCTCTTCAGAGAGGACTCAGGGGCCATTAGTTTAAATTTCCTTTTTCGGCACTTTGTAATCTACTGTATTTCTGTTTCCGCAATCCTTTGAATTCAATAAAATGGGGTTTCCCCACTATTTGATAGTTGCAATCTAATTGTCAAAGTTTACTTTGAATAAACAAAAATAATTAATGATCATTGCATTCATCATTCTCATAAACGCACTCTTCTTACCTACGAATCTCACGTTTGCGTCTCGATTCTAGAGTCAAACTGTCTCATTTGTACAATACTCAGGCCAATCGTCAGAAAAAGATGGATGATCTCGAGGAAGAGAACAGAGAGTTGAGAGAGGAGATCGACACTCTGAAAAAGGATCTGAGAAAGCTTTATAACGACATGCAAGCTCTAGTAGAAGCTCAGGTGCAACAACAAAGGACTGTGATCTCAGAGATCACATCAACGCCCATAGTGGAAAAGTATGATCCTAGGTACAAGATGTCGAAAGATCGTCCCTGGGGCATGCCACTCAACTATATCCCGGAAGGATATATTCCCCGATTGCTGAGGATCAGGGCACCACAGCAGGAGCCCCTGGGCCTGAAGGTTACAAACTTCGGGAAAGCGAAGATGCCAGGGGCATGACAGCAACTCCTGAAGGTTACAAACTTTGAGAGGCACTGAGGGTCTCGGCCATAATGACTATACCACCACCCGTGGTACACACTATCCCGGAAGGACATATTCCACAGATACCTTCTGGTAGAAATGACAGGATGTTCGACAGAATGAATGAGTTTCAGGAACAATTCCTGGAGATGCAGAAAGAACTACATGCCCTTCGCGATCAAGATCTATTTGGAAAGGACGCCGCGGACCTTTGTTTGGTCCCCAATGTGAAAGCTCCACACAAATTCCAAGTGCCCAACTTTGAAAAGTACAAGGGTAACTCTTGCCCTCAGAGTCATTTAGTGATGTACGCTCGGCGGATGTCAGCTCAGACAGAGAACCAGGAGCTACTAATTCACTACTTTCAGGATAGTCTAACCGGTGCCGCATTAAAATGGTACAAGAGTTTGAACCGCGCTACGATCGGCACATTCAGAGATCTTGGCACTGCCTTCGTTTAGCAATATAAATACAATTTGGACATGGCACCAGACATAGATCAACTCAGATCGATGTCACAAAAGGGCAAGGAAACCTTTAAGGAGTACGCTCAGAGATGGCGTGAAATTGCCGCTCAGATTTCTCCACCTTTGGAGGAAAAAGAGATGACAAAGATCTTCTTAAAGACCTTAAGCTCATTTTACTATGACATAATGGTCGCCAGTGCGCCAAGCAACTTCACGAGATGGTGGACATGGGGGTTCGTCTTGAGGAAGCCGTCCGGGAAGGACGTTTAGTAAAAGACGGTGGATCATCAAGTAGTACGAAACGATACGGTAGTACTCTCCCTAAGAAAAAAGAGCAGGATATTGGGAATATCTCTCTCGGAAAGCAAAGGCAAAGTTATCAACCAGTAGCATCTGTAACTCCTGCTATCAACCCTGCGCCTGTTACTACGTATCAGCCTCAGGTTGCGCAGAGCCAACCAAATCAACAACAATTTTAGCAAAGGACACAACAGTCTCCTCAGCAGACTCGTCCTCCATACAACAACAACCGTACAACGCGACCACCAGGGTTCGACCCTATACCCATGTTGTACATGGAACTGCTTCCATTATTACTGGTCAAGGGGCATGTCCAGACTAAGTCTCCTCTTACAGTACTGAAAAATCCGCCTTTTTGGTTCAAAACGGATCAGACTTGTCCTTACCATCAAGGAAGACCAGGGCATAACATAGAAAACTGTCTCAGTTTCAAATCCGGTGTGCAAAAGCTTGTTAGGAGCGGGGTCTTATCTTTCAAGGATACAAATCTTAATGTTCTCACAAACCCGTTGCCTCAACACGAGAAAGCTACAATCAATTTGATAGAGGGAGAGTCTGACAACATCTATCAAATTCATGATGTACTCTTATTAAGGGCCAACTTGGTCAAGATGCATTGTAGACAGAGTGGATATGGCCATGTGCCACCTCATAACTATTACCAGTGTGATATCTGCTTTAAGAACAATCAGGGATGTTCTGTGGTGCAATCAGCTCTACAAGAACAATTGGATCTCGGATGGATCCAAGAGCATCGAGTTCGGGGAGTCAACATTACCTATACGAATTTCAACATCATTCAGAACCACGACATCCGTGCAATGAATGTCAACTTGGTGGCGATGCACTCAAGGCAAAGCCAGTATCATAATCTATCGCGACACGATTACAAGTCCTGTCTGACTTGCTCGGTAAACAAACAGGGATGCTCTTTTGTACAAGAGGCCCTCCAGCGTCAGATGGATCTTGGATGGATCCAGGACTACCATGATAGGAATCCCTATCAGATTAAAATGGTTCAAATCTTTGATATTTGTCTAATGAATACCAGCTTGGTGGAGTTACATGCCAGGCAGGTCCATCTTGGTTGTCTCACTTTGCATGATTATCTGAACTGCAAAGTATGTTGTGAGAGTAACCAAGGATGCGCTCTCATTCAAAGAACTTTGCAACACTTGTTAAACCACTGGTGGCTTCCAATCTATATGGATGAAGACATGCAACAAATCAGTGTGGTTGATGGGAACCTTACTGGGCATCGAAGTCAGGATGTCCGATCTACGGAAACAGATCTAGTGAGGTTACACTGCGTTCAAAGCGGGCGTGGCCAGGTGCCACCACACAACTATGAACGTTGTAGAGTCTGTTCGGAAAATAACCAAGGATGTTACCTCGTACGAGCAGCCCTTCAAGGTCAGTTGGATCGCAAGGAGATTCACCCATACCTAGCTTTGGGGTCTGTTGACTGGATGCCGGACTACTTCGCTGATCAAATCAAAGACGTGGTTGTAATCTCTGACCCTGAGAGGAACAAGGATGTTTGTACCATCATCCCTCTACTGGACGAATCAAAGGATCTTAGCAAGGAATTGGTTAAAGTTTCTTACGATAGTCAGAAAAATCAGAAGGCTCCTGTAGTTATCTATCTACCGGGACCATTACCGTATGAACCAGCTAAGGTGATCCCTTACAAATACGGTGCAACGATAATTGAGAATGGAAAGGAAATTCCATTACCCTCCGTCGTGAATATTTCAGACATCAGTCGAGTAACACGGAGCGGTCGAATCTTCAACCGAGGAGTTGGAAAACCTAACAAAGAAAAGGAACCTCAAACGGAAGTTCCCAATCCACCAATCGGTCAATCTAGTGATACTGACCTTTCAAAAAACAACGATGAGATGCTGAAGATCATCCAAAGTAGTGAATACAAAATTGTTGATAAGCTGTTATAAACTCCTTCAAAGATCTCAGTGCTATCACTTTTACTCAGTTCCGAAGCCCACAGAGAGGCTCTACAGAAAGTCTTAGAGCAGGCCTTTATGGAACAGGATGTGTCAATACGACAGTTTGATAGCATCATCTCTAACATCACTTCCTGTAACAACTTAGGATTCAGTGATGAGGATTTGCCAGAGGGGGGCAAAAGCCACAACATGGCGCTCAATATCACAGTTAACTGCTAGGACGATGCTTTAGCCAGCGTACTGGTAGACACAAGATCGACCATTAACGTTATGCCGAAGTCCACTCTAATGCGACTATCATTCAAAGGATCCCCGATGAGGGGCAGTGAGGTCATCGTAAAAGCCTTTGACGAATCTCAGAAAGTAGTTATCGGTGAAGTCGACCTTCCCATAACTATCGGTCCTCACACTTTCCTAATCACTTTCCAGGTTATGGATGTCCGAGCAGTGTACAACTGTTTATTAGGAAGACCTTGGATACACCAGGCTGGGGCAGTCACTTCGACGCTGCACCAAAAACTGAAGTTCGTCAAGAACGATCAACTCGTCACGGTTTATGGAGGACAAGCCTTGCTCGTGAGTAACTTGTCATTATCTACTTGTGTAGAACCCGAGGAGGTTGTTGGAACTCAGTTCCAAGCACTTTTGGTGAGCAATGAGAATCAATCGGATAAAGGAACCTCTATTTCCTCATACCGAGATGCTCTCCAAGTAATCGAGAATGACAATACAAAAGGATGGGGACAACTTGTCATTCCCACTGATAACAAAACAAAGAAGGGTCTTGGTTTCTTCGCGACCTACACCCAGACAGCTGCTAACGATGAAAGTCTTCATCCCATTCAGGACTTCTTCCACAGTGGAGGTTTCTTTCACCCAGTGCCTCAAATAGTCCATACCATCAACGAGGGAGATCCCTCCGATACGAATGAGGATTGGAAGTCCTATCTCAACAAAGATGGTTATATGTCTCAGGAAGAGGTGCCTACGTCCTTTTGCTATCCCGCACAGAGTCCGAGATTTATACCGAGGTCAGACGTCGAAATGATATATGGAGATTGTGATCCGGAAGGATACCGTGCTCCACCAAACTCATTAGAGAAGGACACTCTGATGAAAGACAACTTTGACCACGACTATTATGGCCCAATGGATGGCCTGCCTATTTGGCAGCCGTACCTAGGAAACTTGGGGCAAGAGAGTCAGCCGAACAATGAAAATCAGCTGAACGTCATTGAACAGAATACCTGCATCCCCACCATGTCATGGGATCAACACTCAGGTCATTTAGAAAATATCTAGTACGACGATGAATTGGCAAATCTTGCCAGACTAGAATTCATAACTATGCTTTTCCTGAGGTCAACGTCATCGAGAGAGATGACTCCTCTAGTTCCAAAGAAGTGTGGGACACCTTAGGACAACCAAGTGGAAAATTTTACTTCATGGTCAAGTACACCGCTCCCAAAAGCTCTTGTATCAGGCTCGAAGACATCCAGCCAACTGGATGGTGAGATTTCCCTGAGAGTACAAATACTATGCAAAATACAATAGAGGAATCCTCCTACGATAACTCTGCATGGGAGACAGATTCCAATGATCCTGCTTCGCCAGAAATCAGCGTCATTTCTGAAGACAAATCAAGGAAGGTGCCAGACTTTGTGATTCACCGAGGAGTTCGCCGCCAATGGCTTGCTGTCGATGTTCCGAAGATTATTCATAAGTCAAAGTAATTGCCGTCTTTAACCTTTCACCCCGCCCAGGTGAAACGGATGTTTTGATAGGGCTCACTCACTGTAAATTTCCCTCTTCGCTTCTCCCAAAGCGATAGGGTTTTCTTTTATAGGGCTGTAGTTTCAAGAATCGACTTGTTCATAAATAAAATAACGTCATTCTGTAATTTCTGCATTAATTGCTGTTTTCTCCTTTTGCTTTTCTCAGAAAATGGTAATCCTAAAAAATAACTCAATAATAAAAACAAGCAGTTTTTCAAAGAAAATACACTGCACATACTTGCATTTTCTCTATCTCTTCTAAACACAAATCATCACGTCATGCAGATTGCTTGTTTTAAACCCCATTGAAACATATAATCCGACGCCTTCTCCCAACTTTGAGTTCTCGGTATTTGGGGCTGAAGAAGAAGTTGACGACGAAATTCCAGAAGAGATCTCCTGATTACTCAGACAGGAGGAAAGGTCCATTGAACCTCACAAAGGCCGTTGGAAATGATCAACGTGGGTTAAGAAAAAGAGAGAAAAGAAATCAGGATTGGGGCACTGCTCAGTCCAACTGCCAAAGAGAGTTTAACGAAGCTTCTCAGAGAATTTTCCGATGTGTTTGCTTGGTCCTATCAGGACATGCCAGGGTTGGATACCAGCATTGTGGAACATCATTTACCGTTACGGTCATAATATCCGCCAGTAAAACAGAGGTTGAGATGAACTCATCCGGACATGGCCATTAAAATCAAAGAGGAGGTACAGAAACAGATTGACGTGGGCTTCCTTGCCACGTCAAAATATCCTCAATGGTTAGCCATCAATGTACCCGTTCTGAAAAAGGACGGAAATGTCAGAATGTGTGTGGATTACAGAGATCTAAATAAGGCTAGTCCAAAGGATGACTTTCCTTTACCAGACATTGACATGTTGGTTGACAGTACAACAAAGTTCAAAGTCTTCTCCTTCATGGATGGATACTCGGGCTATAATCAGATAAAAATGGCACCGAAGGACATGGAGAATACTTCGTTCATTACCCCATGGGGTACCTTTTGTTACAAGGTAATGCCATTCAGTTTGAAGAATGCCGGGGCAACCTATGAAAGGGCCATGACTACTCTGTTTCATGACATGATACACAAAGAAATCGAGGTATATGTCGATGACATGATTGCAAAATCTAAGACAGAATAGGAGCATGTGACCCACCCGTCAAAACTATTCGAGCGATTGAGAAAGTACAAACTCCGCTTGAATCCCAACAAGTGCACCTTCGGTGTCCGTTTAGGGAAAATTTTAGAGTTCATCATCAGCCAGAAAGGAATTGAGATTGATCCTGACAAGGTCAAGGCCGTTCAAGAAATGCCTTCTCCGAAAACTGAAAAACAAGTCAGAGGATTCCTGGGACGTTTGAACTACATCTCCAGATTCATATTCCTCATGACCACGACATGCACGCCGATTTTCAAATTACTTAAATAGAACCAGGATTGCGTTTGGACAGAGGACTGTCAAACCACCTTCGACAGTATCAAGGAATACCTATTGAACCCATCGATTCTATCACCACCAGTGGAGGGAAGACCACTGATTATCTACCTAACAGTCTTGGAAGACTCGATGGGATGTGTACTTGGCCAACAAGATGAAACGAAAAGGAAAGAGTCTGCCATCTACTATTTGAGCAAGAAATTCACCGACTGCGAGACTCGGTACACTATGCTCGAGAAAACTTGTTGCACTTTGGTTTGGGCAGCCAAATGTCTTCGCCAGTACATGATTCGTCACACTACTTGGTTGATCTCCGAAATGGATTCAATCAAGTATGTATTTGAAAAACCTTCTCTCACGGGAAGAATTTCCCGTTGGCAGATGTTGTTATCAGAATATGACATAGAGTACCATGCTCAAAAAGCCGTTAAGGGGAGTATTTTAGTCGATCATTTGGCTCATCAACTGATTGACGATCAAGAATCAATCGGGTTTGACTTCTTAGATGAAGATGTCATGTATTTAAAAATGAAAGATTGCGATGAACCGCTACCCAGTGAAGGGCCAGAACCAGGTTCCCAATGGGGACTAATCTTTGACGGAGCAGTCAATCATTACGGAAACCGAATTGGGGCAATCATCATAACACCTCAGGGTACCCACATTCCTTTCACCGCCAGACTTACATTCAAGTGCACAAACAACGAGGCCGAATACGAAGCTTGTATTATGGGTCTCGAAGAAGCGATCGACTTAAAGATCAAAAACTTGGATGTATATGGCGAATCAGCTCTGGTCATCAATCAGATCAAGGGAGATTGGAACATATACCAATCAGGACTGATTCCTTACAAAGACTACGCAAGAAGGTTGTTACCTTTCTTCAACAAAATTGAGTTTCATCATATCCCTCGTGAAGAGAATCACATGGATGATGCATTAGCCACCCTCTCTTCCATGATTAGTGTAGGTCAATGGACCGACTTACCTAAGATCGACATAATGAGCCTTGAACGGCCCGCTTACATCTTCACGATTGAAGCGATCATAGACGACAAACCTTGGTATCACGATATCAAATGCTTCCTTCAAAAACAAGAGTACCCACCTGGGGCACTAAGGAAAGACAAGAAAACCCTCAGAAGGCTGGCAGGCAGCTTCTTCTTGAGCGGTGATACACTCTATAAGAGAAATTTCGACATGGTCTTGCTCCGATTCATAGATAGACCAGAAGCAGACATGCTGATGAAAGATATTCACGAAGAATCCTTTGGCACTCATGCCAATGGACACAAAATGGCGAGAAAAATTCTAAAAGCAGGGTACTACTGGTTGACCATGGAATCCGATTGCTACAAGTACACGAGGAAGTGTCACAAATGTCAGATATACTCAGATAAAATCCATGTACCGCCAACGCATCTCAAAGTTCTCTCTTCCCCATGGCCTTTTTCCATATGGGGAATCGACATGATCGGCGTGATTGAACCCAAAGCTTCAAACGGACATCGATTCATTCTAGTAGCCATTGACTACTTCACCAAGTGGGTCGAAGCAGCGTCATACGCTAATGTAACCCGACAAGTTGTGGTCCGCTTTGTCAAAAACAATCTCATCTGCCGTTATGGTGTTCCGAGCCAGATCATTACTGATAATGGATCTAACTTGAATAATAAGACGATGGAAGAGTTGTGCGCAGAGTTCAAGATCGAACACCTTAACGCATCTCCCTACCGACCTAAGATGAATGGAGCGGTAGAAGCGGCTAACAAGAATATCAAAAAGATCGTTCAAAAGATGGTTGTAACCTACAAAGATTGGCACGAGATGCTACCCTTTGCTCTTCACGGTTATCGTACATCTGTCCGCACTTCAACAGGGGCAACCCCTTTCTCTCTGGTATATGGCATGGAAGCAGTGTTCCCCATAGAAGTAGAGATCCCATCAATCTGGGTATTGATGGAAGATAAGCTAACAGAAGCTGAATGGTGCCAAAGTCGGCACGACGAACTAAATATGATTGAGGAAAAACGAATAACGGATCTATGCCACGGTCAGTTGTATCAACAAAGAATGAAGAAGGCGTTTGACAAAAAGGTCCAACCTCGCGTCTTTAGGAAAGGAGACCTCGTGCTCAAAAAGATACAATCATTTCTCACTGATTCTCGGGGAAAATGGACCCCGAACTATGACGACCCCTATGTGGTCAAGAAAGCTTTCTCAGGTAGAGCCTTGAGACTTGCAATCATGGACGGAGAGGAATTTGCCTACCCCACAAATTTTGATGTAGTCAAGAAATACTTCGCCTAAAAAAAACGTCTTGGTGGATTGAAAACCCGAAAGGGAGGTCCATGCAAAATTTAGAGACATAATCAAAAATCATCCCGGTGGATTGGAAATCTCAAAAGTACAATCCAGGAAAAATTTAGGGATTCATGGCAAGTAACTATGTTCAACAGGGGCAAGTCCCTCAGTAGCAGTTATGTCGTCCATCAGAAAACTCCAGTCAAGGTCATCTTCGGCGGAAGCTCAGGATGTCCAGAATTCAAAGTTTTTAGAAGGATAACGGTCGTTATGTTTTAATGTAGCCCTTTTCCCTTAAATTACCATTTTCTAACTTTGTAAATACTATATGGGATCACGCGTTTGGCTGATCTCCACCCTATCAATAAAATTTAAGCCCTTGTGCTTTTGTTTGCAATTCTTATTTGTTTTAGCTTTAGAGAACGACGTTTTAACATGATTAACGATTCTTGAAATAAAACAAAAATGAATTTACTTGCAAACTTTTTCTGCTTTTAAAATAAAGATGGCAATTTCTTTTGACTGTTGAACATCAAAAGAATATCGATTGCTTCTCCCAAAGGCGGTTAAGCTTCAAAGTGCAGAATCAAAGTATTCCTTCTAAACCAGTACACCTGAATGAAGGCTCAACTGTGTCAGACGCGAATGTTCCATCTGGCGTCCCCGAAAGAGTTCTTATCTCTTAAGCCCGACCAACGTAGCTACCCACGAGGACTACTTCTCCTAAGCAAGGCAGAATTGCTACTTCTGGACCAGTGATACTTTTCATCCCCCGCAGTGGCCGAGTATCCAGTCGTGTTCATCTACTAGTCTGTATGTCGCGTTAGTTATGTCAGCATAAACATACACACATCATGCATTATTGATTTGCATTCACATTCACATTGCATCACTATCACTCTAGTCGGTCTTATCCCCTAGTGATAACAGTCCTCTCACTCGAGTTGTCGGTTCTTTCCTCGCCAGGAAATGTTGCGTCTGCACAATCTCTCTCCTCCAGTTTATTTCTGGATTAGAGTTGGCCCTTGACCACTTTGATAACTTGAACCTCTGAGAAGCCAGAGGGATTTTGAAAAATATCACTCTTCGCCATTGAAGATGATATCTTCGCTTTCCCGGATTAAGGAAAATCCCCAGCGAAAGCCGCACAACTAAAGACTTTCAACAACACATTGATTTTGCTCTCTGGAGAGTCGATGTTAATGAAGTCATCAGCACTCCCAGATTAGATTACATCACATGGAATTTCCTCTGAGAAGATCTCGAGGAAAAGTATGATGTAATATCCCCAAGAGAAAGCAGTCTCTCCAGAGACTCGTTTTCCCCAGTAGAGTCAACAAATGGAATCTCCACTAGAGAAGTTTGTACACCTCTGCAGCTCAGTTGAATGGGTTCCCCAATAAGTCTGACATCAAAACTATTTCCATCAAATGACATCTCCCCAAGAAAATTCGGCGAGAAGTTTGAGGAAAACCGCTACGAACAGCGTCCCTTGTCAAGAAAGTTTATTGACAAAAGAAACTGAGACCAGTTCCTTGGTAGGAAACCAGGATCGAGGGGAAGTTTACATCAGAAACTGAGACCAGTTCCTTGGTAGGAATCCTGTTAGTTCTGCAGCTATGCAGTATGTATGTTGGCTAAATTTTGTTAAAACCTTTTTGTTAGCTCTTATGTCACTGAAGGCGTTTTAACATGCTGTATGTGTATCTGCCATAACATATTAGTTGCAGGTTGTGAAATGTCAAGTAGGATGTCTTGACATGTTGTTCTGCACTAACTGGTTATGTTCAGTTTCTATCATATTAGTTATATGTCAAGTGTGATGTCTTGACATGTTGTGATGCACCTACCTAGTATGAGTGCATGGTTGTAATGGTGTGACAGAGATGTCATGAGCACTTCACTGAACCTAAATGGTTAAGGTTATGTGATGTGGCTGTTTTTGGAATGTCATGACAGAACATCTTGATCTGGTACAACAGGTACTGCTGCTCTGTGATGGTTAATCAAGATGTTAAAGGAGATGTCACAACATCATTGTCTGTTACAGCAGGATGTTGGGTAAGATGTCCTGACATGGTTAATCAGACATCAGTATAGATATGGCAGTTTTACTGTCATGACAGTATGTCATAACATCTTGGTTCTGGAACAGCAGTTGCTGCTGGTATGTGACAGATGTTGAAGGAGATGTCATGACATCTTAGTCTGGTATAGCAGGTGTTGCTGTTTTGCTGTCATGTGATTTTTAATCAAGATGTCAAATGAGATGTCACGACATCTTTGTCTGGGACAGCAAGTACTGCTGTTGTATATCTCTTGACGGATTGGATTTGATTGGATATACCTCATCATTATATGCAGGTCAAGGAGATTTATTAGGAACAAAGTGCAGATTTAATTGGATTTCATAAAAAGGATCTTGGAGACTTTTTAGGAAACTATTTGGAGATTTGTTCCTATTTTTATAGAGAAGATCTTGCAGCTGAATTAAAAAGTGAAGATTTAAAAGATACATAAGATCCTGGAAATATTATGGAGCTGATTTATAGGTCTGGAAGATTCAAGTCAGAATCAAGAAGAATATTGAAGAATAATGACTTTCTAATTATGGAGATAAATTAAGAAGGATTTGATTGAAGACCTATTTTGTAGGAGAATCTTTTGCAGATTTGTAGCAGCTGATATGCTGTGATTAGAAGCCCAAATCCAGTTGGAAAAAAGTTATAAATAGAATGCTTGTAACCTAGAATAAGCACGGGTCCAAAATGTAGATCATTAGGGTTTGTGTGAAATTGTGAGCCACTCTGGTACTATTTTGTACTTAGAGTTAGACTGTTTAGTTGAGTTGTATTTGTCAATCATCTATGAGCGTTTAAGCAATGATGACTGTGTTTCTTGAAGTGTGTCTTTTACTTTTCTGTGATTGAAGAGTTGTTGGAAATCAAGTTGTTGATGCAGTGGCTGAGGTGTTGACTGCTAGACATCATTGTGATGATTGGAAGTGAGATGAAGTCTCTTATCTAGGGTGGACTTAGGTAGAAGGGTCATTGGGTAGTGATTAAGTGAGTAGATCATCAACAGGTGTGTTGATTGTAGGGTCTATGAATTGATACTGCTGATAGTGAACTTTCTTCCTGGCTTGGTATGCCCCCAGATATAGGTTATTAGACCGAACTGGGTGAACAATTCTTGTGTGCACTTTACTTTTCAGCAACTTCTTTAATTGTCTATATCTTATATATGTTGTTGATAACAGACCAGATGTCTCGACATGTTATGTGACATCTGGGTCTGTCATACCAGAATTTTAATTGGTATCAGAGCAGGCATCCTGTTCTTTTTTCTGGGTGAGATCCTAGGGAAGATACTTTCTGGTTCATGTGCAAGGAAAATAGTTTTACTGAGAAGTTGAATGGTCTTGGTCAGTTCATATGTTGTTTGAATGGTCCCTTGAAGTGGAGGATGGACTATTCATGATAGGGTGTGTATTGGCTCTATTTGAATTTGTCACGCGTGTAGCCTTGGTGGTGAGCTGCTTTGTAGGGTGATTTATTTTCAACCTATGCTGACCTGTTGCACCTGGAGTTTGATGTTTGTGCAATGGTTATCAAGTTTTGCCTAAAGGTTGTTGAGGGGTTTTCTTTATCTGTGTTCCGCTGCATATGTATCTGTCAAAAAACTCCTGGTGGTTTTGTGTATTGAGGCCACAACACTTTATTCTCCTCTGAAGGTGTATCGCATGGTGTTGTGATACTTGAGGATAATATTGACTGACTTATTAAAGTGACCAAGGATACTTGAGGTTTGACCTAAGTCCACTCATAAAGGCATTTTCAATAAGTTTGTTGATGAGAGATCAGAAGGATGCAATTTATTTTTGCTCTCTTCTCTGAAAGACCATCCACAGGTCTAAATTGAAGGATCTCATGGTGTTGTTCTTGAATGATGTTCTACCAGTTGCTGTGACATCAAACCAGTAGAGTGTGCAGAATCTTGTGGATAAAGATTTGGCATTGCAAATGTATTTTGATCAAATCCGTTTGGAACCTACTCCTGACTTGCATTGAGGAGGTGTATTAACCTAACTGGTTGACTGATGTCTTCATTGTTGGAATGTCATCCAAACCATCTAGGATGAGCATTTCAGATTTGTGTTTGGAGCAAGGAGGAGTTGGTGTTTTTTTTTTGGGAACAAAAGATTATGGTTCCCTGGTATTTGCATGAGAAGGTTCTTCTTAAGCTGGAGTTCAGTTGTGTGGTGTCCTCACATAATGGGACATTTTTTTGCAAGGCTTGAAGAGCATCCTTGTAGGTTGAAGTGTTGGGAGAAGCATATTTTTTTTACAATCTGTTTGTGATGACCAGTCAATATTTTGTTTTCTCCAGAAACCTGTTAGAAGGAGTCTCCTCTTTAGGTGCAGAAGGATGGCATTCAACATCTCAAAGACAGACAGAAGGTCTGAACATTAGAAGTTTGAGAAGAAGATTCTTGAGATGTAGAGTTTGCAGGTTCCAACTTGTGTGTATGGTCTGGTTTTGAAGGTTGATCAGATACTGATGGTCGATCCTCTTGTGTCCCTTGCAATAGATGTGTGTGGATTACTGTGGTTGGTGTCTCCAAAGCCATAGTAGATGGTTAATGTGATTTAGACTGATGTCAGAACTGATGTTGAAACATCATTTCAGTTCATTGCTTCCTCAACCAAGGGAGTTAGTTGTGCTCATGATGGAGTATCAGGTCAAGCCACTTACCTAATCTGAAATGATCAGTGGCGCGGACTAATAAAAAAGGGATCAACTAGTGCCACAAGTGTGCAGGAAAAGAATGTCGTACCTTGTGTGAGAAGGTTACCTTATCACATATGATAAATACCTTGACAAGAGTTGAGTATTTGTCTGCCTTTGATAAGGATGTGCATCTAACCGATAGTGAATACTCTGACGGGAGGTGTGCGTGTATCTAAGGTGTTGTGCTTTCAACTAATGACAAAATACATTGACGGGAGACTATGTATATGTCTGATGTAAAAGTGCAGGACTGCAGTAGTGTTGAGAATTTACTTTTCTCTATTTGGCTGTTTATTTCTTTTCATGGTGTGTGGTGTATGTGATGTGTCAAGAATGTCCTAACAGATGTTAGAACATTTTCGGGGTTAGTTATCCTTGGAGTAGGACTCTGAGTTCACATCTTATCTAAGAAGTATTTATCTTGTCATACG
Organism: Lathyrus tuberosus; assembly: GCA_022829125.1. Classification (NCBI taxonomy): domain Eukaryota; kingdom Viridiplantae; phylum Streptophyta; class Magnoliopsida; order Fabales; family Fabaceae; genus Lathyrus; species Lathyrus tuberosus. The sequence continues at coordinate 1,411,720 of JALAZF010000153.1, forward strand.
GGAGAATGATGGGTAAAGGATTATCTTGGAAGCCTGATGTGAATGGGACATGCTAGAAGTGGATAAGTTTAGTGCTTATGGAACAATTGGGCTGAAAATTCTTGGAACTTTGATCTCAAGTCTATTGGTTGTGGTACATGGATGGGTTATGGGTATCCACACACTATATGATCATGAAGCTGTCATAGGATATCATGTAGTGGTTTTGGGGTGTTTCTTGTTGAAGAAGCATATGTTGAGAAAGATAGGGGGAGAGTAGAGAGTGTTGTAGTGTAGAATTCTGTGTGTTATGGTGGTTGTTTGGTTTTCTGGTTTTTTTTGTTCCTTGGCTTAAGGGGGAGCTTGGAGATTCTATTTTTATTTGGAATGTGGTGTTTTTCTTAGTGCAGCGGTATTCTGTTCATGATGTCAAGACTAATGTCTTAACATCTGCTGACAGAACATTCTGTTCAGAATGTTATGGTTTTTGTCTCCAGAGAACACAAGCTTCTATCTGATTTATGTACTGTTGTGGTACATGGTTTGCTTAAGGGTCAAGCAGTAGGTGAATGTGTTCAGCAGGTGTGTTGAACAGAGGGTGCGCTCTTGAAGACATGAAGATGCGTCTTATGTATTCAATTCATTTTGGGTGTTCTTCTAGCAATGGAGCATTGGTTATCCATGACAAGGAGAGTACTGTAACCTGTTAGATTGTACAAGCTTCTGAGTTGGATGTGTTCTGCTACTGACTTGCTTGCTTTTGGTTGATTGTCCTTAGATGCATAATTGCTTGGTTTGGTATATTATGGCTAAAAAGGGGGAAAAGTAAGTAGTAGTAGTGTTCCTTGGTTGTTTCCTTGAGGGGGAGCTGGTTGTGTTATCCAAAGGTTGTATGGATATTGCTCTGGTGTGCTATTGCTTTGTCAAATATGGCTAAAAAGGGGGAGAGTGTGTGATTGTATGATGTGCTGATATCTGATGCCACTAACTGATGATATGCTAACTGGTGAGCTAGTGTGAGTGGCTGTGTGAGGTTGTAGTTGAGTGTTGTGAAATTTCTGCTGATGTGTGTGTGACTGTGCTAACAATCTGTGTTGGTCTTCTGATGCTGGTATCTCTGATTGTTGGTTTTAGCCAAAATTTGCCAAAGGGGGAGTTTGTTAGTTCTGCAGCTATACAGTATGTATGTTGGCTAAATTTTGTTAAAACCTTTTTGTTAGCTCTTATGTCACTGAAGGTGTTTTAACATGCTGTATGTGTATCTGCCATAACATATTAGTTGCAGGTTGTGAAATATCAAGTAGGATGTCTTGACATGTTGTTCTGCACTAATTGGTTATGTTCAGTTTCTGTCATATTAGTTATATGTCAAGTATGATGTCTTGACATGTTGTGCGGCACTTACCTAGTATGAGTGGATGGTTGTAATGGTGTGACAGAGATGTCATGAGCACTTCACTGAACCTGAATGGTTAAGGTTATGTGACGTGGCTGTTTTTAGAATGTCATGATAGAACATCTTGATCTGGTACAACAGGTACTGCTGCTCTGTGATGGTTAATCAAGATGTTAAAGGGGATGTCACAACATCATTGTCTGTTACAGCAGGATGTTGGGTAAGATATCCTGACATGGTTAATCAGACATCAGTATAGATATGGTAGTTTTACTGTCATGACAGTATGTTATAACATCTTGGTTCTGGCACAACAGTTGCTGCTGGTATGTGACAGATGTTGAAGGAGATGTCATGACATCTTTGTCTGGTATAGCAGGTGTGTTGTTTTGTTGTCATGTGATTTTTAATCAAGATGTCAAAGGAGATGTCACGACATCTTTGTCTGGGACAGCAAGTACTGCTGTTGTATATCTCTTGACGAATTTGATTTGATTGGATATACCTCATCATTATACGCAGGTCAAGGAGATTTATTAGGAACAAAGTGCAGATTTAATTGGATTTCATAAAAATGATCTTGGAGACTTTTTAGGAAACTATTTGGAGATTTTTTCCTATTTTTATAGAGAAGATCTTGCAGCTGAATTAAAAAGTGAAGATTTAAAAGATACATAAGATCCTGGAAATATTATGGAGCTGATTTATAGGTCTGGAAGATTCAAGTCAGAATCAAGAAGAATATTGAAGAATAATGACTTTCTAATTATGGAGATAAATTAGGAAGGATTTGATTGAAGACCTATTTTGTAAGAGAATCTTTTTTAGATTTGTAGCAGCTGATATGCTGTGATTAGAAGCGCAAATCCAGTTGGAAAAAAGTTATAAATAGAATACTTGTAACCTAGAATAAGCACGGGTCCAAAATGTAGATCATTAGGGTTTGTGTGAAATTGTGAGCCACTCTAGTACTATTTTGTACTTAGAGTTAGACTGTTTAGTTGAGTTGTATTTGTCAATCATCTATGAGCGTTTAAGAAATGATGATTGTGTTTCTTAAAGTGTGTCTTCTACTTTTCTGTGATTGAAGAGTTATTGGAAATCAAGTTGTTGATGCAGTGGCTGAGGTGTTGACTGCTAGACATCATTGCGATGATTAGAAGTGAGATGGAGTCTCTTATCTAGGGTGGACTTAGGTAGAAGGGTCATTGGGTAGTGATTAAGTGAGTAGATCATCAACAGGTGTGTTGATTGTAGGGTCTATGAATTGATACTGCTGATAGTGAACTTACTTTCTGGCTTGGTATGCCCCCAGATGTAGGTTGTTAGACCGAATTGGGTGAACAATTCTTGTGTGCACTTTACTTTTCAGCAACTTCTTTAATTGTCTATATCTTGTATATGTTGTTGATAACAGACCAGATGTCTCGACAGATTATTTGACATTTGGGTCTGTCATACCAGAATTTCAAAACCAAGATCGAGGGGAAGTTTATATCAGCAACTTAGACCAGTTCCTTGGTAGGAAACCAGGATCGAGGGGAAGTTCATTTAAGAAACTAAAACCAGTTCCTTGGTAGGAAACCAGGATCGAAGGGAAGTTTGTATCAAAAACTGAGACCAGTTCCTTGGTAAGAAACCAGGATTAAGGGGAAGTTTATATCAGCAACTTAGACCAGTTCCTTGGTAGGAAACCAGGATCGAGGGGAAGTTCATTTCAGAAACTAAGACCAGTTCCTCAGTAGAAGACCCGAATACCTTCGCCATTCACACCTTCGGGTCCAAGAAGATTAAATAGGGGCATCTTTCATACCCCAAATTTTGACCACTAAGATTTCCCATCATTGTGCAAATCATTATCACAATATGGATGAACCATTAGTCTCCCCAAAGATGGGTGAGCATCCACTACAATCAGAATTAGGGTTTCAAGTCCTCTCAGAGCTCTTAGACAAAGGATCAATCAAGAAATGACATGATCTTCAACTTGTCTAAACCTTTCAAACATCCCCAAGGGATCAAAAGGACTCCCACTTCAAGGATTAAACACAAGGCTGCTCCCTTCTAAGTGGATTAAGCCTCAAGATCGCCAGTGTCACCAAATTAGGGTTTTGGTCGACCAGGGCCTCCAGATGGGAATTTTCGTCTGGGCATGAGCTAATGCTTCAAAGCATAACCTATGATGCTCCAAGGGACATTATAAACCCAATCATCAAGTCAATTTGACCTCAGGGGATGCATTCACAAAAAAACCAGGAATTAGGGTTTCTTGACCTAATTCACCCCTAAGTTGACTTTTGGGGCAAAGCATGAGCCAAGACCTCAAGACATGATTTGAGGGTCTCTAATACACCACATTGATCCATTTGTAACAATGGATTGATCCAAGAAGCTTGAGCAATAAGTTTCAATTTCCTCTGAACCATAGTTAGGGTTTCGCGGGAATAGTCAACTGTAACTTTGACTTTTGACCAGGGCATGCTCCCAAACCCTAGGACATGATCCAATACACCCTATGACACCTATGAAATCAATCCATCAAGTTGATTTAGGTCAAGGACTTGATTTCATAAAGGATCGCACAGTTTGGAATTCATCTGATAAAAAGTCAACTGTGCACAAAAGTCAACTTTAACTTTTTGAGATTTTTCACAATTTATGGTTCCTTAACCCTAAAATGATGTTAATGTGTGATTTGAATCAACATTCATCAAGAAAAATCAAGAAAAGTGGGATAACTTGTAAAAGGGGTAACCATAAAAAACTTTGAAATTTTCTAAGTTATGGAATAAAGTGGCAAGGGTACCAACTTTGGAGGATCATAACTCCTAAACCACAAGGCCATTTTTCCCCATCCAAAACTGGATTTGTAGCTCTCATGGCCCTTTACAAAAGCTTCAAACACAACTCATTCCAATTCATCATGGATTTTGAGTTATAGTATGATCAAAATCACAAAAAGTGAAAATGTCACTTTTTTCCAACACTTAGTGAAATTTTCACTAAGTCAGAATCTGCCTTACATTTTTCCAAATGTAGGGGCATTTTTCACTTGGATCCAAAAAGTATCAAAACGAATTATGATCAAACAATTGTTGTATCATATGAGGGCTTTGTAAAATGGCCAAGAACTCCCTCAAAGTCCACTTGAGCCATGAGATATGACAATGCCAATATGCCTTGTTGTAAACTGTCATGGCAAGGCAGATTTTGGAGTTTTGCTCGATTTGCTCAAATTTTGTAAAGGACAAGCAACTCTATCCATCTGAACACCTCAAGGGGGGTGGGGGACCAAGAAGGAACCAACTCTGATCCCAAGCCTCCCAAGTCTTTGGAACCAAAAATAGCATGCCAAACCTAGAAATCCCTAAAAGAGGGACAAGACTCCAATTTTGGATTGGAGCATTTAATGGATGCACCAAGGTGGCATGAACTGAGCCATTTCCAACTAAATTCAGTCAAGACTTATCCAAGACCAAGGGAACCAGCAGCCTGTGCCCTAACCTCTAGTCAATGGCTAGAGGAGACTTGGATTCTCATTGATCAACATTGGCCAAACCTATGCAGTAGTTGCCATTCACTATTCCTTGCAAAACAAACTTGCTCTACTATAAATAGAGCTCATTTGTGATCAGTTTGAGTACACCAAAGCCATCAAATAGATGCTTTCATCAAAATCTCCTTCTTCACTCCAAAATTGCCTTCCAAAGTAAGTCACTATTGGGTTTTGAGTTTGAGAGCTATTCCAACCAAACCAATCACACACACACCTCATAAACATCATATAGAAGTGATCCAAACACTTAAACAACATCTGGAACACTGATTTCACAAAATCACCAGCCAACTGCTCAAGGTTTTAACCAAGTTGCAGTTGGGATACCATCTTCAGTTCCAACTTGTTTCAAACCATTCCAAACACCCAGACACACTCCATAGCACCTAGGGAAGCTGTCCATAACCTTGGAACCAAGCTGTAACACCTCTAACACAAAACACGATTGAAATTCTGGTACCAGATATGTGATGTTAAGTGTGATGTCACAACATCAATATCTGCAGTATGATGAAGACAATAAAAGCACAGAATTCCACACAAGGATTGTTCACCCAGTTCGGTTCAACAACCTACATCTGGCGGCATACCAAGCCAAGAAGGAAGTCCACTATTAGCAGTATCAAATTACAGACTCAACAAACTAGCTGACAATCTACCTAATTTAATCACTACCCAATGACCCTTCTATCTAAGTCCTCCCTAGATAAGAGACTCCATCTCACTCCCAATCATCGCAATGATGTCTAGCAGTAAACATCTCAGTCACTGCATCAACAGCTTGATTTCCAACACTCTTCAATCACAGAAAAGTAGAAGACACACTTCCATGACAATACCTAGACATAACCCTCATGACTAAGAACAATACTTAGAGTTGCTTAACAGCTTCCTCTAAGAACAAAACATCTCTTACCTACAGGCTTCGAGATAAACACGATGACCATCCCACAAACCGGGTGGTTCATCAACCAACACAGCCCTTAAAATCTACATGTTGGCTGGCCTTTTTAAAACTAGGTTACAATGCTTCTATTTATAACCTATTTCCCAACTGGATTTGGGCCTTCAAATCACAACAAACCAGCTGCTACAAATCTGCAAAAGATTCTGCTACTAAATAGATCTTCAATCAAATCTTCAATTAAATCTTCAATTAAATCTTCACCTAAATCTTCAATTAAATCTAATTATTCTCCATATCTTTTTGCATGAAAATAGTAACAATATCTGGTCAATATAAGATTGCAACAGAATATATTTGTCCCATGATATTCGCCTGCAATCTCTCCACCAGATCTTCTCAAAACACACTTAAACAAATGCAGCCCTAGAAAACACATGAGAATGATGTTCTGATGTTCTGTCAAATGATGTCAAGACATCAGGTTTAACATCAGCATACAAAACTGCAACCCTTCTGAACTTAACCTCAACTCAATGTTAAGAACTCATGTTAAGACATCAGACATAAGACATCATTAACAACACCATTGTTTTACCTAAATTTCAGCCAATACAAGAACTAACAATCTTCCCCTTTGGCTAATTTTGTCTAAAACAATCTCTGCCAACATCAGAGATACTTGCAGCGGAAAAACACCATATGGACTAACATCAACACACAACTAGCAGCAGCAACTCCCCCTCAAAACTGCAACCAGCAAAACAACTGCACACCTTAAAGCCTAGAACCACAACAGACAACTAGGCAACCACTAGGATAACTCTCCCCCTTTTTAGCCATAATTGGACAAACTCTGAACATAGCAGCAAGCACAAAAAATTCCAAAGGCAAACTCTGAATCATCCAAACAATATACTCAGAATAAAATCCAGACTCAGCAGCTACCACTGTACATTCTCTCCCCCTTTTTAGCCAAAAATTGACAAACATTGGTGTAAATGTATACTTCTGATTCAATCCATTGACACACAAATCTATAGAACCAGGTCTAAACTGTCAAGTACACCACGAACTTCACCAGTAACACAATGTCACGACATCTTGTCTGACATTACAATCTTAATAAACAACTTCTTCAACAAAAGATCAACTCCCCCTATCTAAGATAACCAGTGCTCCTTTGCAAGAATAACACCTTAATTGAATGGAAAACATAAGACTCATCTTCATGTCTTCAAGAGCGCACCCTCTGTTCAACACACCTGCTGAACGCATTCACAAAATGCATAATCCTCAAACAATCCAAGTACCACACTAGTACAGACAGAAGTTCTCCCCTTATATTTCACAAATGGTGCTCCTTGACCAGTATATCATAATATTTGGAAAATCCAGACATAGTCTTCATTCATCCAGTCAGGAATGCTTCACACAATCATCCACAAGTTTTGAAGCACACACACAATGCCTTCCACTAAACTCTAAATAAACTCCTCTTACACATACCAAGACAAGTGTGACATCTCCCATCAACAAGGACCTTCACAAAGCTCTTCCAAAATCTGCAGAGAAAAATAAATTCTCCCATACACAACCAAAGTTTTCCTTCAGACTTCTCCTCAGAAGCATGTGCGCATATGATTCAAACTATTAGCTTCACATGGCTAGAACCATTCATGTCCACACCAATATGTCATCCAATAGCCTAATGTCATAACATGTTATCTGACATTATATCCTCATAAGATTCAACCAATCTTCACAATCTTGATCAGCATGCAATCTTCACAATATATGTACCTTTGCAGCAAAATCCATAGACAAGTACTCCCCCAGTCATGGTTAACTAATGCTCTAGATAAAGATGAACATTTGAGCACACTTACTGAGCACATGCATTTTGGTACCATTGTCCCTTTCTCCAAAGGAATTCATTCCCTATCATACTCTTCATCTTCAGACTTCCAATCAATCAATACCTGATCTACTTCCGTCTTCTCTACATTCTCCATCCAAGGCAGACCTTCTACTTCATCATTCTCCCGTATGACTATGTAGACGCTCCTTAGGCATAATGTATGCACCAAGCTCCAGAACCAAAACAAAATCATCCTTTACCAAGGATATCCAACCCAAAAAATGTTCTAACATCTGTTAGAACATTCTAGACACATCACATATACCACACACCATGGTTCTAGATATGCTCCACTACTGAACTTACTATCAGCATAGTAATCCAAACTGAACACTACGTCACCAGCTTGAACAAAGAGAGCTTCAGAAAGCCAGAGAGGACTACACTCTCATTCACCAAAAGAAGGTATACTTCCATCCTCAACCTAGAACTTCTGCCAAAAGCTCCAAGAGAATTAGAACCTCCTTACATTTTCAACTAAATACTCTTCTGCACAAGAGCAATCAGTTTCAAGCATCATGCTTGAATGCACACAATGAAACCAACCAAATTCCACCTTTTGATTGATCTCAATCTTCTTCAGAACTACCATAAGATATCCTGATCCACCTATGAAACCAGATCTTCAAGTCATATGAACTACTTGCTCCAAAGCAAGACATCTTGGATTCACCAAGCCTCTTAGTCATGTAACATCTTCTCAAACCAAAGCTCCCGCAAACTGTATGAGACAAATCTTTTTGAAGCATCCATAACTTCCATTACTGTAGATCACCTCTATCTTAAGCTGATGTGCCACATCACCAGCTGAGACTTCTGATGTTAAGCTAGATGTCAAAACATTATGATATCCAACTGTTGAATTCAGCTCTTCCTTCTGCCACTTAGAAGAACCTCCTCCCTTTGCAGAAACAGATTTCCATGCTCTCATAGACTTGATTCAACAATCAAGTTTGAGTAGGCAACCTCCATCCTGCTCAGAAACTCCAAAGACTTCAAACCTACCACATCTGAATCTTCAGAAAATAAGTAGTCCAAGACTACCCCATAGCAATACTAAAGAAAATCACTTCCCTTAGTAGAGCCGCCAGTAGAAAGCTAGAGATAACTGTCACTTATCCTCGACCTTCACAACCAGAGCAAATACCATGCTCCAAACCACTTAGATCAGAAATAAACTGATCCAAGCTGTAACCATCAAGATTATGATGTCTTCATAGTCTTCCATCTTCATCTTCAACAACACCACCATCTGGACAAGTCAATGACAATACTTTCTAGGAACAGATGCTAAGCAATAATCCCAGGTCAACACCTAGGCGACTTGTAAGCGAATGTAGAACCCATCCCATGATTCTCCAAACCTCTGATGAAAAGATGTTCAAACAATAGACAGAACATCCTTAATCTTGTCTTTCAAGGATAATCAAATAAATACTTGTGAATAGCAATTGATCCCTGTGGTTTAACCCTTCTTTAGATTGTAGCATCTTCTGAATCTTCTTCATGACAGACCATTATGACAACCATTCATACCACAAAAGGCTTCCAGGTTAGGTCAGTGTCTTGATCTTTTACTCCACCCTGAGCAAAGAACAGAAATGATGTTTCAACATCAGTTCTGACATTAGTCTAAATCACATTAAACAACTCCTATGGATTTGGAGACTACAACTATATTAATTCACACATATCTCTTGTAGGGAACACACGAGAACATATCAATATCTGATCAACTTCCAAGATCATACCAACAAAACTGCAGTAACTTGCATAACACACTCTTCCAGAAGCTTCTTCTTATAAGCACAAGGTTCAGACTTCTTGTCTAACTTAAGAGTGATAACTGCCATCCTTCTGCATAAACATACCATAGACAATCTGCTACTTCCAATCCTTCAAGCCACAAAACTGAAAGAGCTCATGCAAACACCAATTGACCACATGCTGATTTACACTGCTACTGCACACAAACTCTTGGATGCATTTTCCCTATAAAATTGTCCTCAGACATTTTAGTTTAAACAAGGATCATTTCCTTCTCTTCTACTATCAAGATAACTACCTTTTCTTCAACTAGTTCCAACTGAAATGCTATGACATTATGAACAGCATCTCAAAAATTGTTCAACTTCATAGCTTCAGTGATCCTTCAAAACAGCTACAATCTAATAGGTCTTTGACTTAGCATTTACCATAAACTGCTGATGTGTAGCGCGATGTCGAGACATATTAACCTCAACTTCTTTCTTGACGAAACTTCCTCCTCATTAGGTCACCACAACTATGCTCAAGAGATAACTTATCAAGATCTTCACTCCCGCATGAAAGATTTGACAGTGATACTCTTTTGCTTTGGCTCTACCCTCTTCTTTCACCATCAAGAAAGATGATAAAGAAGGAATCACTGTCTGACTTGAAATATATTCTTATTCTGATCCTTCCATGTCAAACAGCCTTTAGAATATCCATTCACCTTATGAACACTTCTCTCCCAAACAAGGATATGAGATAATCCTCAAGTAACTTTGGCATCTCTAACCAACCGGTTGAAGCTGTCTACAACATCATAGAATATCCTGCTGAGGAGAGCAAACCCTAATGTCTTTCCAAGAGAATATATTCCTAGAATCTCAACATCAGAGATACAAGAACCAACCAGGGTTACAACAGATACCATGCAGCAGAACACATAACAACTCCTCAACAACCTTCAGGCACTGCTCAAAAATCCTTGCACACTATCAGCATAAACCACGTGCCAACAATACTTTATCATGAATAGTCCATCCTTCACTCCAAGGGATCATCCAAACAACTCTCTTCCTTGCCCATGAACCAGAAAGTATCTTCCCTAGATCTCATCCAGAAACAGACAGGATGCCTGCTCTGATACCAATTGAAATTCTGGTACCAGATATGTGATGTTATGTGTGATGTCCTAATGACCCTTCTATCTAAGTCCTCCCTAGATAAGAGAATCCATCTCACTCCCAATCATCGCAATGATGTCTAGCAGTCAACATCTCAGTCACTGCATCAACAACTTGATTTCCAACACTCTTCAATCACAGAAAAGTAGAAGACACACTTCCATGACAATACCTAGACATGACCCTCATGACTAAGAACAATACTTAGAGTTGCTTAACAGCTTCCTCTAAGAACAATACATCTCTTACCTACAACCTTCGAGATAAACACGATGACCATCCCACAAACCGGGTGGTTCATCAACCAACACAACCCTTATAATCTACATGATGGCTGGCCTTTTTAAAACTAGGTTACAATGCTTCTATTTATAACCTATTTCCCAACTGGATTTGGGCCATCAAATCACAACAAATCAGCTGCTACAAATCTGCAAAAGATTCTGCTACTAAATAGATCTTCAATCAAATCTTCAATTAAATCTTCAATTAAATCTTCACTTAAATCTTCAATTAAATCTAATTATTCTCCATATCTTTTTGCATGAAAATAGTAACAATATCTGGTCAATATAAGATTGCAACAGAATATATTTGTCCCATGATATTCGCCTGCAATCTCTCCACCAGATCTTCTCAAAACACACTTAAACAAATGTAGCCCTAGAAAACACATCAGACTGATGTTCTGATGTCCTGTCAACTGATGTCAAGACATCAGGTTTAACATCAGCATACAAAACTGCAACCCTTCTGAACTTGACCTCAACTCAATGTTAAGAACTCATGTTAAGACATCAGACATAAGACATCATTAACAACACCATTGTTTTACCAAAATTCCAGCCAATACAAGAACTAACAACGATCACCAACTGCAAGTGGTAAGCATGAACTCTTCTAACTCTATGATCCATGCAATTTTTGCTGCACAATAATTTGGCCATATGTTCATAATCATGCATAGAGTGTTTTCCCTCAATCCATTCGTTTGTTTGAATCGTGTGTGGAATTTCTGAACCTTCATGTAAATTTTAGGGTTCTTGAGGTTTCTCTTTGATTTCTTGCTCCATGCTTAAAATAAATGAAATTAAAGACCATAGACATGATCATGAGGTTGAAACGAGTAGATTGATATGTAGATTGCATGATATAATCAAGTATTCAGTGAGATTGGATAGAAAATGCAAATCTGCAGAAACAGAGGGTGGCGCGTGTTCTTGCCCTTGTTCTTGGCGCCATTTTTGAAAATTCAAATATTTGAATTTTGTGATTTTATTTAATTGATTCAAAAATTAATTTCTCTCTGAGTTTTAATGATTTTGAGTTGATTCTTTTTTTAATAATTCACAAAAATGTTAAAATATTTTATTTTCCCAAAAAATCCAAAAAATATTATTTATTTCATATACTTGATATTTTTGTAAAGAATTAATATTTTAATTATTTTTGACATTTAAAATATTTTCTCTTTCTTGAATTTTCAAATTTTAGTGATTTCCAATCATTTTATGGATCAAAACCTGATTTTTGAAACATTAATCCAAGATCACAATTCGTTTTCCACATGTTAAACAATTTTGGTCATTTTAATTGAATTTTTATTCAATTAAAATACACTTTGGAAACAAATTAGGGTTTTTGATTAATTCAACCCTCATCAAACTTTTTCAAACACTTCGGGCCTCTAATAGAGTGTAAGACCCAATCCCCTTTTAACCAAAACAATTTTGGGCCTCAGATATTGTATAAGTCCCTATGCGTTAAAAGAAAACCTCGGCGCGATCGCCAGTTGAAAAAACAAACCATTGGGCCTACCCTCGTGTTATAAGCCCCACTCTTTAAAAATCATTGGGCCTCTAGTAGAGTGTAAGACCCAACCCTTTTTGAAGACCAAAATAATTTGGGCCTCACTTATTGTATAAGTCCTGATACCACCAAAAGTTCGACGCGATCGTCGCCTTTTAAAACAAAACTTTTTTGGGCCTATCCTTTAGCTGTAAGCCCCACCACTTGTACAAAAATAAACCTTTGGGCCTCTTGAGAGAGTGTAAGACCCATCCCCTTGTACAGAAAAACCTTTTTGGGCCTCAGTCACTTGTATAAGTCCCTGTACAATTTCAAACAACAATGCGGTCACTGATAAAACCTTGGGCTTCTCCTTGAGCTGTAAGTCCCAACAATCTTTTCAAAGCACTTTCTCCTTTCATTTTGAATATAATATTGTTATCAAAGTTTTCTTTGTTGAACAAACTAACCAAACAGCATGGAAGCTCTACAACCGAGTAAGTGTTTACCCGCTTTCATATATATATATATATATATATATATATATATATATATATATATATATATATATAACTGTATTGTGGGGCTGCTCACTGTAAGTCTTCTTTCACAAACTTTTATATACTTGTCAAATATCAATTGTGTAATAATAGTATAGTTATTTAGAGTTTTCTCCAGCAACTACGTCTAGCACTAGGTAAAGCCTTGTTGGTCACTCTTAAATACAAACAAAACTAGATCCCCATAGGATTACCAGACACAGTATTCCCTCCTCTTGGGGTTAAACAATATGGAGACGTGAAAGGCAGCATTCTCGGTGAACCCTTTCTCAGACTGTCACTCTTAGAAACTGTCAAAGAAACTCTACTCCCCAGAGATGATCTTTTCTCCGTGAATGGCATCTCTTGAGTTTCTTCCAAATTCTCGAACTTTCCTGGCTTGATCTATTCTCGGTGAATGGCATGTCTTGAACTTCTCGGGGTTTGGGGACCCACAGGCTTCTTAAAAGCATACTTGCCTCCTCTTGGGCGTTGTATAAGGACCCTTCGGCTTGTTAAAAGCTCTCATGACTTCTCTTGGGCTTGGTACAAGGACCCAGAGACCTCTACAGGTATAGGAACATAACCTAGTCATCAATTTGCTAGAGCTGTCTTTCTGAGTCAAGTGTCAGACCTGTTAATGGGTTGACCTTCATCCCTTAACATACCAGCCTTCTCTTGGGCATCATACAAAGATCATTCACTACCCGAGAATCAATTTCTCAAAAACCCCCGTAGACTTGGACAGTCTCAATACCCTTTGGATTTCCCATTTCCTTAAAGAACAGGAAATAACCCTGATCCTCTGATCAATCCAAAAGCACAACAATACCTCTAAATCAGTCCCTTTATAATAATTGATTTTCTCTTTATCCAATATACTGGACCTGTCACTAAACTGAAACAGTCACCAGCATAAATAGCCTCCTCTTGGGCTTTGTAAAATGATTATCCCCAGTAGAGCTAACCTTTTCACACTCTCCTGTTGAGTATAAAAGAATCTCTTATTGAGTCACTTCCCTTTTAGCCTCCATCTCGGGCTTCGTACGAGATAAAAATCACTCTCTTGATAAGTATAAAAGACTCTCTTGTTGAGTAACTTCCCTTTTAGCCTCCATCTCGGGCTTCGTACGAGATACCAAATCACTCTCTTGTTGAGTATAAAAGGCTCTCTTGTTGAGTCAACCCCATTTTTAGCCTCCATCTCTAGCTTCGCACGAGATACAAAAACACTCTCTTGTTGAGTATAAAAGACTCTCATGTTGGGTTAAAATCTTTTAATCCTCTCTCTCAGGCTTCGTACGAGACACATATAAAAGCACTCTCTTATTGAGGCAACCCTTTTAGCCTCTCTCTCGGGCTTCGTACGAGACGCATAAAAACACCCTCTTGTTGGGTCAATAGCCTCCTTTTAGGCTTTGTATAAGGAAACCCCGGTTGAGTCAATCAACCTTTTAGCATCAAAAGCTGTGCCTCATTCACAGTATACAAACATCAATAACTCCTTTTCCCCCATCTAATTGTTGTAAGCGGCAAGCCTCTGGATTATTTGCATCCACGCCACTGTCCCTCTTTTAGCATGAGAAATTCCTAAGGAAAGATGGCATTGCTCTAAACTGAGTTAAAGTATTCTCCTTCAGGTTAAAAAATCCCTTATAAAGGAAATTATGGTATTACTAGATTCATATATCCCAGTTAAAGTAATTCTCCTTTATAATCAGTCACCCAACAGTTGGGACAAACAGACCCCCTTTAGAGATGACAAATTCTCTCTAAATTTAAAACCCTTTAGCTTCACATCTTGGGCTTCGAACAAGATACAAATAGACCCTTCAACTTCACATCTTGGGCTTTGAACAAGATACAAACCACCTTTAGCTTCACGTCTTGGGCTTTGAACAAGACACCAAAATAACCTTTTTTCCTCCCATAGAATAGGAGGAACTACGAACGCTCTGATTTCCCTGTTTCGTTAAAACGGGAATACGTAGGCATAAGATTGAAAAATCTTAGCGAGCACACTCATAAAAAACACAAAATCCAGTGCCTTCATACATCAATCAAAAAGCATCAGTCCTAACATCCTCACAAATAATCCAGACATTTCACTCTTAGCAAAATAGGCAGAGAGAGGCCCCACTTCCACATAGCATCTGTAACCTAACAGACCGCTGTTTAAACTCAGCATGCAAGGTGGGTTAATTGGAGACATCTATTTCCCTTCCTTAGTCAGCTTTATAGGATAAAAAATGAATCGACCTGTAGTACCCCAGAGCGACAGTGCTTAAGAAACACGTCCAAAATCGCTCGCTACAGATGGTTGTAACCTACAAAGATTGGCATGAGATGCTACCTTTTGCTCTTCACGGTTATCGCACATCTGTCTTCACTTCAACAGGGGAAACCCCTTTCTCTCTAGTATATGGCATGGAGGCAGTGCTCCATATAGAAGTAGAGATCCCGTCAATGAGGTTATTTATGGAAGCCAAGCTAACAGAAGCTGAATGGTGTCAAAGCCGACATGAAGAATTGAATCTGATCGAGGAAAAAAGAATGACAGCTTTATGCCATGGCCAGTTATATCAGCAAAGAATGAAGAAAGCGTTTGACAAAAAGGTCCGACCCCGTGTCTTCAGGAAAGGAGACCTCGTCCTCAAGAAGATACATTCATTTCTCACTGATTTTAGGGGGCAAATGGACTCCGAATTACGATGGCCTTTACGTTGTAAAGAAAGCCTTCTCAGGAGGTGCCTTAAGACTCGCAACCATAGATGGAGAGGAGTTTACCTACCCCATGAATGTTGATGTAGTCAAGAAATACTTCGCCTAAATAAAGAAAACGTCTCGATGGATTGAAAACCCGAAAGGGAAATCTAGGCAAAAGTTAGGGATTCATGGCAAGTAACTACATCCGACAAGATTGGCTCCTCAAAGGTAACGTCATCCGTCAGGAAAACTTCAAGTCAAGGTCATCTTCGACAGAAGCTCAGAATGTCCAGAATTCAAAGTTGGTTGAAGGATAGCGGTCGTTATGTTTCAATGTAGCCCCTTTTCCTTTAAATTACCATTTTCTAAATTTTTTAATACTCTATGGGATCACGCGCTTGGCTGATTACCATTCTATCAATAAAATTTGAGCCTTTGTGCCTTTTGTTTACAATTCTCATATATTTTTGCTTTACAGAATGAAATTTTTAATATGATAAACGATTCTTTGAACAAAAATAAATTTACTTTTTCGAAACGAGAAGTTCAAGTTTTATTTTTAAAACAAAGATGGTAATTTCCTTTCGATTAATGAGCACAAAAAATGAATATCGACTGCTTTTCTGGTAGTGCTCTAACTTCAAAATGCCGAATCAAAGTAATCCTTTTGACCAGTACACCCTAAATAAAGGATCAACTATTCCAGATGGGATGTCCCATCTGAAATCCCCGACAGAGTTATTACCCCTGAAAACCCATTGTTAGTTTTTCACCCCAGTAGGGTCCACCTCTGAAAAACAAGAACAAATTTCTATGCCTAGTCGGTTTATTCCTCTAGAAATCGGAACGGATGCAGGAATCTCTATTCCTGAGTAAACGTCCAACTTTCAGAACCTCTAGTGATACCCCCATCTCACAGAGTGGCCGAGTATTCAGTTGTATTCCTCACCAGTCTGTATGTCGTGTCTGTTTTGTCAGCATAAACATACAGACATCATGCATAATAGATTCACATTTATATTCATGTTGCATTAATATCACTGTGGTCATACTCATCCCTAAGTGATAAATGTCTTCTCTCCGATAGAGTTGTTAGTCTTCCTTTCTACGTCAGATAGGACAAAATCCAGGTAAGTTATTTCCTTATCAGGAAATACCGGCTAAACAATCTTTCTCCTGAGCATTCCTGGATTGAAATCGTCCTCGGCCACTTTGATAACTTGAACCTCTGCAAGGTAAGTAGTCATTCGGATAGACACCTTTGGAGCATCGCTCTTCACCATTGAAGATGATATTTTGCTTTCCCGGATTAAAGAAAATCCCCAGAGAAAGCCTCTCCACCAAAATACTCTTGACAATACGAAAATTTCTCCTCGAAGAATTTTTTTCAAAGTCATCAGCACCTCAAAATTGGATTACATCACATGGCATTTCTCCGAAAAGGTCTCGAAGAAAAGTATGATGTAACATCACCAAGCAACAAGCAATCTCTCAAGAGACTTGCTTTCTCCAGTAAAGTCGACAAGTGGCATCTCCCACAGAGAAGTTTGCACACCTCTGCAGTTCAGACAAATGGTTCACTCCAGCAAGTCTGACATCAAATCTTTTTCCATCAAATGTCGTCTCCTCAGTAAAACTCGGCGAGAAGTTTGATGAAGCCCACTAAAAATAGCATTCCTTGTCGAGGAAAGAACTCGACAAGAAGAAAACTGAGACTAGATCCATGGCTGAAGGCCAAGATCGAGGGGAAGTTTATTTTCAAAAGAAAACTGAGACCAGTTCCGTGGCTGAAGACCAGGATCGAGGGGAAGTTTATTTCTTCAAAAAACTAAGACCAGTTCCGTGGTTGAAGACCGGGATCGAGGGGAAGTTTTTCTATATTCTAAGTAACATTACTTAGCAAAAGAAAATGGATGCGAAAACCGCTACCATTCATAACCACAATCAGAATTTTGGGTATTCCGATATTTAATCCTCTTTACCTTAAATTTCCGAACGTCTTCGCCATTCATACCTTCAGGTACAAGAAGATTCAATAGGGGTATCTCTCATACCCCAAATTTTGACCACAATATTTCCCATCATTGTGAAAATCATCACCATAATATGGATGTACCTTCATGCCTCACCAATCCTCTCAAAGATTGTTGAGCATTCACTACAGTCAAGAATTAGGGTTTTGATCCCTCTAAGAGCACTCAGATAAAGGATCAATCAAGAATGGACATGATCCTAAACTTTTCAAGTCTCTCAATCATCCATGAATGATCAATATGTATCCCACATCAAGAATCAAGCACAAGAGTTCAACATTTCAAGTGGATCAAGCCTCAAGATCAACAGTGTCACCAAATTAGGGTTTTGTTCGACAAATGCCTCTAGAGGGAGATTTTCCTCTAGGCATGAGCCAATACTTCAAAACATGATCCAAAGAAGCTCAAAGGGACCTCATGGACATAATCACAAGTTTAAAATAGCCTCAGGAGATGCATTCATCAAAAACCAGGAATTAGGATTTCTTGACCTAATTCACCCTAAGATGACTTTTGAAGCAAGGCATGAGCCAAGACCTCAAGACATGCTTTGAGGGCCTCAAACACATCATATTGATCCATTTAAAAGATTTGGATTGATTCAAAGAACTAGGTTCATAAGCAGTACAAGGATTCAAATTCATCTGGACCAATTAGGGTTTTCTGATGAAAAGTCAAATGTACCTTTGACTTTTGACGAAGACTGATAAGGCGATATTACATAGTATATTTTGCCCTGAATTACATTGATTTATTTCGTTATTTTTGTTTGTTAACATTGTATTTACGAGTATTAAATTCATTTTCAGGTATTCTCTTTAAGTCAACCAGCAAGAAGAAAGAAGAAGAAAACAGAAGAAAATAGAAGAAAACTAGATGTTTTGACAGCAGAATAAAGATTATGCATTAAGGAAGTGTAACGACCGTCACATAAGCATGGCGACCATCACAAGCTTAAAAGCTGTGACCCTCGTCACAAGGCCATGACGACCGACACAAACCAACTTCTCAGAAATTAATTCTAAACTACGTGGCCTCTCAACGGTTACAATTCAACACAAGTCACGATTAACCAGTCACCTCAGAGATTTTCGGTCGTGTGCACCTACCTGAGATTTTCTCTCCCTGATTCACGCCAACTCTCAAGGGCTATAAATAGAGCAGTTTACTTCACAAGACTGGGCCTCCTCCCCCAAATATTTTTACGAGATTTTTCCTGAGTTCAGAGCTTTCAATTCTTTGCATTACCTTTCCCATTTTTTTACCTTCCAAAGCAATAGTTTCCTACACCGGGGAACTATTGCACTTGAACTAGTTAGTTAGTTTAGCAGTTATTTCACTTTAAGTTTAATTGTACGAGCGAAGCTAATCCTGCCAGCTTGTGGAGGATCGTGTACTCAAAATTCATTGTTTCCAGGTTTTTGCTCAATTAATATAATTACCATTTACGTTTAAATATCATGCCTGCATTAATGTTTTATTGTTTATGTTTCTGTATATCTGTTAAAATGTCCGGCTAAATTATTTATATCGGTATGTAATTAAGTCGATCGGAAAGGGGTCCGATCGATCGTAGGTAAACTTTGACACTTTAATTTTCTGGTTCCAATTTCTTATTTTAATTGACTTTTGTTACGAGAGTAAGAAAGTAACGAAGGTTACGATCAATAAAACGGAAGTTTGAGATTTTAACCGGATAGCTGAAACTGGGACATTGGCTTTAAATACAGCGAGAGCGCTTTAAAAGCAATTAGGACTTATTAACTTTCAAAATGTATTTTTAAATTCAAATGGGCTAGCGAGAGCAGGCATTCTGATTTAGGAATATAGTTGGAGCCAATAACATGAGAGTGTGAGGTAAAGACTTTTAAATTGGTACTTTTCTACTGAAAACTATTTGCCTAATAAGCCGACGATCTCTTGGATCCCCCATGATTGATGAATTAGGTACCGATACTCCGTTATACTTTAATCAAATCTAAATTCTAGTTTAATTTTAGTTTCCCGTTTGTACCTTAATCTAAAAAATCATCCGCCTTAGCTAAACATAGTAACAACCCGATAGCACTAGTTTGACTATCGGTCCCTGTGCGTTCGATATCTTTTAAAACTACGCGATAGACTGTGCGCTTGCAGTTAGTAACCCCGATAGACTCATAAAGTTGCGATCAAGTTTTTGGCGCCATTGTCGGGGACTGATTTAGTCAATAGTGCGATTCATTTGTTGCGCCGTATAGACTTAGGCAACAAATTCCTTAATTTGTCGGTTGTATGCCAAGTACTCGCTCAAAAGGCAAAGACCTCACACGACCGACAGACGAACCTGAACGTCTTCTTAGCGTAAAAAGACGAATCCAAGAATACTGCTTAAACCATGATATACCTTTTCCTTTATTAGAACCTGAATCTCAATCCGAATCCGAATCTGAAACAGAACTTGACTCTGAATCAGGATCAGAAAAAGACATGGCTGATGGACCACATAACCGTCCTCTTAAGTATTATGCTACCCCATCTCAGCAAGAACCACATAACAGCATTGTTGCCTCTGCTATCAACCGAAATGATTTCGAGTGAAACCCTCATTATTGTCAGCCGTACAACAACATCAATTTTCTGGAAATCCTACAGACGATCCTAATGAACATTTTACCAAGTTTGTGCAGTACGCAGACACAGTGAAGGCAAATGGTGTGACCGCAGACACGATAAGACTACGTCTTTTTCCCTTCTCATTAAGAGACAGAGCTTGGGCTTGGTTGCAATCCTTACCATCAAACTCCGTTACTACGTGGGATGAGTTGAAAAAGGTATTCTTAGCACAATATTTTCCACCAAGTAAAACAGCTATGCTGAGAGCGCAAATTAATGGATTTCGACAAAAAGATACTTAGTCTCTCTACGACGCATGGGAAAGGTACAAAGATATGATGAGGATGTGTCCGCATCACGGTCTTGAAGATTAGTTAGTCATCCATATGTTTTACAATGGTCTCTAGTACAATACAAGAATGACAACAGATGCCGCCGCTGGTGGTACACTTATGAACAAATCTTATGCCGAAGCTTATCAACTCATCGAAAGCATGGCTCAAAACCATTACCAATGGGGAGGTAAAAGAACGCTAGTAGAAAAATCCCAAACGAAAGGTGGAATGTACGAAGTTAGTATCCTTGATCATGTCTATGCTAAGGTAGATGCCCTTGCTCAAAAGATAGATAACTTGACCATAACACCCGCAACCACCGTGGCTGCTGTAGCTCCAAACTGCGAATTATGCGGAGTACCTGGACATGCTGCCCCCGAATGTCAAATTTTGGCAGGAGTCTCCACTGATCAAGTGAATTATGCTCAAGGAAACCCTTATGCAAATACCTACAATCCTGTCTGGAAAAACCATCCCAACTTCTCATATAAGAATAATAACGCTCTGTATGCACTTGGCCAAGCGCCTGCTGTGCCGCCAGGATATCAAAAACCCGCTGCTAAAGTTCCTAACATTTCTAGGAAGTCAAACCTTGAAATCATGATGGAGAACTTCACTGCTGCACAAGCTCAACAAAACAAGGAGTTCCTTAACCAGAATGTTCACACTGGTGAGCAAATTAAACAATTAGCCAACAAGGTTGACGCTCTAGCCACCCACAACAAAATGTTAGCAACACAAATCTCACAAGTGGCTCAACAACAAGCAGTTACCGCTGCCCCAGTTGGTAATCTCCCAGGACAAACTCAACTTAATCCGAAGGGACATGCAAATGCTATAACACTTCAGAGTGGAATGGAACTAGAAGGACCTACTGACCCAAGGATCGAAAATCCAGCCATGTACCAAAAGCCTAGTAAGGAGTCTGCAAAAGAAGAAGAACCAAAGGATAACGAAAAGGAAGATGATGGTAAAGAGGCTGAAGAGAAAGAAGAACCATATGTGCCTCTGCCACCTTATAAACCACCTATCTCGTATCCCCAAAGATTCGCTAAATCTAAAAACGTAGGGCAATTTAAGAAATTCGTTGAACTTCTAAAACAATTGAATGTCACAATACCTTTTACAGAAGCAATCACACAAATGCCCTCCTATGCTAAGTTCTTAAAATAAATTTTATCTAATAAGAAAAAGGTTGAGGATACTGAAACCGTTATGCTTACTGCAGAGTGTAGCGCTATAATCCAAAACAGCATGCCTCCTAAGCTAAAAGACCCTGGTAGTTTCTCTATACCATGTGTGATTGGAAAGTTTGTCATAGACAAAGCCCTGTGCGACTTAGGAGCCAGCATTAGCTTAATGCCCTTATCTATTTGTAAAAGGCTCAAAATGGGAGAACTGAGACCAACAAGAATGTCTGTACAACTAGCTGACCGATCAGTGAAATTTCCTCTAGGTATGCTAGAAAACGTTCCAGTACGCATAGGACAATTCTATATTCCTACAGATTTCATAATTATGGACATTAAGGAAGACTCAAACATCCCTATCATTTTAGGAAGACCATTCCTAGCCACTGCCGGAGCCATCATGGATGTGAAAAAAGGAAAACTTACTTTTGAGGTTGGTGAAGAAAAGGTAGAATTTATCCTCTCACAATTCTTCAAAGCACCTGCTATAGAAGATTCGTGCTGTTTCCTAGATGTTATTGATGAATGTGTTAAAGAAATGGAAAAACACCAAAATACGTATTCTGAAGTGCTGAGAATTCCAATGCCACCAATTTTTGAAGATGATAATTGGCGTGGTGAATACTAAGATAATAATCTAAGTGAATATCTCGCACTCACTCCTGACCCTGTGCCTTGCCCAAAGAAACCAGCTGTAGAACTGAAGACACTACCCAAAGATCTAAGGTATGAATTCCTAGATACAGAACTCAAACGACCAGTTATAGTCAACACAGATTTAGGACAAATAGAAACCAAAAAATTATTACATGTCCTGAGAAAGTACCCAACTGCCTTAGGCTATAACATCTCAGATTTGAAAGGAATAAGTCCATCTATCTGTATGCATCGCATCATGCTTGAGGAAGACTGTAAAACCTCTATAGAACAACAAAGGAAAATCAATCCCATTCTGAGTGATGTCGTTAAGAGAGAAGTGCAAAAGCTGTTAGAAGCAGGAATGATATACCAATATCCGATAGTGAATGGGTTAGCCCAGTTCACATTGTACCAAAGAAAGGAGGTGTTACAGTCATCAATAATGAAAAAGGTGAATCTGTAGCACAACGTACTCATACCGGATGGAGAATGTGTATCGACTATAGGAAACTAAACAAAGCCACTCGTAAAGATCATTTCCCTTTACCTTTCATAGATCAAATGCTTGAATGTCTGGCTAAACACTCCCATTTTTGCTATTTAGACGGATATTCAGGATTTTTCCAAATTCCTATCTATCCTGATGACCAAGAAAAGACTACTTTCACATGTCCCTATGGTACTTTCGCCTATCGACGAATGCCTTTCAAATTATGTAACGCACCTGCAACATTCCAGAGATGCATGATGTCCATCTTCTCTGACTTCTTAGATGGTATAATGGAAGTCTTTATGGACGATTTCTCAGTCTGTGGGGAAAGTTTTGAAGGATGTCTGTCAAACCTTGAAATGGTGCTTGAACGATGTGTAAGTGTCAACCTAGTACTCAATTGGGAAAAATGCCATTTCATGGTCCGACAAGGAATTATGCTGGGACATATAGTATCCGACAGAGGGATTGAAGTCGATAAGGAAAAAATCGAAGTTATAGAAAATCTCCAACCGCCGAAAACCGTTAGAGAAATAAGAAGTTTTCTAGGACACACCGGTTTTTATCGACGTTTCATTAAAGATTTCTCGAAGATAACCAAGCCTCTAACTGAGTTATTGATGAAAGACGCTGAATTCGTCTTCGATGACAAATGCCTGGACGCATTTTGAACACTTAAGCAAGCTTTAATATACACACTCATTATGCAACCCCCAGATTGGAATGAACCATTCGAAATCATGTGCGGCGCGAGTGATTATGCTGTAGGTGCAGTCCTAGGACAAAGAAAGGATAAAAAGCTTCATGCAATCTACTACGCCAGTAGAACCTTGGATCATGCTCAAATGAACTACGCTACCACAGAAAAGGAACTCTTGGCCGTCGTGTTCGCTTTGGATAAATTTCGTTCCTACCTAGTAGGAGCAAAAATAATCATCTATACCGATCACGCCGCAATCAGGTACCTACTAAGTAAACGCCAAACCAAGGCTTCTGAGGTGGATTCTGCTCCTACAAGAATTTGACTTGGAAATCAAGGACAAGAAGGGCACTGAAAATGTAGTAGCTGACCACCTGTCGAGAATGGAAAATATCCAACCTGAACAAGTACCTATTAATGACGATTTCCCTTATGAAAGACTCTTAGCCCAGTTAGAAAGTAATACAATTGAACAATCTCTGACTTATACGGATGCAGAAACCAGTGAAGTGGTAGAATTTGTTTACACTAAAACCACGCTGCCATGGTATGCTGATTTTGTCAACTATCTAGCAGTTGGAGTACTGCCACCTGATCTAACCTATCAACAAAAGAAGAAATTCTTCCACGACCTTAAACACTATTATTGGGACGAACCACTTCTCTTTAAAAGGGGCGCCGATGGTATCTTCCATCGTTGTGTACCCGAAGATGAGGTAGAAGATATAATTTCTCATTGTCATTCCGCCCCCTATGGTGGGCACGCGAGCACTTCAAAGACTTGTGCTAAGATCTTGCAAGCTGGCCTCTTTTGGCCTAACCTATGGAAGGACGTCCTTATCGCAATTATAAATTGCGACCGGTGTCAACGCACTGGCAACGTCTCTAGACGCGATGAAATGCCTCAAAAGGGCATCCTAGAAGTAGAAGTCTTTGACGTGTGGGGAATAGATTTCATGGGACCATTTCCGTCCTCTTTTGGTAACAAGTACATACTCGTCGCTGTCGATTACATCTCAAAATGGATCGAAGCTATAGCATCCCCTACCAACGACGCACGAGTAGTGAATAAGCTCTTTAAGAACATAATTTTTCCTAGGTTCGATGTTCCGAGACTGGTAATCAGTGATGGAGGTTCCCACTTTATCTCGAAAATCTTTGAGAAACTTCTATCAAAATATGGAGTCAAACACCGTGTAGCAACACCTTACCACCCCCAAACGAGTGGGCAAGTAGAAGTATCAAACAGAGAAATTAAAAAAATTCTAGAAAAGACCGTTACCACCTCTAGGAAAGATTGGTCTTCTAAACTACACGAAGCTTTATGGGCTTATAGGACAGCTTACAAAACCCCATAGGAACAACGCCATTTAAACTAGTCTATGGCAAATCTTGTCACCTGCCGGTAGAAATAGAACATAAAGCCTATTGGGCTATCAAAACTATTAATCTAAATTATACCGTTGCGGGCGAAAAGAGAATTTTGGACCTACATGAACTAGACGAACTTAGATTAGATGCCTATGAGAATGCTAGAATATACAAAGAAAGAACAAAAAAATGGCATGACAGACGCATAGCAAGGAAAGAATTTGAAATAGGAGATATCGTGCGTTTATTTAATTCTAGACTTAAATTCTTCCCAGGTAAGCTTCGTTCTAGGCGGTCTGGTCCCTTTGAGGTTACCAAAGTCTTGTTAAGTGGTGCAGTTGAAATAAAAGGTAGATCTAGTGAACCGTTCATCGTAAACGGACAACGTTTAAAACACTATCACTGCGTAGACAATATGGATTATTCAACTGCTCTAAAACTGGCAGAAATGCCTACATTCCCCTTAAGCTAATGATTCTTATAAACTGTTGAGCTCCCGACGTTAAATGAAGCGCTGAGTGGGAGGCAACCCACAAAATTTGTTTTTGTTTATTACTTTATCTTTATCTTTTATTTTGTTTTCACTTCATTATTTTTCTTATTATTTTTGTCAAAATTTACTTCACTTCCAGATGCGGTTTTATTTTTTCAATTATTTAAAAAAAAATTAGTACTGATTGTCTCAATTTAGGCCTCCAGGATTCTCATCTTTTTCTACCTTCTTCCTTCTCCATTTGTTTTACTTTTCCGATTAACTGATAAGATGGATAATGAAGACACCATGGTTGTGCTATTCAGGGACGCTGTCCAATGGCACCGCTATAAGGCTCTCTCTCTTAGACCTATGGCCTTAACCAAATTCCCCCATGGACCTACCCTGACTGCCTTAGGCATAGGTGATAGCATAGGCTTTATGTTTAACCAGATAGGCTGGGAGGGTTTTGCTAGGAAAAAGCATCCGACTTACCACAGACTGACCCTAGAATTTTAAGCTCACTGTCCTACGACCCTAACCATGGCATGGGATTTAATAAGGGTAAGATAACCTTTAGGGTATTTGGGTACACGTGTCGTTTCAACAACCGAGAGATCACGGAACTGTTGGATTTCCCCAATGGACCCGACGTTTTCTCCATGGTACAGGAGGATTTATTAATGGAAGATGAACTGAACTTTTTCTGGAGTAGTATTTCAGGACGACCACATCATGACCCGCACCTTATGGTGTCCACTGAAATTCACAACCCGACCATAAGATACTTTCATATGATTTTAGACTTCACCCTTTTTGGAAAAGCTGAGAATGTCACCCTAGTATCTAGAGATGAGCTATTTATTATGTTTTGTGTGTTTCAGTCCCGACCTGTTAATGGGGCTACCTTTATGCTTGATAACCTCCGCAGGATTGCTCAAGCTGATCATGGTCCCATTTTGACAGGTGGCCTTGTAACAAAAATTGCTGAAGCCATGGGATTTAGGACACGTCTTTCCTGAGTATACCCATTAGGAGGATATAGACCAATGAATATCACCTTCTGTTTTAACCGAGGACTAATTAGAAATCTTGGACCACCCCCATTTCAACTCCTGATCAATAATGAAGTTGTTTCACATTTTACACTGCCTGATCACGAGCGAACTAGTGTGGATAACTGCCATAACTGGCTTTATGATTTAGATGGGACACAGTCTGAAAAAGAACTTGATAGTCATGTGTCTGATATTGAGATTGACCCTGAAACTCCTCCTCACTATCATGATTTTCCTGAGCATCCTATGAATGATACTAATACTGTTCCTCATGCAAACATCCATACTACACTAGAAGCTTTTCGTACTAAACTTCATGCCATGAGAGACAAACTTCAACTATCCGTCTTGACGTCATCGGTCTAATGGATACCACAGTTGAGTAACTAGACCACCTGAACCAAGCGGTGGAATCATTGAGACGCAGGCGCAACTAATATTTACTGTTTTTGACTTATTTACTGCATTTCCATTTTCCCTTGAAGTATTAATTTTTCACTGTTGGATTTAAATTAAACTCACTGATGTGTTTGCATCTGTTACTGTCACTTTTGGATACTGAACAATTTTGCTTCAGTTAATGCAATTTCATTTTATTGGTATTTAATGTTATACTCTGTTAATTGCAATTATTTTCATATTACTGTGGTACAAATATATTATTACTGCGTGAAATGTTATATCTGGTTCAAATATATTTTTATTGAGTGAAATGTTATAGGCTGTTTACTAAATATATGCATTACTGGAGGTGAAATTGAAATTTCTAAGAGGTTTATTGAAAGTGGGCCGTTACGACCGTGACAACCCTGTGACGTCCGTCACAGGCATCACAAGGGTGACGACCATAATAGCATATGTGACGACCGTCACACAGTTAAACCCTATTATATTTGTATCAGACCCCTCGTATCCGTTCTTCTTCCATTCTTCTGCAACCGTCCCACTCACCATTGATTGTCATTCCCACCATAACTCCACACCGTTCAATATCACCATTTATTCACCCACTCACCACATTTTTCTCTATTAAAACTCACTCAATTCACTCCAAATTCACAATCTCACCTCTGTTCCGTAACCAACCCACATTCTAAAACCAAAAACTCTTGCATGCACAATGGCTAGACAACCAGACCTTTCACAGATAGTTTTTCGTGATGGCCAAGCGGGTGAGTATCAAAGGGAGAAGTATATCAAGTTCCATAAATGATCAATTCAACCCACGCGCTATCTTGACATTACCTGTCTAGAAGAGCTTGGCTTGTTGGAAGGAGTTCGTTGGATGCTTCATAATTCGGGGCTAACTCACATTTGCACACAAAACCTTCCGTCATACGAAGCTCTGACATTGGAATTCCCGAGCTCCTTTTCCTACAACACCCCTTCAGACGACGTGTAGTTTCTCACCGGGTCCGCCTCTTTTAGGATGTTCAACACCGAGTACTCTCTTTCTCAAGACGAGCTTGCCACCATGCTAAAATTTCCACAAGGTGACAATGTGCAGTACCGTGTGCCACGCGATCCTAACTGGCCGAACATGGCATTTGAAATTTGGAGAACTTTAACAGGCGAAAGAGCTGATAGCTGGGAGGGACTTAATGCTACATATATCCATAACCTAGCTATACAGTACTATCAGCGCATTTTGGGGAATACCATCTTCGGAAGAGTCAATAATCATAAGGTAAATTCAAAGGAGCTCGTCTTTATGCATTGTGTATTTACACCCGTACCGGTCAACGCCATTTCATTCCTGCTATCACATATTAGCTCCAGTTGTACGAGAGGTACCACTGCTTTCTGCTTTAGTGGATTAGTTACCTCTATCGCACTGGCTTTGAATTTGGGAGACAAACTTACCCACTTTCCTTTTGTACCGGCGGTGTATATGGATTTGGAACATTGTCACAACTCACACCTAATTAGACTTAGACGCGACAACAAATACAACCCTAGGGTACAAAACAGGGTAGTGAAGAGTATTGTCTTGCCCTGTGCTACTCGAATTAATCCAAAAAACATGGCGAACTGGTTATTTGATTTGGATGCACCTGAGCCTGATGCGGCTGCACCAGAAGGTCAGGCAAGAGATGATTATGATGAAATAGAGCATGGCTTCCCTGAAAATGACCCCAGCCACCTGAAACGCAACCAGCTAGCTTATCCTCCCGACACCGTCGATGAAGTGACCGTGCCCCTGCCACTACTGATGACATCCTCGCGGCCATCATGCAGAGAAATGAGCTAGATGCCCAGCGAGACCAGAGACACCAGACTCAGCACGCTGAAATGATGGGTCTCATGCGACAAATTCAACAAGACCAACGCGAGCATGGAGAGAGGATGGATCGCAGGATGTCAAACGTCATAGATGAGATGGACGCTTTGACTATGAGGGTAGATAGCTTGTACGACTATGTCTATCATGTGGGTATGCCATATCCCCATGCACAGGGTGGTCAGGGACGAGCTCGTGGCAGATCACGAGGACCCCAATAGTTTTTCATTTCTTTTTCCATTTTGATGTTCCTTTCTTTTTACACTATTGCGAAACATTGAGGACAATGTTAGACTCAGTGTGGGAGGGGAAACATTCGTTTCAGTTTATTTGCTAGTTTATGTTGTTATTTCCTTTTTATTGACTTTAATGTACTTCCTAGCTAGTATATGAATATGTTTTCCGTACTATCAAATTTCCCCACTTTATTTTGCCTTAACATAAAATTTTTATTGATTCGATGCATAACTCGACACGCCTTTAGAGTATATAGGTTGTCTTACGAGTAGGCTATGTTGGAGACTTGAGAAAGCATGAACAAAATTGATACCGTCTTAACACCTTAGACCTCTCATATTTGCGTCATCAGTTTGAGTACCTATTATACCATTACCTTAAGCTGCAAATTCTAAATTAGCCCCTAGTAGTTTATATTAGCAGTCAGCACTGCCTAAACACAAGCTATGTGGAGAGCCGACGAAGATAAGTGATTGATACCTCAAGTCGCTAAAAATTGAAAAATTTCACGCCTTTGACTGTGGAAATAGAACTGCACCAAATCTAAAGAAAGCAAGTGATGCAAAAAGGCAATAAAAATCTTTTGTTAGTTGGTTCAGAGGTATCTGGTACTGAACTCGGTAGGGCGGACTACAATTCGATCCCCCACAACTTGTAAGTAGAATATGTACAAAAAGGGGTACCACACTTGTGTACCAGACCCCTCATTTAAAGGATCAAAATCACTAACAAACTACTCTACTATGTGCGTGCAAAGGCAAAGGGCTTTATGTGATTGCGTCAGAATGAAAACGGGCGAAATAGAAGCATTAGGTGAAGCTATGATAGAATGATTCGGACCGGTATATAAAAGGGAGGTTCATGACCACGTTCCGTGTTTTGTGTCATTAATGTATCTCTGGTGTTTGTTTGAGTATCTATCATTTCAAACAAAAGGTCGCACAACTATGTACGATTCAGAGGAGTGTCAGGTATGTGCACTGGATCAATGCTTTTGAAATGATTATTTGCCTGAGGAAAAGCAAAGGTTCAAGTGTAGGGGAGTTTTATAAGGCGATATTACATAGTATATTTTGCCCTGAATTACATTGATTTATTTCGTTATTTTCGTTTGTTAACATTGTATTTGCGAGTATTAAGTTCATTTTCAGGTATTCTCTTTAAGTCAACCAGCAAGAAGAAAGAAGAAGAAAACAGAAGAAAATAGAAGAAAACTAGATGTTTTGATAGCAAAATAAAGATTATGCATTAAGGAGGTGTGACGATCGTCACATAAGCATGGCGACCGTCACAAGCTTAAAAGTTGTGACCCTCATCACAAGGCCATGACGACCGGCACAAACCAACTTCTCAGAAATTAATTCTAAACTACGTGGCCTCTCAACGTTTACAATTCAACACAAGCCACGATTAACCAGTCACCTAAGAGATTTTCGGTCGTGTGCACCTACCTGAGATTTTCTCTCCCTGATTCACGCCAACTCTCAAGGGCTATAAATAGAGAAGTTTACTTCACAAGACTGGGCCTCCTCCCCCAAAGATTTTTACGAGATTTTTCCTGAGTTCAGAGCTTTCAATTCTTTGCATTACCTTTCCCCTTTTTTTTTACCTTCCAAAGCAATAGTTTCCTACACCGGGGAACTATTGCACTTGAACTAGTTAGTTAGTTTAGCAATTATTTCACTTTAAGTTTAATTGTACGAGCGAAGCGAATCCTGCCAGCTTATGGAGGGTTGTGTACTCAAAATTCATTGTTTCCAGGTTTTTACTCAATTAATATAATTGCCATTTACGTTTAAATATCATGTCTGCATTAATGTTTTATTGTTTATGCTTGTGTATGTTTGTTAAAATGTCCGGCTAAATTATTTATATCGGTATGTAATTAAGTCGATCGGGACGGGGTCCAATCGATCGTAGGTAAACTTTGACACTTTAATTTTCTGGTTCCGATTTCTTATTTTAACTGACTTTTGTTACGAGAGTAAGAAAGTAACGAAGGTTACGATCAATAAAACGGAAGTTTGAGATTTAAACCGGATAGCTGAAACTGGGACATTGGTTTTAAATACAGCGAGATCGCTTTAAAAGCAATTAGGACTTATTAACTTTCAAAAAGTATTTTTAAATTCAAATGGGCTAGCGAGAGCAGGCATTCTGATTTAGGAATATAGTAGGAGTCAATAACACGAGAGTGTGAGGTAAATACTTTTAAATTGGTATTTTTCTACTGAAAACTATTTGACTAATAAGCCGACGATCTCTTGGATCCCCCATGATTGATGAATTACGTACCGATACTCCGTTATACTTTAACCAAATCTAAATTCTAGTTTAATTTTAGTTTCCCGTTTGCACCTTAATCTAAAAAATCATCCGCCTTAGCTAAACATAGTAACAACCCGATAGCACTAGTTTGATTATCGGTCCCTGTGGGTACGATATCTTTTAAAACTACGCGATAGACTGTGCGCTTGCAGTTAGTAACCCCGATAGACTCATAAAGTCGCGATCAAAGACTTGATCCCAAACCATAGGGCATGATTCAAGACACTCTATAACACCAATCGAATCCATCCATTAGGTTTGAATTAGGTCAAGGACTTGATTTCATAGAGGATCAAAAAGCTTGGAATTCATCTGATAAAAAGTCAACTATGCCAAAAACCAAGTTTGAGTTTTTTCTTGATAAAAAGGCTTCCCTAAGTCTAAAACATGTTAACTCATGGTTCAGATCATCATCCATCAAGAAAAATCAAGAAAAGTGGGGTTACTTGCAAAAGGGGCCACCATAAGAAACTTGAAATTTCAATAAGTTATGAAAAAAAGTGATTTATACCCAACTTAGCAAGGCCATAACTTATGATCCAAGCAACCTTTTTCTTCCATCCAAAGCACAAATGAAAGCTCCCATTACATACTTCAAGATTGTCAACTACATCAGATTCCAAATCCTCATGGATTATGAGTTATGGATTGTTCAAACTCACAAAAATATGAAAATGGACATTTTTCCAAAACTTAGTGAAATTTTGGACAGAATCTGTTTTGCATTTTCACCAACTTTGAGGCCATTTTTCATTATGAACCAAGATGATTCAAGATCAAAGTTAGACATCAAAGTTGAAGTCTGTTATTGGGGCTTTCCAAAAATTACAAGAGCATCCCATGGTTCAACTTGAGCAAGGAGTTATAAGCCTCCAAAATTGGCATTTTTCACCATGCCCACACAATGGCATGAAACCATAACTTAGTTCCCACGATTTGATGGCTAGAGGAGACTTTGGCTACATGACAAAGTTCAATGGATATTGGAGTGAACCATCCTCCAATCACTATTGCTCCCAAAACAAAGTTGCTCTGCTATAAATAGAGGTTCTTTCTGATCAATTCAAGTACACCAAAGCATAGCAATACATGCTTTCCTCCAAATCCTTCTTCAAAAACTAGATTTTGCTTCTTCTTGAAGTAACTTTAGACTTTTCAAATAGGGATCAATTCCATCAAAACTAACCTTGCCAACACCTCATATACATCATATATGAGTGATCCATAACCTTAAAACACATCTGGAACACCAGAATCACAAAGTCACCCCCCATTTGCTCAAGCTTTTTGGCCTACTTGCAGTTGAGTAGCCACAACAAGATCCAGGTGTATTTAATCCATTCCATGCTTCCAAACACATTATATTAGGTCCACTGAAGCTGTCCAGATCATCACACAACATATGTAACACCTACAACTGGGGATTCGATTTCCTCTTGCAGAGGTAAGCCTGACACTCTCAAACTCTATGATCCATGTATCATAAATGTGTTTTCAAGTTACAAACATGTTTCTGCACTTATGTAGAGTGTTTGCTCTCAATCAATTGCTTTGTAGCTATCGTGTATAGGATTTCATAGTGTTCTTGCAGTAATTAGGGTTCTTGAGTTCATCTTTTGATTTCTCACTCTACACTTAATATAAATGCAATTAATTTATATCATTGGAATCCTTGTTCAAAAATACACAACTTTTGTGTTTACAAAGGTCAAAACCATTACGTATTGAGAGAGATATGTGAGGTTTTGCAAAACGGAATCGCAGGGAGGTCGTGAGGTTGAAGATGACCGTTGGCGCCATATTTTGAATTTTTGAATTTTTGATCATTTTCTTAATTGATTTAAAAAATTAATTTCTCTCTCAATTTTTATCATTTTTTATTGATTCTTTTTTTCAAAATTCACAAAAATGTTGAAATATTTTATTCTACAAAAAATCAAATTTATATTATTTATTTAATATAGTTTGAATTTTTGTAAATAATTTCAATTTATTTGTTTTTAAACATTTTTAAATGAAATTTCCACCTTGAATTTTCAAATTTAAATGACTTTCAAGCTTTCATGTGATTAAAGATGATTTTTCAAAATATTTTTCAAAGTTGACAACTTGTTTTTGAATATATTTGATATTTTATATCATTTTTAATTTAATTTCCTTTGAAATTTATTTTTTAAAATTAAAATTAGGGTTTTTTCTTAATTTTGATTTTTTAAAACTTCATTTGAAACACTTTTGGGCCTCAAATAGAGTGTAAGACCTATCCCCTTTGTAAATATACCATTTTGGGCCTCAGTCTCTATATAAGTCCCGATACGATTTTCAAAATAACAGTGCAATCGCTGTTTTTCATCTCGGCATCTCCTTGAGCTGTAAGCCCCATCTCTTGTATGAAAATACTATTTTGGGTCTCTATTAGAGTGTAAGACCCATTCCCCTTATACATAAATAATTTTGGGCCTCAGTCATTGTATTAGTCCCTCAGTGGTTTTCAAAATCACGGAGCGATAGTCGCCTTTTTCAAATAAATCATCTGGGGCTCTCCTTGAGTATAAGCCCCATTTTTATTTTTTCACAAACACTTTTTGGCCCTCTAATAGAGTGTAAGACCTAACCCCTCTATGTACAAAAACAATTTTGGGCCTCTGCTATAGTATAAGTCCCACAACGTCTGTCGGTATCGCAGTGCGATCAATGTTTTCAAATAAGTCATCTAAGCCTCAGTCAATGTATAAGCCCCAAAACTTTCTTTTCTTTTCAAACAAACTTATTTTTAATTAAAATTCAAATTCAAGTTTTCTCAAAACTTTCTTCAATTTTTTGAAACCCTAATCAAGCATACAGTTGTAGTCGATACTATAGATCACAATACACTTGGGCGTCTTCTCAGAAGGTAAGTCCCAACATCTTTTTCAATGCATATATATATATATATATATATATATATATGTAAATATAATTGTCTGTATATACTTGTGCATATCTTGCGTAGAGTTTTCCCCAGCAGTTAGGTCTATGATTAGGTCAAACCAGAGGTTACTTTCAACATAGTCAAAACTAGTTCCCACATAGGAAATTCCTTATACAGTCTTGCCTACTCTTGGGCTTATACAATATGAAACAGAGAAAGGCATTATTCTCGGTGAAACTTGTCTCAAGACTGTCAAACTTAGAAATATATTTGTACAAGAAATTCATTTCCCCAGAGAGGATTAATTCCCGTTGAAACCTCTTTTGAATTTCTTCAAACATTAGAACTGTTCAACAAAGAAAGGATTAATTCCCGGTGCAACCTTTCTTGAACCTTTCTCAGGTTTGGACCCACAGGCTTCCTAAAAGCATCCCCAGCCTCCTCTTGGGCTTAGTACAAGGACCCACTGGCTTCTTAAAAGTTCCCTCAACCTCCTCTTGGGCTTTGTACAAGGACCAAAAGGCCTCCTACAGATATAGGATAGAAATTAGTCATCTCTACTAGTTCAATCCTCAGGAGAGTTAGAATTCCAAAACATCAAACCTTGATAGGGTTGATCTTCTTCCCTTAAACCCTTAGCCTCCTCTTGGGCTTCATACAAATAGACTTAGAATGTCTCACCCTCATAGCCTCTTCTAGGGCTTCATTCAAGTAGACTTGGAAAGTCTCATATCCTTTTGAATCTCACAAAGAAACCCTCAAGTTTCCTAAAAGCACTGGAAAAACCCTAATCATTATACCAATACACAAAGTCTCCAGCAGAGTTAAAACCTCCATAGGTTTTCAAACTCAACTTTTAAACTCCTCTGACCCCCTAACAAGGTGTAAACGTTTACCTTAAAAATTCCCAGCCAGGGTCAATTTACCATCAACAAATCCCTCAAGAAAATCAGAGCCTCATGGCATCTGATATCTTGACTCTTCCCTAAATTCCCCAGCAAGAGTAAATCCCTTTGGATTCCCCAATACAATTTGCACCTGCTCCTGGATTTCCATAAATCCCCAGCAAGAGATAGCCTCCTCTTAGGCTTCATATACGATTTTTCCCCAGTTAGCCTCCTCTTAGACTTTGTATAATGAATCTCCCCAGTTAGCCTCAATCTTGGGCTTTGTACAAGACAGACAAAACATTCCCTAGTGGAATCATTTTCCTTCAGCCTCAATCTTGGGCTTTGTACAAGACAGATGAAACCCTCCTTAGTGGAGTCAGTTTCTTTTAGCTTCATCCTTGGGCTTTGATAAAGGCACACAAAAATCAACATCCCCTCAGATGAGACCATAAGTCCACTATGTAGGAGGACATTTCCTCTATACATCACATTTCAAAACAAACAATCAAAACCTTTTCCCATATAATTGATGTAAGTGGCACACTTATTGATTCAAAATCCAAGATGGAGTCCTTCTTTTATCCTAGCTAAAAATCATCTTTCATCTAACAACTGTAAGTGACAAGCCTCTGGATTCCTAACATCCAAGCCAATGTCCTTCTCTTAGCATGAAATAATCATAAAGGAAAAAGTGGCATTGCTCTACACTGAGTTAAAGCTTTCTTCCTTCATGACATCACCCTTATAAAGGAAATTATGGCAATGCTGGATTCTACATATCCCAGTTAAAGTAATTTCCCTTATAACCAATGACTCAACTTTCGTGATGAATAGGTGAGATGTTCTCCCTTTAAAGATGACAAATTCTCTCTCATTCAACCTTTTAGCTTCAATCTTGGGCATTAAACAAGACACAAGTACTCAAACAACATCAATCTTGGGCTTTAAACAAGACACCGCACCTTCCTCCCATAGAAATAGGAGGAACTATGATTGCTCTGATTTCCCAGATTTCTTTACGGGAATACGTGGGCATTTGATTGAGAAATCTTAGCGATAACACAAATAAAAAACTTTAGGTCCAGTACCTTCCCAAAAACAACGAAAAACCTGAAAACAACAAAAACACTCTCTCAACACTCCCAAAGGAGAAACTTTCCCAAGCCACAACAGATAAACACAAGAAAGCATTTCAAATTAACAGAGAAACATGCAATAAAAGGCCTATGGATAACCAGATATACACTGGGTGTTAATAGCCTCCCTTTGTATAACCTGACCCTCTTCCCCGATCTCTTAGCATTTGTTAAAGAAAACATTTGCATGCAAGGTTAGTTTTAGATATCTACCCTTTCCTTTCCAGCTTCATAGGATAAATAAGAAATCAGAAAGTAGCACCCAATTCCAACCTTTGCGGTAAGGTGATCGCGTCACCGACAAAAATTGCACGCTACACTTCGCCTAAATGAAATGAAAAAACGTCATGGTGGATTGAAAACCCGAAAGGGCTGCCCAGGCAAAAATTAGAGACATAAACAATGACCATCCCAATGGATTGAAAACCTGAAAGGGCAATCCAGGAAAAAATTAGGGATTTATGGCAAGTAACTATATCTGACAAGAATGAATCCTCAGCAGTAACGCCATCCATCAGGAAAACTCCAGTCAAGGTTACCTTCGACAGAAGCTCAGAATGCCCTGAATTCAAAGTTGGTGGAAAAATGTCGGTCGTTATGTTTCAATGTAGCCCTTTTCCCTTTAAATTACCATTTTCTAAACTTTTTAATGCTACATGGGATCACGCGTTTGGCTGATTACCATTCTATCAATAAAACTTGAGCCCTAGTGCCTTTTGTTTGCAATTCTCATTTATTCTACTTCGCAGAATGGCATGCTTATTTGATTAGCATTCTTGAAATGAAAAAAAAAATGAATTTTTCTTTTGTTTTCAAAACGATTTTCAAGTTTTTTACTTCTGCTTTTAAAACAAAGACGACAATTTCTTTTTATGAGCACGAGAAGGAATATCGACAATTTCTCCGGTAGTGATCAAACCTCAAAATGCAGAATCAAAGTACTCCTTGTAATCAATACACCTGGAATAAAGGATCAATTACTTCAGATGGAATGACCCATCTACCACACCCGATAGAGTTCTTACCTCTGAAAACCAATTGTTGGTTTTTCTCCCCAGTAGGGTCCACCTCTGAAAAACAAGAACAAATTTCTATCCCTAACAGGTTTGTACCTCCAAAAACTGGAACGAATGCTGGAATCCCTATTCCCAAGCAAAAGTACAACTTTCAGAATCTCCAGTGATACCTCCATCTCCTAGAGTGGCCGATATTCGGTTGTGTTCATCACCAGTCTGTATGTCGTGTCTATTTTGTCAGCATAAACATACATACATCATGCATAATTGATTCATATTCATACACATGTTGCATAAATATCACTCTGGTCATATTTATCCCCAAGTGATAAGCGTCCTCTCTTCAATAGAGTCGTCAGTCTTCCTTTCTGTGTTAGATAGAACCAAAATCCCGGTTTGAGTTCTTTCCTTATCAGGAAACACCGTCTAACAAGCTCTCTCCAGTATATCTTTGGATTGAAATCGGTCTCGGCCACTTTGATAACTTGAACATCTGAAAGGCAAGAAGACATTCGGATAAGCACCTTTTGGAACATTACTCTTCACTGTCGAAGATGATATTTTGCTTTCCCGGATTAAGGAAAAATCCCTAGGGAAAACCTCTCTATCAAAAGACTCTTGGCAATACGGAAGTTTCTCCCTAAAAAATTTGTTTTCAATGAAGTCACCAGCACCTCAAAATTGGATTACATCACATGACATTTCTCCGAAAAAGGTCTCGAAGAGAAGTATGATGTAACATCACCGAGAAAAATGCAATCTCTCAAGGGATTTGTTTTTCCCAGTAGGTCGACAAATGACATCTTCCAT
Organism: Lathyrus tuberosus; assembly: GCA_022829125.1. Lineage (NCBI taxonomy): Eukaryota > Viridiplantae > Streptophyta > Magnoliopsida > Fabales > Fabaceae > Lathyrus > Lathyrus tuberosus. The sequence goes on from JALAZF010000153.1 coordinate 1,449,931, forward strand.
AGAGAAGTTTGTACACATGTGCAATTCAGACAAATGGTTTTCCCCTGCAAGTCTGACATCAAATTGTTTTTCCATCAAATGACATCTCTCCAACAAGGAGTTTGACACAAAAAAAAAAACAACTACAGATAGCATTCCTTGTTAAGAAAAGGACTTGACAAGAAGAAACTGAGACCAGTTCCGTGGCTGAAGACTAGGATCGAGAGGAAGTTTATTTCAAAAAGAAAATTGAGACCAGTTCCATGGCAGAAGACCAGGATCGAGGGGAAGTTTATTTCAAAAAGAAAGATGAGACCAGTTCCGTGGCTGAAGACCAGGATCAAGGGAAAGTTTTACCTTTTTCAAAGTATTATTTGTTAGCAAAAGAAGATGGATGAGCAAATAACTGCTATTCACAACCATAGTCAAAATTTCGGGTATTCCAATATTTAATCCTCATTTACCTTGAATGTCTGAACGTCTTCACCATTCATACCTTCAGGTCCAAGAAGATTAAATAGGGGCATCTGTCATACCCTGAATTTTGACCACAAGATTTTCCATCATTGTGCAAATCATCACCACAATATGGATGTACCTTCATACCTTATCAATCCTCTCAAATATTGTTGAACATTCACTATAATCAAGAATTAGGGTTATTAAGCCCTCTCAGAGTACTCAGACAAAGGATCAATCAAGAATGGACATGATCCTTAACTTGTCAAACCTCTCAAGCATCCATGAAGGATCAAGAGATCACACTCATCAAGAATCAAGCATAGGAATGCAATATTTCAAGCTAATCAAGTCTCAAGATCACTAGTGTCACCAAATTAGGGTTTTGGTCGACCAGAGCCTCCAGAGAAAAGTTTTCATCTGGGCACGGGCCAATACTTAAAAACATGATCCAAGAAGCTCAAAGGGACCTCATGGACCCAACCATAAGTTCAAAATAGCCTCAGGGGATGCATTCATACAAAATCAGGAATTAGGGTTTCTTGAACTAATTCACCCCTAAGTTGACTTTTGGAACAATGCATGAGCCAAGCCCTCAAGAAATGTTTTGAAGACCTTAAATATCTCATATTGATCCTCTTAACATTTCAAATGGACACAAAGAACTTGGTTCATGAGCAATGTAGAGATTCAAATTCATCTGGACCACCAACTAGGGTTTCTGAGAAAAAAGTCAACCATACCTTTGACTTTTGACCAAGACATCATCTCAAACCTTGGGAGATGATTCAAGACACTCTAAAACACCTATGGAATCCATCCATTAGGTTTAAATTAGGTCAAGAACTTGATTTCATAATGTCGCATCTGCAAAAATCAACCGGCAGAAATAGACAGAAGAGTCGCCACCGAATGTTATTTATCCCGACGCAGGGAAAGGAAACGATCGAAGAAAACCTGAAGAAAGGGAAAGACATGGTCATCACAACAATAGTCTGGGTTCGAAAGTCGGTTACGTGAGATAAAGGTATTAGCACCCCCTCGCGTCCATAGTACTCGATGGGATCCACGCTTGTTGTTCCGATCAAAGGGTGTAGGTATCTGAAGCTCAACTGCTAACTGGAAAGGAAAAGGAAAAAAAAGGTGACTCAATAGGACATCACCGTCCTAGGCCTACGTATTCCCTCGGGAGTGGGAAAGTCAGAGTCAACGTAGTTCGAAGGACTACAGGATTGTGGGGGAAGGTTGCTCGCCAAGGCATCGTCGTCTTGTGCCTACATATCCTCAATCTAACGAGAAAGAGGAAATCAGAGTAATCATAGTTTGACCAACAAGGTCATTAAGTGTTTTTTTTATGAGCGGCGTTAAGTTTGCGTCTGGAAGTTAGGGTCGATGCCTGTTTGCGACAAAACGGAAGTAACATGCTCTTTTCTGAAAATGATTTGAAACCCTGTTAATCCCGAAGGATAAAATGATTTGAACTTTGTTTGTGTTTTATAGACCAAAGTGGATTAAGTTAGTTTGAAACTTGTATTGCACTAAAGTCTATGACATAGGAGCGAACGCATCGCGTGGTCGCCCCCAAACGGGACGTATGCTAAACACTCTAGAAAAGTGAAGGGAGACCACTCATTCTTAAATTCCCATGTACTTAAGGCTCGTGGCGTACAATACTCGTTGTATTTATTAGGTGTTTTGAACTTGTTTAGAGATGAGAAGAGAAAGGACTCAAAGGTTGAAAGGAAACAACTAAGGGAAACTAAGTCCTAATGTTGTCATACACAATGGTACTAAGGTTGAGGTAGAGGGGACTATCCTACTTGTTATCATTCATGGATTGCAAACCTAATGTCTCTCCTACTTTGAATCTAATTCAAAATTAGATTCAAGCTAGGAATCCTAAGGGAACATGTGATCATACACAAGTAAACATTGGATGATTCAATCACAATTCAAATAAGAAAAGAGAAGTGAGATGAAAGAGAAGTAATGTGAGTGTAAACATCAAGTTAAAGTAACATGAGTACTTACCAACTCCAAGCCAAGCTCAATTATTGAATAGTTGAAAGAAAAATGCAAAACTATGCAATTATGACTATGCTAGAGTCCTAAGACTACACTAGGATGAATATCAAACAACAAACAAGGTGAGATGAGTCCTAAAGGTGTATGAACCTAATAGGGGCAGTAGCTAAACCTACCATATCATATCCATGTCAATGTCCTAAGAAAGCATACAACAATGCAAGTTATATCCTACACCAACACACAAACATTTGTCATCCACAAACTATGTCAAGTTAACCTTTAAAAGTCCCACAAATGGGAGCTAAGCCATGTATTCAAGTAACATATGTGATGTAAACATGTTAAATGCAAGCTTGAAGTAGTTATAAGTGATCATGAAAGTAGCTTAAGTCATGTTCAAGAGGTTTGGAAGTTACACACAAAGATGTCACCTTAAGCATGTTTTAATCATTCATGGTTACATAATGAGCAAACAAGTATGACATGAACTCATAAAAGACCTAGGTCAGAAGTGAAAAAAATATGATTGAATGTTCAAACATCTCAAGTTAACACCAAAATTCTCATGGGAAACCAATCTCCAAAAGTTAATGCAAGCAATTGTCCAAACTAGCACCCAAACAATTTCACAAAGACATGTTAATTGTGATGCAAGTAAAGGATGATTCAAACCAAGTTAAACATGTATCCAAGTATGCAAGTCAGTAGCATATGACATGTGAATGAAGTTTGGAATGTCAATAAATGCTCATGAAAGTCATACCAATTCATATTCAAAGAAGTAGGCAATTCTATAGAAAGATGTTACCTAAATCATGTATCAAACATTTATGAACATACAATGACTAAGCAAGCATAAAGTTGACATTTGGAAGAAATAAGTCAGAAGTGAAGACATATATTCAATGCTTGAAATAAACCTCAAGATGTCACAAAATTTCATGTCAAATACACTCTCCAAAGTTGAGGCAAGTGAAGGACAAAACCAAGCTTAAACATTAGCATAACTTGTCACTCAAGTAAGAGAGAAGAAAGAACATGGTAAGGCAAGGTCAAAGCATACACATTAGAGGTAAAAGTCCTATAAAATCTCATGTTTGAATCCCAAAAGAAAAGAGCAAAAGATGACACACAAATGATGTTAAGGAAGTGATCAAAGTTGATGCACAAGTCAAGCTTACATTCGCACAAAAGTAACATAACTCAAATCATACCAAATGACCAATAACAAGGGATGACAAGACTCTAAATCATGCTAAGTTCAATGTACACATGTTATCCTTATTCAAAATGATCATTTAGAACCCACAAAGTCACCATAGCAACATATTTTCAAAAGATGTTACAAGTAATGACCAAAGTCAAACTCAATCTTCCACTAGCAACAAAAGACATTCAAGCATGTAAAAGGAATGATAAGGTCAAGCTAATCAAACACACAAGGTATTGGTAAATGGCATGTGAAATTGCACATTTGAATATCAAAAGCATTGGCCAAATAAGATTCACCAAAGTTCAAGTGCAAAGCAACAAAGGTGGATGCTCAATCATGTTCAACCATTGTGAAAGCTTAAGATCAATTAAAGGCATATGAAATGACATATAAACCAATGTGGGTAGGCTATACCTCATGCTAAAACATGTTTGAAAAGATACACAAAAGATCCCTAATGAGGGTTGCACATAAGCATCATCAAACCAAAAAGTTAAACAAGCATCGAGTAACATCGAGTGTTCAATTAGGGTTCACATGAAGCATGTAAATTATGATAAAAAAGAAACATCCAAGTATAAAAATTTCACATCAAAATGTCATCATGAGTATGCTCAAACATGTCCTCAAAGTTGGCCTAAAGTGGCCACAAGCAAGTGTCAAACTTAACATAGTTCTAGGCACACATCCACACAATAGGTACACATTGAAATATCCATGAAAAATAGTTAAAGGCTTTGGAAAATTATGATAAATTAACCATGTCATGTTAATGTCAGTGGTTGATCATGTGCAAGAGATTTGGCTCAAAATTATGAATTAGAAGTGTTCAATCAATCACAAAAATTAAGCATGTTATCAAAAGTGATCATACAAACCAAGCTCCAAAGATGACATTCAAATGCAATTCAAAAATCATGAATAAAGAACCAAATGAACATCAACATGTCACATAATCAAGTGGCTAAATTCACACAAAAAATTGGATCCAAAACATTAGAGGATGGTCACTTTTCAAGACTTGGGGCACAAGGTATGTCGATGTGAACACATTTCAATCCAAATTCAAGAAAAATATCAAACCAGCCCAAAAATGCAATTAAAATTCACTTAAAATTAATTGAAAAATTCAAGAATGTCCATGAATTAATTCAGAATTTTTGTCCAAGAGGAGCTATTTTTAATATTCAATTCTTGCACGTGTACAAAAAAGAAATTAAAAAATAACACGAAAAGGGGAAGGGGTGCTACACAAGCAATTTTCATGTTCAAACCCACGCTGGGCCAATAATTGGGGGTGCCATTAGCATTTATCTTGGGCCCAATGACCAAAATGCGCCTTTTTTGTTATCATCAGAATTATTGAAAGAAAAACACGCATGTGACAGGCACATGCTTCATTAATGTGTTGGCGCTCTCATGTGCGTTGGATCAGAAACAATACACGACCATGATTAAAACTTGAGGTTGACTGGATTATGACCTAGGGCTTGGACCAGTTGCCGGAGAAGACTTCCGGTCATCTTCTCCGGCCAGCTCCGCCGGAGCTCAGGCAAGAACGTTACCAGAAATGAAAAAGCCATACACTAGCCTGCTCAGAATTTTGTGTAGATTACAAATATGCCATCAAAATCTCCATATAATCAATACACAATGAGAATCAAAGAGAATAAGTTAGATCTGCAAAACTTGGAACCTCACATTTTTCCCTTGAAATTCTGGTTAAGCAGATCACGAAGATATCAGACAGGATGTCGTGACACTTGATCTCTGCTTCTCACAAGGATTAAGTAAGAACAAAGTAAACTGCAGAATGTAAACAACACACAGAAATTGTTAACCCAGTTCGGTGATCAACAACACCTACTTCTGGGGGCTACCAAGCCTGGAATGAAATCACTAAGTAGAATTGGTTCTAAGCTAAACTTCAACGATTACAACTTAGCACCTAGAAACTACCCTTCCTAGATTTCTACCTAAGACTCTCCTAGGTATGAAACCTTTCTCAATTCCCTTCCAATCATAGTAGTGACTAAAAATATTACAACTGAATAAACAGTCCTTCTAAAGTATTCACACAATACACGAGAGGCTCACAAAAGTACAAACCCTAGTACTTCTAAAACAGATGCAATAATCAACCAATCAACTAGGTTAACTCTAACCTATTTATATTGTAAACCACAGCTGGACTTGGGCTTCAAAAGCGCAATAATTATCTTCCTCAGAATTTGCGACCTAATCCTTTCTTCAATCCTAAGTTACCAAAAATGTCTCCTTACAAGGAAACCGCATATTCCATTTGGAATCAAAATCTTTGATTCCAGAATCTCAGATGCCACTTGGAATCAAGTCATATTCCAAACACACCGGCACACCTGTTAAAAAAACAATAACCGACAAAGATGTCGAATCCACTTGATAGGACATCTTGTCAAACATCTTATCCTGCAGTTAGTTCAACATGTTAGGTCATCTTGTCCAACATCTTTCTGCTAAGTTAGTTTTACCAAAGTTAATGCCAACCTCAAAAGCAGGGACTCAACAATCTCCCCCTTTGGCAGATTTTGGCTAAAACTAACTTTCATTGTCCTGCAGAAACATATCAGGGAGATCACTATCAGAGCAGCAGCGGAATCATAACATGTCTCCCCTCAACCAGTTCATATCTACTCCCCCTCAGTGGTTAGTATACAATCAGCAGTGGTTAGTGTTGTTAGTAATTCTCCCCCTTTTTAGCCACAATATGACAAAGGTAGAAAGACTAACTCAAAAACCAATAAACCAGTTCAGAGTAATTAAATTACACACCCAAACAGAATTAAAACAAATATCCTAGGCATTTATCCCTTACACAACCAAAAGCAAAAAAAAACAAAATAAAAATAAAAAATAAAGTGAAGACAACTCTCAAAGATCATCTTCAGTCTCCTCCTCATCTTCTTCTTTCGCTTCACTTTCACCAGAACCTTTTTCAGCATCTTCCTCGTCTGCTTCACGGTTTTCCTCATCACCCTTCTTAGAATCTCCAGCATTGACTTCAGTGTCCTTGATCTGTTTAGCAGATAGGACTTGTATCAGTTATTCAAGCTTCTCTTTTCGGGCAGTGCTTACGTTGATCATATCATCAAGTTCTTTGCAGGTTACTTTCAGCTGATCAATGGTATCCTCCACTGAGAATGTAACTGTAGATGTTGAGGTAATATCTGGAACATGCTTGCCAACAAACAGCTTGTGATGTAGAGACAGAGGTGGCTTTCTTTTAATGATGACAACACCAGATAGAGTTATCCTTGGATATTGTTGAAGTAGTATTCCACAGATGAGTGATGGAAAAAAGATTGGCAATTTGACAGCTGATGAGGTAGCTTGTTTCAGAATTTGATCAAAGATATATTCACCAAAATCAAAGGGTTTCCTTTTTCCAATTGCATAAATAAATTTCCCAAGTCCTGTGGAGATAGTTGAAGTGTGGTTTGTAGGAACCCAATTTACAGTACCAATTTTATGGAGAATGGCATATTTGATGCTGAGCTTCCCAGCAGGCAGTTTCTGTTTGCTTGGCCAGTTCTTCACAGTGTTCCCAGTAATTTCCCTACAGATTTGCCAAGGTACTTGTTTATTTCAGCAGGAGAAAATGTCACAACATTTCCTCTGACATACACCTTGAAGTAGTCCTCACTCTTTCTATCATTGCATCCTTTTGGAATATTTACAACGAATTCTTTCACCAGCTGCTCATAACAAGAGTCAAACTGAGAGACAATCCTTATCAACTAAGCTTCTTTAATCAAGTTCATCACTTCTTCACACTTGAGGACATTCTGTCTCAGCTCTCTCTCTAAAGCAATTCTTCTATGATAAACATGCTTCCACCTGTTGATACTTACAACATCATGAAAGGATATGTTGTCCATGGGAGCCTTGTGAAGTGGAACTGCAGTCTTCTTGGAAGCTGGTTTCTTTATGACATTCTGTTCATCCTCTATCCCATCATAGTCTGATTCACTTTCAGACTCTGCCTTTCTTTTCTTGCTTTCAACACCAACCTTGCTCTAGGGCCTAGAAGGTCCAACTGTGTACTTCTTAGTTAGCTTGTTGGAGATGGCTACACCTTTATCTTTTCTTCTTTTTAATCGTTCCGACACACTTGGCTGGAGGCTTGTAACAATGACTTCATTGTCAGAGGGCATATCATCTAAATTGATGATTTTGTCAGCTTGTTCTGAGGCCCCTTGTGTGGATGAGGTTGTCTCATCATCTTTCCCAGCATTTTTAATCACAGAGTCAGCAAGGGTATGCAGATTCCCCTCTGACATTTCAACATCATTTCCTCTTTTGTCAGCATTCTTTTTAGTAACATCCGGATCCTAAGATGAGTTGGATGGCATAATCTGAGCAAGAGGTCTGGTGATTCCAGCAACACTCACCCTGTCCCCTGGCTTATGAGTTTCTCTACTATTTTATCAATCCTTTCATCTATGTTGAACCATTCTATTCCTTTCTTAGGACTAAAGAAAGCATAAGAGGTATTCGAAGGTTACCTGGTAGGGCAGTTTTGGATCTGCGAATCGGAAGTTTGTCCGTCCTGCATGACATGATAGCAAGCGGAACAACCCATCTTCAGTGTTAGCTCCTTGGACTTCAACCTAGAATCAGATATCTCAGTTGTTTCCTTCATGGTTACACGTGTTGGGGATTGTTGAGACATCTTCACAAGGGCATAGAGTGCTTGTTCTTCAGTCGTGAGTATGAGCGAGTTTGAGGGAATTAGAACAAATTGAGAGTAAGTTTGGTTGATGTGGTTTTTAGCGACTTGATTTTCGACCCTTTGAGTAGCGTTCCCACAAACAAAGAAAAACCCTAATTCGTCCTTTAGAATTTTTCTTTGTAGTTTCAAGATGTCGCAGTCGAATGTCGTGACATCTGGTATGACATTATGACTATTTTCAGTTCCAATGTTTTGAGGATAATCTTGGATAGCATAAGAGCATATATTTCCAGTCATTTCCCTAAACCTGGAAGCCTTCTGAAGAAGATTTTACATCCTTGCGATAGTCTGACGTTGCATTCTCATATGTGTCATTTTGGTTAATCTTCTAATATCCATATTTGGGGATGGTTCCTGAAGTCTCTCCGTCTGCGAGGCAATCCATACATAATAGTTGTTCCTTAATCTGAGTCCTTTCATGATGATTCTACCTTTATTATCTAAGACCTGGCATTCAGATCTAATGAAGTTGACTCTTAGGCCTTGATCACACAGTTGACTAATGCTGATCAAATTAACAGTTAATCCTTTTACAAGCAACGCGTCATCTAGTCTAGGATTCCCTGGGTGATCCAATCTTCCAACTCCTCTAATATTTCCCTTGGATCCATCTCCAAAAGTGACATAGTTGGAAGAATGGGGCTTTATATTCACTAGATATTCCCTGACACCAGTCATGTGTCTTGAACATCCACTGTCAAAGTACCACCTTTCTTCAGGGTACTCATCTTGACAGGAATGAACTACCAGAGCCATGGACTCATTCTTTGAACTCCTTTTCTTTCCAGTACTCCTGCCTTTGGGATATCCATGTAACTTTTAGCAATATCGTTTGATGTGACCATACTTCCCACAGTGATGACATTTCCAATTTTGTCTTCTCTGATGTCTGTAATGATGTTGTGACATTCTAATTGACATTGTCTATTTTCTTTTGATCGGATTGAGACTGCACTCTGGATCATTTTAGCCAAGTACTCTGACATCTCCAGCATTCCTCCCGACTTGAAGGATTTCATCTAAAATACTAGAACTGTTGTTGAGCATCCTAACATTCTTGGTCACACTTTCAAGCTTGGACTTTAGCATAACCACTTCCTCCTTAAAATCAGAGATGACATCAAGATGTTTTTCTCTTTTAGCCTCAAGAAGCATAATGATCATATGTTGTCCTTCTCCTAGTTGGCAAATTTCAGTACATCTCTTATAGACCTCTTTGAAGGATTTTAGTAGATCATCATGGGATAGGCTTCAAATCTCTGAATCTATATCAGAATCATACATTCTTGTAAGAGCAGAGACTTATTTAGGTAATTCACCATCACTTGCAGACTCATCTTCAGACCAGGATGTAATGAGTCCTTTCTTTTCTTTCTTCAGAAAGGTAGGACACTCATACTTGATGTGCCCATATCCCTCACACTCATAGCATTTAATTCCCTTTATCTTGTCATCCTTTTCTTCATGCTTAGAGTTTCTTCTGAAGTCATTTCTTTTAAAGTTTTTGAAAGACCGAGGCTTAGAATTCGATCTTGCTTCCCCCTTCATTTTCTTCATCAATTGCCCATACTGCTTTCCAAGAAACACAACAGCCTTAGACATTACTTTATTTGAGCTGATATTTTCTTCATCATGATCTGACACCAAGGCTAAGCTTTTCTTTTTCTCAGATTTCTCATTCAATCCCATTTCAAAAGTTTGTAGAGAACCCATGAGCTCATCAACTTTCATAGTCGCTATGTCCTGAGCTTCCTCTATAGCAGTCACCTTCATGTCAAATCTCTTGGGAAGAGACCTAAGAATTTTCTGAACCAACTTGGATTTAGGAATTTTCTCTCCAAGGTCACTAGAAGTGTTAGCGATATCAACAATGTTCATGTGAAAGTCATGTATACTTTCATCTTCCCTCTTTCTCAAGTTCTCAAACTTGGTGGTAAGCAACTGAAGTCTTGAAGATTTAACTCGAGAAGTACCTTCATGAGCAGTCTTCAGGATTTCCCACGCGTTCTTTGCAACAGTGCAATGCTTAATGAGTCTGAAGATGTTCTTGTCCACCCCATTGAACAAGGCATTCAAGGCTTTGGAGTTTCCTTGAGCAAGCTTATCATCTTTATCATCCCAATCTTCTTCAGGTTTTAGCTCCTCAGTGAGCTTCCCTTCTTTGTCTTTGATCTTTGGTGGATCCCACCCCTTGACCACAGACTTCCAAGCCTTTCCATCCATAGACTTAATAAACGCCACCATGCAAACTTTCCAATAATCATAATTGGAACCATCGAGTATTGGAGGTCTATTCATAATTCCTCCTTCTTTATCCATTGTACCAGAAAGTATCATCCCTGAATCTCACCCAGATACAGAGCAGGATGCCTGCTTTGATACCAATTGAAATTCTAGTTAAGCAGATCACGAAGACGTCAGACAGGATATCGTGACACTTGATCTCTGCTTCTCACAAGGATTAAGCAAGAACAAAGTAAACTGCAGAATGTAAACAACACACAGAAATTGTTAACCCAGTTCGGTGATTAACAACACCTACGTCTGGGGGCTACCAAGCCAGGAATGAAATCACTAAGTAGAATTGATTCTAAGCTAAAGTCCAACGTTTACAACTTAGCACCTAGAAACTACCCTTCATAGATTTCTACCTAAGACTCTCCTAGGTATGAGACCCTTCTCAATTCCCTTCCAATCACAACAGTGACTGAAAATATTACAACTCAATAAATAGTCCTTCTCAAGTATTCACACAATACACGAGAGGCTCACAAAAGTACAAACCTTAGTACTTCTAAAACAGCTGCAATAATCAACCAATAAACTAGGTTAACTCTAACCTATTTATATTGCAAACCACAACTGGACTTGGGCTTCAAAAGCGCAGCAATTATCTTCCTCAGAATTTGCGACCTAATCCTTTCTTCAATCCCAAGTTTCCAAAAATGTCTCCTTACATGGAAACCGCATATTCCATTTGGAATCAAAATCTCTGATTCCACAATCTCAGATGCCACCTGGAATCAAGTCATATTCCAAACACACCTGACACACCTGCTAAAAAAAACAATAACAGACAAAGATGTCGAATCCACCTGATAGGACATCTTGTCAAACATCTTATCTTGCAGTTAGTTCAACATGTTAGGACATCTTGTCCAACATCTTTATGCTAAGTTAGTTTTACCAAAATTAATGCCAACCTCAAAAGCAGGGACTCAACAACCCTAATATTTAACCAAGAACATTGCCTCCCTCAAGAGGACTTCAGATGCAACTCTAACTACATGATTCTAGCCATATACAAGCCCTATGATGATGTTGAAATTCAAGTTTCTAACCTATTCAAGAAGCAGTTCCACGTGCAATAGAAACTCTAATACTTCATGCAAACCTTCTGGTCAACCTTGGGAGCAAAATAAATGCTCAGGAACCGCTTGAATCTTGATTGGAAATGCAGTTGAATGTTGAACTGAGGCAAACTCGTGGATGCTTCAATGGTACTTCCAGTCACAAGCTAATGCATACAGTAGCTCCAACTAAGTGCAACGATGAAGATGGTGAAAGAACTTTGACAAAAGCTCTCATGAGGAGAGAGATTCGATTGTGTGAAGTTAAGGGAATGAAAAGTGAGATTTTGGATCTATTTTGTAAAAATTGTGAAGTAACCAACTTCTGTTAGAGGTTAAGAGGTTTTATATGGGTGGTTAGTACATTGGTTAGTGTTGATCAGGGTTAGAAAGTTAGTTAGAACTTTGGTTAAGAAAATGTGGAGAATGAGATCAAGTTATGGTGTGGCATGATTTATCGTGTTCCAAATGTACTGTATGGTTATTGTTGCTATTATGGACTGGTATTGATGCATGATGTTGATGTGTGGTGAGCTGTGATGGAGTACAAGTCAGAATGATGATGCTTGTTCATTAAGTTTATCTCTTTCATGGCATATGGAGTAAGGTGGTACATGGTGCATGGCATGTAATAGTTTGTGCATGACTTTAAGAGGAAATGATGGTGACATGGGGTGTGTGGTGCGCTTGATACATGAGACAGTAAAGATAACATGAATTGGTTTTGCATTTGGCATAGCATGAACACTTACTTGGCATTATCATGGTAGTGACTTTAGAGCATTGTATCTTGATGGATCTTAGACCAAATTTCACAAATTTGATATCTTTGGAAAGATCTCACTTGGTACAACAAATTTCACGTTGGAAATAAACCAAATTGGAGCCTTGAACATCAAGAAAAATGATCATGAATATTGCATGATACCAATTGGTTGTTACACTTAGAAAATTCTAAGTATTTTTCCATGTTTGCCAACTTGAAACCATGATTCTTGAATGAGCATAACTCTATGAATATTGAACCAAATGGTGTGATTTTTGTACCAAAGTAAAGAAGGAACTTGATACTACAATTTTCATGTGAAAATCAAGTTGAATTAAAGCCTTGAACATGTTGAAAAATGTTGTTGAACATGCCATGACACAAGCTGGTTTTTGCGTACTTAGAAAAATTCTAAGTTTTTCAATTTTCCTACTTGGTGATCCCAACTTCCATACATCATAACTTTTGACTCAAGAATCCAAATGATGCATTCTTTATATGGTTGGAAAGGTGGAAGATCCCTCTACAACTTTAATTTTAAAAAGATTTTCAAATAAGGCTTGCATCATGCTTAAATCTGGGCTTGAAGATTGCTGAAACCTAAGGAAAACTATCCCAAAATGGAAAGTTCTTAAGAATCCTAAATTTCCAAAATGGGTAACTTTCTATAATTCTTGATTTTTGATGATTCCTTTGACATTTCTTGATCAAATCTCATCCACTGATCACATTTGACATGATGAACTCAAATTTGACCTCAAAAAGTCAAGAGTTGACTTTTTCATTGACCTGTCCAATGGAAACCCTTCTGAATGACATTGATGGTCCATACTCCACTCCTAGATACTTGAGAACCTATAGAGTATCATGGAATCAAGTTTTGCCCAAGGAATCAGAAATAAACTTATTTTAAGCAAAACCCTAATTTAACCCCCAAAAGCCAAGAGATGTTGATTGTTCATCAAAATCCTAATACCTTTGGAGAGAATGGATAATTTCTTAAACCAAGATGTTGTATATGATCAGATGGTGTCAAAGCTTCAAGATTCTTGCTCATGATGATGCCATATACACAGATAACCAAAACCCTAATTGAGGGATCAAGAGATGGGAGAGGAGTGGTCCTCTTCAAGTTCTTTGCCAATCTCAATCTCTTGATGAAATGGTGAACTAAATGAGATGTATTGAGTCTTGAGGGGCCTTTGTGGCTTGAGTACTTGAGCCTATCTCTTTCTCTTTGCCTTGAACAATCCATACCATGGAAACCTCTGATCCCATGCCTTTGGAAAACCAATGATGGATGTATGATGCTTATGGCCTAAAAGTACATGAAATATGAAGCATAATCCACTTATTGGGTATAAATAGGAGGGAAAATTTTGGGGCGTTAGACATAGAGGATCAGAAAGTTTGAAATTCATCTGACAAAAAGTCAACTGTACCCAAAAATCAAGTTTGACTTTTTGGATTTCTTGACAAACATGGCTTCCTTAAGTAAAAAACAATGTTAACTCATGATTTGAATCATCGTTCATCAAGAAAAATCAAGAAAAGTGAGGTTACTTACAAAAGGGGCAATCTTAAGAAACTTGAAATTTCACTAAGTCATGAAAAAAAGTGATTTCTACCCAACTTTGCAAGACCATAACTTGTGATCCAAGCAACCTTTTTCTTCCATCCAAAGCTCAAATGAAAGCTCTCATTACATACTACAAGAATGTCAACTACACCTCATCCCAAATCCTCATGGATTTTGAGTCATGGATTGATCAAAATCACAAAAAATGGAAAATGGACACTTTTTCAACACTTAGTGAAATTTTGGACAGAATCTGTTTTGCATTTTCACCAACTTTGAGGCCATTTTTCATTATGATCCAAGATGATTCAAGGCCAAAGTTAAACATCAAAGTTGAAGTATGTTATAGGGGCTTTCCAAAAAGTACATTTGCCTCTCATGGTTCAACTTGAGCAAGAAGTTATAAGCCTCCAAAAATGGCATTTTTCACCCTGCCCACACAAAGGCATGAAAATATAACTCGGTTCCCACAAATTCTTGGGCCAATTTTGGACACTTGCATCATTTCATTTCTGTCCAAAATCAACTTAAATGATGAGGGATCTGAACCATACGACCAATAAGTCAAGAACCAATCCTTTTGGCATGAGATCATCAATTTTCAAATCCAAAAACCAAGTTTGTCATGAAGCATTGAAAGGATGAATTGAGGTGGCATGCATCAGTCCATGACAGTCCATTTGAGTCAAGATTGTTTCAAAAATTAGAAAACCTAAAGCTACAAAGATCAGGTCAAGTCAATGGCTAGAGGAGACTTGGTACCTTGCATTTAAGAAAGTGATACATGGGCATATCCATTGGATAATATAGTGAACCAGCCCCCATTCACTATTCCTTCAAAAACAAACTTTCTCTACTATAAATAGAGGTCATTTCTGATATTTCAAACCACACCAAAAACAATACCAAAGCCTTGTTTTCCCATTCTCCCTTTCTTACTTAAAATTCAAGTTTCAAAGGAGCAATTTGGGAATTCTCAAAACCAGAGCATAAATTCCTCAAACAACCATCCAAACACCTCACTAACTATTCCTTGGAGGTGTTCAAACCTTCATCCTCATTGTACAACACCAAAATCAGAAAGTCAATCTCCAAAACCTCAAATTTTGACTTTTCTGCATTTTTCAAGCCATGTCTTGATCCAATCTTGATCCAATCACTTTCAAAGCCAAACAACACTTCAAATACTCTCCAAATATCATCTCTAAACTGTTCCAACAAGTTTCCCTCAACTGTAACACCAATTGAGGGAGTTACCATTTTAGTCACTTTTGCCACTTTTGCAAGAAAGAGTCAATTTCTGTTCCAGAGCTTTCCAGTTGATTTTGATCATCCTAAAAGTTTCTAAGGGGTCTATTAAGAGTGTCCAAAACATTGAATTACTTCTGGCACAAGCATCTTAAAAGTTAGCATAAGGAGATTCAAGAGGTAAGTGCATAACAAATTGAACTCTTTAAAATATGCATTGCTTTGATGTCCATTGATCATGAACATGTCATACATATCATATGTGTTGTGTTTGAACCAATTTACCATTCTATTATTGCTTGTATGAAGTGGTAGCATAGAACTTGCAAATTTTGGTCTATTTTGAAACGACTATCCGGTTTTAAAATGTAGGCATTTTTAGAAAATTTTAAAACCACCATTGGATTCCTCATGAAATTCTAGGTAGGATCCATCTGAATTTCATCCATTTTCATGGAGAAATGAAGAAGTTATGGCCTTCTTGCAAATGCCCCAAAATCTGGATTTTTCCTTGGCCTGGCCTAGAAAATATGTCAACCTTATATGTTTATGGGGTGGTTTTGATACACGGATGTATCACCACCCCAGTGGTAGCAGCGTGTGTTTGTTTGGTTAGAGGGCGTGGGTTCAACACCCACCCAGACCATTTTCGGTTCCCTCTCCTTTTTACTTTTTTTCTCATTTTTTATTATTTTCTTAATTAATTTCAAAAATTAATTTCTCCTTCAATTTTAATTATTTTTTATTGGTTCTTTTTTTTCAAAATTCAAAAAAATGTTAAAATATTTTATTCTACAAAAAAAAAATCAAATTTATATTATTTATTTAATATATCTTGAATTTTTGTAAAGAATTTCATTTATTTGTTTTTAAACATTTTTAAATGAAATTTTTATCTTGATTTTTCAAATTCAAATGAATTCCACATGTTTATATAAACATAACATAATGTTTCAAAACATTTTTCAAAATTTACAACTTGTTTTTAAATATGTTGGATATTTTATATCATATTCTATTTAATATTCTTTGAAAAATTGTTTTTTTTAATCAAAATTAGGGTTTTCTTAAATTTTGATTTTTTCAAACTTCATTTGAAACACTTATGGGCCTCTAATAGAGTGTAAGACCTAACCCCTTTGAAAATATACCATTTTGGGCCTCAGTCATTGTATAAGTCCCGATATGATTTTCAAAATGAAACGGTGCGATCGCTGTTTTTCATCTGGGCATCTCATTGAGCTATAAGCCCCACCTCTTGTATAAAAATAACATTTTTGGACCTCTTTGTAGAGTGTAAGACACATCACTTTGTGTAAATAATTTTGGGCCTCAGACATTGTATAAGTCCCTCTATGATTTTCAAAACTGCGACGCAATCGTCGCCTTTTCAAATAAGTCATCTGGGTCTCTCCTTGAGTTTAAGCCCCTATATTTTGTACATAAACTTTGATGGGCCTCTCCTTAAGTTGTAAGCCCTATACATCTATTTTCAAAATCATCTATCTATTTTAACTGGCACTAAGAGGAGCATTATTCCCGGTGAAACTGCTCTTAGACCACTTTGGTCTCTCTTTGAGTTATAAGCCCCAAACACTCTTTTCTTTTCCAACAACTTTCTTAATTCAAATTCAAGACCTTAAGTTTTTCTCAAAACTTTCTTCAATTTCTTAAAACCCTAAACATACAGTTGTAGTCAATACAACAGAACACAATACACTTGGGCCCCCTCTCAGAATGTAAGTCCCAACATCTTTTTAGTTCAATGCATATTTGTTTATATAATTGTCAATTCATTTATTTATATATATTCTTATGCATATTTGTTTAGAGTTTCCCCAGCAGTTAGGTCTACACATAGGTCAAACCAGAGGTTAATTTAAACATAGTCAAAACTAGTTCCCTCATAAGAATCCATGAAGAATTGGAATGAGATGTAGTTAACACTTTTGAAGTATGTAATGAGAGCTTCCCTCTGAGCTTTGAATGGGAGAGAATGGCCTTAGGGTTTGGGAGATATGGCCTTGCAAAGTTGGTACCCTAGCCACTTTGTTCCATAACTTAGAAAAATTCTAAGTTTTCTATGGTTACCCCTTTAGCAAGTTAACTCACTTTCTTTGATTTTTCTTGATTAATGATGATTCAAATCACATATTAACATTGTTTTAGGGTTAAGGAACCTTGGTTGACCAAAAATCCAAAAAGTCAAACTTGGACTTTTGTACAATTGACTTTTTTTCATCAGATGAAATTTTGACTTTGTGATCCTTTTGTGAAATCAACCATTGGGTTTAATTAAACTTCATGGATTGCTTCCAAGGGTATTTAGGAATGTCTTGGACACCTTCCCAAGGTTTGAGATCAAGGGTAGGCCTACAGTCAAGGATAGGGTTGACTTTTTCCATCAGAAACCCTAATTTGTGATCAGACGGTTTTGAGTTCTTGTGGCTTATGACTTGAGCTCTTTGAGTCAATCAAATCTTGTGGATATATCAATATGATGTACTTGAGGTCCTTGAAGTTCATTTTGAAGCTTCAAGCCATGCCTCACTTCACAAGTTAACCAAAGGGTTGAATTAGGTCAAGACCCTAATTCCTGATTTTTTGATAGATGGACCTTCAAGGTGATTTTGCCATTGTGGATGGGCTCTTGAGATCCTTTTGAGTTTGTTAGACCATAAATTTGAGACATTTGCTCATGCCCAGATGGAAATTTTCATCTAGAGGCCTCAGTCGACCAAAACCCTAATTTGGTGACACAGGCGATCTTGAGGCTTGATCCACTTGGTATACTGCAACATGGTGCTTAATTCTTGATGTGGGAGACCTCTTGATCCTTCATGGGTAATTAAGAGGCTAGACAAGTTGAAGATCATGTCATTTCTTGATTGATCTTTTGTCTAAATGCTCTGAGAGGGGTTAAAACCATAATCTTTGATTGTGAAGAATGCCTAACAATCCCTGAGGAGATTGATGAGGCATGAAAGTACATCCATATTGTGGCAATGAGCTTCAAAATGATGGGAAATTTTGGTGGTTAAAATTTGGGGTATGACAGATGGGATCCATTTTGGATATCAACAGGGTGGTATGACACACCACGTACTGTCTCAGGCATCGAGCGACCTATGCTAGAGCACAAGAAGTTTTTTTTCCAATAGCGAGTATCTGGTCCCACAATTAGTAAACTTCTTGCTCAGGTAATAGATGACATGCTCTTTCCTGCTCGTTTAATAGTGTTGGCCCAACATGCATCCCATATATTCATCAAGCATTGTTAGGTACATTATGAGTGGTCTTCTTGGAACCGGTGGTATGAGGATCGGTGGCTCTTGCAAGTATTGTTTCGTTTTATCAAATGCCCCTTGGAAATTGTCGTTTGACTCAATCACTTGGTGTTTTCTTAATAACTTGAATATCGGTTTGTAGGTTGATGTTAGATGCGAGATTAATTTGGAGATGTAGTTCAGTCTGCACAGAAATCCACATACTTTTTATCTTTTCTAGGAGTTGTCATGCTTTTAATATCTCTAACTTTCTTGGGAGCGACCTCAATTCCCCGCTGGCTGACAATGAATCCAAATCTGACCCCAAATGTACACTTTGTCGGGTTCAATCATAGTATGTACTTCCTCAATCGTGCAAACAACTTTCTTAAGTGAGGAACCTGCTCGTCCTCGGTCTGGGATTTAGTGATCATATCGTCCATGTAAACTTTTATCTCTTTATGAATCATATCATGAAAGAAAGTCACCATGGCTCTTTAATATGTTGCCCCTGCATTGTTTAGACTGAAAGACATTACCTTGTAACAAAATGTACCCCAAGGGATGATGAAAGTGGTTTTCTCCATGTCTTTGGGAGGCACCTTTATTTGATTATATCTAGAGAAACCGTCCATAAATGAGAAGACAGAGAATTATGCAGTATTGTCGACCAACACGTCAATGTGAGGCAAATGGTAGTCATCCTTTGGGCTTGCCTTGTTTAAGTCTTTGTAGTCTACACACATTCGTACTTTACCACCCTTAGGAACCGGTACTATGTTTGGGAACCACAGCAGGTAGTTGGACACGGTTAAAAAGCCTGCATCAAACTAAGTTTTGACTTCTTCCATGATTTTAAGGGCCATATCAGGTATTGTCCTTCTGAGCTTTTGCTTGACAGGTGGGCATTCTGGCTTAAGTAGAAATTTGTGCACAACAATGTTAGTGTACAACCCTGTCATATCCTGGTATGACGAAGCAGAGACATCCACTTACTCTTGCAATAAGTTGACCAGTTCTTTATGCATATTTTTTCCTACAGATGCCCCAATTTAACTTCTTTTCTGGCTTCCTTTGTCCCTAGGTTGATGACTTCGATCGACTCTTTATGAGACTGAATCTCTTTCTTTTCTTTCTCAAGCAGCCTGGCTAGTTCTTCTGGAAGTTCACAATCTTCCTCATCGTCTTCTTCGGTGTAGTTAATTGGGAACTTAAGGTCACGAGGGGTTATAACTATATTATGTTCAATGGATTTGTTTATTCTACATGATTGTTATGGTTTACTTTTTAGAAAGTATGTTATGAAAGTTTGCAAATATAAACTGTAAAATAATATTTTGCCATTTTGAAAGAAATATAAAATATAAAAAATAAATGAAAGGATAGGAACACCATTTTGAATACAAAATGCATTATTGATTGACAAATAAGGTCATCGAACAACGAGTGGCCCTACAAAACTATCTGCTTGCCTTGGGTAGGGCAAGGGATTTTTTAGAAAAACAATGAATTACTTTGAGATTGTAAAACTTCAGGGATCACGGATGTTGTCCTGTTGTTGAGTATAATTCCGGGTGAGCATCGACGTACTAGACTTGGAATCTCCTCATTTGCTACTTCGATTGCAGCTATCTGGTTGTCTGATCTAAATCCGACACTGCTGAAGATCTCCTGGATACTGCAGAACTTTATTTGATTATCTCGGTCAATTTCTTGTAAAGATGGATGATAACCGAGTCCAAACCACGACACCTCTTTTATGCTACGTTCAATATTTGTCCCCAACCTTCAGAACTTCCTTTTTTCAAAGCTTCTTTTGCATTCTTCCACGAGGACATGAATAGGTCCAATGTCTTGACATCATTTAGCTTCAAGCTCATAGTGGTCACATTGTCCACTTCTATTGCTTGGAATGGGACTTCTATTGCTCCTTCATCAGCTTCTATGCATCGAAAAGATGAAAGGTGGCTTACTAACAAGTCTTCTTCGTTAGAAATATTGACTAGTTTGTCACCGACTATGAATTTGAGCTTTTAATGTAATGTGGAAGTAACTGCCCCAACGACATGAATCCAAGGTCTTCCTAGAAGAAAACTGTATGTAGGATTGATGTCCATCACCTGAAAGGTAATGGTGAAGAGATGAGGACTTACTATGATGGGTAGGTCAATTTCTCCAATTACTACTCTTCTCAAACCATCGAAGGTTTTCACTATTAAAGCAATTGCTCTCATCCGTATGTCTTCAACCATCAACTTGTTTAGTGTAGATTTGGACATCACATTCAGAGAAGACCGAATATCTACTAGCACTCTTGATAATATGGTGTCCATGCAGTTCACCGAAATATGCAAAACTTTATTATGAGAGGAACTATTTGCTGGAAATTCTGCACCACTGAATCCTAGGTACCTGCTAACAGTGATGTTAGCAACTACCCCATCGAATTGGTCAACATTAAAGTCTTTCATCACATGTGCCTCATTAAGTACTCGCATTAAAGCTGCTCGATGAGCCTCTAAGCTCAGGAGTAGCAACAAAATCAAGATCTATGAAGGAGTCTGACCCAGCTGGTCAACTATCTTGTAATCACTTTTACGAATCAATCTCAGGAACTCTTGTGTTTCATCTTGAGAAGTTGTCCCCTTTGATGATCCTACTTCTGCTTCAACATCTAATGCTTTCTTTCCTTTGGAAAGTATGGTAGGAACTACCACATCAGTCTTTTTCGAGTAGTTCGTGTAGCGAGCGATTTTGGACGTGGTTCTTAAGCACTATCGCTCTGGGGTTACTATAGGTCGATTCATTTTTTATCCTATTGAGTTGACTAAGGAAGGGAAATAGATGTCTCCAATTAACCCTGCTTGCATACTGAGTTTAAACAATGGTCTGTTCGGATACGAATGCTATATGGTAATGGGGCTTTTTTTCTTCTTACTTTGCTTAGAACGAAACACCGGGAATGTTCATGGGGAGTTTTGTTAGGATGCTAGGACTGATAATTTTCATTTGATATGTGAAGGCACGGGATTTGGGGCTTTGGATTAGTGTGCTCGCTAAGATATTTCTTTCAATCTTATGCCTACGTATTCCCGTTTACCGAAACAGGGAAATTAGAGCGATCGTAGTTCCTCCTATTCTATGGGAGGAAATGGTGTTTTGGTGTCTTGTTCAAAGCCCAAGACGTGAAGCTGAAAAGGTCTATTTGTATCTTGTTCGAATCCCAAGATGTGAAGCTAAAAGGGTGTTGACTTTAGAGAGAATTGGTCATCTCTAAAGGGGGTCTGTTTGTCACAACTGTTGGGTGACTGATTATAAAGGAGAATTACTTTAACTGAGATATGCGAATCCAACAATGCCATAATTTCCTTTATAGGGGATTTTCAACCTGAAGGAGAAGTCTTTAACTCATTGTAGAGCAGTGCTATCTTTCCTTAGGAATTTCTCATGCTAAAAGAGGGACAGTGGTGTAGATGTAAATAATCCAGAGGGTTGCCGCTTACAGCGATTAGATGAAAGGAGTTGTTGATGTTTGTATCCTGTGAACGAGGCACAGTTTGGATGCTAAAAGGTTGATTGACTCAATTGGGGTTTTTCTTATACAAAGCCTAAGAGGAGGCTATTGACCCAACAAGAGGATGCTTTTGTGTCTCGTACGAAGCCCGAGAGGGAGGCTAAAAGGAGTTAACTCAACAAGAGAGTGCTTTTAGATGTGTCTTGTACGAAGCCCAAGACGGAGGCTAAAGGTTGAATCAACAAGAGAGTCTTTTATACTCAACAAAAGAGTGTTTTTGTATCTCGTACGAAGCCCGAGATGGAGGCTAAAAGTTGACTCAACAAAAGAGTCTTTTATACTTAACAAGAGAGTGTTTTTGTATCTCGTACGAAGCCCAAGAGGGAGGCTAAAAGGATTATTGACTCAACAAGAGAGTCTTTTTGTATCTCGTACGAAGCCCGAGATAGAGGCTAAAAGGATTGCTGTTTCAGTTGAGTGACAGGTCCAGTAGGTTGGTTAAAAGAGAAAATTAGTTCTTATAAAGAGACTGATTAAAGGTAAGGCTATTCTTTGGGATTGATCAGAGGATCAGGGTTATTTCCCGTTCTTTAAGGAAATGGGGAATCCAGAGGGTATTGGAGACTGTCCGAGTCTACTGGTGTTTTTCCCTACTTGAGAATGCCTTCGAGACTCAAGGAGATTAGACTATCCAAGTCTAAAGTTTTATCTTTTGTAATATGCTTAAAGAAACAGTAGTAGTACGTTCACGGTAGAAAGATCTAGACTCTTTGAAAGACTGTTCTATTAAGATGACTAATTTCTGTTCCTATACCTCTAGGAGGTCGTCGGGATAATTTGTACGAAGCCCAAGAGGAGGCTGGAAACTTTTAAGAAGCCGAGGGACAATTTGTACGAAGTCCAAGAGGAGGCTCTCTTCCCGAAGGAAGAATCCTTATACGAAGCCTAATAGGAGGTTGTGAATACTTCTAAGAAGCCGTAGGGTCCTTGTACAATGGCCAAGAGGAGGCGGGGATGCTTTTAGGAAACCTGTGGTTCCCCAAACCCCGAGAAATTCAAGACAGGCTATTCATAGAGAATAGATCAAGCCAGGAAAGTCCGAGAATTTGGAAGAAACTCAAGAGATGCCATTCACGGAGAAAATATCATCTCTGGGGAGTAGAGTTTCTTTGACAATGTCTAAGGGTTACAGTCTGTGAAAGGGTTCACCGAGAATGCTGCCTTTCACGTCTCCATATCGTTTAACCCCAAGAGGAGGGAAGACTGTATCTGGTAATCCTATGGGGGATCTAGTTTTGATTGTATTTAAGAGTGACCAACAGGGCTTAGTGCTAGACGTAGTTGTCGGGGAAACTCTAAATATCTATACTAGTATTACACAGTTGATATGAGTTTATGAAAGAAGACTTACAGTGAAACAGCCCCACAATACAGTTATATGTATATGAAAGCGGATAAAGAAAGCATATAAACACTTACTCGGTTGTAGAGCTTCCATGTTGTTTGGTAAGTTGTTCAACAAAGAAAAATTGAAAACAACAGTATATTCAAAATTTAAAGGAGAAAGTATTTTGAAAAGATGTTGAGGCTTACAGCTCAAGGAGAGGCCCAAGGTTTATCAGTGATCGCACTATCGTTTTGTACAGAGGGACTTATACAAGTGACTGAGGCCCAAGAAAGGTTTTATGTGCAAGGGGATGGGTCTTACACTCTCTCAAGAGGCCCAAGTGTTTAAAGAAAAAGAATGGGGCTTACAATACGAGGGTAGGCCCAGATGATTGGTTTTTTTATTGGCGATCGCGCTGAGCTTTTCTTTTAACGCAGGGGGACTTATACAATGTCTGAGGCCCAAAAAGTTTTTGTTAAAAGGGGATTGGGTCTTACGCTCTAATAGAGGCCCAAGAGATTTATTTTTGTATAAGTGGTGGGGCTTACAGCTCAAGGAGAGGCCCAGGGTCATTTGTTTGAAAATGGCGATCGCGCCGAGATTTTTGAAAACGCGGTGGGTCTTATACAATGCATTAAGGCCCAAAATGGTTTGGTTTTCAAAGGAGGTTGGGTCTTACACTCTAATAGAGGCCCAAAATATTTTGAATGGGTCTTATAGCTCGAGGAGAGGCCCAAGGTTTGTTTTTCAGCGGACGATGATCGCGTTGAACTTTTTGAAATACAACGGGACTTATACAATAAGTGAGGCCCAAAAATAGGTTTGTATTTATAAAGGATTAGGTCTTACACTCTATTAGAGGCCCAAAAGTGTTTGAAATTGTTTGTTGAGGGTGAAAATCAAAGAAACCCTAATTTGTTATTCTTAAAAAGTAAATATTTAAAGAAAATCAAATAAAATACCAAATAAGTTTGAATAAACCATTTGTCATTTTTGTTTAAGGTTTGAGAAATGAGGGATTAATCACAAGGTTAATTAAAACTCACTTGGTTTTGATTTTCAAAGTAAATATTCACTTTTAAAATGTTTAAAAACATTAAAGAGGAATTTATTCACAAAAATACTAATTATATTACATAAATAATATAAACTTAATTTTTTGTGGAATAAAATATTTCAACATTTTTGTGATTTTTTGCAAAAAGAACCAATCAAAAATAATTAAAATTGAAAGAGTTATTAATTTTCCAATTAATTAATAAAACATGAAAATATTGGAAAAAATAGCAAAAATGTGAAAAAACACAAAATGGCATGGGTGGGGTTTGAACCCACGACCTCAAGGTTATAGGGTGCGCGCCTTACCACTGGAGTGGTGATACATCCATTTCTTGAAGTGAAACCACAAATATACAATGCATGCCTTGTTTTCTAGGCCTGGTCAAGGCAAGGCAAGGCAAGTTTTGCCAAGAAACGGGAAGGTCCATAACTTTCTCATTTCTCAATGGTTGGGGACAAAATTTATATGCATCTGGCCTAGAATTTCACAAGGAATCCAATGGTGGTGGTATTTTTTCCAGATCATACTCCCTCCTCAAAACCCGATAGTGGTTTTGAGAAAGGCCTATAATTGCATTTTCTATGCTACACTTTGATACATGCATGAATTACATGATGAATTGGTTTAAAAACAACATATATAACATGTATGAGGTGTGTATGATTAGTGTACTTCAAAGCAATGCATATTTTGGAAAGTTCAAGTCATGATGCTTACCTCTTTTTGAGCTTTTGGAGTTTTCTGTGCAATCTGCCAAACTTATTGTTCCAGAAATGGTTTGATGCTTTGGACACTCTCAAATGATCCCTTATAAGCTTTGAGGATGGTTGGAATCAGCTGGAACCTGCAAAAACACAAACTGGCCCTTTCTTGCAAAAGGGGTTAAAATGACCAAAATAGCAACTCTCTCAAATGGTGTTCCAGATGGGGGGAACCATTTGGGATAGTTCAAGGATGTTATTTGGAGTGTGTTTGAGGTTTTATCTGATTTGGAAAGTGACTGAATCAAGACATGGCTTGAAAAATGCACAAAAGGCCTATTTTGAGGTTTTGAGAGGTGACTTTGTGATTTTGGTGTTACAGGTCACTTTTGATAGTTTGGATCACCTACATATGATGTTTATGAGGTGTTAGGATCATGAGTTGTGATGGAAATGATCTCTAACTCAAAAACTCAGAGTTACCTTGCTAAAGAAGGCATTTTGGCCTAAAGAGAGGGATTTTGAGGAAAACATCTGTTTGATGGCTTTGGTGTACTCAAACTGAGCACAAATGAGCTCTATTTATAGTAGAGCAAGTTTTTTTTTGGAACAATAGTGAATGGCAACTGCAGCAGAGGTTTGGCTAATGGTTGCACTTTGGAATCCAAGTCTCCTCTAGCCATTGTCTAGAGGTTAGGGCACAGGGCTGTGGTTCCCTTGGTCTTGGATAAGTCTTGACTGAATTCAGTTGCAAATGGCTCAGTCCATGCCACCTTGGTGTATGCATTGAATGCTCCAATCCAAAATTGGAGTCTTGTCCCTCTTTTAGGCAATTCTAGGTTTGGCATGCTACTTCTTGTTCCAAGGACTTTTGAGGCTTGGATCAGTGTTTGTCCCCTTTAGATTTGATCCTCAGATGTGTCCAAAGTGATGACAAGGCTTGAAATTATCTGATTTTGCCAAATCGAGCAAAAATGCAAAATTCTGCCTAGCCTTGGCAGTTTTCAGCAAGGCATTTTGCCATTGTCATATCTCTTGGCCCAAGTGGAATTTGGTGATGTTCTTGGCCATTTTGGAAAGCCCTCATATGATACAACAACTTTTTGATCATATTTGGTTTTGATACCTTTTGGATACAAGTGAAAAATGCCCCTACATTTGGAAAAAAGTGAAGGCAGATTCTGACTTAGTGAAAATTTCACCAAGTGTTGGAAAAAAGTGACATTTTCACTTTTTGTGATTTTGATCATTCCATGACTCAAAATCCATGAGGAATTTGGAGGGAGGTCAGTTTTAAGCTTTTGTAGAGGGTAATGAGATCTATAAATCAAGCTTTGGATGGGGAAAATGGCTTTGTGGTTTAGGAGTTATGATCCTCCAAAGTTGGTACCCTTGCCACTTTGTTCATAACTTACAAAATTTTCTAAGTTTTTATGGTTACCCCTTTTACAAGTTATCCCACTTTTCTTGATTTCTCTTGATGAATGATGATTCAAATCATACATTAACATCATTTTAGGGTTAAAAAATCATTTTTGTGAAAAATCTCAAAAAGTCCAAGTTGACTTTTGTGCACAATTGACTTTTTATCAGATGAATTCCAAACTGTGCGATCCTTTAGGAAATCATGTCCTTGACCTAAATCAAACTTGATGGACATGTTCCATGGGTGTTATAGGGTATATTGAATCATGTCCTAGGGTTTGGGAGCATGTCCTGGTCAAAAGTTAAAGCTACAGTTGACTTTTCTCGCGAAACCCTAATTGTGGTACTGATGAAATTGAGATTTGCTGCTCAAGCTTCCTGGATCAATCCATTATTACAAATAGATAAATGTGGTATGTTGGAGACCCTCAAATCCTCTCTTAAGGTCTTGGCTCATGATTTGTCCCAAAAGTCAACTTAGGGGTGAATTAGGTCAAGAAACCCTAATTCCTGATTTTTGATGTATGCATCCCCTGAGGTTAAATTAACTTGATGCTTGGGCCCATGAGGTTCCATGGAGTATATTAGGTTATGCTTTGAAGCATTGGCTCATGCCCAGAGGAAAATTTCCATATGGAGGCCCTGGTCGACCAAACTCTAATTTGGTGATACTGGCGATCTTGAGGCTTGATCCACCTGGAAGGGAGCAACCTTATGCTTAATCCTTAAAGTGGGAGTCCTTTTGATCCATTGTAGATGTTTGGGAGGTTAGACAAGTTGAAGATCATGTCATTTCTTGATTGATCCTTTGTCTAAGAACTCTGAGAGGGCTTGAAACCCTAAATTTGATTGTAGTGGATGCTCACCCATCTTTGGGGAGACTGATGAGGTATGATGGTTCCTCTATATTGTGATGATGATTTTCACAATGATGGGAAATCTTAGTGGTCAAAATTTGGGGTATGACAGATTCCCCTATTTAATCTTCTTAGACCCGAAGGTGTGAATGGCGAAGGTATTCAGGCATTCGGGGTGCAAGAGGATTAAATATCGGAATACCCGAAATTTTGATGGTGGTTAAGAATAGCAGCTTGCGCATCCTTCTTCTTTTTCTAAGCAATGATGCTTAGAAAAGGTAAAAACTTCCCCTCGATCCTGGTTTCCTACCAAGGAACTGTTCTTAGTTTCTGAAATAAACTTCCCCTCAATCCTGGTTTCCTACCAAGGATCTAGTCTCAGTTTTTGAAATAAACTTCCCCTCGATCCTGGTTTCCTACCAAGGAACTGGTCTTAGTTTATGATGTAAACTTCCCCTCGATCCTAGTTTCCTACCAAGGACCTGGTCTCAGTTTCTTTTGTCAATAAACTTTCTTGACAAGGGACACTATTCGTAGCGGTTTTCCTCAAACTTCTCGCCGAATTTCCCTGGGGAGATGCCATTTGATAGAAAAATTTTGATGTCAGACTCGCTGCGGAACCTATTCGCCTGAGTTGTAGAGGTGTATAAACTTCTCTGTTTGGAGACGCCATTTGCTGACTCTACTGGGGAAAGCAAGTCTCTTGAGAGACTGCTGTCACTTGGGGGTATATTTTGACCACAAAGATTTCCCATCATTGTGCAAATCATCATCACAATATGGAGGAACCATCATACTTCATCAGTCTCCCCAAAGATGGGTGAGCATCCACTACAATCAAAATTAGGGTTTCAAGCCCTCTCTGAGTGCTTAGACAAAGGATCAATCAAGGAATGACATGATCTTCAACTTGTCTAACCTCTCAAACATCCACAATGGATCAAAAGGACTCCCACTTCAAGGATTAAGCACAAGGCTGCTCCCTTCTAGGTGGATCAAGTCTCAAGATCGACAGTGTCACCAAATTAGGGTTTTGGTCGACCAGGGCCTCCAGATGGAAATTTTTCATCTGGGCACAAGCCAAAGATCCAAAACACAACCTAATATACTCCATGGAACCTCATGGACCCAATCATCAAGTAAATCTTGCCTCAGGGGATGCATTCATCAAAAATCAGGAATTAGGGTTTCTTGACCTAATTCACCCCCAAGTTGGCTTTTGGGACAAACCATGAGCCAAGACCTCAAGAGAGGATTTGAGGATCTCCAATATGTCACATTAATCCATTTGGGACAATCGATTGATCTAAGAATCTTGAGCAACAAGTCTCAATTTCATCTGGACCACAATTAGGGTTTTATGAGAAAAGTCAACTGTAACTTTGACTTTTGACCAGGACAAGCTCCCAAGCCCTAAGACATGCATCAATATACCCTATGACACCCATGGAACATGTCCATCAAGTTTGATTTAGGTCAAGGGCATGATTTCATGAAGAATTGCACAGTTTGGAATTCATTTGATAAAAAGTCAACTGTGCACAAAAGTCAACTTTGACTTTTTGAGATTTTTCACCAAAATGGATTTTTAACCCTAAAATGATGTTAATGTATGATTTGAATCATCATTCATCAAGAAAAATCAAGAAAAGTTGGATAACTTGTAAAAGGGGTAACCATAAAACTTAGAAATTTTTCTAAGTCATGAAAAAGTGCCACTAATGCACCAACTTTGGAGGACCATAACTCCTAAACCACAAGGCCATTGTGCCCCATTCAAAGCTTGATTTGTAGATCTCATTGCCCTCTACAAAAGCTTTATACTGACCTATGTCCAAATTCCTCATGGATTTTGAGTTATGGAGTGATCAAAATCAAGAGAAAACACTTTGTTCCAACACTTAGTGAAAATATCACTAAGTCAGATTTTGCCTTACTTTTTGCCAAATGTAGGGGGATTTTTCACTTGGATTCAAAAGAGATCAAAACCAAACATGTTCAAACAGTTGTTGTATCATGTAAGGGCTTTCCAAAATGGCCAAGAACATTACCAAATTCAATTTGAGCCATGAGATATGACATTGGCAAGTTGCCTTGCTGAAATCTACCAAGGCAAGGCAGATTTTGCATTTTTGGTCGATTTGCCAAAATCATCCAAATTCAAATGCTCCTATCCACTTGGACACATCTGAGGATTGAATCTAAAAGGGACAATCACTGAGCCAAGCCTCCAAAGTCCATGGAACAAGAAATAACATGTTGAACCTAGAATGGCCAAAATAGGGACAAGACTCCAAATTTGGATTGAAGCATTCAATGGAAGCATCAAGGTGGCATGGACTGAGCCATTCTCATCTGAAATCAGTCAAGACTTATCCAAGACCAAGGGAATCAAAGCTCTGTGCCCTAACCTCTAGTCAATGGCTAGAGGAGACTTGCATTTCCATTGGCCAACATTGAACAAACACCTGCTGCAGTTGCCATTCACTATGGATCCCAAAACAAACTTGCTCTACTATAAATAGAGCTCAATTGTGTTCAGTTTAAGTACACCAAAGGCCTACAACACTTGCCTTTCTCAAAATCTCTTTCTCTTGGCAAAAATGCCTTTCTTAGCAAGGTAGCTATCGGGTTTTGAGCTAGAGGGCAATTCCACTCAAACCAATCACTCACACACCTCACATACATCATATAGAAGTGATCCAAACACTCACATAACATCTGGAACACAGATTTCACAAAATCACAAGCCAATTGCTCAAGTTCTTGACAGTTTTGCAGTTGAGGTGCCATTATCAACTCCAAACCATTTCAATCCATTCCAAGCACTCAGACACATCACTTGGCACCTAGGGAAGCTATCCACATCATTGGAACCTAGCTGTAACACCTCCAACACAAATCACGATCACCAGCTGCAAGTGGTAAGCATGAGCTCTTCTAACTCTATGATCCATGCAATTTTTGCTGCACAATAATTTGGCCATATGTTCATAATCATGCAGGGAATGTTTTCCCTCAACTAATTGCTTTGTTTGAATCGTGTATCAAAAATCCTAGCCTTCATGCAGAAATTAGGGTTCTTGAGGATTTTTCATGATTTCTTGTTATATGTTTAATTTAAATGAAATTAATTGACATAGACATGATCGTGAGGTTGAGACGAGCATAATGATATGTGGATTGCATGTTATAATCAAGTATTCAGTGAGATTGGAGAGAAAATGCAAATCTGGCCAAGTCCAGAACATGCGCGTGTTCTTGGTGTGTTCTTGGCGCCTTTTTTCAAAATTTGAATATTTGAATTTTGTGGTTTTATTTAATTGAATCAAAAATTAATTTCTCTCTGAGTTTTAATGATTTTGAGTTGATTCTTTTTTTAATAATTCACAAAAATGTTAAAATATTTTATTTTCCCAAAAATATTATTTATTTCATATAATTAATATTTTTGCAAAGAATTACTATTTTAATTGTTTTTGACATTTTAAATATTTTTTCCACCTTGATTTTGCAACTTTTAATGCTTTCTAATTATTTTGTAGGTCAATACTTAATTTTTGAAGCATTAATCCAAGATCACAATTTGTTTTTCACAAGTTAAATGGTTTTGATCATTTTAATTGAATTTTTATTCAATTAAATACATTTTTGAAAACAAATTAGGGTTTTTGGATTTATTCAACCCTCATAAATCATTTTCAAAACACTTTTGGGCCTCTAATAGAGTGTAAGACCCAATCCTTTTTTGACCAAATCATTTTTGGGCCTCAGTGTATTGTATAAGTCCCGATACCGTCAAAAACAAACGGCGCGATCGTCGCCTTTTAAAAATAACCTTCTGGGTCTCTCCTTGAGCTATAAGACCCATTTAAAACTTTTGGGCCTCTATTAGAGTGTAAGACCCAACCCCCTTTTAACCAACATCATTTGGGCCTCAGATATTGTATAAGCCCCTTCGCGTAAAAAGAAAATCTCGACGCGATCGCCATTCTTAAACGAAAAGTCAACTGGGCCTACCCTCGGGTTATAAGCCCCACTCTTTTTCTTTAAAAACTTTTTGGGCCTCTTGAGAGAGTGTAAGACCCATCCCTTTGTACAGAAAACATTTTTTGGGCCACAGTCACTTGTATAAGTCCCTTTGTACAAATTCAAACAGTGCACTCACTGATAAAACCCTGGGCCTCTCCTTGAGCTGTAAGCCCCAAATCTTTCTTTTTCAAAGCACTTTCTTCTTTGATTTTGAATATACTGTTGTTTTCAATCTTTCTTTGTTGAACAACTAACAAAACAGCATGGAAGCTCTACAACCGAGTAAGTGGTTATTGCTTTCATTTACCGCTTTCATATACATATAACTGTATTATGGGGTTGTTTTCACTGTAAGTCTTCTTTCATAAACTCATATCAACTGTGTAATAATAGTATAGATATTTAGAGTTTCCCCGACAACTACGTCTAGCATTAATCCCGTTGATCACTCTTAGAAATAG
Organism: Lathyrus tuberosus; assembly: GCA_022829125.1. NCBI lineage: Eukaryota > Viridiplantae > Streptophyta > Magnoliopsida > Fabales > Fabaceae > Lathyrus > Lathyrus tuberosus. The sequence continues at coordinate 1,482,027 of JALAZF010000153.1, forward strand.
TCTAAACTAGATCCCCATAGGATTACCAGACACAGTCTTCCCTTCTCTTGGGGTTAAACAATATGGAGATATGAAAGGCAGCATTCTCTGTGAACCCTTTCATAGACTGTCACTCGTAGAAGTTGTCAAAGAAACTCTATTCCCCGGAGATGATCTCTTCTCCGTGAATTGTATCTCTTGAGTTTCTTCCAAATTCTCAGACTTTCCTGACTTTGATCTATTCTTAGTGAATAACATTGCCTTGAATTTCTCGGGGTTTGGGGACCCACAGGCTTCTTAAAAGCACTTGTCAAGAAGCTCTACTCTCCAGAGATGATCTTTTCTCCGTGAATGGCATCTCTTGAGTTTCTTCCAAATTCTCGAACTTTCCTGACTTTGATCTATTCTCGGTGAATAGCATTGCCTTGAATTTCTCGGGGTTTGGGGACCCATCGGCTTCTTAAAAGCAATCGGCCTCCTCTTGGGCATCGTAAAAGGACCCACAGGCTTCCTAAAAGCAACCTAGCCTCCTCTTGGGCTTAGTACAAGGACCCTACGGCTTCTTAGAAGTATTCACAGCCTCCTCTTAGGCTTCGTATAATGATCTCTTCCTCCGAGAATGATAGCCTCCTCTTGGGCTTCGTACAAGGACCGATCGGCTTCTTAAAAGTTTCCAGCCTCCTCTTGGGCTTCGTACAAATTGTCCCGACGACCTCCTAGAGGTATAGGAACAGAACTTAGTCATCTTAATAGAACAGCCCTTTCATAGAGTCTACTACTGTTTCTCAAAGCACAGTACAAGAGATAACACTCTAGACTTAGACAGTCTAACCTCCTTGAGTCTCAAAGGCATTCTCAAGTGACCCCTTCGTTAAATAGGAAGAAAACCCGTAGACTCGGATAGTCTCAATACCCTTCAGATTTCCCACTTCCTTAAAGAACAGGAATAACCCGGATCCTCGGATCAAATCCTTGAGTACAGTGTTGCTCATATAAGAACTGATTTTCTCTTTAACAATCAGTCTACTGGACCTATCACTTAACTGAACAGTCGCCACAGCCTCCTCTTAGGCTTTGTATAATGATCCTTCTCCAGTGAAGTTAGCCTCCTCTTGGGCTTTGTACAAATGATTCTCCCCAGCGGAGTCAAACAACTTTTAGCCTCTCTCTCGGGCTTTGTACGAGACACATAAAAGACTCCCTCGTTGAGTCAATTACCCCTTTCGCCTCCATCTCGGGCTTTATATGGGATACCAAAAGGTTCTTATTGAGCCAAACAAACAATAGCCTCCATCTCGGGCTTTATACGAGATACCAAAAGATTCCTTCGTTGAGTCAAAACCTTTTAGCCTCTCTCTCGGGCTTTGTACGAGACACATATTAGCCTCCTCTTAGGCTTTATATAAGAAAACAACTGGTTAATCCAATTAACCTTTTAGCATCAAAGCTGTGCCTCGTTCACAGTACACAAACATCAACAACTCCTTCCCCTTCATCTGATTGCTGTAAGCGGCAAGCCTCTGGATCATCTACATCTATGCCACTGTCCCTCTTTTAGTATGAGAAATTCCTAAGGAAAGATAGCATTGCTCTACACTGAGTTAAAGTCTTCTCATTCAGGTTAAAAATCCCCTTTAAAGGAAATTATGGCATTGCCGGATTCACACATCCCGGTTAAAGTAATTCTCCTTTATAAACAGTCGTAACAAACAAATCCCTCTTTAGAGATGACAAATTCTATCTAAAGTCGACACCTTTAGCTTCACATCTTGGGCTTTGTACAAGATACAAATAGACTTTTAGCTTCACATCTTGGGCTTTGAACAAGATACAAACCACCTTTTCGCCTCATGTCTTGGGCTTTGAACAAGACACCAAAAACAACCATTTCTTCCCATAGAATAAGAGGAACTACGATCGCTCTGATTTCCCTGTTTTGGTAAACGGGAATACGTAGGCATAAGATCAAGAGAAAAGATCTTAGCGAGCACACTAAACAAAAACCCAAAATCCCATACTCTCATGTATCTATCAAAAGCATCAGTCCTAACATCCTAATCCTTGTTCCCCGTCAGAAACATTCTATCAAAATAAAAAGAAAGAAAACCGTATTGGCGAAAATACAAATAACCAGTACAAAGGCTCCCCCACATTGATAGCATCCGTAAACTAACAGATCGCTGTTTAAACTCAGTATGCAAAGCAGGGTTAATTGGAGACATCTATTTCCCTTCCTTATTCAGCTCACAACAGGATAAAAAATGAATCGACCTGTAGTAAGCTCAACCGCAGAGAGCGACCAGCGCTTAAGAACCGCGTCCAAAATCGCTCGCTACAGAAAAATGGCGCCCACCGTGGGGCCCGTCTCTATTTTTCTTCTTCCTTTTCACCTCTTGTGTGAATACCACAGATTGGGGCTTCCGCCGGGGAACCCAATTTCTGTCAGGAACCTAGGATTCATAGCTTTAAAGGTCTAGGATGTTTAGGACAAATATATATACTGCTTTTCCTAATTGCTATACGTGTTTATTTTTCTGCTAATGGGAATGCGGGTGATGCCGTATGTGGAAAGATTGAGTATACACTTAAGATAAGTGATGGCGACGAGGTCGACCATCAACCTCATGGGAGGCTGACAAATGCAACCCATTCTCTCACCTAGACAATGGGTCGATTGTTAAGTCTGAGAAGCTGAGGAGCCAAACCCTTTCGTAGTGCAGAAACTATCGGGAATAGTTGTTACGCGATACTACCCTCATTTGAGGCTGGTGATCTATTCTCGATGAATGGCACTTACTCTAAGATTGCTCTACAACTTGCTGGCGATCCGCTTGTTGTTTTGCTTTCCTGGGAGGAGCTGATGATAATGAGTACAGGTACAAAAATCACCCTAGTATAAACCTTTGGGGATGGGTAGAGCCTTGACTTCATTGCAACGACCCTTTGACCCCATGTTTTTTCTATGTTTTTGTGTGCTGCATTCATGCATTCATCTAAAAAAAACATTAAAACATTCAAAAAAAATTTCTCTTCTAGTCTCTCTGTTTTTCAAATTAAACTAAGAATGTGATTGCAAATATCAGAGAAAAAGATTACGCTAATGGATTTCGGTAGAAGGAGAACTCATACGCACACCTTCAAGGTTCCAAAACTAGAGGATTTGAGAAGGTTAGCGAGGATGATCACTAACCCTGAGGCTTTCAGAGCCAAGCACGGGGGTTTGCTACCACTATTAAGAGTCCATGTGATTGAGGGAATCATGGATGCGCTCATTCAGTTCTACAATCCGGTTTATCACTGCTTTACATTCCCGGATTACCAGCTAGCACCAACGCTGGAGGAGTATTCTCATCTGACTGATCTACATATCACAGATCGAGCTCCATTTTCTGGACTGGAAGAAATTCCAAAGAATCAGACCATTGCAAGACCAATTCATTTGGACGAGTCTGAGGTTAGGACTCACCTAACTACCAAGGGTGGCATCCAAGGTTTGCCAGCCCAGTTCTTGACAAAGAAGGCCCTGTATTTTGCCAGTATAGGAAACGTGACTGCTTTTGAAAGCATATTTGTCTTGCTCACCTATGGGTTATTTTTGTTTCCCAACATCAATAACTTCGTCGATATTAACTCCATTAAGATTTTTCTCATTGGAAATCCTGTGCCAACTTTGCTCGCAGATGCGTATCATTCTGTACACCTGGGAAATTTGTACAGCGGAGGGGAGATCACATGTTGTGTACCTCTGCTTTACAAATGGTTTATCTCTCACTTGCCCAAGTCTGCTGCTTTTTGGGATTGTAAGAGTGCCTTACGTTGGTCGCAGAAGATCATGTCTCTTACCAACTCTGATATAGATTGGTGTAATAGGATTTATGATGGAATCAGAATCATCGATCGTTGTGGAAACTTCCCCAACGTACCCCTTATAGGAACTAAGGGAGGAATCAACTATCATCCAGTTCTCGTTCATCGTCAATTTGGATACCCGATGAGGCACATCCCCCGGGGTGTTCATCTGGAAGGTCTTTTCTTCAACGAAGGAGAAAACGACAGAGCACTAAAGATGGAAATAGTGCAAGCTTGGAAGCATGTTCATAAGAAAGGACGAGAGTCTCTAGGAAAACCAGACTGTGTCTCGATGGAGCCTTATCTCCATTGGGTACAAACTAGAGTTCTCAAGCTAAAGATGCCTTATCCTCGTTACGGAATTTCCGCCAAAGGAATCTGTCATGTACTTCATGACAGAAACTGAAAAGCTTCAGGTTACTCTCTACAAAGTTCAAAGGGAGAGGAGGTCTTGGAAGAACAAGTACCGCACCCTCGACGTAGAGTGCATCAAAATACATCAATTACTGAAAGAGAAAGATGCTCTGATTGAAATTTTGGAGCAACAAGTTGTGGATAATCAAGATGACCAAAGGAATTTGGTCGCTCCTTTCACTTGGCAAAGGAATGACAACCCGACAACGGCCCAAGAGCCCCGGTCAAAGAAAAGGAAGATACCAGAATCAGCACCCGATTTCTCTTCAGAGAGGACTCAGAACCCATTAGTTTAGGTTTCTGTTTCTGCACCTTGTAATCTACTGTATTTCCATTTCTGTAATCCTTTGAATTCAATAAAAAGGGGTTTCCCCACTGTTTGATATTTGCAATCTAATTGTCGAAGTTTATTTTGATTAAACCAAAAAACAATTAATATAATCATTGCATTCATCATTCTCACATCGCATATTCTTCTTCCCTACGAATCTCACGTTTGTGTCTCGGTTCTAGAGTCAAACTGTCTCATTCGTATAATACTCGGGCCAATCGTCAGAAAAAGATGGATGATCTTGAGGAAGAAAACAGAGAGTTGAAAGAAGAGATCGACGCTCTGAGAGAGGATATGAGAAAGCTTCGTAACAACATGCAAGTCATGGCAGAAGCTCAGCTACAACGAACTGTGATCTCAGAGATCACCTCAACGCCCATAGTGGAGAAGTATGATCCTAGGTATCAAATGCCGAAAGATCGTCCTTGGGGCATGCCTGTTAACTATATCCCGGAAGGATATGTTCCGCCGATCACTGAAGATCAGGGAATCACAACAGAAGCCGCTGGGCCTGAAGGTTACAAACTTTGGGAAAGCGAAGATGCCAGGGGCATACTAAAGACTCTTGAAGGTTACAAACTTCGGGAGACGCCAAGACTCACTACCGTAGTCACGGCACCACCCCCTGTGGTGCACACTGTCCCGGAAGGACAGATTCCACCGACACCTTCTGGTAAGAAGGAAACTATGTTTGACAGAATGGAGGAATTCCAGGAACAGTTCCTGGAAATGCAGAAGGAACTGCAAGCCATTCGCGGTCAGGATCTATTTGGAAAAGACGCCGCAGATCTCTGCTTGGTCCCCAATGTGAAAGTTCCGCACAAATTCCAAGTGCCCGACTTTGAAAAGTACAAGGGTAACTCTTGCCCTCAAAGCCATCTGGTGATGTACGCTCGGCGGATGTCAGCTCAGACAGAAAATCAGGACCTACTGATTCATTACTTTCAGGATAGTTTAACCGGTGCCACATTAAAATGGTACATGGGTTTAAACCATGCTACGATCAGCACATTCAGAGATCTTGGCACTGCCTTCGTCCAACAATACAAATACAATTTGGACATGGCACCCGACAGAGATCAACTCAGATCGATGTCGCAAAAGGACAAGGAAACCTTTAACGAGTATGCTCAAAGGTGGCGTGAAATTGCTGCTCAAATTTGTCCACCTCTTGAGGAAAAAGAAATGACAAAAGATCTTCTTAAAGACCTTAAGCTCATTTTACTATGACCGAATGGTTGCCAGTGCGCCCAGTGATTTCACCAAAATGGTCGGCATAGGCGTACGTCTCGAGGAAGCCGTCCGAGAAAGACGTTTGGTAAAAGACACTGGATTGACGAGCGGTACTAAAAAATACGGTAGTGCTCTCCCTAAGAAAAAAGAGCAAGATATTGGGAATATCTCTCTCGGAAAGCAAAGGCGACGTTATTAGCCGGTAGCAGCTGTGACTCCTGCTATCAACACTGCGCCTATTCCTGCGTATCAACCTCAGGTTGCGCAGAGCCAACCTGATCAGCAAAGGACGCAACAGCCTCTTCAACAGGCTCGTCCTCCATATAACAACAACCGTACAACACGACCACCAGGATTTGATCCTATACCCGTGACGTACGCAGAGATGTTTCCATTACTGCTAGCTAAGGGGTACATTTAGACTAAATCTCCTCTTACAGTACCGAAAAATCCGCCTTTTTGGTTTAAGGTGGATCAGACATGCCCTTACCATCAAGGAGGTTCAGGGCATAACATAGAGAATTGTCTCAATTTCAAGTCCGACGTGCAAAAACTTGTTAGGAGCGGGGTCTTATCCTTCAAGGATACAAATCCTAATGTTCTCACGAACCCGCTTCCTCAACATGAGAAGGCTGCAGTCAATTTGATAGAAGGAGAGACTAACGATGTCTATCAAATTCACGATGTACTCTTGTTGAAAACCAATCTGGTCAAGATGCATTGTAGACAGAGTAGATATGGCCATGTGCCAACTCATAGCTATCACCAGTGTGATATATGCTCTAAAGACAACCAAGGATGTTTTGTGGTGCAAGCAGCTCTGCAGGAACAAATGGATCTCGGATGGATCCAAGAGCTCCGAGTTCGTGGAGTTAACATGGTCTACACGAATTCTAACGTCATTCAGAACCACGATATCCATGCAATGAATGCCAACTTGGTGGCAATGCACTCAAGGCAAAGCCAGTATCATAATCTACCGCGGCACGATTATAGTTCTTGTCTGACTTGCTCGGTAAACAAACAGGGATGCTCTTTCATACAAGAGACCCTCCAGCGTCAGATGGATCTTGGATGGATCCAAGACTACCATGATAGGAACTTCTATCAAATCAACATGGTTCAGATCTTCGATATCCGCGTGATGAATACCAACCTGGTAGAGTTACATGCTGAGCAGGTCCGACTCGGATTATTAATATCACATAACTATGAAAGCTGTAAAGCGGGTTGCGAAAACGATCGAGGTTATATCCTTGTCCAGGAGGCACTTCAGCACTTGTTAAATCACTGGTGGATGCCAATTTATATGGATGAAGATACTCAGCAAATTGGTATCAGCAACAGGTATCCTACTCGGCGTCAAAGTCAGGATGTCCGATCTGTGGGAGCTAACCTAGTGAGGTTACATTGTATTCAAAGTGGGCGTGGCCAGGTGCCACCATGCAATTATGACCGTTGTAGTGTCTGTTCGGAAAGTAACCAAGGGTGTTACTTTGTGAGAGCAGCTCTTCAGGGTCAGGTCGATCGTGGAGAAATTCGCCCATATCCGGGTTCTGGACCCATCAACTGGACGCCGAACTACCTTGCCGAGCAAGTTGAGGATGTTGTCACCATCTCTGGTCATCACAGGACCAGGGATGTTTTTGCCATTATCCCTCTACTTGACGAATCTAAAGTTCCCAACCGGGAATGGATCGAGATTAATTATGATGGTCAGAAAATTCAGAAGGTTCCCATAGTCATCTATCTGCCGGGACCACTACCGTATAAATCAACTAAGGCTATCCCTTACAAATACGGTGCAACGACCATTGAAAATGGAAAGGAAATTTCGTTACCCTCCGTCGTGAATATTGCAGACATCAGTCGTGTAACACGGAGTGGTAGAATCTTCAACCGAGGGGTTGGAGAACCTAACAAAGAAAAGGAACTTCTGACGGAAGCTCCTGATCCACCAGTCTGTAAATCCAGTAATCCCGACCTTTCGAAAAATGATGATGAGATGCTGAAGCTCATCCAAAGGAGTGAATACAACATTGTCGATCAACTGTTACAAACTCCTTCAAAGAACTCGGTATTATCGCTGTTACTCAGTTCAGAAGCCCACAGGGAGGCTCTACAGAAAGTCTTAGAGCAAGCCTTTGTGGAATAGGATGTAACAATCAGACAGTTCGATAGTATTGTCTCCAACATCACTTCTTGCAATAATTTGGGATTTAGTGATAGGAATTACCCAAAGAGGGTCGCCGTCATAACATGGCGCTCAACATTACAGTTAACTGCCAGGACGATGCTTTAGCCAGCATACTGGTAGACACAGGGTCAGCCCTGAATGTTATGCCAAAGTCCACTTTGATGCAATTATCATTCAAAGGCCCTCCGATGAGAATCAGCGAGGTCGTCGTCAAAGCGTTCGATGGATCCAGAAAAATAGTTATCAGCGAAGTGGATCTTCCCATAACTATCGGTCCTCATACTTTCCAAGTCACTTTCCAGGTCATGGACATCCGGGCAACATACAGTTGTTTATTAGGAAGACCTTGGATACATCAGGCTGGAGCGGTTACGTCAACCCTCCACCAAAAGCTAAAGTTCGTCAGGAACGATCAACTTGTCACAGTTTGTGGAGAACAGGCCTTGCTCGTGAGTAACTTGTCATCATCTACTGGTATAGAGCCCGAGGAGGTTATTGGAACTCAGTTCCAAGCACTGTCAGTGGGCAAGGACGATCAATCCCAAGGAGGAACCTCGATTTCCTCATACAAAGATGCTGTCAAAGCGGCCGAGAGTACCGACACAACAGGATGGGGACAGCTTGTCATTCCTACTAGCAATACAACAAAGTAGGGTCTTAGTTTTTCTGCAACCTGTACCCAGACAACTGCCAACGATGAAAGTCTTCATCCCCTTCAAAACTTCTTCCACAGTAGAGGTTTTCTCCACCCAGTGTCTCAAGCAGTACATGCTATCAATGAGGAAGATCCCTCTGACACAGATGAAGAATGGAAGTCCTATCTTAACGAGGACGGTTATATGTCTCAGGAAGAGGTGCCTACGCCATTTTTCTATCCTGCACAGAGTCCGAGATTCATACCAAGGTCAGATGTCGAAATGATATACGGGGATTGTGATCCGGAAGGATGCCGTGCTCCGCCAAACTCATTAGGGGAAGACACTCTGATGAAAGACAACTTTGACCACAACTACTATGGCCCGATGGATGGCCTGCCAATGTGGCAGCCTTACCCAGGAGACTTGGGGCCAGAAAGTCAGCCGAGTAATGAAACTCAGCTGAGTCTCATTGAACAGAATACCTGTGTCCCCACCATATCATGGGATCAACACTCAGGTCATTCGGAAACTACTCAACATGACAATGAATTTGCAACATTTGCAGGACTTGAATTCATCAACTATTCTTTTCCCGAGGTCAACGTCATCGAGAGAGATGACTCCTCCAGTTCGAAAGAAGTGTGGGACACCTTGGGATGACCAAGTGGAAAATACGATTATATGGTCAAGTACACTGCGCCCGAAAGCTCTCGTATCAGGCTCGAAGATATCCAGCCAACTGGATGGGGAGATACAGCTGAGAGCGCAACTACTCTGCATAATGTAACAGAGGAATTCTCCAACGACAAATCTGCCTGGGAGGCAGATTCCAATGATCCTGCTCCACCAGAAATCAGTGTTATTTCTGAAGACAAATCAAAGAAGGTGCCAGACTTTGTGATTCACCGAGGAGTTCGCCGCCAATGGTTGCTGTTGATGTTCCGAAGATCGTTCATCAGTCAAAGTAATTGCCATCTTTAACCTTTCACCCTGCCCAGGTGAAACGGATGTTTTGATGGGCTCGCTTTCTGTAAATTTTCCCTTTTCGCTCCGCCCAAAGCGACAGAGTTTTGTTTTATAGGGTCGTAGTTTCAAGATTCGACTTGTTCATTAATAAAATAACGTCGTTCTGTAATTTCCGCATTAATTGTTGTTTTCTCTTTTCGCTTTTTCAAAAAATGGTAATCCTAAAAAACAAATCAATAATAAAAACAAGCAGTAAAAAAATAATACACTGCACACACTTGCATTTTCTCTATCTATTCTAAACACGAATCATCACGTCATGCAGATTGCTTGTTTTACACCCCGTTGAAACATACGATCCGATGCCTTCTCCCGACTTTGGGTTCCCGATATTTGGGGCTGAAGAAGAAGTTGACAACGAAATTCCAGAAGAGATCTCCCGACTACTCAGACAAGAGGAAAGGTCCATTGAACCTCACAAAGAGCCGTTGGAAACAATCAATGTGGGTTCGGAAAAAGAGAGAAAAGAAATCAGGATTGGGGCACTGCTCAGTCCAACTACCAAAGAGAGTTTGATAAAGCTTCTCAAAGAATTCCCCGATGTATTCGCTTGGTCCTATCAGGATATGCCAGGTTTGGATACCAGCATCGTGGAACATCACTTACCGTTGAGATCAAAATGTCCGCCAGTAAAGCAAAGGTTGAAACGGACTCACCCGGACATGGCCATCAAAATCAAAGAGGAGGTACAGAAACAGATTGACGCGGGTTTCCTCGCTACATCTGAATATCCTCAATGGTTAGCCAACATCGTACCCATTCCCAAAAAGGACGGAAAGGTCAGAATGTGTGTTGATTACAGGGATTTGAACAAGGCAAGTCCAAAGGACGACTTTCCTTTACCACACATTGACATGCTGGTAGACAGTACAGCAAAGTTCAAAGTATTCTCCTTCATGGATGGATTCTCGGGCTATAACCAGATTAAAATGGCGCCGAAAGACATGGAGAAAACTTCGTTCATTACCCCATGGGGTACCTTTTGTTACAAGGTGATGCCGTTCGGCTTGAAGAACGTCGGGGCAACCTATCAAAGGGCCATGATTACTCTATTTCATGACATGATACACAGAGAGATAGAGGTATATGTCGATGACATGATTACAAAATCTAAGACAGAAGAGGAGCATGTGACCCACCTGTCGAAACTATTCGAACGTTTAAGAAAATTCAAGCTCCGCTTGAATCCTAACAAGTGCACCTTCGGTGTCCGTTCAGGGAAACTATTAGGGTTCATCGTCAGCCAGAAAGGAATTGAGGTTGATCCTGACAAGGTCAAGGCCATTCAAGAAATGCCTTCTCCGAAAACTAAAAAACAAGTAAGAGGATTCCTGGGACGTTTGAACTACATCTCCAGATTCATATTCCTCATGACCGCGATATGCGCGCCGATCTTCAAATTACTTAAAAAGAACTGGGATTGCGTTTGGTCAGAAGATTACCAAACCGCCTTCGACAGTATTAAGGAATACCTATTGAATCCGCCGATTCTATCACCTCCAGTGGAAGGAAGACCACTGATCATTTACCTCACAGTTTTAGAGGACTCAATGGGATGTGTACTTGGCCAACAAGACTAAACTAAACGGAAAGAGTCTGCCATTTACTATTTGAGCAAGAAATTCACCGACTGCGAAACTCGGTACACGATGCTTGAGAAAGCTTGCTGCGCTTTGGCTTGGGCAGCCAAACGTCTTCGCCAATACATGATTCTTCATACTACTTGGTTAATCTCCGAAATGGATCCAATCAAGTACGTCTTCGAAAAACCTGCTCTCACGGGAAGAATTGCCCGTTGGCAGATGTTGTTATCAGAATATGACATAGAGTACCACGCTCAGAAAGCCGTTAAAGGAAGTATTTTAGCCGATCATTTGGCTCATCAACCGATCGACGATCAAGAATCAATCGGGTTTGACTTCCCAGACGAAGATGTCATGTATCTAAAAATGAAAGACTGTGACGAACCGCTACCCAGTGAAGGGCCAGAACCAGGTTCCCAATAGGGACTTATCTTTGACGGAGCAGTTAATCATTATGGAAACGGAATTGGGGCAATCATTGGTACCCCTCAGGGTACCCACATTCCTTTCACTGCCAGACTTACGTTAAAATGTACGAACAACGAGGCCGAATACAAAGCTTGTATCATGGGTCTCGAAGAAGCAATTGATTTAAGGATCAAAAACTTGGACGTATACGGTGATTCAGCCTTGGTTATCAATCAGATAAAAAGAGATTGGAACACATACCAATCAGGATTGATTCCTTACAAAGATTATGCAATAAGGTTGTTACCCTTCTTCAACAGAGTTGAGTTTCATCATATCCCTCGTGAGGAGAATCACATGGCTGATGCATTAGCCATTCTCTCTTCCATGATTAGTGTAGGTCAATGGAACGAACTACCTAAGATCGACATAATGCGCCTTGAACGGCCCGCTTACATCTTCACGATCGAAGCAGTCATAGACGACTGACCTTGGTATCACGATATCAAATGCTTCCTTCAGAAACAAGAGTACCCATCCGGGGCACTCAGAAAAGATAGAAAAACCCTCAGAAGATTGGCTGGAAACTTCTTCCTGAGCGGTGACACTCTTTATAAGAGGAATTTTGACATGGTCTTGCTCCGATGCGTAGACAGACCAGAAGCAGACATGCTTATGAAAGAAATTCACGAAGGGTCCTCCGGCACTCATGCCAACGGACATACAATGGCGAGAAAAATTCTAAGAGCAGGGTACTATTGGTTGACCATGGAATCCGACTGCTACAAGTACATGAGGAGGTGTCACAAGTGTCAGATATACTCCGACAAAATTCATGTACCGCCATCACATCTCAAAGTTCTTTCTTCCCCATGGCCTTTTTCCATATGGGGAATCGACATGATTGGCATGATTGAGCCCAAGGCTTCAAACGGACATCGGTTCATCCTGGTAGCCATTGACTATTTCACCAAGTGGGTCGAGGCAGCGTCATACGCTAATGTAACCCGACAAGTGGTGGTCCAATTTATCAAAAACAATATCATCTGCCGTTATGGTTTTCTAAGCCAGATCATTACTGATAATGGATCTAACTTGAACAATAAGATGATGAAAGAGTTGTGTGTTGAGTTCAAGATCGAACACCATAACTCATCTCCCTATCGACCCAAGATGAACGGAGCGGTAGAAGCGGCTAACAAGAACATCAAGAGGATCGTTCAAAAGATGGTTGTAACCTATAAAGACTGGCACGAGATGCTACCCTTTGCTCTTCACGGTTATCGCACATCTGTCCGCACTTCAACAGGGGCAACCCCTTTCTCTCTAGTTTATGGCATGGAAGCAGTGCTCCCCATAGAAGTAGAGATCCCATCAATCCGAGTACTGATGGAAGCTAAGCTCACCGAAGCTGAATGGTGTCAAAGTCGACACGACAAACTGAATTTGATCGAAGAAAAGAGAATCACGGCACTATGCCACGGTCAGTTGTATCAACAAAGAATAAAGAAGGCGTTTGACAAAAATGTCCAACCTCGCGTCTTCAGGAAAGGAGACCTCGTGCTCAAGAAGATACAATCATTTCTCACTGACTCCCGGGGCAAGTGGACTCCGAATTATGATGGCCCCTATGTGGTCACGAAAGCTTTCTCAGGCGGCGCCTTGAGACTTGCAACCATGGACGGAGAGGAATTTGCCTACCCCACGAATGTTGATGTAGTCAAGAAATACTTCGCCTAAGCTAAAAAAAAAACACGTCTCGGTGGATTGAAAACCCGAAAGGGCGGTCCAGGCAAAAGTTAGAGACAAAATAAAAAAAAATCATCCCGATGGATTGGAAACATCACAGTATAATCCAGGCAAAAATTAGGGATAATGGCAAGTAACTATGTTCAACAGAGGCAAGTCCCTCAGCAGCAGTTACATCATCTATCGGAGGAAAACTCCAGTCAAGGTCATCTTCGACAGAAGCTCAGGATGCCCCGAATTCAAAGCTGGTAGAAGGATAGCGGTCGTTATGTTTCAACGTAGCCCTTTTCCCTGTAAATTACCATTTTATAACTTTGTATATACTCTTTGGAATCACGCGTTTGGCTGATCTCCATCTTATCAATAAAATTTGAGCCTTTGTGCTTTTGTTTGTAATTCTTATTTGTTTTAGCTTTACAGAACGACGTTGTTAGCATGATTAACGATTCTTGAAATAAAACAAAAATGAATTTACTTGTTAAAAATTTTTCTGCTTTTAAAATAAAGTCGGCAATTTCTTTTGACTGTTGAACATCAAAGGAACATCAACCGCTTCTTCATCAGTAAGCAAACTTCAAAGTGCAGAATCAAAGTACTCCTTCTAACCCAGTACGCCTGAATGAAGGGATCAACTGTGTCAGAGACCTTGTTTCGTCTGACACGCCTCGGCCGAGTTCTTATCTCCTAAGCCTGATCAACGGTATTCCCCGCAGGGACTATCTCTCCTAAGCAAGGTGGAATTGCTATTCTGAACCAACGATACTTCTTCGCCCCGCGATGGTCGAGTATCCAGTCGTGTTCACCTGTCAGTTTGTGTGTCGCGTCAGTTTTGTCAGCATATACATACAGGCATCATGCATTATTTGATTTGAATTCACATTTCATATTGCGTCACTATCACTCTAGTCGATCTTATCCCCTAGTGATAAAAGTCCTCTCAATCGAGTCGTCAGTTCTTGCCTCGTCATGAAACGCTGTGTCTGAACATTCTCTCTCCTCCAGTTTTATTTCTGGATTGAAGTTGGCCCTTGACCACTTTGATAACTTGAACCTCTGAAAAACCAGAGAAGCCCTCAGTTAACATCACTCTTCGCCATTGGAGATGATATCCCTGCTTTCCCGGATTAAGGAAAATCCACAGAGAAAGCCTCCTAATCGGAGATTCGGCAGTACGACAGTCTTTCTCCGATAAACCCACTGATGAAAAGGTCATCGGCACCTCAAAATTGGATCACATCATATGGCATTTCTCCGAGAAGATCTCCGAGAAAAGTATGATGTAAAGACCCCAAACGAATGCAGTCTCTCAAGGGACTCGCATTCCCCGAGCAGAGTCAACAAATGGCGTCTCCAGCAGAGAAGTTTGTGCAACTCTACAACTCAGACAGTTGGGTTCCCTAGCAAGTCTGACATTAAAACTGTTTCCGTCAAATGGTGTCTCCCAAGGAAAATTCGGTGAGAAGTTTGAGGGAAAACCGCTATGCATAGCGTCCCTTGTCAATTAAGTTTATTGACAAAAGAAACTAAGACCAGTTCCTGTGTAGGAAACCAGGATCGAGGGGAAGTTTACAAAAGAAACTAAGACCAGTTCCTTGGTAGGAAACCAGGATCGAGGGGAAGTTTATTTCAGAAAATAAGACCAGTTCCTTGGTAGGAAACCAGGATCGAGGGGAGGTTTATTTAAAAAAAGAAAACTGAGACCAGCTCCTTGGCTGAAGACCAAGATCGAGGGGAAGTTTACCTTTTCTAAGCATCATTTCTTAGCAAAAGAAGATGAATGCGTAAGCTATCATTCATAACCACCGTCAAAATTTTGGGTATTCCGATATTACATCCTCTTACACCCCGAATGCCCGAATACCTTCGTCATTCACACCTTCGTGTCCAAGAAGATTAAATAGGGGCATCTGTCATACCCCAAATTTTGACCACTAAGATTTCCCATCATTGTGCAAATCATCATCACAATATAGAGGAACCATCATACTTCATCAGTCTCCCCAAAGATGGGTGAGCATCCACTACAATCAAAATTAGGGTTTCAAGCCCTCTCTGAGTGCTTAGACAAAGGATCAATCAAGGAATGACATGATCTTCAACTTGTCTAACCTCTCAAACATCCACAATGGATCAAAAGGACTCCCACTTCAAGGATTAAGCACAAGGCTGCTCCCTTCTAGGTGGATCAAGTCTCAAGATCGACAGTGTCACCAAATTAGGGTTTTGGTCGACCAGGGCCTCCAGATGGAAAATTTTCATCTGGGCACAAGCCAAAGATCCAAAACACAACCTAATATACTCCATGGAACCTCATGGACCCAATCATCAAGTAAATCTTGCCTCAGGGGATGCATTCATCAAAAATCAGGAATTAGGGTTTCTTGACCTAATTCACCCCCAAGTTGGCTTTTGGAACAAACCATGAGCCAAGACCTCAAGAGAGGATTTGAGGATCTCCAATATGTCACATTGATCCATTTGGGACAATGGATTGATCTAAGAAGCTTGAGCAACAAGTCTCAATTTCATCTGGACCACAATTAGGGTTTTATGAGAAAAGTCAACTGTAACTTTGACTTTTGACCAGGACAAGCTCCCAAGCCCTAAGACATGCATCAATATACCCTATGACACCCATGTAACATGTCCATCAAGTTTGATTTAGGTCAAGGGCATGATTTCATGAAGAATTGCACAGTTTGGAATTCATCTGATAAAAAGTCAACTGTGCACAAAAGTCAACTTTGACTTTTTGAGATTTTTCACCAAAATGGATTTTTAACCCTAAAATGATGTTAATGTATAATTAGAATCATCATTCATCAAGAAAAATCAAGAGAAGTTGGATAACTTGTAAAAGGGGTAACCATAAAACTTAGAAATTTTTCTAAGTCATGAAAAAGTGCCACTAATGCACCAACTTTGGAGGACCATAACTCCTAAACCACAAGGCCATTGTGCCCCATTCAAAGCTTGATTTGTAGATCTCATTTCCCTCTACAAAAGCTTCATACTGACCTATGTCCAAATTCCTCATGGATTTTGAGTTATGGAGTGATCAAAATCAAGAGAAAACACTTTGTTCCAACACTTAGTGAAAATTTCACTAAGTCAGATTTTGCCTTACTTTTTGCCAAATGTAGGGGGATTTTTCACTTGGATTCAAAAGAGATCAAAACCAAACATGTTCAAACAGTTGTTGTATCATGTAAGGGCTTTCCAAAATGGCCAAGAACATTACCAAATTCAATTTGAGCCATGAGATATGACATTGGCAAGTTGCCTTGCTGAAATCCGCCAAGGCAAGGCATATTTTGCATTCTTGGTCGATTTGTCAAAATCAGCCAAATTCAAATGCTCCTATCCACTTAGACACATCTGAGGGTTGAATCTAAAGGGGACAATCACTGAGCCAAGCCTCCAAAGTCCATGGAACAAGAAATAGCATGTTGAACCTAGAATGGCCAAAATAGGGACAAGACTCCAAATTTGGATTGAAGCATTCAATGGAAGCATCAAGGTGGCATGGACTGAGCCATTCTCATCTGAAATTAGTCAAGACTTATCCAATACCAAGGGAACCAAAGCTCTGTGCCCTAACCTCTAGTCAATGGCTAGAGGAGACTTGCATTTCCATTGGCCAACATTGAACAAACACCTGCTGCAGTTGCCATTCACTGTGGATCCCAAAACAAACTTGCTCTACTATAAATAGAGCTCAATTGTGTTCAGTTTAAGTACACCAAAGGCCTACAACACTTGCCTTTCTCAAAATCTCTTTCTCTTGGCAAAAATGCCTTTCTTAGCAAGGTAGCTATCGGGTTTTGAGCTAGAGGGCAATTCCACTCAAACCAATCACTCACACACCTCACATACATCATATAGAAGTGATCCAAACACTCTCATAACACCCGGAACACAGATTTCACAAAATCACCAGCCAAATGCTCAAGTTCTTGACAGTTTGCAGTTGAGGTGCCATCTTCAACTCCAAACCATTTCAATCCATTCCAAGCACTCAGACACATCACTTGGCACCTAGGGAAGCTATCCACATCATTGGAACCTAGCTGTAACACCTCCAACACAAATCACGATCACCAGCTGCAAGTGGTAAGCATGAGCTCTTCTAACTCTATGATCCATGCAATTTTTGCTGCACAATAATTTGGCCATATGTTCATAATCATGCATGGAATGTTTTCCCTCAACTAATTGCTTTGTTTGAATCGTGTATCAAAAATCCTAGCCTTCATGCAGAAATTAGGGTTCTTGAGGATTTTTCATGATTTCTTGTTATATGTTTAATTTAAATGAAATTAATTGACATAGACATGATCGTGAGGTTGAGACGAGCATAATGATATGTGGATTGCATGTTATAATCAAGTATTCAGTGAGATGGGAGAGAAAATGCAAATCTGGCCAAGCCCAGAACACGCGCTTGTTCTTGGTGTGTTCTTGGCGCCTTTTTTCAAAATTTGAATATTTGAATTTTGTGGTTTTATTTAATTGATTCAAAAATTAATTTCTCTCTGAGTTTTAATGATTTTGAGTTGATTCTTTTTTTAATAATTCACAAAAATGTTAAAATATTTTATTTTCCCAAAAAAATCCCAAAAATATTATTTATTTCATATAATTAATATTTTTGCAAAGAATTAGTATTTTAATTGTTTTTGACATTTTAAATATTTTTTCCACCTTGATTTTGCAACTTTTAATGCTTTCTAATTATTTTGTAGGTCAATGCTTAATTTTTGAAGCATTAATCCAAGATCACAATTTGTTTTTCACATGTTAAACGATTTTGATCATTTTAATTGAATTTTTATTCAATTAAATACATTTTTGAAAATAAATTAGGGTTTTTGGATTAATTCAACCCTCATAAATCATTTTCAAAACATTTTTGGGCCTCTATTAGAGTGTAAGACCCAATCCTTTTTTGACCAAATCATTTTTAGGCCTCAGTGTATTGTATAATTCCCGATACCGTTAAAAACAAACGGCGCGATCGTCGCCTTTTAAAAATAACCTTCTGGGCCTCTCCTTGAGCTATAAGACTCATTCAAAACTTTTGGGCCTCTATTAGAGTGTAAGACCCAACCCCCTTTTAACCAAAATCATTTGGGCCTCAGATATTTCATAAGCCCCTTCGCGTAAAAAGAAAATCTTGGCGTGATCGCCATTCTTAAACAAAAAGTCAACTGGGCCTACCCTCGTGTTATAAGCCCCACTCTTTTTCTTTAAAAACTTTTTGGGCCTCTTGAGAGATTGTAAGACCCATCCCTTTGTACAGAAAACCTTTTTTGGGCCACAGTCACTTGTATAAGTCCCTGTCTACAAATTTAAACAGTGCGCTCACTGATAAAACCCTGGGCCTCTCCTTGAGCTGTAAGCCCCAAATCTTTCTTTTTCAAAGCACTTTCTTCTTTGATTTTGAATATACTGTTGTTTTCAATCTTTCTTTGTTGAACAACTAACCAAACAGCATGGAAGCTCTACAACCGAGTAAGTGGTTATTGCTTTTATTTACCGCTTTCATATACATATAATTGTATTGTGGGGCTGTTTTCACTGTAAGTCTTCTTTCATAAACTCATATCAACTGTGTAATAATAGTATATATATTTAGAGTTTCCCCGGCAACTACGTCTAGCATTAAGCCCGTTGATCACTCTTAGAAATAGTCTAAACTAGATCCCCATAGGATTACCAAACACAGTCTTCCCTCCTCTTGGGGTTAAACAATATGGAGATATGAAAGGCAGCATTCTCTGTGAACCCTTTCATAGACTTTCACTCGTAGAAGTTGTCAAAGAAACTCTATTCCCCAGAGATGATCTCTTCTCCGTGAATTGCATCTCTTGAGTTTCTTCCAAATTCTCAGACTTTCCTGACTTTGATTTATTCTCGGTGAATAGCATTGCCTTGAATTTCTCGGGGTTTGGGGACCCACGGGCTTCTTAAAAGTACTTGTCAAGAAGCTCTACTCCCCAGAGATGATCTTTTCTCCGTGAATGGCATCTCTTGAGTTTCTTCCAAATTCTTGAACTTTCCTGACTTTGATCTATTCTCGGTGAATAGCATTGCCTTGAATTTCTCGGGGTTTGGGGACCCATCGGCTTCTTAAAAGCAATCGGCCTCCTCTTGGGCATCGTACAAGGACCCACAGGCTTTCTAAAAGCAACCTAGCCTCCTCTTGGGCTTAGTACAAGGACCCTACGGCTTCTTAGAAGTATTCACAGCCTCCTCTTAGGCTTTGTATAATGATCTCTTCCTCCGGGAATGATAGCCTCCTCTTGGGCTTCGTACAAGGACCGATCGGCTTCTTAAAAGTTTCAGCCTCCTATTGGGCTTCGTACAAATTGTCCCGAAGACCTCCTAGAGGTATAGGAACAGAACTTAGTCATCTTAATAGAACAACCCTTTCATAGAGTCTACTACTGTTTCTCAAAGCACAGTACAAGAGATAATACTCTAGACTTGGACAGTCTAACCTCCTTGAGTCTCAAAGGCATTCTCAAGTGACCCCTTCGTTAAATAGGAAGAAAACCCGTAGACTCGGACAATCTCAATACCCTTCGGATTTTCCACTTCCTTAAAGAACAGGAATAACCCGGATCCTCGGATCAAATCCTTGAGTACAGTGTTGCTCATATAAGAACTGATTTTCTCTTTAACAATCAGTCTACTGGACCTGTCACTTAACTGAACAGTCGCCACAACCTCCTCTTAGGCTTTGTATAATGATCCTTCTCCAGTGAAGTTAGCCTCCTCTTGGGCTTTGTACAAATGATTCTCCCCAGCGGAGTCAAACAACTTTTAGCCTCTCTCTCGGGCTTTGTACGAGACACATAAAAGACTCCCTCGTTGAGTAAATTACCCCTTTCGCCTCCATCTCAGGATTTATACGGGATACCAAAAGGTTCTTATTGAGTCAAACAAACAATAGCCTCCATCTCGGGCTTTATATGAGATACCAAAAGATTCCTTCGTTGAGTCAAAACCTTTTAGCCTCTCTCTGGCTTTGTACGAGACACATATTAGCCTCCTCTTAGGCTTTATATAAGAAAACAACTGGTTAATCCAATTAACCTTTTAGCATCAAAGCTGTGCCTCGTTCACAGTACACAAACATCAACAACTCCTTCCCCTTCATCTGATTGCTGTAAGCGGCAAGCCTCTGGATCATCTACATCCATGCCACTGTCCCTCTTTTAGTATGAGAAATTCCTAAGGAAAGATAGCATTGCTCTACACTGAGTTAAAGTCTTCTCCTTCAGGTTAAAAACCCCCTTTAAAGTAATTCTCCTTTATAAACAGTCGTAACAGACAAATCCCTCTTTAGAGATGACAAATTCTCTCTAAAGTCGACACCTTTAGCTTCAAATCTTGGGCTTTGAACAAGATACAAATAGACTTTTAGCTTCACATCTTGGGCTTTGAACAAGATACAAACCACCTTTTCGCCACATGTCTTGGGCTTTGAACAAGACACTAAAAAAAACCATTTCCTCCCATAGAATAGGAGGAACTACGATCGCTCTGATTTCCCTGGTTTGGTAAACGGGAATACATAGGCATAAGATCGAGAGAAAAGATCTTAGCGAGCACACTAAACAAAAACCCAAAATCCCATACTCTCATGTATCTATCAAAAGCATCAGTCCTAACATCCTAATCCTTGTTCCCCGTCAGAAACATTCTGTCAAAATAAAAAGAAAGAAAACCGTATTGGCGAAAATACAAATAACCAATACAAAGGCCCCCCCACATTGATAGGATCCGTAAACTAACAGACCGCTGTTTAAACTCAGTACGCAAAGCAGGGTTAATTGGAGACATCTATTTCCCTTCCTTATTCAGCTCACAATAGGATAAAAAATGAATCGACCTGTAGTAAGCTCAACCACAGAGAGCGACCAGCGCTTAAGAACCGCGTCCAAAATCGCTCGCTACACTTCCCGGAGAAACGCCATATGATGTGATCCAATTTTGAGGTGCTGATGACCTTTTCATCAGTGGTTTTTTTTTGGAGAAAAATTGTTGTATTGCCGAATCTCTGCTTAAGAGGCTTCCTCTAGGGATTTTCCTTAATCCGTAAAAGTGAAAATATCATCTTCAATGGCGAAGAGTGACATCAGTTGAAGGTTCTCTGGTCTTTCAGAGGTTCAAGTTATCAAAGTGGTCAAGGGCCAATTCTGATCCAGAAATAAACTGGAGGAGAGAGATTGTTCAGACGCAACCTTTCCTGATGAGGAAAGAACTTAACAACTCGATTGAGAAGACTGTCACCACTACGGGACAAGACTGACGAGAGTGATAGTGATGCAATATGAATGTGAATGCAAATCAATAATGCATGATGTATGTATGTATATGCTGATAAAACTGATGCGTCATACAGACTAATAGATGAACATGACTGGATACTCGGCCATCGCGGGGCGAAGAAGTACCGCTAGTTCAAGATAGCAATTCTTCCTTGCTTAGGAGAAACGGTCCCTGTTGAGAGTGACGCTGGTCGGGCTTAGGAGATGGGAACTCGGCCGAAGAGGTCAAATGGAGCATTCGCATCTGACATAGCTGATCCTTCATTCAGGCATACTAGTTTAGAAGGAGTACTTTGATTCTGCACTTTGAGGCTCAAACACCTTTGGAGAAGCGATCGATGTTCTTTCGATGTTCAACCGTCAAAAGAAATTGCCATCTTTATTTTTAAAAGCAGAACAATTTTAACAAGTAAATTCATTTTTGTTTCGTTCCAAGAATCGTTGATCATGTTAAAAACATCATTCTGTAAAGCTAAAACAAATATGAATTGCAAATAAAAGCACAAGGGCTCAACTTTTATTGATAGGATGGAGATCAGCCAAACGCGTGATTCCATAGAGCATTTACAAAGTTTAGCAAATGGTAATTTACAGGGAAAATGGGCTACGTTGAAACATAACGACCGCTATCATTCTACCAAATTTGAATTTGGGACATCCTGAGCTTCTGTCGATGATGACCTTAACTGGAGCTTTCTTGACAGATGATGTAACTGCTGCCGAGGGACTTGCCCCTTTGTCGAAAGTAGTTACTTGCCATTATCCCTAATTTTTGCCTGGATTGTACTTTGAGATTTCCAATCCACCGGGATGATTTTTGATAATGTCTCTAATTTTTGCCTGGACCGCCCTTTCGGGTTTTCAATCCACCGAGACATTTTTTTTTAGTTTAGGCGAAGTATTTCTTGACTACATCAACATTTGTGGGGTAGGAAAATTCCTCTCCGTCCATGGTTGCAAGTCTCAAGGCACCTCCTGAGAAAGCTTTCTTGACCACATAGGGGCCATCATAATTCGGAGTCCATTTGCCCCGAGAATCAGTGAGAAATGATTGTATCTTCTTGAGCACAAGGTCTCCTTTCCTGAAGACGCGAGGTCGAACCTTTTTGTCAAACGCAATCTTCATTCTTTGCTGATACAACTGACCGTGGCATAGTACCGTTATCCGTTTCTCTTCGATCAGGTTGAGTTTGTTGTGTCGACTTTGACACCATTCAGCTTCTGTAAGCTTAGCTTCCATCAATACCCAGATTGATGGGATCTCTACTTCTATGGGAAGCACTGCTTCCATGCCATATACTAGAGAGAAAGGGGTTGCACCTGTTGAAGTCCGGACAGATGTGCGATAACCGTGAAGAGCAAAGGGTAGCATCTCGTGCCAATCTTTGTAGGTTACAACCATCTTTTGAATAATCTTCTTGATGTTCTTGTTAGCCTCTTCTACTGCTCCGTTCATCTTTGGTCGGTAGGGAGATGAGTTATGGTGTTCGATCTTGAACTCTGCGCATAACTCTTTCATCATCTTATTATTCAAGTTGGATCCATTATCGGTAATGATCTGGCTTGGAACACCATAACGGCAGATGAGATTGTTTTTGATAAATCGGACCACCACTTGTCGGGTTACATTAGCTTACGAAGCTGCTTCGACCCACTTGGTGAAGTAGTCAATGGTCACCAGGATAAACCAATGTCCGTTTGTAGCTTTGGGCTCAATCAAGCCACTCATGTCGATTCCCCATATGGAAAAAGGCCATGGGGAAGAAAGAACTTTGAGATGCGTTGGCGGTACATGAATTTTGTTGGAGTATATCTGACACTTGTGACACTTCCTCATGTACTTGTAGCAGTCGGATTCCATTGTCAACCAATAGTACCCTGCTCTTAGAATTTTTATCGCCATCGTATGTCCGTTGGCATGAGTTCCAAAGAACCCTTCGTGAATTTCTTTTATCAGCATGTCTGCTTCTGGTCTGTCTACACATCGAAGCAAGACCATGTCAAAATTTCTCTTATAGAGTGTATCACCACTCAGGAAGAAACTATCTGCCAACCTCCTGAGGGTTTTCCTGTCCTTCCTTAGTGCCCCAGGTGGGTACTCTTGTTTTTGAAGGAAGCATTTGATACCGTGATACCAAGATTTGTTGTCTATGACTGCTTCAATCGTGAAGATGTAAGCGGGCCATTCAAGGTACATTATGTTGATCTTAGGCATGTCATTCCATTGACCTACACTAATCATGGAAGAGAGAGTGGCTAATGCATCAGCCAGGTGATTCTCCTCACGAGGGATATGATGAAACTTGACTCTGTTGAAGAAGGGTAGCAACCTTCTCGCGTAGTCTTTGTAAGGAATCAATCCAGATTAGTATGTGTTACAATCTCCTTTAATCTGATTGATAACCAGGGCTGAGTTGCCATATACGTCCAAGTTTTTTATCCTCAAATCAATTGCTTCCTCGAGACCCATAATACAAGCTTCGTATTCGGCCTCGTTGTTTGTGCACTTGAATGTCAGTCTGGCAGTGAAAGGAATGTGGGTACCCTGAGAGGTGATAATGATTGCCCCAATTCCATTTCCGAAATGATTGAAAGCTCCGTCAAAGATAAGCCCCCATTGGGAACCTGGTTCTGGCCCTTCACTGGGTAGCGGTTCATCGCAATCTTTCATTTTCAAATACATGACATCTTCGTCCGGGAAGTCAAACCCAATTGATTCCTGATCGTCAATCGGTTGATGAGCCAAATGATCGGCTAAAACACTTTCTTTAACGGTTTTCTGAGCATGGTATTCGATGTCGTATTCTGATAGCAACATCTGCCAACTGGCAATCCTTCCCGTGAGAGCAGGTTTTTCAAAGACATACTTGATTGGATCCATCTCGGAAATCAACCAAGTAGTGTGACGAATCATGTACTGGCGCAGACGTTTGGCTGCCCAAGCCAAAGCGCAGTAAGTTTTCTCAAGCATAGTGTACCGAGTCTCGCAGTCGGTGAATTTCTTGCTCAAATAGTAGATGGAAGACTCCTTCCTTTTGGTTACATCTTGTTGGCCAAGTACACATCCCATTGAGTCCTCTAGGACTGTGAGGTAGATAATCAGTGGTCTTCCTTCCACTAGAGGTGATAAAATTGGAGGGTTCAACAGGTATTCCTTAATACTGTCAAAGGCGGTTTGGCGGTCTTCTGTCCAAACGCAGTCCTGATTCTTTTTAAGTAATTTGAAAATCGGCGCACATGTCGCGGTCATGAGGAATATAAATCTGGAAATGTAATTCAAACGTCCCAGGAATCCTCTGACTTGTTTTTCAATTTTCGGGGAAGGCATTTCTTGAATGGCCTTGACCTTGTCAGGATCAACCTTAATTCCTTTCTGGCTGAAGATGAACCCTAAGAGTTTCCCTGAACGGACACCGAAGGTGCATTTGTTGGGATTCAAGCGGAGTTTGTACTTTCTCAACCGCTCGAATAGCTTTGACAGATGGGTCACATGCTCCTCTTCTGTCTTAGATTTGGCAATCATATCACCGACATATACCTCGATTTCTTTGTGTATCATGTCTTGAAAAAGAGTAGTTATGGATCTTTTAAAGGTCGCCCCGGCGTTCGAAAAACCAAACGGCATCACCTTGTAACAAAAGGTACCCCAGGGGGTAATGAACGAAGTTTTCTCCATGTCTTTCGGCACCATTTTGATCTGATTATAGCCCGAGAATCCATCAATGAAGGAGAAAATTTTGAACTTTGTTGTACTGTCAACCAGCATGTCAATGTGTGGTAAAGGAAAGTCGTCCTTTGGACTAGCCTTGTTTAGATCTCTGTAATCCACACACATTCTGACTTTTCTGTCCTTTTTTGGAACGGGTACGATGTTGGCTAACCATTGAGGATATTCTGATGTGGCGAGGAAACCCGCGTCAATCTGTTTCTGTACCTCCTTTTTTATTTAGATGGCCATGTTCGGGTGAGTCCGTCTCAACCTCTGTTTTACTGGCGGGCATTCCGATCTCAACGGTAAATGATGTTCCACGATGCTGGTATCCAACCCTGGTATATCCTGATAGGACCAAGCAAATACATCGGGGAATTCTTTGAGAAGCTTTACCAAACCCTCTCTGGCAGTTGGACTGAGCAGTGCCCCAATCCTGATTTCTTTTCTCTCTTTTTCCGAACCTAAGTTTACCGTTTCCAACGGCTCTTTATGAGGTTCAATGGACCTTTCCTCCTGTCTGAGTATTCGGGAGATCTCTTCTGGAATTTCGTCGTCATTCTCTTCTTCAGCCCCAAATACCGGGAACTCAAAGTTGGGAGAAGGCATCGGATCATATGTTTCAACGGGGTTTAAAACAAGCAATCTGCATGACCGTATGATTTATGTTTACAGTGTATTTCTTTGAAAAACTTTTTGTTTATTATTATTGATTTGTTTTTTAGGAATACCATTTTCTAAAAAAAGAGAAAAGAGAAAACAGCAATAAATGCGGGAATTACAGAACGACGTTATTTTATTCATTATCAAGTCGATTCTTGAAACTACAACCCTATAAAACAAAACTATGTCGCTTTGGGCAAAGCGAAGAGGGAAATTTACAGAAAGTGAGCCCTATCAAAACATTCATTTCACCTGGGCGAGGCGAAAGGTTAAAGATGACAATTACTTTAACTTATGAACAATCTTCAGAACATCGACAACAACCCATTGGCGGCGAACTCCTCGGTGAATCACAAAGTCTGGCACCTTCCTTGATTTGTCTTCAGAAATAACGCTGATTTCTGGTGGAGCAGGATCATTGGAATCTGTCTCCCAGGCAGAATTGTCGTAGGAGGATTCCTCTGTTGCATTTTGCATAGCATTTGTGCTCTTAAGTAGATCTCCCCATCTAGTTAGCTGGATGTCTTCGAGCCTGATACGAGAGCTTTCGGGAGCAGTGTACTTGACCATATAGTCGTATTTCCCACTTGGTTGTCCCAGGGTGTCCCACACTTCTTCAGAACTGGATGAGTCATCCTTCTCGATGACGTTGACCTCTGGAGAAGCATAGTTGATGAATTCAAGCCCTGCAAACATTGCAAATTCATCGTCGTGCTGGACGTTTTGTGAATGACCTGATTATTGATCCCATGACATGGTGGGGATGCAGGTATTCTTTTAAATGATGCTCAGCTGATTTTCATTGTTCGGCTGATTTCCTTGCCCCAAGTGTCCTGGGTGCGGCTGCCACATTGGCAGGCCATCCATCGGGACATAATAGTTGCAGTCAAAGTTGTCCTTCATCAGAGTGTCCTCCTCTAATGAGTTTGGTGGAGCACGACATCCTTCCGGATCACAATCTCTATATATCATTTCGACATCTGACCTTGGTATAAATCTCGGACTCTGTGCGGAATAGTAAAAGTGAGTCTGCGTTTCGTCCTGAGACATAGAACCGTCCTTGTTAAGGTAGGACTCCCATTCTTCCTCCATATCAGAGGAATCATCTTTATTGATAGTATGCACTTCTTGAGGCACTGGGTGAAGGAAACCTCCACTGTGGAAGAAGTCTTGAATGGGATGAAGACTTTCATTGCTGGTAGTAGCTGTCTGGGTACAGGTTGTAGAAAAACCAAGACCCTTCCTTCTTTTATTGTCAGTAGGAATGACTAGCTGTCCCCATCCTGTTGTATTGGTACTCTCGACCGCTTTGATAACATCTTTGTATGAGGAAATGGAAGTTCCCTCTTCGGATTGATTGTCCTTACTCACCGACAGTGCTTGGAACTGAGTTCCAATAACCTCCTCGAGTTCTACACCAGTAGATGATGATAAGTTACTCACGAACAAGGCTTGTTCTCCACAGACCGTGACGAGCTGGTTGTTCTGGACGAACTTTAACTTTTGGTGGAGGGTCGAGGTGACCACCCCAACCTGATGTATCCAAGGTCTTCCTAATAAACAACTGTACGTTGCCCGGATGTCCATGACCTGGAAAGTGACTTGGAAAGTGTGAGGACCAATAGTTATGGGAAGGTCAACTTCGCCGATAACCGTTTTTCTGGACCTGTCAAATGCTTTGACGACGACCTCACAGGTTCTTATCGGGGGTCCTTTGAAGGATAATTACATCAAATTAGACTTCAGAATAACATTCAGGGCTAACCCTGTGTCTACCAGTACACTGGCTAAAGCATCGCCCTGGCAGCTGACCGTGATATTGAGCGCCATGTTATGACGGCGACCCTCTTCAGGTAATTCCTCATCACTAAATCCCAAGTTATTGCAGGAAGTGATGTTAGAGACAATGTTATCAAACTGTCTGATTGTTACATCCTATTCCACAAAGGCTTGCTCCAAGACTTTCTGTAGAGCCTCCCTGTGCGCTTCTGAACTGAGTAAAAGTGACAGCACAGAGATCTTTGAAGGAGTTTGTAACAGTTGATCAACAATGTTATATTCACTTCTTTGGATGAGCTTCAGCATCTCATCGTTGTTTTTCAAAAGGTCAGGATTACTGGATTGACCGACTGGTGGATTGGGAACTTCTGTCTGAGGTTCCTTTTCTTTGTTAAATTCTCCAACTCCTCGGTTGAAGATTGGACCACTCCGTGTTACTCGATTGATGTCTGTAATATTCACGACGGAGGGTAATGGAATTTCCTTTCCATTCTCGACTGTTGTTGAACTGTATTTGTAAGGGATAGCCTTAGTTGATTCATATGGTAATGGTCCCGGTAGATAGATGACTATGAAAGCCTTCTGATTTTTCCGACCATCGTAAGCAATTTCAATCCGCTCCTGGTTGGGAACTCTTGATTCGTCAAGTAGAGGGATGATGGTACAAACATTCCTAGCCCTCTGATGATCAGAGATTACCACAGCATCCTCAATTTAATCAGCGAGGTAGTCTGGCGCCCAGTTGATTGGTCCGAAACCCGGATATGGGCGAATCTCTCTACGATCCACCTGACCCTGAAGAGCTGCTCGCACAAGGTAACATCCTTGGTTACTTTCCGAACATACTCTACAATGTTCATAGTTTTGTGGTGGCACCTGGCCACGCTCGCTTTGAATACAATGTAACCTCACTAGGTCAGTTTCCAAAGATCGGACGTCCCGACTTTGATGTAGAGTAGGGTTCCCGTTGGTAATACTAATTTGCTGGGTGTATTCATCCATATAGATTGGAAGCCACCAGTGGTTCAACAAGTGTTGAAGGGTTTCCTAGACAAGGGCACATCCTTGATCATTTTCGCAACCCGCCCTACAGCTCTGATAATCATGTGATACCAGGAACCCGAGCCGGATCTGTTTAGCATGTAGCTCCACCAGGCTGGTATTCATCAAGCGAATATCGAAGATTTGAATCATGTTGATCTGATAGGGATTCCTATCATGGTAGTCCTGGATCCATCCAAGATCCATCTGACGTTGGAGGGCCTCTTGTACAAAAGAGCATCCTTGTTTGTTTACCGAGCAAGTCAGACAGGAACTGTAATCGTGCCGCGGCAGATTATGATACTGGCTTTGCCTGGAGTGCATCGCCACCAAGTTGACATTCATTGCCCGGACGTTGTGGTTCTGAATGATGTTAGAATTCGTGTAAACCATGTTAACTCCACGAACTCGGTGCTCTTGGATCCATCCAAGATCCATCTGTTCCTATAGAGCTGATTGCACCACAGAACATCCTCGATTACTTTTAGAGCCGATATCACACTGGTGATAGTTATGAGGTGGCACATGGCCATATCCACTCTGTCTGCAATGCATCTTGACCAGATTGG
This sequence comes from Lathyrus tuberosus, assembly GCA_022829125.1. Lineage (NCBI taxonomy): Eukaryota > Viridiplantae > Streptophyta > Magnoliopsida > Fabales > Fabaceae > Lathyrus > Lathyrus tuberosus. Next base: position 1,511,534 of record JALAZF010000153.1, read on the forward strand.
TCCTTAACAAGAGTACATCATGAATTTGATAGACGTTGTTAGTCTCTCCCTCTATCAAATTGACCGTAGCTTTCTCGTGTTGAGGCAGCGGGTTTGTGAGAACATTAGGATTTGTATCCTTGAAAGATAAGACCCCGCTCCTTACAAGCTTTTATACGTCGGATTTGAAATTGAGATAGTTCTCTATGATATGCCCTGGTCCTCCTTGATGGTAAGGGCAAGTCTGATCCACCTTAAACCAAAAAGGCGGATTTTCTGGTACTGTAAGAGGGGACTTAGTCTGGACATGCCCCTTAGCCAGTAGTAACGGAAATAGTTCTGCATACAATACGGGTATAGGATCAAATCCTGGTGGCCGCATTGTACGGTTGTTATTGTATGGAGGACGAGCCTACTGAAGAGGCTGTTGAGTCCTTTGCTGATTAGGTTGCCTCTGCGCAACCTGAGGTTGATACGTAGAAATAGGCGCAGGATTGATAGTAGGAGTCACAGCCGCTACTGGCTGATAACGTCGCCTTTGCTTTCCTAGAGAGATATTCCCAATATCTTGCTCTTTTTTCTTAGGGAGAGCACTACCATATCGCTTTGTACTACTTGATGATCCAGTGTCTTTGACTAGACGTCCTTCTCGGACGGCTTCCTCAAGACAAACTCCCATACCGACCATCTCGGTGAAGTCACTGGGCGCACTGGTAACCATTTTGTCGTAATAAAATGAGCTTAAGGTCTTTAAGAAGATCTTTGTCATCTCTTTTTCCTCAAGAGGTGGACAAATTTGAGCGGCAATTTCACGCCATCTCTGAACGTATTCCTTAAAGGTTTCCTTGTCCTTTTGTGACATTGATCTGAGTTGATCTCTGTTTGGTGCCATGTCCAGATTGTATTTATATTGTTGGACGAAGGCAGTGCCAAGATCTCTAAAAGTGCTAATCGTAACACGGTTTAAACCCATGTACCATTTTAGTGCGGCACCGGTTAAACTATCCTGAAAGTAGTGAATCAGTAAATCCTGATTCTCTGTCTAAGCTGACATTCGCCGAGCGTACATCACCAAGTGACTCTGAGGGCAAGAGTTACCCTTGTACTTTTCAAAGTCGGGCACCTGGAATTTGTGCGGGACTTTCACATTAGGGACCAAACAGAGGTCCGCGGCGTCCTTTCCAAATAAATCCTGACCGCGAAGGGTATGCAGTTCTTTCTGCATTCCTAGGAACTGTTCCTGGAACTCATTCATTCTTTTGAACATGTTGTCATTTCCACCAGAAGGTATCTGTGGAATCTGTTCTTCCGGGACAGTGTGTACCACGGTTGGTGGTATAGTCATTATGGCTGAGACTCTCGGTGCCTCTCGAAGTTTGTAACCTTCGGGAGTTGCTGTCATGCCTCTAGCATCTTCGTTTTCCCGAAGTTTGTAACCTTCAGGCCCAGTGGTTCCTTCTGCGGTTCCCTGATCCTCATTGATCGGCGGAACATATCCTTCCGAGATATAGTTAGGTGGCATGCCCCAGGGACGATCTTTTGGCATTTTGTACCTAGGATCGGACTTCTCCACTATGGGCGTTGAGGTGATCTCCGAGATCACAGTCCTTTGTAGCTGAGCTTCTGCCATGGCTTGCATGTCGTTATGAAGCTTTCTCATATCCTCTCTCAGAGCGTCGATCTCTTCTCTCAACTCTCTGTTCTCTTCCTCGAGATCATCCATCTTTTTCTGACGATTGGCCCGAGTATTGTATGAATGAGACAGTTTGACTCTAGAACCGAGACACAAACGTGAGATTCGTAGGTAAGAAGAATACGTGACGTGAGAATGATGAATGCAATGATTATATTAAATTTTTTTTTTGGTTTAATCAAAATAAACTTCGACAATTAGATTGCAAATATCAAACAGTGGGGAAACCTCGTTTTATTGAATTCAAAGGATTGCGAACATAGAAATACAGTAGATTACTAGGTGCTGAAACAAAAACCTAGGCTAAGGGGTCCCGAGTCCTCTCTGGGGAGAAAACGGGTGCTGATTCTGGTACTTTCCTTTTCTTTGACCGGGGCTCTTAGGTCGTTGTCGGGTTGTCATTCCTTTGCCAAGTGAAAGGAATGAGCAAATTCCTTTGGTCATCCTGATTATCCACAACATGTTGCTCCAAAATTTCAATTAGAGCATCCTTATCTTTTAACAATCGTTGTATTTTGGTACACTCCACATTGAGAATGCGGTACTTGTTCTTCCAAGACCTCCTCTCCTGTTGAACTTTGTTGAGAGTAACCTGAAGTTTTTCCGTTTCAGTCATGAAGTACATGACAGATTCCCTCGGCGGAAGAACTCCGTGACGAGGATAAGGCATGTTTAGCTTGAGAGCTCTAGTTTGTACCCAGTGGAGATAAGGCTCCACCGAGACACAATCCGGTTTTCCTAGAGACTCTCGTCCTTTCTTATGAACATGTTTCTAAGCGTGCACTATTTCCGTCTTTAGTGCCCTGTCATTTTCTCCTTCCTTGAAGAAAAGGTCTTCCAGATGAGCATTACGCGGGACATGCCTCATCGAGTATCCAAATTGACGACGAACCAATACTGGATGGTAGTTGATTCCACCCTTAGTTCCTATGAGGGGTACGTTGGGGAACTTTCCACAACGGTCAATGATCCTGATCCCGTCATAAATCCTATTGCACCAATCTATATATAAGTTGGTAAGAGACATGATTTTATGTGACCAACGCAAGGCACTCTTATGATCCCAAAACGCAACAGACTTGGGTAAATGGGAGATAAACCATTTGTATAGCAGGGGTACACAACATGTGATCATCCCTCCGCTGTACAAATTTCCTAAGTGTACAGAATGATACGCGTCCGCGAGCAAAGTTGGCACAGGGTTTCCAATGAGAAAAACCTTAATGGCGTTGATATCGACGAAGCTATTAATGTTGGGAAACAGAAATAACCCATAAGTGAGTAAGACAAAGATGCTTTTAAAAGCAGTCATGTTCCCTATACTAGCAAAGTACAAAGCTTTCTTTGTCAGGAACTGGGCTGGCAAACCTGGGAGCCCACCCTTGGTGGTCATGTGAGTCTTGATTTCTGACTCATCCAAATAGATTGCTCTTGTAATGGTCTGATCCTTTGGAATTTCTTCCAGTCCAGAAAATGGAGCTCGATTAGTAATGTGTAGATCGGTTAGGTGAGAATACTCCTCCAGCGTTGGTGCGAGCTGGTAATCCGGGAATGTGAAACAGTGATAGACTGGATCGTAAAACTGAATGAGTGCCTCCATGATTCCTTCAATCACATGGCCTCTTAACAGAGGTAGCAGACCTCCGTACTTGGCTCTGAAAGCTTCAGGGTTAATTATCATCCTCGCTAATCCTCTCAAATCTTCTAGTTTTGGAACCCTGAAGGTATACTTATGAGTTCTCCTTCTACCGAAGTCCCTGAGCGCAATCTTTTTCTCTGACATTTGTAATCATTGTCTTAATTTTATTTGAAAAAGAGAGACTAGAAGAGAATTTTTTCTTTGATGTAATGTTTTTTAGATGAATGCAAGAATGCAGCACACAAAAACATAGAAAAAACATGGGGTCAAAGGGTCGGTGTCATGAAGTCAAGGCTCTACCCTCCCCCCCCCCCCCCCAAAGGTTTACACTAGTGATTTTTGTACCTGTCTCTCAAAATCATCAGTCCTTGTCGAGAAAACACCAGCGGGACGGGAACCGTGCTAGGTGATGTTTTTTGAAGAACCATCAGAAGAGGGCAGTATCGCGTGACAACCATTTCCAATAGTTTCTGCACTACTAAAAGAGGTTTTTCCTAGGTGTATACTCAATCTTTCCACATGCGGCATCGCACGCATTTCCATTAGCAGAAAAATAAACACAGATATCAATTAGGAAAAATAGTATATATATTTGTCCTAAAGTCCTAGACTTTAAAGAGCTATGAATCCTATGTTCCTGACAAAAATGGCTCCCCGACAGAGTCGCCATTCTGTGGTACCTTCCCAACTTTAAAGGTTTTGACCTAAGATCCTAGTGAAGTCAAAAAAAGTCCTATCCCAGTGAAATCCCCAAAGAAAGAAAGAAAAGAAAAGAAAGGAAAAGGCCCCACGGTGGGCGCCACTTTTCTGTGGCGGCCACCGCCATGAAAATGACTTGTCCAAGGTTTTCACCCTAGATTGTAAGAAAGAAAGATGGGCCCCACGGTGGGCGCCACTTTTCTGTAGCGAGCGATTTTGGACGTGGTTCTTAAGCATTGTCGCTCTGGGGTTACTACAGGTCGATTCATTTTTTATCCTATTGAGCTGACTAAGGAAGGGAAATAGATGTCTCCAATTAACCCTGCTTGCATACTGAGTTTAAACAGCGGTCTGTTAGGTTACAGATGCTATATTGTAATGGGGCCTTTTTCTTCTTACTTTGCTTAGAACGACACACCGAGAATGTTCATGGGGAGTTTTTTTAGGATTCTATGACTGATGCTTTTCATTTGATATATGAAGGTACGGGATTTGGGGCTTTGGATTAGTGTGCTCGCTAAGATTTTTCTTTCAATCTTATGCCTACGTATTCCCGTTTACCGAAACATGGAAATCAGAGCGATCGTAGTTCCTCCTATTCTATGAGAGGAAATGGTGTTTTGGTGTCTTGTTCAAAGCCCAAGACGTGAAGCTGAAAAGGTCTATTTGTATCTTGTTCGAAGCCCAAGATGTAAAGCTAAAAGGGTGTTGACTTTAGAGAAAATTGGTCATCTCTAAAGGGGGTCTGTTTGTCACAACTATTGGGTGACTAATTATAAAGGAGAATTACTTTAACTGGGATATGTGAATCCAGCAATGCCATAATTTCCTTTATAGGGGATTTTCAACCTGAAAGAGAAGACTTTAACTCAGTGTAGAGCAATGTTATCTTTCCTTAGGAATTTCTCATGCTAAAAGAGGGACAGTGGCATGGATGTAAATAATCCAGAGGCTTGCCACTTACAGCGATTAGATGAAAGGAGTTGTTGATGTTTGTATCCTGTGAACGAGGCACAGTTTGGATGCTAAAAGGTTGATTGACTCAACCGGGGTTTTTCTTATACAAAGCCTAAGAGGAGGCTATTGACCCAACAAGAGGATGCTTTTGTGTCTTGTACGATGCCCGAGAGGGAGGCTAAAAAGAGTTGACTCAACAAGAGAGTGTTTTTAGATGTGTCTTGTACGAAGACCAAGACGGAGGCTAAAGGTTAACTCAACAAAAGAGTCTTTTATACTCAACAAGAGAGTGTTTTTGTATCTCGTACGAAGCCCGAGATGGAGGCTAAAAGTTGACTCAACAAAAGAGTCTTTTATACTCAACAAGAGAGTGTTTTTGTATCTCGTACGAAGCCCGAGAGGGAGGTTAAAAAGATTATTTACTCAACAAGAGAGTCTTTTTGTATCTCGTACAAAGCCCGAGATAGAGGCTAAAAGGATTACTGTTTCAGTTGAGTGACAGGTCCAGTAGGTTGGTTAAAAGAGAAAATTAGTTCTTATAAAGAGACTGATTAAAGGTAAGGCTATGCTTTGGGATTGATCAGAGGATCAGGTTTATTTCCTGTTCTTTAAGGAAATGGGGAATCCAGAGGGTATTGGAGACTGTCCGAGTCTACTGGTGTTTTTTCCTACTTGAGAATGCCTTCGAGACTCAAGGAGATTAGACTGTCCAAGTCTAAAGTTTTATCTTTTGTACTATGCTTAAAGAAACAGTAGTAGTACGTTCACAGTAGACGGAATCATAATTGATGGATAGATGTGTCGTGCCAACTGTTATGGTTGCCGGCTGTCTATTGAAAAATTGAGGAACTGATCACCCTTAATCCCTTGTAGATAGTAGATGGAATCATAATTGATGGATAGATGTGTCGTGCCAACTAGTATAGTACGTAAGTTGAATTGGTTGAAGTCAAGCCAAGTGCTTGTGGATTGTTTATTTTGTCGATGTAGATTCATATATGAGCATATTAGTTGAATTTAAGGATGATGGCATGAGGTTGCGATCTAATTGATGAGTAGTATGGAAATTCGTAGTTGAGTTCTGGGTAATTTGAGAATTGAGTTGCAAGTAGAAAAATAAGTGAAGTTATAAGTTGAATTGAAAAAGTGGAACTTTTGGTTGGTAAATATGAGTTACTTGGTTGTGTTAATTCGGATAAGGATTTATGAAGAATTGTGTCAGTATGAGTAAAAGTCGGTAATTTGGTTTGTTGGATTAGTTGGAAAGGAAAATATGATTTATCTGGTTGAAGTTAATTGTACACAGGTACCCAATGTTGTTGTAATGATGTTGCGTATTTAAGATGATTTTCGAGGAACGTGTAAATAGGAGATGGTAAAGTTGTAGTTATGTTTTATGATGATTGGGAAGTAGTCGCCGTTGTAATTATGTTGAACGTTTAGAGGTGTTGTCTTATGGATCTAAGTTCGAAGTATTCGATAACTACAAAAGTGTAGAATACCTGTTGGGATGGAATTTCCGAAGAGTTAAGTCGAAAGTCTTTTGTTATGTCGATTTTGGCAATTGAGAAGTTGGGAATAAAATGGGTAGACTTAATACTTTGCAAGTAATCAGAGTGCGCAGCGAACGCGTGGTGTTGTACAGTTGTTCATGCGTGAGCAACAACGATGTTGGTAGTTGGTTGCGTTGATGCCATGTTTAAGTTGTGTGTTCGTATGTTGTTGCGTTCTAGTTCTTAAACCAGCGAATTCTTAAGTTGGTTACTCTTTATGTTGTGATGTTAAGTTTCAGGTGTATTACTTGAGTAGTATTCGGGTTGATTTCGCCGTTGATGTTATGAATTGTTTGTATTAAACGTGGGTTGCCTTCGGAGATGAGAGTTGATTAGTCAGATGGAATGAGTAGTTGGAGTAGTGGAATCGGATAAATTTTCGAGGACGAAAATGTTCTAAGTGGGGGAGAATTGTAACGCCCATTTATTTAATTAAGTATTTAATTAAATATACTTGTAGTATGTTGTGTTGATTCGCGTTGATTTGAGTATTTGTGTCGATTTAAGTTGATTCCGGAATATCGGAATATTATGTTGATGTTTCTAAGTTGGTTCGAGTTGAATTGATTTAATAAGTTGATTGCAGTTGTGGAAATTAATATTGAATATTTTTCGTTTATGGTTGAATATGTTGATTTGGTGGTTTGGACGATTTATGTGATAGTCGGTAATTAGTCGATTTAGTCGAGAGAAATAATATTAGAATTAATATTATAGAATTATAAGAGAGGGTTTTAATTAAGTGGGCTTAAGTGTTGTGTTGGAAGTAGTAGAATAAGGGATAAGAAGCATAAGCCTAATAGATATTAGAAATTATAATATTAGGTTTATTAATTAATAGAAATAAAATAAAAAGAAAAGTGGAGGAGGCAGTAAAGGAAGTTAGAGAAAAATAAGGAGAAGAAGTTAGGGGTATCAGTAAAGAGAAAGAGGAGAACGAGGAAAAGTTGGAGAAAGAGGGATATGAGAAGTTGTCGTCGGAAAGTCAAGTCGGAAAAGTCGGTCGGAGATTCGAGCGACCATCAATTAAGGTAAGGGTGGGGTTCAATCTCTATAACTGGGTATATGGTAGACCGTATGTGGGGTTGGGTTGTATAAATTTGTGCCATGGATTAATTGTGGGTTCTTGCTGCAAATTTTAATTGAATAAGTTGTTATTTTTGTTGTATATGTGTTGGTGTGTTCGTTGTATTGCTATTGGAATTTATAAGAAAGTTGATTGTGTCAATGAAATTACTGTTGAACCTTGTTACATGTTGAAGTCGTTGTATCGGTTATATTTTTGAAATGTGTGGTGTTAGTTTGGACTGTGAGTATAAAATGATGCTGCAAAAAAAATTGGGTGAGGAAGAAAAATGAATTAAAAATTCTCTGAATGCAAGGCATCTTGGTGGCGCAAGCCACCTGGGAAACCAAAGGGGAGTGGCGCAAGCCACATGGTCTAGGGGTGGCACAAGCCACCTTCTCCTTTAACAAGGATGTGGCGCAAGCCACTCATTTTCTATGGCAAGGGTGGCGCAGGCCACCCATAATTTAAGGGAAATGGCACTTTTGGTTTTGTTGTTTCTGGCAAGTGGAACTTTAATGGCTTTAGGCATATAATTGAAATTAGTAACATGAAACCATGTTGAGGGCCACATGAAACCATGTTGAGAGCCACCTGATGATGTGGGGGCCACCTGGTTTGTTTTGTCTGTTTTAAGAGAAAATCTATATTTTAATATTTTAGGTGTTAGATATTGTTTTGATTAATTAAAATACATAGTTAGATTAATTAGTAGATGGTTTTATGCTGATGAAGGGAAATACATGGTAGCAACTCAGGACTATCAGTAGTGTTGATTCTAACAGAAAAATGAATTTTTAGCAGGATGGTATTTTGATAGAATTGTGAGAACAGTGTTAATTTGGTGACAGAAAAATGTTGGAATCAGTAAAATAGAATTTAACAGGAATAGTAGGAAATTATTGGTAGCAGTAATAGTAGTAAAAACAGTACCGATTTAGTCGACCGGGTGAAATTACGCGGTAAAATTGGTTGTTCGGAATTTAACGAAAATTGTCGAGGTAGTTTGTAATAATTGGTAGGTGATTTTAGTCGGTTTAATTTGTTGAATTCGTGTTGTATGTGTGGACTTCTTGTACAGTTGCTTATGTAGTTTTGTTCCGGTTTATGGGCATTTTTAAGTCGTAGGTCGAAGGACCAATGTTGATGTTAAAGTTGTAGGTCGTATGACCAACGTTGATGTATATAAGTTGTAGGCCTATGGCCAAAGTTGAATTGTGTTGAATTAAAGTTGATATGTGGTTTGTTATATGTTGTTCGGAGTTGGTTGTTGTTTGTGTTGAGTCGTTGCATCATGGCATGGCATTATTAAGTTGGCCTGGATTGGCAATTTTTAAGTTGGAGCTGATGCTCACCACGTTGGCCTGGATTGGCAAAATTACTAAGTTGAAGGCTTATGCCTTGCAGATACCTCGATAACCTGGTATATTTTAAGTTGGGAGTTCTGCTCCGTTTCTAAGTTGGGAGTTTTGCTCCAATGGTACCACATGCATATGCATAGTCGAGTCGTATCCTGTGTCACATTACTTATGTTGTTTGTCTTGATTGTGTTTTGCTGAAGTTGAGTAAGTTGTTTATGTTGTCCAAGTTGATAAAGTTGTTCATGTTTCTTAAGTTGATAAAGTTTTTCATGTTGCTTAAGTTGATAAAGTTGTTCATGTTGCTTAAGTTGATAAAGTTGTTCGCGTTGTTTAAGTTGATGAAGTCGATTATGTTGATGTTGAAGAAGTTGACTAGGTTGAGTATATTTGTTGAAGTTGATGAAGGTGTTTACGTTGATTTCAGAGTTGACGTTGGTTATGTGATTAGGTTGATTGTAGTGATTATGTTGTAAATGTTGATATGTGTAATAAGTCGATAAAGTATGTTGATAGATTGTGGATTATTGTTAAAGTTGCGGTTGTCGTTGTTAAGTTGTGATGAATTGAAGTTGTATATTATAAGTTGTTATGTTGATGTGTTGGTTGATTTAAGTTGTTGTTGTTACTAATTTGTATTGATTTGAGTTGTTTGTTGGTGTTGTATAATTTGCCGTTTAAAGTGGTGAAATTTGTATGATTCTAATCTAATATACTGTTTATCATACACTCGTTTATGTTGGTTGATATCTCACCCCTTCTGTTTGAATGTTACCCCTATGTTGGTAACGTGCAGGTTAGCAGAGATGAAGGTCGTTTATCTTCATTAGTTGAGTCGGTGATGTCGCTCTGATATGTAACACTCGGGGGGGTGAACGCTTAGTTGCTCTGTTGTTGTTTTAAGTTGTTTCCATGAAAATATGTTGTTACTAAGTTGTTTAAGTTGAACAAATGACATATCATGTGTAGTTGAATATTTGAGAATCTGCTACGTAGTAGTGAAAATTATTTTGGTTTCCAAGAGTGAATAAAAGTTGTTATTATAGTTTCATCCGAATTAAAAGTGTTATGTATCGATGTACTATTTGATTTAAATGAATAAGTTTTTAAAGTTGTAAAAATGTGGCATCCTATTTGTATACTTGTTGATTGAATTTTTACTACTCTGATTTTCAATATATTTGCCGGGTAGAAATGGGGTGTTACAGTGACACTGGCAATCTTGAGGCTTGATCCACCTGGAAGGGAGCAGCCTTGTGCTTAATCCTTAAATTGGGAGTCCTCTTGATCCATTGTTGATGTTTGGGAGGTTAGACAAGTTGAAGATCATGTCATTTCTTAATTGATCCTTTGTCTAAGAACTCTGAGAGGGCTTGAAACCCTAAATTTGATTGTAGTGGATGCTCACCCATCTTTGGGGAGACTGATGAGGCATGATGGTTCCTCCATATTGTGATGATGATTTTCACAATGATGGGAAATCTTAGTGGTCAAAATTTGGGGTATGACAGTTCGGAGTGAACACTCGACCACTCCTTGTTATGCCCCTCGTGCCTACTATGTTGGTAACCTCAGGCTCTAGAATTACCAAAGGCTTTCCTCCCACATAATCAATTATTTCATAACTCTAAGGTACTGCCTTGGTGCTTTTGAAGGGGAACGGTGTAGGAACAAAAATGTTTATGGGCTGTAATCGTTTTATCGACACTTGTATTTCCCTATTTTGGTATACATTTCAATGGGTTCTAGGCCTCCTCCGTTATTAGGATATGGCTCAAGGGTTGCTACCTTTTCACTGGTCATTGAGCTAGTTAATTGGATTACGCCTTGGTCCATTAACTTGTGAAAACATGCCTTAAAATTCTCACATTGATCTGGTTTTGTCAAACAGATCTCAGAACCATCATGTAAACTTGTCAAGAAACCACGGTCGTGTAACTTCTTTCTAACTACCACCATTAAGTTTTTCATTTTTCCCACTTCCTTTATTATTGCAAAATGCTCAGATTCTTCGATAACATTAACTGTCGGTTCATTATGACCAGGCATAGGATTAGTTTTCACATTTGGTTTCTCTTTTGTGAAATTGAGTATCTTCTGGTCAATGAGCTCTTGAAACCCGATTTTGAACATTATGCATTCTTTAGTGGAATGACATTCATATCCTGCGTGATACACATATTTGGCATTTGGATCGTACTTTAGAGGATAAGGAAAAGTTGCAGGCTTCAACTCTTTTGGCACAACTGCCCCACTATGAATCAAGTAAGGTAACAAATGAGTGCATGATATTGGAATTGGATCAAAATGAAGATGTCTATTCTCTTGCCCATTCCCCTTCCTTGTTTGATTATGATATTTCATTTGACCTTGATATTGATTCCCTTGTGTTGGATGCTGATTCTAAGGAGGATATTGCCTTTAAGGAGGTTGCTGATATGGACAACCTTGAGATCGCTGGTATGGAGGACCCAGGGGTTGCTTATATTGAGGACCCCGGGATTGCTGATATTGAGGACCCTGGGATTGTTTATATTAGGCAGAAACGACATTGGGGAATTGGCAGTATGGCACTGGAGCCATCGATATTTGACATTGATGACTTGTCACAACATTTGTGTCCCTTTCTATATTTTTAGGGAAACTCCTCTGAGGTTTCTTGATTTCTGGCTGGCTGCCTACAATAGTACTATGGATCTTCCCGATTTTCAGACCGTTTTCGATCCTTTCACAAATTACTACCAAGACAAAAAGCCTGTGGATACATTACCAACCATTTTTTCATAATACTGCCCCAGTAGAGTATTCATGAACACGTCCACCAATTCTTGTTCACAAAGTTGGGGTTGTACCTGTGCAACCATTTCTCTCCACATCTGGGAGTGTTGTTTAAATGTCTCGTGGTTTTTATGTACTTCATTATGCAAATGTAGTTTGTTAGTTTCCATGTCAATATTATATTTGTATTGTCTTAGGAAGGCATCAGATAAATCCTTCCAAGACCTGATTTTGTTCCGTTCCAAGCTCATGTACCAGTTCAGGAAAGCCCCACTTAGGCTATCCTGAAAGTAGTGGGTTACTAACTAGTTGTTATTATTGTAGGAAGCCATTTTTCGGCAATACACTATGATGTGGATTTTTGGGCAACTCACGCCTTTGTATTTCTGGAAGTCAAAAGTTTTGAACTTTGGTGACATAAACATGTTTAACACCAAACATATTTCCATAGCGTCCATCCTGTAAGCACTGAACCCTTCGATAACTCTGATTCTAACTTCAAGAATTTGGTACTTTTCCCCAGCTTCTACAATAGGTTGTAGTTTATGAGTAGTTAGCATTGAGCACATTTCTTGATTAGCATATTGTGGTCCGCAAAAGACAGGATATGGAACTTCAATGTAGTAAGGTGGAGTAGGGCCTTGGTGAACATTGTCAATCATAGAAAGTATTTCATAAGTCCTAGGCATTTGCTATAGGTGAGAAATTCCAATATCGTCAATAGTGATCACTTGAGGAGCGTAATTGAATGACATCCTATGAGTTGAGACAACAGTAGGCCAACAAAACCCGGACTGAGACTCAGGATGAGTAGCAAGAGGTTGGGTGGCGATTATAGGTTCTTCTTGAATAGTTGCTGGTGCTTCTTCCTCCTTCCGTAGTTCTTGGACAGCCTCAAAGATCATATCTACCTTGGCATTGACTTGGTCCATGTCCTCTTGTAGTGCCACATGTTTTTGCTCGAAGTTCACCATGATCTTTTTTTGGTTGGCCATTGTCAGATATCGATGTCAGGGAATTGTCATAGTGAATTGGTGTAAAAGATAGTATGAGTTTTTGAACATGAAATTTATGTTGATGCATGAATGCATGCAAAAATATTTTTAATTTCCTTGGAAATGGTATGCATATGCTAATTTGATTTTTTAAATAATGATATAATGCCATGGTATGAAATATCATAGGTTTAATGGTTTGACATATTCTAGATAATTCGAACATGATTCTCAAGGTAGGTAGAGTTTTAGGTTTTCTGCAACTCATATCCTTCTCACAGGTAGGTTTTAGTCTTTGAAAAAGGTCCCTAAAAAGGCCCATAGAGTCATGGATCCAAATGAAAATACATCACCGTAGAAAATGCTTGTAGGAAAATGGTACTTCCAAGTGAATCTAGTCTAGGTGAGGTTCTCGTGGCAACCCAACGAGTCATACGCCAAGTAGGTCAACATGACTATCCACGATTTTATTCTGTGTGTATACTCAAGCTCGGGTAGGAAGCTTTTCTCTAAAATAGCATCATGAAACCTAACCTGCAATTGAAGACCAATAAACAGATATATCCAGAATATATCAAATATATAAAGAGGTAAGTGCAATAAAAAGGCAAGTAAATAGTAAAGAAATAAATATTAACACTCAAACACACAAAGAAAACAACCAAAACCGGACTTGACTCGCTTAGAAAACCTGATCCCCAGCAGAGTCGCCAGCTATCACGTCACGAAAAATACTTGAGCGTGATGAAAACTCGAAATACAACAGAGTCACCATCGAACTTTATTCATTCTAAAGGAAAGGGAAAATATCGATAAAACCCTGTAGCGGGGAAATTTGTGAGTGTAAGCTATTGATTAACTTAACTCAAAAATAAACAAGAGTCGCCACCGCACTTTTATTTTTATCCAAAAAGGAAAGGAAAAAAGAGCGAACAAAACCTAAAGAGTTCTAAAAGAACAAAGAGATAAAGGGTAAGGGGGGTTGGTTATGTAAAGGGAAGGTTTTACGCACCCAATACATCTATAGTACTCTATAGGAGCCCTTTGATGTATTCATGCTTTTGGTCTGAAAATGGTTTGTTTGAAAGAGATTGGGGAGATGAGAAGAGAATTATTTTTTAATATTTTTGTGTTTGGAGAGACTTATCGCCTCATGCCTACGTACCCACGATGTGCAATGTAGGATCAAAACCTCGTAGTTCGTGGTACAAAGAACAAAAATTTGTTTGTTTTGGTTGATTTTAAGTGCAAAGACAATTCGTCATTTCCAAGCTAATAATTCCACTTAAAGAAATGAATCATGTCTAAACTTATGAAAAGGTTTAAAAGGAAAAAGTGCACGAGGCACAAAAAAAGAGGTTTATGAGTTTTGGTGTTTTTTAAAATCTTTTTGAAATGATCAAAATATGATTAACATGGATTGACATTTATTAAAGAAAACAAAGCAAAGTTTAAAAATCATTTGACCAAAGTCAAGGTTTTATTATGAAAGCGGTTTAAAGTTTGAAAACAAGAAGGTTTTGAAAAAGAGAGGAGATTTTGAAAATTGAAGAAAGGGTGGAGAAGAAGTGACTATCCTAATGTATAAAGTAAAAGCTAAGGATAAGAAAGATCTAACCACAAATGTAACTATCTTCACCATAAACCAAACAAAAGAATAAGGCTTCAAAGTCTTCAAACCATAATTCCAAAGCAAAGGGGAAAGGTCCTAGTTCTAAGTCTAAGGATCCAAGAATAGCATTGAAGTCCAAGGTCTAAGTGCAAACTCCATGTCCATTGCAAAGGATAGTAACCGTAGTCCAAGATTAAGAGCACAAGTCTTTTAGAGGTTTTGGCCTTTATTAATGTTTTTTGAGTAAAAGTCGAGATCTTTTTTAGCACGAGGTCGCCTTCTCTGAACACACGAGGTCGAACCTTCTTGTCAAAAGCTTTCTTTATTCTCTGTTGATACAATTGGCCATAACACAAGGTCGTCATTATTTTCTCTTCAATCAAATTTAACTGATCATATCTACTCTGACACCATTCAGCCTTAGACAATTCAGCTTCCATCAAAACTCTCATAGAAGGGATTTCAACTTCTACTGGGAGCACTGCTTCAATACCGTAAACAAGAGAGAAAGGGGTTGCCCCTGTTGAAGTGTGGACGGATGTACGATACCCATGCAAAGCAAAAGGGAGTATCTCATGCCAGTCCTTGTAAGTAACAACCATCTTATGAACAATCTTTTTGATATTCTTATTAGCAGCTTCAACAACCTCATTCATCTTAAGTCTGTAAGGAGAAGAATTATGATGCTCAATCTTAAACGCATTGCATAATTCCTTCACCATCTTGTTATTCAGATTCGACTTATTATCAGTGATAATCTTGCTCGGAATACCATACCGACAGATGATTTGGTTCTTGATAAACTGAACCACTACTTGCTTGGTCACATTGGCATATGATGCCGCTTCAACCCACTTGGTAAAATAGTCAATAGCCACCAATATGAAACGATGTTCGTTTGACGCCTTAGGCTCAATCATTCCAATCATATCAATGCCCTACATGGAGAAAGGCCATGGAGAAGAGATAACATTGAGAGGAGTTGGAGGCACATGAATTTTTTCAGCATAGACCTAGCACTTATGGCACTTCTTCACAAATTTGCAACAGTCGGATTCCATTGTCAGCCAAAAGTAACCTGCCCTAAACATCTTCTTAGCCATTGCATGACCATTGGCATGGGTACCAAAAGATCCTTCATGAATTTCTTTCATCAACATGTCTGCTTCGTGTCTATCCACGCATCTGAGCAAGACTATGTCATAATTTCTTTTATACAGCACATCATCGTTCAAGAAGAAACTACCAACCAATCTTCTCAAAATCTTCTTATCTTTCCTGGATGCCCCAAGTGGGTACTCTTGATTCTTAAGAAAGCATTTAATATCATAATATCACGGTTTATCATCAACAACCTCTTCAACGGCAACCACATGAATTGGTCTATCAAGCCGCATAACATCAATTTTGGGCACATTATTCATCCTATTCACCACAATCATGGAGGATATAGTTGCTAAAGCATATGCCATTCGATTTGCTGCTCTGGGTACATGGTGAAACTCAACCTTACTGAAGAAAGTTAACAACCTTCTTGCATAATCTCGATAAGGAATCAAATCAGGTTGATGTGTCTCTCATTCTCCTTTAATCTGATTAATCATTAGGGCTGAATCTCTGTATACATCAAGAATCTTGATTCTTAAATCAATAGCTTCTTCCAAGCCCATAATACATGCTTCTTACTCAGCCGCTTTATTTGTGCAAGTGAACATCAACCTTGCAGTGAAAGGAATATGAGAACCATGAGGAGTAACAATTATCGCTCCAATACCATTGCCATACTCATTAACAGCTCCATCAAAAATCAAACCCCAACGGGATCCAGGCTCAGGTCCTTCATCAGGTAATGGTTCTTCGCAATCTTTAACCTTTAGATACATCACATCCTCATCAGGAAAATCAAACCTGATAGGTTGATAATCAACAATTGGCTGGTGTGCCAAATGGTCAGCCAAAACACTTCCTTTTATTGCTTTTTGAGTTCGGTACTCGATACCATATTCTGACAACAACATTTGCCAACGAGCAATCCTCCCAGTTAAAGCAGGCTTTTCAAAGATATACTTGATCGGATCCATTTTTGATATCAACCAAGTCATATGATTCAACATATACTGGCGAAGGTGCTTGGCAGCCTAAGCTAAAGCACAACATGTCTTTTCAAGCATTGAGTACTGAGACTCACAATCGGTGAACTTCTTGCTCAAATAATAAATGGCAAATTCTTTTCGACCAGATTCATCTTGTTGACCCAGAACTCAACCCATAGACTCTTCCAACACAATCAAATACATGATCAAAGGCCTTCCTTCCACGGGAGGAGACAAAATCAGAGGTTCAATTAGATACTCTTAAATCCTCTCAAAATCTTTCTGACAATCCTTTGTCCAGACACAACCCTGATCTTTGCGAAGAAGCTTGAAGATCGGTGCACAGGTGGCAGTCATATTGGATATAAATCGGGAGATGTAATTCAAACGTCCCAAGAATCCTCTTACTTGTTTTTCTGTTTTGGGCGCAGGCATTTCCTGAATAGCTTTAACTTTGACAGGATCAACTTCAATGCCTTTTTGGCTGACAATAAAGCCCAACAATTTTCCAGAACGGAAACCAAAAGTGCATTTATTAGGATTCAAACGGAGCTTAAACTTTCTCAAACGTTGAAACAACTTCAATAAGTACTCAATATGATCCTCTTCAGTCTTCGACTTACAAATCATATCATCCACATATACCTCAATTTATTTATGCATCATATCATGGAACAAAGTAGTCATAGCTCTCTGGTACGTTGCACCAGCATTTTTCAAACCGAAGGGCATCACTCCGTAACAGAATGTTCCCCAGGGTGTAATGAATATTGTTTTTTCCATATCCTCGGGTGCCATATTTTTTTTATTATAATAGGAAAATCCGTCCATAAAAGAAAAGATATTGAATTTAGCAATATTATCTACCAACATGTCAATGTGTTGTAGTGGAAAATCATCTTTCGGACTCGCTTTATTCAAATCTCTATAGTCGACGCACATTCGGACTTTTCCGTCTTTCTTTGGAACAGGCCGAATATTGGCCACCCATTGCGGATACTCAGAAGTCACAAGAAAACTAGCATCAATCTGCTTTTGAACCTCCTCTTTGATCTTCACAGTCATGTCAGGATGAGTTCTTCTCAATTTCTGTTTCACAGGTGGACATTCAGGCTTTAATGGAAAATGGTGCTCCACAATATCAGTATCAAGACCATACATGTCTTGATAGGACCAAGCAAACACGTCAACATATTCTTTAAGAAGCTCCACAATCCTCTTCTTAACATCTGACTGAAGCAGTGCCCCAATCTTGACTTCTTTTATATCATCATCTGAACCCAGATTAACCAATTCCACTGGCTCTTCATGAGGCTGAATGGTTTTTTCCTCGTGCTCAAGCAACCGAGAAATTTCATCTAGAATCTCCTCAATATCCTCTTCTTCTGCTCCAAACACAGGGAACTCAAAGTTGGGAGGGGGCATAGGGTCATTGTTTTCAATGGGTTTAAAAATCAATCTGCACAATGATTTATGTTTGATTTTAGAATATGAACAGGAAGTGCAAGTATCATGCAGATAAAAGTAATCATCACATTATTATTATTATTTTTGGTTTTTTATGTTACCATTTTTTCAGAAATAAAGCAAAAAGGGAAAATATAATATGGATAAATAAAATAACATTTTATTGATGATGATAAAATTTGAAACAAATCCCTCACAAATTAACTTTCACCTAGGGCAGAGTGAAAGGATTTTTGAAAGAAACAAAAACAAATTACTTTGAAATATGAACACTAGTGGGAACATCAACAACTATCCAATTCTGGAAGATCTGTCCATGTGTCACAAATTGGGAAGCTCTTCTTCTTCATCATCTTCAATGATGGCACTGACTTCATATTCATGTTCCTTAAACTTCTTCCGAGGGGAATAAAAGGCACATATGCATCCTCCGGGGACATATACCCGGGGTCTTCCAAATAAGGCTCTCAGTCTTCAGAAGGAATGACATCACTTTCAAAACCAAACGGGATGTAGCCTACAGGGTCATCTTCAAGAATTGCAGCCGTAGAATGATCTTTGTTGATGAATCTGGCACTGTGAAAGGCCTCATTAATATGCTTCAAATATCTTCTGACTGTACCAGGCGTAAAGCCTAAACCAGTTTTGCCTAGGTTATCAACCACATCAATGACTCGACCTCAACCATCAGATCGACCAGTCTTTAATACATGCAGAGCATCCTTCAAAGAAGACATGGGCAACTCATTCTTCTTAACAGATTTATCATCAATAGAAAGAGCTTGGAATGGAGTCCCAACAGTCTCATCAGCATCAACATACGAAAAGGATGAAAGATTGCTCACCAGCATCGCTTGCTCACCTCCAACAATTACTAGCTTATCATTCTTAACAAATTTCAATTTCTGATGGAGAGTCGAAGTCACTGCCCCAGCCTCATGAATCCAGGGTCGGACGAGCAAACAACTATAAGCAGTATGGATATCCATTACTTGAAAAGTAATCTGGAAGAAGCATGGTCCTATTTTGATTGGAAGATCAACTTCTCCAATCACAGTCTTTCGAGATCCATCAAAAGCTTTAACAACAACCCCACTATACCTCATGGGAGGACCTTAGTAAGAAAGCCTTGATAAAGTAGATTTTGGCAAGACATTCAAAGAAGAGCCAGTATCAACCAACACATTAGAAAGTGAATCTTCTTGACAGTTCATGGAGATATGTAAAGCCAAATTGTGATTTCTCCCCTCTTCGGGTAACTCTTCATCACAAAAGCTCAAATTATTACATGTTTTGAGGTTAACAATAATTCCATCAAACTGATTAACTGTCACATCATCCTCAACATATGCTTGTTCCAATACCTTCTGCAAAGATTTCCTATGAGCTTCAGAATTCATCAGTAAGGACAACACTGAAATCTTGGACGAGGTGTGCAAGAGTTGATCTACAACACTGTACTCACTCTTCTTGATCAATTTCAGTACTTCATCCTCATAAGCCTTCGAACCACTGAACTGACCAAAAGCATCGACATTACTCTCATCTTGATGTTGTTTGCCAGCAACAACACTCTCCACAATCTTTGGAGGCTCAGGAGAAAAGACACGACCACTTCGGGTCACTCTACTCATGCCAGCGATGCTTACCACAGAAGACAAAGAAGTAATGGGCAATTCCTTACCATCTTCTACCATGGTAGCATTGTACTTATACGGAACAGCCTTGTCAGATTCATATGGTACTGGACCGGGCAACCGAATGACCAAAGGCGTAACAACGGTCTTCCGACTATCATAAGAGAACTCGTTCAGGAATATTAAAGCGTGGTGCAATAACATTCACCTTATTATGATATTCATCTCTTTTAGCAGTGACTTCAATCAAATTTTCATCCATCATCCTTTGAATGTCCCTCTTCACTATCACACAACCACGCGGATTCACGGAACAGATGCAACAAGCTGCATAGTCATGATCAATATCATGGTATTCACTCAAAAGTGCATGCATTTCCACAAGAGATCTTCGGATCCAACAGATATCAAAGATTTTAAATGTACTAGGACAACCATAAACCATATTGACAGACGCCTTGCCATGATTGGGCAGCGGATTCGATTGTACATTAGGGTTGGAATCTTCGAAAGACAAAATACCACTCCTAGCCAACCTTTGAACTTCCATCTTCAATGGATAACAGTTCTCAGTATCATGTCTCGCTCCTCCATGATGGAAAGCGCAAGGAGCTTCAGGCTTATACCACCATGGAAAATCTTTTGGAACAGCAGGTGGTGGACGGGTCTGAACAAGATTTTTTTGAATTAAACAAGGAAACAAATCTGTATATGTCATCGGAATCGGATCAAAATCTTTCTGAAAATGGCCCCGTTGATAGTTCTGTTGATTAGAACGTTGTTGATGAGCAGGAGCTTCCTGAACAACAGGAGTAACATATGCAATATGTTGCTGACACTAATTGTTCCTACTATAACTCTTTTTGCGTCCTCCATGGGAAATATCATTGGTCTCACCTTCTTTCTTCTTGGCAAATCCTCCACCATACTTCTTGGAATTACCAGCAGAATTACCATCTTTTGACAAATGTCCCTTACGGACACCTTCTTCTAATCTCTTCCCCATATTAACCATCTCAGTGAAATCACTCGGGGCACTAGCAATCATACGCTCATAATAGAAAGGACTCAGAGTTTTCAGAAAAATCTTAGTTATCTCTTTTTCTTCCAAAGGAGGATTAATCTGAGCAGCAATCTCGCGCCATCTTTGTGCGTATTCTTTGAACGTCTCCTTATCTTTCTGAGCCATTGCTCGAAGCTGGTCACGATCAGGAGCCATATCCATATTATACTTATACTGTTTCACAAACGCCTCACCCAAATCTTTGAAAGTGTGAATTCGAGTACTGTCGAGTCCCATATACCATTTCAAGGCTGCACTAGACAAACTGTCTTGAAAGTAGTGAATGAGAAGCTGATTATTATCGGTATGAGTCGACATCTTACGAGCATACATAGTCAAATGACTCAACGGAAAAGAATTACCCTTATACTTTTCAAAGTCAGGGACCTTGAACTTATGTGGGATCTTCACATTAGGAACCAAGCATAACTCATGAGCATTCTTTCCAAATAGCTCTTTACCTCTCAGAGCTTTGATTTCTTTCTGTATCTCAACAAACTGGTATTGAATCTCTTCCATTCTATCATAAGCACTGACATTTTCACTTTGAGCAGTATGGAAAATTTGTTCTTCACCAAAAGGAACAGTATGGACCACAGGCGGCGGTACAGATATCACAGGCTGGACAAGAGGAACAGCTGGAACTTCAGGAGGCGGTTGTGGTTGATAACCCTCGGTAACAAAGTTAATGGGCATGCCTCAGGGGAAGCCAGGAGGCATGGAGTGTTGAGGAACACTAACAGGCGCCACAGAGATGGGCGTAGAGACAAACTCAGAAATGACTGTTCTTTGCACAGGATTTGAAAGGGGAGGAGGAGGTGGTGGTGGCTGATTCTGAGTAGCCACCAGAGCTTCCATCATAGCAGTGAGTCTTTCCAAACCATCCTTCAAAGTTGATACTTCTTCATGAAGCTCACGGTTCTCTTGTTGCAATTGATCCATCTTCTTCTTCAGATTAACTCGATTATTATATTGGTGCGACAGCTTGGCTGAATGAAGACCAAAGGAAACATAAGACACCTGGAAAAGGAAAAAAACAATTCAAGAGATGATCTTGATGTACAAGATACAAATGCAAAGTTTCAAGGAATTATAAGGCATATTGCAAATATTGTTATTTGAAATACCAAAATCTCATTCATTAATGATGAAATACCAAAATCTCATCCAAAATATCATTCATATTGTTATTTGAAATACCAAAATCTCATTCATTATTGTTATTCAAGAATCCTAAAACAATAGAGAATAAAGAAAACTAGATCCCTAGAGAATCCTATGAGAAGAAGTCCCAGCTCTATCTTCCAGCTTCTTGATATGGGCCTGCATCTGAGTCTTCTCAATCAGCAACTGATCGACGATCAACTTCCAAGGAGATCCTGAACTCTTCGGAATATCGGAAACTGGCTGAATGCAAGAGGAAAATAAATCCTCTCGCGTCTTCCTTTTTTTGTTGGCAACTTCATCTTCATTCTTCTTCTTGAAGTCTTGCATTCTCTAACTCAACAATCTGATACTTGTTCTTCCAAGCATCTCTCTTTTGTTGTATCTCGGCCAAAGCGATCTGAAGCTTCTCTGTGTCTTCCATAAGTAGAGAATAGGCTTCTTATCAGTTAGAGACAAATGTTCCTGACGCGCATAAGGCATCTTCAAAGTAATAGCTCTATTTTTAACCCACTGGAGGTAAGGTTCCGAAGAGACATAATTCGGATTTCCAAAACTTTCCTTTCCTTTTCTACGAATGTTGCGCCAAGCTTCCACAATTTCTCTCTTGAGAGCAACCTGAGATTCTTCTTCCTTGAAAAAGAGACTGGCCAAATGAATGTTCTTCGGTACCTCTCGCAAAGGATATCCCAACTGATGACGAGCCAACACCGGATTGTAGCTGATTCCTCCCTTTGTACCAAGAAGAGGCACGTTGGGAAAATCACCACAACTATCAATAATCATAGCTCCAGAAGGAACACGGCTACACCAATCAATATCAGAATGAGTGAGAGACATGATCTTCTGCAAGCAATATAAACTATCCTTGAGGTTCTGGAAAGCTGCAGACTTCGGCAAGTGAGAAATAAACCGCTTGTAAAGCAAAGGGTCACAACAGATAATCATCCCTTCACCATGGAAATTCTTGAGGTGAATAGAATGGTAAGCATCAGCAAGCAAAGTGGGAATTGGATTCCCAATCAAGAATATCTGAATAGCGTTGATGTCGACAAAGTTCTCAACATTCGGGAAGAGGAACAGTCCATAAATAAGCAAGGCAAGAATAGCCTCAAAAGCAACTGTGTTCTTCACACTAGCAAAGTGATGAGCTCTATCCATCAAGAACTTAGCGGGTAACCCAAGAATCTTTCCTTTGGTATCCATGCGAGCCTTAATCTCAGAAGCCTTTAAGTGAGTAGCCTTCGCAATAATGTGATGCTCGGGAGCGAGATCCAAACCACAGAAAATCTAACCATGAATAGGCAAACCAAGCAGGAGAGAATACTCCTCTAGCGTAGGTACCAATTGATAATCAGGAAAGGTGAAACAATGAAGCAAAGGGTCATAGAATTGAACCAAAGTAGCAAGCAATCCTTCAGCCATATCAACCTTTAAGAGAGATAAAATCCTTCCATATCTGGACTCGAACTTCTTGGTATCAGCAACCAAAGATCCTAGCTCTCTCAAACCCTCTAACTTAGAACTCTTGAAAGTATACTTCCTTGTACTTCTCCTTCCAAAATCCATAACAAAAGTACCTACAATGTTTACAATAACGCCTTTAAGTTCCTTGAAACCTTACAAAAGAATGCTCATGAATGCATGAGTGCATGAATGCAACACCCACAATCAAGATCACATAAAGCACACAGGTCAAGGTTCAAGTCACGAGCATAAAGTCAAGGGTAAGAACCAATCCCACAAAGGTATGTACTAAGGTTTTGTCTTCATTGTACCTGCAGAAAACAGCGGTTCTAACAGAGTGCCCAGGGTCCACAATCCACTATCAGACACACCAGCGAACCGATTTGCTCGGAGGTTGGTAGTTATCCTCAAGAGAATCTATCCCGAGTGTGGCATCGTGTGACAACTAAGTCGGATTTGCATCCTCATAGCTTCCGCGCCACGATCCTAAAAGGGCTAAGATGGGTTAAGCGTTACTGCGGTCCTCAGTGTTATAGGCTTCTATGGAAAAAGTAATGCCTTCATGATCACTCGATCGACATTAATAATTCCAAAGAGGCAACCACCGAGTGGATAAATTTTCAAGTTCTACTTTTTCAGGATTCGACTCCTTCAATGCTCCCTTGACTATACTATCCTCCTATCTCAAAGTGCACTCTGGTCCAGGTATAGGACCTATCTCACACACAGAGGAACTCCCAAACAGAACAAACAAGTAACAAGCAAATCAGACAAAAAGCAGTAAATAAATCAAAGTAGGCTAAACCCCTCAAGGGAGGTTATCCCCAGCAGAGTCACCACTTTTTGTAGCGGGGAAATTTGTGAGTGTAAGCTATTGATTAACTTAACTCAAAAATAAACAAGAGTCGCCACCGCACTTTTATTTTTATCCAAAAAGGAAAGGAAAAAAGAGCGAACAAAACCTAAAGAGTTCTAAAAGAACAAAGAGATAAAGGGTAAGGGGGTTGGTTATGTAAAGAGAAGGTTTTACGCACCCAATACATCTATAGTACTCTATAGGAGCCCTTTGTTGTATTCATGCTTTTGGTCTGAAAATGGTTTGCTTGAAAGAGATTGGGGAGATAAGAAGAGAATTATTTTTTAATATTTTTGTGTTTGGAAAGACTTATCGCCTCATGCCTACGTACCCACGATGTGTAATGTAGGATCAAAACCTCGTAGTTCATGGTACAAAGAACAAAAATTTGTTTGTTTTGGTTGATTTTAAGTGCAAAGATAAGTCGTCATTTCCAAGCGAATAATTCCGCTTAAAGAAATGAATCATGTCTAAACTTAGGAAAAGTTTTAAAAGGAAAATGTGCACGAGGCACAAAAAAGGAGGTTGATGAGTTTTGGTGTTTTTTAAAGTCTTTTTGAAATGGTCAAAATATGATTAACATGGATTGACATTTATTAAAGAAAACAAAGCAAAGTTTAAAAATCACTTGACCAAAGTCAAGGTTTTATTATGAAAGCGGTTTTAAGTTTGAAAACAGGAAGGTTTTGAAAAAGAGATGAGATTTTGAAAATTGAAGAAGGGGTGGAGAAGAAGTGACTATCCTAATGCATAAAGTAAAAGCTAAGGATAAGAAAGATCTAACCACAAATGTAACTATCTTCACCATAAACCAAACAAAAGCACAAGGCTTCAAAGTCTTCAAACCATAATTCCAAAGCAAAGGGGAAATGTCCTAGTTCTAAGTCCAAGGATCCAAGAATAGCATTGAAGTCCAAGGTATAGGTGCAAACTCCATGTCCATTGCAAAGGATAGTAACCATAGTCCAAGATTAAGAGCACAAGTCTTTTAGAGGTTTTGGCCTTTATTAATGTTTTTTTAGTCCAAATAAAGAAAAACAAAAGCACAAGATAATATGGTCCAAGTGGACAAAAGAAAAATGACAAAAACATAAACATGATATGATAAAACGACATAAAACATAAAAAAAATAAAGAGAGATAGGGAGCAAGAAGGAAACATAAAGAAGTTAGAAGTTAGTGGTTAGTAGCACAAGGCTCTAGTGCCATAAGCCTTCACTGATTATTCTGTTTCGCGTTATGAACTATAGCGATTAAACAATGCACTTAGGCCAAAGTTAATGAACTTGACATAAGATTGGTAGAACCAAAGCCTCTGTAACACCAAGTTTCAAAGGTTATGGACCTAATGTAAAAAAATCAATCACCATTGGGTTGACGTGATCAATCAAGGTCCGGACCACGAAAGTTCAAATTCTGAATTGGATAAAGAGGGATAAATGTTGCGCTATGTTAAGCAATCGCCGAGTAATTTACGGAGTAATTACCCTACAATGAGGCCGGTCAATAGATCTTTGTGCTAATGCATGCTAGATGAACGATATATAGATCGTCATGCGAAAGCAATACCGCATGAAAAGAAAATAGGTAACGATCTAGTCTTGATCAAGAATTCAACAAAGAAATTCTAAGATCCATAAGACTTTCATCAATCAAAATAAAAAAAGAAAATAGATTAAGAGAAAGCCAAATTAAATTACAAATTCAAGAACCTTTCATCTTCAAGTTCAATCACCTTTAATTGATAAGTTTAAGTGTGAAAACATATCACTAATTCAAAGCACCTCAAATGAATTCAACAATTCATTAAAAGATAGATTTGAACAAATGAATGTTTAATTACTTTAACCATATCCAAAGTCCATTGAAATTGAAGAGAAATTAATCTCAACAATGCATTTCAAGGCTAAAACAAGAAGAAAGGGGAAGAAGGAGGAAGAAAAACCAAAACATCCCCAAAAACAAGTGAAAATATGCATTATGTTTCGAAGTAACCGGTTACAGCATATCTGCTAACCGGTTACTTAGTTCAAAATAGGTGCAATTTTTCAAAATTAACACAGAGTAACCGGTTACTGCATATCTGCTAACCGGTTACTCTGCACCAGAAAACAGAAAATTGTGTAAAATTCAGCATGATCCATTTTCAAAACTTTTTACAAACACTTTGTGATCATGGAACTGAAATTGCACGAAATTTAAAGTAAAATCACAGCAAAAACCAGCAACTAAACAAAATTACAAGATCCAAAGGATCAAGTAACAAGAATCTCCAATGATCTACATTATGGAAGATGAAGACGGAGTTTCAACAATGGTAAAAGATGAATTACCACTTCAAATCTGAAAATTCCTTTAAATTGTTTCAATTTCCAATCACCAAAGCCTTGATCTATAAAAATTTATGAAGAAAATAAGTTTGGATGAAGGTTTAGCTCAAAGTTGAACAAGATTCAATGTGAATTCTTGTTAACTTTCAAAAGAAGAAAAGTGAGCTTTAGTGAAATTTGTGGTTGGGAAGAGAATTTGCAAGAAGGTTTGTTGGCTATCAAAAGCTTGAAGAATGAATGAAATGAAGCCTCTATTTATAGAGTTTAGGATTAGGAAAATTGGTGGTTTGGAATTAGGCTTGGATGATCAAAATTTGGATTGGAATTCAAATTTGGAGGGAATTATCAAAAGAGTGGTGATTAGTGAAGGTGCATGGTGGAAAATGATCAAAGTGATGTAGGGGAATTAAAATGAGGAGACCTAGAATATTCCAAATGTGATCAAGGGCTGAGATTGGTGCCAATTGCTGAATTTGAATTTGCCACCATTTTTTCCAAATTTTTACGAGGGTAACCGGTTACAGCATATCTGCTAACTGGTTACTTAGTGCAAATTTTGAAAAAAATACTCTTTCTGTTACACTGTTGTGGTTCCGGCTCCATTCTTTTGCTTGTCAAAGAAGGCATGGAAATAAACACATGAACCTTGGAGTCTCTTGAATAATAATCAATTAAATCTTGGAAACTCTTGATCAGATGATTTTTGAATTAATTGCGGATAAACTTTGACTTTGTTCAGATGAAATTCATTCGAGTCGAGGGACTGATGTTTTGGTATTTTTAACCTGTTCTTCCCCTGAAAATGTTAGTGAAAGAAAACAAAATATTTTTGGATTTTAATTAATGGTTAGTAAACATAAACAAATTAAGCAATAAAACAACTAACAAACACACACACACTCAAAGATCCCTGCAAGGCACAATCCTACAAAAGAGGGAATCAATGTGTGATCTTGTTTATGGCATGAGATGCAAAAAGACATGTGGGATCTTAGGGGTAAAAATTAGGGTGTTACAAACCCCATGATGAAAAAAGGAAAAGGGATGGTCTTCGCAACCAAAAGCGGATTCTGGAGTCGATTATATGTTTTCGACTCAATTACGGGTTCCGCTACAATTTGATTATGATTCAATTTCAATACAGATTTTGATTTGAATGAAAGTTAAAGCAAACATACAACATCAAAAAGCCAAATAGGATGAACGATTGCCGGTTAAAATGAAGAGAAATGTGGATTCTGTCCTCACTCGCGATGTATTTGATAAAATGCCTCAACCGAATCCTTTCTTCTTTATACTCTTGTTTTGCTTTTGTTTGTTGCTGCTGATTTTCTATTGCCTGTTGTGATGATTATGCTCAAATTGCAGCCTGTGAATTGGTTTTAGTGTGCCGTTATTTCCATTTCGGGTCTTTCACACCACGTGCTCGATGAAATGCCTATGCCGGTTTCTTACTTCTTTTCCTTACTTTTGTTTCTTGCTTTGTGATTGTGTGGTTTGCTATTGTTAATGATGGTGAATATTGAATGTTGTTGTTATGCTTGAAGTTTGGTTGAAGATGATTGAAGAATGGAGAGGACTTGGTGAATTGTTGATTATGCTTGAAGATTGATGGAAGTTTGAAGTTTGGTTGAAGATGATTGAAGAATTGAGAGTGAAGATGGATATTTTTTAGAATGAATTTGTGAATATGGTGTAGAATTTATGATTATGGAGGAGAGAAGATGGACATTTTTGAGAATGAATTTGTGAATTGTAATTTTTATAATTTTGTGATTAGTCTTTTATGGTGATCATGTGTGAAGTTTAAATAAGAATGAAATGGAGGGAAAGGTGGTTAGGGTTCAATGATTCATGGCCTTTGGATTGTGATCCATGTGATAGGTTTAAGAGAGGATGAGATCAAATCTCCAAGTTAGTTGGAGATTTTGTTAGTTTGAGTGATTTAGGTTGTTAGAAATATTTATGATAGTTAGAAGTTAGTTATGAAATGTAAATGAAACTTGGATGAAATTTGTAATTGTTGAAATTAAATTTTATTTGGTTTACTTGAAATTACATTTCATTTGGTTTACTTGAAATTGCATTTCATTCAGTTTTAGTTTGTTAGAAATGAAATGTAAATTCAAATATCATGTAAATGCAAATGTGTATCAAATTCAAATTGAAATATAAATGCTAATGCAAAAATGTTAATTTAGTTGTAATATGTAAATGGAATTAAAATGTGGTATTATGCACTTGAATTTCAATTGGGGTGTGTAATGAAATAAAAGTGATTTTCAATTTTTGAAGGAAATATGAAGCAAATGTAGTGTAATTTTGGTGTATGTAAAAGCCCTTTTTTATGTGAATAAAATGCACCTTTGTTTCATTCATCCCAAAATAGATTTTGCCTTATGTATAGATAAAGCAAAACACAAACTTTTAGATGTATTATTAGAATAAAAATGGAATAAAGATTAAACATCAAATTAAAAACAAAATGGAACAAAGATAATGCAAATAATAATAAAAATGAAGTTGTGACTTTTTTTTTTTGAAGTAGGACTAATAAAATGCAATTTGTTTTATTTATTTTGTCTTATATTAAAAATTAATTAAAGCAATGCAAATTCAATATTTGAAATACAAATTCAAATGTTAAAGATGCCAATTCAATTAACTTTTGATATAAAATAGCAAGGAAAAACAATAATGCAAAAATGCAAACAATGCAAATGAAGTTTGAAACTATTGCAAATGAATTAACAACAAAAATCAACAGAGTCGAACTTTGACTTTTATTCCAAAATATGCTAATGAATGACAATGATACAGATGAACTATGGATAAATAATTAAATGCAAATAATCATATCTTGGACCGTTTGCATATAGTGCTCAAACATAAAGATAATGATGCCTTTCACAGACACAAATGAAATTAAATACTCTTGATTATTCATCCATTTGGATCTCTGAATAATGTAATGAAATGAATGATAAAATGCATGACCAAATGGAATGATCATGCTATGCTGGTGCAAATGAGAAAGAATCAAGATAAAATTTAGGGTATGACAATCACCAATGTATAGCTATGGATTCTTTGACTCTACTTCAACATCTAACATATGCGTTTTCGTATTTGAAGAATAAAGAGAAGAAAATTCGAGGTACGCATATCAAGGAAATTCAATCCTTTCAATGTTATTTTCAAAATGTGTATAATCTTTGTCAACTTAGTCGAACTATCTATGATGCAGCTTCTACTTTGAAATAAAAGATCACTGACAAAAACCCCAAACTTAAACTTCCTTCTTGCATAAAAGACAAGTATAGTTTTTCTCATGAATTTCACCCTGCCAAATTTCTACCATTACCAACTGGAGAATTTGGCTTAGCATTTCGGGCGCCATTTCCATACTAGTTGCCTAGTGGGTCCTTGTCAGTTTTAAATAATGATTTGAAAAAACTTGTCCAAAGAGTAGTTTCAAGTTAGTAAAATATACACAACTTCCCACAACCTTTAATAATTGATTTTGATCACATTCAAGTCATAGACACCATCCAAGAAGATGAAATAAAAGGACTTCTAGAACTCACTAACTCCACTTTATGTTTTAATCTATTTACTTGTGTTGAACTGTTGTAGATGTGCCTCTTACTCCAAAAGGATCGAAAAAGAAGGGAATAAAAAAAGTGAACGATGGCAAAGAATTCGACCAACCAAAAGAAACAAAACAAGTACAATTCTTTAAGCCTTTACAAGTCTTTCTTTATCCCTTATTTATTCTTGCTCTTATTTTCCAGAGTCAGAAAAGAGGAAATGGCTCTACTACTACCACATCTACCACATCTACTCAAAAGAAATAAAAGAAATACAAAGGGGTTGTCATTCCTGATAGTGAAGGAACACAGGTCCAACCTACTCTCTGAGTCTCTTTTATTTCTTCACATTCATTCTTTATTATACTAACAATCATAAATGCGTTAGTATGAACCAAGAGTTCAAGAAGATAATAAAGGAGTCGAATTTAATGATGAAAGTGAGGTTTCTCATAGACCTATACCTCCTAATTATTTGAGTAGCTGGCAAAATGATGTTGAGGCCTCAGAAAAAGGAAAGAAGTTATTGTTGAAACTTCAACACTTCGACAAGTAAAAAAAGAAGAAAACAAAACCCCAAGCATCTGAAGCTAGTTCACTAAATAAATCAAGGAGGGAATTTATTTTCAATATTGATGATGATGATGATGATGAGG
Organism: Lathyrus tuberosus; assembly: GCA_022829125.1. Lineage (NCBI taxonomy): Eukaryota > Viridiplantae > Streptophyta > Magnoliopsida > Fabales > Fabaceae > Lathyrus > Lathyrus tuberosus. Next base: position 1,542,186 of record JALAZF010000153.1, read on the forward strand.
GGGAAGAATAAGGAGAATCTCATTTAGCTCGCAAGAAGACAAAACGCCAAAGGCAACCCACTCCTGAAGATTGCTAAGAAAATGCATACTCAAGTCCTGGCTTCAAGACATCCATAGTAATTTAAGTTTCATTTATATCTTCCTTTCGATCTACATCTCCCAATTTTATTATATAACTCGACTTTCTATTCTTTATAGGAACAACCTATTTTTGTTATACTTCCATCACTACAACCAACTACTGGCAATCTAGTCGAGGAACAACCAACTACTGGCAATCTAGTTGAGGAAACACTTGTGAGCAACCAACAGACGTGGTTGAAGATGAAAAACTTTAACAACTGCCCACTCTAGAGAAACAAAATTCTGAACACCAAACACCATCAAAAACCCCATATCCTGAGCAACCATCCACTAGTTTAGTGGATCAAAACTATGACCCTCACTCAGATAGTCCAGGCAACACTATTCCAACACCAGAAAGCCCATAACACATTGATCAACTACAGGAGGACCAAAATGTTACTTGAACATAAGAGGATTTAGACGCTGGTCAAATCCAAAAGACCAAGTCCAAAAAGAATCTCAATCTACTGTTGTTGAAGAAGAACAACCACTTATGGCTCATACTTCAACAATCTTTCAGGCAGCCAACGAGCATCCTTTCTCGACTATAACTACTATTGTTCATCCTCTAATTTGGGATTCTTCATCTAACATTTTTGACACTCCTCTCAATCGATAAGAATTAAAGGCTATCAAAGAGAGAAACCTTATAGAGGCTTTGAAGAAGTTTATGAGTAGTTAAGATCTTTCATTTGAAAAATCGCCAAGCTCTTCAATTGCTTCAGGCAATGAGCCTTTAGGTAACTCTTCTATTGTGCTGGTTCAACAATTGAAAATGAAGGTTTTTGACATGAATCTATTTCAAACCATTGAAGACAAGCCTATCGTTGTCTATGACATCAAAAACTTATGGAAACAACATAACAGTTCAAACTCACTTGGTTCTATTGTCAGATTTATCCTTGAGTTTGAGCCATTTCTTGAGCAAACTTCTCAAAACATTAAAATAAAGAAAAAGTATACCAATAGACTCAAACAACAAACTGACACCATTTCCCAACAATGGATCCTAATTACTCAATCTTAGAGTCGGATTAATGAGCTGGAGGCATATGCTAAAAGGGATAAGGATCAGGTGGCAATTTGCAATGCATACATTTCAAGATGGACAAAACAGGTGGAAGAGCTGCAACTAAAGATTGAAGAACATAGACGAAAGAATACTGAAATTGAAACCTCAAGACTGGTGAAATTCTGGCCTATGTAGACAGCAGATGCCCTAACACATGTCAAGACATTGTGCTACATAATCATTTAAACTCAGAGGCGCAACTGTAGACTGATACCTTGAATATAAGAACTGCACAATAACAGATGTCACGACATCTGATTCAACATGTTAATTAAGATTGAATTGAAAATAACATAATGATAAACAACACAAAATATGATGACTCAGTTCGGTGCAACTCACCTACATCTGGGATATACCAATCCAGGAAGAAGTAATCACTATCAGTAGTAAAGTTTTATACAAACAACCTCAGGTTTGTAGAAAGCACCCACGCTAACCTATCACTACCCAATGAAGACTTTATCATTAGAATTCACATCTAAATGATAAGAGAACCCCTTCTCACTTCCTAAATTATAGCCTGTGATTATCTAACAGTTACTACACCATAATTGTATCTACCCTATTGAAAGACACCTCTTCCAATACAAAGTTCAGTCAAGCATCCTTAACTAACAAGTTAACTTAGATTTTCTTCAAAGCTTCATCCAAGAACACTCACGATTCATTCCCTACGGGCTTCTGAATCTGTACAAGTTCCTATGTCTACCACACTGCATCAAATCGATATAGAGGGAGACTTACAATAGAAACCTATTGTAGCGCGGTTTTTGTGGTTTTGAATCACTATCGCTTTGGTACTACAGTTCGATTCATTTTTTTTATCCAATTGAAGATGATGAAGAAAGGGAAATAGATGTCTCCAATTAACCCTGCTTGCATACTGAGTTTAAACAGTCAAAACTGTTGGTTTACAGATGCGGTCAAAAGTGTGGGTCTCTCTTAGGTTATTTTGTTAAGAATAGAATGTCTGGAGGGATTCACTGGGATTTTTTTGGGATATTGTGCTCGATTGGCTGGAGGTAGGGGACTTTGGGGTTTTTTTATTAGTGTGCTCGCTAAGATTCTTTTTCAATCTCATGCCTACGTATTCCCGGGATAGGGAAATCAGAGCGATCGTAGTTCCTCCTATTCTATGGGATGAAATAGTGTTTTGGTGTCTTGTTCAAAGCCCAAGACATGAAGCTAAAGGTGGTTTATATCTTATTCAAAGCCCAAGATGTGAAGCTGAAGGGTCTATTTGTATCTTGTTCGAAGCCCAAGATGTGAAGCTAAAGGGTTTTGACTTTAGAGAGAATTTGTCATCTCTAAAGAGGGATATTTGGTCTGTTTAGCACAACTGTTGGGTGACTGATTATAAAGGAGAATTACTTTAACTGGGATATGCGAATCCAGCAATGCCATAATTTCCTTTATAGGGGATTTTTAACCTGAAGGAGAAGACATTAACCCAATTTAGAGCAATGCCATCGTTCCTTAGGAATTTCTCATGCTAAAAGAGGGACAGTGGCGTGGATGTAAATAATCCAGAGGCTTGCCGCTTACAGCAATTAGACAAGGGAAAAGGAGTTGTTGATGTTTGTATGCTATGACCAAAGCATGATTTGATGCTAAAAGGTTGATTGAATCAAACGGGGATTTCTTTATACAAAGCGTAAGAGGAGGCTATTGACCCAACAAGAGGATGCTTGTGTGTCTCGTACGAAGCCCGGGGATAGAGGCTAAAAGGGTTGACTCAACAAGAGAGTGTTTTTATATGTGTCTTGTACGAAGCCCAAGACGGAGGCTAAAAGGCTTTGACTCAACAAGAGAGTCATTTATACTCACCAAGAGAGTTATTTGTATCTCGTATGAAGCCCGAGATGGAGGCTAAAAGAGGATTGACTCAACAAGAGAGTCTTTTATACTCAACAAGAGAGTGTTTTGTATCTCGTACAAAGCCCGAGATGGAGGCTAAAAATGTTTGACTCAATAAGAGAGTCTTTTATACTCAACAAGAGAGTGATTTTGTATCTCGTACGAAGCCCGAGATGGAGGCTGCAAAGGTTTGAATCAACAGGATAATCTTTTATACTCAACAAGAGAGTGTTTTGTATCTCGTACAAAGCCCGACATGAAGGCTGCAAAGGTTAACTCTGCTGGGGAGAATCATTGTACAAAGCCCAAGAGGAGGCTAGGGTTACTGTTTCAGTTAAGTGACAGGTCTAGTATGTTGGTTAAAAGAGAAAATCAGTTCTTATATGGGTAATGTTGTACTCATGGATTTGATCTGAGGACCGGGATTATTTCCCGTTGTTTAAGGAAATGGGGAATCCGAAGGGTATTGAGACTGCCCAAGTCTACGAGTGTTTTTTCCTATTTTTGAAAGGAACTTGAGAATGTCTTCGAGACTCAAGGAGATTAGACTGTCCAAGTCTAGAGTTTCATCTTTTGTACTATGCTTAAGAGACAGTCCGTTCGCGGTAAAAATATCTAGACTCTTTGAAAGACTGTTCTATTAAGATGACTAATTCCTGTTCCTATACCTTTAAGAGGTCGTCGGGACAATTTGTACGAAGCCCAAGAGGAGGCGAGAAAAACTTTTAAGGAGCCGAAGGGACAATTTGTATGAAGGCCAAGAGGAGGCTATCTTCCCGGAGGAAGGATCTTTATACGAAGCCTAAGAAGAGGCTGTGAAAACTTCTAAGAAGCCGACGGGTCCTTGTACAACGCCCAAGAGGAGGCGGGGATGCTTTTAGGAAGCCTGTGGGTCCTTGCACTAAGCCCAAGAGGAGGCTGATGAACAGTTCCATAAGGGGTTTCACTTGGAACATTGGCCTTCTATATATGAACTGTTCAAGGGGGAGATTTCTTAGATCTAGTTATCTAAAATTGTTGTAAAAGAAAATTCTCATGGTTAAGGTTATGTTTGAAATATCCGGGAGAACGTCGGATGTAAGGAGATGGGGTTTTGTCTAATTCTAAATGTAGTTGTTGGGGAAACTCTAAATATCTATACTAGTATTACACATTCGATATGAGTTTATGAAAGAAGACTTACAGTGAAACAACCCCACAGTACAGTTATATACATATGAAAGCGGTAAATGAAAGCAGGTAAACACTTACTCGGTTGTAGAGCTTCCATGCTGTTTGGTTAGTTGTTCAACAAAGAAAACTTTGATAACAATATTATATTCAAAATCAAAGGAGAAATTGCTTTGAAAGGAAAATTGGGGCTTACAGCTCAAGGAGAGGCCCATGGTTTTATCAGTGATCGCACTGTCATTTTGTAAGGGACTTATACAAGTGACTGAGGCCCAAGAAAGGTTTTTTTGTACAAGGGAATGGGTCTTACACTCTCTCAAGAGGCCCAAAAATGATTGAAAGAAACAAATATGGGTCTTATAGCTCAAGGAGAAGCCCAGCGGTTAATTTTGAAAAGGGCGACGATCGCGCCGAGGTTTTGAAAACACCGTGGGTCTTATACAATGACTGAGGCCCAAAAATTTTTTGGTTTCAAAAGGGGATTGGGCCTTACACTCTATTAGAGGCCCAAAATGGTTTTGAATGGGTCTTATAGCTCGAGGAGAGGCCCAGATGGTTTGTTTTAAACGGGCGATGATTGCGCCGAACTTTTGAAATACAATGGGACTTATACAACATTTGTGGCCCAAAATAGGTTTGCGTTTACAAAGAATTGGGTCTTACACTCTATTAGAGGCCCAAAAGTGTTTGAAAAAAGTTTGATGAGGGTTGAATTAATCAAAACCCTAATTTGTTTCCAAAATGTATTTTAATTGAATAAACAATTCAATTAAAATGATCAAAATTGTTTAACATGTGGAAAACAAATTGTGATCTTGGATTAATGTTTCAAAAATCATGTGTTTGACCTACAAAATGATTAGAAATCATTAAAATTTGCAAAATTAAGAAGGAAAAAATATTTTAAATGTCAAAAACAATTAAAATATTAATTCTTGGCAAAATATCAATTATATGAAACAAATAATATTTTTGGGATTTTTTGATAGAATAAAATATTTTAACATTTTTGTGAATTATTAAAAAAAGAACCAACTCAAAATCATTAAAACTCAGAGAGAAATTAATTTTTGAATCAATTAAATAAAATCACAAAATTCAAATATTTGAATTTTCAAAAAAGGCGCCAAGAACAAGGGCAAGAACACGCGCCACCCTCTATTTCTGCAGATTTGCGTTTTCTATTCAATCTCACTGAATACTTGATTATATCATGCAATCTACATATCAATCTACTCGTTTCAACCTCACGATCATGACTATGGTCTTTAATTTCATTTATTTTAAGCATGGAATAAGAAATCAAAGAGAAACCTCAAGAATCCTAAATTCTGCATGAAGGTTCAGAAATTCCATACACGATTCATACAAAGCAATTGATTGAGGGTAAACACTCTATGCATGATTATGAACATATGGCCAAATTATTGTGCAGCAAAAATTGCATGGATCATAGAGTTAGAAGAGCTCATGCTCACCTCTTGCAGCTGGTGATCGTGTTTTGGGTTAGAGGTGTTAGAGCTAGGTTCCAATGATCTGGATAGCTTCCCTAGGTGCCATGGAGTGTGTCTGGATGCTTGGAATGGATTGAAATCATCTGGAACTTAAGATGGTAACCCAACTGCAAATCTGTCAAAGGCTTGAGCAATTGGCTAGTGATTTTGTGATTTTGGTGTTCCAGATGTTATGTGAGTGTTTGGATCACTTCTATATGATGTTTATGAGGTGTATGTGTGATTGGTTTGGTTGGAATTGCTCTCAAACTCAAAACCCGATAGTGACTTATTTTGGAAGGCAAATTTGGAAGTGAGAAGGTGATTTTGAGGAAAGCATCTGTTTGATGGCTTTGGTGTACTCAAACTGAGCACAAATGAGCTCTATTTATAGTAGAGCAAGTTTGTTTTGGGATCAATAGTGAATGGCAACTGCAGCAGAGGTTTGGCCAATGTTGATCAATAGGAATCCAAGTCTCCTCTAGCCATTGACTAGAGGTTAGAGCATAGAGCTGTGGTTCCCTAGTTGTTGGATGAATCTTGACTGAATTCAGTTGCAAATGTGTCAGTCCATGCCACCTTGGTTCATCCATTAAATGCTCCAATCCAAAATTGGAGTCTTGTCCCTCTTTTAGGGATTTCTAGGTTTGGTATGGTACTTCTTGTTCCAAAGACTTTGGAGGCTTGGATAAGTGTTTGTTCCCTTTAGATTTGATCCTCAGATGTGTCCAAAGTGATGACAGGGCTTGGAATTATCTGATTTTGCCAAATCGAGCAAAAGTGCAAAATTCTGCCTAGCCTTGGCAATTTTCAGCAAGGCATATTGCCATTGTCATATCTCATGGCTCAAGTGGAATTTGATGGAGTTCTTGGCCATTTTGGAAAGCCCTCATATGATACAATAACTGTTTGATCATAATTGGTTTTGATACTTTTTGGATCCAAGTGAAAAATGCCCATACATTTGGAAAAAAGTGAAGGCAGATTCTGACTTAGTGAAAATTTCACTAAGTGTTGGAAAAAGTGGCATTTCATGTTTTCAGCCACTTTGATCATTCCATAACTCAAAATCCATAATGAATTGGAATGAGGTGTAGTTGAAGCTTTTGTAGAGGGCCATGAGAGCTACAAATCCAGCTTTGGATGGGGAAAAATGGCCTTGTGGTTTAGGAGTTATGGTCCTCCAAAGTTGGTACCCTAGCCACTTTATTTCATAACTTAGAAAATTTTCTAAGTTTTTAGGGTTACCCCTTTTACAAGTTATCCCACTTTTCTTGATTTTTCTTGATGAATTATGATTCAAATCACACATTAACATCATTTTAGGGTTAAAAAACCATAATTGTGAAAAATCTCAAAAAGTCAAAGTTTGACTTTTGTGCACAGTTGACTTTTTGTCAGATGAATTCCAAACTGTGTGATCCTTTATGAAATCAAGTCCTTGACCTAAATCAAACTTGATGGATTGATTTCATAGGTGTTGTAGGGTGTATTGAATCATGTCTTAGGGTTTGGGAGTATGTCCTGGTCAAAAGTCAAAGATACAGTTGACTTTTCTCGTGAAACCCTAACTGTGGTTCAGATGAACTTGAAACTTGTTGCTCAAGCTTCTTGGATCAATCCATTGTTACAAATGGATCAATGTGATGTATTTGAGACCCTCAAATCCCCTCTTGAGGTCTTGGCTCATGTTTTGTCCCAAAAGTCAACTTAAGGGTGAATTAGGTCAAGAAACCCTAATTCCTGATTTTTTTATGAATGCCTCCCCTGAGGCAAAATTGACTTGATGACTGGGTTCATGATGTCCCTTGGAGCATCATAGGTTATGCTTTAAAGCATTGGCTCATTCCCATAGGAAAATTTCCATCTGGAGGCCCTGGTCGACCAAAACCCTAATTTGGTGACACTGGCGATCTTAAGGCTTGATCCACGTAGAATGCTGCAACCTTGTGCTTGATTCTTGCTGTGTGAGTCCTCTTGATCCATTATGGATGTTTGAGAGGTTAGGAAAGTTAAAGATCATGTCATTTCTTGATTGATTTTTGTCTAAGATCTCTGAGAGGGCTTGAAACCCTAAGTTTTGATTGTAGTAAAGGCTCACCCATCTTTGGGGAGACTAATGAGGCATGATGGTCCATCCATATTGTGATGATGATTTGCACAATGATGGGAAATCTTAGTGGTAAAAATTTGGGGTATGACACCTACGAATCTCAAAACCTAAACCCTACTTTACAAAATAGGATTCCTAAGTCTATGTCGTCCTCTCTCTTTTTTGTCTAGGTCTTGGTCTTCTTTTATAGTTTTCTGCTGAGTTGGGCTTCATATCTTTGATCCTTGATCCACTGCCAATCGCCTTGAATCTTGGAACATATTTAAAACTAAAGCCTGCTGTAACAGTCATGATGTCGAATCTTCATGTTGTGACATTTTACTTGACATCTTTATTCTTGTGGCTGAAAACCTCCATGTTGAAACATCTTTCACAACATTTATGTTTTACCAAAATTTAGTCAAACACTCAAAGATTTCAATCTCCCCCTTTTGACAATTTTTGGCGAAAACATTTTCTTCATCCTGATGGTACATGTAGTGGAAAGTACTTGAAGCCAAGTGCTCAGGAAGAGGAATAAGATAAGATCTAGTTACCCTCTTCATTCCCTTGTGATACCGGATACAAGAGGATGTAACTCAGATCACAAGACACAACTTGTTCCCTAACTCTTATCACAAAACACAAATATGCATATACCAAGAATGTCGAGGCATCCTTTGAGACATTTTGCATATCAGTAGCACAAATACACATACGCCATACACATCTCAGCAGTAACAAGCCATTCTCCCCCTTTTTAGCCAAAAATTGACAAAAATGGCTCATGCACATCCAGACCCAAATAATGCTTACCCATTCACAAACAAAACTCATTTTATCTTACTCCAAGTAAGATGTTCTAGCTCGATCTTCCTTAAATATGAAGAAGTTATGTGGGTAGAGCAAATCCAGACAAAAGACTAGTCAAGGAGTGCAATAACTGCTTGTCAAGTTAGTTTTGAGAGATTCCACTTTTTCTGACTTGTCCTTGAAACTACTTCTGAACAGTGTTCTGATGCCTATCCTGCATTTGTCAGGTTTATGGTTCCCACCACTAAGATTTGCTTAGTCCAAATTTAGTAGCAATGATTACAATAGAATTTGTTTACCTACCTTTCCATTCGCAGAAAACCAATTTCTCCTAGATAGCAACCAAGACACACAAAAAACTTGTACTAGTAGTGCAATGTCATGATATCTCGTCTGACATCTCAATCCCAGTTGAGGCCATCTATCAAAAACTGCTTGAGGCCACAAACAATCTTGATAGGAAATCTGCACCACTACAACAAAACCACCTTAGATCAAGGAGCAACTCCCCCTATCTAAGATAACCAGTGCTCCTCCACAGAACACCTAGCTAATGAATGAAAAACATAAGACGCATCTTCATGTCTTTAAGAGCGCACCCTCAGTTTAAGCCACCTGCTGAACACAATCATCAACTCTCTTATTGCTTTTTCTGACAAGAACCAATAATCACTCACACATGATCACCATCATGCTACCTGTGAGGAAATGAATATAAGGATCACAGTCCTTCCATAACAAACTCTTGGCTTAAGATCAAAGTCCCATTGATCCCCCCTATCCTGCAATCATCTACACACCACACGAACTCCTCTTAAATTCTCATGTATAGACCTCCAACTGCTTGAGGCACAAACCAATTGAATCAGAATGCTTCACATTCCTCAAAGAGACGCACAGGGCCCCTTAGTTTGTTATGACGATGTCAGATATCATATGCATGCTCCAGAACTTCACATCTTCCAAACTGATCCACTACTAGCATGACTTGCAGCCAGGGGCAATATCCCCTTCGTAAGATTTTCCACTGACCTTACCAAGACAGCAATAGAGATAGACACCCCACAATCCAAGACAATCATTCCTTCATCATGATCCCGTATGATAACCTGGAATACTTCTGATTTTCTATTGAATATCCACTTCTGAACGCACCAGAAACCAGACCTTCATGCAATCAACATATGATCTACTCCAGTCTTCTAAAACACTTACATCAACCTTGCAAGACAGTTTTTCTACTCCATCATTCTCCCATATGAGAATGTAGATACTTCTTAGACACGATGCAAGTAACCAGTTCCTCACAGAACCTGAAATCCTCCACCAAGGATAACCAACCCAAAGATGTTCTAACATTAGTTAGGACATCTTTCACACATCATAGATACCACACACCATGCTTCTTGATATGCTCCACCACTGGACTTACTATCAGCATAGTATTCCAAACTAAAGATCTTCAAACAACACTGCGCCACCGGCTTGAAAGAGAAAACTTCAGAAACCCATAGATAAATAAACTCTTATCCACCAAAAGAAGGTATACTTCCATCCTTAACCCAGAACTTCTGCCACAAGCTCCAAGAGAACCAGAACCTTCTTACGTTTTCAACTAACTACTCTTCTGCACAAGAGCAATCAGTTTCAAGCATCCTGCTTGAATGTACACTATGAAACCAATCAAATGCCACCTTTTGATTGATCTCAATATTCTTCAGAACTCCCACAAGATACACTGATCCACCAATGAAATCAGATCTTCAAGTCACATGAACTACTTGATCCATAGCAAGACATCTTGGATCCACCAAGCCTCTTAGTCATGTAACATCTTCCCATCCACAGCTCCCGCAAACTGTATGAGTTAGACCTTTTTGAAGCATCCATAACTTCCATTATCTTGTAGATCACCTTATCTTAAGCTGATGTGCCACATCACCAGCTGAGACTTCTGATGTTGAGCTAGATGTCAGAATATTTTGATATGACATCCAACTGTTGAATTCAGCTCCTCCTTCTGCCACTTAGAAGAACCTCCTCCCTTCGCAGAACAAGAGTTCCATGCTCTCATAGACTTGATTCAACAACCAAGTTTGAGTAGACAACCTCCATCCTGCTTTAAAACTCCAAAGACTTCAAACCTGCCACGTCTGAATCTTCAGAAAATAAGTAGTCCAAGACTACACCATAGCCATACAAAAGAATGCCACTTTCCTTAGTAGAGCAGACTGTAGAAAGTCAGAGATAACTGCCACTTAACTTTGACTTCCAAGAAGAGCAAGATCCATGCTCCAAAGCACCTAGATCAGAAATAAACTGATCCAAGCTGTAACCATCAACATTATGATGTCTTCATCTTCATCTTCAACAGTATCAAAGTCCAGACTAGTTTCTTGCCAGGAGACTCTCCAGAGAACACATGCTTCTATCACACCCGACTGAAGCCACTTCTTAGGTCACCACCTAAGACTAAAAACAGATGCTAAAGCATATGCAGTACCCCTCCCATGATTCTGCACAAACTCTGATGATGAGATGTTCCAACATCTTGTTGAACATCAGCAATCTTGACTTTCAAGGATAATCAATTAAATACTTGTGGGTTCCACAAATAGCAATTGATCTTAAATCCTTGTTCAATAACCCTTCTTTACTGTTGTAGCTGAGCTCCACCAGATCACGTCATGAACACTTATAAAGTATTCAATCTTTTTGCAAGTATCTTCTTTGACAAACAGTGTTGAGATACCAAGGCTGCCACACTTGACTCAAGTAACTAAGATTCTCTCTGAACGAATCTTATTTACCTCAACAATTCTTAAATCATATTGGATCCACTTTTAGGGTCAAGAGAGATGAATCCTTCCTTGCTGTTTTGGATGGTGAAAATAAATCACCTCCACTTTCTTCAGATTGTGTTTCAAAGAAACACCTTCTAGTCAGAAGAGTAACTAGAAGACTCCAGATACACGACTGAGATGCCTTTATGAGTGGACTTGAGAGAATTCTCAAGTATCTTTAACAACCTAGCCGATTAATAGTTTATCAAACTCCTAGAGTAAAAACCTGATAAACTTAAACTCAACTCCTCTTCTCTTCAACTGACTTCAACTGCACCAAGAAACCAAGCTTCCAAGTACCAAGTCACAATACCAGATATTTAACCAAAACTCCATTCACTCCATCGCTCCCGACTTTTGAATAAAAGAATGCTGATATCTTCAAATATAGAGGCCGACGATTGAGACCTTCCACCAACTTTCTTCAGTAACAACTCCAGAATCCCATGATTCTAGAGCTCTTCCATCAGAAACACATGCAGCAGAACCACCAAGGAACAAATCCTGCTTACCCTAATAAGATGTCACAACATCTTATAAGACACACCAACAAGAGAACTAGCCACTTCTCCTATAGTTGTTGTAGAATCTCCTCAACAACATGAACAACCTTCAGGTTGCTCCCTTCGATCCAGAACATCCATCTCATCCATTAATACCCTTGAGTGTGTCTGAGTTGATTGATCTGATCTTCAAAACTCCTCCTTGTTTAAATGACAGAAAGTATCTCCCAAAGATCTCATCCAGAACCAGACAGGATGCCTGCTCTGATACCAATTGAAATTTTGGCCTATGCAGACGGAAAATGTCCTAACACATGTCAAGACATTGTGCTACATAATCATTTAAACTCAGAGGCGCAAAAGCAGACTGATACCTTGAATATCAGAACTGCATAATCACAGATGTCACGAAATCTGATTCAACATGTTAATCAAGACTGAACTGAAAAAAGCAGAATGATAAACAATACAGAATATGATGACCCAGTTCAGTGCAACACACCTACATCTGGGGGATACCAATCCAGGAAGAAGTAATCACTATCAGTAGTATAGTTTTATGCAAACAACCTCAGGTTTGCAGAAAGCACCCACGTTAACCTATCACTACCCAATGAATACTTTATCATTAGAAGTCACATCTAAATGATAAGAGAACCCCTTCTCACTTCCTAAATCACAACCTGTGACTATCTAGCAGTTACTACACCATAACTGTATCTACCCTATTGAAAGACACCTCTTCCAATACAAAGTTCAGTCAAGCATCCTTGATGTAACACCCCCAATCTATACCCCCAATTAATAAAAGCAGTAAAAGAAAATTCAAAATTTTGTCAGAGTATAATTAAATTATCATGGCATAGACCGGGAGGGTCACATCAATTTGAAACAATTTCATACAACACCTGCTCATAAAGATATGCAACAGTGGGGTAGCAATCAACAGAGGAACTTAGTTCCTTACACCCACATTTCAGAATTTAGAATAAAAGCAGAAAATCTAAAACTAAATAACATACATATATATATATATATATATATATATATATATATATCACGAAAAGTTTGTCATACATCAGGTTATACATGCACAAGCCAAAAGATATACATATACATAATATACAATTATCACAAACGGCCTCCCTAACTACCCGGTGTCACATATCAGAGCCGACCGACAAAAGAATGAAGACGCAAAGCTTCACAAAAATACCTCCAGCAACTCTAATCTGCAATGCCTCATAGAGCATTATAAAATAGCAGAAGGGTGAGAAAAACAACCATAATATAATTGCATACAATTATATATATAAAACAAAAATACATACATGTATACGTTCTCACCACAACTCACGCCATAAATCAAATACAAGAAATTACAAGACACAATACATATTTCCATCACCAGCACATATCCATATATCACTTTGTCCATAAATCCACACATAATCAACCATAAATGCTTTATGCACATGCAAGAGACCAACACAACGACTCTATGCATATGCACATGCGGTACCGACTTCCATTGTTTCTCATCACTAGTTCACTCAGGAACTCTGCTGGAACCATCGCTCGTTACATCACTGTAACTCCTCGTCGGGCCTGCGATGTTCCCCACCGCTCACACCCCACACGGGCACATGGTGTTTATGGATCGCTCACACCCCACACGGGCACACGACCCGATCGCTCACACCCCACATGGGCACACGATCGTCTATAATCATCGCTCACACCCCACATGAGAACACGAAGTTATAGCGAATTCCCTCTGGAATACAAACCGTCACTCAGGACGTTCAACAATGCATATCATGATGCTTGGCATATAAAGACCCATGACATTTAATATGCACACACACACACATATTCATTTACATCGACAAAAATCACACTTTGCACTTATGCCCAAAACAATGCATTTAATTTCCATACGGCCATAAATCATCACAACATCATCTAAACACATACATTTACCTCATACAACAGCACCTTGCATAATACACATCAATTACGCATGGTTATAACGACAAAAGTCAACAACCGACACTATTCCCGACTTTCTGACATAATTAAATCGGGTAACAATTTCGAAATCATCATAACAAGAAAGTACAGCTCAATAGCTACGCAACGATACCAAGAATGTAAAAATCGGACAAACGGATCAAAAGTTACGAACGGAAACGAAAAATGATATTTTGAAAAGTCGCATTTTGCAAAAGTCCTGTCCATACGCGTACCACCATGACCCATACGCGTATGAGCAGAGATCTCATTTTTTCCAAAGTTCACGTGTAAATGACCGTACGCGTAATGCCCAAGCCCGTACGCGTATTGCCCTAAAGTGTTAAGCGTATCATACGCAAATGGGCAGATGGCCGAGAAAACAAGCAACCCATAGGCGTATTGGCCCTATGGCTCACTGATGCGTGTTTTTTTCGCAAGTGTACGAACGCGTCAGAGTAATATAAAAGATTATCGTATCCACAGAGACCAAGTGTCAATCTATCGCTATCTATTGTTAAGGTGTGTATCTAAGGTGATTGAAAATAGTAGTTTTGAAGAGTGCACGGTAGTAAATAAAGTAATTAAAATTAATTGATAAAGACAGGTTCGAATGCAATTCACACAACCAATTGATAATCCAAGTACTTGCTAATAGACCTACTTACGGGCAATGTTTTCTACTTTGAAAAGAACTAATTTGACAGGAACTGTCGCTTTCGCGTATTCAGAACCGAGTTGTACCCCCTAATCAAACCCTCTTATTGTCACGGATAAAAAGGCGCGCATTGCGTTAGAGTAGTAAACCTATTTTTAAGAAATATAGTATCTTGACCAAGTTGAAAAGTATTTTAACCTGGATTTTCTAAAAAAAAGAGGTTCTTACGAACCAGACTTTAAACTTCTTAACGCGTCCGAAAATGGTTTTAAAATCTCTTTTCCTTTTAAATTAAAAACTCCTAATAAACTAAACAAAGCGCTTTTGCTGTTTTTGAAATGGTTTAAAAACAATTACGTTTAGATAGGCGTTGGACGGCTTTCGATCTTACCCAACGGAATTTAAGAACAGGAAAACTTATATTGAAAGTTAAAATAGCCCTTAAGTGTTTCCACTAACAATTGTACAGATTATCGGTTCGGTTATGATCTTCACATTCTAACCTTTATAAAATTAGCCAGACATGGTAAAGTAAAAGTTCATTTTTAGATTTTTCATAAAAAAAAGGTATTTAAGTGCGAGTGCGGAAAGTAAATGAAAGTAGTGCGAGTGCGGAAAGTAAATGAAAGTAATGCGAGTGCGGAAAGTAAATGAAAGTAATGCGAGTGCGGAAAGTAAATGAAATTAAAAGACAGTGCAAGAAATAAAGTTGACAAAAGGTAAAGTAATAAAAACCTGCTCCAATCGGAGTGGTTGAATAAAATGCGAACTGAAAGTAAAATGGCGGCAGGATTAACTTCCTTCCAGAGTGCTCCAAGACTCAATCTCACAGGCTCTTACAGACTCGATCTCTCGAATGTAGTAACACCTCGATGTGAAGCGATTACCACTATTACACTGATATATGCTTATGAACAACTAAGCTTGGATGAAGAAAAACGAAAATCTAAAGTCCTATTTATAGGCAAGGAAACATGTGGAAAAGACAATGATGCCCCTAGCATTTGAATTTGGGAGGGAACTCGTTTTGTTCTTGTGGCGCCCGCCACAACACCATGGCGCCCGCCATGAGTGTAAACTTGCTTGGGCAGTTGGAGATCATGGGGAAAAACAGTTGGGAGGAGTTTGAGACATGGCCACGTCATGGAAGACCCTGTGGCGGCCGCCATAGTGGATGCCATAAGTGTAAAATGCTGATTTTCTCTATTTTAGCTCATTTCGACTTCCTTTTCGCTCCTTTTCTCGCTCGGGGCTCTGATTAGACTAAAAACCTGAAAACAAAGAAAAACATAATAATAACATAATAAAATGACATTAAAAGACTAAGAATGCATGCGAAATCGGAGTCAAAAATACGGTGAAATTCAGTGTCATCAAATTCTCCCACACTTAGACCTTTGCTTGTCCTCAAGCAAAACATTTAAAGCTCAAAGTAAGAAAACTAGTGCTGACACGTGATTCGGGCAAAAAGGGCTTCTAGGTTCAAGTCAGGATGCAGTGACAGGTACTAAGTGAACCAAGGGTATCGTAATGACACTTATCCGCAGAGGCGGACATAAACTTCATTCTTATATTAATCAACCGTACCATCCCTCAATAACTAGGCCTACCTCTTCATCTCTTTTTTGGGTCCTTTTCATTCAGGCGCAATCACATTAAGCCCGTTATCCGTACATGTTTCATAGTAGAGTGACCTGTTAGTGATTCTGATCCAAAACATAGGGTTTCTGGCACATAAGACTGTGTAAACCCTTTTATTTAACCCAAATGCAGTTGTGGGGGATCGGATCGTAATCCGCCCTACCGAGTTCAGCGCCAGATACCTCTGAACCAACTAACAATGGGTGAGCTAAAATTATATTTTTTTGTGTGGCAACAATTCAACTTTTTGGGTTAAACGACCTTGTGAGGGTCATCTATCCGGAGTTTGCCTTATTCTTTATTTATTTTACTGAATCATTCACTTATGTTCATCGATCCCCTACGTAGAACATGCTTAGGCCGGAGCTGACTGCTGAAATAAACTACTTAGGACAAATTTGGAAATGATAATTAAGGCCATGGTACATGGGGTTTTGGAATGATTCCTATATTCGTGAAGTCTACGGTGCTAAAACGATACTAATGTTTCAAAAAGTTCACCTAAGTCACCACATCCTAATCCAAACCTGTCTTAAAGCCCAAAAAACGTATAGAACAACAATGTTTTCTTTTTGCAAAAATTTTTTTTTTTTTTTGTAGGGCTAAAGAAATGGGGAAAAATGAGGGTGCACTAGGGATACACTGTACTGGTGACTCGTCAGACTCATGCATTTTCTAGAAAAAAGACATAGACAAAAACAAGAAATAAACAACTAACTAAAAATGGAAATAGAAAGCAATAAAATCCCCTCCCACACTTAAATCGAACATTGTCCCCAATGTTTCGAAATAAGATAAGGAGAGTAACCTGTAAAACTACTGATGTGGACCACTGGTGCCCTCGTCGTCCTGCTGGGAATGCCTGGGACGACGGGATCTGCTACGATGCTGGTCTCTCCGGTCCAATCGGGCTGATAAGGCCGCCTGGGCATCTCTGACCTGTCGAAGGTTACCTAGAACGGAACCTTGAGTAGCCTCCATAAGCTCGTAATGCCGGCGGTTGAAGTCTTGCTGACGGGATTGCTCGTTTGCTATCGCAAGCAAGGTGTGATAAACGGACTCGAAGGATCGATCTGTCCTCCGCCGTGATTCTTCCATGAAGCTCATATTATCCGTCAGTTGTTGCTGAATGGTAGAGAGAAGGTCATCTCGCCTTTCTTCTCTAGCCATAAGGTCACGCCACATCTCCTCAGTGACATAGGATCCAGGGACTGAACCTGCAAAAGGGTTAGAGGAAGAGGGTGCGGTGTGTGGTGGTGAAGGATGATGGGGGGACACATGAGGTATGGGAGACTGATCTCTCCGCTCAAATTCTTCGTCAGTGTCGTGTCCCTCCGTATCAGGAATATTAGGAGGAAGTGGACCTAGAACAGGTGGAGCATTTAAATCATAGGTCCAGTTCCTTTCATTACGTACATCGGTACGTCTACTGCAGGGCAAGGCAACAGATGGGATAGCTACACCATGGATCATCAATACAAAACCACCCTCTCTTCTCGCTCGGCACAATTTCATATCTTTTAGAAATTTTAGGTTGATTGTGCGAGGAGTTAAGGGCTCTAGTGTGGATATCTTATTGTTCAAGTTAAGGGCCCGAGCAATAGACGTAATCAGTCCTCCAAAAACAATCGGTCCTGCTTTATTAATAGTAACAGACATGTGAGAAAGCATAAACGGGACCGGATTGATTCTTCTATTAGTGAGACTTCCTTGTAAAAACTGAAGCTCTTTAGCATTAACCTTATTTGGATTATCCCGGCCAAAAATAGTACATGCCAACAGGTATCTAAAAACTCTGATGGCCGGGTTGTGGATGGTCGATGCAAGAATTCCTTCAAAAGAAGTTATTAAATTATTTGACAATCTCTGCCAAAAAGAAAATGCATCGACCGACCATCCGTCATCCAAAGGGATTTCACAAATGGCACCTTCCCAAAGAGGAATCCCTAACAGACTTGTTAGTTCGTCGGTACTGTACTTATATTCTATTCCAAACATTCTAAATTGGACAGTACCGACTGTGCTAGCAGTGTTAGGGTGGACAGTGTAGATCAAAGAACTTAAAAACTCAACTGTCAGTTTCTCAAAGGTTGGTTCTTGGTTTTCAAAAATAGAGTGCAGTCCCAAAAAATCAAGTAAATGATAAACACTATGATAAATACCCAAGGTATAGAGACAGTTGTCGTCCACGTACCTCGTCGAGAGAATTTCTCGACCTTGAAGCCTTTGAATATTCCTCCTCTGCCTATCCCCGGGTTTTCCTTCTCGCAAAATATATCCTTCGAACTCCATAGCTTGCTCCTTGAATTGATTTGAAGATAGTGAAGATGGGTTTAAATATAAGTTGGTAAAGGTGAGATTTTTATGGAATTTAATTGGTGGAATTTCAAATGGAAGTTTGAAAGGGTTAATGGATAGTGGGTATTAAATAAATGTGGGAGCTTTTGTGAGTTTTAATGGAGTTTTGGAAAAGGAGAAAAATGGGTTTTGGGAGTTTAGAGGTTCAAAAATGGTGGAAGATGTAGTTCTCCCCCGTATTTACCAGGACGCCGTGGCGGGCGCCATAAGGCTATGGCGGGCGCCATAAGGTCATTTTCGGACCTGGGCCAAAATTTTGAATTTTGGAATGGGCCTCTCTTACCTTTTGCGTCTCGGGGGTCCCGATAGCGTTCTCATTTGCTTTCTTCTTCAACACGGGACTTGCACAATTTTTGTGGAAATAAAAATCAAATATTAAGAAAAATAACATTATTATTGGATATATATATATAAAAGGAAAAATAAAAACACACATAATATATATATATATATATATATATAAAATCAAAGTACATAGGAAATATAGGAAATGCGAAAATACGAAATGTGTCCAGATATGCTAAAAAGTAAAGAAAACGCAGAAATACTGAATAGTAAATAATAGAGTAGTAAGTCAGGGCAATATGATCAATCAGCTGGCTCCTCTGCCTGGCTGGATCCACGAAGCTCAGCGATCTCGCGACGAAGCTCTCCGATCTCCTGGTATAAAGAGTCTGCCTCAGTAGCATGAGTGAGATCAGATACCTCAATCTGCAAAGCAAGATCAGCTACCTCCTGCTTGAGCTTGGCAGTCTCTCTGCGGAGCTCAACAACCTGGGTGTATAAATCGGGTGGCTGCAAAGACAAATTATTAGATAATACAGTGATTTTGGGAGACGGAGGTGTAGGGGTGTACTTAGCAATAGGAGGCGATCTAGGCTCCTCAATAGTCACTCCATAACCCTCCAAAGCATATCTCCAATTAGCTGGGTCATGAACACTGGTCATCATCGGATCAGGCAGCAAAAAGTAATGAACAGCCTCGTTGTCGATCAACAATCTGAACTGGTTGGGGTTTGCAGAGGCTCTCCTTATCAACCCTCTGTCTAGGCAGAAATCAACGTCCATGGTGGTGTATTCACAGAAAACCCTGAGATGTAACAACTTACGCGAAAGGCCTAAAGCAGCAGCAATCTGGGTAACAATACCTCCCACATGAATAATACCTACTGATGACCTGGCAATACTGCTAAGACCTTTCAGCAGAAAGTTCCCACATGCCACAGGATGTGACTGGGTCGCACAAAACAGTAGAAAGATCTCCTCCTCACTAAGCAAGGTCTCAGCATCTGGCAATCCAAAGAAAGAGTGTGCTATGATCATCTGAAAATACCTCAATGCAGGGTTGTGGATAACATGTGAGAACTGGGTGGAAGGATCCTGACTCCCTCCACCAGAGATATCACTCCAGAACTTCTCCACTTCCCTACTCAGAAAGTATCCCATAGGTGTCTCAGGAATAGCATCAGGGGTCGTCTGAAAACCTAATAAATCACCAAACTCCTTATGAGTGAAGGAGTACTCAGTCCCAAATAACCTGAAAATAGCACATCCATCTGGTCCGGCCCAGGGGTCATAAGAAAACGAGCTGAGGAACTCCAAAGTGAGGTTCCTATAGGTGTTGTTCAGGTCGTCGAACTGGTCCCATTGAAGCTGGTGGCATAAGAATCTGACACTAGGCTCAATGCCTAAAGCCTCCATGCAAGCCTGATCTGGGTACCTCGTAGGTGCCATAGGACGTCTGAAGTGGACAAAGTAACGCTCTCTCTGGGCGTCATTCCTGAAAGTCACATGCATGTCGTCAAAGTTCTGCATTCTGCACAGAGTTAGGAAGAAAGTCCTGTAAAACACAAACATTTTAAACATTAGTCCTGACAAAAATATAACAAGAAATAAAATAAAACAAAATGTAGAAAGAGTAAATAAGGTAAGAAAATCATGGGTTGCCTCCCATGCAGCGCTTGTTTAACGTCGTTAGCTTGACGACTGGAACTTATACATCTCTTGTCGGGATTGGTGGATCACTTAGAGTGTGGCTGGAGTAGGTTGTTGGAATGTCTCCTCCTTCGTAGAGCTTCAGTCTTTGTCCATTGACGATGAATGGTTTACATGTCTCGTTTTTGATTTCAACAGCTCCAGACCTCAGAATTTTTGATACTTTGAAGGGGCCAGTCCATCTTGAACGGAGCTTTCCTGGGAAGAGTCGTAGCCTAGAATTGAACAGGAGAACAGGGTCGCCTAAGTTGAAGTCTTTTCTTACGATTCTTTTGTCGTGCCAAGCTTTTGTTCTTTCTTTGTATATTATGGCATTCTCGTAGGCTTGCTGTCTGAGTTCTTCCAATTTGTGGATGTCAAGGATACGTTTCTCACCAGCAGTTAGGTAATCCAAATTCAAAGTTTTAATGGCCCAATAGGCCTTATGCTCTAACTCAAAAGGTAAATGACAAGATTTTCCATAGACTAGTTGGTAGGGGGTTGTTCCTATAGGGGTTTTGAAAGCGGTTTTGTAGGCCCATAAAGCCTCTTGAAGCTTTTGCGACCAATCTTTTCTGGATACAGAGACAGTTTTTTCTAAAATTTGTTTAATCTCCCTATTAGATACTTCCACTTGGCCACTAGTCTGTGGGTGATATGGTGTTGCTACTCTATGCTTAACTCCATACTTGCTTAAAAGCTTATCAAATATTCTTGATATGAAGTGAGATCCTCCATCACTTATAACTAAACGGGGTGTTCCAAATCTGGGGAATATATAATTTTTAAATAATTTAATCACTACTCTAGTGTCGTTTGTGGGTGCAGCTATCGCTTCAATCCATTTAGACACGTAGTCTACTGCAACTAAGATATACTTGTTTCCTAAAGATGGTGGGAATGGTCCCATGAAATCTATACCCCATACGTCGAAGAGTTCTACTTCTTGGATGTTTCTTAAAGGCATTTCGTCGCGTCTTGATATATTTCCTGTGCGTTGGCATCTATCACATTTGACAATGTAAGCATGGACATCACGCCACATGGTAGGCCAGAATAGGCCAGCTTGAAGAATCTTGGCGTAGGTCTTAGAGGTGCTTGCATGTCCACCATAAGGTGCAGAGTGACAATGCTGAATTATACTTTCTACCTCGTCTTCTGGAACGCAACGGCGGAAAATGCCATCTTTACCTCTCTTGAAAAGAAGTGGCTCATCCCAATAGAAATTTCTAACATCACTTAAGAACTTCTTCTTCTTGTGGTAATCGAGATCAGGGGGTATGATATCAGCGGCTAGGTAATTAACAAAATCAGCGTACCAGGGCACGTTACTTACAGCTAAGGATTTTTGGAAGTGCTCATGAGGGTCTGGTTCTTTATCTTCAATGGTTTCCAACTGGGCTATCAATCTATCATAGGCAAAATCATCATTTATGGGTACTAATTCAGGATTCAGGTATTCTAGCCTAGATAGGTGATCGGCTACTACATTTTCTGTGCCTTTTTTATCTCGGATATCTAAGTCGAACTCTTGTAGCAACAAAATCCATCGAAGTAACCTGGGTTTAGCATCTTTTTTACTTAGTAGGTAACGGATGGCAGCATGATCGGTGTAAACTATAATTTTGGCTCCTACTAGATATGATCTAAATTTGTCTATAGCGAAAACTACAGCTAGGAGTTCTTTCTCGGTTGTTGCGTAATTGAGCTGGGCGGCGTCTAGGGTTCTACTGGCATAATATATTACATGTAATCTTTTATCTTTTCTCTGACCTAGAACGGCTCCTACAGCGTAATCACTGGCGTCACACATTATCTCAAACGGTTCAGACCAATCAGGGGGTTTCATAATGGGTGCTGAAATCAATGCTTGCTTCAAAAGGTTGAATGCTTCATTGCATTTTTCATCAAAGATGAATTCAGCATCTTTCATTAACAGGCCAGTTAAAGGTTTTGTTATTTTGGAGAAGTCCTTGATGAAACGGCGGTAGAATCCAGCGTGTCCAAGGAAACTTCTAACTTCCCTGATAGTCTTGGGGGGTTTTAGGTTCTCTATAACTTCTATTTTTGCTTTATCTACCTCTATACCTCTTTCGGAGATTATATGTCCTAAAACAATTCCTTCAGTCACCATGAAATGGTATTTTTCCCAATTCAGCACAAGGTTCACCTCCACACATCTTTCCAGGATTTTCTCAAGGTTGATAAGACAATTTTGGAAATCAAAACCGCAAACCGAGAAATCATCCATAAATACTTCCATGATTCCATCTAGATAATCTGCAAAGATTGACATCATGCAACGTTGGAAAGTAGCAGGGGCATTACAGAGTCCAAAAGGCATTCGTCTGTAGGCAAAAGTTCCAAAAGGGCATGTAAAGGTAGTTTTTTCTTGATCTTCTGGATGTATAGGTATTTGAAAGAATCCCGAATACCCGTCTAGATAGCAGAAGTAAGAGTGTCTGGCAAGACGTTCTAACATCTGGTCTATGAACGGTAAAGGGAAATGATCCTTCCTAGTTGCTTTATTTAACTTTCTATAGTCTATGCACATACGCCAACCTCCTTCTATCCGCTTTGCTATTTGTTCACCTTTCTCATTTTGCACAACTGTGATGCCTCCCTTCTTGGGTACCACATGCACAGGGCTCACCCACTTACTGTCCGAGATCTGATATATTATACCTGCTTCAAGCAACTTCAGAACTTCCTTTTTGACAACATCACTCAGTATAGGGTTTATCCTTCTCTGGTGCTCTCTGGAAGGTTTTGAATCTACTTCGAGCGAAATCCGATGCATGCATACGGATGGACTTATACCTTTCAGATCAGAGATATTATATCCTAAGGCTGAGGGATATCTTCGTAAAACGTCCAAGAGTTGATCTGTTTCTTTTTGTCTCAAGGCAGCACTAACTATAACCGGACGATTCATTTCTTAATCAAGAAACTCATATCTCAGGTTCTTAGGTAGTTCCTTAAGTTCCAAGGCTGGTTTAATAGGGCAAGGCATAGGATCTGGGGTAAGGGATAAACATTCGTAAAGGTTATCATCGATGTAGGGTTTCTTATAATTGTCATCTTCCAAAATAAGAGTTGATGGCAGCTTAATTGTTTCAATGACTTCTTCTTGCTCTAACTCCCTAACACATTCATCAATGATATCTATCGCATAACACACATCTCCTATCACAGGTGCCATAAGAAATTTTGAAAGTATAAATTCTATCTTCTCGTTCCCTACCTCAAAGGTTAGCTTCCCCTTTTTGACATCTATTATGGCTCCAGCAGTCGATAAGAATGGTCTACCTAGAAGAATTGGTATGTCATCATCTTCTTTAATGTCCATGACAACAAAATCAGTAGGGATAAACAGCTGACCTATCCTAACAGGGACGTCTTCAAGTATGCCTATCAGATATTTAACAGATCTATCGGCTAATTGAAGTGACATCTTGGTAGGTTGCAACTCTCCTAAATTTAACCTTTCGCAAACCGCTAAGGGCATTAAGCTCACACTAGCTCCTAAGTCTAGAAAAGCTTTTTCGATGACATGACTCCCCAAAGTACAAGGAATGGAAAAGTTTCCAGGATCTTTATCCTTTTTTTCTAATTTATTTTCGGCAATAGAATTACATTCCAAGGGTTTCGGATCATCAAGTCTACGTTTATTGGTAAGGATGTCTTTGAGAAACTTTGCGTAGGATGGTATTTGGGTAATGGCTTCTGTGAACGGGATTTCTACGTGAAGTTTTTCTATAACTTTAATGAATTTCTGATACTGATTATTGATCTGGGTTTGTTTAAGTCTTTGCGGATATGGTATTGGTGGTTTGTATGGCGGGGGTGGTATATAGGTTTTGTTTTTGGGTTCTTCTCCTTTTTCTTGACTTTCCTGGTTTACAGATTCCTCTGGTTTCTTCTTTTTATCTGGGATGTTGTCATCTTCCTTAGAAGTTTTGGGATCACTCAACCTCGGGTTACAAGGTTCATCATAAGCGGTCCCACTTCGTAGGGTAATGGCATTTGCTTGTCCTTTCGGGTTTTGTTGAGGTTATCCAGGGAATTGTCCTCCAGGTGTGGTCTGAGGGGCTTGGTTTAAAGCTACCTGCGAGATTTGGGTTTCAAGCATCTTATTGTGAGTGATTATTTGGTCAACCTTGGTTCCTAACTGGGTAATTAGTTCGTTAACATGAACGTTTTGGTTCATGAACTCCTTGTTTTGTTGGATTTGAGCAGCGACAAAATTATCCACGATTTTCTCAAGGCTCGGTTTTGGTGGTACAGGTTGCATAGGTTGATTTGATCTTGGGGCTTGATAACTTGATTGTCTCGGAGGGGCAGTATTTTGGATAGGGTTATTATTCTTATAGGAAAAGTTTGGGTGATTCCTCCATCCAGGGTTATAGGTATTTGAAAATGGGTTTCCTTGGGTGTAGTTCACTTGTTCAGAGCTGGTCTCGTTTAACAGACTGCATTCTGCGGATTGGTGTCCTTTCGTCCCACATATCTCACAATCTGACGAAACTGCGGCTGCAGTATTCGGGGTTGTACACATATGCTCAACTTTTAGGGCTAATGCGTCCATTTTAGCTTGCATCATGTCTATAGAGCTTAACTCATGTATTCCTCCTTGGGCTTCCTTCTTTTCCACTGTCGCTCGTTCTACTCCCCACGATTGATGGTTTTGGGCCATATCTTCGATAAGGGCACTAGCTTCAGGGTAAGGTTTGTTCATCAGTGCGCCACCTGCGGCGGCATCGATGGTCATCTTAGTGTTATAATGAAGTCCATTATAGAAGGTTTGAATGATTAACCAATTTTCTAAACCATGATGTGGGCATGCTCTTAACAGCTCTTTATATCTCTCCCAGGCTTCGAACAACGATTCTCCTTGGTTTTGGGTAAATCTAGTTATTTGGTTTCGAAGAACAGCGGTCTTACTCGGGGGAAAATATCTGGCAAGGAATACTTTTCTAAGGTCTTCCCAACTTGTTATGGAATTTGGTGGAAGGGAATCTAACCAAGATAGGGCCTTATCTCTGAGGGAAAAAGGAAATAATCTTAAGCGAATCACCTCAGGAGGGGCTCCATTGGTTTTAAAGGTGTCTGCTAGTTGGAGAAAGTTTTTCAAATGTTGGTTTGGGTTCTCTGTAGCAAGACCTGCGAATTGTCTCTGCTGTACTAACTGCAGCAGGGATGGTTTAAGTTCAAAATTGTTAGCTGGTATGGCTGGATTTACTATACTAGAACTAGGTTCCTCGTTGGATGGTTGGGCGAAATCCTTAAGAGGTCTTTGATTTTGATCTTCGGCCATAGCTTTCCTAAGTTTACAGAAATATAAACGTGTGCGAGCGTAACGTTCTGGTTCAGCTAGAGGGTCTACTAAACTTCCGGTACTACGAGTTTTTCGCATTGACCGGCGGGTAACTTCCTTAGTCTAAACGGTATAACAACAGGGTACGAAATTTGACGAAATTGGTCCCCAGCAACGGCGCCAAAAACTTGATGCGTGTTTTTTTCGCAAGTGTACGAACGCGTCAGAGTAATATAAAAGATTATCGTATCCACAGAGACCAAGTGTCAATCTATCGCTATCTATTGTTAAGGTGTGTATCTAAGGTGATTGAAAATAGTAGTTTTGAAGAGTGCACGGTAGTAAATAAAGTAATTAAAATTAATTGATAAAGACAGGTTCGAATGCAATTCACACAACCAATTGATAATCCAAGTACTTGCTAATAGAACTACTTACGGGCAATGTTTTCTACTTTGAAAAGAACTAATTTGACAGGAACTGTCACTTTCGCGTATTCAGAACCGAGTTGTACCGCCTAATCAAACCCTCTTATTGTCACGGATAAAAAGGCGCGCATTGCGTTAGAGTAGTAAACCTATTTTTAAGAAATATAGTATCTTGACCAAGTTGAAAAGTATTTTAACCTGGATTTTCTAAAAAAAAGAGGTTCTTACGAACCAGACTTTAAACTTATTAACGCGTCCTAAAATGGTTTTAAAATCTCTTTTCCTTTTAAATTAAAAACTCCTAATAAACTAAACAAAGCGCTTTCGCTGTTTTTGAAATGGTTTAAAAACAATTAAGTTTAGATAGGCGTTGGACGGCTTTCGATCTTACCCAACGGAATTTAAGAACAGGAAAACTTATATTGAAAGTTAAAATAGCCCTTAAGTGTTTCCACTAACAATTGTACAGATTATCGGTTCGGTTATGATCTTCACATTCTAACCTTTATAAAATTAGCCAGACATGGTAAAGTAAAAGTTCATTTTTAGATTTTTCATAAAAAAAAGGTATTTAAGTGCGAGTGCGGAAAGTAAATGAAAGTAGTGCGAGTGCGGAAAGTAAATGAAAGTAATGCGAGTGCGGAAAGTAAATGAAAGTAATGCGAGTGCGGAAAGTAAATGAAATTAAAAGACAGTGCAAGAAATAAAGTTGACAAAAGGTAAAGTAATAAAAACCTGCTCCAATCGGAGTGGTTGAATAAAATGCGAACTGAAAGTAAAATGGCGGCAGGATTAACTTCCTTCCAGAGTGCTCCAAGACTCAATCTCACAGGCTCTTACAGACTCGATCTCTCGAATGTAGTAACACCTCGATGTGAAGCGATTACCACTATTACACTGATATATGCTTATGAACAACTAAGCTTGGATGAAGAAAAACGAAAATCTAAAGTCCTATTTATAGGCAAGGAAACATGTGGAAAAGACAATGATGCCCCTAGCATTTGAATTTGGGAGGGAACTCGTTTTGTTCTTGTGGCGCCCGCCACAACACCATGGCGCCCGCCATGAGTGTAAACTTGCTTGGGCAGTTGGAGATCGTGGGGAAAAACAGTTGGGAGGAGTTTGAGACATGGCCACGTCATGGAAGACCCTGTGGCGGCCGCCATAGTGGATGCCATAAGTGTAAAATGCTGATTTTCTCTATTTTAGCTCATTTCGACTTCCTTTTCGCTCCTTTTCTCGCTCGGGGCTCTGATTAGACTAAAAACCTGAAAACAAAGAAAAACATAATAATAACATAATAAAATGACATTAAAAGACTAAGAATGCATGCGAAATCGGAGTCAAAAATACGGTGAAATTCAGTGTCATCACTCGCCCACCATACACGTATTGCCAAGGTTCATACGCGTATGAACATGCCCTATACGCGTATGACCTGGAAATCTCAGAAAAATTTCTTCTGCATAATTTCATACGGGTTCCAACCCAAAATTCCCCCAAATCTCACCTACACACCAGAAAATTGCCAATACCATATCCAATAACAAGTATCTATCATGTATCAACAAGAATGAACACTTAACACATGATTTTCAACACATTTATTCAGTTTCTAATCAATTTTACCAAAAATGGGTTTACTAAAATATTTCCATTTCAATCCAACAAACATCACAAATATACATACATAATCATATACCAGTATACAATAATTGAATTTCGCACCCTTACCCGATTAAATCGATACTAGAAGTTTATTTCTCTTGATTTTTCCAAGTTTTCCACTATTTCTCTTCTTCTTCTCTTTTCTCTCCTTTTTCTTTCTTTTCCTTTTCTTTCTTTCTCTTTTTCTCTCTACTATTTTCTATTTTTCTTACTTAATAAAAAATATCCTAAAATGACCAAAATACCCCCACACTCAAATATCTCACAACCGATCCCAAAACCCGATAAAATACCACAACATTGAAAAATAACATATTTTCAGATAAAAGTCAAAAATAAAATAAAATAATAATAAAATAATCAAACGACTCGATTAAATAAAACGCACACGAAAACTGGGTCGTTACAACACTCCCCCACTTAGAAATTTTCGTCCTCGAAAATATTACCTGAGACGAACAAATCTGGATACGACTCCCACATCCGACTCTCCAACTCCCAAGTCAAATTGCCCTCAGCAGCGCCTCCCCACGCCACTTTCACAAGTGCAATATCCTTGCCTCTCAACCTCTTCACCTCGCGATCCAAAACCCTAACTGGTAATGCCTCAACTGTAAGGTTCTCCCTTACCTCAACCTCATCCATCGGAATTACATGCGACGGATCCGGAACATACTTCCAAAGCTGTGAAACATGAAACACATCGTGCAAATTCGACAGATTCGGCGGCAACGCCACCCTATAAGCCACAGCACCCACTCTCGCGGATATCTGGTAAGGACCAATAAATCGAGAAGTAAGTTTCTTCGATTTCAAAGCACGACCCACACCTGTTACCCGGCGTAACCCTCAGAAATACATGATCGCCCTCTTGGAACTCAAGATCCTTCCGTCTCCGATCATGATAACTCTTTTGTCTACTCTGAGAAGCTTTCATCTTCTCACAAATAAACTTCACTTTCTCCGTCGTCTGTTGCACCAATTCTGGTCCAACCACCGTTCTCTCACCAGATTCGTGCCAACACAACGGTGTTCGACACCTTCGTCCATACAATGCTTCAAACGGTGCCATTTCAATACTAGAATGGAAACTGTTATTATACGTAAACTCAATCAATGCAAGATAACTATCCCACGCACCACCTTGTTCCAAAACACACGCCCTCAACAAATCCCCCAAAGACTGAATCGTCCTCTCCGTCTGACCATCCATCTGCAGATGATAAGCCGAACTCAATCTCAATTTAGAACCCAAATCCTTCTGTAAACTTTCCCAAAATCTCGATGTAAATCTAGGATCTCGATCAGAAACAATACTCAATGGAACTCCATGTAACTTCACAGTCACACTGATGTAAATCTCCGCCAACCGCTCCAAAGAGAAACAGATATCAATCGGAATAAAATGAGCCGATTTAGTCAGTCTATCAATAACCACCCAAATAGCGTTATGCCCTCGCTGAGTATTCGGTAACCCTGTTACAAAATCCATGGAAATGCTATCCCACTTCCACTCAGGAATATCCAATGGTTGCAACAAACCACTAGGCCTCAGATGTTCCACCTTCGATTTATAACAAGTCAAACATGCATAAACAAACTGAGCCACATCTCTTTTCAATCCAGACCACCAGAAAATCTTCTTCAAATCTTGGTACATCTTATTTGCTCCCGGATATATACTCAAATTACTCCGGTGTCCTTCCTCCAAAATCATCCTTTTCAACTCCGCATCATCTGGAATACAAATCCTACCTCAGAATCTCAAAACACCATTAGTATCCACTTGAAAATCACTATTCGCATCTTTTCTTCCAACCAACATCAAATCCACAAATTTCACATCCAGCTTTTGCTTCTCACTTACCGTCATCAGAAAATCATTAGTAATCGTTAGCATACCAAGCCTAACGCTATCCGACGTCACTTCGCAAACCAAACTCAAGTCTCTAAACGATTCCAAAAGTTCCCACTCCTTAACCATTAAAGCGGACATATGTAACGATTTTCGGCTCAATGCATCGGCTACCACGTTAGCTTTACCAGGATGGTAATTCAAGCCAAAGTCGTAGTCCTTCAAGAATTCCAACCATCTACATTGCCTCATATTTAGCTCTTTCTGATCAAACAAATATTTCAAACTTTTATGATCACTAAAGACTTCAAACCTTGCACCGTAGAGATAATGCCTCCAAATCTTCAACACAAAAACCACAGCCGCTAACTCAAGATCATGAGTAGGATAATTCTTCTCATGAACTCTTAACTGCCTTGAAGTATAAGCCACCACCTTACCTTCCTGCATCAGAACACCACCTAGACCAATCAAAGAAGCATCACAATAAACCACAAATAGTTCATTAGGATTCGGCAAAATCAAGATCGGAGCTGTCGTCAATCTTCTCTTCAGCTCAGTAAAACTCTCTTCACACCGAATATCCCAAATGAACGCTTGCCCTTTACAAGTTAACTGGGTCAAAGGAAGTGCTAGCTTCGAAAAACCTTCAATAAACCTCCGATAATAACCCGCCAAACCCAAAAAGCTTTGAATTTCAGTAACGGGTCTCGGAGCCTCCCATTGTAGAACTTCTTCTACTTTAGATTGATCCACAACAATACCATTACCTGAAATTACGTGTCCAAGAAAACTTACTTCCGATAACCAGAATTCACACTTGGATAATTTAGCAAAAAGCTTCCTCTCCTTCAAAACCTGCAAAACAATACGCAAATGTTCTGCATGCTCCTCCCGAGACTTAGAATAAATTAAGATATCGTCAATAAACACCACGACAAAACGATCCAGATGCTCGTGAAAAATACGATTCATGTATTCCATAAACACACCTGGCGCATTAGAAACCCCGAACGGCATCATAGAATATTCATAATGACCGTATCGTGTCCTAAAAGCCGTCTTCTGAATGTCTTCTTCCTTCACCCTAATCTGATGATACCTCGACCTCAAGTCAATCTTACTGAACACACAAGCACCAACCAACTGATCCATCAGATCATCAATCCTTGGAAGAGGATACTTATTCTTGATTGTCACCTTATTCAACTGACGATAATCAATACATAACCTCATACTCCCATCCTTCTTTTTCACCAATAAAACTGGAGCACCCCAAGGAGAAACACTTGGTCTCACGAACCTCTTTTCCAACAACTCATTCAACTGTTTCTTTAACTCCACCAACTCCGATGCCGACATACGATAAGGTGCCATAGAAACAGGTCTAGTACCAGGAACTAGATCTATAGAAAACTCCACCTCTCTCTCTGGCGGCAAGTCTGAAATATCCTCAGGAAACACTTCCGGAAATTCACACACAACAGGAAACACCTCAAGTGAAACTTGACTATCCACAGTTAAAGATGCAAACAATCCAAACAACTGAGCTTCCTCCGCCAAAAGTCTCTTCAACTCTTTGGTAGATAAGAAACTCGAGTCTTCGTCTTCCTCAAGAGAACGAAACCTTACTAGCTTATGATAACAATCAATATGAACCCTATTGAATTGCAACCAATTCATACCCAAAACCACATCTAATCCTTCCAACGGCAAACACACTAAATCCATCTCAAAGTCTTTACCATAAATGGTCAAAGGACATCTTAGACAAACCAAAGAAGTAGTTACTGACCCCATTGCTGGAGTATCAATAACCATTCCACCACCCATCACAGACAACACAAGATTCAAACGCTTCGCGCACTCAGACGAAATAAACGAATGAGTCGTTCCAGTATCAATAATAGCAATCAAAGGAGTACTATTAATAAAACAAGTACCTCGAATCAGACGATCTGCACTCGAAGTGTGAGTCCCCGATAATGCAAACACTTTTCCACCAGCTGGAGCTTGTTTTGGTTTCTGACACTTGGTACTAATATGCCCAGGTTCACCACAGTTGTAACATTTCACCACATTCTTCCTTGCACAATCAGTAGCAACATGTCCTACACCTCCATAATTAGTACACTTCCTCAAATCTTTCCTGCACTCAAACTGACGATGCCCCAACTCACCACATTTATAACACCTCATAGGACCAGACATTCCTCCTCCACCTGACCTTTTCTCAAAATTCCCTCTCTGTTTACCTTTATCAGCTGGTGTCACATACGGACCACCACAGAACTGTTGCTTCCCTTTCCTCTCGCTCACACTCTTGTAATGAGTAGAATGAGCCTTACTGTCCTCTTCATAAATCCTACAGCAATCTACCAAATCAGAAAACCTCTGAATCCTTTGATATCCAATCGCCTGCTTTATCTCAGGACGCAAGCCATTCTCATATTTCACACACTTAGAGAATTCAGCAGTAGCTTCCGCATAATGAGGATAAAACTGCACAAGTTCCACAAACTTAGCAGTATAATCAACTACAGACATATTACCTTGTTTCAGTTCCAGAAATTCAATTTCCTTCTTTCCCCTCACATCTTCAGGAAAATACCTCCTCAAGAACTCCCGGCTAAAAACTTCCCAAGTAATTTCTTCCTCTTCTGCAGCTTCCAACACACGTCGAGTACTAACCCACCAATCATCAGCTTCTTCCAATAACATGTGAGTACCTAGCCTCACCTTCTGATCCTCCTCACAATCCATCACTCGGAAAATCCTTTCAATCTCTTTCGACCAAATCTGTGCACCATCCGAATCATATCTTCCTTTGAAGATAGGCAGTTTGTTCTTCCGGAACTCATCATTACCCACAGCATTAGGTGCACCCTGCACAGTACGAGCCATAGCTTGCATAGCCGCAGCCAAAGCAGCATCATTCCTACCAGCCATATTCTGTTCATTTCCAATAACAGAAACTATGGTTAAACAAACAGCTCAACCAACCACAACGACCAACAAGGACTGACACGGACTGACACAAACTGGCTCTGATACCACTTAATGTAACACCCCCAATCTATACCCCCAATTAATAAAAGCAGTAAAAGAAAATTCAAAATTTCGTCAGAGTATAATTAAATTATCATGGCATAGACCGGGAGGGTCACATCAATTTGAAACAATTTCATACAACACCTGCTCATAAAGATATGCAACAGTGGGGTAGCAATCAACAGAGGAACTTAGTTCCTTACACCCACATTTCAGAATTTAGAATAAAAGCGGAAAATCTAAAACTGAATAACATACATATATATATCACGAAAAGTTTGTCATACATCAGGTTATACATGCACAAGCCAAAAGATATACATATACATAATATACAATTATCACAAACGGCCTCCCTAACTACCCGGTGTCACATATCAGAGCCGACCGACAAAAGAATGAAGACGCAAAGCTTCACAAAAATACCTCCAGCAACTCTAATCTGCAATGCCTCATAGAGCATTATAAAACAGCAGAAGGGTGAGAAAAACAACCATAATATAATTGCATACAATTATATATATAACACAAAAATACATACATGTATACGTTCTCACCACAACTCACGCCATAAATCAAATACAAGACATTACAAGACACAATACATATTTCCATCACCAGAACATATCCATATATCACTTTGTCCACAAATCCACACATAATCAACCATAAATGCTTTATGCATATGCAAGAGACCGACACAACGACTCTATACATATGCACATGTGGTACCGACTTCCATTGTTTCTCATCACTAGTTCACTCAGGAACTCTGCTGGAACCATCGCTCGTTACATCACTGTAACTCCCCGTCGGGCCTACGATGTTCCCCACCGCTCACACCCCACACGGGCACACGGTGTTTATGGATCGCTCACACCCCACACGGGCACACGACCCGATCGCTCACACCCCACATGGGCACACGATCGTCTATAATCATCGCTCACACCCCACATGGGCACACGAAGTTATAGCGAATTCCCTCTGGAATCCAAACCGTCACTCAGGACGTTCAACAATGCATATCATGATGCTTGGCATACAAAGACCCATGACATTTAATATGCACACACACACATATTCATTTACATCGACAAAAATCACACTTTGCACTTATGCCCAAAACAATGCATTTAATTTCCATACGGCCACAAATCATCACAACATCATCTAAACACATACATTTACCTCATACAACAGCACCTTGCATAATACACATCAATTACGCATGGTTATAACGACAAAAGTCAACAACCGACACTATTCCTGACTTTCTGACATAATTAAATCGGCTAACAATTTCAAAATCATCATAACAAGAATGTACAGCTCAATAGCTACGCAACGATACCAAGAATGTAAAAATCGGACAAACGGATCAAAAGTTACGAACGGAAACGAAAAACGATATTTTGAAAAGTCACATTTTGCAAAAGTCCTGTCCATACGCGTACCACCATGACCCATACGCGTATGAGCAGAGATCTCATTTTTCCCAAAGTTCACGTGTAAATGACCGTACGCGTAATGCCCAAGCCTGTACGCGTATTGCCCTAAAATGCTACGCGTATCATACGCAAATGGGTAGACGGCCGAGAAAACAAGCAACCCATACGCGTATTGGCCCTATGGCTCGCCCACCATACGCGTATTGCCAAGGTTCATACGCGTATGAACAATGCCCCATACGCGTATGACCTGGAAATCTCAGAAAAATTTCTTCTGCATAATTTCATACGGGTTCCAACCCAAAATTCCCCCAAATCTCACCTACACACCATAAAATTGCCAATACCATATCCAATAACAAGTATCTATCATGTATCAACAAGAATGAACACTTAACACATGATTTTCAACACATTTATTCAATTTCTAATCAATTTTACCAAAAATTGGTTTACTAAAATATTTCCATTTCAATCCAACAAACATCAAAAATATACATACATAATCATATACCAGTATACAATAATTGAATTTCGCACCCTTACCCGATTAAATCGATACTAGAAGTTTATTTCTCTTGATTTTTCCAAGTTTTCCACTATTTCTCTTCTTCTTCTCTTTTCTCTCCTTTTTCTTTCTTTTCCTTTTCTTTCTTTCTCTTTTTCTCTCTACTATTTTCTATTTTTCTTACTTAATCAAAAATATCCTAAAATGACCAAAATACCCCCACACTCAAATATCTCACAACCGATCCCAAAACCCGATAAAATACCACAACATTGAAAAATAACATATTTTCAGATAAAAGTCGAAAATAAAATAAAATAATAATAAAATAATCAAACGACTCGATTAAATAAAACGCACACGAAAACTGGGTCGTTACACTTGACTAACAAGTTAACTTGGATTTGCTTCAAAGCTTCATCCAAGAACACTCACGATTCATTTCCTACGGGCTTCAGAATCTGTACAAGTTCCTATGTCTACCACACTGCATCAAATCGATACAGAGGGAGACTTACAAGAGAAACCTACGACTCTCAAAACCTAAACCCTACTTTACAAAATAGGATTCCTAAGTCTATGTCATCCTCTCTCTTTTCTATCTAGGTCTTCGTCTTCTTTTATAGTTTTCTGCTGAGTTGGGCTTCATATCTTTGATCCTTGATCCACTGCCAATCGCCTTGAATCTTGGAACATATTTAAAACCAAAGCCTGTTGTAACAGTGATGATGTCGAATCTTCATGTGGTGGCATTTTACTTGACGTCTTTATTCTTGTGGCTGAAAAACCTCCATGTTGAAACATCTTTCACATCATTTATGTTTTACCAAAATTTAGTCAAACACTCAGAGCTTTCAACTGGCCCTTATTGGTGAAAAAATGGTTCACAAGGCCAACTTTGTCCTTCAATATGCTGATGCTGGTTGTGCGTTGGAATAGGAAGTGCAAAAACTAAAGCCTAAAGATTCCATGAATGACACAAAGATCAGACTATCAAAGAAATGTCTCGAAATGATTAAGGCTGGATTTCCTCTTTAAATTTTTTATTCTTATTTCCTATTATAATACTATGTTAATGACAAATCTTCATTTTGGAACTTTTCAATTGTAATGACATTTTGACATTTTTATTGCCTAAGTAAATTCAATTTTCGTTCTTCCCAACTTGGTGACCATTTACCTAAAGTTCTATCTTTTTTATCCATAGGTAAAATAACTTTCTAGACGTTACCATCTACTGCAAAAGTTTTCATCTTAACTTTCTTAATGTAGGCCTTAGCTATTCACTCTTTTTGTCTTATGAGAACGCTCACAAAAACTAATCTTTCCTTATCTAAATCAACTAATTCATCTAACATCATATTCCACTAGTGATCCAAAGGAATTTCAAAATATCTTTGAATCCTAGATGATTATAAATAAATTTTAACAAGCAAAACTGCATCATGACTAAATTTTAGTCAGAATAGAGTAGAGTTAGTTGCCATTTTAGGGGAATTTCGACAAGCCCATAACACTTGGTCTAAAGTCTTATGCCAATTTTATGGCTTATGGACCACATGCCTCTTAATTATGCCTATTATAATTTTGTTGACTGCTTCAATTTAGCCTTTTGCATGAGCATAATAGGGGGTAGATGTAAAAAGTTTGATTCATGAGTCTGAAGCAAACTAAAAAATCTTTTGACCAGTAAAAACCTATACGTTGATCGGTGGTTAAGGTTTCAAGAATTCCAAACCTATAAATAATACAACCTCTCTACTCCACCAGTTTTGACTTTGACAAATCTAAGGAGAAATGATTGGTTGAAATCAACTTTTCCTTGACTTCAATTAACTCTGCTATTTTTCCTTAGACAATACGTAGCCTGAAGCGATTTGTGCCAAATCAATGGCTCTTGGTTTTCGACTCGAGGGACATGTTCAATGCCGAATTTATCGAACCTTCTTAACAACGAATTGGCCTTTACAAAATACATCAGTAAATTCTGGTTAATGCATTTATACACTATTGTTAGTTGTTTCTCAACCAACTCCGAGTCGCCTCTAATCTCAACTGCTTTTTCCCCCAAGTCTAAAAGAATATTAATACCTGTAATTAAGGCTTCATACCTAGCCTCATTATTGGAGCAATAACCTTTGATTTTAAATTTGAACTTAGTTGGAATTCCTTTAGGAGAAATAATTAGAATTTCAATACCAGTTCCATGTTTAAGTATGGAACCATCAAAATACAATCTCCAAGATTTTAAACCAACAAAACCCTGTGTTATTTCGAATACTGCATGATCTACAATGAAGTCAACGACAATTTGGCCATTCATAGCCCTTAAAGGCACATAATCCAGAGAATACTCAGTCGAGGTCAGAACCCATTTCTCAATTTGACTATGTAAAATTGGTTTTGATAGCATGTGCTTCATAACATCATAATGGGAATAGACGAAAACATATGTAGGCTTTATATAACATATCAATTTTGTGCACGAGAAATACAAACACATACATAACTTTTCTATTGGACTATACCTAGTTTCTGCATCATTTAAAACTCGACTGAGGTAATAAATGACTCTTTTGACACCATCATCATCCTCTTGGGCTAACATACTTCCTATTGTTAGTTCAGTTGTAGAAATATACAACTTCATTGGTCTATTTCTCATAGGAGGTAAAAGAATATGCGGATTCATCATATAGCTCTTAATTTCATCAAAAGCCTTTCGGTGTTCCTAAATCCCTCGTCATTCTTTAAACACAATAGTGGTGAAAACACGTTCATTTTGCCACTTAAATTCGAAATGAATCTCCCTAAGAAATTGATTTTGCCTAAAAAAGATTGAAGTTACTTTTTGTTTGATGGAGGAGTCGTAGTGAGTATAGCTTCTTTTTTTTTCTTGTTTTTCTTTATTTCTATGCCCTTTTTGTGAACCATAAAGCCTAGAAAGTTTCCTACATGGACACTAAAAACACATTTTAATGGATTCATTTTTAGTCCATATTTCCTCATCCTTTCAAAGGACTAGCGAAGGTGGTCCAAATGACCACTTTTCGGCGAGGATTTAACAACTATATCATCAATATATACCCGCATGAAGGTCTCAATGAAATCATGAAACATATGATTCATTGCTCTTTAATAAGTTGCACCAACATTCTTCTGGCCAAAAGGCATTACCACCCATTCATAAGTTACTAGGGCCCAAGAATATTGAAACTTCATTTTCGACACATCTTCTTCCGCAATGTAAATTTTGTTATACCCAAAATAATCATATGAAAGACTTAAATACTCAAAGACTGCGGCTAAATCGACTAGCATTTGTGCTACAGACATTAGGTATTAATCTTGTAAAGTAGCTTCCTTTAAATCTCTAAAATTAATACAGACTCTAAGAGTTTCATTCTTTTTAATAACATGAACCATATTTGCTAACCATTATATATACCATGCAGTTTATACTAATTTGTTCCTCAAAGACCTTTCGATTTCCTCTTTGATCTTCGACATCACTTCTGGTATAAATCTTCTTGATGTCTAGTTCACTGGCCTCTTGTCTGGTCGAATTGGAAACTTTAACACCACCAAATCTCGATCGAGTCTTGGCATTTCATCATAATCCCAAGCGAAGAAATCTTTGAATTCCTTGAGCAACTCAACCATTTGGATCTTTAGACTTAGATCAATCTTTGCGCTAATGTAGGTTGGTTTTATGATTGTTCAATCTCCTAGTCAACTTCTTCCAGTGGATCTTAAGCTTGTATCCTCTTATCTGAGGCTAATGTATCTTTATCTAAACCTAAAGGCTAATTATCATAAATACAATTAAACTCTGGCCATATAAAATTATGTTCTCACGAATCTCGTCTATTTTATTAGTTTTAATTGCAGTGGCTTCAACAACCATTTTTTTGTTGAGAATCAACCTCTAAGGCCACCTTTATTCTATTTTCACTCATATCGGCCGAAATTCGAGCAAGTGTGCTCGGCTTAGCCATCGTTATCACCTGTCTCCCACCATCCAGTACCTCTGATGGTCTTGTACTCCCACATGAACCCATGTGTAAGATGTAACTTCATCGAATATAACATATCTCCCTGTAGGGAAAACCCTGTTCCTGCAAGCATACATTGCGAAATGTTTGCCAATTGTCTATTGATTTTTTTCTTATCTATATGGTTAACTTCAATTAGGAAATAACTCTGATATGCTTCAATATTTTCTATAATCCCACCAGGTTTCCAAATCGAGATCCTCTGGTGTAGTGTCAAAGGGTTTGCTCCCGCACCATGGATCCATTCCCGACCAAACAATAAGTTATAATTTGCCTTAGTTGAAATGACCACAAATAATGTTGGCCTT
Source organism: Lathyrus tuberosus (assembly GCA_022829125.1). NCBI lineage: Eukaryota > Viridiplantae > Streptophyta > Magnoliopsida > Fabales > Fabaceae > Lathyrus > Lathyrus tuberosus. Next base: position 1,581,446 of record JALAZF010000153.1, read on the forward strand.
GTAATGATTCATAAAATAATGTCAACTTGTATGACTCCTAAGCTTTGCTCATTTTTCCTTCATAGTTAGACAAAACCATGTTATGAGGTCTTAAATTAGTGTCATATTTGTCAATCCATTTTAATAAAGAATGTGACATCATGTTAATCGCTTCCCCTCCATCTACTAGGACTTTATTAACATTTACATTTTCAACCTTAACCCATATGAAAAAGGGCTTCAGGTGCTATTACATTCATGAATTAGGCATTTCAAAAATGGCATTATCTTCATCTATGCAACCCCTATTCATTACGTAGTAACACAAAGACTTATGGTTTGCTAATTCTTCAGTAAGTCCATTCATTTATCTTATAATTTTTCTATAACTTTGTACCTCACACAGATTAAATATATTTTATATAAATAAATTATAATATTATGTGTAAATAAATTTAAAATATATAACAATTTTTATATTTATTTTTTGTAAAGGAAGTTACAATTTGTAATTAGGCTAAATTACAGTTTTGATCCTCTAATTTTGCCTGAATCACGAAATTAGTTTCTCCATTTTAAATTTAAACACTTTTGGCCCCTCTATTTTAAATTCAAACAATTTTAGTCATCTTCTCACGTTTTTCATACAAAATCCATGAAATATTTATTTTTTAAACTTATATCTTTATGTATAAAGTTCAAATATATATATATATATATATATATATATATATATATATATATATATATATATATATGACGATTTGTCATGTTTCACAAGTAACTTGTCATTTAAAAATGAAAACATCATTAATTTAAAAGGTAAACGTGTGAGAGGGAGACTAAAAATATTTAAATTAAAATAAAAGGATTAAAACTGTTTAAATTTAAAATAGAATAATTAATTTTGTAATCAAATAAAATAAAGGATCAAAATTATAATTAATATGTCAATCTAAGAATGCCTTCATTTTTTATCTTAATATATTTTTAAATGTATATGTTATTTCTCTTCTCTCCCAAGCTTAATCACATCCTCGGAGCTGCCAAAGTAAGAGTTGTTTTTAAATAGTTTAATTTATTTTTTCTTTTGTTTTTTTTATCGTCCTTCTTTAGCCTCGTAATTGTTTTATACTATTATTGTTGTCATTCGCTTTCTATCCGATATTGCTGCTTGAATTGACAAAGCCTTTATATCTCTTTCTTATGCCTCGCAGCCAAAGAATCATTTGTCCCCCACTATCTCGTTGACTAGATCACTCCATCAAATTTTAAATCATATAATACGTTATAATAAAGATCATATTCAAAGTTCAGAGCATATTGAAAAGGATGCACTCATCTTGACTATAGAAAGTTAAAAGAGATGAAGGGATTTTGAAAAAAGAAAGAGTTCTAGGAAATCTTTACCAAGTACGAGTTAAGAGTAACTATATAACTATATAAGTTAATTAAACTTACATTTTAATAAATGTTTGAATATACTTTATCTATTTAAATATATCTCAATTTTAAAGATGAAAATAAGTCATACCAGGTCTTAAAAGAAATCTAAATCTAATCTATAATAAATATTTAAAGTTTAAATCTGCCTTATAATTTATTATAGCTTTTTTTTAGAGTATTACTTTCTATCTTTAAGAGTGTTAGTTCATCACTTTGAAAAAAATCTTTAAATTTTAGATATGCATTTATGAACGCACTCAAATTACACACCATAACACTTAAGTGAATAAGTCATCCATTTTGCCCAAAAATATTTTTGGAGATATATCTCTATAATAACCCTTAATTGAAAACTCAGAGTTTTACGCTCAACGAGGTTTACAAAGATGCATTTCCGACGAATTATAATTAGTAGAACTCGCGCCAGACCCTCCATCTTCCTTCGTCATTTGATACACTTTAATAAACCCTTAAACTTCAGAGCTCGTGAGAAAGAATCAACAAGGCCATTTTTCAAGCTTCAACACTACTTTAACTATGCATTGGAATCAATCTTAGTAGATCCATCCAATCCATTCAAGCTTTCGCACAACAAATCTCTCAATCAGTAAGTTTCTCATTTTCTTTCTATTTTTTTGTTGTGATGCATGTATTAGATGAAATAGGTTGTTTAAAATGCATTAATTTGTAGTTACATTCAAAATAGGTACTTTGTTTAGACATGCATATGAATATCTTGGTGTTTAGGGAATTGTCTACATTTTCTAGAAGGAAGATGACTGGAAGCTTCACAATGTGCACAGTAACTTATTTGCTACATTTAATGTTACTAATATTCTCGCAGCAACAATGTTACACTTCTTAATAATATTTTATATGAACGATTTTTAGGCGTGAATCATTTATCATTTTTCACACATATTAGGCAAAAAAAACTTAAGATATACTACATTGAGGATTTGCCACATGCTTGTACCTTTGCCACATACAAAGGGAATCAGGTGATAAAGCCGTACATGGTACTTATTGACTGCATTGTACTAGATGACACATGCTTCTTCCCATACAAAGGTCACCTTCAAACGCATCCGCTGGACGAAATAACCTTCTACTCTACATTGTTGGATTCTGGGTCGCGCTTGATGTATCCATTTTTGCCTGAGCGGGTCATGGGCTCGTTCGAGTATCTTCAGATGATTCCAAGACATCCCTCCATGTTTGTTCCTCCGACAGTCCGTCGCAGTAATTTTGACGCCATACTCAATGATTTTTATAGTCATCTAGTCACTATGCTAAAAAAGACCTTTAGCAGCACTTTTTTTGGCCTTTAGCAGCGCGTTAAAGCGCTGCCAAAGGTGGCGCTGCCGTAAGTAAAGGCAGCGCTTTTTTTCTTTGAAAAACGCTGTCTTAGGTCCCTCCTAGGACCCCCTTTAACAGTGTTTTTAAAAACGCTTTCGTAGGACCTCCATATAACAGCACTTTTTTAAAGAAAAGCGCTTTCGTAGAACCCCTTTTAGCAGCGCTTTTAAAAGCGCTGCTAAAGGTCCCCCTTTAGGCAGTGCTTTTTCAAGGAAAAACGCTTTCGTAGGGCCTCCTTTAGCAGCGCTTTTAAAAGCGCTGTCTGATACCCCAGTCTCATTATCTTTTGATAATCGATTGTAAGATATCCATTTTCGATCCATGGTTTTACTAAGTAAGCTAAACAAACACAAAAGAACAATTAATTATAAGTACCTGTATAGACGTCAGCAACTTCTGGACTAGACCACAATGTGTAAGATTCTTGAAAACGATCCAAATATCACTCTTCTCAGGTAACCCCAATATCAAATTCACTAAGTTAGTAACTAGTGGTGTATACCAAATATAACAAGACAAATTTAGTAGGTCGCAACAATTAACACAGTAATCATCTTCAACCTCAACAAAGAATCATCAATTCGAGCATAAATCAATCGCCAAGATTATCAATTCCACATTTAAACTCAATAGCAACTTCAACCTCAACAATTAACAATTAATTTCATCAATATTCATCATCTTCAACCTTAACAATTAACAAAGTAATCACTAAAAATTATCTGTCAACAATGTCATTATCATCAATTAATTCCAAGAATTCATCACTAACATTCAATATCAAATTTATAAAATTAACACCAATTCTCAAAATAAGTTCACCAAATATCACCATTCATCATCTTCAACCTTACTACAACAACAATTTCAAAATCAAATGCTAACAACCACAACAACAACAATATTATTTGGCCGCGAAATAAGAACAAAATCAAGAAACAAAATCAAATGCTAACAACCACAACAACAACACTATTATTTGGCCACAAAACAAGAACAAAATCAAGAAACATAATCAAATGCTAACAATAACCACAACAACAACACTATTCTTTGGCCACAAAACAAGAACAAAATCAAGAAACCAAAACAAATGCTAACAAAAACAAGAAACAAAATGAAATGGGAAACAAGAAATGGAAATGAAAAATACCTTGCCCAAACGGCCGGAGCAGTGACGGCGGAGGGAGAAGCAAGCAATCACGGTCGGAACTGTTACAGTGGTGGGAGAAGTAAGTATTCACGGTGGAGGAACAATGACGGTGGCAGAGACGACGCGAAAAGTGACGGTGGAGGGAGTAGCGGTTGTGAACAGTGAAGGTGGAGAGAGTCGTGAGAGTGAAAGTAGAAATGTTAGGGTTAAATAGTGGAAATGATTAGTTACTGGTGAATTTTGCGTTTTAATTTTTACTAACTAAAGCACCTTTAGCATCGCTTTTAGAAAGCGCTTTCGTAGGCTGCAGCTTTAGCAACGGTTTCTGGAAAAAGCGCTTTTTAAGGGGTATAGTGAATTGGTCCTTTAGCAGCGCTTTCCTAAAGCGCTGCCTAAAGTATGGTATACCTTGGGCCTTTAGCAGCGCTTTCCTAAAGCGCTGTCTAAGGTATGGCTTATGCAGGACCTTTAGCAGCGCTTTCCTAAAAGCGCTTTCTTAAGGGTTGCCTTAGTTTGGCTTTTAGCAGCGCTTTTTAAAAGCGCTGTCTAAAGTCCACCTTTAGCAGCGCTTTTTTGCGTGTTTTTTTTTTGTTTTTTTATAAAACTTATAGCAGTGCTTTCCTGGAAAAGCGCTGTCATTGTGGTGTTGTTAAAGAACATTTTTGGCATAGTGAGTACCAGATGGGTAGGGGTGTAAGAGGATTAGAAAAAAATAATTAAATCGACAATCAAAACCAACCCAAACAAAAAAAACCAGTTTTGTATGGTTCTGTTAAAAAACCGAACCAAACTGATGAAAACTAAGGTAGTTTGGTTTGACTATCAGTTTTAATTTTTAGGAACTGCCAAACCGATGAATCGAAAGGATGTCTATAATTATCCTTCTACGTGTTTCAAGTTCTCTTAGTTCGTTTTCATCTCTTTTTTTTTACAGCTTTTTGCTTCTTATTCTTCAACGGATTTTCTTCTAGCCTTATTAAAAAATAGTTTTGATGTGTATTTGAGATGTGAAGCATGCCTAGTTCTGTGTATGACAATCTTTTGTTGTTATTGTTGTGTTTTTATTTGTTACTTTTTTGTATAGATTAAGTTCAACTTGTAAGTTGTTTGAAAGATATATCATGAAATCGATGACAAAAATTATATGAAATGTATTATTTAAAAAAATAATAGCAAAAAATACATTGAAAAACATGATAGTGGAGAAAACAAAAATTAATATAATGTTTGAAAAAAAGTGATGTAAACCGATCAACCAAACCAAACCAGCTAGTTTGCTTCAGTTTCATTTTTGAAAAACACTAAAAATGGAACCAAACCAAATCGATGGAGATATTATCAGTTCAAACATTTATGACCGAAAATCGGTCCAAACTGAACCGATTACACCTTTATAGACGAGGCATGCAATGTGACATCAAGTGAACCATGTGCTTATGAACATTGATACATCCAATGGTTCTATCGATTGTCACATCTTTATATGACACTAGATGGCGTGGGAGCATCACAAAGATTTGCCCATAAGGAGATATAGGAAGAATAACGTTATAAGGATGATCACACAGCAGACATGTTGTCGGTTGTCAGCGTATTGCGTATGTTGCGAGATTTGTCATTGAGAAATGAGACATTGCGGAAGGCAGTCCTGATATGGCCGCCTTACAGACCATCTTACTTAAGGCACGTAATGCCTTAAGGTACATGCAACAACAAAGGAGAATCATGAGTTAGAAATACACGGTAGTTTATTTTTATTTGTATTTTGGTAACAGATGTATTTTTTGAACAAATTATATATGTATTGTGACAACGTTTTCGACTACTTGATTAATGTTTGGATTTTAATATATATATATATATATATATATATATATATATATATATATATATATATATATATATATATATATATATATATATATGACATTTTTGAATTACATTAGTATACTTAGAATTATGTTAATATATCCTTAGTGTAAATGGCCTAAAAAATATAAATTTGGGACACTTACTGCTAAGGCAAAATCTCTCAAATGCTTTCAAGGGTTATTCCGAGATGCGTCTCGAAATCACCCCTAAATATTTACGAATATGTATCTCTGGTCCATATTTGAATAAATTTGGGATGGATGGTTCACTTGTGAAGCGTTATGTACATTTTAGGTACATCCGAAGACGCATCTCCTAAAAATAAAAGGGAAAATTTGGGTTTTCAATTTGTTCACCCTCATCCCACGAGGTGGATAAAGTAATACTTTTTTATTGACTTAGACTATCTTTTTTTTTAAATTCTGACTCGACCTAAAAATTTATTTAAAAATATGTTTCATATGCTTTTAAATCTAGTTTATTTTATATATATTTTTAAATAGAACATGAAACTTTTATATATTATTTAATTTATTTTGTAATAAATATGTACATGTAACCCGTTCTATAAAACTTCATAAACTTTTTTAATATTCTAAGTCTACCTATTTCATTAAATATACTTTAAAAAAAAGTTAGGCCTAACATTTTTATTAAACAAGTAAAACCACATTTAAATAATTAAGCCTAACATTTTAATTAAATAAGTAAGGGCAGACTTAAATAGCTAAGCCTAACATTTTATTAAATAGGTAATATCAAACTTAAATAAGCTAAACTATAGGTTCTTGCAAGCCTGTCCGATCTGCTCAATTCCCACTCACCACCCATTATTTTTTTTATCTAATGTCAAACTATTAAACACCACCCATTATTTTTTTTATCTAATGTCAAACTATTAAACTTTTCCATGAAACTCAAATCACCGTTACTCATTCCTACAAAACTGATATATAGGGTGAAGATTGAACACTTGATTAGTCAGTGGCCTACAAAATTATAAACTAATTAGTTCAGATACCATATGATGTTTAAAAATTGTGATTTAGTCCTAATTCTGTTCTACAAAACTAATTTGTACAGTGAAGATTATCCTTAATTATAAACACATTTCAAATTTTATTATGTAATGTGAAACTCTTAAGAAAAAAAATTAATTCCTATAAATTTTTAACATAGTTTGAGATTTTAACAATATTCTATATATGTTATGAATGGAGCAATTAATTCCAAAATAAAAATCACATCCACATCATTACTAATTTTGGCATATATAAGATTCTTTTCCAAATGAACAAATCAAGCAAACCATGCAAAAAAACAAACGATTTGCTAAGATTAATGTCTCATTGTAATGCAGTATCCAACTCATTGTAACAGTGACATTTTGTCCATTTAGATGTATAAAATCAAACCGATTGAGTCTAAACCCTATCCCAATCCCAATCGGTTAGTTTTGAAATTGTGTGCAGCGATGTCTATCTCACCTATAAAATAACCAATTAATTCATCACATATCCAATCATTTTAGATTCCCATTTGTAGTTTGTGACAATAACATTTTAGATTCACATATTTTGCATTCATTTTGAATTTGAAATGAAAGAATAATGTTAGAGCAAACAACACGTTTTCAGAGGCAAATCATATATAGTCTAATAGAGTCCAAGATATTGCACATACAGTTTTTGAATAACAACAAAAGTAATGATTTTAAATGATATGAATATTTGATGATTTTATTGCTAGTTTGGATAAATAGGAATTCAGATTAAGACGAAAAGCATATTGAGAGAAATAAAAATTCTCCAAAAATAAGAGGATTTCTTTATATATATATATATATATATATATATGTGTGTGTGTGTGTGTGTGTGTGTGTTTTAGACACTATTGCAAAATTTTAAAAATGTCTTCAATTTCTGAACATATATCTCCGGACGCACTATAATACACATTTCATTTGCTTTTAAATCAGACACTAATTTTATAAATAAATTTATTTCGAAAATATATCTCCGAAAAATATTCAAAAATATATTTTCAGAATCTCTTAAAATTAGCTCAATACTATTTATCTTCTTCAAATCTGCATTTTAAAATGATTATATATTCTTACATCATTTCATACTTTTTTCTTAAAATTAAACCTTGGTGTCCAGTACAACATTTTTCATCCTTTGGTCAATCCCGTGCTAAAGAAAAGAGCTACAATTGAAAAATATAGAAAGAATCAATTGGATTTTATTTATTTTTGCCCCAATATGAATTTTCATATTAACTGAAACAATTACAGAATTTAATCGAATTGTGAATGGCCACACTATTACCTCCCTTTGATCCATCGGTTCAAGGAATAAAACACTTGGACACAAGAAAGAAGAGCAGAGTTGAAGAAGATAAACAGTACTTGGCTAACTTTAAGAGATTCTGAAAATACATTTCGGAAAATTTTCGGAGATGCATTTTCGAAACAAATGAAATGTGTGTATTAGGTGCAGTCTGGAGATATATCTCCGGAAACGGGGAGCATTTTTGGAAATTTGCGTGGTGCACTAGAAACACCTAGGGTGCGTTAAGAAATTCTCAAAAATAAAATCATATATGTTAAATTGGGTCGGCCAAATAGGAGAAAACTCACGTATGATTCATATTTGAAATATCCCAATCTACTATCTTATATAAAAGATTGGAGAAAAGACAAATGTATGATTCAAACCCTCAATTACGTACACATTATTCATTATTCTCTTACTGACTTGAGCGTTGGAGTGTTAATTTTACAGGTCAGTCTCATCTCAATCGTACCAGAAGCTCAAGTCCACCGTAGAGAATCGCTACCCCGTCATCTCATTGATCATCTCTAGTTCTGATCCAGAACAGTGGCATCGTCTATGAGAATTGACTCCTGATTCATACGAATTTCCATAGTCAGCTCCATCCAATTAAAGTCACGATTGATGTAACGGTCACATTTAGATGAAGAAAGTAACTCTTGATCTTACTTACATAAGAATTTTTTGTCCTTCTAACTTCGGATCATCGATCTTTATCATCGATTCAGTCAGCCAGAGGCTACCTGGCGAGAAGGAGCCTCTGTCACATAACAATATGCAAAGTAAGAAGCAGAAAGATAGGTTGATGTTAGGGTTTCAAGACCACGAGAAGGTATATAGAACTCCTAACACAACACTTTTGCTGGTTGTTGTTGAAAAGTATTTTAGATGGGTATTTTATCGTATCCGCAGTGATTGTTCAGATATCTAGATGCTTGCTGTTCAATAGTCTAACGTTCTAATTAAAGGGTTTTCAAAGAGTTCTTTTTGAGTAACATATGTTTTTGTAGCAAAGAGTAAATCAGGGCAAAGATGTTTCGTTTTAATAAAAGCATGCCAAGATTAGATTTTGTTAACCCCTTTCATATATATCTGATTAATCAAGCATGTGAACCTAGTTTCGATCAATACAATCGTGTATCCTCGCGAATTCGTTTATGTCTAAAGCGACTTCGTGGGTATTATTGTTTAAATCGTTAGATGATGTCTGATAAGTGCAAAATTGTAGCTATTTTTGTATATAAGTTTTGTTGCACTTATCAGTTCTTTTTGCGAATAAACCCCGATCTGTTTATAAATACGTTTACTTTATGTTTTCGTGTGTATAGTGCGCTATCGTGTAAATATCATTGAGTTTAATTGATTTTCATTAATTTTTGCAGGTATCCAATCAAGGATGTCTTGCCATTGTTAGATAGAGCATTGAATAAGCTTTCCAGCGCTTCAAACCGTGCGTCAATCGGAGTTACGGTTCAAAAGTTACGAATAAAACAGTGCAGAAAAATTCTGCAGACTGGTGCGCTGCGCCTCTGCGCCGCCGGGCGGTGCAGGGGCGGTCCGGACACTCCAAAATTGTGAAAAACTTACAGAATGAAGGCCATTCGCCGCCGGGCGATGCCAGATTTCCGCCGGGCGATTTTTGACGATCAGAAACTCCATTAAAGCCCCAAAAACACAATTTTTAGGTTATGGTTGGATTTTTGAGAGTTCCATACCATCCAATAGCATTTTTTGAGTGGAATTAGGCTAGAAAACACATTGGGGCTGTCAAAAGGATGATCCGGGGTTGAATCCTTCATCAATCGGAGCCGATTAACCGGTAGATTTTTGGTAAACCGGGTGATTTTTGGGTTTTTCTCTATTTTCTTCTCTTTGATTCTCTTTTGTGGAGTTTTGTATATGTATAGACTTTGAATCATGTATGTATTTCAACTCATCTATGTATTGTGAATTAGTTTTTGAATTATTATTGATGTTATCTTTGATTTGGCATTTGTGGTATTGACAAAACCTTATCAAATCTTAAATCTTTGATTTTCATCTATCGATGAGCAAGCTTTTGACATGGTTTGTGAGTTGATATTCATTTGCATCACCTATTTTTTATTGTGTTGATTAAGTAGCATGAGTAGCATGAGTAGTATTAACACGGTAAAAGCCGTGATAACGCTTAACGAACGGTATTACGAGGATGCGTGATAATAGTGATGAAGAACTTTGTTCACGTATGTTTGGCGAATTAGTTGAATGCATATTAATCATTTGTATTTTTGTCTCCATGGTGTATTTAATATGCTTTACAATCATTATTGTGCTTTCCTTGATCTTTTTGCATTTGTATTGAATTTGTGTTGTGTTAGAGATAAACATCACAAATAACTCTTTTGATTAGGGAAGGAAATCTATTAGGACTAAAGGCTAGAGATAGTTTTAGGCTTAATATTCACTTGAGTATCGGAACTTAATGCTTCCGTGTGTCTGAGTTGTGCGCGAGAGTGACGACGAGAGATGCGGTTGATATCTCAACGATGTGTTCGAGAGAAACTTGTTGTGAGCGATACGGGATGATTTTGATGAGTATTGTATGTTGAGCATACTTGGTCGATAAGTTTACATTTGTGAGAGGTCGATTATATACAATGCTTGATAGTTTCCTTCTATTTGAAAAATGTATTCTTTTTATGTTAATACTTTTACTTTTCCGCATTTCCTTTTAAACCATTTGAATCCAAACTCAAGAGCGAGAAATTGTTGCACGTCAGTTCAATAACACTGATCCCTGTGGAGACGATAAAAGATACTTACTCAAGTTTTTGCTTGAGAGCCGCTAACCACAGCTTTCAACAATGTCTCGAACCAACAATCAAAACAATAAACATTAAGAACGATACAAAGCAAATATTAACTCCCAAATCTATGTCTAGAGTTTGTTTGTTAATAGATGAAGAAATTAGATCAAGATTTGGAATACATATGTCTAGAGTGATTCAAACCATAAATACAACATTAAAAGCAAATATCTTCATCATATATTGATCATCAACCTTGTTTATATACAAAAGATCAAAATAAATACATACAATCAAAGTTAACTACCTCTAATCTTGACACAAAAGTGATTAGCTACCCATAATCATGGTACCTTGTTTTACAAGTTTCGAAAGGAGATGAATGAGCATCCACGTCAAAGAATCGAACTCGAATGTGAATCCAGCTTCTATTTGTAAAATATCACCTTTTGGTGAAGAAATCTTAGAAAATCAAGTTGTGGTGTGTAAAAGTGGGTTATGATCCTAAAAAATAGTGAAAAGTACTTATAAAGTACTTTGGAATCTGTCACATTCGCACTGCGAACTGATTCTTCGCCCAACGAACACCAATTTTAGGCACCTGAAGTGCCTATGAACAGTTAAACCTCCCCTAAGAAATCTCTGAAGTTCACTGTGCGAACAATTCTTCGCACTGCGAACTACCTCGCTTACAAGTTGGCACAGCGAACTTATGGTCCTTTAGCTACTGTCTCAAGTCTAGGATGGTTCGCTGGCTCTTCGCTGACGCTTTGCCACAACAAACATTCACTACTTCTTTGCCAAGCGAACTTAATGCCCTTTAGCTACTGTCTTAAATTTAAGAGGATTCACTGGCACTCCTCGTTGGTTGTTCGTACAACGAACATGCTGATATTCTTCTCTTCCTTTGGCTTCCTTGTCCAATTTCTTGTGTCTCACACTTTGATGCTTTCATGCCTAATTTCTGCACAATAACATGCAAATCAAAGCAACCAAATGTATTTTCATACAATTGAAGAATAACATGCTTTCATGGAGTAAATCCAACAAAACAACACAAAAGAGTTGAAAAATGCCATTAATTAATGATCCATTTAAAGCAAGTTTTACATCTAACAAACTCTCCCAACTAGATCTTTACTTTTCCTCAAGCAAAGTATGCTTCTCATTGAAAACAAGAGGATTTGCTCAAGCATTTAATTCAACTAAGAATGGATTTATGGCTCAAATAAACAAACAAATGCACACAAGCTATGATTACAACTTCCTAGAATAGGACAATGCAAAAGAATTTAGTTCTTAAACAAATATCATACAATGCTTCAAGTAACAACTAAATTATCATGCTTGAATCACTCTAACACTCCTCTTTGAATAAGAATGGAAGAAATAAACGCGTTTACAACCGCAGGGTAATTTCACTCACCTGGCAAATGATGCAAATACAAACCAATTCATACATCATCTAAACAATCAATAAAGAAATTATGGAAGCAAGAAGATCACTAAGGTCTTTAAAGGTTGTAGCTAGGTTAGGTTCACAACAAAGGGACATTTATAAGTCCATGGACTCAAAGTTGCCAATGCAAAGGAAACATTCACTACACAAGGCTATGTACACATTACAACTCCATCAAACACTTTCTTTTCTCTAATGCTCACCCTTCCAACACCTTTTTGCATATTATTTCTCATTCTCTATTTTTTCTCATTCAAACAAGCATGCTATTTTTTTTCTTCTTCACCATTCATATACACAATTTTCTTTTCAATGCTTGTTTGAAAATTTTCAAAATTTTTGAGTAACCGACCACTTTCTTTTCACTCTCCCCAACTTGGCTTTTAACCAAACCTTAAGTGAATGTTTCTTGCTTTTTTAGGCAAGGAAGACAATTTAGTACAATTTCAAAGGTTCAAGAAAAAAAATTAGAATCGTACACAATTCAATGATGAACTATCTTTATCATTATGTATAAATACCAAGTTCATCACTAAACTAGGATCTAAACTATTAAGCTCAAAGAGGTTAGCAAATTCTCACTACTCACGGGTAAGTTACTTTTTGAAATGGTTGTGCTCATTATCAACAAATGCGTTGATCATATCTAATGCTTCCACAAAATCAAAATAATCACAAGATAAAGCATGAATCAAATGTACTCAACAATATTTATCAGTCATCCTATGCATTTAGTAAACAATGGAGGTTTCTCACAATTTGTGGCTTTTGAACCTAAGTGATACAAGCATTCAAAAAAAGTTGCAACAAGAAACAAAATTACATTTGCACAAAGAAAAAAATTTCGTAAATATTCTAGCATCCTTGGAAGAGGTAACCATGTACCTTTCCAACATTTACATGATCAAATACTATCATCACCATCCAAACTTGGGAGAATCTTCATTGGATACTTTTAGCAAATAGCAACCAATCTAGAAGTTCTCACAGTTCCACACCAAAAAATGGAAACATTAAATTCCAAACAAGCATATCAACAATAAAACAACAAGAGTTGAACATTCGTTAACTAAAGAATTCAACTCTTAAACAACATAATAAAAGAAAAACGAAAGTAAAGAAAATGAAAGTTGAACATTCGTGAACTGAAGAATTCAACTGATAATAACATTAAAATGCTAATGGTGTAAAAACACTAACAAAAGTATTAGTACCCAAAAGTGGTACATACAACAACATAATCCAAAATAATCCAACAAGTGGATATTGTACATCAAAAGGGAATACAATAAACATAAACATAAATATACCAATGATCTAAGCTAACAGAAAACTTCACTTTGTAGAACCAAAGGAAGTCGCCTAAGATCATGCTCAAAATATCCAATAACAAAAACTTGTCCTCGTCGGACTCAGTCTCCTCCTCTAAATCAACCTCTCCAGAACTGGAAACCTCCTTAGTACCAGCTTCAGAACGAGCCTCATAATGAGCCTCTATATCATCTCCAACTTCCTCAGCGTCCTCAGGATCATCTACATCTTCCTCTCTCTAAACTGTGGTCTGGCTTCAGGCCAAGCAACATGAGCTAGGAACTGCTCCCCAGTCATCATAGAATGCTCCACAAAGGGCTCCCTGCACTGCAGCTGCAATACCTGCATAGAATCATGGATATCAATCATGGCACACTGAGTTGCTGTCATCCATTCCAAGTTGTAGTTACAGATCTCCCTCTGAAATAGGTCAAAGCCCTGAGAGCCTGCAACTCCAGAACTAGAAGCACCACCAGCATCAGTACCAGCACTAGAAGTCTATCCTCCTCTCATTCCCTTTGGCCTGCAAAACTTATCTGCATAATTATTATCTATAGCAGTCGGGATCGCAACTTGACGACGAGAGGGTACTTTCACCCTCGCATGCACACATAAAACCATGATAAGACATGTAAATACCAAGGGGAGATTTTTCCACGCCCCTGACCTAAGTCCACTCTCAACAACAACACGCATCTCATCAGCTATGATCCTAGCCACATTAATCTGAGTGTTAATCAAAATACTGTGAACCATGTGTGCAACAGGAATGGGCACAGTGGAGGTATGCAGCTTCGGCTTGATGTTAGTCAACACCAAGAGAAGTACCAACTGAGCTAACAGTCGCGTGTCCTCCCTGCGGTATCTTCTAGAAACCCCAGACGAATTCAATTCCACTGATTTGCCTTCTAACAACAATGCACTAGAGATGGCCTCTACGTCTCTATGCAACCTTAAGTTCCTGTGATACTCAGGAATCTCATCTTTTCCTAAGGTGAGAGGTTTGCATAAAACATGATTAATGATGTCTCGATCGAATTTTACCTCTCTCCCATACACCATAGTGGTCCACGAAAACACCTCGTCGTCATTTGGAAGAGCATTAGCATAGAACTCTCTTACAAGCTCTATGTTAAAACTATCACATGGTGTGACCAATTTGTCTCACTTCTTAGAATGTAGGATTCCCGCAACCGCCCGGTAGGAACCTTGAGGATTGAGATTAAACCTCTTTTTTGGTAAAATGCTCCTTTTCTCTAGAGCAACATATCTAGCAGCTTGCTTAGCTCCTTTGAACCTCTCAGTATCATATTTGATTGGCTGCGGACGAGATGTACTTCCAACCTTTCACTTCTTTGAAGGAGTTGCCTTAGGAGGTGCCATCTACACACTCATTAAACAAAACCAGCTAGCCAAACACAAGATATATTAGTGATAAAGCAATGCTCAAAAAATCAGCACAAGAAACTCAGCACAACTCAAAAAATAATTTTTGCTGTCATGTTCGCCAAGAGTTCGCCTAGCGAACATTCGCTCCAGGTTCGCTGTGCGAACTCAAGGCGAACCCTGCGAATTTCCAAAATTGCAGGTTCTGCCTACATCCAATAACTTCAAATCCATAGCCAAATTCGTATATTAAGCGTTTTTTTATTCAAGGTACACAATGAGTATCAAGAATCAGCACCACAACCCTAATTTTTTCAAACAAAAGATTTAAATTTCACAAGATTTCATTCTATTTCAAATTAACTCTAACCTCAATAGACTCAACTTTCAAACTTCTTGAAGTTCAGAATCATCATACAAATCACTGAAAACTAACAATAAAGAACATGCAACAGATTCATAGAGCCTAGAAGCAAGTTTTATCCTTATCCCAAACAAACCCTAACAACATTTTTGCTAAAAAGAGCAGGGGAATGAAAACAGAAACTCAAACCTGAATTGCGTTGAGAGGAGAGAATGGGAATTACAACTAAGATTGGAACTGCTTCACTTGTAAAGCCAAGAAGATGGTGTGTGGTGTTTTTTGTGAGAAGTAGAAAGACAAGAGTGCAAATTGAAGGGAAAAAGTGGAATGGGGAAAGTGTTACCCAACAAAATCTAAAAAGAAGGGGTTGGGCCTACGCAGCTTTGGCCCACCCAAAAGATCACTTAAGTGATGTGGCAGAAAACTGCTAATTTTCTGTCTCGCTCAGTTCGCTTTGTGAACTTCCCAACGAACATCCGCCCCAGGTTCGCCTAGCAAACTCAAGGTGAATGTGACAAATATTTGAAAATTTTTACTTTTCAACACATTCTACCAGAACACTTCCTAAACAAAATTATACTATAAAAGCCGTAAAAATGAAAGGATGCTTACAATGTTGGGGTGTCTCCCAACTGGCACTTTGTTTACCGTCGTTTGAGCTCGACGGTCCAATGCGACCTCAAGGATCGCAAAAAGGCACTGTGGCTAGATTTTTCTCGAAATCTCCACCAATATAAATCTTCAACCTCTGCCCATTTACAGTCCAACTCTCATTCGACAATGTGTCTTTAATTACAATCACCCATAGTGTTTGATCTCCTTAACATGGAACGGACTGAACCATTTAGATTTCAACTTTCCAGGGAACAGTTTTAATCGCGAATTGAATAGTAAGACTCATTGTCCTTCCTTAAACTCTTTGGTCACTATCTTTTTGTTATGTTAAGTCTTCACTCGGTATTTGTACAGCTTGTTAGATTCATACGCTTGGAGGCGCAATTCCTCCATTTCATGCAATTGTACCTTCCTTTTTTCACCGCTTATAGTTGGATCGAAATTAAAAAATTTTAAGGCCCAAAATGCCTTATGTTCCAACTCCACCGGTAAATGAAAGTTCTTACCACAAACCATTTTGAAAGGTATGAGACCAATCAGAGCTTTGAAAGCTGTCTGATAGTGAAGGGAAATCGCAATTTAAAACGCAACGGAAATTAAAATTTCCCTTTAGTGATCCTTACGAAAGATCATGATCAGTGATAGAATGGTTACCTCTTTTGACGATGAAACCTTTGATTCAGAATCAAAGGAATGATCACGAGCGATGTACGATGAACAATGCCTCTACTCAGTCCACACGAACAGATTCCTTCAGTCTCAGTGCTAGCTGCTGTGATTGAAGGATTTGAGTGAGAGATAGACAAAAGGAAAATACGGCTAGGGTTTCACAACTGAATTTTCATCAAGTTTTTATGCTTCTGCGTGAGGGTTATATTTATAGAACCACTTGTGTGGGTTGTCTGATAAAAACCCAATTAAGTGTAAGCACATCATATCTTATGATGTACCGTATATCACTTAACCACGCGGTACCTTACCACAATTCTTAGTCCACTTAAGTGCACCGTACTTTACGATGTTACATATTTACTTAAGTACACTGTACCTTATGGCGTGCCTTATTTACTCTACCTTTTATCAAATTGTCCTTATGTGTGTGACCCTGTAGGATTTCGCGACGTTGGTAATTATATTAAATCATGCATTTAACGTAATAAACATGAGCGGTATCTAGCAACACATCAGTGCAACCCAAATAACGAAATTGTCATGTGATCTGACAAAACCTTTTGTGATAGTGCTTGTGTGTACAATTACCCTTTTGCCCTTATATCTATATTGAGCGCAAGGCATACACCGTGTCATCCTTGTTTAGTTCAATATTTGGCCCTTAGACATTATCCTGTTATGCAGGATGGGCAAATTCCATCTAGGTCACTGATAAGTGCAAATTGTAGTTATTTTTATATATAAGTTTTGTTGCACTTACCGATACTTTTTGTTAATATCTTTCGAATAAACCCGTCTTTGTTTGTAAATACATTTACTTTACGTTATAATGTATATATTGCGTTATTATGTTAATATCATTGAGTTTAATTGTTTTAAATTTATTTTTGCAGGTATTCAAGCAAGGATATCTTGTCATATTCATAAAGAGCATTGAATAAGCTTTCCAATGCTTCCGACCGGGCATCAAATAGAATTACGGTTCAAAAGTTATGGCCGAAACAAGAAAACAGAAAATGTTGTCTGTCTGCTCTCGCCCCGGGCTCGCCGGGCGAAGCAGAAGCGAGCCAGACAGGCAAAAACGTGTAAAAATGTTCAGAATAAGTCGCCTTAGCTAGTCGGGCGAACCAGAACTTCGCCGGGCGAATCTGGACGGACAGAAATACCATTTAAGGGCAAAAAACACATTTTTTAGAGGATGGTTGGGTAATATTTGTTCCCAATGCATCAAACTTTCATTTTTTTTAGTAGATTTAGCATGAAAACAACATTGGAGCTTGCATATGGATGGTCCGAAGTGGATTGATCATCAATCGCTGACAAACTGAGAGATTTTTGGTTCATTTTTCTTCTTCTGTGTGTATTCTTCATTTGTTGGGCTTTGTATATGTATTTACTTTATTCTTATGTATATTTATCACCCATGGCATTGTATAAAATCTGCTTTACAAATCTTTATCGGTGATTGTCCTTGATTTTTGACTTTATGCTCGGGGTTTGGGTTGTGTTAGAGATAAACATCATAAACCTTGATTAGGAATAATTATTTGTAAGTTTCTGGATGCTAGAGATAGATTTATAGCTAAAAATCTTTATGGGTATCGGAGCGTAATGCCTCTGTGTTGTTTGAGTCGGGTGTGAGATCATCGACGAGAGTAATACGGTTGTTCTCTCAACTCAGTGTGTTAGAGATGGACACTGTTGTGAGCGATGCTGGATGATATTGAGGAGTATTGTAGGTTGAGTATAAGTGGTCGATAGGTTTAAGTTTGTGAGGAGTGGATTATATGCATACCAGATAAGTTTCTTATCTTTGAAAAATGAATTCTTTTTATGTTCATATTTACTTTTCTGCATTTACTTTAACCAATTTAATCCAAACTCATAAACGCGAATCTTGTCGAATGTCAGTTCAATAACACAGATCTCTGTGGACACGATAAATTCCCGGAAAAATACTTCCAAAACCTTTTTTTGCTTGCCGCTTTACCGCTTCCGCAAAATGGTGTCGTTGCCAGGGATTGGTTTTGATATTGAATTGCATTGCAATAGTTTTGATGTTTTGGAGCTTTGTACATAATTGTTTATATTGTATATATGCTTGTATAGATACTTGTTTTGCTTTTGTTTTCCATTATGTTTGTTCAAGTGTTGTATACATTTTGTTCCCATAACGTTTGTTCAAGTGTCTGGTTAGGACACTTGCTTTTGGTTTGCGCGGTGAGGCATCACCATGGCATGAAGGGAGGAAGTTACTAGCTAAGCACAATAAAGACGTCGATCTTACGACATAGAACAAGCATGTTTTATCGTTTTTTGTTTCGTTATTACTTTTTCATTCTAGCTTAGGTAGTGTGGTGAACATTCATTAAACAAGTTGTACTCGAATTATTCATAAAATTCTCAAATCTTCACTTTACAACTTGTTTAATCCATTTTCAGCCGGTCTTTTAGTTCGTTTATATTAATAGTTTTTATGTTTGTCTAAGAGCTTTTTTTGAGTAGCTTGAGGAAATTTGAGGTGATGTTCCAAGTTTGATCGTTTCAACTTGCGAATGTATGGTAATGATATTGTTAAGTTTTGTACACATCCAAGGTATGTGTTTATCGCTTTCTAGACTTTAGCATAATCATGATACTTAGGCTTTTTACAAACTTCCATGCCATTCATTTTTTTGTATACTTATTCTTGATGTAAATCACTTTAGTTCCCACCCTTTTTGTGAGGTAGCTTTCCATTGTTCATATATGGGCGGAGTACCAACATTCTTGTTCTAACTGAATTTTATTATGCTTAATCTTTTGTTTGTGTCGATTATATGAAAGCATGCAAAGGATCAAGGCATTTTGTTTCATTTTGATCAAAACTACCTAACTAAATAGTCAATTCACCCTGTGAGTGTGTGAGCATTTGTTAAACCCCTTTGTGCCTTTCTATCATTATCCATGTTATTTGAACTTAATGCTTGTTTATGAGTATTGAATTCACTTTTTGTATGGATTTTGATTGATTGTTTTTTCTTGAACCCTTAACTTTGTGTTGTTGTATGAATTTTTACCTTGCCTTAGAAAGTAGGGAGTATTCACATGATGATGTGGTTGAATTCAAGTTGGGGAGAGAATGATTGTTTACTCATTGGTTGGTTTCTATGAGGTTGAAAAAGAAATGAAAAAAGAGAAAAATATGAAAAAGAAAAGAAAAGTAAAAAAAAGAAAGAAAAAGAAAATCCTTGTGAAAGGAAACAAAAAAAGTTCATATAATTGTGCTAAATAAGTATTGTGTTTTGTGTAACACTTGAAATTTTGTGTTTGAGTCTTTGTGAGTTGATCACTCCCTTTAGGTTTAGACAAGTTTTTGTTTCAATTACCTTTAGAAATTGCCCCTTGTTTGTTTAACCGACCACGCTATAACCTTGAAAGCCCTTGTGATTCTTGCCTTTGTATGTTCAATGTGAGTTTTTGGATGAATGCATAATTTAGTCTTTTGTTTGAAAGATTGTTGTGTGAGTGAAAAGTACCTCATTTTGTGTTTTTCATCTACCGATGATTGTTTTTGCTAGGTGTGATTCACGTTTGAACTTGTGTTGTTTTAGGATGTTTGGCATGATTTTTGTATTTAACATTTGTTTTGTGCCTATGTTGTCGTTGTAGTTTAGTGGTAAGTATTTACTTTGTGTGTACCATTTTTCATTTGAACCATTCATTTGTTTTCGTTTTTCAAAACCTGTTGATTCGCGATTCTTTGGTTGTCACCCTGTCTCTTTGATTCGCTTGATTCTTGTTTAGGGACAAACAGGTTTAAGTTGGGGAGAGTTTGATAAGTGCAAATTATATCTATTTTTGTATATAAGTTTTGTTGCACTTATCGACACTTTTTGTTAATATCGTCTGAATAAACCCCGCTTTGTTTGTAAATATGTTTACTTTATGTTATAGTGTATATATTACGTTATTGTGTAAATATCATCGAGTTTAATTGTTTTCAATTTATTTTTGCAGGTATTCAAGCAAGGATATCTTGTCATATTCATAAACAGCATTGACTAAGCTTTCCAACGTTTTCGACCGGGCTTCAAACGAAGTTACGGTTCAAAAGTTATGGCCGAAACAAGAAAACAGAAAATGTTGTCTACCTGCTCTCGCCCCGGGCTCGCCGGGCGAAGCAGAAGAGAGCCAGACAGGCAGAAACATGTAAAAAAGTCCAGAATAAGCCGCCTTAGCTCGCCGAGCGAACTAGAACTTCGCTGGGCGAATCAGAACTTTGTCGGGCGAATCTGGACGGACAGAAACACCATTTAAGGGCTAAAAACATATTTTTTTAGAGGATGGTTGGGTAATATTTGTTCCGAATGCATCAAACTTTCATTTTTTGGTAGATTTTGCTTGAAACCCACATTGGAGCTTGCATATGGATGATCCGAAGTGGATTGATCATCGATCGACGCTAACAAACTGGGAGATTTTTGGTTCATTTCTCTTATTCTTTGTGTATTCTTCAATTGTTGGGTTTTGTATATGTATTTACTTTAATCTTATGTATATTTATCGCCCATGGCATTGTATAAAATCTGCTTTACAAATCTTTATCGGTGATTGTCCTTGATTTTTTGCTTTATGCTCAGGGTTTGGGTTGTGTTAGAGATAAACATCACAAACCTTGATTAGGGATGATTATCTGTTTGTTTCTGGATGCTAGATATAGATTTAGAGCTAGCAATCTTTATGGGTATCGGAGCTTAATGCCTCCGTGTTGTTTAGTCGGGTGCGAGATCATCGACGAGAGTAATATGGTTGTTCTCTCAACTCAGTGTGTCAGAGATGGACACTGTTGTGAGCGATGCTGGATGATATTAAGGAGTATTGTAGGTAGAGTATAATTGGTCAATAGGTTTAAATTTGTGAGGAGTGGATTATATGCATACCGTATAAGTTTCTTCTCTCTGAAGAATGAATTCTTTTTATGTTCATATTTACTTTTCTACTTTTACTTTAACCAATTTAATCCAAACTCATAAACGTGAGACTTGTCGAATAGCAGTTCAATAACACCGATCTCTGTGGACACGATAAATTCCCGAAAAAATACTTCCAAAAACTTTTGTTGCTTTCTGTTTTATCGCTTCAGCAGTCACTTATGTCCCTCAGCATGCTTTATGAAGTACCCATCAACTATCTTTATAGTCATCCAATTATGGACAATGTTTGATCAACAATAAAGTACTTGACTCTACATCTAGGGTCCATAGTGGTTTTAGGTCGTAGGGTGGTATACACCACTATCACCATGAGAGTAACTTATGACACTTTGCATAACATTCTATGTAGTACTCTCATAATGGGTCAATCCAGTATAAATAATACTCATAATATTCATACCTATGTTAAGACTTGATAACTCGTTATCCATGATCCATGAGATGTGATCATCAGTCTATCTACATAATAGTCTTAATGCTCTAAGGTTATCCCATTTCACATTAAAGCTCGACTACGGATACTTTAAGGAATAATGTCCTTATGTTTAATGGAATCTCATGATTAAGTCACACTTAATATTTCATTAAACGAACTAGCTATTCTAGGGACTTTATCACTTTGGAAAAACAAACATAATAAAGAAATGCCTTTTATTATTAATAAATAATTCGATATAAGTACCAAAAGTATTGGCCTCTAGGGATTAAACCAACAATCTCCCACTAGCACTAGAGTCAATCAGGCATACCCCTAATACCCATAGATCTAGTATGCCCATCATGCTTCTCCTGCGCAAGAGGCTTTGTTAGTGGGTTAATAATGTTGTCAAGTGTAGGTACTCTGTATATCTTCACATCTCCCTGATCTATTATCTCTCGAATGAGATGATAATGCCTAAGTATGTGTTTGGATCATTGGTGAGATCTAGGCTCCATAGCTTGTGCGATGGCACCATTGTTATCACAATAGAGATCAGTGGGATCCACAATGTTAGGGACTATACCAAGTTTACTAATGAACTTTTTGATCCAAACAGCTTCCTTTGCTGCATTTGAGGCAGCAATGTACTCGGCCTCGGTTGTAGAATCATCAATTGTTTCTTGCTTTGAACTTTTCCAACTCACAGTGCCACCATTTAAGCAGAACACATAACCAAATTGCGATTTAAAGCCATCCTTATCTGTTTGGAAGCTAGAATCGGTGTATCCAATTACCGCGAGCTCTTCCTGACCTCCATATATCAAGAATGAATCCTTAGTCCTTCTCAAGTACTTAAGGATATTCTTGACAACTACCCAATGACCATCACCGAGATCAGATTGGTACCAACTCATTGCACTTAAAGCATACGAGACATCTGGTCGAGTACATAACATGGCATACATGATAGATCCTATTGCAGATGCATATGGAATCTTATTCATGTGATCCCTTTCTTCCTTAGTTGAAGGAGATTGTGTTTTTGATAGACACAAGCCATGTTGCATAAGTATGAATCCTTTCTTGGAATCATGCATATTAAAGCATCTCAGCACTTTGTCTATGTATGTACTCTGACTTAGGCCAAGCAGTTTTTGTGATCTATCTCTATAGATCCTGATTCCTAATATATAGGATGTTTCACCAAGGTCCTTCATAGAAAAGCATTTCCCTAACCAAGTTTTTACTTGTTGCAAGGTAGGGACATCGTTTCCAATGATTAATATGTCATCTACATATAATACCAGGAAGATGATCATGCTCCCACTAACCTTCTTGTAGACACAAGGCTCATCTTCATTCTTTATGAATCCATATTGTTTTACAATTTCATCAAAACTAAGATTCCAGCTTCTGGAAGCTTGCTTCAATCCATAGATTGATCGCTGTAACTTGCATATCTTTTGGGCTTCTTCTGGTATATCAAATCCTTCAGGTTGTGTCATGTACACATCCTCAAAAAGATTTCCATTAAGGAAAGCAGTCTTGACATCCATTTGCCATATTTCATAATCATGATAAGCAGCGATAACAAGTAATATCCGAACAGATTTAAGCATTGTAAATGGTGAAAAGGTTTCATCATAGTCTACACCATGAATTTGTTTATAACCTTTAGCAACCAGTCTTGCCTTATAGGTATGTACCTTACCATCCATGTCAGTCTTCTTTTTGAAGACCCACTTGTATCCTATAGGATTAACTCCTATAGGAGGCTCTACCAAGGTCCAAACCTAGTTTGTGTACATGGAATCCATTTCATATTTCATGGCTTCTATCCACTTCTCAGACTCGGGACCAGTTATGGCCTCTTGATAGGTTACAGACTCATCTTGATCCATGAGTAATACATCACCTTGATTAGTTATGAGATATCTATATCTCTCTGGTTGTGATGTATCCTGCTCGATCTACGCTGGTCTTGTTCTATTTGAGCAAGTTGATCTTCCCTAACTACTTGTGGTTCCTGCTCTAATTCTTCCATAGGTGTATCAATGCTTTGTGATTCTTGAATTTCTTCAAGCTCTACTTTCCTCCCACTGATTCCTTTGGAAATAAAGTCCATTTCCAATAAAACTCTAGTTCGAGCGACAAACACTTTGCCCTTAGAAGGATTGTAGAAGTAATACCCTCTTGTTTCTTTAGGATACCCCACAAATAAGCATTTGTCAGATTTGGGCTCAAGCTTAGTTGAAATTTGTCGTTTCACATAAACTTCACAATCCCAAATCTTCATGTAAGACATATGTGGCTTCTTACTACTCTATATTTCATATGGTGTCTTTTCAACATTTTTGGATGGAACACGGTTAAGTGTGTAAGCTGTTGTCAGTAGTGCATGTCCCCAAAAGGAGTTTGGAAGATCGGCGTGACTCATCATGGATCGGACCATGTCTAACAAGGTTCGATTTCTTCTCTCAGATACACCATTCCATTGTGGTGTTCCAGGAGGAGTGAGTTGGGATAGAATCCCACACTCTTTTAGATGGTCATCAAACTCTAGGTTTAAATATTCACCGCCTCGATCTGATTGAAGAGTTTTAATATTCTTACCTAGTTGGTTTTGTACTTCATTCTTGAACTCCTTGAACTTTTCAAAGGATTCAGATTTGTGTTTCATTAAATAGACATAACCATATCTATTGAAATCATCGGTAAATGTGATGAAGTATTGAAAACGCCCTCTGGCTGGTATGTTCAGTGGTCCACATACATTAGTATGTATGAGGGCCAAAAGATTATTAGCCCTTTCACCTTTTCCCGTGAATGGGGACTTTGTCATCTTTCCAATTAAACAAGATCTGCATGTATCATATGATTCGTAATCAAAAGAGTCCAATAGTCCATTTTATGGAGTTTGGAGACGTGTCTCTCATTTATATGTTCTAAGCGACAATGCCAAAGGTAACTTGGATTTAACTCGTTAGGTTTCATCCTTTTAGTATTAAAGTTATAAATTGGCATTTCAAGATCAAGGACATGCAATCCATTGTTCATTTGTGCAGTAGCATATAATATATCATTCAAATAAATAGAGCAACGGTTGTTATTTATTATAAATGAAAAATCAAACTTGTCCAAACAAGAAACGAAAATAATATTCCTGCTAATTGTAGGTACATGGTAACAGTTCTCTAACTGAATTATTAAACCACTAGGTAAAGTCGATACATAAGTTCCTACGGCTAAAGCAGCAACCTTTGCTCTATTGCCAACTCGTAGGTCAACTTCACCTTTTGCCAAAACTCTACTCCTTTTTAGCCCCTGCACATTCGTACAAATGTGAGAAACACATCCAGTATTTAATATCCATGATGCAGAAGTAGATAAACTTATTTCTATAACAAAAATACTTGAAGTCGAAGTCTCTACTCCATTCTTCTTATCTTCCAGGTACTTTGGGCAGTTTCTCTTCCAGTATCCGGTCTTACCGCAATATAAGCAAGTGCCCTCCTTTGCTATACCTTCACTAGGCTTCAAAGCAGGGGCAGTATGTTTGGGTTTGGAAACTTCCTTGCCTTTCCATTTACCATCCTGCTTGGTGGGCCTTTTGTTCTATTTCTTTCCATTACAGACCATCAGAATGGATTTCCCTTTTGACTTCAGATTTTGCTCAACAGTTCTTAACTTGCCTAGAAATTCAAGAAGAGTTTTGTCCATATCATTCATGTTGAAATTAAGAACAAATTGACTAAAGCTTTCCGGCAACGATTGC
Organism: Lathyrus tuberosus; assembly: GCA_022829125.1. Taxonomy (NCBI): domain Eukaryota; kingdom Viridiplantae; phylum Streptophyta; class Magnoliopsida; order Fabales; family Fabaceae; genus Lathyrus; species Lathyrus tuberosus. The sequence goes on from JALAZF010000153.1 coordinate 1,607,359, forward strand.
AGGATGAAATCAATCGCAAGATCCTTTTTGAGGGGAAATCCCAATCTTTCAAGGTTCTCCACATACCCAATCATCTTGAGTACATGGGGACCTACAGGGGCTCCCTCAGATAGCTTGGCTTGAAAAAGGGCTTTTGAAACATTAAACCTCTCATGCCTTGCCTGCTCTTGATAGAGCATCTTCAGGTGTTCAATCATATCGAACGGTGCCATGTTTTCATGTTGCTTTTGCAATTCAGAATTCATGGTAGCCAGCATGAGGCAAGCAATTTCATTGGCATCATTGACATGCTTCTTATAAGCATCTCTTTCAGCCTTAGGAGCAGAACTAGGAGGCTCCTCCTCAGGAACAGGTGTCTCTAAGACATACAACTTTTTGTCATGTTTGAGGACATTCCTCAGATTTCGGTGCCAATCCAGAAAATTTGTCCCAGACAATTTTTCCTTATCAAGGATTGATCGCAAAATGTTGTTAGATGTGTTTGTTGTCATGGTAATCTACAAAATAGAATGGAAAAAAATAAGTATCATTAAAACAACATATTTAATTAGGCCTTTAATTAAATATGCTCCCACTATTTTACTCAAACCAAATGACCCTCGCCATTTGATTCGAAAAATCCTGTTGGAAGATTTTCTAGAGGATCAAGATCCATATTTCACTTTGTTTTAAGTCAACGTTAGGCTGATTACACAAAACTCAGTTATTTAGGTAGGAACTCCTTCCAATTGTATCCAATACAATTCTCAAATATTTAAGTTGGGTGAATAACTCCTTATTCTAATCCATCATATGGATTATTCCCAACTCTTGCTTCTAAACCTATATAATCTTATTATATTTTGTTTAGTTAAGGTTACCCCATTGTTTTAGAAATTGTATATTACATTTATCCCATCGCATCTTACTAAGATAGAACATGCACCTCGCATTAGGAGAAACCTACATTATTCGATACTAGTCTTGATGAGTTCTAAAACTTGGAAAGCATAAACTTAATATTCAATTTGAGGGAATTTTCATTAGTTTGATCTCACTAGCTTATTTATCATATAAATTGTCTCTCACATGCATCAACATACATACACATGCATCAACATACATACAAAATGAAACAGTTATGTCCCCTAGCGCAATTGTTCTCCCAAGCCAATGAGAGAACCTAAGCTAAACCTAATAACGATCTACACTTCTCCAAGCAAGATCTCCAAGGTTGTCCTCCTTTAATCTTGTAGTCTTTCTTTTTCTTCATAACATTACATTACATTAAAGAATACTCGTTTTTACGTACGAGGGAGTTAGATGAGAAAAGAAGTTACATGAAGAGATTAAAAGAGAGGCACGACACGCAAGTCGTATTTTAAAATTCCAAAATAAAATAAAGGAAAACTAAGGCCATAACAGATCACCACAAGAGAAAAATAATAAACACACTTTTATTATTATTAATTTAAATCCTGTTAATTAAATGAATCAAATTGAAATCGGCGTCGTTTTTCGCATCAACAATTGATACTTTCCATTAAATTAAAGCACAACTTTTATGCCATCACAACCCTAATCACAGACCTTTTAGACATCACAATTCCATATCGTTAAAACACCATGATCAATAACTCAGTATGATTGATCCATATGCCACTGCTTCACCATACTAAAGTCGGATTGCGAAGTAAATGAACACGGATCGCTCAAAGGAATAATGATCATTACGTGATTTAAATGAACGAAATAGAAAAATTATATCCAATATACCATCTTTGCATCAGAGTTAATTATATCATATATAAAATTTGATCGATCATATTTGTGTAACTTAAGGACGATCGATATATCACTGCTTCACCATACTATTGTCGGATTCAGAAGCATAGTTAATATCGATCATCCAAATCGTACACAGCCTCATGCCAAAATTCAATTTCTCGATTTAATTTAATTTTTTATGTGTTTTAATCGAATTTAAACAACAAAAAAATAGAAAATAAACACTTATCTGATGCATGGTTTCGTAAGTGGCTCTGATACCACTGAAGGGAAACCGGGATTCAAAACGCAGCGGAAATTAAAATTTCCCTTTAGTGATCCTTACGAAAGATCATGATCAGTGATATAATGGTTACCTCTTGTTGCGATGAAACCTTTGATTTCGAATCAAAGGAATGATCACGAGCGATGTACGATGAACATCGCCTCTACTCAGTACACACGAACATCTTTCTTCAGTCTCAGTGCTAGCTGCTACGATTGAAGGCTTTAAGTGAGAGATAGAGAGAAGAAAAATATGGCTAGGGCTCACAACTGAATTTTCATCAAGTCTTTATGCTTCTGCACAAGGGTTATATTTATAAAACTACTTGTGTGTGATGCAAGCTAAAAAGCCCACTTAAGTGTACGCACACCATATCTTATGATGTACCGTATATCACTTAAGCACGCGGTACCTTACCACAATCCGCATTCCACTTAAGTGTACCGTACATTACGGTGTTACATATTTACTTAAGTACACTGTACCTTACGGTGTGCCTTATTTACTATACCTCTTATCAAACTGTCCTTATGTGTGTGACCTTGTAGGATTTCGCGACGTTGGTAATTATATTAAATCATGCATTTAACATAATAAACAGTGAGCGGTATCTAGTAACAGATCACTGCTACCCAAGTCACAAAATTGTCAGGTGATCTGACAAAACCTTTTGTGATAGTGCTTGTGTGTACAATTACCCTTTTTCCCTTATATCTATATTGAACACAAGGCATATACTGTGTCATCCTTATTCAGTTCAATATTGGGCCCTTCGACATTTATCCTGTTATGCAGGATGGGCAAATTCCATCTAGGTCACTCATGTCCCTCAGCATGCTTTATGAAGTACCCATCAACTGTATTTATAGTCATCCAATTACAGACAATGTTTAATCAGCAATAAAGTACTTGACTCTACATCTAGGGTCAATAGTGGTTTCAGGTCGAAGGGTGGTATACACCACTATGACCATGAGAGTAACTTATGACACTTTGCACAACATTATATGTAGTACTCTCATAGTGGGTCAATCCGGTATAAATATTACTCCTAATATTCATACCTATGTTAAGACTTGATAACTCCTTATCCATGATCCATAAGATGTGATCATCATTCTATCTACATAATAGTCTTAATGCTTTAAGGTTAGCCCATTTCACATTAAAGCTCGACTACGGATACTTTAAGATTAGTGTCCTTATGTTTAATAGAATCTCATGATTAAGTCACACTTAATATTTCATTAAACAAACTAGCTATTCTAGGGACTTTATCACTTTGGAAAAACAAACATAATAAAGAAATGCCTTTTATTATTAATAAATAATTCGATACAAGTACCAAAAGTATTGTCCTCTAGGGCTTACACCAACAGATAGGCCCACAAAGCATCATCGAGTTTGTTTGACCAGTCTTTTCTAGAAGCCGACACTGTTTTCTCAAGAATCCTCTTAATTTCTTGATTTGATACCTCCGCTTGCCCATTAGCCTGAGGATGGTATGTTGTTACAACTTTGTGCTTTACACCATACTGCTTCAATGCTTTTTCTAGCTGAGTGTTGCAAAAGTAGGATCCTTTGTCACTTATCAACACTCTCGGAATACCAAATCGAGAAAAAATGTTTTTCTTTAAAAATTTTATCGCGGTTTTTCCATCCGCTTTAGTACATGATATCACTTCTATCCACTTGGACACGTAGTCCACTGCGACCAAAATGTATTCATTGGAAAATGATGATGGAAATGGGCCGACAAAGTCTATGCCCCAACAATCGAACACCTCAACCTCCAACATGTTTTCTAATGGCATTTCATTCTGTTTTGAAATTCCACCACTCCTTTTGCACTTGTCACAACTTTGTGTATGCGCATGCACATCTTTGAACAAAGAAGGCCAATGAAAGCCCGATTGGAGGGCTTTCGTTTCCGTTTTCAAACCATTAAAATGCACTACATAAGGAGAGTTGTGACAATGACAAAGGATGTTATTAGCCTATTCTTTTGACACACACTTTCTCAAAATGTTATCGACACCAAGATCAAACAAATACGGTTCATCCCATACAAAGTACTCGGCGTCAGATAAAATTTTCTTTTCTGGTTACGAGTTAGACCTTCCGGTATTAATCCGGCGACTTTATGATTTTCCATGTCGGCAAACCAAGGTCTAACTTGCACCATATACAACTTTTCATCAGGAAATTCTTCCTTGACCTCTCTTTCATTCTTGGTCACCTCAACATTAACAAGAAGGGATAAATGATCCGCTACCAAATTCTAGGATCCCTTTTTGTCACAAATTTCTAAATAAAACTTTTACAACAAAAGGACCCAACGAATTAGCCTTTGTTTTGAATACGGCTTGGTAAGCAAATACTTAATTGCCGCACGATCCATGTAAACCACAACCTTATACCCAATTAAGTATGACCAAAACTTTTCCAATGTATACACTATCGTAAGCAACTCTTTTTCTGTTGTGGCATAGTTTACTTGAGCTTCATTCAAGAACTTGCTTGCGTAGTGTATAGCATGCAAATTTTTTGTTCTTTGTTAACCTAGTACCGCACCCACAGCATAATCACTCGCGTCACACATGAGTTCAAAATCAATTTTCCAATTTGGCGCGATGATTATAGGCGTGGTAGTCAAACTTTGTTTTAAAGAATTAAAAGCTATCATGCAAGACTCATCAAATTCAAAAGACTTATCTTTGTTGAGCAAATTACTCAAAGGCTTTGCGATTTTTGCGAAATCTTTGATGAACCTCCTATAAAATCCCGCATAACCTAGGAAGCTCCTTATACCCTTCACATTCAATGGTGGTGGAAATTTTTCAATGACATCCACCTTTGCTTGATCAACTTCAAAGCCCTTTGAAGAAACTTTGTGGCCGAGCACAATTCCTTCGGTTACCATGAAATTGCATTTTTCCCAATTAAGAACCAAGTTGGTTTCCACACACCTTTCCAATACCACATCCAAGTTTTTCAAGCAAAGATCAAACGAGGGTCCAAAAATTGAGAAGTCATCCATAAAAACCTTAATTGACTTTTTAATCAAGTCCGAATATATTGCTTGCATACACCGTTGAAAAGTGGCTGATGCATTACACAACCTAAACGACATCCTCCTATAAGCGAAGATTCCAAAAGGGCAAGTGAAAGCAGTTTTCTCATGGTCCTCCAGGTTCACAATAATTTTATTGTAACCCAAATAACCATCCAAAAAATAATAGAATTCTTGACCGGAAAGTCTCTCGAGTATTTGATCCATTAACGGAAGAGGGAAATGGTATTTCCTCATAGCTTGATTTAGCCTACGGTAATCAATGCACATTCTCCATCCGGTCACGTTTCTTGTAGGGTCAACTCATTTTTCTCATTTTGAATTATTGTTATCCCTCTTTTCTTCGATACCACTTACACCGGGCTAACCCATGGACTATCGAAAATCGGGTATATCATTTCGACATCCAACATTTTCACCACTTCCTTCCTAACCACTTCTTTCATGGTAGGATTCAAGTGACGTCAAGGTAGAGCAACCGGTTTGAAATTGTCTTCCATGAATATCCAATGCATACAATAGAAAGGACTTATTCCTTTTAAATCGGAAAGAGTCCACCCCATAGCATCTTGATTCTTTTTCAATACAGAAATCATTTTGTCTTCCTCGTTTTTGGTTAGCTCCTTGCTTATGATCACCGGTTTATGCCCCTCATCATCAAGAAACACATGTTTAATATGAGAGAGCAACATCTTCAATTCAATCTTGATTTCTTCATTATTTTCCTTTTTCAAAATTTCCACCCTTTCTTTCAAGGGAGGAATCTCATCCAATTCTTCAAGCTCTCGCAAACACTTTCTAATTTCTTTCTCTTCATTCTCATTTACACTTAGAAGAGAATTTGTAAGAACTTTTTGTAATGGGGTAGGAACTTGTAATTGCCTTGTTAATTCTTCAATCACCTCTTCCATTGCATCGATTAAAAAACAATCACCTTTGTCATTCGAATGCTTAATGGCTTCAAATTGATTAAAACAAATCTCCTCATCTTGAACTCTCACTTTCATGAGACTGTCATCCATATCAATGGCCTTTCTAGCTGTTTTCATACAAGGTCTTCCAAGAATCAACGGAGCATCTTCATCTTCTTCCATATCAATCACCACAAATACGATGGTAAACAATAATTTTTCTACCTTAACCAACACATCTTCCGCTACACCGTGAGAACGGGTAGTGGATTTATCGGCAAGTTGCAATGCAATTTGAGTAGTTCTCAATTCCATATGTCCCAACCTTTTCACAATGGACAACGGTATTAAATTGATACTAGAGACCAAATCGATCAACCCACTTCCAACATAAATATTTCCTATTGTAATCGGCAAAGTAACTCGTCCCAGATCACTTTCTTTCCGTGGAAGAGTCTGTTGAATGATCGCGTTACAACTAGCATCAACCATGATCGTTTCTTGATCCGTGTACTTTTTCTTCTTAGTTAGAATATCCTTCATGAATTTTTCATATTTTGGCATTTGCTCCAATGCCTCGAAAAATGGAATATTAATTTGCAATTGCTTAAAAATATCCATAAACCTGAAGGTGTGAGAAAACACAAGAAAGGGGGGGTTTGAATTAGGTTTTCAAAATGAAATCTTTTTGTGAACTTAAACAAAGATCACAAATAAAATAGCAATAGAGAAAGACACACGATATATCCTGGTTCACTTGAAAACTATCAAGTTAATCTATTCCACCCGCCAAGGTAATTTCGCCTTATACACAAGGACTTAATCCACTATAACCAAACTGATTACACTGCACTAGCAACTGCTGGTGACTAACATACACAAACTAACCGTCTCTTCTTAAGGATTCTGACCCAATAGGTCCGTTAAGGAATACAAACAACTGTTTGAACAAATTTAATGTTTGCAATGAATTGCTTCTACACAAGCTGATATAAACATTATGAATAGCTCACATAAAATCTATACAGTATGAACAATATATTTTCTTTGTATTGTGGTGCTTTACTGTTCACGCATGTATTTCTCTCATGTATCTTCGTGTTTCTTTCTTGTTTGAATCAGTGTCTTTTTGTCTTCACTTCTTGTATATATTAATGTCATTTTTTTTCTTCAAGTGATCAAGTCCTTATATAGCCAGAAAAAGATCCGTTGAAGGACAGATCAGGAATATCAGTAAAATTGCGGGCAACTTGAAATAATGTCATTATGCTGGGATGAAAATCGTACACTAATGTTGTCCTTTGTACCACCAATTCAGGGTAGTGGAAAAGAACGTGTTTGATATGTACTATGTACTATTTTCCCTCACAAACATTTTATCTTCTTCTATTCATCAGAGGCTTCTAAATAGATATGGTTGAAGCATGATCAGAAGAATTTATCACTGGGGCTTAGAGTCTTGGGTCATCAGAGTCTTCAGAACTTGTTCAGCAGAGCCTTGTCTTCAGAGTCTTCAGCACTCCTACTTCAGAACCCTAGGTTATCAGAAACTTAAGTCTTCAGAGTCTTCAGAACGTTGTTCAGCAGAACCTTGTCTTCAGAGTCTTCAGCACTTAGACTTCAGAAACTTAAGTCTTTAGAGTCTTCCGAATGTTGTTCATCAGAACCTTGTCTTAAGAGTCATTAGCACTTAGTCTTCAGAAGATAATTATCAGAGTCATATTCAGAGCCAGAATCCAAGAGAACATTGCAGCAGCAACATATTGTTTTCTTAGAATCTTTCTGAAGTAGAGGAGATCAGAAGCAAACATGCTTCTTTGACGCAGAAGCAACTTTTGATAAATTGAGAGTGACGTTTCACATGATCTCTATCAGAGTCAGAGCTATCTTTATTAGAGTCAGATCCTGTTTGTCAATACTTTAGAAAACAAACGTTAGAGTACCAAAATTGTTCTCACACAAATACAACTTTGTTATTATCAAAACTTAGAGATATCTTGCAGAACCAATTCTTGTTCTAACAATCTCCCCCTTTTTGATAATGACAAAACAATGTATTTTGTTAACACAATTTTGTACGAAGATAATTAATAAGAATTAACTCAGATAAGTTCAAAGTAAACTTCCCTTTATCATACTCCCCCTGAATCTAAGACTTAAAAAAATATTATCAGATTAGGGATACCAGAGCCTGATTGTATGGATCTAGTCAGATCCAAAATATCAGAGCTTCATTATAGTGGTAATGAAGTCTGATAATAGAACTTGATTAGTTAAATCATAGCTTGATTGATATCAGAGTCATTTTGCCAATATAAATTTTGTTCCTGAAAAGCATTCTAAGAAAGTTTTGCAATTAAAGTGTTAGAATGTTAGAGCTATGTTTCAGACACAAGATATTTATCAAAATAACTTTCCATTTAAATACTCCCCCTTTTTTGTCATAATAAAAAAGGGTAATCAATGGTTAACGCAAGCATTTGGATTTAATTCAAGAGAAGTTAGATAAGTTAAATTCGGTACTTCTCCCCTTTGATGGAAATCATAAATAAATGCAATAAAGATACTTTTCATTTATTAAAACAAAACTCCAGAGGCGCGGTACAAAAGCAGGACACAAAACAAGACAACAAACAAAAACAAGGACAACAGAAAGAAGCAACAATTATTACTAAGTCATGAAAAGAGAGACCAAATTCTGAGAGACCAGCAGAAACACCCGCCAACCAGCTATCAGAAATCCTCAACCTCATCAACCCTTTCACAACTTTCTTCATCCGTAGCATCCTCTGGTCCAAGTATTCTAGCTAGACTGATGATTTCAGCCTTGAAGAATAACTCAGACAGAATTCTTCCATAGGGTATGAAGGACTTGTATTAATTTCTGGAGATTTCAACACAGTTCTTCAGATGATTGAAGATGGTTTGAGGAAGGTTCACCCAGACGTTGGCTACTCCTCTGGGTAGAAAGTTGGTAAGCAGAAGTTGAAACCACAATTTACCTATGGGGATGAGTCCTTCAGGATTATAGGGTTCATATCTATTATGAGACACATCATAAATTCCAATGAGATCCTCAACAAAGGAATAAGACAAATGGAAATCTTCAAGAGTGACTCCAGACTGAACACAATTGCTGGCTTGGGCGATGGAGGTAGGTGTTATGATGACCGGAATGCCAAAAACATAAGACCAGATAAAATTGTTGTCTTCTCCAATCCGTGCGTATTTCCAGTATTCTTTCACCAGGACAGGATAAATAGGTCCATGTAGGATTGCATAGTATCCTGACCACCCTTGAATTTGCATGTCGGAAGATATGTGAATGCCTGAGTCTCTTAGTCTTGGGAGGTTTGGCCTTTTTTCATTAATGACTTCCATAACTTTATCATTGCCAATAAAAGTTTTGATAGACATAGTGAATGAAAAAGGATAGGAATGAAAAGCAAGTTTAGGAACAGATGAAGAGTTATGAGGAGAAGTGGTATATAAAGAGAATAAAAAATATGTTAGTATTAAATGGCAATAAAGATTAGATGAATTGAAACGAAAAATTCATCATTTCTAATACAAGAGATACAAACAAGAACAAAGAATGATAAAGTAGTGTATCAGTCTCCAAAAGATCACAGATCAGGTATACGTTATTAAACTCTTGACATCAGTCAATAAATACGAATAAATGTATACTTGAAAGTGGCAGGGCAGAATCTAACATAGAATAAAGGTTGGGAAGAGAAGTGTTTAGTTTCAAGAAATCTTTATCTTACACACAACTTAATGAATGCATAATAAAGGGAGGAAGACATAGAGATTTAAACCATTCTCAAGTAAATTATCAAATCTAATGCGTTAAAACATGATTACAGGAATATTAAGGAGTAATTACTTGACACCTAGTCTCACGAAATTACAACGCTCGAGGTTTCTCTTCAACAGTAGGTATGATTTGCTTTTGGACAGGTGTCACAAATAATCATAACCATTTGTTTTCAAGAGAGCACGTTTGATATTCGCAAGGTCAAGAACACCAAGAGGTATCTGACTGGACTAATTTCTGATAAGGACATATTCTAACTTGTAGAAATATCATTAATCAAAATATAAATCACTTTGCTTAACATCAGAATCTTACATCAGAAGTTCTGGTGACTTGACAGATCAAAATATCATCTTCTCATTCTGGACAAGGTTTAATAAATAGATTTTCCAGAATGAATACAAATATATCTTTAGCAAGGGGTTTTGTGAAAATATCAGCCCACTGGTGATCTGTATCCACAAATTTTAACTGAAAAATACCCTTCTGAACATAGTCACGTAGAAAGTGATGTTTTATTTCAATATGTTTTGCCCTAGAATGTAGAATAGGGTTCTTAGATAAACAAATGGCATAAGTATTATCACAGAAGATAGGAATGTTACTCTCGTGTATCTGATAATCTTCGAGTTGATTCTTCATCCAGAGTATCTGAGTACTACACAATGATGCTGAGATATATTTTGCTTATGCAGTTGAAAGAGCAATTGTTGATTGTCTTTTGCTTGCCCAAGAGACGAGGTTACTTCCCAGAAACTGATAGTTTCCAGAAGTACTTTTCCTTTCCAATCTGTCTCCAGCATAATCTGCATCACAGTAACTAGAAAGCTTGTGCTATGATGTTTTCTTATACATCAAGCCAAGGTTAGTTGTTCCTTTTAGATACCTTTGGAGTCTCTTAACAGCAGTTAAGTGAGTTTCCCTTGGATCTGATTGGAAATGAGCACAAAGACATACACTGAACAGAATATCTGGACGAGAAGCAGTCAAATACAGAAGAGAGTCTATCATACCACGATAGAGCTTCGAACAAACCTTTTTACTTACTTTTTCTTTCTCCAGAATGCATGTCGGATGCATAGGAGTCTTAGCAGGTTTACTTTCTGACATATTGAACTTCTTCAGAAGTTATTTTGCATACTTGCTCTGATGAATGTACATTCCTTCTAGACGTTGATCAATCTGAATTCCCAGAAAGAATCTGAGTTCTCCTATCAGACTCATTTCAAATTCAGCCTGCATTAACTTAGAGAATTCCTTGCACAAGGAGGTATTAGCATAACCAAATATAATATTATCAACGTAGATTTGAACAACCAGGATGTCATGTTTAAAGGTTTTACAAAAGAGTGTTGTATCCACTATTCCTTTGGTAAAGTCATTTTCCAAAAGAAAATTACTTAGCCTTTCATGCCAAGCTCTGGGAGCCGGTTTCAGACCATATAACGATTTTTTAAGTTTGAAAACAAAATCTGGGTTTTCAGAACTCTCAAAACTAGGAGGTTGGTGCACATACACTTCTTCATAAATATACCCATTTAAAAATGCATTCTTTACATTCATATGATATAAAGTAATGTCATGATTCACAGCAAATGAAATTAAAAGACGAATTAATTCTAACCTGGAAACTGGTGCAAAAGTTTCTGTATAGTCTATCCCTTCTTGCTGACTATAACCTTGTGCTACCAGTCGTGCTTTGTTTCTTACGACCTCACCTTTCTCGTCTAACTTGTTTCTGAATACCCATTTTGTTCCAATGACGTGGACGCCTTTGGGTTTCTGAACAAGATCCCAGACATCATTTCTGGTGAATTGATTCAGGTCTTCTTGCATGGCCAGACCCACCCATTTTCCCTAAGAGCTTCATCAATTGATGTTGGCTCTATCAAAAACACCAAACCCAGACGAGTTTCTTCAAAAGGTTTGAATGATAAACGAGTTCTAACTAGATCAGCTTTGTCTCCCAAAATTAATTCTTCAGAATGAGAAGTCTTTAGTCCATTCTTCTTCTGATGAGATGAATGTTTTTCAGTTTCTGGCAAGGTTGTATCTGAATCTGAAGAGTATGCATCTTTGTCTCCTTCTTTTGAATCTTCTTCCTTGGATTCTGATAAGGTAATCTTCAAATCTGGAAACTTTTCAACTAGCTTTGACTTTTCAGGGTCAAGCTTATGATCGAATCTGACATGAATTGATTCCTCAACAATTCTTGTTTTTGTGTTATAGATTCTGTAGCCTTTAGAGTGTTCAGAGTATCCTAACAGTAAACACTTTTGAGCTTTGGAGTCAAACTTGCCAAGATTCTGTTTAGTGTTCAACATAAAGCAAATACAACCAAAAGGATGAAAATATGAAATTTTGGGTTTTCTATTCTTCCACAATTCAAAAGGAGTCTTACCCAAAATAGGTCTTATTGAAATCTTGTTCTGAATATAACATGTTGTATTTACTGCCTCTGTCCAGAAGTGCTTAGTCATGTCAGTTTCTTGGATCATGGTACGAGCCATTTCTTGCAAAGTCCTATTCTTCATTTCCACTACTCCATTTTGTTGTGGAGTTCTGGGACAGGAGAAATCATGGGAAATGCCATGGGAATCAAAAAGATTCTCAAAGTATCTGTTCTCAAATTCTCCGCCATGATCACTTCTGACTCTGACTATTTTGCAATCCTTCTCTGTTTACACTTGAGAGCAAAAGGTAGAGAACACAGAATGTGACTCATCCTTGTGTTTCAAGAATTTTACCCATGTCCAACGACTATAATCATCAACGATAACTAATCCATACTTCTTTCCACTGATTGAAGCAGTTTTCACTGGTCCAAACAAATCAATGTGTAGAAGTTCTAATGGTCTAAAGGTGGACACAACATTTTTTGCTTTGAAGGAAGTTTTATAGAACTTTCCTTTCTAACTTGCTTCAAAAAGAGCATTTGAAGAATACTTCAGATTTGGTAAGCCTCTGACAAGTTCAAGCTTATTTAGCTGAGAAATCCTCCTCACGCTAATATGGCCTAAACGTCTATGACATACCCATTGCTCCTCAATAACAGACATTAAGCATTTGACATTCTGTTCATAGAGATCAGAAAGTCTAATTGTATAAATGTTGTTTTTCCTCTTTCCAACAAACAGGATTGAGCCATCTTTCTGACTTACAACTTTACAAGACTTTTGATTAAAGATGATATCATAACCATTGTCACTAAGTTGACTAGTTGACAACAAGTTATGCATCAAACCATCGACCAAAAGAATATCAGTAATAGAAGGAAGGTTACCATTACCAACAGTTCCAGAGCCAATGATTTTTCCTTTTTGGTTTCCTCCGAAACCAACTAATCCTCTAGGCTTAAGTTCCAGACTTTGGAACATATGCCTTCTTCCCGTCATGTGTTGTGAGCAACCACTTTCTAGGTATCATGACTGGTGTTTCAACTGAGTTGCTAAGGATATCTGCAACATAGATTATCTTGTCCTTAGGTAACCACTTTCTGGGTCCTCTCTTGTTAGTTTTCCCAGAGTGTTTGACAACTTTGGGCTTTTGTTCAACAGGATAATCAAGTGGAATTTGTGTATGATATTTGACTTTAGAAATAGGTTTTTGTGTCGGTGGGGGTTTCTATGCAAGCTCAGAGCAAACAAGCTCAATGCCAAAAAGCACAAAATGGTCATAGAGAGGTTTTGGTTTAACAGGTTGACTTTCGTCAAATTCAGATGTTTCTGTACACCCCAAACCTTTCTTACCATTTCTGCTAACTCCATAGATCATGGAAGCTATTCTGCTTCTATCTATGCTTTTAGCTAGAAAATACTAGAATTCTCTATCATACTTGTTGATATAGCTTGTGTTAGAGACATTGGAGATTAATTCTTCTTCTAATTTAGAAATTTTGCATTTCAAAGCACAATTACTATTTTTTATGGAAAAAATGTTTTCATTTAGAGAAGAGTTATTCTGCTCAAGCTTATCTTTTGCCTCAGAAGCAATTATATGTGATCTTTTAGGATCCTTGTATTTACTCTGAAGAGTTTGATATTTTTCCAGCATTTCTGAAAGACATGACTCTAATTGACAAGGAGAGAGTTTAGATAATACCTCTGAGTCAGAGTCAGAGTCTGATTCTAGTTCTAATGATATTTTGTCTTCTGGTTCTCGAGAAATTTCAGCGTCAATTGTTGCTACTACGCAACGTTTACTTGTTCTTCATCAGAGTCTTCTTCTTCAGAATCAGAGTCATCCTAAGTTGCCATTAGTCCCTTCTTCGTTTTGGATAAGTTCTTCTTAGGCTTATTGTCTTTCTTAAGCTTTGGATACTCGTTCTTGTAATGACCTGGCTCATTACACTCATAGCAGATGACTTCTTTTCCAGAGTTCTGCTTCTTTTGTTCGGATGATGACTCAGAACAGCCTTTTTTTCTTCTTAATCCTCTGAAGTTTCCTTGCGTATGCTTCCAGAGTTTGTTGATCCTTCTGGAGATAAGTGACAACTCATCTTCTGATTTTTCATCAAAATCTTTTGATTCTTCCTCAGCATTATAAGCCTTTGCCTTTTCAGGTTTAAACTTAAGAGCAATAGATTTACTTTTCTTCTGAGGTTCATCTTCTTCCAGCTCTATCTCATGACTTCTTAAAGAACTAACAAGTTCTTCAAGACTTATGCTGTTAAGATCCTTGGATAGCTTTAGAGCTGTTACCATAGGTCTCCATTTCTTGGGATGACTTCTGATGATCTTTTTAACATGATCAGCAGTTGAGTAACCTTTCTCCAGAACTTTAAGTCCTGCGACTAGCATTTGAAACCTTGAAAACATAGTCTCAACTGTTTCATCATCCTCCATTCTGAATGCCTCATATTTCTGGATTAGGGCAAGCGCCTTTGTCTCCATAACTTGAGTATTTCCTTCATGAGTCATTCTCAGAGAATCAAAGATGGATTTGGCAGTTTCTCTATTTGTTATCTTCCCATACTCAGTATAAGAGATAACATTTAGCGATATGGTTCTTGACTTGTGATGATTCTTGTAATCTTTATTTTGTTATTTGGTTATAGCAATTCTAGAAACTTTAACACCTGTAGCATCAACTGGGTGAGTGTAGTCATCGACTACAAGATCCTAAAGATCTACATCATAACCAAGAAATAAACTTTCAATTCTATCTTTCCAGTAGTCAAACTTTTCACCATCAAAGACTGGTGGTTAGACACAGTAATGATCTTTCTCTTCTACAATAGGATTAACATTAGCTGCAGCCATGATATCTTACACAAATACTGGATCAGTACTGAACACGGTGAAGTGTTGATAAATCTTTGTATCACAATGAGAACTGGGGCTCTGATGCCAATTAAAGGTGTGAGAAAACACAAGAAAGAGGGGTTTGAATTGGGTTTTCAAAATGAAACCTTTTTGTGAAACTCAAACAAAGATCACAAATAAATTAGCAATAGAGAAAGACACATGATATATCTTGGTTCACTTGAAAACTATCAAGTTAATCCAGTCCACCTGCCAAGGTGATTTCGCCTTATACACAAGGACTTAATCCACTATAACCAAACTGATTACAATGCACTAGCAACTGCTGGTGACTAACATACACAGACTAACCGTCTCTTCTTAAGGATTCTGACCTAACTGGTCCCTTAAGGAATACAAACAACTGTTTGAACAAATTTAATGTTTACAATGAATTGCTTCTACACAAGCTGATATAAACACTATGAATAGCTCACATAAAATCTATACAGTATGAACAATATATTTTCTTTGTATTGTGGTGCTTTACTGTTCACACATGCATTTCTCTCATGTATCTTCATGTTTCTTTCTTGTATGAATCAGTGTCTCTTTTTCTTCACTTCTTGTATATATCAATGTCATTTTTTTTCTTCAAGTGATCAAGTCCTTATATAGCCAGAAAAAGATCCGTTGAAGGGAAGATCAGGAATATCAGTAAAATTGTTGGCGACTTGAAATAATGTCATTATGCTGGGATGGAAATCCTACACAAATGTTATCCTTTGTACCACCAATTCAGGGTTGTGGAATGGTAGTGGAAAAGAACGTGTTTGATATGTACTATGTACTATTTTCCCTCGCAAATGTTTCATCTTCTTCTATTCATCAGAGGCTTTTTAATAGATATGATTGAAGCATGATCAGAAGAATTTATCACTGGGTCTTCAGAGTCTTGGGTCATTAGAGTCTTTAGAACTTGTTCAGCAGAACCTTGTCTTCAGAGTCTTCAGCACTCCTTCTTCAGAAACCTTGGTTATCAGAAACTTAAGTCTTCAGAGTCTTCAGAACGTTGTTCAGTAGAACCTTGCCTTCAGAGTCTTCAGAACGTTGTTCAGTAGAACCTTGTCTTCAGAGTCTTCAACACTTAGCCTTCAGAAACTTAAGTCTTTAGAGTCTTCAGGACGTTGTTCATCAGAACCTTGTCTTCAGAGTCGTTAGCACTTAGTCTTCAAAAGATAATTATCAGAGTCATATTCAGAGCCAGAATTTAAGAGAACATTGCAGCAGCAACATATTGTCTTCTTAGAATCTTTCTGAAGTAGAGCAGATCAGAAGCAAACTTACTTCTTTGACACAGAAGTGACTTTTGATAAATTAAAAGTGACATTTCAGAGTCAGATCCTGTTTGTCAATACTTTAGAAAACAAACGTTAGAGTACCCAAATTGTTCTCACACAAATACAACTTTGTTATTATCAAAACTTAGAGATATCTTGCAGAACCAATTCGTGTTCTAACAAAACCGAGCATAGTGCCTCGCATTATCTTTGTTCGACGGAGCATGAGTATAAGGAAAATTTTCAATAAGAATAGTGCTCACTTGTTCCTTCCCCTTCCAAGTCTTTTTAATTTCCTCTTCTCTCATTTTCTTTTCTTCTTCCTCACTCTTTTTCGTTTCATTTTCAACTAATTCTCCCTCAACATTTTTTTCTAATTCTTTCTCATCAATCTCTTTTTCTTTTTCAACTACTCCCTCTCTTTCCACTACTTCCTCACTTATGCCCATATCAATTTCTCTACCACTTCTAGTGAGAATAGTCTTGCAATGCTCTTTTGGATTCATTTGAGTATTCGTCGGAAAACTTCCTTTGTGTTGGTCGGCCAATTGTTTTGATAATTGTTCCACTTGCATCTCAAGGTTATTTATAGCCGCATCGGTGTTATTTTGATTTGACATTGGCATTTGCATGAATTGAGTGAGGGTGTCTTCCATCTTAGAATTTCCACTTGGAGCTTGTGGAGCTTGAGTGTAGTTTTGATATTGTTGTTGGCGATTAGAAGTTCTGGCATCTTGAGGTCTCCATTGTTTTTTATAACCTTGATTACCTCTTTGTTGGTAACCTTGGTTTCCTTGTTGGTAAGGTGGTCGAGGTTGATACCCTTGGTTTTGATTTCCCGCATAATTTGCCTCTTCCACAACCGGAGGACAATACCCGGTAGGGTGATCTCCCTTACAAAGCTCACAACTCGCCTCTTGTTTGTTGTTGTTGAGAAGTTCTTGCATTTCTTTTATTTGTTGTGGAAGTTTTGACATTTGTTGAGTCAACAACTCCACTTGTTGTGAAAGGAATTTGTTTTAAGCAAGAATCGCATCATTTGTTCCCAACTCGATCATGCCCAACTTTCTTTACGTAGTACCACAACTATGATTTCCTCGGTGATCATTAAGTGGCATCCTATCAATAATAGTAATTGCATCTTTGGCGCTCTTGGACATTAACAATCCACCCGAAGTAGCATCCAACAAAGTCTTGTGGACCGATTGGAGTCCATTTCGGAATATGTGCACTTGAGTTAGTTCATCAAAACCGCGACCCTTAAATTTTCGTAACATGGATTTAAACCTCTCCCAAGCTTCATTGAGAGATTCATTTCCGCCTTGAACAAACACCAAAATTGCCGTCTTTGCTTCCATGAATCGATTGTGTGGAAAAAATTGTTCAAGGAACTTTTCTTCTAACAAATTCCAATCCGTCATAACCAAAGTGGATTGATCAAGATACCATTCCTTTGCCTTCCTGATTAAGGAATGCGAAAATAGTCTCTTGAACAATGATTCTTCTCCAGCTTCCAGTGCTCTCGTTGCACCCGTAATTTCATAGAATTTTGCGAGATGAGTGAAAGCATCCTCATGATCCATACCGGTAAAAGGATTTTGGTATAGAATCACAAGAATTCTAGTTTTCATCTCAGAATGCCTCCCATTGTGGACGTTGCGTGCAAACTGAGCATTATGCCTTGGACTGTTGATACATGGTGTTGAAGTTGAAGGTGGTGATGGAGGTGGATCTGCCATGATTGGTGTAACAATTGGTTTGGATGAAGAAGATTCTCCTCGCTCTTGTCTTTCTCTAGCAAGTTGTCGTCTCCGCCTTATTCTGCTATTGAGCCTACGAGCAGTTCTTTCAATTTCAAGATAAAAAAAAAGTTCTTCTGCAGGTACACTCCCTTGCATAAATAGATTCTGCACACTAGCCTAACAAATTAAAAAGCACAAGAGAATTACAGAGCTAAGAGATTCACAATACAAATATCTTAAAATCTCTAAACTATTGCAATGCTTACAATATCAATATCGAAAACAATCCTCCACAACGACGTCATTTTCTTGAAAAGTATTTTAGGTGGGTGTTTTATCATATCTGCAGGGATTGTTCAAATATCTAGATGCTTGTCGTTCAATAGTCTAACGTTCTAAGTAAAGGGTTTCCAAAGAGTTCTTTTTTAGTAACATATGTTTTTGTAGCAAAGAGTAAATTAGGGAAAAGATGTTTTGTTTTAAGAAAAGCATGCCAAGATTAGATTTCGTTAACCCCTTTCATATATATCCAATTAATCAAGCATGTGAACCTAATTTCGATCAATACAATTGTGTATCCTCACGAATCTGTTTATGTCTAAAGCGACTTCGTGGGTATTGTTTAAATTGTTAGATGATGTCTCAAACCAACAATCAAAACAATAAACATTTAGAACGATACAAAGCAAATATTAACTCCCAAATCTATGTCTAGAGTTTGTTTGTTAATAGATGAAGAAATTAGATCAAGATTTGGAAAATCTATGTCTAGAGTGATTCAAACCATAAATACAACATTAAAAGCAAATATCTTCATCATATATTGATCATCAACCTTGTTCACATACAAAAGATCAAAAGAAATACATACAATCAAAGTTAACTACCTCTAATCTTGACATAAAAGTGATTAGCTACCCATAGCCATGGTAGCTTGCTTTACAAGTTTCAGAAGGAGATGAATGAGCATCCACGTCGAAGAATCAAACTCGGATGTGAATCCATCTTCTATTTGTAAAATATCACCTTTTGGTGAAGAAATCTCAGAAAATCAAGTTGTGGTGTTTAAAAGTGGGTTATAATCCCCAAAAAATAGTGAAAAGTACTTATATAGTACTTTAGAATCTGTCATGTTAGCACTGCAAACTGATTCTTCGCCCAGTGAACACCAATTTTAGGCACCTGAAGTGCATATGAATAGCTAAACCGCCCCTGAGAAATCTCTGAAATTCGTCGTGCGAACGATTCTTCGCACTGCGAACTACCTCGCTTACAAGTTCGTACAACGAACTTGTGGTCCTTTAGCTACTGCCTCAAGTCTGGGATGGTTCGCTGGCTCTTCGCTGACGCTTTTCCACAACGAACATTCGCTACTTCTTCACCCAAGGAACTTACTGCCCTTTAGCTACTGTCTCAAATTTGAGAGGATTCATTGGGACTTCGCCAAATGTTTGCAAAGCGAACATTCGCTGGCACTCCTCCCTGGTTGTTTACACAGCGAACATGCTGATATTATTCTCTTCCTTTGGCTTCCTTGTCCAATTGCTTGTGCCTCACACTTTGATGCTTTCATGCCTAATTTTTGCACATTAACATACAAATCAAAGCAACCAAAGGTATTTTCATACAATTGAAGAATATCATGCTTTCATGGAGTAAATCAAACAAAACAACACAAAAGAGTTGAAAATGCTAATAATTAATGATCCATTTAAAGCAAGTTTGACATCTAACAGTTGTAACTGCCACCATAGCCAATCATTTAAGGTGGGGATCATCATCAATGATAGAAGTTCCTAAGATCTCATGTATCTCAAAATCTTCCACAAGCTAAGGTTACATATGCAAGATCTGAATCCATATGAAGACAATAACCTAATTAATGAATCCTCAACTTAGAGATGGAGCAAGAGTTGGCAATCATATTTCTAGATCTAGTGATGACTCATTCATTCATATTTCCTATGACATTATCAATAGGATGATCCTTCTGAATTCGGATGGAAGATCCTTTGTTGATAGTGGTTTCTTCAAAATTTTCACTTTCAGTGTCGATGTCAAACCCTTTGTCTGGAGCATTTGTTTGGACATCTTCTAGTTGAAGGATAATATCATCTTCATCCACAACAGCTTCTTTCTCTTCAGGGTTATCATCAACAATAACATTAATGGATTCCATCATAGTCTTTGTATAAGAGTTGAAGACCATGTAAGCCCTGCCATTGATAGAGTATCCAAGGAATATCCCTTCTTCACTCTTTGGATCCATTTTTCTTCTTTATTCACGATATTCCAAGATATAACACTTACTACCAAAGACATAGAAATACTTAACATTTGGTTTTTTGCCTTTCCAAAGTTCATACAATGTAACTTTGGTTCCATATCTAATGGCCACTCTATTGTGAATGTAACACTTAATGTTCATGGCTTTAGCCTAAAAATGATAAGGTAATTTCTTAGCATCACTACGCCAAACAAGGGAAAAGAGGGCGCTTTTTTTGTCCTATGACAGCGCTTAAAAGCGCTGTCTAAGCCAGTGCTGTCGTAGGTAAAGACAACGCTTTTTTATTTATGAAAAAACGCTCTCTAAAAGGGGACGTTAGACAGCGCTTTTAAAAGCGCTGTCTAAAGTATACGTTAAAAATTTAAATTTTTTTTTTATAAACTTTAGAAAGCACTTTTTCCTTCAAAAGCGCTCTCTAAAGGTGCTTTTAGACAGCGCTTTAGAAAGCGCTGTCTAATGTATACGTATATTGATTTTTTTATATACTTTTAGAGAGCGCTTTTTCATTAAAAGCGCTCTCTAAAGCTGGACTTTAGACAGCGCTTTTGAAAGCGCTGTCTAATGTATAACCTTAGACAGCGCTTTTTTATTAAAAGCGCTGTCTTTTGTCTACGTAAAATTTTGAAGATTTTTTTTTAAAAATCCCATTTTAACCATTTTTTTTATGCATAAACCTGTATAATTCACATTTCCATAAACCTGTATAATTCACATTTCAATAAACCAGTATGGATATGCATTTCCATCAACAAATTCTATTTCAAAACTAGAATTTACATTAACTAGAAACCAGTATAGAATTTACCATTTCCATCAATAAACCAGTATAGAATTTACATTTCAATAAACTAGAATTTACATTCACAAAACTATACAATCAAAAAAGAATTCTTCTTGCAATAAAAAGGTTGCACAATTCCTCCTTAGTATCTTGCAATTGTTTCCTCGTGTAATAAGGACACGCCATATCATCGAAATACTACATAACAAAACAAAATACGCATTATTTAGTTAAAAGTAATAAATTATATATATGACATATCCGATAAATATTAAAATAAATCCTAAGTTATAAAACCATGCATACCGTGATAGAAATCACCAATTGTCCCATTTGAAGGAATCTCCACTTTGACCCATGTAATATTGGTTTCTCTAGCTCGTGCTACTCGTGCGTATCTTCCTGGTTACTAGACATTTGACCTGTAAGAAAGAAAAAAACATAAATTAAATGACAAATATAAAAATCCATAATCCTAATCTATTGAATGATATAAGCTATATTGAATGATATAAGCTATAATTTTACAACTAGTACCTTTTTCACTAACGTCTCTTTCTTTTCTTGTTTGGAGTATGTTATACCCGTCTCTTAACAACACGGACGGTTGGATTGATCCAAATACCCTCATTATGATCATTTCTAGTATATGATTCATTCGCTATAATATTTTCATCTTGATCATTTCTAGTAAATGATTCAATATCAACATCAATATCACCTTGATCTCCAACGTTTTCATCAATTACTTTGTTAGATAAAAGCACTATAGACCATTTTGTATTTGTCAGATCAGTGACATAGAACACTTGTTTAGCTTGAGAGGCTAGAATAAAAGGCTCATCTTTGTACCCCCACCCTATTAAGATCCACTTGCAAAAATCCCGACTTATCCATTCGTACGCCATTATTATTTTCAACCCACTTGCAACGAAATATAGGAATCTGAAACTTCTCATAATCAAACACCCAAATGCGCTCGATAACCCCAAAATATGACAGATTTGCAAATTTGGGGTTTAAGTCTTTCACACTTGAAATGTGCATTGCTTCAGCTACCACGGTGACACCACTATTTTGCATAGTACTTTTATCATCTTGTTCTTTGGTATAAAATGTGTATCCATTAATTGCGTATGAGCTATAAGAAAACACGACCATACTTGGACCATATGCTAAACATCTCAACCTTTCTGTTATTGAATCGCGGTCTGAATAATACTTTGAATAAATATGATCCTTAAACCAAGGTATGAAACTTCGATTGTGCTCTCGTACTATCCAATTCTCATTTCTATTCGGAGTTAAACCTCGGAGAACATCCTTGTGCATTTCAACATATGGCTCAACCTCATTCTCATTATGCAGAACATACAAATGCACTTGATCCCGTTCGACCCTTGATACTGTCACAACTTCATTTCCAATTAACTTTTTTCCTTCTTTTTTTTCGACAATATGAGATTTGGGGAGTCCAATTGATTGTACATTGGACAGATATTCAGTACAAAACTCAACCGCTTCTTCAACAATGTATCGTTCGGCAATACAACCCTCTGGTCGACTTCGGTTTTTCACATACCCTTTTAATATTTTCATATAACGTTCAGCAGGGTACATCCATCTCATATAAGCCGGTCCACACAATTGTGTCTCTTTCACTAGAGGAACAACTAGATGAACCATTATGTCAAAAAACGAGGGAGGAAAATACATTTCAAGATCACACAAAGTAATAACTAGTTCTTTTTGCAATGTTGGTAAGATCGCAGGATCGATCACCTTACTGCAAATTGACTTGAAGAAAAAACACAATTTAGTTATTGCGCTTCTTACTTTTTCTGGCAGAATAGAACGTATACCTATTGGTAGAAAATGTTCCATTATAACATGGCAGTCATGCATCTTTAAACTCTTTAACTTGAGGTCTTTCATAGACACGAGTCTTCTAATATCTGAAGAGTATCCTTCTGGAACTTTAACTTCACTTAGAAACTTACACAATACTTTTTTCTCCATTCTAGATAGAGTATACGCAGCAGGTGGTAGATATGTTCGTTTTCCTTTCTTCAAGGGTCCTAATTCAGTTCTTATCCCTATATGTACCAAGTCCTTTCTTGCTTTAAGGTCATCCTTAGACTTTCCTGGTATATTGAGTAACGTACCAATAACACTGTCAAATACATTTTTTTCAATATGCATAACATCGAGAAAATGTCTTACATACAACGACTTCCAATATGGCAGTTCAAAAAAAGTTGACCTCTTCTTCTACCCACTCTTGACAAGTGTATGTGCAAAAGGCTTTCCAAACTGAGTTGTCACATCTTTCACCTTTTCAAAAATTTGATCACCTGTCAATATAGTTGGAGCTCTACCATGTTCTGGCTCTCCATTGAATGCTTTTCTCTACCCACGATAGTGATGATTAGAATTTAAGAATCTACGATGACCGAGAAAGACATTCTTCTGACCAAACTCCAATCGCGTCCAATCTGTTTTATCTTCACAAATAGGACACGCACATTGACCTTTTATGCTGTACCCTGATAGATTTCCGTATGCTGGAAAATCATTAATTGTGCCAAACAACATCGCCCTCAAGTTGAAACTTTCTTTCCTATACCCATCATAAACCTCCACACCGTTCTTCCCCAAAAATTTTAAATCTTCGATTAAGGGTGCCAAGTATACGTCTATGTCATTCCCTGGTTGTCTAGGCCCAGAAATTAACATAGATAACATCATGTACTTACGCTTCGTACATAGCCATGGAGGTAGGTTATAAATCATTATGATCACAGGCCAAGTGCTATGTGAGATACTTTGAATACTGTGTGGGTTCATTCCATCAGTAGATAATGCCAAGCGAAGGTTTCTTGCTTCTTTTCCAAATTCAGGATAATCATCATCAATTTTCATCCACTGTGGTGAATCTCCCGGATGTCGAAACTTTCCATCAATAATTCTTTCATCTGCATGCCAAGTCAAGTGTCTTGAATCGGTCTCACTACGAAACATGCGTCTAAATCTCGGAATTATAGGAAAATACCATAAGACTTTTGCTGGAGACAACTTTTTCTTATATCGAGAGACACCATATTTAGGACACTCATTTAACGATGCATACTCATTTCGAAACAATACGCAATCATTTGGACAGGCATGTATCTTATCATAGCTCATGCCAATAGAGCACAACATCTTTTTGGCCTCATATGTTCGATTGGGAAGAACATTATCCTCTGGAAGCATATCTTTCATAAGGGCCAATAATTTTGTGAAACTTTTATCCGACCATCCATTGCCCGCCTTTAAGTTGTACAACTTTAATACCGCAGACAATCTTGTAAATTTGGTGCAACCATTATACAATGGTTTCTCTGCATCGCTTACCAACCTCTCAAACATTTTGGGACAATCCTTAAGATCTTCTTCAAGTGCTTCTGCAATCTCTTCGACTCGATCAGAATCGTATGTATCTGTGCCATTGTCGTATGAAGCGTAGGTCGTATTATCCCCCGATTCAGCATTCCCGTTAATTTTCTCACCATGTAAATTCCAACATGTATAACTTCTATCAATTCCACTCCTCAATAAATGCGATGCCAACTGAACTGCGTCAACCTGAATCCCAAAACAGCAACCCAAGCAAGGACATATCATTCGATTGGGGTCTTTGGCGTGCGCAACAGCAAACTTAACGAATTCCGATACCCCATTGTCGTACTCTTTCGACAATCGACTTGAAGACATCCATTTCTTATCCATAGTTATACTAATTAAACTAAACAAAAACAAAAAGAAAAAATGTTATACCTGTAGGGAAACGATCCGACTTTCACACTTTGAACACAAGTAACCTCTATACACGTATCATAAAATGAAATATCATTAATTGACCAATTATGAGTCATAACTTGATAAGTGGCAACATGTAATCACAAACAAGCAACAATTAGAGGTAAACACCTACATAAGTATAAAGTAGACAATAAACTTATAACAAAAAGTCACAAGTTCTAGAAAATAAAAGAAATGAACTTGGAAAAAAAGGATAGACCAAACACAACACAACTAGCGAAATACAATTTCAATCAATACTAGGTTGTTTATACTAATCAACTTTGCCAAATATACAGTAGAAAATATTTAATAGTCATGAAATAACCTTCACAATTTCAATAATAGTTGTGAAGATACTTTAATATTAGCTTCCTTATGAAAATACCTTCCACAAAACTAGGTTGTATCATGAATGCATAACACAATGAACATATTATAAAAAAAAATACTTTTTCGTAAAAATATACATGAAAAATAAAAGAAAAAAGATTCTGCAACAATAAAAGAGGAAGCTTTTATCCTCATCGTGAAAACTTTTTCGTTTTCGTTTTCAGAGAAATGAATAGTAAAAGAGAAATGAATAATAAAAGAGAAATGAATAATAAAAGAGTACCTTATTCGTTTTCATTTTCAGAACAATTTGAGAAATGAATAATAAAAGAGAAATGAATGATAAGAGAATAAGAACAACAACAACAACAACAACGTTTTCACGAACGGCAATGGCAATGGCAATGGCAAGAACGACGGCAAGGGTTTAGAGAAACGGTCGAGAGAGAAAATGAATAAAAGTGTCTCTGAAAATGTTTAGAATTGTTTTATATTTTAATTAGTAAAGGACTTTAGAGGGCGCTTTTCCTTAGAAAGCGTTTTCTAAAGTGAAAATAATTAGAGGCCTATAAGAGCACTTTATAAAAGCGCTTTCTAAGGTGGCCTTTAGACAGCGCTTTTTAGAAGCGCTCTCTAAAGTGACACCTATAGCAGCGCTTTTTGGAAAGCGCTTTCTAAGGTGGTCTAAGGTGGCAGACTTTTACAGCACTTTTTAAAAGCGCTTTCTAAAGCCTTTCTTTTAAGGCGCTTTTTTTTAGCAAAATTTTTTTATTCTTTTTAGCAGCGCTTTTTTATAGGAGCGCTGTCTTTTAAGTGCCGTCTAAACACTTTTTTAGCGTAGTGCATCTAGCATGACTCTAGAAGCTTATTCCAAGGTTCTATCCTTGCGCTCCACCACTATATTTTGCTAAGGTGTGATAGGTGCTAAGAATTCATGACTGATCCCATCAGCAGAGAAAAAATCATGGTCACTTCTTATCTTGACAATTTAAGTCCCCTTCTCCTTCTGGATACGAAGGCATAGATCTTTGAACACATCAAAATTATCATATTTTTATCTAATGAAGTTAACCCATGTATATCTTGAAAAATCATCCGCACATACAAACACATATCTCTTTCCACTGAGACTTTCCATTTGAATAGGCCCCATGAGATCCATATGAAGTAAATTGAGAACCTTTGAGGTGACCATATGTTAGAGCCTCTTATGGAACATCTTGGTCGGCTTGTCTATTTGGAAATCTCCACAAATTTTTCCTTTTTAGATCTTTAAGTTTGGCAATCCTCTAATGGCTTGAGCAGATATGGCCTTCTTTATTCCAGAGAGATTGAGATGTCTATGTCTTTGGTGCCATGGTTTTGTCTCATTAAATTTAGATAACATGCACGATGAGGGATGAGAAATCCACATATAACAATTGTCTTTGGAACTTAACCCCTTCATGAGATATTTTTTATATTTGTTGGTGATAACACATTCAGATTTGGTGATTTTTACATTCAAACCTTGATATCACAGTTGACTAATGCTGATCAAGTTGGCAGCTAAGTCTTCTACCAGCAATACATTGGTATGACAAGGAAGACCATGGATAACCATTCCGCCTATTCCTTTTATTCTTCCCTTTGCTCCATCATAAAAAGTGACATAATTGTTGGAGTATGGTTTCAACTCCTCAAGATATGTCTTTTCTCTAGTCATTTGCTTGGAACATCCACTCTAAAAAATAACAATTTTCTCTTGAGGAAACTTTTAGAGAAGTATGAGCTATTATACATGTTACTTTTTCGTTGGGTTTCCATACCTCCTTAGCTCGACATTTCTTCCCTTTCTTTATTTTACGCCTAGGATGACTATAAAATTGAGGATAACCATACAATTTATAGCAAAAATGTCTTATATGACCATATCTACCACAATGATGACATCTCTTGGCAGCTTTCTTGTAGCCTCTATGTTGAGGGTACAAATGTTAAGCATGATGCTGAGACATGTGATCCATCTTCTTTTTAGGTATGACGACCTTCTTAGGGGGGATTTTCTTGTTCAGGTTGGAGTCAAAACCAAATCCCATCATTTTCCTGGACATCTTCCCAACTTTCAAATTTTCATATAGCATATTTGAACCATTGTTTAGCGTGCGTACATATTTTGTCATATCATCAAATTTGAAATTTATAAAATATACTTCTTCTTCCAAATCATTGATGGTTGAGGTCAACTCCTATTTTTCTTTCTGAAACATACTTATGATTTCCTGTTGATTTTTTCACATTTAGGAACGCTTCCTCCCATTTGGTGTATAATAGCCTATATGTAGCAGATAGCTCTTCACGAGTCATGTCTTCATCACTAAACACACTCTTAGATTAGAATTTTCCAATGAATTCCATAACAAAATTAGCAGTTTCACTTTTAGAATCAAAATCAGAATAAAGCCAAGTAGTAGATAATCTTTTTTTCTACTTCTTGAGAAAAGTAGGGCATTCATCTTTGATATGATCAAAACCTTCACATTTAAAACACCTATCTAGCTTGTCATTGTCTTCTTTTAAGCTCTTTCTTTAGGGACCAATGTCGGACCTTATGTCTTGAGCATTTGTCTTTTATGCACCAGTCATTTCTTCACCACTAGACACACTCTTAGATTCAAATTTTCCAACGAATGCCATAACAAAATTAGCAGTTTCACTTTTAGAATCAGAATCAAGCCAAGTAGTATATAATCCCTTTTTCTACTTCCTAAGAAAAGTAGGGCATTTATATTTGATATGACCAAAAGCTTCACATTTAAAACACCTAACTGCCTTACCATTGTCTTCTTTTATGCTCTTTCTTTTGGGACCAATGTCGGACCCGAAGTCTTGAACATTTGTCATCCACTTTCTATCCAGATTGTTCAAGACTTTTTTGAAATTTCTTCCAACATAAGCTATAACATATGATAGGTTCTCTTTAATATCCTTATTATCTTGATTTTCATATTCTTTACAGTTAAAACAAAATCTACACTTTTGTTCTTCTTTTCATCTCTACCATTTATAGAAACTTCAAATGTTTGAATATAACCAATGACTTTACCTACCTTTAAGGTGCTAAGGTCTTGAGCTTCTACAATAGTAGTTACCTTAATGTAAATTTTTTGAGGCAAAGATCTAAGGATATTTTTGAACAACTTCTCTTCTGACAGATTATTTCCCAAGGCAAAGGAATTGTGGGCAATGTCTCTAATTATGATGTTAAAATTAGAGATAGGTTCATCTTCATCCATTATTAGTTTCTCAAACGTTGCAGTGAAAAGTTGCAACCTTGATATCCTAATGTTAGATGTACCTTCATGAGTAGTCTTAGGATCTCCCAAGCTTTTTTAGCTATAATGCAAGTGTTGATGAGTATGAACATATTCTTGTCGACACCATTGAATATAAAATTCAAGGCTTTATAGTTTCCAAGATATTCATCACCTTCATCTTTGTACTAACAACTTCAGGCTTTAAGCTTGTTGAACCATATCCAGAAGTGATCTCCAGATGTTTCCAACCTTAAACCACAACCTTCCAATTTTTGTTGTCAATGGACTTGATAAACACAATCATCTTTGCTTTCAATAGTCATAATTTGTGCCATCCAACACAGGTGGGCTATTGACTGAACCTCCTAATTGGTGTTATCCATCTAAACATAAAATATATTCCATGGAGCTCACTCAAACATAACGGGCTACCTACTCTAATGCCAATTGAAATTCTATTCTTGAGGGGACATATGTTGGACACGATGTTGGAACAATTGTCGCAACTACATAAACTAGAAAAAATTGAATATGACAGAAATAAATAAACTCAACAGAAGGCATTAAAAACACACGATAATGGTAATCCAATTCGATGAAACCACAACTACGTCTGGGAGGCACTCTTTCGAAAAAAATAAATTCACTACTATGAATTAGTACGCTAAGTATTACAATAATCAACAAACCGTATGTTGTTCAAATCCTCTTCCTAATCCTAGTTACTTTTTATTTAAGGACTCCCCTAAATATGATAGCCTATCACTTTCTTCTCAATCACACAACCCGTGATTGGTGTTTACAACTCAATGATTAATGTTAAATATTACAACTCAACTAAGACATAACTTTTATGCCATGTAGCTGAAATTTAGAGGTGTACACAAAGATTCAACACTAATCCAATTAGGGCATTAGCGTGGAATACAAGACTCACAAAACTTAGACACTTAGAATTTGATCTAGTGTACAAAACCCTCAACTAACTATGAGAATTGAATCTACTTATATAGTAATGTCTTTTGGGTTTTTTCTCCTTGTGGATCTGCATTTAATTAGTCTAGAAAATAGCTGAATCAGTTGGATATGATTTTCTCCGCAAATTCTCCAATAAAATATATGATTTGTTCTAATTCAAATTTAAATTTAAATCACATTTAAATTTGATTTGAACAACTCCAACTGTCAAACAAATCAACCAAACATTGTTAAAATAAATGCATCAAATTTGATTAAAAACCAATCAGAAAATACACATCAAACAACATCCAACATGACCTGTTGTCAAGGCCATATGTTGTATAACACATGTTGGAACATCAAATTCTGCATGTTGCACCAGTACATCCAAATCACCACTTCTCCTTGACTTGCAAATCTTATACTGTGGAGAGAATCTTGGATAGAAGAAATCTTGACCAACTGAAATTTCCATTTGTCTATTTCTAAGAGACCAGATGTTGTAGCCCATATGTTGGAACATCTTGTTCAACATGTGTTGCTTCTGCACCAGTACCATTTTGAGCAAACTCCATGTTTTTTTACATAATGCAACCAATCTCATAAGGACACACTGATTAAATATTGGATATTGCATGCATTTATTTCTGATATAAAATAAAAAAATTAGATACATAAAACAAATTTTCAGTTACATGATAAGAGATTATGTATGAAAACCAACCTTAAACCAATTTTTCCTGCTTTTGCAATCCATCACAGAGATCTTTCCCAAGCTTATTTAAGTTTCACTTTTTTCATGAAAAATTCTTTCATTATCAATGTTTGGTTTTCCCAACATATCATCGATATATGGCGGTAATGTTCACATTCTGATGGATGTAGAGGGTTTCTTGTGGATTTATGTGTTGGAAATATCTTGAGCGTTGTTACTTTATAAATAGACATCAAAGATATATTGAGACAAAACTGAATTACTTTTTCCCTTGGTTTTGTCCTAAAACTGAGGGCAAATACTATTTCTTTTTAAATAAAAAATAAACTTAAATAGGGACTTTTCCCCTTGATTCCTAAACCAAACGAGGTAGTAGATTACATCTATTGAAAAAAATTGTGAATGGAAAAAAATTTAGAGAAACATATATTGTTTCATTTTTAATTTTTTTACCATTCACAAATTTCTTTGTGTGTTGCAATAATCATACAGTATATTATATTCAAAATAAAATTTAATATAGTTAGGAATAAATTTCTTAATTTTATCAATCAAAGAAAGCAATATATTGCAAAATGTTTTTATTTATTTATTTACAACATTGGAAAGTTATTTTACAACATTGGCAAGAGGTGGAAACACCACAACCCCACCACCGCCAATAAAAACAACACCATCATATGAGATAGATTGCAAGAACCGAAAAATGATTTGTTAAAATAAGGTGTTAGAAGAACAACAACATATAACCAAATAATTTTTCTATCGTGCAATACATCCCAAAGAATGTTGTTACGAATATGAAGTGTCTGTATTTATGAGTTAGGATTAGGGTAAAACTTAGTGAACAAATCCTTTTATAGTTAAATTTGGGTAGCTTACCTCTTAGTTATTAGAGAAGCAGATGGAATAAATTGTTTAAAAATTAATTAAAAACTAAAATAAAAATAAAGGCGCAACTTTTAAAGAAATAAAAATAAAAACTGCAGCTGTTGAGATTCAAAGCATGTGCCCTGAATTAGTTTACCCCTCAGTCTTATAATAAAACTGACGAAATAGATTGTACTTTTAAAAATAAAAAAATATGGAGCGTACAAGTGCTATACCTCAGTTTTTTGTCACATGAGGTGAAACCATTATCATAAAATGTATTATTTGTAGTAAATAAAGGTTAAAATCAATAGAAGTTGGGAATATTCCAGAGGTTCATTTCTACCAAAGGGTAATTTTTCAAAACAAAGCGTGGACTTTATATCTAGAGGTTTGAATCTAATCAGTTTCTAATATATAATAGAGAGAGATATATAAGTGAACTGAAAATACCTCTTTATACCTCTTGCTTCTAAAAACTAATCTTGTTCAACAATGAAATGTTCTCCATTTCTTCTTCAACCAATGTACAAAAAAAATCTTTCCTTTCTGGTTTCATCCAAATCCCATTATTCCTCATTGCTTCAGGTGCCATGATTGGAATTTTAATCCTTTAGTAAAGAAAACCTCATATTTTTAGAAACACGTGCTTTTCTCCCGTTATGTGTCTTGAGCATCCACTTTCTAAGTATCATGTGTCTTTTATAAATAAAATATTATTTTTTATTTCATCATTTGAATCCTGCTTACTATTAGAAGTTGTATCCATCAACATATTATTTTCGTCATCATATTCTTCTTTCGTGGAATAATTCAATGTTTTCATGAGACATTTCTTCTCGCTTCATTTGAAGTTTTCACCTTTAGGTTTCTCCTTCTAAAGCTTTTGAAATTCACTCGTGAAGCCTCTTGGTTTGTTACAACCAAAGCAGACCTTCTAGATATCCTTATTGAGTCGAGAGGTTCATCGTCTGTATGTCTGAGAACTCCATGTAGGGAACTTTCTGCTTATGTACACATGTTGAAGTCTCTTAGTTAAAAAAGTCAACTCATCATCATTTAACCTTTCAAAATATTTGACAAATAGGGCCTCATCATCTGACTCTATTGTCTCATCTTGAAAACTTGTATGCAATGGATTTTACTTTCTTTGGATGTTCGTCTGCATATAAATCTTATAGGGCCTCATCATCTGAAAACTTATCCCTTTCAAAAACTTATAGGGCCTTGTTATTTGAAAACTTATCCCATTTACTTTTATGTAATGGATTTTACTTTCTTTGGATGTTCATATGCATCTAAATCAAGTTCATGACTCTTGAGAAAGCTTATGGGGTTTTCAAGCGCTTGGTGGTTTAAATCTTTAGCTTTCTAAGTAGTTGTAACCCTAGGTCTCTATTTAGAAGGTAGGCTTCTAAGAATCTTCTTCACATTGTCTGCAATGTTATAAGGTGGTCAATCTCACATCGACTAAGAAAGAATTAAATAAATGATAGTGTATATTAAAAATGTTCAATCAAACTCAATGTCTTGAGATACTGGATGAAGATATGATGCCAACATATATTGGTGGTTAGGGTCTTTAGTGCATTATTACTCCCAATACTTTCATAGACTCTCCAATAACTTGTATTTGAGTCTGGTCGTGCTTAATAAAGAAGTGAGAATGAATCCAACTTTGATACATACATATATTGATAGTCTACTGGAATGTTGATCTAGGAAATGGGTTCCACTAATTAGAGAAGAGATTGTTAGAACTCAAGTGTTAATTGATTAATTTCATATGTTCTCTAAATAGGTTAAATAAGTAATATGTGAGAGATATTACTCATATATTTAATGACTTAAAGCTTTAATATGGGTGAAAATGTAATGTCAAATTTTCTTGCTAGTTTATATTTTTAGGCTTAAGAATGAGAATGAGCCAGACCGCCTGATACATATCTGTCTTGACTTGTTGTGAAAAATTTTGTCTCTAGTTGTCATTAGCATGCAGTGCTCAGAATTTTACATGATTGCTTTAACTTTTATTGGAAGATTTGTTCCAAATTTAGTTTAATAAGATTATATATGAGAATATGTTTTTTCAAATATGTTTGGAAAAGAGTTTATTAATACGATTCAATCCGTCTTTCCTGCCATCTATGCAGCAGCTGTTAAGAAGGATGGTTTGATTGAAGATTATGGCTTGTGGATGGAAGACCAATGGATTTGGAACTTTGAAGATTGTTGGTCACCCGATTTTTTTGTTTCGCAGGCTGAGCTGGTTTTGCTGCAGAACTGTTTTAATAACAGTCAGCTGCTGCGGCATACGGAGGACTCGTGGGAGTGGTGTTTGGATCAGTTCAAAGAGTTTACGTGAAGAGCTATTATGTGCATTTGATGGATTCTGTGGATGGTACTGTTCTTCATCATCCTGAGACGCTTTTTCTGAAGTGGCGTGGAAAACTAAAGTCCCTTTGAAGGTTAAGATTTTTTCTTGGAGATTAATTCGAGATAGGTTGCCGACGCGTA
Organism: Lathyrus tuberosus; assembly: GCA_022829125.1. Lineage (NCBI taxonomy): Eukaryota > Viridiplantae > Streptophyta > Magnoliopsida > Fabales > Fabaceae > Lathyrus > Lathyrus tuberosus. The sequence goes on from JALAZF010000153.1 coordinate 1,641,122, forward strand.
TGATGTAACGCCCCAGTTTTGTGGGTTTTTATTTAATCGAGTCGTTTTGATTATTTTATTTTTATTTTATTTTATTTTCGACTTTTATTTGGAAATATGTTATTTTTCATTGTTGTGATATTTTATCGCGTTTTGGGAGCGTTTACGAGATATTTGAGTGTAGGGGTATTTTGGTCTTTTCATTTATTTTTGTTAAGTTAGAAACATAATAGAAATAGAAAGAGAGAAAAATAGAGAGAAAGAAAAAGAGAAGAAGGAAAAGGGAAAGAAAAGAGAAAGAAAGGAGAAAAGAGAGAAAACTTGGAAAAGAAGAAATCGATTCAACCGACTTTCAAAAACACGATTAATCGGGTAAGGGTGCGAAACTCGATTATCTTATGATTGTGTATGATTATGTATATGTGTGTTGGAATGTTTATTGTGTTTTCATAGCTTTTCAATTTTAGGTCGGAACGATGGAAATCGATGTTTTCGCAGTTGAAATGTGATGTAAATGTTGTAGATTACGTGTTACCATGATTGGGTTATTTCTGGTTGTTATGTTTTGGTTTGGAAGAGTTTTGGGTGAAAAATATGGTTTTTGGGCTTCAAACAGCGCTGCACAATTTCTGGGTTTTCCTTGGTTCTCCTAGCGAACCTGGGCCGAAGCAGTAGCGAATGAGTTTTCGCGGGTTCGCCTAGCGAACTAGTTAGCGAAGGTCAGCGAAGGTCAGCGAATGTTCGCTAACATTGTTCACCTAGCGAACTTTGTATCTTTTTGGTTTTGGTTGTTGCTACCTTGGTTCGCCAAGGGGTTCGCCTAGCGAACTTTGTGTCTGTTTTTATCTGATAGTGGTTTCGCTGGACATTCGCCTAGCGAAAGTGGTAGCGAATACTCACTAGAGGGTTCGCCTAGCGAACATGGCAGTTTGTGTAATTTTGTTTTCTTCCTAACTTTTGATCCGTAAGTCGGATTAGGGTGCGGTTGGGTGCGTTAGAAAGCTTGTGAGTGGTTCTTTCTTATTAAAATGGTTAGGAGATTGTTGGCCAATTTAATTATGTCGGGAATTTGGAATGTGTCATTTCGGCGACTTTAGCCGTTTAATTGTGCGTAATTGATGGGTTATCATGCGATGTGCTTGTGATATATGTTGGATGACTGTAGCACCCCAAAATTTGCCCTCCTTACTTTATTACTAACTGGATTATGTTTCATTTCATTTTTGCATTATCATGTGTGCATATCATTGGTTCTTAGCATGGGGTCAAGGTGCCTGAGGCAAGTTCAAGAGAAGAAGGTGTTCTTCAAAGCGTCAAGCAAGAGAGTTCAAGTGGATCACTTTCTCCTAACCAGTGCAGAGATTAGGGTTTTGAGATTCTTGGGTTTATTGCTCCAATGGGCAAGCTCCTTGGGTTTTTATCATCACTAAATGGCATATCTTATCTTTGTTGGAGAGGATACACATCATATTCAGAGGAATTCGGATTTGGAGACTATGCTATTTCCTCCTAGATTGAGGGTACCAAGATTAGGGTTTGCTATAAAGTTAGTTTATTTCTGATTTTTTGGGCAAGACTTGAGTCCATGGTATTCCTTGGGTCCCTAAGCATCTAGGAGTGGAAGATTATCCATCAGTTTGATTCAGGAGAGATTCAATTGGCCAATGGATTGGAAATCAGGTGAATTGGGTAAAAGTCAACAGTGAGAGGGGAAGTCAACTGTGGAATTTTGAGATTCTCTCCAAGGTTTTCAAGGTCTCACATCCTCATATGGTCATCAAGAGTTAAGTTTCATGCCATTTATCAAGAATCAGGAGTTGGTGCAAAAGTTACTAAATATGGAAATGACCTATAATTTGAAAGTTTCCTTTTTAGGCAAGTTCCTGCACTGCATTCAACTTGACTTTTCATCATCAATAAAGCTTCAAATGAATTTTTCTCCAACATGAAAGTTGAATATCTTTTTCTCCTCTTTCCAACAAGTACTAGTGGGTCTCCATATCATCTGTGAAACTCAACTTATGATCAAAAGAAGACAAAGTGGTTTTTAGGGTTTCTCATGATTCCATTTTCACAAACTTTGGCATAGTGACCTATAATTAATTCCATTGCTTCATGTCACATGCTAACTTCAAAGGACACTCCTCAAGGATCATTTTAGGCCTTTAAATCAAGTGAATCCATGGTGTATTTATCACTTATTCTCCATTATTCAAAATTGCCAAGTTATTTAAAAATCATGAACCAAAATGTCTCAAGGCCCAAATCAAACTCAGGTGTACTTAGCAATTCAAACATAAGTGATCCATCATGAAATATTTGGATATCCATGCATGGAAGGAGGTGTATCTCACATTATGTGATTTTCTAAAATTGCCCAAAACTCTTTAGCAAAGGAATTTCCAAGGCCCAAACCATTATCAGTGAGAAACCCTAGAGTATTTAAACTCATTCATGCACTGGTTAGGTCAGAGACACGTGATATTTGGAGGAGTAGAAAGCTTGAACCCTAAAGCATCTCACATTCATATCTCTCAATCTACAAGGAGTTTTGAAGAAATTCTTTCACCAACAGAACCCTTGGGATCTCTAGAGCACGAACCAATCACCCTTTGAAGCTAACAGTGGAGATACGTGTTGTACCATCTCAGATTAGTGATGATTTTCATGATCATAAAACTCTCCTTTTTGATGCGCAAATTGATGTGTGGTTGTCACTGATAACTCTGATATAATTTGTTTGGTGTTTGGACGTGTGGTTTGCTTGTATGGTGTGTTTAAAGTTTTGAACCCTAACATTATTTCATGCGTTTTTTATTGTGTGCTAATGGTTTGTGATTTTTGATGACATATTCGTGATCCTCATGAAATTCTGGTCAAAATGGTATAGGCCTTTGCATTTTCTGGGTTGTTTTAGGTTGCAGGTGGCCGTGGACGGTGACCGGAGCTAGGGCTCCGGCGACTGGTGCGGTGGTCCGGCGAAGGGAGGGATCCAACGAAGAAGATGAAATCAAGGCCATCCATTATGTTGATCCAACGGCCATTACATTGCCACGCGTGTTCTTTTTTCTTTTTATTTTATTTAATCTTGTGTGCATTACCCCACCATTCTTACCGTGTGCATCCAATCACGTTTTTTTAATTTAATTACTTTTTACTTTAGTTGACTTATTTATGAGCGTTTGATGGAGTGTATGGTTGAGATGATGCCAGCAAATAAAAAAGGCCATGTGCCGTGCACGTGGGAGCCCATGGTGCTCTGAATAATTGCGTGTGTGTGTGCGTATAATAATTGTGGTGTGCTCTTAATCATTGACCATTGATCATGCATACTTTTGACTTGGATTGACTTAATAGGGCGCGTCAAATTGATCTGAGGGATGCAGGTGAGTCAACTGGTAGACTGGGTTTCACATGCACCCTTTTTTATTTTATTTTTTTCGCTATTGGACTGTTTGGCATTGGACCTCCTATTTACACCCCCACCCTTTAGCCCATTAATATTTCTAACATGTTTGGATTACTCAACGCACCCCCCTTGCATATTTCAACTTATTTATTTTATTTAATTTATTACATTTCATTTTTAATTTTTAAAAATAGTTATATGCATTTAAAAATTCCAAGAAAATTCATGCATCACTTTTATAATTTTATAAAATTTTTACAAATTTTATTTTTTATTTTTATTTTATTTTTTATCATCTAAATTAAATATTTGTTTATTTTCTTTTTGAATTACTCATATCATGCATACTTAAAATTGTTTATTTTATTTCTCTGCATCCATAAAACATTTTCAATCCATTCTTTTTGAATTTGTCAGATAATATTCTGAAGTCCATTAAAATATTTTTCCCTCATTTTTAAAATCATTTCACATTGCATTTTAGTCCTTTCCTTTTGCATATTGAACCCTACTTCTCATCTGAGCTTTGCATAATTGTTTGAGTGACTAACATCTTGAATTTTTGCAGGAATTTTTGATATGTTGTTTACCTCTGGTTGAGAAATGTTGATATTTATTTTGGAAATTTTAGAAGTTGTTTCTCTAATTATTTGATGGCTTTCACTTGAGATCTTCTTGTATGCATAATTTTGATCATGCCTGAGTTTTTGTTTGAAAAGGCACTTGTGCCATTGCTTGGGGGTTTATTTCTTTGATTTCTTAATTCATGTTTGGTTGTTATTGGCCACTTGATTGCCATAGTATGTATTTTCTTGGGTTTCATCCATCTCATTTCTTTTACTTATGTCTGTCTCGTACTAACCTTTTATGCAGGGACTGAGGTAAGTTCTTTAAGGGTGTGGATAGTTGTCCATGTTCACCCTTACTCTTTCCTTCTCTCATCTTTTTCCTTTAGGCTTAGGTTGTCGTCAAACCTCACTAACCGTAGGTCACCCATGCATGATAACATTAGGACTCTTAGTTCCCTTTAGAGTTTCCCTTGTGTCTTTTCTCTTCTCATCTCTAAACTTCTTGAAAATACTTAATAAGGATAAATTGTATTGCGCATGAGCCTTAAGCGTGGGGAATGAGAAATGAGGGGCTTCCTCTCATCTTTCTAGAGTGCTTAGCGAGCGTCCTGTCTTGGGACGATGCGTTAAGTATTCGCCCCTGTGCCCTAGACTTTGGTGCAATGCAACTTATGAACTAACTTAAGCCACTTCTGTCCTAAAAAATACAAACAAACGTCAAACCTTTTTGTCCTTCGGGATTGTCAAACTAAAGGCTATTTTCAAAAAGGGTACGTTACCTTCCGTCTGAGTCGCAAACAGGCATCGACCCTAACTGCCGGACGCGAACTTAACGTCGCTCATAAAAAACACAAAAAAAACTTGGTCCGAACTACGTTGACTCTGAATTCCCCATTGCACAAAGGAGGTACGTAGGCCTAGGACGTCGATGTCCTACCGAGTCTGTCTTTGTTTTCCCGTCTCCCGTCTTAGTACAGCCCTAGATGATAGGATAACTCACTCTGAGAATAGACAACAAGCGTGGATCCCATCGAGTGCGATGGACACGTGGGGTGCTAGCACCTTCCCCTCGCGTAACCGACTCCCGAACCCAGGCTATGGTTGCGATGACCATTCCTTTCCCTTTTCCTCAGGTTTATGCGGTGTTCCCTTTGCCTCTCTTGGGATAAATTTACACGGCTGGCGACTCTGTTTTTCCGCACCACTCTCGCGTTTGTACCTGGATGAAAATCCTGGGAGCGATAGCTGGTGACTCTGCTGGGGACCCTGGTTGACCTATGCTGGTCCATCCCTAAGCGAGTCAATCCTGGCGCTTGCTTGTCTTTGTTCTCTTTGGGTGTTTTGTGTTTGTTTTGCTTTATTGTTGTATTTTATTTTTACCGCATTTTCTGCATTGCATTTCATTTCTATTACTGTCATGCTGCTATTTTGTGCTGGCTGTTTCTGTTTTGCAGGTTGGGTTGTTTTGAGAGATAAGCCCAATACCCAGGCTTAAGTACACCCTAGGACTAGAGTGGAAAGTAGTGGGACCTACGTGCCCGCTTGGTACGTTTGTGTGTTCACGAAATTCACAACCAGACGAGGCTATCTTGGGACGCATTCTGACGTGTGTGTCTTGCGCATGTTAGGGTGTCGATCTAGAGAGCTGTCGACTCTGGTGACCGATCATCGAGGACCTTAGTGGAAACATCCCTCTTTAGTGGTGACAGTGGCAGACCACATCCTGTGGCAAACCCATTCGCACCCGAGGGCCCACTTTGGAACTCACATAGGATGGCCCTTATCTTTTGAAGAGAATCAGTGGAGGCACTCCTCGATTGACGATAGTACTGTACCCCGAGGGATGAATGTACTATTGTTTCTCGACCTCAGTGCCAAAGCTGAGGACCTTCTGTTTTGGAGAATCAGTTGAGGCCTCCTCGATTGATGATGATGCCAAACCAGAAATGGTGAACGTATCATCATTTCTCGACCTGAGAGCCCGGGATACTGAACATCCTAGTACCCACACGTGACAGGGGATGGGTGTTTGCAGGTTTGCAGGTAACCGAAACCTTCAACCTACCCTGTTTTTTTGGATTTCTCATCAATGTCTGATTATTTGGGTTCCTGGTTATCTCAGTGGTTCGGAATTCTGGTTTTCTGGGTTGTGGTTCTCGTTCAGTTAACAGCACAGTACATCCAGCAGTGTTGCCTTTATCCCATGTTTGCATGAGCATATAATTTTTCTTGCATTCTAACATGTTTGACATTTTTCAGGGCTTGCATCTTACTTTTGATTCCGATTTTCTGAGGTTACTTCAGCATGGATGTCCAGAGAAAGAAGACTGTTTCCTATTCGTTCCCAGATCCGACCTTGACATTGATTCACAAGCTGATTAGTATGGCTGGTCCCGGAGTTCGTACAGAGTTCAGTGGAGGGTATGGGAGACTTCTGAAGTTTGTCTACAATATCTCCAAGTATGAGAAGGATGCCATTCATACACTTCTTCAGTTTTACGATCCGTCCTTGCGTTGCTTCACTTTCCTAGACTACATCTTGGCCCCAACATTGGAGGAGTTCTCATTTATTTTGGGAATCCCCATCAGGCATGACATAGTATTCTTTTCTGAACAGTAATATTGAGGAAAAACAAGGAGCTAAGGGTTTCTTATTGAAGTTCTTGTTTGACCAAGCTTGCATACATGTTAAAGAGAAGAATTGGACTGCTTTCCAAGCTATTCTGGCTATGTGCATCTATGGGATTGTCCTATTTCCCAATGTTCCTGATCTGGTGGATATGCATGCTGTCAGAATCTTTATTTCAAAGAATCCTATACCTACCTTGCTAGGTGATGTGTATCATTCAGTTCACTACAAGAATGAAAATAGGCGGGGAAAAACTGTGAGTTATTGTGCACCGCTCTTATCTACTTGGTTTCTGAGTCATCTCCCTGAAATTGGCGCCTTTATTAATACAAAAGATTATTTGAAGTGGTCAAAGAGGTTAATGGGCTTGACTGCTGACAACATTGTTTGGTTCAATCATGACTTGCTAGGAATGGAGATTATTTACAAGTGCGGAGAATTCCCTAATGTACCCTTGATAGGGAGAAAATGTGGAATTAACTATAATCCTTCCCTTGTTATCAGGAAGTTTGGTTATCCTTTGAGAGGTCCACCTGAAGAAAGAGATATCAGAGAGTCCTTATTCTTCAATGGTATTGAGGATCAAGAGATGATGAGGAAGATTGTGAATGCTTGGAAACAGGTGACCAAGAAGGGTAAAACTTCATTCGGGAAATGTAATAATCGGGCTTTTCCTTCCTATAAAGAGTGGATTAAGAAGAGAGCAGAAGAGGAGCTTCTTCCCTTCCCGGTGGAACCACCTTTGTATCCTTTACTGATTGAGCCTCCTACCACAGTTGAGATAGAAAAGTTTAACAAGTTATGGGCTGAAAAGGAAAAGCTGTGAGAAGAAAACAGAGAGCTGCTAAGAGAGATCCATCAGTTGAAACATGAGCGGGGTGAAGTTGTTCATACCGCCAAGTTGAAGACAGAGCTTCTTGCTAAGGCAGAAATAGAGCTAGCTAACATGGTCACATCCAGAAAAAGGATGAAAGAAGCTTTGGATGGTATCAGTAAGGTTCTCGAGTCTAAGAAGGAGGAATTAGACAAGGCTTTGTTGAAAATTCACAGGTTCGATGATCACCGAGAAACTGCAATGGCTGAGAATAAGAGAAAGAAAGACGGTTATCTAGCTCAGATTGATCAGTTGAAGTTAACGCTCAAGAAAAAAGATGCTGAGATCCTGTCAGGGGTATTCAAGAGACAAGTAGTCGAGGGTCAACTCAATGAAGCCATAGCCTCCATAGAGGAACTGAAGGTCCAAGCTGAAGTGATGAAACCTAGACATGAGGGTCCTAGCATGGATGGTGTTTCTGGAGAAGACGCTTGGGAGTTGCATTGCCGATACTTGGAAGGGGTCATACATAGGAGAGACGTTCTCATTCAAGAGCTAATTCAGAGACCAAAGCATCCCGACACCAAAAAGTTGTTCAAGGAGATTCAAGACTGGAGCAGAAAGCATAATGGATGGGGGGGATTGACACTTGTGGACTTTGATGACATGCCGTAGTTTTCTATTCTCTTTTATTGTATTTGGATCACCACCAGGCTTGTTGGTTGGGACCTCTATGATTATTATGTTCAGACTTGGATTTGTGATTGTTGACATTTGGTTTTCCTCTGGTTTTCTTAATATATGAGCAGAAGTTCTGTTCTATCTTATTGTTAAACTGGAATCAAGGGGTGGATCGCCCTGTGAATATTCAAACATGTTCATTTGCATTTGCATATGCATAATCCTTTTGCATAATCATTTTGCAAGACAGGTGTTTATCTCCGGTGTTCTTATCTTGTTCTCATCTCAGAATTGCAGATCAGCACATTCACCGGTATCCTACCAGACAAAATCAGAAGAGACTCATGGATCAACTACAGAATGAGATCATTGAGATGCGGACTCGCATGAACCAATTCATGGAATTAATGCAAGGTGTTGCTCAAGGCCAAGAGTAGTTGAGGACTCTCGTTCAGCCATTGATTACAAGAAATGAGGAAGACGGTAATAATGTTCAGAAGGACCCTACGGGTGGAGGTATTCCTGTTTCCGGTGTTGTGATCCCACGTGAGAGCATACGCAAGCAAAATGGTCGCGCATGCAAAGAATGAGAAGCTGATGATGCATTGCTTTTAGGATAGCCTATCTGGGGCATCCCTGGAGTGGTATATGCAACTGAAAAGGAAAGATGTGCAAAGTTGGAGAGATCTGGCAGGAGCATTCATTAGACACTATCAATATAACACTGACATGGCTCCTAACAGAACGCAACTGCAGAATCTGTCACTGAAAAACAATGAGAGCTTCAAGGAGTACGCTCAGAGGTGGCGTGAACTAGCAGCGAGGGTTCAGCCTCCCATGTTGGAACGTGAAATGATAACTATGTTCATGGCCACCTTGCAGGGTCATTACTATGAAAAGCTGGTACCGTGTATGACTGGAAAGTTTGCTGATTTGATCTTAGTAGGAGAGATGGTAGAAAGCAGAATTAAGGCGGGGAAAATATCAGGCGGTGATGGGTCCTCATCTGGAGGAAGTAAGAAGCCTTATGCTAGTGGTTACAAGAAGAAGGAGGGAGATACAAACTCTGTGTCATTATATCGTGGTAGAGAAGGACCTCGTCAGAACTTCAATCAGCAGGTGGCTTCTGTAACCATCCCTGCAGTACCTCATCAGCCAGCAGCGTCTCAACAACAAAATCAGGCTCCTCGCAGACCACAGCCTAGGCGGGATAGGCATCTTGACACTCCACCTCTTCCCTACGCTCAATTATTTCAGTACTTGTTAAAGCTACAGTTAATTCATAAGAGAACATTGGCTCCACCTACTGGTAACCCACCTCCCGGCTATGACGCCAACGCCCACTGTGAGTTTCATTCTGGGGCACTCAGACATTATATTGAGAACTGTAGGGCTTTTAAGCATCAGGTTCAAGATTTGGTGGATTCCAAGGCCATCAATTTCTCCAATGACGTTCCAAATTTGAATCAGAACCCGATGCCGAATCACGGTGGGCCGGGGGTTAATGCCATTATTAAAGACTGTGAAGACTTGAGTTTGATTTCAGATGTGAACGAGGTTCAAACCCCCTTATGTGTGGTGAAGGAAAGACTATTGAAGGGATGGGTATTTCCCGGTTGTGATGAAGGTTGTGCAAAATATGTGTCGCAGCCAGGCGGTTGTGATTTATTGAAAGCAGGTATTCAGAAAATGATCAGTGAAGGGACGTTACAGTTTGACAGAGGTTGTAAGCAAAATAAAGTTACTAACAGAGAGATTGACATTGCCACGATAACAATTCCATTCAAGACAATAACTATATCAGCGCCGGCGAGACCAGCACCGGTCACTATCACTGTTCCTGGACCAGTCCCGTATGAGAGTACCAAGGCCATCCCATGGAACTATGGGGACGAGGTGTTTGTTAATGGTAAGAAGAAGGAATTGGAAGAGACATCAGCTGTGAATACAGGGGTTGGAAATCTTGTTGAAGCAGGGGCTATCACTAGGAGTGGTAGAGTCTTTATTCCGTCCGAGAGTCAAGCTGGCAGTTCAAGACAAGACAAAGGTCAACAGATGATGGATGAGTCTGCACAGAGGCAGGAAGCAAATAATTCTATGACAAAGCCAGGTGTGGATACTTTCTCAGAAGACGTAGAAGATTTTATGAGGTTGATCAGAAAAAGTAATTACAAGATTGTTGACCAACTTCACCAAACTCCATCGAAGATTTCCATTCTATCCTTACTGTTGTGCTCCGAGGCACACCGAAATGCATTGCTGAAGGTTCTGAATATGGCTTATGTACCGCAGGAAATATCTGTCAACCAATTAGAAGGGGTTGTGGCTCATGTGAATGCTGGTAATGGTTTAGGTTTCACCAATTTAGATCTGACTCCGGCTGGGAGGAATCACAACAACGCTCTGCATATTTCAGTGGAATGTCGTGGTTCCTTAATGTCTCATGTGTTAGTTGATACTGGGTCGTCTTTGAATGTGCTACCGAAGAAGGCTTTGATGAAACTGGATACTCGTGGGTTGATTTGTACACCAAGTGACTTGGTGGTACGTGCTTTTGATGGCTCCAAGAGGTCAGTTTTTGGAGAGTTAGTTATGCCGATCAAGGTGGGTCCTGAGATTTTCAACACCACCTTTTACATAATGGATATTCAGCCTGCCTATAGTTGTTTGTTGGGCCGCCCATGTATCCATGGTGCTGGGGCAGTAACTTCTACGCTGCACCAGAAGTTGAAGTATATGGTGGATGGCCACGTTGTGACTGTTTGTGGTGAAGAAGATATTATGGTGAGTCACCTATCGACCTTCAAGTATGTAGAGATAGATGGTGAAGTACAGGAAACGTTTTGCCAAGCCTTCGAAGCTGTGAAAATTCCCGAGGAACCCCCAAAGGCAGTCAGTCAGCCTGAGGTGGTTACCCTACCTGAAGTTGTCAGACAACCAGAGATTCCAATGTCTTCTTTCAAAGAGGCGTGTGCTATAGTTGAAGCTGGTGGTTCTCAGAAGTGGGGCAGTATTATTGATGTTCAAAGAAAGCAAGATACTCATAGACTGGGTTACAAGCCACCTAGACGTTCTGAAGAGCCTCCCAAGTTCTATGGTCCAGTCCGTTTCACTAGTGCCGGTGTTTTCTTCGACAGAGTCAATGCTATTGAGGATGAAGGAGATAGTGATTGTGACATGGATGAATGGATCCGTCCCTGCACCCCTGGTCAGAGTTTAGGCAACTGGTCCTCCGAGAAAGTCATCCAAGTGATGCGCCCGGAGTAATTTACTTTTGTTTTCTGTTATGTTGAGTCCTACGTTCTTCCCAAGACGTAGTGATATTTATTTGTAGGGCTTGGATGTTTAATTTGCTATTTTTATCATCAATAAAGGGCGTTTTTTCATTCAAAATATTTTGATCCCTGTCTTTCTGTTTTTACTTTTTGCATTAACCCACATCAAAATGGCAATATGTTTTCTTGTTTGTTGCACTCATAATAAACATAAAACATCCATCATGCAAGTTCCTTTGTTCAGATTCCACCCGTGACTTAGCTATGGCTCGATATGACTTTGACAATCCTATCTATCAGGCTGAAGAAGAGACTGACGAAGACTGTGACTTACCAGAAGAATTAGCCAGGTTACTGAAACAAGAGGAAAGGGTTATTCTACCTCATCAGGAGGAGGTTGAGACTGTTAATCTGGGAACCGAGGATGTTAAGTGAGAAGTAAAGGTTGGGGCTGCCCTGGAAGACACCGTTAAGGGAAGATTGATTGAGTTGCTTCGAGAGTATGTGGATATCTTCGCCTGGTCTTACCAAGACATGCCCGGGCTTGACACTGACATTGTTTCACACCGGCTGCCGCTTAAAGAGGGTTGTACTCCAGTCAAACAGAAATTGAGAAGGACGAAACCAGATATGGCTGTCAAGATCAAGGAAGAGGTTCAGAAACAGTTGGACGCCGGATTTCTTGCTGTGACAAATTATCCTCCGTGGGTTGCTAATATCGTACCTGTACCTAAGAAGGATGAGAAGGTTAGGATGTGTGTTGATTATAGAAATTTGAATAGGGCGAGCCCGAAGGATGATTTCCCGCTCCCCCACATTGACGTGTTAGTGGACAATACTGCTCAATATTCCGTGTTTTCCTTCATGGATGGCTTCTCTGGGTATAACCAAATCAAAATGGCCCCAGAGGACATGGAGAAGACTACTTTCATAACACCGTGGGGAACATTTTGCTACAAGGTAATGCCCTTTGGATTGAAGAATGCTGGGGCAACCTATCAGCGGGCAATGGTGACTCTCTTTCATGATATGATTCACAAGGAGATTGAAGTCTATGTTGATGACATGATTGCAAAGTCACAAACAGAGGAAGAACACTTGGTGAACCTCCAGAAGCTGTTTGAAAGGTTGAGGAAGTTCAGATTGAGATTGAATCCGAACAAGTGAACTTTCGGCGTGAGGTCTGGTAAATTGCTGGGATTCATTGTTAGTGAAAGAGGTATCGAGGTTGATCCTGCAAAAATAAGAGCCATACAAGAGATGCCTGAGCCAAGGACAGAGAAAGAGGTTTGTAGTTTCTTGGGGAGGTTGAATTACATTGCTAGGTTTATCTCTCATCTGACAGCCACATGTGAACCAATTTTCAAGTTGTTAAGAAAAGATCAAGAGGTCAGGTGGAATGAAAATTGTCGAGAGGCGTTCGAAAGGATAAAGACGTATTTGCAAGAACCTCCAGTCCTTATGCCACCAGTGTCCGGGAGACGGTTGATTATGTACCTTACGGTTCTTGAGAATTCGATGGGTTGTGTGCTCGGTCAACACGACGAGACGGGTAGGAAAGAGCACGCCATTTACTACCTGAGTAAGAAGTTCACTGATTGCGAATCAAGATACTCTATGCTGGAAATGACATGTTGTGCACTCGCTTGGGCAGCCAAGCACCTAAGGCAGTATATGTTAAATCATACAACCTTGTTGATTTCGAAGATGGATCCGATTAAGTACGTGTTTGAGAAGCAAGCACTTTCTGGAAGGATAGCCCGCTGGCAGATGGTTTTGACAGAGTACGATATTTAGTATGTTTCTCAGAAGGCCATTAAGGGAAGTGTCCTGTTAGAATATCTTGCTAAACAGCCGGTCGAGGATTATCAGCCAATGAAGTTTGAGTTTCCGGACGAGCATGTTATGTTTCTGAAAATGAAAGATTGTGAAGAGCCTCTGCCTGACGAAGGACCGGAGATTGGGTCACAATGGAAGATGATTTTTGATGGGGCTGTCAACTCATATGGTAATGGAATTGGGGCAATCATTACAACCCCGAAAGGTTCTCATATACCCTTCACTGCCCGGTTAGCATTCGTAAGTACCAACAACGAGGCGGAGTATGAAGCATGCATCATGGGGTTAAAAGAAGCAATTGATTTGAGAATTAAGAACCTCAATGTTTATGGTGATTCCGCATTGGTAGTTAATCAGATTACAGGAGAATGGGAGACTCGTCAGGGGAATTTGGTACCTTATAACCACTATGCCAGAAGGTTGTTACCTTTCTTTGACAGGGTGGATTTTCATCATGTGCCCCGAGCTGAGAATCACATGGCTGATGCGTTGGCGACATTGGCATCCATGTATAAGGTGAACCATTGGAATGAAACTCCTTCGATTAGAATCATGCGCTTGGATAGACCAGCTTTTGTGTTTGCAATTGAAGATGTGTCTAATGGCAAACCATGGTATCATGACATTAAAGTTTTTCTGAAAAGACAGGAGTATCCAGAGGGTGCCTCCACCAAAGATAAGAAGACTCTGAGGAGGTTGGCAGGAAACTTCTTTCTGAACAAGGATGATGTGTTATATAAGAGGAACTTCGATATGGTCTTGCTACGTTGTGTATATGAACACGAGGCAGGTTTGTTGATGGAGGAAGTTCACGAGGGATCTTTTGGTACTCATTCCAGTGGACACACCATGGCTAGAAAGTTGCTGAGGGCAGGATATTACTGGATGACTACGGAGTCTGACTGTTTCAAGTACTCCCGAAAGTACCATAAATGCCAGATTTATGCAGATAAGATGCATGTGCCGCCTACGCCTCTAAATGTGTTGTCGTCTCCTTGGCCTTTTGCAATGTGGGGCATATATATGATTGGAAAGATTGAGCCCGCTGCTTCCAATGGGTATCGCTTCATTTTGGTTGCCATTGACTATTTCACAAAGTGGGTGGAAGCAGCCTCGTACGCTAACGTCACCAAGCAAGTGGTAGCCCGGTTTATAAAGAAGGACATCATCTGTCGTTATGGGGTCCCGGAGAGAATCATTACTGATAATGGCTCGAATTTGAACAACAAGATGATGAAGGAACTATGTCAGAGTTTTAAGATCGAGCATCACAATTCCTTTCCATATCGTCCGAAGATGAATGGGGCTGTTGAGGCAGCGAATAAAAATATCAAGAAGATTGTGCAGAAAATGGTGGTAACATATAAAGACTGGCATGAGATGCTACCTTACGCCCTACATGGTTACCGTACTTCGGTGCATACGTCAACTGGGGCAACCCCTTTCTCATTAGTGTATGGTATAGAGGCCGTTTTACCCTTAGAGGTCGAAATTCTGTCTTTGAGAGTTCTGGCAGATGTGAAGCTGAATGGGTGCGTTCCAGGTTAGATCAGTTGAACCTTATTGAAGAAAAGAGATTGGCAGCCATCGCACATGGTCGTTTATATCAGAGCAGGATGAAGCACGCCTTTGACCAGAAAGTGCGTCCTTGGAGTTTTCAGACAGGCGAATTGGTTTTGAAAAGGATCCTTCCTCCTCAGACAGATCACAGGGGCAAATGGACTCCAAACTACGAAGGGCCATATGTGGTAAGAAAGGTTTTCTCTGGTGGAGCCTTACTACTTTCAACTATGGATGGCGAAGATTTTACATCCCCTGTGAACGCAGGCGTAGTAAAAAAATACTTCGCATAAAAGAGACCCGCTGGACATAAAAAGAAAATCCAGGCAAAAAAAGGGGCATCCCGGCGAACCATAAAAAGGAAAAGATTCGGGAAAAAGTTAGGGATAAAATGTAAAAAGAAATGTGTAAACCCGCAAAGTTGAAAACTGAAAAGGCAACTTTGGCAAAAATGGGTATCCCGGTGGATTGAAAACCCAAAAAGGGCAATCCAGGAAAAAGTTAGGGATTTTTAAGCGAAAGGCTATGGTCTGCGTTCGATCTGTAAGCAGTTTCAATACTTGGAAATTCTGAAAGAAAGGAATCAGTACAGTTAGTCTCTTTAAAGGTCAAGAGATTTGTGGATAAGCAAGACATATGGGTCATAGATGAGTCGAATCATGGTGGATATTTGTTCCCACATTGCCGACATCAGTATTTTCTTTTTGCTTTTGCGCAATTACCTCTTTTTAGGAATTGCTTCCTATTGTAAATGCCTATTCACAGGCCACCTCTTCTCAATAAAATATTCATTTCACTCAGAGAGCTTTCCATTGTTTGTTTTACTTTTACTTTTACTGTTTTGTTTGCAAAAAACGTCTGATATTTTTGATAAACATCGCATATAAAACTTTGAGCTTTGCGGAGCATAACGAAAAGCAGTAGAATTTACTTAGGTATTATTGGTGATAGTCATTTTGTGGCATATTCTACTTGTTGTTATTTAACTTGCAGGGCAACATGATTGTGTTTCCCCGGCATTGAGATTGCGCTTTCCTCAGCAGAGCAGACTTTCCCCAGCAGAAGACCTGGAAAGTATTTTCTCTGGATCAAGACGTTATTTCCCCACAGAATCAGGGTGTTCACTTCCCCCATCCAGTCAGGAAGCGTGCTTTCGCCGACAATCTCATATTCTAGTCCCCAGCAAGGTGGGAGTAAAGTCATTCTCCCCATCAGCAGGCCAAGTTCAGCAGTATCCCCAGGCAGGATTGTGTTACGGGTTGTTTTCCCAAGCATGATGGTATTACGGGCTGGCATCCCCCAGCAGGTTCTGAGCCCAATTGGATATTAGCAATCTTCAGCAACAGACTTTCGGTTCCGTTATTGGCATTCATTCTCAACTCCCCCAGCAGAGGAGAAATCTCAGGTTTTGGATGTTACCTTCAATAAAGGACAGATGTAGCCCCGGTAGTTCTTTCGGGATTTCATCCCCAGTAGAAGTTATTGATCCAAGGAGTCGACCAGTATGATCCTTCTCAGCAAAGTTCCTGGATTCAGAGGACAATTTATTTTTGTCATCCCCAACTGAGTTGGTCTTTTCTCTCCAGCATTTATTTTGCTGGAGGGACCCCTTTTGCATATCATAAGCACTTGCGTTGCATCCTCAAAACGCGTAGCATTTCCACTTCGTGTGGAGCATTACGACAAAATTCAAACATAGGCATCCGAAGCATAAGCCAGGTTTGAGTTTCCTTCGTCGGGAAAAAAGAAGGTTTCGGAGAATATCATTCGACTTTAATCCACATGTGTGGGGTTTAGTCATTCGGCAATACTTGACATTCCCTTGCAGAGCTGTTCGCCAGGATCGTTAATCCATGATTTCATTTTTTACCCCTTCGTCCAGGTGGTCCTTTGGTTTATCCCCTCAAGGTCTTTACCGTCAGACGTTCGCCCGTGTCCTTTCAGCACCCATCCGTGTTTGAACCTTTTACTTCAATACCTGTCCGTATTGATCTTTGACACCCGTCCGTGTCCTTTCAGCACCCGTCCGTGTTTGAACCTTTGATTTCAATACCCGTCCGTATTGACCTATTCGATGGCACTCGTCCGTGTTGCCTTCCATTCCCCAGCGAGATTAATCCCCGGTAAAAGTCGCTTTACACCCTTTTCGACACCCGTCCGTGTACCACTTTCGATACCCGTCCGTATTGAAACCTTTTTACACCCGTCCGTGTACCTTTTCGATACCCGTCCGTATTGAACCTCTTTGCACCCGTCCGTGTACCTTTTCGATACCCGTCCGTATTGAGACCTTTTTGCACCCGTCCGTGTATCTTTTCGATACCCGTCCGTATTGAACCTCTTTACACCCGTCCGTGTACCTTTTCGATACCCGTCCGTATTGAACCTCTTTACACCCGTCCGTGTACCTTTTTGATACCCTTCCATATTGAAACCTTTTTACACCCGTCCGTGTACCTTTTCGATACCCGTCCGTATTGAGCTCTTTACCCTCGTCCGTGTACCTTTTCGATACTCGTCCGTATTGAACCTCTTTACACCCGTCCGTGTACCCTTTTCGATACCCGTCCATATTGAAACCTTTTTACACCCGTCCGTGTACCTTTTCGATACTCGTCCGTATTGAACCTCTTTACACCCGTCCGTGTACCTTTTCGATACCCGTCCGTATTGAACCTCTTTACACCCATCCGTGTACCTTTTTGAAACCCGTCCGTATTCCTCGACACCCGTCAGTGTTTTTTCTCAGCATAGATAACACCCGTTAGTGTTTATTTCAAGACATTTCAATACATTGTTTGTATTGATTTCCAACACTCGTACGTGTTGTGACAGTGCAGCATTTATTGCTTGTTCCCCAGTGGAGTCGTCCCTCCTTTTTTGATTGCAAATTTCTGGGTTCTTTGGTATTCAATCTCCGTGTATCCCGATTGTCTGAAAGTTGTCGCTATCATACCCTCAGGACCAAGTTGATTGAATAGGGGCAGCTGTAGCACCCCAAAATTTGCCCTCCTTACTTTATTACTAACTGGCTTATGTTT
The DNA here is from genome assembly GCA_022829125.1 of Lathyrus tuberosus. Classification (NCBI taxonomy): domain Eukaryota; kingdom Viridiplantae; phylum Streptophyta; class Magnoliopsida; order Fabales; family Fabaceae; genus Lathyrus; species Lathyrus tuberosus. Next base: position 1,658,918 of record JALAZF010000153.1, read on the forward strand.
CATTTCATTTTTGCATTATCATGTGTGCATATCATTGGTTCTTAGCATGGGGTCAAGGTGCCTGAGGCAAGTTCAAGAGAAGAAGGTGTTCTTCAAAGGGTCAAGCAAGAGAGTTCAAGTGGATCACTTTCTCCTAACCAGTGCAGAGATTAGGGTTTTGAGATTCTTGGGTTTACTGCTCCAATGGGCAAGCTCCTTGGGTTTTTATCATCACTAAATGGCATATCTTATCTTTGTTGGAGAGGATACACATCATATTCAGAGGAATTTGGATTTGGAGACTGTCTTATTTCCTCCTAGACTGAGGGTACCAAGATTAGGGTTTGCTATAAAGTCAGTTTATTTCTGATTTTTTGGGCAAGACTTGAGTCCATGGTATTCCTTGGGTCCCTAAGCATCTAGGAGTGGAAGATTGTCCATCAGTTTGATTCAGGAGAGATTCAATTGGCCAATGGATTGGAAATCAGGTGAATTGGGTAAAAGTCAACAGTGAGAGGGGAAGTCAACTGTGGAATTTTGAGATTCTCTCCAAGGTTTTCAAGGTCTCACATCCTCATATGGTCATCAAGAGTCAAGTTTCATGCCATTTATCAAGAATCAGGAGTTGGTGCAAAAGTTACTAAATATGGAAATGACCTATAATTTGAAAGTTTCCCTTTTGGGCAAGTTCCTGCACTGCATTCAACTTGACTTTTCATCATCAATAAAGCTTCAAATGAATTTTTCTCCAACATTAAAGTTTAAGATCTTTTTCTCCTCTTTCCAACAAGTACTAGTGGGTCTCCATATCATCTGTGAAACTCAACTTATGATCAAAAGAAGACAAAGTGGTTTTTAGGGTTTCTCATGATTCCATTTTCACAAACTTTGGCATAGTGACCTATAATTAATTCCATTGCTTCATGTCACATGATAACTTCAAAGGAAACTCCTCAAGGATCATTTTAGGCCTTTAAATCAAGTGAATCCATGGTGTATTTATCACTTATTCTCCATTATTCAAAATTGCCAAGTTATTTAAAAATCATGAACCAAAATGTCTCAAGGCCCAAATCAAACTCAGGTGTACTTAGCAATTCAAACATAAGTGATCCATCATGAAATATTTGGATATCCATGCATGGAAGGAGGTGTATCTCACATTATGTGATTTTCTAAAATTGCCCAAAACTCTTTAGCAAAGGAATTTCCAAGGCCCAAACCATTATCAGTGAGAAACCCTAGAGTATTTAAACTCATTCATGCACTGGTTAGGTCAGAGACACGTGATATTTGGAGGAGTAGAAAGCTTGAACCCTAAAGCATCTCACATTCATATCTCTCAATCTACAAGGAGTTTTGAAGAAATTCTTTCACCAACAGAACCCTTGGGATCTCTAGAGCACGAACCAATCACCCTTTGAAGCTAACAGTGGAGATACGTGTTGTACCATCTCAGATTAGTGATGATTTTCATGATCATAAAACTCTCCTTTTTGATGCGTAAATTGATGTGTGGTTGTCACTGATAACTCTGATATAATTTGTTTGGTGTTTGGACGTGTGGTTTGCTTGTATGGTGTGTTTAAAGTTTTGAACCCTAACATTATTTCATGCTTTTTTTATTGTGTGCTAATGGTTTGTGATTTTTGATGACATATTCGTGATCCTCATGAAATTCTGGTCAAAATGGTATAGGCCTTTGCATTTTCTGGGTTGTTTTAGGTTGCAGGTGGCTATGGACGGTGGCCGGAGCTAGGGTTCCGGCGACTGGTGCGGTGGTCCGGCGAAGGGAGGGTTCCAACGAAGAAGATGAAATAAAGGCCACCCATTCTGTTGATCCAACGACCATTACATTGCCATGCGTGTTCTTTTTTGTTTTTGTTTTATTTAATCTTGTGTACATTACCCCACCATTCTTACCGTGTGCATCCAATCACGTTTTTTTAATTTAATTACTTTTTACTTTAGTTGACTTATTTATGAGCGTTTGATGGATTGTATGGTTGAGATGATGCCAGCAAATAAAAAAGGCCATGTGCCGTGCACGTGGGAGCCCATGGTGCTCTGAATAATTGCGTGTGTGTGTGCGTATAATAATTATGGTGTGCTCTTAATCATTGACCATTGATCATGAATACTTTTGGCTTGGATTGACTTAATAGGGCGCGTCAAATTGATCTGAGGGATGCAGGTGAGTCAACTGGTAGACTGGGTTTCACATGCACCCTTTTTTATTTTATTTTTTTTCGCTATTGGACTGTTTGGCATTGGACCTCCTATTTACACCCCCACCTTTTAGCCCATTAATATTTCTAACATGTTTGGATTACTCAACGCACCCCCTTGCATATTTCAACTTATTTATTTTATTTAATTTATTACATTTCATTTTTAATTTTTAAAAATAGTTATATGCATTTAAAAATTCCAAGAAAATTCATGCATCACTTTTATAATTTTATAAAATTTTTACAAATTTATTTTTTTATTTTTATTTTATTTTTTATCATCTAAATTAAATATTTGTTTATTTTATTTTTGAATTACTCATATCATGCATACTTAAAATTGTTTATTTTATTTCTCTGCATCCATAAAACATTTTCAATCCATTCTTTTTGCATTTTTCAGATAATATTATGAAGTGAATTAAAATATTTTTCCCTCATTTTTAAAATCATTTCACATTGCATTTTAGTCCTTTCCTTTTGCATATTGAACCCTACTTCTCATCTGAGCTTTGCATAATTGTTTGAGTGACTAACATCTTGAATTTTTGCAGGAATTTTTGATATGTTGTTTACCTCTGATTGAGAAATGTTGATATTTATTTTGGCAATTTTAGAAGTTGTTTCTCTAATTATTTGATGGCTTTCACTTTAGATCTTCTTGTATGCATAATTCTGATCATGCCTGAGTTTTTGTTTGAAAAGGCACTTGTGCCATTGCTTGGGGGTTTATTTCTTTGATTTCTTAATTCATGTTTGGTTTTTATTGGCCATTTGATTGTCATAGTATGTCTTTGCTTGGGTTTCATCCATCTCATTTCTTTTACTTATGTCTGTCTCGTACTAACCTTTTATGCAGGGACTGAGGTAAGTTCTTTAAGGGTGTGGATAGTTGTCCATGTTCACCCTTACTCTTTCCTTCTCTCATCTTTTTCCTTTAGGCTTAAGTTGTCGTCAAACCTCACTAACCGTAGGTCACCCATGCATGATAACATTAGGACTCTTAGTTCCCTTTAGAGTTTCCCTTGTGTCTTCTCTCTTCTCATCTCTAAACTTCTTGAAAATACTTAATAAGGATAAATTGTATTGCGCACGAGCCTTAAGCGTGGGGAATGAGAAATGAGGGGCTTCCTCTCATCTTTCTAGAGTGCTTAGCGAGCGTCCTGTCATGGGACGATGCGTTAAGTATTCGCCCCTGTGCCCTAGACTTTGGTGCAATGCAACTTATGAACTAACTTAAGCCACTTCTGTCCTAAAAAATACAAATAAACGTCAAACCTTTTTGTCCTTCGGGGTTGTCAAACCAAAGGCTATTTTCAAAAAGGGCACGTTACCTTCCGTCTGAGTCGCAAACAGGCATCGACCCTTACTGCCGGACGCGAACTTAACGTCGCTCATAAAAAACACAAAAAGAACTTGGTCCAAACTACGTTGACTCTGAATTCCCCATTGCACAAAGGGGGTACGTAGGCCTAGGACGTCGACGTCCTACCGAGTCTGTCTTTGTTTTCCCCTCTCCCGTCTTAGTACAACCCTAGATGATAGGATAACTCACCCTTAGAATAGACAACAAACGTGGATCCCATCGAGTGCGATGGACGCGTGGGGTGCTAGCACCTTCCCCTCGCGTAACCGACTCTCGAACCCAGGCTATGGTTGTGATAACCATTCCTTTCCCTTTTCCTCAGGTTTATGCGGTGTTCCCTTTCCCTCTCTTGGGATAAATTTACATGGCTGGCGACTCTATTTTTCCGCGCCACTCTCGCGTTTGTACCTGGATGAAAATCCTGGGAGCGACAGTTGGCGACTCTGCTGGGGACCCTGGTTGACCTATGCTGGTCTATCCCTAAGCGAGTCAATCCTGGCGCTTGCTTGTCTTTGTTCTCTTTGGGTGTTTTGTGTTTGTTTTGCTTTATTGTTGTATTTTATTTTTACCGCATTTTCTGCATTGCATTTCATTTCTATTACTGTCATGCTGCTATTTTGTGTTGGCTGTTTCTGTTTTGCAGGTTGGGTTGTTTTGAGAGATAAGCCTGATACCCAGGCTTGAGGACACCCTAGGACTAGAGTGGAAAGTAGTGGGACCTACGTGCCCGCTTGGTACGTTTGTGTGTTCACGAAATTCACAACCAGACGAGGCTATCTTGGGATGCATTCTGACGTGTGTGTCTTGCGCATGTTAGGGTGTCGATCTAGAGAGCTGTCGACTCTGGTGACCGATCATCGAGGACCTTAGTGGGAACATCCCTCTTTAGTGGTGACAGTGGCAGACCACATCCTGTGGCAAACCCATTCGCACCCGAGGACCCACTTTGGAACTCGCATAGGATGGCCCCTATCTTTTGAAGAGAATCAGTGGAGGCACTCCTCGATTGACGATAGTACTGTACCCCGAGGGATGAATGTACTATTGTTTCTCGACCTCAGTGCCAAAGCTGAGGACCTTTTGTTTTGGAGAATCAGTTGAGGCCTCCTCGATTGATGATGATGCCAAACCAGAAATGGTGAACGTATCATCATTTCTCGACCTGAGAGCCCGGGATACTGAACATCCTAGTACCCACACGTGAGAGGGGATGGGTGTTTGCAGGTTTGCAGGTAACCAAAACCTTTAACCTACCATGTTTTTTTGGATTTCTCATCAATGTCTGATTATTTGGGTTCCTAGTTATCTCAGTGGTTCGGAATTCTGGTTTTCTGGGTTGTGGTTCTCGTTCAGTTAACAGCACAGTACATCCAGCAGTGTTGCCTTGATCCCATGTTTGTATGATCATATCATTTTTCTTGCATTCTAACATGTTTGACATTTTTCAGGGCTTGCATCTTACTTTTGATTCCGGTTTTCTGAGGTTACTTCAGCATGGATGTCCAGAGAAAGAAGATTGTTGCCTATTCGTTCCCAGATCCGACCTTGACATTAATTCACAAGCTGATTAGTATGGCTGGTCCCGGAGTTCGTACAGAGTTCAGTGGAGGGTATGGGAGACTTCTGAAGTTTGTCTACAATATCTCCAAGTATGAGAAGGATGCCATTCATACACTTCTTCAGTTTTATGATCCGTCCTTGCGTTGCTTCACTTTCCCAGACTACATCTTGGCCCCAACATTGGAGGAGTTCTCATTTATTTTGGGAATCCCCATCAGGCATGACATAGTATTCTTTTCTGAAGAACACCCCAGGGTAAAATTAATGGTTGTTGCTCTTCATATTGGTGAATCCGTTCTGAGCAGTAATATTGAGGAAAAATAAGGAGCTAAGGGTTTCTTATTGAAGTTCTTGTTTGACCAAGCTTGCATACATGTTAAAGAGAAGAATTGGACTGCTTTCCAAGCTATTCTGGCTATGTGCATCTATGGGATTGTCCTGTTTCCCAATGTTCCTGATCTGGTGGATATGCATGCTGTCAGAATCTTTATTTGAAAGAATCCTATACCTACCTTGCTAGGTGATGTGTATCATTCAGTTCACTACAAGAATTAAAATAGGCGGGGAAAAACTGTGAGTTGTTGTGCACCACTCTTATCTACTTGGTTTCTGAGTCATCTCCCTGAAACTGGCGCCTTTATTGATACGAAAGATTCTCTGAAGTGGTCAAAGAGGTTAATGGGCTTGACTGCTGACAACATTGTTTGGTTCAATCATGACTTGCTAGGAATGGAGATTATTTGCAAGTGCGGAGAATTCCCTAATGTACCTTTGATAGGGAGAAAAGGTGGAATTAACTATAATCCTTCCCTTGTTATCAGGCAGTTTGGTTATCCTTTGAGAGGTCCACCTGAAGAGAGAGATATCAGAGAGTCCTTATTCTTCAATGGTATTGAGGATCAAGAGATGATGAGGAAGATTGTGATTGCTTGGAAACAGGTGACCAAGAAGGGTAAAACTTCATTCGGTAAATGTAATAATCGAGCTTTTCCTTCCTATAAAGAGTGGATTAAGAAGAGAGCAGAAGAGGAGCTTCTTCCCTTCCCGGTGGAACCACCTTTGTATCCTTTACTGATTGAGCCTCCTACCACAGTTGAGATAGAAAAGTTTAACAAGTTGTGGGCTGAAAAGGAAAAGCTGCGAGAAGAAAACAGAGAGCTGCTAAGAGAGATCCATCAGTTGAAACATGAGCGGGGTGAAGCTGTTCATACCGCCAAGTTGAAGACAGAGCTTCTTGCTAAGGCAGAAAAAGAGCTAGCTGACATGGTCACATCCAGAAAAAGGATGAAAGAAGCTTTGGATGGTATTAGTAAGGTTCTCGAGTCTAAGAAGGAGGAATTAGACAAGGCTTTGTTGAAAATTCACAGGTTCGATGATCACCGAGAAACTGCAATGGCTGAGAATAAGAGAATGAAAGACGGTTATCTAGCTCAGATTGATCAGTTGAAGTTGACGCTCAAGAAAAAAGACGCTGAGATCCTGTCAGGGGTATTCAAGAGACAAGTAGTCGAGGGTCGACTCAATGAAGCCATAGCCTCCATAGAGGAACTAAAGGTCCAAGCTGAAGTGAAGAAACCTAGACATAAGGGTCCTAGCATGGATGGTGTTTCAGGAGAAGACGCTTGGGAGTTACATTGCCGATACTTGGAAGGGATCATACATAGGAGAGACGTTCTCGTTCAAGAGCTAATTCAGAGACCAAAGCATCCCGACGCCAAAAAGTTGTTCAAAGAGATTCAAGACTGGAGCAGAAAGCATAATGGATGGGGGGGATTGACACTTGTGGACTTTGATGACATGCCGTAGTTTTCTATTCTCTTTTATTGTATTTGGATCACCACCAGGCTTGTTGGTTGGGACCTCTATGATTATTTTGTTCAGACTTGGATTTGTGATTGTTGACATCTGGTTTTCTTAATATATGAGCAGAAGTTCCGTTCTATCTTATTGTTAAACTGGAATCAAGGGGTGGATCGCCCTGCGAATATTCAAACACGTTCTTTTGCATTTACATATGCATAATCATTTTGCATAATCGTTTTGCAAGATAGGTGTTTATCTCCGGTGTTCTTATCTTGTTCTCATCTCAGAAATGCAGATCAGCACATTCACCGGTATCCTACCAGACAAAATCAGAAGAGACTCAGGGATCAGCTACAGAATGAGATCATTGAGATGCGGACTCGCATGAACCAATTCATGGAATTAATGCAAGGTGTTGCTCAAGGCCAAGAGCAGTTGAGGACTCTCGTTCAGCCATTGATTACAAGAAATGAGGAAGACGGTAATAATGTTCGGAAGGACCCTACGGGCGGAGGTATTCCTGTTTCTGGTGTTGTGATCCCTCTGAGCAGAGCTGAACATGCTGGGGGAGGTGGTATTGGTGCTGGCGCAGTTCATGGCCGTCAGTATGATGATGTTCAAGATGATGCATTTTCTCTTCCAGGTAGGGATGCTGGTCCCCAGATTGACAATGATTAGAGAATCAGGTTGATTGAGGAACAACTGAGGGGTGTTGTGAATCAGGATTCTGTGGGAATGGATCTAAAGGATTTGGGGCTGGTTCCAGGCGTTGTTATTCCGCACAAGTTTCAGACTCCCACTTTCGAGAAGTATAATCGTATGTCTTGTCCAAGGACCCACGTGAGAGCATACGCAAGCAAAATGGCCGCGCATGCAAAGAACGAGAAGCTGATGATGCATTGCTTTCAGGATAGCCTATCTGGGGCATCCCTGGAGTGGTATATGCAACTGGAAAGGAAAGATGTGCAAAGTTGGAGAGATCTGGCAGGAGCATTCATTAGACACTATCAACATAACACTGACATGGCTCCTAACAGAACGCAACTGCAGAATCTGTCACAGAAGAACAATGAGAGCTTCAAGGAGTACGCTCAGAGGTGGCGTGAACTAGAAGCGAGGGCTCAGCCTCCCATGTTGGAACATGAAATGATAACTATGTTCATGGCCACCTTGCAGGGTCATTACTATGAAAAGCTAGTACCGTGTATGACTGGAAAGTTTGCTGATTTGATCTTAGTAGGAGAGATGGTAGAAAGCGGAATTAAGGCGGGGAAAATATCAGGCGGTGATGGGTCCTCATCTGGAGGAAGTAAGAAGCCTTATGCTAGTGGTTACAAGAAGAAGGAGGGAGATACAAACTCTGTGTCATTATATCGTGGTAGAGAAGGACCTCGTCAGAACTTCAATCAGCAGGTGGCTTCTGTAACCATCCCTGCAGCACCTCAGTAGCCAGCAACGTCTCAACAACAAAATCAGGCTCCTCGCAGACCACAGCCTAGGCGGGATAGGCATCTTGACACTCCACCTCTTCCCTACGCTCAATTATTTCAGTACTTGTTAAAGCTACAGTTAATTCAGAAGAGAACATTGGCTCCACCTACTGGTAACCCACCTCCCAACTATGACGCCAACGCCCACTGTGAGTTTCATTCTGGGGCACCCAGACATTATATTGAGAACTGTAGGGCTTTTAAGCATCAGGTTCAAGATTTGGTGGATTCCAAGGCCATCAATTTCTCCAATGACGTTCCAAATGTGAATTAGAACCCGATGCCGAATCACGGTGGGCCGGGGGTTAATGCCATTATTAAAGACTGTGAAGACTTGAGTTTGATTTCAGATGTGAACGAGGTTCAAACTCCCTTGTGTGTGGTGAAGGAAAGACTATTGAAGGGAGGGGTATTTCCCGGTTGTGATGAAGGTTGTGCAAAATGTGTGTCGCAGCCAGGCGATTGTGATTTATTGAAAGCAGGTATTCAGAAAATGATCAGTGAAGGGACGTTACAGTTTGACAGAGGTTGTAAGAAGAATAAAGTTACTAACAGAAAGATTGACATTGCCACGATAACAATTCCATTCAAGACAATAACTATATCAGCGCCGGCGAGACCAGCACCGGTCACTATCACTGTTCCTGGACCAGTCCCGTATGAGAGTACCAAGGCCATCCCATGGAACTATGGGGCCGAGGTGTTTGTTAATGGTAAGAAGCAGGAATTGGAAGAGACATCAGCTGTGAATACATGGGTTGGAAATCTTGTTGAAGCAGGGGCTATCACTAGGAGTGGTAGAGTCTTTATTCCGTCCGAGAGTCAAGCTGGCAGTTCAAGACAAGACAAAGGTAAACAGATGATGGATGAGTCTGCACAGAGGCAGGAAGCAAATAATTCTATGACAAAGCCAGGTGGGGATACTTTCTCAGAAGACGTAGAAGAGTTTATGAGGTTGATCAGAAAAAGTGATTACAAGATTGTTGACCAACTTCACCAAACTCCATCAAAGATTTCCATTCTATCCTTACTGTTGTGCTCCGAGGCACACCGAAATACATTGCTGAAGGTTCTGAATATGGCTTATGTACCGCAGGAAATATCTGTCAACCAATTAGAAGGGGTTGTGGCTCATGTGAATGCTGGTATGGTTTAGGTTTCACCGATTTAGATCTGACTCCAACTGGGAGGAATCATAACAACGCTCTGCATATTTCAGTGGAATGTCGTGGTTCCTTAATGTCTCATGTGTTAGTTGATACTGGGTCGTCTTTGAATGTGCTACCAAAGAAGGTTTTGATGAAACTGGATACTCGTGGGTTGATTTGTACACCAAGTGACTTGGTGGTACGTGCTTTTGATGGCTCCAAGAGGTCAGTTTTTGGAGAGTTAGTTCTGCCGATGAAGGTGGGTCCTGAGATTTTCAACACCACCTTTTACATAATGGATATTCAGCCTGCCTATAGTTGTTTGTTGGGCCGCCCATGGATCCATGGTGCTGGGGCAGTAACTTCTACGCTGCACCAGAAGTTGAAGTATATGGTGGATGGCCACATTGTGACTGTTTGTGGTGAAGAAGATATTATGGTGAGTCACCTATCGACCTTCAAGTATGTAGAGGTAGATGGTGAAGTACAGGAAACGTTGTGCCAAGCCTTCGAAGCTGTGAAAATTCCCGAGGAACCCCCAAAGGCAGTCAGTCAGCCTGAGGTGGTTGCCCTACCTGAAGTTATTAGACAACCAAAGATTCCAATGTCCTCTTTCAAAGAGGCGCGTGCTATAGTTGAAGCTGGTGGTTCTCAGAAGTGGGGCAGTGTTATTGATGTTCAAAGAAAGCAAGATACTCATGGACTGTGTTACAAGCCACCTAGACGTTCTGAAGAGCCTCCCAAGTTCTATGGTCCAGTCCGTTTCACCAGTGCCGGTGTTTTCTTCGACAGAGTCAATGCTATTGTGGATGAAGGAGATAGTGATTGTGACATGGATGAATGGATCCGTCCCTGCACCCCTGGTCAGAGTTTAGGCAACTGGTCCTCCGAGAAAGTCATCCAAGTGACGCGCCCGAAGTAATTTACTTTTGTTTTCTGTTATGTTGAGTCCTACGTTCTGCCCAAGACGTAGTGATATTTATTTGTAGGGCTTGGATGTTTAATTTGCTATTTTTATCATCAATAAAGGATGTTTTTTCATTCAAATTATTTTGATCCCTGTCTTTCTGTTTTTACTTTTTGCATTAACCCACATCAAAATGGCAATGTGTTTTCTTGTTTGTTGCACTCATAATAAACATAAAACATCCATCATGCAGGTTCCTTTGTTCAGATTCCACCCGTGACTTAGCTATGGCTCGATATGACTTCGACAATCCTATCTATCAGGCTGAAGAAGAGACTGACAAAGACTGTGACTTACCAGAAGAATTAGCCAGGTTACTGAAACAAGAGGAAAGCGTTATTCTACCTCATCAGGAGGAGGTTGAGACTGTTAATCTGGGAACTGAGGATGTTAACCGAGAAGTAAAGGTTGGGGCTGCCCTGGAAGACACCGTTAAGGGAAGATTGATTTAGTTGCTTCGAGAGTATGTGGATATCTTCGCCTGGTCTTACCAAGACATGCCCAGGCTTGACACTGACATTGTTTCACACCGGCTGCCGCTTAAAGAGGGTTGCACTCTAGTCAAACAGAAATTGAGAAGGACGAAACCAGATATGGCTGTCAAGATCAAGGAAGAGGTTCAGAAACAGTTGGACGCCGGATTTCTTGTTGTGACAAATTATCCTCCGTGGGTTGCTAATATCGTACCTGTACCTAAGAAGGATGGGAAGGTCAGGATGTGTGTTGATTATCGAGAATTGAATAGGGCGAGCCCGAAGGATGATTTCCCGCTCCCCCACATTGACTTGTTAGTGGACAATACTGCTCAATATTCTGTGTTTTCCTTCATGGATGGCTTCTCTGGGTATAACCAAATCAAAATGGCCCCAAAGGACATGGAGAAGACTACTTTCATAACACCGTGGGGAACATTTTGCTACAAGGTAATGCCCTTTGGATTGAAGAATGCTGGGGCAACCTATCAGTGGGCAATGGTGACTCTCTTTCATGATATGATTCACAAGGAGATTGAAGTCTATGTTGATGACATGATTGCAAAGCCACAAACAGAGCAAGAACACTTGGTGAACCTCCAGAAGCTGTTTGAAAGGTTGAGGAAGTTCAGATTGAGATTGAATCCGAACAAGTGCACTTTCGGTGTGAGGTCTGGTAAATTGCTGGGATTCATTGTTAGTGAAAGAGGTATCGAGGTTGATCCTGCAAAAATAAGAGCCATACAAGAGATGCCTGAGCCAAGGACAGAGAAAGAGGTTTGTGGTTTCTTGGGGAGGTTGAATTACATTGCTAGGTTTATCTCTCATCTGACAGCCACATGTGAACCAATTTTCAAGTTGTTAAGAAAAGATCAAGAGGTCAGGTGGAATGAAAATTGTCGAGAGGCGTTCGAAAGGATAAAGACATATTTGCAGGAACCTCCAGTCCTTATGCCACCAGTGTCCGGGAGACCGTTGATTATGTACCTTACGGTTCTTGAGAATTCGATGGGTTGTGTGCTCGGTCAACACGACGAGACGGGTAGGAAAGAGCACGCCATTTACTACCTGAGTAAGAAGTTCACTAATTGCGAATCAAGATACTCTATGCTGGAAAAGACATGTTGTGCACTCGCTTGGGCAGCCAAGTGCCTAAGGCAGTATATGTTAAATCATACAACCTTGTTGATTTCGAAGATGGATCCGATTAATTACGTGTTTGAGAAGCAAGCACTTTCTGGAAGGATAGCCCGCTGGCAGATGGTTTTGACAGAGTACGATATCCAGTATGTTTCTCAGAAGGCCATTAAGGGAAGTGTCCTGTCAGAATATCTTACTGAACAGCCGGTCGAGGATTATCAGCCAATGAAGTTTGAGTTTTCGGATGAGCATGTTATGTTTCTGAAAATGAAAGATTGTGAAGAGCCTCTGCCTGACGAAGGACCGGTGATTGGGTCACAATGGAAGATGATTTTTGATGGGGCTGTCAACTCATATGGTAATGGAATTGGGGCAATCATTACAACCCCGAAGGGTTCTCATATACCCTTCACTGCCCGGTTAGCATTCGTGTGTACCAACAACGAGGCGGAGTATGAAGCATGCATCATGGGGTTAGAAGAAGCAATTAATTTGAGAATTAAGAACCTCGATATTTATCGTGATTCCGCATTGGTAGTTAATCAGATTACAGGAGAATGGGAGACTCGTCAGGCGAATTTGGTACCTTATAACCACTATGCCAGAAGGTTGTTACCTTTCTTTGACAAGGTGGATTTTCATCATGTGCCCCGAGCTGAGAATCAGATGGCTGATGCATTGGCGACATTGGCATCCATGTATAAGGTGAACCGTTGGAATGAAACTCCTTCGATTAGAATCATGCGCTTGGATAGACCAGCTTTTGTGTTTGCAATTGAAGATGTGTCTGATGGCAAACCGTGGTATCATGACATTAAAGTTTTTCTCAAAAGACAGGAGTATCAAGAGGGTGCCTCCACCAAAGATAAGAAGACTCTGAGGAGGTTGGCAGGAAACTTCTTTCTGAACAAGGATGATGTGTTATATAAGAGGAACTTCGATATGGTCTTGCTACGTTGTGTTGATGAACACGAGGCAGGTTTGTTGATGGAGGAAGTTCACGAGGGCTCTTTTGGTACTCATTCCAGGGGACACACCATGGCTAGAAAGTTGCTGATGGCAGGATATTACTGGATGACTACGGAGTCTGACTGTTTCAAGTACGCCCGAAAGTGCCATAAATGCCAGATTTATGCGGATAAGATGCATGTGCCGCCTACGCCTCTAAATGTGTTGTCGTCTCCTTGGCCTTTTGCAATGTGGGGCATAGATATAATTGGAAAGATTGAGCCCACTGCTTCCAATGGGCATCGTTTCATTTTGGTTGCCATTGACTATTTCACAAAGTGGGTGGAAGCAGCCTCGTACGCCAACGTCACCAAGCAAGTGGTAGCCCGATTTATAAAGAAGGACATCATCTGTCGTTATGGGGTCCCAAAGATAATCATTACTGATAATGGCTCGAATTTGAACAACAAGATGATGAAGGAACTATGTCAGAGTTTTAAGATCGAGCATCACAATTCCTCTCCATATCGTCCGAAGATGAATGGGGCTGTTGAGGCAGCGAATAAAAATATCAAGAAGATTGTGCAGAAAATGGTGGTAACATATAAAGACTGGCATGAGATGCTACCTTACGCCCTACATGGTTACCGTACTTCGGTGCGTACATCAACTGGGGTAACCCCTTTCTCATTGGTGTATGGTATGGAGGCAGTTTTACCCTTAGAGGTCGAAATTCCGTCTTTGAGAGTTCTGGAAAATGTGAAGCTTGATGAAGCTGAATGGGTACGTTCCAGGTTGGATCAGTTGAACCTTATTGAAGAAAAGAGATTTGCAGCCATCGCACATGGTCGTTTGTATCAGAGCAGGATGAAGCACGCCTTTGACCAGAAAGTGCGTCCCCAGAGTTTTCAGACAGGCGAATTGGTTTTGAAAAGGATCCTTCCTCCTCAGACAGATCACAGGGGCAAATGGACTCCAAACTACGAAGGGCCATATGTTGTAAGAAAGGTTTTCTCTGGTGGAGCCTTACTACTTTCAACTATGGATGGCAAAGATTTTACATCCCCTGTGAACGCAGACGTAGTCAAAAAATACTTCGCATAAAAGAGACCCGCTGGACATAAAAAGAAAATCCAGGCAAAAAAAGGGCCATCCCGGCGAACCATAAAAAGGAAAAGGTTCGGGCAAAAGTTAGGGATAAAATGTAAAAAGAAACGTGTAAACCCACAAAGTTGAAAACCGAAAAGGAAACTTTGGCAAAAATGGGTATCCCGGTGGATTGAAAACCTGAAAAGGGCAACCCAGGAAAAAGTTAGGGATTTATAAGCGAAAGGCTATGGTCTGCGTTCGATCTGTGAGCACTTTCAATACTTGGAAATTCTGAAAGAAAGGAATCAGTATAGTTAGTCTCTTTAAAGGTCAAGACATTTGTGGATAAGCAAGACATATGGGTCATAGCTGAGTCGAATCATGGTGGATATCTGTTCCCACATTGCCGACATGTGTATTTTCTTTTTGCTTTTGCGCAATTACCTCTTTTTAGGAATTGCTTCCTATTGTAAATGCATATTCACAGGCCACCTCTTCTCAATAAAATATTCATTTCACTCAGAGAGCTTTCCATTGTTTGTTTTACTTTTACTTTTACTGTTTTGTTTGCAAAAAACGTCTGATATTTTTGATAAACATCGCATATAAAACTTCGAGCTTTGCGGAGCATAACGAAAAGCAGTTGAAATTACTTAGGTATTATTGGTGATAGTCATGTTGTGGCATATTCTACTTGTTGTTATTTGACTTGCAGGGCAACAGGATTGTATTTCCCCAGCATTGAGATTGCGCTTTCCTCAGCAGAGAAGACTTTCCCTAGCAGAAGACCTGGAAAGTATTTTCTCTGGATCAAGACGTTATTTCCCCACAGAATCAGGGTGTTCACTTCCCCCATCCAATCAGGAAGCGTGCTTTCGCCGACAATGTCATATTCTAGTCCCCAGCAAGGTGGGAGTAAAGTCATTCTCCCCATCAGCAGGCCAAGTTCAGCAGTATCCCCAGGTAGGATTGTGTTACGGATTGTTTTCCCAAGCATGATGGTATTACGGGCTGGCATCCCCCAGCAGATTCTGAGCCCAATTGGATATTAGCAATCTTCAGCAACAGACTTCCAGTTCCGTTATTGGCATTCATTCTCAACTCCCCCAGCAGAGGAGAAATCTCAGGTTTTGGATGTTACCTTCAGTAAAGGACAGATGTAGCCCCGGTAGTTCTTTCGGGATTTCATCCCCAGTAGAAGTTATTGATCCAAGGAGTCGATCAGTATGATCCTTCTCAGTAGAGTTCCTGGATTCAGAGGACAATTTATTTTTGTCATCCCCAGCTGAGTTGGTCTTTTCTCTCTAGCATTTATTTTGCTGGAGGAACCCCTTTTGCATATCATAAGCACTTGCGTTGCATCCTCAAAACGCGTAGCATTTCCACTTCGTGTGGAGCATTACGGCAAAATTCAAACATAGGCATCCGAAGCATAAGCCAGGTTTGAGTTTCCTTCGTCGGGAAAAAAGCAGGTTTCGGAGAATATCATTCGACTTTAATCCACAGGTGTGGGGTTTAGTCATTCGGCAATACTTGACATTCCCTTGCAGAGCTGTTCGCCAGGATCGTTAATCCATGATTTCATTTTTTACCCCTTCGTCCAGGTGGTCCTTTGGTTTATCCCCTCAAGGTCGTTAATCCATGATAACATTAGGACTCTTAGTTCCCTTTAGAGTTTCCCTTGTGTCTTCTCTCTTCTCATCTCTAAACTTCTTAAAAATACTTAATAAGGATAAATTGTATTGCGCACGAGCCTTAAGCATGGGGAATGAGAAATGAGGGGCTTCCTCTCATCTTTCTAGAGTGCTTAGCGAGCGTCCTGTCTTGGGACGATGCGTTAAGTATTCGCCCCTGTGCCCTAGACTTTGGTGCAATGCAACTTATGAACTAACTTAAGCCACTTTTGTCCTAAAAAATACAAACAAACGTCAAACCTTTTTGTCCTTCGGGATTGTCAAACTAAAGGCTATTTTCAAAAAGGGCACGTTATCTTCCGTCTGAGTCGCAAACAGGCATCGACCCTAACTGCCGGACGCGGACTTAACGTCGCTCATAAAAAACACAAAAAGAACTTGGTCTGAACTACGTTGACTCTGAATTCCCATTGTACAAAGGGGGTACGTAGGCCTAGGACGTCGACGTCCTACCGAGTCTGTCTTTGTTTTCCCCTTTCCCGTCTTAGTACAACCCTAGATGATAGGATAACTCACCCTTAGAATAGACAACAAGCGTGGATCCCATCGAGTACGATGGACGCGTGGGGTGCTAGCACCTTCCCCTCGCGTAACCGACTCCCGAACCCAGGCTATGGTTGCGATGACCATTCCTTTCCCTTTTCCTCAGGTTTATGCGGTGTTCCCTTTCCCTCTCTTGGGATAAATTTACACGGCCGTCGACTCTGTTTTTCCGCGCCACTCTCGCGTTTGTACCTGGATGAAAATCCTGGGAGCGACAATGATTTGTGTACTGATTATATGAGGTGAATGCATGTGTTTAAATGTTGTGATGAGGTTTGCGGCCGTATGGCAATTAAATGCATTGTTTTGGGCTTGAGTGCAAAGCATGATTTTTGTTGATTGAGATGATTGCATATATGTGTGCATTTAAATGTCATGAGTCATTGTATGTTAAGCATCATGATATGCATGCTTGTGATGTCGTGTGCCCCTGTGGGGTGTGAGCGACGAATCGATTCCAGAGGGAATCCGCTATAACATCGTGAGCCTTATACAAAGAGGACTGAAAGCGATGATTATAGACGATCGTGAGCCTTATACAAAGAGGACCGAAAGCGATCCATAAACGTCGTGCGCCTTATACAAAGAGGACCGAAAGCGACGGGGAACATCGTATGCCCGACGGGGAGTTACATTATGTAACGAGCGATGGTTCCAATAGTTCCTGAGTGAACTGGTGTTGAGATGTTGATGTCGGTACCGCATTGCATTGCATAGAGTCGTTGTGTCGGTCTCTGTGCATTTGCATTGAATCATGAATGGATTGATTTTTGTGGAATTGATGAATTATATATATATTTGTGTTGGTGAGAATATAATTGTGTTGGTAATAAATGCGAGAATATGTGTACTTTTGTGTTAATTTATAATTGTATGCAATTATATTATGATTGTGTTTCTCACCCCTTCTGCTGTTTTATAATGCTCTATGAGGCATTGCAGATTAGATTGCTGGATGTCTTTTTGTGAAGCTTAGGTCTTCATTATTTTGTCGGTCGGCTCTGATATGTGACACCGGGTAGTCGGGGTGATCGAGTGTGATTATTTGTATTATGTATACACATGTTTTGGATTGTACTTGTGTGACTTTGTATATGACAGATACACTTTGTATGATGTATATATATGAGATTCAATTGCAGATTTTCCGCTTTTATTCTGTAACTGAATTGTGGGTGTTGGGAACTGAGTTCCTTTGTTATGTGCTACCTGAATTATTGCATATCTATATGAGCAGGTGATTGTATTTTGTTTCAATTGATGTGACGCCCCCGTCTATGCCGTAAATTTTTAATTATACTCTGATTATTTGTTATTGCTTTATTATTTGGGGGTATAGATTGGGGGTGTTACATTAAGTGGTATCAGAGCCAGTCCGTGTCAGTTTGTGTCAATCCTTATCAGTGTTGGTGTTGGGGTGAGCTGTTTGTTAACCATAGTTGCTGTTATTGGAAATAAACAGAATATGGCTGGTAGGAACAATGCTGCTTTAGCCGCTGTGATGCAAGCTATGCTCGGGCTGTGCAGGGTGCACCTCATGCTGCTGGAAATGATGAGTTCAGAAAGAATAAACCACCTGTCTTCAAAGGGAGACACAATCCTGATGGTGCTCAGATTTGGCTAAAAGAGATTGAAAGGATTTTCCGAGTGATGGATTGTGCGGAGGATCAGAAGGTGAGACTGGGTACTCACATGTTACAGGAAGAGGCGGATGATTGGTGAGTCAGTACTCGTCGTGTGTTGGAAGCGGCAGAGGAAGGGATCACTTGGGCTTTGTTTAGTGTTGAGTTTTTGAGGAATTATTTTCCCGAAGATGTAAGAGGAAAGAAGGAGATAGAGTTCCTGGAATTGAAACAAGGTAATATGTTTGTTGTTGATTATACTGCTAAGTTTGTGGAACTTGTGCAGTTTTATTCCCATTATGCTGAAGCGACCGCAGAGTTTTCTAAGTGTGTAAAGTTTAAGAGCAGATTGCGTCCTGAGATCAAGCAGGCAATCGGGTATCAAAGGATTAAGAGGTTTTCTGATTTGGTAGACTGTTGTAGGATTTATGAAGAAGATAGTAAAGCTCATTCTACTCATTATAAGAGTGTGAGCGACAGGAAAGGGAAGCAACAGTTTCGTGGCGGTCCTTATGTGACACCAGCGGATAAGGGTAAGCAAAGGGGTACTTTTGATCGAAGGCCAAGTGGAGGAGGTATGTCTAATTCTTTGAGATGTTATAGATGTGGTAAATTGGGACACCGTCAGTTCGAATGTAGGAAGAATTTGGAGAAGTGTTCCAATTGTGGAGGTGTAGGGCATGTCGCAGCTGATTGTAAAAGGAAGAAGGTGGTAAAGTGTTTCAACTGTGGTGAAGCTAGTCACATTAGTACAAAGTGTCCGAAACCGAAGCAAGCTCTAACAGGTGGGAAAGTGTTTGCATTGGCAGGAACTCAGACTACAAGTGCAGACCGTCTGATCAGAGGTACTTATTTTATTAATAGTACACCTTCAGTTGCTATTATTGATACTGGAGCGACTCATTCGTTTGGTGCGCGAAGCATTTGAATCTTTTGTTGTCTTCGATGGATGGTGAGATGGTTATTGATACTCCAGCAATGGGGTCAGTAACTACTTCTTTGGTTTGTTTAAGTTATCCTCTGACCATTTATGGTAAAGACTTTGAGATGGATTTAGTGTGTTTGCTGTTGGAGGGCTTAGATGTGGTTCTGGAAATGAATTGGTTACAGTTCAATCGGGTTCATATTGATTGTTATCATAAGCTGGTAAGATTTCCTTCTCTTGAGGAAGACGAGGACTCGAGTTTCTTCTCTACCAAAGAGTTGAAGAAACTTTTGGCGGATGAAGCCCAGTTGTTTGGGTTCTTTGCATCGTTGATTGTGGATAGTCAAGTTTCACTTGATGTGTTTCCTGTTGTGTGTGATTTTCCGGAAGTGTTTCCTGAGGATATTTCTGATGTGCCTCCAGAGAGAGAGGTGGAGTTTTCCATAGATCTAGTTCCTGATACTAGACCTGTGTCTATGGCACTATATCGTATGTCGGAATTTGAGTTGGTTGAGTTAAAGAAGCAGTTGAATGAATTGTTGGATAAGAGGTTTGTGAGGCCAAGTGTGTCGCCTTGGGGTGCTCCAGTTTTATTGGTGAAAAAGAAAGATGGAAGTATGCGCTGGTGTATTGATTATCGCCAGCTGAATAAGGTGACGATTAAGAATAAGTATCCTCTTCCGAGAATTGATGATTTGATGGACCAGTTGGTAGGTGCGTGTGTGTTTAGTAAGATTGATTTGAGGTCAGGGTATCATCAGATTCGGGTGAAAGAGGAAGATATTCAGAAGACGACTTTTAGGAAACGATACGGTCATTATGAATATTCAGTGATGCCGTTCGGGATTTCTAATGCGCCAGGTGTGTTTATGGAGTACATGAATCATATCTTCCACGAGCATTTGGATCGTTTTGTTGTAGTGTTTATTGACGATATCTTAATTTATTCTAAGTCTCGGGAGGAGCACGCGGAGCATTTGCGTATTGTTTTGTAGGTTTTGAAGGAAAGGAAACTTTTTGCCAAATTATCCAAGTGCGAGTTCTGGTTGTCGGAGGTGAGTTTTCTTGGGCACGTAATTTCAGGTAATGGTATTGCAGTGGATCCATCTAAAGTAGATGCAGTGCTACAATGCGAGGCTCCTAGATCCGTTACTGAAATTCGAAGCTTTTTGGGGTTAGCCAGATATTATCGAAGGTTTATTGAAGGTTTTTCTAAGCTAGCACTTCCTTTGACCCAGTTGACTTGTAAAGGCAAAGCGTTCATTTGGGATATTCAGTGTGAGGAAAGTTTTAGTGAGCTAAAGAGAAGATTGACGACAGCTCCGATCTTGATTTTACCGAATCCTAATGAACCGTTTGTGGTCTATTATGATGCGTCTTTGATTGGGTTAGGTGGAGTGTTGATGCAGGAAGGTAAGGTGGTGGCTTATGCTTCAAGGCAATTGAGGGTTCATGAGAAAAATTATCCTACTCATGATCTGGAATTAGCGACTGTGGTCTTTGTGTTGAAAATTTGGAGGCATTATCTCTATGGTGCAAGATTCAAAGTCTTTAGTGATCATAAGAGTTTGAAATATTTTTTTGATCAGAAAGAGTTGAATATGAGGCAGCGGAGATGGTTGGAATTTTTGAAGGACTACGACTTTGGCTTGAATTACCATCCTGGTAAAGCGAATGTGGTAGCCGATGCGTTGAGTCGGAAATCGTTACATATGTCCGCTTTAATGGTTAAGGAGTGGGAGCTTTTGGAAGCTTTTAGGGACTTGAGTTTGGTATGTGAATTGACGTTGGATAGCGTGAGGCTTGGAATGTTGAGGGTTACTAATGATTTTCTGTTGACGGTTAGTGAGAAACAAAAGATGGACGTGAAATTTGTGGATTTGATGACGGTTGGAGAGAAAAGTGTGAATGAGGATTTTAAAGTGGATGTTAATGGTGTTTTGAGGTTCTGTGGTCGAAGGACACCAGAGTAATTTGAGTATACATCCGGGAGCTAATAAAATGTACCAAGATTTGAAGAAGATTTTCTGGTGGTCTGGATTAAAGAGAGATGTGTCTCAATTTGTTTATGCATGTTTGACTTGTCAGAAATCAAAGGTAGAACATCTAAGGCCTACTGGTTTGTTGCAACCGTTGGATATTCCTGAGTGGAAATGGGACAGCATTTCTATGGATTTTGTGACAGGGTTGCCGAATACTCAGCGAGGGCATAATGCTATTTGGGTGGTTGTTGATAGGCTGACTAAATCGGCGCATTTCATTTCGATTGACATCAGTTTTTCTTTGGAGAGGCTAGCTGAGATTTATATCAGTGTGATTGTGAAGCTGCATGGGGTTCCGTTGAGTATTGTTTTGGATCGAGACCCGAGGTTTACCTCGAGATTTTGGGAAAGTTTACAGAAGGCGTTGGGTTCTAAGTTGAGGTTGAGTTCGGCTTATCATCCTCAAACGGATGGTCAGACCGAGAGAACGATTCATTCGTTGGAGGACTTGTTGAGAGCTTGTGTTCTTGAGCAAGGTGGTGCGTGGGATAGTTATCTTGCATTGGTTGAATTCACGTATAATAATAGTTTCCATTCAAGTATAGGAATGGCACCTTTTGAAGCATTGTATGGACGAAGATATCGAACACCTTTGTGTTGGCACGAATCTGGTGAGAGTTCGGTGGTTGGGCCGGAGTTAGTGCAACAGACTACAGACAAGGTGAAACTTATTCGTGAGAAAATGAAGGCTTCACAGAGTAGGCAGAAAAATTATTATGATCGACGAAGGAAAGATCTCGAGTTTCAAGAAGGCGATCATGTATTTTTGAGAGTTACACCGGTGACGGGCATTGGTCGTGCATTGAAATCTAAGAAGCTTACTTCTCGGTTTATTAGTCCTTACCAGATATTCGCGAGAGTGGGTGATGTGGCTTATAGGGTGGCGTTGCCGCCGAATCTGTCGAATTTGCACGATGTGTTCCATGTTTCACAACTTCGGAAGTATGTTCCGGATCTGTCGCATGTGATTCCGATGGATGAGGTGGAGGTAAGGGAGAACCTTACGGTTGAGGCGTTACCAGTGAGGATTTTGGATTGCGAGTTGAAGCTGTTAAGGGGCAAGGATATTGCACTTGTGAAGGTAGCGTAGGGAGGCGCTGCTAGGGCAATTTGACTTGGGAGTTGGAGAGGAGGATGCAGGAGTCATATCCAGAGTTATTCGTCTCAAGTATTTTTTCGAGGACGGAAATTTCTAAGTGGGGGAGAGTTGTAACGCCCCAGTTTTGTGAGTTTTTATTTAATCGAGTCGTTTTGATTATTTTATTATTATATTATTTTATTTTCGACTTTTATTTGGAAATATGTTATTTTTCATTGTTGTGATATTTTATCGCGTTTTGGGAGCATTTGCGAGATATTTGAGTGTAGGGGTATTTTGGTCTTTTCATTTATTTTTGTTAAGTTAGAAACATAATAGAAATAGAAAGAGAGAAAAATAGAGAGAAAGAAAAAGAGAAGAAGGAAAAGGGAAAGAAAAGAGAAAGAAAGGAGAAAAGAGAGAAAACTTGGAAAAGAAGAAATCGATTCAACCGACTTTCAAAAACACGATTAATCGGGTAAGGGTGCGAAACTCGATTATCTTATGATTGTGTATGATTATGTATGTGTGTGTTGGAATGTTTATTGTGTTTTCATAGCTTTTCAATTTTAGGTCGGAACGATGGAAATCGATGTTTTCGCGGTTGAAATGTGATGTAAATGTTGTAGATTACGTGTTACCATGATTGGGTTATGTTCTTATTATTATGTTTTGGTTTGGAAGAGTTTTGGGTGAAAAATATGGTTTTTGGGCTTCAAACAACGCTGCAGAATTTCTGGGTTTTCCTTGGTTTGCCTAGCGAACCTGGGGCAAAGCAGTAGCGAATGAGTTTTCACGGGTTCGCCTAGCGAACCAGTTAGCGAAGGTCAGCGAATGTTCGCTAACGTTGTTCGTCTAGCGAACTTTGTATCTTTTTGGCTCTGGTTGTTGCTGCCTTGGTTCGCCAAGGGGTTCGCCTAGCGAACTTTGTGTCTGTTTTTATCTGATAGTGGTTTCGCTGGACATTCGCCTAGCGAAGGTGGTAGCGAATACTCGCTAGAGGGTTCGCCTAGCGTACATGGCAGTTTGTGTAATTTTGTTTTCTTCCTAACTTCTGATCCGTAAGTCGGATTGGGGTGAGGTTGGGTGTGTTAGAAAGCTTGTGAGTGGTTTTTTCTTATTAAAATGGTTGGGAGATTGCTGGCCGATTTAATTATGTCGGTAATTTGGAATGTGTCGTTTCGGCGACTTTTGCCATTTAATTTTGCGCAATTGATGGGTTATCATGCGATGTGCTTGTGATATATGTTGGATGACTTGTGTGCTGATTATATGAGGTGAATGCATGTGTTTAAATGTTGTGATGAGGTTTGCGGCCGTATGGCAATTAAATGCATTATTTTGGGCTTGAGTGCAAAGCATGATTTTTGTTGATTGAGATGATTGCATATATGTGTGCATTTGAATGTCATGAGTCATTGTATGCTAAGCATCATGATATGAATGCTTGTGATGTCGTGTGCCCTTGTGGGGTGTGAGCGACGAATCGATTCCAGAGGGAATCCGCTATAACATCGTGAGCCTTATACAAAGAGGACTGAAAACGATGATTATAGACGATCGTGAGCCTTATACAAAGAGGACCGAAAGCGATCAGATCGTGAGCCTTATACAAAGAGGATTGAAAGCAATCCATAAACGTCGTGCGCCTTATACAAAGAGGACCGAAAGCGACGGGGAACATCGTATGCCCGACGGGGAGTTACATTATGTAACGAGCGATGGTTCCAATAGTTCCTGAGTGAACTGGTGTTGAGATGTTGATGTCGGTACTGCATTGCATTGCATAGAGTCATTGTGTCGGTCTCTGTGCATTTGCATTGAATCATGAATGGATTGATTTTTGTGGAATTGATGAGTTATATATATATTTGTGTTGGTGAGAATATAATTGTGTTGGTAATAAATGCGAGAATATGTGTACTTTTGTGTTAATTTATAATTATATGCAATTATATTATGATTGTGTTTCTCACCCCTTCTGCTCTTTTATAATGCTCTATGAGGCATTGCAGATTAGATTGCTGGAGGTCTTTTTGTGAAGCTTAGGTCTTCATTCTTTTGTCGGTCGGCTCTGATATGTGACACCGGGTAGTCGGGGTGATCGAGTGTGATTATTTGTATTATGTATACACATGTTTTAGATTGTACTTGTGTGACTTTGTATATGACAGATACACTTTGTATGATGTATATATATGAGATTCAGTTGCAGATTTTCCGCTTTTATTATGTAACTGAATTGTGGGTGTTAGGAACTGAGTTCCTTTATTATGTGCTACCTAAATTGTTGCATATCTATATGAGCAGGTGATTGTATTTTGTTTCAATTGATGTGACGCCCCCGTCTATGCCGTAAATTTTTAATTATACTCTAATTATTTGTTATTGCTTTATTATTTGGGGGTATAGATTTGGGGTGTTACATATGAATCTTGCTTCTAGAGTATTATCTCTTCCTCGCATGACAAGGTGTGCGTTTTTTGTTTCATGGAAGATGAGGATTCTTTACATCTTTTTTTTAATTGTCCAAAAGTTCAAATTTTGTGGTCGAAGCTTTATGTTTGGTTAGGTATTCATCCGGTTCATGTTGATAATTTTTGCAACCATGCTCTTCTGTGGTGCCTTGCTATGTACCAAAGTGGTCAAGATGACATGAGTTGTTGTGTGTGGATTATTACGTCTTGGTGCATTTGGAACATGAGGAATAACATCATTTTCAATGGTATGGTTTGGGACTCGGATGAAGTGTTTAACCGCTTTGTAGCTATTTCTTGGCGTTGGTTAGAAATAGGTCGAAAAAGATGTAATTTTTGTGATTGGATGCACCACCCTTTAGATTTCTTGTAATCTTTTTTGCTCTGTTCAGTTTTTTGAACCGTCTTTTGGTTGGCTTTTTGTTGAGGGTTGGAGAATCCCTGTTTCTCCCATTAATTAAAAAAAAATTGATTGAAGAAGACTTAATTATATATGATTTCATTAAAGATAATTGGTTTTGTCAAAAAGACTTGATTTACTGAATATTAAATTCAAGTGATTTTTGGTTGAACTCTATTGGCCCTTTGGCTAGATCATATCATCTATATAAAGATATGATTCTCCTTATTTGAAGAATCACTTTTGAAGAAAGAAACCGAGTGTGTTATATTAGAGTTTTTTTAGTTTTGATATTTGTTTCTTGTGTAATATTTTATCATAGAGCGTCTTTCATGTCTTCGAAAAATTGAGTTTTTGGTCTGTAATTGGGATTTTAATCTCACCATAAATAATTGGTTTTTGCAAACACTTGCGAGAGTGTTTGAGTGAAAATGAGATGGTCTCAAAATTAGGGGAGCCTGACTTGAAACTCAATGGAAGTAATAAGAAGATGACACTATTGACTACTTGAATTAGTGAATTTCTTTCCTTTGGGTTGAAGCCCACAAGACATATGTGACATTGCACCAAACCGTGTTAACAATTATGTATTATTTATTTATTTAGTTTTTGTTTATATGGTTCATCGCTTAACTCAGATCATCTTATCTCCCACATTATTTCAATATTATGTGAGATATCTTAATTCAAACCAACTAGAATTTGAATATATTTAGGCTTAAGGCTAGATTTTAGTTTTTAAGTATAAAAGGTTAATTTTTTAAAAAATTTATTTAGTATAAATTTTTTGACTACATGATATAAACTTGTATCACCGACTTAAGTAAATAATTTATTATTAGGGTTTAATAGAAGTGCACTGTCAGTGTAAGACAGTTTTACACATGCAACCAATCAATTTTTTTACAATTGCCATGTAATATCAGTATTTTTAAAATAAAAATATGTTTTATTCTGATACATAATTGTGATTGATTAACAGTGTAAAATATTTTAAACTGTCAGTGTATTTCCTTTTTTCTCTTATTATTATTATTATTATTATTATTATTATTATTATTATTATTATTATTATTATTATTATATTTTATATTTTTTTTATTGCTATTACTATTATATTAAAATATATTATAATAAAATATATTTAAGTATGCTTAAATATAAGACCAAGTTCTCTAAAATATTATATTAAATATTATTAATCTAGTAATTCGTTAGTCTGTTTAAATATATTCATATAAAATAAAATTTTATATCTGGTTAATAGATAACCTTTCAAAAATGACTCAACATAAAAGTCAGACTACAAACTTAGATTTCCAATTGTTTTATTGAATCAAATTTAAAATTTGTATTGTCTATCTCAATCTAAGTTTAACTCGATCCAATTTATTTCGCCCCTTATTCATATTGTTGTTTGTAATATTTTCCAATCTCTCATCTCTTTTGATATATAAAAAAGTTACACATGTTGTGATATAATCTATGTTGTAGTCCAAACCTAAGTTAGGGTTAAGGTTTGTTAGTTACTTAGTATACAAGTAACATAGTTGTGTATATCTACAAATTTGTATTTGAGTTTTAATCATCACATTCAATAACAACAATCGTTATTCTTCACTCTCACTCTCTCACTCTCTCTCTCTCTTTCTCTCTCTCTCTCTCTCTCTCTCTCTCTCTCTCTCTCTCTATCTCTCTCCACTAAAAGTACCTCACGCATTAACAAATTGGTATCTAGAGCTTCGATTAGTTTCTTGATCGTATTTTCAAGAATCACACGTTGGTTATTGTGTTTTTGGGATCGTAGGTTGTTAATCGTGTTTGCTGCAAAGATGAATGGTAACAATGACATTCTGAATTCTCTTTCAATTCTATACAATAACAGTTTGTCTTTCATGAAACCCTAGAAGTGGTTACTAATGGCGTCCTTGAACTTTCTGAGAATGCAACTGCTGCTCTGAGAGTCGCTGTAACGCCCCGTTTTGTCCGATTTATTTAATCGAGTCGATTTAATTATTTTTGTTTTTATATTATTTTATTATTAACTTTTATTTAGAAAATTTTATTTTTCAATGTTGTGATGTTTTATCGCATTTTGAGAGCGTTTGCGGGATATTTGAGTGTAGGGGTATTTTGGTCTTTTGGGTGGCTAGATATTTTGATTTTGTATAAAATAGGAAATGTAGTAAGAAAGAGAGAAAAGAAAGAAAAACAGAAAAATAGAGAGAAAGAAGAGGAGAGAAAGAGAAGAAGAAAAAAGAGGAAAAACTTGGGGATTTAGGAACCGATTCAACCGACTTTTCAAACGCGAATTTATCGGGTAAGGGTGTGAAATTCAATTATCTTATACATGCGTATGATTATGTATGTTTGGTGTGGATGTTTTTGGTTGTTTTCCATATGTTTCCGTTTATGCCGTATTTGACGAAATCGATAGAAACCGATGTTTCTACGGTCGGAAAGTCGTATAAATACATGTGTTGGTTGGTTATATGTATGTGAGCTGCTGTTTGAAGTTTCATTAAGTTTGGTTATGTTTCGGTTAGTTTTCGGTATGTTTCCGTTGTTGTTTCCGTTTAGGTCGAATTATGGGAAATTGATAGAAAACGATGTTTTCACGGTTAGAATTCGAAATAAATTACGTAGTTGTATCGAGGAAGGTTAGGTCGTCGTATGTCGTGCTTTTCATTCGATTTGGTGACGTTCGAAAATTCTGGTTTTTGAACGATAGAAATTTAATCGAAAAATCGAACGTCGTAGAAATTTCGTTTAAGTGTTCTAAATTGTTCTTATGTATTTGGTGTTTATGAGTATATGTTTGTTTCGGTGAAAATGTTCGATTTAGTCGAGTTTTCGGGGATTCGGGAAAAGGACAGCAAGGTTGTAATTTGAAAAATCTGGTTTTTTGTGAAAAACAGGGTTAGGGATCGATACATAACCCCAGGGATCGATCCCTACTGTGAAAATTGGGAAAAATGGAATTTTTACTACAGCAGGGATCGATACATGCGAGTTAGGGATCGATGCCTACTGTGCTGCACCAGAAAATTCTGTTTTTCGGGGAAACTTCGGAAATTCATATCTTTTGATCTGTAACTCGGATTGGGACGTTCTTTATACAGTTGGAAAGCTTACGAAATGTTCTTTCTTTTAAAATTAGATTGGAGGTCAGTGGATGATTTAATTAATTCGTGTTTTTGGAAAAATAGTCGAGTTGTCGGGTTTTTATCGCGTTAAATGCGCACGGTTGAGGTTTTACCGTGTGTTGTGCTTTTGTTATGTAACGTGAAGCTTTTATGGGGTTTATATGATGTGAATATACATGATATGTTTGTGATTTGGATGTGTATGCCTTATGTGCTGCTGTGATGATGATTTGTGGCCGAGAGGCAAGAAAATGCTAAGTGTGGCAATTGTTTAGATATGCATGATTATGAATGGGTGTATGCATGCAATGTGAATGTCATGAGTCATTGTATGCCAAGCATCATCGTGCATTGTTGAAACGTTCTGAGAGACAATTTGATTCTCGAGGGAATCTACTATAACATCGTGGGCCTCGAAAATACGAGGCGCTGCCTGAGGACTTAAAGCGATGATTATAGACGATTGTGGGCTCCTTTGGAGACTTAAAGCAATCCTTAACGTCGTGGGCCTCGAAAATACGAGGCGATGCCTGAGGACTTACAGCGACGGGTGAACATCGTAGACCCGACGGGGTGTTATTGGCTACGTCCCAGTAACGAGCGATGATTCCAATAGTTCCTGGGGGACTAATGAATTACAAGGTTGGAAGTCGGTACCGCATGGCATGTGCATAGAGTCGTTGTGTCGGTCTCTGTGCATTTGCATGAATCATGAATTAATTGTGCATGGCAAAGTGATTGTGATTGACGAGATGAAATATGTGCAATTGTATTGAATGGTATATGTTTGATTGACATATGTGATTGTGAATTGTTGTGCATTTGTGTTATATGCATTGGGTTATGAATGCTATGTTTTGGTGTATAAACATATGCTTGATGCGTGAATATGTAATTATGTGAATATAATCTGTATATGCCTTATGTGTTGGCAGGTGATAATTGTGGTGAGATAATTGAACATGTGTATTTTTATGTTGATATATATAATTATATTCATTTATATTATGGTTGTCTTTCTCACCCTTCTGCTCGTTTTATAATGCTCTATGAGGCATTGCAGATTAGTGGTGCTGGAGGTCTTTCGTGAAGCTTTGTGTCTTCACCCTTTTTGTCGGTCGGCTCTGATATGTGACACCGGGTAGTTAGGGAGGCCGTTGGCTATTATTATGTATTATGTATATATTATCTTTTGGCTTGTACATATGATACTTGATGTATGACAAACTGTTTATATGTATATATGTGCACATGTTATTCGGATTTTAGATTTTCCGCTTTAATTCTAATTTCTGGAATGTGGGTGTAAGGAACGGAGTTTCCTCTGTATGTATGCTACCCCACTGTTGCATATCTTTATGGGCAGGTGTTGTATGTTATGTGTTTGGTTTCAATATGATGTGATTCTCCCTCTCTATGCCATGTTTTTAAATATACTCTGATCAATTTTCGAACTTTCTTTTATTGCTTTAAATGCATGTTTTATTTGGGGGTATAGATTGGGGGCGTCACATTAAGTGGTATCAGAGCCAGTTCGTGTCAGTCTGTGTCAGTTGTGTCTGTTGTGTCTGTCGTTTTAGGCGAGTTGCTGTTGTGCAGCAGTCGTGTCCTGGTGGGTTGTTGGTTGACCATAGTTTCTGTATTTGGATGAACAGAATATGGCCCGAGCTGTGCAGGATGTAACGGATGTTATGGGTAATGATGAGTTCGGAAGGAATAAGCTGCCTATCTTCAAGGGAAGATATGATCCGGATGGTGCACAATTTTGGTTTGAAGAGGTTGAAAGAATCTTCCGTATGATGGATTGTGCTGAGGAGCATAAGGTGAGATTGGGTACTTGCATGCTGGAGGAAGAAGCAGCTGATTGGTGGGTTAGTTTGCGTCGAGTGTTGGAAGAGGTTAAGGAAGAGGTTACTTGGAATTTATTTGGCCGAGAGTTTCGGAGGAGGTATTATCCTGAGGGGGTGAAGGAAAAGAAAGAGATTGAGTTTTTGGGATTAAAACAAGGCAATATGTCCGTTGTTGAGTATACGACCAAGTTTGTGGAACTGGTGCAGTTTTATCCTCATTATCCGGAGGCGACTGCTGAATTTTCTAAGTGTGTGAAATATGAGAACGGATTGCGTCCGGAGATTAAACGGGCAATCGGTTATCAGAGGATTAGAAGGTTTTCTGAATTGGTGGACAATTGTAGGATGTACGAAGAGGATTGTAAGGCGCGTTCCACTCGCGATAAGAGTGTGGATGGCAGGAAAGGGAAACAACAGTCTCGGAGTGGGCCTTATGTGACACCCGTTGATAAGGGCGAGCATAAGGGAAACTTTAAAAAGAGATCTGGAGGGGGTTCCGGTTCCGTTAAGTGTTTCAAATGTGGTGGGCTTGGTCATCGTTCATTTGAGTGTAGAACAGATGTGAAGAAATGTTACAAGTGTGGAGAAGTAGGGCATCGACAGATGGATTGTAGTAGGAATAAACTGAAATGTTCCAATTGTGGAAGTTCGGGACATGTCGCAGCGAATTGTAGGAAGATTAATGTGCGATGTTTCAACTGTGGTGAAAAAGGTCATATTAGCACGGGATGTACGAAACCGAAGGGAGCTCAGACTGGTGGGAAAGTTGTTGCATTGGTAGGAGATGAGACTACTAGTGCAGATCGTTTGACTCAAGGTACTTGTTTATTAATAGTATGCCTTTAATTGCTATTGTTGATATTGGGACGACTCATTCGTTTATTTCGTGTGAGTGCGTGAAGTGTTTGAATTTGTTGTTGTCTTCTTGGGGTAGTAAGATGGTTATTGATACTCCAGCAATGGGGTCAGTAATTACTTTTTCGGTTTGTTTAAATTGTTCTTTGACCATTTGTGGTAAAGGCTTGGGATGGTTTTGGTGTGTTTATAGTTAGAGAGATTAGAATGAGATAAGTGGGGGAGAAGCTGGTACTTCTCCATGTGGCTTCAGGTGTAAAGCGCTGGCTCAGTGGGTTGTGAATTGCAGGATTATAAGTGTGGTTTCTGGTTCAAGAAGGGATGCAGAAGTAAGGGTTACATTAACTCAGGATTGGTGCCGTAGGTGGTTTTGTGTATAGGATGTAAGGAATGCTATTATGGTTTGGTGGAGACGGTTTATGCTTCATCATGGTTGTCGGCTGTCTATTGACAAATTGAGGAACTGATCACCCTTAATCTCTTGTTGATAGCAGACGGGAATTATGTTGGATGTAATGGACGTGTCTTTCCAGCTTTGATAGTGGTGTGGATTGGATTACTTGAAATTTAAGGAAATGTTGCGGATTGTTTTGTCAAGTTGAAGAAGATTTTATATCTGACGATGATGGGGAATTGAGGTTTTGTATGGTGGGTAACGTGAGAAGTCGTCGAGAGTCCTTTTGGTATATTGTTGTAATAGGTTGGAATTTGGATTATCAAGAGAAGGAATTGTGTATGGATTATGGACAGTGGTATAAGATGGCGATTGAGATTAAGTATTCATTTTCGGGATTAGGTAACTGTGATGGTTTGGTTGAGTTGATTAGAATTACAATTGTTGGGATGTTTGATAAGAGTAGTGATTTGCTTGAGTTGAGGCTTCGATCGACTTGTGTGACGGGTTATATTTGTTGTCATCAGAAGTAGATGCGGTGTTACTATGAGAGGCTCCGAAGTTGGTTAAAGTGATTAGAAACTTTTTGGACTTTTGTTGGTTATTACTGAAGGGTATGGAAGACTTTTTCCAAGACTAGCGTCTGGTTACTTCATTTGACTTGCAAAGATGGAGTCAATTGTTTGGGGATGTATTTTGGATAAGGATAGTTAGTGTGTTAAGATAAGAGAGTAAGTAGTGGCTTATGTTTTGCGACATTCGAGGATTCATGGAAGGATCAGTATTGTTTTGAAAATCGGAATTTTTTTTGCAGTTGTAATTGTGTTTGAATATTGGGAGTATTATCTTTATGATTCTAGATTTGAAGTGTTTGGTAATTACAAGAATATTGAGTACGGGTTTGGTCTGAAGGAATAGAGACAACGAGATTGGTTAGGAGTCGAGAAGAGTTATTGTTGTGTTTGAGGAGTTAAGTTGAAAGTTTCTATGTGTGGCTGTTTTGGTGGTCCGAGGATTAGAATTGTTGGGACCGTTCAGAGGCTTGTATCTGGTGTGTAGGATAACCCGAAAGGATGTGAGGCTAGAATATTAAAGGTGAACAGTGGTTTTTGGAAGGTTCGTGAAAGAATTAGATTTTGGGAGAGAGATTGGTAGTTTTGATGGTTACGAGTCATCAGAGTGCGCAGCGGAGATGTGATGTAGCACATTTCGTATATGTGTGTGCGACTTGTGAGGGTTCTTAGGTGGAACATTGGAAATCTATAGGAATGAAGAAACCATTGGATGTTTCAGAGTGGATGTGTTAGGAGAAAGGTTCTAATAGTATCCGTGTGCTGCTAAGTTGAGGGATGTTTTAGTTCAAGAGTGAACCTGTGAGTTGTGTTTTGTGCATTCCTTGAGTTCTGAGTTGGTCGTCAAGTGCATTGTTTGGGCTTTGCATCTTGTCGTTGTTATCGTCGTGGTCGTGTCCTCGTTGTGATTAAGGTTAGCAAGGTGGTTTGTCAGTTGTGTTGGTTGTGGTGTGCCTCTTGGTAGGCCTGTTGTTTGTTGGTCGGATGCGAAAGTCGTGTCCGGGGTTGTTCGTCTCGATATATTTTCGAGGACGAAAATTTCCAAGTGGGGGAGAATTGTAACGCCCCGTTTTGTCCGATTTATTTAATCGAGTCGATTTAATTATTTTTGTTTTTATATTATTTTATTATTAACTTTTATTTAGAAAATTTTATTTTTCAATGTTGTGATGTTTTATCGCATTTTGAGAGCGTTTGCGGGATATTTGAGTGTAGGGGTATTTTGGTCTTTTGGGTGGCTAGATATTTTGATTTTGTATAAAATAGGAAATGTAGTAAGAAAGAGAGAAAAGAAAGAAAAACAGAAAAATAGAGAGAAAGAAGAGGAGAGAAAGAGAAGAAGAAAAAAGAGGAAAAACTTGGGGATTTAGGAACCGATTCAACCGACTTTTCAAACGCGAATTTATCGGGTAAGGGTGTGAAATTCAATTATCTTATACATGCGTATGATTATGTATGTTTGGTGTGGATGTTTTTGGTTGTTTTCCATATGTTTCCGTTTATGCCGTATTTGACGAAATCGATAGAAACCGATGTTTCTACGGTCGGAAAGTCGTATAAATACATGTGTTGGTTGGTTATATGTATGTGAGCTGCTGTTTGAAGTTTCATTAAGTTTGGTTATGTTTCGGTTAGTTTTCGGTATGTTTCCGTTGTTGTTTCCGTTTAGGTCGAATTATGGGAAATTGATAGAAAACGATGTTTTCACGGTTAGAATTCGAAATAAATTACGTAGTTGTATCGAGGAAGGTTAGGTCGTCGTATGTCGTGCTTTTCATTCGATTTGGTGACGTTCGAAAATTCTGGTTTTTGAACGATAGAAATTTAATCGAAAAATCGAACGTCGTAGAAATTTCGTTTAAGTGTTCTAAATTGTTCTTATGTATTTGGTGTTTATGAGTATATGTTTGTTTCGGTGAAAATGTTCGATTTAGTCGAGTTTTCGGGGATTCGGGAAAAGGACAGCAAGGTTGTAATTTGAAAAATCTGGTTTTTTGTGAAAAACAGGGTTAGGGATCGATACATAACCCCAGGGATCGATCCCTACTGTGAAAATTGGGAAAAATGGAATTTTTACTACAGCAGGGATCGATACATGCGAGTTAGGGATCGATGCCTACTGTGCTGAAACAGAAAATTCTGTTTTTCGGGGAAACTTCGGAAATTCATATCTTTTGATCCGTAACTCGGATTGGGACGTTCTTTATACAGTTGGAAAGCTTACGAAATGTTATTTCTTTTAAAATTAGATTGGAGGTCAGTGGATGATTTAATTAATTCATGTTTTTGGAAAAATAGTCGAGTTGTCGGGTTTTTATCGCGTTAAATGCGCACGGTTGAGGTTTTACCGTGTGTTGTGCTTTTGTTATGTAACGTGAAGCTTTTATGGGGTTTATATGATGTGAATATACATGATATGTTTGTGATTTGGATGTGTATGCCTTATGTGCTGCTGTGATGATGATTTGTGGCCGAGAGGCAAGAAAATGCTAAGTGTGGCAATTGTTTAGATATGCATGATTATGAATGGGTGTATGCATGCAATGTGAATGTCATGAGTCATTGTATGCCAAGCATCATCGTGCATTGTTGAAACGTTCTGAGAGACAATTTGATTCTCGAGGGAATCTACTATAACATCGTGGGCCTCGAAAATACGAGGCGCTGCCTGAGGACTTAAAGCGATGATTATAGACGATTGTGGGCTCCTTTGGAGACTTAAAGCAATCCTTAACGTCGTGGGCCTCGAAAATACGAGGCGATGCCTGAGGACTTACAGCGACGGGTGAACATCGTAGACCCGACGGGGTGTTATTGGCTACGTCCCAGTAACGAGCGATGATTCCAATAGTTCCTGGGGGACTAATGAATTACAAGGTTGGAAGTCGGTACCGCATGGCATGTGCATAGAGTCGTTGTGTCGGTCTCTGTGCATTTGCATGAATCATGAATTAATTGTGCATGGCAAAGTGATTGTGATTGACGAGATGAAATATGTGCAATTGTATTGAATGGTATATGTTTGATTGACATATGTGATTGTGAATTGTTGTGCATTTGTGTTATATGCATTGGGTTATGAATGCTATGTTTTGGTGTATAAACATATGCTTGATGCGTGAATATGTAATTATGTGAATATAATCTGTATATGCCTTATGTGTTGGCAGGTGATAATTGTGGTGAGATAATTGAACATGTGTATTTTTATGTTGATATATATAATTATATTCATTTATATTATGGTTGTCTTTCTCACCCTTCTGCTCGTTTTATAATGCTCTATGAGGCATTGCAGATTAGTGGTGCTGGAGGTCTTTCGTGAAGCTTTGTGTCTTCACCCTTTTTGTCGGTCGGCTCTGATATGTGACACCGGGTAGTTAGGGAGGCCGTTGGCTATTATTATGTATTATGTATATATTATCTTTTGGCTTGTACATATGATACTTGATGTATGACAAACTGTTTATATGTATATATGTG
The DNA here is from genome assembly GCA_022829125.1 of Lathyrus tuberosus. Taxonomy (NCBI): domain Eukaryota; kingdom Viridiplantae; phylum Streptophyta; class Magnoliopsida; order Fabales; family Fabaceae; genus Lathyrus; species Lathyrus tuberosus. The sequence continues at coordinate 1,694,193 of JALAZF010000153.1, forward strand.
CACATGTTATTCGGATTTTAGATTTTCCGCTTTAATTCTAATTTCTGGAATGTGGGTGTAAGGAACGGAGTTTCCTCTGTATGTATGCTACCCCACTGTTGCATATCTTTATGGGCAGGTGTTGTATGTTATGTGTTTGGTTTCAATATGATGTGATTCTCCCTCTCTATGCCATGTTTTTAAATATACTCTGATCAATTTTCGAACTTTCTTTTATAGCTTTAAATGCATGTTTTATTTGGGGGTATAGATTGGGGGCGTCACAGTCGCGAACAAGGAGGCCAAGAAGAAATACTGCAAGACTGCATTTTATATTCAATCAGCGGTAGACGCGGCAAACTTGAATAGGATTTTTCATACTGAATCGACGAAGGAGTATGGGTTATTCTTTTCAAGTATTATGAAGGAGGTGAGAAGGTTATATTCGTCAAATTGAGTCATTGCGAAGGCAGGATGAATTACTGCAGATATGAGAAGAAGAAAATATTGCATGCTATGTTTCGATGGTGCATAAGCTTGTTCATATCATGAAAGGTTGTGGTGAAACCCTAACTGATAAGATGATAGTTTAGAAGGTAATGCATACACTAACCTCTCACTTTGATCACATTATCGTTGCTATTCAAGAATCCAGCAGTCTTGAAACATTGAAATTGTAAGATTTGGTTGGTTCGTTGGAGGCACGTGAGATGAGGATCGTCGAAAGGAAATGTGTTCAAGGTTTAACACAAGCTCTACAGGCTCAAACATGGAAGAAACATGGTGGTTCTAACAAGTTCAAGGGCAAATAAGACAAGACTCGGAGCAAGAAGTCTTAGTCAAATCCTCAAAAGCATAAGGTCGATGATATGGCTTATGATTCCTCGAAAAGAGGAGATGGAAACTCCTATCAGAAAGACAAAGAAGAGAAAAAAGGTATGTATTCGTATAACTATGAAAAATAGGGTCATTTGGCCAAGAATTGTTGGTATAAGAAAGGCAATAATGAAGGAGAAAACCTTGCACGCCAAGATTCAGATGATTCTAAAGACATGGTGGTTATGGTTGCAGTTGCAGATAAGCATGTCAACACCAAGATTTGGTTTCTCGACACAGGCTGTTCGAATCACATAATTGGTCGAAAAGTGTGGTTGGAAGATTTCGACGAATCAAAGAAGAGTAAGGTCAAACTTTCTGATAATATCTCATTGCAAGCAGAAGGTACTATCAACATAGTTATTCAAAGTTGCAATGGAGCAAAAACTATTATCAAAGATGTACTCTATATACCTGGAATGAAGTGCAATCTGCTAAGCGTTGGACAACTGATCGAAAAATGTTTCTCAATTGTTATGAAAGATTGACCCTTGGAAGTATTCGACACTCAGAATAATCTGGTCTTAAAATATCCTCTGTCATGAAAAGGACATTTAAGATTTGTCCATTTGAGTTTTAGGTCACTTAATAAACTAACTACTCAAGATATGATAATTAGTATACCAAGTCGTGAGATGTCGTTGAATGCCAAACATGCTTTAAATTGATCCATATTTGTTGGCATTTTTCATCTCATTAGTTATGTTTTGTTGGATTTACTCCATGCTTTCATGCTATTCTTCAATATTGTTGAAAATACCTCTGGTTACTTTGATTTGTGTGTTATTGTGCTGAAATTAGGCATAAAAACATCAAAGTGTAAGACACAAGTAATTGGACAAGGAAGCCAAAGGAAAAGAAGAGATTCAGCATATTCGCTGGGTGAACAGCCAGCGAACAGTAGCAGCGAATGTTCGTTGGGCGAGATCATGGCGAAGCTCAAGTGAACCATCTCAGAATGATGGCAATAGGAAAACGGAACTAAGTTCGTTGGACGAACTGGTAGTGAATGTTCGCTGGGGGAAGTTACAGTAAAGGACCGGAGAACTATCTCAGACTGAAGTCAATAGTTAAAGGACCATAAGTTCGATGTGTGAACTTGTAGCGAATTAGTTAGCAAGGCGAAGAATTGCTCACACAACGAACTTTGTAATTCCTCAGTTGTGGTTTAACTGTTCAGATGCACTTCAGGTGCCATAAAGTGGAGTTCACTGGGCAAAAAAGGAGTTCGCGGAGCGAACTTGACAGATTCTAAAAATACTATATAAGTACTTTTCACACTTTTTGGGGATCATAACCCATTTTTCACCTAGAAACTTCATTTCTCAGCATTTCTTCACCAAAAGGTGATATTTTGCAAATAGAAGCCAGATTCGCATCCGAGTTCGATTCTTCAACGTGGATGCTCATTTATCTTCTTCCATTACTTGTAAAGCAAGCTACCATGGTTACGGGTAGCTAATTTCCTTTGTATCAAAGGTAGAGGTAGTCTACCATTAGCTTTATGTATTTCTTTTGATTTGCCTTGTATGTGAACAAGTGATGATTAATATATGATGAATATTTTTGTTCTTAATGATCCATTCTTGTTTTGTAAAATTCTAGACATAGATTTTGTGAAACTTGACCTAAAATGTTCATCTATCAATTTATAGATTGGAGAGATCGGTGTATGGTTCATAGTTGCTTTGTGTTGAACTTAAAGCTTACTATATTGGTTGTTATATGGAGAGATCGTGTAGCGATGAATACAGTATTTCTCACGATGTCACTCTAGAGATAGACGGTGTTAAGAGAATACGCAAAGATATTAATTGAATTTGATTTCACATGCAAGATTGAAAGAATACGTATAAGTTAGGGTAGATGAAAACTACTTTTGATATACTTTATTAATCAAACACTTTAGAATTTATAAGATTTGCTACTAAAAACGTGACAATTTATGAACAAAATGTTGAAAACCCTTTTTCTTGAAACGATAAACTATTGAACGACAAGCATCAAGATATCAGACAATCCCCATGGAGACGATAACAAAAATCCACCTATATTACGATTCGAACAAAATGGCGTTGTTGCCGGGGATTGTTACGATATTGCAAGCATTGCAATAATTTATTGATTTTTAGATCTTTGTATTGTGATCTCTTACCTCTATTTATTTTTCTTGTGCTGTTTAATTTGTTTGGTTAAATGTGCAGATTCTGTTTATGCGAGGGAGTGTACCTGCAGACCAACTTCTTTTTTATTCTGAGATTGAAAGAACCACTCGTAGGCTCAATAGCAGAACTAGGAAGAGGAGGCAACTTGCCCAAGAAAGATAATAGCACTGAGAAACTTCTTCATCTACACCCATTGTTCCGCTAAACATGGAAGAAATACCACCACCCCCTGCTTCAACCCCATGTGTTAACAGTCCAAGACAGAACACTCAGTTTGCGCGCAACACCCACAACGGGAGGCATTCTGAGATGAAAACGGGAATCCTTGCTCTTTTATATGCAAATCCCTTTGTAGGGATGGACCATGAGGATCCGTTTACACATTTCATGAAGTTCTATGAGATAACGGGTGCAATTGGAGCTCTTGAAGGAGCATTGCACAGCCATCTTTACTAGGAGTGGGAGAACAATTGGTGTGGGAGTTGATAAAAATGTTGAAGTTGAAAAGGAGGATGAAATTGTGGAGGAAGTTGAAAAAAATAATGATAAGAAGGAAGTAGAAAAGCAGTTGAAGGAGGAGAAGTTTAAAAAAAGTAAGAAAGGAAAGGAGCATGAAGGTGAAGTTCCATTGAAAAAGTTACCGTATCCTATTGCTCGTACAAAAAAAGACAATGAGAAGCATTATGCTTTATTCTTGGACATATTTAGTCGGTTGCAAATAACCATTCCATTTTTTGAGGCTCTAGAGAAAATTCCAAAGTATGCAAAACTCATGAAGGGCATACTTACAAAAAAGAAGAGGTATACAGATAAGGAAACCATTGAGCTCAATGTAAGCTGTAGTGCGATTGTCCAAAGCATTCTTCCACGAAAAGAAGGAGATCCGGGAAGAGTAGCTCTACCTATAACTATAAGTAGTGATTTCAAATGCAAGGCTTTGGTCAATATGGGAGCTAGTATTAATTTGATTCCTTTATCTGTGGTCAAAAGACTTGAGAACATGGAGATGAAATCAACCAACATGACGTTGCAACTTGCGAACAAGTCAAGGAATCATCCTCATGGTGTTGTTGAAGACGTGTTATTGAAAGTTGACAAAAAAAAATTTCGGTTGATTTCGTAATCATGGACATGGAATAAGATAAGGATACACCAATAATCCTTGGAAGACCCTTCATGAAGACCGCTAGGATGTTAATTGATGTCGATGATGGTATAATGAAGGTGAGGACTAATGATGAAGATGTGTGTTTTACACTTTTCAAAGGTGTGGTGTATTCAAATCAATTGGAGGATAATGATCATGAGAGACATGAAGATGCTAGAGTTGCAGTGAGGAAAAAGAAAGACGAAGATGCTAGAGTCCCTTCAATGTAAAAAAAGGACGACAAAGAAAATATGGAAGTAGTGTTCAAAAAGAAGGATGAAATGGCTAAGGAGGCTATGATGAAGTCATGTTGGGATTTTTCATATTTTAGGAAAAATGAACCAAGAACTGGTCATGACAATGGTAAAGGGCTTTTGTGGTAGAGTGAGTTCATTCGGTAGCTAATTCAACTGATTTTAGTTCCGAGGTTTCAACCGTCGGACCGTTGAGCTCAAACGATGTTAAACAAAATGCTAGTTGGGAGGCACCCCAACATTGTAAGTACCCTTTCATCTTTAATGTTTTTGTAGTGTTAATATAGTATAGGACGTGTTGTGGTAGAATGAGATGAAAATAAATTATTTTTCAAAAATCTCTCTCATTTGCCTTGAGTTCGCTAGGCGAACCTGGGGCGAATGTTCGCTGGGCGAACTGAACGAGACAGAGAAAAATCACAGTTTTTTTGCCACATCACTTAAGTGTTATTTTGATGTGGCCCTAAAATTTGTGGGCCCAAACCCTTTTTTTCAGATTGTGTGGGGTAAACCTTTCCCCACTACCTTTTTGTCTTTCCTTTTTCCCTCTTGTCTCTTTACTTCCAAAACACACACAACCCACATTTCTCTTCTCTCTCAATCATATCAGGTTTAAGTTCTTTTATTCATTCCTTGTTCTTATTAGAAACATGTTGTTAGGGTTGATGTGAGCAATGTTTTGAAACTTTCTTCAAGGCTCTGTGAATTTGTTTTGCATGTTCATATGTATTAGTTTACATTGCTTTGCATGTTTAGGTTTTGAAATTTAAGAATCTTTGAGAGTTGAGGTGTTCTTGCTTAGGGGAAAATTAAAATTGGTTTGATATAATTTTGAGAAATTTGAACCTTTGCTTGAATAATGTGGCTTGGTTGTTGTTGTTAATTGATACTCATATTACAAACTGAATGGCAATGAATGTATGACAAAAATTGCATTGTTGTTGTGTTAATTTTGAATAGGCAGAACCTGGAATTTTTCAAATTCGCAGGGTTCTCCTTATGTTCGTTGGGCGAACCTGGAGCGAGTGTTTGCTAGGTCTCGCTAAGCGAACTCAAGGCAAACATGACAGCAGGTTTGATTTTTGAATTATGCTGAGATTTCTTGTTCTGATTTTTTTTTGTGCTTTGCTTTATTACTAATGTATCATGTGTTTAGTCTACTGGTTATGTTTGGTGATTGTGCAAATGGCACCTCCAAGAACAACTCCTTCCAAGAAAAGAAAGGTCGTAAGTTTTTCCCATCCATGGCCAATATCATATGATACCGATCAATTCAAAGGAGCAAAGCAGGCTGCAAGATATGTTGCTCTGGAGAAAAGGAGCATTTTTCCTAAGAGGAAGTTTAATATCAACCCTCAAGGTTCCTACCACGCGGTAGCTGCGATTCTTCACGTAAAGAAGTGGGACAAGCTAATTACACCTGGTATAGTTATAATGTGGAACTCATAAGAGAGTTTTACGCTAATTCCCTTTCGGACGACAACGAGGTCTTTTCTTGGATTACACTTGTTTGCAGAAGAGAGGTGAGGTTTGATCGGGACCTCTCACCTTGGGGGAAGATGAAGTGGATGAGTATCATCGGACTTTGAGGCTTCATAGAGACATTAAGAAAATGTCGGATGCATTGTTGTTGGAAGGAAAATTGGTGGAATTGAACCCATCTGGGGTTCCAAGAAGATACCACAGGGAGGATATGCGTCCGTTAGCATAGCTGGTGCTTCTCATGGTGTTGACAAATATCAAGCCAAAGTCGCATACCACCACTGTGAAGGTGCGAGAAAGACACAAGAAAGGGGGTTTTAATTGTGTATTTACTCTTTTAACAACTTTACGCTTCTTGTCAATAAGACACTTTACGTTACATCAGAGTTCGTTGAGAGATTCTGACTTGTGAAGTTATATTCAGACTTGGCAATGCTTGAACCGTGAGAACCAATGAGAGTCTGAAAGCTGTGTGCATCATTCAGAACTTGCAGAGCGGAAGCTTATCAGAGTTGCAAGGTTCTGACTTGCTTATGTAAGGTTCTGATATTCAATATAAAAACATAAACAAAGACATTAAGCATAAGAGTAAAGGACACACGATATATCCTGGTTCACCACAATGGCTAATCCAATCCACCCACCTCAGGTGATTTCGCCTTGAACACAAGGTCTTAATCCACTATAATCAATCTCGATTACAGATGCACGGGTAATAGCCGGTGACTCACAACTTCCACAGCCGCACTGTGACTAACATGCAATGAACCATTCAGGGATTCAACTTAATGAATATAACACACATTGACCTACAGGTTTCAATCTCGCAAGATCTACTTCTAGACTTTCACCGCTAGACGTTCAGGGATCCATCACAACGAATATAACGCTACTGAACCTATTTCAGGCTTTTCCGACAATGACATCTCGCCATTATCTTCTCGAGTCTCCGGTCACACTGACCACTCAAGGAATCCTAATTCACCAAGAATTAGTTATACAGGAGATTAAAATAATACTTCATAACAAGCAGATTACTCCTAAGTTTAAGTACAAAGAACACACAAGTGTTCAAGCAAGATGTGAGCAACAACTCCTTGCTATCCTAAGAAACTACAAAGATGTACAATGATTTGACAGTATTTTGGCATCTTGTAGATCTTCTTCTTCTTCGTCTTCTTGGGTGAGCAAGCTTTGAGCAACAACTTCTTACTTCAGATCTTCAATGTGGCGCTGACGAGAAGGTGGTTGATGACTTGACTGATTTGCAATGTTGTCTTCTTCATCAACAGCCTCTGTACCAATTGATTGTTGTTGTTGTGTTGAATGATGATCTTTGAGCTTCAACAATAATGGCCATGTGTAAATGGTGATAGCGTTTGATATTTAAGTGTTATAATGAGAACTCATCGTTGTTGCTATCTTCACACAATGACTTGATCAATTCACCTTTGATGGAATGAATCGATACCTTCAGGAGCGAATACGCTTTCCTTTAAATAGCCCAATAGAAATATAGTTGTTTGGAATATTGCTGGCTATTGGAAAATAGACGTTGTGTAATAATTAGCTGTATTGACACATCTCCTTTTGCTGTGGGAGAAGTGATGGGATATATCTTTCTTGGGCAGCGTGTACAGTTGTTCACAACGGTAATATTTGACTTCCAAACTTCAGAGGCTTCTGATGGTAATTTGATGAAGCATGAGTAGAGCCTTCTTAATAGGATATTTGATACGTCAAGTCTTCAGTCATTTGAAGAAGTCCATTAGGAATCAGTCTTCAGAACTTCAGCACTTGTCTTTAAGAACATTATCCTATACTTCTTCAAGTCTTCCGAAACTTCAGAACTTGTCCATTAGGAATCCGTCTTCAGAGTCTTCTGCACTTGAATTTTGGAACAAAAAACTTTAGAACACATAAGTCTTCAGAGTCTTTCTGCACTTGGTCTTCAGAGCCTTCCGCCTTCAGAACTTCAAGTCATGAGAGTCTTCAGCACTTCGGTTCTCTTCTTCAGAAGCTTCGTAATCTTCAGAATCTTGACCACTTTCAGAGAGCATCCACAAGAGCATTGCAACAGCAATATCCGCATCCTTGGATCTGACTGGCCATGATCAGATACAGAAGCATTCTTGCTTCTTGCGACTTGTGTCACACATAGTAACTTCGCATATTATCAATTACGCACATCTGGCTAGTGCTTGTTGGATCTGATATCTTCTATGATTATGATCTGCACACAACACACGTTAGAACATAAAATAGTTCTTTCACAAATACGTATTATTATCATCAAAACATAGATTGACTTGTAGAGACAACTCTTGCTCTCATAATCTCCCCCTTTTGATGATGACAAAACCAAGTATTTTGATTGAACATTTTATACAAGGTAATCACCAAAACAAACATATTCAGAGTCTGGAACAACAGCTCCCCCTGAATGTGTTATCCTCAAAGTTTTATCTGTGATCATCTAGAATCTTATATGATCCAAAGATATACAGAATAAAAACTTGAGTTGCTAGAACAAAGAATAGAAAAGGACTATTTCTCTATCTTGTCTTTAAGGAGACAAAAGTCTTCAGCATCTAGACTAGTTCATCAGAACTTCCATCTTCAGATCTTTAAAACTCAGTTCCTTTGTAGTCGTATCAGAGCTTGTAATCTTTAGAGACTTCTGAAGCATTTCTACTTTTCAGCAGATTCATTTAAGCACAAACAAATCAGTTCTTATCTGATAACATAGCCTCGCTATTCATCAGAGACAGATCAGAGCTTGTAATCTTCAGAGACTTCTGAAGCATTTCTACTTTTCAGCAGATTCATTTAAGCACAAATAGATCAGTTCTTATCTGATAACATAGCCTCGCTATTCATCAGAGACAGATCAGAGCTTGTAATCTTTAGAGACTTCTGAAGCATTTCTACTTTTCAGCAGATTCATTTAAGCACAAACAGATCAGTTCTTATCTGATAACATAGCCTCGCTATTCATCAGAGACAGACATTGTCTTTTAAGAAACTCCCCCTGAGTTTCAGACTATGTGAAGATTTTAGATTTTGCAATTGAATCTTCTGGGTAGTCTCCCCCTAATTTCGATAAGTCAGATATTGGGATCTTCAGAATCGTAATTCAGAATGGTAAGTTTTTAATCGCCAATATAGATCATGACTTTTTTAGAGTTTTACTTTTGAACACAGGTCTTCATCTCAGAACCTTGTTACTGTCACAACTCAGTGGTTTATCAAAGCTTGATTTTTGATCAGATACCAATTGAAGGTTAATTTTTGTGATAAATGAACGCTTGATTCTGAATCTGGTACACATGATTTGATTTTAGTATGGTACCAAGTGATGTGTTGAGTCTTATACCAGAGTATGTTGAGTCTGATACCAAGTGAGGGAATTCTTTTCATACCATTTGATGAGTATTTCCTTAATGTGATGAAATTAATACCAATGAAGGTATTTTGACAATAATTCACAGCTTTGCTCTGATTGATATTACTGTAGACTGATTCTGTTACCAATCCTTGTGTATACTGAGTCTGATTACCATTTGTTGACTTAGTCTGATACCAAATCATTTCTTCTTGATTGATTCTTGGTAGACATCAGAACTACTTGTTCTTGGATCTTCAATCCGGATCTTCAGACAGTTCTTTGACTTTAGATTCACACGGTTCTTCTGAATAAGTATCTTGAGATATATACTTTGTCTTGACTGCTTTCAGAGTTTCCTTCTTCTGATTCATATTCTTAGACAGCTTACAGCTTCTGAACCAAGTGAGACAGAGATCACAATAAACTTTGACTTTCAGACAGTTCTCAACTTCACGAAGTGTACAACTTCTATCATATGACCAACAGTTCATAAGAACTTCTAACAGAATTCTTCTTTCTTGACCTATTCTTAGAATACTTAGAATGCCTAGTGAACTTGTTCAGAGTTCCTCGGTTAAACATCAAACAACAAACGTTAGTAGTAACGCATTTTATATGACTAATTACTTGTTTGAGTTGCATTCTTTTCTTTTCTTTAAGATTTCTTTCTTTCTTTCTAATCAATATTCATATATTCATCAATCAAAATCATATTCTTTCTCCCCCTTTTTGACATCATCAAAAAGTTATAGAGCATCTGAGCATTTAAGCATATATAGATCAATATGATAGTGAACATAAATAGACTCAAGGGATGTTATCATTTAAGCATTAATCATAAGCATTAAACATCGTTAGAGATTAGTCATAGCATTTTCTAGATGGAATTTTAACGCAGAACCACAAAATGATTTTAAAATATAAGGCATAGGTTAAGCTTAATCCTAAAAGGTCAAGGTAATCAAAACATAGACCTAATGACGATGGGTTCCTAAGGATTAGACTAAAAGGAGCATAATGATGATGAGGAAGGTGATAGTAAGCTTTCAGAATCATCAGTTCTTGAGGTGTGCAGCTTTTCTTTTGCTTGAGTAATTGCCAGCCTCTTGCTTTTCAGAATTTCTTCTGAGATCCATTCATGGAACTCAGTCCAGATATTTCTTATTTCCATAGGGTCCACACAGGAACTAGAAGCATCCACTAAGTTTTGGATTTTTGTGATGGCATTATCCTTAAAGGATGTTAATGCATCATTCACCGTTTTTTATCTTTTTGATGAGGGTTCTCCAACATCAGTATCTTTCTGCTTCTTACTTACTCTCTTCCAATCTGAGAGCTCTTGAAGTACATCAGGAATATTCTCCATGTTAATTCATACACTGATGTCTTCATCCTTAAATTGTTTCAGATAGTTCCCGACTTTTGTCTAATTGTGAGTGGCAAATTTTGGAAATCCTTCAACCGAAACCCTTGGTGTCAATGTTAATTTCCTAAAAGATGTGTTATCCAGAGCAGAGTTTTCTATTTTAAGATTCTCAAACCTGAGAATTTTTCCAGCGCTTTTAAGAAATTTTCTTGACTCTCCCTCATTAATCAAAATATCTTCAATTCCTCCTGATTCCACCAAGATGTCAGAAATAAGTCTTCCATACGGAATATGTCTGTCCTCCGTGACAGAACATGTTCTGGAGTTTCTTATGGCTTCCTTCAGAAGTTTGAAGAGAATTGCAGGAAGATGCATCTTGATTCCCTTAAGAAGGAGAAATAGGACACATTTTTTAGTGTCGTTGAGTTGGTTTGAGGGAAGATGGTGAAACACACTTCATTGGAGGATTCTAAACCATACTTGTAGAGAATCCTTTATATTAGAGAATATTGAGTTCTCTGCATCAGCTACAGTATTTTCTTTGAAAATGCTAGCCAGAACCTTAGCCTATTTTTCCTCGTTTAGTTGGTTCTTAGTGATTCTCACACCACTGTTGTCATGCATCAGAAGATCTGCAATAGTCTTCTCAGAGATGAAGACTTTTCTTCCAAAAACAAAAGAGACAATGAGGGTATTGGATGTGTTGGTGTGAATCCAGAAATCCTTAACCAGATGACTGTAAGTTGGTTCTTCCAACCTCTTGAAGTAATTACTCCATCCTTGAGTTTCCATTGAGGAAGTAATATTACATCCATTTGACTTTAGATTGTTAAAGTTTACAATCATTTCTGACAAAACGACGAGGTTGTCAACTAGAATTTTTATGGTTGTGGGAGTTGAAGCATTTTGGGAAACGGAGGCCATTGTAGAGGATGATAGGATGAAGGAAATAGAAGGTATTTAGGCAGAGGATTCAGATGAGTAAGGGTTGAGTTGGTGATTTAGGGTTTGATACTTTTATAGATGAATGAGCAAAGTATTTTCTTTGGAGAATTTGAGAGGGCAACGGTTGATTTTTCCTAGAAGCACTAAGTAACGTGGGAGAGGAGGTTTAATGATTAACTTCTTTAATGAGGACAAATTATCCAATCAAGAGTCGTGAATTAACTCTAGTGAGTGATAATGGTAACCGTTACTCAATTATGACCTAAGAGGGATTCGTGGTGTCTAGATAATCCAAATTTTTTGTGTGAATTTTATTAGTCACTTAAGATGCTTAATTATTTCTTTTTAATTTCCAATAAGTTAATCAGCAATAAAGAGACATTTAAGAGGATGAGCAATTCATAGTTAGGAATATTTTAATAATTGATCATGGAGATACATATCCATTTTAAGCACATAATATAATCAAATAGGAACCTTAATTAACCTATGATTCTAGGAGGACTGACTTCCTATCTTAGACTGTGAATGTCATAGTTCGACAGAACTCAGGAAGGATCTTCTTAGTCATTTCATTCCTTCTGCAATGACTAACTACTCCCTGTAGATCAAGAATGTGGAAGATGACCCTACAGTATGGAATTTGAATGATTGTGTCTTCCCTAGACAGATTAATTTCTTCCTTTAGATGAGTGTACATGGATTGGGGTAGGTTTATCTTGATCCTGGACACTAGAAAGAAAATGAATAATCTTTCTTTGTCAGGCAACCATCCTCCTCCTCTTTCACTTGGTCTTAAATTAGTTATCATTAGATTGTACCAATCTTTAGCAATTGGAGCGAGGGTGCAAGGTTGAGTGGGACGCCCTTCTGTTTCGAAAATGACGTGCAAATTCCTGTCAAAACTATGGTTGTTGATATTTCTTTCCACAGACACACCATCTTTAACACATCTAATGGCTTTAGCTATGATAGTAGGGTTGATCAAGACTAGACAGCCAGCAACCACAGACAGAATAACATTCTTGCCAAGATCATGTTCTAGTGTCCGAGCGTTTGCCCAAAACTCAGTCACCCGTTTAGGGAAGACAGGTCCAACAAGCATGGAGAAATAATTTTCCCAGTTATGGAATTTAATTCCAGAGAAGACGCTTGTTTTATTGAGTTGAGATAGATGGTTCAGGTTTAGAGTGTATTCTTTTAGGAGTTCGAGGTCAGCAGTTTCTCCTTTGATATTGTGTGAAGACATTTTGAACAGGATAGTTGAGGAAGGAAGTTCAAAGCTACTAGGTAGTTTGGATAGTGATTCTTTCTAGGAACGGGGTAATGTTGTGAGGATACCTAAGTAATGATAGCTATTTATCAAGCTTGGAACACGCGAGGTCATCATTTCCGAGACAAGCAATGAATAGCTGAGATGGTCAGCTAGAAGGACATGCGATAGACTAAATCGCCGTAAACCTATGGGTAGCAGAGTAGTAGCTGACATACGTAATTATAACTATTTATTTAATTCTTAAAATTTTCTAATCATAAATGCGTAGGAATCTTATTATAGTTTCAATAAACTTAATATGTCAGTGAGTGACGAAGTTCAAATTATTGCTTACTGTTTTAAATTCCAAAAAGAGGATGAACGAAGACAAACATACCTTAGAGATTTTGAAATCTTTTTACAGCAATTCTGAGTGTTTTCCAATCTGATTCTGAGCTTCTGATCATTATCTTTTAGCTTCTGCTTCCTTCAGAGTAATCTGATGTCCACCGAACTTAGATTTCTAGTTGAGAACTGGAGTCAACTTTCTCTTCAGATGACCACTACGTTCTATTGTTCAGGAGTATTCATCTGGTTTCTGAAGGTAATCCTCAAAGGACTGATTTTCAGAGGGTCACTGAACATAAACTTCACATGACACAGTTTGCATGACAATCTTTGTTCTTGCAAGGCTGATCTAACTTGTTTACAATTAGTCTATCAACATCATATTTTCTTCTAAAAGAACGTCAACTGATTTCCTCATTCTGAAAACATCAGCAACTAAAATCCTTTTGACTTCAAGGGATGACTTTAGTTAATGCGTCAGATTGAACATCTTCTGATTTCAGATTAAAGAAGTTCTGAGAAACTCATCAGATAGAATCTGATCAATCACAAATGGTTCAACTGAGATAGAATCTCAAGTTATCAGAACATAGTTATATTTACTTGGTCAAAACTCTAAGTGTTCATTCTTGATCAAGTACTTGATGAATCTGTGAAAATCTTCTTCCTGAATATTCTTTCAGTTTCCTGCATAGCTTCTAAGAAAACAATATCCAGTTCTTTTGTTTTCTGAATTCTGCATACTTCATTCTGAAGTTCAGCATCATAGAACAACAATCTTTCTTCTTTACATGAAGAAGTTCTGAATGAGTTTTTATACGAGAAAGTCAAGGGTGGACCTAATCCGTTTCTTGAAAACATCTCAAAAACTCATAAAGAATTAATCTTCAGCAAACAAGATTTCTTGTTTTCTGATGATTCAACTTTGAGCAAATACGTGGTTCATCCATACGTATCTTCCAAGATAAGCATTCAACAGATACTACTTCTTATCTGATGAATCTATCTTATCAGCTGATTCTTCAATCTTCATTAAAACTTTAGTGAGGAAGATTTAGTTGTTTGACAACTGCAAAACTTTCAGAATCAGTGATTTGCTCAAGTACTTCAGATTGATTACAATTTTGTACGCAGTCATCTTATGAACTGTTACAGAAATTGTAAGTGGATTTCAATCTCACCCAGAGTATTTCTACGCACTGCATCTGGATATTTTTCTGACACTGTTAAGTGTTTGATATCCATCAATAATAGAACAAGGGGCTCTGATACCAATTGAAGGTGCGAGAAAGACACAAGAAAGGGGGGTTTGAATTGTGTATTTACTCTTTTAACAACTTTTCGCTTCTTGTCAATAAGACACTTTACGTTACATCAGAGTTCGTTGAGAGATTCTGACTTGCGAAGTTATATTCAGACTTGGAAATGCTTGAAGCCTGAGAAACAATAAGAGTCTGAAAGTTGTGTGCATCATTCAGAACTTCCAGAGCGAAAGCTTATCAGAGTTACAAGGTTCTGACTTGCTTATGTAAGGTTCTGATATTCAATATAGAAACATAAACAAAGACATTAAGCATAAGAGTAAAGGACACACGATATATCCTGGTTCACCACAAAGGCTAATCCAGTCCACCCTCCCCATGTGATTTCTCCTTGAACACAAGGTGTTCATCCACTATAATCAATCTCGATTACAGATGCATGGGCAACAGCGGGTGATTCACAACTTGCACAGCCGCACTGTGACTAACTTGCAATGAACCATTCAGGGATTCAACTTAATGATTATAACGAACATTGACCTGCAGATTCCAATCTCACAAGATCTACTAATAGGCTTTCACAGCTAGACGTCAGGGATTCATCGCAATGATATAATGCTACTGACCCTATTTCAGGATTTTTCCACAATGACATCTCGCCATTGTCTTCTCGAGTCTCCGGTCACACTGACCACTCAAGGAATCCTAATTCACCAAGAATTAGTTATACAGGAGATTACAATAATGCTTCTTAACAAGCAGATTACTCCTAAGTTTAAGTACAAAGAACACACAAGTGTTCAAGCTAGATGTGAGCAACAACTCCTTGTTATCCTAAGAAACTATAAAGATGTATAATGATTTGACAGTTTGTTGACATCTTGTAGATCTTCTTCTTCTTCATCTTCTTGGGTGAGCAAGCTTTTAGCAACAACTCCTTGCTTCAGATCTTCAAGGTAGTGCTGACGAGAAGGTGGTTGATGACTTGACTGATTTGCAATGTTTTCTTCTTCATCAACAGCTTCTGTACCAATTGATTGTTGTTGTGTTGAATGATGATCTTTGAGCTTCAACAACAATGGCCATGTGTAAATAGTGATAGCTTTTGATATTTAAGTGTTACAACGAGAACTCATCGTTGTTGCTATCTTCACACAATGACTTGATCAATTCACCTTTGATGGAATGAATCGATACCTTCAAAAGGGAATACTCTTTCCTTTAAATAGCCCAGTAGAAATATAGTCGTTTGGAATACTGTTGGCTGTTGGAAAAGAGACGTTATGTAATAATTAGCTATACTGACACATCTCCTTTTACTGTGGGAGAAGTGATGGGATATATCTTTCTTGGGCAGTGTGTACAGTTGTTCACAACGGTAATATTTGACTTCCAAACTTCAGAGGCTTCTGATGGTAATTTGATGAAGCATGAGTAGAGACTTCTTAACAGGATATCTGATATGTCAAGTCTTCAGTCATTTGAAGAAGTCCATTAGGAATCAGTCTTCAGAACTTCAGCACTTGTGTTTAAGAATATTATCCTTTACTTTTTCAAGTCTTCCGAAACTTCAGAACTTGTCCATTAGGAATCCGTCTTCAGAGTCTTCTGCACTTGACTTTTGGAACCGTAAACTTCAGAACACATAAGTCTTCAGAGTCTTTCTGCACTTGTTCTTCAGAGCCTTCCGCCTTCAGAACTTCAAGTCATGAGAGTCTTCAGCACTTCAGTTCTCTTCTTCAGAAGCTTCGCAATCTTCAGAATCTAGACCACTTTCAGAGAGCATCCATAAGAGCATTGCAACAGCAATATCAGCATCCTTGGACCTGACTGACCATGATCAGATACAAAAGTGTTCTTGCGACTTGTGTCACACATAGTAACTTTGCATATTATCTATTACGCACATCTGGCTGGTGCTTGTTGGATCTGATATCTTCTATGATTATGATTTACACACAACACACGTTACAACATAAAATAGTTCTTTCACAAATACGTATTGTTATCATCAAAACATAGATTGACTTGTAGAGACAACTCTTACTCTCACACACTGTGCCTATTCGTGTTGCATACTTGATTCACAACATTTTGATTAATACTCAGATTGATGTGGCTAGGATTATTGCTGATGATATGCGCGCTGTTGTTGAGAGCGGAATCAAACCAGGGTCATGAGCTAATTGCCCCTTGGTTTTCCCATGTTTAATCATGGCCTTGTGTGTGCATTCGAGACAATTATGTGGATAAGTTTTGCAGGCCTAAGAGCATGAGAGGAGGACAAACTTCTGGTGCTGGTGCTGGTACAGGTTCAGGAGCTGGTGAGGCTTCCGGTTCTAGAGTTACGAACTCCCAAGGCTTTGACCTGTTTCAGAGGGAGTTCTGTAACTAAAACTGGGAGTGGATGACGGCTACTCAGCATGCCTTGATGGATATACATGACTCTATGCAGGTGTTACAACTACAGTACTGTGAGCCTTCAGTGGAGCGGTCAATGATGACTAGGGAGCAGTTCCTAGCTCATGCTGGTTGGCCTGAGGCCAGGCCACACTTTAGAGAAGGGGCAAATGTAGCTGATTTTGGTTAGGCAGATGACGCTGAGGAGGTTGGTTCTGATGATGGTTCTGGATCTAGAGAGGAGGTCGATTTGGATGAGGAGACCGAGTCCGAAGAGGACTAGTTTTTGATGTTGGATATTTTGAACAAGGTCTTAGGCTACTTCCTTTGGTGCTACAAAGTGAAGTTTTCTGTTTAGCTTAGATCATTGCTATATTTGTATTGTTTTATTGTATTCTCTTTTGTATTGTACAATATCCACTTGGTGGATTATTTTGGATAATGTTTGTATGTACCACTTTTGGGTACTAGTACTTTTGTTGGTGTTTTTACACCATAATATTTTAATGTTATTTTCAGTTGAATTCTTTAGTTCACGAATATTCAACTTTCGTTTGTTTATGTTGTTTAAGAGTTGAATTATTCAGTTTAGGGATGTTCAACTCTAATAGTTTTTTTATGATTGTTGGTAGTTTGTTTTTCTTTTTAATGTTTTCCTTTTTGGTGATTAAATGTGAGAACTTCTACATTGGTTGCTATTTGCTAAAAGTATCCAATGAAGATTCTCCCAAGTTTGGATGGTGATGATAGTATTTGATCATGTAAATGCAATCAAGGTACATGGTGGTTACCTCTTTCTAGGATGCTAGAATGCTTAAGATTTTTTTTTCTTTGTGCAAATGTGATTTTGTTTCATTTTGCAACTTTGTTTGAATGCTTGTTTCACTTAGGTTCCAATAGCCACAAATTTGTGAGAAACTTCCATTGTTTACTAAATGCATCGGATGACTGGTAAATTTTGTTTAATATATTTGATTCATGCTTAATCTTGTGATTATTTTGATTTTGTGGAAGCATTAGAAATGATCAATGCAATTGTTGATATTGAGCACAACCATATATCCAAAAGTAACTTACCCGTGAGTAGTGAGTATTTCCTAACCCCTTTGAGCTTAATAGTTTAGATCCTAATTTAGTGATGAACTTAGTGTTTGTACATAAATCAAAAGTTACTTCATCATTGAATTGTGTAGGATTCTAAAAAAATTTCTTAAACCTTTGAAAAATGTCCTAAATTGTTTTCCTTGCCATAAAAAGCAAGGAGAGTTCACTTGAGGTTTGGTTGAATTCAAGTTGGGGAGAGTGAAAAGAAAGTGGTAGGTGTCATACCCTAAATTTTGACCAGGCATTTTTATTTTCTCATTTCATCTGTCTATATTTTATACTATGTCGTCTGCATATAATATCATATATTTTCTTCATGAGTATTTTTTTTGAATTATCAGCCGGAATTAACGTGTTAAATTTTTCAGGTATTTTTGGTCAAACTGAAAAGTCAATTGTGCTTAAAATCAGTGTCCGGGCAATTTTTAAATCAAGTTCGCAGACGACGGTGTTTTTTTCCTTTGTTTCACGTAATTTAACCCGGTGTGCGCAATTTTTACTTTTTCAAGTTCCGGTCGTCTTTTTTGACTCATCTGAGCCTTTTTACCAGGTTTTTTCTCTAACTCGTCTGAGCCTTTTTATCGGGTAAAATTTCACAATTTGATCGCGCAATGTATTTTTTCAATACTTAATATTTTGTACTGATCATTTTGGTGTGTCCATTTTTATTTTTTTCGGACGCGTCGACACCGGACGATTTTATCCTTTTTAACCGGTTTCAATATTAATTTTAATTAATAGTTATTTTTATTAATTAATTTTATTATTTTAGACTTATTTTATATTTTGTCTTTTTCTAAATATATAATAATGTTTATTTTTCTTACTAACTTATTTATTTTTTCTAATAACCTATTTATTAAAATCAAATATGAATATATAATTTTACAAAATGACATCATCAAGATTACATCACATGGCCTACATCACTAATTCAAAATAAATGACTAAATACATATTATATCATTTTTCACTAACTTAGTCTTATTTCTAAACTTGATCACCAAGTTTCTTTTTCCTATAAATACCACCATTTCATTCATTCATTCTTACACCAAAACAAGCATAGCCTTTGTTTTCTCTCTTATTTTCCCTCTTCAAATTTTGAGCTTCATAAGGAGTGCAAGGGTGGAATTTCAACTCCAAGCAACTTCCACTCTAATCAATCATTATTTGGAAGGTAAGGATTCTCCCTTTGAAACTTCATGAAATATGCATTATTTACATCCATTTAAATTCATGATATGCTTGTTATAATTACATATTTGAATTCCTCATGAAATTCCCTTCAAAATGGTATATTGGAACATGTGATTTGGTTAAAAAATGAGAGAGTTGTGTTTGGAAGAAGTTGTTGATCATGTAAAAATTCTGCTACTGTCGCTGCAATAGACAGCGCTGTTGTGCAACAAGCGCTGTTAAAACCTGTTGTTTTTGTTCCTCTACGCTGTGATACACACCGGTGCTGCCCAGGAGCGCTGTTAAAAGTCTGTTGCTTATTTTCCTGCGCCACAATTTACAAATACCTTGCCAGGAGCGCTGTTAAAACTCTTTGCTTTATATATTATTTATTTTTTAGTATCTTTTTTATTTATTTATTTATTTTATTTTCTTATTTATTTTTAACCAAATATTTATTTCAACTTCTTCTTTTTAATAATATTTTCTTTTATCTTAGTTATTTTAATTTCTTATTTATTTTCCTTTAAATCATTTATTTTATCTCTTTATTTTCCTAAAAATCCTTTTAATCACTTTATTAAACTTTCTTTTGGTTACTTAAACTTTTGTCATTTAAAATATGATTATACTTTAGTTAAATCTTTCATTTATTATCTTTAATGGAAAAAAAAAACCTTAAACATATTTATTACCTTTTAATTTATTAATTCCAAGGATTTTTTTCATTTCAAACACACTTTGTTTATTCTCTAAATATTGTACTTCTTTTGTGAATTTTAGCTTGACATAATCTTTGTACATAATGGGCATCCCTTAAGGTGTAAGCCCCAACCCTTTTGAGTATAAATAATTTTTGGGCCACTATTAGAGTGTAAGTCCCTCCACTTTTTTTATTCAATCATGTTTAAATATATTTGGGCCTCCACTTGAGTATAAGTCCCTTTACTTTTGTTTCACCACACGATGCTTTCCCGTGTATGTTTATTTATCAACACGATGTTCTTCCGTGCATGTTTTATTTCACATGACGTTCTTCCATGTATAATTGACTCTGATTTTATAGGCATCCCTTAAGGTGTAAGCCCCAACCCTTTTGTAAAAAACCAATTGGGCCTCTCCTTGAGCTGTAAGCCCCAATTTACTTTCAAAATACTTTCTCTTTTGATTTTGAGATATACTGTTGTTTTCAATTTTTCTTTGTTGAACAACTAACCAAAGAGTATGGAAGCTCTACAACCGAGTAAGTGTTTATATGCTTTCTTTACCCGCTTTCATATATATAACTGTATTGTGGGGCTGTTTCACTGTAAGTCTTCTTTCATAAACTCATATCAACTGTGTAATACTAGTATAAATATTTAGAGTTTCCCCGACAACTACGTCTAGAACCAGACAAAATCTCGTCTCCTTACATCCGACGTTCTCCCGGATATTTCAACATAGCTTAAACAATGAGAATTTTCTTTTACAACAATTTTAGACAACTAGATCTAAGAAATTTCCCCCTTGAACAGTTCATATACAGAAGGCCATTGTTCCAAGTGAAACCCCTTCTGAAACTGTTCATCAGCCTCCTCTTGGGCTTATTGCAAGGACCCACAGGCTTCCTAAAAGCATCCCCGCCTCCTCTTGGGCGTTGTACAAGGACCCTACGGCTTCTTAGAAGTTTTCACAACCTCCTCTTAGGCTTCGTATAATGATTCTTCCTCAGCGAAGATAGCCTCCTCTTGGGCTTCGTACAAATTGTCCCTCGGCTTCCTAAAAGTTATTCTCGCCTTCTCTTGGGCTTTGTACAAATTGTCCCGACGACCTCTTAGAGGTATAGGAACAGAAATTAGTCATCTTACTAGAGCAGTCTTTCAAAAGAGTCTAGTTCTTCACACCGAAAGCGTACTTTCTCTTAGGCATAGTACAAAATATGAAACTCTAGACTTGGACAGTCTAATTCCCTTGAGTCCAAAAAACATTCTCAAGTTCCCTACAAACCTAGGAAGAAACCCAAGCTTCTCTCATGAGAGCTCTTTACTTGGACCTGCCTAGGGATCTCAAAAATCCTTAACAGTAAGATAGCCTGCTCTTGGGCCTTGTACAATGATTCTCCCCAGCGGAGTTAACCTTTTCAGATTCTCTTGTTGAGTCAACCTTTAGCCTCCGTCTTGGGCTTTGTACAAGACACACACAAAACACTCTCTTGTTGAGTATAAAAGGTTCTCTTGTTGAATCAACCTTTAGCCTCCGTCTCGGGCCTCGTACGAGATACATACAAAAACACTCTCTTGTTGAGTCAAACCCTTTTAACCTCCAGCTTGGGCGCTGTCCAGGATACACATATAAACACTCTCTTATTGAGTAAGTTAGCCTCCTCTTAGGCCTTGTATAAAGAAATCTCCGGATGAGTCAATCAACCTTTTAGCATCAAAATATGCTTTGCTCACGGCATACAAACATCAACAATTCCTCTTTAGAGATGACAAAATCCCTCTTAATTAGGCCCCCTTTAGCTTCACATCTTGGGCTTTGAACAAGATACAAACATACCCTTTAGCTTCATGTCTTAGTCTTTGAACAAGACACCAAAGCAACCCTTTCCTATTTTTTAACATCTGACGCTTTCCCGGATATTCCTTTTCTTTTCATCCGACGCTTTCCCGGATATTCCTTCTATTTTCATCCGATGTTTTTCCCGGATATTTATATCTCAATCTTTAATCTTTTCACAAATTCAAATCAATTCCCACAAACACCCCTTTAGCTTCAATCTTGGGCTTTGAACAAGACACAAACAAACAAACCCTTTTTAGCTTCAATCTTAGGCTTTGAACAAGACACCAAATATCTTTTTCCTCCCTTAGAATAGGAGGAACTACGATTGCTCTGATTTCCCGGTTTTCTTTAACGGGAATACGTAGGCATAAGATTGTAAAATCTTAGCGAGCACACTAAACAAAAACCTTAGGTCCAGTACCTTACCAAAAACATCAAAAAACCCGAAAACAACAAAAATATCTTTTCAACATCTCTCAACCTTCCCAAAGGAGAAACTTTTCCTTCTACAGACAAACACCATCAAGTAGAAAACATTAGAACAGTAGAAAATTGCTAATAACCCATGGATAACCATGTATAGGATGGGTAATTGACAACTCCCCATTGTATAACCTGACCCCGAACTCCCCAATCTCTTAGCATTTGTTAAAGAAAACATTTGCGTGCAAGGTTAGTTTGAGATAGCTTCCCTTTCCTTTCCAGCTTCATAGGATAAATAAGAAATCAAAAAGTAGCACTCAATCCCATTCGCAGGCAGATGTGGGCGGTCACGAAAACCGCGCTACAGTAGGTTACTAAAAAATTTTGAAAAATTTCAAACAAGCTTTAATAAGAAAATTGTGAACATGAATTGAAAAAAAAAAGAAAAGAAAAATCATGCTTGTTTGAATAAGAAAAAAATAGAAAATGAATAATGTGCATAAAGGGTGTTGGAAGGGTGAGCAATTGAGAAAAAAAAATATTGGATGAAGTTGTAATGTGTACATAACCTTGTATAGTGAATGTTTCTTTTGCATTGGCAACTTTGAATCCATGGCCTTATAAATGTCCCTTTGTTGTGAACCAAACTACGCTACAACCTTTAAATACCTTAGTAATCTTCTTGCTTCCGTGAATTCTTTGATGATTGATTAGATGAATGTATGAATTGGATTGTATTTGCATTGTTTGTCAGGTGAGTGAAATTGCCCTGCGGTTGCAAACACGTTAATTTCTTCCTTCTTATTCGAATAGGGGTGTTATAGTGATTCAAGCCTGAGAATTTAGTTGTTAATTGAAGCATTGCATGGTATTTGTTTAAGAACTAAATTCTTTTTCATTGTTTGATTCTAGAAAGTGGTGAAAATTTCTTGTGTGCATTTGTTTGTTTATTTGAGCCATAAATCCATTCTTGGTTGAATTAAATGCTTTATCAAATCCTCTTGTTTTAAATGAGAGGTATACTTTGCTTGAGGACAAGCAAAGATCTAGTCGGGGAGAGTTTGTTGAATGCCAAACATGTCTTAAATTGATCCATATTTGTTGGCATTTTTCATCTCATTTGTTATGATTTGTTGGATTTACTCCATGCTTTCATGATATTATTTAATATTGTAGAAAATACCTTTGGTTGCTTTGATTTGTGTGTTATTGTGCAGAAATTAGGCATAAAAACATCAAAGTGTAAGACACAAGTAATTGGACAAGGAAACCAAAGAAAAAGAAGAGATTCACCATGTTCGTTGGGCGAACATCCAGCGAGGAGTAGCAGGGAATGTTCACTAGGCTAGCTCATGGCGAAGCCCTAGCGAACCATCTCAAAATGATGGCAGTAGGAAAAAGGCACTAAGTTCGCGGGGCGAACTGGTAGCGAATATTCGCTGGGCAAAGTTACAGCGAAGGACCGGCAAACTATCTCAGACTGAAGTCAGTAGCTAAAGGACCATAAGTTCGATGTGCGAACTTGTAGCGAAGTAGTTCGCATGGTGAAGAATTCCTCGCACAACGAACTTTGTAATTCTTCAGGGGTGGTTTTACTGTTCAGAGGCACTTCAAGTGCCATCAAGTGGAGTTCGCTGGGCGAAAAAGGAGTTTGCTGGGCGAACTTAACAAATTCTAAAAGTACTATATAAGTACTTTTCCCACGTTTTGGGGATCACAACCCATTTTTCACCTAGAAACTTCATTTCTCAACATTTCTTCACCAAAAGGTGATATTTTGCAAATAGAAGCTGGATTCGTATCCGAGTTTGATTCTTTGACGTGGATGCTCATTCATCTTCTTCCATTCATTTTAAAGCAAGCTACCATGGTAATGGGTAGCTAATTTCCTTTGTATCAAAGGTAGAGGTAGTCTACCATTAGCTTTATGTATTTCTTTTGATTGGCCTTGTATGTGAACAAGTGATGATTAATATATGATGAATATTTTTGTTCTTAATGATCCATTCTTATTTTTTAAAACCTTAGACATAGATTTTGTGAAACTTGACCTAAAATATTCATATATCAATTTATATATTGGAGAGATCGGTCTATGGTTGATAGTTTCTTTGTGTTGAACTTAAAGCTTACTATATTGGTTGTTATATGGAGAGATCGTGTAGCGATGAAAACGGTATTTCTCACGGCGCCGCTCTAGAGATAGACGGTGTTGAGAGAATACGCGACGATATTAATCGGATCCGACTTCACAAGCAAGATTGAAAGAATATGTATAAGTTAGGGAATATGAAAACTACTTTTGATATACTTTGTTAATCAAACACTTTAGAATTTATAAGTTTTGCTACTAAAAACGTGACAATTTATGAACAAAACTTTGAAAACCCTTTTTCTTGAAACGATAAACTATTAAATGACAAGCATCAAGATATCGGAAAATCCCTGTGAAGACGATAACAAACACCCACCTATATTACGATTCGAACTGATGCCCAACAAACTCCATGAAGGCTGCTTAGTAGGGAAGCAATCCAAAAAGTCGTTTGTTTTGACTATGCCAATGAGGTCCTCTTGCATACTATAAGTAGTACATTCAGATGTATGTGGCCCATTCGGGAATCATACCATTGGTGGAAACATGTATTTTGTCTTATTTGTCGATGTGTATCATCGAAAGCTTTGGATTTATGTGATCAAGCGAAAGGGAGAAGTATTTGTAATATTTAAGAGATTCAAGATACTTGTCAAAAACCAGAGTGAAAATAAGATTAAGGCTCTGCGATCAGATAGAGGTGGTGAATACAAATCCAAAATGTGTGAAGAGTTATGTGTAGAACATGGCATCGATCATGAGGTAATTGCTCTTTACATGCATCAATATAATAGAATAGTATAAAGATGAAGCATGACCATATTGGATATGGCGAGATGCATGTTGAAGCAGAAGAACTTGCCAAAGTCCTTATGGGGCGAAGCTTTCACCACTGTTGTTTATATTCTGAACAGGTGCCCTAACAAGAAACTGAAGAACAAGGTTCCTGAAAAAGTGTGGAGTGGCAAACGACCATCAGTGAGTCATCTGAAGGTATTTGTCTCTATTTTCTACAAGCATATTTCTGATACTAGGAGAAGGAAGCTTGATGATAAGAGTGAACTTATGATTCTGGTAGGATATCATAAGACTGGAGCATACATGCTATTCAATCCAATGAACAATAAGATCATGATGAGTCGAGACATTGTGATTGATGAGAATTCTTCAGGGGATTGGAATTCAGGCGATGCGGCTAATAAGCCATTGATGGGCTATAAAGTTGATGAAGAAAGTAGTGACCATGAAGAAATTCTAGTCGATAATGTTTCAATCACCATCGAAGTCAAAGAGGACAATCGAGAGGGTGTGTCTAGCACAAGCCAAAGACCTCAATGAACTAGAGTACTCCCAACAAGGCTTCAAGACTGTGAAGTGGTCGGTGATGATGAAGTCACACCAGATAGAGATTTGATTCACTTCACTTTACTTATAAGTACTGAACCAATCAACTACAATGAGGCCTCCAAAGATAAACGATGGAATGAAGCTATGGTCGAAGAGTTACAAGCAATTGAAAGAAATAACACATGGGAGTTAGTCTAATTGACAACACATACAAAACCTATCAAAGTGAAATGGGTGTTCAAATTGAAGCATATTGCTGATGGGTTGATAAGAAGGCATAAGGCAAGATTAATAGCTTGAGGTTTTCTTCAAAGAGCAGGACACAATTACTCTAAAGTATATCTACCTATAGCAAGATTAGAGATTGTTAAATTGGTGATAGCCTATGCATGTAAGCAAGACTGGTCGACATTTCACTTAGATGTGAAGTCAATATTTTTGAATGGCCCTCTAAATGAAGAGGTATATGTCACACAACCTTCTAGGTTTGTGATACAGGAGGAAGCAAGGAAAGTTTACAGGTTGCAGAAAATGCTCTATGGCCTCAAGCAGACACCTAGGATATGGAACAAGAATATCGACTCATACTTGGTCAAATTAGGATTCATCAAATGCAAATCAGAGTATGGTGTCTATGTTTAGGTTGTGGCACAAGATATAACAATCATCTGCTTACATGTCGATGACTTGTTTGTAACTGGAAATAGCTTGGAGAACTTGTCGAAGTGCAAAGAGTTGATGAACAAGAAATTTGAAATGTTGGATCTAGGAAAGTTGTCATACTTCCTAGGCATGGAATTTGAAATGTCGAAGAAATGTATGGTGCTACATCAAAGAAAGTATGTCAAAGAGATACTCAAGAGATTCAGGATGGAAGACTCGAATCCTACATCCTCACTTGTCGAACCAACTTTGAAGTTAGAGAAGAATGGAGAGGAAAACAAAGTCAATGTCACTTTGCTCTAACAAGTTGTCGGATCTCTGAGATATGTGTGCAATAGTTGACCTAATATAGGTTTCTCAGTAGGGTTAGTGGGCAGATACATGAGTGAACCAAGGGTGTCACATATGAAGGCTGCAAGAAGAATTCTGAGATACTTAAAAGGATCGACAAGCTATGGAAATCTACTTCCACGAGATTCTCAAAGCAAAGAAACTAAGATTACTTGTTATTCAGATGCTGATTGGTGTGGAGATAAGGAAGATTAAAGAAGTACAAATTGTTATTTCTTTCAAGTATTCGGTGCCCCGATCTCTTGGTGCTCGAGAAAGCAGTCTGTGGTGGCATTATCATCATGTGAGGTTTCATATATAGCAGGATCCTATGTTGCTTATCAAGCAATTTGGATCAGTTCTATACTGAAAGAGATGAAGGTCAAACTGAAGAAACCTTTGGTAATATAGTTTGATAATAAGGCAGCCATTAATCTTGCAAAGAATTCAGTTCTGCATGGGAGAAGTAAGCACATTGAGGTTAGGTTTCATTTCCTAAGGGAGACGTAAACCAGGGTGAACTTGAAGTGAGGCATTGCTCGAGTGAAACATAAGTGGATGGCATTTTCACCAAAGGATTGAAGATCGATAGATTCCTAACTTTGATAAAGAAATTAGGAATAACTCAGATCGACTATGATTAGTTTGTGTTTGACAATTTGGATTATAGGGGGGTATTTTGTGATATAATCTAACTTGTAGCCCAAGCCTAAGTTAGGGTTAGAGTTTGTCAGTTACTTAGTATACAAGTAACATAGTTGTGGGTGTGTGTGTGTATATATATATATATATATATATATATATATATATATATATTTGTAATTCAGTTTTAATCATCACATTCAATAACAACAATCCTTATTCTTCTTCTTCTTCTTCTTCTTCTCTCCCTCTCTCTCTCTCCCTCTCTCTCCTCTCTCTCTCTCTCTCCCTCTCTCTCTCTCTCTCTCTCTCTCTCTCTCTCTCTCTCTCTCTCTCTTTCACACACACACACACACAAACACACACACACACACACACACGCGCGCGCACACTGTAACGCCCCAGTTTTTGTTAGATTTATTTAATCGAGTCGATTTGATTATTTTTATTATTATATTATTTTATTTTTGACTTTTATTTGGCAATATATTATTTTTCATCGTGATTATGTTTTATCGCGTTTTGGGAGCGTTTGCGAGATATTTGAGTGTAGGGGTAATTTGGTCATTTTACTTTATTTTTCCTAAGTTAGTAACATAGAGAGAAAAATAGAGAGAAAGAAAAAGAGAAGAAGAAAAAGAGAAAGAAGGAAAAGAACAGAAGAAAAAGAGAGAAAAACTTGGGGTTTAAGAAATTGGATCAACCGACATTTCAAACACGATTAAATCGAGTAAGGGTGCGAAACTCGATTATCTTATACTTGTGTATGATTATGTATGTATGTATTTGTTTGTTTTTGGGTTGAAATTGAGTATAGAACCAAAACCATAATAGGTTGAGATTGTTGGAAATTGATTCAAATTGTGTCTGAAATCATGTTTTAATGATCATAATTGCTGAGACATGTTAGATAGGTGTTGTTGTGCAATCTATTGGTAATTTTCTGGTGTGTAGGTGAAAATTGGAGTGATTTTTGGTTGATTTCGCAGCAGAAAATTCTGCAAAAAAATTCTGGGTTGTCGTTGTCGTTACGCGTATCAGGCATGTCCATACGCGTATTGGGTTGGGCAATACGCGTATGGCAGGTGCAATTTGAGGCAATACGCGTATGGAAAACCATTTTTCTCAACCATCTGCTGAAATGCATAATGGTACGCGTATGGGGCTGGGCAATACGCGTATGGCTCAGGGCAATACGCGTATGGCCAGCGAGGGTGCTGAATTTTGCCATTACGCGATTCCTTTTCTTTTTGATTCCATAACTTGTGTTCCGATTATCCGTTTTGAACATTCTTGGTATCTTTGGAAAGCTATTGAGATGTACTTTCTTATTAAAATGGTTTTGAGATTGTTGGCCGATTTAATTATGTTGGGAATTTGGAATAGTGTCATTTTGTCGACTTTTACCGTTTTAATTGTGTGTAATTGATGTGTATCATGCAATGTGCTTTTGATATGGATACCGTATGACTTGTGTGATATTATATGATGTGAATGCATGATTATGGATGTGTATATGTGTGCATTTGAATGTCATGAGTCATTGTATGCCAAGCATCATGATATGCATTCTTGTGATGTCGTGTGCCCTAGTGGGTGTGAGCGACGAAACGATTCCAGAGGGAATCCGCTATAACATCGTGAGCCTTATACCGAGATGACCTAAAGCGATGATTATAGACAATCGTGAGGCTTATACAAAGAGGACCTAAAGCGATCGGATCGTGAGCCTTATACCGAGAGGACCTAAAGCGATCCATAAACATCGTGAGCCTTAAACCAAGAGGACCTAAAGCGACGGGGAACATCGTTTGCCCGACGGAGAGTTACACTATGTAACAAGCGATGATTCCAATAGTTCCTGAGTGAACTAGTGATGAGAATGATGGATGGAACAGTATCGCATTGCATTTGCATAGAGTCGTTGTGTCGGTCTCTTTGCATTTGCATAAATCATGAATGGATTGATTTTGTGTGGAATTGTGAATGGAATTTATGAGTTGAGATACCTATATAAATATATGTTGTTGATAAATGCATTAAGCATGATTGATATTCCTTGGTGATGGATATATGAGATATGCATTGTGTTGTTTTGTGTTTGAATTCTGGTATAAGTTGTGGTGAGAATATTTTACATGTGTATTTCTTTGTTACTACATAATTGTATGCAATTATATTATGATTGTGTTTCTCACCCTTCTGCTGTTTTGAATGCTCTATGAGGCATTGCAGATTAGATGCTGGAGGTCTTTTTGTGAAGCTTAGGTCTTCATTCTTTTGTCGGTCGGCTCTGATATGTAGCACCGGGTAGTCGGGGAGATCGTTGTGATTATGTGTATACGTATATGTTCTTTTTGGATTGTATATGTATGAATCTGTGTATGAAGACAAACTTTTATGTTATGTATATATGAGAGTTTAGTTGCAGATTTTCCGCTTTTATTCTGTACCTGAATAGTGGGTGCTAGGAACTGAGTTCCTCTGTTTGTATTACTACCTAATTGTTGCATATCTTTATGAGCAGGTTTATTGTGTTTTGTCTCAATTGATGTGACGCCTCCGTCTATGCCATGAATGTTTTTATTATACTCTGATTATTTGTTATCGCTTTATCTAATTGGGGGTATAGATTGGGGGTGTTACATTAAGTGGTATTAGAGCCAGTCCTTGTTGGTCGTTGTGTTTGGGTGAGTTGTTTGTTTAACCATAGTTGCTGTTATTGAATATGAATAGAATATGGCTGGTAGGAATGATGCTGCTTTGGCTGCTGCTATGCAAGCTATGGCTCGGGCTGTGTAGGGTGCACCTAATACTGGTGGGAATGATGAGTTCAGGAAGAACAACTGCCTGTCTTCAAAGGAAGATATGATCTTGATGGTGCTCAGATTTGGCTGAAGGAGATTGAAAGAATCTTTCGAGTAATGGACTGTGCAGAGGAAAATAAGGTGAGACTGGGTACTCACATGTTGCAGGAGGAAGCTGATGATTGGTGGGTTAGTACGCGTCATGTGTTGGAAGCTGCTGATGAGGTGGTCACTTGGGCTTTGTTTAGCAGGGAATTTTTGAGGAAGTATTTTCCTGAAGATGTAAGAGGAAAGAAAGATATAGAGTTCTTGGAATTGAAACAAGGTAATATGTCTGTTATTGATTACACTGCTAAGTTTGTGGAGCTTGTTCAGTTTTATCCATATTATGCTGAAGCGACTGCGGAGTTTTCTAAGTGTGTGACGTTTGAGAATGGATTGCGTCCTGAGATCAAGCAGGCAATCTGTTATCAAAGGATTAGAAGGTTTTCAGATTTGGTGGACTGTTGTAGAATTTTTGAGGAAGATATCAAAGGTCGTTCTACTCACTATAAGAGTGTGAACGAAAGGAAAGGGAAGCAACCATTTCGTGGTGGTCCTTATGTGACACCAGCTGATAAGGGTAAGCAAAGGGGTAATTTTGAGAAAAGGCCAAGTGGGGGAGGTAAGTCTAATCCTCTGAGATGTTTTAGGTGTGGTGACTTAGGACATCGTCAGTTTGAATGTAGAAAGGATATGAGGAAGTGTTCCATTTGTGGAGGTTTAGGATATGTTGCAGCTGATTGTAAGAAGAATGTGGTGAAGTGTTTCAACTGTGGTGAACCTGGTCATATTAGTACGAAGTGTCTGAAACTAAAGCAAGCTCAGGCTGGAGGGAAAGTATTTGCATTGGCAGGAACTCAGACTACTAGTGCAGATCGTCTGATCAGATGTACTTGTTTTATTAATAGTACGCCTTTAGTTGCTATTATTGATACCGGAGTGACTCATTCGTTTATTTCGTCTGAGTGCGCGAAGCGTTTGAATCTTTTGTTGTCTTCGATGGGTGGAGAGATGGTTATTGATACTCCAGTAATGGGGTTAGTAACTACTTCTTTGGTTTATTTAAGTTGTCCTTTGACCATTTATGGTAAAGATTTTGAGATGGATTTGGTGTGTTTGTCGTTGGAGGGTTTAGATGTGGTTCTGGGAATGAATTGGTTACAGTTCAATCGGGTTCATATTGATTGTTATCATAAGTTGGTAAGATTTCCTTCTCTTGAAGAAGACGAGGAATCGAGTTTCTTATCTACCAAAGAGTTGAAGAAACTTTTGGTGGATGAAGCTCAGTTGTTCGGGTTTTTTGCATCGTTAACAGTGGATAGTCAAGTTGCACTTGATGTGTTTCCAGTTGTGTGTGATTTTCCAAAGGTGTTTCTGGAGGATATTTCGGATGTGCCGCCAGAAAGAGAGGTGGAGTTTTCTATAGATCTAATTCCTGGTACTAGACCTGTGTCTATGGCACCATATCGTATGTCGGCATCTGAGTTGGTTGAGTTAAAGAAGTAGTTGAATGAATTGTTAGAAAAGAGGTTTGTGAGACCGAGTGTATCGCCTTGGGGTGCTCCAGTTTTATTGGTGAAGAAGAAAGATGGAAGTATGCGATTGTGTATTGATTATCGCCAGCTGAATAAGGTGACGATTAAGAATAAGTATCCTCTTCCGAGAATTGATGATCTGATGGACCAGTTGGTAGGTGCGTGTGTGTTTAGTAAGATTGATTTGAGTTTAGGGTATCATCAGATTAGAGTGAAAGAGGAAGATATTCAGAAGACGGCTTTTAGGACACGATACGGTCATTACAAATATTCTGTGATGCCATTCGGGGTTTCTAATGCGCCGGGTGTGTTTATGGAGTATATGAATCGTATTTTCCATGAGCATTTGGATCGATTTGTTGTTGTGTTTATTGATGACATCTTGATTTATTCTAAGTCCCGAGAGGAGCATGCGGAGCATTTGCGTGTTGTGGTGCAAATTTTGAAGGAAAAGAGACTTTTTGCCAAGTTGTCCAAGTGTGAGTTCTGGTTGTCAGAAGTAAGTTTTCTTGGGCATGTGATTTTAGGTAATGGTATTGTTGTGGATCCATCTAAAGTAGATGCAGTTCTACAATGGGAGGCTCCTAGATCTGTTACTGAAATTAGAAGCTTTTTGGGTTTAGCTGGATATTATCGGAGATTCATTGAAGGTTTTTCTAAGCTAGCACTTCCTTTGACCCAATTGACTTGTAAAGGTAAAGCGTTCATTTGGAATATTCAGTGTGAGGAAATTTTTAATGAGCTAAAGAGAAGATTGACTACAGCTCCGATTTTGATCTTATCGGATCCTAGTGAACCGTTTGTGGTGTATTGTGATGCGTCTTTGATTGGTTTAGGTGGAGTGTTGATGCAAGAAGGTAAGGTTGTGGCTTATGCTTCGAGGCAATTGAGGATTCATGAGAAGAATTACCCTACTCATGATTTGGAATTAGCGGCAGTGGTTTTTGTGTTGAAAATTTGGAGGCATTATCTTTATGGTGCAAGATTCGAAGTCTTTAGTGATCATAAAAGTTTGAAATACTTGTTTGATCAGAAAGAATTGAATATGAGGCAACGGAGATGGTTGGAATTTTTGAAGGACTATGATTTTGGCTTGAATTACCATCCTGGTAAAGCTAATGTGGTAGCCGATGCATTAAGCCGTAAGTCTTTGCATATGTCTGTTTTGATGGTTAAAGAGTGGGAACTTTTGGAAGCATTTAGAGATTTGAGTTTGGTGTGTGAATTGACATCTGACAGCGTGAGGCTTGGTATGTTAAAGGTCACTAATGATTTTCTGTTAACCGTTAGCGAGAAACAAAAGTTGGATGTGAAATTTGTTGATTTGATGACGGTTGGAGATCAAAGTGTGGATGGTGGTTTTAAAGTGGATGATAAGAGTGTTTTGAGATTTCGTGGTAGGATTTGTATTCCTGATGATTCGGACTTGAAAAAGATGATTTTAGAGGAAGGACACCGGAGTAATTTGAGTATACATCCGAGAGCTAATAAGATGTATCAGGATTTGAAGAAGATCTTTTGGTGGTCTGGATTGAAGAGGGATGTGGCTCAATTTGTTTATGCGTGTTTGACGTGTCAGAAGTCAAAGGTATAACATCAGAAGCCTAGTGGATTGTTGCAACCGTTGGATATTCCCGAGTGGAAATGGGACAGTATTTCTATGGATTTTGTGACAGGGTTGCCAAATACACAGAGGGGACATAATGCCATTTGGGTAGTTGTGGATAGACTGACTAAATCAGCGCATTTCATTCCGATTGACATCAGTTTTTCTTTGGAGAGGTTAGCTGAGATTTATATCAGTGTGATTGTGAAATTACATGGTGTTCCGTTGTGTATTGTTTCAGATCGAGATCCGAGGTTTACTTCCAGATTTTGGGAAAGTTTGCAAAAGGCCTTAGGTTCCAAGTTGATATTGAGTTTTGCTTATCATCCTCAGACGGATGGTCAGACCGAGAGAACTATTCAGTCGTTGGAAGATTTGCTGAGAGCGTGTGTTATTGAGCAAGGTGGTGTTTGGGATAGTTATCTTGCGTTGGTTAAATTCACGTATAACAACAGTTTCCATTCGAGTATTGGAATGGCACCTTTTGAAGCATTGTATGGAAGGAGATGTCGAACACCTTTGTGTTGGCATGAATCTGGTGAGAGTTCGGTGGTTGGACCGGAGTTAGTGCAACAGACTACGGAAAAGGAGAAACTTATTCGTGAGAAAATGAAGGCTTCTCAGAGTAGGCAAAAGAGTTATCATGATCGAAGGAGGAAAGATCTTGAGTTTCAAGAGGGCGATCATGTATTTTTGAGAGTTACACCGGTGACGGGTGTTGGTCGTGCATTGAAGTCGAAGAAGCTTACTTCTCGGTTTATTGGTCCTTACCAGATATCCGCGAGAGTGGGTGTTGTGGCTTATCGGGTGGCGTTGCCGCCGAGTCTTTCGAATTTGCACGATGTGTTCCATGTTTCACAGCTTCGGAAGTATGTTCCGGATCCGTCGCATGTGATTCCGATGGATGAAGTTGAGGTAAGAGAGAACCTTACGGTTGAGGCATTACCAGTGAGAATTTTGGATCGCGAGTTGAAGCGGTTAAGAGGCAAGGATATTGCGCTTGTGAAAGTAGCGTGGGGAGGCGCTGCTGAGGGCAATTTGACTTGGGAGTTGGAGAGTCGGATGCGGGAGGAGTCGTATCCGGAGTTGTTCATCTCAGGTAATATTTTCAAGGACGAAAATTTCTAAGTGGGGGAGAGTTGTAACGCCCCAGTTTTTGTTAGATTTATTTAATCGAGTTGATTTGATTATTTTTATTATTATATTATTTTATTTTTTACTTTTATTTGGCAATATATTAGTTTTCATCGTGATTATGTTTTATCGTGTTTTGGGAGCGTTTGCGAGATATTTGAGTGTAGGGGTAATTTGGTCATTTTACTTTATTTTTCCTAAGTTAGTAAAATAGAGAGAAAAATAGAGAGAAAGAAAAGGAGAAGAAGAAAAAGAGAAAGAAGGAAAAGAAGAGAAGAAAAAGAGAGAAAAACTTGGGGTTTAAGAAATTGGATCAACCGACTTTTCAAACACGATTAAATCGCGTAAGGGTGCGAAACTCGATTATCTTATACTTATGTATGATTATGTATGTATGTATTTGTTTGTTTTTGGGTTGAAATTGAGTATAGAACCAAAACCATAATAGGTTGAGATTGTTGGAAATTGATTCAAATTGTGTCTGAAATCATGTTTTAATGATCATAATTGCTGAGACATGTTAGATAGGTGTTGTTATGCAATCTATTGGTAATTTTCTGGTGTGTAGGTGAAAATTGGAGTGATTTTTGGTTGATTTCGCAGTAGAAAGTTCTGCAGAAAAATTCTGGGTTATCGCAGTCGTTACGCGTATTAGGCATGTCCATACGCGTATTGGGTTGGGCAATACGTGTATGGCAGGTGCAATTTGAGGCAATATGCGTATGGAAAACCATTTTTCTCGGCCATCTGCTGAAATGTGTAATGGTACGCGTATGGGGCTGGGCAATACGCGTATGGGGATGGGCAATATGCGTATGGCCAGCGAGGGTGCTGAATTTTGCCATTTCGCGATTCCTTTTCTTTTTTATTCCATAACTTGTGTTCTGATTATCCGTTTTGAACATTCTTGGTATCGTTGGAAAGCTATTGAGATGTAATTTCTTATTAAAATGGTTTTGAGATTGTTGGCCGATTTAATTATGTCGAGAATTTGGAATAGTGTCGTTTTGTCGACTTTTACCGTTTTAATTGTGTGTAATTGATGTGTATCATGCAATGTACTTTTATATGGATATCGTATGACTTGTGTGATGTTATATGATGTGAATGCATGATTATGGATGTGTATATGTGTGCATTTGAATGTCATGAGTCATTGTATGCCAAGCATCATGATATGCATTCTTGTGATGTCGTGTGCCCTAGTGGGTGTGAGTGACGAAACGATTCCAGAAGGAATCCGCTATAACATCGTGAGCCTTATACCGAGAGGACCTAAAGCGATGATTATAGACGATCGTGAGCCTTATACAAAGAGGACCTAAAGCGATCGGATCGTGAGCCTTATACCGAGAGGACCTAAAGCGATCCATAAACGTCGTGAGCCTTATACCAAGATGACCTAAAGCGACGGGGAACATCGTTTGCCCGACGGAGAGTTACACTATGTAACAAGCGATGATTCCAATAGTTCCTGAGTGAACTAGTGATGAGAATGATGGATGGAACGGTACCGCATTGCATTTGCATAAAGTCGTTGTGTCGGTCTCTTTGCATTTGCATAAATCATGAATGGATTGATTTTGTGTGGAATTGTGATTGGAATTGATGAGTTGAGATACCTATATATATATGTTGTTGATAAAGGCATTGAGCATGATTGATATGCCTTGGTGATGGATATATGAGATATGCATTGTGTTGTTTTGTGTTTGAATTATGGTGTAAGTTGTGGTGAGAATATTTTACATGTGTATTTCCGTGTTATTATATAATTGTATGCAATTATATTATGATTGTGTTTCTCACCCTTCTGCTGTTTTGAATGCTCTATGAGGCATTCAAGATTAGATGTTGGAGGTCTTTTTGTGAAGCTTAGGTCTTCATTCTTTTGTCGGTCGACTCTGATATGTAGCACCGGGTAGTCGGGGAGATCGTTGTGATTATGTGTATACGTATATGTTCTTTTTGGGTTGTATATGTATGAATCTGTGTATGACAGACAAACTTTTATGTTATGTATATATGAGAGTTCAGTTGCAGATTTTCCGCTTTTATTCTGTACCTGAATAGTGGGTGCTAGGAACTGAGTTCCTCTGTTTGTATTACTACCTTATTGTTGCATATCTTTATGAGCAGGTTTATTGTGTTTTGTCTCAATTGATGTGACTCCTCCGTCTATGCCATGAATGTTTTTATTATACTCTGATTATTTGTTATCGCTTTATCTAATTGGGGGTGTTACACACACACACACACACACACACACACACACATTGTCGCACGCACTAATAACACATTGTTTCAAAATCGATTTTAAAGGTAATTTATGATCCTGGTTGTTTTACTTTTAAAAAAATAAATTTTTTCTTTGTATTTTCAAAAATGGATATTATAAAATCGTTTTTCGAAATACTACAAGTTTTTTTACACTCGTTTTTTCTAAATCGAAAGACTGGTTTTTACATCCTATATTATAAACATATATTATTGAAGATCAAATTATAATCGAAATCACAATTTTTTCAAAAAGTTGTATCTCAAAAATGATTTTTATGAAAAACTATTTGAAATAGTTTCAAAATTAAGTGATGTTTTAAAATTTTGATATTTAAAAAATATAATGAAAAAAATATATAAAATAATATTTTAAAAATAACTATCATTTATAATTTATATGAAAAAGAATTTGTAAAATTTTTTACACAAAATTATGTTGTACTATAAAAATCATATAAAAAAAATAAAAAATAAGGTTGGGCAACCATTTTGGTCATTGAGGTGACTCGAAACACCCTCAAAACTAAGGTGATAGTTATATGAATAAACCACAATAAAATAATTGTTAGCCATGTCAGCATTGTGAACCAATTTCCTATTTCCTATTTATGATTAGAACAACATTCTCAATCAATTGACTATTTATTATTTATGATTGGACCATCAGGTTGAATAAATTCCCAATTGAGTTGATTAAGCTTATCGAGAATTCAAACAAACAGTCTTATGATTCTTAAAGACACAAATGGTCAACTTAATTTTTATTAATAAGGTTATTCTACCTCTCTACATAATATACATGCATAAAGTTGAAGAATGAAGACAACCGAAAATGCTTTATTAGTGACAAGAAAAACATGATTACACAACAAGCATTATTGAAGTACTCTTTATTCCTAGAGGAATATCGTTTATTTTCCTCCATTTGCATGCATCATTAGGATTCTTCCAACACTAATCACATACTTGGCCTATTCTTTGGTGTTTTCTATTATCTTCTTCTCTCAATAAAAACCACACCCTCTTTTCACTTTATGTGATGTCATTTTCCTCAACTTAAAATAGAACAAAATTTAAAATTTTGCTTGCAATATGACAAAGGCGGAGGCACCTCTAAGTAGTTGTTTTTTCTTGTAGCCACATTGAAAAAGCATCAAGTGTTCTTTCATCTGCCCTGTAATGTTTTTGTGTAAATTCAAGCAAACTTGGCCATGTGAAGTTTGGATATTTCCTTGGATTCTCTTTGTTAATAAGCTCTTCTGGAGGAGTGACTATTTTCTCTTCATTTGGACATAGGAAAAATGCAAGTGATTTTCTCACTATTTTGTCATTTACAACTGCTCTATGCAAGCAACTCTTGAATATCCCATTTGATAGAGCCTGAAAATAAATCACAAAATGTTAGCATTTAACTTTATTCCATTAACTATTAAATTTTGATAAATGCTCACTAATATCCCTTAATCTTATTTAATATAATTAAGTTCCACTGGATATATCATTTTTTTGTTTTATTTCTTGTAAAAATATTTTGTCTTATAAATATATTATTTTTTGGTTTTTATATTTATTTTTTATTTTAGTTAGTCTTTACGAAATTTAATGATACTAAAAATTATACTTTTAATGTTGTTCTTATTTTAAAATATTAAAATTAAATATTTTACATACCAATTTTAATATGAATAAATTTTGTAAAAATTTAAATAAAAAAACATTAAAAAAATAAAAAATTAACATTTGCCAACACTAAAAATAAAATAAAAATATTTTACAAAAATTAAAAGGCTTAATTTCAGTTATGGTTAACCTATTTAAAATAAGAGGACTAATTTCGTGGAACAGATAAAATTTTGTAATTTAACCAAATTAAAATTAAAATTCTTGATATTGCAAGACACCATTTATATATTTAAACCATAATTAAATGAACATTTAATTGTGAACAAAATATGTGCAACATAAGAACCTTAAAATATGAGAACCATACCATAAATGTGTCACCAATGTTGACCACAAAAGCATCTTCTTTAGGAACAACTGAGTGCCATATTCCATCCACAAGCACTTGAAGACCTTCAACTTGATCTTGGTGGAGAATGGTTAGTGAAGTAGGGTCACAATGAGGTCCAGTTCCTAATGCCAAATCAGGATTTTTACATGGTGGATAGTAATTCAATCTCATTACTGACTCATTTCCTTCAAAAAATTCTCTAAAATATTCCTTGCCAACTCCTAAGCTCATACCTAGAAGCTCCATTATCCCAAGTGAGAGATTGCTCATAGCTTCACAATACTTTTGGTACACAATCCTATCAAATTATGGAAAAAAATTCCATAAGAAATAAAAAAAAGCTCGAACAATCGATATATCTGACCTATATATATAATCAGATATGATAAGGTTTTAAAAAACTGTCCGGAAAAACTGGTGCGACAAAACAGTATCAGTATCCGGTCATAATAGTTATATTCTTGAAACAAACTGTCTTTAGGAAACTAAGAAATTTGAGTATGAATGAAAAAACCATTGTGTCTTACCCAAATTGTCTGAAATCTTCTCCCATGATATTGGCAAAATAGTCCTCAACAGTTCTGCATGATTCATCCGCGGAGTACCGAAAAGAGAGTGTTTCCTTCCATGGAAGCTTAGAAGAAAATCTTCCAATGAAACTATTAGCATAACCACAATGTTCACCAATCTTTCTTTGAGCTCTTTGTTTCTCAGATAGTTGCATGCAGAAGAATTCATCAACAAGCTTATGAGCTTGAGCTATAAGCTTGTTATCAACACCATGGTTAACAACAAGAAAAAAGCCATGTTTTTTGCATGCATGGTTCACTTTTGAACAAGCATTTGAAATGGATTTTGGATCATTAGATAGAAAAGCTTTCAAGTCAATAGGTGGAACTTCAAGTTTTGGTGGAGTTAAACATGGTTTCTCATGATCTGGCCATATGAACTCTGAGGGTATGTTGGTAATTTGCAATGGTGGAGAAGATGTACTATCACTGCATTGTTTTTGTTCATTCATGAAACTTTCATTTGCATTTGGGGGTGCAAATAGCATTGAAGGGTTAAGCACTTGCATGTTTGAGTATAGTTGATGAGTATTTTGTGAAATGCAATTTATGTAAAAATTTGAAGTAGAAACTAGAGAGAGAAAGAGTTTTCAAGTGGAGAAAGAATAAACAAAGGTGTGTGATGTGAGTGAGTGATTGAATGAGAAATAAGACAAAGGAAGAGGTTAATTAATAAAGGTGGTGAAAATGGAATGTGTAGAAAGGCCAAGAAAGTTCATTGGGGAAGTCGAGGAACAGAATATGAGAATCTTATAATAATATATAGCTTGAATTTTTTTGATAAAACTATTCCAATGTTTATAGAATATATAGTGTCGATTATATATTGGTAGATTATGTGTCAATGTTCAAATCATACAAGTGGTGTGTGCATAAACATGCTCCATTAATTAAGAAAAGTTACTTCACTTTTGAAAAAATAGTGCAATCAAGTAGAAATTATTTATTATCATGCAAGTGATGAGATTTTTTATTATAAGTTGAGTGAAGTGTAATAATATTCTTCTTGCATGATATATGTTTGGATGCATAAAGTGTAAGGGATAAAACAAATGATCTAGCATATGACAGGCATATTTTTTAAAATTAAATTTAGTGGTAAAATATGAATGAGGAACGAAAGTAAATAGAATGTTAATAAAATTTAATATTATCTTTAGGGATTGGAATCTCTATAAAAGGAAAATCGATCGAACATAAGAATGACCCAAATTTATGTAGGAATGTGAAAAAAAGAATGGTCAATGTTAAGTGTTGTTGGGTAATGAAGATAGTGTACATTTTTATAAAAATAAACAAAAAATGAAGATAGTGTACAATAACGTGGAGAACTCTACATTGAAATATTGGATTAACACAAGAGATATACCAATATATTGGATTAATGATATTCAAGAACATGTTACATTATAAACATCAATTATGGACAAATATTATATAGATTTTACAAATTAGTTACTTTTTCTTCGAGCTCATTCATTTATAGTTGTCACGATCTGCTGAAAAGTCTTGAGTCGAATATGGCTAAAACAGATAACAATAAGATATATATGACCCAGGTAGAATTTAATTTTATTGGTCTCTTGGTACTATACTAGTCAAATATTGAAAACATGATTTTCATATCATTGTTGTTTTGAATTTGCATGCTGGTGAATTAAACATGTCCATCATCGTCAATTAACGGACGAAGATACTCAACTATGTCTATCATACTTTGTGAGTGCAACTTTCCGTTAGATTTATTTTCTATGATAACAAAACTAGGATATTTTAGCGTTTATATATATCGGATGGTATCCTCTCAGTCTTAATCTGCATCTTAGCTTTAGGAAGTATAAAAACATTTTAGAAAAGGTTAGAATATTTTTCATGCATTAAAAACAGGTTTTTTGTGTGAAAAACAGGTCTATACGCCGACACATGTGGATCATTTTTAAAGCCTGCAGGTCTATGTCTCGACACATACCTTGTATGTGTACGCACATTTGGATCATTTTTAAAGGTTGTAGCTTCTATTTGATGTGCCGACTGTGGAGGGGTTTTAGGTCGACACATAGAAAAATATTCTTCTATGATTCGACACATGTTTCGAATGTGTCGGCACATGGCTTACATAGGTCGACACATACGATGCATTTTTTCAAAAATTCATGATTTTTTTAAATATTTTGTATTCCTTTTGCCTCCAACTTGCATACATGTAAATGCTTCATACATGCATCATTTCATTGAATGGTTGTTGAAAAGCAAGATAGGAAACCGAGAATATACAAAGTGAAATTATGGTAATCAGACACCAGATGTCGAGTACGAAGTCACGACACTGGGATCAGGACAGTAACATAACACAAACAATTATGCAATTAAAATAAATGGCTGGAAGTAAATAACACGGTTTGTTAATCTAGTTCGGTA
The DNA here is from genome assembly GCA_022829125.1 of Lathyrus tuberosus. Taxonomy (NCBI): domain Eukaryota; kingdom Viridiplantae; phylum Streptophyta; class Magnoliopsida; order Fabales; family Fabaceae; genus Lathyrus; species Lathyrus tuberosus. Next base: position 1,735,795 of record JALAZF010000153.1, read on the forward strand.
CAACATCATCTACATCTAGGGGAATCCAAGCCATGAAGAAAATCCAATATAATAGTATTAGTTTGAAGCCCAAGTAAACAACCTCCGGTTTACAATCTTATCACCTAATCACTACCCGTGTTATTTCTATCTAAGACATTCCTAGATATGAGACCCCTCTAACTTCCCTTCAATCACACAATAGTGATAAAACTTATAACAATGAACAATAGAAGACACACTTCCAATGACACAGAATCCACTCTTGCTTAAAAGCTCATGAGTGATTCACAATTACAACTCAATAAATTCACTCCACTTCAAGCATCTAAGTGATGCATGAATGGCTCATAAATAACAATGAACTCAGTCCAACTCTGATATCAAAGTGATATAAGAGTGGGTCACAAATAACAAACCAAACCCTAAAATCTCATTACACACACACGTCTTCTTTGCCTTCTTTAGATTTAGAAACGTCATTTATATATCTTTTGATAAGCATGGACTTTGGGCTCTTTATCTAAATAAAACGCATATCCAAAACAGCAGCCGCAAATATTCTGCATAATCTTCTGCATAAAAATAATAACAAAATATAATTTCCTAAAAAGTCTCGAAGTCCTTTTTTTTTATGAAACAAATGCACTTTTTGAACAGAATCGATGTTCCTAAAATAACCCTACTTGGATTGCGACAAAATCTGAGTTAAAACCAAAAGGAATCTCATATTTAAAAAACAAATCTTCCAAGAAGTAAAACACTAAAACCTGCACTGATGTCTAACCAACATGACATCGTGCATAACATCTCTGCAATGATGTTTGACCAACATGTCAAGACATCTTGCTCAACATCTTGCTGTGATACATGTTTTAACAAAATTGGTGTCGATCCCAAAAACACAGAACTAACAATCTCCCCCATTGGAAAATTTTAGCTAAAACAACCTTGGCATAAAGAACTGGAGAAAAAGAAAAACAACAGTAATATCCACAAGATAAAAAACACACATACTTGGTATAACACCAGAATATATCAGAGGCACATGCAGCGGCACTAAAGAGGATACCCATCCTCACAGAAAGACACACAGAGAGAAAAAAAACTCTCACAAACCAAGATTCTCCCAAAAACAACTCTGATATATAGAGTTAGGACATTATGTCTGACATCACAGCTACAATCACTGTAAACACACTTAGAGAGCCTAAGCACACACACTCACCTTTAAAGGCAAGATCAGTAATATAGATCTTACTCCCATTGTCACAAAGAATCATATACTCCCACTCAAGAGAACAACCATAACATTTCCCTCTCATAGTAAAGCAAACACAAGCACACATAGAAATTATGCAGAGAAAAATTAATTCTCTCATACATGACATAATGTTAGGACACGTGGTATGACATCCCAACATCACCAACACATGCTAGACTAGTCCCACTTTTTAGCCATAAATTAGACAACAAACTAAGTCATAAATAAAAAGAAATAGCCAAGCTCCCCCTCAAGTAGTAACTAGCCAGAACAATTGTCATGCACAAACAAGCAGAACCAGAACTACTACTGCAAACAAACACTGCTTATAAACCCTTCATTCATTAGAAACAGAAAGGACATAGAAGAAGCAAATGGCACTTAGTCAAGATTGCAACCCAACAACACATATAGTGCACAAAAGTAAAATTCAGGGCACATCCCACAAATAGTACATAAACCAAGAAAAAGACAATAAACAATACCCAACAAAGGAAATTACTGATGCTCAGGATCCTCACCATCACTAGTAGCAGCATTCCCTTCACTATCTTTTTCTTCTTCCTCAGCATCAATAAGTTCCCCTGAGCTCCTTTCTCTGACAAAGCTTTAATAAGACTTTCAAGTTTGATTTTTCTTTTAGTGCAAGCTTTTATAGTCTCATCTAAGTCTTTGCAGGTTTCCTTTAACTCAGCCAAGACCCCTGCTCTTGAGGTTGACCCAACAGCTCCTTTGTCCGATGTCATGACAGTGTCTGGGACATGTGTCCCTTCAAACAACTTATGGTGCAGAGACAAAGGTGTTTCCTTTTTACATGCTCCATCAGAGTTAATCAGAATACCAGAATGTTTGACCAAAATAATACCACAAATCAAGGAGGGAAAATCAATTGGCATTTTAACAACGAAGGTAGTTGCATGCTTCATAGTTTGATCAAAGACATATGAACAAAAATCAAAGGCAGTTTTGGTACCAACCATATAGATAAATCTACCTAACCCAATAGCAATAATGTATGTGTGATTTGTAGGCACCCAATTAGCAGCTCAAATTCTATGCAGAACAATGTATTTAACACTCAGATAACTTATAGACAACTTACCTTTCCTTAGCCAACTCTTCACTTGGTTAGCTGTGATCTCCTTACAAACCATATTATCACTCACTTCAACTTCAGCATGTTCCTCCTCATTTCTTCCCATGAACGAATTTATGATCTTAGGAGAAAACTCAACACACTTTCCCCTGACATATACCTTCCTATATTTCTTACTCTTCTTATTGTTATAATCAGTAGGAATGTTCACAATGAACTCCTTCACAAGCACTTCATAACACTTACCAAGTCCAACAACACTTTTCATTAGTCCTGCATGTTCAATAAGACCTACAACCTCCTTACACTCAAGGGCATCCTTCCTAAGTTCTCTTTTTGAGATCCAACCTCCTTTGGCACACAAAGTTCCATTTCTCAACACTTTCCATAGAGTGAAAAGAAATGTTATCAATGGCCACCTCTGGAACATTTACAGGAATCTTTTTTCATGCTGTCACCTTTCTGGCGGAAGGCACGATGTCTTGAACATCTGCTTCAAAATCCACCTCATACTCAAAATCACTAGAAGGGGATTGCTTCCTTTTCTGAGATTTCTTCTTGGATACAGGGGACACAACTTTGCTCCAACTTTTCTCAGGGCCTATTATTGTGCTTTTCTTTGAAGTCTTAGGTTGTTTGCTTGTAGAAGCAACTGTGTTTCCTTTCCTGAACTTTAACCTTTTGGAAATACTGGCAGCTAGTTTCATAGCAAGAGGCTCATCATATGAATTCAACTCATCAATATTGACAACTTCAGTAGTCTTCTCCTCAGCATTGACTTCCTTATCGAATAACCTTTCCTCATTATCAATCAACATTCCTTCTTCACTAGAATCCTCTTTCTCATTATTAACCAAGTCATCTTTAACCACTTCTTTCTGGGCATTTTTCTCAACAAAAACGAAATTAGTAACAACCTCACTACGAGGGCCTGCTTGAAGTGTTTCAACACATTGAGTAGTTTGAGCCAAGTAAGTTGTAACATCTGGCACAACAACAGATCTAGCTTCCTTCAGAATACTAGAGACAAACATGCTAATATTTCTATCAATGGCAATTTTTTCATCCTCACTCAAATTATGGTTTTCTTGAGAAGTTTCCACAAGTTGAGCATTTTGGGCCAAAGATGTCTCAACATCTGGCACAACACTAGAAACAGGGTCAGTAGTCACATCTTTAGGGGTTGATACAAGGACACTCTCATCGATAATATCTTTAACAATGATATTCAACTCAGATTGATCTAGGTTTGTTTCAGCACTAGGGTTTTCCATACTGACAGACTCAGTCACACTCACATCAACCTTAGCAATAGTAGGTTCAACATCAGATGAATCAACATTCGAGACAAAAGGTTCCTTAGGAGTGTAAAGAGGATCAAAATTGAAATTAATTTCACTTCATTATTCATTACTTATTTTATTTACTTTTAATTATTTATTTTATTTATTTTTAATTCATTATTTTATTTGGGGTGGCTGGGGTAGCTCAATTGGCAATTGCTAGTTGGGTTAGAGAGTAGCAAGTTGTATGCCTAAGTTCAACTCTTGGCAGCAACATTTATTTATATTTCTTTCAAAATGTAAACAAGGTTGTTGATATTTATAAATCAACACCTTTTAAAAAAAATTCATCATTCAATTTATTTATTTAATTTTATTTAATTTCAGTTTAATATTTAATATTTAATATAAAATAAATAATATTAAATAATAAATGTTAAAATATATTTAATATTGAATTGAGAGTGAATACAAACTAAATTATTAATAACATTTTAACAAACAAAATTAATATTAACGTTTTAATAATGATAATATTGATGTTTTAGTTTAATATTAACGTGTTAATATTTAATTGTAATCTAAAATTAATATTTCAGTTTAATAATTTTAATATTTAATTATTTAATTTTTACTATCAATTTAATTTTAATTTTAATTTTTTTAATAGTAATTAAAATGTTAATACTATAAAATAAAATTAAATAGTATTTATTTATGTAATAATGTTAAATATGTATTATAATGTATTTAAAAAATTAAAATTAATATTTTAATTTAGTTTTTAAATAATAAATGTTAAAACATATATTTGATGCAAGCAATTAAATATTTTCATTACATAAAGCTTAATACAAATATTTTTCAGTTTATAAGATTAGTAAATTAATATATATTGAAAGTAATATATATCTTCAAATTAATAACGTCTTATAATTGATATTTTTTAATATATTTTAATATTTAATAAATAATATTTTATTATAAATTTATTATAATATTAATGTTTTCTTATTGACATTTTATAATTTGGTGAATACTCCGGTACCCTGAAATTTAGTTGGGTACCGGTACCCTCATCCAATGAAACAATCACACTTGATGCCATGTCATTTCTTATATATATTTTATTTAAAAATAACTTAACTTTTTTATTCAATTTCCACTAAAGGTACCGGTACCCAACTACTTATCATGGGTACCTAAGAATTTGCCTTATAATTTTAGTATTTTATTATGGATTTAATTGAAATACACTGACAGGAAGTTTTACACTGTCAGCAAATTATAGCTATTAGATGTTAAAAGTGATTTGACTTTTATTTTAAAAACTTATAAAGTCATACAAACGGATGATGGTGATGAATTGACAGTGTAAAACTTTTTACACTGTCAGTGCATAGCAATTAATCCCTTTTATTATTAACATTTTATAATATTAAACAAATATATGTTAAAATAACACTACAACAGATAAGACCTTAGACAGCGCTTTTTTTGCCCTTAGACAGCGCTTTTAAGCGCTGTCTAAACCTGCGCTGCTATAGGTTTAGACAGCGCTTTGGGTAATCCCAAAAGCGCTGTCTAAAAGGGGGTATATTTAATGAAAAGCGCTGTCTATGATACCTTTAGACAGCACTTTTTGACATTATAAGGTATACCTTAGACAGCGCTTTTGGGAAAAGCGCTTTCTAAGCCTTATCTTTTTTGACATTTTTTTGGTATACCTTAGACAGCGCTTTCAACAAAAGCGCTGTCTAAGCCCTACCTTTTTTGACATTTTTTTGGTATACCTTAGACAACGCTTTTGTCAAAAGCGCTTTCTAATCCCCACCTTAGACAGCGCTTTTACCAAAAGCGCTGTCTAATGTATACGAAAAATTTTATATAAATTTTTTTAAACCACAATTTTTACCAGGTTTTTTCAACCAGAATTTGACCTGTTTTTCAACCAGCAATTTTTTTCACCAAAATTATATATTTAAAATAATTGGCAATTCAAACCAATATATATATTTAAAATTACAAACCAAAATTATATATACACCTATTTATAATTACAAATCATTACATTTTTTCTACAAATGCACATATTACTTATACTAGTACTTTTGCATCCAACCAAAGCATTGCTTCAAATCTACATTATAGGTCCTGAAAACACAAAGATTGTAATTCAATTAAAAGAATACATAAACAAAGTTACACATATTTAAATTCTCATCAATTAAAGTAAGAGTACAATATTATACCTTGTAAAATTCTGAGCTCCATAATGTATTGACACCAATCCTCTTTAATTTCATCCAATTGAAAAATTGAGTAATGAGCACACTTGCATTCTTCAAAGTACTACATAATAATATAACATAGTTTGATTTAGTTTTAACTATTTCATTAGACATGAGAGATATGTGTTAATATTAAAATAACTCATAAGTTAGAAATACATACATCGGATGGAATCTCTATTCGATCCAACAAAAGAGTGTCTCTCATAAACCTCAACATGAAATAGTCGCAATCTATTTGATTGTGTTGCCAAGGACACCACAAATGAAAAGAAAATATGGATAAATCCTAAGTTTTATCAAGTAGCATCACTAATATAATAAAACATGTGATAATTAATATACCTTCACATAATTCCATGTAATAATGGGGTTGACTCTCCGCCGTGGTAGATGGCTATCTCGTAGTGCTAGGAAAGCTTGTATAGCGCTAATAAAATATAAGTGAATATTTAGAACAATTCACATAAATAAATAAACAAACAAATAAATATACACATTCATATTTAGAACAATCTCACTTACGTGTCAATACACTTCTTCAAATCTGGGTATGTTGTCCAATCATTTCCTAACGAATCCAGATAATACACCATTGCTCTGCTAGGATTAATTGCGACCAACAACCAATGTCCACTGTAAGATTAAACAAGTGTTAGATGGAAACTTTCTACACGACGTCAAAATACAAAAAAACTATAATAGATGAATTTAGAATGAAAATCTAACCCAGTATTAAACGGTAAAAAGAACAACTTTTCCGTTTCTTGGTTGTCCATAAAGACGTCGCATATATACGCCAGGACCTCATCTGGTTTATTGATTATTAAGGTTAAGTTGACAGACGACGGGCATAGGAATGCAAATCTTTGCTGCAATCCGTGTGGGCGTATAACTCTGTCATACAGAAACCTTAAATAAAAACATCATTAACATTAGACTATTCATTTGAAACATAAAGTAAATAAGTTGTTCAATTAATATACCAAAGTAGATCGGATATATACCTCACGTATGTATTGACAACAGTGCCGCCCACTTCTTCATGATTGAAAACTTGCTCGAAGTCTTCATTACCAATAATTTGGTCATGTTCAAAGCCATAGATACCTTTCTCCATATGTATAAGACGAACACCTCCGGTGATAATATCTGTCACTTGTAGATACGTCTGGAGGCACGGCCTAAACTTGGAGATAGGTTGTTTTCTACCCCTGCTCTTCTTAGCACCAACATTTTTTTGCGTTGAAATGTTGCTAATCTCTTTAACAGGCAGCTATATATCATATAATTTGTTAGATGAAGTATAAGATATCCAATTTAACATTTTCTATGCATAAATATCATATAATTGTGATGTACCTGTTTTTTTGAAACAACGGACTCGGTATGCTCCGGAATCCGCTTATCCTTTGTTTTGGATCTTGTTGGAGTCTAAATAACATTACCATGTAAAAAATGAAAATAAAATGCTCGTAAAATCTTTGAATCTACACATTAAGGTTAACAAAGGTTTATAACGGTTTTAAGCATACCTCATATCCTACGAGTATGAGGTTTGACGGCCATGCAACATACGACCCTATAGCAGCTCGCACCAATGTTACATCCGAATCATCGTCAGGATAGGGTAATGGTGCTTCCTCCTCTATAGCAATATCAACTGATACTTTCAAACTTCCAGTAGGGAGGGATTTATTATGAAGTAATTGTACCCCATTGTTATACACTTTTCCCTTTGCAACCTTCCGATAAGTTGGTGAAGATAAGAAGAGCTGACATTGGGAAACGCCCTAAAACCAAAAATAAATATGCCATTGTTAATGTGTATATATGTCATTTAAATAATTTAAGCTACTAATTTAATTTCATAAATATATATATAACTACCTCTGGAATAGTCGGATGAAAGCTGCAGTTGATACTATCTTTCTCCGATCCATCTCTAAAACCTGAAGCGTTATCCCTTTCTTTTTCCTTTCGTAATTCCCGAACCTCAGCTTCTAGTGCTTCCAATTTAGCTTGAAGTTCTGAATTACTAGCAACCTTTCCCTTTTTAATATTCAAGGAGGTCGGGGTGATCCCAAATGCCTTACCCCTCACCCGACCAGAATACTCAGGGACATCTAATGCCCGACTAAGTATGCTCCTGGTATCATCTGGAGATACAGACTGAGATAACGCCTCCTGAAAATTAGATGAATATCGAATATTTGTCAAATATTTGTTAATAAAGTTTTGATTTAATTAAAGAAATATTGTTATACTTACACATTTCTCAAATACTTGTAGAACCTCTTCTGCAACAACTCCAGACTTGCCCACACGGGCTTCCTTCCACAAGACATGTGCAGGAAGAGATGTTTCAGAGCTATTCGCCTTTTGTAACTACATATAAAGCCAAATAATATGATCAAATATAACTCATGATGAACAATTATTATATCATTGCAATATATTGATACTTACCAAAGATTGCTCCAAACGTCCATATCCAACACGTCCTTTCCTATATTTATACTTTGGAGCTGATGCTCTTTCCCGATTAATTGCACTTAATCGCTTAAATTCTGGGGTTTGTCGTTTGGATTTAAACGTTACCCATTATTGTGGTGAAATCAAACTTGCATATTTAGATGGATACTCTCCATCAACAAAGTTATCGTCAGCATCCCTAAGATAGGTGCGGTTTAAATATGTCCTAAACCCTCTTAGGAGCTTCCCTGCCAATCTCATCAAAAAAGGTTTTCTTTCTTCCTCGACATTGAAGCACCTCTAAAAAAACCATACACATTGGTTAGTACAAATAATTTGAAGGACATAATTAGTTGGCATAATTAAAGACATAATTATGGTACCTTTATCTCATTCCAAATTTTTTCTTTGGTTTCCTTCAACTGTTTGGTTCTCCAATCATCACAAGTAATAGGAACCGCATTCCTTACAAGTGCACCAATGAAACTTGTCAAAGTATGACCGTTAGGCTCAATAAGTGTATTCGAAGCGCTCCAATGCACATTATAAGTGATGCCTTGATCTCTAGCACGGATCACTCTCTTCATAATGGTTATTCCTCTTCTAATCTCTTCTTCCATAGATCTGTTACTTCCAACCTGAATATCGGGATCATCATCATGTAGGTGATCATCATCATGTGGGTGATCATCATCATGTGGGTGATCATTGTTAGTAGCCATCTAACCTGTAATAAATAAATCAAGGATATCAAATATAATATATAACAAATATAATAAAGAAATCAAGGATATCAAATATAACAAATATGACATAATATTTTACAGTACTAATGTAGATAAGTCAGTAGTTTCATCGATGGCTTGTAATTGAACCTTAATTCAACATTTGAACATGCTGAATTATTTTAATTTAAAATGACTCCTACCCTTAATTTAACAGTTAGTGCAATGGCATATAGTCAATACATTTTCATTTTTGCTCATTTTTTACATGTATGATCAAAACTAGTGTATGTTGTATGCAGTTCATGACATGCTTTCTTTTCTGTTCATGTTCTTTCTGCATGTATTAAATTACTTTATGCTGTAATAAAGATAAAATATTTTAATTTGATGCCATCACTATGTTTCTTAGCTAATGTAGTACCTAATTGTTGCAGCCTCATTCACTGGATAATCAGGCTTTTGTAAGGAAGTGCAATGATGTGAATATTAACTGAGTATCCAAAGGATCTTGTACGGGTGGAAAAACAGAAGATTTCATGGCTGCTGCAAAAGTTTTTCTAGCATCGGTATACATCTTATTTTCTATAATATTATAATAAAACTTCATTAACAAACTCATCAAACATACACATTCACTACAAAACTTCATTAACAAAACTTCATTAACAAAACTCATTAACAAACTCATCAAACATACTCATTCACTACAAAACTTCATTAACAAAACTTCAAACATACTCATTCACTACAAAACTTCATTAATAAAACAGTCCAACATAACTTCATTAACAAAACTCATCAAACATACTCATTCACTACAACATTGTAAAGCAACAAAACCCTACAACAACAATGTAAAGCAACAAAACCATATTCTTCACAACAACGACGTACCTTTAACGACGGTAACAACGACAATGCAAGAACGAAATGTATCAGTTACAAAGAGCAGAAACGAACGACGGCAATGAGTTCGCAACGGACGGCAATACAACGACGGCAACGGACGGACGATAATGCAACGACGGCAACAACGAACGACGGCACGGTGGAGGACGGTTGACGGTGAAGGTTTGAGTTCGCAAGGGTTTTGAGCTCAGTTCGCATGCAGGGGAGAAGAAAGAGCGGAAATATGAAAATGAATACTGACTATTCATATATTTTAATTTAATTAGACCTTAGACAGTGTTTTTCATAAAAGCGCTTTCAAAGGTGGACCTTAGACAGCGCTTTTAAAAGCGCTTTCTAAGGTTGGCCTTAGACAGCGCTTTTGATTTTATTTTTTTTAAATTTTTAAGACCTTAGAAAGCGCTTTTAAGGAAAGCGCTGTCTAATATTTTCCTTTAATTTTTTTTTTAAATTAATAAAACTTTAGAAAGCGCTTTTTACCGAAGCGCTGTCTAAGGTCTTATATTTTTTTTAAATTTATAAGACCTTAGAAATCGCTTTTAACTAAAGCGCTGTCTAATAGTTTCCATTAAATTTTTTTTTTAAATTTATAAGACCTTATAAAGCGCTTTTGACCAAAGCGCTGTCTAAGGTCTTATATTTTTTTGCGCTTTTATTTTTTTAAATGAATAGTTTCCTTGTTTTTAACTTATAGCAGCGCTTTTGTATTAAAGCGCTGTCTAAGGTGCGATGTTATAACTTACTTTTGTTGTAGTGTAAAGAGATTAATTGGAATACATTGTCAGTGTAAAACTACTTTACACTGTCATCCAATTAGAATTAATTAATTTGACACATGAGAAGAGAAAAACATGGAAGAATTGGTTATTAAAATGATTTATTTATAATTTAAATTTTTTTATTTTTAATTTCATAAATATGTGTCAAAATAAATAATTCTAATTGGATGATAGTGTAAAGTAGTTTTACACTGACAGTGTATTCGAATTAATCTCTAAAATAAATATACTATTTAATAAATATATTTAACTATATTTGTTTAATAATATATTTAAATATATGTTAATATTTAATTAATATATTTATTTAATTAAATATATTTAATTAAATATTTTATTAACATATTATAATACTAATATTAATATTTTATAATATGTTAATTATTTTATTTTATTTCATTTTTATATGTTAATTATTTCATTTTCTTTCATCAAAATTCGTTTTATTTTAGTTTAGTTAAAATTTTAATATTAGTTTAGTTTAGTTTTTTATTAATATTAATTTACTAAAAATGTTAAAATAAATTAGTTTTGTTTAATTTAGTTTATATTAATATTAGTTTAGTTCAAATGTTAATATTAATTTAGTTTAGTTTATTAAAACGTTAATATTCATTTAGTTTATTAAAACATTATTAATAATTTAGTTTATATTTACTTTCAATTCAATACTATATTTTAACATTTATTATTTAATATAATTTAGTTTATATTAAATATAAACATTTCAACATGCACCATAGACATTTATTATTTAATAATGTTTCTTAGTAAATAAAATAAGTAATAAATAATGAAGTGAAATTAATTTCAATTTTATTAAAACTAGTATAGAATTAAATGATTGAAATGTGGTAATATATATATTTGATACAAACTATATTCAGTGAGGGACCAAAATGAAAGAATCTTTAAATAGCAAGGATGAAATCTGTGTTTTTTTTACATGATTCTTTTTCGAATTCACCCCAAATGACAGAGGGCATAATGTGTATTAACCCATTTTTTTTAATATGAACTAAGCACATCATTTAATACAAAATCATGTGCATTCTAGTACTAAAAACATGTCGCGCAATCTATACCACACAAAATAATCTAATGACATATTTCGAGTTGTAGAATTCAGACTATGTCAAAAACTCCTCAATGTGGATTCAAATTATAGAATTCAAAATTTTAATTGTAGTATCAGGGTTCATATACTTAATAATAATATATTTAAATTACACCAACTTAAATATTAACCTAATCTTTTTTTAAATTGAACCAAAATATTTAAAATTATATCTAATGGAACATGTCAAGCTAAATACGTGATTACATTATACACGTAATACAACTAAACCAAACAAAACAATCCTAAAAAAGCATTCCACTAAGTCGCATGGATGCTATTGGCCCTCATATACATCCGCATTTCAACCATGGCTTCCCTCAAAATCCCCCGAACAAAGTTGTCGACATCTTACTTCTCTTGTACATTCCCACGAGTGTGTTACCTAGTGGTCATGCCTTCATTATACACCCACATTGCAACGATATGACTTCCCTCAAAATCCCCCAAACAAATTTGTCGACATCTTTGCCAGGGCTGTCCTTTCCCATGTGCAGTAAGTGCTGCAGCAATGGGCCTCAAATTCTGAGGGGTCCGATTTTTTTTTTTTTAATTACAAAAGCAATACATTTTACGCCTGTTTATTTTAAAAACAGGTGAAAATTATATTTTGTTTTCAAATCTCTTTGATTTTATATCAGTTTTTTAAAAATAGATGTAAAATCATAATTTTAAAATTGTATATTTTTTTAATTTAGACCTATTTTGAAAATTATAGCTGGGCCTCCGAACTAATTGGGTTGGCCCTAATCTTATCCCTCTAGTATAGTCAGAGTGTGTTACTTATTGGTCATGCCTCAGATTTGCATGCAAGCAGGGATCTGACTATCTACACCACCACTATTCTCTACAAGGGCTTCATCCTCATCTAGTATATGCAGATGGCCTACTAGTTTAGGACTCAAGTAGGAATGTGATATCCTACAATACCACCTCATGTATCCATGTACAACTTTCCAACCACAGAGGATATGGGTCCCTAAGTCCTCAGGGAAAAAAATAAGGTTAAAGTATTATACATACATAAACCATCATAAATATTATATCAGAAGACTCACATATTACAAACTATCTCAAACTAGTATGTTGCAGCAATGTGGGTCATGTGAGAGGCCTTAAATGAAAGGAAAAACGCTGATAATGTGCTCGACATATAGAGGATATAGACAAGTCATGGGATTTCCTTGCTAGCGGATTCCTTTTGATTTTTCAAAATAAGTTCCTTAAACAAGAAATCCAATGATATTATCCCTCGTTCATAGTAATACACCATCTCTAGATATTTTGAAAGTTGGAGATATACCACATAGGTGTAGGGCGCTATTGTTTGTGAAAGTTATTGAGCCCACTAAAATCGGGAGGTATGATCTAATGGAAAACTGTCTGCGGATGTGAGACTTCAAATCATCGCCTTCGTTCTCGGTGACACTTACAACTAACACATGTTTATGAAACTCCTTTTTAGGACTTTGAACAGTGCATGAATCCCCTTGTACTTTTCAACTTCCTCAGTGGTAACAAATGTGTGGTCAAGGAGATATTTATGGATGGGGAAATCCAGAAGACATGAAACATTGTCAAGTGTCAATGTCATATCGCAAATATTAAGGTGGAAGATATGTGTTCCTCATGCTAGTTCTTCAAGCTAATCCTCTCTAGGAGTATAAGAGTGGTGATCTTCTATCCATTGTTGATACATTTAAAGGACCCATCATGTAACTAAAAAAATAATAAATTTAGTTAGAAGCAATATAAAATAAGAATGAAACATATTTATAATATAATACATTAGAGATAAGGCCAACCCAAGGGTAAGGCGGGCTAGGCCCTTGCCTTGGGCCTCAGAATTTTTTTTAAGGATAATTTAGGCCTCAAATTTTTTATTTATACTGTATTATTAGGATAGTGAAACTTTTTGATATTATTTAGTTGCCTCAGTTGGTTAGCAAACTGCTCTATACCAAGAATGTCCTATAATCAAATCTCGTCGTGGTATTTCAAAGCCACATTTTTATTACATATTTTCATTAGAACTAATGACTTGATTTGTCGTAGTATTCAAAGCCACATTTTTACTACATATCAACTATCCCACAAAGATTAAAACATGCTTATGAAAACCCAAATCTACCATTCTCTTCAGAAACCCTTTTGCCCTATAACATGACCTTTTTGGTAATTCAATATACTAAAATTCATTGACCAATCAAAACTCATGTTTTGTACACATGGCAAACATTGTTTCACAAAATCAAATCAAACTCCCTCCTTCCCTCACGTCTCTCTCTTTCTCGTCTCCTCCTTTCTCTCTTCCCTTCCAAAAAATCAAATCACCCTCTCTCCTCACTGGTTCTCTATCCATGAAAAAAAACCAAAAAAAAAATCAAAATCACAAATACCTTAATCGCTGATGGTGAGGGTGCGGCAACGGTGGTGAGGGTGCGGCAACGGTGCTCGCGGTGGTGCGACAACGGTGGTGAGGGTGCGGCAATGGTGTTCGCGGTGGTGCGACGATTGAAGTTCATGTTCATTTCTCTCTTCCAGATCCAGTTTCTTCCCTTTCATATGAGGTGCGATTTATGTTTATTGTTGTTTCATATTAGTTTGGTTCTTGATTATTCATACAAATAAATTGTAGGAACCGAAACTCATCAACATTGCAACTCTCATCTGAAACCCCATCACCACCAACCTTTTCCTCATCATACTGTAATCAATTTTTTCTTCAATTTTGGTTTCTGGTTTCATTTTTTAAGAATCTGAAATTATTTAGGGTTTTCACAGGCAGAGAGAAGAACCCTCAAAAGATGGCGACCAGGTTGAAGAAAAATATGAAGAAGAGATGCCATGTCAATGCCGGTCATGGAATCGTGTATTGTTATGCTTTCGTTTGATCATGGATTGCGGCTTAACTAAGTTTCAGATTGTGTTCCAGTTCAGAAATTTCTCGCAGTTTCGGTGAGTTTCCATTTCGAATCATGAGTTACTTTCCATTTCAAAATGTGTTTGGATTTTAGTTTGGAAGTACTCAACCTCATGCTTGACGGAATCCGTCTTCCTTGGTTGATTGGGTCAGGAGTAAGTTTGACCTCTTTCAAGCTGAAATTAAAACATACTTAGTCATGTTAGGATATTCGGCTTAATTTGAAGCTTATAGCATAAGCACTTATATGAATAAGCTATTTCTGCATAAAAGAGTTCTTGTCGCGCTTAGAAAAAGCGGGGGTATTCACTTCAAGTGGTTTGGTCAAGGACAAGGTATGTGAACACATCAAACAGTTGTGAGATAGTTTGATTTAGTAAAGCTTTGTCTAGCATGCTAGAAAGTTTTGGTAATTATCTCAATGATTATTTTTTCTAATTTCTAATTGCTTCTTTAATCGGTTATGAATTTCTCAGGCAAATGTTGCTCTTGATGTGCTAAGAAGGAATGAAGTCTCTGCTGCAATATTCTGATGTTGCGAAGCGCAGCCATTGCCGAAGCCTTATTTTGATGTTGCGATCTATTTCAAAATAACAAACAAACAAAATATTTAAGAACATGATATTAGGATACTGTGATGTGATTGTTTATATTGCAGCATTGGGGTTTAATTTGAAATGTCATGTTTGATTAAGTATTGTCTATTTGATCTACTTTTGTTACTGATGCAATTTGGGGTCTGAAAATGATATAATTTAATTATGCTCATTTTGAGTTATTTCTTGCAGATTGGAAGAAGCCACTGGTATGTCTTTTGCTTGCATTTGAAAAATCTTACATATAGTTTGTAATCTGATTTTGATTGTATCATACTTGAAATAAACCTTCTGTTGCCAGCATTTATGAAACCTTATTTGACATTGGTTAACTACATTTTTCAGGAAAGGCACCACGATTGATCACCACCTTACAATCATGGAGAAATTCATTGCCCAGATCCACCGTCGATCTGGTTTCTTGAGTTATGATGGAACCTTCTGTCAACCTGCCATGTTCCAAAAATACTCGTACAAACACCACTTTGGCACCTGCATGTAGAACTACTATTGATTTATCTGCAATTGCAACCAATGCTTCTCCTATGTTTGTTGTTGCTCCAGCAGAAAAGAACAATTTTAAATTTGAGTTTCTTATGGGTGATGTTTCAGTTGTATTTTCCAAATCCTCAAGAACGGGGGAGTCAACTCATTATTCAAAGGAGCTGGTGCTAACATCCTTCGTGTCGTAGCTAGTGCTGGTGTGCTTGCTGGTTATGACATGTTACAGGTTATTGTTTTTGGCAAGAAATATGGATTTGGAGGTGCCTGAATATTTTAGTCTCTTTAAGTCAATTTTTTCCTTTTTAGATGGCGATGAAAATCATTTTTGTTCCGAAAATTATTTTTGTGGAACCATTGAAAATGCATATCTGGTTTCTTCCCGAAAAGTCTGGGTTTATAACTGATTTTAGGTTCAAGATTGTTACGAGCTGTCTGCTGAGAACTTGGGGAACAATAACCCTCAGAAGTTGGAAGAAGTTGATTACTCATAGAGCTTATTTATCACTACAGATTCTTGATGGTTTTCTTCAATTTGGAAGTATACATTTCATCTTTTTTTTGTGTGTTCTGCTGTTGATAATAATGTGCATCTTCTCAATTCACTTCCAGGTACTGTTATCAGAGAGGAGGTTGGCCTTACCTTAGACAAAGCTGATAAAGAGGTTCTGGGCAATGCTGTCAAGGTGGTCCTCACTAAGGATTCAACCATAATTGTTGGTGATGGAAGTACGCAAGAAGCAGTTAATATGAGAATGAAAATGGAACCGGTGAAGCAGAAAAAGTTGATTTTTTTCAGCTGAAGTTAGGTAATGTCTAATGATGATTAATTGTTTTTATGTTCTTCATTGTTTTAAGTTGATTACTCATAGAGCTTATTTATCACTACAGATTCTTGATGGTTTTATTCAATTTGGAAGTATACATTTCGTCTTTTTTTTTTGTGTTGTTCGTGAATGTGGTGGACTGTGGACTTGGATTTGCATCATATTATAGAGGTTTTTGCCGATAGTACTGCAAATGTGTCTTCTTTGGACAATGTAATATCCTTGCATTTAAGTCGAGTTCTATGTCGTGTTTCAATCAAAGAAAGTTCACCTCGACTTAGGTAGTGAAGTTGGTTTTGTGTGGAACTACTATTGATTTATCTGCAATTGCAACCAATGCTTCTCCTATGTTTGTTGTTGCTACAGTATAGATGTATTTAATGTGTTTTAACTGTATATTTATGTTGGAGGAACCATTATTCTTTCAAGACCTGTGGAGTCTGTTGCAAATAAATGAACCATCTTTGCAGTTGATCATATACTGTAATAAACTTCACATGAAGTTGACTGTCAATATTACAGTTTTCAAGTTATTGATGAAAGCATTTTTGCTCTAAATTTAAGTTAAAAATTCATGCGTGAAACTAAAATATTCTTAAAGCTAACTGTTGAGTACTATGATGCTCATGGTTGAGTAGTCTTTGAAATGTTTGGATTCTCACCCTGTTTAATGCAATGAAAGATGGTTTTCAATGGTTGAATAAGGGCAGATTAGGTTTACTTTCAGATCAGGTTGAATATATTCTGAACCTTATGCAAACCTTGACCATTGCCAATGTAAACCTGATCTGGTCCTTCATAGGGAGACTGCTGCTGAATGTTGATTCCTTAAGAACTAACCACTGATTACAGGTGGATATGCGCGATTTCTTAAATGCTCCTAATGTACTACCAAATCAAAAGCATTCATTTGACACTGCTGCAACTTGTGAGGAACATTTTACTATTATTACTGCAACACGAGGTGATTAGGTGTTCTCACCGTTAGATGCTGCCAGAAGACTAATAAATGTTAATGTCCATCAGGATTCATTTTTCATGTTTTTCATGCCTTATTGGAGAGAATAAACCAAATGTTGGCATTCTCTTTCTTATGCATAAATTTTAGGTTTAATATTATTCCGAGCAGCATATAGTTTATGCATATAAATATGTCAATCCTTTTAAAAATTTGAAGTTGATCTCTGTCACATTGCTATACTCAAGCCACAAGGATGTCAATGAATATCATTTAAATTTTAAAGTTCTTTTCTATCAACATGTGCATGTACACAGGTTCAATGACAGATGACCTGAATTAGAACAGGTTCTCTGGTGCGTCTGGAGTTTTTTTTCCCATGGCACAAAAATCAAGCCCAACTGTTTAGAGTTTTGATATTACCAACATACAGATGCAAATGCATTTTGGCTATACAATATTTATAGCTTTCATTCAGTGTTTCTTTAATGATCGGTAAGATTGAACTGTATGACTTTTACGTCGGATTCCACGGTTGCTCCGTTTAAGCTAATAGGCCTGCTGATTCTGTAGAAAACAGAAGCAACTTCAATATTATAATACTATTATTCACTGTGTTAGATTGCTGAATATTGGGATGCTGTTATATATATGCTTTAAGTTTTTATTTCTTCTCTGCGTTTGACCCTTTAATGTGTTGTTGGTCAGAGATGGATATCCAAAGTTCCTTTGTGATGTTATGGTATGCATCATAAATTTAATTATGACGTTTTGATATCCCCTGTTTTCAAATTTTATGAACATTTGATATTTCCTTTCAATTTGAGTTAGTGTATTGAAAAATATGTGATAAGCTTCAGTAAAATAAAATATAAATTTTAATTTTTTAAAAATTAATTACCACAATAAACATCAAACCATAAAAATACTTATAAAGTATTATAATATAAAAATACAGTATAAATGATTTAACCTATAAATATTATTATCCGTGTATTTGTAAAAAGTTTGAATATTCTAAAAGAGATATTCAAATCCTCACGGGTCACTACCATAACAATACCTATTCGTTTTTAAGTATTTCTTTTCAAATATACATATCAATATATTTTATATTATATTAGATAAATTTATTCGTGCGGATATACATGTATGCTATTTTCAATACCTATTCTTGATATTTTTTAATTAAAAAGTTATTAATTATTATTAATATATATAACGATGCATTAAAAAATAGCCACAAACATTTAGATTTTTTATCAAATAATTTAAGATAGGAATCAACATACCCGTGCGGACGCACTGAAATTACTTATTTTGTTCTGGCTTTTAGATGTTGAGGCGGATATATTCATGAAGTGAGGTTAAAGTTCAAATAAGAGGCAAAGATATCCATATGGTGGGCTTTATATTGTGTTGAGATTGAATTTAGACTGACTTTTTAACCCTTTTAATACATGTTAATTAAATAGTTGACCTCTTTTTTTTTTCTGGTTTATCATTCAGTAAGTGTAATATGAAGTTACTTATTTTTGAAGTGTTGTTTGATGTTGACAAAATCACTAGATGATTAAACAAAGAGGACAAAATGATACAGAAAGATGTTAGTGATGATGACCTGGAGAATCTGTTGGATTGCAGTGAAAAAATCAAGCTACCAACTCTTGTAACTTTTATCATTGAAATTCATTATTTTCACGGGACAGTAACACCACAAGACCTTTTTTTTTAATCAACAAATTATTTGTAAATATTTATATTTATTAGTGATATTTGTAAATATTTATAGTTATTAAGTATATTGAATTTATTATGTTGGTGGTTTGCTACATATTTATTTTAAATATTTGCAGTTATTAATGATTTAATAAAAACAATTATATATCAGCAACGATCAATCCTTATCGAATTATCTAAGATATGAATGAACTTACCTAGATATATTACTCTCAATGTGCATTTAAATACAATTATAATGTACAAAATTATTTTTATATAGTATTTAAATAATATTTTATCTTAAAGTCGCACGGGACACAATCTGTTAGCTTCCACCAAGAAAACAAACTTATATATTACTCTTAATGACACGGGATACAATCAGTTAACTAATGAAATATACTCCAATGATTATTAATAGAAATGAAATTCCAAGTTCAATTTCATCAGTATCATTTTAAACATAACTACAAACACCCGTGCGGACACACGGGTCTGTTACTAGTTTTCATTAGAACTAATGACTTTTTTATTTTGTTTTTTTTTAAATGTTGCTCTTTCTTTTAACAAGGAACAAAAGTATTTATTTATTAATTAAAGAATAATTAGAATACATAAACTTTTATTGAGTAAAAGAGATTCTTTTATCTATATAATTATAATATCAATTAAAAATATTTTTTTAATCCTTACAATATATAAAAATTAAAACATAAATATTTTTGAAATTGATTATTTTTAAGAATAACTCAATCTTATAAATATCTAACTATCAACTTTAACATTAATTTCATAATAAATACTACAAAATTTAATCGTAAAAATATCTTAAAATATCTCTTAAAATTTAAATATTTTAATTTTAGTAGATAAACAACAAAATACTTCATTTTAATATTCGTCTTAAGTCTCACATATTTTGGACTGACCTTGATTAGAAACATAACAAACGTATCTCTCATAGATATCTCTAGCCATGTGGTCCCGTAATAACACTATACTCCCTTCTTTCACTATTATAAGTAAAAAAAACACCTTAAATCTTGATCACTATTATAAATAAAAGTTATTAAATTTTTGACTAATTAATACTTGCATTACTATTATACATTTAATTTAATTCAAAAACATTTAATGTTGAAAGTTGATTCATCAAATAAACTAAAGATATTATCGTAAATTTAATTTTGATTGTACATGAAATCAAGAAAATTAATTACACTTAACTAACTTTCTTAATACGTATGAAAATAATTATTTTTACTTATAAGTATGACCGGAGAAAATACAAATTTATCATAGAGACCTCTTGAGTAAACCTCCACCTTGGGATATCCACCTCAGAATCTTGGACCTTAGGCCGAGGTTGTAGCTCATATGGTCTAGATTTATCGGCGTATATTTTATGCACGTGCTCTTGCCTAGAAGAGGCAGTAGCCAAGTCTTTGTTTCCTTTACTGTGGGTCCTCAACACGTTGTTCGTGTCAATTACTATAAAAAATAATTAATCTCTGTTTGATAAGTGTGTTTTTAATTTTTAGTTTATAGTTTTTTAATTAGTTTTTAGTTTTTTTTTCAAAAATTATTTGATGTAGTTTTTGAGCTTGTAATTTATAATATTTTATTCTTATTATACCCTTAATATATATATATATATATATATATATATATATATATATATATATATATATATATATATATATATATATATATATATATATATATAAATATATATATAATATTTACTCTTAAAAATTTAATTTAAAAAGATTGAATTTATAGAAATTTTGAAGAATGATATAGTAGATTTTTACTATTTTTCTTTACTTTATTAGAAATTATTTTCATTTATTAAATATAAATTATATAATAAATTTAGAAATTGTGTTAATAATTCTCAAGTTAGTGAAATATCGAAGGAAAATCAATAAAATCAATAAGGTGAAGAAAATTCAAAATATTATTGCAGTTGTATTATAAAATATTAAACAATAAATTTATTCTTGTTATTATTTTAGATTAATATAATTAAATTCAAAATTACAATGTTATTATTTCACGTATTTTATAAAATTTCATTATAAAATTAGAAAAAAAACTATATTTTACGAAAGAATAAGTTAATCAGACTAAAAATTATAGTTATTAATGATTACTTTTATTTTTATGTCCTCACAAATGGCTTTATAAAATACCCTGCATCATATATGGTTTGTTGGTTCTTTTATTCATTAAATTTTGTTGTCAATATATTCATACTAAATAGCAAAATTCATAAAACTTATATACAAATTTATATATTTTGATGATATCTTCAATTTTCATATATATATATATATATATATATATATATATATATATATATATATATATATATATATATATATATATATATATATATATATATATTAAAATTATTTTGCATGTTCTTATTAATATATTTACTTTTATCGAATAAAATTTAATTTAATAATATAATATAAAAAGATAATAAAATCATTAATTTCTTAATTAAAAAATGTCCTTTTAGGTCATTTTGTAATTATTAACTAGTATAACAGCTAATTTACCAAACACTTAAATTAACTTATCAGCTACTAGTCATCAGCTATAAGATATAAGCTATCAGCTACCAGCCATCAGCTATAAGCTATAAGCTATCAGCTAATTTTACCAAAAAGAGCCTAAGAGCTAATAAAACAATCTACTATCAACATATCAAAAATAAATTGCATGAGTTGCCGGTTTTGCCCATACACTACAAGAAAATTGGCAAGTTGCGACAGTTATTTTTGGAAGGTTACGGTGGTTCCAACCGTCGTAATTTGTTAGTCGCGACGGTTTTGATTCTGTCACAAAAACGTGTGTCGCCAGGCTTTACTGCGACGGTTGCCAAAACCGCCACTCCAACTGTCGTTGTAAGTTACGACAGTTGTAAAACTGACGTAAATTGTAAAAATGACGTAATTTTTTTATAATATTTTTTTTTATTTAAATTATTATCAACCATCTATTGTAATTTTTTTATTATATTTTTTTATTTAAATTATTATCATCTCAATTTTTTTATTTAAATTATTATCAACTCAATTTTTTTATAATATTATTTTTTATTTAAATTATTATTATTTTTTATAACATTTCTATAATTTTTTATTTAATTGTCTATCACCTTTTAATATAATAAAATTTCAATCACAAACATCTAAAATCAAATAAATATCATAATGTCAAAAAAATGCGAGTTTCATAATCATCTCATGTAGTAAAGTCTAATTTGTCTTTCTAAATTATCCATTATCGGTAATTCGATAATCATGTCATGTTGTAAAGCAAACCGAAAACATATCAAATGCTAATTTTATAATTATAAGCATCGAAATGCCAAAAAAACATAGAAAAATTCATAATCTAATTAATTCATAGCAAAATCTAAGTTGTCCTTCTAGATGATCCATTATCTCCCATTCGGTAGCTAGACTCGGAAGAACGCCTACCATTAACGGGTGATTCCAATCCCTGAAAAAAAATATTAAAATAATATACTCTTTAAAATAATACTCGTGATCTTTAACTTTTAATGTATAAAAAATAATATACCTGTCTTGCATTAGAATTTTGCATTTGTCTTAAAAATTCAATTTCTTCTTTCCTAGCATTGTCTCTTTCCTTTAAGAGTGTGATTTCCTCCATCAATATATCAATTTTAGAATTTTGTTGTTTAAGTGTGATAATTTCTTCTTGCATTTCCTTTATTCTTTGATTTTCTTCATAAGAAGACACTGATTTCGTAGATTTATTAATCTGAGATGGCGTAACTCCAAGTCTCATACAACGAACGTATCCAGGATGTTCTTTTCCAAAAACTTTCAAAAATGCCTCGTTTTCAGACATAGAGTCTTTCATTGCAGCTTATAATTTTTCCTGTACATGCAAAAGAGCAAATTGAGCAAGCAACATTGAGCAAGCAACATTGAGCAAGCAACATTGAGCAAGCAATATGATCTTTTACAATAACTACTACAAAGCATTGTATAAGAAATGCCACACAAAAAAATGGCATGGAACTATATGTTAATCAATATATAGAGCATATTAGCACTACCATGGTATGTAGACAAAATTGTTGGAAATTCACCACACCCTATGATGATTTCGCTTCAATCTTGATCTCAAGATTGATCACCAACCCACAAATAATACGTAATGACAATGAAGAACAAAGAAAGAAGAAGAAGAACAAACTAACAGCAAGAAAGAAAAGAGAGAGAAGAGAAATATTTGGAGAAAAGTGTTTTTACCCACGAACTGTGGGATTTCTTCTATTGCTATTATTCACTTGCTAATCTGCAAATTATGAATGCAATTGTGTTACAATGTACAAGGGAAACTCCCTATTTATAGATTTAGATTTACAAAGGCCCAAAATTCTAAAAGCCCAAAATATCAAATCTAATCTAAATCATATAAAATCTAATCTAAAACAGAATCCAATCAAATCTAAAATGAATCTTTCGAAACTATTCGACACATAAATGCTTCGACTTCGACTTCGACACTATGAATTACATTTAACACACCACCTAATTCATTGTGTATAAACTATCTACATTCATCATCGATCTTAGCTTCTTGAACACTTCGACCTGCACTCCCTTCGTCATGATATCTGTAATCTGATTCTCAGTTCTGCAGTGTTCCAAATTCATCTTCCCTTCTGCTATCTGCTCTCGAAGATAATGGAACCTCATTTCGATGTGCTTGCTTCGACCGTGAGCTATTGGATTCTTCGCCAAATTGATAGCTGACATGCTGTCGATCTTCATGGTAATTGCTCCATGATTCTTCCCTATAATCTCTTCGACCAAGTTCACCATCCAGGTTGCTTGACATGCACAAAGAGAAGCAGCTATATATTCTGCTTCGCATGATGACAATGCCACTACTGGCTCCTTTCTCGAACTCCAAGCAACTGGTGCACCACCTAACATAAACACGTATCCAGCTGTGGATTTTCTATCTTCTGCATCACTACACCAGCTAGAGTCTGTGTATCCCACTAACTTGCATTCTTTCCCTTTGTCAGCTCCAGGAAATAAAATGCCATAGTCGAGATTCCCTTTCAGATACCTCAGTATCCTCTTCGTCACTGTTAGGTGTGATACCTTTGGCTTCTGCATGAATCTACTTACCATACCAACACTGTATGCTAAGTCAGACCTTGTGTGACAAAGGTATCTAAGTGACCCAATAAGTCTTCTGTATTGGGTTGGGTCGACAACATCTTCGTCTGGATCCTTCGACAGTTGCAGTCTGGTCTCAGCTGGAGTTGAAGTTGAGTTGCAATCTTGCATCTCAAATCTCTTGAGTATTTTGTCTGCATATCTTCGTTGGTGCATCATCAAACCTCTACTAGTCTTATAGAATTCGATGCCAAGGAAATATGAGAGATCTCCCAAGTCTGACATTTCAAACTCCTTGCTTAGATCATGTTTGAAATCTTCGATCTCCTTCTTGCAACTTCCTACTATCAACAAATCATCGACATAGAGACATAGTATAAGCAATTCGCCATTGCTTCTTCTTACATATACTCCATGCTCAGTTGTACACTTCACAAATTCCTTTTCCCTTAAGAAGCTGTCGATTTTCTTATTCCAAGCTCTTGGAGCTTGTTTAAGTCCATACAGGGCTTTATGCAGCCTGTACACCTTTCCTTCTTCGCCTCGTTTCACATACCCAGCTGGTTGTGCGACATAAACTTCTTCATCTAGGGGACCATTAAGGAATGCACACTTCGCGTCCATCTGACATGTGTGCCAATTATTCATATTTGCTAGACCAACAACCAACCTGATTGTTTCGATCCTAGCAACGGTGCAAACACTTCATCGAAGTCGATTCCTTCCTTCTGAAGAAATCCTTTCAACACAAGTCTTGCCTTGTGTCGAGTTACTTCTCCTCTAGGATTCACCTTTACCTTGTAAACCCACTTCACATCAATTGCCTTCTTGTCTTGAGGCAATTCGACAAGTGACCAGGTGTTGTTGACTTCGATGGATTCTAACTCTTCATTCATTATTTTCACCCACTTCGAATCTTTCAATGCCTCAGCTGCATTTACTGGTTCGACATCTGCGTAGAAAGCATAATGTACCAGCTCACCCTCTTCATCGACCACATTATCTAATGTGATTACACATTCTTTCAACCTTGCAGGCATGTGTCTTGTTCGTCGAGGTCTGCTTGAACCTGCTTCATCTGCAACTGGTTCCTGTCGAACTTCTCTTTCGACTTCAGTGGCTGGTTCTTCACAAGAGATTCTCACTGAATCCTTCTTGGCATTCTCAGTCCAATCTCATTCTTTAAGCTCATCTATGATCACATCTCTGCTGATCACTACCTGCTTATTCACTGGGTCGAACAGCTTGTAACCTCCAGTCGAATGATATCCTATCAAGATCATCTGATTCGACTTGTCATCAAGCTTCCTTCTCAACTGATCTGGCACATGTCTATGTGCTATAGATCCAAACACCTTTAAGTGACTGAGGCTTGGCTTGACACCAGACCAACATTCTTCTGGTGTGACTCCTTCAAGCTTCTTCATCGGACATCTGTTTAAAATATATGTTGCTGTCGAAACTTCTTCTCCCCATTATTCTTTGGGTAGATGCTTTCCATTCAACATACTTCTTACCATGTTCATGATGGTTCTGTTCTTGCGTTCTGCAATCCCATTCTGCTGTGGAGTGTAGGGTGGCACCACCTCATGCACAATCCCTTCTTTTCTACACAATGCATCGAACTCTTTCGACACATATTCTCCACCACCATCAGTTCTCAGAGATTTCAACCTTCGACCACTCTGTCTTTCGACCATGGATTTGAATCTAACAAATACCTCAAACACATCACTTTTCTTCTTGATGAGGTAGGTCCATAACTTTCTACTGAAATCATCTATAAACGTGACAAAATATCTGTTGCCACCAATTGAATCCACCTGGATTGGACCACATACATCAGAGTATATGACTTCAAGTATTGCCTTCGACTTCCTTTCTGCATCCTTGCTGAAGCTATTCTTGTGTTGTTTCGACTGAACACACTCTTCACAGACTTCACTTGGAATGTCGATTTCTGGTAATCCTGAAACCATTTTTCTTCTCTTCAGTTCTCTGATGTCATTGAAGTTGAGATGGCCTAGTCGAAAGTGCCATAACCACTCATCTCTGCTAGCTGCTGTTGCTAGACACTTGTGCTCCATCACATTGAGTTCAATCTTGAAGGTCCTATTCTGAGACATTGGAGCCTTCAAGATCAACCTACCACTTGCGTCGAGAACTCTCATCATCTTGTCTTCGACAACTATCTTGTAGTTCTTTTCGACTAGCTGCCCTATACTGAGCAAATTACTCTTCATACCTGGAATGTACAACACATTGGAAATTGTTGACCTTTTGCCATCTTTCCTCATAATCAGAACATCACCAACACTTTCAGCTGCTAGAGTGTTGTCATTCGTAAACTTCACCGTGTTCTTCGACGAGGGCTTCATGTTGACAAACCAATCTTTCCTTCCAGTCATGTGTGATGGGCATCCTGAGTCCAAGTACCACTGATCTTGGAATCTCTCTTCATCTTTCGTTGTGACCATCAGCAACGTCTCTTCTTCTTCATGCTTCGCCAGATTTGCATCAGTTTCTTGATTTTTCTTCTTTTCTGTACAGTTACTAACATAATGGCCATACTTCTGACAATTGAAACATTGAATGTGACTTTTGTCTGGCTTTCGACCACCACCTCTTCCTCTACCTGCAGCACCACCTCTTTGGTTGCCTTGGTTCCAAGGTTTCTTCTGAGTCGAATTACTGCCTCCTCTATCTTTGTTGCCATTCACGTTTCCTTTGCCTTTCCTTTCCTTTTCTGACTGCGCCTGCAAAGCCATATCACTCTTCGACTTTTCTGCAGCTCTCTCAGCCATCCTTTGTTCATGAGACTCAAGCGTCCCTTGAAGCTCTTCCTTCGTCAATACTGACAAGTCTTTCGACTCTTCTATGGCTACTACTACGTGGTCGAACTTAGGAGCCAACGATCTCAAAATCTTTGAGACTAATGCTTTCGTCGTCAGCGTTTCTCCACATACTTTGATTTGATTCACCAGTTTTGTAACTCTGGTGAAGAAATCTGTAATACTTTCGTTGTCTTCCATTTGAAACAACTCATAGGTTCTCTTGTGAGTCTGTAACCTCACCTCTTTCACCTTTTCTGCGCCTCCAAATGACTTTTCAAGAATCTCCCATGCTTCCTTTGCTGATTCTGCATCGCTAACTTTTTCAAAGTTATCTGGATCAACACATTGATGGATTATAAACAGCGCTTTATAATCTTTCTTCTTCAATTCTTTGAGTGCAGCCTTTTCTTGATCCGTTGCGTTCTCCCCAAGCGGTGTTACTCCTTCCTTCACAAGATCCCACAGATCTTGATAACAGAAAACCACCTTGATCTGCTTGCACCAATTCTCATAATTATCTTTCTTGAGAATTGGTAGGGTCGCCGGAAAGTGCCCATTTGAATGATTCATATTCATCACGATTTTCCTCCTTGAATCGCAACCGGAGCTCTAGATACCAGATGTTGGAAATTCACCACACCCTATGATGATTTCGCTTCAATCTTGATCTCAAGATTGATCACCAACCCACAAATAATACGTAATGACAATGAAGAACAAAGAAAGAAGAAGAAGAACAAACTAACAGCAAGAAAGAAAAGAGAGAGAAGATAAATATTTGGAGAAAAGTGTTTCTACCCACGAACTGTGCGATTTCTTCTATTGCTATTATTCACTTGCTAATCTGCAAACTGTGAATGCAATTGTGTTACAATGTACAAGGGAAACTCCCTATTTATAGATTTAGATTTACAAAGGCCCAAAACTCTAAAAGCCCAAAATATAAAATCTAATCTAAATCATATAAAATCTAATCTAAAACATAATCCAATCAAATCTAAAATGAATCTGTCGAAACTATTCGACACGTGAATGTTTCGACTTCGACTTCGACACTATGAATTACATTTAACAAAAATAAACTTATATTTACATTATCAAGAAATATTATCATCGCTTCAGTAAAGTTAAACATTATTGGCTTTTAGTATCTTAACCAAACACAACATAGACCAGCAAGATTCAAAGACACCTTCAGAGTGATCACTATTCATCATGAGAGGTCACACTTATGAATCCCTAAAAGTTGAAAAGTAGACTATCTCACTATCCTTGAAGAGGAGTGATAAGTGTCTCTTTTACCTCCCATAATTAAGAAATAAACCTTTTAAAAAATGAACCCCTAGGATTGGATATGTTCGATTTTACATATTACTACTGTACTACGTCTACATGTACCCCACAACCTTATTTACACATTTCAGGGTAGCATAGAAAAAGTTCATTATGTATAGCAGATAATAACTTCATTCTTTAGAGGAGTCACAATTAAGCATCTAAGAGTTGAAAACTAGGCCATCAGCGAAGGTGTGAGAGATTTTAGATAACCTCCCTTTCTTTAACCATGATACTCCTATATAAACAAAACAATTTAAAACAAACATCTACAATTGGATATGTCCAATTTCACATAGTTCTACTATGCACACCTCACAGTTTTATCTATGCCTTTCTCTGATACCTAGGTGTACCTAAGTTATAATTCTAACTTATAATATCTAACTTATAATTCTATAGTTAAAAATTTGCAGAGTGCTTAAAAATTTAATTTTTTTTCAAGATGAATACACCTAGGTATAACATACTATTATTTTGTCAACTCTGCAATATAGTTAAATTTTTTTTGTTATGATAAATTTAACTATTTAAAGTGATACCTAGGTGTACCTAAGTTATAATATCTAACTTATAAATGGTATCACTCTAACTAGTTATAATTCTAACTTATAATTCTATGGTGTACCTAGGTGTTAACTTTATGATTACCGCGTAGCTTAAGCACTCTGCAAAAAATTTAACTATATTGCTTAACAAAAAAAAATATTCATCATAGAGGATATACCATTTAAATTTAACTATTTAAAGTGATACCTAGGTGTACCTAACTTATAATTCTAACTTATAATATCTAACTTAGTATCACTTTAACACCCAATTTTTCAAGAAGTAATAACATACTATTATTTTGCAGAGTGGAAGTGATACTAAGTTAGAATTATAACTATTTAAAGTCAGAATTTTCAACTCACAAGTTCACAAGTTGATGAATCTATAACATGAATCATAATCACAATTCTCA
Source organism: Lathyrus tuberosus (assembly GCA_022829125.1). Lineage (NCBI taxonomy): Eukaryota > Viridiplantae > Streptophyta > Magnoliopsida > Fabales > Fabaceae > Lathyrus > Lathyrus tuberosus. The sequence continues at coordinate 1,765,559 of JALAZF010000153.1, forward strand.
ACATAATTTAACCAGTTTTCAGACAAATTCTCCCAACCTCTAAGAGATGCCAAAATGTCCGATCTTTTCTCAAACCTTAAGGAGACTAACAAATATTTCAAAAGAATTAACTTACACGTACATTATTATTGTATGCATCTTCATTGATAAAAGACTCGTCAGATTTTTTATGAGAAACTACATACATTTCTCCTCTGCTGTATGGTCGTCCATCTCTCAATTCCTACAAATAAGCACAAATGTTAATTATTTGTACTATTAGGCATACAATCAACAATATATAGATTTATACATACCAACTCATGTTGCTTCCTTGCAAGCGACTTAGATCCGAGTGTAAGCGGATTCTTCAATTTTCCTCTATTTTGGGTATTTTTTTTTGCTATTTTCTACATTGGTAACAAATAAAAACATGCGTTATAGATGGCAATAAGATACAATGCATTACTTATATATATTAAAAATACAATTATACGAGTACAACACTAATATTACATGCGTTTCTTCTCTCCGCCTATATTGAACAAAAACAGCCCAATCGTTTTCGTCAATGCCTTTTGGATAATTTGCAAGATTTTCCTCCAATGTGAGATCCCATCTATAAAATTTATGAAACAAATGATGTCGGCCATCCCTCTATTTCTTTGTAGCAGAAGCGAGTATGAAATCTTTGTCACGCCCATCATCAACAGCAAAATGAAGCTAACCATAAAAATAAAAATTAGTTGACAAAGCAAATAATAATCACCATGAAATTAATTTTAAAAATATGTAGTTGTTTATTAATGGTACCTTTATCTTTTCATCATAAAACTTTGTTTTTTTATCCGTTGAAATTGCCTTCCAATTGTCGAACATAATGGGCAAGTGTTTAAACATTCTAATAATTATACCCCAAATACCCTGCTAACAAACGAGAAGCTGGTCCTACTGCACGATGTCAGTTATCCCATTCAAGTACTATCCATGTCCCATCAGACTCTGATTTCACAACCAAGTCTTGCACACATAAACGTGTGTTTGAAATATGACCTGCCTCATCTATCACAAAAAAGTAAACAAAATAATGTCATAACTCAACTATGTAAAACATTTAAATAATTTAAAGATATTGTGACCTAAAATTACTTACTAATGACATTCACATCCCAATACTCAGAACTAGGCACATCAACAACATCTTCTACCGCAACATCTTCAGCCTCATCTTCTACCACGTCATCTTCTGAGTGAGGGGATAAAATGTCATGTTGAGGAAATGTCTCGGAAGGAAGTGATGGTTCTGCAGTTTGGATTGACCGGGGGGTTATTTTAGTTTGGATTGGCGGAGGGGTTATTGTTGTTTGGATTGGCTGAGAGGGATTTGGCTTTTGGATTGGCTGAGGGGGATTGTAGTTTGGATTAGCTGAGGGGGATTTGGCTTTTGGATTGGCTTAGGGGGATTTGTAGTTTGGATTGAAGGCGGGGTTATTGATGATTTTGAAGTTGTCGTTGAACGTATGCGCTTCTTGTTAACTTCAAGCTCTCCAGGTTGTACAAACCTCAGACGACCCTTCATAGACTAAATAAGATGCATAAGTGAATATCAGTCAACAATTGATTAGTATAGAGTAGTATTGAGAATTTAATACTAACCAATGATGCTTTTGAAGAAGACGAAGATGGTTTGTAAAGGGATTGAGAGAGTTTAGTAAGATTGAGAGCCTGTATCTTTTTCTGATTCTCTTCAATTATTTTGCGACGAATATCCTCATATGATGAATTCATTATTTCACAACAGACCTCAACTGCAAGTATAAATGATAAACAAATCAGTACACTGATAAGTGCAAATTGTAGCTATTTTTGTATATAAGTTTTGTTGCACTTATCGATACTTTTTGTTAAAATCGTTCGAATAAACCCCGCTTTGTTTGTAAATACGTTTACTTTACTTTACAGTGTATGTATTGCGTTATCGTGTAAATATCATTGAGTTTAATTGTTTTGCATTTATTTTTGTAGGTATTAAAGCATTGATATAGGAGCATTTTTGAAGAAATTGAATTTTTGAAGCATGCTACTAGCGCGCTTAGCGCGCTCCTAGCCCAAGGAAGGAGCTAATTCCAGTAGGTTGCCCGCTTAGCGCGGTCTGGAGCCTGCTAAGCGGGATTTAAGGCGGTTTAGCAATAAATGACAGCGCGCTGCTGCGGGCTTAGCGCGGTCTGCGATTTTGTCAGTCAATAAATAGGGTAAAAACACATTTTTTAGGGATGGTTTTGGGGTTTTTGCTCCCAACTCCATCAAACTTCATTTCTTTAGTAGATTAGCTTAGAAAACATCATGGAAGCTTGCATTTGGATGATCCGGGGTGGATTTCTCATCGATCGGCTCTGACAACACGCGAAGTGTTTGGTTCATTTCTGATTTTCTTCATGTCTTTCTTCTTTGTTGGGTTTGTATATGTTTTTACTTTGATCTTATGTATATTTATCGCCAATGGCGTTATATTTAATTTGCTTTATAAATCTTTATCGATGATTGCCTCTGATTTTTGCTTTATGCGCGGGGTTTGGGTTGTGTTAGAGATAAACATCGTAAACCTTCATTAGGGATGATTATCTGTTAGTTCTGGATGCTAGAGATAGATTTAGAGCTAACAATCTATTTGGGTGTCGAAGCTTAATGCCTCCGTGTTATTTGAGTCGAGTGCGAGAGTGTCGACGAGAGTAATACGGTTTTTCTCTCAGCTCGGTGTGTCAGAGATTAACACTATTGAGAGCAATGCTGGATGATATTGAGGAGTATTGTAGGTTGAGTATAACTGATCGGTAAGTTTAAGTTTGTGACGAGTGGAATATATATATGCTTGATAAGTCTTTTCTCTCTGACGAATGAATTTTCTTATGTTAATATTTACTTTTCTGTTTTTATGTTTGAAACATTTTAAACTAAACTCAATAACATTTAAATTGCCGAACGGCAGTTCAGTAGCACCGATCTCTGTGGACACGATAAATTCCCGGAAAAATACTTCCAAAACTTTTGTTGCTTGCCCTATACCGCTTCCAACATACACTAAAAGATAAATTATGAGTACAAATTTAATAAATATAACATAATCACAAAGAGTAACATAAATTATGACTACAAATTTAATAAACATAACATAAACACAAAAAATTATGCAATAAAACATAGAGTAACAATGTCATATCTTGGTACTTCATTTTTATAATGATGAATCAACATAAAAAGTAAGAATCTCATACATTAGTTAGAAATAAACAACAAAAAACATAAGTCGCACACAAGTTACAAAAAAGATAGACTTCTTATTAATAAAAAAACTATATCTTAATTATAGTCATCATTTGCCGCTGAAGTCCCAGGATCATCATTAGAAAAAATTTGTTCCAAATTTTGTGATGGATATGACTCAATGGGTGTCATAGTTTCATCATTTTCACCCATGTCATACAAGTCTCTTGGCTTCAAATGAATAGGTATGCTTCATCCTTGTTCAATCTCATCATCCACATAAAAAACCATCTGAGCTTCTGACGCTTGAATGTATGGCTTATTATCTTCATGTTCGCCAATATGTAGTAGTCTTGCAAAGTTTATAGAAGTAAAACCCAACTTATCTATCTTAATGGCTCTTGAGTTTGTGGTATTAGCCCATTCGCATTTAAACATTGGCACTGTGAAGCCATCATAGGAAAGCACAATAATGTCTACCAATCTTCCATAGTAAGGAACCCCTCCAAATCTCATTTGGGTATCACTATTGCTTGAATAACTTCGTGCCCCAAACATGCCAAAAACTCCACTATTTTAAGTTTTTAAATAATTTTCTCGTTCCAACGTTCGAAACTTGAATCCATTGACATTAAACGCGGTAAACCTTTTAACTTTATCATAAGGGCCATTAGCAAGATTAATGAGAACATCTTTATCTGGTCCATCAATGTTGTCAAGATTGTTGCATATCTATATACGATACAACATTCAATTAGTCTTGTTATTATTAAAAACCATTTCAATACAAATACTATTTTTGTACGAAAACTCACACATTTACGGAACCAATGAGTAAACTCTCTATGAACCTTCTTGTCTATCTCAACAACACTTCTTTGACTACGCCTCATTTGGTTCTGAGTAATACTTCAGAACTACCTATTTGGTTATTCAATATTAGATATAAGAAAAATCTTAATAGTGTAGATGAAACTACTTAAAGAGAATAAAACTACTTACTTTAGATAGTCGTCAACTATTGGACAATTCGTTAAAACGTGTCCATGAGCCTGCAACTTTTCAATTGGTGTTAGGGTGTAATATGAAGATCCACCCACAGGTTTTCCAACTCTAGGAAATAATTCTACTACATGTGAACCTGTTTGGATATCTCCAATAGGGTCATCATCTACACGTCCAGGTTGATTCCATCTAGTCTCGATGTTTTCTAGATATCTTGAACAAAATGTAAGAATCTCTTCAAAACGGCATCCTTCCGCAATAGACCCTTCTGGTTTTGCCTTATTACGTACATGCGATTTAAGTTTTCCCAAGTACCTAATATTGAACCACAATAATATCGGTAAAAAAAAACTTTCTACTTTCTAAGTTAGTAACATTATGAAGGTTTCTAGATATCTTGAACAAAATGTAAGAATCTCTTCAAAACGATATCCTTCCTCAATAGACCCTTCTGGTTTTGCCTTATTACGTACATGCGATTTAAGTTTTCCCAAATACCTAATATTGAACCACAATAATATCAGTTAAAAAAAACTTTCTACTTTCTAAGTTAGTAACATTATGAAGGTGTCTACTTTCTAAACAAAATGCAACATGAGATGCAAGACAAGAGAACAACTCAATCAACTATGGTCTTCGACCCTTATGAGGTTGTCCTTTCCCTCAGAATGATTGATCTTGATTTGGTCCTTGAGCGTCCAGATGTTCACACAGACCAAGGACACTTCGGTTGAGAGTGTTGAAGCTTAATGAGAGGGCACGATGCTGATTTGCTGAGGTTTCGGCCATTTGATCGAACCGACCCAAGACCCTTAATGCAAAGAGATCAAAGTTCTCATTTTGCGCACGAATTTGTCCCTGTATTGTTTCATATTGTTGTTCTTGAAGAGCTGCAAAGTTTTGGTGCTCAAGTTGCATGCCTCGGAGCATTTCAAGAACGACCGAATTGTCTGTTTGAGATTGATTTGGAGAAGGAGGTACATATGAGGTGTCTTGCTCAGACCTAGCGTTTTGACGCCATGTACCCCATCCATGGTTAGCATTAGTGTCCTGAACCGAAGAGTCACCCAACCAAGCACGATCATCATGACTTTCATAGGGAACCTCGATTTCCATGGGATGAGTTTCCTCATCTTCATCTTGCTCGTCCTCTTCTGCTTCATCTAAGTTTCAGATGCGTCCACTTGAACCCTTAGACTTGACCACATAAGTCTTTTGTTGCTTGTCCCAAATGTATCCTATAAGAGTCATAGTATTTTGACTAAACTCTTGGTCATCAGTAAGAGAGATGTAAGGGATGCCTGGCACAGAAATTCTGGCATATGATCTAATATGCTTTGGATCAACGATCCGTAGCATAATGATGAACCTCTTCCGCTTTCTTTCAAAGCATAAATGCGACTTGCAAAATAATAAGGCCAATTTACCTTGATTTTGTTCTTGAGGAGATAAACCAAATGAAATTTAGCTTGATCAACTCGAGAATAACCACCTTTCTTTGGACGCAAAATGTGGGAGACAATCCACTGCAGAATTCGATCGTCCTGTTTCAACTGACCAGTTGTGACAGACTTAGGGAAGAAATCACTTGCGATTACTTCCTCAGGATAAGGATCCTTAAGCAGGGAGAACTCAACTCAGCCTTAAATTCATACTGTGGAGCCAACTTAGTATCAGTTATATGAAGATCAGGAGAAAGGCGAGGACACATGTCAAACAAGTCTTGCCACACAGTGCTACCAACATTGTAACTTTTGCCCCCCATCTTGAAAGCAAACTAATACCCAGTAAATTTATCCATCAAACCCACATAAAACATTCTAACCATATATTCATTATATTTTATACTACATTCCAAAAAGGCATTAATATTTTGATGGTTTAGAATATCTACAATTTTCAGGAATATGCATCATGTCCGCTACCTTAGGGTAATATACAGGCTGCTTAATAATAGATCTTTTTCTAAAATCTGTCTCATATACTTCAGCAAGTTCAGAGGAAAGTAATAATAACACATTTACCAGAGTTTGAGAGGATGATGCCCTACTGGACCTTTTACCAGTCACTCTTGAAGTAGCCATGTGAGAAAAACCTTCTTTGTTGATGAAGATACACAGTTGCAATAGTAAAATTGAGTGTAGATAGGCGAAATTCTTCACCAATTCAAGTTTGAAAACCTAATTTTTTAGAATCCTTGAAGAGGGGTTTTAGGGTTTTGGAGGAGTTTAGAGGGATGAAGACCACAAGAGATACAAATACAAAGATGAAATACAAAATATAAGACTGAAAGGTATTTAGAAAAAAATTTCAGAAAACACGAGCGTTGCGTCGACCTCCAGAAGTTGTGCATCGACGCATGCGAATAAATTTTTCAAAAAATTTATAGCTTCAGTATGAGTCGACGCAAGGGGGACCCTCAGGTCGACGCATGACATGCAGAGACTTCCAAGCTTGAATTTTGATAGCCATGAGTCAACCTATAGACCAGACAGGTCGACGCATACTGTTAAAAAAGAAAAAAAAACAGAAAAAAATGATATGAATGATGCACAAAAACATAAATAACAAGCCTATACCAATTCAAACATCAATGTGGAAGAAAAATGGAAATTAAAACTATCATTTAAGCCTCAAAATTAGCCAAGATAAAGCAATTAGATAGGAACGATATTACCTCCAATGGTGATGAAAGAAGAATGCCTCCACATAGCTTAAACTTTCAAACATGCTTAAGCAATATATAAACAAGCATAAATAGAGAGCATGCAAAAATTCATTAGACACGATCCGAGATATCGAGAACACCAAGTTCCCTAAGAATGTTAAAGAAATGTTCCATCGTGAGAGGTTTTGTAAAAGTATCGGCAAGTTGAATTTTACTATCAACGTGCTCGAATACGACATCTCCTTTCTCAACATGATCCCTACGGAAGAGGTGACGAATCTCAATATGTTTGGTGCGAGAATGTAGCACTGGATTCTTGGTTAGATTGATGGAATTCGTGTTGTCACAAAGAATAGGAATATAATCAAGTTTAACATTTAAATCAAGTGGATGTTGTTTAAGCCACAAGATTTGGGCACAACAACTACTGGCTGCAACGTATTCCGCCTCGGCAGTTGACAAAGCAACGAAAAATTGCTTTTTGCTATGCCAACTCACTAAGGAATTTAAAAAGAAATGACAAGTTCCTCTAGTGCTCTTCCTATCCAATTTGCAACCGGCAAAATTGGAATCGGAATAACCAACCAAATTACAATCACTTCCCTTGGAAAACCAAAGCCCATACTTAGATGTACCACAAAGGTATCTAAGTATACGATTTACCTCTTTTAAATGTGATTACTTGGGACATGATTGATATCTAGCACACATATAAACACTAAACATGATATTTGGTCGAGATGCAGTGATATATAGAAGAGAACCTATCATACCTCTATACTTCTTCACATCGACGAACTTACCGTTTTCATCTCGATCTAAATTCACACTTGTGGGCATTGGAGTGTCGGTAGCTTTTGCATTTGTCGTATCAAAGTGCTTGAGGAGATCATAGCAATACTATGTTTGGTTCACAAACGTTCCTTCTTCGAGTTGTTTGATTTGAAGTCCAAGGAAGTAGGTCAGCTCCCCCATCATACTCATCTCAAGCTCACCTTGCATTAGCTTTGAAAATTCCTTGACCAAGTTCATATTAGTAGATCCAAAAATAATGTCATCTACATAAACCTGAACTAGAATAGAGTGATTTCCTTGACGCTTAACAAAGAGTGTAGTATCAACCTTCCCTCTCGAGTATCCTTGATCGAGTAAAAATTTGTTAAGTCGCTCATACCAAGCCCTAAGGGCTTGTTTGAGACCATACAAAGCATGTTTAAGTTTATAAGCGTAATTTGGATACTCATGACTTTCAAAACATGGAGGTTGAGATACATAAACCTCTTCATTAATATATCCGTTTATGAAAGCACTATTAACATCCATTTGATATAATTTGAAACTCTTTGAACAAGCATAAGCTAGCAAAAGGCGTATAGCCTCAAGGATGACAACCGGAGCTTAAGTCTCCTCATAGTCAATGCCCTCCTCTTGGTTATAGCCTTGAGCCACTAGTCGGGCTTTATTATGAGTTATTACTCCATTTTCGCTAGTTTGTTCCTAAATACCCATTTTATACCAATTACTCGATGGCCCCGCTGAGGGAGGACAAGGACTCATACCTCATTTCTTTTGAATTGATTTAATTCCTCTTGCATTGCCAAAAACCAATGTTCATCGAGTAAGGCCTCTTTGGAGTTTTAGGCTTAATTAGAGAGACGAAAGTAAAGTGATAACAAAATTTACTTATCATAGACTATGTAGTTACTCCTTTTGCTATATCTCCGAGAATATTTTCGATTGGATGATCCTTAATGGATTTACATGCCAAAGAAAGGTCATCGTTGCTAATTGGATGATCCTCCTCAATCTTTTCAGAGTTTTGATCTTCCTCCTCCTCAACTTTCACCGATTTAAGTTGATCAATCCCTTCTTCAGTGTCTTTGAGTATGTCTTCCAAAGATACACCTATACCATGAAAATAAATACCTTTCCCGACAGTTTTCAGATAAGATTCATCAAAAGTAAAATGCACAGATTCTTCCACAATAAGTAATCTTTTATCATCGACTTTTGAGTCAAATTTGCCAAGATTTTCTTTTCCATTATTTAAAACAAAGCATTTACATCCGAAAATATGAAGATGTGATACATTTGGCTTCCTACCTTTTAAAAGTTCATAGGGAGTTTTGTTGAGAATAGGACGTATAAGTACCCTATTCAACACATAACATGCCGTACTAATAGCATCGACCCAAAAATATTTAGGAAGGCCACTTTCATTGATCATAGTTCTTCCTAGCTCTTCTAAAATACAATTTTTACGTTCCACTACTCCATTTTGTTGAGGAGTTCTTGGAGCGGAAAATTATGATCAATGCCATATTTATCACAAAATTCCTCAAAGAGGTGGTTTTCAAATTCACCTCCGTGATCGCTTCGGATAGTAACGATGCTAGAATTTAGTTTATTTTGAGATACCTTGGCAAACTTTTCAAAAGCTGAACAAGTTTCACTTTTACTAGCCAAGAAAATAGTCCAACAAAATCTAGAGTAGTCGTCTATAATAACAAAACCATAGTAATTTCCACCCAAGCTTTTGATTCTAGATGGCCCAAAAAGGTACATATGGAGAAGTTCAAGAGGTCTCGATGTAGAAACAACATTTTTAGATTTAAATGAAATCCTCGTTTGTTTCCCCATTTGGCATGCATCACATAAGTGATATTTTGAAAATTTTATCTTGGGTAGACCGACAACTAGATCTTTTGAAACTACTTTATTTAGCAAGCAAAGTTGTTGTGCGCTAAGCGCCTATGCCATAGCCAAGAGTTTTCACTCATGGTGACAAGACATTTAGTGCTAGTCAAAGATACTTCATTCAAGTCAAGGATATAGATATTATTTACCCTCAAGCCCTTAAACACATCATCTTTCTTATCATTGTGTTCAATCATGCAACAATCTTTTGAAAAAGAAACTTTATATCCTTTGTCGCACAATTGACTAATGCTAATAAGATTGTGCTTAAGACCTTCAACTAAAAGGACGACTGAGAAAATAGTAGAAGAGGGATTACCTACACTACCTTTTCTGAGTATTACTCCCTTGTTGTTATTACCATAGGTTACAAATCCTTTCTTCTTTGCCACAAAGTCAATGTATAAGGAAATGTCACCGTCATATGTCTTGAACATCCACTGTCGAGAACCCATCTTCTCTCCGTAGATTCAAGACACTTTACCTACAAAATTAAACAAGGGAAATAGGTACCCAAATTTTATTGGATCCTTGTGTGTGAGTGAAACTTTGGTTGCATTTGGGCAACCATTAAAAAATACCTTTAGGTACCAAGAATCTCCTAAATCGGCATTTAGCAATGGTGTGTCCCTTCTTGCAACAATATAGACAAGTTAGGTTTACATTGGAGATACTTTTGCTACTTTGATCTCTTATCACATATGTATATTTCTGATAAGGATTATTCATAGTACTTCTATAGTGTGAGCGATCAACAGCAAATGTAACTTTAGGTTCTAAAGCCTTGTCTAATTTGGCTTTAAGAGTTCTAACCTCTTTTTGCCAAATGTGACAAGTTTCACAACCCCAATTTAACCAAGAGGACTTGTCATCCTCAGTTTTAGCCTTTGTAGCTTCCACTATTGATTTCTTAAGAGCTTCTAATTCCTTTTCGGAATCAGAATTCTTTTTCTCTAAATGTGAGAAAATTTGCTTAGTTGAGGCTAAGCGTCTGAAAGCCTCTTTAGCCATATTGTGTAGGGCTTCAAAAGCATTTTGCAAATCGGAATAAGACATTTTATCAACATGTTCATATTTAGAATCACTTACATTCTTTTTCTTCTTTTGATGAGTCGTGAGACAAAGACTGATCGTTTTGTCTTCATCACTCGAGCTATCTTCACTTGAGGACTCACTATCACTCTCCCATGCGATGTATGCCCTTCTAGGCTTGCTCGATTTCTTTTGTTGATGATGTTTGTCTTTTCCTTTGTCTTTCTTCATCAAGGGATAATCCGGCTTGTAGTGACCGCCCTTTTCGCAATTAAAGCATGAACCCTTTGACTTTGTATTTTTATTTCCTTCTTGTTTTGAGGATTTTGATTTACATCTAAAGTTTATGAGATTTTTCTCCAAATGTTGTATTCCATTCTTCCTGATGTGTCTATTATACCTTCTTATAAACAACCCCATATCATCATTCGAATCTTCATCATCGTCACTTAACTCACTTTCACTAAGCTCTTTGGTGGAGGACTTTGAGCTAGAAGCCTTTAGAGCAATAAACTTCTTGTCTGTGTCTTTCGATTTCGCTTTCCTTTCTTTCTTTTCATGTTGATCAAGACTTATGAGCTCATGTTCTTTAAGCTTACCAAACAATGTTGTGGTGTTCAATGTCATGAGATCGTTAGCTTCCTTAATCGTCGTGACCTTAGGTTGTCATTGCCTATTAAGACATCTCAAAATTTTGTTAATAGCAATATCATTGAAAATGGGTCTACCAAGTGAATTTAAACGATTGATTGGGTGAGTGAATCTCTTTTGCATTTCCGCAATGGTTTCACCATGCTTCATGTGAAATAGATCAAACTCTTGTGTTAAAGTATCGGTTCTAGCTAGTTTGACATCATTAGTTCCATCATGGGCAATTTGTAATGCGTCCCACATATCCTTAGCAGTCATACAATGAGAAACCCTATAGTATTCATCAACTCCCAAAGAGGATATGAGAATATTTCTAACTTTCCAGTCATAATTATACTTTTTCTCATCATCATCGTTCCATCGTGCTTCCGATTTAGGTACAACAACATTATCCGCATTGGTCATAGTTATTTCAATAGGTCCATTTTGAATTTCTATCAACATAATTGATATGCACCCGCATACAATCTTTCCAATAACCGTAGTTCTCACCATTAAAAACCGCCACTCTATTATACGCCCATATAGGTTCATTAGCCATTTTCTAATAAGCTATATGCGAAGCACTAGATGAACCGGTGCTCATGATACCACTTGTTAGACGATGGCACTGATCTAGAAGGGGGTTCCAATTAACAACCTAAGCTGTGCAACTAGAAATAGAGAACACTACAAGAATTTGTCAAGTTATTGAGAAAAATACAAAAGTAAGGTTGAAAGAAAGTTAGATATTTAATCATATGACTTAAATGCATTTTGGCTCATGTAACGTAGCGAATTTTTGAGTTTAGTCACTGTAATTTATTTATTTTTGTCTGAATCCCTATATCTCACTTTTTGCGTGCGTTTTAGTCCCTAAAGTCAAAATCCGCAAAACAATTTGAAGGAAAATCTGCAGGAAAGCGGATTTTTCTGTGGATTTTGGATTTAGGGACTAAACCACACGAAGTGAGATATAGAGACTCATAAAAATAAAAATGAATTACAGAGACTAAATTCAAAAACTCGCTAACTTATAGGGACCAACAGACTATTTAAGCCTAATCATATTAATACACCTTATTCTTATCATATTGGAAAAAAATTGAAATTAACAAAAGATAATGCAAACTATATTACTAGATGAGATATCATCACAATCCCAAATTTAACTTGTTATTTGTCCTTAAATAACAAAAGTCCCTTAAAGACTATGCTAGATCTAGCCTCTTGGTTTTTTCGTTTCTTTTTCTTGTTCTTACTGTTGTTTCTTTGAGTGATTCTTTCAATTTTGGGACTAAATAACAATGGTTTTGCAAGAATGTGGGTACATTCTTCCATCTAGTCATGTTTTGAATCATGTCAAAACTAGGAGGAAATTTAGCGTTTTTGTACATTGGGCGGTATCAACCAAAGTCTAGATGTGCATTGATCATCTTAGCCTTAGGATGTCTACAAATAAGTTTGGAAATGATTGGAAATACCTTAGGCATGTTTCATGCATTAAAAATGAGTTTTTAAGTGTTGAAAATGTTGCATAGGTCAACACATACGAGTTCAGGTCGACCAATAGAAGTTTTCGCTTCAGTATAGGTCGACACATAGCTTGGATATGCCGACCTCCACGCTCCAAGAATGAAGAATATGGCCACTGCCTTCAGGTCACCTCAGATAAGCTGACCTAAGACCTCTACAGGTCGACCTGTTGCCTATATAGGCCGACCTATTGACCTTGATAGACCGACCTATATCTTTCAAAAACTCAAATTTTATTTTCCTCTTATTCTTTTCTTGCATCCCTTTTGCCTATTTTCATCTCACATATGCATCATATTCTAGCAAGGTACTAGTGTAAAACCTAAACGAAACCAGAATTAGAAATCATTCCCATCATCTTCAATCTCTCTTCTATGCATACACACAATCAAACTACACAAAATCATTTTTTGATTGGGTGACCATCTAGATTAAGGTTGATAACGTCCAATTTGGTTGGATTAACCAAGAATATTGGGTTGTGATCTTTGTGTGTTTCAAATAAGAAAACCAAGTTGGGGTTTTACTTCAAGATCATTGTGATTTGAAGGTTTTGGACAAGATCATGCAAATACAGATTCGACTGAGTGAGTCTTAGGACAAGGTGGTTCCTTGCAAGGGATTAGCGCGAGACGATGAATTGTGTTTGTAAATTTGAGTTCAACAAGTGTGTGCTAGGGAGTAATTCGACCAAGCGAAAACCTTGAAGACGAGTAGGTCTTGCACGCAAGTAACCAAGAACTGGTGGATTGTTGCAGCATTGTTGGTGACTTGATCAAACTTTGATCAAGTGTTTGGAGGTGGTAAAATCAACAACAAACCATAGGGTTTGCGGGGTTAGATTTCTTCATCTCTTGTATAATCATTTTTGCAATGATAAGGTTAATTGCAAGTATCTCAATTCGATTTTGAATTGAGGGAAGACGTACCCATAGTGTGGTCGATTGAGTAATTGCCTAAACAAATATGTGTGTGTGTGTGTGTCTCTCTCTCTCTATCTCTCTATATCTCTTTAAATTGTTGTTCTTGCAAATTATCGAGTTCATTGTTGTTTTGGTCAATTTGATTGGAAATTGTTTCTTCAATTTTCTTTTAAAGTGTTGTTATTGATATAATCATAATCACTTTTATTGTGATTGGTTTTTAACATCAACAAAACAAATTGAATTTCCAAACTTTATCGATCGCACACAAAGTGTTCGATAAATTGCCTTTGAGTATTTTAATTGACTTTTATTCATTGGAAATAAGAGCTATGAGTAGATTAACATTTAATTGATTTGTGAATTAATCGTTGTCAAACAATTTGTGTTTATTATCATGTAATTGGTTTACGTTAGGCATATCCGAGATTTTCGATAGTAGGTTTGATTAGATGATTCGATTCAAATTGTTTCTGTTGTGCCATAAAACTTTTGAAAACAATTTTTACCAAAATTTTTGTTTTTAAATTTGTGATCTATTCATCCCCCCCTGTCCCCCATCTAGATCGAAACTTATCGTCTAACAAGTGGTATCAAGAGCTCCGGTTAATTTCGTGCTTAAGATTTACTTTCTAGAATAATAGCTACCGAATCTAAGGGAACGTACAATAAAGCACCAATTTTCACCGGCGAAAATTATGGCTATGGGAAAGCTTGTATACGTATACATGTCAACTCTGTTGATAAAGGTATATGGGATGCCATAAAAAATGGTATGAATGAAATAACCATGATCAATGAAGGTGTTACCGTACCTAAACTAAAAGCACAATGGGTTGCTAATGATTGAAAATTTTGGTCCCATGATTGGAAGGCGAAAAATATTCTCATATTTGCTTTGGGTGTTAATGATTACTATCGCGTTTCTTATTGTGAAACCGCTGTTAGATTTGTAGATAAATGGGGTTTTTTGTTATCGTCTCCATAGTTACCGTTCTGATATGGGATGCTTGTCGTTCAATAGTTTACCGTTTCAAGAAAAGGGTTTACAAAGTTTGTTTCATAAATTGTCACAATTTTAGTAGCAAAACTTTAAATCCTAAAGTTTGATTAACAAAGTATATCAAAGGTAGTTTTCATCTGCCCTAACTAATACATATTCTCTTAATTTTGCATGTGAAGTCGGATCCAATTAATATCATCACGAATTCTCTCAATATATACCGTCTATGTCTAGAGCGGTGTCATGAGAAATACCGTATTCATTGCTACACGATCTCTCCATATAACAACCAATATAGTAAGCTTTAAGTTCAACACAAAGCAAATATCAACCATAACCGATCTCTTCAATCTATGAATTGATAGATGAATATTTTAGGTCAAGTTCCATAAAATCTATGTCTATAGTTTTACAAAAGAAGAATGGATCATTAGAACAAAAATATTCATTATATTAATCATCACTTGTTCACATACAAGGTCAATTAAAAGAAATACATAAAGCTAAGGTAAATGTACCTCTACCTTTTATACAAAGGAAATTAGCTAGCCATAACCATGGTAGCATGCTTTATAAGTAATGAGAGAAGATGAATGAGCATCCACGTCGAAGAATCGATCTTGGATGCGATTCCAGTTTCTATTTGCAAAATATCACTCTTTGGTGAAGAAATGCTGAAAATAGGGTTTCTATGTGAAAAATGGGGTTATGATCCCAAAAAGTGTGAAAAGTACATATATAATACAACTAAAATCTGTCAAGTTTGTCCAACGAACGCCTTTTTCATCCAGCGAAGACCTCTTTATAGCACCTGAAGTGCCTCTGAATAGTTAAACCGTCCCTGAAGAAATATCTAAGTTTGCAGTGCAAACGCTTCTTTGCCCAGTGAGCTTCTTGTTCATCACATACACAACCATCAAAACTCAATATTTGTTGCTATTTCTCAATTCGTCTAGTATATATTTGAATCTATCAAAATAGACTATCAAAAGCTATTTGCGAAAAATGCCACATTTTAGAGACTAAACAATCATCTTATTCTTTAAGATTATTGCATCACATATACCAAAACATCAAGAAAAGGATTGTGGCTGAGAGTAATTTTTGAAACAACCACAAAAGAATTAAACCATAACAATTGTATATTTTTGTAACAATATATAATATTTTTTAGTAGAACCTTTGACTACATAAACTTCATATCTGATATATATAGTCATTCTTTAGGTCATACAAATCATAATCCCATGACAGAATAAGTTACTAACCCAACATCACTGGTGTAATTAATGGCTTATTCAAGAAGAAAGCTTCTAAATTCTCTGCCGCAAGTTCACACAATTTCAATGTAACTTCATCAGTGTAAGCAGATGCATGTGGTGAAAGAACAACATTATCCAAAGAAAAAAACTCTTTAGGAACATGAGGTTCATTCTCAAACACATCCAAACCAGCACCTCCAATCTCACCTTCAATCAAACACCTCAACAATTCCTTTTCAACAATGAGACCACCTCTTCCAACATTGACAATAAACCCTTCTTTTCCTAATGCCAAAAGAACATCTCTATTTATCATGTGTCGTGTTTGGTTATTTAGTGCGCAACACAGGACAAGTGCGTCGCTAGAAGTTGCAAGATCAATAACGTTGGAATAGAAAGGGTAAGAAATTGATGGTTTTTGATGTTTTGAGTGGTACATGATGGTGCAATTGAACGACTCTAATCGCTTTGCCACTTCCATGCCAATATTTCCCAATCCAACAATCCCTACTCGCTTGCCTGATAGCTGAAACAAAAAAATAATAACTCATCAAGCACGAACATGGAAAAAACCATACCGACACGGACATATTGATATCGATATTAAGTTTTAAAAAAATAAAGTTCTAGACACAAGAGAGAATAACTTTTATTCATGTTCATACATATAATGCTAAGATTAGAAAAATCCGAACCTTGTAGCCAAGTGGGAAATCCCAAGCATCGGAATGGTTTGGCCGCGTTCTCAAATATCTATCAGCCGACGTTATTTTCCTCATTACATCAATAAGCAACGCCACGGCCACATCAGCCACATCCTCGGACAAAGTCGCTCCAGCTCCAGCAACCTGAATTCCGCGACGACCGCACTCGTGAAGGTCGATGCGGTCAGTTCCAGCACTAGTGGTGACAATAACACGGAGCGACGGGAGAAGACTGAGGACGTCGACGGTAATGAAGTATAAGCCGCCACAGAGTATTGCGGAAATTGTTGATGGGTTGTGGTGGTTGGCGAGCATGAACTGTTGCAAGGGAAGTCCTGAGGGTTTTGGAGTTAAGAAATTGTATTTGTGAGAGTAAAGTGGTTCGAGAATTGAGAAGCAGACTGGTGGACCAAGAACAAGCACTGTTGGAAGGTCGTTCGCCATTGAAACTCAAAACAAATGTGTGGATAGCAGTGGCACTACTTAAAACATCAGACATCTTTTACGTAGGATATGTAGTTGAAATGTCGCAATCTTTATTGGACACATGACGTGACCAATACAGATCAATTAATTAAATATGTATCACTTAACCAACATGATGGAGGGAGCAAGATGTGATAGCAATTTATCACTTAACCAACATGATGTAGAGAGCAAGATGTGATAACAATTTATAATCTGCAACTGTTAAAAATTGATTATGGAATCAGTTTAGAGATACACTAACATTTCAATTGTTATTTTCACTTTTATTTCTTTTTAAAATGATTGTTATTTTTTCGTGCAGACTATTTTTAATATATTTATAAGATTAATTTAATAAAAATGTAATAATACATTTCATAATTTGTGTGTAAAAATTGAGACAGTATATTCTACTTAGGGCCCGTTTGTTTTGACTTTTTAAAAAAATAATTTTTATAATGTAACATAATTTGTGAAAAAGAATTTTACAAATAAACTTTTCATAAAAACTTCAATTGAAAATTTGGTTTGAATAGTTATTTTTAAAATGTTATTTTAGATATTTCATCAATTTATCGAAATAATTTTTGGATATCAAAATTTCAAAAAAATCACTTAATTTTGAAGCTATAATAAATAGCTTTTCATAAAAATCATTTTTGCAATATGACTTTTTGAAAAAATTGTGATTTTGACTATGTTTTGAATTTCAATAATGTATATTAATGTTATAGAATATCAAAATTAGTATTTTAATTTATAAAAAAAAATTAAAAAAAACTTATAATATTTTGAAAAACATTTTTGTAGAATCCATTTTCAAAAATACAAAGAAAAAATCTATATTTTTAAAACTAAAACAAACTGGCCATTAATTTTACCAATGCTTGTTAGTTGTAAAGAGTTTGTAGTTTGTATATTATTAATTCATTCATGGGAGCACTTATATTCGATTATTTTGTTGTTTGCCTAATCGTTTTCAATTTTGATTTAATTTTAATTTATTGATTCTCCATCATGATTGTACTTCTCGGAATCAAGTTTGAAAATATTCATTTTTAGCATGCATAAACCATTGGTTAGGTTTGATTTTGATCATGATGTTTTTTAATCAATTGCATAAGTAAGTGGAATGAAAACCTTTTATGTTTTTTATTTGAATTTCATTCAAAGTAAAATCTCAAAGTGTTTTTAAAACTATGAAAACTTGAGATTTTATGTGTTTGATGCGAATCATGGAAATCAATCACACTTTATGATTCAAATCAAATTGGACAGATGCAAAACTATAACTTTCAGACCATTTTATTCGAATTATTTTCTTCACATTATTCGAATCAATTTCCTGGTGTTCACTTCTGTTTGATTTGATTCGAATCAAATTTAGAACATGATTCGAATCACACACTTTTCAACATTTTCCAGCCAGGGTTGTTGCATTTGATCCGAAACATTTTTTTACATGATTCGAATCATGTGGCTCATGATTCGAATAACACTTTTCTCATGATTCGAATCAACTGACATATTTTCAAAATTCTATGTTTTCTTTTATTCCACTTCACTTGCTCATTTGATTCAAATCATAAATTGTTCTTGATTCGGATCTAACTGACTTTTTCAACCATTTTCTATGCTTAATCTCAAGCACATATAAAATCTTTTTGTCATCATCTTCACATAAGATCTATCATTCTGATCATAATTTTTCAGTGTGATTTAGTGAAAATTCAATTTTCTCTATTTTGAGTGTTCAAAGTTTTGCAATGAAATTCTTGCATCTTCAACTTCAATTTGGTTCATATCTTGATAACAATATATTTATAATAGATTGAAGGAGGAATGTCCTTGAAACTAATCGTTCTTGGAGATCTGGTTGAGTTTTTCAGGTTCTTTTCAAGATTGAGGTGATTGCCAATGGTGGTGACAAATTTCATTGAAAAAAAGTAGGTTTTTCTCTCCACAATCACCTTAGTAGTGACTGTGTGGAAGGCTGTGTAACACCCCTGAAATTCTGGTATCAGATATGTGATGTTAAGTGTGATGCCACAACAACACAATCTGCTATATGAAACAAGGCAATAAAATAACAGTAAATCAACACAGAGAATTGTTCACCCAATTCGGTCTAACTACCTACGTCTGGGGGCTACCAAGCCAGGGAGGAAATTCACTATTAGTAGTATTAAATTATAGACTCAATAATCCCAGTTGACAATCCACTAACTTAATCACTACCCAATGACACTTCTACCTAAGATACACTTAGATATGAGAAACCACTCACTCCCCCTAAATCACCACAGTGATACAATTCAAAGATTACAAAGTATAGAAGTCACACTTCCAAAACACAACTTGATCTTGCTTAAAAGCTTTGATCAAGAACAATTAACAACTCAAAACAATTACACCAATTCAAACATGAATGGCTTACAATACACAGACGAAACACACACTTGACTCCAGTCTTTAATCTCTTGCCTTCGTCCCTTCCAAGTAGGGTTGAGGCTGCTTTAAATAGAAACTCAGACTTGGGCTTGGACTCCTCCAAATATCTGATTTGATTTGAATTTAAAAACAGATTTTATCTTCAAATCTTTTCATATCTTTCAGCCCTAAAAACAACAACAAGATCTGCTCCATATCTGATTGCAACAGAAAGAATCTAATCCAAGATCTTCGCCTGCAATCTCTCAATCAGATCTTCTAATAACTAACTAAAACACGCGCAGCCCTAAAAACACAACAACTGATGTTCTGTCACTCAATGTCAAGACATCGTTTTTGACATCAATACACAAAACTGCAACCCTAACAAACTTAATGTTAGTAACTCATGTTAAGACATCAGACATATGACATCTTCAACAACAACATTGTTTTACCAAAATTCTAGCCAATACAAGAACTAACAATCTTCCCCTTTGGCTAATTTTGGCTAAAACAATCTCAGCCAACATCAGAGATACCTGCAGCAGATAAAACAAACTAACATTCTCACCGCACAAACAACAGCAACAACTACCAACAGCTGCACAACTACAAAACTCCCCCTCAAAACAAGAACCACAGCAAACAGCTAGGTAACTCTTCCCCTTTTTAGCCACAAATTGACAATCTTGAACCTATCAAAGCAGCAAACACAAAGTCCTGACATTTACTATGACAAGGTCAAATAACAAGCTTCCCAAAAAGAACAAGTTCCAAAACTTTGACTGGTCAGGCGATACAAACAATGCCCTCTCTATGCATTATAAAAACCAAGCCTTCTTGCTTCTAACAACAAAACTAGGAAATAACCATGAGTCAGTCTAACAGAGATGCAGGAAAGAAACACATGCAAGAGGTCAAGAAACCAGATCCACAAAAGTTGAAGAACAAAACACTGTCTACAGTTGGGGCAACTCCAGGAGCAACAAGAAAAACATCAGAGACAAGGATGAAAACCATCAAAAAACCTCCAGTGCAACTTCATGCTTCTGATGATGAATGGGATAAAGATTGGAAAACTTTTCTTGATTCAGGGGGTTGGGATAATCTTTAGACCCTTTGTTTGTTGCTTTTGATGTACTAAAATCTAATCTTGTATGCTTTCAGCAGTTGAATAAAATTATGTTTCCTTTAAACTAAACATATGCAATAAAGTTCACAACTGCACAAGACACCTCCCAACACACTTAATCCTCATATATGCAAATTCCTAATTTGCTTCTTAATTTTTCAAATTGATTTGCATCTAATGCCTTTGTAAAAATATCAGCTAATTGTTGTTCAGTAGCAACATGTTCCAAAGCAACTACTTTGTCTTCAACCAAATCTCTTATAAAGTGATGACGTATATCAATATGCTTAGTCCTGCTATGTTGAATTGGGTTTTTAGAGATATTGATATGTTAGAAGAGTAATAGCGTAGGTTGTTTTTATCGTATCCACAGGGACTGTTTTATATTTGATGCGTGCCTTTCAATAGTTGCGATATTCTAAGTTAACAGTTTCAAAAGTTTCAATTGTTGTTATCATTCACTTGTAGCAAAGATTAAATTGTGACAAAGATTTTTGTAAAAGGTTTTATAAAAAGGCATGTTAAGGTTAGGTTTCACTAATCCTTTCCATGTATAAACGATTAATCAAGCACATGAACTCGGTTTCCGACCAATATAACCGCGTATCCTCCCGACTACGTTTATGCCTAAAGCGAAATCGTGATTGCCGTTGTTTAAACCGTTAGATGATGTCTCATGCTAACAATCTAAACAACGATCATTATGATCAATACAATGCGAATAGCAAATCCCAAATCTATGTCTAGAGTTTGGTTTTTAAGAGATGAAATTGTTAGGTCAAGATTTGTGGAATCTATGTCTAGAGTAAAACAAATCAAACTTAAAGCATTAAGAGAAAACAACTTCATCTATATTGATCAAAGACTTTTTTCATATACAATAGATCAAAAGCAATACATAAAAACAGAATCAACTACTTCTAACCTCAACATAGAGGGTTTAGCTACCACTTCTCATGGTAGATTGGAGAACAAGTAAAGAGAGGAGATGAGTAAACATCAACTCCAAATAATCAAGAATGGATGCAAAATCAGCTTCTCCAAGTGAAAATACAAGCTCCAATGGTAAAAAGACTGAAAACTATGATTTTAGATCAAAATGAACAAAAGATCCTTTTTACAACAAGTGAAATTCTATTTATACATAGCAGAATTCTGCATGATTCGCACTGCGAGCAATCCATTCGCACTGTGAATGAGGAAAAATGGCACTTTAAGTGCCTCTGAGACTTAAACCGCCCCAAGCAGAAATCGTGGGTTCGCACTGCGAACCATTCATTCGCACTGCGAATCATTCGCTAGCTTCATTCGCACTGCGAATAAACTAGCGAGCCAGAATTCTCAAAACTGGAAGTTACTGCCTCTCTTTGCCAGCACCTTCGCACTGCGAACCAGCCAGCGAACATTCGCTGGACACTCGCTAGGAGTTCGCAGTGCGAACACAAGGTAATTGAAAACCTTGAACTCACTGCCTCCATTCGCTGGTTCCTCGCTGGTCCCTCGCAGTGCGAACATTCGCTGGGACTTCGCCAGATTGTTCGCACTGCGAACACCCTGTTGCAGCAATAAAAACTCAGTGGAACTTGCATTGGTTCCATGTGTTCACCATTTTGCTCCTTTCATGCCTATACCTGCACATTAACACACAAATTACAAGCTCCACACATATATTCCGATGTAAGCATAACAACTCCATTTACCGCTTAAATTCACACTATACCGTTAGAATGAAATGAAAAATGCCAAATATTCCATACAAATATATAACATGTTTGACATCTAACAAACTCTCCCCAACTAACTCTTTGTTTGTCCTCAAGCAAAGTATGCCTCTCACGAGGATTTGCTCGAGCACTCAATTCAACCAAGACGCGAAAAACGGCTCAACTAAACAACGATCACAACAATGTATAATTACACAATTCAAGAATTTGATATGAAAAAGAACTTGCGACTTAAACAATTTCAAACAATGTTTCAAGAAACAACTAACTTATCCTGCATATGTCATTCTACACTCCTCTTCGAAAAAGGATTGAAGGCAAACGTGCATACAAACACAGGACAATTACACTCAAATGACAAATGATGCAATACTAAGCAATTCATACCATATCTCAATGATCATAACAGAAATCATGGAAGTAAAAGATCACCAAGGACTTCAAGGTTGTAGTTTGGTCGGGTGAACAAAAAAGGGACATTTCTAATGGCCATTGAAACGAAATTGCCGAAGCAAAAGAACATTCACTATATACATATTCACACAACACACTTCATTTCACCAATTTTTTATTCCACCTTCACAAACTACCGTGCACACTTATTGATTCTATTATTTTTTTGTTCAAGCAAGCATTTTCTCTTTTGTACAACATATTCATTCTTTTCTTTACATGCTTGCTTGAAAATTTTTCAAAATTTGGAGTAATGCACCCCTCTTCTTTTATTCTCCCCAACTCATTTTCAACTCAACCTAAAGTGAATGTTCCTTGTTTTTTTAAGGCAAGGAAGTCAAAGTATACAATTTTCAAAGGTCTCAAGAAGAAAATGTTAGAACTCACCAAATTCAATGATGAACCAAACTTGCAAATAATGTACATAAAACAAGTTCATCATTCAATTGAGTTCTAAACTGTTTAGGCTCAAAAGGGCTACCAAATGCTCACTACTCACGGGTGAATTAATATATGGACATGGTTGTGCTCAAATTCAAACAAGTGCTTTGATCACTTCTCATACTTCCACAAAATCACATGGTCACAAGATAAGGCATGAATTAAAAGTAAAGACAACATTCATCACAATCCTTAGCATATAGTAACCTTGGAGGCTTCTCACTTTAATGGTTTTGATCCTAAAATGACACATGCATTCAAAGGAAGTTGTAACATGAAACAACATTCTCAATCTCACCAAGACACAAAGTTCAAAAACATAAAAAAATTCTCGAACTAGGTAACAATATACCTTGTCGCAACACAATGCTTACGGTACTATCATAGCCCTCACATCTTGGAGGAATCTACCTTTAAAATCAAGAGTCTCCAACCTACTTCCCCAAATTCATCCTAAAAGAAGGAACATCAAAATAACACATATTCACAGTGTAAGAGTTAAACATTCGTCAACTGAAGAATTCAACTCTTACTAACACTTAACAAAAAAAAAATACTGAAGTGTTGAGCATTCGTAAACTGAAGAACTCAACACATAATATGAAAATTAAAAACCAACAATTTATTAGTAAAGCGAAACAAAAAATTTTACTGCAAACCATACTCATTACTAATAATAATCAAAAAGTGCCTGGTGTATAAAACACCTACATAATCCAAAAAGTACCACACTAGTACGAGTACATCAATATTAGACTAGTAAAAGCTGAAAAAAACAAAATACAAGAAACTTCACTTTGATGACCAAAGGAAGTGTACAACTCTAAGATCCAAAAATCAGTCCTCCTCATACTCCGACTCGACAATATCAGTACCCGGATCATCCTCAGGCTCAGTCCCTATAACATCTGTCCTCTGCCCCTCATCATCATCATCAGAAATCATAATATCATCGCCATCTCCCCTCTCCTCAGCATCATGCTCAGCAGCATCCTCTCCCCAACTGAAAATAGGCCTGGCCTCAGGCCATGCAGCATGCGCGAGGAACTGCTCCCTCTACATCATAGTGTGGTGCGTAGAAGGGTCGCGGATCTACAATTGGAGAACCTGCAAAGAATCATGAATATCAGTCATGGCACGCTGCTGAGCAGCCATCCAATCCCAATTATATTGGCAGATCTCCTACTGATATGGATAGAAGCTGTGAGATCCAGAAGCAGCACCCTCGCTTGTACCGGTCTCAGCACCAGCACCAGCCCCAGAAGATTCAGCCCGAGCACCCTTCGGTTTGCAGAATTTGTCGACGTATTGATCATCAATAGTCGAAGGCACAGTAACTTGACGACGCGAAGGCAAAGTCACTCCAGCATCAGCACATAAGGTCATAATCAAACAAGGGAAAGCAAGAGGGGCATTCTTCCTCGAAGAATTCCCACTAAACCCACTCTCAACGATGGCCCTTATTTCATCAGCAATGATCCTTGCGACGTCAATTTCCACGTTAGTAAGGATACTGTGGACAAGGCGAGCCAAACGAATCGGAGCTGTGGAGGAGTGTGACTTTGGCGTAATGTTGGTCCCAACCAAAAGTAAAATAAGTTGAGCCAAAGGCACCATATCCTCCCGGTGATATCGAACAGCCACCCCTGAATGATTAAACTTTACATTTTTACCTGGGCGTAGGAGATCACGAGTCATTGCGGCAATATCAGGATAATTACACAGCGTCTCATGATACCTATCCTCTTCGCTAGCCCGCAGTGGAAGGGGATCTCCAAGAACTCTGTTAATAGTTCTTCTGTCGAACCTTACCGTTTTCCCGCCAACAAAAGTAGTCCAAGTAAACAGATCGCCCTCATCAGGAAGGGCGTTGGCGTAAAACTGACGAACCATTTCAACGTCGTAAGAATCAACAGGGTTAATCAGCGTATCCCACTTTTTCGCAGTTAACAGGGCAGCAATGGCACGATAACTTCCCTGTTCATTCAGAACAAACCTCCTTTCCGCAAGGATTGTCCTTCCTTCTAACACTTCATACCTCTGAGCTTGTCTAATACCTCGGAACCGGGTCTCATCAAAATGGACCGACGCTTGTCTTGATGTGGATGTCTTTCTTTTTCTCATCATAGTTTTAGGACCCATCTGCACAAATGAAAAATGAATCCACACAAAAACACCAAGACAAAACATTAGAATTAAGGACAGACATGCATCAGAATGGACTATTAGAAAATCAAAAATTTGGGCTGCTCGCTAGATCATTCGCACTGCGAAGCCTGGCGAACGCTCGCCCCAGGTTCGCAGTGCGAACAAGCCAGCGAATGCACGAAAATGTTGAAAAATTTATTCAGCCCCCAGATTTCACACATAACAACATTCTACAGGTATTCTCAACTTAAAATCTAGCAAAAATTTAGACATGCATTGACTAACCAAACCCAGAATTCAAACCCCAAAACTTCCTACACATTCATATGCATAATTAACAAATAAACTCAACTAATCAGAAAATTCAGAGAAAATGAATTCTAACCTTGCTAGGAAATGGCAGTTGAGTACAAAAGAAGAGAAAAAGTGGCCCAAAATTGCACGTGAGAGGGAAAGAGTTTTTTAAGAGGGTTTTTCTTCTCTTTTTTTTCTTTTGGTTACAATTGAAAGTGAGAGTGAGGGACTAGGGTTTGGTCCCCCCAAGTTCTCAGCCTTTCAACACTGGTTTTGGGCCTAAGTGTTGGCCCACCCATAAAATCCTCACTTTTAATGACGTGGCAGCAATACAACCCAGGCAGGTACGCTGACATTCGCAGTGCGAATGGACAGCGAATACTCGCCCCAGATTCGCAGTGCGAATGGCTGGCGAATGCTCGCCCCAGATTCGCAGTGCAAATGGGCCAGCGAACAAGACAGTTTTTTTCAAAATTACAGGTCTGTCTTGCTGCCACACTTCCAAATGTCCAAAATGTGAAAATGACTTAAAACAGCAAATTAAAGCAAAAATACTTACAATGTTGGGGTGCCTCCCAACAAGCGCTTGTTTAACGTCGGCTAAGCTCGACGGTCCATCGCGACCTCACGGATCGCGGAAAGGCACAACTGCGGGATTCCGCTCGAAACCTCCTCCGAGATACACTTTCAGCCTCTGGCCATTAACTGTCCAATTTTCCTTTGACGTTGTGTCCTCAATTACGATTGCTCCATAGGGTTTGATTTCCACAATCCGAAACGGACCGAACCATTTAGATCTTAATTTTCCGGGAAACAATTTTAATCGAGAATTGAACAATAAGACCAGCTGTCCGACCTCAAACTGTTTGATGACAATTTTTCTGTCGTAGTAAGACTTTACACGTTCCTTATACAATTTGTTGGAATCGTACGCCTGAAGGCGCAATTCATCCAACTCGTGTAATTGCACTTTTCTCCTTTCGCCGCTTAGAGTTGGATCAAAATTCAAAAATTTTAAGGCCCAAAACGCCTTGTGCTCCAACTCTACCGGCAAGTGACAATTCTTACCATAAACCATTTTAAACGGTGTGAGACCGATCGGAGCCTTAAAAGCGGTCCGATACGCCCACAATGCGTCATCCAGTTTGTTCGCCCAATCCTTTCGCGAGGCCAAAACAGTTTTCTCTAAGATACGCTTAATCTCATGATTGGATACCTCTGCTTGACCGTTAGCTTGAGGATGATATGGTGTAGCAACTTTGTGCTTCACACCATATTGCTCAAGAGCTTTGTCAAGCTGAGTGTTACAGAAGTGAGATCCTCCATCACTTATTAACACTCGAGGTGTACCAAAACGCGCAAAAATATTTCTTTTCAAAAACTTCACCACCGTTTTTCCGTCGGCTTTGGCACATGCTATCGCCTCTACCCACTTGGAAACGTAATCCACAGCGACCAAAATATATTCATTAGAAAATGAAGATGGGAATGGACCGACAAAGTCAATCCCCCAACAGTAAAAAACTTCGATTTCTAACATATTTTGTAATGGCATTTCTTGCCGCTGTGAAATACCGCCGCTTCTCTGGCACTTGTCACAACTAAGGGCATGCGCATGCGCATCTTTGAATAAGGACGGCCAATAAAATCCCGATTGTAGGACTTTAGTGGCCGTTCTCAACCCATTAAAGTGTCCTCCGTAAGGAGAGTTATGACAATGCCACAGAATACTCGTGGCTTCCTCCACTGACACACACCTTCTGAGGAGGTTGTCGACACCAAGTTTAAATAAATGGGGTTCATCCCATACAAATGACTTGGCATCAGACAAAAATTTCCGTTTTTGGTGGTGCGTTAGACCGTCCGGTATCAATCCGGTGGCTTTGTGGTTAGCCATGTCGGCGAACCACGGTCTAACCTGCACTCTAAAAAGTTTTTCATCTGGGAACTCCTCTTTTACCTCAAATTCATTCTTGGTCACGTCAATGTTGACCAGGCGGGATAAGTGATCCGCCACCAAATTCTCGGAACCCCTTTTGTCACGAATTTCAAGATCAAATTCTTGTAACAAAAGGATC
Source organism: Lathyrus tuberosus (assembly GCA_022829125.1). Classification (NCBI taxonomy): domain Eukaryota; kingdom Viridiplantae; phylum Streptophyta; class Magnoliopsida; order Fabales; family Fabaceae; genus Lathyrus; species Lathyrus tuberosus. The sequence goes on from JALAZF010000153.1 coordinate 1,793,430, forward strand.
CACCGAATCAGCCTCTGTTTTGAATCAGGCTTGGTGAGCAGATACCTTATAGCCGAATGGTCCGTATAAACGATGACACGTGAACCAATCAAATAGGCACAAAATTTCTCCAACGCATACACTATGGCAAGCAACTCTTTTTCAGTTGTTGCATAGTTAATCTGAGCTTCGTTTAAAACTTTGCTCGCATAATGTATAGCGTGGAAAACTTTCGTTCTCCTCTGACCCAAAACAGCCCCAACCGCATAATCGCTAGCATCGCACATTAATTCAAAATCTATTTTCCAGTTTGGTGCAACGATTATCGGTGAGGTGGTTAAACTTTGTTTCAAACAATTAAATGCGAAAAGACAAGACTCGTCAAAGTCAAAAACCTTACCTTGGACAAGCAAGTTGCTCAACGGCTTTGCGACCTTGGCGAAGTCCTTGATAAATCTCCGATAGAACCCGGCGTGTCCAAGAAAACTCCTTATACCTTTAACATTCATCGGCGGTGGTAATTTCTCGATAACATCCACTTTGGCTTTATCAACTTCAAGGCCTTTTGCCGAAACCTTGTGACCGAGCACAATTCCCTCGTTCACCATGAAGTTGCATTTCTCCCAATTAAGCACCAAGTTAGTTTCCACGCACCGTTCTAACACCGTATCCAAATTTTTCAAGCACAAATCAAACGATTGTCCAAAAACGGAGAAATCATCCATAAAAACCTCGATAGTCTTTTCGATCAAATCCGAGAAGATAGCTTGCATACACCGCTGAAAAGTCACCGGTGCATTACATAATCCAAAAGGCATCCTCCTATAAGCGAAGATTCCAAACGGACATGTAAAAGCTGTTTTTTCATGATCATCCGGGTTCACAATTATTTGGTTGTAACCCGAATAACCATCCAAAAAACAGTAAAATTGTTGACCGGAAAGCCTCTCGAGCATTTGATCCATAAAAGGTAGAGGGAAGTGATCTTTTCTCGTAGCCTTGTTCAACCTACGGTAGTCGATACACATTCTCCACCCGGTTACGGTCTTTGTTGGTATAAGCTCATTGTTCTCGTTTCGGACCACCGTTAATCCTCCTTTTTTCGGTACCACATGCACCAGACTAACCCACGGGCTGTCGAAAATAGGATAAATCATTCCGGCATCCAACATTTTCACCACTTCCTTCCGGACCACTTCCTTCCGGACCACTTCCTTCATGATAGGATTTAAGCGGCGTTGAGGTTGAGCAACCGACTTAAAGTCCTCCTCCATGAATATCCTATGCATGCAATACGAAGGGCTTATGCCTTTGAGATCGGACAATGTCCATCCCATTGCACCCTGATTTTTCTTCAACACCTGAATTAAGCGGCTTTCCTCGTTTTCAGACAAAATACTACTTATGATAACCGGTTTATTACCACCGTCATCGAGAAAAGCATACTTCAATGTGGAAGGTAACACTTTCAGCTCATGTTTGGATGGTTCATCATTCACCTCTTTTTTTAGAATTTCCTCTTCATACTCCCACGGTTGCAATTCTTCCAAAGCTTCAAGCTCCAACAAACACTCTTCAAGAGCTTGCTCTTCTTCAACCGAGAATACTTCCAAGGATTCATCCAAAGCTCTTTGAAAAGGATCAATGATATTAATTTGCCTTGTAACTTCCAAACTTGCTTCCTCCGTTACATCGATTCGGAAACAATCACCCTTATCCTTCTTATGCTTCATTGCATCATAAAGATTAAAACACACCTCTTCATCTTGGACTCTCACTTTCATGAGACCATCGTCCATGTCAATTGCCATACGGGCAGTTTTCATGAAAGGCCTTCCAAGAATCAAAGGTGCATCATCGTCCTCCTCCATTTCAATGACAACGAAATCAATTGGAAACAAAAATTTGTCCACCTTGACCAACACGTCTTCCGCTACACCGTGAGGAAGGGTAGTGGATTTATCGGCGAGTTGCAACGTCATTTGCGTGGACATCAATTCCATGTGGCCTAGCCGTTTCACAATCGACAATGGTATCAAGTTGATGCTAGACCCCAAATCAATCAATCCATTGCCCACATACATGTTTCCTATCGTAACCGGCAATGTAACTCGTCCCGGATCACACTCTTTTCGTGGGAGCGTCCGTTGAATGATTGCACTACAGCTGGTATCTACCATAATCGTCTCCTGATCAGTATACCTTTTCTTCTTCGTGAGGATATCTTTCATGAATTTCGCATACTTAGGCATCTGCTCCAAAGCCTCGGAAAATGGAATATTTATTTGTAATTGCTTGAAGATATCCATAAACCGAGAATAGTGCCGCGCACTATCTTTCTTTGTAGGAGCATGCAGATATGGTAGATGTTGAATTGGAATATTGTTCATCGGCTCCTTTCCCTTCTTAGTTCTCTTCACTTTTTCTTCATTCTCTATTTTTTTCTCATTCTCATTTTTTTCTCTCTCATTTTTTTCTATCTCATTTTCAACTAACACACCCTCCACATTTTTTTCTACTTCAATCTCTTCCCTATCTTTTTCATTTTCAACTTCAACCTCCTCCTCCACTCTCTTTTTACCTACACCCATGTCAATCTCTCTTCCACTTCTTGTGAGAATAGCTTTACAATCCTTAGGATTCAGAAGCGTATTTGCCGTAAAGGGCCCTTTTTGTTGGTCGGCCAATTGTTTTGATAATTGCCCGACTTGAGTTTCAAGATTCCTTATGGCGGCATCGGTGTTCTTTTGGTTTGAGATTGCCATTTGCATAAATTGTGTAAGAGTGTCTTCCATCTTTGTATTTCCAACGGGGGCTTGTGGAGGTTGAGTGTAATTCTGATATTGTTGGCGGTTTGATGGTCCGGCTTCTTGCGGTCTCCATTGTTGTTGATAACCTTGGTTAGGCCTTTGTTGGTAACCTTGGTTGGCTTGTTGATACGGAGGTCGAGGTTGGTACCCTTGATTTCCCGCATAATTTGCTTCCTCCTCAACAGGAGGACAATATCCGGTCGGATGGTCACCTCGACATAACTCACACACTAACACTTGCACATTTTTACTTGTAGATTCATGCATCTCTTTGAATTGTTGCGGCAGCTTAGACATTTGCTTCGTTAACAACTCAACCTGTTGTGATAATAATTTGTTCTGTGCAAGGATATCATCACTTGTTCCTAATTCCAACACACCCGAAGTTCGTTGAGAAGGTCCACGGTTGTGACTACCTTGATGATCGTTCAAGGCCATTTTATCAATGATAGTTGTGGCTTCCGCTGCAGTTTTGTTCAACAAGGAACCACCGGCGGTGGCATCCAACAAGGTTTTGTGTACTAGCTGCAGCCCATTTCTGAATATATGAATTTGTGACAATTCATCAAAACCATGGCCTTTGCACTTTCGTAACATTGATTTGAACCTCTCCCAAGCTTCGTTGAGAGATTCATTTGCTCCTTGTGTGAATACCGCAATGGCGGTCTTTGCTTCCATAAACCGAGTGTGTGGAAAAAATCTTTCCAAAAATTTTTCTTCCAAAGCATTCCAATCAGTCATTATGGCAGTTGACTGATCAAGGTACCATTCCTTGGCCTTCCCTATGAGGGAATGCGGGAATAGTCTCTTGAACAGAGACTCCTCTTCTGCCTCCGGTGCACCAGTCGCTCCTGCTATTTCATAAAATTTTGTCAAATGGGTGAAAGGATCTTCATGATCCATACCCGTAAATGGACTCTGATATAACAGTTGGAGAATCCCGGTCTTCATTTCAGCATGACGACCGTTGTGTGCGTGGCGAGCGAACTGGGCATTGTGTCGCGGACTATTTGTACATGGCCTAGAAACAGGTGGTGGCGGTGGTGGTGGATCTCCCTCCATAACTGGAAGTATTTGTGGAAATGGTGGTGGTGTAGAAGTACTTTCCTCTTGTTCTCGCCTCTGTTTCGCTAGCTGCCTCCTTCTTCTAGTCCGACTATTGATTCTACGAGCGGTTCTCTCAATCTCAGGATCGAAAAGAAGTTGGTCTGCCGGTAGTTTCCCTCGCATAAACTAAGTCTGCACACTAAACAAACAGATTAACAAGTTCAAGATAAAGTGGTAACAGCTTACAATAACTCAACTATCGCAATGCTTGCAATATCTTTAACAGTCCCCAGCAACGGCGCCAATTTGTTAGAAGAGTAATAGTGTGGGTTGTTTTATCGTATCCACAGGGACTGTTTGATATTTGATGCGTGCCTTTCAATAGTTGCGATATTCTAAGTTAACGGTTTCAAAAGTTTCAATTGTTGTTATCATTCACTTGTAGCAAAGATTAAATTGTGACAAAGATTTTTGTAAAAGGTTTTATAAAAAGGCATGTTAAGGTTAGGTTTCACTAATCCTTTCCATGTATAAACGATTAATCAAGCACATGAACTCGGTTTCCGACCAATATAACCGCGTATCCTTCCGACTACGTTTATGTCTAAAGCGAAATTGTGAGTGTCGTTGTTTAAACCGTTAGATGATGTCTCATGCTAACAATCTAAACAACGATCATTAAGATCAATACAATGCCAATAGCAAATCCCAAATCTATGTCTAGAGTTTGGTTTTTAAGAGATGAAATTGTTAGGTCAAGATTTGTGGAATCTATGTCTAGAGTAAAGCAAATTAAACTTAAAGCATTAAGACAAAACAACTTCATCTATATTGATCAAAGACTTTGTTCATATACAATAAATCAAAAGCAATACATAAAAACAGAATCAACTACTTCTAACCTTAACATAGAGGGTTTAGCTACCACTTCTCATGGTAGATTGGAGAACAAGTAAAGAGAGGAGATGAGTAAACATCCACTCCAAATAATCAAGAATGGATGCAAAATCAGCTTCTCCAAGTGAAAATACAAGCTCCAATGGTAAAAAGACTGAAAACTATAATTTTAGATCAAAATGAACAAAAGATCCTTTTTACAACAAGTGAAATTCTATTTATACATAGCAGAATTCTGCATGATTCGCACTGCGAGCAATCCATTCGCACTGCGAATGAGGAAAAATGGCACTTTAAGTGCCTCTGAGACTTAAACCGCCCCAAGCAAAAATCGTGGGTTCGCACTGCGAATCATTCGCTAGCTTCATTCGCACTGCGAATAAACTAGCGAGCCAGAATTCTCAAAACTGGAAGTTACTGCCTCTCTTCGCCAGCACCTTCGCACTGCGAACCAGCCAGCGAACATTCGCTGGACACTCGCTAGGAGTTCGCAGTGCGAACACAAGGTAATTGAAAACCTTTAACTCACTGCCTCCACTCGCTGGCTCCTCGCTGGTCCCTCGCAGTGCGAACATTCGCTGGGACTTCGCCAGATTGTTCGCACTGCGAACACCCTGTTGCAACAATAAAAACTCAGTGGAACTTGTATTGGTTCCATGTGTTCACCATTTTGCTCCTTTCATGCCTATACCTGCACATTAACACACAAATTACAAGCTCCACACATATATTCTGATGTAAGCATAACAACTCCATTTACCGCTTAAATTCACACTATACCGTTAGAAAGAAATGAAAAATGTCAAATATTCCATACAAATATATAACATGTTTGACATCTAACATGATAGCACTCAGATTATCACAGTACAATGTCATGACATCTTGCTTGACATTGTATTCTGTTAACATTTGCTTCATCCAAACAAGTTGAGAACAACTACTCCCTGCTGCTATGTACTCAGCTTCAGCAGTAGAAAGAGACACACAATTCTGCTTTTTACTGAACCAAGAGATCAGATTATTCCCTAAGAAGAAACAACCTCCTGAAGTACTTTTTCTATCATCAGCACTTCCTGCCCAATCAACATCACAATAACCACATAAATCAGTGCCTGATCCATGACTGTAAAGCATGCCATAGTCACTAGTCCCATTTACATACTTCAGAATCCTCTTTACTTGATTCAAGTGACTAACCTTAGGCTCAGATTGATATCTGGCACAAACTCCAACAGCAAAAGAAATATCAGGTCTGCTAGCAGTGAGATACAATAGACTACCAATCATGCTTCTGTATAGACTTTGATTCACACTCACACCAAGTTCATCCTTTGACAACTTTAAGTGAGTAGGAGCAGGTGTCCTCTTGTGATTAGCATTTTCCAGACCAAACTTCTTAACAATGTTCTTAGCATACTTGCTCTGAGAGATGAATATGGAGTCTTCCATTTGTCTAACTTGTAGACCCAGAAAATAGCTGAGCTCTCCAACAAGACTCATTTCAAACTCAGACTGCATCTGTTTCACAAAATGTTTAACCATTGCATCTGACATCCCACCAAATACTATGTCATCAACATATATTTGAGCTATCATCAGTTTTCCTCCTTCATCTTTGACAAACAAAGTCTTGTCAATCCCTCCTTTTCTGTAACCATTCACAGCCAAAAATTCAGTAAGCCTGTCATACCAAGCTCTTGGTGCTTGCTTCAAACCATAGAGAGCTTTCCTAAGTTTGTAAACATGATTTGGAAATGTTGGATCAATAAATCCTTTTGGTTGATCTACATAAACCTCTTCATTTAAGTACCCATTCAAAAAGGCACTCTTAACATCCATCTGAAAAAGCTTGAATTTGAGATTACAAGCCACACCTAAGAGTAATCTGATAGATTCCAGTCTTGCCACAGGAGCAAAGGTTTCATCAAAATCAATTCCTTCAACCTGAGTGTATCCCTGAGCAACCAATCTGGCCTTGTTTCTGGTGACCACTCCTTGTTCATCAGATTTATTCTTATAAATCCACTTGGTGCCTATCACATTAAATCCATCAGGCCTTGGTACAAGGTCCCACACTTCATTTCTCTTGAATTGTTCCAGCTCTTCATGCATGGCATTAATCCAGAATTCATCAGTCAGTGCTTCTTTGACATTCTTGGGCTCAATTTTAGACACAAAACAAGAATTTGACACAACCTCTCTTGATCTAGTGTTAACCCCTGATTTTGGATCACCTATGATAAGCTCTTTTGGATGGTCCTTTTGCACTCTAATAGATGGTTCTTTATTATGTTGTTCAGGTTCAACCTCAGCATCAACAGGACTGGGAGTAACACTTCTATCTTCATTTTCTGATGTAACATCTTCAAACGATGTTCCAACATCATCCAGGACATCAGCATCTTCCTTCATGTCACTGTCATCAATTACCACATTTATAGACTCCATCATAACCTTGGTTCTGGAGTTGAAAACCCTATAAGCTCTGCTATTTGTAGAGTATCCCAGAAAGATTCCCTCATCACTTTTAGGATCCAATTTTCTCCTTTGTTCACGATCTGACAAAATATAACATTTACTTCCAAAAACATGAAAGTACTTCACAGTTGGTTTTCTCCCTTTCCACAGTTCATACAATGTAGCTGAAGTTCCTCTTCTCAAAGTAACTCTGTTGTGAATATAGCAAGCAGTATTCGTGGCTTCAGCCCAGAAATGGTAAGGAAGATTTTTGGCATGAATCATTGCCCTAGCAGATTCTTGGAGAGTTATGTTCGTCCTTTTAACAACTCCATTTTGCTGAGGGGTAATAGGAGAGGAAAACTCATGACTGATGCCTTCAGCAGAGCAGTATTCAGCAAACTTGCTATTTTCAAATTCCCTCCCATGATCACTCCTTATTCTGATGACATTACTCTCTTTTTCTCTTTGGAGTATTTGACATAAATCTTTAAACACATCAAACACCTATGTTTTGTCTTTGATGAAGCTTACCCAGGTGTACCTAGAATAGTCATCTACAACAACATAAGCATACTTCTTCCCACCTAGACTTTCTACCTGCATAGGTCCCATCAAGTCCATATGAAGAAGTTCCAAAACTTTGGAGGTGGTGTTATGTTGAAGCTTCTGATGTGACATCTTGGTCTGCTTCCCTATTTGACAATCTCCACAGACTCTTCCTTCTTCAATTTTGAGTTCAGGAATTCCTCTGACAGCTTCTGAGGATATGATTCTCTTCATTCCCTTCAGATGAAGATGTCCCAACTTTTGATGCCAGACTTTGACTTCATCTTCTCTAGCAAAAACACATGTTGAGGGACTTGAGTCTTGTTGCACCCACAGATAACAGTTGTCCTTAGACCTAACACCATTCATGATGACTTCTCCTTTCTCATTTGTGACAATGCACTCAGATTTTGTAAAGTCTACTTTGAATCCTTGATCACAAAGTTGGCTAATACTGATCAAATTTGTTGTCAGCCCTTTGACAAGCAGAACATCATCCAGTCTAGGAGCACCAACACAATTAAGCTTTCCCATACCCTTGATTTCTCCTTTGACACCATCACCAAAAGTTTCATGACTAGAAGAATGGAGCTTAACATCCACCAACAAATTCTTCACTCCTGTCATGTGTCTTGAACACCCACTATCAAAGTACCAGTCTTCTTTAGTAGAAACCCTAAGAGAAGTGTGAGCTATTAAGCTGGTAACTTTACCTTTTGGAACTCATTGCTTCTTAGACTTGATGGCCTGATTTCCTTTGTGAAAATTCTGTTTGGGAGTATAATGATGTGCCTTCTGAGGATACCCATGAAGCTTATAACAATAGGCTTTTATGTGTCCAAAACGCCCACAATGATGACATCTCCAGCGCCTGAATTTCTTCCTAGAGGAAGGCCTGTCAGGATGTTTAAACATCTGTTTTAACATCACTGGCTTGAAACTGGTAATAACATCATTTGAAGCTGATACATTGTCGAATCCCAAACCACTTTTGTCTCCAGCAGTTTTTCCAATGCTAATAATGTTGTCTAGAGCATCAGTTCCATTATTCAACATTCTGACAGTTTTTAACATAATATCCAGTTTAGAGTTCAGCATACTGACTTCATTTTCCAGCTCAGTTTTTTCAGCCTTTAACTGCACAATGATTTTCTTTTGCTTTTCTCCTTCTAGACAGACTTGTTCACTTCTAATGCACAGTTTTCTATATGAGGCAACAAGCTTTTCATATGTAACCTCATCATCACTTGAATCATTTTCAGACTCACAAATCTCAATCATTGCTCTAACAAGCTTAGCTGATTCTTCTTCAGGTTCACTATCAGTATCCTCATCAGACCAGGAAACAGATAACCCCTTTTTCTGCTTCTTGAGATATGTAGGACATTCTTTTCTGATATGACCATAACCTTCACACTCATAACATTGAATTCCTTTGTCATCATTGGACTTTTCTTCATCTCTTGATTTCTTCCCCTGATCACCTGACCTGTTTGTCTCTATAATAATTTCGTCCTTACATGCCTCGCGCTTGGGAGGTCGTAGACCGTCATAAATAATGTAATTCCGACCCACGTGTTATCAAAGATCTCGACACAATGTATTGCATTCATATAGAATACATATGAAATCTTAAATGAAACACATAGAGTTAGGTCACGTTTCTTGGCACACAATAGATTTTAAAGTTATTTTGTTAAAAGTTATCTTTATGTAAATAGAGAAATAATGATTTTAATTAGATTAAAAAAAGTCATTTAAAGTTATTTTGTTAAAAGTTATCTTTATGTAAAAAGAAAAATAAATAATAACTTTAATTAAGCTATGTTTTTAATAAATAAAAATTAAAAATATTTATGAAAAATAATTTTAACATGCATAGTTTTTTCAATTTGTAAGATTTTTCAATCATAGTTTATGTTTTAATGGCTAAAGAAGACTCTCTAAATTATTTATATAAAAAAAAATTTTTAAGTCTCTAACAACCAAACTCTTGTTCATCACATTTATATAATCATCAAAACTCAATATTTGATGCAATTTCTCAATTCCTCTAGTATATATTTGAATCTATCAAAATAGACTATCAAAAGCTATTCGAGAAAAATGTCACATTTTAGAGACTAAACAATCATCTTATTATTTAAGATTATTGCATCACATATACCAAAACATCAAGAAAAGGATTGTGGCTGAGATAAATTTTGAAACAACCGCAAAAAAATCTTACCATAACAATTATACAATTTTGTGACAAAACATAATTGAAAAAAATGAAAAACAAATTCATACCATCATAATCCCATGAGAGAATAAGTTACTAACCCAACATCACTGGAGTAATTAATGGCTTATTCAAGAAGAAAGCTTCTAAATTCTCTGCCGCAAGTTCACACAATTTCAATATAGCTTCACCAGTGTAAGCAGCTGCATGTGGAGATAAAACCACATTATCCATTGCAAAGAGATCTTTATCAACATGAGGCTCATTCTCAAACACATCCAAACCAGCACCTCTAATTTCTCCTTCCTTCAAACACTTGATCAATTGCTTCTCATTAATAAGACCACCTCTTCCAACATTGACAATAAACCCTTCTTTTCCTAATGCCAAAAGAACATCTCTATTTATCATGTGTCGTGTTTGGTCATTTAGTGCGCAACACAAGACAAGTGCGTCGCTAGAAGTTGCAAGATCAATAACGTTGGAATAGAAAGGGTAAGAAATAGATGGTTTTTGATGTTTGGAGTGGTACATGATGGTGCAATTGAATGACTCCAATCGCTTTGCCACTTCCATGCCAATACTTCCCAATCCAACAATCCCTACTCGCTTGCCTGATAACTGAAACAAAAAATAACTTATAAAGCACAGACATGGAAAAAAAAAAACCATACCGACCCCGACACATTAATATCGATATCAAGTTGAAAATAAATTAATTAAATGTAATTACAAATATAATCATCGGTTTTAGACACAAAGACTAACACAACTATTTTCCGAGCGGTAGGTTCAACCAGAAAATAATTTTTATTCTGTGTTGCAAAGGTACGGGTACGTACCCAGTACCCGGTACGGGTACTAGTACGAAATACGTCATTTAAAAAAAAACCAAGGTACGGGTACGCGAGTATAAATTCATATGTACTCCGATTTTTCTTAACCGAAGATGAAGAACTTGGTTGTGCGAGGAGTTTCAATACAACGGATTGAAGTTTAGCGATCGAAGATCCATAAGTTATCAACCATTCCTTTGGTTTCAAGATCCACCGATCTTGCAACGAATCACATTAGTCAAACTCTACATCAGCCCTTGAAAAGCCCATTAAAAAAAATATAAAATTATACCATTAGAAGAAAAAAATTGAGTGCGTGTATCAAATATGAACTTAATATGTACCCGTTGTAGTACCAACTTAAAAAACAATAAATAAAAAATAAATACAGTATCAGTACGTACCATACGAATATCATACGCGTACCGATACCCAGTAAGTACCCGATACCGATATTTTATTTAAAATGGAATACACATACTTCACAGTTTTTATTCATGTTCATACATGTAATGCTAATATAAGTAAAATCCCAACCTTGTAGCCCAGTGGGAAATCCCAAGTGTCGGAATGGTTTGGCCGCGTTCTCAAATATCTATCAGCCGCTGTTATTTTCCTCATTACATCAATAAGCAACGCCACTGCCACATCAGCCACATCCTCCGATAAAGCCCCTCCAGCTCCGGCAACCTGAATTCCGCGACGACGGCACTCGTGAAGGTCGATGTTGTCGATTCCAGCACTAGTGCTGACGATGAGACGGAGCGACGGGAGGAGAGAGAGGACGTCGACGGAAACGACATATAAGCCGCTACAGAGTATTGCGGAAATTGTTGATGGGTTGTGATGGTTGGCGAGCATGAATTGTTGCAAGGGAAGTCCTGAGGGTTTGGGGTTCAAGAAATTGAACTTGTGAGAGTAAAGGGGTTCGAGAGTTGAGAAGCAGGTTGGTGGACCGAGAACGAGCACTTTTGGAAGGGCGTCTGCCATTGAAACTCAAAACAAATGTGTGGCTAGCAGTAATTTATTTTTATGTTTGGATATGTAGTTGAAATGTCACAATCTTTATTTGACATATCACGTGACCAATAAAGATCAATTAATTAAACATGTCTTTTTTTTCATCTCATAATAAATGTTTTATTTGAATTCTGTATAATTTTTAAGAAAATGATTAGATATGATAATTTTAATAAGGTTTAAATGTATTTTTGGTCATCTTAGTTTGGGCAATTTAAACTACACTTATTACAAAATCTGCGATTTTGATTCCTTAATTTTAGTGGTCTTTGCATTTTTGTAGTCCCCTTCCAATTTTGCATACGTGGCAATGATGACTAAGATTTAAAAATTATTTTTAATTATATGGCAAGGATGACTAGGGTATTTTATTATTTAATAATATTTTTAATTGATTTTATATTTAATAATGTTTTAATTGATTTAACATTTAAAAATGTTTTAATAATATTTTATTATTTAATAATATTTTTAATTGATTTAATTTAATTAAATTGCGTCAAGTGCCTGACACTCGCGCCGCCCGGAAGCGTGACCAGGTTTCCCCGCGTGACCAACACTCTCCCGGCCACAAGAGGACTCGAAGGAACAAGCAGTCTACCCCGGTCAAGTCTATAGGTCGGGCCCGTTCACCTTCTCCCCGAAAGAACCGCTCACCTTCTCCCCGAAGGAACCGCTCTCCTTCTCCCCGAAGGAACCGCCGCCGCGAGCGTACCCTTCGGTCCCCGTCATTCACCAGTTCTAGCAGCGACGATGAGCCTCGCGGCCCATTGTCCCAGGAAATCTTGGCTACCCGTTTCCCTAAGGGCCTGGAGAAGCCCCCGTCAGTGGGCACGTACGACAGGACTACTGACCCCGACGAACACATCGAGAATATCGATGCGCTATTGGACTACCGTGGCGTACGGGGCGCCATCAAGTTCCGGCTATTTCCGACCACGCTCCGAAAAGGGAAAATGACATGGTACAAGCAGCTGCCCGAAGAGTCCATTACCTCATGGAGTCAACTGAGCAGAATGTTCTCGCGGCATTTCACAGCTTCTCGCCATCACCCCAAGACTAAGGCCTCCCTTGGAGCCATAATCCAAGGGAAAGACGAACCTCTCCGCATATATATCGAGAGGTTCAACAAAGAAGCAGTACAGGTCCCTACTGTAACACCCCAATTCCCATCGCGGATAAATAATACATAAATAAATCAGAGTAAATAAAAATTTTATTCTTAGACAGAAACAAGGATGCCACATTTAAAGAAAGAAAACACAATCCCTGCTAATAAATTTGATACATAACACAAAATGGAATAAACATAAAAGGGAAACTTTTTCCAACAAAAGGAAAGTTCAATTATGGAATAAAGCGGAAAGATCCATAACTGACTTGTTTTGCAAAATAAATTATTTTATAACATCAAAATATTCATACAAAGGTAATACAAAATAGATCCAACAAATGTATACATATATAACAAAAGCGTTCCCCGACTCCCGTGTTACGTATCAGAGCAGACAGACCGACAAAAGGATGGAGAACTAATCTTCACAAAAGCCTCCAAGATACTAATCTGCAATTGCCTCATAGGGCATCAAACCACAGCAGAAGGGTGAGAAATAACAACTAAATCAAGATTGCATAATAATATGCAAACACATATAAATTCACATGCATAATTATTCTCACCACAAGCATCACATACTAATACATATGGCATGCCACAGATACATAACATATTTCTAATAATCCAACCACATAGCATATATCAATTATACCAACATAATCACATATTCGCACATAAGGCATACCAAAGTTATGACATATGGAAACACACCACCACATCACCTATATTCATACACCGCGTACCAACGATAATCCAAACAATCTTTGTAATGTATAACATCTCCACAAAGCATAGCATATGTCCATTCCTAAAACATATCATCCATAATCCATACATTTATCACGAATGCATATCAAATCACCAATGCTATCACGAGCTCAACACATAATCAATCAATTCACAATTTTCCACACATAATCAATCTATTCACAATTTCCCACACATAATCAATCCATTCACAATTTCCCACATATAATCAATCCATTCATGATTTCCCACACATAATCAATCCATTCATGATTTATGCAAATGAACAGAGACCGACACAATGACTCTATGCATGCGGTACCATTCCATTCATCATTCTCATCATCATTAATTCACTCAGGAATTATTGGAATCATCACTTGTTACATAGTGTAACTCCCCGTCGGGCAAACGATGTTCCCCGTCGCTTTAGGTCCTCTTTGTATAAGACACGCGACGTTTATGGATCGCTTTAGGTCCTCTTTGTATAAGGCACACGATCCGATCGCTTTAGGTCCTCTTTGTATAAGGCACACGGTCGTCTATAATGTCGCTTTAGGTCCTCTTTGTATAAGGCACACGACCGTTACAGCAGATTCCCTCTGGAATCGTTTCGTCGCTCACACCCCACAAGGGCACACGACATCACAAGGTGCATATCATGATGTATGTCATATCAACGACTCATGCCAATCAAATGCACATTCACAAATCAACAATATGAATTATCTCATCATCATTATTCATGCATTGGAAATCAATTCAAACAATGTCTTTACTTGCCATAAGGCCACCAAATAACACACATTGAATTTCACATAAACAATGCATTTCATCATAATCCACAAACCACTACAATTAGCATTTTAGCATATACACTCATAGCAATTCACATCAAGAATTACTCACCATCAGCCACAACAATCCTTCAATCATACAATGATACTCACAACACTAGGATTCACGCCACGAAGGCTACCCCCAACAACATACATTAATACCATACATTTGTATTCAAGTCAACAAAGTATTTTGCCATGAGGCCACAACAATTACAACAACTTATCACATGCTTCAACATCATATAACAGTACACAAACTACACGTTGCATATCAAAAGCATATTGCATGATAACACATCAATCGCACACAATTACAACGGTAAAAGTCGACAAAATGACACGTTTCCAAATTCCCAACACAATTAAATCAACCACTAATCTCAAAATCATTTTTATAGGAAAGAATATCTCATTAGCTTTCCAACGGTACTAAGAACGTCTCGATCCGAGTTACGGATCAAAAGTTATGAATTTTCAAAAAAAAGAATTTATTGAGAAACAGCCAAATTCGCCTGGCGACTTAGGATTTCGCCTGGCGGATCCCCCTTCGCCAGCACTTCGCATGGAGAACTAGTGGCGAACCACAATTTTAGAAAAACCCAAAAGTTCCAGTAGCTAACACATTTCTGTCTCTCCGTTTTCGCCTGGTGACCTACGATTTAGCCTGGCGAATCCCCTTTCACCAGCACTCCGCCTGGCGAACTAGTGGCGAGACCTAATTCGCCTGGCGAATCGCACCAGAACCAGAATTTTCTGCTGCGGGTTACATGGTTCCAAACCCCCAAAATCCAACTTTCTCCCACCAAAACGTTTTCAATCAATCAAAACAGGTATCAACAATATTCATACATATAATACGATCATACTACGCGATTCGTATCGATTTCCAACCGTGAAAACATCAATTCTATCGAAATGATCACAATTCCAATCAAGTGGAAAACATATATTTTTCAACCAAACATTCAAACAAATACATACATATACATATACAAGCAAGATATAATCGAAACTTCTCACTCTTACCCGATTAATCGCGATTGAAACGGAGTTTTCTTCGATTTTCCTCTTCTCCTCTCTTTCTCTTCTCTTCCTTTCTTTCCTTTCTCTTTCTTTCTTTCCTTTCTCTTTCTTTCTCTCTTTTTCTCTCAAATCTCTATTTATAAAAATATCTAATTTTTCTAAAATATCTACCCCTCAAAATGACCATTTTACCCCTCAGCTCAAATATCTCGCAAACGCTCTCAAAACGCGATAAAACATAATAACGATGAAAAATAATATATTGTCAAATAAAAGTCAAGAATAAAATAATATAAAAACGAAAATAATTAAATCGACTCGATTAAATAAATCGGACAAAACGGGGCGTTACAATTCTCCCCCACTTAGACATTTTCGTCCTCGAAAATATACTTGGTGCAAACAACTCCGGATACGACTCTCGTATCCAACTAGACAACTATCATGCCAACACTAGGCACACCACGAACAACACAAACTGACCAACCACCTTGCTAACAGCAACAATAACAACGACACGACAACGGTAATAACAACGACAAGGTGCAATGCCCATACAATGCACTTGACGACCAACTTACGACTCAAAGAATACCCAAGTTATGAACACACAGGTTCACTCTTGAACTGAAACACAACAAGATCGTTACTCTCACCATAGGTAACACTCCCCTAATTCACCACAAGGAATTAGCTACACGCACTCGAACCATCACGATGGAAATGAGGCAACAATACAAACAAGAACATAAAGTTCCACGACCCAACATCGTTTCAACAACCTCTACATAACCACGATACCAACATCCTTGTCACACAACATTATTACACCAATGCTACGATTCACCAATCAAACATATAACCAAAACATCCATCTATATAGTAGCCCATGAATAATATTTAAACCTTTTACCTAACACTTCCATTCTGAAACGTCCAATGGTCTCATCATTCCTACATGTTTCCAATGTTCACCCTATGAACTCTTACAAGTCACACACTCATATACGAATTGTACCACATCACGCTTCCGCTACGCACTCTGATTACTCGTAACCATCAAAACTACCAATTCCATATCCAACTTCTGACTCACTCTCTAATATTCACCAGAAAAAGCATAGTTCATTTCTAATAGACCCAACCTTACACTCCACTAAGTTATCTCTTACACCAGACACAAGTCTCTGAACTGCTCAAATAATTCTAATCCTCTGACCATCAAAACAGACATGTGTAAAAACTTTCGACTTATCTCATCAGGCACGACATTAACTTCACCAATAGGATAATTCGAGCCAAGGTCATAACTAATCAGGAATTCCAACCATCCTCGTTGTCTCCTACTTATTCCTTCTGACCAAACCAGTACTCTAAACCCTTGTGATTACCAAACACCTTGAACCTAAAACCCTCAAAATAATACCTCTAGATTCTCAACACAAAAGTAACCACAACCATCTTGAAATCATGAATCCTCAATTGTCTCGAAGCATAAGCCACCACCTTACCTTCTTGCATCAACACACTAACTACGCTCATCAAGGACGCATCCCAATATTCCATAAACAGTTTATTAGGATCAGGCATAATTAAAATTGGAGCCGTAGACAAATTCTACTTTAGCCCTCTCAAACTTTCCTCACAATGAACATCCAAAGGAAACGACTTACCCTTTGCAAGTCAATTGAAGTAACAGAAGTACGAACTTAGCAAAGTCTTCCATAACCTGCAGTAACAACCAACTAAGCCCAAAAGTTTCTAATCTCCTTAACCGACTTCGGATCTCAATGTAGAACTGCATTTATTTTGGATAGATACACAACAATACCATCATCAGTAATAACATATCCAAGGAAACTAACCTTTTTCAACCAAAATTCTCACTTCGATAATTTAGCAGAAAGCTCCCTCTCTTTCAACCCTTGTAACTCAATCCTCAAATACACTACATACTCATCGTTTGATTTAAAATAAATCAGAATATCATCAATAAACATCACCATGAACTTATCCAAACAAGTATGGAAGATACGATTCATATACTCCACAACCATAACATATACAACCTTCAAAATTCATTCTGAGCTCGAAACAATTTATCCAAAATAGCTTAACAATCTCGGGTTACCACATTCCATATCAAGTCTTCTTACGGGGTTCCAACTCACTCAAGGTTTCTGCTGACACGAGATCTCAACCCATAACAAAAGTAATACCATCTAGGAACTTCAAAACTCAAGCTATCCCGAACACAATCGCAAGTTTCCATACTACTCACTGAGTAACACGCAACCTCATGCTATCATCCTTTTCCTTACCAACCATGTTGGACCTCTTCAAGTCGACACACTAAAGTTTCATCCAAAAACACATCTGAAAACCATGCACAACTGACGGCCCATCACTATGGCTTCCTGCCAATTTCCAGAACACTATCATCACAAACATGACAAACATCTGAGTTTCACTTCCTAAAAGTTCTTCTACTTACTTAGCAGATCCAAACCTCAAATCCTCACCTTCGTCAAATTTGAGTTCACACTCTACTCTCTGAGAATAACCATTAACGATACCCAATCGTTCTCTCTCAATGACTTCCCAACTTGACCAACATACCAAAACCTCTAATCCGCCTCATCGTCCTGATATTAGAATCTCCATCGACTCAACAAAATAATCTGTAATCACTTGGCTTAGCTCCAAATGATTCACACAACATACTATCAAAGCTGGAAAGACACGTCTATTTCATCCAACATAATTTCGTCTACTATCAACAAGAGATTAAGGGTGATCAGTTCCTCAATTTGTCAATAGACAGCCGACAATCATGATGGGGCATAAACCGTCTTTACCAAACTATAATAGCATTTCTTGCATCTTGTGCACAAAACTACCTAAGGCGCAAATCCTTAGTCGACAGAAACCTTACCTCCGCATTCCCTCCGGAACCGGAAACAACACTGTCCAAACAACACTTACAATCTTGCAATCCCCAACACACTGAGCCAACGCTCCACACCTGAAGCAACTTGGAGAAGCACCGGCTTCTCCCCCACTTAACTCATTCTCAATCCTAAAGACAAAGAATTAGAAAAACCAGAAAGCACTGACAGTGTTTCACACACATATCACGTACTAAGGAACAAACAACATCGACAGTATTCAACTGTCACACCAACTGACTCAACAACTTGGCCGGACAGACCGACCTGCTCTGATACCACTAATGTAACACCCCAATTCCCATCGCGGATAAATAATACATAAATAAATCAGAGTAACTAAAAATTTTATTCTTAGACAGAAACAAGGATGCCACATTTAAAGAAAGAAAACACAATCCCTGCTCATAAATTTGATACATAACACAAAATGGAATAAACATAAAAGGGAAACTTTTACCAACAAAAGGAAAGTTCAATTATGGAATAAAGCGGAAAGATCCATAACTGACTTGTTTTGCAAAATAAATTGTTTTATAACATCAAAATATTCATACAAAGGTAATACAAAATAGATCCAACAAATGTATACATATATAACAAAAGCGTTCCCCGACTCCCGTGTTACGTATCAGAGCAGACAGACCGACAAAAGGATGGAGAACTAATCTTCACAAAAGCCTCCAAGATACTAATCTGCAATTGCCTCATAGGGCATCAAACCACAGCAGAAGGGTGAGAAATAACAACTAAATCAAGATTGCATAATAATATGCAAACACATATAAATTCACATGCATAATTATTCTCACCACAAGCATCACATACTAATACATATGGCATGCCACATATACATAACATATTTCTAATAATCCAACCACATAGCATATATCAATTATACCAACATAATCACATATTCACACATAAGGCATACCAAAGTTATGACATATGGAAACACACCACCACATCACCTATATTCATACACCGCGTACCAACGATAATCCAAACAATCTTTGTAATGTATAACATCTCCACAAAACATAGCATATGTCCATTCCTAAAACATATCATCCATAATCCATACATTTATCACGAATGCATATCAAATCACCAATGCTATCACGAGCTCAACACATAATCAATCAATTCACAATTTCCCACACATAATCAATCTATTCATAATTTCCCACACATAATCAATCCATTCACAATTTCCCACACATAATCAATCCATTCATGATTTCCCACACATAATCAATCCATTCATGATTTATCCAAATGCACAGAGACCGACACAACGACTCTATGCATGTGGTACCATTCCATCCATCATTCTCATCATCATTAATTCACTCAGGAATTATTGGAATCATCGCTTGTTACTTAGTGTAACTCCCCGTCGGGCAAACGATGTTCCCCGTCGCTTTAAGTCCTCTTTGTATAAGGAACACGACATTTATGGATCGCTTTAGGTCCTCTTTGTATAAGGCACACAATCCGATCGCTTTAGGTCCTCTTTGTATAAGGCACACGATCGTCTATAACGTCACTTTAGGTCCTCTTTGTATAAGGCACACGACCGTTACAGCAGATTCCCTCTGGAATCGTTTCGTCGCTCACACCCCACAAGGGCACACGACATCACAAGGTGCATATCATGATGCATGTCATATCAACGACTCATGCCAATCAAATGCACATTCACAAATCAACAATATGAATTATCTCATCATCATTATTCATGCATTGGAAATAAATTCAAACAATGCCTTTACTTGCCATAAGGCCACCAAATAACACACATTGAATTTCACATACACAATGCATTTCATCATAATCCACAAACCATAACAATTAGAATTTTAGCATATACACTTATAGCAATTCACATCAAGAATTACTCACCATCAGCCACAACAATCCTGCAATCATACAATGATACTACAACACTAGGATTCACGCCACGAAGGCTACCCCCAACAACATACATTAATACCATACATTTGTATTCAAGTCAACAAAGTATTTTGCCATGAGGCCACAAAAATTACAATAACTTATCACATGCTTTAACATCATATAACAGCACACAAGCTACACGTTGCATATCAAAAGCATATTGCATGATAACACATCAATCACACACAATTACGACGATAAAAGTCGACAAAACGACACGTTTCCAAATTCTCGACATAATTAAATCGGCCACTAATCTCAAAACCATTTTTATAGGAAAGAACATCTCATTAGCTTTCCAACGGTACTAAGAACGTCTCGATCCGAGTTACGGATCAAAAGTTATGAATTTTCAAAAAAAAAGAATTTATTGAGAAACAGCCAGATTTGCCTGGCGACTTAGGATTTTGCCTGGCGGATCCCCCTTCGCCCGCACTTCGCATGGCGAACTAGTGGCGAACCACAATTTTAGAAAAACCCAAAAGTTCCAGTAGCTAACATATTTCTGTCTCCCTGTTTTCGCCTGGCGACTTACAATTTCGCCTGGCGAATCCCCTTTCGCCAGCACTCCGCCTGGCGAACTAGTGGCGAGACCTAATTCGCCTGGCGAATCACACCAGAACCAGAATTTTTTACTGCGGGTTACATGGTTCCAAACCCCCAAAATCCAACTTTCTCCCACCAAAACGTTTTCAATCAATCAAAACAAGTATTAACAATATTCATACATATAATACGATCATACTACGCGATTCGTATCGATTTCCAACCGTGAAAACATCAATTCTATCGAAATGATCACAATTCCAATCAAGTGGAAAACATATATTTTTCAACCAAACATTCAAACAAATACATACATATACATATACAAGCAAGATATAATCGAAACTTCTCACCCTTACCCGATTAATCGCTATTGAAACAGAGTTTTCTTCGATTTTCCTCTTCTCCTCTCTTTCTCTCCTCTTCCTTTCTTTCCTTTTTCTTTCTTTCTTTCCTTTCTCTTTCTTTCTCTCTTTTTCTCTCAAATCTCTATTTATAAAAATATCTAATTTTTCTAAAATTTCTACCCCTCAAAATGACCATTTTACCCCTCAGCTCAAATATCTCGCAAACGCTCTCAAAACGCGATAAAACATAATAACGATGAAAAATAATATATTGTCAAATAAAAGTCAAGAATAAAATAATATAAAAACGAAAATAATTAAATCGATTCGATTAAATAAATTGGACAAAACGGGGCGTTACACCTACAACGGACGAGATGAAAAAGTTTCTGCTCGAGCAATGACTCCGCCCGGGCTCCGAGTTCTTAAAGCCGTCAGTCTCGCACCGCCGAGGAACCTAGATGCCCTCCTCCTCAAAGCCCAATCGCACATTCAGTACGAAGAGAAGGTTGCAGCCAACAACATCCGAGCATCACACCATCAGGAGAACGCCCGGGCCTCCAGAGGCGAGGAAGCCTTAACATCTCGTAAAGGCGAACGTAGGCGTGAGGAACGCCCTCGGGAATCCCGCGACAATAAGGGACCCTCCGGGCGATTCCACGACTATACCCCCCTGACCGTCTCCAGGGAGAAGATACTGTCCGAGTGTGCGAACTCAGAATTCAAGAAGGCAGGGGTCCGCTTCCCCATACAACTGCTAGCCAGACCCAACACAGACAAATCAAAGTACTGCCGTTTCCACAAGAGTCACGGCCACACTACTGAAGACTGCATCCATCTGAAGGATGCTATTGAGATACTGATCAGGGACAGCCACCTGAAATAATTCACAAAAAATAAGGACACTCTCTGGCAGGACGTCCAGGAGTCCAAGAAGATAGAGGAAGAGGTACCCTTCTTGGAAGAAGCCAAAATCCAGGTCGCTATGTCCATATCACGACCAGAAGACTTCCACGTCCCGGACGGGCTCAGCGCCCCTGCTTATTTTGCGGCCCATAGCCCGTGGGAGACATTTCCATCCGCCATGGTTATCTCCGGCGGGGGCTTCAACAAAGTCACGGTGGGCTCCGTGAAACGAAAATTCGAGCATCTTATCAACACAAGCTCCAATAAGGTGACCACGCTCGATCAGGCCCAGAGAGGCTCTATCCCCATCTCTTTCTACCGGGAAGAGCTCCTCGGGGGGTCTCCAAACTCGAGCATACCTTTGCCCGTCAGAGCCCGAATGGAGAACTTCGACGTTCGCAGAATCCTCGTCGACCAGGGCAGCTCAGTCGACATCATGTACTCCTAGCTGTTTTCAACACTTCAGCTGGACGAATCACACCTTACCCCTTACGTGGGGTCTGATTTGTAGGGATTTAACGGATCAGTGACCAAACCATGGGGATACGTCAAACTGATTGTAACCTTCGGATCAGCTGAGACGGCCAGATCCGTCAATGTACAATTTCTGGTAATCGACTGCCCGTCGCTTTACCAGTGCATATTCGGGAGACCAACTTTGGTCGAGTTGGTAGTAGTGCCTTCAACAGTCCACCTCAAGATGAAGTATTACACTTCAAAAGGGATGGTCGCCACCCTCCACGGCGATATCGAGGCTGCGCGACGGTGTTTCGAAGCAGCCGCAAAGGGGCTCAACGCCATTGCATCAAAACCAAAAGCGTCGAGCAAGCCAGCATTGCCAAGCAGCTCCGAGGAAGCCAAGCCTCTGCCCCAGGTCGACTCCATCAACCTCGACAGCCGCTTCCCCGAAGAAGACCAACAGGAAAAACGAGCAGCTTCAGCCAACTCGCCTACATCGTTCAGCAGCAGCTCCCAACGGGGAGTGAAGATTGGAGCAGACCTGCCCGACATTGCAAGGAAACAGCTCAAAGCCTGCCTCCGTGAGAACGCCAACCTCTTCACCTAGAGCACCGCCGAGATGCCCGGCTTGGACCCGTCCGTCGCCTGCCACCAACTGACGATTGACCCGGCCATCAAGGTCGTAGCACAACATAGGAGAAAGCAGTCTCCGGAGAAAACGGAGGCTGCAGAAAAATCTGTAAAGGACCTCCTCGAGGCCAAATTTATTTCGGAAGCCAAGTACACCACTTGGCTGTCCAACGTTGTACTCGTGAAAAAATCTAATGGAAAATAGCGAATGTGCATTGATTACACCGATCTTAACAAGGTATGCCCGAAGGATGCCTATCCCCTCCCCAATATTGATAAACTTGTTGATAATTCTGCCGGTTTTAAACTTTTATCGTTCATGGACGCCTACTTAGGCTATAATCAAATTCCAATGGCGATGGCCGACAAAAAATACAAGGCCTTCATGACCGAGTTGGATAACTATTACTACAACGTAATGCCCTTTGGGCTGAAGAACGCCGGAGCGACCTATCAAAGAATGATGAACAAGGTCTTCCAAGGAGAGATAGGCGACATGCTCGAAGTCTACATGGACGACATGATCGTAAAATCCCACGAGGAAACCGATCACACTGCCCATTTAAGGAAGGTCTTCGAACAGGCCAGAAAATACAAAATGCGTTTCAACCAGGAGAAGTGCATGTTCGGTGTCCGGGCAGGGAAGTTCCTCGGCTTCTATCTAACAGAACGGGGAATCGAGGCCAATCCCAATAAATTCCGAGCATTCTCCGAGTTTCCAACGCCCAAGTCAAAGAAATCCATCCAGTCCCTCAACGGGATGCTCGCGTCACTATCTCGTTTCGTGCCCAAATTTGCCCAGCACGCCCTACCATTCTTCAAACTCCTCCGCAAGGAGGCAGCGTTCGAATTGACCGAGGAATGTGACAAGGCTCTTCTCCATTTGAAACGGGCACTCTCAGAACCACCAGTCCTCTCTCGCCCGGACAATGGCGAAACTTTGTACCTATACCTCGCCGTAGCAACTGAAGCAGTGAGCGCCGCTCTCATCCGCGAGACTCTTGATGGACAGAAGCCCATATATTTCACGAGCAAAGCACTATAAGGACCAGAGTTAAGATACCAACAGATAGAGAAAGTGGCTATGGCCCTCATCAATGCAGCCAGAAGATTGAGACACTACTTCCTGGCCCACAAGATCGTGGTTCGAACAGATCAACCCATAAAATAGCTACTGGGATGACCAGACATGGCCGATCGAATGCTCAAATAGTCGCTTGAACTATCTGAATTTGACATCCGGTATGAAGGCAAGAAAGCTCTCAAAACCTAAGCTCTGGCCGACTTCGTCGCAGAAATGACATTCACAGACTCCCCCACGAGCGAAGCGCGCAAATGGACCATTTTTATGGACGGTGCCTCAAGCTCGGCAGGGAGCGGCGCGGGCATCATACTGGAAAGCAACGAAGGAATCATCGCTGAAGTATCACTCACCCTGTCCTTCCCAACCTCCAACAACCAGGCTGAATACGAGGCCTTCCTCGCTGGGTTACGCCTAGCCGAGGACCTGGGCGCAGAAGAAGTCGTCATTTGCACAGATTCACAACTCGTTGGCCTTCAGGTCCGAGGAGAATATCAAGCCAAAAACGACAACCTGACCGAATACTTAGTCCTGGTCAAAAAGGAAATGGCGAAGTTCGCAACAGTAAAAGTGAAACATGTTCCCCGCGAACATAACGTGCGAGCAGACGTTCTATCCAAACTAGCCAGCACAAAGAAGAAAGGCGGAAACAAATCCTTCATACAGGAAGTACTTCCTCGACCCAGTATCGAGAAGGCTTCCCAGACCCTCGACGTACAGGTGATCGGCGACAACAACAACTGGATGACCCCTGTTTACAACTATCTCGCTAAAGACGAACTTCCGTCTGACCCAAAAGAGGCCAGTGTAGTTAGGCAAAGAGCTTGCTTCTACGTCCTGGTTAAGGATAAACTCTATAGGCGAGGATTCTCCATTCTGCTGCTCAAGTGTGTCAAGGAAGAAATGGTCGCACACATCTTGCGCGAAATCCACGAGGGGATCAACGCCCAACATCTCGGTGGAAGGTCCCTTGCCCGAAAGGCCCTCTGAGCAGGGTATTACTGGCCGACCATGCAGCACGATGTGAAAGAACACGTGAAGAAATGCGATAAATACCAATAGCACGGGGACATGCACCTGGCTCCACCTAACGAGCTCAAGGCAATGTCCCCCCCGTGGCCATTTGCCTGGTGGGGCCTAGACATCCTTGGACCCTTCGTAGTAGGATCAAATTAGAACAAATACCTAATACTGGGCATAGACTACTTCACAAAATGGATAGAAGCAGAGGCTCTGGCCAAAATAACTGCCATCAACATACTGCGTTTCTACAAATGAAACATCCTTGCACGTTTTGGCATCCCCCAGGCGATAGTCACGGACAATGAGACACAATTAACGGACAGGAAGTTTCAGGACTTCGTCGCCCAGCTAGGTACGAAGCAACACTTCGCATCCGTCGAACATCCCCAGACAAACGGGCAAGCCAAAGCGGCGAACCGGGTCATCCTTCAAGGCCTCTAACGAACGCTGGACGAAACGAAGAAGGCTTGGGTCGAGGAGCTGCACAGTGTGCTATGGGCATACCGCACAACTCTACATTCTACAACCAGGGAAATACCTTTCCGTCTAGCGTACAGGACCGAGGTTGTAATCTCCGTCGAATTTCACGTGCCCTCCAGGCGAACAGAGTCGCCCCTAGACGAGGAAATGAACGACGAATCATTAAGGGAAGAACTCGACCTCGTCGAGGAAATCTGAACTGGGACGGCCCTCCGCGAAGCCTCGTTAAAACAAAAAATTACCGCCAGGCACAACGCCAATGTGATACGACGAGAGTTCAACGTGGGAAGCCTTGTTCTAAGGAGAAACCACAAAGACTCTTGCGAAGCCAAACTAGCAGCCAACTGGGAAGGACCCTATCGCGTCCGAGAAAAAATGGAGAATGGGGCCTACTACCTAGAACATCTCAACGGGGAAGTACTTGCTCGACCATGGAACGTCAAAAAGCTAAAACAATATTATAGCTAAGGCCCTAATTCTCAGTTCGACCCATCACGACGACGAACGTCAGCTACCGACCACTATGCACGCCTAGGTACAAACGTCGCATACCGACAAAGCAGAACCCCGCTCAGTAACGAGCCGAGTAACTGCTCGATGACATTCCTCGATCGAGCATCGCCGTCGTCAAAGTACCATGACTGGCAGAACCCCAGCTCGCGATGGGACGTTCACGCCGCGAACTCACGCCACAAACGCGACCTGAGCTCCGCATCCCCGCCAGGACATTCCCCGGTCTTTCGATTACCCCTCACTGCCGAACACATCTACAACGAGCAATCCCCTAAAACTTCACACGAGTCAAATACTCCCTATCACGGGCAGACATATATTCACAACAATCATGAGTACAACACTTAGCAGAAAATAAAATCAAGTAAAACCATGCAAATAACAGAGCCGGCCACCAAGACCTGGCATATAAGTTAATATAAATAAGTATCCACTAGGACCATGATTGTGTTAGATTACATAAAACGGGGGTCATGCCCCCAAAATAAGTTACAATAATTATGCGGCACGCAGGCCGGAAAAATTACAACAACATAAAGAAAACCCCTCACTTGTCCATCGCTGCGGCGGGATCTGGCTGAGAATCCTGGTTCTCCGCGGGCTGGTCCTCAGCATTCTCTTCAAGAAGGGCAGCAGGCATGACGATCCGGTCGTCCTCAACATGCACCAGATAATGGGTACACTCGACAGAGAAGTCAAGCTCGGGGTTCACCACCCGCAGTTGATACACGGCATTTCTGAAGGATTCATTCGCGACGGCAATACTGTCATCCTCGGTCATCAGCATACAGGTGACCAGCTCGGACCTTGTCTTTAATTCCTTCACATCTTCAGGCTCATCTTCACCCGGAGCGCTGATCGCCCTCAGCTGCTGGACCAGCTCCTCGGCCGCCTTCTTCTCCGCAGCCAGCATAAAATTCTCTTTCTTTAACCTGGCCACCTCCTCTTCAGCCTTCTTCCGAGCATCATCTGAACTCTTGACCTCTTTTCGAGGGACGCCATGGTAGCCCGGGCAACATTAAGTTTGGACTCAGTTGCAGAGTCCCCTTCAGCATAAACGGCTGCCATCTCCAGCATCCTAACCAAAGATGAAGCATCTTGAGCCACCAACACCCTCTTGCTCGGGTGGTCCATGCTTTCCAAACAAAGAGATTCCGCCCGAGGCACGACCAAAGAGTTCCCCTCAAAGAATCTCCTATCAAGGATACAAGGAGGAAGCTCGAACTTCCCTTTCTCCGGTACCCGGGTGAGATCCACAGCGTCAGTAACCCTTGGCCGCTTGGATCTTCCGGTCAAAGGCAGGGGAGATCCCCGGGGAGTGGGAGTGGGAGAAGAGGGCCCGCAGCAGACCGGACCGGAGTGGGAGCACGCGCACCAGCGAACTGAGACCTCAGAGGAACCACTCCGGCCTTGTTCCTCGCAAGAGCATTCTTCAAAACCCTCTCATGGGCCTGAGGCATCTCACATGCACAAACAAAAGTTAAACACGTTAGTTACGAGGAAAATAAATAATGCGAACAAATCTAAAATAACTAATACTACCAAGCAGCTTCTCGACTTCCGCAGGAGTCTTGCACTCCAGGAGTGCCTTAGTGTTAATAAACCGGTACTCAACCCTCTGACTACCGTCCTCCTCGAATACCAGGTTACCCTTATTCGTCCAGCATTCCGCAAGCTGGAAGGAGTTAACGTACTTCACCAAATCCTCGTACGCCACGGCATCCTGCCCGTATAGCTCGTGCGATTGGAGAACGTAGTCACCGGGCCTCTTGGCGAAATGGTCAGGTGCCCAATGGATTGGGAACTTGTAGATTCTTTGCCCAATAAATTTCCCCGTCTCGTCGCACAGGTCATTTTCATCCTCATCAACCTCGATCTCCCAGACATATGTACTATCCTGGGCAGCTTCGGACACGGGCTCGATAACATAGTACCGCTCTTTAAACGTCTGTATTGACTCCGAAAATGGTTTAAATAATTTGCGAGGCTGCTTCAAAGAGACCCAACCATACTGCCTCCCCGATAGCTGCCTTTGAAGATGGAAGACGGTGAAAAATAGAGGAAGAGTAGCCCCTATGGTGAGGTATGTAACGCCCGGTTATTAAATAAATTATTTAATTAAATATCTTCGTATTATTTGTGTGATTTGTGTTAGTTGTCGAAATGTTGTGCTAAGTTGCTATGTCGGTTTAGTCTAATTAATTTAATTGATTTAAGTTGTGTGGGCTTTAGTTGGAGTAATTTAATTAAGATAAATTAAGTTGTATTGTTGTTATTTGATTAATTAAGCCGATTAACTAGTAGATATAATATTAGAACTAATACTAAATTATATTAATTGGGCTTTAATAGTTAAAAGTAGTAATAGTGGGGGTGTAGGAAGTTGGCCCAAATGAAAGTTAATAGAGTTATTATATTAGGTTTTAGAAATAATGAGATGTAGAAGTAGCAGTAAGTGGAAGTTGCAGAGAAAGAGGAACAAGGGTTTGAGAGAGAATACGTAGAAGCTGCAAGAGCAGAAATCCAATTGGAGTTTTAGAGCAACTTTCAATCCAAGGTAAAGGTGGGGTTCAGACTCTATAATAGGGTAGTTGATGGATAGTATGTGGGATTTGGATTGTATAAAACTGTCATCATGTGTGTGAATTGTGTCGAAAAATATTCCAAATTACCGGTTGTTTTTGTATCCGATTGTTATTCTGAGAAATTGTAGTTTCTGTAAAGAGAAAAAGAATTAATGATGCTATGAGTTGTGGTGTCTGTATTCGGAAGTATTTGACCAAGTTGAATTTAAAAAAAAAAAAAAAAAAAAAAAAAAAAATATATATATATATATATATATATATATATATATATAAGGGGGGATGGCGCAAGCCACCCCCTGTGTGTGCTGGGACGGTGGCACAAGCCACCTGGGCTTTTAATGGATGGTGGCGCAAGCCACCTGGCCTAAGTTAAAGGGTGGCACAAGCCACCTCTAAATAAAGAGGAATGGTGGCGCAAGCCACCTTGGAGAAGAGTAAATGGTGGCGCAAGCCACCTTTGCTTGAAGGAATTGGTGGCGTAAGCCACCTGTGCCATGTGTGTGTGTGTGTGGAAGCCACTTGTAAGAAATATATTTAGCAGGAAATTAATATTTGTAGCAGAAAATTAATATGCTTAGCAAAAAATTATTATGGTTAGCAGAAAATTAATATGTTTAGTAACAGCAAATTAATTGGAAACTGAATTAGTGAATTAGCATGTAGCCCTTGTTTGCTTCAGTGAACAAAAAAAATGACAGTAAAGCATGAAATAGCAAGTAGTTCCAGTAGCTGTAACAGTGATGAACTAGTAGGAGAATAATCTAACAGTATACATAGTAGTATAGCAGAACGTGTAAAATAACAGTACCAGAATAGTTGTAATGTTATTACAGCAGAGTAGAAATATTACTAACTTTAACAGAAGAATAATTAAACGATTTAATAGCACTCTCCGGGTAAATTCGAGTAAACGTTTGTAACATAATTTTGTTGAATGATACGGAGTATGGTGTAGATTGCAGTGGCATTGTTGTGTTTGGTTATAAAGTTGCAGAAATGAATTTTGTTGCATTGCCTCTTATTAGTGGCAAGACATAAATTGTAGGCTTAATGCCAAAGTTGAAGTATGGTTGTAATTGTTGTTGTAGTTGATGTTGTGTTCATAATTTCATTGCATACATAGCATATCAAGTTGGAGCTAATGCTCTGTAAGTTGGCCTGGATTGGCAATTTAAGTTGAAGGCTTATGCCTTGTTGACGCCTCTATTAATTGGCAGATTTTTAAGTTGGGAGTTCTGCTCCAATGGTACCACGTGCATGTGCATAGTTTAAGTCGCATTTCATGTTGCATAATTATTGTTGTGTTGTTGTTTGATGTTGATAATAATGTTGTGAAGCGGTGATTTTTATATAATCTGAATTAATATATTATTTATCATATATCCGATTATATTGTTTGATATCTCACCCCTTCTGTGTATGGTGATGGTTTATACGCCATCCTGCAGGTAATCCGGAGTGAAGGTTGTCTACCTTCATTAGTTCGAGTCGGTGTCGTCGCTCTGATATGTAACACTCGGGGGGATGAACGCGTGTTTCTTTTATTGTTGGTTTTAGTATGCTTGCTGAATTTTTGAGTTGTTCTCTTTAAATACTTGTTGTTTTGAAGTTGTTTTAAGTTGGATAAAGTTGTTATGTCCTTTAAGTTGAAGTTTGTGAATCCGCTGCTTAATTATAAAAGTTGTTTTGTTTCAAAGACTAAAAAGATGTGTTACGTATTTAGGTTATATGTGATTATAAGCCGTTGTTATGAGTTGTATGTGTAGCATTCCAGGTGTATGTTGAAATTTTGTAACTTTGATTTTATATTATTCGATGGGTAGAAATGGGGTGTTACATTAGTGGTATCAGAGCAGGTCGGTCCGTCCGGCCAAGTTGTCGAGTCGTAGTTTGTTTGACAATCGAATATTGTTAACTAGTTCTAACCTTTGTTTATGTTGTAGTGATAAGTTAAGATGGCTGGAAGGAACGATGCTGCAATTGCTGCTGCGTTGGAAGCAATGGCTCAGGCTTTGTAGAATCAGCCGAACACTGACGAGAATGCTGGATCTTGCAGTTTGGCAACTTTTCAGAGGGAGAATCCGCCTACCTTCAATGGCAAGTATGATCCTGATGGAGCGTTGGATTGGTTGAAAGAGATGGAGAGAATCTTTCGTGTGATTGACTGCACTGCAGCGCAGAAGGTTCGATATGGGACTCACATGCTAGCAGTCGAGGCTGATGACTGGTGGCTAGAGACTCGTCAGAGGTTGGAAGCTGTAAGTGAAGGTATCACTTGGGCTGTGCTCCAAAGGGAGTTCCTAAGGAAGTATTATCCAGAGAATGTTCGTGGTAAGAAGGAAATCGAGTTTCTTGAGCTGAAGCAAGGAAGTATGTCGGTTACTGAATATGCTGCTAAGTTTGTTGAGTTAGCTAAGTTTTATCCGCACTATAACGGGGATACTGCTGAGTTTTCAAAATGCATCAAGTTTGAGAGTGGGTTGCGCCCAGATATCAAGAAGGCAATTGGATATCAAAAGATTCGTGTCTTCTCTGATTTGATTGATAGTTGCAAAATTTATGAAGAGGATAACCATGCTCATTATAAGATCATTAATGAGAGGGTGAGCAAGCACCAACAAAATCGTCGCAAACCTTATGATGCTCCAGCTGGAAAAGGTAAACAGAAAGTGGCTGATGGCAAGAGGACTAGTGGGGGAGATGCTCCTGCTGGCATAGTTTATTTCAAATGTGGGAAACCTGGTCATAAGAGTAATGTGTGTACTGCTGAGGTGAAGAGGTGTTTCCGTTGTGGTAAGACTAGGCATGCCATATCTGAGTGCAAGCATAAAGAGATGATTTGTTTCAACTGTGGTGAAGAAGGACACATTGGTAGTCAGTGTCAGAAACCAAAGAAGGCGCAAACCGGTGGGAAAGTGTTCGCTTTGGCTGGGACTCAGACAACTACTGAGGACAGACTCATCAGAGGTACATGTTTTATTAATAGTACTCCTTTAATCACTATGATTGATACTAGTTCTACTCATTGTTTTATTGCTGCTGAATGTGTTGAAAGATTGGGTCTTGTGTTGTCTTCTATGATTGGAGAAATGGTAGTCGAGATTCCGGCTAAGGGATCAGTGACTACTTCTCTTGTGTGTTTAAAGTGTCCTTTGACGATCTTCGACAGAGACTTTACTGTTGATTTGGTGTGTTTGCCGTTATCTGGGATGGATGTAATCTTGGGAATGAACTGGTTAGAATATAACTATGTTCATATCAATTGTTATAACAAGTCAGTGAGATTTTCTACTCCTGAAGAGGAAGAAGCTGGTTTGTTGTCTTTTAGGCAGTTACAACAGTTGATGCAAGAAGAAGCTCTGATGTTCTCAGTGATGGCGTCGTTATCTGTTGAGAGCCGAGCTGTAATTGAGGAATTGCAAGTGGTGCGTGAATTTCCTGAAGTTTTCCCTGATGAAATTCCTGATGTGCCTCCAGAAAGAGAAGTGGAATTTGCAATTGACCTTGTACCTGGTACCAGACCTGTTTCTATGGCACCATACAGGATGTCTGCATCTGAATTATCAGAATTAAAGAAACAATTGGAGGATTTGCTTGAAAAGAAGTTTGTGAGGCCAAGTGTATCACCGTGGGGAGCTCCAGTGTTGTTAGTAAAGAAGAAAGATGGAAGTATGAGGCTCTGTGTTGATTATAGACAATTAAATAAAGTAACGATTAAGAACAAGTATCCGCTTCCGAGAATAGATGACTTGATGGATCAATTGGTAGGTGCTCGTATGTTTAGCAAGATTGATTTGAGGTCGGGATATCATCAGATTAAAGTGAAAGATGAAGATATTCAGAAGACGGCCTTCAGAATGCGTTATGGACATTATGAGTATTCGGTGATGCCTTTCGGTGTTACTAATGCGTCGGGAGTATTCATGGAGTACATGAACCGTATCTTTCACACTTATTTGGATCAGTTTGTGGTGGTGTTCATTGATGATATATTGATTTACTCTAAATCAGAAATAGAGCATGCAGAACACTTAAGACTAGTATTACAAGTTTTGAAAGAGAAGAAGTTATATGCAAAGCTGTCTAAATGTGAATTTTGGTTAAGGGAGGTTAGTTTTCTTGGTCATGTCATTTCAGGTAGTGGCATTGCTGTGGGTCCATCTAAAGTAGATGTTGTGTTGCAATGGGAAACTCCAAAGTCGGCTACCGAGATTAGAAGCTTTTTGGGACTAGCCGGTTATTACCGAAGGTTTATCGAAGGATTTTCTAAGTTAGCACTTCCGTTGACTAAGTTGACTTGTAAAGGTAAAGCTTTTGTGTGGGACATTCAATGTGAAGAAAGCTTTAAGGAATTGAAGAAGAGATTGACGTCGGCTCCGGTTTTGACATTACCTAATCCAGGAGAACCTTTTGTGGTGTATTGTGATGCTTCTAAGATGGGTTTAGGAGGTGTGCTTATGCAGAATGATAAGGTAGTTGCTTATGCGTCGAGTCAGTTGAGAACTCATGAAAAGAACTATCCTACGCATGATTTAGAACTTGCTGCAGTTGTTTTTGTGCTGAAGATTTGGAGGCATTATCTTTATGGTTCTAGATTTGAAGTGTTTAGTGACCATAAGGTTTTAAAGTATTTATTTGATCAGAAGGAATTGAATATAAGACAACGAAGATGGTTGGAATTATTAAAAGATTATGATTTCGGTTTGAACTATCATCCAGGTAAAGCTAATGTTGTGGCTGATGCCATAAGTCGGAAAACTTTTCATATGTCGGCGATGATGGTTAAAGAATTAGAATTGATCGAGCAGTTCAGAGATATGAGCTTAGTTTGCGAAGTGACACCGCAGAGTGTGATGTTAGGGATGCTGAAGATTAACAATGATTTTATGGACAGTATCAAGGGAGCTCAGAAGTTAGACGTGAAACTGGTAGATTCGATGGTTGGGATCGATCAGTCCGAGAATGATGATTTCAAGTTAGATGCCCATGGTGTGTTGAGATTCCATAATCGAATTTGTATTCCTGATGATGCGAAGATGAAGAAAGCAATTCTTGAGGAAAGTCATAGAAGTAAATTGAGTATTCATCCGGGGGCTACAAAGATGTATCAAGACTTGAAGAAATTATTTTGGTGGCCTGGAATGAAGTGTGATGTAGCTCATTTTGTGTACGCATGTTTAACTTGCCAAAAGTCGAAAGTTGAACATCAGAAGCCTGCAGGGTTGATGCAACCGTTAGAAGTTCCAGAATGGAAATGGGATAGCATTTCAATGGACTTTGTGACGGGATTACCTAATACTTCAAGAGGACACGATTCGATTTGGGTGATTGTTGATAGGCTTACAAAGTCAGCTTATTTTATTCCTATTAACATCAGTTTTCCAGTATCGAAGTTGGCAGAGATTTATACTAGAGTAATTGTAAAGCTGCGTGGTGTTCCTCTGTGTATTGTGTCTGATAGGGATCTGAGGTTTACTTCTGATTTTTGGAAGAGTTTTCAAGAGGCGTTGGGTTCTAAGTTAAGGTTGAGTTCGGCGTATCACCCTCAGACGGATGGTCAAACTGAGAGGACTATTCAGTCGTTGGAGGATTTGTTGAGAGCATGTGTTCTTGAGCAGGGAGGTTCGTGGGATACTTATCTTCCATTGATCGAGTTCACTTATAATAATAGTTACCATTCCAGTATTGGAATGACACCTTTTGAAGCTTTATATGGTAGGAGGTGTAGGACTCCTTTATGTTGGCATGAATCTGGAGAAAGTGTAGTGCTTGGACCTGAAATTGTTCGAGAGACTACTGAGAAGGTGAAGTTAATCCGAGAAAAGATGAAATCTTCCCAAAGTAGGCAGAAGAGTTACCATGACAAGCGGAGGAAAGATTTAGAATTTCAAGTAGATGACCATGTGTTTTTGAGAGTTACAGCTGTGACAGGTGTTGGGCGTGCATTGAAGTCTAAGAAGCTCACTCCTCGTTTTATTGGTCCGTATTAGATTTCAGACAGAGCTGGAAATGTTGCTTATAGAGTGGCTTTACCGCCTAATCTGTCGAATTTACATGATGTGTTTCATGTGTCACAACTCCGGAAGTATGTTCCAGATCCATCTCATGTAATTCGTATGGATGATGTGCAAGTACGGGATAATCTTACTATGGAAACGATGCCTGTACGGATCGTGGATCAGGAAATGAAGACTCTAAGAGGCAAGGAGATTGCGTTGGTAAAAGTAGTCTGGTTAGGAGCTGCCGAGGAAAGTATGACGTGGGAGTTGGAAAGCAAGATGCGAGAATCCTATCCCGAGTTGTTTGAACAAGGTAAATTTTCGAGGACGGAAATATTCTAAGTGGGGGAGAGTTGTAACGCTCGGTTATTTAATAAATTATTTAATTAAATATCTTCGTATTATTTGTGTGATTTGTGTTGGTTGTCGAAATGTTGTGTTAAGTTGCTACGTCGGTTTAGTCGAATTAATTTAATTGATTTAAGTTGTGTGGGCTTTAGTTGGAGTAATTTAATTAAGATAAATTAAGTTGTATTGTTGTTATTTGATTAATTAAGCCGATTAACTAGTAGATATAATATTAGAACTAATACTAAATTATATTAATTGGGCTTTAATAGTTAAAAGTAGTAATAGTGGGGGGTGTAGGAAGTTGGCCCAAATGAATGTTAATAGAGTTATTATATTAGGTTTTAGAAATAATGAGAAGTAGAAGTAGCAGTAAGTGGAAGTTACAGAGAAAGAGGAACAAGGGTTTGAGAGAGAATACGTAGAAGCTGCAAGAGCGGAAATCCAATCGGAGTTTTAGAGCAACCTTCAATCCAAGGTAAGGGTGGGGTTCTGACTCTATAATAGGGTAATTGATGGATAGTATATGGGATTTGGATTGTATAAAACTGTCATCATGTGTGTGAATTGTGTCGAAAAATATTCCGAATTACCGGTTGTTTTTGTATCCGATTGTTATTCTGAGAAATTGTAGTTTCTGTAAAGAGAAAAAGTATTAATGATGCTATGAGCTGTGGTGTCTGTATTCGGAAGTATTTGACCAAGTTGAATTAAAATATATATATATATATATATATATATATATATA
This sequence comes from Lathyrus tuberosus, assembly GCA_022829125.1. NCBI lineage: Eukaryota > Viridiplantae > Streptophyta > Magnoliopsida > Fabales > Fabaceae > Lathyrus > Lathyrus tuberosus. The sequence continues at coordinate 1,829,553 of JALAZF010000153.1, forward strand.
TATATAAAGGGGGGGATGGCGCAAGCCACCCCCTGTGTGTACTGGGACGGTGGCGCAAGCCACCTGGGCTTTTAGTGGATGGTGGTGCAAGCCACCTGGCCTAAGTTAAAGGGTGGCGCAAGCCACCTCTAAATAAAGAGAAATGGTGGCGTAAGCCACCTTGGAGGAGAGTAAATGGTGGCGCAAGCCACCTTTGCTTAAAGGAATTGGTGGCGCAAGCCACCTGTGCCATGTATGTGTGTGTGTGTGGAAGCCACTTGTAAGAAATATATTTAGCAGGAAATTAATATTTGTAGTAGAAAATTAATATGCTTAGCAGAAAATTATTATGGTTAGCAGAAAATTAATATGTTTAGTAACAACAAATTAATTGGAAACTGAATTAGTGAATTAGCATGTAGCCCTTGTTAGCTTCAATGAACGAAAAAAAATGACAGTAAAGCATGAAATAGCAAGTAAATCCAGTAGCTGTAACAGTGATGAACTAGTACGAGAATAATCTAGTAGTATACATAGTAATATAGCAGAACGTGTAAAATAACACTACCAGAATAGTTGTAATGTTATTAAAGCAGAGTAGAAATATTACTAACTTTAATAGAAGAATAATTAAACGGTTTAATAGCACTGTCCGGGTAAATGCGAGTAAACGTTTGTAACATAATTGTGTTGAATGATACAGAGTATGGTGTAGATTGCAGTGGCATTGTTGTGTTAGGTTATAAAGTTGCAGAAATGAATTTTGTTGCATTGCCTCTAATTAGTGGCAAGACATAAATTGTAGGCTTAATGCCAAAGTTGAAGTATGGTTGTAATTGTTGTTGTAGTTGATGTTGTGTTCATAATTTCGTTGCATACATAACATATTAAGTTGGAGTTGATGCTCAGTAAGTTGGGCAATTTAAGTTGAAGGATTATGCCTTGTTGACGCCTCTATTAATTGGCAGATTTTTAAGTTGGGAGTTCTGCTCCAATGGTACCACATGCATGTGCATAGTTTAAGTCGCATTTCATGTTGCATAATTGTTGTTGTGTTGTTGTTTGATGTTGATAATAATGTTGTGAAGTGGTGATTTTTATATAATCTGAATTAATATATTATTTATCATATATCTGATTATATTGTTTGATATCTCACCCCTTCTGTGTATGGTGATGGTTTATACGCCATCCTGCAGGTAATCCGGAGTGAAGGATGTCTACCTTCATTAGTTTGAGTCTGTGTCGTCGCTCTAATACGTAACACTCGGGGGGATGAACGCGTGTTTCTTTTATTGTTGGTTTTAGTATGCTTGCTGAATTTTTGAGTTGTTCTCTTTAAAGACTTGTTGTTTTGAAGTTGTTTTAAGTTGGATAAAGTTGTTATGTCCTTTAAGTTGAAGTTTGTGAATCTGCTGCTTAATTATAAAAGTTGTTTTGTTTCAAAGACTAAAAAGATATGTTACGTATTTAGGTTATATGTGATTATAAGCCGTTGTTATGAGTTGTATGTGTAGCATCCCAGATGTATGTTGAAATTTTGTAACTCTGATTTTATATTATTCGATGGGTAGAAATGGGGTGTTACAAGGTACTCGCACACCAGCTCGAACGCCTGGATGAAAGCCAACGAGTTAGGGTGCAGTTGCGTGGGGGCCAACTTTAAATGCACAAACACCGACTGCTAAAAATCGGGGAACGGAAACCTCAGACCCAACTCCTTGAAGGCATACTCATACTTTGCGAAATGGTCCCCGTAATTCGTGCAGACCCGGTCATCCTCAGAGGGAAAGTGCACCTTCCACTCCCCCTCTGGCCCGACCTCCGTAAAGACGTCCCCCAAGTACTTTGCAAAAGTAGACACATGTTCAGCAGGTTCGACCACCTCTCATTCCTCCACGGAACCCTCGACGACGTCCTCGTCCATATCTTCCAACTCCTCTTCCCCTCGACCTCACTGGGGGTACTCGAAGCCGTCAAACTACTACTATCCGAATAACTTGTTTCTTCCTCGGACGAATCTAAGATAATCTCTCCATCTAGCCCCGTTGCCATATCGATCACCTGAAAAGCAGAGAAAAAAATGAATTCGACAACAAATCAAATCCACCCTTCCACTGCTAGTCAAGTGAAAGGGCGCGCAGAGGGCTGAGGACAACGTCCCCGGCCTATGCCCTGACATCAGAAGAAAAACTGAAACCTTCCCGCGAGGAGACGCTCGAAACAAATCATCCCCAAGCGAGGAGCTTCCCCGCACTCATACCCAGATTCCGTTTGAAGCTTTGACGGAAACCGCAAAGCTTCACTGGAATCTGGGAATATTCGACCGGAAAATTCATCACCCACTCAGAAGATGAACAATCATGACGGTTACACATGCATCGCCGTCGCAACGACACCGTGACCCGCCCTCCTCACCAAAACATACTAACACATCCGGCGACATGTCAGAAGTGGAAAAATGGCACGACCACCGTCCACCACCAACAATCACCGGAAACTAATCTATTTCATCCTCTAAACCTAGCCTTAACCGCATGCAATCTACCATTGACCACCCAAAAAGAGTTAAAACAAGCACAGAATCGGAAACTTACTTGATTTAAGAAGACAAAAAGTGGTTGCTCGAAGCTTGGTGCGGTGGTTTGAGTAGTAGACGACGGTGACGTGCAAACGCTCTGAAGAAGACGAAGGAAAGCGAGAGTGAAAAGTCTAAAATGAGACGGACTTTCCCCTTTTATACAGAGGGGCATGTGCAGTGGACGCGCTCGTAGGTCATGATGGCTATTAACTAGCCATCATTGCCTAGTAACTACTACACGGAGCTCCAGGCACACGTGGCACCCTAACGTTTCCAATTCTGACTAACCGTTAGTCTACCCGGACGACGGGCAACACAGTCACGGTCATGAATGCCACGGACACCAGGGGTCATGAACACCACCAGTCGCGGGCGCCCCGATGCGGCCTTCCTCGTCACTGAACGACGACTTCACGCTAGCTCCCCGGAGCAACGAGCTATCCTTAAGTCATCACTCCCATGCTCGGGAGCAACGACTTGGGGGGCTCCTGTTCTGGACTGGACCAATGGCTAGACATGGCCCAATCCGCTTCTGCTCCAGAGCGGCCCAAATTGCCTAAGTCCAATCCACAAAGGGGTAAAAGTTACCTTTCTACCCCTCCAACCGGGTAGGGACTGCATCGCTCCTCCCCGGAAATAATGCCCGTTACGCACGGCTCGTCCACTCCCCGAACAGCTATGGGCAAGTGCCCGAAACTGCGCCTATGCCCGACATAACGGCTAGTTTTGGGCACCCTGCCCGACATAACGGCTAATTTGGGTAGTTACCTATTCTTCGGGAAAACGATTATTTCGCCCCGAAAATAGGACTGTTGGCCACACATTGGGGGCTCTATATAAACCCTCTCACTTGAGAGGGTCAGGTATCCAACAATCATCCTAAGAACTCATACTTTGTACTTGCCCCTTTCTCTCTGACCATTTCTTACTTGAGCGCCGGAGTGCCTTGCAGGTACACCCCCTCCTCCTCCTCATACGACCAGCACCTCAGACGTACTTGGTGGCCCACTTTTACAGGATCGGATCCAACCTTCACGATCAAAGGGAGTATCACTTAACCAACATGATGGAGAAAACAAGATGTAATAACAATTTATAATCTGCAAGTGTTAAGCATCGATTATGGGAGCAGTTTGAAGATAAGTTACCTACGTTTAAAATGATAAAACGATTGTCGTTTAAAAAAAATATTTCAAATTATTCTTACTTTTTAATATAGAAATGATTGTTATTTTTTCAATTGTTTTCTTTAATTATTACTCTTTACACTAATTTCAACATATTTATAAGTTTAATTTATTAAAAGTATAATATTTTATGACAATATCATTATATTCTATAATTTGTGTGCAAAAATCTTAAACGATAAACAGATGGAGTACATTCTGCTAAATATTACCAATGCTTGTTAGTTGTTATAGAGTTGTCATTCAAGTAATGTATCCCTATAGGTGATTGAAATAATCCACATGTTATTTTGTGTACATTTTAGTTAAGTTATCTTTTGCACGCTTTTAATAGTGAGAGGGAGACATAGCCCAATCAAAGAACTATACTAAATTTTAACGAGGGGTAGAAACCCCTGAATTAGCTAACAAGTAATGACTAGTATGAATCATACACAACACATATCACTATTACCCACGTGAACCCTAAATTTGCTATGATCCCAACACAACAATTCCCTTTAAGGTGGAAGATGAGCTCAACTGACTTGAACTTTTGAGTTAAGAGGTAAAAGCATGACTGTTTTTTAGGACATGTAAGGCGAGTTAGTTACTGCGCATGCTTAAAAAAATTTAATGGTTAAATTCTGATTAAATATAGTCTCAGAAAATATTTCATTGTTAAATTATGGTTAAATATAATCTTCTTTTGTTTTGTCATGATTAAATTGCAACTAACTGACACAGGACCTTCAAAAATTTGAAACGACTCTGGTTAAAAAAAAGAATTGAAGGTCCAAGGTTCGAGTTTTGAAAAACGTATAAATATATACTAACAATACTTAATTAGGGATTTAAGATTTTGTTTTCTCCTAAAATAAAAATAGCGCAATTGGTGGAAATACAAATAAATGAGATTATTTTCTTACATCAAGTTATCAAGTGTGACGAATGTAAAATTTTGAACAATAAAGTTAATGAGTTGTAATATAAGAAAGAATCATTAGATGAATAATAAAAAAGAATTAATCCCAAAGGTAACGATGTATCATCCTAATACTGAACGACCTAAAATTATTTAAATACCAAAAGTTTAGACATTATCTTGTCATGCATGTGTGTTTGAAATACAAGATAATTGGTAGTGATACTATTGGTAAGAGCCTTAATTCTGATATTGAATTGTTTGCTTGTTGAAGGTTTAAAACAAAATTTACTAAGTATTAGTAAATTATATGTGTAACAAAGGTAATGAAGTTGTATTTAATTTTTCTATATATAAGGTCAAAAAATTTTATAATAAACAAAAATGTATTAGTCAAAAAAACTAGAATTACCTACAATGTCGGTATATAATTCATTATGTTATTTGGAAGCCCTACTTTTGTCACTTATCCAGACCAGGAAGTCACTTCCTAGGCCAAATGAAGCATGAACATAACAATGGGGTGCTAGTGTAGAAAGGTACTAGAGAACGGGGAGTTCTCGGTATCAATAAGCTCTAACTCAACAACATGTTGGCTCATCAAACCTGGAGGATGTCAATATGATATTTCTCAAACTCCGTCAACTCAAGCTCTCCTCAACACCATTATCAAAAACTAGAAACCTCACCTTATAATAGTAAACTAGAAAAAGGCCAAAGTTGATTATGTGGCTTGCAAGCTTGTTGAAACTAGAATTCCTCTGCCACTTGTGATCTTTGATGATGATGGTGACTCTTAGTTACTTGTTTGTTTGTTGTTTACCTTTCTTTCCTTTTTTTTTGTTAAACTTCCTTTTGTAATTATTTCTCTTATGAATGATTAATGTTTGAATTAAAATTCCTAACCTTTCTGTTTTTTATTTTTATGATCAATCTTCCAAGTTTGTTTGCTCTTAAATGTTATGTGTATTTTATTGTGATCTATGTGCTTGCACTATTTATTTTTCTTGAATTTTTTATTATGAAAAAAGGGGATAAGTATACTCTCGGTAGGAGTAAAGTATACTCTCTTTATTTGTGAGGGGGTTTAATCACTCCAAATATTTACCCAACGTTTTCCTTGTTTAACACCTCATTGAGAGAAGTATTGTCATCATAAAACAGGGGGATAATTTGTATATATGTTCTTGTATGTATAACCATCATTTGATTTTGATGACGAAAATTGATGAAACAACTTTAAAGATGAAAACTTTATAAGTTAAACAACTTTTGGATGTTGAGAGTTTTTCGTGACAGTGGGAGTTGATCATAACTGTCAAGTAAGGCTCATGATGGTGGTACCTGATCAAGAATATATGTCAAACCTCATGATTCACACAATTGAATATTTTAATTGAAGTTCTAATCAAGTTGATGAATCAATCAGATGATCTTGAAGTCTAAAAGAGAGAAAGTGTGAAAGCTCGCCTGGTCTCGCGCTTAACATCTTAGAGTGATTCGTTTAATTATAAAAGGTCAAGAGTAAGTATTGAAGTACTAAGGCAATCACATACATAGAAAAGTTTTTCAAACCCTCTCTAATTTCATAAAACTTATTGAAAACCTATCAAGGTTTGTATTGAATTAGTTAAGAAGTGTTTCTAATTAATGAAGTAAGTTTTCATACTGCCAAATCGATTAAGCACTTGGTCCAGTCGATTAGAAAAAGGTAAGTGAACTATTGTTAGATTAGACAAGCTATTAATTAATTAATACATATAGTCGTTTGGGGTTCTTTTTTGGATTAGGGTTACCTTTTTTGAAAGATTAAAATCGATTGGCTGCTAGGATAAATCGATTAACTCAATTAATTTGGCCCATAGCTCATTTTCTTTTTGAGCCAAACATTTTTTCCTATATAAAGAAGGTTTCTCCTCATTTTTCCAATTTTAGAATAGAAATTACTTTATTTATCTTCTACTTTTACTCTGTTTTCAATTTTTTTTCACGTGAAAATCCTGTGAGGTTTGTGTTGTAATTGGTGCTATGATTAATTTTCCTTATTCAATAGTGTGACTCTATTGTGAATTATTTTGTAAAGGACTTAAATTCAAGCTAACTTGATAAAGGCTTTTTCGTAGGTTCTTTAGGTTGACCTATGTAAAAGCTTTGGTTGTAGGTTCTTTAGCTTAACTTGTTGTCGCGGTGAGAATCGGATACCAAAGCTATCGGATCAGCTTGGCTCACAAAATAATGATATCACCACCGAACTTTTATTTTATCCAAGGGAAGGGAGAAAAGATGGAACAAAAAACCCTAAGTAAAAAAAATGCAAAGCAAAAAGCAAGGCCTAAAGCTAAGCAAAGAGAGATCAAAGATACGGGGGTTGGTTATACTAAGGGAAGGTATTAGCACCCTAAATATCTGTAGTACTCTACAGAGAACATCTTGAAATATTTGTGTTTTTGGCTAAAAATGGTTTGCTAAAGGTAAAGATGGGTAAAGAAAAGAGAAAAAGGTGGAAAAAGAAAAAGGTAGCTCGTTAGGATCTCGCAATCCTATGCCTACGTATCCTTAATAGGAAGTCAGAGCAATCGTAGTTCAGAACTACGATGTGACAAAAGAAAGGGTATAAAAAAGAAAAAAGTGAAAAAGAAAAAGAGTGTGAAAAAAGAAAAGTGTGCTCGCCGAGGATTAGGGCTCTTGTGCCTACGTATTCTCAAAAGGAACTTGAGAAATTAGAGCGTCTGTAGTTCGTGAAACTATGAGTTGTTAGGGTTCTAAGAACCAAGAACAACAAAGACAGGTAAAGAACAAACGAGGGACATGCACAATGACAATAAGTCAACAATACAATTTCTTCCCTTGAATTAGGTCAACAATGTATAGAAATAAAGCAACAAGTACATGGAAAAACATCAAATAGGTTAAACAGACAAGGAATCACAGAACACACATGGTAAAATATTATGGTATCTGTAACACCCCAATCCCCATCGCGAATAAATAATACATAAATAAATCAGAGTAAATAAAAATTTATTTTTCCGACAGAAAACAGGGATGTCACAATTAAAGAAAGAAAACACAAACCCTGCTCATAAGTTTGATACATAACACAAAATGGAATAAACGTAAAAGGGAAACTTTTTCCATATAAAAGGAAAGTTCAATTATGGAATAAAGCGGAAAGATCCATAACTGACTTGTTTTACAAAATGAATTGCTTTATAACATCCAAAATATACATACAAAGGTAATACACAATAAATCTAACAAAGGTATACATATATAACATAATCGTTCCCCGACTACGTATCAGAGCAGACACCAAGACCGACAAAAGAACGGAGGGCTAATCTTCACAAAAGCCGCCAAGACTACAAATCTGCAATTGCCTCATAGAGCAATAAACCACAGCAGAAGGGTGAGAAATAACAACTAAATCAAGATTGCATAATGATATGCAAAACATATAATTCACATACATAGTTATTCTCACCACAAGCATCACATTTAATACACATATCATATACCAATTATACTAACATAATCATATATTCACACATAAGGCACAACATAGTCATAACATATGGAAACACACCACCACATCACATAACACATGTTTACGCATAAGACATTTTATCCACAACCAATGCATTTATCACATATGCACATCAATTTACCAATTCAAACATAAATCTCAACACATAATCAATCAATTCATGAATTTCCACACACAATGCATCCATTCACAATTCTCACACATAATCAATCCATTCATGATTTATGCAAATGCACAGAGACCGACACAACGACTCTATGCAATGCATATGCGGTACCATCCATCCATCAATCTCAACATTAGTTTACTCAGGAACTATTGGAATCATCGCTTGTTACTCAACGTAACTCCCCGTCGGGCAAACGATGTTCCCCGTCGCTTTAAGTCCTCTTGGTATAAGGCGCGCGACGTTTATGGGTCGCTTTAAGTCCTCTTTGTATAAGGTGCACGATCCGATCGCTTTAAGTCCTCTTTGTATAAGGCGCACGATCGTCTATAATCATCGCTTTAAGTCCTCTTTGTATAAGGTGTACGATGTTATAGCGGATTCCCTCTGGAATCGATTCGTCGCTCACACCCACTAGGGCACACGACATCACAAGATGCATATCATGATGCTTGACACACAAGAACTCATGACAATCAAATGCATCTTCACACATATATGCAACCATAATCATACATATATTTCAACTCATCAATTCCATACATTCACAATTCAACAATATGAATTATCCCATCATCAATATTCATGCATTGGAAACCAATTCAAACAATGCATTTCATCACAAACCACAACAATCATGCAATCACAATTACTTCCACAAGGAATTCACACCACAAAGGATACCCACAACACATCATAACAACATACATTGATATCCAATCCAACAATGTATTTTACTACACAACAACATCATTATCATACATTGAAATCAAACCCAAAACAACACATTTATTTCTCCATAAGACCACAAACCATCATCACCATCACTCATCATATATATTCACCTCATATAACAGCACACAAGCTATACGATACATATTAAAAGCATGTCACATGATAACACGTCAATCACATACAATTACGACGGTAAAAGTCGACCAACGACACATTTCCAAACCCCCGACATAATTAAATCGACCAACAATCTCAAAACCATTTTAATAAGAAAGAACACTTCAAAAGCTTTCCAACGCATCAAACCGCGCCTCAAACCGACTTACGGATCAAAAGTTATAAAGAAAACAAATTGGGAAAAGCTATCATGTTCGCAATGCGAAGCTCCTAGCGAGTCCTTCGCTTCTTCATTCGCAGTACGAATGTCCCAGCGAACCAAGTCAGAAAGGAAAATAGCCTACAAAATTCCTAAAGTTCGCAGTGCGAACTCCCAGCGAATGCTCGCTTTCCCCTTCGCAGTGCGAGTCTCCCAGCGAACAGTGGCAGAAAGAAAACAACACAAAACAACACAAAGTTCGCAGTGCGAACCTCACGCGAACGTTCTCCCTCACCTTCACATTGCGAATAGCCAGCGAATGCTCGCTTTCCCCTTCGCCAGGGGATTCGCAATGCGAACCTGCGAATTCAGCAAAACCCAGCAGCGCTGTTATAGGTCATAATGGGTCAAAATTTATCAATCTCCCACCCCAAACACTTCCAATTCATACTATAACAACCAAAACATAATCCAAACCTAATAACAAGTATTCTACGCAGTTTTTATCGAATTTCATCCGTGAAAACATCGATTTCTATCAATTGCTCCTAATTCCAATCGGTAAGAAAAGTCGCGAAACAACCAAAACAATTACAACAAACAACACATATACATACACAATCAAGATATAATTGAAACTTCTCACCCTTACCCGATTAATCGCGCTCGAAACGGAGTTATGTCGATTTTCCTCTTCTCCTCTTTTCTCTCCTCTTCCTTTGCTTCCCTTCTCTTTCTTTCCTTTTTCTTTTCTCTCTATTTCTCTCCACTTTCTATTTATATAAAATATCTAAACCCCTAAAAGACTATTTTACCCCTCAGCTCAAATATCTCGCAAACGCTCTCAAAATGTGATAAAACATACACAACGATGAAATATATTTCAAGAAATAAAAGTTGAAAAGAAATTATAATTTATTGCAAATATTTTACCTATCAGAGAAATTAATCAATTAGCAGGTGAAATACAATAAATTCACACATTTCACAAAATTCACATAAATGAAATAAATAAATACAATTAAACAAATCGGGGCATTACAGTATCAACAAAGAAAATTAATGACATACATTAAAAAGCATCATTTAAATCATCAACAAATAATAATATTAGTAGTAATAATAATAATAATAATAATAATAATAATAATAATAATAATAGCAAAATAAACCAAAGTAAATAAATAAAATATAAAAGAGTAAAAGAAAAAACTTGTTAAAGATAAGATGAGGGAGTATGGAGGATATTGATTTATGGTTTTGTATGTGTTAATATGTTAATGGAAGTGGGTTATAATGTGAAGTAAGTAGCACCAAGATGATGATGATGATGTAGAGGTGTGGGAGTGTATCGCATCTCTTTTTCAAGTGAGAGTGAGTTAATGGTGAATGCTTTATTGAAAAATGCGGGTTGTTGCTCTTATATTTTTTTGTTTTTTTGAGAGAGCGTTATGCCAAGGAGTATGAATTGTATATATATTATGAGTGAATGGAAACAATATATTATATTATATATTATATATATATATATATATATATATATATATTTGAAAAAGAAGCTGAAAAAAGAGTTGCTGCAACCACCCACTTTTTGATACCTTTTTTAAAAATAAAAAAAATGGAAATCCAAGAAAATGTTTCTTGGTCGCGTGTCTGCTGTGCATAGAGAAAGTAAGGATTGTGATGAGTATAGGAAATACTATTACTATAAATTTGGACAGAATCTGTTATGTGTACTATAAAATGAAAACAGGTCAGAACTTTTTTACAGACTTATCTACTAAGTTGAACTAAAAATTAAAATTAAAATTAAGTACAAAATAGGAAAAAATATTAACTATTTAAAATAAGAAAAAACTAAATAAATTATGATTAATTAAAAAAATATTAATTAAAAGTAGAAATAAAGACGGTAAAAAATGAATATTTGGACCGGTATCTAATTGCTCAAGAAAATAAAATGAATATACCAAAATGATCAGCGCGAAATATACGTATTGGAAAAATACAACGTTTGGTCAAATTTCGAAATAAATTTTACCCGGTTAAACAGCTCAAATTGATCAAAATGCGACCGAAAATTATTCAAAAAATTAAAATGAGCACGCCAGGTTAAACTACGCAAACTCGATTTTGAAATTTTTTGTCCACTGATTTTACGCACAGTTGACTTTTAGTTTAATCGATTCGGCTGTAAATTCAACAAATTTATTTTGGCTGATAAATTAGGTATTATGCGATATGCAAGACATGATAGGTTATTCAGATGATGCAAAAAGAGGTGAGATCTTAGGGGTCAAAAATTAGGGTATGACAGATGCCCCTATTTAAGTTTCTTCGATCCGGAGATATGAAGATTGAAATTTTCGTCTCGACAAGATTGGAGAGACTTAAATACAAACATGCGCAAATTTTAGCCCTAAGATGCCACAAAAATGCTTATGATATGATATGAATGCAATAGGGAATCAGAGATATTCAGAATATCATTGAATAAGCTCCAATAGGGAATCAACATTCATCATCCAAGAATGGAACTGGGTGGAAAAGTGTCACAACATTAAGATCATTGAATGAGGTGAGGAGAATTTTGGGAAATACATTAAGGACATTCAACCAAACATCAGAGGTATTCAGAAGAACATTGAATAAACTTTAAAATATAAGCAAGCTTCAGAGACATCCAGAAAAGCATTGAATGGACTCTGGAAAACATTAGAGATATTCAGGAAAGCATTGAATAAACTCCGGAACACATCCAGAAAAAGCATTGCATGAAGAATGGAAACAGACTGGAAGACATTCAACAGTTGTTAACCAAAGTTAGAAATAAATCGAACACAACTAGAAGAGCATTAGATGAAGACAAAGATTCTGAAGATACATCCGAAACATTTAGAAAAGCATTAAATGTACGGGAAAAGGTTTTGAAGACATATTTGGAAGAACATCAGATAAGCAACATCATATCTAGAAAAATGCCAGATAGACAAGGTTGTATCTGGAAGAACATCAGATTGATACAAAAGGGTTCTAGAAAAATATCAGAACAAAAAACACATCTGGGAAAACATCAGACGGTGAAAGAAATGAAACTATGAGAATGCATCAGAATTACAAAGGTATATCTGGAAACACACTAGGGAGTAAAACAATTTCTGGAAAGGTATCAGAATCACAATGGAAATATCTGGAAAAATATCAGATAAGTACAAAGGAGTTCTGGAAAAACATCAGAACAAAAGACTCAATCTGGAAAATCATCAGAGAGATAAATATATGTGACACCCAAGAATGACATTGGATGAAAAGACACCAGACATCCAATAATGGCTTTGAATGAAAGGTATAATCACAATATTTGAGAATGACATCAGATGTAAAGAAACCAGACATCCAATAATGGCTTTGAATGAAAGGTATAATCACAATATCTAATAATAGCTTTAGATGACTGTGAACAAGACTACATTCAAGAATGGCATTGAATGCAATAAAACCAGTCATCCAATAATGACTTTGAATGAAAGGTATAATCACAATATCTAATAATGGCTTTAGATGATTGTGAATAAGACTACATTCAAGAATTGTATTGAATGCAAGAGAGAGAGAGAGAGAGAGAGAGAGAGAGAGAGAGAGAGAGAGAGACAATATCCAAGAATAGCATTGGATGAAATTAAAAAGACAAATATATCCAAGAATAACATTGGACACGAAGAAAGAAATGGACACAACATCCAAGAATAGCATTGGATGGAAGAGAAAAAACATGTACATCTAAGAATAACATTGGATGAGAAATAGAGACATCCAGGAATAACATTGGACACAAAAGAGGAACAGACAGACACATATCTGCTTTGATAGGTGCCATGTAAGTTGGACTTTGACCACAAGGTGAGACGTTGATAGCAACACGGCCTATGGTGAATGCAAATGAGGATGAAACACTCTTACCATGCATATATATATGAATTTTGCTATGATATATGATCAAATGAAAATGCAGATGTAAATGTCGACGACATGGCTCGAATCTTTTTGGAGAAGACAAAATTGGAAGATTGATTCCTCAACACGGAGATCACTGTCATTCTGCTTGGGGACTAAAGATGCTATTATTGAACACATCTCTGTCACACTGGTAATCTATATCAAGTCGATCCTTGTAGGAAGGATGAAAAGCTGCTCGGGGACTCTTCAAGTAAATTTCCCCAGACTAGTTGATTATTGTAGATGAACTAATCATTGCTTCAGCTAGCCTGATTTTGTAAATGACTGCTTTTTCTGAGCGCTTAGGAAGCTTGCCCCAACATGATTCTTGAAAAATCTTTTGTATAAACCAATTCAGAGAAGGACTTGTACTGAACCACAAATCTTGAACTGATTCTCAACATGGTCTGGAAAGAACTTGCCCCTGATAGGATCAGTGACCAAGTTTCTCAACTGTTTGAAAATTCCTTGAGAGGAAAGCCAGTTTGCAAACAAAAGTTTTCGTACAAACATGGTGATTTTAATGCAAAAATCGTGCAACTTTTGAAATCAAAATCATTTTTGAAAAGATGCAAAGTATATGAGTCATTAGTCAGAATGTGGCGGTTCAAGACATCTAAGGTGAAAGGTAAAGTAAAAGGTATGATACCAAAACAAATGATCTGCGAAGATCTTTTTGGAGTCAGTTTACGCAACCTTGTTGTAGTATGCTTATAAAATAAACTTGCTTCAGTTAGGTCTTTCGAGGGTTGTAACCTGGTCTGGTTTACGGTTTATGAAACAAAGGATAAAGGCTTAACATTTATTTGTACCCACCTAATCTTCATAATGATCTTCAGTCATACGTTCAGTTAACTCGGACTATGCACTCAGGTTCCCAAGAGGTTGGAAATTCCACTGATGATAGTAGTGATTATGTTTCAGAAGTCAAGGGACTCTTGAGATGGCAGTCACTACTTACTTACAGAATTTGGTTATTTTTGCAATTGAGGATTTTCATGGTGAGGATTTAAAGATCTCCTCTTTTATTATCCCTAAATTTTGCCTGAATTGTTTATTAAGATGCGGGTTTTTGTAAAGAAAGAAACTCTAACTTCTAGGCTCGAAGGGGTTGACAAGGGAATAACTTCCTTATTTCTCTCGTGTTTGGGAAATTTGAAACAATTTCTTACATCGTCAGCAAAGTTTTGATTTGAAAGCATACCAACAGCAGTTATGGGTATTTACTTTTCGTCATCTTTCCTCCAATCTCTGCATAATCAAAAGAAAATGGACAAGAGATATGTATTTTTCAAAAGAAAGCATAAAGATGTAAATAGTAAACACAAATGAATTGAATCAAAAAGTTGCAATGCTCATTTCATTAATCACAAAAGTACAAACATAATTTGAAACAAACAGCTAGTACAAATAAAGGAAAATGCAAACAAAAAGAAACATGGCCTAGTGATTAATCAAACACAAGGATGAGTTATCCAGTCTTTGAGAAGTAGCTAGGTTGAAGTCAATTGAAGCTTCAATTGCCATGCCCTGGCGGAGGATTGTTCCGGACATTAGGATTGGTATCATGAAAGGTGAGGATCTTGTTTCTGATCAGCTCTTGCACCCTAGCCTTCAATGCATAACAATCTTTCAAGTTATGGCCTGCACCACCTTAATGGAACTCACAATGAAGATCAGCCCTATAGCCAGATGGATGAGGATTTGGAGGAGGAGGCACAGTCCTTGTGGTAATCAAACCTTTTTGAACCAGACCTGGATAAAGTTCAGTGTATATCACGGGAATAGGATCAAAGTTTGTCCTATTACGGTTATGGTTTAGTCCAACAGTCAGACTTTGAGGAACCCGAGCTGGTCATGGAGCAGTAACCACAGGAGTAACAGCAGTAATAGCAGGGTGATTAGCATACTGAGGTCGGTGGCGAGGTCTTCTCTCATCAGTCGTGACAACAATGGTCTGATCTTCTCTCTTCTTCTGGAAGTTCCCATAGGATTTCTTTGCACCATTAGAAAATTTTGCAGCTTTAGATATTTTACCATTCTTGAGACCTTCTTCAAATCTTTGGCCAATGGTAACCAAATTTGTGAAGCTTGAGGAGACACTGCCAATCATTTTATCCCAATAGAATGGAGACAAGGTGTCCATAAACATTCCAGTAAGTTCCTTCTCTGCCATAGGAGGTTCTACTTGAGAAGCTAACTCTCTCCACCGCTGAGCATACTCCTTAAAAGAATCTTTCTCATTCTGAGTCATGTTCTGGAGTTGACGACGATCGGGAGCCATGTCAAGGTTGTACTTGTACTGCTTCATGAAAGCATTCATAAGATCTTGGAAGCAATGGATTCTATTTTATTCAAGGCTCATGTACCATTTGCTGAAGCTCCACTCAAGCTGTCTTGAAAACAGTGGATGAGCAGCTTCTGATTGTTGGTATAAGCAACCATCTTTCGAAAGTACATAACTAAATATGCCCTTGGACAAGAGTGGCCCTTATATTTCACAAACTCAGGAGTTTTGAATTTGGCAGGCATAATAAGGTCAGAAATTAGGCACATGTTGTCTGCATCCACACTAAAGAAGTCATTTCCCCCTATGGCTTTATGTCTCTTGTGTATGGTCTGAAACTGTTCACAGAAAACCTCAGGTTCAACAAAGCCTTCATGGTCTTCACCTTGAGCACTAGCAGCATTTTACTCATAGAGAGGATTCTCAAAGGGAGCTCGAGCAGTCTGGGCAACAGTGTGAACCATAGGTCTAGGCTCGGCGAAAACGGGAGCTCAAAACATTGGTCTGGCAGTCTGACCAACCATAGCAGTAGATGCCAAAGGTGGAGAGTAGTTATGAGGTAAACCAAACTCGGGCCATATGGATGGTGGCATTTGAACAGGCTGAGGATCAACACTTGAAACTTCTTGGATGTCAGTTCTTTGAGGTTGCTCTCCTCTAGCAATCAGGACTTGGAGCATTTCAGTGAGTTTAGTCATGCTTGACTTAAGATCATCAATCTCCATTTTGATCTCTACGTTGTGCACTTCTTTCTCTGACATTCTGCGTCTGTAGTTAGCTCTAGTCCTGTATTTGTGTCGAGGAATCAGCTTGACGACTGACATATGACACTGAAAGATAGAGACAGCTGGTGATGATTTGCTGGACAAAATGGTTGTATGCAATGAACTATGCAAATGACGCAAATGATATGCAATGCAATGCAACAGGATACAGGACACAAGCAACAGGATCAAAAGTTTGAGATCACGGGATGGAATCTGGGTGAAGAGTAACCACAAGGTGTGTACTAGGGGTAAAATACCTGTATAACGGGTTCTAACACGATTCCCAAAGTCATCGATTCATCTTTCGGATATTACTAACACTCGAATTACTCAGGAATCAGTAATATTATCAAGAGAAACTCATATGAGTGTAGCATCATGTATCAACTTCTTCGGGTTTACACCCTTATAGTCACCGCAATACATCCTATAAGGCCAAGTGGGGTAAATGGGTTCTAAAGGTCCTCAACTTCTCGGGCTCCCAGGTTGAAAGTAGTAATGATTTCATGACTTCTCGTTCAACAAATACTACCCTCAAAGGGTCCTCCACTGAGAGGGGAATTCTCAAGTCAAATTTTTTGGGATTGCTCCCTCAAAGCCTCCTTGACTATACCACTCTCCTATACATAAAATCTCTCAAGTCCGGGTTAAGACTTATCTCACCACACAAGGATCAACCTGAGAAACAGAAAAACCCAAGCAATAGCAAACAATAATAGCAACACAAATATAACAAGTTAGGCTCAACCCACTGAACAATGGTCCCAAGTGAAGTCGCCATTTTCGGTCGCGGTGAGAATCAGATACCAAAGCTATCGGATCAGCTTGCCTCGCAAAATAATAATATCACCACCGAACTTTTATTTTATCCAATGGAAGGGAGAAAAGATGGAACAAAAACCCTAAGTAAAAAAATGCAAAGCAAAAAGCAAGGCCTAAAGCTAAGCAAAGAGAGATCAAAGGTACGGGGGTTGGTTATACTAAGGGAGGGTATTAGCACCCTAAGCATCTGTAGTACTGTTTGCTTGGAAAATTTGCAAACAACCGTTGATCTCCTAATTTATGAAGAAATTAGTTTGCTTACAGGACCGATCAAACAAATCCTAGGACAACGTGCTTTAACAATCTTGACAATTTGTGTTGCAAAACCTTTTGTTTATTGAATTCATCATTGTTTTCATCAACTAGTATTTTTGACTAAAATAAGGACTTTGGTTCTTGAAAGAAATGGCGAAATGTAAATAAATTGCAAGAATAAAAGTGCAGGAATGAAAAGGGAATTGTAAATGAATAACTTAAAATTTCATTAAAATGCAAGGAATAAAAACTGGTGTTTTTCAAACGTACATTTTCTTAGTAACTACTCTTTTCTCTCACACGGTTATTTTGAGTATTTCTTGAGTGACTTGTACAAATTTTGAACACCCCTCATCTAATCACTATGACTCCTTATTTATATACAATCGAAATAACTTTCAATAACAGCTATCTCTCCCAACGATGACACATGGCATTCTGCATGCCTTTTCGCCCTGGATGTGCTCCACGCGTCTGGTTTTCAAAATGAAACTCCCTCCTAAATTCGAATTTCAAAACGTCTGTCGAAAATGACTCATTACCAATCCGTCAAAACATTTCTAATACTTAGAAAAATCTCCAAATATGCTCCTCCAATCAATATTGGCCTTTGACTGACCTCTTTCAAAAACAATCTTCTGTCGAAATATTTTGGCAATTCTTCAAAACTCACTTTCTGAATAAAATCTAGGCGTCGAAATTAGCAGCTTACAATTTGCCCCCCAGAAAATGCATTTTCGACAAAGGGAGAAAAACATTTTTTGCCAAAACAATTC
Organism: Lathyrus tuberosus; assembly: GCA_022829125.1. Lineage (NCBI taxonomy): Eukaryota > Viridiplantae > Streptophyta > Magnoliopsida > Fabales > Fabaceae > Lathyrus > Lathyrus tuberosus. The sequence goes on from JALAZF010000153.1 coordinate 1,847,871, forward strand.
GACGCCATCAATAATTCGATAGGCGACTGTTCATATGATTAGACGTTTGTGACGTCAAAGTCATCATTACACCTTTTCCTCAAACGTCTCTTCAGCCCACGTTTTTAAGATTTTCCATCATCACTACCCTAGTCCCTAGCGGATCATGGGTCAAAAAATCAACTGCCACCGTCTGAAACATCCACTCGTAACCGCCACGTGTCCCACAATTGTTTCCACTATCTTTCTATTAAATGGAAATATTTTTGAATTCCAACCACTTCAGTGCCTTTTCCTCCTATAAATAAGTTGAAAAATTTTATTTCTCACTTTTCACTCTCCTTTTCTTTGAGCACGAACTTTCTTCAACTTCATCTTCTTCATTTCTCTGCATTTTCTTCCGTAATCAACCATGGCATCTTCCGCTGCTCCCCAAATCACAAGTAAAGATTCCAAAATATCCAAAAACTTACCACTTGTCCACAAGATCCTTAGGCCAAAGGTGGTGGGGAACCAACAGTATGTACCGGAGCCTCCAAATGAAGAGGAGAAACAACGTATTTACCAGTCTCAGGTACTAATTCCTATTTTAATTTCAGGTAAATCTCATGCAATACTAGGACCTTTACCTGATTTATCCTTAGATCCCGTCAAAGTGAGAGAATTTTTTCCAGCTTACCACCGTTACAAACCCATAGCTAACGGGGTTAGGCCTAGAACTGATAAGGAGAAAATCATAGACGAAAAATCCAAGGTAGACGGCCAAAGATCTCCTTCTAAGGAAGTCATAAATTTAGAGTACATGAACAACTTTAGAATCTTTAGGTCTTGTCCTTTGTCGAAAGACCCCTCTGATTATCTAGCTTGGCTGAAGAAAATAGAGAAGGTCAAAGCTGATGTTTGGAAAACTATGGGCATTTTCGACCTCATCCAGTTGTCGAAAGTAGGACCAGGATATTGCCCCTCCATGCTTCTAGCTTCCCTTTACTTTTGGGAGAGTACTTATAACAATTTCCACCTTCCTTGTGGAATGATCACCCCCACTCTTTTCGACGTAGCTTCCATAACTGGCCTTAGCCCACTAGGAGTAGATTATGATCCTACCCTACTGTCTGATGACTCTATAGGATTCGACACAAATAAGGCCACCTTCACAGCCTATATTGCCAATTATCATGACAAAGAAACTCAAGAATTTTCTGATCAAGAGCATGTAGCATTCCTAGCCCTCTGGCTGTCGAGATGTGTTTTCTGCTCTAGATCCCTTCAAGTGGCGAAACGTTATATTACCATAGCAAATCAACTTCATGATGGACATCAACTGTGTCTTAGTGAGATGATCTTGGCGAATCTATACGAATCTCTTGGCGAAGGGGTTACTTTTATGAAGAACATCAAGGACAAAGGGAGTCTACTTTTGCCAGGACCATTTTGGCTCTTACAACTATGGCTCAATGCCACCTTTGAAGCTTCCGTACCCAACAAACAAAATGTGGATGAAACTGCTCTGAAGGACAGAAGAGTCGAAGGAACCAGGCTGGCGCAGTTAACACCCATTGATGAAGGTCTGAGCCTTCAACAAATTTTCACTAGTTATGTTATGATGTTTGCTAAACGTCATAACTTCACTCCCAATATGGCTCCTTTCGCTGATAGAAAAGTTGGACCAGAGTGGCTCACCAGGAAACTTCCATTAGACTCGAAAGCTCTAGAAGATGAATTCCTTAATGTCTGGGAATCTTTTCTCACCCCTAAACTTTTAGTTTCCAAACTCGTTCCCTCAAAGCTGAAGGTCTCGCTTGTTAACTACCAATCCAATCTGGTCTCTCAACAGTTTGGGTTAAAACAAATAAAACCAAAACCCCTCTTCTCAAGGAAAGGTTCTTTGATTCACTACAACATGACCCACACCGCAGATGAGTGTTCTGGGCTGTTGGCTAAGTATTCAAACTTAGTCGAAATTCAACCAGTGCCCTTTAAACCTAGCTTCCTCTGTACTCAAGAGTTTGACGAATGGTGCAGGGCTTATTATGACTCTCAATTTTTCGACGTGCCTTCTTTCACCATCCAACTGACCAGAGCTTTCACGTTTGTGCAGGATAAAACGAAGAAAGGTACTTCAAGACACGTCAAAGAAATCCAAGCATTCCAGAAATACTTTGAAACTGCCTACAGGCCCAACGAACTTAGTCCAACCATAAACGAAGCAGCTGTTACTTTGAAAGAAAAATTTACCAAAAAATTAGATGAGTTAAAACTACCTTCATACGTTCGACCAGAACAACGTTATGAGATAGCTTTTAACCTCTATCCACCAAAATTTCCTCCTCTACCATCTGCTGAATTTGGTGTGGCTTTTAGTCCTCCATTTCCAGATTGGTTCACTTGTGGGGATTCCATGAAACTTCTTCGCCAGGAATATCAAAAACGTGCTAAGCGAGTGGTTCCGACTAAGTATACCTTAGACAATTTCAAAGGCCACCTTCATATTGGCATAGAACATGTTCACGTGGAAACTCCTATATATGAAGGTGTGGAATGGGAAGATACTCGACACCACTTCTTTTCATTTGCACATATCTGTATCTTTCGACTTGTATTTAACATTTTTCCTTTTTTCTTTAGCCGTAAAAATTCCTGCCAAGAAGCCAGCTGCCGTCGAAGCCTCAACTGCAGAGGACGCGGAAGCCCCAAAAAATATTACCCAGAAACCTTTGGCGAAGGTATGATTTTGCCTTATTTTTTAATCAATTTTCTTTACGGTTATTTTCTGAAATACTAATTAAGCTTTTTGCTATTTTTCAGGGCAGTCGAAGACCTCCTTCAACGCCAAAGAAAAGAAAAGAAAAAGAACCTGAAGCTCCTGCCATTGAATATGGCGACGAATCCCCAGATCAAGTCAAACCCTCAAGAAAAAAGAAGAGACCAACGAAGCCTCAACAACAAAAAACCTCTGCTTCCAGGATATTGGAGATAACTCCTCACAAAACTCCTGTTGAGCAAGTGACCACAGGTCCAGCAGAAAGTGAGAGTTCTACTCTTAAGACTGAGATTCCCCAGGTAGGTTTTCTCTTCATATTCGACAGTGAAACGCATTTTTCTCATGATAAACTTGCTGACTTCTTCATCTTCCAGGTCCTTGTCGATACCCATGGGCATCCTATGGTTCAAGCCCTTCCAAAAACCAGCAGCGATCCCACGTACAAGCCCACAAGCGCCTCAAAAACCTCCCCCAAAGATTCAACTAAAGAATCAGCCACCGAAGTGAATCAGCCCACCGCCGTTTCTAAAAAACTTCAGGATGTAATCGAAGAAGAGACTGGTCCTAAGGATGATAACTTAGTTGACGATGGTGGAGACACTGTAATGCCTACGGCAACGCTCACAACAGCAAGTGATCCTGAAGATAATTCCCCCATCAACTTAAAGGATGCTGACAAAGATAAAGTGGGGAGTTTGAAACGGATGACGAAGAGGGAGAAAGGAGTGAAGGCGAAAAGGAAACCACTCCAAAGATTGCTGCTGAGGAAGAGAAAGAAAGCGACAAGCAAAATCCCGCTGATCATCCCAGAGCTGGTTCAACCAACACCACTTCAACCAGCCTTTCGCATGAAGAACTTGAGAATCTGAAGGTGCAAAGACCACTAGAATATCTGAAGGCCATGCTTTGCACCCGTTATAACTTTGCTGACACCACCACCAGTAGTTCGACTACTTCAGGGACCATTTCTGGCGCAAAATCCATGGACGAAGTGATGGCCTAAATTCGGCAGAAAATCCTCAATATTGATTTGTTTCAACTTCTAGAGAAGGATTCATCTGCCCACTTTGACCTGAAAAAACTCGTGAAACAAATCAACGTCCTGGAGGCTCCCCCTGAAGTGACTGATGTTATCATGGACTTAACTACTCTTATTGACCTTGTAGCGGCAGATTTTAACCGTCTCAGAGACTATTCCAAAAAGCTTGAGAACAAGTCAGAAACGCAACTTGCTGAATGGGATGCTGCTACAAGTTCTACCAATAAGGTAACTGAACTGGAAAAGGCCTCTAAACAAAATCGAAAAGAGATTGCCGGGTGCGACGAAAACATCCTCAAATGGGAGACAAATTGCTGCTCTTCAAAACAAGATTTCTCAGGCTAAGAAACGCAAAGAAGAACTCCAACAAGTCAATCAAGATGAAATAGCCAAAGAGATTGAAGTTGGAGTGCATCATGTCGAACGGGCTCAGAAGCTAGGCAAGGAGATTGAAGAGATTTCGACCAGCAAGGCCCTCTGCGAGCGTCGACTCCAAATTCAACGATCCAAGTTTGACAAGTTGTAGCAATCTTTCCCTATTTGATTTTTGTAATGTTGCATGGTCCTTTGAGGCCTATTTCTTTTGTAATGACACTTAAGCCATTTGTTTGGAAATTTTTTACCAATTTAGTTATTTCTTTTATAAGATTATTCGATTTCTATTTTGACTTCCTGCAATATGGGTTTATATTTTTTCAAATACTTCCCATTTATTTTCTAATTCTTCGACTTCATACGCGCCATTGGAAAACACGCTGATGATTTGAAAAGGTCCTTCCCACTTAGGGGACCGTGTTCCCATAAGTCTATCTTTTCGATCCATGGGAAAAATCCCTTTTCACACAAGGTCTCCAATCGAAAAGGTTTTACCTTTTACTCTTTTATTGTAGAATTTCTCCACCCTTTCCTTTTGCCTTTTCAATAAATCTAACGCGTTTAATCTCTCTTCGTCTAAATCAACTAGTTCATCTATCATCATATCCAATATGCATCTGATGGAATTTCATGATGTCTTTGAACTCTTGTTGACTGCAAGTATATCTCGACCGGTAAGGCCGCATCATGGCTATATACTAGTCGAAAGGGTGTAGCATTCGTAGCTTCCTTAGGAGAGGTTCGACAAGCCCATAGAATTTGGTCCAAAGTTTTGTGCCAATTATTTGGATTTCTTCCCACGTACTTCTTTATTAAATCAATTATCACCTTGTTGGCTGCTTCGACCTGACCGTTGGCTTGAGCGTAGTAAGGTGTTGATGTGAGAAGTTTGAACCCCATTTCCTTCGCGAATGCTTGCATATTTTTACCAGTGAAAACAGATCCTTGATCCGTTGTTATTGTCTCTGGGATGCCAAACCTGTAAATGATGTGCTTTCGAATGAATTCGATTACTGCTTCTTGATCCACATTCACTAGGGGTATGACTTCGATCCATTTTGTAAAATAATCGATCCTAACCAAAATAAACTTCTGGCTTTTTGAAGAGGTCGGTCGAATTTCTCCAATCAAATCCAAAGCCCAACCTCTAAAGGGCCAAGGCTTTATTATAGAATGTACCTCACTTGCAGGAACATGTGGTATCCCTGCATGTATCTGGCACTCTTGGTATCCTTTTGCGAATTCGACGCAATCTTTTAACATAGTTGGCCAATACATTCCTTGTCGGAATAATAACCACTTCATCTTATGGCCAGCTTGATGCGCACCACATGCCCCGCTGTGTACATTCGACAAAGCTGTGTATGCCTCAGATTCGCCTAAACACTTAATTAATATCCCTTCCGAAGTTTTCTTAAATAGTTCATTCCCCAAAATCACATAACTCAAAGCTCGATACCTAATTTTTCGTTCGAATGGTCCTGTTGGATTTTGCAGGTACTCTATTATAGGCTTCCTCCAATCTCCAGTCCTTGAATCATCTATGTTAAAAATTTCAAAATTTTCTTCGTCAGCGTATCCAAGCTTTATTGTCTCCAAATCTGATGGGGATAATCTAGCTGACACGACTCTTCCTCTAACTTCAATGGCTTTCTGCAACTTTTCCCTCGACACTTTGTATCCAGAAGCTATCTGCGCTAAATCATTTGCTTCCTGATTTTCTATTCGAGGGATATGTCAAATCGTAACCATATCGAATCTTTTTAAGAGTCGATTATCTATCACAAAGTACATGATTAAATTCTCCTTAACACACTTGTACTCTTTTGTTATTTGCTTTATTACTAACTTAGAGTCGTCCATTATTTCGACCCAAGTTGCCCCCAATTCCAACAAAATTTCAAGTCCTGCTATCAAAACCTCATATTCTGCCTCATTGTTTGAACAAAGGCCTTCGACTTTGTACTTAAATTTTGTTGGAATTTTGTTAGGAGAAATAATAAGAACTCCTATTCCAGTTCCATTCTTATGACTAGAACCGTCGAAGTACAACTTCCATGGTTCTATTTCTATGTAGTCCAAAGACTTTTCATTTATGGCGTGGTCGACTATGAAATCCGCCACCACTTGTCCTTTGACAGCCTTTAAAGGTAGATATGTCAAAGAATACTCAATTAATGCTAATTCCCACTTTCCAATTCAACTGTGCAAGATTGGCTTAGATAACATATATTTTATAACATCGAAATGAGGAGAAACGTAAACATCAACTGGTTTTATATAGTGCTTCAATTTCATACATGAAAAGTATAAACATAAACACAACTTTTCAATTACACTATATCTAGTTTCCGCATCGTTCAAGACCCTACTGAGGTAGTAAATGGCTCTTTCGACACCATTCTCATCCTCTTGAGCCAACATGCTTCCTAATGTCTTATCCGACGCGGATATGTACAGCCTCATACTCCTACTTCTACAAGGTGACATTAAAATTGGAGGATGCGTTAGGTATTCCTTGATCTTGTCGAAGGCATCCTGCTGCTCTTGCCCCCATTCGAAGTCTTCCTTCTTCAGTCGAAGTAGAGGGGCAAAGGCTTGCGTCTTCCCATTGAGGTTGGAAATGAAACTTCTGAGAAAGTTGATCTTACCAAGTAGAGACTGCAATTCCTTCTTTGTAGATGGCGCTTTCACCTCCATTATTGCCTTGGCCTTGTTTTAGTTAATTTCGATCCCTTTCTTATGGACCACAAAGCCTAGGAAGTCCCCTGCCTGCACACAAAACGCACATTTGAGAGGATTCATCTTCAGACCAAACTTCCTCATCCGTTCAAAGGACTTTCGAAGGTGGTCTATATGACTTTTTCCTGAAACAAACTTAATAATAATATTGTCAATATAAATCTGCATAAAATATTCAATGAAATCGTGAAAAATCAAATTCATTGCTCGCTGGTACGTTGCCCCAGCATTCTTTAAGCCAAAAGGCATTACCACCCATTTGTAGGTGCCTAAGGCTTCAGGGCATCGAAACGCCGTTTTTGGAACATCTTCCTCAGCAATAAAAATTTGGTTATAACCAGAGTACCCATCAAACATACTGAGGTACTCATGGCCTGCGGCAGAATCGACGAGCATTTCCGCCACTGGCATAGGATATTCATCCTTTGGGGTAGCAGAATTCTAATCTCAAAAATCAATACATACCCTTAATTTGCCATTTTTCTTTATTACAGGAACTATGTTAGCGATCCATTCGACATACCTGGTTGGACGGATGAACTTGCATCTGAGGAGTCTTTCGATTTCTTCTTTAATCTTCAAGAGGATTTCTGGGGCAAATCTCCTTGGAGTTTGCTTAACAGGTTTCCTCCCAGGTTTTATTGGCAACCTTAATTCGACCAGACTCCTATCCAGCCTGGGCATTTCGTCGTAGTTCCATGCGAAACAATCCTTGAATTCCTTCAGCAACTGGACTATTTCGACCTTGAGTTTAGGGCTTACTTTTGCACTGATATAGGTTGGTCTTTTCTCTGCCCCTGATCCCAAGTCAATTTCTTCGAGTGGATCCTGTGCCATCATCTTGATGTTTGCTGCTAATGGATCCTTTTCGAAGCCCAATGGCTTATCGTCATAAATTGCGTCGAGCCTCTGGTTTTACAAATCTCCTAGATCTTTATCTGGAGGATCCATATTAGAATCCTTTTCAAGACCTTGTTGATCTGCTTCAATTTGGTTGGCTTCGACAGCCATATACTTTACTTCGGCCTCCAAGGCCGCTTTGAGTTTATTCTCGGCTATATAAGCCGTGATCTTTTTGAGAACTAGTGACTCACTCATTGTCACTGAATTCGCTGCCCCAGCCAGTTGGCCGGATGTGTGAGGTTCCAAAAATGTAGTCTTCTTCGTCAACTACCTCTCTATCCCACTGAAACCCGTGGGTGGGATGAAGGTATAATGAGCAAAAAGCGTTGTCCGTTGGCGTCATGTCGAAGGTTGCTGGGCTACAAAGAGCTATGTGAGCTAGATTCCTGTTGAAACTTCGCCTATCCACCTGGTTTACTTCAGCCAGAAAATAACTCTGGTCAGCCTTTATATTTTCGACAATCCCGTCTCAGTGCCAAATTGTTATTTGTTGATGCATTGACGAAGGGACGACACCGATGTCGTGAATCCACTCCCTACATAAGAGAAGGTTATAATTTGCTTTCGACGCAATCACCATAAACATTGTCGGCCTCGTGATGGTTCCGATAGTTAAATCTACCTGTATCACACCCATAGTGGTTCCTACTTTCCCTTCATAATTCGACAACACCATGTTATGAGGTTTGGTGTCGGAATCATCTTTTCCAATTTTCTTAAGCATATAATGCGGCATCAAGTTGACAGCCGCTCCTCCATCGACCAATATTTTATTCACCCTTATGTTACCCACTTTTCCTTTTATAAATAGGGGTTTCAAGTGGTTCCTCATTGAGTCATCTGGCCTTTCGAAAAATGCGTTATGTTCTTCAACGCATCCATTGTTTATGATATAGTAGTAAGCAGGCCTGTGTCTGGCCGTTTCGACCTCCAAAGCTTCCTCTTCCTCTTCGACTTCCATTATTTGATCATACTCCCTAGGGAGCACTGAAACGACGTTACATGTTACGTCGAATGATGCCTCTGACTCTGAGTTAAAATCGTCTGTCATTTCATCATCCTTGGTTACTTTCTCCTTTGACGGTGCTTGTACTGGAGCAATAGGTGGCTTCTCAACCTTCACTTCTTCCATCTGAGTCGAAGTCTGAACATTGCTGCTGGTTTCTGGCTTGTCTTTCCCTGCAGCCTCCTTGCCAGCCTTCTTTCGATGTTGGTACCTCCTCCATTGTGACTTCGTCATAGGATTCTTGCCCTTATAATTCTCAGAAGGGTAAGTCACCTTTTTCGATTTTTGGAATTCCTTCCTGTATGATATGGAAGATCCTCGCTGCACTTCGAAATCCTTCCATTTCCCTTGTCTTTCGGCTTGTCGGATTGGATTCACCCACATGTCATCTGGAGCTTTATTTGTAGGTTTGAATGTGTTTGGGTATCTTCCCCCTAATTTCTCCCTACTTTGGTCCCCTCTTCTGGGGTCGAATCTTTCTCCAGAAGGTCTCCAATTTCCCCTTCTTTTTGCTCTCTCCACTCCCTCTAAGTTTTGTGCAGCCTTTTTGTCGAAGACGAAACTGCAGCGAGGGCAAAGCATTACCTCAGATCTTTTCCTCTGGCATTTACGTATAAAATCTGTCAGATTCTCTTCCTCCTTGGGATACACCAGTTTATGGTACTCCTCACGTCGACGTTCTTCGTCGACTTGCATTGACATGTTCTGAGCCACTTTGACCATGTTTACATTGCCAGGTGTCTCTGTGTCCATGCTTAATTTATTCAACTTCAAATTGAGGCCTTCATTGGCCTCATGTTCCTTCTTCATTCAATTGAAGTCCTCGGAGATCTTTTTCATTAGCACCTTTGGGAGTGGACTCCTGGTAACCTGTGGGCTGACAAATCCAACAGCTTTGCCTTTTGGATCCTCCATGGTCCTTTGGAGAATACCAACAACAGCCTGTTTGTAAGAACCCTCAGTAGTTCCTTTGTTAGTTGGGGCGAAACCATCAGTGGTCTCATTGTTGATTTGGATGAAACCGTCAGTAGTTTCGTTGTTGATTTGGACGAAACCATCAGTAGTTTCATTGTTGGTTTGGACGAAACCGTCAGTATTTTCGTTGTTGACGCCCTCAATGGCCTCAGCAATATAGTTCTCAATGATCTTTGCGTCAAGGTCTTCAGTAACCCTAACCGTCACAGCCTGGTTCACGAAGTCAGTTGTAACTTCGACCATGTCACCTTTATTGGCGGGATCCTCAGCAATCTCCACCATATTCACGTCGTTGTCGAAGCCATCAGTAGCCTCAATCATGCTCACATTGTCGTCGAAGCCTTCAGTAACCTCGACCATGTTCATTATGGATGGCTCAGCATAGTGTGTGTAACACCCCATTTTAATTATTTAATCGTCGTGTGTTAATTTGTATTGTTTTGGCCTTGTTAAGGGTGAGTGAAGGGTAGTGCCTTATTTAATTAGTGGGGATTAGAGACCTTAGCTTAATAATAATGATATAGCAGTGAAAATAATAATAGTAATGTGGTTAATAATGTTATTATTATTATTATTATTCTTATTATTATTATTAGGACTATTATTATTATTATTATTATTATTATTATTATTATTATTATTATTATTTTTAAATAAAATCTGATTAATTAGAATTAGGAGGAGTTTAGTGAGACAAAAACAGTTTTCACGTAAAAAGAGAAAAGGTTAGAGAAAGAAGAACAAGAGAAGAACAAGGGTGATAGGGCTAGGATCTCCATCAATTTTTTTAATCAAGAATTCGAGGTAAGGGGGGAGAATGGGTTCAATACAGGTGATAATAGCGTGAAAGGGTAGTGATGGGTCCTTTCCCTCGTAGGATTTTCGTATGTTTTATAGTTGATGAAATTCTGAGTATGATATGAATGTTTTATCTCTGATATGTATTGAATCATTGATGATAGTATGATTTTCATGTATAAATTTGTGTTGTTGCTGCTGTATGAATGCATGTTGTGGCAGATTTGTTTGATGGAGGTTGAGGGAACGAGATTAGACCTAAGACCCATAATTTTGACTAGTAATAATAGGTAAAAGAAGTAAGAATGAAGAATAGGGCCTAAAACTGATGTAGAAACAAGTTTAGGACTGAATTGGAGTGAAAAAGTGAGAACCCCGTAGCAGAATTCAGACTGGTGTGGAGAAAGTCCATTTGCGTAATAGATCTGGCCTTACGCGTAATGGAGAGGGTGTTACGCGTAATGCTGGCCCAGGGGGGAGGCAATACGCGTATGGGAGGGCCAAAAAGGAGGATTGGCACGGTCCTCTGCCCATACGCGTAATGGTACACGTATGGAGGTCTGGCCTTACGCGTATGAGGAGGGAATACGCGTATTGGGTCTGGTAATGGAATTTGATGGAAAAACAGGTCTCTGCCCATACGTGTAATAGGTAGGGCAATACGCGTATGGCAGGGTGGGAGGAGAGGCGGTACGCGTAGGATACGCGTATGGTGGGACGAGCGAGCTGGGCAATACGCGTATGGCACAAGGCAATACGCGTATGGCCAGCGAGTGTGCAGAGTTTTACTGTTTCGCAATTTCTTTCCCATTTTCACGTCCGAAGTGGTTTCTTTTGGGTTGAGAGGTTGGGGATAGATTCCAGACCTTGAGAAATATAGGATGGGTGACAAAAATAATTGATTTAGTAATTTGGTGAATTAATTGGTAATTAGCTAATTAACGTCGTGTGAGGTGTTTTATGTGGTGTTATGGATTGATTGTGATCAGGAGGATCGTGGGATTGTATGATTATGATTATACATGAATTATATGCATATTCATGTCATGCATTCATGGTGTGTCGGTGGTGATGAATCATTGCTCAGAAGGAGTGTATGTGATTCATCCGAACTCCAATGTGGACTGTGGTGGGATAAATCATTGCCAAGTAGAGGTGTATGTGATTTATCCGGGTTCGATTGAATGAACCTTGGTGATATTGGTACCACATGCATTGTGTTATTTGTTGAGTCACATTGCATTGTTATTACATGTTGATTGAATGATAATTGAAAATGACAAGTATGTCGTGATTATGTGATTGTGTGACTGACTGTGAGTAACTACCCTTAATATGTATTATTCTCCGTTTATTATTGAATGTAGTTCTAACCCCTTTGTTGTTGTTGTGTCTGTGCTTCTTCGGAAGTACAGATAATCCAGGTACTTGAGTTGCTTGGAGCGCGTGTTGCCTGTTCGAGTCGTAGGAGTCGCTCTGATACGTAACACGAGAATTTTGGGGATTTTATGAATTGTTATTTTGTAATGAATTTTGTTACGTATCTCTTTTAAATTCAATATTTTTTAGACCACGAGTTTAATGTGGAGTTTTGGAGTATGTTGGCAAGTGTGCCGTGAATTTATGAAATGATTATTTCCGCTGTTTTATTTCATTTAATGAAAATAAGTTTTGATGTTGATTTTATTGGTGTAGCATCCTACTTGTAAAAGTCGAAAACTCTGATTTTATCTGTAATATTCTTATATTTTATAAAATGGGAAAATGGGGTGTTACAATGTGCCTCCACCACTTGCAAAGAGTTTGAATCCACCTTTGCCTGGGATTTCGACTTATCGCCGAATTTGAGTCTTCCATCTCTGATTGTATTCTGCACGAGATCCCTGAAAAGGAAACATTGAGACGTTTTATGACCCAAAAAATTACGGTACTTGCAAAAACCTCTCTTTTTCTGCTGTTATAAAGGAGGCACTTTAGTACCAGGAGGCACTATCATTTGGCCATCTTTGACTAACAAATCAAATATTTTGTCACACTTTGTGACGTCGAACGTATAAGTTCTTTTGGGGAACTTGTTGTTCTTTTCCGATTCGACTGGGTTTTTCCCATTCGACGGAGTTAAGAGTTTACACGCATATGGTGGCCCCTGTTTTAGTTCTGCTAGATCAACCTCTTGTTCGTCATAATTTGATGATCCATCTTCGTCATCATCCTCACCAACTCCGATGTATGCTACCCTTTCTTTCTTATTTTTATTAGCCCTTGCTTTTTCGGCTTTTAGTCTTTCGACCTGTCTAACCGTATCAGCCAATTGGGCCATGTCTCTCAAGTACTGGGTATCTAATTTCATTCGGATTGAATAGTCAAGGCCACCAGCGGCCATTTTGACTAACTCATGTTCAGGCACTTGTGTGAAACACCTTGCCTTGAGCAACCTAAACCTATTCAAATAATCGTCAATTGGCTCTGAGAATTTTCTCTTGACGCTAGCCAATTCTTTCAGACTTATCTTCATCTGTCCCATGTAGAATTGTTCATGGAATAATCTCTCCAACTGGGTCCAGGTATGTATCGAATTCACAGGCAATGTAGTGAACCAAGTAAAATCATTCTTCGTTAGGGAACTAGGGAAATATTTTATTCTCAAATTCTCATTGTGTCCTATTTCGCCTGCTTCAATTAAGTATCGCGCCACATGTTCGACTGTCGATTCACTGGTATCCCCTGAAAATTTAGTGAACTTGGGAACCTTCCATCTATGGGGTAATTCTTGCTGGAAAATATATTCCGACAAAGGGGAGGTATAACTGGGCCTTTGTAATCCCACATTCATACCATTTCGCGCCATAATACTTTCGACCATGGCTGCCAAATTGTTCTCTGCCAGGATATCATTACAACGCATTTGTTGTATAATATTGTCAGCATTTTGGTTTCGGTTTACTAGCAACACCATTGGTTCTTGTTGGACGGGGATTTCGATTCCAGGTGGTTCGACTGCCCCTCCATGGTTCAAAACTTCCGCCTGAGGGATGTTTGGTTGCCTTTGATTTATGGTAGGTTCTTCTTTGACAACTACCCTTGGGTTTTGAACTACCTGTTCCCTTGGGGGAGGTTGGGGGACACCAAAGAAATCAGAAATGCGCGTCATCTGTGCTGCCAATTGTTAATTTGTTTGCGTCGTGTTTTGGATCAAAGGGTTAAATATAACCCCCATCTGTTGGGCTAACATCTGGACCATATCATGGTTACTCTCATCCATTTGTTACCTAATCACTTGTGCAGAATTATTGGTAATGTTCGGCATATAAGTTTGGTATCCCGTTCCTAAAGGCTGGCTAATTCTACCCATATGGTTCACACCAGAACCGGACCCATGCAAAGGCGAAGTTATGTTCATTGTTGGATCTGTAAATGCTGATGGCACATTTTGTAAACTTGCCATTACTGAAGTTGGAATTCCATATGGTTGTTCTCGATTTAGAGGCATCGAAAAACCAGATATAAATGGTCTGTACATGCTCCCTAAAGGGGGAGGAGTCATTTGAGGCATTCGGGGTCCTATAGTTGAAAAACTAGGCGCACTCTGGGGAATTGAATGCGCAGATGTCGAACCCGCTGTTGATGGCGTAGCCTCTGATACTGATATTGAGGCCGTATTGCCCCCAGTCGAAGGATTAGGGGGTGGTACTTCATTATTCGTAGGATTCCGATTGTTAGGCGGATTTGGATTCACCATTCTGCGTACTCGTCTCCTTCTGGGTCTTTCTTCGTTATTTATGGCTATCTTACCACTTCTTAGTCTCATGCAACAAAAACGAATAAAATTTCGTACGAGTAAAGTGTAAAATAAAGGTTTTCAAATGTCAATAGCACAAGGTCCCACTGGGCGTGCCAATTTGTTTGCTTGGAAAATTTGCAAACAACCGCTGATCTCTTAATTTATGAAGAAATTAGTTTGCTTACAGGACCGATCAAACAAATCCTAGGACAATGTGCTTTAACAATCTTGACAATTTGTGTTGCAAAACCTTTTGTTTATTGAATTCATCATTGTTTTCATCAACTAGTATTTTCGACTAAAATAAGGACTTTGGTTCTTGAAAGAAATGGCGAAATGTAAATAAATTGTAAGAATAAAAGTGTAGGAATGAAAAGGGAATTGTAAATGAATAACTTAAAATTTCATTAAAATGCAAGGAATAAAAACTGGTGTTTTTCAAACGTACATTTTCTCAGTAACTACTCTTTTCTCTCACACGATTATTTTGAGTATTTCTTGAGTGACTTGTACAAAGTTTGAACACCCCTCATCTAATCACTATGATTCCCTATTTATATACAATTGAAATAACTGTCAATAACAGCTATCTCTCCTAACGATGACACATGGCATTCTGCATGCCTTTTCGCCTTGGATGTGCTCCACGCGTCTGGTTTTCAAAACGAAACTCCCTCCTAAATTTGAATTTCAAAACGTCCGTCGAAAGTGCCTCATCACCAATCCGTCGAAACATTTCTAATACTTAGAAAAATCTCCAAATATGCTCCTCTAATCAATATTGGCCTTCGACTGACCTCTTTCAAAAACAATCTTCTGTCGAAATATTTTGGCAATTCTTCAAAACTCACTTTCTGAATAAAATCTAGGCGTCGAAATTAGCAGCTTATAAGTACTCTACAGGATCCTCTTAAAATATTTGTGTTTTTGGATAAAAATTGTTTGCTAAGGGTAAAGATGGGAAAAGAAAAGAGAAAAGGTGTAAAAAAAAAGGCAGCTCGCTAGGATCTCGCAATCATATGGCTACGTATCCTTAATAGAAAGTCAGAGCAATCATAGTTCAGAACTACGATGTGACAAAAGAAAGGGTATAAAAAAGAAAAGAGTGAAAAAGAAAAAGAGTGTGAAAAAAAAAGTGTGCTCGCCAAGGATTGGGGGCATTGTGCCAACGTATTCTCAAAAGGAACTTGAGAAATTCGAGCATCTGTAGTTCGTGAAACTACGAGTTGTTAGGGTTCTAAGAACTAAAAACAACAAAGACAGATAAAGAACAAATGAGGGACATGCACAATGACCATAAGTCAATAATACAATCCATTCCCTTGGATTAGGTCAACAAGGTATAAAAATAAAGCAACAAGTACATGGAAAAACATCATATAGGTTAAACAGACAAGGAATCACAGAATACACATGGTAAAACATCATGGTATCAACAAAGAAAATTAACGACATACATGGAAAAGCATCATGTAAATCATCAACAAATAAAATCCACAAAGATAAACGACAAAACATCGTGATAAAATCCATAAACAAATACATGGCAAAACATTGTGTGAAAGCAGATAAAAAGTACACGGCAAAGCATCGTGAAACAGATTAATCATGGAAAAGCAACATCAAGAATTAATCAGATAGAACAAACCCAGAACATGGAAACAGACAAATCACATAGAATCGGGTGACAAGAGAATTATTAATTAATTTAAATATAAATATTTAATAATATTAGCTAATTATTTAATATATCAATATTAAATAAAAATATTTAAATCAATTAATAAATAATAACATATTTTTTTCATTTTTCAATATTATTCAAATTAAAGAAAACAAAATAGTAAATATCTAAATTTGTAAATTGATTAATCAAAAAGAGGATAAAACAAAAAGGTGTGAGAAAGATTAACCCAATGGTGCACACATTAATAAATTAGGTCCATCCCAACTATAACTAAAATCTAAACCTAAAAAATAAAATAATAATCATAATGATAATAATTTTAAAAGACAAGTAAGCATAATAATAAATAAAAAAAAGAGAGACATAGAAATAACAGACATATGGGGCGACACACTTACCCAATGGATTTCTAAAATTTTAGTAATTAAATTAAAAGAAAAGGACGTAAATAAAACAATGTTTAATGACTCATTCAACAAAATGTGAAACTCACAAATATCTACTCATTTCTCTCATGCTTAGTAACAGCATCTAATGCACAAAAATTCAATGAGAAAAAAAAGGAAAATACACTCTCGTGCTCCTCTCTCAAACTTACTGTTTTATTGATCTCTATCACTCATTCATGAACAACAAATATTCCAACTTACTTCATAAATAACAAGTACAGAATTTTTTACATTTTTACATTCACGTAACTCTTTATGTAATAATAATAATAATAATAATAATAATAACAATAGTAATACAAATACTAGTAATAATAATATTAGTAATAATAGTAATAATAATAATAATAAGGCAAAATACTCTTTTTGGTCCCTTAAGTTTAGCTCGGGTCTATTCTGGTCCCTTATCTTTAAAAAGTTCCAAAGTGGTCCTTTAATTGTTCAAAAAGGTCCACGTTAGTCCTTCCCGTCCAATTTTTTGAAACGACGTCAATTTTCACTTGGGTGGCATCTGACGTGGCACTTGTTATACGCGTGGCACTTGACTTGACATACATTCATCTTCAAGGTCATTAAATTCCCTGAAAAATCCTAAAAAAATTTGTTGAACCTAGGATTCGAACACAGGATCACTTGTTTGCTACAATACATATCAAACCACTACACCACTTCACATTTGTTTGTGTGTCTTACACAATGATTTAGGTTTATTATCTAAAATATTTCTCTCACTGCACTATTTTCATCGTTTGCTCACATCCCAAACATAATCTTAAATTGATCTTCTCATTAAAGGTACCCATATCCTATTAAAACCACTTGCTAATTTTATTTGGTGTCTGTTGTTTGATTTTCTATAACTTCAAAAGTAAAAGTAAATAGATTCCATTATTTGTAAATGGCTTTGTTAGATATGCATTGATGTTCTAGGAGATTGAGTTTCTTTCCCACGTGGTGCTTTTTCTCGAAGCTGTGGTGGTGTGTTGTTGCGTTTTTGTTGAATTCATTAAAATTTACAGTGGTGAGCTCAACTGTTTGATGCTGCTATATTGTTTAGTTGGTGTTTATTATCGTTGTGGTCATAGCTTTTGGAGTGTCTTGCTCTTGTTAATTGTGTTTAGAATGCTTTTGGGGCTTTGTTTGATGTGGTTCTCTGTTTGTTAATAGTAGATAATATGATATGATGTGATATTACTTTTCAAAATTTTGTATAATCTTGTTGTCAAATGCATTTTGTTTTGTGGTAATTGCTTTTGATCATGAGAGTTTTCATGCAAATGCATAGGATTCATGATCTATTTTCTTTACAATCTTGAGAAAAAGATGTGGCTATTTCTTATTATATATTGCCAGGGAAGGTGGCATGTTTGATACCTTGGGGGTTCTCTATTATTTTAATACAATTCTGGTTTCTGCAACTATCTTAATTTCTTAATCAGAAGGAAAGAGAGTTAGTAAGCGGGACCAATTGTAAACTTTTCATCTTTTTAAATAATGCTGCTAATTTTAATGGATTAATTTCTGTAGGAAATTTACCATCATTGCATGTGTGTTTTAAAAGAAGCCATACACTCTATTTTGCATTGATTTCATTGATTGCATACATGTCCTCTCCTAAGCAAAGTAGTCAAAATAGCATATTGAATTGTAAGATAATGCAATCTTATTATTTTTAGCACCTTCTGCGATCCCTAATTGTGGCATTATTGAAAATCAAGACTTCCCAGCACTGTTGTGCTTACTCGTGCAGTTTGAGAGAACGATGGAAATAGTGCAGTGTTGAATGCAGAATAGGGCAAGCAGCAAAATTATTTATTTTCGGAAGAATTCCCCCCGGGATTTATGTCGTGTCCACAGAGATCGGTTCGAGGGAAAGAATGTCGTTCGACAGTCTCTCGCGTTTATGAGTTTGGATTAAAATGGTTTAAAACATGAAAACAGAAAAGTAAACATTAAAACATAAAAACAAATTCATTCTTCAGCAAGACAAACATATCTGGCATGCACATAATCGATGCCTTACAAACTTAAACTTACCGACCAGTTATACTCGACCTACAATACTCCTCAATATCACCCAACATTGCTCACAACAAAGATTATATCTAACGCAAATTTGAGAAAACAACCGTGTTACCATTGCCGATACTTTCGCACGCGACTCAAGTCACGGAGGCATTAAGTTTCGACGCCTATTGAAGATTGTTAGCTCTTAAATCTATCTCTAGAATCTAGAAACTAACAGATAATCATCCTTAATCGAAGTTTGCGAGGATTATCTCTAACGCAACTCAAACCCCGCGCATAAAGCAAAAATCAGAGACAACCACCAATAAAGATTTGTAAAGCAAGTTTTATACAACGCCATGGGCGACAAATATACATGAGATCATAGTCAATACATATACAAAACCCAACAAAGAAGAAAAACGAAAAGAAGAAAAGAAATGAACCAAACATCTCGCGGTTTGTCAGAGCCGATCGACGATCAATCCACCCCGGATCATCCGTATGCAAGCTTCCATCTTGTTTTCTAAGCTAATCTACTGAAAAAATGAAGTTTGATGGAGTTGGAGCAAGAATGCCCAAAACCATCACCTAAAAAATGCTGAAAAATGACTTAAATGGGCAAAATTGTGTTCCAGGGTTCGCCTAGCGAGCCCCCGTTCGCCTAGCGAACATAAACCGCCTTAGCTACTTCCAGAATTGTGTTTTTCATGCTTCCGGGCACTTTTCATTCGCCCCAGGGTTCGCCTAGCGAACATGATAGCAAACCAGAACTTGTTTTCGTTATAACTTTTGAACCGTAACTCCGATTGACGCACGATTTGAAGCGCTGGAAAGCTTATTCAATGCTCTATACAACAATGGCAAAATACCATTGCTGGAATACCTACAAAAATGAGATAAAATCAATTAAACTCAATGATATTTACAAGAAAACGCAATATACACACGAAAACGTAAAGTAAACGTATTTACACATAAAGTGAGGTTTATTCAACCAATTTTAACACAAAGTAACAATAAGTGCAACAAAACTTATATACAAAAATAGGTACAATTTGCACTTATCAAACTCTCCCCAACTTACATAATTGTTTGTCCTTAAACAAAGATCAAACAACTCAATGAAACCGAGTGATTACCAAAGAATCACGAATCAACAAGTTTTGAAAAACGGAAAACAAATGCAATGGTTCAATTGAAAATGGTACACACAAAGTAAATACTTACCACTAAACTACAACGATAACATAGTCACGAAACAAATGCAAAATACAAAAATTCATGCCGAACATTCTAAAACAACACAAGTTCAAATGTGAATCACACCTAGCAAAAACAATCATCGGTAGATAAAAAACACAAAATGAGGTACTTATCACTCACACAACAATCATGCATACAATAGACTAAATTATGCAATCATCAAAAATCATATTGAACATACAAAGGCAAGAATCACAAGGACTTTCAAGGTTGTAGCGTGGTCGGCCAAACAAACAAGGGGCAATTTCTAAAGGTAATTGAAACAAAAACTTGCCTAATCCTAAGGGAGTGATCAACTCACAAAGATTCAAACACCAAAATTCCAATCAACTTCTTCCAAAATCCCAAGTGTTACACAAAACACAATACTTATTTAGCATAATTATTTGAACTCTTTTTGTTTCCTTTCTCAAGGATTTTCTTTTTCTTTCTTTTTTTTTCCTTTTCTTTTTCTTTGTCATATTTTTCTCTTTTTTCTTTTCTTTTTCAATCCTCATAGAATCCAACAAATGAGTAAATAATCATTCTCTCCCCAACTTGAATTCAACCACATCATCATGTGAATACTCCCTACTTTCTATGTCAAGGCAAAAATTCATACAACAACACAAAGTTGAGGTCCAAGAAAATACAAAATCCATTCAAAAATAAGTGAACTAAACACTCATAGACAAGCATTAAGTTCAAATAAAACATGGATCAAAAAGCTCAAAGGGGTTACAAATGATCACACGCTCACAAGGTGAATTGACTATTTGGCTAAGGTAGTTGTGCTCAAAATGAAACAAAATTGCCTTGATCCTTTTCATGCTTTCATATAATCAACACAAATAAAAGATTAAGCATAATAAAATCCAGTTAAAACAAGAATGTTGGTACTCCGTGCATATATGAACAATAGAAGGCTTCCTCACAAAAAGGGTGGGAACTAAAGTGATTCACAACAAGAACAAGTATACAAAAGAATGAATGACATGAAAGTTTGTAAAAAGCCTAAGTATCATGAATATGCTAAAGTATAGAAAGCGATAAGTACATACCTTGGACGTGTACAGAACTTAACAAGAACATTACCATACATCCGCAAGTTGAAACGATCAAACTTGGAACATCACCAAAACTTCCTCAAGCTACTCAAAACAAGCTCATTGACAAACGCGAAAACTATTAATATACACAAACTGAAAAACCGGCAAAAATTCATTAAACAAGTTGTAAAGTGAAGATTTGAGAATTTTACGAAAAATCCGAGTACAACTTGTTTAATGAATACTCACCACACTAGCTAAACTAAACAACAACAAAAGAAAAGAATACATCATGCTTGTTCTACGTCGTAAGCTCGACGCCTTTACAATGCTTAGCTAGTAACTTCCTTCCTTCATGCCATAGTGATGCCTCACCGCGCAAACCAAAAGCAAGTGTCCTAACCAAACACTTAAACAAATGTTACGGGAACAAATGTATACAACATTTGAACAAACATAATGGAAACGGACAATATATACGATATATATAAAACTCAAAAACAAAGAAACTATCGCAATGCGATTCAATATCAAAACCAATCCCCGACAATGGCGCCATTTTGTTGAATGCAGAATAGGGCAAGCAGCAAAATTATTTATTTTTGGAAGAATTCCCTCCGGGATTTATGTCGTGTCCACAGAGATCGGTTCGAGGGAAAGAATGTCGTTCGACAGTCTCTCGCGTTTATGAGTTTGGATTAAATTGGTTTAAAACATGAAAACAGAAAAGTAAACATTAAAACATAAAAACAAATTCATTCTTCAGCAAGACAAACTTATCCGGCATGCACATAATCGATGCCTTACAAACTTAAACTTACCGACCAGTTATACTCGACCTACAATACTCCTCAATATCACCCAACATCGCTCACAACAAAGGTTATGTCTAACGCAAAGTTGAGAAAACAAGCATGTTACCATTGCCGATACTTTCGCACGCGACTCAAGGCACGGAGGCATTAAGCTTCGACGCCTATTGAAGATTGTTAGCTCTTAAATCTATCTCTAGAATCTAGAAACTAACAGATAATCATCCCTAATCGAAGTTTGCGAGGATTATCTCTAACGCAACTCAAACCCCATGCATAAAGCAAAAATCAGAGACAACCACCAATAAAGATTTGTAAAGCAAGTTTTATACAACGCCATGGGCGACAAATATACATGAGATCATACTCAATACATATAGAAAACCCAACAAAGAAGAAAAACGCAAAGAAGAAAAGAAATGAACCAAACATCTCGATTATTTGTCAGAGCCGATCGACGATCAATCCACCCCAGATCATCCGTATGCAAGCTTCCATGTTGTTTTCTAAGCTAATCTACTGAAAAAATGAAGTTTGATGGAGTTGGAGCAAGAATGCCCAAAACCATCACCTAAAAAATGCTGAAAAATGACTTAAATGGGCAAAATTGTGTTCCAGGGTTCGCCTAGCGAACATAAACCGCCTTAGCTACTTCCAGAATTGTGTATTTCACGCTTCCGGGCACTTTTCATTTGGCCCAGAATTTGCCTAGCGAACATGACAGCAAACCAGAACTTGTTTTCTTTATAACTTTTGAACCGTAACTCCGATTGACGCACGGTTTGAAGTGCTGGAAAGCTTATTCAATGCTCTATACAACAATGGCAAAATCCCATTGCTGGAATACCTACAAAAATGAGATAAAATCAATTAAACTCAATGATATTTACAAGAAAACGAAATATACACACGAAAACGTAAAAAAAACGTATTTACACATAAACTGAAGTTTATTCAAACAATTTTAACACAAAGTCACAATAAGTGCAACAAAACTTATATACAAAAATAGGTACAATTTGCACTTATCAAACTCTCCCCAACTTACATAATTGTTTGTCCTCAAACAACTCAACGAAACCGAGTGATAACCAAAGAATCACGAATCAACAAGTTTTGAAAAACGGAAAACAAATGCAATGGTTCAATTGAAAATGGTACACACAAAGTAAATACTTACCACTAAACTACAACGATAACATAGTCACGAAACAAATGCAAAATACAAAAATTCATGCCGAACATTCTAAAATAACACAAGTTCAAATGTGAATCACACCTAGCAAAAACAATCATCGGTAGATGAAAAACACAAAATGAGGTACTTATCACTCACACAACAATCATGCAAACAATAAACTAAATTATGCAATTATCAAAAATCATATTGAACATACAAAGGCAAGAATCACAATTACTTTCAAGGTTGTAGAGTGGTCGGGCAAACAAACAAGGGGCAATTTCTAAAGGTAATTGAAACAAAAACTTGCCTAATCCTAAGGGAGTGATCAACTCACAAAGATTCAAACACCAAAATTCCAATCAACTTCTTCCAAAATCCCAAGTGTTACACAAAACACAATACTTATTTAGCATAATTATTTGAACTCTTTTTGTTTCCTTTCTCAAGGATTTTCTTTTTCTTTCTTTTTTTTTTCTTTTCTTTTTCTTTGTCATATTTTTCTCTTTTTTCTTTTCTTTTTCAATCCTCATAGAATCCAACCAATGAGTAAATAATCATTCTCTCCCCAACTTGAATTCAACCACATCATCATGTGAATACTCCCTACTTTCTATGGCAAGGCAAAAATTCATACAACAACATAAAGTTGAGGTCCAAGAAAAAACAAAATCCATTCAAAAATAAGTGAACTAAACACTCATAGACAAGCATTAAGTTCAAATAAAACATGGATAAAAAAGCTCAAAGGGGTTACAAATGATCACACGCTCACAAGGTGAATTGACTATTTGGCTAAGGTAGTTGTGCTCAAAATGAAACAAAATTGCCTTGATCCTTTTCATGCTTTCATATAATCAACACAAATAAAAGATTAAGCATAATAAAATCCAGTTAAAACAAGAATGTTGGTACTCCGTGCATATATGAACAATAGAAGGCTTCCTCACAAAAAGGGTGGGCACTAAAGTGATTCACAACAAGAACAAGTATACAAAAGAATAAATGGCATGAAAGTTTGTAAAAAGCCTAAGTATCATGAATATGCTAAAGTATAGAAAGCGATAAATACATACCTCGGACGTGTACAAAACTTAACAAGATCATTACCATACATCCGCAAGTTGAAACGATCAAACTTGGAACATCACCAAAACTTCCTCAAGCTACTCAAAACAAGCTCATTGACAAACGCGAAAACTATTAATATACACAAACTGAAAAACTGGCAAAAATTCATTAAACAAGTTGTAAAGTGAAGATTTGAGAATTTTACGAAAAATCCGAGTACAACTTGTTTAATGAATACTCACCACACTACCTACACTAAACAACAACAAAAGAAAAGAATACACCATGCTTGTTCTACGTCGTAAGCTCGACGCCTTTACAATGCTTAGCTAATAACTTCCTTCCTTCATGCCATAGTGATGCCTCACCGTACAAACCAAAAGCAAGTGTCCTAACCAAACACTTAAACAAATGTTACGGGAACAAATGTATACAACACTTGAACAAACATAATGGAAACATACAATATATACGATATATACAAAACTCAAAAACAAAGAAACTATCGCAATGCGATTCAATATCAAAACCAATCCCCGACAATGGCGCCATTTTGTTGAATGCAGAATAGGGCAAGCAGCAAAATTATTTATTTTTGGAAGAATTCCCTCAGGGATTTATGTTGTGTCCACAGAGATCGGTTATTGGGAAAGAATGTCGTTCGACAGTCTCTCGCGTTTATGAGTTTGGATTAAAATGGTTTAAAACATGAAAACAGAAAAGTAAACATTATAACATAAAAACAAATTCATTCTTCAGCAAGACAAACTTATCCGGCATGCACATAATCGACGCCTCACAAACTTAAACTTACCGACCAGTTATACTCGACCTACAATACTCCTCAATATCACCCAACATCGCTCACAACAAAGGTTATGTATAACGCAAAGTTGAGAAAACAACCGTGTTACCATTGTCGATACTTTCGCACGCGACTCAAGGCACGGAGGCATTAAGCTTCGATGCCTATTGAAGATTGTTAGCTCTTAAATCTATCTCTAGAATCCAGAAACTAACAGATAATCATCCCTAATCGAAGTTTACGAGGATTATCTCTAACGCAACTCAAACCCCGCGCATAAAGCAAAAATCAGAGACAACCACCAATAAAGATTTGTAAAGCAAGTTTTATACAACGCCATGGGCGACAAATATACATGAGATCATAGTCAATACATATACAAAACCCAACAAAGAAGAAAAACACAAAGAAGAAAAGAAATGAACCAAACATCTCGCGGTTTGTCAGAGCCGATCGACGATCAATCCACCCCGGATCATCCGTATGCAAGCTTCCATGTTGTTTTCTAAGCTAATTTATTGAAAAAATGACGTTTGATGGAGTTGGAGCAAGAATGCCCAAAACCATCACCTAAAAAATGCGGAAAAATGACTTAAATGGGCAAAATTGTGTTCCAGGGTTCGCCTAGCGAGCCCCCGTTCGCCTAGCGCACATAAACCGCCTTAGCTACTTCCAGAATTGTGTTTTTCACGCTTCCAGGCACTTTTCATTCGCCCCAGGGTTCGCCTAGCGAGCTGGCTCGCCTCTAGTTCGCTTAGCGAACATGACAGCAAACCAGGACTTGTTTTCTTCATAACTTTTGAACGGTAACTCCGATTGACGCACAATTTGAAGTGCTGGAAAGCTTATTCAATGCTCTATACAAAAATGGAAAAATCCCATTGCTGGAATACCTACAAAAATGAGATAAAATCAATTAAACTCAATGATATTTATAAGAAAATGCAATATACACACGAAAACGTAAAGTAAACGTATTTACGCATAAAGTGGAGTTTATTCAACCAATTTTAACACAAAGTAATGATTGCTGCTTACTGTCTTGGAGTTTTTGAACTCATATGTTCCATTATATTTCAACCTCACTGTAACTCTTGTTTACAAGATGTTATCCTTCCCATTCCTTCCAAAGGAAAAGTTTTTCTATTGACCTCAAAGTCATAGAAAGCTCATTGCTACCTTGGACCTCATAGTCTTAGGCATCCATCCCTCCTTGACCTCATAGTCATAGGATTACCTCTTGACCTCATAGTCATAGAGACACCTCATTCATCTTTGACCTCATAGTCATAGGATCTTATCTTGGCCTCATAGCCATCTTCCAACCTTGACCTCATAGTCATAAATAGTCTCTCTATTGACCTCATAGTCATAGAAAGCTCATTATCGTCCTTTGACCTCATAGTCATAGGATTCCCTCTTGACCTCATAGTCATAGCCCCTCTCCCTTGGCCTCATAGCCATCCTCTATTGACCTCATAGTCATAGAAAAGTCTCTCTACTGACCTCATAGTCATAGATTGCTCAATATCACCTTGGCCTCATAGCCATATTACCCTTGACCTTATAGTCATAGGTAGCCCTTGACCTCATAGTCATTGGCAACACCTTTACCTTACTCTTAGCAAGCAAACATAACATAACATAACACAAACATAAACAAGAGGTTCCTGTAGAATACTACAGATCTTAAGGTGCTAATACCTTCCCTTAGTATAACCAACCCCCGAACCTTAGATCTCCCCTCTTTAGGTTTTTCTCGATCTTGAACCTTTCCTTTGGATAAATCAAAGTCGGTGGTGAACTTCAAAGTTTTGCGATGCAAGTTAATTAATAGCTTGTTATCCGATTCTCACCACAACACAGAGATATGAAGATTGAAATCTTCGTCTCGACAAGATTGGAGAGACTTAAATATAAACATGCGCAATTTTTATCCCTAAAATACCACAAAAATGCTTATGATATGATATGAATGCAAGACTCGACGTTCTGCGGGGAATGAAGCCACATAAGACAAACTAAACGGAGGACAAATGGGAAACCACAGGGGAATAAATAACAGAAAGACACAACTGAGGAAAACAAAATATTATGAAAATTCATCATGGTGACAAAAAGTATCCAATAATACTTGAAAAGAGAGAGACAAATCCTAAACAGAGATACAGACATCCGGAAAGGCATCAGATGCTGAAAGTAACACATGTCGAAAAACAAATCTGGAACATCCAGAAAAACGTTAGATGTGGGATGAGACCAAGTATGATAATACAAAGGAGACTTCCAAGAAAACATTGGACTTTACTATGGAATAACAGGAACATCCAGAAAGCAAAAGCAACTTTACTGGGAAAGGGTCATAGTCATCAGAGATTTTGTCAGAAATGTATTGAACAAAACTCTGGAAAAGAACAGTAACAACCATCAAAGTCTATCAGAAGAACGTTGAATGAACTTTGGAACATAAGCAGACATCAGAGATAAATCAAGCAAACATCATAGATATTCATAATAGCATTGAATAAGCTCCACTGGGGAATCAACAATCATCATCCAAGAATGGATCTGGATGGAGAAATGTCACAACATTCAGAAGATCATTGAATGAGGTGAGGAGAATTTTGAGAAATACATTAAGGACATTCAAACAAACATTAGAGGTATTTAGAAGAGCATTGAATAAACTCGGGAACATAAGCAAACTTCAGAGACATCCAGAAAAGCATTGAATGGACTCTGGAAAACATCAAAGATAATCAGGAAAGCATTGAATAAACTCCAGAACACATCCAGAAAAAGCATTGGATGATGAATGGAAACAGACTGGAAGACATTCAATAGCTGTTAACAAAAGTCAAAAATAAATTGAATACATCTAGAAGAGCATTAGATTAAGACAAAGATTCTGAAGATATATCCGAAACATTTAGAAAAACATTAAATGTACGGGAAAAGGTTTTGAAGACATATATGGAAGAACATCAAATAAGAAACATCATATGTGGAAGAACGTCAGATAGACAAGGTTGTATCTGGAAGAACATCAGATTGACACAAAAGGGTTCTAGAAAAACATCAGAATAAAAGACACATCTGGGAAAAGATCAGACGGTGAAAGAAATGAAACTCTGAGAAGGCATCAGAATTACAAAGGTATATCTGGAAACTCACCGGGGAGTAAAATAAATTCTGGAAGGGTATCAGAATCACAATGGAAGTATCTAGAAAAACATCAGATAAGTACAAAGAAGTTCATGAAAAACATCAGAACAAAAGACTCAATCTGAAAAATCATCAGAGAGACAAATATATGTGACACCCAAGAATGGCATTGGATGAAAAGACACCAGACATCCAATAATGGCTTTGAATGAAAGGTATAATCACAATATCTGAGAATGGCATCAGATGTAAAGAAACCACACATCCAATAATGGCTTTGAATGAAAGGTATAATCACAATATCTAATAATGGCTTTAGATGATTGTGAACAAGACTACATTCAAGAATGGCATTGAATGAAAAGAAACCACTCATCCAATAATGGCTTTGAATGAAAGGTATAATTACAATATCTATTAATGACTTTAGATGACTGTGAACAAGACTACATTCAAGAATGACATTGAATTCAAGAGAGAGAGAGAGAGAGAGAGAGAGAGAGAGAGAGAGAGAAAAAGAGAGAGAGAGAGAGAGAGAGAGAGAGAGAGAGAGAGAACATCCAAGAATAACATTGGATGAAAATTGGAAAGACAGACATATCCAAGAATAGCATTGGACATGAAGAAAGAAACGGACACAGCATCCAAGAATAACATTGGATGGAAGAGAAAAAACATGTACATCTAAGAATAGCATTGGATGGGAAATAGAGACATCCAGGAATTGCATTGGACGCAAAAGAGGAACAGACAGACACATATCTGCTTTGGTAGGTGACAAGTAAGTTGGACTTTGACCACAAGGTGAGACGTTGATAGCAACACGACCTATGGTGAATGGAAATGAGGATGAAACACTCTTGCCATGCATATGTATATGAATTTTGCTATGATATATGATCAAATGAAAATACAGATGTAAATGTCGATGACATGGCTCGACTCTTTTGGGAGAAGACAATACTGGAAGACTGATTCCTTACCACGAAGATCACTGTCATTCTGCTTGGGGACTAAAGATGCTATTGTTGAACACATCTCTGTCACACTGGTAAACTATATCAAGTCGATCCTTGTAGGAATGATGAAGAGCTGCTCAGGGACTCTTTAAGTAAATTGCCCCGAACTAGTTTATTGTTGTAGATAAACTGGTCATTGCTTTAGCTTATCTGATTCTTTAAATGACTGCTTTGATGGGCGCTTAGGAAGCTTGCCCCAACATGAGTCTTGAAAAATCTTCTATATAAACCAATTCTGAGATGGACTTGCACTAAACCACAAATCTTGAACTGATTCTCAACAGGATCTAGAAAGAACTTGCCCCTGATAGGATCACTGACCAAGTTTCTCAACTGTTTGAAAATTCCTTGAGATGAAAGCCAGTTTACAAACAAAAGTATTCGTACAAACATGGTAATTTTAATGCGAAAATCAAGCAACTTTTGAAATCAAAATCATTTTTGAAAAGATGCAAAGCATATGAGTCATTAGTGAGAACACGGCGGTTCAAGACATCTAAGGTGAAAGGTAAAGTAAAAGGTATGATACTAACACAAATGATCTGCGAAGATCTTTTTGGAGTCAGTTTACGCCCTATAGCCGACTGGAAGAGGATTTGGAGGAGGAGGCAGAGTACTTGTGGTAATCAAACCTTTTTAAACCAGACCAGGATAAAGTTCAATGTATGTATTGGGAATAGGATCAAAGTTTGTCCTATTGCGGTTCTGGTTTAGTCCAACAGTCGGACATTGAGGAACCTGAGCTGTTCGTGGAGCAGTAACCACGAGAGTAACAACAGTAATAATAGGGTGATTAGCATACTGAGGTCGGTCGTGAGGTCTTATCTCATCAGTCATGACAGCAATGGTCTGATATTCTCTCTTCTTTTGGAAGTTCCCATAGAATTTCTTCGCACCATTAGAAAATTCTGCAGCTTTAGATACTTTACCATTCTTGAGACCTTCTTCAAGTCTTTGGCCAATGGTAACCAAGTCTGTGAAGCTTGAGGAGACACTGCCAATCATCTTCTCCCAATAGAATGGAGACAAGGTGTCCATAAAAATTCCAGTAAGTTCCTTCTCTGCCAGAGGAGGTTCTACTTGAGAAGCTAACTCTCTCCACCATTGATCATACTCCTTAAAAGATTCTATCTCATTCTGAGTCATGTTTTGGAGTTGACGACGATCGGGATCCGTGTCAAGGTTGTACTTGTACTGCTTCATGAAAGCATTAGCAAGATCTTGGAAGCAATGGATGTTGTTTTATTCAAGGCTCATGTACCATTTAAGTGAAGCTCCACTAATGATGTCTTGAAAATAGTGGATGAGCAGCTTTTGATTGTTGGTATAAGTAGCCATCTTTCGGAAGTACATAACCAAATAGGCCTTTGAACAAGAGTGACCCTTATATTTCACAAACTCGGAAGTTTTGAATTTGGCAGGCATAATAAGGTCAGAAACTAGGAGCATGTTGTCTGCATCCACACTAAAGAAGTCATTGCCCTCCATGGCTCTAAGTCTCTTGTGTATGGTCTGAAACTATTCACGGACAACCTCAGGTTCAACAAAGTCTCCACGGTCTTCACCCTGAGCACTGGCAGCATTGTACTCATAGAGAGGATTCTCAAAGAGAGCTCGAGCAGTCTGGGCAACAGTGTGAACTACAGGTCTAGGCTCGGCAAAAACGGAAGCTTGAAATAATGGTCTGGCAGTCTAACCAATCATAGAAGTAGATGCCAGAGGTGGAGAAGGTAAACCAAACTCAGGCAATATGGATAGTGGCATTTGAACAGGTAGAGGATCAACACTTGAAACTTCTTGGATGACAGTTCTTTGAGGTTGCTCTCCTCTAGAAATTAGGACTTGAAGCATCTTAGTGAGTTTAGTCATGCTTGACTTAAGATCATCAATCTCTATTCTGATCTCTGCGTTATGCACTTCTTGCTCTGAAATTATGCGTCTGTAGTTAGCTCTAGTCATGTATCTGTATCAAGGAATCAGCTTGGCAACTGACAGATGATGCTAGAAAATAGAGACAGCTGGAGATGAGTTGCTGGATAAAATGGATGTATGCAATGAACTATGCAAATGATATGTAATGCAATGCAACAGGATGTAGAACACAAGCAACAGGATCAAAATATCAAGATCACGGGATGGAGTCTGGGTGAAGAGTAACCACAAGGTGTGTACTAGGGGTAAAATACCTGCACAACGGGTTCTAACACGATTCCCAGAGTCATCGATCCATCTTTCGGATATTACTAACACTCCGATTACTCATAAATCAATAATATTATCAAGAGAAACTCATTTGAGTGTAGCATCGTGTATCAACTACTTCGAGTTTACACCCTCATAGTCACCGCACTACATCCTAGAAGGCCGAGTGGGGTAAATGGGTTATAAAGGTCCTTAGCTTCTCGGGCTCCCGGGTCAAAAATAGTAATGCTTTCACGACTACTCGTTCAACAAATGCTACCCTTAAAGGGGCCTCTACTGAGCGGGGGATTCTCAAGGAAAATTTTTCGAGATTACTCCCTCAAAGCCTCCTTGACTATACCACCCTCCTATACATAAGAGCTCTCAAGTCCAGGTAAGGACTTATCTCACCACACAAGGATCAACCTGAAAAACAGAAAAACCCAAGCAATAGCAAACAATAATAGCAACACAAATATGACAAGTTAGGCTCAACCCACTGAACAATGGTACCCAATGAAGTCTCCATTTTCTGCGCGGTGAAAATCGGATACCAAAGCTATTGGATCAGCTTGGCTCGCAAAATAATGATATTACCACCGAACTTTTATTTTATCCAACGGAAGGCAGAAAAGATGGAACAAAAACCCTAAGTAAAAAAATGCAAAGCAAAAAGCAAGGCCTACAGCTAAGCAAAGAGAGATCAAAGGTACAGGTGTTGGTTATACTAAGGGAAGGTGTTAGCACCCTAAGCATTTGTAGTACTCTACAGGAACCTCTTGAAATATTTGTGTTTTTGGCTAAAAATTGTTTGCTAAGGGTAAAGATGGGTAAAGAAAAGAGAAAATGTGGAAAAAGAAAATGGTAGCTTGCTAAGATCTCACAATCATACGCCTACGTATCCTTAATAGGAAGTCAGAGTAATCGTAGTTCAGAACTACGATGTGACAAACGAAAGGATATAAAAAAGAAAAGAGTGAAAAAGAAAAATAGTGTGAAAAAAGAAAAGTGTGCTCGCCAAGGATTTGGGCCCTTGTGCCTACGTATTCTCAAAAGGAACTTGAGAAATCAGAGCGTCCATAGTTCGTGAAACTACGAGTTGTTAGGGTTCTAAGAACCAAGAAAAACAAAGACAGGTAAAGAACAAATGAGGGACATGCACAATGACATAAGTCAACAATACAATCCATTTCCTTGGATTAGCTCAACAAGGTATAGAAATAAAGCAACAAGTACATGGAAAAACATCAGATAGGTTAAATAGACAAGGAATCACAGAATACACATGGTAAAATATCATGGTATCAACAAAGTAAATTAATGACATACATGGAAAAGCATCATGTAAATCATCAACAAATAAAATCCACAAAGATACACGGCAAAACATCGTGATAAAACCATAAAAAAATTCAAGGCAAAACATCGTGTGAAAGCTTATAAAAAGTACACGATAAAGCATCGTGAAACAGATTAATCATGGAAAAGCAACATCAAGAATTAATCAGATAGAACAAACCCAAAACATGGAAACAGACAAATCATCACATAGAATCGGGTGACAAGAGAATTATTAATTAATTTAAATATAAATATTTAATAAGATTAACTAATAATTTAATTAATCAGTATGAAATAAAAAATATTTAAATCAATTGATAAATAATAACATATTTTTTCATTTTTCAATATTATTCAAATTAAAGAAAACAAAATAGTAAAAATCTAAATTTGTAAATTGATTAATAAAAAAGAGAATAAAACAAATGGGTGTTGTAGCGTGCGATTTTTGTCGGTGACGCGACCACCTTATCGCCGTTGTTGGAATTGGGTGCTACTTACTAATTTCTTGTTTATCCTATGAAGCTGGAAAGGAAAGGGAAGTTATCTAAAACTAACCTTGCATGCTGATGTTTTCTTTAACAAATGCTTTAAGAGATTGGGGGGTCCGGGGTTAGGTTATACAATGGGGAGTTGTCAATTACTCATCCTATATATGGTTATCCATAGATTGTTAGCAATTTCTACTGTTTTCTATTTACTGGTGTTTATCTGTTTAGGGTTGGGAAAGTTTATCCTTTGGGAATGTTTGAGATAGAGTATTTTTGTTGATGTCGGGTTTTTTCGATGTTTTTGGTAAGGTACTGAACCTAAGGTTTTTGATTTGTATGCTCGCTAAGATTTCGTAATCTTATGCCTACGTATTCCCGTTAAAGAAAACAGGGAAATCAGAGCAATCGTAGTTCCTCATATTCTATGGGAGGAAAAAGATGCTTGGTGTCTTGTTCAAAGCCCAAGAATGAAGCTAAAGGGTTATTTGTGTCTTGTTCAAAGCCCAAGATTGAAGCTAAATGTTTGACTGAGAGAGAAGTTGTCATCTCTAAAGGGAGATATCTCATCTGTTTATCACAACTGTTGGGTGACTGATTATAAAGGAGAATTACTTTAACTAGGATATGTGAATCCAACAATGCCATAATTTCCTTTATAGAGGATTTGTCCTGAACGAGAAAACTTTAACTCAGTGTTGAGCAATGTCATTTTTCCTTAGGAGTTTTTCATGCTAAGAGAGGGACATTGGCTTGGATGTAAATAATCCAGAGGCTTGCCACTTACAACAATTAGATGAAGAAAGGGATTTACCAAGATAAGAGATGGACTACAGCTTGGATTTTTTAATTAATAAGTGTGCCACTTACAGCAGTTATCTGGAATTAGGTTTGTTTTGATTTGTCTGTTTTGATGTGTGATTGTATAGAGAAATATCTTCCTAATGAGAATTTTGATTTCCTCTGAAGGGGGTTAGTTTTTGTGTGCCTTGATCAAAGCCTAACGTTGAAGCTAAAATGTTGGTTCTATTAGGGAGCTTTATAGCTTTCTTGTACAAAGCCCAAGATTGAGGCTGAAAGACTGACTCAACAAGAGAGTGTTTAATTTGTCTTGTACAAAGCCCAAGATTGAGGCCAAAAAAATAGATTGACTCTGCTTAGGGAGGTCATTATACAAAGCCTAAGAGGAGGCAGAAAAAGGGGAGATTGACTCTTTTGGGGAAATCATTATACAAAGCCTAAGAGGAGCCTGGAAGGAATTGACTCTTCCGGGGAAATATTTTGTCTGTCTTATACAAAGCCCAAGATTGAGGATAAAAGATATGACTCTATTGATTAGAGGTTTTATATGTCTTGTACAAAGCCCAAGATTGAGGCTAGAAGAGGATTGACTCCACTAGGGAGATTTTATATGTGTCTTGTACAAAGCCCAAGATTGAGGCTAAAACGGGTTAACTGACTCAGCTAGAGAATATTTATAGGTGTCTTGTACAAAGCCCAAGATTGAGGCTAAAAGTTGCTGAGGGATGATCATTATACAAAGCCTAAGAGGAGGCTGGGGAATTTCTTATATAAAGCCTAAGAGGAGGCTAACTTCTGCTGGGGATTATTGAGATCTAGAGGCAGGTCCAACTTGGGGAATCAACTCTTGCTTAGGATTACAGAAGAGTTGAAACATCAGAAGCCTTGAGGTCCTGATTGAGGTTTATTGATGGTGATTTTACCCTAGTTGGGGAAAATTAAAATGAGGATTTTAGGGTTGAGTTTTAAAACCTATGGAGGTTTTAACTCTGCTAGTGATTGATGAAATGATCAGGATTCTTTCCTGTGTTTTTAGGGAACTCGAGGGTTTCTGGAGGTCCAAAAGGGGGTGAGACTTTCCAAGTCTACTGGTATGAAGAGGTTAACTCTTAACTAGAGGATGATCTTTCCATGATACCCAAGAGAAGGCTGAGACTATCCAAGTTTGCTTGTATGAAGCACAAGAGGAGGCTGGTTTTTAAGGGATGAGTGTCAACCCTAAATTGGTCCGATGTTCTGACTCTTTGGAAGACTGCTCTAACAAAGGATGACTAAGTTATGTCCTATACCTGTAGGAGGTCTTTGGGTCCTTGTACTAAGCCCAAGAGGAGGCATGATAACTTCTAAGAAGCCTGAGGGTCCTTGTACAAAGCCCAAGAGAAGGCTAGGGATACTTTTAGGAAGCCTGTGGGTCCAATCCTAAGAAAAGTTCAAGAAAGGTTTCACCAGGAATAATCCTTTCTTTAGTGAACAGTTCTAGGGTTTGAAGAAATTCAAGAGAGATTTCACCGGGAATTAATCCTCTCTGGGGGAAATGAATTTCTTTGACAAATTTCTAGATAGTGACAGTCTTGAGAAAAGTTTCACCAGGAATTATATCTTTCTCTGTTCCATATTGTATAAGCCCAAGAAGAGGCAAGACTGTATCTAGAATTTCCTATGGGGAACTAGTTTTGACTGTGTTGAAAGAGTGACCATTGGTTTGATCTAATCCTAGACCTAATTGTCGGGGGAAACTCTAAGCAGATAATATACATGCATATATACAGATGGAATATATATAAGCAAGTGTGTAAAAGAGTGTAGTAGGACTTACAGGTGAGCAAGCTTCCAGCATTATAAATAAGTATATATAAACAAGTATGTAAAAGAAAGCTGATAAAACTTACAGGTGAGCAAGCTTCCATTGTTACAGCTGTATGGTTAGTTATTCAGGAAATTAAAGAAAGTTTTGATAACAACTATGAATTTGAATCTAAGTTAAAAGGGAAAGTTGTTTTGAAAAGAATATTGGGGCTTATACTCAAGGAGAGGACCAGAAATAACAGTGATCGCACCGTTGTTTTGAAAATTGTATTGGGACTTATACATTGACTGAGTCCCAAATCTATTGTATTTACAAAAGAGGTTGGGTCTTACACTCTATTATAGGCTGAAAGTGTTTGAAAAAAGAAGAAAAATGGGACTTACAACACAAAGGAAGGCTCAGATGAAAATGTTTTGAAAACAACGATCGCGCCGAGATTTTTTAACGTACTGGGACTTATACAATGACTGAGACCCAAAAAGATTTTTATTTACAAGGGATGGGTCTTACACTCTATTAGAGGCCCAAAGTTTATTTTTGTACAAGAGATTAGGACTTATAACTCAGAGAGAGGCCCAATGAAAGACAATGATCGCACCGTCGTTTTAAGAATTACAGAGGGACTTATACAATGACTGAGGCCCAAAAAGGTTTTCTGTACAAAGGGATGGGACTTACACTCTATTAGAGGCCCATAGAGTTTGAAAAAAGAAAAGAGAATGGGACTTACAACACAAGGGGAGGCCCAGATTATTGTGTTTTGAAAATGGCGATCGCGCCGAGATTTTCTTAAAATCGTATTGGGACTTATACAACGAATGAGGCCCAAATTATTTTATTTACAAAAGGATGGGACTTACACTCTACAAAGAGGCTCATAGAGTTTAAAAAGAAGTTTGAAAAATAAAAATTAAGAGAAACCCTAATTTTAATCAAAAATATATTTTTTCAATGGAAATTAAATATAAAATGATATAAAATATCAAAAATATTAAAAAAAACAAATTGTGAACTTTGAAAAATGTTTTGAAAAATCATGTTTAATCACATGAAAGCTTGAAATCCAATTGGTTTTGAAAAATCAAGGTGAGAATTTCATTTAAAAATGTTAAAAAAAAATAATAAAAATGAAATTATTTTCCAAAATTCTAAAATAATTTAACATTTTTTTGTAAACTAAAATAATTTAACATTTTTGTGACTTTTTAAAAAAAGAACCAATCAAAAATGGTAAAAAATGAGAGAGAAATTAATTTTTGAAATCAATTAAATAAAATATCAAAAATTCAAATGTTTGAAAATTTGAATTATGGCGCCAACGGTCACTTTCTTCTTCCTCGTGACCGCGCCATGGGTGATTTGCGTTTTTTCACTTTTCTCTCTAATTACTCAATGGTTTTGCACGATTCAAACACCAATCTTGTTCGTTTTTGAACAAGGATCACAACCATATAGATTAATTGCATTTATATTAAGTGTGGAGTGAGATATCAAAGGATAACCTCAAGAACCCTAATTTCAGCATGAACCCATTGAAATTCCATACACGATTGATTCATGGCAATTGATTGAGGGTTATTACTCTACATACATGCAGAAACATGATGGTAACTCACAAATTCATTTATGATGCATGGAATATAGAGTTTGAAGGCTTCAGGCTTACCTCTTGTAGCTGGTGATCGAGCTTGATGATGGAGGTGCTACAGGTGTGTTCCAATGATCTGGAAAGCTTCCTTAGGTGCCAAGGAGTGCGTTTGAATGCTTGGAGTGGATTGAAATGAGCTGGAACTTGATGTGGCATCTCAACTGCAAATCTGCTAAAAGCTTGTGCAAATGGGGTACTACTTTTAGATTCTGATGTTCCAGATGTTGTTTATGTGTTTGAATCACTTACATATGATGTATGTGAGGTGTTTACATCATTGGTTTGGACAGAATTGTTCTCAAATGAAAAACCTAATAGTGACTTGCAAGAGAAGTGTTGGAAAAAGTGGTCATTTTCACTTTTTGTGATTTTGATCAATCCATAACTCAAAATCCACGAGGATTTGGAATTTCTTGTAGTTGACACTTTTAAATTATGTAAGATGAACTTTCATTTTAGCTTTGGATGTAAGAAAAAGACCTTAGGGTTTGGGAGTTATGACCTTGCAAAGTTGGTACCAAAGCCATTTTGTTCCATAACAGAAAAATTTAAGTTTTCTAAGGTTGCCCCTTTTGCAAGAAACCTGACTTTTCTTGATTTTTCTTAATGAATGATGATCAAAATCATACATTAACATTGTTTTTGACTTAGGGGAACCATATTTGTGAAAAAAACCAAAAAGTCAAACATGATTTTGGGCACAGTTGACTTTTTGTTAGATGAAATCCAAACTGTGTGATCCTTTGTGCAATCAAGTGCTTGACCTAATTCAAACCTAATGGATGGGTTCCATAGGTGTTATAGGGTGTATTGAATCATGTCCCAAGGTTTGGGAGCATGTCTTGATCAAAAGTCAAAGGTACAGTTGACTTTTTCTTTAAAACCCTAATTGTGGTCCAAATGAAATTGAATCTTGTGAATCAAGCTTCTTGGATCAATCCATTGTTGTAAATGGATTAATGTGGTGTATTTGAGGCCCTCAAATCATGTCTTGAGGTCTTGGCTCATACTTTTCTCCAAAAGTCAACTTAGGGGTGAATTAGGTCAAGAAACCCTAATTCCTGATTTTTTTTATGAATGCATCCCCTGAGGCTAAATTGACTTGATGATTGGGTCCATGAGGTCCCTTGGAGTATCTTGGGTTATGCTTTGAAGCATTGGCTCATTCCTAGAGGAAAATTTCCATCCGGAGGTCTTGGTCGACCAAAACCCTAATTTGGTGACACTGACGATCTTGAGGCTTGATCCACTTGGAATGCTGCACTCCTGTGCCTGATTCTTGACATGGGAGTCCTCTTGATCTTTTATGGGTGTTGGAGAGGTTTAGACAAGTTGAAGATCATGTCATTTCTTGATTGATCCTTTGCCTAAGTGCTCTGAGAGGGCTTAAAACCCTAATTCTTGATTGTGGTGAATGCTCAACCATATTTGAGAAGATTGATGAGGCATGATGGCACATTCATATTGTGGTGATGATTCTCACAATGATGGGAAATCTTGATGGTCAAAATTTGGGGTATGACTGATGGCCCTATTTAATCTTCTTGGACCCGAAGATGTGAATGGCGAAGATATTCGAACATTCATGGTGCAAGAGGATTAAATATCGGAATACCCAAAATTTTGACGGTGGTTATGAATGGCAGTTTGCTCCACCATCTTATTTTGCTAAGCAATGATACTTAGAAAAGGGTAAAACTTCCCCTCGATCCTGGTCTTCAGCCACGGAACTGGTCTCAGTTTCTGAAATAAACTTCCCCTCGATCCTGGTCTTCAGCCAAGGAACTGGTCTCAGTTTCTAAAATAAACTTCCCCTCGATCCTGGTTTTTAGCCAAGGAACTGGTCTTAGTTTCTGAAATAAACTTCCCCTCGATCCTGGTCTTCAGCCAAGGAACTGGTCTTAGTTTCTGAAATAAACTTCCCCTCGATCTTGGTCTTCAGCCAAGGAACTGGTCTTAGTTTCTGAAATAAACTTCCCCTCGATCCTGGTTTTCAGCCAAGAAACTGGTTTCAGTTTCTGAATAAACTTCCCCTTGATCCTGGTCTTCATCCACGGAACTGGTCTTAGTTTCTTCTTGTCGAGTTTCTTCCTTGACAAGGAACGTTATGCGTAGTGGTTTTCATCAAACTTCTCGCCGAGCTATACTAGGGAGACGCCATTTGATGGAAAAAATTTGAGGTCAGACTTGCTGGGGACACCCATTTGTCTGAGCCATAGAGGTGTGTAAACTTCTCTGTTGGAGATGCCATTTGCTATCTCTACTGGGGAAAAACGAGTCTCTTGAAAGACTGTTTTTTGCTTGGGGATACTACATCATACTTTTCTTCGAGATCTTTTCGGAGAAATGCCATGTGATGTAATCCAATTTTGAGGTGTTGATGACTTCATTAACATCGACTTTTTTGGGAGAAAAACCAATGTATTGCTAAGAGTCTTCGGTTAAGAGGCTTTCTCTGGGGATTTTCTTTAATCCGGGAAAGCAAATAATATCATCTTCAATGGTGAAGAGTGATGTTCTAAAGGTGTATGTCGAATGTCTTCTTGCCTTTCAGAGGTTCAAGTTATCAAAGTGATCGAGGACTGTCTCCAATCCATAAATAAACTGGGGGAGAGATTGCTTAAATGATTCATTTCCTGACAAGGAAAGGACTTAAACCAGGATTTTGTCTTATTCGACGCGGAAAGGACAACTGACAACTTGATTGACAAGAGGACTTTATCACTTGGGAAATGAGTATGACCAGAGTGATATTAATGCGATATGATTATGAATGTGAATCAATTATGCATGATGTATGTATGTTTATGCTGACAAAACTTACGCGACATACAGACCGGTGAATGAACACGACTGGATACTCGGCCACTGCGGGGGATGAAAAGTATCATTGGTTCAAGATAGTAATCCTGCCTTGCTTAGGAGAGGTAGACCCTGTGGGGGTGAAAGAATCGTTCAATCGGTTTTAAGAAGTACGAACTCTGCCGAGGATCTCAGATGGGACATTACATCTGACATAGTTGATCCTTCATTCAGGTGTATTGGTTTAGAAGGAGTACTTTGATTCTGCACTCTGAGGTTCAATCACCTTCAGAGAAACTATCGATGTTCTTTTTGATGTTCAAAGTCAAAAGGAATTGCCATCTTTATTTTAAAGCAGAAAATTTTGATAAGTAAATTCATTTTTGTTTTATTTCAAGAATCGTTGATCGTGTTAAAAATGTCATTCTGTAAAGCTAAAACAAATGAGAATTGTAAACAAAAGCACTAGGGCTCAAATTTTATTGATAGGATGGAAATCAGCCAAGCGCGTGATCCCATAGAGTATTTACAAATTTTAGAAAATGGTAATTTACGGGAAAAGAGGCTACATTGAAACATAACGACCGTTATCCTTCTACCAACTTTGAATTCTGGACATCCTGAGCTTCTGTCGAAGATGACCTTGACTGGAAGTTTTTCGACGAATAGTGTTACCGCTGGGGGATTTCACCTTGTCGGACGTAATTACTTGCCATTAATCCCTAACTTTTGTCTGGATTGTATTTTGAGATTTCCAATCCATCGGGATGATTTTTTTTTGCTTATGTCTCTAATTTTTGCCTGGACCGCCTTTCAGGTTTTCAATCCACAGAGACGTTATTTTTTCATTTAGGCGAAGTATATCTTGACTAAGTCAACATTCGTGGGGTAGGAAAATTCCTCTCCATCCAAGGTTGTGAGTCTTAAGGCGCCGCCTGAGAAGGCTTTCTTGACCACATAGGGGCCATCGTAATTCGGAGTCCATTTGCCCCGGGAACCAGTGAGGAATGATTGTATCTTATTGAGCACAAGGTCTCCTTTCCTGAAGACACGAGGTTGAACCTTTTTGTCGAACGCCTTCTTCATTCTCTGCTGATACAACTGACCATGGCACAGAGCCGTTATTCATTTTTCTTCTATCAAATTCAGTTCATCATCTCGACTTTGACATCATTCGGCTTCTGTTATCTTAGCTTCCATCAATACCCGGATTGATGGGATCTCTACTTCTATGGGAAGCACTGCTTCCATGCCATATACTAGAGAGAAAGGGGTTGCCCCTGTTGAAGTGCGGACAGATGTCCGATAACCTTGAAGAGCAAAAGGCACCATTTCATGACAGTCTTTGTAGGTTACAACCATCTTTTGAACAATCTTCTTGATGTTCTTGTTAGCCGCTTCTACCGCCCCGTTCATCTTAGGTCGGTAGGGAGATGAGTTATGGTGTTCGATCTTGAACTCAGCACACAACTCTTTCATCATCTTATTGTTCAAGTTAGATCCATTGTTAGTAATGATCTGGCTTGGAACACCATAACGGCAGATGAGATTGTTATTGATAAATCGGACCACCACTTGTCGGGTTACATTTGCGTATGACGCTGCTTCGACCCATTTGGTGAAGTAGTCAATGGATACTAGGATGAACCGATGTTCTTTCTAAGCCTTGGGTTCAATCATGCCAATCATGTCGATTCCCCATATAGAAAAAGGCCATGGAGAAGAAAGAACATTGAGATGTGTTGGCGGTACATGGACTTTGTCAGCTTATATTTGACACTTGTGACACTTCCTCATGTATTTGTAGCAATCGGATTCCATTGTCAACCAATAGTACCTTGCTCTTAGAATTTTTCTCGCCATTGTGTGTCCATTGGCATGAGTGCCAAAGGATCCTTCGTGAATCTCTTTCATTAACATGTTTGGTTCTGGTCTGTCTATGCATCAGAGCAAGACCATGTCAAAGTTTCTCTTATAGAGTGTATCACCGCTCAGGAAGAAGTTGCCTGCCAGCCTTCTGAGAGTCTTTCTGTCTTTTCTTGATGCCCCAAGTGAGTACTCTTATTTTTGAAGGAAGCATTTGATATCGTGATACCAAGGTCTGTCGTCTATGACTGCTTCGATCGTGAA
This sequence comes from Lathyrus tuberosus, assembly GCA_022829125.1. NCBI lineage: Eukaryota > Viridiplantae > Streptophyta > Magnoliopsida > Fabales > Fabaceae > Lathyrus > Lathyrus tuberosus. Next base: position 1,889,917 of record JALAZF010000153.1, read on the forward strand.
GATATAAACAGGCCTTTCAAGGCGCATTACGTCAATCTTAGGTACACCGTTCCATTGACCTACACTAATCATGGAAGAGAAGGTGGCTAATGCATCAGCCATGTAATTTTCTTCACGGGGGATATGATGAAACTAGATTCTGTTGAAGAATAGTAACAACCTTCTCGCGTAATCTTTGTAAGGAATCAGTCCTGATTGGTATGTGTTCTAATTTCCTTTGATCTAATTGATAACCAGGGCTGAGTCCCCGTATACATCCAAATTTTTTATCCTTAAGTCAATAGCTTCTTCGAGACCCATGATACAAGCTTCGTATTCGGCCTCGTTATTTGTGCATTTGAACGTCAATCGGGCAGTGAAAGGAATGTGGGTATCCTGAGGTGTTATGATGATTGCCCCAATTCCGTTTCCATAATTGTTGACAGCTCCGTCAAAAATTAGTCCCCATTAGGAACCTGGTTCTGGCCCTTCACTGGGTAGCGGTTCATCGCAATCTTTCATTTTCAAGTACATGACATCTTCGTCTGGGAAGTCAAATCCGACTGATTCCTGACCGTGAATCGGTTGATGAGCCAAATGATCGGCTAAAATACTTCCTTTGATGGCTTTCTGAGCATGGTACTCGATGTCATATTCCGATAACAACATCTGCCAACGGATAATCCTTCCCGTGAGAGCAGGCTTTTCAAAGACGTACTTGATTAGGTCCATTTCGGAGATTAACCAAGTAGTTTGACAAATCATGTACTGGCGAAGACGTTTGGCTGCCCAAGCCAAAGCACGGCAAGTTTTCTCGAGCATAGTGTACCGAGTCTCATAGTCGGTAAATTTCTTACTCAAATAGTAGATGGCAGACTCTTTTCTTTTGGTTTCGTCTTGTTGGCCAAATACACAACCCATAGAGTCTTCCAAGACTGTTAGGTAGATGATTAGTGGTCTTCCTTCCACTGGAGGTGACAGGATTGGTGGATTCAACAGATACTCTTTGATGATGTCGAATGCTTTTTGGAAATCTTCTGTCCATACACAGCTCTAATTCTTTTTTAGTAGTTTGAAGATCGGTGCGCATGTCACGGTCATGAGGGATATAAACCTTGAGATGTAATTCAGACGTCCCAGGAATCCTCTGACTTGTTTCTCAGTCTTTGGTGAAGGCATTTCTTGAATTGCCTTAACCTTGTCAGGATCAACCTCAATTCCTTTTTGGCTAACGATGAACCCTAAAATTTTTCCCGAGCGGACACTGAACGTGCATTTGTTGGGATTAAAGCGGAGTTTGTACTTCCTCAGACGCTCGAATAATTTTAACAAGTGGGCCACATGCTCTTCTTCTGTTTTAGATTTGGCAATCATGTCGTAAAACAGAGTTGTCATGGCCCTTTGATAGGTTGCCCTGGCGTTCTTCAAGCCGAACGGCATTACCTTGTAATAAAAGGTGCCCCATGGGGTGATGAATGAAGTTTTCTCCATATCTTCCGGCACCATTTTGATTTGATTATAGCCCGAGAATCCATCCATGAAGGAGAAAATTTTGAACTTTGCAGTACTGTCTACCAGCATGTCTATGTGTGGTAAGGGGAAGTCATCCTTTGGACTTGCTTTGTTCAAATCCCTATAGTCTACACACATTCTGACTTTTCCATCCTTTTTCGAAACTGGCACTATGTTAGCTAGCCATTGAGGATATTCTGAGGTGGCGAGGAAACCCGCATCGACTTGTTTCTGCACTTCCTCCTTGATTTTGATAGCCATATCCGGGTAAGTTCTTCTCAACCTTTGTTTTATCAGAGGACATTCGGTCTTTAGTGGTAAATAATGTTCCACGATGCTGGTATTCAACCCTGGCATGTCCTGATAGGACCAAGCAAATACATCGGGAAATTCTTTGAGAAGTTTCATCAAACTTTCTTTGACAGTCGGACTGAGTAGTGCCCCAATCTTAACTTCTTTCTTTTCTTCCTCTGATCCCAAATTGACTGTTTCCAACGGCTCTTTGTGAGGTTCAATGGACATTTCCTCTTGCCTGAGTAGTCGGGAGATCTCCACTGGAATTTCTGCGTCCTCTTCTTCTTCAGCTTCAAATACCGGGAATTCAAAGTTGGGAGAAGGCATTGGATCGTATGTTTCAATGTGGTTTAAAACAAGCAATCTGCATGATGTGATGATTCGTTTTTAGAAGAGATAGAGAGAATGCAAGAGTGTGTGCAGTGTATTTTCTGAAAAATGCTCGTTATTATTTTGGGTTGTTTTAGGATTACCATTTTCTGAAAAACGAAAAGTGAAAACAACAATAAATGCGGGAGTGACAGAAAGACGTTTATTTATTTATGATTTTGTCGATTCTTGAAATATAGCCCTATATAACAAAACTCTGTCGCTTTGAGCGAAGCGAAGAGGAACATTTACAGAAAATTGAGCCCTATAAAAACATCTGTTTCACCTGGGCAGGGTGAAAGGTTAAAACAACGATGGCAACTACTTAGACTTATGGACGACTTTCGGGACATCAACAGCAACCCATTGATGACGAACTCCTCTGTGAATCACAAAGTCTGATACCTTCTTTCTTGGTTTGTCCTCAGAAATGACGCTGATTTCTGGTGGAGCAGGATCGTTGGAGTCTTCCTCCCAAGCAGAGTTGTCATAAACGAACTCTTCTGTTGTATCTTCCTTAGTGTTTTCACTCTCAAGAGGATCTCCCCATCCAGTTGGTTGGATGTCCTCGTATCTGATGCGAGAGCTTTCAGGAGTGGTGTACTTGACCAAGAAGTCGTACTTGCTACTCGGTTGTCCTAAGGTGTCCCATACTTCTGTGGGGATAGAGGATTCATCCTTCTCAATGACGTTGACCTCAGGAAAAGCATAGTTGATGAACTCTTATCTTGCAATCTTTACAGATTCATCGTTGTGCTGGATATCTTCGGAATGTCCTGAGTAATGATCCCGTGACTCGGTGGGGACGTGGGTATTCCTTTCAATATTACTCAGCTGATAGGCATCGTTTGGCTGACTCTTTTGCCTCGAGTCTTCTGGGTACGACTTCCAGATAGGCAAGTCATCCAGGGGATCATAATAATCTTGATCGAAGTTGTTCTTCATTAGATCATCTTCAAATGAGTTAGGTGGAGCACGAAATCCCTCAGGATCACAATCTCCATAGATCATTCGGACGTTTGACCTTGGTATATATCTCGGGCCCTGCTTGGGAAAACAAAATGGCATGTTTATTTCTTCCTGAGATATATAACCGTTGTCGTTGAGATAAGATTTCCATTCCTCGTCCGTATCGGAGGAGTCACTCTTATTGATGGTATGTACTTCTTGAGACACTGGGTGGAGGACGCCTCCACTGTGGAAGAAGTCCTGAATGGGATGAAAATTTTCATCTTTCTTGGAAGTCTGGGTACAGGCTGAGGAGAAACCAAGACCTTTCTTTGTCTTGTTATCCATAGAAATTATGAGTTGTCCTCATCCTTTTATGTTATTACTCTTGATCACTTCGAGAACATCTTTGTATGAGGAAATCGACGTCCCTTTTTCTGATTGATTCTCATTGCACACTGAAAGCGTTTGAAACTGGGTTCCAATGACCTCCCCGGGTTCTACGGAGGAGAATGATGATAAGTTGCTTACTATTAATGCTTGCTCTCTACAGACTGTGACTAGCTTGTCATTCTTGATGAACTTCAGCTTCTGGAGAAGTGTCGAAGTGACTGCCCCAGCTTCGTGTATCCAAGGTCTTCCTAATAAACCGTTGTATGCGGTCCGGATGTCCATGACCTGCAAAGTGACTTGGAAAGTGTGAGGACCGATGGTTATGGGAAGATTAACTTCGCCGATAACTGTTTTTCTGGATCCGTCAAAGGCTTTGACGCTGACCTCGCTGCCTCTCATCAGGGCTCCTTGAAATGATAGTCGCATTAGAGTTGATTTTGGTATAACATTCAAAGACGATCATGTGTCTACCAGTACGCTGGCTAGAGCATCGTCCTGGCAGGTGGCTGTAAAGTTAAGCACCATATTGTGATTTTTGCCTTCTTTCGGCAGTTCTTCATCACTGAATCCTAAATTGTTGCAGGAAGTGATGTTGGAGATGATGTTGTCAAACTGTTTTACCGTCACATCTTGTTCTACGAAAGGTTTCTCCAAGACTTTCTACAGGGCTTCCCTGTGAGCTTCGGAACTAAGCTGGAGAGATAGCACAAAGATTCTTGATTGAGTTTGCAACAGTTGGTCCACAATGTTGTACTCGCTCTTCTGGATGAGCTTCAGCATCTCATCGCTATTTTTTACCAGTTCTGGATCACTAGATTTCCCGACTGGTTGATTGGGAACTTCTGTTTGAGGTTTCTACTCTTTGGCGGGTTCTCCAACTCCTCTGTTGAAGATCTGGTCGCTCCGTGTTACTCGACTGATGTCGGTAATGTTTACGACGGAGAGTAATGGAGTTTCCTTTCCATTTTCGATGGTTGTTAAACCGTACTTGTAAGGGATAGCCTTTTCCGATTTGTACGGTATTGGTCCTGGCAGGTAGATAACCACAGGAGCTTTCTGATTTTTCTGACCGTTATAGGCAACCTCAATTAGTTCCTGTTTGGGAACTTTTCTGCTATCAAGAGGAACTCTTGATTCATCGAGTAGAGGGATTATGCCGTAAACGTCTTTGATCCTCCCATGATTGGAGATTATGACAACGTTTTTGCTTTGATCAGGGAGATAGTTTTGTATCACGTTGATCGACCCAGAACTTGAACATGGTCGAATCTCTTTCTGGTCCAACTGATTTTGAAGAGCCACTCGTACGAGGTAGCATCCTTGGTTGTTCTCTGAACAAACTCTACAGCGCTCATAGTTGTGGGGTGGCACCCGGTCTCACCCACTTTGTATGCAGTGCAACTTTACTAGATCTGTTTCCATCGAGCGGACATCCTGACTTTGATGCCTATCAAGACTCTCGTCAGTCATACTAATCTATTGTGTAGCTTCATCCAAGTATATTGGAAGCCACCAGTGGTCCAATAAGTGTTGAAGTGATCTTTGGACAAGCACACACCCTTGGTCGTCTTCATGGCATTGTTCACAGTCTAGATAATCATGTGAAGCCAGAAAGCCGAGCCTGACTTGCTTAGCGTGTAATTCTACCAGACTAGTATTCATCAAGCGTATGTCAAAGATTTGAACCATATTGACTTGATGGTTATTTCTCTCATGGTAGTCTTGGATCCATCCGAGATCTATCTGACATTGGAGGGCCTCTTGTACAAAAGAGCATCCCTGATTGCTTATTAAGTAGATTAGACAAGTGTAATAGTTGTGCCGTGGCAGATTATGATATTGACTTTGCCTTGAGTGCATCACCACCAAATTGACGTTCATCGCAAGAATGTTGCGGTTCTGATCAATGTTGGGATGCGTATGGGCCATGTGGACTTCATGGATTCGGTGGTCCTGGATCCAACCCAGATCCATCTGTTCTTGTAGAGGTGATTGCACTACGGAACACCCCTGATTATTCTTTGAGTAGATATCACACTTGTGATAATTGTGAGGTGGCACATGACCGTACCCGCTCTGTCTACAATGCATCCTGACCAGATTGGTTCCTAATAGAAGTACATCATGAATTTGATAACTGCGCCTAAACTCTTCTTCTATTAAATTTACGGCAGTCTTCTCATATTGCAGCAATGGGTTTGTCTGAACATTTGGATTGGTATTCTTAAAAGATAAGATCCCGTTCCTGACAAGCTTATATACAACAGACTTGAAGCTGAGACAGTTCTCGATGTTGTTCCCTGGTCCTCCTTGATTGTAAGGGCAAGTTTGATCCGCTTTGAACCAAAAAAGTGGATTTTCCGGTACTGTAAGAGGAGACCTGGTTTGGACGTGCCCCTTGGCCAGTAAGAGTGGAAATAGTTCTGCGTACAACATCGGTATAGGGTCAAACCCTGGTGGTCCTGTCGTACGATTATTATTGTTGTATTGTGAACGAGCCTGCTGAAGAGGTTTTAGCATCCTTTGCTGATACTGTTGTTAACCTGGTTGGCTCTGAGCAACCTGAGGTTGATAAGTCAGAGATGGCGTAGGGTTGATAGAGGGAGTTATCGCCGTTACTGGTTGATACCTTCGCCTTTGCTTTCCGAGAGAGATATTATTAATATCTTGCTCTTTTTTCTTTGGGAAAGCACTACCGTATCTCTTAGCACTGTTAGATGGCTCTGCAACTTTGACCAATCGTCCTTCTTGAACTGCTTCTTCAAGGCGTACTCCCATGTTCACCATCTCAGTGAAGTCACTGGGTGCACTGGCAACCATTCGATTGTAATAGAATGAGCTCAAGGTTTTCAAAAAGATCTTGGTCATCTATTTTTCCTCAAGAGGGGGACAGATCTGGGAGGCAATTTCACGCTATCTCTGAGCATATTCTTTGAAAGTTTCTTTGTCCTTCTGCAACATTGCTCTGAGTTGATCTCTATCTGGTGCCATGTCCAAATTGTATTTATACTGCTGAACGAAGGCAGCACCGAGATCTCTGAAAGTACTGATCTTGGTGCAATTTAAACCCATGTACCATTTAAGTGCGGCACCGGTTAAACTGTCTTGGAAGTAATGGATCAGTAGCTGTTGATTTTCTGTCTGAGTTGACATCTTTCGAGGGTACATCACCAAATGACTTTGAGGGCAAGAGTTGCCTTTGTATTTTTCAAAGTCATGCACCTTGAATTTGTGTGGGATCTTTACATTAGGGACCAGACAGAGGTCTGCGGCGTCCTTTCCAAATAAGTATTGACCGCGAATGGCATGCAATTCCTTCTGCATTTCCAAGAATTGTTCCTGGAACTCATTCATTCTTTCGTACATGTCTTTGTTTCCACCAGAAATTACTTGTGGAATCTGTCCTTCCGAGACAGTATGTACCACTGGTTGCGGTATAGACATTACAGCGGTGATTCTTGGCGCTTCAGGGTCCAGAAGTCTGTAACCTTCAGGAGTTGCTGTTATAAACCTTGCGTCTTCATTTTCCTGAAGTTTGTAACCTTCAGGCCCAGTGGTTCCTACTGCAGTTTCTTGGTCTTCAGTGATCGGCGGGATATATCCTTCAGGGACAAAGTTGAGAGGCATGCCCCAGGGGCGACCTTTAGGCATGTTGTACCGAGGATGATTCTCATGCGTTTCCATAATGGGCGTAGATGTGATCTCTGAGATCACAATCCTTTGTTGTTGCCTCTGAGATGCTTCCAGGGATTGGATGTCATTGTGAAGTTTTTCCAAACTTTCCTTTAAAGCGTCGACTTCTTCTCTCAGCTCTCTGTTCTCTTCCTCGGGATCATCCATTTTCTTTTGTCGATTGGCCCGAGTATTGTACGAGTGAGACAGTTTGACTCTAGAATCGTGACACATACGTGAGACTCGAAGATAAGAAGAACGTGTTATGTGAGAATGATGAATGATATGCAAAGACGTATTTTAGTTTTTAATCAAAAAGAAACTTCAACAAATAGATTGCAAATATCATACAGTGGGGGATACCCTTTTTATTGAATTCGAAAGATTGCAGTATGTTACGAGGAAAAGTACAGTATTTTACAAGTGTTGAAAGGAAAATGGCTAAGCTCATGGATCCTGAGTTCTCTCTGAAGAGAGCTCAGATGCTGGTTTCGGTATTTTCCTTTTCTTTGACCGGAGTTCTTCAGCCGTTGTTGGGTCGTCAGTCCTTTGCCAAGTGAAAAGAGCGAGAAAATTTCTTCGGTCTTCTTGACTCTCTATAACATGCTGCTCTAATATCTTAATTAGAGCATCCTTCTCCTTTAACAGTTCCTGAATCTTAGTACACTTCACGTTGAGGATTCAGAACTTATTTTCCCAAGAGCTCATTTCACATTGAACTTTGTTGAGAGCTACCTGGAGTTTTTCCGTATCAGACATGAAATAAAGGACAAATTCCTTTAATGGAAAAACTTCTTGGCGAGGGTAAGGCATTCTCAGCTTGAGGGCTCTAGTTTGCACCCAGTGGAGATAAGGCTCCATGGAGGTACAGTTTGGTTTTCCTAGAGACTCTCTTCCTTTCCTGTGAATATGTTACCAAGCATGCACTATTTCCTTCTTTAGTGCCCTGTCATTTTCCCCTTCCTTGAAGAAAAGACCTTCCAGATGAACATTATGCGGAATATTCTTCATCGGGTATCTGAGTTGACGGCGAACTAAAATTGGATGATAGTTGATTCCTCCTTTAGTTCCAATGAGGGGTATGTTAGGGAAATTTCCACATCTGTCGATGATCTATATCCCCTCATAAATCCTATTATACCAATCTATGTTAGAGTTGGTAAGAGACATAATCCTTTGTGACCAACGTAGAGTACTCTTGTGATCCCAAAAAGCAGCAGACTTGGGTAAATGGGAAATGAACCATTTGTAGAGTAAGGGTACACAGCATGTGATCATTCCTCTGCTGTAAAAATTCCTTAAGTGTACAGAATGATAAGCATCCGCGAGCAAAGTTGGTACGGGGTTTCTAATCAGAAATATCTTAACAGCGTTGGTATCAACGAAGTTGTCAATGTTGGGAAAGAGGAATAACCCATATATGAGTAGGACAAAGATATCTTCAAAAGCGGTGACGTTTCCTATACTGGCAAAGTATAGAGCTTTCTCTGTCAAGAACTTAGCGGGTAAACCCTGGATTCCTCCTTTAGTGGTCATGTGAGTCCTGACTTCTGACTCGTCCAAAGAGATTGCTCCTGCAATGACCTGATTCTTTGGAATTTCTTCCAGTTCAGAAAATAGAGCTCGATCAGTGATAGGTAAATCAATCAGGTGAGAGTACGCCTCCAATGTTGGTGCTAGTTGGTAATCTGGAAATGTAAAACAGTGATAAACTGGATCGTAGAACTGGATTAGTGTAAACATGATTCCTTCAACTACGTGGACCTTTAATAGAGACAATAACCCTACATGCTTAGCTCTGAAAGCATCAGGGTTGGTAATCATCCTTGCTAACCTCCTTAAATCCTCTAGTTTCGAAGCCTTGAAGGTGTACTTGTGCGTCTTTCTTCTACCGAAATCCATAACGCAATCTCTCTGATATTTACAATTATTGTTTTAGTTTATTTTAAAGAAAAGAAGAGATTTTTTCTTTTTTTAAGAGTTTTTTAGATGAATGCATGAATGCAGTACACAAAAACATTGAAAAAATATGGGTTTAAAGGTTCAACGTCACGAGCATGGAGTCATGGCTCTACCCATCCCCAAAGGTTGTACTATTTTGGTCAATTTTTGTACCTGTAGAACAGGTTCCACGTTCCCAAAATCATTGACCCTTCCTAGGGATATCAACAGTAAGCTGGTTCACCCGAGCAAGCTGTAGCATCCTAGGATGAATCTCATTTGAGTGTAGTATCGCGTATCAACTATTTTCGATAGTCACCGCACTACCAAATGGTCATAGGGTTAATGTCTACTAAATGCTCAGGGTCACGGGTGCCGCACTGGGAAAACTCTGCTTTCATGACAATCGGTCGTTCAACAGTAAGTATCCACACGGGCCCTCGCCTGATTTGGTGGTCGACCAGGATCGTTTGTTCGAGATTCACTCCCTACAAGTCCACCCGTCTATGTCACCCTTATCTTAGGGTTCTTTCAAACTTTCCACATGCGTATCAATCGCATTCCCATTGACAGAAAAAATAAACACGAATATTAAGTAGGAAAAGCAGTAAATATATATATATATATATATATATATATATATATATATATATATATATGTAGTATGTAGAAAATTTCTAACAACCTAGACCTCTTAGGAATTCTAATCCTAGTTAGACTCCCCAGCAGAGTCGCCATTTTTCTGTTGGGAAAATGGCGATTAAAGCCTAAGACTCCCCAGCAGAGTCACCATTTTTCTGTAGCGTGCGATTTTTTTCGGTGACGAGACCACCATATCGCCATTGTTGGAATTGGGTGCTACTTTCTGATTTCTTATTTATCCTATGAAGCTGGAAAGGAAGGGGAAGCTATCTAAAACTAACCTTGCACGCAGATGATTTCTTTACCAAATGCTTTAAGAGATTGGGGGGTCCGGGGTCAGGTTATACAATGGGGAGTTGTCACTTACCCATCCTATATATGGTTATCCATAGATTGTTAGCAATTTCTACTGTTTTCTATTTACTGGTGTTTATCTGTTTAGGGTTGGAAAAGTTTCTCCTTTGGGAATGTTTGAGAGAGTGTATTTTTGTTGATGTCGGGTTTTTTTCGATGTTTTTGGTAAGGTACTGGACCTAAGGTTTTTGATTGGTGTGCTCGCTAAGATTTCGCAATCTTATGCCTACGTATTCCCATTAAAGAAAACAGGGAAATCAGAGCAATCGTAGTTCCTCCTATTCTATGGGAGGAAAAGATGTTTGGTGTCTTGTTCAAAGCCCAAGATTGAAGCTAAAGGGTTATTTGTGTCTTATTCAAAGCCCAAGATTGAAGCTAAAGGTTTGACTGAGAGAGAAGTTGTCATCTCTAAAGGGAGATATCTTATATGTTTATCACAACTGTTGGGTGACTGATTATAAAGGAGAATTACTTTAACTGGGATATGTGAATCCATCAATGCCATAATTTCCTTTATAGGGGATTTGTCCTGAAGGAGAAAACTTTAACTCAGTGTTGAGCAATGTCATTTTTCCTTAGGAGTTTTTCATGCTAAGAGAGGGACATTGGCTTGGATGTAAATAATCCAGAGGCTTGCCACTTACAACAATTAGATGAAAGAAAGGGATTTACCAGGATAAGAGATGGACTACAGCTTGGATTTTTAAAACAACAAATGTGCCACTTACAGCACTTATCTGGAATTAGGTTTGTTTTGATTTGTCTGTTTTGATATGTGATTGTACAGAGAAATATCTTCCTACAGAGAATTTTTATTTCCTCTGAAGGGGGTTAGTTTTTGTGTGCCTTGATCAAAGCCCAAGGTTGAAGCTAAAAGGTTGGTTCTATTAGGGAGCTTTATATCTGTCTTGTACAAAGCCTAAGATTGAGGCTGAAAGACTGACTCAACAAGAGAGTGTTTTATTTGTCTTGTACAAATTCCAAGATTGAGGCTAAAAAAGAGATTGACTCTACTTAGGGAGGTCATTATGCAAAGCCTAAGAGGAGGTTGAAAAAGGGGAGATTGACTCTTTTGGGGAAATCATTATACAAAGCCTAAGAAGAGGCTAGAAGGAATTGACTCTTCCAGGGAAATATTTTGTCTGTCTTATACAAAGCCCAAGATTGAGGCTAAAAGAGATAAATCTATTGATGAGAGGTCTTATCTATCTTTTACAAAGCCCAAGATTGAGGCTAAAAGAGGATTGACTCCACTGGGGAGATTTTATATGTGTCATGTACAAAGTCCAAGATTGAGGCTAAAAAGGGTTAAGTGACTCAGCTGGAGAATATTTATAGGTGTCTTGTACAAAGCCCAAGATTGAGGCTAAAAGGTGCTGAGGGATGATCATTATACAAAGCCTAAGAGGAGGCTGGGGAATTTCTCATATAAAGCCTAAGAGGAGGCTAACTTCTGCTGAGGATTATTGAGATCTATAGGCAGATCCAACTTGGGGAATCAACTCTTGCTGAGGATTACAGAAGAGTTGAAACATCAGAAGCCTTGAGGTCCTGATTGAGGTTTATTGATGATGATTTTACCCTAGTTAGGGAAATGATCAGGATTCTTTCCTGTGTTTTTAGGGAACTCGAGGGTTTCTGGAGGTCCAAAAGGGGGTGAGACTGTCCAAGTTTATTGGTATGAAGAGGTTAACTCTTAACTAGAGGATGATCATTGCATGATGCCTAAGAGGAGGCTGAGACTATCCAATTCTGCTTGTACAAAGCCCAAGAGGAGGCTGGTTTTTAAGGGATGAGTGTCAATCCTAAATTGGTCTGATATTCTGACACTTTGGAAGACTGCTCTAACAAAGGATGACTAAGTTCTGTCCTATACCTGTAGGAGGTCTTTGGGTCCTTGTACTAAGCCCAAGAGGAGGCATGAGAACTTCTAAGAAGCCTGAGGGTCCTTGTACAAAGCCCAAGAGGAGGCTGAGGATGCTTTTAGGAAGCCTGTGGGTCCAAACCTAAGAAAAGTTCAAGAAAGGTTTCACCGGGAATAATCCTTTCTTTAGTGAACAGTAATAGGGTTTGAAGAAATTCAAGAGAGGTTTCACCGGGAATTAATCCTCTATGGGGGAAATGAATTTCTTTGACAAATTTCTAGATAGTGACAGTCTTGAGAAAAGTTTCACCGGGAATAATGTTTTTCTCTGTTCCATATTGTATAAGCACAAGAGGAGGCAAGACTGTATCTGGAATTTCCTATGTGGAACTAGTTTTGACTGTGTTGAAAGAGTGACCACTGGTTTGATCTAATCCTAGACCTAATTGTCGGGGAAAACTCTAAGCAGATAATATACAGGCATATATACAGATGGAATATATATAAGCAAGTATGTAAAAGTGTGTAGTAGGACTTACAGGTGAGCAAGCTTCCAGCATTATAAACAAGTATATATCAATAAGTATGTAAAAGAAAGCTAATAAAACTTACAGGTGAGCAAGCTTCCAGTGTTACAGCTGTATGGTTAGTTATTCAGGAAACTAAAGAAAGTTTTGATAACAACTATGAATTTGAATCTAAGTCAAAAGGGAAAGTTATTTTGAAAAGAAGATTGGGGCTTATACTCAAGGAGAGACCCAGAAATAACAGTGATCGCATCATTGTTTTGAAAATTGTATCAGGACTTATACATTGACCGAGGCCTAAATCTATTGTATTTACAAAAGAGGTTGGGTCTTACACTCTATTAGAGGCCCAAAGTGTTTGAAAAAAGAAGAAAAATGGGACTTACAACACAAGGGAATGCCCAGATGAAAATGTTTTGAAAACGACGGTCGCGCCGAGATTTTTTAACGTACTGGGACTTATACAATGACCGAGGCCCAAAAAGATTTTTATTTACAAGGGATGGGTCTTACACTCTATTAGAGGCCCAAAGTTTATTTGTGTACAAGAGATTGGGACTTATAACTCAGAGAGAGGCCCAATGAAAGACAGTGATCACACTGTCGTTTTAAGAATCACAGAGGGACTTATACAATGACTGAAGCCCAAAAAGGTTTTCTGTACAAAGGGATTGGACTTACACTCTATTAGAGGCCCAATAGTGTTTGAAAAAAGAAAATAGAATGGGACTTACAACACAAGGGGAGACCCAGATTATTGTGTTTTGAAAATGGCGATCGCGCCGAGATTTTCTTAAAATCGTATCGGGACTTATACAACAACTAAGGCCCAAATTATTTTATTTACAAAAGGATGGGACTTACACTCTACAAAGAGACCTATAGAGTTTAAAAATAAGTTTGAAAAATTAAAATTAAAAAAACCCTAATTTTAATCAAAAATATATTTTTTCAAAGGAAATTAAATATAAAATGATATAAAATATAAAAAATATTCAAAAAAAAAAGTTGTGAACTTTGAAAAATGTTTTGAAAAATCATGTTTAATCACATGAAAGCTTGAAATTCAATCGGTTTTGAAAAATCAAGGTGAGAATTTCATTTAAAAATGTTAAAAAACAATAAAAATGAAATTATTTACAAAAATTATAAATATATTAAATAAATAATATAAATTTTATTTTTTTGTAAATTAAATAATTTAACATTTTTGTGACTTTTTAAAAAAAGAACCAATCAAAAATGATAAAAAATGAGAGAGAAATTAATTTTTGAAATCAATTAAATAAAATATCAAAAATTCAAATGTTTGAAAATTTGAATTATGGCGCCAACGGTCACTTTCTTCTTCCTCGTGACCGCGCCATGGGTGATTTGTGTTTTCTCACTTTTCTCTCTGATTACTCAATGGTTTTGCACGATTCAAACACCAATCTTGTTCGTTTTTGAACAAGGATCACAACCATATATATTAATTGCATTTATATTAAGTGTGGAGTGAGAAATCAAAGGATAACCTCAAGAACCCTAATTTCAGCATGAACACAATGAAATTCCATATAGGATTGATTCATGGCAATTGATTGAGGGTTATAACTCTACATACATGCAAAAACAAGATGGTAACTCACAAATTCATTTATGATGCATGGAATATAGAGTTTGATGGCTTCAGGCTTACCTCTTGCAGCTGGTGATCGAGCTTGATAATGGAGGTGTTACATATGTGTTCTAATGATCTGGACAGTTTCCTTAGGTGCCAAAGAGTGTGTTTGAATGCTTGGAGTGGATTGAAATGAGCTGGAACTTGATGTGGCACCTCAACTACAAATCTGCTAAAAGCTTGTGCAAATGGGGTACTGCTTTTGGATTTTGATGTTCCAGATGTATGTTATGTGTTTGAATCACTTACATATGATGTATGTGAGGTGTTTGCATCATTGGTTTGGACAAAATTGTTCTCAAATGCAAAACCCGATAGTGACTTGCAAGAGAAGGTGTTTTTTGGAGTGAAAGAGAAAATTTGAGGAAAGCATCAATTTGGGTGCTTTGGTGTACTCAAACTGATCAGAATTGAGGTATATTTATAGTGCAACAAGCTTGTTTTGGCATCAATAGTGAACGGCAGCTGGGATCAGATTGCATTGAATGCTTTGGTTCCTTGGTCAGGGTCTCCTCTAGCCATTGACTTGTGCCAAACTTTGCAAGTTTAGGTCCTCTAATATTTGGATATGTCTTGACTTATTTAGACTAGTTTGTGGCTCATTCATGCCACTCCAATGCATCACTTTAATGCTTGATGCCAAATTTGAATTTCAAGATCCCTTTTCATGATGATTTTGCACATGGAAGGCTAGGTTCTTGGCATTTTGTGTTATGGATCAGATCATTCATTCATTTGTGTTGTAATTGGATAGAATTTGAATGATCAAAGTGTTCAAAATCAGTCTAAGGAATCGCGAGGTGCAAGTTTGCACCAAAATCTGTCTTGAAAACAGTTGCAGCAAGGCAACTTGGGAGATCCATAACTCCAAGCTCAAATGGAGTTTGATTGAGTTCTTGGACATTTTGGAAAGCTCTCGTGACATACTTTAACTTTTTTGTTCATCAATGGACCTGGTTCAACTTGGATCAAGGTGAAAAATGTCCTCAAAGTTTGAAAAAAGTGAAACACATTTTGACTTTTGAAAATTTCACTAAGTGTTGGAAAAAGTGGTCATTTTCACTTTTTGTGATTTTGATCAATCCGTAACTCAAAATCCATGAGGATTTTGAACTTCTTGTAGTTGACACTTTTAAAGTATGTAAGATGAACTTTCATTTGAGCTTTAGATGGAAGAAAAAGGCCTTAGGGTTTGGGAGTTATGACCTTGCAAAGTTGGTACCAAAGCTATTTTGTTCCATAACTTAGAAAAATTTAAGTTTTCTAAGGTTGCCCCTTTTGCAAGAAAGCTCACTTTTCTTGATTTTTTCTTAATGAATGATGATCAAAATCATACATTAACATTGGTCTTGACTTAGGGGAACCATATTTGTGAAAAATTCGAAAAAGTCAAACTTGATTTTGGGCACAGTTGACTTTTTGTCAGATGAAATCCAAACTTTGTAATCCTTTGTGCAATCAAGTGCTTGACCTAATTCAAACCTAATGGATGGGTTTCATAGGTGTTATAGGGTGTATTGAATCATGTTCCAAGGTTTGGGATGTCTTGATCAAAAGTCAAAGGTACAATTGACTTTTTCTTCAAAACCCTAATTGTGGTCCAGATAAAATTGAAACTTGTGAACCAAGATTCTTGGATCAATCCATTATTGTAAATGGATCAATGTTGTGTATTTTAGGCCCTCAAATCATGTCTTGAGGCCTTGGCTCATACTTTGCTCCAAAAGTCAACTTAGGGGTGAATTAGGTCAAGAAACCCTAATTCCTGGTTTTTTTATGAATGCATCCCTTGAGGCTAAATTGACTTGATGATTGGGTCCATAAGGTCCCTTGGAGTATCTTGGGTTGTGCTTTGAAGCATTGTCTTATTCCCAGAGGAAAATTTCCATCTGGAGGCCTTGGTCGACCAAAACCCTAATTTGGTGACACTGGCGATCTTGAGGCTTGATCCACTTGGAATGCTGCACTCCTGTGCCTGATTCTTGATGTGGGAGTCCTCTTGATCCTTTATGGGTGTTGGAGAGGTTTAGAGAAATTGAATATCATGTCATTTCTTGATTGATCATTTTCCTGAGTGCTCTGAGAGGGCTTAAAACCCTAATTCTTGATTGTGGTGAATGCTCAACAATCTTTTTAGAAGATTGATGAGGCGTGATGGCACATCCATATTGTGGTGATGATTCTCACAATGATGGAAAATCTTGGTGGTCAAAATTTGGGGTATGACAGGTGTGAGAAAGATTAACCCAATGGTGCACACATTAATAAACTAGGTCTAGCCCAACTATAACTAAGATCTAAACTTAAAAAATAAAATAATTATCATAATTATTATAATTTTAAAAGACAACTAAGCATAATAATAAAATAAAAAAGAAACATAGAAATAACAGATATATGGGGCGGCACACTTACTAAATGGATTTCTAAAATTTTAGTAATTAAATTAAAAGAAAAGGAATTAAATAAAACAATGTTTAATGACTCATTCAACAAAATGTGAAACTCCGCCTATATCTACTCGTTTCTCTCATGCTCAGTTACAACATCTAATTCAAAAAAAAAAAATCAATGAGAAAAAAAAAGGAAAATACACTCTCATGCTCCTCTCTCATACTTACTGCTTCATTGACTCTATCACTCATTCTTGAACAACAAATATTCCAACTTATTTCATAAACAATAAGTACATAATTTTTTTACATTTTTACATTCACATAACTCTTTATATAATAATAGTAATAATAACAATAACAATAGTAATAAAAATACTAGTAATAATAATATTAGTAATAATCTATAACAATATATAAAGGCAATACATTATTTTGCTGTAGCCTTTTTCCTTTATTCTTAAATTACCCTTTTAAGTTAATTTTTTCTTCTTTTAATCTAACTGCTACAAGTTTGTTTTTGATCTATTGTGTTTGGGTTGGTTTTCACACTCCCATAATTTCCCTCTAACTTCCTCTCAAACTACCCTTATAACTAATTCGAACTTACTACGTTTAAGAAAAACACTTTCAACAATTTTTAGGCATTTAGTTAACAAAGCAAGAAAAGAAGTTACCATATGGGATAAGCAACTTCCAACATGGAGATAAAAAAATTACAAACAAAGAGAAATTGTTCTTTTAGAAACTTTGGTGAATCTATTATTTCATAAAATTCAGTATTTTGTAAGTTTTCATTTACTCTTTGGTCTCTTTTAAATTTAAGTGATTCTTCATCCTTTGCATTTTTTTCTATAACAGTTCTCAGAAGAAAAAATTAACCATGGTTCCAGAAGAAAAAAAAACTGCTATGTTATGCACAAACGTTCTATCATGAATGGATATGTTTTTCCAAATAGTGTAATGCAATCACAATTTGTTTCCATATAAAGATGAGTGTCCCTATGTTTTGGATTTTTCAATCACCATATTTATTTGGATTTTTTCTATTCTCTATATATCTATATTGGTCATGTGACAAAGGTTTTATTATTATTCTATGTAAAAAAAAATAAAATTACTATTAAAATATTAGTTTTTATTTCGTCATAAAAAATGTACTAGGATAATATTGAAATGGGAGGAGAGTCATTTGATAATTTTATTTTTCAAATTGACGTGCACCATTATATCCTACAAATTATAAAAAAGAAACCTCCACATTGTTGATTCGCATAAAAACCAGTTAAATTAATAATATAACTGCATCACATAACCACATCATATAAATTTAAAGTAATGTGGTTTTTCCAAATTTCTTTTTCTCATGTCTTCTTCTACATTGTATTCTTTATTCTCAAACTGAAACAAAAATTAATATTTTTTACCATTTAAGATGTTTAGAGAAACATACTTGACTGATCAAAACTTCTTAGCCACTGTTAAGGATAACACAAGATTATGGTATGTAATACATTATAAAGTTTGTATAGTAACATAAAGCTTAGTTTGTTTTTAAATATATGATGATGATCATCATGATGATGCGTTGAGTTCATGAATCATGTATTAACAGTAATTCTTAATGTATGTTTGGATTGATGTTGAATAATGACATGATTTTGACATACTATGCTTTAAAACATTAATAAAAACCAAATTTACTAACAATTCAAAAGTTCTCTTAAGGTTTCACTCATTTGTTGTCTCTCATTTGGTTTTTGGTCACGGTTGTTTGCTTTTTTAAAAAGGTATTTGATTAAAAAAATATTTTTCTTTTAGAATATAAACTTAGAAACTAGAGTTTTTGTTTGTGGTTAATGTCTATTTTGAGTTATGTTTGAATGTCGTATTTGTTCTATTGTTTGTTAGTGAATTTTATAATAGATTATATATATATATATATATATATATATATATATATATATATATATATATATATATATATATATATATATATATATATATATTTGTTTGAAAAATGTGTTGTATATATACATATTCAGTTTTTGATTCATTGATAAAATCATTAGAGTTAATACATTGGTTGGGATAATGTCATACTGTATCTATAGTACACGACACATTCATTTTTGTATTATAATTTTTTTTAAATACTACATTTAATTTTATAGATAAAATAATATAATAGAAAATATCTGTAGTCATGATTTAAGAGAATGTCAAAGAGAAAGACGAACACAAAATGCAAGAGATCGAAGGCAGCGGATTAGTGTTGAGCAAAGACAACAAGAATTAGCTAGAAGACGTTCGAATTATAGACAAAATAAAGACAAAGGAAAACAAGTTCAAACATCTAATACTTCTAATATGAGAACCATGATGTCATTTCAAGACTTGACGAATGTCAATCTTGCTTCTCGATTTTATCCTAGAGCTCATGACAGTGAAGCTGGACCGAGTACCACACATGTCAGTCACATTCCATCCCCAAGTTAGAAACTTTAATTTATGTTATAAGTTATACTTTTATTTATGTATTCAACTTTAATTTATTTTTTATTTTAATTTAAATTATTTAGAAAAAAAAAATTGAATGAAAGAGGCTTGCAAACCGCCATATAACAGTTAGTAAAAGAGAAGTTAAAGTTTAAAATAAAAACTGAAAAGGGTATAATTGGAATAAAAATAGGTTACACCAAAAGCAAGTTTTGCCTTTATATATGTTATAGATATTTAAAAAAATATCAATTAATTATATCATTGTTTGTTTCTTCCATCATTTTCTCTTCAAATTTTCTTACAGTTTCTTTTTGAATTATTTGTTTGACAAATTGCTTACGAGAATTTATTTAATAAATTGATGCTTCCATAGAGAAAGAAGATACCACCACCTGTGCTGAAGAGACGTTGTTCAATTTTCTACCATTTATCTTCTTCCCCATTCCCTCTCTCCACCATATACTTTTTTTTTTAATTATTTATTTATTCATAAGTTTTTTTCTTTGTCTGCAAAGAGAATTGGACGTATGAAAAAAAATGGAACAACGACAATGTGGAAAAGAACCCATTTTAAATGCACCTGAATATTATCCACTAACTATTGTTTTTTAAGTGTGAACACTATAATACATTTTTTTTTCTTTATAGTTAATTTTTTGATAACTTCTATACTACCTTAGTAAGTTTTCTTTTCTTTTTCAATATCGAAAACAGAGAGATAATGTAGAGATTAAATTTTTTGTTGTTTTTTCATTTATTAGTTTTATTTTGTTATTTATTTGAATTAACACAAACATAAGAGAAAAAGAGAAAAAAAATATGAAAAGATAGAGGAATAAGAGAAAGAAGAAGGGAAACAAGGAAGTGGAAGATAAGAGAGTAATACCTATGATCCCCTTTCTATATACATTCTGTAAATAGTTGAATACAAATTAAAAAATTGTATGGTTTGTGAACATATGAAAATCGAATTGGATTTTCCAAAATTTCATGTATTTTATTCCTTCAGCTTACTAATTTATATTAAATTATTAAAAATTTAACTTTTCTATACGGTCAATTTCATGAATTTTATTCTTTATACAATTTGAAAAATCCCAGATTAATAAATACTATTTAACCTCTACTTTGTTTTCCTAAAAATATATAGGCAAAACTTAGTTTTCAAGTATCATTAAATACATAAAAAAATGCTCACACATTGATTCACATTTTAGTTTCACGAAATACCAAGATTATATTGTATTTTTTATATGATAACTAAATATAATATTATTTTACTTTGATATACAGCCAAACTAGAACACAGTGAAGTCTTCCAATTATGTAAGGAGTTGAGACAAAAGAATGTTGAAAATTACTTCGACATAAAAATAAGTTATAATTAATAATTTATTTTATGATTTTATTATTATATTATAATCAATCAATTAGGTCATACTTATTCTCATCATTCTTATGATTATATGTAATAAATTTTAGATAGAAGACTTTGAAGATAAATGGAACACGTGGAAGGATGAACAAACAATTTCAGCCATCGACAAACTTGACAATAAGGTGTATTTACCTTTATCATAATATCTATAAAAAATATGTTTGTTACATTTTCACCACTCTTTCACTAACACTTTTATAATCCTTATTAAAACAGGTCAAACGTCTAAAAATTTACTCTGTCAGTTGGGGTTCCACAGTGATAACAGATAAAACACAACTTTGGAAAATGGTGAAAAAATAAATAATATCTCAAATGATGGAGAGGTTCATATTTTATTCATTTAAGAATATTTATCCCTAGAATATTTTTGAATGAATGAATTTTACATTTATTATTGGTGTGTAAATAAAATCATATATATTCACTAAGTCAATTGTTTTCCTTTTTTTATCAGAAATCCACGTAATTCAAAAATAAGTCAGAGTTATTCTACCAGATCTAAACTAAAACAAAGTATCTCCATTCTTCAAGTATACATTTATTTATGCCACAACACACCAGATTATATTCAAGCAAGTCACATGTTTTGAATGTATTTCTTTGTTGATATGACATTTAGTGATGTATTTGTAGTTTTTTAAAACTCAAGAACGCATTGATAAAGGAATATATGAAGAATTGATTTGAATCTTTACAAGGTAGAAAAATACTATATTACACTAATTACTATTACTTTTCCTATATTTTTCTCTAAAACAATTCTAATGTGAGAGTCTTATATTTTTTCTTTACTACGGAAAACAATTGCAGGAAAAAAGAAAATTCTCCGGAAAAAGATTTTATGTTCGGCCTTCCTCTTAAAGAACATTATTAATTACAGTATAAATAATACTTTGTGTGCTTCAGTTATTGAATATAATTTAGAATATATTTGTTTACCATTTTCAAAATGTAATAATATTATTAGCATGTTTAGACAACATATTTTGTTATCTAAATTAATTTAATTCTAATAATTGCGAAAACGTATTTTTAAAATAATAATAGCATTAGTATATATAACTAATTCACTAAAGTATTTTTAAAATATATATTTATCATCTTGATTTTAAGTCTATTTAAAGATATCTAAAAAAATTATTTTTAATGTAAAGTACAATAAAAACCTCATATATAATATATGAGTCCAGATTCACTCAATTTCCTTATCCTCCATTTATTCAAGTTTCTTTAATAGATTTTTGCCACGTAGAATTTAATGATTTGAACGGTCAAGATTAAAAACTAAAAAAATATTTTAATTAAATATGGACTATTGAAATCCTTTAATGTTTTTAACCATAGAATTAAATGTTTTTAACCATGTATCCTGTTTTTAATCTGGACCATTAAAATCCTTTAATGCCACCTGGCAAATATATGTTAAATAAAATAGATTAAATGGAGGATAAGAAAATGGAGCACATCCAAATTCATAATATACACATGTTTATTTTTCTCTGTTGTGCGCATTAAAAAAAACGGACAAACGAGCACGGGAGTGTCCATTTGGACGCTAGTAGTAATAATAATAATAATAATAATAATAATAATAATAGTAATAATAATAATAATAATAATAATAATAATAACAAAATAAACTAAAATAAATAAATAAAATAAAAAAGAGTAAAAGAAAAAACTGTTAAAGATAAGATGAGGGAGTATGGAGGATATTGTTTTATGGTTTTGTATGTGTTAATATGTTAATGGAAGTGGGTTATAATAGCAACAAGATGATGGTGATGATGTAGAGGTGTGGGAGTGTATCGCATCCCTTTTTCAAGTGAGGGTGAGTTAATGGTGAATGCTTTATTGAAAAATCCAGGTTGCTGCTCTTATATTTTTTTGTTCTTTTGAGAGAGCCTTATGCCAAGGAGTATGAAGTGTATACATATTATGAGTGAATGGAAACAATATATATATATATATATATATATATATATATATATATATATATACAATCTTACCGGATCAGAAATGGATCAGCAGCCAGCAACACGTCGTGAGCTCCTTTATTCGCCGGTGGTGGTGAAGAGGTGGGGGTTGTACCTGCAAGGTACTCCGATGCTAAAGTCAGAGACGGAGTAATCAGCGCAAGTACAAAGAAAAGGTGTAAAGAATAAAATACCTGACCCTCTAGTGAAAGAGGGTATTTATAATGTGCCCCCAGCGCAGGACCAACAATTACTTTGCATTAGGTTAGATCGCAAGGCCTAATATGAGTAACTGTCAAGGCTTACGTGGCGTAGGGAAGACCAACACGTGGTCTTCGCCCTGGATCAACTGCCCCGTGATCTTTGGAAGGTGGTGTTGCGGTGAAAATCGGATAACAAGCTATTAATTAACTTGCATCATATTTCTTTTACAACCGACTTTGATTTATCCAAATGAAAGGTTCAAGATCGTTAGAAAAACCTAAAGGGGGAGATCTAAGGTTCGGGGGTTGGTTATACAAAGGGAAGGTATTAGCACCCTAAGTATCTGTAGTACTCTACAGGAACCTCTTGTTAGTATTGTGTTATGTTATAGTTTGCTTGCTAAGGGAAATGTGCTAAAGTAAAGACCTAGGGGTATATACACTAAGTATGCTCGCCAAGACATCGCATCTCGTGCCTACGTATCCTGACGAAAATGGAATCAGAGCATTCGTAGTTCTCCAGATGGGGTAAAAGGGTGAAAAGCTTGAAAGCAAAGCTTGTAAGGATTGATTGGTTAGAAGAAAGAGATTAATGGCTATCTCTTGAAAAGATTGTGAAAGGTTGGACCGTCTTAAAGGAGAAGAGATTAATAGCTATCTCTTTGGGAAGGCCAGGTCAGAAGGGAGAAGAGATTAATGGCTATCTCTTGTGAAATGGTTTGAGGTTAACAGGGTATTTGAGCTATCTATGACATGAAGTCAATAGAGAGACTTTTCCTTTGGAAGGAGGGGAAAGCAACATCTTGTAAACAAGAGTTAAAGGGGAATTGAATTGAGTAGGATCTGACAGTGAGGTTGTCCTAACTGACTGGGCAGTCAATTGGGTAGGTCCTTTCCTTTGGAACGAGGTATAAGAAACAGAGAAACAAGTAGGAAACCCTTCAGGCTTAAGTGTATGATAAATAGCAATGTATACAACAAAGGTAACAATAGTTAAATACAAAGTGAATATTAGGAATTAGCTAAAATGAAAGTACGGAATGTAAAGACAAATTAAGAACTAAAAAATCTAAATAAACAAGATAAAAAATAAACCAAATTTACTTAAAACTAGTTAAACTATTTACACTAATTAAATAATTCCACCACTAACTCCAATTCTAAATGAAACTAACTACACTAATTTTAATTAACTAAACAAATTTCTAGCTAATTAACTAAATTAATTTCTAATTAACTAAACTAAATTTAATTAAATAAAACTAACTAAATTAGTTTCTAACTAAAGCTAATCTCAACTAATTTCTAGTCTAAATCTAAAAACTAATTAGAAAAATTCTATGGTTAAAAACCTCTAAACTAAATCTAATTCTAAAAATAACTAATTAAATAAATAAAGCTAATTCTAAGTCTAAATTAAAATAAAAAATCTATTTAAAACGGAGTAACAAATTCTAACTTAAAAACTAATGATTAACTAAAATTAACTAAACTCTAACTAAAATTATTAACTACATCTAATACTAATTCTAAATAAATTAAAGCTTAATTAATTTTGAAACCTAAGAAAAAACAAAGAACATGGGCTAGTAAAAAAACAATAATCTAAGCCCACTAAAAAACAGACGGGTCATGAGTCATGCTGGGCCGGATGAAGCTGAAACGGGTTGGGTATCCGATCCAATTGAATCTTGAAAGGGATCAGCAATAACCTAGACACAGCCGCTACAAAACTTCAAGGGACAAACGATTCAAAACCTCCCTATCGCTTCCTCAATCGCTTTCACGAACTCATCCTCTCTCCACGTTGTAACTCTCCGTCACTCTCATCCTCGCTCTCGTGGCTTCCTCCATTCCTTTTTCAATCATAATGCCCACGTTCTCACCAGAGTTCATCGTTGCGAAAATCTGAAGGTTCGGACAATGTCTCATGGCTGGTGAATCCGTGCGCGAATACTTCGTACGACGAAACGTCATCCGTGCAAAGAAACTCATTCTCCTTCCGATTTCAAGCATCGCGTTCGTGAATGCTCAACAATGTGGGACTGCGTCAAAACTTGAACACGATGGGTTCACGGTTCAAGGTCGGATTCAGAGAACGCATTTGAAAAACCAACTGGAGATTAGTGAGGGTTGTGAACAAGCTTAGAGGCAAATCAAAATCAATAAGTTTAAGCGAAGGTTATAATGTACTTACCGAAATCTGACTCGTCGATTCCACGGTTTCGCGACAACTCTGCAGGTATCTCGTTTCCTTTCTTTTACTCTGCTTCTCCTTTTCACTTTCTCCTCTTCTGTTCTGATTCGGTGTTGCTTTTAGTTGTGTCTCATGATGGTTATTGGTTTGAGGAAGTGGGAGGAAGGGTTGTTTTGGTTGTGGCTGAGTTTGGGTGGAACAGTTTGAAGATTGAATTTGTTTGGATGGTGAAGTGGCCGGAAGTGGTTGTTGGTGGTGAGGGTTTGAACAGGAAGTGAAAGTGAAGGTTGGCGAAGATGTAAGGAGTGTAGCAGGATTTTGATGTTTATGAGAGGTGTGGAGAGTTTTCAGCAGAAGAAAAATGATGAAGAGGTCTGTGTTTTTTTTAATTTGCTCTCCCCCCTCTCCTTTTAACTCTGAAAATATGTCTTCTTCTGAAATTCAAAAAATTGTAACGTTGGAGGGTCTTTGTCAGTGTACAGGGATTTGGCAGATTAGCAGGTTTTGGTAGCAGCTTGGTGTATGGTTTGATACGGTTAAAATTGTAACGTTGGAGGCAAAGCTTGGCATGTTTTGGTGTAAGGTTTGGACTGTTGTATGGAGTATAGATCAAATTCATGTTACAGAGAATTGCAGGTCAATTTTGGGTGAAAACTGAGACGCAGGGGCAAGGTGAAGCAGAGGCTTTGGACTTGGGCAGCATGGATGATGCAGGAAAGCAGGTCGTACGGTGTCTGCAGGGATAGCTGGCTTGGGTTATTGGCTTTTTTCATTTTGGTTTTGTATTACATTATAAATAAATAAAGAGACTCATAAGTATAAATATTTTTGATTTTTTTAGACAAAAGAACATAATTAAATGAAACTTATTAAAAACTAAACCTAAATTACCATTAAAATTAAAATTAAAAACTAAATTAAACAAAATTAATCTAATTGAATTAAAGTTAAAAGCAAATTAAATTAAAATTAGCCTAATTACTAAACTTAAGACAAATAAATAACTAAATTAAAAAAATAAAAATGAATTAAAAGATATAAACTAAATTCAAAATTAAACTAGATTGATTCTAAATAATTCAAAAAAAAATACTTAAGCAAATATAAAAATAGATAAATAAATAGAGTCAAGAATGGCGTGGAATGACAAATGCATGATTAATATGATCCATGAAATGTTTAACTAAAAATGCAAAAAAATGCTGACCGATTTAAAATGATATGCAAACGATCAGAACATCTGAGGGTAAAATTTGGGGTACAACAGGTGGGCTGACCAGTTCTTTCAGAAGTGGGTAGTTGCCTGATGACGTGTTCCCGCGTGGTAGGTACCTGGAGTCCGTGGGGGAGATGTGTAAGAGCTCCCCAGGCGTGCAGATGGGCTGGACCTCAATTGAGCCCTCCTCGACGAGGACTTGAGTTGGGTTGTGCCCGACGGTGGGCCAGTGTTAGGCCCAATCAAGAACAATGTGTATATATATATATATATATATATATATATATATATATATTTGAAAATGAAGATGAAAAAAGAGGTGTTGCAACCACCCACTTTCTGATACCTTTTTTTAAATTAAAAAAACAGAAATCCAAGAAAATGTCTTTTGGCCGCATGTCTACTGTGCATAGGGAAGGTAAGGATTGTGATGAGTATAGGAAATAGGTGCTACCTATGGGTACTATTACTATAAATCTAGACGAAATCTGTTATGTGTATTATAAAATGAAAATGGGTCAGAACTTTTTTACAAACTTATCTACTAAATGTAAGACCCTAATTTTTACCCCTAAGATTGTTCACATTTTCATTTGCATTTCATTACCACAAACAAGATCACAATCTTTGTTTCTCCTGAGTACCTGTACATTATTCTCACTTGTTTTTGTTTACTAATCTTTAACCAAAATACAAAAATTTTGCTGCAGTTTCTCTCTGTGTGTGTTTTGCAGGTTTGTCAAAGACAATGGAGTGATTTCAAGTCAAATGTGACTGTTTGTTCTTAATCCAGTTCATATGGATGTTTGACTTAATCTTGGTCAAACTATCAAGCTTGTTTCATCTGCCTGTCACTTGTGACAGTGGTCTATTTCTCAAGCAGTGAGTGACAAGTTGTTATGTGGTGATTTTCATTAGTTCATCTGAGTTCATCAGTCCAGACTGTGTTCCTCTGTGGATTTATTTTCCCAGAGATTGATGAATTTTGAAGTAATTCATAATTTATCATCAGAGATTCAAATGACCGTTGTTCAGTTGTGTATTGTTCAGTGGTAGTTGTGTTTTATCATAGGCTTGTGGAAACAAGTTTAAGATTGGTTTTGGGCTAAAAATAAAGATTTGCCATCCATGATCCATATCCATTTCCATTTTGGCTATCCATTCAAACCATTTCTATTATTCATTCAAAATTCATTTTTTTTCTAAATCCACCCTTTTATCCATTATCTACTTTCTAATACCCATTTCTATTATTCATATCCATTTCAATTTCCATTCTTTCATATATCCATATTTTAGAGTTTATCCAAAAACCCAATTTCCATAACCATTTTTAAACCAATATCCATTAATATCCAATTTCTATATTTTTTCCATTTATCCAATTAAAAACATTTCTATCCATTTGTATCCATTTCATGAACTATCTTCAAATTCATATTTTTATATATATCCCAATGTCCCTGTCCATTTTCATCTTTCTAATCCATTTTCTAAACCAAATTTTCCATATCCAATTCAATATCCATTTAAGAATCCATTATCCATATTCATAATCCAATATTCATTATCCAAATATTCCAAATCCATTCTTAACCATTTTCATTATCCATTTTTTTGCTTTATCCAAATTACAAATCCCAAAAGCCCACATATCTTTTATTGAGGCCCATGGTTTATAGAAAATTTATCAAAATAATATATGCCCACTTACATCTTGAAACGAAACAAACAAATTGAAATGAGTCATGGAAGCTAAGTCGTTCCAGCCACTACTGCCACTACTTTAAGCAATTCACAACACAAGACGTCTTCAAGCAATGCCAAACAAGCCACAGGGTCCACACAAACCAAGCTATTTCCAGCTGCTACATACACAATTTCACGCAGCCCATGAGCGTCCAGGCTCTTCACAACCTGCACGTGATCCAAATATTTCGTACGAGGAAGTATCACGCTGCAGCCATTATACTACACTTCCAAGATACAAATCCCATTCAAGCCGTGTACAAAGCCATATGTTGTGACCTTCCATTCCAACTACAAACCACTTTAAGCAACAAAATAAAACGCAACCATTCGCGAAGAAAAACGCAGCCAATGTTTCAAGTTCAAGCCAAAACGCATTGAAAAAAAATGAGAAAGAAGCTTCAATTCAAAAAGTTCAGCAAGCTACGCATCGGGCCCAAACGCAGAAAAATGATGTAAACGGAAACGCAAATTTCATTCCAAACTCACCTCCAATTCCTGTATAAAAGTACCCTCAATCTCACTTCATTTTTCAAGCTTTTCAAGCCAAAATCATGGTGTGAAAATTTCTTCCTAAACACCATTCTTCCATTATTGCAATTAGAAGCTTCAAGATTCAAAAAAAATTCCAATCAATTCAATCTTCCATCCATAAATCTTCAACAACAACCACATACTTACAACAACAACACACAAAGAGGAAGAAAGGAAGAATTGAAGCTTCACTTACTTGAATTTTGAAGGTAGTGAACATTTTCCGACGAAGCTTTCATCTCCGTTTACGTTGCAATTTGTTTCCGACAGTTGAAATCGATTACATATTTGAACTCCTCTCGCTTCCCCGGTCGAAACGATACCACAACGGAGCTCCGCCGCTCCGATCCGGCAGAGCTCCATTTTGCTAGCTTCATGTGAATAGTACTCGCGAGCTAAAGGAGGAAGAAGAAGTCCACTTTCTGATTTTTCTTTTTCTCTTTAATGTGCTATTTGTTTCATTTTCCTTTATTTTTTAATTAAAAAATGGATTGGGCTTTGATCCGTCCCAATTACTACCACCACCACCATTTTTACTTTTCAAACCTCCTTTTCTTTTTTTTCTTCTAATTTCTTTCTTCTTCTCTAATTTTTTTTCCTTTTAAATCTTTTTATACATTTTCTACTTAATACTTTTTTTTAGATTTTTAGTCTTAATATTTGTTTTTTTTAAATATTGTTTAGAAAAAATGTCTTTTAAAAATCTTACAAAAAATATTTTAATTCTTTCTTTTCATGTGATTTCATTTTATATTTTTTCTTTATTGTTGGTTGTGCGGATCATAAATGTTAGATCCACTTTTCTTAATTCTTTTTCTTTTTGATCGATGAAAGTCTAAGAGATCTTGGAATTCCTTTGTTGAATTTCGATCAAGACTAGATCGTTACCATTTTTCTTTTCGTTCGGTATTGCTTTCGGATGACGATTTACATATCGTTCATCTAGCATGCATTAGCATAAAGATCTATTGACCGGCCTCATTGTAGGGTAATTACTCCGTAAATTACTCGGCGATTGCTTAACATAGCGCAATATTTGTCCCGCATCGGAAAACCATCAAGAATGATTGATTATTTGTCTTTTGGTTCAAAACTTATGAAACTTGTTGTTAGGAGGCTTTGATTTTATCAATCTTCTAATGAGTTTTCATTAACCTTGACCTAAGTGCAATTATTCAATTATTATTGATCACTAACTTTAACAACTAATCACTAACTTACTAACAATACTATTGTACTAACTTCTTTATAATTCCTTCTCGCTCCTTATCTCTTTTACTTTTATGCTTCATTTTTATCATTTCATATCATGTTTATGCTTCCGCAATTTTTCCTTTGTCCGTTGGACACATGTTTATGCTTCCGCAATTTTTCCTTTGTCCGTTGGACATATGTTTATGCTTATGCCTTTTTCACTTTGTCCACTTGGACCAAAAACATTAATGAAGGCTAAAACCTCTAAAAAACTTGTGCTTCTAATCTTGGACTATGGTTACTATCCTTTGCAATGGACATGGAGCTTTGCACCTAGACCTTGGACATCCAATGCAATTCTTGGAACCTTGGACTTAGAACTAGGACCTTTTCCCTTTGCTTTGGAATTATGGTTCGAAGACTTTGAAGACTTGTGCTTTTGCTTGGTTTATGGTGAAGATAACTACACTTGTGGTTAGATTATTCTTATCCTTAGCTTTTACTTTATGCTTTAGGATAGTCACTTCTTCTTTACCCATTCTTCAATTTTCAAAACTCTCTCTCTTTTTCAAAACTTTCTTGATTTCAAACTATCACATCTTTCATAATCAAACCTTGACTTTGTCAAGTGATTTTTACTCTTTTCCTTTCATTTCTTAACAAATGCTAAACTACATAAGCATATTGACACCTTTTTCAAAAGACTTTAAAAAACATTCAAACTCATCAAACTCTCTTTTTGTGCCCTCGTGCACTTTTTCCTTTAACTTTTTCATAAGTTTAGACATGATTCATTTCTTTAAGCGGAATTATTCGCTTGGAAATGACGACTTGTCTTTACATTTTAAAATCAACCAAAACAAACAAAATTCTTTCTTTCTACCACGAACTACGGGGTTTTGATCCTACATTGCACATCGTGGGTACGTAGGCATGAGGCAATAAGTCTCTCCAAAGACAAAAATCTTAAAAAAACAGTTTCTCTTCTCATCTCCTCAATCACTTTTCAAGCAAACCTTTTTCAGTTCAAAAAGTGGTAGAAATTTCAAAGGGTTCCTATAGAGTACTATAGGCGTTTTGGGTGCTAACAACTTTCCATTGCGTAATCAACCCCCCTTATCCAGTCTCTCTTCACTTGTTCTTGTTGTAGAGCTTGTGTAGGTTTTGTCCTCTCTTTTTTCCTTTCCTTTTTGGATAAAATAAAAGTGCGGTGGTGACTCTTGCTTCTCGAGTTAAATTAATCAGTAGCTTACACTCACGATTTTGCCGCTACTTAAAAGTGGCGACTCTGCTGGGGACAGATTGACCTCTTGCTGGTCCATCCCTTGAGGGGTTTAGCCTACTTTGATTTATTTACTGCTTTTTGTCTGATTTGCTTGTTACTTGCTTGTTCTGTTTGGAAATTCTTCTGTGTGGTGAGATAAGCCCAATACACAGGCTTGAGTGTACACCTAAGACTAGGGTGGAAAGTAGTGGGACCTACGCGCCGTCTTAGTACGTTTGTTGTTCACGAAATTCACATCCAGACGAGGTTTTCTTGGGAGATATTCTGACGTGCGTGTCTTGCGCATTTCGGGGTGTTGATCTAGAGAGTTGTCGACTCTGGAGACCATTCCCGAGGACTCAGTTGAGGCACTCCTCCCAATAGGCAATAATGGCAGACCAGAAATGGCAAACCCGTTATGCTTCTTGATCCGAGGACCCGAAGCTGAGGACTTTAGAACCCTTAACCCATCTTGGCCTTATTAGGACGTGGTGTGGTGGCTATTCAGGTGCAGACTTGAATCAGTTGTTATACGATACCACACTCAGACGAGACTCTCTTGAGAATATTATTGACTACCAAGCAGTTGGGAAATTGATAATATCCGAAAGACGGGTTGTAGACTCTGGGAACTTCTTTAGAACCTTGTTCGGCAGGTGTTATACCCTTAGCACATACCTTTGTGGGATTGGTTCTTACCCTTGACTCCATGCTCGTGACTCGGAACTTTGAACCCGTGTGCCTTAAATGATCTTGCTATTGGTTGTTGCATCCATGCACTCTTGCATCCATGAGCATACATATGCATTCTTCCCAGTTATCTCAGAAACTCATTTCAACTGTCTCCTTCTCCAGTTATCTGTTCACCGTCAAGCTATTTCCTCAACACAACTACGGAACTAGAGCTGCTGTCAGATTGAGAATGGAAAACCAAGAACAACACAATGCTGAAGTCAGAATGGAAATTGATGAGTTGAAGGTCGATATGACCAAACTCACATAAATGCTGCAAGTTCTGATTGCTAGAGGTGAACCACCTCAGAGGACTATGATTGTTGAAACTTTAACTGCTGCTGTTGACCCTCCATTGACTCAGCAACTAGCTTCTACTTGGCCAGAATTTGTGTTACCTCCGAATTACTCGCCACCCTTTGCAACTACTCCTGTGTTTGTCTCACCAGTATCTTCAGCTCCTTTATTCACTGAACCTCAGCCTATTGTGCATTCTATTGCTCAAGCTATTCCCAAGAATCCTTTCGTGTACCATGCTGCTGGTCCACAATCTGAAAGTCAGGGAGAACCTGGATACATTGAAGAAGTCAAAGAGCAATGGCAAACTCTAGACAAAAGGATAAGAGTCGTGGAAGGAAGTGATGTCTTTAGTGCTGCCGCAATGGACATGTGCTTGATTTCTGACTTGGTTATTCCTCCAAAATTCAAGACTCCTGATTTTGAGAAATACAAGGGGCACACCTGTCCTAGAACCCACTTGGTGATGTATTGCAGCAAGATGGTTGCTCATGCAAAAAATGACAAACTGCTCATTCACTGTTTCCAAGACAGCTTGAGTGGGGCTTCAATGAAATGGTATATGGGACTTGATAAGAACCGTATCCAAAGCTGGAAGGACTTGGGTGATGCTTTCTTAAAGCAATACAAGTACAATCTGGACATGGCACCTGATTGCCGTCAATTGCAAAACATGTCTCAAAAGGAAAAAGAATCCTTTAAGGAGTACGCTCAACGCTTGGAGAGAGCTAGCTGCTCAAGTGGAGCCACCCTTGGCTGAAAAAGAATTGACTGGATTGTTCATGGACACTCTTCATCCACTCTTTTGGGAAAAGATGATAGGCAGTGTATCATCTGGTTTTGCTGACCTAGTCACTATTGGAGAAAGACTAGAAGAAGGTATCAAGAAAGGAAAGATTACTAATGCTAAAGCCTTTAGCGGTGCTAAAAAGTATGTTGGGAACTTTCAAAAGAAGAAGGATGGTGACACCCATGTTGTTTCAGACGAAGGGAAACCTTGTCGCAGACAACAACAATATGTAGCTGCAGTTGCTCCTGTTGTCAATGCTCAAATAGTTCAAGCTCCTTGTCAGGCTGTTAGACAAAATCAGAATCACAATAGGGTTAACTTTGATCCTATCCCGATGTCTTACACTGAGCTATATCCATGTCTTGTTCAGAAAGGCTTGATTACAACGAGGGATCTACCTCCTCCTCCAAATCCTCTTCCAGCCGGCTATAGGGCTGATCTTCACTGTGAGTTCCATCGAGGTGGGGCAGGCCATAACTTGGAAGGTTGCTATGCATTGAAAGCTAGAGTACAAGAATTGGTGAACTCAAAGATTATGAGTTTTCTTGATGATAATTCCAATGTTGTCAATAATCCTTTGCCAGAGCATACCAAGTGAAGTTTGAGTCAGTTCAGATGCATCATCTCCTAAAGCCAGTGTTTCAGACAGGACAGCTCATCCTTGTTGCTGATTAGTCACTAGGCCTTGTTTCTTTCTATTTACATTTTTCATTGATTGTATTGACTGTTTGCTTTTGAACTTTATTTGTACTTTCATGGTAATTTCAATGAAATGAGCACTGCAAGGTTTTTGATTCAATTCATTTATATCCACTGTGTGCATCTTTATGCTTTCTTTATCACAAAACAAAAATATATTTCCTATTCACTTTCTTTATCAAGCTTTTGTTTATGCAAAGATTGGAGGGAGGATGGTGAAAACGAAATACCCAAAATTGCTGAACTGTATGCTTTCAATGAAAACTTGGCTGATGATGTACAGGCATTATTTCAACTCCCAAACACTGGAGAAATAAGGAAGTTAATCCTTTGTCAACCCCTTCGAGCCTAGAAGTTAGAGTTTCTTTCTGTACGAAAAAACCACAATTTTAACCTGGGGATGGGTAGTTCTTAGTTAATTTGACTGTGCATGCAAGACAACTTTCAATAAAGGTTGCAATCACAAGCTTTCCTTCGCACACATCAAAGAAGTGTCGAAGATGTCTTTCAAATCAAAAGCCAATGATGGTTCACCGTAATCATTAAGCCAGGCAGTCACTATCTTTAAAAAAAAATGATGAAAAAAATCAAAAGAAGAGCCCGCTAAGTCAAAACCCATGAAGGAGACTTAGGCAAAAATTGGGGCATCCCGCTGACTGTAAGCTCAAGTGACACAGTTCAGGTAAAAGTTAGGGATAACAAAAGATCAATCAAGAGGTTGCCAAAACCCTAAAAGACAAAACAAGTTGACTAAGGTCCTCATCAAAAACAACAAAATCTTGTAAGAAAGAGTGACTGCCATCTCAAAAAATACCTTGGCCCTTGAGCCATCATCATAATAGTGTTGCAATTCAAAAATCTCTTGGAACCTGAATGCATGGTTTGAATTAACTGAGCATAAGACTAAAGATCATCACGAAGAATGGGTTGGGTACAAATAAACTTTGAGCCTATATCCTTTATTTCAAAAAACCGTGAACCAGACCACGTTACAACCTTCAAAAGACCTAATTGATGCCAGGTTTCTTTTGAAAGCATACTACAGCAAGGTTGCGTAAACTGACTCCTATGTTTGTTGCCAATCATTTGCTTTAATGTCATACCTTTGCTTTCTCTTTCATTTTTGCATGTCTAAACCACCGTGTTTTGACAAGTGTTTCATTTTGCTTTACATCAATAATATCATTCCAAAAATGATTTCTAATTTCAAAACTGCATTGAGCTTTGCATTAAAATTACCATGCTTGTTTGAATAATCCTACTTGCAGGCAAACTTTACTCATCAAGGAATTTCAAACAGTTGAGAAACTTGGTCAGTGATCCTATCAGGGGCACATTACTCCCAGAGCCTATTGTGAATCAATTCAAGATTTGTTGCTCAGTGCAAGTTATTCTCATATTTGGTTTATCAGAAGATCTCTTTCAAGACCTATACTGAGTTTAGCATTCTCAGCAGTCATTTCAAGAACTGAAGCCATGATCAGTTCATCCCCACCAATAGCAACTGAAGCCATGATCAGTTTATCCTCAGCATTCATTTCAAGAATTAAAGCCATGATCAGTTCATTTTTTCCCTACGGTAGTCAAACTAAAGCTATGATCAGTGTATCCTCATCAGTCAATCAATCTGGGGCAGTCTTCTTTGAGAATTCTTAAGATGTCTTTCCTCAAAAGACCATCAGCGTGATACAGTTCATAAGTGTGACAGAGGTGTGTTTAACATCTTCTCTCCAAGCAGAATGGGCAGTGTTCCCTGTGTTGACGAATTAGAGTTCCATTCTTTCCTTACAAAAGATTCTATCTTGGTTGTCCCAATCATCTGCATTTGCATACATAAAATCATTCATCTATCATTGCATAGAAAGATTTTCATAGCTCGAAGTGTGCTTCGCGCTCATATGCATTTTTCCGAGGTCATGTTGCTGTTAACATCTTACCTTATGATCAAAGTCCAACTTACTTGGCACCTATCAAAGCTTTTACCTGCCTTTTCATTTAGTGTTATTCCTGAATGTTGTCGTTTACCTATCTTTTCACCCAGTGCTATTCCTGGATGTCTTGTTTATCTTCTTTCTTTCCAGTTCCATCCCTGGATGTTGTCGTTTCCAGTGTTATTCATGGATATTTATATTCTTTCACTCCAGTGCCATTTCTGGATGTCTGTCTCTTTTGATCTCCAGTGCCATTCCTGGATACCTTGTTCTTCTTGTTTCTCCCAGTGCTATTCCTGGAATTTTTGTCTCACTTCTGTAATCCCCATTATATATCTGCTTGGATATCTTTCAGTGCCATTCCTGAAAGTTTTTATCTGTTCATTCAGTGCCATTCCTGAATGAGATTTTACCTTTACTTTCAGTGCCATTCCTGAAAGTCACTGCTCACTTTATTCAATACCAGTCTTGGATATCGTGAACTCTTGTTGTCCAATGCCATTCTTGGATACTTCTGATATATTTTCCAAAACTTTTCTCACTTCATCCAATGCTATTCTTGGATGTTGAGATTCTTTTGTCCAATACCATTCTTGGACACCTTTTCCCCAGCCAAGTCCAATGTTATTCTTGGATACCCCTAATGTTTAACCTTGCCATCCAATTCCATTCTTGGATGTCCCCAGTGAAGTTTTCAAATGGAATTTTGTTTATATCCAATGCTATTCTTGGATGACTCTGATGCTTGTTGTTGCCCCATTCAATTCCATTCTTGAATTTTGTAGTTCGTTTCATCCAATGCTATTCTTGGATATCTTATCCCCAATATAGTGATTTTCACCTTCATCCAATGCTATTCTTGGATGACGTTGTTGTTTTTACCAGAAACTTTCTTGTTGTTTGTCCAATGCCATTCTTGGACATCTTTTGTTATTACCTTCTGTCTCGTTTGTAGTTTCCATCCAATACTATTCTTGGATGTCACTACTTGTCTTCCCAGGGTCTTGTCCCTCTCTTTCCAACTATTGATGGATACTTCTTGTCACCTTGACAGATCTCCAGAAATGGCTTGTGTTCCCCGGCGTGTCTTTTCATGTCGTCTCACTCAATTTACCGTAACTCCCTTTTTTTCAAGTTCCCCCGCAGTCTGTTTCATCCTTTGCATTCATATCATTTTGTGCATCTTATGTCTAAAAATTTGGTTTTTTGTATTTAAGTATCTTCAATCTTGTCGAGACGAAGTTTTCAACCTGTATATCTCCTAATAGAAGAAACTTAAATAGGG
The DNA here is from genome assembly GCA_022829125.1 of Lathyrus tuberosus. Lineage (NCBI taxonomy): Eukaryota > Viridiplantae > Streptophyta > Magnoliopsida > Fabales > Fabaceae > Lathyrus > Lathyrus tuberosus. Next base: position 1,926,478 of record JALAZF010000153.1, read on the forward strand.
ACAGCTGTAAGACCCTAATTTTTACCCCTAAAATTGTTCACATTTTCATTTACATTTCATTACCACAAACAAGATCACAATCTTTATTTCTCCTGAGTACCTGTACATTATTCTCACTTGTTTTTGTTTACTAATCTCTAACCAAAATATAAAAATTTTGCTGCAGTTTCTCTCTCTGTGTGTTTTGCAGGTTTGTCAAAGACAATGGAGTGATTTCAAGTTAAATGTGACTGTTTGTTCTTAATCCAGTTCATATGGATGTTTGACTTAATCTTGGTCAAACTATCAAGCTTGTTTCATCTGCCTGTCACTTGTGACAGTGGTCTATTTCTCAAGCAGTGAGTGACAAGTTGTTGTGTGGTGATGTTCATTAGTTCATCTGAGTTCATCAGTCCAGACTGTGTTCCTCTGTGGATTTATTTTCCCAGAGATTGATGAATTTTGAAGTAATTCAGAATTTATCATCAAAAATTCAAATGATCGTTGTTCAGTGGTAGTTGTATTTTATCAGAGGCTTGTGGAAACAAGTTTAAGATTGGTTTTGGGCTAAAAATAAAGATTTTCCATCCATGATCCATATCCATTTCCATTTTGGCTATCCATTCAAACCATTTCTATTATTCATTCAAAATTCATTTTTTTTCTAAATCCACCCTTTTATCCATTATCTACTTTCTAATACCCATTTCTATTATTCATATCCATTTTAATTTCCATTCTTTCATATATCCATATTTTAGAGTTTATCCAAAAACCCAATTTCCATAACCATTTTTAAACCAATATCCATTAATATCCAATTTCTATATTTTTTCCATTTATCCAATTAAAAACATTTCTATCCATTTGTATCCATTTCATGAACTATCTCCAAATTCATATTTTTATATATATCCCAATGTCCATGTCCATTTTCATCTTTCTAATCCATTTTCTAAACCAAATTTTCCATATCCAATTCAATATCCATTTAAGAATCCATTATCCATATTCATAATCCAATTTTCCTTTTCCAAATATTCCAAATCCATTTTTAACCATTTTCATCTTTTCATTATCCATTTTTTTGCTTTATCCAAATTACAAATCCCAAAAGCCCACATATCTTTTATTGAGGCCCATGGTTTATAGAAAATTTATCAAAAAAATATATGCCCATTTACATCTTGAAACGAAACAAAAAAATTGAAATGAGTCATGGAAGCTAAACCGTTCCAGCCACTACTGCCACTACTTTAAGCAATTCACAACACAAGCCGTCTTCAAGCAATGCCAAACAAGTCACAGGGTCCACATAAACCAAGCTATTTTCAGCTGCTACATACACAATTTCACGCGGCCCATGAGGGTCCAAGCTCTTCACAACCTGCACGTGATCCAAATATTTCGTACGAGGAAGTATCACGCTGCAACCATCATACTACACTTCCAAGCTGCAAATCCCATCCAAGCCGTGTACAAAGCCATATGCTATGACCTTCCATTCCAACTACAAGCCACTTGAAGCAACAAAATAAAACGCAACCATTCACGAAGCAAAACGCAGCCAATGTTCCAAGTTCAAGCCAAAACGCATTAAAAAAACGAGAAAGAAGCTTCAATTCAAAAAGTTCAGCAAGCTACACATCGGGCCCAAACGCAGAAAAATGATGTAAACGGCAACGCAAATTTCATTCCAAACTCACCTCCAATTCCTCTATAAAAGCACCCTCAATCTCACTTCATTTTTCAAGCTTTTCAAGCCAAAATCATGCTGTGAAAATTTCTTCCTAAACACCATTCTTCCATTGTTGCAATTAGAAACTTCAAGATTCAAAAAAAATTCCAATCAATTCAATCTTCCATCCATAAATCTTCAACAACAACCACATACTTACAACAACAACACACAAAGAGGAAGAAAGGAAGAATTGAAGCTTCACTTACTTGAATTTTGAAGGTAGTGAACATTTTCCGGCGAAGCTTTCATCTCCGTTTATGTTGCAATTTGTTTCGAACGGTTGAAATTGATTACATATTTGGACTCCTCTCACTTCCCCAGTCGAAACGATACCACAATGGAGCTCTGCCGCTTCGTTCCGGCGGAGCTCCATTTTGCTAGCTTCATGTGAATAGTACTCGCGAGCTAAAGGAGGAAGAAGAAGTCCACTTTCAGATTTTTCTTTTTCTTTTTAATATGCTATTTGTTTCATTTTCCTTTATTTTTTAATTAAAAAATGGATTGGGCTTTGATCCGTCCCAATTACTACCACCACCACCATTTTTACTTTTCAAACCTCCTTTTCTTTTTTTTCTTCTAATTTCTTTCTTCTTCTCTAATTTTTTTCCTTTTAAATCTTTTTATACATTTTCTACTTAATACTTTTTTTTAGATTTTTAGTCTTACTATTTTTTTTTTTTTAAATATTGTTTAGAAAAAATGTCTTAAAAATCTTACAAAAATATTTTAATTCTTTCTTTTCATGTGATTTTTTTTTATATTTTTTATTTATTGTTGGTTGTGTGGATCATAAATGTTAGATCCACTTTTCTTAATTCTTTTTCTTTTTGATCGATGAAATTCTAAGAGATCTTGGAATTCCTTTGTTGAACTTCGATCAAGACTAGATCGTTACCATTTTTCTTTTCGTGCGGTATTGCTTTCGGATGATGATTTACATATCGTTCATCTAGCATGCATTAGCACAAAGATATATTGACCAGCCTCATTGTAGGGTAATTACTCCATAAATTACTCGGCGATTGCTTAACATAGCGCAATATTTGTCCCGCATCGGAAAACCATCAAGAATGATTGATTATTTGTCTTTTGGTTCAAAACTTATGAAACTTGTTGTTAGGAGGCTTTGGTCTTATTAATCCTCTAATGAGTTTTCATTAACCTTGACCTAAGTGCAATTATTCAATTATTATTGATCACTAACTCTAACAACTAATCACTAACTTACTAACAATACTATTGTACTAACTTCTTTACAATTTCTTCTCGCTCCTTATCTCTTTTACTTTTATGCTTCATTTTTATCATTTCATATCATGTTTATGCTTCCGCAATTTTTCCTTTGTTCGTTGGACACATATTTATGCTTCCGCAATTTTTTCTTTGTCCGTTGGACACATGTTTATGCTTATGCCTTTTTCACTTTGTCCACTTGGACCAAAAACATTAATAAAGGCTAAAACCTCTAAAAAACTTGTGCTTCTAATCTTGGACTATGGTTACTATCCTTTGCAATGGACATGGAGCTTTGCACCTAGACCTTGGACATCCAATGCAATTCTTGGAACCTTGGACTTAGAACTAGGACCTTTTCCCTTTGCTTTGGAATTATGGTTCGAAGAATTTGAAGACTTGTGCTTTTGCTTGGTTTATGGTAAAGATAACTACACTTGTGGTTAGATCATTCTTATCCTTAGCTTTTACTTTATGCTTTAGGATAGTCACTTCTTCTCCACCCATTCTTCAATTTTCAAAACTCTCTCTCTTTTTCAAAACTTTCTTGATTTCAAACTATCACATCTTTCATAATCAAACCTTGACTTTGTCAAGTGATTTTTACTCTTTTTCTTTCATTTCTTAACAAATGCTAAACTACATAAGCATATTGACACCTTTTTCAAAAGACTTTAAAAAACATTCAAACTCATCAAACTCTCTTTTTGTCCCCTCGTGCACTTTTTCCTTTAACTTTTTCATAAGTTTAGACATGATTCATTTCTTTAAGCGGAATTATTCGCTTGGAAATGATGACTTGTCTTTACATTTTAAAATCAACCAAAACAAACAAATTTCTTTCTTTGTACCACGAACTACGGGGTTTTGATCCTACATTGCACATCATGGGTACGTAGGTATGAGGCGAAAAGTCTCTCCAAACACAAAAATCTTAAAAAGCAATTTCTCTTCTCATCTCCTCAATCACTTTTCAAGCAAACCTTTTTCAGACCAAAAAGCGGTAGATATTTCAAAGGGTTCCTATAGAGTACTATAGATGTTTTGGGTGCTAACACCTTCCCATTGCGTAATCAACCCCCCTTATCCAGTCTCTCTACACTTGTTCTTGTTGTAGAGCTTGTGTAGGTTTTGTTCGCTCTTTTTTTTCTTTCCTTTTTGGATAAAAAAAAGTGTGGTGGGGACTCTTGCTTCTCGAGTTAAGTTAATCAATAGCTTACACTCACGATTTTGCCGCTACACTAAGTTGAACTAAAAATTAAAATTAAAATTAAGTATAAAATAGAAAAAATATTAACTATTTAAAATAATAAAAAACTAAATAAATTATGATTAATTAAAAAAATATTAATTAAAAGTAGAAATAAAGACGGTAAAAAACGAATATTTGGACTGGTATCGAAGTACTCAAAAAAATAAAATGAATATACCAAAATGATCAGCGCGAAATATACGTATTGGAAAAATAAGTGTTTGGTCAAATTTCGAATTAAATTTTACCCGGTTAAATGGTCAAGTTGATCAAAATGTGACCGAAAAGTAGTCAAAAAATTAAAATGAGCACGCCAGGTTAAACTAAGCAAAACGTAGATTAATATCACTGACATTTGCAGGCTCGATTTTAAAATTTTCCGTCCACTGATTTTACGCACAGTTGACTTTTAGTTTGACCGATTTGGTTGTAAATTCAACAAATATATTTTGGATGATAAATTGGGTATTATGTGAGATGCCAGACATGATAGGCTATACAGATGATGCAAAAAGAGGCGAGATCTTAGGGGTCAAAATTTAGGGTATGACACTTGTGTAACAACTTTGTTAGAAGATTTTAGAGGAAAGCCTATGGAAAAGATATGTGTGTTATTTATTGATCTTAGGCACTGTAAAAGCTCTATCTGTTTGTTGTTGAAGGTTCGTGGGCAAATCATGTATAAAGATCAAATGTGTTTTTAGTGAAACTCTCAGGGACATGAGTAGGCCAAGTGGTTAGGTCGAACCTGTCAAAATATCTTGTGCACTATCTCTATCTCTTCTCTCTTTAATTTCCTTTGTTTAATCTATTTACTCTGCATATCTCTCTTCATCTTCATCTTCTTTCTATATTTACATTGCCTTATCTCTGTGTGATTATCAAAACTAAAATAATTGTTTTTAAGAACAATTTTTTTATAAGTTGGCTTCGAGTTTTAAACAACATAATTCTTTCTTCCTCTCTTGTGTTTGGAGTCACTTAGTCAACAGAACTCCTTTAGATGAGCACATGTGTGATCACATAGAAAATGAGACGATAAGTCATAATCATATATTCCATTTAGAGAGGGACTCTGATTACGCATTATTTGTAATATATTTAAACCTCTTATACTTGAAATTTAGATTAGATTTAAAGATTAAGTATTTTCATTTATTTATATTTAGCTTAAATTAGATTAAATTAGGATAGAGTATATTAGGTGCTTTCTTTAGTCATTTTTACATGTTTTGTGCTTATGCAGAAGTGGCTCTAGTGACAAGTTCTGTCACGTTAGGAACACATAAATACCAACCAGTAGAAGATGTTGCCATGAGTTCTCAACTTCAGTGAAAATGTTTATGTGGTAGAGATTTGAGAAGAAAATAGGGATGAGATGGAGTAGCTGACTGGATAAGGATTAAACTCTACAAGACAAATTATATATAGCTTAATTAAGTCGCCACCCTACACAACAGGACTGCTGTGAGATGTATTGTCTCATGTAAGTGGTTGTGTACTGACCCAATACAATTACTATTGGACAAGAAAGAAAAGTTTCCTTATTCTTTGGGCCACATAAATGGAAAATCAAGAGGCTCATGATCCAAGGTCTGAGGTTAACCCTAATGTTGAAGGGTTTATAAAAAGAGTTGTGTTGGGATTGGAAAAGAGGTTCAGAATTTGAGATACCGGTAAGAGAAAAATATCTCCCCAAAAAAGAAGGAAGTTGAACCAACTAATGACATGTCCTCTCCTTGCCATTCCTGAAGGATAACATCTTAACATGCCATACACTACAATAAATTGCTAAATTTATGACACAAAAACTAAGATCGTTCTATTATAACTACCCTAGATAAGAAGTTGTGATGGTTTTTGCGGCCATTTTCTCCAACCATCATGGTATTGAACTTAAGAGTAAAAAAATGTGACAACGTTGTAAACAATAAACATAGGGTGAAAACGATGGCAATATAATAAATAAAAGACACAGAGTCAAAATACGGTGGCAACATTGTGAATAGAAAAGATAGGATAATCACAATTAAAGTATAAACATTGAGCTTTGCATTCGTCTCTTTGGAAAGCGGTAATGTGCTGTATAGGTAAACAATTCGGGACAGTGTTTGAGATATGTGTGGTTGTAGGTTTTGATGGTGTTGAAGTGTTCAAGTTAGTGTATGGTGTTTTGGGATAATGTTGAAGGGTAGTAGAAAGGCTAGGGTTTTGATTTGGAGGTCTAGTAAATTTAGATTTTGAATCTTTCAACTAGGCCTCAATCAGTTTAGCAAGTCCCGCAACTTTTGAAATAAAGTAAGAGCGTTGGATAGCTAATTCATTTTGAATTTCTAGAATTAAACTTGATATAAAAGAGTTAAGTATTGCATCTGGTGGTAACCCTAATACTCTATTTCCCAATATTTTAAAATTGGCTTGGTATTTTGAAACAAAGACATGATGACTTAGCTTAAAGAGTTGAGTCTGGTGGTTTTCATAAGTTGAGGGGCCAAAACATAGTTCAAGAGACCTATAAAACATTTTCTAATCAATTAATTGATAGTTTTGAAACATCCACTTATACCATCCTTAGACTTCTCCTTTCATATAAAAAGCAGCCATGTGAAGTCGATTTTCAAAAGGAACGATATAAAACGCAAAAAATTCTTCTTCTTGAAATAGTCACTCTAAAGCATCAGTTCCATCAAAAATCCCGAGTTCAATTTTGGGGGTTCTAAAAGAAGGTCGAGGGATATTGTTATTTTGTAGAAAAGAGGGAAATAAGTGATTTTGTTTAGTGTAATGTGGTTCAAATGGGGTGATTGAGACAATTGTAAAAGCTGAGTGAGAAGAGTGTAAAATGGGTTAGGGTTGGGCAAAAAAGAGTGGGAGTGGGGGTGGGGGTGGTGGAGCGGGTAATTGAGTTGTGGGTATTCTTCCCCTTGTATTGGTGAGAGAAGTGGGTAGGGGTATATGCATAAGTGGGAATGAGGTGTTTATTACAACGTTTTCAGAGCTAGTATGATTCAAGGGTGACGAAGATATACCCGCAGAAGCTCTATTCTGTGAGGAGGAAGCTGTCATGGCAACAAACATTTGAGACATGAGAGAGGTGAATGCTGCAAAGTTAGCTTTCATGTGGTCCTTAATACTACTATCCAATTGACTCAACTGCATTGAAAGGTTCTGATTGTTGTTTTCCAACTGACCCAACTACATGGAGATGAAATAGTTGTTAGCTTCCATGGCTGTTCGAGGTTGTAGTTATGGGTGATAAGTTTATCAAGACGCTGGTTTGTGACTTGAAGATAATCATCAAGGTCTTTTGGGGTAAGGTTTGTAATTTTAGGAGTCATTGAAGAAAAAGATGAAAACACCAATGATAAGTGGGTTATGCATATACTACTAAAACTAGGGTTTCACCGTTAGACTTAAAAAATAAAATAAGAAAGAAAACAAATAAAATAAAATTTTAAATGTTCATGTCGTATTAATGTCATCTAATACACTTAAAATATTAGGTTAAACTTAATGGATCTAGTGAGTAATAGAAAAAAAAAACAACTTATAGACTTAAGACCACTTGGAGGAATTCAAATAAACTTGTGCTACAATAAAATAATTCATGAATAATTACGGAACAAATTCTCTAGTAAAAAATGATTTTCTTCTAAATCTTTTATGCCCAATCTAAATCTAATTGCTAACAGAAATCTACTCCAAAATAGCATTTTAGCCTAAAATATCACCATACCCTCCATCTAACTAGAACATTCATTCAAATGAGAGATGACAAAATGAGACGGACCAACCTATAATTTTTTTTTTGAATTTGCACAAAAGATTAAGCTAATTTATCATCCGGAATTTTAAGCCCGACCCATCAAAAATCCAATGTTAATTTAATTTGGAGAACTTACCGATATTATTGAGAATTTTGCTTTCTTTTGAATCCTAGTTCAAATGCAAAAGACAAACAATGTCCAAAGTGAAATCTTATAATTGTATTTCAGTGTGTCCAGTATTGCTATTATTTTCTAAGTGAAATGAATGTCATAATGTTTCATTTTCTAAGTGAAATGTCATATCGTTATCATTAATTAATGCTATAATAAAACTAGAGTATGGTGTGTACAATGAAGTAATGATATCATATTATTTTTTATTAATAAAAAGTTAACTTTTTAATTTTATAAAATAAAGTTATAACTATTAATTGTGCCAGCCGGAAAACGGTAGTTCGTAATGGATTAGACTTGATCAATTAAATTAGAGAATATTTTAATGCATTTTAATTTTTTTTATCTAACACGCGAAATTATTTAAATACTCATAACTTTTGGAGATGCATATGTTAATATTTTGGATATGTATTTTCGAAATAATTTAAAACATTTAATTAATCCTACTTAAAAGCCATTTACATTTAAATTGTACCAGAGATGCATCTTGTAACACCCCAATTTTTATCGCGAATAAATAATACATGAATAAATCAGAGTAGATGAAAATTTATTTTTCCGACAGAAACAAGGATGCCACAACAATAGGAAGAAAATACAATCCATGCACATATATTTTTGATACATAACACAAACAATTGAATACCCTCAAGGGGAAACTTTTTCCATATACAAGGAAGGGTCAATTATGGAATAAAGCGGAAAGATCCATAACCGACTTGTTTTACAAAATAAATTGTTTTGTAACGTCAAAATATTCATACAAAGCTAATACAAAATATATTCATCAAATGTATACATATATATATATATATATATATATATATATATATATATATATATATATATATAATAAAAGCGTTCCCCCGACTCCCGTGTTACGTATCAGAGCAGACAGACTGACAAACGGAAGGAGAACTAATCTTCACAAAAGCCTCCAAGACTACCAATCTGCAATTGCCTCATAGAGCAACAAACCACAGCAGAAGGGTGAGAAATAACAACTAAATCAAGATTGCATAATAATATGCAGACACATATAAATTCACATGCATAGTTATTCTCACCACGAGCATCACATACTAATACATATAACATATTTCTAACATTCCAACAACATAGCATATATCAATTATTCCAACATAATCACATATTCACACATAAGGCACACCAAGGTTATGACATATAGAAACACACCACCACATCACATATTTTCATACATAGCATATCGTCCATAAACAATGCATTTATCACGTATGCACATCAATTCACCAATCCAATCATAAATCTCAACACATACTCAATCAATTCACAATTTTCCACACATAATGCATTCATTCACAATTCTCACACATAATCAATTCATTCATGATTTATGCAAATGCACAGAGACCGACACAACGACTCTATGCAATGCATATGCGGTATCATCCATCCATCAATCTCAACACTAGTTCACTCAGGAACTATTGGAACCATCGCTTGTTACTTAGTGTAACTCTCCGTCGGGCAAACGATGTTCCCCGTCGCTCACACCTCTTTGTATAAGGCACACGACGTTTATGGATCGCTCACACCTCTTTGTATAAGGCACACGACCCGATCGCTCACACCTCTTTGTATAAGGCACACGATCGTCTATAATCATCGCTCACACCTCTAGGGCACACGACATCACAAGAATGTATATCATGATGCTTGGCATACAAGAACTCATCACAATCAAATGCATCACCACAATTCAACAATATGAATTATCTCATCATCAATATTCATGCATTGGAAATCAATTCACATAATGCATTTACTTGCCATAAGGCCACCAAATAACATAACAATGCATTTCATCATAATCCACAAACCACAACAATCCAATGTATACACATATACAACCATGGGAACCATTTCCACATCCATAATCATGCATATACAATCAAGCACAACACAATGCATTTACTCGCCCTTAGGCCACAAATCGTCATCACAATATTTCATCACATGCATTCGCATCATATAACATCACACAAGTCATACAATATATATCCGAAGCATATTGCATGATAACACCTCAAATACACACCATTAAAGCGGTAAAAGTCGACAAAATAACACATTCCAAATTCCCGACCTAATTAAATCGGCCAACAATCCCAAAATCATTTTAATAAGAAAGAACATTTCATTAGCTTCCCAACAGTATATAGAACGTTCAAAATGGATCATCGGTCCACAAGTTATGGAAATAAAGAGGAAAGGGAACTTTTGAAAAGTCCCAGCAGCGCCCGACGCTACTCAAGGACCGCCCGGCGGTGGCCCTTCGCCACTACTTCGCCCCGCGAAGCAGAGGCGTAAGATCTATCAACCAAGACTACAAAAGAGTCAGAATCGTGCTAAGCTGCGCCTCTCGGGCATCGCCCGACGCAATCCCGCATCGCCCGGCGCTCAAAGCGCTGCCCGGCGGTTCACATCAGATGCAGAATTTTTTGCTGCGTTTTACACGGTTCTAAATCCCAAAAATCCCATTTTCCACCCCAAATCAATTCCAACAGCAAAAACAAGTATCAACGATTGTTCATAAACACAGTGTGATCATACAACGCAATTTATATCGATTTTCGACCGTGAAAACATCGATTTCTATCGATTGTTCGCCAATTTATCAAATGAGAAAACGTCGTAAAATAACCAAAACAATTACCACAAACAACACATATACATACACAAGCAAGATATAATTAAAACTTCTCACCCTTACCCGATTAATCGCGATTGAAACGGAGTTTCCTCGATTTTTCCTCTTTCTCCTCTTCTCCCTTTTTCCTTCTCTTCTCTTTCTCTTTTCTTTCTTTTCTTTTCCTTCCTCTCTATTTCTCTCTACTTTTTATTTTATAACAAAATATCTAACTACTCAAAATGACCATTTTGCCCTCGCGCTCAAATATCCCCCAAACGCTCTCAACACGCGATAAAACATAAACATACCGATGAAATATATTTCAGGAAATAAAAGTTAAAAAGAAATTATAATTTAATGCAAATATTTTATCTATCAGAGAAATTAACCAATTACTCAATTAGCAGGTAAAATACAATAAATTCACACATTTCACAAAATTCACATAAATGAAATAAATAAATACAATTAAACAAATCGGGGCGTTACACATCTCCGTAAATATTCCGGAGATACATCTCCGAAATGTATCAGAACAAGTATTTCATACTATAAGTTGTTTATCTGCGTTTAGATAAAGTATAACATATGATCAAAAATAAAAATAATAATAATAAATAGACGTACATAATTTCAAATGGACCAAAAATGCTATACAAAAATAAAATAGAAATATATGTCGAAAATGTTGTACAATTGAGATTAATAATGTAGTAAGACTGTCAAAATAAAGTATAGACCATAGTACTATTGTGTGTCTCTGGTACAACAATGTCCCATGTGCCTCCGTCATGATGGCATTTAGGACTCGCTTGACATCAAACCCATAAAGGAAGATACCCGACTCAATGTCTACTTGTGCAATCTTCACTATGCGACGACATCTAGGCAAGACATCATCAATATGATCTAGCTGTGTCTGTTCCTCCTCTATTATCTCCTGAGGAGATGGTCTCGGCGGATCTTCTGGAGTAACATGCACCATGTACGAATGTAACACTCTGAAGAACCATCTGATGTACCCTTAGACGTAGCTCCAGTCGCTCTCAGTTATGGTAGCATGTGCCTTCTCCGGTACCAAATGACTCTTATAATCATCAAACATCTCCTATATCTGTCTGCATGTTAAGGCAGGAGGAGCAGAGACAACAAGGTGTTTGGGAATGATCCGAGTGTAGCCGAACTGCTGCATGACGTGCTCGGACAGATGAGAAGCAGTGAGACGTGATCCGTAGGCCAACCATCTAGAGTATAACACTATCACGTCAAATGGTTGTATCTGATGGTGATCAACATAGCTGTTGAAGTGCATGTCCTCAACAACTAAACAGTCAAGATAGACTATAAAAGGCTCGATCGCCTAATTCCCTATGAGCGGGATAGAAACAGTAGTTGCGTCAATGGCGTACTATGCCACATGCAAGGTAAAAAAGAATTGTTTTTATCACCATTTTCAGCCAACAAACAACTTATACACTATGTTTAAACTATGTTATATGTGATTTCTACTTATTTCTAACACTAATCATTGATTTCTACTCATTTACACTAAAACTAAAAAATTTATCGAAAATTCAAAAAACTTATTTGAAATTGATGTTTCTGATGAAGTTGGTTGATGTTACAGATGAAGACTGATGTTCCCTTGAATTCCCTTGAGACTTTTTTGATGAAATTCAACTTGATGTAGAATAGTGTATTGAGAGAGGTTGAGTTAAGTTTGAGAAAATTGTGAAATGAGGAAGGAGAAGAGTCTAGCGCGACTTATGCTCCAAATTATTCCGGAGATGCATGGCTGAAATATTTTAATGTTAACTAACATTTGGGTGCGTCCGGAGATATATCTCTAGAAACATGGGGCATTTGTGAAAAATTACGTGGTGCGGTAGAAGTACATATGATGCCATAAGAAATTCTCTTAAATTATGGTCCGTTTACAAATCGGACTCTTTGGCCTGGTCCCTACAAAGCCTGAGTCTGTCATGAGTCAGCCCGTCACAGACCGGATAATCCGTTTTACCAAGTCTAATTCAAAGCATGATATAAAACATAAAGTAACTAAAATTGCATTTTACAACCAGAGGATAATTTGAAATGAAGGATTTCAAATTGCATACACTTAATATCAAATCGAAATGAAGGATTTCAAATTGCATACAACGAAGGATTTCAATTTTTTTAACATATAAATATACAAATGAAAGACTCAAAAGTTAAGACTAGCCTACATTATCCAACAAATAGAGAAAAGGGAAAAACATGAGTCTAAGATGCTTAGAGTTGAGAGAATTTCTCATAAGAATCACATTGAAAACTATTTTATTCACACAGCTTATCGATCACAAACCACACGAGCATGGCCTAGAAACATCAAAATAACAAACAGGTTCATAAGGATTCAACAAAAGGCCAACCAAATATGGGAATAAAAAATTCAATCGAATTATAAAACAGGATTAATCAGAGGCTTATTTGAAAAGAAGGCTTTCAAATTTTCTTCCACAACTTTGCTGATACTATTGAAAGACTCTGAAGTTAAGACAGCTGCATGTGGTGAAAGAACAACATTATCCAAAGAAAAGAACCCTTTAGGAATATAAGGTTCATTCACAAACACATCTAAACCAGCACCTCCAATCTCACCTTCAATCAAACACCTTAACAATTCCTTTTCATCAATGAGAGCACCTCTTCCAACATTCACTATGATTCCTCCTTTTCCCAATGCCAACATGACTTGTTTGTTGACAATGTGTTTTGTTTGGTCATTTAATGCACAACAGAGAATAAGTGCATTGGTGTTGGTTGCAAGCTCTAAGACAGTTGAATAGAAAGGGTATGAAAGTAATGGTTTTTTGTTCCTAGAGTTGTAGGATATCTCTTGCAGCTGAATGCTTCAAGCCTCTTTGCTACTTCTGAGCCAATTTTTCCCATACCAACAATTCCAATCTTTTTTCCTGTTAACTGAAACAATAGTGACATGTTTATTATTAAAATTCTTTAAAACAACTAGCATTAATGCAAAATAAATAAATAAAACTAACACTGGTTTGAATTTCTTCGAAAACCCGTACTATGTGTGTTGTCGGACATCAATTCAAAAAGTATCGAACAAAAAAAACATTTTTTTAAACACTTGTCTAACTATTCTAACATTTATTTGATTTTTTTTATATTTATTTAACATCGGACCAACGTGTATCAAATACCACGACGATTATTTCCTAAGTATGTTTGTGTTTCATAGGTGATTAGCAAAAATTTTGTTACCTTAGTGTAAAGGCAATTTATATAAAAAAAAAACTTCAAATTCGTTTTAGTAAAATGGTTAATGTTATTTAAAGATGAATGGTAAGTCCATGTTTAAATATAGACAAAATATCTTTTTTGGTCTCTTAACTATACCTCAGAGTTTATTTTGATCATTTAATTTTAAAAAGGTTTATATTGGTCTTTTAACTCTTTAAAACATTTCAAATTGGTCATTTTTTGTCTAATTAACGACGAATTTAACGACTGATTTTTGAATTTTTTCGTCGCTAATAGGCCAAAAATGACTAGGATGGAACGTTTTGAAGACTTAAGAGATCAATATGAACCTTTTTAAAGTTAAGGGATAAAAATGAATTCCGAAATATAGTTAAAAGACCAAAAATTGTATTTTGCCTTAAAAAGAAAAAGCTTTCGTGTTACGGCTAGGAATTTGACATTTGTACCCTTTAAGACTTGTGTCGAAAAAATTAAACAAATGTGTTCATAAATAAATAATTTATCGTTAAAAAAAATATTTTTTCTTTGTTTCTAACACACCTTATCTATTATTTTTAACCTGTATTGAATCAATTTTACCAATGAGAAATTAAATGCAATAATTTTAATTAGGATATTCTTAAATGGATCAATGAAGTTCAAATATTACTTTATATTTATCTGAATCACTGTCCTATATTTTTCTTTACATAATCGATGCGTCGTGTGCAAGAGTACTTTGAAAATTAACCTATGATAGAATAAACAATTTGCAAAAAATAGTAAACAGAATTTTATGAAAATGTCAACGAAGACTTTATGCACAATTTATACTATAATAATCTGTTGGTGAACACTCTGGTATTTTTAGATTTAGTTGGGTACCGGTACCTTCATCTAATGAAACAGTTCCATTCAATGACATGTCATCTTTTATATAGCTTTTGTTTCAAAATAAATTAATATTTTAAATCATTTTGCACTAAAGATACCTAAATCATTTTGCACTAAAAATACCAATACCCAACTACTTATCATGAGTACCTAAAAATTTGCCTAATGGGTATCACGTGCTCCTAACATTTAATAAAATATCATTGACCTACCAGAAGTTTTATAGTAAAAATTATTTTCTTCATAAATTTAAATTAAAAAAAAAATTGCAGACCTTAGAACCAAGTGGAAAATCCCAAGAGGATGGTTGAACCTGTCTTCTCAAGAACCGATCAGCGGCGGAAATTCTCCTGCTGACGTCAATCAACAAACCCACAGCCATATCAGCAACATCTTCGGTAAAAAGATTCCCGATACCGGCGACCTGGATTTCCCGACGGCGACACTCAGAGAGATCAATGTGATTAGTTCCAGCGGTAGGGGTGCAGATGAGACGGAGGGAGGGGAGAAGTTGGAGTAGGTCGGCGGTGACGGGGTAGACATTGCTACAGACGATTGCGGCGATGGAGGAGGCGTGGTGAGGATTGGAGGCGATGAATTGGTGGAGAGAGGGAACGCAGCCGGGGTTTAAGATGTGGAAGTTGTGTGAAGGATTGGGTGGGAGAACGAAGGAGTATTCGGGTAGAGTGTGAAGGAATACTTTTGGGAGGTTGTTGTTGTTTTGAGATTCTTCAATGCTGCTGTTGGTATTGTTTTGATCCGCCATTGGAGTTGGGTAAATAACTATAACTTTATTGAAAATAATTTCTTTAGGATTCAATTAGAGTCACTCACTTGCTATGAAGCACGGGTACTCTATTTTGAGTAAGGTACCGATACCCGGTACGTACTGAAGCCGTATCAATTTTTTTTTTTTTTTTAAAGTTGGTACTCCAACCGGTACACATTTGGTAATGTGGGTTTTTTATTAAATAAAAATTAAGTTAATTTTACTATTTATAAATAAAAAAGTGAAAATAAAAACAAATCTTAACCCTATTCTTCTTCCCTATCTCTTTGCCGATATGTTTTTCGTTGATCTTTTGGAAACTCAGCGTTCAAATTTCAACCTAAAAGAAATGTATTATACTACTTTACTAGTTTACTTTTTCTTTTTATAGTGTCACTGTTTGTGTTACTACTTTTTCTTTTAAAGACCACCGGTACACATCTCGTAAATTAGCTTTTTCTCTATAACATGGTTTGATATATGATTCCTTTGAGTTGTTCTTTAAAAACCACATGATCTTTTATCTTTCTTTTTTTTCCGAATATAATATATATATAATATATTATTAGTATTACTGTAATGGTTCAAGATTACTATTACTATTATGTTTAGACTATTACACTACCAGCGTTGCATAGGTTTAGACTATTATTTTTTTTTCCGAATATAATATGTTTAGACTATTACACTACCCATGCTTTTCGAATATAATATATATATATATAATACTATTTTTAAGTAAATTGTTTTTTAATTTTAATGTTTTGTTGTTATTTAAACAATATAATTTCTTAATTATTTTTATAATTCTATTTTTAAACAATATATATAATAACGTACTCGTACCTTAGTTTTTCTAAAATTGCCGTACCCCGTATCAGTACCCGTACCGGGTACTGGGTACGTACCCGTACCTATGCAACGCTGCTCACTTGTGATTGTGAGAAAATGTAGATAAACATTACTCTACACTAAATATATATTTTATTTTTTAGTTTAATAATATATCATATCTTATTTATAAGAAAATATTTACTTTTTATATTTATTCAATGTATCAGATTTATATTTTATATAAATATATTATTTATTGTATAAATTTTAAAAAATACTTTTTTATTTATAAATAAGACTAAAAGAAGTATTAAAAAAAATTAGTTTTGAGTTGGTTTGAATAATTAATTGAATAATCAATTTATCTTACTCATAAATAGTCTAATTACATTGATTAATTAATATTGGTAAAAAAAACTTTCTATTAAAATAAGAATCACTATATAAATATACACAATTGGAAAGAGTATGATTTTATCAACCAATTTTTTCATGTAAGGGTGCTTTGGGTTGTTTGTAATGTTCATATAAAAAAGTTCAAGTGAGAACCTCGAGTTGAAAAACGCACATGATAAATAGATCTTCATTCTAATTAAAAGCAGATAATTATATCAACTAATGCGTTAATCACCATCTGATTCAATTTGATGGTTGTCCGCACAACACGTCGGATCACCTGTGAATGATTTCAATTGTTCTTGATATATAAGGGTAAACGTGTCATTTTAGGTATTCAAATTCATTCTCACTCACACGTTGATTTCTCTCATTGATTTGGGAATTCGAGTCCTAACTCTGCAGGCCAATCCTCCTCCGTCGCATCAGAAGTACTGCTTCACCCCAGGAAGACACAATTTCACCACCTCATCTTTCATTTCTAGTTCCTAATCGAACACTGGCGGCATCTGTGGGAATCGACTTTTAATTCCCACCAATTTCCACTAAAAACCATTGTTTTTCCACCAAAGATCCAGATCATTGATCTTCTTTCTTGAAGTTTCAATTTCTTCCGCGTATAGAACTGTCATTAGATTCATCACGCATGGGGACATCCAAAGTCACTCGATTTGTTGATCAACAACAAGTTGTTATTGCAGCCGGTGAAGTTGTAAAAGTTTCTCCTCTTCCTCATCCTCCTCCTCTAGTAGATGCAAGATGGTTCAGTTCTAGTGGCACTTCCATCTAACCATAAGCAACAAACTTCTGCTATTCCAAGCTCTCTCGTTCTTCAACTCTACACAACAACCACACCAGGGATAACCATCGCACCAACCTCTTCCACTACCTATTATAGCTTGTTAGAGTTTTGAATATTAATCATTATTCTCTTGGAATCAATGGAGAAAAGTGAATTATGATTCCATTGCATTGTTAGTTACAATGGATTTGCTCTATGTGACCTGCTATAGAAGGTAAAACCTAGGGCTAACTGACACTTGTCAGTCAGTCAACTATAGTTGGTTTTAACTGCTCTAACTGTAACTGATAGTTAGTTACATGCTATGATAGAGTACATTAGTCCTATAGTGAGCTCATGTGAGCTTATTTACAAATTTCATAATATTAAATGAATGACTCTTTTAATACCCCCCCCCCCCCCCCCTTCAAGCTGCACTCTGGGTGATTTAAGCATAATCTGACACTGTGAGCTTGCTAAGTTCTTCAAATCTGGAAGGAGGTAGAGCATGAGGATATCTTCTCATGTCCAACAGAAGGTTGATATACAACATTTTGTGCTTGAGAATAAGTTATGACACTTGCATAATATTCTATGTAGTATTCTTATGGTTGGTTAATATGATATAACTAATACTCCTAATATGTATACTTATTTGAAGACTTAATAACTCTTTATGCATGATCTGTGAGATTTGATCATCAGTTTATCTATATAATAGTCTCAATGATTTAATGATCTCACTTCACAATGAAGGTTAACTATAAATACTTTAAGAATAATGCCATTGTGTTTAATGAGGTCTTACAATTAAGTCACACTTAATGCTTTATTAAATGTATTATATATTCTTGAGACTTTATTACTGTTGAAAAACAAACGTAATAAAGAAATGTATTACTATTATTAATAGATAATTTAATACAAGTTTCAAATTCTAATAAAATTATTTATCTTTAAGTCTTACACCAACACTTAGTCCTTTTATTTTACATCTTATTGGTAAGGAAGTCATTATTCCGTACTCCGATGTTCACTTTGAAGGTGAGAAAAATACACAAGAATAGGGGTTGAATTGTGTTTGCCAAATTATTTTTACTTCTGAACCAGAGTTCAGAATCTAAACAGAAGTTCAGAATCTGATTAACAAGTTGCAACGGATAAAATAACAGAAGCAAATAAATAGGCAAAGAACACACTGAAGTTATCATGGTTCCTCTCCAACTTAGAGTAGTCCAGTCCCCTTGCATTTGTTAACCCTCATTTTCGACGCTAGAAAGAATCAAAGCTATTTTAAGTTAAAAAATTATTTTTAACATAAAGAAGGCTTCGACCCAGCTTTGGTGAAGCCTGAGTCGAATAGGGGTTTTTGGAAGCCTCAAAATGGCTAAGTGTTGGGAAAGGTTTCGAGCATGGGAATATGAAAACTCGCGCTGCAGTTGTTATACCAAGGCTGGAGGGAATTTCTAATGTTTGAAATTCAAATAGGAGCAGTTGTGAACGTGGGAACAGTTGAGGCCAAGGAGAAGGCGCCAAAGGGACACGTTTGAAGCAATAACCACCACTTAGTAGTTATTTCTTAGCACTATAAATAGGAGTTAGTTCTATGTAATAGGGGTGCTCATATTTTTGTACAAGTTACTCAAAGTACCCGCGTGTAGAGAAACGAGTTCGTGAGAATGTACGTAATGTAACACCACTTTCTTTCATCAATGTAATTTACCTTCATCATGTTTAAGCTTCAAGCATTTACTTTCCATGTCTTTACGTTTTCCTGAATTTTACTTTTCATGTCAAACTTACTTAAAGTCTTGTTTTAAACTTTCACTTAAAACTTTCTGCACTTATTTTCGACAGCACCTTTACATTTTAGTCTTTATTTTTCAAGAACGTGGAGTTCATTGCATTTTATTTTCAAAAGCTTTTACATTACTGCATTTACATTCAAAGCCATTTATTTTCTTGCCCTTTACTTTCGACAGTCATTTATTCTTTCTGCATCTTTTACATTCAAGAACGTGGAGTTCAAGCACTTTTATATTTCTTGTTGTTTACTTTCGATGGTTATTTATCTTCCCGCACTTTTATCTTTCAAAGTCATTTACCTTTTTGTCTTTTACATTCGACGCCTTTAAAATTCTGCATCATTTATTTACAGCCCTTTACATTTCTAAGCCATTACCTTACTTGCAAGTAGTCGAACGTGAAGTTCATGTAGTTTTCTTTTACTGTCGAACGTGGAGTTCAATTTACATTTCTTGCATTTATCATTGTCAGTTACATTTTCCCTTAAATTTAGCACATGTCCTAGGATTTGTGTGGTCGATCCTGCAAGTTAGTCAATTTTATTTAAAATTGATAGACCAGAGGGTGTTTACCAAAATTCACAGTAAACAAATTGGCACGCCCAGTGGGATCCAGTGCTAAGTTTTATACTTTTTGTTAACCTTATCTTTCTTGGTGAAGAAACACTTTCGTTGTATGTTATTGAGAAGTGGGAAGTTAGCCACAACAAATGAAGGATTACTAAAGAGAAGATACACTAAGAGAATGGCGACTAATGCTAACCAGCAAGTTGATCCTCAAGGGATTATTTCAAACACTCAGTCAAGTAGCAGTATGGGGTCTCAAAGCACACCATCACCAGTGTCTTCGACAGGAGGACATACATGATTTCCATTAGTAGTGTCTGAACCAGGATTAACATGCACAAAATCATATACTCAACCTGTGTTAGAATACATAGGACCACAAAGTCCTAATTCACCAACACCCCCGGGAGGAAATTCAATGTACCGGCATGTCCCTCCTCCAGGTTTTCCACATCCAGGGTCAAGGAGTCAACCCTATGGTATGCCTACATCAATGATGCAAAATCTGCAGAGTGCTCCACCTGTATTTTCAGAAACTGTAGTGTCTTCGCCATTACAAGGATCAGAATCAGGGGGTCGAAACAACCAGAGTATAGGTGTTGGTTACTCTGTTCAGACGCCTAGTCTTACAAATACATCCATAAATTGTTTGGGACAGTAGATGGATGAAAGTAACATGCAAATGGTGCCTACATTGTCTCAGACAATGGGAGAAGTTTTTCAACCCTTGATTCAGAATACGACTTAAACTAACCAACAATTGGCTGCACAATTGGCATGCATGGCTGATTTCATGGGAGTGTCAGCGGTGGATCGAAGAGCAACTGTTGTCGAAGATATCCCAAGACGTCATCCACGTCATATACCTGAGGCGAACTTGGAAGATCAAGAGATGATAGATCATTTTAGAGTCGAACCACCAAGAAACCAGATGCCAATCCAGATGGAGGAAGAGCCAGTAGTGATGGTGAACAGGAACCAAAATGCTGATCAATTACTTAGACAGGTTCGACATCGAAATCAAGCAGAAGAAAATAATCTTGCAGCCATGGTTAAAAGGATAATGACCAGAAATGGTGTGAATCTTGGCTTCACCAGGCCAAATTATACTTCGCCTATAGTGGATTATATTCTCCAAGCAGAATTACCCCTTAGGACGAAGGTTCCAAAGTTCAGCAAGTTTTCAAGAGATACTACTGAATCTCCTGTCGAACATGTGGCTAGGTATTTGATTGAAGCAGGCGAAATTGCAGCTGACGAAAGCCTCAGAATCAAATACTTCCCAAGTTCCCTTACCAAGAATGCCTTCACATGGTTTACTACTTTGCCTCCAAATTCCATATACAATTGGACCCAACTAGAACGTTTGTTTCATGAACAGTTCTACATGGGGTAAACTAAGATTAGTTTGAAAGAATTGGCTAGCATCAAACGCAAAGTTACTGAGCCAATTGATGATTACCTGAATAGGTTTCGACTTCTTAAAGCCAGGTGCTTTACACAAGTGCTAGAACATGAGTTGGTCGAAATGGCTGCTGGGGGTCTTGATTATTCCATTAGGAAGAAATTAGATACCCAATATCTTAGAGATATGGCCCAGTTGGCTGATAGGGGTCGACAACTAGAAAGGCTGAAAGAAGAAAAGGCTAAATTTAGCAGGGGTAAAAAAGTGGCCTTTGTCGAATGTAGTGAAGATGTGGAGAATTCATATGACGAAACATCTTACTTCGTCGGAAATGAGGTTGACGTTGCTGAGTTAAAGCAAGATCCACCTTATGCCTGCAAATTATTAGCTCCTTCAAATGGAAAAAATCATGTCGAATCTAACGACAAATTTCCTAAGAAAACATACACCTTCGACGTTACTAAGTGTGACGAAATTTTTGATTTGTTAGTTAAAGATGGGCAAATGATAGTACCTGCTGGTGCTAAGATGCCACCTTTAGAACAAAGAAAGAAAAGAGGTTTTTGTAAGTACCATAATTTTTTGGGTCATAAAACTTCTCAATGTTTTCTTTTCAGGGATTTGGTGCAAAATGCTATCCAAGAAGGAAGGCTGAAGTTTGGTGACAAAGGCAAAGCTCAAATGAAAATTGACTCTGACCCATTGCAAGTTGCAGAGGCTAACTACACAGAGCCTCACGAGGTCCAAATGGTCGAAGCCACGAAAGGATTTGATCCGTCAGTCAACATGGTGGAGGTTACTGAGGACTTCGCCACCAATCCTGTGGTAACTGAAGGTTTTAGTAAGGCTGCAAATGGCTTGAATGTTGATGGTACCAGTCTAATGTTGGTGACCAAAGAAACTGTTGATAAGTTTGTTGAAATGGATAATGCTGCCAAGGCTTTGGATATGGCAGTGAGTGGATTGAAGATAAATGCCACTGAAGGCATTAACATGGTCGAATTGGTTGAAGAATCTGATTCTAGCTCAGGTAGCATCAGCACCAATGAGGCTATGGGCAGATATGCCCCCAAAGTCCAAGTTTTTAAAGAGTTGGAAGATGACATGCTATTGGTAGGAGAGATGATAGACATGGATGGTTGTTTGGTGGAAAACTGGATATGTATGGCTGCTGAACAATTCTTCAAGACATCTCCTGATGTTGAGAGAGTCAATGCTGAGGAAATGGTCGAAGCTGAAAAGACTGCTTGGCAGAAGGCTTCCCAAAAAGCTGCAAGAGCAGCAGCAAGTGGTGGTTGTTTGGCGAAGACCACTGAAAGTCTGGAAGCTCATTTCTCCAAGATGCGCTTAAAGGATAAAATTGATGTCAATATGGTCAAAATTACAGATAAAAAACCTGAACAAGTGAGTAAGGCAGATGAACAAGAAGAGCGCAACAAGATAGCTTATCCTAAGCAAGAGGAGACAATTATGGATTTTCTGCACCGTTGCCAGAAGAAAGGTTCTGGAGTAATGCTATGTCCTAGATGCAGCGCCATTTTTGATGAGAAAGCTGCCCACAAGTTAGAAGGTGTCAAAAAAGCTGGTGGAAGCTGGGGGAAGAAGGTAAATAAAGGTCCCAGGAGTTTTGACCAGAGACGACTTTCGACAGGGTTGAAAAACCAAGTACCAGGAGTTAGGCCAGGTACATTCAAACCAGCTGCGAATGTGCCAACAGGTAGTTGGATCAAGCCTATTGAAGGAAGAGGACAGAAGAAGAAGTGGGAGAAATTTGATGTGGAAAGAGGTTCTTCATTTGAGTATAGAAAAGAGAACCATACCACCAACAAGTCAGCATAAATTTCTAAAAATTACAAGGGTAAAAATCCCATGTCTAGATCACAATGGCGAAGAGAGCAACGCAGGTGAAAGGCTATCAGGGAGGCTCAGGTTCAAGGAGAGTCAAGCACCAATGTTGATAATCAAGTTGGGACAATTAAGAAGATGCCCATAAGGCAAAAGCTGTTCACGGTTCAGCCAGAGAAGAAAGTTGAAGATGATGAGAATATGACTGATAATTTCGACAGTGAGTCAACAGCTTCTCTAGATATTCTTGTGAATGTGGTATCAGTGATGCCAAAAGAATTTGGTCAAGTTTCAGAGGTCGAAGACTTGGATCAAATTGCTGAATTAGAAATGTTGGCACACAAGTCTGTGTGTTATTACATCATGAACAATGGGTGCGTCGAAGAACAGAATGTTTTCTTTGAACGCCCCACAGAGGCAATGAAGGGTCATCTGAAGCCTCTCTACATTACTGGCAAAGTAGAAAATGTTCCTGTTAACAAAATCTTGGTGGATTGTGGTGCAACTGTTAATTTAATGCCAAGATTTCTGCTGAGCAAGATTGGGAAGTTTGAGACTGATACCAAACCCCACAACATGGTTCTGTCGAACTATGAAGGAAAAGTTGGTTCCACTCTAGGAGTAATTCAACTGGATCTTACTGTGGGAACCATTACCAGACCAACAGTGTTTATGGTCGTTGAGACGAAAGCTAACTACAATCTACTCTTGGGTAGGGAGTGGATTCATGGAATATGAGCTGTACCTTCATCTATGCATCAAAGAATCACCATTTGGAGACCAGATGGGATAGTTGAAAATATTGAAGCTGATCAAGGGTACTTTAAGGTGCCTATTAATCATGTGGATAGTAGGCAGTTTGAGAAACATTTGGCGAACATTGCTCCATGTCCTCCAGCTGACTTTGAGTTTACGCCTGATGAAGAAACGTTTTATTCATTGTATTTACACCCTGTCGAAGGTTTCAGATGGGACAGGAAGGTACCAGGAGGAAGGTTGCCATGCTTAGGCTCACCTCCAATAGAGCCCACAGGATGGGGAGATGAATTCAGTGATCATGACTGAGTTCGAAGCTTTAAAAAGAATTTCGGCCTATGTGGCTGAAACAAAACTACAAGCGGCTTTGGAAGCTGCCAATGACTATATGGCTGGCGAAGCCATTTCTGAATTTTATCAAGAAGGTCCTGGTAAGGACTTCGACCCAAAACCTCCAGATAAGGTTGAAACTGGAGAGCAAAGCCAGAGGCTCGACGCCATCTATGAAGATGAGCCTTTGGGATTTGAGAAGGATCCGTTGGCGCATAATATCAAAATGCTAGCACAAGATCCTTTGGAAGAAGTTGACCTCAATGAGGGGACAACCAAAAGGCCTACCTACATCAGTGCCAACCTTGATCCCCAGTTGAAGGTAGAAGTGGTTCAGTTGTTGAAAGAGTTCAAGGACTGTTTCGCCTGGGATTATGATGAGATGCCTGGCTTGAGCAGGGAATTGGTTGAACACAGGTTACCTATGACACATGAGAAAAAACCAGTCAAGCAAAATCCAAGACGGTTTGCACCAGAGATATTGTCAAAGATCAAAGAGGAAGTCGAAAGACTGCTTCGTTGCAAATTCATTCGCACGGCAAGGTATGTCGAATGGTTGGCTAATATAGTACCTGTTATTAAAAAGAATGAGTCTTTGAGAGTTTGCATTGATTTTAGAGATTTAAACTCTGCAACTCCTAAAGATGAATATTCAATGCCAGTTGTAGAAATGTTAATAGATTCTGCAGCAGGACATGAATATCTTAGTATGCTGGATGGATATTCTGGCTACAACCAAATATTCATTGCTGAGGAAGATGTTCATAAAACTGCTTTTAGATGCCCTGGAGCCTTAGGCACCTATGAATGGGTAGTGATGCCTTTTGGTCTCAAAAATGCTGGTGCTACTTATCAAAGGGCGATGAATTCAATCTTCCATGATTTTATAGACACATTCATGAAAATTTACATTGATGATATTGTGATAAAATCTATTTCTGGGAAGAGTCACATTGACCATCTTCGACAGTCCTTTGAAAGGATGAGAAAATATGGTCTTAAAATGAATCCTCTCAAATGTGCTTTTTGTGTGCAGGCAGGGGATTTCCTAGGCTTTGTGGTCCACAAGAAAGGGATCGAAATAAATCAGAATAAAACCAAAGCCATAATGGAGGCAAAAACACCATCAACTAAAAAGGAGTTGCAGTCATTGTTGGGCAAGATCAACTTCTTAAGAAGGTTTATATCCAACCTGAGTGGCAAAACACAAGCCTTTTCGCCATTGCTTCGTTTCAACAAAGATGGTTTTGAGTGGGGGCAATTACAGCAGAAATCCTTCGACAAAATCAAGGAGTACCTAAGCCACCCTCCAATTTTTTCACCACCTTGTAGAGACAAGAGTATGAGATTGTATATAGCTGCATCAGATAAAACTCTAGGGAGCATGTTAGCTCAGGAGGATGAAAATGGAGTCGAAAGAGCCATTTATTACCTTAGTCGAGTTTTAAATGATGCAGAAACTAGGTATAGCATGATTGAAAAGTTATGTTTATGCTTGTATTTCTCTTGCACTAAATTGAAGCAATATATAAAGCCAGTTGATGTGTATGTTTCTTCTCACTTTGATGTTGTAAGACATATGTTGTCTAAGCCTATTTTGCATAGTCGAATTGGCAAATGGGCATTAGCATTAACAAAATTTTCCCTAACATATCAACCTTTAAAAGCTGTGAAAGGGCAAATAGTTGCAGATTTTATAGTTGACCACTCCATAAATGAAAATGATTTGAATTATGTTGAATTAAAATCCTGGAAGTTATACTTTGATGGATCAAATCATAAAAATGGAACAGGAGTGGGAATACACATTATTTCTCCTGAAAAAATTCCAACAAAATTCAAGTACAAGGTCGAAGGACCTTGCTCTAACAATGAGGTTGAATATGAAGCATTAATTGCTGGCCTTGAAATTTTGTTAGAATTGGGGGCAACTAGAGTCGAAATAATGGGAGACTCAGAATTAGTTATAAAACAAATCACAAAGGAGTATAAATGTGTTAAAGAACATCTCATTATGTACTTTGTGATAGCCAATAGATTATTAAAGAAATTTGAGGTAGTGGCCATCCAACACATACCTATAATAGATAATCAAGTTGCTAATGACTTGGCTCAAATTGCCTCTGGATACAAGGTGTCGAAGGAAAACCTTCAAGAAGTAATTGAAGCAAGAGGTAAAGTGGTGGCTGTTGGATTGTGCCCATCAGACTTAGAAACAACTAAGCTTGGATGCATAGATGGCGAAAATTTTGAAATTTTTGCTATAGATAATTTGACAGATGAAGACTAGAGGAAGCCTATAGTTGAATATTTGCAAAATCCAACGGCTTCGACAGAGCGAAAAATCAAGTATCAAGCTTTAAGCTATGTGCTTTTGGGTAATAAATTGTTTAAAAAGACCCCTGAGGGAGTCTTATTGAAATGCCTTAGTGAAGCAGAGCCATATTTGGCTCTTTCGACAATACATAGTGGGGCATGTGGAGCGCACCAAGTTGGCCAGAAGATGAAATGGTTGTTGTTTCGACAAGGCATGTATTGGCCTACTATGCTGAAAGATTGCATAGAATTTGCTAAGGGTTACCAGGAATGTCAAATTCATGCTGGCATACAGCATATCCCTGCAAGTGAATTACATTCCATAATGAAACCATGGCCTTTTAGAGGATGGGCTTTGGATATAGTGGGAGAGATTCGACCAGCATCTTCAAAGAACCAAAGATATATTTTGGTGGGAATTGATTATTTCACCAAGTGGATTGAAGCAATACCACTGGCGAATATAGGTCAAGAAGATGTTATTGAATTCATTCAGAATCACATTATTTATAGATTTGGTATTCCTGAAACAATCACTACGGATCAAGGATCAATGTTTATTGGTCGAAAGGTGCAGGAGTTTGCCAAAGAAATAGGTTATAAGTTATTGACTTCTACACCTTATTATGCTCAGGCCAATGGGCAAGTCGAAGCTGCCAATAAGGTAGTGATTGGACTAATTAAGAAGCATGTGGGAAAGAGGCCTAGAAATTGGCACAAGACATTAGACCAAGTTCTTTGGGCATGTCGAACATCCCCTAAAGAGGCTACTAACACTACCCCATTTCGACTTACTTTTGGTCATGATGCAGTATTGCCTGTTGAGATTTATTTACAATCTATAAGAGTTCAAAGACATCATGAGATTCCCTCTGAGGATTATTGGGAAATGATGATGAATGAATTAGTGGATTTGGATGAAGAAAGACTTAGAGCCTTGGAGTTGTTAAGAAGGCAAAAGAAAAGGGTCGAAGAATCCTACAACAAAAAGGTTAAGTCTAAATCTTTTGCATGTGGGGATTTAGTTTGGAAAGTGATTTTGCCTATGGATCGAAAGGATAGAAAATTAGGCAAATGGTCTCCTAAGTGGGAAGGTCCATTTCAAGTCATACAAGTTTTCTCTAATGAAGCTTATGAAGTGGAAGAGTTAGACAAAGATAAAAGAATCTTGAAAGTAAATGGCAAGTATTTGAAAAAATATAAGCCTATTTTGCAAGAGATTCGCATCAAAACTTAAGCTTTATTCAATAAAAAGAAAGCCAAAATAGGCCAAGTCAGGCTAATATGGCATACAAAGCAAAGAAGAATCAGTACAACAATTTTTTAATCAAGGAAAGGTTATTCATAATCTCTCCAATCTATGGATTTGAGGAAATCCATATAATCTGCATCTGGTTCATCATCAGAGTCCTGGGTGCTGGAGCGTCCCTTCTTAGAGATCTTCATTTTAGTTTCTCTCTTCTTGGCTTGAGAGGTTACTCCAATAGAGGCTTCAGGTTTCTTTGTTGCCTCCATCTTCTTTGTTTCCTCAACTGCCTTTGCCTTTCCAACCATTTTCTTGGCTGATGATTTCTCTGAATTGTTCATGTTTGCTTCTATGCAAAACTTGGTCATGTGGAAGAAATTTATAGAGGCGAAGTATTGATTGGATTGGCCAGTCAAACAGTGGAAACACGTGAGTTATTCTTGGAAGTATGCCTGAGGGCTATGCTATAAATGTTACTTTAAAGCTAGAGGCTTATGCCTTGGAGTTTAAAGCTGAAAAGTTTGGCTTTCCAAGAAAAAGATAGAATGCCTTAATTGCAAATTTGATTTAGATGTGAGGCAATAAATAAAATGCCTCATAATATAATATGGGTCGAAAGCAGTTAATGGAAAAATAATAACGATTGATTAATCAATGCCAAAGGCATAAAACTGTCATTACATAAAGGCCTGAAAAGGCCAAGAAACAAATGATTGGTTGAGCAAATAAAGGTCTTGAAAGCATCAAAAGGGAAGCCTCGACTCCAACTGGGAAAAGGTTTCTAAATGATGTTTGAGGCGAGCATTGCACAAGGATTCATCAAGCTTGGCTGTGGCAAGCTGTTTCTCAAGTTTTTGGGCTGCCTCAATACGATCTATGGCATGTTTCATTTCCCTAGCCATCTCAGTGGTGTCGAAGTTCTGCAAATCACGGTTGCGTTTTTCAGCATCCTCAATTTTAGCTTGTAACTCAGTGATTTGCTGCTTCCAGGCTTCAATATTCTTCTGATTGGAGGCTATTTCATTTTGTGTTTTCTTTTGTTCAGCCTCTATACTTTCGACCTTCTCATATGACTCCTTTGCACCACACCAAGCTGAACTCTCAAGACCAGATGTTTCCTCTATGGTATTCCTGATAGATGGAAGCAACTTTATCTCTGCAGCTATTTGGTTCACCACAGCAGTTAACTCTATCAGAAAACCAGAAACGTCTGGATTAAGAGTGGTGAGTTCAAGCTTTCCAAGGGTATCCTTCAGATAAGCGGTTGCAGATGGGTCTGAGGCCAAAACTCTGTGAATGTCTCCCCTGAAGAATTTTTTCTTTATGGCTTGGAGGATTGGTTTGGGAAGACACCATTGTTGAAGAAGACGAAAAGATGGTTTTTTTTCTGGGTTTTGCGTAAGAGGAACTGAAGAAAAGAAGATGTTCGCTTGAGAATATGAAAGTGTGGAAAGCTCAAAAAATGGTGGAAATGGGAATTTATAGACGTTTGAAAATCCCAAGAGCCTTGGATCTACCATTGAAGTTGAGGAGTTAGTGGGACGCGTGTTCTTTTCCTGGAGACGTGATGAATGGTAGCAGTTATGTTCAGACTGCAAACGTCTGTTTTCAAGAAAAGTGTTATGATGAATACGGCTGAAGAGATGTTTAAGGATTTGTCATGATGGTATGATGTCATAAGCGTGGGTTAGAGAAACTGAACAAT
Source organism: Lathyrus tuberosus (assembly GCA_022829125.1). NCBI lineage: Eukaryota > Viridiplantae > Streptophyta > Magnoliopsida > Fabales > Fabaceae > Lathyrus > Lathyrus tuberosus. Next base: position 1,956,199 of record JALAZF010000153.1, read on the forward strand.
TCAGCCACTAAGTAATTAGTGGGATATTCAGTTGAGGCCATGCAAACAAGCATCGAAATGGTTATTATATTAAGAAATGACCTTCCTACCAATTCTGGCGAAAGGACATTCCTTGGGGGTAATTTGTTAACCCTCATTTTCGACGCTAGAAAGAATCAAAGCTATTTTAAGTTAAAAAATTATTTTTAACATAAAGAAGGCTTCGACCCAGCTTTGGTGAAGCCTGAGTCGAATAGGGGTTTTTGGAAGCCTCAAAATGGCTAAGTGTTGGGAAAGGTTTCGACCATGGGAATATGGAAACTCGCGCTGCAGTTGTTATACCAAGGCTGGAGGGAATTTCTAATGTTTGAAATTCAAATAGGAGAAGTTGTGAACGTGGGAACAGTTGAGGCCAAGGAGAAGGCGCCAAAGGGACACGTTTGAAGCAATAACCACCACTTAGTAGTTATTTCTTAGCACTATAAATAGGAGTTAGTTCTATGTAATAGGGGTGTTCATATTTTTGTACAAGTTACTCAAAGAAACTCAAAGTACCCGCGTGTAGAGAAACGAGTTCGTGAGAATGTACGTAATGTAACACCACTTTCTTTCATCAATGCAATTTACCTTCATCATGTTTAAGCTTCAAGCATTTACTTTCCATGTCTTTACGTTTTCCTGAATTTTACTTTTCATGTCAAACTTACTTAAAGTCTTGTTTTAAACTTTCACTTAAAACTTTCTGCACTTATTTTCGACAGCACCTTTACATTCCAGTCTTTATTTTTCAAGAACTTGGAGTTCATTGCATTTTATTTTCAAAAGTTTTTACATTACTGCATTTACATTCAAAGCCATTTATTTTCTTGCCCTTTACTTTCGACAGTCATTTACTCTTTCTGCATCTTTTACATTCAAGAACGTGGAGTTCAAGCACTTTTATATTTCTTGTTGTTTACTTTCGATGGTTATTTATCTTCCCGCACTTTTATCTTTCAAAGTCATTTACCTTTTTGTCTTTTACATTCGACGCCTTTAAAATTCTGCATCATTTATTTACAGCCCTTTACATTTCCAAGCCTTTACCTTACTTGCAAGTAGTCGAACGTGGAGTTCATGTAGTTTTCTTTTACTGTCGAACGTGGAGTTCAATTTACATTTATTGCATTTATCATTGTTAGTTACATTTTCCCTTAAATTTAGCACATGTCCTAGGATTTGTGTGGTCGATCCTGCAAGTTAGTCAATTTTATTTAAAATTGATAGACCAGAGGTTGTTTACCAAAATTCACAGTAAACACCAAGAGATTTCCACTATAATCAAACTGATTACAACTACTTATACCCTCAAGTATAAGACTTTCTTCTGCTCAGACCTACAACATAAGTCTTGCTTGCTTAGATTTCTCGAATCCAAGACTTCCTTGCTTAAACCCCTCGGATTCAAGACTTTTTTGATAAGACCTACAGTCCAAGACTTCCTTGCTCAGATTCCTCAAATCTAAGACTTCAATGCTCAATCAGACAACAAGAGACTTTATCTAAACTAACTGTTTAGAGAAGGAATAACTAACAACAACACTTGATTAACAATCAGAGGTGTTCATGTGAGTGCTTTTGGATTTTGAGTGATGTCAAAACTATGAAAGTTTAGAGTTATGTATATTGGACGGTATTCTCCCATTCTAGATAAGCATCTTAGTATTAGGAAGCATTCAAGTGAGTTGGAAAAGAAGCTTACATCAAAATTGCAAAGAAAAACATGTTTGTGGGTGGTCAAGTCATTTTAGGTCGACACATGCATAAACAGGCCAACCTATACAAGTTTCAGACTCAGTATAGGTAAACATACAGAATTTCAGGTCTGCTCCCATGGAACAATATTAAAGTCTGTAGCATCTGTCCATAGGTCGCCTCACTTAGGTCGACACATGGGCGACACGTAACCTTCACAGGTCGACCTGTGGCATTCATAGGCCGGCCTAAGTACCTTGATAGGCCGACACATATGATTTCCCATGTTAAAAATTTCATTTTTGCTCCAATAATTTGCATTCCTTTTGCTCATTATTTCCTATACCTATATTTACTCATACATGCACCTTTTTCTAGTAAGGTACTAGTGTAAAACCTAAACGAAACCGGATTACAAAGCATTCCCATCATCTTCAACCTTTCTTTTATGCATACACATAATCATTTTTTGATTGGGTGACCATCTAAATTAGGGTTGATAACGTCTAATTAGGTTAGTGTAACAAAGAATATTGGGTTGAGATCTTTGTATATTTCTAATAAGAAAACCAAGGTGGGGTTTTCCTTCAAGATCATTGGTATTTGAAGGTTTTGGACAAGATCAAGTCAACACGGATTCAACCGAGTGAAGGCCTTGGGACAAGGTGGTTTCCTTGCAAGGGAGTAGCGCGAGACAGTGATTCGTGTTTGGGAATATTGGGTTCAACAAGTGCATGCTTGGGATAATGGGTGGATTATAGCAACATTGTTGGTAACTTGATCAAGCTTTGATCATGGGTTTTGAGGTGGTTGAATCAACAACAAACCATAGGGTTTGTGGGGTTAAAGTTCTTCACCTATTGTATAAACATTTTTGCAAAGATAACTTTAATTGCAAGTATTTCAATTCAATTTCGGATTGAGGGCATACATATCCATAACAGGTCCGATTGGGGAACTACCTAAACAAATATTTGTGTCTCTTTATCTATTTATTGCTTTATCTCTTTAATTGTTGTTCTAGCAAATTATTAATTTCGTTGTTGTTTCGATTAATTCGATTAGAAATTGTTTTCAACTATCTTTTAAAGTGTTATTGTTGATATAATCATAATCACTTTTATTGTGATTAGCTTTTAACATCAATAAAACAAATTGAATTTCCAAATTTTATCGATCTCACACAAAGTGTTCGATAAATTTCCTTTGAATATTTTTATAGCTTTGTGTTCATTGGAAATATGCTTTACGTATATCTTTTTACTTGATTGATCCATAAGTTAATCGTTGTTGAACAATTTGTGTTCATTATCATTCCATAGGTTTACGTTATGCATATCCGAGCTTTCCGATGCAGGTTCGGTTAGACGATTCGATTCAAGTTGTTTCCGTTGTGCCATATATTTTTGAAAACAAATTTTTGCCAAAAGTTTTGGTTTTAAATTTGTGATCTATTCACCCCCTCTAGATCGAAGCCCATCATCTAACAAGTGGTATCATGAGCTCCAGTTAATTTTGTGCTTAAGATATACTTTTTAGAAGAATGACTACCGAACTTGAGGGGGCGTACAATAGAGCACCAATTTTCACCAGCGAAACTTATGGCTATTGGAAAGCTCTTATGCGTATTCACGTCAACTCCGTTGACAAAGGTATATGGGACGCTATTCAAAATAGTCCAAATGAAATAACCATGACCAATGAAGGTGTTACCATACCTAAACCAGAAGCACAATGGGATGCTAATGATTGGAAATTGTGGTCACATGATTGGAAAGCAAAAAAATATTCTCACATCCGCTTTGGGTGTTGATGAGTTTTATCGTGTTTCTCAATGTGAGACCACCAAGGCTATGTGGAAAGCATTAGAGATTACCCATGAGGGTACTAATGGTGTTAAACAAGATAAGATCAACACATTAAATAAAGAGTTTGAGCTTTTTCGTATTGAGCATGGTAAAACCATTGCAGATATGCGAAAACGGTTCACACATCTTATCAATTGATTAAATGCACTAGGTAATCATATTTCCAATAAACTTTATCGTGTTTCTCTTTGTGAGACCGCCAAGGCTATGTGGAACACATTAGAGATTTCCCATGAGGGTACTAATGATGTCAAACAAGCTAGGATCAACACATTAAATAAAGAGTTTCAGCTTTTTCGTATTGAGCATGGTAAAACCATTGCAGATATGCAAAAATGGTTCACACATCTTATCAATTGATTAAATGCACTAGGTAATCCTATTTCTAATGAAATTGCTACTAACAAAGTTTTGAGATGTTTAAGTTGGGAATGGCAGCCCAAGGTCACCGCCATCAAGGAGGAAAATGATCTTAAGTCGCTTGATCTCACAACTTTATTTAGTAAGTTGGAAGAGCATGAGCAAGAGCTCACTTGCTTAGCGAAATACGAAAAACAATGTGAAAAGAGAATGAAGTATGAGAAAGGGAAAGACAAAGAATAAGGGAAGAATTCAATGTCTCTAAAGACTTCTAGCTCAAGGCCTTCACATTGTGAGCATAGTGATAGTGAAAGCGATGATGACAAGAGTTCATATAAGGAGGATATAGGGCTGTTCTTAAAGAGATACGAAAGGTATATAAGGAAGAATGATGTTAAACATTCCGACAAGAACATATCCAAGTTTATAAGATTGACAAGCTCCTCAAAGGATGATGAAAGAAGGAAGAATAAGTTTGTTATCATTGTGTTAAAGTCGATCACTATAGACTGGAGTGCCCTATGAGAAAGAAAGATAAATAAATTAGCCATCACAATACTTCCAGCAAGTCTAGGAGAACATATGCCACTTGGGAGAGTGCAAGTGAGTCCTCTAGTGATGAAAGCACAACTTCAAGTGTCGAATCGGCTCAGATTTGTCTTATGGCAAAAAAATAAAATAAAAAGAAAAATGTAAGTCTTTCTAAGCTTGAGTATATTAACGATTCATCTTATTTTAAATTACAAAAGGCCTTTGAAGATCTTCATAGAGAAGCCTTAAGAGCTTTTAATAAGTTAGCTTCACATGAAAATTTTATTTTAAGTTTAAATGCTAAAGTGTTAGAATCCGAAAGAAAGTTTGAAGCTATTAAGAAATCTATGATAGACATTCAAAGTGACAAGAGTGAGGATATAACACCTCCTAGGTTTGGTTGTGAACATTGTCATAATAGACAAGAGGAAGTAAAATATCTTCAAGTCAAATTAGATGATGCCTTGCAACCTAAGATTGTGTTAGCTATCGATCCTTCAAAGTTTGAAAAACCTTTGAATCATTCTAAAAATAATCATAGATATATGTGTAAGGACTCTAATAGCAAGGACATGTCTCATAAAACCTATATTGTCATTATTGTTTCAAAAAGGGACATATAATTGAGAGATGCAAAGTTAGGAAACTCTTTTTTCCTAAAGGAGCTGTTAAATGGTTGCCTAAGTGCAACTTTGATCTCAGACACTATCAAGGACCCAATGAAAATTGGGTACCTATTTCCTTTGTTTAAATTTTCAGGTTAAATCGCTTGACTCTACCAAAAAGACGTGGTATCTTGATAGTGAATGATCAAGGAACATGACGGGTGACATGCCCCTCTTCATTGACTTCGTGCCAAAGAGATATGGGTTCGTCACATATGGAGATAATAATAAAGGTGCTATACTTAGAAAAGGTAGTGTAGATAATCCCTCGTCTACTACTATCACTAATGTAATGCTAGTTGGTGGTCTTAAACACAATCATCTAAGCATAAGCCAACTTTGTGACAAGGGTTTTAAAGTTACCTTTACAAAAACTTGTTGCTTGTTTGTGCATGATGAAAAGAAGGAATGTGTGTTTAAAGGCTTGAGGGTCAATAAGACTTATATGATAAACCTAGATGAAGTTTCCTTGGTTGGAACTAAGTGTCTAGCCACCATGAGGGAAAACTCTTAGTTGTCGCATAGACGCCTAGCTCATCTTAACTTTGACCTATTGAATAAAGTATCCTCAAAAGATTTAGAAATTGGTCTACCTAAACTAAAGTTCACTAAAGATCATCTATGTGAAACTTGTCAAATAGGGAAGCAAATAAGAATTTCTTTCAAATCGAAAAATCTTGTTTCTACCTTGAGACCTCTTGACCTTCTCCATATGGACCTTTTTGGCCCCTCTAGGACAAAGAGCATAGGTGGAAATTATTATGGCTTTGTTATTGTAAATGATTACTCTAGATTTTGTTGGGTCTTGTTCTTGTCTAGTAAAGATGAGACCTATCCGACTTTTAAACAATTTTCTAGATTATTCCAAAATAAAATGAATTTGAAAATCATTTCCATTCGAAGTGATCATGGAGGAGAATTTCAAAATCACCTCTTTGAGAAGTTGTGATAAACATGGCATTTAGCATAACTTTTCCGCTGCTAGAACTCCATAACAAAATGGTGTTATGGAATGTAAAAATTGAATTTTAAAGGAGTTAGCGAGGACTATGCTCAATGAAGGTAATTTGCCTAAGTATTTTTGGGCGGACGCCATTAACACAGCTTGCTATGTCATGAATATAGTACTCATAAGTCCTATTCTAGATAAGACCCCCTATGAACTACTTAGAAGTATATAACCAAATGTTTCTCACTTACATATCTTTGGATGTAAATGTTATATTTTGAATAATGGTAGGGATAATCTTGGTAAATTTGATGCAAAATATGATGAGTGTATCTTCCTCGGATACGCACAATATAGTAATGCATATAGGGTTTATAACAAGAGATTACTTATAGTTGAAGAGTCCATACATGTTACGTTTGATGAGTCCTACCCAAAATATGTTGGGAAAGGAGTTGTTTTTCATGATGTATGTGTATCTTCTCAAGAAATTCTCAATGGAGCCAAACAAGGGATTGATAAACCTAAAGCGGCAAACAATGAAAAGAAAGAAGATGACAATCATGAAGAGGCTAAGGAAGAAAGTTCAGCTGCAGTGGAAGATCAACCTTTGACTTGGAAGACATCAAAGGATCACCCTATTGGCAACATACTTAGGGATATCACAAAAGGTGTGACTACACGCTCTAAGGCTTGTGCAAGGAGAGTTTGAGATGAGCCTTATGGGGGAGTTGAATCACTTCCTTAGCCTTCAAATCAAACAACTTAAAGAGGGTACATTGATGTGTCAAACCAAATATTGCAAAGAATTCTTAAAGCGTTTTGGCATGGAAGATGCAAAGTCTATCGATACACCTATGGCCACAAATGGTAATTTGGAAAAAGGATACAAATGGTAAGAATGTAGATGTGAAGAAATATAGAGGTATGATCGGCCCTCTTCTATATCTTACCCCATCTAGGCCATATATCATGTTTAGCATATGCATTTGTGCCCGTTATCAATCAGCTCCTAAAGAATCTCACTTAAAAGTCGTAAAACGTATTCTTAGGTATCTTCATGGTACCTCTCAATATGGGCTTTGGAATTCTAAGGGAAGCGATTGCACCTTGGTTGAAAACACAGACTCCGATTTTTCCGGTTGCAAATCGGATAGGAAAAGCACTAGTGAAACTTGCCACATATTTTCAAATGCTTTAGTTAGTTGGCATAGCAAGAAACAAGTTTTTGTTGCTTTGTCAACCGCCGAGGCGGAATATGTTGCGGTCGGTAGTTGTTGTGCCTAAATCTTGTGGCTTAAGCAACAATTAATTGATTTTGATATAAACTTGTAACATATTCCCATTATGCGCGATAACACTAGCGCTATCAATCTAACCAAGAATCTGGTGCAACATTCTCGCACTAAGCATATTGAGATTCGTCACCATTTCCTACGTGACCATTTTGAAAAAGGTGATGTCGTATTTGAGCATGTTGATAGCAAACATCAACTTGTCGATATTTTCAGAAAACCACCTGCTACCGAACCATTTTTCAACATACGAAGGGAATTGGGGATACTCGATATCTCTAATCTTGCCTAGCATATGATTCGTTGCATGCACTTTATATACTTTTGCTCTAACTTTCATTGGAAGTTTCATCATATGAGAGTGCATTGTCCATCAATCTACATGAGAGGTAATATTGTTCCTTTTCTTTCTCTTGCTTAGTAAGTCTCTTAATTTTACTTGTTGCTAGTGTTCCAAAATGACTAGTATTCTTCATGTATGAAGTAGTTCATCAATATTCATTTCCAAAAATCTTTATTGATTTGTGTAAATTATATGTTTATAGTGATATTGTGATATTCCTTCTATATGTTTGAAATATATTCTTGGTGCATTTGGCTTGTTATGTATTCTTGCATGAACCTTGGTTGAACATGTTATGATGTTAAATGAATTCTTGTTGTGTCATTGTTACGATAACATCTCTGTTTTTGGTTTGAGTGGTGATAACTCCGTGTATTGCCTTGCTAGAGCACATGCGTGTGCACCATTTCGGGAGCTCCAAAAGCATATGTCACGTAATCGTGTCGCTTTTGTAGCAACTCAAGAGTTTGTGATTAATTGTATCATTTATTGTTCATGTTCTTGTTATGTTATTTGGCATTATATGTAGCGATTATGTTCTATTATTGCTTAAGATGCTTGTATTTATGTTTAGGTATTCTTAGTCAATGTGTATATCATTCTATGTGAGTGTTATCATGTTGATAGTCTTCTCTTTACAATTTACCTCTGTGTAGTATTTTAAATTTGTATGTGGTTAATGATACTTCTAATAGTTTGCTTTTTCTCTTTTTGATGTTGTCAATGGGGGAGAAGTATACACAACTTAAAGTCGGATGCACATATTCAGGGGGTGTCTTCTTAAGGACAGCAATGTCGTGAAACGCATCGTCTCATGTTTTGCTATCATAAAAAAAGGGGAATATGTGAATGCTTTTGGATTTTGAGTGACGTCAAAACTAGGAAAGTGTAGTGTTATGTATATTGGACGGTATCCTCCTATTCTATATAAGCATCTTAGTATTAGGAAGCATTCAAGTGAGTTGGAAAATGAGCTTACATCAAAATTGCATTGGAAAACATGTTTTTGGGTGGTCAAGTCATTTTAGGTCGACACATGCATAAACAGGCCGACATAAACAAGTTTCAGACTCAGTATAGGTCGACACATAGAATTTTAGGTCGACTCTCATTGATCAATATTAAAGCATATAGCCTCTCTCCATAGGTCGCTTCACTTAGGTCGGCACATGGGCGACATGTAACATGCAAAGGTCGACCTATGACCTTGATAGGTCGGCCTGAGTACCTTGATAGGCCGACACATACAATTTTCCATCTTAAAAATTTTATTTTTACTCCAACAATTTGCATTCCTTTTGCTCATTATTTCCCACACCTAGATATACTCATACATGCACCGTTTTCTAGTAAGGTACTAGTGTAAAACCTAAACGAAACCAGATTACAAATCATTTCCATCATCTTCAACCTTTCTTCTACGCATACACACAATGAAACTACACATAATCATTTTTATATTGGGTGACCATCTAGATTAGGGTTGATAACGTCCAATTAGGTTGGTGTAACCGAGAATATTGAGTTGGGATCTTTGTGTGTTTCAAATAAGAAAATCAAGGTGGGTTTTTCCTTCAAGATCATTGGGATTTGAAGGTTTTGGACAAAGTCACGTCAACACGAATTCGACCGAGTGAATTCCTTGAGACAAGGTGATTTCCTTGCAAGGGAGTAGCGCGAGACGGTAAATCATATTCGGGAATCTTAGGTTCAACAAGTGCGTGCTCGGGATAATCAGTGGATTGTAGCAACATTGTTGGTGACTTGATCAAGCTTTGATCAAGGGTTTGGAGGTGGTTGAATCAACAACAAACCATAGGGTTTGTGGGGATAGAGTTCTTCACCTCTTGTATAAACATTTTTGCAACGATAACGTTTATTCCAAGTATCTCAATTCAATTTCAGATTCAGGGCAGACGTACCGATATCGAGGCCGATGGGGGAACTTCCTAACCAAATATTTGTGTCTCTTTATCTCTTCATTTCTTTATCTCTTTAATTGTTATTCTTGCAAATTATCGATTTCATTGTTGTTTCGATTAATTTGATTGGAAATTGTTTTCAACTATCTTTCAAAGTGTTTTTATTGATATAATCATAATCACTTTGATTGTGATTGGCTTTTAACATCAACAAAACAAATTGAATTTCCAAACGTTATCGATCGCACACAAATGGTTCGATAAATTGCCTTTGAGTATTTTTATCGCTTTGTGTTCATTGGAAATACGCTTTACGTATAGCTTTGTACTTGATTGATCCGTGAGTTAATTTTTGTTGAACAATTTGTGTTCATTATCATTCCATAGGTTTACATTACACATATCCGAGCTTTTCGATAGTAGGTTCGGTTAGACGATTCGATTCGGGTTGTTTCCGCTGTGGCATATATTTTTGAAAACAAATTTTTGTCAAAAGTTTTGGTTTTAAATTTGTGATCTATTCACTCCCTACTCTAGATCAAAGCCTATCGTCTAACAGTTCAAATATAATATAACACACTTTAACACTAAGATTCTTAAGCTATATAAGAATAAGAACTCTTAAGGGATTAGCTTCTCTTGAGCTGATACAAATGGTGTGGAGTGCGTGTATATTTCAGTTGTGGTTGCAGTGTTATTCTCTTAATTAATCTTTTATTCTTCTGCTCCTTTTATAGCTGAACAAATAGAGTCGTTGAAGCAACCTAACGACTATATTAAAATCAAATCTTTTTGCACATTTTCTTTTTCAATAAAGCAGGTGTTGGAACTCGAAGCCAAGGAATTACCCACTAAACAAAGCCTTCGTCCAGATAACTCTTTTATGAAACAAGTAAAACACAATCTTTTGGAGATAATGTCAACTAATCTCGAGTCTCGTGATTTCTGAGCTTGAGTTGTCATCCATCAGTTTCAGAGGTAGGGTTAGCACGCTTCTGATTCTGAAATGTGCAAAAGATATCTTTAGGGTCAGACTTTCTCACAAGAGTGTGATCTGAACCGAACCATAGCTTCTTCCGTGACATAACCTATTCCATCAAGTAAATTGGATTTTGTACACAGAACTAGCTAGGTAGAAATCCTAATTGTTCTTCAAATACTTTGTTATCATCAAAGCCTTAGAGGATACATGGTATAAACCAAATTTGTCTCAACAATCTCCTCCTTTTTGATCATGACAACCTTAAGTATTTTAAAATAATCAGGTTGCAGATTAATTACTCAACAACTTTTAGGGCCTGAGGTTTGTAAGCTCCCTCTGTCTCAAATAGTATTAGAGATGAGGTTTGTAACAAGTTTTTCTATCAACCCAGCTCGTTGCACATGAGCAACAACACCTTGTTGAACAAGAATCATAGAAAGGATCCTACCAAAAGGAATGGGAAAAGATAATTCCTCACGAGATTTTAAGATCACTTCTTTCAGATAGTTGAGCATGGTTTGAGGCAAGTTGATTTTCATCCTTGAGACTAGGAACATAATGAAATGTTTATCCTTAAGAGAAATCCATTCTAATCCTTTTTCTCTAGGCCTTAGATTGGTCCCCATAATTTGGTACCATACATTTGCCATAGGAGTAAGAGTAGAAGGACTTGCAGCAGGGCTAACACTGTCATAGATGTTGTTAATGAGATTCAGAAACCTATTGTCATGTTTGTATTCTTCAACAGTAACTCCATCCTCTTCACAATTTATTTTTTGAGAAATAAGTTTAGAGTTGATCACAACAGGAAAACCGTAGACAATTGATAGAATCTGACAAACATCTAACTCACTCTGATGAACATTAGTGTTTGCCTAAAATTATTTCACAAGATCTGGATAGATTGGTCCATTAAACATTGCATAATATCCATCCCATTTCTGAAAATGAATATCTGAGACTATTCGAGAAAGGTTAACAACCATCAAATCATTGAGATCATTAGTATATTCCTTCAGAATATCTAGATCCACTACAAGAAAAAAGGAGATTTACGACACTTGAGTTGCGACAGTTATCACAAAACCGTCCTTATTCCTGGATTGCGACGGTTGTCACGACAGTTAGGGTCAACTGTCGTAGATTTTTTGCGACAGTTATAAAAAACCATCCTTATTCCTGGACTATGACAGTTCTCACGATGGTTTGAGCCAACCGTCGCAGATTTTTTAGGCATGTTGTATAAAATAATTGCGACAGTTATCAAAGAACCACCCTCTTTCCACACTCGCGACAGTTAAGGCGAACAGTCGCAATTACTTTAGCCAATCATAATCACTATTTTTTTATTCCTTTAATTTCCCACTTTTTTTCTTTCATTTTTATTTTCCAACCTTTTCAATTTTATTAATTAATTTTAATAAATAATTATTATAATTATTCATTTACAATATAATAGCAATATCCATACTACAACATTCTATAAAAAAATAGAAATAAAAAAAATGCGAAAACCTTTTGCTTTCAATTTTTTCGCTATATCCACGATGGTGAACCAACCGTCGCCCTCTAAAACTCATCAGCGCGCATTTTTCCGTAACAAAGGAGGTGAAAATTTATCAAAGGGTACGACGGTAACCTCACTCGCTGCCCAGAGAGACCCTTCGCCCGCGCGCAAACATTGAAAAAACCCTTAGCCCACACACTAATTTCACTTTTCCTTTGTTCACTTTCTCAGACTTCTCCTTCTACATCCTTCACATTCCCAGACCCTTCTACCTCTAAAACTCATCAATATGATTGTTGTCAGATTCGAACATCCTTCACCTTCACACGAACAGGTTTGTCGATTGACCCTTCATCCTCTAAAACTCATCCATACGATTTTTCACTTTCTCAGATTCGAACACGATTCCACTTGATTCTTTATGTTTCAATTTGTATTTTTGTTAGAATAGTTACTGATGAGTTTTTCCTTAAGGTATCATGTGGATGAAAGTTGTAGCTTTGAACTTGGGGGTAATGGGGTAGGAAGATGATGATAAATACTGTCACTATAAGGAAATTTCCAATATAGCAACGGATGGTTATAGCTACGGCCACTAAAATGGTAGGTATAGTCTTATTATTAAAAGCTTTATCATTACCAAAATAATAAAATAATTGAGCGCGTGAGTTTCCCTCCATGTCTTTTTCATCTAGCTTTTCATTTCCCCCAAAGCCAAAAACAAACTCAAACCCTGATTTCATCACAATCTAACCTCTCCCTCTCTCTCTCTCTCTCTCTCTCTCTCTCTCTCTCTCTCCCTCTCTTCAGACATAGTGTAATCTAATATCCCTTCATTCAACCCACAAGAGGAAGAACTCATTGTGCTGCCACACTCTATTGGCTTCCACGAGCGTGGTCTCGACAAGGGTCTGATTGGGTTTCTGCGTTGCCTTTTGTTTGTGTGGCACCATTCATTTCTGGGTCACGGTTTTTCTGTTTCCTAGGTCGCGAGCGCCTCTTCTTCGATTCCTCTCCACACTCTGAGTTTCGCGGGTCATTGTTTTACATGCATGAGATTATTGGTTGTGATTTTTCTGACTGTGGTTCCTCTTTGACTTGCAATCTATCTTGTGTGTGAATTTAAGGTATCCTCTTTGATTTCATCTCTGATTATTTTTTAGAAGGCATCCATCAATTTGATGCTCCTTAATTATGCATATTTCGTTCCTAATTATTGATATCATTTGGGATCTGTAATACTTTTTTGTCTTCTGAATCATGTGATCAAGGGTTAATGTCAAACTTTATATCATATATCTACTCTGATACTTAGGAAAGTACTTATTTCATTTCCTTAGTAGTGAGAACTTAGTTAGAACAATTATATAAAATTTGTATCAAAATACTCAAAGCTGCTTGCACAAATACTTAATGAGTTATAACTTTCTACCAATATACTTGATTGAATTTGGAATACATTGATTCCGAATGTAATATAGGTTTTTATGTGTAAATTATTGAAAAGCAAATATAAAAAGCTTTGGGTACGACATCAGCAAATGTAGCGCCCAACCATTACTTTGTTTCGGGAGGAGTCAAAGTGTAGTGCTTTAAAATTATTAAAGCTTTCACGATTATTGACTTATTTTTGTCTGCTACGTAATTGTGAAGGAGCGAGTATTTTTATGTTCTGTTTTGCGGCATAATTCTTCTATATGTTTCAATTTGTGGGCGGTTATTGGTAGTGATTATTTATTTATTATGTTTGTGTTGAGCACTAATGAATCTATGGATTGCTTTTCATGTCAATATTTTTGGTTTAAGACAATAATCTTTGTTATTTTTGTAAGATGCCTCGTGCTTAGATCCCATGTTGCACATGTGTAGGTGTTGGTGTGGTATCTTTTTCTTGTCCTTAATATTTTTATTTGATATATTTTTTTTGTTACAAAAGAACTTAAACTCTTATTGCACATACACATATTTTATCCATTTTCTCTATGTATTAATCTTTTCATATCAAATACAGTAAATTTTTTGTGTACTTGTAGTTGTGTCTGGGATATTTTAGAACTAACCATTATGATTCAATATGATTTTCATATGGTTTCAATATCCTGTTTTTTAAGGAACTTTCTTTAGAAGGTAAGAAAAAGTATTTCACACAGTTGGTGCGACATATATTATCAAAGAACTACTAAAGCCTGTTGTGAGGTCTTTTAGAGGGACATTAAAAAAAAGTAGATATCAGTGGTATCCAAATATCCCCATGCATACATGAAAAATGTCTCGGCATCACCCTTATTATATAAGCCATATATTTCACTTCATTTAGAAAAACGCTTACTTCTTTTTCATTGGGTGTATGTTAGTTAAGGGGTTTCCTCCAGAGCTTGCTTAACTTGAAGTTATAGCTGCCATCACTATGTTTTTAGGCTTTTATGAATTATTCCCTGAACATTAATCTTAGAAAATATAAAATTAAAAGCTTCCTCAAATTTAAATATATATTGGTTAGATTCTCCTTCATCTATTCACTCATTTTAGGGTTTCAGGTTATAACAATTCTGCTTTTACTTTCATCAGTTTTATATACTCAAATGATTTGTGTGAATTTAGGGACTAAGTTGAATGCTAAGTTTATGTAATTATTGCTTTCATAAAATTTGACATAATGTTGAAAGGCAATGAAAAGAGTAATTTATACATAAGCACTTATATGTTAATCACTTATCTTATAAGCGATTATCTTATAAGTGCTAAGTTAAGTTGTCTATCCAATCAGGTCTTATATATACACTCAAAACACACATCACATATGTAATTGGTTTCTTATTTTTGTAGATGACAGATAGTTGTTCCTTTTCACTAGGTTGAAGGATTTGAAGATTTCAAGATGTTGGCTAGTCATCCTGAAAAAAGAATATCATTCAATCTATCTATTTGTGATTGTGATTTAGTTATTGTTTACCAGAGACATGACAATATGAAAGTTGTAACAGTGTCTGAGGGTTCGGTTTTGCAGAATCGTTTTGGTGTTTTTAAACATTCAGATTGAATTGGAAAGCATTTAGGTTTAAAGTATTCAGCAGTAAAGGTGGTTTTGTTTACTTGTTAGCTCCTACACCAGAATTATGGACTCTAATGTTAACTCACAGGACTTAAATTCTCTATGTTGCGGATATTAGTTTGGTTGTCATGAACTTTGAGATTGTTCCTGGTTGCCTGGTTCTTGAATCTGGAACTGGAAATGGATCTGTAATGTCTTCACTTGCAAGAGCAGTTGCACCCAAAGGACATGTTTGTATATTTGAGTATCTATGATTTTTGTATGGAGTATCTATTTGAGTTTTCAGGCATTTCTAACAGTTCTTAATTGGCCCCCTCAATACCACATATGGCATAACACATTCATGTCATGTGCATGTAGCTTTGTTCTATGGCAAGAGATATGAGTGCGAATGTTACAGTTGAAGCCTTTAATGGCCTTGCAAAGATGGAAAACAAAGGGAAACTATGAAACAGATCACTTCTGAAAAATTTGCGATGTTGGCAACTAGTGTTGCCGGTGCACTAATGCATGGACTTGAGGATGAGTTTTTTGAGGTAGTTTTTTTTTAAATATCATAGTAATATATTTTTCTTTGGTTACAAAGGATCATCTATACGTTGACCGTAATTATCTTCCTTAATCTCAAAACTAGTTCTTTGTTTGATTATATGAAAATTATATAGTGCTTCTGCTTTACCTGTAGGTGTGAAAGTCTGCATGCCAGTCCTTACTCAGACTGGCAATCCTCTCTGTCGAGTTTGCTCGTGAAGCCTTAGACTTGTTAATGGATATGTTGAACGATGATTCTTTGATAGTTCGGTTACAAGCTTCAGAAACCATGCATCATATGGCAATTAATGGTTATCTAAAGCTTCAGGAAAAGCACTTGCACATGGTATCTTTCTGATTTTTTTTATTATAGTAATTTTTCTCTCTGTCCAAAATAACCTCATTGTAATTGGTCAAAATATCCTTCCGGCCTATGTTTGGAGATTTAATAATTACACTATTATGTTTCATTTTGTTTTCTTAATTAGAATATTTATCCTGTTTTTGGGACCAAAATGGGGTTGGAGTTTTCATTGTTAATAAGTTCTACTAGTGACGTGATTGTATTCCTTGATGATAAGTAGATTATTTACAGTTGTTTGGGTTTCAATATGATGAATAATTTATCTTGCTAGATTTGTAGAATGCCAGGTCAGTAGAGTTGAGGAAGTTGCTTTTGGAAAGTGAAGATTGACTAGTGAGATGCGTAGAGATATTGTTCTGGATGGAAGCCAAAAAGATATCATTTATAATATTGATTAGAAGTTGAGCTTATGATAAACATAAATAAATGTGTTTAGGAATCTCAGAAGCTCTAATTAAACATAAAAGAAACATGATTTGAGATTGGTAATCAAATGTAATACCAGGGACTATTGTGTCTCTACGAAAAATAATATATATTAAATTTCACTTAGTTGCAGACTTGATTTTTCAACTAAAAAATATTTTGGATGGCTTTAAACTTAGATAAAACTTGTTTCATAAATAGAACCTTGTGAACAACATCAAAGAATTGATCAGATTTTATTGAGACAACTTTTATAAGTAACTGATTTTATTGTGAACCTTGTCTGTTGATTCAACCTTAGCTTAAGAATAAGTAATTGATTTCTAAGGAATGTGATTAAATTTTGATTGGAATGTGAGGCCAACCATATAATTGAATCTTATTATACTTGTTTGAGGGCAAGGATGAAAAATAAAAATTTAAATCTGCAAAAATGAAACTATATCAGAATCAAAAAAGGGCCTCTTAGAGGGAATTGTTCATGTATGTCAGTGGATTAATAGTCCTCAGGTACCCTCTAATATATGGCATGACACAAGGCTTCAGGTGAACCCATCATAAAAGAGATATCAAACAGACTAATTGTAGGAATTGATACAGCGTGATTCACAAACTCAAGTACATAATATTACCTTTTAATGGGAATTTTCACACATCTTTATAACTTATACAAGATTACCTTTTTGAAAATTCCATGTTCCTTGCGGTTCTTTAATTATCATCCTTTGTTAGCTTGCTTACTTTAATTAACTTGAACTATCATGTCAACTAGCGTACTAATATCATAAGAATAATATATCTAGCATCCTGTTATTGTGTTTACCCTTTGAAATTTTATGTAAAGTATGAAGTTTTGTAAATGACCATTATGGTTTTGGGATAAATAAGAGAATATTCTCTTGAAATGGAATTAGGTAGCAAGGTGTTGATCATCTGAAACATTAAGGAAAATGAATAGAAAAAACATATACACAATTATGATTCTTGTGAGACTGTTTTTATGCAGGTTTTGAAGGCGTGTCATTTCCCTGTAACTGTTACTGTAGTTCAGTTTGCGGTTGGGACTGTTCTTATATCAGTTATGTGGGCTCTTAATCTCTACAAGAGGCCTAAAATCAATGGTGCCATGGTATTTTGATATTGTTTAATTAGTTCATATATTGCTATTACTGAGTTCTGTGTTGCTGTTGATTATGTGTTATTTGTTTTCAGCTTGCAACTATATTTCCACTCGCTATTGTGCATACTTTGGGGAACCTTTTCACCAATATGAGTCTTGGAAAGGTGGTCGTGTCTTTCACTCACACCATTAAAACTATGGAGCCTTTCTTTTCTGTTATTCTTTCTGCCATGTTTCTTGGAGAGGTTAGAATGCAACTTTTCTGTTATTCTGTAGATATTTAGGTTTAATTGTTATTCTACAATTTTAGTTTTCATACTTTTAATTCACTAACTTCTATATTTTTGTGTTATTTTTTCTAATCACTTGGCATTTTGGCATTGTGCAACATTTTGCAGGCCAAACTTAGTAAAACACTGCTCGTATTTTCTTTTGTAGTATAATCTAGAATTGTTACTCTTATTATATAACTTATAATCATGGTACTGATTTTTCTTAAATTATTTGTTTGAAAATTTTCTTAATATCAATGTTACTCAGTTGTGATAGGGATAATTTTGCAATGCCTCACAACAATTTTCAATTTTGACAAATCATATATAATAAAAATTTGCAATTTGTACAAACAAATATAGTATAAGGTGTCTTTAAGATTGTTGTTGATTTCATGCTTTATTGAGTTTTTCTTTTTTGTAAGTGTTTCTTACACAGAAATCGAAGGATATTCTGATATACTGTGAATGGTTGTGTTGAAATAGTGGATTTCTTATCCATCACACTGAAATTTCATTATGCACACCTCAATTGGACTCAACACCTCCAAGATGGGTTCATGTTGCACACGAGATACTTCTGTTTTTGTACCAGGTTGGTTAACTTCTCATGTTGTGGTGCTTGCTCACTTAGTCTCAATCTTCTGTTGGACTGAGTATATGATGCCTAAGTTTCTGTTGATTTTTGTGATTAATTTGATTATTGTTTTCATTTATATATGTCTTTATCTTTTGACAATGGCTCATTATTTTTTTAATGTGTCTGGTAATAGTTTGAATTATTGATAGTATACTTATATTCATAGTTCATTTTATATATATTTAAATCTAAATACATATTACAATTCATCATTATATTATTTATAAATTCATCTAAATAAATTTACCCATACGGACGCACGAGTATCCTAATAGTTTTTAAAATAACATTAAAAAATAAATCGAGTTCTTTTACACATGTTATAAGCTATTTGTTTACTGAATGTCCACCGATGATGTTCATGAGAGGTAACCAGTTTAACATTTCTGGTTCAGATGACACCGATGATGTTGATGCTGCAACCAGTTATTCCTGGGAACATGACTTGCTTTGGGAATTTAATAATTCAAAAGCTACAAATATAGCCAATGGAAATGAATCAAAGGGTAGGAGATTAATCTCAAAGTCAGCAAAAAGTCCTGAATTGAGGTAATACAAAAATGCTCTTCTTTCATAATGCCCATCATAGGTTCACTTATATATGTTAATATGAGTTTAATTTTCATGCACCTTCAATATTGAACATTTTTTTAGTATTCTCTCTATAAATTATCCATTAGCATAAGTACTTCTTTCAAGTTCTCTTGATTTTTTGGCTATCTATATGTTAAATTTTTATTATTGTTATGTCTTGTGGATCAAAACATCACTTCTGATATTAACATTGCAACGAGAAACAGATAAGGTAGTGGTTAAATTTGTGACTGTATAGAAATTGTTGTAGAAGTATCAAACATTTGCAAACATCTCTAGCACAATTTATAGTGAAAAACATTTTGGTACTATGATTTGATTTGTTTTTTCCTGATCTAAATTTTATATTCAAATATTCCAGGTCCTGGCTAAACGGCAGAGAACCGCATTTTCACCAAATTTTGTTCACTCACTCGATGGTTCTCATATGATGATGACTGCAGTTGCCTTCAAAAAGCCAGGCTTATATTGTTCTAAGAGTCAACAATATATGTTATAATGATTTACCTTTGTGTTTGTTTGGTGTGGCAGTTTGTTAAATCGTTAGAAAATTTTTAGGCTAATGCCTATTTTTTGTAATTTGGTATGATGGAAAGAAAAGATTTAGTCATTTGAATTCTTTTAAACTTTGGTGGTATTGAATAGGGCTGGATTTTGGAGTGCAATGGCTTCCAATGTGACAAACTAATCACGTAATTGATTTGCTTCAATGTATTTAATTCCTTATCTGAATGTAATTGTAATATGATAAGCTTCTAACATATAAAGTGACATGATGCTTGTATAAATGTAATATGATATATATGTTTAGTTGAATGAAGAATATATGTGATTTTCTTTCCCATTCTGTTCATATTTCTACAAACAATTTTTTTTTTAATTTTAAAAATAAATTACCTGCGGATTTACCTGTGGAAAAGAAATTTCCTATGGATTTACCTGCAGATGTAACTGTGGAATAGAAAGTTGCGTCAGTTGGAACCGTCGTAATCAACAATAAAAACAAAAATCAAATGGAAATTTACGACGGTTGTAACCGTCGCAATGTGCAAATTATGACAGTTCCCTACCCGTCGTGAGATAACGACAGTTGGTGTGACAGTTTTCACAACCGACGTGATACGGCATCGCGACGCACGTTTCTGCGATAGTACAGCAACCATCGTGACTTGCAAATTATGGTGGTTTTAACCGTCGTAACCTGCAAAAATAACCGTCGTAATCTGCCAATTTTTTTGTAGTGATCATAGATTTCTCCTTTTATGGTCTTTGAAGACATATTGAAAGAGAGATAAATTCAAGTAGAAAATAATGATTTTACAATACTATCTTATATAGAAGATAATACATAAAAATCGTGTAAATCTTAGGCACAATCACATAACACATAGGATGCTAATTTATGATAAATAAGCAAGCATGCATTAAATGTTTGGACGGTAATGAGTCTGATTAAAAATGAATTAGGATCTTTGTCAACACATTCCTTTTTAAGAACCAAATTTCAAGACAGTTTTTGAAAATAGGCAAGAGTGGTAGAAATGTCATGTCGGTCTCGAGAACAGCTAAAAACCAGGATCGATGGGAAGTTTATATCAGAAACTGAGACTAGTTCCTTGGCTAAAAACCAGGATCGAGGGGAAGTTTTTACCTTTTCTAAGCATCATTGCTTAGCAAAAGAAGATGGATGAGCAAACTGCCATTCATAACCACCATCAAAATTTCGGGTATTCCGATATTTATTCTGATATTTAATCCTCTTGCACCCCAAATGCCCGAATACCTTCGCCATTCACACCTTCAGGTCCAAGAAGATTAAATAGGGGCACCTGTCATACCCCAAATTTTGACCACTAAGATTTCCCATCATTGTGCAAATCATCATCACAATATGGATGTACTTTCATGCCTCATCAATCTCCTCAGAGATGTTTGAGCATTCACCACAACCAAGGATTAGGATTTCAAGCCCTCTCAGGGCACTTAGACAAAGGATTAATCAAGGAATGACATGATCTTCAACTTGTGTAACCTCTCAAACATCCACATAAAGTATGAAGAAGACTCCCACATCAAGAATCAAGCACAAAATTGCAACATTCCAAGTGGATCAAGCCTCAAGATCGCCAGTGTCACCAAATTAGGGTTTTGGTCGACTGAGGCCTCCAGATGGAAATTTTCCTCTGGGCATGAGCCATTGCTTCAAAGCATAACTTAAGATACTCCAAGGGACCTCATGGACCCATTCATCAAGTCAATTTAACCTCAGGGGAAGCATTCATCAAAAAAATCAAGAATTAGGGTTTCTTGACCTAATTCACCCCTAAGTTGACTTTTGGGACAAAACATGAGCCAAGACCTCAAGACATGATTTTAGGGTCTCCAATACACTACATTGATCCATTTGCAACAATGGATTGATCCAAGAAGCTTGATCCACAAGTTTCAATTTCATCAGGACCACAATTAGGGTTTTGAGGAAAAAGTCAATTGTACCTTTGACTTTTGACCCAGACATGCTCCCAAACCTTGGGACATGATTCAATACACCCTACAACACCTATGGAATATATCCATTAGGTTTGATTTAGGTCAAGGACCTGATTTCACAAAGGATCGCATAGTTTGGATTTCATCCGATAAAAAGTCAACTGTGCACAAAATCAAGTTTGACTTTTTGGAATTTTTCACAATTATGGTTCATTGACCCTAAAGCAATGTTAATATGTGAGTTAAATCATCATTCATCAAGAAAAATCAAAGAAAATGAGTTAACTTGTAAAAGGGGTAACCATAAAAAATTTAGAATTTTTCTAAGTTATGGAACAAAGTGGCTAGGGTACCAACTTTGCAAGGCCATATCTCCCAAACCCTAAGGCCTTTTTCTCCCATTCAAAGCTCAGATTAAAGTTCATGTTACATACTTCAAATATGTCAACTAGACCTCATTCCAATTCATCATGGATTTTGAGTTATTGTTTGAGCAAAATCACAAAAAACATGAAAATGACATTTTTCCAACACTTAGTGAAATTTTCACTAAGTCCAAATCTGCCTTACTTTTTCCCAAATGTAGGGACATTTTTCACCTTGATCCAAGTCAAACCAGGTCTAGGGGTGGACATCAAAGTTAAAGTATGTCATGAGGGCTTTCCAACAAGTACCATATCATCTCCAAATTCCATTTGAGCAAGGAGATACAACCCTTGGAACATGGCATCCTGAACTAATTTTTACAAGGCAAAATTTGTGTATTTTGCTCGATTTGTCCAAATCTGACAAATCCAAGCCTTGTCATCTATTTGGACACATCTAAGGATAAAACAAGAAGGGAATGATCTGATCCCCAAGCCTCCAAAGTCCAAGAATCTACAATAGCCATGCCAAACCTAAAAAGGCTACAAAGATGCCAAGACTCCAATTTTGTTTCCAAGCATTTAATGGATGCACCAAGGTGGCATGAACTAAGCCTATTCCAACTGAATTCAGTCCAAGTTTATCTCTGAACCAAAGCTACAAAGCCTGTGCTCTAATCTCAAGTCAATGGCTAGAGGAGACTTGAGATTCCATTTGATCACAATTGGCCACAGACCTGTACCACTTGCCATTCACTATTGCTTGCAAAAAAACTTTCTCTACTATAAATAAAGCTCATTTGTGCTCAGTTTGAGTACACCAAAGCACCCAAACTGACGCTTTCCTCAAAATCTCACTTTCACTCCAATTTTGCCTTCAAAGTCAAGTCACCATCGGGTTTTGAGTTTGAGAGCAATTCCAATCCAACCAATGGTTCACACGCCTCACATATAACATATAGAAGTGATCCAAACTCTTACATAACATTTGGAACATCAGATTCTCAAAATCACCAGCCATCTGCACAAGCCTTTGACAGATTTGCAGTTGAGGTGCCAAATCAAGTTCCAGCTCAATTCAATCCACTCCAAGCATTCAGACACACTCCATAGCACCTAAAGAAGCTGTCCACATCATTGGAACCAAGCTGTAATACCTCCAACCTAGAACTCGATCACCAGCTGCAAGAGGTAAGCATGAACTCTTCAAACTCCATGATGCATGCATATTTTACTGCACAATAATTTTGCCATTTGTTCCTAATCATATAAGGAGTAATAAACCTCAATCAATTGCCATGAGTCAATCGTGTGTGAGATTTCATTGTGTTCATACAGAAATTAGGGTTCTTGGGGTTTTCTTCTGATTTCTCACTCAATACTCAAAATAAATGCAATTAATCTATATGGTTGTGATCCTTATTCAAAAGCGAACAAGATTGGTACTTGAATTGTGTAAAACCATTGAGAATTCATGGAGAAAAGTGAGAAAACGCAAATCTAAAAAAACAGATGGCGCGGGCAAGAACTTGGTGTTCTTGGCGCCATAATTCAAATTTTTGAATTTTAGTTATTTTGGTTAATTGATTCAAAAATTAAGTTCTCTCTGAATATTTATGTTTTTGAATTGATTCTTTTTCTCAAAATTCACTAAAATGTTTAAATATTTTATTTTGCAAAAAAATCCAATTTATATTATTTATTTAATGTAGTTATAATTTTTGTAATTAATTTCATTTTAATTGTTTTTAAACATTTTTTTAATGAAATTCCCACTTTGATCTTTCAAAACCAATTGAATTTCAAACTCTCATGTAATTAAACATGATTTTTAAAAATATTTTCCAAAGTGTACAACTTGTTTTTGAATATAATTGATATTTTATCATTTATTATTTAAATTACCTTGGAAAAATGACATCTTTATTTAAAATTAGGGTTCCCTCTTGATTTTAAATTTTCAAACACTTTCGGGCCTCCAATAGAGTGTAAGACCCAATCTCTTTTTGAAACCAGAATCTTTTTGGGCCTCAGGTATTGTATAAGACCCACTGTGATTTTAAAAATCTCGGCGCGATCGCCGTTTTCAAAACATTTTCATCTGGGCCTCCCCTCGTGTTGTAAGTCCCATTTCTTTTCCTTTTTCAAATAATTTGGGCATCTCCTTGAGTTGTAAGACCCATCCCTTTATACAAAAACCTTTTTGGGCCTCAGTCGTTGTATAAGCCCCGATACGATATTCAAAACAACGGTGTGATCACTATTAAGCCTCGGGCCTCTCCTTGAGTATAAGCCCCAACAATCTTTTCAAAAACAACTTCCCTTTTGATTTAGACTCAAATATAAATGTTGTTATCAAAACTTTCTTTAATTTCTTTGAACAACTAACAATACAACATGGAAGCTTGCTCACCTGTAAGTTTTTATAGCTTTCATTTACTTGCTTTCATATGTATATAACTGTATTGTGGGAAGCTGCTCCTCTATAACCCTCTTTCAATGGCAACCTGTGCACAACAATGTCCGTATTCAACCCGGCATAGCTTGATATGACCAAGCAACGATGTCGACATATTCCGCAGCATACTGATAAGCTCTTTCTTTACCTCGGCCTGCAGACTGGCTCCAATCTTAATTTCTTTCCTTGCGTCCTCGTAACCAATGTTGATAACCTTAATTGTCTCTTGGTGAGGTTGAATGACCCTCTCCTCCTGCTTCAACAATCTAACCAATTCCTCGGGAAGTTCACAGTCTTCTTCATCCCCTTCTTCGGCTTGATAAATCGGTTTGTAAAAGTCATAAATGGCCATAGCAGAACCGTTATCAGTGGAATCCTGAGGATCAAGTCTGCACGAGGGGTTCATGCTTTATTTTAGAATTTATTTTTGAAAAACAAAAAGAAAACAAGACATTGCCATTTTTAATGTTTTTGTGCAAAAATAGAAAAAAAATAAAAAAAAGAAAGACAGGGAACGAAATTTGAATGCAAAACGTTCTTTATTAATGATTAACAAATGCAAATGAAAATGTGTGGCCCTACAAATGAATCTGTACGCCTTGGACAGAGCGCAAGATTTTAACATGCATGATGATTAGAGAAAAACAAAGAAAATTACTCTGTCTGAGATGTAACTGGAATGATTTCCTCAGCAGACTAGTTTACAATTGTTGTCCCGAAACACGTGGGCGTACCCAATTATCCAAGTTACAATCACTGTCTATGCCATCCTCTGCAGTCGCACAAGATTGATCTGTATATATGATTCCACCACTGCTCAAAGTGATGGGTCCCGTGTATTTTGTAGCCGAATCCAGAGATGGTTGGTAGCCAATACCAAACTTGTCCTCTTTCACTGGTGTCTCAATCAGCTTGCCCCAACCCTGGGCATTACTTGCTCTAACAACCTCGATGGCTTGCTTATAAAACGAAATTGACGTGCTGGCTCCAGCTGGTGTAGGAGAAGATTCAGGTATTTTATCAATATTCACTACCTCGAACGACTGGCAAAGCATTTCATGGATTTCCCCATCCATCTCAACATACTTGAATGTGGACAAGTGACTGACAAAAATGTCCTCTTCATCACACACAGTTACTACTTGTCCTTCAAACACGTATTTCAGCTTCTGATGTAATGTGGATGTAACAGCCCCGGCCGCATGAATCCATGGGCGACCTAATAAACAACTATAAGCAGGCTGTATATCCATCACGTGGAATGTAGACTTAAACACTTGAGGTCCAATTTGCACAAGTAATTCCACTTCACCGAAAACAGATCGTTTCAACCCATCAAACGCTCTGACAACCAGATCACTCGGCCTCAAAATCAATCCATCAACCTCCAACTTCATCAGTGCCTTTTTAGGCAAGACATTAAGCGAAGAACCAGTGTCTACCAGCACGTGGGACAACACCGCGCCCTTACACTCCATTGTAATATGCAGAGCCTTGTTGTGGTTTCTACCTTCAGAAGTCAAATCTTGGCTCGTGAAACCCAACCCATGGCTGACATTGACATTAGAAATCACACTCTCAAGCTGATTGACAGTAATTTCTTGTGGAACATAGGCCATCTTTAACACTTTCAGTAAAACCTCTCGGTGTGCATCAGAGCACATCAATAATGACAAAATTGAAATCTTTGAGGGCGTCTGGTTCAATTGATCAACGATTTTGTAATCACTTTTCTTTATTATTCTAAAAAACTCTTCTACCTCGCCATCGAATGTAATTTTGGGATCTGTTTCAGGCACTGGCACACTCTCAACCACCTATTTTCCTTTAGCTTTCGCCGCAGCCTTGACTTCTTTATCGCTTCGAAGAGTTTGTGGAGCAAACAACCTTCCACTCCTGGTAAAGTCGCCTAAACCACCCACATTATCAACATTTGAACCAGCCGATGTTCCAACTTCCAGCTTCTTCCCCTCATGATACACATCCGCCCCATAGTGCCATGGGACTGCTTTCTCAGAGGTAAACGGAACTGGCCCCGGCACCGTGATGGTAACAGGACTGGGTCTTTCCGGTGCAACAATCGCTACAAGAACTGCCCTTGCAGGTACCTGAATTTCAGCAGGGGTATAATAAATTGTCACAGTTGACACCTCATCATTATCTTTCACAACACGGTCAAACTGTAGACGACCTTCATTAATCAGATTCTACAAACCAATCCTCAGTCTGTTACAACCATTATCTTGACCCATGCATTCCAAACAATCTCGGTCACAACCCGGGAACACCCATCCCTTCAACAGACGATCTTTCACTACCAGTAATGAAGTCTTCACCCGATTGATATCTGTCACCAAGTTTAACCTCTTTCCATCCTCAATGGCGTGCACATTTGCCCCGTCATGGTTCGGCATAGGGTTCTGGATAACATTAGGAGGTGGAGAAAAGTTGATTGCTTTAGCATCTATCAGATCCTGCACCTTATTTTGAAATGCCCAGCACTTTTCGGTGGTGTGCCCCGGAGCACCTGAATGGAAATCGCAGCGGGCATTAGCATCATAATTGGGTGGCAAGTTACCCGCAATAGGAGGTCTCATGGTACGAAGTTTGACCAATTTCAATTGGAGTAATTGGGGTAACAATGCTGAGTAAGTCATAGGAAGAGGGTCAATTTTGCGGTCCCTTTGCCTAGACCTTTGTTGGAACGGTGGTCGCTGTTGTTGAACCTGCTGTTGTGGCTGTTGTTGCTGAACAGATGGTGTTGGAACTGTCACTGCATCCACTTGGGGATAAGCCTGAGAACGTCCTTTTCCCCGTCCTCTGTACACAACGCTTGTCTCGTCCTCTCTCCTTCTCTACCCATTAGGAAAAGGTTTCTTTGTTCCTGAAGAACCAACACCACCTATATCCTGAATCTTCCCTTGTTTCAACAAATTCTCAATCCTTTCACCAGCAATTACGATATCAGAAAATCCTGTCGACGGACAAGCAGCCAATCTGTCAAGGAATGTCCCTTGCAGGGTACCCATGAACATATCCGTCATTTCTCTCTCAAGCAAAGGGGGTTGAACCTGGGCGGCCATTTCTCTCCATCTCTGCGCGTACTCCTTAAAACTTTCCTTTGCGCTCTGCGACAACCCTTGCAGCTGAGTGTGGTTGGGAGCCATATCGATATTATACTGATATTGTTTCAGGAACGCTTCTGCCAAATCTTTCCAGCTTCTCACAGCAACCCTGTTCAGCTTCATGTACCAAGTCAATGAAGTTCCAGCCAAACTGTCTTGGAAATAGTGCATCCACAACTTCTCGTCATCAGTGTGGGCTGAGATTCTTCCAAAGTAAGCCTGAATATGTGTCTGGGGACACGTATTGCCATTATATTTGTCAAAAGTGGGTGGCTTGAACTTTGGAGGAATTCTAACCCCCGGTACCAGACCCAGATTAGTAACATCAATGCCTAGAGAGTTCTTGCACTCCATAGCCCTAATTTTCTCAGCCAGCTCATCATACCTTCTGTCATTGGGATTACCCATATCAGCATCCAGCAAGGTGAATTGATCTTCCTGAACATCCTCATTAGCACCAACATTTCTGGCAGCCCCAGTAACCAGATTACCATTAGGAATCGGAGTACTAACAGGAGGAGGAGTGTCATTTGGCTGTGAATTGTCAACGTGATTACCTTCCGGCGTGACCTCTGGACGCTTGACCATAAGTCTTAACCTCTCTTGGTTCTGTGCCATACCAGTCATGAGAGCCATGAACTGGTCTATACGGGCCTTCATCTCAGCCAAATCATTCTGAATTTGATTAACATTTCTATTTCAATTGCCTCTTGTGGAGTAGCGATGTATGTGATCGGTAGCAATACTTCCTGAAATAGAATAACCATCAGAACCAGATAGGGTACCTGAAAAAACAAACAAAAATGCACAAATGAAATGTATGCAATGCAATGCTATGTTTTTTATTCCCAGGCCTTTTCGTGTCCCGATTCCGATATTTTAGAAGTCCGCAGCATTCAGATAACATACGAGATACAGCAGTTGATAAAAACATTCATTCAGACGAGTGCACAGATAGGTGTAGAACCCTGTGAAGTGGTGTCATGACCAAGTGTCAGTGAACAGTGATGTAATATCAGGAAATCCACTGGAGAAAATACTGAACATATCATAACTGGAAGAAAACCCAAAGGAAATGAGTCTGGACAAATATTCAAAAACATACAATCCAAATTCAGAAATTAAAGCAGTGATTCCTACAAAAATTCTATAGGTAATCGGATAGCATCAACATAATAAAAACTAAAACGGACAAAACACCACATCCTGCAACCCTAGACTGAGCCTCTTGACCTCCTCAAATAGCACAGCATTCTCGGGATCTTCCGGCGCCTCAATCAGGCTCTGATCAAGCGTTCTCTCAAACTGAAGGATTGGTACAAAGTGTTGATATTCTGACACAATTCTTCCCCATTAGTACTACCATAGCCTGGCTCTATCTTGGACTTCTTCACTTCCGCCCAGATCTTGAGATCAGCTATTTCAGCCTGAGCTTCCTGTAATAGCTTCTGACTTTCTTTCAAACTATCTCGGTAACTCTGTCGCTGAGCATGTGCAGCTTTCAATTCTTCATCTGAGGTCCTGGCCTTAGCTTCCAATTCTTCAACCTTGGCTTTAAACTCTTCCTCTACCTTGGCCTGGCGCTTCTGGTCGTCGACCCATTTTTGTTGCCATAAGGTAATAGCCTCATTAGCTTCCTTCAAAGACTTCTTGAGATTCTGGTGCTCTCTGGCGTTATTCTTATCCATTAAGCCCCGTCTTTGGAAATAATTCAGCCTCCCCTAGAGTTCTTCTTTCCTGCTTTCAGCCATCTTCTCAACAATGTGGACTCTTTCTTCCAACCCTTTATTATCAAATGCAGCTTTCTGATACAGGCTGGTGACGTCCTCATTCTCAACCCTGAGTTCATGAACTAAAGCTTCCATCTTTTGGAATTCTTCAATTGGCACTGAGAATGGCAACAGTGTGACGGCTACCCAGCGCTTCAGCCACTCAATGTAAGGAGGATAAGTCGTGAGATCAGGTCTCCCAAACTCCATCTTACCTTTCTTAACCCGCGTGTTCCAGGCTTCAGCGATAGAAAAAGACACCTGTTCGCCATCTATGGCAAGATAAAACAAGGATTCCGCCACATTTTTTCCAAAGGAGGTTCTTTTAATGCATATCCAAACTGCTTCAGTGCGAGGACAGGATTGTAGTTGATTCCTCCCCTCATTCCTACTAGAGGCACATTCGGAAAAGCTCCACAACTAATAAGAATAGGTATACCTACCATATCTTTCTGATGCCACCAGACTATATCTTCAGCCGTCAAACCCATCAGCCTCTTGGAGCACTTAACAGTTCCTTTGAGATCCACAAAAGCTCCTGTTTTTGGCAAATGTCTATAAAACCAAGCATGGAATAAGGGAGCACAGCATACTACCAATCTTCCTCGTTTTTTCTCATTCTTGTAATGCACGGAATGGCATACATCGCCCAACAAAGTTGGGATTGGATTCTTCTTGACAAAGATACTGATTGCATCCATATCAATAAATCCAGCTATATTCGGAAACAGATAAATTCCGTACACACAAAGAGCTAAAATTGCATTAGAGGTAAACAAATCACCATTAACAAAACTCTTATTTGCTTCTTCAATCAGAAAGTCTAGATGGAACCCTTTATAGCCCTCATTTTCCTTAACATTATCTTTAACCACAGATACCCTCAAATTAATAGCCTCTGCAATGACATTGTCGGGAATAACCTTCTTTTAACTGTAGTGAGGAGGAGTATCCTTGACGGAAATCTTCAGAATATCAGAGAACTCTTCCAAGGTAGATACCAGCAGATAATCATTGAATGTGAAGAAACGCAACTGAGGGTCATAAAACTGCAAGAGAGTGTGCAGAGTATCATGCTGATCTGGAGTAAGAAGGCTCACATAACTCAAGATGTTCCCAAACCTCTTTCTGAATCTATCCAGCTGGTTACTGTCCATTAAATCTGCCACTTCTTTGATCTGTCCCACTTTAGGCTTCGGAAACCAGTAATGCACGTTATTCTTTCTCGGAGGACCTTCCATCTGAAATAGAGAAAATACCCACCAGAATCGGAAACAATACTGAAACCTGGGAAAGAAAAAACATAAAATGTTAATGATGTATGCAATGAGATGCAGCTAGGCATGTGATCAGAGCCAGAATCTGCAGTGTCGGTGCAATAATTGTGAAGAGCCAAGTGTCTGTGTAGCATCATATCAAGAATATCAGATCCAAGCACCAGTAAAGAACCAGATCCAGAATACCAAAACAAAGTATCCAAATCACTGATCATATGAGAACCACACAAAAGGGTAGGTAGAAGGTCAAGGTTACCTGCAAACCTGTAAACAACCCCGCATCTCACATGTGTGTTCTAAAATGTAGGATCCTCAGATTCAGATCCCGGAATGAGAAGCAATAGCACATTCAGCCCGTAGGATACAATGCTATCGCCAAACAAAGAGATCGTCATCTGATTCACCACAAAATAAAGGCCATCCTATGCAAGTTCCAAAGTGGGCCCTCGGGTGCGAATGAGTTTGTCACAGAATGTGGTCTGCCACTGTCACCACTAGAGAGGGATGTTTCCACTAAGGTCCTCAGTGATCGGTCACCAGATGCACATAACTCTCAAAGTCATACCCTGAATGAGGAAAACCCTCAAAGCAATATAATCCAAAGAAAGTCGCACTTTGGCCGTGGAACTCACAACTACCCCCGTGGATAAATACCATGAGAGCCCTATGACTGTCCACTCTAAGTCCTATAGTACACTCGAGCCTGGGTAATGGGCTCATCTCACAGTAACAATCCCATCCCGCCAAAGGAAACCAGACAGTCCAGAATATATAATGCATGATATAAATAAAATGCAATAAAAGCGGTAAAGTAAAGCGATAAAGCTGTAAATAAAAGCAGTAAAGCTAAACTAAAGCAAACACAAATCAAACACCGAAAAAGCAAAAACAAGAAAGTGCTAGGAGAGACTCGCATCAGGGAGGGACCAGCAAGAGGTTAACTGTCCCCAGCAGAGTCGCCAGCTGTCGCTCCCGGGATTTTCATCCAGGTACAAACGCGAAAGTGGCGCGGAAGAAAGAAAGAGAGTCGCCAGCCAGGCATTTTTATCCCGAAGAAAGGGAAGGGTAATGCTGCACAAACCCGGGAGAAAGGAAAGAACGAGGTCTCGCGAACCAAAGAGAACGGGTAAGGGAGTCGGTTAGGTGAAGGGAAGGTTATCGCACCCCTTCACGTCCATCGTACTCGACGGGATCCACGCTTGAAGTACTGCTCAAAGGGTGATAGAAAAGATGCTGGAAAAGGAATGGAAAGAGAACGAGAAACAAATGTAGGGAAAATAAAAGAAGTGCTCGAATGGGCCCTACCCCACTGCCTACGTATCTCACCGGGAACATGAGAATCAGAGCGACGTAGTTCCCCTCAGCTAAGGGAAAATAGTTTGTTTGTGTTTTTAGTGGAAACGTCAAAGTGCGCGTCCCAGCAGTTAGGTGTTGCGGCTCGCTGTATGGAGGCTTAGGCGTTACCTGTTTGCGGTAGAACGAACATGACGAGTCCTTAAGGAAGGAGTGAAGAGATGAGAAGAGAATTCCCGAAGAAAAAATGTTTTTCTTTGTTTGAAGTGTTTTAGAAGTTTTTTATTTGAAGTGTTTTGCATAGGAGAGTGTACCTAAGTCTTTTTCAATGGAATGTGCATCTCATGCATCATTCCAAAATGAAATGATGATGAAGTACACTAAGTATGAAGAAGATCCTCAAACTTAATTCCAAGGTTAAAGGCTTGAGCACACTAGCCTATTCCCTTTATTAAATGTTTTTGTTGTTTTTAAATGAAGAAGTGTTTTTGATTTTGTTTGTGAAATCTCTTCATGTTAAAGACTTGTACGTTATACTAGAAAACCTACAACACATTCTAAGATGGAATGTATGAAAGCCCCCCCATGGAATAAGGCTCATGACACATGAAGATGACTTCAACCTTTATTAGATGTTTTGAATTTGTTTTGAGATGAGAGAAGAGAGACTCAAAAGAGAAGCAAAGGTAAAGACTAAGGGAACTAAGACTCACCCTAATGTTATCATGCTTGGATGTTCCTAATGGTTTAGTCTGGTTTAGAAAGCTAAGTCTAAAAGAAAAGAGAAGAAGAGAGAAAGAGGCAACATAACTCACTTCTAAGATAGAAGATGAGTTATGAACCAAGAGGGAGAAGAAACAAGTTGCACAAAGAAAGCATTGAAATGCTTTGCACAAACACAAAAGAGAAAGCATTAAAGGATGAGGGAAGAAGGTGTGTGTGGAAGCATATCCACACACTCAACTTACCTTTAGCCCCTACACAAAATGGTTAGTTCAATAATGAAATAATAAAGCATAATTGGAAAATGTAAGCAAATAAATCCTAATGTTCTAAAGGAAACTCTAGGAAGCTTCCAAAGGGCTAAACCTAAAAAGAATAGATCACTAAAGGTTGGTACTGGCCTAGGGAAGTAGCAAAGCCTATTTACATCTACCAATGGTTACAAAGGCTTATAAAGTCAATCTATGTCTAAACAATCTACCAAACATCAAAGGAATGCAAAGATATGCACTAAAGATGCATCATGAACATTTAAGAGATGTAAAACATGCAATGATGCAATATGAAACACCACAAACAGTAGGAAACCAATTCATAAATGCCATTAAGAATCCATGAATTATCATCCATAATATGAGAATAAAACTCAAGAAGAAGAAGTGGGAAGAAGTAGAACAATGTCACACAAGAATGCACAATGTTGTTTACTTATAAAACAAGTCACAAAGGAGAGGGAAATGCAATTATGAATGAAAATGAACATGGATCAGTAGCATACATGTTATAAGGTGACATGAGAATGCACAAATGAACAAGTTTGGTTCATACACAAGTCACATTAGAGATTAAGAAGAAGAGAACACAAGTTGAAGTTCATACAAAATGAAACATGCTTCAAATGTTCAGGTAATTGTAATGCATATGATATGACATTTATGAGTCAATAAAAATAGATGAAATGGTTCATATACAGTAGAGGGACATATAAGAATGAATTTGCATTGCATACCAATATGAGATACACACAAGCTATGTTGAAGAAGAACAAGTGATAGATGCACAATTAAGTATGAATGCAAGATGAACATCAATTGCAATACATGTCAAAATGAAATATGGAAGACCTATAATTTGACTTACATGACCTATAATATCTAAGAAATGAATTATAAAATGATCATACAAGTCACAATGCAATGGCATAAGTACCTCCTAATCAAACAAAGTTTAGAAGTCAAACAAAAGCACACAAATGTGACTTATAACAATCAAACAAAGAAAAAATAGAAATGAACTTGTAAAAAATATGGAATTAATTCAAAAAGTACCTAAGTCATAAAATAAACACATGTCAAAAGCGCATGCAAAGGTTCAAGAAGAAACTAGTTCAAACAAGTCATCAAAGTCACATTAGGTCAACAATGAATAATGCATAAAGATATGGTTCAAATACTATGCAAAAATGATTTTTAAAATATGAGAAAAATGTTTTTGGATGCCTTAAGATGTTATTTAATCATAACAAAAGGATTGGATGCAAAACAGTTTTGGAACTATGAGAAATAAAATGGGGAAGTTCAAGTATCAATGAAGAAGATCATTTGGAAAGAAAATAAAAAGAAATTCTGAAAATATAAGCTAATATTAATGAAATCAGAATTAAAAAATGTTAAAAATTAGTTAAATGTGCTAATATGACTTTTGAATTTATTTGGAATTTTTAGGAATGATTTAGTATTTATAATAAAAGAAAATGAAACAAGTATAGAAAAAGAAAATAAAATGTAAATAAAAGAGTCAGGGGGTGCCACGCAAGTAAAATGATAGTTCAAAATGGTTTGGGCTCACAAAAGAGGCGTGTGAAAAGCAATTAGTGGTCCAGGTCCAAAAACACGCGTGTGTGTGTGGAATTATGGTGTACCTCAGTCAACGGTTGACTCACTCACAGCCATACGATGCAGTCAAATAGATTAATCAACACAAGTAAGTAAATCCAATGGATGAGATTCAAGGATCACCACAATTATCACGCACGCACACACATGCAAGTAATCTGAGAGAAAAATAAGGCACGTGAGGAGAGCGTGAGTCATTAATGTGTTGTCACGTTGATGAGCGTTGGATCAACTAAATCAAACGGCTATGATATAATCTGGTGCTAAACCCTAACCAAACCCTCACCGGCCGGAGAAGGACCTCCGGTCGTCTTCTCCGGCCACCTGCAACTCTCACATGTCCCAGAAATTGACAAAAATTACATCAATCGAAAGAGGAAGTCAAGTAGATCAAGAATCCAGCAAAAGATTTCACATATCATTCATATTCACAGAGAATCGAACGAGAGAATTTTGCCCTAGGTTCTACAACTATGCTCTTAGAGAGCCTATCAACTAGCCAGATCATTCATAGCTTCTAGTAAGCTTCAAATCAACATAAAACAAACTAAAACAAAATAAAACGAAGTAAAATCAGTTGAGGAATTTCAAACCTGGACTTGCGAAGAACTTGAATCAACAAGAAAACCAGAGGTGTAGGCTTGTTCTTGAGCTTCCAAGGAGCAAAATAAATGCTCTAACACTTGAGATCTTGCAGAGATTAGAGAGAAATTCGAATTGTAGTGAAGTTACACTTGAAGAGAATGATCTTGATTCAACTTGTTCTTGATTAATGATGCACTATTGATGATGATGATGATGAAATAAGGAAGAACTCGTGCTAAGAGAGAGAGTTCAGAGAGAATTTTCAGAGAGAAAATGTGAGAGTGATTTGTGAAATGTGTGAAAATGAATCAAGCTCCTTCAAAATCTGTTAGAATTTAGCTTTATATCTCTAGTTAACTTGTTAACCATTGTAGTTAACAGTTAGAAGTTGAGTTAGTGGAGCTGGTTAACTGAGTTGGTGAGTGAAGTTGGTTATTGGAACGAGTTAGAAAGGTTTGGTTAAAGTGTGGAGTGATCCTTGGAGTTATGGT
Source organism: Lathyrus tuberosus (assembly GCA_022829125.1). NCBI lineage: Eukaryota > Viridiplantae > Streptophyta > Magnoliopsida > Fabales > Fabaceae > Lathyrus > Lathyrus tuberosus. The sequence continues at coordinate 1,991,804 of JALAZF010000153.1, forward strand.
GAGGTTTAGTGAAATGAGAGGTGGTGATGTGGTTATGTGTATGTTGATGCTGCAGCAAGCTTGTTGGACAAGTTTGTTTCATTTTCCTCTTTGATGTATGGTGTAGCATGAATACATGAATGTGTAAGAACCATGTATGCCCAAATGAAGTAATGTGTGATGAGTATGCGTGTGAATGACTGGACCAAAGAAAAAACAATGTCATACCATTCTATTTTGGCAACTAAACATTCAGTGGAAATGTGGAAGTTTGAGGAGGAATTTCTTTATGTATGGTGGATGGAATGAGGAGTTTTTGGTGTCATTAGAAAGAGGAGACATAATGGAACATGTTTGGTGTTGAAATCAAATTGAATGGAAGCTTGGAAGATGATGAAAAATAACTTAGAAATCAAGTGTGCAAAACTGACTTTGGTGGGCAAGAGAAAGCGCCCATGGGGCAAGCATTCTTGGGTAATTTTTCAGTTGTGAGTATCCCTCTTTGAACCCTCATATGACCTTTATAACTTGTTCAAATGAAAAAATGTCCAACACCAAAATTAAAGAGGATATGGAGATGAACAACTTTGATGTTCAAAAATTTTTCATTTGAAGCATTCTTGATGGAGAAAACCAGCTTGACATTTGGCACACCAAGTGTTTGATGAAATTATGGCCTGGAGGGCTGAACTTGCCTTGCCATGACTTGAAATTTGCCTTGATTTTGCTCCACTTTGATTGATCATAACTCCCTCAATTTTGATCCAATGGAAGAGTTCTTGGTATGGATTTGAAGCTTGGAATGTGATCTTTAATTGGATCAACTTGGGCCTGAAGTTTGAAGCTTTTATCTTGGAGAAAGAATGCCTTGAAGTGTAGTGCAAAAATGATCCAAACTTGCCATTTTTGGAAACCCTAAGTTTCTAAAGATGAAAACTTTGTACAATTCTTGATTTTTGATGATTACTCCATCATTTCTTGATTAAATCTTGTCCAATGAACATATGTGACTTTAATTTCATGAATTTGACCTTAAAAAGTCAGGAGTTGACTTTTTCCTTTGCATAGTTGACTTTTCCCCAAATTTCTCGATTCTCAAGCAACTGATCAATTGAACCTCTTCTGAAACAATCCAATGGGAAATCTTCCATCCTTAGATATTTTTCATCATGTGGAAAACATTGAGATCAATTTTGAACCATAATTTCATCAGGAGAATGCTTGAATCCAAAACCCTAATTTTGACTGCTTTTGATAGGAGATGATGAACTGCCCAATCTTCTTGATGAACTCCCATCTTCCAATGACATTGAGGGATCAAATGAGATGATATAGGATATAGGAGACCCTTGAGAAGACCCTTGGCTCTTGTTCTCTTGCCTTGGATGATCAAAACTCTGAAATCAACTGATCACATGCCCTATGCTGAATGCAAAGATGAATGCTTTATTTTTCTATGACTTGAATGCAATGCAATGAAATGAAAGCACATGCCAAATGATATGAAAAATGAGAGGGCAAATTTTGGGGTATGACACTCAACCCTGGTTATCAATCATATTAAAGGAGATTGGAACATATACCAATCAGGATTGATGCCTTACAAGGACTACGCGAGAAGGTTGCTACCCTTCTTCAACAGAGTTGAGTTTCATCACATCCCTCGTGAAGAGAATCACCTGGCTGATGCATTAGCCACTCTCTCTTCCATGATTAGTGTAGGTCAATGGAATGACATACCTAAGATCGATATGATGTGCCTTAAACGGCCCGCTTACATCTTCACGATGGAAGCAGTCATATACGATAAACCTTTGTATCACGATATCAAATGCTTCCTTCAGAAACAAGAGTACCCACCTGTAGCGAGCAATTTTGGACGCGGTTCTTAAGCACGGTTGCTCTCTGCGGTTGAGTTTACTACAGGTCGATTCATTTTTTATCCTATTAAAGCTGATGAAGGAAGGGAAATAGATGTCTCCAATTAACCCTGCTTGGATACTGAGTTTAAACAGCGGTCTGTTAGGTTACGGATGCGATCAATGTGGTGGGGCCTTTGTATTGGTTATTTGTATTTTCGCCAATACTGATTTCTCTCTGGGATTTTGTTAGGATACTGCTTCAGATTATGATATATAGGAGTATGGGATTTAGGGTTTTTGTTTAGTGTGCTCGCTAAGATTTTTTCTTTCAATCTTATGCCTACGTATTCCCGTTTATCGAAACAGGGAAATTAGAGCGTTCGTAGTTCCTCCTATTCTATGGGAGGAAATGGGTGTTTTGGTGTCTTGTACAAAGCCCAAGACGTGAAGTGAAAGGTAGTTTATATCTTGTTCAAAGCCCAAGATATGAAGCTGAAGAGTTTATTTGTATCTTGTTCGAAGCCCAAGATGTGAAGCTAAAAGGTGTTGTCTTTAGAGAGAATTTATCATCTCTAAAGGGGGTATGTTTGTCACAACTGTTGGGTGACTGACTGTAAAGGAGGATTACTTTAACTGGGATATGCGGATCCTAGTAATGCCATAATTTCATTTATAGGGGCTTTTAACCTGAAGGAGAAGACTTTAACTCAGTGTAGAACAATGCCATCTTTCCTTAGGAATTTCTCATGCTAAAAGAGGGACAGTGGCATGGATGTAGATAATCCAGAGGCTTGCCGCTTACAGCGATTAGATTAAGGGGAAGGAGTTATTGATGTTTGTGTACTGTGAATGAGGCACAACTTTGATGCTAAAAGGTTGATTGGATCAACCAGTGGTTTTCTTATACAAAGCCTAAGAGGAGGCTAATATGTGTCTCGTACAAAGCCCGAGAAAGAGGCTAAAAGGTTTTGGCTCGACGATGGAGTCTTTTGGTATCTCGTATAAAGCCCGAGATGGAGGCTATTTGACTCAACAAGAGAGTTTTTGTATCTCGTAAAAAGCCCGAGATGGAGGCTATTGTTTGTTTGGCTCAATAAGAACCTTTTTGTATCTCGTATAAAGCCCGAGATGGAGGCGAAAGGGGTTATTGACTCGACGAGGGAGTCTCTTATGTGTCTCGTACAAAGCCCGAGAGAGAGGCTAAACTTTGTTTGACTCTGCTGGGGAGCATCATTGTACAAAGCCCAAAAGGAGGCTATGGTGATTGTTTCAGTTGAGTGACAGGTCCAGTATACTGATTTTGAAAGAGAAAATCAGTTCTTATATGAGCAACACTGTGCTCGAGGATTTGATTCGAGGATCCGGGTTATTCCTGTTCTTTAAGGAAGTGGGAAATCTGAAGGGTATTGAGACTGTCCGAGTCTACAAGTTTTCTTCCTATTTAACGAAGGGGTCACTTGAGAATGTCTTTGAGACTCAAGGAGATTAGACTGTCCAAGTCTAGAGTTTCATCTTTTGTACTATGCTTTGAGAAATAGTAGTAGACTCTTTGAAAGGACTGTTCTATGCAGATGATTAAGTTCTGTTCCTATACCTCTAGGAGGTCGTCGGGACAATTTGTACGAAGCCCAAGAGGAGGCTGGAAACTTTTAAGAAGCCGAGTGGTCCTTGTACGAAGCCCAAGAGGAGGCTATCATTCCCAGAGGAAGAGATCATTATACGAAGCCTAAGAGGAGGTTGTGAATACTTCTAAGAAGCCGACGGGTCCTTGTACTAAGCCCAAGAGGAGGCGAGGGTACTTTTAGGAAGCCTGTGGGTCCTTGTACGATGCCCAAGAGGAGGCCGGTGCTTTTAAGAAGCCCGTGGGTCCCCAAACCCCGAGAAATTCAAGACAGGCTATCCACGAGGGAATAGATCAAGCCAGGAAAGTTCGAGAATTTGGAAGAAACTCAAAGATGCCATTCACGGAGAATACATTCATCTCTGGGAGTAGAGTTTCTTGACAATTCCTAATGAGGACAGCCGAAGAGAAGACTGTATCTGGTGATCCTATTGGGGATCTAGTTGTCTATTTCTACGAATAAACGAAACGGCGTCAACTAGTTCTAGACGTAGTTGTCGGGGAAACTCGAAATACCTATACTATTATTACACAGTTGATATGAGTTTATGAAAGAAGACTTACAGCGAAACAGCCCCACAATACAATTATATGTATATGAAAGCGGTAAATGAAAGCGTGTAAACACTTACTCGGTTGTAGAGCTTCCATGCTGTTTGGTTAGTTGTTCAACACAGAAAGATTGAAAACAACATTATATTTCAAAATCAAAGGAGAAAGTGCTTTGAAAAAGAAAGATTTGGGGCTTACAGCTCAAGGAGAGGCCCAGGGTTTTATCAGTGAGCGCACTGTTTGAATTTGTACAGAGGGACTTATACAAGTGACTGAGGCCCAAAAAGTTATTTTCTGTACAAAGGGATGGGTCTTACACTCTCTCAAGAGGCCCAAAAGTTTTTAAAAGAGTGAGAGTGGGGCTTATAACATGAGGGTAGGCCCAGTTGACTTTTCGTTTGAAATGGCGATCGCGCCGAGATTTTCTTTTAACGCGAAGGGGCTTATACAATATCTGAGGCCCAAAAGGTTTTGGTTAAAAGGGGATTGGGTCTTACACTCTAATAGAAGCCCAAAAGGTTTTGAATGGGTCTTATAGCTCGAGGAGAGGCCCAAGGTTATTTTTTCAACTGGCGACGATCGCGCCGTTTGTTTTTGACGGTATCGGGACTTATACAATACACTGAGGCCCAAAAATGAGTTGGTCAAAAAAAGATTGGGTTTTACACTCTATTAGAGGCCCATGTATGTTTGACAATGATTTGTTTGAGTGAAAATCAAAGAAACCCTAATTTTATTCTTTAAAAGTAAATATTTAAAGAAAATCAATGAAAAATACCAAATAGGTTTGAATAAACCACTTGTGATTTTTGTTTAAGGTTTAAAAATGAGGTATAAATCACAAGAGATATTAAAACTCATTTGGTCTTGATTTTTCAAGATGGATATTCATTTAAAAATGTTTAAAAACAAATAAAAATGAATTTATTCACAAAAATACTAATTATATTAAATAAATAATATAAACTCAATTTTTTTGTGGAATAAAATATTTCAACATTTTTGTGATTTTTTGCAAAAAGAACCAATAAAAAATAATTAAAATTGAAAGAGTTATTAATTTTCCAATTAATTAATAAACCATGAAAATATTGGAAAAAATGGCAAAATGTGAAAAAAACACAAAATGGCATTGGTGGGGTTTGAACCCAAGACCTCAAGGTTACAAGGCGCGCGCCTTACCACTGGGGTGGTGATACATCCATTGTTTGAAATAAAACAACAAATATACAAGTCATGCCTTGGTTTTAGGCCTGGCCCAAGGCAAGTTTTGGCAAGTTTTGGCTCAGAAACGTGAAGGTCATAACTTTCTCAATTCTTAATGGTTTGGGACAAAATTTATATGCATCTGGGCCAGAATTTCCTAAGGAATCCAATGGTGGTGGTAGTTTTTTTCAGATCACACTCCCTCCTCAAAACCCGATAGTGGTTTTGAAAATGACCTATAATTGCATTTTCTATGCTACAACTTGGTACAAGCATGGATTACATGGTGAATTAGCTCAAACACAACATATACAACATGTATGAGATGTTTATGATCAGTGGACTTCAAAGCATTGCATGATTCAAAGATTCCAAGTTGTGAGGCTTACCTCTTTTTTTGAGATTTTGGAGCTTTTGTGCAATCTGTCAAACCTCTTGTTCCAGAAATGATTTGATGCTTTAGACACACTCAAATGATCCCTTAAAAGCTTTTAGGATGATTGGAATTGACTGGTACCTGCAAAAACACAAACAGTCCCTTTCTTGCAAAAGGGGTTACAAGTGACCAAAATAGCAACTCCCTCAAATGGTGTTCCAGATGGGGGGAACCATTTGGGACAGTTCAAGGATGATATTTGGAGTGTGTTTGAGGTTTTATCTGGTTTGGAAAGTGACTGAATCAAGACATGGCTTGAAAAATGTAAAAAAAAGCCTATTTTGAGGTTTTGAGAGGTGACTTTGTGATTTTGTGATTACAGGCCACTTGTGATAGTTTGCACAGCTTACATATGATATATATGAGGTGTGTGTGTGATTGATTGTGATGGAAAAGCTCTCAAGCTCAAAAACTCAAAGTTTCCTTGCTAAAGAAGGCATTTTTGCCAAGAAAAAGAGGTTTTGAGGAAAGCATCTGTTTGATGGCTTTGGTGTACTCAAACTGAGCACAAATGAGCTCTATTTATAGTAGAGCAAGTTTGTTTTGGGATCCACAGTGAATGGCAACTGCAGCAGAGGTTTGGCCAATGTTGTCCAATGGAAATCCAAGTCTCCTCTAGCCATTGACTAGAGGTTAGGGCACAGGGTTGTGGTTCCCTTGGTCTTGGATAAGTCTTGACTGAATTCAGGTGAGAATGGCTCAGTCCATGCCACCTTGATGCTTCCATTGAATGCTCTAATCCAAAATTGGAGTCTTGTCCCTATTTTGGCAATTCTAGGTTCAACATGCTATTTCTTGTTCCAAAGACTTTGGAGGCTTGGCTCAGTGATTGTCCCCTTTAGATTCAATCCTCAGAGGTGTCCAAGTGGATAGAAGCATTTGTATTTGGCTGATTTTGGCAAATCGACCAAAAGTGTAAAATCTGCCTTGCCTTGACAGATTTCAACAAGGCAACTTGCCAATGTCATATCTCATGACTCAAATTGAATTTGGTAATGTTCTTGGCCATTTTGGAAAGCCCTTACATGATACAACAACTGTTTGAACATGTTTGGTTTTGATCTCTTTTGAATCCAAGTGAAAAATCCCCTTACATTTGGCAAAAAGTAAGGCAAAACCTGACTTAGTGAAATTTTCACTAAGTGTTGGAATAAAGTGACTTTTCTTGATTTTGATCACTCCATAACTCAAAATCCATGAGGAATTTGGACATAGGTCAGTATGAAGCTTTTGTAGAGGGCAATGAGATCTAAAAATCAAGCTTTGAATGGGGAACAATGGCCTTGTGGTTTAGGAGTTATGGTCCTCCAAAGTTGGCACATTAGTGTCACTTTTTCCATAACTTAGAAATTTTTCTAAGTTTTTATGGTGACCCCTTTTACAAGTTATCCCATTTTCTTTGATTTTCCTTGATGAATGATGATTCAAATCATACATTAACATCATTTTAGGGTTAAAAATCCATTTTGGTGAAAAATCTCAAAAAGTCAAAGTTGACTTTTGTGCATAGTTGACTTTTTATCAGATGAATTCCAAACTGTGCAATCCTTTATGAAATCATGTCCTTGACCTAAATCAAACTTGATGGACATGTTCCATGGGTGTCATAGGGTATATTGATTCATGTCCTAGGGCTTGGGAGCATGTCCTGGTCAAAAATCAAAGTTACAGTTGATTTATCCCTTATAACCCTAATTGTGGTGCAGATGAAATTGAGACTTGTTGCTCAAGCTTCTTGGATCAATCCATTGTTGCAAATGGATCAATGTAGTATGTTGGAGACCCTTAAATCATGTCTTGAGGTCTTGGCTTATGATTTGTCCCAAAAGTCAACTTAGGTGTGAATTAGGTCAAGAATCCCTAATTCCTGATTTTTTATGTATGCATCCCCTGAGGTCAAATTGACTTGATGATTGGGTTTATGATGTCCCTTGGAGCATCATAGGTTATGCCTTGAAGCATTGGCTCATGCCCAGAGGAAAATTTCCATCTGGAGGCCCTGGTCGACCAAAACCCTAATTTGGTGACACTGGCGGTCTTGGGGCTTGATCCACTTAAAAGGAAGCAGCCTTGTGCTTAATCCTTGAAGTGGGAGTCCTCTTGATCCCTTGTAGCTACTTGAGAGGTTAGACAAGTTGAAGATCATGTCATTCCTTGATTAATCCTTTGTCTAAGAACTCAAAGAGGGTTTGAAACCCTAATTTTGATTGTAGTGGATGCTCACCCATCTTTGGGGAGACTGATGAAATATAATGGTTCCTCCATATTGTGATGATGATTTGCATAATGATGGGAAATCTTAGTGGTCAAAATTTGGAGTATGACAGATGCCCCTATTTAATCTTCTTGGGCACGAAGGTGTGAATGTCGAAGGTATTCGGGCATTCAGGGTGCAAGAGGATTAAATATCGGAATATCCGAAATTTTGACGGCTATGAATGGCAGATTGCGCATTCATCTTCTTTTGCTAAGCAAGGATTCTTAGAAAAGGTAAACTTCCCCTCGATCCTGGTCTTTAGCCAAGGAACTGGTCTCAGTTTTCTTTTGAGATGAACTTCCCCTCGATCTTGGTTTCCTACCAAGGAACTGGTCTTAGTTTCTGAAATAAACTTCCCCTCGATCCTGGTATCCTACCAAGGAACTGGTCTCAGTTTCTGATGTAACCTTCCCCTCAATCCTGGTTTCCTACCAAGGAACTGGTGTCAGTTTCTTTTGTCAATAAACTTTATTGACAAGGGACGCTATTTGTAGCGGCTTTCCTCAAACTTCTCGCCGAATTTTCCTGGAGAGACGCCATTTGACGGAAAAACTTTTGATGTCAGACTTGCTGGGGAACCCAGTCGTCTGAGTTATAGAGTTGCACAAACTTCTCTGTTGGAGACGCCATTTGTTTCTACTGGGGAAAGCGAGTCTCTTGAGAGACTGCTCCTGCTTGGGATCTTGCATCATACTTTTCTCGGGATCTTTCCGGAGAAATGCCATATGATGGGGTCCAATTTTGAGGTGCCGATGACCTTTTCATCAACGGTCTTTTCGGAGCGAAACTGGCATGCTGCCAAATCTATGATTACGAGGTTTTCTCTGTGGATTTTCCTTAATCCGGGAAAGCAAGGATATCATCTTCCATGGCGAAGAGTGATGCTGACTGAGGGCTCTCTGATGTTTTAGAGGTTCAAGTTATTAAAGTGGTCCAGAGCCTATCTCCAATTTAGAAATAACTGGAGGCAAGATTGTCCGGGCGCCGCGCTTCTTGACGAGACAAGAACTGATAACTCGATTGAGAGGACTTATACCACTAGGGGACAAGACCTACTAGAGTGATAGTGATGCAATATGAAATGTGAATGCAAATCAATAATGCATGATGTATGTATATATATGCTGACAAAACTGACACGACATACAAACTGACGGGTGAACACGACTGGATACTCGGCCATCGCGGGGCGTGTAGAAATATCGCTGGTTCAAGATAGCAATTCCACCTTGCTTAGGAGAGATAGTCCCTGTTGGGAGCTACCGTTGGTTGCGCTTAGGAGGTAAGAACTCTGTCGTGGCGTGTCAGACGAAACAAGGTCTCTGACATAGTTGATCCCTTCATTCAGGCGTACTGGGTTAGAAGGAGTACTTTGATTCTGCACTTTGAAGTTCGATTATTTCTGGAGAAGCGGTCGATGTTCCTTTGATGTTCAACAGTCAAAAGAAATTGCCGACTTTATTTTAAAAGCAGAAAAAGTTTTAACAAGTAAATTCATTTTTGTTTTATTTCAAGAATAGTTAATCATGTTAACAATGTCGTTCTATAAAGCTAAAACAAATAAGAATTACAAACAAAAGCACAAAGGCTCAAATTTTATTGATAAGATGGAGATCAGCCAAACGCGTGATTCCAAAGAGTATATACAAAGTTAGAAAATGGTAATTTACAGGGAAAAGGGCTACGTTGAAACATAACGACCACTATCCTTCTACCAACTTTGAATTCGGGGCATCCTGAGCTTCTGTCGAAGATGACCTTGACTGGAGTTTTCTGACAGATGATGTAACTGCTGCTGTTGAGGGATCTGCCTCTGTTGAACATAGTTACTTGCCATTATCCCTAATTTTTTCCTGGATCGTACTATGATGTTTCCAATCCATCGGGATGATATTTTTTTTTATGTCTCTAACTTTTGCCTGGACCGCCCTTTCGGGTTTTCAATCCATCGAGAGGTTTTTTTTTAGTTTTAGTTTTAGGCGAAGTATTTCTTGACTACATCAACATTCGTGGGGTAGGAAAATTCCTCTCCGTCCATGGTTGCAAGTCTCAAGGCGCCGCCTGAGAAAGCTTTTGTGACCACATAGGGGCCATCATAATTTAGGGTCCATTTTCCCCGAGAATCAGTGAGAAAAGATTGTATCTTCTTGAGCACGAGGTCTCCTTTCCTGAAGATGCGGGGTCGAACCTTTTTGTCGAACGCCTTCTTCATTCTCTGTTGATATAGCTGACCATAACATAGTGCCATGATTCTCTTTTCTTCGATCAGATTCAGTTCGTCGTGTCGGCTTTGACACCATTCAGCTTCGGTGAGCTTAGCTTCCATCAATACTCGGATTGATGGGATCTCTACTTCTATGGGGAGCACTGCTTCCATGCCATACACTAGAGAGAAAGGGGTAGCCCCTGTTGAAGTGCAGATAGATGTGCGATAACCGTGAAGAGCAAAGGGTAGCATGTCGTGCCAGTCTTTGTAGGTTACAACCATCTTCTGAACGATCTTCTTGATGTTCTTATTGGCCGCTTCTATCGCTCCGTTCATCTTTGGTCGGTAGGGAGATGAGTTATGGTGTTCGATGTTGAACTCTGCGCACAACTCTTTCATCATCTTATTGTTCAAGTTAGATCCATTATCAGTAATGATCTGGCTCGGAACACCATAACGGCAGATGATATTGTTTTTGATAAATTGGACCACCACTTGTCGGGTTACATTAGCGTACGACACTGATTCGACCCACTTGGGGAAGTAGTCAATGGCTACTAGGATGAACCGATGTCCATTTGAAGCCTTGGGCTCAATCATGCCAATCATGCCGATTCCCCATATGGAAAAAGGCCACGGGGAAGAAAGAACTTTGAGATGCGTTGGCGGTACATGAATTTTGTCAGAGTATATCTGACACTTGTGACACCTCCTCATGTACTTGTAGCAGTCGGATTCCATTGTTAACCAATAGTACCCTGCTCAGAGAATTTTTCTCGCCATTGCGTGTCCATTGGCATGAGTGCCAAAGGATCCTTCATGAATTTCTTTCTTAAGCATGTCTGCTTCTGGTTTGTCTACGCATTGGAGCAAGACCATGTCAAAATTTCTCTTATAGAGAGTGTCACCGCTCAGGAAGAAGTTTCCATCCAGTCTTCTGAGGGTCTTTCTATCTTTCCTGGATGCCCCAGGTGGGTACTCTTGTTTCTGAAGGAAGCATTTGATATCATGATACCAAGGTTTGTCGTCTATGACTGCTTCAATCGTGAAGATGTAAGCGGGCCTTTCAAGGCGCGTTATGTCAATCTTAGGTATGTCATTCCATTGACCTACACTAATCATGGAAGAGAGGGTGGCTAATGCATCAGCCATGTGATTCTCCTCACGAGGGATATGATGAAACTCGACTCTGTTGAAGAAGGGTAACAACCTTCTTGCATAGTCCTCGTAAGGAATCAATCCTGATTGGTATGTGTTCCAATCTCCTTTTATTTGATTGATAACCAGGGCTGAGTCGCCGTATACGTCCAAGTTTTTTATCCTTAAATCAATCGCTTCTTTGAGACCCATGATACATGCTTCATATTCGGCCTCGTTGTTCGTACATTTGAACGTAAGTCGAGCAGTGAAAGGAATGTGGGTACCCTGAGGGGTAACAATGATTACCCCAATTCCGTTTCCGTAATGATTAACTGCTCCGTCAAAGATAAGTCCCCATTGGGAACCTGGTTCTGGCCCTTCACCGGGTAGCGGTTCATCGTAGTCTTTCATCTTTAGATACATGACATCTTCGTCTGGGAAGTCAAACCTGATTGATTCTTGATTGTCAATCGGTTGATAAGCCAAATGATCGGCTAAAATACTTTCTTTAACGGCTTTCTGAGCGTTGTATTCTATGTCATATTCTGATAACAACATCTGCCAACGGGCAATTCTTCCCGTGAGAGCAGGTTTTTCGAAGACATACTTGATTGGATCCATTTCTGAGATTAACCAAGTAGTATGAGGAATCATATATTGGCGCAGACGTTTGGCTGCCCAAGCCAAAGCACAACAAGTTTTCTCGAGCATCGTGTACCGAGTTTCACAGTCGGTGAATTTCTTGCTCAGATAATAAATGGCAGACTCTTTCCGTTTAGTTTTGTCTTGTTGGCCAAGTACACATCCCATTGAGTCCTCTAGAACTGTGAGGTAAATGATCAGTGGTCTTCCTTCCACTGGAGGTGATAGAATCGGAGGATTCAACAGATATTCCTTGATACTGTCGAAGGAGGTTTGGCAGTCTTCTGACCAAACGCAATCCTGGTTCTTTTTGAGTAATTTGAAAATCGGCGCACATGTGGCGGTCATGAGGAATATGAATCTGGAGATGTAGTTCAAACGTCCCAGGAATCCTCTGACTTGTTTCTCAGTTTTCGGAGAAGGCATTTCTTGAATGGCCTTGACCTTGTCAGGGTCAACCTCAATTCCTTTCTGGCCGACGATGAACCCTAGTAGTTTCCCTGAACGGACGCCGAAGGTGCACTTGTTGGGATTCAAGCGGAGCTTGAATTTTCTTAAAGGTTCGAACAATCTTGACAGATGTTCAACGTGCTCACTCTCTGTTTTTGATTTTGCAATCATATCATCGACATATACCTCGATTTCCTTGTGTATCATGTCATGAAACAGAGTAGTCATGGCCCTTTGATAGGTTGCCCCGGCGTTCTTCAAACCGAACGACATTACCTTGTAACAAAAGGTGCCCCATGGGGTAATGAACGAAGTTTTCTCCATGTCTTTCGGCGCCATTTTGATCTGGTTATAGCCCAAGAATCCATCCATGAAGGAGAAGACTTTGAACTTTGATGTACTGTCTACCAGCATGTCAATGTGTGGTAAAGGAAAGTCATCCTTTGGACTAGCCTTGTTCATATCTCGGTAGTTGACACACATTCTGACCTTTCCGTCCTTTTTTGGAACGGGTAGGATATTGGCTAACCATTGAGGATTTTCTGACGTGGCGAGGAAACCCGCATCAATCTGTTTTCGTACCTCCTCTTTGATTTTGATGGCCATGTCCGGGTGAGTCCGTCTCAACCTCTGCTTTACTGGCAGACATTCCGATCTTAATGGTAAGTGATGTTCCACGATGTTGGTATCCAACCCTGGCATGTCCTGATAGGACCAAGCGAATACATCGGGGAATTCTTTGATAAGCTTTATCAAACTCTCTTTGGCAGTTGGACTGAGCAGTGCCCCAATCCTGATTTCTTTTCTCTCTTTTTCTGAACCCAAGTTTACCGTTTCCAACGGTTCTTTGTGAGGTTCAATGGACCTTTCCTCTTGTCTGAGTAATCGGGAGATCTCTTCTGGAATTTCGTTGTCAATTTCTTCTTCAGCCTCGAATACCGGGAACTCAAAGTTGGGAGAAGGCATCGGATCGTATGTTTAAATGGGGTTTAAAACAAGCAATCTGCATGACTTGATGATTCGTGTTTAGAAGAGATAGAGAAAATACAAGAGTGTACAGTGTTTTATTTTACTGCTTGTTTTTATTTTTAATTGTTTTTTAGGATTACCATTTTCTGAAAAAGCAAAAAGAGAAAACAGCAATTACTGCGGAAATTACAGAACGACGTTATTTTATTAATGAACAAGTCAATTCTTGAAACTACAACCCTATAAAACAAAACTCTGTCGCTTCGGGCAAAGAGAAGAGGGAAATTTACAGAAGGCGAGCCCTATCAAAACATCCGTTTCACCTGGGCAGAGTGAAAGGTTAAAGATGGCAATTACTTTGACTGATGAACGACTTTCGGAACCTCGATGGCAACCCATTGGCGGCGAACTCCTCGGTGAATCACAAAGTTAGGCACCTTCCTTGATTTGTCTTCAGAAATGACGCTGATTTCTGGTGGAGCAGGATCATTGGAATCTGTCTCCCAGGAAGAATTGTCGTAGGAGAATTCCTCTGTTGCATTTTGCATAGCATTTGTGCTCTCAGCTGTATCTCCCCATCCAGTAGGCTGGATGTCTTCGAACCTGATACGAGAGCTTTCGGGAGCGGTGTACTTGACCATAAAGTCGTATTTTCCACTTGGTTCTCCCAGAGTGTCCCAAACTTCTTTGGAACTGGAGGAGTCATCCCTCTCGATGACGTTGACCTCGGGAAAAGTATAGTTGATGAATTCAAGTCCTGCAAACGTTACGAATTCATCGTCATGTTGAGTAGTTTATGAATGACCTGAATGTTGATCCCATGACATGGTGGGGACACAGGTATTCTGTTCAATGACGGTCAGCTGATTTTCATTGTTCGGCTGACTCTCTTGCCCCAAGTCTCCTGGATAAGGTTGCCACATTGGAAGACCATCCATTGGGCCATAGTAGGTGTAGTCAAAGTTGTCTTTCATCAGAGTGTCTTCCTCTAATGAATTTGGCGGAGCACGACATCCTTCCGGATCACAATCTCCATCTATCATTTCGACATCTGATCGTGGTATAAATCTCGGACTCTGTGTGGGAAAGCAACATGGTATAGGCACCTCTTCCTGAGACATATAACCGTCCTCGTTAAGGTAGGACTTCCATTCCATATCTGTGTCAGAGGGATCTTCCTCATTGATAACATGTACTGCTTGAGACACTGGGTGAAGGAAACCTCCACTATAGAAGAAGTTTTGAAAGGGATGAAGACTTTCATCGTTGGCAGCTGTCTGGGTACAGGTTGCAGAAAAACCAAGACCCTTATTTGTCGTATTGCTAGTAGGAATGACAAGCTGTCCCCATCCTTTTGTATCGGTACTCTCGACTGCTTTGATAGCATCGTTGTATGAAGAAATGGAAGTCCCTTCTTTGAACTGATTGTTCTTGCTCACCGACAGTGCTTGGAACTGAGTTCCAATAACCTCCTCGGGTTCTATACCAGTAGATGATGACAAGTTACTCACAAACAAGGCTTGTTCCCCATAAACCGTGACAAGTTGATCGTTCTTGACGAACTTTAGCTTTTGGTGGAGGGTTGAAGTAACCGCTCCAGCTTGATGTATCCAAGGTCTTCCTAATAAACAACTGTACATTGCCCGGATGTCCATGACCTGGAAATTAACTTGGAAAGTATGAGGACCGATACTTATGGGAAGATCAACTTCGCCGATAACCGCTTTTCTAGATCCGTCGATTTCTTTGATGACAACCTCGCTGATTCTCATCGGAGGGCCTTTGAATGATAATTGCATCAAAGTGAACTTCGGCATAACATTCAGGGCTGACCCTGTGTCTACCAGTACGCTGGCTAAAGCATCATCCTGGTAGTTGACTGTGATATTGAGCGCCATGTTATGACGACGACCCTCTTCAGGTAATTCCTCATCACTAAATCCCAAATTGTTGCAGGAAGTGATGTTAGAGACAATACTATCGAACTGTCTGATTGTTACATCCTGTTCCACAAAGGCTTGCTCCAAGACTTTCTGTAGAGCCTCCCTGTGCGCTTCTGAATTAAGTAACAGTGATAATACCGAGATATTTGAAGGAGTTTGTAATAGCTGATCAACAATGTTATATTCACTCCTTTGGATGAGCTTCAGCATCTCATCATTATTTTTCGAAAGGTCGGGATTACTGAACTGACCGACTGGTAGATCAGGAGCTTCCGTCTAAAGTTCCTTTTCTTTGTTAGGTTCCCCAACCCCTCAGTTGAAGATTCTACCACTCCATGTTACACGACTGATGTCTGCAATATTCACAACGGAGGGTAATGGAATTTCCTTTCCATTTTCAATTGTTGTTGCACCGTATTTGTAAGGGATAGCCTTAGTTGATTCATACGGTAATGGTCCCGATAGATAGATGACTACGGGAGCCCTCTAATTTTTCTGACCATCATAAATAATCTCGATCCGTTCCCGGTTGGGAACTTTAGATTCGTCAAGTAGAGGGATAATGACAAAAACATCCCTGGTCCTGTGATGACCAGAGATTGTGACAACATCCTCAACTTGATCGGCAAGATAGTTCGGTGTCCAGTTGATGGGTCCAGAACCCGGATTTGGACAAATCTCTCCACGATCCACCTGTCCCTGAAGAGCTGCTCTCACAAGGTAACACCCTTGGTTACTTTCCGAACAGACGCTACAACGGTCATAATTGTGTGGTGGCACCTGGCCACGCCCACTTTGAATACAATGTAACCTCACTAGGTTAGCTTTCACTGATCGAACATCCTGACTTTGACGCTGAGTGGGATTCCTGTTATTGATACTAATTTACTGAGTATCTTCATCCATATAAATTGGCATCCACCAGTGATTTAACAAGTGTTGAAGTGCCTCCTGGACAAGGGTACAACCTCGATCGTTTTCGCAACCCACTTTACAGCTTTGATAGTTATGTGATACCAGGAATCCAAGTCGGACCTGTTCAGCATGTAACTCTACCAAGTTGGTATTCATCACGCGAATATCAAAGATCTGAACCATGTTGATCTGATAGGGATTCCTATCATGGTAGTCTTGGATCCATCCAAGATCCACGTGACGCTGGAGGGCCTCTTGTATGAAAGAGCATCCCTGTTTGTTTATCGAGCAAGTCAGACAGGAACTGTAATCGTGCTGTGGCAGATTATGGTACTGGCTTTGCCTTGAGTGCATCGCCACTAAGTTGACATTCATTGCATGGATATCGTGGTTCTGAATGATGTTAGAATTCGTGTAGACCATGTTAACTCCACGAACTCGGTGCTCTTGGATCCATCCGAGATCCATTTGTTTCTGTAGAGCTGCTTGCACCACAGAACATCCCTGGTTGTCTTTAGAGCAGACATCACACTGATGATAGTTATGAGGTGGCACATGTCCATATCCACTCTGTCTACAATGCATCTTGATCAGATTGGTTTTCAACAAGAGTACATCGTGAATTTGATAGACGTCGTTAGTCTCTCCTTCTATCAAATTGACTGCAGCCTTCTCGTGTTAAGGCAGCGGGTTCGTAAGAACATTAGGATTTGTATCCTTGAAGGATAAGACCCCGCTCCTAACAAGTTTTTGCACGTCGGACTTGAAATTGAGACAAGTCTCTATGTTATGCCCTAGACCTCCTTGGTGGTAAGGGCATGTCTGATCCACCTTAAACCAAAAAGGCCGATTTTCCTGTACTGTAAGAGGGGACTTAGTCTGGATGTGTCCCTTGGCCAGTAGTAATGGAAACAGCTCTGCGTACGATATGGGTATAAGATCAAATCCTGGTGGTCGTGTTGTACGGTTGTTGTTATATGGAGGACGAGCCTGCTGAAAAGGCTGTTGTGTCCTTTGCTGATCAGGTTGGCTCTGCGCAACCTGAGGTTGATACGTAGGAATAGGCGCATGGTTGATAGCAGGAATTACAACTGCTACCGGCTAATAACGTCACCTTTACTTTCCGAGAGAGATATTCCCAATATCTTGCTCTTTTTTCTTAGGGAGAGCACTACGGTATTTTTTAGTACCGCTCGTCGATCCCATGCCCATCATCTCGGTGAAATCACTGGGTGCACTGGCAACCATTCGGTCATAGTAAAATGAGCTTAAGGTCTTTAAGAAGATCTTTGTCATCTCTTTTTCCTCAAGAGGTGGACAAATTTGAGCGGCAATTTCACGCCACCTTTGAGCATACTCCTTAAAGATTTCCTTGTCCTTTTGAGACATCGATCTGAGTTGATCTCTGTCGGGTGCCATGTCCAAATTGTATTTGTATTGTTGGATGAAGGCAATGCCAAGATCTTTGAATGTACTGATCGTAGTACGGTTTAAACCCATGTACCATTTTAATGCGGCGCCGGTTAAACTATCCTGGAAGTAGTGAATCAGTAGGTCCTGATTCTCCGTCTGAGCTGACATCCGCCGAGCGTACATCACCAGATGGCTCTGAGGGCAAGAGTTACCCTTGTACTTTTCAAAGTTGGGCACTTGGAACTTGTGCGGGACTTTCACATTGGGAACCAAGCAGAGGTCTGCGGCGTCCTTTCCAAATAAATCCTGACCGCGAATGGCTTGCAGCTCCTTCTGCATTTCCAGGAACTGTTCCTGGAATTCATTCATTCTATCGAACAGAGTTTCCTTTTTACCAGCAGGTATTGGCAGAATCTGTCCTTCTGGGACAGTGTGCACCACAGGGGGTGGGACCGTGACTACGGCAGCGAATCTTGGCGTTTCCCAAAGTTTGTAACCTTCAGGAGTCTTCAGTATGCCCCTGACATCTTCGTTTTCCTGAAGTTTGTAACCTTCAGGCCCAGCGGCTTCTGTTATGATTCCATGATCTTCAGTGATCGGCGGAACATATCCTTCCGGGATATAGTTAACAGGCATGCCCCACGGACGATCTTTCGGCATTTGATACCTAGGATCATACTTCTCCACTATGGGCGTTGAGGTGATCTCTGAGATCATAGTTCTTTGTAGCTGAGCTTCTGCCATGGCTTGCATGTCGTTACAAAGCTTTCTCATATCCTCTCTTAGAGCGTCGATCTCTTCTTTCAACTCTCTATTTTCTTCCTCAAGATCATCCATCTTTTTCTGACGATTGGCCCGAGTATTATACGAATGAGACAGTTTGACTCTAGAATCGAGACACAAACGTGAGATTCGTAGGTAAGGAGAATACGCGATGTGAGAATGATGAATGCAATGATTATATTAATTGTTTTTTGGTTTAATCAAAATAAACTTCGACAATTAGATTGCAAATATCAAACAGTGGGGAGACCCCTTTTTATTGAATTCAAAGGATTACAGAAAAGGAAATACAGTAGATTACAAGGTGCAGAAACAGGAACCTAAGCTAATGGGTCCCGAGAGAACTCGGGTGCTGATTCTGGTATCTTCCTTTTCTTTGACCGGGGCTCTTGGGCCGTTGTTGGGTTGTCATTCCTTTGCCAGGTGAAAGGAGTAAGCAAATTCCTTCGGTCATCTTGATTCTCTACAGCATCTTGCTCCAAAATTTCAATTAGAGCATCTTTTTCTTTTAGTAATTGCTGTATTTTGATGCATTCTACGTCGAGGGTGCGGTACTTATTCTTCCAAGACCTCCTCTTCTTTTGAACTTTGTTGAGAGTAACCTGAAGCTTTTCAGTTTCCGTCATGAAATACATGACAGATTCCCTCGGTGGAAGAATTTTGTAACGAGGATAAGGCATTTTTAGCTTGAGAGCTCTAGTTTGTACCCAATGGAGATAAGGCTCCACTGAGACACAGTCCGGTTTTTCTAGAGACTCCCGTCCTTTCTTATGAACGTGTTTCCAAGCGTGCACTATTTCCATCTTTAGTGCTCTGTCATTTTCTCCTTCCTTGAAAAAAAGACCTTCCAGATAAACACCCCGTGGGACGTGTCTCATTGGGTATCCAAATTGACGACGAACGAGAACTGGATGGTAATTGATTCCTCCCTTAGTTCCTATAAGGGGTACGTTGGGGTAGTTTCCACAACGATCAATGATTCTGATACCATCATAGATCCTATTACACCAATCTATATCAGAGTTGGTAAGGGACATGATTTTCTGCGACCAACGTAAGGCACTCTTACAATCCCAAAAAGCAGCAGACTTGGGCAAGTGGGAGATAAACCATTTGTAAAGAAAAGGTACACAACATGTGATCTCCCCTCCACTGTACAAATTTCCCAAGTGTACAGAATAATACGAATCTGCGAGCAAAGTCGGCACAGGGTTTCCAATGAGAAAAACCTTAATGGAGTTGATATCGACGAAGTTATTGATGTTGGGAAACAAAAATAACCCGTAGGTGAGCAAGACAAAGACGCTTTCAAAAGCAGTCACGTTTCCTATACTGGCAAAATACAGGGCTTTCTTTGTCAAGAACTGGGCTGGCAAACCTTGGATGCCACCCTTAGCGGTCATGTGAGTCCTGACCTCAGACTCGTCCAAATGAATTGCTCTTGCAATGGTCTGATTCTTTGGAATTTCTTCCAGCCCAGAAAATGGAGCTCGATCAGTAATGTGTAGATCAATCAGATGAGAATACTCCTCCAACGTTGGTGCTAGCTGGTAATCTGGGAATGTGAAAAAGTGATAAACCGGATCGTAAAACTGAATGAGCGCATCCATGATTCCCTCAATCACATGGACTCTTAACAGTGGAAGCAAACCTCCGTGCTTGGCTCTGAAAGCCTCTTGGTTTGTGATCATTCTCGCCAAACCTCTTAAATCCTCCAGCTTTAGAACCTTGAAGGTATACCTATAGGTTCTCCTTCTACCGAAATCCATTAGCGCAATCTTTTTCTCTGATATTTGCAATCACAGTCTTAGTTTAATTTGAAAAACAGAGATACTAGAAGAGAAAATTTTTTCTTTTAATGTTTTTTAAATGAATGCATGAATGCAGCACACAAAAACATAGGAAAAACATGGGGTCAAAGGGTCGTTGTCATGAAGTCAAGGCTCTACCCATCCCCAAAGGTTTATACTAGGGTGATTTTTGTACCTGTACTCATTATCATCAGCTCCTCCCAGGAAAGCAAAACAACAAGCGGATCACCAGCGAGTTATAGAGCAATCTTAGAGTAAGTGTCATTCACCGAGAATAGATCACCAGCCTCAAATGAGGGTAGTATCGCGTAACAACTATTCTCGATAGTTTCCGCACTACAAAAGGGTTTGGCTCCTCAGCTTCTCAAACATCACAATCGGCCCATTGTCTAGGTTAGAGAATGGGTTGCATTGGTCAGCCTCCACTGAGGTTGATGGTCGACCTCGTCGCCATCACTTATCTTAAGTGTATACTCAATCTTTCCACATGCGGCATCACCCGCATTCCCATTAGCAGAAAAATAAACATGTATAGCAATTAGGAAAAGTAGTATATATATTTGTCCTAATCATCCTAGACCTTTAAAGCTATGAATCCTAAGTTCCTGACAGAAAATGGGTTCCCCGGCGGAAGCCCTAATCTATGGTATTCACACAAGTGAAGAGAAAAAAAGGTTTAGAAATCAGCCCCACGGTGGGCGCCATTTTTTCTGTAGCGAGCGATTTTGGACGCGGTTCTTAAGCGCGGTCGCTCTCTGCGGTTGAGTTTACTACAGGTCGATTCATTTTTTATCCTATTAAAGCTGAGGAAGGAAGGGAAATAGATGTCTCCAATTAACCCTGCTTGCATACTGAGTTTAAACAGTGGTCTGTTAGGTTACGGATGCGATCAATGTGGTGGGGCCTTTGTATTGGTTATTTGTATTTTCGCCAATACTGATTTCTCTCTGGGATTTTGTTAGGATACTGCTTCAGATTATGATATATGGGAGTATGGGATTTAGGGTTTTTGTTTAGTGTGCTCGCTAAGATTTTTTCTTTCAATCTTATGCATACGTATTCCCGTTTACCGAAACAGGGAAATCAGAGCGTTCGTAGTTCCTCCTATTCTATGGGAGGAAATGGGTGTTTTGGTGTCTTGTTCAAAGCCCAAGACATGAGGCGAAAGGTGGTTTGTATCTTGTTCAAAGCCCAAGATATGAAGCTGAAGAGTTTATTTGTATCTTGTTCGAAGCCCAAGACGTGAAGCTAAAAGGTGTTGTCTTTAGAGAGAATTTGTCATCTCTAAAGGGGGTCTGTTTGTCACAACTGTTGGGTGACTGACTGTAAAGGAGGATTACTTTAACTGGGATACGCGGATCCTAGTAATGCTATAATTTCCTTTATAGGGGCTTTTAACCTGAAGGAGAAGACTTTAACTCAGCGTAGAGCAATGCCATCTTTCCTTAAGAATTTCTCATGCTAAAAGAGGGACAGTGGCATGGATGTAGATAATCCAGAGGCTTGCCGCTTACAGCGATTAGATGAAGGGGAAGGAGTTGTTCATGTTTGTGTACTGTGAATGAGGCACAACTTTGATGCTAAAAGGTTGATTGGATCAACCAGTGGTTTTCTTATACAAAGCCTAAGAGGAGGCTAATATGTGTCTCGTACAAAGCCCGAGAGAGAGGCTAAAAGGTTTTCACTCGACGATGGAGTCTTTTGGTATCTCGTATAAAGCCCGAGATGGAGGCTATTTGACTCAACAAGAGAGTTTCTGTATCTCGTACAAAGCTCGAGATGGAGGCTATTGTTTGTTTGGCTCAATAAGAACCTTTTTGTATCTCGTATAAAGCCCGAGATGGAGGTGAAAGGGGTTATTGACTCGACGAGGGAGTCTCTTATGTGTCTCGTACAAAGCCCGAGAGAGAGGCTAAACTTTGTTTGACTCTGCTGGGGAGAATCATTGTACAAAGCCCAAGAGGAGGCTATGGTGAGTGTTTCAGTTGAGTGACAGGTCCAGTATACTGATTTTGAAAGAGAAAATCAGTTCTTATATGAGCAACACTGTGCTCGAGGATTTGATTCGAGGATCCGGGTTATTCCTGTTCTTTAAGGAAGTGGGAAATCCGAAGGGTATTGAGATTGTCTGAGTCTACAGGTTTTCTTCCTATTTAACGAAGGGGTCACTTGAGAATTTCTTTGAGACTCAAGGAGATTAGACTGTCCAAGTCTAGAGTTTCATCTTTTGTACTATGCTTTGAGAAACAGTAGTAGACTCTTTGAACGGATTGTTCTATGCAGATGATTAAGTTCTGTTCCTATACCTCTAGGAGGTCGTCGGGATAATTTGTACGAAGCCCAAGAGGAGACTGAAACTTTTAAGAAGCCGAGAGGTCCTTATACGAAGCCCAAGAGGAGGCTATCATTCCCGGAGGAAGAGATCATTATACGAAGCCTAAGAGGAGGCTGTGAATACTTCTAAGAAGCCGACAGGTCCTTGTACTAAGCCCAAGAGGAGGCGAGGGTGCTTTTAGGAAGCCTGTGGGTCCTTGTACGATGCCCAAGAGGGGGCCGATGCTTTTAAGAAGCCCGTGGGTCCCCAAACCCCGAGAAATTCAAGACAGGCTATCCACGAGGGAATAAATCAAGCCAGGAAAGTTCAAGAATTTAGAAGAAACTTAAAGATGCCATTCACGGAGAATACGTTCATCTCTGGGAGTAGAGTTTCTTGACAATTCCTAATGAGGACAGCCGAAGAGAAGACTGTATCTGGTGATCCTATTGGGGATCTAGTTGTCTATTTCTACGAATAAACGAAACGGCGTCACCTAGTTCTAGACGTAGTTGTCGGGGAAACTTGAAATATCTATGCTATTATTACACAGTTGATATGAGTTTATGAAAGAAGACTTACAGCGAAACAGCCCCACAATACAGTTATATGTATATGAAAGCGGTAAATGAAAGCGTGTAAACACTTACTCGGTTGTAGAGCTTCCATGCTGTTTGGTTAGTTGTTCAACACAGAAAGATTGAAAACAATAGTATATTTCAAAATCAAAGGAGAAAGTGCTTTGAAAAAGAAAGATTTGGGGCTTACAGCTCAAGGAGAGGCCCAGGGTTTTATCAGTGAGCGCACTGTTTGAATTTGTATAGAGGGACTTATACAAGTGACTGAGGCCCAAAAAATTGTTTTCTGTACAAAGGGATGGGTCTTACACTCTCTCAAGAGGCCTAAAAGTTTTTAAAAGAGTGAGAGTGGGGCTTATAACACGAGGGTAGACCCAGTTGACTTTTCGTTTGAACTGGCGATCACGCCGAGATTTTCTTTTAACGCGAAGGGGGTTATACAATATCTGAGGCCCAAAAGGTTTTGGTTAAAAGGGGATTGGGTCTTACACTCTAATAGAGGCCCAAAAGGTTTTGAATGGGTCTTATAGCTCGAGGAGAGGCCCAAGGTTATTTTTTCAACTGGCGACGATCGCGCCGTTTATTTTTGACGGTATCGGGACTTATACAATACACTGAGGCCCAAAAATGAGTTGGTCAAAAAAAGATTGGGTCTTACACTCTATTAGAGGCCCATGAGTATTTGTCAATGATTTGTTTGAGTGAAAATCAAAGAAACCCTAATTTTATTCTTTAAAAGTAAATATTTAAAGAAAATCAATGAAAAATACCAAATAGGTTTGAATAAACCACTTGTGATTTTTGTTTAAGGTTTGAAAAATGAGGTATAAATCACAAGAGATATTAAAACTCATTTGGTCTTGATTTTTCAAGACGGATATTCATTTAAAAATGTTTAAAAACAAATAAAAATGAATTTATTCACAAAAATACTAATTATATTAAATAAATAATATAAACTCAATTTTTTGTGGAATAAAATATTTCAACATTTTTGTGATTTTTTGCAAAAAGAACCAATAAAAAATAATTAAAATTGAAAGAGTTATTAATTTTCCAATTAATTAATAAACCATGAAAATATTGGAAAAAATGGCAAAATGTGAAAAAAACACAAAATGGCATAGGTGGGGTTTGAACCCAAGACCTCAAGGTTACAAGGCGCGCGCCTTACCACTGGGGTGGTGATACATCCATTGTTTGAAACAAAACAACAAATATACAAGTCATGCCTTGGTTTTAGGCCTGGCCCAAGGCAAGTTTTGGCAAGTTTTGGCTCAGAAACGTGAAGGTCATAACTTTCTCAATTCTTAATGGTTTGAGACAAAATTTATATGCATCTGGGCCAGAATTTCATAAGGAATCCAATGGTGGTGGTAGTTTTTTCAGATCACACTCCCTCCTCAAAACCCGATAGTGGTTTTGAAAATGACCTATAATTGCATTTTCTATGCTACAACTTGGTACAAGCATGGATTACATGGTGAATTAGCTCAAACACAACATATACAACATGTATGAGATGTTTATGATCAGTGGACTTTAAAGCATTGCATGATTCAAAGATTCCAAGTTGTGAGGCTTACCTCTTTTTTTGAGATTTTGGAGCTTTTGTGCAATCTGTCAAACCTCTTGTTCCAGAAATGATTTGATGCTTTAGACACACTCAAATGATCCCTTAGAAGCTTTTAGGATGATTGGAATTGACTGGTACCTGCAAAAACACAAACAGTCCCTTTCTTGCAAAAGGGGTTACAAGTGACCAAAATAGCAACTCCCTCAAATGGTGTTCCAGATGGGGGGAACCATTTGGGACAGTTCAAGGATGATATTTGGAGTGTGTTTGAGGTTTTATCTGGTTTGGAAAGTGACTGAATCAAGACATGGCTTGAAAAATGCAAAAAAAGCCTATTTTGAGGTTTTGAGAGGTGACTTTGTGATTTTGTGATTACAGGTCACTTGTGATAGTTTGCACAGCTTACATATGATATATATATGAGGTGTGTGTGTGATTGATTGTGATGGAAAAGCTCTCAAGCTCAAAAACTCAAAGTTGCCTTGCTAAAGAAGGCATTTTTGCCAAGAAAAAGAGGTTTTGAGGAAAGCATCTGTTTGATGGCTTTGGTGTACTCAAATTGAGCACAAATGAGCTCTATTTATAGTAGAGCAAGTTTGTTTTGGGATCCACAGTGAATGGCAACTGCAGCAGAGGTTTGGCCAATGTTGTCCAATGGAAATCCAAGTCTCCTCTAGCCATTGACTAGAGGTTAGGGCACAGGGTTGTGGTTCCCTTGGTCTTGGATAAGTCTTGATTGAATTCAGGTGAGAATGGCTCAGTCCATGCCACCTTGATGCTTCCATTGAATGTCCAATCCAAAATTGGAGTCTTGTCCCTATTTTGGCAATTCTAGGTTCAACATGCTATTTCTTATTCCAAAGACTTTGGAGGCTTGGCTTAGTGATTGTCCCCTTTAGATTCAATCCTCAGAGGTGTCCAAGTGGATAGGAGCATTTGGATTTGGCTGATTTTGGTAAATCGACCAAAAGTGTAAAATCTGCCTTGCCTTGACAGATTTCAACAAGGCAACTTGCCAATGTCATATCTCATGACTCAAATTGAATTTGGTAATGTTCTTGGCCATTTTGGAAAACCCTTACATGATACAACAACAGTTTGAACATGTTTGGCTTTGATCTCTTTTGAATCCAAGTGAAAAATCCCCCTACATTTGGCAAAAAGTAAGGCAAAATCCGACTTAGTGAAATTTTCACTAAGTGTTGGAATAAAGTGACTTTTCTTGATTTTGATCACTCCATAACTCAAAATCCATGAGGAATTTGGACATAGGTCAGTATGAAGCTTTTGTAGAGGGCAATGAGATCTACAAATCAAGCTTTGAATGGGGAACAATGGCCTTGTGGTTTAGGAGTTATGGTCCTCCAAAGTTGGCACATTAGTGTCACTTTTTCCATAACTTAGAAATTTTTCTAAGTTTTTATGGTTACCCCTTTTACAAGTTATCCCATTTTCTTTGATTTTCCTTGATGAATGATGATTCAAATCATACATTAACATCATTTTAGGGTTAAAAATCCATTTTGGTGAAAAATCTCAAAAAGTCAAAGTTGACTTTTGTGCACAGTTGACTTTTTATCAGATGAATTCCAAATTGTGCAATCCTTTATGAAATCATGTCCTTGACCTAAATCAAACTTGATGGACATGTTCCATGGGTGTAATAGGGTATATTGATTCATGTCCTAGGGCTTGGGAGCATGTCCTAGTCAAAAGTCAAAGTTACAGTTGACTTTTCCCTTAAAACCCTAATTGTGGTGCAGATGAAATTGAGACTTGTTGCTCAAGCTTCTTGGATCAATCCATTGTTGCAAATGGATCAATGTAGTATGTTGGAGACCCTCAAATCATGTCTTGAGGTCTTGGCTTATGATTTTTCCCAAAAGTCAACTTAGGGGTGAATTAGGTCAAAAAACCCTAATTCCTGATTTTTGATGTATGCATCCCCTGAGGTCAAATTGACTTGATGATTGGGTTTATGATGTCCCTTAGAGCATCATAGGTTATGCCTTGAAGCATTGGCTCATGCCCAGAGGAGAATTTCCATCTGGAGGCCCTGGTCGACAAAAACCTTAATTTGGTGACACTGGCGATCTTGGGGCTTGATCCACTTAAAAGGAAGCAGCCTTGTGCTTAATCCTTGAAGTGGGAGTCCTCTTGATCCCTTGTAGCTACTTGAAAGGTTAGACAAGTTGAAGATCATGTCATTCCTTGATTGATCCTTTGTCTAAGAACTCAAAGAGGGTTTGAAACCCTAATTTTGATTGTAGTGGATGCTCACCCATCTTTGGGGAGACTGGTGAAATATAATGGTTCCTCCATATTGTGATGATGATTTGCACAATGATGGGAAATCTTAGTGGTCAAAATTTGGGGTATGACACCACCTGGGGCACTAAGGAAGGACATGAAAACCCTTAGAAGATTGGCAGGAAACTTCTTCCTGAGCGGTGATACACTTTATAAGAGAAACTTTGACATGGTCTTGCTCCGATGCGTAGACAGACCAAAAACAAACATGCTGATGAAAGAAATTCACAAAAGATCCTTTGGCACTCATGCCAACGGACACACAATGGCGAGAAAAATTCTAAGAGCAGGGTACTATTGGTTGACAATGGAATCCAACTGTTACAAGTACATGAGGAAGTGTCACAAGTGTCATATATACTCCGACAAAATTCATGTACCGCCAACGCATCTCAAAGTTCTTTCTTCCCCATGGCCCTTTTCGATATGGGGAATTGACATGATTGGCTTGATTGAGCCCAAGGCTTCAAACGGACATCGGTTTATCCTGGTAGCCATTGATTACTTCACTAAGTGGGTCGAAGCAACGTCGTACGCTAATGTAACCCGACAAGTGGTGGTCCGATTTATCAAAAACAATATCATTTGCCGTTATGGTGTTCCAAGCCAGATCATTACCGATAATGGATCTAACTTGAACAACAAGATGATGAAAGAGTTATGCGCATAGTTCAAGATCAAACACCATAACTCATTTCCCTACCGACCCAAGATGAACGGAGCGGTAGAAGCGGCTAACAAGAACATCAAGAAGATTGTTCAAAAGATGGTTGTAACCTACAAAGATTGGCACGAGATGCTACCCTTTGCTCTTCACGGTTATCGCACATCTGTCCGCACTTCAACAGGGGCAACCCCTTTCTCTCTAGTATATGGCATGGAAGCAGTGCTCCCCATAGAAGTAGAGATCCCATCAATCTGGGTATTGATGGAAGCTAAGCTTACAGAAGCTGAATGGTGTCAAAGTTGACACGAAGAACTAAATCAGATCGAAGAGAAGCGAATCACAGCACTATGCCATTGTCAGTTGTATCAACAAAGAATGAAGAGGGTGCTTGACAAAAAGGTTCGACCTCGCATCTTCAGGAAAGGAGACCTTGTGCTAAAAAAGATACAATTTTCTCACTGATTCTCGGGGAAAATGGACTCCAAATTATGACGGCCCCTACGTGGTCAAGAAAGCTTTCTCAGGCGGCGCCTTGAGACTTGCAACCATGGACGGAGAGGAATTTGCCTACCCCACAAATGTTGATGTAGTCAAGAAATACTTCGCCTAATAAAAACGTCTCGGTGGATTGAAAACCCGAAAGGGCGGTCCAGGCAAAAATTAGAGACATGATCAAAAATTGTCTCGGTGGATTGGAAATCTCAAAGTACAATCCAGGCAAAAATTAGGGATAACGGCAAGTAACTACTTTCGACAAAGGGACAAGTCCCTCAGCAGCAGTTACATCATCCATCAGGAAAGCTCCAGTCACGGTCATCTTCGACAAAAGCTCAGGATGCCCAGAATTCAAAGTTGGTAGAAGAATAGTGGTCGTTATGTTTCAACGTAGCCCCTTTTCCCTGTAAATTACCATTTTCAAACTTTGTAAATGCTCTATGGAATCACGCGTTTGGTTAATTTTCATCCTATCAATAAAATTTGAGCCCTTGTGCTTTTATTTGCAATTCTTATTCGTTTTAGCTTTACAGAACGAAATTTTGACGTGATCAACGATTCTTGAAACGAAACAAAAATGAATTTACTTGTAAAATTTTTCTGCTTCTAAAATAAAGATGGCAATCTCTTTTGACTGTTTAACATCGAAAGAACATCGCTCGCTTCTCCAAAGGTGTTCGAGCCTCAAAGTGCAGAATCAAAGTACTCCTTCTAAACTAGTATGCTTGAATGAAGGATCAACTATGTCAGATGCGAATGCTCCATCTGACCTCTTCGGCCAAGTTCTCATCTCCTAAGCCCGACCAGCGTCGCTCCCAACAGGGACCGTTTCTCCTAAGCAAGGAAGAATTGCTATCTCGAACCAGCGGTACTTCTTCGCCCCGCGATGGCCGAGTATCCAATCATGTTCATCTATTAGTTTGTATGTCGCGTCATTTTTGTCAGCATATATATACATACATCATGCATTATTGATTTGCATTCACATTCATATTGCATCACTATCACTCCAGTCGGTCTTGTCCCATAGTCATGACAGTCTTCTCAATCGAGTTGTCAGTTCTTTCCTCGCCAGGAAATGTTGCGTCTGAACAATCTCTCTCCTCCAGTTTATTTCTGGATCAGAATTGGCCCTTGACCACTTTAATAACTTGAACCTCTAAAAGACCAGAGAACCTTCAACTGATGTCACTCTTTGCCATCGAAGATGATATTTTCGCTTTCCCGGATTAAGGAAAATCCCTAGAGAAAGCCTCTTAATCAGAGATTCGGCAATACAGCAGTTTTTCTCCAAAAAAACCGCTGATGAAAAGGTCATCAACACCTCAAAATTGGATCACATCATATGGCATTTCTCTGGGAAGATCCCGAGAAAAGTATGATGCAATATCCCCAAGCGTGAAAGCAGTCTCTCAAGAGACTCGTTTTCCCCAGTAGAGTCGGCAAATGGCGTCTCTAAATAGAGAAGTTTGTACACCTCTACAACTCAGACGAATGGGTTCCCCAGCAACTCTGACATCAAAACTTTTTCTATCAAATGGCATCTCTCCAGGAAAATTCAGCGAGAAGTTTGAGGAAAATCTCTACGAATAGCGTCCCTTTTCAAGAAAGTTTATTGATAAAAGAAACTAAGACCAGTTCCTTGATAGGAAACCAGGATCGAGGGGAAGTTTACATCAGAAACTAAAACCAGTTCCTTGGTGGGAAACCAGAATCGAGGGGAAGTTTATTTCAGAAACTAAGACCAGTTCCTTGGTAGGAAACCAGGATCGAGGGGAAGTTTATTTCAGAAACTGAGACCAGTTCCTTGGTAGGAAACCAGGATCGAGGGGAAGTTTACATCAGAAACTAAGACCAGTTCCTTGGTAAGAAACCAGGATCGAGGGGAAGTTTATTTCAGAAACTGAGATCAGATCCTTGGTAGGAAACCAGGATCGAGGGGAAGTTTATTTCAGAAACTAAGACCAGTTCCTTGGTAGGAAAGCAGGATCGAGGGGAAGTTTTTTCCTTTTCTAAGCATCATTGCTCAGCAAAAGAAGAAGGATGCGCAAGCTACCATTCTTAACCACCACCAAAATTTTAGGTATTCCGATATTTAATCCTCTTACACCCCGAATGCCCGAATACCTTTGCCATTCACACCTTCGGGTCCAAGAAAATTAAATAGGGGCATCTGTCATACCCCAAATTTTGACCACTAAGATTTCCCATCATTGTGAAAATAATCATCACAATATGGAGGAACCATCATACCTCAGTAGTCTCCCCAAAGATGGGTGAGCATCCACTACAATCAAAATTAGGGTTTCCAGCCCTCTCAGAGCTTTTAGACAAAGGATCATTCAAGAAATGACATGATCTTCAACTTGTCTAGCCTCTCAAATATCCACAAGGGATCAAGAGGACTCCCACTTCAAGGATTAAGCACAAGGTTGCTCCCTTCCAGGTGGATCAAGCCTCAAGATCGCCAGTGTCACCAAATTAGGGTTTGGTCGACCAGGGCCTCCAGATGAAAATTTTCCTCTGGGCATGAGCCAATGCTTCAAAGCATATCCTAAAATACTCCATGGAACCTCATGGGCCCAAGCATCAAGTCAATTTGACCTCAGGGGATGCATACATCAAAAATCAGGAATTAGGGTTTCTTGACCTAATTTACCCCTAAGTTGACTTTTGGGACAAATCAGGAGCCAAGACCTCAAGACATGATTTGAGGGTCTCCAACATATCACATTGATCCATTTGTAACAATGGATTGATCCAGGAAGCTTGAGCAGCAAGCCTCAATTTCATCAGTACCACAGTTAGGGTTTTGAGGAAAAAATCAACTGTAGCTTTGACTTTTGACCAGGACATGCTCCCAAACCCTAAGACATGATTCAATATACCCTATAACACCCATGGAACATGTCCATCAAGTTTGATTTAGGTCAAGGACATGATTTCTTAAAGGATCGCACAGTTTGGGATTCATCTGATAAAAAGTCAACTGTGCACAAAAGTCAACTTTGACTTTTTGAGATTTTTCACAAAAATGGTTTTTTAACCCTAAAATGATGTTAATGTATGATTTGAATTATCATTCATCAAGAAAAATCAAGAAAAGTGGGATAACTTGTAAAAGGGGTAACCATAAAAATTTAGAAAATTTTCTAATTTATGAACAAAGTGGCAAGGGTACCACCTTTGGAGGATCATAACTCCTAAACCACAAAGCCATTTTTCCCCATCCAAAGCTTGATTTGTAGATCTCATTACCCTCTACAAAAGCTTAAAACTGACCTCCCTCCAAATTCCTCATGGATTTTGAGTTATGGAATGATCAAAATCACAAAAAGCGAAAATGTCACTTTTTTCCAACACTTAGTGAAATTTTCACTAAGTCAGAATCTGCCTTCACTTTTTTCCAAATGTAGGGGGATTTTTCACTTGGATCTAAAAGGTATCAAAACCAAATATGATCAAACAGTTGTTGTATCATATGAGGGCTTTCCAAAATGGCCAAGAACATCACCAAATTCCACTTGGGCCAAGAGATATGACAATGGCAATATGCCTTGCTGAAAACTGCCAAGGCTAGGCAGAATTTTGCATTTTTGCTCGATTTGGCAAAATCAGATAATTCCAAGCCTTGTCATCACTTTGGACACATCTGAGGATCAAATCTAAAGGGGACAAACACTGAGCTAAGCCTCCAAAGTCCTTGGAACAAGAAGTAGCATGCCAAACCTAGAATTACCTAAAAGAGGGACAAGACTCCAATTTTGGATTGGAGCATTCAATGCATACACCATGGTGGCATGGACTGAACCATTTACAACTGAAGTCAGTCAAGACTTATCCAAGACCAAGGGAACCACAGCCCTGTGCCCTAACCTCTAGTCAATGGCTAGAGGAGACTTGGATTCCAAAATGCAACCATTGGCCAAACCTCTGCTGCAGTTGCCATTCACTATTGATCCAAAAACAAACTTGCTCTACTATAGATAGAGCTCATTTGTGCTCAGTTTGAGTACACCAAAGCCATCAAACAAATGCTTTCCTCAAAATCCCTCTCTTTAGGCAAAAATACCTTCTTTAGCAAGGTAACTCTGAGTTTTTGAGTTAGAGAGCATTTCCATCACATCTCATGATCCTAACACCTCATAAACATCATATGTAGGTCATCCAAACTATCAAAAGTGACCTGTAACACCAAAATCACAAAGTCACCTCTCAAAACCTCAAAATAAGCCTTTTGTGCATTTTTCAAGCCATGTCTTGATTCAGTCACTTTCCAAACCAAATAAAACCTCAAACACACTCCAAATAACATCCTTGAACTATCCTAAATGGTTCCCCCCATCTAGAACACCATTTGAGAGAGTTGTTATTTTGGTCATTTTAACCCCTTTTGTAAGAAAGGGCTAGTTTGTGTTTTTGCAGGTTCCAGCTGATTCCAACCATCCTCAAAGCTTCTAAGGGATCATTTGAGAGTGTCCAAAGCATCAAACCATTTCTGGAACAAGAGGCTTGGTAGATTGCACAGAAAACTCCAAAAGCTCAAAAAGAGGTAAGCCTCATGACTTGAAATTTCCAAAATATGCATTGCTTTGAAGTCCACTGATCATACACACCTTATACATGTTATATATGTTGTGTTTGAACCAATTCATCATGTAATTCATGCATGTATTAAAGTGTAGCATAGAAAATGCAATTATAGGCCTTTTTCAAAACCACTATCGGGTTTTGAGGAGGGAGTATGATCTGAAAAAGATACCACCACCATTGGATTCCTTGTGAAATTCTAGGCCAGATGCATATAAATTTTGTCCCCAACCATTAAGAAATGAGAAAGTTATGGACATTCCCGTTTCTTGGCAAAACTTGCCATGCCTTGCCTTAACCAGGCCTAGAAAACAAGGCATGCCTTTTATATTTGTGGTTTCACTTCAAGCAATGGATGTATCACCACCCCAGTGGTAAGGCGCGCGCCCTATAACCTTGAGGTCGTGGGTTCAAACCCCACCCATGCCATTTTGTGTTTTCTCACATTTTTGCTATTTTTTTCATGTTTTATTAATTAATTGGAAAATTAATAACTCTTTCAATTTTAATTATTTTTTATTGGTTCTTTTTGAAAAAAATCACAAAAATGTTGAAATATTTTATTCCACAAAAAAATTAAGTTTATATTATTTATTTAATATAATTAGTATTTTTGTGAATAAATTCCTTTTTAATGTTTTTAAACAATTTAAAAGTGAATATTTACTTTGAAAATCAAAACCAAGTGAGTTTTAATTAACCTTGTGATTAATCCCTCATTTCTCAAACCTTAAACAAAAATCACAAATGGTTTATTCAAACTTATTTGGTATTTTATATGATTTTCTTTAAATATTTACTTTTAAAGAATAACAAATTAGGGTTTCTTTGATTTTCACCCTCATCAAACAATTTCAAACACTTGTGGGCCTCTAATAGAGTGTAAGACCCAATCCTTTGTAAATACAAACCTATTTTTGGGCCTCACTTATTGTATAAGTCCCGTTGTATTTCAAAAAGTTCGACGCGATCATCGTCCGTTGAGAAACAAACCCTGGGCCTCTCCTCGAGCTATAAGACCCATTCAAAATCTTTTGGGCCTCTATTAGAGTGTAAGACCCAATCCCCTTTTAACCAAAAATCTTTGGGCCTCAATGCATTGTATAAGACCCACCGCGTTTTCGAAAATCTCGGCGTGATCGCCATTTTTAAACAAATAACCCTGGGCCTCTCCTTGAGCTGTAAGCCCCATCACTTGTACAAAAATAAATCTTTTGGGCCTCTTGAGAGAGTGTAAGACCCATCCCCTTGTACAGAAAACCTTTCTTGGGCCTCAGTCACTTGTATAAGTCCCTCTGTACCAAACGACAGTGTGATCACTGATAAACCTTAGGCCTCTCCTTGAGCTGTAAGCCCCAACATCTTTTCAAAATACTTTCTCCTTTAATTTTGAATATACTGTTGTTTTCAATCTTTCTTTGTTGAACAACTAACCAAACAACATGGAAGCTCTACAACCGATTAAGTGGTTATATGCTTTCTTTATCCGCTTTATACACATATAACTGTATTGTGGGGCTGTTTCGTTGTAAGTCTTCTTTCATAAACTCATATCAACTGTGTAATACTAGTATAGATATTTAGAGTTTCCCCGGCAACTACGTCTAGCACTAAGCCCTGTTGGTCACTCTTAAATAGACAAAACTAGATCCCCATAGGATTACCAGATACAGTCTTCCCTCCTCTTGGGGTTAAACAATATGGAGACGTGAAAGGCAGCATTCTCGGTGAACCCTTTCTCAGACTGTCACCCATAGAAATCGTCAAAGAAACTCTACTCCCCAGAGATTATCTTTTCTCCTTGAATGGCATCTCTTTAGTTTCTTCCAAATTCTCGAACTTTCCTGGCTTGATCTATTCTTTGTGAATAGCCTGTCTTGAATTTCTCGGGGTTTGGGGACCCACAGGCTTCCTAAAAGCATCCCCGCCTCCTCTTGGGCATTGTACAAGGACCCTACGGCTTCTTAGAAGTATTCACAGCCTCCTCTTAGGCTTCGTATAAGGATTCTTCCTTCGGGAAGAGAACCTCCTCTTTGGCTTCGTACAAATTGTCCCTCGGCTTCTTAAAAGTTTCCAGCCTCCTCTTGGGCTTCGTACAAATTATCCCGACGACCTCCTAGAGGTATAGGAACATAAATTAGTCATCTTAATAGAACAGTCTTTCAAAGAGTCTAGATCTTTTCCACCGTGAACGTACTACTATTGTTTCTTTAAGCATAGTACAAAAGATAAAAATCTAGACTTAGACAGTCTAATCTCCTTGAGTCTCGAAGGCATTCTCAAGTAGGGAAAAACACTAGTAGACTCGGACAGTCTCCAATCCCCTCTGGATTCCCCATTTCCTTAAAGAACAGGAAATAACCCTGATACTCTGATCAATCCCAAAGCATAGCTTTACCTTTAATCAGTCTCTTTATAAGAACTGATTTTCTCTTTTAACCAACCTACTGGACCTGTCACTCAACTGAAACAGCAATCCTTTTAGCCTCTATCTCGGGCTTCGTACGAGATACAAAAAGACTCTCTTGTTGAGTCAATCTCCCTTTCAGCCTCTATCTCGGGCTTCATACGAGATACAAAATCACTCTCTTGTTGAGTAGAAAAGACTCTCTTATTGAGTCAATCTCTCTTTTAGCCTCTATCTCGGGCTTCGTACGAGATACAAAAACACTCTCTTGTTGAGTATAAAAGACTCTCTTGTTGAGTCAACCTTTAGCCTTCCTCTCGGGCTTCGTACGAGACACAAAAGCATCCTCTTGTTGGGTCAATAGCCTCCTCTTAGGCTTTGTATAAGAAAAACCCCGGTTGAGTCAATCAACCTTTTAGCATCAAAACTGTGCCTCGTTCACAGGATACAAATATCAACAACTCCTTTCATCTAATCGCTGTAAGCGGCAAGCCTCTAGATTATTTACATCCACGCCACTGTCCCTCTTTTAGCATAAGAAATTCCTAAGGAAAGATAGCATTGCTCTACACTGAGTTAAAGTCTTCTCCTTCAGGTTAAAACCCCCTATAAAGGAAATTATGGCATTGCTAGGATTCACATATCTCGGTTAAAGTAATCCTCCTTTATAGTCAGTCACCCAACAGTTGTGACAAACATACCCCCCTTTAGAGACGACAAATTCTCTCTAAAGACAACACCTTTTTAGCTTCACATCTTGGGCTTCGAACAAGATACAAATAGACCCTTCAGCTTCACATCTTGGGCTTTGAACAAGATATAACCCACCTTTTCAGCTTCACGTCTTGGGCTTTGAACAAGACACCAAAACACCATTTCCTCCCATAGAATAGGAGGAACTACGATCGCTCTGATTTCCCTGTTTCGGTAAACGGGAATACGTAGGCATAAAATTGAAAGAAAAATCTTAGCGAGCACCCTAATCCAAAACCCAAATCCCATACCCTCGCATATAATTGAAAAGGATCAGTCTTAACCTCCCACCAATCGCCCGGGCACTATTTTAACAAAATAACCTAAGAGAGACCCACAATCTTTGTAGCATCTGTAAACCAACAGTCATCTGTTCAAACTCAGT
The DNA here is from genome assembly GCA_022829125.1 of Lathyrus tuberosus. Taxonomy (NCBI): domain Eukaryota; kingdom Viridiplantae; phylum Streptophyta; class Magnoliopsida; order Fabales; family Fabaceae; genus Lathyrus; species Lathyrus tuberosus. The sequence goes on from JALAZF010000153.1 coordinate 2,028,064, forward strand.
TTGCAAGCAGGGTTAATTGGAGACATCTATTTCCCTTCCTTCATCAGCTTCAATAGGATAAAAAATGAATCAAACTGTAGTACCCCAAAAGCGATAGTGCTTCGCAACCACGTCCAAAAATTCGCGCTACATTAGGGTTTCTTGACCTAATTCACCCCTAAGTTGACTTTTGGGACAAAATATGAGCCAAGACCTCAAGACATGATTTGAGGGTCCCTAGTAAACCACATTTATCCATTTGCAACAATGGATTGATCCAAGAAGCTTGATTCACAAGTTTCAAGTTCATCAGAACCACAGTTAGGGTTTCGCAGAAAAAGTCAACTGTACCTTTGACTTTTGACCAAGACATGCTCCCAAGCCTTGGGACATGATTCAATACACCCTATAACACCTATGAAATCAATCCATCAAGTTTGATTTAGGTCAAGGACTTGATTTCATAGAGGATCGCACAATTTGGAATTCATCTGATAAAAAGTCAACTGTGCCCAAAAGTCAAAGTTTGACTTTTTGATTTTTTTATCAATTATGGTCCCCTAACCCTAAAATGATTTTAATGTGTGATTGGAATCATCATTCATCAAGAAAAATCAAGAAAAGTGGGATAACTTGTAAAAGAGGTAACCATAAAAAACTTAGAAATTTTCTAAGTTATGGAACAAAGTGGCTAGGGTACCAACTTCCAAGGATCATAACTTGAGATCCAAGCAACCATTTGGGCTGATCCAAAGATGTATTTGTAGCTCTCATGGCATACTTTAAAAGTGTCAACTACACCTCATTCCAATTCATCATGGATTCTGAGTTATGGTTGGATCAAGATGGCTGAAAACATGAAATGTCACTTTTTCTAACACTTAGTGAAATTTTCACTAAGTCAGAATCTGTTTCACTTTTTCCAAAATGTAAGGGAATTTTTCACTTGGATCCAAAAAGTGCCAAGATAAACTATGATCACACATATGTTGTATCATACGAGAGCTTTCCAAAATGGCCAAGAACCCCATGAAATTCCATTCGAGCTAAGAGTTATGACAGTGGCAATATGCCTTGCTGTAACTGTCATAACTAGGCAGATTTGTGTATTTTGCTCGATTTGAGCAATTTGTGAAAATGACAAACAAGTTTATCCATCTGAACACCTCAGGGAGAGACCAAGGAGGGACAAACACTGATCCATAAGCTTCCAAAGTCTTTGGAACTAAAAATAGCATGCCAAACCTAAAAAACCCTAAAGAGGGGACAAGACTCCAATTTTGTTTTGGAGCATTCAATAGATGCACCAAGGTGGCATGAGCCGAGCCTTTTGCAACTGAATGAGTCAAGGATGATCTCTGAACCAAGGGACAATAGGCTTGTGCTCTAACCTCTAGTCAATGGCTAGAGGAGACTTGGATTCCTATTGATCAACATTTGCCAAACCTCTGCAGCAGTTGTCATTCACTATTACAGCCAAAACAAACTTGTTATACTATAAATAGAGCTCATTTGTGCTCATTTTAAGTACACCAAAGCACTACAACACTTGCTTTCCTCAAAACCTCTTTCTCTAGGCAAAAATGCCTTCTTTAGCAAGGTAACTCTGAGTTTTTCAGTTAGAGAACAATTCCATCACAGATCATGATCCAAACACATCCAATATGTCATATCTAAGCTGTCCAAACTCTCACAAGTGACCTGTAACACCAAAACCTCAAAGTTCATCCTTAAAACCTCAAAATAGGACTTTTTTGCATTTTTCAAGCCATGTCTTGATTCAGTCACTTTCAAAACCAGATAAAGCCTCAAACACACTCCAAATATCATCCTTGAACTGTCCCAAATGGTTCCCCACATCTGGAACACCTTTTGAGAGAGTTGTTATTTTGGTCACTTTTGCCCTTTTTGCAAGAAAGGACTAGTTTCCATTCCTGAGGTTTCCAGCTGATTCCAATCATCCTAAAAGCTTCTAAGGGATAATTTGAGAGCGTTCAAAGCATCAAAACATTTCTGGAACAAGGCACTTGACAGATTGCCCAAAAAGCTCCCAAAGAGGTAAGCATCTCAACTTGAACTCTTTAAAATATGCATTGCTTTGAAGTCCATTGATCATACACATCTCATACATGTTATATATGTTGTGTTTGGACCAATTCATCATGTGATTCATGCCTGTACCATGAGGTAGCACAGAAAATGCAAATGGAGGCCTATTTCAAAACCACTGTTAGGTTTTAAAATGGGGACCTCATCTGAGAAAACCACCACCACCATTGGATTCCTTGTGGAATTCTAGGCAAGATAGACCTAAATTTTGTCCCAATCCATGGAGAAATGAGAAAGTTACAAGCTTCACGTTTTTTGCCAAAAACCTTGCCTTGCCTTGCCTTGGCCAGGCCAAAAACAAGGCAAGCCTTGTATATTTATGGTTGGGGTTTGATACACGGATGTATCACCACCCCAGTGGTAGGACACGCGCACTGCACACAAGAGGTCTGGGGTTCGAATCCCCCTCGCTCCGGATCCTCTTTTTTACCACTTTTTCATATTTTATTATTTTTCTTATTATTTTTAATGATTTGAAAAATTAATAACTTCCTCAATTTTAATTATTTTTTATTGGTTCTTTTTGAAAAAAATCACAAAAATGTTGAAATATTTTATCATTTTTTATTGATTTTCTTTAAGAATTCACTTTTAAAAATGATGAAATTAGGGTTTTGATCGATTCCACCCTCATCAATCATTTTCAAACACTCATTGGCCTCTATTAGAATGTAAGACTCATCCCCTTTGTAAATAAACCACTTTTTGGGCCTCAGTCATTGTATAAGTCCCACTGTATTTTCAAAAACAACGGCGCAATCATCGCCTTTTTAACAAAACCAATTGGGCCTCTCCTCGAGCTATAAGTCACATTCCTTTTCAAAAACAAAAAAATTTGGGCCTCTAATAGAGTGTAAGACCCAATCCCCTTTTAACCAAAACCATTTTGGGCCTCAGACATGTATAAGTCCCTCTGCATTAAAATAAAAATCTCGGCGCAATCGCCAGTTCAAAAATCAAATCATCTGGGCCTACCCTCGTGTGGTAAGCCCCATTTCTTTTCTTTTCAAAATCTTTGGGCCTCTAAAAGAGTGTAAGACCCAATCCCCTTGTACATAAAAACTTTTTGAGCCTCACGTATTGTATAAGTCCCTCTGTACAATTTTTAAAACAACGGTGCGATCATTGTTAAAACTTGGGCCTCTCCTTGAGCTGTAAGCCCCAACAATCTTTTCAAAGCACTTTCTCCTTTGATTTTGAATTAAAATATATGTTGTCATCAAAACTTTCTTTAATTTCTTTGTTGAACAACTAACCAAACAGCATGGAAACTCTACAACGGGTAAGTGTTTATCCGCTTTCATTTACCGCTTTCATATGTATATAAACTGTATTGTGGGGTTGTTTCACTGTAAGTCTTCTTTCACATCCTTTTATATACTTGTCACATATCCACTGTGTAATACTAGTATAGTTATTTAGAGTTTTCCCCAGCAACTACGTCTAGAACTTGGTAAAGCCATGTTGGTCATTCTTAAATACAAACAAAACTAGATCCCCCGTAGGATTCCAGATACAGTCTTCCCTCCTCTTAGGGTTAAACAATATGGAACAAAGAGAAAGGCAGTATTCTCGGTGAACCTTTTCTTAGACTGTCACCCTTAGAAATCGTCAAAGAAACTCTAACTCCCCAGAGATGATCTTTTCTCCGTGAATGGCATCTCTTGAGTTTCTTCTAAATCCTCGAACTTTCCTGGAATGATATCTTCTCGGTGAATTTCATTTCATGAACTTCTCTTGGTTTGGGGACCCACAGGCTTCCTAAAAGCATCCCCGCCTCCTCTTGGGCGTTGTACAAGGACCCTTCGGCTTCTTAGAAGTTCTCATGTCTTCTCTTGGGCTTAATACAAGGACCCTGACAACCTCTTAAAGGTATAAGACAGAACTTAGTCATCCTTTGCTAGAGCAGTCTTTCCCGAGTCAAAACTCCAGCCATTGTAGGGTTGATACTCATCCCTTAATGTAACGCCCCGATTTGTTTAATTGTATTTATTTATTTCATTTATGTGAATTTTGTGAAATGTGTGAATTTATTGTATTTTACCTGCTAATTGAGTTAATTGGTTAATTTCCCTGATAGGTAAAATATTTGCAATAAATTATAATTTCTTTTCAACTTTTATTTCCCAAAATATATTTCATCGCTGTTTATGTTTTATCGCATTTTGAGAGCGTTTGGGAGATATTTGAGCGAAAGGGCAAAATGGTCATTTTGGAGGTTAGATCTTTTTTTTAGAAATAGATATTTTTATATAAGTAGAAATAGAGGGGAAAGAAAAAGAGAAAAGAAGAGAAAGAGAAAGGAAGGGAAAGAAGAGGAGAGAAAGAGAGGAGAAGAGGAAATCTTCAATACTCTGTTTCAAGCGCGATTAATCGGGTAAGGGTGCGAAACTCGGTTATTATATGCTTGTGTATGAATATGTATGTGTGTTTGAATGTTTACTTGTTTTTCATAGTTTTTCAATTCTAGGTTGAAATGAGAAAAATGAATAGAAATTGATGTTTTCACGGTTGGAAATCGATATGAATCACGTAGTATGATCGTATTATATGTATGAACATTGTTGATACTTGTTTTGATTGATTGAAAATGTTTTGGTTGGGAAAAGTTGAATTTTGGGGTTTGGAAGCCATAAGGAGCGCAGGAACAAAATTATGGTTCTGGTGCGATTCGCCAGGCGAATCAGAATTCTCCAGGCGAATCAGGTCTTGCCGCAGCTTCGCCAGGCGAAGTGCTGGCGAAGAGGGATTCGCCTGGCGGAATTCTAATTCGCCAGGCGAAATTCAAGAGACAGAACTTGGTTCAGCTACTGGAACTTTTGGATTTTCAAAAATGAAGTTTCGTCGCAGCTTCGCCAGGCGAAGTGCTGGCGAAGAGGGATTCGCCAGGCAAAATTCTAATTCGCCAGGCGAATCTGGCAGTTTTTCAATAAATTATTTTCTTTGAAAATTCATAACTTTTGATCTGTAACTCGGATCGAGACGTTCTTAGTACCGTTGGAAAGCTAATGAGATGTTCTTTCTTATAAAAATGATTTTGAGATTAGTGGTCGGTTTAATTGTGTTGGGAATTTGGAAACGTGTCGTTTTGTCGACTTTTACCGTCGTAATTGTGTGCGATTGATGTGTTATCATGCGATATGCTTTTGATATATAACGTATGGCTTGTGTGCTGTTATATGATGTGAATATATATGATGAGAGGTTGTGATGATGGTTTGTGGTCTTATGGAAAAATAAATGCATTGTTTCGGGTTAAACTTCAATGCATGATTATTGATGTTGAGATGGTTCACATGGTTATATGTATATGCATTTGATTGTCATGACTCATTAGTATGCCATACATCATGATTATACAAAATGTGATGTCGTGTGCCCTTGTGGGGTGTGACCGACGAAACAATTCCAGAGGGAATCTGCTATAATGGTTGTGTGCCTTATACAAAGAGGACCTAAAGCGACGTTATAGACGATCGTGTGCGTTATACAAAGAGGACCTAAAGCGATCGGATCGTGTTCCTTATACAAAGAGGACCTAAAGCGATCCATAAACGTCGTGAGCCTTATACAAAGAGGACCTAAAGCGACGGGGAACATCGTTTTCCCGACGGGGAGTTACGCTAAGTAACAAGCGATGATTCCAATAATTCCTGAGTGAATTAATGATGATGAGAATGATGGATGGAATGGTACCGCATTGCATAGAGTCGTTGTGTCGGTCTCTGTACATTTTCATAAATCATGAATGGATTGATTATGTGTGGGAAATTGTGAATGGATTGATTATGTGTGGAGAATTGTGAATGGGATTGATGAGTTGATATACATTGGTGATAAATGTATTGAGCATGATTGATATGCCTTTGTGGTAGATGCATGAATTGTTATGTTTGGTATTTGAATTATGGTATACGTTGTGGTGAGAATGTTTTTGCATGCGTATGTCATGTTATTACATAATTGTATGCAATTATATTATAATTATGTTTCTCACCCTTCTGCTGGAATATGCTTTTTATGGCATAATGCAGATTAACCGCTGTGGAGGCAAGTGGAAGAGTTAGATCTTCATTTTTCTTAGATATTTGGTGTCTGCTCTGATACGTAACACGGCAGTCGGGGGGACGCTTTTGTTATTATGTTTATATATGTGAACGTATATATTTTGATAACCCGTATGTATATTTTGATGTTATGAAACAACTTATTTTGTAAAACGAGTCAATTATGGATTATCCCGCTTTATTCCATAATTGAACTTTCCTTTTGTTGGAAAAAGTTTCCTGTTATTATTTATTCCACTTTGTGTTATGTATCAAAGTTATGAGCAGGTGGATTATTTTTTTCTCAAATGTGGCATCCTTAATTCTGTCGAAATTTTTTTTTTTATTCATTCACTCTGATTTAATTATGTATTATTTATCCGCGATGGAAATTGGGGTGTTACACTTAATGCCCGTGCCTCCACTTGGGCATTGTACAAAAGATAAAACTCTAGACTTGGACAGTCTAAACCTCTTGAGTCTCAAAGACATTCTCAAGTTCCTTTCAAACATAGGAAGAAATACCGATCACTCTGGATCAATCTCCAGCAGAAACTCGGTCTCTCTCATGAGAGTTCCCCACACTTGGACCCGCTTCAGGATCTCAATAATCCTCAGCAGTAAGACATCCTCCTCTTTGGCTTTGTACAAATGATTCTCCCCAGCGGAGCTAACCTTTTCAGACTCTCTTGTTGAGTCAACTTTTAGCCTCCATCTCGGGCTTCGTACGAGATAGAAAAACACTCTCTTGTTGAGTATAAAAGATTATCTTGTTGAGTCAACTTTTAGCCTCCGTCTTGGGCTTTGTACAAGACAGATATAAAAATACTCTCTTGTTGAGTATAAAAGATTCTCTTTTGAGTCAACTTTTAGCCTCCGTCTTGGGCTTTGTACAAGACAGATAGTAAAACACTCTCTTGCTAAGTATAAAAGACTCTCTTGTTGAGTCAAACCCTTTTTAGCCTCCGTCTTGGGCTTTGTACAAGACATAGAAAAACACTCTTTGTTAAGTATAAAAGACTCTCTTGTTGAGTCAATCTCCTTTTAGCCTAAATCTCGGGCTTCGTACAGGACCACAAAACACTCTCTTGTTGAGTATAAAAGACTCTCTTGTTGAGTCAATCTCCTTTTAGCCTCAATCTCAGGCTTCGTACGAGACCACAAATCACTCTCTTGTTGAGTATAAAAGACTCTCTTGTTGAGTCAATCAACCTTCAGAATCTCTTGTTGAATCAATCACTTGTTCAAGACTCTCTTGTTGAGTCAACCTTTTTAGCCTCCGTCTTGGCCTTTATACAGGACAGATAAAAGTACTCTCTTGTTAAGTCAAACCCGTTCAGCCTCCATCTTAGGCTTTACACAAGATACATTCTCCCCAACAGAGTCAAAATCCCTTTTAGCCTTAATCTTGGGCTTTGTACAAGACGGAAAGAACATTTTCCTCCGAAAAAGTCAAACTTCTAGCCTCCTCTTAGGCTTTGTATAAAGAAAACCCCGGTTGAGTCAATCAACCTTTTAGCATCAAATGTGTGCCTTGCTCATAGCATACAAACATCAACAACTCCTCTTTAGAGATGACAAAATCTCTCTCCCCCAAAACCCTTTAGCTTCACATCATGGGCTTTGAACAAGATACAAACCACCTTTAGCTTCATGTCTTGGGCTTTGAACAAGACACCAAAACAATCTCTTTCCTCCCATAGAATATGAGGAACTATGATCGCTCTGATTTCCATGTTTCTGGAATACGTAGGCATAAGATTGCAAAAATCTTAGCGAGCATACTAATCAAAAACCCAAAATCCCGTACCTTTATACATCAATCAAAAAGCATCAGACCTAACACCTTACCAATAGCCTAGACATTTTTTAAAGAAAATAACCCTAAAGAAGAACCCCTCCTATTTTGATAGCATCTGTAAACCAACAGTTTTGACTGTTCAACCTCAGTTTGCAAGCAGGATAAAAAATGAATCGAACTGTAGTACCAAAGTGATAGTGATTCAAAACCACAAAAATCATGCTACAGACAAATGGCAACCACAGTGGGAGAACATTCTTTCTTGCACCTTTCTGAGTGAAACCTTAAGTTTACACAATACCGCAGAAATGGCGACTCTACTAGGGAGTCATTGTCTTTATAGGATCATAAGACTAGAGGTCTAGGATGTTAAGACAACTATATATACTGCTTTTCCTAATTGATATCCGTGTTTATTTTTCTGCTAATGGGAATGCGTGTGATTCCGCATCTGGAAAGATTGAGTATACACCTAAGATAAGTGATGGCATTATACAGGTAATCTTACGGGGAGTAAATCCCAGATAAAAGGTCCCGGTCGACCATCAAATCAGTGGAGATGCCCTTTGTGGATTCAATGCCTATACGACTCCGGTTGCTGAAATCAGATTGTTCCATTGGGTTATCCGAGAAGCTGAGGATTTTAGCAGACTTAAACCATTTTGTAGTGCGAAAGCTATCAAAAATAGTTGTCACACGATACTACCCTCATTTGATATTACTCTAAAGATGAACTAGCTCACTTGGTGATCCGCTTGTTGTCGTCATCCGATGAGGGATCAATGATTTTGAGAACAGGTACAAAAAATCACCAGTATAAACCTTTGGGGATGGGTAGAGCCTTGACTTCATGACACTGACCCTTTGACCCCATGTTTTTTCTATGTTTTTGTGTGCTGCATTCATGCATTCATTTCATTAAAAAACATTAAAAACCAAAGAAAAATCTTCTCTTCTAGTCTCTCTTTTTTCAAATTAAACTAAGACAATGATTGCAAATGTAAGATAAAGAGATTACTAATGGATTTCGGTAGAAGGAAGACTCACAAGTACACCTTCAAGGTTCCAAAACTAGAGGATTTAAGAGGTCTGGAAAGGATGATAACCAACCCCGAGGCTTTCAGAGCTAAGTATGGAGGACTGATGTCCTTGTTAAGGGTCCATGTAATCAAAGGAATCCTGTCCACACTAATCCAGTTCTACGATCCGGTCTATCATTGTTTCACATTCCCGGATTATCAACTAGCACCAACACTGGAGGAGTACTCTCACCTGACTGATTTACATATTACTGGTCAAGCTCCCCTTTTTGGACTGGAAGAGATTCCAAAGGATCAAACCATTGCAAGAGCAATCTATTTGGACGAGTCAGAAGTCAGGACTCACATGACCACTAAGGGTGGAATCCAAGGTTTGTCAGCCCAGTTCTTGAAAAAGAAAGCTCTGTACTTTGCTAGTATAGGGAACGTGGCCGATTTCGAAAGCATCTTTGTTTTGCTTACCTACGGGTTATTTTTGTTTCCCAACATTGATAACTTCGTTGATATCAACGCCATTAAGATTTTCCTGATTGGAAACCCTGTACCGACCTTGCTCGCAGATGCTTATCATTCTGTACACTTAAGGAATTTGTACAGTAGAGGAATGATCACATGCTGTGTACCCCTGCTGTACAAATGGTTCACTTCCCATTTGCCCAAGTCTGCTGCATTTTGGGATCAAAAGAATACTTTACGTTGGTCGTAGAGAATCATGTATCTTACCAACTCGGACATCGATTGGTACAATCGAATCTATGACGGGATCAGAATCATCGACCGTTGTGGAAATTTCTCAAATGTACCCTTATATGAACTAAGGAAGGAATCAACTATCATCCAGTTTTAGTTCGTCGTCAATTTGGATACCCGATGAGACATGTCCCGCATAATGCTCATCTGGAAGGTCGTTTCTTCAAGGAAGGAGAAAATTGCAGAGCACTAAAGACGGAAATAGTGCATGCCTGGAAACACGTTCATAGGAAAGGAAGAGAGTCTCTAGGAAAACCAGACTGTGTCTCGGTGGAGCCTTATCTCCACTGGGTACAAACTAGAGCTTTCAAGCTGAGGATACCTTACCCTCGTCAAGAAGTTCTTCCATTAAGGGACCCTGTCCTTTATTTTATGTCTGATACGAAAAAAACTTCAGGTTACTCTCAACAAAGTTCAGTAGGAGAAGAGGTCTTGGAGGAACAAGTACCGTATTCTCAATGTGGAGTGTAAGAAAATACAACAACTATTGAAAGATAAAGATGCTCTGATCGAGATTTTAGAGCAACATGTTGTAGAAAATTAGGATGACCAGAGGAATTTGCTCGCTCCTTTCACTTGGCAAAGGAATGACGACCCGACAACAGCTCAAGAGCCCTGGTCAAAGAAAAGGAAAGTACCAGAACCCGCACCTGAGATCGCTTCAGAGAGGACTCGGGATCCATAAGTTTAGATTTCCTTTTACAGCACTATGTAAATTACTGTATTTCCATTCCGCAATCTTTGAATTCATTAAAATGGGGTCTTCCCCACTGTTGTACCCTAAATTTTACCCTTAGATCCATTGATCTCTTGCATGTCATATTAGGTCAATCATGTTGCATGGCTAACCCTTTTATCAGGTTTTGTTTGTTTTTTGTTTCATTTGTGAATCAGGTCTTATTTCAAGAAGACTCAAGAGTTGATTTATCAAGATTTTGGATGGAGCATTGAATCAAACAAGTTTCTCATGTTCAAAGAGATATCCCCATAACAAATTTCTATCCATTTTATTCACTGGTCGCTCTATTTAGTGTGCCTAAATAAATTTAACTGCAAGTATACAGTCGTATTGCGTAGTTTTAAAAGATTATCGATCCCACAGAGACTAGAAATCGAACGCACTGTTATCTATCGTTACTATGTTTATCTAAGGCTAATCAGAATTAGTTTTAAGTTCAAACGGGAAATTAAAGAGAAATTAAAATTCGGGAATACTAGTTATGAATAAGATATCGGTATATAATTCAGTAAACCTACGTGGAATTAATTAAACCTAAGCGTATAAAGATTTATCACCCTATGCATCTGTAGGAAAAACCAGTTTAAAAGCCCTCACCTCACGCTCACGTGGTTATTGCTTCAGACTATACTCTTAAGTCAATATGTCTGCTCTCGCTAGCCCATATGAGGCTAAAATACTTTTTGAAAACTAATAAGACCTAATTAACTTTAAAGCACTTCCGCTGTTTTTAAAACTAATGCCCGATTTCAGCTATCCGGGTAAAGCCTCACACTCCCGTGGTCTTGACCTTAACCTTTGTTACCTTTTTACTATCGTAATAAAAGTTGGGTTTAAAATTAAGAAATCGAAGCCAGAAGAAGATTTAATTATTGATTTTAGCTTAGAGTTATTTAATCCATTTGGTTACTTCATTACATACCGATAAGATCGGTTTAGCTTGGCATAATTACGAACTTAAACGTAAAAGCGGAAAAACAATTAATCAAAGACATAATTGAAAGAAAATAAATGATACTATAAATTGAATAATGGAAACCTGATAAATGCAGTAGTAGCAATCCCTCCACAGACTGGTAGGTTCTTGCTTGGATAAAATAAAAATAGCAAATGATGAAGGCAATGAAACAATCTAAATCTAAAGTGTAATAGTTCCTCAATGTGAGAAACTATTACTTTATTCGGTAATGGGTGACAAGGAAAGGTAAACGTAAACAAAACAAAACGAATTCTGGAAATAATTTGGCAGCAAGACGGTACTTCAGAATGCAGAAAATAGGTCACCCCTTTGTTCTTCGAAAACTCTCGTATTTATAAACTGAGTTGAGGTAGAGGTTGGAGAGAATGTAGGTACTCCTCTTGACAGTTACGTGACTTTTGAACCTAGTATTCTTCGGAGGAAATGTGATCGTGTAAAAAAAACTGACTCTCTGAAACTTCGTAATCACGTTTCTGCTCAACGTGTTAAATTGAACGCATGACGATCATGAAGCATTGTGACGGTCGTGATGAATTTTGTAGCTGCCACGGTCGTGGTGGACCTGTGACGATCGTCACACCAGTAAAGTTTGGATTCTGCTATTTTTCTTCTCTTTTCTGCTCTTTTCTTGCATGTTTTTCTTCTTTTCTACACTTTGCATACTTTTGACTTGGAAATAGAATTACCTGCAAAAAACACTTAAATACTCTCGAGAAAATCGGATATTAGACGAAAACGAAATAAGAAAATAACATAAATCAAAGTAAAAACATGATATATTTTCTTGTTATCAAACTCTCCCACACTTAAATCTTTGCTTGTCCTCAAGCAATTAATCTGTTAAACCGGACAAACTTCATCAAATGCATATACCTGGTATACCAATGGTTTTGAAAAAAAGTTTCTTTTTAGTAAGACAGGTACTAGTATAAAACACTAAGGATACAATACTGACACAAAGCAACAAGCTTGTCATAGACCTCTCTCTTGTACAATCCAGTTCTAATCATTCTATTATAGTTCAACCAAAAGTTTTCATGTCTATTTCACCCGGCTTCATTCCAACGCAATCACATTAAGCCCTTTGCCTTATTCACGCACGTAGTGGAGTAACCGGTTAGTGACTTTGATCCCTTTTTCTCACGGGGCCTGATACACAAGTGCGGTAACCCTTTATACATCCCGTTCGTAGATTGCAGGGGATCGAACCGTAGTTCGCCCTACCAAGTCCAGAATCAGGTACCTCTGAACCAATCGACAACGGATTTTCTTTCTTTTCTTGTAAATTTTCACAACTGTGAGAGTTGTTGCATATTCTATTTTTCTCGGCATATAGATAAGAAAGATGTTTTTCTTTTCATGATTGGGCATCAAACACTTATATTCATCGGCTCCCCACGTGGTTTGTGGTTTAGACGGTGTTGACTGCTGATATAAACTACTAGGGGTTACTTTAGGACTGAACTCAAGGTATCGTATAATAAGTATCAAAACTGATATCGCATACGCAAGAGGTCTAAGGTGTCAAGACGGTATCGATCTTGTTAGCACTTTCCCAACTTCCTAACATAATTTAAAGCTTGGTATGTCACGGTGTGCATTAATCGTAAAATTTTTTTTTCGTTATGGAAGAATAAAATGGGGAAATCGGAATACTGAACGAAAATACTCATATATTAACTTTGATAAGGAAAAAAAAGAAAATACAAAAATGGAAATAAAACGAAAATAGACTAACTCTCCCACACTATATCGGACATTGTCCTCAATGTTGCGATATAAAGGGGACTAACAAGAAAAACTAAAAAGAAAGACAAAATAAAATCAGGGAGCTCCACCTCCTCTGCCTCTAGGGAGCCCGCGTCCTTGCCGTGCCACATGATCTGGAATGCCCACGTGATGGATGTAATCGTGTAAGTCCTATACTCGCAGTGTCAATGCACCCATCTCATCGATGACACCGCCAAGCCTCTGACCTTGGTCAACTTGCCCCTGCTGGATTTGACGCATGAGAGTCATCATTTCATTGTGTTGCGTTTGTTGTTGTGCTTCTCTCTGTGCAGCCAGCTGGTTTTGTTGCCATATAGCCTTCAAGATTTCTTCATTAGTAACGGGGTCTTGGTCGGGGCAGCGACGACGTCTGGAGGTCGAAGGAGCATCATTGGCAGGCGGTGGTTGGTTTTCTGGGGCGTTATCCATCTCTTGCTCCATCTCATCGACAGGTCCATGTTCTTGATCATCATGGGTAGGTGCATTTTGCTCAGGAGCATTCAGATCAAAGAGCCAATTGGCCATATTCTGAGGGTCAATGCTGCTCCTGCAAGGCATAATGATACTTCTTACGGTTTTGGCATGGACCATAGGATGGTATTTCCCATCTCGTTGTAACTTGATGAGGTGTGAGCTGCGGCAGTAGTCTATGTCGAGCAGCACTGGAGGCATGGAGGGTAATCTGGTAAGCTCATTTTCCAAATTCAAACTTAGAGCAATAGAGGTGATAATCCCTCCAAAATAGAAAGGTTTGGAACCTCTAGCACAGTTTGCTTGTATGTATGCTAGCAAAAATGGTGCGGCGTTGATCGGCTCTAGGTGAAACATGTAATGGAGGAAAAACAGCTCCTTAGAGTTTACCTTGTGGTTGTTATCCCGTGCAAAAATAGTGCTTCCTAATGTGCGGTGAACATATTTGATGGCTGGGTTGTGGATATATGTTGCGTTAAGGCTATCCCAGCTATCGACTGTTGTTCCTGTCAACTGATTGCATAATTGAAATGCTGCTTGAAAGAAAGTTTCCTGTGGTACTCGGCGGTGCACACTCTCACCATGGTGGAAACCAAGCATTCCGGCAAGTTGCTCTTGGCCGATTTTATACTCAGTACCGAACATGCGGAACGTGGCTACGCCGGTGAATTGGTTCGTTTCATCGGAAGGTGTTACGTATGTGAATAAACTGAGAAATTTGAGCGTTAGGGCTTCGTAAGTAGGCCGGCTCTAAGTGCAGAGCTGCCATAGACCAGCATTTTGTAGCATCCATTTGACTCCCTCAAGCATTCCAAGTTCTTCTAGACATGCAACGTCTAAGTAGCGGGTTGGTTGTACAGAACGTTGGTAGTAATCGATGTACCTAGCCCTTTGACGCTCTCCTGCCTCTCCATCTCTGAAGTTCAATGTTGATAGGTCAGGAATTTGTCATGCCATTGGTGGGTTACAGAGAAATTAGGAAAGAAAATGGGTTGTGGAGAATGAGGGTTTGTGAAAAGAAATGGTACACGGTATGAATATATAATGAATGGGGAAGACGAATGGTAAAGGAAAATGTTGAATTGGGGTCAAATGGTAATGGTGGGACGGTTATGGAATTGGAAAAGAAAGTGGGACGGCCGTGTTTTGAATGAGGGAAAGAAGAGGGAGACGAAGGGTACAGTTCTCTTTTAACACAGAACGTGTTCCCAACCCGCGTGAAGGTCGTCACGGGGCCTGTCACGATCGTGACGGTCACAAATTCTGGGGAATAAATAAAAGGTTCCTGACAGCAAGCATTCCATACATACATTTTTCATAACAGGCAATGGTTAACACAGAGAAACAACATTATAACGCATATTTAGAGATAGCATGACAATATGAATTAAAAACAGAATAAAAAGCATGACAGGAATAAAATTGAAACCATAAAGATCAATATATAGCAGCAAATTAAATCATCTATTGAAACCAAAGAGGTGCTAGCAAATGCTAGCATTGTATCAATACTGAATGTAAATCAATTTATTCCCGACATAAAAATTGAAAAACTGAAATAAAGTAAAATGTTTCTGAAGTAAATGCATTAAAACTTGAAAAAGAGGTGCTTCATAAATCTAGTCAAGGTGTTTCTTCAAAGATGCGATGGCTTGATTTAAATGATCAAACTGTTCAACGGTCAAATCCATGAGTCCAACAATGTTTTGTCGCATTGTGTTTAGCTCATCCTTTACTGAAGTGATTTCTTTATGATACTCATCCATAGTCTTTAGAATAGAATTTAGATTAGCAGCATAGTTAGTGGCATCAACTTTAGGAATGTCAATGTCTTCTTGGAATTCCATATAATCAAGATCATGATAATGAGGGGGTGTTTTTGGGTCGAACTCAGGTTCAGGAAAGGTTTCTTCTAGTTCAGGCACGGGTTCATCAAGGTCATATAGCCAATTATGTTGATTGTGCACACTTGTGCGTTCATGATTTGGAAGTGTAAAGTGTGGTACGACAACATTGTTAATCAAAAGCTGAAAATGGTTCGGACCTTGGTTCCTAATCATAGCCCTATTGAAACAAAAAGTGATATTCATGGGTCTATATTCTCCAAAGGGGTTAATCTTAGAAAGTCGGGTTCTGAATCCCATACCATCAGCTATTTTTGTAACTAGGCTACCTATCAGAATTGGACTGTTATCATTATTAATGAGTTTGCAAAAGTTGTTCAACATAAAAGTGAGTCCATTAACCTCTCTAGACTGAGAAGCACAAAACATAATGAAAAGCTCATCCCTCAAAACAGTGTTATCATTCTCAGGTTTACCAAATAAAGTATAGGCCATGATCATATAAAAGTAACGGAAAGCGGGGTTATGTATATTTCTGTTGAAAGCATAGGGTCCATGTCAAAATCAGGTTTCCCTGAAATTCTACCCCAAAAATCACTCAGCTCTCCAACCAACACTAAGTCCTCTTGAACCACAGAGAAAACATTAGGTCCTTCAGGAAATCCTAAAAGATCCGACAGTTCCTTTATGGTGAACTGGCAGTTGTATCCAAATAGTCTAAAGGTAATTCTTCACCTGGTTAAACCTTTTCCACAGTAAGGATTATAGCTTAAAGAGCTCAGGAATTCTAAAGTCAACCTACGGTAGCATTTATGTTTCTTGTTGGCAAAACCCTCCCAACCTAATTGGTTAAACAGAAAGTCTACGCTCTCACCTACACCTAAGGTGGTCATGGTGGGTCTGTGGGCAAATTTTGTCAAGGCAAATGGTCTAAGAGACAAAGCCTCATAGCGATGCCACTATGCTCCATCCCTGAATTCTACTAACAAGTTATCCTCGTTTGCCATTAATTAGTACTTTTTGCAAAAAATGTAAGCAGAAGAGGAGAACGGAAAGGCTAGAGAGACTTTATAATCCTGTAGTTTTTCAATTTTAAGATCAGCACAACATTTTCAAATTAAATTTAAAATGATATGAATGAAGCTAAAAATTTTCAAAATAAAAATAAAACATAGGAAACGTAAAGAAATAACAAATATAAAGCAAGAAAAACAAAAATCATGGGTTGCCTCCCATTAAGCGCTGTTTTTAACGTCGAAAGCCTGACGAATTCAATTAGATGCTTAGTTAGGGGGTTCGGTGGGTAACTCTAAAAGTCTTAGGCAGTTCAAATAATCTCTATTTTCAATGTTGTGATAGTGTTTTAGACGTTGTCCATTGACTAAAAATGGATTACTACTCCTCCCCTTTATTTCTATCGCTCCACTTTGTAGAATTTGTGTAATCTCAAAAGGACCGGACCATCTAGACCTTAATTTCCCAGGAAATAGTTTTAATCTTGAGTTAAATAGGAGTACAACGTCTCCCACACTAAATTCTTTTCTAGATAAGCGCTTATCGTGCCATTTTTTAGTTCATTCTTTATATATTTTAGCATTTTCGTAAGCGTCTAATCTTAACTCTTCTAGTTCATGCAGATCTAGGATACGTTTTTCACCTGCGGAATCATACCTTAAGTTCAATGTTTTAATAGCCCAATAGGCTTTATGTTCTAATTCCACTGGTAGATGGCAAGATTTACCATAGACCAGCTTGAAAGGTGTAGTTCCGATTGGTGTTTTGTAGGCCGTCCTATATGCCCATAAAGCTTCATTGAGTTTTGATGACCAATCTTTCCTAGAGGTGGCTACGATCTTTTCTAGAATTTGTTTTATTTCTCTATTCGAGACCTCAACCTGTCCACTTGTTTGTGGATGATATGGTGTTGCTACGCGGTGTCTTACCCCATACTTTGATAGTAATTTGTCAAATATTTTTGATATGAAATGAGAGCCACCGTCACTTATGACAAGTCTCGACACACCAAATCTGGGAAAGATTGTGTTTTTGAAGAGCTTTATGACTACTCGTGCGTCATTTGTAGGAGAAGCTATTGCCTCAATCCATTTTGAAACATAATCGACAGCTACAAGTATATATTTATTTCCAAAGGATGATGGAAAGGTCCCATAAAATCAATCCCCCATACATCAAAGACTTCTACTTCTAATATACCTTTTTGAGGAATCTCATCGCGTTTTGATATGTTACCAGTGCGTTGGCACCGGTCGCAGTTTAGTATTGCAGTGTGGACATCCTTCCAAAGGTTGGGCCAGAATAGGCCGGATTGCAAGATCTTAGCACATGTCTTTGAGGTACTAGCATATCCTCCTTAAGGAGCAGAATGACATTGAGAGATGATGTTTTCTATTTCTTCTTCTGGGACGCAACGACGGAAGATACCGTCGGTCGTCTCTTAAACAACAAAGGTTCATCCCAATAATAATGTTTTAGATCATGAAATTTTTTTTTCTTTTGTTGATAAGATAAGTCTGGTGGAAGTACTCCAGCTGCTAAGTAGTTGACTATGTCAGCATACCATGGTAGGGTTGTGTGTATGTTAATTTCTTCCACGACTTCTTCCATTTTTGGGTCATTCAACTGTAGAGTAGACATATCACTTTCTAGTTGGGCTATGAGTCGTTCATATGGGAAATCCTCATTAATGGGTACTGGCTCTGGTTTAATGCCCTCTAATCGGGATAAGTGGTCTGCTACTACGTTTTCAGTTCCTTTCTTATCTTTGATCTCTAAATCAAATTCTTGTAAAAGTAGGATCCACCTTAGCAGTCTAGGTTTTGCATCATTTTTGTTAACTAAATATCTAATAGCTATGTGGTCTGTATAAATGATGATCTTTGCTCCCACTAGGTAGGAACGAAATTTGTCAAGGGCGAAAACCACGGCTAAAAGTTCTTTTTCTGTGGTAGCGTAGTTCATTTGAGCCGAATCTAAGGTTCTACTTGCATAGTAAATGGCATGAAGTTTTCTATCCCTCCTCTGTCCTAAAACTGCACCTACAGCATAATCACTTGCATCACACATGATTTCGAAAGGTAATCTCCAATCTGGTGGTTGCATGATAGGTGCGGTAATAAGAGTTATTTTCAGCTGTTCAAACGCTTTTAGACATTTCTCATCAAAGATAAATTCAGCGTTTTTCATTAATAGAACGGTAAGAGGTTTAGTAATTTTCGAGAAATCCTTTATGAATCGTCGGTAGAAACCGGCGTGTCCTAAGAAACTTCGTATTTCTCGTACGGTTTTCGGAGGTTGAAGATTTTTTATAATTTCTATCTTAGCTTTATCAACTTCAATTCCTCTATCGGACACAACGTGTCCAAGTACGATTCCTTGATTTACCATAAAATGGCATTTCTCCCAGTTTAATACGAGATTAACTTTTACGCATCTTTCCAGTACCATTTCTAGGTTCGATAGACATCCTTCGAAACTCTGTCCACAAACAGAAAAGTCATCCATAAACACTTCCATAATGTCATCTATAAAATCAGCAATGATTGACATCATGCATCTTTGGAATGTGGCAGGTGTGTTACATAGTCCAAACGGCATTCGTCGATAGGCGAATGTTCCATAGGGACATGTGAAGGTCGTCTTTTCTTGGTCATCAGGATGAATAGGAATTTGAAAGAATCCTGAATAACCGTCTAAATAGAAGAAGTATGAGTGTTTAGCCAATCGTTCCAACATTTGGTCAATAAAAGGCAATGGGAAATGGTCTTTACGAGTGGCTTTATTTAACTTTCTATAATCGATGCACATTCTACTTCCAGTTACAACCCTTTTTGTTATAGATTCACCTCTTTCGTTCTTAACAACTATAACACCTCCCTTCTTTGGAACGACATGTACTGGGCTAACCCATTTACTGTCTGATATCGGGTATATAATTCCTGCTTCTAAAAGTTTTTTCACTTCGTCTTTGACTACAGTACTCAAGATCGGGTTAATCCTTCTCTGATGTTCCCTAGAGGATTTACAGTCTTCCTCCAGCATAATGCGATGCATACAAATAGAAGGACTTACTCCTTTAAGGTCAGCGATGTTATAGCCTAACGCAGTTGGGTATTTTCTTAAGACATCTAATAGTTTCTTGGTTTCGGTCTGTCCTAAGTCTGCATTGACTATTACAGGTCGTTCGAGATCTTCGTCTAGGAATTCATACCTTAAATTTTTGGGTAATGTTTTCAGTTCTAGGGCTGGTTTCTTCGAGCAAGGTAGATGATCTGGTGTAAGTTCTAAGCATTCGCTTAGGCTATCGTCTTGATAAGGTTCACGCCAGTTATCATCTTCGAAAATTGGAGGTATTGGAATTTTTAGAATATCTGAATATGTGGTCGGTTCCATCTCTATTTCTCTTACGCAGTCATCTATGACATCTAGTAGATAACATGTGTCGTCTATAACTGGAGCTTGTAAGAATTGTGTCAAAATAAATTCAACCTTCTCTTCACCAACTTCAAAAGTTAGCCTGCCTCTCTTTACATCTATAATTGCTCCAGCAGTAGCTAAGAATGGTCTTCCTAATATGATAGGAGTAGCAAAGTCTTCTGTAATATCCATGATTATGAAATCGGTAGGGATATAGAATTGTCCTATACAAACTGGAACATTTTCTAGTATACTAACTGGGTATTTAACAGAGCGGTCAGCTAATTGAACAGACATCTTAATTGGTCTTAATTCTCCCATATCGAGCTTCTTGCATATGGACAAGGGCATAACACTAATACTGGCTCCTAAGTCGCATAGAGCTTTGTCTATGACGAACTTCCCAATTACACAAGGTATGGAGAAACTACCTGGGTCTTTCAGCTTAGGAGGCATATTGTTTTGAATTATTGTGCTACACTCAGCAGTAAGTGTAACTGTTTCGTTTTCCTCAATCTTTTTCTTATTGGATAGGATTTCTTTTAGGAACTTAGCATACGAGGGCATATGAGTGATGGCTTCTGTAAAAGGTATCGTGATGTTTAATTATTTCAGAAGTTCAACAAATTTCTTAAATTGCCCTGCAGTTTTGGAATTTGTCATTCTTTGAGGATACGGAATAGGTGGTTTATAAGGTGGTGGAGGCACATAAGGTTTTTCTTTGTTGACAGACTCTTGGTCGTTATCTTCCTTTTCCTTGGGTTCATTCTCCTTCTCAGTTGTTGGGTCGTTAGGAGATTTTTGGTACATGGCAGGATTTTGAAGTCTTGGATCAATGGGTTCATCTAATTCTTTTCCCCTTCTCAGTATAACAGCATTTGCATGCAATTTTGGATTAGGTTGTGGCTATCCAGGAAATGTTCCAGCAGGAGCAGCAGTAGGTGCTTGTTGTTGGGCCACTTGGTAAATTTGTGTTTCAAGCATTTTGTTGTGAGTGGCCAAAGCGTCTACTTTGTTTGCTAACTGCTTAATCTGTTCACTAGTGTGTACGTTTTGATTCAGGAACTCTTTGTTAGTCTGAGTCTGGGTAGCTATGAAGTTTTCTATCATCAGTTCAAGGTTAGACTTCCTAGGAACATTTGAAGCAGCTGTTGCAGCCTTTTGGTAACCTGGTGGTGCAGCAGGTGCTTGACCAGGTGCATACAGTGCATTGTAGTTTTTGTAAGAGAAGTTTGGGTGATTCTTCTAATCAGGATTGTAGGTATTTTCATAAGGATTTGCTTGAGCATAATTCACTTGATCTGTAGAGGGTCCTGCTAAAACTTGGCATTTAGGGGAAGCGTGTCCAGCTGTTCCACATAATTCGCAGTTTGGCGCTACAGCAGCAACGGTGGCTGTGGGTGTTATGGTCAAATTGTCTATCTTTTGCACTATTGCATCTACCTTAGCACGTACATGATCTAGGCTAGAAACTTCATACATTCCTCCTTTTGGTTGGGATTTCTCCACTTGAGTTCTTTCACCTCCCCATTGGTAGTGATTCTGAGCCATACTCTCGATGAGTTGTTGGGCTTCATCATAGGGTTTATCCATGAGTGTACCACCAGCGGCGGCATCTATTGTCAATCTTGTATTGTACAAGAGACCATTGTAAAACGTGTGGATAATTAACCAATCCTCAAGACCATGATGCGGGCATATCCTCCTCATATCTTTGTATTTTTCCCAAGCATCATATAAAGACTCGTTGTCTTTTTGTCTGAAGCTGTTGATTTGGGCTCTTAGCATAGCTGTTTTGCTTGGCGGAAAATATCGTGCCAGAAAGACCTTCTTTAAATCCTCCCAAGAAGCAATAGATTTTGATGGCAAGGATTGCAACCAAGCCCAAGCTCTATCTCTTAATGAAAAAGGAGAAAGACGTAGTCTTATGGAGTCTGCGGTTACACCATTTGCTTTCACTGTGTCTGCGTACTGCACAAACTTGGTCAGATGTTCGTTCGGATCTTCTGTTGGGTTTCCAGAAAATTGATTTTGTTGCACAGCAGATAACAACGAGGGTTTCAACTCGAAATCTTTTCGGTTGATAGCTGGAGCGACAATGCTGTTGTGAGGTTCTTGTTGAGATGCGGTAGCATAATACTTAAGAGGTCGGTTCTGTGGTGGGTCAGCCATGTTTGTTTCTGATTCAGAATCTGATTCAGATTCAAGTTCAAGATTTGATTGAGATTCAGGTTCTGATAAAGGAAAAGGGATTTCATGAGCTAAGCAGTATTCTTGGATACATCTTTTTACGGTAAGAAGACGTTCAGGTTCGTCTGTCGGTCGTATGAGGTCTTCGCCAGAAGAGTGAGTACTTGGCATACAATCGACAGAAAGGGAATTTTGGTTTTTTCCTTAGTCTATACGACGTAACAAAGGAATTACGATGTCGACTTAATTAGTCCACGAAAACGGCGCCAAAAACTTGATAGCTCTATTTAGTGTGCCTAAATAAATCTAACTGCAAGTATACAGTCGTATCGCGTAGTTTTAAAAGATTATCGATCCCACAGAGACTAGAAATCGAACGTACCGTTATCTATCGTTACTATGTTTATCTAAGGCTAATCAGAATTAGTTTTAAGTTCAAACTGGAAATTAAAGAGAAATTAAAATTCGGGAATACTAGTTAAGAATAAGATATCGGTATATAATTTAGTAAACCTACGTGGAATTAATTAAACCTAAGCGTATAAAGATTTATCACCCTATGCATCTGTAGGAAAAACCAGTTTAAAAGCCCTCACCTCACACTCCCATGGTTATTGCTTCGGACTATACTCTTAAGTCAATATGTCTGCTCTCGCTAGCCCATATGAGGTTAAAAATACTTTTTGAAAACTAATAAGACCTAATTAACCTTAAAGCGCTTCCGCTGTTTTTAAAACTAATGCCCGATTTCAGCTATCCGGGTAAAGCCTTACACTCCCGTGGTCTTGACCTTAACCTTTGTTACCTTTTTACTCTCGTAATAAAAGTTGGGTTTAAAATTAAGAAATCGAAGCCAGAAGAAGAGTTAATCATTGATTTTAGCTTAGAGTTATTTAATCCATTTGGTTACTTCATTACATACCAATAAGATCGGTTTAGCTTGACATAATTACGAACTTAAACATAAAAGCGGAAAAACAATTCATCAAAGACATAATTGAAAGAAAATAAACGATACTATAAATTGAATAATGGAAACCTGATAAATGCAGTAGTAGCAATCCCTCCACAGACTGGTAGGTTCTTGCTTGGATAAAATAAAAATAGCAAATGATGAAGGCAATGAAACAATCTAAATCAAAAGTGTAATAGTTCCTCAATGTGAGAAACTATTACTTTGTTTGGTAATGGGTGACAAGGAAAGGTAAACATAAACAAAACAAAACGAATTCTGGAAATAATTTGGCAGCAAGACTGTACTTCAGAATGCAGAAAATTGGTCACCCCTTTGTTCTTCGAAAACTCTCGTATTTATAGACTGAGTTGAGGTAGAGGTTAGAGAGAATTAGGCACTCCTCTTGACAGTTACGTGACTTTTGAACCTAGTATTCTTCGGAGGAAATGCGATCGTGTAAAAAAAACTGACTCTCTGAAACTTCGTAATCACGTTTCTGCTCAACGTGTTAAATTGAACGCATGACAATCGTGAAGCATTGTGACGGTCGTGATGAATTTTGTAGCTGCCACGGTCGTGGTGGACCTGTGACGATCGTCACACCAGCAAAGTTTGGATTCTTCTATTTTTCTTCTCTTTTCTGCTCTTTTCTGGCATGTTTTGCTTCTTTTCTACACTTTGCATACTTTTGACTTGGAAATAGAATTACCTGCAAAAAACACTTAAATACTCTCGAGAAAATCGGATATTAGACGAAAACAGAATAAGAAAATAACATAAATCAAAGTAAAAACCTGATATATTTTCGTGTTATCATTCACCCTCAATTGTCACCCTTAATTCCAAACCAATCTCAATAGTCATTTATAAACCAATTTTATCTAATTTCTCTATTTGTCAATATCCATTTTCCTAAACCATAACCATTTCAATTACCAAATTCACCTATTATTTATTTTTCTAAACCATTTCTTTTTATAACAAAAAAGAAGAGAAAACCAAACCTTAAAATATTTGATCTTTCAGCCCATTACCATAGGCTTATCGTTACAAAAAACATGTTACAAATTATATGGAAATGAAACCCATTGGCTGAGAATCAATAGGAATCATGCAATGTGCTTTGAATTTTCAACTCTACCCCTCTTAGCAATGAAAAGATGCCGCGTGGCTAGCAAAGAAGTAAAACAATCAAAAGACATTTTCTTCTCCTTTGTCGTGTTCGCGAGTTTCAAAAGAGAAGAGGAAATTCAAGACCAAGTTGTATCAAACTCATCTCAAATCACTTCTATAACCCAATTCCTTGGCGAGTTAATTCACTTTTGAATTCCCCAAATCAATTCCCGTTTGAGCTTTCAATGCTCTGATTCATTAAAAGTGGTCTGAAGAGTTGCTTGTTTCAGCATAGGGACTGCTTTTGCCTGCAGATACCCTTACGCAATCCCAATCATTGCCTCATTTGATACCCTCTCATATGACAACAAAGGAGAAGTTTTCAAGCAATGCACTGAGTCCTGAAATTTACCCTGTACCTCTGAGGTTTTTGTGCAGAAAGAGAAGTGCGTTTGTCTCCAAGAAGTGAACCAAGTTTGAATTTGAAAAGAGATGTTGCAAACCCTAGTTTTCTACTCAGCATACCATGTGTTTGTGCATTGGACACAACCTACCAAAGCCCATCTGCTCAGCCTATAAAAGGAGCTCACCTCAACACTTAAACGGACCCAACAATTTTCACAAATACTCAAATAGTCTCTGAGTTCTTAAGTTTCGAGCAAGAAAAGAGAAAGGTGGCCTTGGAGTTCTATTGTTAAGTTCAGAAAGGAGAGCATTTAGCACACTTGAAGGTAAAGTGGACATTACTCCACTTGGTATTATACTTTTTCCCTTTGATAATCATGCTCAATTGATATCATTATGTCATGTTTTTACATATGTAACTTGTTGATATGTGCTTAAGTATGTTTGATTGTTTGCTCATGGCTTGATATCATGAAGCAGAATGATTTTTTTTTTACTGATATGTTGAGGTAGACAGGTATACTGCCTTTCGTTTTAAGTTATTATGCTTGAGATATCACCATGATGATTTGGTTTTGTTCATTAACTGGCTGTAAGTTTACAAGATTTCACTTTGGTGTTGCACTGTCAAGCTTAGATGGATGGAATTGTTAACCTACTTATGTATGTTTTGGTGCTTGGATGTTATTTTGTGATGAGAGATTCTTGAACCTTAGTTCCATGCTTATTTCTGATATGCTCAGTAAACCTATTTATCCATGCTTGTTTGGAAGTTGCTTGCATTAAATGTCACTTGTATTCTTTTTCTGTCATCACTAATGAATAACCAATTTGTGTGCTTAAACTTATTGACATGCTTTGTATCCAAGTCTTGCCTATGTGTGATATTTGTTGAATCGTGTCCTTAAACATAGAAATTGTTTTGGATTCATGTGCCTGAGTTTGGTCTGCTAAGATATGCCAATAGTTACTTTATGTCTTTGACTTCTCGTGTTGCAGCTCATTGGTATGATGTTGGTTTAATGTATGTGTAAAGTTCATATTCATGAATGTTAAACTTAGGATGAGAATTTTGTTGCTGTCAATTTACATTGAGTTGTTCCTATTTAATCATGTGCCTCTCAATACTCCATGACCTGTCATATCATGATATTTCACTTTGTGCATGCTAAAACTATTTTGGTGAAGCTGTTAATTTCAGAAGGTTTTGTTTTATGTCATCATGCTTTTGTTCTCCATGTTAGGCTTTGTGTCCAAAATATGCATGCTAGCCTTGAATTATCTTTTGACATGCTTCTAAGTTATGAATGTTTGATACACTTTGTGCTTATAATATGTACCAACCTGCCTTGAACCTAGTCGCCATGTGTGTTATGTATGTCTCTTCATGAGTGTTTCCCAAATTGGATTTTGCCAGGTCATATGCCACTGGCTGTTTTGGATGGTATCATTTGAGTGAGCTTATTGCTATGCCATCATGTCTTATGCCCTGTTGCCTAGAATATATGTGCTCAGTTTCTGACCATTAGGATGTTATTTTTGTTGTATGTTCATCATTAGAAGCATGACTAATCATACTTGTATCAACGTGATGAGTATGAACCCTTTTGGTGTATGCCTATATGTGATACTCTTTGCTCAACCACTATTTGATTTGGATGTCAATATGTGTACAATTTCTATTTGAGTCTATGATCTATGACATCATTGTGTGTCAAAAAGTCCTGAACGTATGCCTTTTACCATTTATGACTGAATGCAAACTTTCCTTGCCATTATGTTTGATTGTTATGCCTATAATCTTGCCTTGGTGAGCAGTTGAGTTGTATGAACCATTATCATGTCTTTGTATGCTATCTTTGTGGAAGTTATGTCTACTGCATTGTTTAATAACCACAATGGATCATGACTTTTGAATCTTGATATTCGACTGGTGTGCTAGCACTAATTGGTGTACATGGCTGGATTTTGAAGTCTTGGATCAATGGGTTCATCTAATTCTTTTCCCCTTCTCAGTATAACAGCATTTGCATGCCCTTTTGGATTAGGTTGTGGCTGTCCAGGAAATGTTCCAGCAGGAGCAGCAGTAGGTGCTTGTTGTTGGGCCACTTGGGAAATTTGTGTTTCAAGCATTTTGTTTTGAGTGGCCAAAACGTCTACTTTGTTTGCTAACTGCTTAATCTGTTCACTAGAGTGTACGTTTTGATTTAGAAACTCTTTGTTAGTCTGAGTCTGGGTAGCTATGAAGTTTTCTATCATCAGTTCAAGGTTAGACTTCCTAGGAACATTTGGAGCAGCTGTTGCAGCCTTTTGGTAACCTGGTGGTGCAGCAGGTGCTTGACCAGGTGCATACAGTGCATTGTTGTTTTTGTAAGAGAAGTTTGGGTGATTCTTCCAACCAGGATTGTAGGTCTTTGCATAAGGGTTTGCTTGAGCATAATTCACTTGATCTGTAGAGGCTCCTGCTAAAACTTGGCATTCAGGGGAAGCGTGTCCAGCTGTTCCACATAATTCGCAGTTTGGCGCTACAGCAGCCACGGTGGCTGTGGGTGTTATGGTCAAATTGTCTATCTTTTACGCTATTGCATCTACCTTAGCACGGACATGATCTAGGCTAGAAACTTCGTACATTCCTCCTTTTGGTTGGAATTTCTCCACTTGAGTTTTTTCACCTCCCCATTGATAGTGATTCTGAGCCATACTCTCGATGAGTTGTTGGGCTTCATCATAGGGTTTATCCATGAGTGTACCACCAGCGGCGACATCTATTATCAATCTTGTATTGTACAAGAGACCATTGTAAAACGTGTGGATAATTAACCAATCCTCAAGACCATGATGCGGGCATATCCTCTTCATATCTTTGTATCTTTCCCAAGCATCATATAAAGACTCGTTGTCTTTTTGTCTGAAGCTGTTGATTTGGGCTCTCAGCATAGCTGTTTTGCTTGGCGGAAAATATCGTGCCAGAAATACCTTCTTTAAATCCTCCCAAGAAGAAATAGAGTTTGATGGCAAGGATTGCAACCAAGCCCAAGCTCTATCTCTTAATGAGAAAGGAAAAAGACGTAGTCTTATGGCATCTGCGGTTACACCATTTGCTTTCACTGTGTCTGCGTACTGCACAAACTTGGTCAGATGTTTGTTCGGATCTTCTGTTGGGTTTCCAGAAAATTGATTTTGTTGCACAGCAGATAACAACGAGGGTTTCAACTCGAAATCGTTTCGGTTGATAGCTGGAGCAACAATGCTGTTGTGAGGTTCTTGTTGAGATGCGGCAGCATAATACTTAAGAGGTCGGTTCTGTGGTGGGTCAGCCATGTTTGTTTCTGATTCGGAATCTGATTCAGATTCAAGTTCAGGATCTGATTGAGATTCAGGTTCTGATAAAGGAAAAGGGATTTCGTGAGCTAAGCAGTATTCTTGGATACATCTTTTTACGGTAAGAAGACGTTCAGGTTCGTCTGTCGGTCGTATGAGGTCTTCGCCAGAAGAGCGAGTACTTGGAATACAATCGACAGAAAGGGAATTTTGGTTTTTTCCTTAGTCTATACGACGTAACAAAGGAATTACGATGTCGACTTAATTAGTCCCCGGCAACGGCACCAAAAACTTGATCGCTCTATTTAGTGTGCCTAAATAAATCTAACTGCAAGTATACAGTCGTATCGCGTAGTTTTAAAAGATTATCGATCCCACAGAGACTAGAAATCGAACGCATTGTTATCTATCATTACTATGTTTATCTAAGGCTTATCAGAATTAGTTTTAAGTTCAAACGGGAAATTAAAGAGAAATTAAAATACGGGAATACTAGTTATGAATAAGATATCGGTATATAATTTAGTAAACCTACGTGGAATTAATTAAACCTAAGCGTGTAAAGCTTTATCACCCTATGCATCTGTAGGAAAAACCAGTTTAAAAGCCCTCACCTCACACTCCCGTGGTTATTGCTTCGGACTATACTCTTAAGTCAGTATGTCTGCTCTCGCTAGCCCATATGAGGTTAAAAATACTTTTTGAAAACTAATAAGACCTAATTAACTTTAAAATGCTTCCACTGTTTTTAAAACTAATGCCCGATTTTAGCTATCTGGGTAAAGCCTCACACTCCCGTGGTCTTGACCTTAACCTTTGTTACCTTTTTACTCTCATAATAAAAGTTGGGTTTAAAATTAAGAAATCGAAGCCAGAAGAAGAGTAAATTATTGATTTTAGCTTAGATTTATTTAATCCATTTGGTTACTTCATTACATACCTATAAGATCGGTTTAGCTTGACATAATTACGAACTTAAACGTAAAAGCGGAAAAACAATTAATCAAAGACATAATTGAAAGAAAACAAATGATACTATAAATTGAATAATGGAAAACTGATAAATGCAGTAGTAGCAATCCCTCCACAGACTGGTAGGTTCTTGCTTGGATAAAATAAAAATAGAAAATGATGAAGGCAATGAAACAATCTAAATCTAAAGTGTAATAGTTCCTCAATGTGAGAAACTATTACTTTGTTCGGTAATGGGTGACAAGGAAAGGTAAATGTAAACAAAACAAAACGAATTCTGGAAATAATTTGGCAGCAAGACGGTACTTCAGAATGCAAAAAATTGGTCACCCCTTTGTTCTTCGAAAACTCTCGTATTTATAGACTAAGTTGAGGTAGAGGTTAGAGAGAATGTAGGCACTCCTCTTGACAGTTACGTGACTTTTGAACCTAGTATTCTTCGGAGGAAATGCGATCGTGTAAAAAAAACTGACTCTCTGAAACTTCGTAATCACGTTTCTGCTCAACGTGTTAAATTGAACGCATGACGATCGTGAAGCATTGTGACGGTCGTGATGAATTTTTTAGCTGCCACGGTCGTGGTGGACCTGTGACGATCGTCACACCAGCAAAGTTTGGATTCTTCTATTTTTCTTCTCTTTTCTGCTCTTTTCTTGCATGTTTTGCTTCTTTTCTACACTTTGCATACTTTTGACTTGGAAATAGAATTACCTGCAAAAAACACTTAAATACTCTAGAGAAAATCGAATATTAGATGAAAACGGAATAAGAAAATAACATAAATCAAAGTAAAAACCTGATATATTTTCGTGTTATCATTCACCCTCAATTGTCACCCTTAATTCCAAACCAATCTCAATAGTCATTTATTAACCAATTTTATCTAATTTCTCTATTTGTCAATATCCATTTTCCTAAACCATAACCATTTCAATTACCAAATTCACCTATTATTTATTTTTCTAAACCATTTCTTTTTATAACAAAAAAGAAGAGAAAACCAAACCTTAAAATATTTGATCTTTCAGCCCATTACCATAGGCCCATCGTTACAAAAAACATGTTACAAATTATATGGAAATGAAACCCATTGGCTGAGAATCAATAGGAATCATGCAATGTGCTTTGACTTTTCAACTCTACCCCTCTGACCAATGAAAAGACGCCGCGTGGCTAGCAAAGAAGTAAAACAATCAAAAGACATTTTCTTCTCCTTTGTCGTGTTCGTGAGTTTCAGAAGAGAAGAGGAAATTCAAGACCAAGTTGTATCAAACTCATCTCAAATCACTTCTATAACCCAATTCCTGGGCGCGTTAATTCACTTTTGAATTCCCCAAATTAATTCCCATTTGAGCTTTCAATGCTCTGATTCATTAAAAGTGGTTCTGAAGAGTTGCTTGTTTCAGCATAGGGACTGCTTTTACCTGCAGATACCCTTACGCAATCCCAACCATTGCCTCATTTGATACCCTCTCATATGACAACAAAGGAGAAGTTTTCAAGCAATGCACTGAGTCTTGAAATTTACCCTACACCTCTGTGGTTTTTGTGCAGCAAGAGAAGCGCGTTTGTCTCCAAGAAGTGGACCAAGTTTGAATTTGAAAAGAGACATTGTAAACCCTAGTTTTCTACTCAGCATACCATGTGTTTGTGCATTGGACTCAACCTACCAAAGCCCATCTTCTCAGCCTATAAAAGGAGCTCACCTCAACACTTAAACAGACCCAACAATTTTCATAAATACTCAAATAGTCTCTGAGTTCTTAAGTTTCGAGCAAGAAACACTACTACGAAAAACCCCTTTAACAACGGTTGGAAATGACATATAATGACGGGGGCGAAGGCGTTGTTATGTAGATTGTTGTTGTATATGAGGTACGTACAATGACGGTCCTGGGAAACGTTGTTGTATTCCAGTATGCGCGCACCATTTCACGACGGTTAGTTTAGTCAACCGTTGTGATATACTAAACTGTGATCTAGTTCGATTCTCAGCAACACCATTTTTTATTTATATTAGCGTTTAACATACAACTACGGATAGGTTTATAACCGCTGCCATAAACAGACTATTTTAAATATAAAATTTATCTGCGTATCAAATTATTCCCATAATTTATCCTGTCAAAACAGCTTCTGTTTACATGCAAACACAATATGTGCATCAAACACAATTCTTCCTATATTTTATCCTTATAAATGAATCATAGAATTTACATCAAAAGAAATTTACATCAAAAGCTAAATGAATCAGAGAATTAAACTGCTAACATTGTTTAAATCAAAAGCCAATATTATTGATTTCATTATGTGCATCAAAAGACAAAACTATTGTTCACATTATGTGCATCAAAAGCAAAAAATATGTGCATCAAAAAATGTTGTTGATATATCATACAGCAGGAGTAGAACCCTTAAGCTCATTGTGGATATACGCCCAACGTTTACGAAGATCCACAAAGTCCTCAAGGGGGAATGGGGTTTCGTCGTTAAACATCTACATAAGAGCAAAAAATTGAAGATATATCATGCATGATAATAATTCAATAGTCAACTTATATATTAATATATGTAAACATTTTATGGCATATATTACCGTATCCCATGAATCAACAGTGCCGGCAAGGACGATGTTTAACATATGTTTCATGATAAAATACCCACACTCGTAACTCCCGCGTTGTTTCCTCGTCTACAAATTACATGAATATAAAAACATGAATACAACCACACATGCATGAATGTAAATGAAATAAACATGTAATCGGACCACTTACTTTAGGAGCAAGGTATGTGGGCTTTTTTCTAACATTCCTCAACATATTAACTTGCTCCACAATACTGCACATTGAAAATTGAATTAAACATATTACATGATAAACTAATTACAATTAATGCCAAAGAAAATGATATTAAACAAAGACACTTACGTTAATACAAGATCTTTCATTGGTTTGTGGAGTGGATCGTGCAAGGAACATAGTAATGTCACCGTATTTGTCCTAAACGATATTACGATCAATTGCCAATGACCACTGAATGAACACGAGAATATATATATATATATATATATATATATATATATATATATATATATATATTATTAGTTTTTACTAAAACAAAACTAAATATAGAATATATAAATAAATTACAACAATTCTTACCTACAGAGGAATGGTGCAAGGTAACATTCTTTTTCTCCCTCATTTAGCCGTTCTTTCAAGTACTTGTCCATGATTTTTTTTTCATTATACGGCCAACTAATATAAGTTGGCTCCAAGATTCCATAAGTACTTGATTTATTTAACTCTATACAAACACGGCGAATGTACCTAAATGGTCAAAGAAAATGAATAAATTAAGGGAGAAAATACAAAAAATTATAATGTTCTATAATGACATGTATATTCGACTATATACTTACGTGCACCAAACTTGCAAAATAGATAGGTCAAGCCACTTATATCCTGCGAGAAAATCCCTCACATCTTCAGGAGTGTAATACACTAAATCCAATTTTGGGCAATGTTCTAGCGGGAGAGGTTGCGAAAGGTCTGTTGTTGAAATGGAGTAGTATAAACTTGTTATTTCATTTGGACTAGGGTCCAATATACCATTTGCGGTTATCTACAGGTGGGGGAGGGGATGTACAATTACTCCCTTTTGTAGAAGCGTGATTTATGACACTTCTACTTGGAGTTTGATCATCACCAATGCAACGACGATCTTCATTAGTTCGTTGTTCGAGGCTTTCACTTAATCTCTACATCATAACATTCAATTAGAACATAAAACAAAAATAAGCACAATATATTCAATTAGAACATATAATATATATCATACAAAAATAAGCGCGATTTACGACACATACTGAATACATCTCTTGTAACATTTCCACTTCTTTCTCCCTTTTTTCCCTCTCCTCCTCAAACAGCCTCCTTTGCTCCGTCAATTGCTTCTCAACATTATCAATCTTTTTTCGTTGAGCAAGAAATTCAGCAGTTTCGGTGCTTCTTCTTTGAGATCCAAAGTATGACCTCAAGCCGACACAATCTCCAACACCACGGACACGGCCTCCATGCTCATCTGTTCTGATAGCTTCAACTAATATGTCACGTCGTGCTTCCGGAACCAATGTGCCTTCACGGGCCGCCACAACCAAGTTATCCTACACAACTTGAGCAACTTAATTACATAAGCAAACGCATTTAAACAACAACTCATGAGCAACTTACATAAGCAAACGCATTTAAACAAAACATATACTTACAATTTTCTCAGAAACTACTCTTGAAGCCTCAGAGGTGTACTCTCCATTAGGTCTTAATCGAGCCCTCTTCCATTTCTCATGTCTTGAAGGTGTAGATGGAATGTCACCATCTCCTCCTTCTTGTAGTTTTTCCTGCAGGATCCTCTTCTCAAGTTTCCTGTAACCCCCACGAGACAATCTATGGGGGTACATGTTTTTCGCCTTGTTCTGAATTCCTACTTCGCTTTTAGCCTGTTATTAACATAGTGAAAAATGTGTATGATTAGTATCTATAACTCATTAGCATAACATTATAGGTTACATAAGACTACTAGTACTAACCTTGAATTCCTCATAACGGCGTTTCTTCGCAAACTTCTGCCACACCTTCTTCGATAAAAAACTATACCGAATCCATGGAGGTTGAAGACCGCTCTTAGGCTTCGTAATGTAGTCAGCCGTGAGCCGTGACTTAAATCCCCTCCAACAAACATCGGCATAAGTCATCCACTTTCTTTTCAATTTTGAGTCATCGGTAAACTCAAAATTCAACTACATTAAATCAATATATAAGTATGAATTAGAAACTATAGGTAGTGATATCAAATATATGAAAATTATAGTATGAAATACCTTAATGTCTGTCCATAAGCTGTCTTTGACATTACCATCCACTTCTCTCCAATCATCAATCAGTATACTGACTTTGCTACGTGCAAGGAACGCAACATAACTCCTAAAAGTAGTGTAATGTGGATAATCCACTAATCTGTAGTGCGAATCAAACTCGATCGGAATTTTTGCACCAGATGAGTTGCGGACAGATGTGAATTAGGGCATCATTGTGACACCTCTTTGTGATTTTTTCATTTGACTTTCAGTTGTTTGAGTTTCATTGGCTAACCTTTCATTTGTTTGAGTTTCTTCGCTAGTTTCTGATGAAGAACTAGACAAGGTCGACATCTAAGTTCAAAAACAACAACAACAACATGAACAACAATGGCAAAAGAGTTTACTGTAGATGCATGGGGAAAATATTTTACGTACCCTAAACGTGACGACGAAGTAAATGATGTCGGTGTTGGTGTTGTTGTTGTCTTCCTTCCTTACGACAACGACGGTGACGATGATGACGACGGTGTTGGTATATGCGTAATCTTCTATTTTCTTCACTATCGTGACGATGATGACGAAAATGACAACAAATGGATACTGATGATGCAAACTTTGGTGGAATCATGTATTGTTTCACAGTATTGAAGGTTAGGGTTTAGGGTTGAAATCGTGTAACGTTTCGTCTGGTTTCTATTTTCAATGGAATCGAAATAAGGATACTGAAGAGACAATGAGACTACCTAGTTTGTAGACTATTGAAACACTACTGCGACGGTCAAGAATTTACACCGTTATGATATATTATTTACATATTGAAATTTCATATTAAAGCGCCAGAGTTATTTTTAGAATTAAAAATTAAAAAAACATACAAAATATATCACAACGGTGTATATAAACAACCGTAGTCATAACTTTTAATTTTTTTAATTAGAAGTAAATAAAAAAGTAAATGCGCGCTTTAACATAAAAGGAATAATATATATGAATACGCTGAGGTTCGAACACATGAAAGCTTGAAGGTATCACTACGGTTGATTTATCAACCGTTGTTATATACAGATAATCACCACGGTTGGTTTATCAACCGTTGTTATATAAGAATAAGTTTTATTCAATAAACAAATAAAATACAACCGCGCCTTAGTTTAGATATGTCACAACGGTGTAGGGATGAAGTATTGTGAGCATGGCGTCGTTGTTTACGCGTTTTATAGTAGTGAAAGGAGAAAGGTGGCCTTGGAGTTCTATTGTTAAGTTCAGAAAGGAGAGCATTCAGCACACTTGAAGGTGCAGTGGACATTACTCCACTTGGTATCATACTCTTTCCCTTTGATAATCATGCTCAATTGATATCATTATGTCACGTGCATTATGTCGTTCTTTTACATATGTAACTTGCTGATATGTGCTTAAGTATGTTTGATTGTTTGCTCATGGCTTGATATCATGAAGCAGAATGATTTTGTTTGTTTTACTAATATGTTGAGGTAGACAGGTATACTGCCTTTCGTGTTAAGTTATTATGCTTGAGATATCACCATGATGATTTGGTTTTGTTCATTAACTGGCTGTAAGTTTACAAGATTTCATTTTGGTGTTGCACTGTCAAGCTTAGATGGATGGAATTGTTAACCTACTTATGTATGTTTTGGTGCTTGGATGTTATTTTGAGATGAGAGATTCTTGAATCTTAGTTCCATGCTTATTTCTGATATGCTCAGTAAACCTATCTATCCATGCTTGTTAGGAAGTTGCTTGCATTAAATGTCACTTGTATTCTCTTTCTGTCATTACTAATGAATAACCAATTTGTGTGCTTAAACTTATTGACATGCTTTGCATTCAAGTCTTGCCTATGTGTGATATTTTTTGAATCGTGTCCTTAAACATAGAAATTGTTTTGGATTCATGTGCCTGAGTTGGGTCTGCTAAGATATGCCAATAGTTACTTTATGTCTTTGACTTCTCGTGTTGCAGCTCATTGGTATGATGTTGGTTTAATGTATGTGTAAAGTTCATATTCATGAATGTTAAACTTAGGATGAGAATTTTGTTGCTGTCAATTTACATTGTGTTGTTCCTATTTAATCATATGCCTCTCAATACTCGATGACATGTCATATCATGATATTTCACTTTGTGCATGCTAAAACTATTTTGGTGAAGCTGTTAATTTCAGAAGGTTTTGTTTTGTGTCATCATGCTTTTGTTCTCCATGTTAGGCTTTGTGTCCAAAATATGCATGCTAGCCTTGAATTGTCTTTTGACATGCTTCTAAGTTATGTATGTTTGATACACTTTGCGCTTATAATATGTACCAACCTTCCTTGAACCTAGTCGCCATGTGTGTTATGTATGTCTCTTCATGAGTGTTGCCCAAATTGGATTTTCCAGGTCATATGCCATTGGTTGTTTTGGATGGTATCACTTGAGTGAGCTTGTTGCTATGCCATCATGTCTTATGCCCTGTTGCCTAGATTATATGTGCTCAGTTTCTGACCATTAGGATGTTATTTTTGTTGTATGTTCATCATTAGAAGCATGACTAATCATACTTGTATCAACGTGATGAGTATGAAGCCTTATGGTGTATGTCTATATGTGATACTCTTTGCTCAACCACTATTTGATTTGGATGTCTATATGTGTACAATTTCTAATTGAATCTATGATCTATGACAACATTGTGTGTCAAAAAGTCCTAAACGTATGCCTTTTACCATTTATGACTGAATGCAAACTTTCCTTGCCATTATGTTTGATTGTTATGCCTATAATCTTGCCTTGGTGAGCAGTTGAGTTATATGAACCATCATCATGTCTTTGTATGCTATCTTTGTGGAAGTTATGTCTACTGCATTGTTTAATAACCATAATGGATCATGACTTTTGAATCTTGTTATTCGACTGGTGTGCTAGCACTAATTGGTGTACATTTAATCCTATGGACTCATTGCCTTGTGGAATGTATATTAACTGCTCTAATGACATGTTGCTTATCTGTTGCTGACTGCTTGTATTGTTGATGTTTTATGTTGTTTCCATCATTCCACTTAACACTCATTTAGCATATTTTTAAGGCCTGCCACTAATAGTTGGAGTAGTCTTGGAATATGTCATTGCTTGATCTGTCCTATTTTTCACCACTCATATTAACATGTTTGAGCTGCTTTTAAATTTTGAGAATGTATCATTAGAGCTGACTGCATCATGCCTTAACCTGTCATCTTGTTTTCTTGCATTTTGAGCAATTAACCTTGTCAATCATGTGATTTGGTCCTAAAACAGCTCTGCTAACTTTCATTAAGAATGTTAAGCCTTGAAATGTTTTGATATACATGAAACTCAACCTAATGACATGCTGATATGGATCCATAGTCTACATGTTTGTTTATTAATTACATTTAAGTTATGTCATTACATGATTTCCTTTCGAATGTGTTGAATGTTTGCTAAATATTGCTGCCATGCCTATGTTTGAATTTGTCACACCATGTATTCAAATGTTCTTTTACTTTGAGGATGTTCAATTTGTATGATGAAAGCATTTACTTGGTATTTAATATGTGTGGCAATTCCTGATGTTGAGGTTTAAAGTATGTGTTTCTATTTCATTCTGAGTGGCAATGGTTGATTGGCTTGGCACTGATTGTGAACAGATTGTTGTATTGGTTTGGTTTGCTTTGTTAATTTGAATTATATGCACGCGCAAGGGTTTTGTATTAATTAAGTCAGGATTGTTATCGGATGTAACAGCCACCCCAGTGGCAAGCACACACATGCACATGCGCCCTTTAACCCTTACGACTGGGGTTCGAATCCCCCTCGCCCCAGTCCTTTTGTTTTATTTTCTGAATTTCGCTTCCCTTACATATATACATGTGCTATCATTGTTTGTTCAAGATGCGCACATTGGTTCAGATGGCTTTGGTTTTAAGCTTGCACACGCAGGGTCCTGGGTTCAATCCCTAGGAGTGCCCTTTCCTTTTTTTTTACTACTTGTTTGTCTTATTTATTTTCAAGTTTATACTTTAAATTCAAACCTTCATAACTTGCTTGTTTTTTATCCTTTTTCTTCCATTCTTTTTGCTATTGGTTTCTAATTGGATCTACTTGTTGAATATAAAAAGAAATGGTTGAAAATGTTTAATATTATTGACTTTTATTCATGTTGAAATTGGAAATTCTTTTAAGGCTTTAGTGCACCTTTTTATTCATCTCATGATGTTATCTTTGTTTATCATGTTTGAACGTTGTCTAATATGAATGATTCTAACCTTGCATGATTTTATAAACTTTGTTTCATCTTAATATCTTGTTCATGTCTTTACATCATCATATTCCTATAACTCTTTATTTCTCAGTAATTTTAAAACTATTATCTTTTCCCCCCATTCCAAAGGGAGATCATCCTAAATTGACTCATGAGTCACTAAACAACCACCTTACCTTATCCTCTTAAGTTTATATCATTTCTTGGCCTCATGAGAGCCATGAAATCATAACTTAGCAATAGGTTAGAGTTTTGAACTCTATGTGATTCTCACCATCATGAGAACTCACCTTCCCCTATAACTTAGATATAGAGAGTTATCGTGAACTCTAAAAATGATCTTACACTCATTTCACCTTGGAACTTTGGCCATAGTCAATGGTTCCTTTTTCACCCTTAGATCGGTGAACTACGGATACTCTGATTCCACTCCCGTCAGGATACGTAGGAACAAGGTGTGATACCTTGTCGAGTATACTTAGATACTAACCCCTAGGGTTTCAACCTTTAGCATAGCACCCTTAGCAAGCGAGTAAGACATAACACAACATTAACAAGAGGCTCCCGTAGAGTACTATGGACGTTTAGGATGCTAATACCTTCCCTAGGCGTAACCAACCCCCGAACCTTAGATCTCCCCCCTTTAGGTTTTCTCGATCTTGAACCTTTCCTTTGGATAAATCAAAGTCGGTGGTGAACTTCAAAGTCTTGTGATGCAAGTTAATTAATAGCTTGTTATCCGATTCTCACCGCAACACCCACTATTTGATATTTGCAATCTAATTGTCGAAGTTTATTTTGATTAAACAAAAAAATAATTAATATAATCATTGCATATCATTCATCATTCTCACGTAACACATTCTTCTTACCTACGAATCTCACGTTTGCGTCTCGATTCTAGAGTCAAACTGTCTCATTCGTACAATACTCGGGCCAATCGACAAAAGAAAATGGATAATCTCGAGGAAGAGAACAGAGAGTTGAGAGAACAACTCAACGCTCTGAAAGAAGACATGAGAAAGCTTCACAATGATATGCAAGCTCTGGCAGAAGCTCAGATGCAACAACAAAGGACTGTGATCTCAGAGATCACATCGACACCCATAGTGGAAAAGTATGATCCTCGGTATAGCATGCCTAAAGATCGTCCCTGGGGTATGCCACTTAACTATATCCCAGAAGGATATATTCCGCCGATCACTGAAGATCAAGGAACCGCAGCAGGAGCCGATGGGCCTGAAGGTTACAAACTTTGGGAAAGCGAAGATGCCCGGGGCATGACAGCAACTTCTGAAGGTTACAAACTCCGGGAGAGGGAAGGACCTAGAGTCACTGCCATGATGACTATACCACCACCCGTGGTACACACTGTCCCGGAAGGACAGATCCCACCGATACCTTCTGGTGGAAACGAAAGTATGTTCGATAGAATGAATGAGTTCCAGGAACAGAAATGCAGAAAGAACTACAAGCCCTTCGCGGTCATGATCTATTTGGAAAAGATGCCGCAGACCTTTGTTTGGTCCCCAATGTGAAAGTTCTGCACAAATTCAAAGTGCCCGAATTTGAAAAGTACAAGGGTAACTCTTGCCCTCAAAGCATTTGGTGATGTACGCTCGGAGGATGTCAACTCAGACAGAGAATAACCAGCTACTGATCCATTATTTCCAAGATAGTTTAACCGGTGCCGCACTCAAATGGTATATGAGTTTAAACCGCACTAAGATCGGCACTTTCAGAGATCTTGGCGCTGCCTTCATTCAAAAATATAAGTATAACCTGGACATGGCACCGGACAGAGATCAACTCAGATCGATGTCACAAAAGGACAAGGAAACCTTTAAGGAGTATGCTCAGAGATGGCGTGAAATTGTCGCCCAGATTTGTCCACCTCTTGAGGAAAAAGAGATGACAAAGATCTTCTTGAAAACCTTAAGCTCATTTTACTACGACAGAATGATTTCCAGTGCGCCCAGCGACTTCACCGAGATGGTAGGCATGGGAGTTCGTCTTGAGGAAGCAGTCCGAGAAGGACGTTTAGTTAAAGACGCTAGATCATCAAATAGTACAAAACAATATG
This sequence comes from Lathyrus tuberosus, assembly GCA_022829125.1. Taxonomy (NCBI): domain Eukaryota; kingdom Viridiplantae; phylum Streptophyta; class Magnoliopsida; order Fabales; family Fabaceae; genus Lathyrus; species Lathyrus tuberosus. The sequence goes on from JALAZF010000153.1 coordinate 2,068,205, forward strand.
GTAGTGCTCTCCCTAAGAAAAAAGAGCAGGATATTGGGAATATCTTTCTCGGAAAACAAAGGCGACGATACCAACCAGTAGCAGCCGTAACTCCTGCTTTCAACCCTGCGCCTATTCCTACGTATCAACCTCAGGTTGCTCAGAGCCAACCGATTCAACAACAATTTTAGCAAAGGACACAACAGCCTCTTCAGCAAGCTCGTCCTCTATATAACAACAATCGTACAACACGACCCCTCGGGTTCGACCCTATACCAATGTTGTACGCATAATTGTTTCCACTCTTACTGGTCAAGGGGGATGTCCAAACCAGATCTCTTCTTACAATACTGGAAAATCTGCCTTTTTGGTTCAAACGGATCAGACTTGCCCTTACCATCAAGGAGGACTCGGGCATAACATAGAAAACTATCTCAGTTTCAGATCCGATGTGCAAAATCTTGTTAGGAGCGGGGTCTTATCCTTCAAGGATACGAATCCTAATGTTCTCACGAACCCGTTGCCTCAACACAAGAAAGCTGCGGTAAATTTGATAGAGGGAGAGTCCAACAACAGCTATCAAATTCATGATGTACTCTTATTAAGGGCCAACCTGGTCAAGATGCATTGTAGACAGAGTGGATACGGCCATGTGCCACCTCATAATTATCACCAGTGTGATATCTGCTCTAAACAATCAAGGATGTTCTGTGGTGCAATCAGCTCTACAGGAACAATTGGATCTGGGATGGATCCAAGAGCATCGAGTTTGTGGAGTTAACATGACTTATACAAGTTCCAACATCATTCAGAACCACGACATCCGTGCAATGAATGTCAACTTTGTGGCAATGCACTCAAGGCAAAGCCAACATCATAATCTGCCACGGCATGATTACAATTCCTGTCTGACTTGCTCGGTAAACAAACAGGGATGCTCTTTCCTACAAGAGGCCCTCCAGCGTCAGATGGATCTTGGATGGATTCAGGATTACCGCGATGGAAATCAGTATCAAGTGAATATGATTCAAATCTTCAATATTCGTTTTATGAATACTAGCTTGGTGGAGTTACACGCTGCACAAGTCCAGCTCGGTTTCCTGACTTCGCATAATTATCAAAACTGTAAAGTATTTTGTGAGAGTAACCAAGGGTGCGCTCTCGTTCAAAGAACTTTACAACACATGTTAAACCACTGGTGGCTTCCGATCTATATGGATGAAGACCCCCAACAAATCAGTGTGACAAATGGAAACACTACTAGGCATCAAAGTCAGGATGTTCGATCTATGGAAATAGACCTGGTAAGGTTACACTGCATTCAAAGCGGACGTGGCCAGGTGCCACCGTATAACTATGAGCGCTGTAGAGTCTGCTCAAAAAATAATCAAGGATGTTACCTCGTGCGAGCAGCCCTTCAAAGTCAGTTGGCTCCCAATGAGATTCAACCGTGTCTAAGTTCTGGATCAATTAGTTGGACGCCAGACTATTTCGCTGATCAGATTAAGGATGTTGTCGTGATCTCTGATCATGAAAGGACCAAAGATGTTTGTACCATCATCCCTCTACTTGACAAATCGAAGTTTCTTAACCAGGAATTGATTGAAGTTACTTACGACAGTCAGAAAAATCAGAAGGCCCCTGTAGTTATCTATTTACCGGGACCGTTACCGTATGAATCAACTAAGGCGATCCCTTACAAATACGGTGCAACAACAATTGATAATGGAAAGGAAATTCCATTACCCTCTGTCGTGAATATTGTAGACATCAGTCGAGTATCACGGAGCGGTCGAATCTTCAACAGAGGAGTTGGAGAACCTAACAGAGAAAAGGAACCTCACACAGAAGTTCCTAATGCACCAGTCGATCAATCCAGTGATCCCGACCTTTCAAAGAATGATGATGAGATGCTGAAGCTCATCCAGAGGAGCGAATACAACATTGTTGATCAGCTATTACAAACTCCTTCAAAGATCTCAGTGTTATCGCTTTTGCTCAGTTCCGAAGCCCACAGAGAGGCTCTACAGAAATTCTTAGAACAAGCCTTTGTGGAACAGGATGTGTCAATACGACAGTTTGACAGTATCGTCTCTAACATCACTTCCTGCAACAACTTGGGGTTTAGCGATGAGGAATTGCCAGAAGAAGGCAAAATCCACAACATGGCGCTCAATATCACAGTCAACTGCCAGGACGATGCTTTAGCCAGCGTACTGGTAGACACCGGATTGGCTCTCAACGTCATGCCGAAGTCCACTCTAATGCGACTATCATTCAAAGGATCTCCGATGAAAGGCAGTGAGGTCGTCGTCAAAGTATTTGATGGGTCCAGAAAAACAGTTATCGGCGAAGTCGACCTTCCCATAACTATCGGTCCTCACACTTTCCTAGTCATTTTCCAGGTCATGGACATCCGGGCAACATGCAGTTGCTTATTAGGAAGACCTTGGATACACTAGGCTGGGGCAGTCACTTCGACACTTCACCAGAAGCTAAAGTTCGTCAAAATTGACCAACTCGTCACGGTGTGTAGAGAGCATGCCTTGCTCGTGAGTAACGTTTCATTGTCCACTGGTGTAGAACCCGAGGAGGTTATTGGAACTCAGTTCCAAGCGCTTTTGGTGAGCAATAAGAATCAATCAGAAAAAGGAACATCGGTTTCCTCGTACAAAGATGCTCTCAAAGTAATTGAGAGTAATAATGCAAAGGGATAGGGACAACTTGTCATTCCTACTGATAATAAAACAAAGAATGGTCTTGGTTTTTCTGTAACCTGTACCTAGACAGCTGCTAACAATGAAAGTCTTCATCCCATTCAGAACTTCTTCCATAGTGGAGGTTTCCTTCACCCAGTGTCTCAAGAAGTACATACCATCAACGAGGGAGATTCCTCCGACACAGATGAGGAATGGAAGTCCTATCTTAACGAGGATGGTTATATGTCTCAGGAAGAGGTGCCTACGACATTTTGCTATCTCGCACAGAGTCCGAGATTTATACCGAGCACAGACGTCGAAATGATATACAGAGATTGTGATCCGGAAGGATGTCGTGCTCCGCCAAATTCATTAGAGGAAGACACTCCGATGAAATACAACTTTGACAATGACTATTATGGCCCGATGGATAGCCTGCCTATGTGGCAGCCGTACCTAGGAGACTTGGGGCAAGAAAATTAGCCGAACAATGAAAATCAGCTGAGCGTCATTAGAAAAAATACCTGTGTCCCCACCATGTCATGGGATCAACACTCAGGTCATTCAGAAAACGTCCAGCATGATGATGAATTTGCAAAGTTTGCAGGACTAGAATTTATTAACTATGCTTTTCTCGAGGTCAACGTCATCGAAAGGGATGACTCCTCCAGTTCCAAAGAAGTGTGGGACACCTTGGGACAAGTGAGTGGCAAATACGACTTCATGGTCAAATACACCGATCCTGAAAGCTCTCGTATCAGGCTCGAAGACATCCAGCCAACTGGATGGGGGGATTTGCCTGAGAGCACAAATACTATGCAAAATACAACTGAGGAATCCTCCTACGAAAACTCTGCCTGGGAGACATATTCCAATGATCCTGCTCCACCAGAAATCAACGTTATTTCTGAAGACAAATTAAAGAAGTTACCAGACTTTGTGATTCACCGGGGAGTTTGCTGCCAATGGGTTGCTGTCGATGTTCCGAAGATCATTCATAAATCAAAGTAATTGTCGTCTTTATATTAACCTTTCACCCTGCCCAGGTGAAACGGATGTTTTGATAGGGCTCACTTTCTATAAATATCCCTCTTTGCTTCGCCCAAAGCGACAGAGTTTTGTTTTATAGGGCTGTAGTTTCAAGAATCGACAAAATCATAAATAAATAAATAAACGTCGTTCTGTAATTTCTGCATTAATTGTTGTTTTCTCTTTTCGTTTTTTCAAAAAATGGCAATCCTAAAAAACAACAAATAATAAAAACAAGCAGTAAAAAAAATACACTGCACACACTCTTGCATTTCTCTCTATCTCTTCTAAACACAAATCATCACGTCATGCATATTGCTTGTTTTAAACCCCATTGAAACGTACTATCCGATGCCCTCTCCTAACTTTGAATTCCCGGTATTTGAGGCTGAAGAAGAAGATGACGAAAAATTCCATAAGAGATCTCTCGATTACTTAGACAAGAGGAAAGGTCAATTAAACCTCACAAAGAGCCGTTGGAAGCGGTCAACTTGGGCTCAAAGGAAGAGAGAAAAGAAGTCAAGATTGGGGCCTTACTCAGTCCAACTGTCAAAGAAAGTCTGATAAAGCTTCTCAAAGAGTTTCCCGATGTATTCGCTTGGTCCTATCAGGACATGCCAGGGTTGGATACCAACATCATGGAACATCATCTACCATTAAGATCAGAATATCCGCCAGTAAAACAGAGGTTGAGACGGACTCATCCAGACATGGCCATCAAAATCAAAGAGGAAGTACAGAAACAGATTGACGCGGGTTTCCTCGCCACATCAGAATATCCTGAATGGTTAGCCAACATCGTACCAATTCCAAAAAAATGACGAAAAGGTCAGAATGTGTGTAGACTACAGGGATCTGAACAAATCCAGTCCAAAGGATGACTTTCCCTTACTGCACATAGACATGCTGGTAGACAGTACAACAAAGTTCAAAGTCTTCTCCTTTATGGATGGATTCTCGGGCTATAACCAAATCAAAATGGCGCCGAAAGACATGGAGAAAACTTCATTCATTACCCCATGGGGCACCTTTTGTTACAAGGTAATGTCGTTCGGTTTGAAGAACATTGAGGCAACCTATCAAAGGGCCATGACTACTCTGTTTCATGACATGATACTCAAGGAAATCGAGGTATATGTCGATGACATGATTGCCAAATCTAAAACTGAAGAGGAGCATGCGACCCACCTGTCAAAGCTATTTGAGCGATAAAGAAAGTACAAACTCCGCTTGAATCCCAACAAGTGCACCTTCGGTGTCGGCTCAGGAAAACTCTTAGGGTTCATCGTCAGCCAGAAAGGAATTGAGGTAGATCCTGACAAAGTCAAGGCCATTCAAGAAATGCCTTCTCCAAAGACTGAAAAACAAGTCAGGGGATTCCTGGGAAGTCTGAATTACATTTCCAAATTTATATTCCTCATGACCGCGACATGCACGCCGATTTTCAAATTACTCAAAAAGAATCAGGACTGCGTTTGGACAGAAGACTGCCAAACCACCTTCGACAGTATCAAGGAATACCTGTTGAACCCACCAATTCTATCACCTCCAGTGGAAGGAAGACCACTGATCATCTACCTAACAGTCTTGGAAGACTCGATGGGTTGTGTACTTGGCCAACAAGACGAAACCAAAAGGAAAGAGTCTGCCATCTACTATTTGAGCAAGAAATTTACCGACTGCGAGACTCGGTACACTATGCTTAAGAAAACTTGTTGTGCTCTGGCTTGGGCAGCCAAACATCTTCGCCAGTATATGATTCGTCACACTACTTGGTTAATCTCAGAAATGGATCCAATCAAGTACGTCTTTGAAAAGCCTGCTCTTACGAAAAGGATTGCCCGTTGGCAGATGTTGTTATCAGAATATGACATCGAGTACCATTTGGCTCATCAACCGATTGACGATCAGGAATCAGTCGGATTTGACTTCCCAAACGAAGATGTCATGTACTTAAAAATGAAAGATTGCGATGAACCGCTACCCAGTGAAGGGCCAGAACCAGGTTCCCAATGGGGAATAATCTTTGACGGAGCTGTCAATCATTATGGAAATGGAATTGGGGCAATCATCATAACACCTCTGGGTACCCAAATTCCTTTCACCGTTAGACTTACGTTCAAGTGCACAAACAACGAGGCCGAATACGAAGCTTGTATCATGGGTCTTGAAGAAGCGATCGACTTAAGGATCAAGAACTTGGATGTATATGGCGACTCAGCCCTGGTTATCAATCAGATCAAAGGAGATTGGAACACATATCAGTCAAGACTGATTCCTTACAAAGATTACGCGATAAGGTTGTTACCCTTCTTCAACAGAATCGAGTTTCATCATATCCCTCGTGAAGAGAATCACATGGCTGATGCATTAACCACTCTCTCTTCCATGATTAGTGTAGGTCAATGGAACGACGTACCTAAGATTGACATAATGCGCCTTGAACGGCCCGCTTACATCTTCACGATTGAAGCAGTCATAGACCACAAACCTTGGTACCACGATATCAAATGCTTCCTTCAAAAACAAGAGTATCCACCTGGGGCATTCAGGAAGGACAGAAAGACCTTGAGAAGGTTGGAAGGCAACTTTTTTCTGAGCGACGATACACTCTTCAAGAGAAACTTTGACATGGTCTGGCTTTGATGTGTAGACAGACCATAAGCAGACATGCTGATGAAGGAAATTCACGAAGGATCCTTTGGCACTCATGCCAACGGACACACAATGGCGAGGAAAATTCTGAGAGCAGGGTACTACTGGTTGACCATGGAATCCGACTGCCACAAGTACATGAGAAGATGTCATAAGTGTCAGATATACTCAGACAAAATCCATGTACCGCCAACGCATCTCAAAATTCTTTCTTCCCCATGGCCTTTTTCCATATGGGGAATCGGCATGATTGGCATGATTAAACCCAAAGCTTCAAACAGACATCGGTTTATTCTAGTAGCCATTGACTACTTCACCAAGTGGGTCGAAGCAGCGTCATACGCCAATGTAACCTGGCAAGTCGTGGTCCGCTTTATCAAAAACAATATCATCTACCGTTATCGTGTTCCGAGCCAGGTCATTACCGATAATGGATCCAACTTGAACAACAAGATTATGAAAGAGTTGTGCGCTGAGTTCAAGATGGAACATCATAACTCATCTCCCTACCGACCCAAGATGAACGGAGCGGTAGAAGCGGCTAATAAGAACATCAAGAAGATCGTTCAAAAGATGGTTATAACCTACAAAGACTGGCACGAGATGTTACCCTTTGCTCTTCACGGTTATCGCACATCTGTCCGCACTTCAACTGGGGCAACCCTTTTCTCTCTAGTATATGGCATGGAGGCAATGCTCCCCATAGAAGTAGATATCCCATCGATCCGGGTATTGATGGAAGTTAAGTTAACAAAGGCTGAATGGTGTCAAAGCAAACACGATTAACTCAATCTGACCGAAGAAAAGCGAATAACGGCACTATGCCACCGTCAGTTGTATCAACAAAGGATGAAGAAGGCGTTTGACAAAACGGTCCGACCTCACGCCTTCAGAAAAGGAGACCTTGTGATCAAGAAGATACAATCATTTCTCACTGATCCCCGGGGCAAATGGACTCTGAATTATGATAGCCCCTATGTGGTCAAGAAAGCCTTCTCAGGCGACACCTTGAGACTCGCAACCATGGACGGAGAGGAATTTACCTACCCCACGAATGTTGATGTAGTCAAGAAATACTTCACCTAAATAAAAAAAATGTCTCGGTGGATTGAAAACCCGAAAGGGCGGTCCAGGCAAAAATTAGAGACATAATAAAAAATCATCCCGATGGATTAGAAATCTCAGAGTACAATCCAGGCAAAAATTAGGGATAATGGCAAGTAACTACGTCTGACAAGGTTGAATCCCTCAGCAGTCATGCCATCCATCAGGAAAACTCCAGTCAAGGTCATCTTCGACCGAAGCTAAGGATGTCTAGAATTCAAAGTTGGTAGAAGGATAGCAGTCGTTATGTTTCAAAGTAGCCCTTTTCCCTTAAATTACCATTTTCCAGCTTTGTAAAAACTCCATGGAATCACGCGCTTTGCTGATTTCCATCCTATCAATAAAATTTGAGCCCTAGTGCTTTTGTTTGAAATTCTCATTTGTTTTAGCTTTACAGAACGACGTTTTGACACGATTAACGATTCTTGAAATAAAACAAAAATGAATTTTACTTGTTAAAATTTTACTGCTTTTCGAAATAAGGTGGCAATTTCTTTTGACTGTTGAACATCGAAAGAACAGCGATCGCTACTCCAGAAGTAATCGAGCTTCAAAGTACAGAATCCAAGTACTCCTTCTAAACCAGTGCACCTGAATGAAGGATCAACTGTGTCAGAGGCCGTGTTTCCTCTGACACCCCCGGCAGAGTTCTTATCTCCTAAGCCTGGCCAACGGTGTTCCCCACTGGGACTATCTCTCCTAAGCAAGGCAGAATTGCTATTTTTAATCCGGTGGTACCTCTTCGTCCCCTGCAGTGGCCGAGTATCCAGTCATATTCATCCGTTAGTCTGTATGTCGTGTCAGTTTTGTCAGCATATACATACATATATCATGCATTATTGATTCATTCATATTCATATTGCATCACTATCACTCTAGTCGGTCTTGTTCCCAAGTGATAAAAGTCCTCTCAATCGAGTTATCAGTTCCTTCCTCGTCAGGAAGTGAATCATCTAAACGATCTCTCCTCCAGTTTATTTCTGGATTGAAGATGGTTCTTTAACCACTTTGATAACTTGAACCTCTGAAAAGCCAGAGAGCTTCCGACAAACATCACTCTTTGCCATTGAAGATGATATATCCACTTTCCTGCATTAAGGAAAATCCCCAGAGAAAGCCTCTTAATCAGAGATTCGGCAGTACGGCAGTTTTTCTCCAAAAAATTTACTGACAAAAAGGTCATCGGCACCTCAAAATTAGATCACATCATATGGCATTTCTCCGAGAAGATCCCGAGAAAAGTATGATTTAGTAACCCCAAGCGAAAGAAGTCTCTCAAGAGACTCGTTTTCCCCCAGTAGAGTCAACGAATGGCATCTCTAACAGAGAAGTTTGTACACCTCTACAACTCAGACAGATGGGTTCCCCAGCAAGTCTGACATCAAATCTTTTTCCATCAAATGGCATCTCCCCAGGAAAATTCGGCGAGAAGTTTGAGGAAAACCGCTACGAACAGCGTCCCTTGTCAAGAAAGTTTATTGACAAAAGAAACTGAGACCAGTTCCTTGGCTGAAGGCCAGGATCGAGGGGAAGTTTATATCAGAAACTGAGACCAGTTCCTTGGCTGAAGACCAGGATCGAGGGGAAGTTCATTTCAACAACTGAGACCAGTTCCTTGGTAGGAAACCAGGACCGAGGGGAAGTTTATTTCAGCAACTAAGACCAGTTCCTTGGTAGGAAACCAGAATCGAGGGGAAGTTTATTTTCAAAAGAAAACTAAGACCAATTCCTTGGTAGGAAACCAGGATCGAGGGGAAGTTTTACCTTTTCTAAGCATCATCGCTTAGCAAAAGAAGATGAATACGTAAGCTACCATTCATAACCTCCATCAAAATTTCGGGTATTTCGGTATTTAATCGTCTTGCACCCCGAATGCCCGAATACCTTCGCCATTCACATCTTCGAGTCCAAGAAGATTAAATAGGGGCATCTATCATACCCCAAATTTTGACCACTAAGATTCCCATCATTATGCAAATCATCATCACAATATGGATGAGCCATCATACCTCATTAGTCTCCCCAAAGATGGGTGAGCATCCACTACAATCAAACTTAGGGTTTCAAGCCCTCTCAGAGCTCTTAGACAAAGGATCAATCAAGAAATGACATGATCTTCAACTTGTCTAAACCTCTCAAATATCGACAATGGATCAAGAGGACTCCCACCTCAAGGATCAAGCACAAGGCTGCAACATTCCATGGGATTAAGCCTCAAGATCGCCAGTGTCACCAAACTAGGGTTTTGGTCGACCAGGGCCGTGAGATGGAATTTTTCCTCTGGGCATAAGCCAATGCTTCAAAGCATAACCCAAAATACTCTAAGAGACCTTATAAACCCAATCATCAAGTCAATTTAGCCTCAGGGGATGCATTCATAAAAAAATCAAGAATTAGGGTTTCTTGACCTAATTCACCCCTAAGTTGACTTTTGGGAAAAAACATGAGCCAAGACCTCAAGACATGATATGAGGGTCCCTAGTAAAACATATTGATCCATTTGCAACAATGCATTGATCCAAGAAGCTTGATTCACAAGTTTCAAGTTCATCAGAACCACAGTTAGGGTTTCACGGAAAAAGTCAACTGTACCTTTGACTTTTGACTAAGACATGCTCCCAAGCCTTGGGACATGATTCAATACACCCTATAAAACCTATTAAATCAATCCATCAAGTTTGATTTAGGTCAAGGACTTGATTTCATAGAGGATCGCACAGTATGGAATTCATCCGATAAAAAGTCGTGCCCAAAAGTCAAAGTTTGACTTTTTGATTTTTTTTATCAATTATGGTCACCTAGCCCTAAAATGATGTTAATGTGTGATTGGAATCATCATTCATCAAGAAAAATCAAGAAAAGTAGGATAACTTGTAAAAGGGGTAACCATAAAAAACTTAGAAATTTTCTAAGTTATGGAACAAAATGGCTAGGGTACCAACTTCCAAGGATCATAACTTGAGATCCAAGCAAGCATTTGGGATGATCCAAAGATGGATTTTTAGCTCTCATGGCATACTTTAAAAGTGTCAACTACACCTCATTCCAATTTGTCGCTCCCGGGATTTTCATCCAAGTACAAACGTGAAAGTGGCACCGAAACAGAGTCGCCAGCAATGTGTATTTATCCCATGAGAGGGAAAGGAAACACCGTATAAACCTGAAGGAAAGTAAAGAGCATGGTCTTGCGACCAAGAGAACTGGGTTCAGGAGTCGGTTACGCGAGAGGAAGGTGTTAGCACCCCCTCGCGTCCATCGTACCCGATGGGATCCACGCTTGCTTGTTTCGATCAAAGGGTGCAAAGAAAGATTGCTGAAAAAGAACTGAAAGAAAGAAAGGAGAAAGAATGGAAAAGGAACGAGAGACAAATGTAGGGAAAATAAAAGAAGTGATCGCATGGGCCCTACCCCACTGCCTACGTATCTCATCGGGAGCATGAGAATCAGAGCGACGTAGTTCCCCTCACTAGGGATGGATTGTTTGTGTTTTTTAAGGAACGGCTAATGTTCTAGCTCAGGTGTTGCAGGCTCACTGGTCCGAGTGCATTACCATCTTGCAAGAGAACGAGGAGGAGCACGTTCGTACGTTGAGAATGAATGAGACGAGAAAAGAATTCCCGAAGGAAAGACGTTATTGTTTGTTTTTGTCTTTTAAGAGTTTTTTCATTTGTTTGCATATGATAGTGTATCTGAATATTGGTCATTGGAGTGTATACATTCTCACATTCCAAGATGGAATGATTAAGAAAGCACACTAAGGGTGAAGAAGACCCCCACATTTAGTTCCAATTGTCAAGGTTCAAACACACTAGCATACTTGTGCTTATTAAGTGTTTTTGTTAATTATGAAATGAAGAAGTGTCTTTTATTATTTGTATCTTCAACAAGTATTGCATTTAAGTCCCTCATACAAGATCAAATATTTAACACATTGACCCAAGATGGGCTATATGCTACACATTCTAAGATAATAAGAGAAGACCCCTTATAATCTTTTCTTTATATGAAAGGCCTAAATGCAATAAATGCCTACCTTTATTAGATATTTTGAATTTTCTTTGAGATGAGAAAAGAGACTCAAGAGAGGAGAAAGGTAAAAATCTACATGGACTAAGACTCAATCCTAATTGATTAGTTAAGGGAGTGATCCTAAGGGTTTGTGAGGTTTAAACCTAAAGTCTAAAGAAAGAATGAATTAAACAATTCACTTCTAAAGTTGAAGATGAATTGTAATTCAAAAAGGAAAGTGATGAGTTATTAAAAGAAAGCACATAAGTGCTTAACAAAACACAAGATGGAATTGTAAAAGAGAAAGGATAGAAGTTTGAATGTGGATTCCTTATCCACACTCAATTGCAACTTACCAAAGCCCCTACATGGTTAGTAAACATGTATAAGAAGTATAAGAAGTAAAAGAACATTTAATGCACCATAAAGCCCAAAAGAATAAGATGAAAGATCAAATCCTATTAGTCACAACCAGAATGTACATCATATGGAAACCAAAATATTATCATCATGCAAGTCCAAGTGGATAAGCAACAAACACCATCCATGGCATTAGAACATGTTATCATAAGAAAAGGGAGATGAAAGATGAAAAGAAAGAGAAGAAACATGCATAAATGGAACATGTAATCCAAGGATCAGAATTGAAATGAAATGAAAAATGATTCACAAACATCTCACAAGTATTCATGAAGCAATTATCAAGACAATCAAGAGGTAAAAGGAGAAGTATAATTGAAATGGAAATTCAAAAGAAAACACAAGTACTTCATACTAAGGATACACAAAGTTCAAATGAAAGTGAACATGCAACGATGACACATAATATATACCAATGACCTATAATGTCACATGAATAGCTCATTGAAATATGCAAATGATCATGCAATTATGCACAAAAGAAAACATGTAAACATGTACAAAGATTACAAGGATATGACATGTTATTATGCTTCAAGTGTAATGCTTTAAGCAAAAAATCAAATGGGTTCATGAAAATTATTCAAGCATGATTTTGAGATACACAAATCAGAAATGAATCACATATCAAAGTAGCATGCAAAAATCAAGGCAAAATGCCTTCATACAAAGCATTTAGGTCAAATTGGATGCACATGCAAAGTATTACAAAAATGAACACCAAGACATGTCATAAAATGTCCTAAAAAATCAAATAAAAATCATATGACATACTTCAAGGTATTAATGACTTAATTCAAAAAGAAGCAAAGCAAAACCATTTACAATGATCAAGAACAAAATTAAACAAAATCATGTATCATCAATGGAATGCACACAAATAAAAAATTCAAAGAAAATATGCAACAGGGGAAAAAATGTCATAAAATCAGAAAATAAAATCATCAAAAATTTTATAAATGTTTTAATGATGTTCATGAATTTTTATGGAATTTTATGATGCTATTTGGTATTTTTAAAAATTAAAAAGCAAACGTGTATGAAAAATGGAAAAATAAAATGAAATGGAAAAGGGAATGGGGGTGCAAGCATAGCAAATATCCAGTTTAACATGTTTGGGCCTTGGAAATACAAGGTGCGAATAGCAATTCAGCTTAAGTCCAATTACGCGCATAACATGATAACAAGCATGTACACCCAGTCAACACAAGGTCAAATCAATCACAACCGTCAGATTAAGTCAAGTCAAACAAGCAGTCAAAGTATACATCATCAACACACACGCGCGATGGAACACATAACATACCATACACTGCACCACATAAAGTTTAATTGAGTTCAGAAAATTGGCACGTGAGAAGCACATGTATTTTAATGTGCTGGCATGCTTTAGACCACACGATGATGCAAAATCAATGGGCATGATTAAAACCCACACAAACCCTAGCAATAACAGTCACCGGCCGGAGATGACCTCCGGTCATCTTCTCCGGCCAACAGCCACCACCTGCAAACTCACACGCTCATGGAAACACACAAATCGCATACCAAATTGAACCTGAACTTATGTAGATCAAGAATATGCTCATAAAAACCACGAAGAATGCACACATAGCAAGAACAGAGGATATGAATTTGTGCCCTAAGTTTTGCAACTACGCCTTTTGAAGGCCTATCAACTAGCCGGAGTTAGGAATGCTTCTATTAAGCTCATATAAACAAGAAACACATGAAAATGAATAGAAATCGTGCCATACGAGTTCAAGAGCTCAAACCTGAAATTGATGAAGCCTTGAATACACAAGAATACCAGAGAAAAATGCTTCTTCCTTGAGCTTTACTTGGCCAAATAAAGGCTTAACTGAAGTGGTTGATGATGATTCAGTGGAGATGAATGAAATCCAAGCTTCAAAACAGTTGCTCTTTGGTGAAATTGAGAGAGAATCAAAGAAGATTTATGAGGAGGATGAACAATGTGAGCTCGAAAATCCTTTGCAATGGAGAGATTGAGAGTAAAGCAGAGAGAGTTTTGGAGAGAATGTGGAAAAAATGAAGTTAGAAACTGAAGTTAGAGAGTGGAGCTTCTATTTATAATGTGAGTTAACCATGGTTTAGTGAGTTGGTTAGAGTGAGTCAAGGTGGTTAAACGGAGTCATCCCTAACTAACTGAGTCAAGTTAGTTAGGGGACGATTTATCAAGGGCTATGCTATGGTGAGGTGGATGTTTAGAGTGTTATGGTGAGGTGGATGTTTAGAGTGTGGCAGCAAGAGAAACTTGCTTCGCAAGTTTTTGTTCTTCCTCTTTAGTGTATAATGATCATGAGCAGCACGTGCAAGTAAGAATTTGTTGGTTCAAATGAGGAAAAGTGGCAGTGTGGAATATGTATACACATTGTGAAACAGCAACAATACTTGCTTTTGGCATTTTGGTGACAGTTGGAAACATGGTGATTTGATGATGTTTTTCTCCCTATTTAATGGATGATTTGATGAGTTCTTATAGACATTGGAAAGAGGAGATGTAATAGGACAACTTTGATATGAAAATTGAATTGAAATGAGGTTTGGAATAAGTTGCAAAATGACTTAAAACAGTCACATTTGGAACTGCTACCAAGGCGTGGCAATAAGGTTGGTTGATTAGGCAAACATGGCATGGAATCTCAACATGATCATAGCAACTTGGACTCACCATATCTACTTCATAGCTTGATCAAATCAACTTTTTCCCAACATGAAACTTGAAGAGGACACTACAAGGAACATTTTTGATGTTGACAAGTTTTGCAAATGAAGCCTCTAACCTTGAGAAAAATAGGTGTACATTTGGCCCACCAACTGTTTGCAAAAAGGACATGCGCGTGACCTGAAAATCCTTGGTCACGACCTAGTTTTGAACCTACTTTGCCCAAACTTTGGTTAATCATATCTCACTCAATTTTTACCCAATGGGGATGTTCTACACATGGATTTGAAGCTTAAAGCAAGACCTTTTGTTGTGGCTGAGTGGAATTTTCATTTGAGGCTTCAATTTTAAATGGACTTGGTTCAAACTCTGATGCAAAATGGTCCAAAATTACTATTTTTGGAAACCCTACTTCTTCCAAAAATGGAAACTTTCCACATCTTGATTTCTTTCATGATTCCTTTGGAGTTTCTTGATCAAATTTTGTACATTGGACACATATAAAGTTGACTTTTTCCTCTGATTATTTGACTTGACCCCAATTTCTCTGATTTTTTATCTTTCTTCCAATTGAACCACTTCTAAAACCAATTGAGAGGTAATTTTCCACATACATACACTTAAGGACATGTAGAATACCATGACAACAAGTTTTGTCCAAAAAATCAGAGATTCCCTGATTTTATTAGAAACCCTAGTTTTGGCACCCTCTGGTTAGGAGGGAAAAGTGCAGTCTTCAATTTCAAATTCCTCAGAGTATGTTGTGTATCCTCTTAAAGGATGATGGGATATGCCACTTGAGGGTGAATTTGGATCAATGAGCTATCTCTTTTGAGGGTTTTCCTTCAGTTTTTGAACCTCTTGCATGATGAAGTATGTATTGTTTCAATCTCCCATTGGATCTCACTTCCTTGAGATTGTGGATGATCAATTGAGATAGTATGAGACATGAGAGATCCCTTGGCTTGCCTTGAGGCAACTTGATTGGCCTTTTTGTGCTTTGAATGATCCCTTGAATGTCCACCTTCCACCTGATCACATGCCTTGATGGTAAGAGGGATGCTATGCTTCATTTTTCTATGTGAAAGATGCAATGCAATGCTAATGAGGTGGATATGATATGATAAATAATAATGCTATGCTATGATGACAAAAAGGGAGATGAAATTTTGGGGTATTACAGCTGCCCCTATTCAAACGCTGTAGACCTGAATGCCTGAAAGCGATTGCTTTCAGACTTTCAAGGTATATAGCGATTGAATACCAAATATAACCAAAAATTTGCTTTGGATGATGAAGAAGAAAAGGGATATAAACCCAACGAGACTGCTGGATTGAATCTTCAAATAAACGTCGTCGGAGAGATCTGTCTTTTGAACGACGTCAGGCGACTACTGGCTTGCCATACTGTTGATGGACTTTAAAAAATCTCTTTTTGAACGACGCCAGACGACTACTGGCTTGCCACACTGCTGGCGGACTTTAATAATGTCTTTTGTACGATGCCAGATGACTACTGGCTTGCCACACTACTGGTGGACTTTAGCTGCTCTGCCATTCTAAACAATGGACTTTTACCAGTTCGTGCTGGATTTTTTCCAATCTGTCGTTGGACTTCAATGATTACCAAACAGGCTTTGGAATCTCAAAATTGCCATCCTCAGATGGACTTTTACAGCTTTGCCAAATTAAACTTGGACTTTGATGCTTACCAAACCGGCTTTGGAAGCTTTGCCAAATGATCATCCCATCTGCTAGAACAACCATTTGCAATACTATCCCACATGCTGGAATAATATGAACAAACTGTATATAATGATCATCTTACTGGCTGGAACAACCATCTGCCATACTATCCCACCTGCTGGAATAATATAAACAAACTGTATATAATGATCATCCCACTGGCTGGAACAACCATCTGCCATACTATCCCACCGGCTGGAATAATATGAACAAACTGTATATAATGATCACCCCACTGGCTGGAACAACCATCTGCCACACTATCCCACCTGCTGGAATAATATGAACAAATTGTATATAATGATCATCCCACTGGCTGGAACAACCATCTGTCATACTATCCCACCTGCTGGAATAATATGAACAAACTGTATATAATGATCATCCCACTGGCTGGAACAACCATCTGCCATACTATTCCACATGCTGGAATAATATGAACAAACTGTATACATGCCAAAAATAAATTGGACTTTGGATTGTAACTGAGCACTGCTGAGAATTACACCACCGGCTGGGTAATATCATATGTTGACATCTTGCTGAAGGAAGGATTCTGTCGATCTCTTTAGACCTTGCTGGGGAAATTACTGCGACTCGGCTGGGGAGTATAGCAGACAAGATTCAATACTGAACTCTGTGGGGGTACCATTACCAGAGATACAATCTTGCTAGGGATCAGGGCTGCTCTGCCGGGGACACGCAAATCTTGGTTGAAAGACAATCCGCTGCAACATGCTGAGAAAGAGTCCCTATAGATCTGTTAGGGAAACCCAAAGCAATTCCACGGTAATCTGCTGAGGAAGAAGACTGTCGAGCTTAGGATAAATGTTAGAATGCCCCATGTTGGGCGAACTTTCCCTTTGACGACTCCGCTGGGGATAATGAGTTCACAACACACTCTGCTAGAGAAAACTGCTTTAAGGTGTCTCGTGATGGGGAATGCCCTTTGAGAGGATTTTACAGAAAACCAAATGTCTTCAAACGCTATTGGGGATAACAGATCGGGAATATCTTTGGCTGGGGAGATAACATGCCCCCTGCTCGGGAAGGTCAACAACTCCGCTGGGGATTATTCTTCGACAAATTTCACATGCTAAAACCTGCGGGAGATATGATACCACCACTTGCTGGTACATCCTGCCAAGAGTAAACTCCACAAGGGATGTTAGTACTAAAAGTTTCGTCTCTTAAGAGGATTTTATAGAAAACCAAGCGTTTTCAAACTCTTATACGAACACTCTGCCTTGAACTACCCTTCACATCGTCTGCAAGGTACCAGAGGGTTGGCACTTGTTATTGACCTGGAGCGTTCACTACATTAATAACCGTTATCAACACAGAAGAATTCCATCTTCGACCGCCGTTGCCGTCACGAAACTCGGTGGGAACTCTTGCATGGAAGAATCGACTTAATAAGATACAACAGTATCAAGTCAAAGCAAATATCTGTCGATTGTGCTGAGAGATGACTTTCGTGCTGCTTGGGTCAATCGTACTCATTGCCTGCAACAGAAAAAGAATATGCACATACCCCAGGATATTGCGTGGTCTTTTGAGTCCACCATCTAAGGTTGTCCAACAAGCAAAGTAATTTTTATTGTCTTTGTGCATGTTTTTGCAAGGCCAAGATATTTTCAAAGTAATGTTTTATTATCAAAAATCGGACGTTTTTGCAAACAAAACAGTAAAATGAAAATAAAAGCTCGTGATTGAATATTCAATTTTATTGATGAAATGCCAAAATTGGCGAATTTACAATCGGAAGCAAACCCCTGAAAGAGGCGATTGCCATAAAATTGAGAAAAGAAATCTATCCTAATGATAATGCGGAAATTGGATTCCAACTGATTTCTGATTCTGTTATAGCCAGTATGTATTCCAACTCTCTTGATTATCTTCGCCTTCGGAAGCTCGTGATCGGACCAATTCCTCCTTTGGAATTTTTCCAGTTCGTTGAAGAGTAGAAAACTTACAGATTAATTCAGACTACAGTCATTCGCTTTAATCCCTCTTTTGCGTGGATCGCCTTTTCAGGTTTTCACTCCACCGGGATACCCATTTTTGCCTAAGTTTCCCTTTCGGGTTTTCAACTTACTGGGTGTACAATTCTTTTCAATTATATCCCTAATTTTTGCCCGAACCTTTATTCTATTTTTGGTTCGCCGGGATGCCCTTTTTTGCCTGGATTTTTTCTTCTTTTTTTTTCCAGCGGGTCTCTTTATACGAAGTATTTTTAACTGCATCTGAATTAACAGGGGATGAAAAGTCTTCACCATCCATGGTTGTCAGCAACAAGGCTCCACCTGAGAAAACCTTTTTAACCACGAATGGACCTTCATAGTTAGGAGTCCATTTGCCCTGTGATCTGTACTCGGAGGAAGTATTCTCTTGATTACCACATCCCCGACCTTGTAGACTTGAGGTCGAACTTTTTGATCGAATGCCCTCTTCATTCTGCGCTGGTATAGCTGGCCATGACATACTGCTGCTAGTCGTTTCTCCTCAATAAGGCTCAGCTGATCAAATCTGGCTGGTACCCATTCAGCTTCATCCAGCTTAACGTCCATCAATACTCGGAGAGAGGGAATCTCAACTTTGATTGGTAAAACTGCCTCCATACCGTATACAAGCGAGTATGGTGTTGCCCTAGTGGATGTGCGGACTGATGTTCGATACCCATGCAAAGCCAATGGTAACATCTCATGCCAATCTTTGTACGTGACAACCATCTTCTGCATAATCTTCTTGATATTTTTGTTGGCCACCTCGACCGCCCCATTCATCTTTGGACGGTACGGAGAAGAATTGTGATGCTCGATTTTGAAGTCCCGGCATAGTTCAGCCATCATCTTATTATTCAAATTAGAACCATTATCAGTAATGATTCTTTCGGGAACTCCATATCGACAAATGATATCTCGTTTCAAGAAACGAGCTACTACTTGCTTAGTGATATTGGCATAAGATGCTGCTTCAACCCATTTAGTGAAGTAATCAATGGTGACCAAGATGAAACGATGGTCGTTTGAAGCAGTAGGCTCAATTTTCCCGATCATATCAATGCCCCACATGGCAAACGGCCAGGGTGAAGACATGATACTCAACGGATTTGGAGGTACATGCACTTTATCTGCATAGATCTGGCATTTGTGACACTTGCGAGTATACTTGCAGCAATCTGACTCCATGGTCAGCCAATAATACCCTAATCTCAACAATTTCTTAGCCATCGCATGTCCTCCGGCATGGGTACCGAAAGAGCCTTCGTGCACTTCAATCATCAACAGGTCTGCCTCGTGTCTATCCACACATCTGAGCAGAACCATGTCAAAATTTCTCTTATACAGCACGCCATCTTTATTCAAGAAGAAACTACCGGCTAGCCTTCTTAATGTCTTCTTGTCATTGGAAGATGCCCCAGGCGGGTATTCTTGATTTTTCAAGAAGCATTTGATGTCATGGTACCAAGGCTTATCGTCAGACATTGCGCCAACATCAAACACAAAGGCAGGTCTATCAAGACGAGATACATCAATCCTGGGTACAAAATTCCAGCCATGCACTTTGATCATCGAAGATATAGTGACCAAGGCATTTGCAAACTTATTTTCCTCCCTAGGAACATGGTATAACTTGACAGTTGTAAAGAATGTCAGCAATCTGCTCGTATAATCTCTATACGGAATCAAATTCTGCTGATGTGTATGCCAAGTTCCTTTTACTTGATTAATTACCAGTGCTAAATCACCAAAGACATCGAGAGTCTTGATTCGTAAATCAATAGCCTCCTCAATCCCTAGTATGCAAGCTTCGTATTCTACTTCATTGTTGGTACACCCGAAAGTTACTCGGGCAGTGAAGGGCATGTGAACACCTTCTGGCATAATGAGAACTGCACCAACTCCGCACCCATTCATATTAACTGCCCCATAAAACATCAAACTCCATTTGGATTCAGGGTCAGGCCCCTCCTCCAGAAGTGGTTCCTCGCAGTCTTTCGCTTTGAGAAACATGATGTCCTCATCAGGGAAATCAAATCTCATGGGCTGGTAATCATCAAGAGGCTGTTGCGCAAGATAATCTGACAGTATACTTCCTTTGATTGCTTTTTGCGAAGTAAATTGAATATCGTACTCTGTCAGTACCATCTGCCACCTTGCAACTCTGCCTGTAAGTGCTGGTTTCTCAAAAATATACTTGACCGGATCCATTTTTGAGATCAACAAGGTTGTGTGTGTGAGCATATATTGTCTCAATCGCTTGGCGGCCCATGCGAGTGCACAGCATGTCTTCTCAAGCATTGAATAGCGCGATTCACAATCTGTAAACTTCTTGCTCAGGTAATAGAAGGCATGTTCTTTCCTACCTGTCTCGTCATGTTGACCGAGAACACAACCCATGGACTCTTCGAGCACTGTCAAGTACATAATCAGTGGTCTCCCTTGAATTGGAGGTATCAGAATAGGAGGTTCCTGCAAATATCTTTTTATTTTATCAAATGCATTTTGACAATCATCATTCCACCAGACCGTTTGATCTTTCTTTAGCATTTTGAATATCGGTTCGCAGGTGGCAGTTAGGTGAGATATAAGCCTTGAAATGTAGTTCAATCTCCCTAGAAAGCCGCGAACTTCTTTCTCGGTTCTCGGTACAGGCATATCTTGTATAGTTTTTACCTTAGCAGGATCAACCTTTATCCCTTTTTCACTGACAATGAAACCAAGCAGTTTTCCGGATCGCACGCCGAAAGTACACTTGTTAGGATTCAATCTCAACCTGAATTTCCTCAGTCTCTCAAACAACTTCTTCAAGTTAATCAGATGTTCCTCTTCTGTCTTTGATTTAGCAATCATGTCATCCACATAGCACTTGATCTCTTTATGAATTAGATCATGGAATAACGTCACCATTGCTCTTTGATAAGTTGCCCTTGCGTTCTTCAACCCAAAAGGCATTACTTTGTAACAGAAGGTACCCCAAGGGGTAATGAAGGTCGTCTTCTCCATTTCTTCAGGCGCCATCTTTATCTGATTGTACCCGGAGAATCCATCCATAAATGAGAACACTGAAAACTGGGCAGTATTGTCAACTAGCACATCAATATGAGGGAGTGGAAAGACATCTTTAGGGCTCGCCCTGTTGAGATCTCTGTAATCCACACACATTCTGACCTTGCCATCTTTCTTCGGCACCAGTACTATGTTGGCCACCCAAGGAGGATAGTTGGTTACTGCCAGAAAACCTGCATCCAACTGTTTTTGTACTTCTTCCTTGATCTTCAACGCCATTTTCGGTTTTGTTCTGCGCAGCTTCTGCTTGACCGGTGGACAGTCCTCTTTCAATGGTAGTCTATGCACAACTATGTCTGTATCTAAACCCGGCATATCTTGATATGACCAAGCAAAGATGTCAACGTATTCCCGTAGCATGACTATCAACTCTTGCTTTACATCAGCCCGCAGACTTGCACTGATCTTGATCTCTTTCTTGCTTTCTTCTGACCCAATATTGATAACCTCAAGAGCTTCCTGATGAGGCTGAATGGTCTTCTCTTCCTGTTTCAACAGTCTAGCTAATTCTTCTGGGAGTTCATAGTCTTCATCACTTTCTTCCTCGGCTTGATAGATCGGATTATCGAAATCATACGTGGGCATAACAGAATCATTTTCAGGGGAATACACAGAATCAAGTCTGCATGATTGGATTTATACTTTATTTTAGATTATTTTTGCTTGAAAACAAAAGAAAAGAAAGTGCATTATCATTTTTAATTTTCTTTGTGCGAAAATAAAAATAAAGAAAGAATAAAGGAACACAAATTTGTAAACAAAAACGTCCTTTTATTGATATTTGAACATTATATGAGAAAATATGGTGGCCCTACAAATGGATCCTCACACCTTGGGAAGAGTGTGGGATTTTATGCATTATGAAAGACAAGAATTATTACTCTGAATGGTGTACAACATGAACGATTTCTTCACCAGACCAATTTTGCAATGCCTCGCCCGGAGCCAGTGCATATACCCATCTGTCCAGATAATCTGAGCTTTCAGTGCCATCTTCTATTGCTGAGCAGGACTGGTTGGGATTGATAACTCCTCCACTGTTGAAACTGATTGGCCCACGGAATCGGGGAACTGGCGTCCGGCCTGGTTGGTATCCAATGCCAAACTTATCTTCTTTCACAAACACGTCAATAGCTTTACCCCAACCCTGGGCATTCCCGCTTTCGACCACTTCTCTGGCCTGCTTGTATGACGCAATTGATGCACTCGGGCCACCTGGCACATTCGACACCACTGCGGCTGAAGTAGATTCTGGTAAGTTATTGATATTCAGGGCTTCGAAAGACTGGCACATGGTTTCATGAATTTCTCCATCCATTTCCACATATTTGAAAGTGGATAGATGACTCACGAATATATCTTCCTCGCCGCAAACAGTAACCACTTGACCCTCGAACACATATTTGAGCTTTTGATGTAGTATGGAGGTAACTGCGCCTGCTGCGTGAATCCATGGTCGGCCCAACAAACAGCTATAAGCAGGCTGAATGTCCATAACATGAAAGATCGTCTTGAATATCTGTGGACCAACCTGTATTGGTAGTTCAACCTCCCCAAACACCGATCTCTGGGATCCATCGAAAGCTCTCACAATCAGATCACTGGGTCTAAGAACCAATCCATCTACTTCAATCTTCATCAGGGCCTTTTTGGGTAAAACATTCAATGAAGAACCTGTGTCGACTAGCACATGTGATAAAACAGCCCCTTTGCATTCAAGCGTGATGTGCAATGCTTTATTGTGATTACGTCCTTCTGGAGTCAAATTCCTGTTCGTAAACCCCAACCCGTGGCTCACATTCACATTAGAAATTACTCCCTCCAACTGATTCACTGTAATCTCTTGGGGAAGATATGCCATGTTCAGAACCTTCAACAAAGCAGCCCGGTGTGCATCTGAACTCATTAGCAGGGATAATATCAAAATTTTAGAGGGTGTCTGATTAAGCTGGTCAATGATCTTGTAATCGCTCTTTTTGATAACCCTCATAAATTCCTCAACATCATTATCAAAATTGACCTTAGGGTCCTTGTCATCAACAATCTGTTTTCCTTTTGCTCTTGCAGCGACTTCAGCCTCTTTATCATTCCTTAAAGTATGAGGAGCAAACAGCCGACCACTTCTGGTGAAATCACTTGGTCCACTGACATTCTCAATACTGGTACCAACAGCAGCCCCTGCTTTCTGCTGACTTCCTCTTTGATGAGTATCGGTTCCATATTGCCACGGAACTGCCCTATTAGACACATAAGCAGCCGATTCAGGAACTATAATCGTAACTGGTCTTGGCCTCTCGGGCACGATGATAGCAACAGGCTCCTCAACAGGCACCTGTATCTCAACTGGATTATAGTAAATGGTAACGGCAGAAACATGTTTCTCCTTCTCTATCTTATCAAACTGAAGTTTTCCTTCGTCCATAAGATTCTGCAGTCCAACTTTCAACTTACTGCAGCCATTAACCTGTTTTGAACATTCTTCACAATCAGAGCCACATCCAGGAGATACCTTTCCTTTTAACAAACGATCTTTTACAATCAACAGCGTAGTCTTTACCAAATTCACATCAGTGATCAGATTCAATTTCTCACCATCAGAAATAGCATTCATGCTTGCCCCTCCATGATGGGGCATTGGATTATCACGAACATTCGGCGGCTTAGAGAAATTAATAGCTTTTGCGTCAATCAGATCTTGAACCTTATGTTGAAAGGCCCAGCACTTCTCTATTGAGTGACCTGGCGCACCGGAATGAAATTCACATCGAACATTAGCATCGTAACCTTGAGGCAATTTTCCGGTATCTAGTGGCTTCATAGTCCGAAGTTCAACCAACTTCTCTTTGAGCAGTTGTGGTAACAAAGCAGCATATGTCATAGGCAAGGGATCAAACTTACGGTCCCTTTGTCTATTAGCCTGGAATCGGGGTCTACCTTGCTGATCTGGAGTTTGCTGTCCAGCTGGAACCGGAATGGTTACAGCATCCACCTAATGATAGGACTGATTCCTTCCTCTGCCCCCTCCTCTATGCATGGCACTGGACTCCCCTTCTCTTTTCCTCGATCCATTAGCAAAGGGTTTCTTCGAACTTGAAGCAACAATCCCACTGACATCTTGAATCTTACCCAATTTCAGCAGACTTTCTATTCATTCCCCAGCTACGACGATATCGGCAAACCCCGTGGAAGGACATGCAGCAAGTCTATCCAAATACGCCCCTTGAAGTGTGCTCATGAACATATCATCCATCTCACGATCACCCAAAGGTGGTTGAACTCGAGCAGCCAATTCTCTCCATCTCTGTGCGTACTGCTTAAAGCCCTCATTGTTATCCTGAGTCATACTCTGCAATTGAGTACGATTAGGTGCCATGTCCAGATTATATTGATACTACTTCAGAAACGCAGCGCATAAATCTTTCCAGCTCCTTATATGAACCCTGTCCAGCTTAATGTACCATTCCAGGGAGGCGCCTGACAAGCTATCCTGGAAAAAATACATCCAGAGCTTTTGGTCCTCGGTGTAAGCAGCAATCTTGCAATTGTAAGCTTGCAAATGTGTTTTGGGACAGGTACTGCCATTGTACTTATCCAAAGCAGGAAGCTTGAACTTGGGAGGGATTCGCACACCCTGCACGAGACCCATGTCTTCTACATCAATTCCCAGAGGATTTTGGCTCTCAATAGCCTTAAGTCTTTCATCCAGCCCTTCATACTTCCGGTCGTCATTGTAGAAACCCATGTCATTGTTGAATGCAGTGAACTGGTCCTCTTGACCTTCCTCATTATTGTCAAATCCTAGATGTATCCCACCAGCAGGGATTGTGCCACCAGGAGGAGTGCGCACATTACGATTTGGGATTTCAGTTTCCAGCCTCTGGATAGTGGTTCTCATAGCTTCTTGACCAACCCTCATGTTTTCCTGACCAGTCCTCAGCTCCTGCTGTCCTTGAGCAATCCCCTGCATAAGGTTCATGAACTGTTCCATCCTTCCCCTCAAATCAGCTAATTCAGTCTGAACTTGTTCCATAACTCTTGCTTGATTGCGTCGGGTAGAATATCGGTGAACTGGGGTGTCAGCTATCGTGCCTGAAAACCAAATAAAGGTTAGCAGGTGCCTGCAAAAGAAGAAAACCTGCAATGCAAAAATGATATGCTATGCAAATGCAAATGCACAGTTATGTTTGTCATTTCAATATATTTTTTACATCCTGATTCCAATCGTAACCACAAATTCCTGACGACCAGAAATCATGATTGGTGAGTTTTGCCTTGGAGAGATGATCATATACGCCAATCACAAATATCTGATGACCAGAAATAGTGATTGTTGTAGTGTGCCCGTGTGCAGATATCTTATTACATCACACATATCTGAAGACCAGAAATTGTGAACAGAAATAACTCCTTTCATACAAATTCCCAAAAGTTTTCAAGTACATACATCATAGTTTCAGCAACAGAAAAAGAAACAAGTAGTCAAATGGATCCATCAACAATTCTGATGGTAACCATTGCAAATTACAAAGAAATGACAAAAACCACTAATCTGATAGCTCTACGTCTTTCAGCTTCTGGCTAGAATACTTAATCTCTTCGAACAGGATGCGGGTACGCTGATGATGCGGCTTCTCAATCAACTCCTTGATTACTACATCCCTTTTTTCCAATGCATCCTCTAATGACCCCACGTGCATCAGCAATGCTTCATCTTCACTGGCTCCTTTGCGCCTCTTAATTCCAGCTTGAATTTTAACCAGCTTCAGATCTGCCATGACATCTTCAAGCTCTTTGTTGGCGATTTTCAGCTTATCTTCAGCGTTCCTCACTTGTTCTTGGCTCTTGCCCAATTCTTCTCGATGCTTTCTTCTTTCTACATGTGCTTTCTTCAACTCTTCATCTTTGTCTTTTAACTGGGTCAGCAGCTCAGAGTTTTCAATTCTGACTTCATCCCAAGCTTGACGAAGTTTAACTAATGATTCCTTGCTTCGGGCTAAAGCCTGTTTTGTAGTCTTGTGAGCCTGACTGGTATCATCTGCTCCCAAAGTAAGTTTACGGAAATACCGAGCTCTATCATCAAAATCTTCTTCTTTGTCTGCCAAGGTTTTCTCCGCTTTCAATGCTCTCTTTTCCAACTCTTTGTTGTCCGCTAGAGCTTTCTGAAGACATCTGCTCATTCCAGAGTTCTCTATCTGCAGCTCTCTAACCATTTTCTTCCATTTCTCGCACTCCTCAATAGCCACCATGGTGGGTTGTTCAGGCTGTACTGAACGCACAAGAGGTCTCCTTGAAAAGGGCAAAAGCAATTCCTTTACTTTCGTCTCAATCCATTTGTCATATTCAGGATAAGACCTACAATCTCCTTTCCCAAAAACCGTTTTTCCAATTTTATGCTTATCTTTCCAAGCATTCACTACTTCTACCACCTTCTCATCTTTAGTTCCTGTGAAGAACAAAGATTCTTCCACGTCTTGCTCTGTAGGAGGACCCCTGGAAGCATATCCGAACTGTCGGATGGCCAAAACTGGGTTATAATTGATCCCTCCTTTTCTGCCAATCAGAGGTACATTTGGAAAACCTCCGCATCTTGTGATAAGCTCAATTCTCAGCAACCGATGATCGAACTAGACAATATTATCAGCAGTTAAACCTATCATTCGCTCGGACCATTTCGCAACATCTATGGTTTCCACAAAGGCACCTGTTTGAGGCAAATGCTTGAAAAGCCAATGGCATAGCAGTGGAGTGCAACAACTAACAGGGCCTCCCCTTCTTTTCTCGTTCTTATAATGCACGGAATGATAAAAATCCCCCAACAAAGTAGGGACTGGATTTTTAAGAACGAAAACTCTCGTAGCTTGCATATCCACAAAGTCTTGCTGATTGGGAAAAAGAACTAGGCCGTATATGCAAAGAGCTAAAATGGAGTTGTAAACCGTCCAGTTTTTAGCATTAGCAGCCTCTTGGGCTTGATCAAAGAGAAATTCCAGATGAAATCCGTCAACTCCGTTTTTGTTACTCATACCACTCTTTATCACTGACTGGTCCATTTGCATTGTAGCGGCAATTTCTTTTACACTAGGAGAGCTACCAGAAAAGAACGGTATTGCAGACATGATTGGAACCCCCAGAATAAATGAGAATTCTTCTAGCGTTGTCGCTCCCGGGATTTTCATCCTAGTACAAACGCGAAAGTGGCACCGAACAGAGTCGCCAGCAATGTGTATTTATCCCAAGAGAGGGAAAGGAAACACTGCATAAACCTGAAGGAAAGGAAAAAGCATGGTCTTACGACCAAGAGAAAGGGTAAGGGAGTCGGTTACGCGAGAGGAAGGTATTAGCACCCCCTCGCGCCCATCGTACCCGATGGGATCCACGCTTGCTTGTCTCAATCAAAGGGTGTAAGAAAAGAATATTGAGAAAGGAACTGAAAAGAGAATGGAAAAGGAAAGAGAGAGAAAGAGAAACAAATGTAGGGAAAATAAAAGAAGTGCTCGCATGGGCCCTACCCCACTGCCTACGTATCTCATCGGGAGCATGAGAATCAGAGCGACGTAGTTCCCCTCACTAGGGATGGATTGTGTTTTTTAGAGAACGGCTTACGTTCTAGCTCAGGTGTTGCAGGCTCGCTGGTCCGAGTGCGTTACCATCTTGCAAGAGAACGAGTAGAAGCGCGTTCGTACGCTAAGATTGAATGAGGTGAGAAATGAATTCCCGAAGGAAAGACGTTATTGTTTGTTTTTGTCTTTTAGAAGGAAGTGTTTTGGATTTGTTTGCATATGACAGTGTATCTGGATCTTAGTCATTGGAATGTGTACATTCTCACATTCCAAGATGGAATGGGTAAGAAAGCACACTAAGAGTGAAGAAGACCCCCACACTTAGTTCCAATTGTCAAGGTTCAAACACACTAGCATACTTGTGTTTATTAAGTGTTTTTTTGTTGATTAAGAAATGAAGAAGTGTTTTTTATTTATTCTTCAACAAGTATTGCATTTAAGTCCCTCATACAAGATCAAATGTTTAACACATTGACCCAAGATGGGGCATATGCTACACATTCTAAAATTATAAGAGAAGACCCCTTATAATCTTTTCTTTATATGAAAGGCCTAAATGCAATAAATGCCTACCTTTATTAGATATTTTGAATTTTCTTTGAGATGAGAAAAGAGACTCAAGAGAGGAAAAAGGTAAAAATCTATATGGACTAAGACTCAATCCTAATTGATTAGTTAAGGGAGTGATCCTAAGGTTTGTGAGGTTTCAACCTAAAGTCTAAAGAAAGAATGAATTAAACAATTCACTTCCAAAGTAGAAGATGAATTGTAATTCACAAAGGGAAAGTGATGAGTTATTAAAAGAAAGCACATAAGTGCTTAACAAAACATAAAATGGAATTGTAAAAGAGAAATGATAGAAGTTTAATGTGGATTCCTTATCCACACTCAATTGAAATTTACCAAAGCCCCTACATGGTTAGTAAACATGTATAAGAAGTATAAGAAGTAAAAGAACATGTAATGCATCATAACACTCAAAAGAATTAAATGAGAAATCAAATCCTAGAACCACAACCAGAATGTACATCATATGGGAAACAAATGGTTATTATCATGCAAGTCCAAGTGGATAGGCAACAAGCATCATCCATGGCACTAGAACATGCCACCATAAGAAAAGGGAGAATGAAAGATGAAGGGAAAAAGAAGAAATGCATAAATGGAACATGTAACCCATGGATCAGAATTGAAATGAAATGAAAAATGATTCACAAACCTCTCACAAGTATTCATGAAGCACATCAAGACATTTAAGAAGTGATAGAAGAAGTATAATTGAAATGGAAGTTCAAAAGAAAACACAAGTACAAACACCACATGTTAAAGGTGCACAATGTTTAAATGAAAGTCAACATGCAAGGATGACATATAATATGTACCAATGACCTATAATGTCAATTGAATAGTTCACCAAATATGCAAATGATCATGCCATTATGTACAAAAGAATTCATGTAAACATGCACCAATATTGAGATGGTATGACATGTTATTATGCTTCAAAGGTAATGCATTAAACAAAAATTAGATGGCCTCATGAAAATTATGGAAACCTGGTATTTGAAGTTCACAAATCAGAGGTGAATCACATATCAAAGTAGCATGCAAGAAACCAAGGCAAAATGATGTCAAACAATGCACTTAGGTCACATAGACATATCATACAAAGTAGCACAAAAGTGAACACCAAACATGCCATAAAATGACCTAAAAAATCAAATAAAAATCACTTAACATAGCTCAAGATGCTAATGACTCAATGCAAAAAGAATAGCATCAAAACAATTTTTAATGATCAAGAACAAAATTAAACAAGATCATGTACCATATTAAGAATGCACATCAAAGAAATTCAAAGAAAAATATGGAACAGGGGCAAAAAGGTCATAAAATCAAGAAACAAAATCATGAAAAATTTTCTAAATGTTTTAAGAAGGCTCATGAATTTTTGTGGAATTTTATGATGCTATTTAGTATTTTTAAAAATTAAAAAGCAAACGTGTAGAAAAATGGAAAAATTAAAATGAAATGAAAAGCAAGTGTGGGGTGCAGACATAGTAAATTTCTGTTCAACATTATTGGGCTTTAAAAAGAGGAGGTGTGAATATCAAAATGTCTTAAGTCCAATTCTGCGCAATCCACACCAATAACCATGCACACTCAGTCAACAAAATTGACTCATTAATAACCATTGGATGAGGTCTCAGTCAAGCCAAAGTCAAAGTATGCCAAATCAACGCACGCGCACGCATGAACACCCTTACTATCATGTACCATGCCACACCATGCTTAAATGAAATCAGAAATAACACACGTGACACGCACATGGATTTTAATGCGTTGGCACCTTTTGGACCATACGATCATGAAAAACGGACGGATGAGATTATAACACGCATAAACCCTAGTTCTAACAGTCACCGGCCGGAGGTGATCTCCGGTCACCTTCTCCGACCAAACCAACACCGTCTGCAACCTTAATTTCTCCATAAATCCACAAATGAAATACCAAAATGAAGCCGAGCTCACACACATCATGAATATGCAATCAGTTTTCATAGATCATGCACGCATAACACAAACCGAGCCAAAACAATTTGCCCTAACATTTGGTCTATGCCTCTAAAGGCCTATCAACTAGCCAGGCAAGTTCTTGAGCTTATAAGAAGCTTCAAGAACCTGAAAACAACTTCACATTAGGTCTATAATGGTGGAGATTCGTACCTGAAGTTTTGAAACCTTGAAGTGTTCTTCAGAAAACCAGAGGTCTTGTCTCTTCTACAATCTTCACTTGGCCAAATAAAGGCTGGGATGTAGAACTTGATGATGATTCAATGGAGAAGAGGTTGAAACCAAGCTCCAAACAAGTATCATTGTGGAGAACTTGAGAGAATCAGAGAGATTGTTGAAGTGGAATGAACAAGGTAGAGCTCAAGAATCAGTGGCAATGGTGGAATCGAGAGAGAAGAAGAAAGTGTTTCTGAAGTGAATGTGTGTAAATGAAGTTAGAGTGTGTGATTTCTATTTATAAGGTGAACTAACCACGGTTAAATGAGTTGAGTTAGGGTGAGTCAAGTTGGTTAACTGAGTCATCCCTAACTAACTGAGTCAAGTTAGTTAGGGAGAGCAGTGCTATGGTGAAGAGGGCTCATGACATGCTATGGTGTGGGAAAACTAAATGGCACGGTTTGTGAAATAGAAGCTTGTTCATCAAAAAAACTTGCTAAGCAAGTTTTGTCCCTTCTATTCTCATGCAATGCACGTGCCACTGTGCTTAGTGTAAGTAGTGTATGCTTGGTCAAAAGAGGAAACTGAAGTGAAGAAGTGTTTGGTGTGTGAGTGAACCAAATTATGAATTGAACTGTCAATGTACCAGTGCCAACATAGGGTAGTTTGTTGAAGTTTTTCTCCTTATTCAATGAATGGTTTGGTATGCTTTTGGAGTCAATTGAAAGAGGAGATATTGAAGAACAATGTTGGTTTGAAAATTGAAGTGAAATGAGGTCTCTAACATGCCTAAAAATGACCACAAACAGATGGAAAAAGAGACTGGTACATGGGCGCGCAGACTTGTGGCATGACCTGGTTGTGACCTGGTCAAATTTCAGTTGCAATGACCATTCTTTGAGCCATCATAACTCCTTAACCTTTGATCAGATGAAAAATTGATAAACACCAACTTTGAAGATCTCACATAGAGGAACAACTTTGATATTGAAAAGTTTTCCATTTGAAGCCTCTAATCATGAGTAATTGATCAATACATTTGGCCCACCAAGTGTTTGAGAAAATGACTGCGCGCGTGCCCTGAAAATCTTGGTCATGACCTAGTTTTGGACCTACTTTGCTCAAACTTTGATCAATCATATCTCACTCAATTTTTATCCAATGGAGATGTTCCACATATGGATGTGAAGCTTAAAACAAGATCTTTTGTTGTGGCCGAGTGGAATTTTCATTTGGTGCTTCAATTTTAAATGGCCTTGGTTCAAACTCTGATGCAAAATGGCCAAAACTTGCTATTTTTAGTAACCCTTCATCTTCCAAAAATGGCAACTTTCCACCTCTTGATTTTTTTATGATTCCTTTGGAGTTTCTTGACCAAATTTTGTACATTGGACATATGTAACATGAATTTCATGATTTTGGGCTCAAAAAGTCAAGAGTTGACTTTTTCCTCTGATTATTTGACTTGGCCCCAATTTTCCTGATTTCTGATCTTTCTTCCAATTGAAACACTTCCAAAACCAATTGAGAGGCAATTTTCCATACACATACACTTAAGAACATGTAGAATACCATGACATCAAGTTTTGTCCAAAAAATCAAAGATTCCCTGATTTAATGCGAAACCCTAGTTTTGGTGCCCACCTCCTAGGAGAAAAATGTGCAGTCTTCAATTTCAAATTCCTCAGAGTATGTTGTGTACCTTCTTAAAGGATGATGAGATATACCATTTGAGGATGATTTTGGATCAATGAACTATCTCTTTTGAGGGTCTTCCTTCAGTTTTTTGAACCTCTTGCATAGTGAAAGATGTAGTGCTTCAACCTCCCATTGAATCTCACTTCCTTGAGGTTTTGGATGATCAATTGAGATAGTATGATACATGAAAGACTTCTTGGCTTGCCTTGAGGCAACTTGACTGACCTTTTTGTGCTTTGAATGATCCCTCGATTGTCCACCTTCCACCTGATCACATGCCATGATGGTAAGAAGGATGCCATGCTTCATTTTTCTATGTTAAATGCAATGCAATGCTAATGAGATGGATATGATATGATAAATGATAATGCCATGCTATGATGACAAAGAGGGAGAGCAAATTTTGGGGTATTACAAGCGTTGGCATCAAAATGTAATCTGGAAAGAGGAAACATCTCAGCGAAGGCTCGTAGAACTGCAGCAGGGTATGCAAAGCATCATGTTCATACTTCGTGATAGTACGGACCATCCTAACCAAATTCCCATACTTCTTTTGAAACCTATCAAGAACATCCGGGCCGGCCATATCTATAACTTTGAGCAATGAATCCAAGGTAGGGTCGGGAAACTTGTAAGAAACATTATTCTTCCTTCTCTCTTCATTCTCTGTTGAACCCATGGATTGGAATCAGAAGTATATTATGCACCTGAAATTGACAAACATAACTGTTATGATATGATAATGTAATGCAAAAGGGCAATGTGATCAGGTAATCAGGTGTCTGTGCTGGACTGTGTGCGGTGTCAATGTAGCCCTGGGAACAATATGGAACCACAAATAGGAACTGTCTGAATATAATAGGATGAACCCTTCCATTGTGTAAAGTCAACAGAAAACCGGGTATGTAGGAAGTCATGGTTACCTGCAAACAACCCCCCCCCCCTCTCACATGTGGGTTCTAGGATGTTCAGTATCCCGGGCTCTCAGGTCGAGAAATGATGATACGTTCACCATTTCTGGTTTGGCATCATCATCAATCGAGGAGGCCTCAACTGATTCTCCAAAACGAAAGGTCCTCAGCTTCTGGCACTGAGGTCGAGAAGCAATAGTACATTCATCCCTCAGGGTACAGTACTATCGCCAATCGAGGAGTGCCTCCACTGATTCTCTTTCAAAAAGGATAACCTATAGCGAGTTCCCAGCATTGGGTCCTCAGATCGAGAATGTGCAATAGGTTTGCCACAGAATGTGGTCTGCCACTGTCACATCTCGGGAGGAGTGTTGCAACTGAGTCCTTGGGAATGGTCACCAGAGTCGACAGCTCTCTAGATCAACACCCTAACATGTGCAAGACGCACACGTCAGAATGCGTCCCAAGATAGCCTCGTCTGGCTGTGAATTTCGTGAATACCCAACACACTCCAGACGGCACGTAGGTCCCACTACTCTCCACTCTAATCCTAAGTGTATACTCAAGCCTGTGTAATGGGCTTATCTCTCAGAAATCCCATCCCGCCAAACAGAAAACAGCACAGTGCAACACAGTATAATATACGAAATGTAAATGCTAACATGCCATAAATGCAGTAAAACAGCAATACAGTAAACAACAAATACAAGATAACAGTAAACACCCAAAGAAAGAAAAGCAAATAGGCGCTAGGATCGACTCGCTTAGGATGGACCAGCAGTAGGTCAACCTGTCCCCAGCAGAGTCGCCAGTTGTCGCTCCCGGGATTTTCATCCAAGTACAAACGCGAAAGTGGCACCGAAACAGAGTTGCCAGCATTGTGTATTTATCCCATGAGAGGGAAAGGAAACACCGCATAAACCTGAAGGAAAGGAAAGAGCATGGTCTTGCGACCAAGAGAACTGGGTTCGGGAGTCGGTTACGCGAGAGGAAGGTGTTAGCACCCCCTCGCGTCCATCGTACCTGATGGGATCCACGATTGCTTGTTTTGATCAAAGGGTGCAAAGAAAGATTGCTGGAAAAAAGAACTGAAAGAAAAAAAGGAGAAAGAATGGAAAAGGAACGAGAGACAAATGTAGGGAAAATAAAAGAAGTGCTCGCATGGGCCCTACCCCACTGCCTACGTATCTCATCGGGAGCATGAGAATTAGAGCGACGTAGTTCCCCTCACTAGGGATGGATTGTTTGTGTTTTTTAAGGAACGGCTAATGTTCTAGCTCAGGTGTTGCAGGCTCGCTGGTCCAAGTGCATTACCATCTTGCAAGAGAACGAGGAGGAGCACGTTCATACGTTGAGAATGAATGAGACGAGAAAAGAATTCCCGAAGGAAAGACGTTATTGTTTGTTTTTGTCTTTTAAGAGTTTTTTCATTTGTTTGCATATGATAGTGTATCTGAATCTTGGTCATTGGAATGTATACATTCTCACATTCCAAGATGGAATAATTAAGAAAGCACACTAAGGGTGAAGAAGACCCCCACATTTAGTTCCAATTGTCAAGGTTCAAACACACTAGCATACTTGTGCTTATTAAGTGTTTTTGTTAATTATGAAATGAAGAAGTGTTTTTTATTATTTGTATCTTCAACAAGTATTGCATTTAAGTCCCTCATACAAGATCAAATGTTTAACACATTGACCCAAGATGGGCTATATGCTACACATTCTAAGATAATAAGAGAAGACCCCTTATAATCTTTTCTTTATATGAAAGGCCTAAATGCAATAAATTCCTACCTTTATTAGATATTTTGAATTTTCTTTGAGATGAGAAAAGAGACTCAAGAGAGGAGAAAGGTAAAAATCTACATGGACTAAGACTCAATCCTAATTGATTAGTTAAGGGAGTGATCCTAAGGGTTTGTGAGGTTTAAACCTAAAGTCTAAAGAAAGAATGAATTAAACAATTCACTTCTAAAGTTGAAGATGAATTGTAATTCAAAAAGGAAAGTGATGAGTTATTAAAAGAAAGCACATAAGTGCTTAACAAAACACAAGATGGAATTGTAAAAGAGAAAGGATAGAAGTTTGAATGTGGATTCCTTATCCACACTCAATTGCAACTTACCAAAGCCCCTACATGGTTAGTAAACATGTATAAGAAGTATAAGAAGTAAAAGAACATTTAATGCACCATAAAGCCCAAAAGAATAAGTTGAAAGATCAAATCCTATTAGTCACAACCAGAATGTACATCATATGGAAACCAAAAGATTATCATCATGCAAGTCCAAGTGGATAAGCAACAAACATCATCCATGGCATTAGAACATGTTATCATAAGAAAAGGGAGATGAAAGATGAAAAGAAAGAGAAGAAACATGCATAAATGGAACATGTAATCCAAGGATCAGAATTGAAATGAAATGAAAAATGATTCACAAACATCTCACAAGTATTCATGAAGCAATTATCAAGACAATCAAGAGGTAAAAGGAGAAGTAGAATTGAAATGGAAATTCAAAAGAAAACACAAGTACTTCATACTAAGGATACACAAAGTTCAAATGAAAGTGAACATGCAACGATGACACATAATATATACCAATGACCTATAATGTCACATGAATAGCTCATTCAAATATGCAAATGATCATGCAATTATGCACAAAAGAAAACATGTAAACATGCACAAAGATTACAAGGATATGACATGTTATTATGCTTCAAGTGTAATGCTTTAAGCAAAAAATCAAATGGGTTCATGAAAATTATTCAAGCATGATTTTGAGATACAAAAATCAGAAATGAATCACATATCAAAGTAGCATGCAAAAATCAAGGCAAAATGCCTTCATACAAAGCATTTAGGTCAAATTGGATGCACATGCAAAGTATTACAAAAATGAACACCAAGACATGTCATAAAATGTCCTAAAAAATCAAATAAAAATCATATGACATACTTCAAGGTATTAATGACTCAATTCAAAAAGAAGCAAAGCAAAACCATTTACAATGATCAAGAACAAAATTAAACAAAATCATGTATCATCAATGGAATGCACACAAATAAAAAATTCAAAGAAAATATGCAACAGGGGAAAAAATGTCATAAAATCAGAAAATAAAATCATCAAAAATTTTATAAATGTTTTAGTGATGTTCATGAATTTTTATGGAATTTTATGATGCTATTTGGTATTTTTAAAAATTAAAAAGCAAACGTGTATGAAAAATGGAAAAATAAAATGAAATGGAAAAAGGAATGGGGGTGCAAGCATAGCAAATATCCAGTTTAACATGTTTGGGCCTTGGAAATACAAGGTGCGAATAGCAATTCAGCTTAAGTCCAATTACGCGCATAACATGATAACAAGCATGTACACTCAGTCAACACAAGGTCAAATCAATCACA
Source organism: Lathyrus tuberosus (assembly GCA_022829125.1). Lineage (NCBI taxonomy): Eukaryota > Viridiplantae > Streptophyta > Magnoliopsida > Fabales > Fabaceae > Lathyrus > Lathyrus tuberosus. The sequence goes on from JALAZF010000153.1 coordinate 2,104,920, forward strand.
GCCGTCAGATTAAGTCAAGTCAAACAAGCAGTCAAAGTATACATCATCAACACACACGCGCGATGGAACACATAACATACCATACACTGCACCACATAAAGTTTAATTGAGTTCAGAAAATTGGCACGTGAGAAGCACATGTATTTTAATGTGCTGGCATGCTTTAGACCACACGATGATGCAAAATCAACGGGCATGATTAAAACCCACACAAACCCTAGCAATAACAGTCACCGGCCGGAGATGACCTCCAGTCATCTTCTCCGGCCAATAGCCACCACCTGCAAACTCACACGCTCATGGAAACACACAAATCGCATACCAAATTGAAGCTGAACTTATGTAGATCAAGAATATGCTCATAAAAACCACGAAGCATGCACACATAGCAAGAACAGAGGATATGAATTTGTGCCCTAAGTTTTGCAACTACGCCTTTAGAAGGCCTATCAACTAGCCGGAGTTAGGAATGCTTCTATTAAGCTCATATAAACAAGAAACACATGAAAATGAACAGAAATCGTGCCATACGAGTTCAAGAGCTCAAACCTGAAATTGATGAAGCCTTGAATACACAAGAATACCAGAGAAAAATGCTTCTTCCTTGAGCTTTACTTGGCCAAATAAAGGCTTAACTGAAGTGGTTGATGATGATTCAGTGGAGATGAATGAAATCCAAGCTTCAAAACAGTTGCTCTTTGGTGAAATTGAGAGAGAATCAAAGAAGATTTAGGAGGAGGATGAATAATGTGAGCTCGAAAATCCTTTGCAATGGAGAGATTGAGAGTAAAGCAGAGAGAGTTTTGGAGAGAATGTGGAAAAAATGAAGTTAGAAATTGAAGTTAGAGAGTGGAGCTTCTATTTATAATGTGAGTTAACCATGGTTTAGTGAGTTGGTTAGAGTGAGTCAAGGTGGTTAAACTGAGTCATCCCTAACTAACTGAGTCAAGTTAGTTAGGGGACGATTTATCAAGGGCTATTCTATGGTGAGGTGGATGTTTAGAGTGTTATGGTGAGGTGGATGTTTAGAGTGTGGCAGCAAGAGAAACTTGCTTCGCAAGTTTTTGTTCTTCCTCTTTAGTGTATAATGATCATGAGCAGCACGTGCAAGTAAGAATTTGTTGGTTCAAATGAGGAAAAGTGGCAGTGTGGAATATGTATACACATTGTGAAACAGCAACAACACTTGCTTTTGGCATTTTGGTGACAGTTGGAAACATGGTGATTTGATGATGTTTTTCTCCCTATTTAATGGATGATTTAATGAGTTCTTGGAGACATTGGAAAGAGGAGATGTAATAGGACAACTTTGATATGAAAATTGAATTTAAATGAGGTTTGGAATAAGTTGCCAAATGACTTAAAACAGTCACATTTGGAACTGCTACCAAGGCGTGGCAATAAGGTTGGTTGATGAGGCAAACATGGCATGGAATCTCAACATGATCATAGCAACTTGGACTCACGATATCTACTTCATAGCTTGATCAAATCAACTTTTGCCCAACATGAAACTTGAAGAGGACACTACAAGGAACATTTTTGATGTTGACAAGTTTTGCAAATGAAGCCTCTAACCTTGAGAAAAATAGGTGTACATTTGGCCCACCAACTGTTTGCAAAAAGGACATGCGCGTGACCTGAAAATCCTTGGTCACGACCTAGTTTTGAACCTACTTTGCCCAAACTTTGGTTAATCATATCTCACTCAATTTTTACCCAATGGGGATGTTCTACACATGGATTTGAAGCTTAAAGCAAGACCTTTTGTTGTGGCCGAGTGGAATTTTCATTTGAGGCTTCAATTTTAAATGGACTTGGTTCAAACTCTGATGCAAAATGGTCCAAAATTACTATTTTTGGAAACCCTACTTCTTCCAAAAATGGCAACTTTCCACATCTTGATTTCTTTCATGATTCCTTTGGAGTTTCTTGATCAAATTTTGTACATTGGACACATATAACATGAATTTCATGATTTTGGGCTCAAAAAGTCAAGAGTTGACTTTTTCCTCTGATTATTTGACTTGACCCCAATTTCTCTGATTTTTTATCTTTCTTCCAATTGAACCACTTCTAAAACCAATTGAGAGGTAATTTTCCACATACATACACTTAAGGACATGTAGAATACCATGACAACAAGTTTTGTCCAAAAAATCAGAGATTCCCTGATTTTATTAGAAACCCTAGTTTTGGCACCCTCTGGTTAGGAGGGAAAAGTGCAGTGTATCCTCTTAAAGGATGATGGGATATGCCACTTGAGGGTGACTTTGGATCAATGAGCTATCTCTTTTTAGGGTTTTCCTTCAGTTTTTGAACCTCTTGCATGATGAAGTATGTATTGTTTCAATCTCCCATTGGATCTCACTTCCTTGAGATTGTGGATGATCAATTGAGATAGTATGAGAAATGAGAGATCCCTTGGCTTGCCTTGAGGCAACTTGATTGACCTTTTTGTGCTTTGAATGATCCCTTGAATGTCCACCTTCCACCTGATCACATGCCTTTATGGTAAGAGGGATGCTATGCTTCATTTTTCTATGTGAAAGATGCAATGCAATGCTATTGAGGTGGATATGATATGATAAATGATAATGCTATGCTATGATGACAAAAAGGGAGAGCAAATTTTGGGGTATTACACAATTCATCATTGATTTTGAGTTATAGTTAGATCAAAATGGCTGAAAACATGAAATGTCACTTTTTCCAACACTTAATGAAATTTTCACTAAGTCGGAATCTGTTTCACTTTTTCCAGAATTTGTTTCACTTTTTCCAACATATGTGGGATCATAGTTTGTCTTGGATCCAAAAAATTTCAAGATAAACTATGATCACACATATGTTGTATCATATGAGAGCTTTCCAAAATGGCCAAGAACCCCATGAAATTCCATTTGAGCTAAGAGTTATGACAGTGGCAATATGCCTTGCTGCAACTGTCATAACTAGGCAGATTTGTGTATTTTGTTCGATTTGAGCAATTTGTGCAAATGACAAACAAGTTTAACCATCTGAACACCTCAGGGAGAGACCAAGAAGGGACAAACACTGATCCATAAGCTTCCAAAGTCTTTGGAACTAAAAATAGCATGCCAAACCTAAAAAACCCTAAAGAGGGGACAAGACTCCAATTTTGTTTTGGAGCATTCAATGGATGCACCAAGGTGGCATGAGCCGAGCCTTTTGCAACTGAATGAGTCAAGGATGATCTCTGAACCAAGGGACAATATGATTGTGCTCTAACCTCTAGTCAATGGCTAGAGGAGACTTGGATTCCTATTGATCAACATTTGCCAAACCTCTGCAGCAGTTGCCATTCACTATTGCAACCAAAACAAACTTGCTCTACTATAAATAGAGCTCATTTGTGCTCAGCTTAAGTACACTAAAGCACTACAACACTTGCTTTCCTCAAAATCTCTTTTTCTAGGAAAAAATGCCTTCTTTAGCAAGGTAACTCTGAGTTTTTGAGTTAGAGAGAAATTCCATCATAGCTCATGATCCAAACACATCCAATATGTCATATCTAAGTTGTCCAAACTCTCACAAGTGACCTGTAACACCAAAACCTCAAAGTCCCTCCTCAAAACCTCAAAATATGACTTTTTTGCATTTTTCAAGCCATGTCTTGATTCAGTCACTTTCAAAACCAGATAAAGTCTCAAACACACTCCAAATATCATCCTTGAAATGTCCGAAATGGTTCCCCACATCTGGAACACCATTTGAGAGAGTTGCTATTTTGGTCACTTTTTCCCCTTTTGCAAGAAAGGGCCAGTTTCCATTCCTGAGGTTTCCAGCTGATTCCAATCATCCTAAAAGCTTCTAAGGGATCATTTGAGAGTGTTCAAAGCATCAAAACATTTCTGGAATAAGGCACTTGACAGATTGCCCAAAAAGCTCCCAAAGAGGTAAGCATCTCAACTTGAACACTTTAAAATATGCATTACTTTGAAGTCCACTGATCATACACATCTCATACATGTTATGTATGTTGTGTTTGGACCACTTCATCATGTTCATGCCTGTACCATGAGGTAGCATAGTAAATGCAAATGGAGGCCTATTTCAAAACCACTATCGGGTTTTAAAATTGGGACCTCATCTGAGAAAACCACCACCGCCATTGGATTCCTTGTGAAATTCTAGGCAGGATAGACCTAAATTTTCTCCCAATTCATGGAGAAATGAGAAAGTTACAAGCTTCACGTTTTTGGCCAAAAATCTTGCCTTGCCTTGCCTTGGCCAAGCCAAAAACAAGGCAAACCTTGTATATTTATGGTTGGGGTTTGATACACGGATGTATCACCATCCTAGTGGTAGGACACGCGCAATGCACACAAGAGGTCTGGGGTTCGAATCCCCCTCGCCCCAGATCCTCTTTTTTACCACTTTTTCATATTTTATTATTTTTCTTATTATTTTTAATGATTTGAAAAATTAATAACTCCCTCAATTTTAATTATTTTTTTATTGGTTCTTTTTGCGAAAAATCACAAAAATGTTGAAATATTTTATTCCACAGAAAAATCAAATTTATATTATTTATTTAATATAGTTGGTATTTTTATGAATAAATTCATTTTTAATTATTTTTAAACATTTTAAAAGTGAATATTCATCTTGAAAAATCAAAACCAAATGAATTTTAATTCATCTTTTGATTAAAACCTCATTTTTCAAACCTTAACCCAAAATCACAAGTTGTTTATTCAAGCTTATTTGATATTTTATCATTTTTTATTGATTTTCTTTAAGAATTCACTTTTACAAATGATGAAATTAGGGTTTTGATCGATTCCACCCTCATCAATCATTTTCAAACACTCATGGGCCTCTATTAGAGTGTAAGACCCATCCCCTTTGTAAATACACCACTTTTTGGGCCTTAGTCATTGTATAAGTCCCACTGTATTTTCAAAAACAACGGCGCAATCGTCGCCTTTTTAACAAAACCAATTGGGCCTCTCCTCGAGCTATAAGTCCCATTCCTTTTCAAAAACAAAAAAATTTGGGCCTCTAATAGAGTGTAAGACCCAATCCCTTTTTAACCAAAACCATTTTGGGCCTCAGACATGTATAAGTCCCTCTGCGTTAAAAGAAAAATCTCGGCGCAATCGCCAGTTCAAAAATCAAATCATCTGGGGCTACTCTCGTGTTGTAAGCCCTATTTCTTTTCTTTTAAAAATATTTGGGCCTCTAAGAGAGTGTAAGACCCAATCCCCTTGTACATAAAAACTTTTTGGGCCACACGTATTGTATAAGTCCCTCTGTACAGTTTTTAAAACAACGGTGCGATCATGGTTAAAACTTGGGCCTCTCCTTGAGCTGTAAGCCCCAACAATATTTTCAAAGCACTTTATCCTTTGATTTTGAATTAAAATATATGTTGTCATCAAAACTTTCTTTAATTTCTTTGTTGAACAACTAACCAAATAGCATGGAAGCTCTACAACGGGTAAGTGTTTAACCGCTTTCATATGTATATAAATTGTATTGTGGGGTTATTTCACTGTAAGTCTTCTTTCACATCCTTTTATATACTTGTCACATATCCACTGTGTAATACTAGTATAGTTATATAGAGTTTTCCCCGACAACTACGTCTAGAACTAGGTAAAGCCATGTTGGTCACTCTTAAATACAAACAAAACTAGATCCCCCGTAGGATCCAGATACAGTCTTCCCTCCTCTTGGGGTTAAACAATATGGAACAAAGAGAAAGGCAGTATTCTCGGTGAACCTTTTCTCAGACTGTCACCCTTAGAAATCATCAAAGAAACTCTAACTCTCCAGAGACGATCTTTTCTCCATGAATGTCATCTCTTGAGTTTCTTCCAAATCCTCGAACTTTCCTGGAATGATCTCTTCTAGGTGAATTGAATTTCTTGAACTTCTCTTGGTTTGGGGACCCACATGCTTCCTAAAAGCATCCCCGCCTCCTCTTGGGCGTTGTACAAGGACCCTTCGGCTTCTTAGAAGTTCTCATGCCTTCTCTTGGGCTTAATACAAGGACCCTGACGACCTCTTAAAGGTATAAGACAGAACTTAGTCATCCTTTGCTAGAGCAGTCTTTCCCGCGTCAAAACTCTGACCATTGTAGGGTTGATACTCATCCCTTAATGCACGTGCCTCCTCTTGGGCATTGTACAAAAGATAAAACTCTAGACTTGGACAGTCTAAACCTCTTGAGTCTCAAAGACATTCTCAAGTTCCTTTCAAACATAGGAAGAAATACCAATCACTCTGGATCAATCTCCAGCAGAAACCCGGTCTCTCTCATGAGAGTTACCCACACTTTGACCCGCTTCAGGATCTCAATAATCCTCAGCAGTAAGACAGCCTCCTCTTGGGCTTTGTACAAATGATTCTCCCCGGCGGAGCTAACCTTTTCAGACTCTCTTATTGAGTCAACTTTTAGCCTCTATCTCGGGCTTCGTACGAGATAGAAAAACAATCTCTTGTTGAGTATAAAAGATTCTCTTGTTGAGTCAACTTTTAGCCTCCGTTTTGGGCTTTGTACAAGACAGATAGAAAAACGCTCTCTTGTTGAGTATAAAAGATTCTCTTGTTGAGTTAACTTTTAGCCTCTGTCTTAGGCTTTATATAAGACAGATAGTAAAACACTCTCTTGCTGAGTATAAAAGACTCTCTTGTTGAGTCAAACCCTTTTTAGCCTCCGTCTTGGGCTTTGTACAAGACATAGAAATACACTCTCTTGTTGAGTATAAAAGACTCTCTTGTTGAGTCAATCTCCTTTTAGCCTCAATCTCGGGCTTCGTACGAGACCACAAAACACTCTCTTGTTGAGTATAAAAGACTCTCTTATTGAGTCAATCTCCTTTTAATCTTAATCTCGGGCTTCGTACGAGACCACAAATCACTCTCTTGTTGAGTATAAAAGACTCTCTTGTTGAGTCAATCAACCTTCAGACTCTCTTGTTGAATCAATCACTTGTTCAAGACTCTCTTGTTGAGTCAACATTTTTAGCCTCCGTCTTGGCCTTTATACAGGACAGATAAAAGTACTCTCTTGTTGAGTCAAACCCTTTCAGCCTCCATCTTAGGCTTTACACAAGATACATTCTCCCCAATGGAGTCAAAATCCCTTTTAGCCTCAATCTTGGGCTTTGTACAAGACGGAAAGAACATTTTCCTCCTGAAAAGTCAAACTTCTAGCCTCCTCTTAGGCTTTGTATAAAGAAAACCCCGGTTGAGTCAATCAACCTTTTAGCATCAAATGTGTGCCTTGCTCACAGCATACGAACATCAACAACTCCTCTTTAGAGATGACAAAATCTCTCTCCCCCAAAACCCTTTAGCTTCATATCTTAGGCTTTGAACAAGATACAAACCACCTTTAGCTTCATGTCTTGGGCTTTGAAAAAGACACCAAAATAATCGCTTTCCTTCCATAGAATAGGAGGACCAATGATCGCTCTGATTTCCCTGTTTCGGGAATACGTAGGCATAAGATTGCAAAAATCTTGGCGAGCATACTAATCAAAAACCCAAAATCCTGTACCTTCATACATCAATCGAAAAGCATTAGACATAACACCTTACCAATAGCCTAGACACTGTTTTTAAGCAAATAACCCTAAAGAATAACCCCCCTGTTTTGATAGCATCAGTAAACCAACAGTTTTGATTGTTCAACCTCAGTTTGCAAGCCGGGTTAATTGGAGACATCTATTTCCCTTCCTTAATAAGCTTCACAGGATAAAAAATGAATCAAACTGTAGTACCAAAGCGATAGTGATTCGAAACCACAAAAATCGCGCTACGCCCAGCAAGTCTAGCATTAAATCTTTTCCCATCAAATGGTGTCTCCCTAGTAAAACTTTGTGAGAAGTTTGATGAAGACCGCTACAAATAGCGTTCCTTGTCGAGGAAGGAACTCGACAAGAAAAACTGAGACCAGTTCCCTGGCTGAAAACCAGGATCGAGGGGAAGTTTATTTTCAGAAGAAACTGAGACCAGTTCCATGGCTGAAGACCAGGATCGAGGGGAAGTTTATTTCTTCAAGAAAACTATGACCAGTTCCATGGCTAAAGACCAGGATCGGGGGGAAGTTTTATCCTTTTCTAAGTAACATCGCTTAGCAAAAGAAGATGAAAGAGTAAACCGCTACCATTCATAACCACGGTCAAAATTTTGGGTATTCCGATATTTAATCCTCTTTTACCTTGAATGTCCGAACGTCTTCGCCATTCACACCTTCAGGTCCAAGAAGATTAAATAGAGGCATCTGTCATACCCCAAATTTTGACCACAAGATTTCCCATCATTGTGCAAATCATTACTACAATATGGATGTACCTTCATGCTTCATCAATCCTCTAAAAGATTGTTTTTCTGCTAATGGGACTGTGTGCGATGCCGCATCTGGAAAGATTGAGTATACACCTAAGATAAGTGATGGCACTAGACGGGTAATCTTACAGGGAGTGACTCCCAAATAAGAGGTCCCGGTTGACCATCGAATCAGTGGAGATGCGCTTTGCGGATTCAATGCCTATACGACTTCGGTTGTTGAAAGCAGATTGTTCGATTGGGTTATCTGAGAAGTTGGGGATTTTAGTAGACTGAAACCATGTTACTATTTTGTAGTGCAGAAGCTATCGGAAATAGTTGTCACGCGATACTACCCTCATTTGAGATTACTCTAAGATACTGCAGCTTGCTCAGGTGATTCCAGCCTGCTGTTGTTATCCCAAGAGGGGTCAATGATTTTAAGGACAGGTACAAAAAATCACCAGTATAAACCTTTGGGGATGGGTAGAGCCTTGACTTCATGACACCGAACCTTTGACCCCTTGTTTTTTCTATGTTTTTGTATGTTGCATTCATGCATTCATATCATTAAAAAACATTAATCAAAAGAAAAAAAATCTTCTCTTCTAGTCTCTCTTTTTCAAATTAAACTAAGACAATGATTGCAAATATCAGAAAAGAGATTGTGTTATGGATTTCAGTAGAAGGAGAACTCACAAGTACACCTTCAAGGTTCCAAAACTAGAGGATTTAAGAGGTTTGGCGAGGATGATCACCAACCCTGATACTTTTAGAGCCAAGTACGGAGGACTGCTGTCTCTGTTAAGGGTCCATGTAATTGAGGGAATCCTTTCTATGATCATTCAGTTTTACGATCCGGTCTATCACTGTTTCACATTCCCAGATTATCAACTAACACCAACACTGGAGGAGTACTCTCACCTGACTGATTTACATATCACTGATCAAGCTCCCTTTTCTAGACTGGAAGAAATTCCAAAGGATAAGACCATTGCAAGAGCAATTTATTTGGAGGAGTCAGAAGTTCGGACTCACATGACCACTAAGGGTGGAATCAAAGGTTTGTCAGACCAGTTTTTGATAAAGAAAGCCATGTACTTTACCAGTATAGGGAACGTGGCCGCTTTCGAGAGCATCTTGGTTTTGCTCACCTACGGGTTATTTTTGTTTCCCAACATCAATAACTTCGTAGATATCAACGCCATTAAGATATTTTTTATTGGAAACCTCGTACCAACCTTGCTCGCCGATGCGTATCATTCTGTACACCTAAGGAATTTGTACAGCAGAGGAATGATCACGTGCTGTGTACCCCTGCTATACAAATGGTTCATTTCCCACTTGCCCAAGTCTGCTGCATTTTGGGATCCTAAGAATACTTTACTTTGGTCGCAGAGAATCATGTCTCTTACCAACTCTAACATCGACTGGTACAATCGAATCTATGATGGGATCAGAATCATTGACCGTTGTGGAAACTTCCCTAATGTACCCCTCATAGGAATTAAAGGAGGAATCAATTATCATCCAGTTTAGTTTGTCGTCAATTTGGATACCCGATGAGGCATGTCCCGCGTAATGCTCATCTGGAAGGTCTTTTCTTCAAGGAAGGAGAAAATGACAGAGCACTAACGACAGAAATAGTGCATGCTTGGAAACATGTTCACAGGAAAGGAAGAGAGTCTCTAGGGAAACCAGACTGTGTCTCGGTGGAACCTTATCTCCACTGGATACAAACTAGAGCTCTCAAACTGATGATGCTTTACCCTCGTCAAGAAGTTCTTTCGTTAAAGGACACTGTTCTTTATTTTGTGTCAGATACGGAAAAACTTCAGGTTACTCTCAACAGAGTTCAACAGGAGAAGAAGTCTTGGAAGAACAAGTATCGTATTCTCAATGTGGAGTGTAATAAAATACAGCAACTGTTAAAAGAAAAGGATGCTCTAATTGAGATTTTAGAGCAACATGCTATGGAGAATCAAGAAGACCAAAGGAATTTGCTTGCTTCTTTCACCTGGCAAAGGAATGACAACCCAACAACGGCTCGAGAGCCCCGGTCAAAGAAAAGGAAAGTACCAGAACCAGCACCTGAGCCCTCCTCAGAGAGGACTCAGGATCTATTAGCTTAGACATTTCCTTTTACAGCACTATGTAAATTACTGTATTTCCATTCCGCAATCTTTGAATTCAATAAAACGGGGTTATCCCCACTGTTTGATATTTGCAATCTAATTGTCGAAGTTTATTTTGATTAAATAAAAAAAATTAATTAATATAATCATTGCATATCATTCATCATTCTCACGTAACGCATTCTTCTTACCTACGAATCTCACGTTTGTGTCTCGATTCTAGAGTCAAACTGTCTCATTCGTACAATACTCGGGCCGGTCAACAAAAGAAAATGGGTAATCTCGAGGAAGAAAATAGAGAGTTGAGAGAAGAACTCGACGCTTTGAAAGAGGATCTGAGAAAGCTTCACAATGATATGCAAGCTCTGGCAGCAGCCCAGATGCAACAACAAAGGACCGTGATCTCAGAGATCACATCTACGCCCATAGTGGAAAAGTATGATCCTCGATATACCATGCCTAAAGATCGTCCCTGGGGCATGCCACTCAACTATATCCCGGAAGGATATATTTCGCCGATCTCAAAAGATCTGGAACTGCAGGACGAACTGCTGGGCCTAAAGGTTACAAACTTTGGGAAAGCGAAGATGCTAGGGGCATGATAGCAACTCCTGAAGGTTACAAACTTCGGGAGAGGGAAGTACCAAGAGTAACTGTCATAATGACTATACCACAACCCGTGGTACACACTGACCCGGAAGGACAGATTCCACAGATACCGTCTGGTGGAAACGAAAGTATGGACGAGAGAATGAGGGAATTCTAGGAACAGTTCCTGGAGATGCAGAAAGAACAGCAAGCCATTCGCGGTCAGGATCTATTTAGAAAGGACGCCGTTGACCTTTGTCTGGTCCCCAATGTGAAAGTTCCGCACAAGTTCAAGGTGCCTGAATTTGAAAAGTACAAGAGTAACTCTTGCCCTCAAAGTCACCTGGTGATGTACGCACGGAGGATGTCAACTCAGACAGAAAACCAACAGCTACTGATCCACTATTTCCAGGATAGTTTAACTGGTGCCGCACTCAAATGGTACATGGGGTTAAACCGTAGTAAGATCGTGACTTTCAGAGATCTTGGCAATGCCTTCGTTAAACAATATAAGTATAATCTGGACATGGCACCGGACAGAGGTCAACTGAGAGCCATGTCACAGAAGGATAAAGAGACGTTTAAGGAGTACACTCAGAGATGGCGTGAAATTGCCGCCCATATTTTTCCACCTCTTGAGGAAAAATAGATGACAAAGATCTTCTTGAAAACCTTGAGCTCATTTTACTACGACAGAATGGTTGCCAGTGCGCCCAACAATTTCACTGAAATGGTCGGCATGGGAGTTCGTCTTGAGGAAGCAGTCCGAGAAGGACATTTAGTAAAAGACGCTGGACCATCAAGCAGTACCAAAAGATATGGTAGTGCTCTCCCTAAGAAAAAAGAGCAAGATATTGGCAATATCTCTCTCGGAAAGCAAAGGCGACGGTACCAACCAGTAGCAGCTGTGACTCCTGCTATTAACCCTGCGCCTGTTCCTACGTATCAACCTCAGGTTGCTCAAAGCCAACCGAATCAACAACAATATCAGCAAAGGACGCAACAGCCTCTTCAACAGGCTCGACCTCCGTATAACAACAATCGTACAATGCGGCCACTAAGGTTTGACCCTATACCCTTGTTGTATGCAAAAACTGTTTCCATTATTACTGGTCAAGGGGCACGTCCAGACCAGGTCTCCTCTTCCAATATCGGAGAAACAACCTTTTTGGTTCAAAGCGGATCAGACATGCCCTTACCATCAAGGAGGACCAGGGCATAACATAGAAGACTATCTCAGTTTCAAATCCGACGCACAGAAACTTGTTAGGGGCAGGGTCTTATCCTTCAAGGATACAAATCCTAAGGTTCAGACGAACCCACTGCCTCAACACGAGAAAGCTATGGTAAATTTGATAGAGGGAGAATCTAACCACAGCTATCAAATTCATGATGTACTCTTATTGAGGGCCAACCTGGTCAAAATACATCACAGACAGAGCGGATACAGGCACGTACCATCTCATAACTATCATCAGTGTGATATCTGCTCTAAGAACAATCAAGGATGTTCTGTGGTGCAATCAGCTCTGCAGGAACAATTGGATCTCAGATGGATCCAAGAGCACCGAACTCGTGAAGTCAACATGACTTATACGGATTCCAACATCATTGAAAACCACAATATCCTGGCGATGAATGTCAACTTGGTGGCAATGCACTCAAGGAAAAGCCAACATCATAATCTGCCACGGCACGATTACGATTCCTGTCCTATCTGCTCAATAAATAATCATGGATGCTCTTTTGTACAAGAGGCCCTCTACCGTCAGATGGATCTTGGATGGATTCAGGATTACCGCGATAGAAATCAATATCAAGTGAATAAGATTCAAATCTTTGATATTCGCTTGATGAATACCAGCTTGGTGGAGTTACATGCTAAGCAGGTCCAGCTCATTTTTATGAATTTGCATAATTATCAGAACTGTAGGGATGTCGTGAGAGCGACCAAGGATGTGCTCTCATTCAAAGGACACTGCAATACTTGTTAAACCACTGGTGGCTTCTGATCTATTTAGATGAAGACACATAACAAGTCAGTGTGATTAATGGTAATCCTACTAGGCATCAAAGTCAGGATGTTCGATCAATGGAAACAGATTTAGTGAGGTTACACTGCATACAAAGCGGCGTGGCCAGGTGCCACCACACAACTATGAACGTTGTAGAGTTTGCTCAGAAGATAATCAAGGATGTTACCTCGTGCGAGCAACCCTTCAAAGTCAATTGGATCACAAAGAGATTCGACCGTGTCCAAATTTTGGGTCAATTAATCTGATGCCAGACTATTTCGCTGATCAAATCAAGGACGTTGTTGTAAGCTCTGATCATAAAAGGACCAGGGATGTTTGTACCATCATCCCTTTACTTGACGAATCGAAGGTTCCCAACCAGGAACTGATTAAAATTACTTACAATGGTCAGAAGAATCATAAGGCTCCTGTAGTTATCTATCACCAGGACTATTACCGTATGAATCAACTAAGCTTATCCCTTACAAATACGGTGCGACAACAATTGAGAATGGAAAGGAAACTTCATTACCCTCCATCGTGAATATTGCAGATGTCAGTCGAGTAACACGGAGCAGTCGAATCTTTAACCGAGGAGTTAGAGAACCTACCAGAGAAAAATAACCTCAAACGGAAGTTCCTGATCAACCAGTCGGTCAATCTAATAATCCCGACCTTTCAAAGAACAGCGATGAGATGATGAAGCTCATCCAGAAGAGTGAATACAACATTGTTGATCAACTGTTGCAAACTCCTTCAAAAATCTTTGTGCTATCACTTTTACTCAGTTCTGAAGCTCACAGGGAAGCTCTATAGAAAATCTTAGAGCAAGCCTTTGGGGAACAAGATGTAACAATCAGGAAGTTTGATAGCATCGTCTCTAACATCACTTCCTGCAATAACTTGGGATTCAGTGATGAGGAACTGCCAGAAGAGGGCCCAAATCATAACATGGCACTCAATATTACAGTCAACTGCCAGGACGATACTTTAGCCAGCGTACTGGTAGATATCAGATCGGCTCTAAATGTTATGCCGAAGTCAACTCTAATGCGACTATCATTCAAAGGATCTCCGATGGGAGGCAGTGAGGTCACCGTCAAAGCATTAGACGGATCTCGGAAAACAGTTATTGGCGAAGTCGACCTTCCCATAACTATCGGTCCTCACACGTTCCAAGTCACTTTCCAGGTCATGGACATCCGAGCAACATACAGCTATTTGTTAGAAAGACCTCGGATACACGAGGTTGGGGCAGTCACTTCGACACTTCACCAAAAGCTGAAGTTCATCAAGAATGACCAACTAGTCACAGTCTATGGAGAGCAAGCCTTGATCGTGAGCAACTTATCATCGTCCACTTGTGTAGAACCAGAGGAGGTTGTTGGAACCCAGTTCCAGGCACTTTCGGTGAGCCACGACAACCAATCAGAAGGAGGAACGTCGATTTCCTCGTACAAAGATGCTCTCGAAGCGATCAGAAGTAACAATACCAAAGGATGGGGACAACTTGTCATTCCTACTGACAACAAGAAAAAGAAAGGTCTTGGTTTTTCTTTAAACTGTACCCAGACTGCTACTAACAATGAAACTCTTCATCCCATGCAAAACTTCTTCCATAGTGAAAATTTCCTTCACCTAGTGTCTCAAGAAGTGCATACCATCAACGAGGGTGACTCCTCCGATACAGATGAAGAATGGAAGTCCTATCTTAACGAGGATGGTTATATGTCTCAGGAAGAGGTGCCTACGCCATTTTACTTTCCAGCACAGAGTCCGAGATATATACCAAGGTTAGACGTCAAAATGATATATGGAGATTGTGATCCGGAAGGATGTCGTGCTCCACCCAACTCATTAGAGGAAGACACTCTAATGAAAGACAACTTTGACCACGACTATTATGGCCTAATGGATGGCCTGCCTATCTGGCAGCCGTATCCAAGAGACTCGGGGCAAAAGAATCAACCCAACGATGCATATCAGTTGAGCATCATTGAAATGAATACATGCGTCCCCACCATGTCATAGGTTCAACACTCAGGGCATTCAGAAAACATCCAGCACGACGATGAATTTGCAAGGCTTGTCGGACTAAAGTTCATCAACTACGCTTTCCCAGAGGTCAACATCATCGAGAGGGATGACTCCTCCAGTTCCAAAGAAGTGTGGGACGCCTTAAGATAATCGAGTGGCAAGTATGGCTACTTGGTCAAGTACACCACTCCCAAAAACTCTCGTATCAGGCTCGAAGACATCCAGCCAACTGGATGGGGAGATTTACCTGAGAGTGCAAACACTGCGCAAAATACAACAGAAGAGCTCTCCTACGACCACTCTGCCTAGGAGACAGATTCCAATGATCCTGCTCCACCAGAAATCAACGTTATTTCTGAAGACAGACTGAGAAAGAGAATACTGGACTTTTTGATTCACCGAGGAGTTCGCTGCCAATGGTTTGCTGTCAATGTTCCGAAATTTGTTCATAAGTCGAAGTAATTGACGTCTTTACTTTAACCTTTGACCCTGCCCAGGTGAAACGGGTGTTTTTATAAGGCTCACTTTCTGTAAATGTACCTCTTCGCTTTGCCCAAAGCGACAAAGTTTTGTTTTATAGGGCCGTAGTTTCAAGAATCGATAAGATCATAATTAAAATAAACGTCGTTCTGTAATTTTCGCATTTATTGCTGTTTTCACTTTTCGCTTTTTTCAGAAAATGGTAATCCTAAAAAACAGCACAAATAATAAAAACAAGCAGTTTTCAGAAAATACACTGCACACACTCTTGCATTCTCTCTATCTCTTCTAAAAATAATCATTACCTTATGCAGATTGCTTGTTTTAAACCCCATTGAAACATATGATCCAATGCCTTCTCCCAACCTTGAATTCTTGGTATTTGAGGCTGAAGAAGAAGATGACGACGAAGTTCCAGAAGAGATCTCCCGATTACTCAGATAAGAGGAAAGGTCCATTAAACCTCACAAAGAGCCATTGGAAACAGTCAACTTGGGTTCAGAGGAGGAGAGAAAAGAAGTCAAGATTGGGGCACTGCTCAGTCCGACTGTCAAAGAAAGTTTGACAAAGCTTCTCAAAGAGTTTCCCGATGTATTCGCTTGGTCCTATCAGGACATGCCAGGGTTGGATACCAGCATCGTGGAACATCATCTAACATTACGATCAGAATGTCCGCCAGTAAAACAAAGACTAAGATGGACTCATCCAGACATGGCCATCAAAATAAAAGAGGAAGTACAGAAACAGATTGACGCGGGTTTCCTCGCCACATCAGAATATCCTCAATGGCTAGCCAACATAGTACCAGTTCTGAAAAAGGACGGAAAGGTCAGAATGTGTGTAGACTACAGGGATCTGAACAAATCCAGTCCAAAGGACGACTTTCCTTCACCGCACATTGATATGCTGGTAGACAGTACAGCAAAGTTCAAAGTTTTCTCCTTCATGGATGGATTCTCGGGCTATAATCAGATAAAAATGGCGCCAAAAGATAAGGAGAAAACTTCGTTCATTACCCCATGGGGTACCTTTTGTTACAAGGTAATGTCGTTCGGTTTAAGAAACGTCGGGGCAACCTATCACATGCTATGTACCCCTGCTATACAAATGGTTCATTTCTCATTTGCCAAAGTCTGCTGCATTTTGGGATCAAAAGAATACTTTACGTTGGTCGCAGAGAATCATGTCTCTTACCAACTCTGACATCGATTGGTACGATCGATTCTATGACAGGATAAGAATCATTGACCGTTGTGGAAACTTCCCTAATGTACCCCTCATAGGAATTAAAGGAGGAATTAACTATCATCCCGTTTTAGTTCGTCGTCATCTCGGATACCCGATGAGGCATGTCCCGCGTAATGTTCATCTGGAAGGTCTTTTTTTCAAGGATGGAGAAAATGACAGGGCACTAAAGACAGAAATAGTGCATGCCTGGAAACACGTTCATAGGAAAGGAAGAGAGTCTCTAGGAAAACCCAATTGTGTCTTGGTGGAACCTTATCTCCACTGGGTACAAACTAGAGCTCTCAAGCTAAGGATGCCTTACCCTCGTCAGGAAGTTCTTCCATTAAGGGACCATGTCCTTTACTTTATGTCTAATACGGAAAAACTACAGGTGACTCTCAACAAAGTTCAACAGGAGAAGAGGTCTTTGAAGAACAAGTACCGTATTCTCAATGTGGAGTGCAAGAAAATATAACAACTGTTAAAAGAAAAAGATGCTCTAACTGAGATTTTAGAGCAGCATGCTATAGAAAATCAGGATGACCAAAGGAATTTGCTCGCTCCTTTCACTTGGCTAAGGAATGACAACCCGACAACGGCTCAAGAGCCCCGGTCAAAGAAAAGGAAAATACCAGAAATAGCACCTGAGCTCCTGATAACGCAAAATTATATCGTGTATTTGACTTGACTTGCATGAATTTCTATTATGTTTTATTCGCTTTTTCCCGATTTATACTTTATATTACCCACATTTATTTATGTTTTTCAGGTACTCGAGTCGGATCAGAATTTATCGGAAAGTGAAGATTTAGTGAAGAATTAAAAAAGAATTGAAGAAGAAAAAGAAAATATAATGGAAAGAATTAAGAAGGAGAGGAAGAGGAAGAAAAGAAAAGAAGAAAAGAAAAATAAAAAAAATATAAAAGGAGGTGGGGCCCACCACACTCACAGCATGTGGCGCAAGCCACATGGAGAGGTGGCGCCCACCACCCAAGGAATGTGGCACCCGCCACTTGGTTTGTGAGAGAGGGAGAGGTGGCTTGCGCCACCTATTTCCCAGGAGATTAAATCTCCACTCTCCCTTATTTCTCTCTCCATCTTTCAGTCTTGCAAATACCCAGTTCTTCCGTCTGATTCTCACGCCACGCAAACGCCACTCAACCGAAGCTTCCGCATGCAAGTCCACTATAAATACAATCGAACTCCATTAAGGGGGTCGACTTTTCTTTTCCAGAATTTTCTTTCTTTAGTTTTTAGGCAGTTTTCTTTCACCGTGTAAACGTAATAGCTTTCCAGATCTTGGGGGCTATTACGAATTAGTTTTAGGATTTTATTTCTGCATTGAATTTCTGTACTTTGATTCGAAGCTTTCGGCCATATTAGAATTCAGCATCTATTTAATTCCAGGTTCTCTTGATCGTTTATTTTACTGTTTTTACTTTCTTATTAATTTGCTAGATCATGTTTAGTATTAAGTTTATTTATCGTAACTACGTGTTTGTTTTCATATCTATGTCTTTCTAAATATTCATGAGTCCGGCGTATGAGGACCGTCGTTACCGACGGGACTCGATAGAAAATAATAGGTGCAAACTTATGATTAAAACTCTATTTTGGTTTTAATTTCCAAGTCTAATTTAAATAGCTTTGTCACGAGAGTGAGAGGTTATTTAACATGATTTTGTCACGAGAGTGAGAAATTAATTAAGGTTAGAGCCGGCACTACGAGAGCGTAGGGGTCGAACTGGATAGTGGAAATTAGGCAACATATTTAAATACAGTGAGAGCGCTTTAGATACGTTTAGGATATTATTGGCCTTCAAAATATATTTCCTAGTTACCGGGCGAGCGAGAGTAAAATCTTGGGGTTAGGGAACATGACTATAGTTAATACCGCGAGAGCGTGAGGCGGAGTTTTTAAGTCGTTATATTCTACTGAACTAAGTTATAGTCGTAATCAGTACCCGAATTCTACAAAGTCCTTCGGGAACGCGGAATCCATATTCCGGTCTCTCTTTTCTATTATATTTTCTTATTTTTATTTTAGCTCTAGTCTTAGTTTCCCTTTAATCAAATATCATTAGCCTTAACTTTACAAAGCGACGATAGATTACAGTAGGTTGACATTGGTCTCTGTGGGTTCGACAATCTTTTATATTACTTCGATATTTCCGTGCACTTGCGGACGCATCAAGTTTTTGGCGCCGTTTCCGGGGACCAACAGTCAATATTGTTATTCCGTTGTTGCACCGTATAGACTACGGCACCCTTATCTCTATAACTATGTATCACCCAAATTTTCTCTATGATAACGCACAATATCTCTAGGAACAACATCCAAATTACCTCTATGATTACAACCCCCAGTATTTGGAGGAACCATACCACTCCCAAAATTTTGAGGAGCCGCACCAAAATTTTCTCTACAATTACCAACCGTAATACTCCCAATATTTTGAGGAACCGCAAGAATCTGTTAATTCCAACCTCGAAACATTAATGGAGGATTTCATTGAAACAACAAGTAATTCAAGGTTAGAATCTATGATTGAGCACTTTGTGGAGACACAAACTCTTCAGAATGAAGAGCTTAGAAGACAACAACTCGATACTTATGAAACCCTTAGGTAGATAAACACTATGATCGAGTCCCTCGCGACTCACACTGAGGCATTAGAGACTCAAATCTCCCTGCTTGCACAGTGTAGCAAGCGATTTTGGACGTGGTTCTTAAGCACTGTCGCTCTGGGGTACTACAGGACGATTCATTTTTTATCCTATTAAGCTGACTAAGGACGGGAAATAGATGTCTCCAATTAACCCTGCTTGCATACTGAGTTTAAACAGATGACTGTTGGTTTACAGATGCGGTTTAGATTGTGGGCTTCTCTCTGCTTATTTTGCTAAGAATGAAATGACGGGACTATGCTATTGGTAGGATGTTAGGACTGATGCTTTTCGATTGATGTATGAAGGTATGAGATTTTGGGTTTTTGATTAGTGTGCTCGCTAAGATTCTTTTGCAATCTTATGCCTACGTATTCCCGTTTAACAAAACAGGGAAATCAGAGCGATTGTAGTTCCTCCTATTCTATGGGAGGAAAAAGGTTGTTTTGGTGTCTTGTTCAAAGCCCAAGATGTGAAGCTAAAGATGGTTTGTATCTTGTTCAAAGCCCAAGATGTGAAGCTGAAGGGTCTATTTGTATCTTGTTCGAAGCCCAAGATGCGAAGCTGAAGGGTTTTGAATTTAGAGAGAATTTGTCACCTCTAAAGGGGGATATTTGGTCTGTTTGTCACAACTGTTGGGTGACTGATTATAAAGGAGAATTACTTTAACTGGGATATGTGAATCCAGCAATGCCATAATTTCCTTTATAGGGGAATTTTTAACCTGAAGGAGAAGACTTTAACTCAGTTTAGAGCAATGTAATCTTTCCTTAGGAATTTCTCATGCTAAAAGAGGGACAGTGGCATGGATGTAAATAATCTAGAGGCCTGCCGCTTATAGCAATTAGATGAAGGAAAAGGAGTTGTTGATGTTTGTATACTGTGAACGAGGCACAAATTTTGATGCTAAAAGGTTGATTGACTCAACCGGGGTTTCCTTATACAAAGCCTAAGAGGAGGCTACTGACCCAACAAGAGGGTGTTTTTATGTGTCTCATACAAAGTCCGAGAGAGAGAGGCTAAAAGGGTTTACTCAACAAGAAAGTGCTAACAAGTGACTGACTCAACAAGAGAATGCTTTTATATGTGTCTTGTACGAAGCCCAAGACGGAGGCTCAAAGGTTTTGACTCAACATGAGAATATTTTATACTCAACAAGAGAGTGTTTTTGTATCTCGTACAAAGCCCGAGATAGAGGCTGAAAGTGTTTGACTCAACAAGAGAGTCTTTGTATCTCGTACGAAGCCCGAGTGGAGGCTGAAGGTGAAGTGACTCAACAAGAGAGTCTTTCTATCTCGTACGAAGCCCGAGATGGAGGCTGAAAGGCTTTGACTCAACAAGAGAGTCTGAAAAGGTTAGCTCCACTAGGGAGAATCATTGTACAAAGCCCAAGAGGAGGCTAGTGTGCTGGTGACTATTTCAATTGAGTGACAGGTCCAGTATGTTGGATAAAAGAGAAAATCAGTTCTTATATGGGTAATGTTGTACTTTGGGACTGATCAGACGATCGGGGCTATTTCATGTTCTTTAAGGAAATGGAAAATCCAAAGGGTATTGAGACTGTCCAAGTCTACGGGTATTTTGAGAAATCGATTCACAGGTAGTGAATGACCTTTGTATGATGCCCAAGAGAAGGCTGGTATGTTAATGGATGAAGGTCAACCCATTAACTGGTCTGACACTTGACTCAGAAAGACAACTCTAGCAAATTGATGACTAGGTTATGTTCCTATACCTGTAGAGGTCTCTGGGTCCTTGTACTAAGCCCAAGAGAAGGCATGAGAGCTTTTAAGAAGCCAAAGGGTCCTTGTACAATGCCCAAGAGGAGGCGGGGATGCTTTTAAGAAGCCTGTGGGTCCCCAAACCCCAAGAAGTTCAAGACATGCCATTCACCGAGAATAGATCAAGCCAGGAAAGTCCGAGAATTTGGAAGAAACTCAAGAGATGCCATTCACAGAGAAAATATCATCCCTGGGGATTAGAGTCTCTTTGATGATTTCTAAGAGTGATAGTCTGAGAAAGGGTTCAACGAGAATGTTGCCTTTCACGTCTCCATATTGTTTAACCCCAAGAGGAGGGAAGACTATGCCTGGTAATCCTATGGGGATCCAGTTTTGTTTGTATTTAAGAGTGACCAACAGGGCTTTACCTAGTGCTAGACGTAGTTGCTAGGGAAAAATCTAAATAACTATACTAATATTACATAGTGGATATTTGACGAGTATATAAAAGTTTGTGAAAGAATACTTACAGTGAGCAGCCCCACAATACATGTTATATATATATATATGAAAGCGGATAAAGAAAGCGGGTAAACACTTACTCGGTTGTAGAGCTTCCATGATGTTTTGTTAGTTTGTTCAACAAAGAAAGCTTTGATAACAATATTATCTTCAAAATCAAAGGAGAAAGTGCTTTGAAAAGCTTGTTGGGGCTTACAGCTCAAGGAGAGGCCCAAGGTTTTATCAGTGATTGCACTGATGTTTTGAAATTGCACTGGGACTTATACAAGTGAATGAGGCCCAAAAAGGTTTTCTGTACAAAGGGATGGGTCTTATACTCTCTCAAGAGGCCCAAAGATTTATTTTTGTACTGGTGGTGGGGCTTACAGCTCAAGGAGAGGCCCAAGGTTTTATCAGTGATTGCACTGTTGTTTTGAATTTGTATAGAGGGACTTATACAAGTGACTGAGGCCCAAAAAGGTATTATGTACAAAGGGATGTGTCTTATACTCTCTCAAGAGGCCCAAAGGCGTTTAAAGAAAAAGAATGAGGCTTATAACACGAGGGTAGGCCCAGATGATTTGTTTTTGAATTGGCGATCGCGCCGAGATTTTTCTTTTAACGCAGAGGGACTTATACAATATTTGAGGCCCTAAAGTGTTTTGGTTAAAAGTGGATTGGGTCTTACACTCTATTAGAGGCCCAAAGTGTTTGAAAAAAGTTTGATGAGGGTTGAATTAATCAAAAACCCTAATTTGTTCCCAAAATGTATTTTAATTGAATAAAAATTCAATTAAAATGATCAAAATTGTTATACATGTGGAAAACAAATTGTGATCTTGGATTAATGTTTCAAAAATCAGGTTTTGATCCACAAAATGATTGGAAATCACTAAAATCTGAAAAATCAAGAAAGAGAAAATATTTTAAATGTCAAAAACAATTAAAATATTATTTCTTTACAAAAATATCAAGTATATGAAATAAATAATATTTTTGGGATTTTTTGGGAAAATAAAATATTTTAACATTTTTGTGAATTATTAAAAAAAGAATCAACTCAAAATCATTAAAACTCTAGGAGAAATTAATTTTTTAATCAATTAAATAAAATCACAAAATTCAAATTTTCAAAAAAGGTAACAAGAACAAGGGCAAGAACACGCGCCACCCTCTGTTTCTGTATATTTGCATTTTCTATCCAATATCACTGAATACTTGATTATATCATGCAATCTATATATCAATCTACTCGTTTCAACCTCACGATCATGTCTATGGTCTTTAATTTCATTTATTTTAAACATGGAATAAGAAATCAAAGAGAAACCTCAAGAACCCTAAAATTTGCATGAAGGTTCAGAAATTCCATACACGATTCAAACAATGCAATTGATTGAGGGAAAACACTCCATGCATGATTATGAACATATGGCCAAATTATTGTGCAGCAAAAAATGCATGGATCATAGAGTTAGAAGAGCTCATGCTTACCTCTTGCAGTTGGTGATCGTGTTTTGTGTTAGAGGTGTTACAGCTTGGTTCCAAGGTTATGGACAGCTTCCCTAGGTGCTATAGAGTGTGTCTGGGTGCTTGGAGTTGATTGAATTGGGCTGGAACTTGCTTTGGCACCTCAACTGCAAATCTGTCAAAGGCTTGAGCAGTTGGCTGGTGATTTTGTGATTTTGATGTTCCAATTGTTATGTGAGTGTTTGGATCACTTCTATACTATGTTTATGAGGTGTGTGTGTGATTGGTTTGGTTGGAATAGCTCTCAAACTCAAAACCCGATGGTGACTTGCTTTGGAAGGCAATTTTGGAGTGAAGAAGGAGATTTTGAGGAAAGCATCTGTTTGATGGCTTTGGTGTAGTGAAACTAATCAAAAATGAGCCCTATTTATAGTAGAGCAAGTTTGTTTTGCAAGGAATAGTGAATGGCAACTGCTGCATAGGTTTGGCCAATGTTGATCAATGAGAATCCAAGTCTCCTCTAGCCATTGACTAGAGGTTAAGGCACAGGTTGCTGGTCCCCTTGGTCTTGGATAAGTCTTGACTGAATTAAGTTGGAAATAGCTCAGTCCATGCCACCTTGGTGCATCCATTAAATGCTCCAACCCAAAATTGGAGTCTTGTCCCTCTTTTAGGTATTTCTAGGTTTGGCATGCTATTTTTGGTTCCAAAGACTTGGAAGGCTTGGGATCAGAGTTGGTTCCTCCTTGGTCCCCCCTTGAGGTGTTCAGATGGATAGAGTTGCTTTCCCTTTGCAAAATTTGAGCAAAATCGAGTAAAACTCCCAAATCTGCCTTGCCATGACAGTTTGCAGCAAGGCATATTGGCATTGTCATATCTCATGGCTCAAGTGGACTTTGGTGGAGTTCTTGGCCATTTTGGAAAGCCCTCATATGATACAACAACTGTTTGATCATAATTGGTTTTGATACTTTTTGGATCCAAGTGAAAAATGCCCCTACATTTGGAAAAAAGTGAAGGCTGATTCTGACTTAGTGAAAATTTCACTAAGTGTTGGAAAAAGTGACATTTTCACTTTTTGTGATTTTGATCATTCCATAACTCAAAATCTATGAGGAATTGGAATGAGTTATGTTTGAAGCTTTTGTAGAGTGCCATGAGAGCTACAAATCCAGCTTTGGATGGGGAAAAATGGCCTTGTGGTTTAGGAGTTATGATCCTCCAAAGTTGGTACCCTTGCCACTTTATTCCATAACTTAGAAAAATTTCTAAGTTTTTATGGTTACCCCTTTTACAAGTTATCCCACTTTTCTTGATTTTTCTTGATGAATGATGATTCCAATCACATAATAACATCATTTTAGGGTTAAGGAACCATAATTGACCAAAAAATCGAAAAGTCAAACTTTGACTTTTGGGCACAGTTGACTTTTTATCAGATGAATTCCAAACTGTGCGATCCTCTATGAAATCAAGTCCTTGACCTAAATCAAACTTGATGGATTGATTTCATAGGGGTTATAAGGTGTATTGAATCATGTCCTAGGGTTTGGGAGCATTTCCTAGTCAAAAGTCAAAGATACAGTTGACTTTTCTCGCGAAACCCTAACTGTGGTTCAGATAAAATTCAAACTTGTTGCTCAAGCTTTTGGGATCAATCCATTGTTGCAAATGGATCAATGTAGTTTACTAGGGACCCTCAAATCATGTCTTGATGTCTTGGATCATGTTTTGTCCCAAAAGTCAACTTAGGGGTGAATTAGGTCAAGAAACCCTAATTCCTGATTTTTGGTGAATGCATCCCCTAAGGCCAAATTGACTTGATGATTGGGTTCATGATGTCTCTTGGAGCATCATAGGTTATGCTTTGAAGCATTGGCTCATGCCCAGGGGAAAATCTCCATCTGGAGGCCCTGGTCAACTAAAACCCTAATTTGGTGACATTGGCGATCTTGAGGCTTGATCCACCTAGAAGGGAGCAACCTTATGCTTAATCCTTGGAGTGGGAGTCCTCTTGATCCTTTGTCAATGTTTGAAAGGTTAGACAAGTTGAAGATCATGTCATTCCCTGATTGACCCTTTGTCTAAGATCTCTGAGAGGGCCTGAAACCCTAAATTTGATTGTAGTGAATGCTCACCCATCTTTGGGGAGACTAATGGTTCTTCCATATTGTGATGATGATTTGCACAATGATGGGAAATCTTAGTGGTAAAAATTTGGGGTATGACAGATGCCCCTATTTAATCTTCTTGGACCCGAAGGTGTGAATGGCGAAGGTATTCGGGCATTCGGGGTGCAAGAGGATTAAATATCGGAATACCCGAAATTTTGATGGTGGTTAAGAATGGCCGTTCACGCATCCTTCTTCTTTTGCTAAGCAATGATGCTTAGAAAAGGTAAAATTCCCCTCGATCCTTGTCTTTGTACCAAGGAACTGGTCTTGGTTTCTGAACTAAACTTCCCCTCGATCCTGGATTCCTACCAAGGAACTGGTCTCAGTTTCTGAAATAAACTTCCCCTCTATCCTAGTTTCCTACCAAGGAACTGGTCTTAGTTTTTGATATAAACTTCCCCTCGATTCTGGTTTCCTACCAAGGAACTGGTCTTAGTTAATGAACTTCCCCTCGATCCTGGTTTCCTACCACGGAACTGGTCTTAGTTTCTTTTGTCAATAAACTTTCCTGACAAGGGACGCTATGCGTAGCGGTTTTCGTCAAACTTCTCACTGAATTTTCCTGGGGAGATGCCATTTGATGGAAAAAGATCTGATGTCAGACTTGCTGGGGAACCCAGCTGTCTGAGTTATAGAGGTGTACAAACTTCTCTGTTGGAGATGCCATTCGTCAACTCTATCGGGGAAAACGAGTCTCTTGAGATTCTGTCTCCGCTTGGGGTATTACATCATACTTTTCTTGGGATCTTCCCGGAGAAATGCCATATGATGTGATCCAATTTTGAGGTGCTGATGACCTTTTCGTCAGCGGATTTTTTTGAGAAAAACTATCGTATTGTCGAATCTCTGATTAAGAGGCTTTCTCTGGGGATTTTCCTTAATCCGAGAAAGCGAAGACATCATCTTCAATGGCGAAGAGTGATGTTTGTCTGAAGTTTCTCTGGTTTTCGAAGAGGTTCAAGTTATCAAGGCGGTCAAGGGCCAACTCTAATCCAGAAATAAACTGGAGGAGAGAGATTGTTCAGACGCAACATTTCCTGACGAGGAAAAAACTGACAACTCGATTGTGAATACTTCTATCACTAGGGGACAAGACCGATTAGAGTGATAGTGATGCAATATGAATGTGAATGCAAATCAATAATGCATGATGTATGTATGTTTATGCTGACATAACTAACACGGCATACAAATTGACAGATGAACACGACTGGATACTCGGCCACTGTTGGGACGAAGAAGTACCGTTGGTTCAAGATAGCAATTCTGCCTTGCTTAGGAGAGATAGTCCCTGCGGGGAGCCATCTTGGTCAGGCTTAGGAGGTATGAACTCTGCCGGAGATGTCAGATGAAACGTGGTCTCTAACACAGCTGATCCTTCATTCAGGTGCACTGGTTTAGAAGGAGTACTTTGATTCTGCACTTTGAGGCTCGAACACCTTTGGAGACGTAATGGATGTTCTTTCGATGTTCAACAGTCAAAAGAAATTTCCATCTTTATTTTAAAAGCAGAAAATTTTTAACAAGTAAATTCATTTTTTTTGTTTTATTTCAAGAATCGCTGATCATGTTAAAATGTCGTTCTATAAAGCTAAAACAAATGAGAATTATAAACAAAAGCACAAGGGCTCAAATTTTATTGATAGGATGGAAATCAGCCAAACGCGTGATTTCATAGAGTATTTACAAAGTTAGAAAATGGTAATTTAAGGGAAAAGGGCTACATTGAAACATAACGACCGTTATCCTTCTACAAACTTTGAATTTCGGGCATCCTGAGCTTCTGTCGAAGATGACCTTGATCGAGATTTTCTTATGGATGGCATTACCGCTGAGGAGTTGAACTGATCAGACGTAGTTACTTGCCATGAATCCCTAATTTTTGCCTGGATCGTACTTTGAGATTTCCAATATACCAGGATGATTTTTTTATTATGTCTCTAATTTTTGCCTGGACCGCCCTTTTGGGTTTTCAATCCACCGAGACATTTTTTTAGGCGAAGTATTTCTTGACTACGTCAACATTTGTGGGGTAGGCAAACTCCTCTCCGTCCATGGTTGCGAGTCTCAAGGCGCCGTCTGAGAAGGCTTTCTTGACCACGTAGGGGCCGTCATAATTCGGAGTCCATTTATCCCGAGAATCAGTGAGAAATGATTGTATCTTTTTGAGCACAAGGTCTCCTTTCCTGAAGACGCGAGGTCGAACCTTTTTGTCGAAGGCCTTCTTCATTCTCTGTTGATACAACTGACCGTGGCAGAGTGGCGTTATTCATTTTTCCTCGATTAGATTTAGTTCGTCGTGCCGGCTTTGACACCATTCAGCTTCTATTAGCTTAGCTTCCATCAATACCCGGATCGATGGGATCTCTACTTCTATGGGGAGCACTGCTTCTATGACATACACTAAAGAGAAAGGGGTTGCCCCTGTTGAAGGTCGGACAGATGTGAAATAACTGTGAAGAGCAAAGGGTGGCATCTCGTGCCAGTCTTTCTAGGTCACAACCATTTTCTGAACAATCTTCTTGATGTTCTTGTTAGCCGCTTCTACCACCCCGTTCATCTTGGGTCGGTAGGGAGATGAGTTATGGTGTTTGATCTTGAACTCAGCGCACAACTCTTTCATCATCTTATTGTTCAAGTTAGATCCATTATCCGTGATGCTCTGGCTTGGAACACCATAACGGTAGATGATATTGTTTTTGATAAATCGGACCACCACTTGTCAGGTCACATTGGCGTATGACGCTGCTTCGACCCACTTGGTGAAGTAGTCAATGGCGACCAGAATGAACCGATGTCCGTTTAAAGCCTTAGGTTCAATCATGCCAATCATGTCAATTCCCTATATGGAAAAGGGCCACGGGGAGGAGAGAACTTTGAGATGTGTTGGTGGTACATGAATTTTGTCGGAGTATATCTGACACATGTGACATCTCCTCATGTACTTGTAGCAGTCGAATTCCATGGTCAACCAGTAGTACCCTACTCTCAGAATTTTTCTCGCCATTGTGTGTCCGTTGGCATGAGTGATAAAGGATCCTTCGTGAATTTCTTTCATCAGCGTGTCTGCTTCTGGTCTGTCTACACATCGGAGCAAGACCATGTCAAAATTTCTCTTATAGAGTGTATCACCGCTCAGGAAGAAACTACCAGCCAGCCTTCTGAGGGTTTTTCTGTCTTTCCTTAGTGCCCCAGGTGGGTATTCCTGTTTCTAAAGGAAGCTTTTGATATCGTGATACCAAGGTTTGTCGTTGATGACTGCTTCAATCGTGAAGATGTAAGTGGGCTGTTCAAGGCGCATTATGTCGATCTTAGGTAAATCGTTCCATTGACCTACACTAATCATGGAAGAAAGAGTGGCTAATGCATCAGCCATGTGATTCTCTTCACGAGGGATATGATGAAACTCTATTCTGTTGAAGAAAGGTAACAACCTTCTTGCGTAGTCTTTATAAGGAATCAATCCTGATTGGTATGTGTTCCAATCTCCTTTGATCTGATTGACGACTAAAGTTGAGTCGCCATATACATCCAAGTTCTTGATCCTCAAATCAATTGCTTCCTCGAGACCCATGATACAAGCTTCGTATTCGGCCTCGTTGTTTGTACACTTGAACGTAAGTCTGGCGGTGAAAGGAATGTGGGTACCCTGAGGTGTTATGATGATTGTCCCAATTCCATTTCTGTAATGATTGACAGCTCCGTCAAAGATTAGGCCCCATTGGGAACCTGGTTTTGGCCCTTCACTGGGTAGCGGTTCATCGCAGTCTTTCATTTTTAGATACATGACATCTTCGTCTGGGAAGTCATACCCGATTGATTCCTGATCGTCAATCGGTTGATGAGCCAAATGATCGGCTAAAATACTTCCCTTAATGGCTTTTTTAGCGTGGTATTCGATGTCGTATTCTGATAATAACATCTGCCAACGGGCAATCCTTCCCGTGAGAGCAGGTTTTTCAAAGATATACTTGATTGGATCCATTTCAGAGATCAACCAAGTAATGTGACGAATCATGTACTGGCTAAGAACTTTGGCTGCCCAAGCCAAAGCGCAACAAGTTTTCTCAAGCATAGTGTACCGAGTCTCGCAGTCGGTGAATTTCTTGCTCAAATAGTAAATGGCAGACTCTTTCCTTTTGGTTTCGTCTTGTTGGCCAAGTACACAACCCATGGAGTCCTCTAGGACTGTGAGGTAGATGATCAGTGGTCTTCCTTCCACTGGAGGTGATAGAATCGGCAGGTTCAACAAATATTCCTTGATACTGTCGAAGGTGGTTTGGCAGTCTTCTGTCCAAACGTAGTCCTGGTTCTTTTTGAGTAATTTGAAAATCGGCGCACATGTCGCGGTCATGAGGAATATGAATCTGGAGATGTAGTTCAAATGTCCCAGGAATCCACTGACTTGTTTTTCAGTTTTCAGAGAAGGCATTTCTTGAATGGCCTTGACCTTGTCAGGATCAACCTCAATTTCTTTCTGGCTGACGATGAACCCTAAGAGTTTCCCTGAACGGACACCGAAGGTGCACTTGTTGGGATTCAAGCGGAGTTGGTACTTTCTCAACCACTCGAATAGCTTTGACAGGTGAGTCACATGCTCCTCTTCTGTCTTTGATTTGGCAATCATGTCATCGACTTATACCTCGATTTCTTTATTTATCATGTCATGAAACAGAGTAGTCATGGCCCGTTGATAGGTTGCCCCGGCGTTCTTCAAACCGAACGGCATTACCTTGTAACAAAAGGTACCCCATGGGGTAATGAACGAAGTTTTCTCCATGTCCTTCGGCGCCATTTTGATCTGATTATAGCCCGAGAATCCATCTGTCATACCCCAAATTTTGACCACTAAGATTTCCCATCATTGTGCAAATCATCATCACAATATGGATGAACCATCATGCCTCATCAAAAGCCTCAAGGGTTGTTGAGCATTTACTACAATCAAAATTAGGGTTTCAAGCCCTCTCTGAGTGCTTAGACAAAGGATCAATCAAGGAATGACATGATCTTCAACTTGTCCAACCTCTCAAGCATTCACAATGGATCAATAGGACTCCCACTTCAAGGATTAAGCACAAGGTTGCTCCCTTCTAGGTGGATCAAGCTTCAAGATCGCCAGTGTCACCAAATTAGGGTTTTGGTCGACCAGGGCCCCCAGATGGAAATTTTCATCTGAAAATGAGCCAATGATCCAAAACATAACCTAATATACTCCATAGAACCTCATGGACCCAATCACCAAGTCAATTTTGCCTTAGGGGATGCATACATCAAAAATCAGGAATTAGGGTTTCTTGACCTAATCACCCCTAAGTTGACTTTTGGTACAAATCCTGAACCAAGACCTCAAGAGAGGGTTTGAAGGTCTCTAATGAAATATATTGATCCATTTGGAACAATGGATTAATCCAAGAAGCTTGAGCAATAAGTCTCAATTTCATCTGCATCACAGTTAGGGTTTTAAGGAAAAAGTCAACTGTAACTTTGACTTTTGACCAGGACATGCTCCCAAGCCCTAAGACATGATTCAATGTACCCTATGACACCTATGGAACATGTCCATCAAGTTTGATTTAGGTCAAGGACATGATTTCCTGAAGAATTGCACAGTTTGGAATTCATCTGATAAAAAGTCAACTGTGCACAAAAGTCAACTTCGACTTTTTGAGATTTTTCACCAAAATGGATTTTTAACCCTAAAATGATGTTAATGTATGATTTGAATCATTATTCATCAAGGAAAATAAGAAAAATTGGATAACTTGTAAAAGGGGTAACCATAAAAACTTAGAAAATTTTCTAAGTTAAAAATAAAGTGACAAGGGTACCAACTTTGGAGGATCATAACTCCTAAACCACAAGGCCATTTTTTCTCATCCAAAGATGGATTTTTAGCCCTCATTACCCTCTACAAAAACTTCAACTAGACCTAAGTCCAATTCATTAAGGATATTGAGTTATGGAGTGATCAAAATGGCTGAAAAATGAAAATGTCACTTTTTCCAACACTTAGTGAAATTTTCACTAAGTCAGAATCTGTCTTCATTTTTTTCCAAATGTAGGGGGATTTTTCACTTGGATTCAAAATAGATCAAAACCAAACATGTTCAAACAGTTGTTGTATCATGTAAGGGCTTTCCAAAATGACCAAGAACATTGCCAAATTCCATTTGAGTCATGAGATATGACATTGGAAAGTTGCCTTGCTGAAATCTGTCAAAGGCAAGGCAGAATTTGCAATTTTTGCTCGATTTGCCAAAATCAGCCAAATTCAAATGCTCCTATCCACTTGGACACCTCAGATGATTGAATCTAAAGGGGACAATCACTGAGCCAAGCCTCCAAAGTCCATGGAACAAGAAATAGCATGTTGAACCTAGAATGGCCAAAATAGGGACAAGACTCCAAATTTGGATTGAAGCATTCAATCGAAGCATCAAGGTGGCATGGACTGAGCCATTCTCATCTAAAATCAGTCAAGACTTATCCAAGACCAAGGGAACCAAAGCTCTGTGCCCTAACCTCTAGTCAATGGCTAGAGGAGACTTGGATTTTCATTTGCCAACATTAGCCAAACCTACTTAACAGCTGCCATTCACTATTCCTTGCAAAACAAACTTGATCTACTATAAATAGAGCTCAATTGTGATCAGTTTGAGTACACCAAAGCCATCTAACAGATGCTTTCCTCAAAATCTCTTTCTCTTGGCAAAAATGCCTTTCTTAGCAAGGTAGCTATCGGGTTTTGAGTTTGAGAGCTTTTCCTATCAAACCAATCACTCACACACCTCACATACATCATATAGAAGTGATCCAAACACTCACATAACATCTGGAACATAGATTTCACAAAATCACCAGCCAATTGCTCAAGTTCATGACAGTTTTGCAGTTGAGGTGCCATCTTCAATTCCAAACCATTTCAATCCATTCCAAGCACTCAGACACATCACTTGGTACCTAGGGAAGCTATCCACACCATTGGAACCTAGTTGTAACACCTCCAACACAAATCACGATCACCAGCTGCAAGTGGTAAGCATGAGCTCTTCTAACTCTATGATCCACACAATTTTTGCTGCACAATAATTTGGCCATATGTTCATAATCATGCATGGAATGTTTCCCCTCAATTAATTGCATTGTTTGAGTCGTGTATCAAAAATCCTAGCCTTCATGCAGAAATTAGGGTTCTTGAGGATTTTTCATGATTTCTTATTATATGTTTAATTTAAATGAAATTAATGGACATAGACATGATCGTGAGGTTGAGACGAGCATAATGATATGTGGATTGCATGTTATAATCAAGTATTCAAGGAGATTGGATAGAAAATGCAAATCAGCCAAACCCAGAACACACGCGTGTTCTTCAGCTGTTCTTGGCACCTTTTTTTGAATTTTCAAATATTTGAATTTTGTGATTTTCTTTAATTGATTCAAAAATTAATTTCTCTCTGAGTTTTAATGATTTTGAGTTGATTCTTTTTTTAATAATTCACAAAAATGTTAAAATATTTTATTTTCCCAAAAATATTATTTATTTCATATAATTGATATTTTTGCAAAAAATTAATATTTTAATTGTTTTTGACATTTTAAATATTTTTTCTACATTGATTTTGCAACTTTTAATGCTTTCTAATTATTTTGTAGGTCAATACTTAATTTTTGGAGCATTAATCCAAGATCACAATTTGTTTTTCATATGATAAACAATTTTGATCATTTTTATTGAATTTTTATTCAATTAAATACATTTTGAAAACAAATTAGGGTTTTTGGATTAATTCAACCCTCATAAATCATTTTCAAAACACTTTGGGCCTCTAATAGAGTGTAAGACCCAATCCTTTTTTGACCAAATCATTTTTGGGCCTCAGTGTATTGTATAAGTCCCGATACCGTCAAAAACAAACGGCGCGATCGTCGCCTTTTGAAAAAACCTTGGGCCTCTCCCCGAGCTATAAGACCCATTCAAAACTTTCGGGCCTCTATTAGAGTGTAAGACCCAACCCCCTTTTAACCAAAACAATTTGGGCCTCACTTACTGTATAAGTCCCTCTGCGTTAAAAGAAAATCTCGGCGCGATCGCCATTTTAAACAGAAAACTTTTTGGGCCTACCCTCGTGTTATAAGCCCCACTCTTTTTTCTTTAAAACTTTTTGGGCCTCTTGAGAGAGTGTAAGACCCATCCCTTTGTACAGAAAACCTTTTGGGCCCCAGTTACTTGTATAAGTCCCTCTGTACACATTCAAACAGTGCGCTCACTGATAAAACCCTGGGCCTCTCCTTGAGCTGTAAGCCCCAAATCTTTCTTTTTCAAAGCACTTTCTCCTTTGATTTTGAATATACTGTTGTTTTCAATCTTTCTTTGTTGAACAACTAACCAAACAACATGGAAGCTCTACAACCGAGTAAGTGGTTATTTCTTTCATTTACCGCTTTCATATACATATAATTGTACTGTGGGGCTGTTTCACTGTAAGTCTTCTTTCATAAACTCATATCAACTGTGTAATAATAGTATAGATATTTAGAGTTTCCCCGGCAACTACGTCTAGAACTAGGTGACGCCGTTTCGTTTATTCATAGAAATAGACAACTAGATCCCCAATAGGATCACTAGATACAGTCTTCTCTTCGGCCAATAGAAATAGACAACTGTCCTCATTAGGAATTGTCAAGAAACTCTACTCCCCAAGATGAATGTATTCTCCGTGAATGGCATCTTTGAGTTTCTTCCAAATTCTCGAACTTTCCTGACTTTGATCTATTCTCGGTGAATAGCATTACCTTGAATTTCTCGGGGTTTGGGGACCCACGGGCTTCTTAAAAGCATCGGCCTCCTCTTGGGCATCGTACAAGGACCCACAGGCTTCCTAAAAGCAACCCCGCCTCCTCTTGGGCTTAGTACAAGGACCCTTCGGCTTCTTAGAAGTATTCACAGCCTCCTCTTAGGCTTCGTATAATGATCTCTTCCTCCGGGAATGATAGCCTTCTCTTGGGCTTCGTACAAGGACCTCTCGGCTTCTTAAAAGCTTCCAGCCTCCTCTTGGGCTTCGTACAAGGACCTCTCGGCTTCTTAAAAGCTTCCAGCCTCCTCTTGGGCTTCGTACAAATTGTTCCGACGACCTCCTAGAGGTATAGGAACAGAACTTAATCATCTGCGCAGAACAGTCCTTTCAAAGAGTCTACTACTGTTTCTCAAAGCATAGTACAAAAGATGAAACTCCAGACTTGGACAGTCTAATCTCCTTGAGTCTCAAAGACATTCTCAAGTAACCCCTTCGTTAAATAGGAAGAAAACCCGTAGACTCGGATAGTCTCAATACCCTTCGGATTTCTCGCTTCTTTAAAGAACAGGAATAACCCGGATCCTCGAATCAAATCCTTGAGTACAGTGTTGCTCATATAAGAACTGATTTTCTCTTTCAAAATCAGTATACTAGACCTGTCACTCAACTGAAACAGTAACCACAGCCTCCTCTTGGGCTTTGTACAATGATTCTCCCCAGCAGAGTCAAATAATGTTTAGCCTCTCTCTCGGGCTTTGTACGAGACACATAAGAGACTCCCTCGTTGGGTCAATCACCCCTTTCGCCTCCATCTCGGGCTTTATACGAGATACAAAAAGGTTCTTATTGAGCCAAACAAAATTCTAGCCTCCATCTCAGGCTTCGTACGAGATACAAAAAACTCTCTTGTTGAGTCAATTAGCCTCCATCTCGGGCTTTATACGAGATACCAAAAGATTCCATCGTCGAGTCAAAAACCTTTTAGCCTCTCTCTCGGGCTTTGTACGAGACACATATTAGCCTCCTCTTAGGCTTTGTATGAGAAAACCACTGGTTAATCCAATTAACCTTTTAGCATCAAAGCTGTGCCTCGTTCACAGTACACAAACATCAACAACTCCTTTCATCTAATTGCTGTAAGCGGCAAGCCTCTGGATCATCTACATCCATGCCACTGTCCCTCTTTTAGCATGAGAAATTCCTAAGGAAAGATGGCATTGCTCTACACTGAGTTAAATTCTTCTCCTTCAGGTTAAAATCCCCTATAAAGGAAATTATGGCATTGCTAGGATCCGCATATCCCGGCTAAAGTAATCCTCCTTTACAGTCAGTCACCCAACAGTTGTGACAAACAACCCCCTCTTTAGAGATGACAAATTCTCTCTAAAGTTGAGACTTTTTAGCTTCATATCTTGGGCTTTGAACAAGATACAAATAGACCTTTCAGCTTCATATCTTGGGCTTTGAACAAGATACGAACCACCTTTCGCTTCACGTCTTGGGCTTTGAACAAGACACCAAAAACACCATTTCCTCCCATAGAATAGGAGGAACTACGAACGCTCTGATTTCCCTGTTTCGGTAAACGGGAATACGTAGGCATAAGATTGAAAGAAAAATCTTAGCGAGCACACTAAACAAAAACCCAAATCCCATACTCTCATGTATCTATAAAAAAGCATCAGTCCTAACATCATAATCCTTGTTCCCCGCCAGAAAACTTCTGCCTAGATAAAAACCAGTATTGGCGAAAATACAAATAACCAGTACAAAGGCCCCCACATTGATATCATTCGTAACCTAACAGACCACTGTTTAAACTCAGTATGCAAAGCATGGTTAATTGGAGACATCTATTTCCCTTCCTTCATCAGCTCACAATAGGATAAAAAATGAATCGACCTGTAGTAAGCTCAACCGCAGAGAGCGACCAGCGCTTAAGAACCGCGTCCAAAATCGCTCGCTACACCATCCATGAAGGAGAAAACTTTGAACTTTGTTGTACTGTCTACCAGCATGTCAATGTGTGGTGAAGGAAAGTCGTCCTTTGGACTAGCCTTGTTCAGACCTCTGTAGTCTACACACATTCTGACCTTTCCGTCCTTTTTTGGAACGGGTACTATGTTGGCTAACCATTGAGGATACTCCGATGTGGCGAGGAAACCTGCGTCAACCTGTTTCTATACCTCCTCTTTGATTTTGATGGCCATGTCTAGATGAGTCAGTCTCAACCTCTATTTTACTGGCGGACATTCTGACCTTAACGGTAGATGATGTTCCACGATGCTGGTATCCAACCCTGGCATGTCCTGGTAGGACCAAGCAAACACATCGGGAAATTCTCTGAGAAGCTTTGTCAAACTCTCTTTGACATTTGGACTGAGCAGTGCCCCAATCCTTATTTTTTTCCTTTCTTTTTCTGAACCCACGTTGATCGTTTCCAACGGCTCTTTGTGAGGTTCAATGGACCTTTCCTCTTGTTTGAGTAGTCGGGAGATCTCTTCTGGAATTTCGTTGTCAACTTCTTCTTCAGCCCCAAATATCGAGAACTCAAAGTCTGGAGAAGGTATTGGATCGTATGTTTCAACGGGGTTTAAAACAATCAATCTGCATGACGTGATGATTTATGTTTAGAAAAGATAGAGAAAATGCAAGTGTGTGCAGTGTATTTTTTTTTTGAAAACTGCTTGTTTATTTTATTGAGTTGTTTTTTAGGATTACCATTTTCTGAAAAAAGCAAAAAGAGAAAACAGCAATTAATGCGGAAATTACAGAACGACGTTATTTTATTTATGAACAAGTCAATTCTTGAAACTACAACCCTATAAAACAAAACTCTATCGCTTCGGGCAAAGCGAAGAGGGATAATTACAGAAAGCGAGCCCTATTAAAACATCTGTTTCACCTGGGCAGGGTGAAAGGTTAAAGACGGCAATTACTTTGACTTATGAACAATCTTCGGAACATCGACAGGAACCCATTGGCGGCGAACTCCTCAGTGAATCACAAAGTCTGGTACCTTCCTTGATTTGTCTTCAGAAATAACGCTGATTTCTAGTGGAGCAGGATCGTTGGAATCTGTTTCCCAGGCAGAGTTGTCGTAGGAGGATTCCTCAGTTGTATTTTGCATAGTATTTGTGCTCTCAGGTATATCTCCCCATCCAGTTGGCTGGATATCTTCGAACCTGTTACAAGAGCTTTCAAGAGCGGTGTACTTGACCATGTAATCGTATTTTCCACTTGGTTGTCCCAAGGTGTCCCACACTTCTTTGGAACTGGAGGAGTCATCTCTTTCGATGACGTTAACCTCGGGAAAAGCATAGTTAATGAATTCTAGTCCTGCAAACTTTGCAAGTTCATCGTCGTGCTGGATATTTTTAGAATGACCTGAGTGTTGATCCTATGACATGGTGGGGACACAGGTATTCTGTTCAATGACGCTCAGCTGATTTTCATTGTTCGGCTGATTTCCTTGCCCCAAGTCTCCTAGGTACGGCTTCCAGATAGGCAGGCCATCCATTGGGCCATAATAGTCGTGGTCAAAGTTGTCTCTCATCAGAGTATCTTCCTCTAATAATTTTGGTGGAGCACGAAATTCTTCCGGATCACAATCTCCGTATATCATTTCGCCGTCTGACCTCGGTATAAATCTCGGACTCGGTGCGGGATAGCAAAAGGGCGTAGGCACCTCTTCCTGAGACATATAACCGTCCTCGTTGAGATAGGACTTCCATTCCTCATCCGTATCGGAGGAATCTCCCTCGTTGATAGTATGGACTGCTTGAGGTACTGGGTGAAGGAAACCTCCATTGTGGAAGAAGTCCTGAATGGGATGAAAACTTTCATCGTTAGCAACTGTCTGGGTGCAGGTTGCAGAAAAACCAAGACCCTTCTTTGTTTTATTATCAGTAGGAATGACAAGTTGTCCCCATCCTTTTGTATTGTTATTTTTTATCACTTCGAGAGCATCTTTGTATGAGGAAATCGAGGTTCCTTTCTCTGATTGATTCTTATTGCTCATCGAAAGTGCTTGGAACTGGGTCCAAACAACCTCCTCGGGTTCTACACAAGTAGATAATGACAGGTTACTCACGAGCAAGGCTTGCTCCCCACGGACCATGATGAGTTGATCGTTCTTGACGAACTTCAGTTTCTGGTGAAGCATCGAAGTGACTGCCACAGCCTGGTGTATCCAAGGTCTTCCTAATAAGCAACTGTATGTTGCCCGGATGTCCATGACCTGGAAAGTGATTAGGAAAGTGTGAGGACCGAGAGTTATGGGAAGGTCGACTTCGCCGATAACTACTTTCCGAGATCCGTCAAACGCTTTGACGATGACCTCACTGCCCCTCATCGGGGATCCTTTGAATGATAGTTGCATTAAATTGGACTTCGGCATAACGTTGATGGCCGATCCTGTGTCTACCAGTACGCTGGCTAAAGCATCGTCCTGGCAGTTAACTGTGATATTGAGCGCCATATTGTGGCTTTTGCCCCCCTCTGGCCAATCCTCATCACTGAATCCTAAGTTGTTGCAGGAAGTGATGTTAGAGATGATGCTATCGAACCATTGTATTGACACATCCTGTTCCACAAAGGCCTGCTCTATGACTTTCTGTAGAGCCTCTCTGTGGGCTTCGGAACTGAGTAAAAGTGATAGCACTGAGATTTTTGAAGGAGTTTGTAACAGTTGATCAACAATGTTGTATTCACTCCTTTGGATGAGCTTCAGCATCTCATCATT
The DNA here is from genome assembly GCA_022829125.1 of Lathyrus tuberosus. NCBI lineage: Eukaryota > Viridiplantae > Streptophyta > Magnoliopsida > Fabales > Fabaceae > Lathyrus > Lathyrus tuberosus. Next base: position 2,143,784 of record JALAZF010000153.1, read on the forward strand.
GTTCTTTGAAAGGTCGGGATCACTGGATTGACCGACCAGTGGATTGGGAGCTTCTGTCTGAAGTTCCTTTTCTTTGTTAGGTTCTCCAACTCCTCGGTTGAAGATTTGAACGCTCTGTGTTACTCGACTGATGTCTGCAATATTCACGACGGAGGGTAATGGAATTTCCTTTCCATTCTCAATTATCGTTGCACCGTATTTGTAAGGGATTGCCTTAGCTGATTCGTACGGTACTGGTCCCGGCAAATAGATAACTACAGGAGCCTTCTGACTTTCCTGACTGTCGTAAGTAACTTCAATTAGTTCCTTGCTAAGAACCTTTGATTCGTCCAGTAGAGGGATGATGGTACAAACATCCTTGTTCCTCTCAGGGTCAGAGATTACAACCACGTATCTGATTTGATCTGCGAAGTAGTCTGGCGTCCAGTCCATGGACCCCGAAGCTAGGTATGAGTGAATCTCCCTGCGATCCAACTGACTCTGAAGGGTTGCTCGCACGAGGTAACATCCTTGGTTATTTTCCGAACAGACTCTACAGCATTCATAGTTGTGTGGTGGCACCTTGCCACGCCCGCTTTGAATGCAATGCAACCTCACTAGATCTGTTTCTGTAGATCGGACATCCTGACTTCAAAGCCGAGTAGGATTCCCATCAACCACACTGATTTGTTGCGTGTCTTCATCCATATAGATTGGAAGCCACCAGTGGTTTAATAAGTGTTGCAAAGTTCTTTGAACGAGAGCGCACCCTTGGTTACTCTCACAACATCCTTTACAATTCTGATAATTATGCAAAGTGAGAAAACCGAGTTATACCTGCTTGGCATGTAACTCCACCAAGCTGGTATTCATCAGATGAATATCAAAGATTTGAATCATGTTGATCTGATAGGGATTTCTATCATGGTAGTCCTGGATCCATCTAAGATCCATCTGACGCTGGAGGGCCTCTTGTACAAAAGAGCATCCCTGTTTGATTACCGAGCAAGTCAGACAGGAATTATAATTGTGCCGCAGCAGATTATGATACTGGCTTTGCCTTGAGTACATCGCCACCAAGTTGACATTCATTGCACGGATGTCGTGGGTCTGAATGATGTTGGAATTCGTATAAGTCATGTTGACTCCACGAACTCGATGCTCTTGGATCCATCCGAGATCCAATTGTTCCTGTAGAGCTGATTGCACCACAGAACATCCCCGATTGTTCTTAGAGCAGATATAACACTGGTGATAGTTATGAGGTGGCACATGGCCATATCCACTCTGTCTACAATGCATCTTGACCAAGTTAGCTCTTAACAAGAGTATATCATGAATTTGATAGGTGTTGTTAGACTCTCCCTCTATCAAATTGACTGCAGCTTTCTCATGTTGAGGCAGCGGGTATGTGAGAAAATTAGGATTCGTATCCTTGAAAGATAAGACCCCGCTCCTAATAAGCTTTTTCACATCGGATTTGAAACTGTGCCCTGGTCCTCCTTAATGGTAAGGACAAGTCTGATCCGTTTTGAACCAAAAATGCGGATTTTTCGGCACTGTAAGAGGAGACCTGGTTTGGACATGCCCCTTGTCTAGTAGTAACAGAAACAATTATGCGTGCAACATAAGTATAGGGTCAAACCCTGGTGGTCGCATTGTACAGTTGTTATTGTACGGCGGACGAGTCTGCTGAAGAGACTGTTGATTAGGTTGGCTCTGCACAACTTGAGGTTGATACGTAGGAACAGGCGTAGGGTTGATAGCAGGAGTTACAGTTGCTACTGGTTGGTAACGTCGCCTTTGCTTTTTGAGAGATATATTCCCAATATCCTGCTCTTTTTTCTTAGGGAGAGCATTACCGTATCGATTTGTACTACTTGATGATCCAGCGTCTTTTACTAAACGTCCTTCCCGGACCGCTTCCTCAAGACGAACTCCGATGCCTACCATTTCGGTAAAGTCACTGGGCGTATTGGCAGCCATTCTGTCGTAGTAAAATGAGCTCAAGGTTTTCAAGAAGATCTTTGTCATCTCTTTTTCCTCAAGAGGTGGAAAAATCTTAGCGGCAATTTCACGCCATCTCTGAGCGTATTCTTTAAAGGTTTCCTTGTCCTTTTGTGACATCGATCTGAGTTGATCTCTGTCTGGGGCCATGTCCAGGTTATACTTATACTGCTGAACAAAGACAGTGCCAAGATCTCTGAATGTGTCGATCATAGCGCGGTTTAAACCCATGTACCGTTTTAGTGCGGCACCGGTTAAACTATCCTGAAAGTAGTGAATTAGTAGCTCCTGGTTTTTTGTCTGAGCTGACATTCGCCTAGCGTACATCACTAAATGACTCTGAGGGCAAGATTTACCCTTGTATTTTTCAAAGTCGGGCACTTGGAACTTGTGTGGAACTTTCACATTGGGGACCAAGCAGAGGTCTGCGGCGTCCTTTCCAAATAGATCCTGACCGCGAAGGGCCTGCAGTTCTTTCTGCATCTCCAAGAACTGTTCCTGGAACTCATTCATTCTGTCGAACATGCTATCGTTTCCACCAGAATGTATCTGGGGAATCTGTCCTTCTGGGATAGTGTGTACCACGGGTGGTGGTATAGTCATTATGGCCAAGAATCTCGGTGCCTCCCGAAGTTTGTAACCTTCAGGAGTTGCTGCCATGCCCCTGGCGTCTTCGCTTTCCCGGAGTTTGTAACCTTCAGGCCGAGCGGTTCCTGCTGTGGTTCCTTGATCCTCAGTGATCGGTGGAATATATCCTTCTGGGATATAGTTGATAGGCATGCCCCATGGATGATCTTTCAGCATCTTGTACCTAGGATCATACTTTTCCACTATGGGCGTAGATGTGATCTCTGAGATCACAGTCCTTTGTTTTTGCATCTGAGCTTCTACTAGAGCTTGCATGTCGTTATGAAGCTTTCTTAGATCCTCTTTCAGAGTGTCGATCTCTTCCCTCAACTCTCTGTTCTCTTCCTCGAGATCATCCATCTTTTTCTGATGATTGGCCCGAGTATTGTACGAATGAGACAGTTTAACTCTAGAATCGAGACGCAAACGTGAGATTCGTAGGTAAGAAGAATGCGTTTATGATAATGATGAATGCAATGATTATTAATTATTTTTGTTTATTCAAAGTAAACTTCGACAATTAGATTGCAAATATCAAATAGTGGGGAAACCCTGTTTTATTGAATTCAAAGGGTTGCAGAAATGGAAATACAGTAGATTACAAAGTGCTGAAAAGGGAAATCTAAACTAATGGATCTTGAGTCCTCTCTGAAGAGAGCTCAAGTGCTGGTTTGGGTGCTTTCCTTTTCTTTGACCAGGGCTCTTGGGCCGTTGTCGGGTTGTCATTCCTTTGCCAAGTGAAAGGAGTGAGCAAATTCCTTTGGTCATCCTGATTCTCTACAGCATGTTGCTCTAAAATCTCAATCAGGGCATCTTTTCTCTTAACAGTTACTGTATTTTCTTGCACTCCATATTGAGAATACGGTACTTGTTCCTCCAAGACCTCTTCTCCTGTTGAACTTTGCTGAGAGTAACCTAAAGTTTTTCCGTCTCAGACATGAAATAAAGGGCAGAGTCCCTTAATGGAAGAACTTCCTGACGAGGGTAAGGCATCCTCAGCTTGAGAGCTCTAGTTTGTACCCAGTGGAGATAAGGCTCCCCTGAGACACAGTCTGGTTTCCCTAGAGACTCTCGTCCTTTCCTATGAACGTGTTTCCAAGCGTGCACTATTTCTGTCTTTAGTGCCCTGTCATTTTCTCCTTCCTTGAAGAAAAGACCTTCGAGATGAGCATTCTGTGGGACGTGCCTCATCGGGTATCCACATTGACGACGAACTACCACTGGATGATAATTGATTCCTCCCTTAGTTCCTATAAGGGGTACATTTGGGAAATTTCCACAATGGTCAATAATCCTGATCCCGTCGTAGATTCGATTGTACCAATCGACGTCAGAGTTGGTAAGAGACATGATTCTCTGCGACCAACTTAAAGTATTCTTTTGATCCCAAAATGCAGCAGACTTGGGCAAATGGGAAGTGAACCATTTGTATAGTAGGGGTACACAGCATGTGATCAATCCTCCGCTGTATAAATTCCTTAAGTGTACCGAATGATACACATCTGTGAGTAAGGTCGGTACGGGGTTTTTTATCAGGAAAATCTTAATGGCGTTGATATCTACAAAGTTATCGATGTTGGAAAACAAAAATAACCCATAGGTAAGCAAAACAAAGATGCTCTCGAAAGCGGCCACGTTCCCTATACTAGCAAAGTACAGGGCTTTCTTTGTCAAGAATTGGGCTGGCAAACTCTGGATGCCACCCTTAGTGGTCATGTGAGTCCTGACTTCTGACTCGTCCAAATAAATTGCTCTTGCAATGGTCTGATCCTTTGGAATTTCTTCCAGTCCAGAAAAGGGAGCTTGATCAGTAATGTGCAGACCAGTCAGGTGAGAATACTCCTCCAGCGTTGGTGCAAGCTGATAATCTGGGAATGTGAAACAGTGATAGACCGGATCATAGAACTGAATTAGCGTGGACAGGATTCCTTCGATTACATGGACCCTTAATAGAGCCAGTAATCCCCCATACTTAGCTCTGAAAGCCTCGTGGTTGGTGATCATTCTCGCCAGACCTCTTATATCCTCTAGTTTTGGAACCTTGAAGGTGTACTTATGAGTTTTCCTTCTACCGAAATCCATTAGCGCAATCTCCTTTCTCTGACATTTGCAATCATTATCTCAGTTTAATTTGAAAAAGAGATACTAGAAGAGAAGATTTTTCTTTGTTTTAATGTTTTTTAAATGAATGAATGAATGCATCACACAAAAACATAGAAAAAACATGGGGTCAAAGGGTCGGTGTCATGAAGTCAAGGCTCTACCCTCCCCCCCCAAAGGTTTATACTGGTGATTTTTTGTACCTGTCCGCAAAATCATTGACCCCTCTGGGATAACAATAGCAAGCAGATCGCCAGCGAGCTGATGCATCCTGGAGTGATCTCAGATGAGGGTAGTATCGCGTGACAACTATTTCCGATAGCTTCCGCACTACAAAATGGCTTAAGTCTACTAAAAACCTCAGCTTCTTAGATAACCCAGTCGACCACACTACTTTCAACAATCGAAGTCGTATAGGCAATGTATCTGCAAAGGGAGTCTCCACTGAGTTTGATGGTTGATCGGGGGCTCTTAACTGGAAGTCACTCCCAGTACGATTACCCGCATTGCCATCACCTATCTTAGGTGTATACTCAATCTTTCCACATGCGGCATCACACACATTCCCATTAGCAGAAAAAATAAACACAGATATCAATTAGGAAAAGCAGTATATATATTTGTCTTAATCATCCTAGACCTCTAGTCTTATGATCCTATACAGACAATGACTCCCCAGCAGAGCTGTCATTTCTGTGACATTTTGAGCACTCAGGTTTCAACTAGAGAGATAAGAGGGACAAGATGCCCTAAAAAGCCCCACGGTGGGCGCCATTTTTCCATGGCGACCACCGCCATGAAAATGACTTGTCCAAGGTTTTCATTCTAAATTGTAAGAAAGAAAGACGGGCCCCACGGTGGGCGCCATTTTTATGTAGCGAGCGATTTTGGACGTGGTTCTTAAGCACTGTCGCTCTGGGGTACTACAGGTCGATTCATTTTTTATCCTATTAAGCTGACTAAGGAAGGGAAATAGATGTCTCCAATTAACCTTGCTTGTATACTGAGTTTAAACAGATGACTGTTGGTTTACAGATGCGGTTTAGATTGTGGGCCTCTCTCTGCTTATTTTGCTAAGAATGAAATGATGGGACTATGATATTGGTAGGATGTTAGGACTGATGCTTTTCGATTGATGTATGAAGGTACGGGATTTTGGGTTTTTTATTAGTGTGCTCGCTAAGATTCTTTTGCAATCTTATGCCTACGTATTCCCGTTTAACGAAACAGGGAAATCAGAGCGATCATAGTTCCTCCTATTCTATGGGAGGAAAAAGGTTGTTTTGGTGTCTTGTTCAAAGCCCAAGACGTGAAGCTAGAGGTGGTTTGTATCTTATTCAAAGCCCAAGATGTGAAGCTGAAGGGTCTATTTGTATCTTGTTCGAAGCCCAAGATGTGAAGCTGAAGGGTTTTGACTTTAGAGAGAATTTGTCACCTCTAAAGAGGGATATTTGGTTTGTTTGTCACAATTGTTGGGTGACTGTTATAAAGGAGAATTACTTTAACTGGGATATGTGAATCCAGCAATGCCATAATTTCCTTTATAGGGGAATTTTTAACCTGAAGGAGAAGACTTTAACTCAGTTTAGAGCAATGCTATCTTTCCTTAGGAATTTCTCATGCTAAAAGAGGGACAGTGGCATGGATGTAAATAATCCAGAGGCCTGCCGCTTACAGCAATTAGATGAAGGAAAAGGAGTTGTTGATGTTTGTATACTGTGAACGAGGCACAGATTTTGATGCTAAAAGGTTGATTGACTCAACCGGGGCTTCCTTATACAAAGCCTACGAGGAGGCTACTAACCTAACAAGAGGGTGTTTTTATGTGTCTCGTATGAAGCCCGAGAGAGAGGCTAAAAGGGTTGACTCAACAAGAGAGTGCTAACAAGTGACTGACTCAACAAGAGAGTGCTTTTATATATGTCTTGTACGAAGCCCAAGATGGAGGCTCAAAGGTTTTGACTCAACATGAGAGTATTTTATACTCGACAAGAGTGTTTTTATATCTCGTACAAAGCCCGAGATGGAGGCTGAAAGTGTTTGACTCAACAAGAGAGTCTTTGTACCTTGTACGAAGCCCGAGATGGAGGCTGAAGGTGAAGTGACTCAACAAGAGAGTCTTTATATCTTGTACGAAGCCCGAGATGGAGGCTGAAAGGCTTTGACTCAATAAGAGAGTCTGAAAAGGTTAGCTCCACTGGGGAGAATCATTGTCCAAAGCCCAAGAGGAGGCTAGTGTGCTGGTGACTGTTTCAGTTGAGTGTCAGGTCCAGTATGTTGGATAAAAGAGAAAATCAGTTCTTATATGGGTAATGTTGTACTTTGGGACTGATCAGAGGATCGGGGTTATTTCCTGTTCTTTAGGGAAATGGAAAATCCAAAGGGTATTGAGACTGTCCAAGTCTGCGGGTGTTTTGAGAAATTGATTCACAGGTAGTGAATGATCTTTGTATGATGCCCAAGAGAATGTTGGTATGTTAAGGGATGAAGGTCAACCCATTAACTGGTCTAACACTTGACTCAGAAAGACAGCTCTAGCAAATTGATAACTAGGTTCTGTTCCTATACCTGTAGAGGTCTTTGGGTCCTAGTACTGAGCCCAAGAGAAGGCATGAGAGCTTTTAAGAAGCCGAATGGTCCTTGTACAACGCCCAAGAGGAGGCGGGGATGCTTTTAAGAAGCCTGTGGGTCCCCAAACCCCGAGAAGTTCAAGACATGCCATTCACCGAGAATAGATCAAGCCAGGAAAGTCCGAGAATTTGGAAGAAACTCAAGAGATGCCATTCACGGAGAAAAGATCATCCCTGGGGAGTAGAGTCTCTTTGATGATTTCTAAGAGTGACAGTCTCAGAAAGGGTTCACCGAGAATGCTGCCTTTCACGTTTCCATATTGTTTAACCCCAAGAGGAGGGAAGACTGTGTCTGGTAATCCTATGGGGATCTAGTTTTATTTGTATTTAAGAGTGACCAACAGGGCTTTACCTAGTGCTAGACGTAGTTGTCGGGGAAAACTCTAAATAACTATACTAATATTACACAGTGGATATTTGAGGAGTATATAAAAGTTTGTGAAAGAAGACTTACAGTGAGCAGCCCCACAATACAGTTATATATTTATGAAAGCGGATAAAGAAAGCGGGTAAACACTTACTCGGTTGTAGAGCTTCCATGCTGTTTTGTTAGTTTGTTCAACAAAGAAAGCTTTGATAACAATATTATATTCAAAATAAAAGGAGAAAGTGCTTTGAAAAGCTTGTTGGGGGCTTACAGCTCAAGGAGAGGCCCAAGGTTTTATCAGTGATTGCACTGATGTTTTGAAATTGCACAGGGACTTATACAAGTGACTGAGGCCCAAAAAGGTTTTCTGTACAAAGGGATGGGTCGTATACTCTCTCAAGAGGCCCAAAGGTTTATTTTTGTACAGGTGGTGGGGCTTACAGCTCAAGGAGAGGCCCAAGGTTTTATCAGTGATTGCACTGTTGTTTTGAATTTGTACAGAGGGACTTATACAAGTGACTGAGGCCCAAAAAGGTTTTCTGTACAAATGGATGGATCTTATACTCTCTCAAGAGGCCCAAAGGCGTTTAAAGAAAAAGAATGGGGCTTATAACACGAGGGTAGGCCCAAATGATTTGTTTTTGAATTGGCGATCGCGCCGAGATTTTTCTTTTAACGCATAGGAACTTATACAATATCTGAGGCCCAAAAGTGTTTTGGTTAAAAGGGGATTGGGTCTTACACTCTATTAGAGGCCCAAAGTGTTTGAAAAAAGTTTAATGAGGGTTGAATTAATCAAAAACCCTAATTTGTTCCCAAAATGTATTTTAATTGAATAAAAATTCAATTAAAATGATCAAAATTGTTAAACATGTGGAAAACAAATTGTGATCTTAGATTAATGTTTCAAAAATCAGGTTTTGATCCACAAAATGATTGGAAATCACTAAAATCTGAAAAATCAAGAAAGAGAAAATATTTTAAATGTCAAAAACAATTAAAATATTAATTCTTTAAAAAAATATCAAGTATATGAAATAAATAATATTTTTGGGATTTTTTGGAAAAAATAAAATATTTTAACATTTTTGTAAATTATTAAAAAAAAGAATCAACTCAAAATCATTAAAACTCGGAGAGAAATTAGTTTTTGAATCAATTAAATAAAATCACAAAATTCAAATATTCAAATTTTCAAAAAAGGCACCAAGAACAAGGGCAAGAACACGCGTCACCCTATGTTTCTGCAGATTTGCATTTTCTATCCAATCTCACTGAATACTTGATTATATCATGCAATCTATATATCAATCTACTCGTTTCAACCTCATGATCATGTCTATGGTCTTTAATTTCATTTATTTTAAACATGGAATAAGAAATCAAAGAGAAACCTCAAGAACCCTAAAATTTGCATGAAGGTTCAGAAATTCCATACACGATTCAAACAATGCAATTGATTAAGGGAAAACACTCCTGCATGATTATGAACATATGGCCAAATTATTGTGCAGCAAAAAATGCATGGATCATAGAGTTAGAAGAGCTCATGCTTACCTCTTGCAGCTGGTGATCGTGTTTTGTGTTAGAGGTGTTACAGCTTGGTTCCAAGGTTATGGACAACTTCCCTAGGTGCTATAGAGTGTGTCGGGGTGCTTGGAGTGGATTGAATTGGGTTGGAACTTGCTTTGGCACCTCAACTGCAAATCTGTCAAAGGCTTGAGCAGTTGGCTGGTGATTTTATGATTTTGATGTTCCAGATGTTATGTGAGTGTTTGGATCACTTCTATATGATGTTTATGAGGTGTGTGTGTGTGTGTGTGATTGGTTTGGTTGGAATAGCTCTCAAACTCAAAACCCGATGGTGACTTGCTTTGGAAGGCAATTTTGGAGTGAAGAAGGAGATTTTGAGGAAAGCATCTGTTTGATGGCTTTGGTGTACTCAAACTGATCACAAATGAGCCCTATTTATAGTAGAGCAAGTTTGTTTTGCAAGGAATAGTGAATGGCAACTGCTGCATAGGTTTGGCCAATGTTGATCAATGAGAATCCAAGTCTCCTCTAGCCATTGACTAGAGGTTAGGGCACAGGCTGCTGGTCCCCTTGGTCTTGGATAAGTCTTGACTGAATTCAGTTGGAAATGGCTCAGTCCATGCCACCTTGGTGTATCCATTAAATGCTCCAATCCAAAATTGGAGTCTTGTCCCTCTTTTAGGCATTTCTAGGTTTGGCATGCTATTTTTGGTTCCAAAGACTTGGGAGGCTTGGGATCAGAGTTGGTTCCTCCTTGGTCCCCCCTTGAGGTGTTCAGATGGATAGAGTTGCTTATCCTTTGCAAAATTTGAGCAAAATCAAGCAAAACTCCCAAATCTGCCTTGCCATGACAGTTTGCAACAAGGCATATTGGCATTGTCATATCTCATGGCTCAAGTGGACTTTGGTGGAGTTCTTGGCCATTTTGGAAAGCCCTCATATGATACAACAACTGTTTGATCATAATTGGTTTTGATACTTTTTGGATCTAAGTGAAAAATGCCCCTACATGTGGAAAAAAGTGAAGGCAGATTCTGACTTAGTGAAAATTTCACTAAGTGTTGGAAAAAAGTGACATTTTCACTTTTTGTGATTTTGATCATTCCATAACTCAAAATCCATGAGGAATTGGAATAGTTATGTTTGAAGCTTTTGTAGAGTGCCATGAGAGCTACAAATCCAGCTTTGGATGGGGAAAAATGGCCTTGTGGTTTAGGAGTTATGATCCTCCAAAGTTGGTACCCTTGCCACTTTATTCCATAACTTAGAAAAATTTCTAAGTTTTTATGGTTACCCCTTTTACAAGTTTTCCCACTTTTCTTGATATTTCTTGATGAATGATGATTCCAATCACATAATAACATTATTTTAGGGTTAAGGAACCATAATTGACCAAAAAATCAAAAAGTCAAACTTTGACTTTTGGGCACAGTTGACTTTTTATCAGATGAATTCTAAACTGTGCGATCCTCTATGAAATCAAGTCCTTGACCTAAATAAAACTTGATGGATTGATTTCATAGGTGTTATAGGGTGTATTGAATCATGTCCTAGGGTTTGGGAGCATGTCCTGGTCAAAAGTCAAAGATACAGGTGGCTTTTCCCGCGAAACCCTAATTGTGGTTCATATGAAATTGAAACTTGTTGCTCAAGCTTCTGGGATCAATCCATTGTTGCAAATGGATCAATGTAGTTTACTAGGGACCCTCAAATCATGTCTTGAGGTCTTGGATCATGTTTTGTCCCAAAAGTCAACTTAGGGGTGAATTAGGTCAAGAAACCCTAATTCTTGAATTTTGGTGAATGCATCCCCTGAGGCCAAATTGACTTGATGATTGGGTTTATGATGTCTCTTGGAGCATCATAGGTTATGCTTTGAAGCATTGGCTCATGCCCAGAGGAAAATCTCCATCTGGAGGCCCTGGTCAACCAAAACCCTAATTTGGTAACACTGGCGATCTTGAGGCTTGATCCACCTAGAAGGGAGCAGCCTTGTGCTTAATCCTTGGAGTGGGAGTCCTCTTGATCCTTTGTGGATGTTTGAGAGGTTAGACAAGTTGAAGATCATGTCATTCCTTGATTGACCCTTTGTCTAAGAACTCTGAGAGGGCCTGAAACCCTAAATTTGATTGTAGTGAATGCTCACCCATCTTTGGGGAGACTAATGGTTCTTCCATATTGTGATGATGATTCGCACAATGATGGGAAATCTTAGTGGTCAAAATTTGGGGTATGACACACAGACACCTATAGGACCCTACCTTGAGGAATATGTAGATGTTGTAGCAACCAAAAGTGAAGAACAAATCGAGAATCCCAAGGAGAGTGATAATGAGGGTGAGAAGAGTGATAATGAGGTTGAGGAGAGTTCTGGTGAGAAGAGAATAGAGATTGAGAAAAATCCATCGACACCATCCGAAAGGGAGGTTGTCGAAGTGGTAGTGAAAGAAGCACCTAATGTTATTCCTCCTCCATATACCCCACCAATTCCTTTCTCGCAAAGGTTTGTGGAAGCTAAGGTAAAATCCCAATCCAAAGCGTATGTGGAGGTATTGGAAAATATCCACACCGATGCATCTTTGTTTGAGGTCACGCATAAAAAGAGAAAATTCGAGGACCATGAAACTAGGGATATCATTACTGTTAAGAGGGTAAGGTTAAACTTTGAGGTGATGGATGAGATAACTAAGCCCAAACTTGAAAAACTAATAGTTAGGATAGATCCTGAACCACCACCACAAGTTGAAAAGAATGAACCACCCCACAGAAGGAAAAAAAGAAAAGGTGAGGGATATGTGAGATGCCTTGATAAGTGGCCATGGAAACCGAAAATTATTAGCCATCGAGCTATCGACGTTAAACAAAGCCCTGCGTGGGAGGCGACCCACGAGCTTTTGATTTAATGTTTTACTATTTATGTTTGCAGAAAATAAAGAATTGTATCGCTTGTCACGTCTCAGCTACATTTAGGCGAAAGATCTCTAGATGGCAATCCCTTAAGATGCCCTGGTGCCCACGGACATTCCTATGAATGTCGTTGCTGGTGGTGACACCGATGATGAGTATGATATGAGAGAGCGTGTCTCTCTAGTTCGTAACTCACCTCCTCCTTGTCCTTTGCATGGTCAGGTTCCACCTGCACACACCGCACCGTATTTTTCTAACATTTTTTGCAGGTACTTCCTTCGGAAACAAATAGTATGATGAGCGGCTTCAGGAAAGTGAAGTTTTAGCAAATTCAAATAACTCGTAGTACAAGACGCCAAAGTAGAAGTGGCCAGCAAAGACAGGGACAACATGAGAAGAATCAGAGAAAATTTGGTCATGGCATTCATACAGGTTCTATCTTTCCTTTTTCACCTTTTATCAAAACATTGAGGACAGTGTTTGGTTTAAGTGTGGGGGAGGAACATTTACTGCTTTCATTTTACCGCTTTCTAGTTAGATTTACTGCTTTCTAGCATGATTTTAAAAAAAAAATTCTGTTTTAATGTTTCATGCGTCTGTGCATGTGATGTCGAATCTTTATGCGTGATTTTATGTTGTCTATCGATTTCCCTATTCTCTTGAGCCATACCAAATATTTTGAAATTTTTTGAGTTAAAAATAGTGTCTCTTTTGAAAATCTTAGGTTACAGGAGAAATTGAGGTTAGATTGTGAGACTTGGGAAAATTCCGCAAGATCGGTATCATTCTAACACCGTGAGCCTCCCAATTATGGAAATCAATTTGAGTACTTGTTATGCCATAGCCTTAAGTTCTCACCCCTTTAGTGGTCCCTAATTAGTTTATTTAGCAGTCAGCACCATCCTAAGCACGCACTAAGTAGGAAGCTGATGCAAATAAGTGTATGATCTCAGGCTTAAAAGGTAAATTAAGAAGAAAAAAATGAATGAATGAAAAGAAATGCTCCTTCTAAGTTAGGTGATCCTCACCCAATCATTTAGCCCAACGGTGCAAACTTCTTTATTTTATTGATATTTAAACCAATGTGCAAAAGAAAAAAAAATGATGAGATCATAGTCACTAACAGGCTATCCTACCATGAGTTTGAAAGGATAACGGGCTTAATGTGATTGCGCAAGAGCGAAAAGGGATAAAATAAGGATGAGTGAGTTAGGCTTAGGTATAATGACATGATTTAGATTGGTTTGTATAGGAGGGAGGTTGATGAACGTAAATGCGGAATTGTGTTGTCACGATATCCTTAGTGCGTGAGCAAGTACCTATCGACACAAACCTAACCGAGGTGCAGTTGGTAGCCCAGGATGAGTACCTGTATGCACTGTTTTTCTTACGAGTCATGGTTTACTTGAGGACAAGCAAAGGTTTAAGTGTGGGGGAGTTTGATAACGCGAAATTATATCGTGTATTTGACTTGACTTGCATGAATTTCTATTATGTTTTATTCGCTTTTTCCCGATTTATGCTTTATATTACCCGCATTATTTATGTTTCAGGTACTCGAGTCGGATCAGAATTTATCGGAAAGTGAAGATTTAGTGAAGAATTAAAAAATAATTGAAGAAGAAAAAGAAAATATAATGGAAAGAATTAAGAAGGAGAGGAAGAGGAAGAAAAGAAAAGAAGAAAAGAAAAATAAAAAAAATATAAAAGGAGGTGGGGCCCACCACGCTCACAGCATATGGCGCAAGCCACATGGAGAGGTGGCGCCCACCACCCAAGGAATGTGGCACCTGCCACTTGGTTTGTGAGAGAGGGAGAGGTGGCTTGCGCCACCTATTTCCCAGGAGATTAAATCTCCACTCTCCCTTATTTCTCTCTCCATTTTTCAGTCTTGCAAATACCCAGTTCTTCCGTCCGATTCTCACGCCATGCAAACGTCACTCAACCAAAGCTTCCGCATCCAAGTCCACTATAAATACAATTGAAAACCTCCATTAAGGGGGTCGACTTTTCTTTGCCAGAATTTTCCTTCTTTAGTTTTTAGGCAGTTTTCTTTCACCATGTAAACGTAATAGCTTTCCAGATTTTGGGGGCTATTACGAATTAGTTTTAGGATTTTATTTCTGCATTGAATTTCTGTACTTTGATTCTAAGCTTTCGGCCGTATAACAATTCAGCATCTATTTAATTCCAGGTACTCTTGATCGTTTATTTTACTGTTATTACTTTCTTATTTTATTTGCTAGATCATGTTTAGTATTAAGTTTATTTATCGTAACTACGCGTTGGTTTTCCTATCTATGTCTTTCTAAATATTCTTGAGTCCGGCGTATGAGGACCGTCGTTATCGACGGGACTCGGTAGAAAATAATAGGTGCGAATTTATGATTAAAACTCTGCTTTGGTTTTAATTTCCAAGTCTAATTTAAATAGGTTTGTCACGAGAGTGAGAGGTTATTTAACACGATTTTGTCACGAGAGTGAGAAATTAATTAAGGTTAGAGCCGGCACTGCGAGAGCGTGGGGGTCGAACTGGATAGTGGAAATTAGGCAACATATTTAAATACAGCGAGAGCGCTTTAGATACGATTAGGATATTATTGGCTTTCAAAATATATTTCCTAGTTACCGGGCGAGCGAGAGCAAAATCTTGGGGTTAGGGAACATGACTTTAGTTAATACCGCGAGAGCGTGAGGCGGAGTTTTTAAGTCGTTATATTCTACGGAACTAAGTTATAGTCGTAATCAGTACTCGAATTCTACAAAGTCCTTCGGGAACGCGGAATCCATATTCCGGTCTCTCTTTTCTATTATATTTTCTTAGTTTTATTTTAGCTCTATTCTTAGTTTCCCTTTAATCAAATATCATTAGCCTTAGCTTTACAAAGCGATGATAGATTACAGTAGGTTAACATTGGTCTCTGTGGGTTCGATAATCTTTTATATTACTTCGATATTTCCATGCACTTGCGGACTCATCAGCTCCCCTCAGAGAGGACTCGGGAGCCATAAGTTTAGATTTCCTTTTACAGCACTTTGTAAATAACTGTATTTCCATTTCCACAATCTTTAAATTCAATAAAAAGGGGTCTTCTCCACTGTTTGATATTTGCAATCCAATTGTCGAAGTTTATCTTGATTAAACAAAAAAATATAATTAATATAACCATTGCGTATCATTCATCATTCTCACATAACGCATTCTTCTTCCCTACGAATCTCATGTTTGCGTCTCGATTCTAGAGTCAAATTGTCTCATTCGTACAATACTCGGGCCAATCGACAGAAAAAGATGGATGATCTCGAGGAAGATAACAGAGAGTTGAGGGAAGAACTCGACACTCTGAAAGAAGATCTGAGAAAGCTTCACAACGATATGCAAGCTCTGGCAGCAGCCTAGATGCAACAACAACGGACTGTGATCTCAAGGATCACATCAACGCCCATAGTGGAAAAGTATGATCCTCGATATATCATGCCTAAAGATCGTCCCTGGGGTATGCCACTCAACTATATCCCGAAAGGATATATTCCGTCGATCACGGAAGATCCAGAAACTGCAGCAGGAACCGCTGGGCCTGAAGGTTACAAACTTCAGGAAAGCGAAGATACCAGGGGCATGACAGCAACTCCTAAAGGTTACAAACTTCGGGAGAGGGAAGTACCAAGAGTATCGGCCGTAATGACTATACCACCACCCGTGGTACATGCTGTCCTGGAAGGACAGATTCCACAGATACCTTCTGGTGAAAATGAAAGTATGGATAACAGAATGAAAGAGTTCCAGGAACAGTTCCTAGAAATGCAGATATAGCTGCAAGCCATTCACGATCAGGATCTATTTGGAAAGGACGTCGCGGACCTTTGTTTGGTCCCCAATGTGAAAGTTCCGCACAAGTTCAAAGTGCCCGAATTTGAAAAGTACAAGGGTAACTCTTGCCCTCAAAGCCATTTTGTGATGTACGCTCGGCGAATGTCAACTCAGACAAAGAACCAGGAGCTATTGATTTAATATTTTCAGGATAGTTTAACCGGTTACGCACTCAAATGGTAAATGGGTTTAAACCGCACTAAGATCGGCACTTTCAGAGATCTTGGCGCTGTTTTCGTTCAACAATATAAGTATAACCTGGATATGGCACCGGACAGAGATTAACTCAGAGCCATGTCATAGAAGGACAAGGAAACCTTTAAGGAGTACGCTCAAAGATGGCGTGAAATTGCCGCCCAGATTTGTCCACCTCTTGAGGAAAAAGAGATGACAAAGATCTTCTTGAAAACCTTGAGCTCATTTTACTACGACAGAATGGTCGCCAGTGCGCCCAGTGACTTTACTGAAATGGTAGGCATGGGAGTTCTTCATGAGGAAGCAGTCCGCGATGGACGTTTAGTTAAAGACGCTGGGTCATCAGGCAGTACCAAAAGATATGGTAGTGCTCTCCCTAAGAAAAAATATCAAGATATTGGCAATATCTCTCTCGGAAAGTAAAGGCGAAGGTACCAACCAGTAGCAGCTGTAACTCCTGCTATCAACTTTGTGCCTATTCCTACGTATCAACCTCAGGTTGCTCAGAGCCAACCGAATCAACAGCAATATCAGCAAAGGACACAACAGCCTCTTCAGCAGGCTCGTCCTCAGTCCAACAACAACAATCGTATGACGCGACCACCAGGGTTCGACCCTATACCGATGTTGTACGCAGAATTATTTCCACTCTTACTGGTCAAGGGACACTTCCAAACTAGGGCTCCTCTTACAATTCCGGAAAATCCGCCTTTTTGGTTCAAAGAGGATCAGACTTGCCCTTACCATCAGGGAAGACCAGGGCATAACATAGACAATTGTCTCAGTTTCAAATCTGATGTGCAAACGCTTGTTAGGAGCGGGGTCTTATCTTTCAAAGATACAAATTCGAATGTTCTCACGAACCCGCTGCCTCAACACGAGAAAGTTGCGGTAAATTTGATAGAAGGAGAGTCTAACAACAGCTATCAAATTCATGATGTACTCTTGTTGAGGACCAATCTGGTCAAGATGCATCGCAGACAGAGCGGGTATGGCCATATACCACCTCACAATTATCACCAGTGTGATATCTGCTCTAAAAACAATCAAGGATGTTCTGTGGTGCAATCAGCTCTACAGGAACAATTGGATCTCGGATGGATCCAAGATCACCGAGTTCGTGGAGTTAACATGACTTATACAAATTCCAACATCAGTTCCTACAACAACTTTGGGATTAGTGATGAGGAATTTCCAGAAGAAGGCAAAAGTCACAACATGGCGCTCAATATCACAGTTAACTGCCAGGATGATGCCTTAGCCAGTGTACTGGTAGATAACAGATCGGCTCTCAATGTTATGCCGAAGTCCACTCTAATGCGACTATCATTCAAAGGATCTCCGATGAGAGGCAGTGAGGTCGTCGTTAAAGCATTTGAAGGATCCCGAAAAATGGTTATCGGCGAAGTCGACCTTCCCATAACTATCGATCCTCACACTTTCCAAGTCACTTTCTAGGTCATGGACATCCGAGCAACATACAGCTATTTATTGGGAAGACCTTGGATACACCAGGCTGGGCAGTCACTTCGACGCTTCACCAGAAGTTGAAGTTCGTCAAGAATGACCAACTGGTCACAGTCTGTGGAGAACAAGCCTTGATCATGAGTAACCTTTCGTCGTCCACTTGTGTAGAACCCGAGGAGGTTGTTGGAACTCAGTTCCAGGCACTTTCGGTAAGCAATGAGAATCAATTAGAGAAAGGAACATCGATCTCCTCGTACAAAGATGTTCTTGAGGTGATCAAAAGTAACAATGCAAAGGGATGGGGACAGCTTGTCATTCCTAATGACAATAAAACAAAGAAGGGTCTTGGTTTTTCTGCAACCTGTACCCAGACAGCTATTAACGATGAAAGTCTTCATCCCATTCAGAATTTCTTCCATAGTGGAGGTTTCCTTCACCCAGTGTCTCAAGAAGTACATACCATCAACGAGGGAGATTCCTCCGACACAGATGAGGAATGGAAGTCCTATCTTAACGAGGATGGTTATATGTCTCAGGAAGAGGTGCCTACGCCATTTTGCTATCCCGCATAGAGTCCGAGATTTATACCAAGGTCAGACGTCAAAATGATATACGAAGATTGTGATCCGAAAGGATGTCGTGCTCCACCAAACTCATTAGAGGAGGACACTCTGATGAACGACAACTTTGACCATGACTATTATGGCCCAAAGGATGGTCTGCCGATGTGGCAGCCTTACCCAGGAGACTCAGGGCAAAAGAGTCAGCCGAACGATGCATATCAGCTGAGCATCATTGAGAAGAATATTTGCATCCCCACAGAATCATGGGATCATTACTCGGGGCATTCAGAAAATATCCAGCACGACGATGAATTTGCAAAACTTACAGGACTAGAATTCATCAACTACGTTTTTCCTGAGGTCAACGTCATCGAAAGGGATGACTCCTCCAGTTCCAAAGAAGTGTGGGACACCTTAGGACAACCGAGTGGAAAGTATGACTTCTTAGTCAAGTACACTGCTCTTGAAAGCTCTCGTATCGGGCTCGAAGACATCCAGCCCACTGGATGGGGAGGTTTACCTGAGAGCACAAATACTATGCAAAATACAACTGAGGAATCCTCCTATGACAATTCTGCCTGGGAGACAAATTCCAACGATCCTTCTCCACAAGAAATCAAAGTTGTTTCTGGAGACAAATCAAGGAAGGTACCAGACTTTCTGGAGACTGCAGTCGATGTTCCGAAAGTTGTTTATAAGTCTAAGTAATTGTTGTCTTTGTTTTAACCTTTCACCCTGCCCAGGTGAAACGGATGTTTTTATAGGGCTCACTTTCTGTAAATGTACCTCTTTGCTTTGCCCAAAGTGACAGAGTTTTGTTTGATAAGGCTGTAGTTTCAAGAATCGACTAAATCATAAATAAAATAACATTGTTCTGTAATTTCCGCATTTATTGTTTTTTTCTCTTCTCGCTTTTTCAGAAAATGGTAATCCTAAAAAACAATAAATAATAAAAACAAGCAGTTTTCCAAGAAAATACACTGCACACACTCTTGCATTCTCTCTATCTCTTCTAAAAACAGTCATCACGTCATGCAGATTGCTTGTTTTAAACACCATTGAAACATACGATCCAATGCCTTCTCCCAACTTTGAATTCTCTCTATTTGAGGCTGAAGAAGAAGATGGCAAAGAAGTTCCAGAGGAGATCTCCTGATTACTCAGACAAGAGGAAAGGTCCATTAAACCTCACAAAGAGCCGTTGGAAATGGTCAACTTGGGTTCAGAGGAAGAGAGAAAAGAGGTCAGGATTGGGGCACTGCTCAGTCCGACGGTCAAAGAAAGTTTGATAAAGCTTCTCAAAGAGTTTCCCGATGTATTCGCTTGGTCCTATCAGGATATGCCAGAGTTGGATACCAGCATCGTGGAACATCATCTACCTTTAAGATCTGAATGTCCGCCAGTAAAACAAAGGTTGAGACGGACTCATCCAGACATGGCCATCAAAATCAAGGAGGAAGTACAGAAACAGATTGACGCGGGTTTTCTCGCCACATCGGAATATCCTCAATGGTTAGCCAGCGTAGTACCCGTTCCGAAAAAGGATGGAAAGGTCAAAATATGTGTAGACTACAGGGATCTGAACAAAGCCAGTCCGAAGGATGACTTTCCCTTACCGTACATTGACATGCTGGTAGACAGTACAGCAAAATTCAAAGTATTCTCCTTCATGGATGGATTCTCGGGCTATAATCAGATAAAAATGATGCCAAAAGATATGGAGAAAACTTCATTCATTACCCCATGGGGCACCTTTTGTTACAAGGTAATGTCGTTCGGTTTGAAGAACGTCGGGCAACCTATCAAAGGGCCATGACTACTCTGTTTCATGACATGATACACAAAGAAATTGAGGTATATGTCAATGACATGATTGCAAAATCTAAGACAGAAGAGGAACATGTGACCCACCTGTCAAAACTATTCGAGCGTCTGAGAAAGTACAAACTCCGCTTGAATCCCAATAAGTGCACATTCGGTGTCCGTTCAAGGAAACTTCTAGGGTTCATCGTCAGCCAGAAAGGAATTGAGGTTGATCCAGACAAGGTCAAGGCCATTCAAGAAATGCCTTCTCCAAAGACCGAAAAACAAGTCAGGGGATTCTTGGGACGTTTGAATTACATTTCCAGATTCATATTCCTCATGACCGCAACATGTACGCCGATTTTCAAATTACTCAAAAAGAATCAGGATTGTGTTTGGACGGAAGATTGCCAAACCGCCTTCGACAGTATCAAGGAATACCTATTGAACCCACCGATTCTGTCACCTCCAGTGGAAGGAAGACCATTGATCATCTACTTAACAGTCTTGGGAGACTCAATGGGTTGTGTACTTGGCCAACAAGACGAAACCAAAAGGAAAGAGTCTGCCATCTACTATTTGAGCAAGAAGTTTACAGACTGTGAAACTCGGTACACTATGCTTGAGAAAACTTGTTATGCTTTGGCTTGGGCAGCCAAACGTCTTCGCAGTATATGATTCGTCACACTCCTTGGTTAATCTCCGAAATGGATCCGATCAAGTACGTCTTTGAAAAACCTGCTCTCACGGGAAGGATTTCCCATTGGCAGATGTTGTTATCAGAATACGACATCGAGTACCATGCGCAGAAAGCCATCAAAGAAGTATTTTAGTTGATGATTTGGCCCATCAACCGATTGACGATCAAGAATCAGTCGGATTTGACTTCCCAGACGAAGATGTCATGTATTTGAAAATAAAAGATTGCGTTGAGCCGCTACCCAGTGAAGGGCCAGAACCAGGGTCCCAATGGGGACTTATCTTTGACGGAGCTGTCAATCATTATGGAAACGGAATTAGGGCAATCATCATAACACCTCAGGGTACCCACATTCCTTTCACTGCCCGACTAACATTCAAGTGTACAAACAATGAGGCCGAATATGAAGCTTGTATTATGGGTCTCGAGGAAGCGATCGATTTAAGGATCAAGAACTTGGATGTATATGGCGACTCAGCTCTGGTTATCAATCAGATCAAAGGAGATTGAAACACATACCAATCAGGATTGATTCCTTACAAAGATTACGCGAGAAGGTTGTTACCATTCTTCAACAGAATCGAGTTTCACCATATCCCTCGTGAAGAGAATCACATGGCTGATGCATTAGCCACTCTCTCTTCCATGATTAGCGTAGGTCAATGGAATGACTTACCTAAGATTGACATAATGCGCCTTGAACGGTCTGCTTACATCTTCACGATTGAAGCAGTCATAGATGACAAACCTTGGTATCATGATATCAAAGGCTTCCTTCAGAAACAAGAGTACCCACCTGAGGCATTAAGAAAAGATAGAAAGACCCTCAGAAGATTGGCAGGAAACTTCTTCCTGAGCGGTGATACACTTTATAAGAGAAATTTTGACATGGTCCTGCTCCGATGTGTAGACAGACCAGAAGCAAACACGCTGATAAAAGAAATTCACGAAGGATCCTTTGGCACTCATGCCAACGGACACACAATGGCGAGAAAAATTCTAAGAGCAGGGTACTATTGGCTGACAATGGAATTCGATTGCTACAAGTACATCAGGAAGTGTTACAAGTGTCAGGTGTACTCAGACAAAATCCATGTACCACCAACGCATCTCAAAGTTCTTTCTTCCCCTTGGCCTTTTTCCATATGGGGAATCGACATGATTGGCATGATTGAATCCAAGGCTTCGAACGGACATCGGTTCATCTTGGTAGCCATTGATTACTTCACCAAGTGGGTCGAAGCAGCGTCATACGCCAATGTAACCCGACAAGTGGTGGTCCAATTTATCAAAAATAATATCATCTGTCAATATGGTGTTCCAAGCCAGATCATTATCGATAATGGATCCACCTTGAACAACAAAATGATGAAAGAGTTATGCGCTGAGTTTAAGATCGAACACCATAACTCATCTCCCTACCGACCTAAGATGAACGGAGCGGTAGAAGTGGCTAACAAGAACATCAAGAAGATTGTTCAGAAGATGGTTGTAACCTACAAAGATTGGGATGAAATGCTACCCTTTGCTCTTCACGGTTATCGTACGTCTGTCCGCACTTTAACAGTTGTTAGTTTCTTGGATTGGCTGGAATTTTGGTAAAACAAAGGTTGTTCAATGTTTGATGTCATATGGGTGATGTCACAACATTGAGTCTTAACACTGGGTTGTGTTAAGTGTTTAAGTTGGATGTCTGATGTCACAAGCGATGTTGTGACATTAGATCTGCATAATTAATAACATCAGGTTTGTGATGTTGTTAGGGTTTGCATTTTAGCTGGAATTGTGGAGAGTTGTTAGTCTCATTGGATGCGGATATCTTGGGATAGATATTTTCTGTTGCATAGAGATTTGATGCAGATTTGTAGGAGGTTTAAAAGCTGAGATTTAAGAAGATTTTGAGAGAGAAAATCTGCTTTGAAGATTCAGTTTTAAACAACAAATCAGATCAGATATTGTAGCAGGTCCAAACCCAATTCAAAGAGCTATATAATGCGCATCATTCCTGAAGGAATAGTAACGAAGAAATAGAGCTAAAGACTGTGAGTCGATTGAGTCTTTGTATTTTTTAAACCATTCGAGTGTGAATTGGTATTGTTGTTTTGAGTTGTTCTTGATCAAAGCTGTGAAGCAGAATCAAGTAGTGTTATTCAAAGTGTGTGATCTCTGAATTATATCACTGAAGTGTTTTAGGGATTGAGTAGTGTTCTCATATCTAATTGGTTTCTTAGGTAGAAAGTCACTAGTAGGAATTAAGATTAGGAGATTGTCAACTGGGTTATTGAGTCTGTAATTTAATTCTACAAGTAGTGAATTTCATCCCTGGCTTGGTAGCCCCCAGACGTAGGTAGTTAGACCGAACTGGGTGAACAATTCTGTGTGTTTAATTGTTGTTTATTTTGTTCATTGTTCAGAGTGTGTTGTTGTGACATCATACTTAACATCATACATATGATACCAGAATTTCAATTGGTATCAGAGCAGGCATCCTGTCTGTCTCTGGGTGAGATCTAGGGAAGTTACTTTCTGGTGTAAAGATGTACAAAGAAGTTGGAGGATTTGTCAATAGACCCCCTATTTTGGATGGCTCGAATTATTACTATTAGAAGCCAAGGATGATCACCTTTTTGAAATCCTTGGACAGCAGGGCTTGGAAGGCTATCATTAAAGAATGGAAAGCACCTCTTGTGTTTGAAAAAGATGATGCTGAGAAAGATAAAGAGGGCACCTCAAAGCCGAAGCCTGAAGAAGAATGGACCAAGGAAGAAGATGAGCTTGCAATTGGTAATTCCAAAGCTTTAAATGCAATTTTTAATGGAGTGGATAAGAACATATTCAGGTTTATCAATACCTGTGAAGTTGCTAAGGAAGCTTGGGATATTTTGAAGGCTACACATGAAGGAACATCTAGAGTTAAGATGTCAAGACTTCAGCTTCTAACGTCGAAGTTTGAAAGTCTGAAGATGAAGGAAGATGAGACTATCATGACTTCCACATGAGTATTCTTGAGCTGTCCAATGCATCTAGTGCTCTTGGAGAAAAGATGTCAGAAGAAAAGCTAGTAAGGAAAATCCTTAAGTCCCTTCCTAAGAGGTACAAGATGAAGGTGACTACAATTGAAGAAGCTCAAGACATCAGCAAGATGAGGGTTGATGAGCTCATTGGATCACTTCAAACTTTTGAGCTTGGGTTGAATGAAGAAGAGCCAGAAAAGAAGCCAAAGAGTATAGCCTTGGTTTCAAATGATCAAGAAGATAAAGGGAATAGTGCTGAATCCCAGGAGGATCTATCTCAGGCCATTGTTATGTTAGGAAGGAAGTTCAACAAGGTGTTCAAAATAATGAACAAGAACTTCAAGCCTAATGTCAAGAACATCGCTTCTGACATCAGCAAGTCTAAGGAGAAGGATGAAGAGAAGACTGCTCAAGACAAGGGTGTTCAGTGCTTTGAGTGTGAAGGTCATGGACATGTTAAGAAAGAATGTCCCACATTCCTGAAGAAGCAAAAGAAAGGAATGATAGTTTCCTGGTCAGACTCTAAAAGTGAAAGTGAAGGAGAGTCAGCCAAACATGTTAAAGCTTTAACTGGAACAATGGTTTCTGATGGTGACTCTAGTGATGAGGAACTGACGTTTGAGGAGTTAGCATCCACTTATCAAGAGCTTTGTCTAAAGAGTGCAGAAATCTGTCAAGAAAGTGAAAAACAGAAGAAACAGATTGCTCAGCTTGAGACTGCTAAAGCTGATTTAGAAAATGAAGTCTTATTAGTCAAAGCTCATCTTGATCATATGACCAAATCTGTTAGGATGTTGAACTGTGGTACAGACACACTTGATAAGATTCTTCAGTCAGAGAAAGTTGTTGGAGATAAATCAGGTATAGGATATGTGGTTGAGGAAAAGGGCTCTACAGAAGCAAGCACTTCAGGAACAAAGAAGGAGGTATCCCAACCAATGTCTCAACATCAAACAAAGAGACAGGATCCTACACCTGAGAAGGGTGCTCATTCACAGCCTCAGAATGCTGAGAAGAAGAATGGTCCTCATCAGAGGAAGATGCAGCCTCAAGGAGCTAGTCAGTATATGCCTCCCCAATATCACAAGAGCATGCAAGCTGCCAGGTTCAAACAAAACATGTCTCATCAGATGTCTCAACATCAGGGAAACTGGTATGGATATGGATACAACAATGTTATGCCTCATTACTATGGAAGAAGGAAGCCTCATCACCATAGGAGACGGTCGAGGAGACATCATCCTCAGTACAGGAGAAGACAACCGCACCATAGAAGACGGGCCAACTATGGTAGAATGAGACATCATTATGGGTGGCAGCACCAACAGTATCATCATCAAAGTGGCAGAAGAAATAACCACTTTAGAGATGATAGAGTCAGATGCTTCTATTGTGGAAGGTTTGGACATATGCAGTACTCTTGTTTTAAACTGCATGGATATCCACAATATGCTCCTCATAGAAAACTAAAGGAGGTCAGGCCCAAAGTTGTTAAACAATGGGTTCCTAAGGAGGAGGTGAAATGTCTTTTAGCCCACACTTCAGATAGACAGTTTGACAAGGATACTTGGTACTTTGACAGTGGATGTTCAAAGCACATGACTGGATCCAAGGAGCATTTGGTGGAGTTCAATCCTTGCCATGCAAATAAGGTTGTGTTTGGCAATGGAGAAAAAAGAGTTGTAGAAGGAGTTGGAAGAGTGAAGAATCATGATGGTCTTACTCTTGATAGTGTGATCCTTGTCCAAGGTTTGAATGCTAATCTGATTAGCATAAGTCAGCTATGTGATGAAGGGTACAAAGTCAGCTATTCCAAGGATGAGTGTCTGGTGACAAATGAGAAGGATGAAGTGGTCATGAAAGGAGTCAGATCCAGAGATAATTGTTACCTATGGATACCTATAGAAGTCAACTCAACTGTTGATGTTAAGACTAATGTTTTAACATTAGACTGTGACATCAAGTGTGAAGAGATGCTGAAAGGTCAATCAGAGTTAATGAGTTCTGATGTGAATCCTTTTAAATTTTTAAAAGGAAAGTTTTTATGGAGGGAGATATTCATTGATTGGTCTTTAAGTCAAGCTCATTACATTAGACCATCTTTACCCATTGTGAACATTTCTCGATTCATCAAGTTCCTCATATCTCTACGGTTCATCTTCTTTGTTCTCAACAGAACGAGTAATCCTTATCTGAATATCATCTGTTTCAAAGGAACCATGTCTAAGGAGATGTCCTCTTCTTCCAAGAACTCTGATTCTCAAAGACCTGCGCATGAACGAACTAGGGTTTCATCGGAAAAATAATATGTTGACAAAGAACACATTCCTATGGCACTCCCAGATTCAGGTAACTCTAAACCTTCAACAAAGTTGAATAAAACTAAAACTAGGTCATCATCCTCTCAAGCTGTTGAGGATAAGTATGATGTGGACATCCATTTGGAGCAGATTGCCACCAAAATTCTTGAGAAGGGAATACGTGTGAAAGGGATTTCTGTCCCTTTAAGGCAAATGCCTGCTGAACAGGTGGGCTCTCAAAGTGAGGACACCAATCTTCATAGACTGGCATTGTCTGTGATTCAAGATGCTGAATGTGGTTGTAAAGAAGATGATCTTAAAGATACTGATGTCATCCCTGATGTCATAACATCTTCCCCTAGGGTTGAAAGTCACAATTATAAAGAGAATGATCAGGTTGAGGTTATAGATGTTGAGGACTCATCTGATAGTGATATCATTGGTAATGCGATAGCAAGAAGGAGAAAGGATAGGAAAGGGAAAGGTGTGGAGTCACTTCCTAATGAAAATATGGTCAAGGATAAGAAAAGGACTTCAGTTGCAGGCTCTCCCAAGTCATGGAGCAAAGTTGCCATTTCTGGCAAAAAGAGGAGAATCAGGGAAGAATCAGATTCAGAGTTTGATGTTCAAGACATCAACCCTGTGAGGAACAGAACTGCTAATCAAGTTCCTGATGACATCTCATTTCACTGTGCCAGTAGTGCATCCATGTGGAATTGTGTGAGCCAGAGAAGGATAGCTCTGGAAAGAGAGCTAGTTACAGATAATTTAGAGTCTACTGAAATTGTAGATCTAATTAAGTTTGCCGGTCTCATGAGGACTGTATCAGGATTGACTAGTTGCTATGATAGACTGGTCAGAGAATTTATAGTGAATATCCCTGAGTCTATTAATGACAGCAAAAGCCTAAGTTTCAGAAGAGTTACTGTTAGGGGTAAGTGTGTCTGGTTCTCTCCTAAGGTGATTAATGCTTATTTAGGAAGAAGTGAGGAAGACTATGGAGAATTAGAAGTGTCTGATAATGCTATTTGCAAAGAAATCACAGCTGGTCAAGTAAAAATATGGCCTTCAAAAGGGAAGTTATCAGCAAGTTTATTAAGTGTGAAATATGCTATTCTTCATAGAATAGGTGTTGTTAACTGGGTTCCTACAAACCACAAGACCTCTGTTTCTGCTGGTTTGGGCAAATTAGTTTATGCCATTGGAACAAAGAGACCAATTGATTATGGCTCTTACATTTATAATCAGACTATCAAGCATGCTGCAACAAGAGCTGTTAAATTGCCTATTGCATTTCCATCCCTCATTTGTGGGATAATTCTGTCTCAGCATCCTGGGATTCTTCACCAGTATGATAGTGTTTGTAGAAGGAAGTCTGACTTGTCTTTTCATCAGAAGTTGTTTAAAGGAAAACATGTTGCTGATCATGTCAAGACATCTGCCTCAACATCTACTCATCATACTCATGTCAAGACTGATATGATTTCTGAAGTGGAGGAAGCCTGTAAAGAATTAGATGAAGTCATCAGAGTAAGCACTAAAAGAAAGAAGAAGTTTGAAAAATTACTTCTGAATCTGAAGATGACAGAGAAAGAAAGTAAGAAAGAAGTTGCTGATAAGAATGATGAATCTGATAATGACAATGTTGATTGCTCAAAAGAAGATGAAGAAGATGATGATGATCTCAGCTCAGATGATTAAAGCTTTTACTGTTTTTCTTAGTTAGTAGTTTTTGTTTCTGTTGTTTTTGATTCTGCACTGTTGTGCTTGGTTTGTAATTTGAATATTGTGTTGTATATGCACCCTTTATGTTTTTTTTTGTTCTATGATTTATTATGCTAACTGTGAGGCTAACAATGAGAGCTAGGGTAGTATTAACTGTAGTTAGTAGGGCTTCTGGTTAAAGGTTGTTAAATTGTGGCTAAAAAGGGGGAGAAATAGCCAAGTGAACCAAGAGTATCAAAGAGTACAAATGTCAAATGCTGCTAAAGTGATTAAAGTGATGTGATGCAGAAGTGCAGAAATTAAGGGGGAGTAATTGTTGATCTGTTGAACAGCTGGTATGCTGGTTCATGATTGAGGGGGAGCACCATTTTGGTTGTTGCCAAGTTGCTGATGAAGACGGTGCTGCAGCAGAGTTTTGGGTGAAGTGAAGTCTTTATGTATTGAAGATGGTGCCGCTTGAAGTTTCAAAAATATTGAAGTTTATTCCGCTGCTGAAGTCTCTGAAGGTGCAGAGATTGTTTTAGCCAAAATTAGCCAAAGGGGGAGATTGTTAGTTTCTTGGATTGGCTGGAATTTTGGTAAAACAAAGAGGAATTTGCCTACCCCACAAATGTTGACGTAGTCAAGAAATACTTCGCTTAAATAAAATAAAAAAATCGTCTCGGTGGATTGAAAACTGAAATTCTGGCCTGTATATATCAAATGTCCTATCGAGATGTCGTGACACTGATATACAACAACAATGAACAAGTTCAAAATAAAAGTGTGCATAAAATTAAAGAACACCAGAAATTGTTAACCCAGTTCGGATCTAACTATCCTACATCTGGGGGCTACCAAGCCAGGGATGAAATCAATATTCGATAGTATCAATTCACTGATAACCACACCCAGTTCAATCAGCTCACTTAATCACTACCCTTCCTATGACTTCTACCTAAGACTCCCCTAGGTATGAGGCCCTCCTCAAATCCCTCTTCAATCACAACCTGTGACTGGTTCCTTACAAGACAAGTAACAATGGTCGAAACACAAATTCTCAATACTTCACAGCTTATGAGAATTAACACTCAGCTACTCAATGCTTAAAAGCTTATGAGCAACCTTACACAACTTACACTACAGTCCTTGTACTGTTATCATAAGATACCAGTTAGGCTCACAAAACACAAGCACACAACCCTAAAAATACATGTAAGTTCGACACCTAAAACTAGGTTTACATCAGTCAATTTATAGCTTGTAATCTGGACTAAATTGGGCTTCTAAAACGCAGCAATTAGGCTGCTCACAAATCTGTAAAATTAACTCCAATAAAATAGGTCTTCAATCCAAAGTTTCCTATTATGTCTCCATAATTAGAAACAGCAGCAAATCCGAAAACCAACAAGTAACCCTAATCCAAAAATGCTTTGGATGCCACATAGGATAACCAAATATTCACAGAATATTCAGTTACAAATCATTGTAACAGAATCTGCAATAAATCCTGACTTCACAGCGCGATGTCCTATGAGCAGTCATGGAACATCTTCATACGACATGTTGAACAAAGAGTAGTGAAACATATTTTTAGACATCTTCATTCAACATCTGCTGCTACATGAGTTTTAGCAAAATAATGCCAACCATAAAACCAAGGAAATAACAATCTCCCCCTTTGGCTTATTTTTGGCTAAAACTCCACACACACTCAAACACCATCAGTATCAGCAGCGAAAAAAACACTCAAATATCAACAAAAACAATTCCCACATCTGCAGCAAAAATAACTCATTATAGTAAGCTGGCTAAAAACTCCCCCTCAACAGCAGCAACATAAACTCCCCCTCAACAGCAGCAACATTTCACATCATATTCTCCCCCTCAGCAACTGCTGCATCACAAACATAATCTACCTGCAGCACACATACTTCCCCTCAACAGCACAAGCACACATAATCTACCTGCAGCACTCCCCCTCAACTGCACAAGCACTTACTAATGCTGCTCCCCCTCACACTTACTACTCCCCCTTTTTAGCCACAAATATGACAAAGAGAGGTCATAGACAAATGTAACCAAATCACATAGCAGTATATTGTTCAAAACCAAAAAGAATTAAGTTGTCCTAAAATAAAACAAACAAAAACTAGAAAGTAAACTTGCAGATAGCCTCTAGCTATTCAGCACTGTCCTCTTCAGCCACCTCATCACTTTCACCTGCAGATTCACCTTGTCCATCATCTTCAGTCAGCTCTTGCTCTTTAGCAGCATTTCTCTTTTCAACCAAGGCTTTAATCAGCTGCTCTAGCTTTGTCTTCCTTGCTGCATCTCTTTTGATAGATTCTTCCAGCTCCTTGCAGGTTTCTTGCAGCTGAGCAATGGCTTCATCATCCAGATTGGCAGGACCAGGTGTCTGTGTAGATGTCCCAACAATGTCTGGGACATGTGCTCCACCCAGTAGCTTGTAGTGAAGGGACAGAGGAGGTTTCCTTTTGAGTGCAGTGTCACCCCTCAACACAAGATTAGGACACTGTTCTAGAATAATACCACAGATCAAGGAAGGGAACCAATAGGCATCTTGACAGCAGGTGAGCTAGCCTGTTTCAAGATCTGCTCAAAGATGTATGATCCAAAATCAAAGGAAATCTTCTTCCCTATAGCATATATGAATCTGCTAAGTGTAGACGAGATAGTAGATGTGTGATTTGTAGGAACCCAATTTACCACGGCAATCCTGTGGAGGATGGCATATTTGACACTTAGTTTACCAGACGACAGCTTCTTTGCATTTGGCCAATGTCTCATACAGCCACCAGTTATCTCCTTACAAATAGTATTATCAGTAACCTCTAACTCAGGTTGAGGTTCATTACTCCTGCCCGGATAGATGTTGATAATTTCAGGTGAAAAGGTGACAGCTTCTCCTCTCACACATACTTGTCTGGGATTGTTTCCCCTGTTCTCGTCACCCTCTTCAGACATATTTACCACAAATTCTTTGACTAGGTTTCCATAACAGGGTCCTAACTTGGACACTGTTCTCATCAATCCAGCCACAGCAATGAGCTCCACTATTTCCTTGTACTTTTCGAAGTCCTTCCCCAACTCTCTCTCCAGAGCAATCCTTCTTTGATCAACAATTTTCCATCTATTTGTATTTCTCATAGAGTTTTCAGTAGAAGCCTTCTTGCAGGTGGAGTTTTTTATACCAATGATGTCCTGGACATCTGTTTCAACTTCATAGTCAGAATCACTTTGATCAGTAATTTTTCTTTTCTTAGTGGGCACTACAACCTTGCTCCATTGCTTAGGCGGCCCTGCTTGAACTTTTCTTTCCCCACCGCCAGATTTACCACGCAATTTCGAAGACTTTGAGTCTTCACTTATTACATTTTTTTCTCTTCTTCTCTGAATTCTTCTCATCATTCTAGCAATAGGTTCCTCATCAGAAGTGAGGTCATCAACATTAATAACATCGTCAGTCCGTACATCATCTTTCCTTTTACTTCTTCTCTCACGGTCCACAAGCATGGAAACATCACCATCCGTCCTATCAGTAGGGCTGCTATTGATATTTTCTATCACTGATGTTGGACCATTAGACTCGACATTTGCCTTAATTCCACTCAGAATCGAGGCAACAACCCTTCTAATTTCCTTATCCTTTCTGACAGCATCATCATCAGTGGAATTCTTGTTCACATCACAAGATTTAGTACCCTTCCGCTTCTCAACTATGCCTGATTTAGATCCCTTTTCAGCCACGTATTTCTTAGGGCTTACTTGGTTAGCATACAAACTGGTCATGGAGTGGACTTTCTTCTTAGGTGAGAAGGGTTTAGATTTCTTACCTGGAATGTTGACATTCGTTGTGTGAGAAGCTTGCTGGTTGCCTTTTGGGTCAGCCGACATAACTTTCAACGGAGCAATGTCGAGCACTAGGTCAGAGAGGTTTATAATCTGCAGTGATTCTTCATCTCCAGTATTGATTCGTGGAGAACCAGTGTTATCAGGGGAGCCGCACATGGAATCGGAGTTAGGATGTTGAGACATGTTTAGTTGATCACAAAAAGCAGTATTGAGGAGAGTAAGAGCAAACCCTAGCGGAGAAGAGTTTTGAAAGAATAGGTCAGATGAAGTTTTTGCACTGTAGGATTGAAGTTCGAATGTGTTAGCTGGGCTTTTTATAAGTTTTGGAAATGGGTCCTTATACACGTGCCATTCACAAGCTCTTTGATTTAACACTTCCACAATAGTGCTTTCAGCTTTCCACAAATAGCAATCCTCTGAGGTTCTTTCACCTCTCATAACAATAGAATTCTTTTCATCCATTATTAAACATTCGTAGTTTGTAAAGATGACCCTAAGACCTTGATCACACAACTGGCTTATGCTTATTAGGTTAGTATCTAACCCTTCAACAAGCAATACTTCTTCCAGAATGGGCTGTCCAGGACAGTCCACTCTTCCAACACCAAGCATTTTTCCTTTTGATCCATTACCAAAAATCACCTCATTAGGAGCATGA
Source organism: Lathyrus tuberosus (assembly GCA_022829125.1). Lineage (NCBI taxonomy): Eukaryota > Viridiplantae > Streptophyta > Magnoliopsida > Fabales > Fabaceae > Lathyrus > Lathyrus tuberosus. The sequence goes on from JALAZF010000153.1 coordinate 2,176,085, forward strand.
TACTTAACATGTGACATATATCTACTAACACCAGTCATATGTCGAGAACACCCACTATCAAAGAACCATTTTTCATCTGTAGAGACTTTGAAGGACTTGTAGTCCCTATGTTCCTTTACAAAATCCTTTGAAGTCCATATCCTTTTTGTTTCAACCCTGCTCTTCTTCTTACTATACTGTTGCATGGGTTTGGGATAACCATGTAGCTTGTAGCAAAAAGCTTTTATATGACCAAACTTCCCACAATGGTAGCATGTCCATCTTTGATTCTTTTTCTTTATGAACTTCTTCTGATGCCTGGGAGGATGATGCAGCATGTTATTCAACATCTTCAAACTTCTCTTATCTTGAACGGGTACTTCCTCAGACTCATTTGTACCTTTAAATCCAACACCACTGACATTTCTAGTATCTCTTCCTGACTTCAGAATTTCATCAATTACATCCGAACTCCTATTTAACATTCTGACATTTTTGATCATGTTGTCCAGTTTTGAATTCAAAACATTTACTTCACTTTGTAGATTAGCTATAGTAGACATATACTCAGTATTCTCAGCTTCTAAATGAACAATGGCACATGCTTGTTCTTCTTTCTGCTGACATACTTCTTCATGTTCAATGCACAACTTCTTATAAGAGATAGCCAGCTCTTCAAAAGTAAGCTCTTCAGATTCTTCATCTGATTCACATACTCCTGTTAATGTTGTCACCAACTTTGCAGATTTCTCATCAGTTTCAGAATCATCTTCTGACCATGTCACAGATAATCCCTTCTTCTGTCTTTTGAGATAAGTGGGACACTCAGTTTTTACGTGCCCAAATCCTTCACATTCATAGCATTGAACTCTCTTCCCTTGATTAGAGTCCTCTTCAGTTCTGGATCTTCTGCCTCCATCTTGGTCTTTGTTGATGTCGAGAGACTTGTTCCAAACATTTTTTCTTGACTTCCAGTCCATCCTTTTCAACACTTTATTAAATTGTCTTCCAAGCAACACTAGCTCTTTGGACACATCTTCATCTTTGACCAGTTCTCCTTCATCATCTGAGTCATCAGCATTCGACACAAATGCTATACTCTTCTTCTTTTCAGCTTTTTCACTGAATCCTAACTCAAAAGTTTGGAGTGATCCCATAAGTTCATCCACTTTCATCTTGTCAATGTCCTGAGCTTCCTCTATACCAGTGACCTTCATATCAAATCTCTTAGGTAGAGACCTAAGAATCTTCCTGACCAGCTTGCTGTCAGACATCTTTTCTCCTAAAGCACTAGAGGCATTAGCTATCTCAATAATGTTCATATGAAAATCATGAATGTTCTCATCCTCTTTCATCTTCAAACTCTCAAACTTGCTAGTGAGAAGCTGAAGCTTTGACATTTTCACCTTTGAGGTCCCTTCATGAGCAACTTTCAGGACCTGTCAAGCCTCTTTGGCAATAGTACAATGCTCAATCAGCCTGAAGATATTTCTGTTGACACCATTGAACAATGCATTCATGGCTTTAGAATTTCCAACAGATCCTTTGTAGTCAGCATCATCCCAGTCCTCTTCTTCCTTCAGAACATCAGTAAGATTTCCTTCTCCATCTCTTACCTTTGGAGGCTCCCAACCTTTGATAACTGCTTTCCATGCTTGATCATCCATAGACTTGATGAAGGTTATCATCCTAGGTTTCCAATACTCATAGTTAGAGCCATCCAGCAAAGGTGGTTTATTCAGAGCTCCTTCATCCTTGTCCATTGTACCAGAAAGTACCTTCCCTGAATCTCACCCAGAAAACAAAGGGTGCAAGCTCTTGATGCCAATTGAAATTCTGGCCTGTATATATCAGATGTCCTTTCGAGATGTCGTGACACTGATATACAACAACAATGAACAAGTTCAAAATAAAAGTGTGCATAAAATGTAAAGAACACCAGAAATTGTTAACCCAATTCGGATCTAACTATCCTACATCTGGGGGCTACCAAGCCAGGGATGAAATCAATATTCGATAGTATCAATTCACTGATAACCACACCCGGTTCAATCAGCTCACTTAATCACTACCCTTCCTATGACTTCTACCTAAGACTCCCCTAGGTATGAGGCCCTCCTCAAATCCCTCTTCAATCACAACCCGTGACTGCTTCCTTACAAGACAAGTAACAATGGTCGAAACACAAATTCTCAATACTTCACAGCTTATGAGAATTAACACTCAGCTACTCAATGCTTAAAAGCTTATGAGCAACCTTACACAACTTACACTACAGTCCTTGTACTGTTATCATAAGATACCAGTTAGGCTCACAAAACACAAGCACACAACCCTAAAAATACATGTAAGTTCGACACCTAAAACTAGGTTTACATCAGTCAATTTATAGCTTGTAATCTGGACTGAATTGGGCTTCAAAAACGCAGCAATTAGGCTGCTCACAAATCTGTAAAATTAACTCCAATAAAATAGGTCTTCAATCCAAAGTTTCCTATTATGTCTCCATAATTAGAAACAGCAGCAAATCCGAAAACCAACAAGTAACCCTAATCCAAAAATGCTTTGGATGCCACATAGGATAACCAAATATTCACAGAATATTCAGTTACAAATCATTGTAACAGAATCTGCAATAAATCCTGACTTCACAACGCGATGTCCTATGAGCAGTCATGGAACATCTTCATACGACATGTTGAACAAAGAGTAGTGAAACATATTTTTAGACATCTTCATTCAACATCTGCTGCTACATGAGTTTTAGCAAAATAATGTCAACCATAAAACCAAGGAAATAACAAAAACCCGAAAGGGCGGTCCAGGAAAAAATTAGAGACATAAGCAAAAATCATCCCGATGGATTGGAAACCTCAAAGTACAATCCAGGAAAAAGTTAGGGATTAATGGAAAGTAACTACGTCCAACAAAGGGGCAAATCCCTCAGCGGCAGTTACACCATCCGTCAAGAAAACTTCAGTCAAGGTCGTCTTCGACAGAAGCTCAGGATGTCCTGAATTCAAAGTTGATAGAAGGATAGCAGTCGTTATGTTTCAATGTAGCCCATTTCCCTTAAATTACCATTTTCTAACTTTGTAAATGCTCCATGGAATCCAACGTTTGGCTGATTTCCATCCTATCAATAAAATTTGAGCCTTAGTGCTTTTGGTTGCAATTCTTATTAGTTTTAGCTTTACAAAACGACATTTTAATATGATCAACGATTCTTGAAATAAAACAAAAATGAATTTACTTGTCAAACTTTTTCTGCTTTTAAAATAAAGATGGCAATTCTTTTGACTGATGAACATCGAAAGAACATCGATCGCTACTCCAAAAGTGATTAAGCTTCAAAGTGCAGAATCAAAGTAATCTTTCTAAACCAGTACGCCTGAATGAAGGATCAGCTGTGTCTGAGACCATGTTTCATCTGACGGCCCCGGCAGAGTTTCTTACCTCCTAAGTCCGACCAATGTTTTCCCCCACAGGGATTATCTCTCCTAAGCAAGGCAGAATTGCTATCTTGAACCAGTGGTACTTCTTCGTCCCCAGCAATGGCCGAGTATCCAGTCATGTTCACCCACTAGTCTATATGTCGCGTCAGTTTTGTCAGCATAAACATACATACATCATGCATTATTGATTTACGTTCATATTCATATTGCATCACTATCACTCTAGTTGGTCTTGTTCTCAAGTGATAAAATTCCTCTCAATCGAGTTGTCAGTTCATTCCTTGTCAGGAAACGTCGTGTTTGAACAACCTCTCCTCCAGTTCATTTCTGAATTGAAGGTGGTTCTTTGACCACTTTGATAACTTGAACCTCTGAAAAACTAAAGAGCTTTCGACAAACGTCACTCTTTGCCATTGAAGATGATATCTTCGCTTTCCTGGATTAAGGAAAATCCCCTGAGAAAGCCTCTTAATCAAAGATTCGGCAATACAACAGTTTTTCTTCAGAAAATTCGCTGACAAAAAAGGTCATCAATACCTCAGGATTGGATTGCATCACATGGCATTCCTCCGAGAAGATATCGAGGAAAAGTATGATGTAATACCCCCAAGTAGAAAGCAGTCTCTCAAGAGACTCGTTTTCCCCGGTAGAATCCACAAATGGCATCTCTAATAGAGAAGTTTGTACACCTCTACGGCTCAGACGAATGGGTTCCCCAACAAGTCTGACATCAAAACTTTTTCCATCAAATGGCATCTCCCCAGGAAAATTCGGCGAGAAGTTTGAGGAAAACCGCTACAAATAGCGTCCCTTGTCAAGAAAGTTTATTGACAAAAGAAACTGAGACCAGTTCCTTGGTAAGAAACCAGGATCGAGGGGAAGTTTATATCAGAAACTGAGACCAGTTCCTTGGTAGGAAACCAAGATCGAGGGAAAGTTTATATCAGAAACTGAGACCAGTTCCTTGGTAGAAAACCAGGATCGAGGGGAAGTTTATATTAGAAACTGAGACCAGTTCCTGGGTAGGAAACCAGGATCGAGGGGAAGTTTATTTCAAAAATTGAAACCAGGTCTTGGTAGGAAACCAGGATCGAGGGAAAGTTTTTACCTTTTCTAAGTATCAGTTCTTAGCAAAAGAAGATGGATGAGCTAGCTGCCATTCATAACCACCATCAAAATTTTGGGTATTCCGATATTTAATCCTCTTGCACCCCGGAAGCCCGAATACCTTCACCATTCACACCTTCGGGTCCAAGAAGATTAAATAGGGGCATCTGTCATACCCCAAATTTTGGCCACTAAGATTCCCATCATTGTGAAAATCATCACCATAATATGGATGAACTATCATACCTCATTAGTCTCCCCAAAGATGGGTGAGCATCCACTACAATCAAACTTAGGGTTTCAAACCCCCTCAGAGCTCTTAGACAAAGGATCAATCAAGAAATGACATGATCTTCAACTTGTCTAACCTCTCAAACACACATAAAGGATCAAGAGGACTCCCACATTAAGAATCAAGCACAAGGCTGCAACATTCCAAGTGGATTAAGCCTCAAGATCACCAGTGTCACCAAATTAGGGTTTTGGTCGACCAGGGCCTCCAGATGGGATTTTTCCTCTAGGCATGAGCTAATGCTTCAAAGCACAACCCAAAATACTCTAAGGGACCTCATGGACTTAATCATCAAGTCAATTTAGCCCCAGGGGATGCATTCATAAAAAATCAGGAATTAGGGTTTCTTGACTTAATTCACCCCTAAGTTGACTTTTGGGATAAAGCATGAGCCAAAACCTCAAGACATGATTTGAGGGCCCCTAATACACTACATTGATCCATTTGCAACAATGGATTTATCCAATAAGCTTGATTCACAAGTTTCAAGTTCATCAGAACCACAGTTAGGGTTTCGCGGAAAAAGTCAACTGTGCCTTTGACTTTTGACCAAGACATGCTCCCAAACCTTGGGACATGATTCAATACATCCTATAACACCTATGAAATCAATCCATCAAGTTTGATTTAGGTCAAGGACTTGATTTCATAGAGGATTGCACAATTTGGAATTCATCTGATAAAAAGTCAATTGTGCCCAAAAGTCAAAGTTTGACTTTTTTATTTGTTGATCAATTATGGTTTCCTAACCCTAAAATGATGTTAATGTGTGATTGGAATCATCATTCATCAAGAAAAATCAAAAAAAGTGGGATAACTTGTAAAAGGGGTAACCACAGAAAACTTAGAAATTTTCTAAGTTATGGAACAAAGTGGCTAGGGTACCAACTTCCAAGGATCATAACTTGTGATCCAAGCAACCATTTTGGCTGATCCAAAGATGGATTTGTAGATCTCATGGCATACTTTAAAAGTGTCAACTACACCTCACTCCAATTCTTCATGGATTTTTAGTTATGGAGTGACCAAAATGACAAAAAACATGAAAATGCCACTTTTTCCAACACTTAGTGAAATTTTCAGTAAGTCCGAATTTGTTTCACTTTTTTCAAAATGTAGGGGCATTTTTCACTTGGATACAAAACGTTTCAAGACAAACTATGATAACCCGCATGTTGTATCATATGAGAGCTTTCCAAAATGGCCAAGAACTCCATCAAATCCCATTTGAGCTAAGAGTTATGACAATGGCAATATGCCTTGTTGCAACTATAATGGCAAGGCAGATTTGTGCATTTTGCTCGATTTGATCAAATTGTGCAAATGACAAACAAGTTTATCCATCTGAACACCTCAGGGGGAGACCAAGTAGGAACAAACACTTATCCATAAGCCTCCCACGTCTTTGGAACTAAAAGTAGCATGTCAAACCTAAAAATGCCTAAAAGGGGGACAAGACTCCAATTTTGTTTTGGAGCATTCAATGGATGCACCAAGGTGGCATGAACTAAGCCTTTTCCAACTAAATGAGTCAAGGATAATCTCTGAACTAGGGAACCAAAGGCATGTGCTCTAACCTCTAGTCAATTGCTAGAGGAGACTTAAGATTCCAAAGTGATGCAATTGGACAATGAGCTGATGCAGTTGCCATTCACTATTGCTAGAAAAATAAACATGCTCTACTATAAATAGAGCTCATTTGTGCTCAGTTTAAGTACACCAAATGCCTACAACACTTGCCTTTCTCAAAATCATCTTCTCACTCTCAAAAATGCCTTTCTTAGCAAGTCACTATCAAATTTTTCAGTAGAGAGCAATTCCACTCAAACCAATTACTCTAACACCTCATAAACATTATATGTGAGCTGATCAAATACTAAACACACAACTGTAACACTGATTTCTCAGAATCACCAGCCAGTTGCTCATCTTTTTAACTAAGTTGCAGTTGAGATGCCATGAAGTGATCCAACCATTTCCAATCAAGTCCAAGCATTCAAACACACTCTATATGGTGTAGGGAAGCTGTTCAGATCATCACAACTCATCTGTACCACCTCCAACTCAAAAATCACATTGCTCTTGCTGTCACGACCTTCAAGTAAGCCTAAATGTGGTCATCTCTTAATCAATGCATATTTCCTCGCACAATACTTTTGCCAAATGTTCATAATCATGCATAGAATGTTTCCCCTCAATTAATTGCTTTGTTTGAATCGTGTATCAAAATTCTCATCCTTCATGCAAATTTTAGGGTTCTTGAGGTTTTGTCTTGATTTCTTATTCCATGCTTAAAATAAATGAAATTAAAGACCATAGACATGATCGTGAGGTGAAAACGAGCAGATTGATATGTGGATTGTGTGATTTCATCAAGTATTCAGTGAGATTGGATAGAAAATGCAAATCTAAGCAAAACTCCCTTCGCGCGTGTTCTTGGTCCATGTTCTTGGCGCCTTTTTCACAAATTTGAATATTTGAATTTTGTGATTTTTTTAATTGATTCAAAAATTAATTTCTCTCTGAGTTTTAATGATTTTGAGTTGATTCTTTTTTTAATAATTCACAAAAATGTTAAAATATTTTATTTTGCCAAAAAATCCCAAAAATATTATTTATTTCATATACTTGATATTTTTGCAAAGAATTAACCTTTTATTTGTTTTTTAACATTTAAAATATTTTTTCCTCCTTGATTTTCCAAATTTAATTGGTTTCCAATCATTTTGTGGATATAAACATGATTTTTGAAACATTGATCCAAGATCACCACTCCTTTTTCACATGTTTTCAATACTTTTTATTAATTTTTTAACAAAATTAACTCCTTTTTAAACAAAATTAGGGTTTTGATTAATTCCACCCTCATCAATCATTCTCAAACACTAATGGGCCTCTAATAGAGTGTAAGACTCAATCCCCTTTTAACTAAAAACTTTTTAGGCCTCAGAAGTTGTATAAGTCCCTTGCGTTAAAAGAAAAACCTCGGCGCGATCGCCAGTTCAAAATCAAATTACCTGGGCCTACCCTCGTGTTGTAAGTCCCACTTTTCATTTTCAAAACCTTTTTGGGCCTCTAATAGAGTGTAAGACCCAACCCTATTTTGTACATAAATAATTTTGGGCCTCAGTCATTATATAAGTCTCAGTACAATTTTTAAAACAACGGTGCGATCACTGTTATTTTTGGGCCTACCCTCGTGTCGTAAGTCCCATTTATTTTCTTTAAATAATCTTTGGGCCTCTAATAGAGTGTAAGACCCATCCCCTTGTACAAAAAAACTTTTTGGACCTCACATATTGTATAAGTCCCTCTATACCGTTTTCAAGACAACGGTGCGATCATCGTTAAAACTTGGGCCTCTCCTTGGGCTGTAAGCCCCAACAATCTTTTCAAAACACTTTCCCCTTTGATTTTGAATTCAAATATATGTTGTTATCAAAACTTTCTTTAATTTCTTTGTTGAACAACTAACAAAACAGCATGGAAGCTATACAACGGGTAAGTGTTTATCCGCTTTCATTTACCGCTTTCATATGAATATAACTGTATTGTGAGACTGTTTCACTGTAAGTCTTCTTTTACATCCTTTTATATACTTGTCACATATCCACTGTGTAATACTAGTATAGTTATTTAGAGTTTTCCCCAGCAACTACGTCTAGAACTAGGTAAAGCCTATCGGTCTCTCTCGAATACAAACAAAACTAGATCCCCATAGGATTTCCAAATACAGTTTTCCCTCCTCTTGGGGTTAAACAATATGGAACAAAGAGAAAAGCAGTATTCTCGGTGAACCTTTTCTCAGACTATCACCCTTAGAAATTGTCAAAGAAACTATAACTCCCCAGAGATGATCTTTTCTCCGTGAATGGCATCTCTTGAGTTTCTTCCAAATTCTCGAACTTTCCTGGAATGATCTCTTCTCTGTGAATGGCATTTCTTGAACTTCTCTTGGTTTGGGGACTCACAGGCTTCCTAAATGCATATGCGCCTCCTCTTGGGAATTGTACAAGGACCCTTCGGCTTCTTAGAAGTTCTCATGCCTTATCTTGGGCTTAATACAAGTACCTTGACGACCTCTTAAAGGTATAAGACAGAACTTAGTCATCCTTTGCTAGAGCAGTCTTTCCCGAGTCAAAACTCCAGCCATTGTAGGGTTGATACTCATCCCTTAATGCCCGCGCCTCCTCTTGGGCATTGTACAAAAGATAAAACTCTAGACTTGGACAGTCTAAACCTCTTAAGTCTCAAAGAAATTCTCAAGTTCCTTTCAAACATAGGAGAAAACACCAATCACTATGGATCTATCTCTAGCAGAAATCCAATCTCTCTCATGAGAGTTCCCCACACTTGGACCCGCTTCAGGATCTCAATAATCCTCAGCAGTAAGTTAGCCTCCTCTTGGGCTTTGTACAAATGATTCTCCTCAGCGAAGCTAACCTTTTCAGACTCTCTTGTTGAGTCAACCACTTTTAGCCTCCATCTTGGGCTTTGTACAAGACTTATAAAAACACTCTCTTGTTGAGTATAAAAGACTCTCTTATTGAGTCAATCTCCTTTTAGCCTCAAACTTGGGCTTCGTACGAGACAGCAAATCACTCACTTGTTGAGTATAAAAGACTCTCTTGTTCAGTCAATCAGCATTCAGACTCTCTTATTGAGTCAATCACCTGTTCAAGACTCTCTTGTTGAGTCAACCTTTTTAGCCTCCGTCTTGGGCTTTATATATGACAGATAAAAGTACTCTCTTATTGAGTCAAACCCTTTCAGCCTCGTCCTTGGGCTTTATACAAGATACATTCTCCCCAACATAGTCAAAACCCCTTTTACCCTCAATCTTGGGCTTTGTACAAGACAAAAAGAACATTTTCCCCGGAAAAGTCAAACTTCTAGCCTCCTCTTAGGCTTTGTATAAAGAAATCCCCGGTTGAGTCAATCATCCTTTTAGCATCAAATTTATGCCTTGCTCACAGCATACAAACATTAACAATTCCTTTTTAGAGATGACAAATTCCCTCAGTCAAACCCTTTAGCTTCACATCTTGGGCTTTGAACAAGATACAAATCACCTTTAGCTTCATCTTGGGCTTTGAACAAGACACCAAAACATCTCTTTCCCCCCATAGAATAAGAGGAACTACGATCGCTCTGATTTCCTATTTCGTTAAATGGGAATACGTAGACATAAGATTGCAAAATCTTAGCGAGCATATTAATCAAAAACTCAAAGTCCAGTACCTTCACACATCCATCAAAAACATCATACCTAGTACCTTACCAAAAGCCTCCTATACAGTCACGACACTCCGTTCTTAAACGAAATAAACCTAAAGACAGACCCCCTTATTTTGATAGCATCTGTAAACCAACAGTTTTGACTGTTTAACCTCAGTATGCAAGCAGGGTTAATTGGAGACATCTATTTCCCTTTCTTAATCAGCTTCACAGGATAAAAAATGAATCGAACTGTAGTACCAAAGCGATAGTGATTCGAAACCACAAAAATCGCGCTACATGATGCAGGAAATTCACGAAGGATCCTTTGGCACTCATGCCAACGGACACACAATAGCGAGAAAAATTCTAAGAGCAGGGTACTATTGGTTGACAATGGAATCCAACAACTATAAGTAGATGAGGAGATGTCACAAGTGTCAGATATACTCAGACAAAATCCATGTACCGCCAACGCATCTCAAAGTTCTTTCTTCCCCATGGCTTTTTTCCATATGGGGAATCGACATGATTGGCATGATTGAGCCCAAGGCTTCAAACAGACATCGGTTCATCCTGGTAGCCATTGATTACTTCACCAAGGGGGTCGAAGAGGCATCATTCGCTAATGTAACCCGACAAGTGGTGGTCCGATTTATCAAAAACAATATCATCTACCGTTATGGTATTCCAAGCTAGATCATTACTGACAATGGATCCAACTTGAATAACAAGATGATGAAAGAGTTGTGCACTGAGTTCAAGATCGAACACCATAACTCATCTCCCTACCGACCCAGGATGAACGGAGCAGTAGAAGCGGCTAACAAGAACATCAAGAGGATTGTTCAGAAGATGGTTGTAACCTACAAAGACTGGCACGAGATGTTACCCTTTGCCCTTCACGGTTATCGCACATCTGTCCACACTTCAACTGGGGCAACCCCTTTCTCTCTGGTCTATGGCATGGAGGCAGTGCTTCCCATAGAAGTAGAGATCCCATCAATCTGGGTATTGATGGAAGCCAAGCTAACAGAGGCTGAATGGTGTCAAGGTCGACACGACTAACTGAATCTGATCGAAGAAAAGTGAATAATGACTCTATGCCATGGTTAGTTGTATCAACAAATAATGAAGAGGGCGTTTGAAAAAAAGGTCCGACCTCGCGTCTTCAGGAAAGGAGACCTCGTGCTCAAAAAGATACAATCATTTCTCACTGATTCCCGGGGCAAGTGGACTCCGAATTATGACGGCCCCTATGTGGTCAAGAAAGCTTTCCCAGGCAGTGCCTTGAGACTCGCAACCATGGACGGAGAGGAATTTGCCTACCCCACAAATGTTGATGTAGTCAAGAAATACTTCGCCTAAATAAAAAATAATAATAATAATAATAAATAAATAAATGTCTCAGTGGATTGAAAACCTGAAAGGGCGGTCCAGGCAAAAATTTGAGACTATCAAAAATCATCCCGGTGGATTGGAAATATCAAAGTACAATCTAGGTAAAAGTTAGGGATAATGGCAAGTAACTATGTCTGATCAGTTCAACTCCTCAGCGGTCATGCCATCCATCAGGAAGAACTCCAGCCAAGGTCATCTGCGACAGAAGCTCAGGATGCCCGAAATTCAAAGTTGGTAGAAGGATAGTGGTTGTTATGTTTCAATGTATCCCTTTTCCCTTAAATTACCATTTTCTAACTTTGTAAATACTCCATGGAATCACGCGTTTGGCTGATTTCCATCCTATCAATAAAATTTGAGCCCTAGTGCTTTTGTTTATAATTCTCATTTGTTTTAGCTTTATAGAACGACATTTTAATATGATCAACGATTCTTGAAATAAAACAAAAATGAATTTAATTGTCAAACTTTTTCTGCTTTTAAATAAAGATGGCAATTTCTTTTGACTATTGAACATCGAAGAAGTTCGATCGCTTCTCTAGAAGTAATCGAACCTCAAAGTGCAGAATCAAAGTACTCCTTCTAAATCAGTACGCTTGAATGAAGGATCAATAGTCAGGTACCATGTTCCATCTGACATCCCCGGCCGAGTTCTTATCTCCTAAGCCCGACCAACGTTGTTCCCCGCAGGAACTTTTTCTCCTAAGCAAGGCAGAATTGCTATCGTGAACCAGTGATACTTTTCATCCCCCGCAGTGGCTGAGTATCTAGTCGTGTTCATCCACTAGTCTTTATGTCGTGTCAGTTTTGTCAGCGTAAACATACATACATCATGCATTATTGATTCATATACATGTCCATATTGCATCACTACCATGCTAGTCGGTCTTACCCCCTAGTAATAAAAGTCCTATTGTCAATTGAGTTGTCGGTTCTTTCCTTGTCAAGAAAGGAATCATCTGAACAATCTCTCTTCCATTTTATCTCTGGATTAGAGATGGTCTTCGACTAATTTGATAACTTGAACCTCTGAAAAGAAATAAAACTCTCTACAAACACCACTCTTCGCCATCGAAGATGGTATCTTTGCTTTCTCGGATTAAGGAAAATCCCCAGAGAAAGCCTTTTAATCAAAGCTTCGGTAGTATAGCAGTTTTTCTCCAGAAAATTCATTGACGAAAAGGTCATCAGCACCTCAAAACTGGATTACATCACATGGCATTTCTCTGAGAAGATCTCGAGAAAAGTATGATGTAACATCCCCAAACAGAAAGCATTCTCTCAAGAGACTCAATTTCCCCAGTGGAGCCAACAAATGGCGTCTCCAACAGAGAAGGTTAAACACCTCTACAACTCAGACGAATGGGTTCCCTAGCAAGTCTGACATCAAAATTTTTCCATCAAATGACATCACCCTAGGAAAATTCGGCGAGAAGTTTGAGGAAAACCGCTACGAATAGCATCTCTTGTCAAGAAAGTTTATTGACAAAAGAAACTGAGACCAGTTCCTTGGTAGGAAACCAGGATCGCGGGGAAGTTTGTATCAGAAACAGAGACCAGTTCCTTGGTAGGAAACCAGGATCGAGGGGAAGTTTGTATCAGAAAACTAAGACCAGTTCCTCAGTAGGAAACCACGATCTAGGGGAAGTTTTACCTTTTCTAAGTATCAACGCTTAAAAAAAGAAGATGAATGCGTAAACTACCATTCATAACCACTGTCAAAATTTTGGGTATTCCGATATTTAATCATCTTGCACCCTGAATGCCCGAATACCTTCGCCATTCACATCTTCGGGTCCAAGAAGATTAAATAGGGGCATCTGTCATACCCCAAATTTTGACCACTAAGATTTCCCATCATTGTGCAAATCATCATCACAATATGAATGTACCAACATGCCTTAATCAATCTCCTCATAGATGTTTGGGCATTCACTACTATCAAAGATTAGGGTTTCAAGCCCTCTCAGAGCTTTTAGACAAAGGATCAATCAAGAAATGGCATGATGTCTAACCTCTCAAACATTCATAACGGATCAAGAGGACTCCCACATCAAGAATCAAGCACAAATTTACAGCATTCCTGATGGATCAAGCCTCAAGATCTCCAGTGTCACCAAATTAGGGTTTTGGTCGACTAAGGCCTCCAGATGAAAATTTTCATCTGGACATGAGCAAATGCTTCAAAGCATAACCCAAGATACTCCAAGGTACCTCATGGACCCAATCATCAAGTCAATTTGACCTCAGGGGATGCATTTACCCAAAAATCAAGAATTAGGGTTTCTTGACCTAATTCACCCCTAAGTCGAATTTTGGGAGAAAGCATGAGCCAAGACCTCAAGACATGATTTGAGGGACTCCAATACACTACATTGATCCATTTGCAACAATGGATTGATCCAAGAAGCTTGAACCACAAGTTTCAATTTCATCAGGACAACAATTAGGGTTTTGAGGAAAAAGTCAACTGTACCTTTGACTTTTGACCAGGACATGCTCCCAAACCTTGAGACATGATTCAATACACTCTATAACCCCTATGGAACATATCCATCAAGTTTGATTTAGGTCAAGGACTTGATTTCATAAAGGATCGCACAGCTTGGAATTCATCTGATAAAAAGTCAATTGTGCACAAAAAGTCAAAGTTTGACTTTTTGAGATTTTTCATAATTATGGTTCTTTAACCCTAAAACAATGTTAATGTGTGATTTGAATCATCATTCATCAAGAAAAATCAAAGAAACTGGGATAACTTGTAAAAGGGGTAACCATAGAAACTTGTAATTTTTCTAAGTTTTGGAACAATGTGGCTAGGGTACCAACTTCCAAGGATCATAACTTGAGATCCAAGCAACCATTTTGGCTGGTCCAAAGATGGATTTGTAGCTCTCATGGCATACTTTGAAAGTGTCAACTACACCTCATTCCAATTCTTCATAGATTTTAAGTTATGATTGGATCAAAATCACTAAAAACATGAAAATACATCTTTTCCAACAATTAGACAAAATTCTGTCCAAGACAGATTTTGTTGAAAACACCAAAACTTGGGGCATTTTTTCACACAGTTGCAAGCTGAATCAATTCAAGATATAATCATCAAAGTTGTTGTACATATTGCCTACAATCCAAGGAACTCATTGGCATGAAACAACTCAGCTTGAGCCAAGAGTTATGGCTGATGCAACACACCATGGCAAGGCTGTCATGAAAAATTAGTTTGTAGGATTTCTTTCTTTACACGATTTTGATCCAAAGACCAATGATCCCTATGCCATAGTCATCTAATCTGATCCTAATCCAACTGATCCAACTTGTAAAGCTGAGTCAAAAAGCCAAGGGATCTTCCAACTTGAGATTAATGCATTTTGGCACATTATGCCTTGAATTCAAAGGCATTTATGTGAAATAGGGCACTTTCAACAAAGCCACTCTACTCAGTCAAGATGCTCACTTAAAAAATAATTAAAACATCTGAAGAATGTGGATTTGGTCAAGACATAGCCCTGCTCTTGGGAGAGGCTAGGTTGCCTTGCATGAGAAGAAATGCCACCAAGCCAAAGCCATTGAATGTGATCTGAACTTGCAGCCATTCACTATTCCTCCAAGACAAGAATTGATCCACTATAAATAGAGGTCCTAACTGATCATTCAAACCACACCAAAGAAGCTTGCAACATTGCTTTCTCTCATTCTCTCCTTAATTTCCAAAACTCCATATTTTGAGCAAACACTATCGGGTTTTGAATTGCAGCCTCAAGCAACTCAAACCAACTTCTCAAACACATCACATATGATGTATATGAGATGTTCAAACACTTAAACCATCTCTGTAACACCTCTAGCCCAAAATCACTCTTCAACTAGTCCATTATGCATCCATTTTTCAACTTGGATACCACAACTTGATCTAAGCAATTTCCAAGTGTTCCAAGGCTTGCAATCCACTCAACAACATCCATTGAAGCTGTAGAGGTCATCAAATTACTTCTGGAACACCATTTGTGCAGAGATCCAATCTCACCTGCAGCAAGGTAAGCCTCAAAACTCTCATAACATGATCCATGCATATTTCCTCGCATAATACTTTTGCCAAATGTTTATTATCATGTTTTAAGTGTTTCCCCTCAAAAATTTGATCATAGCACTCAAAAACATGTCTGCACGATTGCTTTTGCAAAATTAGGGTTCATACATTCATATTGATATAACTTGCTGCAAACTAAAAATAAATGAAATCAAATATTGCCATCATGTTCCTTGTTAAAAAACGCATGAGTTTGGTGTTTGAATCATGTCAAATGATTGAGAAACGAGTGACATAGAGAGCTTCACGCATCTGATCTTGAGGTTGAAGATGGCCATGGCGCCATGCTTCAGAAATCCAACCAAACTTGCCTTATATTTTTTCCTTGCCATGTATATTATGAATTGGCATTTCGCCCTAGTGGTTGATCAACTGGTTTGTGTGTACTAGCGAGTGGAAGGTCTGGGGTTTGAATCCCCCTCGCCCCAGACCTCTTTTTTATCACTTTTTCCACTTTTTTATTATTTTTCATATTATTTTTATTAATGATTTGAAAATTTAATTTCTCATTCAATTTTAATCATTTTTGGTTTATTCTTTTTCTAAAAAATCACAAAAATAGTAAAATACTTTATTATACAAAAAAATCAAATTTATATTATTTATTTAATATAGTTGGTATTTTTGTGAATAAATTCATTTTTTATTGTTTCAAACATTTTAAAAATGAATATTCATCTTGAAAATCAAGACCAAATGAGTTTTAAATCATCTTGTGGTTAAAACTTCATTTTTCAAACCTTAACCAAAAATCACAAGTGGTTTATTTAAACTTATTTGGTACTTTTATCATTTTTTATTAATTTTCTTTGAAAAATTACTTTAAAAAAGTGAAAATTAGGGTTTCTTTGATTTTTAATCATACTCAAAATATTTCAAAACTTTTGGGCCTCTTAATAGAGTGTAAGTCCCAACCTCTTTGTACATAAACCAGTTTGGGTCTCAATGTATTGTATAAGTCCCGATATAGTCAGAAATTTCGGCTCGATCGTCGCCTTTTTAACAAAACCAACTGGACTTCTCCTTGAGCTATAAGTCCCACTCCTTTTCTTTTAAAATCATTTTTTGGGCCTCTAATAGAGTGTAAGACCCAACCCCTTTTGAAAACCAAAATAATTTGGGCCTCAGTCATTGTATAAGACCCACTATATTTTCAAAAATCTCGGCGCGATCGCCATTTCAAAACCAAAACCTTTGGGCCTCTCTTTGAGTTGTAAGTTCCATCTCTTGTACAAAAGCAAACTTTTGGGCCTCTTGATAGATTGTAAGTCTCATCCCTTTGTAAATAAACAATTTTGGGCCTCACATATCATATAAGTCCCTCTGTATATTTTCAAAAGTTCGGCGCGGTCGTCTCCTTTTTAACAGAATCATCTGGGCCTAGCCTCGTGTTGTAAGTCCCATTTCTTTTCTTTAAATAACCTTTGGGCTTCTCTTTAAAGTTATAAGACCCATCCCTTTGTATAGGAAACTTTTTTTGGCCTCAGTCGTTGTATAAGTCCCAATACGATATTCAAAACGACAGTACAATCACTGTTCAAACCTTGGGCCTCTCCTTGAGTATAAGCCCCAACAAATTTTTCACAAACAACCCCCTTTTGATTTAGATTCAAATATACAGTTGTTATCAAAACTTTCTTTAAATTTCCTGAACAACTAACAATACAGCATGGAAGCTCGCTCACTTGTAAATTTTAACAGCTTTCATTTACCCGCTTTAATATATATAACTATATTGTGGGAAGCGGCGCATGGTTAGTCTTCTTTCATTCTTTTAAATACACGTCAGATATATATATATATATATAAAACTATATTGTGGGAAACTACGCATGGTTAGTCTTCTTTCATACCTCTTAAAATACTTGTCATATATCAACTGTATATATACTAGTATAGTTATTTAGAGTTTTCCCCGGCAACTAAGTCTAGAACTAAGTAAAGCCATGTTGATCACTCTTAAATACAAACAAAAATAGATCCCCATAGGATTTCCAGATACAGTCTTCCCTTCTCTTCGGGTTAAACAATATGGAACAAAGAGAAAGGCAGTATTCTCTGTGAACCTTTTCTCAGACTGTCACCCTTAGAAATTGTCAAAGAAATTCTACTCCCCGGAGTTGATCTATTCTCTGTGAATAACATCTCCTGAGTTTCTTCCAAACCCTCAAACTTTCCTGGAATGATCTCTTCTCTGTGAATTGCATTTCTTGAACTTCTCTTGGTTTGGGGACCCACAAGCTTCCTAAAAGCATCCCTGCCTCCTCTTGGGCTTTGTACAAGGACCCTTCGGCTTCTTATAAGTTCTCATGCCTTCTCTTGGGCTTAATACAAGGACCCTGATGACCTCTTAAAGGTATAAGACAGAACTTAGTCATCCTTTGCTAGAGCAGTCTTCCTGGTGTCAGACCTCAGGCCACTTTAGGGTTGATTCCCATCCCTTAATGCCTTTGCCTCCTCTTGGAGGCATCATACAAAAGATAAAACTCTTCCACACCAGTAGACTCAGACAGTCTATATCCCCTCTTGAGTCTCAAAGACATTCTCAAGCACTATAGAAACCCTGGTCACTCTGGATCAATCTCCAGCATAAACCCAGTCTCTCTCACGAGAGTTCCCCGACTAGGGTCAGCTCATCCCAAATTAGAACTTCAAGGCATCTGATACATCAACTCTTTTGTAATCATCCGCAAGAGTTGACTCCCCACTTGGACCTGCCTAGGGATCTCCATAATCCCCAGCAGTAAGATAGCCTCCTCTTAGGCTTTATATAATGATCCTTCCTCAGCGAAGTCAGCCTCCTCTTGGGTTTCGTACAATGATTCTCCCCAGCGGAGCTAATCTTTTCAGACTCTCTTGTTGAATCCATCACTTTTCAAGATTTTCTTGATAAGTCAACCTCCTTTTAGCCTCAATCTCGGGCTTCGTACAAGACAGCAAAACACTTTCTTGTTGAGTATAAAAGACTCTCTTGTTGAGTCAATCAACTTTCAGGCTCTCTTGTTGAGTCAAACACTTTTTCATACTCTCTTGTTGAGTCAACCTTTTTCAGCCTTCGTCTTGGGCTTTGTACAAGACAGATAAAACACTCTTTTGTTGAGTTAACCCTTTTAGCCTCCTCTTAGGCATTGTATAATGATTGTCCTCAGTAGACACCCATACAAGCACTCTCTTGTTGAGTCAACCTTTTTTAGCCTCAATCTTGGGCTTTGTACAAGACAGATAAAGAACTCTCTTGTTGAGTCAACCCTTTTTAGCCTCAATCTTGGGCTTTGTACAAGACTGATAAAACACTCTCTCATTGAGTCAAACCCTTTTAGCCTCTATCTTGGGCTTTTTACAATACATAAATCTCCCTCTCTTGAGCTTGGGATAGATATCTTCACTAGCAAAGTCATTTCCCCCCAGCCTTCCTCTAGGCTTTGAGAAATGATTTTCCCCAAGAAGAATCAAAACGCATTTCAGCCTCCGTCTTGGGCTTGGTACAAGACACATAAAATATCCTCACCAGAGTCTGATAAATTTCCCATTTCAGCCTCTGTCTTGGGCTTTGTACAAGACACATACAAATTCTCCTCAATAGGAGTCAAAAAGCTCTGTATAAGCATTTCCCTAACGAAGGTCATTCTTCTTAGCTTTCTTTAAAGCTTTGAGAATTAAAATCAGAGTCAAAACCCTTTCAGCCTCTTCTTAGGCTTTGTATAATGATATCCCTAAAGAGTCAGTCTCTTTTTTTGCCTCAATCTTGGGCTTTGTACAAGACACCAATATATACACTCTCTTGTTGAGTCGGTCTTATCCAACCTCCTCTTAGGCTTTGTATAAAGAAATCCCTCAGCCGGCTTAATCAACTTCTTAGCATCAAACTGGTGCTTTGATCAAGGCATACAAAAATCAACAATTCCTCTTTAGAGATGACAAATTCTCTCTGAAACCTTTTAGCTTCAATCTTGGGCTTTGAACAAGACATAAATAACCCTTTAGCTTCATATCTTGGGCTTTGAACAAGATACCTAAAACATTTCTTTCCCCTTTAGTATAGGAGGGAACTACGATTGCACTGATTTCCCTGTTTCGTTTAAACGGGAATACGTAGGCATAAGATTGCGAAATCTTAGCGAGCATACCAATCAAAAAACCCTAGGTCATGTACCTTCATATCAATCAAAATTTTAGGTTTCATACCTTAAGCCATCATCATCATCATCATCATTTTTCCACTGAAAACAAAAACTCACTCTCCCTGTCATACTTTCCCAACCCATTAACAAATAAACACCATCAATTACAAAGCAGGAATCTATTTGCTAATATCTTGTGGATAACCACATATAGGATGGATAACTGACAACTATCCATTGTATAACCTGACCCCGGAATCCCCAATCTCTCTTAAGCGTTTTGTTTAGTTAAACATTGCGCGTGCAAGGTTAGTTTTAGATAGCTTCCCATTCCCTTCCAACTTCATGGGATAAATAAGAAATCAGAAAGTAGAACCCCTTTCTCTATTGAGGAGAAAAATCCCAGCGATAAGGTGGTCGCGTCACCAACGAAAATCGTTTGCTACACTTGTCAAATTTGCTTCTGCTTTTAAAACAAAGATGGTAATTTCCTTTTAATTAATGAGCATAAAAAGGACTATCGATTGTTTCTCCAGTAGTGGTCTAACTTTAAAATGTCGAATCAAAATACTTCTTTTGACCAGTACACCCTGAATAAAGGATTAACTACTTCAGGCGGAATGATCCATCTGACATCCCCGACAGAATTCTCACCTCTAAAAATCAATTATTGGTTTTTCACCCTAGTAGGGTCCATCTCTGAAAAACAAGAACAGAATTCTATTCCTAGTAGGTTTGAACCTCTAGAAATCGGAACGGGTGCAGGAATCCCTATTCCCGAGTAAATGTAGAACTTTCAGAATCTCCAGTGATACCCCCGTCTCTTAGAGTGGCCGAGTATCCAGTTGAACAATCACCAGTCTGTATGTTGTGTCTGTTTTGTCAGCATAAACATACATACATCATGCATTATTGATTCATATTCATACACATGTTGCATCAATATCACTCAGGTCATTTTCATCCCCAAGTGATAAACGTCTTCTCTCTGATAGAGTTGTCAGTCTTCCTTTCTGCGTCAGATAGGACAAAATTTCGGTCTAAGTTCTTTCCTCGTTAGGAAAATGTATCGTCTAAACAATCTCTCTTCAGTGTATTCTTGGATTGAAATCGGTCCTCAACCACTTCGATAACTTGAACCTCTGAAAGACAAGAAACCATTTGGTTAGACACCATTGGAACATCACTCTTCACCATTGAAGATGATATTTTGCTTTCCTGGATTAAAGAAAATCCCCAAAGAAAGCCTCTCCACCAAAAGACTCTCGGCAATACGGTTATTTCTCCCCAAGAAATCTGTTTTTAATGGAGTCATCAGCACCTCAAAATTGGATTATATCACATGGCATTTCTCCAGAAATGTCTCGAAGGAAAGTATGATGTAACACCTCCAAGAAAAAATCAATCTCCCAAGAGACTTGTTATCCCCAGTAGGTCGACAAATGGCATCTCCCACAAGAGACGTTTATACACCTCTGCAGTTCAAACAAAAGGGTTTCCCCAGCAAGTCTGGCATCAAATCTTTTCCCATCAAATGGCGTCTCCCCGGTAAAACTTGGCGAGAAGTTTGAAGAAGACCGCTACAAATAGCGTTTCTTGTCAAGGAAGGAACTCGACAAGAAGAAACTGAGACCAGTTCCCTGGCAGAAAACCAGGATCGAGGGGAAGTTTATTTTCATAAGAAACTGAGACCAGTTCCATGGCTGAAGACCAGGATCGAGGGGAAGTTTATTTCTTCAAGAAAACTAAGACTAATTCCATGGCTGAACACCAGGATCGAGGGGAAGTTTTATCCTTTTCTAAGTAACATCGCTTAGCAAAATAAGATGAATGAGCAAACCGCTACCATTCATAACCACAGTCAAAATTTCGGGTATTCCGATATTTAATCCTCTTTTACCTTGAATGTCTGAACGTCTTCGCCATTCACACCTTCAGGTCCAAGAAGATTAAATAGAGGCATATGTCATACCCCAAATTTTGACCACAAGATTTCCCATCATTACCACAATATGGATGTACCTTCATGCTTCATCAATCCTCTCAAAGATTGTTGAGCCTTCACTACAATCAAGAAAGGGTTTTGAGCCCTCGTAAAGTACTCAGACAAAGGATCAATCAAGAATGGACATGATCCTCAACTTGTCAAACTTCTCAAACATCCATGAAGGGTCAAGAGGTCTCCCACATCAAGAATCAAGCACAAGAGTGCAACATTTCAAGTGGATCAAGCCTCAAGATCATCAGTGTCACCAAATTAGGGTTTTGGTCGACCAAGGCCTCTAGAGAGAAATTTTCATCTGGGCATGAGCCAATGCTTCAAAACATGATCCAAGAATCTCAAAGGGACCTCATGGACCCAATCCCAAGTTCAAAATAGCCTCAGGGTATGCATTCATCAAAAATCAGGAATTAGGGTTTCTTGACCTAATTCACCCCTAAGTTGACTTTTGAAGCAAGGCATGAGCCAAGCCCTCAAGAAGTGCTTTGAAGACCTCCAATACATTATATTGATCCATTTACAATATTGGATTAATTCAAAGAACTTGGTTCATAAGCAGTGCAAGGATTCAAATTCATTTGGACCAATTAGGATTTTCGGATGAAAAGTCAACTATACCTTTGACTTTTGACCAAGACATGATCCCAAACCTTGGGACATGATTCAAGAAAATCTATAACACCTATGTAATGCATCCATTAGGTTTGAATTAGGTCAAGGACTTTATTTCATAGAGGATCACAAAGTTTGAAATTCATCTGATAAAAAGTCAACTGTGCCAAAAACCAAGTTTGACTTTTTGAATTTATTGACAAACAAGGCTTCCCTAAGTCAAAAACAATGTTAACTTATGATTTGGATCATCATCCATCAAGAAAAATCAAGAAAAGTGGGGTTACTTGCAAAAGGGACAACCATAAGAAACTTGAATTTTCACTAAGTCATGAAAAAAAGTGATTTATACCCAACTTTGCAAGACCATAACTTGTGATCCAAGCAACCTTTTTCTTCCATCCAAAGCTCAAATGAAAGCTCTCATTACATACGTCAAGATTGTCAACTACAACAGATTCCAAATCCTCATGGATTTTGAGTTATGGATTTATCAAAATCACAAAAATATGAAAATGGCCATTTTTCCAATACTTAGTGAAATTTTGGACATAATCTGTTTTGCATTTTCACCAACTTTGAGGCCATTTTTCATTATGATACAAGATGATTCAAGATCAAAGTTAGGCATCAAAGTTGAAGTATGTTATTGGAGCTTTCCAAAAAGTACAAGAGCCTCCCATGGTTCAACTTGAGCAAGGAGTTATAAGCCTCCAAAAATGGAATTTTTCACCCTGCCCACACAAAGGCATGAAAACATAACTTGGTTCCCATGATTTCTTGAGCCAATTTTGGACACTTGCATCATTTCATTTCTATCCAAAATCAACTTGAATGATGAGGGGTCTGATCACAAATCCACCAAGTCAAAAATCATATTCCTTGGCATGTGAAATTCAATGTTACAAATCCAAAAACTTCAATTTTGTTTCAAGGCATTCAAGAGATACATTGAGGTGGCATGGACTGAGACATTGATCACTAAAAGAGTCAAGCCTTATCCCTGCAACAGAAGACTCATAGTCTGCAAGATTGACTCAAGTCAATGGCTAGAGGAGACTTTGGCTACATGATAAAGTTCAATGGATATTGGAGTGATCCAGCCTCTAATCATTATTGCTCCCATAACAAAGTTGCTCTACTATAAATAGAGGTTCTTTCTGATCAATTCAAGTACACTAAAGCATAACAATACATGTTTTCCTCCAAATCCTTCTTCAAAAACCAGAAAATGCTTCTTTAGCAAGTCGCTATCGAATTTTCAAATAGGGATCAATTCTATCAAAACCAACCCTCCTAACACCTCACATATATCATATATAGGTGATACATAACCTCAAAACATATCTGGAACAGCAGAATCACAAAGTCACCCCCCATTTGCTCAATCTTTTTGGCAAGGTAGCAGTTGAGGTGCCACAACAAGTTTCAGGTTGTTTCAATCCATTCCATGCTTCCAAACACACTACATGAAGTCCAAGGAAGTTGTCCAGATCATCACACAACATCTGTAACACCTACAACTGAGGATTCAATTTCCTCTTGCAGAGGTAAGCCTGACACTCTCAAACTCTATGATCCATGCATTATAAATGTGTTTTCAAGTTACAAACAGGTTTCTGTACTTGTATAGAGTGTTTCCCCTCAATCAATTACTTTGTAGCTATCAGGTATACGATTTCATAGTGTTCTTGCAGAAATTAGGGTTCATGTGTTCATCACTTGATTTCTCACTCCACACTTAATATAAATACAATTAATTGGTACCATTAGAATCCTTGTTCAAAAATGAGTGAGATTGGTGTTTATAAAAGTCAAAATCATTGAGTAATCAGAGAGAAAATTGAGGTTTTGCAAATCTGAGAGTTATGGCACGCGCGAGGAAGAAGATGAAGTTCTTCACGCCATAATTCAAATATTTGAATTTTTTAATATTTTGATATTTTATTAATTAATTTCAAAAATTAATTTCTCTCTCAACTTTTATCATTTTTTATTGATTCTTTTTTTAAAAATTCACAAAAATGTTAAAATATTTTATTCTACCAAAAGGTCAAATTTATATTATTTATTTGATATAGTTTGAATTTTGATAATTAATTTCTTTTTTTTTTTTTACATTTTAAAATGAAATTTCCACCTTGGTTTTTCAAATTCAAATGAATTCCAAGTTTTCACGTGATTAAACATGATTTTTTAAAACATTTTTCAAAGTTGACAACTTGTTTTTGAATATATTTGATATTTTATATCATTTTTTATTTAATTTCCTTTGAAAAATATATTTTTAAATTCAAATTAGGATTTTCTCTTAATTTTGATTTTTCAAACTTCATTTCAAACACTTTTGGGCCTCTAATAGAGTGTAAGACCCATCCCCTTTGTAAATACAAAATTTTAGGCCTCAGTCATTGTATAAGTTCCGATACAATTTTCAAAATAATGGTGCGATCGCTGTTTTTTCATCTGAGTATCTCCTTGAGTTGTAAGCCCCATATTTTGTATAAAAATATACTTTTGGGCCTCTATTAGAGTGTAAGACCCATTCCTTCTTTTACATAAATAATTTGGGCCTCAGTCTTTGTATAAGTCCGTCTGTGGTTTTCTAAATCACGGGGCGATCGTCGCCATTTCAAATAAATCATTTGGGCCTCTCCTTGAGTATAAGCCCATTATTCTTTTTCCACAAACACTTTTGGGCCTCTAATAGAGTGTAAGACCCAACCCCTATTTGTACAAAAATAATTTTGGGCCTCTGCTATAGTATAAGTCCCACAACGTCTGTCGGTATCGCAATGCGATCAATATTTTCAAATAAGTCATCTGGGCCTCAGTCATTGTATAAGCCCCAAACATTCTTTTCCTTGTAAAAACAACTTGTTTTTTAATTCAAATTCAAATTCAAAGTTTCCTCAAAATTTTCTTCAATTTCTTGAAACCTTAATCAAGCATACAGTTGTAGTCGATACTACAAATCACAATACACTTGGGCTTCTTCTCAGAAGGTAAGTCCCCACATCTTTTTCAATGCAGATTTTTATATATGTCAATATAATTGTCTGTATATACTTGTGCATATCTTGCTTAGAGTTTCCCCACCAGTTAGGTCTATGCTTAGGTCAAACCAGAGGTTACTTTCAATTTAGTCAAAACTAGTTCCCTCATAGGAAAATTCCCTATACAGTCTGTCTCTTCTTGGGCTTATACAATATGGAATAGAGAAAAACATTATTCCCGGTGAAACTTTTCTCAAGACTATCAAAACTTAGAAATATATTTGTACAAGAAATTCATTTCCCCATAGAGGATTAATTCCTGGTGAAACCTCTCTTGAATTTCTTCAAACCTTAGAACTGTTCAACAGAGAAAGGACTTATTCCCGG
The DNA here is from genome assembly GCA_022829125.1 of Lathyrus tuberosus. NCBI lineage: Eukaryota > Viridiplantae > Streptophyta > Magnoliopsida > Fabales > Fabaceae > Lathyrus > Lathyrus tuberosus. The sequence goes on from JALAZF010000153.1 coordinate 2,201,747, forward strand.
TGAAACCTTTCTTGAACTTTTCTTGGGCTTGGACCCACAGGCTTCCTAAAAACATCTCCAGCCTCCTCTTGGGCTTAGTACAAGGACCCAAAGACCTCCTAAATGCATAGGACATAAATTAGTCATCTCTAGTAGTTCAATCCTCAGGAGAGTCAAGAATTCCAAAACATCAGACCATGCTAGGATTGATCTTCATCTCTTAAACCATCAGCCTCCTCTTGGGCATTATACAAAGACTCTTCTCTACACCATAGCCTACCACTCTTTGAGAGACTTGGACAGTCTCAGCCTCCTCTTGGGCTTCATTCAAGTTAGACTTGGAAAGTCTTATCTCTTCTAGGATCTTACATAGAGACCCTCAAGTTTCCTAAAAAGAACAGGAAAAAACCTGATCATTATACCAATACATTGAGTCTCCAGCAGAGTTAAAACCTCTAAGTTTTTCAAACTCAACTTTAAACTTCCCTGACCCCAAACAAGGTTTAAGCTTTTACCTTAAAAATCCCCAACCAGGGTCAATTTACCATCAACAAATTCCTAGTAGAATCAGAACCTCATGGCATCTGATACTCCAACTCTTCTCTGATTCACAGCAAGAGTAAAACCCTTGGATTCCCCAATACCATTTGGACCTGTTTCTGGATTTCCACTAATCCTCGGCAAGAGATACCCTCCTCTTAGGCTTCATATAAGAATTTTCCCCAGTCAGTCTCAACCTTGGGCTTTGTACAAGACAGATAAAATATTCCCCAGTGGAGTCATTTTCCTTCAGCCTCAACCTTGGGCTTTGTACAAGACAGATAAAACCCTCCTCAATTGAGTCGGTCTCTTTTAGCTTCAACTTTGGGCTTTGATCAAGGCACACAAAAATCAACATCCCCTTAGATGAGACCATGAGTCCACTCTGCATGATGATATTTCTCCTATACATCACATATCAAAACAAACAATCAAAACCTTTTCCCAAATAATTGTTGTAAGTGGCACACTTGTTGATTCAAAATCCAAGCTGGAGTCCCTCCTTTATCCTGGCTAAAATTCATCTTTCATCTAACAGCTATAAGTGGCAAGCCTCTGGATTCCTAACATCCAAGCCAATGTCCCCCTCTTAGCATGAAAGATTCATAAGGAAAAAGTGGCATTGCTCTACAATGAGTTAAAGCTTTATTCCTTCATGACATCACCCTTATAAAGGAAATTATGGCATTGCTGGATTCTACATATCCCAGTTAAAGTAATTTCCCTTATAATCAATTTCTCAATTTGTGATAAATAGATGAGATATCTCTCTTTAGAGATGACAAATTCTCTCTCAATCAAATTTTAGCTTTAATCTTGGGCTTTAAACAAGACACATACAAACTTTAGCTTCAATCTTGGCCTTTAAACAAGACACCAAACTTTTTCCTCCTTCCGTAGAATAGGAGGAACTACGATTGCTCTGATTTCCCGAACCTCTTTACGGAATACGTAGGCATAAGATTGTGAAATCTTAGCAAGCACACAAATCAAAAACTTTAGGTCCAGTACCTTCCCAAAAACAAGGGAAAACCCAAAAACAACAAAAACATTCTCTCAAATCTCCCAAAGGAGCAACTTTCCCAAGCCACAGCAGATAAACACAAGAAAACATTTTAAGTTAACAGAGAAACATGCAATAAAAGGTTCCTACGGATTATCATAGATACACTAGGTGTTAATAGCTTCCCTTTGTATAACCAGACCCCAATCTCTTAGCATTTGTTAAAGAAAACATTTGCATGCAAGGTTAGTTTTAGATATCTTCTCTTTCCTTTCCAGCTTCATAGGATAAATAAGAAATCAGAAAGTAGCACCCAATTCCAACACTGCGGTAAGGTGGTTGCGTCACCGACAAAAATCACACGCTACACCCTCTCTAACCATAATCATTTCTCTCCCTTTTCTCAATAAGTAGAATATTAGAAACAATCCTTAAGTTAACATTTCAATCCTAACTAAATGGTTCTCGTTGAGTACAACGGACGTGAGGGGGTGCTAACACCTTCCCCTTGCGTAACTGACTCCCAAACTCAGACATTGGTTGTGATGACCATATCCTTTCCTTTATTTTAGGGGTTTTATTCGATATTTTCCTTTTCCCTATATGGGGATAAATAAATATTGGTGGCGACTCTGTTAAGTCCATCCCGCGGGCGTGCAATTGCGCTTCACGAGGTCGTTCTCATTTTTTGAGGTATGACAACAACTATTCACATTCTTATTGTTGTTTTATCGGTTCGTCCATGACATATTTTTCAAATTGATGTTAAAAATGTGTTTCTAAATGGTGATCTACTTTAGGAGGTTTATATGGTACTTATGTCATGTGTTCCTCATAATTAAAGGAGGTATGTAAGTTGAAAAAGACTTTATATAGTCTGAAACAAACTCCACAATATTTGTTTAAAAAGTTTAACATTGTTATTACATCTCGAGGTTTCCGCTCTAGATACCATGATTTAGATTTGTTTATTAAGACCACCTCTCATGGTCATATTTTACTCTAATTATATGTTATTGATATGATTATTATTATTATTATTATTATTATTATTATAAGTGAAGATGTTGATGGGATTAATGATTTGAAATTACAATTAGTCAAGAAGTTTGAGATGAAGAATTTAGGTACTCTTTGCTACTTCTTAAGGGTTGAAGTTTCCTACTCTCCTAAAAACTATCGCCTCTCTTAATCCAAGTATATTAGCAACATTCTTCAATGAGCTCACATTTCTCATACTTGAGCAACAAATACTCCTCTTGAATTAAATGTGAAATATTATCCCTCTGATGCTTTTCCTCTACCCTATCCCACTTTGTAATGGAATATATGAATTAATCGATTAATAGTTGTTTTAGTTGATTATAAGGTCGTTCACCTTGCTTTAATTTATTAGAACAAATTCTTTATCGATTAGGCAATAATTTAGCTTTATAAATTGATTAGAAACAATTCTTAATCAATTTCATACATGCCTAGATAGGTTTGAAGAAGTTTAAATAAAAATATAAAGGGTTTGAATAAATCTTATGTGTATGTGATTACCTTGGTATTTATGGAGTTACTCTTAACCTTTTACAATTTAAACTAATCGTTCTAAAATGCTAGACGCTGGATCAAATGAGCTTTCACATTTTCTCATTTTTAGACTTCAAGATCCTCAACGATTAATTTAGTACTTTAATGTGATCTTTGAATTATGAGACTGATGAGGCTTGAGATAATTTTTTCTTGATCACATGTCATCATCAGGATTTAGTGGACAATTGATACTAACTCTCACTTTAATAGTTTTCGCAAGGAACTCTTAACATCCAAAAATTGTTTGACTTATCAAGTTATTATCTTTATAAGCTTCTTCATAGTTATCATTAGTTGTCATGCTCAAAACCAATTGATAGGTATACCCGACCACACATAGATACACGCTTCTCCTTGCAAATAGTAGTTTTTTATGAAGATGCATTCTATTAAATATTTGCACTTCTTTATTGATAAAGTCTTGATGCTTCTTATTAATACATCGTGAGTTTTAGGGGAGATGATGGACTTATTTTTTTATTATAATTAGGCTTATGGATCTTAAGCACCAGGCGCGTATGGGATGTTGACAAAAGAAAGGAGATTCTAGGGATTCTATTAGAAGACAAAAGTATATAGAATAAGGATTACAATAGAGTATAAATATTAGATAATATAAAAAGACTAAACTACCCTTATTAATAATAATAATAATAATAATAATAATAATATTAATATATTCCCTCATGATGCATCAACATGGAGCATTGATAGTTTGTCAGTCAAAAAACGAAAGCATTTAAAGGAATGTGTCTTCTTAAACAAATCAACAATATGCAAAGAGAAAGAGACGAACGGTAGAGTAATTATTCTATGCTAAAGATGGTGATGAGTGGAGTGACAATCAATTTCAATGTACTTGATACATTCGTGAAATACTAAGTTGTGCACAATTTGAATATTACCAATACATAAGAGTTGGTTTAGAAAGAGTGACACATATCCAAAAATAATCAACCCACCCACACTATTTCAATAAAGATTGTGTTTTTCTATTTATCAATAATTATAACTAGAATATAAACTTTTTTATTAATATTTTTGAACTTCTAAAATAGTTTTCTATTAGATCCCTAAATTTAAAACTCAAATACATATTTTTTTCTTACGAGTTTACTTCCTTGTAGATGTGTCATCCTGTCATTCTACCATATTGTTGAATGTTTTTATGAATTTAACTTTCTATTATTGGTTGAACGTCTTATGCATTTAACTTCAATAAATTCATCATATTTGTCAATTTATGACATAATCAATTTTCATTTGCCTGTCAATCTTTGTTGTTATACATTCAATTTATGTCCAATCTTTCTATTGCCATCCCAACTTACATTTGAATGGCACAGCAAGGCTGTTACTTGCAGAGAAAGTAACACATAATTAGGGGTGTGAAAAAAACTGGTTTACAAAAACCACTTTTAAAAATATGATCCACCGAATTTAAAAGTTTATACTATTTGATTTAAAACCTAGTTCAGATTCATTTTACTAAAATCATAAAAAATTAATATCTACTTTTGAAGACAAATACATAAATGGTTAATCCACTTTTCAAATATAATGTACTATTTGTCTTGCCTTGTTTCATGGTCATAAGCGACAAAATGAATTTTTAAATTAAATTTTATTCATTTTGTTTTTCCAACAGTTAAAGTATAATTTGTTTTAAAACTTTGCTTATACTCATTTTGTTTTTCCTTGATTGAAAATTAAATTTTTTTTCCAATTTCTTAGTAGTTTTGTTTCATAATTATTGTTTATTAATTCTATTCATTTTTATTGAGCTGTGTAATTTTAGAAAATGTCTCGTCGAAATTCAAGGATTCATCGCCGACGAATGATTATTGATTTAAAAAAACAGTTGGACGGAGTGAATAATAAATTGTTGGATTAAAAATTGAGTTTTAGTTGAAACAAATTTGAGGAAAATTTCATTTTAAAATTGTTCCAAATAAAAACTGGTTTGTTGGTGCAAACCGGTTATTAACCAAACCGATTCAAAAATAAACCAATTTTAAAAAAATAAATCAGTTTTATCAAAGTAATTTTACAAACCAAACTGATCTATATATTTAATTCAATTTAATTTGATTTAAGAACTATGCATACCCCTACACATAACTTCTGCAGAACTGATTAGTTTTCTATCAAGTTGATGTAGACAAGGAATCCCCATTTTTTCAGTTTTCTATCAAGCTGATGCTGACAAGGAACCCCCCAATTTTTTAATACACATTTCACCATCTATTATTGTTTTTAAAGCTAGAAATAATTCATTCTTAAGTTTTATAATATTTGTTTATTCACACACGGTTTTAGATCATTTTTATTGTGCACACAATACACATTTCACCTTTCAATCATAATTTTTTTTATTAGTTAGTGCATTCTTTTTTAATAACTAAAACTTAAACTCTAATCACTCTAATCATTTTTGCAAAATTACACTAAAAATCTTCTTTATTTAAGTTTGACATTTATTATAAATTGATTCTTCAAAATTCTCACACATTGATCCTTTACAGAATTTTGTTTGAATAATATGTTTGTGTTAGAGAGTAAAGGGAAAATAATAGCAAACAAACTCTTACTTCAAATAAAAAGATCAAGACCAAAAGTTCTTTACATTGAGATGCCATTAAAACACTCGAAATAAATACACATATATCAACATAAGACGAGGTTAATTAATATCAAAATGTGTAGCAAAAGAAACTTTACAAGACAAAGCGTTCATTACCTCACCTAGAAATCTATGTTCAAAACAACTTGTTAATCAACTGCTACGAACATAAGGTTCAAAAAGTTTAACACATGGATTTGGATCAAACTGCATAATATCTGCAGCACGTTCAAACTCTTCTCTGAGAACTTTGATGCTGCGTTTATCAACCACTCGACCCAGATCATGAGATATTTCAAAAGGATCCTCTATACATATCAAATGCCTATCATTACCAACCCTTCTTGTCCAATCCTTATCTCGCTTGCTACACCAGAAGAAAACATATTCAATCAAATGAAAAGTCTATATTAGATGTTAATTTTAGCACTTTAGTGTTAGTGATGGTTTACTGTGACAGAAAATTATAGATGCTGAGTTCTCTTACCTGATTGTGCTTCCTGTGCGGACAGATACAACAGAGTTTGCATAATCATGACAATATGCCCAATAAAAGAAAAATCCCCACACAAGATGAGCAATGGATTCCTTGTTATGTCGTCCAAAATGACCTAGTTTTTCAACTTGGTCAAAGAACGCACAATCCACATTGTCAACGGTAACTGAGTATGTTGCATCCATCCCCTATACAGAAAATAATATTTAACCAACAAATTCATGTATTACACTACAAAGTGAAGTATATCATGTACAACAAACACTACACAGTTTATGTCTATAGATGAATCCAACTCGGAAGAAAAGAAAATGAAAACTACAATACACACCTGTAAACATGGAAGTATAGCAGGTCGTCGCTGTTGTAAAAAATGAATGCACATCAACACATACCTGAAATCAGAAATTGCACGAGTTACTTTTACAGCATAGCATTTTATACCACAAACATCAGCATTTCAATGACTCAATTAATTCACAAAGAAAAATATACTTTTGACAGATAGCAACTGAAGAGAACTTACGCATAGCTAGATAAGGTCCCATGGTAAGTTTCATTGACTCCTCTTGACTTTGCCCAGTGTTTAATGATAAAAGCCAGCTGCCGTAGCCTAGTATCAATATTTGCATAATCCCGGAGAAGCTTAGTATTTACAACAGCAAGGAGGTTGTTGATGCATATATCACAAGAGATTCCTGTAACTGGATCCATGAGCTTTACTATAGGAACCCTTGCTCGTGTCAATGCCTGTATACAATTTCAAATTTAATTAATTCAAAGAATATTTTAATTAGAAGCAGTCAGCTTCCACCAAGAAAAATCAAAAGTATTAAGGTTTAAACCTTCATTTCAGGTGCCCAATGTATCAATCATATTCCATTTCTTGTTTATTACTTCCATTTATTTTCGGGGTTTCAAATGACTCATAATAATGTTCTACTATTCAAATTTACTTCCTCTCCCAATATTTTTTACGTTCTATATTTGCATAGAAGAAAACTATTACTGAAGGCCGTCTTTTCATTTTTAATTCCTTTTGACTTAATCTTTCTCCGTTTCCTTTTTTGATATTTGAATCATTTCTTATTTGTCAAGGCACTCTTGGCATTCAATCAATTAGACAAAAAGCAAAGGAACATATCACACCAGGTGTCTTATTGTTAAGACTGCGCACAAACGTTGTTTAAGAACAATGGTTAATGACTAAAGTTGTTAGCGGGCAATAAACATTCCTCAAGCATAATTGAACAATAAATAATTAAAAAACAATGCAATCAGCAGATGATGGAAACACAATCTTCAAGCGCATTTATAAAGATAATAATCCACTGTATATAATAGATGATCACAGCAACACTTTTTGGGGATTTCGGTTTTAATTATTCAATTTTCAAGGCAGAAAACAGGCAACTATATAACCAACTACAGGAACAGAATTGGAAGAGGAGAAAAAGAGGTAGAGACTCAAAATACAGATGATGTAGAATAACAGAAAGGCTATGTAGAAAAACAGACATTAGCATTACACATTAGGGCAAATAGTTCCTGTGCAACTACGGAAAGGTAACTCCTTCATATAGAAATCACACTTAACTATTGAATACTGCAAAAACAAACACTGCATTATGTGCTACATCTTTGCCAAAATAAACTATGATAAAATTATATTCCCTTCAAAAAGACTTCTTTACATTTTCTCTCTATTTATATACATTTCCAAACAAAATATGATACTGTAATTAATATTATTAATGCTTCACGTGGGAAGTATTCAGTGAACAATGGAACAATGAATAACAAACAAAGGTGACTAAAATCTAGATTTCACATGGGATCAAATTGGGAACTCAAGATCGTAAGTCATTCTTAAAGATCCTACAAAATTTATGAAAACCTGTACATAGGTAGGTGCATATATGTCCATAAACATGCATACAAAATAACATACATAGAAAAATAGAAGAAGGAAGAGATTTAAATCAGTGTTGTTGATGGCGGATGGCGGTTTATGGCGGAGAGCAAAAATCCCGCCATAGCGGCCGCTTTGCGGCGCCGCTATAGCGGATTATGACGGAAAAACCCGCAATATCGGCCGATATTTACCATCGCGGCGAGGCCAAAAACCGCCATGTATATCCGCCATAGCGGGTATGGTGCCGCAATTTGATAACACTGATCTAAATCACAGCATCACAGAACAAACACCACATTGAACTTGAGCTTTAAAATATTAAGGAAATCATAAACAATTCATAAGTAGCAAATTAACTTTGACTAGTACAACTTAACTACAGATGGGAAAGTACAAAACACCAAGTTTCTAACAAGCACCCTAGCAGCAGGACTAGTACCATTAACAAAACAGCTGAGCTTAGGCTTGCGTCACAACTAACACCAGTTTGGCCTTAGCTTTTTGGAAACATCTTTGGTGAGCAGACAGAAACAGGGGACAACCATTAAAAAAAAAAACACCAAAGAAAAAGAAACAGAAAATAATTCAAAAGCAGAGGAACCAGGCACCAGAGAATTCAAACTAGAGAAGAAACAAATCAGAGGAACAGAGGAAGAATTTGAACTAGCAAAACCGAAGGAGAGGAACCCTAAAATCAACTTGAAGGACTAGAACCAACAAATTACCACCAGAAGTGATGGGAGACGCCAGTCCACATAAACAGTTGAGCTGATGTATTGAGGGAAGGAAAAATGCCCAAAACGAGTTTGGACACATTGCATAGTTGATTTAAGGTTTGGAAGAAACCGGATCACAGATATGGTTTTTGGGTGAAGCTAAATTCAGATATTTGTTAACGCAGAGGGATCACACTATCCCATCCATAGTCACAGAAATTACAAATCACTTCGGCAAGTGGTACGAATTCGGGTATGCAGTTCGCAACTCTCAAAGAATTAGGTACGTGAAAGGTATACAGAGTTGGTACGCTATTTAGGTTCGTGGTGTGTTCAAATATAATAAGCGGTACACTATTATTAAAAAAAGTTGTTTAATTAGAAATATAAAAATGCTAATACCATCAATAAAACTTTATAGTCCCACTTCGACTATAAAATAAAGCTACTCCATTCAATTCCTTTGTACAGCAAATTGGTTGAGAGAAAAACTTCATAGTCCCACGTCGACTATTTTATTAACATTGCTTTAAAAAACCAGTTATAAATAGCGAGTGTATACTCACTTCTCCTATATTAGTTAAGCAAATCTTTAATTATGATTGGTATGGTCAATAGTGTTCACTTATATCAATGTGATTGTGACCTCTCCATAATTAAAAAAATATTTCAAAGATTTTTTTTTATTTCTTGTTTATTGGACAATTATTGTCTCATTTAAGCTCAAATTTAATTTATGCGAAATTGCAGGACAATTATTGTCTCGTTTAAACTCAATTCGCGGTTGGTTCTTTTATTTCTTATTTATAACCAAATTGCAAAAGTTCGGCAAAAAGATACGCGCGAACCAATTCGCAGTTCGTTATGTGACTAACCAAATTGCAAAAGTTCCGCGAAACGATACGCGCGAACCAATTCGCGGTTCGTTATGTGACTAACCAAATTGCAAAAGCTCTGCGAAACAGTACGCGCAAACCAATTCGCTGTTCGTTATGTGACTAACCAAATTGCAAAAGTGCCGCGAAACGGCACGCGCGAACCAATTCGCAGTTTGTTATGTGACTAACCAAATTGCAAAAGTGCCGCAAAAAGGCACGCGCGAACCAATTTGCGGTTCATTATGTGACTATCCCATCAATTCTCCTATCTTAATCCACTACAATTCCGTACAAGTAGGATTCTGATTTTAACTAAATGCCTACCAAATAGAGATTATTTTTCCAGCATCATATAAGACATAAGTCACCATGAAATAGCAGGTTATATATGCAGCTCATGCTTTGAAGAAGTACATGTTTAACATTTATTTATATATGAAAATAAATGTAAACAAAAAATATACCAGGGCAATTTAAGGGGCATATCAATAATCTCACCTGAACATTCTGCAGGTTATCTGATTGCAAAATACCAGCCAATTTCATTATGATCTTAGATTTGTCCATATCAACTTCCTGAATAGCAAGGCAAACATCAATGTCGCTCTTAGAAACACCAAATGAATTAGCACATGATCCATAGAGATAAAGCCGAGCCATTGGCCACTCCTTGCAAACTAACTTTTCTAGTAACCCCAACAATTGCTTCTGCTTCAATTTTTCTTCTTCGGGAGGTATTAGAGATTCATATATTGCAAGGAAAGGAACACTAAGACTATCAATGTCCCTACGGCACATCATTTGTCTTTTAAACGTTCTTGCCCGCTGACTTAGCAACTGCTTCCCTCTCGAGTCTGAAGCTCTAGCATCCTGCTAATAAATGATGTAAGTAAACCTCATTCATAGAGATTCCATTTCATTTAAATTATACTAAGATAGAAAAAAAAATACCATATGAACCTCATAATTTGATAATTGACATCTAGTTATAAAATTCAATCAACAACCTAGACTTTTTCACATCCAGTTCTCTAAGGAAATTTAAAACATAACCATAGTTTCAACATTCACAATATCAACAAATAACATATACTCCAAATACTTAAGACGAAATTGAATTTTAGTACAAAATATAGTTCTCAAGAATGATCCACAAATCAACAACAAAGATTTAAGTTTTAACCTTCTCCTTAGGACCATAGCGTTTCTTAGAGTTACTACTCTTGTCATCGACCTCATCCTCAAGCAACAAGGAACCAGCCAATTGTTCTCCAACAGCACCAATATCCTCATAATCAGAATGAAGATTACTCCCAGAGGGTGGACCAGGGTGGTCAATCTGATCAGGAAGCCTCAATTCATGACCCACATTGCCTTTATTATTGCTCCTTTCACCAAACCCTATTCTCAAATTTTCCAGCTTACTTGACAAATCCTCATTCCTATCACCACTTTCACCAAGCCCTATTCTCAAACTTTCCAGCTTACTTGACAAATCCCCATTCCTACCACCCAATTCACCAAACCCTAATCTCTTCCCATTGTTCCCAACGCCGGGTGGAGCCCTAGTTTGTTCAATAGATTGCGCATTTGACCTAAAATCCCCAATAACCCCTCTTTCATGATTATTATGCCTATCAAACCCGTTAAAGCTTCCATTAGAGGAAACTTCGGGTGTAGTAGTATAAGAAACCGTGGGTAAAGATCCAAACTGTAACTTCACTTCCTGTTTCGGTTGATGTTGCTGAACGAAAGAATTAACACGGTTATTGTTATTGCTCTCAATCGGAAACCCTAATCTTCTTAGATTGTCAGCGAGTGAAACACCGTTGGTGAAGTGAAACGGAGTAGTGTTGTTGGAATAACTGGTTTCTGGTACCGGAGGAAGTGAAAACGGGTTATGGAGCAACCCGAATGTGTTTGGCGGGTAAGGAGGAGAAGGTGTGTGGGACCATGGTGGAAGATTCTGATTCTGATGAGGATGAGGATGATGAGGGTGATGGTTGAGATGGTTGAGATGGTTGAGATGATCGTGACCGTTGGTTTGATACGGAGATGTAGAGAAGGGGATTGTGGGGCCCATCATGGCGACGGCGGGATCCATGGTGGGAGATTGTTGAGGTATGGTGATTGGAGATTGGGAGGGGTGAGTCTGAGTCTGAGTCTGAGGGCGGGGTTTTTGAAGAAGAGAGAGAAGGAAATCGCCGCCGTTTGGTTGCGGTGGCGGGAAGTTACCACCACCGCCGTTCATGGCGGCGGGGATGAGGTGGCAGAGAGAGTGCTGGGGTTTGTGTAAGAGAGTGAAAAAAATTAAAATCTTGGATTTGAAAATTGTGAGAAAGACTTGGCACAGAAGAAAGTGAAATTAAAATTTATATAGAAAATTTCAACGAGTATAGTTTTGATTTTTGCTAGTATCATCCTTATCTTATTTAAATTTTAATTAACGTTTATAAAAAAAATCAAACATTAATTAAAAAAAAGAATAATATATGCTTGAAGAATATTCCAATATCTATGGTGTCATTAAATTTCCCTTTGTATCAAGTACTAGTACAGTACAATCTTGAGGAACAATTTGCTCATTCAAATTGAATTAGAAATTGTTGATGATCTCATTTCTGTTTAGGTTACGGTTAACTTTTTTTGAGTGGTGACGTTAAAAGAGGTAAAGTTGTGTACATATTTTAATAAAAATATTTTATTTTATTGTTGTCTTTTGAGTATTTGTTAAATAAAAATAGTGATGTAATTAATTAAATAAAAGTTGAAATTAATAAGTATAATCAAACTAATGTCCATACATATAGTAACGGTGCAAAATTTTATTATGCATGAAATTAAACGTTAAATAAATATTAATTGAGATATTTTTGGTATAGTTCACAAATGTTTTAATTGGATGCATATATAAAAAATAGTTTACACAATTAATACATGGATATTAATCTTAAATATAAGTATATATTTGTTTAATTAAACCTATTCAAATTTTGGATTTAATTAATATATATATATATATATATATATATATATATATCGGATGAAAGGAGTTTTTTAGATTGTTTTACAAATATTTTTAGATTGTTCAATCACAATTGTTAACCTATTTAACATACTCAATTAGATAGGTCATTTCGACTTGGTTATATGTAGTCACATGGATGATTATTCTACAAATTTTACATTGTATCTAAATAGGTGCAACATATTCATATTCAACTTATTGAATTTTTTTAATAATGTGCCTCCTTAAAAAGTAATAAGATCAATGACTGTCGATATCATACTTAAATAACTTATTTGGTGGTGGAGCATGTTCGCTCGATACAAATAGTTATTTTACGTCATCTCCTCGATTAAAATATAGGTCTTCTCAAAGTTTTTATTTTTGATATCATTCATTATCATCCTAAAGATATAAATAAAACTATTATAGAATGTATGTATTATCAACCACTTCTCAAATTTACGGCAATGACACATTCTAAGTATCTTCTTAAGTTTATTCTAAGATTTGTAGAGCTGTTCAATTTCTTTAAAAGTAAATGTTGTTATTTGACTTCTAAATGCTTGAGACAACGACTCCAAAAGGGTGATAGAATCGACAATTAAAGAATGCAGTTAAGCTCTAACTTTTAATGAAAAAGGAAAGAGGGGTAGTCTTATTGCATCATTATTCATTAGTAACATCATCTATTTTTAAAGTTTCACAATATTCTAGAAAAATAGACAAATGTAAGTTAGGATCATTAGTTGCTTAATCTGAAAATTGATTATGCCATATTACGGCCATAATGAGGGTTTCAACTCAAATTATTTACCTCAACAGCGTGCAATGACAGATCTTGCATAAAATATTAGGAGGCGACAATAATTACTTAAAATATTACTAATTTAAATTCACACTAAATAATATATATAGTTTTATTAAAATTTTAAAATTAATAAACACAATAAAATTAATTGTACATGTAGGGTACACTAATTGATAACTCTACCAGCGCAAAGTTCGTCAAAGTCGCAGGTATGAGTCTATGTTGTATGGAAAAAAATGCATGTCCTCTTCCCTAGATGGTTACTAGCATATATATGACCTCACATGCTATGTTTTCATAAAACCAAATGATTGACCATTAAGTCTCGGGTTTTCTTATGACTAATTAATGAGAATCAAGCCCCTTACTTTTTTGTCTGAGACCAACCACTTATGACTATTAACACACCTTGAATGTTATATCTGTGTGTTAAAGTACATTAGTTAGAAGTAAGATATGTTGGCTCTGAGGTTGTCTGTTCGACTTGGCTCATTAAGTTGAATTAGTTCGGCCTTGTCCCGTAGGATGGCTTAAAATCGGGGAATTGCTTAAGGTACCTTAAATATTGCTTCCTTACTCTAGTGAATAACCAAAACCACCACTAGAATGTGAAATACATTTTCGAGTAAGTTCATGAGTAAGTGAGTCTCACCATTATTTTGTAAAAAAAAATAGTACATAAATATACTTCCTAATTAATCAGGAAGTATAATTCCGTAAAATTTCTATTCATTCTACTTTCACACACACGAAGAACAACACTGACAACAAACCTCTACCCCAAAATGCCTCTACATTTCCATTTTGATCTTTGAAAAATTAACCCAACAATGCTTCTATATTTTCATTTTTATTCATTCTCTCTTTTAAATAACCCCTCTCCCCAAAATGCTTCTGCAATTCGATTAAAATCTTTGAAAAATTAACCCAACAACAACAAAACCTTTCAATATTTGTTTTTAATGGACATCACCAAAGATGAACTTCAACTATTGGACCATTTGACCAGAAAATATTGGTATTGTTTACTAGAAACGAAGATGAAGAAAGCAACATGAGATCTAGGAAGAGAAGACGGTGAATAATAACATAAGAATTCAAAAACAATTCCTAGGGAAATATACTTCCGAAATACTTACGATTAATCCTGAAGTATATTTTTGATTTTTTTTATAAAATAAAGGTGAGACTCACTTACGTATGTGTTTGACGTGTATGAGGTGTGTCTGGTAATGCATTTTCGAATTATAAGAATATTTTCGAAATTTCTTAGAATATTTTTCCACCACTTAAAGTGAGATAAACAATTCTCTAAAACCAATGTGGGTTCAGTTGAGTCTGAGTTTGTATCTAACCCAATTTATCAAATATGTACAATAATTTATAATTATATATAATTTTATCCAATCTAATAATTTATCATAACTCAATTATAAAACTATAATATATATTGTTAGTTTAGATTTACTAAAAAATGTGTCAGAAAAGCTTATATATTACATATTTTTTATATTATTGGAATTAATTTTAATTAATTAAAACTTTTATATTATATATAATTAACCTGCACTAATATAATATGTATTTCACTTTAGTTTAATGGTTAAATGTTTTATACTTTAAAATATAAAGTCATTCTTATGAGATGTAGTTTTTTAAATTCATTATTTTTTAGGGGTGTTGTGTGTAACACCCCAATCCCCATCGCGAATAAATAATACATAAATAAAATCAGAGTAACTAAAAATTTATTTTTCTGACGGAAACAAGGATGTCACATTTAAATAAATAAAACATCATCCCTGCTCATAAATTTGATACATAGCATAAAATAGATTACCCTCAATTGGGAAACTTTTCCATATAAAGGTAATACCAATTATATTCAACAATTATATACATAAATAACATAATCGTTTCTCCGACTCCCGTGCTACGTATCAGAGCAGACACCAAGACCAACAACAGAACGGAGGGCTAGTCTACACAAAAGACCTCCAGCAACTCTAATCTGCAATGCCTCATAGAGCATTATAAAACAGCAGAAGGGTGAGAAATAACAACTAAATCGAGATTGTATAATAATATGCAAACACACATTCAAACACATGTATAAATCATCTCACCCATACCATCACATACTAACACATATAGCATGCCACAAATACAACATATCACACATAATAAATCAAATCATGAATTTCCACACATAACTCATCCGTTCACAATTCTCACCACAATTCATCACAACTCACTCATATACATCACAATGTATATATGTACAAAACCAAGCATATTCATCATGCACACTTCCACAATTCTTATCACTCCACATAAACATACATATTTATGTTTATTCATCAATGCACAAATACAGAGATGATAAATGCAAATCATAGAGACCGACTCACAACTCTATGCAAATGCAATGCGGGTACCGACTCAATCATCACAAGTTCACTCAGGAACTTATTGGAACCATCGCTCGTTACCAATGTAACTCCCCGTCGGGCATACGATGTTCCCCCATTGCTCACACCCCACATGGGCACACAATGTTTATGGATCGCTCACACCCCACACGGGTACACGACCCGATCGCTCACACCCCACATGGGCACACGATCGTCTATAATCATCGCTCACACCCCACATGGGCACACGACGTTATAGCAGATTCCCTCAGGAACCAATCCGTCGCTCACACCCCACATGGGCACACGACGTTTCTGGATCACTCACACCCCACACGGGCACACGATCCGATCGCTCACACCCCACATGGGGCACACGATCGCTTGTAATCATCGCTCACACCCCACATGGGCACACGACGTTACAACGGATTCTCATTAGAATCACTCAACACAAGAATGTACATCATTATGTTTCACACACAAAATGACTCAAGACATTCTTGAAATGCATACATATTCACAATATATTCATGCATTCATCTCATACAATCACAATTCAACCATATGAATTAATCAACATCATCACACTCATGCATTGCAAACCAATTCAAACAATGCATTTTAAACCATAAAGGCCACCAAATAACACACATTGAATTTCACATAAACAATGCATATCATCACAAACCACAACAATCATACGACCACAATTACCTCCACAAGGGATTCACACCACAAAGGCTACCCACAACACATCATAACAACATACATTGATATTCAATCAAACAATGTATTTTACTACCCAACAACATCATTAAATTACGCATCGAAGTCTAATCAAAAACAATGCACATATTTGCCATAGGGCCACAACCCATCATCGCAACATTTCATCATGTATATTCACATCATATAATGGTCCACAAGCTACACGTTACATGTCACAAGCATATATCATGCTAACACATCAATCGCACACATTGTACGCGATAAAAACCCGACAACCCAACACTTTTCCAAAACCACGACCTAAATAAATCATCTACTGCCCTCCAGACCATCTTTAATAGAAATACCTTTTCATTAGCTTTCCAACGCTTCAAACGGCGACCAAAACGGACTTACGGTTTGAAAATTACGACGAAAACAAAATTGGAAAATATCATGTTCGCTCCAGTATTCGCTAGGCGAACCCTAGCGAACCAAGGCAGTGGAAAACAGTCATAAAGTTCGCTAGGCGAACCTCTAGGCGAACATTCGCCCGTTCCTTCGCTGGGGTTCGCTAGGCGAACCCGCGAAACCCAGAATTCGCAGCAGCGTCAATATAGGTCAAATGAGACCAAAATACATCATTTTTACCACCCAAACCCTTCTAATTCATACCAGAACAACCAAAACATGTTTAGACATAATCAACAAGTATTCTACGCGGTTTATATCGAATTTCATCCGTGAAAACATCGATTTCTATCAATTGCTCCTAATTTTAATCGATAAGAAAAAGTCGAGAAACAACCAAAACAATCACAACAAACAACACATATACATACACAAGCAAGATATAATTGAAACTTCTCACCCGTACCCGATTAATCGCGCTGAAACGGAGAATCTTCGATTTTCTTCTCTTTCTCCTCTTTTCTTTCCTCTTCCTTTCTATCTTCTCTTTTCTTTCTCTCTATTTTCTTTTCTCTCTTTTTCTTTCCACTTTCTATTTATAACAAAATATCTAACTATCCAAAATGACCCTTTTGCCCTTACGCTCAAATATCTCCCAAACGCTCTCAAAATGCGATAAAACATAAACAGCGATGAAATATATTTTCGTGAAATAAAAGTTGAAAAGAAATTATAATTTATTGAAAATATTTCATCTATCAGAGAAATTAACCAATTAACTCAATTAGCAGGTAAAATACAATAAATTCACACATTTCACAAAATTCATTAAATGAAATAAACAAATAGAATTAAATAAATCGGGGCGTTACAATTCTCCCCCACTTAGACATTTTCGTCCTCGAAAATCTAACCGATACGAACAACTCCGGATACGACTCTCGCATCCGACTAACAAACCAACATGCCAACAAAAGGCACACCACGAATAACACAACTGACAAACCACCTTTCCAACTACCACAACGACACGACAACGACGACAACTACAATGACAAGATGCAAAGCCCATACAATGCACTTGACGACAAACTCACGACACAAGGAAAAGCCAAGATACCAACACACAGGTTCACTCTAGAACCGAAACACAACAAGATCGTTACCCTACCCTAGGTAACACTCCCCTAATTCCCCACAAAGGAATTAGCCACACACACTCGAACCATCACCATGGAAACGAGGCAACAACACAAACAAGAACATAAAGTTCCACGACACCACAGGGTCTCAACAACATCAACAAAACCAGAACACCAACAACAATGCTCCGATTCACCAATCGAACATACAACCAAACATCCATCTACATAGTAGCCCATGGATAACATTTGAACCTTTCACCTAACACTTCCATTCTGAAACGTTCAATAGTCTCACCATTCCTACATGTTTCCAATGTTCAACCCATGAACTATTACCAGTCCCACACGCATATACGAATCATGCCACTTCACGCTTCCGTTTCACACTCTGATAACTCGTAACCATCAAAATTACCAAGTTCACGTCCAAAGTCTAACTCTTTCTCATTTTCACCAAAAATCACTGTTCACTGTTAATATACCCAACCGCACACTATCAGACGTCAATTCACACACCAACCCAAATCTCTAAATTCTCCCAAAAATTCCCACTCTTTAACCATCAAAGCAGACATAAGTAAAACTTTCGACTTAACTCCTCACGCACGACATAAACTTTACCAATAGGATAATTCGAGCCAAAGTCATAACTAATCAGGAATTCCAATCATCCGACCGTGCCTCAATCCGAGTTATAATTCAAAAGTTATGAAGGAAACAAAACGGGACAACCTGCCATGTTCGCTAGGCGAACCTTCTAGCGAGCATTCGCTAACACCTTCGCTAGGCGAATGTCCAGCGAACCCACTATCAGCTGAAAAACAGATACAAAGTTCACCAGGTGAACTCCTTGGCAAACCCTCGCCTTGCCGTTCGCTCCGCGAATCCCTTGGCGAACCAAGGCAGCAACCACCAACATCAAAAACACCCAAACTTCGCTAGGCGAACAACTCAGCGAACCTTCGCTAACTGGTTTGCTAGGCGAACCCGCGAAAACTCAGAATTCCAGCAGTCTCGTTACTCATCCAAAACCATCATTTCCTCTATCCAAACACCTTGAACCTAAAACCCGTAAAATAATACCTCCAGGTTCTCCAACACAATACAATCGCGTCCAATTTCCAAATCCTGAATAGTATCGATCCTTCTATGAATCCTCAATTGTCGTAAAGCATAAGCCACGACTTTACCCCTTTACAGTAACTCACTGACTAAACTCATCAAAGACGCATCCCAATATCCTCACAAACGGTTCATCAGGATCACACAGAATCAAAACTGAAGCCGTAGACAAATCCTACTTCAGCTCTCTCAAACTTCTCCCACAAAGAACATCCAAAGCAAACGACTTACCCTTTTTGCGAGTCAACTGAGATAACAGAAGTGCGAACTTAGCAACGTCTTCCACAGCCTGCAGTAACAACCAACTGAGCCCAAAAGTTTCTAATCCCTTTAACCGACTTAGAAGCCTCTCCATGTAGAACTGCATCTACTTCCGATGGATCCATAACTATACTCTCATCTGAAATAACATATCCAAGAAAACTAACCTTTTTCAACCCAAATTCTCACTCGAATAACTTAGTATAAAACTTCGTCTCTTTTTGACACTTGTAATTCAAATCCCAAACACTCTACCTGTTCTTCCTCTGAGTTTATAACAGATCTGAATATCCTCAATCCAAGCCATTACGAACTTATCCACATAAATATGGAAGATACGATTCCTCTACTCCACAAATATTACAGACGCATTACTAACACCAAGCAACATCACCGTACGTTGGAATGCCCAACCAAATTCCAAAAGATATAAATTCTCAAAGCTTTTGCAAAACCTTGCACTGGGTAACTGGCTACTCACACACAAGCTTAACCGAGTAATTAACAGCCTATTCCGATGATAACAACATAACCAGTCACATCAAATCGATCAAAGCCTTAACTCACACCATCCACCACTCTTATCATACATTCTAAACAACTGCAATTTCACTCAAACTCAACCAAACCATTCCAATCATCTGTTCATGAAAGTGGACACTTATTCTCAATTGTTACCTTAATCAACTGCTAGTAATCCATACACAATTTCTTCTCCTAATAGTCCAAATTCCATAAATCCCCACGTGTAGCAACAACCATCCCAAAAGAACTCTCAAATAGTACATTCACACTTAAGGTTTTCTCAAAATTTCCATTAACGCTTTATAATTTCAAAGACTCCAAACCTCTCCAGAACTTTAAGTTTCGCTTTCCTTAGTCTCAATACCAATACCATCATAATGCTTGTTATTCCATTCAATCATCATTCCCTTTTTGTTACTAACAAAGCTGGAGCTCTCTAACACAACGCCATAATGTTCCATTCAAAAACACATCTGAAAACCATGCACAACTGACGGCCCATCACTGTGACCTTTCTGCCAATTTCTAGAAAACTATCGTCACAAACATAACAACATCTTAGTTTCACGTCCTAAAAGTTCTTCTACTTACTTAGCAGATCCAAACCTCAAATCCTTACCTTCGTCCAATTTGAGTTCACACTCTACTCTCTGAGAACAACCTTTAACAATACCCAATCATTCTCTCTCAACCACTTCCCCACTGAACCAACATACCAAAACCTCTAATCCATTTTATCTTCCAGATATAAAAATCTTCATCGACTCATCAAAACAATCCGTAATCATTTTCTCAATTCCAAACAATTTATGGCACACACTATCCAAGCCAGAAAAACCCGTCTATTCCATCCAACATAATTCCCGTCTACTATCAACAAGAGATTAAGGGTGATCAGTTCCTCAATTTGTCAATAGACAGCTGATAATCATGATGGGGCATAAACCGTCTTTACCAAACTATAATAGCCGTTCTTGCATCCCATACACAAAGCTACCTAAGGCACAAATCCTTAGTTGACATAAACCTTACCTCCGCATTCCCTCCGGGATCGGGAACAACACTGTCCTAACAACACTTACAATTTTGCAATCAACGGCACACTGAGCCCACGCTCCACAACCGAAGCAACTTGGAGAAGTACCAGCTTCTCCCCCACTTATCTCATTCTCAATCCTGAAGACAAAGGATTAGAAAAACCAGAAAGTACTGACAGTGTTTCCCACACATATCACGTACTAAGGGACAAACAACAATGACAGTATTCAACTGTCACACCAACTGACTCAACAACTTGGCCGGACGGACCGACCTCCTCTGATACCACTAATGTAACACCCCAATTCCCATCGCGAATAAATAATACATAAATAAAATCAGAGTAACTAAATTTTTTTTTTTCTGACAGAAACAAGGATGTCACATTTAAATAAACAAAACATCATCCCTGCTCATAAATTTGATACATAGCATAAAATAGATTACCCTCAATTGGGAAACTTTTCCATATAAAGGTAATACCAATTATATTCAACAATTATATACATAAATAACATAATCGTTTCCCCGACTCCCGTGCTACGTATCAGAGCAGACACCAAGACCGACAACAGAACGGAGGGCTAGTCTACACAAAAGACCTCCAGCAACTCTAATCTGCAATGCCTCATAGAGCATTATAAAACAGCAGAAGGGTGAGAAATAACAACTAAATCGAGATTGTATAATAATATGCAAACACACATTCAAACACATGTATAAATCATCTCACCCATACCATCACATACTAACACATATAGCATGCCACAAATACAACATATCACACATAATAAATCAAATCATGAATTTCCACACATAACTCATCCGTTCACAATTCTCACCACAATTCATCACAACTCACTCATATACATCACAATGTATATATGTACAAAACAAGCATATTCATCATGCACACTTCCATAATTCTTATCACTCCACATAAACATACATATTTATGTTTATTCATCAATGCACAAATACAGAGATGATAAATGCAAATCATAGAGACCGACTCACGACTCTATGAAAATGCAATGCGGTACCGACACAATCATCACAAGTTCACTCAGGAACTTATTGGAACCATCGCTCGTTACCAATGTAACTCCCCGTCGGGCATACGATGTTCCCCCATTGCTCATACCCCACATGGGCACACAATGTTTATGGATCGCTCACACCCCACACGGGCACACGACCCGATCGCTCACACCCCACATGGGCACACGATCGTCTATAATCATCGCTCACACCCCACATGGGCACACGACGTTATAGCAGATTCCCTCAGGAACCAATCCGTCGCTCACACCCCACATGGGCACACAACGTTTCTGGATCGCTCACACCCCACACGGGCAGACAATCTGATCGTTCACACCCCACATGGGCACACGATCGCTTGTAATCATCGCTCACACCCCACATGGGCACACGACGTTACAACGGATTCTCATTAGAATCACTCAACACAAGAATGTACATCATTATGTTTCACACACAAAATGACTCAAGACATTCTTGAAATGCATACATATTCACAATATATACATGCATTTATCTCATACAATCACAATTCAACCATATGAATTAATCAACATCATCACACTCATACATTGCAAACCAATTCAAACAATGCATTTCAAACCATAAAGGCCACCAAATAACACACATTGAATTTCACATAAACAATGCATATCATCACAAACCACAACAATCATACGACCACAATTACCTCCACAAGGGATTCACACCACAAAGGCTACCCACAACATATCATAACAACATACATTGATATTCAATCAAACAATGTATTTTACTACCCAACAACATCATTAAATTACGCATCGAAGTCTAATCCAAAACAATGCACATATTTGCCATAGGGCCACAACCCATCATCGCAACATTTCATCATGTATATTCACATCATATAACGGTCCACAAGCTACACGTTACATGTCACAAGCATATATCATGCTAACACATCAATCGCACACATTGTACGCGATAAAAACCCGACAACCCAACACTTTTCCAAAACCACGACCTAAATAAATCATCTACTGCCCTCCAAACCATCTTTAATAGAAATAGCTTTTCATTAGCTTTCCAACGCTTCAAATGGCGACCAAAACGGACTTACGGTTTGAAAATTACGACGAAAACAAAATTGGAAAATATCATGTTCGCTCCAGTATTCGCTAGGCGAACCCTAGCGAACCAAGGTAGTGGAAAACAGTCATAAAGTTCGCTAGGCGAACCTCTAGGCGAACATTCGCCCGTTCCTTCGCTGGGGTTCGCTAGGCGAACCCGCGAAACCCAGAATTCGCAGCAGCGTCAATATAGGTCAAATGGGACCAAAATACATCATTTTTACCACCCAACCCCTTCTAATTCATACCAGAACAACCAAAACATGTTTAGACATAATCAACAAGTATTCTACGCAGTTTATATCGAATTTCATCCGTGAAAACATCGATTTCTATCAATTGCTCCTAATTTTAATCGATAAGAAAAAGTCGAGAAACAACCAAAACAATCACAACAAACAACACATATACATACACAAGCAAGATATAATTGAAACTTCTCACCCTTACCCGATTAATCGCGCTCGAAATGGAGAATCTTCGATTTTCTTCTCTTTCTCCTCTTTTCTTTCCTCTTCCTTTCTATCTTCTCTTTTCTTTCTCTCTATTTTCTTTTCTCTCTTTTTCTTTCCACTTTCTATTTATAACAAAATATCTAACTACCCAAAATGACCCTTTTGCCCTTACGCTCAAATATCTCCCAAACGCTCTCAAAATGCGATAAAACATAAACAGCGATGAAATATATTTTCGTGAAATAAAAGTTGAAAAGAAATTATAATTTATTGAAAATATTTCATCTATCAGAGAAATTAACCAATTAACTCAATTAGCAGGTAAAATACAATAAATTCACACATTTCACAAAATTCATTAAATGAAATAAACAAATAGAATTAAACAAATCGGGGCGTTACATTGTGCCCCCCTCCGGTTTCTTTAAAGATTTGCAACTGCCAAGTACAACCCGTACTATTAGGGGATGTGTAATCCTTTAAAGAGTGATTTGTTAGGGGATGTGTACACTACCAAAAAAACATTAGGGTGAATATGGTGAGTGTTAATCACCCTGCAAATTAATGTACTTGTTGGGTGTTATTCACCCTGCAACGCAGAAATAAAAAAAAAACCTATATCGTTTTTCATCTCGCAACTGATGGTGGGATTTAAAATTTTTGAAAAATAAGTTGCGGGATGAAAAACACGTCGCAACAGGTTTTTAAAAAAATTGGTGGAAAATTAAAAGGCTTAATTAATGAGGCGTCAGTGGAACAAGTTACCATTCTGACTTTATCAGACGTTGCGAGATGGATTTTATGTTGCAACGCTTTTATTTGGCACAGACGTTGCGGGATGGAAATCACGCCGCAATTCCCAACGGCTTTAAATATTGCGAGATGAATTTCACACCGCAAGCTTCCTATATAATTCCACCGCTTCAGCTTCTCCCCCACATTTCATAAACCACTAACTTTACTCTCTAAAATTATCTTTTTCTCTTCAACACAAACCCCCATCTTTAAACCAGACCAAAAAAATCTCTCAAATCCTTCATCTTCAACACAAATCAATATCAAATGTCTACACAATAAATTTTTGAAGCTAGTTCTGTTGTTGTTACTAGGTGAATCCGATTTTTTTTTCAAGATTTTCTTCAAACCCATTTGTTAAAGTACACATATGAAATCATTCTTGTTCTTATTTTTTACTGGGTTGCATGAGCTTATGTAGATTTTTTTTTTTTAAGTCTGTATGATAAAATTAGGGATGATTTAATTTGTGTATAATATGTTAGAAAACATTTGTGATAAAATTTGTTATGCTTTTATTGGTATAAAATATGAAGAGAATGTATCAAAATCTGTTTTAGGTAAAATGTTAATATATATATTTTCAAGTGTATGATAAAATTGTTAAAAAAAACATTTAGAAAATCTGTTTTTTTATATAATAATTAAATAATAAATATTTCATTTTTAATTTTTTTAGACATATATCACTTATTTCGTTTTTATAAAACATAAATAAATAATATAATAGATTTTATTTTATTATTTTTGGAGAAAATAAGATTTATTAAATTCAAAATAAATTAATTACAAAGCGACCAAAAGGTCCAGCTCGGAACACCCTCACACGGTCAAAACTCGAGACAAAAGAAAAATCGGAGTTAAGGCATCATTAGATGAGCAATGCGCTCTCTAAGTTTAGTCCTTCTCCAAAGCCTATTGATAATGTTATTGATAATTTTTATATACACTCCTATATACGTATCCACCACTATTGCCCCCGTATTCCTATAAGTTTCCTCATTCATGTACATCCAACATCCATAAACTGTTTCCGTGAATGTAGTCTTTAGAATTTTGGTGCCACAGTTCTTCCTTGCACTTTGTTGTATCATCCATTGAATTTCTTCATCCCATTTTAAGGGTTTATGATCAATATTAAGCCATTTGATAACCCCTGACCAAATGTTGCAAGTAGTACTACACCCAAAAAATAAATGTTGGATAGTTTCTTCTTCTTCGCAAAACACGCAACCTTCCTCATCAATCAACCCAAACTTTTTTAACCTATCCTTAGTTGCTAGACGCTGATGACAAGCTTGCCATAGTGTGAACATTGCACGCGGTCAAGGCTCATTGTCGTACATTATCTTCCTCCACGGGACTGCTGCTTTTTGCATGAACAAAGCATGATATAATGTCTTGTTTTGGAACTTGCCTGTAGCACATGCCTCTTTCCATTGGCTCATGTCCTGAACATCATCTCTTTGGCGCAGGATGTGCCGCAAAATCCACGAACAATTGGTTGAGATGGGCACTGTCATAACAGATTGGGTTGTCTTGATGTAGTAAGTATAAATCCAACGCACCCACAACGTATCAGCTTTCATGAATATATTCCAAAGCAATCTTGCCATACATACTTTGTTCCATTTTCGAATATTTATAATGTTCAGACCACCCATTTTCTTTGGCTCGCAAACAGTTTCCCACGATATGGGCGATTTTCTACTCGCATTATCCTTGCCCGTCCAGAGGAATCTTCGACATATTCCATCTATCCGTTTGGTAACATTTTTGGGCAGTGGAATACATTGGATCCAGTAGTTCGTCATGCCAAATACCACACTATTAATAAGTTGCACTCGTCCGGCATAACTCAGGAACTTCGCACTCCAATGTTGTATACGACTACAAATTCGCTCCACAAGGCATACACACTGATTGTTTGTCAATTTTTTGCAGCTTAATGGAATACCCAAATACTTGAATGGCAGCACCCCTTTTGAAAACCCCGTTATCCTAGCCATATTGTTCTCTTCTTCTTTTTCCATCCCACCACAGTGAATTTTACACTTGCTCGGGTTGACGTTTAAGCCTGTTGATCTAGAGAAGACATGAAATCTCTCCATGATTAGCTTCATAGAAGTCGTATCTCCCCTGTTAAATAACAACAGATCATCTGCAAAATTGACATCCACAATTTGTAGCTTTTCGCATTTACTGTGAAAGTTGAAATTTGGAATGGTTGGCAGGTCATCAAATTTCCGATGTAGGTATTCCATAATAACGACAAAGAGCAAGGGGGATATGGGATCCCCTTGCCTGAGTCCTCTGTGTGCTTTCATCACCTCTGTATATACTCCATTGACATTAAACTGATAGCTCACTGTCGTAACCGCAGTCATAACCCAATCAATGAATCTCCGTGGAAATCCAACCTCTTCCATAACCTTATGTAATGCCTGCTAGTCCACCGTATCGTAAGCTTTTTGGATGTCCATATGCACCATACAACGAGGCATACCTCCCTGTCTACTGTACCCTTTTATCAGCTCGAACGCTAGTAGTATGTGGTCATGTATTTTCTGTCCCGGCACGAACGCAACCTGGTTCCTACTAATAATATGGGGGAGGACTTTACTCAACCTATTAGACATCACCTTTGAAATAATTTTGTACATAGTTGTACAACATGAGATATGCCGGTAATCTTTGATCGTTTTCGCATTTTCTGTCTTGGGAATGAGAGTTACCAATGTTCTATTCCATCTAGTGTCCATAACTCCCTTGTTGTAGAAATCCATCACCTCTTTAACAACATCCCCATGTATTTTATTATTTTTGTTAAAACAGATTTATAATATATTGTTAAAAATAAAATAATATATTTTTAAAAACATAATATTATTAAAACATAAATAAAAACAGATTTATTATTAAAACATATTTATTATTAAAAACATATTTATTATTAAAACATAATTTTTTTTCTTTTTTAAACAGATTAATTATTATTTTTAAAAATAGATTAATTTTTTTATTATTATTATTATTATTATTATTATTATTATTATTTTTAAAAACATAATATTATTATTATTTTTAAAACATAATATTATTATTATTTTTAAAACAGATTATTATTATTATTTTTAAAATCAGAATATTATAAATATTTTTTAAATATAATATTATTATTATTTTAAGAAAAATAATATTTTTTAAAAACATATTAGTACCATAATTTTGGAAAAACATTATATAGTAACATAATTTTAGAAAAACAGAATATTATAATTTGGAAAAACATAATATTATAAAAACATATAATTATATTTTATGGTAGTTATAATATAATTTTAAAATAGAAGTGTACTTTATATTAACATAATCATATTTTATATGTTTTTAACATATAACTATAATATTTTGTTATTATATTTTATATTAACATAATTAATATATTTTATAACATGTTGTTAATATATATATATATATATATATATATATATATATATATATATATATATGAAGTAGGATAATGAAGTCGTTAGAAAATTTTCTAACAAAGACACAATGATCTGCAGTAGTCTTATAGTATCCTTGATCACACATAACAGATTCAAACTTCTTGTACCACTGCTTTGGAGTTTGCTTCAACCCATATAAACTATTTCTCAATCTACACACATGATTTTCTTTACCTTTAACTTGAAAACCATCGGGTTGTTTCATGTAGATCTCTTCCTCCAAATCACTATGAAGGAAAGTCGTTTTCACATCCATTTGCTCAACCTTTAAATCAAGACTAGAAGCCAAACTCAACACGGTTCGAATTGATGACATCTTTACAACAGGTGAGAAAATATCATTAAAATCAATACCCTTTCTTTGACGGAAACCTTTCACCACTAATCTGACTTGATTTCTTGGAAACTTAGAGTTGCTCTCATGTTTAACTCTATAAATCCATCTGTTTTTCAAAGCCCTTTTGCCTTTAGGCAGCTTCACTAAATCATAAGTGTGATTATCATGCAATGATTTCATCTCATCATGCATTGCATCCATCAACTTTTGATTTTCATCACTTTCCATGGCCTATTGAAAACACTCGGGCTCACCCTCATCAGTCAACGTCACATACTCATCAAAATTATACCTTGTAGAAGGCTATCTCTGCCTGTTAGACCTCCTAGGTTGAACTTGAGATGATTTTGGAGTTTCACCAAGATTTTAATCCTGTGACAAATCGCTCTCCCCTTCACCATCATTAGTTAGAATATTTACCTCATCTCCAAGTTGTTGATCATCAATATAATCATATGGCTCACTGTAACACCTTAAACCCCAGCATAAAATAATCTAATTATCAGAGTAAAAATTCATAAAAATTCAGCACATGAGATGTTACTCTCCAACATACACATGGTCATGCATATGACATGTAACACATAATTATTAATTAAAACGGTACTACGAAATCATTATTAAAGATTCTTCTCAATAAGCAGCGGAAAACTTCTTCGAATTGACAATAAAAAACTTAACATGTTTAAACCACATATTCATCATCAATTAAAACAAAATATAATAACTGTAACAGAAATAAAACATAAAGCGTTCCATAACCCCCTGTGTTACATATCAGAGCAGACGCTAACTCAAAACATAAAGTGAAGGACTTCATCTTCATTAACCGCAACTTTGCACTATTCTTGATTATCTGCACGTTACCCACGTGGAGGCAACATTCAAACAGAAGGGGTGAGATTCTTAATCAACAAAAGAAATGCATAATATAAATATAAGAGCATATCATCATTACACAATTCACTCTATCATCACAACATCAACACAATTACAATTTCCCACACAAGCAGACAATCATATAATCCACACTACAACACAACACAATGCAATGCAATGAGACTCACAACTCGATTCAATGCATGTGGTACCAATTCGATCCCTTTTTCATGATCATAATTCCCGTCGAAATTTCCATATGAGTCGCTCACACCCCACATGGGCACACGACATCCGTGATCTCTCACACCCTACATGGGCACACGATTACCTTAACAACAACACTAACAACACGATTCCATTTCAAGGAATCCGGATAAGACACTTACACCCCACATAGGCACACGACTTATCATACAACTTATGCAACATGATATGTCTTCAACGACAACATACAACAATGACCAATGCATATGACTATCATACAGCCAATACATCACACCACAACTGTCCAACACGCAGCATATACCCACCAAAACATGCAATAATTGCAATCCACAGCTACAACACACATTCACACAACCGAACTTAACATTTCAACGTTCAACACATCACAACATACACGGAAACACAATTAACGCATCTAATAGTTGGAATTCTGGCATTGATAATAATTTTAACAGAAAGTACATGAAACCAGCTTTCCAACGATTCTAACAGCTACTAAAACGGACATACGGATCAAAAGATATGAATTTTTAAAGTTTTAGAAAATTTTGTCTGTTCCAGTGGTAACCAAACACTATCCATGCTTGTCTGATGTTCGCCCAGCGAGACGCGAGCAACACACCTTCGCCCGACGAAACCCCCATTCACTGGGCGAAATTTCCCTTTCGCCCAATGCTCGCCCGGCGAAGCAGAAACGAAATTCCTCCCCCATACAAATTCCAGTAGCACCTATTTTCCACCATTCGCTCGTCTCTCAGTTTTGCCCGGCAACCTCCAAGCGAGATCGCTTCGCCCGACGAGATAACCTATTCGCCCGACGAAAATGTACGAATCAGCAACCCTGCAGTTGCGATTCTGCACAGTTCAGACTCCAAAATTTCTTGCAAGTTCAATGCCATATAGTCCAGAATGCACATAAATCACATGATTATCATACAACAATAACAACACACATAAATCATAATCACTTTTAACACAAAATCACAATTTAACCAATCAATTTGTACAATTTACATATTATTAGACTCTCCGACACGAAGAATCCTCAACTTTGCACCGAAACAATCAACACAACGAAAACAATTAGAGTGATGTATAGAGATGAATAGAGATTAGGGGTGGAAATAGGCCAGGCCGATAACAGGGGCCTACAGGCTAGCCTACACAGCCTCAGGTCAGGCCAAGCTATTTTTTTAAATTGGAAAGGCCTAGGCTTTTTTATAAGCCTATTTAGTTAAAAAGGCTAGGCCACAGGCCATAAAAAAAGCCTTTTAAGCTTAACAGGCCGGCCTATTTAAATAAATATGAATAATTTTTTATCATTTTATGTTATATTTTGTACTTTGAGTTAAAATACATAAATAAAAATTGGTTATTTTGGAGAACTTATGAAAATAAGATGAAAACGCCTTATGAACAATGTGTTATAAGTTGTTTTCATAAGCCATCTTAAACAAATAGTCTCACAAAACTTATGCTAATAGGTAAGTTAAAATAAGTCAATGCAAACAAACTTTTAGTCTCATTAATTTTTTAGTTTACTAGTCTATTTAAACATTATTTTAATTGTGTATTTACACATTTCTAAAATAATAGGCTTTTATGTAGGCTAACAGGCTAACCAGGCCTTAGAAAAGGTCAAGCTCAAGCCTAAAAATAAGCCTATGACAGGCTACATGCCAGACTTAGGCTTTAGTTTTTTTGGCAGGCCAGGCTTAGGCTTAACAAAGCCTAGCTCGGCCCAGCCTATTTCCACCCCTAATAGAGATGAATCTAACGATTTATCCACCCTCATACATATATTATTCACCCCTTAAGTGATCAAAGAACCCCACCCTTACCTTAGTGATGATTCTTCAAATGCTCTCTAAGCCCTAGCTCTGCTTCCCTCTTTCATTCCTCTTTTCTCCGGAATACGATCGTTCCCAAATGATTCTCCCTTTCTCAATTTTCTTCTTTCATACTATAACCCTTAGACTCCTAATATGGTTTTCCTTCCTTACCCATACTAAACCTCGTTAATGGACCACTTTGACGTTACTATTTCTCTACTCATATTATCCACTTTTAAGTTAATAAAATAATTATAACTAATTATTTAAATCTGCTAATTCCAACTAATTAATTTAAATAAAATAATTATCCAATTATTATTACTAAAATTCCAATTAATTGTTTTTAAATCTAAATCATCTAATTTGAATTGTTTAAATTAAGAGTAAGCCGCAATACTCCTATAGTCCTACACTACCCAACACATGAACATACCAAAACACACCACATATCACGTAATTAAAAAATACACGAGATTAAACATAATTAATCACCAATCAAACAAATTATAATTATCAGAGTGTTACACTCACCATTGTGATCATCACCACTAATAGCATCTAGATTATGACTAGGTTACCGAACTGAATCAACATTAGACAACTGATATTTTTCTTGGGTGTAGCCTTCTCTACCTTATCAATATCTTTAATAGTTTGGTCTTCCATAAACACTACATCGCGGCTTCGAATAAGCTTATTCCCTACAGGATCATACAACCTGTATCCAAACTCATCTTTCCCATAGCCGATGAAGATACATTGTTTTGACTTTGCATCCAACTTGGATCTTTCATCCTTTGGAATATGCACAGAAGCCTTACAACCAAAGACTCTCAAATGATCAAACTTGACATTCTTTCCAAACCAAATTTTGTCTAGAACTTCACTGTTCAAAACAATAGTAGGAGTGAGATTAAGAACATGCATTGTCGTGTAAAGTGCCTCACACTAATAATGATTGGGCAACTTAGCTTCAGAGAGCATACACCTTACTCTCTCAATTAGTGTTCGATTCATCCTCTCTGCTAAACCATTCAATCGAGGAGTTTTACGAGGAGTCTTTTCATGTGCAATACCATGTTGCTTGCAATAGGAATCAAATGGTCCACAATACTCTCCGTATGAACGAACACATTTCAGCTTCTTGCTTGTCTGCCTCTCAATCAAAGCATGGAATTCTTTGAACTTTTCCAAAACTTGGTCTTTTGTCTTCAATGCATAAACTCATAGTTTCCTGGAGCAGTCATAAATAAAGGTAACAAAATAAAGTGCACCAACAAAAGATTATACCTTTAATGGACCACAAACATCAAAATGTACCAATTGAAGCAACTTTGACTTCCTTGAGGGAGGATTTCTCTTGAAAGATACTCTAGTCTATTTACCAGCCATGCATTAAGAACACTTCTTCAAATCTACATTCTTTAATCCAGGAAGAACATCCTTTTTGGCCAAAACATTCAGCCCCTTTTCAATAATATGACTAACTCTTCGGTGCCACAAAGATGCTTCCACGTCGATAGCATTCACACTGTTCATAGCAACCAAAGCTTTTGTCCAATAAAATTTAGAAAGCTCTTCCCCTATAGCCACAACCAAGTTACCTTTGTTGAGTTTCCACATTCCAGAACCAAAGTGATTATCATAACTACAATCATCTAGCATATGCACCGAGATCAAATTAAAGCGGACATCTGGAGCATGTTTGACACCTCTAAGAAACAATTGCATTCCCATTTTGGTTTGCAAGCAAACATCACAAACACCAATTACCTTAGATATACCATCATTACTCATCTTTAACACTCCAAAATCACCAGAAGTATAAGATTTGAAGAAATCATTCCTTAGTGTAACATGCAATGTAGCACCACTGTCAACTATCCACATGCTCTCGTCTGATACAAGTTTAACATACTCATGATCAAGGAGAATAACAAGATCTTCACTAGTAGCAGTAGTAACACGATTATCATCATGATCTTTATAGTCTCTTTGTTTAGACTTACCCTTCTTGCCTTTGTTATCTCTTTTTCACTGATAGCAATACTTCTGTACGTGTTCTGTTTTGTGACAATAATGACACTCTAGATTCTTGTATTGCGGCTTAGACTTGCTTCTGTTATTCTCTCTGCCACCCTTCGGTTCCTTTTTATGACTTCTCCCCCTATTTTCAGTGACAAGTACCTCGGGTTGAGATGAAGAACTTTGTGTCTTCCTTCTCATCTCCTCATTAAGAATACCACCCTTAGCCGTTTCCAAAGAAACAACACCTCTAGGAGCAAAACTTGAGATAAAAACCTGAAATGTCTCCCAAGACTCTGGTAAAGATAGCAATAGAAATAGTCCCAAAAAGTTCATCATCAAATTTGATACCCATTTTTGACATCTGATCAAGGAGGCCTTGAAATTCACTTAAGTGATCTGAAATAGAAGTCCCCTCCTTATACTTTAAACTTATGAAACTATTCAACAAGAACAATTTATTATTCCCCGATTTAGAGGCATACAAGGACTCTATCTTCTCCCACAAAGTTTTTGCATGTGTCTCATTAGCAATATGATTATAATTATCTTCTACATATTGTCGAAAAAAACCACATACATGTTGATGTTCAAACTCTCATTCTTCATGAGACACAGAATCCGACTTTGCTGAACTAAAAATCGGTAAATGTAATTTCTTCACAAATAGTATATATTTCATCTTGCCCTTCTATAAATGATAATTAGAACCATTCAATAATATCATCTTCATCTTTGTATTTGACTCCATCATTCAAACAAGTAAAATAGCCTTTAACTAAGAGCTCTGACACCACTCTGATGGGACATCATGAGGGGAAGTATTCATATTGGGTCAAACACGCACCTAAAGGTCAAAGTCTCACCCAAACAAGTGAGAAAGACACCACATATTCACCCAAAACCTTAAGGTGATAGATGTATGAGTCCTCTTACTTATAAAGTGCTTAACCTCCAATTTTCTAAGCAATGTGGGACTTAACACTCACACTTATTTTTCCACACAACTCGCACTTGTTTCCCAATAGTCACATCCTCCGACATTAACCCCTCAAATGGCTGAAACAATTAGACAGTTAGCTCAAAATGAATCAGCACGTGAAGTTGCGACACGTGAAGCTGCAAAAATGTTGAAATGGAAGAAATGAGAAAGGGACAATTTGAGTTGGAAGAAGCATTAAGAGTTTCACAAGAGCAAATAAGAGCTACACAATAACAAATGCAAGAATATATGCTTCGACAACAAGCTTTTGGTAGTGGCGGAGTCAGAGCAGTTGGTTGCCAGGGAGCAGTAGACGAGAATGAGAATGAAGAAAACAAAAGTGACGAAGACCTTATGGATCATGAATATTAATAATGCATTTACATAAGATAGGGCATTAGAAAAAAAGAATCGGAGAGGATCTAATTTTTCAAGATGGTCTCGAAACAAGAGTTTGACGCGAGTGAAGAATTTTAAGATGGATCAAATTATGCATTAGCGTATTCAATGATGTTAGGAACCACTATTACAAATAATATATTTTATGATAAAGTTTCTATTTCAGGCAGTTAAAAATCGAGGTCAAATGTCCTGAAATGCGCCATTTTAATTATTTTTTTAAAGAATTAAATCTTATCCCTTTGTTTTTAGGAAAATCGACATAAAATGTAGCCTAGAGTTTGAGCTTCGATTCTCATCTCCTGCAATTTTGTGTTTTATTTAGAACCAAAATGACACCCTTATTTTATTACATTTTTAATTACAATATAAATAATCTTTTCACTCGGTTGTTTAACCAACCAGCATGAAATGTTGCTTACTATTTTATTTAATTAATTAAAATAGAAGTCAACTTTTACCTCAGTGTTAGCCACCAACCTAGATATAAACTCCAAATAATATTATATTTCAACATCAGAATGTTAACTCTCAATCACTTTTGATAACTCCTGTAAATTTTTGCGTCCTAGCGAACAAAAGAAAGCCACATTCTTCATCTTATCCACCTAACGAACGAAACAATATTCTTCATCTTCTCCACCTAATGAACTGAAACAATATTCTTCTTATTCTCCAATTCGAACGAAGTAAACAAAGGAGGAATGAAGCTCGAATAAGGAAACTCGAACCTCAAACCAACACATTTCTTTGACTCTCTCATCACGTTTATAGTTTGTAAAACTTTCTCCATGATTGTACCAATAATGTTGTTGTTGTTGTTGTTGTTGTTATTGTTGTCGTTGTCGTTGTCATTGTTGTTGTTGTTATTGTTTTTGAGACTTAGGGTATAATGTTGTGTTGTTTTTCAAGTATTTGTAGTTACTGTTGTTTAGTGTTATAGTTGTTTTATTGAGATGATATGTTCATTGTTGTTGGTTGTGTACAATTTTTATTTTATTTTTCAGAAGCTGAATGTGATTATGAATCGTAGTTGAATGAAAGTTTATGGACTAAACTAGAAAGTGTACCACTAGTGTCAAAGTAATAAAAAATTTGTCTTCATATGGATTGTAAAATTTACAACTTAATAACAATGCAGTTTAAAAAAAATTGGGTTTTTATGGTGTTTTGGCATGAAAACAAGAACGAGAAAACTAACGGATTTAAGTTCGATAATGAAAAGCGATTAGATTTTAATTTCAAATCTCCTAATTATACCCGTTGATGAAATGTGTACTAAATAAATTGCAATTACTGTTGGTACTTTTGGGATTGACTGCATTATGCAAATCAACATGGAGTTTTCTCAAGTTGGTTTTGGTGTAGAAGGAACACATGTTGAACACGATGTTCCAACATGTGGGCTGCAATATCTGGTCTCTGTCAATAGACAAATGTTATTGCTATTTTGTTTGAGATTTTCTCTATCCAAGATTCACTTTACAATAGAAGATCTACTAGATATGGAGTAAAGTTAATTTGGATGTACTGGTGCAACATGTGGAACACGATGTTCCAGCATGTACAACACAACATCTGGCCTTGTTAAGCAGGCCTTGGTGGGTGTTGTTTGGTGCGCAATTACTGTTGAGATTTAATTAGATTTGCTATAGTTATTTTAGCAATGTATGGTTGATTTGTTTGAGAGTTAGAGATGCTCAAATCATATTTAAATGGGATTTAAATTTCAATTTGAAATATAACAAATCATATCTTTTGTTGGAGACATTTAAGGAGCGAATCATATCCAACTTATTCATCTATTTTCTAGATCAATTAAATGCATATGTCCTTTGGAAAAATTCCAGAACACATTGCTATATAAGGAGACTCAATTCTCATTGTTTGACAAGAGTTTTAGTGCATAATAACTAGGTTCTTTGTGCCAGGGTTTGATTCTTTGTTACATGTATTCCACGCTAATGTCAAAACCAAATTAGTTTTGAATCTATTATTGCACACCATAATGTTTAAGTAACTTGGCATAATTGGTTTGTCTTAGTTGAGTTGTAATATTCAACATTGTTCATTTAGTTGTAAGCCCCAATCACAAGTTGTGTGATTGAGAAGAAAGTGAGTAGGTTCTCGTATAGTTTCGTCGATTAACCCCCGAAGGCGACCTGCACGAAAGATTATGTTAACTATAAGGGGGATATAAGCTAGTCTTATAATCGTGAATCTTTCGTTGGCTTTCTCGGATAAAAAGGTAAGAATGTTTGGAGTCATCTCTTAGGAAATGCGGAATGGAGGAGTAATAAAAATGTTATATAGATACAGGAGAAGATTAAACCTCTTTTGGCGTGATTTGAATTAGTCCATCTCCCTATCTAGGGAAAGAGTCACGTCTTCGATGTTTAACTTAATAAGTACTGACTCCAAGTATAATCCTAAATAAATTCTAAAATAGAAAGATAATAGGATTAGAAAGAGGCTTTGAACAACATAAGGCTTATTGGTTCTTGTAAGTCTAAGTGTACTAATTTGAAGTAGTGAATTTTCTTCCTTGGGTAAAGTGTCCCCCAGACGTAGGTGTGGTTTGTTAGAAGATAAGTTTCGATCTATAGGGGGGTGAATAAATCACAAATTTTAAACCAAACACTCTTGGTAAAAAATTTGTTTTCAAAAAGTATGGCACATCGGAAATAACCCGAATCGAATTGTCTAACCGAACCTAATATCGAAAAGCTCGGATATGTGTAATGAAAACCGATGGAATGATAATGAACACAAATTGTTCAATCAAAAATAATTCACGGATCAATCAAATGCAACTCTATTCGTAATGCTTATTTCCAATGAACACAAAGCGATAAAAATACACAAAGACAATTTATCGAACACTTTGTGTGCGATTGATCACGTTTGGAAATTTGATTTATTTTGTTGATGTAAAAAGCTAATCATAATCAATGTGATTGTGATTATATCAACAACAAAAATAATTTAAAAGATAGTTGAAAACAATTTTCAATCGAATTAATCAAAACAACAACGAAATCGATAATTTGCAAGAACAACAATTAAAGAAAAATAAAGCGATAAAGAGACACAAAGATTTGTTTAGGCAGTTCCCCAGTCGACCTCGCTATGGGTACATCTACCCTCAATCTAAAATCAAATTGAGATACTTGCAATTGACCTATCTTTGCAAAAATGTTTAAACAAGAGGTGAAGAATTCTAACCCCACAAACCCTATGGTTTGTTGTTGATTCAACCACCTCCAAACCCTTGATCAAAGCTTGATCAAGTCACGAACAATGCGGCTACAATCCTTCAATTATCCCGAGCACGCACTTGTTGAACCCATGATTCCCGAACACGATTCACCATTTCGCGCTACTCGCTTGCAAAGAAACCACCTTATCCAAGGTATTCGCTCAGTCGAATCCGTGTTGACGTGATCTTGTCCAAAACCTTCAAATCACACCGATCTTGAAGGAAAACTCCACCTTAGTTTTCTTATTTGAAACACAAAAAGATCCCAACCGAATATTCTTGGTTACACCAACCTAATTGGACGTTATCAATCTAATCTAGATGGTCACCTAATCGAAAAATGATTATGTGTGGTTCAATTGTGTGTATGCATATAAGAGAGGTTAAATATGATGGGAATGCTTTGTAATCTGGTTTCGTATAGGTAATTCACTAGTACCTTGCTAGATAAAGGTGCATGTGTGAGTATATATAGGTATGTGTTGAAAAATGAACAAAAGGAATGCAATAAGTTGGAGCAAGAAAGAAAGTTTTAAGTTGGGAGATTGTATAGGTCAGCCTGTTAAAGCAATAGGTCGACCTGTCAATGCAATTAGGTCGGCCTATAGAGGTTTTGTGTTGTGTGCAAGTCGGCCTATGCGAGGCGACCTATGGACAGAAGCTACAGGCTTCAATAATGCTCCATGGGAGCCAGCCTGAAATGTTATAGGCCGATTTATATTGGATCTAAAAGTTGTATAGCTCGACCTTTTTATGCATGTGTCAGTCTGAAAAGGTTTGATCACCCAAAAACATGTTTTTCAATGCAATTTTGATGCAAGCTTCTTTTCTAAATTACTTGAATGATTCCTAGCACTAAGATGCACATCTATAATGGGATGATACCGTCCAATATACATAACGGTACACGTACTATCCTAGTTTTGACATCACTCAAAATCCAAAAGCACTCACATGATTTCACTGAATTGGGTTACCAATCTCTTGTGTTATTTTAC
The DNA here is from genome assembly GCA_022829125.1 of Lathyrus tuberosus. Lineage (NCBI taxonomy): Eukaryota > Viridiplantae > Streptophyta > Magnoliopsida > Fabales > Fabaceae > Lathyrus > Lathyrus tuberosus. The sequence goes on from JALAZF010000153.1 coordinate 2,240,783, forward strand.
TACTTTATGTATTGCTTTATTACTGTCATATTACTATCATTTAGGTTCAAGAAGTTGGACAAGTTGTCCCAACATCTGGTCTAACTCTGCCCCTGGTGGAGAAGAATTCCAATTGGCATCAGAGCAAACACCCTGTTATGTTTGGGTGAGCTCGGAGGATATTTTTTGTTCAAATGGACTACACTAAGGATTAAGTGTCTATCAATAGACCACCTATTTTGGATGACACCAATTATGATTATTGGAAAGCTAAAATGGATGCCTTTCTTAAATCCATAGACAACAAAACTTGTAAGGTTGTGATTAAAGGTAAGAAACATCTTGTGATCACTTCTGAAAAAGTACTACAAGTTTGAATCCCGAAGTTGAATGGACTGATGTAGAAGATAATGGTATTGACAAGAATATGTTAAGATTTATCAACACATGTAGTGAAGCCAAAGATACTTAGGATATTCTCAAGACTACCCATGATACTTGGGAGAACATGTTTAGATTGATCAACACATTGAATGTTATTTTTAATGGCGTTGACAAGAACATGTTTAGATTGATCAACACATGTAGTGAAGCCAAAGATACTTGGGAGATTCTCAAGACTGCTCATGAATGCATATCCAAGTTTAGGACATCAAGGCTACAACTCCTCACTACAAAGTTTGAATATCTGAGATTGAATGGAGATGAATCTATCTCTGGTTTCAACATCAGACTTAGGGACATTGCCAATAATTCTTTTTTCCTTGGGAGAGAAGATTTTCGAAGAGAAGCTGGTCAAAAAAATCCTTAAATCCTTGCCTAAAAAATTTGACATGAAGGTTACAGTAATCAAAGAAGCTCAAGGCTTAATCACCTTGAATATAGATGAACTCATTGGCTCTCTGCAAACATTCGATGTCTCTCTAAGTATATCCCACAATGAAACATGTTGACTCTTATGCAGTGAAACTTCCCATTGCCTTTCCATGTTTAATCACTAGTAATTGAAGCAACACCCTAAAATACTGCATGCAAATGAAATCAAGAGCAAAAAGACAAACCTACTGACTTTGGACTAAAAACATTTTGTTGGATCACACGTTGTAGACATTGAGGTGCCACGAAGTCATAGTCATGCTGCTAGTGGAAGTTACTTTTCTAGTTCCAAAGACAACAAAAAGGAGGTTTTGTATGAACTAATAGGAGTTTCAAAGACTCTTTAAGCAATAATCATTCAAGTAACGTCAGAAATAATAAAGTGGATGATTTTATCAAGCTATTATCAAATAAGAAGGAAGGGGAAGAAGAAGTTGAAAACGGAGGAGGTCAGCTCTAAAGAGTAAGTTGTTCGATGTTGTCAACCAGAATGTGCCAGACATCTGGCGTGACATGTGGTACATGGTGTAGCTGGTTTCTATTTATACTACATCTTTTTCTTTTCTTTTGTCGTTTTATCCTTGCATGGTATTTTTTTTGTAATGTTGATGTAACCTTAAAGTCAAACCAAGTATCACCAAGTGTTGATTATCAAGGACTGATTCTCTATCATTGTCATTTAACATTTTTATTTCCTTCTAATTTGGTGTTGAAGGTGTGAAAAATACACAAGAAGGAGGGGGTTGAATTGTGTATTCCAAATCGTTTCTACTTCTGAACTAGAGTTCAGATTCTAAACAGAATTTCAAAACCTGATAACAAGTGTAGCAGAAAGGTATACAGAAGTAAATAAAAATAGAAAAGAACATACAACACTTATACTGGTTCCTCTCCAACTGAGAGTAGTCCAGTCCCCTTGTAGCACAATAGATTTTCACTATAATCAAATAGATTACAACTGCTTATACACCCGAGTATAAGACTTTTCTGTTCAGACCCTCAGCCTGAGACTTTCTTGCTTAATCAACACCTAATCAAGACTTCCTGCTTAGAACCTCAGATCCTAAGAATTTCTTGTTTATACCCCTCAGGTTCAAGACTTCCTGCTTAAGCCCCTCAGGCTTAAGACTTCCTTGCTTAGACCTTCAGTCCAAGACTTTCTGCTCAGATTCCTTGAATCTAATACTTCAATGCTCAAGCCCACGACAAGAGACTTTTTATCTAAACTGACTATTTAGAGAAGTAATAACTTAGAACAACACTTGATTAATAATCAAAGGTGTTCAAATATAATACAACACACTTTAACGCTAAGGATTCTTAAGCTATACACGAATAAGAACTCCTAATAGATTAACTTCTCTTGAGCTGATATGAATGCAATGTGTGTATATTCCAGTTATAGTTGCAGCGTTATTCTCTTGGTTGACCTTCAATTCTTATGCTCCTTTTATAGTTAAAGAAATAGAGTCGTTGAAGCATCCCCAACGACTATAATCAGATCAAATCTTTTAATACATCTTCTTTTCCAATAAATCAGGTGTTGGAACTCATAGAGAAAGAATTATCCATTGAACAAGGAATTTGTCCGGAGAGCTCCGATATTTTGAAGATAATGTAAACCATTCTCGAGTCCCATGATTATAGAGCTTGAGGTGACATTACTCAGTTTCAGAGGCAAGTAAAGCACGCTTCCAATTCTGAATTATACTAACGATAACTTTCTGATCAGACTTTCTTTCAAGTACAAAATCAGAACCGAATCATAGCTTCTTCCATGTCAGAACCAGTCTTACCAAGTAAATATAATTCTGCACATAAGAACCATCTAGTTAGAAATTCTAACTATTTTTCAAATACTTTGTTATCATCAAACTTTAAACGATACATGGTATGAACCGAATTTGTCTTAACAAGTGTGTGTGTGTGTACTAACATACTAACCTCTATGTTGATTGACTAACATCTCTGAGGAAGATGTATGCCAAATTTTGGAAAAAAGGGGGAGTAATGGTATGTAAGGAGTAGTTTGCCTATTGTTTAGTATTGTCTGATATGTCTGGTACTAACTAATTTTCTGTGTACACACTTGCTGAAGCATATGGCCTGGCATCTAGCCCTCATCTGCTGTGTGTGCTGAATTTTCGTATGTGTTAGTAGTAGCTTTTGATCTCTGACTATTGACTACTAACCTATGTGTATATGCATGATTAACTCATCTTGAATTATTACATGTCTATTTTTATGGAGTATTGTGTGTAGCAAACTCATGATATTATATGTGTGTGTGTGTAACTACCTCATAATTTATTAATTATGCTCTTATTTGTGTTGTTTTTGCTGCTGCTAATGTATGATCTGTTGGAAATTCTTCTTTTTCTTCTGTTGTTGTTATTGGTCTAAGTATAACTGTGATACTTAGTTGTATGGTGCTTGAAGAGTTGTTTTTGCCAAAATTTGCCAAAGAGGGAAATTGTTGGTCTTTTTGGGATTCACTGCATTATACAAAACAACATCAATTTTGCTCAAGCTGGTTGTGGTGAAAAAGGAATACATGTTGAACACGATGTTATAATATATGTGCTGCAACATCTGGTCTCTAACAACAGACAAATGATATTGCAGTTTTGTTTTAGATTTTATTTATCCAAGATTCACTCTACAATAGAAGATCTACTAGATATGAAGTAAAGCTAATTTGGATGTACTAGTGTAACATGTGGAACATGATGTTCCAACATGTGCAGTACAACAGCTGGCCTTGTTAAGCAGTCCTTGATGGATGTTGTTTGGTGCACAATTTCTAATTGAGATTCAATTAGATTTGCTGTAGTTATTTTAGCAATGTATGGTTGATTTGTTTGACAGTTGGAAATTTCCAAATCATATTAAAATGAGATATAAATTTGAATTTGAAATATATAAAAATCATATCTTTTGTTGGAGAGATTTAAGGAGCAAATCATATCCAACTAATAAGCTATTTTCTAGATGAATTAAATGCAGATGTCCATTGGAAAATGTAACACCATAGAATTTGATTAATTTAATTTATCAAATTATTTATATTTTATTTAATTATTTTGTGTTTGGTGTGCTTTTAAATAAATATGTTTGTTGGATTATCTGTGCATGTGGGGTATCAGTGAGGTGTAGTGAAAGCATTAGTGGGGTGGTAGAAGGATTAGAACATTAGAATAATTAAAATAATTATTGTTTTTAGTTAATAATTAAAATAATTAGAATTATAGTTATTTTGACTTATTAATTAATATAAAATAGAAAATGAGATTTTGGGTGGAAATAGGAAAACTAGATAATATGAGGGGAGTGACGAAAGTTGTCTCTTAAGTTGGGCCTTAGTGTAATATTTAGGAGTTGAGATAATTAAGTTGGGGATAAATAGTGATTAGTAGAGTTTTGGAGAAAGACATCACGTGAAAACAAACTTTTGGGAGAAAAGAGGCAAGGCAAAAGGCTAGGGCTTGAAGAGTGAAGGAGAACATTGAGCATTCTAAATTTTTCAAGCAATCTAAGGTAAGAGGGGAGAAAGGGCTTTAATATGGGTGTATAGCATGAAGTGTAGAGATGACATGTCCTTACTCTCTTTAGGAATTGTGTGAATTGACAATGAATCGTTTTTGTGATATATAATTTTGGAATTTGATGATTAAAGGTGCATTCATCTAATTTCTGTAACTGGATTTATGTGTATATGCTTTTGTTTATGTATGTATGCTTGTGTGCCATTGTTGGAGTTGTTGAAAGCATGATCATAAACATGAATTAATGAAATTGAATGAATTAAATGGTGTGATTTTCTGGGCATTTGGGGATGTTTGGGACTGAATTGGGGAGTTTTGGGGATTCTGTAGAGGCAAATCTCATTCTGTATTTTTGCAGGCCTGAGCGATCTTGCTTAGTGAAGGTGAGTTTGCTTAGCGAGAGTTTGTTGAAGCGAGCATCATAGGGTGAGGGTTCTGGGTTTTCTGTGTGTCTTGCTTAGCGAGCGATACGTCGCTCAACGAGAAAAAGTTTTGCTTAGTGAGAGTGACAACGCTGAGTTGCTATTTTGTGTCGATTTGTTGGTTTATTTCCCTATTCCAATGATTGTTGGTTGTTGTTTGGTGATGTTCAATATGATAAATGGACTTGTTTGATTTATGTATGAATATATGTTGTGGAGTTTATGAATAATTTGATGAATTATCACACATGTTTGATGAAAACTAATGTTGAGATGATTTGACATGATTGAGTATTGTATGTGAACCTTTATTTGATGTGGTGCTGCTGCTTGGTGATAATTTTGGTGATAATTTTGGTGATGTTTTCATGTTATTGAAAGTAATGCATCATGGTGTATGAACTTCGGTTCAGTTTTGGCGTGCTATGGTTCGATGATGTGGATTCAGGATCAAGTAACTGGTTCCAAATGGGAATTGGTGAAGCTTTACTTATGGTGATAATAGCGATCTGGTGTACTTTGGTCCTTTGGTGGGGATTCAGGGACGAGATGGACCTTTGTTTTCCATAATGATACCACGTGCATAAGTGTCACGTCGTGTCGTGAGTCACATTGCATATATATAATTGTGTATAGTTGTGATTGGGTGTGAAATTATGGTGATGTTGATTGTGTATTGAATGTGTGTTATGTTGTATGAATCTTTACCTTCGCATTCTTTACGTTGTTCATATTGAATGTTGTTTCTCACACATTTGCTTCATATTGTCCGCCATGGACATCTTACAGATAATCATGAGTGAGCACTGTTGGTGTGTGTGGAAAGTGGCTTGTTGGATCTACTCTTCATTTTTCTTTATTTATCGCTTTATCACACTTAGTGGTTTTTCGTGATCTGATCGTGTAACATCGAAGACGGGAGTTTATTATGCCTTATATTGAAGTTTATTTTGTAGTTTTGAAGTTTATTACTTTATTTATGAAGTTACCATGAAATGTTTTTTCGCTGTGTAGTTTCAAATGTTTTGACGTGTTTCGAAGGGTTGTCGTTGGTGACACCTTAAATTGCCATGTAAGTCCTTTTAAATAAGTTTCGGGGTTTAAGGTGTTACAGAAAAAACCCAGAAGACATTGCTATGTAAGGGGACTCAACTCTCATTGTTTGACAAGAGTTTTGGTGCGCAAGAACTAGGTTCTTTGTGCTAGGGTTTGAGTCTTTGTTACTTGTATTCTATGCTAATTCCATAACTAGATTAATCTTAAATTTGTTGTTGTACACCATTATGTTTCATTAACTTGGCATAATTGGTTTGTCTTAGTTGAGTTGTAATATTCAACATTGTTCATTGATTTGTAAACACCAATCACAGATTGTGTGATTGAGAAGAAAGTGAGTATGTTCTCATATTTATGAGTAGTGCTTAAATAGAAAGACACTAGGATTGTGAAGAGGATTTGAACAACATAGGGTTTGTTGGTTCTTGTAATACTAAGTGTACTAATTCGAAGTAGCGAGTTTCCTTTATTGGGTAATGTGTCCCCCAGACGTAGGTGTGGTTTCACCGAATTGGGTTACCAATCTCTTGTGTTATTTTACTGTTTTCTGTAGTGTTTTATTGTTGTGATATTACTACCATTCTGATTCAAGAAGTTGGACAAATTTTCCCAACATTTGGTTCAATATTTATCCCTGGTGGAACAAAATTTTAATTAAGTTATAATGTCACGGCAAATTAACAAGGTCACTATACCCAATTCCTTGGTGTACAACTCACTAATTTACACAATAATTCCCTAATTCCTTGGGCCAATTCAGAGTTAAATTAGGTGTTAGTCAGTTCGTTAATTCATAAGTCACAACTTATAATTATCTATTTCTAGTTAATTACTAAGTCGAATAATTGTCCTAGTCCAGATTGGTAGACTTATGGTCAATAATCTCCACTCATCTAATATAAATTCGTGCGCTCGTCAACTTAAGAAAGGCAATGAACACAATAATAATTAAATGAGATAATAACATAAAATAATTTAAATAACTTAAAACAGACGTATGATCCAACAGAGTACAATTATGTTCATCTCAAAAGACCTAATTTAAAACAACTTAGTTACTCATATTCACAATAATGATTACCATGAGTTGATAAGGAGTAGTCATCAAAATATATGGAAAATAAGCTCTCCAATGACTCCAATGCTCCACAAAAGCGTGCTCTAAAAGCTCTTAGCAATCATTTTCTATCTCAATTTGGAACTCCTAAAAAGTAGCCAAATTCTCCTTTTAAAGCTGCAAAAAGTGTGCCAGATATTTGCTGCATCGCGCTCACGATACTTCCTATCGCGACCACAATGTGATGTAACCGCACCCACGATGTCAGCATATCACTGTGAGAAATCTAAAGGCAAATTCACTATTTTCTTTTTCTTTTTTTTTCTAATTTTTTCACTAATTCCATATTTCTCACTCTTTTGATACTTTGTTCAATTCTTCCACACTTTGGCTTTGCTTTTTCTCATGATTACACTGATTTGTCCAATTTTTTCTTGTAATATTGCATAATGACAGAGTGTCATCACAACCCCAAACTTACTTTGTTGCTTGTACTTAAATAACATGTCTGCACACTGAACATTTCATCATAATTAAAATGCTTACCATTACCAATAAATGTCACCTTTGTTATGCTGACCAACACTTCATTTCCCTGCTTCAATCCAATTAACTCATAAAAGTTCTTCCAAACACACAAGTACTCAACCTGTTTCTTATCTCACCTTTATTCCCTCAATTTGATAGGGTAATTGCATAATCAACGTGCAAAAGTATTAAACAATGAGTTTGTAAAATTTTTAATAGAGTCAATCAAAGTCATACTGAAACACACACTTTTGGGGTCTTTTTAAGGTTGAAACATGGCTTATATCAGGGTAGGATAATTTGGGATAGTAGGCTTAAACCTTTGGAGTTAGGTACCTAGTTTTTCTTATGTTACCCGATTCCTTTCATATCACTCTTTTCAATTGGTACTAGAGAATTCACTTTGTTGGTCCTATTCATCCTTTTTTTTCTTTTTCACAAATTTTTTTGAAGAAGTCATTTTTAACTTATTATTTTTTTCTTTTTCTTTCTTTTGACTAATTTCTCTAGTACCCCAACCCCAAACTTAAGTATTGCTAACTTCCAAGAATAACCCCAAACTTATTCTGTTGTATTAGACAAGGAAACTAAATTTTTCTACCTAACTCCTAAGAGGGTGGAAAGATTTAATCTTTCAAGTCAAATAGCTATTTAACAAGCTTTATCACTGAAAGAATGCCTAGGCTCAAAGTGTTTAGCAATGGATATAATCATATTAAAACATGTTAGCTTAAAAAGGCTCAGAGTTTTCACAAACAACTGTTTTAGTGTGTATTTATCAGGCTAATAGACAAAGTAGAAACAATGAAAATTCTTTAAAATACTAATGCACGAATAGTCTCATAAGAAAGAAAAGTGAATAATGGAGATATTTGTCTCAAACCATACAAGTTGAGGTATCTAGAGATTGAGTACAAGTAATTGGCTTCCATTTTCTTCATCAACTTTCAATCTACAAGGAAACTTCACTGTTAATCACTTTTTTCCTTCTTTTTCTGGTGACTTTTTCTTTCTTTTCTTTTTCATATTGGCATTGGTAAGGTAGCAAGTTAAAAATGAAAGAACAACAGTTGCAAACAAGTTCATTAATTAAAAGCAAATAGAAGTACAAAAGAGGAATATCATTTTTTTAGAGCTAGTTATTTCTCTTCCTAGGATCATAGTACAAAAGAGAAATAAAACAAAAACTGAAAGATGCTAAAACTCATATGTCACATGCTATCAGAGTTGTAGTAGTCACACAATTGATCCATCTCAACCTGGAAGTCTTAAGTTTTTCTACTCCAGATGGTTTTTATCTCAACCCTTCGGTTTGTCAAGGCTTGATCTTGCTCCCTAAAATATGTTTCTATTGCCTCCGTAGTGGGAAACCACTCCCATGGGTTTTGAGCTGGCAAGTCGTTTTTATTCTCATTTTAAAAAGCCTGATAACTCAGTCCAAATATCGGTGGTTCGTAATACAATTTGGATGCTATTTTGGACCAACTCGTCATGCCGAGAGCATACTCCTCTATCCTGTGCAAATGATCAGGTTCTTCTTGGTTGTCTTCATGTGTTGGTTATGTGGGGATTCTTCTGATGGCACTTTTATTGATCGACAACATAGGACTCACTGTAACACCCCAAAATTTGCCCTCGTGTTCTATTTCTAACTGGCTTATGCTTCATCTCATTTTTGCATTGTCATTTCTGCATTTGCATGGTTCTTTTGGGCATGGGATCAAGGTATTTTCTCGCGCTTCAACAGGTCATGGCGTCATCAGTTCCAGTATTATTTTCAACAATGTTCAGGGCCAAGCAGATAGCTTTCAAAGTCTTTTTGAGCATTTATTTTGCTCATTAGATGATTTGACAATCAGAAGCTCTAGCAGTCATTTTTTGATCAGCGATTCAGCACCAGACGATTATTTTCAGCAGTATTTCGAGAACGAAATGGAGTCCACGGCATATTTCAAGTGTGTTTTAGTGGTAATATCCAATGACAGGTTTCAGAGGCTTAGTATGGCTCAGAACGGGTGAAAACAGGAAATTCTGCAACATTCCCTCCTTTTGGCGCCAAAATTTTGAATTTTTGAACTGAGTAATCGATTACTCAAAGTGAGTAACCGATTACTCTGGGCGAAATTGCAAAAATATGGCAATTTTCAGCACTGCAGAATTTTTGAGCATTTGTGATCATGTGCTTGGCTTGTGCATGTGTGGGAAGGATCTAGAACTGATCTATTTTCATCATTTTCCACCCAAAAATTCAAATTCCTTCCAACAATTTCCACCCTAATTCCATAATCCCTTTCCTAACTCATTTTCCACTTCCAATTCCACTAACTAAACCTCACTCCAAACCCAAACTTAACTCCTAACCCAGGGGTTATTTAATCTAATCAACTCCAAACCTCTCATAACCTTGATCATTTTTTCACTCTCAATTTTCAGAATTCTCTCAATTCTCTCACTTTTTCACTCTCAACCTCCATTTTCAACCACACTCAAAGCTCTTTCATAGAGGATAACAAGTTCTTCATTGGAACTTGTTAATTCTTGAGCTAAAGCCTCTCATCATCACTCCATTGTTGCTTTTCATTGGTGATTTTTGTTTGGATCTAGATCTGGAATTTTAGAAGTGCTTATTAGAAGTGATTTTGGAGTATTGATAGCTTATTGCTTGGATTTTCAGCTTTTACTTGCAAGGAGCTCATATATCTTGGAATTTCTCGCTTGGATTCATCAAATTCTATTTGCAACACTTACCAAAGCAATTCTCAGCTTTGTAGGTTGGGTTTTCTTAGATCTATACTTAATTTTAGCTTATGCAATGTAGATCCTTGGTTTTGCATGTGATTTGATCCATTTGCTTGAATTTGATTGTTCATATTGATGATTATTGGACTTAAATGATATTTGAATACTGTGTTTGAACTTAATTTTCGTGCATTATTGATTACATGATTATTTGGATGTTTGGATAAGTGATTTGCTGCTGAAAAGTGCTTTTCAAACTTGAATTTCTGCCTCTGTTTCAGTGGTAATCGATTACTCAAACAGGGTAATCGATTACTCTGCCTTATTTTCACGTTTCTAGTCAAATTTCAATTGAGTAATCGATTACTCAAACAGGGTAATCGGTTACTCTGCCTTATTTTCATGTTTTTAGTCAAAGTTCAACTGAGTAATCGATTACCCTATGTGAGTAATCGATTACCACTGAAGTAGAGTGTGTTTTTCTTGCATTTTCTTGCTTATTTGAGGTCTCTTGGGTGTCTAAACTTCATGGATTGATATGTTGATGATTTGTGGATTATTCTTGAGCTGTTTTAACTCACACCTTTGCATGAACACGATTCTTCGACATGTAACTTTTTGGTTTTGTTGGTGAATGTTCATGGTTGCATTATTGTTCTCTTGATGTGATGAACACTTTGTACACACTCCTTGAGTATGTTAGTTGTGAATTATTGCTGGTGTTGCTGGAGTTGTTGTGTTGTGCATGCTTGCTTGCATTTAATTTCATGAGGTGTATGCTTGAATTAATTGGATCAAATGACAAATAATGTGCATTCTTTCATGATGATTTCAAGAATTGTTTACCATGGTTTGTGGTGTGATGGTGATCATGATTAATTGATTAATGTGTAATATTTGATGCGTGTTTGTTATGCCATGATTGCATCGTTTCAAATACATGGTATGCTGCCCTATTTTCCACTGCTGTCTTGGTGCATATGTGCTTTTGTATGTGCTGCTGTTTGACCTTTTACACCTCCTTTTGTGATGAACTTGAGCTGTTGAATGTTGTTTGGTGTATTGGCTGGAATTTACCGCTATGCAGGTGCTGGAGCGCTGTTGTAGCCGCTGTTTTGATTTATTGCTTTGGTTTTTGCCTTACTTTTGCTTGCTCCCTTAAGGCTCCTAGTCCGACTCCTAGTCCGACTTAATTTATGATTAAGCTCGAAGTAGGATAGACATTAGGCGTTCATCCATGCATGCTAACTTAGATAGATGTTTCCCTTTTAAACCTCAACCATAGGGCCACTTTTGCATGACAACATTAGGATATATTTCCCCTTAGTCTTTTATTTTCGACTTGAGTCTTCTCTTCTCATCTCATAACGATTCTAAAGCACTTAATAAGGTTAACGTGCATTGCGCATGAGCCGTGTATGTGGGAAGTGAGGAATGGGGGGTCTCCCTTTGTTCTTCTACGGTGTTTAGTGTACGTCCTGTTGGGGACGATATGCGACGCATTCGTTCCTACGTCATAGACTTCGGTGCAATGCAAGTTACGAACTAACTTCAATCCACTTCTGTCTAAAAAACACAAAACAAATTCAAATCATTTTTATCCTTCGGGATTGTTAAGTTTCAAATTCGTTTTCAGAAAAGAGCTCGTCGCTCACGTAAAAAACACTTACCGACCTTGTTAGGTCAAACTACGTTTGCTCTGATTCCTCTCTCCCGTCCGATTGAGGATACGTAGGCACGAGATGCAATATCTCGACTAGCAACCTTCCCCCTTTCGTCGTAGTCCGTCGAACTACGTTGACTCTGACTTTCCCATTGCACGAAGGAATACATAGTCATAGGACGACGATGTCCTATCGAGTCACTTCTTTTTTCTTTTCTTCCTCGTTTCTTCGTTCTTTTCCATTCCCGTTCCTTCTCCTTTCCAATAGCAGTGGGGCTCTAGATGACGACACCCTTTGATCGAGATAGCAAGCGTGGATCCCATCGAGTACGATGGACGTGTGGGGGTGCTAATATCTTCCCCTCGTGTAACCGACTCCCGAACCCAGACTATGGTTGTGATGACCATGTCTTTCTCTTTTCAGGTTTTTTTTTATCGTTTCCTTTCCCTGCGCCGGGATAAATAACGTTCGATGGCGACTCTTCTGTTCTAGTTTTCTCGCCGGTTGTTTTTTCGCAGTTGCGACAGCTGGCGACTCTGCTGGGGACAGGTTGACCTCTTGGTGGTCCATCCCCTATGCGAGTCAATCCTAGCGCTTGTCTGTTGTTTTCATTGGGTGTTTACTGTTGTGCTTTATTTGTTGTATATTATTGTTTTACCACATTTATTGCATTGCATTATTGTCATATGCTGGACTGTGTTGCGCTGTACTGGATTTTCTGTTTGGCAGGTTGGGGGGTTCCGAGAGATAAGCCCAACACCCATGCTTGAGCATACACATAGGTATTAGCGTGGATAGTCGTGTCGCTCCCATGGTGTTGACCACGTGGGGTGTTCGCGAGACCCACAACCAGACGAGGTTCTATCGGGAGATGTCTGATAATCCATGTTGATGCAGGCCATTGGATCTTCTCTTGATGAACTGTCGACTCTGGTGACCATTCCCGAGGACTCAGTTGCGGCACTCTTCCCCAGAGGTGATAATGGCAGACCAAAAATGGCAAATCCATTATACTTCTTGATCCGAGGACCCAATGCTGGGAACTTGCTATAGGATATCCTTTTTGAAAGAGAATCAGTGGAGGCGCTCCTCGATTGGCGATAATACTGTACCCATAAGGATGAATGTACTATTGCTTGTCGACCTTAGTGCCAGAAGCTGAGGACCTTTCGTTTTCTAGAACCCACATGTGAGAAGGGCGGGTTTTTGCAGGTTTGCTGGTAACCGTAACCTCCAACCTACCCGGTATTCAGGGTTTCTTATAAGTGTGGATTTATCAGTGTGGTTATTCTGGTATTTTGGGAATTTGGGGCCGAACCTTGAGATTATTCAGTCAGTTCAGTGCAGCAGTTGTCCAGCTTGTGTGGCAACCTTGATCCCATGCTCTGCATTGCATTATCATTTTTTATGACATTCATATTTTTCATTTCCAATTAGTATTTGACTTTTGATTCCAGTCAACGGGCATTCATCAGGATGGACACTGAGAAGAAGAAGAAGAAGAAGAACATCATTGTTTACAAGTTCCCGAAGCTCACTCTTGGTCAACTTAGCAGTCTACAAGATATGGCCAGTCCGGAGGTGTTGAGGGCTTTCAAGGAGAAATATGGTTGGATCCTATCTCTTGTTCGTAACCTCAGTAACTATGAATATATGGGCCTGCATACTTTGATGCAATTCTACGATCCTCCCTTGAGATGCTTTGTGTTGACAGATTATCTATTGGTACCTACCCTGGAGGAATATTCCAGCATCTTGGGAATTTCCATCAAAGAGGGTGCTCCATTATTTGGTTCTAAGGCAGATCCTGATTTCAAAGCTATGGCTGACGCTCTTTATTTGAGCAAATCAACATTGGAAGCCGACATTTCTAGCAAAGGAAAATTCCATGGCTATCATTTGGCATACCTGGTAAACAAAGCTCAAGAAGCAGCTAAAGAGAAGAAGTGGACAGTTTTCAACGCAGTACTGGCCCTTTGTGTGTATGGCATTGTCCTGTTCCCTAATGAACCTGATTTTGTTGACGTGGATGCTATTAGGATATTTATGACTCATAATCCAGTACCGACTTTGTTAGGGGATCTTCATTATGCCTTGTATAACAGGAATGAGAAGAGACGAGGTGGGATGGTTCATTGTTGTGCACCTCTCTTTTACAAGTGGTTCGCGAATCGTCTACCTCAGTCAGGTGCTTTCGTGGATACTAAAGCTTCATTGGAATGGATTCAACGGCTAATGGGTCTAGCTGCTAAAGATATCGTCTGGGTGGATCATGGTTTACTTGGTAAAGACATCTTGCATAGCTGTGGTGAATTCCCTAACGTTCCGTTGATAGGGAGAAAAGGAGGCATCAATTATAATCCTTCTTTGACCATCAGGCAGTTTGGATATGCCCTGAAGGATCCACCGGCTGAGAAAGACTTGGAAGAATCTTTGTATTTTCATGCAGCTGATGGTTTGGCTACGGTGCAGAAGGCTTCCGAAGCATGGTTCAGTAGGCAGAAGAAAGGAAAAGTTGCTCTGGGAAAATCCAACAATCAAGCTTTCTCTCCATATGTAGACTAGATTAAGAAGAGAGTGGAAGATTTCTATTTGCCCTTTGATTGGGCACCTCCCTTGTATCCTGAGATTGTGGAGGAGAGGCTCACTGTACCCATCGAAGAGTTTAACAAGCAACGGGAGTTGGTGTATGAGTTGAGGGTAGAAAATTCTGACATGAGTAGTTGGCTGCAAGGTGCTCTTCATGATAACTTGGAATTGAAATGGAAAGTTCAAGATGTGACGAAGCGCCTGGAAGAGAAAGAGAAGGACCTTGTTGACAGAGCTCAGCACTATAGAAAAGTCAGCATGACTGCAGAATCTTCTAGCATAGCCCACCGGGAAACCAAGAAGCTCTTGACCAAGACGGAAGCCAAACTTGCCACCTATCAGGAGATGTGGGAGGAGGTCAAGATTGAGAATGGGGAGTTGAAAGAAGAGTTTCAAAGGGTGAAAGCAGAAAAGAAGCATTTCTCTGACGAGTGAAAGGAGGCCCAGAAGGAAATTGAAGAGCTTAAAGTGCAAGCTGAAGTCAAGAGATCAAAGCGAGGAGACAAAGACGTTGAAGAGCAGATTGTTAGACTAAATCAGGACATTGAAAGGAGAAACAGGTTGATTAAAGGGCTGATAGAGCGACCTACACATCCTGACACTGTGAACCTTCTTGAGGAAGTTGAGGCCAGTTTGTTTGGAATTGATTTGTAATGATATTGCTGTTTATCTTTTGTTGTGATTACCATCAGGTTTGTTGATGGAATCGCCTTTGATTATATCAGACCTGTTTGTATGAATTCTTGCGATATGATATTGGAATGTTTGGTTCAATTATTTGTGTCTCAACGGTTCTTGTTCTCAAAGGGGTTTGCTTCCATTGTTTGGATCTGCAGAATCTTTGTGTCCGGATTTATTTTCCGGTGTTGTGTCTAATCCCTTGCCCAGTTTCAGAGGCTGGAATCAAAGTGGATACATCCTAGAAATGTTTAAATATGATGTTTGCATTTGCATTTGCATATTCATAATCATTGTGCATAGCAGGTGTTTCTCTCCGGTTTTCTTATCTTGCTCTTTTCTTCAGACAGGATTGCTGATCAACGTATTCACCGGTATTCAACCAGACAAAATCAGAAGAAAGTCATGGATCAGGTGCAAGCCGAGTTGATTGAGATGCAGACTCGCATGGCCCAGTTTATGGAGTTGATGTAAGGCGTTGCCCAGGGGCAAGAACAACTGAGGACTCTGGTCCAGCCTTTGGTTGCAAGAGTTGACGAAGACGGTGTTCTTCATGGTGGCCTTCATAACAATGTTGTTCCTCCGGGCGGAGGTATTGTTGGTAATGATGTTCAAGGTGGTCCCGTTGCTGGTGTTGTTATCCCTCTGGGCGGAGGAGAGAATGTGATTCCTTCTATAGTAGGAGGAGGCAACAGTGTCTGCGCGGTGCACGGTCGTCTCTATGATGATCAACAGGATGATATATTTTCTATGCCGGGTGGGGATGCTTGATGACACTATTTTAGTGTGTTACTCTTACCCAATATTTGTGACATTTCTAGTTCATGATTTCACTTTTATAGCATGAGTTTAAGGTGTTTCAGCACGATTAAATCTTTAAGCACTTTATGTGCTTTTTTTACGTTTTCATTGTGTTTGTGCTCTAAAAGGAAGATAGATGATGATGAGAAGAGGCACGACCCCAGTTGCCAGAGTCTGGAGCAGCATGAGGAGCTATTTGGAAAGCTGATGGTTTAATCAACCATTTCACCAAGAGAGTTGGAGATTGATGATAAAAAGCCAAGAATGACTAGGGCTCACGTGGCAGCACTATAAAGAGCAATGGAGCAAAAGGAAGGGATAAGATCAAGAAAGCTAGAGGACAAAAGGTAGTACGGTGGGGACCACTCAGCAGAGGACGCCCAGCACCAACACCACCAGCCGTCTGCTCTGCTCCACCAGCCTGCACCAGCCGCCTGCTCTGCTCCACCAGCTTGCTCTAGTCGCCTGCTAAAAGCAAATTTGTCTCCCACCAACATCTGTACCAGATTGCTTGCAAAGGAAGGATTGATGGACAACTGTCCCACATGAAGGATTTGATTTGGGCCTAACCTTATTTTCCTCAAGAGACCCACGATCCAAGAAAGGAGGAACCACCACTTCCACTCATCACTATTTAAAGAGAGCTTGTGCATTGAAGACGGAGAGACAAGAGATTCCACACACAACAATATTTTATTTTCAGTTTTTTAAAGTTATTTTCAGTTTCAAGAGTTTGAGTATTAGTAGAGAGTATTCTTTTCTTCTCTAGACCTGTACACTCTGCTGAGAACTGTCGTGACTGAAGAGAGTTGTTGCTGTTTATCCAACGCAAGAGATCTCTAAGTTATTAGTAGGTTGCATTTCTTTATCACACTTTGTAAGATGATGTTTCCTACTAGTTTCATTCCAGTAGTTTGTACTCAGCTCACTATGAGCTAAACCTTTGTTTGATGAGACTAATGAAGTTAGTATAAAAGTGTTTTTTATGTTGATATGATGTGTTGGCTAGTGTCTTATTTTGTTATGTGTTTTTATGCTATAAACTTGGTTCTTAGAGTGATCAACTAGGAAAAAAGTAAAAGCTTGTTGTTGAGAGAGATCCAATAAATAAGTGGATTTCATAACAAAAGTGGTTAATAAAGTAGGATATAGATATTCACTTAATTCAACTTGCTTAGAGATAAGAAGTTGAGACCATAAAGATTTTTCAGAATTAAAACCAGACATATTTTAGGGTTACAAGTGAGACTTAGAGATTTGTTTCCTTGCCCTAGTTATACACGTTTTTGATGTTGTAGAGATACACCACTAGATCATGTTCTGACCTTTTGAGGCACGACACTTCACATCATAAAGACATTTCAAACAACAAATACTAATGGATTTAGCTCATCAACTATTCTCTCTGATATTTTAACTCCTTCTTAGTTTTCAGTTATTTTAGTTATTTGTGTGTACTCTTGTTTCTTATTCTCATATTTCTGTTACCTTGCTCATACTTTTCTTAAACAAAGGAAATTAATATTAGTAGTTCAAATACTTTACACTTCCCTGTGGGTTCGACCTTTATTTTATCACTTGCTACATTACCAAGCATGTATACTTGCATGTGACACCTTTGCCCTATTATTCAAAAGAAACACATTATAAAAAATTAGAGTAGAGCTTCTTGGGCAATTAACAATGCTGACCCCCGACTTGATAATGATCAGAGAATCAGGATGATTGAAGAGCAGTTGAAAGGGGTTGTGAATCAGAATTCCCTGGGTTTGGATATGGAGGATTTGGGGCTGGTCCCCGGCGTCAAAATTCCACACAAGTTCCAGGTGCCTACTTTCGAGAAGTATAATGGTGTTACTTGCCCAAAGACTCAAGTCCGAGCCTATGCAAGGAAAATGGCTGCCTATTCTAATGATGCAAAGTTACTGATGCATTTCTTCCAAGATAGCTTGGCTGGGGCGTCTTTGGAATGGTACATGCAGTTGGAGAGGTCCCATGTTCGCAACTGGAGGGAATTGGTGGAGGCTTTTGTTAAGCACTACCAATACAATACTGATATGGCTCATAATAGGACACAGTTGCAAAATTTTTCGCAGAAGAATAACGAGAGCTTTAAGGAGTACGCCTAGAGGTGGCGAGAATTAGCAGCAAGGGTGCAGCCTCCCATGTTAGAGCGGGAGATGATAAATATGTTCATGGCTACCCTGCAGGGTCACTATTATGAAAAGCTGGTACCTTGTATGCCCGGAAAGTTTGCCGACTTGATCTTAGTTGGAGAAATGGTAGAAAGCGGGATCAAAGCTAGAAAGATCTCTGGTAGTGAAGGGTCCTCATCTGGAGGAGGGAAGAAACCATATGTAAACTACAAAAGGAAAGAAGGAGATACAAACTCTGTTTCATCGTACAATGGTAGAGGAAGAGCACGACAGAATTATAATCAGCAAGTTGCCTCTGTAACTATTCCGGCTGCACCTCAGCATCAGAGGAATAATCCTAATCAGTACCAAAATAGGAAACCTGGCCAGTATCAAAACCAACAAAGGAATGCTGAAAGGCATTTTGATCAGCCACCCATGTCATATGCTCAATTGTTGCAACACCTATTATAACTGCATTTAGTTGAGCTCCGCACTTTGGCTCCGCCCACTGGGAGGCTACCGCCGGGCTATGATGCTAACGCACATTGTGATTTTCACTCCGGTGCTCCAGGGCACACAGTTGAAGGGTGTAGGGCATTCCATCATAAAGTACAAGATTTGGTAGACTCCAAAGCCATCAACTTCTCTAATGACGTGCCAAATGTCATTCAGAACCCAATGCCGAATCATGGTGGGCCAAGGGTTAATGCCGTTATTGAAGATGATGAATCCTTGAATTTGGTTTTAGATGTGAATGAGTTGAAGACTCCGTTATTTGTGGTCAAAGAAAGGTTGCTGAAGGGAGGGGTATTCCCTGGTTGTGATAAGGGTTGTTCTGAATGTGGGTTTCAATCCAACGGTTGTGATTTGTTGAGATCAGGTATTCAGAGATTAATTAATGAAGGGCAGTTACAGTTCGACAGATGTGATAAGCAGAGGGAAATTACTGACAAAGAGAATGATGTTTCCACTATAACAATTCCTTTCAAAACAATAACCATATCAGCACCGGCGAGACCAGTGCCGGTCATCATTACAGTTCCTGGGCCTGTCCTGTATGAAAGTACCAAAGCCGTCCCGTGGAACTATGTGGCTGAGGTATTTGTGGATGGAAAGAAGCAGGAATTGGTAGGAACATCAGCTGTGAGTTCAGAGGTTGATAATTCTATTGACGCAGGGGCTATCACCAGGAGTGGTAGAGTCTTCATTCCGTCAGATAATCAGGTTGGCAGTTCCAAGCAGGATAAAGGGAAACAAGTGATGGATGATGTTGTACAAAAACAGGTCGTGAATGATTCCATGACAAACCAAGTTGACAACTTCTTCTCAGAAAATGTGGAGGAGTTCATGAGATTAATCAGGAAGAGCGATTACAAGATTGTTGATCAGTTGCATCAGACACCATCTAAAATATCCATCTTATCTATGTCGTTGTGCTCTGAGGTGCATCGGAATGCATTGTTGAAGGTTTTGAACACAACCTATGTACCTCAAGAAATATCTGTTAATTAGTTAGAAGGGGTTGTAGCTCACGTGAATGCTGGTAACGACTTAGTGTTCACAGACCTAGATCTAACTCCAGCTAGGAGGAATCACAACAACGCTCTACATATTTCAGTGGAATGCCGAGGCACCTTAATGTCACATGTGTTAGTCGATACCGGGTCATCCTTAAATGTGTTGCCGAAGAAGGCCCTGATGAAGTTAGATACCCGTGGGCTGATTTGCACGCCAAGTGACTTGGTGGTGCGTGCTTTCGATGGTTCCAAGAGGTCTATTTTTGGAGAAATTGTATTGTCGATCAAAGTTGGTCCTGAAGTTTTTGATGCCACTTTTTATATCATGGACATTCAACCTGCCTATAGTTGTTTATTGGGTCGTTCATGGATCCATGGGGCTGGGGCATTGGCGTCCATGCTACATCAAAAGCTGAAATACATGGTGGATGGACATGTTGTGACAGTCTGTGGTGAGGAAGACATCATGGTGAGTCACCTATCAACCTTCAAGTATGTGGAGGTAGATGGTGAGATACATGAAACTCTGTGCCAAGCCTTTGAGGTTGTGAAAATTCCTGAGGAACCTCCAAGAGTAGTCAGTACGCCTGAGGTAGTAAATCAACCCGAAGTGGTAAATCAGCCAGAAGTTTCGATGTCTTCTTTCAAAGATGCGCACGCTGTAGTTGAAGCCGGCAGTTCCCAGAAGTGGGGCCAGGTCATTGATGTTCAGGTAAAGCAGAATACTTATGGACTGGGGTATAAGCCACCCCGACGAGTTCAAGAGCCACCCAAGTATGCTGGCCCAATTCAATTCACAAGTGTTGGGGTCTTCTTTAATCGGGTTAATGCCATTGATGATGAGATGGATAACGATTGCGACATGGATGAGTGGATCCACCCCTGCACTCCAGGTCAAAGTCTATGCAATTGGTCGTCTGAGAAAGTCATCCAAGTGACCTGTCAAGAGTAATTGCCTTTGTTTTCTGTTTGTGTTAAATCCTACGTTCTGCCCAAGACGTAGTGATGCTTGTCGGTAGGGCTTCAATGTTTTTGTTTACTTACTTTGTCATTAATAAAGGACGTTTTCACATTCAAATATTTTGATCCCTGTTTTTCTGTTTTTACTTTTTGTATTAACTCATATCAAAATGGCAATGTATTTTCTTGTTTGTTGCATTCATAATAAACATATATCATCAATCATGCAGGTTTCTTCATTCAGATGCCGCCAATAATGATTCCGCTATGGCCCGGTATGACTTCGACAATCCTATCAATCAGGCTGAAGAAGAGACTGACGAAGATTGTGACTTACCTGAAGAATTGGCCAGATTGCTGAAACAGGAGGAAATGGTCATTCTACCTCATCAGGAGGAAATCGAGACGGTTAATCTGGGAACCAAGGACGCAAGAAAGGAAATAAGGATTGGGGCTGCTTTGGAAGACACTGTCAAGGAAAGATTGATTGAAATGCTACTTGAGTATGTGGATATCTTCGCCTGGTCTTACCAAGACATGCCTGGGCTTGACACTGACATTATGGTACACCGGCTGCCGCTTAAAGAAGGTTGTACTCCAGTTAAGAAGAAATTGAGAAGGACGAAATCGGATATGGCTTTCAAAATCAAGGAAGAGGTTCATAAATAGTTGGATGTTGGGTTTCTCTCCGTGACAAATTATCCTCCGTGGGTTGCTAATATTGTGCCTGTACCTAAGAAGGATGGAAAGGTCAGGATGTGTGTTGATTACAGAGATTTAAATAGAGCAAGCCTGAAAGATGATTTCCCGCTCCTCCACATTGACGTGTTAGTGGACAACACAGCTCAATACTCTGTATTTTCCTTCATGGATGGCTTCTCTGGGTATAACCAAATCAAGATGGCCCCAGAGGACATGGAGAAGATGACATTCATAACACCGTGGGGAACATTTTGCTACAAGGTGATGCCCTTTGGATTGAAAAATGCTGGGGCAACCTATCAGCGGGCAATGGTGACTCTCTTTCATGATATGATTCACAAAGAGACCGAGGTCTATGTTGATGACATGATTGCGAAGTCACAAAATGAGGAAGAACATCTGGTGAATCTTCAGAAGTTATTTGAGAGGTTGAGGAAATTCAAGGTGAGGTTGAATCCGAACAAGTGCACCTTCGGGGTGAGATCTGGGAAATTGTTGGGGTTTATTGTCAGTGAAAAAGGTATTGAGGTTGATCCTGTTAAGGTAAAAGACATACAAGAGATGCCCGAACCGAGAACAGAAAAAGAGGTTCGTGGTTTCTTGGGGAGGTTGAACTACATTGCTAGGTTCATCTCTTATCTCACAGCCATGTGTGAACCAATATTCAAATTGTTAAGAAAAGATCAAGAGGTCAGGTGGAATGAAAATTGTCAAAAGGCGTTTGAAAAGATAAAAGAGTATTTGCAAGAACCTCCGGTCCTTATGCCACCAGTGCCAGGAAGGCCGTTGATTATGTATCTTACGGTTCTTGAGAACTCAATGGGGTGTGTGCTCGGTCAACACGACGAGTTAGGTAGAAAAGAACATGCCATCTACTACCTGAGTAAAAAATTCACTAATTACGAGTCGAGGTACTCGATGCTGGAAAAAACATGTTGTGCACTCACTTGGGCAGCTAAGCATTTGAGGCAGTATATGTTAAACCATACAACCCTGTTGATTTCGAAGATGGATCCGATCAAGTATGTGTTTGAGAAGCAGGTGCTTTCTGGAAGAATAGCCCGTTGGCAGATGGTTTTGACAAAATACGATATTCAATATGTTTCCCAAAAAGCCATTAAGGGAAGTGTTTTGTCAGAATACCTTGCCGAGCAACCGATTGAAGATTATCAACCAATGAAGTTTGAATTTCCAGATGAGCATATTATGTTTCTGAAGATGAAAGATTGTGAAGAGCCTTTGCCTGACGAAGGACCCGACATTGGATCTCAGTGGAAATTGGTTTTTGATGGAGCTGTCAACTTATATGGTAACGGAATCGGGGCAATCATTACGACTCCAAGGGGTTCTCATATACCCTTCATTGCCCGGTTAGCATTCATATGCACCAACAATGAAGCAGAGTATGAAGCATGCACCATGGGGTTAAAAGAAGCAATTGATTTGAGAATCAAGAACCTCGATGTCTATGGTGATTCTGCGTTGGTAGTCAATTAGATTAAGGGAGAATGGGAAACTCGTCAGGAAAATCTGGTGCCTTATAACAACTATGCCAGAAGGTTGTTACCCTTCTTTGACAGGGTGGAATTTCATCATATACCCCGGTCAGAAAATCAGATGGCAGACGCTTTGGCGACGTTGTCTTCAATGTATCAGGTGAACCGTTGGAATGAGACTCCCTTCATCAGAATCATGCGTTAGATAGACCAGCTTTTGTGTTTGCAGTTGAAGACGTATCAGATGGCAAGCCTTGGTATCATGATATTAAGTGTTTTCTAAAGAGTCAAGAGTATCTAGAGGGTGCGTCTACCAAGGACAAGAAAACTCTGAGGAGGTTGGCAGGAAACTTCTTTATGAATGAAGACGACGTGTTGTACAAGAGGAACTTTGACATGGTCTTGCTACATTGTGTTGATGAACATGAGGCAGGCCTGTTAATGGAAGAAGTTCATGAGGGATCTTTCGGTACTCATGCCAATGGGCATGCTATGGCTAGAAAGCTGTTGAGGGCAGGGTATTACTGGATGACTATGGAGTCTGACTGTTTCAAATATGTCAGGAAATGCCATAAATGCCAGATTTATGCTGATAAGGTGCACGTACCACCTACTCCTCTGAATGTATTGTCATCTCCTTGGCCGTTGCCATGTGGGGCATTGATATGATTGGAAAGATTGAGCCGAATGCTTCCAACGGGCATCGTTTCATATTGGTTGCCATTGATTACTTCACGAAGTGGGTGGAAGCAGCCTCGTATGCCAACTTCACCAAGCAGGTGGTAGCCCGGTTTATAAAGAAGGACATCATCTGTCGTTACGGAGTCCTGGAGAGAATCATTACTGATAACGGTTTAAATTTGAACAATAAGATGATGAAGGAGCTATGTCAGAGCTTTAAGATTGAACATCACAATTCTTCTCCCTATCGTCCGAAGATGAATGGGGTTGTTGAAGCAGCAAATAAGAATATCAAGAAGATTGTGCAGAAAATGGTGGTAACATACAAGGATTGGCATGAGATATTTCCTTATGCTCTACACGGTTATCGTACTTCGGTACGCACATCAACTAGGGCAACTCCTTTCTCACTGGTATATGGTATGGAAGCAGTCCTACCATTAGAGGTTGAGATTCTTTCTTTGAGAATTTTGGCAGATGTAAAGCTTGATGAAGCTGAATGGGTACGTGCCAGGATGAATCAGCTGAGCCTTATTGAAGAGAAGAGATTGGCAGCCATTGCACATGGCCGATTGTATCAGAGCAGTATGAGGAAAGCCTTTGATCAAAAAGTGCATCCTCGGTGTTTTCAGACAGGCGAGTTAGTTTTGAAAAGGATTCTTCCTCCTCAGACAGATCACAGGGGCAAGTGGACTCCAAACTACGAAGGGCCATATGTGGTAAGAAAGGTTTTCTATGGCGGAGCCTTATTACTCTCAACTATGGATGGCGAAGATTTTACATCCCCTATGAACGTAGATGTAGTCAAAAAATACTTTGCATGAAAGAGACCCGCTGGACATAAAAAGAAGATCCAGGCAAAAAAGGGCATCCCGACGAACCACAAAAAGAAAAGGTTCGGGTAAAAATTAGGGATAAAAAGAAAAAAAGAGAATACACCCGCAAAGTTGAAAACCTCGAAAGGCAACTTTGGCAAAAATGGGTATCCCGGTGGATTGAAAACCCAAAAAGGGCGATCCAGACAAAAGTTAGGGATTTGAAAGCAAGAGGCTACGATCTGCGTTCGATCTGTGAAAACTTTTGACACTTGGGAATTTCGAAGGAAAGGAATCAGTCCAGTCAGTCTCTTCGAAGGTCAAAGTATATGTGGATAAGCAAAGGCATATGAGTCATAGCTGAATTGAATCATGGTGGATATCTGTTCCCACATTGCCGACATGTGTATTTTTTTTTTGCTTTTGCGGAATTACCTCTTTTCAGAAATTGCTTCCGGTTGTAAATGCCTATTTACAGGCCAATTCATTCAATAAATTTTCATTTTCACTCAAAGAGCTTTCCGTTTATGTTTTTACTTTTACTGTTTTGTTTGTGAAAACGTCCGATATTTTGATAAACATTGCATGCGAAAGTGTTAAGCTTTACGGAGCATATCGGAAAATGATGGAAATTGCTCAGGCAATGGATATCGTGAATGGTAATCGAGGTATCCATTTTTTGCATATAGAATATTCTGTTGTTGTTGTGTGCAGGGTAGCAGGTTTCTCCCCAGTAGAGTTACTCTCCCCAGCATTGGAGTTACATTATCCTCAGCAGATTTTTGCTCTCCCCAGCCAGAGTACAGAGGATTGTTTATCCAGCCAAAGTCATGTTTGGATTGTTACTCCCCAGCAAGCATTCAGTAGTTGATTTCTCCAAGGTGGATGTTGTTGTATCCCCAGCAGAAGACTGATGGAATATCTTCCCGGGCAAAGATGTTATCTTCCCCACAGAGTCTTGGTGTCTGCTTTCCTCAGTCGGTCAGGAAGTATAGTCTCGTTGATGACAATATGCTCTAATCCCCAGCAGGGTGAGGGTAAAGTTATTTCCCCAACAGCAGTTTAAGCTCAATGGCATCCTTAAGCAGAGTTGGTGGTAATCTTCGCAGCAGTTTGTTCAACATTGGTTGACATCCCCAGCAGGTTTCAAGTCCAATGGTCATTAACACCTCTTCTGCAGCAGATTTTTGGGTTCCATCTTTGGCAGTCATCATTCTTAATTCCCCTAGCAGAGAAGAAGTATCAGGTTTTGGGTTCTATCTTCAATAATTGTTATTCTTAATCCCCAATAGAGTGGAAGTTCTCTTGGAGTTTGCATCTCCAGCAGAGGTTGTGGTCAAGAAAGTTGTTCAGTGTGTCTTTCCTCGGCAAGGTTTTGTTCTCGGAGACAGTTTAATTTGTCATCCCCGGGGGAGTTGCCTTCGTCTTCAGCATTTATTTTGCTGGAGCGCTTCCTTTGTATTGCATGAGCATTTTTGCACGGCATCCTCCCAAACGCGTAGCATTTCCATTTTGTATAGACCATTACACCATAGAAAAATTCAAATATATGCATTCGAAGCATAAACCAGGTTTGATGTTCTCGTTTGCCAGACGTTCCCCGGCATGAAGCACAGTAACTTAGGAGATATCGTCAAACTTTGTACCCCAAGCCGTGGATTTGGTCGTTTGGAGAGACTATCTGGTATACCCCTACAGAGTTGTTTGTCAGGATCGTCAGTCCGTGGTTTCTTTTCACCCCTCCGTCCAGGTGGTCTTTTGGTTTATCCCCTCAAGATTGTTAGCGTTAAACACTCGTCTGTGTTCTTTTCTATTGCCTCAATACTTCGTCCATATTGATTTTAAACGCCCGTCCGTGTTCTTTCGACACTCGTCCGTGTTCTCTTTCATGTCCTCAATACTTTGTCCGTATTGATTCTAAACACCCGTCCGTGTTCGGTTTAGCATTTCATATCCCCAGTAGGGTTGCCTTTTGAATCTTTTTAGACACCCGTCCATGTTCTTTCATCACCCGTCCGTGTTTGAACTTTTATTCCAATACCCATCCGTATTGACCTTAGACACCCGTCCGTGCTCTTTCATCACCCGTCCGTGTTTGAACTTTTTAACCAATATCCATCCATATTGACCTTAGACACCCGTTCATGCTCTTTCATCACTCGTCCGTGTTTGAACTTTTATTCCAATACCCGTCCGTATTGACCTTAGACACCCGTCCGTGCTCTTTCATCACTCGTCTGTGTTTGAACTTTTTAGCCAATACCCATCCGTATTGACCTTAGACACCCGTCCGTGCTCTTTCATCACCCATCCGTGCTCTTTCATCACCCGTCTGTGTTTGAACTTTTTAGCCAATACCCGTCCCTATTGACCTTAGACACCCGTCCGTGCTCTTTCATCACTCATCCGTGTTTGAACTTTTATTTCAATACCCGTCTGTATTGACCTTAGACACCCGTCCGTGTTCTTTCATCACCCGTCTGTGTTTGAACTTTTTAGCCAATACCCGTCCGTATTGAACTTAGACACCAGTCCGTGTTCTTTTAGCACCCGTCCGTGTTTGAACCTTTTAGACACCCGTCCGTGTTCTTTCAGCACCCGTCTGTGTTTAAACCTTTGACACACGTCCATGTTCTTTCAACACCCGTTCGTGTTTGAATCTTTTGGCACTCGTCCGTGTTTGTCCCCAGCACAGTCAACACTCATCCGTGTTTGTTCCCATACATATTCAATACTTCGTCCGTATTGATTTCTGACACTCGTCCGTGTCACGATCCTAAATCTTTTATTACTTGTTCCCCAGCGGAGTTGTCCCTCCTTTTGCAGGATGCAAATTTATGCGGCTATTTTGGTATTCAATCTCCGTGTATCCCGACCGTCTGGAAGCTTTTGCTTCCATACCCTCGGATCCAAGAAGTTTGAAAAGGGGCAGCTGTAACACCCCAAAATTTGCCCTCATGTTCTATTTCTAACTGGCTTATGCTTCATCTCATTTTTGCATTGTCATTTCTGCATTTGCATGGTTCTTTTGGGCATGAGATCAAGGTATTTTCTTACGCTTCAGTAGCTCATGGTGTCATCAGTTCCAGTATCATTTTCAACAATGTTCAGGGCCAAAGAGATAGCTTTCAAAGTCTTTTTGAGCATTTATTTTGGTCATTAGATGATTTGACAATCAGAAGCTCTGACAGTCATTTTTTGATCAGCGATTCAGCACCAGACGATTATTTTCAGCAGTATTCAGAGAATGAAATGGAGTCCATGGCATATTTCAAGTGTGTTTCAGTGGTAATATCCAATGACAGGTTTCAGAGGCTTAGTATGGCTCAGAACGGGTGAAAACAGGAAATTCTGCAACATTCCCTCCTTTTGGCGCCAAAATTTTGAACTTTTGAACTGAGTAATCGATTACTCAAAGTGAGTAACCAATTACTCTGGGTAAAATTGTAAAAATATGGCAATTTTCAGCACTGCAGAATTTTTGAGCATTTGGGATCATGTGCTTAGCTTGTGCATGTGTGGGAAGGATCTAGAACTGATCTATTTCCATCATTTTCCACCCAAAAATTCAAATTCCTTCCAACAATTTCCACCCTAATTCCATAATCCTTTTCCTAACTCATTTTCCACTTCCAATTCCACTAACTAAACCTCACTCCAAACCCAAACTTAACTCCTAACCTAGGGGTTATTTAATCTAATCAACTCCAAACCTCTCATAACCTTGATCATTTTTTCACTCTCAATTTTCAGAATTCTCTCAATTCTCTCACTTTTTCACTCTCAACCTCCATTTTCAACCACACTCAAAGCTCTTTCATAGAGGATAACAAGTTCTTCATTGGAACTTGTTAATTCTTGAGCTAAAGCCTCTCATTATCACTCCATTGTTGCTTTTCATTGGTGATTTTCGTTTGGATCTAGATCTGGAATTTCAGAAGTGCTTATTAGAAGTGATTTTGGAGTATTGATAGCTTATTGCTTGGATTTTTAGCTTTTGCTTGCATGGAGCTCATAGATCTTGGAATTTCTCGCTTGGATTCATCAAATTCTGTTTGCAACACTTACCAAAGCAATTCTCAGCTTTGTAGGTTGGTTTTTCTTAGATCTATACTTAATTTAGCTTAATTTTAGCTTATGCAATGTAGATCCTTGGTTTTGCATGTGATTTGATCCATTTGCTTGAATTTGATTGTTCATGTTGATGATTATTGGACTTAAATGATGTTTGAATACTGTGTTTGAACTTAATTTTTGTGCATTATTGATTACATGATCATTTGGATGTTTGGATAAGTGATTTGCTGCTGAAAAGTACTTTTCAAAGTTGAATTTCTGCCTCTGCTTCAGTGGTAATCGATTACTCAAACAGGCTAATCGATTACTCTGCCTTATTTTCATGTTTCTAGTCAAATTTCAACTGAGTAATCGATTACTCAAACAGGGTAATCGGTTACTCTGCCTTATTTTCATGTTTTTAGTCAAAGTTCAACTGAGTAATCGATTACCCTATGTGAGTAATCGATTACCACTGAAGCAGAGTGTGTTTTTCTTGCATTTTCTTGCTTGTTTGAGGTCTCTTTGAAATTCTGGTACAGACATGTGATGTCTTGTGCAATGTCACAACATCGCAATCTGCTGAACAAGGTAATAATAGAAACAGTAAATGAACACAATCAATTGTTCACCCAGTTCGGTTCAACCAACCTACATCTGGGGGCATACCAAGCCAGGAAGGAAGTCCACTATTAGTAGTATCAAATTACAGACTCAACACACCAGTTGACAATCTACCTAATTCAATCACTACCCAATGACCCTTCTACCTAAGTCCTCCCTAGGTAAGAGACTCCATCTCACTTCCAATCATCTCGATGATGTCTAGAAGTCAACTACCGTCACTGCATCAACAGCTTGACTCCTTACTCTTTTCTATTACATAGACTTTAGAAGACACACTTCCATGACAGCCCTTAGGAGTTGCTTCAAAGCTTCCTCCAAGAACAATACATCTCTTACCTACAGGCTTCGAGATAAACACGATGACCATCCCACAACCCGGGTGGTTCATCAATCAACACAGCCCTTCTAATCTACATGATGGCTGGCTTACCAAAACTAGGTTACAATGCTTCTATTTATAACCTATTTCCCAACTGGATTTGGGCCTTCAAATCATATCAAATCTTCTGTTCCAAATCTCCAACAGATTCTGCTATTAATTGGATCTTCAATCAAATCTTCAATTTAAATCTTCAATAATTAACTCTAAATATTCTCCATATCTTTATGCATTAAATTCAGCTCCACATAATATTTCCAGGATATTATGTATCTTTTAAATCTTCTCTTTAAATCAGCTGCAATATCTTCTCCACACAAATAGGAACAATCCTCCATGTCTATTTGCACAAAAATAGTAACAAACTATTCTCCACAAGATATGCAGAATTAATTGTATTCGCATCCAATCTAACTAACAGATCTCCTCAAATCAAACTAATGCGTGCAGCCCTAAAAACATCACAACCTGATGTTTTAAGTTTCTGGTATAGTGATGTCAAGACATCGCATGTGACATCACTCTTTAGCACTTTAACTCTTCAACACCTTAACATTCTGCAATACAAAAACCACAACAGATGGTTTTCTGATGTTCTGTCAACTGATGTTATGACATCGGGTTTGACATCAGCACAAAACTGCAACCCTTAAACACTTAACATAACCAGAATGTTAAACATCAACCATGACATCAACATTGTTTTACCAAAATTCTAGCCAACTCCAAGAATTAACAATCTCCCCCTTTGGCTAATTTTGGCTAAAACAATTTCAGCCTACATCAGACCAACTTGGACCAACTTGCAGCAGAAACGAACACTTTCACATCAGCATAGGGCATAGGGTAAACTCCCCCTCAAACCAAGAACCAGCTCACAGCTGTTCAAACACTCTCCCCCTCAACTGCTGCACCATATCAGAAAAGACTTCACAACCACACCTTGGCAACCACTAGGCTAACTCTCCCCCTTTTTAGCCATAATTGGATAAACTCTGAACATAGCAGCAAGCACAAAAAAATTCCAAAGGTAAACTCTGAATCATCCAACCAATATACTCAGAACAAAACCCAGACTCAGCATCTACTACTTTCAATGATCAGCAGAGAAAAGATCAACTCCCCCTATCTAAGATAACCAGTGCACCTTTGCAGAAAGAACACCTTAAATGAATGGAAAACATAAGACTCATCTTCATGTCTTCAAGAGCGCACTCTCTGTTCAACTCACCTGCTGAACGCATTCACTTAGTGCTTAATCACATAATTCCCTCTTCAGCCATTCTGATCAGATCATACCACTTCAAACACTAATTCTGCTTCTTCCAACTTCATACGCACAGTCTCAGACCTTCACACCAGACAAAGATGTTGTAGCATCATGTAGGACATCAGCAATAAACAACAGCTCACATCTTCTGCATTTCATTAAGGTAATCACAACCGAGAGGAATAAGCTCTCACACAATTCAGAAAACTGAATTCCATCCACACATCAGACAACTGCCAAGCTCCCAACAACGTCTTTATAACCAACGCTCACTTCTTCATTCACACACTTCTGATACAGTCAGCTGATAAGGCTACCTCAGGTTGTCATCTTCAAATATCAAGCCGCTCCATCATGGCCACACAAAAATATCCAGACTGCAGATTTGCATAATTCTCTAGACAAATACTAAGTCTCCCGTCAAAGTATTTACCCTCATGCACATCATCACTAATAGACAGATACTAAGTCTCCCGTCAAAGTATATACTATTAAACATAAAAAGATTACCTTCTCACACAAGGCATTCTTTTCTGCACACTCGTGGCACTGGTTGATCCCTCTTTTATAAATTCACACCACTGAACACTCCTGATACTCCACCATGAGCACAACTAACTTTCTTGGCTGAAAACTCAACACCTTCGAAGTGTTGTTCCAACATCAGATCTGACAACCATCTCAATCAACCATCATGAGGTTACCCATCACCATTCAAAGGACTCATTGCACATAGAAGAAGCTCCAAAAAAACTTGAACACCACAGACTAGCACACCCTCTTGGTTTGTTATCTTCACATGCTCCAACACACCACATCTTTCCAGGCTGATCAACTATTCTCTGACATTTGGATCAATTGATAAATATCCACCCTCAGACTTTCAACCAATGAATACCTGATCTACTTCAGTCTTCTCTACATTCTCCATCCAAGACAGACCTTCTACTTCATCATTCTCCCGTGTGACTATGTAGACACTCCTTAGGCATAATGTAGGTACCAAGTTCTTGAACCAGGGCATAATCATCCTTTACCAAAGATATCCAACCAGATAATGTGCCAACACAAGTTAGAACATTTGCCACACACCAAGACATCATCACCATGATTCTTGATATGTTCCACCAACTGGACTTACTATAGCATAGTAATTCAAAGAGCTAGAGAATTAAACTCTCATCCACCTTCAAGAAGAATAATCTCCTTGAGTCTTCAACTCATCACTCTTCTGCCCAAGAGTCACTTGTTCCAAGACAATCCTCAATAATAACCAGCTGCCACACTCTGATTATCTTGATTCTTCGAATCCCCTTCTGAGATAAACCAGATGCCACATTTTGATCACCTCATTCATGAATCCTCATATGAAAACAATCAAATGCCACATTTTGACCTTTTCACGTATGTCAGAACTCTCACAAAGATATCTTGATCCACCAAGGAAACTTGATCTTCAAGTCACATGTTCCACTTGCTCAAAAGCAAACACACTTAGACTCCCTAAGCCATGGTCATGTAACATCTTCTCCTTCCTGCAGCTCCCGCAAACTGCCATGAGAACGATCTTTTGAAGCATCCTATCGTTCATTCCTGTAGATCACATCACTAGCCGAGACTTCTGATGTTAAGCTAGATGTCAGAACATTATGACATCCAACTGTTGAATTCAGCTCCTCATTCTGCCACCCAGAAGAACCTCCTCCCTTTGCAGAAACAGATTTCCATGCTCTCATAGACTTGATACAATAATCAAGTTTGAGTAGACAACCTCCATCCTACTCAGAAACTCCAAAGACTTCAAACCTACCACATCTGAATCTTCAGAAAATAAGTAGTCCAAGACTACCTCATAGCAATACTAAAGAATGCCACTTCCCTTAGTAGAGCCATCAATAGAAAGCCAGAGATAACTGCCACTTATCCTCGACCTTCACAACCAGAGCAAACACCATGCTCCCAACCACTTAGGTCACAAACTGATCCAAGTTGTAACCATCCAGATGTGATGTCTTCAACAACACCAATAAAGAGCCACACAGAGAAGAGTATATTCTCAACACTTCAACAGTCCTGCACTTTTACATCAGACATGTACATAGTCTCCCGTCTATGTATTTTGTCATTAGTTGAAAGCACATCCTCAAAGGCAGATAAAAACTCAACACCAGTCAAGGTAACAGCCATCAGCTGAATCTTCTCCAAAACAAATTATCATGACTACCACAAAACTCTTTCAGGTAAGGTCAGTGTCTTGATCTTTTACTCTACTCTGATCAAAGAACTCTTGCGGTGAACACATGAGAATATCTGATCAAATTCCAAGACTGCACACTCTTCCATCAGCTTCAAGGTTCAGACCTCCTCAAGAATGATACTTGACCTTCATTTGTATCTAAAGAAGAACTTCCCTCTAACCAGTATCTGAAGCACATAACAATAACCAGGGAATCACCAACTTGTTCCTACTAGTCCTTCAAGCCACAATACAGGAAGAGTTCATCTCAACCACAAGCTGATTCACACTGCTACTGCCCATGATCTCTTGGATGCATTAAAACTGAACCATGGATAATCTCCTTCTCCTTTTCTTCCGTCAAAAAGCTAGGGCATTATGAATGAAACTTTGTACAAATACACCCGTCAGTAGCATCTCAGATATGTTCAATTTCACAGCTTCAGGGATCCTTCAAAACAGCTACAAACTGATAGGTCTTTGACTTGGCTTTACCATAAGCAGCTGATGTGTAGCGTGATGTCGAGACATTAGGATTGACATATCAAGCTCAACTACTTTCTTGATGAAACTTCCTCCCGTTCAGAATCATGTACCTTCACCAGAACTACACTGGATACCATAACCACGAATCTTCTCCTACTTAGGTCACCATAAGCTTAAGAGATAACATATCAAGATCTTCACTCCCGCATGAAAGATTTGACATTGATACTCTTTTGCTTTGGCTCCACCCTCTTCTTATACCATCAAGAAGGAATCTATGTTCTGGACAGATTTGTCTTCAATACCTGATTTGAAATATATTCTTCTTCTGCTGAGGAGACCAACCAAGGTTACATCAGATAGCATGCAGCGGAACACACAATAACTCCTCAACAACCTTTAGGCACTACTCAATAATCATTGCACACCATCACCATAAACCAAGTGCCAAAAAGGTTCAAACTCACAACAACAGTTCTCCACCAAAGCTACATACCCTGTCATGAATAGTCCATCCTCCACTTCAAGGGACCATACAAACACCTCTATGAACTGACCAAATCCATAACTCAGCAACACTATCTTCCTTGCTCTTGAACCAGAAAGTATCTTCCCTAGATCTCATCCAAAAACAGACAGGATGCCTGCTCTGATACTAATTGAAATTCTGGTACAGACATGTGATGTCTTGTGCAATGTCACAACATCGCAATCTGCTGAACAAGGTAATAATAGAAACAGTAAATGAACACAATCAATTGTTCACCCAGTTCAGTTCAACCAACCTACATCTGGGGGCATACCAAGCCAGGAAGGAAGTCCACTATTAGTAGTATCAAATTACAGACTCAACACACCAGTTGACAATCTACCTAATTCAATCACTACCCAATGACCCTTCTACCTAAGTCCTCCCTAGGTAAGAGACTCCATCTCACTTCCAATCATCTCGATGATGTCTAGCAGTCAACTACACCGTCACTGCATCAACAACTTGACTCCTTACTCTTTTCTATTACATAGACTTTAGAAGACACACTTCCATGACAGCCCTTAGGAGTTGCTTCAAAGCTTCCTCCAAGAATAATACATCTCTTACCTACAGGCTTCGAGATAAACACGATGACCATCCCACAACCCGGGTGGTTCATCAATCAACACAGCCCTTCTAATCTACATGATGGCTGGCTTACCAAAACTAGGTTACAATGCTTCTATTTATAACCTATTTCCCAATTGGATTTGGGCCTTCAAATCATATCAAATCTTCTGTTCCAAATCTCCAACAGATTCTGCTATTAATTGGATCTTCAATCAAATCTTCAATTTAAATCTTCAATAATTAACTCTAAATATTCTCCATATCTTTATGCATTAAATTCAGCTCCACATAATATTTCCAGGATATTATGTATCTTTTAAATCTTCTCTTTAAATCAGCTGCAAGATCTTCTCCACACAAATAGGAACAATCCTCCATGTCTATTTGCACAAAAATAGTAACAAACTATTCTCCACAAGATATGCAGAATTAATTGTATTCGCATCCAATCTAACTAACAGATCTCCTCAAATCAAACTAATGCGTGCAGCCCTAAAAACATCACAACCTGATGTTTTAAGTTTCTGGTATAGTGATGTCAAGACATCGCATGTGACATTACTCTTCAGCACTTTAACTCTTCAACACCTTAACATTCTGCAATACAAAAACCACAACAGATGGTTTTCTGATGTTCTGTCAACTGATGTTATGACATCGGGTTTGACATCAGCACAAAACTGTAACCCTTAAACACTTAACATAACCAGAATGTTAAACATCAACCATGACATCAACATTGTTTTACCAAAATTCTAGCCAACTCCAAGAATTAACACTCTTGCATTTCTAAACTTCATGGATTGATATGTTGATGATTTGTGGATTATTCTTGAGCTGTTTTACCCCACACCTTTGCATGAACACGATTCTTCGACACGTAACTTTTTGGTTTTGTTGGTGAATGTTCATGGTTGCATTATTGTTCTCTTGATGTGATGAACACTTTGCACACACTCCTTGAGTATGTTAGTTGTGAATTGTTGCTGGTGTTGCTGGAGTTGTTGTGTTGTGCATGCTTGCTTGCATTTAATTTCATGAGGTGTATGCTTGAATTAATTGGATCAAATGACAAATAATGTGCATTCTTTCATGATGATTTCAAAAATTGTTTACCATGGTTTGTGGTGTGATGGTGATCATGATTAATTGATTAATGTGTAATATTTAATGCGTGTTCGTTATGCCATGATTGCATCATTTCAAATACATGATATGCTGCGCTGTTTTCCACTGCTGTCTTGGTGCATATGTGCTATTGTATGTGCTGCTGTTTGACCTTTTACACCTCCTTTTGTGCTGAACTTGAGCTGTTGAATGCTGTTTGGTGTATTGGCTGGAATTTACCGCTATGCAGGTGCTGGAACGCTGTTGTAGCCGCTGTTTTGATTTATTGCTTTGGTTTTTGCCTTGCTTTTACTTGCTCCCTTAAGGCTCCTAGTCCGACTTAATTTATGATTAAGCTCGAAGTAGGATATACATTAGGCGTTCATCCATGCATGCTAACTTAGATAGATGTTTCCCTTTTAAACCTCAACCATAGGGCCACTTTTGCATGACAACATTAGGATAGATTTCCCCTTAGTCTTTTCTTTTCGACTTGAGTCTTCTTTTCTCATCTCATAACGATTCTAAAGCACTTAATAAGGTTAACGTACATTGCGCATGAGCCGTGTATGTGGGAAGTGAGGAATGGGGGGTCTCCCTTCGTTCTTCTAGGGTGTTTAGTGTACGTCCTGTTGGGGATGATATGCAACGCATTCGTTCCTACGTCATAGACTTCGGTGCAATTCAAGTTACGAACTAACTTCAATCCACTTCTGTCTAAAAAACACAAAACAAATTCAAATCATTTTTATCCTTCGGGATTGTTAAGTTTCAAACCGTTTTAAGAAAAGAGCTTGTCGCTCACGTAAAAAACACTTACCGAACTTGTTAGGTCGAACTACGTTTGCTCTGATTTCTCTCTCCCGTCCGATTGAGGATACGTAGGCACGAGATGCGATATCTCGACGAGCAACCTTCCCCCTTTCTAACTTTTCCATTGCACGAGGGAATACGTAGGCATAGGACGACGATGTCCTATCGAGTCACTTCTTTTTTCTTTTCTTCGTCGTTTCTTCATTCTTTTCTGTTCCCGTTCCTTCTCCTTTCCAGTGGCAGTGGGGCTCCAAATTACGACACCCTTTGATCGAGACAGCAAGCGTGGATCCCATCGAGTACGATGGACGTGTGGGGGTGCTAATACCTTCCCCTTGCGTAACCGACTCCCGAACCCAGACTATGGTTGTGATGACCATGTCTTTCCCTTTTCAGGTTTTGTTTGATCGTTTCCTTTCCCTGCGTCGGGATAAATAACGTTCAGTGGCGACTTTTCTGTTCTAGTTTTCTCACCGGTTGTTTTTTCGCAGTTGCGACACTCACCATCACATCATCAGGGTGACTTGGAATTCCAACTAACCTACACAACTCATTAATAATGTAAAAATGGTCATAAGTTTATTGTGGGCATCAACCATGAATTTAATACTATCAACAATCAACAACCCAACATTAATAGGCTCCTAGTTTAGAATTTTCATCAACACATGACACAACTTCATAATGAACTCAAATTGATTTGAAGTGGACTCTAAGGTTTGCATAATAAAAGATGTCCATACCCTTGGTATATGGCACATCTCCCTAGTCTTAACCCTCAACTGTTTCCCATTCACAGTCACCCGCTCAGCCCCAGGGTGACAAAACTCTTCCAACATCTTCTCACACATTCTCTCGGTCAAACTAATGCCCCTTCTATTTTGGACACTAGACCTAGATGAAGGTAGGAGATGAAAAAGATAATTAATTTTAGTAGGGATATAATCAACAATTTTACCTTGCACGTAAGATGTCCAACCCATTAATTGAAGATGGCCATTTTATCTTTTTGTCGGTCTAATGATCAACCAATTGGTATAAGACGACCATTTTATATTTATGTAGCACTAAGGATCAACCCATTGGTTGAAGAAGACCATTTTACCTTTCCTATAGGTCTAAAGATCAATCCATTAGTTGAATACGACCATTTACCTTTCCCGTCGGTCTAAGGATCAACCCATTGGTTGAAGACGACCATTTATCTTTTTCTGTCGATAACAGATAATTTATCTCTTTTTGTCCTTCAACAGATAAAATTAGTGTCCTTCTTTATTTAATTATATTTCACAAAGATCATATGAAGACCATTGTCATTCATATGCTCTAGTCGAAAATAATTAAATAAGGGACAACTTTCGTACCCTAATTTTGTCCGAGCATTTTAATTTTTTCAAGCTGCAACATTGTTTCATTTATTCAAAATAATGATACAGTTTAACAGACAAACCAAATCAGTGTGATTTTCAATTACACGTAGAATCAGTAAGCGGTGTTTTTTTTGTCGGGTCATGCAACAATATTTAAAAACAAATGTCTTTAAGCGTAAGTAGAATTGGTGTGCTTATTTGTTTTTTTTTTCGCAATTTTTGTTAAAATCTTGCGTTATCACTTTAGCCGATTTGGTTTCTTTTTATTCGAGTTTTTTTAATAATTGAAATAATTAAAATAAAATATATGATAATCATCATATAAAAAAGATTTAATTTTGATTCATCTTTGTTTAATTGGCTACTAATGCATTTGTAATTAATCTTTTAATAATAAAAGGATTTGGAACTAGATGACAAAGTAGCAAAATATTTTCACAATCCTCTCATTTCAATCTTCTTTCACGTAACAACTTTGTTTCATCATTTTCACAATTTCGTCACACTTTTTTCACTCTACTACTCATATATTACACTAATCCTCTAACCAATTGTGCCAGCACACACAAAAAATAACAAACTTTCAGCACCTAAATCTAGCCTATAAAAGACTAAGGGAGATGAAAAAAAAAGAGCGAAAATTCACACAAAAATCACATAACTGAAAAGAGAGGTGGAAACTAATTCTTGCTTCTCTTATTTTTAAATGTTAAAACAAATCTTCAAACTCTTCATCATGTAACCTGCTTCAGATCACCATTGATGATCACTCACTCTCCATCGTACCACCACTAAACCTCTATACATCAGCATCCATCAATTTTTATTATTGTACCTATCACAATAACAACAATGTATCAACCATTATAAAAGGAGAATGAGTAAATTTTCAAAAAACTAACAAATTCTACAACAATAGAAGCAGTCAAATCAGGAAAATCAATGAAACAGAAGTGAAAATAGAAAAAAAGAGAAGGAAACACCTCGCAGGAATCATCAGAACTCGCCAGAATCTTCATAGCTCGTCAGAATCTTCGTAACTAATCGCCAGAATCTTCATAAGTTGTAACTCATCGCACCCATGTTACTTCCTATTGCAACCGCGATGTAACTCATCGCACCTACAATGTTTGCATCGCGACCGTGAGAAATCCATAGGCAAATTCACTATTTTCTTCTTCTTTTCTTCAATATTTTTCACTAAGTCCATATTTCTCACTCTTTTGCAAATTTGTTCAATTTTTCCACAATTTTATTTCGCTTTTGATCATAATTACACCAATTCTATGATTTTTTTCTCGTAATATTGCTTAATGACAAAGAGTCATCAAAAGCCAATAGATTAAGTAAAGAGTATGAGAATTGAGTGATTCAATTTCTTGAATTCGCGAAAAAAGCATTCTTGACAATAATGATATTTTTTTATTGTCCTTAAAGAAAGATATATTCAATCATTTAGGTTACTTGAAGAAACTTGTGTCAATGAAAGATCTCAAATTAGTTGGCTTAAAATATCATGATTGTCATGTCTTGATGCAACAACTTCTACCAGTTTGTATCAGTGGCATTTTACTAAAAAGTGTAAGGATAACTATAACCAGATAATGCTGATTCTTCAATGTTATATGTAGTAAAGTCATTGATTCTGGAAATTTAGATGAGTTGGAACATGAGGTTGTAATTATCTTGTGTCAATTAGAGATGTATTTTCCTTCATCATTTTTCATGTCACTGATCCTTCTAACATTAGATGGTCAATTGTTCTACAAGGAAAACATATTCCTGATATTGATGAGAATAAATATTTAAATTTTGAGACCACTTCTTTAACAACACATGTACGTCTTTCATCTAAGGAAAATGATTCAGATGATGTGCATGCTATTCGTTATGATCAATAATAGGGGTTATGGGCAACTAGTAAGTAAATATTTTATATGAGTTAGTAATATATATTTATTCATTTTACATTTGTATTCTTTTTACTAATATTTATTTTTTTCGAACATGTAGAGATGTCGAAGGATACCATATGCTGCATGGTTTTAGAAGTAAAAGTCAGAAAATTAAAAACTCCTAAATTAAGTGTTAATCTTTGTGACATTCATATATAGTTTTAAATTATTTGTCATTTGTAGTTATTGATGCATGTTGTTTATATTGAAGTTTGAATGTTGTTGAGATTGAAGTTTGAATATTGTTTTTGTTGTTGTTGTTGTTGTTGCTGTTGAGATCAATGGTTTAAAGATTTAATATTTTTGTTGTTGATTATCCTAATTGGTTTCAAATGTGGTTCAAATTATAGGTCCTTAACGACCGGTTACCAAAGTCACAAAAGAAAATTTTTGGACGGTTGTTCAATATTTTGCATTTTGGTTTTTGCTTTTATTGGTTAATCATTTGTTTTAGTTTTGTTGTAAAAAATAAGGTGTGTCTCATTTTGGCTTTGAAATTGATGTAAAAAATAAATATTTTTGGTACAATGTTTTTGTTTTAGAAATGGATAAAACGTAGAATATTTATGTTTTAGAAATGGGCAAATAGGTTCTGTAATACAATTTAAAATAAAAATATAGAAAAAAAATAAGTATGTTTTTCCCTCAGTTATTTTAATAAACCAATGTAGTAAGAAAAAAATATATTACCTCAGAGTTTGTTTGGTTCGGGGTAGATGGTTGATAATGTGAGAGCAAGAGTTGTCTCTACAAGTCAATCTATGTTTTGATGATAACAATGCGTATTTGTGAAAGAGCCATTTTATGTTCTAACGTGTGTTGTGTGCAGATCATATTCATAGAAGTTATCAGATCCAACAAGCACGAACCAAATGAGCGTAATTGATAATATGCAAAGTTACTATGTGTGACACAAGTCGCAAGAAGCAAGAATGCTTCTGTATCTGATCGTGATCAGTCAGATCCAAGGATGCCGATATTGCTGTTGCAATGCTCTTGTGGATGCTCTCTAAAAGTGGTCTAGATTCTGAAGATTGCGAAGCTTCTGAAGAAGATAATCCTCTGAAGAACCGAAGTGCTGAAGACTCTCATGACTTGAAGTTTTGAAGGCAGAAAGACTCTGAAGACTTACGAGTTCTGAAGTTTCGGAAGACTTGAAGACGTAAAGGATAATGTTCTTAAAGACAAGTGCTGAAGTTCTGAAGACTGATTCCTAATGGACTTCTTCAAATGACTGAAGACTTGACATATCAGATATCCTGTTAAGAAGACTCTACTCATGCTTCATCAATTTACCATCAGAAGCCTCTGAAGTTTGGAAGTCAAATGTTACCGTTGTGAGTAACTGTACACGGCGCCCAAGAAAGATATATCCTGTCACTTCTCCCACAGTAAAAAGGAGATGTGTCAGTACAGTTAGTTATTATGCAACGTCTATTTTCCAACAGCCAACAATATTTTAAACGGCTATATTTCTACTTGGCTATTTAAAGGAAAGAGTATTCACTTCTGTATAGATTGATCAAGTCTATGAATTGATTCACTCCACAAAAGATGAATTGATCAAGTCAGTGTGTGAAGATAGCAACAACGATGAGTTCTCGTTGTAATACTTAGAATATCCAAAGCTGTCATCAATTTACACATGACCATTTTGTTGAAGCTCAAAGATCATCATTCAACACAACAACAATGAATTGGTACAGAAGTTATTGATAAAGAAGACAACATTGCAAATCAGTCAAGTCATCAACCACCTTCTCGTCAGCGTTATATTGAAGATCTGAAGCAAGGGGTTGTTGCTCAAAGCTTGCTCACCCAAGAAG
Source organism: Lathyrus tuberosus (assembly GCA_022829125.1). NCBI lineage: Eukaryota > Viridiplantae > Streptophyta > Magnoliopsida > Fabales > Fabaceae > Lathyrus > Lathyrus tuberosus. The sequence continues at coordinate 2,282,253 of JALAZF010000153.1, forward strand.
ATGAAGAAAAAGAAGATCTACAAGATGTCAACCACTGTCAAATCATTATACATCTCAGTAGTTTCTTAGGATAGGCAAGGAGCTGTTACTCACATCTTGCTCAAACACTTGTGTGTTCTTTGTACTTAAACTTAGGAGAATCTGCTTATAAGGAACCACCACACTCATCTCCAGTCTGCCAATTTGACTTAAGAATTGAGATTCCTCCAGTGGACGTTATATCCTGATTGGATCCCTGAACGGGTTACTGTTGATGGAAGCCTCAAGTAGATCACGGGTTGATCGGAATACTTGGGGAGACGGTGGCTGCTGGTCATCAAGAAATCCTGGCTAGAGATCTTAGAAGATCTTGGAACGTTGGGTCAATGATAGTCATATCTCAAAGAGGATCATATGTTGATCAGACTCTTGTGGAATCTGTAACGCCCCAGTTTTTGTTAGATTTATTTAATCGAGTCGATTTAATTATTTTTGTTTTTATATTATTTTATTCTTGGTTTTTATTTGGTAAATATGTTATGTTTATCGTTATTATGTTTTATCGCGTTTGTGAGCGTTTGCGAGAAAATTGAGTGTAGGGGTATTTTGGTTATTTTCCTTGGTTAGATATTATTGTTTTTCTTAAAATAGAAACATAGAGATTAGATAGAAAGAAAAGAAAGTTTAAGAGAAATAGAGAGAAAGAGAAGAGAAGAAGAGAGTGAGAAGAAGAAAAAAGAGGAAAACTTGAAGTTTAAGAAATCGATTCAACTGATACTTCAAAGCACGATTAATCGGGTAAGGATGCGAAACTCGGTTATTCTATCCTTGTGTATGATTATGTATGTATGTGGTTGAATGTTTACTTGTTTTTCCATAGTTTTCATTTCTAGGTTGAAAATGAGTAATATGAATAGAAATCGATGTTTTCACGGACGAAAGTCGGAATAAGTCGCGTAGTGGAGTCGAGTGATGTTAGGTCGTGATTTAGTATGATTGTTTGATTGAATTTGGTTGATTTTGTAACTTTTGCGTTTTTGATATATATTGATGAATTTAGTTGAATTGGAATTGTAATCGAGTTGAATGTGTTTGGATATGTCTGGTATTATTGTTATGGACTGTTATTTAATCGATTGATGTTGTTGGTGTGATCCTGGGTGATTTAATCGGGTTTTGGTTGGATTTGCTGTCAGTAAAATAGAGTTTTTGTGGTTCTGCAACAGTGTTAACCGGTTAACCAAATGTGGTAACCGATTAACACGTGAAAATTTGGTGTTTCACGTGAGTTTTTCAACTGTTAACTGGTTAACCAAATGTGTTAACCGATTACCAAAAATGTGTCTCTAACTCTCATTTAGGTCCTGAGTGAATAGTAATGAATTGTTAACCGGTTAACCAAATGTGGTAACCGATTAACCAAGGCAAGATTTTAAAAATCCAAAACTTTAAAAATTCATATCTTTCGAACCGTAAGTCCGTTTTGGCCGCCGTTCGAAGCGATAGGAAGCTAATGAGATGTTCTTTCTTATAAAAATGGTTTTGGGATTAGTGGACAATTTAATTGTGTCAAGAATTTGGAAACGTGGCGTTTGGTCGACTTTTACCGTCGTAATTGTGTGCGATTGATGTGTTATCATGCGATATGCTTTTGATATATAACGTATAGCTTGTGTGCTGTTATAGGATGTGAATGCATGTGATGAAATGTTGTGATGATGGTTTGTGGCCTTATGGCAAATAAATGCCTTGTTTTGAGTTTGATTGCAATGAATGATTATTGATGTTGAGATGGTTCACATGGTTATATATGTATATGCATTTGATTGTAATGAGTCATTAGGTTACCATGCATTATGATAGCATCCTGTGATGTCGTGTGCCCTTGTGGGGTGTGAGCAGCGAAGCGATTCTAGAGGGAATCTGCTGTAACGGTCGTGAGCCTTATACAAAGAGGACCTAAAGCGACGTTATAGACGATCGTGAGCCTTATACAAAGAGTACCTAAAGCGATCAGATCGTGAGCCTTATACAAAGAGGACCTAAAGTGATCCATAAACGTTGTGAGCCTTATACCAAGAGGACCTAAAGCGACGGGGAACATCGTTTGCCCGACGGGGAGTTACACTAAGTAACAAGCGATGGTTCCAATAATTCCTGAGTGAATTAATGATGATGAGAATGATGGATGGAATGGTACCGCATGCATAGAGTCGTTGTGTCGGTCTCTGTGCATTTGCATAAGTCATGAATGGATTGATTATGCGTGGGAAATTGTGAATGGGATTGATGAGTTGATATATATATTGGTGATAAATGTATTGAGCATGATTGATATGCCTTTGTGATGGATGCATGAATTATGAATTGTTTTGTTTTGTATTTGAACTATGGTGTACGTTGTGGTGAGAATGTTTTTGCATGCGTATTTCGTGTTATTACATAATTGTATGCAATTATATTATAATTGTGTTTCTCACCCTTCTGCTGTTTTGAATGCTCTATGAGGCATTGCAGATTAGATGCTGGAGGTCTTTTTGTGAAGATTATGTCTTCATTCTTTTGTCGGTCGGCTCTGATATGTGGCACCGGGTAGTCGGGGAGATCGTTATGTGATTATGTGTATATATATATATATCTTTTTGGATTTTTCATGTATGACTCTGTATATGACAGACAAACTTCTATATTTATATATGAGATTTCAGTTGCAGATTTTCCGCTTTTATTCTGTATCTGAATTGTGGGTGTTAGGAACTGAGTTCCTCTGTTTATGTTGCTACCTGATTGTTGCATATCTATATGAACAGGTTGTTATATTTCATTACATTGATGTGACGCTCCCGTCTATGCCATGAATGTTTTAATTATACTCTGTTTTTTTTTGTTATCGTTTTAATTACTCGGGGTATAGATTGAGGGTGTCACATTAAGTGGTATCAGAGCCAGTCAGTGTCGGTCATTTCGACTAAGTTGTTTGTTGTACGACAGTTGTGTTCTGGCGAGCTGATTATTTAACCATAGTCACTGTTATTGGATATGAACAGAATATGACTGGCAGGAATGATGCTGCTCTTGCTGCTGCTATGCAAGCTATGGCTCAGGCTGTGCGGAATACACCTAATTCTGGTGGGAATGATGAGTTCAGGAAGAACAAACCGCCTATCTTCAAAGGAAGACATGATCCTGATGGTGCTTGATGCGTGTTATCCGCAAGTATACGGATTGCGTCAGAGTAATATAAAAGATTTATCGATCCCACAGAGACCAATGTCAATCTATCGATTACTATTGTTATGTTGTTTATCTAAGGCTAATTGATATCAGGGTAAAGGTTTTCTATAGAACGAAAATAGAAATAAATCAAATTAATACTATACTGGAATGTAATTCACATCAATCAAACAATACTCCTATCATCTAAATAGTAACACTTACGGGGCAATGTTTTCTTCTTTGAAAAAGAGTTAATTAAAAAGGATCCGCCGCGTTAGCGTGATCGGAAACAGACCTAACCTTTAATCTATACCAGCCGCTCACGCTGCACCGGTCGCTCCTTGCGTTAAAGTGATAAAGTCCTTTTTTATGTAATTACCTCTAAAACTTAGTAAAAAAAGTGCTTTTGATTGAAAATATTTTATACCAAAGGGTTTCCGGCATATGCTCGGCCAACCGGATCCTAAATCTATAAACGCGTCCGAAAATAGTTTTAAAACCTCTTTCTAATAATATAAAACTTTCCTAGTTAATCAATAAAGTGCTTCCACTGTATTTATCAATTAACAACTAACAAACTCTTTTCTAAAATGTCGGACGGCTTTCGATCTTACCCGATCTAGTCACAGTCATTACGCAAACAAAAACATGGTCTCATTTACGTACTGACCGATCAATTGAAGTTCAGAAGAGTTTAATTAAAATAAAAAATAGCCCCTAAAGTATTTCTAAAGAGATGACATATGGAGTACCGTCAGAACGACGATCCTCACATCCCAGCACAAGGGATTTAGCTAGACATAGTAATTGAAAACATAACGATAAATTGAATTGCAAAGTAAAACATTTTTAAGATAAAAACGTGCGAAGTGTGAGAGTGTATTTTGAGAGAGTGAACACAAGTGTCACGCTTAAGTTTAGTTCCAAAGGACACAAATCACACAGATAAATAAAATAATAAGGTAATGGCAGAGACAGAAAATAAACGAATATAAAGCAGTGCAGGAAAGTAAATTTATATAAAGGCGATGCGGAATATAATAAAATGCGATTTATAAAAGAAACCTGCTCCAAAGCGGAGACTGAATCTGGTACAGATGCTGGAAAATAAATTACGGGAAAGTAAATAGCTCCTAACTATGATTGCTCAAATCCAACTAACAACTATAGTGCAACAACCCCTCGATATGATGGATTATTGCTTTACAAAGTGAACTCTATGCCTATGTTGAAAACTAAGATTGGATCTCTCAAAAGTGAAAATGCAAGGCCTATTTATAGGAAATTCAAAATTGCAACTGCCCCTAATCATTATGAAAAACGTTTTAGAAACTAATTTCTTCAGGTGTAACTGCCTTGAACGTTTCAGACCGTTTCCTCTTTATAACTGTCGGCGCCCGCCGACCCCTGCTCCGCGTCCGCCGAGTGTGCTTTGGAAGGTGAAACGTCTTTTGTGACCGTTGGCGTGTGAGTGAAGTTATTATGCAAACGGCGTCCTCCTTGGCGTCCGCTAAGTGAAATGGCTAGTATACAGTTTATACAAGAAATCTTCATTTTAGCTCTGTTTTGCTTCGTTTTCTTACTGTAGGCTCGAATCAGGCAATATATCTGAAAGTAAAACAAAATACCATAATAGTAAAGGAAAATAACAAATAAACAACTAAAAATATGTGAAATCATAGTCAAATATACAGTGTAATTTGGTGCTATCAAATTCTCCCACACTTAAACCTTTGCTTGTCCTCAAGCAAACTTTCATAAACTGAAATAGGAAAAACCGCAAACATACGAGTATCTAATCCGGGCTAAGAACTTAAGTTTGATCAATGATACATTGGTAGGTACTAACTCATGAACCAAGGGTATTGTAATCACACTTTCCGCGATTTTGCGGGTCATAAGTTTCTCTCCTATACAAACCAATCCAAACCATGATGTTATACCTAGGCCTATCTTACTCATTCCTTTCTTACCCCTTTTCATTCGAGCGCAATCACATTAAGCCCGTTATCTTTCACTCGCATGGTGAACATAACCTGTGGTAATCCTGATCCTTTTATATCAATGACTTGATATATAATTTTTTTCTTTTTGGATATATAATTTTTCTTGCAAAAATATTTTCTAAAGATACTTTAGTATCTTCTTGGATTTTTTTTCTTTTTGCAGGATCTTACCTATTTGCATCGGTTTGTCACTTAGCGGTGGCTAAGATGGTGCTGACTGCTAGGATAAACTATTTAAGGGTAAGTGATGAAGGGTGAGATTTTAAGGCCATAGTATAAAAAAACTGGATATAGGCTCCTATATTTGAGAAACTTACGGTGTAAAAAACAATATCGATTTTTCAAAAAGGTTTTCCCAAGCCCTTGCAAATGATCTTACTTGCTCTAATAGCACAAATTTTCAAAATAAATGTTGTTTTCTTTGTTAAATTTTTTTTGTTAAGGCTCAAGAATTGGAAGAATAGATAAACTACACAAAATGACTCGTTAAGTACATTTTAAAACAAACTAAACTATACTAGAAAGCATAAAAATAAAGACAACTAAAAATATTAAATATCTCCTCCCACACTTAAACCGAACATTGTCCTCAATGTTTCGATAAAAGTAAGAAGGGGATAGGTAAAACCTGTCAATCAATCATGCCGGCCACTAGGGCCCTCTCCATCCTGCTTTGAACGTCTGGGATGACGGCTCCTACTGCGGTGTCAGGTGGTATGTGACAACTCCATCTGCTCAATCCTCTCTATTAGAGAGGCATTTTGACTTCTAAGTGCTTGGAAACTCTCAAGAGTGGATTGCTGTGACACCCGCATAAAATCCATCATCTCTTGCTGCTGTTGGTACATGGCATAGAATAGGCCATCACGCTCTTCTTCTTTGACTTGCTGTACTTGCCACATTTCTTGAGTGATATAAAATCTGGAAGAAGTACCTGCAGGATGATCAGTAACAGGTGGTGTGTGTGCAGGTGATACACGAATGGGGGACTGCTCCATATGGCCATATTCATCATCTGTCTCATTTCCTTCATCCTCGGGGACGTTTGGAAGTAATGGGCCTAAAATAGGAGCAACCTTCAAATCATAGAGCCAGTTTTCTCTTTTGCGCACATTAGTGCGTGTTGAACAAGGTAAGGCGACACTCAGGATGGCAGCATTGCGAACCATGAGGATATAGCCTCCTTCCGGCCTCGTTTTGCATAAACGCATATCTCACAGAAATTTTAAATCAATGGTGCAAGGAGGAAGTGGTTCCAATGTGGCTAACTCAGCGTCCAGGTGGAGGGCTCGTGCAATGAAGGTAATCAACCCTCCAAATGACACGGTGTTGCCCTTTTTCTCAATTGCCCTCATATGTGATATCATAAATGGTACAGGATTTAATCTTCTTCTAAGTAAAGCAGCCTGTAAAAATATAAATTCTTTGGAATTCATCTTGTTAGAGTTTTCACGAGCAAAAATAGTATCAGCTAATAAAAGGCGGAATACCCGTATGGCCGGGTTATAAATGTCAGAAGCCAAATTTCCATCAAAGGAGCAAGTGGTTTGACCTGAGATGTTTCTCCACAGTTGAAAGGCCTCAGTTGACCAATTTGTGTCTATGGGTGCCTCACAGGCTGCACCATTCCCAAAATGGAATCCTAATAACTCAGCAAGTGCATCAGTGGTATAAATGTATTTAATATTGAACATCCTAAATCTCAATGTGCCTACTGTGCTGGCAGTGTTTTCTCTGACAGTATACTCTAAAGAACTCAAAAATTCGCGGGTTAGCCCTTCGTAGGTAGGCTCCTTGCGAATGAAAACATTCTCTAATTTCAAATTTTGTAACAGATAAAATACGCTAAATCTTATACCAAGGTTATACAGACAAATATCATTAATGTACCTCGTCGCAAGAATGTTGCGTGTCCGAAGTCTTTTCCCATTGCCTGACTCCGTCATCTCCATCTCGAAAAATGATGTTTTCTTGGTTCTCCGCTGCCATTGTTGAAGTGAAATGAAGGTTTGGTGATGGAGAATGGGTAATTTTTGTTTTTGTAGATTTTGGTGAAATCTATGGTTTTTATAGAGATAATGTGTAATGGAAGGTGTAATGGCAGTGGGGAAGTTATGAAATGAGGGATTTTAATGGTTTAATGGGGTTTTATGGTGATTAAAATCGGAATTTTTTGGAGGTAGAAGATGAAGAGAGTGGCAAAAATGGGGGTTTTCTTATTCTGGTCCGTTTAAAACCCAAAACGCCTTCGCGTTCGCCGAGAGGGGGTCCGCGTCCGCGGACTGTGTTAACTGGGCTGGCACGAGTTTGGGCTTTGATTAGTCCATGTGAGAAACACTTTGTTTATTATTTTATATATTTGTAAAATATGATTGTAGGAATTTAATAACAATTCTAAAAATTATTATTATTATTATTATTATTATTTTAGAATGAAATAAATTTTTCTTTTTATATTTTTATATTTTTTTTTTATAATACCTACAGATTTTAATAATGAAGATATTTATTATAGCTTGAAATAATATAACACTCGCATAAAGCATATGGTTGCCATGATTCTAGTAACAATAACGATGGAAAATAAAATCTACTAATAGCCTGATAATAAAGATAATAACAATAAAGATAGAAATGCGGTAAAGGTAAAAATAAACGATCATAACAAGCATGTGGTAAGTCTCCTCCACACAAAGTGCGAGCTATGCCCCAGAGCTCCTGAATATCTTCTAGGAAGACTGACGGCGGACACCCTGAGTCATGTGAGGACAAGGTGCCCGTGCCTCTGCAAGCTGGCGTTTGAGATCGCAAATCTCCTGCTCCAAAAGATCATATGATGAAGCGTTTGTTGTGTCTGAGATCTGTATCTGTAAGGTAAGCTCGGCGTATTCTTCGCGAAGAGAAATGATCTCCTTGCGCATAGCATCAAACTCTGAATATATGTTCCTGCGTTGCAGATTAACGTTAGAGGATAAACAGTAGTCCTTTTAGGATAGGGTGTAGGGTGGTACTCAGGCACAGGGTGGTTCCTAGGTCTGATGGGTGTCTCGTCTTGGCCTTCCAAAGCGTATGACCAGTTAGCTCTATCATGGACACTTGTTTGGGTATGGTTTGGCAAACCAAAGTATTGAATGACTTCGTTGTCTATTAGGAGCTTAAAGTTATCTGCACTAAAGAATGCTCTCCTGATAAGACCACGGTCAAGGCAATGATGAATGTCAATTAAGGTGTAGCCATAATGGGAGGTAAGATGAGTTAGCTTGTTGGCTAGACCTAGGGCATAAGCTATGTGTGTAATAGTACCGCCTACATGGATGGGTCCTCTAGAAGATGCAGCATTCACATATAGGTTATACATCAGAAAATTACCACTGGCTAATGGTCGTGACTCAGCAGTACAAAAGAGCATCAAAATCTCTTCTGCAGTAACTTGGTTCTCGGTTTCACTTCTACCAAAGAAAGTCTCAGCTAGATCATTTGGAAATAACGGAAAATTGGGTTGTGGATTTTGTTTGCTAATTGGGTGGAAGGACCAGGTCCTCCTCCACCGGTGATTTTGCTCCAGAATAGGTCAAGCCCATCTTGCATAACATTGGTTTTATGCATAAAATGGATTGCATCCAAGCCACATTGAAAACCAAGTATTCTAGCAAAATCTCTGTGGTTAAGGGCATACTCATTTCCAAATAGTCTGAATTTTATGCTTCCACTGTTGTAACCTCTTCCACTATAAGGGTCATAAATGAGTGAGCTGAGGAACTCTAAGGTTAGATGCTTATAGGTTACATTCATAGCTTCAGAATACTCATCCCACTGGAGCTGGTGACAAAGGTACCTCACACTAGCCTCAATACCTAAAGCTGTTAGACAGTTTGGATCAGGGTACCTAGTGGGTAGGATTGGTCTCTCAGAAAGGACTACGCATTTCTTCCTCTGTTCGTCATCTCTGAACACAATGTGCATGTCATCATAGCTCTGCATCCTGCAAAGAAATTTAGTGTGTCATGTCTGAGATGATGTGATCTGTAACCTATAAACATAGACATTGCATAAGTCAATCACGTTAGAAAAAAAAATAATATAAATGATATATCTTTTTCTTTTTCTGAAATAAATTCTATGCATAAATAAGAAAGATAACGAAAAGAAAATCGTGGGTTGCCTCCCACGCAGCGCTTGTTTAACGTCGTTAGCTTGACGACTGAAGAACTTACGTTGTGGATGTTTCTATAGGTGGGTCTATCAGAGTGTGACCAGAGTAGTAAGTAGGTATGTCACCTCCATAGTAGGGTTTTAATCTTTGTCCATTCACTAGAAAGGGACTACATGAATGATTTGCAATTTCAAATGCTCCAGATTTCAGGACTTTGGTGACCTCATAGGGTCCAGTCCATCTTGAGCGTAACTTACCTGGAAACAATCGTAACCTAGAATTGAAAAGAAGAACAGGGTCGCCTACGTTGAACTCTTTTTTGATAATCCTTTTGTCATGCCATGCTTTGGTTCTCTCTTTATATATTACGACATTTTCATAAGCATTTCGGCGTAATTCTTCTAATTTATGAATATCTAGAATTCGTTTATCTCCGGCTATTAAGTAATCCATATTAAGGGCTTTTATGGCCCAGTAGGCCTTATGTTCAAGCTCAAAGGGTAAATGGCAAGATTTTTCGTAGACTAATTGATATGGGGTTGTTCCTATAGGGGTTTTGAAAGCGGTCCTATAAGCCCACAAGGCTTCTTGTAGTTTTAAGGACCAATCTTTTCTAGAGATTGATACGTTTTTCTCTAAGATTTGTTTTATTTCCCTATTAGAGACTTCCACTTGTCCACTAGTCTGTGGGTGGTAAGGTGTGGCTACTCTGTGTTTCACTCCGTATTTCTTTAATAGGTTCTCAAATATCCTAGATATGAAATGCGATCCTCCATCGCTTATAACCAATCGAGGTACTCTAAACCTAGGGAAAATATAGTTTTTAAATAGTTTAATAACTACACGAGTATCGTTGGTGGGTGCAGCTATGGCCTCAATCCATTTGGATACATAATCAACGGCTACTAAGATGTACTTGTTTCCCATCGAAGATGGAAAAGGTCCCATAAAATCTATACCCCAAACATCGAAGAGTTCTACCTCCTGAATATTTTTCAAAGGCATTTCATCTCTTCTTGAGACGTTCCCAGTGCGTTGGCATCTGTCACATCTTACAATGTAGGCATGAACATCGCGCCATAACGTTGGCCAGAAAAGACCTGCTTGAAGTATTTTAGCGCATGTTTTGGACAAGCCTAGATGTCCACCATATGGTGAAGAGTGACAATGTTTAATTATAGTTTCTACTTCTTCTTCAGGGACACAGCGACGAAAAATGCAATCTGCGCCTCTCTTGAATAGAAGGGGTTCGTCCCAATAGAAGTGTTTTACGTCATGAAAGAACTTTTTCTTCTGTTGGTAATTTAGATCAGGGGGTATGATATCAGCTGCTAGATAATTAACAAAATCTGCATACCAAGGTAAGGTTGTCACTGTGAATGCTTTTTCAATGTCTACTTCTAAATAAGGGTCAGGATCATCATCGTGGATGGTTCTAACTGCTCCTACTAATCTATCGTATGCGAAATCATCATTGATAGGAACAAGATCTGGTTTTAGATATTCAAGCCTTGAGAGGTGGTCAGCGACCACATTTTCAGTGCCTTTCTTATCTCGGATTTCCAAATCGAATTCTTGAAGTAAAAGGATCCAGTGTAGTAATCTAGGCTTAGCGTCCTTTTTGCTTAATAAATATCTTATCGCAGCATGATCAGTGTAGACTATGATTTTTGCTCCTACTAAATAGGGTCAGAATTTGTCGATTGCAAAGACTACTGCCAGGAGTTCCTTCTCGGTTGTGGCATAATTCAGCTGAGCCGCATCCAAAGTTCTACTGGCGTAGTAAATTACATGGAGTTTCTTATCCTTCTTTTGTCCTAAAACAGCGCCTATAGCGTAATCGCTAGCATCGCACATAATTTCAAAAGGTTGATTCCAATCAGGTGGTTGAATTATATGTGCGGAAATCAGTGCTTGTTTCAATTATTTAAAGGCTTCAAGACATTTATCATCGAATTTGAATTCGGCGTCTTTCATAAGTAAGTTGGTTAATGGTTTAGTTATTTTGGAGAAGTCTTTAATGAAGCGTCGGTAGAAACCGGCGTGTCCAAGAAAACTTCGGATTTCTCTAATGGTTTTAGGTGGTTGAAGGTTTTCTATTACTTCTATTTTAGCTTTATCAACCTCAATGCCTCTTTCGGACACTATGTGTCCCAGTACTATGCCTTTAGTCACCATAAAATGGCATTTTTCCCAGTTTAGAACAAGGTTGACTTCTACGCATCTTTCCAGGATTTTCTCGAGGTTTGTTAAACAGTTTTTAAAACTGGATCCACATACCGAGAAATCGTCCATAAATACTTCCATGATCTCATCAAGGAAATCTGCGAAGATTGACATCATCCAGCGTTGGAAGGTAGTTCGGGCATTGCATAGTCCAAAGGGCATTCGTCTGTAAGCAAATGTTCCATAGGGGCATGTAAAGGTTGTTTTCTCCTGATCGTCAGGGTGAATGGGTATTTGGAAAAATCCTGAGTATCCGTCTAAATAACAAAAGTAAGAATGCCTAGCTAAACGTTCGAGCATTTGATCAATGAATGGAAGCGGGAAGTGATATTTCCTAGTTACCTTATTGAGCTTTCTGTAATCGATACACATCCGCCAACCATTTTCTACACGTTTGGCTATTTGTTCTCCTTTTTCGTTTTGTACAACGGTGACACCTCATTTCTTAGGTACCACATGTACTGGGCTTACCCATTTACTATCAGATATTTGGTATATTATTCCAGCCTCTAACAACTTTAACACTTCCTTTTTTACTACATCGCTCATTATAGGATTTATCCTTCGTTGATGTTCTCTGGAGGGTTTAGTGTCTTCCTCCAGCATAATTCGGTGCATACACACAGAAGGACTTATTCCTTTGAGATCAGAAATTTTATAACCCAAAGCTGAGGGATATCCTCTTAAAACATCTAAGAGTTGATTGGTTTCAGGACCATCTAACGTGGCACTGACTATGACTGGGCGATTTAATTCTTCATCTAAGAACTCATATCTTAAATTCTTAGGTAGCTCCTTAAGCTCTATTGATGGTTTTTTCGGACATGGCATATGATCTGGGGTAAGTGCCAAGCATTCATAAAGACTGTTATCTATATAAGGTTCAGGTAAGCGTTCGAATCCGTCGTCGTCCATTATGGGGATCGAAGGTAGTTTGATGGTTTCTACTGGGTCTTCTTTATCTAATTCTCTTATGCATTCATCAATTATATCAACGACATAACATGAGTCATCTATGGTTGGTGCATTTAAGAATTGGGATAATATAAATTCTACTTTCTCATTACCTACCTCTGTAGCGAGCGATTTTGGACGCGGTTCTTAAGCGCTGGTCGCTCTCTGCGGGTTGAGCTTTAACTACAGGTCGATTCATTTTTTATCCTATTGTGAGCTGAATAAGGAAGGGAAATAGACGTCTCCAATTAACCCTGCTTGCATACTGAGTTTAAACAGCGGTCTGTTAGGTTACGGTTGCTATCAATGTGGGGGGCCTTTGTACTGGTTATTTGTATTTTCGCCAATACTGTTTTCTTTCTTTTTTACCTGGGCAGAAGGTTTCTGGCGGGGAACAAGGATTAGGATGTTAGGACTGATGCTTTTGAAATACTGCTTTTGATTGATAGAGATATGGGATTTGGTTTTTTTGTTGATTGTGCTCGCTAAGATCTTTTCTTTCGATCTTATGCCTACGTATTCCCGTTTACCGAAACAGGGAAATCAGAGCGTTCGTAGTTCCTCCTATTCTATGGGAGGAAATTGGTTTTTGGTGTCTTGTTCAAAGCCCAAGACGTGAAGCGAAAGGTGGTTTGTATCTTGTTCAAAGCCCAAGATGTGAAGCTGAAAGGTCTATTTGTGTCTTGTTCAAAGCCCAAGACGTGAAGCTGAAAGACCTCGGCTTTAGAGAGAATTTGTCATCTCTAAAGAGGGGAGAAGGAGAATTACTTTAACTGGGATACGCGGATCCGAGCAATGCCATAATTTCCGAAGAAAGGGTTTTAACCTGAAGGAGAAGACTTTAACTCAGTGTAGAGCAATGCCATCTTTCCTTAGGAATTTCTCATGCTAAAAGAGGGACAGTGGCGTGGATATAGATGATCCAGAGGCTTGCCGCTTACAGCGATTAGATGAAGGGGAAGGAGTTGTTGATGTTTGTATACTGTGAACGAGGCACAACTTTGATGCTAAAAGGTTAATTGGATCAACCAGTGGTTTTCTTATACAAAGCCTAAGAGGAGGCTAATTTTGTGTCCCGTACAAAGCCCGAGAGAGAGGCTAAAAGATTTTGACCCGACGATGGAGTCTTTTGGTATCTCGTATAAAGCCCGAGATGGAGGCTATTTGACTCAACAAGGGAGTTTTTTGTATCTCGTATGAAGCCCAAGATGGAGGCGATTGTTTGTTTGGCTCAATAAGAACCTTTTTGTATCTCGTACAAAGCCCGAGATGGAGGCGAAAGGGGGATTGACTCAACGAGGGAGTCTCTTATGTGTCTCGTACAAAGCCCGAGAGAGAGGCTAAACGTTGTTTGACTCTGCTGGGGAGAATCATTTGTGTAAAGCCCAAGAGAAGGCTAAGGTTATTGTGTCAGTTAAGTGACAGGTCCAGTATACTGATTTTGAAAGAGAAAATCAGTTCTTATATGAGCATCACTGTACTCATGGGTTAGATCCGAGGATCGGGGTTGTTTCCCTTTCTTTGGAGAAACTGGAAATCCAAAGGGTATTGAGACTGTCCGAGTCTGCGGGTTTCCTTCCCATTTAACGAAGGGGTCACTTGAGAATGTCTTTTGAGACTCAAGGAAGTTAGACTGTCCGTGTCTAGAGTTTTATCTTTCGTACTATGCTTTGAGAAACAGTAGTAGACTCTATGAAAGGACTGTTCTATGAGGATGACTAGGTTCTGTTCCTATACCTCTAGGAGGTCGTCGGGACAATTTGTACGAAGCCCAAGAGGAGGCTGGAAACTTTTAAGAAGCCGACGGGTCCTTGTACGAAGCCCAAGAGGAGGCTATCATTCCCGGAGGAAGAGATCATTATACGAAGCCTAAGAGGAGGCTGTGAATACTTCTAAGAAGCCGTAGTGTCCTTGAATAATGCCCAAGAGGAGGCCGATGCTTTTAAGAAGCCCGTGGGTCTATCATCTCCTTTCCATTAGGAGAGATAACTCTTTTAAAGATAAAAATCACTGGTAAACGTGCGAGGTTTACTATCCAGCGACTTTTAGCTTTTAAAGAGGGTTCCTTAGTTAAGGTCTAAGATTATGACCGTAGTGGGTACCTAAACCCCGAGACATTCAAGGCAAGCTATCCACAAGGAATAGATTAAGTCAGGAAAGTTCGAGAATTTGGAAGAAACTCAAAGATGCCATTCACGGAGAATACATTCATCTTGGGGAGTAGAGCTTCTTGACGATTCCTAAGGAGGACAGCCGAAGAGAAGACTGTATCTGGTGCTCCTATTGGGGATCTAGGCGTCTATTTCTACGAATAAATGAAACGGCGTCACCTAGTTCTAGACGTAGTAGCCGGGGAAACTCGAAATATCTATACTATTATTACACAGTAGATATGAGTTTATGAAAGGAGACTTACAGTGAGCAGCCCCACAATACAGTTTATAATATGAAAGCAGTAAACGAAAGCGATAACCACTTACTCGGTTGGAGTGCTTCCATGCTGTTTGGTTAGTTGTTCAACAAAGAAAGATTGAAAACAACAGTATATTCAAAATCAAAGGAGAAAGTGCTTTGAAAAAGAAAGATTTGGGGCTTACAGCTCAAGGAGAGGCCCAGGGTTTTATCAGTGAGCGCACTGTTTGACTTTGTACAGCGGGACTTATACAAGTGACTGGGGCCCAAAAAGGTTTTCTGTACAAAGGGATGGGTCTTACACTCTCTCAAGAGGCCCAAAAAGGTTTAAAGAAAAAAGAGTGGGGCTTATAACACGAGGGTAGGCCCAAATGATTTTTCGTTTAAGAATGGCGATCGCGCCGAGATTTTCTTTTAACGCAGAGGGACTTATACAATAAGTGAGACCCAAAATGTTTTGGTTAAAAGGGGGATTGGGTCTTACACTCTAATAGAGGCCCAAAGTGTTTTGAATGGGTCTTATAGCTCAAGGAGAGGCCCAGATGATTTTTATTTTTGGGTTAAATATACAATACCCCCTGCAATGTTAGCGATTTCTCATTTTAGCCCCTGGTAAAGTTTTTTTTTTTAAAAAACCCCTCATCTTATTTAGATTCCCTCATTTAGGCCCCTGGCTGCCACATGGCAGCAAAGATTCCTTTCTATTGCTTGCGTGGCAGCCACGTGACATTTTTAATATTATTTTATTATTTTTATTTTTATTTTTTTTATTTTATTTATTTTTATTTATTTTTTAATTTTTTTTAATTTTTTTTTAATTTTTTAATTTTTTTATATTTTTTTTAATTTTTTTTTTACTTTTTTGTTTTATTTTGTTTTATTTTAAAAATTACACTAGTGCAGAAAAGACTTTTTACATCGGGCGAAAAACACATTTTACATCGGTTCTGGGTCCGATGTAAAGCCAAGCGATGTAGTAAATCAAAGACATTTTACATCGGGCCATAGTCCGATGTGAAAAATACATCTACTACATCGGTTGACTATTAAGTCTGGTGTGAAATACATCTACTACATCGGTTGACTATTAAGTCCGATGTAAAATGTATGTTTTTACATCGGTTGCCTTTCTGGCCCGATGTAAAATGTATGTTTTTACATCGGTTGCCTTTCTAGCCCGATGTAAATTTTTTTTTTTTACATCGGTTTCCTTTCTGCCCCGATGTAAAATGTATGTTATCTTTCTTAAAATATATGTTTTTACATCGGTTGCAAGGCGAAAAAGAAATAAAAAAAAAAGAAAAAAAAATATAAAAATTATAATAAAAACAAATAAAACAAAAAATAAAACAAAATAAAAAAAAATTAAAAAAAAATTTAAAAAAAAAATTAAAAAAAATTAAAAAATAAATAAATAAAAAAAAATAATAAAAAAAAAAAAAAAAAAAAATAATAATAATAATAAAATAATATTAAAAATGCCACCTGGCTGCCACGCAAGCAAAGAGAAAGGAATCTTTGCTGCCATGTGGCAGCCAGGGGGCTAAGTGAGGGAATCTGGATATTACGAGGGGGTGTTTAAAAAAAAAAAATTTTACAGGGGCTAAAATGAGAATTCGCTAACATTGCAGGGGGGTTTTGTATATTTAACCCTTTATTTTTAAATGGACGACGATCGTGCCGTTTACTTGTACAGAGGGACTTATACAATGAGTGAGGCCCAAAAAGTTTTTGTACAAGGGGGGATGGGTCTTACACTCTCTCAAGAGGCCCAAAGAGTTTTGAAAATGATTTATGAGGGTTGAATTAATCCAAAACCCTAATTTGTTTTCAAAATGTATTTAATTGAATAAAAATTCAATTAAAATGATCAAAAATTGTTTAACACATGGAAAACAAATTGTGATCTTGGATTAATGCTTCAAAAATTAAGTATTGACCTACAAAATAATTAGAAAGCATTAAAAGTTGCAAAATCAATGTAGAAAAAATATTTAAAATGCCAAAAACAATCAAAATATTAATTCTTTACAAAAATATCAATTATATGAAATAAATAATATTTTTGGTATTTTTTGTGAAAATAAAATATTTTAACATTTTTGTGAATTATTAAAAAAAGAATCAACTCAAAATCATTAAAACTCAGAGAGAAATTAATTTTTGAATCAATTAAACAAAATCACAAAATTCAAATATTTGAATATATGAAAAATGGCGCCAAGAACAGCTGAAGAACACGCGCGTGTTCTTGGTTTCTCAGATTTGCATTTTCTATCCAATCTCCATGAATACGTAATCATATCATGTAATCCACATATCATGATGCTCGTCTTAACCTCACGATCATGTCTATGTACTTTAATTTCATTTAAATTAAACATACAACAAGAAATCACGAAGAGACCTCAAGAACCCTAATTTCTGCATGAAGGCTAGGATTTTTGATACACGATTCAAACAATGCAATTAATTGAGGGAAAACATTCCATGCATGATTATGAACATATGGCCAAATTATTGTGCGAGGAAATATGCATAGATTGAGAGATGACTAAGTATGTGCTTACCTCTAGGCCGTGACAGCAAGTTCAAAGTGATTTTTGATTTGGAGGTGTTACAGATGAGTTGTGATGATCTGAACAGCTTCCCTACACCCTATGGATTGTGTTTGGATGGTTGGACTTGATTGAAATTGGCTGGATCATTTTGTGGTACCTCAGCTGCACTTTGGTTAAAACCTTGAGCAACCAGCTGGTGATTTTGTGAAATTGATGTTTCAGAAGTAATCTAAGTGTTTGATCAGCTCATATGTGATGTATGTGAGGTGTGTGAGTGATTGGTTTGATTGGAATTGCTCTCAAACTCAAAACCCGATAGTGACTTGCCTTAGAAGGCAAAATTGGAGTGAAAGAAGAGATTTTGAGGAAAGCATCTGTTAGATGGCTTTGGTGTACTCAAACTGACCATAATTGAGCTCTATTTATAGTAGAGCAAGTTTGTTTTGCAAGGAATAGTGCATGGCAGCTGGTAAGTAGGTTTGGCCAATGTTGGCAAATGAAAATCCAAGTCTCCTCTAGCCATTGACTAGAGGTTAGGGCACAGAGCTTTGGTTCCCTTGGTCTTGGATAAGTCTTGACTGATTTTAGATGAGAATGGCTCAGTCCATGCCACCTTGATGGTTCCATTGAATGCCTCATTCCAAATTTGAAGTCTTGTCCCTATTTTGGCCATTCTAGGTTCAACATGCTATTTCTTGTTCCATGGACTTTGGAGGCTTGGCTCAGTGATTGTCCCCTTTAGATTCAATCCTCTGAGGTGTCCAAGTGGATAGGAGCAATTGAATTTGGCTGATTTTGGCAAATCGACCAAAGTTGCAAATTCTGCCTTGCCTTGACAGATTTCAGCAAGGCAACTTGGCAATGTTGTATCTCATGGTGTAGGTTGAATTTGGCAATGTTCTTGGCCATTTTGGAAATCTCTTACATGATACAACAACTGTTTGAACAAGTTTGGTTTTGATCCCTTTTGATTCCAAGTGAAAAATCCCCCTACATTTGGCAAAAAGTGAGGCAGAATCTGACTTAGTGAAAATTTCACTAAGTGTTGGAAAAAGTGACATTTTCACTTTTCAGCCACTTTGATCACTCCATAACTCAAAATCCTTAATGAATTGGAATGACTTGTAGTTGAAGTTTTTGTAGGTGATAATGAGGGCTACAAATCCATCTTTGGATGAGAAAAAATGGCCTTGTGGTTTAGGAGTTATGGTCCTCCAAAGTTGGTACCTTTGCCACTTTATTTTTATCTTAGAAAAATTTCTAAGTTTTATGGTTACCACTTTTACAAGTTATCTCACTTTTCTTGATTTTTCTTGATGAATGATGATTCAAATCATACATTAACATCATTTTAGGGTTAATAATCCATTTTGGTGAAAAATCTCAAAAAGTCAAAGTTGACTTTTGTGCACAGTTGACTTTTTATCAGATGAATTCCAAACTGTGCAATTCTTCAGGAAATCATGTCCTTGACCTAAATCAAACTTGATGGACATGTTCCATGGGTGTCATAGGGTATATTCAATCATGTATTAGGGTTTGGGAGCATGTCTTGGTCAAAAGTCAAGTTACAATTGACTTTTCTCTTAAAACCCTAATTGTGGTGCAGATGAAATTGAGACTTGTTGCTCAAGCTTCTTGGATCAATTCATTGTTCAAAATGGATCAATATGGTATATTAGAGACCCTCAAATCATGTCTTGAGGTCTTGGCTCATGGTTTGTCCCAAAAGTCAACTTAGGGGTGAATTAGGTCAAGAAACCCTAATTCCTGATTTTTGATGAATGCATCCCCTGAGGCAAAATTGACTTGATGCATGGGTTCATGAGGTTCCATGAAGTATATTAGGTTATGTTTTGGATCATTGCCTTGTGCCCAGATGAAAATTTCCATCTGGAGGCCCTGGTCGACCAAAACCCTAATTTGGTGACACTGTCGATCTTGAGACTTGATCCACCTAGAAGGGAGCAGGCTTGTGCTTAATCCTTGAAGTGGGAGTCCTTTTTTATCCATTGTGGATATTTAAGAGATTAGACAAGTTGAAGATCATGTCATTTCTTGATTGATCCTTTGTCTAAGCACTCAGAGAGGGCTTGAAACCCTAATTTTGATTGTAGTGGATGCTCACCCATCTTTGGGGAGACTAATGAAGCATAAAGGTACATCCATATTGTGATGATGATTTTCACAATGATGGGAAATCTAAGTGGTCAAAATTTGGGGTATTACAACCTCAAATGTCATTTTTCCTTTTTTGACATCAATTATAGCTCCAGCTGTTGATAAAAAGGGTCTACCTAAAAGGAATGGGATTTCATCGTCTTCTTTAATGTCCATTACTACGAAATCTGTTGGAATAAAAAGTTGACAAAGTCTAACTGGGACGTCTTCCAAAATTCCAATTGGATATTTAACTGATCTGTCGGCTAATTGGAGAGACATCCTAGTTGGTTGTATTTCTCCTAGGTTTAGCCTTTTACAAACGGCTAAAAGCATTAAGCTTACACTTGCTCCTAAGTTCAGAAGTGCTTTATCTATAACTTGGTTTCCCAAAACACAAGGTATAGAAAAACTTCCTGGGTCTTTCTCTTTCTTAGCAAGCTTATTCTCAGCGATTGAATTACATTCTATAGGTTTAGGATCTTCTAATCTTCGTTTATTGGTTAGAATGTCTTTAAGGAATTTGGAATAAGATGGTATTTGGGTAATAGCTTCGGTGAATGGAATCTCTACATGGAGTTTCTCAATCACTTTTATGAATTTCTTATATTGGTTATCCAATTTGGTTTGTTTAAGTCTTTGTGGGTATGGAATCGGAGGTTTGTAAGGAGGAGGTGGTACATAAACTTTTTCATTCTCTTCTTTTTCCTTCTCCTTAACTTTCTTATCTTTAGATTTCTCAGGTTCCACTGATTTCTCAACTTCTTTCTCAGGTGTGGTCACAACCTTTTTTCTAGGAGGTTCTGGATTATTCAACCTAGGGTTTATAGGCCCATCGTAAGTGGTCCCGCTCCTTAGGGCTATAGCATTAGCATGCCCTTTAGGGTTAGGTTGAGGTTGTCTAGGAAATTGTCCTCCTGGTGTAGCATGAGTAGATTGTTGTTATGCTACTTGAGAGATTTGGGTTTCAAGCATTTTGTTATGGGTAATTACAGAATCGAGTTTAGCACCCAACTGAGTAATTAGTCCATTTATGTGAACGTTTTGGTTCATGAACTCCTTGTTCTGTTGTAATTGAGCTGAGATGAATTCGTCCATATTTTTCTCAAAATTTGATTTCTGAGGGGCATATGTTGCAGATTGGTTGGGTCTTTGAGTTTGGAAACCGGGTGGTCTTTGAGGTGTTGAATTTTGAGTGGGGTTATTATTCTTATAGGAAAGATTTGGGTGATTCCTCCATCCAGGGTTATATGTGTTTGAATAAGGGTTTCCTTGGGTGTAATTTACCTGATCTGTGGGACTTTTCGCTAGCAGGTTGCATTCAGCCATGGTATGTCCTAGGGTTCCACAGATTTCACATTCGGGTTGTATTGCTGCTATAGTTGCTGTGGGGTTGATAGTTAGGTTTTCTACTTTTTGGGCTATAGCGTCCATTTTTGCATTCATATGGTCAAAACAACTTACTTCATACGCACCTCCTTTGGTCTCTTTCTTCTCTACTTGTGCTCGTTCGGTCCCCCATTGGTAATGGTTTTGTGCCATATCCTCAATGAGAGCGCTAGCTTCGGCGTAGGGTTTGTTCATTAGAGCGCCACCAACGGCAGCGTCTATGGTCATCTTGGTGTTGTACATGAGTCCATTATAAAAGGTATGGATTATGAGCCATTGTTCTAAGCCATGATGTGGACATGCTCTTAATAGCTCCTTATATCTTTCCCAAGCGTCGAAAAGTGATTCTCCCTTGCTTTGGGTAAATCGGGTTATTTGGTTTCGTAAGACAACAGTTTTACTCGGTGGAAAGTATCTAGTAAGGAATACTTTCTTTAGGTCATTCCAAGTGGTTATAGAGTTGGCTGGAAGGGAATCTAACCATGATCGGGCTCTATCCCTGAGAGAAAATGGAAATAGTCTTAGACGTATTGCCTCAGGAGGAGCTCCGTTCGCTTTTAAGGTATCGGCTAGTTGAATAAAGACTTTAAGATGTTGGTTCGGGTTTTTTGTAGGAAGACCTGCGAATTGGTTCTGTTGAACTAATTGTAACAGAGATGGTTTTAATTCGAAGTTATTGGCTGGTATAGCTGGGTTAACTATACTAGAATGAGGTTCTTTGTTAGAGGGTAAGGTGAAATCCTTAAGAGGTTTAGCGTTTTCTTCTTTTGCCATTGCTCTTTTAAGTTTTTGAAGTAAAAGACGAGCTCGGGCGTAACGTTCAGGCTCTTCTAAAGGATCAACTAAGTTTCCGATACTGCGAGTTCTTCGTATTTACCGGCTAAGGGATGCCTTAGTCTAGATGGTGTAACAATAGGTTACGAAATTTTGACGTAATTGGTCCCCGGCAACGGCGCCAAAAACTTGTGCGTGTTATCCGCAAGTATACGGATTGCGTCAGAGTAATATAAAAGGTTTATCGATCCCACAGAGACCAATGTCAATCTATCGATTACTATTGTTACGTTGTTTATCTAAGGCTAATTGATATCAGGGTAAAGGTTTTCTATAGAACGAAAATAGAAATAAATCAAATTAATACTATACTAGAATGTAATTCACATCAATCAAACAATACCCTATCATCTAAATAGTAACACTTACGGGGCAATGTTTTCTTCTTTGAAAAAGAGTTAATTAAAAAGGATCCGCCGCGTTAGCGTGATCGGAAATAGACCTAACCTTTAATTTATACCAGCCGCTCACGCTGCACCGGTCGCTCCTTGCGTTAAAGTGATAAAGTCCTTTTTTATGTAATTACCTCTAAAACTTAGTAAAAAAAGTGCTTTCGATTGAAAATATTTTATACCAAAGGGTTTCCGGCATATGCTCGGCCAACCGGATCCTAATTCTATAAACGCGTCCGAAAATAGTTTTAAAACCTCTTTCTAATAATATAAAACTTTCCTAGTTAATCAATAAAGTGCTTCCGCTGTATTTATCAATTAACAACTAACAAACTCTTACCCGGTCTAGTCACAATCATTACGCAAACAAAAACACAGTCTCATTTACGTAATGACTGATCAATTAAAGTTCAGAAGAGTTTAATTAAAATAAAAAACAGCCCTTAAAGTATTTCTAAAGAGATGACATATGGAGTACCGTCAGAACGACGATCCTCACATCCCAGCACAAGGGATTTAGCTAGACATAGTAATTGAAAACATAACGATAAATTGAATTGCAAAGTAAAACATTTTTAAGATAAAAACGTGCGAAGTGTGAGAGTGTATTTTGAGAGAGTGAACACAAGTGTCACGCTTAAGTTTAGTTCCAAAGGACACAAATCACACAGATAAATAAAATAATAAGGTAATGGCAGAGACAGAAAATAAATGAATATAAAGCAGTGCAGGAAAGTAAATTTATATAAAGGCGATGCGAAATATACTAAAATGCGATTTATAAAAGAAACCTGCTCCAAAGCGGAGACTGAATCTGGTACAGATGCTGGAAAATAAATTGCGGGAAAGTAAATAGCTCCTAACTATGATTGCTCCAATCCAACTAACAACTATAGTGCAACAACCCCTCGATATGACGGATTATTACTTTACAAAGTGAACTCTATGCCTATGTTGAAAACTAAGATTGGATCTCTCAAAAGTGAAAATGCAAGGCCTATTTATAGGAAATTCGAAATTGCAACTGCCCCTAATCATTATGAAAAACGTTTTAGAAACTAATTTCTTCAGGTGTAACTGCCTTGAACGTTTCAGACCGTTTCCTCTTTATAACTGTCGGCGCCCGCCGACCCCTGCTCCGCGTCCGCCGAGTGTGCTTTGGAAGGTGAAACGTCTTTTGTGACCGTTGGCGTGTGAGTGAAGTTATTATGCAAACGGCGTCCTCCTTGGCGTCCGCTGAGTGAAATGGCTAGTATACAGTTTATACAAGAAATCTTCATTTTAGCTCTGTTTTGCCCCGTTTTCTTACTGTAGGCTCGAATCAGGCAATATATCTGAAAGTAAAACAAAATACCGTAATAGCAAAGGAAAATAACAAATAAACAACTAAAAACATGTGAAATCAGAGTCAAATATACAGTGTAATTTGGTGCTATCAGTGCTCAGATTTGGCTTAAGGAGATTGAAAGAATCTTTCGAGTGATGGACTGTGCTGAGGAACAGAAGGTGAGACTGGGTACTCACATGTTAAAGAAGGAGGTTGATGATTGGTGGGTTAGTACGTGTCATGTGTGGGAAGCTACAGGTGAAGTTGTCACTTGGGCTTTATTTAGCAGTGAGTTTTTGAGGAAGTATTTTCCTGAAGATGTTAGAGGAAAGAAAGAAATAGAGTTCTTGGAGTTGAAACAGGGTAATATGTCTGTTACTGATTACACTGCTAAGTTTGTGGAGCTTGTTCAGTTTTATCCACATTATGATGAAGCAACTGCGGAGTTTTCCAAATGTGTGAAGTTTGAGAACGGGTTGCGTCCCGAGATCAAACAAGCAATTAGTTATCAAAGAATTAGGAGGTTTTCAGATTTGGTGGATTGTTGTAGAATTTATGAGGAGGATAGCAAAGCTCATTCTACTCATTATAAGAGTGTGAACGAAAGGAAAGAAAAGCAACCGTTTCGTGGTGGTCCTTATGTGGCACCAGCTGACAAGGGAAAGCAAAGGGCTAATTTTGCTAAAAGGCCAAGTGGGGGAGGTATGTATAATTCTCTGAGATATTTTAAGTGTGGTGACTTAGGACATCGTCAGTTTGAATGTAGAAAGGATATGAGGAAGTGTTTCAATTGCGGAGGTATAGGACATGTAACAGCTGATTGCAAGAGGAATGTGGTGAAGTGTTTCAACTGTGGTGAATCTGGTCATATTAGTACGAGGTGTCCGAAACCAAAGCAAGCTCAAGCTGGAGGGAAAGTATTTGCATTGGCAGGAACTCAGCCTACTAGTGCAGATTGTCTGATCAGAGGTACTTGTTTTATTAATAGTACGCCTTTAGTTGCTATTATTGATACCTGAGCGACTCATTCGTTTATTTCGTCTGAGTGTGCGCGGCGTTTGAATCTTTTGTTGTCGTCGTTGGGTGGAGAGATGGTTATCGATACTCCAACATTGAGGTCGGTAACTACTTCTCTGGTTTGTTTAAGTTGTCCTTTGACCATTTATGGTAAGGATTTTGCTATGGATTTGGTGTGTCTGCCGTTGGAGGGTTTAGACGTAGTTCTGGGAATGAATTGGTTGCAGTTCAATCGAGTTCATATTGATTGTTATCATAAGTTGGTAAGATTTCCTTCTCTTGAAGAAGATGAGGAATCGAGTTTCTTATCTACCAAAGAGTTGAAGAAACTTTTGGCAGATGAAGCTCAGTTGTTCGGGTTGTTTGCATTATTGACTGTGGATAGTCAAGTTGCAATTGATGTGATTCCAGTCGTGTGTGATTTTCTGGAGGTGTTTCTGGAGGATATTTCTGATGTGCCGCCAGAAAGAGAGGTGGAGTTTTCTATAGATCTAGTTCCTGGTACTAGACCTGTATCTATGGCACCATATCATATGTCGGCATCTGAGTTGGTTGAGTTGAAGAAGCAGTTAAATGAATTGTTAGAAAAGAGGTTTGTGAGGCCGAGTGTATCGCTTTGGGGTGCTCCAGTTTTATTGGTGAAGAAGAAAGATAGAAGTATGCGATTGTGTATTGATTATCCTCAGCTGAATAAGGTGACGATTAAGAATAAGTATCCTCTTCTGAGAATTGATGATTTGATGGAACAGTTGGTAGGTGCATGTGTGTTTAGTAAAATTGATTTGAGGCCAGGTTATCATTAGATTAGAGTGAAGGAGGAAGATATTCAGAAGACGGCTTTTATGACACGATACGGACATTACGAAGATTCCGTGATGCCGTTCGAGGTTTCTAATGCGCCGGGAGTGTTTATGGAGTATATGAATCGCATTTTCGATGAGCATTTGGATCAATTTGGTGTTGTGTTTATTGATGACATCTTGATTTATTCTAAGTCTCGGGAGGATCATGCGAAACATTTGCGTATTGTATTGCAAATTTTGAAGGAAAAGAAACTTTATGCCAAGTTGTCCAAGTGCGAGTTCTGGTTGTCAGAAGTGAGTTTTCCTGGGCATGTGATTTCAGGTAATGGTATTGCTGTGGATCCATCCAAAGTAGATGCAGTTCTACAATGGGAGGCTGCTAGATCTATTACTGAAATTAGAAGCTTTTTGGGTTTAGCTGAATATTATCGAAGATTCATTGAAGGCTTTTCCAAGTTAGCACTTCCATTGATCCAGCTGACTTGTAAAGGTAAAGCGTTTATTTGGGATATTCAGTGTGAGGAAAGTTTTAGTAAGCTGAAGAGAAGATTGACTACAACTCCGATTTTGATCTTACCGAATCCTAGTAAACCGTTTGTGGTGTATTGCGATGCGTCTTTGAGTGGTTTAGGTGGAGTGTTGATGCAAGAAGGTAAGGCTGTGGCTTATGATTCGAGACAATTGAGGGTTCATGAGAAGAATTATCCTACTCATGATTTGGAATTAGCTGCGGTGGTTTTTGTATTGAAAATTTGGAGACATTATCTCTACGGTGCAAGATTTGAAGTCTTTAGTGATCATAGGAGTTTAAAATACTTGTTTGATCAGAAAGAGTTGAATATGAGGCAATGGAGATGGTTGGAATTTTTTAAGGACTACGATTTTAGATTGAATTACCATCCTGGTAAAGCTAATGTGGTAGCCGATGCGTTAAGCCGGAAATCTTTGCATATGTCTGCTTTGATGGTTAAAGAGTGGGAACTTTTGGACGAATTTAGAGATTTGAGTTTGATGTGTGAATTGACATCTGATAGCGTGAGGCTTGGTATGTTAAAGGTCACTAATGATTTTCTGTTGACCGTTAGCGAGAAACAGAGGCTGGATGTGAAATTTGTTGATTTAATGACGGTTGGAGATAAAGGTGTGAATGGTGACTTTAAAGTGGATGATCAGGGTGTTTTGAGATTCCGAGGTAGAATTTATATTCCTGATGATTCGGAATTGAAAAATATGATTTTATAAGAAGGACACCGGAGTAGTTTGACTATACATTCGGGAGCTAATAAAATGTATCAAGATTTGAAGAAGATATTTTGGTGGTCCGGATTGAAGAGGGATGCGGCTCAGTTTGTTTATGCGTGTTTGGCGTGTCAGAAGTCAAAGGTAGAACATCAGAAGCCTAGTGGATTATTGCAACCGTTGGATATTCCCGAGTGGAAATGGGACAGCATTTCTATGGATTTTGTGACAGGGTTGCCGAATACTCAGAGGGGACATAATGCCATTTGGGTGATTGTGGATAGGCTGACTAAATCGGCGTATTTCATTCCAATTGACATCAGTTTTTCTTTGGAAAGGTTGGCTGAGATTTATATCCGTGTGATTGTGAGATTACATGGTGTTCCATTGTGTATTGTTTCAGATCGAGATCCGAGGTTTACTTCCAGATTTTGGGAAAGTTTGCAAAAGGCGTTAGGTTCCAAGTTGAGATTGAGTTCTACTTATCATCCTCAGACGGATGGTCAGACCGAGAGAACTATTCAGTAATTGGAAGATTTGTTGAGAGCTTGTGTTCTTGAGCAAGGTGGTGTTTGGGATAGTTATCTTTCGTTGGTTGAGTTCACGTATAACAACAGTTTCCATTCGAGTATTGGAATGACACCTTTTGAAGTGTTGTATGGAAGAAGATGTCGAACACCTTTGTGTTGGCATGATTCTGGTGAGAATCCGGTGGTTGGACCGGAGTTAGTTCAACAAACTATGGAAAAGGTGAAACTTATTCGTGAGAAGATGAAGGCTTCTTAGAGTAGGCAGAAGAGTTATCATGATCGAAGGAGGAAAGATCTTGAGTTTCGAGAAGGCGATCATGTATTTTTGAGAGTTACACCGGTGACGGGTGTTGGACGGGCATTGAAGTCGAAGAAACTTACTTCTCAGTTTATTGCTCCTTATCAGATATCCGCGAGAGTGGGTGCTGTGGCTTATCGGGTGGCGTTGCCACCGAATCTTTCGAATTTACATGATGTGTTCCATGTTTCACAGCTTCGCAAGTATGTTCCGGATCCATCGTATGTGATTCCGAGGGATGAGGTTGAGGTAAGGGAGAACATTATGGTTGAGGCATTACCGGTGAGGGTTTTGGATCGCGAGTTAAAGCGGTTAAGAGGCAAAGATATTGCACTTGTGAAAGTAGCGTGTGGAGGCGCTGCTGAGGGCAATTTTACTTGGGAGTTGAAGAGTCGGATGTGGGAATCGTATCCGGAGTTGTTCGTCTCAGGTAATATTTTCGAGGACGAAAATTTCTAAGTGGGGGAGAGTTGTAACGCCCCAAATTTTGTTAGATTTATTTAATCGAGTCGATTTAATTATTTTTGTTTTTATATTATTTTATTCTTGGTTTTTATTTGGTAAATATGTTATGTTTATCGTTATTATGTTTTATCGTATTTGTGAGCGTTTGCGAGAAAATTGAGTGTAGGGGTATTTTGGTCATTTTGCTTGGTTAGATATTATTGCTTTTCTTAAAATAGAAACATAGAGATTAGATAAAGAGAAAATAAAGTTTAAGAGAAATAGAGAGAAAGAGAAGAGAAGAAGAGAGTGAGAAGAAGAAAAAAGAGGAAAACTTGAAGTTTAAGAAATCGATTCAACCGACACTTCAAAGCACGATTAATCGGGTAAGGGTGCGAAACTCGGTTATTCTATCCTTGTGTATGATTATGTATGTATGTGGTTGAATGTTTACTTGTTTTTTCCATAGTTTTCATTTCTAGGTTGAAAATGAGTAATATGAATAAAAATCGATGTTTTTGCGGACGAAAGTCGGAATAAGTCGCGTAGTGGAGTCGAGTGATGTTAGTATGATTGTTTGATTGAATTTGGTTGATTTTGTAACTTTTGCATTTTTGATATATATATTGATGAATTTAGTTGAATTGGAATTGTAATCGAGTTGAATGTGTTTGGATATGTCTGGTATTATTGTTATGGACTATTATTTAATTGGTTGATGTTATTGGTGTGATTTCGAGTGATTTAATCGGGTTTTGGTTGGATTTGCTGTCATTAAAACAGAGTTTTTATGGTTCTGCAACAGTGTTAACCGGTTAACCAAATGTGGTAACCGATTAACACGTGAAAATTTGGTGTTTCACTTGAGTTTTTCAACCGTTAACCGGTTAACCAAATGTGTTAACCGATTACCGAAAATGTGTCTCTAACTCTCATTTAGGTTCTGAGTGAATAGTAATGAACTATTAAGCGGTTAACCAAATGTGGTAACCGATTAACCAAGGTAAGATTTTAAAAATCCAAAACTTTAAAAATTCATATCTTTAGAACCGTAAGTCCGTTTTGGCCGCTGTTTGAAGCGATAGGAAGCTAATGAGATGTTCTTTCTTATAAAAATGGTTTTGGGATTAGTGGACGATTTAATTGTGTCGGGAATTTGGAAACGTGGCGTTTGGTCGACTTTTACCGTCGTAATTGTGTGCGATTGATGTGTTATCATGCGATATGCTTTTGATATATAACATATAGCTTGTGTGCTGTTATAGGATGTGAATGCATGTGATGAAATGTTGTGATGATGGTTTGTGGCCTTATGGAAAATAAATGCCTTGTTTTGGGTTTGATTGCAATGCATGATTATTGATGTTGAGATGGTTCACATGGTTATATATGTATATGCATTTGATTTTCATGAGTCATTAGTATGCCATGCATCATGATATGCATCTTGTGATGTCGTGTGCCCTTGTGGGGTGTGAGCGACGAAGCGATTCCAGAGGGAATCTGCTGTAACGGTCGTGAGCCTTATACAAAGAGGACCTAAAGCGACGTTATAGACGATCGTGAGCCTTATACAAAGAGGACCTAAATCGATCGGATAGTGAGCCTTATACAAAGAGGACCTAAAGCGATCCATAAATGTCGTGAGCCTTAAACCAAGAGGACCTAAAGCGACGGGGAACATCGTTTGCTTGACGGGGAGTTACACTAAGTAACAAGCGATGGTTCCAATAATTCCTGAGTGAATTAATGATGATGAGAATGATGGATGGAATGGTACCGCATGCATAGAGTCGTTGTGTCGGTCTCTGTGCATTTGCATAAGTCATGAATGGATTGATTATGTGTGGGAAATTGTGAATAGGATTGATGAGTTGATATATATATTGGTGATAAATGTATTGAGCATGATTGATATGCCTTTGTGATGGATGCATGAATTATGAATTGTTTTGTTTTGTATTTGAACTATGGTGTACGTTGTGGTGAGAATGTTTTTGCATGCGTATTTCGTGTTATTACATAATTGTATGCAATTATATTATAATTGTGTTTCTCACCATTCTGCTGTTTTGAATGCTCTACGAGGCATTGCAGATTAGATGCTGGAGGTCTTTTTGTGAAGATTATGTCTTCATTCTTTTGTCGGTCGGCTCTGGTATGTGGTACCGGGTAGTCGGGGAGATCGTTATGTGATTATGTGTGTGTGTATATATATATATCTTTTTGGATTTTACATGTATGACTCTGTATATGACAGACAAACTTCTATGTTTATATATGAGATTTCAGTTGTAGATTTTTTGCTTTTATTCTGTATCTGAATTGTGGGTGTTAGGAACTGAGTTCCTCTGTTTATGTTGCTACCTGATTGTTGCATATCTATATGAGCAGGTTGTTATATTTCATTACTTTGATGTGACGCTCCCGTCTATGCCATGAATGTTTTAATTATACTCTGATTTTTTTTTGTTATCGTTTTAATTACTCGGGGTATAGATTGGGGGTGTCACAGGATCCCTGATGGAACTCATTGTGATTCCTCCAGTGAACGTTATATCCTGATTGAATCCCTGAACGGTTCACTGAGAGAGATGCCTCAAGGGATCATGTGATGATCTGGGTACTTGAGATGACATTGACGTAAGTCATTGTGGGTTAGTCACAGTGCGGCTGTGCAGGTTGTTAGTCACCGGCTGTTGCCCGTGCATGTGTAATCAAGATTGATTATAGTGGATTAAAACCTTGTGTTCAAGGCGAAATCACCTGAGGAGGGTGGACTGGATTAGCATTTGTGGTGAATCAGGATATATCATGTGTTCTTTACTCTTATGCTTAATGTTTTGTTTATGTTTCTATATTAAGTACAGAACCTTACATAAGCAAGTCAGAACCTTGCAGCTCTGATAAGCTTCCGCTCTGCAAGTTCTGAATGTTGCACACAGCGCTCAGACTCTCGTTGGTTCTTACGATTCATGCAAGGCAAGTCTGAATGTTACTTCACAAGTCAGAGTCTCTCAACGAACTCTGATGCTATCACAACGTCTTAACAACAAGAAGTTAAAAATTGTCAAAAGAGTAAATACACAATTCAAACCCCCCTTTCTTGTGTCTTTCTCCCACCTTCAAATAAGTCCCAAATTGTGTTATATTTGTGTGTAGTTTTGTGGCACTTATTGGCTTGTTTCAATTGAATCTCTTGTCAAAATCTCAAATTTTGTATGTATATATTGTGTAGTTTGCATTTTCATGTAAATATCTTTTAGTTTGAGCGATTTCTTCTAATTTTGTAGGTTTCCTTGCATGATTGAAGCATTGGGCACTTGATAGGCAAAAGCAAATCTTCAAGATGCAATTTTGGAAGGACATTTAGTCCCTGCTTGCACTTAGCGCCCTCCTGGCGTGCTTGGAGAGGCCCAGGCACTGGTGTTTACAATTTTGTTTGTAACCGCGCTTAGCGCCCCAGATCGCGCTCAGCACGAGTTATGGCGGTTTGCTTGTATTTTTTTCGTGAGCGCGCTAAGCGAGCTCTGCCCGGGCTTAGCGCGATTCCACTTTTTGAGATGCTATATATTCATTTCTTCATAGATTTTTTGGTATCACTTGGGACATTTTATACCCATTTGATAAAAAATCACTCTTTAGAGATATAGGCTTAGAAAACAACAATAGAAGTTGCATCTTGAAGATCAGGAGCTGGATCTGCATCAATCGTTGGGAAATTGCGGTAGATGGTTGTTCATCATCCTTCTTCTCTTTATATCTTTCTTGTTGGGATTGTATGTAAGTTTACTGTAAAAGTATGTATGTTTTATTGATCATGGCGTTTTGTATAATATATTCATGCGTTAGTATTCAATATTATCCTCGTTTACCTGTTTACTTTTGATTTGAACCGTGGTTGAGAAACACTTTTCGAATCTAGATTTTTGATAATCATCTGTTGGATTCTAAATTCTAGACATAGATTTAGATTTAACATTCATGTGAGTATCGAGTTTTAATGCTCCGTGTTGTTTGATAGGCTGAGAAATCGTCGATTAGACAATACGGTAGAACTCTCGCCAGCGTGTCAGACATGAACTATGATGTGAGCGATACGTGATGATATTGATAAGTGTTTAGATTGTGAGCGATACATGATGAAATTTGATCCTGATAAGCTCTCATATCTCTCTAAAGCCTTATATTTTTCTTTCATTCATTTTACATTTTACAACTTTAATACATAAGAACCCAAACCCAAGCTTAAGATCGTAGAGACCGTTGAACGGATTTGATGTCGCATCAATCCATGTGGATACGATAAAAACAGAATACTTATTTTTGCTTGCCGCTTTACCGCAACAAAAATAGTAAGGAGGGGATAGGAGGAGAGCAAATATTTTTAATTAAATGTTTTTGGTTCAAATTTTATGAAGGGAGAGGAGGGGAGTAAAACCCCTCCAAAACATACTTTTTGCGTCCCCAAAATCGGGGGGATTTTGAGGGGAATAGAGGGAATAAGAACTTTGATATTTAAAAAATATTACAGTTACTAAAATATCCTCATTTTTTATTTTAATATTTAAAAATTATTCATTTTCTTTCATGGCATTGCTTCTCTTTTGGGTGTTTTTTCTCTCTTACTTCCATCAATTTAGTATAATTGTTCTACACCTTCAATTTTTTTGTTATTTAATATAATTTATAATCACTTCATTTGTTTTTTTTTTGTTTTTTTATAGTTTTTATTTTTATACTTATTAATTTTTGGTCTTTTTTTATTTATTTTTGTTGTCCTATTATATTTTTTTATACCAAATTTTAAATCATTTATTTTATATTTTTGCCTATTACTTAACTATTTAAAAATTGTTAACAACACATAGTTTAACTTGTGTTGGAAATTTATATTGCGAATCAGTGTACTCAATTTTTATAACATTAGGTAGTAAGTTATAACTTTTTTGATCACTCAACAATATCAATTTTGTGTTTAATTATTTATGCATATGTTACTACAAAAAAATATTTATGAAATTTTCACTTTTTGAATTTCATATGACTTATATAAGATCATAAGGATAAAAATATAAATTATTAATAAAGTTTCTCCCCTCAATACGACCTATGAGCATTCGCGCTCGCAGAATGGTTGAACATAGTCGTCACCGAACTTTATATATTCCAAAGAAGGAAAGAGAAAATATTGATAAAATCATTAAAAGAAATAGAAAATGGTCGTCACAACCAAATTTGAGTTTGGGAGTCGATTACACAAAGGAGAATGTATTAGCACCCCTCACGTCCGTTGTACTCAACGAAAATCATTTAGTTAAATTTGCAATTAAATGTTAGCTTATGTCGTTTGTTTTCTTCGAGTGATAAAAAAGTTCAAAAGGAAAAGAAAAGGAGTCGCAAAAAGGTTTTTATTGGGTGCTTGACGAGATTGCGAGTCTCGCTCCTACGTATCCTTAGACATAATGAGGAATTCAGAGCAACGTAGTTTTGCGTAGAAAATTACGTATTGGTTGATTGATTTTATTGAACGAATGTCTAGATTGCGCTCTAGTGGTTAAACGTTGCTTGTGCTCGCAATTGGAGGCTCAAAACGTTTGTTTGTATCAGGTAGAATGAACTTAAAGAATGTTCTTTTTCAAAAGGTTTACGATCGCATGGGGGCGAAAAAATAGGTTTGATGTGTTAGAATGTTTTTGAATAGATGACGATTGCTCGAATGGTCGAATTAGAAAACTCGAATCCAAACAATCAGGGAAAAGTATAGTAGGCACTAGACCATTTACTTTTTCATTCTTTTAGTTATAAAAGGATTAGATATCGTCAAGGTGTTTTGAATAAACGCCGAATACTATAATGGTTGAGTTAGGTAACTCGTATTCAAGTATTCAGGTCAAAGAATAGTAGGCACTAGACCATTTCCTTTTTCGTCTAAGTTATTGTGAAAATAAGATTGTTTAAATTTTGATTATGAACGTGGTTTGAGATGAATCAGATTAGAAGTTTTTAATGGATGGCGATTGTTCGAATGGTCGAATTAGGCAAATCGTATCCAAACAATCAGGGAAAAGAATAGTAGACGCTAGGCTATTTCCTTTTTCATCATTTGTGAAAAGATATTTGAAAATGATTAGGTATTTTGAATAGACGACGAATACTAGAATGGTCGAGTTAGGCAACTCGTATTCAAGTACTCGGGGAAAAGAATAGTAGACACTAGAGCATTTCCTTTTTCATCCGATTTATTGTGAAAAAGATTTAATCGCGTTGTGAAAATACGTTTGGAGAAAAGTCGTGCAAAATAATCGAAAGAGTTAACACGCGAGGGTAAAAACGTAAAGATGCGAATTGTAATGAGAGGTTGCGAAACGAACATGGTCCGGAACTGTGGCATATTGATAACGCGAGGTCACAAATTCTCTCATAAGGCTGCTAGTTCTTTCGTAAGTCCACAAATTCTTTCGCAAGGCAACAAATTCTTTCGTATGGTCATGAATTCTTTCGTATGGTCGATTTAAACGTAATGACGTCAAAATGTCGTGTGCCAACATGAATCGAAAAACAAGTTGCTAACGCAAAGTGATGTCTTCGTAAAGAAATCGAAAAGTGATCGAAACATACCATAAAGAGGCGAGATCATAACAAAATGAAACTAAACATACACGAAGGCATATCGTAACACAATGGATTGTGCGAGATGCATTGTAATTATATAACACAATGTAACGACAACAAATTGCACGCATACACATCAACATGTTACATCAATATATTAAACAAAAATTCGGTAGAGTAACGACATATAAATTATGTCAAATCCGCGGATCATATTCGATTTACATAACTCAACTAAATGAAACAAAAATGCAGCAACACAACATATATTTCCATTGTTACAAATTATTATATCATAAAAAAACGCAGCGCAATCCAACCGAAAATCTCCTTCCTCTCTTCCCCCTCAACTGTACGCCGCCAAACTCCACCATCAACAAACCAACTTTGAATCCACTTTCTTCCAACAACACTCATCCTCTCTTTCTCTTCCGATCCACTTTTCAACCATAACACCCATCTTCTACCCTCTCCGCCACTATTACGTGACCGTCTCCTTCTGAACCAAACATATTTTTAATTGAAATCCATCTCTTCCCCTCCCCTCCCCTTCATTAAAATCCCTCCCTTCCCTCCTCCTCATTTGAACCAATTAGACCCTCAGTGTTTCATATAACTTAGGGAAAAAGTGGGATGCACCATCGAATTCTGAAAAATAATAAAAATACAGTTGTTGGAGATCGAACCCATGATCAATAAGTCTTTCAATTGAAAAAAAATGATATACTTTTTATGACACCCTTCGTTACTTTGCATAAAAAAATCAAGGTTAACTCCCATTTTTAACTGTGAACTTGTGTATATTCCAAATAAATTTTCCACATAAATTTAACTGACGCAGTATTAAAAATATTTTTTTAACACACATGACATTAAATAATTAAATAGGAGTACTATATTAACAAAAAAAAATCTTAATTTAAAATTTAATAGCGAAAACTCACGCATACTAAATACTAAAAATTGAATATTTAAGTATATAAGTCACAGTATATTATGTTTTTATAGCTTTTACCATGCGAGTTTATTCTAACATATAAGTGTTAACCAAATTTAAATTTTTAGTGAAACAATAGCATAGCACCACAACATAAATTCACTTGGTGCAAAACGTTACACATGTTAGGCTAATCTACTCACCTGGTAACCTTCCATACAAAGCCAAGAAATTTTCCACTTCGATCTACCAAATTCTCAATTTTAGAAAATCATCTAACCAACTCTTACATACTCATAATCCATGCATTTTACATGTTGCCATGAACCTCTAAATCACAATTTTCCATTATCGTATTGTGCTTCATTCTTCCATCATCAACCTTAATTCAAAGAAAACAAAAAAATAAAGTGAGTACACAATGTCAAGTTTTGATCCATACGCACATGCCGGCTTGAGTTTCAACCCCGACGGAAGCATGCACCGCGGCTTCCAAAAA
Organism: Lathyrus tuberosus; assembly: GCA_022829125.1. Lineage (NCBI taxonomy): Eukaryota > Viridiplantae > Streptophyta > Magnoliopsida > Fabales > Fabaceae > Lathyrus > Lathyrus tuberosus. The sequence continues at coordinate 2,318,244 of JALAZF010000153.1, forward strand.
CTCCAAACTGAGGCGAACCCCGAGCCTTCGCCCGGGATTTCAACGGTGTCCAAAGACATAACCATAGACAATGAAACCAATTTGTGGGTTCGTATTTTCCGGCCAACAAAGCTTCCTTCAAACGACACTAAGGTTGTGCGTATACCGATAATAATTTATTTTCATAGTGGTGGTTGGATAATCTTTAGCCCTTCCGATTCGGACATCCATAAAAAATGTTCCAACATATCTTCTGACATCCCTAGTATTGTTGTCTCCGTCGCGTATCGTCTCGCGCCAGAGAGTAGGCTTCCCGAACAATATCATGATGCCCGGAAAGCTATATTGTGGGTGAAAAATCAAATGACGGATGATGATGGCGAGCAGTGGCTGAGAGACTACGGCGATCCTTCGAGATGCTATCTTTATGGATGTGGTTCTGGTGGGAACATTGTGTTCAATACAGCCATGCATATTGAGGAAATGGACTTGGAGCCTCTCATGATTTGTGGCCTTATTATGAACCAACCTATGTTTTCTGGAGAGAAAAGGACTGCCTCAGAATTAAGGTCCATAAAATTTTATTTTTATTTATTTTATTTTATTTTATTTTTATCTTGGTTAATCTAAGTAGGGTTTTCGAAAACTTAAACAACTATGTTCACATTACATACTTTATATTATTGTTTTTTTTTTAAGGTTTGCGACGGACCAGACACTGCCCTTACCAGTGTTGGACATGATGTGGGATTTGGCATTGCCTAAAGAGACAGATCGTGACCATAGGTATAGCAATCCTATGGCGAAAGGGCCACATTTGGAAAATGTGAAGAAAATAGGAAGGTGTCTTGTTATTGGTTATGGTGGAGACATCATGCTTGATCGACAACAAGAGTTTGTGACTATGTTGGTCAGATGTGGGGTACAGGTTGAAGCTCGGTTTGATCCTGTTGGGTTTCATAATATTGATATGGTGGATCCTGCTAGGGCTAGTGCGGTTATGAGTATTGTAAAGGAGTTTATACTTTGAATTTTTTTTATAGCTAGTTTAATTAATTGGAATTGAACCCTTGAGATTATATAAGTATACACTTTTTTTTTTTTTTTTTTAATTTTGATTATCAAATGTAAAATGTAAGTTTGGTGGAATTTGAGTAGAATTGATTTTATAAAATTGATTCTAACTTAAAAGTAATAATTTGTAGTTTTTTAGTGTAAATATAACTTGACATTGTAGTTTAGTGTTAAACTCATTTTTATTTAACATAAATCATCATATATTTTACTCATTTTTAATTATAATCAATTTTATAAAATTAATTAATTCAAACTAAAATTCTCTCACTTCACAACCAAACATACAAAGAATCTTACTAACTTAATTGTACTATAATATATTTATTTTTCATGCGTGGTACTATGTCAAATAATTTGATCACTCACATTATACATGTATTTTTAATGTGGGGTTATTTCGAATATGAGAAATTGGTGTATTTTTCAAAATAGATTCATGATAGCAAGTTTATTGTGGATCATTTTACGGTTTTGATTTTTTAAAGTAAATTCTTAATTTTAGGTGTGTTAGCATTGAACTCCAAGCAAAGAGTTCAAGATATGATGTCTAGAACATTGTGTTCAATATCTTGCTTTCAGCAAAACATCACATAGCTGATTATGAATATTTATCAACACAAAACCAATAATGTCATTAATTGTTATAGATACGACGAATTCAGAATACAATCTCTTCCAAACTGAAATGCTTTATAAACTGTCTTTAACATAGATTGAAGATTATCTCATTAAATGCAATGTCGCGGCCGGCAAAAATATCGAGTCGCCATCATATTTTTTAAGGAAAATAAATGATAAATCTAAAATCCTAATCCTAAGGGTAGAAATTCATAAGGTTTGGGAGTCGGTTAAGTGAGGGAAAGGTGTTAGGCACCCATCACCTCCATTATACTCAATGGGATCCTCCTTAAGTTCTAGGGTATGTTTGTTTGTTATTTTAATGTTTAGCTTTTTATTTTTATTTACAAAAAATCCTATTATTATACAAAGAAGAGAAATTAATCCAAGAGGGGACCCTAAGTTTTATTATTATTATACTCGCTAGGGTTTATAACCCTATGCCTACGTACCTTCAATTTTGAAGGATCAAAGTAACCGTAGTTCACCTCCCATATCCCCCACCCCTATTCCTATTCCCATTCTAATCCTAATCCCAATCCTAATCCTTTATTTATACTCTCGGGTAAAGAGTCATATCCCTTAAAATCCTTTATCCATTATTTATCCTCTTGGATGAAGAGTTCTATCCCTGAAAATCCTATCCCTTGACCTATATTTATACTCTTGGAGCCTAAGAGTTTTATCCCCAAATCCCATCCCTTATTTATACTCTCGGAGGGAGAGTTTTATCCCTTAAAATCCTTATCCATTATTAATACGCTTGGATGAAGAGTTTTATCCCTAGAAATCCTATCCCTTGACCTATATTTATACTCTTGGAACCTAAGAGTTTTATCCCAAAATCTCATCCCTTATTTATACTCTCGGAGGGAGAGTTTTATCCCTTAAAATCCTTATCCATTATTTATACTCTTGGATGAAGAGTTCTATATATCCCTAAAAATCCTATCCCTTGGCCTATATTTATACTCTTGGAACCTAAGAGTTTTTTCCCCAAATCTCATCCCTTATTTATACTCTCGGAGGGAAAGTTTTATCCCTTAAAATCCTTATCCATTATTTATACTATTGAATGAAGAGTTCTATCCCTAAAAATCCTATCCATTGGCCTATATTTATACTCTTGGAACCTAAGAGTTTTATCCCCAAATTCCATCCCTTATTTATACTCTCGGAGGGAGAGTTTTATCCCTTAAAATCCTTATCCATTATTTATACTCTTGGATGAAGAGTTCTATCCCTAAAAATCCTATCCCTTGGCCTATATTTATACTCTTGGAACCTAAGAGTTTTATCCCTAAATTTCATTCCTTATTTATACTCCCGGAGGGAGAGTTTTATCCCTTAAAATCCTTATCCATTATTTATACTCTTGGATGAAAAGTTCTATCCCTAAAAATCATTTCCCTTGGCCTATAATTATACTCTTGAAACCTAAAAGTTTTATCCTCAAATCCCATCCCTTATTTATACTCTCGGAGGGAGAGTTTTATCCCTTAAAATCCATATCCATTATTTCTACTCTTGGATGAAGAGTTTTATCCCTAAAAATCCTATCCCTTAGCCTATATTTATACTCTTGGAACCTAAGAGTTTTATCCCAAAATTCCATCCCTTATTTATACTCTCGAAGGGAGAGTTTTATCCCTTAAAATCCTTATCTATTATTTATACTCTTGGAACCTAAGAGTTTTATCCCAAAATCCCATCCCTTATTTATACTCTTGAAGAGAGAGTTTTATCCCTTATATTTATCCCTTATCCCAAATTTTTATCCCAACTTATCCCTAAGAATTTATCCCTTTATAAACCCATATATTTTATCCCTTAATATTCCAAAATTTTATCCCTTAGACATCTCTTTTATCCCTTTAATCCTTAATAATATCCCTTAAATTCCTTAGGTCCTTTAAATTCCTTCAAATTTATTTAACAAAATAAATTAATTATAAAAAAAACGAACGTAAAATCCCCTTGATTTATTTCGAAAATTAACCAAGCACAATATTTTATAAAATCCCCATATGTTATCCCTTGGATTTTTCCTAAAATATCCCAAATTTATTTGTAAAAATTATCCCTTTATAAAAAATATATAAAACCACAAACTTTATCCCTATTTTTATTATGGAAAATAATCCCTTTAAATGTATTAAAAAAATTAATTATAAAAATCCTAAAAAACTTAAGTTTTTATCCCAAAAGGTTAATTTAAGGTAAATAATCTAAAAATAATCCTTAAATAAAATTCCTAAATTTATTTTGTATTTTCCCTATTCCATATTAATCATAATTATTATTATTATTTACATTAATCCCATGCTAAAATACAATAAACCCACCAACATAATTTAATCCCAACATAATATTTTAATAATCAAAATTAACCATATAATTTTCAATCCAAAAATATTTTCCATAAAAATCCAGATTAATTTAAACAAGAAAAAAAAACTCCTCTATTTTTAATATCCATTTTATAACAAAATAAATTACTTAATTTATTAATTTTAAAATCCCAAAGCAATTCCAAAAAAACCTAAACCAATAATTAAAATCCTTAATTATTTTTTACCCTAATAAACCCTAAATAAAATTCTTATCCCTAATTATCCCACTTATAAAAGTTTTTATCCCTATTTAAAAAACAAGTTATTTTAAATATAAAACCAACAATTAAAACCCCAAATCCCATATAAAAATCCAAAATAAAACTCTAAAATCCCTAATTATATTCCCCCTAATAATAACTCTAAATCCTATTTTAAATTCCCTAATTAATCACTTAACCCCTAATTAATAATTAAATTATGGAAATAATTTAATTAATTAAACTAAACCCCCGGGGGGTGCATTTTCCACTGAAAAAGTAATGGGCCTATGGGGGTGGGGGTGCTAATAGCGGTCTGGGCACAAGGCCCATCAGCTAAAGGACCCACAGTTCAGTCTGGGAGTCCAGGAGAGAGTCATCCAGTTGACTCTCTCTGGGGCGTTGGATCCATCTAACGGCCTTTGACCACGTTCTATGTAGAGCGTTAGATCTACATACCTGGTCACAGTAAGCTACATGGACGGTTGTGATGGAGGTCAAAGAAGGGTGTACGGTTAACCTACGCCTACGGAATGACCAAGGTCAAACGATCGGGTGGCCAACGAGAGGCCACGTGTTGAGATCCTTTGCACTGAGGGAGGGGGTATAAAGCCCCAAACCCTTCAGAAATGGATCATTTGATCCTTTCCTTCTCTCTCTAGCCCTCTCGCTCTCTCTAAGAGCTCTCTCCTCTCTCTACCTTCTCCTGCGCCGGTGAACCTCCGGCCGCCCCCAAACTACCATAATCCCCAGATTCTGGTTGATATTCAACCGGAAAATTCAAACCCTCATGAACCCTAACCCCCATTGAACCCAGATCTAACCTAGTTCTTTAGGGTTCACGAGGAACCCTAAGAACCCTAACCCCAAACCTTCATCCCAAACCCAGAAACCCCATCAACCCCAAGAACCCTAAGAACCCTAAGGGTTCTGCGAAGAACCCTAACCCTAACCCTAAAGAACCCTAACCCTAAACATAAAATAAACCCAGATTTCTCCTAAACCTACACGGATTCAACCTACATCACAGATTCACAACAATAACATAATAATAGTACACGAACCAAAAGCTAAGTGATTTGTGTTTACCTCCCCTGTCGTGTCCAATACTAAGCTGCTTTCCTTCCCTTCTTTCTCTTTTTTTGATTTCTAATCCTCTGTTCTCTTTGTTTGTAGGTGGTTCGAGCTCAAGGATTATAGGGTTCTAGTGATGAACCCTAGTCCTTTGTTCGCAAGAGCTTTAAGTGGAGGTTTCAAGGGATTCGCAGTAGCCTTTAGCCTATGGTCCCCTTTTTCTTCTGTTAATTAGTTAGTTTATATAATATATAATATTAGGTCAGAAATTAATTAGGTTGATTTTGTTTAGGAAAGTTTGAATTCACTCTGATGTAAATTTCTGATGTTTTGATTTCATTTCATTTCTAGAATTAGGGTTTGATTTTTTTGTATAATTCGATTGTCAAATTAATGAAGATAAATATTATTGATTTTCTGTTTTAAAATTAGATTCATTTTGATCTGCTTCTAACTCCTCCGCGCGCCAAAGTAGGGTTTTGGATTGGGGAAGGAGAAGACCTCCTTCTAGTCAACAAACTTGACCGTGAATAAAATTAAAAATAAATAATAAAACAATAATAATAATATTGAAAATAAAATGAAACCGGTCTCTCTCCTAATCACAATAATACAATAATTAGTCCTTAAATTAAAATCCTAAACTAAAATCTTAATAAAACTCGCCCCTGTATAACTAATTTAAACATAATACTCTCCTAAAATAACTTAGACCTATTAATAAATTCTTAAAATAAAGGGAATATTTTGGTTAACTCTAATGACCCATTACCCTTAAGTTTAATAATTCAATTAAAATTAAGAGATTAAACAACTAATAATAATTGATACTAACATAATTAATCCTTAATACCTTGATAAAAATTAACCCCTAAATAATAAAAAAAAATCCTTTAATATAAACCTATATATATTTCTAAGGAAAATTAATTTAAACCATATCCTAAAAGAAAAATTCTATCTACCCTTTATAAATTAATAGACTAATAAAAAAAATAAATTAAAATGATTAAATTTGCTAATAAACCCAATAATGTTAATTCCAAAAATAAATAATATCCTAAAAAAATCCAAACTCCAAAATAAAAACCCTTATACAAATTAAATTAGAAATGGGCCTAAAAGTGCTAAGAGGCCCATACTGATATGTGTTAGAGACTCCCACATCTAAACAACACCCCTGATAGCATGTAATCCCAAAATAGAAATAGTTTTCTAAAAAAAGCCTGTAAATTGCTGGTCAAAATTTAGGGTGCTACATGCACATATAAATCTTGTAATTAAAACAAATCCTATTAAATCTCTTCATAGAATCTTTATTTAATTAAATCTTTAATCAATATCTTTTGCAGATCAATTTCAGCACAATCTTGAATTAAATAAAATTGAACTGAATCTTCCTTCAAGGCATATCTAATTAAACATTTTCTTCAATGCAAATTCAATCAAATATTTTTCGATTAAATCAAATCCAAATCTTTTGATTAAATCAAATCCAAATCTTTTGATTAAATCATATCTAATTAAATCTTCTTCACAATTATAAATTTTGATTTAATGAAATCTTTTTCCAAACTGATTTGGATTAACATACTTCTTCTAAAAGTAATCTTCTGATCATACTCAAATTGAAACAAATTTTCTAACCAAATGCTGAAGCAATCCTATAACACAAACTGAATAGTGCGCACGCTAGGATGTCATACATCATGTTTATAATATATTGCTCAACATGTTGCTTACACAAGTTTGTCAATCAAATCTTTCTTTCAAAACAATTTTAGTCAAATCTTGGACTGAACAAACTTGAACCGAATCTTGTAATAACCTCTCAAATCAAACAGAGAATTAAATGAGCCAAGATGTGCTCAACAACTTTCGAGACATCTTGTTTTCCATTTTTTCTATATAAATTAGTCAATCCAGATGTAATAATGATCTTCTCCCTTTGGCTATTTTTTTTTTACGAAAAACACAGATTAAACACCTCCACCATATAAGTACACAAAGAATATCCTCAAAATATAAGTGTCCCTTTTTCTCCCCATATTTTCCTCAAAAGAGATATAAGCAACATTCTTTCTTGCATATCGTCATATAACATCTCCCCCAAATTCCCTCAAAATGGGAAAAAGTACCATAAAACAAGAACACAAGATCAAATACACCACATATCAGAGATGAACATTAAAATTGCAGTGGCAGTAGAAGCATATTAAGATTTGGGAGACCATGCATACCCTTTTTTAATAAGACGGAACTATGTCTCTCATGAATCAAAGCCTTTGAGAATATGACTTCTCATAAGATCATATAACATTTCTTCATTAAAAACCAAATTAATTTTATCAGTAAGAGCAATAATGTGTATCACAATGTTAGGGACATGTTTCTCAACAATCAAATTGTAACTCAAAGACAACACACTTGGGGAAACACCAATCTCATTATCATAAGTAACCATGTCTTCCTTTTGAGCACTCAAAATACTAGAGATTAAAGAAGGAACACCACTAGGTAGATGAACGGCACGAGACTCAACATATTTAACAAATTGATAAAGACAATATTCTTCATATTCCAAGGAAGCATGAGTTCCTACCTGGTACAAAAAATTAATGATGCAACATCAGATCATCTGATTGCATACTTAGTATTTTAATACAACCTTTATAAACAAATTTTCTAACTGTGGATATGACAATGATTTACTTCAGATCCTTAACTTCATGGATAAGTTCCTTGAGAATGTGACTTTTCCTCGGCCCAAACATAGATGCCATATTATGGATATCATCATCCCCGTCTAAACCATATTCATTAATAACATGAACATTGGGAAGACTAATGTCAGGGACATGTTTCCCAGAAAAAACTTTGTAACAGAAATTCAGCAACCCAAGATCAATACCACTGTTCTTTACACCACATATTAAAGAGAGGAAACCATTAGGAAGTTTGTCCACAAATTTATTCACCAACTTAGATCCAACATTCAACATTGCTTTCAACAACCGAACATCACTAAAAAACTTCATAATTTAAATGTACTTTGGTGCTTCAACATAGAGTTCATTATCAACGACCATCATCCTATTGTAAACAAAATTTCATTTAATTGTACTTTCTTCAGAATCAAATGGAACAGATGGAGAGTTTTGGGAATTGTTAAGAGTCCCACATCGGACAATATATGGCATGAACATGTGTTTATAAGTGGGGGTAATCCTCACTCTTCCAACCGGTTTTGTAGGGTTGAGTTAGGCCCAACCACATTTCTTAACAGGAATCTTATTTCCTTTAATAGAAATTACAACATTTATAACACCCTTTACATCATGTTGATTAATCTTCACATTGTCATCTATGTCATGAAATATGTGTTTGACAATTTCCTTAACATTACGCTCTATAATGCTTAGGACATTCTTCTTTCCTTTTCTGGGTATTTTTTCAAAATAAAAAATCATTAACACCTTCACTTAAAAAATCATCCTCATTAACATTTTCATTAACATCTTTACTGATATCTTTAGTTACATCTTTACATACATTAATGTTATAACCAACCTCATTAGGTTCAAAGTGAGTGGGGACATTATGCCTGGGGTTATCAGAACCAGTTTCAGAGGTGTGAACCTTAATATTCATAATAACATCAATCACATTCTTAAGATTATAATTATCACAGTCATTAAAGGAATTTATTGCATCAATAACAACTTAATTGTTGTAAACATTAACAATATTAGTAGCATATAAGATAAACATTTCAGAGGTTTTGCTTTGAGTTATAGACTTACCATTGACTTTTTCTTTAATCGTTATGCCTTTCATATGAACTCCGTTAGTTTTCATAACTACAACATCCTTTTCATGCTTTTCTATGTCTTGTTTGTAATACCATAACTATTCAGCCATTTCATTGTTCATATCATGCTTTCAAATTTACTCCAGAACTTTACAGAGAAAATTGCAGATTCAGAAATTGGTTTGAAGTATGGAAGCGAAAACAGAAAAAATGTGGTCTTTTGAAAATTTAAGCACAGTAAATAGTTGTCATAGTATAATGTCATGACATCATGTAACACATCTTTGATAATTTCGTTACTCCACAACGGTTGAGCGCAACTACTTCAAGCAATAATATACTCTACTTCTTGTTCATCTTTAGAGAGCTTGGCATGAGTGACAATAGGTGCACATTTTTTCCTACCATTTTCCAACCCAAATTTCTTCACAATGTTTCTGGCATACTTACATTTGGAAACAAAGATGTCATCCTTCAATTGCTTCACTTGAAAACTAAGAAAGTGGGTAAGTTCTATTACCATGCTCATCTAGAATTCAGTTTGCATTTGTTGAACAAGATGATCTAACATCTTACTTGACATCATTCATAACACAATGTCGTCAACATAAATCTGAACTATCATAAGTGTTTCATTGTCTTTCATAATGACACCCTTCATTCTATTGACATCATTACTAACATCCTGACTGACTTTCTTCCAAGTGCTTATTGAGGAAGGAACTTTTCACATCCCAATGGATGAGTTTGGACATAAGAAGACAAAACAATCCTAGTATTAACCCGATAGCTTCAAGACGGTTAATAAAAGTAAAAGCTCCATCAAAGTAAATCTCTTTGATTTGATCATAGTCTTGAGCTATAGTCGTGCCTTCTTTTTAATAACAATCTCATTACTTTTCTGGTTCAGGGGCATCTCTACATCAGTCAAATTATTATTAACATCTTCCTCTATATCTTCTAATGCAGGAGCCTTCTTTCTTTTTGTTGCATATTTTCTTTTAACCACAGAAATTTCAGCTACAATTTTCTTTACTTCAGCTGATTGTAAGTTGTTCCCTATGTTGTCAGCCACAAATTGCTCAAGATTATGACTAGTGAGATTAGAGTATTCATCTTCATGGGGAGTCACTTTAGTTTTGAAATCATTAACAAAAATTTTATGAATTCCATCATATATTTTGTTTACTTGTTAAACATTGTATACACCCTCCTATTAATGGAACACCCCAGAAATATGCCTTCATCACTACTTGTCGTGTCTTCACCTAATGTCTCAACATCAACATCTCAAACAACAAGTTGAGGAGATAATGTACCAGTAGCCTTTGGATTCATCATTTAATTAAGGGTTTCAATCACACCTTCTATAGTATTGGATGTAGCGATTATTTCATGTAGTGCTTTAGCTTTCTCCTCAGGAACCTTGAAAAGATGGCTTCTTACAGGCCCATACATGGGCGAGACATCAAGAATATTTCTAGAAGCCATATCTGATTCATCGAAATGTGCAATAATGTAAAGAACAATTCCTAAGACACGTTCCCCGACAAACATTTTATAAATTAAATTCAACAGACTAAGAGGAACAAAAATTTCATCTTCAGCATATACATTATCATGGTTTTTAAAAATCAAAATTCTAGAAATTATAGAAGGAAACCCAATAAGCAGTTCTATGGCATAATGTGTTACTTTCTCCATTTCTTGCAAGGTATGTTTCTTCCCTTTAAAAATACCAATTTATTGGGGGAGAGATGGGAGTAGAAAACTCATGAGCAATCCCTTTAGTAGTGCAAAAAAAGTGGGAGTTGGAATTCTTAAATTCTCTGGCATGTTGGCATCGAATGCAAATTATCTTGCCAATTCCTTCTCCGTTTTCTTGTTGTAAACGAAATCAAAGAGCTTAAAAAATAGAGAGGGTATTACATTTCTCATGAATAAACTCAATTATGGAGTAGTAATCATCATATTCAAAGATATATCTTTTTCCTCCAAAGCTCTCATCTTGCATTCGTCTAATAAGATTCATATGAAGTAATTTTAGACCACGAGTAGAGGTAAGATGTTGAAACTTCTTATATGACATCTTAGCTTTCTTCCCAACTTGACAGTCGTCGTAAATTTTACCTTCTTCAATTTTGAGATCAGACATACAAATGACATATTTCTCTGCAATAAGGTTCCTCGTACTCCCAAGCTTTATGTGCCATAGCTTAGTTTATGTATCTACAAAGTCATCCATGATGCCATTAACATGATCTTCAACATTCGTCACTATAGTGTCAGCAACACTCATCTTCATCTTTACGAATTAATTTATTTTTGCGATATGTTTATTGTTTTTCTCAACACTTTTATAGATATGACAAGTATGAGGTTGGCTCTTCTCATAAAGTGGCCACATGTAGAAATTCTCTTAAGATCTGGCATCCTTCATTATTTGCTCTATATGTTTGCTAGTGACAACACATTCATAACAGTCTTGTAAGTCCTGTGGTTTTTGGATTGGCTACATTTTGGTAAAACAACATGTTATTAGCAAGATGTTAAACCAAATGTTCCGCCATGACAGTCATACATCATGTTCTGCATGATACTGTGACATGTTCCAAGACATGTTATACCAGATAGCTAGGGCATGTCTATTTTGGTATTTTTAGTGTGATTTTTGAGTGTGTTCTAATTCACACACGTGCATTTTTCATAGAAGTATATTGTGGGATTTTCTGTTATGACAGATTCTGTTACTTTTTATACAAAGGATCCTTAAGCCTTTTTAGGAAAGTTTTTATTTTGCTCCTATTATTGTGCAGGATGATTTGCAGCCATTTTATACTAATTGTTGCTATTTGTGCGGCTCAAGAAGCCCAAGTCTATTAGTTCTGAAGGGCATTTAAAGAGAAGACCTAACCCTATTGAAGTAGAGAACAACACGTGAAGAATTTGGAGAATAAGGATTAGTCGTGCTTTGGTTGGTCTTTAGGGTTTAGTGTGTTAATTGTATGTCACCCATGTATCTTCTGATGCATTGAGGTAGACTGATTGTTAATTGTTAATTGTTCACTCTAAAGATTTTAAGCAAGAGTGTATTGTTCTTACTTGAAGCTTTTAAGCAAAAGTAAATGCTGTACTTGGAAGTGTGTTTACTTCTACTTTGAGTTGTTGTTGAATTGTCACTGGGATTGTGACTAACTAGGAAGTGAGAGGGGGATCTCATATCTAGAGGTTGTCTAGGTAGAAGTTGCACAAGGTAGGTTAACAATTCTGGTGTTAATTTTACTTTCCTGTTCTTTAAATTTCTGCATATTTTTTTGAGTGATCAAGCTGTTTTGATCCCAATGTTATGACATCTGTCTCGACATATGGTATTTGCGAGCCATAATTTTAATCGGTATTAGAGCAGGTCACCCTATTCTATTTTTGGGTGAGTGTAGCGAGCGATTTTTGGACGTGGTTCTTAAGCACTATCGCTCTGGGGCACTACAGGTCAATTCATTTTTTATCCTATTGAAGCTGATGAAGGAAGGGAAATAGATGTCTCCAATTAACCCTGCTTGCATACTGAGTTTAAACAGATGACTGTTGGTTTATAGATGCGGTTTAGATTGTGGGCCTCTCTCTGCTTATTTTGCTAAGAATGAAATGACGGGACTATTTGTGAGGATGTTAGGACTGATGCTTTTCGATTGATGTGTGAAGGTACGAGATTTTGGGTTTTGGATTAGTGTGCCCGCTAAGATTTTTCAATCTTATGCCTACGTATTCCCGTTTAACGAAACAGGGAAATCAGAGCGATCGTAGTTCCTCCTATTCTACGGGAGGAAAAAGGTCGTTTTGGTGTCTTGTTCAAAGCCCAAGACGTGAAGCTAAAGGTGGTTTGTATCTTGTTTAAAGCCCAAGATATGAAGCTGAAGGGTCTATTTGTATCTTGTTCGAAGCCCAAGATGTGAAGCTAAAGGGTTTTGACTTTAGAGAGAATTCGTCATCTCTAGAGGGGGTCTGTTTGTCACAATTGTTGGGTGACTGATTATAAAGGAGAATTACTTTAACTAGGATATGTGAATCCAGCAATGCCATAATTTCCTTTATAGGGGATTTTTAACCTGAAGGAGAAGACTTTAACTCAGTTTAGAGCAATGCCATCTTTCCTTAGGAATTTCTCATGCTAAAAGAGGGACAGTGGCGTGGATGTAAATAATCCAGAGGCTTGCCGCTTACATCAATTAGATAGGGGAAAAGAGTTGTTGATGTTTGTATACTATGAACGAGGCACAGATTTTGATGCTAAAAGGTTGATTGACTCAACCCGGGTTTCCTTATACACAACCTAAGAGGAGGCTATTGACCCAACAAGAGGGTGTTTTTATGTGTCTCGTACGAAGCCCGAGAGAGAGGCTAAAAGGGTTGACTCAACAAGAGAGGGCTTTTGGTATGTGTCTTGTACGAAGCCCAAGACGGAGGCTAAAGGCGCTTGACTCAACAAGAGAGTCTTTGCACCTCGTACGAAGCCCGAGATGGAGGCTGAAAATGTTTGACTCAACAAGAGAGTCTTTTATACTCAACAAGAGAGTGTTTTTTTATCTCGTACGAAGCCCGAGATAGAGGTTAAAAGGGGGTTGACTCAACAAGAGAGCCTTTTATACTCAACAAGAGAGTGATTTTGTATCTCGTACGACGCCCGAGATGGAGGGTAAAAGGGTTTGACTCAACAAGAGAGTCTTTTATACTCAACAAGAGAGTATTTTTGTATCTCGTACGAAGCCCGAGATGGGGGCTAAAAGTGGTTGACTCAACAAGAGAGCCTTTTATACTCAACAAGAGAGTGATTTTGTATCTCGTATGAAGCCCGAGATAGAGGCTAAAAGGGATTGACTCAACAAGAGAGTCTTTTATACTCAACAAGAGAGTGTTTTTGTATCTCGTACGAAGCCCGAGATGGGGGCTAAAAGTGGTTGACTCAACAAGAGAGTCTTTTATACTCAACAAGAGAGTGCGAAAAGGTTAGCTCCGCTGGGGAGGATCATGGTACAAAGCCCAAGAGGAGGCTATTTATGTTAAGGGATGAAGGTCAACCCATTAACTGGTCTAACACTTGACTCAGAAAGACAGCTCTAGCAAATTGATGACTAGGTTCTGTTCCTATACTTGTAGAGGTCTCTGGGTCCTTGTACTAAGCCCAAGAGAAGGTATGAGAGCTTTTAAGAAGCCGAAGCGTCCTTGTACAACTCCCAAGAGGAGGCGGGGATGCTTTTAAGAAGCCTGCGGGTCCCCAAACCCTGAGAAGTTCAAGACATGCCATTCACCGAGAATAGATCAAGCCAGGAAAGTCCGAGAATTTGGAAGAAACTCAAGAGATGCCATTCACGGAGAAAAGATCATCTCTGGGGGGTAGAGTCTCTTTGACGATTTCTAAGGGTGACAGTCTGAGAAAGGGTTCACCGAGAATGCTGCCTTTCATGTCTCCATATTGTTTAACGCCAAGAGGAGGGAAGACTGTGTCTGGTAATCCTATGGGGATCTAGTTTTGTTTGTATTTAAGAGTGGGCTTTACCTAGTGCTAGACGTAGTTGCCGGGGAAAACTCTAAATATCTATACTAGTATTACACAGTGGATATTTGACGAGTATATAAAAGTTTGTGAAGGAATACTTATAGTGAGCAGCCCCAAATATACATTTATATATATATATATATATATATATATATATGAAAGCGGATAAAGAAAGCAGGTAAACATTTATTCGGTTGTAGAGCTTCCATGCTGTTTGGTTAGTTTGTTCAACAAAGAAAGCTTTGATAACAATATTATATTCAAAATCAAAGGAGAAAGTGCTTTGAAAAGATTGTTGGGGCTTACAGCTCAAGGAGAGGCCCAAGGTTTTATCAGTGATTGCATTGTTGTTTTGTATATTATACAGGGACTTATACAAGTGACTGAGGCCCAAAAAGGTTTTCTGTACAAGGGGATGGGTCTTACACTCTCTCAAGAGGCCCAAAGGGTTATTTTTGTACAAGTGGTGGAGCATACAGCTCAAGGAGAGGCCTAAAAGTTTTGTTTTAAAAGGCGGCGATCGCGCCGAACTTTTTGATGGTATCGGGACTTATACAATAAGTGAGGCCCAAATTATTTTGGTTTTCAAAAAGGGTTGGGTCTTACACTCTACTAGAAGCCCAATGATTTTTAAAGAATGGGGCTTATAACACAAGGGTAGGCCCAAGGGTTTGATTTTTGAACTGGCGATCGCGCCGATATTTTCTTTTAACGCAGAGGGACTTATAGAATATCTGAGGCCCAAAATTGTTTTGGTTAAAAGGGGATTGGGTCTTACACTCTATTAGAGGCCCAAAGTGTTTAAAAATTTTGTTTGAGTGAAAATCAAGGAAACCCTAAATTTGTTTTCTTTTAAAAGTAAATATTTAAAGAAAATCAAATAAAAATGATAAAAATACCAAATAAGTTTGAATAAACCACTTGTGATTTTTGTTGAGGGTTTGAAAAATGAGGTTTTTATCACAAGATAAATTAAAACTCATTTAGTTTTGATTTTCATAGTAAATATTCACTTTTAAATGCTTAAAAACAATTAAAAAGGAATTTATTCACAAAAATACTAATTATATTAAATAACTAATATAAATTTAATTTTTTTGTGGAATAAAATATTTCAACATTTTTGTGATTTTTTGCAAAAAGAACCAATAAAAAATAATTAAAATTGAGGGAGTTATTAATTTTTCAAACCATTAAAAATAATAAGAAAAACAATAAAAAAGTGGAGAAAATAGAAAAAATAGGATCTGGAGCGAGGGGGATTCGAACCCCAAAAGTGGAGAAAATAGAAAAAATAGGATCTGGAGCGAGGGGGATTCGAACCCCAAACCTCATGTGTATAGGGCATGCGTCTTACCACTGGGGTGGTGATACATCCGTTGATTGAAATACAACCACAAATATACAAGGCTTGCCTTGTTTTTGGCCTGGCCCAAGGCAAGGCAAGGCAAGATTTTGGTTGAAAACGTGAAGGCCATAACTTTCTCATTTCTCCATGGATTGGGACAAAATTTAGGTCTATCCTGTCTAGAATTTCACAAGGAATCCAATGGTGGTGGTATTTTTTTTTCAGATCATGCTCCTATTGAAAAACCCGATAGTGGTTTTGAAATAGGCCATGATTTGCATTTTCTATGCCATCTCTTGGTACAAGCATGAATTACATGATAAATTGGTGCAAACACAACACATATAACATGTATAAGAGATGCATGATAAGTGGATATCAAAAGAAAGCATGGTTCAAAGAATCCAAGTTGTGATGCTTACCTCTTTTTGGAGCTTTTGTGCAATCTGCCAAGCCACTTGTTCCAGAAATGATTTGATGCTTTGAACAACCTCAAATGATCTATTATAAGCTTTTAGGATGGTTGGAATCAGCTGGAAACCTCAGGAACAAGTTTGAGATTTTTCTTACAAAAAGGGCAAAAGTGACCAAAATAACAACTCTCTCAAATGGAGTTCCAGATGTGTGGAACCATTTGGAACAGTTCAAGGATATTATTTGGAGTGTGTTTGAGGTTTTATCTAGGTTGGAAAGTGACTGAATCAAGACATGACTTGGAAAATGCACAAAAGTACTATTTTGAGGTTTTGAGAAGTGACTTTGTGATTTTGGTGTTACAGGTCACTTGTGAGAGTTTGGACAGCTTAAATATGATATATTGGATGTGTTTGGATCATAAGCTGTGGTGGAATTTCTCTCTAACTCAAAAACTCAGAGTTACCTTGCTAAAGAAGGCATTTTTGCTAAGAGAAAGAGATTTTGAGGAAAGCAAGTGTTGTAGTGCTTTGGTGTACTCAAACTGAACACAATTGAGCTCTATTTATAGTAGAGCAAGTTTGTTTTGGCTGCAATAGTGAATGGCAACTGTAGCAGAGGTTTGGCCAATGCTGAGCAATGAAAATCCAAGTCTCCTCTAGGCATTGACTAGAGGTTAGGGCACAGGCTGCTGGTCCCCTTGGTCTTGGATAAGTCTTGACTGAATTCAGTTGGAAATGGCTCAGTCCATGCCACCTTGGTGCATCCATTGAATGCTCCAATCCAAAATTGGAGTCTTGTCCCTCTATTAGGCATTTCTAGGTTTGGCATGCTATTTTTGGTTCCAAAGACTTGGGAGGCTTGGGATCAGAGTTGGTTCCTCCTTGGTCCCCCCTTGAGGTGTTCAGATGGATAGAGTTGCTTGCCCTTTGCAAAATTTGAGCAAATCGAGCAAAACTCCAAAATCTGCCTTGCCATGACAGTTTGCAGCAAGGCATATTGGCATTGTCATATCTCATGGCTCAAATGGACTTTGATGGAGTTCTTGGCCATTTTGGAAAGCCCTCATATGATACAACAACTGTTTGATCATAATTGGTTTTGATACTTTTTGGATCCAAGTGAAAAATTCCCCTACATTTGGAAAAAAGTAAGGCAGATTTTGACTTAGTGAAAATTTCACTAAGTGTTGGAAAAAAGTGACATTTTCACTTTTTGTGATATTGATCATTCCATAACTCAAAATCCATGATGAATTGGAATGAGGTGTAGTTGAAGCTTTTGTAGAGTGCCATGAGAGCTACAAATCCAGCTTTGAATGGGGAAAATGGCCTTGTGGTTTAGGAGTTATGATCCTCCAAAGTTGGTACCCTAGCCAGTTTGTTCCATAACTTAGAAAATTTTCTAAGTTTGTATGGTTACCCCTTTTACAAGTTATCTCACTTTTCTTGATTTTTCTTGATGAATGATGATTCCAATCACACATTAACATCATTTTAGGGTTAAAAAACCATAATTGTGAAAAATCTCAAAAAGTCAAAGTTTGACTTTTGTGCACAGTTGACTTTTTATCAGATGAATTCCAAACTGTGCGATCCTCTATGAAATCAAGTCCTTGACCTAAATCAAACTTGATGGATTGGTTTCATAGGTGTTATAGGGTGTATTGAATCATGTCCTAGGGTTTGGGAGCATGTCCTGGTCAAAAGTCAAAGATACAGTTGACTTTTCTCGCAAAACCCTAACTGTGGTTCAGATGAAACTGAAACTTGTTGCTCAAGCTTCTTGGATCAATCCATTATTGCAAATGGATCAATGTGGCTTATTAGAGACCCTCAAATCATTTCTTGAGGTATTGGCTCCTGTTTTGTCCCAATAGTCAACTTAGGGGCGAATTAGGTCAAGAAACCCTAATTCCTGATTTTTTTTGTGAATGCATCCCCTGAGGTTAAATTGACTTGATGATTGGGTCCATGATGTACCTTGGAGCATATTAGGTTAGGCTTTGAAGCATTGGCTCATTCCTAGAGGAAAATTTCCATCTGGAGGCCCTGGTCGACCAAAACCCTAATTTGGTGACACTGGCGATCTTGAGGCTTAATCCACTTAGAAGGGAGCAGCCTTATGCTTAATCCTTGGAGTGGGAGTCCTCTTGATCCATTGTGGATGTTTGAGAGGATAGACAAGTTGAAGATCATGTCATTCCTTGATTGATCCTTTGTCTAAGAGCTCTGAGAGGGCTTGAAACCCTAAGTATGATTGTAGTGGATGCTCAACAATTCTTGAGGAGATTGATGAGGCATAAAGGTACCTCCATATTGTGATGATGATTTGTACAATGATGGGAAATTTTAGTGGTCAAAATTTGGGGTATGACAGATGCCCCTATATAATCTTCTTGGACCCGAAGGTATGAATGACGAAGGTATTCGGGCATTCGGGGTGCAAGAGGATTAAATATCGGAATACCCGGAATTTTGATGGTGATTAAGAATGGTAGTTCACGCATCCTTCTTCTTTTGCTAAGCAATGATGCTCAGAAAACGTAAAAACTTCCCCTTAATCCTGGTCTTCAGCCAAGGAACTGGTCTAAGTTTCTGAAATAAACTTCCCCTCGATCCTGGTTTCCTACCAAGGAACTGGTCTTAGTTTGTTTTGAAATAAACTTTCTTGACAAGGGACGCTGTGTGTAGCGATTTTCCTCAAACTTCTCGCCGAATTTTCCTGGGGAGATGCCATTTGATGGTAAAAATTTTTGATGTCAGACTCGCTGGGGAACCCATCTGTCTGAGTTGTAGAGGTGTACAAACTTCTCTGTTGGAGATGCTATTTGTTGACTCTACTGGGGGAGAACGAGTCTCTTGAGAGACTGCCCTCGCTTGGAGATATTACATGATACTTTTCTCAGAGATCTTCTTGGAGAAATGCCATATGATGTGATCCAATTTTGAGGTGCCGATGACTTTGTAAACATTGACTTTCTGGAGAGAAGAACCAATGTGCTGTTGAGAGTCTTCGGTTAAGAGGCTTTCTCTGGGGATTTTCCTTAATCCGGGAAAGTGAAGATATCATCTTCAATGGCGAAGAGTGACATTTGTTGAATGTTTTCTCTGGTCTTTCAGAGGCTCAAGTTATCAAAGTGGTCGAGGACCGACCTCATCCCAGAAATAAACTGGAGGAGAGATTATTCAGACACGACGTTTCCTGACAAGGGAAGAACTGACAACTCGATTGTGAAGACTTTTATCACTAGGGGATAAGACTGACTAGAGTGATAGTGATGCAATATGAATGCGAATGTAAATCAATAATGCATGATGTATGTATGTTTATGCTGACAAAACTGGCGCGACATACAAACTGACGGATGAACACGACGGGATACTCGGCCACTGTGGGGGATGAAAGGTATCAATGGTTCACGATAGCAATTCTACCTTGCTTAGGAGAGATAGTCCCTGCGGGGACCACCGTTGGTCGGGCTTAGGAGGCAAGAGCTCCGTCGGGGATGTCGGACGGAATATTCGCATCTGACACAGTTGATCCTTCGTTCAGGCGTACTGGTTTAGAAGGAGTACTTTGATTCTGCACTTTGAAGCTCGCTTACTTCTGGAGAAGCGATTGATGTTCTTTCGATGTTCAACAGTCAAAAGAAATTGCCATCTTTATTTTAAAAGCAAAAAAAGTTTAACAAGTAAATTCATTTTTGTTTTATTTCAAGAATCGTTAATCATGATAAAAACTTTGTTCTGTAAAGCTAAAACAAATAAGAACTGCAAACAAAAGCACAAGGGCTCAAATTTTATTGATAGGATGGAAATCAACCAAACGCGTGATTCCATAGAGTATTTACAAAGTTAGAAAATGGTAATTTAAGGGAAAAGGGCTACATTGAAACATAACGACCACTATCCTTCTACCAACTTTGAATTCTGGGCATCCTGAGCTTCTGTCGAAGATGACCTTGACTGGAGTTTTTTGATGGATGGCAGGACTGCTACTAGGGGATTTTCCCCTGTTGGACGTAGTTACTTGCCATTATCCCTAACTTTTGCCTGGATTCTACTTTGAGATTTCCAATCCACCGGGATGATTTTTTTTATTATGTCTCTAATTTTTTCCTGGACCGCCCCTTTCGGGTTTTCAATCCACCGAGACATTTTTTTTTAGGTGAAGTATTTCTTGACTACATCAACATTTGTGGGGTAGGAAAATTCCTCTCCGTCCATGGTCGTAAGCCTCAAGGCACCGCCTGAGAAAGCTTTCTTGACCACATAAGGGCCGTCATAATTCGGAGTCCACTTGCCCCGAGAGTCAGTGAGAAATGATTGTATCTTCTTGAGCACGAGGTCTCCTTTTCTGAAGACACGAGGTAGAACCTTTTTGTCAAACGCCTTCTTCATTCTTTGCTGATACAACTGACCGTGGCATAGTGCCGTGATTCGCTTTTCCTCAATCAGATTTAGTTCGTCGTGCCGACTTTGGCACCATTCAACTTCTGTTAGCTTAGCTTCCATCAATACCCTGATTGACGGGATTTCTACTTCGATGGGGAGCAATGCTTCCATGCAATATACTAGAGAGAAAGGGGTTGCCCCTGTTGAAGTGCGGACAGATGTGCGATAACCGTGAAGAGAAAAGGGTAGCATCTCGTGCCAGTCTTTGTAGGTTACAACCGTCTTCTGAACAATCTTCTTGATGTTCTTGTTAGCCGCTTCTACTGCTCTGTTCATCTTAGGTCGGTAGGGAGATGAGTTATGGTGTTCGATTTTGAACTCTGCGCACAACTCCTTCATCATCTTGTTGTTCAAGTTGGATCCATTATCAGTAATGATCTGGCTAGGAACACCATAACGGCAGATGATATTTTTTTGGATAAATAGGACCACCACTTGTCGGGTTACATTGGCGTATGACGCTGCTTCGACCCACTTGGTGAAGTAGTCAATGGCTACCAGAATGAACCGATGTCCGTTTGAAGCCTTGGGTTCGATCATGCCAATCATGTCGATTCCCCATATAGAAAAGGCCATGGGGAAGAAAGAACTTTGAGATGCGTTGGCGGTACATGGATTTTTTCGGAGTATATCTGACACTTGTGATACCTCCTCATGTATTTGTAGCAGTCACATTCCATGGTCAACCAATAGTACCCTGCTCTCAGAATTTTTCTCGCCATTGTGTGTCCGTTGGCATGAGTGCCAAAGGATCCATCGTGAATTTCTTTTATCAGCATGTCTGCTTCTGGTCTGTCTACGTATCAGAGCAAGACCATGTCAAATTTTCTCTTATAAAGTGTATCACCGCTCAGAAAGAAGCTGCATGCTAGTCTTCTGAGGGTCTTTCTGTCTTTTCTGGACGCCCCAGGTGGGTAATCTTGTTTCTGAAGGAAGCATTTGATATCGTGATACCAAGGTTTGTCGTCTATGACTGCTTCAATCGTGAAGATGTAAGCGGACCTTTCAAGGCGCATTATGTCGATCTTAGGTAAGTCGTTCCATTGACCTACACTAATCATGGAAGAGAGGGTGGCTAATGCATCAGCCATGTGATTCTCTTCACGAGGGATATGATGAAACTTGATTCGGTTGAAGAAAGGTAACAACCTTCTCGCATAATCTTTGTAAGGAATCAATCTGGATTGGTATGTGTTCCAATCTACTTTGATCTGATTGATAACCAGGGCTGAGTTGCCATATACATCCAAGTTTTTGATCCTTAAGTCGATTGCTTCTTCGAGACCCATGATACAGGCTTCATATTCAGCCTCATTGTTTGTACACTTGAACGTAAGCCTGGCAGTGAAAGGAATGTGGGTACCCTGAGGGGTAACAATGATTGCCCCAATTCCGTTTCCATAATGATTGACAGCTCCGTCAAAGATTAGTCCCCATTGGGAACCTGGTTATGGCCCTTCACTAGGTAGTGGTTCATCGCAGTCTTTCATTTTTAAATACATGACATCTTTGTCTAGGAAGTCAAATTCGACTGATTCCTGATCGTCAATCGGTTGATGAGCCAAATGATCGGCTAAAATACTTCCCTTAACGGCTTTCTGAGCGTGATATTCTATGTCATATTCTGATAACAACATCTGCTAACGGGCGATTCTTCCCGTGAGAGCAGGTTTTTCAAAGACGTACTTGATTGGATCCATTTCTGAGATTAACCAAGTAGTGTGACGAATCATGTACTGGCGAAGACGTTTGGCTGCCCAAGCCAAAGCACAGTAAGTTTTCTCAAGCATAGTGTACCGAGTCTCGCAGTCGGTAAATTTCTTGCTCAAATAGTAAATGGAATACTCTTTTCTTTTGGTTTCGTCTTGTTGGCCAGGTACACAACCCATGGCGCCTTCCAAGACTGTTAGGTAGATGGTCTATGGTCTTCCTTCCACTGGAGGTGACAGGATTGGTGGACTCAACAGATACTCTTTGATGCTGTCGAATGCTTTTTGGAAATCTTCTATCCATACACAGCTCTGATTCTTTCTGAGTAATTTGAAGATTGGCGCGCATGTCGCGGTCATGAGAGATATGAATCTGGAAATATAATTCAGACGTCCCAAAAATCCTCGGACTTGTTTCTCAGTCTTTGGCGAAGGCATTTCTTGAATGGCCTTGACCTTTTCAGGATCAACCTCAAATCCTTTCTGGCTGACGATGAACCCTAAAAGTTTCCCTGAACGGACACCGAATGTGCACTTATTGGGATTCAAGCGAAGTTTGTATTTTCTCAACCGCTCGAATAGCTTTGACAGGTGGGTCACATGCTCCTCTTCTGTCTTAGATTTGGCAATCATGTCATCGACATATACCTCAATTTCCTTGTGTATCATGTCATGAAACAGAGTAGTCATGGCCCTTTGATAGGTTGCCCTGGCGTTCTTCAAACCAAATGGCATTACCTTGTAACAAAAGGTACCCCATGGGGTAATGAACAAAGTTTTCTCCATGTCTTTCGGCGCCATTTTTATCTGATTATAGCCCGAGAATCCATCCATGAAGGAGAAAACTTTGAACTTTGTTGTACTGTCTACCAGCATGTCAATGTGTGGTAAAGGAAAGTCGTCCTTTGGACTTGCTTTGTTCAGATCCCTGTAGTCGACACACATTCTGACTTTTCCGCCCTTTTTCGGTACGGGTACGATGTTGGCTAACCATTGAGGGTATTCTGACGTGGCGAGGAAACCCGCGTCAATCTGTTTCTGTACCTCCTCTTTGATTTTGATGGCCATATGTAACGCCCCGGTTTGTTTAATGGTATTTATTTATTTCATTTATGTGAATTTTGTGAAATGTGTGAGTTTATCGTATTTTACCTGCTAATTGAGTTAATTGGTTAATTTCCTTGATAGGTAAAATATTTACAATAAATTATAGTTTCTTTTCAACTTTTATTTCCCGAAAATATATTTCATCGTTGTTTATACTTTATCGCATTTTGTGAGCGTTTGGGAGATATTTGAGCGTAAGGGCAAAATGGTCATTTGATTAGTTAGATATTTATATAAAAAGAGAAATAGAGAGAAAAAGAGAGAAAGGAAAAGAAAAGAAAGAAAAGAGAAAGAGAAGAGAAGGAAAAAGAGAGAAGAGGAGAAAGAGGAAAAAGTGAAGAAACTCCGTTTCAATCGCGAATAATCGGGTAAGGGTGAGAAGTTTCGATTATATCTTGCTTGTATATGTATATGTGTATGTTTTCTTGGATTGTTTTGGTGATTTTCTCCTAGTTTTCATTTTAGGTTGAAATGATAGAAATGAATAGAAATCGATGTTTTCACGGTCGAAAGTCGGAATAAGTCGCGTAGTGGAGTCGAGTGATGTTAGGCCGTGATTTAGTACGATTGTTTGATTGAATTGGGTTGAATTTGTAACTTTTGCGTTTTTGATATATATCGATGTTTTTGTGCAAATTGATGTTGTGATCAAGTAAAAGTGTTTGGATATGTCTGGTAACATTGGTATAGGTTGATATTTAATCGGGAATGGTTGTTTGTGTGTTTTCGAGTGGTTTTGATCGAGTTTGGAATTGGGTTAAATTGATAAAATTATGTTTCAAAATATTTCAAAAGTGGAAAAATGTGTTGGATGGCTTTTTAATTATGAAAATATTGTAGTACGTTGAATTCTGAGATCGCAGCTTTTTACGGAATCGAAAACGGATGTCCGGAAGTCTTCAGACGGTGTTTTTAAGGCCAGTCTACGCAGGTAGAGCGCTTAGCGCGGGGGTCTACACGCTCAGCGCGGTCTGGGCAAAAATGAAAAATTTCCGAAACTTCAAAAATTCATAACTTTCAAACCGTAAGTCCGTTTTGACCCCCGTTCGAAGCGTTGGAAAGCTAATAAAATATTCTTTCTATTAAAAATGGTTTGGAGGGCAGTAGATGAATTATTTAAGTCGTGGTTTTGTAAAAGTGTTGGGTTGTCGGGTTTTTATCGCGTTAAATGCGTGCGGTTGGTGTTTTACTGTGTGTTGTGCTATTGTTATGTAACGTGGAGCTTTTATGTGGTTTATATGTTGTTGATGCATGTGATAATTATGTTGTTGTATGGTAAAATACATTGTTTGATTGAATATCAATGTATGTTGTTATGATGTTTTGTGGGATTGTTGTGGTTTGTATGATGTGGAAGCATGTGATAAGTTGTTGTAATTATTGTGGTTTGTGGATTATGATGGAATGCATTGTTTATGTGAAATTCAATGTTGTGATGATGGTTTGTGGCCTTATGGCAAATAAATGCATTGTGATGTGTTTGATTGTATATGCATGATTATGGATGTTGAAATGGTTCACATGGTTGTATATGTGTATACATTTGATTGTCATGAGTCATTGTATGCCAAGCATCATAATATGCATTCTTGTGATGTCGTGTGCCCTAGTGGGTGTGAGCGACGAATCGATTCCAGAGGGAATATGCTATAACGGTCGTGAGCCTTATATCGAGAGGACCTAAAGCGACATTATAGACGATCGTGAGCCTTATACAAAGAGGACCTAAAGCGATTGGATCGTGAGCCTTATACTGAGAGGACCTAAAGCGATCCATAAACGTCGTGAGCCTTATATTAAGAGGACCTAAAGCGACGGGGAACATCGTTTGCCCGACGGGGAGTTACACTAAGTAACAAGCGATGATTCCAATAGTTCCTAAGTGAACTGATGATGAGAATGATGGATGGATGGTATCGCATTTGCATAGAGTCGTTGTGTTGGTCTCTCTGCATTTGCATAAATCATGAATGGATTGATTATGTGTGGAAAATCATGAATGGATTGATTATGTGTTGAGTTTGTGATAACATTGGTGAATTGATGTGCATATGTGATAAATGCATTGATTGTGGATAATATGTTTTATGTATAGACATATGCTATGTGAAGTGGTGGTGTGTTTCCATATGTCATAACTTTGGTATGCATTATGTGTGAATATGTTATTATGTTGGTATAATTGATATATGTTATGTGTTTGGATTATGAGAAATATGTTATGTATCTGTGGCATGCAATAGGTATTAGTATGTGATGCTTGTGGTGAGAATAACTATGCATGTGAATTTTTATGTGTTTTTGCATATTATTATGCAATCTTGATTTAGTTGTTATTTCTCACCCTTCTGCTGTGGTTTGCTGCTCTATGAGGCAATTGCAGATTTGTGTCTTGGGGGCTTTTGTGCAGATTAGTTCTCCATCCTTTTGTCAGTCTGTCTGCTCTGATACGTAACACGGGAGTCGGGGAACGCTTTTGTTATATATGTATACATTTGTTGGATCTATATTGTATTACCTTTGTATGAATATTTTGATGTTATAAAATAATTTATTTTGTAAAACAAGTCAGTTATGGATCTTTCCGCTTTATTCCATAATTGAACTTTCCCTTTGTTGGAAAAAGTTTCCCTTTTAGGTTTATTCCACTTTGTGTTATGTATCAAATTTATGAGCAGGGATTGTGTTTTCTTTCTTTAAATGTGGCATCCTTGTTTCTGTCGAAAAAATAATTTTTTATTTACTCTGATTTAATTATGTATTATTTATTCGCGATGGGAATTGGGGTGTTACACCATGTCTGGGTGAGTCCGTCTCAACCTCTGTTTTACTGGCGGATATTCCGATTTCAATGGTAAATGATGTTCCACGATGCTGGTATCCAACTCGGGCATGTCCTGATAGGACCAAGCAAACACATTGGGAAATTCTCTGCGAAGCTTTGTCAAACTCTCTTTGGCAGTTGGACTGAGCAGTGCCCCAATCCTGATTTCTTTTCTCTCTTTTTCTGAACCCAAGTTAACCGTTTCCAACGGCTCTTTGTGAGGTTCAATGGACTTTTCCTCTAGTCTGAGTAATCGGGAGATCTCTTCTGGAATTTTGTCGTCAACTTCATCTTCAGCCCTAAATATCGGGAACTCAAAGTTGGGAGAAGGTGTAACACCCCCAATCTATCCACCCAATTAATTAAAGCAATAACAAATAATCAGAGTATAATCAAAACATTCATGGCATAGACGAAGGCGTCACATCAATTGAAACAAAATACAACAACCTGCTCATATAGATATGCAACAATTAGGTAGCAACGGAAACAGAGGAACTTAGTTCCTAACACCCACAATTCAGATACAGAATAAAAGCGGAAAATCTACAACTGAAATCTCATATATATATATATAACATAAAAGTTTGTCTGTCATACACAGAGTCATACATGTACAATCCAAAAAGAACATATACATATACACATAATCACAAACGATCTCCCCGACTACCCGGTGCTACATATCAGAGCCGACCGACAAAAGAATGAAGACCTAAGCTTCACAACAAGACCTCCAGCATCTAATCTGCAATGCCTCATAGAGCATTCAAAACAGCAGAAGAGTGAGAAACACAATTATAATATAATTGCATACAATTATATAATAACACAAAAATACACATGTAAAATATTCTCACCACAACTTACACCAGAATTCAAAAACAAAACAACACAAATCATATCTCATATATCTGTCACAAAGGCATATCACTCATGCACAATACATTTATCACCAACATATATATATATATATATATATATATATATATATATATATATATATATATATATATATATATATATTTCAACTCGTCAATTCCATTCACAATTCCACACAAAATCAATCCATTCATGATTTATGCAAATGCACAGAGACCGACACAACGACTCTATGCAATGCAATGTGGTACCGTTCCATCCATCATTCTCATTATTAGTTCACTCAGGAACTATTGGAATCATCGCTTGTTACTTAGTGTAACTCCCCGTCGGGCAAACGATGTTCCCCGTCTCTTTAGGTCCTCTTGGTATAAGGCTCACGGTGTTTATGGATCGCTTTAGGTCCTCTCGATATAAGGCTCACGATCCGATCTCTTTAGGTCCTCTTTGTATAAGGCTCACGATCGTCTATAACGTCGCTTTAGGTCCTCTCGGTATAAGGCTCACGACTGTTATAGCAGATTCCCTCTAGAATCGTTTCGTCGCCCACACTCACTAGGGCACACGACATCACAAGAATGCATATCATGATGCTTGGCATACAATGACTCATGACATTCAAATGCACACATATACACATCCATAATCATGCATATACAATCAAACACCACACAATGCATTTTCTCGCCCTTAGGCCACAAACCATCATCACAACATTTCATCACATCATATAACGTCACACAAGTCATACGATATATATCAAAAGCATATTGCATGATAACACATCAAATACACACAGTTACAACGGTAAAAGTCGACAAAACGACACGTTTCCAAATTCCCGACATAATTAAGTCAGCCACCAATCTCAAAAACCCCTTTTATAAGAAGGAACATTTCATAAGCTTTCCAATGGTACAAAGAACGTCCCGATCCGAGTTACGGATCAAAAGTTATGGAATTTAGAAATCAGATTTAATTTTTGAAGTTCCAGGTTGCACTAAGCGGGCTCCCCCCCCCCCCCCCCCCCCGCGCTGAGCGCGCTCCTCACTGCCTGGTGAGGTTGCGAATTGCGAAATCCATAAAAATGAACTCTTCGCAAATCCAACCCAAAAATCTTTTTTTTCATCCCAAATCAATTCCAACAGCAAAATAAGCATCAGCAATTGTTCATACACACAGTGTGATCATGCAATGCGATTTATATCGATTTCCGACCGTGAAAACATCGATTTCTACTCGTTTATCTCATTTCAACCTATATTTGAAAAACTAGCAAAAATTCCAACACACACATACATAATCATACGCAAACATAGAATAACCGAGTTTCGCACCCTTACCCGATTAATCGCGCTTTGAAGTGTCGTTTGAATCGGTTCCTAAACTTTCAAGTTTTCCTCTTTTTCCTCTTTTTCTTTCTCTTCTCCTTCTTCTCTTTCTTTTTCTCTCTATTTTTCCCTCTTTGTTTCTATTTTAATGAAAAACATAATATCTAACCAAGCCAAAAGACCAAAATACCCCTACACTCAAATATCTCGCAAACGCTCTCAAAACGTGATAAAACATAATCACGATGAAAAATAATATATTTCCAAATAAAAGTAAAAAATAAAATAATATAAAAACAAAAATAATTAAATCGACTCGATTAAATAAATCTAACAAAAAACTGGGGCGTTACAGAAGGCATCAGATCGTATGTTTCAACGGGGTTTAAAACAAGCAATCTGCATGACGTGATGATTTGTGTTTAGAAGAGATAGAGAAAATGCAAGTGTGTGCAGTGTATTTTTCTTTGAAAACTGCTTGTTTTTATTATTGAGTTATTTTTTAGGATTACCATTTTCTGAAAAGTGAAAAGAGAAAACAACAATTAATGCGGAAATTACAGAACGACATTATTTTATTTATGAACAAGTCGACTCTTGAAACTACAGCCCTATAAAACAAAACTCTGTCGCTTTGGGCAAAGCGAAGAGGGATAATTACAGAAAGCGAGCCCTATCAAAACATCTGTTTCACCTGGGCAGGGTGAAAGGTTAAAGACGACAGTTACTTAGACTTATGAACGATCTTCGGAACATCGACAGCAACCCATTGGCGGCGAACACCTCGGTGAATCACAAAGTCTGGTACTTTCCTTGATTTATCTTCAGAAATAACGTTGATTTCTGGTGGAGCAGGATCATTGGAATCTGTCTCTCAGGCAGAGTTGTTGTAGGAGGATTCCTCTATTGTATTTTGCATAGTATTTGTGCTCTCAGGCAAATCTCCCCATCCAGTTGGCTGGATGTCTTCGAGCCTGATATGAGAGCTTTCAGGAGCGGTGTATTTGACCATATAGTCAAATTTTCCACTTGGTTCTCCTAAGGCGTCCCACACTTCTTTGTAACTAGAGGAGTCATCCCTTTCGATGATGTTGACCTCAGGAAAAGCATAGTTGATGAATTCAAGTCCTGCAAACTTTGCAAATTCATCGTCGTGCTAGATATTTTGTGAATGACCCGAGTGTTGATCCCATGATATGGTGGGGACACAGGTATTCTGCTCAATGATGCTCAGCTGATTTTCATTGTTCAGCTGATTTTCTTGCCCCAAGTCTCCTGGGTACGGCTTCTAGATAGGCAGGCCATCCATTGGGCCATAATAGTCGTGGTCAAAGTTGTCCTTCATCGGAGTATCCTCCTCTAATGAGTTTGGTGGAGCACGGCATCCTTCCGGATCACAATCTTCGTATATCATTTCGACATCTGACCTTGGTATAAATCTCGGACTTTGTGCGGGATAGCAAAAGGGCGTAGGCACCTCTTCCTGAGACATATAACCGTCCTCGTTGAGATAGGACTTCCATTCCCCATCCGTATCGGAGGAATCTCCCTCGTTGATGGTATGGAATTCTTGATGCACTGGGTGAAGGAAACCTCCACTGTGGAAGAAGTCCTGAATGGGATGAAGACTTTCATCGTTAGCAGCTGTCTGGGTGCAGGTTGCAGAAAAACCAAGACCCTTCTTTGTTTTATTATCAGTAGGAATGATAAGCTGTCCCCATCCTTTTGCATTATTATTCTCGATCACTTCGAGAGCATCTCTGTATGAGGAAATTGAGGTTCCTTTCTCCAATTGATTCTCATTGCTCACCGACAGTGCTTGGAACTAAGTTCCAACAACCTCCTCAGGTTCTATACAAGTAGATAATGACAAGTTACTCACGAGCAAGGCTTGCTCCCCACAGACCGTGACAAGTTGATCATTCTTGACGAACTTCAGTTTCTGGTGAAGTGTCGAAGTGACTGCCCCAGCCTGGTGTATCCACGGTCTTCCTAATAAACAGTTGTACGCTGCCCGGACGTCCATGACCTGGAAAGTGATTAGGAAAGTGTGAGGACCAATAGTTATGGGAAGGTCGACTTCGTCGATAACTGCTTTCCGAGACCCGTCAAATGCTTTGACGATGACCTCACTGCCCCTCATCGGGGGTCCTTTGAATGATAGTCGCATTAGAGTGGACTTCGGCATAACGTTGATGGCCGATCCTGTGTCTACCAGTACACTGGCTAAAGCATCGTCCTGGCAGTTAACTGTGATATTGAGCGCCATGTTGTGGCTTTTGCCCCCCTCTATCAAATCCTCATCACTAAATCCTAAGTTGTTGCAGGAAGTGATGTTAGAGATGATGCTATCGAATTGTCGTATTGACACATCCTGTTCCACAAAGGCCTGCTCTAAAACTTTCTGTAGAGCCTCTCTGTGGGCTTCGGAACTGAGTAAAAGTGATAGCACTGAGATCTTTGAAGGAGTTTGTAACAGTTGGTCAACAATGTTGTATTCACTCCTTTGGATGAGCTTCAGCATCTCATCATTATTTTTCGAAAGGTCGGGATTACTGGATTGACCGACTGGTGGATCAGGAGCTTCTGTCGGAAGTTCCTTTTCTTTGTTAGGTTCTCCAACCCCTCGGTTGAAGATTCGACCGCTCCGTGTTACTCGACTGATGTCTGCAATATTCACGATGGAGGGCAATGGAATTTCCTTTCCATTCTCAATTGTTGTTGCACCATATTTTAAGGGATCGCCTTAGCTGATTCATACGGTAGCGGTCCCGGTAGATAGATAACTACAGGAGCCTTCTGATTTTTCTGACTGTCGTAATTAACTTCAATCAGTTCCTTGCTAAGAACTTTTGATTCGTCCAGTAGAGGGATGATGGCACAAACATCCTTGTTCCTCTCAGGGTCAGATATTACGACCAAGTCTCTGATTTGATCTGCGAAGTAGTCCGGCGTCCAGTCAACGGACCCCGAAGCTAGGTATGGGTGAATCTCCTTGCAATCCAACTGACTTTGAAGGACTGCTCGTACGAGGTAACATCCTTGGTTATTTTCCGAACAGACTCTACAACATTCAAAGTTGTGTGGTGGCACCTGGCCACGCCCGCTTTGAATGCAGTGTAACCTCACTAGATCTGTTTCCGTAGATCGGACATCCTGACTTCGTTGCCGAGTAGGGTTCCCATTAACCACACTGATTTGTTGCGTGCCTTCATCCATATAGATTGGAAGCCACCAGTGGTTTAACGAGTGTTGTAAAGTTCTTTGAACGAGAGCGCACCCTTGGTTACTCTCACAACATCCTTTACAGTTCTGGTAATCATGCGAAGTGAGAAAAACAAGTTGGACCTGCCTGGCATGTATCTCCACCAAGCTGGTATTCATCAGACGAATATCGAAGATTTGAATCATGTTGATCCAATAGGGATTCCTATCATGGTAGTCCTGGATCCATCCAAGATCCATCTGACGCTGGAGGGCCTCTTGTACAAAAGAGCATCCCTGTTTGTTTACCGAGCAATTCAGACAAGAATTATAATCGTGACGTGGCAGATTATAATATTGGCTTTGCCTTGAGTGCATTGCCACCAAGTTGACATTCATTGTACGGATGTCGTTGTGCTGAATGATGTTGGAATTCGTATAGGTCATGTTGACTCCACGAACTCGATGCTCTTGGATCCATCCGAGATCCAATTGTTCCTGTAGAGCCGATTGCACCACAGAACATCCTTGATTGTCTTTAGAGCAGATATCACACTGGTGATAATTATGAGGTGGCACATGGCCATACCCGCTCTGTCTACAATGTATCTTAACCAAGTTGGCCCTTAACAAGAGTACATCGTGAATTTGATAGGTGTTGTTAGACTCTCCCTCTATCAAATTGACTGCAGCTTTCTCGTGTTGAGGCAATGGGTTCGTGAGAACATTTGGATTCGTATCTTTGAAATATAAAACCCCGCTCCTAACAAGTTTTTGCACATCGAATTTGAAACTGAGACAGTTCTCGATGTTATGCCCTGGTCCTCCTTGATGGTAAGGACAAGTCTGATCCGCTTTGAACCAAAAAGGCAGATTTTATGGTACTGCGAAAGGAGGCCTGGTTTGGACGTGTCCCTTGACCAGTAATAACGAAAACAGTTATGCGTACAACACCGGTATAGGGTCAAACCCTGGTGGTCGTGTTGTACGGTTGTTGTTGTACGGTTGTTGTTGTACGGGGGACGAGCCTGCTAAAGAGACTGTTGTGTCCTTTGCTGATATTGTTGTTGATTCGGTTGGCTTTGCGCAACCTGAGGTTGATACGTAGGAACAGGCGCATGATTAATAGCAGGAGTTACCGCCGCTACTGGTTGATATCGCCGCCTTTGCTTTCCGAGAGAGATATTCCCAATATCCTGCTCTTTTTTCTTAGGGAGAGCACTACCGTATCATTTTGTACTACTTGATGATCCAGCGTCTTTAACTAAACGTCCTTCTCGGACTGCTTCCTCAAGACGAACTCCCATGCCCACCATATCGGTGAAGTCACTGGGCCTACTGGCGACCATTCTGTGGTAGTAAAATGAGCTTAAGGTCTTTAAGAAGATCTTTGTCATCTCCTTTTCCTCCAGAGGTGGAGAAATTTGAGCGGCAATTTCACGCCATCTCTGAGCGTACTCCTTAAAGGTTTCCTTGTCCTTTTGTGACATCGATCCGAGTTGATCTCTGTCCGGTGCCATGTCCAAATTGTATTTATATTGTTGAACGAAAGCAGCGCCAAGATCTCTGAATGTGCCGATCGTAGCGCGGTTTAAACCCATGTACCATTTTAATGCGGCACCGATTAAACTATCCTGAAAGTAGTGAATCAGTAGCTCCTGGTTCTTTGCCTGAGCTGACATTCGCCGAGCGTACATCACTAAATGACTCTGAGGGCAAGAGTTACCCTTGTATTTTTCAAAGTCGGGCACTTGGAACTTGTGTGGAACTTTCACATTGGGGACCAAGCAGAGGTCCGCGGCGTCCTTTCCAAATAGATCCTGCCCGCGAAGGGCTTGCAGTTCTTTCTGCATTTCCAGGAACTATTCCTGGAATTCATTCATTCTGTCGAACATGCTTTCATTTCCACCAGAAGGTATCTGGGGAATCTGTCCTTCCGGGACAGTGTGTACCAGGGGCGGTGGTATAGTCATTATGGCCAAGGCTCTCGGTGCCTCCCGAAGTTTGTAACCTTCAGGAGTTCCTGTCATGCCCCTGGCATCTTTGCTTTCCTGAAGTTTGTAACCTTCAGGCCCACCGGCTCCTGCTGTGGTGCCCTGATCCTTAGTGATCGGCGAAATATATCCTTCCGTGATATAGTTAAGTGGCATGTCCCAGGGGCAATCTTTCGGCATCTTGTACCTAGGATCATACTTCTCCACTATGGGCGTAGATGTGATCTCCGAGATCACAGTCCTTTGTTGTTGCATTTGAGTTTCTGCTAGAGCTTGCATGTCGTTATGAAGCTTTCTCAGATCCTCTTTCAGAGTGTCGATCTCTTCTCTCAACTCTCTATTCTCTTCCTCGAGATCATCCATCTTTTTCTGATGATTGGCCCGAGTATTGTATGAATGAGACAGTTTGACTCTAGAATCGAGACGCAAACGTGAGATTCGTAGGTAAGAAGAATGCGTTAAGTGAGAATGATGAGGGGTATGCAATGATTATTTTAATTGTATGTTTTTGTTTATTCAAAGTAAACTTCGACAATTAAATTGCCAATATCAAACAGTGGGGAAACCCCGTTTTATTGAATTCAAAGGATTGCGGAAATGGAAATACAGTAGATTACAAAGTGCTGAAAAAGGAAATCTAAACTAATGGATCCTGAGTCCTCTCTGAAGAGAGCTCAAGTGCTGATTCAGGTGCTTTCCTTTTCTTTGACCGGGGCTCTTGGACCGTTGTCGGGTTATCATTCCTTTTCCAAGTGAAAGGAGCGAGCAAATTCCTTTGGTCATCCTGATTTTCTACAACATGTTGCTCTAAAATCTCAATCAGAGCATCTTTTTCTCTTAACAGTTGCTGTATTTTCTTGCATTCCACATTGAGAATGCGATACTTGTTTCTTCAAGACCTCTTCTCCTGCTGAACTTTGCTGAGAGTAACCTGAAGCTTTTCCGTCTCAGACATGAAATAAAGGGCAGAGTCCCTTAATGGAAGAACTTCCTGACGAGGGTAAGGCATCCTCAGCTTGAGAGCTCTAGCTTGTACCCAGTGGAGATAAGGTTCCATCGAGACACAATCTGGTTTTCCTAGAGACTCTCGTCCTTTCCTGTGAATGTGTTTCCAAGCATGCACTATTTCCGTCTTTAGTGCCCTGTCATTTTCTCCTTCCATGAATAAAAGACCTTCCAGATGAGCATTTAGTGGGATGTGCCTCATCGGGTATCTGAATTGACGACAAACGAGAATTGGATGATAGTTGATTCCCCCCTTAGTTCCTATAAGGGGTACATTTGGGACATTTCCACAACGGTCAATGATCCTGATCCCGTCATAGATTTGATTGTACCAATCGATGTCAGAGTTGGTAAGATACATGATTCTCTGCGACCAACGTAAAGTATTCTTTTGATCCCAAAATGCAGCAGACTTGGGCAAATGGGAAGTGAACCATTTATAAAGCAAAGGTACACAGCACGTGATCATTCATCTGCTGTATAAATTCCTTAAGTGTACCGAATGATACGCATCTGCGAGTAAGGTCGGTACGGGGTTTCCAATCAGGAAAATCTTAATGGCGTTGATATCTACAAAGTTATCGATGTTGGGAAACAAAAATAACCCGTAGGTGAGCAAAACAAAGATGCTCTCGAAAGCGGCCATGTTTCCTATACTGGCAAAGTATAGAGCTTTCTTTGTCAAGAACTAGGCTGGCAAACCCTGGATGCCACCCTTAGTGGTCATCTGAGTCTTGACTTCTGACTCGTCCAAATAAATTGCTCTTGCAATGGTTTGATCCTTTGGAATTTCTTCCAGTCCAGAAAAGGGAGCTTGATCAGTAATATGTAAATCAGTCAGGTGAGAGTACTCCTCCAGCGTTGGTGCAAGCTAATAATCCAGGAATGTGAAACAGTGATAGACCGGATCGTAGAACTGGATTAACATGGACATGATTCCTTCAATTACGTGAACCCTTAACAAGGACAGCAGTCCTCCATACTTGGCTCTGAAAGCCTCATGGTTGGTGATCATTCTCGCCAAACCTCTCAAATCCTCTAACTTTGGAACCTTGAAGGTGTACTTATGAGTTTTCCTTCTACCGAAATCCATTAGCGCAATCTCCTTTCTCATACATTTGCAATCATTGTCTTAGTTTAATTTGAAAAAGAGAGACTAGAAGAGAAGATTTTCTTTGTCTTAATGTTTTTTAAATGTATGAATGCAACACACAAAAACATAGAAAAAACATGGGGTCAAAGAGTCGGTGTCATGAAGTCAAGGCTCTACCCCCCCCAAAGGTTTATACTGGTGATTTTTTGTACCTGTCTCTCAAAATCATTGATTCCCTTAGAGATACGGGAACCGTGCTAGGTGATGTATCTTAGAGCAATCTGAGATGAGGGTATTATCGCGTGACAATTATTTCCGATAGCTTCCGCAATACAAAATGGCTTAAGTCTGCTAAAAACCTCAGCTTCTCAGATAACCCAGTCGACCACACTACTTTCAACAACCGAAGTCCTATAGGCAATGTATCTGCAAAGGGAGTCTCCACTGAGTTTGATGGTTGATTGGGGGCTCTTAACTGGAATTCACTCCCAGTAAGATTACCCGCATTGCCATCACCTATCTTAGGTGTATACTCAATCTTTCCACATGCGGCATCAAACGCATTCCCATTAGCAGAAAAATAAACACAGATATCAATTAGGAAAAGCAGTATATATATTTATCTTAATCATCCTAGACCTCTAGTCTTATGATCCTATACAAACAATGACTCCCCAGTAGAGTCGTCATTTCTGTGACATGAATTTAGGGTTTCAACCAGAGAGATAAGAGGACAAAACCCAGCGTGGCCCCAAGGTGGGCGCCATTTTTCTGTAGCGAGCAATTTTTGGACGTGGTTCTTAAGCACTGTCACTCTGGGGTACTACAGGTCGATTCATTTTTTATCCTATTGAAGCTGATGAAGGAAGGGAAATAGATGTCTCCAATTAACCCTGCTTGCATACTGAGTTTAAACAGATGACTGTTGGTTTACAGATGCGGTTTAGATTATGGGCCTCTCTCTGCTTATTTTGCTAAGAATGAAATGACGGGACTATTTGTGAGGATGTTAGGACTGATGCTTTTCGATTAATGTGTGAAGGTACGGGATTTTGGGTTTTGGATTAGTGTGCTCGCTAAGATTTTTCAATCTTATGCCTACGTATTCCCGTTTAACGAAACAGGGAAATCAGAGCGATCATAGTTCCTCCTATTCTACGGGAGGAAAAAGGTCGTTTTGGTGTCTTGTTCAAAGCCCAAGACGTGAAGCTAAAGGTGGTTTGTATCTTGTTCAAAGCCCAAGATATGAAGCTGAAGGGTCTATTTGTATCTTGTTCGAAGCCCAAGATGTGAAGCTAAAGGGTTTTGACTTTAGAGAGAATTCGTCATCTCTAGAGGGGGTCTGTTTGTGACAACTGTTGGGTGACTAATTATAAATGAGAATTACTTTAACTGGGATATGTGAATCCAGCAATGCCATAATTTCCTTTATAAGGGATTTTTAACCTGAAGGAGAAGACTTTAACTCAGTTTAGAGCAATGCCATCTTTCCTTAGGAATTTCTCATGCTAAAAGAGGGACAGTGGCGTGGATGTAAATAGTCCAGAGGCTTGCCGCTTACAACAATTAGATGGGGGAAAAGAGTTGTTGATGTTTGTATATTGTGAACGAGGCACTGATTATGATGCTAAAAGGTTGATTGACTCAACCGGGGTTTCTTATACACAGCCTAAGAGGAGGCTATTGACCCAACAAGAGGGTGTTTTTATGTGTCTCGTACGAAGCCCGAGAGAGAGGCTAAAAGGGTTGACTCAACAAGAGAGTGCTTTTGGTATGTGTCTTGTATGAAGTCCAAGACGGAGGCTAAAGGCGCTTGACTTAACCAGAGAGTCTTTGCACCTCGTACGAAGCCCGAGATGGAGGCTGAAAATGTTTGACTCAACAAGAGAGTCTTTTATACTCAACAAGAGAGTGTTTTTGTATCTCGTACGAAGCCCGAGATGGAGGCTAAAAGGGGGTTGACTCAACAAGAGAGCCATTTATACTCAACAAGAGAGTGATTTTGTATCTCGTACGAAGCCCGAGATGGAGGCTAAAAGGGGTTGACTCAACAAGAGAGTCTTTTATACTCAACAAGAGAGTGTTTTTGTATCTCGTACGAAGCCCGATATGGGGGCTAAAAGTGGTTGACTCAACAAGCGAGCCTTTTATACTCAACAAGAGAGTGATTTTGTATCTCGTACGAAGCTCGAGATGGAGGCTAAAAGGGATTGACTCAACAAGAGAGTGTTTTTGTATCTCGTACGAAGCCGGAGATGGGGGCTAAAAGTGGTTGACTCAACAAGAGAGTCTTTTATACTCAACAAGAGAGTGCAAAAAGGTTAGCTCCACTGGGGAGGATCATTATACAAAGCCCAAGAGGAGGCTATTTATGTTAAGGGATGAAGGTCAACCCATTAACTGGTCTGACACTTGACTCAGAAAGACAGCTCTAGCAAATTGATGACTAGGTTCTGTTCCTATACCTGTAGAGGTCTCTGGGTCCTTGTACTAAGCCCAAGAGAAGGCATGAGAGCTTTTAAGAAGCCGAAGGGTCCTTGTACAATGCCCAAGAGGAGCCGGGGATGCTTTTAAGAAGCCTGTGGGTCCCCAAACCCCGAGAAGTTCAAGACATGCTATTCACCGAGAATAGATCAAGCCAGGAAAGTCTGAGAATTTGGAAGAAACTCAAGAGATGCCATTCACGGAGAAAAGATCATCTCTGGGGGGTAGAGTCTCTTTGATGATTTCTAAGGGTGACAGTCTGAGAAAGGGTTCACTGAGAATGCTGTCTTTCACGTCTCCATATTGTTTAACCCCAAGAGGAGGGAAGACTGTGTCTAGTAATCCTACGGGGATCTAGTTTTGTTTGTATTTAAGAGTGACCAACAGGGCTTTACCTTGTGCTAGACGTAGTTGTTGGGAAAAACTCTAAATAGCTAATTACACAGTGGATATTTGACGAGTATATAAAAGTTTGTGAAGGAAGACTTACAGTGAGCAGCCCCAAATATACAGTTATATATATATATATATATATATATATATATGAAAGCGGATAAAGAAAGTGGGTAAACACGTATTCGGTTGTAGAGCTTCCATGCTGTTTGGTTAGTTTGTTCAACAAATAAAGCTTTGATAACAATATTATATTCAAAATCAAAGGAGAAAGTGCTTTGAAAAGATAGTTGGGGCTTACAACTCAAGGAGAGGCCCAAGGTTTTATTAGTGATTGCACTGTTGTTTTGTATATTGTACAGGGACTTATACAGGTGACTGAGGCCCAAAAAGGTTTTCTGTACAAGGGGATGGGTCTTACACTCTCTCAAGAGGCCCAAAGGGTTATTTTTGTACAAGTGGTGGGGCTTACAGCTCAAGGAGAGGCCCAAAAGTTTTGTTTTAAAAGGCGACGATCGCGCCGAACTTTTTGATGGTATCGGGACTTATACAATAAGTGAGGCCCAAATTATTTTGGTTTTCAAAAAGGGTTGGGTCTTACACTCTACTAGAGGCCCAATGATTTTTAAAGAATGAGGCTTATAACACGAGGGTAGGCCCAAGGGTTTGATTTTTGAACTGGCGATCGCGCCGACATTTTCTTTTAACGCAGAGGGACTTATACAATATCTGAGGCCCAAAATTGTTTTGGTTAAAAGGGGATTGGGTCTTACACTCTATTAGAGGCCCAAAGTGTTTAAAAGTTTTGTTTGAGTGAAAATCAAGGAAACCGTAAATTTGTTTTCTTTTAAAAGTAAATATTTAAAGAAAATCAAATAAAAATGATAAAAATGCCAAATAATTTTGAATAAACCACTTGTGATTTTTGTTGAGGGTTTGAAAAATGAGGTTTTTATCACAAGATAAATTAAAACTCATTTAATTTTGATTTTCATAGTAAATATTCACTTTTAAATGCTTAAAAACAATTAAAAAGGAATTTATTCACAAAAATACTAATTATATTAAATAACTAATATAAATTTAATTTTTTTGTGGAATAAAATATTTCAACATTTTTGTGATTTTTTGCAAAAAGAACCAAAAAAAAATAATTAAAATTGAGGGAGTTATTAATTTTTCAAATCATTAAAAATAATAAGAAAAACAATAAAAAAAGTGGAGAAAATAGCAAAAAGAGGATCTGGGGCGAGTGGGATTTGAACCCCAGACCTCTTGTGTATAAGGCGCGCGTTTTACCACTGGGGCGGTGATACATCCGTTGATTGAAACACAACCACAAATATACAAGGCTTGCCTTGTTTTTGGCCTGGCCCAAGGCAAGGCAAGGCAAGATTTTGGTTGAAAACGTGAAGGCCATAACTTTCTCATTTCTCCATGGATTGAGACAAAATTTAGGTCTATCCTGCCTAGAATTTCCCGAGGAATCCAATGGTGGTGGTATTTTTTTTCAGATCATGCTCCTATTGAAAAACCCGATAGTGGTTTTGAAATAGGCCATGATTTGCATTTTCTATGCCATCTCTTGGTACAAACATTAATTACATGATAAATTGGTGCAAACACAACACATATAACATGTATAAGAGATGTATTATCAGTGGACATCAAAAGAAAGCATGGTTCAAAGAATCCAAGTTGTGATGCTTACCTCTTTTTGGAGCTTTTGTGCAATCTGCCAAGCCACTTATTCCAGAAATGATTTGATGCTTTGAACAACCTCAAATGATCTCTTAGAAGCTTTTAGTATGGTTGGAATCAGCTGGAAAACTCAGGAACAAGTTTGAGCTCTTTCTTGCAAAAGGGGCAAAAGTGACCAAAATAACAACTCTCTCAAATGGTGTTCCAGATGTGTGGAACCATTTGGGACAATTCAAGGATGATATTTGGAGTGTGTTTGAGGTTTTATCTGGTTTGGAAAGTGACTGAATCAAGACATGGCTTGAAAAATGCACAAATGTACTATTTTGAGGTTTTGAGAGGTGACTTTGTGATTTTGGTGTTACAGGTCACTTGTGAGAGTTTATACAACTTAGATATGATATATTAGATGTGGTTGGATCATAAGCTGTGGTGGAATTGCTCTCTAACTCAAAAACTCAGAGTTACCTTGCTAAAGAAGGAATTTTTGCTAAGAGAAAGAGATTTTGAGGAAAGCAAGTGTTGTAGTGCTTTGGTGTACTCAAACTGAACACAATGGAGCTCTATTTATAGTAGAGCAAGTTTGTTTTAGCTGCAATAGTGAATGGCAACTGCAGCAGAGGTTTGGCCAATGTTGAGCAATGAGAATCCAAGTCTCCTCTAGCCATTGACTAGAGGTTAGGGCACAGGCTGCTGGTCCCCTTGGTCTTGGATAAGTCTTGACTGAATTCAGTTGGAAATGGCTCAGTCCATGCCACCTTGGTGCATCCATTGAATGCTCCAATCCAAAATTGGAGTCTTGTCACTCTTTTAGGCATTTCTAGGTTTGGCATGCTATTTTTGGTTCCAAAGACTTGGGAGGCTTGGGATCAGAGATGGTTCCTCCTTGGTTCCCCCTTGAGGTGTTCAGATGGATAGAGTTGCTTTCCCTTTGCAAAAAATGATCAAATCGAGCAAAACTCCAAAATCTTCCTTGCCATGACAGTTTGCAGTAAGGCATATTGGCATTGTCATATCTCATGGCTCAAGTGGACTTTGATGGAGTTCTTGGCCATTTTGGAAAGCCCTCATATGATACAACAACTGTTTGATCATAATTGGTTTTGATACTTTTTGGATCCAAGTTAAAAATGCCCCTACATTTGGAAAAAAGTAAGGCAGATTCTGACTTAGTGAAAATTTCACTAAGTGTTGGAAAAAAGTGACATTTTCACTTTTTGTGATTTTGATCATTCCATAACTCAAAATCTATGATGAATTGGAATGAGGTGTAGTTGAAGCTTTTGTAGAGTACCATGAGAGCTACAAATCCAGCTTTGAATGGGGAAAAATGGCCTTGTGGTTTAGGAGTTATGATCCTCCAAAGTTGGTACCCTAGCCACTTTGTTCCATAACTTAGAAAAATTTCTAAGTTTTTATGGTTACCCCTTTTACAAGTTATCTCACTTTTCTTGATTTTTCTTGATGAATGATGATTCCAATCACACATCAACATCATTTTAGGGTTATAAAACCATAATTGTGAAAAATATCAAAAAGTCAAAGTTTGACTTTTGTGCACAGTTGACTTTTTATCAGATGAATTCCAAATTGTGCGGTCCTCTATGAAATCAAGTCCTTGACCTAAATAAAACTTAATGGAT
The DNA here is from genome assembly GCA_022829125.1 of Lathyrus tuberosus. Taxonomy (NCBI): domain Eukaryota; kingdom Viridiplantae; phylum Streptophyta; class Magnoliopsida; order Fabales; family Fabaceae; genus Lathyrus; species Lathyrus tuberosus. Next base: position 2,360,539 of record JALAZF010000153.1, read on the forward strand.
TGGTTTCATAGGTGTTATAGGGTGTATTGAATCATGTCCTAGGGTTTAAGAGCATGTCCTGGTCAAAAGTCAAAGATACAGTTGACTTTTCTCGCGAAACCCTAACTTTGGTTCAGATGAAATTGAAACTTGTTGCTCAAGCTTCTTGGATCAATCCATTTTGCAAATGGATCAATGTGGCTTATCAGAGACCCTCAAATCATGTCTTGAGGTCTTGGCTCCTGTTTTGTCCCAAAAGTCAACTTAGGGGCGAATTAGGTCAAGAAACCCTAATTCCTGATTTTTTTGTGAATGCATCCCCTGAGGTTAAATTGACTTGATGATTGGGTCCATGATGTCCCTTGGAGCATATTAGGTTATGCTTTGAAGCATTGGCTCATGCCCAGAGGAAAATTTCCATCTGGAGGCCCTGGTCGACCAAAACCCTAATTTGGTGACACTGGCGATCTTGAGGCTTAATCCACTTAGAAGGGAGCAGCCTTGTGCTTAATCCTTAGAGTGGGAGTCCTCTTGATCCATTGTGGATATTTTAGAGGCTATACAAGTTGAATATCATGTCATTCCTTGATTGATCCTTTGTCTAAGAGCTCTGAGAGGGCTTGAAACCCTAAGTCTGATTGTAGTGGATGCTCAACAATTCTTGAGGAGATTGATGAGGCATAAAGGTACCTCCCTATTGTGATGATGATTTGCACAATGATGGGAAATCTTAGTGGTAAAAATTTGGGGTATGACAGTGAGCTCCAAGGAGTATTTTTCTAGTACTATGGACATGGAAGAAGAGACCACCTCTTTTGAATGGATCCAATTATGAATGGTGGAGGGAACATATGACAGCCTTCCTAAAATCTATGGACAGCAGATCATGGAAAGTTGTCTTAGAAGGTTAGTATCACCCCATTGTGAAGGACAAGGATGTCAATGAGTCCTTGAAGCCAGAAAAAGACCTGTCAGAAGAGGAAGATGAATTAGCTCTTGGAAACTCCAAAGCCATGAATGCCATATTCAATGGAGTAGACAAGAATACTTTCAGGTTGATCAGTACCTGTATTGTGGCTAAAGAGGCTTCGGAAATCCTCAGGATAACTCATGAATGCACAACTAAAGAAAGGATGTTTGAAGAAAACCCGGTTAAAAAAATTCTCAGAACTCTACCTAAGAGATCTGATATGAAGGTGACAGCTACTGAAGAAGCTAAAGACATTAGCAGCATGAGGGTTGATGAACTTATTGGATCTCTTCTAACCTTTGAATAGGCCATCAGTCAGAGGAGAAAAATAAGAGCTTAGATTTTCTATCCAATATTGAAGATATAGAGACTCAGTATGATCTTGACACTAAGGAAGGAATGTCAAATACTATTGGAAATCAAGTACTGGAGAAGATGGAAAGAAGAACAAGACTAACTGTCAAGAACATATCTCTTGACACCAACAAGAACTGTGATTCTCATGAAAAAGACAAAAGTGTTTAATGTTATGAGTGTCAAGGAATGAGACAGTTTAGTGTAGAATACCCAACATATCTCGAGAAACAACAAAAAGGAATGACTACTTCTTGGACCGAGGATGACTCTGAAGGTGGAAAGGATAATGAAGATATCAAGCTTGTTAAAGCCTTCTCTGGGAAATTAGACTCTGTAGGAGGAAAGAATATGTCGTATGAAGACCTAGCTGCCGTGTACAAAGACTTATGTGTCAAAATTGAAGAAGTGTGCAAAGAGGGTGAAAAACAAAAGCTTATCATAAGAAAACTGCAGGTTGAGAAGAAGGAATTTCTTACTAAAGTGTCTGATTTTCAGAGTGAAGTATCCCTAGTGACCTCTAATCTAAAACACATGACTAAGCCAGTTAGAATGTTAAACAATGGAACATATGTGTTGGATGATATACTCAAAAATGAAAGAGATGCTGGAAGTCCAACAGGAATTGGATATAACAAAAAGGAAAAATATTCTATGTATAGACATATATATCTTGAAAAGAGGAATGACACCTTAGTTACAAAGAGGAAGTTCTAACATCATACACAACATCACGAAGCTTTCACCATACCTAAGTTCCAACCCAAGAGATGTCCCCATTGTGCAAACTAGTGTCATATAGGAGCCTTCTGTTACAGGTTGTATGGTTATCCTAAACCTTATAGCAATCAAGTAAACAAGGCAAAGGGCAAGTGGAAAGTCAATGATATAAAGCTATATCTCATGGCTAATGGTTCTCTCAAGACTTCTACTAAAGAAGATTGGTATCATGATAGAAAATGTGATAAGTATAATATAATGAAGGAAATCATAATTGAACAAGCTGTTGGAGGATTGCCAAAGCTCAATATTGAAGAGAGCAGAGTTTGTGATAAGTGCCAAATTAGGAAGGAAATCAAGATGTCACATACCGAGTCACAACATCAGACTGCTTTCAAAGTTCTATAACTTTTGCATATGGAGTTAATGGGACCAATGGAGGCAGAAAGCCTAGGTGTAAAGAGGTATCCCTTTATGGGTGTTGTTGATACTTCTAGTTTGAATGTTGTTGTTAATATAAGTGTTCATGTGTCTCTCTCTAAGATCTTGGTTACTGATCCTGAGTCTGATGTTGTGTCAAATGTCACATCATCCTTGGTCCGACCTGATCATCCTGTTGAAACCATACAAGAAAACTTTCAGAGTAAGTCTCTTGAAAATCTCATGAGAATGTGGCTGAATATGATTCTGTAGGTAGTAAAAGAGATTATTCTAATGATATTAGTATGTCTGCTGAAGATAAAGAAGGTAGTGTTGGTGTGAATAAGGATCAGTCTACTGACATTGTCAATGTAGATGGTCTAGATTCTGATGATGGGCCTATAGGAAAGAAACTGGCTCCTGGAAGTGTTAAAAGATTGATGATCAAAAAGAGGAAGGTTTTTCTGTCTACAAGCAAGCCTTATAAGGCATCCAAGAAAAGTACTAAGGTTGGACCTGACAAAGAATGGAGTAAAGTTGTAGCCCCTGGTACCAAGTGTCATAACCCGAAATTTGACCTCCCTTTTTTGCCTTTTGCATGAGCATGCGTATTCGCATCGTCAGCATACGCATTCGCACTTTTCTTTGTGTGTTTCTTGTTGCAGGATTTGCAGGATTTCCAAGCCCGATTAATTGCATCCTCTCAAGATTATTTCATCACCAAAACAAGCTCAAAATAAAGGTTTCCATGTTTATTTATCAAGACAAGAGTTGGAAAATCAATAACGGGACTTCAGCATCATTTTCCAAGCAAGTTTGGGTAAATTGGGTTGCAGTAACCGGTTACAGCATAACTGATAACCGGTTACACAGTGTAAATTTCCCCAAAAATGCAGTTTTTCAAGCAAGTAACCGGTTAGCAGATATGCTGTAACCGGTTACTCTGTACAAAGTTGCAGATTCTACTGCATTTTTGGGACAGCAGCTATGCACTCTCTTTGGTCTTTGTTTCTACATTATTCTAGCAGCATGTGGAACATTCTAGACAATTCAAGACCATTCAAGACATTTCCCTTACATTTATTCAATGCATCACTTTAAATTAAGTGCACCATGTTACTTAATTTACAAGCATGTCAACTTTTGGATGTGGAAGCTTGCATTGGGATTGTTACCGAGTTGATCCTAACTAACCGAGTTAACCGCCTTGACTCAGTGAGTCAAGTGTAACTAACTCCAACCCTAACTCCAAACCTCCCAAAGCTAAGTCCAAACCAAAGTCCAAAGCTCTCACACTCCATACCTAAAATCTATATAAACTCACCTTCACTCCCTTTTCACTCTCCACAATTTCTCCACAATCATTCACATAAATTCACACTTTCTTCACTCTCAATTCTCTCATTCTCCTCTGCATTTTTCTGCAACTTCTACATCTTCATCTCAATTCACATTCCAAAACCTCACCAAAAGCTCTTATTCTTGAAGGATAATCACTTTTCACATTGAAAGAGATTAATTCTTGAGCTTAACCTCCATCACTTGGATTTCTGGAATTACATCTCATTCTACTTCAATCCAAGGGTTTCACACCATTTATTTTGGTGCAAGTTCGATTTCGGTGCATTTTCGCGTTTTTGGTCGGTTTCGACGCGTCTCATCTACAAATCAAGGATCCTCTGGTTTTCTTTGATTTTTTGCATCAATATCTCTTTGCAACATTTACCAAGCCAAATCTCCAGCTTGTAGGTTGGTGGATCTAACTAATTTTATCGTTTTGCGCATTTTCGTATCGCTCGCAATGTAGTCTATAATTGTTGTGTGTGATTTGGTTTTGCATGTGTTTGATCCATGATCCTAATGTGTTAGTTGATTCTATCACTGTTTATTTGTTGTTTTCAAGTTAAATTTTCGTGCACAATTTCAATTCCTAGCATGTGGTGGTTGGCATAAGTGATTATGTGTTGAAAACTACTTTTGAAAAGCTGTTTTTACTGTTATTTTTGCCTCTGTTACAGTGGTAACCGGTTAGCAGTTATGCTGTAAACCGGTTACACAGTGCAATTTTCCCCAAAAAACACGTATTTTCAAGCATGTAACCGGTTAGCACATATGCTGTAACCGGTTACCACTGTACAGAATGCCATTTTCTTGCATTTTCAAGTGTGTTTGCCATGCTTTCTTCATTTTAACTTCCATTGATTGTCATGCTTGATTTTATGGATGTCATTTCACTTTTGGTTGAAGCATGTTCATGAACTTTCGATGCACCTTTTCGATTATTCATTTGTTTCATGTTCTTAGCATTGTATGAACATAACAATTCTTGAACTATCTTTGTTCACAGGATACATGATTTTGTGTGGCACTTTGATGATCATTTGGCACTATTTTACACCTTCCATTTCAGTTTGCATTAAGTTTATTCTTCATTGTTAAACTTAATCTTGTATAATCAATAATCCACTCCTTTTTGCTTTAAGGACTTTTCATCCTCTTTGAGAAGTTGTTAGCATGTTTCTCCCTTGATTAATTGATCGAAACTTTGTTTCGATTAATCGATCCTCCCTTTTCCTCTCTTTAGGCCTCCTTTAGAGCTTTCTCTCTCATTCCCCCCGTGGAGTTGGAGTTTCGCGCTACGCCTTGCATCGGAGCACTGTACAAATTGACGCCGTTATGTTGTTCGTTTCTCTATGCAGGAGCACTGTACAACGTTGGAGCGGTTGCACTGTCTGTTTCACTTCCCACACTATCCCCACAGAGTTGCAGTCCTTTCTTTCCTCGGTTAACCACTGTTCTTCAGTTAATATACCGAGGCCCCTTCAGAGTCAAACACCTTCTCTTGGTTCAGCACTCTCTCTCTTGGTTTATCACAGTCCGGCTGTTGACACCAACTTCTTTTCCCCGCCAAGGTCCTACTCTCTTTCTTCGGTTAACCACTGCTAGCCAGTTAATATACCGAGTCTCCTTTTTCTCTTGGTTACGAAACCATCCCTTTATTTGGATCCCCAGCGGAGTCCTTCCTATTCCCTTTTGCTCTTACTTTCTTGGTTTCGACACCGATTCTCTTTGTTATCCCCAGTAAAGAGTCTCTCTTATCTCTTGCTCTTGGTTCAGACACCATTTCTCTCTTATTCTCTTATTCTCTTGGTTTGGACACCATTTCCCCTTTATTCCTTTATTCTCTTGGTTTCGACACCATTCTCGCACTTTGTTCTCTGTACAGTTGCTATTTCTTTCCTTTACACTCTTTTCTTGGTTTTGACACCATTTATTTGGAATCCCCTGTGGAATTTCCTTCTTTCTTTTGCTCTTGGTTTTGACACCACCTCTTTCATCTCCTTGTTTTTTTCTTGTTTTGTTTTCCGTTCAGTTCCCCGAACTACGGAAGCTCTGATTTTGCATTCTTCTGAATGTCTGATACGTAGGCATGAGATCGCAATGATCTCGGCGAGCACACTTCCACCTTTCTTCCGTCTTCCTCCTTTTTCTTTCTTTCTTCTTTGTCCCCTGGTTCCAAGAACTACGACGCTCTGATTTCCTCATTGCACTATGAGGGTACGTAGGCACGAGGACTTCGTTCCTCCGCGAGCACTTTCTTTCCTTTCTTTTCCTTTTCCCATTTCTCTCTCTCCTCTTTCTTTAGCTAGAAGCCTTTAGATAGATAACCCATCCAAGCCTAGAAGCAAGCGAAATGGTTCCCGTCGAGTACGATGGATGCGTTAGGTGCTAATACCTTCCTTTCGCATAACCGACCCCCCGTTCCCGTTTCTCTTCCCCTTGGGTTTTATCGATATTTTCCCTGTTCTTTGGGACTAAATAAAGTTCGGTGGCGACTCTGTTGTATCTTTGAGTGTGCGATTCACTCAGGTAGAAACCAGCCATCTTCAGTTTGTGACTCTGCTGGGGAAAGATTGACCTCTTGCTGGTCCATCCCTTGAGGGGTCTCGCCTAGTTTTGTTTGCTTTCTTGCTTGTTTGGGTGTTTATCTTCTACGCTTTACTAGCTTTATCTTTACGCTTTATTCGCTTTATGTTTATTTATCGCATTTCTTTACTGCTTTGAATATTCATATGCTGCATATTCTGGATATCTGCTATTTTCTCTGCTGTTGTCGGTTTGGGTTGCTACTTGAGAGATAAGCCCATTACACAGGCTTGAGAGTACATATAGGATTAGAGTGGAAAGTAATGTGGCCTACGTAGCGTCTTGGTACGTATGGTTTACATGAAATCCACACCCAGACGAGGTTTTTTAAGAGATGTTCTGATTTGCGGGTCTTGTGCATTTCGGGGTGTTAACCTAGAAAGCTGTCGACTCTGGTGACCATTCCCGAGGACTCAGTTGCGGCACTCCTCCCAAGGAGCGATAATGGCAGACCAGAAATGGCAAACCCATTGCGCTCCTTGATCCGAGGACCCAAAGCTGGGAACTTGCCATAGGATGAACTTTTTGGGGGAATCAGTGGACGACCTCTTTGTTTGGCGATAGTATTGTACCCCGAGGGATGAATGTACTATTGCTTCTCAAATCGAGAATCCGAAACTGAGAATACCGCTTTCTATATCACACCTGTGAGGGGGATATTGGGTTTTTCTGCAGGAAACCAAGACTCTTCCAACCTTTGTTCTCTCATTGCTTCAGATCTCGCACCAATGCAGCACTACCTTTGCAGATGTTCAGATTTGACTATTCAGACTATGCTGGCTTGTTGATTCTGGTGTTGCATATCATCTCATCATGTCAAATTAATGTTTGCATAGGCATTTTAAAACTTTATTTTTGCATGCATGTCATACATTCATCTGCACACATATGCACGTCCCTTCATCCAAAACTGTTGCTCATCCTTATCCGCATTCCTTGTAGCAAGACGACGACTCGACATCGGTATTTTACTCGCTCAAACAAATCCAGAATCATGGTAACTTTGAAGCTGAGAACGCTGCCTACAAGGAAACTCTGACACAATTCCAAGGTCGGATGGATCAGTTTCAGACGAACATGGATGTCATTATGGAGCTCCTTCGTGCTCAGAGGGATGCCGCTACTACTGCCACTGTTGTTGCAACCACTACTGATGCAACTGTAGTCACTCCTGTTGTGTCTGTTCCTCCTGTTGTTACAGCTACTCCTGCTGTCGTTGTTCCTTCTCCTGCTAGAGTAGAAGTGCCAGTTGAGCCTGTGAATCAGCCTGTCGTTCAGCCTAGTTTGAACCAGATGCCCGCTGGTTTCCCTTGGGGCATGCCTCCGAATTACACTCCTCAGCTTGCAAATAATGGTAGTGCCTTTATGCCATATCAGCCTTTTGTTGCACCCATGCCTAATGGGGATGCTGCCACCTATCCATGGGTCATGCCTACTCCCGTCCCGCCTCCAGTGGTGAATGATGATCCTGAGAATCTTCAGGCTTAAACTCAACAAAATGCTGGATTGGTTGACACTGAAACTCCTGATGATGAAGAGCATGTGTATAGGGGTCCTCCTATTCATGCTCCGGTTTCGTCTCAGATTGCTCAAACTGTTGTCCCGAATGCTCATCCTGGGATGTTCTATCCTGGGGCATCTTCCTCAGCTGCTGTGATGCCTCCTCCGAATTATCTGTATGGTGTTCCGATGGGTCAGAATGCTGGTCAGATGGTTAATCTGGGTTTGGTGTATCCTTCTCAGTTTGCTACTCCGTAAGTGAATGCTCCCGCCGCTTCTCAGTTGCCAAATCCTCAGATTCTTGTTAGGGCCACTAATCAGAATAGATCTGTTGACTACAAGTTGTTAGAAGACCGTATCAGAGCTATCGAAGGGTTCTCTGCTTTTGGCATGGAAGCCAAAGATTTGTGTTTGGTTCTGAATGTTGTGTTGCCACAGAAATTCAAGATACCTGATTTGCCAAAGTATAAAGGTTTGAGCTACCCGCGTAGTCACATCACTATGTATTGCAGGAAGATGGCATCCCATATTGATAATGATGAATTGCTAGTTCATTGTTTTCAAGATAGTTTGTCTGGCGCTTCATTAGATTGGTACATGGGCTTGGAACGCAGTAAAATCCGTACTTGGAGGGATTTGTCTGAAGCGTTCGTGAGACAATACAAATATAACCTTGATCTGGCACCAACTAGATTGCAATTGCAGAATCAGTCTCAGCGCTCAGCTGAAACATTCAAGGAGTATGCACAAAGATGGCGTGAGATGGCATCTCGTGTATGACCTGCTCTCTCTGATAATGAGTTGGTTGACATCTTTATGGGTACCTTGCAAGGATCTTACTACGAGAAAATGGTGGGTAGTTCTTCGTCAAACTTCGCTGATGTTGTGACGATTGGTGAACGGATTGAGAATGGTTTGAAGACTGGAAAGATTCCTGAAGCTGCTTCCCAGCAGCCGACCGCTAGAAAGTCTCAGAACAGTCATTCCAAGAAAAAGGAAGGTGAAGCCAACGCGGTGACAGCTCAAGTTTCTCCTCAGTATCAAGCTCCCATGGCTCCCTTGTTGTACTATCCATATCCGTACATTGCTGCTGCACAGTATCAACAACCTCCATATTAGTATCATCCGCAAAAACCAGTTCAGAATGCTCAGAATCAGCAACAGAATCAACAGAACAAAAATTAGCAGAGTCAAAACCGTCAGAAAAACAACAGTCAAGGAAACCGCAAGCGTCCGAATTTCGACAGAATTCCAGTGTCATACACAGATTTGTTTCCTTACTTGGTTCACCAAGGGGCAATTGTCCCCAAGCAGATTACGCATGCAATTACTCCATTTGGTCCAAAGCATAACCCAAATGCATCTTGTGCTTATCATGCTGGATACATAGGACATGCAACAGAGGATTGCTTTGTTTTCAAAACCAAAGTTCAGGAACTCATTGATAAAAAGGTTCTGACTTTCGCTGAGGAAGGACCTAACATTCAGAGTAATCCGTTGCCGAATCACGGTGGGCCTGCGGTTAACATGATTGGGGATAATTCCAGGGCTGAATTGATCATGGATGTCGATGAGGTAAAGACTCTGATGGCTGTGGTTTTCAAGAGATTGAACAAACATGGGCTGTTGAAAGGGTTGCATGGTAAGTGTCAGATTTGTGACGATAATCCCAACCAGTGTCGAAGGCTGAAGGGTTGTGTCCAGATTTTGATGAATCGAGGCGAAGTGCAATTTTCCAGATCTAAACCTATCGAGGAAGTTGCTGCTATTGAGCCGTTCACCATCGTCTATAGGAAGGTTCCTGTGGAATCCCCTAAACAGAAGAAGGTGCAACCCATCATGGTTTGTCCGCCGAAGCCGTGTCCGTATCAGAATTCTAAGGAGGTACCTTGGAAGTATGGGTCTACTGTGTTTTTTGGAGGTCAAGAGATAAGGTTCGCCGAATCTGAGATCGTGAATGTTACAGCCGGTGAAGGTATGACTTGCAGTGGACGAGTATTTGCTCCGAAGGTCACTACAAAGCCTGTTCAAGTTCCAACTGTCATTTCTCCCAAGGAGACGCCTGCATTCGCAACCCCTGTGGTTCAACAAGGGGCATCTACTGCCATTCCAGTACCGATTATCCCATCTGAGGATGTTTCAAAGAGCAAGGAGACCCTTGATGATTAAGAGTTCCTTAAGCTGATCAAGAAAAGTGACTTTAAGATTATGGATCAGCTGGGTCAGACTCCCTCGAGGATCTCAATTTTGTCCTTACTCATGAGTTCTCCTGCGCACAGATCAGCTTTGTTGAAAGTTTTGAACAGTTCCCACGTTATGCAAGATATATCCGTCGTCGAATTCAATGATGTTGTGGCCAACATAATTGCAAGTCGGTATTTGGGTTTCAATGAATCGGAATTGCCTCCTGAAGGAACTACCCACAATAAAGTGCTGCACATATCTGTAACCTGCACAGACATCTTGTTATCTTGTGTTCTAGTGGATACTGGTTCTTCGCTCAATGTGATGCCTAAGGGCACATTGAGTCAATTACCAGTGGAAGGAATCGAGATGAGACCAAGCGCCTTAGTTGTCAGAGCCTTTGACGGTTCTCGAAGACAGGTCATTGGAGAAGTGGATTTACCCATCAACATTGGGCCGCATTTGTTTACCATTACTTTCCAAGTGATGGATATCAATCCTGCGTATAGTTGCCTACTGGGTCGTCCATGGATCCACGCGGCAGGGGCAGTTACCTCCACTTTACATCAGAAGTTGAAATTCATGTTTGGCGATCAGCTTGTCATTGTCTGTGGTGAAGAGGATTTTGATCGTAAGCGAGTTATCATCTTTTCGATATGTCGAGATAGAAGAAGGCATAGCTGAGGTGCCGTTGCAGTGTCTCGAATTCGAAGATGTCAGCTCTGCTTCAACTAGTCAAAGTAGAACACCACAATTGACTTTAGCGTCTGCTAAGAGTGCTAAAGAGACCATCGATAGAGGTGCCTTGCCAGGCTGGGGGCACGTGATTGATGTGGTTGAAAAGCATAATCATTTTGGAGTGGGTTATCATCCTAGTCGTCAATCTGGTTCCTCTGATCAGAAACAATGCAACTTTGTCAAGTTCCACAGCGCGGGTTTCTAGCAGGGTGACATCATGGCAGCTGCTGATGATGTTGTTCCCAGTAATCAAATTTCAACCTTTGTGTGCAAATGTCTGCCGGGTTTCAAGCTCAACAATTGGACATCTACCGTGATTCTTGTGGTTTTCCCATATAACATGTAATGCATTTTGCTTTCTCATTCCCTCGTCCTCGCCCGAGACGAGTGGATAGCTTATAAAGGGCCTCGCGCTTTTGCAATATTATGTGATCAATAAATAAAAGTTTTTTGCATTCAAAATCATGCTCTTTTTTCTTTCTTTATTTTACTTTTCACAAAATAAATGGCAAAAATTTCTTTTCTTTTTCAATTTTTAAATAGCTCATTCTAAACATATTCATAAACATGCAGAACTAATAAAAGCATTGATAACAACATGGCAAACATCCATTGTAATTATGGAATTCCAATTAACCAAGCCGAAGACGATGGTAAGCAAGATTGTGAATTACCGGCTGAACTGGCAAGGCTCCTTGAGCCAAGCGTAGAGAGATTCAGACACACAAAAAGCCAGTGGAAGTTGTCAATCTTGGTACTGATGAGGTCAGAAGAGAAGTCAAGGTTGGCGCATCCCTCACTAAGCATGTACACTCCGAGTTGGTCAAGTTATTGAAAGAGTATGTTGATATCTTCGCCTGGTCCTATCAAGATATGCCTGGGTTGGATACCAACATCGTTGAACATCACTTACCACTCAAGCCCGGATGTCCTCCTGTCAAGCAGAAGCTCAGGAAGACTAGACCTGACATGGCACTCAAAATCAGAGAAGAGGTAAAGAAATAGCTTGATGCTGGGTTCCTAGTCACTTCGGAGTATCCTGAATGGATTGCCAACATTGTCCCGATTCCCAAGAAGGACGACAAAGTTAGAATGTGTGTGGATTATCAAGATCTCAACAAGGCAAGCCCGAAGGATGATTTTCCTTTGCCTCATATTGATGTCTTGGTAGACAACACTGCGCAGTTCTCTGTCTTTTCCTTCATGGACGGTTTTTCAGGATATAATCAGATCAAGATGTCCCCAACTGATATGGAGAAGACTACTTTTATCACGCCATGAGGTACATATTGTTACAAAGTCATGCCATTCGGTCTAAAGAATGCAGGGGCAATATACCAGCGTGCCATGACAACCCTCTTTCACGATATGATTCATACAGAGATTGAGGTTTACGTGGACGATATGATTGCCAAGTCCAGAACTGAAGATGATCACTTGGTTCATCTGAAGAAGCTGTTTGACAGACTCTGAAAGTTTAGACTGCGGTTGAATCCTGCGAAGTGCACCTTCGGAGTTCGATCTGGTAAACTGTTGGGCTTTATTGTAAGTCAGAAGGGCATTGAAGTTAATCCTGATAAGGTTCGGGCAATTCAGAACATGCTGCCTCCCAAAACAGAAAAAGAAGTCTGTGGCTTTCTGGGCAGACTTAATTACATCTCAAGATTCATTTCTCATTTGACGGCTACCTGTGAACCAATGTTCAAGTTACTAAGAAAAAATCAATCGGTTGAATGGAATAATGATTGTCAGGAAGCATTTGACAAAATCAAACAATACTTACAAGAGCCACCGATCTTAGTACCGCCGGTTCCTGGTAGGCCATTAATCATGTATCTCACCGTTCTTGATGAATCAATGGGATGTGTATTGGGTCAACATGACGACATTGGAAGAAAAGAACATGCAATATACTATCTGAGCAAGAAGTTCACTGATTATGAGACCATATACTCACTCTTGGAGAAAACTTGTTGTGCTCTGGTCTGGGCTGCTCGACGCCTAACACAATACATGATTTGCCATACTACTTTGTTGATATCCAAAATGGATCCAATAAAGTACATATTTGAAAAGCCTGCTGTCTCTGGAAGGATTGCTCGGTGGCAGATGCTGTTAACTGAGTATGATATCCAACATGTTACCCAGAAAGCAATAAAAGGGAGTGTCTTGTCTAACTACCTTGCTCATCAACCTGTAGAGGGTTATCAACAGATGAAGTTTGACTTTCCCGATGAGGATGTTCTGTTTATCAAAGATTATGAAACTCCAGATCCTGATATAGGACCCGAACCAGGGGCACGATGGACGCTCGTGTTTGATGGTGCCTCCAATTCTAAAGGTCGTGGAATCGGTGCTATCCTCATCTCTCCAACAGGTTTTCACCTTCCCTTCACTGCTAGATTTTGCTTTGCATGCACCAATAATATGGCTGAATACGAAGCATGTATCTACGGTATTGAAGTGGCAATTGACATGAGAATCAATATTCTTGAGGTCTATGGAGATTCTGCCTTGGTCATCGGTCAAGTCATAGGGAACTTTGTAACTCGGGATTCCAAGCTGGTTCCGTACCAACAACACATAGCGAAGTTGATTCCATACTTTGATGAGATCACTTTTCATCATTTTCCCAGAGAGGAAAATCAACTAGCTAATGCTCTTGCTACTTTAGCCTCCATGTTCAAGGTCAAGTGGAAGAATGAAGCTCCTCATATCTGTATTGATCACTTGAACGAACCAGCACGCTGTTTAGCAATCGAGGATGAGTCTGATGACAAGCCTTGGTTCTACGACATCAAAAGATATCTGGAAAAACAGGAATATCCTGAGGGTATCACCATCACTGACAAGAAAGCTCTTAGGCGGCTTTGCGCCAAATTCTTCTTAAGTGGTGGTATACTGTACAAGAGGAATTATGATTCTGTGTTGCTCAGATGCGTGGATAGACACGAAGCAAACACGATCATAAGGTCCATACATGAGGGCTGCGAGGGTGTACATGCTAAAGGTCCTGCTATGGCTAAGAAGATCCTTCGAGCTAGGTATTATGGGACAACGATGGAGGTAGATTGTTACAAATTTTCCAAAAGATGTCATAAGTGCCAAATCTACGGAGACAAGATCCATGTGCCTCCTACTCCATTGAATGTTCTGACTTCACCTTGGCCATTCTCCCTGTGGGGTATATATATGATTGGAATGATTGAGCCGAAGGCTCCCAACGGTCATCGATTCATTCTAGTTGCTATCGACTACTTCACCAAGTGGGTTGAAGCTGCTTCTTATGCAAACGTTACACGACAAGTGGTTGCCAGATTCATCAAGAAAGAGATAATCTGTCGCTATGGCATTCCTAGCAGCATTATCACGGACAATGCAAGCAACCTGAATAACAATATGATGAAGGAGTTGTGTCAAGAATTTAAGATCGAGCACCACAACTCTTCACCATATCGGCCCAAGATGAATGGCGCTGTTGAAGTAGCAAACAAAAACATCAAGAGGGTTGTCCAGAAAATGGTCAAAACTTACAAGGATTGGCATGAAATGCTTCCCTTTGCACTGCATGGTTACAGAACTTCAGTTCGCACTTCTACTGGGGCAACTCCGTACTCACTTGTGTATGGTATGGAGGTCATTCTACCCATCGAAGTCGAAATCCCTTCGCTCAGAGTCATCATGGAAGCAGGTCTTGATGAAGCTGAATGGGTTCAATCCCGGTACGACCAGCTGAATCTCATCGAAGAGAAGCGCCTTACAACTGTTTGTCATGGTCAATTGTATCAGAGACGCCTCAAGCGAGCTTTTGACAAGAAAGTTCTTCCTCGAACATTCTGTGAAGGTGAACTCGTGCTCAAGAGATATTCACCTGTTCACTCGTCCCAATTACGAAGGAACTTTTGTTGTCAAGAAAACCTTCTCAGGCAGAGCCCTGATCCTCACCACAATGGATGGGGAGGAGTTGCCATCGCCCGTGAACTCCGATACAGTCAAAAAATATTATGCCTGAAAAAAATGGATAAGAGTCCGCTAGATTGACATCCGCAAGGACAATCTAGGCAAAAATGGACGTCCCGATGGACCAAAAAAAGAAATGTCCATGCAAAAGTTAGGGACAATGGAAAAAACAATAATAGTCCGCTAAGTTGAAAACCCGAAAGGGCGACTTAGGCAAAAATGGGCATCCCGGTGGACGAAAAAAAAAGTGAAAAACATGTCCAGGCAAAAATTAGGGATAAAGGCATTCACTGTGAACACTTGAGCCTCCTTTTCCTCACGGCTAGACCTCAGACGGTAACAGAGCAGCCCAATCATCATCAACTGGGGCAAGGCGTTGGAACCTAGACTTACAGTGGATGGTGGCCAATGTTGTAATCAATGCAAAGCATGATTTCCCTTTGCCATTTACATTTGTTTTTCAATTTTATTGCAAATTTCCTCATCAAGGATTTTGCATCCTTGTACACACTTTAAGTACAAAAAATTTACATTCAATAAAATGCATTCTTTGTTATCTCAATTTGTTTTCATTCCAGTATTTTGTTTGCAAAATAAACAATTATTTGTGATCACATAATACTAAAAAACGTTGAGAACAATAAAAAGCTAAATCAATCGAGAAATCAATATGCATTGCATGTGTTACTGGTAACTTCTGCAGGATAATCGGTAATATCCATTGGTAAGCCTAACGCCTGGCCGACAATGTTTTAATTCAGTGAAGAAGTTATTGTTTCCTCAGCAGTTCCTCAGCAGAGTCATCATTCTCCCAGCAGGTTGCCAAGGTGTTCCCCAGCAAAGACGCTTTGCTCACTTTTTCCCAGCAAGGGTTGTGCATCATTTCTTATGATTAGGAACCATCTGTCACCAACAGCAGTGGTTTCTCCTCAGCTGAGTCAACATGATTCGGGAATCTCTTTTCCCCACGCAGAGCCAGTCTTGGTAGGAAGGATTGACTTGGTTCTTTCATCCCCAACAGGAACAGCCATGGTGATCTAGAAATCTGAGATGTTCTCAGTTTCTTTCCCCGGCGGAATCATCATCCTGTGTGAACTCTCTTCTCCAGCAGAGATTGTCTTCATCTGCGGATTCTCTCCCCGACCGAGGATGTTGAAGTCGTTTTGCTACGGTTTCTACCTAATCACTTCTCACTGTGCCTCATCTTGAGCCTTTGCATTGCATGATATCAAGCATCATGTAGAAACGCATACATAGCAAATACATCGATCATGCTCCCTCTCTTTTTTGCCTAACTTATCTCCCAGCAGATTTTCAGCCAAACCTTGCACTTACCTATTCTACCTTGCACCGCTCTGTTTGTCGCCGTCGGCCAAATTTTCGAGCTACTCTTTTATTTAATCCCCTTTTACCTCGAATCATCGAAAAGCTAGCGCAATTCGTACATTCAGGTCCAAGTGGATTAAATAGGGGCAGCTGTCGTAACCCAAAATTTGACCTCCCTCTTTTGCCTTTTGCATGAGCATGCGCATTCGCATCGTCAGCATACGCATTCACACTTTTCTTTGTGTGTTTCTTGTTGCAGGATTTACTGGTTTTCCAAGCCCGATTAATCGCATCCTCTCAAGATTATTTCATCACCAAAACAAGCTCAAAATAAAGGTTTCCATGTTTATTTATCAAGACAAGAGTTGGAAAATCAATAACGGGACTTCAGCATCATTTTCCAAGCAAGTTTGGGTAAATTGGGCTGCAGTAACCGGTTACAGCATAACTGATAACCGGTTACACAGTGTAAATTTCCCCAGAAATGCAGTTTTTCAAGCAAGTAACCGGTTAGCAGATATGCTGTAACCGGTTACTCTGTACAAAGTTGCAGATTCTACTGCATTTTTGGGACAGCAGCTATGCACTCTCTTTGGTCTTTGTTTCTACATTATTCTAGCAACATGTGGAACATTCTAGACAATTCAAGACCATTCAAGACATTTCCCTTACATTTATTCAATGCATCACTTTAAATTAAGTGCACCATGTTACTTAATTTACAAGCATGTCAACCTTTGGATGTGGAAGCTTGCATTGGGATTGTTACCGAGTTAATCCTAACTAACCGAGTTAACCGCCTTGACTCAGTGAGTCAAGTGTAACTAACTCCAACCCTAACTCCAAACTTCCCAAAGCTAAGTCCAAACCAAAGTCCAAAGCTCTCACACTCCATACCTAAAATCTATATAAACTCACCTTCACTCACTTTTCACTCTCCACAATTTCTCCACAATCATTCACACAAATTCACACTTTCTTCACTCTCAA
The DNA here is from genome assembly GCA_022829125.1 of Lathyrus tuberosus. Lineage (NCBI taxonomy): Eukaryota > Viridiplantae > Streptophyta > Magnoliopsida > Fabales > Fabaceae > Lathyrus > Lathyrus tuberosus. The sequence continues at coordinate 2,377,607 of JALAZF010000153.1, forward strand.
TTCTCTCATTCTCCTCTGCATTTTTCTGCAACTTCTACATCTTCATCTCAATTCACATTCCAAAACCTCACCAAAAGTTCTTATTCTTGAAGGATAATCACTTTTCACATTGAAAGTGATTAATTCTTGAGCTTAACCTCCATCACTTGGCATTCTTTGGTTGGATTTCTGGAATTACATCTCATTCTACTTCAATCCAAGGGTTTCACACCATTTATTTTGGTGCAAGTTCGATTTCGGTGCATTTTCACGTTTTTGATCGGTTTCGACGCATCTCGTCTACAAATCAAGGATCCTCTGGTTTTCTTTGATTTTCTGCATCAAGATCTCTTTGCAACATTTACCAAGCAAAATCTCCGGCTTGTAGGTTGGTGGATCTAACTAATTTTATCGTTTCGTGCATTTTCGTATCGCTCGTAATGTAGTCGATAATTATTGTGTGTGATTTGGTTTTGCATGTGTTTGATCCATGATCCTAATGTGTTAGTTGATTATATCACTGTTTATTTGTTGTTTTCAAGTTAAATTTTCGTGCACAATTTCAATTCCTAGCATGTGGTGGTTGGCATAAGTGATTATGTGTTGAAAACTACTTTTGAAAAGCTGTTTTTACTGTTATTTTTGCCTCTGTTACAGTGGTTACCGGTTAGCAGTTATGCTGTAACCGGTTACACAGTGCAATTTTCCCCAAAAAACACGTATTTTCAAGCATGTAACCGGTTAGCACATATGCTGTAACCGGTTACCATTGTACTGAATGCCATTTTCTTGCATTTTGAAGTGTGTTTGCCATGCTTTCTTCATTTTAACTTCCATTGATTGTCATGCTTGATTTTATGGATGTCATTTCACTTCTGGTTGAAGCATGTTCATGAACTTTCGATACACCTTTTCCATTATTCATTTGTTTCATGTTCTTAGCATTGTATGAACATAACAATTCTTGCACTATCTTTGTTCACAAGATACATGATTTTGTGTGGCACTTTGATGATCATTTGGCACTGTTTTGTACCTTCCATTTCAGTTTGCATTAAGTTTATTCTTCATGGATAAACTTAATCTTGTATAATCAATAATCCACTCCTTTTTGCTTTAAGGACTTTTCATCCTCTTTGAGAAGTTGTTAGCATGTTTCTCCCTTGATTAATTGATCGAAACTTTGTTTCGATTAATCGATCCTCCCTTTTCCTCTCTTTAGGCCTCCTTTAGAACTTTCTCTCTCATTCCCCCCGTGGATTTGGAGTTTCGCGCTGCGCCTTGCATCGGAGCACTGTACAAATTCACGCCGTTATGCTGTCTGTTTCTCTACGCAGGAGCACTGTACAACGTTGGAGCGGTTGCGCTGTCCGTTTCACTTCCCACACTATATTTTGGGTGCTAGAGAAGGAATGAGGATGGAGTCTTTCCACCCTCATTCTGGCTATTTCTTTGGTAAGGGCGTCTTGTCCTCTCCTCGAGAATAGTCACCTCTATCCTCCAGCTATAGTGTTTCTCATTCCCCTGCCGAGTTGATCCTTGATCACTCTTCTCTCTTTGCGATCTTTTTCGATCCTTGATCACTCCTATCTCTTTCAATCTCTCCTTTTGATCAATCACCATTCCTTCTTGGTTGAGATCATTATTTCTTGCGCTAGCAATCTCTCTTTGTTTCATTACTCCTTTCTTCTTGAAATCAATCATTGATTCTTGATTCCCTTGAAGAGTTTCAATTCTCTCTCTTTGGTCCAACACAGTTTTCCTGTCACGACCATTCTTCCCCAGGAGTTCGCAATCCTCACTTGGTTCTTCTCTTTTCTTGGGTTAATCACCTTCTCTTGGTTAATCACTCGTTTCTTCAGTTAATCATAGTCTGTCTGTTAAATACTGAACCCTCTTGGGTTAATCACCTTTTCTTGGTTAATCACCCATTTCTCCAGTTAATCACAGTCTGTCTGTTAATACTGAGTTCTTCTCGAGTTAATCACCTTCTCTTGGTTAATCACTCGTTTTTCTCTTCGGTTGGTCACAGTCCGTCTGTAAACACCGAATTCCCCACAGTTGGCAACCTCCTCTTGGTTCGAATACTTGCACCCTTGGGTTAGTAACCTTTTCTTGGTTCAAGTACCCTTTCTTCAGTTGAGTACTGTTTGTTCAGTCAATTTACCGAACCCCTTTGGGTCACGACCTTTGCTCGGTCCTACACCAGTCCTTTGGGTCACGACCTTTGATCGGTCCTACACCCGTGCTTCTAGTTAATCACAATTTTCTCTGTTAAAACCAATGCTTCTCTATCCCCACAGAGTTGCAATCCTTTCTTTCCTCGGTTAACCACTGTTATTCAGTTAATATACCGAGGCCCCTTCAGAGTTAAACACCTTCTCTTGGTTCAACACTCTCTCTCTTGGTTTATCACAGTCCGGCTGTTGACACCAACTTCTTTTCCCCGCCAAGGTCCTACTCTCTTTCTTCGGTTAACCAATGCCAGCCAATTAATATACCGAGTCTCCTTTTTCTCTTGGTTACGACACCATCCCTTTATTCGGATCCCCAGCGGAGTCCTTCCTATTCCCTTTTGCTCTTACTTTCTTGGTTTCGACACCGATCCTCTTTGTTATCCCCAGTAGAGAGTCTCTCTCATCTCTTGCTCTTGGTTCAGACACCATTTCTCTCTTATTCTCTTATTCTCTTGGTTTGGACACCATTTCCCCTTTATTCCTTTATTCTCTTGGTTTCGACACCATTCTCGCACTTTGTTCTCAGTACAATTGCTATTTCTTTCCTTTACACTATTTTCTTGGTTTTGACACCATTTATTTGGAATCCCCTGTGGAATTTCCTTCTTTCTTTTGCTCTTGGTTTTGACATCACCTCTTTCATCTCCTTGTTTTTTTCTTGTTTTGTTTTCTGTTCAGTTCCCCGAACTACGGAAGCTCTGATTCTGCATTCTTCTGAATGTCAGATACGTAGGCATGAGATCGCAATGATCTCGGCGAGCACACTTCCACCTTTCTTCCGTCTTCCTCCTTTTTCTTTCTTTCTTCTTTGTCCCCTGGTTCCAAGAACTACGACGCTCTGATTTCCTCATTGCACTATGAGGGTACGTAGGCACGAGGACTTCGTTCCTCCACGAGCACTTTCTTTCCTTTCTTTTCCTTTTCCCCTTTCTCTCTCTCCTCTTTCTTTAGCTAGAAGCCTTTAGATAGATAACCCATCCAAGCCTAGAAGCAAGCGAAATGGTTCCCGTCGAGTACGACGGATGTGTTAGGTGCTAATACATTCCTTTCGCATAACCGACCCCCCGTTCCCGTTTCTCTTCCCCTTGGGTTTTATCGATATTTTCCCTGTCCTTTGGGACTAAATAAAGTTCGGTGGCGACTCTGTTGTATCTTTGAGTGTGCGATTCACTCAGGTAGAAACCAGCCATCTTCACCAAGAAAAAGTCATTGAAGAAAAAGGAAGTTACCTCAAGTGACTCTGAGTATGATGTTGACCAAGATGTTTAAGACATCATGCCTTCTTCTAAGAAAGGCGTTGACATGGATCAAAGGTACATGAGTATGATTAGAAATGTGTTGTATCTTGCAACTAGCAGACCTAACATCACTTGGGTTGCAGGAGTTTGTGCTAGATATCAGGCTGATCCTAAAATGAGCCACATTAATCAAGTGAAGAGGATCTTGAAATACATCAATGGTACTAGAATGTTGTATTCTCATAGTCAAAATTCCATGCTTGTAGGGCATTGCGATGCAGACCGGGCAGCTGAGGATGAGTATATGGCTGCAGGAAGTAGGTGCTCCCTATTTATTTGGGTGAAACAGATGTTGAAGAAACATAATGACAAGTCGGATGTTATGACATTACATTGTGAGGGTGTGAATGTTATCAGATATTTCATTCAACATGGCTAGAATAAGAACTCGGAATAGTATAATCAACTAATCAGGGATCTTGATGAAGGAAAGGTTGTTAAGGATCAGCTAACTATTATGGTCACTAAAGCCTTATATGCAAATATACTTGAGAACATAAGCTGTGAGGTAAGAAATTACACTATTAAGGATAGCAATTACAGATATGGAGGAATGCAACATATACTGCATCATTCCTCTGTACTCTGAGGCATGATAGGCCTAATTAAGTTACTGTGCAAGATGAAAAGAATGACTTGAAGAAGACATGCTCTAAGGATGTGGTAAGGGAATTTAGTGTCAATTCTTCTAAAATATATGACAACTTCAAGGAGTGTAGAAGGATCTTTGACAGGGGCAAGAGGTGGTAGATCACCTTAAGATGATCAATTTGTGTTTCCATTATAGTTATCTATTGCCATTATTATTGTGTGCTTCCATCTGTTACTTTTGTGTTTCCATTACAGATATTTGTGCTTCCATTTGTGTGTTTTCTTTATGCATGTGTGGTTCCATTTATGATTGTTTACATTTACTGTGTTCTTTTTGTCAAATTTTGGCTAAAAAAGAGGAGTAAAGTGTTAGTATATTTGATGTTTCTGATGTTGGATCAGATGTCATGACTTCATGTCATGTATATACTACTTCTTGGAAAGAGTAGTTTTCTCTGTTGTTGCTGGCTGTATGCAACTATTTAAGGGGAGCATGATAATTTGTCATGTTTGTGTTGAAAGGAAAGATCCACTGTTGTTGGTTTGATGTTGTCATACCCCAAATTTTGACCACCAAGATTTCCCATCATTGTGCAAATCATCATCACAATATGGATGAACCATCATGCCTCATCAATCTCCTCAAAGATGGTTGAGCATCCACTACAATCAAAGATTAGGGTTTTGAGCCCTCTCAGAGCATTTAGACAAGGATCAATCAAGAAATGACATGATCTTCAACTTGTCTAGTCTTTCATACACCCACAAAGGATCAAGAGGACTCCCACATCAAGAATCATGCATAAATATGCAACATTCCAAGAGGATCAAGCCTCAAGATTGCCTGTGTCACCAAGTTAGGGTTTGGTTGACCAGGGTCCCCAAATGAGAATTTCCATTTGAGGATGCTCCAATGCCTCAATGTATGGTCCAAAAAGCTCAAAAGGATCTCAAGAGCCCATCCACAATGGAAAAATCACCTTGAGGGTCCATCTATAAAAAAATCAAGAATTAGGGTTTTAACCTAATTTAACCCTTGAGTTAACTTGTGAAGTGAGGCCATGCTTAAAGCTTCAAAATGAACTTCAAAGACCTCAAATACATCATATAGACCTATTTACAAGATATGATTAATTCAAAGAGATCAAGTCAAAGCCACAAGAACTCAAAACCATCTGATCACAAATTAGGGTTTCTGATGGAAAAAGTATACCCTGCCCTTGACTGTTGGCCTACCCTTGATCTCAAACCTTGGAGAGGGGTCCAAGACATTCCTAAATACCCTTGGAGGGCATCCATGAAGTTTAATTGAGCCCAAGGATTGATTTCATAAAGGGATCACAAAGTCAAAATTTCATCTGTTGAAAAAGTCAACTGTACAAAAATCCAAGTTTGACTTTTTGGATTTTTGGTCAACCAAGGTTCCTTAACCCTAAAACAATGTTAATATGTGATTTGAATCATCATTCATCAAGAAAAATCAAAGAAAGTGAGTTATGGAACAAAGTGGCTAGGATACCAACTTCCAAGGACTATAACTTGAGATCCAAGCAACCATTTTGGGTGATCCAAAGCTGGATTTGTAGGTCTTGCTACACTCTACAAAAGCTTCAACTACATCAAACTCCAATTCCTCATGGATTTTAAGTTATGGAGTGATCAAAATGGCTAAAAACATGAAAATGACATTTTTCCAACACTTAGTGCAATTTTCACTAAGTCAGAATCTGCCTTACTTTTTCCAAAATGTAGGGACATTTTTCACCTTGATCAAAGTCAAACCAGGTCTAGGGGTGAACATCAAAGTTAAAATATGTCATAAGGGCTTTCTAACAAGTACCAGATCATCTCCAAATTCAATTTGAGCAGGGAGATACATCCCTTGAAACATGGCATCATGAACTGGTTTTACAAGGCAGAATTGTGCATATTTGCTCGATTTGTCCAAATCTGATAACTCCAAGCCTTGTCATCAATTTGGACACATCAGAGGATCAAATACAAGGGGGATGATCTGATCTCCAAGCCTTCCAAGTCCAAGAATCTACATTAGGCTTGTCATCCCTAAAAAGGCTACAAAGATGCCAAGACTCCAATTTTGTTTCCAAGCATTCAATGGATACACCAAGGTGGCATGAACTGAGCCTATTCCAACTGAATTCAGTCAAGACTTATCTCTGAACCAAAGCTACATAGCTTGTGCCCTAACCTCAAGTCAATGGCTAGAGGAGACTTGAGATTCCTTTTGCCTAACATTGGCCAAAGGCCTGCTGCAGTTGCCATTCACTATTGCTTGCAAAACAAACTTACTATACTATAAATAGAGCTCATTTATGCTCAGTTTGAGTACACCAAAGCACTACAACACTTGTTTTCCTCAAAATCCCTTTCTCTAGGCCAAAATGCCTTCTTTTGCAAGGTATCTCTGAGTATTTGAGTTAGAGAGCAATTCCATCACAGCTCATGATCCAAACACCTCTAATATGTTGTATCTAAGCTATTCAAACTCTCATTTGTTACCTGAAACACCAAAATCACAAAGTCCACTTCCAAAACCTCAAAATTGGACTTTTTTGCATTTTTCAAGCCATGTCTTGATTCAATAACTTTCAAAACCAGATAAAACCTCAAACAAACTTCAAATATCATCCTTGAACTGTCTTAATTGGTTCCCCTCATCTGGAACACCATTTGAGAGAGTTGCCATATTGGTCACTTTTGCCCCTTTTGCAAGAAAGAGCTCAAACTTGTTCCTGAGGATTCCAGCTAGTTCTGATCATTCTAAAATCTTCTAAGGGATCAATTGAGAGTGTCCAAAGCATCAAGTTACTTCTGGCACAAGGAACTTGGCAGATAGCACAAAAAGCTCCAAGAGGTAAGTGCATGACAACTTGAACTCCTTGAATTATGCATTGCTTTAAAGTCCACTGATCATAAACATCTCATACATGTTGTATATGCTGTGTTTGAACCAATTCATCATGTAATTCTTGCCTGTACCATGAGGTAGCATAGAAAATGCAAATAGTGGCCTATTTCAAAACCACTATCATGTTTTAAAATGGGGGCCTCATTTGCAAAAACTAAGGGCACCATTGGATTCCTTGTGAAATTCTAGGTAGGATAGACCTAAATTTTGTCCCCCAATCCATGGAAAAATGAGAGAGTTACAGCCTTCACGTTTTTGGCCCAAGAACTTGCCTTGCCTTGGCCAGGCCTGAAAATTGGTATCCCGTATGTATTTATGGGGTGGTTTTGATACACGGATGTATCACCACCCCAGTGGTTGCACGCGCATGTGTTTGGCTTGGAGGTCTGGGGTTCGAATCCCCCTCGCCCCAGACCCTTTTTTTTAATCACTTTTCCACTTTTTATATTTTTCATATTATTTTCTTAAATGATTTGAAAAATTAATTTCTCTCTCAATTTTAATTATTTTTTATTGGTTCTTTTTGCAAAAAATCACAAAAATGTTAAAATATTGTATTCCACAAAAAAAAAATTTATATTATTTATTTAATATAGTTGATATTTTTGTAAATAAATTCATTTTTAATTGTTTTTAAACATTTCAAAAAGGAATTATCATCTTGGAAATCAAAACCAAATAAGTTTTAATTCATCTTGTGATTAAAACATCATTTTTCAAACCTCAACCAAAAATCACAAGTTGTTTATTCAAACTTATTTGGTGTTTTTATCATTTTAATTAATTTTCTCTGAATAATTACTTTAAAAAGTGATGAAATTAGGGTTTCTTTGATTTTCACCATAACAAATCTTTTTCAAACATCTCTGGGCCTCTTGGTAGAGTGTAAGTCCCATCCCTCTGTAAATAAAATAATTTTTGGGCCTCAGACATTGTATAAGTCCCACTGTATTTTTAAAAATCTCGGCACGATCGCCAGTTCAAAATCAATTCACCTGGGCCTCTCCTTGAGCTATAAGTCCCATTACTTTTCTTAAAGATAACACTTTTGGGCCTCTTGAAAGAGTGTAAGACCCAAACCTTTTGTAAATAAACCTTTTGGGGCCTCAGTCGTTGTATAAGTCCCGATACAATCTTCAAGACAACGGTACGATCACTGTTAAACCTTGGGCCTCTCTTTGAGTAGAAGCCCCAACAATCTTTTCAAAAAAAAACAACTTCTCTTTGGATTTAGATTCAAATATACAGTTGTTATCAAAACTTTCTTTAATTTCTTTAAACAACTAACAATACAGCATGGAAGCTTGCTCACCTGTAAGTTTTATCAGCTTTTATTTACATGCTTTAATATATATAACTGTATTGTGGGAAGCTGCTCCTCTGTAAGTCCTTCTTTCATACCCTTTTAAATACTTGTCATATATCAACTATATATATACTAGTATAGTTATTTAGAGTTTTCCCCGGCAACTAGGTCTAGAACTAGGTAAAGTCAGTCAGTCACTCTTAAATACAGTCAAAACTAGATCCCCATAGGATTTCCAGATACAGTTTTGCCTTCTCTTGGGCTTAAACAATATGGAACAAAGAGAAAGGCAATATTCTCGGTGAACCTTTTCTTAGACTATCACTATTAGAATTTGTCAAAGAAATTCAGTTTCCCTAGAGAGGATTAATTCCCGGAGAAACTTCTCTTGAATTTCTTCAAACCCTATAACTGTTCATTAAAGAAAATATTATTCTCGGTGAAACTTTTCTTGAACTGTTCTTAAGTTTGGACCGACATGCTTCCTAAAAGCATCCCCGCTTCCTCTTACAAAGACCCGCCGGCTTCTTAGAAGTTCTCATGCCTTCTCTTGGGCTTAATATAAGGACCCTGAAGACCTCTTAAAGGTATAGGACAAAACTTAGTCACGCATTGCTAGAACAGTCTTTCTTGAGTCAAAACCTCAGACCAATTTAGGGTTGATTCTCATCCCTTAAAACACATGCCTCCTCTTGGGAATCATACAAAGATAAACTCTTCCACACCAGTAGACTTGGACAGTCTAAATCTCCTCTTGAGCCTCTAAGATATTCTCAAGTTCCCTACAAACATAGGAGAAATCCCGGTCATTCTGGATCAATCTCCAAAGGAGCTAAAACCCTTGGGTTCAAAAACCCAGTCTCTCTTCTAAAAATCCCCCAACCAAGGTCAGTTTATCATCAGAACCTCAAGGCATCTAATACCTCAACTCTTCTGTAACTCTCAGCAAGAGTTGAATCCCCAGTTGGACCTGCCTCAGGATCTCAATAATCCCCAGTAGAAGATAGCCTCCTCTTAGGCTTTGTATAATGATCTTTCCTCAGCAAAGCTATCCTCCTCTTGGGCTTTGTACAATGATTCTCCCCAGCGGAGCTAACCCTTTCAGACTCTCTTGTTGAGTCAATCACCTTTTCAGACTCTCTTATTGAGTCAATCAACTTTCAGACTCTCTTGTCGAGTCAATCACCTTTCAGCACTTTCTTGTTGAGTAGACCCTTTTGGCCTCAATCCTGGGATTTGTATAGGACAGATAAAAACACTCTCTTGTTGAGTCAATCTTTTCCAGCCTCTTTTTAGGCTCGGTATAAGGATTTCCCTAGCAGAAGTCAGCCTCCTCTTAGGTTTGGTATAATGATTTCTCCTGCTTGTTCAGCCACAATCCTGGGCCTCGTACATGACAGATAAAAGCACTCTCTTGTTGAGTCAAACCCTTTTTAGCCTCAATCTTGGGCTTTGTACAAGACATAAATCTTCATAACCTTCTCTTAAGCTTGGGACAAATTTCTTCCCCAGCAGAGTCAGTTCCTACCAACCTTCCTTTAGGCTTTGAGAAATAATTTCCCAAGCAGAGTCAAACTTATTTCAGCCTAAATCTTGGGCTTTGTACAAGACAGATAATACTCTCCAGTAGAGTCAAACTCATTTCAGCCTCAATCTTGGGATTCGTACAAGACACTTAAAATATCCTCAGCCAAGTCAGTAAAGTCTCATTTCAGTCTCAATCTTGGGCTTTGTACAAGACAAATAAAGATTTCTTTCCCATAGAGTCAGTTTCTTTTCAACCTCAATATTGGGCTTTGTACAAGGCATATACAAACCCTCCCCGACAGAGTCAAACTTTTAGACTCAATCTTGGGGTTTGTACAAGACAGACAAAACATTTCCCCGGAAGTCAATTTTTAGCCTCCTCTTAGGCTTTGTATAATGATATCCCCCCAAAGAGTCAGTCTCTTTTTTAGCCTCAATCTTGGGCTTTGTGCAAGACAGATAAACACTCTCTTGTTAAGTCAGTTTTTTCTAGCCTCCTCTTAGGCTTTGTATAAGGACTTCCCCAGTGGGGTCAATCAATCTCTTAGCTTCAACATTGGGCTTTGATCAAGGCACACAAAAATCAACATCCCCTCAGAGGAAATCAAAATCTCTCTACAGGAAGACATTTCTATGTGTTATCACACATCAAAACAAACAAATCAAACAAACCCTAATCCTAGACAACTGTTGTAAGTGGCACACTTGTTGATTCAAAAATTAAAGCTGTCACCCATCTCTTATCCTGGTAAAAATCCTCTTTTTCATATAATTGCTGTAAGCGGCAAGCCTCTGGATTATTTACATCCACGCCATTGTCCTTCTCTTAGCATGGAAAATTCCTAAGGAAAAATGGCATTGCTCTACACTGAGTTAAAGTTTCCTCATTCAGGACAAATCCCCTATAAAGGAAATTATGGCATTGTTGGATTCACATATCCCAGTTAAAGTAATCCTCCTTTATAAACAGTCACCCAATAGTTGTGATAAATAGACGAGATGTCTCCCTTTAGAGATGAAAAATTCTCTCTCAGTCAAACCTTTAGCTTCAATATTGGGCTTTGAACAAGACACAAATATACTCATTTAGCTTCAATCTTGGGCTTTGAACAAGACACCAAAACATCATCTTTTCCTCCCATAGAATAGGAGGAACTATGATTGCTCTGATTTCCCCATTTCTTTAAACGGGAATACGTAGGCATAAGATTGCGAAATCTTAGCGAGCACACCAATAAAAAACTCTAGGTCCAGTATCTTCACATACCAATCAAAAACTTTAGGTCCAGTACCTTCAAACATCAATCAAAACTTAGGTCTAGTACCTCAACAAAATCATCAAAAACTCACTCACTCTCTCATTTTTCCCAAGAAACTTTCCCAACCCATTAACGGATAAACACCGTCAAGTACAAAGCGAAACCTAAAGCCAACATCCTGTGGACAACCACATATAGGATGGGTAATTGACAACTCCCCATTGTATAATCTGACCTCGAACTACCCAATCTCTTTAAGCGTTTGTTCAGTTAAACATTTGCGTACAAGGTTAGTTTTAGATATCTTCCCTTTCCCTTCCAGCTTCACGGGATAAATAAGAAATCAGAAAGTAGCACCCCCTCCTCTTCATTGAGGAGAAAACCCAAACTCCGCGATAAGGTGGTCGCGTCACCGACAAAGATCGCGCACTACAGTAAAATGGTGACTCTGCTGGGCAGTCACTATATGATCTATTTTACCTTAGTCATCATCGTCCCCATTTTCCAACAGAAAAAAGTTGGCTTCAAAACTAGGGTTTTTTCATACTTAGAAAAATTTCAAGTTTCTCCAACTTTACCCCTTTTGCAAGAAACCTTCCAAATCTTATTCTTTCATGCCCAAACTTATTGATCAAACATGTTTTGATGAAATTAGGCTTGATGACTTCAATTTGGACCAAAAACCCTAAAAGTCAAAGGGTTGACTTTGTCAGATGAAGCTTGTATAATTAGATGAATTCAACTGTGTGATCTTCAATGATCTTTCATTCTTGAACCTTTCAAATATCATGGATAGACTCCAAAGATGTATATAAGTGTCTTGGATCATGTCTCAAGACTTGGCATCATGATTTGATCAAAAGTCAAGGCACAGTTGACTTTTTCCTGATGAAACCCTAGTTGGTGACCAGATGAAATTGAGCTCCATGAAACTGGTAATGAGACCATCTTTCACTTGATTCTTGGCAAGGAGAAGCCTCTTGAATGTATGTAAGCTTGGTGGGTTAATAATCATTCCAAACATTGACTGATCATGTGAGAATTCCCTTGATTTCCTTGCGCCAAAACCCTAATTTCATATGAAACCAAACAAGAAACATCTTGAACAAAGGTTAAGGTTAGCAATGCAGTGCTTAATGCTTCCTAGAATGATGATGACATCTAGGGTCAAAATTTGGGGTATGACATCATGCTTAATCCTTTCATGCTCATCCTCAATGACTACACTTGTTTAAAAGCTTAAATCAAGCTTGTCTTTTTAAGTTTCTCTTGTCATTTACATTGACAACACTTGCATAACTGTTGCTTTTCAATACTGAAATTCTGACATAGCAGATGGCAGATGTCCTAACACATGTCACGACATTGTTCTCTGCATAACTTTAAAACAATGACAGAATAAACAAGCTGATATTCTAGATATTAGTAACAGCATCAAGACAGATGTTTTGACATCTGTTACAACATGTTAATCAACACTGAAATGTAAATTGCAGAATGATAAACAACACAAAATATGATGACCCAGTTCGGTGCAAATCACCTACATCTGGGGGCATACCAAGCCAGGAAGAAGAATCCACTATCAGTAGTATAGTTTTATGTAAACAACCCCTGGTTTAATGTAAGCAACCTCTGGTTTACCTATCACCACCCAATGAAAACTTTATCCTTAGAATTCACATCCAATAGATAAGAGAAACCCATCTCACTCCCTAAATCACAACCTGTGATTATCTAACAGTTATAGTCACAATACCTGTATCATCCTACTTGAAAGACACCTCTTTCAATACAAAGTTCAATCAAGCATTCTCGACTAACAACACAACTTGGATTTTCTTCAAAGCTTCATCCAGGAACAATACATGATTCATTATCTACAGGTTTTTGAATCTGTACAAACATCTATGTGTACCACAATGTATCAAATCGATACAGAGGGAGACTTACAACACAAGAAAGCCAACGACTCTCAAAACACTAAACCTTATTTTCCACTTTACAAAAGTGTTACAATAAGGATTAGTCCCTCATTCTCTTTCTATCCTAGGTCTTGGTTTTCCTTTTATAGTCTTCTGCTTCCTTGGGCTTCGAATGATCTGTTGGCTGATTTCTTGATCCACTGCTGTGATCGCTCCTTGAATCTTGCAACAGATTTAAAATCTGCTATATTTGTCCAGGATGTCGAATCTGGATGTTGGAACATTATATTCGACATCTTTGTCTGTAGCATTCTTCATGTTGTTCATCTTGTTCTCTGGAAAAATTCTTCAGGTTGGAACATTGTGTTTGACATCAAGTTTTACCAAAATTTAAGTCAAATCTTTTAGAGTCTTCAATCTCCCCCTTTTGACAAATTTTGGCTAAAACTCCTTTTGTACAATAAATCCAGGGTGAGTGAAGTTGAGTAAGGGTCGAGAAAGGAAGTTGAGACTCCTAAAGAAGCTGGAAGGAAATCTGAAAGAGTTGATCAAAGAACACTCCTTTCAAACACACTCCCACACCGTCCAAAACAATCAACTTGGAAACAGCCGCATGTCCTAAACAATGTCTTGACACCTTGTCAGACTTTGTTTAGTCCATCTGAAGCATCGTCACAGTCCCTTTCAATGAGCCCCAAGAGTAATCCTTCTGACCAAGATGTTAAGACATTTCTTCAAACATCTCCCAGTAGCAACAAAGACTCCCAAGAAGCTTGTATAACTCTGATTCAATCCATTGACATCCTAATGACCAAACTAAAACAACCAGTCAAGTTCACCCAGAACTATACCAGTAACACAATGTCATGACATCTCGTCTGACATTACACCCTCACCAGAGGAATTTTATCACAGACTTCTTGAAACCACAAACAATCTTGATAAACATCTGCACTACTGCAGCAATAGATCCAAAACAGAAGTCCAACTCCCCCTGTCAAGGATAACAAGTGCTCCTTTGCAAAGAAGAACACTTTAGAATGAATGGAAAACATAAGACACATCTTCATGTCCTCAAGAGCACACCCCCTGGTGAACGCATTCACTCACTGCTTGTTCCACAATCAATCCATGTACCACACTAGTATACCTATCAGACAGAAGTTCTTCCCCTATCTTTCACAAAAGATGCTCCTTCAACAAGAAACACCCAAAATCACCACATGATATCCCATGAAAAACTTCATGATCATATAGTGAGATAGTACCAGGATCACATCCTTGTACCACAACCAATAAACTCTTGGATTGAGACCAAAATTGCCATTGATCCCTCTCATCCAGAAACCATTCATACCCTGTACAAATCCACATTGAATTTTAAAGCCATAGATATCCTTGTTCCTTGAGATAAAATCCAATTGAATCTGGAATGCTTCATATTCCTCAAAGAGACATACAGAGTCCCTTAGTTTGTCAGCTAGCCCAGATGTTCTTCACACTTGAAGGGCATCAAATATATGCTCTAGAAATCCTCAGCTTACTTGCTTCACAAGCACCAAACTGATCCACTTCTTTCTAGAGTTACTTGCAGCAGAAGAAACCACCTCTCCACAAGCATTCCGAACTTAGCAAGAGTCGGCCTTCCAGGTAACCACTCCATGATTCAAGACAGTCTTCGCCTCATCAATCTCCCATATGATAAGTTAGAACACTTCTGATTCAACTGGCGAATATCAGCTTCCACAATCTGAACTCCAAGTTCAGAAACCATGATGATGTTCTAACATCAGTTAAAACATCCTGATCATATCACAGACACCATACACTATGGTTCTTGATATAATTACCACTGGACTTACTAACTACATAGTAATCCAACTGAAGATCTTTAGAGAACACAGCTCCATCATCTTGATCAATAAGAACTCCAGACATCCAAAGAGAGAAATAAACTCTCATATATATCCCAAAAGAAGGTAATCTTCCATAAACAACTTAGGGCTTCTACCACAAGCTCCAAGATATGAATAAAACTAGAACCTCCTTTGATCTTCAACTAACTACCCTTCTGCACAAGAGTAATTAGTTCCAAGCACACTGCTTGAATTCACATTAAAAATCAACCAAATGCCATTGTTTGGTTAATCTCGGCTTTCTTCAAAGCTCCTGAAAATCTTCTGCTCCACCAATGAAACCTAATCTTCAAGTTACATAGTCCACCTGCTCCAAAGCAAGCCATCTTAGATACACCAAGACTCATACATGTAACATCTACTCCTTCTTGCAGCTCCCGTAAACTGCATGAGATAGACCCTGAAGTTCAGCTTGGTGTCAGAACATCTGATAAGACATCCAGCTGGAGAGTTCAGTCCTTCATTATGCTACTTAGAAGAACCTCCTCCCTTTAACAGAACAAGAGTTCCATGTTCTCATAGACTTGATTAAAGGTATCAAGTTAGAGTAGATAACCTCCATCCTGCTTTACTACAACAACCATCTCATCTTCAGAGAAACCAAACATGCCAAAGCTTGATTCTTCAGAAGAGATCAGTCACACAAGATCTTTACAAAAGGGATCCCACTTTCCTTAAGTATAGACTTCTTCAGAAAGACCAGAGATAACTGCCACTTATCCTTGAGCTCCAAGATGAGCAAGATCACATGCTCCTAGAGTAGAAACAGGAACACACCTGCTGTAATCTAATTCACCTAGATCAGAAATAAACTGATCCAACAAAAAATGTCTTCATCTTCACTTCCATCAGCATTACGGTCTAGCCAAGTTTCTTGCCAGGAAACTTTCTAGTCTGATTACATACCTTTGCAATAGCAGAATAAGACAGATCCTACCACACACGTGTATTGTACCAAGATCATCAGCTACAACTCCTTTGCTCCAGAGATTCACTCCTTGAATCAACAGGATTCTGCACATACTCCATTTTCAAGATGTTTCAACATCTAATAGAGCATCAGTTCCTTATCTTGACTATACCAGTTCTCCAAAGAATAGATCCTTGAGCAGATGCAACTAGAGATGTTGCCCTTCCTGATGTACCAACTGGTTACCAGTAATCTTGTACTCCAAAATACAAGGATAATCAATTAAATATTTGTGAAATCCAAAAATAGAAATTGATCTTAAATCCTTGTCCACAAAACCATGCATCCTGTAGGATATATGATCTACCAGATATCAACACAGATGTGCAACATCTTCCTAGTCAAACAATATGTTGAGACATTAAGTCTGTCACCCTTGACTTAACCTGCTTATGACTTTCCTTTGCTAATAGAATTATTGTAAATCATTAATGGTGAAAATAAATCACCTCCCATTATCTCCAAGTTGAATAACATCCATCAACACCAAAGATCTTCAGAAATCCATCTTCAGCATGAGAACCAGATTATCCGTCTGAAAAAGCTCTTAAACACGACCAGAGATGCCTTTATGAGTGGACTTGAGTGACAACTCAAGTATCTTTGGCAACTTTGTCGAAAAGAATATTTACCAAATTCATGAATTTGATAAATACGATCTCAACTCACCTTCTCTTTAAACTGACTTCAAGATACAAGATGGAACCAAACATCCAAGTACTAAGTCAACATGATAGATATCAACCAACAACTCTCTCCATTCCATTGCTCCCGACTTTGGAACTACTAGAGCTTTTTTATATGCTGATATCTTCAGGAATAGAAGTCAACAATCAAGATCTTCCACCATCTTTCTTCTATCACAACTCCAGAATCCCATAAATACCAGAGTTCTTCTATCAGAAACATATGCAGCGGAACCACCAAGGAACATCTTCAACATGCCCTAATAAGATGCCAGAACATCTTATGAGACACCATACAGGAGAACTAGCCACTCCACTTGTAGTTGCTATAGAAACTCCTCAGAAAACTTGAACAACCATCAGTAGTTGTTACCTTTGATCCAGAACATCTATCACATCCATTAATACCATTGAGTATGTCAGAATGAATGATCCGATCTCCCAAACTCCTTCTTGTTTAAAGTGCAAGAAAGTATCTCCCAAGATCTCATCCAGAAACAGACTGGATGTCTGCTCTGATACCAATTGAAATTCTAGCATAGCAGATAGCAGATGTTCTAACACATGTCACAACATTGTTATCTACATAACTTTAAAACAAGGACAAAATATGTGAGGGATATTCTTCTATTTACCTTGTTTTAATGATGTTAACAAACATGTAAGAAACTAGACTGTAATTTGAGCGGTATCACTACACGTGTCGGGCATATTGCGTCTAACCATTATTGTTCATGTGTCTAGATGCATAGGATCTTGTCTTTCCCAAAAATAAATGTCCACTATCGTTTTAGTTGTGTCTAGTATGTGTCTCTGGTCTTGGTCTGGTGAAAATGCTCAAAAAAATTGAATTTCCTGAAAAATTGCACTTCATGCACTGACCCTTCTAGTTCATGCGCTAACCTCCAAAACCTGCGGGAAAGCGCACAATTCAATGGACACGAAAATACTTGCTCATACGTCGACGCATGAAGTGTGGAGGTCAGCGCATGACTTCAAAACTCTGCATTTTTCACTTAATTTCTTTTCTGTTATTTTTCTGTTATTGTTTTTGTTGGTCATTTTTTTCCATATAAATAGTTTTGGTCATCCTTTTTATAAAAACAAGAAACATGAAAGATATATGTCATTTCTCTCTTCATCTTCATCTTCTTCATTGAGTAAACAAACAATCACACATAATCATCTTTGTTTGTGTCGCCCACTGATCGAAGTGATAACGTTCAGAATTTAGGAAGTGTGATCTTCATCTTCTGGGTTGAGAGTTTGGAAGGTGTTTCTTGAATCAAACCAGTTGGTTTGTCCTCCAAAAATTGGATAGATTTTAGGGGTCTTTGCACAAACTGTTCTTTCTACAGGGATTCGGCTGGCCGAAGGTAACCGGAATTTGGTGCAACTGTTCGGTTTAGTAGCTGTAATCAGAGGATCATAGAAGGAAGGTTTGGGTTCGAATTCTTGGAAGATTGCAATTGACCGAGTGAAGGTAACCGAAGAGCAGTGGATTATTTTGGTTTAGCAGTGTGGGACGGTAATTGAATCAACCATATTCGAAGCACTTGATTCATCTTGAATCAAGGGAAAAGAAAATTCTGCATCAACGATCGAAGACGTTCGAGGGTTTGGATGTTCATAGTTTTCTCTTGTAACAAACAATTTGCAACAACTATATATATACATATCTCAATTCCATTTGTGGAGTTGGGGGCAGACGTACCCAAAGCAAGGACGATTGGGGAACTGCCTAATCAAATCTCTTTGTTTTCTCTCTCCTTAACTCTTTTACAATTCAGTTGGTTCGAATTGGTGAAGTCGCAAGTTATTGAAATTTCTGTAGTAGAGTAATTGTATGCTGATAAAGTGTCTTTGTTAAACTGATACAATTCCTTGAATTGTGTTTTGGAGCAGTTGTACATTACCCTCCATAGAAATTCTGCACATAGTGTGTTTACGCACACTAGGTGTTTGATAATTTGTTTCAAAGCGAAATTCGAACACATTACTTTTAAATTGTTTATCACTTTACCTCATTGGATTGAAATATACATCAACCAAGTGATATTTGTTTCAAAGCGATATTTTGTTGATTCAAAACTGAATTTTTCTCTTCCGTACTCATCTGTGATATATTCGTGCATATCCGATCCTTTTGGTAGAAGGTTCGTTGTAGACGTTCTATCCAGTCGTAGCTTCCGTTTAAACAATTTTTTAAAAACAAATTTTGTAAACCATTTGTGTGTAAAACTCAAGGGATCAATTCAACCCCCTCCCCCCCTTCTAGATCCATAGCCATCGTCTAACAAGTGGTATCACGAGCTCCGGTTAATTCTGGTGCTTCGGTAAAACTTCTTGGATCATGGCGAACAAACCTAAGGGGGCTTATAATAGAGCTCCAGTTTTTACAGGTGAAAACTACAGCTACTGGAAGGATTGTATGCGCGTCCATATTAATTCCATAGATCAGAAGGTTTGGAACGTTATTTTAAACGGTCCCATGGAAATTACTATGACTAACGCGGAAGGCGTTGTCGTTCCTAAACCCGAAGCTCAATGGACTGAGGAGAACGAGAAAAAGTACAGCTATGATTGGAAGGCTCGTAATATGATCATCTCCTCCTTGGGAGTTGATGAGTATTATCGTGTCTCCCATTGTGAAACGGCCAAAGCCATGTGGGATGCTTTACAAGTAGCTCACGAAGGCACTAATGATGTTAAGTTGGCTCGTATTAATACACTAACGCAAGAGTTTGATTTGTTTTACATGAAGCAAGGGAAAACCATTGCGGATATGCAAAAACGATTTACTCACATCATCAACAAATTGCATGCTCTTGGTAAACCAATTCCAAATGAGGTTTCTACTAACAAAATTCTGAGGTGTCTTAACAGGGAATGGCAACTGAAGGTCACCGCTATCAAGGAGGCCAATGATCTTGCTACACTAGACCTCACAACACTCTTTGGTAAACTCGATGAGCATGAGCAAGTGCTCATTAGCTTGGATAAACATGAAAAGAGTATCAAGAAAGAGAAGGCAAAAGATACAGAGAAGAAGTCGATAGCTCTTAAGGCTTCTTGTTCAAAGTCCACACATCAAGAGCTAAGTGATGATGAAACCAATAATGACAAAGATGAAGAATCCAGTGATGATATGGACTTATTTGTGAAGAGATACAATAGATATGTTCGTAAGAACGATATTCAACACTCGGATAGAAATCTAGTCAAGTTTAGGAAGCAATCTAGAAGCGAAGGAAATAAAAATGGCAAGGTAAAAGGTACGTGCTACAATTGTGGAAAATCCGGGCACTACAAGCCGGATTGTCCATCTCTAAAGAAAGACAAAGATAAGGATAATGACAAGAGTCGCTTAAACAAAAAGTCAAACAAGTCTCGACGAGCATACATCGCTTGGGAAAGCGATAGTGAGTCGGAGAAAGATGATTCCTCAAGTGACGAAAGTGAATCCGTTAACTTTTGTCTTATGGCACGCCACAACAAAGCAAAAGAGGTACAAAGTCTTTAGACCACCGAAAGAAGATGGGTTCTGGATAGTGGCTACTCGAGACACATGAACGGAGACATATCTCTTTTTATCGACTTTGTGGCGAAGAAAAAGGGGTTTGTCACCTACGGAGATAACAACAAGGGACAGATTCTCGGCAAAGGTAGTGTAGGTAACCCCTCATCTACTACTATCTCTGATGTGCTGCTTGTGGAAGGCCTTAGACACAACCTTTTAAGCATTAGTCAACTATGTGACAAGAATTATAAAGTATCTTTTTCAAAGGATTGTTGCATAGTTGAAGATAGCGACAAAAAGAATGTGTTTAAGGGCTTGAGGGTGAACAACGTCTACATGCTAGACTTAAATGAGGTATCGTTGAATGGAGATAAGTGTCTAGTCGCTATGTATGAAGATTCATGGTTGTGGCATAGACGGTTGGCTCACATCAATTTTGATTTGCTTAACAAAATTGTCTCTAAAGACCTAGTCATCGGTTTGCCCAAAATTAAATTCACAAAGGATCACCTTTGTGATGCGTGTCAAATGGGGAAGCAAACAAGGATCTCATTCAAATCTAAAAACATCGTTTCAACTATGAGACCCCTTGAGCTCCTCCATATGGACCTCTTTGGACCATCTAGGGTTAAAAGCTTAGGTGGTAACTATTATGGGTTTGTTATAGTCGATGATTTTTCTAGGTTTTGCTGGAAAATTTTCTTAGTAAATAAGAGTGATACTTTTTCGGCCTTTGAACGATTTGCTAAGTTATCTCAGAACAAGTTAAACACAAACATTGAGTCAATTAGAAGTGACCATGGGGGTGAGTTTGAAAATCATTTATTTGAAGAATTTTTTGATTCCAACGGAATTGATCATAATTTTTTCCGCACCACTTACCCCTCAACAAAATGGGGTAGTGGAACGTAAAAATAGAGTTTTGGAAGAACTTGGAAGGACTATGATCAATGATGGTGGATTACCAAAATACTTTTGGGCCAACGCCATAAGTACGGCTTGCTATGTCTTGAATAGGGTGCTCATTTGGCCTATTCTAAACAAGACACCGTATGAGCTTTTAAAAGGGCGTAAGCCAAACATCTCTCACCTTCATGTATTTGGTTGCAAATGCTTTGTGTTAAACAATGGGAAAGAGACTCTTGGTAAATTTGATGCCAAGGCCAACGAGGGTATTTTTCTTGGATACTCTCAATCAAGTAAAGCATATAGAATTTATAATAAGAAGTTACGCATAGTTGAAGAGTCAGTTCATGTTACTTTTGACGAGTCTTATCCGAGAAATGTCGGAGAAGGTAGTTCTTTTCATGGTGCAGGTGTACCTACTGAAGACATACTCAAGGACACTGATAAGGGAATTGATCAACCTGAAGCAGTGCGTATTGAGGAGGAAAAGGATCACCAACCAATGAAAAGTGAGGATGAGCATCATGTTGATAAAGATGAACTTCCTCCAGCTTGGAAGTCTTCAAAAGACCATCCAATTGACAACATTCTCGGTGATATCTCTAAGGGACTAACTACTCGCTCTAAACTCAGTAACTTTTGTTATTACTCTGCTTTTGTCTCCCAAGTTGAACCTAAAAACGCTAAGGAGGCGTTACTCGATGAGCATTGGTTTCTATCAATGCAAGATGAACTAAATCAATTCTGGAGAAATGAGGTTTGGGACCTTGTCCCCCCTCCGCGAGATCATCGAGTAATTGGCACCCGATGGGTGTTTAGGAATAAACTTGATGAAAATGGAGTAATAATGCGTAACAAAGCTAGGCTTGTAGCACAAGGCTATAACCAAGAGGAAGGAATCGACTATGAGGAAACTTATGCGCCGGTTGCCCGACTCGAGGCCATACGCCTTCTACTTGCCTATGCTTGCACAAAGAACTTTAAATTATTCCAAATGGATGTTAAAAGTGCGTTCCTTAACGGATACATAAATGAAGAGGTTTATGTAGCCCAACCTCCGGGCCACGTATATCCTGATCATGTCTATAAACATAAACGAGCTCTGTACGGACTTAAACAAGCCCCTAGGGCTTGGTATGAACGTCTAAGCAAATTTCTACTAGATCAAGGGTATTCAAGAGGAAAGGTTGACACAACCCTCTTTATTAAACGTCAAGGAAAACACTTAATTTTGGTACAAATTTATGTTGACGATATCATATTTGGGTCTACTAACACGACCTTGGTCAAGGAGTTTTCTAGGTTGATGCAAGGGGAGTTTGAAATGAGCATGATGGGGGAGCTCAACTATTTCCTTGGATTGCTAATCAAACAACTTGAAGAGGGCACATTCATGAGTCAAACGAAATATTGTCTTGAGTTACTAAAACGTTTTGATATGCTGAACTACAAAGTAATAGATACTCCTATCAAGTGCTAATCTTGACCGTGACGAAAAGGGTAAGGATGTTGAGGTAAAGAAGTATCGAGGTATAATAGGGTCTCTTCTTTATCTTACCGCATCACGTCCCGATATAATGTTTAGTGTATGCATGTGTGCGAGGTATCAGGCACATCCCAAGGAATCCCACCTAAAGGCAGTTAAGCGCATACTTTGATACCTCTCTGGTACTCCAAAGTATGGGCTGTGGTATTCCAAAGGTAGTGTTTTTTCCTTAGTTGTCTACTCTGATTCCGACTTTGCCGGGTGCAAGTTGGATAGGAAAAGTACTAGTGGCACGTGTCACTTTTTCGCAAATTCCTTGGTGAGTTGGTACAGCAAGAAACAGGTTTCCGTTACTTTGTCAACAGCCGAGGCGGAATACGTTGCTGCCGGTAGTTGTTGTGCTCAAGTCTTATGACTTAAACAACAATTACTTGATTTCAACTTAAAACTTGAACGTATTCCAATTTTGTGCGATAACACTAGTGCGATTAATCTAACTAAGAACCCCGTACTACATTCACGCACCAAGCATATCGAAATACGCCATCATTTTCTTAGGGATCATGTAGAGAAAGGTGATGTTATTTTTGAGCATGTTGACACTAAGAATCAACTTGCTAATATTTTCACAAAACCATTAGCTACAGAGCCTTTCTTTCACATCCGTAGGGAACTTGGCATTCTCGATATCTCAGATCGTGCTTAATAATCCTTTAGAGTAGTGATCTTCACATATATACATGCTTGTTTATTCTTTTAACTAATAATGTAAAGAGATATTTAGCCATATGTGAGGGATCTTATCGTCATGATGATCAAGGTAATATCGTTCTGATTTATAGATGTTTATCAATATTTTGTGCCATATTAATTACTCTAATCTTGATGTTTATTGTATTTTGAGTACTTATCTTTCATGTGGATGTTTTGTTCTGTATGTGTATATGTCAATTTATCTGGTTGGAACTTAAAAATTTGCAAAATTTCACTTTTGTACGTTCATGCGTCGACGCATAGATTCGTGCGCTGACCTAGTAAATTTTTGGGATATCGCATAACCACATGTTCAACTTTTTAATAAAATTCAAGAATCATGCGCCGACGCACAGATTCATAGGTCGACGCATAACTCGACCGTTCAGACTTCCTTCTTTACTGGGACGTGTGCGCCAACCTAGTGTTGTTCATTTTCCCTACATATTCTCATTGCACATTAATCTATGGTTGTTGCATGTCATCTCATTAGACTTTTTGGTCAATCTCTCCCTATCCTCCTCCATTAAACCTCATCAATAACAATTACTCTCCACTAAATCCTCATCAAAACCCTAAAAATCAAAAACCCACCAAGAGAAAATCTTCTATATTACTGCTACAAGGTTTTCTAAGGGTTGCACATATCTCCTCTTCACTCTCAGCGAAAATCAAGTATCATCATTCTCTTTCAACTTTTCTTCAAGAAGAAACCCTAGTAGAAGGGGAACAAGAGGATCATCTTCACAATCAGCACCAACCAGAACATCATCATCTTCACAACGGGTAACCTTTAAGTCTTTAATTTCTGAAAGGCTAACTATTCCTTTTGAGGAACTATTTTCTAATCGGGCTGTTATAAGACAACATGGGTTTTATCCTCTGATGGGTCCAGATTTTCACATTCCTGAGATTTCTGAACTTATAAATTTTCAAAATCTTAGTGAATTTGTAGAATGTGATGATAAGTATAGTGAAGATTTGACTCGGTTGTTCTATTGTGGGATCAAGGGCAAATTTCATGGGGCTGAATTTAAATTCTCTATGAATAATGCAGAATTTGAAATGACCAATAATGTATGGTCTACATTGTTTGTATTAGACACTGATGACACTCTCCCAAAGGTTACTGATAAAACCTTTGTTCAGGGCTATGAATTCAAAACTGCTCTGAATTCGATGTTGCGGGAACCGTATTCAGATGATTTTGTGGCAAGTGGTTTATTTCCTAAAAGTGTAACTACCGGTCATTTAAAATTTGAAGACCGTATTCTTCAGTGGATTGTTGCTCGCATCTTGAGGCCTAAGAAAGGAGGGTACTCAAGAGTTGAACAGGCAGAAGTTCATCTCATCTATATCCTCAAGAATAGGATCAAAATTAACTGGCCTTATTATTTTTCTTACAGGATGTTCATTACTCGCAGCTCCAGCAAATTTCTGGCACTTGGTTATGCATCTGCTGTTGCAAACATTTTGAATCACTTTGATATTCCTGTTCCGCAGATTTGTCACATTCATATTACTGCTGAACAACAATTTCTTGCCAAAACCCATTCGATGATGGGTTACTTTTGGCATTCACGTGAGAACAAGTTCATTTATCGACCAAGATCCACCCATACTGAACATGACGACCCAGTTCACCTTGAAGGAAGTGAAGATGAGGGCATTCCAGGAATTGAAAATCAAGCTGTCAATGATGAAAATGTTGTCATGCAAGAAGATGTGGTTATGCAAGAAAATGTGGCTATGCAAGAAGAGGACAATGAGGCATGGATGGGCTATCAACCTGAAGAAACTTCTAAAAATCAAGGTTGGGGTCAGTGGCAACAAAATTGATGGACTGTGTGTGGAAGCTCCTATGTGCCTCCAACCTATGGTGAGGACTATGAATGGCAGCAACCTGACAATTTTGCTCCTCCAACTCCACCGCCTCAGCATGATCCACATGCTTCTGAAGAAATTCTAGCTAGGTTGAACGAATTGACTCTTCAGCATCAAGAATTTCAAGCTCTGCAAGATACTCGTTACTCTGCTCAGTACGAACAATTCACCAATTTGTCTGATCAAGTTTCATCTCACATTACCAACTTCAACAATTTTGCCAATGCCGCTATGAATCGTTTCAATCAGATGGACGCCAACTTGACTCAACAAAACCAGAACCTGGCAAATAGTCTTGGAAACCTAAACAGCGCGTTGATTGAACTCAACCTACATCTAGAGGACCTTCCACCACCAAGCCAATACTATAGGGTTAGAGGTCATCCATTCAGGGGGAGAAGGCCATAGAGTTTAGGGCATCATATATCATTTTTGCTTGCATTTCTATTTTGTTTTTTCCTTTCTGCTGTTGACATTTGAATGTTGGTTCCGTTTGTTTGAACTTTATCGGATTGAATGTATTGCATTTAAGTTTTTATTTAAGTGTTTGTCTGTTTATGTCTGTGTGTTGCAAATTTGTGATGATCCTTTACATATTATTGTGATTTATTTTTACCACCATCTTTTCTTCTTTTTGATGTTGTCAAAGGGGGAGAAGAATAACAACATATGCAGAAATGTTACTAAACTAATGTCAAAGACAGGGGGAGCTTTGCTCATGTTGCTCACTCTCAAATTACAAATCTCATGACAGCTAAGAAAGTGTTGCCATCATAAAAAAGGGGGAGTATGTGAGGGATATTCTTCTATTTACCTTGTTTTAATGATGTCAACAAACATGTAAGAAACTAGACTGTAATTTGAGCGGTATCACTACACGTGTCGGGCATATTGCGTCTAACCATTATTGTTCATGTGTCTAGATGCATAGGATCTTGTCTTTCCTAAAAATAAATGTCCACTATCATTTTAGTTGTGTCTAGTATGTGTCTCTGGTCTTGGTCTGGTGAAAATGCTCAAAAAAATTGAATTTCCTAAAAAATTGCACTTCATGCGCTGACCCTTCCAGTTCATGCGCTAACCTCCAATTTCATGTGCTAACCTCCAAAACCTGCGGGAAAGCGCACAACTCAATGGACACGAAAATACTTGCTCATGCGTCGACGCATGAAGTGTGGAGGTCAGCGCATGACTTCAAAACTCTGCATTTTTCACTTAATTTCTTTTATGTTATTTTTCTGTTATTGTTTTTGTTGGTTATTTTTTTTTCTATATAAATAGTTTTTGTCATCCTTTTTATCAAAACAAGAAACGTGAAAGATATGTGTCATTTCTCTCTTCATCTTCATCTTCTTCATTGAGTAAACAAACAATCACACATAATCATCATTGTTTGTGTCGTCCACTGATCGAAGTGATAACGTTCAGAATTTAGGAAGTGTGATCTTCATCTTCTGGGTTGAGAGTTTGGCAGGTGTTTCTTGAATCAAACCAGTTGGTTTGTCCTCAAGAAATTGGATAGATTTTGGGGGTCTTTGCACAAACTGTTCTTTCTACAGGGATTCGGCTGGGCGAAGGTAACCGGAATTTGGCGCAACTGTTCGGTTTAGTAGTTGTAATCAGAGGATCGTAGAAGGAAGGTTTGGGTTCGAATTCTTGGAAGATTGCAATTGACCGAGTGAAGGTAACCGAACAGCAGTGGATTCTTTTGGTTTAGTAGCGTGGGACGGTAATTGAATCAACCATATTCGAAGCACTTGATTCATCTTGAATCAAGGGAAGAGAAAATTCTGCATCAACGATCGAAGACGTTCGAGGGTTTGGATGTTCATAGTTTTCTCTTGTAACAAACAATTTGCAACAACTATATATATACATATCTCAATTCCATTTGTGGAGTTGGAGGCAGACGTACTCAAAGCGAGGACGATTGGGGAACTGCCTAATCAAATCGTGTTTGTTCTCTCTCTCAACTCTTTTACAATTCAGTTGGTTCGAATTGGTGAAGTCGCAAGTTATTGAAATTTCTGTAGTAGAGTAATTGTACGCTGATAAAGTGTCTTTGTTAAACTGATATAATTCCTTGAATTGTGTTTTGGAGCAGTTGTACATTACCCTCCATAGAAATTCTGCACATAGTGGGTTTACGCACACTATGTGTTTGATAATTTGTTTCAAAGCGAAATTCGAACACATTGCTTTTAAATTGCTTATCACTTTACCTCATTGGATTGGAATATACATCAACCAAGTGATATTTTATTAATTGCGTGTCTTAAGTGTAGTATTCAAAACTGAATTTTTCTCTTCCGTACTCATCTGTGATATATTCGTGCATATCCGATCCTTTTGGTAAAAGGTTCGTTGTAGACGTTCTATCCAGTGGTAGCTTCCGTTTAAACAATTTTTTAAAAACAAATTTTGTAAACCATTTGCGTGTAAAACTCAAGGGATCTATTTAACCCCCCCTTCTAGATCCATAGCCATCGTCTAACAGAATAAACAAGCTGATATTCTGGATATCAGCAACAACGGCAAGATAGATGTTTCGACATCTGTTACAACATGTTAATCAACACTAAACTGTTAATTGCAGAATGATAAACAACACAGAATATGATGGCCCAGTTCGGTGCAAATCACCTACATCTGGGGGTATACCAAGCCAGGAAGAAGAATCCATTATCAGTAGTATATTCTTATGTAAACAACCTCTGGTTTACAGTAAACAACCTCCGGTTTACCTATCGCTACCCAATGGAAACTTTATCATTAGAAGTCACATCTAAATGATAAGAGAAACTCATCTCACTCCCTAAATCACAACATGTGTTTATCTAATAGTTACAGTCACAATAACAATATCATCCTACTTGAACGACACCTCTTTCAATACAAAGTTCAGTTAAGCATTCTCGACTACCAAGGAAACCTGGCCTTCTCTTGGGCTTTTTACAAGGAAACCTAGCCTCCTCTTGGGCTTTATACAAGGAAACTTAGCCTCCTCTTGGGCTTTATACAAGGAAACTTAGCCTGCTCTTGGGCTTTATATAAGGAAACTTAGCCTCCTCTTGGGCTTTGTACAAGGAAGTTAGACTTCAAACTCAAAACTCTTCAACAATGAGATGAGAATTCCCTTTTGGAGTCCTAAAAGTCAACACACTGCCCCTTGTGGCTTCAAACGTTCAAACCTCAAGTAAAATCCTAACCAACCTTTGGCTTCAAACTCAAAACACTCCCCCCAGAGATGACACATGAGTCATCTCTATGGAAGAAATGTGTCTTCTATTCTCCATAACATAAATCAAACATTTCAAACTTTTCCATTTAATTGATGTAAGTGGCACACTTGTTGATTCAATATCCAAGCTGGGGTCTTTCTTTTATTATGGTACAAAAAACACTTCTTTCATTTAAGTGATATAAGTGGCACACTTGTTGATTCTATATCCATGTCAAGGTTCTTCTCTTAGTATGCAAAGAATCAGTTAAAGGAAGATGTGGCATTAATATGGATTTTCTACATCCAATTTTAAAGCTTCTTCCTTTATTTCTCAAAATGTTTGTGGTGAATAGGTGAGATATCTCCCTTAAGATGAAAATTTGTCTCTTCTCTCAAAACCCAACAAACCCAATTCCACCCATTAGTAGGTGAAACTACGAATGCTCTGATTTCTCAACTTCCTTTTGAGAATACGTAGGCATAAGATTGCGAGATCTTAGCGAGCACAATAAATAACAAAAACCTTAGGTTCCTATACCTTTTCAACTTACAAAAACAACAAAAATATCTCCACTCACTCACTCAAAACCAACGTGTTTCAAAACAACAGTAACACAAATATATACAAGAGGTTCCTATAGGATACTATAGATACTTAGGGTGCTAATACCTTCCCTTTGTATAACCAATCCCGATTCCCAATCTCTCAAGTGTGTTGTTTTGCATTGCACACCACTAATGGGTTTATTCAGATTTTTTCCCTTTCCCTCCTTTGGGATAAATTAAAAGTTCACATGTAAAAGGGCGAAGACTTTCGTGCGGCTTATAGAAAAAAGGCGACTTCACTAGGGAAGTAGGGATTTCATCCCCCCTAAAAGGATTAAGCATGTATTGCATATATATTTGTGATTTTTGTTGTTGATATCACTTACTTGCTGTTTTATTCATTCTATTTGTTTGGGCTCTCTGGTTGATCTCGATGAGTGAGACAAATCCTAACCCGAATTTGAGTGTACATAAATAAGATAGGACGTTGATATAATCAAAAGTTACATGTATGGAGTAATCCTACGCATGAGTGACATATGATATAATCACACTCAATGGAGGCCCCTTTGGAATTACAGATGAGATGCGAGTAGTCGTAATGTCATTATTTTTTCCGACCTGGGAGCCTGCGAAGCTGAGGACCTTTAGTATCCTTTTACCCCACTTGGATTTTTAGGATGTAATGCGGTGATTATCCAGGTGTAGACCTAAGATAGTTGATACGCAATACTACACTCAGACGAGTTTCTCTTGAGAATATTATTGATTCCCGAGTAGTCGATGTGTCGATAATATCTGAAAAATGGACCTATGACTCTGGGAACCATATTAGAACATGTTCTACAGGTATGATAAAACCCTAGTACATATTCTTTTGGTTTGGTTAGACCCATGACTCCATGCTCGTGACGTCGAACCCTTGAACCCATGTTTGGTATTTTTTGTATATGTGTGCATCCATACATTCATACATTCATTCAAACATCATTTTCTAAAATAAATAAATAAATAAATTTTAAAGGAACTTAAAACCTTTATGACAAATATCATAGGTTTTGAAACATGGATTTTGGGAAAAGAAATACCAAGAAGTGCAACTTCAAAGATCCTGATACAACAGAATTGAGAAAGTTAGGTCGTCTGATTTCTTGTCGGGATAATTTTAGAAGAAGTTATGGAGAACAATTGGGTATTCTGAAGACGAGTGTTGAAGAAGGAATTCTTGACATCCTGGTGCAATTCTATGATCCTCTCTACCACTGTTTCACATTTCCAGATTATCAACTTACACCCACTTTGGAGAAATATTCCTATTGGATTAGTTTGCCAATACTAAACAGATCCCTTTCAATGGCTCAGAGGAAATTCCTAAGTACTCAGTTATTGGAAAGGCCCTTCATTTGGAAACTTCATATGTGAAAGACAACTTCAATTCCAAAGGAGGAATCAAAGGTTTAACTTCCAAATTCCTGGTAGAGAAAGCTACAGAGTTGGCCAAAGCCAATAGTATGAGTGCCTTTGAAGCTATCTTTGCACTACTCATCTAGGGTCTTGTACTATTTCCAAATATCAACCACTATGTTGATCTCAATGCCATCCAGATATTTTTGAGTGGTAACCCAGCACCTACTTTACTTGGGGACACTTACCATTTAATTCATCACAGGACTATGAAGGGTAGCGGAACAATCATGTGTTGTGCTCCTTTGTTGTACAAATGATTCAAGACAAACTTGCCAAGGACCAGACTCTTTGTTGAAAATCCTGACAAACTCAGATGGTCTCAGAGACTTATGTCTCTCACTCATACTAATATGAATTGGTATGACCCAGCGTATGACAAAGGAGTTGTCATCGACAGTTGTGGAGAATTCCCCAATGTACCCCTTCTTGGTATACATGGAGGATTTAACTATAACCCCGCTCTTACAAGACGTCAGTTTGGCTACCCCATGAAAGACAGACCCAACAGTATCTTAGCGTCAGGTTTCTTCTAATGTAACACCCCTTTTCTATACCCCCAAATAATCACATAAATCATTTAGGCACATATTAAAAAAAATTCGCCAGAGTACGATTAAAACATAGTATAAAAGAGGCATGTCACATCATACACGCATTTAATACATACAACACCTGCTCAAAATATTGATATGCAACAGTGGGGTAACTTGCCACAGAGGAACTTTGTCCTTACACCCACATCTCAATATTTAGAATAAAAGCGGAAAATCCAAACATTGAAATACATCCAAGTATATATATACGTAGATATATACATCACCAAGTATCATCCATCATTATAAGTCATGTTTGCATAAACATTCATCAACAAGATGCATGTACAAATGTATCACAAAAGAATAATATACATCCTAGCTACCCGGTGCTACATATCAGAGCCCACCGACCAAAAGAATGAAGACACGCTTCACAAAAAGACCTCCAGCATACCTACTCTGCAATGCCTCATAGAGCATTATAAAACAGCAGAAGGGTGAGAAATATTATCATAATAACAATGCATATAATTATATATATATATATAAGCATAAAAATACACATATTACACATTCTCACCACAATTCATCACATTTTCATTCATATACATCACAATGTATATATATATATATATATATCCACCAAGCATATTCATCATGCACACTTTCACAATTCTCAATCATTCCGTATAAACATACACAATTATGTTCATTCAACAACACATCATTATAAAGATGATAAATGCAAATCATAGAGACCGACTCACGACTCTATGCAAATGCAATGCGGTACCGACTCAATCATCACTAGTTCACTCAGGAACTCTGCTGGAACCATCGCTCGTTACCGAAGTAACTCCCCGTCGGGCCTACGATGTTCACCCATTGCTCACACCCCACATGGGCACACAATGTTTATGGATCGCTCACACCCCACATGGGCACACGACCCGATCGCTCACACCCCACATGGGCACACGATCCGATTGCTCACACCCCACATGGGCATACAATCATTTGTAATCATCGCTCACACCTCACATAGGCACACGACGTTACAATGGATTCTCATTAGAATCGCACAACACAAGAATGTATTTCATGATGCTTCACATGCAAAATGACACAAGACATTCTTGAAATGCATACATATTCACAATATATTCATGCATTCATCTCATACAATCACATACAATCTATATACATTCACATCAATGCATTATTGTATGATTCACATTCAAAACACACATTCGAAATGGAAAAAGTCACAACAAGATATTATTCCCGACTTTCCAACATAATTAAATCGACTAACAATTTCCAAGTCATCATAATAAGAAAGAACATTCCATTAGCTTTCTAATGCATCAAACCACGCCTCAAACCGAACCACAGATCAAAAGTTACGCAGAAAACAAAATTACACGAACAGCACTGTTCGCTGGGCGAACCTCCCTCGCAAGCATTCGCTAGCTCCTTCGCTAGGCGAACATCCCTCGCGAGCATTCGCTAGCTCCTTCGCTAGGCGAATGTTCCAGCGAACCAACTGTTAGCTAAAAACAGCACAAAGTTCGCTAGGCGAGCACTTGGCGAACCAAGTCAGAACCAAACAGAGCCAAAAACACCCAAAGTTCGCTAGGCGAACACTCTAGCGAACCTTCGCTCATGCCTTCGCTAGGCGAATACCCGTAGCG
The DNA here is from genome assembly GCA_022829125.1 of Lathyrus tuberosus. Classification (NCBI taxonomy): domain Eukaryota; kingdom Viridiplantae; phylum Streptophyta; class Magnoliopsida; order Fabales; family Fabaceae; genus Lathyrus; species Lathyrus tuberosus. Next base: position 2,410,245 of record JALAZF010000153.1, read on the forward strand.
AACCTTCGCTACCCTTCGCTGATTGGTTCGCTAGGCAAACCTGCGAAAACTCATAATCCTTCAGCGCTGTTGAAAACCTAAAAACCCTATTTTTCAACCCAAAACATTTTCAAAACAACATACATCCATCAGAACTCAATCTAATCATGGCAACAAGCATTCTACCACATTTTCGTCGATTTCCAACCGCGAAAACATCGATTTCTCATTATCGACCTAAAATGGAAAATTATGAAAACCCCCAACCAATCCAATACACACATACACAATCATACATAATAATATACATTGATAAGATAATGAGATTTCACACCCTTACCCGGATTCCAAACTCGCTAATTGATCGATCTTGATGATTTTCCTAGTTTTCCCAACTTTCTCCTCTTCTTTTCTCTTCTCCCTTTTTCTTTCTCTTCTTTTTCTTTCTATCTTTCTCTATTTCTCTCTATTTCTCTTTTCTATCTATTTTCTTTCTTTTCTATTTCTTTTCTCTCATTTTCCACTAAATCAATTAATTCATTTTTCTCACAAAATTCTAATTCCACAAAATTTCTAACTTATGATTAATTGAGAAAAGTCTAAAATACCCTCCATTCTAATTTCCCCGAAAACTCTCAAAAACGGTAAAATAACATTTAACACACCAATTTAACAAATAAAATAATTTATCACCCAATTAAAATAAAAGACTCAAGAATAATGGAATAATCAAAATCGGGGCGTTACAACTCTCCCCCAGTTTAGAAATTTTCGTCCCCGAAAATAATACCTGATTCAAACAACTCCGGATACGACTCTCGCATCCCACTCTCTAGTTCCCAAGTCATATTGCCTTCCGCAGCGCCTCCCCACGCTACTTTCACAAGTGCAATATCCTTGCCTCTTAGTTTCTTAATTTCGCGGTCCAAAATCCTAACCGGTAACGCTTCCACCGTAAGGTTATCTCTCACTTCAACCTCGCCCATAGGAATAACATGTGACGGATCCGGAACATATTTCCGAAGTTGCGAAACATGAAATACGTCATGCAATTTCGAAAGGTTCGGAGGCAACGCCACACGGTAAGCCACAACACCAACTCGTGCAGAAATCTGATACGGACCAATAAAACGAGAAGTCAATTTCTTCGACTTCAAAGCACGACCCACACCCGTAACTGGTGTAACTCTCAAAAACACATGGTCGCCTTCTTGAAACTCAAGATCTTTCCTTCTCTTGTCATGATAGCTCTTTTGTCTACTTTGAGAAGCTTTCATCTTCTCCCGGATAAACTTCACTTTCTCCGTCGTTTGTTGTACCATTTCCGGTCCAACTATCGTCCTCTCGCCGGTTTCATGCTAACACAAAGGTGTTCGACATCTCCGACCATACAAAGCCTCAAATGGTGTCATACTTATACTCGAATGAAAACTGTTATTGTAAGTGAATTCAATCAACGCCAAATAACCATCCCAAGCACCACCTTGCTCGAGTACACAAGCACGCAATAAATCCTCCAACGATTGAATCGTCCTCTCGGTTTGACCGTCCGTTTGCGGATGATAAGCCGAACTCAATCTTAGCTTAGAACCCAAGGCCTTTTGCAAACTCTCCCCAAAACCTCGATGTAAATCTAGGATCTCTATCCGATACAATACTCTTAGGAACTCCATGTAACTTCACCACCACAAGAACATAAATCTCGGCTAACTTCTCCAAAAGATAACTAATATCAATTGGAATAAAGTGAGCAGATTTAGTAAGTCTATCAACAATTACCCAAATAGCATTATGACCTCTTTGCGTATTCGGAAATCCCGTAACAAAATCCATCGATATACTATCCCATTTCCATTCCGGAATATCCAACGGTTGCATAAATCCACTCGGTTTTTGATGTTCCACTTTAGACTTTTGACAAGTTAAGCATGCATACACAAATTGAGCAACATCTCTCTTTAAACTGGACCACCAAAAGATCTTCTTCAAATCTTGATACATCTTATTCGCACCCGGATGAATACTTAAATTACTTCGGTGTCCTTCCTCTAAAATCATCTTTTTCAACTCCACATCGTCGGGAATACAAATACGACCACAGAATCTCAAAACTCCAAAGTTATCAACCTTGAAATCCTCATTCTCATTTATCATTAAATCAACGAACTTCAAATCCAACTTTTGCTTTTCACTAACCGTTGCAAGAAAATCATTCGTAACATGTAACATACCAAGTTTCACACTTCGCGGTGTCATTTCACAAACCAAACTCAAATCTCTGAAATCCTCCAAAAGTTCCCATTCTTTCATCATCAATGCAGACATATGTAACAACCTCCGACTTAAGGCATCGGCCACCACGTTTGCCTTACCCGGATGGTAATTCAGACCAAAATCATAATCCTTCAAAAATTCTAGCCACCTCCTTTGTCTCATGTTCAATTCTTTTTGATCAAACAAATATTTCAAGCTCTTGTGATCACTAAAAACTTCAAATCTCACACCATAAAGATAATGCCTCCATATTTTCAAAACAAACACCACGGCCGCTAACTCCAAGTCATGTGTAGGATAATTCTTTTCATGCACTCTCAATTGTCTAGAAGCATATGCCACGACTTTTCCATCTTGCATTAAAACACCACCTAAACCTGTCAATGAAGCATCACAATACACAACAAATGGTTCATTAGGATTAGGCAAAATCAAGATCGGAGTCGTTGTCAGCCTTCTCTTTAGCTCATTGAAACTCTCTTCACAATGAATATCCCAAATGAAAGCCTTTCCTTTACAAGTCAATTGCGTTAAAGGAAGTGCCAACTTCGAAAATCCCTCAATAAACCTCCGATAATAACCCGCCAAGCCTAAAAAGCTTCGAATCTCCGTAACCAACCTAGGAACCTCCCATTGTATCACCACATCTATCTTGGATGGATCAACACTAATACCACTACCGGAAATAACATGTCCAAGGAAGCTTACTTCCGACAACCAAAATTCACATTTCGACAACTTAGCATACAATTGTTTCTCTTTCAAAATTTGCAACACAATTCTCAAATGCTCTTCATGCTCCTCTTGAGACTTAGAGTAAATCAAAATATCATCGATGAACACAACCACAAAACGATCCAACTGTTCATGAAAAATACGATTCATGTATTCCATAAACACACCCGGCGCGTTAGAAACCCCGAATGGCATCACGGAGTATTCGTAATGACCATACCGTGTCCTAAATGCCGTCTTTTGAATATCCTCTCCTTTCACACGAATCTGGTGGTATCCTGATCTCAAATCAATCTTGCTAAAAACATTCGCACCAACTAATTGGTCCATCAAATCATCGATCCTTGGAAGCGGATACTTGTTCTTAATTGTCACTTTGTTCAACTGTCGATAATCAATGCATAACCGCATACTCCCGTCCTTCTTCTTTACCAACAATACCGGAGCACCCCAAGGAGAAACACTTGGCCTTACAAATTTCTTGTCCAACAAGTCATTCAATTGCTTTTTCAATTCTACCAATTCCGATGCCGACATACGATACGGTACCATCGAAATCGGTCTAGTACCCGGAACTAGATCAATAGAAAATTCAACTTCTCTTTCCGGCGGTACATTCGTAATATCTTCCGGAAACACTTCTGGAAATTCACACACCACTGGGAACACATCAAGCTCAACTTGACTCTCCACCGACAATGATGCAAACAAACCAAACAATTGAGCTTCGTCCGCTAAAAGTTTCTTCAACTCTTTAGTGGATAGGAAACTCTCAAATTCATCATCTTCCAAAGAAGGAAACCTTACTAACTTGTGATAGCAATCTATATGAACTCGATTAAATTGCAACCAGTTCATACCCAAGATCACGTCCAATCCTACCAACGGCAAACATACTAAATCCATAACAAAGTCTTTACCATACATGGTTAAAGGACAACTCATACACACCAAAGATGTATTTACCGACCCTAAAGCAGGAGTCTCAATAACCATTTCAGCCCCCATCAAAGTTAACGCAAGATTCAAACGCTTCACGCACTCAGATGAAATAAACGAATGAGTCGCTCCCGTATCAATAACAGCAACTAAAGGTATACTATTAATAAAGCATGTACCTTTAATCAAACGGTCTGCATTCGTAGTTTGAGTCCCCGCCAATGCAAACACCTTTCCGCCCGCTTGAGCTTGTTTCGGCTTAGTACACTTAGTACTAATGTGACCCACTTCTCCACAATTATAGCACTTCACCATATTCCTTCTATAATCTGTAGCAGCATGCCCAAGACCACCACAATTAGAACATTTCGCTACAGGCTTCCCACACTCGAATGATTTATGACCTATTTCACCACATTTGTAACACCTAACAACACCAGAACCTCCTCCTCCAGATCTCCTATCAAAGCTTCCCCTATGCTTGCCCTTATCAACGGGTGTCACATAAGGTCCACTTCTAGCTTGTTGCTTTCCTTTCCTCTCATTCAAACTTTTGTAATGTGTAGAACGAGCCTTGCTATCTTCCTCGAAGATTCTACAATATTCCGTCAAATCCGCAAACCTCCTTATCCTTTGATACCCCACAGCTTGTTTAATCTCCGGACGTAAACCATTCTCATATTTAATACACTTTGAGAATTCAGCAGTAATCGCAGCATAGTGAGGATGGAATTGAACCAACTCCACAAATTTAGCAGTATAGTCCACCACCGACATACTACCTTGCTTTAGTTCAAGAAACTCCATCTCCTTCTTTCCCTTCACACTCTCAGGGTAATATTTCCTCAAGAATTCAGTACGAAATAAATTCCAAGTTACCTCTTCATCATCCACCTCAAGAACTTCACGTATACCGACCCACCAATCGTCGGCTTCTTCCTTCAACATGTGAGATCCAAGCCTCACCTTATTCTCCTCCACACAGCCCATAACTCTGAAGATTCTTTCAATCTCTTTCAACCAAAGTTGAGCACCCTCGGGATCAAATCTTCCTTTGAAAACCGGTGGTTGATTCTTCCTGAACTCATCATTAGCATTCACATTCGGCGCACCTTGCACTGCCCTAGCCATTGCTTCCAAAGCAACAGCCATCGCATTGTCGTTTCTACCAGCCATCTTCTGATCATTCCCAAAATGACAACAAAGTTAAACAACAGTTCGACCAACACAACAACAAGACAGACACAACTGACTCGACTCTGGCTCTGATACCACTTAATGTAACACCCCCTTTCTATACCCCCAAATAATCACATAAATCATTTAGGCACATATTAAAAAAAATTCGCCAGAGTACGATTAAAACATAGTATAAAAGAGGCATGTCACATCATACACGCATTTAATACATACAACACCTGCTCAAAATATTGATATGCAACAGTGGGGTAACTTGCCACAGAGGAACTTTGTCCTTACACCCACATCTCAATATTTAGAATAAAAGCGGAAAATCCAAACATTGAAATACATCCAAGTATATATATACGTAGATATATACATCACCAAGTATCATCCATCATTATAAGTCATGTTTGCATAAACATTCATCAACAAGATGCATGTACAAATGTATCACAAAAGAATAATATACATCCTAGCTACCCGGTGCTACATATCAGAGCCCACCGACCAAAAGAATGAAGACACGCTTCACAAAAAGACCTCCAGCATACCTACTCTGCAATGCCTCATAGAGCATTATAAAACAGCAGAAGGGTGAGAAATATTATCATAATAACAATGCATATAATTATATATATATATAAGCATAAAAATACACATATTACACATTCTCACCACAATTCATCACATTTTCATTCATATACATCACAATGTATATATATATATATATATATATATATATATATATATATATATATATATATCCACCAAGCATATTCATCATGCACACTTTCACAATTCTCAATCATTCCGTATAAACATACACAATTATGTTCATTCAACAACACATCATTATAAAGATGATAAATGCAAATCATAGAGACCGACTCACGACTCTATGCAAATGCAATGCGGTACCGACTCAATCATCACTAGTTCACTCAGGAACTCTGTTGGAACCATCGCTCGTTACCGAAGTAACTCCCCGTCGGGCCTACGATGTTCACCCATTGCTCACACCCCACATGGGCACACAATGTTTATGGATCGCTCACACCCCACATGGGCACACGACCCGATCGCTCACACCCCACACGGGCACACGATCCGATTGCTCACACCCCACATGGGCATACAATCATTTGTAATCATCGCTCACACCTCACATAGGCACACGACGTTACAACGGATTCTCATTAGAATCGCACAACACAAGAATGTATTTCATGATGCTTCACATGCAAAATGACACAAGACATTCTTGAAATGCATACATATTCACAATATATTCATGCATTCATCTCATACAATCACATACAATCTATATACATTCACATCAATGCATTATTGTATGATTCACATTCAAAACACACATTCGAAATGGAAAAAGTCACAACAAGATACTATTCCCGACTTTCCAACATAATTAAATCGACTAACAATTTCCAAGTCATCATAATAAGAAAGAACATTCCATTAGCTTTCTAATGCATCAAACCACGCCTCAAACCGAACCACAGATCAAAAGTTACGCAGAAAACAAAATTACACGAACAGCACTGTTCGCTGGGCGAACCTCCCTCGCAAGCATTCGCTAGCTCCTTCGCTAGGCGAACATCCCTCGCGAGCATTCGCTAGCTCCTTCGCTAGGCGAATGTTCCAGCGAACCAACTGTTAGCTAAAAACAGCACAAAGTTCGCTAGGCGAGCACTTGGCGAACCAAGTCAGAACCAAACAGAGCCAAAAACACCCAAAGTTCGCTAGGCGAACACTCTAGCGAACCTTCGCTCATGCCTTCGCTAGGCGAATACCCGTAGCGAACCTTCGCTACCCTTCGCTGATTGGTTCGCTAGGCAAACCTGCGAAAACTCATAATCCTTCAGCGCTGTTGAAAACCTAAAAACCCTATTTTTCAACCCAAAACATTTTCAAAACAACATACATCCATCAGAACTCAATCTAATCATGGCAACAAGCATTCTACCACATTTTCGTCGATTTCCAACCGCGAAAACATCGATTTCTCATTATCGACCTAAAATGGAAAACTATGAAAACCCCCAACCAATCCAATACACACATACACAATCATACATAATAATATACATTGATAAGATAATGAGATTTCACACCCTTACCCGGATTCCAAACTCGCTAATTGATCGATCTTGATGATTTTCCTAGTTTTCCCAACTTTCTCCTCTTCTTTTCTCTTCTCCCTTTTTCTTTCTCTTCTTTTTCTTTCTATCTTTCTCTATTTCTCTCTATTTCTCTTTTCTATCTATTTTCTTTCTTTTCTATTTCTTTTCTCTCATTTTCCACTAAATCAATTAATTCATTTTTCTCACAAAATTCTAATTCCACAAAATTTCTAACTTATGATTAATTGAGAAAAGTCTAAAATACCCTCCATTCTAATTTCCCCGAAAACTCTCAAAAACGGTAAAATAACATTTAACACACCAATTTAACAAATAAAATAATTTATCACCCAATTAAAATAAAAGACTCAAGAATAATGGAATAATCAAAATCGGGGCGTTACAACTCTCCCCCAGTTTAGAAATTTTCGTCCCCGAAAATAATACCTGATTCAAACAACTCCGGATACGACTCTCGCATCCCACTCTCTAGTTCCCAAGTCATATTGCCTTCCGCAGCGCCTCCCCACGCTACTTTCACAAGCGCAATATCCTTGCCTCTTAGTTTCTTAATTTCGCGGTCCAAAATCCTAACCGGTAACGCTTCCACCGTAAGGTTATCTCTCACTTCAACCTCGCCCATAGGAATAACATGTGACGGATCCGGAACATATTTCCGAAGTTGCGAAACATGAAATACGTCATGCAATTTCGAAAGGTTCGGAGGCAACGCCACACGGTAAGCCACAACACCAACTCGTGCAGAAATCTGATACGGACCAATAAAACGAGAAGTCAATTTCTTCGACTTCAAAGCACGACCCACACCCGTAACTGGTGTAACTCTCAAAAACACATGGTCGCCTTCTTGAAACTCAAGATCTTTCCTTCTCTTGTCATGATAGCTCGTTTGTCTACTTTGAGAAGCTTTCATCTTCTCCCGGATAAACTTCACTTTCTCCGTCGTTTGTTGTACCATTTCCGGTCCAACTATCGTCCTCTCGCCGGTTTCATGCTAACACAAAGGTGTTCGACATCTCCGACCATACAAAGCCTCAAATGGTGTCATACTTATACTCGAATGAAAACTGTTATTGTAAGTGAATTCAATCAACGCCAAATAACCATCCCAAGCACCACCTTGCTCGAGTACACAAGCACGCAATAAATCCTCCAACGATTGAATCGTCCTCTCGGTTTGACCGTCCGTTTGCGGATGATAAGCCGAACTCAATCTTAGCTTAGAACCCAAGGCCTTTTGCAAACTCTCCCCAAAACCTCGATGTAAATCTAGGATCTCTATCCGATACAATACTCTTAGGAACTCCATGTAACTTCACCACCACAAGAACATAAATCTCGGCTAACTTCTCCAAAAGATAACTAATATCAATTGGAATAAAGTGAGCAGATTTAGTAAGTCTATCAACAATTACCCAAATAGCATTATGACCTCTTTGCGTATTCGGCAATCCCGTAACAAAATCCATCGATATACTATCCCATTTCCATTCCGGAATATCCAACGGTTGCATAAATCCACTCGGTTTTTGATGTTCCACTTTAGACTTTTGACAAGTTAAGCATGCATACACAAATTGAGCAACATCTCTCTTTAAACCGGACCACCAAAAGATCTTCTTCAAATCTTGATACATCTTATTCGCACCCGGATGAATACTTAAATTACTTCGGTGTCCTTCCTCTAAAATCATCTTTTTCAACTCCACATCGTCGGGAATACAAATACGACCACGGAATCTCAAAACTCCAAAGTTATCAACCTTGAAATCCTCATTCTCATTTATCATTAAATCAACGAACTTCAAATCCAACTTTTGCTTTTCACTAACCGTTGCAAGAAAATCATTCGTAACATGTAACATACCAAGTTTCACACTTCGCGGTGTCATTTCACAAACCAAACTCAAATCTCTGAAATCCTCCAAAAGTTCCCATTCTTTCATCATCAATGCAGACATATGTAACAACCTCCGACTTAAGGCATCGGCCACCACGTTTGCCTTACCCGGATGGTAATTCAGACCAAAATCATAATCCTTCAAAAGTTCTAGCCACCTCCTTTGTCTCATGTTCAATTCTTTTTGATCAAACAAATATTTCAAGCTCTTGTGATCACTAAAAACTTCAAATCTCACACCATAAAGATAATGCCTCCATATTTTCAAAACAAACACCACGGCCGCTAACTCCAAGTCATGTGTAGGATAATTCTTTTCATGCACTCTCAATTGTCTAGAAGCATATGCCACGACTTTTCCATCTTGCATTAAAACACCACCTAAACCTGTCAATGAAGCATCACAATACACAACAAATGGTTCATTAGGATTAGGCAAAATCAAGATCGGAGTCGTTGTCAGCCTTCTCTTTAGCTCATTGAAACTCTCTTCACAATGAATATCCCAAATGAAAGCCTTTCCTTTACAAGTCAATTGCGTTAAAGGAAGTGCCAACTTCGAAAATCCCTCAATAAACCTCCGATAATAACCCGCCAAGCCTAAAAAGCTTCGAATCTCCGTAACCGACCTAGGAACCTCCCATTGTATCACCACATCTATCTTGGATGGATCAACACTAATACCACTACCGGAAATAACATGTCCAAGGAAGCTTACTTCCGACAACCAAAATTCACATTTCGACAACTTAGCATACAATTGTTTCTCTTTCAAAATTTGCAACACAATTCTCAAATGCTCTTCATGCTCCTCTTGAGACTTAGAGTAAATCAAAATATCATCGATGAACACAACCACAAAACGATCCAACTGTTCATGAAAAATACGATTCATGTATTCCATAAACACACCCGGCGCGTTAGAAACCCCGAATGGCATCACGGAGTATTCGTAATGACCATACCGTGTCCTAAATGCCGTCTTTTGAATATCCTCTCCTTTCACACGAATCTGGTGGTATCCTGATCTCAAATCAATCTTGCTAAAAACATTCGCACCAACTAATTGGTCCATCAAATCATCGATCCTTGGAAGCGGATACTTGTTCTTAATTGTCACTTTGTTCAACTGTCGATAATCAATGCATAACCGCATACTCCCGTCCTTCTTCTTTACCAACAATACCGGAGCACCCCAAGGAGAAACACTTGGCCTTACAAATTTCTTGTCCAACAAGTCATTCAATTGCTTTTTCAATTCTACCAATTCCGATGCCGACATACGATACGGTACCATCGAAATCGGTCTAGTACCCGGAACTAGATCAATAGAAAATTCAACTTCTCTTTCCGGCGGTACATTCGTAATATCTTCCGGAAACACTTCTGGAAATTCACACACCACTGGGAACACATCAAGCTCAACTTGACTCTCCACCGACAATGATGCAAACAAACCAAACAATTGAGCTTCGTCCGCTAAAAGTTTCTTCAACTCTTTAGTGGATAGGAAACTCTCAAATTCATCATCTTCCAAAGAAGGAAACCTTACTAACTTGTGATAGCAATCTATATGAACTCGATTAAATTGCAACCAGTTCATACCCAAGATCACGTCCAATCCTACCAACGGCAAACATACTAAATCCATAACAAAGTCTTTACCATACATGGTTAAAGGACAACTCATACACACCAAAGATGTATTTACCGACCCTGAAGCAGGAGTCTCAATAACCATTTCAGCCCCCATCAAAGTTAACGCAAGATTCAAACGCTTCGCGCACTCAGACGAAATAAACGAATGAGTCGCTCCCGTATCAATAACAGCAACTAAAGGTATACTATTAATAAAGCATGTACCTTTAATCAAACGGTCTGCATTCGTAGTTTGAGTCCCCGCCAATGCAAACACCTTTCCGCCCGCTTGAGCTTGTTTCGGCTTAGTACACTTAGTACTAATGTGACCCACTTCTCCACAATTATAGCACTTCACCATATTCCTTCTATAATCTGTAGCAGCATGCCCAAGACCACCACAATTAGAACATTTCGCTACAGGCTTCCCACACTCGAATGATTTATGACCTATTTCACCACATTTGTAACACCTAACAACACCAGAACCTCCTCCTCCAGATCTCCTATCAAAGCTTCCCCTATGCTTGCCCTTATCAACGGGTGTCACATAAGGTCCACTTCTAGCTTGTTGCTTTCCTTTCCTCTCATTCAAACTTTTGTAATGTGTAGAACGAGCCTTGCTATCTTCCTCGAAGATTCTACAATATTCCGTCAAATCCGCAAACCTCCTTATCCTTTGATACCCCACAGCTTGTTTAATCTCCGGACGTAAACCATTCTCATATTTAATACACTTTGAGAATTCAGCAGTAATCGCAGCATAGTGAGGATGGAATTGAACCAACTCCACAAATTTAGCAGTATAGTCCACCACCGACATACTACCTTGCTTTAGTTCAAGAAACTCCATCTCCTTCTTTCCCTTCACACTCTCAGGGTAATATTTCCTCAAGAATTCAGTACGAAATAAATTCCAAGTTACCTCTTCATCATCCACCTCAAGAACTTCACGTATACCGACCCACCAATCGTCGGCTTCTTCCTTCAACATGTGAGATCCAAGCCTCACCTTATTCTCCTCCACACAGCCCATAACTCTGAAGATTCTTTCAATCTCTTTCAACCAAAGTTGAGCACCCTCGGGATCAAATCTTCCTTTGAAAACCGGTGGTTGATTCTTCCTGAACTCATCATTAGCATTCACATTCGGCGCACCTTGCACTGCCCTAGCCATTGCTTCCAAAGCAACAGCCATCGCATTGTCGTTTCTACCAGCCATCTTCTGATCATTCCCAAAATGACAACAAAGTTAAACAACAGTTCGACCAACACAACAACAAGACAGACACAACTGACTCGACTCTGGCTCTGATACCACTTAATGTAACACCCCCTTTCTATACCCCCAAATAATCACATAAATCATTTAGGCACATATTAAAAAAAATTCGCCAGAGTACGATTAAAACATAGTATAAAAGAGGCATGTCACATCATACACGCATTTAATACATACAACACCTGCTCAAAATATTGATATGCAACAGTGGGGTAACTTGCCACAGAGGAACTTTGTCCTTACACCCACATCTCAATATTTAGAATAAAAGCGGAAAATCCAAACATTGAAATACATCCAAGTATATATATACGTAGATATATACATCACCAAGTATCATCCATCATTATAAGTCATGTTTGCATAAACATTCATCAACAAGATGCATGTACAAATGTATCACAAAAGAATAATATACATCCTAGCTACCCGGTGCTACATATCAGAGCCCACCGACCAAAAGAATGAAGACACGCTTCACAAAAAGACCTCCAGCATACCTACTCTGCAATGCCTCATAGAGCATTATAAAACAGCAGAAGGGTGAGAAATATTATCATAATAACAATGCATATAATTATATATATATATAAGCATAAAAATACACATATTACACATTCTCACCACAATTCATCACATTTTCATTCATATACATCACAATGTATATATATATATATATATATATATATATATATATATATATATATATATATATATCCACCAAGCATATTCATCATGCACACTTTCACAATTCTCAATCATTCCGTATAAACATACACAATTATGTTCATTCAACAACACATCATTATAAAGATGATAAATGCAAATCATAGAGACCGACTCACGACTCTATGCAAATGCAATGCGGTACCGACTCAATCATCACTAGTTCACTCAGGAACTCTGTTGGAACCATCGCTCGTTACCGAAGTAACTCCCCGTCGGGCCTACGATGTTCACCCATTGCTCACACCCCACATGGGCACACAATGTTTATGGATCGCTCACACCCCACATGGGCACACGACCCGATCGCTCACACCCCACACGGGCACACGATCCGATTGCTCACACCCCACATGGGCATACAATCATTTGTAATCATCGCTCACACCTCACATAGGCACACGACGTTACAACGGATTCTCATTAGAATCGCACAACACAAGAATGTATTTCATGATGCTTCACATGCAAAATGACACAAGACATTCTTGAAATGCATACATATTCACAATATATTCATGCATTCATCTCATACAATCACATACAATCTATATACATTCACATCAATGCATTATTGTATGATTCACATTCAAAACACACATTCGAAATGGAAAAAGTCACAACAAGATACTATTCCCGACTTTCCAACATAATTAAATCGACTAACAATTTCCAAGTCATCATAATAAGAAAGAACATTCCATTAGCTTTCTAATGCATCAAACCACGCCTCAAACCGAACCACAGATCAAAAGTTACGCAGAAAACAAAATTACACGAACAGCACTGTTCGCTGGGCGAACCTCCCTCGCAAGCATTCGCTAGCTCCTTCGCTAGGCGAACATCCCTCGCGAGCATTCGCTAGCTCCTTCGCTAGGCGAATGTTCCAGCGAACCAACTGTTAGCTAAAAACAGCACAAAGTTCGCTAGGCGAGCACTTGGCGAACCAAGTCAGAACCAAACAGAGCCAAAAACACCCAAAGTTCGCTAGGCGAACACTCTAGCGAACCTTCGCTCATGCCTTCGCTAGGCGAATACCCGTAGCGAACCTTCGCTACCCTTCGCTGATTGGTTCGCTAGGCAAACCTGCGAAAACTCATAATCCTTCAGCGCTGTTGAAAACCTAAAAACCCTATTTTTCAACCCAAAACATTTTCAAAACAACATACATCCATCAGAACTCAATCTAATCATGGCAACAAGCATTCTACCACATTTTCGTCGATTTCCAACCGCGAAAACATCGATTTCTCATTATCGACCTAAAATGGAAAACTATGAAAACCCCCAACCAATCCAATACACACATACACAATCATACATAATAATATACATTGATAAGATAATGAGATTTCACACCCTTACCCGGATTCCAAACTCGCTAATTGATCGATCTTGATGATTTTCCTAGTTTTCCCAACTTTCTCCTCTTCTTTTCTCTTCTCCCTTTTTCTTTCTCTTCTTTTTCTTTCTATCTTTCTCTATTTCTCTCTATTTCTCTTTTCTATCTATTTTCTTTCTTTTCTATTTCTTTTCTCTCATTTTCCACTAAATCAATTAATTCATTTTTCTCACAAAATTCTAATTCCACAAAATTTCTAACTTATGATTAATTGAGAAAAGTCTAAAATACCCTCCATTCTAATTTCCCCGAAAACTCTCAAAAACGGTAAAATAACATTTAACACACCAATTTAACAAATAAAATAATTTATCACCCAATTAAAATAAAAGACTCAAGAATAATGGAATAATCAAAATCGGGGCGTTACAACTCTCCCCCAGTTTAGAAATTTTCGTCCCCGAAAATAATACCTGATTCAAACAACTCCGGATACGACTCTCGCATCCCACTCTCTAGTTCCCAAGTCATATTGCCTTCCGCAGCGCCTCCCCACGCTACTTTCACAAGCGCAATATCCTTGCCTCTTAGTTTCTTAATTTCGCGGTCCAAAATCCTAACCGGTAACGCTTCCACCGTAAGGTTATCTCTCACTTCAACCTCGCCCATAGGAATAACATGTGACGGATCCGGAACATATTTCCGAAGTTGCGAAACATGAAATACGTCATGCAATTTCGAAAGGTTCGGAGGCAACGCCACACGGTAAGCCACAACACCAACTCGTGCAGAAATCTGATACGGACCAATAAAACGAGAAGTCAATTTCTTCGACTTCAAAGCACGACCCACACCCGTAACTGGTGTAACTCTCAAAAACACATGGTCGCCTTCTTGAAACTCAAGATCTTTCCTTCTCTTGTCATGATAGCTCGTTTGTCTACTTTGAGAAGCTTTCATCTTCTCCCGGATAAACTTCACTTTCTCCGTCGTTTGTTGTACCATTTCCGGTCCAACTATCGTCCTCTCGCCGGTTTCATGCTAACACAAAGGTGTTCGACATCTCCGACCATACAAAGCCTCAAATGGTGTCATACTTATACTCGAATGAAAACTGTTATTGTAAGTGAATTCAATCAACGCCAAATAACCATCCCAAGCACCACCTTGCTCGAGTACACAAGCACGCAATAAATCCTCCAACGATTGAATCGTCCTCTCGGTTTGACCGTCCGTTTGCGGATGATAAGCCGAACTCAATCTTAGCTTAGAACCCAAGGCCTTTTGCAAACTCTCCCCAAAACCTCGATGTAAATCTAGGATCTCTATCCGATACAATACTCTTAGGAACTCCATGTAACTTCACCACCACAAGAACATAAATCTCGGCTAACTTCTCCAAAAGATAACTAATATCAATTGGAATAAAGTGAGCAGATTTAGTAAGTCTATCAACAATTACCCAAATAGCATTATGACCTCTTTGCGTATTCGGCAATCCCGTAACAAAATCCATCGATATACTATCCCATTTCCATTCCGGAATATCCAACGGTTGCATAAATCCACTCGGTTTTTGATGTTCCACTTTAGACTTTTGACAAGTTAAGCATGCATACACAAATTGAGCAACATCTCTCTTTAAACCGGACCACCAAAAGATCTTCTTCAAATCTTGATACATCTTATTCGCACCCGGATGAATACTTAAATTACTTCGGTGTCCTTCCTCTAAAATCATCTTTTTCAACTCCACATCGTCGGGAATACAAATACGACCACGGAATCTCAAAACTCCAAAGTTATCAACCTTGAAATCCTCATTCTCATTTATCATTAAATCAACGAACTTCAAATCCAACTTTTGCTTTTCACTAACCGTTGCAAGAAAATCATTCGTAACATGTAACATACCAAGTTTCACACTTCGCGGTGTCATTTCACAAACCAAACTCAAATCTCTGAAATCCTCCAAAAGTTCCCATTCTTTCATCATCAATGCAGACATATGTAACAACCTCCGACTTAAGGCATCGGCCACCACGTTTGCCTTACCCGGATGGTAATTCAGACCAAAATCATAATCCTTCAAAAGTTCTAGCCACCTCCTTTGTCTCATGTTCAATTCTTTTTGATCAAACAAATATTTCAAGCTCTTGTGATCACTAAAAACTTCAAATCTCACACCATAAAGATAATGCCTCCATATTTTCAAAACAAACACCACGGCCGCTAACTCCAAGTCATGTGTAGGATAATTCTTTTCATGCACTCTCAATTGTCTAGAAGCATATGCCACGACTTTTCCATCTTGCATTAAAACACCACCTAAACCTGTCAATGAAGCATCACAATACACAACAAATGGTTCATTAGGATTAGGCAAAATCAAGATCGGAGTCGTTGTCAGCCTTCTCTTTAGCTCATTGAAACTCTCTTCACAATGAATATCCCAAATGAAAGCCTTTCCTTTACAAGTCAATTGCGTTAAAGGAAGTGCCAACTTCGAAAATCCCTCAATAAACCTCCGATAATAACCCGCCAAGCCTAAAAAGCTTCGAATCTCCGTAACCGACCTAGGAACCTCCCATTGTATCACCACATCTATCTTGGATGGATCAACACTAATACCACTACCGGAAATAACATGTCCAAGGAAGCTTACTTCCGACAACCAAAATTCACATTTCGACAACTTAGCATACAATTGTTTCTCTTTCAAAATTTGCAACACAATTCTTAAATGCTCTTCATGCTCCTCTTGAGACTTAGAGTAAATCAAAATATCATCGATGAACACAACCACAAAACGATCCAACTGTTCATGAAAAATACGATTCATGTATTCCATAAACACACCCGGCGCGTTAGAAACCCCGAATGGCATCACGGAGTATTCGTAATGACCATACCGTGTCCTAAATGTCGTCTTTTGAATATCCTCTCCTTTCACACGAATCTGGTGGTATCCTGATCTCAAATCAATCTTGCTAAAAACATTCGCACCAACTAATTGGTCCATCAAATCATCGATCCTTGGAAGCGGATACTTGTTCTTAATTGTCACTTTGTTCAACTGTCGATAATCAATGCATAACCGCATACTCCCGTCCTTCTTCTTTACCAACAATACCGGAGCACCCCAAGGAGAAACACTTGGCCTTACAAATTTCTTGTCCAACAAGTCATTCAATTGCTTTTTCAATTCTACCAATTCCGATGCCGACATACGATACGGTACCATCGAAATCGGTCTAGTACCCGGAACTAGATCAATAGAAAATTCAACTTCTCTTTCCGGCGGTACATTCGTAATATCTTCCGGAAACACTTCTGGAAATTCACACACCACTGGGAACACATCAAGCTCAACTTGACTCTCCACCGACAATGATGCAAACAAACCAAACAATTGAGCTTCGTCCGCTAAAAGTTTCTTCAACTCTTTAGTGGATAGGAAACTCTCAAATTCATCATCTTCCAAAGAAGGAAACCTTACTAACTTGTGATAGCAATCTATATGAACTCGATTAAATTGCAACCAGTTCATACCCAAGATCACGTCCAATCCTACCAACGGCAAACATACTAAATCCATAACAAAGTCTTTACCATACATGGTTAAAGGACAACTCATACACACCAAAGATGTATTTACCGACCCTGAAGCAGGAGTCTCAATAACCATTTCAGCCCCCATCAAAGTTAACGCAAGATTCAAACGCTTCGCGCACTCAGACGAAATAAACGAATGAGTCGCTCCCATATCAATAACAGCAACTAAAGGTATACTATTAATAAAGCATGTACCTTTAATCAAACGGTCTGCATTCGTAGTTTGAGTCCCCGCCAATGCAAACACCTTTCCGCCCGCTTGAGCTTGTTTCGGCTTAGTACACTTAGTACTAATGTGACCCACTTCTCCACAATTATAGCACATCACCATATTCCTTCTATAATCTGTAGCAGCATGCCCAAGACCACCACAATTAGAACATTTCGCTACAGGCTTCCCACACTCGAATGATTTATGACCTATTTCACCACATTTGTAACACCTAACAACACCAGAACCTCCTCCTCCAGATCTCCTATCAAAGCTTCCCCTATGCTTGCCCTTATCAACGGGTGTCACATAAGGTCCACTTCTAGCTTGTTGCTTTCCTTTCCTC
The DNA here is from genome assembly GCA_022829125.1 of Lathyrus tuberosus. Taxonomy (NCBI): domain Eukaryota; kingdom Viridiplantae; phylum Streptophyta; class Magnoliopsida; order Fabales; family Fabaceae; genus Lathyrus; species Lathyrus tuberosus. Next base: position 2,428,579 of record JALAZF010000153.1, read on the forward strand.
TCATTCAAACTTTTGTAATGTGTAGAACGAGCCTTGCTATCTTCCTCGAAGATTCTACAATATTCCGTCAAATCCACAAACCTCCTTATCCTTTGATACCCCACAGCTTGTTTAATCTCCGGACGTAAACCATTCTCATATTTAATACACTTTGAGAATTCAGCAGTAATCGCAGCATAGTGAGGATGGAATTGAACCAACTCCACAAATTTAGCAGTATAGTCCACCACCGACATACTACCTTGCTTTAGTTCAAGAAACTCCATCTCCTTCTTTCCCTTCACACTCTCAGGGTAATATTTCCTCAAGAATTCAGTACGAAATAAATTCCAAGTTACCTCTTCATCATCCACCTCAAGAACTTCACGTATACCGACCCACCAATCGTCGGCTTCTTCCTTCAACATGTGAGATCCAAGCCTCACCTTATTCTCCTCCACACAGCCCATAACTCTGAAGATTCTTTCAATCTCTTTCAACCAAAGTTGAGCACCCTCGGGATCAAATCTTCCTTTGAAAACCGGTGGTTGATTCTTCCTGAACTCATCATTAGCATTCACATTCGGCGCACCTTGCACTGCCCTAGCCATTGCTTCCAAAGCAACAGCCATCGCATTGTCGTTTCTACCAGCCATCTTCTGATCATTCCCAAAATGACAACAAAGTTAAACAACAGTTCGACCAACACAACAACAAGACAGACACAACTGACTCGACTCTGGCTCTGATACCACTTAATGTAACACCCCCTTTCTATACCCCCAAATAATCACATAAATCATTTAGGCACATATTAAAAAAAATTCGCCAGAGTACGATTAAAACATAGTATAAAAGAGGCATGTCACATCATACACGCATTTAATACATACAACACCTGCTCAAAATATTGATATGCAACAGTGGGGTAACTTGCCACAGAGGAACTTTGTCCTTACACCCACATCTCAATATTTAGAATAAAAGCGGAAAATCCAAACATTGAAATACATCCAAGTATATATATACGTAGATATATACATCACCAAGTATCATCCATCATTATAAGTCATGTTTGCATAAACATTCATCAACAAGATGCATGTACAAATGTATCACAAAAGAATAATATACATCCTAGCTACCCGGTGCTACATATCAGAGCCCACCGACCAAAAGAATGAAGACACGCTTCACAAAAAGACCTCCAGCATACCTACTCTGCAATGCCTCATAGAGCATTATAAAACAGCAGAAGGGTGAGAAATATTATCATAATAACAATGCATATAATTATATATATATATAAGCATAAAAATACACATATTACACATTCTCACCACAATTCATCACATTTTCATTCATATACATCACAATGTATATATATATATATATATATATATATCCACCAAGCATATTCATCATGCACACTTTCACAATTCTCAATCATTCCGTATAAACATACACAATTATGTTCATTCAACAACACATCATTATAAAGATGATAAATGCAAATCATAGAGACCGACTCACGACTCTATGCAAATGCAATGCGGTACCGACTCAATCATCACTAGTTCACTCAGGAACTCTGCTGGAACCATCGCTCGTTACCGAAGTAACTCCCCGTCGGGCCTACGATGTTCACCCATTGCTCACACCCCACATGGGCACATGACCCGATCGCTCACACCCCACACGGGCACACGATCCGATTGCTCACACCCCACATGGGCATACAATCATTTGTAATCATCGCTCACACCTCACATAGGCACACGACGTTACAACGGATTCTCATTAGAATCGCACAACACAAGAATGTATTTCATGATGCTTCACATGCAAAATGACACAAGACATTCTTGAAATGCATACATATTCACAATATATTCATGCATTCATCTCATACAATCACATACAATCTATATACATTCACATCAATGCATTATTGTATGATTCACATTCAAAACACACATTCGAAATGGAAAAAGTCACAACAAGATACTATTCCCGACTTTCCAACATAATTAAATCGACTAACAATTTCCAAGTCATCATAATAAGAAAGAACATTCCATTAGCTTTCTAATGCATCAAACCACGCCTCAAACCGAACCACAGATCAAAAGTTACGCAGAAAACAAAATTACACGAACAGCACTGTTCGCTGGGCGAACCTCCCTCGCAAGCATTCGCTAGCTCCTTCGCTAGGCGAACATCCCTCGCGAGCATTCGCTAGCTCCTTCGCTAGGCGAATGTTCCAGCGAACCAACTGTTAGCTAAAAACAGCACAAAGTTCGCTAGGCGAGCACTTGGCGAACCAAGTCAGAACCAAACAGAGCCAAAAACACCCAAAGTTCGCTAGGCGAACACTCTAGCGAACCTTCGCTCATGCCTTCGCTAGGCGAATACCCGTAGCGAACCTTCGCTACCCTTCGCTGATTGGTTCGCTAGGCAAACCTGCGAAAACTCATAATCCTTCAGCGCTGTTGAAAACCTAAAAACCCTATTTTTCAACCCAAAACATTTTCAAAACAACATACATCCATCAGAACTCAATCTAATCATGGCAACAAGCATTCTACCACATTTTCGTCGATTTCCAACCGCGAAAACATCGATTTCTCATTATCGACCTAAAATGGAAAACTATGAAAACCCCCAACCAATCCAATACACACATACACAATCATACATAATAATATACATTGATAAGATAATGAGATTTCACACCCTTACCCGGATTCCAAACTTGCTAATTGATCGATCTTGATGATTTTCCTAGTTTTCCCAACTTTCTCCTCTTCTTTTCTCTTCTCCCTTTTTCTTTCTCTTCTTTTTCTTTCTATCTTTCTCTATTTCTCTCTATTTCTCTTTTCTATCTATTTTCTTTCTTTTCTATTTCTTTTCTCTCATTTTCCACTAAATCAATTAATTCATTTTTCTCACAAAATTCTAATTCCACAAAATTTCTAACTTATGATTAATTGAGAAAAGTCTAAAATACCCTCCATTCTAATTTCCCCGAAAACTCTCAAAAACGGTAAAATAACATTTAACACACCAATTTAACAAATAAAATAATTTATCACCCAATTAAAATAAAAGACTCAAGAATAATGGAATAATCAAAATCGGGGCGTTACATCTTCTACCTCAATAAGGGTGGAAATCCATATTTGAGAAAAGCAGTTCTAAAGGCTTAGCACATCATTCATAAAAAGAGCAAAGATTATCTGGAAATTAAAGATTGTGTTTCTTTTAAACCCTACACTAAATGGGTCAATGCAAGGGCTTGTCAGCTCAAGATGCCTTATCCTCTTGAGAAACCTTCACAGCCTTTCATAGATTTATCTTCTACCGTCCCTATTGAGAAAAGGGAAGAATATCAAGAACTCTTAACCCGGATGAAGCTGGAAAGAGACACTTGAGAAGACAAATTCCATACTGCAAGGACTGAATGAAGAGAGTTAAAGAGGCAACTGAAAGAAAAAGACGACCTGATAGAAATCTAGGAGCAGCATGCTATGAAGAGACAAGAAAAGCAGGAGAATTTATTTTTCTCTTGTCATATTCCTCCTACCTCAGGTGCTTAGAAAAATACCGTTGATCAACTTACAATGGAAAACACACAACTAAAGAGGCAAAAGAAGAAGCAACAACATGAGGATGGATCTTCATCAACAAGATTTCCCTAGGACCATATGCTTACCCTTATCATCTATATTCTAGATCTTTTGAAGTTATACTTTCATGGGTGTAATCCTTTGAATACATTAAATAAAATAAGATCTTTTTTCAGTTATCTAAAGTGTTATCATTCTTTATAATATTTACAACATAATCGTTAAAAGTTCCTTGTAAAACAAAGTCATTTGCATTTTTGCACATCATACATCATGTAAGCATTTTTGCATTTTTCACCAGAAACTTACACATGTTCTCACTTTAAAGCCAAAATGTTTCATTCATACAATACTCGGGCCAGTCGTCAAAAAAAGATGGACGGACTTGAACAAGAAAATAGAGAACTTAGAGATGAAGTTACTACTCTAAAGGACAATATAGGTAGGCTTATTAACATGGTAGACTTATTGACTATTGCTCAAAATCAACCGTCAACTCCAATGCAAAGGACTGTCGTCTAATTAATCATCTCTGTATCCGTCACATCTGTTTCCATGCCATAGTATTCCATGCCTCCCGGCTTTCCTTAGGGCATACCTTTCAACTTTGTACTGAAGGGTTATAAACCTTTGGTCCCTGAAGCTTCAAAGATCTCAGCAATCATGACAACCCCACCTCCTGTGATACATGCTACTCGATACATTGAAAAATAGATCTTCCATACTCCTCCAAGTGAAACCATGGGAATAGATGACCGGTGGGATGAATTCCAAGATAAGTTCTCAAACCTGCAGAAAGAGATTAAGGCTCTCAAAGGACAAGACCTATTTGGGAAAAGTGTAGCTGACCTTTTCCTAGTTCCAAATGTCAAGATGCCACTTAAATTCAAAGTACCTGACTTTGAAAAGTACAAAGGGAACTCTTGTCCACAAAGCCATTTGGTTATGTATGCACAAAAAATGTCCACGCAAATAGACAATCAACAGTGAAAGCACCTTTGGTTTGACAAAATTTTGGTAAAACACATTGATGATAAAGATGAATAAATCTGGATTGAACAGAGATGTTAAAGAAGATGTCATGATATCCTGAAGTACTCCACTGATTTAGCAAGTGTCAAATCTGTAACAAATCAGCCAAGAAATAATGCGCATGGATCAAGGACCAAAAATAGAAAGCCCAAGGAAGCAGAAGCCTATAAATAAAAGACTTAGACCTAGGTTGTTGTATGCCTTAGTATGCCTATTGTAACCTTGTTTTCTTGCGTAAGAAACAAGGGTTTAGGGTTTTGAGAGTCATTGGCTTTCTAGGTTGTAAGTCTCCCTTTGTAGCAGTTGATACACTGTGGTAGATATAGCTGTCGCACAGATCCATAAGCCTTGAGGTATTGGATTGTGTATTGTTCTTGAATGAAGCTTTTAAGCAAATCTGAGTTAGCTTGTTTGTCAAGTATGCTTGACGGATTTCTGTATTGATAGGGATGATGTAGAAATCCTAGTTGGTGATTAAGGGAAGTGAGTGGGGTATCTCATATCAGGGTTATAAACGTTTGAGTTTAGCCTTGGTAAAGATGTTTATTGGGTAGATGTTAGGGATAAAGTTGTAAACGGGGGAGTTTAAATTTGTAACAGTCTACAGATAGTGGAGTCTACTTCCTGGATTGGTATCCCCCAGATGTAGGTGAGTTTGCATCGAACTGGGTTAACAATTACTATGTTCTTTATCATTTTGCAGATTTACGTTTTCTGTTAGGGTTTATGATAAACATGTTGGATCAGATGTCGTCACATCTGTGATGGTGCAGTTCTGATATTCAAGGTATCAGTCTGATGTTGCGGCTCTGAGTTTAAATGATTATGTAGCACAATGTCTTAAAATGTGTTAGGACATCTGCTGTCTGCATAGGCCAGAATTTCAATTGGTATCAGAGCAGGCATCCTGTCTGGTTCTGGATGAGATCTTTGGGAGATACTTTCTGGCGTTTAAACAAGGAGGAGTTTTGAAGATCAGAACAATCAACTCAGATATACCCAAGGGTATTAATGGATGAGATGGATGCTCTGGATCGAAGGGAGCAACTTGGAGGTTGTTCATGTTGCTGAGGAGATTCTACAACAACTACAGGAGAAGTGGCTAGTTCTTTTCTTGGTGTGTCTTATAGGATATTGTGACATCTTATTAGGGCAAGCAGGATTTGGTCCTTGGTGGTTCCGCTGAATGTGTTTCTGATGGAAGAGCTCTAGAATTATGGGATTCTGGAGTTGTTACTGAAGACTGTTGGTGGAAGGTCTCAATCATCAGCCTCTATATTTGAAGATATCTGCATTCTTTTATTCCAAAGTCGGGAGCGATGGAGTGAAAGGAGTTGTGGTTAGATATCTGGTATGGTGACTTGGTACCTGGAATCTTGGTTTCTTGGTGCAGTTGAAGTCAGTTGAAGAGGAGAGGAGTTGAGTTTAAGTTTATCAGGTTCTTACTCTAGGAGTTTGAATTAGTCGGTTAGGTTGTCAAAGATACTTGAGAATTCTCTCAAGTCCACTCATAAAGGCATCTATGTCGTGTATCTGGAGTCTTCTAGTTACTTTTCTGACTAGAAGGTGTTTCTTTGAAACACAATCTGAAGAAAGTGGAGGTGATTTATTTTCACCATCCAAAAACAGCAAGGAAGGATTCATTTCTCTTGACCCTAAGAGTGGATCCAATCTGATTGAAGAATCGTTGAGGTAAATAAGATTTGTTCAGAGAAAGTCTTAGTTACTTGAGTCAAGGGTGCCAGCCTTGGTATCTCAACGTTGTCCTTTGAAGAAGATACTTGCAAAAAGATTGAATACTTTATAAGTGTTCATGACATGATCTGGTGGAGCTCAGCTACAATAGTGAAGAAGGGTTATTGGACAAGGATTTAAGATTAATTTCTATTTGTGGAATCCACAAGTATTTAATTGATTATCCTTGAAAGTCAAGATTGTTGATGTTCAACAAGATGTTGGAGCATCTCATCATCAGAGTTTGTGCAGAATCATGGAAGGGGTACTGCATACGCTTTAGCATCTGTTTAGTCTTAGGTGGTGACCCAAAAAGTGGCTTCAGTCGGGTTTGACAGAAGCATGTATTCTCTGGAGAGTTTCCTGGAAAGAAACTAGTATGGACTTTGATGCTGTTGGAGATGAAGATGAAGACATCATAATCTTGATGGTTGGATCAGTTTATTTCTGATCTAGGTGCTTTGGAGCATGGATCTTGCTCTGTTTGGGAAGGTCGAGGATAAGTGGCAGTTATCTCTGGTTTTCTACTGACGGCTCTACTGAGGAAAGTGGCATTCTTTAGTATGGCTATGGGGTAGTCTTGGACTACTTATTTTCTGAAGATTCAGACGTGGAAGGTTTGAAGTCTTTAGAGTTTCAAAGCAGGATGGAGGTTGTCTACCCAAACTTGGTTGTTGAATCAAGTCTATGAGAGCATGGAACTTTTGTTCTGCGAAGGGAGGAGGTTCTTCTAAGTGGCAGAAAGAGGAGCTGAATTCAACAGTTGGATGTCATATCAGAATGTTCTGACATCTAGCTTAACATTAGAAGTCTCAGCTGGTGATGTGGAACATCAGCTTAAGATAAGGTGATCTACAGGAGAATGGAAGTTATGGATGCTTCAAAAAGATCAATCTCATGCAGTTTGCGGGAGCTGTGGATGGGAAGATGTTACATGACTAAAAGGCCTGGTGGATCCAAGATGTCTTGCTATGGGACAAGTAGTTCATGTGACTTGAAGGTCTGATTTCATTAGTGGATTAGTGTATCTTGTGGGAGTTTTGAAGAAGAGTGAGGTCAATCAAAAAGTGGCATTTGATTGATTTCACAATGTGAATTCAAGCAGGATGCTTGAAACTGATTGCTCTTGTGCAGAAGAGTAGTTAGTTGAAATTGTAAAGAGGTTCTGGTTCTCTGGGAGCTTGTGGCAGAAGTTTTGGGTTGAGAATGGAAGCATGCCTTCTTTGGTGGATGAGAGTTTATTTCTCTCTAGGGTTCTGAAGTATTCTTTGTTCAAGTTGGTGGTGCAGTGTTGTGTGAAGATCTTCTGTGTGGATAGTAAGTCCAGTGGTGGAGCATATCAAGAGCCATGGTGTGTGGTGTCTGTGATGTGTGAAAGATGTCATAACTGATGTTAGAACATCTTTGGGTTGGTTATCCTTCGTGGAGGATTCTTGAGTTCTAGTTTAGGAACTTTTTGCCTACATCATGTCTAAGGAGTATCTATCTAGTCATACGGGAGAATGATGAAGTAGAAGAACTACCTTGGAAGGATGGTGTGGAGTAGACTGGAGTGGATCATGGGTTGATTGCATGAAGGTCTGGTTTCTGATGTGTTCAGAAGTGGATATTCACCAAAAATCAAAAGTATTCTAGGTTATCATATGGGAGAATGATAAGGAATGACTTTCTTGGATTGTGGGGTGTCTCTCTATTGCTGGCTGGGTGAGGTCAGTGGAAAATCTTGCGAAGGGGATGTTTCCCTGGCTGCAAGTCATGCTAGTAGTGGATCAGTTTAGCAGTTATGAAGTTCTGGAGCATGCATACGATAGCTGACATCGTTATAACAAACTAAGGGCCATGTGCGTCACTTTGAGGAATGTGAAGCATTCTAATTCAATTGGTTTGTGCCTCAAGCAACTGGAGGTGTATACATGAGAATTCAAGAGGATTTTGTGTGGTGTGAGATGGTTGCAGGATGGGGGGATCAATGGGACTTTAATCTCAAGCCAAGAGTTTGTTATGGTTGGTATACATTTACTCACGGGTAGCATGATGGTGATCATGTGTGAGTGATTATTGTTTCTTGTCAGAGGGAGCAATAAGAGAGTTGGTGATTGTGTTCAGCTGGTAAGTTGAACTGAGGGTGCGCTCTTGAAGACATGAAGATGCGTTTTATGTTTTCCAGTCATTAGCTTGGGTGTTCTGTGGAGGAGCACCAGTTAACTTAGATAGGGGGAGATGCCTCTTGATCTAGGATACGTTACTGCGGCGATGCAGTGGATGGTCCAGTTTGCATTTGTGCGTCAGGCAAACTGAGATGTCAAGGAGGATGTCTTGACATTGTTGTATTGTTGCAAGTTGAGGGAGACTTGGCAGTGCATGGTAATGGTTCTTAGTGGATGCTTAAGAATTATTGATTGAGTCTGGGGGAATTTATTTTTCTCTGTAGACTGTAATCACCAAATTGTGATGTTATTCGTCAATACAAAAGTTTTCTTGAGGGACAGTGTCTGACATGATGTCAGAACATTGTTAAGGACATGCTTTTTGAGTAATTGGTCTTTTGGACGGTGAATGTTGCATTATGCGCGTGTTAAACACGTTCATCGTTACTTACATTATTGTTGGGCGGTTTTCTTGAAGAAGAAACAGTCAAAGCTTTCTTAGCCGATGCGCATTGGGTTTTGGTGAACCGTATTGAAGTTTCAATAAATCGTTACATTCGAAGGAAAGTTCCTGGTTATTTAAGGGTGATCTTGGAGCAGTTTGTTTCAGAATTGGGATATTCTTTGCGGTATGGTTAAAATGTCTTTTTTTCAAGTCTGGATAAATGTTGGTTGGGTATGGGAATGTCTTGGTTTCTTTTGCCAATTTTTGGCTAAAAAGGGGGGGTATAGGTCACTGATGCAGGGGATACATGGGTTGTTCTTACAGTTGTTCTGCAAGGATGATAGAAAAGATGTTATAACATCCTGTCTGAGTGTAAGTTTCCTTTGTGTCTTGTGACTTGAGTTAAGAATCAAGTTGTCTCTTGTGACCTGAGTTACATGCCTTAAATACTCAGATTCACGAAGACTATAATTGATCTCTGGAGGGGGAGTGTGGTTGAAAAGAATGTGCTTGTACTGACTTCTTTAGAAGTTTCTATTGCCTGAACATTTGTCAAATTCGCTCATCCTGGTTTACTACTTTCCTCAAGGGTGGCAGTACCGTCTCACTGGTTAAGGGGGAGTCAGAGTTATCTTCTTCCTCATGTACACCAACTTAGTTTCGGGTTGCATAGTATTCCAATCATATCCGCCACTCAGGGTGAAGAGACGTTCAAAGTGTTTTAGGAAAAATTTGTCAAAAGGGGGAGATTGAAAGCACCTTTGGTTTGACAAAATTTTGGTAAAACACATTGATGATAAAGATGAATAAATCTAGACTGAACTGAGATGTTAAAGAAGATGTCATGACATCCTGAAGTACTGCACTGATTTAGCAAGTGTCAAATATGTAACAAATCAGCCAAGAAATAATGTGCATGGATCAAGGACCAAAAATAGAAAGCCCAAGGAAGCAGAAGCCTATAAATAGAAGACTTAGACCTAGGTTGTTGTATGCCTTAGTACGCCTGTTATAACCTTGTTTTCTTGCGTAAGAAATAAGGGTTTAGGGTTTTGAGAGTCGTTGGCTTTCTAGGTTGTAAGTCTCCCTTTGTATCAGTTGACACACTGTGGTAGATATAGGTGTCGCACAGATCCATAAGCGTTGAGGTATTGGATTGTGTATTGTTCTTGGATGAAGCTTTTAAGCAAATCCAAGTTAGCTTGTTTGTTAAGTATGCTTGACAGATTTTTGTATTGATAGGGATGATGTAGAAATCACAGTTGGTGATTAAGAGAAGTGAGTGGGGTATCTCATATCAGGGTTGTAAATGTTTGAGTTTAGCCTTGGTAAAGATGTTCATTGGGTAGATATTAGGGATAAAGTTGTAAACGGGGGAGTTTAACTTTGTAACAGTCTACAGATAGTGGAGTCTTCTTCCTAGATTGGTATCCCCCAGATGTAGGTGAGTTTGCACCGAACTGGGTTAACAATTACTGTGTTCTTTATCATTCTACAGATTTATGTTTTCTGTTAGGGTTCATGATAAACATATTGAATCAGATGTCGTGACATCTGTGATGGTGCAGTTCTGATATTCAAGGTATCAGTTTTCTATTGCGCCTCTGAGTTTAAATGATTATGTAGCACAATGTCTTAACATGTGTTAGGACATCTGCTGTCTGCATAGGCCAGAATTTCAAACAGCTACTAATTCACTACTTTTAGGATAGTCTAACCGGTGCCGCGCTCAAATGGTACATGGGATTAGATAGTGCATGAATCCAAACTTTTGGTGATCTTGGCGAAGCCTTTGTGAAACAATACAAATATAACCTGGATATGGCTCCTGACCGAGATCAACTCAGAGCTATGTCTCAAAAATAAAAAGAAACTTTCAAAGAGTATGCTTAGGGATGGCGTGAAGTCGCCGACCAAATTTGTCCTCCGATCGAAGAAAAGGAAATGACGAAGATATATTTGAAAACCCTGAATCCCATCTACTACGACCGCATGATCACTAGTGCACCTAATGACTTTATTGAAATGGTGAACATGGGAGTACGTCTGGAAGAAGCAGTCCGAGAAGGACAATTATCCAAAGAGGTGGAATCATCTAAAAGACACGGAAGTGGGTTCCCAAAGAAAAAGGAACGGGATGTCAGCACTGTGTTGCAAAGCCAGTCAAGATGAAGATATCAACCGCGACAGATAGCAAATGTATCTCTTGTTATCAATTCAACTCCAACTCCGGCCTACCAGCCACAAAATTCTCAACATCAGCATCAACATCATCAACAACAACCACAGTATCAGCAAAGGCTGCAAAATCCTCTACAACAGGCTTGCCCGCAATACAATAACAACAACAATCGTGTCCAAAGATCACCTAGATTTGACCCTATACCAATGTCATACGCAGATTTGTTCCCTGCGTTGTTAGCGAAAGGAAATATTCAAACTAAATTTCCTCCAGTTCTCCCAAAAGACCCTCCTTATTGGTTCAAAGCTGACCAATTTTGACCCTATCATCAGGGAGCACCAGGACATGGCATTGAGAACTGTTTTAGCTTTAAAGTTGATGTTCAACAACTTATCAAAAGCGTAATTCTGTCTTTCAAAGACAGTAATCCAAATGTTCAAGCGAACCCGCTACCTCAACATGGAGGAGCTTTTGTCAACATGGTCTATGGATGCCCTGGTAGTTATAAGATATATGACATTCGCCACTTAAGAAGAAACTTGGTAAAAATGAACGCAAGACATAGTAAGTGGGGTCTTGTAGATCCACATGATTACGCAACATGCAGTGTTTGTTCTGTAAATAATCAAGGGTGCTACTTTGTACAAGCAGCCCTACAAGAACAAATGGACCAAGGCTGGATCCAAGAATACCGAATGAGGCTATACCAACCAATTAATATGGTACAAGGCTGTCCAGGAGAATATGCAGTTTATGATATCAAATATATCAAGGAGTCATTAGTCAAATTTCACAAATGTTTGTGCAAACTTGATTACTTTGGTCCTAATCATCACGATCATACATCTTGCAGAAAATGTCACAGAAGCCGACGTGGTTGCCTTCTCATTCAAAATGAGATCCAAGGGTTGTTAGACCGAAGGACCATTACGGTCCTCCTTGAAAGAGAACCTGTTGATGGTGAAGCTGATGAGGATTTGTACACCATAATTCCTCAGTTTAATGAACCCGAACAAATGGAAATTCCTTTTGACAGTAGAAGAATTCCTGATGCCCCCAAGCTTGAACCAATAGAAATCATCTATGATAGTTGAAAGACCATCATGACTCCTTTGGTCATTTATTTACCAGGTCCAGTCCCGTACAAATTAGAAAAGGCCATACCTTACAAGTACGATGCTACCATGGTTGAAGATGGGAAGGAAGTAACCTTACCATCTATTGTCAACATCACTGACATAAGCCGAGTTACCAGAAGTGGCTGGGTCTTCGACAAATAAATTGAGGATGTGGCTACAAGAAAGGAGAAGCAGATTGAGAATCCTTTGGAACCAATTGGTCAATCCAGTGATAACAATCAAATGAAAGATAATGACGAAGTTTTAAAGCTGATCAAGAAAAGTGAATACAACATTGTGGACTAGCTGTTAAACACACCTTACAAGATATCCATGATATCCCTTATAATGAGCTCTGAGGCTCACGGGGAAGCTCTACAGAAGATCTTGGAGCAAGCCTTCGTAAATCATGACGTAACAGTGGGTCAATTTGGCAATATCGTTGCTAATATTATTGCCTGCAATAACTTGAGCTTCTGTGATGAAGATCTCCCAGAAGAAGGGAGTAATCACAATATGGAACTAAATATCTCAGTCAACTGCATGAATGATGCCTTGTCAAGTGTGATGGTAGATACTGGTTCATCACTAAATGTCATGCCAAAATTAATTCTTACAAAATTGGCATTTTAAGACACTTCTATGAGGGGTAGTGGAATTGTTGTCAAAGCTTTTGATGGGTCTAAGAAGAAAGTTATTGGTGAAGTTGATCTTCCCATAACTATTGGCCCCCATACATTTCAAGTTACCTTCCAAGTGATGGATATCCAAGCAGCATACAGTTGTTTGTTGGGTCGTCCCTGGATCCATGAAGCTGGAGTAGTCACTTCGACGCTACATCAGAAGCTGAAGTTTGTAAAGAACGCCAAATTGGTTACTGTGTGTGGCAAACGGGCTTTGGTTGTTAGCAATCTGTCATCATTCTCTTACATAGAACCCGAAGAAGTTATTGGGACTCAGTTCCATGCACTTTCTGTAAGTACCAAGGATAGCAAAGGGGCATACATTTCATCTTATAAAGATGTCGTCTGAGTAGTGGAAAGTGGTGTCACTAAAGGATGGGGACAGGTTGTGGTTCCTACCAATAGTCAGACCAAAAGAGGCCTTGGTTTTTCTCCAGCATATGCAAAAACTACAAAAAAGAGTGAAGGAATTCCTCCCGTTCAAAATACTTTTCACAGTGGAGGTTTTATTTATTCTGTCCCTCAAGAGGTCGATGCCATTAATAGAGATGACTCTGAAGACGAACCCTCAAATTTTGAAGAAGAATGGAGATCCTATCTCAATGATTCTGGCTACATATCACAATAAGAGACGCATATTCCATTATCTTCTCCGCATGAGAAAGATAAGGATGCATTTGAGCTAGATGATGAAATGGATATAGAGGATTGCAACGCAAAAAACTGTCTCAATACCATTTCTTCACCAAAAGAGGATACGGTTAAGGAAGATATTTTGGTCACCCCGAGGATGATTCACATATTCCTCCAGAGATCTGGGACCCTACCTAGAAACCCCTGAGTACGAAAGTTAACCAGAAGGGGCCTACATACCGTTTTATACTCCTTAACCCATTGAAAGAGCAGTCAAAGATAATATTTTTGACAAGTATGCAAAAATTGCCGACAGAGATTTCATTCATTATACCATGCCCGAAGTAAATTTCATAATGGAAGATAATCCTGAAAAGGATTTATCCACTTACATGGCACCTCCCAGAATTCTGCAAAAACTGCCCAATTGTCCTTGGGGCATGGCGCACAAGTTTATGCAAGCTACTATAATTTCTATTAATCCGCCAGCCGAAGAAAAGCCTAAGCAGGTGGAAAGAGTTCCCAAAAGTAGAACTGCATCATGTGATCTCAATGTATGCGAGTGGGAACCTTATTCAAAAGACCCCGGGTATATGTCCCTAGAGGATGCGTATGTACCGTTACATACCCCGCGATCCATCGAAAAGGCCGCTAAGAACCACATTTTTGATGTACCCGCAAAGATTTAACTCTGCCAGAAGTCAGTGTCATTATTGAAGACGTGTCTGAAAGGGATTCGCAAGACTTCGTGACACATGGGAAAGTTTCTCAAAATTGGATAACTGTTGATGTTCCAACTGTTGTCCACATATCAAAGTAAATGCTTATCTTTGTTTTGTCCTCTCGCTCCACCCAAAGCGAGAGAATGTTTTTAGGGTCACCTGTTAAATACTTCTTTATTAGGCTTTTGTTTCAAGAAATAATTGATTAATAATAAAGATGTTATTTCAACTCCATGTTGTTTGTTTGTTTGTTTTTTTTACTTTTCTGTTTTTTCGGAAAACTGTAATAATAAAAAAAACACAAAACAAAAAATATATAATAAACACTTTCGATGTCTGTACACCACTACATTTATCTAAAAAACAATAATCAATCATATGTGTTAGTTCTTGGATTGGCTGGAATTTTGGTAAAACAAAGTATGTTCAATGTTGATGTCAAGGTGCTGATGTTGCAACATTGAGTCTTAACACTGGGCTGTGTTAAGTAGTTAAATTGCTGAAGTTGGATGTCTGATGTCACATGGCGATGTTGTGACATTAGATCTGCTGAATTAATAACATCGGGTTGTGATGTTGTTAGGGTTGCGTGTTAGCTGGAATTGTGGAGAGCAAGCTGTCTCATTGGATGCGAATATCTTGGGATAGATATTTTCTGCTGCAAAGGAGATCTGGGGCAGATTTGTAGGAGATTTAAAAGGTTGAAGATTTAAAAAGATTTTAGGAGAAAATCTGTTTTAAATATTCAGTTTTAAATAACAAATCTGGCGAGATTTTGTAGCAGGTCCAAGACCAATTCAAGGAGCTATATAAAGCACACAGTACTAGAGAAACTGAAAGAAGAAGAGAGAGCTAAAGACTGATTGTCGTTTGTGTCTTCGTTTATGATTTGTAAACCATTCTAGTGTGAATCGGTATTAGTGTTTTGAGTTGTTCTTGATCAAAGCTATGAAGCAGAATCAAGTAGTGATATTCAAAGTGAGTGATCTTTGAAGTGTTTTAGGGATTGAGTAGTGTTCTCATATCTAAGTGGTTTCTTAGGTAGAAAGTCACTAGTAGGAATTAAGTTTAGGAGATTGTCAACTGGGTTGTTGAGTCTGTAAATTAATTCTACAAGTAGTGAATTTCATCCCTGGCTTGGTAGCCCCCAGACGTAGGTAGTTAGACCGAACTGGGTGAACAATTTGGTGTGTTATTTGTTACTGTCCATGTGCAGAGTGTGTTGTTGTGACATCGCACCTTAACATCACACGTCAGATACCAGAATTTCAATTGGTATCTGAGTAGGCATCCTGTCTGTCTCTGGGTGAGATCTAGGGAAGTTACTTTCTGGTGTAAAGATGGACAAAGAAGTTGGAGGATTCGTCAACAGACCCCCTATTTTGGATGGATCCAATTATGACTATTGGAAGCCAAGGATGACCACCTTCTTAAAATCCTTGGACAGCAGGGCTTGGAAGGCTATTGTTAAAGAGTGGAAAGCACCTGTTGTGTGTGAGAAAGATGATACTGGCAAAGATAAAGAAGGCACCTCAAAGCCAAAGCCTGAAGAAGAATGGACCAAGGAAGAAGATGAGCTTTCCCTTGGAAATTCCAAAGCCCTAAATGCAATTTTCAATGGAGTGGATAAGAATATCTTCAGGTTAATCAATTCCTGTGAAGTTGCTAAGGAAGCATGGGATATTTTGAAGGCTACTCATGAAGGAACGTCTAGAGTGAAGATGTCTAGACTTCAGCTTCTAACATTAAAGTTTGAAAGTCTGAAGATGAAGGAAGATGAGTTTATTCATGACTTCCACACGAGTGTTCTTGAGCTGGCCAATGCATCTAGTGCTCTTGGAGAGAAAATGTCAGAAGAAAAGCTTGTAAGGAAGATTCTTAGGTCCCTTCCTAAGAGGTACAAGATGAAGGTGACTGCTATTGAAGAAGCCCAAGACATCAACAAGATGAGAGTTGATGAACTCATTGGATCTCTTCAAACTTTTGAGTTTGGTTTGAATGAAGAAGAACCTGAAAAGAAGCTGAAGGTTATTGCTCTGGTCTCCACTCCTGCAGAAGCTAAGGAAGTCAAAGATGATGATTCTCAGGAAGATTTGTCTCAAACCATTGCTATGTTGGGAAGGCAGTTCAACAAAGTGTTAAAAAGGTGGAACAATAACTACAAGCCTAGTGTCAAGAACATCTCTTCTGACATCAGCAAGCCAAAAGAGAAAGATGAAGAGAAGACTACCCAGGATAGAGGTGTTCAGTGCTTTGAATGTGAAGGGTATGGACATGTCAAGAAAGAATGTCCCACATTCTTGAAGAAGCGGAAGAAGGGCATGTCAGTTTCCTGGTCTGAATCTGATAGTGAAAGTGAAGGTGAGTCAGCAAGGCATGTTAGAGCCCTAACAGGAACTGTTGTGTCTGATGATGATAGTGATGGAGAAATTACTTATGAGGAGTTAGCATCTACTTATCGAGCACTGTGTTTAAAAAGTGCTGAGATTTGTCAAGAAAACAAGTGTCACAAGCAACAGATTGCTCAGCTTGAAAATGAAAAAGCTGGTCGGGAAAATGAAGTTGTACTAGTTAAGTCTCAACTGGATCAGATGACAAAATTTGTTAGGATGATGAACAGTGGTACAACTACTCTTGACAAGATTCTTCAGTCAGAGAAAGCTGCTGGAGATAAATCAGGCATAGGATATGTGGCAAGCACTTCAGGAACAAAGAAGGAGATGTTTCATCCATTGTCTCAACATCAACCTAAGAGACAGAATCCTACCCCTAAGAAGGTTGTTCAGCCCCAGAATGTTGAGAAAAAGAATGGTCCCCATCAGAGAAAGATGCAGCCTCAAGGAGCTAGTCAGTATTTGCCTCCCCAATATCACAAGAGCATGCAAGCTGCAGGGTTCAAACAGGACATGTCTCATCAGGTGTCTCAACATCAGGAAATCTGGTATGGAAATGAATACAACCATGTTGTGCCTTTTTACTATGGAAGAAGAAAGCCTCATTACCATAGAAGACAGCCTAAGAGACAACATCCTCAGTACAGAAGAAGGCAATCCAACTATGGAATAAGGAGACAACATTATGGGTGGCAGCCACAGCATTATCATCAAAGTGGAAGAAAATCTAACCACTTTAGAAATGACAGAGTCAGATGCTTCTATTGTGGTAAGTTTGGACATATGCAGTCCTCGTGCTTCAAGCTTCACGATTATCCAAATTTTGCTTCTTAACCCAGATAGAAAGAGGTCAGGCCTAAGGTGGTGAAGCAATGGGTTCCTAAAGTTACCAGCTTGATAGCACACGCCTCCTTAAGGGTTTCTACCAAAGATGACTGGTATTTTGACAGTGGGTGTTCAAGACACATGACTGGTGTAAAGAATCTGCTTGTTGATGTGAAACCTCAGTCTTCTGGCTATGTTACATTTGGTGATGGGATCAAAGGAGAGATAAAGGGGATTGGTAAACTAAACCGTGGTAGTGCTCCCATACTGGAGAATGTTCTTCTTGTTAAAGGAGTAACAGCAAATTTGATTAGTATTAGTCAACTTTGTGATCAAGGATTCAAAGTAGATTTCACAAAATCCGAATGTATGGTCAAAAATGACAAAGGAGAAGTCATTATGAAGGGAGCCAGGTCTAAGGACAATTGTTATCTGTGGGTGCCCCAAAACTCAAATTCTTCCACGTGTGTGCTTGCTAAAGAAGATGATGTCAAAATCTGGATCAGCAGTTGGGCCACCTTCACCTAAAGGGAATGAAGAGAATTATCTCCTCAGAAGCAGTCAGAGGGATTCCCAAACTTAGTATTGAGGAAGGAAAGGTGTGTGGAGACTGTCAAAAAGGAAAGCAGACAAAGATGTCTCATCCGAAGCTTCAACATGACACCACCTCCAAGGTATTGGAACTTCTTCATATGGACTTGATGGGACCTATGCAAGTTGAAAGTCTGGGTGGGAAGAAATATGCTTATGTAGTTGTGGATGACTATTACTAGTGCAAATATATGAAATTACACCCGATTTTTATACATTTAACACCCGTTTTTGAAGGGTGTGAATTCAACGGGTGAGAAATGTCTAACAAATTTACACCTGTTTTTTAACGGGTGTAAATTTGATGTTATATTACACTCTTTTTTATAGAAATCGGGTGTAAATTTTTACATATATACATTTATAGATGGTATATTACACCCTTTTTTTGTTTAAGACGGATGTATATACATTCCACTTTACACCCTATTTTATAGAAAACGGGTGTAAATTTGATTTTAAATTACACTATTTTTTATAGAAATCGGGTGTAAATTTTTACATATATACATTTATAGATGGTTTATTACACTTTTTTTTTTAAACGGATGTATATATATTCAACTTTACACCCTATTTTATAGAAAACGGGTGTAAATATGTAAATAATTGCATTTCAATCAAACAAATTTACACCCAATTTCATAAAAATCGGATATAAAATGAACAGTGATTACCATAGAGGTTTGCAAATTTACACCCTATTTTCTTTAAATAGGGTGTAAAAACGCGGTGTATTACACAAAACGACAGTTTGTCTAAATTCTCCTATGCTATGGTGAGATAGTGCGACATAGCTGCAATTTAACTCTAAATTTAAGACATCCAAAATTTATGATAAGATACGTTTATATCAGTAATAATTTGAGAAAACAAAAATAATTATATGTAATCTTGCAAAAACTTATATCGGTGTTACAAAATTCTTAAGTTTCGAAGAACTAAATATGAAAAAGGTTCACATGAAATGTACAACAAACCACAAGGAGCAAATCAAAGAGCTAGCAGGAACACCTAGAGATTGGCCTAGATCAAGGGCTTCTGATATTCCCAGCATGCTCACAACTGATACTTTTGTATGTTGATTTACATTTAGGTTTTGAAAAGATATCTTCCCAGCAGTACGATGCAGGTGTTAAAAGGTCATTCTGCTTCTCTGTCCGTGCCTACATGCAAAGAAGATATAGAGCATATGAAAACTATGAAGATAAAATTATTCATAGTTTTATTTATAGGACTCTAATGCACTAATTATGTAACTAACTATATATAAATTGCAAATATTTAAAAACTTCCATAGAAATCATAACTAACATGTACAAGTCTTAGAAACAAACTTCAAAGACAAGACACATAACAATTTCTTAAAGAAAACAATGTATGCAAATCCTAGAGCTTAATAACTTGTCATAAAAACTAACGCAATTGTGAGTACAAGCAAAAATCAGAGAGAAAAGCAAAGTGAAGAAAAACTAAACGAGTACTTACAAACATTGAGAACTTTCAGAACATTTGGTGAGCTTTTGAGCAAGCAAAGAACGACCAAAATTTCCTTCAAGTCAGTGAAGTTTATGCCTAAGGCAAGAGATTTTAGATTCATAAAAGGCGTAGACAACTTAACTGGAACAACACCTGCAGCCAAATACTGAAGCAAAATAGACAAACATCTCTAAATCAGAATATTACGTCTCTAAATCATACAATCAAACTATACATTTTGAAATGTGAGCATTATACCTTTAAAAAGTAATCAGCAATCGCCAGGCTCTCAATGTGAGGTCGACAATCGAAAAGTTTGAGCAAATTGCTAGAGCATCCATGCAATCTGCATGGATTGCTTTCAGATTGCAGAACAACAGATACTCTAGTTAACTGGAAACTGTTTTCAAAGCTAATATCTTCATATTTACCACAGAAGTGAAAAGACTTGAGATTTGGTGCATGAATATTAATATGGGTTAAACCATCAAGTCCCATCAATTTCAATTTTTCAAGCAGAGGGAAGTCGGATATCATGTTTTCAAAAGCATATTGTTACCGATTCCAGCTCAAGCCTTTTCAAGTTCCTAAAGCCTTCAAACGCAGTTGGAGGTTTAAGCCGACAACAATATAATTTTAAACGATGTAAAGTTTGACAAGAGAATAAGCACCAAGGTATCTTATAGGGTTGCTCCATCCATAGTGTGAGCACAAACTCTTTAATAAACCTTCCTGTTAGATGAAGAATCCAACTATCAATATCAGCCACAAAATTCCCACCGCCAAGGATATCATAACCAGAGTTGGAGAGTTTGAACTTGTTGATTGGCCCAGAGTGAAGCAATAGTACACGATCAATAAGCCTCAATAACTTGCTCCATATAATTGAAGAGTCTTTGGAAGGTGCAGCATATACACATCATCTATCGAACACAAGATTTGGTAGTGTGGAGCCTTTGTTCCTCCATTTGCTAGATAAAACACTTGTTATCCTACCGCCTTAATTGGCAAATGTGAGAGAATCTTGTCTATAAGATGATCCGGTAAGCAACTAATTCTATCAGACTCCATCTCCGTTAAGATAAAAAACAGTCACTTTTCGGAAGAAAGTGCAAAACAATCACAAGATCTGAAGGCACGTAATTAGTTTACACAGTAATTTCAAATTCATTTACGTATTACCTAAGATCTGAAGGCACGTCTCCGTTGAAAAAGCATCACAAAAGCAACCTTTACTTTCTCGCCGTTTCTCAGCGGCCAAACGGATCCACAAGATGTAAACTGGGTTCTGTTCAATGATGGAAGTGGAAACCGTTGCATGAAAGAGAAATGCATATTCACTACGATTTTTATCAATCTTAATAAATAATTTTTCATATTAGCTATTTGATTCCATTTTCTTCCAAACAGCACTGCTACTGTTAGGCGTTCATCCTCCTCGGGTGTAAAGCTTCCTTTCCTCACAGGACAAATTGATTGTTTCCATCTACATCAATTATAATTTGTTGCATTAGAACACAAAATGCAGCAGCAAATAAAAAACTTCTCTTGTTCTCCAATATACTTAACATCAATGCCAATTCCGGAAAACAAGCATAGTTGACCGTGTTTCAGTTTTTTAAATCAGTGACTAGGCTTTGTTATTTTCTAATTTAGTGTCATTTCATTATCAATAATAGGCATATCATTGTCATTTCATTTTTCCATAAAGCAACCTTGCAAGAGAAATAAAGGAAGGATTTAGAGGCTTAAGATGCATTGTGGTAAACAAGGCAGAAAATAATGCTAGGCCTCATAGACTAACTTCTAGAAGTACACAATTTATAGCAATTCATTTAATACATAGCAGTTTGGGATTGGAAAAACATAAAATGTCTCCATCTAAAAGTTATAACCAAATATTCCAAGTTAAAACCAAAATGTAAATCAACATAGAACAGGGTAGATTACTGGTGTGTTACTAAAAGAATGGCAAAAGCTTGAAGCCGAAGTTACAACGGTATAATACTTCATTTCGAAATCTTCCATTCATAATAGCTGCAAGCTATACTGAGCTGAGTTTTAAACTATACTGAGCTGAAATCTAATTATTATTTGTTAGTCACTTATACCGGAAAGCCCACATGACATTCCCTTGAGAAAATATCAAAAATAGATGATTTAAAATCACAAACAGTTGTAAATGAAATACTTATGACTAGGTTTTAAACTAATTAATAATATGTACATCGTTAATTTAAGTGATAGGCTACCATTGAAAATTTTCTGATTTCAGATAATGGATTATTACCAAAATGCAAAAAATATATATAAATACAGTACAAAATTACAACAAGGAGTAAACCAACCTATTTGAGCACTGAGTTCCCGTACTCCTTTCTAAAACAGAAGCCACCGACTGCCAATTACTCTCACCAAAATATGCAACAGCGGAACAAAGTTGAGCATCTTCTTCCTTAGTCCATTCACTATTTATCATCGAAGAATTTAAGCTCCTTTGGTATCGTGCCAAGCATTGAAATGGAGTCCTGTTTGTGGCCAATGATGCAGCAATGTCAAACCAATTCCTGATGTCCGTCTCTTGGACAATAATCAAAAGAGACCTATCCTCTTCACCAGTCTATGAGCCATGATAGATCAAAGAGTCTTCACAATTCAACCACCTATGGTTGCAAATGTTAGAAGAATTTGTCAAATATAAGTATGAGAATCCATCAATTCATAGATATATGTTATTCTATGGGCTACATTAGATTCAAACAGACATTTTTTATGACAATCATCACAGACACGTTAAGCACCACATATTTACTTGCATAGAAAAACAGAAGTTTACTAACTAAGAAATACATACCTTGATTCACATTCAGCACCAGTACGGCCAGTAACATGCATAGAAGCCAATGGATCCCATTTAACTTTAGGTAAAAATGCTCTAATCCTCACTGGTTTGATTTCAAGACCTTTAAATGAATCAATTATGTCTCCATGTGGCACTCTGAACTGCCAAGTATAAGTTAAAAAATCAGCTCATTGCAATGACAAATAGAACCTTTAGCATACAAGATTTTGCACCACCCGAATAAGATGCGAAGACAATGGGACAAGGCCTAATTTTCAGCCCCTGCATAATGAACAAACATCAGTATTTGTAAGCTTGTTCATATGGGTAATTCTTTTACTAAAATAACAAAATATTACAAATTTAGTAGCAAATTAAAATTTAACAGTTAGATTATTTCATAATAGAGTTTAAGATGCCAAGGAAACTTTAGAAGACTGAGATAATTTAAGAGAGGAGCATCATGAAGAATTGTAAAGTTATCTACTGAGATAAAATATAGCTTTATATAGTACTAGTAGCTGTGCAAGACAAACTGCCCTGACTGACGTGTAACTGAAATACCTAAATGAGCAACAAAATATGCTGATTCAACACTCTGTTATGTACAAAAGTGACCAGTTAATATTATAATAACTTAGCCTAGTTGTACCAACTATACTCTAATACTTCATTTCAGACTATTTTAGACATGTTTTAATCAATGTGACAAAACAAGAATAGATGTTACAGATATACTTCTTAACTTATCCAGACTCATTTGTATAAAATCTTAAAACAGGATCATAGACCACTTAAGTGTGCAAGGAAAATAATTTTTTTAGCTGACTCGAACTCATTGCTGACTAACCTACAAAAATGGATAGACTACAGTAAAACTTACCTCAGTGAGTTCATTTAGAATATCAACAGCGAGAGTTGTGGCTTTATCAGGGAAGAACCTGCAAATAATATAAAGGTTATAATCATGACCCATGGGGATGAATAGTCAGGCGGCTTGTTGTGTTCATGACTAACTATTCCTGGCTTGCCTCAGTGTATTTACTAAATAAGCTTGGCCAAGGATTTCTAAAAAGCAAATTTAGCTAAAAGTGTTAGTCTTTAAATTTTGTAAAATGTGTTTCGAGATTGATGGGCTGCCTTATTTGAATTAATGTGCATAATATGATAATATTATCATCACTGTCCTGATTAACTAATTGATCTCGTTAGCATATTTAAATGTTTAGTTTAATCCCATTAACCAACATATAAGCACCATCCCCTGCCACTTTTTTTATGCATAAAATTATGATCAGGCTTCAAACATTAGTTGTGCCAATAAAACCAAAATGTCAGGTACTAACAGATTTACGAGTAATGCTATTCGCCAATTCTCTTTTGCTTTGTAATCGTTTGGCATAAAATATCCATTTGGCACACAGGACTAGGAATTAAACATTAGTAGTGATAGTAGTAAGTCCATGGTTCATATTTTGATTAAGAGTTGTTTCTAACTCCACAACATTTTGTGTACCAAACTACCACGCACCACGGATCCTCTTGCTATGTCGACACCCGTAAAATAATTTGAAAAATGAATAAATTAGACGTAATCACAAGTGTCGGAGTCACAAACACACGTTTTCAGAGGTGTAAGTAATGGTGGTAATACAGAGGTTATTAGTTTTTAGATTCAGTTTAATTAATAATAATTTTACTCTTCCCTAATTTTTTCGAAAATGAACTAATATAAGTCACATTCATCTACTATTACAATTGAAAAACTAATAATCAAAACTAATCATCTATGCAACAGTCTCAAAAACACTATCATCTTATTAACTTTATTGTTTACAACAACAAAAATCATTATCAATATCAAAATCATAGGTTAAAAACAAACTCACATATTGAGAAATTGAGAGTGGCATATGATTGAATTCCATCCAAAAGAAGCGTAAAGATCCACATATCTCATCAAGTGCTTCTCCTCACTTGACATCCATGCGAACACCACAACAATCCCATTCGCTTTCTCAAAATCCACCTTTCTCCCCAATAATATCTACCACCAAATCCCCACATTTTCGCTTTTCTATAAAAATTGAGGAGGGAGCGAAAGAAAGGGTTAAATACATGCAATTTCGGTTTTCACTGTTTGTGTTGTAGTTGAGGAAGAAGGACGATACGATGTCTTAAAGGGTTGAGCTCACGCTATGAAGATGGTTGAACTCATGCTAGCAGAAAACTCCGTTTATTTGTTCGATTGGTTCAATTCACCTTTTTCTTAGTCTGTTTTGGGATTTATATGAGAAAAGTCAAACATATCCTTTATTGTTTTTTTTTTCTAAATTACAATTTTGGTCCTTCTATTTTGATTTTTTCACAGTTTTAGTTTTTTTTTTTAAATAGTTTTGGTCCTTCATTCCAATTTTGATCCAAAACCATACATGAATCGTGCATGACCGTACATGAATAGTGCATAAACAGTGAACAGTTGGATCAAAATTGGAATGAGGACCAAAACTGTTGAAAAAAAAAATAAGAGGAGTAAAATTGTGAAAAAATTAAAATAAAAGGACCAAAATTGTAATTTAATCTTGTTTTTTATTTTATTAATCTATGGGGTTTGAATTGAAGGGTGATGTTGTTTAATTTTTAGTATTTAAATTTTGTGGAGTGTCGTAGCATGATTATCTTTGAAGATAAATATTTTAGAAGATAAATTTGATATTGATATGTTTTGTTATTATTTTATTTATAAAATATTAATTAATAAATTTACACTTATTAATTTATTTACTTATCCAAATATCACTTAATAAAATAAAGTGTAGTTTATTAATATGTTTAAGATTAATATTTAGAGTTATTAAACTAAATAATTATTTTTTAGCTAATTTTAATTTACACCCGTTTTTCTCTAACGGGATTAATAGAGATATTATTATAGTGATGATTTTAATTTATTATAATAATGTTTTTAATTTACACCCTTTTTAAAATAGGGTGTCTATTGTCACGTACTGCTACTATAAATGACATTTTATTTACAAATTTGCCACCGCATTTATTATTTACACCCGTTTTCAATATAATGGGTGTAAATTTTAAAATTATATTCGTCACTTTACACTAGTAGATACACCTGGGTGAACTTCATCAAAGACAAATCAGAGGTGTTTGATGTCTTTAAAGAGCTCTGTCAAAGACTCCAAAGAGAAAAAGAGAGTAAGGTTATCAGAATAAGAAGTGATCATGGAAGAGAGTTTGAGAATAGCAAGTTTGAAGAATTTTGCTCGGCTGAAGGTATAAGTCATGAATTTTCATCGCCTATCATACCTCAGCAAAATGGAGTTGTTGAGAGAAAGAACAGAACTATACAAGAGTCGGCTAGAGCAATGATTCATGCCAAGAAACTTCCTTATCATTTCTGGGCTGAAGCCATGAACACTGCCTGCTACATTCACAACAGGGTTACCCTAAGAAGAGGCACTTCATCCACTCTGTATGAATTATGGAAGGGAAGAAAACCTAATGTTAAGTACTTCCATGTTTTTGGAAGTAGATGCTATATTCTGGCTGATAGAGAGCAGAGAAGAAAATTGGATTCCAAAAGTGATGAAGGAATATTCTTGGGATACTCTACTAACAGCAGAGCATATAGGGTGTTCAACTCTCGAACCAAGGTAATGATGGAGTCAATCAATGTGGTGATAGATGACAGTGACAAGCAGGAAGATGATGATGTTCCAGATGCTGCTGAGACATCAGTTGGTGAAGCTGCACCAGAAGCTGAAGACAGAAGCCAAACTCCTAGTGTTGTTGCTGCTGAGCCTGAAGCTGAGCAACCCCATAAGGATCCCTCCATCAGAGTGCAAAAGGACCACCCAAAGGAGCTCATTATAGGTGATCCAAACTCTGGAGTAAGGACTAGGTCTAGAGATGTTATAGCAAGCTCATGCTTTGTCTCCAAAATTGAGCCAAAAAATGTCAAGGAAGCATTGGCTGATGAGTTCTGGATAAATGCAATGCATGAAGAGCTGGAGCAGTTCAAGAGGAATGAAGTATGGGAGCTTGTTCCTAGGCCTGATGGAGTTAATGTTATTGGAACAAAGTGGATCTACAAAAACAAGTCTGACGAGCTTGGAGTGGTCACAAGAAACAAAGTTAGACTTATTGCACAAGGCTATACTCAAGTTGAGGGAGTTGACTTTGATGAGACGTTTGCTCCAGTGGCTAGATTAGAATCCATCAGACTACTCTTGGGTGTGGATTGTAACCTAAGATTCAAGCTGTTCTAAATGGACGTGAAGAGTGCGTTTCTGAATGGCTATCTGAATGAAGAAGTCTATGTAGACCAACCTAAAGGATTCATTGATCCAAACTTCCCCGATCATGTGTTCAAACTGAGGAAAGCTCTGTATGACTTGAAACAAGCTCCAAGGGCCTGATATGAGAGGCTGACAGAATTCTTAGCAGCAAATGGATATAGAAAAGGAGGGATTGACAAAACGTTGTTTGTCAAGGAAGAAGGCGGAAAGTTAATGGTAGCCCAAATCTATGTGGATGACATTGTGTTTGGGGGGATGTCAGATGCTATGGTGAAGCAGTTTGTTCAACAAATGCAATCTGAATTTGAAATGAGTTTGGTTGGAGAACTCAACTACTTTCTTGGGCTACAAGTCAGACAAATGGAGGATTCCATCTTTATTTCTCAAAGCAAATATGCTAAGAGCATAGTAAAGAAATTTGGCCTGGATAATGCCAATCACAAAAGGACACCTGCTCCTACCCATTTGAAGCTATCCAAGGATGAAAATGGAGTGAGTGTGGACCAAAGCTTATACAGAAGTATGATTGGGAGTCTACTATATCTCATAGCAAGCAGACCTGGCATTTCCTTTGTTGTTGGAGTGTGTGCCAGATATCAATCTGATCCTAAGGTGAGTCACTTAAATCAAGTAAAGAGAATTTTGAAATACGTAAATGGCACAAGTGACTATGGGATGCTATATAGTCATGATTCTGGGACTGAGTTAAGAGGATACTGTGATGCTGATTGGGCTGGAAATGCAGATGATATGAAAAGCACTTCAGGAGGCTATTTCTTTCTAGGGAACAATCTGATTTCCTGGTTCAGCAAGAAGCAGAATTGTGTATCTCTCTCAACTGCTGAAGCTGAGTATATAGCAGTAGGAAGTAGTTGCTCTCAGCTGGTTTGGATGAAGCAGATGTTGAGTGAATACAATGTCAAACAAGATGTTATGACACTATACTGTGATAATCTGAGTGCCATTAATATATCTAAAAATCCTATACAGCATAGTATGATAAAGCACATAGACATAAGGCATCACATCATAAGGGAATTGGTTGAAGACAAAATTGTTACCTTGGAGCATGTAGCCACAGATAAACAGCTGGCTGACATATTCACTAAAGCCTTAGACGCAAACCAATTTGAAAGGTTAAGAAGCAAATTGGGAATCTGCATTTATGAAGACTAAATGTGCTAGAAAGGGTTATGGGCAGTGGGTTTATTTTAACTGTTTAGTCAACTGCCAGGTGAAGGTTGTCAAATTGTGGCTAAAAAGGGGGAGAAGTAGCCAAAGAAATAAAGGAAGCCAAAAGTTCAAGTGTCATATGCTGCCTAAAAGAGTTTATTGTTGCTGCTAAGGAATGAAGTCAAGAAATATGCAGCTGATTGCTAATATAGTTCAGAAGTGCAGAAATTAAGGGGGAGTAATTGCTGAACAGCTGCTATGCTGGTTGTTGCATTGAGGGGGAGTGCTAATTGCTGCTAATAATGAAATATGTTCCGCTGCTAGAATGTTTGAAGAAAGTGCTGCAGCAGAGTTTTGTGAAGTCTTTATTGAAGATGCTGCTTGGAGTTTAAAAATCATTGAAGTTTTTTGCTGTTGAAGTCTCTGAAGGTGCAGAGTGCAGAGATTGTTTTAGCCAAAATTAGCCAAAGGGGGAGATTGTTAGTTCTTGGATTGGCTGGAATTTTGGTAAAACAAAGTATGTTCAATGTTGATGTCAAGGTGCTAATGTTGCAACATTGAGTCTTAACACTGGGCTGTGTTAAGTAGTTAAATTGCTGAAGTTGGATGTCTGATGTCACATGGCGATGTTGTGACATTAGATCTGCAGAATTAATAACATCAGGTTGTGATGTTGTTAGGGTTGCGTGTTAGCTGGAATTGTGGAAAGCAAGCTGTCTCATTGGATGCGAATATCTTGGGATAGATATTTTCTGCTGCAAAGGAGATCTGGGGCAGATTTGTTGGAGATTTAAAAGGTTGAAGATTTAAAAAAAATTTAGGAGAAAATCTGTTTTAAATATTCAGTTTTAAATAACAAATCTGGCGAGATTTTGTAGCAGGTCCAAGACCAATTCAAGGAGCTATATAAAGCGCACAGTACTAGAGAAACTGAAAGAAGAAGAGAGAGCTAAAGACTGATTGTCGTTTGTGTCTTCGTTTATGATTTGTAAACCATTCTAGTGTGAATCGGTATTAGTGTTTTGAGTTGTTCTTAATCAAAGCTGTGAAGCAGAATCAAGTAGTGATATTCAAAGTGAGTGATCTTTGAAGTGTTTTAGGGATTGAGTAGTGTTCTCATATCTAAGTGGTTTCTTAGGTAGAAAGTCACTAGTAGGAATTAAGTTTAGGAGATTGTCAACTGGGTTGTTGAGTCTGTAAATTAATTCTACAAGTAGTGAATTTCATCCCTGGCTTGGTAGCCCCCAGACGTAGGTAGTTAGACCGAACTGGGTGAACAATTTGGTGTGTTATTTGTTACTGTTGTTACTGTCCATGTGCAGAGTGTGTTATTGTGACATCGCACCTTAACATCACACGTCTGATACCAGAATTTCAATATGTGCAGATTAAACATCAAAAACTTCATTGAAAAACATGACCCTATGCCCTCTTCCAACTTTGAGTTCCCAGTATTAGAAGATGAAGATGAAGAAGAGGAAGAAATTCTTGATGAAATTTCCCGACTACTTAAGCAAGAAGAAGCCTCCATTCAGCCATACAAAGAACCAATAGAGGTGATCAACCTTGGCTCCAATGAAGACAAAAAAGACGTCAAGATTGGGGCACTGCTTAGTCCAGCTGTCAAAATAAAAATGATGGAACTCCTCAAAGAGTTTCCAGATGTGTTTGCTTGGTCCTACCAAGTCATGCCAAGATTGGACACCGATATTATGGAATACCACTTACCACTAAAGCCAGAATGTCCGCCAATCAAACAGAAATTGAGAAGAACTCGCCTAGATATGGCCATCAAAATTAAAGAGGAAGTGCAAAATCAAATCGACGCAGGTTTCCTCGCCACGGCAGAATACCCTCAGTGGTTGGCCAACATAGTTCCTGTTCCAAAAAAAGGACAGAAAAGTCAGAATGTGTGTGGACTACCGAGACTTAAACAAAGCTAGTCCAAAAGATGACATTCCATTACCACATATTGACATGTTGGTCGACACCACTGCAAAATTCAAGGTATTCTCCTTCATGGATGTATTCTCCGGGTATAATCAAATCAGAATGACACCTGAAGACATGGAAAAATCCTCATTCATTACGCTATGGGGAACGTTTTGTTACAAAGTAATGCCTTTTGGTCTGAAGAATGCAGGTGCAACCTACCAAAGAGCCATGACAACTCTTTTCCATGACATGATGCACAAAAAATTGAGGTATATGTCGATGACATGATTGCCAAGTCCAGAACTGAAGACGAACATATGGAATATTTGTTGAAGTTATTTCAGCGTTTGAGGAAATTCAAACTCCGTTTGAATCCTAACAAGTGTACTTTCGGTGTTCGTTCAGGGAAACTCTTGGGTTTTGTTATCAGTCAAAAGGGAATTGAAGTTGATCCTGATAAAGTCAAAGTCATTCAGGAAATGCCAGCGTCAAAAACTGAGAAGCAAGTGAGAGAATTTCTGGGTCATTTAAACTACATTTCCATATTTATCTCTCACATGACCGCTACTTGTGGGCCGATATTCAAGCTTCTTCGAAAAGACCAGAGTTGTCTATAGACAGAAGATTGTCAGAAGGCCTTAGACAGCATCAAAGAATATTTGCTTGAGATTCCTATCCTTATTCCTCTAGTGGAAGGGAGACCTTTGATAAAATACTTGACAGTATTAAAAGATTCAATGGGCTGTATGCTTGGACAGCAAAATGAACTAAGAAGAAAGAGCACGTCATTTATTACTTAAGTAAGAAATTCACAGGTTGTGAATCTCGTTACACTATACTTGAAGAAACCTGTTGTGCCTTAGCTTGGGCTGCTAAACGTCTCCGTCAGTATATGATTTGTCATACTACTTGGTTGATCTCCAAAATGGACCCGAACAAGTATATCTTTGAAAAGCCTACCTTAACTGGAAGGATTGCTCGTTGGCAGATGCTATTGTCCGAATATGATATCGAATATCATGCTCAAAAAGTCATCAAGGGGAGCTTTCTAGGTGATCATTTGGCTCACCAACCAATTGATGAGTATGAATCTGTTATATTTGGCTTCCCAGATAAAGATGTTATGTACCTAAAGATGAAAAACTGCGATCAACCCTTGCCATACGAAGGGCCGAAGCCAGGATCCCAATTGGGATTAATATTCGATGGAGCTATCAACACTTATGGAAACGAAATTGAGGCAATCATTGTTACACCTCAAGGCACCCACATTCTTTTCACCGCAAGGTTGACATTCAAATGAACGAATAATGAAACTGAATATGAAGCTTGTATTATGGGACTTAAAGAAGCCATTGATTTAAGGATCAAAATTCTGGATGTATATGGAGACTCAGCCTTGTCATCAATCAGATCAAAGGTGAATGGGAAACTCGTCAACCAGGATTTATTCCTTACAAGGACTATGCAAGAAGGTTGTTGCATTTCTTCAATAAAGTTGAGTTTCATCATATTCCTCGTGAAGAGAATAACATGGCTGATGCACTGGCTACATTATCTTCCATGATTGTTGTAAACTGATGGAATGATGTACCTAAAATTGATGTAATGCGCCTAGATACGCCCGCTCACGTATTTACCGTGGAGGAGATTATTGATGATAAACCATGGTACCATGATATCAAATGCTTCCTTCAAAAACAAGAATACTCGCTTAGGGCATCAAAGAAGGATAGGAAGACTCTCAGGAGACTGGTTGGAAAATTTTTCCTGAATGATGAAGTGTTGTACAAAAGAAACTTTGACATGGTCTTGCTCAGATACGTGGATAGACACAAAGCAGACATGTTAATCAAATAAGTTCATGAAGGCTCTTTTGGTACTCATACCGATGGGCAAGCAATGGAAAAAAGAATGTTAAGAGCAATATACTATTGGTTGTCAATGGAATTTGATTGCTGCAAATACGTGAGAAAGTGTCACAAATGTCAGATCTATGCCGACAAAATTCATGTACCGCCGACTCTTCTCAATATTCTCTCTTCTCCATGGACCTTCTTTATATGGGGAATTGATATGATTGGCATGATTGAACCCAAAGCTTCCAACGGACATTGGTTCATCCTAGTGGCCATTGATTACTTCACCAAATGGGTTGAAGCAGCATCGTATGCCAATGTAACCAGACAAGTGGTGGCCCATTTTATCAAGAACAATCTAATCTTCCGTTATGGTGTCCGAGTAAGATCATTATTGATTATGGATCAAACTTAAACAACAAAATGATGAAGGAATTATGTGCTGAATTCAAAATTGAACACCGTAACTCTTCTCCCAACGGCCTAAAATGAATGGAGTTGTTGAAGCAGCTAACAAAAACATCAAAAAGATCATCCAGAAGATGTTAGTGACCTACAAGGATTGGCATGAGATACTAACATTTGCTCTTCATGGATATCGTACATCTGTTCGTACCTCAACAGGGGCAACCCCTTTCTCTTTGGTATATGGCATGGAAGTTGTACTCCCCATAGAGGTGGAAATCCCATCAATAGGAATCTTGATGGAAGCTAAATTGACAGAGGCTGAATGGTGTCAAAGCAGATACGATGAGCTGAATTTAATTAAAGAAAAGAGAATGACGGCTTTATGTCATGGGCAGCTATATCAACGAAGAATGAAGAATGCTTTTGACAAAAAGGTTCGGCCTCGTGTATTCAGAGAGGGTGACCTTGTACTTAAGAAAATTCAATCATTTCTTACTGACTCTAGGGACAAGTGGACACCTAATTATGACGGACTATATGTTTTCAAGAAGGCCTTCTCAGGCGGTGCTTTAATGCTTACGACTATGGATGAGGAAGAGTTCACTCGTCCTACGAACGTTGATGCAGTCAAGAAATACTTCGCCTAAAGGCAAAAAGAGTGTCTCGATGAACTGAAAACCCGAGAAGGCGATCCAGGAAAAAATTAGAGACATAAAAAAAAAATATATCAACCCGGTGGATTGAAAACCCGGAAGGGCAATCTAGGAAAAAATTAGGGATATATGGCAAGTAACTGCATCAAACGAGATTGGATTATCTGAAGCGGCCACGTCCATTGAGAAGCTCTTCAATCAAAGCACCTTCGCCTAAGTTCAAAGAACATTGGAAATTCAAAGTTGTTAGGGAGAATTCGGTCATTATATTTTAATGTAGCCCTTTTCCTTTAAATTGCCGTTTTTTTTTCATTTTTTGTTATAATCCATGGAATCAAGCTATTTGCGAGTTACCATTCTAGCAATAAAATTTGAGCTTTTGCTTATCTTGTTTGTAACTTTTGTTTTATTTTTATCTTGTAAAAATAAAATTTTTATTTTTACTTTGATAAAAAAATTCTTGGAATAAAAAGCTAAAATTTGCTTTTAAAAATGCTTGTGTTTATTTTCCTTTGATTTGTGAACGTAAGGAGGAATATCATCAAGTTGCTCCAAGAACGGTTAAACCTCGAAATATAGAATCAAATGTTCTTGTGATTTACCTTGAAAGGTATTTCCAAATTATGGGTCTTTACTCTAGATGGACGTGATGTGTCAGACATACAATCCAATATTTACGGTAAAAGAAAAACCAATGCTCGACACAACTGGTTGATTACCCGATCATATTGTGATGTTTATTTCATCACCAATATATCTCTTTCACTTGTTTTGTCAGCATAAAAACATGACATGCATTTATATCATACATATATCATGCATATTTGAATTCATATCTATGTTCATAGTGCATTTCTTTTATAGTATTTGTCTCATTCACCTTGGTTGTGTTCATCCCCGAGTAATATGTTTCCTCTCTCTCATAGATTGGTCAGTCATAAGCAGAAAGTGTATATCCTTTCTAACTCCCCACTGAGTTAATTCTCATGGAAGTTTTGATTCAGTTTTCCTTTCCACACTTGGATAGGATAAATCCCCCAGTTCGAGCTCATTCCTCACTGGTTAACGTCTCGTTTAACGATATCTCTCCAGCTTATTCCTGGATTGATCTGGTCCTTTGGCCATTTTGATAACTTGAACCTCTAAATTAAAAGGGCATTTATTTTACGCCTCTTAGGTGGTTCACGTCCCTAGAAAGAAACTATTGAAGTTGCCCCTGTAAGATAAATTTATTCCGCCTTGGAATCTACACCTGACAACAAGTGGCAATCACTTTATTTGTGAAGCTTGTTTTTATCCCAGAATTTCCCCTTGAATCGGCAAATGGCAGTCTCTTTCCGAGCAGTTTGTCTGCCCCCATTGAAGCTATCAACATATCAAACTTTCTTACATCATATGGCATCTCTCCGAAGAAGTCTCGGAGAGAAGTAAGATGAAGATATTTTCCATCAAATGGCATCTCCCCAGTGAATCCCTGTGAGAAGTTTGATGAAGATCCTTACGAAAAGT
This sequence comes from Lathyrus tuberosus, assembly GCA_022829125.1. Taxonomy (NCBI): domain Eukaryota; kingdom Viridiplantae; phylum Streptophyta; class Magnoliopsida; order Fabales; family Fabaceae; genus Lathyrus; species Lathyrus tuberosus. The sequence goes on from JALAZF010000153.1 coordinate 2,462,866, forward strand.
TTCTATTTGTTTGAGAAATTTATCTTCGCAAAGTTAACTAACCCGCATCTCTTTAAAGATCCCCAGTGAAGTTATTATTTTAGCAAATGATTACCTTTTCAGGAGCTTGTCTGTTTACCCCTTTTCAAGTGAAGGACTTGATAAAGAAGAAACCGATACCAGTTTTATGGCTTATGTCCAGAAACGAGGGGAAGTTTTTCCAGAAACTGAGATCAGTTTTATGTCTTATGTCCAAAAACAAGGGGAAGTTTATTCCAGAAACCGAGACCAGTTTCATGGCTTATGTCCAGAAACGAGGGGAAGATTATTCCAGAAATCGAGACCATTTTCATAGCTTATGTCCAGAAACGAGGGGAAGTTTATTCCAGAAATCGAGACCAGTTTCATGGCATATGTCCAGAAACGATGGGAAGTTTATTCTAGAAAAAAGAGACTAGTTTCATGGTTTTATGTCTAGAAACGAGGCGAAGTTTATTTTAGAAACCGAGACCAGTTTCATGGATTATGTCCAGAAACGAGGGGAAGTTTATTCCAGAAACCAAGAGCAATTTCGTGTCGTACGACCTGAAACATGGGGAAGTTCATTTTACCCTTTCTAAGTAATGTTACTTAGTCAAAGAAGATACTGAATCATCTTCCAAAGATGGAAATTTCAAATTGTCATAGATATAACACTGTCCCCTGTGGATTTATGCTCCTCTCCCCATTGGAGTTAATGTCTCTTTCCTAGAAATTTACAACATTTTCCCCAATTGTTCTATCCCTAGTGGATAACCATGTTGTTATACCTCTGTGGTTCAGTCCGTCCTCAGTCTCCTGTGACATCATTTCCCACTGGTCTCATATCTTGCATTCGTAAGTACATTCATATCATATCACCTTTTGTGGCTTCTGTAACACCCCAAAATTTGCCCTTTTGCTTTTAGCACTAACTGGTTTATGCTTCCTTTCATTTGCATTATCATTCCTGCATTTTGCATTGCCCTTTTGAGCATGGGATCAAGGTATTCTTTCAGCAGCTCACGGCGTCATCAGTTCCAGTATGATTTTTAATAGTGTTCGGAGCCAAGCAGATAGCTTTCCAAGTCTTTTTGAGCATTTATTTTGCTCATTAAGTGACTGGATGATCAGAAACTTCGGCAGTCAATTTTTGATCAGTTATTCAGCACCAGACAGTTGTTATCAGCAGTTTAATCCGAGTGCGGGAAAAAACATTCCGCAGCATATTTCAAGTGTATTCCAGTGGTAATATCAGATGGCAAGTTTCAGAGGTCTATCATGGTTCAGAACAGGTGGAACCGGACGAATATCCAAGTTTCCCCCCTTTTGGCCCCAAAATTTTGAATTTTTGAATAGAGTAATCGATTACTCAAAGTGAGTAACCGATTACTCTGGACGAAATTGCAAAAATGTGGCATTTTTCAGCACTGCAGAATTTTTGAGCATTTGTGATCATGTGCTTGGCTTGTGCATGTGTGGGAAGGATCTAGAACTAATCTATTTTCATCATTTTCCATCCAAAAATTCAAATTCTTTCCACTCCAATTCCATTTTTTCTTTCCTAATTCACATTTCATCCCAATTTCCACTCACTTAACCTCACTCCCAACCCAAACTTAACTCCTAACCTAGGGGTTATTTAAACCAATTCATTCCAAACCTCAAGAACATAGATCATTTTTTCCACTCTCAATTTTCAGAATTCTCTCAATTCTCTCTCACTTTTTTCACTCTCAACCTCCATTTTCAACCATACTCAAAGCTCCTTCATAGAGAATAACAAGTTCTTCATTGGAACTTGTTAATTCTTGAGCTAAAACCTTTCATCCTCATTACATTTCAGCTTTTCAATTTGGATTTTCGTTTGGATCTGGTGCTGAATTTTCAGAAGTGATTTTTGGAAGTGCTTTTGGAGTTTTGTTGCTTATTGCTTGGATCTTTAACTTTTGAGTGCAAGAAGCTTGTGGATCTTGGATTTCTCTACTTGAATTCATCCATTTCTGTTTACAACACTTACCAAAGCAAATCTTAGCTTTGTAGGTTAGTTAATTTCAGATCCATACTCATTTTAGCTTAATTGCAACTTGTACAATGTAGATCCATGAGTTTTGATGTGTTTTGATTCATTTGGCTGATCTTGATTGTGGATGTTGATGATTGTTGGATCTAATTGATGTTTGATTGCTGTGATTGAACTTAATTTTCGTGCATTATTGTTTACATGATCATTTGGATGCTTGGATAAGTGATTGGTTGCTGAAAAGTGCTTTTCAAAGTTGAATTTCTGCCTCTGTTTCAGTGGTAATCGATTACTCTAACAGAGTAATCGATTACTCTGCCTTATTTTCACATTTTTAGCCAATTTTCAACTGAGTAATCGATTACCACTGAAGCAGATTGTGTTTTTCTTGCATTTTCTTGCTTGTTTGAGATCTCTTGCATGTCTAAACTTCATGGATTGATGTGTTGATGATTTGTGGATCATTATTGAGCTGTTGCACCTCACACTATTGTATGCACACAATTTTCCGACATGCGATTCTTGGATTTTTATCGTTTATGATCACGTTTGCGATGTTGTGTTCCCGACGCGATGAACACGTAACACACACTTCTTGAGCATGTTGATTGTGACTTGTTGATGATGTTGTTGGAATTGTTGTTTGAATATGAATATGATCTTGCTTCACCTTATCATGTGTTGTTTGCATAGATGTTTAGAGTGGATGTTTGCATAATTGTGGAGCATGTTTTGAATGTGATTCTTGTGGCTTCTTCTTGATATTCATGAGTTGATCTTTGAATGGGTATACATGTTCACCTTGCTGCCATTTGTTTTCTTGCCTTGATTTCACTTTGTTTGATCACTTGAAGTTATGTTGTGCATGAGTTATTTGTTGCTAATTGTTTGAGTGTTGTTGAGATACATACTTGATGCTCTTGATGCCACTTTCTAATGTGTGAATTGATTGATCTTTGGCATGACTTGAATTCTGACTTGGATCCACTTTCATCTTACCTTATTCATGTCATCTTTGTGTGAGGTTCAATGATGTTTAACCATGTTTCTTATGCAAGTTTGCTTGCATTCTTTCTTGTTTGCTTTTACTTGCTTACTTGAGCTTTCTTGTGTGATCTTTTGAAGCATAATTAATGTTGTGATTTGAGTATGATGTGTATGATGTGCTCGCTGCCCCGTCTTATTTCTCATCTTATACCTCTCTTTCTCCTTCGTCTCCTTCACTCCTTCTCTTCCCTTGAGTCTCAAGACTTGTTTAAGTCTTGGATTCACTCCCTTAGAGCTACCTAGTCCAACTTAATTTTCGATTAAGCTTGGAGTAGGATTAGCATTAGGTTTCCCTTTGCATGCTAATTTAGGTAGAAGTTCCCCTTTCAACCTCAACTATAGGGCCACCTTTGCATGATAACATTAGGAACATTTAGTTTCCCCTTAGTGTTTTCTTTTGAGTCTTCTCTTCTCATCTCATAACACTTCTAAAACACTTAATAAATACAAGGGTTAATAGTCATTTACCCCCCTGCAATATTGGCGAGTTTTGATTTACCCCCCTTTAAAAAAATAATTTTGGATTACCCCCCTGAAATTTTGGGGTACCCCCCTAAGCGTGTAAAAACCCGGGGGGTAAATAAAAAAATATATTTTACAGGGGGTAATTTTTCTACCTGGGGGGCAAAAGACTTAGAATTTTAAAATTTCAGGGGGGTAATCCAAAATTATTTTTTTAAAGGGGGGTAAATCAAAAGTCGCCTATATTGCAGAGGGGTAAATGACTATTAACCCTAAATACAACGAATATTGCGCTCGAGCCTTAAGTGTAGGAAATGAAGAACGAGGGGTCTCCCTTCCTCTTCTAGAGTGTTTAGCATACGTCCCATTTGGGGGCGACCATGTGATTCACTCGTTCCCGCATGGTAGACTTTAGTGCAATGTAAGTTGCGAACTAACTTCAATCCATTTCTGTCTAAAAAATACAAAAACAAACTAAAATCTTTTTCATCCTTCGGGATCGTTAAGTTCAAATCATTTTCGGAAAAGATCACGTTACTTCCGTCTCGTCGCAAACAGGCGTCGACCCTAACTGCCAGACGCAAATCTAACGTCACTCATAAAAAACATTAACCGACCCTGTTAGGTCGAACTACGACTACTCTGATTTCCTCTCTCTAGTCCGATTAAGGATACGTAGGCACATGGCGGCGATGTCTTGGCGAGCAACCTCCCCCCTTTGTTCGTGTCCGAACTACGTTGACTCTGACTTTCCCATTGTACGAGGGAATACGTACGCGTAGGACGAGCGATGTCCTATCGAGTCACTTCTTTTTTCTTTTCTTCTTCATTTCTTCGCTCTTTTCCATTCCCGTTCCTTCTTGTTTCCAGTAGCAGTGGAGCTCCAAATGACGACACCTTTTGATCGAGACAGCAAGCGTGGATCCCATCAAGTACGGTGGACGTGTTGGGTGCTAATACCTTCCCTTCGCGTAACCGACTCCCTTACCCGTTTCTCTTGGTCGTGAGACCATGCTCTTTTCCTTCCCTCAGGTTTATGCAGTGTTTCCTTTCCCTCTCTTGGGATAAATACACATTACTGGCGACTCTGTTTTTCCGCGCCACTTTCACGTTTGTACCATGGATGCAAATCCTTGGGAGCGACAGCTGGCGACTCTGCTGGGGAAAGATAGACCTCTGGCTGGTCCATCCCCTTTTGCGAGTCAATCCTAGTGCTTGTTTATTTTATTTCATTGGGTGTTTATCTGTTGTGCTTTATTTTGTTGTATATTACTGTATATTACTATTTTACTGTATTTACTATATTTATAGCATTGCATTTCTTTATTGCTGTACTGTTCTGCTGCTGGATTTCTCTGTTGGTAGGGTGGGTTGGATTCATGAGAGAAAAGTCCAATACCCAGGCTTGAGCATACACCTATGTTTAGCGTGGAAAGTAGTGTGACTTGTTTGGCATTTGGCCAGACTTAGTATACATGAAAACTCCACATCCAGACGAGGTTTTCTTGGTAATATTCTATCCTGCACATTTGGGGCAGACGATGGAATATAACCTGGAAAGCTGTCGACTCTGGCGACCGTCTCCCGAGGACTCAGCAACGCCTTTCCTCCCGGCATGTGATAATGGCAGACCAGAAATGGCAAACCCATTACACTTGTCGATCCGAGGACCCAATGCTGGGAACTTACTATAGGATGACCTTTTTTGGGGGGAATCAGTGGACGACCTCTTTGTTTGGCGATAATATTGTACCCCGAGGGATGAATGTACTATTGCTTCTCAAATCGAGAATCCGAGACTGAGGATCCCGTTTTCTAGAACCCGCATGTGAGAGGGGATGGGTGTTTGCAAGTTTGCAGGCGACTTTGACCTTCAACCTACCTAGCTTTCTGGATTTCTCATCAGTGTACTGTTATTATCTTGGTTTTTTCTAGCAGTTTGAGTGGGCCGTTATTCTGGAATTCTGGGTTTCTGATATTTGGGGTTTTATTCAGTCAGCAGAATAGCAGCAGTTTTGAGCATCGTGGATACCTTGATCCCATGTTTGCATTTGCATCATTTTTTTGCATTCTAACATGTTTGTTCATTTGTAGGGTTGCATCCTAACTTTGATTCCGGTTGTCCAAAGGCTGTCCATGATGCATACTAGCACCGAAGAGAGAAAGAATATCATCCCGTACAAATTTCTAGAGCTTCATTTAGACGCTGTTCACAAGATCTCGGCTATGGCAAAACCTGGGGTATTGGCAGACTTTAGAGGAGAATATGGAAAGATCCTGAGTGTCGCCCGAGATGTTACCAACTATGAGTTCAGGGCTCTGCACACTCTGGTGCAGTTCTATGACCCTCACATGTGGTGTTTTCTGTTTGCGGATTATCTTTTAGTTCCGACGTTGGAAGAGTATGCCCTCATTTTGGATGTTTCTGTTAAAGAAGAAGTTCCCTTATACCCTTCTAAGGAGTTTCCCGATCTGGAAAAGGTTTCTGCTGCTTTACGTTTGGATCAGTCTTTGTTGAAGAAGAATGTTGCGAGTAAAGGAGGTTATAAAGGCTTTCACACGAAGTTTTTGATTGAGCAGGCTGCTATTTGTGCTAAGGCTAAGTGTTGGTCGGTGTTCAAGGCAATCCTGGCTATGTGTGTTTATGGAACGACATTGTTTCCTAATGTGAAGGATTTTGTAGATGTGCACGCTATCCAGATTTTCACCACGAAGAATCTGGTACCCACCTTGCTTGGGGATCTGTACTATTCGATGCACTATAAGAATGAGAAGCGGAGAGAAGGACCTCTTTACTTTTGCGCTCCAATTCTGTACAAGTGGTTTGCCGATCGCCTTCCTGACTCTGGGGCATTCGTAGACACCAGAGAAACATTGGATTGGTCAAAGAGATTGATGGGATTAAGGGCTGACAACTTGGTTTGGATCAATTGTGATTTGTTAGGCCAAGAGATCCTGATCAGCTATGGAGGTTACCCAAACGTACCTCTAATAGGAAGGAAAGGTGGAATTAACTACAACCCTATTCTTTCTATTAGGCAATTTGGGTATGCTTTGAAAGAGTCGCCGAAGGACCAAGATGTTCGAGAGTCTCTATATGTGAATGGGGAAGCTAATCTGGAATGTTAAAAGAAGCTGCAAACACTTGGGGAGACCGCCACAAGAAAGGAAAGACTTCTTTTGGAAAGTGTAACAACAAAGCCTTCCCTACATACGAGGACTGGATTCAGAGGAGAGTAAAGAATGTACTTCTGCCATTCTGCAGAGAACCTCCATCTTACCCCCTGCTGATTGAATCTCCGACCACAATTGAGATAGAGAAATATAATAAACTGTAGGCTGAAAAGGAGAAGCTTCGAGAGGAGAACGGTGAGCTGCAAAGAGAAATCTACCAGTTGAAGCATGAGCGAGGTGAAGCTGTTCATGTTGCTAAATTGAAAATAGGGTCGCTCTCCAAGAAAGAAAAGGAGTTGGCCGATGAAATCGCATCCAGACAGAAGGTAGGACAAACTTTAAAAAGTGTTAGCAGAGTGTTGAAGACTAAGAAGGAAGACTTGGCTAAAGCTTCGCTAAGAATTCACAGGTTCAACGCTAATCGAAACACTACAATCGCAGCCAACAAGCAGAAAGAGGATAAGTATTTGAAGCAGATTGAGAGTCTGAAGTCGAAGCTGAGGAAGAAAGACGAGGAGATCTTATCAGGGACGTTCCAAAGACACATAGTTGAGGAGCGACTGAATGAGGCCATAGCAACCATAGAAGAGCTGAAGATACGAGCTGAAGTGAAGAAGCCTAGGGGTGAAGGCTCTAGCTTAGGCAGGGGGTGACACTCTGTAGTTTGCCTTTTTTTTCTTTATTGTATTTTGGGTCACGACCAGAATTGTTGGCTGGGATCCTTGTCTTCTCTTGTTTCAAACATACTATCTGGGGTTGTAATCTCTGACAGTGTTTTTCTCTGATATATGAGCGGAAGTTTCATTTCATCTTGTCTTTAAATTGGAATCAAGGGGTGGATGCCCTGTAAAGATGCAAGCATGTTCATTTGCATTTGCATCCTCATAACATATCATTTTGCATAGCAGGTATTCATCGCAGGGGTCCTCTAACCTTTATTTGGTTTCAGGCACTATAGCTGATATCCACATTCACCGGTACGCAACTCGCATAAACCAAGCTAAGATAATGGAGCAGATGCAGACTAAATTGGCTGAGCTGAGGAATAGGATGGACCAGTTCATGACATTAATGACTGGCATAGCTCAAAATCAGGAAAGACTCAGGGCAATGGTCGAGAGGCCAGAGGTAGAGGTGCATAATGGCAACGGTAATAACAGAGATACTGGTAATCAGACTGGCGTTAATGCAGGCGGTGACCCTCCTAGAAATACTGGGGTTCGTTATGTTGTGGAAGACAACCAAGACAAGCAGTTCACTCTGTTAGATGCTGAAGATGAGAACACTCGCAGATTCGACGAGCTCGCTGAAAAAATTAAGTCCATTGAGTCCCAAAACACTCTTGGCTTTGATGTTTCCGACTTGGGATTGGTACCTGGGGTAAGAACCCCCCATAAGTTCAAGCCACCAACATTTGACAAGTACAATGGCACTACTTGTCCCAAAACTCATCTTCAATCCTATGTGGGGAGGATAGCCGCTCATACTGATGATGAGAAATTGTGGATGTACTATTTTCAAGACAACCTTACTGGGGCATCTCAAGAATGGTATATGAAGTTGAGCAGGACTTCTGTAAGGAGCTGGAAGGAGTTAGCTCATGCTTTCGTCAAGCAGTATCAATACAACATGGATATGGCTCCAAACCGTACTCAGCTGCAGAGTATGGCTCAGAATGCGAAGGAGAGTTTTAAGGAATATGCTCAAAGATGGCGCCAGTTGGCCACCATGGTTCAACCGCCACTACAGGACCGAGAGATGGCCGACATGTTTATGGGTACTCTTCAGGGAGCTTATCTTGGTAGGTTGGCTGCCTGTCCTTCAACTGGGTTTGCAGACATTGTAATCGCTGGGGAAAGGATTGAAAGTTTGTTGAAGCTCAGAAAAATACAAGACGTCAGTGGTGCTAGATCTTCAGGAGTGAGGAAGCCATTTGCTGGAGCTACCAGAAAGAGAGAGGTGGAGACCAGTGCTATTTATAAGAATAGAGGAAGAGGTAGAGGCTATCAAGATTCCTATAATCAGGTTGCTGCTGTTACCATTCCTAGTCCACAAGTTCAATCATAGCCACAACAATAGAATGTTCAGCCACAGAATAATTAACAGCCACGGAGATCATATCAGCAGAGACAAACTGATAGGCATATGGACCCTCTGCCTTTGACTTACGCAGCTTTATTACCTCAATTGTTGAAGCTTAATCTGGTGGAGCTTCATACGATGGGCCCGGCTCCTGCTGTATTACCAAAGGGTTATGATGCTAATGCCCGCTGTGAGTTTCATTCTGGGGCTCTAGGTCATACTATTGAAAAGTGTCCGGCATTTCAGCATAAGGTACAGGATTTGATTGATGCCAAGCCAATTAATTTCTCAACTCCACCGAATGTGCTTCAGAATCCCTTACCAGATCATAATGTGCCAAAGGTCAACGCCTATGAAGATGGGAAAGTTTTGAATTTGGTAACTGATGTGAACAGGGTGAAGACTCCTTTGAGCTTTGTGAAGGCTCGGTTGTTGAAGGGGCAGGTGTTCCCTGGCTGTGAAGAAGGTTGTGTTGATTGCAAGAATTAGAGTAATGGTTATGATAAACTGAAGGCCGGTATTCAAAATTTGATTGACGAGGGTTGTCTACAGTTCGATCAGGGGGACAAAAAGGACGATGATGTGTTGGCTGTTACCATTATTTTACGCCAGCTGAAATTTAAGTGCCATCGCCTGCTGCTATCATTGTGCCTGATGTAGTGAGTCCTGTTACTATTACGGTACCAGGGCCAGTTCCTTATACTAGTGAGCGAGCTATCCCATGGCACTACCGTGCAGATGTTTACTACCAAGGGGAAAAACAAGAAGTGGAAACTCCAGCTGGGGGTAGTTCCAGTATTGATAATGTTGGAGGTCTTGGAGGCTTCACTAGAAGTGGACGCTTGTTTGCTCCACAGACTCTAAGAACTAATGCTGAAGCTGAGGCAGCAGCCAAAGCCAAGGGTAAACAGGTGGCTACAGAGGAGGTTTTTATTCCTGAATCTGTACAGAAAGGTACTTTTGAGAAAGAGGTCGAGGAGTTTATGAGACTTATCAAAAAGAGTGATTATAAAGTGGTTGATCAGTTGAACCAAACGCCATCAAAGATTTCTATCCTGTTGTTGCTTATGTGTTCTACAGCTCATCGAGAGGCACTTTTGAAGGTCTTGAATATGGCCTATGTACCTCAAGAGATTACTGTGAATCAATTGGAGTCTGTTGTTTCTAATGTCAATGCTAGCCATGGGCTAGGTTTTACATTTTATGATTTGACTACTGTGGGTCGTAATCACAACAGGGCATTACACATCACCCTGGAATGTAAAGGTGCAGTATTATCTCACGTGTTGGTAGACACGGGGTATTCCCTGAACGTGTTACCAAAGAAGGCCTTAATGGAATTAGACGCTGACGGAATTATTCTAAGACCAAGTGATTTGGTAGCGAGGGTTTTCGATGGTTTGAAACGTTCTATATTCGGAGAGGTAGAGCTCCCAGTAAAGATTGGTCCTCAAGTGTTTAAGTGTGTGTTCTACGTGATGGACATCCAACCCGCATATAGTTGCTTGTTAGGCAGACCGTGGATTCATGCCGCTGGGGCAGTGACATCTACGCTGCACCAAAAGTTGAAATATGTGGTTGATGGTCAAGTGGTGACTGTATGTGGAGAGGAAGACATCTTCGTCAGTTAACTGTCTACCTTTAAGTACGTGAAAATGGATTGAGAGATCCATGAGATGTTGTGTCAAGCATTTGAGGCAGTCAATATTGGTGATTCGTCTTCAAAGGCAGTATCTTCTCAGAGCGAAGAACAAGTGGGTACTTCTATTATTTCTTACAAATAGGCAGTGGAAGTAGTCAGAGCAGGTAATGCCCAAGGCTGGGGCAAATTGTTTGAAGTCTCTGAAAAAGAAGATATGTTCGGTGTAGGCTATAATCCATATCAAGCTGCTGCAACAGAGCGCAAGGGGCCGATTACTTTCTATAGCGGGGGAACCATTAATCCAAATCAGATGTGTGCTGCAAGTGAAGATGGCGTCGACAGTGATTGTGACCTCGACAACTGGGTGCGCCCGTGTGTACCGGGTCAAAAGCTTTGCAATTGGTCTGTTGAAGAAATTGTTCAAGTTACTCTTCAAGCAGAGTAATTTTCTTTGTTTTCGCTGTTGCATGTTAAAATCTCGTGCTCTGCCCAAGGCGTGTAGATCCATTTGTAGGGCCTCATAATTGCATTTGCAAGTTTTTTTATCATTAATAAAGGATGTTTTGCATTCAAATTTTGTGTTCCTTGCCTTTCATTTTTATTTTTACAGAAAAAAACAATAAAATGGCATTGTTTTATTTTTGTTTCTTTTCAAAAAGTCTCATTCTAAAATAAAGCATGACCCTTAATCATGCAGACTTAATCACTCAGATTTCATTGATAACGATTCTGCTATGGCCAAGTATGACTTTGATAATCCAATCTATCAAGCCGAAGAGGGGGATGAAGAAGACTGTGAACTTCCCGAAGAATTAGCTAGATTGTTGAAGCAGGAGGAGAGGGTCATTCAACCTCACCAAGAGACAATTGAGGTTATCAACATTGGTTCTGAGGACGCAAGGAAAGAAATTAAGATTGGAGCCAATCTGCAGGCTGAGGTAAAGAAAGAGCTGATCAGTATGTTGCGGGAATATGTCGACATCTTTGCTTGGTCATATCAAGATATGTCGGGGTTAGATACAGACATTGTTATGCACAGGTTGCCGTTGAAAGACGTTTGTCCTCCTGTCAAATAGAAGCTACGAAGAACTAAACCAAAAATGGCTCTTAAAATCAAAGAGGAGGTACAAAAACAGTTAGATGCGGGATTTCTGGCAGTCACCAATTACCCGCCATGGGTTGCAAATATTGTTCCTGTGCCGAAGAAAGATGGTAAGGTCAGAATGTGCGTTGATTACCGGGATCTAAACAGAGCAAGTCTGAAAGATGACTTCCCTTTACCTCATATTGATGTACGGGTTGACAACACCGCCTAGTTCTCGGTATTCTCCTTCATGGATGGCTTCTCCGGGTATAATCAAATCAAGATGGCGCCGGAGGACATGGAGAAGACAACGTTCATTACCCCGTGGGGTACCTTTTGTTACAAGGTGATGCCTTTTGGGTTGAAGAACGTTGGGGCAACGTATCAGCGAACTATGGTAACACTATTCCATGACATGATTCATAAAGAGATCGAGTGTTATGTAGATGATATGATTGCCAAGTTACGAACAGAAGAAGAGCATTTGGTCAATCTGCAGAAACTGTTTGAAAGGTTGAGGAAGTTTCGACTAAGGCTGAATCCGAACAAGTGCACTTTTGGAGTGCGATCCGGTAAATTGCTGGGTTTCATCGTAAGCAAAAAAGGAATTGAGGTTGATCCTGCCAAAATAAAAGCGATACAAGAAATGCCTGTACCAAGAACAGAAAAAGAAGTACGTGGTTTCCTGGGTAGATTGAACTACATTGCACGGTTCATATCTCACCTCACAGCCACTTGTGAACCAATATTTAAGCTGTTAAGAAAAGAACAAGCGGTCAGGTGGAATGACGATTGCCAAAAGGCTTTCGAGAAAATAAAAGAATATTTGCGGGAACCTCCAATTCTCATGCCTCCAGTTCCAGGGAGACCATTGATCATGTATTTGACTGTGCTTAAAGGATCTATGGGTTGTGTTCTCGGTCAACATGACGAGACAGGTAAGAAGGAGCACGCCATCTACTATTTGAGCAAAAAATTCAATGATTGTGAATCACGATACTCAATGCTTGAGAGGACATGTTATGCACTTGCATGGGCTGCTAAGCGATTGAGGCAATGCATGCTCACTCATACAACCTTGCTAATTTCAAAGATGGATCCTGTCAAGTACATATTTGAGAAACCAGCATTGACCGGACGGGTTGCACGTTGGCAGATAGTGCTGACTGAATACGATATCCAGTATACTTCTCAGAAAGCCATCAAGGGAAGTATTTTGTTAGATTATCTTGCGCAGCAACCAATTGATGACTATCAGCCGATGAGGTTTGATTTTACTAATGAGGACATCATGTTTCTTAAGGCCAAAGATTGTGAAGAACCGCCGTTTGACGAAGGACCGGATCCTGATGACAAATGGAAATTGATGTTCGATGGGACCGTTAATATAAATGGAAGTGGTGTTGGGCAGTTCTTATCACTCCGAAAGGGTCTCATAAACCTTTCACTGCCAGATTAACTTTTGATGTCACCAACAATGAAGCAGAATATGAAGCTTGCATTATGGGCATCGAAGAAGCCATGGATTTAAGGATCGAGACTCTTGAAATATTTGGGGACTCTGCTCTAGTGATCAATCAGATCAATGGAGATTGGCACACCCATCAACCAAACTTGATTCCTTATAGAGACTATGCGAGGAGGTTGTTGACTTTCTTTACAACAATGAAATTGTACCATATACCTCGAGATGGAAATCAAATGGCTGACGCTTTGGCAACATCATCTTCCATGATTCAAGTGAATTGGTGGAACCATGTGCCTAAAATTGAGGTGTCTCGTCTTGACAGGCCTGCACATGTGTTTGCTGTTGACGCAGTGTCTGATGACAAGCAGTGCTTTCATGATATCAAATGCTTCTTGAAGAGTCAAGAATATCCGGCTGGAGCATCCAACAACGATAAAAAGACTCTGAGGAGGTTAGATGGCAGTTTCTTCTTGAATGAGGATGTATTATACAAATGAAGCTTTGACATGGTTTTGCTCAGATGTGTGGATAGACACGAAGCAAACATGTTGATGCAAGAAGTGCACGAAGGCTCTTTCGGTACCCATGCCGGAGGACATGCAATGACAAAGAAATTGTTGAGATCGGGGTATTATTGGATGACTATGGATGCAGACTGCTGTTCATACACCCGCAAGTGCCACAAATGTCAGATTTATGCGGATAAAGTGCATATACCTCCGAGTCTGTTGAATGTCATGTCTTCTCCTTGGCCCTTTGCAATGTGGGGCATTGATATGATTGGAAAGATTGATCCAACTGCTTCCAACGACCATCGCTTCATCTTGGTCGCTATTGATTACTTTACCAAATGGGTGGAAGCAGCGTCTTATGCTAATGTCACAAAGCAGGTGGTAACCAGATTTCTGAAAAGAGATATCATCTGTCGCTATGGAGTGCCCGAAAGAATTATTACTGATAATGGTTCTAATCTCAATAACAAAATGATGGCAGAATTATGTCGGGACTTCAAAATTGAGCATCACAATTCTTTGCCATACCGTCCAAAGATGAATGGTGTTGTTGAAGCGGCCAACAAGAACATCAAGAAGATTGTACAAAAGATGGTGGTGACCTACAAAGATTAGCATGATATGTTACCGTTTGCCTTGCATGGGTATCGAACATCAGTAAGGACATCTACTGGGTGTTGCACCCTAAAATTTGCCCTCCTTACTTTAGTACTAACTGGCTTATGTTTCATTTCATTTTTGCATTATCATGTGCGCATATCATTGGTTCTTAGCATAGGGTCAAGGTGCCTGAGGCAAGCTCAAGAGGAGAAGATGTTCTTCAAGCAAGAGTCCTTATATTGTCCAAGAGAGTTCAAGTGGATCACTCTCTCCTAACCAGTGTAGAAATTAGGGTTTTGAGATTCTTGGGTTTATTGCTCCAATGGGCAAGTTTCTTGGGTTTTTATCATCACCAAATGGCATATCTTATCTTTGTTGGAGAGGATACACATCATATTCAGAGGAATTTGGATTCAGAGACTGTGTTATTTCCTCCTAGACTGAGGGTACCAAGATTAGGGTTTGCCATAAAGTCAGTTTATTTCTGATTTTTTGGACAAGACTTAATTCCATGGTATTCCTTGGGTCCCTAAGTATCTAGGAATGGAAGATTGTCCATCAGTTTGGTTCATGAGAAGTTCAAATGGCCAATGGATTGGGAATCAGGAGAATCAGGAGAAAAGTCAACAGTGAGAGGGGAAGTCCACTGTGAAATTTTGAGGTTCTCTTCAAGATTTTCAAGGTCTCACATCCTCATATGGCCTTCAAGAGCCAAGTTTCATACCATTTATCAAGAATCAGGAGTTGGTGCAAAAGTTACTAAATATGAAAATTACCTATAATTTGAAAGTTTCCTTTTTGGGCAAGTCCTTACACTACATTCAACTTGACTTTTCACCATCAAGAAAGCTTCAAATGAATTTTCCTCAAACATGAAAGTTTAAGATCTTTTTCTCCCCTTTCCAACAAGTACTAGTGGGTCTCCATATCATTTGTGAAACTCAAGTTATGACCAAAAGAAGGCAAAGTGGTTTTTAGGGTTCCATTTTCACAACTTTTGCATTTTGGGACATAGTGACCTATAATTGATTCCATTGCTTCATGTCATATTCTAACCTCAAAGTACAATCCCCAAGGAGCATTGTTGGCCTTTAAATCAAGTGGATCCATGGTTTATTCCTCACTTATTCCACATGGTGCCAAATTGCTAAATTATTGAAAACTCATGAATCAAAATGTTTCAAGGCCCAATTTCAATTCAGGTGGGATTAGCAATTGTCAAATAAGTGATCCATCATGAAATATTTGGATATCCATGCATGGAGGAGGGTGTATTTCACATTATTCAAATTTCCAAAATTGCCCAAAACTCATTAAGTGGAGAATTACCAAGGCCCAAATCATTATCAGTGGGATGACCTAATGTATTTAAACTTACTCATGTTAGGGTTAGGGGGTTGGACACGTGATATTGGAGGAGAACAAAGCTTTCAACCCTAATCTTCTTTGCTTGGAATCTCATCATCCTCAAGAGATTTTCACAATCCACTTTCACAATCTTTATCCCTGGGTTCCATAGAGCACGAAGCACTCACCATTCGCAGCCAACAGCAAGGATTAGGAGTGCTTGACCTCAGGTTGGTAACATTTTTCATGATCCTAAAACTCCATTTTTTGACATGCATGATGATGTGTGATTGTTACTGATGATTCTGATGTATTTATTTTTGAAATTGGACGCGTATATTGGTTGTATGTTGAGTTTAAAGTTTTTGAATCCTAACTTGTTTCGTGCGAATCTCATTGTGGGATGATTGTTTGCAAATTCTAGTGTGATATTTGAGATCCTGGTAAAATTCTGGCTAGAAAGGTGTATTCGCGTGCGTGTTTTGGTGAGGTTTTCATTGCAGGTGGCCGGAGAAGGTGGCCGGAACCCTAGCTCCGGCGACTGGCAAGGGTTCCGGCGAGGTGAAGGGTTTGGAGGTAGGAGAGATAATCATGGTCGTCCGTTGCCCAGATCTCACGGTCCATAGCTTGCCACGTTTTATTTTTTTGAGTTTTTATTTTAATATTCGTGTGTTTATTACCCTATGGTAGTTATCATGTACCACTCAATCATGTCCTCTCATCAGGTTTACTTTATTATTATGTTGACTAACGTGGCACGTTGGATGAATCATGTGATGGAGATCTTGCCAGCGAATTAAAAGTCCCACGTGCCTGGCACATGAGAGTGTATTGTATGCTGACTGCTTTGGTACATGCGTGTGTGTGTTAATTACGGTGTGCTCTTTAATCTGGGCCATAGATCTTGCTTACGTGTTGAATTGTTTGACCATTTAAGGAGCGTATGATTGATCAAAGTGTGAGTAGTGAGTCAACCATTGACTGAAGTCCACATATGTACCTCTTTTTATTTTTTTTCATTTCGCTGATGGATTAGTGTTCTGGGCCTGCTTCTTACACCCCCTTTCTTCAGCCCATGTTATTTTTCAACGTGGATTGCTTACTAAACGCACCCCCCACTCATTTTCTTTCCACTTTATTTTTATTTAATTATTGCAATTCATTTTTATTTTTTAAAAATAGTTATATGCATTTAAAAAACCCCAAAAAATTTATGAATCACATTTAACATTTTATAAAAATTTTATCATCTGAATTAATTATTTGGTTTATTTTCTTTTGAATTTATTCCTTACATGCATAGTTTAACTTGTTTATTTTATTTCTCCGCATCCCTAAAACATTTTGAACTCATTCGTTTTGCATTATTTCACCAACACACTGAAATGCATTAAAATATTGTTCTCTCATTTTTAAAACTTTTACATATTGCATTTCAGTCCTCCTCTTTTGCATATTGAATCATGTTCCTTGTCTGAACTTTGCATGATCGTTTGAGTGACTTATATTTTGAATTTTGGCATGAGTTCTTGATATGTTGTTTGTTTCTGGTTGAGCAATGTTGATAATTAATTTGGTGATTTTAGAAGATGTTTTGCTAATTGTTTGATTGCTTTTATCTGAGGTCTTCTTGTATGCATATCCTTGACTATGTCTGATTATTTGTTTGGAAAGGCACTTGTGCCATTGTTTGGGATTGCTTCCTTGAATTCATGAATCATGCTTGGATTGTTATAGGTCAATTGACTGCCGTTATATGTCATTGCTTGGGTTTCATTAGCCTTATTATTACTTATGCCTGTTTTGTACTAACCTTTTACGCAGGGGCTGAGGTAAGTTATTTGAGGGTGCGGATAGTTATCCATGCCCACTCTCACTCTTTCTGTCTCTCATCTTTTCTTTTCTTTAGGCTTAGGTTGTCGTCAAACCTCACTAACCGTAGGTCATCCATGCATGATAACATTAGGACTCTTAGTTTCCCTTTAGAGTTTCCTTTGTGTCTTCTCTCTTCTCATCTCAAAACTTCTTGAAAACACTTAATAAGGATAAAGTGTATTGCGCACGAGCCTTAAGCGTAGGGAATGAAAAATGAGGGGCTTCCTCTCATCTTTCTAGAGTGCTTAGCGAGCGTCCTGTCTTGGGACGATTCGTTAAGTATTCGTCTCTATGCCCTAGGCTTTGGTGCAATGCAAGTTATGAACTAACCCAAGTCACTTCTGTCTTAAAAAATACAAACAAACTTCAAACCTTTTTTGTCCTTTGGGATTGTCAAACTAAAGGCTATTTTCAAAAAAAAGGGCACGTTACTTTCCGTCTGAGTCGCAAACAGGCATCGACCCTAACTGTCGGACGCAAACTTAACGTCGCTCATAAAAAACACAAAAAGAACTTGGTCCGAACTACGTTGACTCTGAATTTCCCATTGCACAAAGGGAGTACGTAGGCCTAGGACGTCGACGTCCTACCGAGTATGTCTTTGTTTTCCCCTTCCTCGTGTCAGTACAACTATAGATGATAGGATAACTCACCCTTAGATTAGACAACAAGCGTGGATCCCATCGAGTACGATGGACGCGTGGGGTGCTAGCACCTTCCCCTCGCGTAACCGACTCCCGAACCCAGGTTATGGTTGTGATGACCATTCCTTTCCCTCTTCCTCAGGTTTATGCGGTGTTCCCTTTCCCTCTCTTGGGATAAATTTAAACGGCTGGCGACTCTGTTTTCCGCGCCACTCTCGCATTTGTACCTGGATGAAAATCCTGGGAGCGACAGCTGGCGACTCTGCTGGGGACTCTGGTTGACCTATGCTGGTCCATCCTTAAGCGAGTCAATCCTAGCGCTTGCTTGTCTTTGTTCTCTTTGGGTGTTTTTGTTTTTGTTTTGCTTTATTTGTTGTATTTTATTTTTACACCTTTTACTGCATTGCATTTCATTTTTATTACTGTCATACTGGATATTGCTGTGTTGTGCTGGCTGTTTCTGTTTTGCAGGTTGGGTTGTCCTGAGAGATAAGCCCAATACCCAGGCTTGAGTACACCCTAGGACTAGAGTGGAAAGTAGTGGGACCTACGTGCCCGCTTGGTACGTTTGTGTGTTCACGAAATTTACAACCAGATGAGGCTATCTTGGGACGCATTCTAACGTGTGTGTCTTACGCATGTTAGGGTGTTGATCTAGAGAGCTGTCGACTCTGGTGACCGATCATCGAGGACCTTAGTGGAAACATCCCTCCTTAGTGGTGACAGTGGCAGACCACATCTTGTGGCAAACCCATTCGCACCCGAGGGCCCACTTTGGAACTCGCATAGGATGACCCCTATCTTTTGAAGAGAATCAGTGGAGGCACTCCTCGATTGACGATAGTACTGTACCCCGAGGGATGAATGTACTATTGTTTCTCGACCTCAGTGCCAGAAGCTGAGGACCTTCCGTTTTGGAGAATCAGTTGAGGCCTCCTCGATTGATGATGATGCCAAACCAGAAATGGTGAACGTATCATCATTTCTAGACCTGAGAGCCCGGGATACTGAACATCCTAGTACCCACACGTGAGAGGGGATGGGTGTTTGCAGGTTTGCAGGTAACCAAAACCTTCAACCTACCCGGTTTCTTCTGGATTTCTCATCAATGTCTGATTATCTGGGTTCCTGGTTATCTCAGTGGTTTGGAATTCTGGTTTTCTGGGTTGTGGTTCTCGTTTAGTTAACAGCACAGCACATCCAACAGTGTTGCCTTGATCCCATGTTTGCATGAGCATATCATTTTTTGCATTCTGACATGTTTGACATTTTTCAGGGCTTGCATCTTACTTTTGATTCCGGTTTTCTGAGGTTACCTTGGCATGGATGTCCAGAGAAAGAAGACTGTTGCCTATTCGTTCCCAGATCCGACCTTGACGTTGATTCACAAGCTGATTAATATGGCTGGTCCCGGAGTTCGTACAGAGTTCAGTGGAGGGTATGGGAGACTTCTGAAGTTTGTCTACAATATCTCAAAATATGAGAAGGATGCCATTCATACACTTCTTCAGTTTTACGATCCGTCTTTGCGCTGCTTCACTTTCCCAGACTACATCTTGGCCCCAATGTTGGAGGAGTTCTCATTTATTTTGGGAATCCCCATCAGGCATGACATATTATTCTTTTCTGAAGAACACCCCGGGATAAAAGAAATGGCTATTGCTCTTCATATTGATGAATATGTTCTGAGCAGTAATATTGAGGAAAAACAAGGAGCTAAGGGTTTCTTATTGAAGTTCTTGTTTGATCAAGCTTGCATACAGGTTAAAGAGAAGAATTGGACTGCTTTCCAAGCTATTCTGGCTATGTGCATCAATGGGATTGTCCTGTTTCCCAATGTTCCTGATCTGGTGGATATGCATGCCGTCAGAATCTTTATTTCAAAGAATCCCATGCCTACCTTGCTAGGTGATGTGTATCACTCAATTCACTACAAGAATGAAAATAGGCGGGGAAAAACTGTGAGTTGTTGTCCACCACTCTTATCTGCTTGGTTTCTGAGCCATCTCCCCGAAACTGGCGCCTTTATTGATACGAAAGATTCTCTGAAGTGATTGAAGAGGTTAATGGGCTTGACTGCTGACAACATTGTCTGGTTCAACCGTGATTTACTAGGAATAGAGATTATTTGCAAGTGCGGAGAATTCCCTAATGTACCCTTGATAGGGAGAAGAGGTGGAATTAACTATAATCCTTCCCTTGTTATCAGGCAGTTTGGTTATCCTTTCAAAAGGTCCACCTGAAGAGCGAGATGTCAGAGAGTCCTTATTCTTCAATGGTACTGAGGATCAAGAGATGATAAGGAAGATTGTGAATGCTTGGAAGCAGGTGAGCAAGAAGGGAAAAACTTCATTCGGGAAATGTAACAACCGGGCTTTCCCTTCCTATGAAGAGTGGATTAAGAAGAGAGCAGAAGAGGAGCTTCTTTCCTTCCCGGTAGAACCACCATCTTACCCCGTGCTGATTGAGCCTCCTACCACAGTTGAGATAGAGAAGTTTAACAAGTTGTGGGCTGAAAAGGAAAAGCTGCGAGAAGAAAACAGTGAGCTACAAAGGGAGATTTGTCAGTTGAAACATGAGCGGGGTGAAGCTGTTCATATCGCCAAGTTGAAGACAGAGCTTCTTGCTGAAGCAGAAAAGGAGCTAGCTGACAAGGTCGCGGCCAGACAAAGGATGAAACAAGCTTTAGATGGTATCAGTAAGGTTCTCGAGTCTAAGAAGGAGGAATTGGACAAGGCTTTGTTAAAAATTCACAGGTTCAATGCTCACCGAGAAACTGCAATGGCTGAGAATAAGAGAAAGGAAGACGATTACCTGGCTCAGATTGATCAATTGAAGTCACAGCTCAGGAAGAAAGACGCTGAGATCTTATCAGGGGTATTCCAGAGACAAGCAGTCGAGGGTCGACTCAATGAAGCCATAGCCTCCATAGAGGAACTGAAGGTCCAAGCTGAAGTGAAGAGATCTAGACATGAGGGACCTAGCATGGATGGTGTTTCTGGAGAAGACGCTTGGGAGTTACATTGCCGATACTTGGAAGGGATTATGCATAGGAGAGACGTTCTCATTCAAGAGCTAATTCAGAGACCGAAGCATCCCGACACCAGAAAGCTGTTCAAGGAAATTCAAGACTGGAGCAAGAAGCATAATGGATGGGGGGATTGACACTTGTGGACTTTGATGATATGCCGTAGTTTTCTATTTTCTTTCATTGTTTGGACCACCGCCAGGCTTGTTGGTTGGGATCTATGATTATTGTGTTCAGACTTGTCATCTTGGATTTGTGATTGTTGACATTTGGTCTTCCTCTGGTTTTCTTAATGTATGAGCAGAAGTTCCGTTCTATCTTGTTGTTAAACTGGAATCAAGGGGTGGATCGCCCTGCGGATATTCAAACATGTTCATTTGCATTTGCATATTCATAATCATTTTGCATAACAGGTGTTCAAGGCTGGTTATTCTTATTTTGATCTGGTTTTCTTCAGAATTGCAGACTTAACTCCTCAGGCCATTCAAGAGTTGATCATGGAGCAAGTTCAAGCTAAGTTGAGGGAAATGCGAGGCCAGATGGGGCAGCTTATGGGGAATATGCAAACTCTCATGCAAGACCAGAAGATGCTGAGGGAGGAGGTCAATCAGATGAAGACTCAGATGGATTTGGCCATGGAAATTTTGAATAGGGTGTTGAAGAAGGAAGACAGTCCTGTGCCCGCTTCCACAACAGAGACCCTTACTCCTCCCATCTCTTTGGAATCTGATTTAAATCATGGATTACCTCGTGAATCTCTTCCACAAGCGGAAGTTCCAGAACTTTCCCAACAGCAGCTAGGGCTTGGCGCCCAAGAGAAGCCCAAGGGAAAAAAGTGTACACAGAGACAGAAGAAGTCTGAAAGAGTTTTTCATCCGCTCCCTATGCCATATTCTCAACTATTGCAGCATCTCCTTTAGTTGCAACTGGTACAGAAAAGGACTTTGGCTCCTCTCACTGGTAATCCTCCACCAGGCTATGATGCAAGAGCCCATTGTGATTTCCATTCTGGGGCACCAGGGCATACTGTGGAGAAATGTAGGGCCTTTCAGCACCAAGTCCAAGATTTGATTGATGCAGGGGCAATTGAGTTCACGTCGGGCGGCGTGAATATACAAGGTGATTTTACCCCATTGTTGCAAAAGAAGTGGAGACTCCTCCCCTCTTTGCAGGATCCACCTCATGTCATGGACTTTCTCCACAACCTGTTACTGCAGAAGCTCTACGTCAGCAACCTTTGTTTGTGCCTCAGCCAAATGTGGAAAGGAAAGTGCAAGCGCAGGTGGGGTGCCCAAATCAGCACCGACAGCAGAATTATCAGCAACAGGGGCAACCGAGACCAAGAAGGCCCAAGAGGATATTTGATCCTATTCCTATCCCTTACAGTCAGTTGTTTGCTTGTCTGCTCAAAAACTCTCTGATTCAAACGAGGAGTACCATGCCGGTACCATACCCTATTCCTACGGATTATGACATGACTGCTAGGTGCGAGTTCCACTCGGGAACGTTTGGGCATACGATTGATAAGTGTAATGTATTCCAGCACAAGGTGCAAGACCTGGTAGACTCAGAGATCATTGTATTCTCTACAGATGATATGTACATCAATGGAGGCCTCCTTTCTCAAATGAACACTCAGTTTGCAAGTACGTCCAGACAGAATTAAGCTTCCTCAGCAATGGCCATCTTCAGCTTCTTTACTGCATTTTCATTTGTAGTTTTTCATTTCTTGTTAAAGCATCGTATGCATGTAAGACTTGTTTGTTTCTTTATGATGATATTAATGCAATGAGTATGTTTTTCTTGAAGTAATCCATTCCTGTTCACTCTTAAATGTTTATATGCACTACAATACCAATTTTCTTGTTTAGAACTCTTGAGGGAGGATGATCAGACGAAAACGCAAAATCTCTGGTCGTATGTTCAAGGATAGAACCCTGTTGAGGATGTACAGGCATTATTTCAAACCCCTAAACACTGGAGATATAAGGGAGATAGACCCTCGTTAACCCCTTTGAGCCTTGAAGTAGGAGTTTCTTTCGTACGAAAAACCCTCATACTTAACCCAGGGGCAGGGTAGGCGTCAATTAGTTTGACCAAGCGTTCAAACTTCAAGGAGAGTGTGCATCTGAGGATCCATTACCTTCTATCCCACCGTCAAGAGGTCAAGAGATGTGAAACCACAATGGTTATCCTTCAACAATCAAGGAGTGAGGCAGTCACAACCCGTCCAAGTAAGTAAGACAACCAGTGTCACACGCTTTGTTCAAAAAGGGGAATAAAAAAGGAAACCCCGCTAAGTCGAAACTTGTAAACAAGCGACTTAGGCAAAAGTTAGGGCGTCCCGCTGGACTTCAAAATCGAAAAACTCAAAAGAATCAGTCCAGGAAAAAATTAGGGATAAAAAAAGCAAAAGAAAGAAAAAGCGAAAAGCATCACAAGAGAAAATCCTCGATAAGAACAAATTCGTGTGATTACAGACACAAAGGGGTGACTGTCACTCCAAAACTTCCTTAGGTGTCAAACCATTAGTTGCATGGGTTCCTTGAAGATCGTAGACCTTTCGAAAGATGAGCGTTTGTGTCAGAATAACCGAACATAGGATTGGAGAACATCACGAAGAGTGGGAAGGCACCGATAAATTTTGAGCCATAAATCCTTTTTCTGAAACCGTGAACCAGACCGCGTTACAACCCTTAAAAGTCCTAATTGAAACAGGGTTTATTCCGAAAGCATACTTCAACAGGATCGCGTTCCTGACTCCTATGAGTTGCGCTAATAAGATTTGTTGGTATTGCATGTGCGCATTGTTTTGCCATTCAAGAATCAAGGTCGCATCCCGGCCAGTGATTCGTTCACAAAGCTTGGCGACGCATTTTCAATAAAGCTTCAAGGTTAACATGAGTGTTGCATTAGAATTGTCATTCTCATAATAAACATTTTCTGTTTGCATATATGTGCCTAAGCATCAATGCAGCTTACACAGTGAAAGTCAGTCAAAAAGCTTGATCCTGCCAAGTTGGGATGCTTGGAAATTCTGAAGGGCAATCATATCAAAGGGCAGGCTGCCAAGAGACTCAGTGTAGAGTGGGCTCTCCCCAGTAAGTCGTGTTAAGATGTAGCCAATCTGGGGCAGTCACGCCGAGAAATCTCTCTGAAACTCAGTTATCCTGGGGCATCCATTCTAAGATCAGGGGCAAAGTCACTTCAAAGCTCATATTGGGGCAGGCCACCTCTAGAGCGTGGGAGATTGTCCCCTCCTGAAAATGGTTAATTGAAAACACCTCCTCAAGGTTCAAGGTACTAAAGAAGAGTATTTTCAAGTCATTACAATCCCTTTCGAGGTAATGTACTTCATGGATTATGAAGATTGGGGCAGTTATGTCGAGATATGATAAATCTCTCCAAGAGTTTGAAGACCCTGGGGCAGTGCGAACGCCCGATCTTCTATAAAATCCTCTTGAGATGATTTCTTCCATTAGACCTGGTGGTCTGGGGCAAGTGAAAAGTTCAAAGAGCCGCTTATGACCATAAAGACCAGTCGGGTTGCAGGGCAACAGGATTGTACATCCCCAGCAGTTGGCTCTCCCCAGCATTAAGATTGCTCCTTCCCCAGCAGGACAAACTTTCCTCAGCAGAGCAGACCTTCCCCAGCAGGAGATTCAGGGAAGTATTTTCTCTGGATCAAGACGTTATTTCCCCATAGAATTAGGGCGTTCACTTTCCCCAGCCAGTCAGGAAGTGTACTTTCACCGATAACATTATGTTCTAATCCCCAGCAAGGTGGGAGTAAAGTCATTCTCCCCATCAGCAGGCTAAGTTCAGCAGTATCCCCAAGCAGGATGGTATTATGGACTATTTTCCCCAAGCAGGATGGTATTATGAGCTGGCATTTCCCAGCAGGTCCTAAGCCCATCTGTTATTGGCAATCCTCAGTAACAGACTTCCGGTTCTGTTATTGGCTTTCATTCTCAACTCCCCCAGCAGAGGAGGAATCTTAGGTTCAGGACATGTGTAATCCCCGGTAGAGTGTATATGCTTTTGGATTTCATCCCCGGCAGAAGTTGTGGATCCAAAGAGTCGGTCAGTGTGATCCTTCACAGCAGAGTTCCTGGATTCGGAGGACAATTTATTTTTGTCATCCCCAGCTGAATTGATCTTTTCTCTCCAGCATTTATTTTGCCGGAGGGACCCCTTTTGCATATCATAAGCATTTGCATTACATCCTCAAACGCGTAGCATTTCCACTTCGTGTGGAGCATTACGGAAAAATTCAAACATTTGCATTCGAAGCATAAGCCAGGTTTGGTACTTTCTTTGCCAGTTCTCTTTCCTAGCAGAGATGGCATAACTCAGGAGACCCTGGAGGGATGCGTTCCTCATACTTGTGCCCCCCGGCAGAGTCTTTTATTTAGACTTCTCCTTCCCCAGCGGAGTCATCTTGCCTGTGGATCTTAAGTTCGTTGGGAGTTTGCCTTTGTTTGGCCCTTCTCTTTTGTGAAATCCAGTTCTCGCCTGATAGTCAGTTCTCGCTTGACAAGATTTTGTTTGCCAGTTTCCCTTTATCAGCAGGGATGGCGTTTGTGTTGCTAGTTCTCTTTATCCGCAGAGATAGCAATCTTTTGAAGATTTTCTTTCGTCAGTTCCCTTTATCAGCAGGGATGACATCTGTTTTGCTAGTTCTCTTTATCAGCAGAGATAGCAATCTTTTGAATATTTTCCTTCGTCAGTTCCCTTTATCAGCAGGGATGGCATTTGTTTTGCTAGTTCTCTTTATCAGCAGAGATAGCAATCTTTTGAGTATTTTCTTTCGTCAGTTCCCTTTATCAGCAGGGATGGCATTTATTTTGCTAGTTCTCTTTATCAGCAGAGATAACAACCCTTTGAAGATTTTCTTCGTCAGTTCCCTTTATCAGCAGGGATGACATTTATGTTGCTAGTTCTCTTTATCAGCAGAGATAGTAATCTTTCGAAGATTTTGTTTGCCAGTTTCCCTTTATTGGCAGGGATGGCGTTCGTGTTGCTAGTTCTCTTTATCAGCAGAGATATCAATCTTTTGAAGATTTTCTTTTGTCAGTTCCCTTTATCAGCAGGGATGGCATCTATTTTGCTAGTTCTCTTTATCAGTAGAGATAGCAATCTTTTGAATATTTTCCTTCGTCAGTTCCCTTTATCAGCAGGGATGGTATTTGTTTTGCTAGTTCTCTTTATCAGCAGAGATAGCAATCTTTTGAGGATTTCTTTCGTCAGTTCCCTTTATCAGCAGGGATGGCATTTATTTTGCTAATTCTCTTTATCAGCAGAGATAGCAATCCTTTGAAGATTTTCTTCGTCAGTTCCCTTTATCAGCAGGGATGGCATTTATGTTGCTAGTTCTCTTCATCAGTAGAGATAGCAATCTTTCGAAGATTTTCTTTCGTCAGTTCCCTTTATCAGCAGGGATGGCATTTATTTTGCTAGTTCTCTTTATCAGCAGAGATAGCAATCTTTTGAAGATTTTCTTTCGTCAGTTCCCTTTACCAGCAGGGATGGCATTTGTTTTGCTAGTTCTCTTCATCAGCAGAGGTAGCAGTCCTTTGAATATTTTCTTTCGTCAGTTCCCTTTATCAGCAGGGATGGCATTTATTTTGCTAGTTCTCTTTGTCAGCAGGGATAGCAATCTTTTCGAGATTCCTTTGTCAAGTTCTCTTTATCAGCAGAGATGACAACCTGGGAGATTTTGTTTCACTTTATACCCAGCATACCTGGCACTTGTTCGTGTTGTGGCAGTACAACATTTATGGCTGATTCTCCAGTGGAGTTGTCCCTCCTTTGAGGATGGCAAATTTCCGGGTTCTTCGGTATTCAATCTCCGTGCATCTCGATTGTTTGAAAGTCGTCGCTATCATACCCTCAGGACCAAGTTGATTGAATAGGGGCAGCTGTTGCACCCCAAAATTCGCCCTCCTTACTTTAGTACTAACTGGCTTATGTTTCATTTCATTTTTGCATTATCATGTGCGCATATCATTGGTTCTTAGCATGGGGTCAAGGTGCCTAAGGCAATCTCAAGAGGAGAAGATGTTCTTCAAGCAAGAGCCCTTATATTGTCCAAGAGAGTTCAAGTGGATCACTCTCTCCTAACCAGTGCAGAAATTAGGGTTTTGAGATTCTTGGGTTTATTGCTCCAATGGGCAAGTTTCTTGGGTTTTTATCATCACCAAATGGCATATCTTATCTTTGTTGGAGAGGATACACATCATATTCAGAGGAATTTGGATTCGGAGACTGTGCTATTTCCTCCTAGACTGAGGGTATCAAGATTAGGGTTTGCCATAAAGTCAGTTTATTTATGATTTTTTGGAAAAGACTTGATTCTATGGTATTCCTTGGGTCCCTAAGTATCTAGGAATGGAAGATTGTCCATCAGTTTGGTTCATGAGAAGTTCAAATGGCCAATGGATTGGGAATCAGGAGAATCAGGAGAAAAGTCAACAGTGAGAGGGGAAGTCAACTGTGAAATTTTGAGGTTCTCTTCAAGGTTTTCAAGGTCTCACATCCTCATATGGCCTTCAAGAGCTAAGTTTCATACCATTTATCAAGAATCGGGAGTTGGTGCAAAAGTTACTAAATATGGAAATGACCTATAATTTGAAAGTTTCCTTTTTGGGCAAGTCCTTACACTACATTCAACTTGACTTTTCACCATCAAGAAAGCTTCAAATAAATTTTCTTCAAACATGAAAGTTGAAGATCTTTTTCTCCCCTTTCCAACAAGTACTAGTGGGTCTCCATATCATTTGTGAAACTCAAGTTATGACCAAAAGAAGGCAAAGTGGTTTTTAGGGTTCCATTTTCACAACTTTTGCATTTTGGGACATAGTGACCTATAATTGATTCCATTGCTTCATTTCATATTCTAACCTCAAATTACAATCCCCAAGGAGCATTGTTGGCCTTTAAATCAAGTGGATCCATGGTTTATTCCTCACTTATTCCACATGGTGCCAAATTGCTAAATTATTGAAAACTCATGAACCAAAATGTTTCAAGGCCCAATTTCAATTCAGGTGGGATTAGCAATTGTCAAATAAGTGATACATCATGAAATATTTGGATATCCATGCATGGAGGAGGGTGTATTTCACATTATTCAAATTTCCAAAATTTCCCAAAACTCATTAAGTGGAGAATTACCAAGGCCCAAATCATTATCAGTGGGATGACCTAATGTATTTAAACTTACTCATGCTAGGGTTAGGGGGTTGGACACGTGATATTAGAGGAGAACAAAGCTTTCAACCCTAATCTTCTTTGCTTGGAATCTCATCATCCTCAAGAGATTTTCACAATCCACTTTCACAATCTTCATCCCTGGGTTCCATAGAGCACGAAGCACTCACCATTCGCAGCCAACAGCAAGGATTAGGAGTGCTTGACCTCAGGTTGGTAACATTTTTCATGATCCTAAAACTCCATTTTTTGACATGCATGATGATGTGTGATTGTTACTGATGATTCTGATGTATTTATTTTTGAAATTGGACGCGTATATTGGTTGTATGTTGAGTTTAAAGTTTTTGAATCCTAACTTGTTTCGTGCGAATCTCATTGTGGGATGATTGTTTGCAAATTCTAGTGTGATATTTGAGATCCTGGTAAAATTCTGGCCAGAAAGGTGTATTCAGTGCGTGTTTTGGTGAGGTTTTCATTGCAGGTGGCCGGAGAAGGTGGCCGAAACCCTAGCTCCGGCGACTGGCAAGGGTTCCGGCGAGGTGAAGGGTTTGGAGGTAGGAGAGATAATCATGGTCGTCCGTTGCCCAGATCTCACGGTCCATAGCTTGCCACGTTTTATTTTTTTGAGTTTTTATTTTTATATTCGTGTGTTTATTACCCTATGGTAGTTATCATGTACCACTCAATCATGTCCTCTCATCAGGTTTACTTTATTATTATGTTGACTAACGTGGCACGTTGGATGAATCATGTGATGGAGATCTTGCCAGCGAATTAAAAGTCCCACGTGCCTGGCACATGGGAGTGTCTTGTATGCTGACTGCTTTGGTACATGCGTGTGTGTGTTAATTATGGTGTGCTCTTTAATCTGGGCCATAGATCTTGCTTACGTGTTGAATTGTTTGACCATTTAAGGAGCGTATGATTGATCAAAGGGTGAGTAGTGAGTCAACCATTGACTGAAGTCCACATATGCACCTCTTTTTATTTTTTTTTCATTTCGCTGATGGACTAGTGTTTTGGGCCTGCTTCTTACACCCCCTTTCTTCAGCCCATGTTATTTTTCAACGTGGATTGCTTACTGAAATTCTGGTACCAGACGTGTGATGTTAAGGTGCGATGTCACAACAACACACTCTGCACAATAGACAGCAATAACAGTAAATAAATCAACACAATGATTTGTTCACCCAGTTCGGTCTAACTACCTACGTCTGGGGGCTACCAAGCCAGGGATGAATTTCACTACTTGTAGAATTAAATTACAGACTCAACAACCCAGTTGACAATCTCCTAATCTTAATTCCTACTAGTGACTTTCTACCTAAGAAACCACTTAGATATGAGAACACTACTCAATCCCTAAAACCACTCAAAGAACAACCTCTTTGAGAACCCTTGATTATGCTTCACAACTTTGATCAAGTAATACAACTCTCTTTGCTTCACAGCTTTAGAGAGGACAGAATACGACACAATAATTCACCCTAGAATTCTGGTTATACACCTTGTACAAAATACTCAAGACACTCAGCCTCTGCTCTTGATCTTCTCCCCGTATTTCTGTACCTTTTCCTTTGGTCTTGTGCGCTTTATATAGCTCCTTGAATTGGGCTTGGACTTGTCACAATATTTGATCAGATTTGTTAATTAAAACTGAATCTTCAAAACAGATTTTATCCCCAAAATCTTTTTAAATCTTCAACCTTTTAATTCTCCAACAGACCTGCAATCAAATCTCCCATGTAACAGAAAATATCTATCCCAAGATATTCTCACCCAATGAGTCAACCACTCTCCACAATTCCAGCTAACACGCGAACCTTAATAACATCACAACCTGATGTTATCAGTTCTGCAGATCTAATGTCACAACATCGCCTGTGTGACATCAGACATCCAGCTTCAGCAATTACAAACTTAACACAGCCCAGTGTTAAACCTCAATGTTGCAACATCAGTACCTTGACATCAACATTGAATATACTTTATTTTACCAAAATTCCATCCAATCCAAGAGCTAACAATCTCCCCCTTTGGCTAATTTTGGCTAAAACATCCTCTGAACCTCAGAGTCTTCAGCAGCGGAAAACCTTCAGTAAATTTGAAATACACTTCATCAGCAGCAGTTTGACAATCTTCATAGTCTTCATTACTAGATCTGCTGCAGCACCATCTTCATTATTTACAACAACCAATTGGTGCTCCCCCTCAAAAACATGAACCAGCATCACAGCTGTGTAGCAACTTCTCCCCCTTGATGTCTGCTTGGCTGCACTCTTCGATTGCTATGATATCTTCACTAGCAGCTCAGTCTGAACTCCCCCTCAATAACTGCATCAACACTTTTCAACTAAACACCTTTTACTTTTAGCAGCATCAATTACTCTCTTCATGGCAATTTTTAACTCTCCCCCTTTTTAGCCATAATTAGACAAATTATGCCAATTCATATGACATACACTTCATCACATGCGACATAATACAAGCCCTACTGTCAGTAGCAACAAGATCTATGCAATCTCCAAACATAATGTTCTGACATTATTAAAGACATGGTCAAAACCACATTCCAACACTTTTGACTAGACTGGCGATACAAACAATGCTTTAGAAAAACCATTATAAAACCACTCTTTCTCCTTTGCTCAGCACAACACTCCAATAAAGCATGAGTCAATCAAGCTCCAAAGTATCAACCAAGAAACTCAAGCATGAGGATAAAAATCCAGAACCTCTGAAGAAGAAGGTCAAATCTCAGACGACATCAGGTCCTTCTTCAGGAGCAACTGTGAGCAAGCTTTTAAGTTTTTGTATGATAGCAAATTGTGTGATAAATGCAAATTGTGTAATATGCATGATATAAGATTTGTATGCATGATTAGTTGGTACATACATATGATTTCATACCTATACTATGTCTTAAAAGATAATGCAAATTGATACATATCATCATTGAAATCATAAAAACAATTTTTCTTATGTACGTATCGATTCATACGAATCTTGTATCGATACATGCTCCTTTGGAATTGTGCTATGTATCAACTCATTCGCATCATGTATCGATGCATGATTAACTTTACATTCTGGAATTTAACAGTTACAGTATGCATCGATGCATATAACCATGTGTCGACTTATGTATGTGTTATAACCACTATGTATCGACTCATACGAATCTTGTATCGATACATAAAGCTGTTTGTTGCTTTTAACCGTTTCTGTTTTCACATATAAGTGGTCATGACAGTTCAGTTAAAGACAGAATTCGTGAGTGTGAAAATTGGGCAATCAAAGCAAAGGCAAGTTTGGTGTGCATCAATTCTGTGAGCAGCTTTAGAGACCTGAAAGATACTTTGGCTTCATCATCTTCTCAATCACTTTAATTCAAGAACATCAACACATAATCATTTTTGTTCTTCGGATTAAAAGATCTTCGAGATAACGTTCAGTGGTACGATCAAGGATCTAGCTGAGTTGAAGATTCAAAGGTGGTTTCGAGGAAAAACCATCTGGTTTGTCCTTCAAGAACGGGTGTGTTCTTGAGGGTTTGTTAGTCACGATTGCAGAACATATTCAGCCGCAGCGCAGGGTTTGGAAATTTGGATATTTCGCAAACAGGTCGTGGAACCGGTGAATTGTTTGTATTTCTTGCAGGGAAAATTCTTGATCAAGCTCAGATCAAGTGAAGGTTCATACAATAGGAAGATCTTGGGGTTTAGATTTCTGGCTTTGTATTGTAACCTTTTAAACAACGAGTTCAGCATTATTGATATAACAGGTCTCAATTTCAGTTTGAAATTGAGAGGGAGACGTACCCACCCGCGAGGACGAAAGTGGGGAACTTCCTTACCAAATCTCTGCGTATCGTATTCTATCTTTATCTCTTTACGTTTCAACAATTTTGTGATTCATTTGGTGTATTGTATATTAAAGTTTCAAGATACAACAGTGGTAAGAAAACTTTTGTCAAAATCACCATTATTGTTAATCTTTGAACACATACACGCCAAGTGTTTGACAAAACTGTTTGCTGTGTTTTTGTTCATTGGAAATAGTATTTGTATGATAAGTGCATTTGATTCGATCCTAATCTGGTGTTAATAAATCTTTGTCATCCTAATATAAATCCAGCATTAATTCGTGTGTCCGGTTTTCTAGTAGCTGGTTCAGAATAGACGGAAGTCGATTCGGGATCGTAATTTTCCGCTAACTTTCAAAAACTCTGATAAGTATTTTTAAATCCTTGTTTTTCAAGGAGGTGATCTATTCACCCCCCCTCTCGATCACTAGCCACACCGTCTAACAAGTGGTATCAGAGCACCGGTTCGCTGGTGCTTTGTGGCAGCTTGTAACGATATGGATTCTGAACCAAAGGGGGCGTACAATAGAGCGCCTGTTTTCAACGGGGAAAATTATGGCTACTGGAAAGACTGCATGCGAGTTCATATAAATTCTGTGGATAGGAATGTGTGGGTTGCCATTCAAAATGGTCCTTTTCAAATTACTATGAGAAATGAGGCTGGCGCCATAGTTCCTAAACCAGAAGAGGATTACGATGAGAAAGATGAGAAAAAGTGGTCGTGTGATTGAAGAGCTCGAAATATGCTAATTTCAGCACTTGGTGCTGATGAGTACTATCGGGTATCCCATTGCACGACAGCTAAAGAAATGTGGGATGCTTTAGAAATTGCCCATGAGGGTACTACTGAAGTTAAACAGTCCCATATTAACACACTTAATCAAGAGTTCGAGCTCTTTCGCATGAAACAAGGAGAATCTATCTCTGACATGCAAAAGAGATTCGTTCATCTCATCAATCGTTTGAATGCACTTGGAAAATCTGTCTCCAATGAAATAGCCACTAATAAAATTCTGAGATATCTTAGCAGGGAATGGCAACCTAAAGTAACAGCTATTAAGGAAGCCAACGACCTCACGACGCTTACGATTACAACTTTATTTGGCAAGCTGGAAGAACATCAGCAAGAACTGGAAAGTCTTGAAATATTTGAGAACAAGAGTAAAAAGGAAAAGAATAAAAACAAAGAGAGTGAGAAGAAGCCAATAGCTCTTGTGGCCTCTAGCTCAAAGTCCTCACAAAAAGAGCAAAGTGACAATGATTCAAGTAGTGACGAAGATTCGGGTGATGAGGAAATGGGACTTTTTGTTAAGAGATATAATAGATTCATTCGAAAGAATGGAATCAAGCATTCCGACAAAAATCTCATTAAGTTCCGAAGACAATCTACAGAGTCAAAACAGGAAGAGAATAAGAAGCATAGAGTAAAAGGATCTTGCTTTAATTGTGGTAAATCTGGACATTATAAGACAGAATGTCCTATGAGGAAAAAGGATAAAGGAAACGCTTCACCAAAAAGGTTCAATAAACAAAGAAGAGCTTATATTGCGTGGGAAAGTGATAGTGATTCATCAAGCTCACAAAGTTCAAATGATAGTGATGAGACAGCAAATCTGTGTCTTATGGCTCACACCAAAAATCAGTCCCACCACAAGAAGAAGATCAACGATAAGAAAGTAAGACAAGCCTACTATAGTAATTTTTCTTCTATGTCTTTTTCTGAACTGAAAATAGCTTTTGAAAAACTGCATAACGAAGCTTTAGATGCTTTTAAACGATTATCTTCCGATAAACAAATTTTTTCATTCTTGGAAGGTAAAGTATACAAAACTGAAAAAGATTTAGAAAGTTTGAAAGCTAGTATTGCAGAAAATTCAAAAGATATCAATATTAACGGATGTAGTAAAATTAGGTATTGTGAAGCTTGTCATATTTGGCAACAAGAGGTTAACACTCTTAAAGTTAAATTGGAAAAAGCTTTACAACCCAAGGTTACTTATGCCGTTGATTCTAGGTTGTTTAAGAAGTCATTAAATCCACCATATGTAAAATACTCTTTTATTCCAAAGGATTTAATGAACAAACATAAACAAATACATCATCATGGCTTATGTCATTATTGTTGTCGTGCTGGTCATACCATTGAAAAATGCAAGTTTAGGAGATTTCTTGTTCCTAAAGGCATTTATCAATGGAAGCCTAAAGGCAACCATGTTACCACTTACCCACATGGATCCAATGAAAATTGGGTACCTATTTCTCTCTTTTGATATTGTAGGATGAATGTCTTGCATCCGTAGATAGAAGATGGTTTCTAGACAGCGGGTGCTCAAGGCACATGACGGGTGATATATCGCTTTTTATAGACTTCAAAGCAAAGAAGAAGGGATATGTTACTTATGGAGACAATAACAAAGGAGCTATACTTGGCAAAGGTAGTGTAGGTAATCCCTCTACCACTACTATTTCTGATGTCCATCTAGTAGAGGGACTTAAACACAATTTGTTAAGTATTAGTCAATTGTGCGACAAGGGTTACAAGGTTTCCTTCACAAAAACTTGATGCATAATTGAACATACTGAACAGAATATTGTGTTTAAGGGAGTAAGAGTAAACAATATCTATATGCTTGATATTTTTTATGTATCTTTAACAAACACTAAGTGTCTAGTTGCCTTGAATGATGATTCTTGGCTTTGGCACAGACGCTTAGCGCATGTTAATTTCAATTTGCTTAATAAGGTTGTATCTAAGGATCTAGTAGTCGGTCTTCCAAAAATAAAATTTTCAAAAGACCACCTATGTGACGCGTGCCAAATGGGAAAGCAAACAAGGATCTCTTTTAAATCCAAAAATGTAATTTCAACTTCACGACCCCTTGAGCTTCTCCATATGGATCTCTTTGGACCTTCTAGGACAAAGAGCCTTGGTGGAAATTATTATGGTTTAGTAATCGTTGATGACTATTCTAGATTTACTTGGACTATATTCCTTCATAGCAAAGATGAAACTTTTTCTGCTTTTAAGAGTTTTGCAAAACTGTCCCAAAATAAAATGAATTCCAAAATAGTTACAATTCGAAGCGATCATGGAGGTG
Source organism: Lathyrus tuberosus (assembly GCA_022829125.1). Taxonomy (NCBI): domain Eukaryota; kingdom Viridiplantae; phylum Streptophyta; class Magnoliopsida; order Fabales; family Fabaceae; genus Lathyrus; species Lathyrus tuberosus. The sequence goes on from JALAZF010000153.1 coordinate 2,498,029, forward strand.
AATTTCAAAACCACCTCTTTGATAAGTACTGTGATAAGAATGGTATTGAGCATAACTTTTCAGCTCCTCGAACTTCACAACAGAATGGCGTTGTGGAGCGCAAAAATCGCGTTTTAGAAGAGTTGGCAAGAACAATGCTAAATGAGGGTGGATTACCAAAATATTTTTGGGCTGATGCTGTTAGCACAGCCTGTTATGTTTTAAACAGGATTTTAATTCGCCCTATTTTAAATAAAACCCCTTATGAGCTTTTAAAAGGAAGAAAGCCAAACTTGTCACATCTTCACGTATTCGGTTGTAAGTGTTTTGTTTTGAATAATGGTAAGGAAAAACTTGGGAAGTTTGATGCAAAAGCGGATGAAGGTATTTTTCTTGGTTATTCACAATCAAGTAAAGCATATAGAGTGTATAATAAGCGTTTACTTCCTGTTGAAGAATCTGTTCATGTCTCTTTTGATGAGTCTTATCCGAAAAATGTCGGAGAAGGTATTTCTTTTGATGACACAGGTATATCTACAAAAGACATACTCAAAGAAGCTGTTTTGGAAATTGATCAGTCCAAAACAGAAGACAATGAGGAGGAGGAAGATACCAGTCATGCAAAAGATAAGGAAGAAGGACACGCTGAAGTGAATAATCTTCCACCAGCTTGGAGATCTTCAAATGACCATCCTATTGACAACATTTTGGGAGACATTTCAAAGGGAGTAATGACTCGTTCTAGGATAAGTAATTTCTGCTCTCACTTCGCTTTTGTTTCACAAGTAGAACCTAAAAACGCCAAAGAGGCCTTGATTGATGAATTTTGGCTAACGGCCATGCAAGAAGAGCTTAATCAATTTAAAAGAAATGACGTTTGGGAACTTGTTCCTTGTCCGCGAGATCATCATATCATAGGTACTAAATGGGTTTTTAGAAATAAGCTTGATGAAAACGGAGTGATAACTAGGAATAAGGCACGTTTAGTGGCACAAGGGTATAACCAAGAGGAGGGCATAGATTATGAGGAAACTTATGCCCCAGTTGCTCGCCTCGAAGCTATACGTCTCTTGCTTGCTTATGCGTGTTCTAAAGATTTTAAGCTTTACCAAATGGACGTAAAGAGTGCGTTTCTAAACGGTGTCCTAAATGAAGAGGTATTCGTCTCACAACCTCCTGGTTTTGAGAGTGCTGAATATCCAGATTATGTTTACAAATTAAAACGAGCTTTGTACGGTCTTAAGCAAGCCCCTCGGGTTTGGTATGAAAGACTTAGCAAATTTCTACTTGATCATGGATATTCAAGAGGTAAAGTGGATACCACCCTCTTCATTAAACACAAGGGAAAACACATTCTTTTAGTTCAAGTTTATGTAGACGATATAATTTTTGGTTCAACTAACATACAATTGGTCGAAGAGTTTTCAAAGGTTATGCAGGGGGAATTTGAAATGAGTCTTATGGGGGAGCTAAATTACTTTCTCGGTCTCCAAATAAAGCAGCTTGATGAGGGTACAGCTGTGTGTCAAACAAAATACTGCAGAGAGCTGCTCAAGCGCTTTGGAATGAACGACTCAAAATCAATAGACACCCCTATGCCTACCAACGGGAATCTAGATAAAGATGAACACGGTAAGAGTGAAGATGTCAAAAGGTATAGAGGTATGATCGGGTCTCTCTTGTATCTTACTGCGTCTAGACCTGACATTATGTTTAGTGTTTGCATGTGTGCACGATATCAATCAAATCCTAAGGAGTCACACTTGAAAGCTGTTAAACGTATATTTAGATATCTTCATGGAACGTCTAAATATGGGCTCTGGTATTCCAAAGGAAGTAATTGTAGCTTAGTAGGTTACTCCGATTCTGATTTTGCTGGCTGCAAATCAGATAGGAAAAGCACTAGTGGTACATGTCACTTATTTTCAAACGCTTTGGTTAGTTGGCATAGCAAAAAGCAGGTGTTTGTCGCATTGTCAACTGCTGAGGCTGAATACGTTGCAGCAGGTAGTTGTTGCGCTCAGATTTTGTGGCTAAAGCAACAACTGCAAGATTTCGATATTCAACTCAAACATATTCCAATAAAATGTGATAACATAAGTGCTATAAATCTTACTAAGAATCCTGTTTTACACTCACGCACTAAACACATAGAGATTAGGCATCACTTTCTTCGCGATCATGTTGAAAAAGAGGACGTTGTATTTGAGCATGTTGATACTAAAAACCAACTTGCTGACATTTTTACTAAACCATTAGCAACAGAACTATTCTTCAATATTCGTCGTGAATTGGGGATTTTAGATCTCTCCTCATTGATGTCTTAAGCATGTTGGGTCTTATTTATGTATGTCTCACTTTGGTTGTTGAGATTTTTTTTTAGACCTCACTCATACTTCATAAGGATACATCAAAAGAGGTAATATCATTCCTTTCTATATCTCTTTGGAACTATTTGATTTGTGTATGTTAGAACATTTTTTTTAATCGTTTATATGTATTTCATTGCATATGTTGTTTGAACATAAATGTTTGATTTGTGAATTATACTTGGGCATCATTATCATGACATAACTCATATTGCATTAGCTAAGAGCTGCTAACAGGTTTCTATACTCAACCGGTATTCAACAATTAGTTAAAACTTAGTTTAGCATCAGTATGTATCGATGCAACAAGTGGATGTGTCGATACATTCTAGTTTCCGGTCGATGCATTCGTGCTATGAGTCGATTCATGTCTTTTTTATTTCACATTTTTCAAACTTGTTTCAGTATGTGTCGATGCATCCGTATTTTGTGTCGACACATAGGACATTTTCAAAACAATTAATTCGTGAAATGAATCGATCCACAACCCTTTGTATCGATGCATACTGATTCTTTTACAATAAATGCATGTTAAATTCAGTTGTGGATCGACACATCAGCCTGAAGCAAATGCTAATGCTGGCTGGGGTGACTGGGTGCCACAAAGGTGGTCTCCAACAAATTATGAACCAGGTCCAACTGTTCCTCCGTTCTCTGGTGCTGCCTCCTCTTCAACTGCTCCTGCGTATCTGACTCAAATGTTTCAGCAAATGGAGCTTGCTAATCTAGCCCGTCATGAACAGGCGCTTGCTTGGAATAATCAGCAAAATGAGTGGCATAAGGAGCATCGTGAGTGGCATGATGAACACACACGGATGTATCATAATCAGCATGCTTGGCACACTGACTTGGTTAAATGGCATCAAGTCTTTTACAATGAAATGTCTGGTTTTATGGACGATTGCCGTGCCAATCCTGGTATCATGGACAGGTTCAGAAGTGTTGAAGTTCAGAACCGGTTCCGACGATATAGTTTCATGGGCCATAATCCTGATGAGATGCCTCCTCCGCCGCCTCCACAAAGCTTCAGAGATCCTGATAGAGATGATGAGGAGTCCTGTGGAGGCCATAACCCTTTTTAAGCTATCATCATGTCATTTCATTGCATTTCATTTCATCGTCATGTTGCTCAAGTTTCTTTGTTAGATTGTTCAAACTTTGTATGTCTTGGTACTGCTTATGTAACTCTAAGTACATTCTTACAAGATTAATGCTTATTTCTTTTAGTTCTGTTTACTTGTGTTAGTCTTGCCCTTTCCTTGTCATTCCTTGTGAATGATTCTTTTATGTTAAGCTTCTTTCTTGGTGATTGTGAGCTTCTATATCAATTTTGTTGTCTATTGCTACATCAATTCTACTGTCTAGCTTTGGGACTATTTCAACAGACGGTTTTTTTTCTTCTTTTTGATGTTGACAAAGGGGGAGAAGAAAGACAACAAGATGTTGACAGCCATGCACAAACTCAGGGGGAGTGTTCTATCACACATCTTGCAAATTTGCCATCATCAAAAAGGGGGAGTTTGTGAGCAAGCTTTTAAGTTTTTGTATGATAGCAAATTGTGTGATAAATGCAAATTGTGTGATATGCATGATATAAGATTTGTATGCATGATTAGTTGGTACATACATATGATTTCATACCTATACTATGTCTCAAAAGACAATGCAAATTGATACATATCATCATTGAAATCATAAAAACAATTTTTCTTATGTACGTATCGATTCATACGAATCTTGTATCGATACATGCTCCTTTGGAATTGTGCTATGTATCAACTCATTCGCATCATGTATCGATGCATGACTAACTTTACATTCTGGAATTTAACAGTTACAGTATGCATCGATGCATATAACCATGTGTCGACTTATGTATGTGTTATAACCACTATGTATCGACTCATACGAATCTTGTATCGATACATAAAGTTGTTTGTTGCTTTTAACCATTTTTGTTTTCACATATAAGTGGTCATGCTAGTTCAGTTAAAGACAGAATTCGTGAGTGTGAAAATTGGGCAATCAAAGCAAAGACAAGTTTAGTGTGCATCAATTCTGTGAGCAGCTTTAGAGACCTGAAAGATACTTTGGCTTCATCATCTTCTCAATCACTTTAATTCAAGAACATCAACACATAATCATTTTTGTTCTTTGGATTAAAAGATCTTCGAGATAACGTTCAGTGGTACGATCAAGGATATAGCTGAGTTGAAGATTCAAAGGGGGTTTCGAGGAAAAACCATCTGGTTTGTCCTTCAAGAACGGGTGTGTTCTTGAGGGTTTGTTAGTCACGATTGCAGAACATATTCAGCCGCAGCACAGGGTTTGGAAATTTGGATATTTCGCAAACAGGTCGTGGAACCGGTGAATTGTTTGTATTTCTTGCAGGGAAAATTCTTGATCAAGCTCAGATCAAGTGAAGGTTCATACAATAGGAAGATCTTGGGGTTTAGATTTCTGGCTTTGTATTGTAACCTTGTAAACAACGAGTTCAGCATTATTGATATAACAGGTCTCAATTTCAGTTTGAAATTGAGAGGGAGACGTACCCACCCGTGAGGACGAAAGTGGGGAACTTCCTTACCAAATCTCTGCGTATCGTATTCTATCTTTATCTCTTTACGTTTCAACAATTTTGTGAGTCATTTGGTGTATTGTATATTAAAGTTTCAAGATACAACAGTGGTAAGAAAACTTTTGTCAAAATCACCATTATTGTTAATCTTTGAACACATACACGCCAAGTGTTTGACAAAACTGTTTGCTGTGTTTTTGTTCATTGGAAATAGTATTTGTATGATAAGTGCATTTGATTTGATCCTAATCTGGTGTTAATAAATCTTTGTCATCCTAATATAAATCCAGCATTAATTCGTGTGTCCGGTTTTCTAGTAGCTGGTTCAGAATAAACGGAAGTCGATTCGGGATCGTAATTTTCCGCTAACTTTCAAAAACTCTGATAAGTATTTTTAAATCCTTGTTTTTCAAGGAGGTGATCTATTCACCCCCCCCCCTCTCGATCACTAGCCACACCGTCTAACAGCAACAAAAACTAGCAGGACTTCAGTGACAACTATGAAGCCTGGTAAGAACCATACTGCTCAAAAACAGCCTTCAGAAGATGAATGGGATGCAGATTGGAAGGCATTTCTGGATGCAGGTGATTGGCATGAGGATGTAGTTTAACCTTGTATCTTCAAATATCTAATAAAACTCCAATCATATTTTAGATTTTTCTGTAACTCTACAAAATTCTTTACAGTACTTTTCTATTGCTTTGCTGATAATTGTACTGCCTTAATATGAACCAACAACCTAATGTCATAGCATGCTATCTGACATTATATCCTCATAAGATTCAACCAATCTCCATAATCTTGATCAGCATGCAATCTTCACAATATATGTTTGCTGCAAAATCCATAGACAAATACTTCCCCTGTCAAGATTAACAAATGCTCTAGATGGAGATGAACATTTGAGCACATTTACATGCATTTTGGTACCACTGTCCCTTTCACCAAGGGCTATCATACAATTCATCTTCACCATCCAAGGCAAACCTTCTACTTCATCATTCTCCCGTATGACTATGTAGATGCTCCTTAGATATAATGTAAGCACTAAGCTTCAGATCCAGAACAAAGACATCCTTCACCAAGGATACTCTTGACACTCTTGACACCAGGGTATTACATATGCTCCACTACTGGATTTACTATCAGCAAAATAATCCAAACTCAACACTGTGTCACAAACTCCACAAATTCTCAGCTTACTTATAAGCTTTACCGAGATCCAGTCTCTTCAAGAGATCACACTTCCTCTTTCCTTACATCCACCAGTAGTTGTTGAAACTGGTGATGTCTTCAAAGACAGTAGTCATGCTTAAACACATGACCATAATCTCCACTTCTTCTGACCAAAATGCTAGAGCATTCAACTCCACATGTCCAATCTTAATCATCTTCTAGATCTAACCACCAGCAAACATGATGCTATAACATCTTTTGGGACATCAGCTTCTCATCACCATTCAAAGGACTCATTGCACAAAGAAGTCCTTCAAGAAGCTCCCAATAAAACACAGTCAGAGCAACTTATTCATACACACCTGAATACCATAAGTTCCCACACCCTCTCTGAACCATATCCTAGCAAACTCAACCATATCCAGAGTATCTATACCAAATTCTTTTTCCAGAACATACTTCCACCATTTTATGAAAAGCACGGGAATGTTATCTAGTATGGCCTTTTGAATTTTCTCAGAAGTTCTAACAGCAATGACTTCCTTCATTTGAGAGATATCCTGGACATTATCATCAGACTTATCTCTGATCTTCCTATTTCTGGAAGAGATGAACACCTTACTCCTGGATTTTGTAGTACCATCCACATAGATCTTCTGCTTATCAGTTATCATCTTTGGAGGTGACTCAATAGCTTTCCTCTTCCTTGATTTCAGTCGTTTAGCAACCCCAGGAACCACTTTTGCAATTAGTTCATCATCACTCTTCTGTATTTTAAGGCTAGAAGTACCTTTCTTGACTTGAGATGTTTTAACATCAGCTCTAGCATCTGCATCTTCCAACCTAAGGATTGTCAACTTGTGAAATTTTTCTTCTGAACTATAGGAGTCATTAGTCAGGTTGTCATCTTTCTTGGCCTTGCAAGTATTCAGCTCCCAACACTTCTTAAGGTCACAACTTTTGATCCTTCCATCAGCATTGTTGACTCCTTCATCTTGCTCACATGACTGACTACTCAAGTTGGCTTTTAACACATCATCCAACTTAGGAGTAACAACACCATAAGTCATTAACCCAGATTGACTTTTCACCACTTTCACACTTGAAGTCACCATCTGATGTTACAGCATCAACCTGAACATCACTAGATAAGCTGTCCACTTGAGGTATCCACTGATAGCAATTATCTTTGGATCTTACTCCCTTCATCACTACCTCATTCTGCTCATCAGCTACCACACATTCATCTTTGGTGTAGCTTACCTTGTAACCTTCATCACAAAGTTGACTTATGCTAGTTAGATTAGCGCTCAACCCTTGAACAAGGAGTACATTATCAAGAGTAAGACCATCATGATTCTTCACTCTTCCAACTCCTTCTACTACTCCTTTTTCATCATTGCCAAAAATAACATCATTTGTATGGCAAGGATTGAAATCTACCAAATGCTTCTTGGATCCAGTCATGTGCTTTGAACATCCACTGTCAAAGTACCATGCATCCATAGTAAAATGTCCATCTGATGTGTGAGCCAATAGACATGTGACCTGAGCTTTAGGAACCCATTGTTTAACAACTTTGGGCCTGACCTCCTTTAGTTTTCTTTGAGGAGCAGATTGTGGATAACCATGCAGTTTAAAACAAGAGTACTGCATATGTCCAAACCTTCCACAATAGAAGCATCTAACTCTGTCATCTCTGAATTGGTTATATCATCTACCATTATGATGATGATGTTGCTGGTGCTACCATCCATAGTGTTGATTTCTTCTTCTATGGTAAGGCTGTTGTCTTCTACTACCATAGTTTGACTGTCTTCTATGGTAAGGATACTGTCTTTTGAACTGTCTCCTATGGTGATGAGGCTTCCTTCTTCCATAGTAATGAGGCACAACATTGTTGTATCCATATTCATACATGTTCCCCTGATGTTGATTAAACATGTTCTGATTGAACCTAGCAGCCTTCATGCTCTTGTGATCTTGAGGTGGCATATACTGACTAGCTCCCTGAGACTGCACCTTCTTCTGATGATGAGCATTCTTCTTCTCAACATTCTGAGGCTGTGGATGAGTAACCTTCTTAGGTGTAGAATCATGTCTCTTTGTTTGATGCTGAGACATTGGTTGAGACATCTCCTTCTTGGTTCCTGAAGTGCTTTCTTCTGAAGTTCCCTTATCCTTAGCCACATAACCTATCCCAGCTTTGTCTCCAGCAGCTTTTTCTGACTGAAGGATCTTGTCAAGTGTGTATGTACCACAGCTCATCATCCTAACGGACTTGGTCATTTGATCAAGGTGAGCTCTAACTAGCACCACTTCATTTTCCAGATCAGTCTTTTCATTCTCTAGCTGAGCAATCTGTTACTTGTGACACTTGTTTTCTTGACAAATCTCAGCACTTTTTAAACACAGCTCTTGATAGGTGGAAGCTAACTCCTCATAGGTTACTTCTCCATCACTAGAATCATCATCAGAAACAAAAGCTCCTGTTAAAGCTCTCACATGCTTCGCTGACTCACTTCCACTTTCACTATCTGAGTCAGACCAGGAAACTGTCATGCCCTTCTTCTGCTTTTTCAAGAAGGTGGGACATTCTTTCTTGATATGCCCATATCCTTCACACTCAAAGCACTGAACTCCTTTATCTTGGGCAATTTTCTCTTCATCCTTCTCTTTTGACTTGCTGATGTCAGAAGATATGTTCTTGACATTAGGCCTGGAGTTATTATTCATTCTCTTGAATACTTTGGTGAACTGTCTTCCCAACATCACTATGTCTTGAGATAGATCCTCCTGCGATTCAGAACTCTTTCCTTTTTCTTCTACATCATTTGACACCAAGGCTATACTTTTTGGATTCTTTTCTGGTTCTTCCTCATTCAACCCAAGCTCAAAAGTTTGAAGAGATCCAATGAGCTCATCAACTCTCATCTTGCTGATGTCTTGTGATTCTTCAATGGAAGTAACCTTCATCTTGTACCTCTTAGGAAGGGACCTAAGAATCTTCCTTACAAGCTTTTCTTCAGACATTTTCTCTCCAAGAGCACTAGATGCATTGGCCAGCTCAAGAACACTCATGTGGAAATCATGAATAGTCTCATCTTCCTTCATCTTCAGGCTTTCAAATTTTGATGTTAAAATCTGAAGTCTTGACATCTTGACTCTAGATGTTCCTTCATGTGTAGCCTGCAAAATATCCCACGCTTCCTTAGCAACTTCACAGGTATTGATTAACCTGAAGATATTCTTATCCACTCCATTGAAGATGGCATTTAGAGCTTTGGAATTTCCAAGGGCAAGCTCATCTTCCTCCTTGGTCCATTCTTCTTCAGGCTTAGGTTTAGAGGTGCCTTCTTTACCTTTGCCGGCATCATCTTTCTCACACGTGACAGGTGCTTTCATTCTTTAATAACAACCTTCCAAGCCCTGCTGTCCAAGGATTTTAAGAAGGTGGTCATCCTTGGCTTCCAATAATCATAATTGGATCCATCCAAAATAGGGGGTCTGTTGACGAATCCTCCAACTTCTTTGTCCATCTTTACACCAGAAAGTAACTTCCCTAGATCTCACCCAGAGACAGACAGGATGCCTGCTCTGATACCAATTGAAATTCTGGTACCAGACGTGTGATGTTAAGGTGCGATGTCACAACAACACACTCTGCACAATGGACAACAATAACAGTAAATAAATCAACACAATGATTTGTTCACCCAGTTCGGTCTAACTACCTACGTCTGGGGGCTACCAAGCCAGGGATGAATTTCACTACTTGTAGAATTAAATTACAGACTCAACAACCCAGTTGACAATCTCCTAATCTTAATTCCTACTAGTGACTTTCTACCTAAGAAACCACTTAGATATGAGAACACTACTCAATCCCTAAAACCACTCAAAGAACAACCTCTTTGAGAACCCTTGATTCTGCTTCACAGCTTTGATCAAGTAATACAACTCTCTTTGCTTCACAGCTTTAGAGAGGACAGAATACGACACAACAATTCACCCTAGAATTCTGGTTATACACCTTGTACAAAATACTCAAGACACTCAGCCTCTGCTCTTGATCTTCTCCCTGTATTTCTATACCTTTTCCTTTGGTCTTGTGCGCTTTATATAGCTCCTTGAATTGGGCTTGGACTTGTCACAATATTTGATCAGATTTGTTAATTAAAACTGAATCTTCAAAACAAATTTTATCCCCAAAATCGTTTTAAATCTTCAACCTTTTAATTCTCCAACAGACCTGCAATCAAATCTCCCATGTAACAGAAAATATCTATCCCAAGATATTCTCATCCAATGAGTCAACCACTCTCCACAATTCCAGCTAACACGCGAACCCTAATAAAATCACAACCTGATGTTATCAGTTCTGCAGATCTAATGTCACAACATCGCCTGTGTGACATCAGACATCCAGCTTCAGCAATTACAAACTTAACACAGCCCAGTGTTAAACCTCAATGTTGCAACATCAGTACCTTGACATCAACATTGAATATACTTTGTTTTACCAAAATTCCAGCCAATCCAAGAGCTAACACTTACTAAACGCACCCCCACTCATTTTCTTTCCACTTTATTTTTATTTAATTATTGCAATTCATTTTTATTTTTTAAAAATAGTTATATGCATTTAAAAAACCCCAAAAAATTTATGAATCACATTTAGCATTTTATAAAATTTTCCCAAATTTTATTTTATTATTTTATTTTATTTTTATCATCTGAATTAATTATTTGGTTTATTTTCTTTTGAATTTATTCCTTACATGCATACTTTAACTTGTTTATTTTATTTCTCCGCATCCATAAAACATTTTGAACTCATTCCTTTTGAATTATTTCACCAACACACTGAAATGCATTAAAATATTTTTCTCTCATTTTTTAAACTTTTACATATTGCATTTCAGTCCTCCTCTTTTGCATATTGAATCATGTTCCTTGTCTGAACTTTGCATGATCGTTTGAGTGACTTATATTTTGAATTTTGGCATGAGTGTTTGATATGTTGTTTTTTTCTGGTTGAGCAATGTTGATAATTAATTTGGTGATTTTAGAAGATGTTTTGCTAATTGTTTGATTGCTTTTATCTGAGGTCTTCTTGTATGCATATCCTTGACTATGTCTAATTATTTGTTTGGAAAGGCACTTGTGCCATTGTTTGGGATTGCTTCCTTGAATTCATGAATCATGCTTGGATTGTTATAGGTCACTTGACTGCCGTTATATGTCATTGCTTGGGTTTCATTAGCCTTATTATTACTTATACCTGTTTTGTACTAACCTTTTACGCAGGGGCTGAGGTAAGTTATTTGAGGGTGCGGATAGTTATCCATGCCCACTCTCACTCTTTCTGTCTCTCATCTTTTCTTTTCTTTAGGCTTAGGTTGTCGTCAAACCTCACTAACCGTAGGTCATCCATGCATGATAACATTAGGACTCTTAGTTTCCCTTTAGAGTTTCCTTTGTGTCTTCTCTCTTCTCATCTCAAAACTTCTTGAAAACACTTAATAAGGATAAAGTGTATTGCGCACGAGCCTTAAGCGTGGGGAATGAGAAATGAGGGGCTTCCTCTCATCTTTCTAGAGTGCTTAGCGAGCGTCCTGTCTTGGGACGATTCGTTAAGTATTCGTCCCTGTACCCTAGGCTTTGGTGCAATGCAAGTTATGAACTAACCCAAGTCACTTCTGTCTTAAAAAATACAAACAAACTTCAAACCTTTTTTGTCCTTTGGGATTGTCAAATTAAAGGCTATTTTAAAAAAAAAAGGGCACGTTACTTTCCTTCTGAGTCGCAAACAGGCATCGACCCTTACTGCCGGACGCGAACTTAACGTCGCTCATAAAAAACACAAAAAGAACTTGGTCCGAACTACGTTGACTCTGAATTTCCCATTGCACAAAGGGCGTACGTAGGCCTAGGACGTCGACGTCCTACCGAGTCTGTCTTTGTTTTCCCCTTCCTCATGTCAGTACAACCATAGATGATAGGATAACTCACCCTTAGATTAGACAACAAGCGTGGATCCCATCGAGTACGATGGACGCGTGGGGTGCTAGCACCTTCCCCTCGCGTAACCGACTCCCGAACCCAGGTTATGGTTGCGATGACCATTCCTTTCCCTCTTCCTCAGGTTTATGCGGTGTTCCCTTTCCCTCTCTTGGGATAAATTTACACGGTTGGCGACTCTGTTTTCCGTGCCACTCTCGCGTTTGTACCTGGATGATAATCCTGGGAGCGACACTGGGGCAACACCGTTCTCACTTGTGTATGGTATGGAGGTTGTTCTACTAGTTGAAGTTGAGATTCCCTCGCTGAGGGTTATGATGGATGTCAAATTGGATGAGGCAGAAGTTGAGGCCATGCTTGTGTTTGTTTACTTTTGTACCTAAGACCTCCAAGAGGCATCCCATTCCCAGATCCCCTGTAAGACCTCCAAGAAGGCAATGGACGGAAGGTAGGGTTCGCAATCGACCCCCGTTAATCTAGTTGAGTCGTTCTTAGCTCTCATTACATGATTGAACATTTGAACATCACCTACTCTTGTTATCGAGTCGGTCAAGTGGAATGAGGGTTTACCAATCAAACCCCCACGCCTTGTCTATAGCTCGCATTGACCAATGATGATGCTTATGTGATCTGATTTACATCTTCCTTCCTTACTCTACTCTTCATGGTTCTCGATACCATTGGATGAGCACCCATATTTCTCACAGCTAGCTTGTTGGCCTTGGTTGATATGACCCCTTGGCTAAAGCTCCCCATTTTCTTATTTTGATTGTTTTATGTTATTGTTGACTGACACTATTTACTCTTCCATTGCTTTTAGTTCGATTTGTGATTGATTTATCCTGTGTTTACTTGCCTGATGACATGATCTTGTAGGATTCCTCGCTCTACTTAATTTTTGATTAAGTTGGAGGTAGGAGAGACATTAGGATAGCAATCCATGCATGATAACATTAGGTAGACTTCCCTCTTGATCCTGACCTTAAGGCCATCTTTTGCATGATAACTCTAGGATAGAATTCCCCTTAGTGTTTTCTTTTCCTTGAGTCTTCTCTTCTCATCTCATAACCACCTCAAAACACTTAATAAAATTAACATGTATTGCGCATGAGCCTTGTACATGGGAAATGGAGAGTGGAGGGCTTCCTTTCACTTTCCTAGAGTGTTTAGTGCGCGTCCCGTCTTGGGTCGATGTGCGATGCATTCGATCCTATGTTGTAGACTTGGGTGCAATGCAAGTTTTGAATTAACTTCAATCCACTTCTGTCTAAAAAAAATAAAACAAACTCAAACCTTTTTATCCTCCGGGATTGTTAAGTTTCAAACTATTTTCAAAAAAAGGGCACGTTACTTTCGTCACGTCGCAAACAGGCATCGACCCTAACTGCCGGACGCGAACTTAACGTCGCTCATATAAAAAACACAGACTTGGTTAAGTTGAACTACGACTGCTCTGATTTCCTCCTCTGGTTAGATTGAGGATACGTAGGCACAAGACGCCGATGTCTTGGCGAGCAACCTCCCCCTAGTTCGTGTCCGAACTACGTTGACTCTGACTTTCCCGCTCCCGAGGGAATACGTAGGCCTAGGACTCCGAGGACGTCCTACCGAGTCACTTCTTTTCCTTTTCTTCCCTATTTCCTCGTTCCTTCCCGTACCTGTTCCTTTTCCTTTCCATTAGCAATGGAGCTCCAGACGACGACACCCTTTGATCGAGACAACCAGCGTGGATCCCATCGAGTACGATGGACGCGTGGGGGTGCTAATACCTTCCCCTCGCGTAACCGACTCCCTTAGCCGTTTCTCTTGGTCGCAAGACCATGCTTTTTCCTTCCCTCGGGTTTACGCAGTGTTTCCTTTCCCTCTCTTGGGATAAATGCACATTGCTGGTGACTCTGTTTCAGCGCCACTTTCGCGTTTGTACTTGGATGAAAATCCCGGGAGCGACAGCTGGCGACTCTGCTGCGGACAGATTGACCTCTTGTTGGTCCATCCCCTATGCGAGTCAATCCTAGCGCTTGCTTATTTTTTATTTTAGGGTGTTTATCTGTATTGCCTTACTCGCTTTATTTATGGCATTATTGCATGTTTACTGTTTATTACATTTACTTGCTTTTCATTTACTATTGCCATATATTCTGTGTTGGACTGTGCTGTTGTTTTTTGTTTGGTGGGCAGGGTGTTCTGAGAGATAATCCCATTACACAGGCTTGAGAGTACATGTAGGATTAGAGTGGAAACTAGTGTGGCCTACGTAGCGTCTTGGTACGTATGATTTACATGAAATCCACACCCAGACGAGGTTTTTTTGGGAGATGTTCTGATTTGCACGTCTTGTGCATTTCGGGGTGTTAACCTAGAAAGCTGTCGACTCTGGTAACCATTCCTGAGGGCTCAGTTGCGGAACTCCTCCCGAGATGTGATAATGGCAGACCAAAAATGGCAAACCCATTAAGTTTCTTGATCCGAGGACCCGAAACTGGGAACTTGCTATAGGATGACCTTATTTTTGGGGAATCAGTGGACGACCTATTTGTTTGGCGATAGTATTGTACCCCGAGGGATGAATGTACTATTTCTTCTCAAATGGAGAATCCGAAACTGAGGAACTTTCGTTCTAGTACCCACATGTGAGAATGGGCGGGTGTTTACAGGTTTGCAGGTAACCTTGACCTTCAACCTACCCGGTATTCTGGTTTTCCTATCAGTGTGGACTTATCAGCCTGGTATCATGGTATTATGATTATCCGGTATTTTAGTATTCCGGTATTCTCTTCAGAGCAGACCTATGAATTCATCCAGTCATTGGCACAACACTTATCCAGAATTTGTGGAAGCCTTGATCCCATGTCTCTGGATCCGTATCATCATAACATGTTTGCATACATGTTATGGTATTTCCAAGGATCTTAACTTTGAGACTCGTTGCTGATCATTTCCATCTATTTCTTGTTGTTCTTATGTGGAAAACTTGAATCAACGCATAATGATTCCTAGGAAATATTTGAACATGGCATTTGCATAGCATTTTCATACTCATTTGCATAACAGGTGTTTGAAGCTGGTTATTCTCATCCTGATCTGGTTCTCTTCAGAATTTCAGACTTAACTTTTCAAAGAAGCTGGAAGGTGACCATGGATCAAGTCCGAGCAGAGTTGAGGGAAATTCGAAACCAAATGGGGCAGTTTGTAGGGGACATGCAAGCTTTGACTCAAGACCAGGAAATGCTGATGGAAGAGGCCAATCAACTGAATACTCAGATGAGCCTGGTTATGGAGGTCGTGAGGAATGTGCTCAGAAAGGATGGCAATCCCGTGCTTGAGGCTGCAGCAGAAATTGTCATTCCGCCCTTACTTGTGGACTTTATCCCAAAGTGTGATCTACCTCACGACTTTTCTGCACAATCTGGGGTTCCGGAGTTTCATCGTCAACAGCTACTTCCTGCCTCCCAAGGCAATCCCAAGGCTAAGCAGTACGAACAAAAGCTGAAGAAGCCTGACCGGCATTTTGATCCACTACCTATGTCTTATGCCATGTTGTTTTAACAGTTGCTCAAACTGAATCTGGTAGAACCTCGTGCAATGGGTTCCCCTCTAGTAAAGCTCCCAGTTGGATATGATGTTAGTACCCGGTGTGAATTTCATTCAGGTGGCCCTGGACATACTATTGAGAGGTGTCGAGCCTTTCATCATAATGTGCAAGATTTAATCGAGGCTGGGGTCATTACATTCACTGCTGATGGTTTGCACATCAACTGAAGCTTCCCGAGTGAACACTCAGATTGCGAGTATGTCGTCAAGAGTAATAAGTCCAGACGAAGTCAAGTCTCCTCAACAATGGCAATCATCAGTTTCTTTACTGCATCTTCATATGTAGCATTCATTTGTTTGTTTAAACATTGTTTGCATGTAAGAACTTGTTTGTTTTTTTAATGACAATCATAATACAATAAGCATGTTTTTCTTGAAGTAATCAATTCCTGATCATCCTTAAATGTTCATGTGCATTGCAATACTGACTTTCTTGCTTAAACTCTTTGAGGGAGGATGATGATTTAAAAACGCAAAAATCTCTAGGGGTGTGCTTTTGAATAAGAACCCTGTTGAGGATGTACAGGCATTGTTTCGAACCCCCAAACACTGGAGATATAAGGGAGATAGACCCTCGTTAACCCCTTTGAGCCTTGAAGTAGGAGTTTCTTTGAAAAAACCCTCACACTTAACCCAGGGGCAGGGTAGGCGTCAGTTAATTTGACCGAGCGTTCAAATTTCAAAAGGAGTGTGCACCTGAGGATCCATTACCTTTTATTCCACCATCAAGAGGTCAAGAGATGTGAAACCACAATGGTTATCCATCAACAATCAAGGAGTGAGGCAGTCACAACCCTTTTAACAAAGTCAAGACAAGCCAGTGTCACACGATTTGTTCTGAAAAAAAAGAATAAAAATAAAATAAAAAAGCCCACTAAGTCGAAACTTGAAAACAAGTGACTTAGGCAAAAGTTAGGGCATCCCGCTGGACTTCAAAATCTAAAGATTCAAAAGAATCATTCCAGGCAAAAATTAGGGATCAAAAAGCAAAAGAATGAGAAAGTGAAAAACAAAGGGATTACAAAAGAAAATCCTCGAGCAAGAACAAAGTCGTGTGACTACGAACAAAAGACAAAAAGGGTGACTGTTACTCCAAAACCTCATTGGGTCTCAAACTATTAGTTTCATGGGTTCCTTAAAGATCACAAAATCTTTTTGAGAGGCGAGCTCTTGTGCAAATTAGCTGAACGTAAGACTGGAGAAAATCACGAAGAGTGGGTGGGCACTGATAAACTTTGAGCCTTAAATCCTTTTTTCTCAAAACCATGAACCAGGCCACGATACAACCCTCAAAAGTCCTAATTCAAACAGGGTTTATTTCGAGAGCGTACTCCGATGAGATAGCGTTCCTGACTCCTATGAGGTGTGCTAAAAGACTTTTGTTGGTATTGCATGTGCATGTTTTCTTTCATTCAAAAATCAATGTCGTATCCTAAGCAGTGATTCGTTCACATGGATTTGCAACAATTTTTCAATAAAGACTTCAATATTAACATGTGTGTTGCATTTGAATAATCATTTTCAGAATAAATATTTTCTGCTTGCATACATTTGTGTGACATCAAAGAAGCTTACATGATGAACATCAGTCAAGAAGCTTGATCCTTCCAAGTTGAAATGCTTGAGGACTCCGGAGGACATGTTGCTGAAAAACTATGTGGGGCAAAGGTGTTCCCAGCCAGTTGGGTTGAGATGTAACCAATCTGGGGCAATCACATCGAGAAATGTTTTCGAGGTTCAGCCAATCTGGGGCTATCACGTTGAGATCCGTTGAATTTCTCCAAAAGCAGTGTAATCAGGAGCAGCCACGCCGAGAAATCTCTTCGAAGTGTAGCCAAGCTGGGGCAGTCAAGTTGAGAAAGTCTTTTGAGAGAGCGGTCAATCATGGGCAGTCACGTCGAGAAATCTCTTCAAAGTTCAGCCAAACTGGGGGCAACCACGTTGAGATCCGTTAAATCTCTCCAAAAGCGTTCAAACTGGGGCAATTAGGTCGAGATCCGATAAATCTCTCCACAAGCGGGTAATATGGGGCAATCAAGTCGATTTGAAAAATCTCTCTAAGATCAGTCAGGGGCAAAGCTTCTTCAAGACTCGAGGCAGGCCACCTCAAGAGTACGAGAAGTTGTCCTTTTCAAAAGATGACTAGTCAGAAGCACCTCTCAAAGAGTTTGAAGACACTGGGGAATTTTGAATGCTACGTCTTCTGTAAAATCCTCTCGAGGCAAAGTCATTTCATAGACCTTGCAGTCTGGGGCAAATGGAGAATTGAATGAATCGTTGTTCACTCATGACGATCAATGGGCAGTTGATCAACTAAGAAGCTTGAAACAGAGGTCATTTCCAGCATGAGGTGTCTTTGATCTCTTTTCCCCAGTAGAATGCAATGGAGTTCCTCTCCCTAACAGAGTATATGAATATCCCTCTTCCTAGCAAGACATCAGGAAGTTTGATTTCCCCAGTAGAGTCCATGGTCATGGCTCTCCCCAAGAAGAAGTGGGTCCCTCAACAGGAAAGTTCTTCCTTGAGGTTGTCATCCCCAGCAGTATAGAAGAATTCCTTACCCCCAGCAATGCAAAGTGATGGAATATTCCCAAGCAGTTTCGAAAATGGTGGAAAGTCAGAATATTCTCCTCCTCTAACATATCAGACCAGTGATGTTGTCTGCAATTAAAGTCCATTGGTTATTGACAATTCAGATCCATCGGTTGTTCAGAGGTTATCCCCAGCAGGAGTTTTGGTTGATTTCAGTCCCCTAGCAAGTGCTCCTTTCCCCAGCAGGAGTTTTGGTTGATTTCAGTCCCCTAGCAAGCGCTCATTTCCCCGTCAGTAGTTATGGTGGATCTCAGTCCCTCAGCAGGTATTTCCTCCCTCGACAGAAATTCGTTTGATCTCGATTCCTCAGTAGCCAGGCCAGAAGGTTATCATTTCCCCAACGAAGTTATATGGCTATAGTTCTTCCCCAAACAGACTGGTTCAGATGATGCGTCCCCAGCAAGGTCATCATTCCTTACAGCAATCATCAACAAGCTTGGCAGTTTGAAGACCAGATTGTGTCAATGTCCTCCCCAGCTGAGTTGATGCTTTTCCACAGAGTGTCAGAAGATTAGATCGGTGGTTATTTCCTCAGCAAAGTTATCATTTCCTACAGCAACCTCAACAGGTTTGTCAGGTCAGAGCCCAGATCAGGAGATCAGGTCAATTTGTCTTCCCCAGTACGGTTTGCGACCACGAAGTTAATCCCTCTTGTTATCCCCAGCGGAGTTGCCTTCTTTTCCTCAGCATTTATTTTGCTAAGGACCCTCTTTGCATCTTGCATGTAGTATGCATTGCATCCTCAAAAACGCGTAGCATTTCCATTCGAGATGGAGCATTACGCCATAGAAAAGTTCAAACATATGCATGTGAAGCATAAGCCAATTTTGATGCCTTGTGCGAGAGCCCAAAGCTATTTCTCTTCAATCACATCAACAAAGCAAAAGAATGCCTCTTTCATTCCCCACCAGACATTTTAAAGCAGTATGAGGGTTTCACTACTTTCCTCCCCAACAGAGTCCCGGTTTTTTGGTTTGTAGATCTTTTGATCTTACATCTTAACCGTATATTTTAGGAACCATTCCAGATAGGATTCCTACCGCCATTCCCGATAGGCACCTTCTAAGTTTTGAACCTTAGTCATTCCCGATAGACGTATAGGTCAACCTTATTTTAGGAACCATTCCAGGTAGGGATTCCTACCGCCATTCCCGATAGTCACCTTCTAAGTTTTGAACCTTAGTCATTCCCGATAGACGTATAGGTCAACCTTAGTTCTTAGGAACCATTCCAGATAGGATTCCTACCGCCATTCCCGATAGGCACCTTCTAAGTTTTGAACCTTAGTCATTCCCGATAGACGTATAGGTCAACCTTATTTCTTAGGAACCATTCCAAATAGGATTCCTACCGCCATTCCCGATAGGCACCTTCTAAGTTTTGAACCTTAGTCATTCCCGATAGACGTATAGGTAAACCTTAGTTCTTAGGAACCATTCCAGATAGGATTCCTTTAGCCATTCCCGACAGGCAAACCGGAACCATTCCCGATAGGATTCCTTTAGCCGTTCCCGACAGGCAAACCGAAACCATTCCCGATAGAGTTCCTTTAGCCGTTCCCGACAGTCAAACCGGAACCATTCCCGATAGGATTCCTTTAGTCATTCCTGACAGACCCATTTACCATTCCCGATGGGTAAGCCATAGGTTTTCAACTTTAGCTGTTCCCGACAGGCGACCTTTAAGTTTTAGACCTAGTCGTTCCCGGCTGGCCCATCTACCGTTCCCGACAGGTAACCGTAGATTTTTAACTTTAGCCGTTCCCGACATGCGACCTTTGAGTTTTAAACCCATCCGTTCCCGATAGGCCCATTTACCATTCCCGATAGGTAACACACAGGTTTTAAACTTTAGCCGTTCCCGACAGGAGACCTTTGAGTTTTAAACCCAGCCGTTCCCGACAGGCCCATTTATTGTTCCCGACAGGTAACCCACAGGTTTTAGACTTTAGCCGTTCCCGACAGGCGACTTTTAAGTTCAAGCTTAATCGTTCCCGACAGACTTACATTGACCGTTCCCGACAGGCTTACCTTGACCGTTCCCGACTGACCCGTTTACCATTCCCGATAGGTAACCATAGGTTGTAAACTTTAGCCGTTCCCGACAGGCGCACCTTAACCATTCCCGACAGGCACAATCTAGACTCCAACCATTCCCGACAGGCCTTCTTTGAATTTCACTTGTTTTGGACTCTTTTTCACAGATATCTTCTCCCACAACTGCTGTGTTTGTCATATATCCATTCTTTTTACCCACAGAGTGCAAATTTCAGGGTTCTTTTGGTATTCAATCTCCTTGTATCCTTGAATGTCTGAAAGCCGTTGCTATCATACCTTCAGGACCAAGTAGATTGAATAGGGGCAGTTGTAGCACCCCAAAATTGGCCCTTTTCTTTTTTTTGCCACTAACTGGCTTATGCTTCATTCATTTGCATTTTAGCTAGTTCATGCATATCATTGGGTTCTTTGGTTATGGGATCAAGGTTCTTTGATATTTGACAGTTAGAACCGTCTTGGTATTTTCTGCAACTTTTATGTTCGGCTCGGAAGCCAATTCATCAAGGGAAGTGGCGGAAATTAATTATTTCTGGAATTTCGGTTTTTGCTAGTTAACTATGCCGGTGGTGTTCAAAGTTCACAACTTCTGATTGGATCAACATTTTTGAGCGATTCCTATGCCAAAAGTTCCGTCTTGATATCCTCTCCAACTTTTGTGTTTTGGCCAAAAGCTAATTCTTTGAGGAAGATCTCCGAATACGCGAATTCTCTGAGTCGATACAGCAGAAGAACAGTGAAAAATAGTGCTGAACCGGTGTATTTTGGACACTAAAAAAATTCATAACTCTCAGTTTGTTCGTCGGATTAATGCCATTCCGGTGCCTAAAATTCCGTTTCAATGCCATCTTCGTGCCGAATGTTCAGTAGGAAACAGTTCCGAGCGGAAGGACTCCGAAAGTGCGAATTACCAGTGGAATATATGGATGCGGTTCACTGTCTGTCAGATATTGGAAAAATCATAACTTGGTCAATCTTTATCGGATTGTGTCCGTTATTGAAGCGCCGGTTCACAAATTTTATCCTCTTAAAGTTCAAAGACAAGCTCGGGTTTGAACGGTCCTCCGAAGATCATCGTTTTGGTTTATTTCGCAAAACGGAAATGCTGAACCGAAGAAAAAGGTTGAAAGTTGTTTCACGGGAAAATTCATATCTCACTCGTTTTTTGTCCGATCGCGGTCATCTTTTGACACAAGGTCACTGACTCGTAGATCTACAACTTTACTGACAAAGTCGAGTCAAGATTCTGCTCTGAAAGACATGAGCTTGTCATGTTTCTGAGTAGCAGATGGTAAATAAGCTGAAAAAAAAGACTTTTGACAGTGACATCTCGCCGCTTAAACGTATCGAACTCATTCAATTTGGATCGAATGACGTCCGTTCTTTTTGCGTTGCGTCCGTGACTCAGACGCGGACAATTTCGTAAGAGGCTCAGAGTCAAAATTTTGTACCGAGCAAGGTGTTATTTCCACTTAAGCTGCCGATCAGCTAGAATTTTACCGTTTTACCTCATTTTTTCACCACACTATATATTCAAAATTCTCTCTCATTTCCCTCCAACTTCATTCATAATTCACAAACACCAAAAATTCTGATTTGACTCTCTCAAAGATCAAATCAAGTTCTCTCAACTTTCTCTTAAGAACACAACAACAACTTCATCAATCTTCAAGAACACTCAAGAACGCAAAGTCTCCGATCGAGCTCCGACCACCGCCGATCAACCGCAATCGCCTCCCCCACTCCCGCCGGACCACCGCGCCGACCTTCCTAGTTCCGGCCAATCACCGCGCACCGGCGAACTCCCTCCTCTCCACGGATTCTTCATCAATTGCTCCTCCAATCTACTTTCCGGTAACAATTCTTGAATCTTTCGCTTTATTATTTGTTAATTGTTGAGGTTTGGATTGAATTAAAGTGAAATTGATATTGTTGTAGCTTAGGTGTTTGATAAAATGCTTAGGTGAACACTTGAATTCAAGAATTGTGATAATTGTTGAGTGAATTAATTGTTTGATCATTGATTTGAGATTGATATTGTGGAGATTTGTTGAATGTTCTTGAACAATAGTTGTTGAATTAATTGATTCTTGAAGTAAGTTGATTATGAGAAAACGTGGAATTGGATGATTTCATTTGAATTGTTGTGTTCCGCGTGTCGAGACTAATCCGTTTCCACAATTGTTGATATTCAATTTGCATCAAGAATGGATTAACCATGGAATTGTTTGATTGTTGTGTGTTAGTGGTTCGCGTGTCGAGAATTATTGATTCGCATACTTAATGGATG
Source organism: Lathyrus tuberosus (assembly GCA_022829125.1). Classification (NCBI taxonomy): domain Eukaryota; kingdom Viridiplantae; phylum Streptophyta; class Magnoliopsida; order Fabales; family Fabaceae; genus Lathyrus; species Lathyrus tuberosus. The sequence continues at coordinate 2,520,683 of JALAZF010000153.1, forward strand.
ATTTTTCTTGGTATACATGTTTGAAAGTCGCGTAATCGATGTGTATTAATTGTGTATGATTGTTGGCTTGAGCTTGGTGCATGTTTGCTTGAGAAATAAAAGTTCGGTTGTGTAGGAACGTTATCGTGTCGCTTTCCCGTAAAAATGTGTTTTGGTCATAACTTCCTAACCGTGGCATGTTTTTGCGAATGCGAATAATGTAAATTAACTTTGTTGATGATCCCAGAGCTGTTGGTGGACTTTTTAGTCGATTTCGGACAACTTTTTTCTATTGTTTCGCTACTGCCAGCCGACGAAATCGGACTAAAAGTCCCACTTCCGAGCGGAATTAATTCAAACCGAGTTCGTTTTTGAGTCCGTTGGCACGTTTGCGGTCAACCATGCGATTTTTGTTCAATTCCGAGTCGGTGATTTTTGAAGCGTTTTTTCCGATTTGACGCTTTTAAGCTCCGTTTCGTGCGAACTTTGCATGTTGACTTGTATTTGATGTGCACTTGTGCTTACTTGCTCATACATTATTATTGTGATTGGTTTCGCTCTTTTCCGGATCGACTTTGTGTGCATTTTATGATGTTGTGGCGGTGCTGCCCCATTTTGAGACTTTGTGTTCCGATGCATGCTCATTACTCGTATACTTATCATTGTGCTTGATTTTGAGTTATGATGCATGGGTGCAACTTCCGGTTGCATCTCCTTGTGGTTTCTAACATGTTTGTTGAGATTGTACAAGGTTTCCGCTAAGATTCCGACGATGGTTATTCGCTCAGTATTCCACTTTATTTGTGGGATACTACTTCAATTCCGATACGATGGCTTTTATCTCATGCTATGAGAGGCACTATGTATTGCATGCGTGGTTGTCTGGCTTGTGTTTTCATGCAGGTTGCCTATGTGGCTGTGTCTCGCTTTTGTTTGCCTGATGATAGCTTGCTCTCCGGGATTCTTGTTCTGCTTGCAGTGCTATTTACGGATTACTATCCGTTTGGTATAATTCCTTGAACCGATTTACTCTCTTTCCGTATTTTTCTTTTGATGCCATGAGAAGTAGGATTGGGAGTCCGTGCCACTTGGCCGTCAATTCTGGAAGTCCTCAAAGGAGGTCATGCTTGTGTTTGTTTACTTTTGTGCCTAAGACCTCCAAGAGGCATCCCATTCCCAGATCCCCTGTAAGACCTCCAAGAAGGCAATGGATGGAAGGTAGGGTTCGCAATCGACCCCCGTTATTCTAGTTGAGTCATTCTTAGGTCTCATTACACGATTGAAGCTTTGAACATCACCTACTCTTGTTATTGAGTCGGTCAAATGGAATGAGGGTTTAGCAATCAAACCCCCACGCCTTGTCTATAGCTCGCATTGACCAATGCTGATGCTTATGTGATCTGATTCACATCTTCCTTCCTTACTCTACTCTCCATGGTTCTCGATACCATTGGATGAGCACCAATATTTCTCACAGCTAGCTTGTTGGCCTCGGTTGATATGACCCCTTGGCAAGCTCCACATTTTCTTATTTTGATTGTTTGATGTTATTGTTGACTGACATTATTTACTCTTCCGTTTCTTTTAGTTCGTTTTGTGATTGATTTATCCTGTGTTTACTTGTCTGATGACATAATCTCGTAAGATTTCTCGCTCTACTTAATTTTTGATTAAGTCGGAGGTAGGAGAGACATTAGGATAGAAATCCATGCATGACAACATTAGGTAGACTTCCCTCTTGATCCTGACCTTAGGGCCATCTTTTGCATGATAACTCTAGGATAGAATTCCCCTTAGTGTTTTCTTTTCCTTGAGTCTTCTCTTCTCATCTCATAACCACCTCAAAACACTTAATAAAGTTAACATGTATTGCGCATGAGCCTTGTACATGGGAAATGGAGAGTGGAGGGCTTCCTTTCACTTTCTTAGAGTGTTTAGCGCGCGTCCCGTCTTGGGTCGATGTGCGATGCATTCGATCCTATGTTGTAGACTTGGGTGCAATGCAAGTTATGAATTAATTTCAATCCACTTCTGTCTAAAAAACATAAAACAAACTCAAACCTTTTTATCCTTCAGGATTGTTAAGTTTCAAACTATTTTCAGAAAAAGGGCACGTTACTTTCGTCTCGTCGCAAACAGGCATCGACCTTAACTGCCGGACGCGAACTTAACGTCGCTCATATAAAAAACACAGACTTGGTTAAGTCGAACTACGACTGCTCTGATTTCCTCCTTCTGGTTAGATTGAGGATACGTAGGCACAATATGGCGATGTCTTGGCGAGCAACCTCCCCCTAGTTCGTGTCCGAACTACGTTGACTCTGACTTTCCCGCTCCCGAGGGAATACGTAGGCCTAGGACTCCGAGGACGTCCTACCGAGTCACTTCTTTTCCTTTTCTTCCCTATTTCCTCGTTCCTTCCCGTACCTGTTCCTTTTCCTTTCTAGTAGCAGTGGAGCTCAAGACGAGAAACCCTTTGATCGAGACAACCAGCGTGGATCCCATCGAGTACGATGGACGCGTGGGGGTGCTAACACCTTCCCCTCGCGTAACCGACTCCCTTACCCGTTTCTCTTGGTCGCAAGACCATGCTTTTTCCTTCCCTCAGGTTTACGCAGTGTTTCCTTTCCCTCTCTTGGGATAAATACACATTGCTGGCGACTCTGTTTCTGTGCCACTTTCGCGTTTGTACTTGGATGAAAATCTCGGGAGCGACAATTAGCAGCTCAAACATTTAGTCTCCTGTATATAAATTAGCCTTAGCTCAATGATCATGACAAGTCAGGGCTTATATGCATATCAGGGTGTTAGAAACACATGAAGGGGATCTCAAAGGATAGTCCTTATGATAGTCAGAATCAAAACAGTTTCTATGTTCGAAAACAAACCTCAATAAGCACCAACTTATAAACAAAAGACTTCAACACAAAGCAAACATCAAGGTAAATCAAATACATGGTAGTAAAAATGAGTATAGAAGAATCAGGACATCCTCAAACAAAATAAACTGCCTTACTGCCAAGCATGCCTTGGGATTTCTCAAAAAAACATACCACCATCATCATCCTATTTCTAAATCAGTATCAAACTAAAGGCGACAAACATAAATTTAAGAAACAAATTTGCACCTTAAAAGTTGATAATAACACACAAACAGAAAGCATTCAATCTTTGACTGTAAACATGAGTAACAAAACAAAAGATTATCTGCTAGTGAGACTCGAGCTAACTTCCTATCACCAGCAATCTTAACAGATTAACACATAATAAAAGACAGGCTAAAAGCATTTTAAGGCTTCAGCAGTGAGCAATTGAGTGTCAACACATCCTTCCCTACCACTAAGCTACAACAACCAAAGTCTTGATACAAGGTTCAATGTGGATATCAAATAACCTTTATATGCTTGGTAGAACACACACTTGCCTTAACTTAACATGCTATGCCAAAGATAACAAAAAAAAATCGAGTACACATTATTGTTACATTATGGATGAGTGGATGAAAATATAAAAACAAACAGCCTATAAAGAGATATGATGATATCAGTATATACATGAGTATTTAAGTATGAAAAGTATAGTTACCAAGTGGAATATGTCCACTGCAACTTCAGTTATGCACAAGCTTCCTTCTTGCCAAACCAAGCACCAGCTCTCAAGACCAAGCTCCCTTCTCCTTCTTCTCTTGCAAGACTTCAGAATCAAGTGTATTTAGGTTGTTTTGTGAAAGATGTTGGTGAGAAACTGAATGGAAACAGCCTGCTATTTATAGAGAAAGCATGGGAAACTAAAGCATGGTCACATTTGCCACAAATGCCAACATTGCCCTTTTTCCATCGTGTGAGCTGGATTCAGTGAATCAGAAAGTCTTCAAAGCTAGCCATAGCTCCTGTTTATAATGTGTGCTGATTAGATTGGTTCAGGCCCCAAGTTTGAAGGAGCTGTCATGCTGTCTTAATGAAACTTCTCTCACTTGATCCACTTGCACATATTTGAATAAACAAATCTAATTTATGTTGCAACTTGAAAAATTCGTGGCACAGGTTCTTGATCATGCTAATTTGTGATTAAGCCTCAGAAAATTGGAAATCTTGGTGATTAGAAGTGTAATGCATCATTATGCACAAATTGGTTACTTAAAACTCAAGAAAAGAACCTCAAACTTCATTAATTCGAAACTCCCAGCTCACTCCATGGATTGAGGAGTTCTAGTACTTTTTGGAAAGCCCTCCATGCCCTCTACAACTTTCATGTTGGACCCAAGTTCTGAATCGCAAGGGATCTTGGGGAAAAGTGAGGTTAAAGTTGGCTGTTCATTAAGTGAAAACAAGCTGAAATTTCTCTTAGTCTTGGGTCAGTTTGGCTTCCAAGCTTCATAACTCACAAACCATGCATTTTTTGGAGAAAAGTCATATTTAACACTTTGAAGATCTTGGAAAGAGCTTTCACTTGGGCTTTGAGTCACTCCATTTGGATGTATGGTTTGGAAGTTATGACCATTTCAAGTTATCACAAGAGAGGGAATTTCCACCTATGAAAAGTTTCATGATCATAAACTTACTTCCTTTGCAAGAAACTTCTTAAAACTTGATCTTGACACTTTAAATCATCAATAAGACATGTTATGATGATTTGAGGCAAAGAAGATTCCATTTGGATCAAAATCCCAAAGATTAGGGTTTCAGTCAAAACCCTAATTTTGACTGTGAATGCACTGAGTAAACCTATGTGATCTTGCTTCTTTCTTCATATCCAAAGTTCATAAAAGACCTTTAGGGATGTTTACTAACTCATGGAGTCATGACCTAGGGTTTTAAGGCACCTCCCGATGAAAATCAAGGCCAATGATCCATATGTCTTAATAGAAACCCTAATTTGGGAGACAGGGTGCAACTGGGGCTCAAACTACTCAGGATGAGAGCCAAATGATCTTGAATTCTTGTTGAGTAAGACCCCTTGGATGTAGGTAAACTCAAATGGTTGAGGACCCAAGCAACTCTTGAATTAACATGACAAAATTCTTCATTGATTCTTCAGGTTAAAACCCTCATTCCATACTTTGGTCTGGTGATCCTTTTTTGACTTGACTTGATTCAAAGTCTTAAGATCTTGGTTTTAAACAACTGGTGAATCTTTGTGATGATTGTATGGAGCCATAAAATACCTTAGGAAGCCTTGAATCCCTCTGTCCAAATCCTAATTTCAAACATAAGAGAAACAAGCTGCAAGATATGGGTTAGTTTGAACAATGTATATGTGATTGATCCTAAATGTCTATGCAAGATGTTATGACATCTAAGAGGTAAAGTTTGGGGTACAACAGTTGCCCCTATTTAAATAGCATTACCGGATGACACGAGGAAAGAAAATCCTCAGGACATCAAGGCGAAAGGTATTTAAATATAGCAAACCGAAAATTTTGCCCTTAGATGGAATGTAGATGCTAAGGACAAGTGACGGACATGCAAATGCTGACATATCATGGACTTCTAGTATGATGATATGATGCCATGATAGTGCAAAAATGCAGACAGACCATACACTAAAGCTGAAGAGCAAACAACCACAGGTGAGCAACACTGGGGAAGGATGAGAGTTAGCATTCATGAGGAAAACTCACTGGGGATACAGGCTGACCAACAAAAGAAACTCAACCGGGGAGACTCTGAAGGAGAAGCTGGGGATAGAAAAGTGAAAAGGGAAAAACCTACCGATCCTCACTGGAGATAAAATCCAGAGAGGTATTCTCCACTGGGGAAGATCCAGGGAGATGGATGACAGTTTCATATGTGACCGGACGACACTAGGGAAATAAAGCACATTCTTACTGGGCATGAAACCAGAAAGAAGACATGATCTCTACTGGGGATCAATTTGAAATAAAAGGATAGTCGTTCAACCAAGATTTTCTGGGGATTTCTTATACTAAAGAGTTCAAATGGGATCTTCAAGAAAAACCAGGAATTACAGAGACAAACTCTGCGTGCGCCAAATGATGATCAATCACAAGGACTTACAAAGAGATACTGATGATGACTGAACCTCTGCTGGGAACCAGATTAAAGTGCCAACAATGATTGGACTTAGAAGTAACATGTCAGTATACACCAATTTGAGTTGGATAAGATACTGTTTTGAGTTGGTTTGGATACCAGTATGAGCTAGATTTCGGGTACCAGTATGAGCTGGATTTTAGGTTCACTTTTGACAATGGGTTCACATTTGACCTGGGGTTTAGGTTCACTTTTGACCTGGGTTTCAAACGACGGGTTCATATCTGACCCGAAGTTTAGGTTCATGTTTGACCTGGTTTCAAACAACGGGTTCATGTCTGACTCGAAGTTTAGGTTCATGTTTGACCTAGTTTCCAAACAACGGGTTCATGTTTGACTCAAAGTTTAGGTTCATGTTTGACCTGGTTTCAAACAACGAGTTCATGTTTGACTCGAAGTTTAGGTTCACGTTTGACCTGGGTTTCAAACAACGGGTTCATGTTTGACTTGAAGTTTAGGTTCATGTTTGACCTGGGTTTCAAACAACGGGATCATGTTTGACTCGAAGTTTAGGTTCATGTTTGATCTGGGTTTCAAACAACGGGTTCATGTTTGAATCGAAGTTTACGTTCATGTTTGACCTGGGTTTCAAACAACGGGTTCATGTTTGACTCGAAGTTTAGGTTCATGTTTGACCTGGGTTTCAAACAACGGGTTCATGTTTGAATCGAAGTTTAGGTTCACGTTTGACCTGGGTTTCAAACAACGGGTTCATGTTTAAGTCGAAGTTTAGGTTCCCGTTTGAACTGGGTTTCAAACAACGGGTTCATATCTGACTCGAAGTTTAGGTTCATGTTTGACCTGGGTTTCAAACAACGGGTTCATCTTTGACTCGAAGTTTAGGTTCACGTTTGACCTGGGTTTCAAACAACGGGTTCATGTTTGACTCGAAGTTTAGGTTCACGTTTGACCTGGGTTTCAAACAACGGGTTCATGTTTGACTCGAAGTTTAGGTTCATGTTTGACCTGGGTTTCAAACAACAGGTTCATGTTTGACTCGAAGTTTAGGTTCATGTTTGACCTGGGTTTCAAACAACGGGTTCATGTTTGACTCGAAGTTTAGGTTCATGTTTGACCTGGGTTTCAAACAACGGGTTCATGTTTGACTCGAATTTTAGGTTCATGTTTGACCTGGGTTTCAAACAACGGGTTCATGTTTGACTCGAAGTTTAGGTTCATGTTTGACATGGGTTTCAAACAACGGGTTCATGTTTGACTCGAAGTTTAGGTTCATGTTTGACTTGGGTTTCAAACAACGGGTTCATGTTTGACTCAAAGTTTAGGTTCACGTTTGACCTGGGTTTCAAACAACGGGTTCATGTTTGACTCAAAGTTTAGGTTCAAGTTTTACCTGAGTTTCAAACAACGGATTCATATCTAACTCGAAGTTTAGGTTCATGTTTGACCTGGGTTTCAAACAACGGGTTCATGTCTGACTCGAAATTTAGGTTCATGTTTGACCTGGGTTTCAAACAACGGGTTTATGTTTGACTCGAAGTTTAGGTTCATGTTTGACCTGGGTTTCAAACAACGGGTTCATGTTTGACTCGAAGTTTAGGTTCATGTTTGACCTGGGTTTCAAACAACGGGTTCATGTTTGACTCGAAGTTTAGGTTCATGTTTGACCTGGGTTTCAAAAAACGGGTTCATGTTTGACTCGAAGTTTAGGTTTATGTTTGACCTGGGTTTCAAACAACGGGTTCATGTTTGACTCGAAGTTTAGGTTCATGTTTGACCTGGGTTTCAAACGACGGGTTCATGTTTGACTCGAAGTTTAGGTTCACGTTTGACCTGGGTTTCAAACAACGGGTTCATGTTTGACTCGAAGTTTAGGTTCACGTTTGACCTGAGTTTCAAACAACGGGTTCATATCTGACTCGAAGTTTAGGTTCACGTTTGACCTGAGTTTCAAACAACGGGTTCATGTCTGACTCGAAGTTTAGGTTCATGTTTGACCTGGTTTCAAACAACGGGTTCATGTCTGACTCGAAGTTTAGGTTCATGTTTGACCTGGTTTAAACGACGGGTTCATGTCTGACTCGAAGTTTAGGTTCATGTTTGACCTGGTTTAAATGACGGGTTCATATCTGACTCAAAGTTTAGGTTCATGTTTGACCTGGTTTAAATGACGGGTTCATATCTGATTCAAAGTTTAGGTTCATGTTTGACCTGGTTTAAACGACGGGTTCATATCTGACTCAAATTTTAGGTTCATGTTTGACCTGGTTTTCAAACAACGGGTTCATATCTGACTCGAAGTTTAGGTTCATGTTTGACCTGGTTTAAACTATGGGTTCATATCTGACTCGAAGTTTAGGTTCATGTTTGACCTGGTTTCAAACAACGGGTTCATATCTGACTCGAAGTTTAGGTTCATGTTTGACCTGGGATATACAATGCAAGCAATTACTGGATCTTAAATTCCATACGAGGAGATTTAAGTATCAGATAGGTCAGTACCGGGGTTGTAAGTTAGACTTCCTGGGGAATGCCAATTATGGTTGCAAAAATTTGGGTAATACCAAGGATAGACAAGCTTCTCAAGAGATTACTACTTGTTATTGGGTATAAATTCCAAAGAGATGTTGATATTACCACATTGCTGGAGAATGAATTTTGTCTTCCACGAGGATCTGTAAAAGATTCTTCTTGCGAGACACAGTGCAAAATAAATGCACGTTCAAATTAGGTTCAACAACCTAACCTGCCATGGACCAAAGTTCAATCTATGAACAAGCTAGAAAGAAACGGTCAAACAAGACTCCAACCATTAAGGAATGAGCTCAAATGAGGATTTATCTTATCCAAATGTGGAACAGACAACTGAACCAACCATCATCCACGAGGATAAAACTCTGTGGGGAATTCAGAAGGATGGGCACTTTATGCCTAGGGATGACAACTCTATTGGAGAGAAAAGACAAACCCAATCACTTGGGGATATAACACCAAAGTGAACAAAGCAGGTAAACACCAGACGAAGAGGTCGCAGAGAGCTAAAATGCTATGCATATGATGCTTATATCATGCTTATGCTTATGCTGACAAAACAGACAAGAAGCGAAACTGGAGATGAAATAAACATCTCGACAAGGATACCTAGCCAAACTCATCAGATTGGATTATTACTGGGGATGGACCTGCTGGATTAGTAGTTCTGCTTCAAGATTACACTTTCTCTGGTGAGAAAGGAACTCTACTTGGTATAACATCATGACTTCACTAGGATTACCCTCATGAGCTTTATCTCTTCACTGGAGGGAAAAGATCCATTAGGAATTTTTCAAGATTAACTGAAGTAACAGCTTACCGGGGAGCTAATAAAAGATGTCACAAAGGCTGAGTAGTTATGCATAACTCATTTTCCCTAGATTACATGGTCTATTAGAAGAAAACGTCAAGAGGATTTTACAGAAAAATTGGCATACAAAAGGCTTCAGTATCTTCAAACTCTTGGAGAGATTCACGAATTTCGGCATAACTGCCCCAGATTAACGGCTTTTATAAAAAGGTCCTTGATCTTTGTGCTTTAGACTGATTGATCTGTGAAAGAGATGCCCCAGACTAATTGGCCCTTTAGAGATTTACCGAATCTCGACCTGACTGCCTCTGATTAACTGGCTGTGAGGATAAGTCATCAAAAGGATTTTACAGAAGAATTGGCATACCATATGCTTCAATATCTTCAAACTTTTGAAAAGAAATGAGCCTTGGCGTAACTGCCCCGGTTCAACTGTATTCATAATACAAAGTACTCAGACTGCGGTAGAAACAACTGGGGAACAAACTTGCCCCAGTATTCTGAACTTAAAATTCCTGCCCCTGATTCGATAACTCTTGGAATGGTGGATTGGTAAATCCCTCCACTTGGTTTCCCCTGACTGAGCTTCCTTTATCAAGTCAAATTCCCTAGCTGGCTGCATTTGTTGGGATTGCTTTGATATTGAATTGTCTTTGCAAATAAGTATTGTTCATTAAAAATTGGTCATTTTAATGCAAAATTCATGCAAGCTTTTGAAATAAAATTTTATTGACGAAACACACACGGTAAAATGATTAAATAAAAAACAAAGGTGGATCTAGTCATTTACAACATGATAGATGAAGTGATCAACACACGTAAATAGAAAAGATCATTAGGAGTCGGGTTAATCAACCTTGCTGTAGTATGCTTTCAAAACAACCTTACCTCAATTAGGTCTTTTAAGGGTTATAACGTGGCTTGGTTCACGATTTATGAAACAAAGGATAAAGACTCAAATTTTATTTGTCCCCCCCCCCCCCCCTCATCTTCGTGATGAACTCCAATCCTACACTCAGTTAACTCAAGCTATATATTCAGGTTCCTCTAGGTTAGGAATGAATTGATGATAGTTCACGATGATTCAGACACCTTTGTAGTCATTACTCCTTTGCAAAATTTGGTTGTCCTTTATTGTTGAGGTTTTGAGGCCTCTTCTTGTCTTTGCTTGAGGTTTTGAGACCTCTTCCTTTTTTGGTTGAGGTTTTGAGACCCTTTTTCCTTGTTTGAGGTTATGAGACCTCCTTTTGTCTTCACTGAGGTTTTGAGACCTCTTTTTCTCCTTTGTTGAGGTTTTGAGACCTCTTTTTGTCTTCTGAGGTTTTGAGACCTCTTCTTTTTGTTGTTGTACAAGTCCTTTTGCATAAGGTAAAGTCTTGGGCCTCCCATCTTTCTTGGCTTTTACCTTAAAAGGGACTCAGCTCATTCTTTGATTAAGGATTTCTTAACGATCCTTCCTTATTTATCTCTTCGGGAGCACTTGTACAATGTAACGCCCCGGTTTTGTTAGATTTATTTAATAGAGTAGATTTAATTGGTTTTGGTTTTATATTATTTTATTTTTGACTTTTATTTGACAATATGTTATTTTTCATCATTGTTTATGTTTTATCGCATTTTGAGAGCGTTTGCGAGATATTTGAGTGTAGGGGTATTTTGGTCGTTTGGGTAGTTAGATATTTTGTTATAAAAAGAAAGAAAAAGAGAGAAAAATAGTAAGAAAAGAGAAAGAAGAAGGAAAAGAGAAAAGGAGAAGAAGAGGAGAGAAAAGAAGAGAAAAGTGGAGAAATCGCGGGAACTCCGTTTCAATCGCGAATAATCGGGTAAGGGTGAGAAGTTTCAATTATATCTTGCTTGTGTATGTATATGTGTTGTTTGTTGTGATTGTTTTAGTTGTTTCTCGACTTTTTCTTATCGATTGAAATTAGGGACGATTTGTAGAAATCGATGTTTTCACGGATGAATTGATGAAATGTATGCCTAAATGTGTTCTAACATGTATTTTTGGGTCATCGGGGGTAATACTATCATATGGGATGAAGAATTGGATCATTTTGGGGTTCCAAATGCGTTTTTGAGAAATTCTGGTTCGTCCAGATTCGCCAGGCGAGTTGCTGGCGAGTTCGTTTCGCCAGGCATTCGCCAGGCGAATTTGCCTGGGACAGCAAAAACAGTATTTTAGTGTTTTGGCCATAACTTTTGAACCGTAAGTCCGTTTTGGTCCCCATTCGAAGCGTTAGAAAGCTTATGAAATGTTCTTGCTTTTAAAAATGGGTTGGAGGTCAGTAGATGATTTATTTAAGTCGTGATTTTAAAAAGGTGTTGGGTTGTCGGGTTTTTATATCGTTAAATGTGCGCAATTGTTGTGTTATCGTGTTATATGCTTTTGATATGTAACGTATAGCTTGTGTGTTGTTATGTAATGTGAATACATGTAATGAGATGTTGTGATACGGTGTTGTGATGCGATGTTGTGAGAATGTTGTTATTGTGCGGTAAATACATGGTTTGATGTGAAATTCAATGTGTGTTGTGTGGTGGCATTTATGGTTTGAAATGCATTGTTTGAATTGTTTGCAATGCATGAATGTGATGATGTTGAAGCATGTGACAAGTTGTTGTAATTGTTGTGGTTGTTGATTTGTTGCCTAAGGGCAAGAATATGCAATGTGTGGTATTTGATTATTTATGCATGATTATGGATGTGTATGTGGGTGCAATGTGAATGTCATGAGTCATTGTATGCCAAACATCATAATATGCATTGTTGAACGTCCTGAGTGGCGGTTTGATTCCAGAGGGAATCTGTTATATCATCGTGTGCCTCGAAAATATGAGGCGATGCCTGAGGACTGAAAGCGATGAATCTGCTATAACATCGTGTGCCTCGAAAATATGAGGCGATGCCTGAGGACCGAAAGCGATGGTTATAGACGATTGTGTGCTCCTTTGGAGACTTAAAGCAATCCTTAACGTCGTGTGCCTCGAAAATATGAGGCGATGCCTGAGGACCTAAAGCGACGGGTGAACATCGTAGGCTCGACGGGGTGTTACTTGAGATTCTCAGTAACGAGCGATGGTTCCAATAGTTCCTGAGTGAACTGATGATGAGACATGTGACATTGGAAGTCGGTACCGCATGGCATGTGCATAGAGTCGTGGTGTCGATCTATGTGCATTTGCATAAATCATGAATTAATTGTGCATGGAAATGTGATTGTGATTGATGAGATGAAATATGTGCAATTGTATTGAATGGTATATGTTTGATTGATTCTGTGATTATGTGTGGGAAATTGTGAAATCATTGAATATGTGTTTAGAATTATGATTGGATTGGTAAATTGACATGCATATGTGATAAATGCATTGGTTGTGAATAATATGTTTTATGCGTAGACATATGCTATGTGATGTGTGATGTGTTTCTATATGTGATGACTTGGTATGCCTTATGTGCAATTACGTGATTATGTTGGTGTAATTGTTATATGTTATGTGGTTGGATTGTTAGAAACATGTTATACGGCTGTGGCTTGCTATATGCATTGGCATGTGATGGGTGAGGTGAGAATAACGGTGTATGTGATATTTATGTGTTTTTGCATATTATTATGCAATCTTGGTTTAGTTATTATTTCTCACCCTTCTGCTGGAATATGCTTTTTATGGCATAGTGCAGATTGTCAGCTTTAGAGGCGTGGAGGCAAGTGGACGAGTTAGATCTTCGTTTGCTTAGGTCTTGGTGTCTGCTCTGATACGTAGCACGGGAGTCGGGGAACGTTTTGTTATATGTATATTTTGTTGAATATATTTTGTATTTATATTTTGATGTTATAAAACCATTTATTTGTAAAACAAGTTAGTTATGGATCTTTCCGCCTTATTCCATAATTGACCATCCTTTTGTAAGGAAAAGTTTCCCTTTGTGTTATGTATCAAAAATGTTGAGCAGGGATTATTTTCTTTCTTTAAAATGTGGCATTCCTGTTCCTGTCGGAAAAATAAATTTTTAGTTACTCTGATATTATTTATGTATTATTTATTCGCGATGGGAATTGGGGTGTTACATTAGTGGTATCAGAGTAGGTTGGTCCGTCCGACCAAGTTGTTGAGTCAGTTGGTGTGACAGTCGAATACTGTCGATGTTGTTTGTTCCTTAGTACGTGATATGTGTGTGAAACACTATCAGTGCTTTCTGGTTTTTCTAATCCTTTGTCTTCAGGTGTTAGAATGAGATAAGTGGGGGAGAAGCTGGAACTTCTCCAAGTTGCTTTAGGTGTGGAGCGTTGACTCAGTGTGTTATGAATTGCAAGAATTTAAGTGTGGTTGGGACAGTGTTGTTCCCGGTTTAAGAGGGGATGCGGAGGTAAGGTTTATGTCAACTAAGGATTTGTGCCTTAGGTAGTTTTGTGCGCAGGATGTAAGGAATGCTATTATAGTTGAGTAAAGACGGTTTATGCCCCATCATGATTGTCGGCTGTCTATTGACAAATTGAGGAACTGATCACCCTTAATCTCTTGTTGATAGTAGACGGAAATTATGTTGGATGGAATAGACGTGTCTTTCCAGCTTTGATAGTCGGTGTAATGAATTGTTGGGAATTTGAAATGTGTTGGTTTGGAAAAGTTGGATTTGGAGGGGTGGAAACCATGGAAATGCAGCAGAAATTCTGGTTCTGGTGTGATTCGCCAGGCGAATTGGGAATTCGCCAGGCGGATTAGGTCTCGCCAATAGTTCGCCAGGCGAGGTGCTGGCGAAGGGAGATTCGCCAGGCGAAATAGGAAGTCGTCAGGCGAAATCGGAAAGACAGAAATGTGTTAGCTACTGGAAGTTTGGGTTTTCAGAAAAATTAGGTTTCGCCGCTTGTTCGCCAGGCGAAGGGCTGGCGAAGAGGTATTCGCCAGGCGAAATCTTGACTCGCCAGGCGAATCTGGCTGTTTTCCAATAATTGACTTTCCTTCAAAAATTCATATCTTTTGACTCGGGTGTCCGATTTAAGCGTTCTTTATATCGATATGAAGCTATGAAAGTGTTCTATGCTATGGAAAGTGAAATTATTGTTAATGAGACGGATTGAAGGTTTTGGTATATTGGTCAAGTTGGAAGGTAACTGAGGGAGAATGATTGGGTATTATTAATGGTTGTTCTCCGAGAGTAAAGTGTGAACTCAAATTTGACGAAGGTGAAGATGTGAGGTTTGGAATCTGCTAAGTAAGTAGAAAAACTCTTAGGCGATGAAACCAAGGTGTTTGTTATATTTATGATAATAGTGTTCGGGAAATTGGCAGGAAGTTACAGTGATGAACCGTCAGTTGTGTATGGTTTTCGGATGTGTTTTTGAATTGAACATTAAGGCGTTGTCGTAGAGAGCTCCAGCTTTGTTAGTAACAACAGGGAATGATGATTGAATGGAATAACAAGTATGATTTGTATGATGGTATTGGTATTGAGACTATGGAAAGCGAAACTTAGAGTCCTGGAGAGGTGTGGAGTCTTTGGAATTTTAGACCATTAATGGAAATTTTGAGAAAACCTTAAGTGTGGATGTAATATTTAAGAGTTCCTTTGGGATGGTTGTTGCTACATGTTGGAATTTATGGAATTTGGACTGTTAAGAGAAGAAATTGTGTATGGATTACTGGCAATTGAATAAGGTAACGATTGAGAACAAGTGTCCACTTTCATGAACAGATAACTGGAATGGTTTGGTTGAGTTTGAGTGGAGTTGCAAGTGTTTGGAATGTTTGATAAGAATGGTGAATTGTGTGAGTTAAGGCTTTGATCGATTTTATGTGACTGGTTATGTTGGTTATCATCGGAATAGGTTGTTATTCACTCAATTAAGCTTGTATGTAAGTCTGGACAAGTTTGGATGAGGGCTGGTTTGGTTGGACATTACAACGTGCAGTGATGTTGTTCGGTGATAGTAATGCGCCCGTAATGTTTGTGGAGTATATGAATCATATCTTCCATATTTATTTGGATAAGTTCTTAATGGTTTTGATTGAGGATATTCGAATTTGTTATAAACTCAGTGGAAGAACATGTGAAGTGTTTGAGATTTGAATTACAAGTGTTAAAAGAGACGAAGTTTTATGCTAAGTTATTCAAGTGAGAATTTTGGTTGAAAAGGTTAGTTTTCTTGGATATGTTATTTCAGGTAATGGTATGGTTACGGATCCATCGGAAGTAGATGCAGTTCTACAATGAGAGGTTCCGAAGTTGGTTAAGGAGAGTAGAAGCTTTTGGGCTCAGTTGGTTGTTACAGAAGGCTATGGAAGACTTTGCTAAGTTCGTACGTTTGTTATCTCAGTTGACTTGCAAAGGGTGAGTCGTTTGTTTTGGAGGTTCGTTGTGAGTACGTTTTTGTGAGCTGAAGTAGAAGTTGTCTATGGCTCCAGTTTTGATTCGGTGGAATCCTAATAAACCGTTTGTGAGGTATTGTGATGCGTCTTTGATGAGTTTAGTCAGTGTGTTAATGCAAGAGGGTAAAGTCGTGGCTTATGCTTTACGACAATTGAGGATTTATGAAAAGATCTATGCTATTTTGGATTTGGAATTGGTTGCAGTTGTATTGTGTTGAAGTATTTAGAGGTATTATTTTTATGGTTCTCGGCTTGAAGTGTTTGGTAATCGCAAGAGTTTAGAGTGCTTGTTTGGTCTGAAGGAATAGAGTATGAGACGACAAAGAGGGTTAGAATTCGTGACGAGTTATGAATTTGGCTTGGATTATCCTTCGGGAGAAGCTAAGGTTGTGCTTGATGAGTTAAGTAGAAAGTTTTTATGCATGTCTGCTTTGATGGTCAGAGAATTAGAATTATTTGAGCAGTTCCGAGACTTGTGTCTGGGGTGTGAGGTAACACAGTAGAGTGTGAGGTTGGGTATATTAACAGTGAACAGTGATTTTGGTGAATATGAGGAAGAGTTAGACTTTGGACGTGAGAGTGGCAGTTTTGATGGTTGTGAGTAATCAGAGTGCGCAGTGGAAGCGTGAGGTGGCACATTTTGTATTTACGTGTGGGACTTGTAAGAGTTCACAGGTTGAACATTGAGAGCATGTAGGAATGGTGAGACTATTGGACGTTTCAGAATGGAAGTGTTAGGTGGAAGGTTTGAATATTATTCATGGGCTACTATGTAAATGGATGTTTTGATTGTATGTTCGATTGGTGAATTGTAGCATTGTTGTAGTATGGTTGTGTGACAAAGATGTTGGTGTTCTGGTTTTGTTGATGTTGTTGAGACCTTGTGGTGTCATGGAACTTTATGTTCTTGTTTGTGTTGTGCCTCGTTTCCATGGTGATGGTTCGAGTGTGTGTAGCTAATTCCTGTGTGGGGAATTAGGGGAGTGTTACCTAGGGTAGGGTAACAATCTTGTTGTGTTTCGGTTCTAGAGTGAACCTGTGTGTTGGTATCTTGGCTTTTCTTTGAGTTGTGAGTTTGTCGTCAAGTGCATTATATGGGCTTTGCATCTTGTCGTGGTTGCTGTCATCGTTGTCGTGTCGTTGTTGTATCTGCTGTTAGCAAGGTGGTTTGTCAGTTTGTGGTATTCGTGGTGTGCCTTTTGTTGGCATGTTGGTTCGTTAGTCGGATGCGAGAGTCGTATCCGGAGTTGTTCGTATCTGTTAGATTTTCGAGGACGAAAATGTCTAAGTGGGGGAGTATTGTAACGCCCCGGTTTTGTTAGATTTATTTAATAGAGTAGATTTAATTGGTTTTGGTTTTATATTATTTTATTTTTGACTTTTATTTGACAATATGTTATTTTTCATCATTGTTTATGTTTTATCGCATTTTGAGAGCGTTTGCGAGATATTTGAGTGTAGGGGTATTTTGGTCGTTTGGGTAGTTAGATATTTTGTTATAAAAAGAAAGAAAAAGAGAGAAAAATAGTAAGAAAAGAGAAAGAAGAAGGAAAAGAGAAAAGGAGAAGAAGAGGAGAGAAAAGAAGAGAAAAGTGGAGAAATCGCGGGAACTCCGTTTCAATCGCGAATAATCGGGTAAGGGTGAGAAGTTTCAATTATATCTTACTTGTGTATGTATATGTGTTGTTTGTTGTGATTGTTTTAGTTGTTTCTCGACTTTTTCTTATCGATTGAAATTAGGGACGATTTGTAGAAATCGATGTTTTCACGGATGAATTGATGAAATGTATGCCTAAATGTGTTCTAACATGTATTTTTGGGTCATTGGGGGTAATACTATCATATGGGATGAAGAATTGGATCATTTTGGGGTTCCAAATGCGTTTTTGAGAAATTCTGGTTCGTCCAGATTCGCCAGGCGAGTTGCTGGCGAGTTCGTTTCGCCAGGCATTCGCCAGACGAATTTGCCTGGGACAGCAAAAACAGTATTTTAGTGTTTTGGCCATAACTTTTGAACCGTAAGTCCGTTTTGGTCCCCGTTCGAAGCGTTAGAAAGCTTATGAAATGTTCTTGCTTTTAAAAATGGGTTGGAGGTCAGTAGATGATTTATTTAAGTCGTGATTTTAAAAATGTGTTGGGTTGTCGGGTTTTTATATCGTTAAATGTGCGCAATTGTTGTGTTATCGTGTTATATGCTTTTGATATGTAACGTATAGCTTGTGTGTTGTTATGTAATGTGAATACATGTAATGAGATGTTGTGATACGGTGTTGTGATGCGATGTTGTGAGAATGTTGTTATTGTGCGGTAAATACATGGTTTGATGTGAAATTCAATGTGTGTTGTGTGGTGGCATTTATGGTTTGAAATGCATTGTTTGAATTGTTTGCAATGCATGAATGTGATGATGTTGAAGCATGTGACAAGTTGTTGTAATTGTTGTGGTTGTTGATTTGTGGCCTAAGGGCAAGAATATGCAATGTGTGGTATTTGATTATTTATGCATGATTATGGATGTGTATGTGGGTGCAATGTGAATGTCATGAGTCATTGTATGCCAAACATCATAATATGCATTGTTGAACGTCCTGAGTGGCGGTTTGATTCCAGAGGGAATCTGTTATATCATCGTGTGCCTCGAAAATATGAGGCGATGCCTGAGGACTGAAAGCGATGAATCTGCTATAACATCGTGTGCCTCGAAAATATGAGGCGATGCCTGAGGACCGAAAGCGATGGTTATAGACGATTGCGTGCTCCTTTGGAGACTTAAAGCAATCCTTAACGTCGTGTGCCTCGAAAATATGAGGCGATGCCTGAGGACCTAAACCGACGGGTGAACATCGTAGGCCCGACGGGGTGTTACTTGAGATTCTCAGTAACGAGCGATGGTTCCAATAGTTCCTGAGTGAACTGATGATGAGACATGTGACATTGGAAGTCGGTACCGCATGGCATGTGCATAGAGTCGTGGTGTCGATCTATGTGCATTTGCATAAATCATGAATTAATTGTGCATGGAAATGTGATTGTGATTGATGAGATGAAATATGTGCAATTGTATTGAATGATATACGTTTGATTGATTCTGTGATTATGTGTGGGAAATTGTGAAATCATTGAATATGTGTTTAGAATTATGATTGGATTGGTAAATTGACATGCATATGTGATAAATGCATTGGTTGTGAATAATATGTTTTATGCGTAGACATATGCTATGTGATGTGTGATGTGTTTCTATATGTGATGACTTGGTATGCCTTATGTGCAATTACGTGATTATGTTGGTGTAATTGTTATATGTTATGTGGTTGGATTGTTAGAAACATGTTATACGGCTGTGGCTTGCTATATGCATTGGTATGTGATGGGTGAGGTGAGAATAACGGTGTATGTGATATTTATGTGTTTTTGCATATTATTATGCAATCTTGGTTTAGTTATTATTTCTCACCCTTCTGCTGGAATATGCTTTTTATGGCATAGTGCAGATTGTCAGCTTTAGAGGCGTGGAGGCAAGTGGACGAGTTAGATCTTCGTTTGCTTAGGTCTTGGTGTCTGCTCTGATACGTAGCACGGGAGTCGGGGAACGTTTTGTTATATGTATATTTTGTTGAATATATTTTGTATTTATATTTTGATGTTATAAAACCATTTATTTGTAAAACAAGTCAGTTATGGATCTTTCTGCTTTATTCCATAATTGACCATCCTTTTGTAAGGAAAAGTTTCCCTTTGTGTTATGTATCAAAAATGTTGAGCAGGGATTATTTTCTTTCTTTAAAATGTGGCATTCCTGTTCCTGTCGGAAAAATAAATTTTTAGTTACTCTGATATTATTTATGTATTATTTATTCGCGATGGGAATTGGGGTGTTACATACAACATTTTACTCATTTGATTTGAGAGAGCTGACTGGTGTCTTCCATGAAGCACTTTCGTTCAAATGCATAACCAAGTTAAACTGAGAACTACCCACCCCAAATTTAAGATTTAAGGGTTTTTTTGTGTAAGAAAAGAAAAATCCTACTTCTTGGCTCGAAGGGTTAACAAGGGATTATCTTCCTTATTTCTCCAGTGTTTAGGAATTGAAATAATGCCTTACATCCTCGGCAAGGTTTAATCGAAAGCATACCACATCAATTATGGATAATATTTTCATCATCCTCCCCGATCTCTGCTTAACAACAATTTTGATAAGTGGAATGAAACAAGATAAGGATATATATTTTTTGTTTTCATGAACATATAAGTAGATGAGTGAAACGAATGGACTTAATCAAAAGGTGCACAATCATTTCATTAATCTTGCCAATTTGAAAGTACAACAAAGCTTATAAGCAAAAACAAATTCAATGCAAAGGAAATACAATTAAAAATGCTGAAATGAACAAAATACAGCCAGCTTTGGCGAATTGATTTCAGAAGATTTCAGTTTCCGGGCCCAAGCGGGGGAATAATTTCATCATTGATCACTTGTTCTTTGTGATATAGAACCCTGAGAGGCCTCGCAAGTCCTTTGCCTCTTGCTTCAGAAGTCGAGACATTGACATTTGATGTACCTTCCTGAGGTTGCAGTGTATTCAGCAGGCTTATCAGTCTTACTTTGAACTCTTTGCACTCTTTAATAAGATGCCCCATTGTCCCATTATGGAATTTACATTCAGTCTCCGAATGATCTTCTTTGAAGATCAATTCCTGGTCATAAATCATCTTTTGCACAGTTGATTCTAAGGCTCGGCAACCATCTAGGTTATGCCCTTCGGCTCCCTTGTGGAACTCACAATTCAGGCTTGGATTGTGCCAAGGTTCTAGCACAGGATTGAGAAGTCGGGGAGTTACCAACTTGTTCTGTATCAATAGTGGGAAGATTTTGCTCAACGGCACGGAAATAGGCTCGAAGTTGACAGGGTACTTTTTCTTGTTTTGGTCTTGAGAGCCTTGAGGAGAAACAATCGTCCCCTTGGTAGACACCTGATGACTATGATATTCTGGTGTAAGACTGATAACTCGAAAATGTATCGTATATTCGACTTGACTTGCATGAATTTTAGTTGCAATTTTTATTAATTTCTTTGATTTATGTTTTATTATGCAAGTATTTAAGCTTATTTCCAGGTATTTCATCTAGACCAACTTGTATGAGAAAAGAAGAGAAAAGAAGAAAGAATAGGAAAGAAGGAGAATAAAAAAAGACAGATGACAGAAAAATAGAAAACTTCACTCAATTAGTGTGGCGACCGTCATAAAGCATGTGGCGACCGTAACGCCTTCTAAAGTGTGACCCTCGTCACAAGGCGTATGGCGACCGGCATGGCTTGGTTTTATCAGAATATTTCAATGACGTTCCTTATTTCTCTCCACGCATGGTCTTGTAACCACCCACTACAGCACTACTGGGAAGGTTTTCTCCCACTTTCTCCATGACTCACACATGATCTTCGGGAGTTACCAGACACATTGTTACTCTATATATAGTAGTTTTCTTTACATTTTGAGGGATCCAAGTTTTGTGCGCGAAAGTGCTGTTCGTAGTTTTAGGCAGAAAATTATAATTGTAGAAGGAGTATTTTCTCACATTGAGGAATTACTCCCTCATTAGTTTTTAGGCCTGTAATCTGTGTAACTGCTTGGATCAACAATCTTGCCATCATTTTATTGAAGTTATTTCCAGTTCCGTTTACTTCAAGTCTCTATTTATTTTCTCGTATTTACAGGTTCTTTATTTTATCGCTTTATTATTATTATTATTATTATTATTATTATTGTTATTGCATTTCATAATTGTTTAAGCATGTTGTCATTGATTATATTTACCATGTTTATGTCGTTTTCATTTAATTCCATGTTCGGCTAAATAGTTTAGAGTCCGGTATGTGAGGACCATCGTTCCGACGAGACTCGGTAATGAAATTGGCGTTAACTTGTAATAAATTCAGTTTTGGTCTTTGTTTCCAAGTTTAATTTAAATAGCTTTGTCACGAGAGTGAGGGGTTATTTAACAGTGTTTCGTCACGAGAGTGAGAAGCAAGTAAAGGTTAGAGCCGACACTGCGAGAGCGTGGGGGTCGAACCGGATAGTGAAAACTAGACATTGATCCTAAAAACAGCGAGAGCACTTTAGGTATCGATTAGGATCTAATTGATTTTCAAAATATGTTTTCTAATTAAAATGGGCGAGCGAGAGCAAAATCATATGGTTAGGAGATGTGGCTTTAGTCAATAACGCGAGAGCGTGAGGCGGAGTCTTTGGATCAATATTTTCTACGGAATGTAAGTAAATTAACGCCAACCAATTACAGAGCGCCCGAGGTACACGGAATCCACATTTCGGTCTCTCTTTTCTGTTATATTTTCTTAGTCTTATTTTAGTTTTAGTCTTAGTTTCCCCTTTTATCTAATATCATTGGCCTTAGCTTTACAAAGCGACGATAGATTACAGTAGGTTAACATTGGTCTCTGTGGGTTCGATAATCTTTTATATTACTTTGATATTTTCATGCACTTGCGGACGCATCAAGTTTTTGGCGCCGTTTCCGGGGACCAACAGTCAATATTGTTATTCCGTTGTTGCACCGTATAGACTAAGGCACTCATTACTATGTATCACCCAAATTTTTTCTACAATCACCACTCCCAGTATTTCGAGGATTTGCAAGAATCCCAAAATTCCAACCTTGAAATACAAATGGAGAATTTCAATGCATCAATAACTCATTCTCACCCAAATTGCCTCTGCAACTACCAATCCCAACATTTTGAGGAGTCGCAAGAATCTCATAATTCCAACCTAGAAATATTAATGCAAGATTCCAATGCGACATTGACTCACTCCCAATATCTCGAGGAACCGCACCCAAATTTCCTCTACGATTACCACTCCCAATGTTTTGAGGAACCACATGAATCCGTTAATTCCAACCTCGAAACATTAATGGAGGATTTCATTCAAACAACAACTAATTCGAGGCTAGAATCCATGATGGAACACTTTGTGGAGACACAAACTCTCCAGAATGAAGAACTTAGAAAACAACATCTCGATACTTATGAAACCCTTAGGCAGATAAACACCATGGTCGAGTCCCTTGCGGCTCACACTGAGGCATTGGAGACTCAAATCTCCCTGCTTGCACAGACACCTATAGGACCCTACCCTGAGGAGCATGTGGATGTTGTAACAACCATTAATGAAAAACAAATCGAGAATACTGAGGAGAGTGATAATGAATTTGAGGAGAGTTCTGGTGAGAAGAGATTAGAGATTGAGAAAAATCCATCGACACCATCCGAAAGGGAGGTTGTCGAAGAAGTAGCGAAGGAAGCACCTAATGTCGTTCCTCCTCCATATACCCCACCAATTCCTTTCTCGCAAAGGTTTGTGGAAGCTAAGGTAGAATCCCAATCCAAAACGTATGCGGAGGTATTGGAAAATATCCACACCGATGCATCTTTGTTTGAGGTCACGCATAAAAAGAGAAAATTCGAGGACCATGAAACTAGGGATATCATTACTGCTAAGAGGGTAAGTTTAAACTTTGAGATGATGGATGAAATAACTAAGCCCAAACTTGAAAAGCTAATACTTAGGATAGATCTAGAACCACCACCACAAGTTCAAAAGAACGAACCACCCCACAGAAGGAAGAAAAGAAAAGGTGAGGGATATGTGAGATGGCTTGATAAGTGGCCATGGAAACCGAAGGTTAACACTCCAAACCGTCGAGCTATCGACGTTAAACAGAGCCCTGCGTGGGAGGCAACCCACGAGCTTTTAATTTAATGTTTTACTTTTATTGTTTGTGTTTGCAGAAAATAAAGAATTGTATCGCTTGTCACATCTCAACTGCATTTAGGCGAAAAGTCTCTAGATGACAATCCCTTAAGATGAGTTGGTGCCCACGGACATTCCTACGAATGTCGCTGCTGCTGGTGACACCAATGATGAGTATGATAGGAGAGGGCATATCTCTCCCGTTCGTAACACACCTTCTCCTTGTCCTTTCGCATGATCAGGTTCCACCTGCACACACCGCACCATATTTTTCTAACATTTTTTGCAGGTACTTCCGTCGGAAACAGGTAGTATGATGAGCGGCTTCTGTAAAGTGAAGTTTCAGAAAAACCAGATAACTTGTAGTATAAGACACCGGAGTAGAAGTGGCCAGCGAAGACAGGGACAACAAGGGAAGAATCAGCGCGAATTTGGCTGTGGTAGCACACAATGGAATTCATATGGCTTCTATCTTTCCTTTACCACCTTTTATCAAAACATTGAGGACAATGTTTGGTTTAAGTGTGGGGGAGGAACTTTACCGCTTTCATTTAACCACTTTCTAGTTATATTTACTGTTTTCTAGCATGATTTTAAAAAAAAAATTATGTTTTAATGTTTCGTGCGTTTGTGCATGTGCTGTCGAGTCTTTATGCGTGATTTTATGTTGTTTATTGATCTCCCCATTCTCTTTAGCCATACCGAATATTTTGAAAAATTTTGAGTTAAAAATAGTGTTTCTTTTGAAAATCTTAGGTTACAAACGAAATTGAGGTTGAATTGTGAGACTTGGGAGAATTTCGCAAGATCGGTATCGTTCTAACACCGTGAGCCTCCCAATTATGGAAATCAATTTGGGTACTTGTTATGCCGTAGCCTTAAGTTCTCACCCCTTTAGTAGTCCCTAAGTAGTTTATTTAGCAGTCAGCACCATCCTAAGCACGCGCTAAGTAGGAAGCCGATGCAAATAAGTGTATGATCTCAGGCTAAAAAGGTAAATTAAGAAAAAAAATGAATGAATGAAAAGAAATGTTCCTTCTAAGTTAGGTGATCCTCACCCGATCATTTAGCCCAACGGTGCAAACTTCTTTATTCTATTGATATTTAAGCCAATGTGCAAAAAGAAAAAAAATGATGATAATGAGATCATAGTCACTAACAGGCTATCCTACCATGAGTGTGAAAGGATAACGGGCTTAATGTGATTGTGCCAGAATGAAAAGGGATAAAAGAAGGATGAGTGAGTTAGGCTTAGGTATAATTACATGATTCAGATTGGTTTGTATAGGAGGGAGGTTGATGAACGCCAAAGCGGAATTGTGTTGTTACGATGTCCTTAGAGTGTGAGCAAGTACTTATCGACACAAACTTAACCAAAGTAGAGTTGGTAGCCTAGGATGAGTATCCGTATTCATTATTTTTCTCGCGAGTCATGGTTTGCTTGAGGACAAGCAAAGGTTTAAGTGTGGGGGAGTTTGATAACTCGAAAATGTATCGTATATTCGACTTAACTTGCATGAATTTTAGTTGCGATTTTTATTAATTTCTTTGATTTATGTTTTATTATGCAAGTATTTAAGCTTATTTCCAGGTATTTCATCTAGACCAACTTGTATGAGAAAAGAAGAGAAAAGAAGAAAGAATGGGAAAGAAGGAGAAGAAAAGAAGACAGGTGACAGAAAAATAGAAAACTGCTATCAATTAGTGTGGCGACCGTCACAAATCATGTGGCGACCGTAACGACTTCTAAAGTGTGACCCTCGTCACAAGGCGTATGGCGACCGGCATGTGTAATACCCCAAATTTTGACCACTTAGATTTCCCATCATTGTGAAAATCATCATCACAATATGGATGAACCATCATGCTTCATCAGTCTCCCCAAAGATGGGTGAGCATCCAATACAATCAAAATTAGGGTTTCAAGCCCTCTCTGAGTGCTTAGACAAAGGATCAATCAAGAAATGACATGATCTTCAACTTGTCTAATCTCTTAAATATCCACAATGGATCAAAAAGGACTCCCACTTCAAGGATTAAGCACAAGGCTGCTCCCTTCTAGGTGGATCAAGTCTCAAGATCGACAGTGTCACCAAATTAGGGTTTTGGTCGACCAGGGCCTCCAGATGGAAATTTTCATCTGGGCACAAGGCAATGATCCAAAACATGACCTAATATACTTCATGGAACCTCATGAACCCATGCATCAAGTCAATTTTGCCTCAGGGGATGAATTCATCAAAAATCAGGAATTAGGGTTTCTTGACCTAATTCACCCCTAAGTTGACTTTTGGGACAAATCATGAGACAAGACCTCAAGACATGATTTGAGGGTCTCTAATATACCATATTGATCCATTTGGAACCATGGATTGATCCAAGAAGCTTGAGCAACAAGTCTCAATTTCATCTGCACCACAATTAGGGTTTTAAGAGAAAAGTCAACTGTAACTTTGACTTTTGACCAGGACATGCTCCCAAACCCTAATACATGATTGAATATACCCTATGACACCCATGGAACATGTCTATAAAGTTTGATTTAGGTCAAGGACATGATTTCCTGAAGAATTGCACAGTTTGGAATTCATCTGATAAAAAGTCAACTGTGCACAAAAGTCAACTTTGACTTTTTGAGATTTTTCACCAAAATGGATTTTTAACTCTAAAATGGTGTTAATGTATGATTTGAATCATCATTCATCAAGAAAAATCAAGAAAAGTGAGATAACTTGTAAAAGGGGTAACCATAAAACTTAGAAATTTTTCTAAGTTAAAAATAAAGTGGCAAAGGTACCAACTTTGGAGGACCATAACTCCTAAACCACAAGGCCATTTTTTCTCATCCAAAGATGGATTTTTAGCCCTCATTATCACCTACAAAAACTTCAACTACAAGTCATTCCAATTCATTAAGGATTTTGAGTTATGGAGTGATCAAAGTGGCTGAAAAGTGAAAATGTCACTTTTTCCAACACTTAGTGAAATTTTCACTAAGTCAGATTCTGCCTCACTTTTTGCCAAATGTAGGGGGATTTTTCACTTGGAATCAAAAGAGATCAAAACCAAACTTGTTCAAACAGTTGTTGTATCATGTAAGAGCTTTCCAAAATGGCCAAGAACATTGCCAAATTCAACCTACACCATGAGATACAACATTGCCAAGTTGCCTTGCTGAAATCTGTCAAGGCAAGGCAGAATTTGCAACTTTGGTCGATTTGCCAAAATCAGCCAAATTCAATTGCTCCTATCCACTTGGACACCTCAGAGGATTGAATCTAAAGGGGACAATCACTGAGTCAAGCCTCCAAAGTCCATAGAACAAGAAATAGCATGTTGAACCTAGAATGGCCAAAATAGGGACAAGACTTCAAATTTGGAATGAGGCATTCAATGAAACCATCAAGGTGGCATAGACTGAGCCATTCTCATCTGAAATCAGTCAAGACTTATCCAAGACCAAGGGGACCAAAGCTCTGTGCCCTAACCTCTAGTCAATGGCTAGAGGAGACTTGGATTTTCATTTGCCAACATTGGCCAAACCTACTTACCAGCTGCCATGCACTATTCCTTGCAAAACAAACTTGCTCTACTATAAATAGAGCTCAATTGTGGTCAGTTTGAGTACACCAAAGCCATCTAACAGATGCTTTCCTCAAAATCTCTTCTTTCACTCCAATTTTGCCTTCTAAGGCAAGTCACTATCGGGTTTTGAGTTTGAGAGCAATTCCAATCAAACCAATCACTCACACACCTCACATACATCACATATGAGCTGATCAAACACTTAGATTACTTCTGAAACATCAATTTCATGAAATCACCAGCTGGTTGCTCAAGGTTTTAACCAAAGTGCAGCTGAGGTACCACAAAATGATCCAGCCAATTTCAATCAAGTCCAACCATCCAAACACAATCCATAGGGTGTACGGAAGCTGTTCAGATCATCACCACTCATCTGTAACACCTCCAAATCAAAAATCACTTTGAACTTGCTGTCACGACTTGGAGGTAAGCACATACTTGGTCATCTCTCAATCTATGCATATTTCCTCGCACAATAATTGGGCCATATGTTCATAATCATGCATGGAATGTTTTCCCTCAATTAATTGCATTGTTTGAATCGTGTATCAAAAATCCTAGCCTTCATGCAGAAATTAGGGTTCTTGAGGTCTCTTCGTGATTTCTTGTTGTATGTTTAATTTAAATGAAATTAAAGTACATAGACATGATCGTGAGGTTGAGGCGAGCATAATGATATGTGGATTGCATGATATGATTACGTATTCATGGAGATTGGATAGAAAATGCAAATCTGAGAAACCAAGAACACCCGCGTGTTCTTCAGCTGTTCTTGGCGCCATTTTTAGAAATTCAAATATTTGAATTTTGTGATTTTGTTTAATTGATTCAAAAATTAATTTCTCTCTGAGTTTTAATGATTTTGAGTTGATTCTTTTTTTAATAATTCACAAAAATGTTAAAATATTTTATTTTCCCAAAAAATCCCAAAAATATTATTTATTTCATATAATTGATATTTTTGCAAAGAATTAATATTTTAATTGTTTTTGACATTTTAAATATTTTTTCTACATTGATTTTGCAACTTTTAATGCTTTCTAATTATATTGTAGGTCAATACTTAATTTTTGAAGCATTAATCCAAGATCACAATTTGTTTTCCATGTGTTAAACAATTTTTGATTATTTTAATTGAATTTTTATTCAATTAAATACATTTTGAAAACAAATTAGGGTTTTGGATTAATTCAACCCTCATAAATCACTTTCAAAACACTTTGGGCCTCTTGAGAGAGTGTAAGACCCATCCCCCCTTGTACAAAAACTTTTTGGGCCTCACTCATTGTATAAGTCCCTCTGTACAAGTAAACGGCGCGATCGTCGCCCATTTAAAAATAAAAAAATCATTTGGGCCTCTCCTTGAGCTATAAGACCCATTCAAAACACTTTGGGCCTCTATTAGAGTGTAAGACCCAATCCCCCTTGTACAAAAACATTTTGGGCCTCACTCATTGTATAAGTCCCTCTGTACAAGTAAACGGCGCGATCGTCGCCCGTTTAAAAATAAAAATCATCTGGGCCTCTCCTTGAGCTATAAGACCCATTCAAAACACTTTGGGCCTCTATTAGAGTGTAAGACCCAATCCCCCTTTTAACCAAAACATTTTGGGCCTCACTTATTGTATAAGTCCCTCTGCGTTAAAAGAAAACCTCGGCGCGATCGCCAGTTTTAAACGAAAAATCATTTGGGCCTACCCTCGTGTTATAAGCCCCACTCTTTTCTTTAAACCTTTTTTGGGCCTCTTGAGAGAGTGTAAGACCCATCCCTTTGTACAGAAAACCATTTTGGGCCCCAGTCACTTGTATAAGTCCCTCTGTACAAATTCAAACAGTGCGCTCACTGATAAAACCCTGGGCCTCTCCTTGAGCTGTAAGCCCCAAATCTTTCTTTTTCAAAGCACTTTCTCCTTTGATTTTGAATATACTGTTGTTTTCAATCTTTCTTTGTTGAACAACTAACCAAACAGCATGGAAGCACTACAACCGAGTAAGTGGTTATCGCTTTCATTTACTGCTTTCATATTATAAACTGTATTGTGGGGCTGCTCACTGTAAGTCTCCTTTCATAAACTCATATCTACTGTGTAATAATAGTATAGATATTTCGAGTTTCCCCGGCAACTACGTCTAGAACTAGGTGACGCCGTTTCATTTATTCGTAGAAATAGACGCCTAGATCCCCAATAGGAGCACCAGATACAGTCTTCTCTTCGGCTGTCCTCCTTAGGAATCGTCAAGAAGCTCTACTCCCCAAGATGAATGTATTCTCCGTGAATGGCATCTTTGAGTTTCTTCCAAATTCTCGAACTTTCCTGACTTGATCTATTCCTTGTGAATAACTTGCCTTGAATGTCTCGGGGTTTGGGTACCCACTACGGTCATAATCTTGGACCTTAACTAAGGAACCCTCTTCAAAAGCTAAAAGTCGCTGGATAGTAAACCTCGCACGTTTACCAGTGGTTTTTATCTTTAAAAGAGTTATCTCTCCTAATGGAAAGGAGATGATAGACCCACGGGCTTATTAAAAGCATCGGCCTCCTCTTGGGCATTATTCAAGGACACTACGGCTTCTTAGAAGTATTCACAGCCTCCTCTTAGGCTTCGTATAATGATCTCTTCCTTCGGGAATGATAGCCTTCTCTTGGGCTTCGTACAAGGACCTGTCAGCTTCTTAAAAGTTTCCAGCCTCCTCTTGGGCTTCGTACAAATTGTCCCGAAGACCTCCTAGAGGTATAGGAACAGAACCTAGTCATCTTCATAGAACAGTCCTTTCGTAAAGTCTACTACTATTTCTCAAAGCATAGTACAAAAGAAAAAAACTCTAGACTTGGACAGTCTAACTTCCTTGAGTCTCAAAGACATTCTCAAGTGACCCCTTCGTTAAATAGGAAGGAAACCCGCAGACTCGGACAGTCTCAATACCCTTTGGATTTCCCGTTTCCTCAAAGAGAAGGAAATATCCCTGATCCTCAAATCAAATCCCTGAGTACAGTGTTGCTCATATAAGAACTGATTTTCTCTTTTAAAATCAGTATATTGGATCTGTCACTCAACTGAAACAAACCTTTAGCCTCCATCTCGGGCTTCGTACAAGATACAAAAACACTCTCTTGTTGAGTATAAAAGATTCTCCTGTTGAGTCAACCCTTTTTGCCTCTCTCTCGGGCTTTGTACGAGACACACAAAGACTCCCTCGTTGAGTCAAACAAACTTTTAGCCTCTATCCCGGGCTTCGTACGAGACACAAAGACTCCCTCGTAAAGTCAAACAAATAATAGCCTCTATCTCGGGCTTTATACGAGATACCAAAAGACTCCATCGTCTGGTCAAAATATTTTAGCCTCTCTCTCGGGCTTTGTACGAGACACAAAATAGCCTCCTCTTAGGCTTTGTATAATGATTTTCCTAGCGGAAATTAGCCTCCTCTTAGGCTTTGTATAAGAAAACCACTGGTTGATCCAATCAACCTTTTAGCATCAAAGTTGTGCCTCGTTCACAGTACACAAACATCAACAACTCATTTCCTTTCATCTAATCGCTGTAAGCGGCAAGCCTCTGGATCATCTATATCCATGCCACTGTCCCTCTTTTAGCATGAGAAATTCCTAAGGAAAGATGGCATTGCTCTACACTGAGTTAAAGTCTTCTCCTTCAGGTTAAAACCCTTTCTTCGGAAATTATGGCATTGCTCGGATCCGCGTATCCTAGTTAAAGTAATTCTCCTTCCCCCTCTTTAGAGATGACAAATTCTCTCTAAAGTCGAGGTCTTTCAGCTTCACGTCTTGGGCTTTGAACAAGACACAAATAGACCTTTCAGCTTCACATCTTGGTCTTTGAACAAGATACAAACCACCTTTCGCTTCACGTCTTGGGCTTTAAACAAGACACCAAAAACACCCATTTCCTCCCATAGAATAGGAGGAACTACGAACGCTCTGATTTCCCTGTTTCGGTAAACGGGAATACGTAGGCATAAGATCGAAAGAAAAGATCTTAGTGAGCGCAATCAACAAAAAAACCAAATCCCATATCTCCATCAATTAAAAGCAGTAATTCAAAAGCATCAGTCCTAACATCCTAATCCTTGCTCCCCGCCAGAAACCTTCTGCCCAGGAAAAAAAGAAAGAAAACCGTATTGGTGAAAATACAAATAACCAGTACAAAGGCCCCCCACATTGATAGCATTCGTAACCTAACAGACCGCTGTTTAAACTCAGTATGCAAAGCAGGGTTAATTGGAGACATCTATTTCCCTTCCTTAGTCAGCTCACAATAGGATAAAAAATGAATCGACCTGTAATTTAAGCTCAAACCGCAGAGGGCGACCAGCGCTTAAGAACCGTGTCCAAAATCGCTCGCTACAGGAAAAGTGGCGCCCACCGTGGGGCCGGTCTTTGTCAAACTCGGTCTTCCTTCTCTTCACTTGTGTGAATACCACAGATTGGGGTTTCCGCCGGGGAACCCATTTTCTGTCAGGAACTTAGGATTCTTAGCTTTAAAAGTCTAGGATGTTTAGGACAAATATATATACTGCTTTTCCTAATTGCTATACGTGTTTATTTTTCTGCTAATGGGAATGCGTGTGATGCCGCATGTGGTGAGAATGAGTATACACCTAGAAAAGCCAACCCTTTCGTAGTGCGGAAGCTACCGGAAATAGCTGTTACGCGATACTACCCTCATTTGAGGCTGGTGATCTATTCTCGGTGAATATCACTTACTCTAAGATTGCACACAACTCGCTGGCGATCCGCTTGTTGTCTGCCTTCCTGGGAGGAGCTGATGATAATGAGTACAGGTACAAAAATCACCCTAGTATAAACCTTTGGGGATGGGTAGAGCCTTGACTTCATGACAACGACCCTTTGACCCCATGTTTTTTCTATGTTTTTGTGTGCTGCATTCATGCATTCATTTAAAAAAACATTAAAACATTCAAAAAACTTTCTCTTCTAGTCTCTCTATTTTTCAAATTAAACTAAGACTGTGATTGCAAATATCAGAGAAAAGGATTACGCTAATGGATTTCGGTAGAAGGAGAACTCGCCAGTATACCTTCAAGGTTCCAAAACTAGGGGATTTGAGAAGGTTAGCAAGGATGATCGTTAACCCAGAGGCTTTTAGAGCCAAGCACGGTGGTTTGCTACCACTGTTAAGAGTCCATGTGATTAAGGGGATCATGGACGCACTCATTCAGTTCTACGATCCGGTTTATCACTGTTTCACATTCCCGGATTACCAGCTAGCACCAACGCTGGAGGAGTACTCTCATCTGGCTGATTTACATATCACTGATCGAGCTCCGTTTTCTGGACTGGAAGAAATTCCAAAGAATCAGACTATTGCAATAGCAATTCATTTGGACGAGTCTGAGGTCAGGACTCACATGACCACTAAGGGTGGCATCCAAGGTTTTCCAGCCCAGTTCTTGACAAAAAAGGCTCTATACTTCGCTAGTATAGGGAACGGGACTGCTTTTGAAAGCATCTTTGTCTTGCTCGCCTACGGGTTATTTTTGTTTCCCAACATTAATAACTTCGTCGATATCAACGCTATTAAGGTTTTTCTCATTGGAAACCCTGTGCCGACTTTGCTTGCAGATGCGTATCATTCTGTACACTTGGGAAATTTGTACAGCGGAGGGGAGATCACATGATGTGTACCTTTGCTTTACAAATGGTTTATCTCTCACTTGCCCAAGTCTGCTGCTTTTTGGGATTGCAAGAGTGTCTTACGTTGGTCGCAGAAGATCATGTCTCTCACCAATTCCGATATAGATTGGTGTAATAGGATTTATGAGGGAATCAGAATCATTGACCGTTGTGGAAACTTCCCCAGCGTACCCCTCATAGGAACTAAAGGAGGAATCAACTATCATCCGATATTAGTTCTTCATCAATTTGGATACCCGATGAGACACATCCCACTGGGTGTTCATCTGGAAGGTCTTTTCTTCAAAGAAGGAGAAAATGACAGAGCACTAAAGATGGAAATAGTGCAAGCTTGGAAACAGGTTCATAAGAAAGGATGAGAGTCTCTGGGAAAACTGGACTGTGTCTCGGTGGAGCCTTATCTCCATTGGGTACAAACCAGAGCTCTCAAGCTAAAAATGCCTTATCCTCGTTACAGAATTCTTCCACCGAGGGAAACTGTCATGTACTTCATGACGGAAACTGAAAAGCTTCAGGTTACTCTCAACAAAGTTCAAAAGGAAAGAAGATCTTGGAAGAACAAGTACCGCACCCTCGACGTAGAGTGTATCCAAATACAGCAACTACTAAAAGAGAAAGATGCTCTGATTGAAATTTTGGAGCAGCATGCTGTAGAGAATCAAGATGACCAAAGAAATTTGCTCACTCCTTTCACTTGGCAAAGGAATGACAACCCGACAACGGCCCAAGCGCCCCGGTCAAAGAAAAGGAAGATACCAGAATCAGCACCCGGTTTCTCCTCAGAGAGGACTCGGGACCCTTTAGTTTAGGTTTCTGTTTCTGCACTTTGTAATCTACTGTATTTCCATTTCTGTAATCCTTTGAATTTCAATAAAAAGGGGTTTCCCCACTGTTTGATATTTGCAATCTAATTGTCGAAGTTTATTTTGATTAAACCAAAAAAACAACAATTAATATAATCATTGCATTCATCATTCTCACATCGCGTATTCTTCTTCCCTACGAATCTCACGTTTGTGTCTCGATTCTAGAGTCAAACTGTCTCATTCTTATAATACTCGGGCCAATCGTCAGAAAAAGATGGATGATCTTGAGGAAGAAAACAGAGAGTTGAAAGAAGAGATCGACGCTCTGAGAGAGGATATGAGAAAGCTTCGTAACGACATACAAGCCATGGCAGAAGCTCAGCTACAAAGAACTATGATCTCAGAGATCACCTCAACGCCCATCATAGAAAAGTATGATCCTAGGTATCAGATGCCGAAAGATCGTCCTTGGGGCATGCCTGTTAACTATATCCCGGAAGGATATGTTCCGCCGATCACTGAAGATCAGGGAATCGCAACAGAAGCCGCTGGGCCTGAAGGTTACAAACTTCGGGAAAGCGAAGATGCTAGGGGCATACTGAAGACGCCTGAAGGTTACAAACTTTGGGAAACGCCAAGATTCACTGCCGTAGTCACGGTACCACCCCCTGTGGTGCACACTGTCCCGGAAGGACAGATTCCACAGACACCTTCTGGTAAGAAGGAAACTATGTTTGACAGAATGGGTGAATTCCAGGAGCAGTTCTTGGAAATGCAGAAAGAGCTGCAAGCCATTCGCGGTCAGGATCTATTTGGAAAGGACGCCGCAGACCTCTGCTTGGTCCCAAATGTGAAAGTCCCGCACAAGTTCCAAGTGCCCGACTTTGAAAAATACAAGGGTAACTCTTGCCCTCAGAGCCATCTGGTAATGTACGCTCGGCGGATGTCAGCTCAAACGGAGAATCAAGACCTGCTGATTCACTACTTCCAGGATAGTTTAACCGGTGCCGCACTCAAATGGTACATGGGTTTAAACCGTACTACGATCAGTACATTCAGAGATCTTGGTACTGCCTTCGTCCAACAATACAAATATAATTTGGACATGGCACCCGACAGAGATCAACTCAGATCAATGTCGCAAAAGGAAAAGGAAACCTTTAAGGAGTATGCTTAAAGGTGGCGTGAAATTGCCGCTCAAATTTGTCCACCTCTTGAGGAAAAAGAATGACAAAAATCTTCCTAAAGACCTTAAGCTCATTTTACTATGACCGAATGATTGCCAGTACGCCCAGTGATTTCACCGAAATGGTCGGCATGGGCGTACGTCTTGAGGAAGCCGTCCGAGAAGGACGTTTGGTAAAAGACACTGGATCGACGAGCGGTACTAAAAAATACGGTAGTGCTCTCCCTAAGAAAAAAGAGCAAGATATTGGGAATATCTCTCTCAGAAAGCAAAGGCGTCGTTATCAGCCAATAGCAGCTGTTACTCCTGCTATCAGCCCCGTGCCTGTTCCTATGTATCAACCTCAGGTTGCGCAGAGCCAGCCTGACTAACAAAGGACACAACAGCCTCTTCAGGAGGCTCGTCCTCCATATAACAACAACCGTACAATACGGACACCAGGATTTGATCCTATACCCGTAATGTAACGCCCCGTTTTGCCAATTTTATATTATTGAGTCTTTTTGGATTATTTTATTATTATTTTATTTTATTCTCGACTTTTATGCGAAAATATGTTATTTTTCGTCGTGATTATATTTTATCGCGTTTTGGGAACATTTGCGGGATATTTGAGTGTGGGGGTATTTTGGACATTTCATAGATATTTTTACTAAGTTAGTAAGAAAGAAAAGAAAATAGAAAAGAAAAGGGAAAGAAAAATAGAGAGAAAGAAAGAAGAAAGAAGGAAAAAGAGAAGAAAAGAGGAGAAGAGAGAAAATTGGAGAAAGAGTGGAAAAATCATCAAGAACAATTTCTAGGAATCGATTAATCGGGTAAGGGTGCGAAACTCGATTATTCTATGATTGTATACGATTATGTATGTGTTTTGTTGTTGTTTTTGGATTGATTTGGAGAATATTAGTAAAACCTAGATTGTGTAAAAATTGATTAGAAATGAATTTGATTGTAGTAAAAGTCTTGTTGAATGCATTGTTGATTGTTCATACATGTTTGTGGTATGCTATTACACTTCAAATTGCTGTTTTTCTGAGTTTTAGGTGAAGAAATTGGTTGATGTTGGGTTGGAAAACGCAGAAATTGTTCTGCAGAATTTTTCTGGGTATGCTCTGGCCATACGCGTAAGGGGCATGTCCATACGCGTATGAGCCAAGGCGATACGCGTATCATTGGCTTGTTTTTGGGCCAATACGCGTATGAATCTTGGCATTACGCGTAACATGGGCGAGCCATGGGCCAATACGCGTATGGGTTTTGGAACGAGGAATTTGTGAAGGAAATGGGTTCTGTCCGTACGCGTATGGACATGAGTGATACGCGTATGGACAGGAGAATGTCAAAAATGTGATTTTTCAAAATGTGTTTTCGGTTTTGTCCGTAACTTTGGTTTCGATTATCCGATTTTTGCATTCTTGGTGTCGTTGGAAAGGTATCGAACTGTACTTTGTGAATATGAGGTTTTGAGAATCGTTAGCCGATTAAATTTGGTCGGAAAATGTGAATAGTGTCGAATCTCGACTTTTGTCGTTTTTAATAATGCGTATTTGACTTGTATTGTGTTATATGTTTGTGCTTTGGATGTGTATGCCTTATGTGCTGTTGTGATGACGATTTGTGGCCGAGAGGCAAGAAAATGCTAAGTGTGGTATATTGGTGTTTGTGGCCATTTTGGGCAATTGTGTGCATTACTTTGTGTGCACTTGAAATACATGAATATTGTTGATGCATGAGTATTTGATGTTGGCATGAGTCATTAATGTGTCAAGTATCATGATATGTATTCTTGCATGGGAAGATTCATAGATGAATCAGTTTTATAGTCTTACGCCATGAAATATTGGTAGAAGCGATTAATCCCAATTGATTGTGCGCCCTGAAATACTGGTAGAAAGCAATCGGATTGTGCGCCCTGAAATACTGGTAGAAAGCAATCCATAAACGTCGTTCGCCCTGAAATATTGGTTTATAGCGACGGGGAACATCGTAGGCCCGACGGGGAGTTACTCTATGTAACGAGCGATGATTCCAAGAGTTCCTGGGGGACTAATGAATTACAAGATTTGAAGTCGGTACCGCATGGCATGTGCATAGAGTCGTTGTGTCGGTCTATGTGCATTGCATAAATCATGAGTAATTGTGCTTGGAACGTGTTTGATTGTATTGTGAATGATTGATGTGATGTGGTATACGATAAGTGAGAATTGTACCGTGTGATATTATATGCGACTGTTGAGCATTTGTGGTGAGAATGTGTTGCTTGTGTATTTTTGTGTTAATATATATAATTTTATGCAATTATATTATGGTTGTTTTTCTCACCCTTCTGCTGTTTTATAACGCTCTATGAGGCGTTGCAGATTAGGTTTGCTGGAGGTATTCTTTTTGTGAAGCTTTGCATCTTCATTATTTTGGTCGGTCGGCTCTGATATGTGACTCCGGGTAGTTAGGGTGGCCGCGTGCTATTGTTTTGTATATCTGATGATATATTATATTTTGGTTGTACATATGCTACTTGATGTATGACAAACTGTTTATATGTGTATATGTTAATCAGATTTTAGATTTTCCATTTTATTTCTAATTTCTGAAAAGTGGGTGTAAGGAACGAAGTTTCCTCTGTATGATTGCTACCCCACAGTTGCATATCATTATGGGCAGGTGTTGCATGTTATGTGTATATTTTGGTTACGTTGATGGGATGTCTCCTTTCTATGCCGTGTTTTCAAATGTACTCTGATCAATTTTTGAATTTTTCTTTTAACTGCTTTAAATGCATGCTAATTGGGGGTATTAGATTGGGGGCGTCACATTAAGTGGTATCAGAGCTGTTTGTGTCAGTTTGTGTCAGTTGTGGTTGTTGTGTCTGGCATATTGGGCGAGTTACGTTGGACAAGTTGTTGTTTAACCATAATTTGTTATCATTGGAAACGTTCAGATTATGGCTGGAAGACGTGATGCTGCTATGACTGCGGCCATGCAAGCTATGGCGCAGGCGATGCAGAATTTACCGAATGCTGCGGCGGACGAGGAGTCGCGTAGTATGGATAAGTTTCAGAAGAATAACCCACCGAGCTTCAATGGTACTCATGATCCTGAGGGAGCACAGATTTGGCTGAAGAAGATTGAGAAGATCTTCCGTTTCATTAAGTGTTCCGAGGATCAGAAAGTGCAGTTTGGTACTCATGTGCTGGAAAAGGAAGCTGAAGATTGGTGGATAAATGCTTCTCAGAGGTTTGAGGAGGATGAAATA
Organism: Lathyrus tuberosus; assembly: GCA_022829125.1. Classification (NCBI taxonomy): domain Eukaryota; kingdom Viridiplantae; phylum Streptophyta; class Magnoliopsida; order Fabales; family Fabaceae; genus Lathyrus; species Lathyrus tuberosus. The sequence goes on from JALAZF010000153.1 coordinate 2,558,663, forward strand.
GTGGTTACGTGGGCTGTGTTCAAAGATGCTTTTCTCGAAAAGTATTTTCCGGAAGATGAGAGAGGTAAGAAGGAAATTGAATTTCTTGAACTGAAACAGGATAATTCCTCTGTTGCGGATTATGCTGCTAAGTTTGAGGAACTTGTGAAGTTCTGTCCTAATTATAATACAGCGGGTTCAGAGAGGTCGAAGTGTTTGAAGTTTGTGAATGGCTTGAGGCCAGAAATCAAGCAGGGTATCGGTTATCAGGAGATAAGACAGTTTTCAGTGTTGGTGAACAAGAGTCGGATCTTTGATGAGGATAGCAAAGCACGTGCTACTCATTACAAGAATCTGAATGATAAGAAAGGAAAGGGGCAGTTCAGAGGTAGGCCTTATGTTACCCCTGTTGACAAAGGGAAACAGAAGTTTGCTTTTGATAGGAAGCCTAGTGGTGGAGGAATGAATTCTGCTGTGAAATGTTACAATTGTGGTGGTTTAGGACATCGTATATCGGAATGTAAGAGGAAAATGAATAATGTGGATATGTGTGCTAGTTGTGGTTTGAAAGGTCATGTGGCTGCTGATTGTAGGAGGAAGAATGGAGTTACATGTTATAATTGTGGGGAAGTTGGTCATGTTAGTACAAGGTGTACGAAACCAAGACAGGCTCAACCTGGAGGAAAAGTGTTTGCACTAGCAGGAACTCAGACCTCGAATGCAGATCGTTTGATTAGAGGTACTTGCTTTATTAATAATACGCCTTTAATTGCTATTATTGATACTGGAGCGACTCATTCGTTTATTTCGTCTGAGTGCGCGAAGAGTTTGAATCTTGTGTTGTCTGTGATGGGTGTTGAGATGGTTATTGATACTCCAGCGATGGGATCAGTAACTACTTCTATGGTTTGTCTAAATTGTCCTTTAGCCATTTATGGTAAAGATTTTGTGATGGATTTGGTGTGTTTACCATTGGAAGGGTTAGATGTGGTGTTGGGAATGAACTGGTTACAATTTAATCGGGTTCACATTGATTGTTATCATAAGCTAGTAAGGTTTCCTTCTCTGGAGGAAGACGAAGACTCGAGTTTCTTATCTACCAAAGAGTTGAAGAGACTTTTGGCGGATGAGGCTCAGTTGTTCGGTGTGTTTGCATCGTTGTCGGTGGAGAGTAAAGTTTCTCTTGAGGTGTTTCCTGTTGTGTGTGATTTTCCTGAGGTATTTCCTGAAGATATTTCAGATGTACCGCCGGAGAGAGAGGTGGAATTCTCGATAGATCTAGTCCCTGGTACTAGACCTGTTTCTATGGCACCTTATCGAATGTCGGCATCTGAATTGGTGGAGTTGAAAAAGCAGTTGAATGACTTACTGGAAAAGAGGTTCGTAAGACCAAGTGTTTCTCCTTGGGGTGCTCCAGTTTTGTTGGTGAAAAAGAAAGATGGGAGTATGCGATTATGTATTGATTATCGCCAGTTGAATAAAGTGACGATTAAGAACAAATATCCGCTTCCAAGGATTGATGATCTGATGGATCAGTTGGTTGGTGCTTGTGTATTTAGTAAGATTGACTTGAGATCGGGGTACCATCAGATAAGGGTGAAAGAAGAAGATATTCAGAAGACGGCCTTTAGGACACGCTACGGGCATTACGAGTTTGCTGTGATGCCGTTCGGGGTTTCTAATGCGCCTGGTGTGTTCATGGAATACATGAATCGGATTTTCCACGAGCATTTGGATCGTTTTGTGGTGGTGTTTATTGATGATATTTTAATCTATTCTAAGTCTCAGGAAGAACATGCGGAGCATTTACGAATTGTGTTGCAGATTCTGAAGGAGAAGAGACTTTTTGCTAAGTTGTCCAAGTGTGAGTTCTGGTTGTCAGAAGTGAGTTTTCTTGGGCATGTGATTTCAGGTAATGGTATTGCGGTGGATCCATCCAAGGTAGAGGCAGTTCTACAATGGGAGGCTCCTAGATCTGTTACTGAAATTCGAAGATTTTCTGGTGGTCTGGTTTGAAAAGAGATGTGGCTCAATTTGTTTATGCTTGTTTAACTTGTCAGAAATCGAAAGTGGAACATTTGAGGCCTAGTGGTTTGTTGCAACCATTAGACATTCCTGAGTGGAAATGGGATAGCATTTCGATGGATTTTGTAACGGGGTTACCGAATACTCAGCGAGGGCATAATGCTATTTGGGTGATTGTGGATAGGCTGACTAAATCGGCGCATTTCATTCCGATTGACATCAGTTTTTCTTTGGAGAGGTTAGCTGAGATTTATGTCGGTGTGGTTGTGAAATTGCATGGTGTCCCGTTGAGCATTGTTTCTGATAGAGATCTGAGGTTTACATCGAGATTTTGGGAGAGTCTACAGAAGGCTTTGGGTTCTAGATTGAAGTTGAGTTCGGCTTATCATCCGCAGACGGATGGTCAGACCGAAAGAACTATTCAGTCTTTGGAGGATTTGTTGAGATCGTGTGTTTTGGAACAAGGTGGTACGTGGGACAGTTATCTTGCTTTGGTTGAGTTCACGTACAATAACAGTTTCCATTCTAGTATTGGAATGGCACCTTTTGAGGCTTTATATGGGCGAAGATGTCGAACGCCGTTGTGTTGGCACGAAACAGGTGAGAGTTCTGTGGTTGGACCGGAATTGGTGCAACAGACGACGGAAAAGGTAAAGTTTATTCGTGAGAAAATGAAGGCTTCTCAGAGTAGGCAGAAGAGTTATCATGATAAGAGACGGAAGGATCTTGAGTTTCAAGAGGGTGATCACGTATTTCTGAGGGTTACGCCGGTTACGGGTGTTGGTCGTGCTTTGAAATCTAAGAAACTTACTCCTCGATTTATTGGTCCTTACCAGATATCTGCGAGAGTTGGTGCTGTAGCGTATCGGGTGGCGTTACCGCCGAATCTGTCGAATTTGCATGATGTGTTTCATGTTTCGCAGTTGCGGAAGTATGTTTCAGACCCTTCACATGTGATTCCTATGGACGAGGTTGAGGTAAGAGATAACCTTACGGTCGAGACTTTACCAGTTAGTATTTTGGATCGCGAGGTGAAGCGGTTGAGGGGTAAAGAGATTGCACTTGTGAAAGTGGCGTGGGGAGGCGCTGCTGATGGTAATCTGACGTGGGAGTTGGAAAGTAGGATGCGAGAATCGTATCCAGAGTTGTTTGAATCAGGTAAGATTTTCGAGGACGAAAATTTCTAAGTGGGGGAGAATTGTAACGCCCCGTTTTGCCAATTTTATATTATTGAGTCTTTTTGGATTATTTTATTATTATTTTATTTTATTCTCGACTTTTATGCGAAAATATGTTATTTTTCGTCGTGATTATATTTTATCGCGTTTTGGGAACATTTGCGGGATATTTGAGTGTGGGGGTATTTTGGACATTTCATAGATATTTTTACTAAGTTAGTAAGAAAGAAAAGAAAATAGAAAAGAAAAGGGAAAGAAAAATAGAGAGAAAGAAAGAAGAAAGAAGGAAAAAGAGAAGAAAAGAGGAGAAGAGAGAAAATTGGAGAAAGAGTGGAAAAATCATCAAGAACAATTTCTAGGAATCGATTAATCGGGTAAGGGTGCGAAACTCGATTATTCTATGATTGTATACGATTATGTATGTGTTTTGTTGTTGTTTTTGGATTGATTTGGAGAATATTAGTAAAACCTAGATTGTGTAAAAATTGATTAGAAATGAATTTGATTGTAGTAAAAGTCTTGTTGAATGCATTGTTGATTGTTCATACATGTTTGTGGTATGCTATTACACTTCAAATTGCTGTTTTTCTGAGTTTTAGGTGAAGAAATTGGTTGATGTTGGGTTGGAAAACGCAGAAATTGTTCTGCAGAATTTTTCTGGGTATGCTCTGGCCATACGCGTAAGGGGCATGTCCATACGCGTATGAGCCAAGGCGATACGCGTATCATTGGCTTGTTTTTGGGCCAATACGCGTATGAATCTTGGCATTACGCGTAACATGGGCGAGCCATGGGCCAATACGCGTATGGGTTTTGGAACGAGGAATTTGTGAAGGAAATGGGTTCTGTCCGTACGCGTATGGACATGAGTGATACGCGTATGGACAGGAGAATGTCAAAAATGTGATTTTTCAAAATGTGTTTTCGGTTTTGTCCGTAACTTTGGTTTCGATTATCCGATTTTTGCATTCTTGGTGTCGTTGGAAAGGTATCGAACTGTACTTTGTGAATATGAGGTTTTGAGAATCGTTAGCCGATTAAATTTGGTCGGAAAATGTGAATAGTGTCGAATCTCGACTTTTGTCGTTTTTAATAGTGCGTATTTGACTTGTATTGTGTTATATGTTTGTGCTTTGGATGTGTATGCCTTATGTGCTGTTGTGATGACGATTTGTGGCCGAGAGGCAAGAAAATGCTAAGTGTGGTATATTGGTGTTTGTGGCCATTTTGGGCAATTGTGTGCATTACTTTGTGTGCACTTGAAATACATGAATATTGTTGATGCATGAGTATTTGATGTTGGCATGAGTCATTAATGTGTCAAGTATCATGATATGTATTCTTGCATGGGAAGATTCATAGATGAATCAGTTTTATAGTCTTACGCCATGAAATATTGGTAGAAGCGATTAATCCCAATTGATTGTGCGCCCTGAAATACTGGTAGAAAGCAATCGGATTGTGCGCCCTGAAATACTGGTAGAAAGCAATCCATAAACGTCGTTCGCCCTGAAATATTGGTTTATAGCGACGGGGAACATCGTAGGCCCGACGGGGAGTTACTCTATGTAACGAGCGATGATTCCAAGAGTTCCTGGGGGACTAATGAATTACAAGATTTGAAGTCGGTACCGCATGGCATGTGCATAGAGTCGTTGTGTCGGTCTATGTGCATTGCATAAATCATGAGTAATTGTGCTTGGAACGTGTTTGATTGTATTGTGAATGATTGATGTGATGTGGTATACGATAAGTGAGAATTGTACCGTGTGATATTATATGCGACTGTTGAGCATTTGTGGTGAGAATGTGTTGCTTGTGTATTTTTGTGTTAATATATATAATTTTATGCAATTATATTATGGTTGTTTTTCTCACCCTTCTGCTGTTTTATAACGCTCTATGAGGCGTTGCAGATTAGGTTTGCTGGAGGTATTCTTTTTGTGAAGCTTTGCATCTTCATTATTTTGGTCGGTCGGCTCTGATATGTGACTCCGGGTAGTTAGGGTGGCCGCGTGCTATTGTTTTGTATATCTGATGATATATTATATTTTGGTTGTACATATGCTACTTGATGTATGACAAACTGTTTATATGTGTATATGTTAATCAGATTTTAGATTTTCCGTTTTATTTCTAATTTCTGAAAAGTGGGTGTAAGGAACGAAGTTTCCTCTGTATGATTGCTACCCCACAGTTGCATATCATTATGGGCAGGTGTTGCATGTTATGTGTATATTTTGGTTACGTTGATGGGATGTCTCCTTTCTATGCCGTGTTTTCAAATGTACTCTGATCAATTTTTGAATTTTTCTTTTAACTGCTTTAAATGCATGCTAATTGGGGGTATTAGATTGGGGGCGTCACACGTAACGTACGCATAGCTGTTTCCGTTACTGCTGGCTAAGGGGCACATTCAGACTAAGTCTCCCCTTTCAGTTTCGGAAAATCCGCCTTTTTGGTTTAAAGCGGATCAAGCATGCCCTTATCATCAAGGAGGTTCAGGGCATAACATTGAGACTTGTCTCAATTTCAAATCCGACGTGCAAAAGCTTGTTAGGAGCGGGCTCTTATCTTTCAAAGATACGAATCCTAATGTTCTTACGAACCCGCTGCCTCAACACGAGAAAGCTGCAGTCAATCTGATTGAGAAAGAGACTAACAATGTCTATCAAATTTACGATATACTCTTGTTAAAGACCAGTCTGGTCAAGATGCATTGTAGACAGAGTGGATATGGCCATGTGCCACCTCATAATTATCACGAGTGTGATATCTGCTCTAAAGATAACCAAGGATGTTCGGTAGTGCAATCAGCTCTACAGGAATAAATGGATCTTGGATGGATCCAAGAGCACCGAGTTCATGGAGTTAACATGGTTTACACGAATTCCAACATCATTCAAAACCACGACATCCGTGCGATGAATGTCAACTTGGTGGCGATGCACTCAAGGCAAAGCCAGTATCATAATCTGCCGCGGCACGATTACAGTTCCTGTCTGATTTGCTCGGTAAACAAACAGGGATGCTCTTTCATACAAGAGGCCCTCCAGCGTCAGATGGATCTTGGATGGATCCAAGACTACCATGATAGGAACTCCTATCAAATCAACATGGTTCAGATCTTCGACATCCGCGTAATGGATACCAACCTGGTAGAGTTACATGCTGAGCAGGTCCAACATGGATTCTTAATATCACATGACTATCAAAATTGTAAGGCGGGTTGCGAAAACGATCGAGGTTGTACCCTTGTCCAGGAGGCACTTCAGCACTTGTTAAATCACTGGTGGATGCCAATCTGTATGGACGAAGATACTCAGCAGATTAGTATCAATAACAGGAATCCTACTCGTCGTCAAAGTCAGGATGTCCGATCAATGGAAGGTAACCTAGTGAGGTTACATTGTATTCAAAGTGGGCGTGGCCAGGTGCCACCACACAACTATGACAGTTGTAGCGTCTGTTCGGAAAGTAACCAAGGGTGTTACCTTGTGAGAGCAGCTCTTCAGGGTCAGGTCGATCATGGAGAAATTCGTCCATATCCAGGTTCAGGACCCATCAACTGGACGCCGAACTACCTTGCCGATCAAGTTGAGGATGTTGTCACAATCTCTGGTCATCACAGGACCAGGGATGTTTTTGCCATCATCCCTCTACTTGACGAATCTAGAGTTCCCAACCGGGAACGGATCAAGGTTACTTATGATGGTCAGAAAAATCAGAAGGTTCCCATAGTCATCTATCTACCGGGGCCACTACCGTATGAATCAGCTAAGGCAATCCCTTACAAATACGGTGCAACAATAATCGAGAATGGAAAGGAAATTCCATTACCCTCCGTCATGAATATTGCAGACATCAGTCGTGTAACACGGAGCGGTCGAATCTTCAACCGAGGGGTTGGAGAATCCAACAAAGAAAAGGAACTTCAGGCAGAAATTCCTGATCCACCAGTCAGTCAATCTGGTAATCCCGACTGTTCAAAAGACAAAGATGAGATGTTAAAGCTCATCCAAAGGAGTGAATATAACATTGTTGATCAACTGTTACAGACTCCTTCAAAGATCTCAGTATTATCACTGTTACTCAGTTCAGAAGCACACAGAGAGGCTCTACAGAAAGTCTTGGAGCAAGCCTTTGTGGAACAGGATGTAACAATCAGACAATTCGATAGCATTGTCTCTAACATCACTTCCTGCAATAATTTGGGATTTAGTGATGAGGAATTACCTGAAGAGGGTCGTCGTCATAACATGGCGCTCAACATTACAATTAACTGCCAGGGCGATGCTTTAGCCAATGTACTGGTAAACACAGGGTCAGCTCTGAATGTTATGCCGAAGTCCACTTTGACGCAATTATCATTTAAGGGCCCTCCGATGAGAGTCAGCGAGGTCGTCGTCAAAGCATTCGACGGATCCAGAAAAATAGTTATCGGCGAAGTTGATCTTCCCATAACTATTGGTCCTCACACTTTCCAAATCACTTTCCAGGTCATGGACATCCGGGCAACATACAGTTGTTTATTAGGAAGACCTTGGATACATCAGGCTGGAGCGGTTACTTCAACCCTCCACCAAAAGCTAAAGTTCGCCAAGAACGATCAACTTGTCACGGTTTGTGGGGAACAAGCCTTGCTTGTGAGTAACCTATCATCATCTGCTTGTGTAGAACCCGAGGAGGTTATTGGAACTCAGTTCCAAGCACTATCGGTGAGCAAGAACGATCAAACCCAAGAAGGAACTTCAATTTCTTCATACAAAGATGCTATCAAAGCGGTCGAGAGTACCGATACGACAGGATGGGGACGGCTTGTCATTCCTATTGACAATAAAATAAAGAAGGGTCTTGGTTTTTCTGCAACCTATACCCAGACATCCGCCAACGATGAAAGTCTTCATCCCCTTCAAAACTTCTTCCACAGTGGAGGTTTTCTTCACCCAGTGTCTCAGACAGTTCATGCTATCAATGAGGAAGATCCCTCTGACACAGATGAAGAATGGAAGTCCTACCTTAACAAGGACGGCTATATGTCTCAGGAAGAGGTGCCTATGCCTTTTTGCTTTCTTGCAGAAAGTCTGAGATTTATACCAAGATCAGATGTCGAAATGATCTACGGAGATTGTGATCTGGAAGGATGTCGTGCTCTGCCAAATTCATTAGAGGAAGACACTCTGATGAAAGACAACTTTGATCACAATTACTATGGCCCGATGGATGGTCTGCCAATGTGGCAACCTTACCCAGGAAACTTGGGGCAAGAAAGTTAGCCGAGTAATGAAACTCAGCTGAGCGTCATTGAACAGAATACCTGTGTCCCCGCCATGTCATGGGATCAACACTCAGGTCATTCGGAAACTACTCAACATGAAGATGAATTCGCAACGTTTGCAGGACTTGAATTCATCAACTATGCTTTTCCCGAGGTCAACGTCATCGAGAGAGATGACTCCTCCAGTTCCAAAGAAGTTTGGGACACTCTGGGACAACCAAGTGGAAAATACGACTTTATGGTCAAGTACACTGCTCCCGAAAGCTCTCGTATCAGGCTCGAAGATATCCAGTCAACTGGATGGGGAGATACAGCTGAGAGCACAAATGCTATGCAAAATGCAACATAGGAATCCCCCTACGACAATTCTGCCTGGGAAACAGATTCCAACGATCCTACTCCACCAGAAATCAGCGTCATTTCTGAAGACAAATCAAGGAAGGTGCCAGACTTTGTGATTCACCGAGGAGTTCGCCGCCAATGGGTTGTTGTCGAGGTTCCGAAGGTCGTTCGTCGGTCAAAGTAATTGCCATCTTTAACCTTTCACCCTGCCCAGGTGAAACGGATGTTTTGATAGGGCTCACTTTTTGTAAATTTCCCTCTTCGCTTTGCCCAGAGCGAGTGAGTTTTGTTTTATAGGGCTGTAGTTTCAAGATTCGACTTGTTCATTAATAAAATAACGTCGTTCTGTAATTTCCGCATTAATTGCTGTTTTCTCTTTTTGCTTTTTCAGAAAATGGTAATCCTAAAAAACAATTCAAAAATAAAAACAAGCAGTAAAATAAATACACTGCACACACTTACATTTTCTCTATCTCTTCTAAAACACGAATCATCACGTCATGCAGATTGCTTGTTTTATACCCCGTTGAAACATACGATCCGATGCCTTCTTCCAACTTTGAGTTCCCGGTATTCGAGGCTGAAGAAGAAAATGACAACGAAATTCCAGAAGAGATCTCCCGATTACTCAGACAAGAGGAAAGGTCCATCGAACCTCACAAAGAGCCGTTGGAAATGGTAAACTTGGGTTCAGAAAAAGAGAGAAAAGAAATCAGGATCGGAGCACTGCTCAGTCCGACTGCCAGAGAGGGTTTGATAAAGCTTCTCAAAGAATTCCCCGATGTGTTCGCTTGGTCCTATCAGGATATGCCAGGGTTGGATACCAGCATCGTGGAACATCACTTACCGTTGAGATCGGAATGTCCGCCAGTAAAGCAAAGGTTGAGACGGACTCACCCGGACATGGCTATCAAAATCAAAGAGGAGGTACAGAAACAGATCGACGCGGGTTTCCTCGCTACATCTGAATATCCTCAATGGTTAGCCAACATCGTACCCGTTCCCAAAAAGGATGGAAAGGTCAGAATGTGTGTTGATTACAGAGATCTAAACAAGGCAAGTCCAAAGGACGACTTTCCTTTACCACACATTGACATGCTGGTTGACAGCACAACAAAGTTCAAAGTATTCTCCTTCATGGATGGATTCTCGGGCTATAACCAGATCAAAATGGCTCCGAAAGACATGGAGAAAACTTCGTTCATTACCCCATGGGGTACCTTTTGTTACAAGGTAATTCCGTTCGGTTTGAAGAATGCCGGGGCAACCTATCAAAGGGCCATGACTACTCTGTTTCATGACATGATACACAAAGAAATCGAGGTATATGTCGATGATTTGATTGCAAAATCAATAACAGAGGATGAGCACGTTGGACATCTGTCAAAATTGTTCGAACGTCTAAGAAAATTCAAGCTCCGCTTGAATCCCAACAAGTGCACCTTCGGTGTCCGTTGGGGGAAATTACTAGGGTTCATCGTCAGCCAGAAAGGAATTGAAGTTGATCCTGACAAGGTCAAGGCCATTCAAGAAATGCCTTCTCCGAAAACTGAAAAACAAGTCAGAGGATTCCTGGGACGTTTGAACTACATCTCCAGATTCATATTCCTTATGACCGCGACGTGTGCGCCGATTTTCAAATTACTCAAAAAGAACCAGGATTGCGTTTGGTCAGAAGATTGCCAAACCGCCTTCGACAGTATCAAGGAATATCTGTTGAATCCTCCGATTCTATCACCTCCAGTGGAAGGAAGACCACTGATCATTTACCTCACAGTCCTAGAGGACTCAATGGGATGTGTACTTGGCCAACAAGACGAAACTAAAAGGAAAGAGTCTGCCATTTACTATCTAAGCAAGAAATTCACCGACTGCGAGACTCGGTACACAATGCTTGAGAAAACTTGTTGCGCTTTGGCTTGGGCAGCCAAGCGTCTTCGCCAGTACATGATTCGTCATACTACTTGGTTGGTCTCCAAAATGGATCCAATCAAGTACGTTTTCGAAAAACCTGCTCTCACGGGAAAGATTGCCCGTTGGCAGATGTTACTATCAGAATATGACATAGAGTACCATGCTCAAAAAGCCGTTAAAGGAAGTATTTTAGCCGATCATTTGGCTCATCAACCGATTGACGATCAAGAATCAATCGGGTTTGACTTCCCAGACGAAGATGTCATGTATCTAAAGATGAAAGATTGCGATGAACCGCTACCCAGTGAAGGGCCAGAACCAGGTTCCCAGTGGGGACTTATCTTTGACGGAGCAGTCAATCATTATGGAAACGGAATTGGGGCAATCATTGTTACCCCTTAGGGTACCCACATTCCTTTCATTGCCAGACTTACGTTCAAATGTACGAACAACGAGGCCGAATACGAAGCATGTATCATGGGTCTCGAAGAAGCGATTGATTTAAGGATCAAAAACTTGGACGTATACGGCGATTCAGCCCTGGTTATTAACCAGATAAAAGGAGATTGGAACACATACCAATCAGGATTGATTCCTTACAAAGACTATGCAAGAAGGTTGTTACCCTTCTTCAACAGAGTCGACTTTCATCACATCCCTCGTGATGAGAATCACATGGCTGATGCATTTGCCACTCTCTCTTCCATGATTAGTGTAGGTCGATGGAATGACATACCTAAGATCGACATAATGCGCCTTGAACGGCCCGCTTACATCTTCGCGATTGAAGCAGTCATAGACGATAGACCTTGGTATCACGATATCAAATGCTTCCTTAAGAAACAAGAGTACCCATCTGGGGCACTCAGAAAAGACAGTAAAACCCTCAGAAGATTGGCTGGAAACTTCTTCCTGAGCGGTGACACTCTTTATAGGAGAAATTTTGACATGGTCTTGCTCCGATGTGTCGACAGACCAGAAGCAGACATGCTCATGAAAGAAATTCATGAAGGATCCTTTGGCACTCATGCCAACGGACACACAATGGCGAGAAAAATTCTCAGGGCTGGGTATTATTGGTTGACCATGGAATCCGACTGCTACAAGTACATGAGGAGGTGTCACAAGTGTCAGATATACTCCGACAAAATTCATGTACCGCCATCACATCTCAAAGTTCTTTCTTCCCCGTGGCCTTTTTCCATATGGGGAATCGACATGATTGGTATGATTGAGCCCAAGGCTTCAAATGGACATCGGTTCATCCTGGTAGCCATTGATTATTTCACCAAGTGGGTCGAAGCAGCGTCATTCGCCAATGTAACCCGACAAGTGGTGGTCCGATTTATCAAAAACAATATCATCTGTCGTTATGGTGTTCCAAGCGAGATCATTACTGATAATGGATCTAACTTGAACAATAAGATGATGAAAGAGTTGTGTGCAGAGTTCAAGATCGAACACCATAACTCATCTCCCTACCGATCCAAGATGAACGGGGCGGTAGAAGCGGCTAACAAGAACATCAAGAAGATCGTTCAAAAGATGGTTGTAACCTATAAAGATTGGCACGAAATGCTACCCTTTGCTCTTCACGGTTATCGAACATCTATCCGCACTTCAACAGGGGCAACCCCTTTCTCTCTAGTATATGGCATGGAAGCAGTGCTCCCCATAGAAGTAGAGATCCCATCAATCCGGGTATTGATGGAAGCTTAGCTCACCGAAGCTGAATGGTGTCAAAGTCGACAGGACGAATTGAACCTGATCGAAGAAAAGAGAATCACGGCACTATGCCACGGTCAGTTATATCAACAGAGAATGAAAAGGGCGTTCGACAAAAAGGTCCGACCTCGTATTTTCAGAAAAGGAGACCTCGTGCTCAAGAAGATACAATCATTTCTCACTGACTCTCGGGGCAAATGGACCCCAAATTATGATGGCCCCTATGTGGTCACGAAAACTTTCTCAGGCGGCGCCTTGAGACTTGCAACCATGGACGGAGAGGAATTTGCCTACCCCACGAATGTTGATGTAGTCAAGAAATACTTTGCCTAAAAATAAATAAAAACGTCTTGGTGGATTGAAAACCCGAAAGGGCGGTCCAGGCAAAAGTTAGAGACATGAAAAAAAAATCATCCCGATGGATTGGAAATCTCATAGTACAATCCAGGCAAAAATTAGGGATAATGGCAAGTAACTATGTTCAACAGAGGCAAGTCCCTCAGCAGCAGTTACAGAATCATCTATCGGAGGAAAACTCCAGTCAAAGGTCATCTTCGACGGAAGCTCAGGATGTCCCGAACTCAAAGTTGGTAGAAGGATAGTGGTCGTTATGTTTCAACGTAGCCCTTTTCCCTGTAAATTACCATTTTCTAACTTTGTATATACTATTTGGAATCACGCGTTTGGCTGATCTCCATCTTATCAATAAAATTTGAGCCCTTGTGCTTTTGTTTGTAATTCTTTACTTGTTTTAGCTTTACAGAACGACGTTGTTTAAATTTAATCAGCGATTCTTGAAATAAAACAAAAATAAATTTACTTGTTAAACTTTTTCTGCTTTTAAATTAAAGATGGCATTTCTTTTGACTGTTGAACATCAGAAGAACATCGATCGCTTCTCCCGAAGTAAGCAAACTTCAAAGTGCAGAATCAAAGTACTCCTTCTAAACCAGTTCGCCTGAATGAAGGGATCAACTGTGTCAGAGACCTTGTTTCGTCTGACATCCTCGGCCGAGTTCCATCTCCTAAGCCCGATCAACATAGCTCCCAACGGGACTATCTCTCCTAAGCAAGATGGAATTGCTATTTTGAATCAACAGTACTTCTTCGCCCCGCGATGGCCGAGTATCCAATTGTGTTCATCTCTTAGTCTGTATGTTGCGTCTATTTTGTCAGCACATACATACATACATCATGCATTTTTTATTTGCATTCACATTTCATATTGCATCACTATCACTCTAGTCGGTCCTGTCCCCTAGTTGTAGAAGTCCTCTCATTCGAGTTGTCAGTTCTTGCCTCGTCAGGAAATACTGTGTCTGAACAACCTCACTTCCAGTTTAATTCTGGAAAGAAGTTGGTCCTTGACCACTTTGATAACTTGAACCTCTGAAAAGCCAGAGAAAACTTTCAACAAGCATCACTCTTCGCCATTGAAGATGATATCCTTGCTTTCCCGGATTAAGGAAAATCCACAGAGAAAGCCTCGTGATCAGAGATTCGGCAGCACGCCAGTTTTGCTCCGAAAAACCACTGATGAGAAGGTCATTGGCACCTCAAAATTGGATCCCATCATATGGCATTTCTCCGGGAAGATCCCGAGAAAAGTATGATGTAACCCCAAACGAAAACAGTCTCTCAAGAGACTCGCTTTCCCCAGTAGAATCGACAAATGGCGTCTCCAAAACAGAGAAGTTTGTGTACCTCTACAACTCAGACGAATGGGTTCCCCAGCAAGTCTGACATCAAAACTTTTTCCACTCAAATGGCATATCCCCAGGAAAATTCGGCGAGAAGTTTGAAGGAAAGCCGCTACGAATAGCGTCCCTTGTCAGTAAAGTTTATTGACAAAAGAAACTAAGACCAGTTCCTTGGTAGAAAACCAGGATCGAGGGGAAGTTTAAATCAGAAACTAAGGCCAGTTCCTTGGTAGGAAACCAGGATCGAGGGGAAGTTTGTTTCCATAACTGAGACCAGTTCCTTGGTAGGAAACCAGGATCGAGGGGAAGTTTATTTCAAAAGAAAACTAAGACCAGTTCCTTGGTAGGAGACCAGGATCGAGGGGAAGTTTACCTTTTCTAAGCATCATTGCTTAGCTAAAGAAGATGAATGTGTAAGCTACCATTCATAACCGCCATCAAAATTTCGGGTATTCCGATATTTAATCCTCTTGCACCCCGAATGCCCGAATCCCTTCGTCATTCACACCTTCGGGTCCAAGAAGATTAAATAGGGGCATCTGTAATACCCCAAATTTTGACCACTTAGATTTCCCATCATTGTGAAAATCATCATCACAATATGGATGAACCATCATGCTTCATCAGTCTCCCCAAAGATGGGTGAGCATCCAATACAATCAAAATTAGGGTTTCAAGCCCTCTCTGAGTGCTTAGACAAAGGATCAATCAAGAAATGACATGATCTTCAACTTGTCTAATCTCTTAAATATCCACAATGGATCAAAAAGGACTCCCACTTCAAGGATTAAGCACAAGGCTGCTCCCTTCTAGGTGGATCAAGTCTCAAGATCGACAGTGTCACCAAATTAGGGTTTTGGTCGACCAGGGCCTCCAGATAGAAATTTTCATCTGGGCACACGGCAATGATCCAAAACATGACCTAATATACTTCATGGAACCTCATGAACCCATGCATCAAGTCAATTTTGCCTCAGGGGATGCATTCATCAAAAATCAGGAATTAGGGTTTCTTGACCTAATTCACCCCTAAGTTGACTTTTGGGACAAATCATGAGCCAAGACCTCAAGACATGATTTGAGGGTCTCTAATATACCATATTGATCCATTTGGAACCATGGATTGATCCAAGAAGCTTGAGCAACAAGTCTCAATTTCATCTGCACCACAATTAGGGTTTTAAGAGAAAAGTCAACTGTAACTTTGACTTTTGACCAGGACATGCTCCCAAACCCTAATACATGATTGAATATACCCTATGACACCCATGGAACATGTCCATCAAGTTTGATTTAGGTCAAGGACATGATTTCCTGAAGAATTGCACAGTTTGGAATTCATCTGATAAAAAGTCAACTGTGCATAAAAGTCAACTTTGACTTTTTGAGATTTTTCACCAAAATGGATTTTTAACCCTAAAATGATGTTAATGTATGATTTGAATCATCATTCATCAAGAAAAATCAAGAAAAGTGAGATAACTTGTAAAAGGGGTAACCATAAAACTTAGAAATTTTTCTAAGTTAAAAGGCTTAATTGCAACTATGGTCCCCCTATTTTGTGTTTTTTTAGGTTTTGATCCCCCCATTTTAAAAACCACGATTTTGGTCCCTTTTTTAAGTTTTGAGTTCAATTTTGGTCCCCCACCCCAATTTTAACGCTGACTGTTCATGTACTGTTCATGAACAGTGCATATCCGTACATGAACAGTGCATGTCCGTACATGAATAGTACATGTCCGTACATGAACAGTGCATGAACAGTTGGATCAAAATTGGAGAGGGGACCAAAATTGAACTCAAAACTTAAAAAAGGGACCAAAATCGTGGTTTTTAAAATGGGGGGATCAAAACTCAAAAAAACACAAAATAGGGGGACCATAGTTGCAATTAAGCCAAGTTAAAAATAAAGTGGCAAAGGTACCAACTTTGGAGGACCATAACTCCTAAACCACAAGGCCATTTTTTCTCATCCAAATATGGATTTGTAGCCCTCATTATCACCTACAAAAACTTCAACTACAAGTCATTCCAATTCATTAAGGATTTTGAGTTATGGAGTGATCAAAGTGGCTGAAAAGTGAAAATGTCACTTTTTCCAACACTTAGTGAAATTTTCACTAAGTCAGATTCTGCCTCACTTTTTGCCAAATGTAGGGGGATTTTTCACTTGGAATCAAAAGAGATCAAAACCAAACTTGTTCAAACAGTTGTTGTATCATGTAAGAGCTTTCCAAAATGGCCAAGAACATTGCCAAATTCAACCTACACCATGAGATACAACATTGCCAAGTTGCCTTGCTGAAATCTGTCAAGGCAAGGCAGAATTTGCAACTTTGGTCGATTTGCCAAAATCAGCCAAATTCAATTGCTCCTATCCACTTGGACACCTCAGAGGATTGAATCTAAAGGGGACAATCACTGAGTCAAGCCTCCAAAGTCCATAGAACAAGAAATAGCATGTTGAACCTAGAATGGCCAAAATAGGGACAAGACTTCAAATTTGGAATGAGGCATTCAATGAAACCATCAAGGTGGCATGGACTGAGCCATTCTCATCTGAAATCAGTCAAGACTTATCCAAGACCAAGGGGACCAAAGCTCTGTGCCCTAACCTCTAGTCAATGGCTAGAGGAGACTTGGATTTTCATTTGCCAACATTGGCCAAACCTACTTACCAGCTGCCATGCACTATTCCTTGCAAAACAAACTTGCTCTACTATAAATAGAGCTCAATTGTGGTCAGTTTGAGTACACCAAAGCCATCTAACAGATGCTTTCCTCAAAATCTCTTCTTTCACTCCAATTTTGCCTTCTAAGGCAAGTCACTATCGGGTTTTGAGTTTGAGAGCAATTCCAATCAAACCAATCACTCACACACCTCACATACATCACATATGAGCTGATCAAACACTTAGATTACTTCTGAAACATCAATTTCATGAAATCACCAGCTGGTTGCTCAAGGTTTTAACCAAAGTGCAGCTGAGGTACCACAAAATGATCCAGCCAATTTCAATCAAGTCCAACCATCCAAACACAATCCATAGGGTGTAGGGAAGCTGTTCAGATCATCACCACTCATCTGTAACACCTCCAAATCAAAAATCACTTTGAACTTGCTGTCACGACTTGGAGGTAAGCACATACTTGGTCATCTCTCAATCTATGCATATTTCCTCGCACAATAATTTGGCCATATGTTCATAATCATGCATGGAATGTTTTCCCTCAATTAATTGCATTGTTTGAATCGTGTATCAAAAATCCTAGCCTTCATGCAGAAATTAGGGTTCTTGAGGTCTCTTCGTGATTTCTTGTTGTATGTTTAATTTAAATGAAATTAAAGTACATAGACATGATCTTGAGGTTGAGGCGAGCATAATGATATGTGGATTGCATGATATGATTACGTATTCATGGAGATTGGATAGAAAATGCAAATCTGAGAAACCAAGAACACGCGCGTGTTCTTCGCGCCATTTTTAGAAATTCAAATATTTGAATTTTGTGATTTTGTTTAATTGATTCAAAAATTAATTTCTCTCTGAGTTTTAATGATTTTGAGTTGATTCTTTTTTTAATAATTCACAAAAATGTTAAAATATTTTATTTTCCCAAAAAATCCCAAAAATATTATTTATTTCATATAATTGATATTTTTGCAAAGAATTAATATTTTAATTGTTTTTGACATTTTAAATATTTTTTCTACATTGATTTTGCAACTTTTAATGCTTTCTAATTATTTTGTAGGTCAATACTTAATTTTTGAAGCATTAATCCAAGATCACAATTTGTTTTCCATGTGTTAAACAATTTTTGATCATTTTAATTGAATTTTTATTCAATTAAATACATTTTGAAAACAAATTAGGGTTTTGGATTAATTCAACCCTCATAAATCACTTTCAAAACACTTTGGGCCTCTTGAGAGAGTGTAAGACCCATCCCCCCTTGTACAAAAACTTTTTGGGCCTCACTCATTGTATAAGTCCCTCTGTACAAGTAAACGGCGTGATCGTCGCCCGTTTAAAAATAAAAAAATCATCTGGGCATCTCCTTGAGCTATAAGACCCATTCAAAACACTTTGGGCCTCTATTAGAGTGTAAGACCCAATCCCCCTTGTACAAAAACATTTTGGGCCTCACTCATTGTATAAGTCCCTCTGTACAAGTAAACGGCGCGATCGTCGCCCGTTTAAAAATAAAAAACAACTGGGCCTCTCCTTGAGCTATAAGACCCATTCAAAACACTTTGGGCCTCTATTAGAGTGTAAGACCCAATCCCCCATTTAACCAAAACATTTTGGGCCTCACTTATTGTATAAGTCCCTCTGCGTTAAAAGAAAACCTCGGCGCGATCGCCATTTTTAAACGAAAAATCATTTGGGCCTACCCTCGTGTTATAAGCCCCACTCTTTTCTTTAAACCTTTTTTGGGCCTCTTGAGAGAGTGTAAGACCCATCCCTTTGTACAGAAAAACATTTTGGGCCCCAGTCACTTGTATAAGTCCCTCTGTACAAATTCAAACAGTGCGCTCACTGATAAAACCCTGGGCCTCTCCTTGAGCTGTAAGCCCCAAATCTTTCTTTTTCAAAGCACTTTCTCCTTTGATTTTGAATATACTGTTGTTTTCAATCTTTCTTTGTTGAACAACTAACCAAACAGCATGGAAGCACTACAACCGAGTAAGTGGTTATCGCTTTCATTTACTGCTTTCATATTATAAACTGTATTGTGGGGCTGCTCACTGTAAGTCTCCTTTCATAAACTCATATCTACTGTGTAATAATAGTATAGATATTTCGAGTTTCCCCAGCAACTACGTCTAGAACTAGGTGACGCCGTTTCATTTATTCGTAGAAATAGACGCCTAGATCCCCAATAGGAGCACCAGATACAGTCTTCTCTTCGGCTGTCCTCCTTAGGAATTGTCAAGAAGCTCTACTCCCCAAGATGAATGTATTCTCCGTGAATGGCATCTTTGAGTTTCTTCCAAATTCTCGAACTTTCCTGACTTGATCTATTCCTTGTGGATAGCTTTCCTTGAATGTCTCGGGGTTTGGGTACCCACTACGGTCATAATCTTGGACCTTAACTAAGGAACCCTCTTCAAAAGCTAAAAGTCGCTGGATAGTAAACCTCGCACGTTTACCAGTGGTTTTTATCTTTAAAAGAGTTATCTCTCCTAATGGAAAGGAGATGATAGACCCACGGGCTTCTTAAAAGCATCGGCCTCCTCTTGGGCATTATTCAAGGACACTACGGCTTCTTAGAAGTATTCACAGCCTCCTCTTAGGCTTCGTATAATGATCTTTTCCTTCGGGAATGATAGCCTTCTCTTGGGCTTCGTACAAGGACCCGTCGGCTTCTTAAAATTTTCCAGCCTCCTCTTGGGCTTCTTACAAATTGTCCCGACGACCTCCTAGAGGTATAGGAACAGAACCTAGTCATCTTCATAGAACTGTCCTTTCGTAAAGTCTACTACTGTTTCTCAAAGCATAGTACAAAAGAAAAAAACTCCAGACTTGGACAGTCTAACTTCCTTGAGTCTCAAAGACATTCTCAAGTGACCCCTTCGTTAAATAGGAAGGAAACCCGCAGACTCGGACAGTCTCAATACCCTTTGGATTTTCCGTTTCCTCAAAGAGAAGGAAATATCCCTGATCCTCAAATCAAATCCCTGAGTACAGTGTTGCTCATATAAGAACTGATTTTCTCTTTTAAAATCAGTATATTGGATCTGTCACTCAACTGAAACAAACCTTTAGCCTCCATCTCGGGCTTCGTACGAGATACAAAAACACTCTCTTGTTGAGTATAAAAGATTCTCCTGTTGAGTCAACCCTTTTTTCCTCTCTCTCGGGCTTTGTACGAGACACACAAAGACTCCCTCGTTGAGTCAAACAAACTTTTAGCCTCTATCTCAGGCTTCGTACGAGACACAAAGACTCCCTCGTAGAGTCAAACAAATAATAGCCTCTATCTCGGGCTTTATACGAGATACCAAAAGACTCCATCGTCGGGTCAAAATCTTTTAGCCTCTCTCTCGGGCTTTGTACGAGACACAAAATAGCCTCCTCTTAGGCTGTGTATAATGATTTTCCAAGCGGAAATTAGCCTCCTCTTAGGCTTTGTATAAGAAAACCACTGGTTGATCCAATTAACCTTTTAGCATCAAAGCTGTGCCCCGTTCACAGTACACAAACATCAACAACTCCTTTCCTTTCATCTAATCGCTGTAAGCGGCAAGCCTCTGGATCATCTATATCCATGCCACTGTCCCTCTTTTAGCATGAGAAATTCCTAAGGAAAGATGGCATTGCTCTACACTGAGTTAAAGTCTTCTCCTTCAGGTTAAAACCCTTTCTTCGGAAATTATGGCATTGCTCGGATCCGCGTATCCCAGTTAAAGTAATTCTCCTTCCCCCTCTTTAGAGATGACAAATTCTCTCTAAAGTCGAGGTCTTTCAGCTTCACGTCTTGGGCTTTGAACAAGACACAAATAGACCTTTCAGCTTCACATCTTGGGCTTTGAACAAGATACAAACCACCTTTCGCTTCACGTCTTGGGCTTTAAACAAGACACCAAAAACACCCATTTCCTCCCATAGAATTGGAGGAACTACGAACGCTCTGATTTCCCTGTTTCGGTAAACGGGAATACGTAGGCATAAGATCGAAAGAAAAGATCTTAGCGAGCGCAATCAACAAAAAAACCAAATCCCATATCTCCATCAATTAAAAGCAGTAATTCAAAAGCATCAGTCCTAACATCCTAATCCTTGTTCCCCGCCAGAAACCTTCTGCCCAGGAAAAAAAGAAAGAAAACCGTATTGGTGAAAATACAAATAACCAGTACAAAGGCCCCCCACATTGATAGCATTCGTAACCTAACAGACCGCTGTTTAAACTCAGTATGCAAAGTAGGGTTAATTGGAGACATCTATTTCCCTTCCTTAGTCAGCTCACAATAGGATAAAAAATGAATCGACCTGTAGTTTAAGCTCAAACCGCAGAGAGCGACCAGCGCTTAAGAACCGCGTCCAAAATCGTTCGCTACAGCATGGCTTGGTTTTCTCAGAATATTTCAATGACGTTCCTTATTTCTCTCCACGCATGGTCTTGTAACCACCCACTACACACTACTGGGAAGGTTTTCTCCCACTTTCTCCATGACTCACACATGATCTTCAGGAGTTACCAGACACATTGTTACTCTATATATAGTAGTTTTCTTTACATTTTGAGGGATCCAAATTTTGTGCGCGAAAGCGCTGTTCGTAGTTTTAGGCAGAAAATTACAATTGTAGAAGGAGTATTTTCTCACATCGAGGAATTACTCCCTCATTAGTTTTTAGGCCTATAATCTGTGTAACTGCTTGGATCAACAATCTTGCCATCATTTTATTGAAGTTATTTCCAGTTCCGTTTACTTCAAGTCTCTATTTATTTTCTCGTATTTACAAGTTCTTTATTTTATCGCTTTATTATTATTATTATTGTTGTTATTGCATTTCATAATTGTTTAAGCATGCTATCATTGATTGTATTTACCATGTTTATGTCGTTTTCATTTAATTCCATGTTCGGCTAAATAGTTTAGAGTCCGGTATGTGAGGACCGTCGTTCTGACGGGACTCGGTAATGAAATTGGCGTTAACTTGTAATAAATTTTGTTTTGGTCTTTGTTTCCAAGTTTAATTTAAATAGCTTTTTCACGAGAGTGGGAGGTTATTTAACACTGTTTCTTCATGAGAGTGAGAAGCAAGTAAAGGTTAGAGCCGACACTGCGAGAGCGTGGGGGTCGAATCGGATAGTGAAAACTAGACATTGATCCTAAAAACAGCGAGAGCGCTTTAGGTATCGATTAGGATCTAATTGATTTTCAAAATATGTTTTCTAATTAAAACAGGCGAGCGAGAGCAAAATCCTGTGGTTAGGAGATGTGGCTTTAGTCAATAATGCGAGAGTGTGAGGCGGAGTATTTGGATCAATATTTTCTACGGAACGTAAGTAAATTAACGCCAACCAATTACAGAGCGCCTGAGGTACACGGAATCCATATTTCGGTCTCTCTTTTCTGTTATATTTTCTTAGTCTTATTTTAGTTTTAGTCTTAGTTT
Source organism: Lathyrus tuberosus (assembly GCA_022829125.1). NCBI lineage: Eukaryota > Viridiplantae > Streptophyta > Magnoliopsida > Fabales > Fabaceae > Lathyrus > Lathyrus tuberosus. Next base: position 2,580,933 of record JALAZF010000153.1, read on the forward strand.
CCCCTTTTATCTAGTATCGTTGGCCTTAGCTTTACAAAGCGACGATAGATTATAGTAGGTTGACATTGGTCTCTGTGGGTTCGACAAAATTTTATATTACTTCAATATTTTCGTGCACTTCCGGATGCATCAAAGGCCAAGATCAAATGCCGGCTGGTACGAAGTTTCCCCAAAGACAAATCCTTGGCATGGAAGAATCACGGGAGATGGCAAGGGTTTGTTGATTTGAATGCCTTGAGGCGTGAATGAGATCTTCTCAGAGTCCAACAGATTCTAAACCTTACTCGGGAGCACCTTACAGTCTTCAGTTGAATGCCCATGTGCCCCAGCATGGTAGTCTCATCGAGCATTGGCGTCAAAGCCTGGTGGGTACGGAAATGGTACTAGCTTTAATTCTTTTGGCACTATCAATCCGCCCTTGATTAAAACTGGTAACATCTGACCGTATGTCATTGGTAGCAGAGAGAAATGCCTTTCTGGCTTTCTTGGCCTTGGTCGTGCATGCTGGTGTGGTGGACGGAGGTAGGACCGTTGATACTGAGGAGGTCCTTGAGTTAGAGGAACCACAAGAGATGATGAACTTACAACTTCTCTAGGAGTAACAGGGTGAGCATACTCCTCTTTCTTTATCAGAGCTTGTAAAGTTTCTAGAACCCAATTCATCTGATACTTGAGGATTCTGACCTCCTCTTTCAAATCTTCCTGGCTCTTCAAAATTTCATTCATTATTGCCATTGTCTTGAATAGGTGCTAGGTATCCTTGAGACATAGAGGAGGAGAGGCTCAAGACTGAGAAATGAAATGATAATGCGCATGCAATGCAAGATGTAAATGCAAAAGTTTCGTGGAACTTGGGCATTTGTTAGATATCAAGAGGTATATAAAAGACTCATTCTCATTAATAGCACAATGAATCACAAAAGTTAATACACTTCCAAGAGTCTTAAACATAATGCTTAATAAAAGCTAAAAATTCCTAAGGAGATTCCCCTAAGAGCCTCATATTGAGTCTTCTGATCTCTTTCTCCATCTGGTCTCTTTATGTGACAAGGTTGTCGACGACTGACTTCCATGCAGTAGGTTGAGCACTAGAGGAACTTGATCCTTCGTGGATTTTTCTTTTCTTGTACGAAAGCAGCTCTTCATTCTTGGCTTGAAGTTGCTTCTGAAGTTCTAGGTTTTCTTCAAAAACCACTTGATATTTGAGTTTCCAGGCTTTCTCTGACTGCTGAGTTTGTCTCAAAGAAATCTCCAGCTCTTCCTCCCTTGACATGAAGTACAGAACGGGTTCGTTCTTCAAAGTAATTGGTTCCTGTATGTTGTAAGGCATCTTTAACTCAATGGCTCTTTTTCGGACCCATTGGAGGTAGGGCTCCAATGACACACAGTTAGGTTTTCCCAAAGAATTCCTCCCTCTTTTGCGCTTGCTACCCTAGGCATTTAAGATCAACTTTTTCTGTTCTTCGTTCTTGTCATATTCTTCAAAGTAGATGCTTTCCAGATGAATGCTAAGAGGTTTATCCTTCAAAGGGTACCCTAATTGGCGTCGTGCCAATACAGGGTTATAGCTAATTCCCCCTTTGATGCCAAGAAGAGGCACATTGCCATAGTTTCCACGGCTATCTGTAATCAGAATTCCATCATACACACGATTATACCAGTCAATGTCTGCATGAGAGAGGGCCATAATCCTTTTAGACCACCATCCTTTCTTGGAATCCCAGAATGCGCTCGCCTTTGGTAGATGCGAAATAAACCATCTATACAACACAAGGACACATCAAGTGATTTGTCTGTTACCATGAGCATTTCTTGTATGGACTGAGTGATAAGCTTCGGCAAGCAAAGTAGGTACCGGATTTTGTTTCAAGAAGATTTTGATTGCATTCAGATCCACAAAGTTGTCAATATTCGGGAACAAGAAAAGTCCATTGATGAGCATCGCAAAAACAGCTTCAAAGGCATCCCTGTTGGAGTGTTTAGCAAAGTAATGAGCTTTTTCAAACAAAAACTTAGCAGTTAATCCAAAAATTCCTCCCTTGGAAGTTAAGTTGCTTTTGATGTCACCTAACTTCAAGTGAGTTTTCTTAGCTATCTCTTTCTCTTTAGGGTTCCTCTCGAAGATATGAAATGGGGACTCTTCCTTGATACACAGACCAATTAACTGAGAATATTCCTCAAGGGTGGGCAAGAGTTGATAATCAGGAAATGTGAAGCAGTGATACTTTGGGTCATAGAGCTGAAGCAGAGTCGAGAGGAGTCCCTCATCAGTGTTTTTCTTTAACAAGGTCCATAACTTCCCATACCTGTCTTTGAATCCTTCAGGGTCAGTTAACAAATCTCCCAATCTCCTTAGGTCATCCAATTTAGGGTTCTTGAAAGTGTATTTCACAGTTTTCCTTCTTGAATTGTCCATGATATCCCTCTGATATTTCACAAAAAAGGGAAGTCTGAGCTCCATGAAACTGATATGTCATGAATGTTTATGATGTATGGATGCAAGACATGCACATATACACATATTCACAAATATATGAGCACATAAAAGGTCTGGATTAAGAGCATGGAGTCATGGTTTACCCCTCATTGGTATGTACTATTGGTTTTCACCTGCCGAACAAGGTTCTAAAAATTTCCCAGAGTCGACAACCCATCTTTCAGATTTTATCGATTTCCCAAATGACTTGGTGGTCAATAAAATTCTCAAGAGAATCTCGTCTGAGTGTAGTATCTCGTAGCAACCAATTCAGGAATAGACTCCATCATAGTCCTCGCACTACATCCTAAAAGGCTTAAGTGGGGTTTGGAAATAACTACGATTCTCAGTATCGATGGCACCTACATCGAGAGTAGCACGTTTTCACGAATGGACTCGTTCAACATGACTAAACTCTCAAGAGGGCCTAAACTGAGTGATGGTGTCTCAAGTCAACTTTTTCAGGAATTGACTCCCTCAAAGCCTCCTTGAATATACCATTGTCCTATAAATAAGTGCACTCAAATCCGGGTTAGGATTTATCTCACCACTCAAAAGTAGCACCATGCACACAGAAAAACCCAAGCAAGTATGCAGATATATACAGATATGTACAAATAAGCAAATAAGCATAAACAACACAAGCAAAAACAAAGTGGGCTTAACCCTCCAAATTTATTATGTGTCCCCAGTGAAGTCGCCATTTCTGTTGTGGTGAGAATCGGATAACAAGCTATTAATTAACTTGCATCGCATTTCTTTGAATTCACCACCGACGTTGATTTATCCAATGGAAAGGTTCAAGATCGAGAAAACCTAAAAGGGGGAGATCTAAGGTTCGGGGGTTGGTTATACTAAGGGAAGGTATTAGCACCCTAAGTATCTGTAGTACTCTACAGGAACCTCTTGTTTAGTTTGTGTTATGTTATGTTTGCTCGCTAAGAATTTGCTAAAGGGTAAAGGTAAAGACCTAGGGGTATGTACACTAAGTTTGCTCGCCAAGACGTCGCATCTTGTGCCTACGTATCTGACTAAAGAATCAGAGCAACCGTAGTTCACCTAACTAAGGGTGAATTTGAGGAACCATTGACTATGGCCAAAGTTCCGAGGAGAAATGAGTACGAGCTCATTTTAGAGTTTGAAGAAACTCTCTAAGTTCTAAGTTATGGGGAAAAAGGTGAGTACTCAACATGGCAAGTACCACATAGAGTTTATAAACTTTATCCTATTGCTAAGTTATCATTCAATGGCTCTTATGAGGCCAAGAATAGAGGAAGGCTCTTATGAGGCCTAGGTGTTGATCGGTTTATTAACTTATGAGTCAACTGAAAAGGAATTTCCTTTGGAATAGGGAGGGTAACAGTTTTATGAAACAAGAAGCTTATAATGGATATTTACATGAAGATGTGATATTGAATAACAAAGCATTCAAATTAAGCAAGGCTTATAACATCATGTAGGTTTAAAACCTAACATATAGACATTGTACAAACAAGATATCATGATTAAAAATCAAGGGCAAGCAAGGAAGGTAACCAAAAAACTAAAAAAAACCTTTCCACTTCCATCATGAACAAATGCCTCAAGATTAAATATTTTCAAAAATCTCTTTTCATAGCCAAAAAGTAAATTCTTTTGAGAGCATTTAGCAAAAAGAATGAGTGGAAAAAAGTTAAAAATGGTTAAGTTATGAACATTTGAAGTTTGTGTATAAACCATAAAAAATGTAAAAATAACATGTAATAAAAAAGAAGGGAGAGGTTTACATGGGTATTGAACCCAGGACCTCACGCATTCAGTCCCAAAACAAGGCCAAACCTACTAGGGCGCGCGTGCGTACTAATGGTGGTCACCAATTCAATATATGTGATACAAGGATCAAATTGAAAAATTAAAATAAAAGAAATGGGGCGAGGGGGATTCGAACCCCATTCCTAAGGGTCATATGGCGTGTGTAATGTGTGTGCTTGCCACTGGGGTGGCTGTTACATCCGGTCAATAACCTCACTTCATAAATACATAAGCCTTATGCGCGAACTTTTAAAAACTAAGATATGCCAACAATCAAGGCCTTGGTGCAAAAGGAACCTGATTCTAACTGCCACAAGAATTTAAGCTTTAGCATTTATGTAAGCATAATCAGTGGGAATGACAGTCATTTGCAACACAATCTTGAATAGAAACTTAATGCAATAAACCAAACTCCTTATTCTTGCCTTAACACATGAAAAACCAATGAGTTTGGTAACTTGCCAAAGGAAGCATGCCTACCAGTTGAGGGAAGGCAATCAAACAATGACAGGACATGATAATCATACTGTAAACACTAAAAGGAGGTTGTTCCTAGTCTTATTAAATCAAAGCAGGGTTCAATCTTTAAACATGTTTCCCTTATCAATTCATGAAAATCATGACAATGAGATGAAGCTGGAATAAGCATAGGAATTGATCAAAATAGCCACCAGTGACTAGTAGAAAAACTTATCAACAGAAATTGAAGAATTCTCAAGATCTTATTGAGGATAAAGTTATGGCAACCTAAATGTGACTTGATAGCCATAGTGTTATGTGCTAGCAACATAATGAACTCTTACTGAATTTTAGCATCAACAAGGTTTCAAACCTGAGCTCATAGTATCTTGTGTGGTGCAATGCAACAAAAAAACCAAAAGACAATGCCAGGTTTAAATGCATCAAAATGATATCAATTCAGATTTATCATGCCATACATGAAGGTCCAGTTTATCAGGTTGTATGAGGGAACACAAACTCGAAAAGGTTCCAAGCCTTATCACTTACATAAATTCTTTAAAAAAAACCCTGGATATATGTCTATATTGGACAATGGACAAAATTCAAACCAATGAACAAGATGATTAGGATATGGTGCAAACAGAAAGACATCAACAAATCTGGTTAAACAGATATGCTACTCCAAATCTTCTAAACATGCTATTGACATTTAAACACTCAAAATCATCATGAAGCATGAATACATTAGGAAGGTGATCATACATCATTATTGAACATGTTTTACCAAGTAGCAGCTCAAGCAAATGGGCAATGACAACAAAACAGGTTTAGGAAATAAGTTATATGACATTAGTATATGCATGTCAACTGAATGTTAAGCAGGGCAACAAACCAATAATTCAAGAGGACAACAATAGTTGGCACATACCAATTGAGCACAAAATAATGCAATGGTTCATACAATCTGGTTACTTTTCAAAGTAGGGATTTGTACACACCAACAAGGGGACAAAGCTTAGTAACATTCTTACATTAGGGAGTAATTGAAAATTTAGTCGATATGTCTTGAACAACAGATTCAGCAGGATAGTATGTGTTTATGGACTCATGGCAAATTCTGCAGACTTTAGGAGATATTGACCAAACACAAGGACACAACAGGTTTATCAAATCAAGAACACACATATCATGAGTTTAGATATACAAATTGACCACACATCAATAATAGTAGTGATGTGACCATGGAGTGGCAGCTTATCCAACATTTTGCATACATTGAATGCATAGTAGGCAGCCATATCAAAAAAACTACACTCAACTTGGATAAGCCTATTATTAGCATGTACACATCAGTTGAGCACAAAGCCAAGGCAGCAGACAGAAATTTCAAGGGATTAGCAGCTCAAACATTTAGTCTCCAGTATATAAATCAGCCTTAGCTCAATGATCATGACAAGTCAGGGCTTATGTGCATATCAGGGTGTTAGAAACACCTGAAGGGGATCTTAAAGGATAATCCTTATGACAGACAGAATCAAAACAATTTCTATGTTTGAAAACAAACCTCAATAAGCACTAACTTAAAAACAAAAGACTTCAACACAAAGCAAACATCAAGGCAAATCAAATACATGGTAGTAAAACTGAGTAGAGAAGAATCAGGACATCCTCAAACAAAATAAACTGCCTTACTACCAAGCATGCCTTGGGATTTCTCAAAAAAACATACCACCATCATCATCCTATTTCTAAATCAGTATCAAACTAAAGGCGACAAACATGAATTTAAGAAACAAATTTGCACCTTAAAAGTTGATAATAACACACAAACAGAAAGCATTCAATCTTTGACTGTAAACATGAGTAACAAAACAAAAGATTATCTGCTAATGAGACTCGAGCTAACATCTTATCACCAGCAATCTTAACAGATTAACACATAATAAAAGACAGGCTGAAAGCATTTTAAGGCTTCAGCAGTGAGCAATTGAGTGTCAACACATCCTTCCCTACCACTTAGCTACAACAACCAAAGTCTTGATACAAGGTTCAATGTGGATATCAAATAACAGTTATATGTTTGGTAGAACACACACTTGCCTTAACTTAACATGTTATGCCAAAGATAACAAAAAAACTCGAGTACACATTATTGTTACATTATGGATGAGTGGATGAAAATATCAAAACAAACAGCCTATAAAGAGATATGATGATATCAGTATATACATGAGTATTTAAGTATGAAAAGTGTAGTTACCAAGTGGAATATGCCCACTGTAACTTCAGTTATGCACAAGCTTCCTTCTTGCCAAACCAAGCACCAGCTCCCAAGACCAAGCTCCCTTCTCCTTCTTCTCTTGCAAGACTTCAGACTCAAGTGTATTTAGGGTGTTTTGTGAAAGATGTTGGTGAGAAACTGAATGGAAATAGCCTGCTATTTATAGAGAAAGCATGGGAAACTAAAGCATGGTCACATTTGCCACAAATGCCAACATTGCCCTTTTCCATCGTGTGAGCTGGATTTAGTGAATCAGAAAGTCTTCAAAGCTAGCCATAGCTCTTGTTTGTAATGTGTGCTGATTAGATTGGTTCAGGCCCCAAGTTTCAAGGAGCTGCCATGCTGTCTTGTTGAAACTTCTCTCACTTGATCCACTTGCACATATTTGAATAAACAAATCTAATTTATGTTGCAACTTGACAAATTCGTGGCACGGGTTCTTGATCATGCTAATTTGTGATTAAGCCTCAGAAAAGTAGAAATCTTGGTGATTAGAAGTGTAATGCATCATTATGCACAAATTGGTTACTTAAAACTCAAGAAAAGAACCTCAAACTTCATTAATTCGAAACTCCCAGCTCACTCCATGGATTGATGAGTTCTAGTACTTTTTGGAAAGCCCTCCATACCCTCTACAACTTTCATGTTGGACCCAAGTTCTGAATCGCAAGGGATCTTGGTGAAAAGTGAGGTTAAAGTTGGCTGTTCATTAAGAGAAAACAAGCTGAAATTTCTCTAAGTCTTGGGTCAGTTTGGCTTCCAAGCTTCATAACTCACAAACCATGCATTTTTTGGAGAAAAGTCATATTTAACACTTTGAAGATCTTGGAAAGAGCTTTCACTTGGGCTTTGAGTCACTCCATTTGGATGTATGGTTTGGAAGTTATGACCATTTCAAGTTATCACAAGAGAGGGAATTTCCACCTATGAAAAGTTTCATAATCATAAACTTACTTCCTTTGCAAGAAACTTCTTGAAACTTGATCTTGACACTTTAAATCATCAATATGACATGTTATGATGATTTGAGGCAAAGGAGATTCCATTTGGATCAAAATCCCAAAGATTAGGGTTTCAGTCAAAACCCTAATTTTGACTGTGAATGCACTGAGATAAACCTCTGTGATCTTCCTTCTTTCTTCATATCCAAAGTTCATAGAAGACCTTTAGGGATGTTTACTAACTCATGGAGTCATGGCCTAGGGTTTTAAGGCACCTCCTGATGAAAATTAAGGCCAATGATCCATATGTCTTAATAGAAACCCTAATTTGGAAGACAGGGTGCAACTCGGGCTCAAACTACTCAGGATGAGAGCCAAATGATCTTGAATTCTTGTTGAGTAAGACCCCTTGGATGTAGGTAAACTTAAATGGTTGAGGACCCAAGAAACTCTTGAATTAACACGACAAAATTCTTCATTGATTCTTCAGGTTAAAACCCTCATTCCATACTTTGGTCTGGTGATCCTTTGTTGACTTGACTTGATTCAAAGTCTTAATATCTTGGTTTTAAACAACTGGTGAATCTTTGTGATGATTGTATGGAGCCATAAAATACCTTAGGAAGCCTTGAATCCCTCTGTGCAAACCCTAATTTCAAACATAAGAGAAACAAGCTGCAAGATATGGGTTAGTTTGAACAATGCATATGTGATTGATCCTAAATGTCTTTGCAAGATGTTATGACATCTAAGAGGTAAAGTTTGGGGTACAACAGCTATGATTTTCATAACATGCCTTGCAGCAACTGTTTTTCAAGGCCAGAATTGATGGTGCTCGATTTGGATAAGCCTTGCAAGCCTGAAATCTTCACAAGATCAACACTAAAATGATCATACAACATGTGCTTTGCAAGACCATAATAGAATTTTCAAGATTTCTCACCTTGGCATGCGAAAAAAATCATTTCAAAACCATGAGGTGAAGTTTTGTCCTCTAGCATTAAAGTGGAATAATGATTCTTGGCAAAAATCATCCAATCTGTTGGAACTTGGTCAGAACATCAAGGGATGAGATGAAACCTTGAGGAAACAAGCTCAAAAGATCAGAATTCAATCCATGTGAAGAATAACCCATGTGTACCTTGGCTTTCAAGTTATAGGTGCATGACATCATTTGATGGATAATAGCTTGCATGCCAATCCTCTCAAGGTCACAAAAATCTGATCATTTTCCCTATAAATAGAGGTCATTCTGAACATTCTAAACACACCAAAACATTGCAAGAAGCTTGTTTTCTCTAAATCCTCTCCTTTCCATATTTTAAAGCTTCTAAGAGAGTCAAGGCTTGGAACTTCAGTTCCAAGCAACCCCGTGTCCAAACCAATGATCCAAACACTTCATATACATCATATACAAGTGATCCAAACACTCATCAAACTTCTATAACATCAGAATCATCTGGTCATACCCTTTTTTCTCCATTTTGCTTCAAAGCTGCATATTGGATAGGCAAAAGAGTTCCAGAAGGTTTCCAGCCAATTTCAGCATTGCAACACAATCCTTGGAGGTCAAGGAAGTTGTCTGGATCATCAAATCACATTTGTAACACCTCCAATAGAGAATTCGATTCTCACTTGCAAGGTAAGTTTCCTCAAAAATTGAACTCTATAATTCATGCATAATTCATGATCAATTGAGTTATCAATGGGTTTCTTGCAATATGAGGATTATTTTCCCACAATCTTCTGAAATATGGAAATAAATTAGTTGTATCAAAACTGCAAGGTAACAGACAAAGATGTCGAATCATTATGATATGACATCTTGTCCAAAATCTTGTTCTTTATGTTAGGACATCTTGTCCAACATCTTGCTATCAAGTTAGTTTTCCCAAAATTAATTCCAATCTCAAAAGCTTGGACTTATCAGATATATCATGCTTAAACCTTTCATGCTCATCCTCGATGACTTTTAAAAGCTTAAATCAGGCTTGTCTTGTTAAGTTTCTCTTGACATTTACATTGACAACACTTTCATAACTGTTTCTTTTCAATACTCATCCTTAGTTTAGACTCAATTCAAACTTTAGGATTCCCTTCATACTACAACTTAGTTAAAACAATAGGTTTCCCCTTGTGGAAGTTCCAACTATCAACTTATCTTCCTCTTGGGCTTTATACAAGGAAACCTAGCCTCCTCTTGGACTTTATACAAGGAAACTTAGCCTCCTCTTGGGCTTTATACAAGGAAACTTAGCCTCCTCTTAGGCTTTCTACAAGGAAACTTAGCCTCCTCTTGGGCTTTCTACAAGGAAGTTAGACTTCAAACTCAAAACTCTTCAACAAAGAGATGAGAATTCCCTTTTGGAGTCCTAAAAGTCAACACACTGCCCCTTGTGGCTTCAAACCTTCAAACCTCAAGTCAAATCATATACAACCTTTGGCTTCAAACTCAAAACACTCCCCCAAAGATGAGATATGAGTCATATCTATGGAAGAGGTGTATTTTCTATTCTCCATAACATAAATCCAACATTTCAAACTTTTCCATTTAAGTGATGTAAGTGACACACTTGTTGATTCAATATTGAAGCTGGAGTCCTTCTCTTATTATGGTACAAAAAACACTTCTTTCATTTAAGTGATGTAAGTGGCACACTTGTTGATTCTATATCCAAGTCAAGATCATTCTCTTAGTATGCAAAGAATCAGTTAAAGGAAGATGTGGCATTACTCTGGATTTTCTACATCCAAGTTTAAAGCTTTTTCCCTTATTTATCAAAATGTTTGTGGTGAATAGGTGAGATATCTCCCTTAAGATGACAATTTGTCTCTTCTTTCAAAACCCAACAAACCCAATTCCACCCATTAGTAGGTGGAACCACGAATGCTCTGATTTCTCAACTTCCTTTTGAGAATACGTAGGCATAATATTGTGAGATCTTAGCGAGCACAATAAATAACAAAAACCTTAGGTTCCTATATCTTTTCAACTTACAAAAACAACAAAAATATCTCCACTCACTCACTTAAAACCAACCAACAAACTCCCATTACACAGTAAGTGATTCAAAACAACAGTAACACAAATATATGCCAAAGGTTCCTATAGTATAGTATAGATAATTAGGGTGTTAATACCTTCTCTTTGTATAATCAATCCTGATTCCCAATCTCTCAAGTGCATTATTTTGCATTGCACACCACTTTTATTCAGATTTTTTTCCCCTTCCCTCCTTTGGGATCAATTAAAAGTTCACATGTAAAAGGGAGAAGACTTTCGTGCGGCTTACAATAGGTTAGACTGTTAGATAACATTTCCAAGATTTATCATTTAAGATATTAATTAGACTTAATCAATATTAAAATAACATATACTTGGAACAATGTATGTAACACGTCTACATATGGACTCATAGCAGACTTACTTTCATAACCATTTAATCTTCAGAACACCGAGATGTATAAACAGAAACAAATCTGGGTTCCAAAGAGACATTTCAGAAAAACAGTCATACTGAATGCAGTAACTCGGACAAAAGAAACAAAAGTTGCAGCTGAAGGATCTATTGGAAAGCAGATGACTTCATAAGCGCTCACCTCTTCAGCATCCTTTGTGAAGACACACAGAAGAAGAAGACCTTCTAGGTCCAGACGCAGAAATTAACTAAGAAAGGAGGCTGTAGAGTTTTCCAAGGAAGAATGACAATATTACTTAGATAATCTGGACATGTCAGATGATCCTAGGGAATATCTTAGGGCCAATCCAATAGACTAGAATGTCTAAATAATTTGTAATATCTTCCATTTTATTAATGATAAATGTTGCACACATTGAGTTCTTACTCCAATTACTTTTAATTCTTTTGAACAACAATAAATACATATTCAACAGTTAAACTGCACAACAACATGAGCAAACTTTTAATTAATAATAAGATTTCTTAATACAAAGGTTATAACAATTACAAGGCATAACTATGTAGAAATCTAACATCAGAATATTTCATAGATAGCTTCAAACTTGTCTCTCCATATTTTAGATGAATCGGCCTCAAAACTTATGATAACCCTCTGCTGAACAAGTAATTCTGAAATAACTCGTCCATAAGGAATGAAGAAAATCTTTCCCTTGTGAAAAGAAGAAAAAGCCCTCTTCAAATATTCAAACATAACTTGAGTAAGATCAATCTGCAAGTCTGAGTTGAGAAGTAGATGCAGATCTTTTTCAATAGGGTCCATGAGGTCTAAATCCTTATCTTTAGGAAGTAAGTCTGAATTCAGAATCTGATTCCAAACAACTTCACCAGGACAAAGATTTGAGACCATTGATGTTTTAGATGGATCTACAAAGATACGCCAAGTAGGAAGATAGTGTTCCCAAACAAGAGTTCCTGGAATTTCTCTAATTTCCTCACAATTGATTACATTAGCAATCGCTTTAGAGGTTACTGTTATAGAAACACCAGTTACTTTAGAAAGAATATCACACTCAAAATTCAGCTCAACAATGGAGGCATTAATCCAAAACTCTTTGACAAGATCTGGATAAGTGAAATCATAGAGCATCTCAAAGTATCTATTCCATCTTTGTTCAGACACAATCTTCAAGAAGTTAAAACCTAATATAAGCAATTCATCAAAATCCATAAACTTTTCATTGATGACAACTAGTAAATTCTGGGAAGAATTAACTAAAAAACTCATCACAAGTTTAGCTTGATTAACACACAACCAAAGAGAATATAAAAAGAAGAGAATTGAACAAGATTCCTAAAGGAATAAGAATCTTGTCAGAAAAAGGACACAAAATGATGTTTCACAAGACAGGGGATAGTGACAATAAATATAAAAAAAGAAAACATCATTACCCAAAGGTTTTTATCCAGCAGATTTCTTGAATCCACTAGATAATTTTCAAACTTATGAAATTCAAGTAATATAAGATTTTTGAAAAACCCTTTACTTAAACTGCTTAATAAGAATCTCAAAATCCTCTTCTGAATCTCAGAATCTGACAACTTTCAAAAGCAATCATCCATCTGAGTCTAGTAGTTCTAGACTTAGAGAGAGATGTCTTATGTTAGTCATGGTCTCCAAGATTCTATTAAGAACCAACACTCCCTCTTGAAACAAGAGTCATGAGTGATAGATGAATATTGAATTATTTCCTTTGACATCCAACAAATAGCAGTAACATCACAAAAAGTGAGGAAACTATTTCCATAAATATGATCATCATCTAGCTTTATGAAATATTCAGTATAGATAAATACAACAGAGTTTCTTCTTAAAGATTTCTAAAGATCCTTTTTCCAAAAGAGCATATCTAGAAATCTAATAGAAACTTTGTATTTATATCTACACAAATATCTCATTGAATAAAATAATAACCTAGAAAAGAACAAGCATACCTTTTTTTTGTTATTTTCTCAGTCAGACTCGTATTAGTATTCAGACTTGATCATAGAGTTTGAACACCGCTTTAAGTGGGTTTTGATTCAATGGCTGTTAAACCAATAACTTCACTTCTCTCACCAAACTCAGTACCTCTAGCACTTGAGTTTGGGTTGTGGGCTCTTCTTCCATCAAATTATGTAAACAACCTTTGATAAATACCATAGGAGATGTCTTTGCTCTTATCTTTAATATCTGCAGCAAATACATTTGAATGATGATACTCATATTTCTATGAGACTATACATAAATTTCCAGACAAGCTTTCCTTCGCCTTATGCCATATTTTGATAGAAATACCATGATTCATTCCAGAATATCAGTCTAGGATAAATGATAATATGAACAAGCACTACTATGGAAAACATATACAACAATGATTAGAAAAGGGATAACATCACGTGTGACCTGCCGTTGTTACATAGGGTGTGGTTGTATATGCGCTACTTACAATTACGGTCTTATGACCATTGTAGAAAATATGAAAGCGCGCTATATATGATCACGATTGCTATCTAACCGTTGTAATATGTTAAAGGTCTCAGATTCAATTCTCAGTCGGGCATCTTTTGGTGTAATATATTATTCTGGACAACGTTCACTATACAACCACGGTTATATATTACAACCGTCGTTAAATTATATGCTTTTTTTAAAATGATTTTTCTACATTTTGAATTTTTTCCAGTTTTTAACCTGTATTTTTTTGAATTATATCAGAACAGAAACAACAATTGTATCATAATGAAATTTTGTATTGTATTACATCAAATCTATACATTGGATTAAGAACCAAACATTGTATATATATTACATCAAAAGAAAAATGGCACAAAACAACCTACAAACATTATATAACATCACATAATTGTATCTTATAGTGTTTTGGTTTCTTTGTATCTTAGTGTCTTGTCTCTTGGTGTCTTGTCTCTTTGGTGTATTGACTATAAACACCTATAATTTCAAATAATAATACTTGTTAGTAAATATACTTAGAAATAATGACTTACATTAATTAAATTATGAATAAATAATAAAATACTAATTACTTGTTAATTTTTCCATATGCATTCATTATGATCGATACGAATAGCATGCACATCATCTCTATCAACTTAATCATAAGTGGTAGGCATTTTTGTTGTGTAAGAAGGAGTAAAAGGAGTATCAAAACTTTCATCACTACTAGGAATGTCTTTTCCTCGGAGAACGACTGGTCATTTCCCCGATGTGTCTGAAGGGTCAGTCACATAGAAAACTTGTTTTGCTTGTGAAGTCATGATGAATGGTTCGGTCATATAATTTGCCTTGCCAAGGTCAACCCAGGTGAATCCTAAGTCATCAGTTTGTACACCATTAATATTATTGGGAATCCACTTGCATTTAAATAAAGGCACTTTGAAGATAACGTAATCAATCTCCCAAATCTCTTCAATGACACCATAGAACGCACTAGATGCCAATATTGGATTCTTATCTTTCAAACTAGAGAAATACATGGATTCGGCCTCAACCATAACCCCGCTATTTTGCATTTTACTACGATCATCTTTTGATTTTGTATAAAAGGTATAATGACCAATGTCATATGTAGTCCAAGTTATCACATTAAATTTTGGCATGAACGACAGCCATTTAATTGTCTCGGATGCACATGATCTTTTGGTATCCTTTTATTAAACCAATATAGGAATTTCTTGTTATGTTCGATCAACAACAACTTGTCACTCATTCGTGGATAATTTTTCTTCAAAAGTCTTTTGTGAATAGCCACATAAGGTTGAACTTCTTCAAGATTATTCAATATATAGAAATGTGCCTGAATAACTACATCCCGAGCCATTGACTTAACATTTAAACCTTCAATACCTCTACCTTCAGTGTCAGCATGACGAGACTTTGGAATTCCTAAAGACTCTGCTTCTGACAAATAGTTTGTACAAAACTCAATAGTTTCTTTTGTGATGTACCTTTCAACAATTGAAGCTTCCGGTCGATGATGATTCTTCGTATATCCTTTAAAGATCTTCATGTATCGCTCTATTAGATACATCCACCTTAAATAAACTGAACCACAAATTTTGATTTCTCTAACTAGATGAACAAGTAAGTGAACCATAATGTCAAAAATTGATGGAGGAAAATACATCTCCAATTTACACAAGATTATGGCAGCTTCATCTTCTAATTCATCTAATTTTTTGAAATCAAGAAATTTATTACATATGGAATTGAAGAATAAATAGAATCTGGTGATAGTTACGCTCACATTTTTTGGTAGTATGCCACGGATAGCCACTGGTAGAAGTTGTTGCATCAAGACATGACAATCATGAGATTTCAAACCAATTAACTTGAGATCTTTCATTGATACAAGTTTCTTGATGTTTGATGTGTAACCTTGGGGAACTTTGATACCATGTAAACACTCGTAAAAACTTTTCTTTTCCTTTTTACAAAGAGTGTAACAAGCAGGAGGCAAATAAGTTCTTTTCCCTTTTTCTATTGGAGCCAATTGTTTTCGTATACCCACCGCCTCCATATCAAGACGAGATTACTTACTATATTTAGTCTTGCCTTGAATGTTTAGAAGTGTTCCAATCAAACTATCACACACATATTTCTCCACATGTCTTATATAAAGGGGTGTCCTTATCACTACATAAAGTATCATAAATATAGGCTTTCTTAAAATAAGATTCTCCAATATAACGGAACATATCTTCTAGACGGTCATCCATATATTCATCTTCGTCAACTTCGTGACTTTGTGACACAGGGTTTCAATTTTTTTCCACCTCATCGTGCCACGTCCATATTGTATAATTTTGACATATGATGGAATATCTTATCCTTTGTACCTTTCTTTATATTCTCGCAATTAACACAAGGACAATAAAATATACCATTATTGTCAAGAAGATTTTGACCTGCGTATTCAAGGAATTTAAGAACTCCTTTCTCATATACCGGACCTAATTTATCAGCTTTCATCCAACTACGATCCATAATAAAATTTGAAATTTATATCAAAACAATATTGTGAATGGCACAACAAAATCTAAACCTAAATCATGTCGAAAAACTAAAGCATATTTAGTACAATAATACAACTCTAAATCTTAAGCATATGGATAAAACATATGAACTTTGCAAGAAACAGACCACAAAATCCAACAACAAAACATAAAGCATATTCAGTACAATAATACAACTCTAAATCTTAAACATATGGATAAAGCATATGAGCTTTGCAAGAAATAAACCACAAAATCAAACAAGAATGAAGATGGTGAAGATTATCAAGATTTAAGAAGATGAGGAAGAGAGTGAAGTTTACACGAAACATGTCGTACTTCGAAGAGACCAAGAATGAAGGTAGTGAAGATTATCAAGAATAAAGATTCAAATGAAAAAAGATTGGGAAGATGAAGATTTCGCTATCGCTATCATTGTCGTCTCTGGTCCGCTGGTTCGCTAGTTTGCTTAGGGCATGTTATGAAGGAAATAATGAATCTTTTTTGTTTTAAATTTATCAGGAAAAACTTTAATCACGGATGATATTTACAATCGTAGTGAAATGTAGATATTATTAAAATGGTTGTAGACTAAAACTGTGGTTAAATAGTGTTCAATTTTTTATTTATTTCTGAACTTAAAAGTGGAAGTACTCCTCTTTAACCCCCTGGAACGAACTATATAAACGCGCTTTTCGGGAATACAAGATTTCAAAATGACATCATTTTCGTTTCTGGTAGAAGAAATATTTCTCAAAGACCGAAGTTTAGCAATCTCAAAGTCATCGATAGAAATATGATCGTAGCTCTTTATTTTGGGTCGAATGAATCTGTAATCTCCATCAGCACCTCTACAGATGAACCTGGTGAAAAAGATTCGAAATCAAAATCACTAAAAAAAAATGAAAATATTTCCATAAGCCTCCTTTACAGTAAGATCAACTAAGTATGGTGTATCATCCATATACTCACTACTACCATACTTACAATAAATTCATGTGCAAATAGTATGAATCACACACCTTCGAATAATTTAATCCATAGAAAAAATTTCTTTTCAATGTAATTTGCAATAAAATAATGCTCATCATTTTATATCTAATTATTCAATATTAGATTATAAGATTAAAAGGCACAAAGTCACACACATCCTCGCCCAAAGAGTCACAAAGAGGATTGATGAGTAGCTACAAATTTCTTAACACTATCTACCAAATCCCGCGCTTTAGAACGATCAAAGATTTCCACAGCATGATACCCATCCTCACAAAACCACGACACCACGTGCCTTCAAAATCTTCACCAACTCCTTCTGCTTATCCACCAACGGATCTCCACCATATCCATTAACAAAACACCTCGGCAGCCGTCCGATCTTCTCACCATATACTCTATCCGCAACCGTCGGATTGCAGTACACGTGGTCGCGATCTGCACCCTCCGGCAAACACAGGCTCCACATGAGATCACCCACAGGTAATGGCAATATACGATCGTTAATTAAACGAAGCTCAGATTCCGTTCTCTGGACCCCACTGAAAAATATAGAGTTTAATATCAGCCCTCGGATCTTAATCAGAGAGAGATCAAGGTCGAGTGCACGTAGACCTGCGAAGTAGGCAATGTTAGCTCCTGCACTGATTCCCATTACGTAGCAGTTATCGAAGTCCACATGGTTTCTAATCCACGGATCAGATTCATTTGGATTTCGTGCTTGGGATTTGAGCCAGAGAAGAGATTCGACGGCGTCGTCGTAGGCGGCGGGAAGACGATGCTCCGGCGAGAGACGGTAATCGACGGAGGCGACAACCGCGGGTATTTGAGAGGCGAATTCGGAACATGAGTGGTGGAAGATCAGTGAGGAAGAGTGGTAGAGGATGAAACCGCCGCCGTGGAAGTAGAGAATGAGAGGGAGTTTTGCAGGTGGCGGAGGGTGGGGGATGAAGAGACGGATGGAGGTTTTTGCGGCGGCGTTTAAGGTAATGTCTTTAGAGAGAGATGGTTGCGGAGGCGAGTTGGTGGGATCGGAAGATGGTGGTACGGTGGGGTCGATGGGGTTTCTTGTTAGGGAACCGTCGGGGTTGAGTTTGATTTTGAGAATTTTGTATGGATCCATGGTGGAGTTTCGTTTGGAAGGTGATGGTTCTGTCATAGTGGTTGAAATATATTATGAGCGGGTGAAGGTTAGTTCAGATCCATTTACTATGGAATTGAAATGTTGTACGGTTAATGGAGTAGTTTATATACTCTCGGCTTTCATTTGTGGTTGTGATTTGTTAGTACATGGAAGTCAATGCAATTAAAATGCATTATTAAAAAAATATCACAAAATATAGTGAATTAAAATTGAACTTTTCATTCATATAAGTTAGTTTTGTTTGGTTTCATAATGGAATTTATATTATAGGTAATTCAACCTAGAATAAATTCTCGGAACAATATTAGGCGGGATTAACGTTGTATATCTTGAAAAATTAGTTTGATCAATTGAGGTATAAAATTGGTAGAAGTCTATTGTGCAGGCATGGCAATGGAACAGATCGGGGACGAATTTTATCTATTCTTAATTCAAATTTAAATTGTAAAACAATTTTCGTTCTCTGTTCCAAATTCAAACGGGGGTGGAGAATTAAAACTTAAACCTTAAATAGGTTCAAGTCGCGTTCGAGTATCCCTACTCCACCATCATCCATTAAATGAAATAAAAAATTTTAATAGAAAATTTTATTTTTTTTCCAATATAAAATTACATTACAAATAATAAAATAAAATAATCTTCAAGAATTCCCTATTACAAATGTTTTAAATAATAAATACAAATCAAAATATCAAAACATTAGTCAAATATTTAATATTCTAAATCATCAAAACTAAATAATAATCTATATAATAAATTGAACGGGGCGGGTTCGGGGTGGGTACTAGCGCCCCCATTACCCGACTCATCCCCATATTTTATAATCGGGGAAAACCCAAACCCGAACCCAAACCTAATCAAAGCGGATTTTCCCCGTCAACTTCGAGGCAGGTTTGGGTGGGTACGGGTTATATTGCCATGCTAAATTGTGCATTCCAAAAATTTCTTGAGGTCAAGTTAGTAAGAAGGTCGAGCTCGACGAAACAAACAGGTCGGCTGGTCATGATCATTCAAATAAGTCGGAGTCCGGTTAAAAATACTAAAATAAACACAACGGGGCCGATCTTATTCATAGAAACCGAGACCGACCTCATTTGTACAAGCCGAGACCGATGTCAATGCTAGGATACCATCTAAAGAGGCGCAAGAGGTAGTTACAGAATGATCCATTATGGCATGAGAGTTACATTTATTAATGGGAGAGACATTATCAGGCAATTATAGGAGCAACGTACATTACCTAAGACTATATTTTGTGAAGGATCATGAAAGAACAAACATGGAGGGGTGATGAGAGAACCGAGCCATATAAATATGAGATTGCTTGGAGACAGAAACCAACAAGTACATACATAACAGACACCAAAACTAGTCATTTTAGGCTCTCTTTGACTTAAACAAGGAAGTCAACCTTTTAATGATTTTTTAGCAAGAACATTTGGCGCCCACCGTGGGGCCTCAGTAAAACTTGCACAGGCCACACAAAACCATCAAAATCGCTAACAGCCTAGTTGTGCGATGTCCAAATCATCTCCTAGATGAAGTGATCCACCTCTACCACCAGATATAACTCAGTTGTTTGTTGTGGTGGAGGCTCTTTGTCAACAACATGAAATCTTGCAAGACAGTGTTCAGGTTTTGCAAACACAAAGCCAACAGGAAGGGGACACAAAGGAGGAGCCTCTAGTTCCCAACCTTTATCTGAAGCTCTCTGGGATGATCAAGTCCCAGAGAACTTCAAACCACTGACGCTGGTATTTTTTTATGGTAAAACCGACCCACGAGAATATATTACTGCGATCAATAATCAGATGGCAATAATAGGGGATTCTGACTCCCTTAAGTGTAAACTCATGGCCGAAACTTTTAAAAAATGAGCTTTACAATGGTATATGATTCTACCTAAGTTCTCGATCGTTAGCTATCAGGACTTAACCAAGAAGATGATACAACATTTTTCAGCAAGAAAGCATAGGAAATTGTCGACTACCAGTTATTTAACGTCTGACAAGCGCACTCGAAATCTATCAAGGAATGTCTGGCAAGATTCAATGAAGAAACAATGAAGGTATCTCACCCAAATCAGAAAATGTTCATTGGAGTATTTCAGCGTGACCTCAAAGTTGGGCAGTTCAATGAATCCTTAACGCAAAAGCCGACATCCAACATGGATGAGGTTATTACCCGAGCGGAATGCTACATCAAAAGAGAGGAAAGTAACATTGCAAAAATATCTCGGGATGCCAAAGAAAAAACGCGAGCTAAGGAAGAAGGATTTAGGTATAAGAAGGAATACTCTAAGCTCGGACCCAAAAACTGGCCAACGACGAGACCTTCCCGGCGTCCGTTTGAAAAAGAGCCGGAGTACACGCCACTAAACGCCAGACGAGAAGATATCTTAAGAGAAGTTTATCACCTCAAATTACTTCCCATATTGGGACGTCCAAAAGGGGTTCATGTTCTGATAGGAAAAGACGAGAACGCATGGTGTGCGTACCATAGACTTCGCGGACACCTCACAAAAAATTGTCATCAGTTAAAGAAAGAAATCGAGATCTTAATTCAGAAAGGTCGGCTATTGTCATAAGTTAAAGATGTAGGAGGGCAGCCAGGAAAAAAGTCCTCCCCGGGAAGACCCCAGCTCGGAAAACCATGCGCAGAAGAATGGAAAAAATACAAAAGAAGTCCACGAAGCCCAGGTGACCTTTCATATGCTAAATACCATTATAGGGGGATTCACGGGAGGACGAGAAACCAGTTTGGCTAGAAAAACATATGCTCGGTCAGTGATGCACATCGAACAAAAGCCGCATTCATATGCGAAGGAAAACTCGGCCGTGGTCAGTTTATACCAAAGAGACTCGGAAGGAGTGTTGACTCACGAAAACGAGTGAATGGTGATCAATGTTCGGATCTATGACTGGAGGGTGAAGCAAGTCTTAGTAGACCACAAAAGTTTAGCAGATGTTTTGTATTGGGATGTATTCATGAGGATGAATTTCGATACCGCCGAGTTGCTATCGTTTAAAGGCAGTTTGGTTGGATTCTCCGGAGAGCATGTACATGTGCTAGGGCATTTACCCATAATGAAAACTTTTGGCAATTGAGACAATGTAAAAAGTATCAAGGTGAGATATTTAATTATCAATGTTGCATCACTATACAACACTATTATTGGTAGGCCCTCGTTCAAGTATTTGGACGCAATTTTGTCCATTTTATACCTCACGTTAAAACACCCTCTGGAAGATGACCGAGTAGGAATAATAAAGGGTGATCAAGGGATATAAAGGAAATATTATAAAGATAGTCTGAGACTTAAAAGGAGAAGTCACGCTGACGAGCCAATCAAAGATGATCAGTTAGAAGTGAACTTAGTGGATATCGACCCGAGAGAGGAGCCACCAGAGAATTGAATGACGACCATAGGAAATATAAAGAAGATGTAGAATAGCATCCAATCACCTCAGACAACTCGATTTGGCTTTAGTCGGCTCTTGAAGGATGGAGACGGGAGGATCAGAGTCAACCTAAACATAGTTTGTCACCATCTAATATATGACCTATTAAGCACACTGTGGGTGCTTTGTCAGCGGGTGTTGGATATTTCAAGCTCACTACCCGTGGTAGTCGGACAGAAGAAGTTCTTAATAGGGGTTGTTGATCACTTCACAAGATGGGAAGAGGCAGTGACAACAAACAAAATCCGTCTGTCCGGAATAAAAAGGTAACAAGATGAGATCAGAAAGATAAGGGACGAGAATTTACATGAAATGTTATGGTCTTACCACACTACACCTCATTCAACTACTCGGGAGACTCCTTACGAGACGATTTATGGAGTCGATGCAATGATACCGGTTGACATCAACATGCTAACTCGGAAATGTCTTGCTTTTGATGAAAGCGTCAGCTCGATAGGCCTAGATAACTTAGCAGGTTTGTTAGATGAAATTACGGAAACAGGCCACATCAGGGAGTTTGCAGCCGAATAAAGAATTTTTAGGTAGATTGATATCAAAGTCAAGCAAATGGGATTTCACAAAGGAAATCTGATGATAGAGAAGGTGGTAAACTTCAAGAATAAAGGCAAGCTAACTCCAAATTGGGAAGGATCCTTTCGTATCAGTCATAGGTTAAATAATGGGGCTTACTGTAACGCCCCGATTTATTTTATTTATTCTCTTAATTTAAAGTTTATGTTGTTGTGTGTATGTATGTGTTTATGTGTGTTGGGTTACATTTGGATTGCCTTAGTATGGGGTAGTGACCTTAGAATTATAGAGAATAAGGTATTGGGGGCGTGTGACCAATTGTGTAGAGATGAGTGGTGTAGTTAGTAATTATTTATTGGAATAATATTATATGGGTAATAATAATTAGGTAATTATTAATTTAAATAATTTAGTTGGAATTATTTAGATTTAAATAATCGGTTTAATTATTTTATTTATTTAAAAATTGGATAGTAGGAGTAGAAGAATAAGGAGGGCAAAATGGACTATTCATGATGATTAGTAAGGGTAAGGAAGGAAAACCATATTAGGGGTCTAAGGGTTATAGTAGGAAAGAAGAAAATTTGGAAAGGGGAAAAATCATTTGTGAACAATCATGTTTGGAGAAAAGAGGAACAGAAGAGAGGAGCAGAGCTTGGGCTTAGAGAGCATTTGAAGAATCATCACTAAGGTAAGGGTGGGGTTTTTTTATCACTTAAGGGATGAATAATATATGTATGATGGTGGGTAAATCGTTAGGTTCATCTCTATGCATCTCTCTAATTGTTTTGGTTGTTTTCGGTTGCATGTCGGTGTCCGTGATAACATGTAAATAGTGTAAATTGACCGTTGGATTATGGTTTTTTGTGTTATAGAAGGTTCTAATTGATGTGTGTTGTTGTTGTATGATAATCATGTGATTTATGTGCATTCTGGACTGTATGGTATTGAACTCGCAAGAAATTTTGGGGTCTGGACTGTGCAGAATCGCAACTGCAGGGTTGCTGATTCGTACATTTTCGTCGGGTGAATGGGGTGTCTCGCCGGGCGAACTGAGAGGCGAGCGAAGAGTGGAAAATAGTTGCTACTGGAATTTATATGGGGGAGGAATTTCACTTCTGCTTCGCCGGACGAGCCTTGGGCGAAAGGGAAATTTCTCCAGGCGAATGGGGATTTCTCCGGGCGAAGGTGAGTTCGCTGGCGTCTCGCTGGGCGAACATCAGGCGAGCAGAAATAGTATTTAGCTGCCACTGGAACGAACATAATTTTCTAAAACTTTAAAAATTCATATCTTTTGATCCGTAGGTCCGTTTCAGTCGTCGTTCGAATCGTTGGAAAGCTGGTTTCGTATACTTTCAGTTAAAATTATTTTCAAAGTCAGAATTCCAACTATTCAACGTGTTAATTGTGTTCCCGTGTATGTTGTGATGTGTTGAACGTTGAGATGTTGAGTTCGGTTGTGCGAATATGTGTTGTAGCTGTGGATTGCAATTGTTGCATGTTTTGGCAGGAATATGTTGTGTGTTGGATAGTTGTGGTGTGATGTATTGGCTGTATGATAGTCATATGCATTAGTCGTCGTTGTTTGTTGTCGTTGAATGCATATCATGTTGCATAAGTTGTATGATAAGTCGCGTGCCCATGTAGGGTGTGAGTGCCTTATCCGGGTTCTTTGAAATAGAATCGTATTATTGTTGTTATTGTTGAGGTAATCGTGTGCCCATGTGGGGTGAGAGTGATTACGGGTGTTTGGGTGCCCATGTGGGGTGTGACCGATCACGGATGTCGTGTGCCCATGTGGGGTGTGAGCGACTTATATGGAAATTCCGACGGGAATTATGATCATGAAAAAGGGATCGAATTGGTACCATATGCACTGAGTCGAGTTATGAGTCTCATTGCATTGCATTGTGTTGTGTTGTGTTGTTGAGTATATGATTGTCTGCTTGTGTGGAAAATTGTAATCGTGTTGATGATTTAATGATAGGGTGAATTGTATGATGATTATATGCTTTTATGTTTATATTATGCATTTATTTTGTTGATTTAGAATCTCACCCTTCTGTTGGAATGATGCTTTATACGACATCGTGCAGATAATCAAGGATAGTGCGGAGTCGAAGTTAGTGAAGATGAAGTCTCCTACTTTATTTTATTTGAGTCGGCGTCTGCTCTGATGTGTAACACTGGTGATATGGAACGCTTGTTGTTATGTATTTCATTAGCCGTTATTACTTTTGTTTAATTGATGTTGGTTGCGTGGTTTAAACATATTATATTTTTAGTCATTATTTCGAAGAAGTTTTCCGCTGCTTATTGAGAAGAATTTTTAATAAAGATTTCGTAGTACCGTTTATAATAATAATTATGTGTTACATGTCGTATGCATGAGCAGGTGTATGTTGGAGAGTAACATCCTATGTGTTGAACTTTTATGAATTTACTCTGATAATTGAATTATTTTACGCGGGGGTTTAGGGTGTTACATAGTGGTATCAGAGCAGGTCGGTCTGTCCAGCCAAGTTATCGAGTCGTTGTTGTGTGACAGTTGATTACTATCGATGTCTTGTCCTTAACCATTGTGTTCTGTTGTTGATGCGTAATAGATTTAGAATAGTTGGAAGGAACGATGCTGCTATTTCTGCTGCTTTGCAGGATGTTGCTCAGGCGGTACAGAACCCGCCTCATGCTGGTGAGAATGATGAGTTTCAGAAGAATAGACCGCCTACCTTCAAGGGAAGATATGATCCGGATAGAGCACAGGCTTGGCTCAAGGAGATCGAGAAAATCTTCTGGGTTATGGAATGCTCTGAAGCACAGAAGGTGCGCTTAGGTACTCACATGCTGGCTGAGGAGGCTGATGAATGGTGGGTTAGCACTCGCAAATTGTTGGGAGCAACATGAGAGGTAATCACTTGGGCTGTGTTCAGTAGGGAGTTCTTGAGGAAGTATTTTCTTGAAGATGTCTGAGGAAAGAAAGAGATTGAGTTTCTGGAATTGAAGCAGGGTAACATGTCGGTTACGGAGTATGCTGCCAAATTCTCAGACCTAGCTAAGTTTTACCCTCACTACAGTGCGGCAACTGCTGAGTTCTCAAAGTGTGTCAAGTTTAAGAATGGATTGAGACCTAAGATCAAACAGACGATTGGTTATCAGTGAATCAAAAAGTTTCCAGATTTGGTGGATTGTTGTAGGATCTTTGGGGAAGATAGCAAGGCTCGATCGACTCACTTTAAAGGGTTGGCCGAGAGAAGGGGAAAACAACCGGTGAACCGTGGGAAGCCTTATGCAGCTCCAGCTGAGAAGGGTAAACAGAAATATGCTGATGGCTAGAAGCCGAGTAGGGGAGGTGCCCCTGCTCCTCTTAAGTGTTACAGGTGTGGTGAGCTAGGTCATCATGTTCATGAGTGCACGAGTGATGTGAAGAAATGCTTCAAGTGTGGGCAGGCAGGACATCTGATTGCTGACTGCAAGGTTAAGGTGGTGACTTGTTACAACTGTGGAGAACAGGGCCATATTAGTACTCGTTGCCAGAAGCGAAAGCAAGCTTCAACTGAAGGAAAGGTGTTCCCTTTGACAGGGACTCGGACTTCTAGTGATGACAGACTGATCAGAGGTATATGTTACATTAATAATACACCGTTAATTGCTATTATTGATAATAGTGCTACTGATTCTTTTATTGCTGCTGATTGTGTGATAAAGCTAGGCCTTGTTGTTTCTCCTATGAAGGGAGAGATAGTTGTTGAAACTCCTGCAAAGGGATCGGTGACCACTTCCCTAATTTGTTTGAATTGTCCACTATCAATCTTTGGTAAGGACTTTGGTGTGAATCTTACTTTCTTTCCGTTGGGAAATCTTGATGTGATCTTGGGTATGAACTGGTTGGAGTTCAATCATGTTCATATTAACTGTTTTAACAAGTCGGTGCGATTTTTTGCTCCTGGGGAAGAGGAAGAAGATGGTTTTCTGTCCGCAGAGTTGAGATAGCTCTTATAAGAAGAAGCTCAAGTGCTTGCATTATTTGCATCCTTGTCAGTGGAGAGTAAGAGTAAGTCGGTGATTAATGAATTGCAAGCATTGCGTGAATTTCCAGAAGTGTTTTCGGATGATATTGCTGATGTACCGCCAGAGAGAGAAGTGGAGTTTACTATTGATCTTGTCCCTGGTACCAGACCTATTTCTATGGCACCATACATGATATCAGCATCAGAATTAACAGAGCTGAAGAAGCAACTGGAAGAGTTGTTAGAAAAGAAATTTGTGAGACCAAGTGTATCGCCTTGGGGAGCTCCGGTGTTGTTGGTGAAGAAAAAGGATGGCTGTATGAGGTTATATATTGATTACAAACAGTTGAATAAAGTGACGATTAAGAACAAGTATCAACTTCCAAGAATAGATGACTTGATGGATCAGTTAGTGGGTGCCCGTGTGTTTAGCAAGATTGACTTGAGGTCAGGTTATCATCAGATACGAGTAAGGGATGACGATATTCAAAAGACGGCTTTCAGGACCTGATATGGACATTATGAGTATGTAGTGATGTCGTTCAGAGTTACCAATGCACCTGATGTATTCATGGAGTATATGAATCGGATCTTTCATGCTTACTTGGATCAATTTGTGGTTGTCTTTATTGATGACATTCTAATCTATTCTAAGTCAGAAGAGGAACATGCTGAGCATTTGCGGACCGTGCTGCAAGTGTTAAAAGAAAAGAAGCTCTATGCTAAGTTATTTAAGTGCGAATTCTGGTTGAGGGAGCTAAGTTTCTTGGTCATGTTATTTTAGGTGATGGTATTGCTGTGGATCTATCGAAGGTAGATGCAGTTCTATAGTGGGAGGCTCTGAAGTCGGTAACTAAGATTAGAAGCTTTCTGGGATTGGCTGGTTATTACCGTAGGTTTATTGAAGGTTTTTCGAAGTTGGCACTTCTGTTGACTCAGTTGACTTGTAAAGGTAAAACGTTTGTGTGGGATGTTCACCGCGAGAAGAGTTTCATTGAGCTGAAGAAGAGATTGACTACAACTCTAGTTTTGATTCTACCCGAACCAAATGAACTGTTTGTGGTGTATTGCGACGCTTCTTTGATGGATTTAGGAGGCGTGTTAATGCAGGATGGTAAGGTTGTGCCTTATGCTTCGCGACAGTTAAGGGTCCATGAGAGGAATTATCCAACTCATGATTTGGAATTAGATACAGTGGTATTCGTATTGAAAATTTGGAGGCACTATCTTTATGGTTCCAGATTTGAAGTGTATAGTGATCATAAGAGCTTGACGTATCTGTTTGATCATAAGGAGTCGAATATGAGACAAAAAAGGTGGTTAGAATTCTTAAAGGATTATGATTTTGGCTTGAACTATCATCCCGATAAAGCTAATGTCGTGGCTGATGCTTTGAGTCAGAAGACCTTGCATATGTCTGCTATGATGGTTATAGAGTTGGAATTGATTGAGCAGTTCAGAGATATGAGTTTAGTTTGCGAACCGACACTGCATAGTGTGATGTTGGGTATGCTGAAGATCAACAATGAATTTCTTAATAGTATCAGAGAGGGTCAGAAGTTGGATGTGAAGCTGGTGGATTTGATGATTGGAAATGAACAGGCAAAAAGTAACGAATTTAGAGTGGATGAACAAGGTGTGTTGAGATTCCGTGATAGGATTTGTATTCCTGGTGATTCTGAGTTGAAAAGAATGATTCTAGAAGAAAGTCACATGAGTAGCTTGAGTATCCATCCAGGAGCTACAAAGATGTATCAAGACTTGAAGAAGATATTTTAGTGGCCTGGATTGAAGCATGATGTGGCTAATTTTGTATATGCTTGTTTAACCTGTCAGAAGGCGAAGGTGGAACATCAGAAACCTGCTGGTTTGATGCAACCGTTAGATATTCCAGAGTGGAAGTGGGACAACATTTCTATGGATTTTGTGACTGGGTTGCCTAATACTCCGAGAGGGCATGATGTCATTTTGGTAGTGGTGGATAGACTGACGAGGTCGGCACATTTTATTCCGATTAATATCAGTTTTCCTTTGCAGAGGCTGGCAGAGATTTATATTCAGGTGATTATGAAGTTGCATGGAGTTCTGTTGAGTATTGTGTCGGATAAAGATCCAAGGTTCACTTCCATATTTGGGGAGAGTTTGCAAGAAGCTTTGGGATCAAAACTGAGATTGAGTTCAGCTTATCAACCGCAGATGAATGGACAGACAGAGAGACCTATATAATCCTTGGAGGATTTGTTGAGGGCTTGTGTGCTTGAACAGGGAGGTGATTGGGATAGCCATTTGCCGGTGATTGAGTTCACTTATAATAATAGTTATCATTCCAGTATTGAAATGGCGCCTTTTGAAGCTTTTTATGGTCGGAGGTGTCGAACTCCTTTGTGTTGGCATGAATCTGGTGAGAGTATAGTACTTGGACCTGAGATTGTTCAGCAGGCTACTGAAAAGGTGAAGCTGATTCGGGAAAAGATGAAAGCTTCGCAGAGTAGGCAGAAGAGCTACCATGATAAGAGGAGGAAAGATATTGAGTTTCAAGAAGGAGACCATGTGTTCTTGAGGACGTGCATTGAAATCGAGAAAGCTTACTCCTCGATTTATTGGTCCATATCAGATTTCTGCAAGAGTTGGACCTGTTGCCTACAGAGTGGCGTTGCCACCCAATTTGTCGAATTTGCATGATGTGTTCCATGTGTCACAGCTTCGGAAGTATGTTCCGGATCCGTCACAAGTGATTCAGATGGATGATGTAGAAGTAAGGGATAACCTTACGGTTGAGGCTTTACCAATACGGGTTAAAGACAGCGAAGTGAATCAATTGAGAGGTAAAGAGATCACTCTTGTGAAGGTAGTGTGGAGAGGCGCTACCGGTGGAAATATGACTTGGGAATTAGAGAGCAGGATGCGAGAGTCGTCTCCTGAGTTATTCGTATAAGGTAAATTTTTGAGGACGAAAATATTCTAAGTGGGGGAGAGTTGTAACGCCCCGATTTATTTTATTTATTCTCGTAATTTAAAGTTTATGATGTTATGTGTATGTATGTGTTTATGTGTGTTGGGTTACGTTTGGATTGTCTTAGTATGGGGTAGTGACCTTAGAATTTTAGAGAATAAGGTATTGGGGGGGGGGGGGTGTGACCAATTGTGTAGAGATGAGTGGTGTGGTTAGTAATTATTTATTGGAATAATATTATATGGGTAATAATAATTAGGTAATTATTAATTTAAATAATTTAGTTGGAATTATTTAGATTTAAAATAATCGGTTTAATGATTTTATTTATTTAAAAATTGAATAGTATGAGTAGAAGAATAAGGAGGGCAAAATGGACTATTCATGAGGATTAGTAAGGGTAAGGAAGAAAAACCATATTAGGGGTCTAAGGGTTATAGTAGGAAAGAAGAAAAATTGGAAACGGGAAAAATCATTTGTGAACGATCGTGTTTGGAGAAAAGAGGAACAAAAGAGAGGAGCAGAGCTAGGGCTTAAAGAGCATTTGAAGAATCATCACTAAGGTAAGGGTGAGGTTCTTTGATCACTTAAGGGATGAATAATATATATATATATATATATATATATATATATGAGGGTGGGTAAATCGTTAGGTTCATCTCTATGCATCTCTCTAATTGTTTTGGTTGTTTTCGGTTGCGTATCCGTGTCCGTGATAACATGTAAATGGTGTAAATTGATCGTTGGATTACCTTTTTTTGTGTTATAGGAGGTTCTAATTGATGTGTGTTGTTGTTGTATGATAATCATATGATTTATGTGCATTCTGGACTGTATGGTATTGAACTCGCAAGAAATTTTGGGGTCTGAATTGTGCAGAATCACAATTGCAGGGTTGCTGATTCGCACACTTTCGCCGGGCGAATGGGGTGTCTCGCCGGGCGAACTGAGACGCGAGCGAAGGGTGGAAAATAGGTGCTACTGGAATTTGTATGGGGAGGAATTTCGCTTCTATTTCGTCGGGCGAGCCTTGGGCGAAAAGGAAATTTCGCTGAGCAAATGGGGATTTCGCCGGGCGAAGGTGAGTTCGCTGGCGTCTCGCTGGGCGAACATCAGGCGAGCAGAAACAGTATTTGGCTGCCACTGGAACGAACATAATTTTCTAAAACTTGAAAAATTCATATCTTTTGATCCGTAGGTCCGTTTCAGTCGTCGTTCGAATCGTTGGAAAGCTGGTTTCATATACTTCCTGTTAAAATTATTTTCAATGCCATAATTCCAACTATTCGACGTGTTAATTGTGTTCCCGTGTACGTTGTGATGTGTTAAACGTTGAGATTTTGAGTTCGGTTGTGCGAATGTGTGTTGTAGCTGTGGATTGCAATTGTTGCATGTTTTGGCATGTATATGCTGCGTGTTGGACAGTTGTAGTGTGATGTATTGGTTGTATGATAGTCATATGCATTGGTCATCGTTGTTTGTTGTCGTTGAATGCA
Source organism: Lathyrus tuberosus (assembly GCA_022829125.1). NCBI lineage: Eukaryota > Viridiplantae > Streptophyta > Magnoliopsida > Fabales > Fabaceae > Lathyrus > Lathyrus tuberosus. The sequence goes on from JALAZF010000153.1 coordinate 2,611,946, forward strand.
TATCATGTTGCATAAGTTGTATGATAAGTCGTATGCCCATGTGGGGTGTGAGCGCCTTATCCGGATTCTTTGAATTCGAATTGTATTATTGTTATTGTTGTTGAGGTAATTGTGTGCCCATGTGGGGTGTGAGCGACCACAAATGTCGTGTGTCCATGTGGGGTGTGAGTGACTTATATGGAAATTCCGACGGGAATTATGATCATGAAAAAGGGATCGAATTGGCACCATATGCACCGAGTCGAGTTGTGAGTCGCATTACATTGCATTGTGTTGTGTTGTGTTGTGTTGTTGATTATATGATTGTCTGCTTGTGTGGGAAATTGTAATCGTGTTGATGATTTGATGATAGGGTGAATTGTATAATGATTATATGCTTTTATATTTATATTATGCATTTCTTTTGTTGATTGAGAATCTCACTCTTCTGTTGGAATGATGCTTTATTCGGCATCGTTCAGATAATCAAGGATAGTGCAGAGTCGAAGTTAGTGAAGATGAAGTCTCCTACTTTATTTTATTTGAGTCGGTGTCTGCTCTAATGTGTAACACTGGGGATATGGAACACTTGTTGTTATTTATTTCATTAGCCGTTATTACTTTTGTTTAATTGATGTTGGTTACGTGGTGTAAACATATTATGTTTTTAGTCATTATTTCGAAGAAGTTTTCCGCTGCTTATTGAGAAGAATTTTTAATAAAGATTTCGTAGTATCGTTTATAATAATAATTATGTGTTACATGTCGTATGCATGAGCAGGTGTATGTTGGAGAGTAACATCCTATGTGTTGAATTTTTATGAATTTACTCTGATAATTGGATTATTTTACACGGGGGTTTAGGGTGTTACACTTACAAGTTCAAAAGTTTAGACGATATTGAAATATCTAGGACCTGGAATGTAATTAGTCTTGAGTTTTATCTTAACTAGGTTATGTAATAAACATCATCAATAAAAATTATAGCACGATGTCCCAAGACACCACACTTGTAGCACATGACAAGAGAGAGAGTCCCTTTCCCACTTAGCTTTTCCTTGTCGCTACGCGAAAAATTACACAGAGTCGCCATCGAACTTTATTTATCCCAATGGGGAAAGGAAAACATCGAGAAAACCTCAGAAGGGAGTGAAGATGGTCTCGCAACCAAATTCGGGTTCGGGAGTCGATTATGCAAGAGGAAGGTGTCAGCACCCCTCACGTCCATTGTACTCAATATGATCCACTCTTGTTGTTCTAATATAAGGGTGTGTACATTTAAAGACTTACTTGCTAAGGGAATGCATGAATGAATTATTTGGGAAAAAATAAAAGGTTTTTATTATTGAGTTCGTCCGAGTTTTGCAACCCAGTGCCTACGTATCCCAGAGGAAATAAGAACTTCGTGGTTCTTGTTGAAAAAGTTGATTTGTTGTGTGTTTTTTATGGACGATGCTAAGTTCGCATTCTAGCAGTTAGAGACACTGTCTGTTTGCGGTAGAACGGATGTAGCACGCCCTTTCTGAAAAGTTTTTAAAGGGAAAAGCCCGAAGGCAAAAGATTTGAATTTGTTGAAGTGTTTTATTAAAAGATATGTCAAGTGGTTTGAGATACGTATTAGACTAAAGTCTATGACAATAGGAGCAAATACGTTGTACAAATGAGCCAAGTGCCTCACGTACTACATACCCTAAGAAGAGGTAAGGAAAACTCCCGCTCATCTGTTCTCATGCACTTAAGGCTCGTGATGCATAATACGTATCGTACTTGTTAAGTATTTTTGTATTTTTATTTAAGAAAAGATTTTTGTTTTTTGAAAGAAAAGGGAAAAGACTAACCTAATATTATCATACAGGATGGGCCTAAGTTTAGGATCGAGGGGAAATTTCTATCCTAGAAGTTGTCATGCTTGGATTAAAGCCTAAAGTCTATCCTAATTCAATTTATCGAAGATAAAATTGAATCAAGAACCCTATGCGAACATGGAAATCAAACGAGCAAGCAGCCAATAGCATCACGTATCAAAAGCAGTCATTAAGCACATTTACCAAGACCATGGCTAAAATCATCAACAAGGATGCATCAAGATCATAGCAAAAGTCAATAAGGAAATTCACAAAATTCAGCCATGAAATTCCATCAAAATATCAACTAAAATTTAATTAAAATCCTACTCAATTCTAAATAAAGACTAACAAAAAAGCTAATAAAAATTAATTCAAGAAACTAATCACACTTATAATAAGCTAATCACACTTTCACAATTCTAAAACAAGAATTTAATCGCAAATTTAAACCATGAATTAATCACTAACTTAAATCATGAATTAAGCATCGAAATTAAAATCAAGATCACAATTTAATTAAAATCAATCATTGGTTGTAAAATATAAAAGGAAAAGAAAAAAATAATATTTAAATCAAATTGAATTGAATGGGGTGTGAAATGAATTATTGGTGTTAGAAAAAAACACAATTTACATGGGCTTAAGTTTAAAGCCCAACCGGGTTTCATTTTTTTGAGAGGGAGTGTTAAAAAGAAAAAAAAATGTTTGGGCTGGTTCTATCTAAAGCCCACCCGAGTTTCAAACATAAAGACCAACAACATGGTAAACAGAAAATAAGAAGTCTCAGCATTCTTACGTGAATTCGCCAGTGTGCAAGCAAATGGACGGCTCCGCCGCGCCATGGCCTCACGCCGGCACCAGCGACAGCAGAGATGCACCCTCGCCTCTTTCCCATGGTGCTTTAACTTCACACAACTCTCAATCGTTTCGCTCGATTTTGACTCAATTTTTCAATACAAAATAAATTCACCGCGACTACAGAAGGAGAGATTTTTTTATAGGATTATGGAATTAGTTTTTAAGCCATTTAAGTATTTAAGTTAGAAAAATATTTTATCTAGTTGAACTTTAATTAGTTATTAGGCCTTTAGTATTATCCACTAGTATATATATATATATATATATATATATATATATATATATATATATAGTATCTTTGACACATTTGAGATATCAATCAAATGAAAAAATGTTATCTTTTTATTTTACTTTTCTTTAGATAGTTTTTAATATTCTCTCTTTATCATTAGATAGTTTTTAATATTCTTTCTTTATCATTGAAACCCTCTATGCGTGTGTTGTTGCTGCTTGTTCTTGCAATTGGATGTTGCGAACTGTTGTTTGTGTTGCTCGTGTTTTCCAATTGATGATGATTCGTGTATGATCATTGTTGTTGCTATCGCGTTGATGTTGTCGCTTTTTCCCATTTGTGTCGTGCGTGCTTTTTGTTGTTTTCGTGCTCTGCTGTGTATATGTTGTAGCTGCTCTTTTTCAAAATCGTGTTTTTGCCTTGTGTCCAATCCGTTTGTGCCTCTGCGTGTTGTACGTGACTCAATTCCTGTCCTTTGTGTGAATGAAAGCAGTTTGTTTTATAGGCTATGTGACTTGGGAAGACATTGATTTTGCATTAATGAGTGTATGCTGTTGATTACAGTTTTGGAAGGACAATATGTGACTGTTATGAACTTGATTCTTGCCATTTGAACGTGATGAATGTGATTGATGATGATGATGATTTCATACCATTTCCATTTTGTTCACATTTGATGGCTTGCCTTTTACGTCTCGCTCATGTTTTGGAAACTGTCGATTGTCCTGCTTCGAAATGAATACTGTCATGATGCACTTGAAAATTTATTTTGAATTGCTTTCAATAACATGAAATTAATTGCTTTCAAAGCATCATTTAGAAACTCACGCTTCACTCTAAAATGTCAGCATCCTTTTGAAAAGCCACCATGCTTTGATGAATAACTATCATGCTCACTTTCTTCTTTTTTCTTTCAACTTCAGATGACATATAAGCTCAATGGGATTCATATCAGAACTTGAAAAACTTTCAACAAACTACCATGCTCATTAGCACCATCAACCCTTATCAAAGTGATTGGTCTTCGTGAAGCATTATCCAACGTTACTTTCGGTGGATTCAGATTACAAGCTTTTGAAAATCATCATCAAGGGGAAGAGAAGAAATCCAAAAAAATATACAGCACGGGACAGAGGATAGAGTTAGAATGTGTGTTTTTGGTTATTACACTTTCCTTGTACTACTACTACCTTTGAAATTGGGATTTGGATTTTTGGGGAATTTGTGAGATTTATGTAATGACTTGTATCTCATGTAAAAACCTTAATATGTGAACTTTGGAATTAACATGAGCTTTGTAAAGAACAATTGCATCTTGTAACACCTTGAATTTTGGAATTTGATCTTGTAAATCTTCAAACTTGAACCTTCATGATAACTTGGATACTTGAATCTTATGATGACTTGAATTTGAACTTGAAATGATGAACTTGAAGTTTGAAATTTGGATTTGAAAGTAACTTTTAGTTTGGATATTGGATATTGGTTTTGATTTGGATTTTTGTTTGGTTTTGAATATGGATCTATGGATTTTGGATTCTTGAATTGGGTATTTGAAATTTGGCTATTGGTTATGGTTTGAAACTTGACTTTTTAATTTGGATTTTGATTCAAGGGTTTGAATTTTGGTTGGAATATAGATATAAATTTGAAATTTGGATATGATAAAAATGGACATGAATAAGTGGACTTGGATAATGGATATTTGGATAATGGTTATGGATATTAGAATGGTAAGAAAATGGTTTAGGAAAATGGATAATGAAGAATGACAAATGGATATTAAAACGGATTTTGAACTTGGGTGTGAATTTGGATGGTAAGTGATGATGAACTTGAATAATCCACTTTGTTACTTGAATCCTAAGAAATCTACTTAAAACAAAAATCAAATTCTAGGGAAAAATAAATGCTTAAGAACTTGATGCCACTTGAACATTCTTGAATCAATGAATCAATTAGCCTTCCATGCCATTGTCCCCAATTTAATCACAACAACAATCACATTGCATTCGATGAGATCTTAATCCATAGTTTAATCATCGAGAAACATTTTGACTTAATGAGACTCCAAGCAATCTTTTAGATGATGATGATCTTAGCATAATAACCATGCCTTGAGGAATCCTTGAAATGTGACTTGTCATGAAACCCTAACCAATCTTCAATTGATGGACATGCTAAAATACCAATGAAAGGGAAACCCTAATTCTCCTTGAGATGTACACTGAGGCTTTTGAGATATCTTGAAGAAAATGACCTTGATGCTTGAAAATTCTTGATAAGAATATGCTCATGATGATGATAGTTCAAAAACCTAATTCCATGATCCATGAAAAATCAGTTGAATTAATCTTCTAATGAAGTAGGAAACCTCAAAACAATATAAAACCCTAGTTCTTCAGAGAGTCTTGATCTCGTACCTTAAGATCTTATGCACATGAGTGATGGTGAATGTATGACCTAATGCATATATATGGGAAACAAAAGTCAATTAGGGCGAGGAAAAAGTGAGGTAAAATTTTAGGGAACAACACTCCTCACTGGTAGCTTTCTATTTTCCTTTGTCTCCAAGAGTTACATAAGGCTTTCCTCGAAATTGTCCATTCTCTTTCTTCTCACTAAGACTCTTATAATGATCATATCGGGCTCTGTTATCCTCGTTGTAGATTCCGCTCTTATACGCCAGTACAACATACCTACAAATCTGTTTGTATCCAATACCTTGTTTGATATCTGGTCTCAGCCCATTTTCAAACTTGAGACATTTGGAAGTCTCAGCGTCAACTTTGTTGTAATGAGGATAGAACTTCACCAGTGCCTCAAACTTCGCAGCATACTCTGCCACACTCATGTTCCCTTGCTTCAGCTCAAGGAACTTTATCTCCTTTTTGCCACGCACGTCCTTGGCGAAATACTTATCCAAGAATTCATTTCTGAATACAACCCAAGTTATCTCTGTACAATTAGCTTCCAATCTCTAACGCATGTTACCCCACCAATCCTCAGCTTCCTTTGATAGCATATGAGTATCGAATTGTACCTTCTGAACCTCAGTGCAGGCCATCACTCGAAAGAATTTCTCAATTTCCTTGAGGCATTCCTGTGCACCCTCTGGATCATAGCTACCCTTGAAAGTTGGTGGGTTGTTCCTCTGAATTTTTCCCAAAGCGCAAAACTCATCAGGAGCTCCTACTGCTCCCTCATTCTAGTTGTTCTATGCATTCTGAGCCATTACCTGAGCAAGCGATTCCAAAGCTTCAGCAATAGCACGATATTTTCTCGCAACCATTCTGCACACCATCAAATAACATTGGAAGAAACAATGCATCGACAATGTACACACACTCATCGACTAATAGGGAACTGATATCATATAAAAACATGGTTGAAATTCTGGTATCAGACGTGTGACGTTAAGGTGCGATGTCACAACAACACACTCTGCACAATGGACAGCAATAACAATAAAATAACACCAAGAATTGTTGACCCAGTTCGGTTACAACCAACCTACTATGGGGGCTACCAAGCCAGGGATGGAATTCACTACTTGTAGATATAATTTACAGACTCAACAACCCGTTGACAATCTCCTAAACTTATACTCTACTAATGACTTCCTACCTAAGAAACCACTTAGGTATGAGAACACCACTCAATCCCTTACAAACACTCAAAGAGACCACTTTGAGTAACCTTGATCTTACTTCACAGCTTTGATCAAGCAACCACTCTCTATTGCTTCACAGCTTCTAGAGAGGACAGAATACGACACAACAATTCACCCTAGAATTCTGGTTATACAACTCGTACAAAATACTAAGGACACTCAGCCTCTGCTCTTGTTTTTCTCTCTGTATTTCTGTCACTTTTTCCTTTGGTCTTGTGTGCTTTATATAGCTCATTGAATTGGTCTTGGACTTGCTACAATATCTCCCAGATTTGTTATTTAAAACTGAATATTTAAAACAGATTTTCTCCTAAAATCTTTTTAAATCTTCAACCTTTTAAATCTCCTACAAATCTGCACCAGATCTCCTATGCAGCAGCAAATATCTATCCCAAGATATTCGCATCCAATGAGACGGTTTGCTTTCCACAATTCCAGCTAATACGCAACCCTAACAACATCACAGCCTGCTATTGTTAATTCTGCAGATCTGATGTTACAACATCGCCATGTGACATCAGACATCCAACTTCAGCTATTAATTACTTAACACAGCCCAGTGTTAAGACTTCAATGTTGCAACATCAGCACCTTGACATCAACATTGAACATACCTTGTTTTACCAAAATTCCAGCCAATCCAGGAACTAACAATCTCCCCCTTTGGCTAATTTTGGCTAAAACAATCTCTGCACTCTGCAGCTTCTAGAGACTTCAGCAGCGGAAAAACTTCAAAAATTTGAAACTCCATCAGCAGCAGTTTGACAATACTCATAGTCTTCATCACTTGATCTGCTGTAGCACCATCTTCATAATTGACAACAGCCAATTGGTGCTCCCCCTCAAGAATATGAACCAGCATCACAGCTGTTCAGTAGCTCACAATGTGCAGCACTTTTCTCCCCCTTTGATGTCTGCTTGGCTGCACTCTTCAAATGCTATGATATCTTCACTAGCTCAGTCAAAACTCCTCCTCAATAACTGCATTACCACTTTTCAACTAAACACCTTTTACTTTTAGCAGCATCAATTTATCTCCCCCTTAATATCACATTAGCAGCATTTGGCAGTAACATTCTTTGATACTCTAGACTCTCTTGGCTACTTTCTCCTCCTTTTTAGCCACAATTAGGCAAACTTCAGTTAGAAGCCCTATTAACTATAGTCAGTACACCCTAGCTCTCATTGTTAGCCTCACAGTTAGCAACCAGGCAAAACAAATCATAGAAGAAAACTAAAAACAAAACTAGTGCATATAACAGCACAAAATTCAAATTACATAACCAACACAGCAAAAAAAACTAAAAATAGTAACTACTATCTAAAAACAACAGATGGAGGTTAGTCTTCTTCTGAACTTGCTTCATCTGCACTATCTTGTCCTTCATCTTCAGAGTCAGCATGATCATCTTGTTCCAAACTTTGGATCATCTTCTCAATCTTTTCTTTTCTAGTCAGACTGGTATTAATCACAACATCCAAGTCTTTGCGGGTTGCCTTCAGCTCTGCTAGCAAATCAGCCTTGGAAGTTTTCTTCTTGATACCTGCATTTGATGTTGACACAATATCTGCAACATGGCTTCCCATAAACAATTTCTGATGCAAGGATAATGGAGACTTCCTCTTGCATGCTTTATCTGCACAGGTCAATATTCCTGGTTGTTGACTCAGAATGACTCCACTAATGAGAGAAGGAAATGCTATGGGCATTTTAATAGCATTTGTTGTTGCATGTTTTATAGTCTGATCAAATATGTATGTGCCATAGTCAAACTTTTTCTGTGTACCAACAGCATAGATAAGTCTTCCTAATCCCACAACTAGGGTGGTTTTATGATTCGTGGGCACCCAGTTTGCAGCTCCAATCCTGTGTAGTATAGCATACTTCACACTCAGTTTTCTAGTTGGTAGCTTTTCTTTTAATGGCCATACTCTAACCTGTCCAGCAGTAATTACCTTGCACACTTCATTATCTGTATCCTCCAGTTCTGGATACTCTGCATCCTCTCTTCCTAAGTAGCTGTTGATAATCTTAGGAGAGAACTCAACACATTTTCCTCTGACAAAAACCTTCATATAATCTGGACTGCTCTGGTCAGAGATATTTATAGGAAGATTTACTATGAATTCCTTTACCAGACCATCATAGCACCTTGAAAATCCACACACAGTTTTCCTTAACCCAGCAGATTTAATTCCTTCCATCACTTCTTTAATCTCCATAGCTTCTTTGCCAATATCTCTCTCAAGAGCAATTCTCCTTTGGCACATGAACTTCCACATATAGGCATTGCTTGCACGGTGGAAGGAGATGTTATCCACAGGCACATCTGGGACTTTGTCTGCAATCATTTTTGCGATAGATTTTCTGACATGAGTGATGTTCTGAACATCATCCTCATCATCATGCTCAGACTCAGATTGTTCCACAATCTTCCTCTTTCTTGGAATCACTTCGACCTTGCTCCAAGCTTTAGTTGGCCCAACAACAGTCTTTTTCTTCTTATCATCTGAAGCCTTCTTTGGATAAGATTCACCCTGCTTTTCCTTCCTTGTTCTTAGTCTCTTAGCCAGACCAGGCACTGCTCTTCCAATGACTTCATCATCGGATAAGTCATCAACATTAATCACATCAGTACTCTTTTCTCCTCCAGGAGTAGTCTCATCATCCCTAATATGCGATGTTCTGACATCCCCTTCAACATGAGTATCTTCTGCTTCAGTATTACCTTCACCTTCCTTCTCAGCATCTTCGATTACGGAGACCGCCAATCTGTGAAGATTTGTATCAGTAGATTGCATGTCACTCTTTTCTCTTGTACCCTGATCAACAGCCATTTGTCTCAGGGGTCTATATATACCCTTAATAGGAAGTCCTTTCTCAAAAATTTTGTCCACGATCTGCCCCATGCACTTATCAACATCTACCCTTTCCTCAGTAGTTTGTGGATGCGGGTTAGTAGTTCTAGGTTTGTCACCAAATAACACGCTAGTAACAACTTTCATTGTTTCAGGATTCTTAAAGATAGTAGCAGGTCTCTTGGGAGTTAGTTTAGTGGGTCTCGTAGTACCTGATTCAGGAAGAATGGTTGAGAGGGGCTCAATGTCCATAGGATCGAATGCTGAACCTTCGTCAGTGGAAACCTTAGCTCTTCCTTTTGTGGAACTCTGACACTCAGATTTCTTGGATGGAGACGCCATGACTCTTTTCAGTGAGGGTTGATTCTTGAAGACGAAGAAGTTAATTCGTTGCAAGAACAGGGCTTTGAAGAAGCGTGATGTTGCAACACCGGGAAAGGGGGGGTCTGAGGCAAGGAGCTTGATTTGGAGTGTCAATGACTTTTTCCCTCCATAAATACTTTCCTTTTAAACAATTCACATCAGGACTCACTAACTCTGAGTGACCTTTCAGCCTACTGATGTCATAGTCTGATATTATAACATCAACTTGAACATCATTAGTTGAATTTCCTTCAAGAGAAATCCACTGATAGCAGTTATCCTTGGTTCTGGTACCCTTCATAACAATCTGATTATGCTCATCAGAAACCACACACTCATGCTTAGTGTAGTTTACCTTGTACCCTTCATCACACAACTGGCTTATGCTGATCAAATTTGCATTTAAACCACTGACAAACAGAACATTGTCAAGTTCAGGTCTACCATCACCTTGCATCTTCCCAACTCCTGCAACAACACCTATTTCTCCATTGCCAAATATAACCTCATGAGAGGGACAATGACTGACTTCAGCAAACATGGATCTACATCCAGACATGTGTTTGGAACACCCACTGTCAAAATACCACGTTCTTTCTTTAAACTCTCTATCAGCCATGTGAGCCAATAAGCACTTCACCTTCTCCTTAGGTACCCATTGTTTAACAACTTTGGGCCTGTACTCTCTCCATCTGTTTTGAGGTTGAGGGTATCCATGCAGCTTGTAGCAAGAGTACTGCATATGTCCAAACCTTCCACAATAATAGCATCTCACCCTTTCATCTCTGAATCTTCTGCCATGATGAGATTGCTTAGGCTGCCAGCCATAATGTGGTCTCCTCCTACCATAACTGCCCTGCCATCTATTATGCTGGTATCTTCTCCCATAAGAAGACTGAGAATGCTGTTTCTTGGATCGTCTCCCATGATGGTGTGGTTTTATTCTTCCATGAGGAACAACATTGGTGTATCCATATCCATAACCATACCAGTTGTCCTGATGTTGAGACACCTGATGAGACATGTGCTGTTTGAACTGAGCAGCTTGCATGCTCTTGTGGTATTGTGGGGGCATATACTGACTAGCTCCTTGTGGCTGATTTCTCTTCTGATAAGGACCAGTCTTTTTCTCAATCTTCTTAGGTTGTGAAACATCAGCTTTCTTAGGGGTAGGATCCTGCTTCTTTGGCTGATGTTGAGATGAAAGTTATGACACTTCCTTCTTTGAACCTGAAGTGCTTTCTTCTGAAGTTCCCTTATCTTCAGCCACATAACCTATCCCAGCTTTGTCTCCAGCAGCTTTTTCTGACTGAAGGATCTTGTCAAGTGTGTCTGTACCACAGCTCAGCATCCTAACAGACTTGGTCATTTGATCAAGGTGAGCTATAACTAGCACCACTTCATTTTCCAGATCAGTCTTTTCATTCTCTAGCTGAGCAATCTATTGCTTGTGGCACTTGTTTTCTTGACAAATCTCAGCACTTTTAAACACAGCTCTTGATAGGTAGATGCTAACTCCTCATAAGTTACTTCTCCATCACTAGAATCATCATCAGTAACCACAGCTCCTGTTAAAGCTCTCACATGCTTCGCTGACTCACTTTCACTTTCACTATCTGAGTCAGACCAGGAAACTGTCATGCCCTTCTTCTGCTTTTTCAAGAAGGTGGGACATTCGTTCTTGACATGTCCATACCCTTCACACTTAAAGCACTGAACTCCTTTATCTTGGGTAGTTTTCTCTTCATCCTTCTTGCTGGTGTCAGAGGTCATGTTCTTGACATTAGGCCTGGAGTTATTGTTCATTCTCTTGAATACTTTGGTGAACTGTCTTCCCAACATAACTATGGCCTGAGATAGATCCTCTTGGGATTCAAAACTCTTCCCTTTCTCTTCTTCACCATTTGACACCAGGGCTATACTCTTTGGCTTCTTTTCTGGTTCTTCCTCATTCAACCCAAGCTCAAAAGTTTGAAGAGATCCAATGGGCTCATCAACTCTCATTTTGCTGATGTCTTGTGATTCTTCAATGGCAGTAACCTTCATCTTATACTTCTTAGGTAGGGACCTAAGGATCTTCCTCACAAGCTTTTCATCTGACATCTTCTCACCAAGAGCACTGGATGCATTAGCCAGCTCCAGAACATTCATGTGGAAGTCATGAATAGTCTCATCGTCCTTCATCTTCAGGCTTTCAAATTTTGATGTTAAAATCTGAAGTCTCGACATCTTAACTCTAGATGTTCCTTCATGTGTAGCCTGCAAGATATCCCACGCTTCCTTAGCAACTTCACAGGTATTGATTAACCTGAAGATATTCTTATCCACTCCTTTGAAGATTGCATTCAGAGCTTTGGAATTTCCAAGGGCAAGCTCATCTTCCTCCTTGGTCCACTCTTCTTCAGGCTTTGGCTTAGAGGTGCCTTCTTTATCTTTGCCAGCATCATCCTTCTCACACATGACAGGAGCTTTCCATTCTTTAATAACAGCCTTCCAAGCCCTACTGTCCAAGGATTTTAAGAAAGTGGTCATCCTTGGCTTCCAATAGTCATAATTGGATCCATCCAAAATAGGGGGTCTGTTGACGAATCCTCCAACTTCTTAGTCCATCTTTACACTAGAAAGTAACTTCCCTAGATCTCACCCAGAGACAGACAGGATGCCTGCTCTGATACCAATTGAAATTCTAGTATCAGACGTGTGATGTTAAGGTGCGATGTCACAACAACACACTCTGCACAATGGACAACAATAACAGTAAAATAACACCAAGAATTGTTAACCTAGTTCGGTTACAACCAACCTACTCTGGGGGCTACCAAGCCAGGGATGGAATTCACTACTTGTAGATATAATTTACAGACTCAACAACCCATTGACAATCTCCTAAACTTATACTCTACTAATGACTTCCTACCTAAGAAACCACTTAGGTATGAGAACACCACTCAATCCCTTACAAACACTCAAAGAGACCACTTTGAGTAACCTTGATCTTATTTCACAGCTTTGATCAAGCAACCACTCTCTATTGCTTCACAGCTTCTAGAGAGGACAGAATACGACACAACAATTCACCCTAGAATTCTGGTTATACAACTCATACAAAATACTCAGGACACTCAGCCTCTGCTCTTGTTTTTCTCTCTGTATTTCTGTCACTTTTTCCTTTGGTCTTGTGCGCTTTATATAGCTCATTGAATTGGTCTTGGACTTGCTACAATATCTCCCAGATTTGTTATTTAAAACTGAATATTTAAAACAGATTTTCTCCTAAAATCTTTTTAAATCTTCAACCTTTTAAATCTCCTACAAATCTGCACCAGATCTCCTATGCAGCAACAAATATCTATCCCAAGATATTCACATCCAATGAGACAGCTTGCTCTCCACAATTCCAGCTAATACGCAACCCTAACAACATCACAGCCTGCTGTTGTTAATTCTGCAGATCTGATGTTACAACATCGCCATGTGACATCAGACATCCAACTTCAGCTATTAATTACTTAACACAACCCAGTGTTAAGACTTCAATGTTGCAACATCAGCACCTTGACATCAACATTGAACATACCTTGTTTTACCAAAATTCCAGCCAATCCAGGAACTAACAATGGTCGAACGGACCAAACTGCTCTGATACCTCTAATGTAACACCCTAATTCCCCCTGCATAATTATAATTAAATCAAATATTTTTCACAACATTTTCACATAGGATGTTACACCTCCCGAAACACACACATACACCTGTTGATCATGTAACACTTAATTTAAATAAACATGCACCACAATATTTTAATGCACACAATTGCACTTAGGATGTTTACACGACATCAATTCATTTGATTTGAGTTTAGGGAAACAGATTATCCAATTCATCTGATCCGAAAATAAATTTACTCGCGGTTTGATTTGATTTTGGATAATTGATTAAAAAAATTGATATGATCGAATCCAATATCACGGGGCCTAATTTAGATCGATTTTTAGATATCCAAATTACAAATTACATTTTTATTAAGATTATAAAAATGCTAATAACTAATTATTTGATATAATATATAACATATAATATATTAAAAATCAACATTAAAAACAAAACTTATAATAGATTAAAAACAAAACTAATAAATAGTATAAAAAAATAAATATCATCGAATAATAAATCAACACAAGATATAATATTAATAAAAAAATAAGTATAAAAATATATACACGTCGTTCGGTTTGATTTATATCGGTTTGAAAAATCAATCCTGAAATTCTGGAATTGCAGACAGAAGATGTTCTAACACATGTCAAGACATTGTTCTGCATAAATATTTAAACACAGAGGCATAACAACAGACTGATACCTTAAATATCAAAACTGCAGCACACAGATGTTACGACATCTGATCCAACATGTTAATCAAAACTGAACTGTAAATTACAGAATGATAAACAACACAAAATATGATGACCCAAGTCGGTGCAACTCACCTACATCTGGGGGATACAATCAAGGAAGAAGTATTCACTATCAGTAGTATAGTTTTATGTAAACAACCTCAGGTTTACAGAAAGCACCCACGCTAACCTATCACTACCCAATAAAGACTTTATCATTAGAAGTCACATCTAGTTGATAAGAGAAACCCATCTCACTCCCTAAATCACAATCTGTGATTGTCTAACAGTTAATACCTCATAACTCTATCATTCCTATTGAAAGACACCCCTTCCAATACAAAGTTCAGTCAAGCATCCTTGACTAACAAGTTAACTTGGATTTGCTTCAAAGCTTCATCCAAGAACACTACACGATTCATTGCCTATGGGCTTCTGAATCTGTACAAGTACCTATGTCTACCACACTACATCAAATCGATACAGAGGGGGACTTACAAGAGAAACCTACGACTCTCAAAACCTAAACCCTACTTTACAAAATAGGATTCCTAAGTCTATGTCGTCCTCTCTCTCTCTTTCTGCCTAGGTCTTGGTCTTCTTTTATATCCTTCTGCTGAGTTGGGCTTCATATATTTGATCCTTGATCCACTGCCAATCGTATCTTGAATCTTGGAACAGATTTAAACAGCACCTGTTGTGACAGTCATGATGTCGAATATTCATTCTGTGACATTCTATTCGACATCTTTGGTCTAGGGCGTAAATCTTCATGTTGGAGCATATTTTCCACCATTATATTTTACCAAAATTTAGTCAAACCATTTGAGTTTTCAATCTCCCCCTTTTGAAAATTTTTGGCTAAAACATTCTTCAGCTTGATGATGCAGGCAGTGGAAGGAGGAAGAAGATAACCTCCTCATTCCCTTGTGACACCAAATACACACTTGCTTCTTAACTCTGATCACAAAACACAATCACAGGATGTTAGAACAAACGTTAGGACATCCTTTGATATTTTGATACATTTTTCCAGATCAGTAGTACAGATGCTCATACACCTCTCAGTAGCAGGCAAGAAACCATTATCCCCCTTTTTATCCAAAAGATGGCAAAAGTGACCCATGCAAGTCCAAACTCAGATTATGCTTACCTAAACACAGACAAAACCCATTTGTTCTCATCTTAAGGAAGATGTTCTAGCATGACCCTCCTTAAATACTAAATAAACTAAGTAGGTAGAGCCAATACATTTGACAGAAATAAAAGACTAGTCAATGAGTGCAATAACTGCTGGTCAAGTTAGTTTCGAAAGATTCCACATGTTCTGACTTGTCCTTGAAGCTGCTTCTGAACAGTGTCCTGATATTGTCCGATTTATGGTCCCTATAGACAAAAACTATAATTACCCCCATCTTCTATTTATTCTGAATTACTTCCTTAATCCAAAATTAGCGAGCTTGTTTACTACAGAATTCTTCCATATACCTTTCCAACAGCAGAAATTCCCAAGATACTTGTACCACTTCTAATTCAATCCATTGGCACTCAATGACAGAATTAAAACAACCTGATAAGTCCATCCATAACTTATACCAGTAAGGAAATGTCACGACATCTCGTCTGACATATCATCCTTACAAGAGGTAATCTATCACAAACTGCTTGAAACCACAAAAAATCTTGATAAACAATCTGCACCACTGCATCCATATATCCACAACTGAAGTCTAACTCCCCGTGTCATAGACAACCAGTGCTCCTTTGCTAGAAGAACACCCTAAATGAATGGAAAACATAAGACGCATCTTCATGTCTTCAAGAGCGCACCCTCAGTTCAATACACCTGCTGAACGCATTTACCCAATGCTTGACCCTCAAGCAAACCATGTACCACACCAGTACATAAATCAGATAGAAGCTCTCCCCTATCTTTCTCAACAGATGCTTCTTCAGCACCTCAAAATCACCGCATGATATCCCATGACAACTTCATGATCATATAGTGAGAGTACCAGGAACGCATCCTTGTACCATAACTAACAAACTCTTGGATTGAGACCAAAGCTTCATTGATCCCTCTCGTCTAGAAATCATCTATACACCACATGAATTCCTCCTGATTCTCATGTATATATATCCTTGTTCCCTGAGATACAACCCAATTGAATCTGAATGCTTCACATTCCTCAAAGAGACACACAGGGCCCCTTAGTTTTCTAGCTCGCCCATATATTCTCCACACTTGAAGGACATCAAACACATGCTTTAGAAATCTTCAGCCCATTTGCTCCACAAGCACCAAACTGATCCACTGCTAACATGTCTCATTCACATCAGACTTCCAAGACAATCCTTTACCCATCATTCTCCCGTATGATAAGATAAATACTTCTTAGACAAGATGTGAGTGTCAAGTTCTACACTCAGAGCTTAGTATCCTACTCCAAGGATAACCAACCCAGAAAATGTTCTAACATCAGTTAGGACATCCTTCACACACCACAAACACCACACACCATGGTTCTTGATATGCTCCACCCCTGGACTTACTATTTGCATAGTAATCCAACTGAAGATCTTCAAACAACACTGCGCCACCAGCTTGATTAATAAGAACTCCTGATAACCAAAGAGAGAAATAAACTCTCATCCACCAAAAAAAGGCATACTTCCGTCCTCAACCTAGAACTTCTACCACAAGCTCCAAGATGAACCAGATCCTCCTTACGTTTTCACCCAACTACTCTTCTGCCCAAGAGTAATTAGTTCCAAGCACCCTGCTTGAATGCACACTAAAGATCAACCAAATGCCATTTTTTAACTGATCTCATTCTTCTTGAGAACTCCCACAAGATACACTTATCCACCAATGAAATATGATCTTCAAGTCACATGAACTACTTGCTCCATAGCAAGACATCTTGGATCCACCAAGCCTCTAGACATGTAACATCTTCTCAATCCACAACTCCCGCAAACTGCATAAGATAGACCTTTTTGAAGCATCCATAACTTCCATTCTCCTGTAGATCACCTTATCTTAAGCTGATGTGCCACATCACCAGCTGAGACTATGATGTTAAGCTAGATGTCAGAACATTCTGATACGACATCCAACTGCTGAATTCAGCTCCTCCTTTTGCGATTTAGAAGAACCTCCTCCCTTTAACAGAACAAGAGTTACATGCTCTCATAGACTTGATTCAACAACCAAGTTTGAGTAAATAACCTCCATCCTGCTTAGAAAAATCACAGATATTCCATACAAGCTCACACCTTGCTGAATAACTACTTTGAAACTTCAAAGACTTCACACCTGCCACGTCTGAATCTTCGGAAGATAAATTAGTCCTAGACTACATCATAGCCATACCAAAGAATGCCAGTTTCCTTAGTAGAGCATTCTGTAGAAACTCAGAGATAACTACCACTTAGCCTTGACCTTCAAAATGAGCAAAATCCCATGCTCCTCGGTACCTAGATCAGAAATAAACTGATCCAAGCTGTGCCAACACCAGCACTCCATTCTGGACAGGTATTTTGTAACACCCCATTTTAATTTATTTAATCGTCGTGTGGTATTTCTTTTGTTTGGCCTTGTTTTGGAGGGTGTGTGATCGAACTTGTAGAATAGCGTTCTTAACGGAACGGGATAATAGAGATGTCGGAATAACGATAAAGTGGGGACATATTTAGTAGTAGTAGTAGGAGGAATATTATTATTATTATTATTATTATTATTATTATTATTGTTAGTATGTCCAATATTATTATCATTATTAGTATTATTATTATTATTACTACTATTATTATTATTATTATTAAAAGAAAAATCAGATTTTTATTTAATATTAAGTAGTAGTAGTAAAGAGGAGAGAAAAAGGAGGAGATAGAAAAATAGAAGAAAAAGAAGAAGTAGAAAGAAGGAGGAGAAAAGAGAAGAGAAAAAGAAGAAAAACTTGGAATCATCAATCTTCACAAGAACTTGAGGTAAGGGTGAGAATCTTGATCATTAGGGGTTTAAATTAATGGTGTCAATGTGTAGTAACACATGCTATGAGGATTGGGTTGGATTTCCACAACTTTGAATGTTAGGGTTTTGTGTAAAAAACTATGTAGTGATATTGGAATTCATGTTTTATGAGGTTTGTTGGATAATATATGTATAGAATCATGACAATATACCTTCATGGATGTTTGAGTATGGTTTTGTGGGGGAAATTGGGGTTTGGAAGTTGCTGTCAAAAAGGGGAATTTTTCTGCATAACGCAGAGCGCGCTTAGCGCGGGTAGGCCCGCTTAGCGCGGTCTGGAGAATTTTCGCCTCTTCCAGGCAGAGAGTAGCGCGCTTAGCATGGGTGGGACCCGCTTAGCGCGACCTGGAACCAAAGAAAAACTTTTTTTTTTAATTCATAACTTTTGACTCGGCCATCCGATTTAAGCATTCTTCATATCGTTATGAAGCTATGAAAGAGTTCTATGCTATGAAAGATGAAAATATTATTCATGATTTAGTTTTTGTCGAGCATGGGGATTAATCAGGATTACGTGAATTGTGTAAAACGAAACGTTTAAAATTATAAAAGCTTCAAGTGGTGAATTAGTGAGAAAACATAATATCAATGGTAGTAAGAATGATAAAAATGGAATTTGGGGTGAACTAATCAGATAATTAATTAATTAGGCTCACGTGAGGTATCCTCCTTAAATATGGATTTTATGATGAATTGATTGAACATGTGTAGTAATACTATTGCGTATTACGGTGAGTATGTATCTCACGTGTGATAAAAGGGATCGTGAAGAGGTATAGTTGCCATTATACTTATGTTTGTGCTTCACTGTGTCGTGAATTTCATGAGGTGTCAGGTGGAGACAGCTAGGTGAGAATCCATGAGGGGTGCCTAGTATTGTCCGGGCTCCAATGCGGGGTTGTAATGGAGATAAATCACTGCTCAATGGGAGTGTATGTGATTTATCTGGATTCCAGTGAGAATCGGGTTCAATTGAATGAACTAGGGTGTGTGGTGGCCAGGAGATAAATCACTGCTCAGTGGGAGTGTATGTGATTTATCCGGATTCCAGTGAGAATCGGGTTTGATTGAATGAACCATAATGGGTGGCACCACTTTCATTGCATTGTGTCATTGAGTCACATCGCATTATTATGTCTTTGTTGAATTATAAGTGGAAGTGACAAGTGTGTCGTGAATGTGTGCACATTATGTGTGATTGCTTGTTTACTACTCCTTAGCATGTATTTTACACCGTTAATTATTAAATGTAGTTCTCACCCCTTTGTTGTTTCTTGTGTCTGTGCTTCTTTGGAAGTACATATAATCCAGGTACTTGAATAATGCATGGAGTGCGTGTTGCCTGATCGAGTCATAGAAGTCGCTCTGATACGTAACACGGGATAATGGGAATTTCATCTTTTGTTGTATATATTGTGTATTGTGTTATGTATCATTACTCACTTTAGAACATGGTGGACCACGTGTTTATGTGGACCATGATTTTGTTGGCTAATGGCCATGTTTTATTTTGGGTTTGATATTTCATTCCGTTGTTTTAAAATTTTTTTTTTCAGAAACAAGACGTGAATGAAGTAAATAGAGAAATTTAGGTTATGTTTTTATGGTGTGACATCCCACTTATGAAGGGAACTCTGATTATATTTGTAATATTTGTATAAATTTGTGTAATTGGGATTGTGGGGTGTTACAATTGGTATCAGAGCAGGTCGGTCCGTCTGGCCAGATGTTGTAGTGGAGTCTGTCCTTAGAATAGGAGTAGATTTGTGTGTCCTTCTAACCGTGTGGTGATGGTTGAACAGTATGGCAAGGAGGAATGATGCTGCTCTTGCTGCTACGCTACAAGCTATGGCACAGGCAGTGCAGAACAATAATCAGATTGCTGGGGAAGCGCAGTTTCGTAACTTAGAGAGGTTTCAGAGTAATAAGCCGCCTACATTTGAAGGTGGTGTTCTTGATCCTGAAGCAGTGCAGAAGTGGCTGAAGGCTATTGAAAAGATCTTCAGAACCATTTGATGTGGTGAGGCTCTGAAGGTGCAGTTTGGCACTCATATGCTGGAAGGCGATGCTGAGGCCTGGTGGGATAATAGTCGTCAGAGGTTGGAAGCTGCGGGTATTCATATTACTTGGGCAGTATTTCAGGGGGAGTTTCTGGAAAAGTATTTTCTGGAAGATATTCGTAGTGAGAGGGAGATTGAGTTCCTGGAACTGAAACAAGGTAGCATGACCGTTGTTGAATATGCTGCTCGGTTTAAGGAGTTGGTGCAGTATTGTGCTCACTACAATACTGATGAGGCTATGACTTCTAAATGCTTGAAGTTTGAGAATGGGCTGCGTCCTGAGATCAAACAGGGAATTGCTTGTCAGAAGATAAGGAATTATCCAGAACTGGTAAGCAGAAGCCGAATTTATGATAATGATAACAGGGCCCGAATTGCTCACTACAAGGCCATGAATGAACGGAAGGGTAAGCAGAGTTATGGGGGTACGCCTTATAGTGCTCCAGCTGACAAAGGAAAACAGAGAGCCGCTGGGGGGAAGAGACCAAGTGGGGGAGAGAAGGCTCCCAATCCTACCAAGTGTTTCAACTGTGGTGGCACGGGTCATCGTACTAATGATTGTAAGAGTGAGGTGAAGAAGTGCTTCAAGTGTGGACGACCAAGTCATGTTGTAGCAAATTGTAGGACTACTATACCTACCTGTTATAACTGTGGAGAACAGGGCCATATCAGCACTCACTATCAAAAGCCTAAGAAATCTCAGACAAGTGGAAGAGTGTTCTCATTGGTAGGAGCCCAGTCTACCGGCAAGGAGCGTTCTATGAAAGGTACTTATTTTATTAATGGCATTCCATTGATTTTTATCTTTGACATGGGTGCAACCCACTCGTTCATTTCTGTGGATTGTGTGAAGAAATTGGGGATTGTGTCGTCTATCTTAGATCGGAGGTTGACTATTGAAACTCCATCTATTGGTTCTGTGGTTACTTCGTTAGCATGCTTGAATTTCCCGTTGACTATTTTTAGTAGAGAATTCGGAGTGGACTTAATTTGTTTGCCACTCAGTAATCTGGATATCATCTTGGGGATGAACTGGTCAGAATTCAACAGGGTTTACATTGATTGCTTTAGGAAGAGGTTGTTGTTTCTTACTCCTAAAGAGGAAGAGTTGGCTAATTATCTGTCTACTAAAGAATTGAGAACCTTGTTAGAAGACGAAGCTAAGGTGGTTGCGGTGTTTGCTTGGTTATCCGTTGAAAACAAGACATCGATTAATGAGTTACCGGTGGTGAGTGAATTTCCTGAAGTGTTCCCGGCTGATGTTACAGAATTGCCTCCGAAGTGAGAAATTGAATTTGCTATTGATCTTGTTCCTGGTACAAGACCTATATCTATGGCTCCATATAGAGTGTCGGCATCAGAATTAGCAGAGTTGAAATCTCAAATCAGGGAGTTACTTGATAAGAAGTTTATTAGGCCAAGTGTGTCGCCGTGGGGAGCTCCAGTGTTGTTAGTGAAAAAGAAGGATGGTAGTATGCGGTTGTGCATTGATTACCTTCAGTTGAATAAGGTGACCATTAAGAATAAGTATCCACTTCCAAGGATTGATGACTTAATGGATCAGCTAGTGGGGGCTCGTATTTTTAGTAAAATTGATTTGAGGTTGGGTTACCATCAGATTAGAGTGAAGGAGGGAGATATTCAGAAGACTGCGTTCAGAACTCGCCATGGACATTACGAGTATGCAGTGATGCCTTTTGGAGTGTCTAATGCGCTGGGTGTGTTCATGGAATATATGAACCGTATCTTTCATTCTTATCTGGATCAGTTTATTGTGGTATTCATTGATGATATATTGATTTACTCCAAGTCTGAAGAGGAACATGCAGAATACTTGAGAATTGCATTGCAAGTATTGAAAGATAATAAATTATATGCAAAATTCTCAAAGTGTGAATTATGGTTGAAAACTGTGAGCTTTTTGGGTCATATTATTTCGGGTGATGGCATAGCAGTAGATCCATCTAAAGTAAGTGCAGTGCTTCAGTGGGAACCTCCGAAGACCGTAACGGAAATTAGAAGCTTCTTGGGTTTGGCAGGTTACTACCAAAGATTTATCGAAGGATTTTCTAATTTGGAGTTACCATTGACTCGGTTAACTAGAAAGAGACAGGCTTTTGTTTGGGATACGGCGTGTGAGGAAAGTTTCGAAGAATTGAAAAAGAAATTGACTACAGCGCCGGTATTGATTCTACCAAATCCCAGTGAACCTTTTGTAGTGTATTGTGATGCATCTAAGATGGGATTAGGCGGAGTGTTGATGCAAGATGGCAAGGTGGTGGCATATGCTTCATGACAATTGAGGGTGCATGAGAGGAATTATCCCACCCATGATCTTGAATTAGCTGCGGTGGTTTTTGTATTGAAAATTTGGAGACATTATTTGTATGGATCGAGATTTGAAGTATTCAGTGACCATAAGAGTCTGAAGTATTTGTTTGATTAGAAGGAATTGAATATGAGGCAGAGAAGATGGTTAGAGTTCTTGAAGGACTATGATTTTAATTTGAGTTACCATCCGGGGAAAGCTAATGTTGTAGCAGATGCCCTAAGTCGGAAGATAATACATATGTCAGCATTAATGATAAAAGAAATGGAATTAATTGAACAGTTCAGAGACTTGAGTATGGTTTGTGAAACCACACCGAAAAGTGTTAGATTGGGTATGCTTAAAGTGAATAATGACTTTTTGGATGCAATTAAGGAAAATCAGAGGTTTGATGTGAAGCTAGTGGACTTAATGCCTATAGGAGGAAATAATCCTGATAGTGAGTTTAAGGTGGATAAGAGGGGTGTACTGAGATTTCGGGGCAGGATTTGCGTGCCGGATGATGTGAGTTTGAGGAAAGCGATCTTAGAGGAGAGTCACCGGAGTAGCTTGAGTATTCATCCGAGAGCCACTAAAATGTACTAAGACTTGAAGAAGTTATTTTGGTGGTCAGGTATGAAGAGAGATGTAGCTCAGTTAGTTTATGCTTGTTTGATATGTAAGAAGTCAAAAGTGGAGCATTAGAAACCTTCGGGGTTGATGCAACCATTGGAGATTCCAGAATGGAGGTGGGATAGTATTACTATGGATTTTGTTACTGGTTTGCCAAATACGACGAGAGTCTTTGATGCTATTTGGGCAGTGGTGGATCGACTTACAAAATCCGCACATTTTATACCAATTAATATCAGTTTTCTGTTGTCAAAACTGGCAGAGATTTATATCAGAATAATTGTGAAACTGCATGGTGTTTCGTCGAGCATAGTGTCGGATAGAGATCCGAGGTTTACTTCAGAATTCTGGAAAAGTTTGCAGGAAGCTTTGGGTTCCAAACTGAAGTTGAGTTTGGCTTATCATCCACAGACCGATGGTCAGTCGGAGAGGACTATCCAGTCGTTAGAGGATTTGTTGAGAACCTGTGTGTTGGAGAAAGGTGGTGCGTGGGATGCTCATTTGCCATTGGTTGAGTTCACGTATAATAACAGTCACCATTCTAGTATTGGAATGGCACCTTTCGAAGCTTTGTATGGTCGAAGGTGTAGGACGCCCTTGTGTTGGTATGAAACTGGTGAGAATATTGTGCTTGGGCCAGAGATTGTACAACAAACTACTTAGACCATTCAGATGATCCGTGAAAAGATGAAAGCATCACAGAGTAGACAGAAAAGTTATCATGATAATCGGAAGAAAGATTTGGAATTCAGCGAAGGTGACCATGTATTCCTAAGAGTCAACCCGGTGACCGGTGTTGGACGTGCATTGAAATCAAAGAAGTTGGACCCTAAATTCATTGGACCGTAACAGATCTTGCAAAGGGTGGGTGCAGTTGCTTACAGAGTAGCGTTGCCACCAGAGCTTTCGAACTTACATGACGTATTCCATGTGTCACAACTTCGAAAGTATGTACAGGATCCATCTCATGTTATCCATAGGGATGAAGTGCAGATTCGAGATAATCTTATCGTGGAAACGATGCCGATAAGGATCGAAGATCGTAAGAGGAAACAACTTAGAGGAAAATAGATTCCTCTAGTGATAGTAGCTTGCGGAGGAGCTGCTGGTGGAAGTGTGACCTGGGAATTAGAAATCAAGATGCGAGAGTCGTATACAGAATTATTTCCATCAGGTACATTTTCGAGGACGAAAATATTTTAAGTGGGGGAGAGTTGTAACACCCCATTTTAATTTATTTAATCGTCGTGTGGTATTTCTTTTGTTTGGCCCTGTTTTGGAGGGTGTGTGATCGAACTTGTAGCGTAGCGTTCTTAACAGAATGGGATAATAGAGATGTCGGAATAATGATAAAGTGGGGACATATTTAGTAGTAGTAGTAGGAGGAGGAATATTATTATTATTATTATTATTATTATTATTGTTAGTATGTCCAATATTATTATCATTATTAGTATTATTATTATTACTACTATTATTATTATTATTATTAAAAGAAAATCAGATTTTTATTTAATATTAAGTAGTAGTAGTAAAGGGGAGAGAAAAAGGAGGAGATAGAAAAATAGAAGAAAAAGAAGAAGTAGAAAGAAGGAGGAGAAAAGAGAAGAGAAAAAGAAGAAAAACTTGGAATCATCAATCTTCACAAGAACTTGAGGTAAGGGTGAGAATCTTGATCATTAGGGGTTTATATTAATGGTGTCAATGTGTAGTAACACATGTTATGAGGATTGGGTTGGATTTCCACAACTTTGAATGTTAGGGTTTTGTGTAAAAAATTATTTAGTGGTGTTGGAATTCATGTTTTATGAAGTTTGTTGGATAATATATGTATAGAATCATGACAATATACCTTCATGCCTGTTTGGGTATGGTTTTGTGGGGGAAATTGGGGTTTGGAAGTTGCTGTCAAAAAGGGGAATTTTTCTGCATAACGCAGAGCGCGCTTAGCGCGGTCTGGAGAATTTTTGCCTTTTCCAGGCAGAGAGTAGCGCGCTTAGCGCGAGTGGGGCCCGCTTAGCGCGACCTGGAACCAAAGAAAAACTTTTTTTTAATTCATAACTTTTGACTCAGCCATCCGATTTAAGCATTCTTTATATCGTTATGAAGCTATGAAAGAGTTCTATGCTATGAAAGATGAAAATATTATTTATGATTTGGTTTTTGTCGAGCATGGGGATTAATCGAGATTACATGAATTGTGTAAAACAAAACGTTTGAAATTATAAAAGCTTCAAGTGGTGAATTAGTGAGAAAACATAATATCAATGGTAGTGAAGAATGATAAAAATGGAATTTTGGGTGAACTAATCAGATAATTAACTAATTAGGCTCACGTGAGGTATCCTCCTTAAATATGGATTTTATGATGAATTGATTGAACAGGTGTAGTAATACTATTGCGTATTACGGTGAGTATGTATCTCACGTGTGATCAAAGGAATTGTGAAGAGGTATAGTTCCCATTATACTTATGTTTGTGCTTCATTGTGTCGTGCATTTCATGAGGTGTCAGGTGGAGATAGCTAGGTGAGAATCCATGAGGGGTGCCTAGTATTGTCCGGACTCCAATGCGGGGTTGTAATGGAGATAAATCACTGCTCAGTGGGAGTGTTTGTGATTTATCCAGATTCTAGTGAGAATCAGGTTCGATTGAATGAAACAGGGTGTGTGGTGGCCAGGAGATAAATCACTGCTCAGTGGGAGTGTATGTGATTTATCCAGATTTCAGTGAGAATCGGGTTCGATTGAATGAACCATAATGGGTGGCACCACTTGCATTGCATTGTGTCATTGAGTCACATCGCATTATTATGTCTTTGTTGAATTATAAGTGGAAGTAACAAGTGTGTCGCGAATGTGTGCACATTATGTGTGATTGCTTGTTTACTACTCTTTAGCATGTATTTTACACCGTTAATTATTGAATGTAGTTCTCACCCCTTTGTTGTTTCTTGTGTTTGTTCTTCTTTAGAAGTACAGATAATCCAGGTACTTGAATAGTGCATGGAGTGCGTGTTGCCTGATCGAGTCGTAGGAGTCGCTCTGATACGTAACACGGGATAATGGGAATTTCATCTTTTGTTGTATATATTTTGTATTGTGTTATGTATCATTACTCACTTTAGAACATGGCGGACCATGTGTTTATGAGGACCATGATTTTGTTGGCTAATGACCATGTTTTATTTTGGGTTCGATATTTCATTCCGCTGTTTTAATTTTTTTTTTTAGAAACAAGACGTGAATAAAGTAAATAGAGAAATTTAGGTTATGTTTTTATGGTGTGACATCCCACTTATGAAAGGAACTCTGATTATATTTGTAATATTTGTATAAATTTGTGTAATTGGGATTGTGGGGTGTTGCATCTTTTGCCAGGACACCTTCCAGATAAACATCAGATGCTTCTAGTAACAACTTGAACACACCTGCTGCACTCCAAAACTCTTAGATCAGAAATAAACTGATCCAAGAACAATCCATCAAGATTGTGATGTCTTCATCTTCATCTTCAAAAGCACCATTGTCCAGACCAGTTTCTTGCTTGGAAACTCTCCAGAGATCACATGCTTCTGTCACACCAGACAAAAGTCGATTCTTAGGTTAACATCCAAGACCAAAACAGATGCTAAAGCTCATGCATTACCCCTCCCATGATTCTGCACAAACCCTGATGTTGAGATGTTCCAACATCTTGTTGAACATCAGCAATCTTAACTTTCAAGGATAATCAATTAAATACTTGTGAACTATACAAATAGCAATTGATCTTAAATCCTTGTCCAATAATCCTTCTTCACTGTTGTAGCTATGCTCCACCAGACCACTTCATGAACACTTATCAAGTATTCAATCTTTTGCAAGTATCTTCTTTGACAACAAAATGTTGAGATACCAAGGCTGCCACCCTTGACTCAAGTAACTAAGATTCTCTATGAACGAACCCTATTTACCTCAACAATTCTGAAAACTCCTATCATATTGGATCCACCCTTAGGATTAAGAGAGATGAATCCTTCCTTGTTGTTTTGGATAGTGCAAATAAATCACCTCCACTTTCTTCAGGTTGTGTTTCATAGAAACACCTTCTAGTCCGAAAAATAACTAGAAGAATCTAGATGCACGACCGAGATGCCTTTATGAGTGGACTTGAGAGAATTCTCAAGTATCTTTGACAACCTAGACGATCAATAATTTATCAAACTCCCAGAGCAAGAACTTGATAAACTTAAACTCAACTCTTCTCCTCTTCAACTGACTTCAAACTGCACCGTGGAACCATGCTTCCAAGTACCAAGTCACCATAACAGACATCTTTCAACAACTCTTTCCATTCCATCGCTCCCGAATTTGGAATAAAAGATGCAGATATCTTCACATATAGAGGCTAACGGTTGAGATCTTCCACCATCTGTCTTCAGTAACAACTCCAGAATCCCATAACTCTAGAGCTCTTCCATCAGAAACATATACAGCGGAACCACCAAGGAACAAATTCTGCTTGCCCTAATAAGATGTCAGAACATCTTATAAGAAACCCCAACAAGAGAACTAGCCTCTTCTCCTGCAGTTGTTGTAGAACCTCCTCAGCAACATGAACAACCACCGAGTTGTTACCTTCGATCTAGAACATCCATCCTATCCATTAATACCCTTGAGTATGTCTGAGTTGATTGATCTAACTTAAAAACTCCTCCTTGTTTAAATGCCAGAAAGTATCTCCCAAGGATCTCATCTATAAACAGACAGGATGTCTGCTCTGATGCCAATTGAAATTCTGGCATTGCAGACAACAGATGTCCTAACACATGTCAAGACATTGTTCTACATAAACATTTAAACACAGAGGCATAACAGCAGACTGATACCTTAAATATCAGAACTACAACACACAGATGTTACGACATTTGATCCAACATATTAATCAAAACTTAACTGTGAATTACAGAATGATAAATAACACAGAATATGAAGACCCAGTTCGGTGCAACTCACCTACATCTAGGGGATACCAATCCAGGAAGAAGAATTTACTATCAGTAGTATAGTTTTATGTAAACAACCACAAGTTTACAGAAAGCACCCACGCTAACCTATCACTACTCAATGAAGACTTTATCATTAGAAGTCACGTCTAATTTATAAGAGAAACCCATCTCACTCCCTAAATCACAACCTGTGATTATCTAACAGTTAATACCTCATAACTGTATCATTCCTTTTGAAAGACACCCCTTCCAATATAAAGTTCAGTCAAGCATCCTTGACTAACAAGTTAACTTGGATTTGCTTCAAAGCTTCATCCAAGAACACTACACGATTCATTGCCTACGGGCTTCTGAATCTGTACAAGTACCTATGTCTACCACACTGCATCAAATCGATACAGAGGGAGACTTACAAGAGAAACCTACGACTCTCAAAACCTAAACCCTACTTTACAAAATAGGATTCCTAAGTCTATGTCATCCTCTCTCTCTTTCTGCCTAGGTCTTGGTCTTCTTTTATATCCTTCTGCTGAGGTGGGCTTCATATCTTTGATCCTTGATCCACTGCCAATCGTGCCTTGAATCTTGGAACAGATATAAACAGAACCAGTTGTGACAGTCATGATGTCGAATATTCATGCTGTGACATTATATTTGACATCTTTGGTCTGGGGCATAAATCTTCATGTTGGAGCATCTTTTCCACCATTATGTTTTACCAAAATTTAGTCAAACCATTTGAGTTTTCAATCTACCCCTTTTAACAAATTTTGGCTAAAACATTCTTCAGCTTGATGATGCAGTCAGTGGAAGGTGGAAGAAGATAACCTCCTCATTCCCTCGTGACACCAAATACACACTTGCTTCTTAACTCTGATCATAAAACACAATCTTAGGATGTTAGAACAAACGTTAGGACATCCTTCGATATTTTGATAGATTTTTCCATATCAGTAGTACAGATGCTCACACACCTCTCAGTAGCAGGCAAGAAATCATTCTCCCCCCTTTTTGCCAAAAGATGGCAAAATGACCCATGCAAGTCAAACCCAGATTATGCTTACCCAAACACGGACAAAACCCATTTGTTCTTATCTTAAGGAAGATGTTCTAGCACGACCCTCTTTAAATACTAAAGAAACTAAGTAGGTAGAGCCAATCCATTTGACAGAAACAAAAGACTAGTCAATGAGTGCAATAACTGCTGATCAAATTAGTTTCGAAAGATCCCACATGTTCTGACTTGTCCTTCAAGCTGCTTCTGAACAGTGTCCTGATATTGTCCGATTTTTGTCCCCATAGACAGAAACTATAATTACCCCCATCTTTTGTTTATTCTGAATTACTTCCTTAATCCAGAATTAGCGAGCTTGTTTACTACAGAATTCTTCCATAGATCTTTCCAACAGCAGAAATTCCCAAGATACCTGTACCACTTCTAATTCAATCCATTGACACTCAATGACAGAATCAGAATAACCTGATAAGTCCACCCAGAACTTATACTAGTAAGGCAATGTCATGACATCTCGTCTGAAATATCATCCTTACAAAAGGTAATCTATCACAAACTTCTTGAAACCACAAACAATCTTAATAAACAATCTGCACCACTGCATCCATATATCCACAACCGAAGTCTAACTCCCCCTGTCGTAGAGCCCCATTGCTCATTTTCCAAAAGAACACCCTAAATGAATGGGAAACATAAGGCGCATCTTCATGTCTTCAAGAGCGCACCCTTAGTTCAACAAACCTGTTGAACATATTCACCCAATGCTTGACCCTCAAGCAAACCATGTACCACACTAGTACATAAATCAGACAGAAGCTTTCCCCCTATCTTTCTCAATAGATGCTTCTTCAGCACCTCAAAATCACCGCATGATATCCCATGACAACTTCATGATCATATAGTGAGAGTACCAGGAACGCATCCTTGTACCATAACTAACAAACTCTTGGATTGAGACCAAAGCTCCATTGTTCCCTCTCGTCCAGAAACCATCTATACACCACACGAATTCCTCCTGAATTCTCATGTATAGATCTCCTTGTTCCCTAAGATACAACCCAATTGAATCTGAATGCTTCACATTCCTCAAAGAGATACACAAGGCCCCTTAGTTTGCTAGCTCGCCCAGATATTCTCCACACTTAAAGGACATCTAACACTTGCTCCAGAAATCTTAAGCCCATTTGCTCGACAACACCAAACTGATCCACTCCTAGCATGTCCCATTCACATCAGACTTCCAAGACAATCCTTTACCCATCATTCTCCTGTATGATAAGATAAATACTTCTTAGACAAGATATGAGTGTCAAGTTCTACACTCAGAACTTAGTATCCTACTCTAAGGATAACCAAGCCAGAAAATGTTCTAACATCAGTTAGGACATCCTTCACACACCACAGACACCATACACCATGGTTCTTGATATGCTCCACCACTGGACTTACTATCTGCATAGTAATCCAACTGAAGATCTTCAAACAACGCTGCGCCACCAGCTTGATCAATAAGAACTCCAGATAACCAAAGAGAGAAATAAACTCTCATCCACCAAACTAAGGCATACTTCCATCCTAAACCTAGAACTTCTGCCACAAGCTCCAAGATGAAATAGATCCTCCTTACGTTTTCAACCAACTACCCTTCTGCCCAAGAGTAATTAGTTCTAAGCACCCTGCTTGAATGCACACTAAAGATCAACCAAATGCCACTTTTTGACTGATGTTATTCTTCTTCAGAACTCCCATAAGATACATTGATCCACCAATGAAATCTGATCTTCAAGTCACATGAACTACTTGCTCTATAGCAAGACATCTTGGATCCACCAAGCCTCTAGACATGTAACATCTTCTAAATCCACAGCTCCCGCAAACTGCATGAGATAGACCTTTTTGAAGCATCCATAACTTCCATTCTCCTGTAGATCACCTTATCTTAAGCTGATGTGCCACATCACCAGCTGAGACTCTGGTGTTAAGCTAGATGTTAGAACATTCTGATACGACATCCAACTACTGGATTCAGCTCCTTCTTCTGCCACTTAGAAGAACCTCCTCCCTTTAACAGAACAAGAGTTCCATGATCTCATAGACTTGATTCAACAACCAAGTTTGAGTAAACAACCCCCATCCTGCTTAGACAAATCACAGATATTCCATACAAGCTCACACCTTGATGAATAACTGCTTTGAAACTTCAAAGACTTCACACCAGCCACGTCTGAATCTTCGGAAGATAAATTAGTCCTAGACTACATCATAGCCATACCAAAGAATGCCATTTTCCTTAGTAGAGCAGTCTGTAGAAAGTCAGAGATAACTGCCACTTAGCCTTGACCTTCAAAATGAGCAAGATCCCATGCTCCTCAGTAACTAGATCAGAAATAAACTGATCCAAGTTATGCCAACACCAGCACTCCATTCTGGACAGGTCTCTTGCTAGGACACCTTCCAGATAAACATCAGATGCTTCTATTAACAACTTGAACACACCTGCTGCACTCCAATACTCTTAGATCAGAAATAAATTGATCCAAGAATAATCCATCAAGATTATGATGTCTTCATCTTCATCTTCAACTGAACTATTGTCCAAACCAGTTTCTTGCCAGGAAACTCTCCAGAGATCACATGCTTCTATCACACCAGACTGAAGCCGATTCTTAGGTCAACACCCAAGACCAAAACAAATGCTAAATCTCATGCATTACCCCTCCCATGATTCTGCACAAATCCAGATGATGAGATGTTCCAACATCTTGTTGAACATTAGCAATCTTGACTTTCAAGGATAATCAATTAAATACTTGTGAACTCCATAAATAGCAATTGATCTTAAATCCTTGTCCAATAATCCTTCTTCACTGTTGTAGCTATGCTTCACCAGATCACTTCATGAACACTTATCAAGTATTCAATCGTTTGCAAGTATCTTCTTTGACAACAAAATGTTGAGATACCAAGGCTGCCACCCTTGACTTAAGTAACTAAGACTCTCTCTAAATGAACCCTATTTACCTCAACAATTGTGAAAACTCCTATCAGATTGGATCCACCCTTAGGATTAAGAGAGATGAATCCTTCCTTGCTGTTTTGGATAGTGAAAATAAATCACCTCCACTTTCTTCAGGTTGTGTTTCATATAAACACCTTCTAGTAAGAAGAATAACTAGAAGACCCCAGATGCACGACTGAGACGCCTTTATGAGTGGACTTGAGAGAATTCTCAAGTATCTTTGACAACCTAGCCGATCAATAATTTATCAAACTCCCAGAGCAAGAACTTGATAAACCTAAACTCAACTCCTCTCCTCTTCAACTGACTTCAAACTGCACCATGGAATAATGCTTCCAAGTACCAAATCACCATTACAGACATCTTCCAACAACTCTTTCCATTCCATCGCTTCCGAATTTGGAATAAAAGATGCAGATATCTTCACATATAGAGGCTGACGGTTGAGATCTTCCACCATCTGTCTTCAGTAACAACTCTAAAATCCCATAATTCTAGAGCTCTTCCATCAGAAACATATACAGCGGAACCACCAAGGAACAAATTCGGCTTGCCCTAATAAGATGTCAGAACATCTTATAAGACACCCCAACAAGAGAACTAGCTTTTTCTCCTGTAGTTGTTGTAGAACCTCCTCAGTAACATGAACAACCACCGGGTTGTTACCTTCGAACCATCCCATCCATCCCATCCATTAATATCCTTGAGCATATCTGAGTTGATTGATCTGATCTTAAAAACTCCTCCTTGTTTAAACGCCAGAAAGTATCTCCCAAGGATCTCATCCATAAACAGACATGATGCCTTCTCTGATACCAATTGAAATTCTGGAATTGCAGACAATAGATGTCCTAACACATGTCAAGATATTGTTCTGGATAAACATTTACACACAGAGGCATAACAACAGACTGATACCTTAAATATCAGAACTGTAGCACACAGATGTTACAATATCTGATCCAACATGTTAATCAAAACTGAATTGTAAATTACAGAATGATAAACAACACAGAATATGATGACCCAGTTCGGTGCAACTCACCTACATCTGGGGGATACCAATCCAGGAAGAAGAATTCACTATCAGTAGTATAGTTTTATGTAAGCAACCTCAGGTTTACAGAAAGCACCCACGTTAACCTATCACTACCCAATGAAGACTTTATCATTAGAAGTCACATCTAATTGATAAGAGAAACCCATCTCACTCCCTAAATCACAACCTGTGATTATCTAACAGCTAATACCTCATAACTATACCATTCCTATTGAAAGACACCCATTCCAATACAAAGTTCAGTCAAGCATCCTTGACTAACAAGTTAACTTGGATTTGCTTCAAAGCTTCATCCAAGAACACTACACGATTCATTGCCTACGGGCTTCTGAATCTGAATAAGTACCTATGTCTACCACACTGCATCAAATCGATACAGAGGGAGACTTAGAAGAGAAACCTTCGACTCTCAAAACCTAAACCCTACTTTACAAAATAGGATTCCTAAGTCTATGTCATCCTCTCTCTCTTTCTTCCTAGGTCTTGGTCTTCTTTTATATCCTTCTGCTGAGTTGGGCTTCATATCTTTGATCCTTGATCCACTGCCAATGGTGCCTTAAATCTTGGAACAGATTTAAATAGAACCAGTTGTGACAGTCATGATGTCGAATATTCATGCTGTGAAATTTTATTCGACATTTTTGGTCTGGGGCATAAATCTTCATGTTGGAGCATCTTTTGCACCATTATGTTTTACCAAAATTTAGTCAAACCATTTGAGTTTTCAATCTGCCCCTTTTGACAAATTTTGTCTAAAACATTCTTCAGCTTGATGATGCAGGCAGTGGAAGGAGGAAGAAGATAACCTACTCATTCCCTTGTGACACCAAATACACACTTGCTTCTTAACTCTGATCACAAAACACAATCTCAGGATGTTAGATCAAACTTTAGGACATCCTTCGATATTTTGATACATTTTTCCAGATCAGTAGTTTAGATGCTCATACACCTCTCAGTAGCAGGCAAGAAACCATTCTCCCTCTTTTTAGTCAAAAAATGGCAAAAGTGACCCATGCAAGTCAAACCCAGATTATGCTTACCCAAACACGGACAAAACCCATTTGTTCTTATCTTAAGGAAGATGTTCTAGCACGAACCTCTTTAAATACTAAAGAAACTAAGTAGGTAGAGCCAATCCATTTGACAGAAACAAAAGACTAGTCAATGAGTGCAATAACTGCTGATCAAATTAGTTTCGAAAGATCCCACATGTTCTGACTTGTCCTTCAAGCTGCTTCTGAACAGTGTCCTGATATTGTCCGATTTATGGTCCCCATAGACAGAAACTATAATTACCCCCATCTTTTGTTTATTCTGAATTACTTCCTTAATCCAGAATTAGCGAGCTTGTTTACTACAGAATTCTTCCATAGACCTTTCCAACAGCAGAAATTCCCAAGATACCTGTACCACTTCTAATTCAATCCATTGACACTCAATGACAGAATTGGAATAACCTGATAAGTCCACCCAGAACTTATACCAGTAAGGCAATGTCATGACATCTCGTCTGAAATATCATCCTTACAAGAGGTAATCTATCACAAACTTCTTGAAACCACAAACAATCTTGATAAACAATCTGCACCACTGCAACCATATATCCACAACTGAAGTCTAACTCCCCCTGTCGTAGACAACCAGTGCTCCTTTTCCAGAAGAACACCCTAAATGAATGGGAAACATAAGATGCATCTTCATGTCTTCAAGAGCGCACCCTCAGTTCAACACACCCGCTGAACGCATTTACCCAATGCTTGACCCTCAAGCAAACCATGTACCACACTAGTACATAAATTAGACAGAAGATCTCCCCTATCTTTCTCAACAGATGCTTATTCAGCACCTTAAAATCACCGCATGATATCCCATGACAACTTCATGATCATATAGTGAGAGTACCAGGAACGCATCCTTGTACCATAACTAACAAACTCTTGGATTGAGACCAAAGCTCCATTGTTCCCTCTCGTCCAGAAACCATCTATACACCACACGAATTCCTCCTGAATTCTCATGTATAGATCTCCTTGTTCCCTGAGATACAACCCAATTGAATCTGAATGCTTCACATTCCTTAAAGAGACACACATGGCCCTTTAATTTTCTAGCTCGTCCAGATATTTTCCACACTTGAAAGACATCTAACACATGCTCCAAAAATCTTTAGCCCATTTGCTCCACAAGCACCAAACTGATCCACTGCTAGCATGTCCCATTCACATCAGACTTCCAAGACAATCCTTTACCCATCATTCTCCCGTATGATAAGATAAATACTTCTTAGACAAGATGTGAGTGTCATGTTCTACACTCAGAACTTAGTATCCTACTCCAAAGATAACCAACCTAGAAAATGTTCTAACATCAGTTAGGACATTCTTCACACACCACAAACACCATACACCATGGTTCTTGATATGCTCCACCACTGGACTTACTATCTGCATAGTAATCCAACTGAAGATCTTCAAACAACACTGCGCGACCAGCTTGATCAATAAGAACTCCAGATAACCAAAGAGAGAAATAAAATCTCATCCACCAAAAGAAGGCATACTTCCATCCTCAACCTAGAACTTCTACCACAAGCTCCAAGATGAACCAGATCCTCCTTACATTTTCAACCAACTACCCTTCTGCCCAAGAGTAATTAGTTCCAAGCACTCTGCTTGAATGTACACTAAAGATCAACCAAATGCTACTTTTTGACTGATCTCATTCTTCTTCAGAACTCCCACAAGATACACTGATCCACCAATGAAATCTGATCTTCAAGTCACATGAACTACTTGCTCCATAGCAAGACATCTTGGATCCACCAAGCCTCTAGACATGTAACATCTTCTCAATCCACAGCTCCCGCAAACTGCATGAGATAGACCTTTTTGAAGCATCCATAACTTCCATTCTCCTGTAGATCACCTTATCTTAAGCTGATGTGCCACATCACCAGCTGAGACTCTGATGTTAAACTAGATGTCAGAACTTTCTGATACGACATCCAACTACTGAATTCAGCTCCTCCTTTTGCCACTTAGAAGAACCTCCTCCCTTTAACAGAACAAGAGTTCCATACTCTCATAGACTTGATTCAACAACCAAGTTTGAGTAAACAACCTCCATCCTGCTTAGAAAAATCAGAGATATTCCATACAAGCTCACACCTTGATGAATAATTACTTTGAAACTTCAAAGACTTCACATCTGCCATGTCTAAATCTTCGGAAGATAAAGTAGTCCTAGACTGCATCACAACCATACCAAAGAATGCCACTTTCCTTAGTAGAGCAGTCTGTAGAAAGTCAGAGATAACTGCCACTTAACTTGACCTTCAAAATGAGCAAGATCCCATGCTCCTCAGTACCTAGATCAGAAATAAATTAATCCAAGTTGTGCCAACACCAGCACTCCATTCTGGACAGGTCTCTTGCTAGGACACCTTCCAGATAAACATCAGATGCTTCTAGTAATAACTTGAACACACCTGCTGCACTCCAATACTCTTAGATCAGAAATAAACTGATCTAAGAACAATCCAACAAGATTATGATGTCTTCATCTTCATCTTCAACAGAACCATTGTCCAGACCAGTTTCTTGCCAGGAAACTCTCCAAGGCTGCCACCCTTGACTCAAGTAACTAAGATTCTCTCTGAACAAACCCTATTTACCTCAACAATTCTGAAAACTACTATCAGATTGGATCCACCCTTAGGATTAAGAGAGATGAATCCTTCCTTGCTGTTTTGGATAGTGAAAATAAATCACCTCCACTTTCTTCAAGTTGTGTTTCATAGAAACACCTTCTAGTCAAAAGAATAACTAGAAGACTCCAGATGCACGACTGAGACGTCTTTATGAGTGGACTTGAGAGAATTCTCCAGTATCTTTGACAACCTAGCCGATCAATAATATATCAAACTCCCAGAGCAAGAACTTGATAAACCTAAACTCAACTCCTCTCCTCTTCAACTGACTTCAAACTGCACCATGGAACCATGCTTCCATGTACGAAGTCACCATAACAGACATCTTCCAACAACTTTTTCCATTCCATCGCTCCCGAATTTGGAATAAAAGATGAAGATATCTTCACATATAGAGGCTGACGATTGAGATCTTCCACCATCTGTCTTCAATAACAACTCCAGAATCCCATAATTCTAGAGCTCTTCCATCAGAAACATATACAGCGGAACCACCAAGGAACAAATTCTGCTTGCCCTAATAAGATGTCAGAACATCTTATAAGACACCCCAACAAAAGAACTAGCCACTTCTCCTGCAGTTGTTGTAGAACCTCCTCAGCAACATGAACAACCACCGGGTTGTTACCTTCGATCCAGAACATCCATCCCATCCATTAATACCCTTTAGTATGTCTGAGTTGATTGATCTGATCTTAAAAACTCCTCCTTGTTTAAACACTAGAAAGTATCTTCCAAGGATCTCATCCATAAACAGACAGGATGGCTGCTCTGATGCCAATTGAAATTCAGGCATTGCAGATAACAGATGTCCTAACACATGTCAAGACATTGTTCTACATAAACATTTAAACACAGAGGCATAACAGCAGGCTGATACCTTAAATATCAAAACTGTAGCACACAGATGTTACGGCATCTGATCCAACATGTTAATCAAAACTTAATTGTAAATTACAGAATGATAAACAACACAAAATATGATGACCCAGTTCGGTGCAACTCACCTACATCTGGGGGATACCAATCCAGGAAGAAGAATTCACTATCAGTAGTATAGTTTTATGTAATCAACCTCAGGTTTACAGAAATCACCCACGCTAACCTATCACTACCCAATGAAGACTTTATCATTAGAAGTCACATCTAATTGATAAGAGAAATCCATCTCACTCCCTAAATTACAACCTGTGATTATCTAACAGTTAATACCCCATAACTGTATCATTCCTATTGAAAGACACCCCTTCCAATACAAAGTTCAGTCAAGCATCCTTGACTAACAAGTTAACTTGGATTTGCTTCAAAGCTTCATCCAAGAACACTACACGATTCATTGCCTACAGGCTTCTGAATCTGTACAAGTACCTAT
The DNA here is from genome assembly GCA_022829125.1 of Lathyrus tuberosus. Classification (NCBI taxonomy): domain Eukaryota; kingdom Viridiplantae; phylum Streptophyta; class Magnoliopsida; order Fabales; family Fabaceae; genus Lathyrus; species Lathyrus tuberosus. The sequence goes on from JALAZF010000153.1 coordinate 2,650,357, forward strand.
GTCTACCATACAGTATCAAATCGATATAGAGGGAGACTTACAAGAGAAACCTACGACTCTCAAAACCTAAACCCTACTTTACAAAATAGGATTCCTAAGTCTATGTCATCCTCTCTCTCTCTTTCTGCCTAGGTCTTGGTCTTCTTTTATATCCTTCTGCTGAGTTGGGCTTCATATATTTGATCCTTGATCCACTGCCAATCGTGCCTTGAATCTTGGAACATATTTAAACAGAACCTGCTGTGACCGTCATGATGTCGAATATTCATGCTGTGAAATTCTATTCGACATATTTGGTCTAGGGCATAAATCTTCATGTTGGAGCATCTTTTCCACCATTATGTTTTACCAAAATTTAGTCAAACCATTTGAGTTTTCAAATCCAAAATTTGATCTGAACTGAGTGGTTTTTATAAAATGACATCCAAATACATCCAATAATATACTATTTTTTTGTGGTTTTCATTTTTTTTGGATTGGTTTGCAGTTTTTATTTGGATAGGTTTAGATTTGAGCATCCTATCGTCCATTAAAAGTAAAAGGTTAAAAAAATTATGTAGTATGAAACTCATACTCATGAATACACGACACCATGTGCGCCACACGTGCCTTCAAAGTATTCACCAACTCTTTTTGTTTTTCCACCATGGTTATTACTCACGAATAACATATTACTAAGTTATGTGTTGGAAAATAAGGTACAGAATGTAAAATGATCCATATATTTATCCTGGTTCCCCTCGTCAACTTAACGGTCATTCCCTCTATTTCCTTAGAGTATTTTTCACTATGATTAAATGCTATTTACAAATGTCACACCAAATATTATAAAGAATATTTATCTCCCAAAAAAGAAAACACACTATAACACTCCAGTTTTGATTTTAATATTTCAATTGAGTTGAAATGCTTTATAATATTTTATATTAGTGCTATATTTAGTTTATTTGTATTATGGAGGTTGGGTAGAGTTTTATTAGAATTTTTATTAATTTCAATTATTTAAAAAATAGAAATAATAAGAAATTGAGTTTTGGGTAAGAAATTAGAATTTAAAACAAAATTAAGGAAAATGGTGGAATTGGTAAAGAGTTGAGGGGAACTAGTGAATAAATAAAATTAGTAGGGTTTTATTTAATTGGCAAAAATATACCCTGGGTCCTTTAAGTTATTTTATTGTAACAAGGAAATCCTTTATGTTTTTTCGCTACAAGTTGGTTCTTTATGTTAACTAACTTTTTCACCGTTGACCTTTTTCACAAACTCTGTTCCAAAAACGCTTATGTGGCACAAACGGCGCTGATGTGTCCTTTAACAGTGCTGAATAGACATTTGTTTTATTAGTTCTTATATTTTTTAGAAAAATAAGAGGAGAAAAACTATTGTTCATATGTCATGGCTATCAACAAGCATTTGACGGATCCTCACTTCAGAAGAACCGCCGTGAGAGAGAAACTTCAATATTGCTTCGCTTTACCGACGCAGGTGCGGCGTTTCGACAATAGGCTTCACAAAATTGGATTACATTCCCTGTTCCACTCGCTGATATGCTTCTGATAGCATAACGTAAGCTTCACGCGATTGAGGTGGTTGATAAACACGATGTAGCCTCTCCGGATGCAGAGGCCGGAGAAACTTTTGTTGTGGTGCATGTTTTCACTTTTTCGTCGCCGGAGCAAGAAGAGGACGACCATATTACCTTTGACCTAATCTTCCTTGCAATCTTTCAGAAACCAAAATTCATTGTTTAATCAGATTTGAAAGCATCGAAAACTCAAAACTGGAAAGTAATAAAAAACATTCAAAAATCGGAAATATCAAACGTCTGTTCCTTTAAAATTAAACACACTTAGATTCAATTTCATTAGAACATTAAGAAATCAATTCAAACAGAAAAACAAGCAAAAAAATCTCTGCAGATCTGAATTCAAAATTTCAAGTTACAATGATTTTTCTAGACCATTCAAACGGATTCAAAGAACAGTAACAATGAAACAAAACAGAACAAAAAGGTAAAAAAAGAAAAATAAATAAAATAAACCTTGAAATTCATCTGATGATAACAATGAGTAGTAGAAAATAATGAAACAGGATATGACTTCATCTTTTCGCTCTGATATGAAGAATCATCGATGATAAAAAAGGAAGACGAAGTTGAAGATATATTCGAAACAGTAGTAACATAAGGTTTAAAGTGTGATGGAGGTTGATGGTGGTAACATTGGTAAGGATTAAACAAGTGTGGTGGTGATGATGATTTGTTTACATGAACAGTGGGTGAGGGAGTTTTATGATAAATGACACATGAACAATAGTTTTCTCCTCTTATTTTTCTCCAAAAATATAAGAAATAATAAAACAAATGCCTATTCAGCACTGTTAAATGACACATCAACACCGTTTGTGCCATATAAGCGTTTTTGGAATGGAGTTTGTGAAAAAGTCAACAGTGAAAATGTTAGTTAACATAAAGGACCAACTTGTAGTAAAAAAACATAAGGGACTACCTTGTTACAATAAAATAACTTAAATGACCCAGGGTTTAGTTTTGCCTACTTAAATAGAGGGGAGAATTAGAGTTAGGATTGTTGTTGGGAGAAATAGTTGTCAGCAGAGTCATAGAGAGTCCTAGCAGAGAAAAAAGTAGGCGAAGAGAGAGATCCCATTGATATAACTTGAAGCTTGCTACGAATTTGCGGTATTGTGGGGGGATTGTTCATGATATGGGTGTTTATGGCATAAAGGATAGAGAGGATTTCCTTATCCTCTTTCTATTTTCTTTTTATTTTCTCCATTATTGAAATTGTAATCTTGAAATGATTTATGCAAAACCTCTCTTGATTGATGTGATTTGACGTTAATTTCGTGTTGCTATTGGTGACTGATTTTCATATGAAATTGTATGTGAAATTCTGATTTTTGATGTGCATATGCTTATGTGATGTTTTGATGAAAAGTATGAATGATTTGATGTTAAATGATTAATCTGTGATAAATTGGTCTGCTTAATATTGTATAAATTATGTATTATGATTTGTTGTGACTTATGGGTTTTATGGAATTGAAATCGGAGCTTCAAAAGTGCTCCAATGGTGAAAACACAAAATTCTGCATTCTGAATAATGGTGAAGGGTGTCACCTTCGTGATAGACTAGCCGCCATTGTGTTGGATTAGCTGACGGGCATCAACGAGGTGATGGGCAGACCGTAATGGACCTCAGAGGTGGGCTCCTTGCTTGAAAGTCATCGTGATGACGATTTCGGAAGAAGAGGGATGATGGGTAGGCATGACTACCATCATGCTCTTGTTTGACTGATTTTATGTTATTGACTCGATTTTTCGAGTAAATTCTATTTTTGAAATTACATAATTTAATTATTCTGATGAATTTTGATAAAAATGTTGAGTTGTGTTGAGATGTGTGGTTCAGAGAGGAACCATTATTATGGCCTTATATTGGCCATGTTCATGATGAGTCTTAGGTGCAGAGAGGAATCGATGATGAGTATTAGAGTTGGAGGTTTGAGACGAGCATTGCATTTGTTTGTTGAATCCATGCATCATGTATGTCGGAGATAGGTTATAGACTTTTGTTCAGTGACGAGTGTGAGGTTCAGAGACGGAATTTGTGACGAGTCTGATGGTTCATAGATGGAACTAGGTTTAGAGAGGAACCAATAACGAGTCTAATTGTTCAGAGAGAAATCAGTGATGGGTGGATTAAATTAGTAGCATACCTCTGATATCCAAAAACCTTGGTATCACATGCAATATAGTGGAGGAGATGAGATACATTGCATACATAACCGCATTTGTGGTTGATTTATTAAGGATGATTTATGTGAATTATGAGTGATATTATTTGCACTATCCTTTTTGTTTTATGCACCACTAACATATGTGAATGTATTGTCACCCCTGTTTATTTGTATGTGTTGTTTTTTACCCACATATACTCAGTGTAATTTTGTTCCTCAGGGGATAAAGGTCAAACACGGTGTCCTAGGCAGCATGTTCGGCAAGTTAAACCAAAAACACCACAATAGCAAGTACTACATAATGGAGCAGAAAAACAATAAATAACACGATAATTGGTTACTCAATTCGGTGAAACCACACCTACGTTTAGGGGATTGAGTCCACAACCCAAGAAAAGAAATTCATTATTAGTAGTTTAGTACAATTAGTCTTAATAACAACAGCAAACCATATGTTGTTCAATCCCTCTTCCAAACACTATCCAATAACTTTCTATTTAGGCCCCCTAAACATAATAACCTACTCACTTTCTTCTCAATTACACAACCTGTGATTGAAGATTACAACTCAATAATCAATGTTGAATATTACAACTCAACTATACAAACTTTCTATGCCAATTTACCGAAACATAGAGGTGTACATAAAAATGTTGAATTTGTTGAGACAAATTCGGTTCATACCATGTATCCTCTAAGGTTTTGATGATAACAAAGTATTTGAAGAAAATTTGGATTTCTAACTAGCTAGTTCATGTGTAAAGAATTCAACTTACTTGATGAAACAAGTTCTGTCACGGTAATAAGCTATGGTTTGGTTTTGATCAGGTTCTTGCGAGAGAGTCTGATCGTAAAGTTATCTTTTTCATATTTCAGAATCAGAAGCGTGCTAACCATACCTCTGAAACTGATGGATGTCAACTTAAGCTCAGAAATCACGAGATTCAAGAGTAGTTGACATTATCTTCAAAAGATTATGTTGTACTTGTTGCATAGAAGAGTTCTTTGGGCAAAGGCCTTGTTCAGTGATTAATTTCTTGGCTACGAGTGTTAACACCTGATTTATTAGAAAACAAGATGTGCAAAAAGATTTTATTTGAATTTAGTTGTTAGGTTGTTTCAACGACTCTATATTTTAGCTATAAATGGAGCAGAAAAGTTGAAAATCAACCAAGTGAATAACACTGCAACTACAACTGAAATATACACGCACTTCACACCATTTGTATCAACTCAAGAGAAGATAATCTTTTAAGAGTTCTTATTCTTGTATAGCTTAAGAATATTTTTTGTTAAAAGTGTGTTGTATTATATTTGAACACCTCTGAGTATTAATCAAGTGCTGTTGTAAGTTATTCCTTTTCTAAACAATCAGTTTCGATAAAGTCTCTTGTTGTGTGCTTGAGCTTTGAAATTTTAGATTCGTGGAATTTGAGCAAGGAAGTCTTGGAGTGTAGGTCTAAGTAAGGAAATCTTGTACTCGAGGGTATAAGCAAGGAAGTCTTGAATCCTAGGGGTTTGAGCAAGGAAGTCTTATGATCTGAGGATCTAAGTAGGAAGTCTTGACCAGTCACTGATTGAGCAAGGAAGACTTAGGCTATAGGTCTGAGCAAGAAAAGTCTTATACTTGAGGGTATAAGCAGTTGTAATCTATTTAATTATAATGGAAATCTTTTGTGCTGCAAGGGGACTGGACTACTCTCAGTTGGAGAGGAACCAAGATAACGTTTTTGTGTTCTTTGCTTATTTATTTACTTATTCTATTTTATCTGCTGCACTTGTTAATCAGATTTTGAACTTCTGTTTAGATTCTGAACTCTGGTTCAGAAGTAAAAATGATTTGGCATACACAATTCAACCCCCTTCTCTGTGCGTAACACTTAACAGTGGTACAGATAAAGATCCAAAGAGAAAAATATGTCTTCTGAAGATCCTACTGCTAGCACTTTAGGAAGAGGAGTTTCCAATGATTACAATGCTTCTGAGAGAAATCATTATTCTGCTAAACCTCCTGTATTCAGTGGTGATTCCATTGAGTTCGAATGGTGGAAAAGAAAGATGTACACTTATATCATTGGACTTGATGATGAGTTAAGGGATATACTTGAAGATGGTATTGAGATCACTGTTGATAGTGTTGGTATGGTATCTGACAGAAAAACTTTGACTCCAGCTCAAAAGAAAATTTATAGAAAACATCACAGAGTCAGAGATATTCTGGTCGATGTTCTACCACATGTTGAGTATCTGAAAATCATTGATAAGTCTTCTGCTAAGACTATCTTTGAATCATTGTGCTCTACATATGAAGGGAATCAACAAGTTAGAGAAGCAAAAGCTAATTTTTTGGTACAAAATATGAGTTGGTCAAAATGAAGGATGGTGAGGATATTGAAACCATGTTCTCCAGGTTTCAGATTCTTTTATCAGACCTTTAAGTGTTAAGTAAGAGTTACTCTACACCAAATCATGTTAAAAAGATTTTGTGAAGATGGAACTAAGAGTTACTCTAATTAACAACCTTCAGAGCCATGAGATGGAACTGAATGAAGATGAGTCTTCAAATAAATTTAAATCTCTTGCATTGAGATCTGCTTCTGAAAATTCTGGTGAAAAATCCAAAAGGCATTCAAAGATCAGTAAACCTAATGAAACTTCTGAAGAAGATTCTGATGGCAGATGTGATGACGATGATATGGCATGATTCATTAGAGGATTTCAACAAATGGCCAGAAGAAACAAAAATTTTTCTAAAAGAGGTGGCTTTAGAAGATCTAACTCAAGAGAGAAAAATGAAGATAAAATCTTCTACAACTACAACAATCCTGGTCACTTCAAAGTTGATTATCCTAATTTTCAGAAACATAGTCAAAAGAAAGGAAGTCATCAGAAGTATAACTTCAAAAACAAATTTAAGAATAATTTTATGGCAACATGGGAATAGCTAGATGATGAAGATTCATAAAAAGAAGATGAAGTTAATCTCGCGCTGATGGCTCACACATTTGAAGAAGGACTTTTATCTGAAACAGAGTATGAAGACGAAGATGTGGTATACTCTTATTCTGACTTTATTTTATGCATGAATGGTCTCATCTAGCTAATGAAATATTCAGTATAGATAAATACAACATAGTTTCTTCTTAAATATTTCTGAATATTCTTTCATCAAAAAAACTTCTCTAGAAATCTAATAGAGACTTTGTATTTACATATACACAAATATCTCATTGAATCAAGAAGTAAGCTAGAAAAGAACATAACCCTTTTTTTTTTGTTATTATCTTGGTCAGACTCGTATCAGTATTCAGACTTGACCATAGAGTCTGAACACCGCTTAAAGTGGATTCTGATTCAATGGATGTTAAACCATTGACTCCACTTCTTTCACCAAACTCAGTACCTCTAGCACTTGAGTCTAGGATGTAGGCTCTTCTTCCATCAAATGTTGTAAACAACATTTGATAAGTACCGGGGAAGATGCCACTGCTCCTTTCTTCGATATCTGCAGCAAATACATTTGAATGATGATACTTATATTCCTATGAGACCATACATGTAAGTCTAGATAGGCTTTCCTTTGCCTTATGCCACATTCTGATAGCAGCATTATAATTCATTCCATAGTATCAATCTAGGATAAGTCATGATATGAACAAGATCTTGTTCTTATAAAAATCATTGATTTCATTGTCTTGGATTAAGACTTTGAAATCTTTGATAAGCAAAGAACTAGACGATGTTAGCTATTAGAAAATGGCATAAAACAAATTAAAGCACTATCATGTAATTGCTTGCAGAACACGAAGAAGAATTGAAGGTTTCTCATAGACTTGTCCTTTAATTTAAATTCCATGATGACCCTCAATCAAGGAGCAATGGAGTCATTTAAGATATCACCTTAAATAATAGACTCCTTATTATCAAATATGAAAGTAAGATAGATTTGACATAATCTATTTCTCTACAATACTTGATTTTTATTTTAGGACTCAGATGCTTCTTCAAAAGCAGTAATGACTGGCAGGTCCAGATTACTTTTTTTTTATCTGAATCCTGCACTAATGTCACCTTCAAATGAATAAACAATGAAGACTTTCTGACATTAGGTTCTGGTAGTGTTTCTCCTTGCTTTCAGATTTGGGAAATCAATTGAAATACTAATATTTCAAAAGCTTTTAAAGTTACTCTAATATCATCAGATGTCACATTTCATTCAACAAGTTAAACAAGTATTCTGATTAGGAAGGTTAATTCCTCATCATCAGACATTCCATAGGAAGTATCCTTCAACAGGCTTTACAAAAGATAATCTGTTAGATAACTTTTCATCATCTAAATCCATTTCTTTTCTTTCAAGATTGTAAGACAAACCAACAGAGCACAATAAATTCAAGTTGTATAACTTCTTGAATAACTGTTACCTCATATTTGAATCTAGAACAATCTCCTCAGACTTTGCTTGGAAAGATTAGATGAAACGTAACTGGATAAGCTTCAAAACTGATTCCAACAAATATGAGCACAAGGATTCAAGGATAGTCCGAGCATCAGACATATCAATGATGTTGACATACTCAGAAGTGAAATAGAGCACCTACCAGAATGCAACCACCTCTGAAGATATTCAATATGCTTCTTATGAGCTAGTGATATAGATTTTCAAAACCATAACCATCTCTACATCATCAACTTCTATAATAATACCTTTCTCAAGGATATTCTATAGACCTTCATCAAAACCCTTTATCAAGACCAATGAGTTAAAAAAATATTTTTCTTTTCCATCATTTAAATTCAGTGGAATCACCCTTTGAATATGGTAGGGAAAACAATATGATATTTTTCTTGTGGCACTTGATTCCTTCTTGAAGGAAAGTCTTTAACATACATACTTTTCTTATTGGATCATTATCTGTCCCACTATTAAGTGTCAAGCACAGACCATGTCGTGATACCAATTAAAGGTGAGAAAAATATAGAAGAAGGGGGGATTGAATTGTATTTTTCATTCCCTTTCTTCACAAGAGATTTATATTGGTTCCTCCCAACTGAGAGTAGTCCAGTCCCCTTTCTTCACAGGAGATTTTCACTATAACCAAATCAAGATTATAATCGCTTATGAATTCTTCATAAGTCTTTTACACTTCTCAGACCCTAGGTCCAAGACTTCTTGCTCAAGTCCTACAGACTCAAGACTTCTGCTCTAGATTCCATGGAATGCACCTCTCTGCTCAAACCCCTCAGGTTCAAGACTTCTGCTCCAAGTTCGACAAACTGAGCCATCATGCTCAAGCCACACTGGCCCAAGACTTCTGCTCTGAGTTCCATGAAACGAGCCTTCCTGTTCCAAGTTTCATGAACCGAGCTACCTTGCTCAATCAATCTACTTGATTAAGACTTTCATTGCTCAAGCACATAACATGAGACTTACATGGATCAAGCATCTTGGCGAGAGACTTCCTTGCTTGTATCCCAATGATACAAGACTTCTGCTCAATCAATCCACTTGATTAAGACTTTCATTGCTCAAGCACATAACATGAGACTTACATGGCTCAAGTATCTTGGCGAGACAATGATCTAAACTGCTAAACAAGTTCAGCAGAATAGAGAACAAGGGGTACTTGATACTAATATCAGAGGTACAAGAAATCACCAAAACAAAGACCTAAAGTACTTAAGCTTTCTAAGATATTCAATGTGTAAGAAATCTTAAGGCTTTTACAATTACAACCTACAACAGAAAATCTACATACACGATAGAGTTTATAATTGTTGATCTTGTTACTCATTCTTCTAGTTAATCCTAGTTAAAAATTCAGTTTGAACCTTCAGCCACTTATATAGCAGTTGCAGCAGACTAGCTGTTGGAAGAGATAACTTGATCAAGTGTATTTGCTTTACTCCATAGTAGAAGAGTCGTTGAAGATATATACACCAAAAGATCTTGATCCATTGTGTAACATGTTTAACCATTAAGACTTCAAGAAGATCTTGTACTATAGATCCGTTGAGAGTATATATCTGTAAAGCATGTCAACCTCTCTTGAGCCTTGTGAACTCAGACTCCAGCTGACAAACTTATTTGACAATGCAGCTTGCTTTATGCAGTACGGACAACTTTAGCTTTATCACTAACTCTGAATGATACCAGAAGTCAATTTACATTCACCAAGTGTAGAGAAAATTATGTTGCTTCTTCTGATGTTAAGGCCTTCAGCTTCAGAGTCTACGCCAGACATCACTTAGCAAGTGTTCTTCAGATTCTGAACCACAAGAAGTTAGCAATTCATCTTCTCTTAAGTGTGGCTTTGTATAACAGATTTTGTATATAAATACTTACAAGTATTAGAACCTGAATACAAGAAACAAACATTAAATAAAACCATTTTTCTTTAAATACTTTGTTATCATCAAAATCCAAGGAATATATGTCATGAACAAATCTTGTTCTAATAGGTACCACATGCATTGGAATAGAGGATATGAGATACATTGCATACATAACTGTATTTGTGGCCGATTTTTGATGTGGATGATTTATGTGATTGATGAGTGATATTATTTGCACCATCCTTGTTGTTTTATGCACCACTAACATATGTGAATGTATTTTGATCCCTGTTTATTTATATGTGATGTTCTTTACGCATATGGTACATATACTTAGGTAGAGGATCCTTAGATGTTTTTGTGTTATGGGGGAAGGTGTAGTAGCCTTCTTCGTCAATTATCCCTTTTGAGTTTTTATATTAGCTCCCGCGTGTTGTTCTGATAATGTAACACTAGGATGAGTTACTTTTCTGTTTTGTGTTTTCTGAGTGTTTTTTAACAATGTCTTTTATGATTTGAAATGAAGTTGATTTTTAATTAAGAGACAAGTAAAATTGAGTAGTTATTATTTATTTCCGCGGCTATAGTATGATAATTGAGAAAGTTGTTTTATACTGAGAGAATGTGACACATTGTCATTGAGTAAATTACCAGCATGTTTTTATAAAATAAGTATTTTGGGGTTTAGGGTGTTATACACACCACTTTATTTTTTACAAGCACCAAGAACAATGGTGTAATTTGAATCACGCCAACTCAAAGAACTTTTTCCACAATCTCTAACCACTATGTTGATCTTCACTAAAAACTATGGTGATATAAGTTACATTCAATTTGTTGAGAAAAGAAGAACTTACATAGACTATAAGATAATCAAATCCAAATTAGGATTATTGATTCTTATCACTATCACCTTTCAAAAGAATATCCCTTAAAATGTTCACAAAGTGTTAATGTTTAGAAACTTGTTCTAGTTTTTGAAAATTCACAAAGTTTCAAACACATTGAAAAATGAGGATCACATGAAAGTAATATGTTAATTCTTAGAAATCTGATTTTAAATTTGTTCCAAGTTATTATATAGTTTTGTGTTGTAAAAGATCATTTATACACACATAAAATCCTCCATGAACCAAGACAATACTTTGAAAAGGAACCATGAACCATTACGCTTTCTTGATGCAATGTTACATGGAAAATTGCCTATGTTCACATGGTAATCATTACACAATCATGGTAATCAATTACGCCTTTCCAATGTTCAAAATATTTGAAATTTTACATTGGTAACCTATTAATATAAGTGTGTAATCGATTACTGACAAGCAATATTTGAAAAAAAATTGAATTTTGTAAAATGGTAATCAATTATTGGTAATGGGTAATCGATTATTTGTTATGGGTAATTGATTACTGGTTCATTTTATTTGAAGAAATATTACTTTAATAGATTTGCTTCAATGGTTTTTATGCTTTAACTTTAAAAACGTGTTAGCTTATTTTTATGTGATATTTTTTGAGCTTTTAAATAATATAAGAGATAAATTGTGATATTTTATAGATAAAAACATTTTAACCTAAACTCTTTACCATTGCTTTGGATCATGTATTGTCTTCATCTTTTACTTTCTTTATTATCATTGATGTCTTGATTTTTTTTCTTTCTTTGTTGACGTATTTGTGTATCTGTGTTCATCAAAACTTTAATCAAAGTCAATGAGAGACTTTTCTTCACATTTGTTTAACATTTTTTTCAATAACCTTGTTTCTCTGATCATTATAATCGACTCAATGTCTTCGGTAAAAGGAACATTAAAATTGCATATAAGTGTGTCATTTACCACACTGTGTTTGCAAACACACATTCATGAAAAAGCAGCATAGTTTCTTCTCTAAACTTAATAAGAAATCCTAAATACATGAGTCTTACCCATCCTTCGAGATCTCATGCAAAAACCATCATTTACTAATAATGTTGAAAACATGTCAAAGCCATCAACATGACACAACTTCAAAACCAACTTAATTCATGTTTGCACATCAAGTCTCTACTAAATCGATAAATCACCAAAGCATTTTCCACAAGTTTGTAGTAAAACATTCCACCACCATCCATGCAGAAGCAACATGTCCCATGGCTTGCTCTCCAAATTTTAAATCTAAAGCCTAGTAAAATGTGATGCTCCAATTTAACCCTAAAGATATGTATATATAACTCCTATGACATAGTAAAATGTGATGATCACCTTTCATGTTCTTGTTTCTTTAGTATTACTCTTGCAAAAATCATTGAGAGATTTTCATTTTATTTTGTAATTTACAATATAATTCCCATAATTTTATTATTATTTAATCAATATTAATTTAAATAAAAAAAAGAAAAGAAAAGAAATGCATCAACGTTGAAAGACTCATAGATATGTTCATCAACTACCTACAAACTTTCTAACGTCCTCAAGCAAATGCCGTCCATCAGAAGTAAAAGGTTCAAAAACTTCCAAAGCATGATACCCAGACTCACGAATATACGACACCACGTGCACCCCACGTGCCTTCAAAATCTTAACCAACTCCTTTTGTTTATCCACTACGGGATCCCCACATTGTTCCACAACAGAATTCGGTCCAGGAGTAATCCAATCGTATCCATTAATGAAACACCTCGGCAACCGTCCGATCTTCTCACCATATACTCCATCCGCAACCGTCGGATTACAGTACACGTGGTCGCGATCTGCACCCTCAGGCAAAGACAGGTTCCACATGAGATCAGCCGCAGGTAAGGGTAATACATGATTGTTGATTAAACAAAGCTCAGATTCCGTTCTCTGGACCCCACCGAATAACGGAGAGTTTAATATCAGCCCTTGGATTTTAACAGGAGAGAGATCGAGATCGAGAGTACGCAGACCTGCGAAGTAGGCGATGTTACCTCCCGCGCCAACGCCCATTATGAAACAGTTATTGAAGTCGACGTGGTTTTTAATCCATGGATCAGATTCATTTAGATTTTGCGCTTGGGATTTGAGCCAGAGAAGAGATTCGACGGCATCGTCGTAGGCGGCGGGAAGACGATGCTCCGGTGAGAGACGGTAGTCAACGGAGGCGACAACAGCGGGGATTTCGGAGGAGTATATGGAACATGATTCGTGGAAGATAAGGGAGGAAGGGTGGTAGAAGACGAAGCCGCCGCCGTGGAAGTATAGAATGAGGGGGAGTTTTCCGGTAGGTGGTGGAGTGTGTGGGATGAAGAGACGTATGGAGGTTTTGGCGGCGTTGTTTATGGTTATGTCTTTAGAGAGAGCGTGTATGAGATGAGCCTTGTTGGGATCGGTTGATGGTGCTGCGGCAGGGACAATGTCGAATCTTGTTAAGGAACCGTCGGAGTTGAGTTTGATGTTGAGAAATTTGTAGGGATCAACGGTGGAGTGTTGAATATTGGAAGATGATGGTTCCGCCATTGTGATTGAAATGTTTTTGAGAGAAGAATGAGAGTGGTTAAGAGTCAATATATGCATGTGTTGCAAACAGTATTCTGTAGTGATTTTTGCTATACATGTTTTGCACATAGTATTCTGTGGTGATTTTTACCATATATGTTTTGCATACAGTGAGTAGTACACAGTAATCTTCGGTAGTTTTTGCCATATATGTTTTGCACACGATAATTTTTGGTGGTTTTTTCCTAAAAAGTGGTGATCTTTGCCATATATATTTTGCACATGGTAAACTTTCATTATTTTTTCCATATATGGTTTGCACAGTAATTTGCTGTGGTTTCTGAATCCCACTCTTGCCATATACCATACCAACTTAAGATTAATAGCAGATCTTGCTTAAAATTTTAAAGGTAGCCCATAAGTATCAATTATAGTTAAAAACTAGTAAAAAACCTGTGCGGACGCACGGGTTATTGTTGTTTGGTTTAAAATGAAATAATATAAAAATATTAAAAAGTAAATAATAATAAATATTAATTAGGTAGAAATTAAATTAACAATGAAAAGAGTAATCGAGAAAAAAATGAATAATTGAAAAGGAATAAAAAGTAATATTGATATGTAAGGAGAAAAAGAGAAATTGTAAATGAAATATAAATGAATAAAAAACAAATGGGGCCACGTAATGAAATGTTTGGGTATAAGATGGGAACAAAGACACGAAAAAGGGTCCAATTTAGTACTGTATTTTTTTTGTTAGGGCTTAGTTCAGAGTTGGAAACAAAAGGATCGTCCAAGCCGTCGAAGCTTAGGAATGGCAAAAACAAATAGGTATTGTTATGGTAGTGACCCGTGAGGATTTGAATAAGCATTTGTACTATACAATTGTACTGAAATGCATATGGAAACTAATAAGTCATGAAATGTATTCAACGTAGAAAGTCACCAACATTATAAATAAAATATGTCTAATAACTATAAATATTTATAAATATCATTAATAATTATAAATATTTATAAATATTTGGTTGATTAAAAAAATGTATTGTGGCGATAGTGATCCGTGAAAATAGTGAGTTTCAGTGATAAAATTCACAGAAGATGGTAAAATTTACAAATTTCACTCTCATTGTCTCCTTAGAATACAATAATAAATTGATAGTTTGAGTGATAAATTTAATAATTTATAGTACATTGTAAGGTTATAATATTGAAAGTAATATTTATACAGTGAGATCTAATTGGTTGTGTCCCGTGCCACAATAATACTAATTCAATCTTATTTTCAACATTACTCACAAGTGTAAATGAGAGTTAGTCCAACGCGTATAAAAGCATAGTAGGGAAAATATTATGTAGTATTAGAGAAGATACTACTGCAAATGTAAAAGAGACGGTAACAACATGATGATCACCGACAAAATTGTAGCAACGGTGTAGATTTTGACAGAGGAATAGTATGTGGTTGAAGTAAAATAGAGATGAACCAGCATAACTCAATGTCGAACGTATTGGTATCAAATCAATACCTGTACAGCAAAATTGAGGAAATAGTTATATATTATTCTGTATCTCCATATATGTATGGTATGGCATTCTATATTAAGATGTCAACATTAACAAAATTATAAAATCTTATACCAAACTATATATCCCAGGGCTACTCATGCACATCAGAAATGGTGCAGAAAAATCAGAAACAATTCAATTCTTAGTTTTAAGTAATCAAAAATAGGTGCCACAAATAAGATATGAATTATTAACTTACTGAAACAACAGCCAGCTGCGGACGCACGGGTTATTGTTGTTTGATTTAAAATGAAGTAATATAAAAACATTAAAAAGTAAATATTTGGAATAACAAAATTGGATAGAAATAATTTTAGAATATATAAATTTTTTACAAATACACGGGATAGAAATAATTTTGTACTTGAAATTGGGATACAATGAAAGAAACGTGCACTATAGTTAAAATGTGTACGACACGGGTTAAGTAGTTTTATTTAAAATATAAAATTTAAAATAAAAATAAAATAAAATTATTATTTAATATGCATAACTTAAAAGTATAAATTGTTAATAGAATTGTTTATATAAAAGAAAATGTATTTATAATGATGTTTAGAAAAAAGAATAATATTAATAATACAATAATATTAGAAGAAGATATTAATTAATAAATAAATAAATATTGTTTTATAAATAAAAAATATTAATTATTTTAAACAATTTATTTTTGGAAAATACAAAAAATAATATGACATAAGAATTTTATATTATATATAACTTAATACTGGTTCTTTCATTTTTTAAATATATATTATAAAAGCAAAACAACTGTAGAAAAACATAATCATAGTATTTTCTTTCATCTATTTATAATATCAACATAATAAATCCAATATGCTTAATAACTATAAATATATACAAATATCACTAATATAATATAATTATTTACGAATAATTTGTTGATTAAAATAAAAATAAAAATAAAGGTATTGTGGTGTTAGTGTCCCGTTAAAATAAGAAATTTTAGTGATAAAAGTTACAAGAGTTGGTAGCTTGGTGTTTTCACTGCAATCCAACAGATTCTCCAGGTCTTCATCACAAATAGGTATTGTTATGGTAATGATAGGTATTGTTATGATAAAAACCGTCCCCGACCCGCCCCGTTGCCATGACCGGATGATAATCGTTTAATTGTATAATTTAAGGACTTATGTGAGGTTATTTTGAAAGCACTTTTACTTGGAAAAAAATCATGCATATAAATCTAGATCTTCTTTGTTATTCAAATATGAATTCTATCTATTGAGTTCTCTTAAAAAAATCAATTGCAACATCTTAATTCACTCTAAAACATATATGAGTGAATAGAGATCCATAATATCCACATTTTCAATCATTTTAATACTTACTCAATTTTGTACATTTAAGTCAAATTTTTAAATTGTCTTTTTTTCTAAGTACCATCTTTAAAAATACCAAAGATCAAAGATCTGCTACTATCTTTATAAGGATAATTAACACAGGTGTAACATAACTTATTTTAAGAGTCTATGTAAAAGTTATTTTTTAATCTCTATTTATGAAATAGATTAAGTGCAAACTAAAAATTTTTAATTCATGTTAATGGTATATGCCTAATTGCAATTATAAAAAATATTTCTTAGCTTAAAATCAAGTCATTTACCTTTATGGTATTAAGTACATATAACTAAGCAATATAGTTCACGAAATACGTTGGTTAGTAAAATAATTGCAAGTATGTATTCATCAGATAACAATACGATATGGAGGAAGGCCCTTAATACACAGTGCTCTTCAAAATTGCAGTACATGACATGTAACTCACACGAATTATTGGTATTTGAAAATACTCAAATTATTCGACAAAATGCAAGACAACATAATAATTTAAATAATTTAAACATGTAGAAAATATGTGACACATCCATTCCTAGAATGAGAGTAGGTGCTTTGGAAACAATAGGAAGAGACGGAGAACTTTCAACACTCAGCAATGAGTTTAACCCACCAAGTTGCAGGAGAATGATTGAATTAAATGAATAAAACATTCTGATATAATTACAGAATGAGGCACATGGGGTAAAAATACAGAAGAGTTCAAAAATGGCAGTGATACTAACTATATGTAGAAAGTAGCCACTCAGCTTTTTACCATAATTCCACAACTTTGAAGCTGAGGTTCAGCACCATAGTTGCTGGTTTTATGTGCCTACAACAAAAAGAACCCTTCAGCCACAGCATATAGATGACATGGCAATATCAATAGAAACTAAGCAAAACAACGTACATCATATAAAATTCTCATCCTCTCTTGTGGCATCTGTCTGGACTTTTTTACTAATGAAGCCCTTTGAAATTTGGACAGAGCTTTTGTATATCTTTGCAACGATACCAGTTCACACAGCTAGAGGAGCAAACATGAACAAAGGGAGAGTTAATAACGAAATACGCAATTTAAACCACTGAAAAAACACAATAATTAACAAATGGAAAAACTGAAATTCACCTCGATGGGTATATACGTTGGCCGTTTAGGCCTGCCAATATTAATGCATGGCAGATCAATAGAGTAGCGCAGATCTATCTTACGGACAATAACAAAATAATCTAAAACAGTCATTTCTTCAGTACCATCCCCGTCCCTTTTCTTCAAAGTAAAGCTACACAATGTGATTCATAATTTTAAAAATTAACTCATCGTGCAAAACAACTCATCATACACAAGGTCAACACAATAATATGCGTTCCTCAGTTAAAGAGATTTAACAAAATTAAATAGAAATAAAAGAAATACATAAGCTCTTTGCATGGGACGTCACTGAGTCCACAGATTTTCCCCTCTTGATTCGATGGATGAGTTTTGACACTCAGATTTTTTAGTGTCCTTTTAGCCTGATTAAGGAACCAAGTAAAAGATCAGACAAGATCAATAAATGATGATAAACAATATTAAGCAAATAGCAGTACCTTTGCCCAGTCAATTTGAAAAGGATCTCTCGCATTTTGATTAGAAATTAAGAAATCCACCACAGGCCCAGGTTGAATTATCATGGTGGTTATGACATATAGATAATTAGGAAGATTGAGTAAAGTTAAACAATTTCAAATCCTTGGAAGAAACCGGAACTTTAACACCAAAAAAATAGAAGGTTGCTTGCATATGAGATACTCTGAGTAGCTCTAAAACTTGAATGGAATTCTCTACAGCCTAGAATGTCTAAACTTGAATGGAACTCAAGGCTTGCAAAACTCTCAAAATTGCAGCTCCATCAGTAGATGTGGTACTAAGAAGAGCTTTCATAGCTTCACTGAAGACATGTAACTCGGCCATTGCAGCAGATGTCAAATTTTTAACTGCTTCAGCCAGCTCAGTGACAAAAAGCTGACAATGAGTTGGAGCAATGGCCACCAATTTCTTCACTACCTCCGCAACAAGAGTATATGCATTATCTGACAAACTGGGAGGAATACACAAAAAATCAGTTTAACTCCAACATCACTAAAATATTAACATAGACAATATGTCACTACTCACTACAACAATAATAGCCAGAACAATCTGGTCTGGTGATGAGTGAGTCCATTTGTGGAGTTAGAAACAAAAGCAAGTAAATGTCAAGTAAATGTGGATCGATAACAAAACCAGTATAACAGATTGTAAATTATTTAGGAGCTCCTAAATGAATATTTTTTAGCATCCCTACCCTCGCCCACAACCAGGAACTCCTAGTCAAGGTAAATAAATAAACGAAAACTGGGCATATTGGCAAAAATAATGACAAATGGATCGGCACAAATTTAAAAACAAAGGCCTGTAAGCATACCCTTCATGTGCAAGCAGCAAACACAGAAGCCGAAGCTCAGATTGTGGCAAATTACTCAATACTCTGAGACTCAGATTCCACATTATTATCAACGGGTGTGGGTTTGGATGAATCATTAACTGTAGTAGATGCAGCAGCCTTAGAAGTCAAAATATCAGAACCTGTATTTGTTTCTGCCTCGACAGCAGAAATTTGAGGACCTGGTGGTGATTGTGAAGTCTAAATCAATGGTTTAACAGATGGAGTGGACTTGCTTCCAGCACTATCAATTATTACATCCAGTAAATACCATTTGTGGAGTTAGAAACAAAAGCAAGTAAATGTCAAGTAAATGTGGATCGATAACAAAACCAGTATAACAGATTGTAAACTATTTAGGAGCTCCTAAATGATTATTTTTTAGCATCCCTACCCTCGCCCAGAACCAGGAACTCCTAGTCAAGGTAAATAAATAAACGAAAACTGGGCATATTGGCAAAAATAATGACAAATGGATCGGCACAAATTTAAAAACAAAGGCCTGTAAGCATACCCTTCATGTGCAAGCAGCGAACACAGAAGCCGAAGCTCAGATTGTGGCAAATTACTCAATACTCTCTGAGACTCAGATTCCACATTATTATCAACGGGTGTGGGTTTAGATGAATCATTAACTGTAGTAGATGCAGCAGCCTTAGAAGTCAAAATATCAGAACCTGTATTTGTTTCTGCCTCGACAGCAGAAATTTGAGGACCCGGTGGTGACTGTGAAGTCGAAATCAATGGTTTAACAGATGGAGTGGACTTTCTTCCAGCACTATCACTATCAATGTTGTATATTTCTGTCAAAACTGTCATGAAGGATGCTTCAACATTAGTTGCTTGAAATGCAGAGGTGTCTAAGAAAAAAAACATTTCAACATCAACATTCTGATCATGGGAAGCATGTTAGATTTGCAATTAAATCGATAGTAGTTCCATCCTCTACGGTAACCTCGGACACGAAAGCTCCCAATTCCAAAAGCAAGTGCACACTTTCAACATGTCCGTTCAATGCTGCCATATGCAGAGCAGTGATGCCTCCATCAGAAGTTTTGTTAATCACCTCGCAAATCAATAGAACTACAATGTTAAGAGCAACAATAAAATTTTATGCGGAAAGAAAATCGAAACATACTTGACATCATTGTGCATTTCCACCACAAGCAGCATAATGAAGTGGAGTGCTCCCAGAACCTGCAAGAAGCGCACATAGATATGGAAACAATCGACAAATAGTAGGAATATAAATACCGAATTTCCAAAGCAAACACTTGACATAACTTTATCACATGGACTATGAGATAATCAATAATTACCAGTCATGTACATGTGCACACATACATTGTGACCCTACTGTACATTAGTCCTACTAAACATTCTCAGGAAACCAGGCTTATCACCATGTTCTGCTCCAGTTTGCAGCCACATAACATTCTCAGGATATTGTGGCTGATTGTCATACAAAGGACGGTGATGATTTCCGTGATTCCCTTATCTGACATATCAAGCCTTGTATAATTAATTAGAACCTAAGCATGGCAAAAAGATGGAGTTAACATTAGCATCATTTGATCTAGATTCTTCTATATGGGGAAGTGAACAGGCTAAGGAAAAATTGACTTACTGGACTCATTAGAGTGTAGGCACTAACACCATCATCAAGATAGCACAGGTTGTGATTGAGAATTAGCGCTAATTGTTTGAGCAATGTCAACTCCTATGGCAACAAGCAAGAAATCTAAACCCTCACCCTGCATTTCAATGTTATGGTAACTATGTTATCTTAAAGAGTATTCTGAATCATTTTGAACGTTAAAAATACCAAAACATTGAAGAAAGCAAGACAACCACACTCTATTGACCACCTTCCACAGTTAGCCTGTTTGCAACTATAATTATGCTAAGCTAATTCCTTAACTTGGCATATGTTGAAATGGGTAGCAGATTAACCTTCTGCACCATCTAAATTGTGCTCTTGACAATCCAATGCTACTACCACCCAACATCAAAGATCAGTATCATTTCCTATTACTTTTCTAGTTTCGAATTCTCTCATAATTATTAAACCATGCAGTTAAATTTTGCCAATGAAACAGGTAACTGAGGTGGGCTAATGAAGATTTTGGTCATTGAAGAAGGTCTTTTAACACGACAATAGCACCATTTACCATTATTAAAAAATAAATGACACGCATAGAAGTCATCCCTAAATTAATTTATTAATGACACCATAACCATGACTTGAATACACTGAAACAAACATATCTTAAAGTGTATAACAAAAAACACCAAAGAAACCAGAGCTTCCATAAAGGTTAGAAAAACACTACAGGCCAATCTTGAATAAAATATAACTTTTTTCAACAAGAAATTCCTTTCATGCCATAAAACTGAATAAAAACCTCCCCTCTCCTAGCCAAATACAAAAACCTAAAACGAATTATACATGGAACAATAAGCACTTCAAAGAAGGTGAAAACAATAAAGTGGTGTGTGACTGTATTAGAATGCAGTACCTTCACTGTGAGTTTTACGCTGATCCTTGTCCACCTTTTCATGGATTCCATCAAGCATGGAAATGAAAAATTCATGCGCATCCTGTTGTTCATAGCTGGCAAGGTTGGACTTGGCAGCATGCTGCCACCAACTGAAACACAACAACAACAACAACTTAAAGTGCTAAACTTTCAACAACAATAATATGTGTTAAATTAAAAATTCATACATCACTAATAACCAATCTATATAAAAACCCAATAAAAAAAATTATAAAAAATAACATACAACATTTACATGACAAGAAACCCCACATAACATTCTCAGGATATTGTGGCTGATTGTCATACAAAGGACGGTGATGATTTCCGTGATGCAGAGCATAGTCTTCCGACACTCTATCAATTCCCTTATCTGGCATATCAGGAAACGACACACGGTATCTCGTTGCAGATGGAGAAGATGGATAATCAACCAATGATGATCTAAAGTCATGATGACTAAGACCATGATGCCTAGGAGAGTAATAACCAGGATTCCACTGAGCATCAATTTCATTGTACCTCTGTCCCACAGGTTGCTGATGCTGAATAGCTATATGATGCAAATTATACAGTGACATTGCTATTTCCCCACTTCTGAATACCTATATTATGCATGAGCAGTATTTGTAAACATATACTCAACTCAACTCATTAAAAAAATACTAACACAACTTGATTATCAATAAATACAACAAACATCACACATATAAAGCAAATAAGAAAGGAAATAATCACTTACATATAAAAGACCACTCATTGCTGAGAAAACAAAAAGTCGGCGGAGACCTTTCATCGAACACGTGGTGAGCAAAGCGCAGAGGTAACAATCCTTCACCAATTCACAAACCACAATCTAAGCATCAGCCAACAACAACAAATCAACACAACAACGAAGCCGTAACAGAAATCAGACGGAAAAGAAGAAGACGACTCACCGTAAAAGTTTTATTCGCGGAGAAAAGAAATTTCCACCACCACCTCCGACCGCAATTTTCTTTCTTCCACCACCCTCACGTCATCAGTTTGAATACGACCATCACTGCAGACCGCGACTCCCTTCGCTGAAATCGCACCTCCCACTGCCGGAATTACGCGCTGCTTATATAGTTTGATTTGCTTTGATGGTTTGAAAACCAGATCTCTTTCACACCCTAAAAGTTTCAGACAAGAAAGGAGAGAGGAATTTTAGACGAGAGAGGAGAGAGGAATTTTGGTTTGAAATGTGAGAGAGGGAAAAGTAAGGTTTGGTGTGGAAAAGAAAAATTAAGTGACGTGGAAAGAAAGGGAGGGTTAATGGGTGTAGAAATTTAGACTTAGCAAATTACCAAAAAGGGCAAGCAATGTTCATGAAATTTAAAAGATGAAAAGGGCAAAGATGGACATGCCTAAGCATGTTCCAATCTTTGGTAGGTAGTTGATCATTAGAATCATAAATAATTTTACCAAAATTTTAAAATAATAGTGCTTTTATTCTTCTAATATATAATTTAGTATATTTTATAATTGATCAATTTTTTCATATTGGATATATTTTATGTTTTTATAACATATATAAGTAGAAAAAAATATTTTTTTTATAAATTTATTAAGATTGATAAATATTTATTTTATAATTGAATGTTATTAATTTGTGATTAATTTATTAAGATTGATAAAATTAATATGTTGAAAGTAATTTATTAAGATTGACAAAAAAAAGTTTGGTTATTTTTGTTCTTATTGTGTCTTATAAAAAAAATAAATCATTCAAATGTGAAGTGAATGAATAAAAATTAATTTTTATATTTGCTTACTCATTCACAACATCATTTTTTTTCCACATCGTCTTCTTATCTTTTAATAATATTCAAGATTGTAACATATGATTATAGATGTTATAAGTTCTATTTTATAAAAATTAAATAAATAATTATTTATTTTTGACAATTTTATATATTTAAGATAAATCTTAGTTGTGATTTGAATGAATAATTTTTTTTTTTTTAAAATACCATATTTTATATTATACATATACATTATTTCTAATTAACGCATATTAATTTTATTTTATTTCAATTAAATTTATAGTTATATGTCTATATATTATTTTAAAATATCTATTTTTGTTTACATTACAATAAAATTTAAATTATATTTGTTCATCATTGATTCAAATAAATTAGAATAATTAAAATACATGTATTATATAAACCAGAAGTTTATATATTAAATTTTAGTTTGTTGTTGGTAAAATCAGTAGGGCCATCTCTGATATAATATCACTACAAGAAAGCATGGAATTTCCTACGTGATTTAGTGACGTGATATACACGTGGGAAAAAAATGGAGGTTGCGACGTGTATATCACGTCACTATATTATTTTATTAATAAACAAAAAAACTTTAGGTTTGTAAATTGTGGTAACAGAATTTAACAAAAAAACAGTTGTGACGTGAAATCCACGTTGCAACCCAAAAATTAAAATTTAAAAATCAAACGATCAGGTTTCATATGGGGGGAATTAAAAATTTTCCAGAATTTCATTTGTGGCGTGGAAAGCACGTGGAAAAATGAAATTCGAAAATTAAAAAAAAAAATAAGGGAACATATCTGTCTGTAAAATGATGGGTCTGACTTAGGCCTTTTTCTTTGGTAGATTTTGCAACGTGGATTACATGTGTGTATTTTCCGACGTGCTTTCAACATCGCAAGTGGCCAAATATTTATTTTGTTCTGACAGTTATTTTGACCATTGAACCTTATTTATTATTTATAGATGTTCCGACGTGGATTCCATTTGACAAGCTTCCGACGTGAATTCCAAGTCGCTATAATTAATTCATTTATTTTGATTTTTGTTACCGTTGAGACCTAACGGTATATAATTAAATACTTTTCCTTTTTCCGATGTGGGTAACACGTGGGTACTTTCTCATGTGAAAACCACGCCACTAACCCCACTATATAATCCCCAAACATTCACTCAGCATATCATTTCTTCTCTTTCTTCTTATTTTCTTCTTCTTCGTATCTTTGTTCTTCCGTTCTTCTTCTTATCTTCTTCTTCGTTCTGATTTCTCTCATCCTCCATTTCCTCCACACACCAACACCAGCTCATTTTCAATCAAAGGTATATTCAATTTTTCTTCTTATTTTCATTCTTTTTATTTTTATTTGTCGTTTTACATCTTTAATATTTTCTAATTTTAATATTTTAATGTTTGTTGTTAAAAGAAAAAATATTTGGAAGCTTCAAAAAGAGCTCATCAAGATTCAAGATACAGATTTTATTGTAGCTTCATTGAGGTATTTTTGTAATTTAAATTATTTATTTTTCAGATTTGTATGAATAAAATTGTATATGGAAGTTGTTTGGATGTTGATGTCTAAAAATAGAATATATAGATTATATATGAAATTATTTAGGTTTTATAAGATTATTTATTTGGTTGTTTGGTTGTTGTTGTTGTGTAAAAATAGATTTTTTTTTACATACGTTATTTTTATTAAAAACAGAATATATATATATATATATATATATATATATATATATATATATATATATATATATATATATTATAAAGTTATTTTTATTAAAAACAGAATATATATTATATGTTATTTTATTTTTTTAAAAACAGAATATATGTTATATATTATGTTATTTTTTAAAAATAAAATTAAAAAAAAAACAGAATTTATAGGTTATATTTAATATATTTTAAAGGTTTTATGAAATAAGTTATATTTAATATATTTTAAAAAATAGAAAACATAATTTTATGTATTATATTTAATATATAAAAAAAACAGAATTTATAAAAAATTAGAAAAAACAGAATTAAAAAAAATATTTTTATTTAAGAAAATTGTAGAGTTATTTTTAGAAAAAAAAATATGTATATTAAACACAATTATTAAAGAGAAAAGGGATGGTGCACTGACAGTGTAAATTATTTTTACCCTGTCAACCAATGACAACCATGTATCCCGCCAACTCAGCCTGTAAATTTTAAATTATTTAAATGATTTGACACTTTAAAATGTTTTAATTGGATGTATGTGTAATTTTTTTTTACACTGACAGTGCACTACCACTAAACCCATTATTAAATAGAAATATTTTTGTTAAAAATTACTTTTAGAGAAATTTATGTTTAAAAAATATATATAATAAAAAGGGTTAAATATACAAAACCCCCCTGCAATGTTAACGAGTTCTCACTTTAGCCCCTGTAAATTTTTTTTTAAACACTCCCTCATCTTAGTTAGATTCCCTCAAATACCCCCCCCCCCCCCCCCCCCCCCCCCCAGAGTCCGAGTGGCATGGTAGATTCCTTTTTGACCATTTGAATTAGTCCTTGTTGGCATTTTGAATTAAATTTTACTGGTTGATTGGGTATATATTGTTGCGTTTCACCCCCTTGTAATTGTTAGGGTTTTATTGCGACGGAGGAACAGCTGCGAAGGGCATTCTGATTCGAAGGAGGAATAGCTGCGAAGAACTCACATACACGAAGACCAACAAAATCGTTCACGAATTCATTTCCGTAATCGAGGGTCGCAATGAGTGAGGTATGTATTTTGGTAAACTTCTTGACGATAAACTTCCACGAATTCATTCTGTTAGTGTGTTTTTTGCTTCTGAATGATTTTGAAATCTTGATGGGAATATTAGGGTTTTTGATATGTGGTTTTTGTTTGTGAATGATTTTGAAATCTTGACAGGAGTTCAAACCCTTTGATGTTACTTTTCACTATGGGGGGGAATTTGTTAGGGGTAAGCCGGATGAAATTATTTACAGAGGGGGGGTTGATTCGATTGTAAATGGTTTGCTAGTTGCGAACTGGACAATGGATAACATTTTCAAGCTGTTGAGTGAGTGGGGGTATAAGGAAGGTTCATTTAGGTTATGGACAAAAGTGTTAGACATTCAAGAGGGATTATTAGAATTAGAAGAGATGATGATGCATACGACTTTGCTACATACTTCAGTGCAATGGAAGTTGTTGGGGATATATTTGTGGAACATTCTGTAGAAACACTGGACTGTGAGGGTATTGAACCTAGGTGTATTAATGAGAATATGAGTGATGATATAGAAGATGAGGATGTTGAAAGGTTAGAAGACAGTGAAGATGAGAGAGCAACTGGTCTAGTTGATGGCTTTGAAGGAATTGACGAGCCCGTGCCCATAACAGTATATAAAAGCAATCTTGTGACAAGTATGGGTGGGCCTAGTGTTAGGCCCAAAAAGCAAATGGACCAAGATGATTACTATAGTGATGAACTGAAGAGTGATGATCCAGATGACTCAGGTGATGATGAAAGGCCTAAGTATGAAACATTTAGGAAAGAGCACCTCAACAAGGATTATAAGTTCAAGTGGGGCATGGAATTTAATTCACTTGCTGACTTTAGGGATGCAATTCGTGAGTGGTCAGTGCTCAATGGTAGGGAAATAAGTTTTGTGAAAAATGAGAGCTATAGGGTAAGGGTTGAGTGTAAGGCTAAATGTGGGTTTTTAGTCTTATGCTCTAAGGTGGCCCACCAACACACTTTTGCTATAAAAACACTCAAAGACACCCACACATGTGCTAGGGTTTTGAACAACAAATCTGCAACTTCAAAGTGGGTGGCTAAGCATGTGGTAAAGAGGATGCAAACAAGTGACACAGTTAGGATAAGAGACATCATGCAAGATATAAGGCAAAGCTTTTTTGTGGGTATTAGTGTTGCAAGAGCATGGAGGGCTAAGTTGATTGCAAAGAGGATAATAGAAGGTGATGCTGATAATCAGTATGCATTCATTTGGAGGTATGCAGCTGAGTTAAGAAGGGGAAATCCTAGCAACACAGTCAAGATTAATGTTGAAAGACCTCATCCATCCATACAACCAAGGTTTGGATCCTTCTATTTTTGTTTTGATGGATGTAAGAAAGGCTTTATAAATTGATGCAGACCATTTGTGGGGGGTAGATGGATGTCACTTGAAGACCAAATATGGTGGCCAATTACTAATTGCTGTGGGTAGGGATGCAAATGATCAATACTTCCCTTTGGCATTTGGTGTGGTTGAAAATGAGACAAAGGAGAGTTGGAGATGGTTCCTTCAACTACTGATTGAGGATATTGGCCAGGATAGAAGATATGTGTTTATATCTGATCAAAAAAAGGTACAGGTGGCTTTATTTACTTCCTTGTTATTATGTATTTAATGTTGTTTATGTAATTAATGTGTACACAATTGGTGTTGTGTTTCAGGGACTTGTGGCTGTATTTGAAGAAATGCTTGATAGGATTGAGCACATGGTGTGTCTTAGGCATCTTTATGCCTATTTCAAGAAAAGGTTTGGTGGTGGATCATTGATCAGAGACTTGATGATGGGAGCTGCTAAGGCAACATATTATCAGGCCTGGGTCTTAAAAATGAATGAGTTGAAGAAAGTAGATCAAAATGCTTGGAAATGGTTGATGGCAGTCCCAACCAAAAGCTGGTGTAAGCATGCCTTCACTTTCTACCCTAAATGTGATGTTTTGATGAATAATATCTCAGAGTCTTTTAATGCTACTATCCTAGTTGCTAGGGACAAACCAATACTGACTATGTGTGAGTGGATAAGAAAATACCTCATGAATAGGTTAGCCACATCTGCTACTAAACTTGATAAGTGGCCACATAGAGTGATGCTATACCTAGAAAGAGATTGGACAATGAAGTTTTCAATAGTGGACGTTGGTTGCCAACATGGTCAATTGGTGAACAATTTCAAGTCACACACAGTTTCAATAATCAAGATTTTATTGTTGATATTGCCAAAAAATCATGTAGTTGTAACTTTTGGGAATTAGTGGGAATACCATGTAGGCATGTTGTAGCAGCCTTGAGCTATAGGAGGCAAAACCCTGAAGAATTTGTGGATGAATGTTATACAAGACAAACGTTTGCCCTATGCTATGGTTTTTCTGTTACTCCAATCAATGGTCAGGATATGTGGCCAGAAGTTGAAATGGAGGAACCCCTCCCACCATCCTATAAAATTGGCCCAGGTAGACCTAGGAAGGTAAGGATAAGAGAAGTTGGAGAGGAGGGTGCAAGAAAGAGAAGAACAGGTGTGGCATATAAGTGCACCAAATGTGACAAGTTTGGTCACAATGCATTGACTTGTAAGGCCTCCTCACAGGACCCCAATGCACTTAAGAGAAAGGTACTTATGCTGTATTACTTTGGCATTTGTTTGATTTATAATTCTATAATAGCTCATTGACTTGTGTCTTATCCTTTATATGTAGAGGAAAGTTAAAAAGGAGCAACCTGCTGCTGCTAATGCACAAGGAGCCAATGCACAAGCTGCTAATGCAGATGCCAATGATAGTAGGCAAGGAAGTGCTGCTGATAATGCACAAGGATCTACTACTGATATGACTCAAACTGCTACCCCAACTAATGTTGTTTCTGATGGTGCCCCTAGTGCTGCAGTTTCTGATGCTGCCCCAACTAATTCTATAAACCTGACCCAACCACCAACTGTTATGAGTCAAACTGGATCGTGTGTTGTTGATTCATTTAAAACCAAGAAAGGAAAGAAACCAGTCATTACAAAGAGAAGGCAAAGTGAAAGGATCAAACTGTCTTGGTTCAAAAAACCAATTGTGGGTGAAGGATCTAGTGAACAACCAATCACACTACCAGACAGTGAGGCCAAAGCAAGTTCAAAAGAGTCTTCCCTTGGATTGCAGACTAGGTCTATGAAGACATGGAATTCCAAGAAAAAGAGAGACTGAGTGTTATGTCTTGTATTCTCAATTTTAATTTGTTGTCATTTTGTTGACTTTGCCAAAGTCTTAAGTACTATGTGTCATTTTGTAGAATTTTGTGTTATTTTGTACTATGTAACAATGAAGTACCAGACACATGCACTAAGTGTGCTTTCTTTATGTATCAGACATATTACTTTTGAAGAATTCCCAACTGCGCAACAAGAATTGCAGAATTTTGTGTAACTGTTTTTGTTTTACAATGGAAGTAATTTCTGTAACATATAACTTACATTGATAACAAATAATTCAACTTAAATCAAACATTAACAGTGAAACATAACAAATGTTTTCATTGATAAGAACAACTCAATTTACTTTGCTACATAACAAAATCTTTCATTTATAACCACAACTCAACTTACATCAAACTGTAACATTAAACACCTAAATCTAAACTGAGTTTATTACAACCATGACAGACATTCCTCTAACATACCAACTTAAACAACTTCTATGACAGACCATCCTAAAAAATTACTATGACAAACCAAGTGCTATGTATCAATTCCGACCAACCTAAACAGCTAAATCAAAACAGACTTTGTTACATGGACATAAACAATACTGCAAAGATCAACCATGACAGACCAAGTACAATCGACATCCATAAATTTTTCCTCTTCTCCATTAGAATCTTTCTTTTCAATTTTTCTGTCTTGATAATGCTTCCATCTGCACCATACTTCTTCAAAACTCTGCCTTCAATTTCCTGAGCAACCTCCTTTGCAAATTCTCTCAAATAACCCTTTGTGCCTTCACAATCACAACATCTTGCAAAATCGTTAACAAAATCGTCCCACACAAACAAACCGCAACCATTCTGCAAATTAAATCAAACCGATGATTAAGACATGCACAGTGATTAACAAATCGAATGAACACATGGATTTAACAAGATGGATATCAACTAACCAAAGAATTTTGACATTTCCAGAATTTTCTGCAAGGATTTTCAACTGTGTTTGATACAAACATCTTCATCGTATCATTGCAACCACATCTTGGCAAACTCTTTGGAAAATTTCCCCCAGACGATGATGACCTGCTACCACCCATGTACACGGCGACGGCGAACGAAGAAGATGGAATAATGGGAGCCAAACCCTAACAATTTCAAGGGGGTATTTGTAAACGCATAAATGTATACCCAGTCAGCCATTAAAATTTAATCCAAAATGCCAGCTTGGACAGATTCTGATGGTCAAAACGGAATCTTCATTGCCACTTGGCCTCTAGGGGGTTTTCTGAGAGAATCTAACTAAGATGAGGGGGTTTTAAAAAAAAAAACTTTGCCAGGGGCTAAAATGAAAACTCGCTAACATTGCAGGGGGGGGGGGGGTTGTGTATTTAACCCTAATAAAAATGAAAAAGTTATATTAATATGTTATGTATATATGTTAAAAAACACAATTTAAACAACCAATTTATTTTAAAAAATAGAATTTATAACAAATGTAAAATAACTTTTTAAAAAATAGAAAAAATTATATAGAAAAAAGTATATAGCTATTATGAAAAAATTATATTAATATTTTATGTAGATTTACCAAAACTTAAAAAAGTATTATTTATTTGTATTAATAATTGAATTGTAATAGTTATATTTATATTTTTATAGAAATGAAAGATATATTATAAATAAAGATATCTGAATTAATTTTTTTATTTAAGTAAGTATTTATATATGTTAAGTATAATTATAAGATATAATATGTAGGTATGAAATGTATAATTTTATATAGTATGAAATATAGTTATAATATGTAGTTATGAAATGTACAATTTTATATAGTATGAAATATAGTTATGTTTAAAACAATGCGTAAAGAATTATACTATTTCACATATATTAAAATCACATCTATAATATAAGAAAAGAAAGGGCTCTGGAAAAGCCTATACTACCCTTGTCTTCAAAAATGCCACCACATCAAATGAGGGGCTTTTGGTTTCTAATTATTACTTTTTGTAACCAAGTTACTTTTTCTAATGCTTTTGCAATATAGTTTCAAGACACATTACTTTTTCTAATTACTTTTTGAAACTAAAATGTATTATCTCAACACACATTAGTTTCAAATAAACTATCTGGTTGTACCATTTTAACTAATAATGGTTTCCAATGCAAACTGTGTAGCTGGACCTCACTCCTTTCTCTCTCCTAAATGAAAAGGTGAAATCATTTTCTGAGATTCATCTCTATCATTCTCGCTCGTCCTTCTCTGTGTTTCCAATTTCAAATCATATTATCCTCTTCTCTATGATTTACTCCTCGTCTTTCTCTCTTTTCTCTATCAAGTTATGGATCTATTTTGAGAGTTGTTGTCGCACTGTTATTGTGGTATCGAATGATAGATCTCAATGAAAGGCAGTGATGTTTTGAACAACTGAGTCAAACATGAGTGAGGATTTGTATCTAGGCATGGTGGCTCAGTGTATGTGTGAATTCTTCTGGTTTCATTGCACATATATTGTTGACGCAGCCTTTGCAAACTTCCTCTATTGTTTGAGAAAAGGTGAATCTGAGCCTCTTTTGTTGAACCCTAACCAAAAAATATGTTTGGGTCCGTTATGTTTTTATGCTTGGTTGAAAAAACATGTTTGACCTCTTTTGTTGAGCCTCTTCTGTTTTTATGTTAGTGTTGGATTGCTTTGAGCTTATGTCCCCTCATTGGTTTGTTATTTTTTATCGATGCAATGTTTTTTTGATCCAACCACCTTCTTCATCATTTGGATTTTGTACGTTAGGGATCTTAAATTTTGAAGCATTGAAGGCATTATTTTGGATCTTGATTTTTGGATTTTGTGTTTTTGATCTATTACTTTCAATCTATGGAGCATTGCAGGTTAGGGGTGGAGTGAAAAAGGCAGTAGGAACTCAGATTTTTGACTCAAGAGGCAGTAAGCTTGTTTTTGCTTTTAACTGAAAAACATTTGAATTTAAAGCATGTTAAAAAAACATTTCACTTCTTGTAGATGCTCGTCTTTATGTTTTGTGCATAAATATAAACGTCTTAATGGCTAAACATTTTCTTTATGTCTTAATAGTTGAAAAGATCTGTGGAAATAAATGGACCTGAGAAAATAAGTGGTGCTTTGGAGATAGCATTCGTAGTAATTGCTTACGCCGTATAATAAAGAGATAAGTTGGTGTTCTGGACTGGGCCGGGGACTGCTTCTCAGTCGAGCAGGCCCAACCCACATTCCCTGGGATGGCCCAACAAAGGCCTTTGGACCGACCAGCGTCGGGCACTTGCACCTCCTCTGAGGCGTCGGGCGCACGCAGGGCACTGAACGTCGGGCAAGACGCTAGGCCTCCCCCGGGATCATCCCTCCTCGACACTCAGGGTACTCCTCCCCCGCGAGGAGGCTACCTTCCGCACATAAGGGTCCTCCCCCGCGAGGACACGTCTCTCCCCGACACGCAAGACTCCTCCCCGCGAGGACACGTTCTCATGTAACCGCCCACTCCCGATAGAATCGGTCTGCCCTAATTCCGGAGATTTAGGAACGGTTACCCCAGGGCGAAGACCACGTGCTGGTCTTCACTACGCCACGTAAGCCCTGGCAGTTACTTAGATTGGGCCTGACAATCCAACCCAATACAAGTAACCATTGGCCCCGCGCTGGGGGTTCTCTATAAATACCCTCTCACTTGAGAGGGTCAGGTTACACACTTTCTTACTCTCACTTCTGTACTTGCTTTTTCTCTGACAACCACCTTACTTGAGCGTCGGAGTGCCTTGCAGGTACACCCCCCGCCGTCTTTCAACCTCACCGGAGCTAAAGTTCAACAGACGTGATTGGACGTCGGAAACTGTCTGATCCAGGTACGATCAGTGGCGCTGTCTGTGGGAAATTATAAGCTTCCCTGTTTTTCTGCTCGATAAACCAAAGCTTTCTCCATTCATCACCAACATGGCCAATCCGACAGTTAACCAGGCTCTGGACACCGTGCTCGTACAACTTGAGAATGGGAACCACCATGAGGACGCCGTGATCCTCAACGGCGGCGAAGGCGACTTAAGAGACGGGCAGACCGCCTCCCCGGACTCCCAAGATGTGGCTTACAACGCCGCCCGCCAGGACGATCAGCACACCATTCCCCAACCAGTTGCTCCGCCACCCAATGCGGACCCGAGCACCGTGGCCCTGTTTGCATTGATCAACCAGACCAATCAGCTGATCGCGCAGCAGAACACCAAAATTGAAGCCTTGGAGCAAGGACGGGCACAACGATCTTCCCCGCGAAGACATCGTCGTCCCCCGTCACCTCGTCATTCTCCTTCCCCGCGAAGGACCCCTTCCGAAGAATCTCGGACCCCGTCGCCGGTACACCAGGGTCGCCGACCGCGTCTCGAGCGCCCCCAGCCGACGATCTCCCAGAAACGCCCTCGTTCCTCGCCTCAGAAGGAACCCAAGGCCTCCACCACCTCTAAGAAGTCCAAGCAGACCGAAGAAAGACCAAAGAACCGTTCGAGAAACTCCCCTCCACGGCACCATCGATCACCTTCGAGATCCCCGGCTGGTAGCGACGACGAGGACCAGAGGACCCCGTTGTCGTGGGAAATCATGAACGCCCCAATCCCGGCGGGCATGGAGAAACCCCCACCATTGGGGACCTATGATGGGCTGACCGACCCTGATGATCACGTGGAGAGTTTCGAAGCGATGCTCGACTTCCGAAATGTCAGGGGAGCCATCAGGTGCAGGTTGTTCCCCACCACCTTGCGGAAGGGAGCCATGACTTGGTATAAGGGTCTGGAACATGGGTCGATCACGTCATGGAAGCAACTGAAGCAACGCTTCACTAAACACTTCACCGCGTCTCGTCGACACCCGAAGATGGAGGCTGCCCTAGAAAGCATCTTCCAAGGGAGGAATGAATCTCTCCGAAACTACATCGAGAGGTTCAGCAAAGAAGCCGTCGAGGTCCATACGACCGACGACATGAAAAAATATTTAATTATCCATGGACTGCGTGCCGGATATGACTTTGCCAAATCCATAGGCCTCCGCAGACCCCGACGTCTCGAGGACCTCCTCGCTCGAGCTCAGAAGTACATCGAACTAGAGGAGACAGAAGCAGCTCAGATCGCTCTGGAAACGAGACGCAGAGAAGGCCCCCGCGGCCACAAAGATGAAGACTCTTCTCCCCGACGAGGAGGAGAAAGAAAGAAAGAAATCCATAACCGTGATCCCCGGGAACCGCGCGGACCAGCCGGCCAATTCACGGAGTACACCCCGCTTAACACTCCCCGGTCTCGAATCCTCTCTGAATGCCAGAATTCCGAGTTTGTGAAAGGAGGAGTTCGCTTCCCGAAGCCCGCTGCTCCCAAAGCGAACGTTGACAAATCAAAGTACTGCAGGTTCCACCGGAACCACGGGCATGTGACCGAAGACTGCATCCATCTCAAGGATGCAATTGAGATTCTCATCAAAGAGGGGTGTCGCTCCCGGGATTTTCATCAAGGTACAAACGCGAAAGTGGCACCGAAACAGAATCGCCAGCAATGTGTATTTATCCCAAGAGAGGGAAAGGAAACACCGCATAAACTTGAAGGAAGGAAAGAACATGGTCTTACGACCAAGAGAAAGGGTAAGGGAGTCGGTTACGCGAGAGGAAGGTATTAGCACCCCCTCGCGTCCATCGTACCCGATGGGATCCACGCTTACTTGTTTCGATCAAAGGGTGTAAGGAAAGGATACTGGAAAAAGGACTGAAAGGAAGAAAGGAGAAAGAAATGTAGGGAAAATAAAAGAAGTGCTCGAATGGGCCCTACCCCACTGCCTACGTATCTCATCGGGAACATGAGAATCAGAGCGACGTAGTTCCCCTCACTAGGGATGGATTGTTTGTGTTTTTTAGTGGAATACGTCAACGTTCGCGTCCTGGCAGTTTAGGTGTTGCAGCTCGCTGTAGGGAGACTTAGGCGTTACCTGTTTGCGGTAGAACGGAAATGACGCATCCTTAAGGAATGAGTGAATGAGATGAGGAGAGAAATCCCGGAGGAAAGACGTTATTATTTGTTTTTGTCTTTTACGGTTTTTTCCATTCGTTTGCATATGATAGTGTATCCAAATCTTAGTCATTGGAATGTGTACATTCTCACATTCCAAGATAGAATGGGTAAGAAAGCACACTAAGGGTAAAGAAGACCCTCACACTTAGTTCCAATTGTCAAGGTTCAAACACACTAGCATACTTGTGTTTATTAAATGTTTTTTGTTGATTAAGAAATGAAGAAGTGTTTTTTATTTGTACCTTCAGCAAGTATTGCATTTAAGTCCCTCATACAAGATCAAATGTTTAACACATTGACCCAAGATGGGGCATATGCTACACATTCTAAGATTATAAGAGAAGACCCCTTATAATCTTTTCTTTATATGAAAGGCCTAAATGTAATAAATGCTTACCTTTAATAGATATTTTGAATTTTCTTTGAGATGAGAAGATGAAAGACTCAAAAGGGAAAAAGGATAAAATCTATGTGAACTAAGACTCAATCCTAATTGGTTAGTTAAGGGAGTGATCCCAATGGTTTGTGAGGTTTCAAAACCTAAAGTCTAAAGGAGAGATGAGCTAAATAATTCACTTCTAAAGTAGAAGATGAATTGTAACTCAAAAGGGGAAGTAATGAGTTAATCAAGGTAAGCACATAAGTGCTTAACAAAATACAAAGATGAATTGTAAAAAGAAAGGAAATGAAAGAGAAAGGAAAAAGATTTGAATGTGGATTCCTTATCCACACTCAATTTCAACTTACCAAAGCCTCTACATGGTTAGTGAACAAGTAAACATGCATAAGAAGTAAAAGAACACTTAATACACCATAAAGCTCAAAAGAATGAGATGAAAGATCAAATCCTAATATTACAACCAGAATATACCTCATATTGAAAATAAGAGAATATCATCACACAAGCTCAAATAAAATAAGCAACAAACATCATCCATAGAATTCAACATGTTTCCATAAGAAAGGAAGATGAAAGATGGGAAGAAATGGAAGAAACATGCATAAATGGAACATGTAATCCAAGGATCAGAATTGAAACTAAATGGAAAAATGACTTATAAACATCTCAAAAGTATTCATGAATCAAACATCAAGACATTCTAGAAGTAATAGAAGAAGAAGTGGAATAAAAGTTCAAAAAGAAAGTGCACACAATACAATGTTAAGGATGCACAAAGTTCAAAATGGAAATGAACATGTAAAGGTGACCTATAATGTGTATCAATGACCTATAATTTCACATGAATAGCTCACAAAAATATGCAAATGATCATACAAATATGCACAAAAGTTATCATGTAAACATGCACAAAAATTATAATGATATGCCAAGTTATTATGCTTCAAATGTAATG
Source organism: Lathyrus tuberosus (assembly GCA_022829125.1). Lineage (NCBI taxonomy): Eukaryota > Viridiplantae > Streptophyta > Magnoliopsida > Fabales > Fabaceae > Lathyrus > Lathyrus tuberosus. Next base: position 2,686,990 of record JALAZF010000153.1, read on the forward strand.
CATCAAACAAAAATCAAATGGACTTATGAAAATTATGCAAGCATGGTATTGGAATGCCTATGTCATTAATGAATCATACATCAAAATAGCATGTGAAAATTCAAAGTAAAATGACCTCAAACAATGCAATTAGGTCAAGTTGGAACCTCATGCAAAGTGATACAAAGATGAGCATCAAAACATGTCATAAAATGACCTAAAAAATCAAACAAAAATCATCTAACATGCTTCAATGTATTAATGAATCAATGCAAAAAGAATCAAGTCCAAACAATTTATAATAAACAAGAACAAAATTATGCAAATTCATGTACCACATTTGGAATGCACACCAATGGAAATTCAAAGAAAATTATGAAACAGGGGCAAAAATGTCATAAAATCATGAAATAAAAATATCAAAAATTTCCTAAATGTCTTGAATATGTTCATGAATTTTTCTAGAATTTTCTAACGTTGTTTGGTATTTTTAAAAATTAAAAAGGAAACGTGCATAAAATAAAAGAAAATAAAAAGAAATTGAAAACAAGCAGGGGTGCATGCATAGCAATTATTCAGTTCAAATGGTTTGGGCTTTGAAAAACATAGGGTGCGAATAGCAATGATCCAGTCCATATTCAAAGCGCAATCCATACCAATTATCATGCACACTCAGTCAACAATAGTCAATCAATCACCACCCTTGGATCCAGTCAGGTCAACACCAAAGTCAAAGTACACCTAATCAATGCACGCACATGAATGACCATGCACACTACCATGCACTGCACCACACCTTGATTAAGTGAGTTCAGAAATAAGACACGTGAGGTGCATGTGCATTTTAATGTGCTGGCACGCTCTTAACCACACGATAATGAAAAATCAATGGCCACGATTAAAACAAACACAAACCCTAGCATCTGAAACCACCGGCCAGAGATGACTTCCGGTCATCTTCTCCGGCAAACCACCACCGTCTGCCACCTCAAATTTTCCAGAATTCCACAAATAATATACCAAAACGAAGAGGAAGTAATGTAGAGCATGAATCCAGTGATAAAACATACAAAATATTCATGAAATGAGAGAATCGAGCAGAGGAATATTTGCCCTAACATTTCAACTATACCTCTAAAGGCCTATCAACTAGCCAGACAAGTTCTTGAGCTTATAAGAAGCTTCAAGAACCTGGAAATAACTTCAAATCATGCCTATAATGGTGGAAATTCGTACCTGAAGATTTGAGACCTTGAGATGTTCTTCAGAAAACCAGAGATGTTGCTTCCTCTTTGAGCTTCTTTTGGCCAAATAAAGGCTTAGATGCAGTGGTGGATGATTATTCAATGGAGAAGAAATGAAATCCAAGCTTCAAAACCAGTTGCAAGGTATTGAAATTGAGAGAGAATCAGAGAGATTCTGAAGTGAAAATGAGGAAGTGAGCAAGGTGAAGCTCGAGAATCAATGGCAATGGTGAGATTGAGAGAGAAGAAGAGCAAGTTTCTGAAGTGAATGTGTGAAAAAATGAAGTTCAAAATGAAATTTAAGAGTGAGGTTTTTATTTATAGTGTGAGTTAACCATGGTCAAGCTGAGTGAGTTAACTGAGTCATGTTGAGTTAAGTGAGTCATCCCTAACTAACTGAGTCAAGTTAGTTAGGGAGAGCAAGAATATGGTGATGACAACTCATGGCAAGTTATGGTGGAGGTGAAAAGAAAGTGAAATGGTAAGGCTGTGCATCAGAAACTTGCTCAGCAAGTTTGCTCTTTCTATTTCCATGCAAGGCACGTGCTGTAGCAGTGTGTGTGATGTTCATGTAGTGTTCAAATAAGGGAAAGAATGTTTGATGGATGTCTGAACCAATTCATGCATCAAAGCCAACAATGCAACAGTGTAATATAGGGTGGTTTGCAGATGTTTTTCTCTCTACTCAATAGGTGATTTGGTGTGTTTTTGAATTCATTTGAAAGAGGAAATGTAATGCTACAAGTTTGGTTTGAAATTTGAGTTGAAATGATGCTTGGAAGAGGTTGGAAAATGACTTATAACATCCATAAATGGAACTGATACAAGGGCGTGGTAATGAGGTTGGCTTGGCAAGGCATGCGTGGCATGGAATCTCAGCAAGATGACCTAACTTGAGACCATTATATCTACCTCATAGCTTGATCAAATCAAATTTTGCCCAACATGAACCTTGAAGAGGGCATTACAAGGAACATTTTTGATGCTGACAAGTTTTGCAAATGAAGCCTCTAACCATGAGAAAAATAGGTGAACATTTGGCCCACCAACTGTTTGTAGAAATGACATGCGCGTGACCTGAAAATCCTTGGTCATGACCTAGTTTTGAACCTACTTTGCTCAAACTTTGATCAATCATATCTCACTCAATTTTTATCCAATGGAGATGTTCTACACATGGATTTGAAGCTTGAAACAAGATCTTTTGTTGTGGCCGAGTGAAATTTTCATTTGATGCCCCAATTTTGAATGGCCTTGGTTCAAACTCTGATGCAAAATGGCCTAAAATTACTATTTTTGGAAACCCTAATTCTTCCAAAAATGGCAACTTTTCAAATCTTGATTTCTCCATGATCCCTTTGGAGTTTCTTGATCAAATTTTGTACATTGGTCACATATAACATGAATTTCATGATTTTGGGCTCAAAAAGTCAAAAGTTAACTTTTTCATCTGATTATTTGACTTTGCCCCAAATTTCCTGATTTTGATCTTTCTTCCCATTGAACCACTTCTAAAACCAATTGAGATGTAATTTTCCACATACATACACTTAAGGACATGTAGAATACCATGACATCAAGTTTTGTCCAAAAAATCAGAGATGCCCTGATTTAATTGGAAACCCTAGTTTTGGTACCTACCTCCTAGGAGAAAAATGTGCAGTCTTCAATTTCAAATTCCTCAGAGTATGTTGTGCATCCTCTTAAAGGATGATGAGATATGCCCCTTGAGGATGATTTTGAACCAATGAACATCTCTTTTGAGGGTTTTCCTTCACTTTTTGGATCTCTTGCATAGTGAAAGATGTAGTGCTTCAATCTCCTATTGAATCTCACTTTCTTGAGGTTTTGGATGACCAATTAAGATAGTATGAGACATGAAATACCTCTTGGCTTGCCTTGAGTGAACTTGTTTGACCTTTTTGTGCCTTGAATGATTCCTTGATTGTCCATCTTTTACCTGATCACATGCCTTGATGGTAAGAAGGATGCTATGCTTCATTTTTCTATGTTAAAGATGCAATGCAATGCTAATGAGATGGATATGATATGATATATGATAATTCTATGCTAGGATGCTAACAGGGAGAGAAAATTTTGGGGTATTACAGCTGCCCCTATTCAAACGCTGTAGACCTGAATGCCTGAAAGCGATTGCTTTCAGACTTTCAAGGTATATAGCGATTTAATACCAAATATAACCAAAATTTTGCTCTGGATGATGAAGAACAAAAGGGATATAAACCCAACGAGACTGCTAGATTGAATCTTCAATGAAACGTTGTCGTAGAGATCTGTCTTTTGAACGACACCAGACGACTACTGGCTTGCCATACTGTCGATGGACTTTCAACAATGTCTTTTTGAACGACGCCAGACGACTACTGGCTTGCCATACCGTCGATGGACTTTCAACAATGTCTTTTTGAACGACGCCAGACGACTACTGGCTTGCCATACCGTCGATGGACTTTAGCTGCTCTACCAATCTGTCGTTGGACTTTTACCAATTCGTGTCGGATTTCTGCCAATCTGTCGTTGGACTTTTACCAATTCGTGTTGGATTTCTGCCAATCTGTCGTTAGACTTTAATGATTACCAAACCGGCTTTGGAATCTCAAACTTGCCATCTTCAGATGGACTTTTGCAGCCTTTACCAAACTGTCGTTGGATTTCCGTGCTTACCAAACCGTCGTTGGAAGCTTTGCCAAACTGTCGTTGGACTTTGGTGCTTACCAAACTGTCATTGGAAGCTTTGCCAAACTGTCGTTGGACTTTGGTGCTTACCAAACTGTCGTTGGAAGCTTTGCCAAACTGTCGTTGGACTTTGGTTCTTACCAAACTGTCGTTGGAAGCTTTGCCAAACTGTCGTTGGACTTTGGTGCTTACCAAACTGTCATTGGAAGCTTAAAATTACCAAATGATCACTCCACCTGCTGGAATAACATGAACAAACTGTACGCATGCCAAAAATAAATTGGACTTTGGATTGTAAATGAGCATTGCTAAGAATTGCACCCCTTGCTGGGTAATATCATATGTTGATACCTTGCTGAAGAAAAGATTCTGTCGATCTCTTTAAACCTTGCTGGGGAATGCCTTTTGAGAGGATTTTACAGAAGACCCAACGTCTTCTAACTCTACTGGGGATAATAAATTGGGAATATCTTTTGCTGGGGAAATTCGAAATGCCCCATGCTCGGGAGAGTCAACAACTCCGCTGGGGATTATTCTTTGACAAATTTCACATGCTGAAACCTGTAGGAAATATGACCCTACCACTTGCTGGTACATCTTGCCAAGAGTAAACTCCACAAGGGGTGTTAGTACTAGAAGCTTCGTCTCTTAAGAGGATTTTATAGAAAACCAAGCGTTTTCAAACACCCTGCCTTGAACTACCCTTCATATCGTCTGCGAAGTACCAGAGGATTTGCACTCATTGTTGACGTGGAGTGCTCATTGCATTAATAACCGTTATCAACACAGAAGAATTCTATCTTCGACCGCCGTTGCCGTCACGAAACTCGGTGGGAACTCTTGAATGGAAGAATCGACTTAATAAGATACAACAGTACCAAGTCATAGCAAATATCTGTTCGTGGTTACGACCGTGCTGCTTGGATCGATCGTACTCGTTACCTGCAACAGAAAAAGTATATGCACATGCCCCAGGATATTGCGTGGTCTTCTGAGTCTACCATCCAAGGTTGTCCAACAAGCAAAGTAATTTTAATTGTCTTTTTGCATGTTTTTGCAACGCCAAGATATTTTCAAAGTAATGTTTTATTACCAAAAATCGGACGTTTTTGCAAACAAAACAGTAAAATGAAAATAAAAGCTTGTGATTGAATATTCAATTTTATTGATGAAATGCCAAAATCGGCGAATTTACAATCGGAATCAAACCCCTGAAAGAGGTGATTGCCATGAAATTGAGAAAGGAAATCTATCCTAATGATAATGTGAAAATTGGATTCCAACTGATTTCTGATTCTGTTATAACCAGTATGCATTCCAACTCTCTTGATTATCTTCGCCTTCGGAAGCTCGTGGTCGGACCAATTCTTCCTTTGGAAACTTCGCTAGTTTGCTGAAGAGTAGAAAACGTACAGATTAATTCAGACTGCAGTCATTCGCTTTAATCCCTCTTTTGCGTGGATCGCCTTTTCAGGTTTTCAATCCACAGGGATACCCATTTTTGCCTAAGTTGCCCTTTCGGGTTTTCAACTTACCTGGTGTACAATTCTTTTCAATTATATCCCTAATTTTTGCCCGAATCTTTATTCTATTTTTGGTTCGCCGGGATGCCCTTTTTTACCTGGATTGTTTTTTTTATCCAGCGGGTCTCTTCATATGAAGTATTTTTTAACTGCATCAGAAATAACAGGGGATGAAAAGTCTTCACCATCCATGGTTGTCAGCAATAAGGCTCCACCTGAGAAAACCTTTTTAACCACGAATGGACCTTCATAATTAGGAGTCCATTTGCCCCTGTGATCTGTACTCGGAGGAAGTATTCTCTTGATTACCACATCTCCGACCTTGTAAACTTGAGGTCGAACCTTTTGATTGAATGCCCTCTTTATTCTGTGCTGGTATAGCTGGCCATGACATACCGCCGCTAATCGCTTCTCCTCAATAAGGCTCAGCTGATCAAATCTGGCTCGTACCCATTCAACTTCATCTAGCTTAACGTCCATCAATACTCAGAGAGAGGGAATTTCCACTTCTACCGGTAGAACTGCCTCCATACCGTATACAAGTGAGTACGGTGTTGCCCCAGTGGACGTGCGGACTGATGTTCGATACCCATGCAAAGCCAATGGTAACATCTCATGCCAATCTTTGTACGTGACAACCATCTTCTGCACAATCTTCTTGATATTTTTGTTGGCCGCTTCGACCGCGCCATTCATCTTTGGGCGGTACGGAGAAGAATTGTGATGCTCGATTTTGAAGTCCCGGCATAGCTCAGCCATCATCTTATTATTCAAATTAGAACCATTATCAGTAATGATTCTCTCGGGAACTCCATATCGACAAATGATATCTCGTTTCAAGAAACGAGCCACCACTTGCTTAGTGACATTGACATAAGATGCTGCTTCAACCCATTTGGTGAAGTAATCAATGGCGACCAAGATGAAACGATGGTCGTTTGAAGCAGTAGGCTCAATTTTTTCGATCATATCAATGCCCCACATTGCAAATGGCCACGGAGAGGACATGATACTCAACGGATTGGGAGGAACATGCACTTTGTCAGCATAGATTTGGCATTTGTGACACTTGTGAGCATACTTGCAGCAATCTGACTCCATTGTCAACCAATAATACCCCAATCTCAACAATTTCTTAGCCATCGCATGTCCTCCGGCGTGGGTACCGAAAGAGCCTTCGTGCACTTCAATCATCAACAGGCCTGCCTCGTGTCTATCCACGCATCTGAGCAGAACCGTGTCAAAATTCCTCTTATACAGCACACCATCTTTGTTCAAGAAGAAACTACCGGCTAGCCTTCTTAATGTCTTCTTGTCATTGGAAGATGCCCCAGGCGGGTATTCTTGATTTTTCAAGAAGCATTTAATGTCATGGTACCAAGGCTTGTCGTCAGACACTGCATCAATATCAAACACGAAAGCAGGTCTATCAAGACGAGATACATCAATCCTGGGCACAAAGTTCCAACCATGCACTTTGATCATCGAAGATATAGTGGCCAAGGCGTCCGCAAACTTATTTTCATCTCTGGGAACATGGTATAACTTGACAGTTGTAAAGAATGTCAGCAACCTCCTCGTATAATCTCTATACGGAATCAAATTCTGCTGATGTGTGTGCCAAGTTCCCTTTACATGATTGATTACCAGTGCTGAATCACCAAAGATATCGAGGTTCTTGATTCGTAAATCAATAGCTTCCTCAATCCCTAGTATGCAAGCTTCGTATTCTGCTTCATTGTTGGTACACCCGAAAGTTACTCGGGCAGTGAAGGGCATGTGAACACCTTCTGGCGTAATGAGAACTGCACCAACTCCGCACCCATTCATATTAACTACCCCATCAAACATCAAACTCCATTTGGATTCAGGGTCAGGCCCCTCCTCCAGAAGTGGTTCCTCGCAGTCTTTCGCTTTGAGAAACATGATGTCCTCATCAGGGAAATCAAACTTCATGGGCTGGTAATCATCAAGAGGCTGTTGCGCAAGATAATCTAACAGTATACTTCCCTTGATTGCTTTTTGCGAAGTATATTGAATATCATACTCTGTCAGCACCATCTGCCACCTTGCAACTCTGCCTGTAAGCGCTGGTTTCTCAAAAATATACTTGACCGGATCCAATTTTGAGATCAACAGGGTTGTATGTGTGAGCATATATTGTCTCAATCGCTTGGCAGCCCATGCGAGTGCACAACATGTCTTCTCAAGCATTGAATAACGCGATTCATAATCTGTAAACTTCTTGCTCAGGTAGTAGATAGCATGTTCTTTCCTACCTGTCTCGTCGTGTTGACCGAGAACACAACCCATGGATCCTTCGAGCACTGTCAAGTACATAATCAGTAGTCTTCCTTGCACTGGAGGTATCAGAATCGGAGGTTCCTACAAATATCTTTTTATTTTATCGAATGCATTTTGACAATCATCATTCCACCTGACCATTTGATATTTTCTTAGCATTTTGAATATCGGTTCGCAGGTGGCAGTTAGGTGAGATATGAACCTTCAAATGTAGTTCAATCTTCCTAGAAAGCCGCAAACTTCTTTCTCAGTTCTCGGTACAGGCATATCTTGTATAGCTTTCACTTTAGCAGGATCAACCTCTATTCCTTTTTCACTGACCATGAAACCAAACAATTTTCCGAACCGCACGCCGAAAGTACACTTGTTAGGATTCAATCTCAACCTAAATTTCCTCAACCTCTCAAACAACTTCTTCAAGTTGATCAGATGTTCCTCTTCTGTCTTTGATTTAGCAATCATGTCATCCACATATCACTCGATCTCCTTGTGAATTAGATCATGGAATAACATCACCATTGCCCTTTGATAGGTTGCCCCTGCGTTCTTCAACCCAAAAGGCATTACTTTGTAACAGAAGGTACCCCAAGGGGTAATGAATGTCGTCTTCTCCATGTCTTCAGGCGCCATCTTTATCTGATTGTACCCGGAGAATCCATCCATAAATGAGAACACTGAAAACTGAGCGGTATTGTCAACCAGCACATCAATATGAGGGAGTGGAAAGTCATCTTTAGGGCTCGCCCTATTGAGATCTCTGTAATCCACGCACATTCTTACTTTGCCATCTTTCTTTGGCACCGGTACTATGTTGGCCACCCAGGGAGGATAGTTGGTTACTGCCAGAAAACCTGCATCCAACTGTTTCTGTACCTCTTCCTTGATCTTCAAAGCCATTTCTGGTTTTGTTCTGCGCAGTTTTTGCTTGACCGATGGACAATCCTCTTTCAACGGTAGTCTATGCACAACTATGTCTGTATCTAAACCTGGTATATCTTGATATGACCAAGCAAAGATGTCAACGTATTCACGTAGCATGACTATTAGCTCTTCTTTACATCAACCCGCAGACTTGCACCGATCTTGATCTCTTTCTTGCTTTCCTCTGAACCAATATTGATAACCTCAAGAGCTTCCTGTGAGGCTGAATGGTCTTCTCTTCCTGTTTCAATAATCTAGCCAACTCTTCCGGGAGTTCATAGTCCTCATCACTTTCCTCCTCAGCTTGATAGATCGGATTGTCGAAATCATACGTGGGCATAACAGAATCATTTTCAAAGGAATCCACAGAATCAAGTCTGCATGATGGGATTGATGCTTTATTTTTGATTATTTTTGCTTGAAAACAAAAGAAAAGAAAGTGCATTATCATTTTTAATTTTCTTTGTGCAAAAATAAAAATAAAGAAGGAATAAAGGAACACAAATTTGTAAACAAAAACGTCCTTTTATTGATATTCGAACATTATATGAGAAAATATGGTGGCCCTACAAATGGATCCTCACACCTTGGGCAGAGTGTGGGATTTCATGCATTATGAAAGACAAGAATTATTACTCTGAATGGTGTACAACATGAACGATTTCTTCACTAGACCAGTTTTGCAATGCCCCGCCTGGAGCTAATGCATACACCCATCCGTCCAAGTAATCTGAGCCTTCAGTGTCATCTACTATTGCTGAACAGGATTGATTAGGATTGATAATTCCTCCACTGTTGAAGCTGATTGGCCCACGGAATCGGGGAACTGGAGTCTGGCCCGGTTGGTATCCAATGCCGAACTTATCTTCCTTCACGAACACGTCAACAGCTTTACCCCAACCTTGGGCATTTTCGCTTTCAACCACTTCTCTGGCCTGCTTGTATGACACAATTGATGCACTCGGCCCAACTGGCATATTTGATACCACTGCTGCTGAAGTAGATTCTGGTAAGTTATTGATATTCAGGGCTTCAAAAGACTGGCACAGGGTTTCATGAATCTCTCCATCCATTTCCACATATTTGAAAGTGGATAGATGACTCACAAATATATCTTCCTCACCACAAACAGTGACCACTTGACCCTCGTATACGTACTTGAGCTTCTGATGAAGTGTGGAGGTAACTGTGCCTGCTGCGTGAATCCACGGTCGGCCCAACAAACAGCTATAAGCAGGCTGAATGTCCATAACATGAAAGATTGTCTTGAATATCTGTGGACCAACCTGTATTGGTAGTTCTACCTCTCCAAACACCGATCTTTGGGATCCATCGAAAGCTCTCACAATCAGATCGCTGGGTCTAAGAATCAATCCATCTACTTCAATCTTCATCAGGGCCTTCTTGGGTAACACATTCAAGGAAGAACCTGTGTCAACTAGCGCATGCGACAAAACAACTCCTTTGCATTCAAGTGTGATGTGCAGCGCTTTGTTGTGATTACGTCCATCTGGATTCAAATCCCTATTCGTAAACCCTAACCCGTGGCTCACATTCATATTAGAAATTACTCCCTCCAACTGATTCACTGTAATCTCTTGGGGAACGTATGCCATATTCAGAACTTTCAACAAAGCAGCCCGGTGTGCATCTGAACTCATTAACAGGGATAATATTGAGATTTTATAGGGTGTCTGATTGAGCTGGTCAATGATCTTATAATCGCTCTTTGTGATAATCCTCATAAATTCCTCAACATCATTATCAAAATTGACTTTAGGGTCCTCTTCCTGAACACCTGTTTTACTTTTTCCCTTGCAGCGGCTTCAGCTTCTTTATCACTCCTTAGCATATGAGGAGCAAATAGTCGACCGCTCCTGGTGAAACCACTGGGTCCACTGACATTCTCAACACTTGTACCAACAGCAGCCTCTGCTTTCAGTTGACTTCCTCCTTGATGAGTATCAGTTCCATATTGCCATGGAACTGCCCTATTAGACACATAAGCAACAGATTTAGGAACGATAATCGTAACTGGTCTCGGCCTCTCAGGCATGATGATAGAAACAGGCTCTTCAACAGGCACTTGTATCTCAACTGGATTATAATAAATGGTAACGGCAGAAACATCTCTCTCCTTCTCTACCTTATCAAACTGAAGTCTTCCTTCGTCCATAAGATCCTGCAGTCCAACTTTCAACTTACTGCAGCCATTAATCTGTCTTGAACAATCTTCAGAATCAGAGCCACATCCAGGAAATACCTTTCCTTTTAACAAATGCTCTTTTATAATCAACATCGGAGTCTTTACCAAATTCACATCAGTAATCAAATTCAATTTCTCACCATCAGAAATAGCATTCATGCTTGCACCTCCATGACGGGGCATTGGATTATCACGAACATTCGGCGGCTTAGAGAAATTAATAGCTTTTGCGTCAATCAAGTCCTGAACCTTATGGTGAAAAGCCCAACACTTCTCTATCGAGTGACCTTGCGCACCAGAATGAAATTCACATCGAGCGTTAGCATCGTAACCTTGAGGCAATTTTCCAGCATCTATCGGCCTCATAGTCCGAAGTTCTACTAACTTCTCTTTGAGCAATTGTGGTAACAAAGCAGCATATGTCATAGGCAATGTATCAAACTTACGGTCCCTTGGTCTATTATTCTGGAATCGGGGTCTACCTTGCTGATTTGGAGCTTGCTGTCCTGCTGGAACCGGAATGGTTACAGCATCTACCTGATGATCGGACTGAGTCCTACCTCTGCCCCCTCCTCTATGAACAGCACTGGACTCCCCTTCTCTTTTCCTTGGTCCATTAGCAAAGGGTTTCCTCGAACTCGAAGCACCAGTCCCACTGACGTCTTGAATCTTACCCAACTTCAGCAGACTCTCTATTCGTTCCCCAGCAACGACAATGTCGGCAAACCCTGTTGATGGGCACGCAACCAATCTATCCAAATACTGCCCTTGGAGTGTGCTCATGAACATATCAGCCATCTCACGATCACCCAAAGGTGGTTGAACTCGAGCAGCCAATTCTCTCCATCTCTGTGCGTACTGCTTAAAGCCCTCCTTGTGATCCTGAGTCATACTCTGTAATTGAGTACGATTGGGTGCCATGTCCAGATTATATTGATACTGCTTCAGAAACGCAGCGCACAAATCTTTCCAGCTCTTTATATGAACCTTGTCTAGCTTAACGTCCACTCTAGGGAGGCGCCTGACAGGCTATCTTGGAAGAAACACATCCAGAGCTTTTGGTCTTCAGTATAAGCGGCAATCTTGCGATTGAAAGCTTGCAAATGTGTTTTTGGACAGGTACTGCCATTGTACTTATCCAATGTAGGGAGCTTGAACTTGGGAGGGATTCTCACACCTTGCACGAGACCCATGTCTTCTACATCAATCCCCAGAGGATTTTGGCTTTCAATAGCCTTGAGTCTTTCATCTAACCCTTCGTACTTCCGGTCGTCATTGTAGAAACCCATGTCATTGTTGAATGCAGTAAACTGGTCATCTTGAACATCTTCATTATTATCAAATCCCAGATGTACCCAACCAGTAGGGATGGTGCCAACAGGAGGAGTGCGCACGTTGCGATTTGGAATTTCAGTCTCCAGCCTCTGAATAGTGGTTCTCATAGCTTCTTGACCAACCCTCATGTTTTCCTGACCGGTCATCTACTCTTGCTGTCCTTGAGCAATCCCCTGCATAAGGTTCATGAACTGCTCCATCCTTCCCCTCAAATCAGCTAACTCAGTCTGGACTTGTTCCATAACTCTTGCTTGGTTGCGTCGGGTAGAATATCGGTGAACTGGGGTATCAGCTATCGTGCCTGAAAACCAAATAAAGGTTAGCAGGCGCCTGCAAAAAGAAAACCTGCAATGCAAAAAATAATATGCAAATGTAAATGCAAAGTTATGTTTGTCGTTTCAAGATACTTTTCATATCCTGATTCCGATCGTAACCACAAATTCCTGAAGACCAGAAATCATGATTACTGAGTTTTGCCTCGAAGAGATAATCATATACGCCAATCACAAATATCTGATGAGCAGAAATAGTGATTTTGTAGTGTGCCAGTGTGCAGATATCTTATCACGTCACATATATCTGAAGACCAGAAATTGTGAACAGAAATAGCTCATTTCATACAAATTCCCAAAAGTTTTCAAGCACATTTGTCATAGTTTCAGCAACAAAATAAGAAACAAGCAGTCAAATGGATCCATCAACAATTCTGATGGTAACAATTGCAAAATACAAAGAAATGACAAAAATCATTAATCTGATAGCTCTACGTCTTTCAGCTTCTGGCTGGAATGCTTAATTTCTTCGAACAGGATGCGGCTACGCTGATGATGTGGCTTCTCAATCAGCTCTTTGATTACGACGTCCCTTTTTTCCAGTGCATCAGATAATGAGCCCATGTGCATCAGCAAGGCTTCATCTTCACCGGCTCCTTTGTGCCTCTTGATTCCAGCTTGAATTTTAACTAGCTTCAGCTCTGCTGTGACATCTTCAAGCTCTTTGTTAGCAATTTTCAGCTTATCTTCAGCATTCCTTGCCTGTTCTTGACTTTTGCCAAGATCCTCTCGATACCTTCTTCTTTCTATATGTGCTTTCTTCAGCTCTTCATCTTTATCTTTTAACTGAATCAGCAATTCAGAGTTTTCAATTCTGACTTCATCCCAAACTTGATGAAGTTTAGCCAATGACTCCTTGCTTCGGGCTAATGCCTGCTTTGTAGCCTTGTGAGCCTGACTAGTATCATCTGCTCCCAAAGTAAGTTTCCGGAAGTACCGAGCTCTATCATCAAAATCTTCTTCTTTGTCTGCCAGGGTTTTCTCCACTTTCAATGCTCTTTTCTCCAAATCTTTGTTGTCAGCCAAAGCTTTTTGAAGACATCTGCTCATTCCAGAGTTCTCTATCTGCAACTCTCTGACCATTTTCTTCCATTTCTCGCACTCTTCATCCGGTACCATGGAGTGTTGATTTGGACATAAGAGAATCTCTCTTGAAAAGGGTAGCAACAGTTCTTTGACCTTCATCTCAATCCAAGCATCGTAGTCAGGGTATGATCTATAATCTCCTTTGCCAAAAATCAACTTTCCCACTTTTTGCCTAAATTTCCAGGCATTTATTATTTCTGGCACTCTTTCATTCTTGGTTCCTACGAAAAACAGAGAAGCACTAATTTCTTCATCAGCAGGAGGATTTCTCGAAGCATAACCAAATTGTCTAACCGCCAACACCGGGTTGTAGTTAATCCCACCTCTTCTTCCAAGTAGAGGTACATTCGGAAAACTTCCACATTTAACGGTAAGCTCTATTGTCAGTAATTTGGGATCAAACCAAATGATGTTACTGGCAGTCAAACCTATCAATCTCTTGGACCATTTCATTGTCTCAGCAGTTTCTACGAAAGCACCAGTTCGAGGTAAATGTTTGAAGAGCCAATGACATAACAATTGGGTACAGCAACTAACCAGACTTCCTCTTCCCTTCTCATTTTTGTAGTGTACTGAGTGATAAAAATCCCCTAGCAGGGTAAGAATCGGATTCTTCGAAACGAACACTTTCATCGCCTGCATATCAGCAAAGTCAGGTTGACCGGGGAAAAGCACTAAACCGTAGATACAAAGAGCTAACACAGCATTGTAAGTAGTCCAGTTTTTAGCCTTGGCAGCTTCCTAAGCTTGTTGGAAAAGAAACTCCAAATGAAATCCTTCATCTTCTTTAAGTTTACTCAAGCCACTTTTCACAACAGACAGGTCCAGATGTAGAACAGCAGCAATTACTTCAGGGTTAAGAGCACCTTCAGAAAAATACGGTATAGAAGACGTGACTGGAATTCCCAAAATAAATGAGAATTCCTCCAAAGTGGGCATCAAAATGTAGTCAGGGAACAGGAAACATCTCATTGATGGTTCATAGAACTGTAAGAAAGTGTGCAACCCATCCTTCTCATACTTTGTGAATGCACACACCATTTTAATCAGCTCTCCATATTCCTTCTGAAAAGTGCTGAGAACACCAGAACCAGCCATGCCTATCATCTTGTTCAATGAATCCAGCTTAGGATCAGGGAATTTATATGACGCGTTGTTCTTCCTTTTAACCTCAACCTCTTGGGAACTCATGATTGGAATCAGACGATATGGCAGGTACTTGAAAATGACAAACATAACCTGTTATGATATGAGTATGCAAATGCAAAAGGCATGTAATCAAGTATCCAGGTGTCTGCGTCTGTGTTGAACTGTGCGCATTGTGTCTCTGTACTGAATCTGGCAATATATCTGAGATGAATACCCAAACCACTATCATAGGATACACTGTCTGTAACAATCATAGAATCACAGGTAAGGTATGTAGGAGGCTGGGTTACCTGCAAACCTGTAAACATCCCACCCATACTCACATATGGTTCCTAGAAAACAAGGCTTGTCAGCTTCGGAGGTTTGAGAAGCGATAGCACATTCAGCCCGTAAGATACAATGCTATGCCAATCAAAGAGGTCGTCCAATGACTCACCTTGGAAAATAAAGGTCATCCTATGCAAGTTCCAAAGTGGGCCCTCGGGCACGAGTGGGTTTGCCACAGAATGTGGTCTGCCACTGTCACCACTAAAGAGAGATGTTTCCACTAAGGTCCTCATGATCGGTCACTAGAGTCGACAGCTCTCTAGATCGACATCCTGGAATACGCAAGATGCGTACGCCATGATGGGTCCCAAGATAACCTCGTCTAGCTGTGAATTTCGTGATTACCCAACGTACACAGATGGCACGTAGGTCCCACTACTCTCCACTCTAAATCTAAGTGTATACTCGAGCCTGTGTACTGAGCTCATCTCTCAGAAATCCCATCCCGCCAAACAGACAGAATAGTGCAACACAGTATAATATACAAAATGTAAATGCTAACATGCTGTAAATACGGTACAAGTAATAAAATACAGTAAACAGCAAATACAAGATAACAGTAAACACCCAATGAAAGAAAATCAAACAAGCGCTAGGATTGACTCGTTTAGGATGGACCAGCAATAGGTCAACTTGTCCCCAGCAGAGTCGCCAGCTGTCGCTCCCGGGATTTTCATCCAAGTATAAACGCGAAAGTGGCACCGAAACAGAGTCACCAGCAATGTGTATTTATCCCAAGAGAGGGAAAGGAAACACCGCATAAACCTGAAGGAAGGAAAGAACATGGTCTTAAGACCAAGAGAAAGGGTAAGGGAGTCGGTTACGCGAGAGGAAGGTATTAGCACCCCCTCGCGTCCATCGTACCCGATGGGATCCACGCTTGCTTGTTTCGATCAAAGGGTGTAAGGAAAGGATACTGGAAAAAGGACTGAAAGGAAGAAAGGAGAAATAAATGTAGGGAAATAAAAGAAGTGCTCGAATGGGCCCTACCCCACTGCCTATGTATCTCATCGGGAACATGAGAATCAGAGCGACGTAGTTCCCCTCACTAGGGATGGATTGTTTGTGTTTTTTAGTGGAATATGTCAACGTTCGCGTCCTGGCAGTTTAGGTGTTGCAACTCGCTGTAGGGAGACTTAGGCGTTACCTGTTTGCGGTAGAACGGAAATGACGCATCCTTAAGGAATGAGTGAATGAGATGAGGAGAGAAATCCCGGAGGAAAGAAGTTATTGTTTGTTTTTGTCTTTTAAGGTTTTTTCCATTCGTTTGCATATGATAGTGTATCCAAATCTTAGTCATTGGAATGTGTACATTCTCACATTCCAAGATGGAATGGGTAAGAAAGCACACTAAGGGTGAAGAAGACCCTCACACTTAGTTCCAATTGTCAAGGTTCAAACACACTAGCATACTTGTGTTTATTAAATGTTTTTTTGTTGATTAAGAAATGAAGAAGTTTTTTTTATTTGTACCTTCAGCAAGTATTGCATTTAAGTCCCCCATACAAGATCAAATGTTTAACACATTGACCCAAGATGGGGCATATGCTACACATTCTAAGATTATAAGAGAAGACCCCTTATAATCTTTTCTTTATATGAAAGGCCTAAATGCAATAAATGCTTACCTTTATTAGATATTTTGAATTTTCTTTGAGATGAGAAGATGAAAGACTCAAAAGGGAAAAAGGGTAAAATCTATGTGAACTAAGACTCAATCCTAATAAGTTAGTTAAGGGAGTGATCCTAATGGTTTGTGAGGTTTCAAAACCTAAAGTCTAAAGGAGAGATGAGCTAAACAATTCACTTCTAAAGTAGAAGATGAATTGTAACTCAAAAGGGGAAGTAATGAGTTAATCAAGGTAAGCACATAAGTGCTTAACAAAATACAAAGATGAATTGTAAAAAGAAATGAAATGAAAGAGAAAGGAAAAATATTTTAATGTGGATTCCTTATCCACACTCAATTTCAACTTACCAAAGCCTCTACGTGGTTAGTGAACAAGTAAACATGCATAAGAAGTAAAATAACACTTAATACACCATAAAGCTCAAAAGAATGAGATGAAAAATCAAATCCTAATATTACAACCAGAATATACCTCATATTGAAAACAAGAGAATATTATCACACAAGCTCAAATAAAATAAGCAACAAACATCATCCATAGAATTCAACATGTTTCCATAAGAAAGGAAGATGAAAGATGGGAAGAAATGGAAGAAACATGCATAAATGGAACATGTAATCCAAAGATCAGAATTGAAACTAAATGGAAAATGACTTATAAACATCTCAAAAGTATTCATGAATCAAACATCAAGATATTCTAGAAGTAATAGAAGAAGAAGTGGAATAAAAGTTCAAAAAGAAAGTGCACACAATACAATGTTAAGGATGCACAAAGTTCAAAATGGAAATGAACATGTAAAGGTGACCTATAATGTGTATCAATGACCTATAATGTCACATGAGTAGCTCACAAAAATATGCAAATGATCATACAAATATGCACAAAAGTTATCATGTAAACATGCACAAAAATTATAATGATATGCCAAGTTATTATGCTTCAAATGTAATGCATCAAACAAAAATCAAATGGACTTATGAAAATTATTCAAGCATGGTATTGGAATGCCTAAGTAAGAAATGAATCATACATCAAAATATCATGTGAAAATTCAAAGCAAAATGACCTCAAACAATACAATTAGGTCAAGTTGGAACCTCATGCAAAATGATACAAAGATGAGCATCAAAACATGTCATAAAATGACCTAAAAAAAATCATCTAACATGATTCAATGTATTAATGAATCAATGCAAAAAGAATCAAGTCCAAACAATTTATAATGAACACGAACAAAATTATGCAAATTCATGTACCACATTTGGAATGCACACCAATGGAAATTCAAAGAAAATTATGAAACAGGGACAAAAATGTCATAAAATCATGAAATAAAAATATCAAAAATTTCCTAAATGTATTGAAAATGTTCATGAATTTTTCTAGAATTTTCTAACATTGTTTCGTATTTTTAAAAATTAAAAAGGAAACGTGCATAAAATAAAAGAAAATAAAAAGAAATTGAAAACAAGCAGGGGTGCATGCATAGCAATTATTCAGTTCAAATGGTTTGGGCTTTGAAAAACATAGGGTGTGAATAGCAATGATCCAGTCCATATTCAAAGCGCAATCCATACCAATTATCATGCACACTCAGTCAACAATAATCAATCAATCACCACCCTTGGATCCAGTCAGGTCAACACCAAAGTCAAAGTACACCTAATCAATGCACGCACATGAATGACCACGCACACTACCATGCACTGCACCACACCTTGATTAAGTGAGTTCAGAAATAAGACACGTGAGGTGCATGTGCATTTTAATGTGTTGGCACGCTCTTAACCACACGATGATGAAAAATCAATGGCCACGATTAAAACAAACACAAACCCTAGCATCTGAAACCACCGGCCGGAGATGACTTCCGATCATCTTCTCCGGCAAACCACCACCGTCTGCAACCTCAAATTTTCCAGAATTCCACAAATAATATACCAAAACGAAGAGGAAGTAATGTAGAGCATGAATCCAGTGATAAAACATACAAAATATTCATGAAATGAGAGAATCGAGCAGAGGAATATTTGCCCTAACAAGGTGAAGCTCGAGAATCAATGGCAATGGTGAGATTGAGAGAGAAGAAGAGCAAGTTTCTGAAGTGAATGTGTGAAAAAATGAAGTTTGAAATGAAATTTGAGAGTGAGGTTTTTATTTATAGTGTGAGCTAACCATGGTCAAGCTGAGTGAGTTAACTGAGTCATGTTGAGTTAAGTGAGTCATCCCTAACTAACTGAGTCAAGTTAGTTAGGGAGAGCAAGGATATGGTGATGACAACTCATGGCAAGTTATGGTGGAGGTGAAAAGAAAGTGAAATGGCAAGGCTGTGCATCAAAAACTTGCTCAGCAAGTTTGCTCTTTCTATTTCCATGCAAGGCACGTGCTGTAGCAGTGTGTGTGATGTTCATGTAGTGTTCAAATAAGGGAAAGAATGTTTGATGGATGTCTGAACCAATTCATGCATCAAAGCCAACAATGAAACAGTGTAATATAGGGTGGTTTGTGGATGTTTTTCTCTCTACTCAATAGGTGATTTGGTGTGTTTTTGAATTCATTTGAAAGAGGAAATGTAATGCTACAAGTTTGGTTTGAAATTTGAGTTGAAATGATGCTTGGAAGAGGTTGGAAAATAACTTATAACATCCATAAATGGAACTGATACAAGGGCGTGGTAATGAGGTTGTCTTGGCAAGGCATGCGTGGCATGGAATCTCAGCAAGATGACCCTAACTTGAGACCATTATATCTACCTCATAGCTTGATCAAATCAAATTTTGCCCAACATGAACCTTGAAGAGGACATTAAAAGGAACATTTTTGATGTTGACAAGTTTTGCAAATGAAGCCTCTAACCATGAGAAAAATAGATGAACATTTGGCCCAACAACTATTTGTAGAAATGACATGCGCGTGACCTGAAAATCCTTGGTCATGACCTAGTTTTGAACCTACTTTGCTCAAACTTTGATCAATCATATCTCACTCAATTTTTATCCAATGGGGATGTTCTACACATGGATTTGAAGCTTGAAACAAGATCTTTTGTTGTGGCCGAGTGGAATTTTCATTTGATGCCCTAATTTTGAATGGCCTTGGTTCAAACTCTGATGCAAAATGGCCTAAAATTACTATTTTTGGAAACCCTAATTCTTCCAAAAATGGCAACATTTCAAATCTTGATTTCTCCATGATCCCTTTGAAGTTTCTTGATCAAATTTTGCACATTGGTCACATATAACATGAATTTCATGATTTTGGGCTCAAAAAGTCAAAAGTTGACTTTTTCCTCTGATTATTTGACTTTGCCCCAAATTTCCTGATTTTGATCTTTCTTCCCATTGAACCACTTCTAAAACCAATTGAGATGTAATTTTCTACATACGTACACTTAAGGACATGTAGAATACCATGACATCAAGTTTTGTCCAAAAAATCAGAGATGCCCTGATTTAATTGGAAACCCTAGTTTTGGTACCTACCTCCTAGGAGAAAAATGTGCAGTCTTCAATTTCAAATTCCTCAGAGTATGTTGTGCATCCTCTTAAAGGATGATGAGATATGCCCCTTGAGGATGATTTTGAACCAATGAACATCTCTTTTGAGGGTTTTCCTTCACTTTTTGGATCTCTTGCATAGTGAAAGATGTAGTGCTTCAATCTCCTATTGAATGTCACTTTCTTGAGGTTTTGGATGACCAATTAAGATAGTATGAGACATGAAAGACCTATTGGCTTGCCTTGAGTGAACTTGTTTGACCTTTTTGTGCCTTGAATGATTTCTTGATTGTCCATCTTTTACCTGATCACATGCCTTGATGGTAAGAAGGATGCTATGCTTCATTTTTCTATGTTAAAGATACAATGCAATGCTAATGAGATGGATATGATATGATATATGATAATGCTATGCTAGGATGCTAACAGGGAGAGCAAATTTTGGGGTATTACAAGGGGCACTTGAAGAAATATGCCCAAAAGAATGACCCTCCTCGTCCGAGCTCACGGGAAGCGCAGAACGTCGAGGAAACAACGCCTCCCCCCAGTGACAACCAGCTTCAGGTGGCCTTTAGCGTCACTCGGCCCGAGGACTTCTTCGTCCCCCCGATCATTGAGGGCGAAGAAGCAATCCACAACATGTGGGCGACCTTCCCCGATGAAGACCCCGTCACTGCCCGCAGTACCTAGGAAGGCTTCCCCAAAGCAATGGTCATCTCCGGAGGCGGTCCCGAGAAATTGTCGGTTGGATCAATCAAGCGAAAGTTTGACGAGCTGGAATCCGCGACATCGGCGAAGGTGACCACCCTCGAGAAAGTGCAGGGAAACTCCAATCCCATCACCTTCTACCTCGAGGAACTCCCCGGGGGAGCGCCAAACGCCACTATTCCCCTCCTGATCAGGGCACATATGGCGAACTTTGACATTCGAAGGATCCTAGTCGACCAGGGGAGCTCGGTCGACATCATGTATGCTCATCTGTTTGGGACCCTTCAGCTCGACGAGAGGCACCTGACCCCATATGTCGGTTCAGATCTACAGGGGTTCAATGGAACCACCACCAGGCCATGGGGTTACGTGGAGCTAATGGTTACCTTCGGGGCCGAGGACACTGCCCAACAGGTGAAGATCCGTTTCCTGGTAGTCGATTGCTCGTCCCTCTATAACTGCATCCTCGGGAGGACCACCCTGGCTGAGCTTACGGCGGTACCATCAACGGTCCACCTCAAAATGAAGTACTACACGACCAGGGGATGGGTAGTGACGATGCACGGGGACATCGACGCGGCCAGAAGGTGCTTCGACGCCGCCATCAAAGGCCTGAGTTCCATCGGCCCCAAACCTAAGACCGTGGCCAAGCCACCCCAGGATGCCGAACAGGTACCTCTCCCGCGCGTCAACACGGTCGACCTCGACAGCAGATTCTCCGGCCAGCCCGACGAAGACGGAGTCGAAGATCTCGACCACCAGGCGGAGAACAACGGGCGGCCTCTCCACCCAACGCGCCCCATCCCAGATGGAGACTTTGAGCTCGTGGTACTCGGGGACGATCCAGACCGCAATGTGAAGATCGGCACCGGGATCCCCGACCTGGCGAAGGAGCAGCTGAAGGCATGTCTGAGGGAGAACGCAGAACTCTTCGCGTGGACTGCGTTCGAGATGCCTGGCCTCGACCCTGAGGTGGCTTGATAAACAACACACGGCCTTCATGACCTCGTCGGGCAACTACTATTACAACGTAATGCCCTTTGGTCTGAAGAATGCCGGTGCGACCTACCAACGGATGATGAACAAGGTTTTCTGGGCTGAAATCGACGACATGCTCGAAGTCTACATGGACGACATGATCGTCAAGTCTGCAGAAGAAGTCGACCACGCCGCGCACCTCAAGAAGGTGTTCGACACGGCGAGGAGGTGCCGCATGAGGTATAACCTCGACAAGTGCACCTTCGGCGTTCGGGCAGGGAAGTTCCTTGAATTTTACCTCACAGAACGAGGAATCGAGGCAAACCCTGACAAGTGTAGGGCTTTCTCCGAGCTCCCTACCCCGGACTCAAAGAAGTCGATACAATCATTGAACAGGATGCTCACCGCCCTTTCCCGGTTCGTCGCCAAATCCGCACAGTACGCACTCCCATTTTTCAAACTTCTTCAACAAAAAGCGTAGTTTGATTGGAGCAAGGAATGCGAGCAGGCACTCGCCCACTTAAAACAGGTCCTATCACAACCCCCGGTCCTCTCACGGCCTGAGAACGGGGAAACACTCTTCTTGTATCTTGCGATCACGAGCGAAGCAGTCAGCGCCGTCCTCATTCGGGAAACATCGGACGGGCAGAAGCCAGTTTACTTCATGAGCAAAGCTCTCCAAGGCCCCGAGCTCAGATATCAGCAGATCGAGAAAGTCGCCCTAGGCCTCGTCACTGCGGCCAGGAGGCTTCGCCACTACTTCCTCGCCCATACCGTCGTCGTAAGGACCGAACAGCCTATAAGGCAGCTCCTCGGACGACCGGACATGGCGGGGAGGATGCTCAGGCGGTCACTCGAGCTCACCGAGTTTGACATCAAATATGAAGGGAGGAAAGCCCTGAAGGCACAGGTATTGGCCGACTTTGTAGCAGAGATGACCGCCCCGGAACCTTCGAACAACGGGTCACAGAAATGGACGATCTATGTCGACGGAGCATCCAGCCCGAAAGGAAGCGGGGCGGGCATCATCCTCGAAAACGAGGAAGGCATCCTGATCGAGGTATCCCTCAAACTATCCTTCCCGACATCGAACAACTAAGCCGAATACGAGGCCTTCCTCGTAGGACTCCGTCTCGCCGAGGACCTTGGCGCCAAGGAGGCCAAACTGTTCACTGATTCTCAGCTCGTAGCCTCGCAAGTCCGAGGAAAGTACCAAACCAAGAACGACAACCTCATAGAATACTTGGTTTTAGTAAAAGAAAAGATGAAAAAGTTCACCTCCGAGGAAGTAACTCACATCCCCCGCGAGCACAATGCCCGAGCAGATGTCTTATCGAAGTTGGTGAGCACAAAGAAGAAAGGCGGAAACAAATCCGTCATACAAGAAGTGCTTTCCCGCCCAAGCATCGACAAACCGGCCATGGTTTCGAACATCAACACCATAGGGGACAGCAACTGCTGGATGACCCCGATATACGAATACCTCACGACAGGTAAACTGCCCGAAGACCCCAAAGAAGCAGGAATGGTCAAGAAGCGGGCGTGCTCGTACACTAGAGTCGAGGATAAGCTATACCGGCGAGGGTTCTCTATCCCCTTCCTCAGGTGTGTCGAGGAGACTAAGGTCCCCGGCATTCTCCAGGAAATCCACGAGGGAATCAACGCCCAGCACCTCGGCGGCCGCTCATTAGCCCGTAAGGCGCTTCGAGCGGGATACTACTGGCCCACCATGCAACAAGACGCCAAGGAACACGTCAAGAAGTGCAAGAGATGCCAGCGACACGGGGACATGCACCTCGCTCCTCCCAGCGAGCTCAAAACGCTATCCTCCCCGTGGCCGTTCGCTTAGTGGGGAATGCACATCCTTGGCCCCTTCGTCGTAGGATCATATCAAAATAAATACCTCATCGTCGGGGTGGATTACTTCACGAAGTGGATCGAGGCGGAAGCATTGGCCAAAATCAAGGCCTTTAACATACTGCATTTTTACAAAAGAAACATCCTCGCCCGATTCGGCGTGCCTCAAGCCATTGTCACCGACAACGGAACACAGTTCACCGACAAGAACTTCCAAGACTTCATCACCAAACTGGGCAAGAAGCAGCACTTCACGTCAGTCGAGCACCCCCAAACAAACGGGCAGGCTGAGGCGGCGAACAGGGTAATTCTCCGAGGATTGAGATGCCGACTAGGCGACGCCAAACAACGGTGGGTCGAGGAGCTACACAGCATCCTCTAGGCCTACCGGACGACCCCACACTCCACGACCGGGGAGACCCCTTTCTGTTTGACCTACGGAACGGAAGCAGTGACCCCCGTGGAGATCAGGGAACCCTCGAGGAGGACAGAAACCCCACTCGACGGAGACGCGAACGACGAGGCCTTGAGGGAAAAGCTCGACTTCATCGAACAAACACGCTCGGGCGCTTCTCTCTGAGAAGCTTCACTTAAACAAAAAATAACACTGCGTTATAATGACAAAGTCATTAAATGTTATTTTCCGGTAGGCACCCTCGTCCTACGAAAGGAACCAAAAAGACTCGCGAGAGGGAAAACTCGCCGCGAACTGGGAGGGCCCGTACCGCGTCCGCGCGAAGACGGGGACAGGAGCCTATTTCCTCAAAAATCTGCACAGGGAAGAACTTGCTTGACCATGGAATGCTGAGAAGCTAAAACAGTACTATAATTAAGCACTGCCCCCGGCTCACTAGCACCGCGGTCATGGGGACACGCTTAGGTACGGGCGCGACACCCCTACACAGAACACGGTGATCAAAGACCGCGTTGTGTGTGCGCGAGGACCTTTGATCTGACGGGGATACCTCGATCGAGGCCCACCGTCGTTGTACCATTCTGGCAGAACACCAAGCTCGCGATGGGAGGTTCATGTCACGAAGCTAAAACCTCGACCGAGCTCTTAGCCTCGTTAAAGGTCGGAATACGCCTCCGACCGCCCGACCAGCTCTCCACGCGGTCAGGGACTATCAAGGTCGAGCAAATCCCAAAGCCTTATTACTTAGGCAAAAATAAAGTATAACAAATAATACATCACACACAAAACATACATCACACATGCAGACAAACAAAAGTACATTGAGCGGGCAAAAGCCCATTGTATAGGTGTTACATTCAAACATCAAAGAAAAACCCCTGGCACGCAGGCCGGGTACAAATATTACAATAAATCATAACGGCTCGCAGGCCGACCAAAACAAAGATAAAAGAAAAAGCCTATTCAGCTGCAGTCTCGTCGGGCTCCTCGTGCTCGTGTACTTCGTCCATCCTCATCGGCTGCACGATCTGACCATCCACCACCTCAGCGTCGGGGTCAATCCCTTCGGTGACGAGGTCGGGATTGAGGACCCGAAGCTGATCCACCGTATTCTTGAAGCCTATGCCCGCCACCACAAGATTGTCTTCCTCGGCTTCACGGAGCTTCACTATCAGCGCAGCCCGAGAAGTCAATAGCCTATCCTCTTCGGTTTCCTCCTCGGCAGGGCGGACAGCTTCCTCCAGCTCAGCGATCCTAGCTGCGAGACAACTCCTCTCCTCCTCGACACCTGCCAGACAATTCCGCTCCTCCTCAACGCCCGCCAGGCATTTTCGCTCCTCCTCGACACTCTTCAACTTTTCCTCCATTTTCTGTTGAAGCTCGAGCTGGGCCTAGTTCTGGCTTTTGCAGTCGGCCAGCTCCTTGCTCACCCTCTCCATCTCAGTCGAGATGGATTGAAAAATCTTCTGCAGCCTATTCAGGTCGCTGGCGGGGCACGCCTCGTCGTTCAGAGCCAAAGCGGCTGCGCAGACCCGCATCACGGCGGACACGTCATCCACCAACATCCTCCGCCGAGACACCTTGTCGACGCTGAAAATAGCCTGAGTTTCGGAGCCACCCATGCACAACGAATTATTCTCAGTAAAGAAGTTTGGCCTCGTGTGACAGGGCGGAAGCACAAATTTCACCGCAGGAGGACTATCGTGTTCGGTGAGGTCGACATCCACAGTTTCTGCAGTCCTCTGTCTCTTTGGAGAACCCGGGGGGCTGACGGAGTCACTTCCCTGGCGAGAGCTAGAAGAAACCCCGGGTGTCGGGGAGGGAATGAACATCTGCACCCGGAGCTGGTCGACCCGACTCTTGCCTCCTTTCTTCGAAGCACGGCTGGCTTTCAGCTTCTTGAAACACTCCTCAGCATTCGACATCTTATCTGCAAAGGAAACAAAGAGGTTAGCAATTCAAAAAGAAAGGTAAAAGGAAGGATATGTCGGGGAGATCATCCCCACCTAACAACTCGAGCGCTTCCTCGTCAGAAAATGTCTCGAGAAGAGCCCTAGTATTGATCACTCGGCGCCTCGTCAAGACCTGCCCGTCACCACCCAGAATGAAGTCCCCGTTTGGTGCCACGAAATTCGCCTTGTTAAAATCGTTAACGAACACCACTATTTGCTCGTAAGCCAAGCGATCCCCCTCGATGAGATGGCTAGGCCTGACGATATAGCTGTCCGTTCCCTTCTTGAAATGTTCTTCGGTCCAGAACAACGGAAACTTAGGCACGAGGGTCTCTTCTCGACGTCTGCCCACCTGTTTGACGACACGGGTGTACATGGTATTCACCGCCTCGTGTGTGACCGGCCTCACGAGGTAATATCGGTACTTGAAATTCCGCACGGAGTCCATATATGTGTGAAACAGGCTTGTCACCTGTTTGAAGGACACCCAACCGTGCCTACCGTCCCCGACCTGTCGCTGGAGGTGGAAGATGCGGAAAAACAAGGGCACAGTCGCCCCGATCTTCAGATACTTGCATACCAGCTCGAAGGCCCTAATAAATGCAAGAGAGTTGGGGTGGAGCTGAGAGGGGGCCAATTGCAGCCAGGTAAATACGGCCTGCTGGAAGTCGGTGAAAGGCAGGCGCCACCCCGCCTCGTCGAACATGAACTTGTAGACGGGGAACCGCATTCCGCTGTACGCCGAGCAGATCCAGTGGTGTGGTAGAGGCCTAAATACGTTCCATGACTTCAGGGAGCTGACAAAGCGGTGCTCGACAGTACAGAATATTCCTTCCTCCTCCAGGTCGACGAACTCGGACATCATGCTCAAGGCCTCTTCGCATGCCCAATCGTCGGGCGTCCTATCCCCGACGCTGGACGTCTCTGCCATGGGTGAACTTGGTCCGTCGTAAATATCCAATGACCCTACAGCCACTTGCAACGCGTCCATTTACCTGAAAAGTAGAAGGAAACGGTGAATTCGATGACCCATATCAAATCCACCCCTTCCACTGCTGATCAAGTGAAAGGACGAGGAGGGAACGTCGGGGAACTCGAACCCGCGACCGTCCTCGAGTCCGCGGGTGGACCCCCCGAGATAGTCAACCAAGGAACCCGAGACATTCTTCATGTCCTCGGGGTTTTCATCATTCGTCCCCAGGAGATTCAGTAAAAAGAACTGGGGGAACAAGTAAACTGTGAAATTCCGCCGTTTTTGCCGGATATTTCGTGATTTCTATAGGAACTTCATCAGTTCACTTTAAAAATCACCCTACAAATGCAAGCGAAAAAGGAAAAAGAGAAAGGGACTTACTTGAAATACGCTTTTCGGGTTTCTGGCACGGCGGTTGGCGGTGGAGAACGACGGAGTACGGCGGATGGTAGCGACGGAAGAACGGAGATTAAGGGAGAGAAACTCTGAAAGGAAAGGAGTAAAAAGTGCAAATGAAATGAGGTGAGACCTATTTATAGGATCCTCACGGAATTCGAAGGGTCTAGGCTACTGGAGTGCTCTACACTAGCCTAGCCGCCCTAGGCATTAATGGCGTCTGCCACGTGGCAGACATGTGACTGTTCGCTCCCCAACACGCGTCTCTCCTTTTGCCCCGACACTCAAGTCCCAACTTCTCGTATCCCCGACTCAACGGCCAGTGGACCCTAGCAAGTTGATTTTTTCTGCCCGGTGGACCGACCGCCCCTCGTTCAAAACCCCTTCCTCGACGGGGTACTTCCTCGACATGGGGCTGATCCCTAAGTCATTACTCTAACACCACAGAGCAACGACTTTGGGGGCTCCTGTTCTGGACTGGGCCGGGGACTACTTCTCAGTCGAGCAGGCCCAACCCACATTCCCTGGGATGGCCCAAAAAAGGCCTTTGGACCGACCAGCGTCGGGCACTTGCACCTCCTCTGAGGCGTCGGGTGCACGCAGGGCACTGAGCATCGGGCAAGACGCTAGGCCTCCCCCGGGATCATCCCTCCTCGACACTCAGGGTGCTCCTCTCCCGCGAGGAGCCTACCTTCCGCACATAAGGGTCCTCCCCCGCGAGGACACGTCTCTCCCCGACACGCAAGACTCCTCCCCGCGAGGACACGTTCTCATGTAACCGCCCACTCCTGATAGAATCGGTCTGCCCTAATTTCGGAGATTTAGGAACGGTTACCCCAGGGCGAAGACCACGTGCTGGTCTTCACTACGCCACGTAAGCCCTGGCAGTTACTTGGATTGGGCCTAACAATCCAGCCCAATGCATGTAACCGTTGGCCCCGCGCTGAGGGTTCTCTATAAATACCCTCTCACTTGAGAGGGTCAGGTTACATACTTTCTTACTCTCACTTCTGTACTTGCTTTTTCTCTGACAACCACCTTACTTGAGTGTCGGAGTGTCTTGCAGGTACTCCCCCCCACCGTCTTTCAACCTCACTAGAGCTAAAGTTCAACAGACGTGATTGGCCACCGGAAACTGTCTGATCCAGGTACGATCAGTTGGTTTTCATTATTTTTCTTCTTTCATTTAATGTTGAAATAAGAAACCTGAACTTTGAAGGTTGAGGCACTTGGGTTGTTTGTGATGAAAATCTACGAATGGTAGATGTTTGATTAAATGTTTGTGTATGCAATTGATAATACTAATATGAAAATACATTTGTTGCACTGAAGCTAGCAAGTCAACTAGCCTATAGTTGTCTTTTGTTGATTGTCTCAAGTGTAAAACACGAAATTACAAGATCCTTCTAAAATGGACACATTAAATTGATTTGAAATAGATGGATTACTAACTTTGTAACTCCATTTGTGTTTAAACATTGGTAGTGTTGTGTTATTTATTTTTGAAACTGCAATGTTTGAATACATAACTCAATCTATAATTATATTAATGTTTTTTCTTTTTTTCAGATGGTCGACAGATTGGATGATGCGACCATACAAACATAACTTGCCCCCTTTGATTATAACCTTCTTTATAAGGTAATCTGATGCCAGTAAAAATCCAATGACGTAACCCAAAGTTATTGAAGTGTTTTTTGAATAGTGTAAATATCGTTGAACATCTTTCCTTAATATTTTGCAGATGATGTTACTTCCTGAATCTGTTGTTCTACTAACTGTTTCATTATTGGAATGTGACAGATGTTACATTAGATCCTCTTCATTCCCTTAGAAAGGATCTTATAGGTATTACTGATATTAATTTTTTATTGACACATGATACATGATATGCTCTTGGTCCTGTTACTCCTGCAATCTAATATATCTATATGTGTTATATTTATCTTAACTATCTTAGGTGGTAGAAGCAGTGAGGTACCCAAAAATGTCTCTATTTAGAGCAAGTTTTCCCTAAAGGAAGTGATTGTATATCATTGTTACATGTTCCTGCAAATTGATGTTGCAACATAGCGTGAATTTTTTCATGCTGACCCATTATCCTTACCCATACAATTGACATATGAACCTTATTTGTGGTTACAGGAGCAGGAAATGGGCGTCTCTGCAGTGTTTTTGTAAATATAGTTTCCATCAGCATAAGGTCTTTGTTTTGATCTTTAACTTCTCACACAAGTTATACATCTATTCACAAAATCTCACTAAGACTTATGTCACTGAAGAATCTATAATAGTTCTATTATATTCTGGGCTATCCAAGTTTGTAAGTGCAATTCCCTTAATTTATTTTTAATTTCAACATATATTTGTTGCATGCACCTCAATATATATGAATTTGTATTTCAGTTTCGGTGATGGGATATGTTATTAATTGTTAACAAAATAGTATATACTATAATTGTTAATTTTATATGATTTGATTTATCTCTTAAGGCGTGGTCACTATAAGATGCTGGATAAAGGTTATGGATTAATAGGCCTTAAAATTGGTGTTTCTTGGACAATAGATAAGGTACATGTACTTTCTGCAACATAACATTATATTGTTTTAAATATCACATCTAATATCCCATGGTTTAATATAATTGTGTGTTTCTTAATTTTTACTTATATAGATAT
This sequence comes from Lathyrus tuberosus, assembly GCA_022829125.1. Taxonomy (NCBI): domain Eukaryota; kingdom Viridiplantae; phylum Streptophyta; class Magnoliopsida; order Fabales; family Fabaceae; genus Lathyrus; species Lathyrus tuberosus. The sequence continues at coordinate 2,717,182 of JALAZF010000153.1, forward strand.
GAAATATTCAAATTATATATATGCCTTTGAAATCTATTTACCACTTCTGATGTAAATAGGTTTTGGGCCCATAATAACAATAAACAATGTTTTGCTTCCCAATGCCCCATATTAAATAATAATTTATTTTAAAATAAATGATAAAACTTGACCATTGATATTCAATTACCAGCACTGGTTATTGAACTACCCAACCAATAATTACATCCCAAAAAAAACGTTTAGAATCTCAATGTAAACCATTATATAAACCTTTTCCTCTTAATTTTATCACACAACCAGCATCATTCAACAAGTTCAATGAATATTCAAGTTGTTTGCAAGCAAATACTGAGTTCGTACTCAATTGACACATATCATGTAATAATATTGACTTACACTCTGATTCATCAAAAAGTGAAGAATATTTACTATCTGCATGATCTTATTTCATTTAGGTGTTATTTATGCCTAATACTTAAATTGTAATATAATGGATCCTGAAGAATCAAATGTGGCTTAGGTTGCTGCTGGAATATGGAATCCTATAGTTGAAAACAAATAGGTTCACTATATTTTGCAAGTACTTCGTTCGTGTTTTTGATCATGAAGTTGTTTTCGTGGCAGAAGTTCTCTCGGTGATGTCGGCAACCGTGCTCTTTGTATGAGTTGTAATGAATTTTGAATTAAATTGTATTGTACCTTCTAAGAATAAAAATAAATTAGGCATCATATAACTTCATCATCAACAAAAATATTAAAACTGTTAATTAGATAATTAGTTATCATTGTCACAAACAACCTACAAAAACATATATCCGATTCAATCTTAAAGTCGATAAGCCAAATTTGCGTATCACTATCAAAGATAAATGGTAATATTTGCTTTGCCATGATTAGCATTTCTTAACCATATAACTCTAATAGCTCAATTTTATGTTAGTGCAAAACGGTCTCACTAATTATTTACTCTATTAAATCTATTTATTTACATTTGACAAGAGGGTAAACAAGTAAAAAACCTCATTAAAGTTTATGTGAAAAAATACTAGGAACCACATGAATATCTTTTTCTTTTACAAGCTTGACCGTGAATTTTGAAAACTTCAAACTCCAACTCAGCTGACATCATAATTATACATATGTTGCAACACAAAATCTTTTTCACTGAGGCAATCTTTATGTTTAGGTTTACTTTTCATAATATTACTTGTAGCAATAAAGTCAATATTTTAAAAGTCTTTTATTAGATAAACAAATGCAACAATAAGGTCAATATTTTAAAAGTCATTTATTAGGTAAATTTTAATGTACGAAACAAATACAATTGTAATCAACGGGTACAACTTTTTTTGATTCAAATGTTTTTATATACAAACAAAATACATATGTTATAAACAAGCACAAATTTAATTTCGAATAAATTTGTTAATATACGAAACAAATACTACTATATTCCACGGGCACAACTTTTTGTTTGATTTCAAATTTTATTATACAAAAAAATAATACATGTTTTAAACCGACATAATTTTAATTTTTATTCAATTTTTTTTAATATACCAAAAAAATACTATCGTTATAAACGAGCGCAACTTTAATTTTTATTCAATTTTTAAATCTACGAAACATAAAATTATGTTAATCAACGGGCACAATTTTTTGTTTGATTCAATTTTTTTTGCATACAAATAAAATACTTTTGTTTTAAACGACCACAACTTTAATTTTGAATCAATTTTTTAATTTACGAAACAAATACTACTGTAATCCACGGGAACAACTTTTGGTTTGATTTAAATTTTGTTATAAAAAAATTAATACATATGTCTTAAACGAACACAATTTTAATTTTGATCCAAATTTTTTAATATACAAAACAAATACTATTGTTATAAACGAGCGCAACTTTAATTTTGATTCAGTTTTTTAATCTACGAAACAAATACTATTGTAATCAACGGGCACAACTTTTTTTTTATTCTAATTTTTATATATACGGAAAAACTTTACTGTTCATTTTTTTTTGTTTAAATTGTGTCAAAACAAAATTAATATTTATATACGAGAAAAAATACACTGTTGATTAAAATATTTTTATATACACAAACAATTTCTATTATTATAAACGGGAACAACTATATTACTAATTCAAATTTTAATAATACAAATTTCTTGACAATGTCTTATATGTATCAATACAAAATTTAAATTTAAATTATATCTATTTTTATAATTTTATAATTTCTTTTTTCTATTTTATTAACAATTACGCGTCCATAATATAAAATCCTCGAACAGACATGCCCGTGCGACGCACAGGTTAGTTACTAGTTTTAAGTTAAAATGATACTGATAGTACAAATGTGCAGTATGGAATATTTTCGTTACTATCGTAGTTGGATGTACGATAGAACGTTACTAGGAAGACGCGGACTTACTCCAAATTTTGAGGAAGGACTTAAAGGGTTTATTACATGGACATTTGCTCAAGAATGTTGTCGAAGGGAAGGAGGAGTAAGATGTCCTTGTCTTAAATGTAAATGTATACCTATAATTAATGACCCAGAGGAAGTGGAACGTCATTTGAAAAGAAGGGGTTTCATTAAAAATTATTGGGTTTGGACATATAATGGAGAAGAACTGCCAAGTAATATACATGCAGAGACAACTAATACATATGCATCAAGCAGCTGATCAAATATGGAATTTGAGGAACAATTTAATTTGATCGATGATATGGTTGGAAATGCCTTTGGAGTAAATGTGACATATTATGAACCTCAAGATTTTGATGGGGAAGAGTTGCCGAATGAGGAAGCGCAAAGATTTTACCAATTGTTGAAAGACATGAATACGCCGTTGTTTGAGGGGTTGGTAGATTCAAAATTATCAATGTGTGTGAGATTATTGGCCGCAAAGTCAAATTAGAATGTTCCTGATCAGTGCTTGGAATACTTTGCAAAAATGATGTTGGATGCGACTCCTACGAAAGACAACTTGCCTACAAGTTATTATGATGCAAAGAGGTTGGTGTTGGGTTTAGAAGTATGAAAGATTGATTGTTGCATAAATGGATGCATGTTGTTTTATGACAATGAGTTTGGTACTAATGATGGGGCGCTGGAGGAATGTAAGTTTTGTTAGAGTCTGATATATCAAGTTCGTAGTAAAGCCATTAACCGTAAACAAAAACATGTAGCAGTGAAGTCCATGTTTTATTTGCTGATAATACCAAGGTTAAAAATATTGTTTACTTCAATGCACAATGCAAGTCAAATGACATGGCATCATACAAACAAAACAAGTTTAGACACTATGCAACATCCATTTGATGGTGAGGCATGAAAGCATTTTGATAGGGTACATTCTGATTTTGCTGCAAAACCTAGAAATGTCAGGCTCAGATTATGTTATGATGGTTTTACTCCATATGTCCAAGCGTCCGCAATTGCATATTCTTGTTGGCCAATTATCGTAACCCCTTACAACCTCCCTCCAGAGATGTGCATGACAAAACCATACATGTTTTTGACTTGCCTCATTCCAGGACCGTTAAGTCCTAAAGTCGTAATCGATGTGTATTTACAACCTTTAATAGATGATTTGAAGAGGTTGTGGATTGGAGAATGGACTTATGATATATCTCGCAACCAAAACTTTACTTTACGAGCTGCCTTGATGTGGACTATTAATGACTTTCCCGCATATGGCATGTTATCTGGTTGGGGTACGCACTGCAAAATGAGATGTCCGCATTGCATGGAATTTACAAAGGCTTTTACTTTGGAATTTGGGGGGAAAAGTTTGTGGTTCGACTTTCACCGCAGATTCCTACCACGAGACCATGTCTTTAGAAGAAACAAGACTGATTTCAAAAAAGATCTACGAGTGAAAGATTTGCCTCCTCCTCGATTGTCACCAGAGGAAATATGGAATCGAGTTTCTGAACTGCCAAAATTCACAGATTATGGTGAAGCATGCAGAATTCAAGGATATGGGGTCAAACACAATTGGACAAAAAGAAGTATATTTTGGGACCTCCCATATTGGAAAGATAATTTGTTGCGACATAATCTTGATGTTATGCATATTGAGAAGAAGTTTTCGATAATGTATTTAACACGGTGATGGATGTTCAAGGAAGAACAAAAGATAATGAGAAGGATAGAAGGGACATGGAAATTTTGTGTGATAGACAAGACTTGTAGTTGAAGCCTCGGCGAGACGAGAGGCGGAGACACGTGAGGCGGCTTTAAAGGCTGAAATGGAGGAGATGAAGAAGAGGCAATCCAACATGGAGGCACTGTAGCGAGCGATTTTCGTCGGTGACGCGACCACCTTATCGCTGGTTCTTCTCCTCACCGCAATGAGGAGGGATGGATGCTACTTTCTGATTTCTTATTTATCCCGTGAAGCTGGAAGGGAAAGGGAAGCTATCTAAAACTAACCTTGCACGTGAATGTTTAACTGAACAAACGCTTAAAAGAGATTGAGGGGTCCGGGGTCAGGTTATACAATGGGTAGTTGTCAATTACCCATCTTATATGTGGTTATCCACAGGATGTTAGCTTTAAGTTTCGCTTTGTAATTGATAGTGTTTATCTGTTGATGGGTTGGGAAAGTTTTTTTGGGAAGTATGAGTGAGTGAGTGAGTTTTTGTTGATGTTTGGGTGTTCCCGATATTTTTGGTAAGGTACTAGACATAAGTTTTGATTGATGTGTGAAGGTACTGAACCTAGAGTTTTTGATTAGTATGCTCGCTAAGATTTCACAATCTTATGCCTACGTATTCCCGTTTAAACGAAACAGGGAAATCAGAGAAATCGTAGTTCCTCATATTCTAAGGGAGGAAAAATATGTTTTGGTGTCTTGTTCAAAGCCCAAGATTGAAGCTAAAAGGTTTTAGAGAGAATTTGTCATCTCTAAAGAGGGATTGTTGATTTTTGTGTGCCTTGATCAAAGCACAAGGTTGATGCTAAAAGGTTAATTGACTTGGCTAGGGGATTTCTTTATACAAAGCCTAAGAGGAGGCTAGATAAGACCGACTCAACAAGAGAGTGTATATATTGGTGTCTTGTACAAGGCCCAAGATTGAGGCAAAAAAGAGACTGGCTCTTTGGGGGATATCATTATACAAAGCCTAAGAGGAGGCTAAAAAAGGGTTTTGACTCCATCGGGGAGGTTTATATGTGTCTTGTACAAAGCCCGAGATTGAGGCTGAAATGGGAAATTTAACTGACTCTGGTGAGGATATTTTTATGTGTCTTGTACAAAGCCCAAGATTGAGGCTGCAATGAGTTTGACTCTGTTTGGGAAATTGTTCCTCAAAGCCTAAACAAAGGCTGGGAGGAAATGACTCGGCTGGGGAAAATATTTGTCCCCGGTTTAAGAGATGGAGATTTATGTCTTGTATAAAGCCCAAGATTGAGGCTAAAGGGTTCTGACTCAACAAGAGAGTGTTTTTATCTGTCTTGTACAAAGCCCAGGATTATGGCTGAACAAGCTGGACAACTTGAGAGGAGGCTAGCTCATACTAGGGGGAATCTTTATACCAAGCTTTGAATAAAGATCGAATCAACAAGAGAGTATTTTTATCTGTCTTGTACAAAGCCCAAGATTGAGGCTAAGAGGGTTGACTCAACAAGAGGGTCTGAAAAGGTGATTGACTCAACAAGAGAGTCTGGAAGTTGATTGACTCAACAAGAGAGTGATTTGCTATCTCGTACAAAGCGCGAGATTGAGGCTAAAAGGGTATTGACTCAACAAGAGAGTCTACAAAGGTTAGCTCCACTGGGAAGAATCATTGTACAAAGCCCAAGAGGAGGCTGACTGTGTTGAGGAAATATCATTATACAAAGCCTAAGAGGAGGCTATCTTTTGCCGGGGATAATTGAGATCCCGAGGCAGGTCCAAGTGGAGAGTCAACTCTTGCTGAGGATTACAGAAGAGTTGAGGTATCAGATGCCTTGAGGTTCTGATTGGGATAAGCTGACCCTAGTTGGGGAACTCTCATGAGAGAGACTAGGTTTCTGCTGGAGATTGATCTAGAGTGACCGAGGTTCTTCCTATATTTGTAAGGAACTTGAGAATGTCTTTGAGACTCAAGGGGATTAGACTGTCCAAGTCTACTAGTGTGGGAGAGTTTTATCTTTTGTATGATTCCCAAGAGGAGGCACGGTCATTAAGGGATGAGAATCAACCCTAAAATGGCCAGAGTTTTGACACTGGAAAGACTGCTCTAGCAAAGGATGACTAAGTTCTGTCTTATACCTTTAAGAGGTTGTCTGGGTCCTTGTATTAAGCCCAAGAGAAGGCATGAGAACTTCTAAGAAGCTGAAGGGTCCTTGTACAAAGCCCAAGAGGAGGCGGGGATGCTTTTAGGAAGCCTGTGGGTCCCAAACCAAGAAAAGTTCAAAAAATTCTATTCATAGAGAATAGATCATTTAGTGAAAGTTCTGTGATTTGAAGAAACTCAAGAGATGCTATTCACAGAGAATAGATCAACTCCGGGGAGTAGAATTTCTTTGACAATTTCTAGGGGTGGCAGTCTGAGAAAAGGTTCACCGAGAATACTGCCTTTCTCTTTGTTCCATATTGTTTAACCCCAAGAGAAGGGAAAACTGTATCTGGAAATCCAATGGGGATCTAGTTTTGTTTGTATTTAAAGAGTGACCAACAGGGCTTTACCTAGTTCTAGACCTAGTTGCCAGGGGAAACTCTAAATAACTATACTAGTATATATACAGTTGATATATGACGAGTATTTTAAAAGGGTATGAAAGAAGACTAACCGTGCGCAACTTCCCACAATACAGTTATATATATATCAAAGCATGTAAAGGAAAGCCGTTAAAACTTACAGGCGAGCAAGCTTCCATGTTGTGTGGTTAGTTGTTCAAAGAAATTAAAGAAAGTTTTGATAACAACATATATATTGAATCTAAATCAAAAGGGAAATTCCTTTGAAAAGATTGTTGGGGCTTATACTCAAGGAGAGGCCCAAGGTTCTAACAGTGATTGCACCGTTGTTTTAAATCTCGTCTTGGGACTTATACAATGACTGGGGCCCAAAAAAGGTTTATTTACAAAAGGGTTGGGTCTTACAACTCACACTACTAAAAATTTGCTTTTAGTGACCGATTTAGTGACCGAAATATTTCGGTCACTGTGGCCACCGAATTAGCCACCAAAATTTGATATCCATGAGTAAATTTTTAGAGGTCACTAAATCGGTCACTAAATAAAAATTAGCCACCGATTTAGCGACCAAAAGTTTGTGACCAACTATTCGGTCTCGAAAAAATATTTTAATACAATATTTAATATATATAAAAAATTTAGAGACCAAAATTTTGGTCACTGATATTTTTTTTTTGTTTTTTTCTTTATTTTTTAATCCTCTTTAATATGTTACTATTTCTCTCCCAAATTTTTTTAAAGATTTTAATTCTTTTTTTAATAAAAGATTCTTCTTTTTATTATTTTAACAAATAAAACATATAGTTATATAAATAATTATGCTATTTTATTTTTATATATGCATAAAAAGTGAATTTTATTTTCATTATGCAATTTTTATATGTGCATAATGAAATTACATTAATAAAATCAAATTATATTTTCATTACATTCAATTAAATTAAATAATAATTAGTAATTTTCTAAATATTATTTAATTTTTTATATTTTTATATGTATATATATTTAAATATAGAGAATATAACAAATGATGTTAAGTGGTCTAGTATTAAGACATAATTGAAATAGCTGGAGGTAATGGGTTCGATTCCCAAGTCTGACATCCTTTTATTTTATTTTTTGAAAAAATAACACAAAAATTGATCACTAAATTCGGTCTCTAAATTCGGTCACAAAATCGGTCTCTAAATTTTGGTCACTAAATTCGTCGTAAAAGCTTAGCGAGTAGCACTTTTACAACCGAAAAAATGATGGTCTCTAAATTGGTCGCAAAACGCTATAGTGACCGATTTTAAAGCTTTTTCGGTCTCTAATTTAGTCACTAAAAGAAAGTTTTCTAGTAGTGTCAAGGAGAGGCCCAAAAGATTATTAAAAGAAAAGAAATGGGACTTACAACACGAGGGTAGGCCCAGTTGATTTTGTTAAAAAGGCGACGATCGCGCCGAACTTTTGAAAATATCAGGACTTATACAATACACTGAGGCCCAAAAAGATTTTATTTACAGAGAGGTGGGACTTACACTCTATCAAGAGGCCCAAAAGTATGTTTTTGTACAAGAGATAGGGCTTACAATTCAAGGAGAGGCCCAATTGTTTTTTATTTAAACTGGCGATTGCGCTGAGGTTTTTCTTTTAACGCAGAGGGACTTATACAATATCTGAGGCCCAAAAAGGTCACTAAATTCGGTATCTAAATTCGGTCTCTAAATTTCGATCACTAAATTCATCGTAAAAGCCTAGCGACTAGCACTTTTACAACCGAAAAAATGATGGTCTCTAAATTGGTCGCAAAACGCTATAGTGACCGATTTTTAAGCTTTTTTGGTCTCTAATTCGGTCACTAAAATCAAGTTTTCTAGTAGTGTCAAGGAGAGGCCCAAAAGATTATTAAAAGAGAAGAAATGGGACTTACAACACGAGGGTAGACCCAGTTGATTTTGTTAAAAAGGTGACGATCGCGCCGAACTTTTGAAAATATCGGGACTTATACAATACACTGAGGCCCAAAAAGATTTTATTTAGAGAGAGGTGGGACTTACACTCTATCAAGAGGCCCAAAAGTGTGTTTTTGTACAAGAGACGGGGCTTATAATTCAAGGAGAGGCCCAATTGTTTTTTATTTAAACTGGCGATTGCGCCGAGGTTTTTCTTTTAACGCAGAGGGACTTATACAATATCTGAGGCCCAAAAAGGTTTTGGTTAAAAGGGGATTGGGTCTTACACTCTATCAGAGGCCCAAAAGTTTGAAAATATTTGTTTAGGGTGATTAAGATAAAAAAACCCTAATTTTGCTAAAAATGGAATTAATTTTGTTTAAAAATTAATAAAAATTATTGAAAACATGTGAAAAATGAGTGGTGATCTTGGATCAATGTTTCAAAAATCATACTTTTATCCACAACATGATTGAAAATCATTTAAGTTTGGAAAATCAAGAAAGAAAAAATATTATAAATGTCAAAAACAAATAAAAATTAATTCTTTTGCAAAAATATTAAGTATATGAAATAAATAATATTTTTGGGAAATTTTTGTAAAATAAAATATTGTAACATTTTTGTGAATTATTAAAAAAAGAACCAACTCAAAATCATTAAAAATCAGAGAGAAATTAATTTTTGAATCAATTAAATAAAATCACAAAAATTCAAATATTTAAATATTTGAAAAAGGGCGCCAAGAACATCTTGGCCTTGCCCGCGTGCTCTGTTTTGCCCAGATTTGCATTTTCTCATCAATCTCACTGAATACTTGATGAAATCACACAATCCACATATCAATCTACTCGTTTTCACCTCAAGATCATGTCTATGGTCTTTAATTTCATTTATTTTAATCATGGCATAAGAAATCAAAGAGAAACCTCAAGAACCCTAGATTCTGCATGAAGGCTCAGAAATTTCACACACGATTCATACAAAGTAATTAATTGAGGGGAAACATTCCATACATGATTATGAACATATGGAAAAATTATTGTGCGAGGAAATATGCATGAATCATGAGATGACCAAGTTGAGGCTTACCTCTTGCAGCTGGTGATCGTGTTTTGAGTTATAGGTGTTACAGCTTGGTTCCAATGACGTGGACAGATTCCCTAGGTGCTATGGAGTGTGTCTGAATTCTTGGAGTGGATTGAATTGAGCTGGAACTTGATTTGGCACCTCAACTGTAAATCTGTCAAAGGCTTGTGCAGATGGTTGGTGATTTTGAGAATCTGGTGTTCTAGATATTGTTTAAGTGTTTGGATCACTTTTATATGATGTTTATGAGGTGTGTGTGTGATTGGTTTGGTTGAAATTGTTCTCAAACTCAAAACCTGATAGTGACTTGCTTTAGAAGGAAAATTTGGAGTAAAAGTGTGATTTTGAGAAAGGCAAGTGTTATAGGCCTTTGGTGTGCTTAAACTGATCAGAAATGAGGTCTATTTATAGTGTGTCAAGTTTGTTTTGCAAGGAATAGGGAATGACAACTGCAGCAGGCCTTTGGCCAATGTGGATCAAATGGAATCTCAAGTCTCCTCTAGCCATTGACTTGAGATTAGAGCACAGGCCTATGGTTCTCTAATTCAAGGATAAGGCTTGACTGAAGTGTTCATCTTTGCTCTGATACATGCCACCTTTAAGCACCCATTAAATGTTCCAAAATAAAATTAGAGTCTTGGCCTCCTTTAGGCTTTTTAGGTTTGGCATGCTACTTGTAGATTTTGGGACTTTGGAGGCTGAGGGATCAGTGCTTGTCCCTTGTTTGTTCCCCCTTAAGGTGTGCAGATGGATAACCATGCTTGTTGTTGCACAATTTGATCAAATCGAGCTATAATGCACAAATCTGTCTTGTAAGACAAATTGCATCAAGGCATATTACAGTCATCATAACTCTTAGCTCAGATGGAATTTGATGGAGTTCTTGGACATTTTGGAAAACTGATATATCCTATTTCAATATGATGTCCAACTTTGGTTTTGATCTAACCTGGATTACAATGAAAAATGCCTCTACTTTTGGGAAAAAATAAGGCAGATTCTGACTTAGTGAAAATTTCACTAAGTGTTGGAAAAATGTCACTTTTGTGTTTTCAGCCATTTTGGTCACTCCATAACTCAAAATCCATGAGGAATTGGAATGAGGTGTAGTTAACACTTTTAAAGTATGCCATGAGAGCTACAAACCAGCTTTGAACCATCCAAAATGGTTGCTTGGATCTCAAGTTATGATCCTTGGAAGTTGGTACCCTAGCCAATTTGTTCCATAACTTGGAAAAAATTCTAAGTTTTTATGGTTACCCCTTTTACAAGTTATCCCACTTTCTTTGATTTTTCTTGATGAATGATGATTCCAATCACACATTATCATTATTTTAGGATCAAGGAACCATAATTGTGAAAAATTCCAAAAAGTTAAACTTGACTTTTGTGTACAGTTGACTTTTTATCAGATGAATTCCAAACTATGCGATCCTTGGTAAAATCAAGTCTTTGACCTAAATCAAACCTAATGGATATGTTCCATAGGTGTTATAGGGTGTATTGAATCATGTCCCAAGGTTTGGGAGCATGTCCTGGTCAAAAGTCAAAGGTACAGTTGACTTTTTCCTCGAAACCCTAATTGTGGTCCTGATGAAATTGAAACTTGTAGATCAAGCTTCTTGGATCAATCCATTGTTGCAAATAGATAAATGTAGTGTATTGAGGACCCTCAAATCATGTCTTGAGGTCTTGGCTCATGTTTTGTCCCAAAAGTCAACTTAGGGGTGAATTAGGTCAAGAAACCCCTAATTCCTGATTTTTTTATGAATGCATCCCCTGAGGCTAAATTGACTTGATGATTGGGTCCATGAGGCCCCTTAGAGCATTTTGGGTTGTGCTTTGAAGCATTGGCTCATGCCCAGAGGAAGATTTTCATCTGGAGTCCCTGGTCGACCAAAACCCTAATTTGGTGACACCGGTGATCTTGAGGCTTTATCCACTTGGAATGCTACAACCTTGTGCTTGATTCTTGATGTGGGAGTCCTCTTGATCCTTTATGTGTGCTGGAGAGTTTAGACAAGTTGAAGATCATGTCATTTCTTGATTGATTCTTTGTCTAGGTGCTCTGAGAGGGCTTAGAACCCTAATGCTTGATTGCAGGGAATGTACAACAATTCTTGAGGAGATTGATGAGGCATAACGGTACATCCATATTGTGATGATGATTTGTTCAATGATGGGAAATCTTAGTGGTCAAAATTTGGGGTATGACAGGCACAAATGCCACAATTTTTTGCCTCACAAAATGCTGTCCAAGATGATGATGATGATGAAGATACTATATTTAGTAGTGACGATGAATAACTTTTTTTTGTTATTATTTATGTTTGTGACGTGAATATCACGTGATACTTTTTTTAATTATTTTTTATATTTGTGACGTGAATATCATGTGGTTAAATATTTTATATCTTTTAATAATTATACTTATTTAAAAAATTGAAATTTTTAATCGAAATTTAAATTTAATTTTTACATTTTATTATTTATTACTTTGTTTTAAATATTTATATTTAGGCAAAATACCCTTTTTGGTCCCTTAAGTTTACCTCGGGGTTCATTCTGGTCCCTTATCTTTAAAAAGTTCCAAAGTGGTCCTTTAATTGTTCAAAAAGGTCCACGTTAGTCCTTTCCGTCAATTTTCTTCAAACGGCGTCAACTTTTGCTTGGGTGGAATCTGACGTGGCACTTAGTCGTACGCGTGGCAAGTGACTTGGCACACATTCATCTTCAAGGTCATTAAAATTATGAAAAAACATTCCAAAATTATTGTCTAAGTCTGGATTCGAACCCGAGACTTCTTGCTTGCAAGTATTGACATCTTACCACTACACCACTTCACAATTAATGTTTACTGCTCTCATTAATATTACGAGGACTTGGTGGCATCATAGGTAGATGAGAGCCATTACCAGCGTAATCGTTGAGAGCATCTTTATAAGGACATGAAGTGAAGGCCCGACCGTGTCTTTGAATGGGTCTCCCACACTGTCAAGAAAAGTGCCATAAGAATACCAGACACTGTTGCAAACATCAGAAAAGAAGCAACAACTTTAGCTTCGAGTAAGGGCTGCCCTGTATAGTAGCCCAAAATTTGGAATAGAAAACCCGTAAATGATTAAGTAAACACAAAACAATTAGAGTACACACAAAACAATGCAACAAATTCATGGAAATATTTTTCAAATATACTAACAGTTTTCAAAAATGCAACAGAGCAATGCTACTATAAAATTTTCATAATCAGGTACAACTAACAACTGTACTTAGTTTATAGATCTTTTCAATGCCAAAACGAGTATGCAACTGCTTATTAATAATGTACTAGTGGAACAATTACAAGAAAATCATGAAGAATTCATAATCAGGAAATCAAACTACTTAAATAGAAAGACTTGGTGATGAGAAATATGGGAACTCTCCAAACTAGTTTTTTTTACTCGAGGAGTGTGAAGTAATATAGTATCTGCCATCTAGGCAGGGTATGCACAAAAAATGAGCAGAACACACGTACGAGTATTATGAAATACATGCTGAAACATTTTTAAAATCTCTGCCTCTGGAAATTCGAGACTAAAGTTATTTTGTCCGTGTCTTAAATAGTCACAACAAATACTCACTTTCACCTAATGAGATAATTATGGTATAGCCCAAAACTTGTATAAATGTTATCATTCTCCCACAAGTTTTACTAGTAATAATATGTATGCAAATGCAATTGGAAAACAGAAGTTAACTCACCAACTACAATAGGTGAAATGATTGCAAATAAAATTGGAAAACAGAAGTTTACTCACCAACTGCAATTGGAAAACAGAATTTCAATAACGTAATATTAATATATTAAAATGAGAGTAATAAACATTAATTGTGTAGTGGTGTAGTGTTAAAATGTCATTGCTTGCAAGTAAGATGTCTTGGTTTCGAATCTAGACTAAAACAATAATTTTAAAATGTTTTTTTTTTTTAACAATTTTAATGACCTTGAAGATGAATGTGTGCCAAGTCACTTCCCACGCGTACGACCAAGTGCCACGTCAGATGCCACCCAAGCAAAACTTGACGCCATTTGAAGAAAATGGACGGAAAGGACTAACGTGGACCGTTTTGAACAATTAAAGGACTACTTTGGAACTTTTTAAAGATAAGGGACCAGAATGAACCCCGAGGTAAACTTAAGGGACCAAAAAGGGTATTTTGCCTAATATTTATTAACTTTTTGTATTATTAAATACATTAGTGAAGTGATATTCACGTGAGTTGTAATACCCCGTATTTTAATTACTCTGGATAATATTAATTGTGATCAACTGAGTTCTAGTGTACTCTGAGAAATTATCTGTAAAGATAATTAGAGTAACGGTTGACCTCAGAGCAAATCCAATTAATATTATCTGACTCTGAGATATTTAAGTATTGGGACTTTAGATACTTTTTGGGCAATTAGTAGTACTACTAACTAATGATATTTTTCCTATATCATTTCCTTCCTCTCATTTTCCAAAGAAGGAGACATTTGGAGTAAGAGAAAGAAGGAGAAATGAAAGGAAAAGAGAAGGAAAACTTGGAAGAGAGAAAGATCAAGATCATCATCCATTCTTCATCAAATCATCTCATCTTCTTCATCATAATCTTCTATTCAAGGTGGGTTCTAGATAGATGCTTTAGTGTAGAATTTCTTGAGGTTTTATAGTTAGGTTGGATTTTGTGAGAAAATGAACAATTTTACAAATCAATGAAATCTAACGGTTAAAAATCGGTATAATCTATGTTGAATGATTATATTATGCATGTGAATATTTGTGATGCTTGTTGGTGCTGTTTGGGGAGGATTTGACTTGAGAAATATGAATTTTCCCCCTATGGAGCAAGAGAAAACGTAGCTGAGCATGGCTGTTCTGGTGCGGAGCGCTGGGCGGTGCTCACAGCGCCAGGCAGTTCAAGGCAAGCGCCCCTGCTTCGCCGGGAGGTGCTCAGAAGGCGCTGCATGTCACGCCCCTGTAACTTTCAAATGTTTAGAAGAGTTGTTACGCCCCTGCTTCGCCGGGCGAAGCAGAGGCGAAGGGGACGCCGCCGGGCGATGGAGGGAGCGCCGGGCGCTCCTGGGACTTTTCCAAATATTTCTTTTTCTTGTAAATTCTATAACTTTTAATCCGCTTATCCTATTTGAGTGTTCTTGATATCAATAGAAAGTTGTGGATATAATCTTTATGATAACGGTAAAAGATGTCGGTTTATTGCCTGATTAAATAAATCGGAGGGAACCATGAATTGGTATAATTTGTGGTATGTGGAAGTATATGTTTCCATGATGAGATTGATGACTATTTGCCTATGTTTTTATTGTTAAACATGTTTGAATATGTATGCATGTTAAAATACGAAATAGGTAGAGTGAGGAACATTACCATAAACAATGTCGAAAAGTGTGGAATGACATAGCGACAACGCTCGTGCATGAGAGGCTGAGGCGTGTGTCTAGTAATCATAACCGGTTTATCTTGCGGTGTAGTTTCATGAGACTCGAACTCCTCTTCTGAAACTTATGCACAATTACTTGGTAGGTTTGATTCCCTACGTGTAGTACGATTGGAACCTATGCTATGGGTAGAGACTTGTGATGGTTAACAGGCCATGAGAAGTGACGGTTCACGGTTAACAGGCCGATGATCCCGAATCCAATTCGTATGCCAAGTAACTACAAGGATCCATGACTCGGGTCGTCTTCTAGACGTAGAAGCGGACGGGAAAAGGGGATGCCTTGGTATGGTTATTGATTAGCGAGATTCTTGAGTTAACAGGCTCAGGATTTACCTTTGTATTGGTGTGAGTTAACAAGCTCACGAGTGTGGATCCATATATGGTGTGTGTGTACTCGAAGTCACTTCCCTTCCCTGTTGACTTGAGTTAGGATGTTAGAACCTTGTAAAGCCGAGAGGACTATAAGATAGCGAACTCACTGAGATTTGATGTATCTCACCCCACGTTGTTGTTTACATCACAGGTACTACAGGTTCGGCGAAGGGTAAGGACAAAGTGGTTTGACTTTTCCTTACGGATCGTAGCTTTTGAGATGGCATGGCTTCCGCTATGGCATTTTATTTTGAGATCATTTTATTGATCTAGTTCTTAGTGCATTTTGGGACATCTTGTATATGTTATGGGTCATACCCCAAATTTTGACCACTGATATTTCCCATCATTGTGCAAATCATCATCACAATATGGATGAACCATCATGCCTCATCAAATGCCTCAAGGGTTGTTGAGCATTCACTACAATCAAAATTAGGGTTTTAAGCCCTCTCAGAGCCTTAGACAAAGGATCAATCAAGGAATGACTTGATCTTCAACTTGTCTAGCCTCTAAAATATCCACAATGGATCAAAAGGACTCCCATTTCAAGGATTAAGCACAAGGCTGCTCCCTTCTAGGTGGATCAAGTCTCAAGATCGAAAGTGTCACCAAATTAGGGTTTTGGTCGACCAGGGCCTCCAGATGGAAATTTTTCATCTGGGCACAAGCCAATGATCCAAAACATAACCTAATATACTCCATGGAACCTCATGGACCCAATCATCAAGTCAATTTGATCTCAGGGGATGCATACATCAAAAATCAGGAATTAGGGTTTCTTGACCTAATTCACCCCTAAGCTGACTTTTAGGGAAAATCAAGAGCCAAGACCTCAAGAGAAGGTTTGAGGGTCTCTAATGAGCTATATTGATCCATTTGTAACAATGGATTAATCCAAGAAGCTTGAGCAACAAGTCTCAAATTCATCTGCACCACAATTAGGGTTTCGCGAGGAAAATCAACTGTAACTTTGACTTTTGACCAGGACATGCTCCCAAACCCTAAGACATGATTCAATATACCCTATGACACCCATGGAACATGTCCATCAAGTTTGATTTAGGTCCAGGACATGATTTCCTGAAGAATTGCACAGTTTGGAATTCATCTGATAAAAAGTCAACTGTGCACAAAAGTCAACTTTGACTTTTTGAGATTTTTCACCAAAATGGATTTTTAACCCTAAAATGATGTTAATGTATGATTTGAATCATCATTCATCAAGAAAAATCAAAGAAAGTGGGATAACTTGTAAAAGGGGTAACCATAAAAACTTAGAAAAATTTCTAAGTTATGGAAAAAGTGACACTAATGTGCCAACTTTGGAGGACCATAACTCCTAAACCACAAGGACATTGTTCCCCATTCAAAGCTTGATTTGTAGATCACATTTCCCTCTACAAAAGCTTCATACTGACCTATGTCCAAATTCCTCATGGATTTTGAGTTATGGAGTGATCAAAATCAAGAAAAGTCACTTTGTTCCAACACTTAGTGAAAATTTCACTAAGTCAGAATTTGCCTTTACTTTTTTTCCAAATGTAGGGGGATTTTTCACTTGGATTCAAAAGAGATCAAAACCAAACATGTTCAAACAGTTGTTATATCATGTAAGGGCTTTCATAAATGACCAAGAACATTACCAAATCAATTTGAGCCATGAGATATGACATTGGCAAGTTGCCTTGCTGAAATCTGCCAAGGCAAGGCAGATTTTTGCACTTTTGGTCGATTTGCCAAAATCAGCCAAATCCAAATGCTCCTATCCACTTGGACACCTCTGAGGATTGAATCTAAAGGGGACAATCACTGATCCAAACCTCCAAAGTCTTTGGAACAAGAAATAGCATGTTGAACCTAGAATTGCCAAAATAGGGACAAGACTCCAATTTTGGATTAGAGCATTCAATGGAAGCATCAAGGTGGCATGAACTGAGCTCTTAGCAACTGAATTCAGTCAAGACTTATCCAAGACCAAGGGGACCAGCAGCCTGTGCCCTAACCTCTAGTCAATGGCTAGAGGAGACTTGGATTTTCATTTGCCAACATTGGCCAAACCTACTCAGCAGTTGCCATTCACTATTCCTTGCAAAACAAACTTGCTCTACTATAAATAGAGCTCAATTGTGATCAGTTTAAGTACACCAAAGGCCTACAACACTTGCCTTTCTCAAAATTCACTTCTCACTCTCAAAAATGCCTTTCTTAGCAAGTCACTATCGGGTTTTTCATTAGAGAGCAATTCCACTCAAACCAATCACAATTTGTTTTCCATATGTTAAACAGTTTTGATCATTTTAATTGAATTTTTATTCAATTAAAACACATTTTGAAAACAAATTAGGGTTTTTGGATTAATTCAACCCTCATAAATCATTTTCAAAACTTTTTGGGCCTCTAATAGAGTGTAAGACCCAATCCTTTTGTTGACCAAATCATTTTTGGGCCTCAGTGAATTGTATAAGTCCCGATACCGTCAAAAACAAACGGCGCGATCGTCGCCTTTTCAAAACAAAAAAACCTTGGGCCTACCCTCGAGTAGTAAGACCCATTTCTTTTCTTAAAACTCACTTGGGCCTCTTAATAGAGTGTAAGACCCAAACCCCTTGTACAAACCATTTTGGGCCTCACTTATTGTATAAGTCCCTCTGTACAAGTAAACGGCGCGATCGTCGCCTTTTAAAAAATCAACTGGGCCTCTCCTTGAGCTATAAGACCCATTCAAAACTTTTGGGCCTCTATTAGATTGTAAGACCCAATCCCCTTTTAACCAAAACAATTTTGGGCCTCACTTATTGTATAAGTCCCTCTGCGTTAAAAGAAAACCTCGGCGCGATCGCCATTTTTAACGAAAAGTCATCTGGGCCTACCCTCGTGTTATAAGCCCCACTCTTTTTCTTTTAAAAACTTTTTGGGCCTCTTGAGAGATTGTAAGACCCATCCCTTTGTACAGAAAAATAATTTTTGGGCCTCAGTCACTTGTATAAGTCGCTCTGTACATATTCAAACAGTGCGTTCACTGATAAAACCCTGGGCCTCTCCTTGAGATGTAAGCCCCAAATCTTTCTTTTCAAAGCACTTTCTCCTTTGATTTTGAATATACTGTTGTTTTCAATCTATCTTTGTTTAACAACTAACCAAACAGCATGGAAGCTCTACAACCGAGTAAGTGTTTATACGCTTTCATTTACCGCTTTCATATACATATAACTGTATTGTGGGGCTGTTTCGCTGTAAGTCTTCTTTCATAAACTCATATCAACTGTGTAATAATAGTATAGATATTTAGAGTTTCTCCGGCAACTACGTCTAGAACTAGGTAAAGCTGTTTCGTTTATTCGTAGAAATAGACAGCTAGATCCCCAATAGGATCACCAGATACAGTCTTCTCTTCGGCTGTCCTCATTAGGAATTGTCAAGAAACTCTACTCCCAGAGATGAATGTATTCTCCGTGAATGGCATCTTTGAGTTTCTTCCAAATTCTCGAACTTTCCTAGCTTGATCTATTCCTCGTGAATGGCCTGTCTTGAATTTCTCGGGGTTTGGGGACCCACGGGCTTCTTAAAAGCATCAGCCTCCTCTTGGGCATCGTACAAGGACCCACAGGCTTCCTAAAAGCATCCCCGCCTTCTCTTGGGCTTAGTACAAGGACCCGTCGGCTTCCTAGAAGTATTCACAGCCTCCTCTTAGGCTTCGTATAATGATCTCTTCCTCTGGGAATGATAGCCTCCTCTTGGGCTTAGTACAAGGACCCGTCGGCTTCTTAAAAGCTTTCAGCCTCCTCTTGGGCTTCGTACAAATTATCCCGACGACCTCCTAGAGGTATAGGAACAGAACCTAGGCATCTTCATAGAACAGTCCTTTCAAAGAGTCTACTACTGTTTCTCAAAGCATAGTACAAAAGATGAAACTCTAGACACAGACAGTCTAATATCCTTGAGTCTCAAAGACATTCTCAAGTGACCCCTTCGTTAAATAGGAAAAAACCCGTAGACTCGGACAGTCTCAATACCCTTTGGATTTCCCGTTTCCTCAAAGATAGGGAATAACCCTGATCCTCGAATCAAAATCCCTGAGTGCAAACATTACTCATATAAGAACTGATTTTCTCTTTAAATCAGCATACTGGACCTGTCACTCAACTGAAACAGTCACCATAGCCTCCTCTCGGGCTTTGTATAATGATTTTCCCCAGCGGAGCTAACAATTTTAGCCTCCATCTCGGGCTTCGTACGAGATACCAGAGACTCCCTCGTTGAGTCAATCACCCCTTTCGCCTCCATCTCGGGCTTTGTACGAGATACAAGAACTCTCTTGTTGAGTCAAATAGCCTCCATCTCGGGCTTTATACGAGATACCAAAAGATTCTCTCGTTGAGTCAAAACCTTTTAGCCTCTCTCTCGGGCTTTGTACGAGACACATATTAGTCTCCTCTTAGGCTTTGTATAAGAAAACCACTGGTTGATCCAATCAACCTTTTAGCATCAAAGCTGTGCCTCATTCACAGTACACAAACATCAACAACTCATTCCCCTTCATCTAATTGCTGTAAGCGGCAAGCCTCTGGATCATCTACATCCATGCCACTGTCCCTCTTTTAGCATGAGAAATTCCTAAAGAAAGATAGCATTGCTCTACACTGAGTTAAAGTCTTCTCATTCAGGTTAAAAATCCCATATAAAGGAAATTATGGCATTGCCGGATTCACACATCCCAGTTAAAGTAATTCTCCTTTATAAACAGTTGTGACATACAACCCCCTCTTTAGAGATGACAAATTCTCTCTAAAGTCAACACCCTTTTAGCTTCATATCTTGGGCTTTGAACAAGATACAAATCACCTTTCGATTCACGTCTTGGGCTTTGAACAAGACACCAAAGCCCCATTTCCTCCCATAGAATAGGAGGAACTACGATCGCTCTGATTTCCCTGTTTCGGTAAACGGGAATACGTAGGCATAAGATTGAAAGAAAAAATCTTAGCGAGCACACTAAACAAAAACCTAAAATCCCATACTTTCATATACATCCGTCCTAACATCTCAACCGATAGCCTAAAACACCTCTTTTCGAAAAAATAACCAAGGAGAGACCCCGAATCTTTGTAGCATCTGTAAACCACCAGTTTTGACTGTTTAACCTCAGTATGCAAGCAGGGTTAGTTGGAGACATCTATTTCCCTTCCTTCATCAACTTTAATAGGATAAAAAATGAATCGAACTGTAGTACTAGAGCGATCGTGCTTCGTAACCACATCCAAAATATCACTCGCTACATTATGCCGTAGACTTTAGAACTTTGTATTTAGGGCATTTAATGTATATAATGTGTTAACTAGGAACTTATGGTATTTCAGTACCAAATACTTGGATTCATGTAAAATATATATTCTTTGATGTATGTTGTTATATATGGGTGTTACAGTTGGTATCAGAGCAGGCCGTATTCTCGACCTAGCCATGAAATAGTATAAGTATTTTCTTTCCGTTTCACATGTGCTGTGTCGCCATTGGTCTTACGTGTTATATTTATGGTATTGAGCCTGATCAACTTAATCCTATCTGTATGACATTTAGGAACATGGCTGATCGGCGCAGAAACAACCGTGGTAGACCGAGACCTACTCCAGCAGGGACAAATCCGCCAGGCGGCGAGGAGAATGCCCCTTTGTATCAATTTATGCAGCAGATGCAGCAACAGCAGAATCAGTTTGTACAACAAATGGTACATCAAATGGCTGGTGGTGTGCATCCTCCAGTGGTTGTTCCTGAAGCGGCAGGGGGAACCTTTAGGGATTTCATTCGTATAAATCCTCCGGAGTTTCAAGGAAGGTTAGATCCAGTAAAGGCTCATGAATGGATATCAGGTGTGGAGCGGATTTTCTTGATAGTTCAGTGCAATGAGGAAAATAAGGTTGTTTTCGCTTCTCACTTATTGAAGGGTCCTGCTATGAGGTGGTGGGAAAGTGCTTCATCCTTAATGACAATTCAAGAGGTACCGAAGGTATGGGAGCAGTTTAAGATAACTTTTATGGAGAAGTATTTTCCAAGTTCCTTAAGGTCTCAAAAGGAATTTGAGTTTCAGCAGTTGAGACAAGGCGACTTGACCGTGGCTTCTTATACGGAGAAATTTGAGACTATGGCTGCTTATTCTAGGCAGGATATGTATACTCCGGATGAGAGGTGGAAGATTGATCAGTTTATTTTTGGTTTGAGGGCCAAAATTTCGCATAGTGTGTCACAGAGGGAATTCACTAACTATGCTGAATTGTTACGACAGTGTTATGTGGCGGATCATAGCTTAAAGAAAGTGCAAGCAGAAGGAGAGTTGAGTAGGGTGAATCAAAGTGATCGTGGGAGATCGAATCAAAAATTTAGACCGAGACAACAAATGTTTAAAGGGAAACAAGTTCAGAGTTCCAGGACTAGTGCGCCTCCGGTATGCCGTACTTGTGGTAAGAATCATCATGGTAGGTGCAGTTTGGAAGGAATAAGGTGTTATCAGTGTAATAAGGTAGGCCATTTATCGAGGGATTGTCCTCAGAGGAGGAATCAGACACAAGGGAGGAATTCCGGCCTAGTGTATACCTTGGATGCAAGGAAAACAAAGGGTGACAACTCTTTAATTGCTGGTACGTGTTTTGTGAATGGAAATCCTTGCTTTGTTTTATTTTATTGTGGGGCTACACACTCTTTTGTATCGATGCAATGTGTAAAGCGGCTTGGGTTGCAAGCGGTTCCGTTGTCTCCACCCATGGTGGTTACTACTGCCATGGATGAGATGGTTGAAACACCTTTAATGTGTGAAAATTATGTTTTATCGGTGGATGGAAGGGTTTTCCAGATTGATTTGATTTGTTTACCGCTTAAGAAAGTGGATGTTGTTCTGGGAATGGATTGGCTTTCAACTAATTCGGTATTTATCGGTTGTGAGGAGAAACTAATCATTATTCCGTCCGTGGAGGCTACCCCGAAGGATGTGTTGACTACTATTTTAGAAGGTACGGTTGGAATGATAAATTTCTTGTTTGAGGAGGAAAAGTCGGTTCTTTTGGTCCTTACTAAAGAGGAGATTAACAACCTTCAGGTGTTGAATATTCCGGTAGTCTGTGAATTTCCCCAAGTTTTCCCCGAGGATATCACTTCTCTTCCTCCGGAGAGGGAAGTGGAATTCTCTATTGACCTGATACCGGGAACGGCTCCAATATCCATTTCTCCTTATCGGATGGCACCACTTGAATTGAGAGAGTTAAAGAATCAATTGGAAGAATTAATGGCTAAGCATTTTGTTCGACCAAGTCTTTCGCCCTGGGGAGCTCCAGTGTTATTGGTAAAGAAGAAGGATGGTGGAATGCGGTTGTGTATTGATTACCGTCAATTGAATAAGGTCACCATCAAGAATAAATACCCATTACCAAGGATAAACGATTTGTTAGATCAATTGAAAGGAGCCTGTGTGTTCTCGAAGATTGATTTACGGTCAGGTTATCATCAGATTCGTGTGAAGAGTTCGGATGTACCAAAGACTGCGTTTAGAACCCGTTATGGTCATTATGAGTTTTTGGTGATGCCTTTCGGTGTGACGAATGCTCCGGCAGTTTTCATGGATTATATGAATCAGATATTTCAACCTTACTTGGACCAATTTGTGGTGATTTTCATTGATGACATTCTTATATATTCTCGTGACCCTCAGGAGCACGGAGAACACCTAAGAATCGTTTTATCTATCTTACAAGAGAGACAACTTTTTGCTAAGTTATGTAAGTGTGAGTTTTGGATGTCGGAGGTCAATTTTCTTGGACATGTCATATCTCAGGGGGGTGTAGCGGTTGATCCATCAAAAGTTGAGGCAGTGATTAATTGGGAGAGGCCGAAGAATGTGTCTGAAGTTAGAAGCTTCTTGGGATTAGCAGGTTATTACAGAAGGTTTATCAAAGGCTTTTCTCAACTGGCTTTACCAATGACGAGACTTACTCGGAAGGATTGTTCGTACGAGTGAGATTCGGCTTGTGAGAGAAGTTTCATGAGTTTGAAGGAAAGATTGACGACCGCTCCTGTTTTGGTTATTCCTGATCTTAGCAAGTCATATGAGGTATATTGTGATGCATCGAAGATGGGTTTAGGAGGTGTGTTAATGCAAGACGGACATGTAGTGGCTTATGCTTCTCTACAGTTGAAAGTCCATGAAGAGAACTATCAAACGCATGATTTAGAATTGGCGGCAGTCGTGTTTACTTTGAAAGTGTGGCGTCACTATTTGTATGGTGTACGTTTTGAGATGTTTAGCGACCATAAGAGCTTAAAGTACCTCTTTGATCAGAAGGAATTGAATATGCGTCAAAGGAGGTGGCTAGAGTACTTGAAGGATTATGACTTGGAGCTAAAATACCATTCGGGTAAAGCAAATAAAGTGGCGGATGCATTGAGTAGGAAAGTGTTACATAATGCCGAATTGATGATGTTGGAGTATACCTTATTGGAAAATTTTTGAGATCTAAATCTCCAATTTGTTTGGACTCCAAATGGTGTAATCATGGGGAATTTGAATATCAATTCTACTCTTAAGGAAGAAATTCAACAAGAGCAAGGGTTAGATGAGAAGTTACAAGAAGTGTTAGTACAACCGGGATTTGTGCAAGCTACCGACGGAATTATTTTGTTTAACCAAAGAATTTGTGTTCCGGATAACACGGAGTTAAAAAGGAGGATTTTGGAAGAAGCGCATAAGGGTGCTTTTACTATACATCCGGGGTCTTCAAAGATGTATCAAGATTTAAAGAGGGACTATTGGTGGTCCGGGATGAAAAGGGATATTGCGGTGTATGTGTCAGAATGTGCGGTGTGCCAACAAGTGAAGATCGAACACTAAAGACCGGGTGGCTTGTTGCAACCATTAGAAATTCCAGTGTGGAAGTGGGATAGTATCTCGATGGATTTCTCAGTGGGATTACCCCGTGCCCAAGGTGGTTATGATTCGATTTGGGTAATTATGGATCGGTTAACGAAATCCGCGCATTTCTTAGCTGTGAAGACTACCTACAAGGCGAGTCATCTCGCAAAGTTGTTCATTTCAGAAATAATGAGATTGCATGGTATTCCCACTAGTATCGTTTCGGATAGAGATCCAAAGTTTACTTCGAGATTTTAGAGAGCTTTTCAACAAGCTATGGGAACGAAGTTGTGTTTGAGCACGTCGAATCATCCGCAAACGGATGGTCAGATGGAACAGACAATACAAACCATGAAAGATATGTTGAGAGCTTGTGTACTTGAAAGTGGAGGAAATTGGATAGAACTTTTGCCGTTGATTGAATTTTCGTACAATAATAGTTATCATGCAAGTATTGGTATGGCACCTTATGAGGCATTGTATGGGAGGAAGTGTAGGACACCGTTGTGTTGGGCAGAGGTTGGTGAAGATAGAATGTTGGGACTCGAGATTATTCACGAAACTACGGAGAAGATTAGGATGATCCGTGATAAGGTCAAACAAGCACAAGATCGTCAGAAGAGTTATGCGGATAACCGTAGGAGACCTTTAGAATTTTAAGAAGGCGATCACGTGTTTTTTAAAGTCACTCCGAGATTGCGGTTGAAAGGACCGTTTAACTCGTGGAAGTTAAGTCCGAGATACGTGGGACCGTATCAGATTTTGGAAAGAATTGGTGAAGTAGCTTACAGATTGGACTTACCGCCTTCTCTGTCAGAGATGCACGACGTTTTTCATGTGTCTCAGCTTCGAAAATTTGTCCCAGATCCTCTTCAGCCAATTTTACTGGATACAATTGAGATAGAAGCAGATTTAACGTTTGAGCCTCAACCGAGTCGTATCACAGGAAGAGAAACTAAGGTGTTAAGGAATAAGGAGATTCCTCGGATTAAGGTTCAGTGGGATGAGACGCATCCGGGAGATGCAACTTGGGAATTGGAATCGGAGATGCGGGAGGTCTATCCTCATCTTTTTAGGTAATTGTTTTAAATTCGTGGGAGAATTTCTATTTAAGGGGGGAGGATGTAATACCCCATATTTTAATTACTCTGGATAATATTAGTTGTGATCAACTAAGTTCCAGTGTACTCTGAGAAATTATCTGTAAAGATAATTAGAGTAACGGTTGACCTCAGAGCAAATCCAATTAATATTATCTGACTCTGAGATATTTAAGTATTGGGACTTTAGAGACTTTTTGGGCAATTAGTAGTACTACTAACTAATGATATTTTTCCTATATCATTTCCTTCCTCTCATTTTCCAAAGAAGGAGACATTTGGAGTAAGAGAAAGAAGGAGAAAGGAAAGGAAAAGAGAAGGAAAACTTGGAAGAGAGAAAGATCAAGATCATCATCCATTCTTCATCAAATCATCTCATCTTCTTCATCATCATCCTCTATTCAAGGTGCGTTATAGATAGATGCTTTAGTGTAGAATTTATTGAGGTTTTAGAGTTAGGTTGGATTTTGTGAGAAAATGAACAATTTAACAAATCAATGAAATATAATGGTTAAAAATCGGTATAATCTATGTTGAATGATTATATTATGCATGTGAATATTTATGATGCTTGTTGGTGCTGTTTGGGGAGGATTTGACTTGAGAAATATGAATTTTCCCCCTTTGGAGCAAGAGAAAACGTAGCTGAGCATGGCTGTTCTGGTGCGGAGCGCCGGGCGGTGCTCAGAGCGCCGGGCGGTTCAAGGCAAGCGCCCCTGCTTCGTCGGGCGGTGCTCAGAAGGCGTTGCATGTCACGCCCCTGTAACTTTCAAATGTTTAGAAGAGTTGTTACGCCCCTGCTTCGCCGGGCGAAGCAGAGGCGGAGGGGACGCCGTCGGGCGATGGAGGGAGCGTCGGGCGCTCCTGGGACTTTTCCAAATATTTCTTTTTCTTGTAAATTCTATAACTTTTAATCCGTTTATCCTATTTGAGTGTTCTTGATATTAATAGAAAGCTGTGGATATAATCTTTATGATAACGGTAAAAGATGTCGGTTTATTGCCCGATTAAATAAATCGGAGGGAACCGTGAATTGGTATAATTTGTGGTATGTGGAAGTATATGTTTCCATTATGAGATTGATGACTATTTTCCTATGTTCTTATTGTTAAACATGTTTGAATATGTATGCATGTTAAAATACGAAATAGGTAAAGTGAGGAACATTACCGTAAACAATGTCGAAAAGTGTGGAATGACATAGAGACAACGCTCGTGCATGAGAGGCCGAGGCGTGTGTCTAGTAATCATAACCGGTTTATCTTGCGGTGTAGTTTCATGAGACTCGAGCTCCTCCTCTAAAACGTATGCATAATTACTTGGTAGGTTTGATTCCCTACGTGTAGTACGATTGGAACCTATGCTATGGGTAGAGACTTGTGATGGTTAACAGGCCATGAGAAGTGACAGTTCACGGTTAACAGGCCGATGATCCTGAATCTAATTCGTATGCCAAGTAACTACAAGGATCCATGACTCGGGTCGTCTTCTAGACGTAGAAGCGGACAGGAAAAGGGGATGCCTTGGTATGGTTATTGATTAGCGAGATTCTTGAGTTAACAGGCTCAGGATTTACCTTTGTATTGGTGTGAGTTAACAGGCTCACGAGTGTGGATCCATATATGGTGTGTGTGTACTCGAAGTCACTTCCCTTCCCTGTTGACTTGAGTTAGGATGTTAGAACCTTGTAAAGCCGAGAGGACTATAAGATAGCGAACTCACTGAGATTTGATGTGTCTCCCCCCACGTTGTTGTTTACATCACAGGTACTACAGGTTCAGCGAAGGGTAAGGACAAAGTGGTTTGAATTTTCCTTACGGATCGTAGCTTTTGAGATGGCATGGCTTCCGCTATGGCGTTTTATTTTGAGATCATTGTATTGATCTAGTTCTTAGTGCATTTTGGGACATCTTGTATATGTTATGCCGTAGACTTTAGAACTGTGTATTTAGGGTATTTAATGTATATAATGTGTTAACTAGGAACTTATGGTATTTCAGTACCAAATACTTGGATTCATGTATAATATATATGTTTTGATGTATGTTGTTATATATGGGTGTTACATGAGTAAATTTAAAACAGGTTTGAGTTTTGTGACATGAAAACCATGTCACTAATTAGTGTCGTGGAAATCATGTCGGAACATTTTCAAACTGACAACCTGCCATTCTCAGCTGACACTCTACGTGTGTTGGAGGCAAGCATTTTCCCACGTGATTTTCACGTCACTAATTAGTGCGTAAAATTCACGTGGGAACTTTTCCAATTAATTTTGTTGTTTGCGACGTGAAATTCATGTCACTAATTAGTGACGTGAAAATCACGTGGGAAAAAGTTCCCACAGTTGCTCCTCTGACGTGTTCTGACCACGTTGCAAATGTTGCTTAGTGACGTGATTTTAAACTTAGTGACGTGAATATCACGTGGGAAATTGCAATATTTCTTGTAGTGTATGATGCGAAAATTAGTATTGAAGAACCAGAAATTTCTTCAATCAAATAAAATTTGTGTGTTTTTACAGAAAATTAAAAATCTGAGAAATTGAGTTTTCATGACATTAATTGTTGCATCGACTAAAATATCATGCAAATGTTTATTGTCCATTCACAACCAATTAAAAGTGAAATAAAGTGAGAAAATCAAGATAAAATAAAAGAAAGCAAGAATTAAAAGGTAAATCATGATATAAATTTTTCATGACTTTTTTCAAGAAATTTTTCTAAAACAGAATTTTAAAATAAAATCCAATTCAAAACTCACTAAAAAAAAGAAAGTATAGAAACAAAGATGGAATTATATTTTTTGAAGAAAAAATAAAGAAAAGTGAAGGAGGTGTGAAGTGGAGAAATAGTGGTGGTGGTAAGAAAATAAGGCGTACGGGCCAAGCCCATGGTTACTACATAATGTTGTTTTTTTTTTAAAACTACAAAAGTAAATAAAGAAAATCAGAAAAGAGAAAGGAAATGAAATTGTATCTTCTTCTTCTACATTTAGCCACGGTTACTATTCATTCACCATGCTTGCTATTCTCAAAACTCCACCAAATCGGAAGCGGCGGGACACAAAATTAGCACGGTTTCGATCAGAAATGAAAGCTCTACGCAATGGTATAATCGGTTTCAAGAATCGTTACCGACGGATACGACTCGAAATTACCGAAAAAGCTTCAATCTACCTTCAAAGTGGTGAGTAAGTAGCAAATGATCTTCCTTCTTCTTCTTCCACTGATTATGGCTTGAATTTCTTTAAAATGGAGAATGAATTGTTGTTGTTGATGTTGAATTGGAATTGCAAGAATTGTTGCGGTTTGTGGTGTTGTTGTTGAATTTTGGAGTTGAAACTTTGATGAAGGTTAATTGAAGTTGGTGATTGAATATTGAAGAAGTGATAGATTGGAATTGAAGAAACTAATTGAAGCTTGGTTGTGTTGATTTTTGCAGCATTTCTGAGGCTTTCCAAGCTTGAAAAATTGAATGAAAGGAGCGTGTATTTATAGATGAAATGGTGGATGAAGATGCTGCCGTTTTAAATCATTTTTCTGCATTTTGGTGATGGTTTTTTTCGCGTGAGGTGTGCTCACGGCTTGGATTGCGGATGGCTTGGAACATGGCGTGAATTTGGTAGAAGCTGGGAGTATACGGCTTGTGTTGGAAGTTGTAGACGGCTTGGAAATTTGGTTAGTGTGATTGGACTTGGTTGGCTCGCGTGATGGCTGGCTGGAAGAAAAGAAAAATAGTAGCAGCTTTTTTTTTCAAATTTTTCTTAATGGACTGAATGAACTTTTTATGATGGAACCTGTCCTATTTTTTTTGTATATATTTTTTAGTATATTGGTAATGGGCCTTGATGAAATTGAATCATGGATTTAGAAAAAAAAATTGGAAATAGAAATATGGATGATTATTTAGAGAAGAAAAGTTCATAGAAGAAATAAGTGGATATGATTTGACAAATGGATATGAAAAATAATTTGGACATTGGAAATGGTTATGTGAATTGAAAATTGAAGTGGGTATTAGAAAGTGGATAATGAAAGTGGGTTAGAAAAATTGTAATGGGCTTTGTAATTTTTGGACATGGAAATTGTTTTTAGAGTTGGATAATATTTTATGTAAAAAAATGGATTAATTGGATTGAAATGGAATTGGATAAATGGATTTTTGAATAATATGGATAATGGATTTAAGAAATTGATACAAATGTGGATTTAGAAAAATTAAAAGAGAAAAAGAATTGGTTTAGAGAAAGAAATGGTTTAATTGGATATTGGATAATGAAATTAGATAATTGGAAATGGATATAGAAAAATGGTTTAGAGAATGGATATGGAAAATTTGGTTTAGAAAATGGGTTATATAAAAAAAAATGGTTTAAATAGCAAAAAGTGGAATATGTGAAAAATGGTTAAAATGTGAATAGTGGTTTATAATGAAAAGTGGTTTATGAAGGGGTCATGGATAGCACGTCTTTTTTTTTAGCACAAAACCAAACTTGAATTTTTTCACAAGCCTTTGATACAATGCCACACAACAAGCCACAACTGAAACAACGGCCATCTAAATCTGACTTTCTGAACCCAAAACTCATATGAGCCACTGCTTGATAAACTGAAGAATCTCAATCACAAGACATCTTGCTTTTGAACAACCACGTGTGACTTGAAATTAGGCCCTCGTCTTTGACAAACCTGCACAATACACAGAGAGAGAAACAAGCAAACGGCAGCATATTTTTTTTTGGTATTTTTGGTTAGAGGTTAGATAAACAGAAGCAAGTAAGAAAGAGAAACACACAGGTGCTCAGGAGAAGCACAAACTGTGATCTTGCTTGTGGTTATGATATGCAAATGAGATGAGTGAAATCTTAGGGGTAAAAATTAGGGTCTTACACCTGCCCCTATTTAAGTTTCTTCAATCAGGAGATATGAAGGTTGAAAGCTTCGTCTCGACAAGATTGAAGATACTTAAATACAGAAATCCGAATTTTTTTAGCCATAAGATGTCACAAGATGATATGAATGCAAAGGATGAGACAGACTGCAGGGAAGCTTGAAACAAAGGTATAAGGTAAAATTGAGAGAGAAGACGCGAAGAGACACGCCGGGGAACACAAGCTATTTTTGGAGATCTGTCAAGGTGACAAGAAATATCCATCAATAGTTGGAAAGAGAGGGACAAGACCCTAGGAAGACAAGTAGTGACATCCAAGAATATCATTGGATAGAAACTACAAACGAGACAAAAGGGATATCGAAAGATGTCCAAGAATGGCATTGGACAGCAACAAGAAAGTTTCTGGTAAAAACAGCAGCGTCATCCAAGAATAGCATTGGATGGAGGTGAAAAACACTCTGTTGGGTAAGATATCCAAGAATGGCATTGGATAAAGGCACTGCAACATTCAAGAATGGCATTGAATGAGGCAACAACAAGCATCAGAGACATCTAAGAATAGCATTGGATTCAGCTGAGGAAAAGATATCCAAGAATGGCATTGGACTTAGCTGGGGAAAAGGTGTCCAAGAATGGCATTGGACTCGGTCGAGGAAATCATATCCAAGAATGACATTGGACAGAAGAAATCACAACATCCAAGAATGGCATTGAATGTAGTGAGAAAAGTTCTGGAAAATATATCAGAATTATCCAAGAATGGCATTGGATAAAAGGTTCACAATATCCAAGAATGGCATTGAATAAAGTGAGCAAGGACCTTCAGGAATGGCACTGAAAGGTAAAGATAAACTCATTCAGGAATGGCACTGAATGAACAGATACAACTTTCAGGAATGGCACTGAAAGGTAAAGGTAAATCATTTCATTCAAGAATGGCATTGAATGACAGTGAAAAAGACATCCAGGAATAGCACTGAATGCAAAGGAGAAAACTCATCCAGGAATGGCACTGAATGAACAGGTAAAACTTTCAGGAATGGCACTGAAAGTAAAGGTAAAAACTCATCCAGGAATGGCACTGAATGAACAGGTAAAACTTTCAGGAATGGCACTGAAAGATAAAGGTGAATCACTACATTCAAGAATGGCATTGAATGACAGTGAAAAAAGACATCCAGGAATAGCACTGAATGCAAAGGAGAAAACTCATCCAGGAATGGCACTGAATGAAGAAGTAAAACTTTCAGGAATGGCACTGAAAGTAAAGGTAAAAACTCATCCAGGAATGGCACTGAATGAACAGGTAAAACTTTCAGGAATGGCACTGAAAGATAAAGGTGAATCACTACATTCAAGAATGGCATTGAATGACAGTGAAAAAAGACATCCAGGAATAGCACTGAATGCAAAGGAGAAAACTCATCCAGGAATGACACTGAATGAAGAGGTAAAACTTTCAGGAATGGCACTGAAAGTAAAGGTAAAAACTCATCCAGGAATGGCACTGAATGAACAGGTAAAACTTTCAGGAATGGCACTGAAAGATATCCAAGCAGATCTGTTGGGGATTATAGAGGAGAGAAAATACTTCCAGGAATAGCACTGGGAGAAACAAGAGGAACAAGGTATCCAGGAATGGCACTGGAGATCAAAAGAGACAGACATCCAGGAATGGCACTGGAGTGAAAGAATACAAAGATCCAGGAAAGCAGGACGTCCAGGAATAGCACTGGGTGAAAAGACAGGTAAACGACAACATTCAGGAATGGCACTGAATGAAAAGGCAGGTAAAAGTTTTGGTAGGTGCCAAGTAAGTTGGACTTTGATCTCAAGGTGAGATGTTGAAAGCAACAGGACCTCGGAAAATGCATATGAGCGTGAAGCACACTTCGAGATATGAAAATGTTTCTATGCAATGATATGTAAATGATTTATGTATGCGATGCAGATGATAGAGACAACTGAGATAGACTCTTTTGTGAGGGAAGAATGGAACTCTGATTCCTCAACACCGGGAACACTGCCCACTCTGCTTGGATAGAAGATGTTGAACACATCTCCGTCACACTTGAATTATATCAGGCTGATGGTCTTTTTGAGGAAAGACTTCTTGAGGATTCTTGAAGAAGACTGCCCCAGATTGATTGAATGATGATGATAAACTGATCATAGCTTCAGTTTGTCTGCTGCAGGGGAAAAAATGAACTGATCATGGCTTCAATTCTTGAAATGATTGTTGAGAAGGCTAAACTCAGTATGGGTCCTGAAAGAGATCTTCTAGTTAACCAATTCTGAGAATAACTTGCACTGAGCAACAAATCTTGGATTGATTCACAACAGGATCTGGAAGTAATGTGCCCCTGATAGAATCACTGACCAAGTTTCTCAACTGTTTGAAAATTCCTTAATGAGGAAAGTCTGCCTGCAAATAAGATTATTCAAACAGACATGGTAATTTTAATGCAAAGCTCATGCAATTTTGAAATCAAAAATCATTTTTGGAATGATGTTATTGATGTAAAGCAAAATGAAACACTTGACAAAACACGGCGGTTAAGACATGCAAAGATGAAAGATAAAGCAAAGGTAAGACATCAAAGCAAATGATTGGCAACAAACATAGGAGTCAGTTTACGCAACCTTGCTGTAGTATGCTTTCAAAAGAAACCTGGCTTCAATTAGGTCTTTTGAATGTTGTAACGTGGTCTGGTTCACGGTTTTTGAAACAAAGGATATAGGCTCAAAGTTTATTGGTACCCAACCCATTCTTCGTGATGACCTCCAGTCCTATGCTCAGTTAATTCAAACTATGCATTCAAGTTCCAAGAGATTTTGGAATTGCAACACTGTTATGATGATGACTCAAAGGCTAAGGGATTTTTGAGATGGCAGTCACTCTTCCTTACAACATTTTGTTGTTTTTAATGAGGACCTTAGTCAACTTGTTTTGTCATTGAGGGTTTTGGTAACCTCTTGACTTTTCTTTTGTTATCCCTAACTTTTGCCTGAACTGTGTCATTTGCTTACAGTCAGCGGGATGCCCCAATTTTTGCCTAAGTTTCCTTCACAGGTTTTGACTTAGCGGGCTTTTCATTTGATTTTTTCATCATTTTTTTTTAAAGATAGTGACTGCCTGGCTTAATGATTAAGGTGAACCATCATTGGCTTTTGACTTGAAAGACATCTTCGACACTTCTTTGATGTGTGTGAAGGAAAACTTGTGATTGCAACCTTTATTGTAAGTGTTTTGCATGCACAGTCAAATTAACTGAGAACTACCCATCCCTAGGTTAAAATTGCAGGTTTTTTCGTACAGAAAGAAACTCCAACTTCTAGGCTCGAAGGGGTTGACAAAGGATTAACTTCCTTATTTCTCCAGTGTTTAGGAGTTGAAACAATGCCTGTACATCCTCAGCCAAGTTTTAATTGAAAGCATACAGTCCAACAATGTTAGGTATTTCGTTTTCATCATCCTCCCTCCAATCTTTGCATAAGCAAAAGCTGAACAGGAGATATATTTTTTGTGAAAAAGAAAGCATAAAGATGCACACAGTGAATATAAATGAATTTGAATCAAACATTGCATTGCTCATTTCATTGAAATTACCATGAAAGTACAAATAAAATTTGAAAGCAAACAGTCAATACAATCAAAGGAAAATGTAAACAGAAAGAAGCAAAGCCTAGTGACTAATCAGCAACAAGGATGAGCTGTCCTGTCTGAAACACTGGCTTTAGGAGATGATCCGTCTGAACTGACTCAAACTTCACTTGGCATGCTCTGGAAAAGGATTGTTGACAACATTGGGATTATTATCAAAAAAGTCCAGAATCTTTAAGTTCACCAACTCTTGTACTCTAGCTTTCAATGCAAAGCAACCTTCCAAGTTATGGCCTGCCCCACCTTGATGGAACTCACAGTGAAGATCAGCCCTATAGTCGGATGGGAGAGGATTTGGAGGAGGAGGTAGAGTCCTTGTTGTAATCAAACCTTTCTTTACAAGACATGGATACAGCTTAGTGTAGGACATCGGGATAGGATCAAAGTTAACCCTATTGCGATTCTGATTCTGTCTAGCAGGTTGACGAGGAGCTTGAGCTGGTTGAGCATTGACAACAGGAGCGACTGCAGCTACATATTGTTGTTGTCTGCGACGAGGTTTACCTTCAACTGAAACAGCATGGGTATCACCATCCTTTTTCTTTTGAAAATTCCCAGCATACTTTTTAGCACCACTAAAGGCTTCAGCATTAGCAATCCTCCCTTTCTTGATACCTTCTTCTAGTCTTTCTCCAATAGTGACTAGGTTAGCAAAACCAGATGATACACTGCTATTATCTTTTCCCAATAGAGTGGCTGAAGAGTGTCCATGAACAAACCAGTCAATTCTTTTTCAGCTAATGGTGGCTCCACTTGAGCAGCTAGCTCTCTCCATCGCTGAGCGTACTCTTTGAAGGATTCTTTTTCTTTCTGAGACATATTCTGCAATTGACGGCGGTCAGGTGCCATGTCCAAGTTGTACTTATATTGCTTTAAGAAAGCATCAGACAAGTCCATCCAACTTTGGATACGGTTCTTATCAAGTCCCATATACCATTTCATTGAAGCCCCACTCAAGCTGTCTTGGAAACAATGAATGAGCAGTTTGTCATCTTTTGCGTGAGCATCCATCTTGCGGCAGTACATCACTAAGTGAGTTCTGGGACAAGTGTGCCCCTGGTATTTCTCAAAATTAGGAGTCTTGAATTTTGGAGGAATAACCAAGTCGGAAACCAAGCACATGTCCATTGCGGCAGCATTAAAGACATCACTTCCTTCCACGGCTCTTATCCTTTTGTCAAGAGTTTGCCATTGCTCTCTGACTTCTTCAATGTATCCAGGTTCTCCCTGACTTTCAGATTGTGGACCAGCAGCATGGTACACGAAAGGATTCTCAGGAGCAGCTTGAGCAACAGAATGCACAACAGGCTGAGGTTCAGTGAACAAAGGAGCTGAAGATACTGGCGAGGCAAACACAGGAGTAGTTGCAAAGGGTGGTGAGTAATTCGGAGGTAACCCAAATTCTGGCCAAGTAGAAGCTGGTTGCTGAGTCAGTGGAGGGTCAACAGCAGCAGTTGAGGTTTCAATAACCACAGTCCTCTGAGGTGGTTCACCTCTAGCAATCAGAACTTGCAGCATTTCTGTGAGCTTGGTCATACCGGCCTTCAACTCATCAATTTCCATTCTGACTTCGGCATTATGTTGTTCTTGACTTTCCATTCTCAATCTGACAGCAGCTCTAGTTCCGTAGTTGTGTTGAGGAAACAGTTTGACGGCGAGTAGATAACTGGAGAAGGAGACAACCGAAATGAGTTTCTGAGACAACCTGGAAGAAATGCATATGTATGCTCATGGATGCAAGAGTGCATGGATGCAACAACCATAAACAAGATCACTCAAAGCAAACATGTTCAAAGGTTCGAGTCACGAGCATGAAGTCGAGGGTAA
The DNA here is from genome assembly GCA_022829125.1 of Lathyrus tuberosus. Lineage (NCBI taxonomy): Eukaryota > Viridiplantae > Streptophyta > Magnoliopsida > Fabales > Fabaceae > Lathyrus > Lathyrus tuberosus. The sequence continues at coordinate 2,753,124 of JALAZF010000153.1, forward strand.
GAACCAGTCCACAAAAGGTATGTGCTAAGGTTTGTCTTCATTATACCTGCAGAAAACAGCGGTTCTAACAGAGTGCCCAGGGTCCACAATTCACTATCAGACACACCAGCACACCGATTTGCTCGGAGGTTGGTAGTTATCCTCAAGAGAATCTAACCTGAGTGTGGCATCGCGTGACAGCTAAGTCAGATTTGCATCTTCATAGCTTCCGCGCCACGATCCTAAAATGGCTAGGATGAGTTAAAGGGTACTACGGTTCTCGGTGTTATAGGCTTCTATGGAAAAAGTAATGCCTTCTCGATTGCTCGATCGACATCAGTAATTCCAAAGAAGCAACCACCGAGTGGATGGATTCTCAAGTTCTTCTTTTTCAGGATTCGACTCCCTCAAAGTTCCCTTGACTATACCATCCTCCTATCTTAAAGTACACTCTGGTCCGGGTATAGGACCTATCTCACACAGAGGAACTCCAAAACAGAACAATCCTGTAACAAGCAAAATCAGACAAAAGGTAGTAAATAAATCGAAGTAGGCTAAACCCCTCAAGGAACCAGAGATCCCCAGCAGAGTCGCCACTTTTCTGTAGCGGCAAAATCGTGAGTGTAAGCTATTGATTAACTTAACTCGAAAAGCAAGAGTCGCCACCGCACTTTTATTTTATCCAAAAAAGGAAAGGAAAAAGAGCGAACAAAACCTACACAAGCTCTATAGCGAGAACAAGTGAAGAGAGTCCGAGTTCGGGGGGTTGGTTACGCAATGGGAAGGTATTAGCACCCAAAACGTCTATAGTACTTTATAGGAGCCCTTTGAAATATCTACCGCTTTTAGTCTGAAAAAGGTTTGCTTGAAAAGAGATTGAGGAGATGAGAAGAGAAATTGTTTTTAAGATTTTTGTGTTTGGAGAGACTTGTCGCCTCATGCCTACGTACCCACGATTATGAAAGATGTGATAGTTTGAAAACAAGAAGGTTTTGAAAAAGGGAGAAAGTTTTGAAAATTGAAGAATGGGGTAGAGAAGAAGAGACTATCCTAAAGCATAAAGTAAAAGCTAAGGAAGAGAATAGCCTAACCACACAAGTAAGCTTCCAAGTCTTCGAACCATAATTCCAAAGCAAAGGGAGGAATGTCCTAAGTTCTAAGTCCAAGGTTCCAAGAATTGCATTGGATGTCCAAGGTCTAAGTTCAAAGCTCCATGTCCATTTGCATAGGATAGTAACCATAGTCCAAGATTAGAAGCACAAGTTTTTTAGAGGTTTTAGCCTTTATTAATGTTTTAGGTCCGAGCGGACAAAAATGAAAAAGGCATAAGCATAAACATATGTCCAACGGACAAAGGAAAAAAATGCGGAAGCATAAACATATGTCCAACGGACAAAGGAAAAATTGCGGAAACATAAACATGAAATGAAATGATAAAATGAAGCATAAAAGTAAAAGAGATAGGGTGCGAGAAGTAATTGTAAAGAAGTTAGTACAAGAGTAATGTTAGTAAGTTAGTGATTAGTAGTTAAAGTTAGTGATCAATTATAATTGGATACTTGCACTTAGGTCAAGATTAATGAGAACTCATTAGAGGATTGATAAGACCAAAGCCTCCTAACAACAAGTTCCATAAGTTTTGAACCAAAAGACAAATATCAACTATTTTTGATATTTTATTCCGAGGCGGGACAAATTTTGGTCTATGTTAAGCGCACGCCGAGTAATTTGTTCGAGCAATTACCCTACGAATGAGGCCGGCCATGAAATGTATGTGTTAATGCACGCGAGATAAACGATATAGGGATCGTTATCCTAAAGCGGTGCCACACGAAAAGAAAAGGTGGAAATGATCTCGTCTCGATCGAAATTCCATAAAGAAATTTCACGATCACTTCGACTTTCATCGATCAAAAAAGAAAATAGATGAAGAAAAGTGGATCTATAAGTTATGATCCACACAACCAATTAAAAGTGAAATAAAGTGAGAAAATCAAGATAAAATAAAAGAAAGCAAGAATTAAAAGGTAAATCATGATATAAATTTTTCATGACTATTTTCAAGAAATTTTTCTAAAACAGAATTTTAAAATAAAATCCAATTCAAAACTCACTAAAAAAAAGAAAGTATAGAAACAAAGATGGAATTATATTTTTTGAAGAAAAAATAAAGAAAAGTGAAGGAGGTGTGAAGTGGAGAAATAGTGGTGGTGGTAAGAAAATAAGGCGTACGGGCCAAGCCCATGGTTACTACATAATGTTGTTTTTTTTTTAAAAACTACAAAAGTAAATAAAGAAAATCAGAAAAGAGAAAGGAAATGAAATTGTATCTTCTTCTTCTACATTTAGCCACGGTTACTATTCATTCACCATGCTTGCTATTCTCAAAACTCCACCAAATCGGAAGCGGCGGGACACAAAATTAGCACGGTTTCGATCAGAAATGAAAGCTCTACGCAATGGTATAATCGGTTTCAAGAATCGTTACCGACGGATACGGCTCGAAATTACCGAAAAAGCTTCAATCTACCTTCAAAGTGGTGAGTAAGTAGCAAATGATCTTCCTCCTTCTTCTTCCACTGATTATGGCTTGAATTTCTTTAAAATGGAGAATGAATTGTTGTTGTTGATGTTGAATTGGAATTGCAAGAATTGTTGCGGTTTGTGGTGTTGTTGTTGAATTTTGGAGTTGAAACTTTGATGAAGGTTAATTGAAGTTGGTGATTGAATATTGAAGAAGTGATAGATTGGAATTGAAGAAACTAATTGAAGTTTGGTTGTGTTGATTTTTGCAGCATTTCTGAGGCTTTCCAAGCTTGAAAAATTGAATGAAAGGAGCGTGTATTTATAGATGAAATGGTGGATGAAGATGCTGCCGTTTTAAATCATTTTTCTGCGTTTTGGTGATGGTTTTTTTCGCGTGAGGTGTGCTCACGGCTTGGATTGCGAATGGCTTGGAACATGGCGTGAATTTGGTAGAAGCTGGGAGTATACGGCTTGTGTTGGAAGTTGTAGACGGCTTGGAAATTTGGTTAGTGTGATTGGACTTGGTTGGCTCGCGTGATGGCTGGCTGGAAGAAAAGAAAAATAGTAGCAGCTTTTTTTTTCAAATTTTTCTTAATGGACTGAATGAACTTTTTATGATGGAACCTGTCCTATTTTTTTTGTATATATTTTTTAGTATAATGGTAATGGGCCTTGATGAAATTGAATCATGGATTTAGAAAAAAAAATTGGAAATAGAAATATGGATGATTATTTAGAGAAGAAAAATTCATAGAAGAAATAAGTGGATATGATTTGACAAATGGATATGAAAAATAATTTGGACATTGGAAATGGTTATGTGAATTGAAAATTGAAGTGGGTATTAGAAAGTGGATAATGAAAGTGGGTTAGAAAAATTGTAATGGGCTTTGTAATTTTTGGACATGGAAATTGTTTTTAGAGTTGGATAATATTTTATGTAAAAAATGGATTAATTGGATTGAAATGGAATTGGATAAATGGATTTTTGAATAATATGGATAATGGATTTAAGAAATTGATACAAATGTGGATTTAGAAAAATTAAAAGAGAAAAAGAATTGGTTTAGAGAAAGAAATGGTTTAATTGGATATTGGATAATGAAATTGGATAATTGGAAATGGATATAGAAAAATGGTTTAGAGAATGGATATGGAAAATTTGGTTTAGAAAATGGGTTATATAAAAAAAAATGGTTTAAATAGCAAAAAGTGGAATATGTGAAAAATGGTTAAAATGTGAATAGTGGTTTATAATGAAAAGTGGTTTATGAAGGGGTCATGGATAGCACGTCTTTTTTTTTAGCACAAAACCAAACTTGAATTTTTTCACAAGCCTTTGATACAATGCCACACAACAAGCCACAACTGAAACAACGGCCATCTAAATCTGACTTTCTTAACCCAAAACTCATATGAGCCACTGCTTGATAAACTGAAGAATCTCAATCACAAGACATCTTGCTTTTGAACAACCACATGTGACTTGAAATTAGGCCCTCGTCTTTGACAAACCTGCACAATACACAGAGAGAGAAACAAGCAAACGGCAGCATATTTTTTTTTGGTATTTTTGGTTAGAGGTTAGATAAACAGAAGCAAGTAAGAAAGAGAAACACACAGGTGCTCAGGAGAAGCACAAACTGTGATCTTGCTTGTGGTTATGATATGCAAATGAGATGAGTGAAATCTTAGGGGTAAAAATTAGGGTCTTACACCTGCACACTAGAAAACCTTCTACAAAACCATCTGCAAAACCAGTAAAACAACTACTACACTACTCTCCCCCTTTTTAGCCACAATTGGACAAACACCCTCAGAAGCACGGCACAACAGAAAACCAGCAAAAGCACAAAACACAATTTTCAAAAAAAATTGCACAAGACACAAGGAAAAATACACCACCTCCAACAACTACATCTTTGACTGGCCAGGCAATACAAACAAGGTTCTCCTTTGATATAAAAATAGCTACACCTTACTGCTACAAACACTTTTCTGAAATCCACACTCCTTCTATCAACAATGTCCACAGGAATGTTCACAATAAACTCCTTGACTAGCATATCATAACATTTGGAAAAACCAGATACAGTTTTCATCAGCCCAACAAACTTAATCATCTCAATAACTTCCTTAATCTCAAGGGCATCTTTACCAAGTTCTCTTTCCAGGGCAAGCCTTCTCTGATAAACATATTTCCATTTTTTCACACTCTCCACAGAATGAAAGGAGATATTATCTAGTGGAGCCTCGGGAACTTTATCAGAAGATCTATTCACAACTGACTTCTTCACATGAGTGATGTCATGGACATTATCCTCAACATCACAATCAGAATCAGACTCAGTCCTGATTTTCCTCCTTTTAGAGGGAGTTGACACTTTACTCTAAGATCTTGGAGGACCTACAATTGTAGTCCTTTTCTTACTACTGACCACTTTCTCTTTTGGAGATGTGTCCACAGATTTTCCTATTCTAGCCTTCAACCTCTTTGCTATACCCAGATGCACATTAGCAATCAGCTCATTGTCAGATGGATCATCAATATTCACAATTTTCTCAGCAGTAGATGTTCCAACATCAGGTTCAACATCCTTTCCTGCATCCTCCAGAACAGAGGTAGCCAGCTTTTGAAGTTTATCTTCTGAACCATTTTTATCAGAACCAGATGTCCCAGTTTGATGTCTACTTTCTTGGTTAGCCTCAGAAGTATCAGAGGCAGAAATTTGTGCAAGTGGCATAGAGATCCCAACAACGACAAACCCTTCATCCAGAACCCTAGAGACAATCCTATCCACACTTCTATCAACAGAGAAGACTTCTTCCTTTCCTTGATCCTCTTGAGACAGAGGAATAGTGATTCCAGTAATCCTGTTGTCTCCATACAAGAGACCAGTAACTATGCTACGAACAGAGCTATCATCATACTTTTTATTCTCAGAGGAATCAGAAGAGTTACCTGCAGGAGTGCGGTTGGAGCTTCTTGCATGCAGCTTTCTGGGTTTAGTCTTCTTAGCTTCAGGTGGGGAAATCATAGAAAGAGGAGCAACATCAAGAAACGCATCAGTATGAACATCTTCAGAGGAAACCCTAGGATTCGTAGGAGTTTGTTCAGAAACATGCTTGGACGAAGATGAGGAGCGTTGTTGAGACATTGTAGAAATCTTGCAAAGGATAGAGTTTGGAGCAAAAAAGTTTCTTTCTCTAAGAAGGAAGGTGAACGAACAGGGCAAATAAGGTGCAATACATATGTTGCTTGTGGGAGCAATATGTTGAAATGATTGCCTATGATAGGGGGGCTTCTTTTTGAAAAGGAAATTAATGATATTTCCATAAAGCATTAAATGACCCTTAAAAATTAAAAAGATTTTCCCACACGCCTTTAATTGCTATAAGTCTACACATAGTCCCAATTTTCTTCTTAAGAGTTCAAACTGACTTGCATCCATCCCCTCTGTTAAATTGTCAGCCAATTTTCTTTCAGTGCTAACATGTTTCATAGTAACCACATAATCTTCCACTAGACTTCTGATCAATGTGCTCAGGATGTCATAGTGTAATGTCATGACATCTTGCTTGACATTGTACTTAGTCAGCATCCAAAACTTCTTAAGAATTTTCTTGCCATATCTACTCTGAGATAAGAGAGTAAAACCATCCATCTGTTTAAGACAATAAGTTAACTTATCACCCAGGAACATCTCAGGTTCTGACTGCTTTTGCTGAACATAATGTTTAATCATCTCCTCATCACTTCTAGATTCCCTTAGGTCCAAGTGAGATAGTTCCAATGCTTTTGAAGTAGTGAGATGTTGAGACTTCTGGTGTAACATCTTACTCTTAGTTTGCTTCCCACAAGCTCTTCCTTCTTCCAACTTTAGCTTAGGTATTCCTCTGACATCTCCCAAGGAGGTGATCCTTTTCATTTCTTGTTGATGACACAGTTTACCTTTATCATCTTGAGAAACCCACAAGTAGCAATTGTCTTGAGATCTGACTCCCCTCATGGTTACTTCACCCTTTTCATTAGTAACCAAACATTCAGAGTTTGTGAAGTTGACCTTGAACCCTTGATCACACAGTTGACTGATGCTTATCAAGTTTGCAGTCAACCCTTTCACAAGCACCACACTATCAAGATTAGGAACTCCTGAACAGTTCAATTTTCCAACCCTCTTGATTTCACCCTTGGCTCCATCACCAAAATTCATATAACTAGAGGAGTAAGAATTAATGTCATCTAACAGTTCTTCAATACCTGTCATGTGTCTAGAACATCCACTATCAAAATACCAGTCTTCTTTGGTATCACCTCTGAGAGACATGTGAGCTAACAAACTGGTAGCAGCAGCCTTGGGACCCCATTATTTCACATTTGTAGGCCCGTTCTGATATTGTCTAGGTTGAGGATCAGGCTTAGGATATCCATGCAGTCTGAAGCAAAAAGGTTTTATGTGACCAAACCTTCCACAGTAATGACATCTCCATCTTTGAAACCTTCCTCTGAAGTGATTTGGATGTCTTCGCCCATGATGTTGAGGTTTTCTTCCTCCATGATGTTGTGGCAGCTGATGAGACATAAACTGCTTAGGCTCAAGAACATGAACTTTCCCATAATGTTGAGACATCGAATAGGACATGTTATGTTTAGGTCCAGAGGAACTAGCATATGCAGAGGATTTCTTCTCACCAAAAAATCCTAACCCAGTCATATCACTTGCCACTTTTCCACTCTGAAGAATTTCATCCAATGTGTCAGTGCCTCTATTCAACATTCTGAGAGATTTGGACATTTGATCAAGTTTGCATTTCAGCAAACTGACTTCATTTTCCAGTTCAGCCTTGTCAGCCTTTAGTTGGATTATGAGTTCCTTTTGCTTCTCCCCTTATTGACACACTTCTTCACTTCTGATACATAGGTCTTGGTAGGAAACTGCAAGTTCTTCAAAAGTTAATTCCTCATCACTTGAATCTCCATCAGAAACACATCTTCCTGTCAAGGCAGTCACATGTTTGGCAGATTCTTTCTCAATTTCACTTCCTGAATCCTCATCAGACCAGGAAACAGCTAGATTCTTCTTTTGTTTCTTGAGATAAGTAGCACATTCAGTTCTAATGTGACCAAATCCCTCACATTCATGGCACTGAACTCCTTTCCCTTTAGAGGAATTCTCTTCAGACCTAGTTCTTCTACCATCACCACTAGACTTGCTGATGTCAGATGAGTTGTTCTTGACATTATATCTAGTCTTTATGTTCATCCTCTTCATCACTTTGTTGAACTGTCTTCCTAGTAGAACCATATCAGTAGATAAACTTTCATTTATTTCCTGATCACATTCCTCTCCATTTTCAGAGTTTGAGACAAAGGCTATACTTTTGGATTTCTTTTCAGATATGTCACTTATTCCTACTTCAAATGTTTGAAGAGATCCAATAAGTTCATCCACCCTCATTTTGCTGATATCTTGAGCTTCTTCTATGGCAGTCACCTTCATAGCAAATCTCTTGGGAAGAGACCTAAGTATCTTTCTCACCAGCTTTTCATCAGACATCTTTTCACCAAGGCCACTTGAAGCATTGGCTATTTCAAGAACATTCATATGGAAGTCATGTATGCTTTCATCTTCCTTCATCTTTAACTCTTCAAATTTGGAAGTCAGTAGCTGAAGTCTTGACATCTTGACTTTAGAGGTACCTTCATGAGTAGTCTTGAGTATGTCCCAAGCATCTTTAGCAACTTCATAATTATTCACCAATCTGAATATATTTCTGTCAATTCCATTGAACAAAGCATTCAATGCTCTAGAATTTCCAAGAGCCAATTCATCCTCCTCCTTAGTCCATTCTTCCTCAGGTTTCAGTTCAGATGTAGCTATTCCATCTTTCCCAACAATGACAGGATGTTTCCATCCTTTTATGACAACTTTCCAAGCCCTACTATCCAAAGATTTCAAGAAGGCCACCATGCATGGTTTCCAATAATCATAGTTAGATCCATCCAAAATGGGTGGTCTGTTCACAAATCCTCCTTCCTTGTCCATAGTACCAGAAAGAAACTTCCCTAGATCTCACCTAGAAACAGAACAGGGTGTCTGCTCTAATGCCAATTGAAATTCTGGCAACAGATATGAGATGTCGAATGCGATGTCACGACACTTATATCTGAACAATAATGAACAAGGTAAATATTGCAGTAAACAACAGTAAAGAACACAATCAATTGATAACCCAGTTCAGTGTAAACACACCTACATCTGGGGGCTACCAAGCTAGGAAGGAAGTCCACTATTAGTAGTATCAATTCATAGACTCTACAGCCAACACACCAGTTGACAATCTACTCACTTAATCACTACCCAATGACACTTCTATCTAAGACACTCTCAGATATGAGACACCTCTCACTCCCCCTCAATCACAGCAGTGATAACAACTTACAATAATGAAAGTAGAAGACACACTTCAAAGACACACCTTGGTTTTGCTTAAGAGCTTCAACCAAGAACAATACACTCGTGCTTAAAAGCTTTGAGTGGACAAATTACAACTCAACTAAATCTGTCCAATTCAAACATCAAAACAGATGAATGAATGGCTCACAAAAACAAACACAAAACACAAACCCTATAACTTGAACACAGCTCTCACACTCCTTATTCTCCACGAGCAGCAGTTAGGGTTGATCATCTATAAATAGCAATACATTCCTTGGGCTTGGGCAATTGCAGATCCTTGATTTAATTTCCAATAAAAGCAAATTAATCTCCAAATCTTTATGCATGAAAATAGCAACTCCCTATTCTTCATAAACAGATTGCCTCCAAAAATAACACTCCAATATATTACCACTTCAGTAAATTTCGCAGCAATCAGATAACATAAACACACAAAAGATTGCTAAAAATAGCGCAGCAAATAAAACCTAAAACCAGAACTGGAAGTTCTGTCAACTGATGTCAGAACATCGTGTTTGACATCATGCACACAGTCTGCAATACTAACAAACACCGCCAACACTTCACCTGCAGAATGTTAGAGACAGCATGTCAAGACATAAAGTAGAACATCTTGATGCAACACATTGTTTTACCAAAATTGCTGCCAATACAGAACCAACAATATCGATTTATTGAAGGAATCAGACCATTGAATCGTATATTATATGTTAAAGAACATAAAATGTGTTGAATGAGATGGATTCAATTTGAAAAAAAATTGATGTGTTTAATTTGGTTTTCAAGAATAGTTTAATTTTCATATTATATATTTCTTTGCCAATTTGAATGGTTGTATTTCTTTAAATAGGTGTATGATAAACCAAGCAATATACATTTGTATATAATAAACTATGGGTACTTTCCATGACAGTTGTCTATATTAACCGTCATCTAATGTATTAATTTGTTGTTGCTGGGTTTCGAACCCAGTACCTTATCTATCACAACGGTTGTGAAGCATAACCGTTGTGATATACCGCGCACTTTCCAGAATACAACAATGGTTCCAGGGTCGTGATTATAAGTAGCGCATTTACCACAACACTCTACATAACAACGCCTTGATCTGCGTTATTATATATATTTTTCAACCGTTGTTAAAGGGATTTTACGTAGTAGTGTTAGTATATGTTAATTCTCCCTTTAACTTACAAATTATTTTAGGTTAATAACCTACTATGTCCCATTTAAGTAAACTTTTGGATGTGTTGTGATTATACAATTGCTCCAATATAGTACACTAAGATGAGTTTTGAAAGAACGTTGAGAAAATTTATTTTATATGAATCCCGTATTTGAGGATATATCTTGATCCAATATTTGGATACTTGTTTGAAGCCCTGTAGGTTGATTATCAATTGATAAATTAATTTCTCAATATTAGGGAAAGAGAATAAGCAGCTGAAAGTGTGAACCATAAGTTCAAATGAATAATTTAAAATAAAACATAATTATATCACTTTGATCCTCCAAGTTCAAAACAATTCATTTACAAATTTTATGAAAAAATTATCAACTGCTAATACTCCACTCAAAGAGATTCTCCTATTGGGCAATCTAATATTGCAAATGAGTTATAACTGCGCCTGAAGCATGGTAGGAATGTCGGTTCCAATATTAAAAGTTCTCTACCAAAAAAAGAAACTAAAGTTAAAGATGACCCAAGTGAGGATATGAAAACTCAGGCACTCTGACATTATTTATTTTGAAATCTCAGAAGAACTAATCAGGTACTTGAAACTTATGAAACTTAAGAGATCTCGATAAATTATGTCATGAATGGAATATGATGGAACCAAAATAAAGTCAATGTTGAGAATATTTTTGTATAGAATATAGCGCAAAAGATGATAAATATAACGAGGATCGTGAGTCAAAATCTATCAAAGATTGCACACAAAGTGAAAATTGGGCAAAATAAACATATTCAATTGAAGAAGAATTAAACTCATTTTACAAGTGACTCAATTTTGAACATGTATTATGAACACCTTAAGATGTGAAACCAATTAAGTATGAATGAGTTTTGGTGAAAAAACAAAATAAGAATGGTGAAAATGTGAGATACAAAGTTTGAGTTGTTGCTCAATAATTTTCACAAAGACCTAAATTTTATTTTGATGAAACTCCATAAAGGGTTTACTATATTAGAGATACATAATTTTGGATCTTAAGAAAGCTATTCCATCAAATTGAACAAGCCTCTCTATGGATTAAAACAAAAATGGACACATGTGGTATTATTGTCTCAATGAATATTTTCTAAGGAAGAGATATACAAATAACTCCATATGTCCTTGTATTTTTTTTTTAAATATCTAGAAAATAATTTTCTATAATAGTTGTTTATGTGGATGAAATAAAAAATTTGGAACTCCTGAAGAGATTTCAAAAGCTATAAATCTCTTAAAGAAACAGCTTGAGATAAAGACATAGAAAAGACAAAGTTGTGTCTAGGTTTAAAAGTTGAGCATTTGGATAGTATAATATTTCTATATTAAGAACATTATATAGAAAATGTGTTAAAACATTCCTATATGGATAAATCTCATATGTCGTGTACCCTTTTAATGTCAGATCATTGGATGTGTAGAAGATTCTTTTAGACCTCGAGAAGAGGATGAAAAACTAATTGGTCTTGAAGTACCATATCTCAGTGTAATTCAAGCATTGATATATCTTACTAACTATACATACCACAATATATAAATTTCTATTACTCTACTAGCAAGATATAGTTCTTCACCTACACAAAGACATTGGAACAAAGTCAAATATGTAGTTCGTTATCTTAGGGGTAAATGGATATGGGTTTGTTTTATTCTAAAGTATCCAAATTAGAATTAATTGGCTATACCGATGCATGTTACTTGTTAGCCCATCATAATGGTAGATAACAAACAAATCATTTGTTTACTTATAGTGGTACAACTACTTAATGAATACCTGTGAAACAAACCATAACAACAACTTCAGTTAATAATGAAGAAATTTTTAGCACTACATGAGTCAAGTTGAGAATGCATTTGGTTGAGATTCCTAATTCACCACACAAAAGACTTGTAGTTTGGATTTTAGAAAAATATATACGAAAATCATAGATGAAGATAATAATACATGCATCACTCAATTGAAAGATGGTTACATTAAAAAAGTCCAAACAAAATATATTTCTCCAAAGTTCCTTTTCACTCATGATCTTCATAAAAGTGGTGATATTAGCATTCATTCATGTGATAACCTTAGAGACCTTTTCTCAAAGTCACTCCCAAATAGAAATTTTAGCCAACTAGTACGGGTCTTCATCATCAAAGAAATGATCGTTCAGCTTGAGGGAGAGAAATGAATATATCGTAAAAGGATATTATACTTTTTTTTTCCTTCACTAGAGTTTTTTATCCACCGGGTTTTTTCTAATAAGGTTGAAACGAGACATATTCTAAAAGAACATTTCAAATATATTCCCTTTTTATTTGTAATCATTTGTATTGATTAGTATTGAGGCAGATCCCTCAAAAAAAATGTTTTGCTCTTTTTTCCTCATTAGAATTTTTTCCATTGAATTTTTACTAGTAAAGTTTTAATGCGGCAAGGAGGAGTGTTATAAATGACTTGATTGTGAATGTCCAAAAATATATGCATTCCATATTAATTTTTAATTTATTACATGTCTTACAATTAAGACTCATATTATATTCGAAAGATACACTGATAATTAGAATAATACAATACATCATCTTCTTCTCTTTTCTCTTATATATATATATATATATATATATATATATATATATATATATATATATATATATATATATATATATATATAGGGTTCATATCCTATGAGAATGTCATTTTTATGTAAGAACATGAGAATGAATCTGAATCATTAGATTTTAAAATAAATGATGGAGATTATGTGTAGTTTTTATTTTTCTCTCTCCGCCATTATTAAAATAAATGATGGAAGAGAGAGAAAAAAAAACTGACACATAATATCTACCATTTATTTTAAAATTTAATGGTTCATATTCATTCTCATGTTCTCACATAAAAATGGAATTCTCATATGATACGTTTCCTCTATATATATATATATATATATATATATATATATAAAAGGGACAAGTACAATATATAGATAAAAAAAGAGACAAGTACATTGTATAATTAGTAATTTTATCAGAACAATATTATTCTCATTCAAAAGGTACTAAAAATGGATTAATAAAACTTCTCTTTCAATGTACACAAGTAAACTATTTAAATATTATATAAATAATACATTGAAATTTAAAAAAGTTTAAACTGAATGAAAAATATTATGCTGCAGAGTAAAGAATAAATAAAATACACAAGAAAATATGTAGTTTTAACTTCAATTCTAAAATTAATTGAAGCTTTGAGGTTTGTAAATATCTTCATGTGTGTTTCGGTGAGCTTCTTAATATGTGTTTAGAAAGAAAAAATTGAAATCTTTAAAATTATATAAATTTTATATACTTATTAATATTGTTGACACTAACTATAATTAATTATAAATTATAATATTTAGAAATGATAAAATATAAAAAAGATAAAACATATAAGAATATAAAAAATTGAAATAATAAGACAAGTAGTATGTCACTTGCTACAAAGTTGAAAGCTATTTAGAATAATTTATTAGGTAAAATAATAAATAGAGACAATAAAGTTTGTAGTTTTTCATTAAGAAAAAAAAAATTAATGTGTGAGAATGCTATATATTAATACACTACTAAGTATATTATTAAAAATAATTAGTAAGATACCCGTGCTCCCGCACGGGTAAATTAATTTGACCCGATATAAAATATATTTAAATACAAATGTTAATTTAAATAAATTATTAATTGTAAAATGAATAATAATTATATAAATTTAGTTGTATTAAATAATCATTAAAAAAAGTAAAAAAGGAGACCATGGAGAAAAAATAAAATAAATAAGGTAAATTAATTTGATCCGATATAAAATATACTTAAATATAAATGTCAATTTAAAATAAATTATTAATTGTAAAATGAATAATAATTATATAAATTTAATTGTATTAAATAATCATAAAAAAAAAGTAAAAAAGGAGACCATGAAGAAAAAATAAAATAAAATAAGGTAAATTAATTTGATCCGATATAAAATATATTTAAATACAAATGTCAATTTAAAATAAATTAATAATTGTAAAATGAATAATAAGAAATTATTAATTTATGTCCTAATTCTTTGTTCATATTACTTATCAATCATGTCATAATTTATAAATATAGAAATTATATATCTCACAAAAAAATATAAAATGGTGCATCTTTATAATATTTGGTTTGACATCAACATACATTTTCTCTCACAAAAGATAAATTACTACTAAAATACATATTTTTTTAAATAAATTAATTCATATAATTACTAATAAAATACATATACTATTTTTAATAAATCGATTCATATAATTTTTTTGTCTCAACTAAAGATAATTGTTAATTAAAATAAAATCGATTATGTTGATAATTACCCGCAAAATGAAAAGTTAATTGTTTTTACTGCTATTGAGTATCCAATTTGATAAAATAAATTATGAATTTTATTAATAATTAAAAATAACTTCACAGCACTTTCACAGCAAATTAAAAATAAAACCTACTCTAGGCTAGGGTTTCTTCTCTGAGCGACTGTTCGTCTCCTTCCTTCCCTCCATTTCCAATAATTTCATAGCAATCATTTTCCTTCTTTGAACCATTAGGTAAGATCTCCAAGAAGGATCATGTGACTGGTTCGGAGGAATTGGTTTAAAGTCCTAATCTTAGGATTAGGGACCTTCCTTCCTCCGAGCTAGTTTCCCCTTTCTTAAGATCTTTTAGATTTGGTTGAAGAGGAAGGTATTGCCGTTTTAAAGTTTAAAGTTTGATTTTTTGAGTGGCTGGAAATGGGAGTTTGGATTGAAAAAGGTGCAAAAAAATCAGAGTCTAATAAGAAGGATAATATCTCAATCTGTAAGGCAAAAGGGGGAAAAGGTAATGGTGAAAACCCATATACTATTACTAGCTTTTTCTTTACTGAGTTTCCGAATGATTATAATGCTAGGGAAATGTTCAATATCTTCAAAGATTATGGGATTGTTGAGGAAGTGTTTATCCCGTCTAGAAGAGACAGAAGGGGGAAATGATTTGGGTTTGTCAGATTTAGGGATGTAAAAAACCCTAGATTATTGGGGATTAAGCTAGACAACATCTTCATTTCTGGGAGAAATTTGTTTGCAAACCTCCCACGATTTCAGCGAAGTGTGACAAATGGGTTTGGAGGAAACAATAAGCAAGCGTGGGTTAGGAGGATTGAAGGGGGGGATGTGAGATTCCATCAAAGAGGTAGGATTTGGCATAAGGGTAGAGATAATCCGTCTTATGCTCAGATGGTGTCTGGAACAAAGAATGGCGACAGTAAGACTAATTTCAAGGTTTCAAGGGAATACGAAGGATACAAAAAACCTAACTTTGCTCATTTACAAGTAAAAGTGATAGACAAAGAACTAGCCAGATTCAAGAAATGTTTTGTTGGGATTGTTAATCAAAGTGGAAACACTTATAATATACAATATGCCCTGCATTCGAAAGGTTGATTCAGAATCAGAGCTATACCAATGGGGGCGAATTTGTGCTTACTCGAAGATATTGACGAAGGTGAAGTTAAGGCGTTGATAGAGGAAGACAGAACTTGGGTAACCAAATGGTTCTCTGAGATTCATCCATGGTCTCCAAGTGATGTGGATAACGAGAGACTCACGTGGTTACGTTGTTACGGGCTGCCCTGTCATGCCTGGAGCCATGAATCCTTCAAGCTAATATCAGGAACGATTGGTGCATTCATCAGATGTGATGATCAAACAGAGAAGCTTGAGAATTTTGATGTGGCAAGATTCTTGGTCAAAACAAAATATGTGTTAAACTTGAATGAGTCCTTTAACATAGGTGTAAACGATGATATTTATAATATCAAACTCATTGAGGAATTTCATGGGCCTAAGAGGGTCCTGGTGGAGGAGGGAGATGAAGTGGTTAGTGAATCGGTTAATGAAGAAGAAGAAGACGATTTCAACAGTGAGGCTGAAGATAGAGAGGGAGGAGAAGGATGGGACAATTCAGAAGAAGGAGATGATGGAGATATTGGTGAGGATACTCTGTCACAAGTTAATCCTGAAAAGCAAGAACAGATTAGCAGAAGAGAGTTTGATTCAAGTAAACTGGTGGATGACATTTTGATTGAGAAAGATGTAATAGGCAGTGGAGGAACTAGTAAGGATGATGTAGGATTAAAGGAAGTTACTAACCTTAGTGACACACATAATAGATTGGAGATAATACCTGCTACTGATACGGAGTTGAATCAGCCTATAGAGGAGGATAAATCGTCATCAGAAAGAGTGAAGGACTATTTAGGGCTGGAAAATGGAGACTTTGAAATAAGAGAAAGCTTAATGGCTAAGGAGTGTGATAAGGGAAGCTGTTTATTTCCTCAGAATGGCCTTGAGGATTTCAATAAAAATCCTACACAACTAGGGTTGTGCCAAAGTCTAACTGAAGGTTTGAAAGCAGGTGAAGAGTTAAGGTTCTCAAAGAGTAGAAGGAAGAAATCCATCAAGGATATCTATGCTAATATTCAAATACCATTCTCTCCTTCATATTTTGCAGCTCTACTACATTCGGATATTCCTAATCACCTTGATTTACCTATGGATCATGGAATTCCTATTGAAGAGGCTGAAGAGTCTGCATCAAGATTCTCTGGTGGAAGCATCTTATGTTGTGAATCAGTAAGTGATGGAGATGTTATCCAAAGTAATTATCGTATTAGAAAATCAGCTGATGATCTACCTTCAAAGATATGGTCTGCTATGAAAAGTATGGGGATCGTTGGATCAGAGGGTGACGACCACTTGGTGGGTAAGATCAGGATGATGGAAGAGAAAGACAGGTTACAGTATGAAGAAAAGAAGGTGTCAGCTAATGGGGTCAAATGAATTATCTCTCATTCAATGTAAGAGGGTGTGGTGGAAGTTTGAAATTAAGAAAGATCAGAAGCATCATAATGAAAGGCAGTGCAGATATATGTTATTTACAAGAAATAAAGTGCAAACTAATGACTGATAAAATAGCTCGCAAGTTATGGGGTGGTGATGACTTCGAATGGTCAACAAGTAACTCTGAAGGATTGTCTGGGGGGCTGGTTACAATGTGGAGGAAAGGTTTCATAGAACCTTGTGTAAGCTTTAGGGGACCAGGATACTTGTGCATCAATTCAACATGGAGAAATAAAAATATTTTCTTTATCAATATCTATTCTGGGTGTAACATATCAGACAAAAGAAGACTTTGGGTAGCTTTAATTGAGTTAAAATCCAAAAATCAAGGGGCCAGTTGGGTGATTGGCGGAGATTTTAACGCCATTAAAAATTCAGGTGAAAGGATTGGTAGAGGTACTGAGTGTAAGTCAGAGAAGAGGGAATTTAGAGATTTCCTTGATGTTATGGATTTGGAAGACTTGCCTGCAGTGGGAAATAAGTTTACATATTGTAATCTTTTTAGTTCATGTATGAGCAGGCTGGATAGATTCATCATTTCGAGAGATATAGCTAATATGTGGAACACGATAAATCAAAGTGTGGGGTTAAGAGATATTTCAGATCATCGTCCCGTTTGGCTTAGAGGGAGGAACATTAATTGGGGACCTAATCCCTTCAAGGTATTTGACTATTGGCTTGAACATCCAAATTTCTTAGAGTTTGTTAAGAAGGAATGGGAGTCATTCAAGATTGAGGGTACTGCTTCTTATATCCTTACTAAGAAGTTTCAGCTTCTCCGTGCAAGATTACGTTGGTGGAACATCCATGTCTTTGGATGAATAGATTTACAAGTGGAGATGAATACAAGTATTATTAACAAGATTGAGGAGGAATTAGCTGATACTGCTGGGCATATTTCTGTGGAGTCACTTAATGAAAGAGGAAATGCTCAGAGAGAATTATGGAAATCGTTACAAGTGAAGGAAAGTCTTTTACATCAGAAATCTAGAGTCAGATGGATTCAACAAGGAGATAATAACTCAAAGTATTTCCATAGTCTGCTTAAAACTAGGCATAGGAAGAATAATATCAATTCTGTGACAGTAGGGAATGAGACCTTCGAGGATGTCAGTTGCGTCAAGTCTGCTGTGCAGGAACATTTCAACCAAATGTTCCGTAAGGAAAATGTGACAAGACCATATCTCAAGTTTGATGGTTTGTCGAGAATGTCATTGGAGGATAGCGCAATGTTGGAAAGAAACTTTGAGAAGGATGAAATTTGGGAAGCTGTTCGTAGTTGTTCTCCGGATCGAAGCCCCGGTCCTGATGGCTTCACATTGGGCTTTATTCAGAAATGTTGGGAGGTGATTCAAGAAGACTTCACCAACTGTATCCAAGAGTTTTTCAATACTTCAAAGATTTCAAAGGCAATGAGTTCGTCTTTCTTAACTCTGATTCCCAAAGTTGAGAATCCTCAGAACCTGATGGATTATCGGCCAATATGCCTTATAGGTTGTGTATATAAAGTAGTGGCTAAGCTGATGGCAGGTAGATTAAGGAAGGTGATTGGTAAGTTGATTTTGAAATCTCAGACAGCGTTTATACCTGGCTGGCAGCTGCTAGATGAAGTTTTGGTACTAAATGAAATTATTGATGTTGAAAAAAAGAAAAAACAAAGTTGCGTTCTGTTTAAGGTTGACTTTTCAAAAGCCTACGACTGTGTGGATTGCGTCTATTTGAGAAGTATATTAGTTGTGATGGGCTCCAGTCAGCGGTGGTTAAACTGGCTAGATGGTGGAGTATTTACGAGCTACATGTCTGTGTTAGTCAATGGTTGCCCTACCTCTGATTTTAAGGTGTAATGAGGGTTACGTTAGGGAGACCCATTTTCTCCATTTCTTTTTGCAATAGCAGTCGAGGGATTCGCAACTTTAGTCGATAGAGCAACTAATAACGGATTGCTGCAGGGCTTTCAACTTAACAGTGATACAATGTATAATCTTCTCCAGTTTGCTGACGACACGGTAATCGTGTGCAATGGTACTTGGCATAATTTGTGGGCCATAAAGGCAATTTTGAAAGGATTTAAACTCATCTCTGGTTTGACTGTTAATATGAGCAAAAGTTGTGTTTTTGGAATTAATGTGGAGAACATTTTTATCAGAGCAGCAGAGCAGTTCTTGGCCTTCAAATATGGTAAGGTCCCTTTCTTGTTTCTTGGTTTAAAAGTAGGTGATAACCATAAGAGATTGTCATATTGGGAACCAATCATTAACTGCTTCAAGCGTCGTTTGGCTGGGTGGAGGGGCAGATTGCTCTCCATAGGTGGGATAGTTTCTCTGTTAAATTCTGTTATTACCAATTTGCCAATTCACTACCTATCTTTCTTTAAGGCACCTACCAAAATTATGAAAATCTTGACCAACATTCAAAGAAGGTTTTTATGGCAAGGTTGTGAATACAAAAAGGGAATTACTTGGATAAGCTGGACGGATACTTGTAAAAGCAAAGAAGAGGGTGGATCAGGAGTGAAAAATCTTGGCTTATTCAACATCGCCCTCATATTTAAATGGAAGTGGAGAATTCTAACCGAGAAAGAGGCTATATGGAGTCCAATCATGAGAGAGCGATATGGTGATCAATTCAAGTTTCTTGTGAGTAAAGACTATCATGATAGAGGTGTAAAAGATTCTCAATGGTGGAGAGATGTTTATCAAAATAGGAATATTCCATGTTCTTCTTTATTTGGTAATTATATTTCTTGCCGGTTGGGGAACGGTAATTCGATACTGTTTTAGAAAGTAAGATGGATAAGGAATATTCCTCTACAAGATTGCTTTCCTTTTGTTTATGGGGTTGTGGCTGACATGAGGAAGTGGGTGAATAATTCTTGGAATTGGTGTTTTCAACCAGTTAATCCGTCGCCTGAAGAACTGATGGAATACAATGATATGCTGCAAACACTTCATGACGTATCCATTAATTTAGACGTGGCTGATTCGTTTGTGTGGTTCAAAAGTAGCTCTAATAATTACACGGGTAAAATCTTATTATGAAGAGCTGATTAGAGGAGGGAGCGGAAATCATATCGATTCTGAAATCAAGATTTTACTGAAAGTGATGTGGGGCTGCTCTGTTTCATTGAAGGTGCAAATTTTTGGATGGCGAATGCTACTAAATAGACTACCAACAAGGTGCAACCTTCTTCGTCGTAACGTCATCTCAAACCCTCATGATACGGTATGTCCCTTATGTTTCCAACATCTTGAGAATAATCTGCATCTCTTCTTCTCTTGCCCCAAATCAATTCTTATTTGGCAAAAAATATGTGACTGATTGGAAGTTAATTATTTTGTTGAGACATCTCCATCTAGACATCTTTCACATTGAATGTTGGTTGTGAAAAACAAAAAATCGATGAAAATTGCTTTTAGCTTTTGGTTGTTGGTTTGTGAAGGAATTTGGTGGGCTAGAAATCAGATTATTTTTAAGGATGGTATTTGCGACCCGGAAGGAATAGTAAATAGGATTAAATTCCATTCTTAGTGGTGGCTTCTTTTGTTACATAGGGGTAATATGCCTTGTAATTTTTATCAATGGCATTTATATCCTTTTGATTTTTTGTAAGGTTTGAATTAAATCTTATAGTTCTTTTGTAATTGGGTTTGGGGTACCCCTAGTACCCCCATTAATGTTAATAGTTTCTCTTGCTTATTAAAAATAATTAATGAATATTTTTATTGAATATATATATATATATATATATATATATATATATATATATATATATATATATATATATATATATATATATATATTTCTCCATTAAAGTGCATTGACTTAAAAATATTTAATTTAATCATTCTATATTAATCCAATTAAAAACATTCAACCTATAATGATTAATCTAATTAAAAACATTTAAATTTAGTATATATATATATATATATATATATATATATATATATATATATATATATGTAAAATTGTATTTTCTATTAAAGTGGATTGAATCGAATTGACTAATGTTAACTTATATGTCAATAGTTTTTTTCTCCTCTTTAGTAGTTAATTATATCACCCAAGTTAGTAAACTTATGCACATTTTTTTTCCATCTTAAAAATGTTCAAATGTATTCAAATTTCATTATTCTACGGTAAATGTATTCAAATTTCATTATTCTATGGTAGATGTTTACCATAAGTGACATGTTTATTTAAAAAAAATAGTAAAATGAAGATGGAAAAGAAAATAATTAAAATTAATTTTGATGATAAAAATTTATTTTATTAATTATATGCAAACTTAACATATATATATATATATATATATATATATATATATATATATATATATATATATATATGCTTTGAATTTAATAATTTAGGATGATAAACCAAATTAATAAATTTAGTAACAGTATATACATAAATATATATTGTAATACAAATAAAACATTTAAATTTAATCATTCTATATTTATCCTTCTACTATAGAAAAGACAATTAAAAACATTCAAGGTGCATTAAATTCAATTATTAACAATCATCTTTGAAGAAAATGAATTACTAACATTCAAGATCTTTCATTATTTTCAATAATACTTTCAATTTTGACTCATTGTTTTCAATAATACACTCAAATTTAACTCATTTACTTGATCTATAAATAGGACAGTTGAATTAGTAACAATATATCACAGTAAAGTAATTACTAAGTGGTTCAAAATCACTATGAAGGAGATTCAAAATCACAGTAAGGAAGTTGCAAGAGATTCTTTGACAGAGTTAACATCACATTTAGTTGTGGATCAACTGAAAATTGTTTCTACTGATGAACTGTTGAGTCTGAACGGTTGAGTCTGAACAGATCAGATTCTTCTAACTCTAGTATATGTAATAATTTTCAATATTCGTTGCTTAAGGAGAAAAGCCATGATGGTTCTTCTCTCAAATGTGAATAAGGTGACCCAATGTTCAGAGCTAGACTTCGAGAATTCAGAATTTACAATTATTTGCAAGAATGATCTCCAGAATAGTAAAGATAGTTTTTCACCACCTTCCTATAATCAACCAGAGCCTAAAACCCATTTAGAGTGGACCTTAAAATCTCAAGTTGTGCAGCAAGATGTGGGTTTTCTGCTCAAAAATGAAGAAAATTGCACCTCTTCAAAATATGAACCTCAGCCGATGTAGATATCAAATCAGTTGGAGCAAGAAAGAATAAATTGTGTTGCTTCTGAGTTTTCTGCTAAGTTCATTTAGAGGAATCTGCAGATGGTTCTGCATCAAAGTCATCTGATCAGAAGATTAACCCAACAAATTCTTTTGGTTGCAGATAAAAATTGGGAAATTTTAAAAGCAAATATTATGTACCCATTTATATTTTTAAGAAATGTGCTTTTGATAGTTACCCGTATTTATCTTGAGCTAGCAAAAGTGCATTAGCAAATATTTCTGCAGAAAGTATTTCTCTATGCTCCCCACTTGAATAACAAATGCATTTTTGTAGAACACAATAACCAAGTTGATGAGTTGCAATGTCCATGCAATACTTGACAGCAACAATATAGATAAACTGCTCAGTGCAAAACAACAGAAAAATGTAACTTTTCTACAACAAAATAGCAATCAATGCACAATATATCCGCCTAAATGATTTGAAAAAAAAATCAACCTTGTTATCTTCATTGCTTAGGCATTCAAAACAATGTTGAACCACGTGATTACCGTGAAGGTCTTTTGTGAGGGTCAGGGATCCCGGTTCAAGAGCCAACACAACTAATGAAGTTTGTTGATCGGTTTTGAGAGTCTTAATCCTTCTGAACAACATGGGTGTTGAGAGAATGGGAGAAAAATGAAGTCAAATTCAACGTTAGTCAATCAATAAATTATTTCATGATTCGACTCTTGTAAAGTGAATAAATAGTAAAGTAAATAAAAGTTGATATTTCAACACACTCATGAGTCATGATTAGTTATGCCAGTAATGTAATACCATCATTGTATGTATTCATCAATAGTTGGTATTAATAACTTTACATCCTCTATTCAGCAATGAAAGAACAAAGCTCATAGCACCAAACATCAATGTGAAACAGAAACAAAACCTTTAAAAATATGACAACATAAAAGAACATGCACATAAAAGATATAGTGAAGACAACAAACTTCAAAAATATGACAGCATTCTCCCTCTGTAGCATCATTTCTTTCATTATTGTGCTTAAATTCACTTGAAGACACTTCAATGACATGCATAGCTAAACCCGTTATCCAAGATATAAAACAAACTGTCACTAACATGTAGATGGCAGAAAAACATGCTACAATCAAAATACTAAACTGTAATAAAAATGATTTAAATACTTGGAGTCGTAGCCTTCTAGGAAATTCCGCAGGATTCCAATCGTAAAGCTTAAAAAAAATCCGATCTATTTGGCACTACAAGCTAGTATTCAATCAGAAAAAAAAAACCTTATTCAAAATAATAAACATAACCGTGCATAAGAAATAACACAAAAACATTTGAAAAAAACCTTATTCATCTAATTGACTCCTCGGAGTTTATTTTAGTATGAATTTCTCCATGTTTGGAATCTGTAAAATTTAGCTCCTTACGTTGGTCAGTCAAGAGCCCCTCTTTTCCCTACATCAACAAACAAATTACAATCATATATTTAGCTTGCATAAAAGGAGATAGCATATTGAATGATAGAAACTCAAACACAGAGAACAGGTTCAGTATATATAGCCCTTTGATAACTATGTTTTCATGAGTGATAACTTGATCTCTCATAGAAATTGTGCATAAAATGGTATGGCAAGATCAAGTATAAAAAAAATAGCATCTATAGTCTTAACCTCAACAACATGTGAACTCAAGACTACAATTGCTTGATGAATTTACATTTTAGATCAATACATCAAAGGAACTCATTGGTGAAAAATAAACTATCTCAAAATATCACATCAGAATCTATCATTCCACAAGAGGTTTCCAATACATATTGTGAAATATTGTATTACGATTTCATACCTGAACTTTCATGGTCTCTTGAATTTCCGCAAATATTGTGAAAGCATTAAACCGAAAAAGAACAATTTTTGCATGTTTCTTCTCCAAATATGTTCAAATAGACAGGTTTAACAAAGTTAGCCATTTAATAAGTCAAAGCAGATGAAAAAACCCAGAACAAATAACAAAAATAAGAGCTACAATTCAGGAAAAACAAACTATAATATACAATAAGAAAACAAACCTCTTTTAAAAATAAAGGTTTCGGGCACGAGAAGCCTTAGAAGGGATAAAATTAGTCGTCGTTCAAAATTTATGAATCATAAATCTGTAGAAAAGAAAAATCAGTAGAAAAGAGAGTGTTGATGATGATGGATAAACCCTAAATCTCAGTATGAAGGAAAAACAAATAGTGAAACTCATACCTATTAATGGAGGAAGGAAGAAATGATGCTAGAGAATGAAGAAAGGGGGATGACGGTTGTGTTAGGGTTTGGGTTTGTGAAGAAAAGAGAGAGAAGAGGGAAAACGGGAATTAGAGAGTGACAGGTTGTTGGGGAGTTGATGTTGTGAGATAGGGAAAAAAGGATTTTTTTTAATTTGGACAAATAACTTCTTGCCAAGTGGCGTGTAAAAGTTCAACAAAGGGAAAAAGTAAAGGCCATTTTGTTAATTGCCATTTTACCCAAAATGTAGTGTAAGTTATTTTTAAGGGAAGGGCAATTTAGACAGTTTGGTCAACTGAATAGTAATGGGTATATAGTAAATTAGTTTTACCAATAGTTAGCCGATCAAGTGATGATTGATGCTGAATTTGGCAGGGAGGATCACAATTCGATCCTCCACAACTGCGATCGAGAGGGAGATCGAACTATTTGATGCCATAATTAACCCCTGAACCAGATTGATCGGTCCAACATATAGAATACTGGTGGTAAATGATGCGTCTCGATGGCACTAACGTGACCGTCGAAATAATACTGCAAGTATACAACTGTTCGCGTAGTTTTAAATAAGGATGTCGAACCCACAGGGAAGGGATAATCAAACTAATGCAATCAATAGTTGCAGTGTAAAGTTAAGGCTAAGGATTTACGGAAATTAAACGGAAAGGAAAAATTACTAATTCTAAAGGTTTTTGGATATAATAATAAAATCGAGTCTGGAATATGGATTCTACGTACCTAGGGGACTTCTAGAAGTCGGGTGCTAATTACAACTGCACTTCGTTCCGTAGGAAGTACTAACTTAAAGACTCCATCTCACACTCTTGCACTATCGACAAGAACCACACCTAACAACCACTGGATTTTGCTCTCACTCTCCTGTTTTAATTGAAAAGCGTATTTTGGTAAACGATGCCTAAATCGCTCTCGCTGTTTTTAGGATCGGTGCCTAGTTTCTACTATCCGTTCATTTCTCACACTCTCGCGCTATCGGTCCAAACTTAGTATATTCCTCACTCTCGTGCCGGAATAATAAAGCATGAAAAATAGAAACAAAGACCAAAACTAGCATGCATTCAAATAAAGTCGCACCTACATTTTCTACGGAGTCCCGTCGGTAACGACGGTCCTCACACGCCGAACTCAAGCAAATTTAGCAACACGTGGTGATTTTAATTCTAAACATAGTTACGGTGATTAACATGGAAAAATACATATCATACAAGACAAGAAAGTTAAATCGCAAAACAAAAGTGAACAAAAGTAAAATAACCTGTAAAGTAAAATACGAAATTAAATTGCAAAGAAAAAGATGTCGGTAGGCTTGTTCGAAATCGGAGTACAACAATTGAATGTAAATTACAAGCAAATTGCGACAATTCCTCGATGTGAGTAATTGTCGCTATTAAAGTAAATATATGCCTAAACAGAATTCGACAGAGCTTCCGCGTCTAAAATTGGGTATCCAAAACATGATTAGAATGTCCTATATATAGAGAAATATCTAAGGAGTAACTGCCAATTCGTGCATCTGAAATGGAGGCAAAATAGGAAAGAAGAAAATACCCAAAGCAGTTGCAGAATTTGAATTCTGCAACTGCACTGTCATGGTGAGCGCCACCACTCCATGGCGAACGCCATGGTCCTGGCCTTTTTAAATACGTGGCAGTCTTGTTCATGGCGAGCGCCATCTGGTGATGGCGAACGCCATATCCGTAGGATGGCATATTCTGTGCTTTCTTGCTGGATTTTCCTCGTCTTTCGCTCTTTTTCGATCCTTCTCCCGATTTTGCCACAGATGAAGTTGTCAACTGCAAAACACCTAAAATACAATCAAATAAAAATAAAACTCGAATAAAAACGAACGAAACATATGCGTAATGAGCCTAAAAGTACAATACAATTTCTCGTTATCAAACTCCCCCACACTAAGACTTTTGCTTGTCCTCAAGCAAACTCCCAACACTGAAATTCTGGTATCAGATGTGTGATGTTAAGTGTGATGTCACAACAACACACTCTGCTATATGAACAAGGTAAAAGCAACAGTAAATAACACAAATAATTGTTCACCCAGTTCGGTCTAACTACCTACGTCCGGGGGCTACCAAGCCAGGGAGGAATTTCAATATTAGTAGTATTAATTTACAGACTCAACAATCCCAGTTGACATCTCTACTAAACTTAATCACTACCCAATGAACCTTCTACCTAAGAAACCACTTAGATATGAGAAACCACTCACTCCCTAATTCACCACAGTGATACAATCCAATGATTACACACTAATCACCCAACTTGATTCTGCTTAACAACTTTGATCAAGGACACCACACTCTTGCTTAAAAGCTCTAGAGTGAAACCAATTACAACTCAAAATAGTAACACCAATTCCAACATGAATGGTTTACAAAAACACACACGAAAACTCAATTTGACTCTCAGTCTATGCTCTCTGTCTTCGTCACTTTTCCTTCAGGATTGATGCGCTTTATATAGCTATTTGATTTGGGCTTGGACCTGCTACAATATCTGACCTGATTTGTTATTTAAAACTGAATCTTCAAAACATATTTTATCTCCAAATCTTTTTAAATCTTCAGCCTTTAAAAACTCCTACAAATCTGCATCAAATCTGTTTGCAACAGAAAATATCTTCTCCAAGATATTCGCATCCAATAACTCTAACAGCTCTCCCAAATTCCAGCTAATACGCTTAACCCTGAAAACATCTCAAACCTGATGTTTTAATGATCTACATATCTGATGTCATGACATCGCATGTGACATCAGACTTCAAAACTTCAACAACTTAAACACTTAACATTATCCAATGTTAAGACATCACCCATCTGACATCAACATTGAACAACTTTGTTTTACCAAAATTCTAGCCAATCCAAGAACTAACAATCTCCCCCGTTGGCTAATTTTGGCTAAAACAATCTCTGCAACATCAAAGACTTTAGCAGCGGATAAAAATTTTAAAACAAACAGCTCCCACTTCAAAATGCTGCACACCACCTATCAACAAAGGGCAAACCCCCCCTCAAAACCAGAACCAACATAAACAGCTGTTCAACATGCACACTCCCTCTCAACATTTGCACCACACCAGAAAAAGGATTTCACAACCACACCTGGACAACTCTCTCCCCCTTTTTAGCCATAATTAGACAAACATCAAATTGTTAGTCCTATTAACTACAAATTAGTCCTAAGCTAGCTCTCATTGTCAGTCAAAAGTCAGCATTATGTGACAAGACAAATCACAGAACATAAACCAGAAGTACTTAAAAGCAACAATATTCAGAATACATAGCAATCACACTAAGTGCAGAAGCAAAAATAAACTCCAAAAAAATAAACTAGCTAAAGAAACAGCAAATTAATCTTCATCAGCATCAGAGCCATCAAAACTAGCTGCAACATCTTCATCCTCAGTGCTAGGGTCACCATCTTCAGAACCTGATCTTTAAACATTGTTCTGGAATTCATCATCATTTTGGCTAGCATTGACTGCTTCATCTTCTTTTTCTGCCAATCTCAGAGTCATGAGAAGTTTTTCAAATTTTAGCTTTCTTTCAGTACTCACTCTGATGACTTCATCCAACTCCTTGCAAGCCTCCTCCAATTATAAAATCAACCCAGTTTTGGCAGGTGGCTGTTGTGATGTTGAAGCTGATGTCTTGACAATGTCAGGAACATGCTTCCCTTCAAACAGCTTATAATGGATTGACAAGGCAGATTCCCTCTTACACACCACATCATATTGATGAAGAATACCAGGATGTTGTGACAAGATGATCCCACAAATGAGAGAGGGAAAGGCAATAGGCATCTTCACTGCATTTGTAGCAGCATGCTTGATAGTCTGATCATATATATAAGCCCCATAATCAAATAACCTCTTTGTCCCAACAACATAAATAAATTTTCCCAATCCAACAGAAATAGTTATCTTGTGATTGGTAGGGACCCAATTAGCTGCTCCTATTCTGTGCAGAATAGCATAGTTGACACTTAAAAAACTGGCAGACAATTTTCCTTTTAGAGGCCAGACTTTCACTTGTCCTGCTGTGATTTCCTTGCACACAGCATTGTCTGTTTCTTCTAACTCTCTATACTCCTTCTCATCCCTTCCTAGGTAAGTGTTAATGACCTCAGGAGAAAATTTAACACATTGACCTCTTATATAAACCTTCCTAAAATCCATATTTCTACTGTCATTAATAGCCATAGGAATGTTCACAATAAATTCCTTGACTAATCCATCATAGCACTTGGACAGTCCAGACACGGTCTTCATTAACCCAGCAAATCTAATCAATTCAATGACTTCCTTAAGATCCAAGGCATCTCCACCAAGCTCTCTTTCCAGTGCTAGTCTTCTCTGACAGACAAATTTCCGCATGGATGCACTACTAGCATAGTGGAAGGAAATATTGTCCACAGGGATATCAGGAATCTTATCTGCAATTCTCTTCAATATAGACCTTCTCACAGGAGTGATGTCTTGAACATCATCCTCAACATCAAATTCAGACTCTGAATCCTCCCTCACCTTTCTCTTTTTGGAATTCACAGCAACTTTGCTCCAAGTCTTAGCAGGTCCCACCATAGTTGACTTCTTCTTTTTGTTCTCAGGTCTCTCCTTAGGCGAGTACTCTACTGACTTCCCTCTTCTAGACCTCATTCTACTGGCAATACCAGGGACAACTTTTCCAATCACTTCATTATCAGAAAGATCAATCACATCCACCTTATCAGTATTCTTCTTTTAACTAGGGCTAGCTCCAACATCCCTAGCATGTGATGTTCCAACATCATGTCCAACATCTACCTCATCTTCAACATGAATATCCTTTTCTCTTTCAGCTTCAGCTTCGACTTCATCTTCAATCTCAGCATCCTCTATGACTGAAACAACTAACTTATGCAGATTGGTATCAGATTTTTAATGTCTCCCTCTTCTCTAACAGATTGATCAGCAGGCCTTTGACTCCGAGGCCTAGATATTCCCTTCACAGGAATCCCCTTCTCAAATTTTTTTGTGACAATCTGATCAATGCTCTTGTCAACATCAACCCTTTCTTCAACAGTTTGAGGAAGAGGTGTGGTAGTCCTAGGGTTAGGTTTGTCTCCAAACAACACACTAGTGACAAAAGCTCTAATTTCACTATCATCAAACTTACTACTCGCAGATTTATTAGAAGTATTACCTTTTGAAGATCTCTTGGGTTGATACTTCTCAGGTCTTGTATTTTCTGAGGCTGGAATCATAGAGATAGGAGCAATGTCCATAGCTTCATTCACAGACACCTCTTCTGACGAAACCCTAGACTTTGCATGAGTGGAACTTTTGGACGTTGCCTTCTTGGATGGAGATGACACTTGTTTAGACATTGTTTCTACACAATAACTGGTGACCAAAGGTGTTTTGTAATTTCTGTTCTTGGGG
Source organism: Lathyrus tuberosus (assembly GCA_022829125.1). Taxonomy (NCBI): domain Eukaryota; kingdom Viridiplantae; phylum Streptophyta; class Magnoliopsida; order Fabales; family Fabaceae; genus Lathyrus; species Lathyrus tuberosus. The sequence goes on from JALAZF010000153.1 coordinate 2,783,131, forward strand.
AGGAAGATGAAAGGATTTGAAGTGTGGAGAGTGAAATAGCGTGATAGAACAATAATAGGGAATAATAGCCTAAGGTAAGGGAACTGCATTTGTTGGTCACTTAAAGGCCAATAAATGTATTTTCCCCACCAAAACACATTTACTTTTAAATTTTTGAATTTTAATAAATTCACTCCATAAGCCACTAACTTCAATATGCTCAATTTTCTGCTTAAGTCTTCACAGCTAATGTCACAGTCTGATGTCACAATATCAACCTTAACATCACTTGATGAGCTGGACTCTTGAGGTACCTATAGATAATAGTTATCTATGGATCTGACTCCCTTCATAACATCCTCATTCTTCCCATTAGTCACTAAACACTCATCTTTAGTGTAGCTGACCTTGTATCCTTCATCACATAGCTGACTGATGCTAATCAAATTAGCAGTCAATCCTTTGACAAGAAGAACATTTTCCAAATTTGGTCCATCATGACACCTCAATTTTCCAACTCCTTCTACTTCCCTTTTCTCTCCATTACCAAAAGTAACATCATTTGTGGAGCAAGTCTTGATATCCACCAAATGATTTTTGAACCCTGTCATATGCTTTGAACAGCCACTGTCAAAGTACCAACCATCCTTAACAGAGTGTCTATCAGATGTGTGGGCCAATAGACATGTAACAGCAGCTTTAGGAACCCATTCTTTAACAACCTTAGACCTATTCTGATTCTGTCTAGGTTGATGGACAGATTTGGGATAGCCATGCAGTTTAAAGCAGGAATATTGCATATGGCCAAAATTTCCACAATAGAAACACCTAACTCTTTTAACCTCTTCTCTAAAGTTATTAACCTTCCTGCCACCTTGATGATGAAGCTGTTGTGGCTGCCATCCAAAGTACTGGGGATGTCTTCTTCCATAGTTAGCCTGTCTTCTGTAGTGATGATTCTGTCTCTTAGGTTGTCTTCTACCATGATGATGTGGCTTTCTTCTACCATAATAATGAGGCACTGCATTATTAGGTCCAAAGCCATACATATTCCCTTGATGTTGAGACATCTGATGGAACATGTTAAACCTAGAAGCCTGCATACTCCTATGGTATTGCGGAGGCATATACTGACTAGCTCCAGAAGCCTGTGCCTTCCTATGATAAGGACCATGAGCATACCCTTTCCCAACATTTTGAGGAAGTTGATGAACAACCTGCTTAGGTTTAGGATTATGTCTTCTTCTGTTATGTTGAGACATTGGTTGAGACATGTCCTTTTTGGTTCCAGAAGTGCTAGCTTCACCAGAGACCTTCTCCTCAACAACAAATCCTAAGCCAGACTTGTCTCCTGCAACCTTTTCAGCCTGAAGAATCTTATCAAGAGTATCAGACCCACTGTTCAACATTCTGACAGACTTGGTCATTTGATCAAGTTGAGATTTAACTAACAAGACTTCATTTTCAAGATCAGCTTTAACAGTCTCAAGCTGGACTATTCTTTTCTTTTGTTTGTCACTTTCTTGACAAACCTCTGTACTCCTCAGACATAACTCTTGATAGGATGCTGCTAACTCCTCAAAAGTCAATTCCTCATCACTAGATTCTCCATCAAAAGTACATGTTCCTATCAATGCCCTAACATGCTTGGCAGACTCTTCTTCACTTTCACTGTCAGTATCAGACCAGGAAACAACCATGCCCTTTTTCTGCTTCTTAAGGAATGTAGGACATTCTTTCTTGACATGACCATAGCCTTCACACTCAAAGCATTGAACTCCTTTGTCTTGAACATTCTTCTCTTCATCCTTCTCTTTTGACTTGTTGATGTCAGAGGAGATGTTCTTAACATTAGGTTTGTAGTTTCTATTCATCCTCTTAAACACCTTGTTAAACTGTCTTCCCATCAGAACAATAGCTTGAGACAGATCCTCCTGAGACTCAGCACCATTCCCTTTCTTCTCTTCTTAAGTATTAGTTACCAAAGCTATACTCTTGGTCTTCTTTTCAGGTTCCTCTTCACTCAACCCTAACTCAAAAGTTTGAAGAGATCCAATCAGCTCATCAACCCTCATTTTGCTAATGTCTTGAGCTTCTTCAATTGCAGTCACCTTCATCTTATATCTCTTGGGAAGGGATCTAAGAATTTTCCTCACCAGCTTTTCTTCAGTCATCTTTTCTCCAAGAGCACTAGATGCATTGGACAGCTCAAGAATATTCATGTGAAAATCATGAATAGTTTCATCTTTCTTCATCTTTAGACTTTTAAATTTTGATGTCAGAAGTTGAAGTCTTGACATCTTAACCTTTGAAGTTCCTTCATGAGTAGTCTTTAAAATGTCCCAAGCATCCAGAATAGGGGGTCTATTCACAAATCCACCAACTTCCTTGTCCATCTTACCAGAAAGTATCAGCCCTAGATCTCACCCAGATGCAGAGCAGGATGCCTGCTCTAATACCAATTGAAATTCTGGTATCAGATGTGTGATGTCACAACAACACACTCTGCTATATGAACAAGGTAAAAGCAACAGTAAATAACACAAAGAATTGTTCACCCAGTTCGGTCTAACTACCTACGTCTGGGGGCTACCAAGCCAGGGAGGAATTTCACTATTAGTAGTATTAATTTACAGACTCAACAATCCCAGTTGACATCTACTAAACTTAATCACTACCCAATGAACCTTCTACCTAAGAAACCACTTAGATATGAGAAACCACTCACTCCCTAATTCACCACAGTGATACAATCCAATGATTACACACTAATCACCCAACATGATTCTGCTTAACAGCTTTGATTAAGGACACCACACTCTTGCTTAAAAGCTCTAGAGTGAAACCAATTACAACTCAAAATAGTAACACCAATTCCAACATGAATGGTTTACAAAAACACACACGAAAACTCAATTTGATTCTCAGTCTATGCTCTCTGTCTTCGTCACTTTTCCTTCAGGATTGATGCGCTTTATATAGCTATTTGATTTGGGCTTGGACCTGCTACAATATCTGACCTGATTTGTTATTTAAAACTGAATCTTCAAAATAGATTTTATCTCCAAATATTTTTAAATCTTTAGCCTTTAAACACTCCTACAAATCTGCATCAAATCTGTTTGCAATAGAAAATATCTTCTCCAAGATATTCACATCCAATAACTCTAACAGCTCTCCCAAATTCCAGCTAATACGCTTAACCCTAAAAACATCTCAAACCTGATGTTTTAATGATCTGCATATCGGATGTCATGACATCGCATGTGACATCAGACTTCAAAACTTCAACAACTTAAACACTTAACATTATCCAATGTTAAGACATCACCCATGTGACATCAACATTGAACAACTTTGTTTTACCAAAATTCTAGTCAATCCAAGAACTAACAAACACGAATAAAAACAGTAAGTGCAATATCAGAAACGAAAGCATGACATGACTTTAAAACAGAACATGACTAATAGACTGATGCTAAAAGATCGGTACTAGACTTCGACAACGAGGATACCGTGATGTCACATATCCGCACTTGCGGACAAAGACTTCCCCCATATGCAATACTAATCCAAATCATACCATTATAACTCGACCTATATTCCCTGTTTCTTTTTCCCTCTTTCTCATTCTCGCGCGATCACATTAAGCCCGTTATCCCCACACTCGCATGGTAAGTGAACTTGTTAGTGTTTATGATCTCGATTTTCAACTTTTTGCATTATTTCTTCTTTTCTTTTTCTTATCTTTTTGAATTTCAAAAATCCGATCCTTTAGGCTAAATGGCCGGGTGAGGGCCACCTAACTTAGAAGGAAATGAATTCTTTCATTCGATTTTCTACAAAACAGCACAATTCAAATTATCATTATTTTTTTTCTTCGAGATCACCACATATTTGCATCGGTTAATTACTTAGCGTGTGTTTTTGTGATGGTGCTGACCGCTAACATAAACCACTCAAGAGACTACTATAAAAACTCGAAAATCAAGGTCTCAGCATAATGGTTATTTAGATTGGTGCCGCATACTTAGGGAGTCTAGGGTGCTAAAACGGTACCGACAACATCAATATTTTCCCAAGTCTAATCAACTTAGCCTAAAGGTGAAAAAGTGTCATGCAAGCGAATTGGATGAAAATTTTTTCGTTGGGGTTGCTTTTTTTCAATCTTAGGGGAATTTTTCTAACGAAAGAAAAAGGTAAAATACAATAGGACTCGATTAACGCATAAAAGACTCAACATAAAAGAAACTAACTAGAAAAGCATAAAAATAACATGAAAATAACAGAAAAACAAAAAAACAAAGCAGTAAAGCTTTTCCCCCACACTTGAACCGAACATTGTCCCCAATGTTTTAGTACAAGGTGAAAAAGGAGTGGAAGAACTTGGAATAATCAATGGTGGCGGCCTCGGCCGCGAGGTCGTCCAAAACCTCTGCCAAGGGCAAGGTTAGAAACATGTTGAACATACTCTCTCAAAGTGGTAACCTGCATCCTCATGCCCTCCATCTGCCCAGTCAGATCCGCCATATCAAGCTCTACGCGCTCTACAAAGTCAACCTGCTATTGGTTGGCGCGATCCACAACAACTCTGATGTCCTCCTACTGACGCTGTAAGTTCTGGAGCAGTAAGTCACGCTCCGCCTCCCTGTCATTTCGAAACCGCAGTTCTGACAAAACATCATTTAAACTGCTTCGGATGGCAACGTAGTCGTACTCCTCCTGAGGCTCGTAAGTAGCTGAAAATTGGTCAGAGAAGGTGGGTGCAGCATGTGCACTGTGACTCGGCCCTGGGATGTCAGCATTGGCACGGGGGCCAGTCTGTGGTGCAAATCCTATGGTCTCAGCATAGGCCCTATTTACAGCTTAATCTTCTAAGTTTGGGGCCTCAGTGTCAAATAGCCAACTTGTGCTAACGCTCACATTAATGCGCGATGCACAGGGTAAATCAATACTCCGCACCTCTCTATTCCTGATCATAAACCTATACTTGCCGCTTGGCACATTCTTGATAAGGCGCATGCTGCGGAAGTAATCTGAATCACAAGAAGGAGCGGTTAATCCCTCAAGGGTACCCAACTCGTCTTGCAGTCCTAGACCTAAAGCTATGGAGGTAATCACACCTTCGACACAGATGTGACCACCGGACCGACCGACGACATAAACAAGATGAGCTAACAAGAAAGGTGTAGGATTAACCTTAGTTTCTGACAAAGCACAATGAATGAAAAATAAATCCTTGGAATTCACATTCCTCGTGTTCTCTCTACCAAAGATAGTGCACGCTAAAATGTGGTGAAAGTACCTAATCGCGGGGTTGTGAATTGAAGTGGCTTTTAGGGCTTCCCACGTGGATGTGGTTTTTCCAGTGATTTGGCGCCAAAAGCTTAAGGCATTGGCTTCCCACTCGCTTTCAAGTGGTGCCAGACAAGCGTAATCTTCGCCACTCGAAAACTGAAAAATCTCACCTATCCTCTCTTGTGGCAGCGAATAATCTCTATTAAACATCCTAAAGTTTACGGTGCCAGTGGTACGGGACGGGTCATGCAAGTATTGAAAAGAACTTAAAAACTCATAGGTTAGTCTAACAAAAGTGTGGCTCGGATTAGACAAAAAATGAGACAAACCTATATTAGTCAACATCCAGTTGATGTTGTCGAACAATCCTAATGCACAGACAGTGTCGATATGAGCATATCGCGTGGCTTTGACAGGCCTTTTGTGAATTTTGTGAAAAATAGCCCGCTGTCACTCACCAATGATACCTTCGGGAAATTCGATTCCCATGTAGTCAATGTCGCGAGCAACTCTGAGAGGCATTCTGAATTTTTTGGAAAGGGTTAGGAGAGTTTGGAAGCAAGAACAGTAGGTAAGAGAGTTTGAGAATGTAGGTGATGATGATGTAGAATGAGGTTTGTAAGGTTTAAATAGAAGAAGAAAGGGTATATGAGTGGTTAGGAGTTAAGATAATGATTAATGGGAAGTTATTTGGGTGGTTATGGATACGTATGGGAATTTGGAAGGGTTTAGTTTGAAACCCGCACTCTTTCTGCAACAGAATACGCGCAGGAAAAAACTGCACGTTCCGTCTCCATGGCGAACGCCATTAAGCACACGGTGAACGCTATGTGTTTAACGTTGGAAATTTAAAAATAAAGAACTGATGGCGAACACCATCATGCCATGGTGAACGCCATTAGGCAGAATTGCGCAAATTTTCAATTTATGGTTCAGAATTAGAATTTTTTTGGGTTTTTGATAATTTAAATAAATATAATACATAAGTCTAACTGCAGGAATGTTACTACGAGATTAAGATTGTAGAAAAATAAAAACAAGCATGAAATATTATGAAACAATATAAAAGACATAAACGAAAAATCACATTAATTCAATAACCAGAACAGCATGTCTTCACCGATGAATCGACGATACAAAGGGTACAAATTACAACGAAATGAAAGACAATAAAAACCAGAACAAACTAAAACATAAAAGCAACAAGAACTTCATCGGTACATCTCATAATTCATTTGCTAAAGTGCTTAGTGAAAGAATGGACTTGCTGAAACAAATGGTCAAACGGCTCATTAGCAACATCCATGAATCTAATGAGGTCCCCTCGGATGGAAGTGATCTCATCCCTAAGAGTGTCCACTTGGCACTATAGAGCACCAATGGCAGCGGCATAATCTACACGAGCTCCAGAGACATGTGAAATGGCATAAGGGGGATTGACATCAGGTACTTCATAAGGCTGAGGGCTATAGGGTGCCGTAGGTGATTCACTCTCCTCCTCAAGGTCATATAGCCAATTGTTTCTATTATACACATTTGTCCTCTCGTGGTTAGGCAAGGTAAAGTTATGTACCACTTTGTTGTCAATTAGGAATTCAAACTCGGCTGGTCCTAAGTTAGCCAACATACCACGGTTAAAATAGAAATTCAAGTGCATCGGACGGATGCCTCCATAAGCACGGATACAGTTAAGTTGGTAATGAAAACCTATGGCTTCAGCAATCATGGTTACTAAACCTCTAGCGAGGATAACACCATCGGTCTCTTGTGCAATGCGGTTCAAACTAGCCAACATAAAGGAAGCAGCATTCACAAGCCTTCCCTGTGAAGCACGGTACATAATAAACAGTTCATCCTTAGAAACAGGGGTGATATTCTCTTCCTTACAAAATAGGGTGTGAGCTAAAATCTTAGGAAAGTACCTAAAAGTCGGGTTATGTATGTTACTTAAGAACATGATGTGAGGTTCGGGATGGTAGTTACTGGTAATGGTTCCTCAGAAGTAGTTAAGGTCAAGGTTAGTAAAAGCATCATCAGGTGTCAATGAATGTGCATCACGTCCATTAGGAAATTCTAATAGGTTGTCCATTTCATGATGGGTAAAACGGTGTTTTGTGTTGAACAACCTGAATGTGGCTAAACCTCGGCCAAAACTAAGACCTCGGTTTGGGTCATAATACAGTGAGCTAAGAAACTCCAGGGTCAGCATACGGTAAGGGTTATATCTGTACCTTACACCAAAGTTCACCCAACCAATCTGGTCAAGCAAGTACATAACACTGTCCTTCAATCCTAGGGTGGTCAAAGTACGGCCATCCGGGTATATAGGTAGTGCCAATTCCCTCTGAACCAGAATATCGAATCGGCGTCTCTGAGCATCGTTCCTAAACACAATATCCACATCAGCATTGTGATCCATACTCTAAGTCAATGAAGGCTATCCTAAGCTAAGCTAGTCTGAAAATAGACAAAGAGTACACTATCAATGAACTATGTCGTGAAGGTGTCAAAAATAAAAACAAAAATGGTAGTAATAATAGTGGTAATAATAGTAGTAGTAATAATAATAATAATAACATCAAACAAACACAGGAACGGATAATAAATATAAAAGATAAAAATAAAAAGGTAAAGTCTAAAAATCTAATGGTCGTGGGTTGCCTCCCACGCAATGCTTGTTTAATGTCTTTAGCCCGACATCAGGGTCGAACTAGTCTTTCGAAAGAGCGGGTAGCTCCTCCAACTTATAACTTACGCATAAATCTTTGTTCTTAATGTTATGGTAGTGTTTAAGTCTCTGCCCATTAACAATGAAAGTCTCGTTAGATTTTCCTTTAATTTCCACTACTGCGCTTTGGAGAACTCTTACAACTTCAAAGGGGCCAGACCATCAGGAACGAAGTTTTCCAGGAAACAACTTAAGTCAAGAGTTAAAAAGGAGAACTATGTCACTTTGGTTGAACTCTCGTCTAGCTATTCATCTGTCATGCCACTGCTTGGTTCTTTCCTTATAAATTCGGGCATTTTCGTATGTGTCCAATCTAAGTTCCTCTAGTTTATGGATATCAAGAATTATTTTCTCTCATTCCGCTGTATAGTTCATATTTAGGGTCTTAATGACCCAATAAGCTTTATGATCAAGTTCGACAGGCAGATGACATGATTTTCCCTAAACTAGTTTGAATGGGGTGGTTCTTATCAGAGTTTTGTAAGCTGTTCTATAAGCTCACATAGCTTTATGAAGTTTTGCAGACCAATCCTTCCTAGAGGTCGCAACTGTTTTCTCTAATATCTTCTTGATCTCTCTATTGGAAACCTCCACTTGTCTATTTGTTTGAGGGTGATATGGTGTTGCTACTCGATGTCGCACTCCATATTTAAGTAATAGTTTCCCAAAGATATTCGAGATAAAATGGGATCCACCGTCGCTAATGACAACTCTCCGCACACCGAATATAGAAAATATTACATTCCTGAAGAGTCTTATGACTACTCGTGCATTGTTGGTAGGAGAAGCTATTGCTTTGATCTATTTCGAAACATAATCGATTACAACGAGTATGTATTTGTTGCTAAAGGATGACAGAAAAAGGCCCATGAAATCTATCCCCCAAACATTAAAGACTTTTACTTCTAGAATACCTCTTAGTGGCATCTCATCGCGTCTAGAAATGTTACCAGTGCATTGGCATCGATCGCAATTTGTAACAACGATGTGGACGTCCTTCCAAAGTTTAGTCCAGAATAGGCCGGATTGTAAAATCTTTGCGCATGTCTTTGAAATGCTTGCATGCCCTCCATAAGGTGCAGAGTGGCAATGAGATATGATATCTTCAACTTCAGATTCAGGGACACATTGACAGAAAATTCCATCGGCGCCTCGCTTAAAAAGTAGGGGCTCATCCCAATAATAGTGTTTGAGATAATGGAAGAATTTCTTCTTTTGTTGGTAGGATAAATCTAGTGGAAGTACCCCAGCTGCTAGGTAGTTGACAAAGTCAGCATAGGGCAGTGTGGTCTTTGAGCATATTGATTCCACTACTTCATTTGTGTCTACATCGTGATAAATTAAAGAGCACTCACTCGTTTCGCTTTCATTTTCTAACTGGGATACAAGTCTATCGTATGGAAAATCGTCATTGATGGGGACTCGCTCAGATTCTTGATCCTCGATTCTAGAAAGGTGATCCTCTACTACATTTTCGGTTCCTTTCTTATATTTGATTTCTAGATCAAACTCTTGTAAAAGCAAGATCCATCTTAAAAATCTCAGTTTCATAATAGTTATAGACAATAATTTTCGCTCCCACCAAGTAAGAACGGAATTTATCTAAAGCGAACACAACAACCAGGAGTTCCTTTTCTGTGGTAGCGTAGTTCATCTGTGTACTGTCTAAGGTTCTACTAGCATAATATATAGCATGAAGTCTTTTGTCTTTTCTTTGTCCTAAGACAGCACCAACAACATAATCACTAGTGTCGCACATTATTTCGAATGGTCTACTTCAATCGGGAGGTTGCATAATAGGTGCAGTTATGAGAGCTTTTTTCAGATGTTCGAATGCTTTCAAGAAATCCTCATCAAATATAAATTCAGCATCTTTCATTAACAAGCCTGTTAGTGGTTTAGTTATCTTAGAGAAATCTTTAATGAATCGTCAGTAGAAACCGGCGTGTCCTAGAAAACTTCGAATGTATCTAACTGTTTTTGGAGGTTGAAGGTTTTCTATGATTTCAATCTTTGCTTTATCAACTTCAATTCCTCGGCTAGATACTACATGTCCAAGGACAATTCCTTCTCAGACCATGAAATGGCATTTCTCCCAATTTAGCACTAGATTGACTTTAACGCAACGTTCGAGTACCATTTCTAGGTTCGATAAACATCCTTCAAAACTTTCCCCACAGACAGAGAAGTCATCTATAAATACTTCCATTATATTATCTATAAAGTCGGCAAAGATTACCATCATGCATCTCTGAAAGGTTGCGGGTGCATTACACAGTCCGAACGACATTCGTTTGTAGGCAAACATACCGTAAGGGCAGGTAAATGTAGTATTTTCTTGATCGTCAAGATGGATAGGAATTTGGAAAAATCCAGAGTATCCGTCCAAATAGCAGAAGTGAGAATGTTTATCCAGTCGCTAGAGCATTTGATCTATAAAGGGTAAAGTAAAATGATCCTTACGAGTGGCTTTGTTTAACTTTCTATAGTCTATGCACATTCTCCATCCAGTTTGAGTTCGTTTTGCAATGGATTCGCCTTTTTTATTACTAACAACTATGACACCTCCCTTCTTTGGCACGACGTGCACAGGACTAACCCAGTTACTATCAGGTATTGGGTATATGATTCCTGCTTCTAGTAGCTTTTGTACCTCCTTTTTTACTACATCGCTTAAGATAAGATTTATCCTTCTCTGGTGCTCTCTAGAGGTCTTACTATCTTCTTCGAGCATAATATGATGCATGCATATAGAAAGACTTATTCCTTTCAGGTCCGAAATGTTATACCCTGGCGCTTTAGGATACTTTCTCAGATCATGTAGAAGTTTTTCGGTTTCTATCTGTCCCAAGTTAGCGTTGACTATCACTGGTTGTTCCAGTTCGGTGTCTAGGAACTCATACCTTAGGTTTTTGGGTAGTGTCTTAAGTTCTACAGAAGGTTTCTTCGGGCATGGTATTGGATCGGGTGTTAGTGCTAGGCATTCCCTCAGACTGTCGTCTACGTATAGTTCGCGCCAATTATCGTCTTCGAGTATAGGAGGTGCTGAAATCTTTAGTATTTCTGTACACTTAAATGATTCCATTTCCATTTCTTTTATGCATTTGTCGATGACGTTGAGAAAACAACATGAATCATCTATAGCGGGAGCTTTCAAGAATTGGGCTAGAATAATTCAACTTTTTCTTCACCAACTTCAAAAGTTAGCTTTCCTTTCTTAACATCAATGATCGCTCCGACTGTAGCTAAAAAGGTTCTTCCTAAAATAATAGGAATGTTGGAATCCTCTTTTATATCCATTACAACAAAATCAGTAGAAATATAGAATTGTCCTATACGAACGAGCACGTTCTCTAGCATACATATAGGAAATTTAACAAAACGGTCCACTAGTTGTAGATACATTTACGTTGGTCGCGACTCTCCTAAATCGAGCTTTTTACAGGTGCATAAGGGCATTAGACTAACACTGGCTCCTAAATCGCATAGAGCATTGTCTATGATGTACTTTTCGATTACACAGGGTATCGAGAAACTACCTGGGTCTTTCAGTTTAGGAGGCATGTTATTTTGGATGATAGTGCTACACTATGCAGTGAGCATAACGGTCTCGTTATCCTCGAGCTTCTTCTTATTAGACAGGATCTCTTTAAGGAATTTGGCATATGAAGGCATTTGTGTTATGGCTTCTGTGAAAGGTATAGTAATATTGAGTTGTTTCAAAAGCTGCTTAAACTTTTTGAATTGTCCTTCATTTTTAGGCTTAGCGAGCCTTTGTGGATAAGGGTATTGGTGGTTTGTATGGTGGTGGAGGCACATAAGGTATTTCTTTCTCTACGGCCTCTTCATTTTTGTCTTCCTTTTTGTCATTTTTCGGTTCTATTTCCTTTTCGGTTCCTTTACCAGGATTCTGATACATGGCGGGGTTTTGGAGTCTTGGGTCCACTGGTCCATCTAGTTTGGTTCCGCTTCGCAATGTAATAGCATTAGCATGTCCTTTTGGGTTTGGCTGTGGTTGTCCAGGAAATGTTCCTGCATGGGCTGCTACTGTTGCTTGTTGTTGGACTACTTGAGAGATTTGAGTTTCTAACATTTTGTTATAGGTAGCCATGGCGTCAAGCTTAGTTACCACCTGCTTTAACAATTCACTTGTGTGTACATTTTGGTTGGCAAACTCTTTGTTTTGTTGGGTTTGTGTTGGAATGAAATTTTCTAGTAAAACCACAACGTTTGACTTTCTTGGTACTTGAGGGGCAGCGGCTGCTCCCTTCTGATATCCTGGAGGAACTGCAGGGACTTGAGCTGGGGCAAATAAATCGTTATTGTTCTTGTTTAAGTACGGGTTTCCTTGGGCGTAATTCACTTGGTCGGTAGGAATACCAGCTAGTAAATGACATTCAGCGTTACTATGTCCAAGGGTTCCGCACAATTCATAATTTGGCGTCACAGCGGCCACGGTGGTTGCTGGAGCTACGGTCAAACTTTTGATCTTTTGAGTAAGCGCATCCACTTTAGCACTGACACAGTCCAAACTGTTAACTATGTACATTCTGTTCTTTGTAGCAGTTTTTTCTGTTGGAGTTCTCTCACCTCCCCATCAGAAGTGGTTTTGAGCCATATTTTCAATGAGTTGATAAGCGTCTTCATACGGTTTGTCCATCAGAGCGCCACCAGCTACAGCGTTCAGATTCAGCTTTGTGTTGTAAAGAAGACCATTATAGAAAGTATGGATTATCAACCATTGTTCAATTCCATGGTGCGGGAATAGCCTTAGCATGTCCTTGTATCTTTCCCAAGTATCGAAAAGAGATTCATTGTCTTTTTGCCTAAATCCGTTAATTTAGGCTCTTAGCATAGCAATTTTTCTCGGCGAAAAATATTGGGCGAAAAAGACTTTCTTCAACTCGTCCCACGTAGTGATAGAGTTGGACGGTAGAGACTGGATCCAAGCTCTAGCTCTATCTCTTAAAGAGAAAGGAAAAAGACGTAGTCGCATGGCTTCGTTACTAACACCATTTGCTTTTACGGTATCAGCATATTGCACAAACATCGATAAATGAAGGTTCGGGTCATCCGTGGAACTTCCAAAAAATTGGTTATGTTGAACGGCTTATAACAGTGAAGGTTTCAGCTCAATATTTTTTTGATTAATGGCAGGGGAAGCAATGCTGCTATGCGGCTCATCTTGTGATGGGACAAATTATTGGTAATTCTGGGTAAGGAATTTCAGGTTCAGGAAGATTATACTTAATTCAAAATTCGTTAATTCGGCGTCTTAAATTAATAAAATGCTCGATATCGTTAATCGTTTGCTCAAGCTTGTCGCCTCTAGAATGAGTGTTTGGCATACAATCGACGAATTAGAGAAAAAGGAAAAATTTTGGTGCCTTAGTCTATACTGCGCAACAATGTGTAACACCTCAAAATTTGCCTTATCTGCATATCCATTAGGTCATACTCATGTTCAGTCGTTTGCATTTGCACAAGCTCTTAAGACGTGGGGTCGAAGGGTTTTCTTGTTATCAGCATTCACCCTATGCAGAGGTGATTCAAGATTTACTTGGTCACACATTCAGAAGATGATTAATTCAGAGGGACTTGTTTCAGTGGTGAATTGCCCAGTGGTTCAGGGGATCCATGTCGTCGGAAATGTGCAGAAAATGTTCATGTTTAGTTCTTCAGTTCCGTCAAGGTGCATGTGGAGGGTTCATTTAGGTCCATTTCTATTTAATCTAAATTCCATTTTTCTATATCCAACTAAAATCTATTTCACCAATTTCTCTCATAAACCACATATTAATCTAAACCCATTTTCATTCATCTAGATCCAATATCATTTTAAACCAATTTCAAAATTCACATTTTCACATCCAATATTCATAACCATTTGATGAATCCACATATAAACCATCCTCCAAATGAGATTATTCAGTCTGATGTGATTCCGAGTTGGGATGTTATTGGTTGGCTTTTGATAACTTGTAGGAGAAGGAATTATGTTGAGGCCAATGTAAAACTGGTTTTATTTTATGATTGGCTCTTTTTTTTATGAAGCTGTGATTGACAGAAACAACATTAAGTGGCACGTTAATGGCAGGGGCGAAGGATATTGGTTTGTATCTTTCTATCGGTGGATCTTTGTCAAGGAAGGAAGCTGCATTGGTTGAGTTTTTCATGGGGACTGCTTACGAAAACTCATTGATAGAATTGACACCAGACGAAACCTTGAAAAATTTGTCACCAACTGATGCTTTCAAATATAGAAAAGAGCTTTAAAGCCGAATCAATGAAAAGGAATAATTGATAGCAGCTCACAGAAGATTGAAAGAGAAAAATCATAGCAAGTCCAAATTCTAAGAGTTTACAACAGGAAATCTCTAACAGAATTTTCACAAAAAAAAACTAACAATTTTCCTAACCAAGTTCTCATACCAATTTCTTCTAACAATTACAACCTCTAACAAAAAAACCCTTAACCAATTCTCTCTTCTCCCATTCACCTTCATCACCAATCTTCATTCCTAAGGTTCTGCAACTTTCCTCGATCAATCTTCAACCTTCAACCATCTTCAAATTCGCATCATCACATAACCTGCAAACCGATTCAAATGCATCCATAATGCTGCCAATTCATCACAACAACTACAACAACATTGCAAGAAGAGCGAGATTTGCGGAAGATTGAAACAAGAACAACATAACTTAAATTCGATTATAAAAAAGCCAAGAAATTCACCACTCCGATTACGACGCAGCGTCCTCCATCCGTTTTCATGAAATCCTCAAGAACCTGCACGGATTCAATCATTAATCGCAACCACAGTTCACGCACATGTAGAAAATCAACATCAGCAACATAGCATCATCATCGTCATCAATTCGCCTAAAAAAAACCTGCAAGATCAACACCGCATTCTCACAGAAATAAGAACTAACAGAAAAAAGGAAGAAAAAGAAAGAACTCTGTAACAGAAGTTCAATCGTGTTCGTAACAGAATTCTTTGAATCAAAACAACTTCAGTTCAATCTCTACCTACAAGCTTCATTCTTCTCACTTCATCTTCATCGATTCCTGCAAATGCACAATAACAGAAAAGCTTAAGAGTTTCACAGATTCGTTTTGAAATCGAGCATCACCAATTTCGCAGCAATCCAACCGTATCAATTGGAGAAATTGAAGAACGAGATTCACGACTACAATTCCTAGAATGAAGAAGACGAATTCACGATTGAAGTAAAAAGAATAACGAAGAGGGAGAAGCAGAGTACTTATCATCTCGCTGTTAGCGTCACCGCAATCAAGGTACGCACATTCTTGTTCCATTCTCCTTGTTGCGGCCTCGGATTGATAATTCGTTGTGATTTAGTGTATGCTTTGAGTTTTGTTGATTTTTGTGTTCTTGACTTTCTCTGTTCCGATCTCGCAATTTAATTAGGTTTTAGAGAAAATGATTACCGGATTTGGAATGAGGGAGGAATTCTAGTTAGGGTATGTTAAGAAGGCTTGGAGATTAGAGGTGGTTGACCGGAGGAGGACGGAGGCGGCCACCGCGCACCACCGCCTTCTCCGGTAAGATTTTAGGTTTCAGGCGAGAGGGATTAAGAAGGAGAGATGCCAACATAAGAAGAGGTTTCGTTCGGAATATATTGTTCACCCACCGTGCTTTTATTGAGAACCAAGATGAGGATAAGTGTGAGTTTTCGCGGCCCATTCCGGCGGTGACATGTGTCACCACGATGGACACTTGTCACTGTCCAATCAACCCTTTCCTTAGCGCCTTGTGTGTGCTCCCATGGTAACTACTGTGTACCCACGCGTTTAAACCCTTGCATAGGTCCCCTAAGATAGATCAGAGGGCTCAGATTAATTGAGATAGTGATGGTCCACCATGTGCCTTAGGCTAGGAATGTTCCTTGGGCCTATCCTTTTATTGCTAATTGCACCCCTGCGCTTGAGCCCAATGAAGAATTTAAACTGGAGCTTTTACTTAGGTACACCCCCCTTGTTCTTCCATGTTTTCTTTTAATTTTCTTTTCGTACTTGTTTCAAAATCTAATTCTAAAAATAGTTTCGTGCCTCATAAAATTCCAATAAAATTCATTTATATTATGGGAGGTGTTAATTAATTTTTGGTTATTTTTAATTCCATTTTGGGGGCTGTTTGCTATTTTTCTTGGATTTTGGAAAGGAATGTGTTCATTTTGTATATCTAGTGATGCAAGTTCTAAAATGTAATTTTCCCTTGACCATTTGGAGCTAATTTTTATTGTGCGTTTAGGCCTCTGATTATATGACCTAATGATGTTTTATTGGTACCTTGTCCATGATTATTGAATTGCTTTTGAGCATCATCTTTGTGCCTTGTCTTGTAAGAGCATCATTGATAAATTGATCCATGTTTGCAATTGATCGAGTATGTTTGGTACATGATATGAACCCTATATTTTGCATGTGATTACCTACTTGACTTGGAATAACTTGGTTGATTACCCATAATTTTCAAAGGCATTTTGCTATTCTTCACAAATTTTCCAATGTGAACATATTATGTGTAAGCATGCATAGAGATAGGGTATGTTTAGGAGTTGTATGAGGGCACTTTGAGCCAACTTTGAATATGAGTTTCAGCATATTATTAAGTGTATTTTGATGCACAATTGAGACATGCTTGAGTATTGCATTTGATCATTTCACATGCCTTAAATGGTGCCTACTTTGTGTGTATGTGAACTTGAATTTGCGTTTCACTTTGGCCACTTCTTTTGATGCCACTTGTATGCCATGTTCATGATTATTTTTGGTATTCAATTAGGACATTTTATAGGTCATTTGCCTCTGGTGTGTGAGCTTTAACATTGCCTTACCACGTCATTTCATTTACCTTACTTGAGTGACAATTTGACATACTTGTATGAGAAGTTTAAATGTGATTTTGCTCATGGAATGAATTGACTTTGGAGAGAGAGTTTAATGCAAACCTTTGTGACACTTTGAGATTAGTTTTAAGCATGCGTATAAGTTGTTTCACTTCTGACCTTGGTCCATTTTCACGTTTTAATTCAATTCATCTAACTTGTAATGGCTTTCTTTTGTCGGTTTACCTTTAACTTCAAAGTAGATTAGTCTTGTAGCATAGTTGTAACTTGACTTGTAATTTCATAATCCTTTTAGGTCTTTCACTTTGACTAGTGTGACTCAAATGTACATAGTCATTAGACATAGGTCTTTATGTTGTACATACCCTCTCTTGTTATTACTAATGTCTTTGGTTCACATGTGCAAGGTGCATAAAGGAGACATTCCAAAGGTGGTTTGACCATTTCAGTTTGTAAATAAAAACTTGTTTCTAACTTGGTTTGCTATTTGTTTATAGGTGCTTTCGTGACTTGCTTTCGTTGCTTTGCTACGGATTCATATCTGTTCGGTAGGACTTCTTATCTCTTCACTTCTCTTTAATGCTTTCAAATGCCATGAGAAGTAGGAATAGTCGATGCCATGATAAGTAGGATTATATTGAAAGCCCTCAAGTGAGGCCATGATTGTGCTTGTTTGGTATTGTGCCTAAAGACCTCCAAAGAGGCATCCTATTCCCCATTTCCCCTTGTAAGACCTCCAAGAAGGCAATTGATGGAAGTTTGGGTTCGCAACCGACCCCCGTTATTCTAGTTGAGTCGTTCTTAGCTCTCATTACATGATTGAAGCTTTGAACATCACCTATTCTTGTTATCGAGTCGGTCAAGTGGAATGAGGGTTTAACAATCAAACCCCCACGCCTTGTCTATAGCTCGCATTGACCAATGCCGATGCTTATGTGATCTGATTCACATCTTCCCCTTTCTTACTCTGCTCTCCATGGTTCTTGATACCATTGGGTGAGCACCCCTACTTCCCACGCCGAGCTTGTTTGCCTCGGTTGATATGACCCCTTGGCTAAAGCTCCCTTTTTCTTATTGTGATTGTGTGATATTATTGTTAACTGACACTATTTACTCCTTAGTTGCTTTTATTTCATTTTGTGATTGATTCATCCTGTGTTTACTTGTCTGATGACATGATCCCGTAGGATTCCTAGCTCCACTTAATTTTTGATTAAGTCGGGGGTAGGAGAGACATTAGGATAGCAATCCATGCATGACAAAATTAGGTATACTTCCCTCTTGATCCTGACCTTAGGGCCACCTTTGCATGATAACATTAGGACATCTAGTTTCCTTTAGTATTTTCTTTTCAACTTGCGTCTTCTCTTCTCATCTCATAATCTTTATAAAACACTTAATAAAGGATCAACATGTATTGCGCACGAGCCTTATATATGGGAAATAAGATAGTGGGGGATCTTCCTTCACTTTCTTAGGATGTTTAGCATGCGTCCCATCTTGGGTCGATACGCGAGACATTTGATCCTATGTTGTAGACTTGGGTGCAATGCAAGTTATGAATTAACTTCTATCCGCTTCTGTCTAAAAGGCATAAAACAAACTCAAACCTCTTTCATCCTTCGGGATTGTTAAGTTCCAAACCTCATTTTCAGAAAAGGGCACGTTACTTCCGTCTCGTCACAAACAGGCATCAACCCTAACTGCCGGACGCGAACTTAACGTCGCTCATAAAAAACACAGACTTGGTTAAGTCGAACTACGACTGCTCTGATTTCCTCCTTCTGGTTAGATTGAGGATACGTAGGCACGAGACGGCGATGTCTTGGCGAGCAACCTCCCCCCTTTAGTTCACGTCCGAACTATGTTGACTCTGATTTTCCCATTCTCGAGGGAATATGTATGCCTAGGACTCCGAGGACGTCCTATCGAGTCGCTTCTTTTCCTTTTCTTCCCTGTTTCTCTGTCCTTTTCCGTTCTCATTCCTTCTCTTTTCCAGTAGCAGTGGAGCTCCGGACGACGACACCCTTTGATCGAGACAACAAGCGTGGATCCCATCGAGTACGATGGACGTGTGGGGTGCTAACACCTTCCCTTCGCGTAACCGACTCCCTTACCCATTTCTCTTGGTCGCGAGACCATGCTTTTCCTTTCCCCCAGGTTTATGCAGTGTTTCCTTTCCCTCTCTTGGGATAAATATACATTGCTGGCGACTCTGTTTCCGCGCCACTTTCGCGTTTGTACTTGGATGAAAATCCCGGGAGCGACACAATGGATTCACAATATTGACTAAATCAGCCCTCCCCGGCAACGGCGCCAAAAACTTGATGCGTCTCGATGGCACTAACGTGATCGTTGAAATAAGACTGCAAGTATACAGCTATTCGTGTAGTTTTAAATAAGGATGTCGAACCCACAAGGAAGGGATGATCAAACTAATGCAAACAATAGTTGCAGTGTAAAGATAAGGCTAAGGATTTATAGAAATTAAACAGAAAGGAAAAATTACCAATTTTAAAGGTTTTAGGAAATAATAATAAAATCGAGTCTGGAATATGGATTCCCCGTACCTAAGGGACTTGTAGAAGTCGGGTGCTAATTACGACTGCACTTTGTTCCGTAGGAAGTACTAACTTAAAGACTCTGTCTCACACTCACGCGCTATCGACAAGAACCACACCTAACAACCACAAGATTTTTCTCTCGCTCGCCCATTTTAATTGAAAAGCGTATTTTGGAAGTTAATAAAATCCTAAACGATGCCTAAAATGCTCTCGGTGATTTTAGGATCGGTGCCTAGTTTCTACTATACATTCATTCCTCACACTCTCGCGTTATCGGTCCGAACTTAGTATATTCCTGTAGTGAGCGATTTTTGTCGGTGACGCGACCACCTTATCACTGGTTCTTCTCCTCACCGTAATGAGGAGGGATGGGTGCTACTTTCTAATTTATTATTTATCCCGTGAAGCTGAAAGGGAAAGGGAAGCTATCTAAAACTAACCTTGCACGCGAATGTTTAACTGAACAAACGCTTTAAAGAGATTAGGGGGGTCCGGGGTCAGGTTATACAATGGGTAGTTGTTAATTACCCATCCTATATATGGATATCCACAGGATGTTAGCTTTAGGTTTCGCTTTGTAATTAATACTGTTTATCTGCTGATGGGTTGGGAAAGTTTATTTGGAAGTGTGAGTGAGTTTTTGTTGATGTTCGGGTGTTCCCGATGTTTTTGGTAAGGTACTAGACCTAAGTTTTGATTGATGTGTGAAGGTACTGAACCTAGAGTTTTTTATTAGTATGCTCGCTAAGATTTCACAATCTTATGCCTACGTATTCCCATTTAAATGAAACAAGGAAATCATAGCAATCGTAGTTCCTACTATTGTAAGGGAGGAAAAAGATGTTTTGGTGTCTTGTTCAAAGCCCAAGATTGAAGCTAAAAGATTGTATTTGTGTCTTGTTCAAAGCCCAAGATTGAAGCTAAAGGTTTGACTGAGAGAGAATTTGTCATCTCTAAAGAGAGATTGTTGATTTTCGTGTGCCTTGGTAAAAGCACAAGGTTGATGCTAAAAGGTTAATTGACTCGGCTAGGGGATTTCTTTATACAAAGCCTAAGAGGAGGCTAGAAGTTTGACTTTTCCGGGGAAAATGTTTTGTCTGTCTTGTACAAAGCCCAAGATTGAGGCTAAAAGGGATTTTGACTCCGCTGCGGAGGGTTTGTATGTGTCTTGTACAAAGCCCAAGATTTGAGGTTGACCTTACTGGGAAAATCATTATACAAAGCCTAAGAGGAGGCTGAAATGGGTTTGACTCTTCTTGGGGAGAATCATTCCCCAAAGCCTAATGGATGCCAGGGAAGAAATGACTCTGTTGGACAAGATATATGTCCTAAGTTTAAGGGAGGGAGATTTATGTCTTGTACAAAGCCCAAGATTGAGGCTAAAGGGGTTGACTCAACAAGAGAGTGTTTTTATCTGTCTTGTACAAAGCCCAAGATTGAGGCTAAAAAAGGTTGACTCAACTAGAGAGTTCAAAAAGGTGATTGACTCAACAAGAGAGTCTAAAAAGGGTGACTGACTCAACAAGAGAGTTTGAAAGTTGATTGACTCAACAAGAGAGTCTTTTATACTCAACAAGAGAGTGATTTGTTGTCTCTTTCGAAGCCCGAGATTGAGGCTAAAAGGGTATTGACTCAACAAGCGAGTCTGAAAAGGTTAGCTCCGTTGGGGAGAATCATTTGTACAAAGCCCAAGAGGAGGCTGACTTCGCTGAGGAAGGATCATTATACAAAGCCTAAGAGGAGGCTAACTTACTGCTGGGGATTTGTTGAGATCCCTAGGCAGGTCCAAGTGGGGGAATCAACTCTCACTGAGAATTACAGAAGAGTTGAGGTATCAGATGCCTTGAGGTTCTGATTTAAGATAGTGTTGACCCTGGTCGGGGAATTTTTAGGAGAAAGACTGGGTTTCAACTCAGCTGGGAATTGATCGGATGATCAGGGTTCCTCCTACGCTCGTAGGGAACTTGAAAATATCTTTGAGACTCAAGGGGGTTTAGACTGTCCAAGTCTACTGGTGCGGAAGAGTTTTATCTTTTGTATGATGCCCAAGAGGAGGCAAGGGCATTGAGGGAGGAGAATCAACCCAAAAATGGCCTGAGGTCTGACACTGGAAAGACTGCTCTAGCAAAGGATGACTAAGTTCTGACTTACCCCTTTAAGAGGTCACCAGGGTCCTTGTATTAAGCCCAAGAGAAGGCATGAGAACTTCTAAGAAGTCGAAGGGTCCTTGTACAAAGCCCAAGAGGAGGCGGGGATGCTTTTAGGAAGCCTGTGGGTCCCAAACCAAGAGAAGTTCAAGAAATGCAACTCACAGAGAAGAGATCATTTAAGGAAAGTTTGAGGTTTGAAGAAACTCAAGAGATGTTATTCACAGAGAATAGATCAACTCCGAGGAGTAGAATTTCTTTGACAATTTCTAGGGGTGACAGTCTGAGAAAAGGTTCACCGAGAATACTGCCTTTCTCTTTGTTCCATATTGTTTAACCCCAAGAGAAGGGAAGACTGTATCTGGAAATCCTATGGGGATCTAGTTTTGTTTGTATTTAAGAGTGACCAACAGGGCTTTACCTAGTTCTAGACCTAGTTGCCGGGGAAAACTTTAAATAACTATACTAGTATATATACAGTTTATATATGACAAGTCTAAAAAGGAGGTATGAAAGAAGACTAACCATGTGCAGCTTCCCACAATACATTTATATATATGAAAGTGAGTAAATGAATTAAAACTTACAGGTGAGCAAGCTTCCATGTTGTGTGGTTAGTTGTTCAAAGAAATTAAAGAAAGTTTTGATAACAACATATATATTGAATCTAAATCAAAAGGGAATTGTTTTGAAAAGATTGTGGGGCTTATACTCAAGGAGAGGCCCAGGGTTTAACAGTGATCGCACCGTTGTTTTGAATATGTACAGAGGGACTTATACAATGACTGAGGCCCAAAAAAGTTTTATTTACAAAAGGGTTGGGTCTTACAACTCAAGGAGAAGCCCGAAGTTTTCTGATTTCTTATTTATCGAGGACTTAAAATTCAGAGAGAAAGTAATTTTTTAATCAATTAAATAAAGTCACAAATTTCAAATATTTGAAAATTTGAAAAAGTGCGCCAAGAACACCCAAGAACACGCGCGTGTTCTGAGTTTTGCCCAGATTTGCATTTTCTCATCAATCTCACTGAATACTTGATGAAATCATACAATCCATATATCAATCTACTCGTTTTCACCTCAAGATCATGTCTATGGTCTTTAATTTCATTTATTTTAAGCATGGAATAAGAAATCAAAGAGAAACCTTAAGAACCCTAAATTCTGCATGAAGGCTCAGAAATTCCACACACGATTCATACAAAGCAATTAATTGAGGGGAAACATTCCATACATGATTATGAACATATGGCAAAATTATTGTGCGAGGAAATATGCATGAATCATGAAATGACCAAGTTGAGGCTTACCTCTTGCAGCTGGTGATCGTGTTTTGGGTTAGAGGTGTTACATCTTGGTTCCAATGATGTGGACAGCTTCCTTAGGTGCTATGGAGTGTGTCTGAATGCTTGGAGTGGATTGAATTGGGCTGGAACTTAATTTGACACCTCAACTACAAATCGGTCAAAGGTTTGTGCAGATGGCTGGTGATTTTGAGAATCTGGTGTTCCAGATGTTGTTTAAGTGTTTGGATCACTTCTATATGATGTTTATGAGGTGTGTGTGTGATTGGTTTGGTTGGAATTGCTCTCAAACTCAAAACCCGATAGTGACTTGCTAGAAGGCAAATTTGGAAGTGAATATGTGATTTTGATAAAGGCAAGTGTTATAGGCCTTTGGTGTGCTTCAACTGATCAGAAATGAGGTATATTTATAGTGTGTCAAGTTTGTTTTGCAAGGAATAGGGAATGGCAACTGCAGCAGGCCTTTGGCCAATGTGGATCAAATGGAATCTCAAGTCTCCTCTAGCCATTGACTTGAGATTAGAGCACAGGCCTATGGTTCCCTGATTCAAGGATAAGGCTTGACTGAAGTGTTCATCTTTGCTCTAATACATGCCACCTCTAAGCATCCATTGAATGCTCCAAAACAAAATTGGAGTCTTGAGGCATCTTTAGCTTTTAGGGGTGCCAAACCTATATGTAGTTCCAAAGACTTGGGAGGCTTATGAATCAGTGTTTGTTCCTCCTTGGTCTCCCCCTGAGGTGTGCAGATGGATAAAATTGTTTGTTGTTTGCACAAATTGATCAAATCGAGCTATAATGCACAAATATGTCTTGCAAGATAGTTAGCATCAAGGCATATTGCAGTCATCATAACTCTTAGCTCAGATGGAATTTGATGGAGTTCTTGGACATTTTGGAAAGCTGATATATCCTATTTCAATATGATGTCTAACTTTGGTTTTGAGTCAACCTGAATTACAATGAAAAATGCCTCTACTTTTGGGAAAAAATAAGGCAGATTCTGACTTAGTGAAAATTTCACTAAGTGTTGGAAAAATGTCATTTTTGTGTTTTCAGCCATTTTGATCACCCCATAACTTGAAATCCATGAGGAATTAGAATGAGGTGTAGATGACACTTTTAAAGTATGCCATGAGAGCTACAAATCCATCTTTGGACCATCCAAAATGGTTGCTTGGATCTCAAGTTATGATCCTTGGAAGTTGGTACCCTAGCCACTTTGTTCCATAACTTAGAAAAATTCTAAGTTTTTATGGTTGCCCCTTTTACAAGTTATACCACTTTCTTTGATTTCTATTGATAAATGATGATTCAAATCATATATTAACATTGTTTTAGGGTTGAGGAACCATAATTGTGAAAAATCTCAAAAAGTCAAACTTGACTTTTGTGCACAGTTGACTTTTTATCTGATGAATTCCAAACTGTGCGATCCTCGGTAAAATCAAGTCCTCGACCTAAATCAAACCTAATGGATATGTTCAATAGGTGTTTTAGGGTATATTGAATCATGTCCCAGGGTTTGGGAGCATGTCTGGGGCAAAAGTCAAAGGCATAGTTGACTTTTTCCTCGAAACCCTAATTG
Organism: Lathyrus tuberosus; assembly: GCA_022829125.1. Taxonomy (NCBI): domain Eukaryota; kingdom Viridiplantae; phylum Streptophyta; class Magnoliopsida; order Fabales; family Fabaceae; genus Lathyrus; species Lathyrus tuberosus. Next base: position 2,807,616 of record JALAZF010000153.1, read on the forward strand.
TGGTCCTGATGAAATTGAAACTTGTGGATCAAGCTTCTTGGATCAAACCATTGTTACAAATGGATCAATGTGGTTTATTAGAGACCCTCAAATCATACCTTGAGGTCTTGGCTCATGTTTTGTTCCAAAAGTCAACTTAGGGGTGAATTAGGTCAAGCAACCCTAATTCCTGATTTTTTGTTAATGCATCCCCTGAGGTAAAATTGACTTAATGATTGGGTCCATGAGGTCCCTTGTAGTATCTTAGGTTGTGCTTTAAAGCATTTTCTCATGCCCAGAGGAAGATTTTCATCTGGAGGCCATGATCGACCAAAACCCTAATTTGGTGACACTGGCGATCTCGAGGCTTAATCCACTTGGAATGCTGCAACCTTGTGCCTGATTCTTGGTGTGGGAGTCCTCTTTATCATTTATGTGTGTTTTAGAGGTTAGACAAGTTGAAGATCATGTCATTTCTTGATTGATCCTTTGTCTAAGGCTCTAAGAGGGCATAAAACCCTAAGGCTTAACTGCAGGGAATGCTCAACAATCCTTGAGGAGATTGATGAGGCATAAAGGTACATCCATATTGTGATGATGATTTGTGTAGCGAGCGATTTTGGACGCGGTTCTTAAGCGCTGGTCGCTCTCTGCGGTTGAGCTTACTACAGGTCGATTCATTTTTTATCCTATTAAAGCTGATGAAGGAAGGGAAATAGATGTCTCCAATTAACCCTGCTTTGCATACTGAGTTTAAACAGCGGTCTGTTAGGTTACGGATGCTATCAATGTGGGGGGCCTTTGTACTGGTTATTTGTATTTTCGCCAATACGGTTTTCTTTTTCTCTTTCTAGGACTTTCTGGCGAGGAACAAGGATTTAGGATGTTAGGACTGATGCTTTTTGGTAGATACATGAGAGTATGGGATTTTGGGTTTTTGTTTAGTGTGCTCGCTAAGATTTTTTCTTTCAATCTTATGCCTACGTATTCCTGTTTACCGAAACAGGGAAATCAGAGCGTTCGTAGTTCCTCCTATTCTATGGGAGGAAATGGTTGTTTTGGTGTCTTGTTCAAAGCCCAAGACATGAAGCGAAAGGTAGTTTGTATCTTGTTCAAAGCCCAAGATGTGAAGCTAAAAGGTCTCAACTTTAGAGAGAATTTGTCATCTCTAAAGAGGGGGTTGTATGTCACAACTGTTGGGTGACTGACTGTAAAGGAGGATTACTTTAACCGGGATACGCGAATCCTAGCAATGCCATAATTTCCTTTATAGGGGGTTTTAACCTGAAGGAGAAGACTTTAACTCAGTGTAGAGCAATGCCATCTTTCCTTAGGAATTTTTCATGCTAAAAGAGGGACAGTGGCGTGGATGTAGATGATCCAGAGGCTTGCCGCTTACAGCGATTAGATGAAGGGGAAAGAGTTGTTGATGTTTGTGTATTGTGAATGAGGCACAGTTTTGATGCTAAAAGGTTAATTGGATTAACCAGTGGTTTTCTTATACAAAACCTAAGAGGAGGCTATTATGTGTCTCGTACAAAGCCCGAGAGAGAGGCTAAAAGGTTTTGACTTGACGATGAAGTCTTTTGGTATCTCGTATAAAGCCCGAGATGGAGGCTATTTGACTCAACAAGAGAGTTTTTTGTATCTCGTACAAAGCCCGAGATGGAGGCTAAAAGGGTAATTGATTCAACGAGGGAGTCTCTTATGTGTCTCGTACAAAGCCCGAGAGAGAGGCTAAAATGTTGTTGACTCCGCTGGGGAGGATCATTGTATAAAGCCCAAGAGGAGGCTATGGTTACTGTTTCAGTTAAGTGACAGGTCCAGTATACTGATTTAAAAGAGAAAATCAATTCTTATATGAGCAACACTGTACTGATGGATTTGGTTCAAGGATTCGGGTTATTCCTGTTCTTTAAGGAAGCGGGAAATCTGAAGGGTATTGAGACTGTCCGAGTCTACGGGTTTTCTTCCTATTTTTGAAGGGTGCTTGAGAATGTCTTTGAGACTCAAGGAGATTAGACTGTCCAAGTCTAGAGTTTCATCTTTTGTACCATGCTTTGAGAAACAGTAGTAGACTCTTTGAAAGGACTGTTCTATGCAGATGATTAAGTTCTGTTCCTATACCTCTAGGAGGTCGTCGGGACAATTTGTACGAAGCCCAAGAGGAGCCTGGAAACTTTTAAGAAGCCGACGGGTCCTTGTATTAAGCCCAAGAGGAGGCTATTATTCCCGGAGGAAGAGATCATTATACGAAGTCTAAGAGGAGGCTGTGAATATTTCTAAGAAGCTGTAGGGTCCTTGTACTAAGCCCAAGAGGAGGCGGGGTTGCTTTTAGGAAGTCGATGGGTCTCCAAACCCCGAGAAATTCAAGGCAAGCTATTCACAAGGAATAGATCAAGTCAGGAAAGTTTGAGAATTTGGAAGAAACTCAAGAGATGCCATTCACGGAGAAAAGATCATCTCTGGGGAGTAGAGCTTCTTGACAAGTGCTTTTAAGAAGCCTGTGGGTCCCAAACCCTGAGAAATTCAAGGCAATGTTATTCACCGAGAATAGATCAAAGTCAGGAAAGTCCGAGAATTTGGAAGAAACTCAAGAGATGCCATTCACGGAGAAAAGATCATCTCTGGGGAATAGAGTTTCTTTGACAACTTCTACGAGTGACAGTCTATGAAAGGGTTCACAGAGAATGTTGCCTTTCATATCTCCATATTGTTTAACCCCAAGAGGAGGGAAGAATGTGTCTGGTAATCCTATGGGGATCTAGTTTAGACTTTTTCTAAGAGTGATCAACGGGCTTAATGCTAGACGTAGTTTCCTGGGAAACTCTAAATATCTATATTATTATTACATAGTTGATATGAGTTTATAAAAGAAGACTTACAGTGAAACAGCCCCACAATACAGTTATATGTATATGAAAGCGGTAAATGAAAGCAATAACCACTTACTCGGTTGTAGAGCTTCCATGCTGTTTGGTTAGTTATTCAACAAAGAAAGATTGAAAACAACAGTATATTTCAAAATCAAAGGAGAAAGTGCTTTGGAAAAGAAAGATTTGGGGCTTACAACTCAAGGAAAGGCCCAGGGTTTTATCAGTGAGCGCACTGTTTGAATTTATACAGAGGGACTTATACAAGTGACTGTGGCCCAAAATGTTTTTCTGTACAAAGGGATGGGTCTTACACTCTCTCAAGAGGCCCAAAAAGTTTTAAAAGAAAAGAAATGGGTCTTACTACACGAGGGTAGGCCCAGTTGATTTTTCTGTTTGAAACGGCGATCGCGCCGAGGTTTTCTTTTAACGCAGAGGGGCTTATACAATATCTGAGGCCCAAAATGTTTTTGGTTAAAAGGGGGTTGGGTCTTACACTCTATTAGAGGCCCATAAGTTTTGAATGGGTCTTATAGCTCGAGGAGAGGCCCAAAAGGTTATTTTTCAAAAGGCGACGATCGCGCCATTTGTTTTTTGACGGTATCAGGACTTATACAATACACTGAGGCCCAAAAAATGATTTGGTCAAAAAAAGGATTGGGTCTTACACTCTATTAGAGGCCCAAAGTGTTTCGAAAATGATTTATGAGGGTTGAATTAATCCAAAAAAACCCTAATTTGTTTTCAAAAATGTATTTAATTGAATAAAAATTCAATTAAAATGATCAAAATTGTTTAACAAATGAAAAACAAATTGTGATCTTGGATTAATGCTTCAAAAATTAAGTATTGGCCTACAAAATAATTAGAAAGCATTAAAAGTTGCAAAATCAATGTGGAAAAAATATTTTAAATGTTAAAAACAATTAAAACATTAATTCATTGCAAAAATATCAATTATACAAAATAAATAATATTTTTGGGATTTTTTTATAAAATAAAATATTTTAACATTTTTGTGAACTATTAAAAAAAGAATTAACTCAAAATCATTAAAACTCAGAGAGAAATTAATTTTTGAATCAATTAAATAAAATCACAAAATTCAAATATTCAAATTTTGAATAAAAGGCGCCAAGAACACACCAAGAACACGCGCGTGTTCTGGGCTTGGCCAGATTTGCATGTTCTCTCCAATCTCACTGAATACTTGATTATAACATGCAATCCACATATCATTATGCTCGTCTCAACCTCACGATCATGTCTATGTCAATTAATTTCATTTAAATTAAACATATAACAAGAAATCATGAAAAATCCTCAAGAACCCTAATTTCTGCATGAAGGCTAGGATTTTTGATACACGATTCAAACAATGCAATTAATTGAGGGGAAACATTCCATGCATGATTATGAACATATGGCCAAATTATTGTGCAGCAAAAATTGCATGGATCATAGAGTTAGAAGAGCTCATGCTTACCACTTGCAGTTGGTGATCGTGATTTGTGTTGGAGGTGTTACAGCTAGGTTCCAATGATGTGGATAGCTTCCCTAGGTGCCAAGTGATGTGTCGGAGTGCTTGGAATGGATTGAAATGGTTTGGAGTTGAAGATGGCACCTCAACTGCAAAACTGTCAAGAACTTGAGCAATTGGCTGGTGATTTTGTGAAATATGTGTTCTAGATGTTATGTGAGTGTTTGGATCACTTCTATATGATGTATGTGAGGTGTGTGAGTGATTGGTTTGATTGGAAAAGCTCTCAAACTCAAAACCCGATAGTGACTTGCCTTAGAAGGCAAAATTGGAGTGAAAGAAGAGATTTTGAGGAAAGCATTTGTTTGATGGCTTTGGTGTACTCAACCTGATCACAATTGAGCTCTATTTATAGTAGAGCAAGTTTGTTTTGGGATCCACAGTGAATGGCAACTGCAGCAGGTGTTTGTTCAATGTTGGCCAATGGAAATGCAAGTCTCCTCTAGCCATTGACTAGAGGTTAGGGCACAGGCTGCTGGTCCCCTTGGTCTTGGATAAGTCTTGACTGAATTCAGTTGCTAAGAGCTCAGTTCATGCCACCTTGATGCTTCCATTGAATGCTCCAATCCAAAATTGGAGTCTTGTCCCTATTTTGGCCATTCTAGGTTCAACATGCTATTTCTTGTTCCAAAGACTTTGGAGGCTTGACTCAGTGATTGTCCCCTTTAGATTCAATCCTCTGAGGTGTCCAAGTGGATAGGAGCATTTGGATTTGGCTGATTTTGGAAAATCGAGCAAAATTGCAAATTATGCCTTGCCTTGACAGAATTCAACAAGGCCATTTGACAATGTCATAACTCATAGCCCAAATGGAATTTGGCAATGTTCTTGGCCATTTTGGAAAGCCCTTATTTGATATAACAACTGTTTGAACATGTTTGGTTTTGATCTCTTTTGAACCCAAGTGAAAAATCCCCCTACATTTGGTAAAAAGTGAAGACAAATTTGGACTTAGTTAAAATTTCACTAAATGTTGGAAAAAGTGACATTTTCATTTTTCAGCCATTTTGATCACTCCATAACTCAAAATCCTTAATGAATTGGACTTAGGTCTAGTTGAAGTTTTTGTAGAGGGTAATGAGGGCTACAAATCCATATTTGGATGAGAAAAAATGGCTTTGTGGTTTAGGAGTTATGGGCCTCCAAAGTTGGTACCCTTGTCACTTTATTTTTAACTTAGAAAATTTTCTAAGTTTTTATGGTTACCCCTTTTACAAGTTATCCAACTTTTCTTGATTTTTCTTGATGAATGATGATTCAAATCATACATTAACATCCTTTTAGGGTTAAAAATCCATTTTGGTGAAAAATCTCAAAAAGTCAAAGTTGACTTTTGTGCACAGTTGACTTTTTATCAGATGAATTCCAAACTGTGCAATTCTTTAGGAAATCATGTCCTTGACCTAAATCAAACTTGATGGACATGTTGCATGGGTGTTATAGGGTATATTGAATCATGTCTTAGGGCTTGGGAGCATGTCCTGGTCAAAAGTCAAAGTTACAGTTGACTTTTCCCTTAAAACACTAATTGTGGTGCAGATGAAATTGAGACTTGTTGCTCAAGCTTATTGGATTAATCCATTGTTCTAAATGGATCAATATGGTATATTAGAGACCCTCAAATCATGTCTTGAGGTCTTGGTTCATGATTTGCCCTAAAAGTCAACTTAGGGGTGAATTAGGTCAAGAAACCCTAATTCCTGATTTTTGATGAATGCATCCCCTGAGGCAAGATTGACTTGATGATTGGGTCCATGAGGTTCCATGGAGTATATTAGGTTAGGTTTTGGATCATTGGCTTGTGCCCAGATGAAAAATTTCCATCTGGAGGCCCTGGTCGACCAAAACCCTAATTTGGTGACACTGGCGATCTTGAAGCTTGATCCACCTAGAAGGGAGCAACCTTGTGCTTAATCCTTGAAGTGGGAGTCCTCTTGATCCATTGTGAATGTTTGAGAGGTTAGACAAGTTGAAGATCATGTCATTCCTTGATTGATCCTTTGTCTAAGCACTCAGAGAGGGCTTGAAACCCTAATTTTGATTGTGGTGAATGCTCAACAATTCCTTGAGGAGATTGATGAGGCACAAAGGTACATCCATATTGTGATGATGATTTGCACAATGATGGGAAATCTTAGTGGTCAAAATTTGGGGTATGACAATTTGCACAATGATGGGAAATCTTAGTGGTCTAAATTTGGGGTATGACAATTCCTCACTATCGTGCCGGAATAATAAAGCATGAAAAATAGAAATAAAGACCAAAACTAGCATGCATTCAAATAAAGTCGCACCTATATTTTCTACGGAGTCTCGTCGGTAACGACAGTCCTCACACGCCAAACTCAAGAAAATTTAGCAACACATGGTGATTTTAATTCCAAACATAGTTACGGTGATTAACATGGAAAAATACATAGCATACAAGACAAGAAAGTTAAATCGCAAAACAAAAGTAAACAAAAGCAAAATAACCTGTAAAGTAAAATACGAAATTGAATTACAGAGAAAAAGATGCCGGCAGGCTTGTTCGGAATTGGAGTACAACAATTGAATGTAAATTACAAGCAAATTGCGACAATTCCTCAATGTGAGTAATTATCGCTTTTAAAGTAAATATATGCCTAAACGGAATTTGACAGAGCTTCCGCGTCTAAAATCGGGTATCCAAAACATGATTGAAGGGTCCTATATATAGAGAAATATCCAAGGAGTAACTGCCAATTCGTGCATCTGAAGTGGAGGGAAAATAGAGAAGAAGAAATTGCCCAAAGCAGTTGCAGAATTTGAATTCTGCAACTGCGTTGTCATGGCGAGCACCACCGGGCCATGGCGAATGCCATGGTCCTGACCTTTTTAAATACATGGCAGTCTTGTTCATGGAGAGGGCCATCTTGTGATGGCGAACGCCATATCAGTAGGATGGCAGATTCTGTGCTTTCTTGCTGGATTTTCCTCGTCTTTGCTCTTTTTTGATCCTTCTCCCGATTTCGCCACAAATGAAGTTGTCAACTGCAAAACACCTAAAATATAATCAAATACAAATAAAACTTGAATAAAAACGAACAAAACATATGCGTAATGAACCTAAAAGTACGATACGATTTCTCGTTATCAGTAAAAACCATAATAATAATAATAATAATAATAATAATAATAATAATTAGTTTTTGAGGGGTGCAATGGCCCCTTCGAGCTTTCATTATGTCCTGTCACTTCTTAAGAGCCTCCACATTTATTACACAGTGTAAAGGACAACAGATCGGATTCAAGCCCAAAAGTAACACCCAATTTAAATTGCGGTTGAACCAGTTAGGTCCATTTCTACCTATTTCTCAAATTGATTTTGTCGGGTGGGGTTAGAACGAGTTGTTGTTTGTTTCAGATAGTTTATTAGAATTATTGAGCTTATCCATTTTTAGGCCCAATGGCATTATTTGATCTTGACGTAATCTAATTTATTTTTACATAGTAATAATATATCAATCATTTTAATTGAAAAAATGATATAATATTCATAGAAATTTTGCTTTCTCTGTTGATGAACTAAACAAATTTAAATACAAAAATGTTTATAAATATAACCACACTTTTAAATTAAATTGAACATTAAGTACACAGCGTTAAATACATATTAAAATTTAATATTCATTCTGTAACGCCCCGATTTTGATTATTCCATTATTCTTGAGTTTTTTGGTTTTAATTGAGTGATAAATTATTTTATTTGTTAAATTGGTGTGTTAAATGTTATTTTACCGTTTTTGAGAGTTTTCGGGGAAATTAGAATGGAGGGTATTTTAGACTTTTCTCAATTAATCATAAGTTAGAAATTTTGTGGAGTTAGAAATTTTGTGAGAAAAATGAATTAATTGATTTAGTGGAAAATGAGAGAAAAGAAATAGAAAAGAAAGAAAATAGATAGAAAAGAGAAAGAAAAGAGAAATAGAGAGAAAAAGGAGAGAAAGAAAGAAGAGGAAGAGAAAAGAAGAGGAAAAGAGGAAAACCAAGAAAATCAACCTCTAGGAATCGATTTAATCGGGTAAGGGTGTGAAACATTGTTATCTTATCAATGTATAGTATTATGTATGATTGTGTATGTGTGTATTGGATTGGTTGTGGTGTTTTCATAGTTTTCCATTTTAGGTCGATAATGAGAAATCGATGTTTTCGCGGTTGGAAATCGACGAAAATGTGGTAGAATGCTTGTTGCCATGATTAGATTGAGTTCTGATGGATGTATGTTGTTTTGAAAATGTTTTGGGTTGAAAAATAGGGTTTTTGGGTTTTCAACAGCGCTGAAGGATTCTGAGTTTTCGCAGGTTCGCCTAGCGAACCAATCAGCGAAGGGTAGCGAAGGTTCGCTACGGGTATTCGCCTAGCGAAGGCGTGAGCGAAGGTTCGCTAGGGTGTTCGCCTAGCGAAGTTTGGGTGTTTTGAATGTTGGTAGTTGCTGCCTTGGTTCGCCAAGGGGTTCGCCTAGCGAACTTTGTCTCTGTTTTTATCTAACAGTTGGTTCGCTGGAACATTCGCCTAGCGAAGGAGCTAGCGAATGCTCGCGAGGGAGGTTCGCCCAGCGAACAGTGCTGTTCGTGTAATTTTGTTTTCTGCATAACTTTTGATCCGTAACTCGGATCGGGACGTTCTTTATATCGTTGGAAAGCTAATGAAAAGTTCTTACTATTAAAAATGGTTTGGAGGGTAAAATATGATTTAATTAATTCGTGTTTTTGAAAATAGTCGGGTTGTTGAGTTTTTATCGCGTTAAATGTGTGCGATTGATGTGTTAGCATGATATATGCTTGTGACATGTAACGTGTAGCTTGTAGACCGTTATATGATATGAATATACATGATGAAATGTTGTGACGATGGTTTGTGGCTTTATGGCAAGTATGTGCATTGTTTGATTGAGTATCAATGTATGTGGTTTCAAGTGTATGATTAATGTATGATATGGCGGCCTCTGTGGCGTAGATCCACAGCAAGATGAATGGTAAGGTATTGATTATCATGGGATTGCTATAATAGTAATATTTGGTGTGTGGAATGGGTTCCAATTGTGTTAGAATACTCATTGGGGTAGAATGGCTTATATGTTATTCCTAGTGAGGTATTAATGTTTTGGTCGAACACATTAGGGTAGAATGACTGTATGTTGTTCCTAGTGTTGTTGTTGTACTCATTAGGGTAGAATGACTTTATGTCATTCCTAGTGAAGTGCGAGTGTGTCGTTGGGTCCATTGGGGTAGAACGATTATATGTCGTTCCTGGTGGAGTACTCATTAGGGTAGAATGACTATGTTGTCATTCCTAATGAGGTGTGCACTGGGGTAGAATGACGTTGATGTCGTTCCTAGTGTGGTGTCCACTAGGGTAGAATGACTATGTTGTCATTCCTAGTGGGATATTCATTGGGGTAGAATGACGATGTTGTCATTCCTAATGAGAGGTGCACTAGGGTAGAATGACTATGTTGTCATTCCTAGTGGGATATTCATTGGGGTAGAATGACGATGTTGTCATTCCTAATGAGAGGTGCACTAGGGTAGAATGACTATGTTGTCGTTCCTAGTGAGGTATGTATTGGGGTAGAATGACTATGCTGTCATTCCCAGTTATGTAATGTGTGGTATTGTCGGGTCTTGATTGGATTGGTGAATTATGCATGATGTATATGTTGTTGTGGAGTGAGTAGAATTGTGCAGGTGTGCATGGATGGATAAACATGAATATGTGTGTTTGTGTTGAATGATAAGCATTATGAGGAATATGCTTGGTTATATATATATATATATATATGCCTTGCGATGTATATTGAGTGAGATGTGATAATTGTGACATAGTAAACATAATATGTATGTCTATGTGGTATGATGGAGTGGTGAGAATATGTGGTATATGTGTATTTTTATGTTGAGATATATAATTATATGCATTGTTATTATGATAATATTTCTCACCCTTCTGCTGTTTTATAATGCTCTACGAGGCATTGCAGATTAGGTATCTGGCGGTCTTTTTGTGAAGCGTGTCTTCACTTTCCTTGTTGGTCGGTTGGCTCTGATATGTAGCACCAGGTAGCTAGGACGTTTTGATCTATTGTGATACATTTGCATATGTATCTTGCTGATGAATTTGTGTATATAAACATGATGTTGCTTGTGATTCATACTGGATGATGTATATATGTGGTTGTTATTCAATATTTTAGATGTTTTCCGCTTTTATTCTAAATATTGAGATGTGGGTATAAGGACTGAGATCCTTCGTTGTTTGAGAGTTACCCCACTGTTGCATATCATTTGTTGGGCAGGTGTTGTATGTTTTAATTTCAAGCATAATGTGACATACCTTTTTATGCCGTGTTTACAATTATACTCTGATGAAATTTCCAATACGTGCCAAGATGATTTATTTGATTATTTGGGGGTATAGAAAGGGGGTGTTACATTAAGTGGTATCAGAGCCAGAGTTGAGTCAGTTGTGTCTGTCTTGTTGTTGTGTTGGTTGAATTGTTGTTTAACCTTGTTGTAATTTTTGGGAATGATCAGAATATGGCTGGTAGAAATGATAATGTGATGGCTGCTGCTTTGGAAGCAATGGCTAGGGCGGTGCAAGGTGCGCCGAATGTGAATGCTAATGATGAGTTCAGGAAGAATCAACCACCGGTTTTCAAAGGAAGATTTGATCCCGAGGGTGCTCAACTTTGGTTAAAAGAAATTGAAAGGATTTTTAGAGTTATGGACTGTGCAGAGGAGAATAAGGTGAGGCTTGGATCTCACATGCTGAGGGAAGAAGCCGACGATTGGTGGGTCGGTATGCGTGAAATTCTTGAGGTGGATAATGAAGAGGTAACTTGGGAATTGTTTCGTACCGAGTTTTTGCTGCAGTATTACCCTGAAAGTTTGAAAGGGAAGAAAGAGATGGAATTCCTGGAATTGAAACAAGGTGGTATGTCAGTGGTGGACTATACTGCTAAGTTTGTTGAGTTGGTACAATTTCATTCTCATTATGCTGCAAATACTGCTGAGTTCTCAAAATGTGTTAAGTATGAGAACGGTTTGCGTCCCGAGATTAAGCAAGTTGTGGGATACCAGAGGATTAGAAGATTCTCAGATTTGAGTGAATGTTGTAGAATCTTCGAAGAAGATAGCAAGGCTCGTTCTGCTCATTACAAAAGTGTGAATGAGAGGAAAGGTAAACAACAAGCTAGGGATGGTCCTTATGTGACTCCTGTTGATAAAGGCAAGTATAAAGGAAATTTCGATGAGAGATCTGGAGGAGGTTCCGGTTCCGTTAAGTGTTTCAAATGTGGTGGGCTTGGTCATCGTTCATTTGAGTGTAGAACTGATGTGAAGAAATGTGTAAAGTGTGGTAGGATGGGGCATGTGACGGCTGATTGTAAGGACCGTGAGGTTATTTGTTTTAAATGTGGTGAACCTGGCCACATTAGTCCTTATTGTCAGAAACCGAAACAAACTTAGGAAAAGAGGTTGCATGGGCAGAACTCCAGCCTACTAGTGCAGACAGTTGATTAAAGGTACATGCTTTATTAATAGTACGCCTTGAGTTGCTATTATTGATACAGGAGCGACTTATTCTTTTATTTATCATGTGTGTGCAAAGTGTTTGAAGTTGTTTATGACTTGTTGAACTGTTGTTTATTCCTTAGTACGTGATATGTGTGCGTAACACTATCAGTGCTTTCTGGTTTTTCTAATCCTTTGTCTTCAGGATTGAGAATGTTATAAGTGGGGGAGAAGCTGGTACTTCTCCAAGTGGCTTCAGGTGAGGAGCGTTGGCTCAGGGTGCCGTTGTTTGACCGATTGTAAGTGTTATTTGGACAGTGTGGTTTCCGATTCCAAAGGGAATACGGAGGTAAGGTTTATGTCAAGTAAGGATTGGTGCCTTAGGTGGTTTTGTGCACAAGAGGCAAGGAATGTTGCTATGGCTTGGTAAAGATGGTTTATGCCGCATCATGATTGTCGACTGTCTATTGACAAATTGAGGAACTGATCACCCTTAATCTCTTGTTGATAGCAGACGGAAATTGTGTTGGAAGGAATAGACGCGTTTATCCAGCTTAGTTGGTATGTTCGGCGAATGGTTGTGGAGTATGGGAATTATATCTTCATACTTATTTGGATAAGTTTGTAGTGGTGTCCTTTAAGGATATTTTGATCGATTATAAAATCAGAGGAAGAACATGTAGGCGTTGAAGATTGAGTCGCAAGTGTTGAAAAGAGATGAAGCTTTAAGTTAAGTTGTCAAGAGTGGATTTTGGTTGATAAAGACGAGTTTTCTTGGTCGAGAGGAATAAGTATGAGACAACATTGATGGTTGGGATTCCAAAACGAGTTATAAATTTGAATTGGATTATTCTTTGAGAAGAATTAATGTCGTGCCGGATGAGTTAAGTTGAAGGCCTTTGCATATGTATGTTTGGATGGTCAGAGAATTAGAATTGTTTGAGCAATTCAGAGGCTTGTGGCCGGTGTGTAAGCGGCTGCAGAATAGTGTGAGGTTGTGTATATAACCAGTGAACTATGACTTTCTGGTGAATAGTAGGAAGAGTCAAATGTTGAATATGAATTGGTGGTTTTGTTAGTCGCGAGTAATCGGAGTGCACAACGGAAGTGTGGAATTGTTGTATTGGTTATTGTGAGACAAGGATGTAGGTATTCTGGTTTTGTGGATGTTGTTGAGGCAAAGTTGTGTCATGGAGCTTATGTTCTTGTCTGGTTGTTGCCTTGTTTCCATTGTGATGGTTCGAGTGCGAGTAGCTAATTCCTATGTTTGGAGATTAGAAGAGTGTTACCTATGGTGTTGGTAACGATCTTGTTATGTTCCGGTTCAAGAGTGAACCTGGGTGTTTGTATCTTGGTTATCCTTTGAGTTGTGAGTTGGTCGTCAAGTGCATTGTGTGGGCATTGCATCTTGTCGTTGTTGTTGTGGTTAGTATACTGGTTTGTTGTTTGTGTTATTAGTGGTGTGCCTTTGGTTGGCATGATAGTGGTTGGTCGGACGCGAGAGTCGTATCCGAGGTTGCTTGTACTTAGCCTATTTTCGAGGACGAAAATGTCTAAGTGGGGGAGAGTTGTAACGCCCCGATTTTGATTATTCCATTATTCTTGAGTTTTTTGGTTTTAATTGAGTGATAAATTATTTTATTTGTTAAATTGGTGTGTTAAATGTTATTTTACCATTTTTGAGAGTTTTCGGGGAAATTAGAATGGAGGGTATTTTAGACTTTTCTCAATTAATCATAAGTTAGAAATTTTGTGAGAAAAATGAATTAATTGATTTAGTGGAAAATGAGAGAAAAGAAATAGAAAAGAAAGAAAATAGATAGAAAAGAGAAAGAAAAGAGAAATAGAGAGAAAAAGGAGAGAAAGAAAGAAGAGGAAGAGAAAAGAAGAGGAAAAGAGGAAAACCAAGAAAATCAACCTCTAGGAATCGATTTAATCGGGTAAGGGTGTGAAACATTATTATCTTATCAATGTATAGTATTATGTATGATTGTGTATGTGTGTATTGGATTGGTTGTGGTGTTTTCATAGTTTTCCATTTTAGGTCGATAATGAGAAATCGATGTTTTCGCGGTTGGAAATCGACGAAAATGTGGTAGAATGCTTGTTGCCATGATTAGATTGAGTTCTGATGGATGTATGTTGTTTTGAAAATGTTTTGGGTTGAAAAATAGGGTTTTTGGGTTTTCAACAGCGCTGAAGGATTCTGAGTTTTCGCAGGTTCGCCTAGCGAACCAATCAGCGAAGGGTAGCGAAGGTTCGCTACGGGTATTCGCCTAGCGAAGGCGTGAGCGAAGGTTCGCTAGGGTGTTCGCCTAGCGAAGTTTGGGTGTTTTGAATGTTGGTAGTTGCTGCCTTGGTTCGCCAAGGGGTTCGCCTAGTGAACTTTGTCTCTTTTTTTATCTAACAGTTGGTTCGCTGGAACATTCGCCTAGCGAAGGAGCTAGTGAATGCTCGCGAGGGAGGTTCGCCCAGCGAACAGTGCTGTTCGTGTAATTTTGTTTTCTGCATAACTTTTGATCCGTAACTCAGATCGGGACGTTCTTTATATCGTTGGAAAGCTAATGAAAAGTTCTTACTATTAAAAATGGTTTGGAGGGTAAAAGATGATTTAATTAATTCGTGTTTTTGAAAATAGTCGGGTTGTTGAGTTTTTATCGCGTTAAATATGTGCGATTGATGTGTTAGCATGATATATGCTTGTGACATGTAACGTGTAGCTTGTAGACCGTTATATGATATGAATATACATGATGAAATGTTGTGACGATGGTTTGTGGCTTTATGGCAAGTATGTGCATTGTTTGATTGAGTATCAATGTATGTGGTTTCAAGTGTATGATTAATGTATGATATGGCGGCCTCTGTGGCGTAGATCCACAGCAAGATGAATGGTAAGGTATTGATTATCATGGGATTGCTATAATAGTAATATTTGGTGTGTGGAATGGGTTCCAATTGTGTTAGAATACTCATTGGGGTAGAATGGCTTATATGTTATTCCTAGTGAGGTATTAATGTTTTGGTCGAACACATTAGGGTAGAATGACTGTATGTTGTTCCTAGTGTTGTTGTTGTACTTATTAGGGTAGAATGACTTTATGTCATTCCTAGTGAAGTGTGAGTGTGTCGTTGGGTCCATTGGGGTAGAACGATTATATGTCGTTCCTGGTGGAGTACTCATTAGGGTAGAATGACTATGTTGTCATTCCTAATGAGGTGTGCACTGGGGTAGAATGACGTTGATGTCGTTCCTAGTGTGGTGTCCACTAGGGTAGAATGACTATGTTGTCATTCCTAGTGGGATATTCATTGGGGTAGAATGACGATGTTGTCATTCCTAATGAGAGGTGCACTAGGGTAGAATGACTATGTTGTCATTCCTAGTGGGATATTCATTGGGGTAGAATGACGATGTTGTCATTCCTAATGAGAGGTGCACTAGGGTAGAATGACTATGTTGTCGTTCCTAGTGAGGTATGTATTGGGGTAGAATGACTATGCTGTCATTCCCAGTTATGTGATGTGTGGTATTGTCGGGTCTTGATTGGATTGGTGAATTATGCATGATGTATATGTTGTTGTGGAGTGAGTAGAATTGTGCAGGTGTGCATGGATGGATAAACATGAATATGTGTGTTTGTGTTGAATGATAAGCATTATGAGGAATATGCTTGGTTATATATATATATGCCTTGCGATGTATATTGAGTGAGATGTGATGATTGTGACATAGTAAACATAATATGTATGTCTATGTGGTATGATGGAGTGGTGAGAATATGTGGTATATGTGTATTTTTATGTTGAGATATATAATTATATGCATTGTTATTATGATAATATTTCTCACCCTTCTGCTGTTTTATAATGCTCTACGAGGCATTGCAGATTAGGTATCTGGCGGTCTTTTTGTGAAGCGTGTCTTCACTTTCCTTGTTGGTCGGTTGGCTCTGATATGTAGCACCGGGTAGCTAGGACGTTTTGATCTTTTGTGATACATTTGCATATGTATCTTGCTGATGAATTTGTGTATATAAACATGATGTTGCTTGTGATTCATACTGGATGATGTATATATGTGGTTGTTATTCAATATTTTAGATGTTTTCTGCTTTTATTCTAAATATTGAGATGTGGGTATAAGGACTGAGATCCTTCGTTGTTTGAGAGTTACCCCACTGTTGCATATCATTTGTTGGGCAGGTGTTGTATGTTTTAATTTCAAGCATAATGTGACATACCTTTTTATGCCGTGTTTACAATTATACTCTGATGAAATTTCCAGTACGTGCCAAGATGATTTATTTGATTATTTGGGGGTAGAGAAAGGGGGTGTTACACATTCAGGTTGATTTGAATATCTGCGAGCCTATTTAAATGAACCGAACGCGTCCATCTAAGTCCACTTGAAAGTGAAATTTGTCCCAATGAACCGCTGACCTATTCCAAACCTGTTAGGTTTTGTTTTCTGGATTCGGTTACTGCATGTTGAACCGGTTCGTGGTTTATTGTTCAATTTTTGTTTGAATTATATATATATATATAACATATTTCCTCTTTGACAACAATTGAAAAGTGTTGTCAGAATTTAGAAAAACATTGCCTAAAAGAATAGGGGACGTTTTCCAACCGTCCTCTGTGTGAGTGTTGCCTATTTTTTAACATAAAGTTTTTTTTTACTTTTTGGGAACACTTTTCCAGAAATGTCCCCTAAACTATATAAAAAAGCACATTTTTTCGTGGCATCTTAAGCCACGCTTTTAAGGTGGTGTTAAAATTTGCAACGACTAAAAATGGTAGAGTGAGAATACTCTTTGGGGACGATTCTCAAATATTTTCATAGCTAGCAACAATTACCAGTTCTTTCCTAGAAGTGAAATAGTGAGAACACTTGGTAAGTGTTTCTATAAGTTACTTAGGAATCTTTTTAAAGATATTTTTTATAAAATAAACAATTCAAGCAAGAATTGCACCGAACATAAATTACATGTACCACAAAAGTTGTGTTAGTTAAATCTTGCAAAATAACAATTCATATTTTAAGACATTATAAGGCTAATAGAATAAAGACATGGTATAACAAAACAACAACCCATCAACCTAAAAGAACACAAGGATATCTGGATCAGGAAGATTATATTTTATTAGGAATTCTTAGATTCGGCGTCTTAGATTAATAAAATGCTTAACTTCGCCAACCGATTGCTCTAACTCTTCACCTTGAGAGCGAGTGCTTGGCATACAATCAACGAATTAAGGGAAAATTTGTTTCCTTAGTCTATACTGCGCAACCAAGGAATCACAATATTGACTAAATTTGTCCCTAGCAACGGCGCCAAAAACTTGATCACGACTTTATGAGTCTATCGGATTACCTAACTGCA
Source organism: Lathyrus tuberosus (assembly GCA_022829125.1). Taxonomy (NCBI): domain Eukaryota; kingdom Viridiplantae; phylum Streptophyta; class Magnoliopsida; order Fabales; family Fabaceae; genus Lathyrus; species Lathyrus tuberosus. The sequence continues at coordinate 2,824,927 of JALAZF010000153.1, forward strand.
AGTATACAGTCTATCGCGTAGTTTTAAAAGATATCGAACCCACAAGGACTAATAATCAATATATTGTTATCTATTGGAACTGTGTAAAGGTAAGGCTAATGATTACTTAGTTTGGATGAAATTAAAAACTAAAATAAAAATAAGATTTAGAAAAATATCAAGAAAGAGAGGCCTGAATGCAGATTCTGTGTACCTCGGGGACCTTGTAATTCATCGGCGTTTGTTTTAGATTAAATTGCTCTCAGTAGAAAATACCAGTTTAAAAACGCTATCTCACACTCTCACGCTATTGATTAAAGCTACACTCCCTAACCATGATATTTTTCTCTCGCTTGCCCATTTCAATTAAGAAGCATTTTTTAAAAACTAAATAAGTCCTAATTAATGCCTAAAGCACTCTCGTTGTATTTAGGATCAATTCCCATTTCCCACTATCCGGTTCAACTCTCACACTTTCGCGCTATCGACTCGAACCTTAATTGTTTTTCACTCTCATGCAAAAACGTTTGAATTAGAATTGAAAACTAAAGCCAGAAAAATCATTTAAGAAAAGTTAACTCCAAATTCATTTAAGAAAGTAAAGACAACATGATAATCAGACAAAATATGCGATAAATAAGAATAATAATCAATACTGTAAAAACCTGAAAACTTAAATTAAATGCGGGAAAACTTCAAGTGCAACGAATGGAAATAAAATAAACTTCAACAATGTCGGCACGATTGTGATCCAAGAGTACAAAAGCCTACAATTAAAGGTGTGATAATCCCTCAATGCGAGCGATTATCACTTTGAATGTAAATATTTGCTTAAAAACTAAAATGCCAGAGCTTCCACGAACAAAAACTTGGATGCCTCAAACTGTGAAAATTCAATCTTATATAGAGGTCTGGTGTTGTAACTGTCTTCAAATTCGTGTAGAAGTCATGGAGAAATTGTAAGGAAGTAGGGAAGAATGGGCCAATTCTGTTTTTCCATAAATTGTGTTACTGCGTAGCCATGGAGACCGCCATTAGGCTCATGTAGAACGCCATGAGTTTAAGTTGTGGATGACATGGATGACAGGTGCATGTCGAACGCCATGCACCAGAAACTTTCTTTTTCTGCATTTTTCTTCCTTTTCTTGCTCCTTTCCTGGTTTCTCGCATGGACACTCCATAATTGACAAGTACCTTAAATAAAGACAAAACACGACATAAAAGTACAAAAACACGATAAAAAGACACTTTTTAGCAGACTTCTTGTCGAACACCACGCTACATCGTGGACATAGCATTACCTCATAATCATTAGTCTGACACCTATAAGGGAACTCCACTAGACTCTCACCAGCTTTTGGGAACACAGTTTCAATTTGATTCTCACTTTCAAATTCAGCCATGTTGAAATCTTCAGTATGTTTCACCATGTTGATCACAACAGGCTCTACGTAATTGGAATCTCCAATCTGCAGTGGGTCAGCATCAATCTTCATAGGGGTTTTCCCTTAAGAAAACTTGAGTCTGTCTTCGTTCAAAGCATTCTACACTAGATCCCTGAAAAGAAAACATTGTGAAGTTTTATGTCCCAAGAAATTATGATATTTACAAAAACCTCGTTTCTTTCTGTGTTCTAATGGTGTCACTTTTTCCCCTGGGGGCACAAGCGCTTGACCATCTGCAACCAAAAAATTGAAAATCTCATCGCATTTGGCTACATCGAAAGTGTAAGTTTTCTTAGGAAACTTATCGTTTTCTTTAGGTTCTACAATATTCTTTCCATTTGCAGGTGTAAGCAACATACACACATATGGGGGACATGGCTTCAACTTAGTCACGTCCACCCCAGACTCTTCGACATGCTCGTACTTAACCTCATACACTATGTCTTGGTCTTGCATATCGACGTAAGCTATGCGCTCTTTCTTAATCTTTTCGGCTCTGGCCTTCTCGACCTTTAATCTCTCGACTTGTCTGACTCTATCTGCTAATTGGGCCATATCCCTTTGATATTAAGTGTCCAACTTCTTCCTAATGGAATATTCTAACCCTCCAGCAGCAATTTCGACAAGCTCGTGTTCAAGCACCTGAATGAAGCACCTTGTTTTGAATAACCAGAATGTGTTTAAGTAGTCGTCAAATTATTCAGCGAACTTTCGGTTCACACTCAAAAATTCTTTCAAGCTAATCTTAAATTGTCCCATGTAGAACTGCTCATGGAACAACCTCTCCAAACGTACCCAATCATGGATTGAGTGAGGAGATAGGGTCGTAAACCATGTGAAAAGGTTTTTCATTAGAGAACTAGGAAAATATCTCATTCTTAAGTTCTCTTTGTTTGCAATGTCACCTGCTTTAGTCAGGTAACGAGCAATATGTTCGACAGTAAATTCGTTGGTATCACCAGCAACTTTTATAAACTTAGGGACTTTCCATCCCCGTCGACGCGGTTTTCCCCTACGTGTCCCACGTTTTCTAAGTAATTATCGACGCTGACGTAGTTTCCGCCTTGTTCTGTTATTTGAATCTCTCAACTTCTTTGCTAGCGCCAAGAACTAGCTATCCCCATCAAAGCCATCGACTTCGGCCATGTTAAGGTGACATGCTCAATTGGATTATCCATTGCAGTGATGTACCCCACATGTAGCATCCAAGTCAACATTATTTCCATTATAGTGATGAACTCCACGTCTGGTGGTTGAGTCGACGTTACTTCCATTGTAATGATGGACTCCAACCTTAACTAACATAGTATAGTACTCAATTTCACTAAATCATCAGGTCCTTCACCACGTCATTTGACCATGCCACCTTCGACCGCTATCACCCTATGTGGATCCTGACCTTGAGTCATGCTAATTATGAAGACTCACTCTCTTTTTGATCTTCCACGTGGCATACCCATGGCTAGTCTCATGAACACTTTCCATTTATAGTCCATTTGAAAAATCCAATGTAACAGTGTCATGCCCTTATTTTACCGATTTTGGGCCGTTAACTCGATTTTTCGAGTAGATTCTATTTTAGATGTTTATTCGATCTTGTTTTGATATTTTTGATGAGTATTTATGAGTTTTGTTTATAAATTACATAATTTTATTATTATTATGAGTTATGATAAAAATGTTGAGTTGTGCTGAGATGTGTGGTTCAGAGAGGAACCATTGTGGTGGCCTTATATTGGTAATGTTCATGTTGAGTTTTAGGTTCAAATAGGAATCAATGATGAGTATTGGAATTAGAGGTTTGCGACAAGTATTTCATTTGTTTGTTGCATTCATGCATCATGTATATCTAAGATAGGTGACGGACTTCGGTCCAGTGACAAGTCTCAGATTCGGAGATGGAACATGTGATGAGTATGATGGTTCATATATAGAACCGGGTTCAGAGAGGAACCAATAATGAGTCTGATGGTTCAGATATGGAACCATGTCTAAAGAGGAACCAATGATGGATGGATTAAATCACTAACAAACCTGTGATATCCAAAAACCTTGGTACCACATGCATTGGAGTAGAGGTGATGAGATACATTGCATACATAACCGCATTTATGATCGATTTTTGTTGTGGATGATTTATTTAATTGATGAGTGATATTATTTGCACCATCCTTGATGTTTTATGCACCACTAACATATATGAATGTATTCTCACCAGTGTTTGTTTCGATGTGTTGTTCATTACGCATGTGGTGCAGATACTCAAGTAGAGGAGCCTTAATTGATGTCGTGCTATGGAGGATGGCATAGTAGCCTTCTTCATCATTTATTTATTTTGGGTTTATTTTTAGTTCCAGTGTGCCACTCTGATAGTGTAACATTGAGATGAGTTACTTTTCTATTTTGTGTTTTCTGTGTGTTTTTGAACTATGACTTTTATTAGTTGAAATGAAGTTGATTTTTAATTACGAGACAAGTAAAGTTGAGTTGTTATTATTTATTTTCGTTGCTATAATATGATAATTGATAAAGTTGTTTTATGCCGAGAGAATGTGACACCCTGTTGTTGAGTAAATTACCGGCATGTTTGTATAAAATAAGTATTTTGGATTTTAGGGTGTTACACACACAACTTTTTTTTACAAGCACAAAAGACAATGGTAGAATTTGAATCATGCCAACTCAAAGAACTTTTTTCACAATCTCCAAACACTATGATGATCTTCACTAAACATTATAGTGATACAAGTTACATTCATTTTGTTAAGAAAAGAAGAACTTATGTAAACTAAACGATAATCAGATCCAAATTAGTATTGTTGATTCTTATCAATATCACATTTCAAAAGAATATCACTCAAAATGTTCACAAAGTGTTAATGTTTAGAAACGTGTTCTAGTTTTTGAAAGTTCACAAAGTTTCAAACACATTGAAAAACGAGGATCATATGAAAGTTATACGTTGATTCATAGAAATTTGATTTTAAAGTTGTTCCAAATTATTACATAATTTTGTGTTGTAAAAGATCATTTATACACACATATAATTATCCAATTAAACAAGACAATACTTTAAAAAGGAACCATGAATTTTTACAATGCTTTCCTGATGTAATGATATATAAAAAAAATGTCTATGTTTACATGGTAATCGATTACACAATCATGGTAATCAATTACGCTTTTACATTGTTCAAAATATTTGAAATTTTACACTTGTAATCGATTAATGTAAGTGTGTAATCGATTATTGACATGCATTGTTTGAAAAAAAAATTAAATTTTGTAAAGTGGTAATCGATTACAAGTTGTGGGTAATCGATTACTGGTTCATTTTATTTGAAAAAACGTTAGTTTAATAACTTTGCTTCAATGATTTTTATTATTTAACTTTAAAAACATGTTAGCTTATTTTTATGTGATATTTACTATGCTTTTAAGTAATATAAGAGATGAATGGTGATATTTTATAGATAAATATATTTAAACTAAACTCTTTACCATTGCTTTGGATCAATTATTATTTTGACCTTATTTTTTTTTGGCTTAAATTCACTTTTGGTCCCCCTAGTTTGGCGTTTTTAAACTTTTGCCTATTACAAAACCTGTGTTTTTTGTCCCTTTAGTTTGGTGCGCTTTGCATTTTTGTAGTCCACTTCCAATTTTGCATAAGTGGCAGTGATGATTGGGATAAAAAAATTAATTTTAATTAGGTGGTAATGATGACTAGATATTTCACTATTTAATAATATTTTTAATATTTTTTAAAGAATTAATTAATTAGTTAATAATTGTTTACTTTTTAAAGAATTAATTATTAATTAAAATACTGATAATTATTATTGGACCTAGGCCCATTCACCAATATCACCAATCTAATACCAGTTGAACATTGTATGAATATATGAGATTTATAACCATTTATATTATTACTTAAATATTCGATGTGGGACTTATAACCACTTATATTTCTCCTGTTGCTTGTTTCCCTTTTTACTGGAGCATTTACTGTAGAGTTTTCCATGAGTATACAGAAGGCAATTCAGATCAAACTTAAGTTCATCTGGAATCCTTTGGTTTAGATGAAGGTATGTCTTGTTTCTGTCTGCAACAACTGGTACCCAACCTATGGTTTTTGTAATCTCAAATATCTGCATAAATATTCAAGTGTTATGAACATCAAGCCTATAGTCTCATGTTTCAAATAACATTGAAATTAAGCCTATTGTGTAAACAAAATCCACCAGAATCACTTAAAGCACTAGAATCCATAGAGCTAGGAGGGACGTATGGTGCCTTATCTACACCAAACAAACTTGAGTTATATACTTAATAGACTGTCCACATCTCAGTCTCTTCACCCCTGATATCAAATACAAGTACTACAATATACATATTGCTAAAACAGAGTCAAAATACATGCATGCACCAAAACCAGCTCGGCAAGGTTGAGCCTCTTAAGATAAAATGTAAAATAAAAACCAAAATCAATTACACAAAATATCCAAAGGTTTATAATTTCACAAGGCTGAAACTTCTGCAGATAAAATGTATACAGCGTGGAGATCAATTAAAAAATTTGGAGGACAATCGCTTCTGAATGAGAAAAGGTGCTGATGCAATCATCAACTTGGAAAAGGGATGAAATAGATACTACACCTATCCAATCCAACACCAATCCAATCCTGCTTTTAATTTCATTGCTAGATACTACGCCACTGGTGTCATTAACGCTCAAAGCAACACAACATACATACACAGTGGAGGCTATGAAAAGTTAGAAAGAACAAATAAAACAAACACATGTTATTCTTCTCCCTCTCTCAATGAAACAAATGCCAGCTACTCATTTTTCACACACCAGTGTTGCTTTTTAGCAAAAGATTGGCAGTGGAATGAAAAGAGAGTAGAAGACAAAAACTAATAAATTGTTCAATGACAAAAAACAGTGGGAGAATGGTGTTATATATAGAGGATGTATTGAATATGTAAGTATTTGAAGTGGTGAATATTCACTACCTTTAACATTGTAAACCTGCAAGAATGGTATTCATGACAAGCTTCTTCAACATGATACTGTCTTGGGTGAGTAAACCTGCAAGATAAGTCCCACATCGGTCTATACAACAAAAGTAATAGTGTTTATATACTTCAATAAATATATAACATATAAAATCAAGTACATGAGAGAGTGAGTGATTGAGTGATGTGTCAAACTCACGTGTTACACAAATTAATTTTGAAAAAAAATATATTAAATATTGTTAACCCTCATTTTCGACGCTAGAAAAATCAAAGCTATTTTAAGTTAAAAAATTATTTTTAACATAAAGAAGGTTTCGACCTAGTTTTGGTGAAGCCTGAGTCGAATAGGGGTTTTGGAAGCCTGTCGAATAGGGGTTTTGGAAGCCTAAAAAATGGCTAAGTGTTGGGAGATGCTTCGACCGTGAGAATGTTGAAGCGCGCGTTACAGTTATCACACTAAGGCTGGAGGGAAAATCTCAAATGTTTGAAATTCAAATAGGAGCAGTTGTGAACATGGGAACAGTTGAGGCCAAGGAGAAGGCGCCAAAGGGACACGTTTGAAGCAATAACCACCACTTAGTAGTTATTTCTTAGCACTATAAATAGGAGTTAGTTCTATGTAATAAGTGTGTTCATATTTTTGTACAAGTTACTCAAAGAAACTCAAAGTACCCGCGTGTAGAGATACGAGTTCGTGAGAATGTACGTGACGTAATATAACACCACCCTTTATTTCTTCATCAATGTAATTTATCTTCATCATGTTTATGTTTCTGCACTTTACGTTTTCCTGAATTTTACTTTTCATGTCAAATTTACTTAAAATTTGTTTTTAAACTTTCATTTAAACTTCCTGCATTTACTTTCGACAGCACCTTTACATTTCAGTCTTTATTTTCAAGAACGTGGAGTTCATTGCATTTTATTTTCAAAAGCTTTTACATTACTGCATTTACCTTCAAAGTCATTTATTTTCTTGCCCTTTACTTTCGACAGTCATTTACTCTTTCTGCACCTTTTACATTCAAGAACGTGGAGTTCAAGCACTTTTACATTTCTTGTTGTTTACTTTTGACAGTTATTTATCTTCCTGCACTTTTATTTTTCAAAGTCGTTTACCTTTTTTTTGTCTTTTACATTCGACGCCTTTAAAATTCTGCATCATTTATTTACAGTCCTTTACATTTCCAAGCCTTTACTTTATTTGCAAGTAGTCAAACGTGGAGTTCATGTAGTTTTCTTTTACTGTCGAACGTGGAGTTCAATTTACATTTCTTGCATTTATCATTGTCAGTTACATTTTCCCTGAAATTTAGCACATGTCCTAGGATTTGTATGGTCGATCCTGCAAGTTAGTCAATTTTATTTAAAATTGATAGACCAGAGGTTGTTTACCGAAATTCACAGTAAACAAATTGGCACACCTGGTGGGACCTAGTGCTAAGTTTTATACTTTTTGTTAACCTTATATTTCTTGGTGAAGAAATACTTTCGTTGTATGTTATTCAGAAGTGGGAAGTTAGCCACAACAAACGAAGGAATACCAAAAAGAAGATACACTAAAAGAATGGCAACTAATGCCAACCAACAAGTTGATCCTCTGGGGAGTATTTCAAACACTCAGTCAAGTAGCAGTATGGGGTCTCAAAGCACATCATCACCAGTGCCTTCGACAGGAGGACAGACGTCATCTCCATTAGTAGTGTCTGAACCAGGATCAACATACACAAAATCATATGCTCAACCTGTGTTAGAATACATAGGACCACAAAGTCCTAATTCACCAACACCCCCAGGAGGAAATTCAGTGTACCGGCATCTCCCTCATCCAGGTTTTCCACATCCAAGGTCAAGGAGTCAACCCTATGGTATGCCTACATCAATGATGCAAAATCTGCAGAATGCTCCACCTGTATTTTCAGAGACTGTAGTGTCTTCGCCATTACAAGGATCAGGATCAGGGGGTCGAAACAATCAGAGTATAGGTGTTGGTTACTCCGTTCAAGCGCCTAGTCTTACAAATACATCCATAAATTGTTTGAGACAGTAGATGGATGAAAGTAACATGCAAATGGTGCATACATTGTCTCAGATAATGGGAGAAGTTTTTCAACCCTTGATTCAAAATACGACTCAAACTAACCAACAATTGGCGACACAATTGGCACGCATGTCTGATTTCATGGGAGTACCAGCGGTGGATCGAAGAGCAACTGTTGTCGAAGATATCCCAAGACGTCATCCACGTCGTGTACCTGAGGTGAACTTGGAAGATCAAGAGATGATTGATCATTTTGGAGTCGAACCACCAAGAAACCAGATGCCAATCCAGATAGAGGAAGAGCCAGTAGTGATGGTGAACAGGAACCAAAATGCTTATCAGTTCCTTAGACAGGTTCGACATCAAAATCAAGCAGAAGAAAACAATCTTGCAGCCATGGTTGAAAGGATAATGACCAGAAATGGCGTGAATCTTGGCTTCACAAGGCCAAATTATACTTCGCCTATAGTGGATTTTATTCTCCAAGCAGAATTACCCCCTAGGACGAAGGTTCCAAAGTTCAGCAAGTTTTCAGGAGATACTACTGAATCTACCGTCGAACATGTGGCTAGATATTTGATTGAAGCAGGCGAAATTGCAGCTGACGAAAGCCTCAGAATCAAATACTTCTCGAGTTCCCTTACCAAGAATCCCTTCACATGGTTTACTACTTTGCCTCCAAATTCCATATACAATTGGACCCAACTAGAACGTTGGTTTCATGAACAGTTCTACATGGGGCAAACTAAGATTAGTTTGAAAGAATTGGCTAGCATCAAACGCAAGGTTACTGAGCCAATTGATGATTACTTGAATAGGTTTCGACTTCTTAAATCCAGGTGCTTTACACAAGTTCCAGAACATGAGTTGGTCGAAATGGCTGCTGGGGGTCTTGATTATTCCATTAGGAAGAAATTAGATACCCAATATCTTAGAGATATGGCCCAGTTAGCTGATAGAGTCCGACAACTAGAAAGGCTAAAAGAGGAAAAGGCTAAATTCAGCAGGGGTAAAAAAGTAGCCTTTGTCGAATGTAATGAAGATGTGGAGAGTTCATATGATGAAACATCTTACTTCGACAGAAATGAGGTTGACGTTGCTGAGTTAAAGCAAGGTCCACCTTATGCTTGCAAATTATTAGCCCCTTCAAATGGAAAAAATCCTGTCGAATCTAACGACAAATTTCCTAAGAAAACATACACTTTCGACGTCACTAAATGTGACAAAATTTTTGATTTGTTAGTTAAAGATGGGCAAATGATAGTGCCTGCTGGTGCTAAGATGCCACCTTTAGAACAAAGAAAGAAAAGAGGTTTTTGTAAGTACCATAATTTTTTGGGTCATAAAACTTCTCAATGTTTTCTTTTCAGGGATTTGGTGCAAAATGCTATCCAAGAAGGAAGGCTGAAGTTTGGTGACAAAGGCAAAGCCCAGATGAAAATTGACTCTGACCCATTGCAAGTTGCAGAGGTTAACTACACAGAGCCTCACAAGGTCCAAATGGTTGAAGCCACAGAAGGATTTGATCAATCAGTCAACATGGTGGAGGTTACTGAGGACTTCGCCACCAATCTTGTGGTAACTGAAGGCTTTAGTAAGGCTGCAAATGGCCTGAATGTTGATGGTACCAGTTTAATGTTGGTGACCAAAGAAATTGCTGATAAGTTTGTTGAAATGGATAATGCTGCCAAGGTTTTGGATATGGCAGTGAGTGGATTGAAGATAAATGCCACTGAGAGCATTAACATGGTCGAATTGGTTGAAGAATCTGATTCTAGCTCAGATAGCATCAGCACCAATGAGGCTATGGGCAGAAATGCCCCCAAAGTACAAGTTGTTAAAGAGTTGGAAGATGACATGCTATTGGTAGGAGAGATGATAGACATGGATGGTTGTTTGATAGAAAACTGGATATGTATGGTTGCTGAACAGTTTTTCAAGATGTCTCCTAATGTCGAAAAGGTTAATGCTGAGGAAATGGTCGAAGCTGAAAAGACTGCTTGGCAGAAGGCTTCCCAAAAAGATGCAAGAGCAGCAGCAAGTGGTGGTTGTCTGGCGAAGACCACTGAAAGTCTTGAAGCTCATTTCTCCAAGATGCGCTTAAAGGATAAAATTGATGTCAATATGGTCGAAATTACAGATCAAAAAGCTGAGCAAGTGAATAAGGCAGATGAACAAGAATAGCGCAACAAAATAGCTTATCTTAAGCAAGAGGAGACAATTGTGGATTTTCTGCACCGTTGCCAGAAGAAAGGTTCTGGAGTAATGCTATGTCCTAGATGCAGCGCCATTTTTGATGAGAAAGCTGCCCACGAGTTAGAAGGTGTCAAAAAAGCTGGTGGAAGCTGGGGACAGAAGGTAAATAAAGGTCCCAGAAGTTTTGACCATAGACGGCTTTCGACAGGGTTGAAAAACCAAGTACCAAGAGTTAGGCCAGGTACATTCAAACCAGCTGCGTATGTGCCAACAGGTAGTTGGATCAAGCCTATCAAAGGAAGAGGACAGAAGAAGAAGTGGGAGAAATTTGATGTGGAAATAGGTTCTTCATTTGAGTATAGAAAAGAGAACCATACCACCAACAAGTCAGCATGCATTTCTCAAAATTACAAGGGTAAAAATCCCATGTCCAGATCACAATGGCGAAGAGAGCAACGTAGGCGAAAGGCTATCAGGGAGGCTCAGGTATAAGGGGAGTCAAGCACCAATATTGATAATCAAGCTGGGACAATTGAGAAGATGCCCATAAGGCGAAAGCTGTTCAATGTTCAGCCAGAGAAGAAAGTTGAAGATGATGAGAATATGACTGATAATTTTGACAGTGAGTCAGCAGCTTCTCTAGATATTCTTGTGAATGTGGTATCAGTGATGCCAAAAGAATTTGGTCAAGTTTCAGAGGTCGAAGACTTGGATCAAACTGCTGAATTAGAAATGTTGGCACACAAGCCTGTGTGTTATTACATCATGAACAATGGGTGCGTCGAAGAACAGAATGCTTTCTTTGAACGCCCCACAGAGGCAATGAAGGGTCATCTGAAGCCTCTCTACATTACTGGCAAAGTAGAAAATGTTCCTGTTAAAAAAATCTTGGTGGATTGTGGTGCAACTGTTAATTTAATGCCAAGATTTTTGCTGAGCAAGATTGGGAAGTTTGAGACTGATACCAAACCCCACAACATGGTTCTGTCGAACTATGAAGGAAAAGTTGGTTCCACTCTAGGAGTGATTCAAGTGGATCTTACTGTGGGAACCATTACCATACCAACAGTGTTTATGGTCGTTGAGACGAAAGCTAACTACAATCTACTCTTGGGTAGGGAGTGGATTCATGGAATAGGAGCTGTACCTTCATCTATGCATCAAAGAATCACCATTTGGAGACCAGATGGGATAGTTGAAAATATTGAAGCTGATCAAGGGTACTTTAAGGTGCCTATTAATCATGTGGATAGTAGACAGTTTGAGAAACATTTGGCGAACATTGTTCCATGTCCTCTAGCTGACTTTGAGTTTACGCCTGATGAAGAAACATTTTATTCATTGTATTTACACCCTGTCGAAGGTTTCAGATGGGACAGGGAAGTACCAGGAGGAAGTTTGCCATGCTTAGGCTCACCTCCAATAGAGCCCACAGGATGGGGAAATGAATTCAGTGATCATGACTGAGTTCGAAGCTTTAAAAAGAATTTCGGCCTATGTGGCTGAAACAAAACTGCAAGCGGCTTTGGAAGCTGCCAATGACTATATGGCTGGCGAAGCCATTTCTGAATTTTATCAAGAAGGTCCTGGTAAGGACTTCGACCCAAAACCTCCAGATAAGGTTGAAACTGGAGAGCAAAGCCAGAGGCTCGACGCCATCTATGAAGACGAGCCTTTGGGATTTGAGAAGGATTCGTTGGTGAATAATATCAAAATGCTAGCACAAGATCCTTTAGAAGAAGTTGACCTCAGTGAGGGGACAACCAAAAGGCCTACCTACATCAGTGCCAACCTTGATCCCCAGTTGAAGGTTGAAGTGGTTCAGTTGTTGAAAGAGTTCAAGGACTGCTTCGCCTGGGATTATGATGAGATGCCTGGTTTGAGCAGGGAGTTGGTCGAACACAGGTTACCTATGACACCTGGAAAAAAACCAGTCAAGCAGAATCCAAGACGGCTTGCACCAGAGATATTGTCAAAGATCAAAGAGGAAGTCGAAAGACTGCTTTGTTGCAAATTTATTCGCACGGCAAGGTATGTCGAATGGTTGGCTAATATAGTACCTGTTATTAAAAAGAATGGGTCTTTGAGAGTTTGCATTGATTTTAGAGATCTAAACTCTGCAACTCCTAAAGATGAATATTCAATGCCAGTAGCAGAAATGTTAATAGATTCTGCAGCAGGACATGAATATCTTAGTATGCTGGATGGGTATTCTGGCTACAACCAAATATTCATTGCTGAAGAAGATGTTCATAAAACTGCTTTTAGATGCCCTGGAGCCTTAGGCACCTATGAATGGGTAGTGATGCCTTTTGGTCTCAAAAATGCTGGTGCCACTTATCAAAGGGCGATGAATTCAATGTTCCATGATTTTATAGACACATTCATGCAAATTTACATTAATGATATTGTGATAAAATCTATTTCTGTGAAGAGTCACATTGACCATCTTCGACAGTCCTTTGAAAGGATGAGAAAATATGGTCTTAAAATGAATCCTCTCAAATGTGCTTTTTGTGTGCAGGCAGGGGATTTCCTAGGCTTTGTGGTCCACAAGAAAGGGATCGAAATAAATCAGAATAAAACCAAAGCCATAATGTAGGCGAAAGCGCCGTCAACTAAAAAGGAGTTGCAGTCGTTGCTGGGCAAGATCAACTTCTTAAGAAGGTTTATATCCAACCTGAGTGGCAAAACACAAGCCTTTTCGCCATTGCTTCGTTTTAACAAAGATGGTTTTGAGTGGGGGAAATTACAATAGGAAGCCTTCGACAAAATCAAGGAGTACCTAAGCCACCCTCCAATTCTTTCACCACCTTGTAGAAACAAGAGTATAAGATTGTATATAGCTGCATCAGATAAAACTCTAGGGAGCATGTTAGCTCAGGAGGATGAAAATGGAGTCGAAAGAGCCATTTATTACCTTAGTCGAGTATTAAATGATGCAGAAACTAGGTATAGCATGATTGAAAAGTTATGTTTATGCTTGTATTTCTCTTGTACTAAATTGAAGCAATATATAAAGCCAGTTGATGTGTATGTTTCTTCTCACTTTGATGTTGTAAAACATATGTTATCTAAGCCTATTTTGCATAGTCGAATTGGCAAATGGACATTGGCATTAACAGAATTTTCTCTAACATATCAACCTTTAAAAGCTGTGAAAGGGCAAATAGTTGCAGACCTTATAGTTGACCACTCCATAAATGAAAATGATTTGAATTATGTTGAATTAAAATCCTGGAAGTTATACTTTGATGGATCAAGTCATAAAAATGGAACAGGAGTAGGAATATACATTATTTCTCCAGAAAAAATTCCAACAAAATTCAAGTATAAGGTCGAAGGACCTTGCTCTAACAATGAGGCTGAATATGAAGCATTAATTGCTGGCCTTGAAATTTTGTTAGAATTGGGGGAAACTAGAGTCGAAATAATGGGAGACTCAAAATTGGTTATAAAACAAATCACAAAGGAATATAAATGTGTTAAAGAAAATCTCATTATGTACTTTGTGATAGCCAATAGATTATTAAAGAAATTTGAGGTAGTGGTCATCCAACACATACCTAGAATAGAGAATCAAGTTGCTAATGACTTGGCTCAAATTACCTCTGGATACAAGGTGTCGAAGGAAAACCTTCAAGAAGTAATTGAAGCGAGAGGTAAAGTGGTGGCTGTTGGATTGTGCCCATCAGACTTAGAAACAACTAAGCTTGGATGCATAGATGGCGAAAATTTTGAAATTTTTGCTATAGATAATTTGACAGATGAAGACTGAAGGAAGCCTATAGTTGAATATTTGCAAAATCCAATGGCTTCGACAGAGCAAAAAATCAGGTATCAAGCTTTAAGCTATGTACTTTTGGGTAATGAGTTGTTTAAAAAGGCCCCTGAGGGAGTCTTATTGAATGCCTTAGTGAAGCAGAGGCATATATGGCTCTTTCGACAGTACATAGTGGGGCATGTGGAGCACACCAAGTTGGCCAGAAGATGAAATGGCTGTTGTTTCGACAAGGCATGTATTGGCCTACTATGCTTAAATATTGCATATAATTTGCTACGGGTTGCCAAAAATGTCAAATTCATGATGGCATACAGCATATCACTGCAAGTGAATTACATTCCATAGTGAAACCATGGCCTTTCAGAGGATGGGCTTTGGATATAGTGGGAGAGATTCGACCAGCATCTTCAAAGAACCAAAGATATATTTTGGTGGGAATTGATTATTTCACCAAGTGGATTGAAGCAATACCACTGGCGAATATAGGTCAAGAAGATGTTATTGAATTCATTCAAAATCACATTATTTATAGATTTGGTATTCCTGAAACAATCACTACGGATCAAGGATCAGTGTTTACTGGTCGAAAGATGCAGGAGTTTGCCAAAGAAATAGGTTTTAAGTTATTGACTTCTACACCTTATTATGCTCAGGCCAATGGGCAAGTCGAAGCTGCCAATAAGGTAGTGATTGGACTAATTAAGAAGCACGTGGGAAAGAGGCCTAGAAATTGGCACAAGACATTAGACCAAGTTCTTTGGGCATGTCGAACATCCCCTAAAGAGGCTACTAATACTACCCCATTTTGACTTACTTTTGGTCATGATGCAGTATTGCCTGTTGAGATTTATTTACAATCTATAAGAATTCAAAGACATCATGAGATTCCCTCTGAGGATTATTGGGAAATGATGATGAATGAATTAGAGGATTTGGATGAAGAAAGGCTTAGAGCCTTGGAGTTGTTAAGAAGACAAAAGAAAAGGGTCGAAGAATCCTACAACAAAAAGGTTAAGTCTAAATCTTTTACATGTGGGGATTTAGTTTGGAAAGTGATTTTGCCTATGGATCAAAAGGATAGAACATTAGGCAAATGGTCTCCTAAGTGGGAGGGTCCATTCCAAGTCATACAAGTGTTCTCTAATGGAGCTTATGAAGTGGAAGAGTTAGACAAAGATAAAAGAGTCTTGAAAGTAAATGGCAAGTATTTAAAAAAATATAAGCCTATTTTGCAAGAGATTCGCATCAAAACTTAAGCTTTATTCAATAAAAAGAAAGCCAAAATAGGCCAAGTCAGGCTAATATGGCATACAAAGCAAAGAAAAATTAACACAACAATTTTTTAATCAAGGAAAGGTTATTCATAATCTCTCCAATCTATGGATTTGAGGAAATCCATATAATCTGCATCTGGTTCATCATCAAAGTCCTGGGTGTTGGAGCGTCCTTTCTTAGGGATCTTCATTTTAGTTTCTCTCTTCTTGGCTTGAGAGGTTGCTCCAATAGAGGCTTCAGGTTTCTTTATTGCCTCCATCCTTTTTGTTTCCTCAACTGCCTTTGCCTTTCCAGCCATTTTCTTGGCTGATGATTTCTCTGAATTGTTCATGTTTGCTTCTAAGCAAAACTTAGTCATGTGGAAGAGAATTTATAGAGGTGAAGTATTGATTGGATTGGCCAGTCAAACGGTGGAAACACGTGAGTTATTCTTGGAAGTATGCCTGAGGGCTATGCTATAAATGTTACTTTAAAGCTAGAGGCTTATGCCTTGGAGTTTAAAGCTGAAAAGTTTGGCTTTCCAAGAAAAAGATAGAATGCCTTAATTACAAATTTGACTTAGATGTGTGGCAATAAATAAAATGCATCATAATATAATATGGGTCGAAAGCAGTTAATGGCGAAATACTAACGATTGATTAATTAATGCCAAAGGCATAAAACTGTCATTACATAAAGACCTGAAAAGGCCAAGAAACAAATGATTGGTTAAGCAAATAAAGGTCTTGAAAGCATCAGAAGGGAAGCCTCGACTCCAACTGGGCAAAGGTTTCTATGTGATGTTTGAGGCGAGCATTGCACAAGGATTCATCAAGTTTGGCCGTGGCAAGCTGTTTCTCAAGTTTTTGGGCTGCCTCAATACGATCCATGGCATGTTTCATTTCCCTAGCTATCTCAGTGGTGTCGAAATTCTGCAAATCACGGTTGCGTTTTTCAGTATTCTCAATTTTAGCTTGTAACTCAGTGATTTGCTGCTTCCAGGCTTCAATATTCTTCTGATTGGAGGTTATTTCATTCTGTGTTTTCTTTTGTTCAGCCTCTATACTTTCGACCTTCTCATATGACTCCTTTGCACCACACCAAGCTGAACTCTTAAGACCAGATGTTTCCTCTATGGTATTCCTGATAGATGGAAGCAGCTTTATCTCTGCAGCTATTTGGTTCACCACAGTAGTTAAATCTATCAGAAAACCATAAACGTCTGGATTAAGAGTGGTGAGTTCAAGCTTTTCAAGGGTATCCTTCAGATAAGTGGTTGCAGATGGGTCTGAGGCCAAAACTCTGTGAATATCCCCCGTGAAGAATTTTTTCTTTATGGTTTGGAGGATTGGTTTGGCGAAATCATCTGATGCTGGAGTCGAAGAGACAGAAGAAGAAGAACCATACTTCTGCCCAAGTATTAATTTGGAATACTCACGTGGGTTCGACCACTTGAGTGCTGTCAGTGAGTCTCCAGGAGGTGGAATGTTAGCCAGGGTTTGCTGGACCACAGGCGAAGGAGTATGGTGGGGATTAGGATCAGTTTGTTCTTCTTCCTCCTCCTCTTCTGATTCTTCTCCTTATTCATCTTTTTCTTCTTCGACTACCATTTCTTCGTCAGGCTCTTCAACAGTTGGTCGAATATTCTCCTGGTCATCAGCTGGTGTAGGATATGGTTCATTTATCTCCTCAGGCGCAGCTTGACCAGGATTGTCGTTGTGTGTTTGAACTTCAGGTTCATTTCTTTCTTCTGCAACCAATTGATCATTATCCATGAAGTTAGCCAGGTTGAAAAGTGGTGGACTTGAGGCATCATCATTATCAGAATTGGCGCCATCAGCTTGTGCGTTTTGAGTAGTGGTTTGAACTGGTGGTGTGGTGTGTTCTGCAGCATGTGGATTAGGTTGATTGATCTCACTCAAACCAGAGCCAATATCAGAAGATGGGTGATAAGTTGGCTCACCTTGGCTGTTGAGGAACGTGGTGGTGAAGCTTCCTGCAGTCGGTTGAGGAGTGGGATTGTTAATTATGTTGGTGGCGAGGTTGCTTGGAGTTGGTTGGGGATCAGGATTATTGATTATGTTTGCCTAAAGAACACAAGTGGAGAAAATGAGATTGAAAGAATTTGGGCGAAAGACGTCAGTATAATGAAAAAATGGTGCACATACCTGAGCTTGTACAGCAGCAGGACTTGAGTTATCACTCCCATGGTCACCAAGAGGTGTTCTCAAGGCCACCGTGGAAGGTTCTTTTTCGACACCACTTGTTTTGGGTGCCTTTTAAAGTATTTTGGCCACCTTCAAAGCAGGTGGGCCAGCAGGTCCAGATGCTTTGATTGGTTTTCTTCTTTTCTTTGTAAGAACCTCCTCAGGAGATTCATCTGAAGCATTTGAAGATATAACAACAGCTGGGGCATCCTTTTTACCTTTCTTTGAAGGTGTTAGAGGTTTTCGACCAGTCTAAAGAGGCAATGCAAATGTAAGAAAGAAATTCATATAGTAAAAGCGTAAGCAGGGGATGTGAAATGTACCTGTGTGCTCTCTGGTTCTTTGCCACTTTGTGAGGTAGCAGCCCTAGTTGAAGCAGTTTTCCTAGGCACAGCTGAAAGACAGTAAAAATTGTTACAAGTTAATGATTACGTGGTTAGTTATAAAGCCATGGATTAAGGGTTTCAAACCTTCATATATTTCAGATTCGACACGAACGTCCTGAATTCCTATATGAAGGTGTCCTTTAAAACTGTCTAACATATGCTTAGTCGGAACCACTCGTTGGGCCTTTGGCTGAGAGTGCTGTCGAAGAAGTTTTAAATGCTCCCCACAGATAAACCAATCTGGAAATGGAGGGGCAAGCGCCACTCTAAAATCAGCATTAGGCAGTCGAGGGAACTTTGGAGGAAAAAGTTTAAAAGCTACCTCATAACGTTTCTCGCGAGGTACGTTTGGAGGAATTTTTAGTTGATCCAGCTTTTCTAGAAATTTTCTCTTTAGAGTGACAGCAGCCTCATGAATGGTTCGACTAAGATCATCTGGTCGATAGATAGTTTCAAAGTATTTTTGAAAAGCCTGTATTTCTTCGATGTGAGTAAACTTACTATTTTTTGTCTTGTCCTGCACATTGAGAAAAGCTTGGTCAAGTAATGAAGAAAATGTAGCCACATCAAGAAAGTGCTCACTATAGTGCTTTGACCACTATTGGTGGAATGATGAAGTGCATAGAAAAAAAGGCTCAAAAAACACAGGAGAGAGGACTTTTCTTTTCTCATTCCGACTGTCGAGTGTAATGGAGACATTTTCCTCGTCGAAGCAGGCAGTGTGAAGAATTACTTGGCCCTTTCTCTCATACAAGCATTGAGGAAAGCTCTGGGTCAACCCAAACTGTCGAGAGACAAGGTTTGGTTGATAGGAAATCAGTGCTGATAAACCTCTCCCCAAGTTCAGCCTGTGGATAAAGAATCTGGGAATCAAAAAGGCTTCCCAGATAGCAACAGATTCTTGATCAAGAGTTTGGTGAGGATTTGGAAATGGCCTTTTAAACCACACAGGGTCGTATCTTCTTTGAGCAAAAGGTGCCATGCTAGGAGTGAACTCATAGCGCTTGGCAAACATCATAATATAACTAGTAAAGGCCCTTTGAAGGGTTTCACCATCATCATTGGGAGTGAGTTTGGCCAGACGCGTCCCTTCGATACTCCTCTCCCTTATTTCAGCAGAGGCTTCATCAACTAGGCCTTTACTGGGGAGGCTAGCCTCGAATGTAGCATTAAGCCACAATTGAAGTAGCCAAAGAGGCCCACTCAAGTGCATAGGACCTTGGGCCTCCATATTTCTAAGTCGAGAAGCCCCTTCACTGATAGACTCATAAAGGTTCGCCAGGATGAGTTCACTCAAGCAGGTTCCTCTGTTATTGTGAAGTTGATTCGCCAGGGGCAGGTACTTCTTAGCTACCTGCAAAGATTTTGTACATAAAACATATCTCGACAGCCAGACTGTGAGAAAAGCAATATGTTCTTCATCAGACACTTTGTCATCTTCTTGTTTAAAGTGGTGTTTGATGAAGAGAGTGTATGTAAGTTTAGAGCCTGAAATATTGATGGTGTCTTCAGCATCAACATCAGGGTTATAGGTAAGGCCATCTGGGCAAAGCCCTGTGATGGCAGCTACATCGAACAAGGTTGGGGTAATCATTCCACATGGCAGATGGAAGGTATAATGTGTGTTGTCCCAAAAGTATAAGGACGCTGCCAACATGTTCAGACAGTATGGTATGCTGGTCTTCGACAGCATAAGAAGGTCATAAATCCCTATATTCTTCCAATGTTCAGCTTTGACCTTCTCCATCTTCGCCATCCATTGGTCAAATTCATTCAAGGGATTGACAGCTCTCACCAGCCTGGTGCCATCAGTGAGATAGCCAACGTTGATTTTGGGCAGGGGATTTCTTCAGGAGAGGTTTCAACAGCAGCGTTGATTTTGGGAAAACTCTTTTGCCCTAATGGCTTTGTTTTCCGGTAAGAGGGGAGAAACTCACTTAGTTTCTCATTAGAAATGTCAACATCAGCTAGAGGACCAGACAGCGTATAAGGTTTGTCAAAAACAACTAAAGGAATCATTACCTGAGACTTATATATGGCTCGTGTCTCTTCAGTGGTGGGTTCCGGCATGCAACAGCGGTTATCCACTATTTGGGGGCCTGGGATATTAGCGAATGGAGGAATGGCTTGTTTAAATTGAGAAGCCTTGCCTCTTTGATTTTTCTTTGGTTGAGGATTGGTTTGGGAAGACGCCATTGTTGAAGAAGACGAAAAGATGGTGTTTTTCTGGGTTTTGCGTAAGAGAAACTGAAGAGAATAAGACGTTCGCTTGAGAATATGAGAGTGTGAAAAGTTCACAAAGTGGTGGAAATGGGTATTTATAGACGTTTGAAAATCCCAAGAGCCTTGGATCTACCGTTGAAGTTGAGGAGTTAGTGGGACGCGTGTTCTTTTCCTGGAGACGTGATGAAGGGTAACAGTTATGAACAGACTACAAACATCTGTTTTCAAGAAAAGTGTTATGATGAATACGGCTGAAGTGACGTTTAAGGATTTACCATGATGGTATGACGTCAGAAGCGTGGGTTAAAGAAACTGAACAATTCAGCCACTAAGTAATTAATGGGATATTCAGTTGAGACCATGCAAACAAGCGTCGAAATGGTTATTATATCAAGAAATGACCTTCCTACCAATTTTGGCGAAAGGACATTCCTTGGGGGCAATTTGTTAACCCTCATTTTCGACGCTAGAAAAATCAAAGCTATTTTAAGTTAAAAAATTATTTTTAACATAAAGAAGGCTTCGACCTAGTCTCGGTGAAGCCTGAGTCGAATAGGGGTTTTGGAAGCCTCAAAAATGGCTAAGTGTTGGGAGATGCTTCGACCGTGAGAATGTTGAAGCGCGCGTTACAGTTATCACACTAAGGCTGGAGGGAAAATCTCAAATGTTTGAAATTCAAATAGGAGCAGTTGTGAACGTGGGAACAGTTGAGGCCAAGGAGAAGGCGCCAAAGGGACACGTTTGAAGCAATAACCACCACTTAGTAGTTATTTCTTAGCATTATAAATAGGAGTTAGTTCTATGTAATAAGTGTGTTCATATTTTTGTACAAGTTACTCAAAGAAACTCAAAGTACCCGCGTGTAGAGAAACGAGTTCGTGAGAATGTACCTGACGTAATAACACCACCCTTTATTTCTTCATCAATGCAATTTATCTTCATCATGTTTATGTTTCAGCACTTTAAGTTTTCCTGAATTTTACTTGTCTTGTTTTTAAACTTTCATTTAAACTTCCTGCATTTACTTTCGACAGCACCTTTACATTTCAGTCTTTATTTTCAAGAACGTGGAGTTCATTGCATTTTATTTTCAAAAGCTTTTACATTACTGCATTTACCTTCAAAGTCATTTATTTTCTTGCCCTTTACTTTCGACAGTCATTTACTCTTTCTGCACCTTTTACATTCAAGAACGTGGAGTTCAAGCACTTTTACATTTCTTGTTGTTTACTTTCGACAGTTATTTATCTTCCTGCACTTTTATTTTTCAAAGTCGTTTACCTTTTTTTTGTCTTTTACATTCGACGCCTTTAAAATTCTGCATCATTTATTTACAGTCCTTTACATTTCCAAGCCTTTACTTTATTTGCAAGTAGTCGAACGTGGAGTTCATGTAGTTTTCTTTTACTGTCGAACGTGGAGTTCAATTTACATTTCTTGCATTTATCATTGTCAGTTACATTTTCCCTTAAATTTAGTACATGTCCTAGGATTTGTGTGGTCGATCTTGCAAGTTAGTCAGTTTTATTTAAAATTGATAGACCAGAGGTTGTTTACCAAAATTCACAGTAAACAAATATATTATTAATTAATTAATTAATTCTTTAAAAAGTAAATAATTATTAATTAATTAATTAATTCTTTAAAAAATATTAAATATATTATTAAATAGTGAAATATCTAGTCATCATTGCCACCTAATTAAAATTAATTTTTTTATCCTAATCATCACTGCAACTTATACAAAATTGGAGGAGAGCTACAAAAATGCAAAACGCACCAAACTAAAGGGACTAAAAACACAGGTAATAGGGGGATCAAAAGTTTAAAAACGCCAAACTAAGAGGCCCAAAATTACATTTAAGCCTTTTTTTGTTCTTTTTTTGTCATTCTTGTTTTTATCTTTTTTATTTTTGTTGATGTATTTTTATATTTATAGTCATCAAAATTTTAGTCAAAGCCAAGAAGAGACTCTTTTTCACATTTTTGTTTAATAAATTTTTTGATAACTTTATTTCTCTAATCATTATAATTCAACATATTCAAGTACAGTACTAATTTGTGACCGACTCAATGTCCTCAGTAAAATGAACATTAAAACCGCATATAAGTGTGTCATTTACCACAATATGTTTGCAAACAATCATTCATGAAAAAGCAGCAAAGTTTCTTTTCTAAACTTAATAAGAAATCGTTGATAAATAGGAAATCCTAAACACATGAAACTTACCCATCCTTCGATCTCTCATGCAAAAACCATCATTTACTAATAATGTTGAAAACATGTCAAAGCCATCAACATGACACAACTTCAAAACCAACTTAATTCATGTTTGCACATCAAGTCTCTCCTAAATCGATATATCACCAAAGCATTTTCCACATGTTTGTAGTAAAACATTCCACCACCATCCATGCAGAAGCAACATGTCCCATGGCTCGCTCTCCAAAAATGTGATGATCCAATTTAACCCTAAAGATATGTATATATAACTCAAGTGACATAGTAAAATGTGACGATCACCTTTCATATTTTCGTTTCTTTAGTATTACTCTTGAAAAAAACATTGAGAGATTTTCATTTTATTTTGTAATTTACAATATAATTCTCTTAATTTTTTTATTATTTAATTAATATTAATTTAAATTAAAAAAAGAAAAAGAAATGCATCCCTGTTGAAAGACTCAGAGATGTTCATCAACTACCTACAAACTTCCTAACGTCCTCAACCAAATGCCGTCCATTAGAAGAAAAAGGTTCAAAAACGTCCATAGCATGAAACCCAAACTCACGAAAATACGACACCACGTGCACCCCACGTGCCTTCAAAATCTTAACCAACTCCTTTTGTTTATCCACCACGGGATCCCCACAGTGTTCCACATAATAATTCGGTCCAGGAGTAATCCAATCGTATCCATTAACGAAACACCTTGGCAACCGTCCGATTTTCTCACCATATACTCCATCCGCAACCGTTGGATTACAGTAGACGTGGTCGCGATTTGCACCCTCAGGCAAAGACAGGTTCCACATGAGATCAGCCACAGGTAAGGGTAATACATGATTGTTGAATAAACAAAGCTCAGATTCCGTTCTCTGGACCCCACCAAATAACGGAGAGTTTAATATCAGCCCTTGGATTTTAACAGGTGAGAGATCGAGGTCGAGCGTACGTAGAGCCGCGAAGTAGGCAATGTTACCTCCCGCGCCGACTCCCATTATGAAACAGTTATCGAAGTCCACGTGGTTTTTAATCCATGGATCAGATTCTTTTGGATTTTGCGCTTGGGATTTGAGCCAGAGAAGAGATTCGACGGCGTCGTCATAGGCGGCGGGTAGACGATGCTCTGGCGAGAGACGGTAATCGACGGAGGCGACAACAGCGGGGATTTCGGAGGAGTATATGGAACAAGATTGGTGGAAGATAAGGGAGGAATGGTGGTAGAAGACGAAGCCGCCGCCGTGGAAGTATAGAATGAGGGGGAGTTTTCCGGGAGGTGGTGGAGTGTGTGGGATGAAGAGACGTATGGAGGTTTTGGCGGCGTTGTTTATGGTTATGTCTTTAGAGAGAGCGTGTATGAGATGAGCCTTGTTGGGATCGGTTGATGGTGCTGCGGCAGGGACAATGTCGAATCTCGTTAAGGAACCGTCGGAGTTGAGTTTGATGTTGAGAAGTTTGTAGGGATCAACGGTGGAGTGTTGAATATTGGAAGATGATGGTTCCGCCATTGTGATTGAAATGTTTTTGAGAGAAGGATGAGAGTGGTTAAGAGTCAATATATGCGTGTGTTGCAAACAGTATTCTGTAGTGATTTTTGCTATACATGTTTTGCACATAGTATTCTGTGGTGATTTTTACCATATATGTCAGTGAGTAAGTACACAGTAATTTTCGGTAGTTTTTGCCATATATGTTTTGCACAGGATAATTTTTGGTGGTTTTTCCCTAAAAAGTGGTGATCTTTGCCATATATATTTTGCACATGGTAAACTTTCATTATTTTTTCCATATATGATTTGCACACAGTAATTTGCTGTGGTTTCTGAATCCCACTCTTGCCATATACCATACCAACTTAAGATTAACAGCAGATCTTGCTTAAAATTTTAAAGGTAGCCATAAGTATCGATTATAGTAAAAAATCATTAGAATTATAAAAAATATTACCAAAATTTTAAAATAATAGTATTTTTTTTTTCCATAAGCAATTGATTGAAGATGAGCACAAAAAGTGCTTATAATGAACGTAATTTGAGATAATCTATAAGATTTCTCCACCAATTATAAAAATACAACACCATTTTACTACTAACTCTTAAACCCATCCATCTCTACGACAGATATTTGATGTAATAGCACGTTTCATTAAGATTCCAAACATCCTTATCGAAAATAATATTATTTCTCCGGGTCCACATACACCAACAAGCTACCATCCAAACTGATAATCTCTTATTGGCGGTCGCTTTGTTCCACAATTGTTGATAAAAAGTCACAGCATGATTAGAGACAGAATTTTCATAGATGGGATTTATCTCCAACCAATCGTAAACCATTTGTCAAATACGCTTCGCAAACGGACAATCTATGAATAAATGAAAAACATCTTCGACCGGGTGATTTTATTCTTCTAAATTCTACTATATAATTTAGTCTATTTTATAATTGAATTTTTTCTCATATTGGATATACTTTATGTTTTTATAAGATATATAAGTAGAAAAAAATATTTTATTATAATTTTTTAAGATTGATAAATATTTATTTTATAATTGAATGTTATTAATTTGTGATTAATTTATTAAGATTGATAAAATTAATATGATTAATTTAATATTTATTTCATATCTGAATGTTATAAACTTAAAAGTGATTTATTAAGATTGATAAAAAAGTTTGATTATTTTTGTTCTTATTGTGTTTTATAAAAAAAATAAACCATTCAAATGTGATGTGAATGAATAAAACCTATTTTCTATATTTGCCGACTCATTCACGACATCGTTTTTTTTTTTTTTTTCCTTCATCACCTTCTTATCTTTTAATAATATCTAAAATTGTAACATATGATTATAGATGTTATAAGTCATATTTTATATAAATTAAAGATCTAAATTTTTTCTTATATGATACATAATTATTTATTTTTGACAATTTTATATATTTAAGATAAATCTTAGTGGTGATTTGAATGAACAAATTATTTTCTTAAAAATAATATGTTTTATATTATACATATACATTATTTCAATTTATTTCTAATTAACGCATATTCATGTTATTTTATTTCAATTAAATTTATAGTTATATTTCTATATATTATTTTAGAATATCTATTTTTGTTTAGATTACAATAAATTTTAAATTATATTTACTGATTCAAACAGATTAGAATAATTAAAATACATGTATTATATAAAGCAGAAGTTTATATATTACATTTTAGTTTGTCGTTGGTAAAATCAGTTGGGTCATCTCTGATATAATAGGAAGCGAAAATTAGTATCGAAGAACCAGAAATTTCTTCAATCAAATAAAATTTGTGTGTTTTTACAGGAAATTAACAATTTAAGAAATTGAATTTTTCATGACATTAATTGTTGCATTGAATAAAATATCATGCAAATATTTACTGTCCACTCACAACCAGAAGTTTTGTTAGACTAAGATCTCAATTTCTAAATTTTATCAAAACTTTCTTGATAAGTATCACATATATTATTAAAACGGATATTGAATATCTTGTAGTATATGTTCATAAAAAAATGGTCTTGAAGATCCATTCTTTAGACGTCTAAAGTTAATTGTATGATTGATATTTGTGAGATCATAAATTCTAAATTAGATATTTGAAACACACAAAATATGAATATTAAGATATTTATTCGCATTAAGTCAATAAGATAGTATATGTTAATTCTTCCCTTAACTTACAAATTATTTTAGGTTAATAACCTACTACGTCCCATCTAAGTAAATTTTTGGATGTGTTGTGATTATACACTTGCTCCAATATAGTACACTAAGATGAGTTTTGAAAGAATGTTGAGAAAATGTATTTTATATGAATTCCGTATTTGAGGGTATATCTTGATCTAATAATTGGATACTTGTTTGAAGTCCAATAGGCTGATTATCAATTGATAAATTAATTTTCTCAATATTAAGGAAAGAGAATAAGCAGCTAAAAGTGTGAACCACAAGTTCAAACGAAAAATTTAAAATAAAATATAATTATATCACTTTGATCCTCAAAGTTCAAAACAATTCATTTGCAAAGTTTATGAAAAAAATTATCAGCGGCTAATACTCCACTCAAAGTGATTCTCCAATTTTTTTTTTATAAAAGCCATTGATATAAAAGAGAGTACTAGGAGTATTCTAATCCTTACAAAAAAGGGGGAAGAAAAATTCTCCACCAACATTGCTCAACTAACTAAAAAGGTTTCAACCAGTAGTCAAGAAAAGTAGAGTTGGAATACGGAATCTCCCAACAATTACCCCATTTCCAAGCCAAAAATTTCGCCGTCCAAGTAATATCATCTATACAACATTTACCCGCGTTGAAAATACAATCGTTCCTACTGAGCCAAATGGCCCACACTACC
Organism: Lathyrus tuberosus; assembly: GCA_022829125.1. NCBI lineage: Eukaryota > Viridiplantae > Streptophyta > Magnoliopsida > Fabales > Fabaceae > Lathyrus > Lathyrus tuberosus. The sequence goes on from JALAZF010000153.1 coordinate 2,852,080, forward strand.
CTCATCCAAATAGCAGCCTTAGATAATTTACTGCTAAAAACATTTCCCTCACTACTCCAAGACAGAAAGTGCTCGTTACTATCACCTGTGTAATTAACAGAGATCGCACTCCAAGCTTTGATGGAATTCTAAACTTTATCCGCAACTCCACAACAGAAAAAGAGATGAGCGAGGGTCTCGTTATAATCTTTACAGTGGACACAAGAAGGCTCGACCGTAAGATCCGTTTCTCTAGTAGGAAATTCCTTTGGAATCGGCTCCCTACGATCGACCAACTTCTTGTGTCGTCAGCAAACTGTATGACTTCAACCTCCAGCCCCTCCTTAATCTTAAAACCCTCAAATTCACCTAAACCAACAGCCTTCTGAATCATCCTAGTCAACCCCTCAGCCACAATCACGAAAAGAAATGGTGATAGCGGATCGCCCTGCATCAAACCTCTATTAATCTTGAAATCCCCCGTTGGACTCCCATTAACAAGAATGGAAACAAAACCAGAAAACACACAGGCATCCATCCACTTAAGCCATTAACAACCAAAGCCCATCCTAGACATAATAGATCTAAGAAAATTCCAGTTTACGGTATCGTATGCTTTCTCAAAATCCACCTTAAACAAGACACACTCCCTCTTTTCTCTAACAGCTAGATCATACACCTCATTCGCAACAACAACCCCATCCAAAAAGTTCCTCCCAAGAACAAAGGCTGACTGGTTCTGAAAAATCAGTCCTCCAATAACTTTCTTGATTCTTCCTGCTAAAAGCTTGGATAACACTTTATATAAGCTACCAACCAGACAAATCGGGCGATACTCGTTGAGCGAGATAGGATTGGTCGTCTTAGGAATCAAAGTCAGAAAAGAGGAATTAATAGCCTTGGGCAAAAACGCATATTGATGAAAATCTTTAATGAAGTTACAAATATCCACTTTCATGAAATGCCAACATTTCTTCAGAAAACCTAAGTTAAACCCGTCTGGGCCCGGGCTTTTCGTCCCATCACAACTCCACAAGGCCTCTTTAATTTCGTTCTCCTCAAAATGAACTTCAAGAGAATCCGCCTCCTCCTAAGTTAACGAATTAAACTCAACTCCCTCTAGACCAGGTCTGTACACATCAAGCTCTTCATATTTTTGCATAAAAAAAATTCCTAACAGCACCCTTAATTTCAGCAGCTGATTCCACAATACCCTTTTCAGTTGCTACCTCACCTATAAATCTTCTTTTAGACCTTCCTCGCATAAAATTGTGAAAAAACCTAGAATTTACCTCGCCTTCTGCCATCCATTTTACTCTAGTCTACTGAGAGTTCAAACTATCTTTAATTCTAAGGTTCTTCCAAACCTCCTTGCAAGCTTTAGATCTGACTTTCACTAATTCATCAATCTCTTCTTTGGCAGCAGAGATTAACACCGAATCCAGTCTCTTTAACTCTTCAACGTTTTCGTCTGCCATTAGGTCATACCAGCCGAAAACATTTTTATTCTAATCTTTCAAAGCAATCCTAAGTAGTCTCAACTTTTCTTTGATAACATAGTCACTCCTTCCCGTAACTGAGAATTCATTCCACTTAGATTCCACAAAACCAATGAACCTGTTATCAGAAAACCAACTATCGTTCGTTTTGAAAGGTTTCGGTCCCCAGTCTCTCTTCCTAATCTTCAACCATATCGGGCAATGATCTGATAACTCCCTCTTTCCTATCTGCTGTTCAATCAGGCCCCACTTATTTAAGAAATTAGAGTCGACAAGAAATCTGTCCAATCTGCTCATAGCTCTACCGTCTCCTCTAAACCAAGTAAAAGTGTTACCCGTCACCGGAAGATCAACCAATTCAGACTTGTTTATGAACTCATTTAACTCCCTGATTTCAAGACTTCTTTAACACTGTTGCTCACCTTTTCTCTCCGATAAATCTGTGATAGAGTTAAAGTCCCCTCCAAAAATCCACATTGTGTTTGCCCACTTCCTCTTCAATGCTTCCAACTCCACCCACAACCTCCTTTTTGAATTGAGAGAGCACCCCGAATACACGTTAACAATGAAGTATTCCTAATCTTTCTTCCTCAATTTAACACCAAGAAAACCTTCGCCCTTGAAGGAAAAGTCAGAGACCAAAACATTCTTATCCCACAGAGTAATAATACCCCCGGATCTTCCTTCCGAACGACTATAAGACTAACCAACATCTTGACTGGACCATAAACTATCTACTAATTTCTCATCTACAATAGATAATTTAGATTCTTATATAAGAAAGATTTGAGCTTGACCTGCACATATGAGGCATTTGATTCTTTTACGCTTTGTAAAATTGCCTCCCCCTCTGATGTTAAGAGATCCTACTATCATTTGACACCATTGTTCTTCTCCTTCTTACTGATCATTAAAGCTCTATCAAAGGACTCCAATGCATCAATTCTGCTAGCTAAACTCCTCTCCCCCTCCTTTGCAACAACCCCCAGCTTCTTGATGACAATCCCTAATTTAGTACCCACATTTGTTTCTAATTGATCAACCAGTTTGGTATTGCACAAACGCACATCCCCATCTAAAAGCCCATCACAGCACAACACAGCTCCAGCAGAAAGTAAACTGGACTTACCTGACTTAGATGAAGCAGGCTTAGAAGGCCCAACTTTAACGTTCCTCATGTTCAACAAATGAAAATAGGAATCCTGAGAAAAATCTTCTATTGGGTCTGGCGTAACACTAGGGCCTGAAGGAGCACAACCCAACACACGACTTTTGGGCTTAAGTTTAGTCTTGCGAGAAGGCCCACACAACTCCACCAAACTTTTATATTTCACTTTCCTCTGACTTTCAACTTTTCCACCTTTATTATAATCAACTTTTGATACTCTTAGGATAGCCTCAGATCCTAATACGATGTCATTATCAGTAGCAGACCTATTAGGATTCACAGCAGGCTGCTCTAAACAGTCTACTATCCCCCTAGCTGCCAAAATCTGCTTGTCAAAGTCTAAAAGCCTCAGTTCACTTGTTTCCAAGCGAGAAGCCTCGAAAACCTCCAAATGATCTTTCTCTGGCCCACCACAACTACTTGGTTTATCCAACTGAAACACCAATCTATCAGTTGATTTTTGACTATTTATTTCAACTTCATAAAACTCCCTTTCTTCTAATGCTTCATCTTCTCCCCAATCTTCCACCTCTTCGTCACCATTAAACCTACTCCAAGAGCTTTCCGAAACAGATAAAGATTTTGCCAAAGAACACTTCTTACCAGCATCATTCACGATACGAAGAGGCCCATGATAATCTTCAACTATTTTAATGCTAAAGACAATACCATTGATCTTGACTTTAATAATCTCATTCAAAATCATAGCACAATTGGTACGTACCATGAATCTAGCCACATCCATACAATCTCCTTTCAACGTATTGTCGTCCGCACAGACATAAGAACCAACCGTCCTTGTAATAAGATCAAAAAACTTAAAATCCCAAGCGTGACAAGGGATCCCAAAACATCTAATCCACGTTACTCTAAAATTATCTACATCTCCTTCTCTCCACTCTCTAATCTCCTGAAACCACCGACTCCACCAAGTTTTCGCTTCTTCGATGATTCCTCTAATCTCACCCTCCTCACTCTCCTCTAGCAGGCAAAGATTACCTCCCAAAGGAGTAACCTTAATCGTAAAATATCCTTCCAATTCAAAACTATTTTGGATATTAAAAGCCATACCCGGGTTAATGACCACACCGACGAACGCTTTCTGGAATCTCAATAGGTTATTCTCCTCTACAACAAAGGATAAAGCTACCGGATCAGTGCTAGAAATAACCCCAGGAAATCTGCTCGTCTGGTTTCTTCCAACAATTTCAGCAAAAGATCTCCCTCCAGTTCTGGTATCGACGAAAAGATTCTTGCGATTCACAGCCATATTCTTCTTACTATTCTCTACTCCCTTAACTCTATCATTGTCCTCACCTTTGTTCTTAATCCCTTTGTTGAAGCATGGGACGTTTGCATGTATCTTCACCTCATCAAAGAACACATTGTCCAGCTTCACTTCTAGTCTTCTTACCTCTTTCACATCAGCAAAACGAGCAAACCTAAATCTTTTGCCTAGCTTATTCCTCTTCTGCGGAATAACAACCTCCTTAATGTCACCAAACTTTCCAAACACTTTAAAGATGTTTTCCGCTCTAATCCAATCCGGAATCTCTGAAAAATAAATGGAAGTTAAACTGTCCTCCTCCACCCTCAAAGCTAGAAATCCTCTGGGAAAGAAATCGTTTTTCAACCCCTTGTACCTACCACCTCCCCTCTTCTGAACTTTTGTCCACGCCATTGCCACACTCACCAAAGGAAACCAAAGGAAAGGAATTAGAAAGGGGTTCTAGAGAGAAGAAGGAGTTTCTCTCTCATCTCTCAATTCTGAACAATCTAATATTGCAAATGAGTTATAATTGTGCTTGAAGTGTGGTAGGAAAGTCGGTTCCAATATTAAAAGTTCTCTACCAAAAAAAGAAACTAAAGTTAAAGATGACACAAGTGAGGATTGTTAGAATTTTAGGTCACAAATGTAACATTTAAGGTGTTAGTGTCATTATTTTAATTAGTCATGAATTAAAGGGTCTAATTAATATAATATTAAGTTTGTTGCTAAAAGCATAAATGTTATGAAAGGTCAGGTTATTGTGTAGATACCGTAAGTCAATATCTAATTTGATGAGGGGTCAAATTAGAATATTAAAAACTAAGAAATAACCCTAGGGTTATTTAAATGGGTTATGGTCCCCATTTGTAGAGAGCGAACAAAATAAGATTTATGTGGTTTTCTCTCTTCATCCCCATCAGAGGAGATTCAAGGAACCCTAAGGAACTCTACAAATCGAAAGATCACATACCTGGAACCTTCAACGATTTCAATGGAAAATTCAGGCACACTTCCTCCTTCATTCTCATAATTGTATTCGGATATGGGTTTAAGGGATACAAGTTGATGCTATATCGACTTATTGGAATTATTTTAGAGTTCTGTTCTTGATTTCTATATCGGTAGAAATCATAAGGTTTTGAACGGATCTAACAAGTGGTATCAGAGCCACCCATATCTGATTCAATTTGTTTTTGGGTTATTTAGGATCCTTTGAACTTCAAATTGTATAAATCAATATATGTTGAGGTTTTTTTAGGGTTCTAAAATTGAGATCCATTTTGATCTTATAAAATTTTTGTGTTCAAAATCTTGAATCTGAAATTAAATGTTAGGTTGAATTTATCGTCAATTTTATTTGCTCTTATACGAAAACTTTTTTACTCTTACACTATTTTGTTATTATTTTAATAGTGTCTTTTGTTGGTTTTGACTAGAATGCTTTTTACCACTTATAATCTCCAAATAATAGTCATTCTGTTGGACGACTAGATTCATCCCTATCTCTCTGTTTTCTTCTGTTTATATTCTAACTATTATTGAACATTATATTTTTGATCAAATAAATATTTCCTATGTAAATTGTACTTAGATGCATATCAAAGAATAATACTATATATAGAGTTGTTGTACTTAACAACCAACACTTATGCAGCTAAAGGTAATAAAACTGACGATATGGTTCCATCTTCAGTGCATAATGAAACTGTTCATAGTTTTGTTGAATTTTTTCTCCATGTCTTTCTATGCGGTGTATAAGGATAAAAATAAGGATCAATTTTCTTTTTAATAACTGCATTATAAATTTTTTTGGTTTAAAAGAATTATATGTTTTTTATATTATTTATTATTTATTATAAATAATATATGTGATTTTATATTTTGAAATTAAACTTAGTATAATGTCGTAACAATACAATAAAATGCATTGGTGTTTTTGATTTGGATTTACTTTTGATTTTTCTTTGATTCAATTTTGTTCGAATTTGGCTACGGAATGTATTTTTATACAATAATTTAACATTTTTTAGGTAAGTAGTTGAAATGAAAAAGTTGCCAAAGTGACCTCTTTTATAACAATTGCTTATGAAAAATGTTAAATATTTTTATGGTTTGTGTGTATGTTTGTCCATGTGAGTATCAATTGACCCAAAGGACAATTGGTGGTTGGCCGCTTTTCATACGCGCTTGTGATGGTAAACATGTGATAATTATGAGGTCCTACATGTGAATAATAAATCAATCCAAAGAGGGGTTTATTATTCTACATGTTTTTATTATAAATGTTTGATCGTTACGATAAGAGTACCACTAGCAGTCGATATTACTGTCCAAAGACTTGATATTGGTGGTGCACTAGGTATCTTGAGATGGATTATGCCTTTATTTGAACAACATTGATGATTCAGTTTTTATTTATGTGAGTGTATTTAAAATGTTTGCTTTTTGTTCTTTTTTTTTCAGCTACAATTGCTTCAATATCTGCTAATATGAATAAGGTTCAGGTCCTGAATGGGATAGATTTTAAGGATTGGAATGAGAACATGGAAATTGTTCTTGGCTGCATGGATCTTGATATTGATTAAGGATGAGACAACCTCATTGTCATATGGAATTTGGTACCTCTGAACAGAGGAAAGATTATGAGAAGTGGGATCGCTCTAATCGCATGAGTCATGGTTTGGTTTGTTCTGAGGTCAATTTAGTTTTAGTACCTAGAAACACTTGGTGGTTAGACTCTGGTACAACTACTAACATCAGTGTTTCAATGAGGGGTTGCCTGAACTACCAGAAGCCAAATGATGTTGAAAGATACATCTATGTTGGAGATGGCAAGTCAGTGGAGGTGGAAGCTATAGGGCATTTTAGATTATTAATGTGTACCGGATTTTATTTGGATTTGAAAGACACTTTTGTGGTTCCGTCATTTAGATGGAATTTGATTTCAGTTTCTTATTTGGACAAATCAGGTTATTTTTGTTTATTTGGAAACAATATGTTCAAGTTGTCTTTCAATTCAAATATTGTTGGGACTGGTTCACTTATGGGTCATGATAATCTATATTTGTTTGAAACAATAGCTACCTATGGCGAATCCTTGAATGTGGAATCACGTGGTACTAAGTGTAAAATTGAGGATAACAATTCAGGAGCATTATGGCACAAATGCCTAGGTCACATATCTAAAAATAGAGTTGAGCGATTAGTGTCAAATGGAATTTTGCATTCCATTGACTTCACAAACTTTTATGTTTGTGTTGAATGCGTTAAAGGAAAACAGACCAAAATAAAGAAATGTGGTGCATATAGAGCTACAGATGTTTTAAAATTGATACATACAGACATTTGTGGACCATTTCCGACACCTTCTTGGAATGGTCAACAATATTTTATATAATTCATAGACGATTATTCTAGATATGCATACATATTTCTTATACATGAAAAGTCTCAGTCATTGGATGTGTTCAAATTGTTTAAGGCTGAAGTTGAGAATCAACTTGACAAAAGAATTAAGAAAGTCAAATCCGACCGTGGCGGTGAATATTACGGTAGATATGACTGTTCAGGTGAACAACGTCAAGGTCCTTTTGCCAAATACCTAGAGGAATGTGGAATTGTCCCACAGTACACCATGCCAGGATCTCCTAGCATGAACGCTATTACTGAAAGACAAAATCGGACTCTTAAAGATATGGTAAGGAGTATGATTTGTCATTCTACCTTGCCAGAGTCATTTTGGGGAGAGACACTAAAGACTGCAGCTTATATTCTAAATAGAGTACCAACAAAAGCAGTTGCCAAAACAACTTATGAGCTTTGGACCGGGCGAAAGCCTAGTCTCAAACATTTTCATGTGTAGGGATGTCCAGCTGAGGCAAGGTCTTATAGGACAAATGAAAAGAAATTAGACTCCCGAACAGTGAGCAACTACTTTATTGGTTATTCTGAAAGATCTAGGGGCTACAAGTTTTATGATCCCAAATTAAATACAATTTTTGAGACGCAAACAACCACATTCTTTGAGGATATTGAGTTTTGGGGGAAGAATAAGGTTAGAGACTTTGTCTTAGAGGAAGAATCGATAACAATTCCAGAACCAATTCATATAGTTGCTTTTGATCAAGCAAGTACAGAACCTGCACAAGACATTGTTGCAATTCCTCAAACTCAAGATGATTTGGTAATTCATGAAGAACAAACTCAAAATCCTCAAGAACAAGTTTTACAAGAACCAATACCTTTACGGAGATCCACTAGAGAAAGGAAAAATGCTATTCTGGATGATTACATAGTCTTTCTCCAAGAACATGAGGAAAATAATGGTATGTTGGAAGATGATCCAATCAACTTTCGTCAAGCCATGCAGGATTCCAACTCGGAAAAGTGGATTGAAGCAATGAAGGAGGAGTATAAGTCCATGCAAGACAATAAAGTTTGGGAACTTGTCCCATTACTAGAAGGTGTGAAACCCATTAATTGCAAATAGATTTTTAAGACCAAACGAGATTCTAACGGTAATTTGGAGAGATATAAGACTCGTCTTGTGGCTAAGGGCTATACTCAAACGGAAGGGATTGACTTTAAAGAGACTTTCTCTTAGGTTTTATCGAAAGACTCTTTTTGGAAAATAATGGCTCTTGTTGCACATTATGATTTGGAACTCCATCAAATGGATGTCAAGACAACTTTCCTCAATGGCAACGTTGATGAAATAATCTATATGATGCAACCAGAAAACTTTGTGTCAGGAGTCTCAAAGAATATGGTTTACAAATTGACAAAATCCATTTATGGACTAAAGCAGGTATCTCGTCAGTGGTATCACAAGTTTCACAAAGTAATTCTCTCATTTGGTTTTGAGGTGAATGTTGTTGAAGATTGTGTGTATCACAAATTTAGTGGGACCAAGTACATTTTCTTGGTCTTCTATGTAGATGACATACTGCTTGCCACAAATGATAAAGGAATGATGCACAAAACTAAGAAATTTCTATCAAGAAATTTTGAAATGAAAGATCTTGGTGATGCCTCCTTTGTATTAGGAATTCAGATACATCGAGACCGATCTCGTGGTATTCTAGGATTATCACAAAGGAGCTATATCGAAAAGGTACTTAAAAGGTTTGGCATGCAGGAATGTAAATCAGAAGATACTCTAATTGCTAAGGGAGACAAATTCAGTCTCAGTCAGTGCCCAAAAGGAAACTTAGAAATTCAAGAAATGCAAAAGATTCCTTATGCGTTAGTAGTAGGGAGTCTGATGTATGCCCAAGTATGCACGCGTCCGGATATTGCGTTCATAGTTGGGATGTTAGGAAGATATTTGAGCAATCCAGAAATGGATCATTGGAAAGCTGGAAAAAAGGTTATGAGGTATTTAAAGAGAACAAAAGACTATATCCTCACATATAGGAGGTCAGACCAGTAAGAGATCACTGGATACTCTGACTCAGATTTTGCTGGATGCCAAGACAGTAAAAGATCCACTTCATGCTATATTTACATGTTGGTTGGTGGTGCATTTTCTTGGCGCAGTGCTAAGCAAACTCTTAAGGCTTCATCCACCATGGCAGCAGAGTTTATAACATGGTATGAGGCATCCAACCATGAGATTTGGCTGAGGAATCTTGTCACTGGGTTGCGAATTGTGGAAGGAAGTGAAAGGCCACTTAAGTTATACTGTGACAACAAATTAGCCGTCCTGTATTCCAACAATAATAGGAGCTCAATTAAGTTAAAACATAATGACATCAAATTCCTAGTTGTTAAGGAAAGGGTACAAAGTGGACAGATTTCCATAGAACACTTGGGGACAAACTCCATGATAGCAGATCCTCTTACAAAAGGTCTTCCACTCAAGGTCTTTCATGAGCACACTGCTCGCATGGGTGTTTTATCGTTAGAGGAGTCTTTGGTTTTGTGGGAGTTAGTCTATTATGAATTTTATGGTCTGTGTTTGGTATTATGTATGCATACTATGATTTTGGATATTTTCCAATTAATAAAGTTTGATATTCAGTAGTTCGCATTTTGTACAATAAAGTTATTAAATGATCTCACTATAGTAAAGTAGGACCAGTTGAAAATCGACATATAAAGACCAACTTCATGTGATTTTCATGCTACACATTTCATGATGGATCTATGTCATTTAGTTGTGTCACTATTGGTGATCATTGATGGGTTTAGTTATGATTGATATAATGAAAATCACCTTGATTCTATATATAAGCATGACTAATGGACGGAATACTTTGAATATGCTTAAAGAATATAATGGCAAATTTTAAGCTCATAAAGTCTAACACATGTGTAAAGTTACATATGTGACCAGTAAGAGATTGTTAGAATTTTGGGTCACAAATGTAACATTTAAGGTGTTAGTGTCATTATTTTAATTAGCCAACATTTAAAGGGGTCTAATTAATATAATATTAAGTTTGTGGCTAAAAGCATAAATGTCATGAAAGGTCAGGTTATTGTGTAGATATCGTAAGTCAATATCTAATTTGATGAGGGGCCAAATTAGAATATTGAAAACTAAGAAACAACCCTATGGTTATTTAAATGGATTATGATCCCCATTTGTAGAGAACGAACAAAATAAGGTTTATGAGATTTTCTATCTTCATCCCCATTAGAGGAGATTCAAGGAATCCTAAGGAACTCTACAAATTGGAAGATCACATACCCGGAACCTTCAACGATTTCAATGGAAAATTCAGGTACGCTTCCGCCTTCATTCTCATAATTGTATTCGGATATGGGTTTAAGGGATACAAGTTGATGCTATATCGACTTATAAGAATTATTTTAGATTTTTGTTCTTGATTTCTATATCGGTAGAAATCATAAGGTTTTGAACGGATCTAACAAGGATATGAAAACTCGAGCACTTTGACATAATTTATTTTGAAGTCTCAAAATAACTAATCAGGTACTTGAAACTTATGAAACTTAAGAGATCTCGATAAATTATGTCATGAATGGAATATGATGGAACCAAAATAAAGTCAACGTTGACAATGTTTTTATATACAATGTAGAGCAAAAGATGATAAATGATAACGAGGATCATGAGTCAAAGTCTATCAAAGATTGTAGACAAAGTGAAAATTGGCCAAAATGAACATATTCAATTGAAAAAGAATTAAATTCGCTTTACTAGTGACTCGATTTTGGACCTGTAGTCTGAACACCTCAAGATGTGAAACCAATTGAATATGAATGAGTTTTTGTGAAAAAACAAAATAAGAATGGTGAAACTGTGAGATACAAAGCTTGATCAATAATATTCACAAAGACCTAAGTTTTATTTTGATGAAACATATCCACCTGCAGTGGATGCAATTCAATTTTTGATATTTAATTAGTCTTGTAGCATATGAAAGGCTTAATTTGAACATGATGAATATTGTAACAACTTTTTGTATGGCTCACTTGATAGTAACATTTACATGAAACTCCATAAAGAGTTTACTATATTAGAGATACATAATTTTGGATCTCAAAAAAGCTGCTCCATCAAATTAAACAAGTCTCTCTCTATGGATTAAAACAAAATAGACACATGTGGTATAATTGTTTCAATGAATATTTTCTAAGGGAGAGATATGCAAATAACTCCATATGTCCTTGTATTTTTTTTGAAAATATATAGAAAATAATTTTCTATAATAGTTGTTTATGTGGATGACATAAAAATTTTGGAACTCCTGAAGAGATTCCAAAAGCTATAAAACTCTTAAAGAAACAGTTTGAGATAAAAGACATAGAAAAGACAAAGTTATGTCTAGGTTTAAAAATTGAGCATTTGGATAGTAGAATATTTCTACGTTAAGAACGTTATATAGAAAATGTGTTAAAACGTTCCTATATGGACAAATATCATATGTCGTGTAGCCCTATGATGTCAGATCATTAGATGTGTAGAAGATTCTTTTAGACCTCGAGAAGAGGATGAAAAACTAATTGGTCCTGAAGTATCATATCTCAGTGTAATTCAAGCATTGATCTATATTACTAATTATACACACCATAATATATCAATTTCTATTACTCTACTAGCAAGATATAGTTCTTCACCTACACAAAGACATCGGAACAAAGTCAAACATATAGTTCGTTATCTTAGGGGTAAATGGACATGAGTTTATTTTATTCTAAAGTGTCCACATTAGAATAATATGTTATGCAAATTGCATGTTACTTGTTAGCCCCTCATAATGGTAGGTCACAAACAAATCATTTGTTTACTTATAATGGTACAACTTCTTCATGGAGATCGTTGAAACAAACCATAGCAACAACTTTAGCTAATCATGAAGAAATCTTTAGCACTACATGAGGCAAGTCGAAAATGCATTTGGTTGAGATCCCTAATTCAACACACACAAAAGACTTGTAGTTTATATTTTAGAAAAATATATACAAAAACCATATATGAAAATAATATTGCATGCATCACTCAATTGAAAGATGGTTACATTAAAAGAGTCCAAACAAAATATACTTCTCCAAACTTCCTTTTCACTCATAATCTTCATAAAAGTGGTGATATAAGCATCCAACGACGTCATTCATGTGATAACCTTTGAGACCTTTTCTTAAAATCACTCCCAAATAGAAATTTTAGCTAACTAGTATGGAACATTGGTCTTCATCATCGAAGAAATGATCGTTCAGCTGAGGGAGAGAAATGAATTTATCGTAAAAGGATATTGCACTCTTTTTCTTCACTAGATTTTTTATCCACTGGATTTTTTAGCAAGGTTTTAACGGGGCATATCCTAAACGAACATCCCAAATAATTTCCTTCTTTATTTATAATAATTTGTATTGATTAGTATCGAGGCAGATCCCTCACCAAGAATGTTGTACTCTTTTTCCTTCACTAAGATTTTCCCACTAGATTTGTACTAGTAAAGTTTTAATGAGGTATATTTTTTATGGACATTCAAATGGGAGTGTTATAAATGGCATGATTGTGAATGTCCAAAAATAAATGCATTACATATTAATTTTTAATTTATTACATATATCTTATAAATAAGACTCATGTTATATTCGAAAAATACACGGATAATGCGAATAATACAATACATTATCTTCTTCTCTTTTCTCTCTCTTATATATATATATATATGTGTGTGTGTGTGTGTGTGTGTGTGTGTGTGTGTAAATACAATGTATAATTAGTAATTTTATCATAACAATATTATTTTCTTTATAAAGGTATTAAAAATAGATTAATCAAACTTCTGTTCAATGTACACAACTAAACTATTTAAATATTATATAAATAATACATTGAAATTAAAAAAAAAAAAAGTTCAAATTGAATGAAAAATATTATGTTACATAAGAAAATGTAAGAGTTTTTTTTTTCAAATCTAAAATTAATTGAAGCTTTGAGGTTTATAAATATCTTCATGTGTTTCTTCATGTGTTTCGGTGAGCTTCTTAGTATGTGTTTGGAAAGAAAATTTTGAAATCTTTAATATTATATAAATTGTATATATTTCTTAATATTGCTGACACTAACTATAATTAATTATAAATTATAATTAATTATAATATTTAACAATGATAAAATATAAAAACTAAAACATATAATAATATGAAAAATTGAAATAATAAGTTAAGTAGTTTGTCACTAGCTACAAAGTTGCAAGCTATTTAGGATAATTTATTAGCAAAAATAATAAATAGAGACAATAAAGTTTGTAGGTTATAACAAAAAATTAAGGTGTGAGAATGCTATTTAATAATATACTATTAAGTATATTATTAAAAATAATTAGTTTTACTAATAGTTAGTTTGTCAAGTGGTGATTGACATTGAATTTGGTAGGGAGGAACACATTTAGATCCTTCACAACTGTGATTGAGAGGGGGATCAAACCACTTAATGTCAGAATTAACCCCCGAACCAGATTAATCAATTCAGCAGACAGAATATTGGTGGTGAAAACCAAAATAATAATAATGATAATTAGTTTTTGAGGGGTGCAATGGCCCCTTTGAGCTTCCATTATGTCTGGTCACATCTTAAGAGCATCCACATTCATTAGACAGTGTAAAGGACAATAAATCGGATACAAGCCTAAAAGTAACACACAGTTCAAGTTGCGGTTGAACCAATTAGGTTCATTTCTGCCTAGTTCCCAAATTGGTTTTGTCGGGTTGGGTTAGAACGAGTTTCTAGTTGTTTCGGCTAGTTTATTCGAATTATTGGGCTTATCCATTTTTAGGCCCAATAATATTATTTAATCTTGACGTAATCTAATTTATTTTTACATAGCAAGAATATATCAATCATTTAAATTGAAAAAATGATATAATATTCATAGAAATTTTACTTTCTCTATTGATCAACTTGTTAGGTCATGAGGAGGAGCATCAACATTGGGCTAAGAGTAACACAAGTGAGAGAGACACCACATATTCACACAAAACCTTAAGGCGATAGGTGTATGGGTTCTCCCACTTATAAATGCTAATCTCTCCACATTTATAACCAATGTGGGACTCCAACTCACACTTGACATGTTATTCTCAACACTCCCCCTCAAGTGTGAGTCCACAATGCTCCGTCTCAAGGGGAAACTCTTTTGTCCACATACACTTGTACCACCGTTAACACCTCTTTCCTGGGCATTTCGATACACCTCTTCCTGGAGGATTACAACGAGACACCTCTTCATGGGCATTTTGATACAAGTAAGTCGGTCCATTTACTCGAACCAAAGGATCATGATACCATTTGTTAGGAAAAACAAACATAGAGAAAAAAGAGGAACACAATCATAACACAAGAACATAACGTGGAAACTCCGAAACTAGAGAAAAAACCACAACCGTTGTTAAATGACAACCAGAGAATAACACTATGTGAAAATTGTTACAACACATAGACTACCCTTAACCACCCCAATGCCCCAATACACCCAGACTCTCCGAAGCAAATATTTAACTACCCCTCACAACACTCTAAAACCAAGAGTATAAGAGAAAATATAAAAAATTCAAATACAAACTTAAATTGCTTTTGACTGGTACATCTTGGAATGAAGAACTTGAATCCTATGTATAGCATTGGACTTCCACTTCCTCACAAAACTAAGCGATGTGGGACTTCAAATAACTTGTATCATATATATAGCCTTGGACTCTCTCTTCATTCACAAAACTAAGTGATGTGGGACTTCTTTAACATGTATATTTTAAACCAACCCCAACACAACTAAACAAATTTAAATACAAAAATGTTTATAAATATAATCACACTTTTAAATTAAGTTGAACATTAAGCACACAACATTAAGTAAATATTAAAATTTAATATTCATTCAGGTTGATTTGAATCGAACTCGCCCATCTAAATCCACTTGAAACCGAAACTTGTCCCAATGAACTGCTAACCTGTTTCAAACCTATTAAGTTTGGTTTCTTGGATTCAGTTACTGCAGGTTGAACCGGATCGCGGTTTATTTTTCCAATCTAATTACACTCATTTATGTTCTTTAAACGAACCCTATTAAATTTTTTATATTATTACACATTTCTTAATTATTTAAATAACACATATGTCCCGTTACGTCAGCTCAGTTGGTAGTTGTGTAATGACACCAAAGGTAGGGGCGCAGGTTCGAACCTGCGACATCCCACTTGTTCACCTTTGAAAGGTGAACTCTAGCCACTAAGCTACTTGACCAAAAAAAACACATCTACATTTTTTAAATATTCATACAACCTTATAAAACTTTAAAATGGGTCTTATTAAATGCATTTTATATCTCATAAATTATATATATATATATATAAAGACACACACACACACTACAACATTTTCCTCTTTGACAACAACTGAAAAATGTTGCCAGAATTGAGAAAAACGTTGGCTAAAAAAATAGGGGATGCTTTTCAATCGTCATCTGTGCAAGCGTTGCATATTATTTAACAGAATGTTTTTTTTTTCATTTTTTGAGAACACTTTTCCATAAACGTCCCCTAAACTATATAAAAAGAGGACGATTTTCCGTGGCATCTTAGGCCACGCTTTTAAGGTGTTGTTAAAAGTTGCAACGACTAAAAATCGTTCCCTAAACGTGGTAGAGTAAGAATACTCACTGGGGACGATTTTCAAATATTGTCATATCTAGCAACAATTACCAATTGGTTTTTAAAAGTGAAATAGTAAGAACACTTGATAAATGTTTCTATAAGTTACTTAGAAATTTTTTTACCATATCATATTTTTTATAAAATAAACAATTCAAACAAGAATAGCACCAAACATAAAGTGCATCAACCACAAAAGTTATGTTAATAAAATTTAGCAAAATGACTATAAATAATTTAAGATATTATAAGGCTAATAGAATAAAGATATGGTATAACAAAACAACAACCCATCAACCTAAAAGAACACAGGGATAGACTACATTTTTCATCAAAAACAAAAAAAAAATGAATTCTAAAAAGATTATCGGGTCCACAAAAGCAAATTCAGATAACTTGGACAAACTATTATATTATAATTTTTTCTTTGTACAAAACATTTATGAAAATAGTCTCGCCATATAATAATAATAATAATAATAATAATAATAATAATAAATCAATACCTTATAATTCTATGTCAAATTGATAAACTATGTCAGCAAACTTAACTTTTCGGCTATGAAAATCTATCATATCCTGCAAAAAAATGAGAGCATTATTATTATTTGTACAACAAAAAAGGAATGATAATTAACTTGTTTATTTCCAAAGTGAATGTGTGGTGGAAAATGTGGCATGAAATAGAAGATATACAAATATTTTGAATCTAATGGGTGATTTTCAAATGTTTTGGTAGAGTGAGAATACTCCCTGGGGATAATTTTCAAATGTAGTCATATCTACTATCTAGCAATAATTACCTATTATTTCCTAAAAGTGAAATAGTGAGAACACTTGGTAAATGTTTCTATAAGTTATTTAAGAATTGTTTTTACCATATTTTTTTATAAAATAAACAATTCAAACAAGAATTGCACCAAACATAAATTGCATGTACCACAAAAGTTGTGTTAATAAAATCCAGCAAAATGACAATACATAATTTAAATTATTATAAGGCTAATAGAATAAAGACATGGTATAACAAAACAACAATCCATCAACCTAAAAGAACACAAGGATAGACTACATTCTTCATCAAGAACAAGAAAAATGAATTCTAAAAAGATTATCGAGTCCACTAAAGCAAATTCAGATAACTTGGACACACTATTATATTATAATTTTTTTTGTACAAAATGTTTATGAAAAATCAAAATAGTGTTAAATATGTAATTCAATGTTTTATAAAGATTAGATTTGATTTAGAAATATCATATTTGATTTAAAAAGATTAGATTAGATATTTTTGGGCTTTTATAGTTTGAGCTTTACCTTGAGGTGCAAGTTAACCTAAATCTATAAATAGGGAGGAACCCTTATTATTGTAATTATCAAGTTTGATAATCACGGTTTTGCAGTTGCAAAGTGATAATTCCACAGTTGTGGGCAGAGAGTTACTCTGCAGTTCATACTCATCTTCTTTAAACGCGTTCTTGTTTTTGTTCATTGTCATTACATAACAATCTTGAGATCAAAATTGAATAGGAATTCTCCATAGGTTATGGCTGAATTCCAACATCTGATATCTAGAGCTCCGGTTTTGATTCAAGGGAAGAGCAACTGTGATGGCGATGAATCACCCGAACGGTCACTTTCCAGCAAATCTTCCAATTCTCAAGAAAGATAATTATGAGAATTGGTGCAAGCATATTAAGGTGGTTTTCTGTTACCAAGATCTTTGAGATCTTGTGAAGGAGGGATTATCACCACTTGTAGGAACTGCGACAGATCAGGAGAAAGCAGCATATAAAGAATTGAAGAAGAAAGATTATAAAGCTCTCTTTATAATCCATCAATGTGTTGATCCAGATAACTTTGAAACGGTTAGTGATGTAGAATCAGCAAAAAAAGCTTGGGAGATTCTTGAAAATTCGTTTGGAGGCGCAGAGAAGGTGAAAGAGGTGAGGTTACAAACTCACAAAAGGACTTATGAATTGCTTCAGATGGAAGACAATGAAAGTATAACAGATTTCTTCACCAGAGTTACAAAGCTAGTGAATCAAACCAAGGTATGTGAAGAAGTGTTGACATAAAGATCATTTGTGTCAAAGATCTTGAGGTCATTGGCACCAATATTCGACCACGTGGTAGTAACCATAGAAGAGTCGAAAGACTTGTCAGTATTGATGAAGGAAGAGCTTCATGGGACGCTTGAGTCTCATGAACAAAGGATGGCTGAAAGAGCTACAGGAAAGTCAAAGAGTGATATGGATTTGCAGGCGCAGTCAGAAAAAGAAAGGAAAGGCAAAGGAAGCTAGAATGGCAACAAAGGTAGAGGAGGCTACACCAATTCGACTGGTCGAAATCAGCATGAAGAAAACTGGTCGAATAAGAGAAAACCCTGGAACTAAGGCAACCAAAAAGGTAGTGTTGCAGGTAGAGGAAGAGGTGGTGGTCAAAAGCTTGACAAAAGTCACATTCTGTGTTTCTATTGTCAGAAGTATGGTCACTATTTTAGTGATTGTCCAGAAAAAAAGAAGAATCAAGAAACTGATGCAAAGCTGGCGAAACATGAAGAAGAAGAGATGTTGTTAATGGCCACAACAAGAGACGAAGAGAGATTCTAGGACCAGTGGTACTTGGACTCAGGATGCTCATCACACATGACTGGAAGGAAAGATTGGTTTGTCAACATGAAGCCCTTGTCGAAGAACACGGTGAAGTTTGCAAATGACAACACTCTAGTAGCTGAAGGTGTGGTGATGTTCAGATCGTGAGGAAGGATGGCAAGAAATCAATAATTTCCAAGGTGTTATACATACCAGGCTTGAAAAGTAACATGATCAGTATAGGACAACTTGTCGAAAGGAACTACAAGGTAGTTGTCGAAGACAAGATGATGAGAGTTCTCGACGCAGGTGGTAGGTTGATCTTGAAGCCTCCAATGTCTTAGAATATGACCTTCAAGATTGAACTAACTGTGGTGGAGCACAAGTTCCTAGAAACTGCAGCCAACAGAGATGAATGGTTATGGCATTTTCGACTAGGCCATCTCAACTTCAATGACATCAGAGAGCTAAAGAGAAGAAATATGGCTTCAGGATTACCTGAAATCGACATTCTAAGTGAAGTCTATGAAGAGTGTGTTCAGTCGAAACAACACAAGAATAACTTCATCAAGGATGCAGGAAGGAAGTCGAAGGCAATTCTGGAAGTCATATACTCTGATGTATGTGGTCTAATCCAGGTGGATTCGATTGCAGGCAATAGATACTTTGTCACGTTCATAGATGATTACAGTCAAAAGCTGTGGACTTACCTCATCAAGAAGAAAAGTGATGTGATCGAGGTATTTTCCAGATTTAAATCTATACTCGAAAAACAGAGTGGTTGAAAGTGTCATACCCCAAATTTTGACCACTAAGATTTCCCATCATTGTGAAAATCATCATCACAATATGGGGGAACCATCTTGCCTCATTAGTCTCCCCAAAGATGGGTGAGCATCCACTGCAATCAAATTTAGGGTTTCAAGCCCTCTCAGAGCTTTTGACAAAGGATCAATCAAGGAATGACATGATCTTCAACTTGTCTAACCTCTCAAACATCCACAATGGATCAAAAGGACTCCCACTTCAAGGATTAAGTACAAGGCTGCTCCCTTCTAGGTGGATCAAGTCTCAAGATCGCCAGTATCACCAAATTAGGGTTTTGGTCGACCAGGGCCTCTAGATGGGAAGTTTCATCTGGGCATAAGCCAAATATCCAAAACACAACCTAATTTACTCCATGGAACCTCATGGACCCAAGCATCAAGTCAATTTGACCTCAGGGGATGCATACATCAAAAATCAAGAATTAGGGTTTCTTGACCTAATTCACCCCTAAGTTGACTTTTGGAACAAATCAAGAGCCAAGACCTCAAGACATGATTTGAGGGTCTCTAATGAACTATATTTATCCATTTGGAACAATGGATTAATCCAAGAAGCTTGATCAACAAGTCTCATTTTCATCTGCACCACAATTAGGGTTTCGCGAGGAAAGTCAACTGTAACTTTGAATTTTGACCAGGACATGCTCCCAAGCCCTAGGACATGCCTCAATATACCCTATGACACCCATGGAACATGTCCATCAAGTTTGATTTAGGTCAAGGACATGATTTCCTGAAAAATTGCACAGTTTGGATTTCATCTGATAAAAAGTCAACTGTGCACAAAAGTCAACTTTGACTTTTTGAGATTTTTCACCAAAATGGATTTTTAACCCTAAAATAATGTTAATGTATGATTTGAATCATCATTCATCAAGAAAAATCAAAGAATGTTGGATAACTTGTAAAAGGGGTAACCATAAAACTTAGAAATTTTTCTAAGTTATGGAAAAAGTACCACTAATACACTAACTTTGGAGGATCATAACTCCTAAACGACATGGCTATTTTTTTTCATCCAAAGATGGATTTATAGCCCTCATTACCCTCTACAAAAAATTCAACTAGACCTAAGTCCAATTCATTAAGGATTTTGAGTTATGGAGTGATCAAAATCAAGAAATCACACTTTGTTCCAACACTTAGTGAAAATTTCACTAAGTCAGATTTTGCTTCACTTTTTGCCAAATGTAGAGGGATTTTTCACTTGGATTCAAAAGAGATCAAAATCAAACTTGTTCAAACAGTTGTTGTATCATGTAAGGGCTTTCCAAAATGGCCAAGAACATTGCCAAATTCAACTTACCCCATGAGATATGACATTGCCAAGTTGCCTTGCTGAAATCTGTCAAAGGCAAGGAAGATTTTGCATTTTGGCTCGATTTGCCAAAATCAACTAAATTCAAATGCTCCTATCCACTTGGACACATCTGAGGATTGAATCTAAAGGGGACAATCACTGAGCCAAGCCTCCAAAGTCCATGGAACAAGAAATAGCATGTTGAACCTAGAATGACCAAAATAGGGACAAGACTCCAAATTTGGATTGAAGCATTCAATGGAAGCATCAAGGTGGCATGGACTGAGCCATTCTCATCTAAAATCAGTCAAGACTTATCCAAGACCAAGGGAACCAAAGCTCTGTGCCCTAACCTCTAGTCAATGGCTAGGGGAGACTTGGATTTTCATTTGCCAACATTGGCCAAACCTACTTACCAGCTGCCATTCACTATTCCTTGCAAAACAAACTTGCTCTACTATAAATAGAGCTCAATTGTGATCAGTTTGAGTACACCAAAGCCATCAAATAGATGTTTTCCTCAAAATCTCTTCTTTCACTCCAATTTTGCCTTCTAAGGCAAGTCACTATCGGGTTTTGAGTTTGTGAGCAATTCCAATCAAACCAATCACTCACACACCTCACATACATCACATATGAGCTTATCAAACACTTAGATCACTTTTGAAACACCAATTTCACAAAATCACCAGCTGGTTGCTCAAATTTTCAACCAAGTTGCAGCTGAGGTACCACAAATTGATCCAGGCAATTTCAATCAAGTCCAACCATTCAAACACACTCCATAGGGTGTAGGGAAGCTGTTCAGATCATCACAACTCATCTGTAACACCTCCAAATCAAAAATCACATTGCACTTACTGTCACGGCTTAGAGGTAAACATATACTTGGTCATCTCTCAATCTATGCATATTTCCTCGCACAATAATTTGGCCATATGTTCATAATCATGCATGGAATGTTTCCCCTCAATTAATTGCATTGTTTGAATCGTGTATCAAAAATCCTAGCCTTCATGCAGAAATTAGGGTTCTTGAGGTTTCTTCGTGATTTCATGTTTTATGTTTAATTTAAATGAAATTAAGTGTTATAGACATGATCGTGAGGTTGAGACGAGCATAATGATATGTGGATTGCATGATATGATTACGTATTCAGTGAGATTGGATTGAAAACGTAAATCAGCCAAACCCAGAAAAACGCGCGTGTTCGTGGCGCCTTTTTCACAAATTCAAATATTTGAATTTTGTGATTTTGTTTAATTGATTCAAAAATTAATTTCTCTCTGAGTTTTAATGATTTTGAGTTGATTCTTTTTTTAATAATTCACAAAAATGTTAAAATATTTTATTTTATCAAAAAATCGCAAAAATATTATTTATTTCATATAATTGATATTTTTGCAAAGAATTAATATTTTAATTGTTTTTGACATATTAAATATTTTTTCTACATTGATTTTGCAACTTTTAATGCTTTCTAATTATTTTGTAGGTCAATACTTAATTTTTGAAGCATTAATCCAAAATCACAATTTGTTTTTCACATGTTAAACAATTTTGATCATTTTAATTGAATTTTTATTCAATTAAATACATTTTTGAAAACAAATTTGGGTTTTTGGATTAATTCAACCCTCATAAATCATTTTCAAAACACTTTTGGGCCTCTAATAGAGTGTAAGACCCAATCCTTTCTTGACCAAAACATTTTGGGCCTCAGTGTATTGTATAAGTCCCGATACCGTCAAAAACAAATGGCGCGATCGTCGCTTATTCAAAGAATCAATTGGGCCTCTCCTTAAGCTATAAGACCCATTCAAAACATTTTGGGCCTCTATTAGAGTGTAAGACCCAATCCCCTTTTAACCAAAATATTTTTGGGCCTCACTTATTGTATAAGTCCCTCTGCGTTAAAAGAAAACCTCGGCGCGATCGCCATTTCAAACGGAAAAATCATCTGGGCCTACCCTCGTGTTATAAGCCCTACTCTTTTTCTTTAAAACTTTTTGGGCCTCTTGAGAGAGTGTAAGACCCATCCCTTTGTACAGAAAACATTTTGGGCCTCAGTCACTTGTATAAGTCCCTCTGTACAAATTCAACAGTGCGCTCACTGATAAAACCCTGGGCCTCTCCTTGAGCTGTAAGCCCCAAATCTTTCTTTTTCAGAGCACTTTCTCCTTTGATTTTGAATATACTGTTGTTTTCAATCTTTCTTTGTTGAACAACTAACCAAACAGCATGGAAGCTCTACAACCGAGTAAGTGTTTATACGCTTTCATTTACCGCTTTCATATACATATAACTGTATTATGGGACTGTTTCACTGTAAGTCTTCTTTCATAAACTCATATCAACTGTGTAATAATAGTATAGATATTTCGAGTTTCCCCGGCAACTACGTCTAGAACTAGGTGACGCCGCTTCGTTTATTCATAGAAATAGACAACTAGATCCCCAATAGGATCACCAGATACAGTCTTCTCTTCGGCTGTCATCATTAGGAATTGCCAAGAAACTCTACTCCCAGAGATGAATGTATTCTCCATGAATGGCATCTTTGAGTTTCTTCCAAATTCTCGAATTTTCCTGACTTTGATCTATTCTCGGTGAATAGCATTGCCTTGAATTTCTCGGGGTTTGGGGACCCACGGGCTTCTTAAAAGCATCAGCCTCCTCTTGGGCATCGTACAAGGACCCACAGGCTTCCTAAAAGCAACCCCGCCTCCTCTTGGGCTTAGTACAAGGACCCTACGGCTTCTTAGAAGTATTCACAGCCTCCTCTTAGGCCTCGTATAATGATCTCTTCCTCCGGGAATGATAGCCTCCTCTTGGGCTTAGTACAAGGACCCGTCGGCTTCTTAAAAGCTTCCAGCCTCCTCTTGTGCTTCGTACAAATTGTCCCGATGACCTCCTAGAGGTATAGGAACAGAACTTAATCATCTGCATAGAACAGTCCTTTCGTAGAGTCTACTACTGTTTCTCAAAGCATAGTACAAAAGATGAAACTCTAGACATGGACAGTCTAATCTCCTTGAGTCTCAAAGACATTCTCAAGTGACCCCTTCGTTAAATAGGAAGGAAACCCGCAGACTCAGATAGTCTCAATATCCTTTGGATTTCCCGCTTCCTTAAAGAACAGGAATAACCCAGATCCTTGAATCAAATCCCTGAGTACAGTGTTGCTCATATAAGAACTGATTTTCTCTTTCAAAATCAGTATACTGGACCTGTCACTTAACGGGAACAGTTGCCACAGCCTCCTCTTAGGCTTTGTATAATGATCCTTCTCCAGTGACGTTTAGCCTCTCTCTCGGGCTTTGTACGAGACACATAAGAGACTCCCTTGCTAAGTCAATTACCCCTTTTGCCTCTATCTCGGGCTTTATACGAGATACAAAAAGGTTCTTATTGAGCCAAATAAACAATAACCTTCATCTCGGGCTTTATACGAGATACCAAAAGATTCCCTCGTTGAGTCAAAACCTTTTAGCCTCTCTCTCGGGCTTTGTACGAGACACATATCAGCCTCCTCTTAGGCTTTGTATAAGAAAATCATTGGTTAATCCAATTAACCTTTTAGCATCAAAATTGTGCCTCGTTCACAGTAAACAAACATCAAACAACTCCCTTCATCTAATCGCTGTAAGCGGCAAGCCTCCGGATCATCTACATCCATGCCACTGTCCCTCTTTTAGAATGAGAAATTCCTAAGGAAAGATAGCATTGCTCTACACTGAGTTAAAGTCTTCCCCTTCAGGTTAAAACCCCCTATAAAGGAAATTATGGCATTGCTAGGATCCGCGTATCCCGGTTAAAATAATTCTCCTTTATAAAACAGTCGTAACAGACAAACCCCTCTTTAGAGATGACAAATTCTCTCTAAAGTCAACACCCTTTTAGCTTCACATCTTGGGCTTTGAACAAGATACAAATAGACCCTCCAGCTTCACATCTTGGGCTTTGAACAAGATACAAAACACTTTTCGCTTCACGTCTTGGGCTTTGAACAAGACACCAAAAATAATCATTTCCTCCCATAGACTAGGAGGAACTACGAACGCTCTGATTTCCCTGTTTTGGATAAACGGGAATACGTAGGCATAAGATTGGAAGAAAAATCTTAGCGAGCACACTAAACAAAAACCCAAAATCCCATATCAAAAGCAGTAATAAAAAAGCACCAGTCCTAACATCCTAATCCTTGCTCCCCGCCAGAAACCTTCTGTCTAGATAAAAACCGTATTGGCGAAAATACAAATAACCAGTACAAAGGCCCCCCACATTGATGACATTCGTAACCTAACAGACCGTTGTTTAAACTCAGTATGCAAAGAAGGGTTAATTGGAGACATCTATTTCCCTTCCTTATTCAGCTCACAATAGGATAAAAAATGAATCGACCTGTAGTTTTAAGCTCAACCGCAGAGAGCGACCAGCGCTTAAGAACCGCATCCAAAATCGCTCGCCACAGAAAAAATGGCGCCCACCGTGGGGCCAGTCTCTGTGCTCCTTTTTCCTTTTCATATCTTGTGTGAATACCACAGATTGGGGCTTCCGCCGGGGAACCCATTTCTGTAAGGAACTTAGGATTCTTAGCTTTATAAGTCTAGGATGTTTAGGACAAATATATATACCGCTTTTCCTAATTGCTATACGTGTTTATTTTTCTGCTAATGGGAATGCGGGTGATGCCGTATGTGGAAAGAATGAGTATACACTTAAGATAAGTGATGGCGACGGGGTCGACCATAAACCTCAGTGGAGACTGACCAACGCAACCCATTCTCTCACCTAAACAATGGGCCGATTGTTAAGTCTGAGAAGCTGAGGAGCCAAACCCTTTCGTAGTGCGGAAACTATCGGAAATAGTTGTTACGCGATACTACCCTCATTTGAGGCTGGTGATCTATTCTCGGTGAATGGCACTTACTCTAAGATTGCTTTACAACTCGCTGGCGATCCGCTTGTTGTTTTGCTTTCCTGGGAGGAGCTGATGATAATGAGTACAGGTACAAAAATCACCCTAGTATAAACCTTTGGGGATGGGTAGAGCCTTGACTTCATGACAACGACCCTTTGACCCCATGTTTTTTCTATGTTTTTGTGTGCTGCATTCATGCATTCATTTAAAAAACATTAAAACATTCAAAAAATCTTCTCTTCTAGTCTCTCTGTTCTTTCAAAATAAACTAAGACTGTGATTGCAAATATCAGAGAAAAGGATTGCACTAATGGATTTCGGTAGAAGGAGAACTCACCAGTATACCTTCAAGGTTCCAAAACTAGAGGATTTGAGAAGGTTAGCGAGGATGATCACTAACCCAGAGGCTTTCAGAGCCAAGCACGGAGGTTTGCTACCACTATTAAGAGTCCATGTGATTGAGGGAATCATGGATGCACTCATTCAGTTTTATGATCCGGTTTATCACTGTTTCACATTCCCGGATTACCAGCTTGCACCAACGCTGGAGGAGTAATCTCACCTGATCGATCTACACATTACGGATCGAGCTCCATTTTCTGGACTGGAAGAAATTCCAAAGAATCAGACTATTGCAAGAGCAATTCATTTGGACGAGTCTGAGGTCAGAGCTCACATGACCGCTAAGGGTGGCATCCAAGGTTTGCCAGCCCAGTTCTTAACAAAGAAAGCCCCGTACTTCGCCAGTATAGGAAACGTGACTACTTTTGAAAGCATCTTTGTCTTGCTCACCTACGGGTTATTTTTGTTTCCTAACATTAATAACTTCGTCGATATTAACTCCATTAAGGTTTTTCTCATTGGAAATCCTGTGTCGACTTTGCTCGCAGATGCGTATCATTCTGTACACCTGGGAAATTTGTACAGCGGAGGGGAGATCACATGCTGTGTACCTTTGCTTTACAAATGGTTTATCTCTCACTTGCCCAAGTCTGCTGCTTTTTGGGATTGCAAGAGTGCCTTACGTTGGTCGCAGAAGATCATATCGCTTACCAACTCTGATATAGATTGGTGTAATAGGATTTATGAGGGAATCAGGATCATTGACCGTTGTGGAAACTTCCCCAACGTACCCCTCATAGGAACTAAAGGAGGAATCAACTACCATCCGGTATTGGTTCGCCGTCAATTTGGATACCCGATGAGACACATCCCACTGGGTGTTCATCTGGAAGGTCTTTTCTTCAAAGAAGGAGAAAACGACAGAGCACTAAAGATGGAAATAGTGCACACTTGGAAGCATGTTCATAAGAAAGGACGAGAGTCTCTGGGAAAACTAGATTGTGTCTCGGTGGAGCCTTATCTCCATTGGGTACAAACTAGAGCTCTCAAGATAAAGATGCCTTATCCTCGTTACGGAATTCTTCCGCCGAGGGAATCTGTCATGTACTTCATGACGGAAACTGAAAAGCTTCAGGTTACTCTCAACAAAATTCAAAAGGAGAGAAGGTCTTGGAAGAACAAGTATCGCACCCTCGACGTAGAGTGCATCAAAATACAGCAATTACTGAAAGAGAAAGATGCTCTGATTGAAATTTTGGAGCAACATGCTGTAGATAATCAAGATGACCAAAGGAATTTGCTCGCTCCTTTCACTTGGCAAAGGAATGACAACCCGACAACGGCCCAAGAGCCCCGGTCAAAGAAAAGGAAGATACCAGAATCAACACCTGATTTCTCTTCAGAGGGGACTCAGGACCCATTAGCTTAGGTTTCTGTTTCTGCACCTTGTAATCTACTGTATTTCCATTTCTGTAATCCTTTGAATTTCAATAAAAAGGGGTTTCTCCACTGTTTGATATTTGCAATCTAATTGTCGAAGTTTATTTTGATTAAACCTTAAATAATTAATATAATCATTGCATTAATCATTCTCACATCGCGTATTCTTCTTCCCTACGAATCTCATGTTTGTGTCTCGATCCTAGAGTCAAACTGTCTCATTCGTATAATACTCGGGCCAATCGTCAGAAAAGGATGGATGATCTTGAGGAAGAAAATAGAGAGTTGAAAGAAGAGATCGACGCTCTGAGAGAGGATATGAGAAAGCTTCGTAACGACATGCAAGCCATGGCAGAAGCTCAGCTACAAAGAACTGTGATCTCAGAGATCACCTCAACGCCCGTAGTGGAGAAGTATGATTCTAGGTATCAGATACTGAAAGATCGTCCTTGGGGCATGCCTGTTAACTATATCCCAGAAGGATATGTTCCGCCGATCACAGAGGATCAGGGAATCACAACAGAGGCCGCTGGGCCTGAAGGTTACAAACTTCGGGAAAGCGAAGATGCCAGGGGCATGTTGAAGACTCCTGAAGGTTACAAACTTCGGGAAACGCCAAGACTCACTGCCGTAGTCACGGTACCACCCCCTGTGGTGCACACTGTCCCGGAAGGACAAATTCCACCAACACCTTCTGGTAAGAAGGAAACTATGTTTGACAGAATGGATGAATTCCAGGAATAGTTCTTGGAAATGCAGAAGGAACTGCAGGCCATTCGCGGTCAGGATTTATTTGGAAAGGACGCCGCAAATCTCTGCTTGGTCCCAAATGTAAAAGTCCCGCACAAGTTCCAAGTGCCCGACTTTGAAAAATATAAGGGTAACTCTTGCCCTCAAAGCCATCTGGTGATGTACGTTTGGCGGATGTCAGCCCAGACGGAGAATCAGGACCTACTGATTCACTACTTTCAGGATAGTTTAACCGGTGCCGCACTCAAATGATACATGGGTTTAAACCGTGCTACGATTAGCACATTCAGAGATCTTGGTACCGCCTTCGTCCAACAATACAAATACAATTTGGGCATGACACCCGACAGAGATCAACTCAGATCAATGTCGCAAAAGGACAAGGAAACCTTTAAGGAGTTTGCTCAAAGGTGGCGTGAAATTGCCGCTCAAATTTGTCCACCTCTTGAGGAAAAAGAGATGACAAAGATCTTCTTAAAGACCTTAAGCTCATTTTACTATGACCGAATGGTTGCCAGTGCGCCCAGTGATTACACCGATATGGTCGGCATGGGTGTACGTCTTGAGGAAGCCGTCCGAGAAGGACGTTTGGTAAACGACACTGGATCGACGAGCGGTACTAAAAAATACGGTAGTACTCTCCCTAAGAAAAAAGAGCAAGATATTGGGAATATCTCTCTCGGAAAGCAAAAACGACGTTATCAACCGGTAGCAGCTGTGACTCCTGCTATCAACCCTGCGTCTATTCCTACGTATCAACCTCAGGTTGCGCAGAGCCAACCTGACCAGCAAAGGACACAACAGCCTCTTCAGTAGGCTCGTCCTCCATATAACAACAACCGTGCAACACGGCCGCCGGGATTTGATCCTATACCCGTATCGTACGCAGAACTGTTTCCATTACTACTGGCTAAGGGGCACATTCAGACTAAATCTCCTCTTACAGTACCGGAAAATCCGCCTTTTTGGTTTAAGGTGGATCAAACATGCCCTTATCATCAAGGAGGTTCGGGGCATAACATAGAGACTTGTCTCAATTTCAAGTCCGACGTACAAAAGCTTGTTAGGAGCAGGGTCTTATCCTTCAAGGATACAAATCCTAATGTTCTCACGAACCCGCTGCCTCAACACGAGAAGGCTGTAGTCAATCTGATTGGGAGAGAATCTAACGATGTCTATCAAATTCACGATGTACTCTTGTTGAAAACCAATCTGGTCAAGATGCATTGTAGACAGAGTGGATATGGCCATGTGCCACCTCATAACTATCACCAGTGTGATATCTGCTCTAAGGACAATCAAGGATGTTCTGTAGTGCAAGCAGCTCTGCAGGAACAGATGGATCTCGGATGGATCCAAGATCACCGAGTTCGTGGAGTTAACATGGTCTACATGAATTCTAACGTCATTCAGAACCACGACATCTGTGCAATGAATGTCAACTTGGTGGCAATGCACTCAAGGCAAAGCCAGTATCATAATCTGCCGCGGTACGATTACAGTTCTTGTCTGATTTGCTCGGTGAACAAACAGGGATGCTCTTTCATACAAGAGGCCCTCCAGCGTCAGATGGATCTTGGATGGATCCAAGACTACCATGATAGGAGCTCCTATCAGATCAACATGGTTCAGATCTTTGACATTCGCGTGATGAATACCAGCCTGGTAGAGTTACATGTTGAGCAGGTCCGACTCGGATTCTTAATATCACATGACTATCAAAGCTGTAAAGCGGGTTGCGAAAATGATCAGGGTTGTACCCTTGTCCAGGAGGCACTTCAGCACTTGTTAAATCATTGGTGGATGCCAATCTACATGGATGAAGATACTCAGCAAATTAGTATCAGTAACAGGAATCCTACTCGGCGTCAAAGTCAGGATGTCCGATCAGTGGAAGGTAACATAGTGAGGTTACATTGTATTCAAAGTGGGCGTGGCCAGGTGCCACCACACAATTATGACCGTTGTAGCGTCTGTTCAGAAAGTAACCAAGGGTGTTACCTTGTGAGAGAAGCTCTTCAGGGTCAGGTGGATCATGGAGAAATTCGTCCATATCCGGGTTCTGGACCCATCAACGGGACGCCGAATTACCTTGCCGATCAAGTTGAGGATGTTGTCACCATCTCTGGTCGTCACCAGACCAGAGATGTTTTTGCCATCATCCCTCTACTTGACGAATCTAAAGTTCCCAACCGGGAATGGATCGAGATTACTTACGATGGTCAGAAAAATCAGAGGGCTCCCATAGTCATCTATCTACCGGGACCACTACCGTATGAATCAACTAAGGATATCCCTTACAAATACGGTGCAACGACAGTTGAAAATGGAAAGGAAATTCCATTACCCTCCGTTGTGAACATTGTAGACATCAGTCGAGTAACACAGAGTGGTAGAATCTTCAACCGAGGGGTTGGGGAAGTTAACAAAGAAAAGGAACTTCAGCCAGATGCTCCCGATCCACCAGTCGGTCAATCCAGTAATCCCGACCTTTCAAAAAATGATGATGAGATGCTGAAGCTCATCCAAAGGAGTGAATATAACATTGTGGATCAGTTGTTGCAGACTCCTTCAAAGATCTCGGTATTATCATTGTTACTCAGTTCAGAAGCGCATAGGGAGGCTCTACAGAAAGTTTTGGAGCAAGCCTTTGTGGAACAGGATGTAAAAATCAGACAGTTCGATAGCATTGTCTCTAACATCACTTCCTGCAATAATTTAGGATTTAGTGATGAGGAATTACCTGAAGAGGGTCGTCGTCATAACATGGCACTCAATATCATAGTTAACTGCCAGGACGATGCTTTAGCCAGCGTACTGGTAGACACAGGGTCAGCCCTGAATGTTATGCCGAAGTCCACTTTGATGCAATTATCATTCAAAGGACCTTCGATGAGGGTTATCGAGGTTGTCGTCAAAGCATTCGACGGATCCAGAAAAACAGTTATCGGCGAAGTTGATCTTCCCATAACTATTGGTCCTCACACTTTCCAAGTCACTTTCCAGGTCATGGACATCCGGGCAATATACAGTTGTTTATTAGGAAGACCTTGGATACACCAGGCTGGAGCGGTCACTTCGACCCTCCACCAAAAGCTAAAGTTCGTCAAGAACGATCAACTTGTCACGGTTTGTGGGGAACAAGCCTTGCTTGTGAGTAACTTGTCATCATCTACTGGAATAGAACCCGAGGAGGTTATTGGAACTCAGTTCCAAGCACTGTCGGTAAGCGAGAACAATCAGTTCAGAGGAGGAACCTCGATTTCCTCATACAAAGATACTATTAAAGCGGTCGAGAGTACCGATACGACAGGATGGGGGCAGCTTGTCATTCCCATTGACAATAAAACAAAGAAGGGTCTTGGTTTTTCTACAACCTGTACCCGGACAGCTGCCAACGATGAAAGTCTTCATCCCCTTCAAAACTTATTCCACAATGGAGGTTTTCTTTACTCAGTGTCCCAGACAGTTCATGCTATCAATGAGGAAGATCCTTCTGACACAGATGAAGAATGGAAGTCCTACCTTAACAAGGACGGTTATATGTCTCAGGAAGATGTGCCTATGCCTTTTTGCTTTCCTACAGAAAGTCCGAGATTTATACCAAGATCAGATGTCGAAATGATATATGGAGATTATGATCTGGAAGGATGCCGCGCTCCGCCAAATTCATTAGACGAAGACACTCCGATGAAAGATAATTTTGACTACACCTACTATGGCCCAATGGATGGTCTGCCAATGTGGCAACCTTACCCAGGAAACTTGGGGCAAGAAAGTCAGCCGAACAATGAAAATCAACTGACCGTCATTGAACAGAATACCTGTGTCCCCACCATGCCATGGGATCAACACTCAGGTCATTCAGAAACTACTCAACATGAAGATGAATTCGCAACGTTTGCAGGACTTGAGTTCAACAACTATGCTTTTCCCGAGGTCAACGTCATTGAGAGAGATGACTCCTCCAGTTCCAAAGAAGTTTGGGACACTCTGGGAGAACCAAGTGGAAAATATGACTTCATGGTCAAGTACACCGCTCCCGAAAGCTCTCGTATCAGGCTCGAGGATATCCAGGCAACTGGATGGGGAGATGTACCTGAGAGCACAAATGCTATGCAAAATGCAACAGAGGAATTCTCCTACGACAATTCTGCCTGGGAGACAGATTCCAATGATCCCGCTCCACCAGAAATCAGCGTTATTTCTGAAGACAAATCAAGGAAGGTGCCAGACTTTGTGATTCACCGAGGAGTTCGCCGCCAATGGATTGCCGTCGAGGTTCCGAAGGTCGTTCACCAGTCAAAGTAATTGCCATCTTTAACCTTTCACCCTGCCCAGGTGAAACAGATGTTTTGATAGGGCTCGCTTTCTGTAAATTTCCCTCTTCGCTTTGCCCAAAGCGACAGAGTTTTGTTTTATAGGGCTGTAGTTTCAAGATTCGACCTGATCATTAATAAAATAACGTCGTTCTGTAATTTCCGCATTAATTGTTGTTTTCTCTTTTTGCTTTTTCAAAGAAAATGGTAATCCTAAAAAACAAAACAATAAAAACAAGCAGTAAAACAAATACACTGCACACACTTGCATTTTTCTCTATCTCTTCTAAATAGGAATCATCACGTCATGCAGATTACTTGTTTTAAACCCAGTTGAAACATACGATCCGATGCCTTCTCCCAACTTTGAGTTCCCAGTATTCGAGGCTGAAGAAGAAAATGACAACGAAATTCCAGAAGAGATCTCTCGACTACTCAGACAAGAGGAAAGGTCCATTAAACCTCACAAAGAACCGTTGGAAACGGTAAACTTGGGTTCAGAGCAAGAGAGAAAAGAAATTAGGATCGGGGCACTGCTCAGTCCAACTGCCAAAGAGAGTTTGATAAAGCTTCTCAGAGAATTTCCCGATTTATTCGCTTGGTCTTATCAGGATATGCCAGGGTTAGATACCAGCATCATGGAACATCACTTACCATTAAGATCGGAATGTCCGCCAGTAAAGCAAAGGTTGAGACGGACTCATCTGGACATGGCCATCAAAATCAAAGAAGAGGTGCAAAAACAGATTGACGCGAATTTCCTTGCTACAACTGAATATCCTCAATGGTTAGCCAACATCGTACCCGTTCCCAAAAAGGACGGAAATGTCAGAATGTGTGTTGATTACAGAGAGCTGAACAAGGCAAGTCCAAAGGACGACTTTCCTTTACCACACATTGACATGTTGGTTGACAGCACAACAAAGTTCAAAGTATTCTCCTTCATGGATGGATTCTCGGGCTATAACCAGATCAAAATGGTGCCGAAAGACATGGAGAAAACTTTGTTCATTACCCCATGGGGTACCTTTTGTTACAAGGTAATGCCATTCGGTTTGAAGAATGCCGGGGCAACCTATCAAAGGGCCATGACTACTCTGTTTCATGACATGATACACAAATAAATCGAGGTATATGTCGATGATATGATTGCAAAATCAAAAACAGAGAGTGAGCACGTTGAACATCTGTCAAAATTGTTTGAACGTTTGAGAAAATTCAAGCTCCGCTTGAATCCCAACAAATGCACCTTCGGTGTCCGTTCAGGGAAACTACTAGGGTTCATCGTCAGCCAGAAAGGAATTGAGGTTGATCCTGACAAGGTCAAGGCCATTCAAGAAATGCCTTCTCCGAAAACTGAAAAACAAGTCAGAGGATTCTTGGGACGTTTAAACTACATCTCCAGATTCATATTCCTTATGACCGCCACATGTGCGCCGATTTTCAAATTACTGAAAAAGAACCAGGATTGCGTTTAGTCAGAAGATTGCCAAACTGCCTTCGACAGTATTAAGAAATATCTGTTGAATCCTCCGATTCTATCACCTCCAGTGGAAGGAAGACCACTGATCATTTACCTCACAGTCCTAGAGGACTCAATGGGATGTGTACTTGGCCAACAAGACGAAACTAAAAGAAAAGAGTCTGCCATCTACTATTTGAGCAAGAAGTTCACCGACTGTGAAACTCGGTACACGATGCTCGAGAAAACTTGTTGTGCTTTGGCTTGGGCAGCCAAACGTCTTCGCCAATACATGATTCGTCATACTACTTGGTTGGTCTCCGAAATGGATCCAATCAAGTACGTATTTGAAAAACCCGCTCTTACTGGAAGAATTGCCCGTTGGCAGATGCTGTTATCAGAATATGACATAGAGTACCACGCTCAGAAAGTCGTTAAGGGAAGTATTTTAGCCGATCATTTGGCTCATCAACCGATTGACGATCAAGAATCAATCGGGTTTGACTTCCCAGATGAAGATGTCATGTATCTAAAAATGAAAGATTGCGATGAACTGCTACCCAGTGAAGGGCCAGAACCAGGTTCCCAATGGGGACTTATCTTTGATGGAGCAGTTAATCATTATGGAAACGGAATTGGGGCAATCATTGTTACCCCTCAGGGCACCCACATTCCTTTCACCGCTAGACTTACGTTCAAATGTACGAACAGCGAGGCTGAATACGAAGCTTGTATCATGGGTCTCGAGGAAGCGATTGATTTAAGGATCAAAAACTTGGACGTATATGGCGACTTAGCCCTGGTTATCAATCAGATAAAAGGAGATTGGAACACATACCAATCAGGATTGATTCCTTACAAAGACTACGCAAGAAGGTTGCTACCTTTCTTCAACAGAGTTGAGTTTCATCACATCCCTCGTGATGAGAATCACATGGCTGATGCATTAGCCACTATCTCTTCTATGATTAGTGTAGGTCAATGGAATGACATACCTAAGATCGACATAATGCGCCTTGAACGGCCCGCTTACATCTTCACAATCGAAGCAGTCATAGACGATAAACCTTGGTATCACGATATCAAATGCTTCCTTCAGAAACAAGAGTATCCATCGGGGGCACTCAGAAAAGACAGGAAAACCCTCAGAAGATTGGCTGGAAACTTCTTCCTGAGCGGTGACACTCTCTATAAGAGAAATTTTGACATGGTCTTGCTCCGATGCGTCGACAGACCAGAAGCAGACATGCTTATGAAAGAAATTCATGAAGGATCCTTTGGCACTCATGCCAACGGACACACAATGGCGAGAAAAATTTTGAGAGCAGGGTATTACTGGTTGACCATGGAATCCGACTGCTACAAGTACATGAGGAGGTGTCACAAGTGTCAGATATACTCCGACAAAATTCATGTACCGCCATCACATCTCAAAGTTCTCTCTTCCCCATGGCCTTTCTCCATATGGGGAATCGACATGATTGGCTTGATTGAACCCAAGGCTTCGAACGGACATCGATTCATCCTTGTAGCCATTGACTACTTCACCAAGTGGGTCGAACCAGCGTCATTCGCTAATGTAACCCGACAAGTGGTGGTCCGATTTATCAAAAACAATATCATCTACCGTTATGGTGTTCCAAGCGAGATCATTACTGATAATGGACGGAGCGGTAGAAGCGGCTAACAAGAACATCAAGAGGATCGTTCAAAAGATGGTTGTAACCTACAAAGACTGGCACGAGATGCTACCCTTTGCTCTTCATGGTTATCGCACATCTGTCCGTACTTCAACAGGGGCAACCCCTTTCTCTCTAGTATATGGCATGGAGGCAGTTCTCCCCATAGAAGTAGAGATCCCGTCAATTAGGGTATTGATGGAAGCTAAGCTAACAGAAGCTGAATGGTGTCAAAGTCGACATGACGAACTGAATCTGATAGAAGAAAAGAGAATAACGGCACTATGCCATGGTTAGTTGTATCAACAGAGAATGAAGAGGGCGTTCGACAAAAAGGTCCGACCTCGTGTCTTCAGAAAAGGAACCCCGTGCTCAAGAAGATACAATCATTTCTCACTGATTCCCGGGGCAAGTGGACTCCGAATTATGATGGCCCCTATGTGGTCACGAAAGCTTTCTCAGGCGGCGCCTTGAGACTTGCAACCATGGACGGAGAGGAATTTGCCTATCCCACGAATGTTGATGTAGTCAAGAAATACTTCGCCTAAAAAAAACGTCTCGGTGGATTGAAAACCCGAAAGGGCGGTCCAGGCAAAAGTTAGAGACAAAATAAAAAAAAAATCATCATCCCGGTGGATTGGAAACATCATAGTACAATCCAGGCAAAAATTAGGGATAATGGCAAGTTACTATGTTCAACAGAGGCAAGTCCCTCAGCAGCAGTAGTTACATCATCGGAAGAAAACTCCAGTTAAGGTCATCTTCGACAGAAGCTCAGGATGCCCTGAATTCAAAGTTGGTAGAAGGATAGTGGTCGTTATGTTTCAACGTAGCCCTTTTCCCTGTAAATTACCATTTTCTAACTTTGTATATACTCCTTGGAATCACGCGTTTGGCTGATCTCCAGCTTATCAATGAAATTTGAGCCTTGTGCTTTTGTTTGTAATTCTTGTTTGTTTTAGCTTTACAGAACGACGTTGTTAACATGATTAACGATTCTTGAAATAAAACAAAAATGAATTTACTTGTTAAAACTTTTTCTGATTTTAAAATAAAGATGGCAATTTCTTTTGACTGTTAAACATCGAAAGAACATCAATCGCGTCTCCAAAGGTGTTCAAACCTCAAATTACAGAATCAAAGTACTCTTTCTAGACCAGTACGCCTGAATAAAGGGATCAACTGTGTCAGAGACCTTATTTCGTCTGACATCCATGGCAGAGTTCTTACCTCCTAAGCCCGATCAACGGTATTCCCCGCAGGGATTATCTCTCCTAAGCAAGGTGTAATTGCTATCTTGAACCGGCGATATCTCTATACGCCCCGTGATGGCCGAGTATCCAGTCATGTTCATCTTTTAGTTTGTGTGTCGCGTCAGTTTTGTCAGCATATACATACATACATCATGCATTATTGATTTGCATTCACATTTCATATTGCATCGCTATCACTCTAGCCTGTCTTGTCCCTTAGTGATAGGAGTTCTCTCAATCGAGTTGTCAGTTCTTTCCTTGTCAGGAAACATTGTGTCCGAACAATCTCGCCACCAGTGTATCTTTAGATCAGAGTCGGCACTCGACCACTTTGATAACTTGAAACTCTGAAGAGCCAGAGAACCTTCAACAGATGTCACTCTTCGCCATTGAAGATGATATCCTTGCTTTCCCGGATTAAGGAAAATCCACAGAGAAAGCCTCGTAATCAGAGATTCGGCAGCATGCCAGTTTCGCTCCGAAAAGATTATTGATGAAAAGGTCATCGGTACCTCAAAATTGGACCCCATCATATGGCATTTCTCTGGGAAGATCCCGAGAAAAGTATGATGTAAGATCCCAAGTGGAAACAGTCTCTCAAGAGACTCACTTTCCCCCAGTAGAATCGACAAATGGCGTCTCCAACAGAGAAGTTTGTGCACCTCTACAACTCAGACGACTGGGCTCCCCCAACAAGTCTAACCTCAGACCTTTTTTCGTCAAATGGCATCTCCCCAGGAAAATTCGGCGAGAAGTTTGAGGAAAGCCGCTACGCATGGCGTCCCGTGTCAATTAAGTTTATTGACAAAAGAAACTAAGACCAGTTCCATGGTAGGAAACCAGGATCGAGGGGAAGTTTAAATCAGAAACTGAGACCAGTTCCTTGGTAGGAAACCAGGATCGAGGGGAAGTTTAAATCAGAAACTAAGACCAGTTCCTTGGTAGGAAACCAAGATCGGGGGGAAGTTTATTTCAGCAACTGAGACCAGTTCCTTGGTAGGAAACCAAGATCGAGGGGAAGTTTACCTTTTCTAAGCA
The DNA here is from genome assembly GCA_022829125.1 of Lathyrus tuberosus. Classification (NCBI taxonomy): domain Eukaryota; kingdom Viridiplantae; phylum Streptophyta; class Magnoliopsida; order Fabales; family Fabaceae; genus Lathyrus; species Lathyrus tuberosus. The sequence goes on from JALAZF010000153.1 coordinate 2,890,050, forward strand.
TCATTGCTTAGCAAAAGAAGATGAATGCGCAAACTGCCATTCATAACCATCAAAATTTCGGGTATTTCGATATTTAATCCTCTTGCACCCCGAATGCCCGAATACCTTCGTCATTCACACCTTCGGGTCCAAGAAGATTAAATAGGGGCATCTGTCATACCCCAAATTTTGACCACTAAGATTTCCCATCATTGTGAAAATCATCATCACAATACGGGGGAACCATCTTGCCTCATTAGTCTCCCTAAAGATGGGTGAGCATCCACTGCAATCAAATTTAGGGTTTCAAGCCCTCTCAGGGCTTTTGACAAAGGGTCAATCAAGGAATGACATGATCTTCAACTTGTCTAACCTCTCAAACATCCACAATGGATCAAAAGGACTCCCACTTCAAGGATTAAGCACAAGGTTGCTCCCTTCTAGGTGGATCAAGTCTCAAGATCGCCAGTATCACCAAATTAGGGTTTTGGTCGACCAGGGCCTCTAGATGGGAAGTTTCATTTGGGCATAAGCTAAAGATCCAAAACACAACCTAATGTACTCCATGGAACCTCATGGACCCAAGCATCAAGTCAATTTGACCTCAGGGGATGCATACATCAAAAATCAGGAATTAGGGTTTCTTGACCTAATTCACCCCTAAGTTGACTTTTGGGACAAATCAAGAGCCAAGACCTCAAGACATGATTTTAGGGTCTCTAATGAACTATATTCATCCATTTGGAACAATGGATTAATCCAAGAAGCTTGAGCAACAAGTCTCATTTTCATCTACACCACAATTAGGGTTTCGCGAGGAAAGTCAACTGTAACTTTGACTTTTGACCAGGACATGCTCCCAAGCCCTAGGACATGCCTCAATATACCCTATGACACCCATGGAACATGTCCATCAAGTTTGATTTAGGTCAAGGACATGATTTCCTGAAAAATTGCACAGTTTGGATTTCATCTGATAAAAAGTCAACTGTGCACAAAAGTCAACTTTGACTTTTTGAGATTTTTCACCAAAATGGATTTTTAACCCTAAAATGATGTTAATGTATGATTTGAATCATCATTCATCAAGAAAAATCAAAGAATGTTGGATAACTTGTAAAAGGGGTAACCATAAAACTTAGAAATTTTTCTAAGTTATGGAAAAAGTACCACTAATACACTAACTTTGGAGGATCATTACTCCTAAACCACATGACCATTTTTTTTCATCCACAGATGGATTTGTAGCCCTCATTACCCTCTACAAAAACTTCAACTAGACCTAAGTCCAATTCATTAAGGATTTTGAGTTATGGAGTGATCAAAATCAAGAAATCACACTTTGTTCCAACACTTAGTGAAAATTTCACTAAGTCAGATTTTGCTTCACTTTTTTCCAAATGTAGAGGGATTTTTCACTTGGATTCAAAAGAGATCAAAATCAAACTTGTTCAAACAGTTGTTATATCATGTAAGGGCTTTCCAAAATGGCCAAGAACATTGCCAAATTCAACTTACCCCATGAGATATGACATTGCCAAGTTGCCTTGCTGAAATCTGTCAAAGGCAAGGTAGATTTTGCATTTTGGCTCGATTTGCCAAAATCAGCCAAATTCAAATGCTCCTATCCACTTGGACACATCTGAGGATTGAATCTAAAGGGGACAATCACAGAGCCAAGCCTCCAAAGTCCATGGAACAAGAAATAGCATGTTGAACCTAGAATGGCCAAAATAGGGACAAGACTCCAAATTTGGATTGAAGCATTCAATGGAAGCATCAAGGTGGCATAGACTGAGCCATTCTCATCTGAAATTAGTCAAGACTTATCCAATACCAAGGGAACCAAAGCTCTGTGCCCTAACCTCTAGTCAATGGCTAGGGGAGACTTGGATTTTCATTTGCCAACATTGGCCAAACCTACTTACCAGCTGCCATTCACTATTCCTTGCAAAACAAACTTGCTCTACTATAAATAGAGCTCAATTGTGATCAGTTTGAGTACATCAAAGCCATCAAACAGATGCTTTCCTCAAAATCTCTTCTTTCACTCCAATTTTGCCTTCTAAGGCAAGTCACTATCGGGTTTTGAGTTTGAGAGCAATTCCAATCAAACCAATCACTCACACACCTCACATACATCACATATGAGCTGATCAAACACTTAGATCACTTCTGAAACACCAATTTCACAAAATCACCAGCTGGTTGCTCAAATTTTCAACCAAGTTGCAGATGAGGTACCACAAATTGATCCAGCCAATTTCAATCAAGTCCAACCATTCAAACACACTCCATAGGGTGTAGGGAAGCTGTTCAGATCATCACAACTCATCTGTAACACCTCCAAATCAAAAATCACATTGCACTGGCTGTCAGGGCTTAGAGGTAAGCATATACTTGGTCATCTCTCAATCTATGCATATTTCCTCGCACAATAATTTGGCCATATGTTCATAATCATGCATGGAATGTTTTCCCTCAATTAATTGCATTGTTTGAATCGTGTATCAAAAATCCTAGCCTTCATGCAGAAATTAGGGTTTTTGAGGTTTCTTCGTGATTTCATGTTTTATGTTTAATTTAAATGAAATTAAGTGTTATAGACATGATCGTGAGGTTGAGACGAGCATAATGATATATGGATTGCATGATATGATTACGTATTCAGTGAGATTGGATTGAAAATGCAAATCAGCCAAACCCAGAAAAACGCGCGTGTTCTTGCTTGTGTTCTTGGCGCCTTTTTCACAAATTCAAATATTTGAATTTTGTGATTTTGTTTAATTGATTCAAAAATTAATTTCTCTCTGAGTTTTAATGATTTTGAGTTGATTCTTTTTTTAATAATTCACAAAAATGTTAAAATATTTTATTTTATCAAAAAATCCCAAAAATATTATTTATTTCATATAATTGATATTTTTGCAAAGAATTAATATTTTAATTGTTTTTGACATATTAAATATTTTTTCTACATTGATTTTGCAACTTTTAATGCTTTCTAATTATTTTGTAGGTCAATACTTAATTTTTGAAGCATTAATCCAAAATCACAATTTGTTTTTCACATGTTAAACAATTTTGATCATTTTAATTGAATTTTTATTCAATTAAATACATTTTTGAAAACAAATTTGGGTTTTTGGATTAATTCAACCCTCATAAATCATTTTCAAAACACTTTTGGGCCTCTAATAGAGTGTAAGACCCAATCCTTTCTTGACCAAAACATTTTGGGCCTCAGTGTATTGTATAAGTCCTGATACCGTAAAAAACAAACGGCGCGATCGTCGCCTATTCAAAGAATCAATTGGGCCTCTCCTTGAGCTATAAGACCCATTCAAAACATTTTGGGCCTCTATTAGAGTGTAAGGCCCAATCCCCTTTTAACCAAAATCTTTTTGGGCCTCACTTATTGTATAAGTCCCTCTGCGTTAAAAGAAAACCTCGGCGCGATCGCCATTTCAAACGGAAAAATCATCTGGGCCTACCCTCGTATTATAAGCCCCACTCTTTTTCTTTAAAACTATTTGGGCCTCTTGAGAGAGTGTAAGACCCATCCCTTTGTACAGAAAACATTTTGGCCTCAATCACTTGTATAAGTCCCTCTATACAAATTCAACAGTGCGCTCACTGATAAAACCCTGGGCCTCTCCTTGAGCTGTAAGCCCCAAATCTTTCTTTTTCAGAGCACTTTCTCCTTTGATTTTGAATATACTGTTGTTTTCAATCTTTCTTTGTTGAACAACTAACCAAACAGCATGGAAGCTCTACAACCGAGTAAGTGTTTATACGCTTTCATTTACCGCTTTCATATACATATTACTGTATTGTGGGGCTGTTTCACTGTAAGTCTTCTTTCATAAACTCATATCAACTGTGTAATAATAGTATAGATATTTCGAGTTTCCCCGGCAACTACGTCTAGAACTAGGTGACGCCGCTTCGTTTATTCATAGAAATAGACAACTAGATCCCCAATAGGATCACCAGATACAGTCTTTTCTTCGGCTGTCCTCATTAGGAATTGCCAAGAAACTCTACTCCCAGAGATGAATGTATTCTCCGTGAATGGCATCTTTGAGTTTCTTCCAAATTCTTGAATTTTCCTGACTTTGATCTATTCTCAGTGAATAGCATTGCCTTGAATTTCTCGGGGTTTGGGGACCCACGGGCTTCTTAAAAGCATCGGCCTCCTCTTGGGCATCGTACAAGGACCCACAGGCTTCCTAAAAGCAACCCCGCCTCCTCTTGGGCTTAGTACAAGGACCCTACGGCTTCTTAGAAGTATTCACAGCCTCCTCTTAGGCTTCGTATAATGATCTCTTCCTCCGGGAATGATAGCCTCCTCTTGGGCTTAGTACAAGGACCCGTTGGCTTCTTAAAAGCTTCCAGCCTCCTCTTGGGCTTCGTACAAATTGTCCCGACGACCTCCTAGAGGTATAGGAACAGAACTTAATCATCTGCATAGAACAGTCCTTTCGTAGAGTCTACTACTGTTTCTCAAAGCATAGTACAAAAGATGAAACTCTAGACATGGACAGTCTAATCTCCTTGAGTCTCAAAGACATTCTCAAGTGACCCCTTCGTTAAATAGGAAGGAAACCCGCAGACTCAGATAGTCTTAATATCCTTTGGATTTCCCGCTTCCTTAAAGAACAGGAATAACCCAGATCCTTGAATCAAATCCCTGAGTACTGTGTTGCTCATATAAGAACTGATTTTCTCTTTCAAAATCAGTATACTGGACCTGTCACTTAACGGGAACAGTCTCCACAGCCTCCTCTTAGGCTTTGTATAATGATCCTTCTCCAGTGACGTTTAGCCTCTCTCTCGGGCTTTGTATGAGACACATAAGAGACTCCCTTGCTAAGTCAATTACCCCTTTTTCCTCCATCTCGGGCTTTATACGAGATACAAAAAGGTTCTTATTGAGCCAAATAAACAATAGCCTCCATCTCGGGCTTTATACGAGATACCAAAAGATTCCCTCGTTGAGTCAAAACCTTTTAGCCTCTCTCTCGGGCTTTGTACGAGACACATATCAGCCTCCTCTTAGGCTTTGTATAAGAAAATCACTAGTTAATCCAATTAACCTTTTAGCATCAAAACTGTGCCTCGTTCACAGTAAACAAACATCAAACAACTCCCTTCATCTAATCGCTGTAAGCGGCAAGCCTCCGGATCATCTACATCCATGCCACTGTCCCTCTTTTAGCATGATAAATTCCTAAGGAAAGATAGCATTGCTCTACACTGAGTTAAAGTCTTCCCCTTCAGGTTAAAACCCCCTATAAAGGAAATTATGGCATTGCTAGGATCCGCATATCCCAGTTAAAGTAATTCTCCTTTATAAAACAGTCGTAACAGACAAACCCCTCTTTAGAGATGACAAATTCTCTCTAAAGTCAACACCCTTTTAGCTTCACATCTTGGGCTTTGAACTAGATACAAATAGACCATTCAGCTTCACATCTTGGGCTTTGAACAAGATACGAAACACTTTTCGCTTCACGTCTTGGGCTTTGAACAAGACACCAAAAATAATCATTTCCTCCCATAGACTAGGAGGAACTACGAACGCTCTGATTTCCCTGTTTTGGATAAACGGGAATACGTAGGCATAAGATTGGAAGAAAAGTCTTAGCGAGCACACTAAACAAAAACCCAAAATCCCATATCAAAAGCAGTAATCAAAAAGCACCAGTCCTAACATCCTAATCCTTGCTCCCCGCCAGAAACCTTCTGTCTAGATAAAAACTGTATTGGCAAAAATACAAATAACCAGTACAAAGGCCCCCCACATTGATGGCATTCGTAACCTAACATACCGCTGTTTAAACTCAGTATGCAAAGCAGGGTTAATTGGAGACATCTATTTCCCTTTCTTATTCAGCTCACAATATGATAAAAAATGAATCGACCTGTAGTTTTAAGCTCAACCGCAGAGAGTGACCAACGCTTAAGAACCGCGTCCAAAATCGCTCGCTACAGAAAGCTAAAAATTCTGAGGACTGATGGTGGTGGAGAGTATGTGTCAAAAGAGTTCGATGCATTATGTGAAAAATAAGGTATTGTGCATGAGGTGGTGTCACCCTACACTCCACAGCAAAATGTAATTGCAGAAAGAAAGAACAGAACCATCATGAACATGGTGAGAAGTATGTTGAATGGAAAGCATCTACCCAAAGAATTATGGGGAGAAGCGGTTTCGACAACAACATACGTATTAAAAAGATGTCCGACGAAGAAGCTTGAAGGAATCACACCAGAAGAATGTTGGTCTGATGTCAAGCCTAGCCTCAGTCACTTGAAGGTGTTTGGATCTATAGCACATAGACATGTACCAGACCAGTTGAGAACGAAGCTTGATGACAAGTCGAATCAGATGATCTTGATAAGATATCATTCGACTGGAGGTTACAAGCTATTCGACCCAGTGAATAAGCAGGTAGTGATCAACAAGGACGTGATCATAGATGAGCTTAAAGAATGGGATTGGACTGAGAATGTCAAGAAGGATTCAGTGAGAATCTCTTGTGAAGAACCAGCCACTGAAGTCGAAAGAGAAGTTCGACAGGAACAAGTCAAAGATGAAGCAGGCCCAAGTAAACCTCGGCGAACAAGAGACATTCCTGCAAGGTTGTAAGAATGTGTGATTACATCAGATGATGTGGTCGATGAAGAGGGTGAGCTGGTACATTATGCTTTTTATGCAGATGTCAAACCAATCAATGCATCTGAGGCATTGAAAGATTCGAAGTGGGTGACAGCAATGAATGAGGAGTTAGACTCCATCGAAGTCAACAACACCTGGTCACTTGTCGAATTGCCTCGAGGCAAGAAGGCAATTAATGTGAAGTGGGTTTACAAGGTGAAGGTGAATCCTAAATGAGAAGTAACTCGACACAAGGTGAGACTTATGGCGAAAGGATTTCTTCAAAAGGAAGGAATTGACTTTGTCGAAATGTTTACACCTGTTGCTAGGATCGAAACAATTAGGTTGGTTGTTGGTCTAGCAAATATGAACAATTGGCACTCATGTCAGATGGACTTGAAGTGTGCATTCCTTAATGGCCCCTTAGACGAAGAAGTTTATGTCGCACAACCAGCTGGGTATGTGAAACGAGGCAAAGAAAGAAAGGTGTACATCTTGCATAAAGCCCTATATGGACTTAAGCAAGATCTAAGAGCTTGGAATAAGAAAATCAACAACTTCTTAAGGGAGAAGGAATTTGTGAAGTGTACGACTAAGCATGGAGTGTATGTAAGAAGAAGCAATAGTGAATTGCTTATACTATGCCTCTATGGCGATGACATGTTGATAACAGGAAGTTGCAAGAAGGAGATCGAAGACTTCAAACATAACATAAGTGAGGAGTTTGAAATGTCAGACTTGGGAGACCTCTCATATTTCCTTTGCATTGAATTATACAATACTAGTAGAGGTTTAATGATGCACCAAAGAAGATATGCAAGCGAAATACTCAAGAGATTTAAGATGCAAGATTGCAACCCAACTTCGACTCTAGCTGAGACTATATTGCAACTGTCAAAAGATTCAGATGAAGATTATGTCGGCCCAACCTAATATAGAAGAGTTATTGGGTCATTTCGATACCTTTATCACACAAGGCCTGACTTAGCATACAGTGCCGGCATGGTAAGTAGATTCATGAAAAAGCCAAAGGTATCTCACCTAGCAGCGACGAAGAGGATACTAAGATATCTGAAAGGAACTCTCGACTACGGCATTTTGTTTCCTGCAGTTGATGAAGGAAAAGAATGCAAGTTAGTGGGACACACTGACTCAAGTTGGTGTAGTGATGCTGAGGATAGAAAATCTACAGATGGATATGTGTTTATGCTAGGTGGTGCAACAGTTGCTTGGAGTTCGAGAAAGGAGCCAGTAATGGCATTGTCATCATGCGAAGCAAAATACATAGCTGCTTCTCTTTGTACATGTCAAGCAACCTGGATGGTGAACCTGGTCGAAGAGATCACCGCGAAGAGTCATGGAGAAATTACCATGAAGATCAACAACATGTCAGCTATCAACTTGGCAAAGAATCCAATAACACATGGTCAAAGCAAGCTCATCGAAATGAGGTTCCATTATCTTCAAGAACAGGTAGCATAAGGGAAGATGAACTTGAAACACTATAGAACTGAGAATCAGATTGCAGACATCACGATGAAGGGAGTGTCAGTCGAAGTGTTCAAGAAGCTAAGGTCTATGATGAATGTAGATAGTTTAGACACAATGAATTAGGTGGTGTGTTAAATATGTAATTCATTGTTTTAGAAAGATTATATTTGATTTAGAAAGACCAGATTTGATTTAGAAAGATTAGATTAGATCTTTTTTGGCTTTTATAGTTTGGGCTTTGTAGCGAGCGATTTTGGATGTGGTTGCGAAGCACTACCGCTCTTTGGTATCTACAGCTCGATTCATTTTTTATCCTATTGAAGCTGATGAAGGAAGGGAAATAGATGTCTCAAATTAACCCTGCTTGCAAACTGAGGTTAAACAGTCAAAATTGTTGGTTTACAGATGCTACAAAGATTCGGGGTATCTATTAGGTTTATTTTGTTAAAAGTAGTGTTCGGTCGATTGGTGGGAGGTTAAGATGTTAGGACAGATGTATGAAAGTATGGGATTTTGGGTTTTTGTTTAGTGTGCTCGCTAAGATTTTTCTTTCAATCTTATGCCTACGTATTCCCGTTTTCCGAAACAGGGATATCAGAGCGATCGTAGTTCCTCCTATTCTATGGGAGGAAGTGGTGTTTTGGTGTCTTGTTCAAAGCCCAAGACGTGAAGCTAAAGGTAGTTTGTATCTTGTTTAAAGCCCAAGATATGAAGCTAAAAGGGTTTGACTTTAGACAGAATTTGTCATCTCTAAAGAGGGGTTTGTATGTCACAACTGTTTATAAAGGAGAATTACTTTAACTGGGATGTGTGAATCCGGCAATGCCATAATTTCCTTTATAGGGGTTTCCCAACCTGAAGGAGAAGACTTTAACTCAGTGTAGAGCAATGCTATCTTTCCTTAGGAATTTCTCATGCTAAAAGAGGGACAGTGGCATGCATATAGATGATCCAGAGGCTTGCCGCTTACAGCGATTAGATGAAGGGGAAGGAGTTGTTGATGTTTGTGTACTGTGAACGAGGCACAACTTTGATGCTAAAAGGTTGATTGGATCAACCAGTGGTTTTCTAATACAAAGCCTAAAAGGAGGCTAAATGGTTTTCCTTATACAAAGCCTAAGAGGAGGCTAATGGCCCAACAAGAGGGTATTTTTGATCTGTCTCGTACAAAGCCCGAGAGAGAGGCTAAAAGGGTTGACTCAACAGGAGAGTCTTTTATACTCAACAAGAGAGTGTTTTTGTATCTCGTACGAAGCCCGAGATGGAGGCTAAAGATGGTGATTGACTCAATGAGGGAGTCTCTTAGTATCTCGTATAAAGCCCGAGATGGAGGCTAAAAGGTTTTGACTCAACAAGAGAGTCTTTTGTATCTCGTACGAAGCCCGAGATGGAGGCTAAAATTGTTAGCTCCATTGGGGAGAATCATTATACAAAGCCCAAGAGGAGGCTATGGTGACTGTTTCAGTTGAGTGACAGGACCAGTATGCTGATTTAAAGAGAAAATCAGTTCTTATATGAGTAATGTTGGCACTCAGGGATTTTGATTCGAGGATCAGGGATATTTCCTGTTCTTTAAGGAAGTGGGAAATCCGAAGGGTATTGAGACTGTCCGAGTCTATGGGTTTTCTTCCTATTTTTGAAGGGAGCTTGAGAATGTCTTTGAGACTCAAGGAAATTAGACTGTCCAAGTCTAGAGTTTTATCTTTCGTACTATGCTTTGAGAAACAGTAGTAGACTCTTGGAAAGACTGTTCTATTAAGATGACTGATTTCTGTTCCTATACCTTTAGGAGGTCATCGGGACAATTTATACGAAGCCCAAGAGGAGGCCGAAAACTTTTAAGAAGCCGAGTGGTCCTTGTATGAAGCCCAAGAGACTATCATTCCCGGAGGAATAATAATTATACGAAGCCTAAGAGGAGACTGTGAATACTTCTAAGAAGCCGAAGGGTCCTTGTACAATGCCTAAGAGGAAGCGGGGATGCTTTTAGGAAGCCTGTGGGTCCTTGAACAATGCCCAAGAGGAGGCTGATGCTTTTAAGAAGCTGATGGGTCCCCAAACCCCGAGAAATTCAAGACAGACTATTCACGAGGAATAGATCAAGCCAGGAAAGTTCGAGAATTTGGAAGAAACTCAAGATATGCCATTCACGGAGAAAAGATCATCTCTGGGGAGTAGAATTTCTTTAACAAGTGCTTTTAAGAAGCCTGTGGGTCCCCAAACCCTGAGAAGTTCAAGACAGGTTATTCACAAAGAATAGATCAAGCCACGAAAGTTTGAGAGTTTGGAAGAAACTCAAGAGATGCCATTCACGGAGAAAAGATCATCTCTGGGGAGTAGAGTTTCTTTGACAACTTCTACGAGTGACAGTCTATGAAAGGGTTCACCGAGAATGCTGCCTTTCATATCTCCATATTGTTTAACCCCAAGAGGAGGGAAGACTGTGTCTGGTAATCCTATGGGGATCTAGTTTTGACTATTTAAGAGTGATCAACGGGATTAATGCTAGACGTAGTTGCTGGGGAAACTCTAAATATCTATACTATTATTACACAGTTGATATGAGTTTATGAAAGAAGACTTACAGCGAAACAGCCCCACAATACAGTTATATGTATATGAAAGCGGTAAATGAAAGCATATAAACACTTACTCGGTTGTAGAGCTTCCATGCTGTTTGGTTAGTTGTTCAACAAAGAAAGATTGAAAACAATAGTATATTTCAAAATCAAAGGAGAAAGTGCTTTGAAAAAGAAAGATTTGGGGCTTACAGCTCAAGGAGAGGCCCAGGGTTTTATCAGTGAGTGCACTGTTGAATTTGTACAGAGGGACTTATACGAGTGACTGAGGCCCAAAAATTATTTTCTGTACAAAGGAATGGGTCTTACACTCTCTCAAGAGGCCCAAAAAGTCTTAAAGAAAAGAAATGGGTCTTACTACTCGAGGGTAGGCCCAAGATTTGTTTTTCAACGGATGATGATCGCGTCGAACTTTTTTGAAATACAACGGGACTTATACCATAAGTGAGGCCCAAAATAGGTTGTATTTACAAAGGGTTGGGTCTTACACTCTATTAGAGGCCCAAAAGAAAAAGAGTGGGGCTTATAACATGAGGGTAGGCCCAGATGATTTTTCATTTTAAAATGGAGATCGTGCCGAGATTTTTGAAAATGCAGTGGGTCTTATACAATGCATTGAGGCCCAAAATGGTTTGGTTTTCAAAGGGGGTTGGGTCTTACACTCTAATAGAGGCCCAAAAGTTTTGAATGGGTCTTATAGCTTGAGGAGAGGCCCAGATGATTTGTTTTTAAACGGGCGACGATCGCGCCGTTCACTTGTACAGAGGGACTTAAACAATAAGTGAGGCCCAATATTGTTTGTACAAGGGGGTTGGGTCTTACACTCTCTCAAGAGGCCCAAAAATTTTGAAAATGATTTATGAGGGTTGAATTAATCCAAAACCCTAATTTGTTTTCAAAATGTATTTTAATTGAATAAAAATTCAATTAAAATGATCAAAATTGTTTAACATATGGAAAACAAATTGTGATCTTGGATTAATGCTTGAAAAATTAAGTATTGACCTCTAGGTCGTGACAACAAGAGCAAATTGATTTCTGAGTTGGAGGTGTTATAGATGAGTTGTGATGATCTGAACAGCTTCCCTACACCCTATGGAGTGTGTTTGAATGCTTGGACTTGATGGAAATTGGTTGGATCACTTCATGGCATCTCAACTGCACTTTGGTTAAAACCTTGAGCAATTGACTGGTGATTCTGAGAAATCAGTGTTCCAAATGTTGTTTAAGTGTTTGATCAGCTCACATATGATGTATATGAGGTGTGTGTGTGATTGGTTTGAGTGGAATCACTCTCTAATGAAAAACCCGATAGTGACTTGCTAAGAAAGGCATTTTTGAGAGTGAGAAGTGGATTTTGAGAAAGGCAAGTGTTGTAGGCCTTTGGTGTACTTAAACTGATCACAATTGAGCTCTATTTATAGTAGAGCAAGTTTTGTTTTGCAAGGAATAGTGAATGGCAACTGCTGAGTAGGTTTGGCCAATGTTGGCAAATGAAAATCCAAGTCTCCTCTAGCCATTGACTAGAGGTTAGGGCATTGGCTGCTGGTCCCCTTGGTCTTGGATAAGTCTTGACTGAATTCAGTTGAGAATGGCTCAGTCCATGCCACCTTAATGCTTCCATTGAATGCTCCAATCCAAAATTGGAGTCTTGTCCCTATTTTGGGCAATTCTAGGTTTAGCATGCTATTTCTTGTTCCAAGGACTTTTGAGGCTTGGCTCAGTGATTGTCCCCTTTAGATTTAATCCTCGGATGTGTTCAAGGTGATGACAAGGCTTGGAATTGGCTGATTTTGGCAAATCGAGCAAAAGTGCAAAAATCTGTCTTGCCTTGGCAGATTTCAGCAAGGCAACTTGCCAATGTCATATCTCATGGCTCAAGTTGAATTTGGTGATGTTCTTGTCCATTTTGGAAAGCCCTTACATGATACAACAACTGTTTAATCATATTTGGTTTTGATAATTTTTGGATCCAAGTGAAAAATGCCCCTACATTTGGAAAAAAGCAAGGCAAAATCTGACTTAGTGAAATTTTCACTAAGTGTTGGAACAAAGTGACTTTTCTTAATTTTGATCACTCCATAACTCAAAATCCATGAGGAATTTGGACATAGGTCAGTATGAAGCTTTTGTAGAGGGCAATGAGATCTACAAATCAAGCCTTGGATGGAAAAAAGGCTTTGTTGTTTAGGAGTTATGATCCTCCAAAGTTGGTACCTTTGTCACTTTTTTTCATAACTTAGAAAATTTTTCTAAGTTTTTATGGTTACCCCTTTTACAAGTTATCCCATTTTCTTTGATTTTTCTTGATGAATGATGATTCAAATCATACATAAACATCGTTTTAGGGTTAAAAATCCATTTTTGTGAAAAATTTCAAAAAGTCAAAGTTGACTTTTGTGCATAGTTGACTTTTTATCCGATGAATTCCAAACTGTGCAATTCTTCAGGAAATCATGTCCTTGACCTAAATCAAACTTGATGGACATGTTATATGGGTGGTATAGAGGATATTGAAACATGTCCTAGGGCTTGGGAGCATGTCCTGGTCAAAAGTCAAAGTTACAGTTGACTTTTCTCGCGAAACCCAAATTGTGGTTTAGATGAAATTGAAACTTATTGCTCAAGCTTCTTGGATCAATTCATGGTTCCAAATGGATCAATATGACATGTTGGAGATCCTCAAATCTTCTCTTGAGGTCTTGGTTCATAATTGGTCCCAAAAGTCAACTTAGGGGTGAATTAGGTTAAGAAACCCTAATTCCTGATTTTTGATGAATGCATCCCCTGAGGCAAAATTGACTTGATGATTGGGTTCATGAGGTCCCATGGAGTATATTAGGTTATGTTTTGGATCTTTGGCTCATGCCCAGAGGAAATTTTCCATCTGGAGGCCCTGGTCGATCAAAACCCTAATTTGGTGACACTAGCGATCTTGAGGCTTGATCCACCTAGAAGGGAGCATCCTTGTGCTTAATCCTTGAAGTGGGAGTCCTTTTTGATCCTTTGTGTATATTTGAGGGTGTAGACAAGTTGAAGATCATGTCATTCCTTGATTGATCCTTTGTCTAAAAGCTCTGAGAGGGCTTGAAACCCTAATTTTGATAGTAGTGAATACTCACCCATCTTTGGGGAGACTGATGAGGCATAATAACACACCCATATTGTGATGATGATTTGCACAGTAATGGGAAATCTTAGTGGTCAAAATTTGGGGTATGACAGATGCCCCTATTTAATCTTCTTGGACACGAAGGTGTGAATGACGAAGGTATTCGGGCATTCGGGGTGCAAGAGGATTAAATATTGGAATACCCAAAATTTTGATGGTGGTTATGAATGGCATATTGCATTCATCTTCTTTTGCTGAGCAATGATGCTTAGAAAAGGTAAACTTCCCCTCGATCCTGGTCTTCAGCCAAGGAACTGGTCTCAGTTTTCTGATTTAAACTTCCCCTCGATCCTAGTTTCCTACCAAGGAACTGGTCTTAGTTTCTGATTTAAACTTCCCCTCGATCCTGGTTTCCTACCAAGGAACTGGTCTTAGTTTCTGATTTAAACTTCCCCTCGATCCTGGTTTTCTACCAAGGAACTGGTCTTAGTTTCTTTTGTCAATAAACTTTCTTGACAATGGACGCTATTTATAGCGGCTTTCCTAAAACTTCTCGCCGAATCTTCCTGGGGAGATGCCATTTGACGGAAAAAGTTGACGTCAGACTTGCTGGGAAATCCAGTCATCTGAGTTGTAGAGGTGCACAAACTTCTCTATTGGAGACGCCATTTGTTTCTACTGGGGAAGACGAGTCTCCTGAAAGACTGCCTTCACGCTTGGGGATATTACATCATACTTTTCTCGGGATCTTCCCAGAGAAATGCCATATGATGGGATCCATTTTTGAGGTGCCGATGACCTTTTCATCAGTGGTTCTTTCGGAGAAAAACTGCCGTATCACCGAATCTCTGATTATGAGGCTTTCTCTCGGGATTTTCCTTAATCCGAGAAAGCAAGGATATCATCTTCAATGGCGAAGAGTGATATCTGTTGAAAGTTTCTCTGGTTTTTCAGAGGTTCAAGTTATCAAAGTAGTCCAGGACCTATCTTCAATTTAGAAATAACTAGAGGCGAGATTGTTCAGATGATTCACTTCCTGACGAGGAAAGAATCGACAACTCGATTGAGAGGACTTTTATCACTAGGGGATAAGACCGACCAGAGTGATGCAATATGAAATGTGAATGCAAATAAATAATGCATGATGTATGTATGTATATGCTGACAAAACTGACGCGACATACAAACTAACGGATGAACACGACTGGATACTCGGCCGTCGCGGGAGATGAAAGGTATCACTTGGTTCAAGATAGCAATTCTACCTTGCTTAGAAGAAGTAGTCCTCGCGGGGAATACCGTTAATCGGGCTTAGGAGATAAGAACTCTGCCGAAGAGGTCAGATGGAATAGTCGCATTCGACACTGTTGATCCTTCATTCAGGCGCACTGGCGTAGAAGGAGTACTTTGATTCTGCACTTTGAGGTTCGCTTAGTTCTGGAGAAGCGGTTGATGCTCTTTTGATGTTCAACAGTCAAAAGAAATTGCCATCTTTATTTTAAAGCAGAAAAAGTTTTACAAGTAAAATTCATTTTTTGTTTTATTTCAAGAATCGTTAATCATATCAAAATGTTGTTCTGTAAAGCTAAAACAAATGAGAATTACAAACAAAAGCACAAGGGCTCAAATTTTATTGATAAGACAGAGATCAACCAAACGCGTGATTCCAAAGAGTATTTACAAAGTTAGGAAATGGTAATTTACAGAGAAAAGGGCTACGTTGAAACATAACGACCACTATCCTTCTACCAACTTTGAATTCCGGACATCCTGAGCTTCTGTCGAAGATGACCTTGACTGGAGTTTTCCTCCGACGGACGGTGTAACTGCTGCTGCTGAGGGACTTGCCTCTGTTGAAAATAGTTACTTGCCATTATCCCTAACTTTTTCCTGGATTGTACTGTGATGTTTCCAATCCACCGGGATGATTTTTTTATTTTGTCTCTAACTTTTTCCTGGACCGCCCTTTCGGGTTTTCAATCCACCGAGACGTTTTTTTTAGGCGAAGTATTTCTTGACTACGTCAACATTTGTGGGATAGGCAAATTCTTCTCCATCCATGGTTGCAAGTCTCAAGGCGCCGCCTGAGAATGCTTTCTTGACCACATAGGGGCCATCATAATTCGGAGTCCACTTGCCTCGCGAATCAGTGAGAAAGGATTGTATCTTCTTGAGCAGTTTGAAGATCGGCGCGCATGTCGCGGTTATGAGGAATATGAATCTTAAGAGGTAGTTCAAACGTCCCAGGAATCCTCTGACTTGTTTTTCAGTTTTCAGAGAAGGAAAAGGTACCCCATGGGGTGATGAACGAAGTTTTCTCCATATCTCTTGGCGCCATTTTGATCTGGTTATTGCCCGAGAATCCATCCATAAAAGAGAAAACTTTGAACTTTGCTGTACTGTCTACCAGCATATCAATGTGTGGTAAAGGAAAGTCGTCTTTTGGACTAGCCTTGTTTAGATCTCTGTAGTCGACACACATTCTGACTTTTCCGTCCTTTTTCGGAACGGGGACGATATTGGCTAACCATTAAGGATATTCAGATGTAGCGAGGAAACCTGCATCAATCTGTTTCTGTACCTCCTCTTTGATTTTGATGGCCATGTCCGGATGAGTGCGTCTCAATCTCTGCTTTACTGGCGGACATTCCGATCTTAACGGTAAATGATGTTCCACGATGCTGGTATTTAACCCTGGCATATCCTGATAGGACCAAGCGAATACATCGGGGAATTCTTTGAGAAGCTTTATCAAACCCTCTCTGGCAATTGGACTGAGCAGTGCCCCAATCCTGATTTCTTTTCTCTCCTTTTCTGAACCCATGTTTACCGTTTCCAACGACTCTTTGTGAGGTTCAATGGACCTTTCCTCTTGTCTGAGTAATCAGGAGATCTCTTTTGGGATTTCGTTGTCAACTTCTTCTTCAGCCCCAAATACCGGGAACTCAAAGTTGGGAGAAGGCATCGGATCGTATGTTTCAACGGGGTTTAAAACAAGCAATCTGCATGACGGTATGATTTGTGTTTAGAAGAGATAGAGAAAATGCAAGAGTGTGCATTGTATTTTTTTTTATTACTGCTTGTTTTTATTATTGAATTGTTTTTTAGGATTACCATTTTCTGAGAAAAGCGAAAAGAGAAAACAACATTTAATGCGGAAATTACAGAACGACGTTATTTTATTAATGAACAAGTCGATCCTTGAAACTACAGCCCTATAAAATAAAACTCTGTCGCTTTGGGCGAAGTGAAGAGGGAAAATTTACAGAAAGCGAGCCCTAACAAAACATCTGTTTCACCTTGGCAGGGTGAAAGGTTAAAGATGGCAATTACTTTGATTGGCGAACGACCTTCGGAACATCGACAGCAACCCATTGGCGGCGAACTCCTCGGTGAATCACAAAGTCTAGAACCTTCCTTGATTTATCTTTAGAAATGACGTTGATTTCTGGTGGAGCAGGATCATTGGAATCTGTCTCCCAGGCAGAGTTGTCGTAGGAGAATTCATCTGTTACATTTTGCATAGCATTGGTGTTCTCAGCTGTATCTCCCCATCCAGTTGGCTGGATATCTTCGAGCCTGATACGAGAGCTTTCGGGAGCGGTGTCCTTTACCATATAGTCATATTTTCCACTCGGTTGTCCCAAGGTGTCCCACACTTCTTTCGAACTGGAGGAGTCATCCCTCTCGATGACGTTGACCTCGGGAAAAGCATATTTGATGAATTCAAGTCCTGCAAACGTTGCAAATTCATCGTCATGTTGAGTAGTGTCTGAATGGCCTGAGTTTTGATCCCATGACATGGTGGGGACACAGGTATTCTGTTCAATGATGCTCAGCTGAGTTTCATTACTCGGCTGACTTTCTGGCCCCAAGTCTCCTGGGTAAGGCTGCCACATTGGCAAGCCATCCATCGGGCCATAGTAGTTGTGGTCAAAGTTGTCTTCCATCAGAGTGTCCTCCTCTAATGAATTTGGCGGAGCACGACATCCTTCCGGATCACAACCTCCGTATATCATTTCGACATCTGACCGTGGTATAAATCTCGGGCTCTGTGCGGGATAGCAAAATGGCGTAGGCACCTCTTCTTGAGACATATAACCGTCCTTGTTAAGATAGGACTTCCATTCTTCATCTGTGTCGGAGGGATCCTCCTTATTGATAGCATGAACTATTTGAGACACTGGGTGAAGGAAACCTCCACTGTGGAAGAAGTTCTGAATAGGATGAAGACTTTCATCGTAAGTAGCTGTCCGGGTACAGGTTGCAGAAAAACCAAGACCCTTCTTTGTTGTATTGCTAGTAGGAATGACAAGCTGTCCCTTCCTATTGTATCGGTACTCTCGACTGCTTTAATAGCATCTTGGTATGAGGAAATCGAAGTTCCTCCTCCGGATTGATTGTCCTTGTGTAACGAAAGCACTTGGAACTGGGTTCCGATTATCCCTTCTGGTTCCACATAAGTGGATGACGATAAATTGCTAACGAGCAAGGCCTGTTCCCCACAAACTGTGATGAGTTGGCCGTTCTGGATGAACTTTAGCTTTTGGTGGAGGGTCGAGGTGACCGCTCCAGCCTGATGTATCCAAGGTCTTCCTAATAAACAACTGTACGTTGCCCGGATGTCCATGACCTGGAAGGTGACTTGGAAAGTGTGAGGACCAATAGTTATGGGAAGATCAACTTCGCCGATAACCATTTTTTTGGATCCGTCGAACACTTTGACGACGACCTCGCTGGTTCTCACCGGAGGGCCTTTGAATGATAATTGAGTCAAAGTGTACTTCGGCATAATATTCAGGGCTGACCCTATGTCTACCAGTACGCTGGCTAAAGCATCGTCCTGGCAGTTGACTGTGATATTGAGTGCCATGTTATGACGGTGACCCTCTTCAGGTAATTCCTCATCACTAAATCCCAAGTTATTACAAGAAGTGATGTTAGAGACAATACTATCGAACTGTCTGATTGTTACATCCTGTTCTATGAAGGCTTGCTCCAAGAATTTCTGTAGAGCCTCCCTGTGCGCTTCTGAACTGAGTAACAGTGATAATACCGAGATCTTTGAAGGAGTCTGTAACAGTTGATCGACAATGTTGTATTCACTCCTTTGGATGAGCTTCAGCATCTCATCATTTTTTTTGAAGGGTCAGGATTACTGGATTGACCGACAAGTGGATTGGGAGCTTCTATGTGAAGTTCCTTTTCTTTGTTAGACTCTCCAACTCCTCTGTTGAAGATTCTACCACTCAGTGTTACACGACTGATGTCTGCAATATTCACGACGGAGGGTAATGGAATTTCCTTTCCATTCTCGACTGTTGTTGCACCGTATTTGTAAGGGATTACCTTAGCTGATTCATACGGTAGTGGTCCCGGCAGATAGATGACTATGGGAACCTTTTGGTTTTTCTGACCATCGTATGTAATCTCAATCCGTTCCCGGTTGGGAACTTTGGATTCGTCAAGCAGAGGGATAATGGTAAAAACATTCCTGGTTCTTTGATGATCAGAGATGACGACAACGTCCTCAATTTGATTGGCAAGGTAGTTCGACGACCAATTGATGGGTCCGGAACCTGGATATGGGCGGATCTCTCCATAATCCACCTGCCCCTGGAGAGCTGCTCGCACAAGGTAGCACCCTTGGTTACTTTCCGAACAGACTCCACAACGTTCATAATTGTGTGGTGGCACCTGGCCACGCCTACTTTGAATACAATGTAACCTTACTAGGTTGGCTTCCACGAGTCGGACATCCTGACTTTGACGCCGAGTGGGGTTTCTGTTTTTGATACTAATTTGCTGAGTATCCTCATCCCTGTAAATTGGCATCCACCAATGATTTAACAAGTGCTGAAGTGCCTCTTGGACAAGGGTACATCCCTGATCGTTTTCGCAACCCGTTTTACAGCTGTGATAATTATGTGATATCAGGAATCCGAGTCGGACCTGCTCAGCATGCAATTCTACCAAGTTGGTATTCATCAAACGAATGTCGAAGATCTGAACCATATTGATCTGATAGGGATTCCTATCATGGTAGTCCTGGATCCATCCAAGATCCATCTGATGCTGGAGGGCCTCCTGTATGAAAGAGCATCCCTATTTGTTTACCGAGCAAGTCAGACAAGAACTGTAATCGTTCCGCGGCAGATTATGATACTGGCCTTGCCTTGAGTGCATTGCCACCAAGTTGGCATTCATCGCACGGATGTCATGGTTCTGAATGACATTGGAATTCGTATAGACTATGTTAACTCCACGAACTCGGTGCTCTTGGATCCATCCGAGATCCATCTGTTCCTGTAGAGTTGCTTGCACCACACAACATCCTTGATTACTTTTAGAGCAGATATCACACTGATGATAATTATGAGGTGGCACATGGCCATATCCACTCTGTCTACAATGCATCTTGACCAGATTGGTCCTTAACTAGAGTACATCATGAATTTGATAGACGTTGTTAAATTCTTTCTCAATCAAGTTGACTGCAGCTTTCTCATGTTGAGGCAGCGGGTTTGTGAGAACATTGGGATTCGTATCTTTGAAAGATAAGAGCCAGCTCCTAACAAGCTTTTGCACATCGGATTTGAAATTGAGACAATTCTCTATGTTATGCCCTGGTCCTCCTTGATGATAAGGGCATGTCTGATCAGCTTTGAACCAAAAAGGTGGATTTTCTGGTACTGTAAGAGGAGACTTAGTCTGGATGTGCCCCTTAGCCAGTAGTAACGGAAATAGTTCTGCGTATAACATGGGTATAGGATCAAACCCTGGTGGCCGCGTTGTACGGTTGTTATTGTATGGAGGACGAGCCTGCTGAAGAGGCTGTTGAGTCCTTTGCTGATTAGGTTGGCTCTGCGCAACCTGAGGTTGATACATAGGAATAGACGCAGGGCTGATAGCAGGAGTTACAGCTGCTATCGGTTGGTACCGTCGCCTTTGCTTTCCGAGAGAGATATTCCCAATATCTTGCTCTTTTGTCTTAGGGAGAGCACTACCGTATCGTTTTGTACTACTTAATGATCCAGCGTCTTTTACTAAACGTCATTCTCGGACGGCTTCCTCAGGACGAACTCCCATGCCCACCATCTCGGTGAAGTCACTGGGTGCACTGGAAACCATTCTATCGTAGTAAAATGAGCTTAAGGTCTTTAAGAAGATCTTTGTCATCTCTTTTTCCTCAAGAGGTGGACAAATCTGAGCGGCAATTTCGCCCCATCTCTGAGCGTACTCCTTAAAGGTTTCCTTGTCCTTTTGTGACATTGATCTGAGTTGATCTCTGTCCGGTGCCATGTCCAAATTGTATTTGTATTGTTGGACGAAGGCAGTACCAAGATCTCTGAATGTGCTAATCGTAGCACGGTTTAAACCCATGTACCATTTGAGTGCGGCACCGGTTAAACTATCCTGAAAGTAGTGAATCAATAGGTCCTGATTCCCCGTCTGAACTGACATTCGCCGAGCGTACATCACCAGATGGCTCTGAGGGCAAGAGTTACCCTTGTATTTTTCAAAGTCGGGAACTTGAAATTTGTGCGGAACTTTCACATTGGGGACCAGACAAAGGTCTGCGGCGTCCTTTCCAAATAAATCCTGACCGCGGATGGCTTGCAGTTCCTTCTGCATTTCCAGGAACTATTCCTGGAATTCATCAATTCTATCGAACATAGTTTCCTTCTTACCAGAAAGTATCAGTGGAATCTGTCCTTCCGGGACAGTATGCACCACAGGGGGTGGTACCGTGACTACGGCAGTGAATCTTGGCATTTCCCGAAGTTTGTAACCTTCAGGAGTCTTCAGTATTCCCCTGGCATCTTCGCTTTCCCGAAGTTTGTAACCTTCAGGCCCAACGGCTTATGTTATGATTCCCTGATCTTCAGTGATCAGAGGAATATATCCTTCCGGGATATAGTTAACAGGCATGCCCCAGGGACGATCTTTCGGCATTTGATACCTAGGATCATACTTCTCCACTATGGGCGTTGAGGTGATCTCTGAGATCACAGTCCTTTGTAGCTGAGCTTCTGCCATGGCTTGCATGTCGTTACGAAGCTTTCTCATATCCTCTCTCAAAGCGTCGATCTCTTCTTTCAACTCTCTGTTTTCTTCCTCAAGATCATCCATCTTTTTCTGATGATTGGCCCGAGTATTATACGAATAAGACAGTTTGACTCTAGAATCGAGACACAAATGTGAGATTCGTAGGTAAGAAGAATACGCGATGTGAGAATGATGAATGCAATGATTATATTAATTGTTTTTTGGTTTAATCAAAATAAACTTCGACAATTAGATTGCAAATATCAAACAGTGGGGAAACCCCTTTTTTATTAAATTCAAAGGATTACAGAAATGGAAATACAGTAGATTACAAGGTGCAGAAACATAAACCTAAGCTAATGGGTCCCGAGTCCTCTCTGAAGAGAAATCGGGTGATGACTCTGGTACTTTCCTTTTCTTTGACCGGGGCTCTTGGGTCGTTGTCGGGTTGTCATTCCATTTCCAGGTGAAAGGAGTGAGCAAATTCCTTTGGCCATCTTGATTCTCTACAGCATGTTGCTCCAAAATTTCAATCAGAGCGTCCTTATCTTTCAGTAGTTGCTATATTTTGATACACTCCACATTGAGAATGCGGTACTTGTTCTTCCAAGATCTCCTCTCCCGTTGAACTTTGTTGAGAGTAACCTGAAGCTTTTCAGTCTCAGTCATGAAGTACATGACACACTCCCTCAGTGGAAGAACTCCGTGATGAGGATAAGGCATCTTTAGCTTGAGAGCTCTAGTTTGTACCCAGTGGAGGTAAGGCTCCACCGAGACACATTCCGGTTTTTCTAGACTCCCGTCCTTTCTTGTGAACATGTTTCCAAGCGTGCACTATTTCCATCTTTAGTACTCTGTCACTTTCTCCTTCCTTGAAGAAAAGACCTTCCAGATGAACACCCCATGGGACGTGTCTCTTCGGGTATCCAACTTGACGACGAATGAGAACTGGATGGTAATTGATTCCTCCCTTAGTTCCTATAAGGGGTATGTTGGGGAAGTTTCCACAATGCTCAATGATCCTGATTCCGTCATAAATCCTACTATACCAATTAATGTCAGAGTTGGTGAGAGACATGATTTTCTGTGACCAACGTAAGGCACTCTTGTGATCCCCAAAAGCAGCAGACTTAGGCAAATGGGAGATAAACCATTTATAAAGAAGAGGTACACAGCATGTGATCTCCCTTCCGTTGTACAAATTTCCCAAGTGTACAGAATGATACGCATCTGCGAGCAAAGTCGGCACAGGGTTTCCAATGAGAAAAACCTTAATGGAGTTGATATCGACGAAGTTATTAATGTTGGGCAACAAAAATAACCCGTAAGTGAGTAAAACAAAGATGTTTTCAAAAGCAGTCACGTTCCCGATACTAGCAAAGTACAGGGCTTTCTTTGTCAAGAACTAGGCTGGCAAACCTTGTATGCCACCATTAGTGGTCATGTTAGTCCTGACCTCAGACTCGTCCAAATGAATTGCTCTTGCAATGGTCTGATTCTTTGGAATTTCTTCCAGTCCAGAAAATGGAGCTTAATCTGTAATGTGTAGATCAATCAGATGAGAATATTCCTCCAGCGTTGGTGCTAGCTGGTAATCCAGGAATGTGAAACAATGATAGACCGGACCGTAGAACTGAATGAGCGCATCCATGATTCCCTCGATCACATGGACTCTTAGTAGAGATAACAAACCTCCGTACTTGGCTCTGAAAGCCTTTTGGTTTGTGATCATCCTCGCCAAACCTCTTAAATCCTCTAGTTTTGGAATCCTGAAGGTGTACTTATGAGTTCTCCTTCTACCGAAATCCATTAGTGCAATCCTTTTCTCTGATATTTGCAATCACAGTCTTAGTTTAATTTGAAAAACATACAGACTAGAATAGAAATTTTTGAATGTTTTAATGTTTTTTAAATGAATGTATGAATGCAGCACACAAAAACATAGAAAAATCATGGGGTCAAAGGGTCGTTGTCATGAAGTCAAGGCTCTATCCATCCCCAAAGGTTTATACTAGGGTGATTTTTGTACCTGTACTCAAAATCATTAGCTCCTCCCAGGATAACAAACAGCAAGCAGATCGCCAGCGAGCTGTATGAAATCTTAGAGTAAATGCTATTCACTGAGAATAGATCATCAGCCTCAAATGAGGGTAGTATCGCGTGACAACTATTTCCGATAGCTTCCGCACTACAAAAGGGTTGGCTCCTCAGCTTCTCAGACGTCACAATCGGCCCATTGCCTATGAGAGGGAATGGGTTGCATTGGGAAGCCTCCACTGAGGTTCATGGTCGACCTCGTCGCCATCACTTATCTTAAGTGTATACTTAATCTTTCCACATGCGGCATCACACGCATTCCCATTAGCAGAAAAATAAACACAGATATCAATTAGGAAAAGCAATATATATATTTGTCCTAATGCCCTAGACCTTTTAAAAGCTAAGAATCTTAAGTTCCTGACATAAAATGGTTCCCCGGCGGAGACGTAATTCTGTGGTTCCTTCCCCACTTAAAGGGTTTTTTGACCTAAGATCCTAGTGAAGTCAACAAAGAGTCCTATCCCCGAAAGAAAGACCGGCCCCACGGTGCACCACTTTTAAAGTTTCCACCTTATAGATGGAAAGAGAACAAGATCTCGCTACAAAGGTGAGATAGATCCTAATGACACTTCCCCGGTGAAGTCGCCATTTTTCTGTAGCGAGCGATTTTGGATGTGGTTGCGAAGCACTACCGCTCTTTGGTATCTAAAGCTCGATTCATTTTTTATCCTATTGAAGCTGATGAAGGAAGGGAAATAGATGTCTCAAATTAACCCTGCTTGCAAACTGAGGTTAAACAGTCAAAACTGTTGGTTTACAGATGCTACAAAGATTCGGGGTCTCTATTTGGTTTATTTTGTTAAAAGTAGTGTTCGGTCGATGGGTGGGAGGTTAAGATGTTAGGACGAATGTATGAAAGTATGGGATTTTGGGTTTTTGTTTAGTGTGCTCGCTAAGATTTTTCTTTCAATCTTATGCCTACGTATTCCCGTTTTCCGAAACAGGGAAATCAGAGCGATCGTAGTTCCTCCTATTCTATGGGAGGAAGTGGTGTTTTGGTGTCTTGTTCAAAGCCCAAGACGTGAAGCTAAAGGTAGTTTGTATCTTGTTTAAAGACCAAGATATGAAGCTAAAAGGGTTTGACTTTAGAGAGAATTTGTCATCTCTAAAGAAGGGTTTGTATGTCACAACTGTTTATAAAGGAGAATTACTTTAACCGGGAGGTGTGAATCCGGCAATGCCATAATTTCCTTTATAGGGGATTCCCAACCTGAAGGAGAAGACTTTAACTTAGTGTAGAGCAATGTTATCTTTCCTTAGGAATTTCTCATGCTAAAAGAGGGACAGTGTGTCGCTCCTGGGATTTTCATCCAAGTACAAACGCGAAAGTGGCACCGAAACAGAGTCGCCAGCAATGTGTATTTACCCAAGAGAGGGAAAGGAAACACCGCGTAAACCTGAGAGAAAGGAAAAGCATGGTCTTGCGACCAAGAGAACCGGGTTCGGGAGTCGGTTACGCGAGAGGAAGGTATTAGCACCCCCTCGCGTCCATCGTACCCGATGGGATCCATGCTTGCTGTTTTGATCAAAGGCTGTAGGAGAAGATGATGGAAAAGGAACTGCTAGCTGGAGAACTGGAAAAGGAAAGGAGAGAGAAAGAGAAACAAATGTAGAGAAAATAAAAGAAGTGCTCGGATGGGCCCTACCCCACTGCCTACGTATCTCATCGGGAGCATAAGAATCAGAGCGACGTAGTTCCCCTCACTAGGGATGGATTGTTTGTGTTTTTTATGGAACGACTGACGTTCTAGCTCAGGTGTTGCAGCTCGCTGTATGGAGACTTAGGCGTTACCGTCTTGCAAGAGAACGAGGAGAAGCACGTTCGTACGTTGAGAATGAGGGAGATGAGAAAAGAATTCCCGAAGGAAAGACGTTATTGTTTGTTTGTTTTTTTTGTCTTTTAAGAAAGAAGTGTTTTGATTGTTTGGTGTTTTGTAACATACATTGTATTTAAGTCCCTCATGTGAGATTGAATGCCTCGCACATCGTCCCCAGACGGTACGTATGCTAAACATTCCCCCCAAAGAAATGAGAGAAGACCCCTCACCTCCTTGTTCCCACATGAAAGGCCTAAATACAATATTTGTTATGCCTTTATTAAGTATTTTTCGCTTTTACTATGAGATGAGAAGAAGAAGTGACTCAAAAGAGGGGTAAAGGTGAAAACTAAGGGGAGACTAAGACCCACCCTAGTGTTAGCATGCTTGGAGATCCTATGGTTAATGAGGTTTAAGAAACCTACTTCTAAAAGGAAGAAGAAGAAGAGCAAAAGAAACAACTTACTTCCAAAATGGAAGTTAAGTTGATCTTAAAGGGGGATGAAGAAGAAGTTATGCAAGGAAAGCATGTCAATGCTTATCAAAATCACAACTTGAATTATTTAAATGAAATAAGAGGGTGAGGGAGAGAAGTGTAGGTGGAACTATGTCCCCACACTTACGTACCATGCACCTACATGAAAAAGTTAGTTCACAATATTTACAAGTATGAAATAAAAGAAGAAACAACAAGTGATGCTCAAATCAATTAGAACCAAAGAAATAGGATACTAAGAGATACAAACTAATCAAAGTCAGAATATAAACCATAAGATTACTATCTAATATTAAGATATCAAACACACATCAACTATGTACAAGTAATGTCCTAAACATTAAAGAAATGAATCATAGAAGAAATAGATGAAGAATGGATGAAAATGCAAAGTGATCATACATTTAGGCCTCATGAAAGGTCAAGGTCAGAATTAAATTCAACTCACAAAGGTCTTACAAAGCATATGAACCATCATGTAATTCAAGAATAGAAGAGTGCAAATGGAAGAGATAAGATGAAGTAGAAGAAAAGAGAAGTGAAACATGTTCAATTAAATGCACAAAATGACATATTATAAATGCATAACATGTGAGATGGTTAATGAATGCACATGGGCAGTAGCATATTATACATGAGATGCAAATGGCATGAAGGGAATGGTACACCAAAATGCAAACATGAATCACATATAGCATGAGAGGAAGTGAGAGATGAAAACATGTCAAAATTCAACTTAGAATGCACAAACTCATGTCAAATGTAAATGCAAACCCAAGTGCCTTATAATGTAACAAAGGTGACCTATAATATCATACAAATGACCTATAATATCACACAAGGAAATCATAAAATGGATGGCACAAATGCCTTATCACAACATGTTAGAAGGAAGAAAAATAAAGTGCACTTAAGTAGCTTCAAAGGCAAGGCATTGAACAAATATTAAAGCACATGAGGAAATTTTAAAAAAAAGTCCTAAACATCTTAAGTCAAAGGCTAAACACATATTAAAAACTCAGACCAAAATTCAAGATACAAGTGCCACAAAGACATGCACAAAATCACATTGAAATGCCACAAAAAGAATGTAAAGATGATCATACAAGCATCCTATAAGATGACTTTAAAATAAAGGAAAAATATTTTTGGACACTTCAGGATGTTATCTAACCAATGCAAAAAGAACGGATGAAAAACATTGTGTGAAATGGGAGAAAGAAAATGTGCAAGTTTGAGTGTCATGAAGAAGATCAATCAAAAAAGAAATTACGAAAAAATGATCTAAAATTAGTAAAATCAGAATTTAAAAATATTAAAAATTTCCTAAATGTGTTAAGAACATGTGTGAATTATTTCAGAATTTTCTAATAATTTTTAGTATTTATTAAAATAAAAAAAAATTGAAACTATATGAAAAAGAAATTAAAATGCAAGAGGAATGGAAAGGGGGGTGCAACAATAGTAATTTTTTAGTTTAAAAGACATGGGCCTTTGATAAAGGGGGGTGCGAAAAACACTCTATATATAGTCCATTAAAACGCCTGATTGAGTGTGGTAGTGTGCATAATTGGTTCCCTATGCATTCCATCTAAGCCATGCGATTAATCATGATGATCATCTAATGGAACAGCACGCACGCCCACGCTATCTAACCTGCACTCGCCCACACATAAACCATCTGAAGGATTAAAAAAATGGAACACGTGATGTTCAGCACTCATTAATGCAATGCCTTATGCTCATTGGTTGACCGAAAAAGTGTGATGAATCCACCAATCACACGCCTTCTCTCTCTTACTAACACTCTTCCAATCATTGTGCAATTATTAATTAATCATAAAACCATAAGAACATGACCAATCATGCGCTGACACCTCACCAAACTTATTATTAATTCATGCAAAGTGCAGAATTTTATAATAACCAGAAAAATAATGCAGAATTTTTGTTCAACTTCCACACCAAATATCTCCATCAATTCTTAATGAAATTTAACAAAATAAAATACCAAACTGAAGCCCAAACTTCATAGATCATGAATATGCTAATTAAATCACCAAAAGATCGTTCTATCATCAGGAAAAATGGCACGAAAGTGACGCATTCAAACACAAATTTCACAAAATCACAAAATCACATAAAATCCAAATTGAACAAACAGAGGTGTGCCATCATTTCAGGACTTCCAGATGCAATGCATGAGTACTAATTTTACATTGTAAATTTCTAAAATTATGATGAACTAAAGGAAAAGTTTCAAGATCTCTAACCTTGTAAGATGCACTTTTTTTTTTGTTTTAGAAATCCAAGAACTTCTTGCAAGATCTTCAAATCAACACTTTGAGCCAAATAAAGGCGAAAACCAGATCCAATACTTGCTTGGAGTAGAAATTGAGAGTGATGAGTGAAACTTGAGATTTTTCGATGGTGGATTCAAGCGAATCTAATGCATACAGTAGAAAGAGGAGGTTATGGAGATGATGCTGCTCAAAAAATCTTCGAAAACGATGGAGAAACGAGAGAGAAATCTGGATCTAAAGTCTTGAGAGTGAGGAAAAATCTTGAGATTTCTTGAGAAATTGTGATGTAAAGTGTGAGAAATGTGTGAGATTAGAGAGAAAATTGAGAGAATGATTGAGAATGAGTTCTGAGAAATGAGGAAAAATGAGAGAGAGAGAGTTGAAATTGTGTGTAAACTTGTTTATATAGTTAGGGTTAAGTGTGATTAACCATGGTATACTGAGTGGGTTAAGTGAGTTAGAGTTGGGTTAACTGAGTGGGCTCTAACTAACTGAGTCATGACAGTTAGAGGTGAGTTGGGTAGGTTTGCTATGGTGTGGGTGAGTTTATGAAGTGTATGGTGGGGTTTAAAATGGATGGTGGTGATGTAAGGAAATTTTTAGTTTAATAAAATGGAATGTGGACTGGTGTGTAGTATGTATATGAGTATTTGAATTAGCAACAACAACAATGTTATTTTTCTGGTTTTATAGCAGCATAAAATCAATTAAAACAAGGAAGTTTGGTGATGAATTTCTCTCACTTTAATGAATGGAAATGGGTAATTTTTGTGGCAAATGAAAGAGTAGATATAGGAGAATAATTTTGATGTTGAAATTGAATTGAATAGAGGCTTGTAGGATAATGTAAAATGACTCCAAACATCATGATTCAGAACCGGTGCATGGGCTTGGCAGGTTGGTAGGTTGGCATGGCAATCTGACTTGGAAAATTCAGCATGAACACGTCAACTTGGGACCATCATAACCCCATCATAACTTGCTCAAATGGAAAAATGTCCAACATCAAAGTTGAAGAGGACATTGAGATGAACAACTTTGATGTTCAACATTTTTTCCTTTGGAGCTTACATCATTGAGAAAAGTGGATTGACATTTGGCACACCAAGTGTTCGAAAAAATTATGGCGCATGGGCCTGCACTTGCCTTGTCATGACTTGGTTTTTGACCTTGTTTTGTCAAACTTTAATGGATCATAACTCCCTCAATATTGATCCGATGGAAGAGTTCTTTATATGGATTTGAAGCTTGAAACAAGATCTTTTGTTGTGGCCTAGTGGATTTTTTATTTTATGCTTTAAAATTGAGAAAGCCTGACTCAAAGAGAGGTGCTAAAATGGCCAAAACTTACTATTTTTGGAAACCTCAAAGTTTCTATTTTTGGCAGTTTTGTAATTTCTTGATTCTTCATTATTCCTCCATCATTTCTTGATCAAATTTTGTCCATTGAACATATATGACATGAATTTCATGAATTTGACCCCAAAAGTCAGGAGTTGACTTTTTTCACAGCACAGTTGACTTTTTCCCCCAATTTCTCGATTATCAAGCAACTGATCAATTGAGACCCTTCTGAAACAAATTGATGAGTAATTTTCCATCCATATATGCTTAAGGACATGACGAATACCATGAGATTAAGTCTTGCCCAAAAAAATTAGAAATAAACTGACTTTATGTCAAACCCTAATTTTGGCACCCTCTGGTTAGGAGGAAATAGCACATCCTCCAAATCCAAATTCCTCTGAATATGATGTACATCCCGCCTAAAAAAGATGAGATATGCCATTTGGAGATGATAAAAACTCAAAGAGCTTGCCCATTTAGGGGTCAAATCCCAAATTTTGACTGCCTCGTGTAGGAAATGATACACTGCCCAATCTTCTTCATGAATTCTTCTCTTCCCATGCCTTGCGGATCAAAGTGTGATAATATATGGCTTAAGGGGCCCTTGAGACTTATTTGAATACCCTTACTTTGAATGACTAACACCTTGCAAGCCACTGATCACATGCCATTTTGCAATAGGTATGCTATGAGATGCACTCAAGATCTAAATGCGATGCAATGAAACATAAGCCAGTAAAAGCTAAAACAAGTGGGAAAATTTTGAGGTATTACAACTGCCCCTATTCAATCAACTGTGGATCTGAATGGATGAAAGCAAAGGCTATCAGTAATTCAAGATACATAGGGATTGAATACAAAAAAACTGAGAAAATTTGCACTGTGAACGAAGATGAAAGGGATGTAAACCCATCTGGAAGCATCATTAAAAAACTGCATAGATCGATACGATGTATATCAAAACAGGGATACGAACGAGTATCACGGACTATACGGACGAGTAGGGAAAGAAAACACGGACGAGTGTTGAAGGACACGGATGAGTGTGTAGGGTTAATACGAACGAGTATGGAAATATGAGATTCAAACACAGACGAGTGTTGGAAGGACACGGACGGGTGTTACAGGTCAATACAGACAAGTATTGCAATAAGAGTTCAGACACAGACGAGTGTTGAAAGGACACGGATGTGTGTCAAAGGTCAACAATGCGGACGAGCACTGGACAATCATCAAAGGAACACGACGAGTGACCAAGTCAATGATACAGACGAGTATCGGACGATGATTAATAAGATATAAACGAGTATCTCCAAAGTCAATACGGATGAGTATTGGCTAAAAGTTCAGACACATACGAGTGCTGAAAGGACACGGACGAGTGTCAAAGGTCAACGATGCGGACGAGCACCGGACAATCATCAAAGGAACACACGAGTGACCAAGTCAACGATACGGACGAGTATCAGACGATGATTAATAAGATACAGACGAGTATCTCCAAAGTCAATACGGACGAGTATTGGCTAAAAAGTTCAGACACATACGAGTGCTGAAAGGACACGGACGAGTGTCAAAGGATCAATACAAACGAGTATTGAAAGGCAGTTCCAACACAGACGAGTGTTGAAAGGTTAAAACAAAAGACAACTCTACTGGGGATTGAAACGTTAAACCGAACACAGACGAGCGTTAGGGGAACACGGACGAGTGTTTAAAATCAACACGGACGAAGTATTGAGGAACAACAAGAGGGCACGGATGAGTGTCCAAAGAACACGGACGAGCGTTGAAAGAACACGGACGGACGTCCAAAGTCAATACGGACGGGTATTGAATTAACCTTGTATGATTAAGTGTTGGAAGCTTTGCTGAGGTTGCGTGACAATATTTGGTCTGTGAATTGCTCTGGCTTGTAGGTAAACGGTTGAACTTGGCTTATGTTCGCATGCATATGTTTGAGTTTTGCCGTAATGCTCCACCTTAATGGAAATGCTACGCATTTTGGGGATGCTATGCATACTATATGCAAAGAGGTTCTCAGCAAAATAAATGCTGGGGAAAGGTAAGTAACTCCGCTGGGGAATAATGAGCTTACAACAAACTCTGCTGGGGAGAACCATTCCCGAGTGTATCGTGCCAGGGGCTGTCTCTTAAGATAATTTTACAGAAGATCCAACATCTTCAAACTCTTGGACAAACACCGAGACTCGATCTAGGATGCAGTAATTGAGAGGTTACTCTACTGGGGACAATGGATTAGGAACATCTTCTGCTGGGGAATTTTCAAAATGCTCCATACTTGGGATGGCGAATTCATTGGAAATTCACAACCGTTAGCGACACAGAAAAGCTTGTAGCTGTTGGAAGTACTGAATGGGAGAATTGACTTAATAAGATACAACACTACCCATTGGAAACTTGATTTGTTAATATCGAATCGTCGAGCGCGACTGCCGTCCGAATGATGGACTCAGTGAGTAAACGTTGTGGCAGAAGGGTGAAATGAGAATCCTTTTCTGAACCTGCTGGCTACAGTACTCCCATTTGACGATATTGCTGGGGATCATGAAGCTCTGTAAATACACTGGGGATGGCCACCTCCCGGAAGTACTTTCCTGCTAAGGAACCCTCTCTGCTTGGGGAGGAACAATCATTGGAGCTTCGTAAAAGATTTTGGCTTGAAGACGTCGTACATCTTTGCACGACTATCCAGTGAATTCTCAACACCTGCAAACAAAAGAATGCGCACATATGTCCCAGAATAATTCGGGTTTTGAAGTATTCACCCAAGCACACTCGTTAGTTAAAGCAATTTTAAATATTTTCCTTTTAGGCATGTCATTGTAGAACCCCAATGTTTTCATATGCAAATGTTTATCAAAAATTTGGACGTTTGTGTAAACAAAGCAAATATAAAAACAAACATATAGAATTATTCTGAATAACGACCATTTTATTGATTGAAGAGCCTGAAAATAGGCATTTACATCAAGAAGCAATTCCTGGAAAGAGGTAATTGCCAAACAGAAAAAGAAGCTGTCCTAATGGCAATGTGAAAATGGAACTTTATTGAGTTGCAACCCTGCTACGGTTCATATATCTTCAAGATTCTCCAACTACTTTGCCTTCAAAGGGAGACGATTGAACTGATCCCTATCTTTCAGAGTGCTCATTGATTGAAATGAGACAATACAGACTACTCAGATCGCAGTTTTCGCTAAATCTTTCTTTTGCCTGGATCGCCCTTTACGGGTTTTCAATCCACCGAGATACCCTTTTTTGCCTAAGTTGCCCTTGCGGGTTTTCAACTTACCGGGTGTACTTTTCTTTTTTATCTTTATCCCTAATTTTGCCCGAACCTTTCCTTTTCCTTTTTTTTATTATGGTTCGCCGGGATGCCCTTTTTTGCCTGGACTCTCTTTTTACTGTCCAGCGGGTCTCTTTATGCGAAGTATTTTTTAACTGCGTCTGAGTTCACAAGGGACAAAAAATCCTCACAGTCCATTGTTGTAAGCATTAAGGCTCTGCCCGAGAAGACCTTCTTAACAACATATGGACCTTCATAATTAGGAGTCCATTTGTCCCTATGATCTGTATTCAGAGGAAGAATCCTTTTCAATACCAAGTCGCCCGTCTGGTAAGTCTGAGGGTACACTTTCTGATCAAATGCCTGTTTCATTCTCCTCTGATACAGCTGTCCATGACAAACTGCAGCCAATCGTCTTTCTTCGATGAGACTCAACTTGTTGAACCTCGCTCGAACCCATTCAGCCTCGTCAAGTTTAACATCCATCATTACCCTTAAAGAAGGTATCTCAACCTTAACTGGCAGCACTGCTTCCATACCATATACAAGTGAAAACGGGGTTGCCCCAGTAGATGTACGAACAGAAGTGTGGTACCCATGTAAAGCGAAAGGCAGCATTTCATGCCAATCCTTATACGTCACCACCATCTTTTGTACAATCTTCTTAATATTTTTGTTGGTTGCCTCGACAGCACCATTCATCTTCGAGCGATAAGGGGAAGAATTGTGATGTTCGATTTTGAAGCTCTGGCATAACTCTTGCATCATCTTGTTGTTGAGATTAGAACCATTGTCAGTGATGATTCTTTCTGGCACCCCATATCGGCAAATAATCTCCTTTAATGAATCGGGCTACCACCTGCCTGGTGACATTTGCAAAAGAGGCAGCTTCCACCCACTTGGTGAAGTAATCAATAGCCACCAGAATGAATCGATGTCCGTTGGAAGCTGTAGGCTCAATCTTCCCTATCATATCAACGCCCCACATACCAAAGGGCCATGGAGAACTCATCACATTCAGGGGGTTTGGTGGCACATGCACCTTATCAGCGTCGATTTGGCATTTGTGGCATTTTCGGGCGTACTTAAAGCAATCAGCCTCCATAGTTAACCAGTAATACCCAGCCCGCAATAACTTCTTCGCCATAGCATGCCCACCAGCATGGGTACCGAACGAGCCTTCATGTACTTCCTGCATTAACAGGTCTGCTTCGTGTCTATCCACGCATCTGAGCAGAACCATGTCAAAATTCCGTTTATACAACACATCCTCATTCAAAAAGAAGCTTCTTGCCAACCTTCTCAGAGTCTTTTTGTCATTGTTTGATGCCCCGGCCGGATACTCTTGACTCTTCAGGAAATGCTTGATATCAAAATACCAAGGTTTATCATCAGTCGTCGTATCAGCGACAAATACATGAGTGGGTCTGTCTAACCTCATCACATCAATTTTTGGGATATGGTTCCACCAGTTCACCTGAATCATGGAAGATAACGTAGCTAAAGCATCAGCCATCTGATTCTCATCACGAGGTATATAGCACAATTTTACTGTTGTAAAGAAAGTCAATAGTCTTCTCGCATAGTCTCGGTAAGGAATCAAGTTCTGCTGGTGGGTATGCCAATCTCCATTGATCTGGTTGATCACTAGGGCAGAATCCCCAAATATCTCAAGAGTCTTGATCCTTAAATCAATGGCTTCCTCGATGCCCATGATACAAGCCTCATATTCCGCTTCATTATTAGTGAGATCAAACGTTAACCTGGCAGTGAAAGGTATGTGTGATCCTTTCGGAGTAATAAGGACTGCCCCTACACCACTTCTATTCATGTTAACGGCCCCATCGAACATCAGCTTCCATTTGTCATCAGGGTCCGGCCCTTCGTCAACCGGAGGCTCTTCACAATCTTTAGCCTTGAGAAACATGATGTCTTCATCAGGAAAGTCAAACATCATTGGCTGATAATCATCAATAGGCGACTCGGCGAGATAATCAGACAACACACTCCCTTTGATAGTGATCTGAAGTATTCGAACTGGCCCACGTGAGGTGGTCGTCAGAAGGTGAGGTGCCCGGATGATCGTTGGTCGTAAGGCGTGCAACGTGCTCGGTTTGAGAATGGGGAGAGGAGGGGGTGTACCTGCAAGGTACTCCGAAGCTCAAGTAAGAAAGGGTCAGAGAAAAAAGGGGCAAGTACAAAGTGTATGCTTAGGGTGAAAATGTGATACCTGACCCTCTCAAGTGAGAGGGTTTATATAGAGCCCCCAGCGCGTGGCCAACGGTCCTATTTTCGGGGCAAACTAGCCGTTTTTCCCAAAGAATAGGTAACTGCCCAAACTAGCCGTTGTGACGGGCAGGTTGCCGTGAACTAGCCGTTTTGTCGGGCATAGACGCAGTTGCGGACACCTTCCCGTTGACGTTCGGGCAGCGAGGAAGTCGTGCGTAACGGGCATCAGAACCGGGGTGGGACATTGCGTTCCTTGCCCGGGTGGAGGGGCAGAAATGTCACTTTTGCCCCTCTGTGGATTGGGCTTAGGCAATTTGGGTCGCTCTGGAGCAGAAGCGGATTGGGCCAATTCTAGCCATTGGCCCAGTCCAGAACAGGAGCCCCCCAAGTCGTTGCTCCCGAGCGTGGGAGTGATGACTTAAGGACTTCTCGTCGCGCAGAGTCGTCGTTTGGAGACGAGGAAAATTGTCTCGTGGTGCCCGTGGCCCTCTGTGTTCGTGATGTTTGTGGTCGTGACTTTGCTGCCCGGTATTCGGGAAGATAAAGCGTTAGACAGAAAGGGAAACATTGGGTTGCCACGTGTGCATCGAGCCCTGCGTAGCAGTTAATAGGTAATTATGGCTAGTGGGCAGTCATTATTACCACACACGTGCCCCTCAGTATAAAAGGGGGAAGGTTGTCCCATTTTGCACTTTTTCCCTTCTGATCCTTCTTCGTCGTCATCAGCGTTCCTGCCCGTACTGTCTTCAGAGCAACCGACCACCGTGTCAAGTTTCGAGCAGCCTTTCTCTTCTACTCAAAAACAAGTAAGTTTTCTGGTTTCCAGCTTATTTTACTTCCTCTCATTGTCAATGGTAGATTACATGCGGCTAGGGTTAGTTTTAGGTGACACAGTAGGTAGATTTCTGGCGAGTGTTGGTGGTGGGCGGCGATTCTGCCCATATGCTGGCTCAAGCATCTCGCCGGAGTAGGTAGCGCATTCGGCGCACGTGGTGGTCCACGTCGTGGTCGCGAGTCGTGACCACCGTGTCTTACCATCTTCCGGTGGATTGGTGAACTTTCCGGTGGGACGTTTCCAGATTCGGTGGAGCTTCTAACAGAATTTGGGCACGAGCGCGGGGAGGTTCCTTGTAGGAAGATGGCATGTCTCGGTCGCCTCCTTGTGGGGAGGTTTTTTCTTTCTTTGTTTGACGTTAGGGCTTAGGCCGGGGACGTTGTCCTTAGCCTTCTGCGCGCCCTTTCACTTGACTTAGCGGTGGAAGGGTGGATTTGATTTCCTGTCGAATTCACTGTCTTTCTCTGCTTTTTCAGGTGATCGTGGAGGCGATGGAGCCAGAGAGGGAAGTTATCCCCGTTACATCCGAGGAGGAGACTGTGTCCGAGGAGAGCAGTAGTGCAACGGCCTCGAGCTCTGCGTCCTCGAGCTCGTCGGCTTCGAACTCCTCGAGCGAAGTCGAGGGGGAAGCGAGCGATGCTGAGGAGGGAGAGGATTTGGAGGTCATGGAGGAGGACGCAATGGAAGAGGACGTTGAGGTGTTCTGTCCGGAAGAGTGGGAGGTGGCCGAACCTTCAAACCATATTTCCACGTTTGCCAGGTCTGCGGCGGACGTTTTTACTGAGGTGGGGCCAGCGGGTGAATGAAGAGTGCTTATGCCTAATTTGGACGAGCGGATCTACTCGAACTTTGGGGACTGCTTCGCCATGTACGAATATGCCTTCAAGGAATTGGGGCTGAGGTTGCCCTTTATCGACTTCCAGCGGTCGGTGTTCGAGCACCTGAAGTTGGCTCCTTCCCAGCTCCACCCCAATTCGTTGGCCTTCATACGGGCTTTTGAGTTGGTGTGCGAGCACCTTGCTCTGGGGACCACTCTTCCTTTATTCTTTGCTGTTTTCAACCTACAGCGGCAGCTGGCGGGGAAGAGATATGGATGGGTCTCTTTGAAGCAGCCCAGAAAGCTGTTTAAGTCGTTCTCGGAGTCCATCCGAACGTTCAAGGGACAGTATTATATCGTCGAGCCCTTGTCCAAAGCTGCGCAGGACAGCGTGTATGTCTAGTAGGTAGAGTATGATGAGAACGGAGATGAGCTACTTACCGAGGAAGGGAAATATATCGGGGAGACAGTGTACAAGTTCCCGATCCGCTGGACACCCGAACACTTCTCAAAGAAGCCCAGCGCCTACGTCTTTGAGCCGAGCACGTTACGCGGGCAGGATGTTGTGTCCTACGAGATGCTGGTGAGGTGGGTCAACTCCTTCAATCTTGCGAGCTGCTGGACGAGCAAGGGTGCCCCTATCTACGAGGATGACGGGAGCCAGAGAGTTGAGCGCCGGTTTATCAATGTGAAGGCTCTGCTGGAGTGCAAGACTCCCGCGGATGCCAAGAAGTTGCTCGGTAGTCTTAGTTACTTAGACTTTATTTGTTATTTCTTTTTCTTCCCCGTTGCTAACGTGTTTGTTTCATTTGTGTAGTTGAGATGCCTTAGGCTCGTGATCGTGTGGTGAGGAACATCATGGCGAGGGGCAATGCTGGAGCGGCTCCTCCCAAGGCCCGTCCTGTTGGTGGTGCTCGTGCTCTTCCCCTTGCTCAAGCTACGGTGGGAACCTCTGCTTCTCCTACTCCAGCTCCCCGGGACTTTCCATTGGCTCTGGCAGGGCGAGCTAAGCGGCAAAGGTCGTCGGATGTCGTGGACCTGACTCGGGCGCCCGAGAAAGGGAAGTTTGAGCTTCCTCCGTGTGTCCTCGACCGGAGGTTCTTTGAGGGCAACACTTTGGTCGTTCTGCGGGCAGAGTCACTCAACCTCGGAAGCATGGACCGAGCGAGCAAGAGGGTGATGGTGGCCCAGGATGCTTACACCATGGTGAGGATGCTGGAGATGGCGGTCGTTTATGCTGAAGGGGACTCTGTGCTTGAGGCTGAACTTACTACTGCCCGGGCCTCCGAGGCGTCCTTGAAGGAAGAGGTCAAGGGTGCTCGCGAGGCTAGGAGGAAGGCTGAGGAGGAGACGACCAAGCTGAAAGAGGAGGTAACCAGGCTGAAGGCGGAAAAGAAGGCTGCGGAGGATTTGAACAAGGAGCTGATGGCGGCCAGTGCCCCGGGTGCTGATGAACCCGACGAGATAAAAGTGTTAAAAACTAGGGCTGAGATGGTCGCCAGCATACTGCAGGTCGAGGAGGATGGTATTGCTGTGGCATCAGAGTCTTTTGAGAGTGCTGTGGCCCAGTTGCGGGTGGTGAACCCCGGGCTCGACATTTCGACCGATGGTATCCACTACCTTGCCCGAGTGGAGGATGATCGCATCGTCTTGCCCGCAGGCCTGGTCCTCGACACCCCTGAAGATCAGACCGAGGATCAGCTAGCGGAGGAGCAGGAGACCGAGCCCGAGGCGACCGAGCATGTGGAGGGATGAGGATTCATGTTGTTTTGATGTTGTTGTGTTTTGTTCGGCCTGCGTGCCGTTGATTAACTTGTAATTTATTTGGTTTTTGGGGGGGGGGCATGGCCCCCTTTTTTATGTAATACGCACAGTCTTTTGGTCCTTGTGGCCTTTTTATTTAATGCCTGGTACATTTATATAATTTCTGTTGTACTTTACATTATTGTTGTACTTTATCTTAGTTGTACGTGTATGACTGCCCGTCGAAGGGTGTGTCTGTTAGCGGAGCTTTATTTTGGAAGATAGCTCGCTGTGTGTGAATTCGCCAGTGCGGGGAACTGGTCAAACATCCGGGGAAGTCCCTGGCGAGGTTGCGGATCTTAGGTCGCGATTGAGGCCTGAGGTCGCGGCGTGAACGTCCCATCGCGAGCTGGAGTTCTGCCAATCATGGTACTTGGGCGAAGGCGGTGCTCGGTCGAGGGCCGCCGTCGAGCAGAGTTCTGGCTCGTTTATTTGAGCGGGATTCTACTTCGTGTGCATGCGTCTTTTGTACCTGGACGAGCATGATGACCGCTAGGTGGTCTCTTGATGCAAGGAAGCTTATGGTTACTCTAGCTGTAGTATTGCTTAAGTTTCTCAGCATTCCATGGTCGGGGGAGTGCCTCCCCGTTGAGGTGTTCGAGGAAGTATGCACCATTTCCCGTTTTGGCACGGACTCTGTATGGCTCTTCCCAGTTGGCCGCTAGTTTGCCTTCGCGAGAGTCCTTGTGGTTTCTTCACAGGACAAGGCTGCCCACGTCGAATTCTCGTCGTAAGACTTTGGCGTTGTGCCTGATTGCTATTTTTTGCTTAAGAGATGCTTCGCGGAGGGCTGCTCCTATTCGGATTTCCTCGACGAGGTCGAGCTCTTCTCTCATCGCTTCGTTATTCATCTCCTCGTCTAGAGGTGACTCGGTCCTTCTGGACGGTACGTGGATCTCGATGGGTAAAACAACCTCCATGCTATATGCTAAGCGGAAAGGCGTCTCCCCGGTGGTAGACTGGGGAGTAGTACGATATGCCCATAAGACGCTGTGGAGTTCCTCAACCCAGGCCTTCTTCATTTCGTCCAGTCTTCGTTTGAGGCCACGAAGGATGACACGGTTGGCTGCTTCCGCCTGCCCGTTGGTCTGGGGGTGCTCGACTGAAGCGAAGTGTTGCTTTGTTCCGAGATGGGCGACGAAGTCTTGGAACTTCTTGTCCGTGAATTGTGTTCCATTGTCCGTGACGATTGCTTGGGGAATCCCAAAATGGGTAAGGATATTCCGCTTGTAGAAGCGTAGAATGTTAAGTGCTATTATCTTCGCTAAGGCTTCTGCTTCTATCCATTTTGTGAAATAATCTACGCCCACTATCAGGTATTTGTTTTGGCTAGACCCTGTCACGAAGGGTCCTAGGATGTCTAGGCCCCACCAGGCGAATGGCCACGGGGATGTCAAGCTTTTCAGCTCGTTAGGTGGAGCTAGGTGCATATCCCCGTGCCGTTGGCATTTGTCGCATTTTTTCACATGCTCTTTGGCGTCTTACTGCATAGTTGGCCAGTAATATCCTGCCCGGAGTGCCTTGCGGGCAAGGGACCTTCCTCCCAGGTGCTGGGTGTTAATACCTTCGTGGATTTCTCGTAATACGTGGGGGACAATCTCCTCCTCTATGCACTTTAGCAGTGGGATGGAGAAGCCCCTTCGGTACAGTTTATTCTCGAGGATGACGTACGAGCAAGCTCTTCGTCTGATGGTGCTGGCTTCCTTGGGGTCATCCGGAAGTTCGTCCCTGGTGAGGTAGTTGTACACAGGCGTCATCCAGCAGTCGCTGTCTCCGATCGCGTGCACGTGTAGGGTCGAGGAAACCTTGACGATGCTGGACCGGGGAAGTATCTCTTGAATGACTGACCTGTTTCTGCCTTTCCTCTTGGTGCTCGCTAGTTTGGACAGGACGTCTGCTCGCACGTTGTGTTCGCGGGGAACATGTCTTACTGCTACCGTCCTGAACCTCGACATCTTTTCCTTGACTAGGGAGAGGTATTCAGATAGACTGTCATTTTTGGCCTGATACTCCCCGGAGATCTGGTGGGCTACGAGCTGAGAGTCCGTGCAGATGATGATTTCTTCTGCCCCTAGGTCTTCGACTAGGCGCAATCTAGCGAGGAAGGCCTCGTACTCCGCCTGGTTGTTTGATGTGGGGAAGGACAGAGTGAGAGACGCCTCTACTATGGTCCCTTCGTCGTTTTCAAGAATTACTCCTGCCCCGCTGCCACTCGAGCTGGATGCTCCGTCCACGTAGATGGTCCATTTGTTTGCTATGTGGGGCGAGGAGTCTGAGAAGGTTACTTCCGCCACGAAATCGGCCAGGGCCTGTGCTTTGAGAGCTTTTCTGCTTTCATACCGGACGTCAAATTTGGACAGCTCCAACGACCACTTGAGCATTCGACCGGCCATGTCTGGCCGGCCCAGCAATTGCTTGATGGGTTGATTCGTCCTTACCACGATCGTATGGGCCAAGAAGTAGTGTCTCAGTCGTCTGGCAGCGTTGACGAGGGCCAATGCTACCTTTTCTATCTGCTGATATCGCAACTCCGCGTCCTACAACGCTTTGCTCGTGAAGTATACGGGTTTTTGCCCGGCGTGATTCTCACGGATGAGAACGGCGCTCACGGCCTCGGCGATGACGGCGAGGTATAAGAACAAAAATTCCCCGGTATCTGGCCGTGATAACACGGGCGGTTTCCACAGAGCTTGTTTTAAGTGAAGGAGGGACGCCTCGTATTCCTCGGTCCATTCAAACGCGGCTTCTTTTCTCAAGAGCTTGAAGAAAGGAAAGGCGTGTTGGGCGGATTTAGCAACGAAGCGGGACAACGAGGTGAGTACCCCGTTGAGGGACTGGATGTTCTTCTTAGACGTGGTCG
The DNA here is from genome assembly GCA_022829125.1 of Lathyrus tuberosus. Classification (NCBI taxonomy): domain Eukaryota; kingdom Viridiplantae; phylum Streptophyta; class Magnoliopsida; order Fabales; family Fabaceae; genus Lathyrus; species Lathyrus tuberosus. The sequence goes on from JALAZF010000153.1 coordinate 2,931,838, forward strand.
TTGGGAACTCAGAGAATGCCCGACATTTGTCGGGGTTAGCCTCTGTTCCTCGTTCCGTTAAGTAGAAACCAAGGAATTTACCTGCCCGTACGCCGAACGTGCACTTCTCTGGGTTAAAACGCATTTGATATTTTCTCGCTTGCTTGAAAATTGTTCGAAGATGGGCGACATGGTCTAGTTCCTCGTGGGACTTGATGATCATGTCGTCCATGTATACCTCGAGCATGTCACCTATTTGTCCTTGGAAGACTTTGTTCATCATTCGTTGGTATGTAGCGCCGGCGTTCTTCAGACCGAAAGGCATCACGTTGTAGTAATAATTGCCCGATTCGGTCATGAAGGCCGTGTAAGTTTTATCGCTCGCGGCCATCGGGATTTGATTGTAGCCCGAGTAGGCGTCGAGGAACGATAACAGCTTAAAACCTACTGAGTTATCTACGAGCTTATCTATATTGGGGAGGGGGTAGGCATCCTTCGGACAGGCCTTGTTAACATCGGTATAATCAACGCACATTCTCCATTTGCCATTGGTTTTTTCTTACAAGTACAACATTTGATAGCCATGTAGTGTATTTGGCCTCGAAAATAAACCTAGCTTCTAGAAGGTCTTTAACAGCTTTCTCCGCGGCTTCCATCTTCTCCGGGGACTGTTTCCTTCTACACTGGGCAATGACTTTGATGGCCGGATCAATTGTAAACTGGCGGTAAGCGACGGAGGGGTCCAATCCTGGCATTTCAGCAGCGCTCTATGCAAACAAGTCTGCGTTCTCCCTGAGGCATGATTTTAGTTGTCTCTTGGCCAGGTCGGGGAGGTCTGCTCAGATCTTCACTCCCCGTTGGGGGTCTTCTCTGAACGGGATGATCTCGAAGTTGCCATCTGGTATGGGGCGCAGGAGATGGCCGTTGTTGTGGGACTGGCTACCCGAAGTCGTCAGGGCTTTGGCATGATCCTCGTCATTGAAACGCATGTCCAAGTCGATGGATTCGACCTGGGGGAGTGGCTTTGGCTGCTCGGAGCTGCTGGGCAGAGAAGGGTGTCCAGATGTCCTCGGCTTCGCTGAGATTGTGCTCAATCCTTTTGATGCTGCTTCAAAGCATCGACGGGCAGCTTTGATGTCGCTGTGGAGGGTGGCGACCATCCCTTCAGAAGTGTAGTACTTCATCTTGAGATGTACGGTGGAAGGCACTGCAATCAACTCTGCCAGGGTTGGCCTTCCAAAAATGCACTGATATAGTGACGGGCAGTCGATTACCAGAAACTGTGCTTTGATTGCTCGGGTTGTCTTTCCTGAACCGAAGGTCACGATGAACCCTACGTAACCTTGGGGCCTTGTTACTGCTCCATTGAATCCTTGCAGGTCGGATCCAACGTATGGAGTAAGGTGAGAGTCATCCAACTGCAGTGTCTCGAATAGGTGGTTGTACATTATATCAACTGAACTGCCCTGGTCCACGAGTATCCTGCGAACGTCGAAGTTTGCCATCCTTGCTCGGATGAGAAGCGGGATGCTTGAGTTCGGTGACCCGCCGAGGAGCTCCTCTTTGTAGAAGGAAATGGGAGAGGATCCTTTGCGAGCGGTATCCAGCGTGGTGACTTCGTTGGAGCTCTTGCTGATCAGTTGATCGAACTTCCTCTTGACCGAACCAACCGTGATTTTGTTGAATCCACCACCGGAGATGACCATGGCCGACGGGAAGGTTTCCCACAGGCTGTGAGCGCCGAGGAACGTGGAAGCGGGCAGACTGTCAGGGATACAGAAGTCTTCTGGTCGGGTCACGGACATAGCGACCTGTACGTTGGTGTCATCGGAGGGCGGAGTCTCTTCAGCAGCCTTCTTGCTCTCCTGGGTTTCTTGTCGGGGAGCTTCTTTTTTCTTCGCGAACTGCTTTAGATGGCTGTCGCGAATGAGGACCTCTATGGCATCTCTGAGGTGGATGCATTCTTCCGTCGTATGGCCATGGCTCTTGTGGAAGCGGCAATACTTGGATTTGTCCACACCTGGCCTGGCCGGCAGCTGTTTGGGGAAACGGACCCCCGCTTTCTTGAACACTGAGTTGGCACATTCGAACAAGATTTTCTCCCTTGAAGTAGTGAGGGGGGTATATTCATGGAATCGTCCAGAAGGTCCCTTCTGTTCGCGTGCATCGCGAGGCCGATCGTCGCGTCTTTTATCTCCTCGACGGGATGTCGAGGGCTCTTCAGCTCTGGATGTCCGAGCACCTTCTTGGTGATGGGAGGCCCAGACAGAGTGGGCGGCGACCTTCTCCTCGTACTGTATATGCGACTGGGCTTGGTGGAGGAGAGCGTTGAGGTTCCTTGGTGGATCTAGGCCGATGGCTTTTGCGAAGTCTGAGCCAGGACGTAATCCCTGCTCGAGCAAGAACTTCTTCATCTCGTCGGCCGTTGGCACTTGGACGGCTTCCTTGTTGAACCGCTCAATGTAGTCCCGAAGAGGTTCATCTCTCCCCTGTACAACAGCTCCAAGGGACGCCTCAGTCTTTGGATGGCGTCATGATGCGGTAAAGTGCCGGGAGAAGATCCTCCCGAGCTGCCTCCAGGAGGTGATGGATTCCTCTGGCAGCTGTTTGTACCAGGTCATTGCTCCCTTCCGGAGCGTGGTTGGGAACAGGCGGTACTTGATGGCTCCTCGTACACCTCTGTAGTCCAGAAGAGCATCTATGTTTTCTATGTGCTCGTCTGGGTCCGTGGTTCCATCATAAGTCCCTAGAGACGGAGGCTTTTCTAGCCCTTTGGGGAGACGGGTGGCCAGGATCCTGCGGGACAACGGGCCGCGAGGCTCGTCGTCGCTGTCCGAACTTGAAGTCGACGGTGACCGTTGTCTGCGCTCGCGGCGGCGGTCTCTGCGAGGTGAGGGTGATCGTGGCCGGTGGAGAATGCCCGTCTTGCCTCGTTCTCTTGTGTCTTGGTGGTGACTGATCCCGCGGGGAGATCTGGTCGCGCTTGTGAACGCGCAGTGGTTCAGGCTCACGCCTCGTCATACGGTCTTCCCTGCGCCTAGGTGGCAGGCTTCTTGATTTCTGGTGTTTCCTCTTGGGAGGAGAAGATCTTGGAAGAGCTGCTTCTTCGAGAGCCCCTATCCTTTCTCCTTGCTGTAAGATAAGGAGATTCGTGTGGTTGACAACGTCCAGGAGGGCTGCAACGGCCAGATCGGCGTTGGGGGGGCCAGGAATCGGTCGTTCCCCCAACGGTGACTGTTTTCCTCCTTGCTCGGTGGGAGGAGGAGTTGGAGACGCAGTGGCCCCGTCACGAAGGAAACGGGGATCAGAAAGTAACAACGAACTACCATTAGCGTCCATCTTGTTGACGGGGACAAGAACCGTAGCGTCAGCACCTTTTGCGGAGTTCTGAGCGGCCATTCATGGGTGGATCAAAGAAAGTATGTTTTGATCTTTCAGTTTCCGAGGAGGAAAGAAAGAAGGGGAGAACAAGGAGTTCCCACAGACGGCGCCACTGATCCGAAGTATTCGAACTGGCCCACGTGAGGTGGTCGTCAGAAGGTGAGGTGCCCGGATGATCGTTGGTCGTAAGGCGTGCAATGTGCTCGGCTTGAGAATAGGGAGAGGAGGGGGTGTACCTGCAAGGTACTCCGACGCTCAAGTAAGAAAGGGTCGGAGAAAAAAGGGGCAAGTACAAAGTGTATGCTTAGGGTGAAAATGTGATACCTGACCCTCTCAAGTGAGAGGGTTTATATAGAGCCCCCAGCGCGTGGCCAACGGTCCTATTTTCGGGGCGAACTAGCCGTTTTTCCCAAAGAATAGGTAACTGCCCAAACTAGCCATTGTGACGGGTAGGTTGCCGTGAACTAGCCGTTATGTCGGGTATAGACGCAGTTGCGGACACCTGCCCATTGACGTTCGGGCAGCGAGGAAGTCGTGCGTAACGGGCATCAGAACCGGGGAGGGACGTTGCGTTCCTTGCCCGGGTGGAGGGGCAGAAATGTCACTTTTGCCCCTCTGTGGATTGGGCTTAGGCAATTTGGGCCGCTCTAGAGCAGAAGCGGATTGGGCCAATTCTAGCCATTGGCCCAGTCCAGAACAGATAGCTTTCTGGGAAGTGTATTGTATATCATATTCAGTCAAAACCATCTGCCACCGAGCGACCCTTCCATTAAGAGCTGGCTTTTCAAAGATGTACTTGATTGGATCCATTTTTGAAATCAGTAGGGTTGTATGAGTCAGCATGTATTGTCTCAATCGCTTAGCAGCCCATGCTAGTGCGTAGCACGTCTTCTCAAGCATCGAATACCTGGACTCGCAATCGGTGAATTTTTTGCTCAGGTAGTATATAGCATGCTCTTCCTACCTGTCTCGTCGTGTTGACCGAGAACACAACCCATTGATCCATCACGTACAGTGAGATACATAATCAGTGGCCTCCCAGGAACTAGAGGCATGAGAATCGGAGGATTTTGCAAGTATTCTTTTATTTTATCAAAGGCCTTTTGACAGTCATTGTTCCACCGGATTGCTTGATCTTTTCTCAATAATTTGAATATTGGCTCACAAGTCGTGGTAAGATGAGATATAAATCTTGCAATATAATTCAGTCTTCCCAAAAACCCTCGAACTTGTTTTTCAGTTCTCGGCTCCGGCATTTCTTGAATGGCTTTTACCTTTGCTGGATCCACCTCGATTCCCTTTTCACTGACGATGAAGCCCAGAAGCTTACCAGATCTTACCCCAAAAGTACACTTATTCGGGTTCAGCCTCAATCTGAACTTTCTCAACCGTTCAAACAACTTTTTCAAATTTATCAAATGTTCTTCCTCCATTTGTGATTTGGCAATCATATCATCCACATAAACCTCAATTTCTTTGTGAATCATATCGTGGAAGAGCGTTACCATGGCACGCTGATATGTAGCCCCAACATTCTTTAAACCAAACGGCATCACCTTATAGCAGAATGTGCCCTAAGGGGTAATAAATGTAGTTTTCTCCATATCCTCCGGCACCATCTTGATCTGGTTATATCCGGAAAACCCGTCCATGAAAGAAAACACAGAGAATTGAGCCGTATTATCTACCAACACGTCAATGTGAGGTAATGGAAAATCATCTTTTGGACTCGCCCTGTTCAAATCTCGATAATCCACGCACATTCTGACTTTGCCATCCTTCTTCGGCACAGGCACAATATTGGCGGCCCATGGCGGATAACTAGTAACAGCTAGAAACCCCGCATCCAACTGCTTTTGCTCCTCCTCTTTAATCTTGATGGCCATCTCAGGTTTGGTTCTCCGAAGCTTCTGCTTGACAGGAAAACAACCCTCTTTCAGCGGCAATCTGTGCACCACGATCTCTGTATCCAACCCCGGCATGTCTTGATAAGACCATGCGAAGATGTCAGGCTTACCCCTACTTTAACCTCTTTCCTTACCTCTTCAGTACCGAGATTGACAACTTCTATATCTTCCTGATGAGGCTGAATGGCTCTTTCTTCCTGTTTCAATAATCTGGCCAACTCTTCAGGAAGTTCACAGTCTTCCTCGTCCCCCTCGTCAGCTTGGTATATTGGATTATCGAAGTCATAATGAACCATAGCAAGGTCGTCATCAACAAGATCCAGAGGATTATTTCTGCATGAATGATAATTCATGCTTTTAGAAATTGTTTTTTTTTTAAAGGAACAGAAAGAAAAAATGCACACAAAAAACTGCGAAGAAAACATTGCCATTTTATTTAAAAATAACAAAAATGAAAGACAGGGAACATAACTTTTAGTACAAAACGTCCTTTTATTAATGATAAAAATTTGTATGAGACAAATGGGGGCCCTACAATGAAGTCACTATGCCTTGGGCAGAGCATAGGACCTTTGCATGCTTAATAAAAGAAAACATAGAAAATTACTTATTTGGCAGAGTAACTTGAATGAGATCCTTCGAAAACCAATTGTTCAGCTTCATTCCTAGGGCACAGGGACGCACCCAATTGTCCAGGTCGCAGTCGCTATCTTCACCATCATCAACTGCTGCACAAATCTGGCTTGGATGTATGACTCCTCCACTTGAGAAAATAACTGGCCCTTGGCGCTCTTGACCATGTAGTAATGGAACTCGAGGGGGCTTATAACCAATTCCGCTTTTATCATCCTTGAAAGGTATCTCAATCATTTGACCCCATCCTTCCGCCTGACCAGACTGCACCACTTCCAAAGCCTGCTTATACGAAGTCATAGAAGTTCCCACCCTTACCTCACCAGACGGAGAATCTCTCACCATATTCATAGTTTCAAATGCCTGGCAGAGAGTTTCGTGGATTTCTCTGTCCATCTCCACGTACTTGAAGGACGAAAGATGACTAACGAAAATATCTTCTTCTCCACATACCGTAACAACCTGACCATCAACCACAAATTTTATCTTCTGATGCAAGGTTGAAGACACAGCCCCAGCAGCGTGGATCCATGGACGACCCAATAGACAACTATAGGTTGGTTAAATGTCCATCACATAAAACACTGTATTAAAGACCTGGGGTCCGATCTGGACAGGTAGCTCTACTTCTCCAAACACTGATCTCTTTGAACCATCAAATGCCTTCACCACTAGATCACAAGGCCTCAATATAACTCCTTCCACATCCAGCTTTGCTAATGCTTTCTTAGGCAACACATTGAGGGACGAACCGGTGTCTACCAATACATGGGATAGCATAGCACCTTTACATTCCATCGATATGTGGAGAGCTTTATTGTGGTTCCTTCCTTCTGGCGTTAAGTCAAAATCTGTGAGCCCTAAACCGTTACCAGCATGGACATTGGAAATCACACTTTCAAGCTGGTTTACCGATATTTCTTGTGTTATGTACGCCATGTTTAGGATTTTCAACAAAGCATTCCTATGCGCTTCGGAGCATAGCAACAACGACAATATGGAGATCTTAGAAGGAGTCTGATGTAGGTGGTCAACGATCTTATAATTGCTCTTTCTGATTATTCTCATGAATTCCTCAACATATTTCTCCAATGACTTGTCAGATTCTGCCCCTGGCACTGGTTCATCACCTATCACCTGCTTTCCTTTGGTCCTCGTTAATGCTTCATTATCGTCCTTCCTGAGTGTCTGAGGAGCAAACAGCCTTCCGCTGCGAGTGAAACCACCCATTCCACCAACATTTCCGATACTTGAACCACTTTCTTTAGGAGTCTGCCCCTATTGCCTCTGTTCTTGGCTATTAGTTCCATAGTACCACGGAATCGCAACCTTGTTCTCATTTGGGACGTGACTGGGAACAGTTATAGCTATAGGAGCTACTCGTGCAGGCGCAAACGTCTGCACAGGAGAAGGCGCCAGAATTTCCACAGGATCAAAGTAGATTGTAATAGTAGAAACTTCATCATCATTCTTTTTCAATTGCTCAAATTGTAAACATCCTTCATCCATCATGCTCTGAAGGCTATTTCTCAACTTTACACAACCGTTATCAGCGATCAAATAATCTTCACAACTTTTCGAACAACCCAGAAATACAGCCCCTTTCAGTAGGCGATCTTTCACAACTTTTAACGGGGTCTTGACATCATCAATATTTCTCACCAGATTCAAATTCCCATCTTCTTCAATGGAATTCACCCCTGGTCCATCATGCGAAGGCATGGGATTTTGAATTACATTAGGCCTCGGAGTAAAATTAATAACCTTTGAATCAACAAGATCCTTAACCACATGTTTGAAGGCCCTACAATTTTCCACATTGTGACCTGGCGCGTTTGAGTGAAATTCACACTTTTCATTTGCATCGTACCCAACGGGTAAGTCGCCCACTGGGGGAGCTAAAGTCCTCAATTGTACCAACTTCAAACGAAGTAAATTCTGTAGCATTTGTGAGCATGTCATAGGGAAAGCATCGAAATGTCGGTCATTCATTCTCTGTCTCGGGCGATACTGCCTCTGAGCTGCAGGTTGAGCCTTAGCATCCGGAGTTGGGATAGTTATAGATGCTGATTGGTGATATGTACCCTGTCGTCCTCGACCTCCCCCCACTTGTGCATATGCAGCATTAGCGTCACCTTCACGCTTCCTGTTATTGTTCCCAAAAAACTTCTTTGTGGGGGTTGAACTTGTACTACTGCTGTCCTGAATCTTCCCTATCTTTAACAAACTCTCGATTCTCTCTCCAGCAATTACTATATCAGCAAACCCCGTAGATGGACAAGCGGCCAACCGATCAAGATACGGACCTTGCAAAGTATTCATGAACATGTCAGCCATTTCTCTATCTGCCAATGGAGGTTGCACCTGGGCAGCGAGTTCACGCCACCTCTGGGCGTACTGCTTAAAACCTTCCTTTGGGTGTGTCATGCTTTGCAACTGAGTGAGATTTGGTGCCATATCGATGTTATACTGGTATTGCTTTAAGAAAGCCAGGCACAACTCTTTCCAGTTTCTGACGTGAGCCCTGTCCAACTTTATGTACCATTCCAGTGAGGCTCCAGATAAGCTGTCCTGGAAAAAATACATCCATAACTTCTGATCATCAGAATAAGTAGCTATCTTCCAGTTATACGCCTGGAGATGAGTTTTGGGACAAGTGCTACCATTGTACTTGTCGAACGTAGGTGGCTTAAACTTCGGGGGAATCTTGACTCCCTGTACTAGCCCCATATCCTCAACATCAATTCCCAAAGGATTCTGACTTTCTATAGCTTTCACTCTTTCGGCCAGTCCCTCGTATTTCTTGTCATCATGGTAGAATCCCATATCAGCATTGAGTACGGAAAACTGATCATCCTGACGATCTTCCACCAGCCCCTGGTTGCCAGGAACAAATCCCAAGTTAACTCCAACCGGAGGAGGGGTAACAACCGGAGGATTGACTACAGGATGATTGACAACAGGAGGGTTAACAACAGGAGGGTTAACCCGAGGGGGATTAACGTTGTTAGCAGTAGGGATCTCTGTCTCCAACCTCTGGATAGTAGTTCTCATGTCTTCCTGCCCTGTTCTCAAGTCCTTTTGCCCCTGGGCAACGCCCTGCATCAGATTCATAAATTGTTCCATGCGTGCCCTTAACTCAGCCAACTCTGTCTGTACCTGATCCATGACCCTTGTTTGGTTTCGTCTGGTTGCGTATCGGTGAATATGAGAATCAGCTATTATGCCTGCAACCAAATAAAGGTTAGAGACCCTGCCACAGGTACCTGAAAAAGCAAGCAACAAAATGAGAAATGATATGCAATGCAATGCAAATGTCATGTTTATCATTTCCGAGGTGCCTTACACCCTGATTCCAATCTTAACCACAGAAATCTGAAGACCAGAAATCGTGATATAAAGAGACGTATTGTGGTCATGTGCTTGTGTACAGATATATGATAAGGACTGATTCTGAATAAAACTGCTCATCCCCATTCAACAAAGTATTCAAGTACATTCAAAAGAGGTTCATCAGCAAATGAAATACAAGGGAAAGATGGATCCATCAACAAGCCTGATGGTAACCATTAACAACAAATTACAAGAAAAAGAACATCAGTATGATAATTCCACGTCCTTCAGCTTATCACTTGTGTATTTGATCTCCTCGAAGAGTATGTGAGTACGCTGGTGATTTGGCTTTTCAATCATCTCTCTGATCAAAACATCCCTTTTCTCCAGAGCCTCTGTTAAGGAACCCATATGCAGTATCAAAGCTTCATCATCGCACACTCCTTTATGTCTTTTTATGCCAGCTTGCGTCTTGAGTATCTCCCTTTCCATCAGGACTTCTTCAAGCTCTTTCTTGGTATTCTTCAGCTCTCTTCTAGCTTCTTCTAACTGTTCTTGACTTTTACCGAGACTTTCCCGATACTTTCTCCTCTGCTCATGTGCCTTCTTAAGCTCTTCATCTTTAATCTGCAACTGTTCCCGTAACTCAGCATTCTCGAGCCTGACCTCATCCCAAGCTTGCTGAAACTTGGCTAACTTATCTTTGTTCTGCGCTAAGGCCTGTTTGGTTTGCTTGTGAGCTTGAGTAGCAGCATCAGCACCTTTACTAATCTTTTGGAAATGTTGGGCTCTTCCAGCAAAGTCTTTCTCTTTTGCAGCCAAGATTTGTTCAGCATCTTGTGCTTTCCGCTCGAGCTCCTTGTTGGCGTGTAGAGCATTTTGGAGACGGCTACTCAACTCGGAATTCTCTCCTTAAAGCTTTTTCACCAAGGCTTGCAACTTGTCAACTTCTTTCACAGTAGCAGTGCTTCTTGCTTTCTCATTCTCCGGATACAAAAGGGGTGCCTTACCAAAAGGCAAGAGAAAATCTTCAACTCTTTTCTTCACCCACTCTTCATATGCTGGATAAGCCCGGTTGTTGGGTTTGCCTAGAGCAACTTTCCCCTTCTTCAGTATGCTAACCCAGCTTTCAGAAGCTTTTTGTGCTGTTTCCCAACCATCTGATGCATGAAAATATAGGGACTCCTCTACATCTCTCTTAATAGGCGGACCCGTCAGGGCGTACCCAAATTGCCAAACGGCCAAAGAAGGATTGTAGTTAATTCCCCCCATTCTTCCTATCAGTGGAACATTAGGGAACTTACCACAGCTGTGGATAATATTCTTGCCAATCAGCCCATAATCTACCCATATGATGTCCTTGGCCACTAATCCCATTAAACGCTGACTCCACTCTAGATAATCTTTGGAATCCACAAAAGCCCCTGATTGTGGTAAGCGGCTTGCAAACCACTTATAGAACAAAGGTGCACAGCAACGAATTATCCCTCCTCTTTTCTTTTCGTTTCAGTTGTACAAGGAGTATTGAAGATCTCCCAGCAGTGTTGGTACCGTATTTTTCATCATGAATATCCGTATGGCGTCCGTATCAATGAAATTTGGCTCGTTGGGAAACAATACAATGCCGTATACACAAAGGGCTGGCAAAGCATTAAAAATAACCTAATTCTCGCCTTTAGCTGCTTCCTGAGCCTTCTTAATCAGATATTCCAGCTTGTAACCACAAATCTTTCCTCTGTTGGAAACATTGGCTTCTAGCTCTGATTTGCTCAAATAAAGAGCACCAGCCACTTTTTCAAAGTCAAGAGCACCCACAGATCCAAAGAAAGGGGGCTCCTCCTTGATAGCAATCCCCAACATGTTGGAATACTCCTCCAAGGTAGGTGCCAACAAATAATCTGGAAATACAAAACACCTCAGCGGAGGGTCATAGAACTGCATCAAAGTATGGAGACCCTTGTACTCGTATTCACTGACATTGTACACAAAAGATAAGATCCAACCATATTTCTCCTCGAAAGCTGCTCGCACTTCAGGGCTTGCCATTCCCTTCAGAATAATAATAGGGCCTAGAGTAGGCGTAAGGAACTTGTAGCTGATGATATTCTTCCTCTCTTTAGTGTTCATCTTTGCGAGGACCTGACGACTGGAATCAAGGGTAAAATATGCACCTGGAAATGAATAAACATGTATGTTAGGATATGATAATGCAATGCAAAGGGCATGGTATCAAGGTGCCAAGTGTCTGTGCTGAACTGTTAACGGTGTCAGTGTAGCTCTGAGATCAATATAGAACCATAGATAAGAACCATCTGAATACAATAGGATGAAACTTCCTTTTGTGCATTTATGACAGAAAATCGGGTATGTAGGAGGTCATGGTTACCTGCAAACCTGTAAACAACCGCCCTTCTCACATGTGGGTACTAGGATGTTCAGTATCCAAGGCTCTCAGGTCGAGAAATGATGATACGTTCATCATTTCTGGTTTGGCATCATCATCAATCGAGGAGGCCTCAACTGATTCTCCAAAACGAAAGGTCCTCATCTTCTGGCACTGAGGTTGAGAAGAAATAGTACATTCATCCCTCGGGGTACAGTACTATCGCTAATCGAGGAGTACCTCCACTGATTCTCTTTCCCAAAAAGGACATCCTATAGCAAGTTCCCAGCATTGGGTCCTCGGGTCGAGAATATGTAATGGGTTTGCCACATAATGTGGTCTGCCACTGTCACATCTCGGGAGGAGTGCCGCAACTGAGTCCTCGGGACTGGTCACCAGAGTCGACAGTTCCTCAAGAGAATAACTACTGGCCTGCATAACATGTAGTAGCAGAAAGCTCCTGATAGAACCTCGTCTGGTTGTGGGTCTCATGAACAACAATATGTGGTCACCACCACGCAAGCGTCATGACTATCCACTCTAAAACCTATGTGTGTACTCAAGCCTGGGTAGTGGGCTTATCTCTCAGAACGCCCTGCCCGCCAAACAAAAAACAACAGCACAGTCCAGCATAATAATGATATGTAATGCCGTAAATGCGATAAATACAGTAAAGTACAGTAAAGTAGCAATACAGTAAATAGCAATACAGTACAATAGTAAATACAGCAAAACACAGCACCACGGTAAACACCCAATGAAAGAAAAGCAAACAAGCGCTAGGATTGACTCGCTAAGGGAACTAGAGATTCTGGGTTCGGTCCCCAACAGAGTCGCTAGCTGTCGCTCTCAGGATTTTCATCCAAGTATAAACGCGAAAGTGGCACCGAAACAGAGTCGCCATCAATGTGTATTTATCCCAAGAGAGGGAAAGGAAACACCGCGTAAACCTGAGAGAAAGGAAAAGCATGGTCTTGCGACCAAGAGAACCGGGTTCGGGAGTCGGTTACGCGAGAGAAAGGTATTAGCACCCCCTCGCGTCCATCGTACCCGATGGGATCCATGCTTGCTGTTTCGATCAAAGGGTGTAGGAGAAGATGCTGGAAAAGGAACTGCTAGCTGGAGAACTGGAAAAGGAAAGGAGAGAGAAAGAGAAACAAATGTAGGGAAAATAAAAGAAGTGCTCGAATGGGCCCTACCCCACTGCCTACGTATCTCATCGGGAGCATGAGAATCAGAGCGACGTAGTTCCCCTCACTAGGGATGGATTGTTTGTGTTTTTTATGGAACGACTAACGTTCTAGCTCAGGTGTTGCAGCTCGCTGTATGGAGACTTAGGCGTTACCGTCTTGCAAGAGAACGAGGAGAAGCACGTTCGTACGTTGAGAATGAGGGAGATGAGAAAAGAATTCCCGAAGGAAACACGTTATTGTTTGTTTGTTTTTTTTTGTCTTTTAATAAAGAAGTGTTTTGATTGTTTGGTGTTTTGTAACATACATTGTATTTAAGTCCCTCATGTGAGATTGAATGCCTCGCACATCGTCCCCAGATGGTACGTATGCTAAACATTCCCCCCAAAGAAATGAGAGAAGACCCCTCACCTCCTTGTTCCCACATGAAAGGCCTAAATACAATATTTGTTATGCCTTTATTAAGTATTTTTCGCTTTTACTATGAGATGAGAAGAAGAAGAAGCGACTCAAAAGAGGGGTAAAGGTGAAAAATAAGGGGAGACTAAGACCCACCCTAGTGTTAGCATGCTTGGAGATCCTATGGTTAATGAGGTTTAAGAAACCTACTTCTAAAAGGAAGAAGAAGAAGAGCAAAAGAAACAACTTACTTCCAAAATGGAAGTTAAGTTGATCTTAAAGGGGGATGAAGAAGAAGTTATGCAAGGAAAGCATGTCAATGCTTATCAAAATCACAACTTGAATTATTTAAATGAAATAAGAGGGTGAGGGAGAGGAGTGTAGGTTGAACTATGTCCCCACACTTACTTACCATGCACCTACATGAAAAAGTTAGTTCACTATATTTACAAGTATGAAATAAAAGAAGAAACAACAAGTGATGCTCAAATCAATTAGAACCAAAGAAATAGGATCCTAAGAGATACAAACTAATCAAAGTCAGAATATAAACCATAAGAGTACTCTCTAATATTAAGATATCAAACACACATCAACTATGTACAAGTAATGTCCTAAACATTAAAGAAGTGAATCATAGAAGAAATAGATGAAGAATGGATGAAAATGCAAAGTGATCATACATTTAGGCCTCATGAAAGGTCAAGGTTAGAATTAAATTCAACTCACAAAGGTCTTACAAAGCATATGAACCATCATGTAATTCAAGAATAGAAGAGTGCAAATGGAAGAGATAAGATGAAGTAGAAGAAAAGACAAGTGAAACATGTTCAATTAAATGCACAAAATGACATATTATAAATGCATAACATGTGAGATGGTTAATGAATGCACATGGGCAGTAGCATATTATACATGAGATGCAAATGGCATGAAGGGAATGGTACACCAAAATGCAAACATGAATCACATATAGCATGAGAGGAAGTGAGAGATGAAACCATGTCAAAATTCAACTTAGAATGCACAAACTCATGTCAAATGTAAATGCAAACCCAAGTGAATTATAATGCAACAAAGGTGGCCTATAATATCATACAAATGACCTATAATATCACACAAGGTAATCATAAAATGGATGGCACAAATGCCTTATCACAACATGTTAGAAGGAAGAAAAATAAAGTGCACTTAAGTAGCTTCAAAGGCAAGGCATTGAACAAATATTAAAGCACACGAGGAAATTGTAAAAACAAGTCCTAAACATCTTAAGTCAGAGGCTAAACACATATTAAAAACTCAGACCAAAATTCAAGATACAAGTGCCACAAAGACATGCACAAAGTCACATTGAAATGCCACAAAAATAAATGTAAAGATGATCATACAAGCATCCTATAAGATGACTTTAAAATAAATGAAAAATATTTTTGGACACTTCAGGATGTTATCTAACCAATGCAAAAAGAACAGATGAAAAACATTGTGTGAAATGGGAGAAAGAAAATGTACAAGTTTGAGTGTCATGAAGAAGATCAATCAAAAAAGAAATTGAAAAGAAATTACGAAAAAATGATCTAAAATTAGGAAAATCAGAATTAAAAAAATTAAAAATTTCCTAAATGTGTTAAGAACATGTGTAAATTATTTCAGAATTTTCTAATGATTTTTAGTATTTATTAAAATAAAAAATTGAAACTATATGAAAAAGAAATTAAAATGCAAGAGGAATGGAAAGGGGGGTGCAACAATAGTAATTTTTTAGTTTAAAAGACATGGGCCTTTGATAAAGGGGGGTGCGAAAAACACTCTGTATATAGTCCATTAAAACGCCTGATTGAGTGTGGTAGTGTGCATAATTGGTTCCCTATGCATTCCATCTAAGCCATGTGATTAATCATGATGATCATCTAATGGAACAGCACGCACGCCCACGCTATCTAACCTGCACTTTCCCACACCTAAACCATCTGAAGGATTAACAAAATGGAACACGTGATGTTCAGCACTCATTAATACAATGCCTTATGCTCATTGGTTGACCGAAAAAGTGTGATGAATCCACCAATCACACGCCTTCTCTCTCTTACTAACACTCTTCCAATCATTGTGCAATTATTAATTAATCATAAAACCATAAGAACATGACCAATCATGCGCTGACACCTCACCAAACTTATTATTAATTCATGCAAAGTGCAGAATTTTATAATAACCAGAAAAATAATGCCGAATTTTTGTTCAACTTCCACACCAAATATCTCCATCAATTCTTAATGAAATTTAACAAAATAAAATATCAAACTGAAGCCCAAACTTCATAGATCATGAATATGCTAATTAAATCACCAAAAGATCATTCTATCATCAGGAAAAATGGCATGAAAGTGACGCATTCAAACACAAATTTCACAAAATCACAAAATCACATAAAATCCAAATTGAACAAACAGAGGTGTGCCATCATTTCAGGACTTCCAGATGCAATGCATGAGTACTAATTTCACATTGTAAATTTCTAAAATTATGATGAACTAAAGGAAAAGTTTCAAGATCTCTAACCTTGTGAGATGCACTTTTTTTTTTGTTTTAGAAATCCAAGAACTTCTTGCAAGATCTTCAAATCAACACTTTGAGCCAAATAAAGGCGAAAACCAGATCCAATACTTGCTTGGAGTAGAAATTGGGAGTGATGAGTGAAACTTGAGATTTTTCGATGGTGGATTCAAGCGAATCTAATGCATACAGTAGACAGAGGAGGTTATGGAGATGATGTTGCTCAAAAAATCTTCGAAAACGATGGAGAAACGAGAGAGAAATCTGGATCTAAAGTCTTGAGAGTGAGGAAAAATCTTGAGATTTCTTGAGAAATTGTGATGTAAAGTGTGAGAAATGTGTGAGATTAGAGAGAAAATTGAGAGAATGATTGAGAATGAGTTCTGAGAAATGTGGAAAAATGAGAGAGAGAGTTGAAATTGTGTGTAAACTTGTTTATATAGTTAGGGTTAAGTGTGATTAACCATGGTAAACTAAGTGGGTTAAGTGAGTTAGAGTTGGGTTAACTGAGTGGGCTCTAACTAACTGAGTCATGACAGTTAGAGGTGAGTTGGGTAGGTTTGCTATGGTGTGGGTGAGTTTATGAAGTGTATGGTGGGGTTTAAAATGGATGGTGGTGATGTAAGGAAATTTTTAGTTTAATAAAATGGAATGTGGACTGGTGTGTAGTATGTATATGAGTATTTGAATTAGCAACAACAACAATGTTATTTTTCTGGTTTTATAGCAGCATAAAATCAATTAAAACAAGGAAGTTTGGTGATGAATTTCTCTCACTTTAATGAATGGAAATGGGTAATTTTTGGGGCAAATGAAAGAGTAGATATAGGAGAATAATTTTGATATTGAAATTGAATTGAATAGAGGCTTGTAGGATAGTGTAAAATGACTCCAAACATCATGGTTCAGAACTGGTGCATGGGCTTGGCAGGTTGGTAGGTTGGTATGGCAATCTGACTTGGAAAATTCAGAATGAACACGTCAACTTGGGACCATCATAACCCCATCATAACTTGCTCAAATGGAAAAATGTCCAACATCAAAGTTGAAGAGGACATTGAGATGAACAACTTTGATGTTCAACATTTTTTCGTTTGGAGCTTCCATCATTGAGAAAAGTGACTAGACATTTGGAACACCAAGTGTTCGACAAAATTATATATGGCGCATGGGCCTGCACTTGCCTTGTCATGACTTGGTTTTTGACCTTGTTTTGTCAAACTTTAATGGATCATAACTCCCTCAATTTTGATTCGATGGAAGAATTCTTTATATGGATTTGAAGCTTGAAACAAGATCTTTTGTTGTGGCCGGGTGGATTTTTGATTTGATGCTTTCAAATTGAGAAAGCCTGACTCAAAGAGAGGTGCTAAAATGGCCAAAACTTACTATTTTTGGAAACCTCAGTTTCTATTTTTGGCAGTTTTGTAATTTCTTGATTCTTCATTATTCCTCCATCATTTCTTGATCAAATTTTGTCCATTGAACATATATGACATGAATTTCATGAATTTGACCCCAAAAAGTCAGGAGTTGACTTTTTTCACAGCACAGTTGACTTTTTCCCCCAATTTCTCGATTATCAAGCAACTGATCAATTGAGACCCTTCTGAAACCAATTGATGAGTAATTTTCCATCCATATATGCTTAAGCACATGAAGAATACCATGAGATTAAGTCTTGCCCAAAAAAATCAGAAATAAACTGACTTTATGTCAAACCCTAATTTTGGCACCCTCTGGTTAGGAGGAAATAGCACATCCTCCAAATCCAAATTCCTCTTAATATGATGTACATCTCGTCTAACAAAAATGAGATATGCCATTTGGAGATGATAAAAACTTAAAGAGCTTGCCCATTTAGGGGTCAAATCCCAAATTTTGACTGCCTCTTGTAGGAAATGATACACTGCCCAATCTTCTTGATGAATTCTTCTCTTCCCATGCCTTGCGGATCAAAGTGTGATAATATATGGGTTAAGAGGCCCTTGAGACTTATTTGAATACCCTTACTTTGAATGACTAACACCTTGCAAGCCACTGATCACATGCCCTTATGCAATAGGTATGCTATGAGATGCACTCAAGATCTAAATGCGATGCAATGAAACATAAGCCAGTAAAAGCTAAAACAAGTGGGCAAATTTTGAGGTATTACACAGTGGCATGGATATAGATGATCCAGAGGCTTGCCGCTTACAGCGATTAGATGAAGGGGAAGGAGTTGTTGATGTTTGTGTACTGCGAACGAGGTACGGCTTTGATGCTAAAAAGTTGATTGGATCAACCAGTGGTTTTCTTATTCAAATTCTAAGAGGAGGCTAAAAACTTTTAAGAAGCCGAGTGGTCCTTGTATGAAGCCCAAGAGAAGGCTATCATTCCCGGAGGAAGAATCATTATACGAAGCCTAAGAGGAGGCTGTGAATACTTCTAAGAAGTCGACGGGTCCTTGTACAACGCCCAAGAGGAGGCGGGGATACTTTTAGGAAGCCTGTGGGTCCTTGAACAATGCCCAAGAGGAGGCCGATGCTTTTAAGAAGCCGATGGGTCCCCAAATCCCGAGAAATTCAAGACAGACTATTCACAAGGAATAAATCAAGCCAGGAAAATTCGAGAATTTGGAAGAAAACGGAGAAAATATCATCTCTGGGGAGTAGAATTTCTTTGACAAGTGCTTTTAAGAAGCCTGTGGGTCCCCAACCCCCGAGAAGTTTAAGACAGGTGTCGCAGCCAGCAAAAATATTCGAGTCGCCATCATATTTTTTTAAGGAAAATAATGATAAACCTAAAAAGTCCTAATCCTAAAGGTAGAGATTCCTAAGGTTCGGGAGTCGGTTAAGTGAGGGGAAGGTGTTAGGCACCCCTCACTTTCATTGTACTCAATGGGATCCACCTTTGAATTTAGGGTATATTTGTTTGTCTAAGTTATAGGAAAACCTAACTTTTTATTAATTATACTCGCTAGGGTTGGTTTGCAACGCTATGCCTACGTACCCTCAATTTGAAGGATCAGAGTAACCATAGTTCCCCTCCCCTATTCCTACCCCCTAATCCTATTCCCATTCCTAATCCTAAACTCAATCCACTATTTATACTCTTGGATAAAGAGTTCTATCCCTTAAATCTAGTGTTTATACTCCTAGATGAGGAGTTCTATCCCTTAAATCCCTTAAATCCCTATCCATTATTTAGACTCTCGGAGGAAGAGTTTTATCCCTTAATCCCTTTATTTATACTCTCGGATATCAAGAGTGTTATCCCTTATCCCATCCTTTATTTAGGCTCTTGGACCAAGAGCTTTATCCCTTTATTTAAATCCTTTGAAAAAGAAAAAAAAAATCCCTTAAACAACCTTTTAAAAACCAATTTCGAAATACTAAAAAGGGTCAAATAATTCATTATGACAAAAGCAAAATTAATCCAAAATATTGCCCGAATTCCAAATAGTTCCTAAAAACAATATTTATATCCCAAGAATAATTTTTTTTTTTTTATCACAATCCCATATTTATCTTTTAAAAAAAAACAATTTTACTAAAAAAAACAAATCCTTTATAAAATTTTATATACATAAGTTATAAAAAACTTAAATACCACCACATCTAAATGAAAATTAAGAATTTAAATTAAATAATAAAAGAACAAAAAAACCTAAATTAACAAATTAAATAAAAAATATTTTTCACAACTTAAATCAAGGAATTGATTCAATTGTGATTTTTTTAATAAAAGAGATAAAAATAAGTTTAACAAAATAAAAAAACAAAACTCCCCAAAATAATCCCTAAACCCTCAATTTTATCCTAAATTCTTATACTTTTTAAAATCTCCTAATTAAACATAAAACCCAATTAATAATTAAATTAAATTATGTAAAATAATTTAAATAATTAAATTGATTACCAGGGGGTGTGATTTCCCATTGACCTAGTAATGGGCCCAGGTGGGGGGGTTAATAGCATTGGGCGTAAAGCCCAATGGCCAAAAGCCCAGCGTGGGTGGTGGTTCACACCCAGAAAGTCATACAACTGACTCTCAATCTGGTGCGTTGGATTGCGTTGACTGAGGTTATGCCAGATCAAATATTACAGGCTGGATTAACATACTCCCAAGGTAAGCCAAACGGACGATTGAGATTGAGAGTCCACGAAGGGAGTACCATGATCTCTCCTCCACCGGAAGAGCCAAGGTCAATGAATCGCGCGACTAGTAAAGGGCCACGCGTCCTAGATCTAATAGCGAGGGGGAATGGTATAAAACCTCACGTCCTTCAGAAATGGTTCATTTGGAACCATTCTTTCTCTCTCTCACTCTACTCTCTCTTTTGCTCTCGCCTCTCTCTATCTTTTCTCTTCCGGCCACCACCCCAAAACCTCCGGACACCACTAGAACCACCCCCAATTCCAGATTTTTGGTTGGTATTCAACTGGAATCTTCAAAGCCACGAACCCTAAACCCCCCCCCCCCCCCCACCCACGAAGAACCCTAGACCCATTCCACCCAGAATCGTCCAATTCTTCAGGGTTCAAGATGAACCCTAAGAACCTTAACCCTACCTTCAATCCAAAACCCAGAACTCAATCCAACCCCAAGAACCCTAACTGGGTTCGAAGAACCCTAACCCTAACAAGAACCCTAACCCTACTATCAACCCAGAAATCCTTAAATCCTCAATAGGTAACAAACCAACAATCTAAAAGCTAAGTGATTTTTGTATTTACCTTCCTGGCTGTGATTCTCGTAGTAAATTGTTTATGTTTTCTCGTCTAATCCTTCTCTAATCTTCTCTCACTTTGATTTCTTTGCAGGTAAGGATGGTTGAAGGCTAAGCTCAGAAGAATTAGGGTTCGAGTTTTGAACCCTAACTTTCTACAATTTTTAGAGCTTTAGTGAAAGGGTGGGGTTTGCGCAGCTGCAAGGATTTGTCGCCTAGGGTCCCCCTTCTTCTAAATTCTTCTGCTTTTTATAGTTTAGATTTAGGTTTTTAGAAGTTTAATTTTATATTTAGATTTAGGAAAACGTTGATGTACTTTTCATTAACCTTTGATCCGATTTGATTTTTCTGTAACTTTTAGAATTGAGGTCTTAATAAAAAGATTCTTTCTATTTTGATCTGATTGTAAATGGTTTGTACAGATTTGATTGAATTGTAATTTGGGCTGAAGATTTAATGAAATTTGATTTTGTTTGATACAATCCAACTTGATTTCCCCAATCTGCGCAGTTTAGGGTTTGAGATGGTTGGGGAAGAAGGAGGCCCACTCGGGTCAACAAATTGACCGAAAAAAATAAAAAAATAAATAATAATGAAAATGATAAAAATAAATAATTATTATTAATAAAATATTTATAACCACATTAATAAACAAATAGAATAATAATCGTAAAATCATAATACTACTAACCATAGTCTTAATAGACTGAACCTAAATCAATGATGAAACCTTAAATACAAATAAATACCAACAATAAAGATAATAATATAAAAATCGTATTAATAATAATATAAACACATACTAATCATAGATAAATAAAAATAATACCATAGTCTAAAAATCACTAACCTTAATAAAACCTAATTACTAAAGACCACCCTAATTTCTTAAAAGACTTAGTCCTAATTCAAATAATTCTAAAGCACCCCTCTTAAATTATTCCTAAGTTAAATAATTCAATTAAAATTAGTTAGATTAAACAATTAATAATAATTGCCACTAACATAAATCATTCCTAATACCTTAAATCATAAAAAACCTCTAATACAAACCTATAGATATTTCTAAAGAAAAATAATTTAAACCATATCAAAAAACAAAATAACTAATGAATACTAAAATGATTAAATTTGCTAATAAACCCCAAAATGTTAATTCCCAAGACAAATACTATCTTAAAAGGTCCAAACTCAAAAATAAAATCCTTATAAAAAAACTTCAGACATGGGCCCAAAAATACTAATTGACCCATACTGGTAAGGGTTGGAGACTCCCACATCTAAACAACACCCTTGATAGCACAAGAATCCAAAAAAAGAAAAAAAAAAACAGGTCAAAATTTAGGGTGCTACAGCTGCCCCTATTTAATCGTCTTCGAATCAGAAGGATGATGTCGATGAGCCTTCCTAAGGAGGAGACGATTAAATACAAGAAGGACCCTAATTTTGACCGCAGAACCCGATAGGTGCTAAGTTGATATCCTAAAATCCCTGGTGATAAACCCTCGACGAAAAACCCGATTGACCCCTTTATCCCTGAGCGTAAGCTATAATCCTTATGCTATGTATGCATGTTAAAAGTATGTATGCTTTTATGCATGATGCATTATTTGGGCTAACGCCTATTTTATGATATGTAATGCATGTACTTACGGAAACCACATCTTTTTGTAATATCCTGACTTCCCAACCCCTGAACCCTTGACTCTTCTAACGAGCGTAATAAGTCATCTTGCTCTTGACATCTGGAGATGTATAGAGAAACTCCCATAGTGATTGAAATCTGACTGTCAATTTGTGGATCCTTGTATTTTATCTTGAGAGAAAATATGATCCTTTTTGCTATTTCCGAATCGAAGTAAAGTACCTTTTCCTTTTTTCCCCTTTTTTTTTAGCTTTTTGATTATACCCCATGTTTCAATGTATTATTATAAATAAAAATCGGCATTTTGTAATTAAGCAGAATAATTGAAAAGCAAAGAGAATTTTATTTATTGAAGAAAGGCCCATAAATAGGCAATAGTACATAAGGAAAGTAAATCCTCATAAGGAGGAAGTACTACAAAAAAGAAAAGAAATGGCAATACGAAAAACAAATTTATCTATGTCCCTATTGAATTTAAACACCAGCTAATATCCCTAAATATCCGAGGTCTTGACACTTCGCTTCTGAGAATGATGACTGGACTGATCATTCCTTTCCAAATTCCACTAGTGCTATCAGTCCTATACCTTTTGGATATCCTTAATTTTACCTGGACCATTCTATTAGAATCTTAGTCCACCAGGATGCTATACCATTTTTTTCAACTAGCCGCCCTTTAGGGTTTTCGACTTGTCGGGTATCATTTTTTTTAATCCCTAATTTTTGCCTAAGTCGCCCTTTCGGGTTTTCGACTTAGCGGGCTTTTTATCCTCTTTTTCTAGGCATAGTATTTTTTTCCTGAATCGGAATTTACCGGGCGCGGTAAATCTGCTCCATCCATAGTAGTCAACATTAAAGCTCCACCAGAGAAGGCGCTCTTTACAACATATGTTCCTTCATAGTTTGGGGCCCATTTGCCACGAGGATCTTTATAGATGGGTAGCACCTTCCTTAATACCAGGTCTCCTTCCTTAAATAGGCGAGGACGAACTTTCTTATCGAATGCCTTCTTGAGTCTCCGCTGATATATCTGACCATGACATACAGCAGCCATGCGCTTCTCCTCTATGAGGTTCAGTTGATCAAGTCTATTTTGTACCCATTCCGCTTCTTCCAGCTTGGTCTCCATTATGACCCTAAGTGAAGGAATTTCTACTTCAATAGGGAGTACCGCTTCTGTACCATATACCAAGGAAAAAGCATAGCTCCTGTTGAAGTACGAACTGAGGTTCTGTAGCCATGTAGTGCGAAAGGGAGCATTTCGTGCCAATCCATGTAGGTCTTCACCATCTTCTGAATAATTTTCTTTATGTTCTTATTGGCTGCTTCTACCGCGCCATTCATCTTCGGGCGATAAGGTGACGATTTATGGTGATCGATTTTGAAACTCTCGCATAGCTCATCCATCACCTTGTTATTTAGGTTGAGCCTATTGTCTGTGATGATCTTGTTAGGAACCCCATAGCGACAAATTATCTCTTTCTTGATGAATCGTGCAATCACTTGTCTTGTCACATTAGTGTAGGAAGCAGCTTCTACCCATTTGGTGAAGTAGTCGATAGCGACTAGAATAAACCGGTGTCTATTTGATGCTTTTGGCTTTATCATCCCTATTATGTTTATCCCCCACATAGTGAAAGGCCACGAGGCAGTTAAGACGTTCAAAGGAGTTGGCGGCACATGAATTTTATCCGCGTAGATTTGACACTTGTGGCACTTCTTGACATATTTAAAGCAGTCGGACTCCATAGTCAGCCAATAGTACCCTGCTCGGAGGATCTTCTTAGCCATAGTATGCCCATTTGCATGAGTTTTGAAGGATCCCTCGTGTATTTCTCTGATGAGCATGTCATGTTCATGTCCATCTAAACACCGGAGTAACACCATGTCATGATTCCTTTTATATAGTACCTCTCCATTAAGGAAGAACTAGGCAGCCAGTCTTCTAAGTGTTTTCTTATCCCCACTTGAGGCATTTGCAGGATATTCTTGTTTTTGGAGGAACCGTTTGATATCGTAAAACCACAGTTTATTATCTACTTCAGCCTCCACTGCTGCACAATACGAGGGTTCGTCTAGGCGATTAATCCTTATAGCCGGTGCTTCATTATACCATTTGACTTTGAACATAGATGCCAAGGTTACCAAAGCATCTGCCAGTTGATTCTCATCTCTGGGGATGTGATGGAAGGTGATCTCATCAAAGTACTTTATACTTTTCCAGACACAATCTCGATATTGAGTCAGCTTGGGATTAAGTGTTCTACACTCTCCTTTGACTTGATTGATGACGAGAGTAGAATCTCCATATACCTCTAAGATTTTGATTCCGAGGTTAATGGCTTCGCTAATCCCCAAGATGCATGCCTCATATTCCGCCATATTATTAGTACACGTGAAGCATATTCTTGCAGTGAAGGGTATGTGAAATCCCATTGGAGAAGTTATAGCAGCTCCTACTCCATGTCCTTCTGCATTTGAGGCTCCATCGAATATAAGCTTCTATCGAGATCCGGGCTCAGGCCCTTCATAAAAATCCGGGATATCATCGTCTCTTACATCCATCATCTCCTCGTCGGGGAAGTCAAATTGCATAGGTTGATAGTCATCCACTGGCTGATGAGCGAGATGATCGGCTAACACACTTCCTTTTATGGCCTTCTGGGTGACATACTGGATGTCATATTCAGTAAGTAACATCTGCCACTGAGCCACTCTCCCAGTCACTCCAGGCTTCTCAAATATATACTTGATGGGTCCATCCTTGATATTAACAAAGTAGTATGGCACACCATATATTGTCTTAATCGCCGAGAAGCCCATACAAGAGCACAACAAGTTTTCTCCAAGAGCGAGTATCTAGATTCGCAATCCGTAAATTTCTTACTCAAGTAATAAATTTCATGCTCCTTTCTCCCTGTTTCGTCTTGTTGTCCGAGTACACAACCCATCGAATTGTTAAGCACCGTCAGATACATTATAAGCGGTCTTCCAGGTACAGGTGGTACCAATATGGGTGGCTCTTGTAAATACTATTTAATTCGATCGAAGGCCTTTTGACAGTTTTCGTCCCATTCAAGGCTTTGACCTTTCCTCAATAACTTGAAGATCGGTTCACAAGTGGCAGTAAGGTGTGAGATGAATCCAGCAATATAATTCAGCCTCCCTAAGAACCCTCGTACTTCTTTTTCAGTCCTCGGAGCTGGCATTCCTTGAATGGCCTTCACTTTATCAGGATCAACCTCTATACCTCTTTGACTGACTATGAACCCCAATAATTTCCCAGATCTGACTCCAAAAGTACACTTTGTAGGATTTAACCGTAGCTTGAATTTTCTCAATCGTTCAAACAGCTTTTGCAGATTGACTATGTGTTCTTCCTCCGTTTGTGATTTAGCGATCATATCATCCACATAAACCTCTATTTCCTTGTGCATCATGTCGTGGAATAGAGTGGCCATTGCCCTTTGATAAGTTGCCCCTGCATTCTTTAATCCGAAGGGCATCACCTTGTAACAGAAGGTCCCCCAAGGGGTAATAAAGGTAGTCTTCTCCATATCGAATGAAGCCATCTTGATCTGATTATATTCGAAAAACCCATCCATAAATGAGAATACCGAAAATTGAGCTGTGTTATCCACCAATACATCAATGTGAGGTAATGGGAAATCGTCTTTAGGACTTGCTCTATTGAGATCTCGGTAGTCTACACACATTCTGACCTTCCCATCCTTCTTTGGTACAGGTACAATATTGGCTACCCATTCTGGATATTTTACTGCGGCTAAGAACCCTGCTTCGAACTGCATTTTAACCTCTTCCTTGATTTTGAGAGTCATATCCAATCTAGTTCGCCTTAACTTTTGCTTGACCGGCGGACATTCGGGTTTAAGCAGTAACTTATGTTCGGCAATGTCTGTGTCCAAATCGGGCATATCTTGGTAGGACCAAGCAAACACATCCACATATTCACGTAGCAACTTGATCAACTTCTCCTTTACATCCTCGTCCAAAGAAGCACCAACTTTGACTTCCTTTTTATCCTCTTCAGTCCCCAGATTGATCACATCCACTGGTTCCTGATGAGGTTGTATCACCTTATCCTCTTGCTTTAACATTCTGGCCAGCTCTTCAGGAAGTTCACCATCGTCCTCATCACCCTCTTCCGCTTGGTTAATCGGGAACTCGAAGTTGTAAGGAATTATAGCGGTGTCGTTTTCAATAGGTTCATTTTTAAATCTGCATGAGGGAGACTTCTATGGTTATTATTTTTTTAGATGGTGCAAATGAAAGTATTGAAAAGAAAGTGTATTGCCATTTTGAAAAGAATAACTGAGAAAGAAAAAAAAAGATCTTGATTGAAAACAAAATGCGATTTTATTATTAAATAATTCAAAGAAACAAAGGTGGCCCTACAAAGCTTGTCCATTTGCCTTGGGCATGGCAAATGACTTATTGTTTTTTATTTTTAGAAAAGTAAATTACTTTGAAATAGAAATCATCTCAGGAATCTTGATTGCTCTCCAATTGTTGAGAACTGTGCCTGGTGAGCAATGGTGCACCCAATATGGTATCCCTCTATTTTCCTCTTCAATTGCAGTCACTTGATCTTCGTCTCTGAATCTGACACTAAGGAAAGTTTCTTCGAGAGGAGGAAATGTCATTTGTCGAGACTTCTGTACCTCTTTATTAGCTGGTTTGTAACCCAGCCCGAATTAATCCTTCTTTTCATGTATCTCTATCACCTTGCCCCAACCCCTAGTATCCCCATTCTGAATCAAGTCTGTGATCCTTTTCGGCCTTTCCTCCTGTCTAACGACTTGCTTACGACTGACCGTCGCAACCTCCAAAGCTTGGAACGGTATTTCAAATATTTCTCCATCCACTTCTATGTATCTGAATGATGAGAGGTGGCTGACGAACATGTCTTCCTCCCCATCAACGATTATCAAATTGTCCCTAGATATGAACTTCAACTTCTGATGAAGTGTGGAAGTAACTGCACCCGCGGCATGAATCCATGGTCGTCCTAGAAGACAAGTGTAGGAGGGATTAATGTCCATGACTTGGAAAGTGATCATGAAGGTATGTGATCCCACCACTGTAGGTATGTCCACTTCCCCAATTACCATTCTTTTTGAACCGTCGAACTCCCTGACAATCAGGGAACTGGTCTTCATAAAGGTCCTTACAGATGTTAATTTCATAAGGGTATCCTTAGGCATGACATTTAGAGCAGACCTTGTATCTACCAGCACTCTTGAAAGAATAGTGTCCTGACACTTGACTGATATGTGTAAGGCTTTGTTATGTGCTTGCCCCTCGGAAGGTAATTCCTCACTACTGAAACCCAGGCAGGTGTTGGCGGCAATATTGGAGACTACCTCGTCGAATTGAATTACTGATATGTCTTTAGTGACATGGGCTTCATTTAGGACCTTTAGCAGGGATTCCCTATGTGCCTCCGAGCATAACAACAAGGATAGAATAGAGATCTTGGATGGTGTTTGATTTAGTTGGTCCACCACCCTATAATCACTTTTCTTTATGATTCTTAAAAATTCCTCGACATCTTCTTGAGATATGCCCTTCTTGGACGGCCCCTCGCCTGTACTTGTGGTCTCTTTCCTTTTTGAGCTTTCGGGGATATCCTTCTTGGGTTGTTCTAAAGGGTATACCCTTCCACTACGTGTCATTCCTCCAATACCAGCTATGTTAGTAACTGCTGGTGACGACACTATAGTCTTTCCTCCCACTGACGCAGTGACGTCATATTTCCAAGGTACAGTCTTGGAGCTTTCATAGGGAAATGGCGTTGGTACATGGAACGTGATAGGACCTTCTGACGCTGCAGGCACCGGAGCTTTGACTGGCGTAGGAACAGGTATCTGAATTGGTGTTCGTGCAGGCACCGGAATTGTTATCTGAATAGGATCATGTGTAGGCCTTGCAACTGGTATTTGGATGGGCGCATGTGCCTGTCTGGGAACTTGTATTTGAATAGGCACTTGTGTAGGCCTTGGAACTGGTATTTGAATGGGAGTCGTGACTCCTCTTTTCTGGTATGGAACCTCAAAAGGTGCCTGCCCCTGGGAGTCTAAGGCAGCTATCTCATTCATATTCCTTAAGCACCCAATCTGTATTATCCCTTGGTCCATTAGTTGTTGGAGAACCTCCTTCATCTTCTTATAGCTATTGGGATCAATCGCGCAATTCTCACAGTAACCGTGCAGCCTTTCAAACTCCTCGTACCCAATTAATGTTTCCCTCACTTTCGTCATAGGGGTCTTTACTTGCTCCACCCCTCTAATTATGACGTCCTCTCCTAGTCCCTCAACGGAGTTAACACTTGGTCCAGCGTGCCCTGGGAACGGGTTATCTCCTACATTTGGAGTGTCATAACTGAAGTTAATAACCTTCTGATCCAGCAAATCTTGCACCCGAAATTTGAGAGCCAAACATTTTTCAGTCGTGTGTCCTGGCGATCCAGCATGGTAATCACATCTAGCATTAGCGTCATACCCTCGAGGAGTAGGTATAGGAGGGGGCCCTAACGGCTTGATTTCTACCAATCCCTTTTGGATTAACATTGGCAGGATTTGAGTATATGTAGTGGGTATAGGGTCAAAGTCCTTCCATGGCCTCCTTTGTTCCCTTCGGGGATGCTTCTATTGTTGCTAATTTTGAGGGGGTGGGGCCCTTGGCTGTTGGATCTGAAGTGTAGGAGAAGCTTGGCCAGAGGCCGTGGCTGCCACGTAATGGTTATAGGGCACTTGAGTATACCTATCAGCAAAAATGGTATTGGCCTCCTTCTTCGAATGGTTTCCGGAGTACCTTTTGTCGTTATGTTGATTGGAAGACAGTGTTCCAATCTTTCCACTTTTTAATCCATTCTTGATCCTTTCCCCAATGATAACCAAATCCGCAAATCCTGTTGAGACTGATCCAATCATCTTTTCATAGTATAATCCTTGCAGAGTTCCCATGAATGTATCTACTAGCTCGTTTTCCCGCAATAGAGGTTGCACACGAGATGCTAGCTCCCTCCATCTTTGGGCATACTCCTTAAAAGATTCATCCCTTTTCTGAGACATGTTTTGTAATTGCATGCGATTTGGGGCCATGTCTACATTATATTGGTATTGCCTTATGAAGGCACTTGCCAAATCATCCCAGTTCTTGATGTAGGTCCTTTCCAGCTGCATGTACCAGTCCAAGGATGCCCCACTAAGGCTGTCTTGGAAAACATGCATCATCAGCTTTTCGTTCTTAGCGTGTGCCCCCATCTTTTGGGAAAACATCCGAATGTGGCTTTTGGGACAACTAACCCCTTTGTACATCTCGAAGATAGGCGCCTTAAACTTAGGAGGCACGACCACGTCGGGTACCAAACACATTTCCAAGGCATCAATCCCAAAGATCTTGGATCCTTCCACAGCCCTTAACCGTTCCTCAATTATCTTATACTTTTCATCCTCCTTTCTTCCTTCCACAGCAGCTGGTTTGGTTTCACGAACTACTTGCCTTGAGTCTTCTTCTCCATATTGGAGGTGCCAGTCATTAGAGACCTCACGAGTGACAGGTATCTGTATGGGTCGTGATTCTCCATTGTGCTCGGGTGGAGGAACAGACCCTACAGGAGGTTGAGTGTTAGTCTTCCCTTTACTAGCCTCTAAAGCCTCACGCTCCAAGTCAGCCACAAATCCCAAAAGAGGATTGCTATCTTCATATTAGGGAGGAGGGGTAGGAGCATTCCTATGGTTACTAGCCTCGGTGTCTCTTGCTATCATATTCTGAATTGCTCGAGTCAGCTGATCGATCTTGTCCTTCATTTCCTCCACGTTTCCCTTGACAACATCCACATCTCCTTTCAGAGGAGCGTGGTTCAGCTCCATTTGTTCCATAGATTTCTTCTGGTAAGCACGGGTGTTGGGTCGAGAAGTCAGATTGTTGCGAAGATTCTGAGAGAAGATATCAAAAGGTGATTTCCATTTGATGTTTTTTTTTTTTTGAATTATGATATGCATGCATGAATGTATGAGTATGCAAAAATTGTTTTTATTTCAGGAATCTTAAACTTTTCATTTATTAAGATTAAAGCCAAGGATAATGGAAAGCAAATACTTTAATTAAAGGAAAGAAAGTGCTAGGGTCGAAGCCCCATTTATTACATAAGGAGAACCAAACTAGGGATAAACCCTTAAATTATTCGTAACAAAAAGCAAACGTAAGAAGTCATTACATAGAAAAGCTAAATCCTCCTCCTAATCCTAGCCCTAAAATCCTCTACCATCTCACGACAAAGTGTAAGGAAATCAGTAATCTCTTTGACCGGCTTGAAGATATCAGCCATGTACTCAGCCTCCTTTAAACTTTGACGGATCTCGTGGATGAGATCGTTGGTCAGTAAGACCAACTTCAGATACCTTTCTCGATAATATGCCTCGTCCTCTCGTAACTTTGCCATGATCTCTAAATCCTCTCTAGTAGTTTGCTCTAGCTGTTGGTTATGTTCTTCAACATAAATAGCCCATTCCCTTAGATCTTCGTAAGAATCCTGAAGCTCCCCATATAACCTTCTAAGTTCCTGGTTCTCCTCTTGAGTTTCTAACCATCCTTCTAGCCGTAGGGCAAGAAGTTCTTCGACTGATCTCAATTGCACAGTTGCATCTAGGGCTTGCCTTTTGCTCTTGAGAAAAGCACTAGATAAGCTCTGGACTTCAGCTTCAAGGTGGTGGATACGCCTGTCATATCCCTCTTTGAATTCTCTTTTCGTTGACGTCATCCAAATGTCTCTCCACTCGTCCCTTTGACGCCAGGCTCTATCTAGTTGCTCTTTGTGGTCTTTGAGGCGTGAACTCACAACTTGAAGGTCGGCATAAGCTTGTTCCTTCTTCTCTTCCTCCATCTGAGCTATCCCCTTATTGATCTTTGATTGCTCCATAACTTCATCGAGACTCCTCCTTAACTGACTACTCTCTCTAGTGGCTTGGTAATATTTGCCTTCCCACTCTTCTTTTTCTTTTTGTAATTGTGCAATAGTCTCTTTGAGTCTCTCGATTTCCTCCATGGAGATTGCGGCAGGTGGGGGAACCCTTGGATTAACAGGATGATCCAGAGTAAAGGGCAGCTTTACTATCCCTACTCTTTCTTCCATCCATTGCAGATATGGGACTCTTGACTCTTCTCTTGGTCTTTTCAAACTACTCTTCCCTTTTATATTTTGTCTCCAAGCTTGAGCAATTTTTAAGACGTCGGGATGATCTTCATTCACACCTTGCAAGATGAAACCTTTTAGCAACCTATCCTCTGGCTTATAGGCCAAGGGATGCCCTAGCTGCCTCATTGCCAAAATAGGGTTATAACTTATGCACCCTCTTGAACCAGTCAAGGGTACATTTGGAAAGTCTCCACAACTTAAGATCACATCATCTCTTTGGAGTATTTGAGGGAACCATAGGATGTCATTACCAACGAGGGATACCAGATATTGGGACCAATCATTAGCTTTCATTTGTCTCATATCCCTTATGTCCCTCACTAGATGGGAGCATAACCACTTGTACAGTAATTGGGGGCAACATAGCATAGCCCCTCCCTTCTTCTCAAATTTGCAATGAAGAGTAAAGTATATATCTGCAAGGAGAGCCATTGATGAGTCTTCTTCTCTAAGAGTCACAGCCAGAAATAGATTGACAGCGGCGATATCTACGAAGTTTGGAACACTTGGGAATAGGACCAACCCAAAGATAAGTAATACCATGATGGCGTCTTGGGCTACCCAATTTTTGCGAGCCGCGAAGTTACTAGCTTTATTTTCTAAGAACCATTTAGGAAACCATTCGAAGCCATCTTTAGTTTTCAGATGAGCTTGTAAGTCTTCTTCTCGAATATAAAGACAGCTTGCCATTTATTTCAATGAAGGACTATACCCCAATGCTTTGAATGGACCTTTATTGCTTTTAGGGAGGTCAAGTATCCTTCGAACCTCTTCCAGGGTGGGAGCTATTTAGAAGTCCTTGAATTGGAAGCACCTTAACTCAGGATCATAAAATTGGGCCAAGGCAGTTAGGCCCTCCTCTTGCATAGGAATGAGAATAAGATCCAGTATATCTCCATACCTACGAATTATAGGCTTCCTTCTTTCCTTAGGTAACTCAGCAGCATAAGTCTTTAAGCCCTTTATGTCTGATGTCCTTACTTTAATTGGGAGAGTTTTTTTTTTCCAAATTCCATTGTCCTTTAATTTAATCCCTTTTTATTGAATAATTTTAAGATTCCTGTGAATGCAAAAAAGAAAATATGAGGATGATAAATGCAAATGATATCTTGATTAGGGTAAAGGTAATGTGTAAGCATGCCCTTAGTAAGGCGGGCCTCCCTAGAACAAGCTGGATCTAAGTTAAGACTACCCAATCCCCTCACATGTAGGTTATACAAATTTGGACGGCATAACGACCCCAAAATGTTCAGACTATACCCTTGTTTTACCATGAGAAGGAGCAAGCCTTCCAACGGTAATCCTTCGGGATAAGTCTCATTTGGGGTAGGAGCCTAGTAACAACCCTTGAGGGTTGAATACATAGGGTCTCCCTAGATTGGTGTGGGGTAGGTTAAAGGTTCTCAGAGTCACGGACCACATCCAAATCATTCCACTACGTCAGGGGCTAGCCCTTTCGTGAGGACGACTTTGGAAGGATCTACTCTGAGTGTGGCATCAATGCATTATTGGGGATGTCGCATTCCCCCAAAAACATTTTCGTTCCACTTTATGTTCTAGGATTATCCTCCAAGCTTTGGGTTTTAGCTTCACTCCTTTTTTTTTTGCCCCAATCCCTTGTATAATGACAAAATAAAAAACAAAGGGTTAAATAAATAAATAAATAAATATGAAATAAAAAAAATACATAACAATAAAATAAAAACAAAATAAAACATCCAAGACAAACAAATCCCTAAATCCTAAGGCTAGGAAGGACTCTCTCTAGGAAGGAATCCCCATCAGAGTCGCCAGCTGTCGCGGCCGGCAAAAATATTCGAGTCGCCATCATATTTTTTTAAGGAAAATAATGGTAAACCTAAAAAGTCCTAATCCTAAAGGTAGAGATTCCTAAGGTTCGGGAGTCGGTTAAGTGAGGGGAAGGTGTTAGGCACCCCTCACTTCCATTGTACTCAATGGGATCCACCTTTGAATTTAGGGTATATTTGTTTGTCTAAGTTATAAGAAAACCTAAGTTTTTTATTAATTATACTCACTAGGGTTGGTTTGCAACCCTATGCCTACGTACCCTCAATTTGAAGGATCAGAGTAACCGTAGTTCACCTCCCCTATTCCTACCCCCTAATCCTATTCTCATTCCTAATCTTAAACCCAATCCACTATTTATACTCTTGGATAAAGAGTTATATCCCTTAAATCTAGTGTTTATACTCCTAGATGAGGAGTTCTATCCCTTAAATCCCTATCCATTATTTAGACTCTCGGAGGAAGAGTCTTATCCCTTAATCCCTTTATTTATACTCTCGGATATCAAGAGTGTTATCCCTTATCTCATCCTTTATTTAGGCTCTCGGACCAAGAGCTTTATCCCTTTATTCAAATCCTTTGAAAAAGAAAAAACAAATCCCTTAAACAACCTTTTAAAAACCAATTTCTAAATACTAAAAAGGGTCAAATAATTCATTATGACAAAAGCAAAATTAATCCAAAATAATGCCCGAATTCCAAATAGTTCCTAAAAACAATATTTATATTCCAAGAATAATTTTTTTTTATCACAATCCCATATTTATCTTTTAAAAAAAAACAATTTTACTAAAAAAAACAAATCCTTTATAAAATTTTATAGACATAAGTTATAAAAAACTTAAATACCACCACATCTAAATGAAAATTAAGAATTTAAATTAAATAATAAAAGAACAAAAAAACCTAAATTAACAAATTAAATAAAAAATATTTTTCACAACTTAAATCAATGAATTGATTCAATTGTGATTTTTTAATAAAAGAGATAAAAATAAGTTTAACAAAATAAAAAAAAAACAAAAATCCCCAAAATAATCCCTAAACCCTCTATTTTATCCTAAATTCTTATATTTTTTAAAATCTCCTAATTAAACATAAAACCCAATTAATAATTAAATTAAATTATGTAAAATAATTTAAATAATTAAATTGATTACCAGGGGGGTGTGATTTCCCATTGACCTAGTAATGGGCCCAGGTGGGGGTGTTAATAGCATTGGGCGTAAAGCCCAATGGCCAAAAGCCCAGCGTGGGTGGTGGCACACCCAGAGAGTCATACAACTGACTCTCAATCTGGTGCGTTGGATTGCGTTGACTGAGGTTATGCCAGATCAAATATTACACGCTGGATTAACATACTCCCAAGTTAAGCCAAACGGACGATTGAGATTGAGAGTCCACGAAGGGAGTACCATGATCTCTCCTCCACCGGAAGAGCCAAGGTCAATGAATCACGCGGCCAGTAGAGGGCCACGCGTCCTAGATCTAATAGCGAGGGGGAATGGTATAAAACCTCACGTCCTTCAGAAATGGTTCATTTGGAACCATTCTTTCTCTCTCTTCTCTTCTCTCTCTCACTCTACTCTCTCTTTTGTTCTCGCCTCTCTCTATCTTTTCTCTTCCGGCCACCACCCCAAAACCTCTGGCCACCACTAGAACCACCCCCAATTCCAGATTTCTGGTTGGTATTCAACCGAAATCTTCAAAGCCACGAACCCTAACCCCCCCCCCCCCCCCCACGAAGAACCCTAGACCCATTCCACCCAGAATCGTCCAATTCTTCAGGGTTCAAGATGAACCCTAAGAACCTTAGGGTTCTTGGGAAGAACCCTTACCCTACCTTCAATCCAAAACCCAGAACTCAATCCAACCCCAAGAACCCTAACTGGGTTCGAAGAACCCTAACCCCCAAACCTGAAGAACCCTAACCCTAACAAGAACCCTAACCCTACTATCAACCCAGAAATCCTTAAATCCTCAATAGATAACAAACCAACAATCTAAAAGCTAAGTGATTTTTGCATTTACCTTCCTGGCCGTGATTCTCGTAGTAAATTGTTTATTTTTTCTCGTCTAATCCTTCTCTAATCTTCTCTCACTTTGATTTCTTTGCAGGTAAGGATGGTTGAAGGCTAAGCTCAGAAGAATTAGGGTTCGAGTTTTGAACCCTAACTTTCTACAATTTTTAGAGCTTTAGTGAAAGGGTGGGGTTTGCGCAGCTGCAAGGATTTGTCGCCTAGGGTCCCCCTTCTTCTAAATTCTTCTACTTTTTATAGTTTAGATTTAGGTTTTTAGAAGTTTAATTTTAGATTTAGATTTAGGAAAATGTTGATGTACTTTTCATTAACCTTTGATCCGATTTGATTTTTCTGTAACTTTTAGAATTGAGGTCTTTATAAAAAGATTCTTTCTATTTTGATCTGATTGTAAATGGTTTGTATAGATTTGATTGAATTGTAATTTGGGCTGAAGATTTAATGAAATTTGATTTTGTTTGATATGATCCGACTTGATTTCCCCAATCTGCGCAGTTTAGGGTTTGAGATGGTTGGGGAAGAAGGAGGCCCACTCGGGTCAACAAATTGACCGAAAAAAATAAAAAAATAAATAATAATGAAAATGATAAAAATAAATAATAATTATTAATAAAATATTTATAACCACATTAATAAACAAATAGAATAATAATCGTAAAATCATAATACTACTAACCATAGTCTTAATATACTGAACCTAAATCAATGATGAAACCTTAAATATAAATAAATACCAACAATAAAGATAATAATATAAAAATCGTATTAATAATAATCTAAACACATATTAATCATAGATAAATAAAAATAATACCATAGTCTAAAAATCACTAACCTTAATAAAACCTAATTAATAAAGACCACCCTAATTTCTTAAAAGACTTAGTCCTAATTCAAATAATTCTAAAGCACCCCTCATAAATTATTCCTAAGTTAAATAATTCAATTAAAATTAGTTAGATTAAATAATTAATAATAATTGCCACTAACATAAATAATTCCTAATACCTAAAATCATAAAAAACCTCTAATACAAACCTATAGATATTTCTAAAGAAAAATAATTTAAACCATATCAAAAAACAAAATAACTAATAAACACTAAAATGATTAAATTTGCTAATAAACCCCAAAATGTTAATTCCCAAGACAAATACTATCTTAAAATGTCCAAACTCAAAAATAAAATCCTTATAAAAAAACTTCAAACATGGGCCCAAAAATACTAATGGGCCCATACTGGTAAGGGTTGGAGACTCCAACATCTAAACAACACCCCTGATAGCACAAGAATCCAAAAAAAGAAAAAAAAACTGGTCAAAATTTAGGGTACTACAACAGGTTATTCACAAAGAATAGATCAAGCCAGGAAAGTTCGAGAATTTGGAAGAAACTCAAGAGATGCCATTCACGGAGAAAAGATCATCTCTGGAAAGTAGAGTTTCTTTGACAACTTCTACGAGTGACAGTCTATGAAAGGGTTCATCGAGAATGCTGCCTTTCATATCTCCATATTGTTTAACCCCAAGAGGAGGGAAGACTGTGTCTGGTAATCCTATGGGGATCTAGTTTTGACTATTTAAGAGTGATCAACGGGCTTAATGCTAGACGTAGTTGTCGGGTAAACTCTAAATATCTATATTATTATTACACAGTTGATATGAGTTTATGAAAGAAGACATACAGCGAAACAGCCCCACAATACAGTTATATGTATATGAAAGCGGTAAATGAAAGCATATAAATACTTACTCGGTTGTAGAGCTTTCATGCTGTTTGGTTAGTTGTTCAACAAAGAAAGATTGAAAACAACAGTATATTTCAAAATCAAAGGAGAAAGTACTTTGAAAAAGAAAGATTTGGGGCTTACATCTCAAGGAGAGGCCCAGGGTTTTATCAGTGAGCGCACTGTTAAATTTGTACAGAGGGACTTATACGAGTGACTGAGGCCCAAAAATTATTTTCTGTACAAAGGGATGGGTCTTACACTCTCTCAAGAGGCCCAAAAAGTCTTAAAGAAAAGAAATGGGTCTTACTACTCGAGGGTAGGCCCAAGATTTGTTTTTCAACGGATGATGATCGCGTCGAACTTTTTTGAAATAAAACGGGACTTATACCATAAGTGAGGCCCAAAATAGGTTGTATTTACAAAGGGTTGGGTCTTACACTCTATTAGAGGCCCAAAAGAAAAAGAGTAGGGCTTATAACATGAGGGTAGGCCCAGATGATTTTTCGTTTTAAAATGGCGATCGCGCCGAGATTTTTGAAAACGCAGTGGGTCTTATACAATGTATTGAGGCCCAAAATGGTTTGGTTTTCAAAGGGGGTTGGGTCTTACACTCTAATAGAGGCCCAAAAGTTTTGAATGGGTCTTATAGCTCGAGGAGAGGCCCAGATGATTTGTTTTTAAATGGGCGACAATCGCGTCGTTCACTTGTACAGAGGGACTTATACAATAAGTGAGGCCCAATATTGTTTGTACAAGGGGGTTGGGTCTTACACTCTCTCAAGAGGCCCAAAAATTTTGAAAATGATTTATGAGGGTTGAATTAATCCAAAACCCTAATTTGTTTTCAAAATGTATTTTAATTGAATAAAAATTCAATTAAAATGTTCAAAATTGTTTAACATATGGAAAACAAATTGTGATCTTGGATTAATGCTTCAAAAATTAAGTATTGACCTCTAGGTCGTGACAACAAGAGCAAATTGATTTCTAAGTTAGAGGTGTTACAGATGAGTTGTGATGATCTGAACAGCTTCCCTACACCCTATGGAGTGTGTTTGAATGCTTGGACTTGATGGAAATTGGTTGGATCACTTCATGGCATCTCAACTGCACTTTGGTTAAAACCTTGAGCAATTGACTGGTGATTCTGAGAAATCAGTGTTCCAGATGTTGTTTAAGTGTTTGATCAGCTCACATATGATGTATATGAGGTGTGTGTGTGATTGGTTTGAGTGGAATTGCTCTCTAATGAAAAACCCGATAGTGACTTGCTAAGAAAGACATTTTTGAGAGTGAGAAGTGGATTTTGAGAAAGGCAAGTGTTGTAGGCCTTTGGTGTACTTAAGCTGATCACAATTGAGCTCTATTTATAGTAGAGCAAGTTTGTTTTGCAAGGAATATTGAATGGTAACTGCTGAGTAGGTTTGGCCAATGTTGGCAAATGAAAATCCAAGTCTCCTCTAGCCATTGACTAGAGGTTAGGGCACAGGCTGATGGTCCCCTTGGTCTTGGATAAGTCTTGACTGAATTCAGTTGAGAATGGCTCAGTCCATGCCACCTTGATGCTTCCATTGAATTCTCCAATCTAAAATTGGAGTCTTGTCCCTATTTTGGGCAATTCTAGGTTTAGCATGCTATTTCTTGTTCCAAGGACTTTGGAGGCTTGGCTCAGTGATTGTCCCCTTTAGATTCAATCCTCAGATGTGTCCAAGGTGATGACAAGGCTTGGAATTGGATGATTTTGGGAAATCGAGCAAAAGTGCAAAAATCTGCCTTGCCTTGGCAGATTTCAGCAAGGCAACTTGCCAATGTCATATCTCATGGCTCAAGTTGAATTTGGTGATGTTCTTGGCCATTTTGGAAAGCCCTTACATGATACAACAACTGTTTGATCATATTTGGTTTTGATACTTTTTGGATCCAAGTGAAAAATGCCCCTACATTTGGAAAAAAAGCAAGGCAAAATCTGACTTAGTGAAATTTTCACTAAGTGTTGGAACAAAGTGACTTTTCTTGATTTTGATCACTCCATAACTCAAAATCCATGAGGAATTTGGACATAGGTCAGTATGAAGCTTTTGTAAAGGGCAATGAGATCTACAAATCAAGCCTTGGATGGAAAAAAAAGGCTTTGTGGTTTAGGAGTTATGATCCTCCAAAGTTGGTACCTTTGTCACTTTTTTTCATAACTTAGAAAATTTTTCTAAGTTTTTATGGTTACCCCTTTTACAAGTTATCCCATTTTCTTTGATTTTTCTTGATGAATGATGATTCAAATCATACATAAACATCATTTTAGGGTTAAAAATCCATCTTTGTGAAAAATCTCAAAAAGTCAAAGTTGACTTTTGTGCACAGTTGACTTTTTATCCAATGAATTCCAAACTGTGCAATTCTTCAGGAAATCATGTCCTTGACCTAAATCAAACTTGATGGACATGTTCTATGGGTGGTATAGAGGATATTGAAACATGTACTAGGGCTTGGGAGCATGTCCTGGTCAAAAGTCAAAGTTACAGTTGACTTTTCCCGCGAAACCCTAATTGTGGTTCAGATGAAATTGAAGCTTGTTGCTCAAGCTTCTTGGATCAATCCATGGTTCCAAATGGATCAATATGACATGTTATAGATCCTCAAATCTTCTCTTGAGGTCTTGGTTCATAATTGGTCCCGAAAGTCAACTTAGGGGTGAATTAGGTCAAGAAACCCTAATTCCTGATTTTTGATGAATGCATCCCCTGAGGCAAAATTGACTTGATGATTGGGTTCATGAGGTTCCATGGAGTATATTAGGTTATGTTTTGGATCTTTGGCTCATGCCCAGAGGAAATTTTCCATCTGGAGGCCCTGGTAGATCAAAACCCTAATTTGGTGACACTGGCGATCTTGAGGCTTGATCCACCTAGAAGGGAGCATCCTTGTGCTTAATCCTTGAAGTGGGAGTCCTTTTTTATCCTTTGTGTATGTTTGAGGGTGTATACAAGTTGAAGATCATGTCATTCCTTGATTGATCCTTTGTCTAAAAGCTCTGAGAGGGCTTGAAACCCTAATTTTGATAGTAGTGAATACTCACCCATCTTTGGGGAAACTGATGAGGCATAATGACACACCCATATTGTGATGATGATTTGCACAGTAATGGGAAATCTTAGTGGTCAAAATTTGGGGTATGACAGGCTTTAGCTTGAGATGCAAGTTAACCTAAATATATAAATAAGGAGGAACCTGTTAGAACAAGATTTGGTTCTGCTGGTTATCTCTATGTTTTGATAATAACAAGGTAGTATTTGTGTGAAAAAAATTTTGGTACTCTTAACGGTTTGTTATTCTGAAGTTTTAACAAACAGGTTCTGACTCTGATAGAGACCATATGTAACATCATTCTGGTGTGACAAAAGTCGCTTATGCGCCAAAGAAGCAAGTCTTCTTCTGTACCTACTCACATTCAGAAAGATTCTAAGAAGACAATATGTTGATGCTGCAATGCTCTCTTGGATTATGCCTCTGAGCGTGGCTCTGATGATTTACTTTTGAAGGCTTTCTAGCTTCTGAAGTTGTTCTCTTCTAAAGACTAAGTGCTAAAGACTCTGAAGACAAGGTTCTGCTGAACAAAGTTCTGAAGACTCTGAAGACTTAAGTTTCTGAAGACTAAGTGCTAAAGACTCTGAAGACAAGGTTCTGCTGAACAAAGTTCTGAAGACTCTGAAGACTTAAGTTTCTGAAGACTAAGGGTTCTGAAGACTAAGTGCTAAAGATTCTGAAGACAAGGTTCTGGTGAACAAGTTCTGAAGACTCTGAAGGCATAAGACTCTGAAGACCCAGTGATCAACTCTTCTACTCATGCTTCAAACATCTCTATCCAGAAGCCTTTGATGTACAGAAGATAAGATCAAAAGTTTATGAGGGAAATAGTACATAGTACATATCAAAACATTCCGTTCCACTACCCTAATTTTGTGGTGAAAAGGACGACTTTTGTGTATGATTTTCATCCCTACGTAACGACATTATTTCAAGTCGTCAGCTCACCCAAGGATATTCCTGATCTGCCCTCCAACGGATCTTTTACTAGCTATATAAGGACTTGATAACTTGAAGAAAATTGTGAAGAACTATAACGCAACAACGCAAGAACACAACAACGAAAAATTCATACTGTGTGCAAATTTTCTTTAAGTTTTTAAGATATTCATTGTGTTTATATCTGCTTGAATAGAAGCATTTCATTGTAAACATTTATCTTTCACAAACTGTTGTTTGTTATTCCTTAAAGGACCAGTTAGGTCAGAATCCTTAAGAAGACTTAGACAGTTAGTCTTTGTGGTTGTTAGTCACCAGTGGTTGCTAGTGCAGATTGTAATCAGTTGATTATATTGGATTAAGTCCTTGGGTATAAGGCAAAATCACCTTGGTGGGTGGACTGGAGTAGCTTGATAGTTTTCAAGTGAACCAGGATATATCATGTGTCTTTCTCTCTTGTTTAGTTTCTTTGTGATTTCTGTTTGAGTTTCAAAAAGGCTTTCATTTTTAAAAACTCAATTCAAACCCCCTATTTCTTGTGTTTTTCTCACACCTTCAATTGGTATCAGAGCTCCGGTTCTGATTGTGATAAAAGTTTTATCAACACTTCACCGTGTTCATTACCGATCCAGTATTTGTGTGAGACATCATGGCTGCCGCTAATCCTATTCCAGAAGAGAAAGATCACTACAGTGCCAAACCACCAATCTTTGATGGTGAAAAGTTTTACTACTGGAAAGATGGAATTGAAAGTTTCTTTCTTGGCTACGACGTAGATCTTTGGGATCTTGTAGTTGATGGCTACACTCACCCAGTTGATGTTGTAGGAGTAAAAGTGTTAAGAAGTGCTATGACTAATCAACAAAAGAAATATTACAAGAATCATCACAAGGCAAGAACTATACTACTAAATGTAATTTCTTATACTGAGTATGAGAAAATAACAGATAGAGAAACTGCCAAGTCCATTTTTTATTCACTACAAATGTCTTATGAAGGAAATGCTCAAGTAAAGGAGACAAAAGGTCTTGCCCTAATCCAGAAATATGAAGCTTTCAAGATGGATGATGATGAATCTGTAGAAACTATGTTTTCAAGATTTCAAATGCTAGTAGCAGGACTCAGAGTGCTAACAAAGGATATTCAACTGCTGATCATATCAAGAAGATTATCAGAAGTCTTTCCAAGAAATAGAGACCTATGGTAACTGCTCTAAAGCTATCTAAAGATTTGAACAGTTTAAGTCTTGAAGAACTTATTAGTTCTTTAAGAAGTCATGAGATAGAGCTGGAGGAAGATGAACCTCAGAAGAAGAGTAAGTCAGTTGCTCTTAAGTCTAAACCTGAAAAGGCAAAGGCTTATCAAACTGAGGAAGAATCAGAAGATTCTGATGAAGACTCAGAAGATGAGTTATCACTTATCTCCAGAAGGATCAACAAACTATGGAAATATAGGCAAGGAAAGTTCAGAGGATCAAGAAGGAACAATGGTCGTTCTGACTCAACATCTGGACAAAAGAGGCAAAGTTCTGGAAAAGAAGTCATCTACTTTGAGTGTAATGAGCCAGGTCATTATAAGAATGAGTGTCCAAAGCTTAAGAAAGACAAGAAGCCTAAGAAGAACTTCACCAAAGTCAAGAAGAGACTCATGGCAACTTGGGATGACTCTGATTTTGAAGAAGAAGATTCTGATGAAGAACAGGCAAATGTTGCATTAGTGGCAACAACAATTAACGCTGAAGTCTCTGGAGAACCAGAAGGCAAAATGCTATCAGAACCAGAATCAGATTCAGACTCCGACTCAGAGGTATTTTCTAAACTCTCTCGTTGTGAATTAAAGTCACATCTTTCAGAAATGCTGGAAAGATATCAGAGTCTTCAAAGTAAATACAAGGACCTTAAACAAATCCATGTAATTACTTCTGAAGCTAGAGATAAGCTTGAACAAAATAATTCTTCTCTGAATGAAAATATTCTTTCTTTAAAAAATATTAATTGTGCTTTGAAAAGCAAAATTTCTAAATTAGAAGAAGAATTAGTCTCTAATATCTCTGATACTAATTGTGTCAACAAGTATGATAGAGCATTCCAGCACTTTCTGGCTAAAAGCATAGATAGAAGCAAAATGGCTTCCATGATCTATGGAGTTAGCATAAATGGCAAGAAAGATTTGGGGTGTATAGAAACATCTAAAATTGACGAAAGTCAGCCTGTAAAACCAAAACCTCTCTATGATCATTTCGTGCCTTCTGGCACTAAGCTTGATTGTTCTGAGCTTGTACAAGCACCTTCACAGACACAGAAATCTTATCTTAAACTAAAGTATCATGCATAAATTCCACTTGATTATCCTGTTGCACAGAAACCCAAAGTTGTGAAAAACTCTGGGAAAACTAACAAAAGAGGACCCAGAAAGTGGGTACCTAAGGATGAGATAATCTATGTTGCATATATCTTTAGCAGC
The DNA here is from genome assembly GCA_022829125.1 of Lathyrus tuberosus. NCBI lineage: Eukaryota > Viridiplantae > Streptophyta > Magnoliopsida > Fabales > Fabaceae > Lathyrus > Lathyrus tuberosus. Next base: position 2,975,235 of record JALAZF010000153.1, read on the forward strand.
TCAGTTGAAACACCAATCATGGTACCTGGACAGTGGTTGCTCACAACACATGATGGGAAGAAGGCATATGTTCCAAAGTTTGGAACTTAAGCCTGGAGGTTTCGTTGGTTTCGGAGGAAACCAAAAGGGTAAAATCATTGGCTCTGGAACTATTGGTAATGGTGAATTTCCTTCTATTACTGATGTTCTTCTGGTCGATGGTTTGATGCATAACTTATTGTCAATTAGACAACTTAGTGACAATGGTTATGATATCATTTTCAATCAAAAGTCCTGTAAGGCTATTAGTCAGAAGGATGGCTCAATCCTTTTTAATGAAAAAAGGAAAAACAACATTTACAAAATCAGACTTTCTGATCTTAAGGACCAGAATGTTAAATGCTTAATGTCTGTAAATAAGGAGCAATGGGTATGGCATAGACGTTTGGGCCATGTTAGCATGAGAAAGATCTCTCAGCTAAATAAGCTTGGATTAGTCAGAGGCTTACCAAATCTGAAGTATTCTTCAGATGCTCTTTGTGAAGCATGTCAGAAAGGCAAGTTTTCCAAAACCTTTTTTAAAGCAAAAAATGTTGTTTCTACCTCTAGACCATTAGAACTTCTGCACATTGATCTTTTTGGTCCATTGAAAACTGCCTCAATCAATGGTAAGAAATATGAATTAGTCATTGTAGATGACTATAGTCGTTGAACATGGGTAAAATTCTCAAAATACAAGGAAGAGTCACATTCTTTGTTCTCTACCTATTGCTCACAAGTGCACACAGAGAAGGATTGCAAAATAGTCAAAGTCAGAAGCGATCATGATGGAGAATTCGAGAACAGATACTTTGAGAATCTTTTTTATTCCCATGGTATTTCCCATGATTTCTCTTGTCCTAGAACTCCACAACAGAATAGAGTAATGGAAAGGAAGAATAGGACATTGAAAGAAATGGCTCGTACCATGATCCAAGAAACTGATATGGCTAAGCACTTCTGGGCAGAGGTAGTAAACCCAACATGTTATATTCAGAACAGGATTTCTATCAGACCTATTCTGGGTAAGACTCCTTATGAATTGTGGAAGAATAGAAAACCCAACATATCTTATTTTCATCCTTTTGGCTGTATTTGTTTTATGTTGAACACTAAAGAGAATCTTGGCAAGTTTGACTCCAAATCTCAAAAGTGTTTATTGTTAGGATACTCTGAACGCTCTAAAGGCTACAAAATCTATAACACAGAAACACGAATTATTGAAGAATCAATTCATGTTAGATTCAATGATAAACTTGAACCTGAAAAGTCAAAGCTAGTTGAAAAACTTGCAGATTTGAAGATTACTTTATCACGATCCAAGGAGGAAGATTCTATAGAAGAAGACAAAGCTGCAGAAACTATAGACTAAGATACAACTTCCCCAAAAACAATGAATAGTCCATCTCATCAGAAGAAGAATAGACTAAGGACTTCTTATTCTGAAGAATTGATTCTGGGAGATAAAGATGATCCAGTCAAAACTCGTTTATCATTCAAACCTTCTGAAGAAACTCTTCTGGGTTTGGTATCACTTATAGAGCCAACATCAGTTGATGAAGCTCTTCTGGATAATGAGTGGATTCTGGCCATGCAAGAAGAAGTGAATCAATTCACCAGAAATGATGTTTGGAATCTTGTTCAGAAACCAAAAGGTGTCCACATCATTGGAACAAAATGGGTATTCAGAAACAAGCTTAATGAGAAAGGTGAGATCGTAAGAAACAAAGTTCGACTGGTTGCACAAGGCTATAGTCAGCTAGAAGGGATAAACTATACTGAAACCTTTGCACCAATTTCCAGGTTAGAATCTATTCGCTTATTAGTTTCTTTTGTTGTTAATCATAACATCATTCTTTATCAGATGGATTGTTAAGAGTGTATTCTTAAATATGTATATTTCTGAAGAAATGTATGTACATCAACCCCCTGGCTTTGAAAATTCTAAGAAATCAGATTATGTATTTAAATTGAAGAAATCATTATACGGTCTGAAATAAGCTCCCAGAGCTTGGTATGACAGACTCAGTAATTTCCTTTTGGAAAATGATTTTACCAGAGGGAAAGTATACACTACGCTCTTTTGCAAAATCTTTAAGAATGATATTCTGGTTGTGCAAATTTATATAGATGATATTAATTTTGGTTCTGCTAATCCTTCTTTGTGCAAGGAATTTTCTAAGTTAATGTAGGCAGATTTTGAAATGAGTCTGATGGGAGAGCTCAGATTCTTTCTGGGAATTCAAATTGATCAACGTCCAGAAGGAATGTATATTCATCAGAGCAAATATGCACAAGAACTTCTGAAGAAGTTTGAGATGTCAGATAGTAAACCTTCAAAAACTACCATGCATCCTACATGCATTCTGGAGAAAGAAGAAGTAAGTAAAAAGGTTTGTCAGAAGCTCTATCGTGGTATGATAGGCTCTCTTCTGTATTTGACTGCTTTTCGTCCAGATATTCTGTTTAGTGTATGTCTGTGTGCTCGTTTCCAATCAGATCCAAGGGAAACTCACTTAATAGCTTTTAAGAGAATCCTAAGGTATCTAAAGGGAACAACTAACCTTGGCTTGATGTATAAGAAAACATCAGAGTATAAGCTATCTAGTTATTGTGATGCAGATTATGCTGGAGACAGATTAGAAAGGAAAAGTACTTCTGGAAACTGTCAGTTTCTGGGTAACAACCTCGTCTCTTGGGCAAGCAAAAGGCAATCAACTATTGCAATATCTACTGCAGAAGAAGAATACATCTCAGCATCACTTTACAGTACTCAGATGCTCTGATGAAGAATCAACTAGAAGATTTTCAGATTCACAACGGTAGCATTCCTATCTTCTGTGATAACACAACTGTAATTTGCCTAAGTAAGAATCATATTTTACATTCTCGAGCTAAACACATTGAAATTAAACATCTTTTCATCAGAGACTATGTTCAGAAAGGGATTTTAACTCTAAAATTTATAGATACAGACCATCAGTGGGCTGCTATTTTTACAAAACCCTTAGCCGAAGATAGATTTCAGTTCATTCTGAAAAACATAAATATGGATTTTTGTCCAGGATAAATTTTATCAGAATATCTTTAATCTCCTTCTGTAAAAAGAGATTCCGACGTTAAGCAAATATTTTTTATTTATTTATTTGCCTTTCTGAATAAAGATACTTCTACATGTTAGAAGATGTCTTGATCAGAAACTTGTCTAGTCAGATACCTCTTGGTATTCTTGACTTTGGGAACATCAAACATGTTCACTTAAACAGACGGCTCTGATTTCTTGTGACACGTGTCCAATACCAAATAATACCTTACCGTTGAAATGACACCTCAAGCATTGTGATTTCGTAAAACTGGGTTTTAAAATAATTACTCCCTATTACTCCCTAATTTTTGTAATCATCAACTTCTCTCTTTAAATACTTATTATCTCACTATCACACACTATGCTACTCTTTCACTTCCCACACTTTTTCTTAGAAACCATAAAAACCCTTTGTGTTCCGTAACTTCATCGTCTTCATCAATGGATCCTCAACAACAAAGTGTGTACAACTTCTCTCAACAATCAAAACATGCAAAATCATCTCAAATGGTTTCTACTACTACTCAAACTGCTTCGATGTCACTACATCAATCGCTATCCACCTTCCAGAAACCAGTTGAAGTTCATATTGTGTGAAAGCTCCTGAGGTTTGACTAAATTTTGGTTAAAACTTAATGAAGAATGCTGCAGACAAAGATGTTGAATACAATGTTCCAACATCCAGATTTGACAAATATAACAGGGTTTAAATCTGGTGCAAGAATCAAGGAACGATCACAGTAGTGGATCAAGGGATAAGTCAACAGAAGATTTAAAGCCCAAAGAAGCATGAGGGTATAAAAGAATACCAAGACCTAGGCTAGAAAAGAAAGAGAGAGAGAGAGAGAGAGAGAGAAAGAGAGAGAGAGAGAGAGAGAGAGAGAGAATGACATAGACTTAGGAATCCTATTTTGTAAAGTAGGGTTTAGGGTTTGAGAGTCGTAGGTTTCTATTGTAAGTCTCCCTCTGTATCATTTTGATACATTGTGGAAGACATAAGTACTTGTACATATTCATAAACCCGTAGGTAATGAATCGTGTATTGTTCTTGGATGAAGCTTTTAAGCAAATCCAAGTTAACTTGTTATCCAAGAATGCTTTACTAAACTTTGTATTGAAAGGGGTGTCTTTCAATTAGGATGATACAGTTATTGTGATTATAACTGTTAGATAATCACAGGTTGTGATTTAGGGAGTGAGATGGGTTTTTCTTATCTAGGAAGGAGTTCTTAAATAAAGTTTTCATTGGGCAGTGATAGGTAAACCAGAGGTTATTTACTGTAAACCAATGGTTGTTTACATAAAACTATACTACTGATAGTGTATTCTTCTTCCTTCCTTGGTATGCCCCCAAATGTAGGTGATTTGCACCGAACTGGGTTATCATATTCTGTGTTGTTTACCATTCTGTAATTTACAGTTCAATTTTTATTAACATGTTGTAACAGATGTCGAAACATCTGTCTTGCTGCTATTACTGATATTCTGAATATCAGTTTGCTGTTTTATTCTTGTTTTAAAGTTGTGTAGAGAACAATGTCTTGACATGTGTTAGAACTTCTGTTATCTGCTATGCTAGAATTTTAATTGGTATCTATCGCTCCCGGGATTTTCATCCAGGTACAAACGCGAAAGTGGTCCGGAAGGAAGAAAGAGAGTCGCCAGCCAGGCATTTTTATCCCAAAGAAAGGGAAGGGTAATGTTGCACAAACCCGGGAGAAAGGAAAGAACGAGGTCTCGCGAACCAAAGAGAAAGGGTAAGGGAGTCGGTTACGTGAAGGGAAGGTTATCGCACCCCTTCACGTCCGTCGTACTCGACGGGATCCACGCTTGAAGTACTGCTCAAAGGGTGATAGAAAAGATGCTTGAAAAGGAATGGAAAGAGAACGAGAAACAAATGTAGGGAAAATAAAAGAAGTGCTCGAATGGGCCCTACCCCACTGCTTACATATCTCATCGAGAACATGAGAATCAAAGCGACGTAGTTCCCCTCAACGAGGGTTGCTTTGTTTGTGTTTTTTAGTGGAAACGTCAGAGTGCGCGTCCCAACAGTTAGGTGTTGCAGCTCGCTGTATGGAGACTTAAGCATTACCTGTTTGCGGTAGAACAGACATGACGAGTCCTTAAGGAGTAGAATGAAGGAGATGAGAACAGAATTTGTTTGTTTGTTTGTCTTTTAAAAAGAAGTGTTTTGATTATTTTGTGTTTACAACACATATTGTATTTAAGTCCTTCACGTAGGATCGAATGCCTCGCATATCGACCCAAGACGGGACGTATGCTAAACATTCTAAGAAAGTGAAAGAAGACCCCTCACTATCTTATTCTCACCTGAAAGGCTCAAATACAATATATGTTATTCCTTTATTAAGTGTTTTGCTTTTCGCTTTGAGATGAGGAGAAGAGAGACTCAAAGTTGAGAAAGGTAAAATCTAATGAGGGAGACTAAGACTCAAACCCTAAAGTTATCATACATGGATGTTCCTAATGGTTAAGTGTGGTTTAGAAACCTAAGACTAAAAGAAAAGAAAAGTGAGTTCTAACTTACTTCAAAGGTTGAAGTTAAGTTAAGAACTCAAAGGGAATGGAAGCAATTGAACAAAGAAAGCATAAGATGCTTATCACCATCACAATTTGAAAGCTTAAAAAGATAAGAGAAAAGAAGTTGCATGTGGGTGCACCCCCCACACACTTGACTTACCATAAGCCCCTGAAAATGTTAGCAAAACCATTTACAAGTAAAGAAATAAGGAAAGACTAACAAGTAAAAACCAAACAAGTTAAGGACTAAAGAATAAAGGTCCTAGAGGTTGAAAAGCACTCAAGGTCAGAACCTAAACCATAAGAATGTTCTTTAAAGTTAAGAGATCAAATACCAACAAACTTTGCACAAACAATGTTTTAACCATCAAACAAATGCACCATGAAAGTAGTGGATGAAAGATGAATAAAAGTGTAAGATGAACATGTATTTATGCCTAATGAAATGCTAAGGTCAGAAGCATACATCATATTATAATGCATATGGATGTATATGAAAAATCATACAAGGCATGAATGGGATGATTCAAGTAATAGAAAATAGATGAAGAAGAAATAACAAGGAGAGAAACAAGTTTCAATGTAGATGCACACATTACATGTTAAAGATGCATAACATATGAAAGGAGTATGAATACATGTGGACCAGTAGCATACAATTGATGATATGTAAATGACATGAAGGAAATGGCATACTCAATGCAAACACAAATCATACAGAGCACAAGAAGAAATGAGATGAGGAATTAGGACAAAAATGCAAGCTAAAATGCATAAACACACATTAATGGTAAACACAAATCATAATGACCTATAAGTGAACCAAGAATGACCTATAATATTCAAGTAAACATGTTTTAAAAGATAAAATCAATCATCTCAAGAGACCATAGGCAATATGACACAAAACCAAAGCATATGCATACAATGAAGTACACAAATGCACATGTAATCAATCAACAAGGAAAAAATAGGAAGAGACTTGGTAAAATTATGGAATTGGGTCACAAAGTGCCTAAGTCAGAAGCTAAGGACATGTCAAAATCTCACACAAAATTCAAGAAGAAACCAATCCAAACAAATCATCCAAGTCACCTTAGGTCAACAATGAATAATGCACTAAGATATGGTTCAAATGCTATGGAAAAATGATTTTAAAAATATGAGAAAAAATGTTTTAGATGCTTTAGGATATTATTTAACAAGTACAAAAAGAATGAATGCAAAAGAGTATGTGAGTTAAGAGAAATAAAATGAGGAAGATTAAGTATCAATGATGAAAAATCATTTACAAAGAAATTAAAAAGAAATATGAAAATATGAGATAAAATCCATAAAGTCAGAAATAAAAAATATAGAAAATTAGTTTAATGTTTCAAGATGTCATGTAAATTTTTATGGAATTATTTAACGCATTTTGGTATTTTTAAAATAATAAAACCAAAACAATATAAAAAGAAATTAAAAAATGGAATGAAAATGTGTAGGGGGTGCAGACAAAGTAAAATATCAGTTTAAAATGGAATTGGGATCAAACATGGGGAGTGTGAAAAGCAACTTAGGCCTGATCCACTATGCGCGTGTGTGTGTGTGTATTATGGTGCACACTCAGTCAAACATGGAGGCAATCACAACCACATGATCAATCAGCCATAATCAATCAAGAAAAGTAAACGAATCTAACGCATCACAAGGCATGCACACCATAATTATCATGCACGCACACACATGCAATCACTCAGAGTCAAAAATAAGGCACGTGACATGGACCCTCCCTCATTTATGCGTTGGCAAAATATTAAGCGTTGGATTAAAATGATCTAACGTACATGATATAATCTGAGTCTTAAACCCTAAACAAACCTCACCGGCCGAAGAAGGACCTCCGGTCATCTTCTCCGGCCACTCTCCGGCCACCTGCAAGCATCACATTTTCCAGAAACATGCAAACCGCATATCAAAATGAAGAGGAAGTCATGTAGAACACGAATCCACAGTCCAAATTCATAAACAATGCAGAATCAGAGAGAATCAAACAAGATAAATTTGCCCTAGGATTTGGATCTAAGCTTCTAAGAAGCTCTATCAACTAGCCAGAGTTTCTGAGCTCCTAATGAGCTAAAAGCAACACATCTTAAGCTAAAATCATGAAGAATCGTGCAAGAAAGAGTTGGATGAATGAACCTGAAACTTGGAGATTCTTGGATCTTTAGAAAACCAGAGGTGAGAACTCCTTTATCCTTGAGAAAATTGACCAAATAAAGGTGTATGTAGGTTGTTCTTGCAGTGAATATGATGAAGAAGTTCAGTGAAATAGAAGAAAAAATCAAGTTTCCATGCTTTGTGCTGCAATGTTGCTTGATGTTGCTTGATTATAAAGATTGATGAAGAACAATGATGAATTCGTGCAATGAGAGAGAGAGAGTTCAGAGATAAATTTCAGAGAGAAAGTGTGTGAATGATTTGTGAAATTGTGAAAATGATGAAGTCTCCCAAAAATCTGTGTAAGTTTGAATTATATAGTTGTGGTTAGTTGTTAACTAGTGTGGTTAATAGTTATAAAGAGAGTTAAGTGAGTTGGGTTAAGTGAGTTTGATCTAACTAACTGAGTTGAGTTAGTTAGTGACACGAGTTGTTGAGTTTGGCTATGGTGTGGAGAGGTTCTTGGAGTTCATGATGAGGTTTAGAATGGATGGTGGTGACGTTATGTTGTTGCTGCAGAAACTTGCAAGACAAGCTTGGTATTTCCTCTTTGGTGTATGGTAGTATGGCATGGCATGTATGTGTGTAAGACCATGTTGGTTCAAATGAAGTAAAGAGTGGGGAGGTGTGTAAAGTGGCATGCGTGTGACTGTGTGAATCAACAACATCAATGTCATAACCTTCCAACTTTGGGTAGCTTGATATCAATGAAAACATGGAGATTTGGTGATGAAATTCTTCATGTACAAGGCATGGAATGATGAGGTTCTTGATGTCATTAGAAAGAGGAGACATGGTAGAACACTTTTGTTGTTGGAATCCAATGGAATAGATACTTGTAAGATGATCAAAAATAGCTTAGAACATCAAGGCACAAAACTGACTTTATGGGTGTGTGACCTGGTGCGTGCATGGTAACATGACTTGTAGAAAATTCAGAGTGAAACCATCAACTTTGGGCCCTCATAACTCCTTCATAACTTGTTCAGATGGAGAAATGTCCAACATCAAAGTTGAAGAGGAAATGGAGATGAATAACTTTGGTGTTCAACATTTTTTCATCTGAAGCTTCTTCATTGATAAAATTGGCTTGACATTTGGCACACCACATGTTTGATGAAATTATGGCCTGGAGGCCTGAACTTGCCTTGCCATGACTTGGTTTTTGCCTTGATTTTACCAAACTTTGATTGATCATAACTCCCTCAATTTTGATCCAATGGAAGAGTTCTTTATCTGGATTTGAAGCTTAGAATGTGATATTTGATTAGCTCAACTTGGGCCTGAGGTTTGAAGCTTTTATCATGGAGAAAGAATCCCTTAAAGTGTAGTGCAAAATGGTCCAAGACTTGCCATTTTTGGAAACCCTAACTTTCTAAATTTGGCAACTTTGTACATTTCTTGATTTTTCATGATTCCTCCACCATTTCTTGATCAAATCTTGTCCAATGAACATATGTAACTTGAATTTCATGAATTTGACCCAAAAAAGTCTGGAGTTGACTTTTTCACTGCACAGTTGACTTTTCCCTCAATTTCTTGATTCTCAAGCAACTGACCAATTGAACCTCTTCTGAAATGAACCAATGGGAGATCTTCCATCCTTAGATACTTGATACCATGTAGAAAACATTGAGATCAAGTTTGAACCAAAATTTTATCAGGAGACCACTTGAATTCAAAACCCTAATTTTGACTGCTTTTGGCTAGGAGATGATGAACTGTCCAACTTTCTTGATGAATTCCCATCCTCCAATGACTTGTGGGATCAAATGAGATCATATGAGATGTAGGAGACTCTTGAGGCTTGCTTGAAGACCCTTGACTCTTTTTCTCTTGCTTTGGATGATCAATACTCTGAAGACCACTAACCACATGCCCTATGCTGAATGCAATGCAATGCTTTTATTTTTCTATGCTTGAATGGAATGCAATGCAATGAAAGCACATGCTAAATGATATGAAAATGAGAGGGCAAATGTTGTGGAGCGTTGGTTGCAAGATGGTAAGTGTTGTTTGGACAGTGTTGTTCCCGGTTCCGGAGGGAATGCGGAGGTAAGGTTTATGTCCACTAAGGATTTGTGCCTTAGGTAGTTTTGTGCACAGGATGTAAGGAATGCTATTATAGTTTGGTAAAGATGGTTTATGCCCCATCATGATTGTCGACTGTCTATTGACAAATTGAGGAACAGATCACCCTTAATCTCTTGTTGATAGTAGACGGAATTATGTTGGATGGAATAGACGTGTCTTTCCGGCTTTGATGGTGTGTGCAATGAGTTGTTTGGAATTTAAGAAAATGGTTGCAGATTGTTTTGTTGAGTCGATGAAGATTCTTATATCGGAAGATGAGGCGGATTCGAGGTTTTTGTATATTGGTCAAGTTGGGAAGTCATTGAGAGAGAATGATTGGGTTTTATTTAAGGGTTGCGTCTCAGAGAGTAGAGACTGAACTCAAAATTGGACGAAGGTGAGGATTTGAGGTTTATATCTGCTAAGTGAGTAGGAAACTCTTAGGGGATGAGACTAAGATGTTTGTTATGTTTGTGATAATAGTGTTCTGGAATTGGCAGAAAGGCCACAGTGATGGGCTGCCAGTTGTGCGTGATTCCAGATGTGTTTCCGAATGGAATATTGGATGTTAGCGTTAGAATTACTCAGATTGAAAGAGCGGTTGGAAGATTTACTGGAAAAAGGGATTTGTGAGACCAAGTGTGTCGTCTTAGAAAGCTCTAGTATTGTTAGTAACAAAAAGGAAGGATGATTGAATGGAATAACAAGCATGATGTGTATAATGGTATTGAGACTATGGAAAGCTAAACTTAGAGTTTTGGAGTTTTTAAAGTTTTAGGGCATTAATGGAAATCTTGAGAAAACCCTAGGTGTGGATGTAATATTTGAGAGTTCTTTTTGGTTGGTTGTTGCTACATGTTGGGATTTATGGAATTTGGACTGTTAAGAGAAGAAATTGTGTATGGATTACTAACAGTTGAATAAGGTAATGATTGAGAATAAGTGTCCACTTTCATGAATAGATAACTGGATTGGTTTGGTTGAGTTTGAGTGAAATCACAATTGTTTGGAATGTTTGATAAGAGTGGTGAATTGTGTGAGTTGAGGCTTTGATCGACGTAATGTGACTGGTTATGTTTGTTATCATCGGGGTAGGCTGTTATTTACTCGGTTAAGCTTGTATGTGAGTAACCAGTTACCCAGGGAAAAATTTTGCAAAAGCTTTAAGAATTTATATCTTTTGGAATTTGGTTGGGCATTACAACGTACAGTGATGTTATTTGGTGTTAGTAATGCGTCTGTAATGTTGTGGAGTAGAGGAATCGTATCTTCCATATTTATTTGGATAAGTTCGTAGTGGTTTTGATTGAGGATATTCGGATCGGTTATAAACTCAGAGAAAGAACAAGTAGAGTGTTTGGGAATTGAATTACAAGTGTTGAAAAGAGACAAAGTTTTATGCTAAGTTATTCAAGTGAGAATTTGGGTTGAAAATGGTTAGTTTTCTTGGATATGTTATTTCAGATGAGAGTATGGTTATGGATACATCGAAAGTACATGCAGTTCCACAATGAGAGGCTCCGAAGTTGGTTAAGGAGATTAGAATCTTTTTGAACTTTAGTTGGTTATTACCGGAGGTTATGAAAGGTTTTTCCAAGTTAGCATTTTCGTTATGATAGATGACTTGTAAAAGGTAAGTCGTTTGCTTTGGATGTTCATTGTAAGGAAAGTTTGAGAGGGTTAAAGTAGAGTTTGTCTACGGCTTCAGTTTTGATTTCGTGTGATCCTAATAAACCGGTCGCGAGGTATTGTGATATGTCTTTGATGAGTTTAGGCAGTGTGTTAATGCAAGAGGGTAAAGTCGTGGCTTATGCTTTACTACGATTGAGGATTTATAAAAGGATCTATACTATTCTGGATTTGGAATTGGTGGCGGTTGTATTGTGTTGGAATATTTGGAGGTATTATCTTTATGGTTCTAGGTTCTAGGTGTTTGGTAATCACAAGAATTTTGAGTACTTATTTGGGCTGAAGGAATAGAGTATGAGACAACGAGGATGGTTAGAATTCGTGAAGAGTTGTGAATTTGGCTTGGATTATCCTTCGGGAAAAGCTAATGTTGTGCCTGAAGAGTTAAGTCGATAGTCTTGGCATGTGGGTGTTTTGATGGTCAGAGAATTAAAATTATTTGAGCAATTTAGAGACTTGTGTCTGGTGTGTGAGATAACACAGTAGAGTGTGAAGTTGGGTATATTAAAAGTGAACAGTGATTTTTTGTGAATATGAGAAAGAGTTAGACTTTGGACGTGAGATTGATAGTTTTGATGGTTTCGAGTAATCAGAGTGCGCATCGGAAGTGTGATGTGGCACAATTCGTATATGCGTGTGTGACTTGTAAGAGTTTATAGGTTGAACATTGTAAACATGTAGGAATGATGAGACCATTGGACATTTCAGAATGGAAGTGTTAGGTGAAAGGTTTAAATATTATTCATGGGCTACTATGTAGATGGATGTTTTGGTTACATGTTCGATTGGGGAATCGTAGCATTGTTGCAATAAGGTTGTGTGACAAGGATGTTGGTATTATGGTTATGTAGAGGTTGTTGAACGATGTTGGGTGGTGGAGCTTTATGTTCTTGTGTGTGTTCGTAACTTGGGTTTCTTTGAGTCGTGAGTTGGTCGTCAAGTGCATTGTATGGGCTTTGCATCCTGTCGTTGTAGTTGTCGTCGTTGTCGTGTCATTGTTGTAGTTGCTGTTAGCAAGGTGGTTTGTCAGTTTGCGTTATTCGTGGTGTGCCTTTTGTTGACATGATAGTTTGTTGGTCGGATGCGAGAGTCGTATCCGGAGTTGTTCGTATCGGTTATATTTTCGAGGACGAAAATGTCTAAGTGGGGGAGAATTGTAACACACCGTTTTGTCCGATTTATTTAATCGAGTCAATTTAATTATTTTTGTTTTTATATTATTTTATTCTTGACTTTTATTTGGCAATATATTATTTTTCATCGTGATTATGTTTTATCGCGTTTTGGGAGCGTTTGCGCGATATTTGAGTGTAGGGGTATTTTGGTCTTTTGGCTTGGTTAGATATTATGTTTTTCATAAAAATAGAAATAGAGAGAAAATAGAGAGAAAGAAAAAGAGAAGAAGGAAAAGAGAAAGAAAAGAAGAAAAGAGGAAAAACTCGGAGAGTAAGGAATCGATTCAACCGACTTTTGAAAACACGATTAATCGGGTAAGGGTGTGAAACTCGATTATTCTATGCTTGTGTATGATTATGTATGTATGTATTTGTTTGATATTTGGTTGAAATTGAGTATAGAACCAAAACCATTAATATGTTGAGATTGTTAGGAATTGATGCAATTTGTGTCTGAAATCATGTTTTAATGTTCCTAATTGCTGAGACATGTTAGATAGATGTTGTTGTGCAATCTATTGGTAATTTGTTGTTGGTTAGGTGAGATTTGGGAGAGGAATTGGGTGAATCCGTAGCAGAAAATTATGCAGGAAAAATTCTGGGTTTCGCTGCCCATACGTGTAACAGGCAAGGCAATACGCGTATTGGTTAGGTCAATACGCGTATGCCTAGGGGAAATGGGGCATTACGCGTATGGAAGCTCATTTTGCATGGCCTTCTGCTGATTTGCGTAAGGGTACGCGTAGGTGGCATGGCATTACGCGTAACAAGTGAGGCATTACGCGTATGGAGTTTTTAGTGGAATTTTGGGGAGAAATCAGTCTCTGCCCATACGCGTAACACTTTGGCCAATACGCGTATGGAATGGGCGAGCGAGCTGGGCAGTACGCGTATGGCCCAAGGCAATACGCGTATGACCAAAGAGGGTGTAGAATTGTTCTAGATTTTGCGTCTGATGCCGTAACTTGTGATCCGTAACTCGGATCGAGGCGTTCTTGGTACCGTTAGAAAGCTATTGAGATGTTCTTTCTTATTAAAATGGTTTTGATGTTGGTGGCCGATTTAATTATGTCGAGAATTTGGAAATGTGTCGTTTTGCCGATTTTTACCATCTTAATTATGTGTATTTGATGTGTTATCATGCAATATGCTTTTGATATATGAGGTATGACTTGTGCACTGTGGTATGATGTAAAGGGATGTGATGAAATGTTGTGATGATGGTTTGTGGCCTAAGGGCAAGTAAATGCATTGTGATTGTGGTTGATTGTATATGCATGATTATGGATGTTGGAATGGTTCACATGGATGTGTATATGTATGCATTTGATTGTCATGGGTCATTGTATGCTAAGCATCATGATATGCATTCTTGTGATGTCGTGTGCCCTAGTGGGTGTGAGCGATGAAATGATTCCAGAGGGAATCCGCTATAACATCGTGTGCCTTATACAAAGAGGTGTGAGCGATGATTATAGACGATCGTGTGCCTTATACAAAGAGGTGTGAGCGATCGGGTCGTGTGCCTTATACAAAGAGGTGTGAGCGATCCATAAACGTCGTGTGCCTTATACAAAGAGGTGTGAGCGACGGGGAACATCGTTTGCCCGACGGGGAGTTACACTAAGTAACAAGCGATGATTCCAATAGTTTCTGAGTGAACTAATATTGAGAATGATGGATGGATGGTACCGCATTTGTATAGAGTCGTTGTGTCGGTCTCTTTGCATTTGCATAAATCATGAATTGATTGATTTTGTGTGGAATTGTGAATGGAATTGGTGAGTTGGGATATATATATATATATATATATATATATATATATATATATGTTGGTGATAAATGTATTGTGCATGATTGATATGCCTTTGTGATGGATGTATGAGATATGAATGGTGTTGTTTTTTACTTGAATTATGGTGTAAGTTGTGGTGAGAATGTTTGACATGTGCATTTTTGGTGTTATTATATAATTGTATGCAATTATATTATGATTGTGTTTCTCACCCTTCTGCTGTGGTTTGTCGCTCTATGAGGCAATTGCATATTAGTAGTCTTGGAGGCTTTTGTGAAAATTAGTTCTCCATTCGTTTGTCAGTCTGTCTGCTCTGATACGTAACATGGGAGTCGGGGAACGCTTTTGTTATATATGTATACATTTGTTGGATCTATTTTGTATTACCTCTGTAAGAATATTTTGATGTTATAAAATAATTTATTTTGTAAAACAAGTCCGTTATGGGTCTTTCAGCTTTATTCCATAATTGAACTTTCCTTTTATATGGAAAAAGCTTCCCTTTTACGTTTATTCCATTTTGTGTTATGTATCAAATATTTGAGCAGGGAAAGTGTTTTCTTCATTTAAATGTGGCATCCTGGTTTCTGTCTAAGAATAATAAATTTTTATTTACTCTGATTTATTTATGTATTATTTATCCATGATGGAAATTGGGGTGTTACACGACACACTTACCAGTGACACACTCGCAACAAAATGACAAAACGAAGGTTCCGTTGATTTAATTTCCAAGCTCGTAAAACTTAGGTTTCAGAATTTTTCCCTCTTTCATCATGTGAACATAGTCCATTTTGTCATGGTGGGCCTTAGACTTGGGTCCAGTTGGATTTTTTCCCTTTTACTGAATGTGTTTTGACAGATCCTTTTACTAAAGTTATATTTTATGGTGTTTGTTGAATGTTTTTTTATTCTTTTTGTTTAATGATTTTTTTATAATTAATCTCATAAAATATGCATTTTTATTATGAATTTAAGTATAAAGTTATAATATATTAATATTAAATTATATTAATATTTACTGATATTTATTATAGTCAAATCATATTAACATTAAATTAATTGATAAATTTAAGATTATGTGTAATTATGATAAAATTATAAATGTGAAAAATATTGAGAAATGAACAAATTAAATTATTATAAGTAAATAAGAAGGAAAGTTGCCACTAAATTTGTTGTTGTAGTTGGAATTTTTATACAACATTTAAAAAATGTAACTATTTATTAGAAATAATGTATAATATCCTCATAAACATTTAAGGAGACGTTTATTACTTATCGTCAAAAATAAATTATTGGATCACTTAAAAATTGTCCCCTAAGTATTTTAAAAAACATTTGTAAGGTGTTGCGAGAATTATCGTGGTAACATTTAAAAATCGTTGTGTGACCTTTTTTAGGCAATAATTTACATATGTTGTATAAAATAGTGTTGCTAAAAATAATAAATTTCGATATATATATATATATATATATATATATATATATATATATATATATATATATATAATGAAAAGTATTATTGTAACAACAACGTTTATAAGTTAAAGCACCCACTTTTTACATCAATTATCCATGAAATATGACACAGTCGTCTTGGAATGAATGAAAATACAGTATAAATAATTGATGATGGTGCTCTAAGCCACCAAAATTAGGGCTTTAGGCCCAAAACCAAACCCATATTTTCATGTAAAAAGACCATCATAAATCTTTTTGGGTTGTTCTTGCCACCCTTAGTGGTGAAGAGACATTTTAATGAAGTTTGAAACTGCCCTTCATAAAATTTGGAAGTATACTTTCGACGAATTTAAAATACACCATAACATTTAGAAACTAAATTCTTATTTTGATATGGAAAGGAATAATATCAGGCAAAAAAACATAAACCCATTTTGATATAGAAAGGAATAATGTCAAGCAAAAAATCAAGTTTAAATTAATGACCATTTCTTAATACACCATCCAAGTTTTTTATACACCACGTGAAATTATTTTTTGCCCTCCAGTTCCGGATGTGCACATCCGGACGCACCGTTTTTTTTTAAAACGTTGCCTTGTTCCAGATGTGCTAATCCAGAATGATAAGTTACGCGTATTCCGGATGTGCACATCCGGAAAAATTGCTGAAACTTAAAAAGGTATATTTATTTTAAGAAATAATAATAATATATATTTTAAAAGAATAACGATCAACAGTAAAACATTACTTCTATTACCAGAGTCGACACAAAGTTGGTGGTACTCCTATTACCACTTGCAGAACCAATGGACTGACTTTGGGTCACAAGATACAGGGGAATTGTTTCTGCTCAGGTTCATTGCAAGGAGATAATTCAAGATCTCTTTAAAATAATAGTGGATCCTTAGAAGGGAAATCGGTCCGCTGGAATAATAAGATAATTTTGTTAGATTTGTGTATTCCTCGTGATAGGATAAACCGGTAGCAGAATGCCGAAGACAATCATTATATTGACGGAGAGACTCCAACCCTAGAGTTTGTTATAACTTCTGATGACATTATTGCTACTGGTGCACCAGCCACATTACTTATTTTCAATAACGAAAAGGGTTTATCTCCGAAATATATTGAGTCCATCTGTAGTGTTGGACGATCAACAAAGAAAGATAACAGGAGCAGTGGTTACACTAGAGAGAAAGGATCAACAAAGTTTTCTATTGAAGAGATACGAAGAACAAAGTTTTCTATTAGAGAGATACGAATAACAAAGTTTTCTATTGGAGAGATACGAAGAACAAAGTTTTCTATTGAAGAGATATGAAGAACAAAGTTTTCTATGGGCAGGAAACCTAATCCCTTCTCGCTCCCCTCATTCGAATGTATATTAACTTGCGATGATATATTAACGTATGCGACCAACCGACAAAACCGATTTTAAAAAAAAAATAAAGTTATGCTATTTTCCGGATCTGCAGTTCCGGAATTTAAAAAAATAAAGCTATACTATGTTTCTGGATGTGCACATCCGGAACACATCAGCGTTTTTTTAAAAAAACGGTGCGTCCGGATGTGCACATTTGGAATCAGGGGGCAAAAACGAAATTTCACATGGTGTATAAGAAACTTGGGTGGTGTATTAAGAAATGGTCAAATTAATTACCTTTACAAATTGAAAGGAAAATATGTAGATCTCGTACAATAAGGAACTATTCTTTCAACACGTTGCTTAGGCATGACAAATAAACTCGGATCCGCCCGCATTCGCCTGCACCTGCCCCGAAATTAACGGGGAAACCCCGATTTAATTGGGTGCGGGTGCGTGTGCGGGTGAAACCCGGTTCTTAACTACGGGTGCGGATGCGGGGGCGGGAAGACACTAAGACCCGCCTGCCCCCATCTCGCCCTGGGTAATGCATTTTACTTTAATTTCCTTATTTTATTTATTTTAATATTTATTTATTAATTATATTTTTAATTAAATTATTAATGCCCTTATTGCAATTAAAATAATCAGATTAATCAAGTTAATATTCATTTACTAATTAAATTTTTAATTAAATAATTAATTAACTTATTAAAATAATCAACTTTTTTATTAAATTATTAATTTTTATTGCAATTAAAAAGAAATTAATTTTTTGTTGGTGGGAGCGGGGCGGGTGCGGGTGCACCCGTTCTTCACTAGGGGCGGGTCTGAGCCGTAAATTTTTACCCCTGGTTGGATTTAGGGACAGGGGCGGGTCTGTTACATGGAGGCGGGTGCGGGTATAGTTAAACCCGCCCCCACCTGTCGTAACCCGAAATTTGACCTCCTTTTTTTCTTTTCGCATAAGATTGTGCATTCGCATCGCCAACATACACACTCACACTTTTTCTCTTTGATTTTGTTGTAGGAATACTCAGGTTTCAAGACCGATTAATCGCATCCTCACAAGGTCACCATATCCTCAAAACAAACATAAAATAAAGGTTTCCATGCCTACTCTTCAAAACAAAAGGTGGAAAATCGAAATCGGGACCTCAACACTTGTTCCTGAGCAGTCCGGGAAATTTTTGCCTAGAGTAACCGGTTACTCAATATAGGGTAACCGGTTACTCAGTACAAATTGGCAAATTCTGCTACATTTTTGGGACATCAACTCTGTACTCTCTTTGTTTTGGGATGCTACTTGATTCTATCAGTGTGTGGAACATTCTAGACATCTCTAGACATTCCAAGACTATTCAAGACACTCCACTTGCATCTATTCCAATGCCTCACTTTATATTAAGTGCACTATGTTCCTTGATTTCCAAGTATGTGAACCTTTTGATTTGAAGCTTACATTGGGATTGTTACCGATTTAACTTCCTAACTAACCGAGTTAACCGCTTGACTCTGTGAGTCAAGTGTAACTAACTCCTAGCCTAAGTCCAAACCACCCAAAGCTAACTCCTAGCCTAATTCCAAAACTCTCACACTCCAAACCAAAACTCTATATAAACAAACCTTCAATCATTTTTCAAGGGGGGAGAACCATACACAACCATTTCACACATTTCACTCCCAATTCTCTCACATTCTCTCTGAATTTTTCTACAACTTCTTCATCTTCATCTACATTTTCTTCCAAAACCTCACCATAGCTCTTCACCATTGAAGAATAATCACTTTTCACCTTGGAAGTGATTATTTCTTGAGCTTAACCTTCATCACCTTGCAATTATACTTGGATTTCTGGAATTTTATTAGCTTTTGGATTCATTTCGAGTGTTTGCTTCAAGATTCAACGGTTCGAATTCGTATTTCGGAGTTTCGTTGCAATTTGCTCGGTTTCGATACGTTTCGGCTATAATTGAAGATTCCTCCAGTTTTCTTTAATTATCTTCATCAAGATTCATTTGCAACAATCACCAGGGCAATTCTCCGGCTTGTAGGTTGGTAGCTCTCACTCATTTTACTGTTTCGAACGTTTTCGTATCATTCGCGATGTAGTTTCGATGCTTTTGTGTGTGAATTAATTATGCCATTACTCGATCCTTGATCTTAATGATTTAATTAATTCCATTGCTGTTATTTGTTGTTTTGGAACTTGATTTTTGTGCACAAATTCATACCCTAGAATGTGGTAATTTAAACAAGTGATTTGGATACTTTAAGTGCTTTTTCAAAAGCTATTTTTGCCACTGTTACAGTGGTAATCGGTTACTCAATATAGGGTAACCGGTTACTCTTCACAAATTTGCACCAGCACTGCCTTTTTTTTAACTAAGTAACCCGTTACTCAATATAGGGTAACCGGTTACTCTGCACAAATTTCACCAGATTTGTTTTTTTCAAGCAAGTAACCGGTTACCCACTTTAGAGTAACCGATTACCACTGTAACAGAGTGCCATTTTTGGTGTGTTTCAAGCTTGTTAGCCATGCTCTCTCCTTTTAACTTCCATGAATTAATGTGATTGATTTTTATGGATGTTTTACCGATCTTTCGATTTCATAATTATGCTCATTCTTGACATTGCATGCACATGCTCCTTCTTACACATTTTTATTCACAGAATAACATGATTTGTGATGCATTTTAAGTAATATTTGATACTGTTTTGCACTCTCATTCATGTTTGAATTAAGCTTGTTCTTCAAGAATAAGCTTAATCTTGTATAATTGATAATGCACCATTTGCTTTAATAATTTTTCAATTCATCTTGGAAAATTATTACCACCTTTCCTCCCATTTGATTAATTAATCGAAACTTCGTTTCGATTATTAATCTTCTCGTTGGCACTTTTCTTTAGGCTTCCTTTAGAGCTTTCTCTCTCTTTCCCCCGCGGAGTGAGAGTTTCGCGCGACATTGGAGAACTATACAACTTGGAGCTGTTACACTGTCAGTTTCAACTTCTGCACAACACCTTGTGTGTTAGAGAAGGAATGAGAAAGGAGAGTTCCTACTCTCATTCTGACTACTTCAGGTAGGGGACGAATGACCATGTGCCTGGCTTAGTCACCTCTATCTTTAGGCGGTAGTGTATCTCTTTCCCCAGTTGAGTAGATTCTTGATCACTCTTACATCTTTCAATCAGTATGTTGATCCATCACCATTCCCTTGGTTCACTATCATTTGGCAATCTTCAGAGAGTCAATCTCTTGCTCTTGTTCAATACCTTTCCCTTGTTCTCTTCAAGAGAGTTTCAATTACCTTTTCTTGTGTCTAGTCACTTCTTTTACTGATTCCCCACGAAAGTTGTAATCATTCTTCCTTTGGTTTATCACAGTCATACTGTTAAAACCAATGCTCTATTCCCCTGCAATCACACTCTTTCTTCGGTTAAACACAGTTTTCCTATTAAACACCGAAACCCTTGCAGAGTTCATAACCTTCTCTGGGTTCTTCTCCCTTTGATTGGTTAACCACTGCCTGTCAGCTAAAATACCAATTTGCACTTCTTCTCAGTTAATCACAGTCTATCTGTTATCATCCTGATTCACCCTTGGGTTACTCACCATCTCTTGGTTAATCACCCATTTTTCAGTTAACCACAGTCTATCTGTTAATGCTGAGCTCCTTTTGAGTTAATCACCTTCGCTTGGTTAATCACTCAGTCTTTTCAGTTAATCACAGTTTCTTCTGTTAGCACCGAATCCCCAGCAGTTAGCAACCTTCTCTTGGTTCGAATACTTGCACCCTTGGGTTAGTAACCTTCCTTTGGTTCAAATACCCTTTCTTTGGTAAGGTACTATTTGTTCAGTCAGTATACCGAACTTTCTTTGGGTCACGACCTTCGCTTGGTCCCACACCCGTTCTTTGGGTCACGACCTTCGCTTGGTCCCACACCCGTCCTTTGGGTCACGACCTTCGCTTGGTCCCACACCCGTCCTTTGGGTCACGACCTTCGCTTGGTCTCACACCCGTTCTTTGGGTCACGACCTTTCGCTTGGTCCCACGCCCGTTCTTTGGGTCACGACCTTCGCTTGGTCCCACACCCGTTCTTTGGGTCACGACCTTCGCATGGTACCACACCTGTTCTTTGGGTCACGACCTTCGCTTGGTCCCACACCCGTTCTTTGGGTCACGACCTTCGCTTGGTCCCACACCCGTCCTTTGGGTCACGACCTTCACTTGGTCCCACACCTATTCTTTGGGTCACGACCTTCGCTTGGTCCCACACCCGTTCTTTGGGTCACGACCTTCGCTTGGTCCCACACCCGTCCTTTTGGGTCACGACCTTCGCTTGGTCCCACACCCGTCCTTTGGGTCACGACCTTTGCATGGTCCCACACCCTTCCTTTGGGTCACGACCTTTGCTTGGTCCCACAACCGTCCTTTGGGTCACGACCTTCGCTTGGTTCTACGCCCGTTCTTTTGGTTGATCATAATCTATCTGTTAAACTCTTTTTCCTCACAGAGTCTTAATCTCTTTCTTCGGTTAACCACTGTCAGTTAGTTAATATACCGAGTCTTAATTCTCTTAGTTTTGACACCATTCCTTTATTTGTTTCCCAGTAGGGTCGATTACCCTCGAATCCCTAGCACGGTCACGTTGTTCTCTTACTCCCTAGTGGAGTTCTTTCTATTCCTTTTGCTCCTTTATCTCCTTGGTCTCTACACCACTCTTGCACATTATTCTCAGTACGTCTATTGTCTTTCATGTTGCATTTCTTTCTTGGTTTTGACACCATTTTCTTGAAATCCCCAGCGGATCTTTTCTCTCCCTCTTTTGCTCTTGGTTTGGACACCACCTTCCTTTTCCTTTTCCGTCTTGGTTCCCCGAACTACGGAAGCTCTGATTCTGCATTCTTTCGAATGTATGATACGTAGGCACGAGATCGCGATGATCTTGGGCGAGCACACTTCTACTCTTCCACTTTCTTCCATTCCCTTTTTCTTTCCCTGGCTCCTTTGAACTTCAGAGCTCTGATTTCCTCATTGCACTATGAGGGTACATAGGCAAGAGGGCCCTAATCCTCTGCGAGCACTTTCTTTCTTTCTTTTCTTTTCTTTCTTTTCTCTCTCTCCTCTTCTTTTAGCTAGAAGCCTTTAGATAGATAACCTATCCAAGCCTAGAAGCAAGTGGAATGGTTCCCGTCGAGTACGACGGATGCGTAAGGTGCTAGTACCTTCCTTTTGCATAACCGACCCCCGTTCCCATTTCTCTTCCCCTTGGGTTTTATCGATATTTTCCCTATCCTTCGGGACTAAATAAAGTTCGGTGGTGACTCTACTGTATCTTTGAGTGTGCGTTTCACTCAGGTATAAACCAACCATCTTCAGCTGGCGACTCTGCTGGTGAGTCCTTGCTCTCACAAGTTGGGATCTCGCCTAGTTTTATTTGCTTTCCTGTTTGCTTGGGTGTTTATCTTTTATGCTTTACTTGCTTTATCTTTATGCTTTAGCTTTATGTTTATTTACTGCATTTCTTTACTGCTTTAAATGTTCATATGCTTCATATTCTGGATATATGCTATATTCTGCTATTGTTGGGATGGGTAGATATTATAGGAGAGAAAAGTCCTAACACCGGGCTTAGCATACACATAGGCTGGAACATGGATAGTCGTGAGGCCCGCGTTTCGCGCGTTGGGTTACCACGAGAGCCACATCTTAGATCTTGATTCGCTTGAGAATACTTCTGTCCTGCGAGAATTCTCAATGGCGGGGGGTTTTCATTCTGAGTCCTATGGTTTGGGCGACCTTTCTAGGGACCACCTTGTTGAGTCTAGATCACACCTGTGAGCAGGATATGGGTTTTTTGCAAGATAACAAGCCTCTTCATACCTTTGTTCTCTCGTGTCATATCTTTCCATCTACACAAAGCTACATGGGCAGATTATCCAGAAGATGTTGCATCTCTAACTTACATTATTGTATGATGTTATTGCATAATGTTATTGCATACTGTTATTGCATCATCATGTATGCCGAACTTTTGAACTTGAGTTATTGCATCACCATATGTATGCTGAACCGTTGCATCATCTAACCTTTGCATCATTGGGTGTTGCATATTTCATTTGCATTCCATCTGCATAAGTAACATATGCCTACATACATTTGCATTGCATACATTCAAGCCAGAGAAAGCTCACTTTCTTCCCTTCAGCAGCCCAAAAGACAACGATTCTCCGACGCCGAAAACCAAAGGATCATGGAACAGGTTGGGTATGAGAACACAATGCGCAAGGAAGGCAAGGTTGACATGGTTGTGGAACTACTTATGGACAGTATGACAATGAACTCTTCGGATCAGGTTGTGATGGATGAACAAGCCCAGAATGAACCAATGGTAGATAAAATCATGAATGTGAATGCAAGCAATCTACTAGTGCAGCCCTTATCTAATCAGAAGACACTAAAGGAAATCAGAAACAAAAGCGTAAGCAAATCAACAAAGGGAACAACAATCAAGGGAGGAGACGTCCCCGCCTTGATCCAATTCCCGTGACCTACACGCATCTATTGCCTGTTATGGTTCATACTGGGGCAATTGTTCCTAAAGAGATCAAGCCAGTCAAGTTTCCTTATCACCCTAAGCATGATCCTAATGCCACATGTGAATACCATGCTGGATATGTGGGGCATTCTACAGAAGCCTGTGTCGTTTTCAAGAACAGAGTTCAAGAGCTCATCAATCAGAAGTTGCTCTGCTTTACAGAGAAACCTTGCCAGAATTCTGCACCTACGATTGCCAAAACATCTGCTGAGGCAAAGAATAGAGGTCCTTCTACTCATGTGCAGATTCCTCCAATCATTCAACCTGTTGGGCAATACCCCTACCAAGGGGTTCTGTCTGATGACTCTGGAATGCCTTTTTCCTATCCTGGGGCACCCTCTGCTGTTGCGCCTCCAGTTTCTTATCCTGGGGTACCCTACTCTCCGTATGGGATCCAATTTGTTCAGATGGTTAATCAGGTGGTTAACCCTGGTTTGATGCGCCCTGCTCAAGTGTTCCCGCAATATGCTACTCAGCAGATTCATCCTCAAGCATCTCTGGCTCCTACACCATACTATTCATTCTCGCATGTTGCTGCTACCCAATGTCAACAGCCTCCTCAGACTCATAATCAACAAACCCAAGGCCGAAAGCGTCAGTACAAGCCCCAGAACAATCTAGAATGAAGGAATGCTCTTCTAGATCCGATTCCTGTGACATATAGTCAACTTCTCCCATATCTGGTTCAGAACTCGCTGGTGGTTCCTAAAGCTCTAAAGCCTCCTCTAGAACCATTCCACCTGGGTATGATCCCAATGTACAATGCGAATATCATGCCGGGTCGGTTGGGCATTCGACTGAAGATTACAACGCTTTCAAAGCTAAAGTCCAACAGTTAATTGACAAGAATCACTTAACCGTTCAAGGTGAGAAACTGTGGGTGAACGAAAATCCCTTGTTTGTGTAGAGGCTAAGATTACAAAAGCGTCCTTTGAAATAATTGATTAAGCCTGAGAGCACTTCCTCAATATCGATAATTATCATGTCATTCTGTCTTTTTCCATTTGTAATCTTTTTGTTTGTCAAGCACTGTTCATTTGCAAAACTTGTTCATTTTTAGATGATAATAATAATGAAATGAATATGCATGTTTTGACTAAATTCATTCGTGTTCACTCATACTTTTTATCTGTATCACACATTTGTTTAAGCAAAATCAAAAAGAGAATAATGAAATCAAAGAGACATGAGATCACTGTCTGTATGCTTTTGAATAAAACCTTGTCGACAATGTAAGACATTGTTTCCATTCCCAAACACTTGAGTTATAAGGAAGATAATCCCTAGTCAACCCCTTTGGACCTTGAAGTAGGAGTTTCTTTCTATATACAAAAAAACCCTCAATCTTAACCAGGGGCAGGGTAGTCTTCAGTTAGTTTGACCATGCATTCAAATTTCAAAAGAGGAGTACCCCATCTGCGGATCAACCACATCCTATCCCTCGCAAGAGGTCGGAAAATCACAAATCCACATTGGTTATCCCTCACCGACTAAAGGAACGAGGCAATCACAACTCACCCTTACCAATCAAACAAATACATGTCACACGATTTTGTTCAAAAAAATAAAAGCCCTCTAAGTCAAAAACTCAAAAACAAATGACTTAGGAAAAAATTAGGGCATCCCGGTGGACTGCACATTTAAAATAACCAGTCTACGCAAAAATTAGGGAAAGCAAAAAAGAACAAAACAGAGAATCAAATGAGAAAAATCCTCAATAAGAACAAGTTCATGTGATCACGTGTGACAAAACAAAAGGTGAGTGGCTACTGCTCCAAAACCCTCGTCGGTTCCTCTACCATCACATCTACTATTTAAAATCCTTTTGAAAGGTGAACGCTTGTGTCAAACTAGCTAAACGTAGGACTGGAGAACATCAAGGAGAATGAGTGGGTTAAAATAAACTTTGAGCCTTATATCCTTTCTTTCTTAAAACCATGAACCAAGCCATGTTACAACCCTCAAAAGACCTAACTGAAGCAGGGTTTATTTCAAAAGCATACTACAGTGAGACCATGTCAGAGCTGACTCCTAATGATTTGCTTATCATCTGTGCTGATATTGACATGGCATTATAATGGTGATCCATTCACTATATGTCATAATCTTAGTGAATATACTTGGATTTCAAAATTGACATATGCATTGCATTGGCATTATCATTTTCAAAACAAACACTTTTTACTTGCGGACAAGCACTTGACATCAATAAATTTTCCACAATGGAACGTGTGATTACCTCAAGGGGCAAAACGCCTGAAAACTCCGTTGAGCAAAAGGGTAACTAACCTCAAGATTCAGCCAATCTGGGGCAATTACGCCGAGATTCAGAAAATCTCAAAGATCATCCGGTCAGGGGCATTCATCCAAAGATTGATTAGCCAAGGGTAAAATCACTTCGGAGCTCACACTGGGGCATGCCACCTCGAAAGCACAAGAAATCAACCTCTCCAAGAGAAGGTTAATCAGAGGCATACTGTTCTAATACACTGGGACAAGCCGAATCAAGATCATCCTTTGACATAATTTTCTCCTACCTTGTGACTGGGGCAATCCATGTAGCTACCTAACAAGCTGAGGCAGAGACAGGCTACCAAAGTATAAGTTCTCTCCCTATTTTGAGGCAAGAGCAACAGTGCATCGACAACTGCTGATCCTGAAGTAGGTGTCAGAGAATTACGTCCTTATGGCTTACACCCTAACCTTAACTCTTTCGCCTCCCACAACAAACACACTTGAACCATTGCATAGATCATCCTCATGCATTAATCATGTCGCTTCGCTCATAGCATGAAGCCTTGGCATAAGCTCGATCATACTTGACATCCTTTCAAAACCTGATCACTAACATTCTGCACACAATAATCATCGTCGCATAGCATTGCATCCTCAAACGCATAGCATATTCATCCAACTGAAGCATTACGTCTGACTTTGTCTCGAGGAAACCCAGTTCTTTTCTAATAGTCAGTTCCCGTCTGACTTGTCTCTTTGAAACCTAGTTCTTGTCTGGCAAAAATTTTCAAAGTCCAGTTCTTGTCTGACAAACCTTTTCGGAACCTTTTCAATTCTTTGGTCCGTCTAGCACCTGCAAACTTGCGACATTGTATTTTAACTTGCATCATTGCATAGCATGATACCAAGCATCATGTAGATCACACATACATAGCATATGCATCAAGCATACTCCCATTTGACTGATTCATCTCCCCAACAGATATTCAGCCAAACTTCTTTTCAAACTTTCTACACTTGCGCTTTTCTTTTGCCATCGTCGGCCAAATTTTCGAGCTACTCTTTTATTTAATCCCCTTCTACCTCGAATCATAAAAAACTGGCGCAATTCGAACATTCATGTCCAAGAGGATTAAATAGGGGCAGCTGTCGTAACCCGAAATTTGACCTCCTTTTTTTCTTTTCGCATAAGCATGTGCATTCGCATCGCCAGCATACGCACTCGCACTTTTTTCTCTTTGATTTTGTTGCAGGAATACTCAGGTTTTAAGCCCGATTAATCGCATCCTCACAAGGTCACCATATCCTCAAAACAAGCACAAAATAAAGGTTTCCATGCCTACTCATCAAAACAAGAGGTGGAAAATCGAAACCGAGACCTCAGCACTTGTTCCTGAGCAGTCTGGGCAATTTTTGCCTAGAGTAACCTGTTACTCAATATAGAGTAACCGGTTACTCAGTACAGATTTGCAGATTCTGCTACATTTTTGGGACAACAACTCTGCACTCTCTTTGTTTTGGGATGCTACTTGATTCTAGCAGTGTGTGGAACATTCTAGATATCTCTAGACATTTCAAGACTATTCAAGACACTCCACTTGCATTTATTCGAATGTCC
Source organism: Lathyrus tuberosus (assembly GCA_022829125.1). Classification (NCBI taxonomy): domain Eukaryota; kingdom Viridiplantae; phylum Streptophyta; class Magnoliopsida; order Fabales; family Fabaceae; genus Lathyrus; species Lathyrus tuberosus. Next base: position 3,003,102 of record JALAZF010000153.1, read on the forward strand.
CACTTTAAATTAAGTGCACCATGTTCCTTGATTTCCAAGTATGTGAACCTTTTTATTTGAAGCTTACATTGGGATTGCTACCGAGTTAACTTCCTAACTAACCAAGTTAACTGCTTGACTCGGTGAGTCAAGTGTAACTAACTCCTAGCCTAAGTCCAAACCACCGAAAGCTAACTCCTAGCCTAATTCCAAAACTCTCACACTCCAAACCAAAACTATATATAAACAAACCTTCAATCATTTTTCAAGGGGGGAGAACCATACACAACCATTTCACATATTTCACTCTCAATTCTCTCACATTCTCTCTGAATTTTTCTACAACTTCTTTATCTTCATCTACATTTTCTTCCCAAACCTCACCATAGCTCTTCACCATTGAAGAATAATCACTTTTCACCTTAGAAGTGATTATTTCTTGAGCTTAACCTTCATCACCTTGCAATTATACTTGGATTTCTGGAATTTTATTAGCTTTTGGATTCATTTCAAGTATTTGCTTCAAGATTCAACGGTTCGAATTCGTATTTCGGAGTTTCGTCGCAATTTGCTCGGTTTCGATACGTTTTGGCTATAATTGAAGATTCCTCTTGTTTTCTTTAATTATCTTCATCAAGATTCATTTGCAACAATCAACAGGCCAATTCTCTGGCCTGTAGGTTGGTAGCTCTCACTCATTTTACTGTTTTGAACGTTTTCGTACCATTCACGATGTAGTTTCGATGCTTTTGTGTGTGAATTAATTATACCATTACTCGATCCTTGATCTTGATGATTTAATTAATTCCATTGCTGTTATTTGCTATTTTGGAACTTGATTTTTGTGCACAAATTCATGCCCTAGCATGTGGTAATTTAAACAAGTGATTTGGATGCTTTAAATGCTTTTTCAAAAGCTATTTTTGCCACTGTTACAGTGGTAACCGGTTACTCAATATAGGGTAACCGGTTACTCAATATAGGGTAACCGGTTACTCTTCACAAATTTGCACCAGCGCTGCCTTTTTTTTTAACTGAGTAACCCGTTACTTAATATAGGGTAACCGGTTACTCTGCACAAATTTCACCAGATTTGTTTTTTTCAAGCAAGTAACCGGTTACCCACTTTAGAGTAACCGATTACCACTGTAACAGAGTGCCATTTTTGGTTTGTTTCAAGCTTATTAGCCATGCTCTTGATCAGTCACCATTTGTGCTAGGTATTTCACTATTTAACTGTAAATAAATCAGGTAAACTGTGTGATTTTAAGCATTTTTAGTTAGAATTAGGATTATTTTAATAATATGCAGTGTGTCATTACTTATGAGTTTCTTGAGGATATTTTACGCTTTTGGTATGTTAGCAGTTCAAAAACAGGTTTGGAAGCTTAGAGGATTAAGCATCAGATGCGGAACTGAGCCAGAGCGAGAAAATAGAAAAAAAAAGCCAAAAAATGGAGGATCTGATGCCCATACATGTAACACTCTAGCTGTTACGCGTATGGCCCCTAGCTTACGCGTATCATACGCATTCTAGCAGAGGGATGATTTTTGAGAGGAAAAACAGGCCTTCTGCCAATATGCGTAAGGGCTTGGCCTTACGCGTATCAGTTTGCTTGCTGGCATGCCCTTCGGCTCATACGCGTAGAAGAATGAGCTACGTACCAGGTCATTACGCGTAACATGTTGGTCAATACGCGTAATGAGCCCAAAAATTCCAGAAAGCCCAAATTTCACCTATTTATTGCCAGAGCGCGATTTTACCAGGGTTGAACGACTTTTTAAAAAAACCACACGATTTGAAGGCTGGAAGCTCAGAGATTTGTCAAGGTTTCATATGTCAAGTGTTTTTCTGACAATTGAAGATAGATTCCTCACGAAATTCTGTAATGACAACAATTCTTATTTTTGTTTTATTTATGATTATGAGTAGCTAAACCCCCCATTGCTAGGGGGTGACCCTGATTCCGAATGTAACGTATTCTGATTTATTCAATGCATTGACTATTTTTATTCATTAAAATTGGTTTGTTCTTATTACCGTTCTTCATGCTTTATCCGTCGTACTAACGGATTCTGACCTTTAAAAATGTTTTGGCTGGACATCAATTTGTTTATTGATCTGGATAAGAACTTTGGATAATAAATATTACCTAGGACTAGGAGTGTTTTATCCGAACCGGAAATTCTTGATATTTGAATGCTTGGGTATGAACATGATTATCTATGGACATAGTAATTAGGTTACATAACCAAAGATCTTTTCACTGTGGACTCATGATTAGATGCCCTAGAGAATCGGAAATCAATTGTTTTGGATTACTGTTATCACATTGGTAAATCACTATTGTTACAGGAAGTTTCATTCATCGAACCCTAGCAATTTACTCATAACTGTTCTCTGTTCAACTGTTTACTCGCTTTCTTTAATTGCATTTTTAGTTAAAAAATTATCAAACTACCAAGACTTTTTGTTTAATTGAAATCATCTTTGAACTCTGTATCGTCAAGCAGTCCTTGAGATCGACATTTGGGATCGTCCCTTTATTACTACAATAGGCAAAATAGTACACTTGCTATTTTCCTATCAAGTTTTTAGCGCCGTTGCCGGGGACTGCCAAAGATTATAGAGTTTAACGATTTTTTTTAATTAGAATTTTGTTGCACTGCAACCAAAATTTTATTTTCTATTTAATTTTATTTTTCTTTTTATTGTTACTAATCTCTGTCTAATCTGTGAATGCGAGGTAAGGCCTCAGCTGATTTTCATTTTGACGCAGAACCAGAGAGAACTTTGCACGCTAGGCTCAGACAAGCTAAAAGTGAAAGACTGGCAACATCTAACACAGAACTAGTGATTGAAGGACACGTCTCGGCCATTCTGAAGATACTGATTCAGAAACAGATTCACATCCAGACGCTTTTAACATGGCTGCAGATCCACCTCCAGTGGAAAGACTCTTGCGTGACTATGGCGGAGAGAATAATCCAGCAGTGCGGTTGACATTAGTTAACCAACCAGTCAATGTTGCCCACTTCCAGCTGCACCCGTCAACTATCCGTCAGTTGGAAAGTAAGCCTTTTGCAGGAAAGATCAATGAAGATGCAAACAAGCACCTACAAAGGTTCCTGACTATGACTACATCATTGAAAATTGAGGGGCATTCTGAAGAGGCAAAGAGGCTGGTTATGTTTCCATTCACCTTATCTGAGGACGCTGAATAGTGGTTTTATTCCTTACCTGCAGGAAGTATTACTACTTGGCAACAGATGGAAACCGCCTTCTTGAATGAGTACTTTCCCGCTTCTGTGTATATCCGTAAGAGGTATGACATCCTAAATTTTAAACAGAAGGACGGAGAGTCACTTGGAGATGCGTACAAAAGGTTCAAGAGGTGTTTAGTTGCATGTCCTACACATAATTTGGATGCAAGTGAACAAATGAAAATTTTTGTAAATGGGTTGAAGATGAAAACTAAGCAACTTATTGATACAACTGCTGGTGGCTCGTCTAACTTTTCAACAGCCATTGGTATCAAATAACCATCGAAGCTATTGCTGCAAATGAGCATTTTGAACTATATGACCGTACTGTGAGTCAACCTGAAGGAAAAATTGACTTGAAACTGGAAAACCAGGTAGTGAAGATGGAAGATCAGATTGCAGCTAAAGTGGAAAAAAGATTGAAAGCTATGAATTTAGGTACCCAGACTGTAGCTCAAGTTCAACCGGTTCAGACAGTGATTTGTTAAATCTGTGGTGGACCACACTTTGCCATGCATTATGTTGCCACTGCGGAATAAGTGCAGGCTATTAATTACCTGAGGCAGAATAATCCATATTCAAATACATATAATTCGGGGTGGAAAAATCATCCTAATTTCTCCTGGAAAGATCAACAGGGTAATGTTCAGAAGCAGGGACCTCCACAGCAACAACCACCTTACCAGCAACAGTATCAACCGCAACAACAACCCTACAGCAACAGGTACCAAAGAAAGCAGATTGGGAGACTGTTATAGAAAAGATGGCTGCTCAGAGTGTTCAATTTCAGGAAGAAACCAGAAATAATCAGAGGAACACCAATGCATCCATTAAAAATCTGGAAGTTCAATTGGATCAGATATCACAACAGTTAACAAGTTCTAAAGCACCAGGTGCCTTACCTAGTGCAACTGTGACAAATCCGAGAGAACACAATAATGTAAGTGCGGTAACAACAAGAAGAGGAAAATCTGTTGAAGAATCTGAAAAGAAGGATGAAGAGGAAGATCAATTGCTTGAAGTGGACCTTGAAATCCTAGAAAACAAGACACCACGTGAGGAAGAAGTGGTACTACAGCCGGTGGTGCAGGAAAAGCCCACTGCACCAAAACCCATCATTAAGCTCCCATTCCCACAGAGAAACAAAAAGAAGAAGCAAGATGAGAAAAATTTCCAGAAGTTCGTAGAGATGCTCAGGAAATTAGAAATCAACATTCCATTTTCTAAGGCACTCGAGCAGATGCCTATCTATGCCAAATTCATGAAAGACATCATCTCCAAGAAGCGTACCACTGACACTGACCCTGCTATACTAACTGAAACTTGTAGTGCTATTTTGCAGGGTATGAAGATTCCAGTGAAGAAGCCAGATAGAGGCTCAGTTACTATTCCGTGCACCATTGGAGATAAGTCCTTTAAAAGGGCACTGATTGATTTAAGGGCTAGTGTGAGCCTTATGTCGTTGTCTATTTACAGGAAGCTAGGAATTGGAAGTGTTCAAGATACCAGAATGACACTCCAATTTGCAGATCATTAAGTTAAGAGACCATTTGGGGTAGTTGAAGATGTTTTGGTCCAAGTTGATAAATTTGTATTTCCTGTTGATTTTGTGATTTTGGAAATGCCAGAAGATGAAGAGATACCTCTGATTCTGGGAAAACCTTTCTTGGAAACAGGTAGATGCATGATAGACATGGAGGGAGCTACCATAACCCTCAAAGTCTATGATGAAGAGCTAATAATTGATGTTCGGAATACTATGAAGCATAAAGAGGATATAGGTACAAACCACTCAGTGGAAGGATTGATCAGATAGTGACCAGCACCATTCAAAGCAACTTCCCTGAGTCACCTTTGGAAAGAGTTCTGAGTTTGTCAGCAAAAGAGATTGAGGACAATGATGATGAGAAAGAAAAAGAAGTTCTTGCTATGCTTGATGCACAACCACCTTGGTTGAAATCCAGACCACATCGGTGGGAGGATCTGAGAGCTTCACCAGAAACAGAGACTAAAAAGGGAAATGAAACAGGTACAAGTTCTGAATTAAAACACTTACCTGTGAATCTTAAATATGTCTTTCTGGAATCTGGAACAAGATGTCCTGCTATTATTAGTTCTGAGCTGAATGAAAAAGATGAAGAAAAGTTGATACAGGTCCTTAAGAAACACAAGAGTGCTATTGGGTGGACTATTGGGGATTTGAAAGGAATTAGTCCCGTAGTATGCATGCATAAGATACTGATGGAGGATAATTAGAAACCAGTAGTACAACCCTAGAGGAGGTTAAATCCAGTGATGAAAAAAGTGGTAAGAAAAGAGGTTGTAAAGTTGTTAGATGCAGGATTGATTTATCCCATTTCTGATAGTTCTTGGGTGAGTCATGTGCATGTGGTACCAAAGAAAGGAGGAACCACAGTGGTTGTAAATGAAAAGAATGAACTGATTCCAACTCGCACAGTAACAGGTTGACGAGTATGTATTAATTACAGGAGACTCAACACTGCAACAAGGAAGGATCATTTTCCCCTTCCTTTTATTAATCAGATGTTAGAGAGACTTGCAGGTCATGAGTACTATTGTTTTCTGGATGGATACTCGGGGTACAATCAGATTGCTGTAGCCCTAGAAGATCAGGAGAAGACCATATTTACATGCCCTTATGGTATTTTTGCCTACAGACGGATGCCATTTGGGTTATGCAATGCCCCAGTGACTTTCCAGAGGTGTATGACATCTATATTTGCCGATATGCTTGAAAAGCATATGGAGGTGTTTATGGATGACTTTTCTGTTTTTGGTTCTTCTTTTGATCATTGTTTAGCTAACTTGTCTCTTGTTTTGCAAAGATGTCAGGAAACTAACCTTATTCTCAACTGGGAGAAATGTCATTTTATGGTGCAGGAAGGTATCATGCTAGGACACAAAATTTCCCGCAAAGGAATTGAGGTGGACAGAGCAAAAGTCGAGGTGATAGCTAACCTCCCACCTCCGGTGAATCAAAAGGGGATAAGGAGTTTCGTGGGTCATGCAGTTTTTTATCGCAGGTTTATCAGAGACTTCTCAAAAGTTGCCAAACCGTTGACTGATTTGCTTGTCAAAGACAAGCCGTTTAATTTTGATAACAATTGTATGGTAGCTTTTGAGACGCTGAAGAGTAAGTTGATCACTGCTCCAGTTGTAATTGCCCCCGATTGGTCTTTACCTTTCGAAATTATGTGTGATGCAAGTGACATTGCTGTAGGGGTTGTCCTAGGACAAAGAAAGGACAAACTGTTGCATGTGATTTATTATACGAGTCATGTCCTTAACCCGGCCCAAATGAATTATGCAACTATCGAAAAGGAGTTGTTGGCAGTGGTTTATGCTTTTGACAAGTTCAGGTCATATCTGCTTGGTTCTAAAGTTATTGTGTATACTGATCATGTTGCTTTAAAGTATTTGTTTGCTAAGCAGGAATCAAAGCCAAGGTTGTTGAGATGGATACTCCTCCTTTAGGAGTTTGATTTGAAGATCAAGGATAAAAAGGGGTGTGAGAATACAGTTGCTGGCCACTTGTCTCGCATGTCCCCAATAAAAGAAACTGAAGAGGAGCACCCAATTCAAGATACATTTGCTGATGAGAGAATACTTGCTGTTACTAGTGTACCATGGTTTGCTGACTATGCGAACTATGTGGTAGGTGGGGTTATACCCGATGACTTTAATTCTCACCAAAAGAAAAAGTTTCTTTATGATTGCAGGTAATATCTATGGGACGACCCATTCCTATACAAAAAGGGGGTGGGCGATTTGATCAGAAGATGTGTTCCCGAATGTGAGCAGACAGATATTCTGAAAGCGTGTCATAATTCTGAGTATGGAGGACATTTTAGTGGAGATAGAACAACAATAAAAGTTCTCCAGTCCGGTTTGTATTGGCCCACTCTGTTCAAGGATGCTCATTATTTAGTCTGAGAATGTAATAGGTGCCAATGAACAGGTAATATCACGAGGCGGAATCAGATGCCTCAAAATTCCATGTTAGAGGTTGAACTATTTGATGTTTGGGGTATTGACTTTATGGGACCATTTCCACCATTATTTGGAAAGAATTACATATTGGTGGCGGTTGATTATGTGTCAAAGTGGGTAGAAGCTGTAGCATTACCCACAAATGATGCAAAAGTGGTGTTAAATTTCTTGAGGCATAACATCTTCTCTAGGTTTGGGGTACCGCATGCTTTAATTAGTGACGAAGGTACGCACTTTCTGAATAAACTGATGGAGAATTTGTTGAAGAAGTACAATGTGAAGCATAAGATAGCCACACCGTATCACCCCCAGATGAGTGGACAGGTTGAAGTTTCTAACAGGAAAATAAAGCAGATTCTCGAAAAGACTGTTAGTGCTTCTCGAAAAGATTGGTCTGTAAAGTTAGATGATGCACTATGGGCATACCGGACAGCTTTCAAAACACCAATAGATATGTCTCCCTATCAACTTGTGTATGGTAAGGCTTGTCATTTACCGCTCGAACTCGAGCACAAAGCTTTTTGGGCCTCCAAATTCCTTAACTATGATCTTTTGAAAGCTGGTGACTCCCGAACGCTTCAACTTCATGAGTTGGAGGAGTTTAAGAATCAAGCTTATGAGAATGCCAAAATTTATAAAGAAAACACGAAAAAATGGCATGATCGGAAGATTCAGAAGAAGGAATTCTGGGATGGACAGTTGGTATTGTTGTTTAATTCCAATTTGAAGTTGTTCCCTGGTAAGCTGAAGTCAAGATGGTCTGGTCCGTTCGTCATTCAGAAGGTGTTCCCTCATGGAGCAATAGAACTAAAGAATGAGAAAAATGGCAATACTTTCAAGGTTAATGGTCAGAGGTTAAAACCTTATTATCAGGGCCAAGGAGGACCAGTAGAAGAGGTTAAACTCATTTGAGCATGAGGTAACCCGTCGAGCCATGCGACGTTAAACGAAGCGCTGCTTGGGAGGCAACCCAAGGGAGTTTATGTTTTATTTTAATTATTGTCTGAGTATTTTTAATTTAATTTTGAATTTTAGGGTACGTTTCTCATGTCTTTTGAGTCAAATTTCATCAAGGGAAGGCCTCGGAAAAATGTGGACTTAGAAAAACATTGAAAATAAATTTTTGAGAAAAAATCACATGTCCAATGCCAATACGCGTATGGATTGAGTGTTACGCGTATTGGTGTGAGAAACAAGGGACCCCTGGTGAAATGCGTAGCATACGCGTATTGGATCCTTACGTGATCTAGTTACGCGTAATGAACCTTAATACGCGTAAGGACTCAATCTGATACGCGTATCATCCTTCAATACGTGATCTATTATGCAAAAGTGCAGTTTACACTTAGGTTTCTTGCGTATCATACACGTAACAGGTTCCCTTACGCGTATCACTTGCGTATGATACGCGTATTTCGTTTAGGTTAGGTTTATATTTCTTTTATGTACTGTTGTGCCATTTTTATGCTTTTCCATTACGTGAATCCTGCGTATTACTCTGTCAATTTTTTTCTCAGACTCACAGGTTTCTATCATGTCTCAATCACCAAAAGAGGTTCAAATTTTTTGCACATCTCAACATGAAGCCAGATATGAGCAAATTAAGACACGCAATATAGTTGAAGAGAAGCAATGGGTGTATCAAGATGATATGTTTCCAGAAGTGACTGAACCCCTCAAGAAGCAAAAATTGATCTACTTCAATGATCATATCTGCACTGTTGCAAAGGAAGTAATGTGGGAGTTCTATGCAAATGCTCAAAGAATTAATTCTGATGAAGAGGATCTAACTGAGAATAAAGAGTATGTTTCGTGGGTTAGGGGCAAAGCAGTGAAGTTTGATTGGAAAATGATCAACAGTGTGCTCAAGTGTAAATTCTTTGACTCTGTTTGTCTTTTTACTGAGTGGAAATGTTCTGATAAGAACAGGTGGCCCTACGACGACATAAGAAGTTTGATTGCAAGACAGATCGTGATTGGGTTCCATCGTCCAGGGTTGCTCCGGCTAAGATCATGCTTGTAGACTTAGCACCGATCTCAAAAGCTATGGCCTACTATATTCATCACAACCTCAGCACAAATCGGGGCGGTTCGGAACTGATCACTGAGCGTGCTTTACTTCTCTTTCAGTTTCTTAAGTTGAAGCAAGTGAATATTGGATAGATTATTGCTAATGATATGGATGATATTGCTCAATCGTCGAAGAAATTGTTAGGGCATGTGACGGTTATTCACCTTCTGTGCAAGAAGGCTGGTGTGACCGATCTGAAGGGAACGATGATGTTGAGACCAGCAGTCCCACTGAACGCCTATTGGATGAAGGACCGGACAATTACTGATGATCGGCCGCGACCTCTGAGGAGAGCACATGACCATGAGGCCAGTGGTAGTGGTGCACAGAGGTCAGAGACACATACTGTCCCACCACCTCCTGCCTTCATCTCCTTAGACCACCGTCCGAGGATGTCCACCTTTTGCACGCTGCAGGAGTTCAGCTATCTGTATGGACTTTCGGGTAGACATCTGACACATCAGACTAATTTGTGGGAAGCTGCCCAGCGTTTTAGAGACCGATACAGCAATGAGCCACCCGCACCTCATCATGGGCAGTTCACATTTCTTGGGTGGACGCGTCCTGTTTAGATTGGAGGTTTAATGCCTCATCCTACTCAGCCACCGCGCCAGCCGACTCAGCCTCCTCAGCATCAGACACCGCATCAGCAGAGTCCTTACAGACCTCAGTTCCAAACCCCGCCCGGGAATCTGGATGGCATGACACCACTACCGAGAGCGGTGAATGATCCCTCATATGACCCGTTCGGTGTGGTTGACTTCGATACAGGGTGACACAGGAGAGCAGGATTGAGTTTTTGTTTTACTTCTATTTTTAGTTTATTTCGTTATTATTTGTACTTTCTTTGATTTCCTGTTCAGTGTACGCTTAATTTCCCTTATGTATTTGTTTTTATTTTATTATGAGTGTAATTGCTCATTTCCGGGTTTTTGAAACATCTGATTACATTTGGGAATTTTACACAGTTTCTTGGTTCTTATTTCTTTTAGATATGTGATTGTTTCTGGCTTAAGTGGATGTCCTGATTACTGTCACCAATGACTTGATTATCCTCTCAATTAGCCATCCTGACTGTTGATACTGATATATATGATCGGACGCACTGGTTAGATAAAACATCAGAACCATGGGTAAATGAACCTTGAACAAAGAGATATTACAGAACCTGTCAGTTTCACCCGTCCTGGTGAGATCAGAAAAGGCCAAACACTTATCATCAAGAGAGAGACATCAGGTATGACTTTATCTATCATAGTTTGCGTACGTTCTTTTTGAATATTGACTGTATGAATGAACACACTGAGGCAAGTTTTTTGCTTATCACCTAGAGCCTTTCAAGCCATCCCATTATTATTATTATTATCCTTTGTTTACCCCATTTGAGCCTTTATCCCTTTGCTTGATAATTACCCGTTATTATTAACCCCTGGCCTTTTTATTATTATCCTACCTTGTTTAGAGTATGTTTGATTATTTTTGGATCTGTGTTAAATTTAAGTTTGGGGGCTGCTGTTGGAATAGCAACCTTTAAGTTTGGGGTAGCGATGTCGTGCACTTAAAAGTGGTGAGTGTACAGAGCAAGCATAAAAAAAAAAAAGGGTGAATGAAAACATTCAACTTGAAAAAAAAAACAGAGATAAGGATGATTTTATATACTCTGAACCAAAAACCCATTGTTTTCCTTTTTATATCCTACCATAACCCAAGCCCCGTTACAACCCCAAGACCTCAAAAAGTGTGTGTATTTTGCATGTTGATAGGATTAGAGAATTTATTCAAACTGCTGATATGATATTGATTACTGTGATTTGAGTGTAATAACACTTTAACCCCGAGAGACTTGGTAAGAGTGTGATATAAGCTGACAGGTGAAGTAGTGTTTCCGAGGAAAAGGTTTCTGGCTCGCTGGTTATGAGGAAAAGTAAGAAAACCCAAGGTAGCATCGAAGGGTCTAATGCAAAAGATTTCACCAGTATTGTGGTAAGAACTGTTTTTATAGTAAGTTTGGGATGACGTGATCTATACAGTGTGTCATTACTTATGAGTTTCTTGAGGATATTTTACGCTTTTGGTATGTTAGCAGGTCAAAAACAGGTTTGGAAGCTCAGAGGATTAAGCATCAGACGCGAAACTGAGCCTGAGCGAGAAAACAGAAGAAAAAGCCAAAAAGTGGAGGATCTGCTGCCCATACGCATAACACTCTAGCTGTTACGCGTATGGCCCCTAGCTTACGCGTATCATACGCATTCCAGCAGAGGGATTATTTTTGAGAGGAAAAACAGGCCTTCTGCCAATACGCGTAAGGGCTTGGCCTTACGCGTATCAGGTTGCTTGCTGGAAGGCACTTCTGCTCATACGCGTAGGAGAATGAGCTGCGTACCAGGTCATTACGCGTAACATGTTGGTCAATACGCGTAATGAGGCCAAAAATTTCAGAAAGCCCAAATTTCACCTATTTATTTCCAGAGCGCGATTTTACCAGGGTTGGACGATTTTTGAAAGAAAACACACGATTTGAAGGCTGGAGGCGCAGAGATTTGTCAAGGTTTCATATGTTCAAGTGTTTTTTTGACAATTGAAGATAGATTCCTCACGAAATTCTGTAATGACAACAATTCTTATTTTTGTTTTATTTATGATTATGAGTAGTTAAACCCCCCATTGCTAGGGGGTGACCCTAATTCCGAATGTAACGTATTCTGATTTATTCAATGCATTGACTATTTTTATTCATTAAAATTGGTTTGTTCTTATTACCATTCTTCATGCTTTATCCGTCGGACTAACAGATTCTGACCTTTAAAAATGTTTTGGCTGGACAACAATTTGTTTATTGATATGGATAAGAACTTTGGATAATAAATATTACCTAGGACTAGGAGTGTTTTATCCGAACCGGAAATTCTTGATATTTGAATGCTTGGGTATGAACATGATTATCTATGGACATAGTAATTAGGTTACATAACCAAGGATCTTTTCACTGAGGACTCATGATTAGATGCCCTAGAGAACTAGAAATTAATTTTTGGATTACTTTTATTGCATTGGTAAATCACTATTGTTACAGGAAGTTTCATTCACCAAACCCTAGCAATTTACTTATAACTGTTCTCTGTTCAACTATTTACTCGCTTTCTTTAATTGCATTTTTAGTTAAAAAATTATCAAACTACCAAAACTTTTTGTTTAATTGAAATCATCTTTGAACTCTGTATCGTCAAGCAGTCCTTGAGATCGACATTTGGGATCGTCCCTTTATTACTACAATAGGCAAAATAGTACACTTGCTATTTTCCTATCAGCTCTCTCCCTTTAACTTCCATGGATTAATGTGATTGATTTTTATGGATGTTTTAGGTGCTGTTACGCTTCAGTTTAAAACATGATTGTGAATTTACCGATCTTTTGATTTCATAATTATGCTCATTCTTGACATTGCATGCACATGCTTCTTCTTGCACATTTTTATTCACATAATAACATGATTTGTGATGCATTTTAAGTAATATTTGGTACTGGTTTGCACTCTCATTCATGTTTGAATTAAGCTTGTTCTTCAAGGATAAGCTTAATCTTTTATAATCGATAATGCACACTTTGCTTTAATAATTTTTCAATTCTTCTTGGAAAATTATTAACACCTTTCCTCCCCTTTGATTAATTAATCGAAACTTCGTTTCAATTATTAATCTTCCCGTTGGCACTTCTCTTTAGGCTTCCTTTAGAGCTTTCTTTCTCTTTCCCCCGCGGAGTCAGAGTTTCGCGCGACATTGGAGCACTGTACAACTTGGAGCTGTTACGCTGTCAGTTTCAACTTCTGCACTACACCCTGTGTGTTAGAGAAGGAATGAGAAAGGAGAATTCCTACTCTCATTCTGACTACTTCAGGTAGGGGACGAATGACCCAGTGCCTGACTTAGTCACCTCTATCTCCAGGCGGTAGTGTATCTCCTTCCCCAGTTGAGTCAATCCTTGATCACTCTTACATCTTTCAATCAGTTTGTTGATCCATCACCATTCCCTTGGTTCACGATCATTTGGAAATCTTCAGAGAGTCAATCTCTTGCTCTTGTTCAATACCTTTCCCTTGTTCCCTTTAAGAGAGTTTCAATTACCTTTTCTTATGGCTAGTCACTTTTTTTGCTGATTCCCCATGAGAGTTGTAATCATTCTTCCTTTGGTTGATCACAGTCATACTATTAAAACCAATGCTCTATTCCCCTACAATCGCACTCTTTCTTCGGTTAAACATAGTTTTCCCGTTAAACACCGAAACCCTTGCGGAGTTCATAACCTTCTCTTGGTTCTTCTCCCTTTGATTGGTTAACCACTTCCTGTAAGCTAAAACACCAATTTGCACTTCTTCTCAGTTAATCACAGTCTATCTGTTAGCATCCTGAGTCAACCTTGGGTTAATCACCTCCTCTTGGTTAATCACCCATTTTTCATTTAATCACAATCTATCTGTTAATGCTGAGCTCTTTTTGAGTTAATCACCTTCGCTTGGTTAATCACTCAGTCTTTTCGGTTAATCAGAGTTTCTTCTGTTAGCACCGAATCCCCAGCGGTTAGTAACCTTCTCTTGGTTCGAATACTTGCACCCTTGGGTTAGTAACCTTCCTTTGGTTCAAATACCATTTTCTTCGGTCAGGTACTATTTGTTCAGTCAGTATATCGAACGTCCTTTGGGTCACGACCTTCGCTTGGTCCCACACCCGTTCTTTGGGTCACGACCTTTGCTTAGTCCCACACCCGTCCTTTGGGTCATGACCTTCGCTTGGTCCCACACCCGTTCTTTGGGTCACGACCTTCGCTTGGTCCCACACCTATTCTTTGGGTCACGACCTTCGCTTGGTCCCACACCCGTCCTTTGGGTCACAACGTTCGCTTAGTCCCACACATGTTCTTTGGGTCACGACCTTTGCTTGGTCCCACACCCGTTCTTTGGGTCACGACTTTTGCTTGGTCCCACGTCCGTCCTTAGGGTCATGACCTTCGCTTGGTTCCACACCCGTTCTTTGGGTCACGACCTTCGCTTGGTCCCACACTCGTTCTTTGGGTCATGACCTTCGCTTGGTCCCACACCCATCCTTTGGGTCACGACCTTCGCTTTGTCCCACACCCGTCCTTTGGGTCACGACCTTCGCTTGGTCCCACACCTGTCTTTTATGTCACGACCTTTGCTTGGTCCCACTCCCGTCCTTTGGGTCACGACCTTCGCTTGGTTCTACACCCATTCTTTTGGTTGATCACAATCTATCTGTTAAACTCTTTTCCCCACAGAGTCTTAATCTCTTTCTTCGGTTAACCACTGTCAGATACCGAGTCTTAATTCTCTTGGTTTTGACACCATTCCTTTATTTGTTTCCCAGTAGGGTCGATTACCCTCGGATCCCCAGCACGGTCACGTTGTTCTCTTACTCCCCAGTGGAGTTCTTTCTATTCCTTTTGCTCCTTGGTCTCTACACCACTCTTGCACATTATTCTCAGTACAACTATTGTCTTTCCTGTTACATTTCTTTCTTGGTTTTGACACCATTTTTTTTGAAATCCCCAGCGGATCTTTTCTCTCCCTCTTTTGCTCTTGGTTTGGACACCACCTTCCTTTTCCTTTTCCGTCTTGGTTCCTCGAACTACGGAAGCTCTGATTCTGCATTCTTTCGAATGTATGATACGTAGGCACGAGATCGCGATGATCTTGGCGAGCACACTTCCACCCTTCCACTTTCTTCCATTCCCCTTTTCTTTCCCTGGTTCCTTTGAACTACAGAGCTCTGATTTCTTCATTGCACTATGAGGGTACGTAGGCACGAGGGCCCTAATCCTCTGCGAGCACTTTCTTTCTTTCTTTTATTTTCTTTCTTTTCTCTCTCTTCTCTTCTTTTAGCTAGAAGCCTTTAGATAGATAACCCATCCAAGCCTAGAAGCAAGCAAAATGGTTCCCGTCGAGTACGAAGGATGCGTAAGGTGCTAGTACCCCGTTCCTGTTTCTCTTCCCCTTGGATTTTATCGATAGTTTCCCTGTCCTTCGGGACTAAATAAAGTTCGGTGGCGACTTTGTTGTATCTTTGAGTGTGCGTTTCACTCAGGGATAAACCAGTCATCTTCACCGCCCCACCCCGTTGTCATCCCTAACGTCGCTTCCAACACACATTTAAACACCATTTAACTCATTCAACTGATCAGTCTGATGATGTCCTGTGATGGCAATGCTCGTAATGAAAAGAGATTTTATTTTTGTCGTTGATTTTAGAAAATGAAAGAAAAATTAGATCTCACAAAAACGATGAAAACTGACTTTATGACTTAAAATAGTATGATAAACAATACCAAATGTTCAACTCATTTGATAAAGTGGATGTGCATAACACAAAAATAAAAATAAATAAAATATTATTTTATCTTATAATTTTATATTAAAGAAATAAATATAACTTTTTCTCAATAGGAATGTTATTTCTACACCTATATTTGACACTAAATATCTACACTGTATACCTTATTCATCATATCTATACGGTGAACAGTGTCATGAACAATATTTGAACAATGACTTTAAGTAATGAGACAAGTTGGTTAATTAAATGTAAAAGTTTGGTTAATGAAGTGATAAAGTTGATTAATAAACACTCAGTTATTAAAATAATTTTTTAATAAAATAAAGTAATTTAATGAAAAGTAAAAAAATTGACTAATAAATAAACGTTGAGATATTAAAAATAATTTTTAGCAGTAAATAAAATTAATTTTTAATAGTAAATAAACGTTGAGATATAAAATTTTTAAAAATAAACATTGAGTTATTAAAAATAATTTTTAAAGTAACTTATCATTGAGATAATATATATTGAGATATTAAAAAAAAATTTTAGCAATAAATAAACGTTAAAATATAAAATTTTATAGCAATGTCTTTTAATCTAAAAAACTTAAAATAATAACTTTTTATATTAAAAAAATATTATTATAATACTTTATTATTTATTATATTGATGAACAATAAAATACTACGCGGGATAGGAATACAATTTTTTTTACTTTTTAACCGAAACACATTTAAGTATCTTAGGGGCAGTGCAAATATTTATTGGTCTCCATATAGACAATTTCTGCAGTCATTTATTTGACACACCAACAATACTCCGAACTGTATCCTACCTACTCACAGCAACCTATAATATCATCTACTAGTAAGTACTATCGTGATGACACCAAGACACATCACGAGAAAAATATAGAAAAGCATGTCAATTATCAACTTTCTATCAACTTCATCTTTCCTAATATGTACGACACATTTACTATCATTTCAACATTACTGTAGTGACTAATAGTGTGAATAGGGGTGTGAACGGATCATAAATCAAAACTAAATTAAATTATATATATGATTTGGTTTGAATTGTAAAACCGTTTCTATAAAACTGATTTATTTTTTTAAAACTGGTTTATAAATTGATCGGTTTAATTTCAAATCGATTTTTCACAAAAAAACCAGTTTCTTTTTAAAAACCAATTTTAAACCGATTTCTCTCAAAACTAATATTTTTATCTTCTTTAAAAAAATCAGTTTTAAAACTAATTTTTTTAAAAATCAATTTTATAAATTTAGTGTTACATAAAATAAATAGTGTTACATAAAATAAATAATGTTAAAACCAGTACTATATATTTACGCAACCCTTCATGAATGCTTCTGTAACTTTTCTAAATTAATATTCAAAATTTTCCTACACAAAGAGCTAGTATCCCTCACACTAACCGACATATTGCAGCCTGTACTATATATTAGAGAGGTATTTACTCTTTAACAATATCATCAAAAAACACACACATATAATACTTAACTAAAGGGGAAGTTAGTTTAATTATTAAGTTCAGAAATCTCTGTTAAGTTAGTTACTTAACTAAAGTAGAAGTTAGTTTAATTAGTAAGTGAGGGTTTGTTAGTGCATGTCAACTTTTGTTAAGTTTAGAAGTCTCTGTTAAGTTAGTTATTTAACTAAAGTGGAAGTTAGTTTAATTATTAAGTTAATTAAAAATCCTGAAGTTGGATAACTTAAAAATGGTCATTGTTTCTTGTTTCGAAAATTGAATCGATTACATTAGTTGTTGTTGTTAGAATTAGTCTAGGGCAGATTGGTTATGGTTAGTTTAAAAAATAGTCAGTAATTGGTGAGATTAGTTAGGTTGAAGTTACAAACTATATCCAAGACAAAGTGAGAAATTTTGAACAGGCTGTCCACACTTAGACTGCAAATGTTAATCATAGATGGATCGAGAGAGAAAGTGTAGAGAGACTCGGAGATGGAGAACGCGCAGGAGAATTAGGAGGATTTGGTGTTGTCATTTTGGGAATTAGGGTTTAGTAATTGAGGAAGAGAGAGATTTGAGAGAGTCTCAAATTTGGAAACCGATAAGCTGATCCAAATTTAATTAATGGTTTATGGTTTTTTTCGTTTTGATAAATGAATTACCGGTTCTAAAATATAATTGTGCATTGGATTTTAAAATATGGATTAATTTGGATACTCATTTGATTTATAGGGATTGGATTTTTTGCACACCCCAAAGTGTAAATATCATTCCATTATACTTAGGTTATTTTTCAGTTAATATAAAGCGTTATTTGGATCGTTGAACTAATTTTAAGTAGATTCTAATATTGTATTAGTGACTAGAAATGTAGATAATAAATTGATAAATCATGTAACTTAGACTAAAAGTAATAATACATGTACACTAATAGTCATACACCCTAGTGTAGTAGATATGGCCGGTCCAATAAATTTGGCAGTCTAAGATAAAATTTTAAATACATTTTTTTAAAAGTAAATATATATATTTTAACAAATTTTTTAATAATTTATTATTTTAAAATAAAAAACCATCAATGAATTCTTTAAATTATTATTTTTTTTCAATTAAATATTTAAATAATATAAAATTGATTGATAATCTCTAAAACATATCAATTTTTTTTTGAAAAGGCCAACAAGGCAACAACTATTTTATTAATCACCAACACTAGAAGTGCTAAAGATACACCAGGAACTACAAAACAAACAAAACCAGCAAAGGATAAAAACTGACTAAACTAGCAGAAACAAACTACTGCTAGAGCCAAGAAAACTGCCTAAAACTGACATCCTATTTAAGAAAAGGCTGGGGACCAAAGCTACCAAAACCCACCACATAGTATCCAAAATACCTTAAACAATTAACATACCTGTAGCAAAATCCACCTGATGAGGCCAATCGCGACAATACCAAGTAGAATATAAAAACCACCGAAACAACAGCGAGTCAGCAAAGGCTGAGTTAAGAAGGAGACGGTGATGAGATGATATAACCCCAAACTCTAAGATCCAAATAAGACAAGATCAGTACTGATGCTAAGATAATCTCCAAATCCAATCAAAAGAGCACTCTGCTTAAGCACTATAGCAAGGGCTCAAAAACTACACCACTTGCCAAAACAGCTCCCAAGGAAAACAACAGCCAGCAACCACCAGCGTTGCCCGTCTATTTTGAAAACAAGAACGCAACCAGCTTTATAGGTAATACCTGGCCACTGAGGGAAGACTCCCAACCACCCGCAGAAAAGAAAAAACAGTTCCACCAACATATAGAGCAACAACTCCCCCAGAAGACATAATCGGCCACTCCTGTGAGAATTACTCCAATGCCGAATCACCACAACACGCAACACCACCATCTGAACAAAAACTAATCAAACCATACCCAACCTGTCCAATGACAATTGGCCAAAAGATAACTATACCCTAGATAGAGGGAGGAAAACATTTTCGACTGATGCACAAAGGAACAAGAAAAACCAGAGTTCACCCAATACCAAAAAATTACTGCAGTAGTGTCATACCCCAAATTTTGACCACTAAGATTTCCCATCATTGTGAAAATCATCATCACAATATGGATGGACCATCATACCTCATTAGTCTCCCCAAAGATGGGTAAGCATCCATTACAATCAAATTTAGGGTTTCAAGCCCTCTCAGAACTCTTAAACAAAGGATCAATCAAGGAATGATATGATCTTTAACTTATATAACCTCTCAAACATCCACAAAGGATCAAGAGGACTCCCACATCAAGAATCAAGCACAATGTTGCAACATTCAAAGTGGATTAAGCCTCAAGATCGCCAGTGTCACCAAATTAGGGTTTTGGTCGACTGGGGCCTCCAGATGGAAATTTTCCTCTGGGCATGAGCCAAAGGCTTCAAAGCATAACCTAAGATGCTCCAAGGGACATCATGAACCCAATCATCAAGTCAATTTTGCCTCAGGGGATGCATTCATAAAAAATCAGGAATTAGGGTTTCTCGACCTAATTCACCCCTAAGTTGACTTTTGGGACAAAACATTAGCCAAGACCTCAAGAGAGGATTTGAGGGTCTCTAACACACTACATTAATCCATTTGCAACAATGGATTGATCTAAGAAGCTTGATCAACAAGTTTCAAATTCATCAGAACCACAATTAGGGTTTCGCGGAAAAAGTCAACTGTGCCTTTGACTTTTGACCCAGGCATGCTCCCAAACCTTGGGACATGATTCAATACACGCTATATCACCTATGAAATTAATCCATCAAGTTTGATTTAGGTCAAGGACTTGATTTCATAAAGGATCGCACAGTTTGGAGTTCATCTGACAAAATGTCAACTATGCACAAAAGTCAACTTTGACTTTTTGAGATTTTTCACAATTATGGTTCTTTGACCCTAAAATGATGTTAATATGTGATTGGAATCATCATTCATCAAGAAAAATCAAGAAAAATGGGATAACTTGTAAAATGGGTAACCATAAAAAACTTAGAAATTTTCTAAGTTATGGAACAAAGTGGCTAGGGTACCAACTTCCAAGGATCATAACTTGAGATCCAAGCAACCATTTGGGCGGATCCAAAGATGGATTTGTAGCTCTCATGGCATACTTTAAAAGTGTAAACTACACCTCATTCCAATTCATCATAAATTTTGAGTTATGGTTGGATCAAAATGGCTGAAAACATGAAATGCCACTTTTTCCAACACTTAGTGAAATTTTCACTAAGTCAGAATCTGTCTTGTTTTTTTTCCAAAAGTAGGGGGATTTTTCACTTGGATCCAAAAAGTATCAAGACAAACTATGATCGCACATGTGTTGTATCATATAAGAGCTTTCCAAAATGGCCAAGAACTCCATGAAACTCCACTTAAGCCATGAGATATGACAATGACAATGTGCCTTGCTGCAAACTGTCATGGCAAGGCAGATTTGTGCATTTTGCTCGATTTGAGCAAATTTTGCAAATGAAAAACAAGTTTATCCATCTGAACACCTCAGGGGGAGACCAAGGAGGGACAAACACTGATCCATCATCCTCCCAAGTCCTTGGAACCAAAAGTAGCATGCCAAACCTAGAAATGCCTAAAAGAGGGACAAGACTCCAATTTTGGTTTGGAGCATTTAATGTATGCACCAAGGTGGCATGGACTGAGCCATTTCCAACTGAATTCAGTCAAGACTTATCCAAGAACTAGGGAATCAGCAGCCTATGCTCTAACCTCTAGTCAATGGCTAGAGGAGACTTGGATTCATATTGATCAACATTTACCAAACTTCTGCAGCAGTTGCCATTCACTATTGCTTGCAAAACAAACTTGCTCTACTATAAATAGAGCTCATTTGTGCTCAGTTTGAGTACACCAAAGCCATCAAACAGATGCTTTCCTCAAAATCTATTCCTTCACTCCAAAATTGCCTTCCAAAGCAAGTCAATATCGGGTTTTGAGTTTGAGAGCAATTCCAACCAAACCAATCACACACACACACACACCTCATAAACATCATATAGAAGTGATCCAAACACTTAAACAACATCTGGAACACTGATTTCTCAAAATCACCATCCAACTGCTCAAGCTTTTAGCAGACTTGCAGTTGGGGTACCATCTTCAGTTCCAGCTTGTTTCAAACCACTCCAAGCATTCAGACATATCACTTGGCACCTAAGAAAGTTGTGCAAATCATTGGAACCAGCTTGCAATACCTATAACACAAAACACAATCACCAGCTGCAAGAGGTAAGCCTGAGCTCTTCTAACTATATGATCCATGCATTTTTTGCTGCATAATAATTTGGTCATATGCTCATAATCATGCATAGAGTGTTTACCCTCAATAAATTGCTTTGTTTGAATCGTGTAGGGAATTTCTGAGCCTTCATGCAAATTTTAGGGTTCTTGAGGTTTTTCTTTGATTTCTTATTCCATGCTTAAAATAAATGAAATTAAAGACCATAGACATGATCGTGAGGTGAAAACGAGCAGATTGATATGTAGATTACATGATATAATCAAGTATTCAGTGAGATTGGATAGAAAATAAAAATATGCAGAAACAGAAGGTGGCGCGTGTTCTTGGCGCCATTTTTTGAATATTTGAATATTTGAATTTTGTGATTTTATTTAATTGATTCAAAAATTAATCTCTCTCTAGTTTTTAATGATTTTGAGTTGATTCTTTTTTTAATAATTCACAAAAATGCTAAAATATTTTATTTTACCAAAAAATCCTAAAAATATTAATTATTTCATATACTTGATATTTTTACAAAGAATTAATATTTTATTTGTTTTTCAACATTTAAAATGTTTTTTCTCCCTTGATTTTCCAAACTTAATTGATTTCCAATCATTTTGTGGATAGAAACATGATTTTTGAAACATTAATCCAAGATCACAATTTGTTTTCACACATGTTTAACAATTTTGATCATTTTAATTGAATTTTTATTCAATTAAAATATATTTTGAAAACAAATTAGGGTTTTGATTAATTCAACCCTCATCAAACTTTTTCAAACTCTTTGGGCCTCTAATAGAGTGTAAGACCCAACCCCTTTGTAAATACACCACCTTTTTGGGCCTCAGTCATTGTATAAGTCCCACTGTATTTTCAAAAACAACGGTGCGATCGTCGCCTTTTTAACAAAATCAACTGGGCCTCTCCTCGAGCTATAAGTCCCAATTATTTTTCTTAAAACTCTTTGGGCCTCTAATAGAGTGTAAGACCCAACCCTTTTTTTAAAACCAAAATAATTTGGGCCTCAGTGTATTGTATAAGTCTCGATACCGTCAAAAAGTTCGGCACGATCGTCGCCTTTTTAACGAAAACCTTTTTGGGCCTCTCCTTGAGCTATAAGCCCCACCACTTGTACAAAAATAAATTATTGAGCCTCTAATAGAGTGTAAGACCCAATCCCCTTTTAACCAAAACCTTTTGAGGCCTCAGACATTGTATAAGTCCCTCTGCGTTAAAAGAAAAATCTCGGCGCGATCGCCAGTTCAAAAACAAATCATCTGGGCCTCCCCTCGTGTTGTAAGCCCCATTTCTTTTCCTCTGGGCCTCTAATAGAGTGTAAGACCCATCCTCTTGTACATAAAAACTTTTTGTGCCTCACGTATTGTATAAGTCCCTTTGCACAGTTTTTATAAGTCCCCAACAATCTTTTCAAGCACTTTCTCCTTTGATTTTGAATTCAAATATCTGTTGTCATCAAAACTTTCTTTGTTGAACAACTAACCAAACAACATGGAAGCTCTACAACGGGTAAGTGTTTATCCGCTTTCATTTACCGCTTTCATATGTACATAACTGTATTGTGGGGTTGCTTCACTGTAAGTCTTCTTTCACATCCTTTTATATACTTGTCACATATCCACTGTGTAATACTAGTATAGTTATTTAGAGTTTTCTCCGGCAACTACGTCTAGCACTAGGTAAAGCCTTGTTGGTCACTCTTAAATACAAACAAAACTTGATCCCCCGTAGGATTCCAGATACAGTCTTCCCTACTTTTGGGGTTAAACAATATGGAACAAAGAGAAAGGCAGTATTTTCGGTGAACCTTTTCTCAGATTGTCACCCTTAGAAATTATCAAAGAAACTCTAACTCCCCAGAGATGATCTTTTCTCCGTGAATGGCATCTCTTGAGTTTCTTCCAAATTCTCAAACTTTCCTGGAATGATCTCTTCTCGGTGAATTGCATTTCTTGAACTTCTCTTGGTTTGGGGGACCCACAGGCTTCCTAAAAGCATCCCCGCCTCCTCTTGGGCATTGTACAAGGACCCTTCGGCTTCTTAGAAGTTCTCATGCCTTCTCTTGGGCTTAATACAAGGACCCTGACGACCTCTTAAAGGTATAAGACAAAACTTAGTCATCCTTTGCTAGAGCAGTCTTTCCCGCGTCAAAACTCTGGCCACTTTAGGGTTGATACTCATCCCTTAATGCTCGTGCCTTCTCTTGGGCATTGTACAAAAGATAAAACTCTAGACTTGGACAGTCTAAGACCCTTGAGACTCAAAGACATTCTCAAGTTCCTTTCAAACATAGGAAGAAACCCCGGTCTCTCCCATTTGAGTTCCCCACACTTGGACCCGCTTCAGGATCTCCAGAATCCACAGCGGTAAGGCAGCCTCCCCTCGGGCTTTGTACAAATGATTCTCCCTAGCAGAGCTAACCTTTTCAGACTCTCTTGTTGAGTCAATCACTTTTTAGCCTCCGTCTTGGGCTTTGTACAAGACATATAAAATACTCTCTTGTTGAGTATAAAAGACTCTCTTGTTGAGTCAACCTCCTTTTAGCCTCCATCTTGGGCTTCGTACGAGATAGAAAAACACTCTCTTGTTGAGTATAAAAGACTCTCTTGTTGAGTCAACCACTTTTAGCCTCCGTCTTGGGCTTTGTACAAGACATATAAAACATTTTCTTGTTGAGTATAAAAGACTCTCTTGTTGAGTCAATCTCCTTTTAGTCTCAATCTCGGGCTTCGTACGAGTCATCAAATCACTCTCTTGTTGAGTATAAAGGACTGTCTTGTTGAGTCAATCACCTATTCAGTACTCTCTTGTTGAGTCAAACCATTTCAGCCTCCATCTTGGGCTTTATACACGATACATTCTCCCCAACGGAGTCAAAATCGCTTTTAGCCTCAATCTTAGGCTTTGTACAAGACAGAAAGAACATTTTCCTCCAGAAAAGTCAAACTTCCTGCCTCCTCTTAGGCTTTGTATAAAGAAAACCCCGGTTGAGTCAATCAACCTTTTAGCATCAAAGTTGTGTCGTGCTCACAGCATACAAACATCAACAACTCCTCTTTAGAGATGACAAATTCTCTCTCAGCCAAAACCCTTTAGCTTCACATCTTGGGTTTTGAACAAGATACAAACCACCTTTAACTTCACGTCTTAGGCTTTGAACAAGACACCAAAACACCTATTTCCTCCCATAGAATAGGAGGAACTACAATTGCTCTGATTTTCCTGTTTAGGGAATACGTAGGCATAAGATTGCAAAATCTTAGCGAGCATACTAATCAAAAACCCAAAATCCCGTACCTTCAAACATCAATCGAAAAGCATCAGACCTAATATCTTACCAATAGCCTAGACACTGTGTTTAAGCGAATAACCCTAAAGAAGAACCCCCTCTTGATAGCATCTGTAAACCAACAGTTTTGACTGTTTAATCTCAGTTTACAAGTAGGGTTAATTGGAG
Source organism: Lathyrus tuberosus (assembly GCA_022829125.1). Classification (NCBI taxonomy): domain Eukaryota; kingdom Viridiplantae; phylum Streptophyta; class Magnoliopsida; order Fabales; family Fabaceae; genus Lathyrus; species Lathyrus tuberosus. The sequence continues at coordinate 3,028,007 of JALAZF010000153.1, forward strand.
ACATCTATTTCCCTTCCTTAATCAGCTCAACAGGATAAAAAATGAATCGAACTGTAGTACCAAAGCGATAGTGATTCAAAACCACAAAAATCGTGCTACAGAAAAGTGGTGACCACAGTGGGAGGTATTTATCTCTTGCAGTCTTACAGTGGGAGGCATTTCTCTCTCCCAGTCTTAGGTAGAAAACCTTAAATTCACAAAGTGTCACAGAAATGGCGACTCTGCTGGGGAGTCATTGTCTGTATAGGATTATACGACTAGAGGTCTAGGAGGATTAAGACAAATATATATACTGCTTTTCCTAATTGATATATGTGTTTATTTTTCTGCTAATGGGAATGCGTGTGATGCCGCATGTGGAAAGATTGAGTATACACCTAAGATAGGGGATGACATTATACGGGTAATCTTACGAGGAGTAAATCCCAGTTAAGAGTCCCCAGTCGACCATCAGACTCAGTGGAGACTCCCTTTGCAGATACATTTCCTATACGACTTCAGTTGTTGAAAGTAGTGTGGTCGATTGGGTTATCTGAGAAGCTGAGGTTTTTAGTAGACTGGAACCATTTTGTAGTGCGGAAGCTATCGGGAATAGTTGTCACGCGATACTACCCTCATCTGAGATCTCTCTAAGATACATTAGCTCGCTGGCGATCCACTTGCTGCTGTTATCCCAAGAGGGGTCAATGATTTTGAAGACACGTACAAAAATCACCAGTATAAACCTTTGGGGATGGGTAGAGCCTTGACTTCATGACACCGACCCTTTGACCCCATGTTTTTTCTATGTTTTTGTGTGCTGCATTCATACATTCATTTAAAAAACATTAAAACAAAGAAAAATCTTCTCTTCTAGTCTCACTTTTTCAAATTAAACTAAGACAATGATTGCAAATGTCAGATAAAGAGATTGCGCTAATGGATTTCAGTAGAAAGAAAACTCATAAGTACACCTTCAAGGTTCCAAAACTAGAGGATTTAAGAGGTCTGGAGAGAATGATCACCAACCCCGAGGCTTTTATGGCCAAGTATGGAGGACTGCTATCTCTGTTAAGGGTTCATGTAATCAAAGGAATCCTGTCCACACTAATCCAATTCTATGATCCGGTCTATCACTGTTTCACATTCCTGGACTATCAGCTAGCACCAACACTGGAGGAGTACTCTCACCTGACTGATTTGCATATTACTGACCAAGCTCCCTTTTCTAGATTGAAAGAAATTCCAAAGGATCAAACCATTGCGAGAGCAATCTATTTGGACGAGTCAGAGGTCAGGACTCACAAGACCACTATGGGGGGAATCCAGGGTTTGCCAGCACAGTTCTTGACAAAGGAAGCTCTATACTTTGCTAGTATAGGGAACGTGACCGCTTTCGAGAGCATCTTTGTTTTGCTCACCTACGGGTTATTTTTGTTTCCCAACATCGATAACTTTGTAGATATCAATGCCATTAAGGTTTTTCTGATTAGAAACCCTGTACCGACCTTGCTCGCAGATGCTTATCATTCGGTACACTTAAGGAATTTGTACAGCGGAGGAATGATCACATGTTCTGTACCCTACTATACAAATGGTTCACTTCCCACTTACCCAAGTCTGCTGCATTTTGGGATCAAAAGAATACTTTACGTTGGTCGCAGAGAATCATGTCTCTTACCAACTCTGACATCGATTGGTACAATCGAATCTATGACGGGATCAGAATCATTTACCGTTGTGGAAATTTCCCAAATGTACCCCTCATAGGAACTAAAGGAGGAATTAATTATCATCCAGTGTTAGTTCATCGTCAATTTGGATACCCAATGAGGCATGTCCCGTGTAATGCTCATCTGGAAGGTCTTTTCTTCAAGGAAGGAGAAAACGACAGGGCACTAAAGACGGAAATAGTGCATGCCTGGAAACACATTCATAGGAAAGGAAGAGAGTCTCTAGGAAAACCAGATTGTGTCTCGGTGGAGCCTTATCTCCACTGGGTACAAACTAGAGCTCTCAAGTTGAGGATGCCTTACCCTCGTCAGGAAGTTCTTCCATTAAGGGACTCTGTCCTTTATTGTATGTCTGAGACGGAAAAACTTCAAGTTACTCTCAACAAAGTTCAGCAGGAGAAGAGGTCTTGGAGGAACAAGTACCATATTCTCAATGTAAAGTGCAAGAAAATACAACAACTATTGAAAGATAAAGAGGCCCTGATCGAGATTTTAGAGCAACATGCTGTTGAAAATCAGGATGACCAAAGGAATTTGCTTACCCCTTTCACTTGGCAAAGGAATGACAACCCGACAACGGGGCAAGAGCCCCAGTCAAAGAAAAGGAAAGTACCAGAACCAGCACCTGAGCTCGCTTCAGAGAGGACTCAGGACCCATAAGTTTAGATTTCCTTTTATAGCACTTTGTAAATTACTGTATTTCCATTTCCGCAATCTTTGAATTCAATAAAATGAGGTTTCCCCACTGTTTGATATTTGCAATCTAATTGTCGAAGTTTACTTTGAATAAACAAAAAAAAATATACAATTAATATAATCATTGCATATCATTCGTAACGCATTCTTCTTACATACGAATCTCACATATGCGTCTCGATTCTAGAGTCAAACTGTCTCATTCGTACAATACTCGGGCCAATCGTCAGAAAAAGATGGATGATCTCGAGGAAGAGAATAGAGAGTTGAGAGAAGAGATCGACACTCTGAAAGAGGATCTGAGAAAGCTTCATAACGACATGCAAGCTCTAGCAGAAGCTCAAATGCAACAACAAAGGACTGTGATCTCAGAGATCACATCAACGCCCATAGTGGAAAAGTATGATCTTATGTACAAAATGCCAAAAGATCGTCCCTGGGGCATGCCAATTAACTATATCCCGGAGGGATATATTCCGTCGATCACTGAAGATCCGGAAACTTCAGCAGAAGCCGCTGGGCCTGAAGGTTATAAACTTCAGGAAAGCGAAGATGCCAGGGGCATGACAGCAACTCCTGAAGGTTACAAACTTCGGGAGGCACCGAGAGTCTCGGCCATAATGACTATACCACTGCCCGTGGTACACACTGTCATGGAAGGACAAATTCCACAGATACCTTCTGGTGGAAATGAAAGTATGTTTGACAGAATGAATGAGTTCTAGGAACAATTGCTGGAGATGCAGAAAGAACTGCAAGCCCTTCGCGGTCAGGATTTATTTGGAAAGGACGCCGCAGACCTTTGTTTGGTCCCCAATGTGAAAGTTCCGCACAAGTTTCAGATACCCGATTTTGAAAAGTACAAGGGTAACTCTTGCCCTCAATGTAACACCCTAAATTCCCCCGAATACTTTAATTGAAAAATCAGAGTAAAATGAAACAACTCGGAATAAAAGGGTATTACTTTCAACAAGAAATTGCTCACAAATAAGACATGTAACATATAATAAATATTAATACAACTTTAATCCAAAAATCATCTTTATTACACAGCGGAAATTCTTCATTGTGATCAACAAAATATAACGGTTTCAATTAATCAAAATATTAGTTTTCAAAAATGTAAAGGCAACTGTAATTCTTTAACAAAGTAAAATCATGCATAGAGCGTTCCTGACTCCCAATGTTACACATCAGAGCAGACTCCAAACTAAAGTGAAGCACCTCGTCTTCACTGACCACGACTTCCACACTACTCCTGATTATCTGTACGTTACCCACGTGGAGGCAACATTCAAACTGAAGGGGTGAGATTCTCAAATCAAACAAAAGAGAAAGATGATATAAATATAAGAGCATAAATTATTAAGTATATCACCCACATCACCACTTCCAACACAATTCACACAATTCAACACAACACAGATAATCAATCCAATCACAATGCAACACAACTATCAAAAAGAAATGCAAAGAGAAACCAACTGGACTCAATGCACATGGTACCATTTTCGATCCCTGTTTCATGATCACAATTCCCGTCGGAACGTCAATTGGTCGCTCACACCCCACATGGGCACACGACAATCGTGATTGCTCACACCCCACATGGGCACACAATCACCTTAACAACAACAACAACAATTCCATTATCGAAATTCGGATAGACGCTCACACCCCACATGGGCACACGCCATCCCACAACTTATGCACATGCTATGCACCATCAACGACAACATGCAACAACAACTAAATGCATACATATAGCATTTCACCACCACATCACATCACCATCATACAACGACCAACAATTATGCATCCAAACATACATCATCATATTTCCTCAACAACTACACATATGTGCACATTTAAACTATGCGCTTCACATTTCATTATATCATAACATCAACGAAACACATACCCATACATCGCATTAACATATAGCAACACCTTTACAGCAACAATACAACAACAACATTTGACTACATCATAAAAACCCACTATTGCATTACCGACTATGCCACAATACATCATACCATAATTAATCAACAACTTCATCATACAACGTCATGAGCAACAACGATTACAATTACAGGGTATACTACAACAACTTATTAACAACATCACGCAACATCATAAGCAACAATCACAACACACATTCCTATGACTAACTTCCACATTTCACCGTTCAACACATTGGAAACTACACGGAAACACATATGGCACGTCGAATTGTTGGAAATCTATCATTGAAAACAATTTTAACATAAAGTACATAAAGTCAGCTTTCCAACGATTCGAACGGTGACCCAAACGGACTTACGAGTCAAAAGTTATGAGTTTTCAAAGTTTTTAAAATAAGTTGCCCGAGGGGACTGCGCTAAGCGCCAAAAACCGGGCTAAGCCCGCTCTGCGATTCAGCCAAAAGTGCCTGCAATGACAGAACTTCTCCCACTGCGATTTCACACCCTTAAATTGCATTTTTAACCCCAATAACCCCAGTTTAAGTCATTAAAACCCATTTATACCACATATACATTATTCACAACAATCTCAACAATTCGAATACAACAATTTCGTCAATTCCAAACATTTTAGTTATAGATTCTTCCCAAAAACCCCAATTAATCCACAAACAACAATCCATGGTATCAACCTAATGATTCCTACCCACATACCTACATCATCTAACCCTTGAGTGATTAGAGAAATCCCACCCTTACCTTATAGTGATGAGCTTTCCTCTTCTTCCATGGGTTCTCTCTCCCTTCTTCTTGCCCTAGCTCTTCTCTCCTCTTTCCCTTTAGCTCTCCAACTTTCTTTCACTTTTACGTAGAATGAATAATGACTTCCCACTCTCTCATTCTCACATATACCCCAAATAATGAATTGTCTCTAAGTTGCCCTCACTTAATCCTCATACAATTACCACTATGCCGTTCCACTCACTACACCTCTAATATTCCAACTTATTCCATTATATTATTATTAATATTCTTGACCCATCTTTCTAAATAAAAATAGTAACTCTCATCAATTATATCACTCTACTAATATTCATTTTACACTATGGTTAAGCACATATTAATTAAATAAGCCTACCTAATTTTAGTCTCCACACTACCAACTTCTACGCTTTCGGTCATACACCCCTACGACCCTCAAGACTCAATCTTAAGGCCACTACTCTTCACTACGGGTACATAAAACATAACGAATACACAACAAACATACAATCAACTACAACAACTGATTATTATATTCACAAATAATAATTAAATAAAAACGGGGCATTACAACTCTCCCCCACTTAGAATATTTTCGTCCTCGAATATTCACCCAATGCGAACTACCCCGGATACGTCCTCGTATCCGACTAATCAATTCCCATGCCATGAAAGGCAACACCGCTGTTAACACAAAACAACAAACTACCTTATTAATGACAACAACAACAAGATGCAATGCTCACGCAATGCACTCGACGACCAACGCAAGACACAAAGAATACCCAAGTTAAGAACACACAGGTTCACTATGAACCAGAACACAACACGATCGTTACCATCACCATAGGAAACACTCCCATAATTCCCCATCACAGGAATTAGCTACTCGCACTCGAACCATCACCATAGGTAACGAGGCAACAACAAGAAGAAAAACACAAAAGTCCATACCACATCCTCAATGTAACCAAACTACCAACATCGTTGTTACACATGTACGAATAAACTGCACTACACCACGCTGTCGCTGCGCACTCGAATTACTCGCAATTATCAAATCTACCAAGTTCACATCCAACTTCCGACCATCAAAGCAGACATAAGAAATGACTTTCGACTTAATTCATCGGGAATTCCAACCAAACAGGTATTCTACACTCTTGTGATTACTAAACACTTCAGACCTAGATTCATACAATTAACACCTCCGAATATCCAACACAATTACAACCTCAGCCAATTCCAAATCTTGGATACGATAGATACTTTCATGAATCTCCAACTATCGTAAAACATAAGCTACAACTTCACCATCTTATATTATCACACTCTCTAAACTCATCTTAAACACATAACAGCATCCCAATACCATAAACGCATAAGGATACATATTTCCAATTAATTCGACAAGAAAAATCACCTTTTCCACTCCCAGACCGCGCTAAGCAGGATCTGACTCGCGCTAAGCACGCTCCCTTCTGCCTCGAGAAGGCGAAAATCTTCCAGACCGCGCTGGGCCGCTCAACGGCGCTAAGCGCCCTTCACGATTCCTGCTACAAAACTCCGTGATAATAACCAACTAAGTCCAAGAATATTATACTCCCCTTAACCCACTTCAGAGCTTCCTCATTGTAGAACTACATCTCCTTTGGATAGATCCACAACAATACCCTCATCTGAATTAACACAACCAAGTAAACTCATCTCTACTAACCAAAAATCACACTTTGATAACTTAACATATAACTGCACTTCTTTCAATACTTGTAACTAAATTCTCAAATACTCTACGCATTCTTCTTCCGATTTTATAATAGATTAGAACATCCACAACGAACATCAGTTCTAACTTATCCAAATAAGTATGGGAGATACAAGTCATACTCTCTACATACACTTCAAGGCATACTAGCCACTACCATTCTCTACCCGACATCCTTGGTCAAATCACGGTCTCACATTTCCATTTACTTCCTCATTGGATCATCTTTCCAATGCTTCAAGTCCCATGTCAATTGGATTCTTGATTCATCACACATCAAAACTCAAGCTATTCAGAACACAACTATGAGTTTCCATACTACTCACCGATCAACTCGCAACCTCATGTCGTCATCCTTTTCTTTACTAATAATAATAAGGCTCTCCACAGCGACACCCTTGGCATATCTTTAGTCAACACGTTGTTCTCTGCTTCTGATAAGTAACTATCAACATCATCTGATCAACATACAAAAGGCTCGAATCCGCCTCATCTTCAAATATAGGAATCTGCATCGACTAATCAAACAATCCACAAGCACTTGGCTCGACATCAAACAATTCAATGTACATACTATACCAGCTGGCAAGATACATCTATCCCATCCAACATGATCCCATCTACTATCAACAAGAGATTAAGGGTGATCAGTTCCTCAATTTGTCAATAGGTAGCTGGCAACCATAACGGTGGCATACATAATCATTACCCAACTACAATAGCATCATTTACTTCGTGTTCAAAGTTACCTAAGCATAATGCTCCACCATCTCTCTAAGGCTTACAACCGTTTTCTTAATTTCCTTTTTTTCAACCTTGTCAATGATATATAAACGCCCAAAATTCATTACATATTCTCCGATACACGCTTGTAACACAACAAAATTGTTAAATATTCTCCCAAAACCATAAATGCTACTACTTCAAGTACAATCCAAATCAGTCCGCTCTAAATGAAACATTTATCCAAATAGAGGACTTTAACAATACTAATAAATCCTTCGTCCTTTCTTTAATTTAACAATCTCGATGATCTGTATAGTTTCACATTTGGTCTCATCCTAATCGCAATCTTAACAGTACCATCTCATCATCTGGTTGGTGATAGAAACTTTCCAAAATCTTCCTGACACATGTTGACACCATGTCATCAATGACACACAATCCACGTTACTATTTAACCTTCTCCATTCCTCAAAAATCTCTCCACTTTAATCATTCTCAACTGGCATACGCCGCATCTCCAGGTGCTTCTCTGAGGTCTTCACCTCCGTCCTGTTACTAAACATCTTATACCTGACCTCATCTTACCCACTTTCAGCAAGACTCACTCAACTTCAAACTCAATTATCTCCTTCAATACAGACCTTCTTGATACAAAATTATATGCCAAAATGAATGGAATTTCCCGTAGATTCCAGAAATTCAAGAATTGCTTTAATCCGAGTTTCGATTAAAAAGTTATCACCTGCGCAATGGAGGCTGATCAAGAAATCCAGTATACCTGCCTTCTCAAAAATCAGAATCAGACCCAAATCTTTAAATGCATTTTTCTCTCTCGTCAAAAACATGTAGAAGACAAAGTTTATATGCAAACTGTAGGGAATTTCACAAGCTTTCCAAAAAGTCCAGAATTTCTCCCATTGGAGTTACCAGCGAAAAGTTATCACCTGTTTAGTGAAGACTGTTCCATAAGTGCGAAAATGAAAATTGGAAATGATGAACATGAGTTCCACATTTTTCTCTTACTTCCAAGATCCTCCAACTATCCTCACTTTTCACCCAAATCTGAAGGTAATCCGACTTCAATTCCATTATACCGAAAACACACTAGCCCACCAGTTGGTCCATCAAATCATCAATCCTGTTGAAATGGATATTTATTCTCAACCGTCGGTAATCGACACACCATCTCGTACTACCTTCTTCCTTCTTAACTAATAACACCTGAGCTACACTTGTCTCAACAACACACTACACCACTCATTTAAATAATTGGTAAGCACATGGTTTATCTCCACCAATTCGTCCAAAAATGACATCATCTTGTTCTAACTAAAGATAACTGTGCACCTCCTAAGGAAACACGTCAGGATACTCCACACATCACCGACCTATCTCTAGCCACAACATCGCCTTCCCCCTCACAAGGAAGCGAACATCGAAAACACCTGACCATCTTCCCTCAAGGATCACACCATTCTCAAACAGTTGGACAATCCAACACTGCACTCCCTCATGCGACAACATGATATCCAATCCCTCAACCACTGGAATATCCAAGAGAAGCAGATACTTCTCCCCCACTTGTTTCGTTCCCAACCTGCAAATGGTAAACAAAACGAGCACCGATAGTGTTTTCACACACATGTCGCATACTAGGGAGCAACATAATTAGACAACCTGGCCGGATGGACCGACCTGATACCACTTTGTAACACCCTAAATTCCCCCGAATACTTTAATTGAAAAATCAGAGTAAAATGAAACAACTTGGAATAAAAGGGTATTACTTTCAACAAGAACTTGCTCATAAATAAGACATGTAACATATAATAAATATTAATACAACTTTAATCCAAAAATCATCTTTATTACACAGCGGAAATTCTTCATTGTGATTAACAAAATATAACGGTTTCAATTAATCAAAATATTAGTTTTCAAAAATGTAAAGGCAACTGTAATTCTTTAACAAAGTAAAATCATGCATAGAGCGCTCCTGACTCCCAATGTTACATATCAGAGCAGACTCCAAACTAAAGTGAAGCACCTCGTCTTCACTGACCACGACTTCCACACTACTCCTGATTATCTACACGTTACCCACGTGGATGCAACATTCAAACAGAAGGGGTGAGATTCTCAAATCAAACAAAAGAGAAAGATGATATTAATATAAGAGCATAAATTATTAAGTATATCACCCACATCACCACTTCCAACACCATTCACACAATTCAACACAACACAGATAATCAATCCAATCACAATGCAGCACAACTATAAAAAAGAAATGCAAATAGACACCAACTGGACTCAATGCATGTGGTACCATTTTCGATCCCTGTTTCATGATCACAATTCTCGTCGGAACGTCAATTGGTTGCTCACACCCCACATGGGCACACGACAATCGTGATTGCTCACACCCCACATGGGCACACAATCACCTTAACAACAACAACAACAATTCCATTATCGGAATTCGGATAGACGCTCACACCCCACATGGGCACATGCCATCCCACAACTTATGCACATGCTATGCACCATCAACGACAACATGCAACAACAACTAAATGCATACATATAGCATTTCACCACCACATCACATCACCATCATACAACGACCAACAATTATGCATCCAAACATACATCATCATATTTCCTCAACAACTACACATATGTGCACATTTAAACTATGCGCTTCACATTTCATCATATCATAACATCAACGAAACACATACCCATACATCGCATTAACACATAGCAACACCTTTACATCAACAATACAACAACAACATTTGACTACATCATAAAAACCCACTATTGCATTCACCGACTATGCCACAATACATCATACCATAATTAATCAACAACTTCATCATACAACGTCATGAGCAACAACTATTACAATTACAGGGTATACTACAACAACTTATCAACAACATCACGCAACATCATAAGCAACAACCACAACACACATTCCTACGACTAACTTCCACATTTCACCGTTCAACACATCGGAAACTACACGAAAACACATATGGCACGTCAAATTGTTGGAAATCTATCATTGAAAATAATTTAACATAAAGTACATAAAGTTAGCTTTCCAACAATTCGAACGACGACCCAAACGGACTTACGAGTCAAAAGTTATGAGTTTTCGAAGATTTTAAAATAAGCTGCCCGAGGGGACCGCGCTAAGCGCCAAAAACTGCGCTAAGCCCGCTCTGCGATTCAGCCAAAAGTGTCTGCGATGACAGCACTTCTCCCACTGCGATTTCACACCCTTAAATTGCATTTTTAACCCCAATAACCCCAGTTTAAGTCATTAAAATCCATTTATACCACATATACATTATTCACAACAATCTTAACAATTCGAATACAACAATTTCTTCAATTCCAAATATTTTAGTTATAGATTCTTCCCAAAAACCCCAATTAATCCACAAACAACAATCCATGGCATCAACCTAATGATTCCTACCCACATACCTCCATCATCTAACCCTTGATTAATTAGAGAAATCCCACCCTTACCTTATAGTGATGAGCTTTCCTCTTCTTCCATGGGTTCTCTCTCCCTTCTTCTTGCCCAAGCTCTTCTCTCCTCTTTCCCTTTAGCTCTCCAACTTTCTTTCACTTTTACGTAGAATGAATAATGACTTCCCACTCTCTCATTCTCACATATACCCCAAATAATGAATGATCTCAGTTGCCCACACTTAATCCTCATACAATTACCACTATGCCCTTCCACTCACTACACCTCTAATATTCCAACTTATTCCATTATATTATTATTAATATTCTTGACCCATCTCTCTAAATAATAATAGTAACTCTCATCAATTATATCACTCTACTAATATTCATTTTACACTATGGTTAAGCACATATTAATTAAATAAGCCTAACTAATTTTAGTCTCCACACTACCAACTTTTACGCTTTCGGTCATGCACCCCTACGACCCTCAAGACTCAATCTTAAGGTCACTACTCTTCACTACGGGTACATAAAACATATCAAATACACAACAAACATACAATCAACTACAACAACTCATTATTATATTCCCAAATAATAATCAAATAAAAATGGGGCGTTACACTCAAAGCCACTTGGTGATGTGCGCTCGACGAATGTCAGCTCAGACAAAGAACCAGGAGCTACTAATTCACTACTTTCGGGATAGTTTAACCGGTGCCGTACTCAAATGGTACATGGTTTAAACCGCGCTAAGATCAGGACTTTTAGAGATCTTGGCGCTGCCTTTGTTCAACAATATAAGTATAACCTGGACATGGCACCAGACAGAGATCAACTCAGATCGATGTCACAGAAGGACAAGGAAACCTTTAAGGAATACGCTCAGAGATGGCGTGAAATTGCCGCTCAGATTTTTCCACCTCTTGAGGAAAATGAGATGACAAAGATCTTCTTGAAAACCTTAAGCTCATTTTACTATGACAGAATGGTTGCCAGTGCGCCCAGTGACTTCATCGAGATGGTGGGCATGCGAGTTCGTCTTGAGGAAATAGTCCGAGAAGGACGTTTAGTTAAAGACGTTGGATCATCAAGTAATACAAAATGATATGGTAGTGCTCTCCCTAAGAAAAAAGAGCAAGATATTGGGAATATCTCTCTCGGAAAGCAAAGGCGACGATACCTACCAGTAGCAGCCGTAACTCCTGCTATCAACCCCGCGCCTGTTCCTACGTACCAACCTCAGGTTGCTCAGAGCCAACCAAATCAAAAACAATATCAGCAAAGGACACAACAACCTCTTCAGCAGGCTCGCCCTCCGTACAATAACAACCGTACAACGCGACCACCAGGGTTCGACCTTATACCGATGTTATACGCAGAATTGTTTCCACTCATACTAGTCAAGGGACACGTCCAAACCAGGTCTTCTCTTACAGAACCCGAGGATCCTCCTTTTTGGTTCAAAGCAGATCAAACTTGCCCTTACCACCAAGGAGGACCAGGGCATAACATAGAAAATTGTCTCAGTTTCAAATCCGATGTGCAAAAGCTTGTTAGGAGCGGGGTCTTATCTTTCAAAGATACGAATCCGAATGTTCTCACAAACCTGCTGCCTCAACACGAGAAAGCTGCAGTGAATTTAATAGAGGGAGAATCTAACAAAAACTATCAAATTCATGATGTACTCTTATTAAGGGCCAACTTGGTCAAGATGCATTGTAGACAGAGTAGATATGACCATGTGCCACCTCATAATTATCACCAGTGTGATATCTGCTCTAAAAACAATCAGGGATGTTCTGTGGTGCAATCAGCTCTACAGGAACAATTAGATCTCGGATGGATCCAAGAGCATCGAGTTCGTGGAGTTAACATGACTTATACGAATTCCAACATCATTCAAAACCACGACGTCCGTGCGATGAATGTCAACTTGGTGGCAATGCACTCAAGGCAAAGCCAGTATCATAATCTGCCGCGGCACGATTACAATTCCTATTTGACTTGCTCGGTAAACAAACAGGGATGCTCTTTCGTACAAGAGGCCCTCCAGCGTCAGATGAATCTTGGATGGATCCAGGACTACCGTGATAGAAATCCCTATCAGATCAACATGATTCAAATCTTTGATATTCGTTTGATGAATACCAGCTTGGTGGAGTTACACGCCAGACAGGTCCAACTCGGTTTTCTCACTTCACATGATTATCTGAGCTGTAAAGTATGTTGTGAGAGTAACCAAGGGTGCGCTCTCGTTCAAGGAACTTTACAACACTTGTTAAGCCACTGGTGGCTTCCGATCTATATTGATGAAGACACACAATAAATCAATGTGACAAACGGGAACCCTATTAGGCATCAAAGTCAGGATGTCAGATTCGGAGTCTATCAACTGGACGCCAGACTATTTCACTGATCAGATTAAGGATGTTGTCGTAATCTCTGATCATGAAAGGACCAAAGATGTTTGTACCATCATCCCTCTACTTGACGAATCAAAGGTTCTTAACTAGGAATTAATTGAAGTTGCTTACGATGGTCAGAAAAATCAGAAGGCTCCTGTAGTTATTTATCTGTCGGGACCGCTACCGTATGAATCAGCTAAGGTGATACCTTACAAATACGGCGCAACAACCATCGAGAATGGAAAGGAAATTCCATTACCCCCCGTCGTGAATATTGCAGACATCATTCGGGTAACACGAAGCGGTCAAATCTTCAACAGAGGATTTGGAGAACCTAACAGAGAAAAGGAACTTCAAACAGAAGTTCCTAATCCACCAGTCGGTCAATCCAGTGATCCCGACCTTTCAAAGAACAATAATGAGATGCTGAAGCTCATCCAAAGGAGTAAATACAACATTATTGATCAACTGTTACGAACTCCTTCAAAGATATCTGTGTTATCTCTTTTACTCAGTTCCGAAGCCCACAGAGAGGCTCTACAGTAAGTCTTAGAACATGCCTTTGTGGAACAGGATGTGTCAATACGATAATTTGACAGTATCGTCTCTAAAATCACTTCCTGCAACAACTTGGGGTTTAGTGATGAAGAATTTCCAGAAGAAGGCAAAAGCCACAACATGGCGCTCAATATCACAGTCAACTACCAGGACGATGCTTTAGCCAGCATACTGGTAGACACCGGATCGACTCTCAACGTCATGCCAAAGTCCACTCTAATGCGACTATCATTCAAAGGATCTCCGATGAGAGTCAGTGAGGTCGTCGTCAAAGCATTTGACGGGTCTAGAAAAATAGTTATCGGTGAAGTCGACCTTCCTATAACTATCGGTCCTCACACTTTCCTAGTCACTTTCCAGGTCATGGACATCCGGGTAACATACAGGTCACGGTCTGCGGAGAGCAAGCCTTGATCGTGAGCAACTTATCATCGACCACTTGTGTAGAACCAGAGGAGGTCATTGGAACTCAGTTCCAAGCACTTTCGGTGAGCAATGACAATTAGTCAAAAAAAGTAACATCGATTTCCTCATACAAAGATGCTCTCAAAGTAATCAAAGGTAACAATGCAAAAGGATGGGGACAGCTTGTCATTCCTACTGATAATAAAACAAAGAAGGGTCTTGGTTTTTCTGCAACCTGTACCCAGACTGCTGCTAACGGTGAAAGTCTTCATCCAATTCAGAACTTCTTCCATAGTGGAGGTTCCCTTCACCCAATGTCTCAAGACGTACATACCATCAACGAGGGAGATTCCTCCGACACAGATGAGGAATGGAAGTCCTATTTTAACAATGATAGTTATATGTCTCAGGAAGAGGTGCCTACGCCATTTTGTTATCCCGCACAGAGTTCGAGATTTATACCAAGGTCAGACGTCGAATGATATACGGAGGTTGTGATCCGGAAGGATGCCGTGCTCCGCCAAATTCATTAGAGGAAGACACTCTGATGAAAGACAACTTTGACCACGACTATTATGGCCCAATGGATGGTCTGTCTATCTGGCAACCGTACCCAGGAGACTTGGGACAAGAAAATCAGCCGAACAATGAAAATCAGCTGAGCATCATTGAAAAGAATACCTGCGTCCCCACCATGTCATGGGATCAACACTCAGATTATTCAGAAAATATCCAGCGCAACGATGAATTTTCAAAATTTGTAGGACTAGAATTCATTAACTATGCTTTTCCTGAGGTCAACATCATCGAAACGGATAACTCCTCCAGTTTCAAGGAAATATGGGACACTTAGGACAATCGGGTGGCAAGTACGACTCCTTGGTCAAGTACACTGCTCCTGAAAGCTCTCTTATCAGGCCGAAGACATCCAGCCAACTGGAAGAGGGAGATATACCTGAGAGCACAAATACTATGCAAAATACAACTGAGGAATCCTCGTACGGCGACTCTGCCGGGGAGACAGATTCCAATGATACTGCTCTGCCAGAAATCAGCGTTATTTATGAAGAAAAATCAAGGAAGGTACTAGACTTTGTGATTCACCGAGGAGTTCGCCACCCATGGGTTGCTGTCGATGTTCCAAAGATTGTTCATAAGTCAAAGTAATTGCCGTCTTTAACCTTTCACCCTGCCCAGGTGAAGCAGATGTTTTGATAGGGCTCACTTTCTGTAAATATCCCTCTTCGCTTCGCCCAAAGCGACTGCGTTTTGTTTTATAGGGCTGTAGTTTCAAGAATTGACAAAATCATAAATAAATAAACGTCGTTCTGTAATTTCCGCATTAATTGCTGTTTTCTCTTTATGCTTTTTCAGAAAATGGTAATCCTAAAAAACAACAAATAATAAAAATAAGCAGTTTTCCAAAAAAATTTACACTGCACGCACTCTTGCATTTTCTCCATCTCTTCTAAAAACAATCATCACGTCATGCAGATTGCTTGTTTTAAACCCCATTGAAACATACGATCCAAGGCCTTCTCCCAACTTTGAATTCCCGGTATTTGGGGTTGAAGAAGAAAATGACGAAGAAATTCCAGAAGAGATCTCCCGATTACTCAGACAAGAGGAAAGATCCATTGAACCGCACAAAGAGTCGTTGGAAACGGTCAACTTGGGTTCGGAGGAAGAGAGAAAAGAAATCAAGATTAGGGCACTGCTCAGTTCGACTGTCAAAGAAAAGTTGATAAAACTTCTCAAAGAGTTTCCCGATGTATTCGCTTGGTCCTATCAGGACATGCCAGGGTTGGATACCAGCATCGTGGAACATCATCTACCGTTGAGATCAGAATGTCCGCCAGTAAAACAGAGGTTGAGACGAACTCATCCAGACATGGCCATTAAAATCAAAGATGAAGTACAGAAATAGATCGACGCAGGTTTCCTCGCCACATCAAAATATCCTCAATGGTTAGCCAACATAGTGCCAGTTCCGAAGAAGGACGGAAAAGTCAAAATGTGTGTAGACTACAGGGATCTCAACAAAGAAAGTCTGAAGGACGACTTTCCTTGACCACACATTGACATGCTGGTTGACAGTACAACAAAGTTCAAAGTCTTCTCCTTCATGGATGGATTCTCGGGCAATAATCAGATAAAAATGCGAAAGACATGGAGAAAACTTCCTTCATCACCCCATGGGGTACTTTTTGTTACAAGGTAATGCCATTCGGTTTGAAGAACGCCGGGGCAACCTATCAAAGGGCCATGACTACTCAGTTTCATGACATGATACATAAAGAAATCGAGGTATATGTCGATGACATGATTGCCAAATCTAGAACAGAGGAGGAGCATGTGACCCACCAGTCAAAACTATTTGAGCGGTTGAGAAAGTATAAACTCTGCTTGAATCCCAACAAATGCACATTCGGTGTCTGTTTAGGTAAACTTTTAGGGTTCATCGTTGTCGCGGTGAAAATTGGATACCATAGTTATTGGTTAACTAGGATCACATATTTAATGTCACCACCGGTCTTTGATTTTATCCAAAGGAAGGGAGAAAAACCGAATTCCCACAATGCAATGCAAATGCACTAAGATTCTAAGCTCGGGGGTTGGTTATACCTAGGGAAAGTGTTAGCATCCTAGATATCTGTAGTACTCTACAGGAACCTCTTGACTCATTTATGTTATTTGTTATCTGCTTTGCTAAGGGTTTAAAGGGTAGGTAATTCATAATTTAATTCCTAAGTGTGCTCGACAAGATATCGCATCTTATGCCTACATATCCTGTCAGGAGGGAATCAGAGCACTTGTAGTTCTTCATTAAAGATACTAAATGTTTAAAGGTTTAGGAAAAGAAGATGAGTCATCATCTTGAGAAAGACCACCACAGTTTTTGAAAATGTTTGTATGTTGTGGGGCATGGGATTGTATGTCCCTTCCTTTGAGATGATTAACATCTAATTCTCTTGTATGGAGAATTTGGTAGGCTAAAGTTTGATTAAAGAAATCAAAGTTTGTGGGGGACTAATCTAGGAAATCTATCTTAAGTTGTCTAATTGACTTATCTTAAGGGTGACGATTATGAATGCAAATGATATGCACCATGCACAATAACATGGTTATCATGCATGAGATCTTCCTTTGGATATTAATGCGATTAAATTATGTTATTTAGACGAGGGTGCTAGCTGAGTGATGCTAGACTTGTGTCGGGTGACCAAAAGGTTGAATGCGATGCCAAAGGCAATCGACTTACATGGGTAGAAAATTGGCTCGACGTTGGATCGAGAATTTTTGCTTTTGAAATGGTTTTGACAAATGGTAACAAGCATTCATCAAATACGATAGTAAACATAGTAAGATATGATAACAAACATAGACAAGATGAATAAACACGCAAACGTACACTCAGGCGGGTGACGAGGGTTTAACGAGTTTTGATTTTTGTTAGAGGTGATTACTTAATTTGAAAAAGAGTTAAAGATTTTCTAAAGATTTTAATTATTTGTGAGTTTAAAGTTATGTTAAAGGAGTTTATTAAAGTTTTCTTAACAAAGAAGATTTTTAATTATTTCAAAAGGTTCTATTTATTCCTTTAGTTTTAAACAAAATCTCAGCAACTAGAAAAACATGTTAATATTTGGATGAATGAAAGATTTAATTTTAATGTTTTGGTGAGGAACAAGTTTTTATTAGCAAGGGAGATTATATTTGAGATGATTTTTTAATTAGAATTTAATAAAAAGGTTTTAAATGTTATAAAGATTTTTGTTTAATTTAAAAAATGTGTTAATGAACTCTTAATATAAAAACTTGAAAAAAGGTTTTAATTTATATTTTAAACAAAGTATTTTTTACTAAAAGTATTTTTTTTTTAAACAAAAGATTTTAATTATAAAAGGGTTATTATTTTTTTTTAGGTTAGAGTTAATAAAACGGAGGAGTCCAGTGTGGCAGGGGGGAGGTAGCCTATGGTAGACCTCAGATTTTGGCCGCATGATCAACAACTGTGACGAATCTAAAGACGACGGATGGAGAGTGCACGATAGTGTGGTGTGTGTGCATGCATGTGATAACACGCCTCAAACAAAAGGGAAATGGAGAAAGAACTCTCTCATTTCTCTCAGTTTCCTCTCTCTCTCTCTCTCTCTCTCTCTCTCTCTCGCCTTTCTCCTCTCATGGGTTACAAAACCCTAAAACTAAATCTCCGCCACTCTCCTCAAATCTTCCCAGATTCCCGGTCATTCTCAACCGTCCACACTCTCGTTCTCGCCGCCCTCAGAATCATCTCATCTTAAACTCACTCACGAAAACGGAGAAACCTAAACTTAACAAGCGAAAACCCCAATCCCCAACGATCCCCAAAATCCTCAATCGATTGATATTTGATGATTACCTGCTACAAAGATAAACAGAAGAATAAAAAAAAGCGAAAGGGAAAGGAGAGAAATGGAAGAGGTTCGCGGCGATGGCGATGTGGGGAAATGCTTCCAAGGTTTCTCCTTACATATAAGTCCAACAACCTTCTTTCTTGCTTTTACACTCTGTCTTATTGATCTGATGCTTGGTGCGTGTAAATGATGACGGTGGTGCGAACTTCTCAGGAGCTACACTAGAGATAAGTTTTCTCTCCCTCCTCGCTATGTTGTGTTTTTGTTGTGAAAGCTTCCTCCTTTTTCTTGTGTGTGTATTGATGTGAATTCTTTGGTGAGTTTTGTGTAAGCGTTCGTGTGTAGATGATTTCGGTTGAATGGTTCGGTTGCTAACTTTTTGAGGGTTTGTTCACGCAGGTTAGAGATGGGGCGTTGATTGTGCTTCAGGCATTTTATCAAAGAGAGTGAAGGAGGAGCAAAGGAGGCTATGGTCAACGCATCATCCTCGCCTGAAAGATAAGTTTTCTTTGTATGTGTATGGTTTGATGAATTTTGTTTAGGATATGAGTATGAGTGCACTTGATGTTTTCTGGTGGGGTGTTTTAGTGTAATAACATGACGGAATAATGTTCTGGTAGGGTAAATTGAACTGGTTTGAATGTGGTTTTGTGCTTGGTTTTAAGTTTTGATGAATGATTTTTCTGGTTTGATGTTTTAAAGTGCAACTCTGGTTTTGATGGTTGTGAGTTTTTTTGGTTTGAGTTGTGTAAACTTTATGTTGAGGTGTATGATGAACTTGGTGATGTTTTGATCTTGGCAGAGTGAAATGGTTTGGTCTTGGTATGATTATTTGTTGGATTTGACTGGTTTTATGATAGATGTTTTTGAATTGATGTAACCTTTTGGTTTGGTTTTGATGTTTGGTATTTTTGGTTGTATAAGTTCTGATGTGAACGAAATCCCCTTTTTTTTTATGCTTTGAACTGGTTTTTTGAATTGTGGTATCTGTTCGTGTAGAGATGTGGTTTTTTCTTTTGTCCTCCTGATGGTTTTTGTGTATCCTCTTATATAGGCCTGAGTGTCTGAACATGCCTGTTAGTTTTAGGGGAGTTTTCGAAATTGTGTCTGATGTGTTTATTTGGTTTAGCCAGTAATTGATACTGTCTACAACCTATTTAATCCTGTCTTGAGATCTTGATATTGATTTTATTAAGATGATTTTGTATGTGGGCTGCAGGTACCAAGACAGAAGCAAGAACCAACAAGTCTCTTTATCTCGATGGCCGTGATATTGATGGGATCTTTTTGGTGATATTCCAAACCTTTTGCAGCCTTTTGAAGCATGCTGGTCCACTTGCAGTAGAAGACTTTGAGGAATTTAGGTACATGACCCTCTTGTAGTGCCTTCAGATTGTAGCTCTCTTGCGTATTGTTTAAGAAAACGTGATCTAGGTAGGTATTGGACTTGGCTATTTGGGAATGTGCGCTGAGACAGATTTGTTGGCCATGGATCCATCACGTTTTTCATTATCACAACTTGCTCTTGTAATGAAAAGTTTGGGTTCAAAGTATAAGATGAACTTGGAAGTTCTTTTGGTAATGCTGCATTGCCTTGTTTATTTTGAATTTGAATTATTGTACTGATGGATTTTTGTAATATAAAATGAAAACTTAGGGATAAAGTTGGATTGTAAATGGTGAATATTTTGTATTGAAACTGCTTTGGATTTGATTTGTAAGGGATCAAAGAATATGGTATCCTCGTGCACCTTGAGTTTTCCTTGGAATTAATTTGAATTTAACTTGCACCTTGCGGTCTGGACCCTTGGATTTTGATGAATAAAGCCAATTATTTTAAATTTGAATAATGATGATGTAGGAATGACTTGAGATATGCAACCTTGTTCTTTCCTTAAGTAATCCTTATGAACTTTCTTTCAAACTTATCACGAATCACCGTTTGATGAACAAAACATGTATCCTAAGAATTTTTGTTCCATCTTGAACAAGCTTTGAACGATATAATCACTTGGACTAATATCTCGAATTAAACTTTTATTCCTCGATCCACGTTGGCTCGTAAGCATCAATGAACTCTCACAACGTACTCACAATCTTTAGTAATTTATCCTTATGTCCTTGATTTCGTGATCTTAAAAAACTTGATGATGAGCAACGCTTGAAGTTTATAAGGAACTAGTGTTCTGCAGGAGGAAATTGAGGAGTCTGAGGGAATAAGAAGATTTGTGGCGGCTTAGGGACCAAAGGGATGAGGACACGATCGGACAGGAGTCCAACACATCTTGCAAAGACCAAAGAAACCTCCACAAACACGCACACGACACAACAGCCTTCAAGTCTTTGAGCCTTCTACAGCAACACCTGTACTTGCAAATGAAACGAACAAAACATAGTCTAGGTAAAGTGGTTAGTTATGCACGAATGATTAACCTAATATGCTAAAAGAGCGAAGCGGGGATTTTAGGGTCAAAAATTAGGGTGCGACAGATGCCCCTATTTAAGTTTCTCCTATTCGGAGATATGGAGATTAAAATCTTCGTCTCGACGAGATAGGAGATACTTAAATACAAACATGCGCAGATTTTTGGCCCTAAGATGCCGCCAAATGCACATGATATGGTATGATATGGAATGCAAAACGAAGGAAAACAAAAGAAACCCAACAAGGGATGACCCAGCGAGGTACGACTCTTACGGGAAAAGGTCTAATTCCACTGGGGAAAAGGTCACCAACTGACAATCACGTGATAGGATAACTTACTACCACCAACTGGTAGTTTAAACCAAAATATCCGGTTGAAATAAAAGGGCGTGCATTACCTACTATCACACATGATAGCCTAAGCGAGGTAAGCACAAAAGGAAAGATAGCCTACTACCACCACGGTAGCCTAAGCGAGGCGTCTAACCAAAATACCATATATTACCTACTATCAAAAATATGATAGCCTGAGCAAAGGTAATACCCAAATAAGCTTCCAGCGATCAAAATAATGATTCAGCTCCTCCTTTGAATATCCCGTTTAGAAAGAGTCAATACTGGGGAATCTACTACGGAGAGAAATGACTATCTGTCGAAGTCTTCCAAAATTCTACTGTCGGGAATAAACCAGGAAAATGAAATACCTGCTGCTGAGGTCTTCTGGAAATCTACTGCCGAGAATAACCAGAAAAATCGAATACCTACTGATAATCGAGCAATATATTTAAAGGATAATAAACCTCCCCTCGTCTCGGGCCATAAGCCACGGACTGGTCTCAGTTTCTTCTTTGGGATATGATATCTACTACCGGTTTACTGGGTAGTCCTCGAGGAAAATATTACCTGCTACCGATTTACTGGGTAGTCTACAAAGGTGATTTTGCTACCGATTTACTGGGTAGTCCTCAGAGAAAACATTGTCTGCTACCGATTTACTGGGTAGTCAGCAAAGAGAATATCATCTGCTACCGATTTACTGGGTAGTTAGCAAAGAAGACATCACGTGCTACCGATTTACTGGGTAGACAACGAAAGGTAATTCCGCTACCGATTTACTGGGTAGGAAAGAATTACTTGCTACCGATTTACTGGGTAGAGGAAATATCACTGGCTACCGATTTACTGGGTAGTTCATGAAGAAGATTATCCGCTGGGGATAGACAAACTGCCTTGAGGTAACTGCCATTTGTCGTAGAAATCCTGATAACCAAACTGCTCAAATAAAGAGCGGTTACTTGTTGTAGAAGTCTTGATAATCAAACTGCTCAAATAAAGAGCGCTACTTGT
Source organism: Lathyrus tuberosus (assembly GCA_022829125.1). Classification (NCBI taxonomy): domain Eukaryota; kingdom Viridiplantae; phylum Streptophyta; class Magnoliopsida; order Fabales; family Fabaceae; genus Lathyrus; species Lathyrus tuberosus. The sequence continues at coordinate 3,050,667 of JALAZF010000153.1, forward strand.
CGTCTGGGTGTAAATCCCTTAAAATGTTGTAATAATACCGCTGGTGGAACAATTTTGTCTTCCATACAGACCTTGAATAAACTCTTCCTGGGGAGATAGGGTGCAAAATAAATGCACGCTTGATATAGGTTCAACAACCTAGAGATATCCAAAATCGTGATTGTCAGGGACCAAAATTCGATCTAGGAAATAACTGGAAAGAAACGGTCAAACAAGAACCCACCCAGTGAGGAATGAACTCAATTGGGTTTATCTTTATCCACAAATGGAAAAGAAAACTGAAGCAATCATCTTCCACGAGGATCGAGCTCAGTGGGGAATTAGAAAATATGTGCTTTTTCTGCCTAGGGCTGACGACTCTACTTGGAGGGAGCAGACAAACCTGATCACTTGGGGATAACCACAACCAAAGTGACAGAACAAAACGAACAACATAAAACGCAAGATGCAAAAATGCCACATGCCATGAATCTAAATGCAATGATGCTATGCTATGCTTATGCTCATGCTGACAAAACAACAAGAAGCAAACGAGAGACAAAAACAAACACCTCGATACGAATACTCGGCCGATCTTGGCAATATAGGAGCATCACTGGGGCTGAACGGAAAGCCATCCTTGGAACCAAATCCGGTTTCACAGCTTCTCTGGGGAAGGAGAGCATTCCACTTGGGATGAACATCGTGGCTTTACTCGGGATCGTCAATAGGAGTCTGATTACTTTGTTGGAGATGAGAAAGATTCATTGGTACACGGGGGATAAAATAAATATCCGCTGCGAGCTGAAGTGAATTGAATGAGCGTTGTAACTGGGTAAAATAAATATCCACCTCATCGGGGATGCCTGAATCGATATAGTAGTCGAAATTGTCGAACATAAACATCCACCTTCACTGGGGGAGATTACAGTAGTGAGAAAAATCCAATGATGAGTGAAATAAACACTCGCTTCGCTGGGGAAGGTCGAAACCGAAGAAGTTCATTGAGGATTTGTAGGTTGCCGGCTGGAGAAACCTTGCATCAAACGTGCCATAACTTCTAGTAGATATTTACTGGGGATTAGTCGTGACTTTCTGAGGTACAGATTTACTGGGGAGTCGTCACATCACTTAGGATAGAAACCCTTTGAGGTATAAAGTCACGAGACTGATGTAACTTTGCATTGATGACCCACATGGTATTCACCATTTTGAATAACAATCGTTGTGGATGGGAAGCAATCTTCACTTCTCAAGTACCCCAGATCCTATGGTTTAAGAGAAGATCCCAAGAGGATTTTACAGAAAACTTGGTATCCAATCGCTCCAATGTTTTCAACCTCTTGGAGAGATTGCCAAATCTCGACATAACTGGTTTGAATTAACTGTGTTCTGTACAACCAAGTCTTCGAACATGGAGAGATTTACCAGATCTCGACGTAAATTCCCCAGATTGATGGGGTTCTGGGTCTTCAAGATTGCCCCTTTGGGGTGAGATAGTGAAGGAAATTGCTGGGAGGCAACCTGCCCCTGCTCAGAAAAGGTCTTTAGGAAACATGCCCCTATGTATGATCATCCTTTTGAAATAATCATCCATTTACTCATCAGAGTCACAGGTTTCAAAGGATTAAGTTCATCGCTGATGCTCGTATGCTAGCTTCTGTGATGTCAAGCAATGTTAGCAAGCAGAAAGATGTTAATTCTGAAACTGCTAATGCAACATACGTTTGTCTTGAAAGTTTATTTAAAATATTTGGTGGTTGAATTGATGATTTTATAATGCCAACACGACTTTGAGCATAGCTCATAGAAGTCAGGAAACGATATCCCAATGAGTATGCTTTTGAAATAAACCTTGCTTCACTTAGGACTTTTAAGGGTTGTATCATGGACGGGTTCACAGTTTAAGAAACAAAGGGTATAAGGCTCAAAGTTTGTTTGTGCCCACCCAATCTTCGTGATATTTTACTCCCTTTTTGAAAATTACCCTGCCCCAGGTTAAGAATGGGGGGTTTTTGATTTGGAAGAAGAAAACTCCTACTTCAAAGGCTAAAAAAGGTTAACGAGGGTCTATCTCCCTTATATCTCCGGTGTTTAGGATTTTTGAAACAATGCCTTATATCACTAGCAGAGTTTTATTCAAAACCATACAACAAGAGATATTTCGTTTGATTTTGTCATCCTCCATTCAGTTCTCTGCCAAGGCAAGAGATTGGGCAGCATTGGCATTATAAAATAGCTTTTAAAAATGGAAATCTTCAAAACAAGCATTGTTCATTGCATTAATCATTCAAAATAACATGTTTTTACATGCAAATAACAAATGTATTAACAAGCAAGGAGCGTTACACGCGAAAAAAAATAGTAAATTAACTAAACTTTGAGGAGATTGTCTCAGTCCGAGCTTATGATTTTCACATTAGGTCCAGAGTTTTCAAAAGACAAAACACCACGTCGCATTAGCCTTTGTACTTCATGTTTCAAGGGAAAACAGTCTTCGATGTCGTGACCGGGCGCACCTTGATGGAAAGCACAATGAGCCTCAGGTTTATACCACCACGGGAGATCTTTCGGGATGGTTGGCGGAGCTCGTGTCTGCACCATATTCCTTTGTATCAAAAATGGATACAATTTCGCGTAGGTCATCGGAATCGGATCGAACTGTCTCTAAACACGGTTTTGATTATTGAACGTTAGACGAGCTCGTGGTTGATGAACAGTAGTGTTGGTGAAAGGAGATATAGCGGCGACATGTTGAGATCGCTGATACCTTCTTCTTTTTGGTCATCCTTGATGCACAACATTTACTTCTTGTTCCTTCTTTTTCCCGAGGTTACTTCCATATTTCTTGGCTTTGTTGGAAACACTTCCTTCTCTAACCAATCTTCTTTCACGGACCCCTTCTTCCAGACGCATTCCCATGTTTACCATTTCAGTAAAGTCGCTAGGGGCGCTTGCTACCATTCTCTCATAGAAAAATGGGCTCAGTGTTTTCAGAAAAATTATGGTCATCTCTTTCTCCTCCAGAGGTGGAGTAACTTGAGCGGCAAGTTCACGCCAGCGCTGGGCGTACTCCTTAAAACTTTCTCTTTCTTTCTGGGCCATAGCTCTCAACTGGTCTCTATCTGGTGCCATGTCGACATTATATTTGTACTGCTTGATAAAAAGCTCACAGAGATCGTTAAAGCTGCGGACCTTTAAACTATCTAACCCCATATACCACTTAAGGGCTGCACCAGTCAAACTATCCTGGAAGAGGTGTATCAATAGGGGATCGTCATCCTTATGAGCCGACATTTTCCGGGCATACATAACTATGTGACTGTATGGGCAAGAGTTCCCTTTATACTTCTCCAAATCAGGGAGTTTGAATTTGGGAGGAATCTTGACATTGGGAACCAAGCATAGCTCAGAGGCACTTTTTCCGAACAACTATTTCCCACGAAGGGCCTTGATTTCTTTCTTCATTTCGAGAAACTGGTCCTGGAAATCATCCATTCGCTCTTCCATTCCAACACTCTCACTAGGAGTAGCATGGAACACATGTTCTTTTAGTTGGAAAGGAGCAACGTTAACCATGGGTGGTGGCGCAGTCATCACAGCAGTCGTGGCAATAACTTGAGAAAACGGCGGGCGGTATCCGACTGGAATAAAGCTAGGAGGTATGCCCCATGGATACCCAGGAGGCATAGAATGCTGAACTTCACTTGTAGTGGGAACCACTGGGGTCGGTGCAGATATCATTATAGTTCCTTGCTCTGGCACATTATGTGATGACTGATTCTGAGCGGCCATCAATGTTTCCATTACCCCATTGATTCTCTCCATATTTCCTTTCAGTGTTGAAACCTCTTCCCGGAGTGCTCTGTTTTCCTGTTCGAGATGATCCATTCTTACGACCGGCTCGAGTATTGTATCGATGATTCAACTTGTCTTTCTCTCAATAACAACTTTGGTAAAAGAAGCACGGATAAGGACTCGGGACACAAAAGGAATGTGGATGCAAATGCTAATGATGCGTATGATGTAGCATGATGCGACATTCACTTCAAGGAACTCGAAAGCGTAATTAAACATCGTAATTGGAAACCTTTTCATTGAAATTTTAAAGCTTTTGTTACAAACGGTACGCCCTCAGGGCTTTTAGTACAATAAACAACAGAATACAACAAAGAGGAACTAGGGCTTCGATCCGCTGGATGATGCCCCCTTTTCTTCACTGAGTTCGTCCATTAACTTGTCAATCCTTTCCTACAATATGTACTTGTCCAGTGTCAGTTTCTCTACTTCTGCTTTCAGCCTTGAAATTTCATCTGGTTCCACTACAGGAGGCTTGGACCGAGGGTACGGCATTGCCAGAGTGAGGGCCCGCTTGCGTGACCACTCCAAGCACGATTCTGTAACTGTGCAGTCAGGGTTTGTTACTGCAGTCATTCCTTGTCTGTTGATTTGACGCCAAGCGAATAGAATCTGCATCCTCGGTTGGAGGTCTTCTCCTTCATAGAGAAAAATTCTTTTCAGGTTCCTCGGGTCGGGTATCTCAGTCATTGGATGTCCAAGCTGGCGACGGGCGAGAACAGGGTTGTAACTGGTGCACCCTTTCGTGCCAAGAAGAGGCACATTGAAAAAATCTCCGCAACTGTGAATCATGGGAATTCCTTCGTATATCGGATCATGCCAAACGATGTCCGAATGAGTGAGAGCCATGAGTTTAACGGGCCATTCAGAGCCATCCCTCACATCCCAGAAAGCCGGGGTCTTTGGTAGGTGCGAAATAAACCACCTATAGAGGATAGCAGTACAACACACGATCTGACCTTTTCCTTTCAGGATCTTTGAATGAATCGAGTGGTATGCATCGGCCAACAGTGTAGGGACAGGATTCTTGAGCATGAAAATCCTGATAGCATGAACATCAACGAAATTCTCAACATTCGGGAACAAGAATAGACCATAAACCAGTAACGCAAAAAGATTCTCGAAAGCCCTAGTTTTTCCTTTGTCGGCGAACTCCCGAGCTTTCTCGAATAAGAATTGAGCAGGTAAACCGTCGATTCCTCCTCTGAACATCATGTGGGTCTGGATCTCCAACAGCTTGATGCGAGTCACTCTCGCGATGTCTTCCTGACTGGGTCTTCCTTCTCCACCGTAGAACGGGGGTGAATCTTTGATGAGGATTCCCAATAGAGCAGAATATTCTTCTAAGGTGGGCATCAAATGGAAATCTTGAAAGATGAAGCAGTGGTAGATTACATGGTAGAGTTGAACCAGCGTTTCCAACAAACCATCAGCTACTTGTACCTGTAATAAAGAGAGAATATGCCCGTGTTTTATGGCGAAGGCATCTGGATCCCTTATCCGACCTCCTAGTTCCCTCAACTGTTCCACATCAAAAACCCTAAAGGTGTATGGTACCGTTCCTTTCCTTCCATGATCCATTTTGCGATATCTAAAAACAGCGAACTTTGAGTTCTTTGAAGTGAATGAGAATGAGAATGCAAATGCAATGAGATGCAAAAGTTCGTGGAATTTGAGTATTTATAATCGTCATAGAATACCAACGGACATGATTTCATTAATCATACAAAATTTGTTACAAGTGAAAGAAATGGGAATTAAAAATTCGTAAGGAAAACATTACAACCGTTGATATTCTTACAAGAGTTTTTAACAATAATAAAATAAAGGCTAATAAAAGGCCTAAGGAGATTCCCCCAATAATCTTAGCTTGTACTTCTTAATCTCTTCTTCCATTCGGGACTTCTCGAGAACCAGCTCATCCATTATCGCTTCCCACGAAGTAGACTCAGGGTTTGAGGGACTCGGGTCTTCTTGTAACTTCCTCCTTTTGCAAGAGAGAACTTCCTTACTTTTTGCCTCTAGTTGTCTTCGAAGCGCTTCATTCTCTTCCACAAGCACCTCACACTTATCCTTCCAAGCATTCCCTATCTGCTGAGCTTTCCTTAAGGCGATCTTTAATTCCTCTGTCTCAGATGCAAAGATGAAGACAGGTTCTTCATTCAAGACCAAAGGCTCTTGGCGATCATAGGGCATCCTTAGTTCAATAGCCCTTCTTCTGACCCATTGTAGGTAGGGGTCCATGGAGACACAGTTATGCTTTCCCAAAGCATTCCTATCTTTCTTGTGTTTGTCCCTCCAGGCTTCTAAAATCCTGCCCCTTAATTCCTCCTGCCCTTCGTAATCCTTGGAGAAAAATCCTTCTGTATGAACACCAAGAGGCTTGACCTTCAAAGGGTAACCGAACTGTCTGCGACCTAAGACCGGATTGTAACTGGTTATTCCTTGTATGCCAAGAAGAGGCACATTCCCTAACTTTCCACAGCTATCAATGATCACAACATCCTCGTACCTATGAGGGTTATACCAATCAACGTCAGAATGAGTAAGGGCCATGATCTTCTTAGACCACCATCCCTTTTTAAGGTCCCAGAAAATGTTAGCCGTGGGTAAGTGCGAAGTAAACCACTTGTACAATAAGGGTACACAGCAGGTGATCTGTCCTCCTTTGGCATGCTTCAAATGTATGGCGTGATAAGCTTCAGCTAACAAAGTAGGGACAGGGTTCTTCTTCATGAATATCTTGATAGCATTGAGGTCCACATAGTCCTTGAGATTGGGAACAGAAAGGTACCATAAATCATTAAAGCATATATAGCCTCAAAGGCAGCCATGTCAGCACGCCTGACATAATGATAAGCTTTCTCCGCCAGAAATTTCATGGGCAAAACAGAAATCCCTCCTTTGGTAGTCATATTCCCTCGTATGTCTGCTAACTCCAAATGTGTCGCCTTGGAAATCTCTTGTTCCTTAGGGTCCTTACCAAAAATGGGAAAAGGAGACTTATCCAAAATAGGTACATCGATCAGACATGCATATTCCTCAAGAGTCGGCACCAGTTGGTAATCAGGGAATGTGAAGCAATGATATACCGGATCATAAAACTGAAGTAGGGTGGAGAGAAGCCCTTGATCAACCCTCACCTTCAACAAAAACAAAAGCGCCCCATATCTACGCTCGAATCCTTTTGGATCAACCAACAGGGTCTCTAACCTCCTTAGGTCACTTGTGTCAAAACTCTTGTAAGTATACTTCACGGTGTTCCTTCTTTTATTGTCCATGGTACCCTACGACGTAAATAAAAGACTCAGACTCCACAAACTTGAACGAAAATGATGCTTATGTATGCATGTATGCACAAACACACAAACAAAAGGGCACACAAACAAAGAGTCCTAGGTTCAAAGGAGCATGAGTGGAGTCAAGGTCTACCCATCCCTGGTGTGGTTTCGAAATGTACCTGCCGGACGGGTTCTAAGAGTTCCCAGAGTCTACGACCCACTTTCGGATTTTATCGACTTCCCAAATTACTCGGTTAGTCAATAATATTCTCAAGAGAATCTCGTCTGAGTGTAGTATCGCGTGACAATTATTTGGAAATGGACTCCCGCATAATCACCGCACTACGTTCTAAAAGGCCAATTTGGGTTAAAAGTGCTACGGTCCTCAGTCTTAAAGGTCCTTGGTCGAAGTTAATACCGTTTTCACGAATGTACTCGTTCAAACAATATTAAGTTCAAAAGAACCTAAACTGAGCGATGATTTTCTCAATTCGACTTTTCAGGAATCGACTCCGTCAAAGTACCCTTGACCATATCATCTCCTATAATTATACTCATGTCCGGGTCTAGGACTCCTCACCATTCAAAGTGACAACCCACGCAAGCACAACAAATATATATAACAAATAACATAATTAAACAAGTTAGGGGGAACCCTCTTATGAGCCTTCCCCAGTGAAGTCGCCATTTCTGTCGCGGTGAAAATTGGATACCATAGTTATTGGTTAACTAGGATCACATATTTAATGTCACCACCGGTCTTTGATTTTATCCAAAGGAAGGGAGAAAAACCGAATTCCCACAATGCAATGCAAATGCACTAAGATTCTAAGCTCGGGGGTTGGTTATACCTAGGGAAGGTGTTAGCATCCTAGATATCTGAAGTACTCTACAGGATCCTCTTGATTCATTTATGTTATTTTTTATCTGCTTTGCTAAGGGTTTAAAGGGTAGGTAATTCATAATTTAATTCCTAAGTGTGCTCGACAAGATATCGCATCTTATGCCTACATATCCTATCAGGAGGGAATCAGAGCACTTGTAGTTCTTCATTAAAGATACTAAATGTTTAAAGGTTTAGGAAAAGAAGATGAGTCATCATCTTGAGAAAGACCACCACAGTTTTTGAAAATGTTTGTATGTTGCGGGGAATGGGATTGTATGTCCCTTCCTTTGAGATGATTAACATCTAATTCTCTTGTGTGGAGAATTTGGTAGGCTAAAGTTTGATTAAAGAAATCAAAGTTTGTGGGGGACTAATCTAGGAAATCTATCTTAAGTTGTCTAATTGACTTATCTTAAGGGTGACGATTATGAATGCAAATGATATGCACCATGCACAATAACATGGTTATCATGCATGGGATCTTCCTTTGGATATTAATGCGATTAAATTATGTTATTTAGACGAGGGTGCTAGCTGAGTGATGCTAGACTTGTGTCGGGTGACCAAAAGGTTGAATGCGATGCCAAAGGCAATCGACTTACATGGGTAGAAAATTGGCTCGACGTTGGATCGAGAATTTTTGCTTTTGAAATGCTTTTGACAAATGGTAACAAGCATTCATCAAATACGATAGTAAACATAGTAAGATATGATAACAAACATAGACAAGATGAATAAACACACAAACGTACACTCAGGCGGGTGACGAGGGTTTAACGAGTTTTGATTTTTGTTAGAGGTGATTACTTAATTTGAAAAAGAGTTAAAGATTTTCTAAAGATTTTAATTATTTGTGAGTTTAAAGTTATGTTAAAGGAGTTTATTAAAGTTTTCTTAACAAAGAAGATTTTTAATTATTTCAAAAGGTTCTATTTATTCCTTTAGTTTTAAACAAAATCTCAGCAACTAGAAAAACATGTTAATATTTGGATGAATGAAAGATTTAATTTTAATGTTTTGGTGAGGAACAAGTTTTTATTAGCAAGGGAGATTATATTTGAGATGATTTTTTAATTAGAATTTAATAAAAAGGTTTTAAATGTTATAAAGATTTTTGTTTAATTTAAAAAATGTGTTAATGAACTCTTAATATAAAAACTTGAAAAAAGGTTTTAATTTATATTTTAAACAAAGTATTTTTTACTAAAAGTATTTTTTTTAAACAAAAGATTTTAATTATAAAAGGGTTATTATTTTTTTTTAGGTTAGAGTTAATAAAACGGAGGAGTCCAGTGTGGCAGGGGGGAGGTAGCCTATGGTAGACCTCAGATTTGGGCCGCATGATCAACAACTGTGACGAATCTAAAGACGGCGGATGGAGAGTGCATGATAGTGTGGTGTGTGCGCATGCATGTGATAACACGCCTTAAACAAAAGGGAAATGGAGAAAGAACTCTCTCATTTCTCTCAGTTTCCTCTCTCTCTCTCTCTCTCTCGCCTTTCTCCTCTCATGGGTTACAAAACCCTAAAACTAAATCGCCGCCACTCTCCTCAAATCTCCCCAGATTCCTGGTCATTCTCAACAGTCCACACTCTCGTTCTCGCCGCCCTCAGAATCATCTCATCTTAAACTCACTCACGAAAAAGGAGAAACCTAAACTTAACGAGCGAAAACCCCAATCCCCAACGATCCCCAAAATCCTCAATCGATTGATATTTGATGATTACCTGCTACAAAGATAAACAGAAGAATAAAAAAAGCGAAAGGGAAAGGAGAGAAATGGAGGAGGTTTGCGGCGATGGCGATGTGGGGAAATGCTTCCAAGGTTTCTCCTTACATATAAGTCCAACAACCTTCTTTCTTGCTTTTACACTCTGTCTTATTGATCTGATACTTGGTGCGTGTAAATGATGACGGTGGTGCGAACTTCTCCGGAGCTACACTAGAGATAAGTTTTCTCTCCCTCCTCGCTATGTTGTGTTTTTGTTGTGAAAGCTTCCTCCTTTTTCTTGTGTGTGTATTGATGTGAATTCTTTGGTGAGTTTTGTGTAAGCGTTCGTGTGTAGATGATTTCGGTTGAATGGTTCGGTTGCTGACTTTTTGAGGGTTTGTTCACGCAGGTTAGAGATGGGGCGTTGATTGTGCTTCAGGCATTTTATCAAAGAGAGTGAAGGAGGAGCAAAGGAGGCTATGGTCAACGCATCATCCTCGCCTGAAAGATAAGTTTTCTTTGTATGTGTATGGTTTGATGAATTTTTTTTAGGATATGAGTATGAGTGGACTTGATGTTTTCTGGTGGGGTGTTTTAGTGTAATAACATGACGGAATAATGTTCTGGTAGGGTAAATTGAACTGGTTTGAATGTGGTTTTGTGCTTGGTTTTAAGTTTTGATGAATGATTTTTCTGGTTTGATGTTTTAAAGTGCAACTCTGGTTTTGATGGTTGTGAGTTTTTTTGGTTTGAGTTGTGTAAACTTTATGTTGAGGTGTATGATGAACTTGGTGATGTTTTGATCTTGGCAGAGTGAAATGGTTTGGTCTTGGTATGATTATTTGTTGGATTTGACTGGTTTTATGATGGATGTTTTTGAATTGATGTAACCTTTTGGTTTGGTTTTGATGTTTGGTATTTTTGGTTGTATAAGTTCTGATGTGAACGAAATCCCCTTTTTTTTGATGCTCTGAACTGGTTTTTTGAATTGTGGTATCTGTTCGTGTAGAGATGTGGTTTTTTCTTTTGTCCTCCTGATGGTTTTTGTGTATCCTCTTATATAGGCCTGAGTGTCTGAACATGCCTGTTAGTTTTAGGGGAGTTTTCGAAATTGTGTCTGATGTGTTTATTTGGTTTAGCCAGCAATTGATACTGTCTACAACCTATTGAATCCTGTCTTGAGATCTTGATATTGATTTTATTAAGATGATTTTGTATGTGGGCTGCAGGTACCAAGACAGAAGCAAGAACCAACAAGTCTCTTTATCTCGATGGCCGTGATATTGATGGGATCTTTTTGGTGATATTCCAAACCTTTTGCAGCCTTTTGAAGCATGCTGGTCCACTTGCAGTAGAAGACTTTGAGGAATTTAGGCACATGACCCTCTTGTAGTGCCTTCAGATTGTAGCTCTCTTGCGTATTGTTTAAGAAAACGTGATCTAGGTAGGTATTGGACTTGGCTATTTGGGAATGTGCGCTGAGACAGATTTGTTGGCCATGGATCCATCACGTTTTTTCATTATCACAACTTGCTCTTGTAATGAAAAGTTTGGGTTCAAAGTATAAGATGAACTTGGAAGTTCTTTTGGTAATGCTGCATTGCCTTGTTTATTTTGAATTTGAATTATTGTACTGATGGATTTTTGTAATATAAAATGAAAACTTAGGGATAAAGTTGGATTGTAAATGGTGAATATTTTGTATTGAAACTGCTTTGGATTTGATTTGTAAGGGATCAAAGAATATGGTATCCTCGTGCACCTTGAGTTTTCCTTGGAATTAATTTGAATTTAACTTGCACCTTGCGGTCTGGACCCTTGGATTTTGATGAATAAAGCCAATTATTTTAAATTTGAATAATGATGATGTAGGAATGACTTGAGATATGCAACCTTGTTCTTTCCTTAAGTAATCCTTATTAACTTTCTTTCAAACTTATCACGAATCACCGTTTGATGAACAAAACATGTATCCTAAGAATTTTTGTTCCATCTTGAACAAGCTTTGAACGATATAATCACTTGGACTAATATCTCGAATTAAAATTTTATTCCTCGATCCACGTTGGCTCGTAAGCATCAATGAACTCTCACAACGTACTCGCAATCTTTAGTAATTTATCCTTAAGTCCTTGATTTCGTGATCTTAAAAAACTTGATGATGAGCAACGCTTGAAGTGTATAAGGAACTAGTGTTCTGCGGGAGGAAATTGAGGAGTCTGAGGGAATAAGAAGATTTGTGGCGGCTTAGGGACCAAAGGGATGAGGACACGATCAGACAGGAGTCCAACACATCTTGCAAAGACCAAAGAAACCTCCACAAACACGCACACGACACAACAGCCTTCAAGTCTTTGAGCCTTCTACAGCAACACCTGTACTTGCAAATGAAACGAACAAAACATAGTCTAGGTAAAGTGGTTAGTTATGCACGAATGATTGACCTAATATGCTAAAAGAGCGAAGCGGGGATCTTAGGGTCAAAAATTAGGGTGCGACAGATGCCCCTATTTAAGTTTCTCCTATTCGGAGATATGGAGATTGAAATCTTCGTCTCGACGAGATAGGAGATACTTAAATACAAACATGCGCAGATATTTGGCCCTAAGATGCCGCCAAATGCACATGATATGGTATGATATGGAATGCAAAATGAAGGAAAACAAAAGAAACCCGACAAGGGACGACCCAGCGAGGTACGACTCTTACGGGAAAAGGTCTAATTCCACTGGGGAAAAGGTCACCAACTGACAATCACGTGATAGGATAACTTACTACCACCAACTGGTAGTTTAAACCAAAATATCCGGTTGAAATAAAAGGGCGTGCATTACCTACTATCACACATGATAGCCTAAGCGAGGTAAGCACAAAAGGAAAGATAGCCTACTACCACCACGGTAGCCTAAGCGAGGCGTCTAACCAAAATACCATATATTACCTACTATCAAAAATATGATAGCCTGAGCAAAGGTAATACCCAAATAAGCTTCCAGCGATCAGAATAATGATTCAGCTCCTCCTTTGAATATCCCGTTTAGAAAGAGTCAATACTGGGGAATCTACTACGGAGAGAAATGATTGTCTGTCGAAGTCTTCCAAAATTCTACTCCCGGGAATAAACCAGGAAAATGAAATACCTACTGTCGAGGTCTTCTGGAAATCTACTGCCGAGAATAACCAGAAAAATGGAATACCTACTGATAATCGAGCAATATATTTAAAGGATAATAAACCTCCCCTCGTCTCGGGCCATAAGCCACGGACTGGTCTCAGTTTCTTCTTTGGGATATGATATCTACTACCGGTTTACTGGGTAGTCCTCGAGGAAAATATTACCTACTACCGATTTACTGGGTAGTCTACAAAGGTGATTTTGCTACCGATTTACTGGGTAGTCCTCAGAGAAAACATTGTCTGCTACCGATTTACTGGGTAGTCAGCAAAGAGAATATCATCTGCTACCGATTTACTGGGTAGTTAGGAAAGAAGACATCATGTGCTACCAATTTACTGGGTAGACAACGAAAGGTAATTCCGCTACCGATTTACTGGGTAGGAAAGAATTACTTGCTACCAATTTACTGGGTAGAAGAAATATCACTGGCTACCGATTTACTGGGTAGTTCGTGAAGAAGATTATCCACTGGGGATAGACAAAATGCCTTGAGGTGACTGCCATTTGTCTTAGAAATCCTGATAACCAAACTGCTCAAATAAAGAGTGGTTACTTGTTGTAGAAGTCTTGATAATCAAACTGCTCAAATAAAGAGCGCTACTTGTCGTCTGGGTGTAAATCCCTTAAAATGTTGTAATAATACCGCTGGTGGAACAATTCTGTCTTCCATACAGACCTTGAATAAACTCTTCCTGGGGAGATAGGGTGCAAAATAAATGCACGCTTGATATAGGTTCAACAACCTAGAGATATCCAAAATCGCGATTGTCAGGGACCAAAATTCGATCCAGGAAATAACTGGAAAGAAACGGTCAAACAAGAACCCACCCAGTGAGGAATGAACTCAACTGGGTTTATCTTTATCCACAAATGGAAAAGAAAACTGAAGCAATCATCTTCCACGAGGATCGAGCTCAGTGGGGAATTAGAAAATATGTGCTTTTTCTGCCTAGGGCTGACGACTCTACTTGGAGGGAGCAGACAAACCTGATCACTTGGGGATAACCACAACCAAAGTGACAGAACAAAACGAACAACATAAAACGCAAGATGCAAAAATGCCACATGCCATGAATCTAAATGCAATGATGCTATGCTATGCTTATGCTCATGCTGACAAAACAACAAGAAGCAAACGAGAGACAAAAACAAACACCTCGATACGAATACTCGGCCGATCTTGGCAATATAGGAGCATCACTGGGGCTGAACGGAAAGCCATCCTTGGAACCAAATCCAGTTTCACAGCTTCTCTGGGGAAGGAGAGCATTCCACTTGGGATGAACATCGTGGCTTTACTCGGGATCGTCAATAGGAGTCTGATTACTCTATTGAAGATGAGAAAGATTCATTGGTACACGGGGGATAAAATAAATATCCGCTGCGAGCTGAAGTGAATTGAATGAGCATTGTAACTGGGTAAAATAAATATCCACCTCATCGGGGATGTCTGGATCGATATAGTAGTCGAAATTGTCGAACATAAACACCCACCTTCACTGGGGGAGATTACGGTAGTGAGAAAAATCCAATAATGAGTGAAATAAACACTCGCTTCGCTGGGGAAGGTCGAAACCGAAGAAGTTCACCGAGGATTCGTAGGTTGCCGGCTGGAGAAACCTTGCATCAAACGTGCCATAACTTCTAGTAGATATTTACTGGGGATTAGTCGTGATTTCCTGAGGTGCAGATTTACTGGGGAGTCGTCACATCACTTAGGATAGAAACCCTTTGAGGTATAAAGTCACGAGACTGATGTAACTTTGCATTGATGACCCACATGGTATTCGCCATTTTGAATAACAATCGTTGTGGATGGGAAGCAATCTTCACTTCTCAAGTACCCCAGATCCTATGGTTTAAGAGAAGATCCCAAGAGGATTTTACAGAAAACTTGGTATCCAATCGCTCCAATATTTTCAAACTCTTGGAGAGATTGCCAAATCTCGACATAACTGGTTCGAATTAACTGTGTTCTATACAACCAAGTCTTCGAACATGGAGAGATTTACCAGATCTCGACGTAAATGCCCCAGATTGATGGGGTTATGGGTCTTCAAGATTGCCCCTTTGGGGTGAGATAGTGAAGGAAATTGCTGGGAGGCAACCTGCCCCTGCTCAGAAAAGGTCTTTAGGAAACATGCCCCTATGTATGATCATCCTTTTGAAATAATCAGCCATTTACTCATCAGAGTCACAGGTTTCAAAGGATTAAGTTCATCGCTGATGCTCGTATGCTAGCTTCTGTGATGTCAAGCAATGTTAGCAAGCAGAAAGGTGTTAATTCTGAAACTGCTAATGCAACATACGTTTGTCTTGAAAGTTTATTTAAAATATTTGGTGGTTGAATTGATGATTTTATAATGCCAACACGACTTTGAGCATAGCTCATAGAAGTCAGGAAACGATATCCCAATGAGTATGCTTTCGAAATAAACCTTGCTTCACTTAGGACTTTTAAGGGTTGTATCATGGACGGGTTCACGGTTTAAGAAACAAAGGGTATAAGGCTCAAAGTTTGTTTGTGCCCACCCAATCTTCGTGATATTTTACTCCCTTTTTGAAAATTACCCTGCCCCAGGTTAAGAATGGGGGGTTTTTGATTTGTAAGAAGAAAACTCCTACTTCAAAGGCTCAAAAAGGTTAACGAGGGTCTATCTCCCTTATATCTCCGGTGTTTAGGATTTTTGAAACAATGCCTTATATCACTAGCAGAGTTTTATTCAAAACCATACAACAAGAGATATTTCGTTTGATTTCGTCATTCTCCATTCAGTTCTCGGCCAAGGCAAGAGATTGGGCAGCATTGGCATTATAAAATAGCTTTTAAAAATGGAAATCTTCAAAACAAACATTGTTCATTGCATTAATCATTCAAAATAACAAGTTTTTACATGCAAATAACAAATGCATTAACAAGCAAGGAGCGTTACACGCGAAAAAAAATAGTAAATTAACTAAACTTTGAGGAGATTGTCTCAGTCCGAGCTTATGATTTTCACATTAGGTCCAGAGTTTTCAAAAGACAAAACACCACGTCGCATTAGCCTTTGTACTTCATGTTTCAAGGGAAAACGGTCTT
Source organism: Lathyrus tuberosus (assembly GCA_022829125.1). NCBI lineage: Eukaryota > Viridiplantae > Streptophyta > Magnoliopsida > Fabales > Fabaceae > Lathyrus > Lathyrus tuberosus. The sequence goes on from JALAZF010000153.1 coordinate 3,066,643, forward strand.
CGATGTCGTGATCGGGCGCACCTTGATGGAAAGCACAATGAGCCTCAGGTTTATACCACCACGGGAGATCTTTCGGGATGGTTGGCGGAGCTCGCGTCTGCACCATATTCCTTTGTATCAAAAATGGATACAATTTCGCGTAGGTCATCGGAATCAGATCGAACTGTCTCTGAACAGGGTTTTGATTATTAAACGATAGACGAGCTCGTGGTTGATGAGCAGTAGTGTTGGTGAAAGGAGATATAGCGGCGACATGTTGAGATCGCTGATACCTTCTTCTTTTTGGTCATCCTTGATGCACAACATTTACTTCTTGTTCCTTCTTTTTCCCGAGGTTCCTTCCATATTTCTTGGCTTTGTTGGAAACACTTCGTTCTCTAACCAATCTTCCTTCACGGACCCCTTCTTCCAGACGCATTCCCATGTTTACCATTTCAGTAAAGTCGCTAGGGGCGCTTGCTACCATTCTCTCATAGAAAAATGGGCTCAGTGTTTTCAGAAAAATTCTGGTCATCTCTTTCTCCTCCAGAGGTGGAGTAACTTGAGCGGCAAGTTCACGCCAGCGCTGGACGTACTCCTTAAAACTTTCTCTTTCTTTCTGGGCCATAGCTCTCAACTGGTCTCTATCTGGTGCCATGTCGACATTATATTTGTACTGCTTGATAAAAAGCTCACAGAGATCGTTAAAGCTGCGGACCTTTGAACTATCTAACCCCATATACCACTTAAGGGCTGCACCAGTCAAACTATCCTGGAAGAGGTGTATCAATAGGGGATCGTTGTCCTTATGAGCCGACATTTTCCTGGCATACATAACTATGTGACTGTATGGGCAAGAGTTCCCTTTATACTTCTCCAAATCAGGGAGTTTGAATTTGGGAGGAATCTTGACATTGGGAACCAAGCATAGCTCAGAGGCACTTTTTCCGAACAACTCTTTCCCACGAAGGGCCTTGATTTCTTTCTTCATTTCGAGAAACTGGTCCTGGAAATCATCCATTCGCTCTTCCATTCCAACACTCTCACTAGGAGTAGCATGGAACACATGTTCTTTTAGCTGGAAAGGAGCAATGTTAACCACGAGTGGTGGCGCAGTCATCACAGCAGTCGTGGCAATAACTTGAGAAAACGGCGGGCGGTATCCGACTGGAATAAAGCTAGGAGGTATGCCCCATGGATACCCAGGAGGCATAGAATGCTGAACTTCACTTGTAGTGGGAACCACTGGGGTCGGTGCAGATATCATTATAGTTCCTTGCTCTGGCACATTATGTGATGACTGATTCTGAGCAGCCATCAATGTTTCCATTACCCCATTGATTCTCTCCATATTTCCTTTCAGTGTTGAAACCTCTTCCCGGAGTGCTCTGTTTTCCTGTTCGAGATGATCCATTCTTACGACCGACTCGAGTATTGTATCGATGATTCAGTTTGTCTTTCTCTCAACAACAACTCTGGTAAAAGAAGCACGGATAAGGACTCGGGACACAAAAGGAATGTGGATGCAAATGCTAATGATGCGTATGATGTAGCATGATGCGACATTCACTTCAAGGAACTCGAAAGCGTAATTAAACATCGTAATTGGAAACCTTTTCATTGAAATTTTAAAGCTTTTGTTACAAACGGTACGCCCTCAGGGCTTTTAGTACAATAAACAACAGAATACAACAAAGAGGAACTAGGGCTTCGATCCGCTGGATGATGCCCCCTTTTCTTCACTGAGTTCGTCCATTAACTTGTCAATCCTTTCCTGCAATATGTACTTGTCCAGTGTCAGTTTCTCTACTTCTGCTTTCAGCCTTGAAATTTCATCTGGTTCCACTACAGGAGGCTTGGGCCGACGGTACGGCATTGCCAGAGTGAGGGCCCGCTTGCGTGACCACTCCAAGCATGATTCTGTAACTGTGCAGTTAGGGTTTGTTACTGCAGTCATTCCTTGTCTGTTGATTTGACGCCAAGCGAATAGAATCTGCATTCTCAGCTGGAGGTCTTCTCCTTCATAGAGAAAAATTCTTTTCAGGTTCCTCGGGTCGGGTATCTCAGTCATTGGATGTCCAAGCTGGCGACGGGCGAGAACAGGGTTGTAACTGGTGCACCCTTTAGTGCCAAGAAGAGGCACATTGAAAAAATATCCGCAACTATGAATCATGGGAATTCCTTCGTATATCGAATCATGCCAAACGATGTCCGAATGAGTAAGAGCCATGAGTTTAACAGGCCATTCAGAGCCATCCCTCACATCCCAGAAAGCCGGGGTCTTTGGTAGGTGCGAAATAAACCACCTATAGAGGATAGCAGTACAACACACGATATGACCTTTTTCCTTTCAGGATCTTTGAATGAATCGAGTGGTATGCATCGGCCAACAGTGTAGGGACAGGATTCTTGAGCATGAAAATCCTGATAGCATGAACATCAACGAAATTCTCAACATTCGGGAACAAGAATAGACCATAAACCAGTAACGCGAAAAGATTCTCGAAAGCCCTAGTTTTTCCTTTGTCGGCGAACTCCCGAGCTTTCTCGAATAAGAATTGAGCAGGTAAACCGTCGATTCCTCCTCTGAACATCATGTGGGTCTGGATCTCCAACAGCTTGATGCGAGTCACTCTCGCGATGTCTTCCTGACTGGGTCTTCCTTCTCCACCGTAGAACGGGGGTGAATCTTTGACGGGGATTCCCAATAGAGCAGAATATTCTTCTAAGGTGGGCATTAACTGGAAATCTTGAAAGATGAAGCAGTGGTAGATTACATGGTAGAGTTGAACCAGTGTTTCCAACAAACCATCAGCTACTTGTACCTGTAATAAAGAGAGAATATGCCCGTGTTTTATGGCGAAGGCATCTGGATCCCTTATCCGACCTCCTAGTTCCCTCAACTGTTCCACATCAAAAACCCTAAAGGTGTATGGTACCGTTCCTTTCCTTCCATGATCCATTTTGCGATATCTAAAAACAGCGAACTTTGAGTTCTTTGAAGTGAATGAGAATGAGAATGCAAATGCAATGAGATACAAAAGTTCGTGGAATTTGAGTATTTATAATCGTCATAGAATACCAACGGATATGATTTCATTAATCATACAAAATTTGTTACAAGTGAAAGAAACGAGAATTAAAAATTCGTAAGGAAAACATTACAACCGTTGATATTCTTACAAGAGTTTTTAACAATAATAAAATAAAGGCTAATAAAAGGCCTAAGGAGATTCCCCCAATAATCTTAGCTTGTACTTCTTAATCTCTTCTTCCATTCGGGACTTCTCGAGAACCAGCTCATCTATTATCGCTTCCCACGAAGTAGACTCAGGGTTTGAGGGACTCGGGTCTTCTTGTAACTTCCTCCTTTTGCAAAAGAGAACTTCCTTACTTTTTGCCTCTAGTTGTCTTCGAAGCGCTTCATTCTCTTCCACAAGCACCTCACACTTATCCTTCCAAGCATTCCCTATCTGCTGAGCTTTCCTTAAGGCGATCTTTAATTCCTCTGTCTCAGATGCAAAGATGAAGACAGGTTCTTCATTCAAGACCAAAGGCTCTTGGCGATCATAGGGCATCCTTAGTTCAATAGCCCTTCTTTTGACCCATTGTAGGTAGGGGTCCATGGAGACACAGTTATGCTTTCCCAAAGCATTCCTATCTTTCTTGTGTTTGTCCCTCCAGGCTTCTAAAATCCTGCCCCTTAATTCCTCCTGCCCTTCATAATCCTTGGAGAAAAATCCTTCTGTATGAACACCAAGAGGCTTGACCTTCAAAGGGTAACCGAACTGTCTGCGACCTAAGACCAGATTGTAACTGGTTATTCCTTGTATGCCAAGAAGAGGCACATTCCCGAACTTTCCACAGCTATCAATGATCACAACATCCTCGTACCTATGAGGGTTATACCAATCAACGTCAGAATGAGTAAGGGCCATGATCTTCTTAGACCACCATCCCTTTTTAAGGTCCCAGAAAATGTTAGCCGTGGGTAAGTGCGAAGTAAACCACTTGTACAATAAGGGTACACAGCAGGTGATCTGTCCTCCTTTGGCATGCTTCAAATGTATGGCGTGATAAGCTTCAGCTAACAAAGTAGGGACAGGGTTCTTCTTCATGAATATCTTGATAGCATTGAGGTCCACATAGTCCTTGAGATTGGGAACAGAAAGGTACCATAAATCATTAAAGCATATATAGCCTCAAAGGCAGCCATGTCAGCACGCCTGGCATAATGATAAGCTTTCTCCGCCAGAAATTTCATGGGCAAAACAGAAATGCCTCCTTTGGTAGTCATATTCCCTCGTATGTCTGCTAACTCCAAATGTGTCGCCTTGGCAATCTCTTGTTCCTTAGGGTCCTTACCAAAAATGGGAAAAGGAGACTTATCCAAAATAGGTACATCGATCAAACATGCATATTCCTCAAGAGTCGGCACCAGTTGGTAATCAGGGAATGTGAAGCAATGATATACCGGATCATAAAACTGAAGTAGGGTGGAGAGAAGCCCTTGATCAACCCTCACCTTCAACAAAAACAAAAGCGCCCCATATCTACGCTCGAATCCTTTTGGATCAACCAACAGGGTCTCTAACCTCCTTAGGTCACTTGTGTCAAAACTCTTGTAAGTATACTTCACGGTGTTCCTTCTTTTATTGTCCATGGTACCCTACGACGTAAATAAAAGACTCAGACTCCACGAACTTGAACGAAAATGATGCTTATGTATGCATGTATGCACAAACACACAAACAAAAGGGCACACAAACAAAGAGTCCTAGGTTCAAAGGAGCATGAGTGGAGTCAAGGTCTACCCATCCCATAGGGTGGTGTGGTTTTAGAATGTACCTGCCGGACGGGTTCTAAGAGTTCCCAGAGTATACGACCCATCTTTCGGATATTATCGACTTCCCAAATTACTCGGTTAGTCAATAATATTCTCAAGAGAATCTCGTCTGAGTGTAGTATTGCGTGACAATTATTTGGAAATGGACTCCCGCATAATCACCGCACTACGTCCTAAAAGGTCCTCAGTCTTAAAGGTCCTTGGTCGAAGTTAATACCGTTTTCACGAATGTACTCGTTCAAACAATATTAAGTTCAAAAGAACCTAAACTGAGCGATGATTTTCTCAATTCGACTTTTCAGGAATCGACTCCGTCAAAGTACCCTTGACCATATCATCTCCTATAATTATACTCATGTCCGGGTCTAGGACTCCTCACCATTCAAAGTGACAACCCAAGCAAGCATAACAAATATATATAACAAATAACATAATTAAACAAGTTAGGGGGAACCCTCTTATGAGCCTTCCCCAGTGAAGTCGCCATTTCTGTCGCGGTGAAAATTGGATACCATAGTTATTGGTTAACTAGGATCACATATTTAATGTCACCACCGGTCTTTGATTTTATCCAAAGGAAGGGAGAAAATTCGAATTCCCACAATGCAATGCAAATGCACTAAGATTCTAAGCTCTGGGGTTGGTTATACCTAGGGAAGGTGTTAGCATCCTATATATCTGTAGTACTCTACAGGAACCTCTTGATTCATTTATGTTATTTGTTATCTGCTTTGCTAAGGGTTTAAAGGGTAGGTAATTCATAATTTAATTCCTAAGTGTGCTCGACAAGATATCGCATCTTATGCCTACATATCCTGTCAGGAGGGAATCAGAGCACTTGTAGTTCTTCATTAAAGATACTAAATGTTTAAAGGTTTTGGAAAAGAAGATGACTCATCATCTTGAGAAAGACCACCACAGTTTTTGAAAATGTTTGTATGTTGTGGGGCATGGGATTGTATGTCCCTTCCTTTGAGATGATTAACATCTAATTCTCTTGTGTGGAGAATTTGGTAGGCTAAAGTTTGATTAAAGAAATCAAAGTTTGCGGGGGACTAATCTAGGAAATCTATCTTAAGTTGTCTAATTGACTTATCTTAAGGGTGACGATTATGAATGCAAATGATATGCACCATGCACAATAACATGGTTATCATGCATGGGATCTTCCTTTGGATATTAATGCGATTAAATTATGTTATTTAGACGAGGGTGCTAGCTGAGTGATGCTAGACTTGTGTCGGGTGACCAAAAGGTTGAATGCGATGCCAAAGGCAATCGACTTACATGGGTAGAAAATTGGCTCGACGTTGGATCGAGAATTTTTGCTTTTGAAATGGTTTTGACAAATGGTAACAAACATTCATCAAATACGATAGTAAACATAGTAAGATATGATAACAAACATAGACAAGATGAATAAACCCGCAAACGTACACTCAGGCGCGTGACGAGGGTTTAACGAGTTTTGATTTTTGTTAGAGGTGATTACTCAATTTGAAAAAGAGTTAAAGATTTTCTAAAGATTTTAATTATTTGTGAGTTTAAAGTTATGTTAAAGGAGTTTATTAAAGTTTTCTTAACAAAGAAGATTTTTAATTATTTCAAAAGGTTCTATTTATTCCTTTAGTTTTAAACAAAATCTCAGCAACTAGAAAAACATGTTAATATTTGGATGAATAAAAGATTTAATTTTAATGTTTTGGTGAGGAACAAGTTTTTATTAGCAAGGGAGATTATATTTGAGATGATTTTTTAATTAGAATTTAATAAAAAGGTTTTAAATGTTATAAAGATTTTTGTTTAATTTAAAAAATGTGTTAATGAACTCTTAATATAAAAACTTGAAAAAAGGTTTTAATTTATATTTTAAACAAAGTATTTTTTACTAAAAGTATTTTTTTTTAAACAAAAGATTTTAATTATAAAAGGGTTATTATTTTTTTTTAGGTTAGAGTTAATAAAACGGAGGAGTCCAGTGTGGCAGGGGGGAGGTAGCCTATGGTAGACCTCAGATTTGGGCCGCATGATCAACAACTGTGACGAATCTAAAGACGACGGATGGAGAGTGCACGATAGTGTGGTGTGTGCACATGCATGTGATAACACGCCTCGAACAAAAGGGAAATAGAGAAAGAACTCTCTCATTTCTCTCAGTTTCCTCTCTCTCTCTCTCTCTCGCCTTTCTCCTCTCATGGGTTACAAAACCCTAAAACTAAATCGCCGCCACTCTCCTCAAATCTCCCCAGATTCCCAGTCATTCTCAACCGTCCACACTCTCGTTCTCGCCGCCCTCAGAATCATCTCATCTTAAACTCACTCACGAAAACGGAGAAACCTAAACTTAACGAGCGAAAACCCCAATCCCCAACGATCCCCAAAATCCTCAATCCATTGATATTTGATGATTACCTGGTACAAAGATAAACAGAAGAATAAAAAAAAGCGAAAGGGAAAGGAGAGAAATGGAGGAGATTCGCGGCGATGGCGATGTGGGGAAATGTTTCCAAGGTTTCTCCTTACATATAAGTCCAACAACCTTCTTTCTTGCTTTTACACTTTGTCTTATTGATCTGATGCTTGGTGCATGTAAATGATGACGGTGGTGCGAACTTCTTCGGAGCTACACTAGAGATAAGTTTTCTCTCCCTCCTCGCTATGTTGTGTTTTTGTTGTGAAAGCTTCCTCCTTTTTCTTGTGTGTGTATTGATGTGAATTCTTTGGTGAGTTTTATGTAAGCGTTCGTGTGTAGATGATTTCGGTTGAATGGTTCGGTTGCTGACTTTTTGAGGGTTTGTTCACGCAGGTTAGAGATGGGGCGTTGATTGTGCTTCAGGCATTTTATCAAAGAGAGTGAAGGAGGAGCAAATGAGGCTATGGTCAACGCATCATCCTCGCCTGAAAGATAAGTTTTCTTTGTATGTGTATGGTTTGATGAATTTTGTTTAGGATATGAGTATGAGTGGACTTGATGTTTTCTGGTGGGGTGTTTTAGTGTAATAACATGACGGAATAATGTTCTGGTAGGGTAAATTGAACTGGTTTGAATGTGGTTTTGTGCTTGGTTTTAAGTTTTGATGAATGATTTTTCTGGTTTGATGTTTTAAAGTGCAACTCTGGTTTTGATGGTTGTGAGTTTTTTTGGTTTGAGTTGTGTAAACTTTATGTTGAGGTGTATGATGAACTTGGTGATGTTTTGATCTTGGCAGAGTGAAATGGTTTGGTCTTGGTATGATTATTTGTTGGATTTGACTGGTTTTATGATGGATGTTTTTGAATTGATGTAGCCTTTTGGTTTGGTTTTGATGTTTGGTATTTTTGGTTGTATAAGTTCTGATGTGAACGAAATCCCCTTTTTTTTGATGCTCTGAACTGGTTTTTTGAATTATGGTATCTGTTCGTGTAGAGATGTGGTTTTTTCTTTTGTCCTCCTGATGGTTTTTGTGTATCCTCTTATATAGGCCTGAGTGTCTGAACATGCCTGTTAGTTTTAGGGGAGTTTTCGAAATTGTGTCTGATGTGTTTATTTGGTTTAGCCAGCAATTGATACTGTCTACAACCTGTTTAATCCTGTCTTGAGATCTTGATATTGATTTTATTAAGATGATTTTGTATGTGGGCTGCAGGTACCAAGACAGAAGCAAGAACCAACAAGTCTCTTTATCTCGATGGTCGTGATATTGATGGGATCTTTTTGGTGATATTCCAAACCTTTTGCAGCCTTTTGAAGCATGCTGGTCCACTTGTAGTAGAAGACTTTGAGGAATTTAGGCACATGACCCTCTTGTAGTGCCTTCAGATTGTAGCTCTCTTGTGTATTGTTTAAGAAAACGTGATCTAGGTAGGTATTGGACTTGGCTATTTGGGAATGTGCGCTGAGACAGATTTGTTGGCCATGGATCCATCACGTTTTTCATTATCACAACTTGCTCTTGTAATGAAAAGTTTGGGTTCAAAGTATAAGATGAACTTGGAAGTTCTTTTGGTAATGCTGCATTGCCTTGTTTATTTTGAATTTGAATTATTGTACTGATGGATTTTTGTAATATAAAATGAAAACTTAGGGATAAAGTTGGATTGTAAATGGTGAATATTTTGTATTGAAACTGCTTTGGATTTGATTTGTAAGGGATCAAAGAATATGGCATCCTCGTGCACCTTGAGTTTTCCTTGGAATTAATTTGAATTTAACTTGCACCTTGCGGTCTGGACCCTTGGATTTTGATGAATAAAGCCAATTATTTTAAATTTGAATAATGATGATGTAGGAATGACTTGAGATATGCAACCTTGTTCTTTCCTTAAGTAATCCTTATGAACTTTCTTTCAAACTTATCACGAATCACCGTTTGACGAACAAAACATGTATCCTGAGAATTTTTGTTCCATCTTGAACAAGCTTTGAACGATATAATCACTTGGACTAATATCTCGAATTAAACTTTTATTCCTTGATCCACGTTGGCTCGTAAGCATCAATGAACTCTCACAACGTACTCGCAATCTTTAGTAATTTATCCTTAAGTCCTTGATTTCGTGATCTTAAAAAACTTGATGATGAGCAACGCTTGAAGTGTATAAGGAACTAGTGTTCTGCGGGAGGAAATTGAGGACTCTGAGGGAATAAGAAGATTTGTGGCGGCTTAGGGACCAAAGGGATGAGGACACGATCGGACAGGAGTCCAACACATCTTGCAAAGACCAAAGAAACCTCCACAAACACGCACACGACACAACAGCCTTCAAGTCTTTGAGCCTTCTACAACAACACCTGTACTTGCAAATGAAACGAACAAAACATAGTCTAGGTAAAGTGGTTAGTTATGCACGAATGATTGACCTAATATGCTAAAAGAGCGAAGCGGGGATCTTAGGGTCAAAAATTAGGGTGCGACAATCGTCAGCCAGAAAGGAATTAAGGTCGATCCTGACAAGGTAAGGCCATTCAAGAAATGCCTTCTCCAAAGACTGAAAAACAAGTCAGGGGATTCCTGGGACGTTTGAGTTGCATTTCCAGATTTATATTCCTCATGACCGCGACATGTGCGCCGATTTTCAAATTACTCAAAAAGAATCAGGTCTGCGTTTGGACAGATGACTGCCAAACCGCCTTCGACAGTATCAAGGAATATCTGTTGAACCCACCGATTCTATCACCACCAGTGGAAGGAAGACCACTGATCATTTACTTAACAGTCTTAGAAGACTCAATGGGTTGTGTACTTGGCCAACAAGACGAAACAAAAAGGAAAGCGTCTGCCATTTACTATTTCAGCAAGAAATTCACCGACTGCGAGACTCGGTACACTATGCTCGAGAAAAATTGCTGTGCTCTGGCTTGGGCAGCCAAACGTCTTCACCAGTATATGATTCGTCACACTATTATGTTAATCTCCATAATGGATCCAATCAAGTACGTCTTTGAAAAGCTTGCTCTCACGGGAAGGATTTCCCGTTGGCAAATGTTGTTATCCGAATACGACATCGAGTACCATGCTCAAAAAGCCGTCAAAGGAAGTATTTTAGCCGATCATTTGGCTCATCAACCAATTGACGATCAGGAATCAGTCAGATTTGACTTCCCAGACGAAGATGTCATGTATCTAAAAATGAATGACTACGATGAACCACTACCCAGTGAAGGGCCAGAACTAGGATCCCAATGGAGATTAATATTTGACGGAGCTGTTAACTATTACGGAAACGGAATTGGGGCAATCATTGTTACACCTCAGGGTACCTACATTCCTTTCACCGCCAGACTGGCATTCAAGTGTACAAACAACGAGGCAGAATACGAAGCTTGTATCATGGGTATCAAAGAAGTGATCGATTTGAGGATCAAGAACTTGGATGTATATGGCAATTCAGCCCTGGTTATCAATCAAATCAAAGGAGATTGGAACACACACTAATCAGGATTGATTCCTTACAAAGATTACGCGAGAAGGTTGTTACCCTTCTTCAACAGAATCGAGTTTCATCATATCCCTCGTGAAGAGAATCACATGGCTGATGCATTAGCCACCCTCTCTTCCATGATTAGTGTGGGTCAATGGAACGACTTACCTAAGATTGACATAATGTGCCTTGAATGGCCCGCTTACATCTTCACGATTGAAGCAGTCATAGACGACAAACCTTGGAATCACGATATCAAATGCTTCCTTTAGAAACAAGAGTATCCACCTAGGGCATCCAGAAAAGACCGAAAAACCCTCAAAAGACTAGCAGGCAGCTTCTTTCTGAGCGGTGATACACTCTATAAGAGATACTTTGACATGGTCTTGCTCCGATGCATAGACAGACCAAAAGCAGACATGCTGATAAAAGAAATTCACGAAGGATCCTTTGGCACTCATGCCAACGGACACACAATGGCGAGAAAAATTCTAAGAGCAGGATACTACTGGTTGACCATGGAATCCGACTGCTACAAGTACATAAGGAAGTGTCACAAATGTCAGATATACTCAGATAAAATCCATGTACCGCCAACACATCTCAAAGTTCTTTCTTCCCCATGGCCTTTTTCCATATGGGGAATCGACATGATCGAACCTAAGGCTTCAAATGGACATCGGTTCATCATGGTAGCCATTGATTACTTCACCAAGTGGGTCGAAGCAGCGTCATACGCCAATGTAACCCGACAAGTGGTGGTCCGATTCGTCAGAAATAATATCATCTGCCGTTATGGTGTTCCGAGCCAGATCATTACTGATAATGGATCCAACTTGAATAATAAGATGATGAAATGGTTGTGTGCTGAGTTCAAGATCGAACACCATAACTCATCTCCTTACCGACCCAAGATGAACGGAGTGGTAGAAGCGGCTAACAAGAACATCAAGAAGATCGTTCAAAAGATGGTTGTAACCTTAAAAGATTGGCACGAGATGCTACCCTTTGCTCTTCACAGTTATCGCACATCTGTTCGCACTTCAACACCCTTTCTCTCTTGTATATGGCATGGAGGCAGTGCTCCCCATAGAAGTAGAGATCCCATCAATCCGGGTATTAATGGAAGCTAAGCTAACAGAAGCTGAATGGTGTCAAAGTCGACACGATGAACTGAATCTGATCGAAGAAAAATGAATAACGGCACTATGCCATGGTCAGTTGTATCAACAGAGAATGAAGAAGGCGTTTGACAAAAAGGTCCGACCTCGCGTCTTCAGGAAAGGAGACCTCGTGCTCAAAAAGATACAATAATTCCTCACTGATTCGTAGGGCAAATGGACTCCGAATTATGACGGCCCCTATGTGGTCAAGAAAGCTTTCTTAGGCGGTGCCTTGAGACTCACAACGATGGATGGAGAGGAGTTTTCCTACCCCACAAATATTGATTTAGTCAAGCAATACTTCGCCTAAACTAAAAAAAAAAGAAAACAGACGTCTTAGTGGATTAAAAACCCGAAAGGGCGGTCCTGGAAAAAAATTAGAGACACAATAAAAAATCATCCCGGTGGATTGGAAATCTCAAAGTACAATCCAGGAAAAAATTAGGGATTAATGGCAAGTAACTATGTTCAACAGGGGCAAAATCCCCCAGCAACAGTCATGCCATCCATCAGGAAAACTCCAGTCAAGGTCATCTTCGACGGAAGCTCAGGATGTCTAAAATTCAAAGTTGGTAGAAGGATAACGGTCGTCATGTTTCAATGTAGCCCTTTTTCCCTTAAATTACCATTTTCTAAACTTTGTAAATACACAATGGAATCACGCGCTTGGCTGATTTCCATCCTATCAATAAAATTTGAGCCCTTGTAAATACCCTCGGTAGAGTTCTCATCTCCTAAGCCGGACCAACGTAGCTTCCAACATGGACTATCCCTCCTAAGCAAGGTAGAATTGCTATTTTCTGAACCAGCGATACTTTTCATCTCCAGCTGTGGCCGAGTATCCAGTCGTGTTCATCCACTAGTCTGTATGTCGCGTCAGTTTTGTCAGCATATACATACATACATCATGAATTATTGATTCATTCATATTCATATTGCATCACTATCACTCGAGTCGGTCTTGTTCCCAAGTGATAAAAGTCCTCTCAATCGAGTTGTCAATTCTTTCCTCATTAGGAAGTGAATCATCTAAACGATCTCTCCTCCAGTTTATTTCTGGATTGAAGTTGGTCCACGACCACTTTGATAACTTGAACCTCTGAAAGACAAAAAGACCTTCTACAAACGCCACTCTTCGCCATTGAAGATGATATCTTCGCTTTCCTGGATTAAGGAAAATCCCCAGAGAAAGCCTCTTAATCAGAGATTCAGCAGTACAGCAGTTTTTCTCCAAAAAAAAATCCGCTGACGAAAAGGTCATCGGCACCTCAAAATTGGATCACATCATATGGAATTTCTCCGAGAAGATCCCGAGAAAAGTATGATGTAACACCCCCAAGCGACATCAGTCTCTCAAGAGACCTGCTTTCCCCAGTAAAGGCGACAAATGGCGTCTCCAACAGAGAAGTTTGTACACCTCTAAAACTCAGATGACTGGGTTCCCCAGCAACTCTGACATCGGATCTTTTTCCATCAAATGGCATCTCCCCAGGAAAATTTAGCAAGAATTTGAGGAAAACCGCTACGAACAACGTCCCTTGTCAAGAAGTTTATTTACAAAAGAAACTGAGACCAGTTCATTAGTAGGAAACCAGGATCGAGGGGAAGTTTATTTTAGAAACTGAGACCAGTTCTGTGGTAGGAAACCAGGATCGAGGGGAGATTTATTTCAGAAACTGAGACCAGTTCCTTGGTTGGAAACCAGGATCGAGGGGAGGTTTATTTCAGAAACTGAGACCAGTCCCTTGGTAGGAAACCAGGATCGAGGGGAAGTTCATTTCAGAAACTAAGACCAGTTCCTCGGTAGGAAACCAGGATCGAGGGGAAGTTTTTAGCTTTTCTAAGTATCATTACTTAGCAAAAGAAGATGGACGAGCAAGCTGCCATTCATAACCACCATCAAAATTTCGGGTATTCCGATATTTAATCCTCTTGAACCCTGAATGCCCGAATACCTTCGCCATTAACACCTTCGGGTCCAAGAAGATTAAATAGGGGCATCTGTCAAACCCCAATTTTTGACCACTAAGATTCCCCATTATTGTGCAAATCATCATCACAGTATTGATGAACCATCATACCTCATTAGTCTCCCCAAAGATGGGTGAGCATCCACTACAATCAAATTTAGGGTTTCAAGCCCTCTCAAAGCTCTTAGACAAAGGATCAATCAAGGAATGACATGATCTTCAACTTTTCTAACCTCTCAAACATCCACAAAGGATCAAGAGGACTTCTACATCAAGAATCAAGCACAATGTTGCAGCATTCCAAGTGGATTAAGCCTCAAGATCGCCAGTGTCACCAAATTAGGGTTTTGGTCGACTGGGGCCTCCAGATGGAAATTTTCCTCTGGGCATGAGCCAAAGGCTTCAAACCACAACCTAAGATGCTCCAAGGGACATCATGAACCCAATCATCAAGTGAATTTTGCCTCAGGGGATGCATTTATAAAAACCAGGAATTAGGGTTTCTTGACCTAATTCACCCCTAAGTTGACTTTTGGGACAAAACATGAGCCAAGACCTCTAGAGAGGATTTGAGGGTCTCTAACACACTACATTGATCCATTTGCAATAATGGATTGATCCAAGAAGCTTGATCAACAAGTTTCAAATTCATTAGAACCACAATTAGGGTTTCGCGGGAAAAGACAACTGTGCCTTTGACTTTTGACCCAGGCATGCTCCCAAACCTTGGGACATGATTCAATACACCCTATAACACCTATGAAATCAATCCATCAAGTTTTATTTAGGTCAAGGACTTGATTTCATAGAGGATCGCACAGTTTGGAGTTCATCTGACAAAAAGTCAACTGTGCACAAAAGTCAACTTTGACTTTTTGATATTTTTCACAATTACGGTTCTTTGACCCTTAAATGATGTTAATGTGTGATTGGAATCATCATTCATCAAGAAAAATCAAGAAAAGTGGGATAACTTGTAAAAGGGGTAACCATAAAAAACTTGGAAATTTTCTAAGTTATGGAACAAAGTGGCTAGGGTACCAACTTCCAAGGATCATAACTTGAGATCCAAGCAACCATTTGGGCTGATCCAAAGATGGATTTGTAGCTCTCAGGGCATATTTGAAAAGTGTTAACTACACCTCCTTCCAATTCATCATAGATTTTGAGTCATGGTTGGATCAAAATGGCTGAAAACATGAAATGCCACTTTTTCCAACACTTAGTGAAATTTTCACTAAGTCAAAATCTGTCTTGTTTTTTTCCAAAAGTAGGGGGATTTTTCACTTGGATCCAAAAAGTATCAAGACAAACTATGATAACACATGTGTTGTATCATATAAGAGCTTTCCAAAATAGCCAAGAACTCCATGAAACTCCACTTAAGCCATGAGATATGACAATGACAATGTGCCTTGCTGCAAACTGTCATGGCAAGGCAGATTTGTGCATTTTGCTCGATTTGAGCAAATTTTGCAAATAACTCTCATACCCCAAAATTTGACCACTAAGATCCCCATCATTGTGCAAATCATCATCACAATATGGATGGATCATTATACCTCATTAGTCTCCCCAAAGATGGGTGAGCATCCACTACAATCAAATTTGGGGTTTCAAGCCCTTTCAGAGCTCTTAGACAAAGGATCAATCAAGGAATGACATGATCTTCAACTTGTCTAGCCTCTCAAATATCCATAATGGATCAAGAGGACTCCCACATCAAGGATCAAGCAAAAGGCTGCAACATTCCAAGTGGATTAAGCCTCAAGTTCACCAGTGTCACCAAATTAGGGTTTTGGTCGACTGGGGCCTCCAGATGGAAATTTTCCTCTGGGCATGAGCAAAAGGTTTCAAAGCATAACCTAAGATGCTACAAGGGACATCATGAACCCAATCATCAAGTCAATTTTGCCTTAGGGGATGCATTCATAAAAAAAATCAGGAATTGGGGTTTCTTGACCTAATTCACCCCTAAGTTGACTTTTGGGACAAAACATGAGCCAAGACCTCAAGAGAGGATTAGAGGGTCTCTAATACACTACATTGATCCATTTGCAACAATGGATTGATCCAAGAAGCTTGATTCACAAGTTTCAAGTTTATCAGAACCACAACTAGGGTTTCGTGGAAAAAGTCAACTGTGCCTTTGACTTTTGACCCAGGTATCGCGGTGAGAATCAGATACCATAGCTATTATGTTAACTAGGATCACAAATCTTAATGTTCACCACCGGTCTTTATTTTATCCAAAGGAAAGGGTTAAAGATCGAAAATCCTAATAAGAGAATCTAAGTTCAGGGGTTGGTTATGCTTAGGGAAGGTATTAGCATCCTAAACGTCTGTAGTACTCTACAGGAACCTCTTGTTATTATTTATGTTATCTATCATTTGCTTGCTAAGGGTATGTGCTAAGGTAAAGACCTAGGGGGTTAGTATCTAAGTATACTCGCCAAGACATCGCATCTTGTGCCTACGTATCCTGACGGGAGTGGAATCAGAGTATTCGTAGTTCCCCTCAATGAGGGTGAGGAACTCTTGACGGTGGTCAAGGTTCCAGGGGGAGGTAACGTCTATGGCAAGACGCTATATGGAGTGCGGCGACTCCAAAGTTGAAGTTAAGTTGAAAAGGGTAGATTAAGTGTCCATGGTGGGAACCTACATGGAGTGCAGCGACTCCGATCCTAAGGTTAGGATAAATGCGAAATGGAATGTCTACGGTGAGACATAGAGCACGGTGGCTCGAATCCTAAGATTAGGATGAAAGGAAGGTGAGATTAAACTAGGCTAAGTTGTGACATAGTCAGTGGAGGGGAAAACCTTCCTTCGGAATTCCAGGACTACAAGCAACAATGCGGAGCAAAGGATAAACCTCATGCCAAGGAGTAAAATCATGAATGAATGAAGTGCGCAAGGTATGAAGATAAGAATGGTCAGAACGACGAAATCGAAGTCAAGTCCACGCAACAAGAAATTTTGAATTACAAACCCACCAAGAAGATAGTTAAATTAACCAAAGAAAGCAGAAACTCAATCTATGAATTCTAACGACAAAAATACTTAAAATAAATAAACTACTAAAAAAAACTTTGAGTTTTCTTTAATTGTAACAAATAAATTAAAAAGAAAATAATTATCTAAATTTAAAATTAACTAAGACATAAATATACTAACAAATTGACGACAAACTAAATAAGAAAACATAATATAAGACTAACAAAAAAATAATAAACAAAAAAATAAATGGGCTCGGCCCATGCGAAACAGCAACCATGGCAAATGGGAAAGTCCCAAACTAAACATCACAAATTAACTCATAAGTATTTCCAATCTCTCTCCTACACGGCTTGTGTTGTCTCCCTCACAGACTCCACCCTCATTCCGCCATTACCTCTTTCTCTTTCTGCATCGCGATTCATCGTAGGAAGAAAGAACCTCCTCCGTCCTCAACCTCTCTCGCGCAAGCTATCAACGACACAAATCACAACTACTTCACCCTCACGAAATTATCTCACTGCCATCATCAGCAAGAAATTCAACGCTCGACCAGTTCGTCATTCGCATCCTTCGCTCGATTCACCGTCTCTTTATCGCTCCTCTCTCACGAAACGCATCATCGGAGACTACTGATGCCACTATTTCTCTGACGACGGCGAGGATATAATCGAGTCTCAAAGCAAATACAAAATTTCCTCGCATTCGATGATGCTTTCAAGCAAACGAATCGGAACAGACACAACACAAGTTCTCGAGACAAGATTCAATTTAACCATGAAGGAAAAAACAATCAATCAATACACTAACAATGCGAAGATAAGGGTGTAATGAATTTACCTATCGGAGTTCGTCCGATGCGTCTTCGACGGCGGTACTAATACGAGCTTTATACAGGTACTGTCCCTTTCCTTGCTCACTGTGTGGAATGCTGTTGTTTCTGCGAATCCCCCTGATGTTCTGCACTTTTTCTCTTATCCGTGTGTCTGTGGTATGTGGCTCGTGTGGTTGTGAATCTTTGTTCCGTTCTGATGTGTGTGTATGTGAGTTTTTATGAAGGATTCGTGTGAAATTCTGCAGGAATTATATATGTAAATTGTGTGGATTTTCACTGGTGTGAATGCGTGTTTCTACTAGTGTGTCTGGTCTGATGTTTTGTGACTCTTCTGATGATTTTTGTTTTAAGCTCTGTGAATGTATGGTTACGAACCTTCTTTGTTCTGAACTGGTATATCTCTATGTGAATGTTTTTTGGTCCCCTTTTATAATCAAGCTGTTGTGATTTTCTAATGATTTTGCATTGAACTCCCTTTCCAATCTTGTATGAACATGTTTGAATCATTCTGGAATGAATTCGAAAAGTGTCGAAACCTATTTTAGATAGTAATTGAATGAATGTTGATTGTGTTCTAAAACTGTCTGATAGTGTTTGCAAATTGTTTTGGAAAGAAACAATTGTGATTCCTGGTTTATTTACTTGATGTTATGAGCACGATTCTTTCCCTGCCTATGACCTTGAATATTATTGATGACAATTGATGAGGATTGATCCTGTTTTGAATCAGCAGGCTAGGTGCGGTTGGTGTGAATTGTACAAACTTTTGGAAGCATCTAAAAACAAAAGCTTTGTGGATGACATTTCAAGATAAAATTGGTGGGCCAAGTTGAGTCAGCTTGCAGACAAATTGTGGGGCCAATCAGAAGCAAAACCTTGGTAGACTTGTCATCAAAAAATGCAGCTGGAGTCAACGCATATTTGTCTTGGCTAACCCTTTCTGTTTAGGATTAATGTATAATTATTTCCATTTCCATCTTGATATGCTGGGACGTGTTAAATTCATTCTTTTTTAATTCAGCAGGTCGGTGTATGTTTGGGAAAGATCATAAAGATGTTGGAACTGCATACTTCAATTCTTTTGGGAGTGAAAGCAACGACTGGTTGGGCAGTTGAGGTACCATCTACTTCCATCTGATGTCGAGAACCATGATTCTTGGCTTGCAAACTACTCTTTACTAACTAATATCATGCCTAAAATTGCAGTGATGTCAAAAGCATTAAAAAGGGTTCAAGAGCATTAAAGTGGGTCCTAACACCATAAAATTCAAACATACCAAAGTTGGCAAAGTCCCCAAAGGGTGTTCGTTCAAGAATCACCGACCAAATGGAAATTCCCTTGTATTTTCATGTAATGTTTCTTTATGCAGTGAGGACTTGAAATTAGTTTTGAATTTGTAATCTTTTAGGCTTAATTTGCAGTACCATAGGCACGTGTTTGCAATGTGAACGTGTAGTGCCATTTTATACCCAAAATCAAAATCAACTTTCCTTGCCAATGAAACACCAATCTAGAATCTTTCGCTTGTTTTCAAATAGCATCCAAGTCCACATTTAAATATGAGCATGATACTCAATGTGAGGTGGTAATGAATCAGATTCTGCCTTTAGAGCTTGAGGAGCTCGTAACATGTGAATGAATTTATGAATCTTCAATTAAATTTTGAACTTTGAAACATATAAAGGATGTTGGAATTCTTGCACTTCTAAACATAATTTCCACTTGTGATGAATCTTAAGCACTTTGAACTTTAGAATCAACTCGAGTTTGGCCTTAAAATGAATTATCAATTTGAACTTCTTGTAAATAACAATCAATATGAACTTTGGTAAAGAACTTGGGTCTCTTATAATGACTTAAATCTAAGCTTTGTATGAATGAAATTCTTTGAATCGTACGAACCCAATCACAACTAGATCCTGAATTTTGGACACTGACACATACTCGAGCTTGTAATCACAACTTGAACTTTGTACTTACAACCATGGTTCATGAAATGAATCTTGGAACCATTTTGTACACCCAATCTTTTTTGACAATTTGAACTCCAGACATCAAGTGAACACTCCGCCAACTTGCATAACATGATCTTTAATTGACATATCTCAAACATCATAAAATAAGACAACCCTGATCTTCTTGAGACACACTGAAGCCTTTGATGGGAAGATACCTAAGATGATGATAAGAGCCAGCTGAAGATTCAACCAGTATAAAATTATAGGGTCTCTTGAATCAGAATCTATTGGTCACATCTTGAAACACTGAATCGTGAGAAAACGAAACAATCTCTACTTGGAATAAAAATTCCTGCACAAACCCGTTAGTGATAAAGCATGCAGATATGCAAAATGATGCACAGAGAGGTGGAATCTTGTGGTCAAAAATTAGGGTGTGACAGATGCCCCTATTTAAGTTTATTCTATCTGGAGATATGGAGATTAAAATCTTCGTCTCGACGAGATAGGAGAGACTTAAATACAAACATGCACAATTTTTGGCCCTAAGATGCCACACATGCATATGATATGACATGAAATGATATGATATGAAATGAATGCAAAGACAAGGATCCTGAAGACACACCAGACAATAAAGGTACGGGAAGAAATTTGGACGACATATCAGGGGAAACATTAGATGGTAAAAAGGCAATGTCATTCCGGAAAAGCATCAGAATCACAAAGCGAAAGATCTGGAAAAACATCATCCAAGAATGGCATTGGATGAAAAAGACACCTGACATCCAATAATGGCTTTGAATGAAAGGTACAATCACAATATCTAATAATGGATTTTAGATGAATGTGAACAAAGACTATATTCAAGAATGGCATTGAATGCAAAGAAACTAGTCATCCAATAATGGCTTTGAATGAGAGGTATAATCACAATATCTAATAATGGCTTTAGATGAAAGTGAACAAAGACTATATTCAAGAATGGCATTGAATGCAAAGAAACCAGTCATCCAATAATGGCTTTGAATAAGAGGTATAATCACAATATCTAATAATGGCTTTAGATGAAAGTGAATAAAGACTACATTCAAGAATGACATTGAATGCAAAGAAACCAGTCATCCAATAATGGCTTTGAATGAGAGGTATAATCACAATATCTAATAATGGCTTTAGATGAAAGTGAACAAAGACTACATTCAAGAATGGCATTGAATGCAAAGAAACCAGTCATCCAATAATGGCTTTGAATGAGAGGTATAATCACAATATCTAATAATGGCTTTAGACGAATGTGCGATAAAGACTCGATCCAGAAGAACATCAGAAAGAGAGACCCATCTGGAAAAGAATCAGATGGTAAAGAAACCAGACATCCAATAATGGCTTTGAATGAAAGGTAAACTCACAATATCTAATAATGGCTTTAGATGATTGGGAACATAGTAGAGATCCAAGAAAGCATTGGACACAGAAACCAGTCATCCAATAATGGCTTTGAATGAAAGGTATAATCACAATATCTAATAATGGCTTTAGATGAATGTGAACAAAGACTACATTCAAGAATGGCATTGAATGCAAAGAAACTAGTCATCCAATAATGGCTTTGAATGAAAGGTATAATCAAAATATCTAATAATGGCTTTAGATGAATGTGAACGAGGACTACATTCAAGAATGGCATTGAATGCAAAGAAATCACAAAGTCCAAGAAAGCATTGAACGAATATGAACAAGGAGATACCCAAGAAGGCATTAGATGTAAAGGAACCAATCATCCAATAATGGCTTTGAATGAAAGGTACAATCATAATATCTAATAATGGCTTTAGATGACTGTGAACAAGTGATACCCAAGAAAGAATTGGATAAAGAAATCACAACGTCCAAGAGAGCATTGAACGAATGTGGACGAGGTGATACCCAAGAAAGCATTGGATAGACGCGACAATATCTGTTTGGTAGGTGCCAAGTAAGTTGGACTTTGACCACAAGGTAAGACGTGGATAACGACACGACCTATGGAGAATGCAAATGAGTGCAAATGAGGATGACACTCTTTTGCTATGCATATGTATATGAATTATGTCATGATATATGATCAGATGCAAATGTAATGCAAACGTCGATGACAGGGCCCAACTCTCTTGTGGAAAAGACAAGAATGGAAGACTGATTCCTCGACACGGAGATCACTGTCATTCTGCTTGGGGCTAGAGATGCTACTGAACACATCTCTTCCACACTGGTAAACTGTATCAATTACTAATCCTTGTAGGAAGGATGGAAAGCTGCATGGGGGTCCTTCAAGTAAACGGCCCCAGATTAGCTGACTATTATAGATAAACTGATCATTGCTTCAACCGGACTGATGCTGAAATGACTGAATTACTGTGCACTTGGAAAGCTTGCCCCAGTCTGAGTCTTGAAAAAAAAATCTTCTGTATAAACCCATTATGAGAAGGACTTGCACTGTAACACAAATCTTGAACGGATCCTCGACAGGATATGGAAGGAACTTGCCCCTGATTGAATCACCGACCAAGTTTCTCAAATGTTTGAAAATTCCTTAAGATGAAAGTCAGTTCACAAACAAAATTGTTCATACAAACATAGTAAATGCAAAGTTCATGCAACCTTTGAAATCAAAATCATTTTTGAAAAATGCAAAGCATATGAGCCATTGATCTGAACACGGTGGTTCAAGACATTTAAAAGTGAAAAGTAAAGCAAAAGGCGTGATGCCAAAACAGCTGATCTGCAAAGTTCTTTAGGAGTCAGTTTACACAACCTTGCTGTAGTATGCTTTCAAAATAACCTTGCTTCAATTAGGTCTTTTGAGAGTTGTAACGTGGTTGGGTTCACGGTTTTAAGAAACAAAGGATAAAGGCTCAAAGTTTATTTGTACCCACCCAATCTTCATGATGAACTTCAGTCCTACACTCAGTTAACTCAAATTATGCACTCAAGTTTCCAAGGGTTGGGAATTGTACAGATGGTAGTGATGATGGTTCAGAAGTTAATGGATGTGAGATGGCGGTCACTGCTTCCTTACAAATTTTGGTTGTCATACAAGCTTGTTCTTATTTCTCTTTGTATAAGGTAATGTCATGAGCTTCCCATCTTTCTTAGCTTTTGCCTCGAAAGGGACTCGACTCGTTTTTTTTTTAGTAAGGATATTTTGACGATCCTTCTCTATTTATCACTTTGGAAACAACTTGTACAACATTTATTCATTTAATTTGGAAGAGTTGAAAGTTTATGAATGTCTGCCTTAATGATTACATTGAACCATCATTGGTGCTTGACTTTGGAAGACATCTTCGACACTTGATTGTCGAGCGCGAAGGAAAAATTGTGAATGCAAACTTTATGCACAATCAAGTTAACTGAGAACTACCCTGACCCAGGTTAAAGATCGCAGGTTTTTATTTGCAAAGAAAAGAAATACTTCAAGGCTCAAAGGGATTGACGAGGGTTTATCTTCCTTATTTCTCTAGTGTTTGGGAACTAAAACAATGCTTTACATCGTCAGCAAAGTTTTGATTTGAAAGCATACCAACAACAATTATGAATAATTTGTTTTCATCATCCTCCCTCCAATCTTTGCATAATCGGAAGGAAAGCGAAAAAGAAATAAAATGTTTTTGTTTTTGTTTGTTTTTTTTTGTTTTTTTTTGAAAAGGAAGGCATAAAGACGTAAATAGCAAACACAAATGAATTGAATCCAAAAGTCGCAATGCTCATTTTATTAATTATGAAAGTACAAACATAATTTGAAAGCAAACAGCTAATACAAGATAAGGAAAATGCAAACAATAAGAAACAAAAGCCTAGTGACTAATCAGAAGCAAGAGTGAGCTGTCCTGTCTGAAACACTGAAGTCTGCTGAAGTCAGCTGAAGCTTCACTTAGCGTGCTCTGGCAAAGGATTGTTCTTTACATTCGGATTGGTGTCACAAAATGAGAGAATACCAATTTTGATCAGCTCTTGTACTCTAGCCTTCAACGCAAAGCAACCTTCCAAGTTATGACCTGCACCACCTTGATGGTATTCACAATGAAGATCAGTCCTATAGCCGGCTGGAAGAGGATTTGGAGGATGAGGCAGAGGCCTTGTGGTAACCAAACCTTTTTGAACCAGACCAGGATATAATTCAATGTACGTCATTGTAATAGGATCAAAATTATTCCTATCACGGCACTGATTTTGTCCAACAGCTGGACGTTGAGGAGCTTGAGCTTGTTGTGGAGCAGTAACCACGAGAGTAACAGCAGCAACAGCGGAGTGATCAACATACTGGGGTCGAGGACGAGGCCTTCTGGTTTCAAACATAACAGCATTGGTATGGTCTTCTCTCTTCTTCTGGAAATTCCCATAGGATTTCTTAGCACCATTAGAAGATTCAGTAGCTTTGGATAATTTACCCTTCTTGAGTCCTTCCTCGAGTCTTTGACCAATAGTAACCAAATAAGTGAAATTGGAGGAAACACTACCAATCATCTTCTCCCAGTAGAATGGAGATAAGGTGTCCATAAACATTCCAGTCAATTCCTTCTCTGCCAAAGGAGGTTCAACTTGAGAAGCGAGTTCTCTCCAACGCTGAGCATATTCCTTGAAAGACTCTTTATCCTTCTGAGACATGTTTTGCAGCTGGCGGCGATCAGGAGCCATGTCGAGGTTATATTTATATTGCTTCATGAAAGCATTAATAAGATCCTAGAAACAGTGAATGCTGTTCTGTTCAAGATTCATATACCATTTGAGAGAAGCTCCACTCAGACTATCTTGAAAACAGTGGATAAGTAACTTCTGATTCTTGGCATGAGCAGCCATCTTTCGGGTATACTTGACCCTATGAGCTCTTGGACAAGAATCACCTTTGTACTTCACAAAATCGGGAGTCTTGAATTTAGCAGGCATAACAAAGTCAGAAACTAGGCACATGTTGTCTGCATCTATGTTGAAGAAATCAGTACCCTCAACGGCTCGGAGTCTCTTGTCTATGGTCTGAAACTGTTCACGAACAACCTCAGTTTCAACAAAGTCTTCACGGTCTTCACTCTGAGCACTGGCAGCATTGTACTCATAGAGAGGGTTTTCAAAAGGAGGTCGAGTAGTCTGGGCAACAGCATGAACCACAGGTCTAGGCTCGGAGAAAACTGGAGCTTGAAACACTGGTCTGGAAGTCTGACCAATCTTAGCAGTAGATACAAGAGGTGGTGAGTAGTTGTGTGGCAAACCAAACTCTAGCCAAGTTGAAGGTGGCACCTGAACAGGTTGAGGATCAACATTTGAAACTTCCTGGATAATAGTCCTTTGAGGTTGCTCTCCTCTAGCAATCAAGACTTGGAGCATTTCAGTGAGCTTTGCCATGCCTGACTTAAGGTCATCGATCTCCATTCGGATCTCAGTGTTGTGTGCTTCTTGCTCTGACATTATGCGTCTGTAGTTAGCTCTAGTCCGATATCTGTGTCGAGGAATTAACTTGATGACCCACAGGTGACACTGGAAGATAGAGACATCTGGAAATGAGTTGCTGGACAAACGGACGCATGCAAAGATGCAAATGATATGCAATGCGATGCAATGGTTTCAAGGAACACAAAAGTAGGTTGCAAACATTTCGAGAAAATAAAAAGTTTCATTTTATAATCCATGATTTTTATTGATTTTGCAAGGGAAAGAACAATTGAGTTCCTTGAAACCAAATGGTTATGCATGAATGTATAGATGCATAAACACAAGCAAAGCAAACAGGCAAAAGGCCCTAGGTTTGAAAGGTCACAGCATGGAGCCAAGGTCTAACCATCCCAATAGGTGTGCACTATGGTTTCAAATGTACCTGCCGAACGGGTTCTACAAAGTTCCCAGAGTCTACAATCCATCTTTTGGATATTATCGATTTCCCAAATCACTTGGTAGTCAATAATATTCTCAAGAGGATCTCGTCTGAGTGTAGTATCACGTAACGACTATTTTGAAAATAGACTCCCGCATAGTCCCCGCACTACATCCTAAAAGGCCAAGTGGGGTTAAAGGTACTACGATCCTCAGTCTCACGGGTTCTTGGTCAAAATTAATATCGTTTTCACAAATGGACTCGTTCAAACAACATTAATTTCAAAAGAACCTAAACTGAGCGATGATTTTCTCAATTCAACTTTTCAGTAATCGACTCCGTTAAAGTATCCTTGACCATATCATCTCCTATCATAATTGCACCCAAGTCCGGGTGTAGGACTCCTCACCACTCAAGAACCCCTGCACACAGCAAAACCAGGCACAATAGATATAAACAAGCAAAATAATAAATAAGCAAGAAAAACAAGAATACCAAACAAGTTAGGCTAACCCTCTAAGTTAAGATCCCCAGTGAAGTCGCCATTTCTGTCGCGGTGAGAATCGGATACCATAGCTATTATGTTAACTAGGATCACAAATCTTAATGTTCACCACCGGTCTTTATTTTATCCAAAGGAAAGGGTTAAAGATAAAAAATCCTAATAAGAGAATCTAAGTTCGGGGGTTGGTTACGCTTAGGGAAGGTATTAGCATCCTAAACGTCTGTAGTACTCTACAGGAACCTCTTGTTATTATTTATGTTATCTATCATTTGCTTGCTAAGGGTATGTGCTAAGGTAAAGACCTAGGGGGTTAGTATCTAAGTATACTCGCCAAGACATCGCATCTTGTGTCTATGTATCCTGACGGGAGTGGAATCAGAGTATTCGTAGTTCCCCTCAATGAAGGTGAGGAACTCTTGACGGTGGTCAAGGTTCCAGGGGGAGGTAATGTCTATGGCAAGACGCTATATAGAGTGCGGCGACTCCAAAGTTGAAGTTAAGTTGAAAAGGGTAGATTAAGTGTCCATGGTGGGAACCTACATGGAGTGCAGCGACTCCGATCCTAAGGTTAGGATAAATGGGAAATGGAATGTCTACGGTGAGACATAGAGCACGGTGGCTCGAATCCTAAGATTAGCATGAAAGGAAGGTGAGATTAAACTAGGCTAAGTTGTGACATAGTCAGTGGAGGGGAAAACCTTCCTTCGGAATTCCAGGACTACAAGCAACAATGCAGAGCAAAGGATAAACCTCAGGCCAAGGAGTAAAATCATGAATGAATGAAGTTCGCAAGGTATGAAGATAAGAATGGTTAGAACGACGAAATCGAAGTCAAGTCCACGCAACAAGAAATTTTGAATTACAAACCCACCAAGAAGATAGTTAAATTAACCAAAGAAAGCAGAAACTCAATCTATGAATTCTAACAACAAAAATACTTAAAATAAATAAACTACTAAAAAAACTTTGAGTTATCTTTAATTGTAACAAATAAATTAAAAAGAAAATAAGTCCCTAAATTAAAAATTAACTAAGACATAAATATACTAACAAATTGACGACAAACTAAATAAGAAAACAAAATATAAGACTAACAAAAAAATAATAAACAAAAAAATAAATGAGCTCGGCCCATGCGAAACAACAACCATGGCAAATGGGAAAGTCCCAAACTAAACATCACAAATTAACTCATCAGTATTTCCAATCTCTCTCCTACACGGCTTGTGTTGTCTCCCTCACAGACTCCACCCTCATTCCGCCATTACCTCTTTCTCTTTCAGCATCGCGATTCATCGCCGGAAGAAAGAACCTCCTTCGTCCTCAACCTCTCTCGCGCAAGCTATCAACGACACAAATCACAACGACTGCACCCTCACGAAATTATCTCACCGCCATCATCAGCAAGAAATTCAATGCTCGACCAATTCGTCATTCGCATCCTTCGCTCGATTCACCGTCTCTTTATCTCTCCTCTCTCACGAAACGCATCATCGGAGACTACTGATGCCACTATTTCTCTGACGACGACGAGGATATAATCGAGTCTCAAAGCAAATACAAAATTTCCCCGCATTCTATGATGCTTTCAAGCAAACGAATCGAAACAGATACAACACAAGTTCTCTAGACAAGATTCAATTCAATCGTGAAGGAAAAAAACAATCAATCAATACACTAACAATGCGAAGATAAGGGTGTAACAAATTTACCTATCGGAGTTCGTCCGATGCGTCTTCGACGGTGGTACTAATACGAGCTTTATACAGGTACTATCCCTTTCCTTGCTCACTGTGTGGAATGCTGTTGTTTCTGTGAATCCCCCTGATGTTCTACACTTTTTCTCTTATCCGTGTGTCTGTGGTATGCAGCTCGTGTGGTTGCGAATCTTTGTTCTGTTCTGATGTGTGTGTATGTGAGTTTTTATGATGGATTTGTGTGAACTTCTGCAGGAATTTTATATGTAAATTGTGTGGATTTTCACTGGTGTGAATGCGTGTTTCTACGGGTGTGTGTGGTCTGATGTTTTGTGACTCTTCTGATGATTTTTGTTTTAAGCTCTGTGAATGTATGGTTACGAACCTTCTTTGCTCTGAACTGGTATATCTCTATGTGAATGTTTTTTGGTCCCCTTTTATAATCAAGCTGTTGTGATTTTCTAATGATTTTGCATTGAACTCCCTTTCCAATCTTGTATGAACATGTCTGAATTATTTTGGAATGAATTCGAAAAGTGTCGAAACCTGTTTTAGAAAGTAATTGAATGAATGTTGATTGTGTTCTGAAACTGTCTGATAGTGTTTGCAACTTGTTTTGGAAAGAAACAATTGTGATTCCTGGTTTATTTACTTGATGTTATGAGCACGATTCTTTCCCTGCCTATGACCTTGAATATTATTGATGACAATTGATGAGGATTGATCCTGTTTTGAATCAGCAGGCTAGGTGCGGTTGGTGTGAATTGTACAAACTTTTGGCAGCATCTAAAAACAAAAGCTTTTTGGATGAGATTTCAAGATAAAATTGGTGGGCCCAAGTTGAGTCAGCTTGCAGACAAATTGTGGGGTTAATCAGAAGCAAAACCTTGGTAGACTTGTCATCAAAAAATGCAGCTGGAGTCAACGCATATTTGTCTTGGCTAACCCTTTCTGTTTAGGATTAATGTATAATTATTTCCATTTCCATCTTGATATGCTGGGACGTGTTAAATTCATTCTTTTTTAATTCAGCAGGTCGGTGTATGTTTGGGAAAGATCATAAAGATGTTGGAACTGCATACTTCAATTCTTTTGGGAGTGAAAGCAATGACTGGTTGGGCAGTTGAGGTACCATCTACTTCCATCTGATGTCGAGAACCATGATTCTTGGCTTGCAAACTACTCTTTACTGACTAATATCATGCCTAAAATTGCAGTGATGTCAAGAGCATTAAAA
Source organism: Lathyrus tuberosus (assembly GCA_022829125.1). Classification (NCBI taxonomy): domain Eukaryota; kingdom Viridiplantae; phylum Streptophyta; class Magnoliopsida; order Fabales; family Fabaceae; genus Lathyrus; species Lathyrus tuberosus. Next base: position 3,095,577 of record JALAZF010000153.1, read on the forward strand.
AGGGTTCAAGAGCATTAAAGTGGGTCCGAACACCATAAAATTCAAACATACCAAAGTTGACAAAGTCCCCAAAGGGTGTTCGTTCAAGAATCACCGACCAAATGGAAATTCCCTTGTATTTTCATGTAATGTTTCTTTATGCAGTGAGGACTTGAAAATAGTTTTGAATTTGTAATCTTTTAGGCTTAATTTGCAGTACCATAGGCACGTGTTTGCAATGTGAACGTGCAGTGCCATTTTATACCCAAAATCAAAATCAACTTTCCTTGCCAATGAAACACCAATCTAGAATCTTTCGCTTGTTTTCAAATAGCATCCAAGTCCACATTTAAATATGAGCATGATACTCAATGTGAGGTGGTAATGAATCAGATTCTGCCTTTAGAGCTGAGGAGCTCGTAACATGTGAATGAATTTATGAATCTTCAATTAAATTTTGAACTTTGAAACATATAAAGGATGTTGGAATTCTTGCACTTCTAAACATAATTTCCACTTGCGATGAATCTTAAGCACTTTGAACTTTATAATCAACTCGAGTTTGGCCTTAAAATGAATTATCAATTTGAACTTCTTGTAAATAACAATCAATATGAACTTTGGTAAAGAACGTGGGTCTCTTATAATGACTTAAATATAAGCTTTGTATGAATGAAATTCTTTGAATCGTACGAACCCAATCACAACTAGATCCTGAATTTTGGACCCTGACACATACAAGAGCTTGTAATCACAACTTGAACTTTGTACTTACAACCATGGTTCATAAAATGAATTTTGGAACCATTTTGTACACCCGATCTTTTTTGACAATTTGAACTCCAGACATCAACTGAACACTCCGCCAACTTGCATAACCTGATCTTTAATTGACATATCTCAAACATCATAAAATAAGACAACCCTGATCTTCTTGAGACACACTGAAGCCTTTGATGGGAAGATACCCAAGATGATGATAAGAGTCAGCTGAAGATTCAACCAGTATAAAACTATAGGGTCTCTTGAATCAGAATCTATTGGTCACATCTTGAAACACAGAATCGTGAGAAAACGAAACAATCTCTACTTGAAATAAAAATTCCTGCACAAACCCGTTAGTGATAAAGCGTGCAGATATGCAAAATGATGCACAGAGAGGTGGAATCTTGTGGTAAAAAATTAGGGTGTGCCACCAGGCATGCTCCCAAACCTTGGGACATGATTCAATACACCCTATAACACCTATGAAATCAATCCATCAAGTTTGATTTAGGTCAAGGACTTGATTTCATAGAGGATCGCACAGTTTGGAGTTCATCTGACAAAAAGTCAACTGTGCACAAAAGTCAACTTTGACTTTTTGAGATTTTTAACAATTATGGTTCTTTGACCCTAAAATGATGTTAATGTGTGATTGGAATCATCATTAATCAAGAAAAATCAAGGAAAGTGGGATAACTTGTAAAAGGGGTAACCATAAAAAACTTAAAAATTTTCTAAGTTATGGAACAAAGTGGCTAGGGTACCAACTTCCAAGGATCATAACTTGAGATCCAAGCAACCATTTGGGCTGATCCAAAGATGGATTTGTAGCTCTCATGGCATACTTTAAAAGTGTCAACTACACCTCATTCCAATTCATCATGGATTTTGAGTTATGGTTGGATCAAAATGACTGAAAACATGAAATGCCACTTTTTCCAACACTTAGTGAAATTTTCACTAAGTCAGAATCTGTCTTGCTTTTTTTCCAAAAGTAGGGGGATTTTCCACTTGGATCCAAAAAGTATCAAGACAAACTATGATCACACATGTTTTGTATCATATAAGAGCTTTCCAAAATGGCCAAGAACTCCATGAAACTCCACTTAAGCCATGAGATATGACAATGACAATGTACCTTATTGCAAACTGTCATGGCAAGGCAGATTTGTGCATTTTGCTCGATTTGAGCAAATTTTGCAAATGACAAACAAGTTTATCCATCTGAACACCTCAGGGGGAGACCAAGGAGGGACAAACACTGATCCATCAGCCTCCCAAGTCCTTGGAACCAAAATTAGCACGCCAAACCTAGAAATGCCTAAAAGAGGGACAAGACTCCAATTTTGGTTTGGAGCATTTAATGGATGAACCAAGGTGGCATGGACTGAGCCCCTTCCAACTGAATTCAGTCAAGACTTATCCAAGAACTAGGGAACCAGCAGCCTGTGCTCTAACCTCTAGTCAATGGCTAGAGGAGACTTGGATTCCTATTGATCAACATTTGCCAAACTTCTGCAGCAATTGCCATTACTATTGCTTGCAAAAAAACTTAATCTACTATAAATAGAGCTCATTTGTGCTCAGTTTGAGTACACCAAAGCCATCAAACAGATGCTTTCCTCAAAATCACCTTCTCACTTCCAATTTTTCCTTCTAAGGCAAGTCACTATCAGGTTTTGAGTTTGAGAGCTATTCCAACCAAACCAATCACACACACACCTCATAAACATCATATAGAAGTGATCCAAACACTCACATAACATCTGTAACACCAAAATCACAAAATCACTTGCCAACTGCTCAAGTTCTTGACAGAGGTGCAGTTGAGGTACCATCTCAAGTTTCAGCTTGTTTCAAACCACTCCAAGCATTCAGACACATCACTTGGCACCTAAGGAAGCTGTGCAAATCATTGTAACCAGCTTACAACACCTTTAACATAAAACACGATCACTATCTGCAAGAGGTAAGCATGAGCTCTTCTAACTCTATGATCCATGAATATTTTGCTGCACAATAATTTGGCCATATGTTCATAATCATGCATAGAGTGTTTACCCTCAATCAATTGCTTTGTTTGAATCGTGTATGGAATTTCTGAGCCTTCATGCACATTTTAGGGTTCTTGAGGTTTCTCTTTGATTTCTTATTCCATGCTTAAAATAAATGAAATTAAAGACCATAGACATGATCGTGAGGTGAAAACGAGCAGATTGATATGTAGATTGCATGATATCATCAAGTATTCAGTGAGATTGCATAGAAAATGCAAATCTGCAGAAATAGAGGGTGGCGCGTGTTCTTGCCATGTTCTTGGCGCCCTTTTTGAAATTTCAAATATTTGAATTTTGTGATTTTATTTAATTGATTCAAAAATTAATTTCTCTCTGGTTTTTAATGATTTTGAGTTGATTCTTTTTTTAATAATTCACAAAAATGTTAAAATATTTTATTTAGCCAAAAATTCCCAAAAATATTATTTATTTCCTATATTTGATATTTTTGCAAAGAATTATTTTTTTTATTTGTTTTTAACATTTAAAATACTTGTTCTTTCTTGATTTCCCAAACTTAATTGATTTCCAATCATTTTGTGGATATAGACATGATTTTTCAAACATTAATCCAAGATCACACCTTGTTTTTCATATATGTTTGATAACTTTGATCATTTTAATTAAGTTTTTATTTAATTAAAATACATTTTGAAATTAATTTAGGGTTTTGATCTTAATCACCCTAAACAAATCATTTTCAAACTCTTTGGGCCTCTAATAGAGTGTAAGTCCCAATCCTTTTGTAAATAAACCAATTGTGGGCCTCACTTATTGTATAAGTCCCTCTGAACAATTTCAAGTGAATGGCTCGATCGTCGCCTTCTCAACAAAAACAAATGGGCCTACCCTCGCGTTGTAAGCCCCATTTCTTTTCTTTTCAAACTCTTTTGGCCTCTAATAGAGTGTAAGACTCAACCCTTTTTTAAACCAAAATAATTTGGGCCTCAGTGTATTGTATAAGTCCCGATACCGTCAAAAAGTTCGGCACGATCGTCGCCTTTTTAACAAAGATCACTTGGGCCTCTTCTTGAGCTGTAAGCCCTACCACTTGTACAAAAATAAATTATTGGGCCTCTAATAGAGTGTAAGACCCAATCCCATTTTAATCAAAACCTTTTTGGGCCTCAGACATTGTATAAGTCCCTCTGCGTTAAAAGAAAACTCTCGGCGCGATCGCCAGTTCAAAAACAAATCATCTGGGCCTCCCCTCATGTTATAAGCCCCATTTCTTTTCTTTTCAAAAATCTCTGGGCCTCTAATAGAGTGTAAGACCCATCCTCTTGTACATAAAAACAATTTTGGGCCTCACATATTGTATAAGTCCCTCTGTACAAACAACGGTGGGATCATCATTAAAACTTGGGCCTCTCCTTGAGCTTTAAGCCCCAACCATCTTTTAAAAGCACTTTCTCCTTTGATTTTGAATTCAAATATATGTTGTTATCAAAACTTTCTTTGTTGAACAACTAACCAAACAACATGGAAGCTCTACAACGGGTAAGTGTTTATCCGCTTTCCTTTACCGCTTTCATATATATATAACTGTATTGTGGGGCTGTTTCACTGTAAGTCTTCTTTCACATCCTTTTATATACTTGTCACATATCCACTGTGTAATACTAGTATAGTTATTTAGAGTTTTCCCCGGCAACTATGTCTAGCACTAGGTAAAGCCATGTTGGTCACTCTTAAATACAAACAAAACTAGATCCCCCGTAGGATTCCAGATACAATCTTCCCTTTTCTCGGGGTTAAACAATATGGAACAAAGAGAAAGGCAGTATTCTCGGTGTACCTTTTCTCAGACTGTAACCCTTAGAAATTGTCAAAGAAACTCTAACTCCCCAGAAATGATCTTTTCTCCGCGAATGGCATCTCTTAAGTTTCTTCCAAATTCTCGCACTTTCCTGGAATGATCTCTTCTCTGTGAATTGCATTTCTTGAACTTCTATTGGTTTGGGGACCCACAGGCTTCCTAAAAGCATCCCCACCTCCTCTTGGGCATTGTACAAGGACCCTTCGGCTTCTTAGAAGTTCTCATGCCTTCTCTTGGGCTTAATACAAGGATCCTGACGACCTCTTAAAGGTATAAGATAGAACGTAGTCATCCTTTGCTAGAGCAGTCTTTCCCGCGTCAAAACTCTGGCTGTTGTAGGGTTGATACTCATCCCTTAATACCCGTACCTCCTCTTGGGCATTGTACAAAAGATAAAACTCTATACTTGGACAGTCTAAGACCCTTGAGTCTCAAAGACATTATCAAGTTCCTTTCAAACATAGGAAAAAACACCGATCACTCTGGATCAATCTCCAGCAGAAACCCGGTCTCTCTCCTGAGAGTTCCCTACACTTGGACCCACTTCAGGATCTCCAGAATTCACAGCGGTAAGGCAGCCTCCTCTTGGGCTTTGTACAAATGATTTACCCTAGCAGAGCTAACCTTTTTAGAATCTCTTGTTGAGTCAATCACTTTTTAGCCTCCGTCTTAGGCTTTGTACAAGACATATAAATCACTCTCTTGTTGAGTATAAAAGACTCTCTTGTTGAGTCAACCTCCTTTTAGCCTCTATCTCGGGCTTCGTACGAGATAGAAAAACACTCTCTTGTTGACTTGAGTATAAAAGACTCTCTTGTTGAGTCAACCACTTTTATCCTCCGTCTTGGGCTTTGTACAAGACATATAAAAACAATCTCTTGTTGAGTATAAAAGACTCTCTTGTTGAGTCAATCTCCTTTTAGCCTCAATCTCGGGCTTCGTACGAGACAGCAAATCACTCTCTTGTTGAGTATAAAAGACTCTCTTATTGAGTCAATCAACCTTCAGACTCTCTTGTTGAGTCATCCTTTTTAGCCTCCATCTTGGGCTTTATACAGGACAGATAAAAGTACTCTCTTGTTAAGTCAAACCATTTCAGCCTCCATCTTGGGCTTTATACAAGATACATTCTCCCCAACGGAGTCAAAATCCCTTTTAGCCTCAATCTTGGGCTTTGTATAAGACAGAAAGAACATTTTCCCTAGAAAAGTCAAACTTCCCGCCTCCTCTTAGGCTTTGTATAAAGAAAACCCCGGTTGAGTCAATCAACCTTTTAGCATCGAAGTTGTGCCTTGCTCATAGCATACAAACATCAACAACTCCTCTTTAGAGATGACAAATTCTCTCTCAGCCAAAACGCTTTAGCTTCACATCTTGGGCTTTGAACAAGGTACAAACCACCTTTAGCTTCACGTATTGGGCTTCGAACAAGACACCAAAACACCTCTTTCCTCCCATAGAATAGGAGGAACTACGATAGCTCTGATTTCCCTGTTTCGAGAATACGTAGGCCTAAGATTGCAAAATTTTAGCGAGCATACTAATCAAAAACCCAAAATCCCGTACCTTCATACATCAATCGAAAAGCATCATACCTAACATCTTACCAATAGCCTAGACACTGTTTTTAAGCGAATCACCTTAAAAGAAGAACCCCCTCTTGATAGCATCTGTAAACCAACAGTTTTGACTGTTTAATCTCAGTTTGCAAGCAGGGTTAATTGGAGACATCTATTTCCCTTCCTTAATCAGCTCAACAAGATAAAAAATGAATCAAACTGTAGTTCCAAAGCGATAGTGATTCGAAACCACGAAAATCTCGCTATAGAAAAGTGGCGACCACAGCGGGAGGCATTCTTTCTAGCCTCTGTTAAGGTGAAGATCTTAAATTCACCAAACACTACGAAAATGGCGACTCTGCTGGGGAGTCATTATCTATATAGGATCATAAGACTAGAGGTCTAGGATGATTAAGACAAATATATATACTGCTTTTCCTAATTGATATCTGTGTTTATTTTTCTGCTAATGGGAATGCGTGTGATGCCGCATGTGGAAAGATTGAGTATACACCTAAGATAGGTGATGGCATTATACGGGTAATCTTGCGGGGAGTGAATCCTAGTTAAGAGTCCCCGACCGACCATCAAACTCAGTGGAGACTCCCTTTGCAGATACATTGCCTATACGACTTCGGTTGTTGAAAGTAGTGTGGTCGATTGGGTTATCAGAGAAGTTGAGGTTTTTAGTAGACTGAAACCATTTTGTAGTGCAGAAGCTATCAAAAATAGTTGTCACGCGATACTACCCTCATCTGAGATCACTCTAAGATACATCAGCTCGCTGGCGATCCGCTTGCTGTTCTTATCCCAAGAGGGGTCAATGATTTTGGGGACAGGTACAAAAAATCACCAGTATAAACCTTTGGGGATGGGTAGAGCCTTGACTTCATGACACCGACCCTTTGACCCCATGTTTTTCTATGTTTTTGTGTGCTGCATTCATACATTCATTAAAAAAAACATTAAAAAAACAAAGAAAAAATCTTCTCTTCTAGTCTCTCATTTTCAAATTAAACTGACAAATATTGCAAATGTCAGATAAAGAGATTGCGCTAATGAATTTTGGTAGAAGGAAAACTCATAAGTACACCTTCAAGGTTCCCAAACTAGATGATTTAAGAGGTCTGGCGAGAATGATCACCAACCCCAAGACTTTCAGAGCCAAGTATGGAGGACTGCTATCTCTGTTAAGGGTTCATGTAATCGAAGGAATCCTGTCCACACTAATCCAGTTCTATAATCCGGTCTATCACTATTTCGCATTCCCGGATTATCAGCTAGCACCAACACTGGAGGAGTACTCTCACCTGACTGATTTACACATTAATGATCAAGCTCCATTTTCTGGACTGGAAGAAAGTCCAAAGGATCAAACCATTGCAATAGCAATCTATTTGGACGAGTCAGAAGTCAGGACTCACATGACCACTAAGGGGGGAATCCAGGGTTTCCCAGCCCAGTTCTTGACAAAGAAACCTCTATACTTTGATAGTATAGGGAACGTGGCTACTTTCGAGAGCATCTTTGTTTTGCTCACCTACGGGTTATTTTTGTTTCCCAACTTCGATAGCTTTGTAGATATCAACGCCATTAAGATTTTTCTGATTGGAAACCCTGTACGAACCTTGCTCGCAGATGCTTATCATTCGGTACACTTAAAACATTTATACAGCGGAGGAATGATCACATGCTGTGTACCCCTGCTATACAAATGGTTCACTTCCCACTTACCCAAGTCTGCTGCATTTTGGGATCAAAAGAATACTTTACGTTGGTCGCAGAGAATCATGTCTCTTACCAACTCTGACATCGATTGGTATAATCGAATCTATGACGGGATTAGGATCATTGACCGTTGTGGAAATTTCCCAAATGTACCCCTTATAGGAACTAAGGGAGGAATCAACTATCATCCAGTATTAGTTCGTCGTCAATTTGGATACCCGATGAGGCATGTCCTGCATAATGCTCATCTGGAAGGTCTTTTCTTCAAGGAAGGAGAAAACGGCAGAGCACTAAAGACAGAAATAGTGGATGCCTGGAAACACGTTCATAGGAAAGGAAGAGAGTCTCCAGGAAAACTAGACTGTGTCTCGGTGGAGCCTTACCTCCACTGGGTACAAGCTAGAGCTCTCTAGCTGAGGATGCCTTACCCTCGTCAGGAAGTTCTACCATTAAGGGACTCTGTCCTTTATTTTATGTCTGAGACGGAAAAACTTCAGGTTACTCTCAACAAAGTTCAACAGGAGAAGAGGTCTTGGAGGAATAAGTACCGTATTCTCAATGTGGAGTGCAAGAAAATACAGCAACTATTGAAAGAAAAAGACGCTCTGATTGAGATTTTGGAGCAACGTGCTGTAGAAAATCAGGATGACCAAAGGAATTTGCTCACTCCTTTCACTTGGTAAAGGAATGATGACCTGGCAACGACCCAAGAGCCCCGGTCAAAGAAAAGGAAAGTACCAGAACCAACACCTGATCTCGCTTCAGAGAGGACTCAGGACCCATAAGTTTAGATTTCCTTTTACATCACTTTGTAAACTACTGTATTTCCATTTCCGCAATCTTTGAATTCAATAAAATGGGGTTTCCCCACTGTTTGATGTTTTCAATCTAATTGTCAAAGTTTACTCTGAATAAACAAAAAAAAAATATACAATTAATATAATCATTGCATATCATTCATCATTCTCACGTAACGCATTCTTCTTACCTACGAATCTCACGTTTGTGTCTCGATTCTAGAGTCAAACTGTCTCATTCGTATAATACTCGGGCCAATCGTCAGAAAAAGATGGATGATCTCGAGGAAGAGAACAGAGAGTTGAGGGAAGAGATCGACACTCTAAAAGAGGATCTGAGAAAGCTTCATAACGACATGCAAGCTCTAGCAGAAGCTCAAATGCAACAACAAAGGACTGTGATCTTAGAGATCACATCAACGACCATAGTGGAAAAGTATGATCCTACGTACAAAATGCCGAAAGATCGTCCTTGGGGCATGCCTATTAATTATATCCCAGAGGGATATATTCCGCCGATCACTGAAGATCCGGAATCTTCAGCAGGAGCCGCTGGGCCTGAAGGTTACAAACTTTGGGAAAGTGAAGATGCCAGGGGTATGACAACAACTCCTGAAGGTTACAAACTTCGGGAGGCACCGAGAGTCTCGGCCATAATGACTATACCACCACCCATGGTACACACTGTCCCGGAATGACAGATTCCACATATACCTTCTGGTGGAAACGAAAGTATGTTCGACATAATAAATGAGTTCCAGGAACAATTCCTGGAGATGCAGAAAGAACTGCAAGCCCTTCGCGGTCAGGATTTATTTGGAAAGGACGCCGTAGACCTTTGTTTGGTCCCCAATATGAAAGTTCCGCACAAGTTCCAGGTACCCGATTTTGAAAAGTACAAGGGTAACTCTTGTCCTCAAAGCCACTTGGTGATGTACGCTCGGCAAATGTCAGCTCAGACAAAGAACAAGGAGCTACTAATTCACTACTTTTAGGATAGTTTAACCGGTGCCGCACTCAAATGGTACATGGGTTTAAACCGCACTAAGATCGGCACTTTCAGAGATCTTGGCGCTGCCTTTGTTCAACAATATAAGTATAATCTGGATATGGCACCAGACAGAGATCAACTCAGATCGATGTCACAGAAGGACAAGGAAACCTTTAAGGAGTATGCTTAGAGATGGCGTGAAATTGTCGCTCAGATTTGTCTACCTCTTGAGGAAAATGAGACGACAAAGATCTTCTTGAAAACCTTAAGCTCATTTTACTACGAAAGAATGGTTGCCAGTGCGCCCAGTGACTTCACCGAGATGGTGGGCATGGGAGTTCGTCTTGAGGAAGCAGTCCGAGAAGGACGTTTAGTTAAAGACGCTGGATCATCAAGTAATACAAAACGATACGGTAGTGCTCTCCCTAAGAAAAAAGAGCAAGATATTAGAAATATCTCTCTCGGAAAGCAAAGGGGGCGGTACTAATCAGTAGCAGCTATAACTCCTGCTATCAACCCTACGCCTGTTCCTACGTATCAACCTCAGGTTACTCAGAGCCAACCTAATCAACAATAATATCAGCAAAGGACATAACAACCTCTTCAGCAGGCTCGTCCTCAATACAACAACAACCGTACAATGCAACCACCAGGGTTTGACCCTATACCCATGTTGTACGCAGAACTGTTTCCACTACTACTGGTCAAGGGGCACGTCCAAACCAGGTCTCCTCTTACAGTACCGGAGAATCTGCCTTTTTGGTTTAAAGCGGATCAGACTTGCCCTTACCACCAAGGAGGACCAGGGCATAACATAGAAAACTGTCTCAGCTTCAAATCCGATGTACAGAAGCTTGTTAGGAGCGGGGTCTTATCCTTCAAGGATACAAATTCGAATGTTCTCACAAACCTGCTACCTCAACACAAGAAAGCCGCAGTAAATTTGATAAAGGGAGAGTTCAATAACAACTATCAAATTCATGATGTACTCTTATTAAGGGTCAACTTGGTCAAGATGCATTATAGACAGAGTAGATATGGCCATGTGCCACCTCATAATTATCACCAGTGTGATATCTGCTCTGAAAACAATCAGGGATGTTCTGTGGTGCAATCAGCTCTACAGGAACAATTGGATCTCGGATGGATCCAAGAGCACCGAGTTCGTGGAGTTAACATGACTCATGCAAGTTCCAACATCATTCAGAACCACGACATCCATGCAATGAACGTCAACTTGGTGGCAATACACTCAAGGCAAAGCTAGTATCATAATCTGCCACGACATGATTACAATTCCTGTCTGACTTGCTCGATAAACAAACAGGGATGCTCTTTTGTACAAGAGGCCCTCTAGCGTCAGATGGATATTGGATGGATCTAGGACTACCGTGATAGAATTCCCTATCAGATCAACATGGTTCAAATCTTCGATATTCGTTTGATGAATACCAGCTTGGTGGAGTTACACGCCAAGCAAGTCCAACTCGATTTTCTTACTTCGCATGAGTATCAGAACTGTACAATATGCCGTGAGAGTAACCAAGGGTGTGCTCTCGTGCAAAGAACTTTACAACACTTGTTAAACCACTGGTGGCTTCCGATCTATATGGATGAAGACACACAACAAATCAGTGTGACAAACGGGAACCCTACTAGGCATCAAAGTCATGATGTCTGATCTATGGAAATAGACCTGGTAAGGTTACACTGCATTCAAAGCGGACGTGGCCAACTGCCACCACATAACTACGAGCGCTGTAGAGTCTGCTCAGAAAATAACCAAGGATGTTACCTCGTGTGAGCAGCCCTCCAGAGTCAGTTGGGCCGCAAGGAGATTCAACCGTGTTCGAGTTTAATCAACTGGACGCCAGACTATTTCGCTGATCAGATTAAGGACATTGTTGTAATCTCTGATCACGAAAGGACCAAAGATGTTTGTACCATCATCCCTTTACTTGACGAATCGAAGGTTCTTAACCAATAATTGATTAAAGTTACTTACGACAGTCAGAAAAATCAGAAGGCTCCTGTAGTTATTTATCTACCAGGACCACTACCGTGTGAATCTACTAAGGCTATCCCTTACAAATACGGTGCAACAACAATTGAGAATGGAAAGGAAATTCCATTACCCTCCGTCGTGAATATTACAGACATCAGTTGAGTAACACGGAGCGGTCGAATCTTTAATAGAGGAGTTAGAGAACCTAATAGAGAAAAGGAACCTTAAACAGGGGTTCCCAATTCGCCAGTCGGTCAATCCAGTGATCCCGGCCTTTCAAAGAACAATGATGAGATACTGAAGCTCATCCAAAGGAGTGAATACAACATTGTTGCTCAGCTGTTACAAACTCCTTCAAAAATCTCTATATTATCTCTTTTACTCAGTTCCGAAGCTCACAGGGAGGCTCTACAGAAAGTCTTAGAGCAGGCCTTTGTGGAACAGGATGTGTCAATACAACAGTTCGATAGCATCATCGATAACATCACTTCCTGCAATAACTTGGAGTTTAGTGACGAGGAATTGCCAGAAGAGGGCCCAAGTCACAACATGGCGCTCAATATCACAGTCAACTGCCAGGACGATGCTTTAGCCAGCGTACTGGTAGACACCGGATCAGCTCTCAACGTCATGCCGAAGTCCACTCTAATGCGACTATCATTCAAAGGATCTCCGATGAGAGGCAGTGAGGTCGTCGTCAAAGCATTTGATGGATCTCGAAAAACAGTTATCGACGAAGTTGACCTTTCCATAACTATCGGTCCTCACACTTTCCAAGTCACTTTCCAGGTCATCGACATCAGGGCAACATACAGTTGCTTATTAGGAAGACCTTGGATACACCAGGCTGGGGCAGTCACTTCGACACTGCACCAGAAACTAAAGTTTGTCAAGAACGATCAACTAGTCAAGGTCTGTGGAGAACAAGCCTTGATCATGAGTAACCTATCATTATCCACTTGTGTAGAACCCGAGGAGGTTGTTGGAATTCAGTTCCAGGCTCGTTCGGTGAGCAATGAAAATCAGTCAGAAAAAGGAACATCGATTTCCTCATACAAAGATGCTCTCAAAGTAATCGAGAGTAACAATGCAAAAGGAAGGGGACAACTTATCATTCCTACTGATAATAAAACAAGGAAGGGTCTTGGTTTTTCTGCAACCTGTACCTAGACTGCCGCTAACGTTGAAAGTCTTCATCCCATTCAGAACTTCTTCCATAGTAGAGGTTTCATTCACCCAGTGTCTCAAGAAGTACATACCATCAATGAGGGAGATTCCTCCGACACAGATGAGGAATGGAAGTCCTATATTAACAAGGACGGTTATATGTCTCAGGAAGAGGTGCCTACGCCATTTTGCTATCCCGCACAAAATCCGAGATTTATACCAAGGTCAGACGTCAAAATGATATACGGAGATTGTGATCCGGAAGGATATCATGCTCCACCAAACTTATTAGAGGGAGACACTCTGATGAAAGACAACTTTGACCATGACTATTATGGCCCGATGGATGGTTTGCCTATCTGGAAGCCGTACCCAGGAGACTTGGGGCAAGAAAATCAGACGAACAATGAAAATCAGTTGAGCCTCATTGGAAAAATACCTGCGTCCCCACCATGTCATGGAATCAACACTCAGGTCATTCAGAAAATATCCAGCATGACGATGAAGTTGCAAAATTTGCAGGACTAGATTTCATTAACTATGCTTTTCCCGAGGTCAACGTCATCGAAAGGGATGACTCCTCCACTTCCAAAGAAGCGTAGGACACCTTAGGACAACCAAGTGGAAAATTCGACTTCATGGTCAAGTACACTGCTCCTGAAAGCTCTCGTATCAGGCTCGAAGACATCCAACCAATTGGATGGGGAGATATACCTGAGAGCACAAATACTATGCAAAATACAACTGAGGGATCCTCCTACGATAACTCTGCCTGGGAGACAGATTCCAACGATCCTGCTCCACCAAGATATGAAGCTGAAGGGTTTTTTTGTGTCTTGTTCAAAGCCCAAGATTGAAGCTAAAAGGTTTGACTGAGAGAGAACTTGTCATCTCTAAAGATGAACAGTTGATACTAGTGTCTTTTGATCAAAGCACAAGTTTGATGCTAAAAGGTTGATTGACTCAACCAGGGATTTCTCTATATAAAGCCTAAGAAGAGGGGATTGAACCAACAAGAGGGTGTCTTTTATTTGTCTCGTACGAAGCCCGAGATAGAGGCAAAAAGGGTTGACTCAACAAGAGAGTGCTAAAAAGTGACTGACTCAACAAGAGAGTGCTTTTATATGTGTCTTGTACGAAGCCCAAGACAAAGGCTAAAAAGGTTGACTCAACAAGAGAGTCTTTTATACTCAACAAGAAAGTGATTTGATGTCTCGTACGAAGCCCGAGATAGAGGTTAAAAGGGTTGACTCAACAAGAGAGTGCTAACAAGTGACTGACTCAAAAAGAGAGTGCTTTTATATATGTCTTGTACGAAGCCCAAGACGGAGGCTAAAAAGGTTGACTCAACAAGAGAGTCTTTTATACTCAACAAGAGAGTGATTTAGTGTCTCGTACGAAGTCTGAGATAGAGGCTAAAAGGAGATTAAATCAACAAGAAAGTCTTTTATACTCAACAAGAGAGTGATTTTAGTGTCTCGTACGAAGCTCGAGATAGAGACTAAAAGGAGATTGGCTCAACAAGAGAGCCTTTTATACTCAACAAGAGAGTGTTTTAGTGTCTCGTACAAAGCTCGAGATAGAGGCTAAAAAGGAAGTTACTCAATAAAAGAGTATTTTATACTCAATAAGAGAGTGTTTTACTGTCTCGTACGAAGCCCGAGATAGAGGCTAAAAGAGTTTGACTCAACAAGAGAGTCTTTTATACTCAACAAGAGAGTCTGAAAAGGTTAGCTCTGTTGGGGAGAATCTTTGTACAAAGCCCAAGAGGAGGCTGACTTTCCTGAGGAAAGGATCATTATACAAAGCCTAAGAGGAGGCTATCTTCTACCGGGGATTATTGAGATCCCGAGACAGGTCCAAGTGGGAGAGCCCTCATGAGAGAGGTCGGGTTTCTGCTGGAGATTTATCCAGAGTGATCGGTGTTTTTTCCTATGTTCGAAAGGAACTTGAGAATGTCTTTGAGACTCAAGGGATTTAGACTGTCAAAGTCTACTGGTGTTGAAGAGTTTTATCTTTTGTAGGGTGCTCAAAGGAGGGTAAAGGCTTTTAAGGGATGAAGATCAACCCTAAAGTGGCCAGAGGTTTGACACTGGAAAGACTGCTCTAGAAAAGGATGACTAAGTTCTGTCTATTACCTTTAAGATGTCGTTAGGGTCCTTGTATTAAGGCCAAGAAAAGGAATGAGAACTTCTAAGAAGCCGAAGGGTTCTTGTACAACACCCAATAGGAGGCGAGGATTCTTTTAGGAAGCCCGTGGGTCCCCTTACCAAGAGAATTTCAAGAAATGTAATTCACAGAGAAGAGATCATTCCAGGAAAATTTGAGAATTTGGAAGAAACTCAAGAGATGCTATTCACGGAGAATATATCAACTCTGGGGAGTAGAGTTTCTTTGACAATTTCTAAGAGTGATAGCCTGAGAAAAGGTTCACCGAGAATACTGCCTTTCTCTTTGTTCCATATTGTTTAACCCCAAGACAAGGGAAGACTGTATTTGGAATCCTACGGGGGATCTAGTTTTGTTTGTATTTAAGAGTGATCAACAGGGCTTTACCTAGTTCTAGACGTAGTTGCCGGGGAAAACTCTAAATAACTATACTAGTATTACACAGTTGATATGTGACAAGTATATAAAAGGATGTGAAAGAAGACTTATAGTGAAACAGCCCCACAATACAGTTATATACATATGAAAGCGATAAATGAAAGCGGATAAACACTTACCCGTTGTAGAGCTTCCATGTTGTTTTATTAGTTGTTCAACAAAGAAAGTTTTGATAACAATATTGTATTCAAAATCAAAGGAGAAAGTGCTTTGAAAAGATTGTTGGGGCTTACAGCTCAAGGAGAAGCCCAAGTTTTAACGATGATTGCACCGTTGTTTTGAAGATCATATAGAGGGACTTATACAATATGTGAGGTCCAAAGAGTTTTTGTACAAATGATGGGGCTTAAAACTCAAGGAGAGGCCCAAGTTTATTTTGAACTGGCGATCGCGCCGTGACTTTTGAAAAATGTGTTGGGTCTTATACAATGACTGAGGCCCAAAAAGTTTTGGTTAAAAAGGGATTGGGTCTTACACTCTATTAGAGGCCCAGAGAGTTATTTTAAGAAAAGAAATGGGTCTTATAGATCAAGGAGAGGCCCGGGGGTTTTTGTTAAAAAGGCGACAATCGCGCCGAACCTTTTGATGGTATCGGGACTTATACAATACATTGAGGCCCAAAGAAGGTTTTTATTTACAAAAGGATGGGACTTACACTCTACCAAGATGCCCAAAGAGGTTTTTAAGTGATTGACGAGGGTTGAATTAATCAAAACCCTAATTTTGTTTAAAAAGGAATTAATTTTGTTTAAAAATTAATAAAAATTATTGAAAACATGTGAAAAAATGAGTGGTGATCTTGGATCAATGTTTCAAAAATCATCTTTATATCCACAAAATGATTGGAAACCAATTAAATTTGGGAAATCAAGAAGGAAAAAATATTTCAAATGTTAAAAAACAAATAAACATTTATTCTTTGTAAAAATATCAAATATATGAAATAAAAAACATTTTTGGGAATTTTTGGCAAAATAAAATATTTTAACATTTTTATGAATTATTAAAAAAATAATCAACTCAAAATCATTAAATTTCAGAGAGAAATTAATTTTTGAATCAATTAAATAAAATCACAAAATTCAAATATTCAAATATTCAAAAATGGCGCCAAGAACACGCGCGTGTTCTGAGTTTTGCCCAGATTTGTATTTTCTCATCAATCTCACTGAATACTTGATGAAATCACACAATCCACATATCAATCTGCTCGTTTTCAACTCACGATCATGTCTATAGTCTTTAATTTCATTTATTTTAAGCATGGAATAAGAAATCAAGACAAAACCTCAAGAACCCTAAAATTTGCATGAAGGCTGAGAATTTTGATACACGATTTAAACAAAGCAATTAATTAAGGGGAAACATTCTATGCATGATTATGAACATTTGGCAAAAGTATTGTGAGAGGAAATATGCATAGATTAAGAGATGACCAAGTTTAGGCTTACTTGAAGGTCGTGGCAGCAAGAGCAATGTGATTTTTGAGTTGGAGGTGTTACAGATGAGTTGTGATGATCTGAATAGCTTCTCTACACCATATGGAGTGTGTTTGAATGCTTGGACTTGATTGGAAATGGCTGGATCACTTCATGGCATCCCAAATCCAACTTGGTTAAAACCTTGAGCAATTGGCTGGTGATTCTGATAAATCAGTGTTACAGTTGTTGTTTAAGTGTTTGATCAGCTCAGGTATGATGTTTATGAGGTGTGTGTGTGATTGGTTTGTTTGGAATTGCTCTCAAACTCAAAACCCGATAGTGACTTGATTTAGAAGGCAATTTTGGAAGTGAGAAGGAGATTTTGAGGAAAGCATCAGTTTGATGGCTTTGGTGTACTTAAACTGAGCACAAATGAGCTCTATTTATAGTAGAGCAAGTTTGTTTTGCAAGAAATAGTGAATGGCAACTGCAACTGAGGTTTGGCCAATTGTAGCATTTTAGAATCTTAAGTCTCCTCTAGCGATTGACTAGAGGTTAGAGCACAGACCTATGTGTCTTTGATTCAGAGATTATCCTTGACTCATTCAGTTAGAAATGGCTCGGTTCATGCCACCTTGGTGCATCCATTGAATGCCCCAAAACAAGATTGGAGTCTTGTCCCCTCTTTAGGCATTTTTAGGTTTGGCATGCTATTTTTAGTTCCAAAGACTTGGGAGGATTATGGATCAGTGTTTGTCCCTCCTTGGTCTCCCGCTGAGGTGTTCAGATGGATAAACTTGTTTGTCATTTGCACAATTTGATCAAATCAAGCAAAATGCACAAATCTGCCTTGTTGTGACAGTTGCATCAAGGCATATTGCCACTATCATAACTCTTAGCTCAAATGGAATTTGATGGAGTTCTTGGCCATTTTGGAAAGCTCTCATATGATACAACATATGTGTGGTCATAGTTTATTTTGATACTTTTTGGATCCAAGTGAAAAATGCCCTTATATTTTGGAAAAGTGAAACAGATTCTGACTTAGTGAAAATTTCACTAAGTGTTGGAAAAAGTGGCATTTTCATGTTTTTGTCATTTTGGTCACTCCATAACTTAAAATCCTTGCGGAATTGGAATGAGGTGTAGTTGACACTTTTAAAGTATGCCATGAGGGCTACAAATCCATCTTTGGATCAGCCAAAATGGTTGCTTGGATCACAAGTTATGATCCTTGGAAGTTAGTACCCTAGCCAATTTGTCCCATAACTTAGAAAATTTCTAAGTTTTTTTTATGGTTACCCCTTTTACAAGTTAACCCAATTTATTTGATTTTTCTTGATGAATGTTGATTCAAATCACACATTAACATAATTTTAGGGTTAGGGAACCATAATTCACCAAAAAATCAAAAAGTTAAACTTTGACTTTTGGGCACAGTTGACTTTTTATCAGATGAACTCCAAACTGTGTGATCCTCTATGAAATCAAGTCCTTAACCTAAATCAAACTTGATGGATTGATTTCATAGGTGTTATAGGGTGTATTGAATCATGCCCCAAGGTTTGGGAGTATGTCTTGGGCAAAAGTCAAAGGTACAGTTGACTTTTCCTCAAAAACCCTAACTGTGGTTCAGATGAAATTGAAACTTGTAGATCAAGCTTCTTGGATAAATCCATTGTTGCAAATGGATCAATGTAGTGTGATAGAGACCCTCAAACCATGTATCGAGGTCTTGGCTCATGATTTGTCCCAAAAGTCAACTTAGGGGTGAATTAGGTCAAGAAACCCTAATTACTGATTTTTAGTGAATGCATCCCCTGAGGCTAAATTGACTTGATGATTGGGTTCATGAGGTACCATGGGGTAATTCAAGTTGTGTTTTGAAGCATTGGATCATGCCCAGATGAAAATTTCCATCTGGAGGCCCTGGTCGACCAAAACCCTAATTTGGTGACACTGGCGATCTTGAGGCTTGATCCACTTGGAAGGTTGCAGCCTTGTGCTTAATCCTTGATGTGGGAGTCCTATTGATTCTTTGTGGATGCTTGATAGGTTAGACAAGTTGAAGATCATGTAATTCCTTGATTGATCCTTTGTCTAAGAGCTCAGAGAGGGCTTGAAACCCTAATTATTATTTGTGGTGAATGCTCACCCATCTTTGGGGAGACTGATGAGGTATGATGGTTCATCCATATTGTGATGATGATTTTCACAATGATGGGAAATCTTAGTGGTCAAAATTTAGGGTATGACAGATGCCCATATTTAATCTTCTTGGACCCGAAGGTGCGAATGGCGAAGGTATTCAGGCATTCGGGGTGCAAGATGATTAAATATCGGAATGCGCAAAATTTTGACGGCGGTTATGAATGGAAGATTGCCAGCCCATCTTCTTTTGCTAAGAAATGATGCTTAGAAAAGGTAAACTTCCCCTCGATCCTGGTTTCCTACCAAGGAACTAGTCTCAGTTTCTGAAACAAACTTCCCCTCGATCCTGGTTTTCTACCAAGGAACTGGTCTCAGTTTCTAAAATAAACTTCCCCTCGATCCTGGTTTCCTACCAAGGATCTGGTCTCAGTTTCTGATATAAACTTCCTCTCGATCCTGGTTTCCTACCAAGGAACTGGTCTTAGTTTCTTTTGTCAATAAACTTTCTTGACAAGGTACATTATTCGTAGCGGTTTTCCTCAAACTTCTCGCCAAATTTCCCTGGGGAGATGCCATTTGATGGGAAAAAGTTTTGATGTCAGACTTGCTGGGGAAACCCATTCATCTGAATTATAGAGGTGCACAAACTTCTTTATTTGGAGACGCTATTTGTCAACTTTACTGGGGAAATCGAGTCTCTTGAGAGGCTGTTTCCGTTTGGTTATTACATCATACTTTTCCTCGAGATCTTCTCGGAGAAATGCCATACAATGTCTCCCAATTTTGAGGTGCTGATGACTTCATTAACATTGACTCTATTGGAGAGAAAAATCAATGTGTTGTTGAGAGTCTTTAGTTTTGAGGCTTTCTCTAGGGATTTTTCTTAATCCGGGAAAGCGAAGATATCATCTTAAATGGCAAAGAGTGACATTTGTTGAAGGTTTTCTGGTCTTTTTGAGGTTCACGTTATCAAAGTGGTCAAGGACCAACTACAATCCAGAACTAAACTGGCGGAGAGAGATTGTTCAGACGCAACATTTCCTGACGAGGAAAGAACTGACAACCCGATTGAGAGGACTTCTATCACTTAGGGGACAAGACCGACTAGAGTGATAGTGTTGCAGTATGAATATGAATGTAAATCAATAATGCACGATGTATGTATGTTTATGTTGACAAAACTGACACGACATACAGACTAATGGATGAACACGACTGGATACTCGGCCACTGCTGGGGACGAAAAAGTGTCGCTGGTTCAAGATATCAATTCTGCCTTGCTTAGGAGAGATAGTCCTTGTGGGGAACAACCGTTGGTCGGGCTTAGGAGATAAGAACTCTGCCGAGGATGTCAGAAGGAGTATTCGCATCTGACATAACTGATCATTCATTCAGGCACATTGGTTTAGAAGGAGTACCTTGATTCTGCACTTTGAAGCTCGATCGCCTTTGGAGAAACAATCGATGTTCTTTTGATGTTCAATGGTTAAAAGAATTGCCATCTTTATTTAAAAAGCAGAAAAGTTTGAAAAGTAAATTCATTTTTGTTTTATTTCAAGAATCGTCAATCATGTTAAAATGTCGTTCTGTAAAGCTAAAACAAATAAGAATTGCAAACAAAAGCACAAGGGCTCAAATTTTATTGATATGATGGAAATTAGCCAAACGCGTGATTCCACAGAGTATTTACAAAGTTTGAAAATGGTAATTTAAGGGAAAAGGGCTACATTGAAACATAACGACCACTATCCTTCTACCAACTTTGAATTCGGGGCATCCTGAGCTTCTGTCGAAGATGACCTTAACTGGAGTTTTTTCTGATGGGTGGCATGACTGCTACTGGGGGATTTGCCCCTGTTGGACGTAGTTACTTGCCATTATCCCTAACTTTTGCCTGGATTGTACTTTGAGATTTCCAATCCACCGGGGTGATTTATGATTATGTCCCTAATTTTTGCCTGGACCGCCCTTTCGGGTTTTCAATCCATCGAGACGTTTTTTTTCTTTTTTTTAGTTAGTTTAGGTGAAGTATTTCTTTACTACATCAACATTTGTGGGGTAGGAAAATTCCTCTCCATCCATGGTTGCGAGTCTCAAGGCGCCGCCTGAGGAGGCTTTCTTGACCACATATGGGCCGTCATAATTCAAAGTCCATTTGCCCCGAGAATCGATGAGAAATGATTGTATCTTCTTGAGCACAAGGTCTTCTTTCCTGAAGATGCGAGGTCGAACCTTTTTGTCAAACGCCCTCTTTATTCTTTGTTGATACAACTGACCGTGGCATAGTGCCGTTATTCGCTTTTCTTTGATCAGATTCAGTTTATCGTGTTGACTTTGACACCTTAAGCTTCTGTTAGCTTAGCTTCCATCAATACCCTGATTGAAGGTATCTCTACTTCTATGGGGAGTACTGCTTCCATGCCATATACTAGAGAGAAAGGGGTTGCCCCTGTTGAAGTGCGTACAGATGTGCGATAAACGTGAAGAGCAAAGGGTAGTATCTCGTGGCAGTCTTTGTAGGTTACAACCATCTTCTGAACAATCCTCTTGATTTTGAATTCAGAACACAACTCCTTCATCATCTTATTATTCAAGTTAGATCTATTATCAGTAATGATCTGGCTTGGAACACCATAACGACAGATGAGATTGTCTTTGATAAAGCGGACCACCACTTGTCGGGTTACATTAGCGTATGACGCTGCTTCGACCCACTTGGTGAAGTAATCAATGGCTGCCAGGATGAACCGATGTCCGTTCGAAGCCTTGGGTTCAATCATGCCAATCATGTCAATTCCCCATATAGAAAAAGGCTATAGGGAAGAAAGAACTTTGAGATGCGTTGGCGGTACATGGATTTTGTCAGAGTATATCTGACACTTGTGACACCTCCTCATGTAATTGTAGCAATCAAATTCCATTGTCAACCAATAGTACCCTGCTCTTAGAATTTTTCTCGCCATTGTGTGTCTGTTGGCATGAGTGCCAAAGGATCCTTCGTGAATTTCTTTTATCAGTATGTCTGCTTCTGGTCTGTCTAATCATCGGAGCAAGACCGTGTCAAAATTTATCTTATAGAGTGTATCACTGCTCAGGAAGAAGCTGCCAGCCAGCCTTCTGAGGGTCTTTCTGTCCTTCTTTAGTGCCCCAGGTGGGTACTCTTATTTCTGAAGGAAGCATTTGATATCGTGATACCAAGGTCTGTCGTCCATGACTGCTTTAATTGTGAAGATGTAAGCGGGCCTCTCGAGGCGCATTATGTCGATCTTAGGTAGGTCGTTCCATTGACCTACACTAATCATGGAAGAGAGAGTGGCTAATGCATCAGCCATTTGATTCTCTTCACGAGGGATATGATGAAACTCGATTCTGTTGAAGAAGGATAACAACCTTCTCGCATAATCTTTGTAAGGAATCAACCCTGATTGGTATATGTTCCAATCTCCTTTGATCTGATTAATAACTAGGGCTGAGTCGCCATATACATCCAAGTTTTTGATCCTTAAGTCGATCGCTTCTTCGAGACCCATAATACAATCTTCGTATTCGGCCTCGTTGTTTGTACACTTGAATGTCAGTCTGGCGGTGAAAGGAATGTGGGTACCCTGAGGTGTTATGATGATTGCCCTAATTCTGTTTCCATAATGATTGACAGCTCCGTCAAAGATAAGTCCCCATTGGGAACCCGGTTCTGGCCCTTCACTGGGTAGTGGTTCATCGCAATCTTTCATTTTCAAGTACATGACATCTTTGTCTGGGAAGTCAAACCCGACTGATTCCTGATCGTCAATCGGTTGATGAGCCAAATGATCGGCTAAAATACTTCCTTAACGACTTTCTGAGCATGGTACTGTATGTCGTATTCTGATAACAACATCTGCCAACGGGCAATCCTTCCCGTGAGAGTAGGCTTTTCAAATACATACTTGATTGGATCCATTTCTGAGATTAACCAAGTAGTGTGACGAATCATATACTGGCGAAGACGTTTGGCTGCCCAAGCCAGAGCACAACAAGTTTTCTCAAGCATAGTGTACCGAGTCTCACAGTCGGTGAATTTCTTACTCAAATAGTAGATGGCAGACTCTTTTCTTTTGGTTTCATCCTGTTGACCAAGTATGCGGCCCATGGAGTCTTCCAAGACTGTTAAGTAGATGATCAGTGGCCTTCCTTCCACTAGAGGTGATAGAATCGGTGGGTTCAACAGGTATTCCTTAATATTGTCGAAGGCGGTTTGGTAGTCTTCTGTTCAAATGCAGTCCAGGTTCTTTTTAAGTAATTTGAAAATCGGCGCGCATGTCGCGGTCATAAGGAATATAAATCTGGAAATGTAGTTCAAACGTCCCAGGAATCCTCTGGCTTGTTTTTCAGTTTTCGGAGAAGGCATTTCTTGAATGGCCTTGACCTTGTCAGGATCAACCTCAATTCCTTTCTGGCTGACGATGAACCCTAAAAATTTCCCTGAACGGACACCGAAGGTGCACTTATTGGGATTCAAGTGGAGTTTGTACTTTCTCAATCACTCGAATAGCTTTGACAGATGGGTCACATGCTTCTCTTCTGTTTTAGATTTGACAATCATGTCATCGACATATACCTCGATCTCCTTGTGTATCATGTCATGAAAAAGAGTAGTCATGGCCCTTTGACAGGTTGCCCCGACGTTCTTCAAACCGAACGACATTACCTTATAACAAAAGGTACCCCATGGGGTAATAAATGAAGTTTTCTCCATGTCTTTCGGCGCTATCTTGATTGGGTTATAGCCCGAGAATCCATCCATGAAGGAGAATACGTTGAACTTTACTGTACTGTCAACCAGCATGTCAATGTGTGGTAAAGGAAAGTCGTCATTTGGACTAGCCTTGTTTAGATCTCTGTAGTCTACACACATTCTGACCTTTCCGTCCTTTTCTGGAACTGGTACGATGTTGGCTAACCATTGAGGATACTCTGATGTGGCGAGGAAACCCGCGTCAATCTGTTTCTGTACTTCCTCTTTGATTTTGATGGCCATGTCTGGGTGAGTTTTTCTCAACCTTTGCTTTACTGGCGGACATTCTGATCGCAACGGTAGACGATGTTCCACGATGCTAGTGTCCAACCCTGGCATGTCCTGATAGGACCAAGCGAATACATCGGGGAATTCTTTGAGAAGCTTTATCAAATCTTGTTTGGCAGTCAGACTGAGCAGTGTCCCAATTTTGATTTATTTTCTCTCTTCTTCTGAACCTAAGTTGACCGTTTCCAACGGCTCTTTGTGAGGTTCAATGGACCTTTCCTCCTATTTGAGTAGTCAGGAGATCTCTTCTGGAATTTCATCATCATCTTCTTCTTCAGCCCCAAATACCGAGAATTCAAAGTTGGGAGAAGGCATTGGATCGTATGTTTCAATAGGGTTTAAAACAAGCAATCTGCATGACGTGATGATTGTTTTTAGAAGAGATAGAGAGAATGCAAGAGTGTGTGCAGTGTATTTTGGAAAACTGCTTGTTTTTATTATTGAATTGTTTTTTAGGATTACCATTTTCTGAAAAAGCGAAAAGAGAAAACAACAATAAATGCGGAAATTACAGAATGACATTATTTTATTTATGATTTTGTCGATTCTTGAAACTACAACCCTATAAAACAAAACTCTGTCGCTTTGGGCAAAGCGAAGAGGTATATTTACAGAAAGTGAGCCCCACCAAAACAGTAGTTTCACCTGGGCAGGGTGAAAGGTTAAGACAAAGACGACAATTACTTAGACTTATGAACGACTTTCAGAACATCGACAGCAACCCATTGGCGGCGAACTCCTCGGTGAATCACAAAGTCTGGCACCTTCTTTCTTGACTTGTCCTCAGAAATGACGTTGATTTCTGGGGGAGCGGGATCGTTGGAATCTGTCTCCCAGGAAGAGTTGTCGTAGGAGGATTCCTCTGTTGTATTTTGCATAGTATTTGTACTCTTAGGTAAATCTCCCCATCCAGTTGGCTGGATGTCTTCGAGCCTGATATGAGAGCTTTCAGGAGCGGTGTACTTGACCAAGTAGTCAAACTTGCCGCTTGGTTGTCCTAAGGTGTCCCACACTTCTGTGGAACTGGAGGAGTCATCTCTTTTGACGACGTTGACCTCAAGAAAATCATAGTTAATGATTTCTAGTCCTGCAAGCTTTTCAAGTTCATCGTCGTGCTGGATAGGTTCTGAATACCCTGAGTGTTGATCCCATGACATGGTAAGGACACAAGTATTCTTTTCTATGATGCTCAATTGATAAGCATTGTTCGGCTGATTTTCTTGCCCCAAGTCTCCTGGGTACGGCCGCCAGATAGGCAGGCCATCCATTGAGCCATAATAGTTGTGGTCAAAGTTGTCTATCATCAGAGTGTCATCCTCTAATGAATTTGGTGGAGCATGGCATCCATCTGGATCACAATCTTCGTATATCGTTCTGACATCTGACCTGGGTATAAATCTCGGACTCTGTGCGGGATAGCAAAATGGCGTAGGCATCTCTTCTTGAGACATATAGCCATCCTTGTTAAGATAGGACTTCCACTCTTCATCCGTATCAGAGGGATCACCCTCGTTGATGGTATGGACTTCTTGAGATATTGGGTGAAGGAAGCCTCCACTATGGAAGAAATCCTGAATGGGATGAAGATTTTCATCGTTGGTAGCAGTCCGAGTACAGGTTGTAGAAAAACCAAGACCCTTATTTATTTTGTTATCAGGAAGAATGACAAGTTGTCCCCATCCTTTTGCATTGTTACTTTTGATCACTTCGAGAGCATCTCTGTATGAGGAAATAGAGGTTCCTTTTTCTGATTGATTCTCATTGCTCAACGACAGTGCTTGGAACTGAGTTCCAACAACCTCCTCTGGTTCTACACAAGTAGATAATGAAAGGTTACTCACGATCAAGGCTTGTTCTCCATAGACCATGACGAGTTGATCGTTCTTGACGAACTTCAGTTTCTGGTGCAGTGTCGAAGTGACTGCCCTAGCCTGGTGTATCCAAGGTCTTCCCTACAAACAATTGTATGTTTCTCGGATGTCCATGACCTGGAAATTGACATGGAAAGTGTAAGGACAGATAGTTATGGGAAGGTCGACTTCACCGATAACTGTTTTCCGAGATCCGTCAAATGCTTTGACAATGACCTCACTACCCCTCATCGGGGATCCTTTGAATGATAGTCGTATTAAAGTGGACTTCAGCATAACATTGATGGCCGATCCGGTATCTACCAGTACGCTGGCTAAAGCATCGTCCTGACAGTTGACTGTAACATTGAGCGCCATGTTGTGACTGTGGCCTTCCTCTAGAAATTCCTCATCACTAAACCCCAAGTTGTTGTAGGAAGTGATGTTAGAAATGATGCTATCGAACTGTCTTATTGTTACATCCTGTTCCACAAAGGCTTGCTCTAAGACTTTCTGCAGAGCTTCCCTGTGAGCTTCGAAACTGAGTAAAAGAGATAAGAGAGGGATTTTTGAAGGAGTTTGCAACAGCTGATCAACAATGTTGTATTCACCCTTTTGGACGAGCTTCAGCATCTCATCATTGTTCTTTGAAAGGACGAGATCATTGGATTGACCGACTGATGGATTGGGAACTTCTGTTTGAGGTTCCTTTTTTCTGGTGGGTTCTCCAACTCCTCGGTTGAAGATTCGATCGCTCCGTGTTACTCTACTGATGTCTGCAATATTCACGACGGAGGGTAATGGAACTTCCTTTCCATTCTCAATTATTGTTGCATCGTACTTGTAAGGGATCGCCTTATTAGACTTGTACGGTACTGGTTGTAAGTTATATGTGTGCCTAAGAAGGGGGTGAATTAGGCTCTTAGACAATTATCCGGATTTTTTACGGTTTTTGAATTTTACTTTCCTAAAAAATTCTAAGTGTTAAAATGCGGTGAATGCGGAAAGTAAATGAACACCAAGAATTATAGTGGTTCCCCTCACACGTCGAGAGTACTCCACTCCCCTTTCAACTTGAAAGAGAATTTCACTAAATGTTAGATTCCTAGACAAGACAACACTATGTCTTTCTATACTATTCTAACAACCAAGAACAACCCTCTTGGATTTACAAATGTTTAAAGTCCAATCGAGAACAAATCTCTCACAAATGGACCTCTTGTATCCACAATCCGGATCACAAGGAAAAACCTTACAAACTTATCTTTAACAATCCTAAAAATAAGTTGTAATCAAACTAAAAAAAAGTCTGAATTTTGTATATGTGTATAAAGTTGAATCTTCAATGTATCAATCTAGAGATTGATCTTCTTCTTTGTAGCAATCACTCTAAGAATGTTATACAAGTGTTCAACACAATGAGGATGAAACTAATGCAGTGTATATGAAAGTTTCTTGTGCAAAAGTTTCACTTTAGAAAAGATTGATAAAACACTTTGTTAAAAATGCAAGAATAGAGAAGAATGATTGTTTGAAAATTTTAGCAAAGAAAGTGAGTTTAAAATCTGACAATTTTTATGCTTTTATAATGCTTAAACACCTCTACAAACAGCTATAATTGATTAAGGGATGCCATGGTTCGTATGGAAAAGGTTTGATGAAGAAGCATAAAAAGATGCAATTATTTTTGAATTCTGATCAGTGGTAACCGGTTAACACTCTGTCAGTAACCGGTTACTTCATGCAACGTTAAAATAATTTTTGAAAAAAATGCCCAGAGTAACCGGTTAACATATTGTCAGTAACCGGTTACTTGAAGTCAGTTTTGAGAAAAAAGTTTAGAAACAGAACTGCAACAAACTTTTGATGCTTAAAAGTATTTTCCAATGATCATGACATAAATAAAGACTAGTTTGAACACTTGTATGCACATTGCTAATGAGTAATTGATTATACCTTTGATCAATTCTTGAGAGTTCTTCAATACTTGAACCAATGCATAATTTTGTTCAATTCTACAATGTAGCTTCAAAGTCCTTGATCCAATTCCATTTTAAGCAAGCATAGTAAATGACATAACCAATGTTGTCTTCATCAAAATTCTTGAGAAGCCATGTCTTCACATTCTCCCCCTTTTTGATGATGACAACCTAAGATTTGAAAATTAATTCCACCATTATTTCTCTAACCACATGAAAGCTTTCCCTTATATGATGCTCCCCCTAAATCCAATGTTCTTAGGAATGTTTGAAAGCTTCCAAAAAATTTTGCATAATTTGTTAGAGAAACCAAACAACATAATATAATCTTCTCCCCCTTTGTCATTACCAAAAAGGAAAGGGAAAAAGACTTTGGGACAAGATATCACACGTTGTATGAACTAACTCTAGAGATGATAAAAACTACTAACATACATAAAAGAGATGAGTACAAATGATAACATAATAATTAAATAGATTAACTAAAGAGAGTACCAACTTAATAACCAAGTACAACCAACACAAAATAACTTAGCAAGTTTTAGACATAAAGCATAATGAACTAGACTTAAAACAAAAACCATAAAAACAAGAACAATTAATCACTTCCAGAATATTCCTCCATTTCCTCATCATCATCTCCTTCTCCTTCCTCTTCATCATCATCATTTCCTCTTTCTTCTTCATGAGAGGCTTGGTTGCGGAACATGGACCGGAATAGCTTCTTGAGGGACTTTATGCCACGGGTGGTTTGTTTATGGTTTTGGGTCATTGTTGTCTTTAAGCTCTGAATTTCATTGTATAGAAATTCGTTTGTAAACCCTCCTTCCGGAGCAACAGCCGGGGAAGCCGCTTCATCTTTGTAACGGTATGTTCCATTAGGTGCCACAATAATGCCGGTGTTTTTAGTAACCGTTGTAGCATTGATTTCACACGCCCTAGCAGTCATTTGATTTTGTGGCTCCCTTTTGAGCAAAAGCTTGTTATATTCCAGAATCTTTGACACAATTCTCACATATGGTAACCCGCCAGAAAGAGATAGTTGATGTTCCATGTGGTGAAAAATCACATAAGCCCAATTGATT
Source organism: Lathyrus tuberosus (assembly GCA_022829125.1). Classification (NCBI taxonomy): domain Eukaryota; kingdom Viridiplantae; phylum Streptophyta; class Magnoliopsida; order Fabales; family Fabaceae; genus Lathyrus; species Lathyrus tuberosus. The sequence continues at coordinate 3,124,599 of JALAZF010000153.1, forward strand.
TTCAGACCCATTTTCATTGCTCTAATGAGTTGTACTTCTAGCTCACTTACTTGAGCGTGATTGGAGTGCTTGGGAACCAAAATATATGCCAAAATATAGTGTAGCATACGGTCACTAACAGTAAAAAAAGCAACATATTTGATAACCCGTCCATCATTTGCCGGTTGTTTGGCAAGGAGTTCATCATACGATCCTCTAGCTATTTCCACAAAATATGCCAAGCTATCAAAATCTTTCCAGGTCCTAGAGTTTGGTAAAATGCCTCGACGAAGTTCCTCACCTTTATATGGAATATCCAAACATTTTCCTAGGTCTTCTAAATTTATTGAAATTTCCTTATCCTTAACAGTGGCAGTAAGCAAAGGTTCATCTAACTCATCTTTTACAAAGTTGACAGTATGGTAAAATTCCCTAATAAGGTCTGGGTAATAAGGTCCAACATCACAGACTAAATCCTTAACACCAGAATCTTTCAACAATACTTCAAAGGTAAAACTATGATTCAGAAAAGCTGAGAAATTGACATATTTTACCTGCATTAGAGTTCTGGTTCTGACATTGAAATCCATTCTCCGATGTTTCACAGATTGCATGTGGTGTTCTTCAACAGAGTCAGAGCTTTCTCCCATTTTCTTATTTCCCTTATCTTTCCTTGAAGGAGCCATATAAGCTTTAAATTTCTTTTGGAGGCTGAGATTTTTATGGTTTGGAGATGAAATCCGAAAATGGACTAGAGAGAGGTATATAGAGGAAATATAGTAGAGCGGGGTTTTAATTTCTTTGAATGGAGATGAGGTTGGAAAGAGTGGAAGAATGAGTGGAGGAAATAGGCTGAAAGTACTTTATGACTATTAGAAGCACTTTGACCAACATATAAGACTAAAAAATAAATAATAGAACATAAAAAACACGTAACATTTAATGAAATTTTTTTCAGAAAATAGCAATGGTAATCGGTTACTTACAGACTGTTAACCGGTTACTGCGTGTGAAAAATCATATTCTAGGCAAAAAATACAAAGGGTAACCGGTTACTTACCGTTTGTTAACCGGTTACTCTGGCAAAACTTCCAAAAACAGTGGCTTTGCAATGCATAACTCAGGATGTTCTCCCAAAAAATTAAAGTTTGACATGTTAATAGACATAGAAGGGCAACTTATGATGAATTTTTTTTCAGAAACAATAATTTAATTATAAGAAAGATTAAGAAAATTCACACAATTCCACATAAAACATATTTTATCAACGAGTTCAAAAATTACTAAAATTAGAATAATTGATATTTTGTGTACCTTCACTTCATTTGAATTTGAAATGAAGAATTATTGAAGAGTTATAGATCACCTTCATCTAAAATGCCAAGTTCTCGACGAATCTTGAAGAATTGTTCTTTTGCGAGCGGTTTTGTGAAAATGTCCGCTAGTTGATTATGTGTATCTACAAATGTGACTTCAACATCTCCTTTAAGCACATGATCACGTAGAAAATGATGTCGAATGTCTATGTGTTTGGTTCTTGAGTGCATGACGGGATTCTTTGTAATATTAATTGCACTTGTGTTGTCGCATCGAAGTGGTATGCATCCAAGATCGATTCCATAGTCGCTTAATTGTTGCTTTAGCCAAAGATTTTGAGCACAACAACTTCCCGCTGCTATGTATTCTGCTTCAGCCGTACTAAGAGCAACACATGCTTGTTTCTTACAGGACCATGAAACTAAGGCATTTCCTAAAATGTGACATGTTTCACCCGTGCTTTTTCTATCAGTTTTGCAACCTGCATAATCCGCGTCAGAATAACCAACTAAATTACACATACTACCTTTTGGATACCATAGACCAACGTTCGTCGTTCCCTTGAGATACTTCATGATTCTTTTCACAGCGGTGAGATGTGACTCCTTTGGATTTGCTTGAAAACGAGCACATAAACACACACTAAACATTATGTCAGGACGGCTTGCCGTCAAATTTAATAAAGAACCAATCATACCTCAATACTTCGTAATATCAATGGAAGCCCCCGATTCATCTTGATCAACATAGGTTCCAGATCCCATTGGTGTAGCCATAGCCTTCTAACTATCCATGTCAAATCTTTTCAACAGTTCTTTGCAATACTTGGATTGGTTGATGAATATACCATCCTTTAGTTGTTTGATATGAAGTCCAAGGAAGTAATTCATTTTTCCCATCATTGACATTTCAAACTCTCCTTGCATCATCAATGAGAATTCTTTACAAAGATCTTTGTTCGTTGAACCGAATATGATATCGTCAACATAGACTTGAACTAACAAAGTATTACCTTTTGCTTTCTTAATGAACAATGTCTTGTCAACCTTGCCTTTTACAAATCCCTTTTCACAAAGAAACTTGCTAAGACGATCATACCATGCTCTTGGTGCTTGCTTTAAGCCATAAAGAGCTTTCTTTAATTTGAAGACATGTGAAGGATTCTTGAAGTCTTCAAAGCCCGGGGGTTGTTTGACATAGACTTCCTCATTGATGTAGCCATTCAAGAATGCGTTTTGACATCCATTTGATAAAGCTGAAAATTTAATGAACATGCATAAGCAAGTAATAAATGGATAGCTTCTAACCTTGCAACCGAAGCGAATGTTTCCTCAAAATCAATGCCTTCCTCTTGATTGTAACCTTGAGCCACCAATCTTGCCTTGTTTCGAATAATTATCCCATTCTCATCAAGTTTGTTCTTAAACACCCATTTGGTACCGATGATGTGTTTATTACTTGGTCTAGGAACAAGTTCCCACACTTGATTCCTTTCGAATTGGTTTAAATCTTCTTGCATAGCAATTATCCAATGGTCGTCACTTAAGGCTTCACCAACTTTGGAAGGTTCAATTTGTGAGACAAACACCATATTCAAGCAAGCATCTTTAAGATTTAATCTTGTTGCTACACCTTAACTAATATCACCAATAACTTTGTCAATCAGATGATCTCTATGAATCCTCCATTCTTTAGGTAGATCATTTAAGTTTGTCTCTTGTTGAATCGGTTCTTCTTGGAATTCCTCTTGATTTTCTCTTCAAGTATCTTCTTGGGGAATTTCTACAATTTCATCATCATTATCACACAAAACAATATCCTCCTTAGAGGGGTTAGATTCATCAAACTTAACATGCATAGATTCTTTAATTGTTAAAGTTCTTTTATTATAAATTCTATATGCCTTACTTGTAAGTGAATAACCAAGAAATATACCTTCATCCGATTTTTCATCGAACTTACCAAGATTGTCTTTATCATTGTTTAAGACAAAACACTTGCATCCAAAAATGTGAAAATAAGCAATGTTTGGTTTCCTCCCTTTGAAAAGTTCATAGGGGGTCTTTTTTAGAATAGGTATAATGTTAACACGATTACTTACAAAACATGCCGTACTCACCGCATCCGCCCAAAAGTATTTTGGAAGATTTGAATCACTAAGCATTGTTCTTGCAAGTTCCACCAATGACCTATTCTTTCTCTCCACCACTCCATTTTGTTGAGGAGTCCTTGGTGCCGAGAAGTTGTGACATATTCCATGTTCTTCACAAAAATCTTCAAAGGAAGCATTTTGGAATTCTCCACCATGGTCACTTCTTATGGAGGCAATTGGAAGTGACTTCTCATTTTGAATTTGCTTTGCATATTTCTTGAACGCCTTAAAAGCATCACTTTTATGTACTAAAAAGAAAGTCCAAGTATATCTAGAGAAATCATCAACAATAACTAAAGCATAAATATTACCTCCGAAGCTTCTTGTTCTTGATGGACCAAATAAGTCCATATGCAACAATTGTAGTGGCCTTGAAGTGGACACCACATCTTTAGATTTGAAAGTTGACTTGGTTTGTTTCCCCTTTTGACATGCATCACACAATTTATCTTTGACATATTTTATCATTGGTAAACCAATAACTAAATCATGCTTAATTAATTTATTCAAATGCTCCATGTGAATGTGAGCAATTCTTTTGTGCCAAAGCCATGAATCATTATTGCTTGCCATAAGACATTTAACCTTCAAAGAAGTGTCATCAAGGGAAATCATAAAAATATTGTTAATTCTACCTTTAAGCATTACTTCATTAGTGACTTCGTCTTCTATCAAACATTCATCTTTAGTGAACTTGATTTTGAATCCTTTGTCACAAAGTTGGCTTATGCTAATAAGATTATGCTTTAAGCCTTCAACATAAAGCACATCTTCAATTGTTGTGAAAGGTGGTGAACCAACATTGCCTACGCCAAGAATCTTTCCTTTATTGCTATCTCTATAAGTAACATAACCCTTGGCTTTAAGCACTAGACTTGAAAATTTGTTTATATCTCCGGTCATATGCTTCGAACAACCACTATCAAGATACCATAGATTAGAAGTGGTCTTCAAGCACACCTTCAAAACAAATTAAGTTTTGTTAGGTACCCAAATAGCCTTGGGTCCTTCATAATTAGTAACTTTCTTTACCCACACATAATGCCCACTTGCAACACTAAAGTTTCTTACATAGCAAGCATTAGGTGTATGGCCAATAATACCACAATAAAAACAAGTAGGAACAAAATTGCTTTTATATCTAGGAACATATGATTTCTTTTTAGGAAATCTTTTCTTAATGGGAGTTCTTTTCTTTTTAGGATAAGGATGAACAATTTTAGGTTTGTTCACTTTTTCCTTAGAAGTTTGGTCACTAGCCTTAATAAAGATTGTTTTACTTGAACTTGGTTTAGAAAATTTAGAGTAACCAAGTCCACTTTTATCATTCGAATATCTTTGTTGACTAAGTACCGCTTCTAAACCAATTTGTCCTTTCTCATATCTTTCTAAGACTCTTTTTAATTGAACAATTTGGAATGAAAGTGACTCACAATTTTTACACACTAACTCTTGTTTTTCTTCACTTGCTCTCTTTTGTTTTTCAACTTTTGACTCTTTTTCCATAACATCGACTTTTTCTTCTAAAGATGCTATTTGTCTTTTTTGTGAAGAAATTGTTTTACATAAGACCTTACATTCATTTAAGAGTTCATTTATGGCTTCTTGTGCATCATTATCATAAAGAGAAAATTTAGTACTAACCTCGTCATTTTCATCTTCGGAGTTATGTGTAGCCATAAGTGCTAGTTTTGCGCTTTCATCGCTCTCCGAATCGGATGATGAACTAATTTCGTTGTCTTCCCATGCAATGTATGCCTTCTTATTTTTTGATTCCTTCTTGCCTTTAAAACTTCCTTTCTTTGCAAGTTGTGGACATTCGGGTTTTATATGACCTTGCTTCCCACATTCATAACATGTAATGTCTTGAGATGAAGTTGAAGTATCCTTTTTCTTAAAGTGTTTCTTCCTTCTAGCATAAAAGGACTTATCTTTATTTCCAAAGAATTTTCCAAGTCTTTTTACTAGAAGCATGAAATTTTGGTCTTCCTCCGATGAGTCGTCATTTTGTTTTCCTTTTGTATCTACCTTTAAAGCAATACCTTTAGATTTCTTGTCTTGAAGTTCATGTTTTTCAAGTTGTCCAAGTTCTAACTCATGTTCTTGAAGTTTACCAAATAAAGATGCGGAAGTCATCGTAGAGAGGCTTTTCTTTTCCGATATTGCCGTTACTTTTGGTTGCCATTCTCTTGTCAAAGATCTTAGAATTTTGAGATTTAGTTCATCATTTGAGAATGTCTTACCAAGTGATTAAGTGGTTAGTCAAATGAACAAATCTTTTCTGTAATGTAACAATAGTTTCTCCGGGCTGCATTCGGAACATTTCATATTCTTGACTTAGAGTATTTAGTCTAGATCTTTTAACTTTAGTCGTTCCTTCATGTGTTTCTACCAATGTATCCCATATTTCTTTTGCAGATTTACATTGTGAAACTCGGAAAAATTCATCCATACTTAATGCACTTTGAAGAATATTAATAGCTTTCTTTTCATCGAGAACTTTCTTTCTATCATCTTCATTATAAGCAGTTTTAATCTTTGGAGTTGCAACATTGTTTACAACACTCATTGGTTGGTGTGGACCATTTTCAACAATTTCCCATATACCTTCTCCTTGTGCTTCAAGATGTGCTCTCATACGAATCTTCCAAAAATCAAAATACTCTCCAGAAAAAAGTGGGGGCTTGTTACTACTTCCATTGTCTTTGAAAACCGGGTTCGTGCTTGCAGAAGCCATGCTGGATCTTGTCAGAACAGGTTACCTAACCTGCTCTGATGCCAATTGTAAGTTATATGTGTGCCTAAGAGAGGGAGGGGAGGGGGGGGGGGTGAATTAGGCTCTTAGACAATTATCCGGATTTTTGACGGTTTTTGAATTTTACTTTCCTAAAAAATTATAAGTGTTAAAATGCGGTGAATGCGGAAAGTAAATGAACACCAAGAATTATAGTGGTTCCCCTCACACGTCGAGAGTACTCCATTCCCCTTTCAACTTGAAAGAGAATTTCACTAAATGTTAGATTCCTAGACAAGACAACACTATGTCTTTCTATACTATTCTAACAACCAAGAACAACCCTCTTGGATTTACAAATGTTTAAAGTCCAATCGAGAACAAATCTCTCACAAATGGACCTCTTGTATCCACAATCCGGATCACAAGGAAAAACCTTACAAACTTATCCTTAACAATCCTAAAAATAAGTTGTAATCAAACTAACAAAAAATCTGAATTTTGTATATGTGTAGAAAGTTGAATCTTCAATGTATCAATATAGAGATTGATCTTCTTCTTTGTAGCAATCACTCTAAGAATGTTATACAAGTGTTCAACACAATGAGGATGAAACTAATGCAGTGTATATGAAAGTTTCTTGTGCAAAAGTTTCACTTTAGAAAAGATTGATAGAACACTTTGTTAAAAATGCAAGAATAGAGAAGAATGATTGTTTGAAAATTTTAGCAAAGAAGGTGAGTTTAAAATCTGACAATTTTTATGCTTTTATAATGCTTAAACACCTCTACAAACAGCTATAATTGATTAAGGGATGCCATGGTTCGTATGGAAAAGGTTTGATGAAGAAGCATGAAAAGATGTAATTATTTTTGAATTCTGATCAGTGGTAACCGGTTAACACTCTGTCAGTAACCGGTTACTTCATGCAACATTAAAATAATTTTTGAAAAAAATGCCCAGAGTAACCGGTTAACATATTGTCAGTAACCGGTTACTTGAAATCAGTTTTGAGAAAAAAGTTTAGAAACAGAACTGCAACAAACTTTTGATGCTTAAAAGTATTTTCCAATGATCATGACATAAATAAAGACTAGTTTGAACACTTGTATGCACATTGCTAATGAGTAATTGATTATACCTTTGATCAATTCTTGAGAGTTCTTCAATACTTGAACCAATGCATAATTTTGTTCAATTCTACAATGTAGCTTCAAAGTCCTTGATCCAATTCCATTTTAAGCAAGCATAGTAAATGACATAACCAATGTTGTCTTCATCAAAATTCTTGAGAAGCCATGTCTTCACACTGGTCCCGACAGATAGATAACTACAGGAGCCTTCTGATTTCTCTGACTGTCGTAAGTAACTTCAATCAGTTCCTGGTTAAGGATCTTTGATTCGTCAAGTAGAGGGATGATGGCACAAACATCTTTGGTCCTCTCGCGATCAGAGACAACGACATCCTTGATTTGATCAGCGAAATAGTCGGGTATCAAGTTGATGGACCCCGAAACTGGACATGGTTGAATCTCTTTGCGGCCCAACTGACTCTGAAGGGCTGCTTGCACGAGGTAACATCTTTGGTTATTTTTCGAGCAAACTCTACAGCGCTCGTAGTTATGTGGTGGCACCTGGCCACGTCTACTTTGAATGCAGTGTAACCTCACTAGATCCGTTTCCATTGATCGAGCATCCTGACTCTGATGCCTAGTAGGGTTCTCGTCGATCATACTGACTTGCTACGTGTCTTTATCTAGATAGATCGGAAGCCACCAATTATTTAACAAGTGTTGCAAAGTTCTTTGAACGAGAACACATCCCTGGTCACTCTTGCGACATCCCTTACAGTTTTGATATTTATGTGAAGTCAAAAAACCGAGCTGGACTTGCTTAGCATGTAATTCTACCAAGCTGGTATTCATTAAGCGAATATTGAAGATCTAAATCATGTTGATCTGATAAGGATTTTTTTCATGGTAGTCCTGGATCCACCCAAGATCCAGCTGACGCTGGAGGGCCTCTTGTATAAAAGAGCATCCCTGATTGTTTACCGAGCATATAAAACAGGAATTATAATCGTGTCACGGCAGATTATGATACTGGCTTTGCCTTGAGTGCATTTCCACCAGGTTGACATTCATCGCACGGATGTCGTGACTCTAAATGATGTTGGAATTCGTATAAGTCATTTTGACTCCCCGAATTCGATGCTCTTGGATCCACCCGAGATCCAATTGTTCCTGTAGAGCTGATTACACCACAGAATATCCTTGATTATTCTTAGAGCAGATATCACACTGGTGATAGTTGTGAGGTGGTATATGGCCATACCCGCTCTGTCTGCGATGCATCTTAACCAGATTGGTCCTCAATAAGAGTACATCATGAATTTGATGGCTGTTGTTAGACTCTCCCTCTATCAAATTTACAGCAGCTTTCTCATGCTGAGGCAATGGGTTTGTGAGAACATTCGAATTCATATCTTCAAAAGATAAGACCCCGTTCCTAACAAGTTTTTGTACATCGGATTTGAAACTGAGGCAGTTTTCTATGTTATGCCCTGGTCTTCCTTGATGGTAAGGACAAGTCTGATCCACCTTGAACCAAAAAGGCAAATTTTCTGGTATTGTAAGAGGAGACCTAGTTTACACATGCCCCTTGACCAGTAGTCGTGGAAATAGCTCTGCGTACAACATTGGTATAGGATCAAACCCTGGTGATTGCGTTGTACGGTCGTTATTGTACTAAGGACAAGCCTGCTGAAGAGTCTGTTGTGTCCTTTGCTGATATTATTTTTAATTCAGTTCACTTTATACAATCTGAGGTTGATATGTTGGAACAGGCGTAGGGTTGATAGCATGAGTTACAGCTGCTACTGGTTGGTAACATCGCCTTTGCTTTCCGAGAGAGATATTCCCGATATCCTGCTCTTTTTTCTTAGGGAGAGCACTACCATATTGTTTGGTACTGCTTGATGGTCCAGCGTCTTTAACTAAACGTCCTTCTCGGAAGGCTTCCTCAAGACGAACTCCCATGCCTACCATCTCGGTGAAGTCGCTGGGCGCACTGGCGACCATTCTGTCGTAATAAAACAAGCTCAAGGTTTTCAAGAAGATCTTTGTCACCTCTTTCTCCTCAAGAGGTGGACAAATTTGAGCGGAAATTTCATGCCATCTCTGAGCATATTCCTTAAAGGTTTCCTTATCCTTCTGCGACGTGGCTCTGAGTTGATCTCTGTCCGGTGCCATGTCCAGGTTATACTTATATTGTTGAACGAAGGCAGCGCCAAGATCTCTGAAAGTAGCGATCTTAGTGCAGTTTAAACCCATGTACCATTTGAGTGTGGCACCGGTTAAACTATCCTGGAAGTAATGGATCAGTAGCTGGTGGTTCTCTGTCTGAGTTGTCATCCTCCAAGCGTACATCAATAAATGACTTTGAGGGAAAGAGTTACCCTTGTACTTTTCAAATTCGGGAACTTTGAACTTGTGCGGAACTTTCACATTGGGGACCAAACAAAGGTCTGTAGTGTCCTTTCCAAATAGATCCTGATCGCGAATGGCTTGCAGTTCTTTCTGCATCTCTAGAAATTATTCCTGGAACTCATTCATTCTGTCGAACATACTTTCATTTCCACCAGGCAGAATCTGGGAAACCCGTCCTTCCGGGACAGTGTGTACCATGGGTGGTGGTATAGTCATTACGGCAGAGACTCTTGGTGCCTCCCGAAGTTTGTAACCTTCAGGAGTTACTGTCATGCCCCTGGCATCTTCGCTTTCCTGAAGTTTGTAACCTTCAGGCCCAGCGGCTCCTGCTGTAGTTTCCGGATCTTCCATGAACGGCAGAATATATCCTTCCGGGATATAGTTGAGTGGCATACCCCAAGGATGATCTTTTGGAATTTTATACCTGGGATCAAACTTTTCCACTATGGGCGTAGATGTGATCTCTGAGATCACAGTCCGTTGTTGCTGCATCTGAGCTTCTGCTAGAGCTTGCATGTTGTTATGAAGCTTTCTCAGATCTTCTTTCAGAGTGTCGATCTCTTCTCCCAACTCTCTGTTCTCTTCCTCGAGATCATCCATCTTTTTCTATCGATTGGCCCGAGTATTGTACGAATGAGACACTTTGACTCTAAAATCGAGACACAAATGTGAGATTCGTAGGGAAGAAGAATGCATTTATGCGAGAATGATGAATGATATGCAATGATTATATTAATTATTTTTTTGTTATTTAATCAAAAGAAAATTTGACAATAGGTTTGCAAATATCAAACAGTAGGGAGACCCCATTTTATTGAATTCAAAGATTGCGAAATGGAAATACAGTAGATTACAAAGTGATGTAAAAGGAAATCTCTAAACTAATGGATCATGAGTCCCCTCTGAGGAGAGCTCAGGTGCTGGTTCTGGTATCTTCCTTTTCTTTGACCGGGGCTCTTGAGCCGTTGTCGGGTTGTCATTCCTTTGCCAAGTGAAAGGAGCGAGCAAATTTCTTTGGTCATCCTGATTTTCTACAGCATGTTGCTCTAAAATCTCGATCAGAGCATCTTTATCTTTCAATAGCTGCTGTATTTTCTTACACTCCACATTGAGAATGCGGTACTTGTTCCTCCAAGACCTCTTCTCCTGTTGAACTTTGTTGAGAGTCACCTAAAGTTTTTCCATATCAGACATAGAATAAAGGACAGAGTCCCTTAATGGAAGAACTTCCTGACGAGGGTAAGGTATCCTTAGCTTGAGAGCTCTAGTTTGTATCCAGTGGAGATAAGGCTCCACCGAGACATAGTCTGGTTTTCCTAGAGACTCTCGTCCTTTCCTATGAACATGTTTCCAAGCATGCACTATTTCTGTCTTTAGTGCCCTGTCGTTTTCTCCTTCCTTGAAGAAAAGACCTTCCAGATGAGCATTCTGCGGGACATGCCTCATCGGGTATCCGAATTGACGACGAACTAAAGTTGGATGATAGTTGATTCCTTCCTTAGTTCCTATAAGGGTTACATTTGGGAAGTTTCCACAACAGTCAATGATTCTGATCCCGTCATAGATTCGATTGTACCAATCGATGTCAGAGTTGGTAAGAGACATGATTCTCTGCGACCAACGTATAGTATTCTTTCGATCCCAAAATGCAGCAGACTTTGGCAAATGGGAAACAAACCATTTGTACAGCAGGGGCACACAACATGTGATCATTCCTCTGCTGTAAAAATTCCTTAAGTGTACAGAATGATACGCATCTGTAAGCAAGGTTGGTACAAGATTTCCAATCAGAAATATCTTAATGGCATTGATATCTACGAAGTTATTGATGTTGGGAAACAAAAATAACCCGTAGGTGAGCAAAACAAAGATGCTCTCGAAAGCGGCCACATTCCATATACTAGCAAAGTACAGGGCTTTCTTTATCAAAAAATGGGCTGGCAAACCTTGGATACCACCCTTAATGGTCATGTGAGTCCTGAATTCCGACTCATCCAAATAAATTGCTCTTACAATGGTCTAATCTTTTGGAATTTCTTCCAGTCCGGAAAAGGGAGCTTGATCAGTGATACGTAAATCAATCAGGTTAGAATACTCCTCCAGTGTTGGTGCTAGCTGATAATCCGAGAATGTGAAACAGTGATAAACCGGATCGTAGAACTGAATGACCGTGGACAGGATTCCCTCAATTACATGGACCCTTAATTGAGACAGCAGTCCCCCATACTTAGCTTTGAAAACCTCAGGGTTGGTGATCATTCTCTCCAAACCTCTTAAATCCTCTAACTTTGGAACCTTGAAGGTGTACTTATAAGTCTTTCTTCTACCGAAATCCATAACGCAATCTCTTTCTCTGACATTTGCAAACATTTTCTTAGTTTAATTTGAAAAAGAGAGACTATAAGAGAAAATTTTTCTTTGTTTTTAATGTTTTTTAAATGAATGTATGAATGCAGCACACAAAAACATAGAAAAAACATGGGGTCAAAGGATCGGTGTTATGAAGTCAAGGCTCTACCCATCCCTAAAGGTTTATACTGGTGATTTTTTTGTACCTGTTCTCAAAATCATTGACCCCTCATCGGATGACGACAACAAGCGGATCACCAAGCGAGCTGGTTCATCTTTAAAGTAATCTCAAATGAGGGTAGTATCGCGTGACAACTATTCCCGATAGCTTCCGCACTACGATTCCAGTCTACTAAAATCCTCAGCTTCTCAGATAACCCAATGGAACAATCTTTTTTCAACAACCGAAGTCGTATAGGCAGTGAATCCGCAAAGGGAATCTCCACTGATTTGATGGTCGACCGAGACTTCTTATCTGGGATTCACTCCCTGTAAGATTACCCGTATAATGCCATCCCCTATCTTAGGTGTATACTCGATCTTTCCTCATGCGGCATCACACGCATTCCCATTAGCATAAAAATAAACACAGATATAAATTAGGAAAAGCAGTATATATATTTGTCTTAATATCTTAGACCTCTAGTCCTATGATCCTATACAGACAATGACTCCCTAGCAGAGTCGCCATTTCTGTGATACTTTGTGAACTTAGGGCTTTCTACCTAAGAATGTGAGAAAGAAATGTCTCCCACTGTGGTCGCCATTTTTCTGTGGCGGCCATAGTGAAAATGACTTGTTCAAGATTTCTACCTAAAACTGTAAGAAAGAATGACTCCCACTGTGGTCGCCTTTTTTTTCGGTAGCGCGATTTTTTTGGTTTCGAATCACTATCGCCTTGGTACTACAGTTCGATTCATTTTTTATCCTGTGAAGCTGATTAAGGAAGGGAAATAGATGTCTCCAATTAACCCTGCTTGCATACTGAGTTTAAACAGATGACTGTTGGTTTACAGATGCTATCAAAAGGGGGGTCTCTTTTAGGTTATTTTGCCTAAGAACATAGTGTCTGGACTATTTGTGAGGTTTTTGGTAATGTGTTTAGATTTGATGCTTTTGGGTTAATTGACGGAGGTACTGGATTTTGAGTTTTTGATTACGGTGCTCGCTAAGATTTTTCAACCTTATGCCTACGTATTCCTGTTTAACGAAACAGGGAAATCAGAGCGATCGTAGTTCCCTCATAGTCTAGGGGGAAAAAGATGTTTTGGTGTCTCGTTCAAAGCCCAAGACAGAGGCTAAAAGGAGTATGTGTATCTTGTTCAAAGCCTAAGATGTGAAGCTGAAGGGTTTTTTTGTGTCTTGTTCAAAGCCAAACATTGAAGCTAAAAGGTTTGATTGAGAGAGAACTTGTCATCTCTAAAGAGGAACTGTTGATACTTGTGTCTTTTGATCAAAGCACAAGTTTGATGCTAAAAGGTTGATTGACTTAACTGGGGATTTCTCTATACAAAGCCTAAGAAGAGGCGATTGACCCAACAAGAGGGTGTCTTTTAATTGTCTCGTACGAAGCCCGAGATAGAGGCTAAAAGGTTGACTCAACAAGAGAGTGCTAACAAGTGACCAACTCAACAAGAGAGTGCTTTTATATGTGTCTTGTACGAAGCCCAAGATGGAGGCTAAAAAGGTTGACTCAACAAGAGAGTCTTTTATACTCAACAAGAGAGTGATTTGATGTCTCGTACGAAGCCTGAGATAGAGGCTAAAAGGGTTGACTCAACAAGAAAGTGCTAACAAGTGACTGACTCAACAAAAGAGTGCTTTTATATGTGTCTTGTAGGAAGCCCAAGACGAAGGCTAAAAAGGTTGACTCAACAAGAGAGTCTTTTATACTCAACAAGAGAGTGATTTAGTGTCTCGTACGAAGCCCGAGATAGAGGATAAAAAGAGATTGACTCAACAAGAGAGTCTTTTATACTCAACAAGAGAGTGATTTTAGTGTCTCGTACGAAGCCCGAGATAGAGGCTAAAAGGAGATTGACTCAACAAGAGAGTCTTTTATACTCAACAAGAGAGTGTTTTAGTGTCTCGTACAAAGCCTGAGATAGAGGATAAAAAGGAAGTGACTCAACAAAAGAGTCTTTTATACTCAACAAGAGAGTGTTTTGTTGTCTCGTACGAAGCCCGAGATAGAGGCTAAAAGGGTTTGACTCAACAAGAGAGTCTGAAAAGGTTAGCTCCGTTGGGGAGAATCTTTGTACAAAGCCCAAGACGAGGCTGACTTTCCTGAGGAAAGGATCATTATATAAAGCCTAAGAGGAGGCTATCTTCTGCCGGGGATTATTGAGATCCCGAGACAGGTCCAAGTGGGTGAGCCCTCATGAGAGAGGCCGAGTTTCTGCTGGAGATTTATCCAGAGCGATCGGTGTTTTTTTCTATGTTCGAAAGGAACTTGAGAATGTCTTTGAGACTCAAGGGATTTAGACTGTCCAAGTCTACTGGTGTTGAAGAGTTTTATCTTTTGTAGGGTGCCCAAAGGAGGGTAAGGGCTTTTAAGGGATGAAGATCAACCCTAAAGTGGCCCGAGGTTTGACACTGGAAAGACTGCTCTAGCAAAGGATGAATAAGTTCTGTCTTATACCTTTAAGAGGTTGTTAGGGTCCTTGTATTAAGCCCAAGAGAAGGCATGAGAACTTCTAAGAAGCCGAAGGGTCCTTGTACAATGCCCAAGAGGAAGCGGGGATGCTTTTAGGAAGCCTGTGGGTCCCTAAACCAAGACAAGTTCAAAAAATCCAATTCACAGAGAAGAGATCATTCCAGGAAAGTTTGAGAATTTGACAGAAACTCAAGAGATGATATTCACGGAGAATAGATCAACTCTGGGGAGTAGAGTTTCTTTGACAATTTCTAAGAGTGACAGTCTGAGAAAAGGTTCACCGAGAATACTGCCTTTCTCTTTGTTCCATATTGTTTAACCACAAGAGAAGGGAAGACTGTATCTGGAATCCTACGGGGGATCTAGTTTTGTTTGTATTTAAGAGTGATCAACAGGGCTTTACCTAGTTCTAGACGTAGTTGCCGGGGAAAACTCTAAATAACTATACTAGTATTACACAGTTGATATGTGACAAGTATATAAAAGGATGTGAAAGAAGACTTACAGTGAAACAGCCCCACAATACAGTTATATATATATATATATATATATATATATATATATATATATATATATATATATATATGAAAGCGATAAATGAAAGCGTATAAACACTTACCCGTTGTAGAGCTTCCATGCTGTTTTGTTAGTTGTTAAACAAAGAAAGTTTTGATAACAATATTGTATTCAAAATCAAAGGAGAAAGTACTTTGAAAAGATTGTTGGGGCTTACAGTTCAAGGAGAGGCCCAAGTTTTAACAATGATTGCACCGTTGTTTTGAAGATCGTACAGAGGGACTTATTCAATATGTGAGGCCTAAAGAGTTTTTGTACAAATGATGGGGTTTACAACTCAAGGAGAGGCCCAAGTTTATTTTGAACTGGCGATCGCGCCGAGACTTTTGAAAAATGTGTTGGGTCTTATACAATGACTGAGGCCCAAAAAGTTTTGGTTAAAAAGGGATTGGGTCTTACAGTCTATTAGAGGCCCAAAGAGTTATTTTAAGAAAAAAATGGGTCTTATAGCTCAAGGAGAGACCCAGGGGTTTTTGTTAAAAATGCAACAATCGCGCCGAACCTTTTGATGGTATCAGGACTTATACAATACACTGAGGCCCAAAGAAGGTTTTTATTTACAAAAGGATGGGACTTACACTCTACCAAGAGGCCCAAAGAGGTTTTTAAGTGATTGATGAGGGTTGAATTAATCAAAACCTTAATTTTGTTTAAAAAGGAATTAATTTTGTTTAAAAATTAATAAAAATTATTGAAAACATGTGAAAAAATGAGTGGTGATCTTGGATCAATGCTTCAAAAATCATGTTTATATCCACAAAATGATTGGAAACCAATTAAATTTGGGAAATCAAGAAGGAAAAAATATTTCAAATGTTAAAAAACAAATAAACATTAATTCTTTGCAAAAATATCAAATATATGAAATAAATAACATTTTTGTTAATTATTAAAAAAAGAATCAACTCAAAATCAATAAATTCAGAGAGAAATTAATTTTTGAATCAATTAAATAAAATCACAAAATTCAAATATTCAAATATTCAAAAATGGCGCCAAGAACAACCAAGAACACGCGCGTGTTCTGAGTTTTGCCCAGATTTTCATTTTCTCATCAATCTCACTGAATACTTGATGAAATCACACAATCCACATATCAATCTGCTCGTTTTCAACTCACGATCATGTCTATGGTCTTTAATTTCATTTATTTTAAGCATGGAATAAGAAATCAAGACAAAACTTCAAAAACCCTAAAATTTGCATGAAGGCTGAGAATTTTGATACACGATTCAAACAAAGCAATTAATTGAGGGGAAACATTCTATGCATGATTATGAACATTTGGCAAAAGTATTGTGCGAGGAAATATGTATAGATTAAGAGATGACCAAGTTTAGGCTTACTTGAAGGTTGTGGCAGTAAGAGCAATGTGATTTTTGAGTTGGAGGTGTTACAGACGAGTTGTGATGATCTGAATAGCTTCCCTACACCATATGGAGTGTGTTTGAATGCTTGGACTTGATTGGAAATGGCTGGATCACTTCATGGCATTCCAACTGCAACTTGGTTAAAACCTTGAGTAATTGGCTGGTGATTCTGAGAAATCAGTGTTACAGTTGTTGTTTAAGTGTTTGATCAGCTCAGGTATGATGTTATGAGGTGTGTGTGTGATTGGTTTGGTTGGAATTGCTCTCAAACTGAAAACCCGATAGTGACTTGCTTTAGAAGGAAATTTTGTTAGTGAGAAGGAGATTTTGAGGAAAGCATCTGTTTGATGGCTTTGATGTACTTAAACTGAGCACAAATGAGCTCTATTTATAGTAGAGCAAGTTTGTTTTGCAAGCAATAGTGAATGGCAACTGCAGCAGAGGTTTGGCCAATTGTAGCATTTTGGAATCTTAAGTCTCCTCTAGCCATTGACTAGAGGTTAGAGCATAGGCCTATGTGTCTTTGATTCAGAGCTTATCCTTGACTCATTCAGTTAGAAATGACTCGGTTCATGCCACCTTGGTGCATCCTTTGAATGCCCCAAAACAAAATTGGAGTCTTGTCCCCTCTTTAGGCATTTTTAGGATTGGCATACTATTTTTAGTTCCAAAGACTTGGGAGGCTTATGGATCAGTGTTTGTCCCTCCTTGGTCTCCCCCTGAGGTGTTAAGATGGATAAACTTGTTTGTCATTTGCACAATTTGATCAAATCGAGCAAAATGCACAAATCTGCCTTGTTATGACAGTTGCATCAAGGCATATTGCCACTATCATAACTCTTAGCTCAAATGGAATTTGATGGAGTTCTTGGCCATTTTCGAAAGCTCTCATATGATACAACATATGTGTGGTCATAGTTTATTTTGATACTTTTTGGATCCAAGTGAAAAATGCCCTTACATTTTGGAAAAAGTGAAACAGATTCTGACTTAGTGAAAATTTCACTAAGTGTTGGAAAAAGTGGCATTTTCATGTTTTTGTCATTTTGGTCACTCCATAACTTAAAATCCTTGAGGAATTAGAATGAGGTGTAGTTGACACTTTTAAAGTATGCCATGAGAGCTACAAATCCATCTTTGGATCAACCAAAATGGTTGCTTGGATCACAAGTTATGATCCTAGGAAGTTAGTACCCTAGCCACTTTGTCCCATAACTTAGAAAATTTCCAAGTTTTTTTTTATGGTTACCCCTTTTACAAGTTATCCCACTTTATTTGATTTTTCTTGATGAATGTTGATTCAAATCACACATTAACATAATTTTAGGGTTAGGGAACCATAATTGACCAAAAAATCAAAAAGTCAAACTTTGACTTTTGGGCACAGTTGACTTTTTATCAGATGAACTCCAAACTGTGCGATCCTCTATGTTCAAGTCCTTGACCTAAATCAAACTTGATGGATTGATTTCATAGGTGTTATAGAGTGTATTGAAACATGTCCCAAGGTTTGGGAGCATGTCTTGGTCAAAAGTCAAAGGTACAGTTGACTTTTCCTCAAAAACCCTAACTGTGGTTCAGATGAAATTGAAACTTGTAGATCAAGCTTCTTGGATCAATCCATTGTTGCAAATGGATCAATGTAGTGTGTTAGAGACCCTCAAACCGTGTCTCGAGGTCTTGGCTCATGATTTGTCCCAAAATTCAACTTAGGGGTGAATTAGGTCAAGAAACCATAATTCCTGATTTTTAGTGAATGCATCCCCTGAGGCTAAATTAACTTGATGATTGGGTTCATGAGGTCCCATGGGGTAATTCAAGTTGTGTTTTGAAGCATTGGCTCATGCCCAGATGAAAATTTCCATCTGGAGGCCCTGGTCAACCAAAACCCTAATTTGGTGACACTGGCGATCTTGAGGCTTGATCCACTTGGAAGGTTGCAGGCTTGTGCTTAATCCTTGACGTGGGAGTCCTATTGATTCTTTGTGGATGTTTGAGAGGTTAGACAAGTTGAAGATCATGTAATTCCTTGATTGATCCTTTGTCTAAGGGCTCATAGAGGGCTTGAAACCCTAATTATTGTTTGTGGTGAATGCTCACCCATCTTGTGGGAGACTGATGAGGTATGATGGTTCATCCATATTGTGATGATGATTTGCACAATGATGGGAAATCTTAGTGGTCAAAATTTGGGGTATGATGGAGTGTAAGTCCCATCCCTTTGTAAATAAACCCTTTTGGGCCTCAGTCATTGTATAAGTCCCGATACGATTTCAAAAATCTCGGCTCGATCACCATTTTCAAACAAAATAATTTGGGCCTACCCTAGTATTGAAAGTCCCATTTTTTTTCTTTTTCAAACACTTTGGGCCTCTAATAGAGTGTAAGACCCAACCCCCTTATACATAAATTAATTTGGGCCTTAGTCATTGTATAAGACCCGATACAATTCTTTGGGCCTCTCCTTAAGTGTAAGCCCCAATCTTTTCAAAACAACTTTCCCTTTTGATTTAGGTTCAAATTCATAGTTGTTATCAAAACTTTCTTTAATTTCTTAAACAACTAACCATACAGCTGTTACAATGGAAGCTTGCTCACCTGTAAGTTTTAAACAACTTTCATTTACATACTTGCACACACACACACACACACACACACACACACACACACACACACACACACTCACACACACACACACACACACACACACACACACACACACATATATATATATATATATTTGTTTGTGCTGGAAGCTTGCTCACCTGTAAGTCCTCCTACCCTCTTTTACATACTTGTATATATTTCACCTGTATATATATGCTTGTATATATCTGCTTAAAGTTTTCCCCGGCAATTAGGTCTAGGATTAGATAAAGCCAGTGGTCACTCTTTTAACACAGTCAAAATTAGTTCCCCATAGGAATTCCAGATACATTCTTGCCTCCTCTTGGGCTTATACACTATGGAACAAAGAGAAAGGCATTATTCCCGGTGAAACTTTTCTCAGACTGACTATTAGAAAATTGTCAAAGAAATTCATTCCCCCAGAGAGGATTAATTCCTGGTGAAACCTCTCTTGAATTTCTTCAAACCCTAGAGCTGTTCACTAAAGAAAGGATTATTCCCGGTGAAACGTTTCTTGAATTATTCTTAGGTTTGGACCCACAGGCTTCCTAAAAGCATCCCCAGCCTCCTCTTGGGCTTTGTACAAGACCCTCAGGCTTCTTAGAAGTTCTCATGCCTCCTCTTGGGCTTAGTACAAGGACCCGAGACCTATTAAAGGTATAGGGCATAACTTATTCATCCTTTGTTAGAGCAGTCTTTCCAAAGAGTCAAAACCTCAGACTTATTTAGGGTTGATTCTCATAACTTAAAACACCAGCCCCCTCTGGGGCATCATACAAAGCTAAAACCTTTCATACCAGTAGACTTGGACAGTCTAATCTCCTTTTGGATCTTAAGGAATCTTCAAGCTCCCTACAAACACAGGAGAAACCCTGGTCATTTAATCAATCTCCAGCAGAGTTAAAACCCCATAGGTTCTAAAACTCAATCTTTTATCCTAACTTCCCTAGCTAAGGGCCATCTTATCATCAATACAACACTAGCTTATCAGAACCTCAAGGCATCTGATACCTCAACTCTTCTGTAATCCTCAGCAAGAGTTGATTCCCCACTTTGGACCTGCCTCTAGATCTCAATAATCCTCAGTAGAAGATAGCCTCATCTTAGGCTTTGTATAAGTAATTCCTCAATCATCCTTCTCTTAGGCTTTGTATAATGATTCTTTCTTCTTCCTCATCACCTTTCAGCACTCTATTGTTGAGTCAATCGTGCAAACAAAAACACTCTCTTGTTGAGTCAACCTTTTTTAGCCTCAATCTTGGGCTTTGTACAAGACAAACAAAACACTCTCTCATTGAGTCAATCTTCATTCTTAAAACACTCTCTTATTGAGTCAACCTTTTTCAGCCTCCTCTTAGGCTTTGTATAATGATTTTGCTCAGTAGAGTTAGCCTCAAAAACACTCTTTTGTTGAGTCAGTTCTTTTCAGTCTCAATCTTGGGCTTTGTACAAGACAGATAAAAAACACTCTCTTGTCGAGTCAGTTCTTTTAGCCTCAATCTTGGGCTTTGTACAAGACACCTGAAATATCCTCAGCTGAGTCAATCATCTCCCTTTAGCCTCAATCTTGAGCTTTGTACAAGACATATATAAACTTTCTCCAACAAAGTAAAAAAATTCTAAACCTTCTCTTAAGCTCTGTATAAATATCTCCCCAGCAGAATCAATTCCTCCCAGCCTTCTTTTAGCCTTTGGGAATTAATCTCCTTAATCATAGTCAATCTCCTTTTAGCCTCAATCTTGGGCTTTGTACAAGACAGATAAAAACCTTCCCCAAAAGTCAATGTCCAGCCTCCTCTTAGGCTTTATATAATGATATTCCCCAAAAGAGCCAGTCTATTTCCAGCCTCAATTTTGGGATTTGTACAAGACAGATATACAACTCCCTTATAGAGTCAACCGTTTAGCTTCAACCTTGGGCTTTGATCAAGGCACATACAAAAACCAAAATCCCCTCAGAGAAAATCAAAAACCTCTCTGAAGGAGGACATTTCTCAGTACATTACACATCAAAACAGAAAATCAAAACAAACCTTAATCCCAGATAATTGTTGTAAGTGGCACACTTGTTGATTCAAATATCCAAGTTGTGGTCCATCTCTTATCCTGGTAAATCTCTTTCATCTAATTGCTGTAAGCGGCAAGCCTCTGGATTACAAACATCCACGCCACTTTCCCTCTCTTAGCATGAAAGATTCCTAAGGAAAAATGGCATTACTCTATACTGAGTTAAAAGTTTTCTCCTTCAGGATAACGCCCCAATAAAGGAAATTATGGCATAACTGGATTCTCATATCCCAGTTAAAGTAATTCCCCTTTATAATCAGTCACCCAACAGTTGTGATAAACAAACGAGATGTCTCCCTTTAGAGATGACAAATTTTCTCTCAGTCAAACCTTTAACTTCAATTTTGGGCTTTGAACAAGACACCAAATATCTCTTTTCCTCCCATAGAATAGGAGGGAACTACGATTGCTATGATTTCCCTGTTTTCTTTAACGCGAATACGTAGGCATAAGATTGCGAAATCTTAGCGAGCACACCACTCCAAAACTTTAGGTCCAGTACCTTCACACACCAATCCAAAACTTTAGGTCCAGTACCTTCACACATTAATAAAAAACCTTAGGTCCAGTACCTTACCAAAAACATCGGAAAGCTCAAAATCAACAAAACTCTCTCTCAAAACCTCCCAAAGGAGAAACTTTCCCAATCAACAGACAAACACCAGTAAATAGAAAATAGTATAATTGCTAACGTTCTGTGGATAACCACGTATAAGATGGGTAATTGATGACTCCCAATTGTATAACCTGACCCGGACCCCCCAATATCTTAAGCATTTGTTCAGTTAAACATTTGTGTGCAAGGTTAGTTTGAGATAGCTTCCCTTTCCTTTCTAGCTTCATAGGATAAATAAGAAATTAGAAAGTAGCACCCAACTCCTACCATTGCGGTGAGGAAAAACCAAATGGCGATAAGGTGATCACCTCACTGACAAAAATCGCACGCTACAGTAAAATGGCGACTCTGCTGGGGATCCAAACTAGGATAAGAATTCCTAAGAGGTCTAGGTTGTTAGCAATCATACTATATATATATATATATATATATATATATATATATATATATATATATTTACTGCTTTTCCTACTTGATATCCGTGTTTATTTTTCTGTCAATGGGAATGCGATTGATACGCATCTGGAAAGTTTGAGAGAAACTAAGATAAGGGGTGGCATAGACGGGTGGACTTATAGGGAGTGAATCCCGAATAAGCGATCCTGGTAGACCACCAAATCAGGCGAGGGCCCGTGGGATTCTGCCTGCTGAACAACCGATTGTTGTGAAAGCAGAGTTTTCCTAGTGCGGCACCTGTGAACCTGAGGATTTAGTAGGCATTAACCATATGACCACTTGGTAGTGCGGTGACTATCGGAAATAGTTGATACGCGACACTACACTCAAATGAGATTACCCTAGGATGCTACAGCTCGCTCGGGTGAATCAGCTTGCTGTTGATATCCCTAGGGGGTCAATGACTTTGGGAACCTTAGGATCCATTCTACAGGTACGAAAATTGACCAGAATACAACCTTTAGGGACGGGTAGAGCCATGACTCCATGCTCGTGACGTTGAACCCTTGAACCCATGTTTTTTCAATGTTTTTGTGTGCTGCATTCATCTAAAAAACTCTTAAACAAAGAAAAAATCTCTTCTTTTTCCTCTATTCTTTTTCAATTTAAACTAAAACAATAATTGCAAATATCAGAGAAAGATTGCGTTATGGATTTCGGTAGAAGAAAAACGCATAAGTACACCTTCAAGGCTCCAAAACTAGAGAATTTAAGGGGGTTGGCAAGGATGATAACCAACCCTGATGCTTTCAGAGCTAAGCACGGAGGGTTGTTGTCTCTGTTTAGGGTCCATGTAGTTGAAGGAATCCTGTCTACGTTAATTCAGTTCTACAATCCGATTTATCACTGCTTCACATTCCCTGATTACCAACTGGCACCAACATTAGAAGAGTAATCTCATCTGACTGATCTACCTATCACTGATCAAACTCCTTTTTCTGGACTGGAAGAAATTCCAAAGGGTCAGGTCATCGCAAGAGCCATTTGTTTGGACGAGTCAGAAGTTAGGACTCACATGACCACCAAGGGAGGAATCCAAGGTTTACCAACCAATTTTTTGGTAGAGAAAGCCATGTACTTTTCTAGTATAGGAAATGTAACTGCTTTCGAAGATATCTTTGTCTTACTCACATAGGGGTTATTCCTTTTTCCCAACATTGACAACTTTGTTGATACCAACGCTGTTAAGATATTTCTGATTGGGAACCCCGTACCGACTCTGCTCGCAGATGCTTATCATTCTGTACACTTAAGGAATTTGTACAGCTGAGGAATGATCACATGTTGTGTACCCTTGCTTTACAAATGGTTCATTTCCCATTTACCCAAGTCTGTTGCTTTCTTTGGATCACAAGAGTACTCTACGTTGGTCGCAAAGGATCATGTCTCTTACCAACTCTGACATAGATTGGTATGATAGGATTTATTAGGGAATAGAGATCGTCGACAGTTGTGGAAATTTCCCTAACGTACCCCTCATTGGAACTAAAGGAGGAATCAACTATCATCCAATTTTAGTTCGCCGTCAACTCGGATACCCGATGAGGAATATCCCACATAATGTTCATCTGGAAGGTCTTTTCTTCAAGGAATGGGAAAATGACAGCGCACTAAAGAAGGAAATAGTGCATGTCTGGCAACATGTTCACAAGAAAAGAAGAGAGTCTCTAGGAAGGCCAAACTATACCTCCATGGAACCTTATCTCCACTGGGTACAAACTAGAGCCCTCAAGCTGAGAATTCCTTACCCTCACCAAGAAGTTTTTCCATTAAAGGAATCCGTCCTTTATTTCATGTCTGACACGGAAAAACTCCTGGTAGCTCTCAACAAATTTTAACGTGAAAAGAGCTCTTGGAAAAACAAGTACTGAATCCTCAACGTGGAGGGTACCAAGATTCAGGAACTGTTAAAGGAAAAGGATGCTCTGATTAAGATACTAGAGCAACATGTTGTGGAGAATCAAGAAGACCGAAGAAATTTGCTCGCTCTTTTCACTTGGCAAAGGACTGACAACCCGATAACGGCTAAAGAGCCCCGGTCAAAGAAAAGGAAAATACCAGAACCAACATCTGAGCTCTCTTCAGAGAGGACTCAGGATCCATAAGCTTAGACTTTTCCTTTTACAGTACTTTGTAAAATACTGTACTTTTGCATTTCCGCAATCTTTCGAATTCAATAAAACAGGGTCTCCACCCTTTACTGTATGATATTTGTAATCTATTTGTTGAAGTTTTTTTTTATTAAAACAAAAAAATATATATAACTTTGCATATCATTCATCATTCTCACATAACGCGTTCTTCTTATCTTCGAGTCTCACGTATGCGTCGCGATTCTAGAGTCAAACTGTCTCACTCATACAATACTCGGGTCAATCAACAAAAGAAAATGGACAATCTCGAGGAAGAGAATAGAGAGCTGAGATAAGAAGTCGACGCTCTAAAGGAAAGTTTGGAAAAACTTCACAATGACATGCAAACCCTGGCAGTGAGCTCAGAGGAAACAACAAAGGATTGTGATCTCAGAGATCACGTCTACACCTGTAGTGGAAACATATGATCCTCGGTACAACATACCTAAAGGTCACCCCTGGGGCATGCCTATCAACTTTGTCCTTGAAGGATACATTTCGTCGGTCACTAAGACCCAGAAACTGCGGCAGAAACCGCTGGGCCTGAAGGTTACAAACTTTGGGAAAGCAAAGACGCAAGTGTTATGACAACAACTCCTGAAGGTTACAAACTTCGGGGCATGGAAGCACCGAGGGTCACCGCCGTAATGACTATACCGTTACCAGTGGTACACAATGTCCCGGAAGGACAGATTCCACAAGTAATTTCTGGTAGAAACAAAGATATGTAAGAAAGAATAAATGAGTTCCAGGAGCAATTCCTGGAGATGCAGAAGGAACTGCATGCCTTTCACGGTCAGGATTTATTCGGAAAGGACGCCGCAGACCTCTGTTTGGTCCCTAATGTAAAGATCCCGCATAAATTCAAGGTGCCTGACTTTGAAAAATACAAGGGCAACTCTTGCCCTCAAAGTCATTTGGTGATGTACGCTCGAAAGATGTCAACTCAGACAGAGAATCTACAGCTACTGATCCATTACTTCCAAGACATTTTAACTGGTGCCACACTCAAATGGTACATGGGTTTAAATTGCACCAAGATCAGTACTTTTAGAGATCTCAGAGTTGCCTTCATTCAGCAGTATAAATATAATTTGGACATGGCACCAGATAGGGATCAACTCAGAGCGATTTCGCAGAAGGACAAAGAAACTTTCAAAGAATATGACCAGAGGTGGCAAGAAATTGCCGCTCATATTTGTCCCCCTCTTGAGGAAAAAGAGATGACAAAGATCTTTTTGAAAACCTTAAGTTCATTTTACTACGACCGAATGGTTGCAAGTGCGCCCAGTGACTTCACTGAAATGGTGAACATGGGAGTATGCCTTGAAGAAGCAGTCCGAGAAGGATGATTGGTCAAAGATGCAGAGCCATCAAGCAGTACCAAAAGATACGGTAGTGCTTTCCCAAAGAAAAAAGGGCAAGATATTGGTAATATCTCTCTCGGAAAGCAAAGGCGAAGGTATCAACCAGTAGCAGCGGTAACTCCCTCTATCAACCCTGCGTCGGCTCCAACGTATCAACCTCAGGTTGCTCAGAGCCAACCAAATCAATGACAATATCAACAAAGGATACAACAGCCTCTTCAGCAGGCTCGTCCTCAGTACTACATTAACAATCGTACGACACGACCACCAGGGTTTAAACCTATACCGATGTTGTACGTAGAACTATTTCCACTTCTACTGGCCAAGGGGCACGTCCAAACCAGGTCTCCTCTTACATTACCGGAAAATCCACCTTTTTGGTTCAAAATGGATCAAACTTGCCCTTACTATCAAGGAGGACTGGGGCATAAAATTGAGAATTGTATCGGTTTTAAGTCTGATGTGCAGAAGCTAGTCAGGAACGGGGTCTTATCTTTCAAAGATACTAATCCAAATGTTCAGATGAACCCATTGCCACAACATGAAAAAACAATAGTAAATTTGATAGAGGAAGAGGCTAGCCGCGGTTATCAAATTCAGAATGTACTCCTATTAGGAACCAATCTGGTCAGGATGCATTGTAGACATAGCGGGTACGGTCATGTACCACCTCACAATTATCACCAGTGTGATATCTACTCAAAGAATAACCAGGGGTGTCCCGTAGTACAATCAACTCTACAAGAATAAATGGATCTCGGATGGATCCAAGATCACCGAATCCAGGAAGTCAACATGGCCCATGCGTATCCCAATATTGTTCAGAACCACGACATCCATGCGATGAACATCAATTTAGTGGCAATGCACACAAGGCAAAGTCAATGTCATGATCTGCCATGGCACGATTACAACACTTGTCCGATATGATCAATAAGCAATCAGGGATGCTCTTTTGTACAAGAGGCCCTCCAACGTTTGATGGATCTCGGATGGATCCAAGACTACCGTGAGAGAAATAACCATCAAGTCAATATGGTTCAGATCTTTGACACAGGCTTGATGAATACCAGTCTAGTAGAATTACATGCTAAGCAAGCTAGGCTCGACTTTCTAGCTTCACATGATTATCTGGACTGTGAACAATGCCATAAAGACGACCAAGGGTGTGCACTTGTCCAAAGAACACTTCAAAACTTGTTGGACCACTGGTGGCTTCCGATCTACTTGGATGAACCTACACAACAGATTAGTATGACCGACGAGAATCCTGGTAGACATCAAAGTCAGGATGTCCGCTCGATGGAAATAGATTTAGTAAAGATGCACTGCATACAAAGCGGGTGTGGTCGGGTGCCGCTCCACAACTACGAGCGCTATAGAGTTTTTTTAGAGAACAACCAAGGATGCTACCTCGTACGAGCAGATCTTCAAAATCAGTTGGATCATAAAGAGATTCGACTGTGTTCAAGTTCTTAGTCGATCAACGTGATACCAGACTATTTCCTTGATTAAAGCAAAGACGTTTTCATAATCTCTGATCATGGGAGGACCAAAAACATTTGTAAAAATAATCCCTCTACTCGATGAATAAAAAATTCCTCTGGACAGTAGAAAAGTTTTCAACTATGAAATGATTGAAATAGCCTATGACGGTCAGAAAAATCAGAAAGCTCCCGTGGTTATCTACTTGCCAAGTCCGACACCGTACGAATCAAAAAAGGCTATCCCTTACAAGTACGGTGCAATAACCATCGAAAATGGAAAGGAAACTCCATTACCCTCCGTCGTAAATATCAGTGACATCAGCCGAGTAACGCGGAGCCGCCAAATCTTCAACAGAGGAGGCGGAGAACCCGCCAAAGAAAAGGATCCTCAAACAGAAGTTTCTAATTAACAAATCGGGCAATCCAGTAATCCCGAACTTACAAAGAACAACGATGAAGCTCATCCAGAGAAGTGAGTACAACATTGTGGACCAACTGTTGCAAAATCCATCTAAAATCTCTATGCTATCTCTCTTGCTTAGTTCCGAAGCTCACATCGAAGCTCTGTAGAAAGTCTTAGACCAAGCTTTCGTAGAACAAGATGTGTCGGTAAAATAGTTTAACAGCATCATTTCCAACATCACTTCCTACAACAATTTAGGATTCAGTGATGAAGAACTGCCGGAAGAAGGAAAAAATCACAACATGGCACTTGACATTACAGTCAACTGCCAAGACGATGCTCTAGCCAGCGTACTGGTAGATACAGGATCAGCTTTGAATGTTATGCCAAAATCTACTCTGATACGACTATCATTTCAAGGATCTCTGATGAGAGGCAGTGAGGTCATCGTCAAAGCCTTTGATGGATCCAGAAAAATAGTTATCGACGAAGTTGATCTTCCCATAACCATAGGTCCTCACACTTTCCAAGTCACTTTCCAGGTCATGGAAATCCGGGCAGCCTACAGCTGTTTATTAGGAAGACCTTGGATACACGAGGTTGGGGCAGTCACTTCGACACTTCACCAGAAGCTGAAGTTCGTCAAGAATGACAAGCTAGTCACAGTCTGTGGAGAACAAGCCTTAATCGTGAGCAACTTATCATCATTATCCTGTGTAGAACCCGAGGAGGTCGTTGGAACTAGTTTCAAGCACTGTCAATGAGCAATGAGAATCAATCAGAAAGAGGGACATCGATTTCCTCATAAAAAGATGCTCTCAAAGCAATCGAGAGTAACGACACAAAAGGATGGGGACAGCTCATAAATCCTACGGATAACAAGACAAAGAAAGGTCTTGGTTTCTCTTCAACCTGTACCCAGACTACTAAAGATTAAAGTTTTCATCCCATTTAGGACTTCTTCCACAGTGGAGGCTTCCTCCACCCAGTGTCTCAAGAAGCACACACCATCAACGAGGGTAACACCTCCGATACAGATGAGGAATAGAAATCTTATCTCAATGACAACAATTATATGTCTCAGGAAGAAACACACACACGCCATTCTGTTTTCCCACGCAGGGCCCGAGATATATACCAAGATCAGACGTCAAGATGATGTACGGAGATTGTGATCCTGAGGGATGCCATGCTCCGCCTAACTCATTAGAAGATGATCCGATGAAAGACAACTTTGACTATAACTATTATGACCCACTGGATGACTTGCCTATCTGGCAGCCATACCCAGAAGACTCAGGGAAAAAGAGTCAACCCAACGACGCTTATCAGCTGAGCATCTTCGAAAAGAATACATGCGTCCCCACCAAATCATGGGATCACTACTCAGGACATTCCAAAGATATCTAACACAACAATGAATCTGCAAAGATTGCAGGATAAGAGTTCATGAACTATGCTTTTCCTGAGGTCAACGTCATTGAAAAAATGACTCCTCTAATCCCACAGAAGTGTGGGACACCTTTGGACAGCCGAGTGGCAAGTATGACTTCTTGGTCAAGTACACCGCTCCTGAAAGCTCTCGCATCAAATACGAGGACATCCAGCCAACTGGATGGGGAGATCCTCTCAAGAGTGAAATCACTAAGGAAAATACAGTTGAAGAATTCTCTTATGACAACTCTGCATGGGAAGAAGACTCCAACGATCCTGCTCCGCCAGAAATCACCGTCATTTTTTAGGATAACCCAAGAAAGAAGGTACCAAACTTTGTGATTCACCGAGGAGTTCGTCACCAATGGGTCGCTGTCGATGACCCGAAAGTCATCCATAAGTATAAGTAATTGCCATCTTTGTTTTGACCTTTCACCCTGTCCAGGTGAAACAGATGTTTTTATAGGGCTCACCTTTCTGTAAATATCCCTCTTCGCTTAGCCTAAAAGCGACAAAGTTTTGTTTTATAAGGCTGTAGTTTCAGGAATCGACAAAATCATAAATAAATAAATAACGTCATTCTGTAATTTCCGCAGTTATTGCTATTTTCACTTTTTGCTTTTTAGAAAATGGTAATCCTAAAACAACTCAAAATAAAAAAAACAAGCATTTTTCAGAAAATACACTGCACACACTCTTGCATTCTCTCCGTCTCTTCTAAAAAACGAATCATCACGTCATGCAGATTGCTTGTTTTAAACCTCGTTGAAACATACAATCTAATGCCTTCTCCCAACTTTGAATTCCCAGTATTTGAAGCTGAAGAAGAAGAGGACGCAGAAATTCCAGAAGAGATCTCACGACTACTCAGGCAAGAGGAAAGTACTATTGAGCCTTACAAAGAGCTGTTGGAAACGGTCAATTTGGGTTCAGAAGAAGAAAATAAAGAAGTCAAGATTGGGGCACTGCTCAGTCCGATCTCAAAGAAAGCTTGATAAAACTTCTCAAAGAGTTTCCCGATGTATTTGCTTGGTCCTATTAGGACATGCCAGGGTTGGATACCAGTATCGTGGAACATCATCTACCGCTTGAATCCCACTTGCCATCTACTATTTAAGCAAAAAATTTACCGACTGTGAAACTCGGTACACTACGCTCTAGAAAACTTTATGTGCTCTGGCTTGGGCAGCCAAAGGTCTTCGCCAGTACATGATTCATCATACTACTTGGTTAATCTCAGAAATGGATCCGATCAAGTACGTCTTTAAAAATCCTGCTCTCACGGGAAGGATTACCCATTGGCAGATGTTGTTATCAAAATACGACATTGAGTACCATGCCCAGAAAGCCGTCAAAGAAAGCATTTTAGCCGATCATTTAGCTCATCAACCGATTAACGATCAAGAATCAGTCGGATTTGACTTCCCAAATGAAGATGTCATGTACTTGAAAATGAAAGATTACGATGAACCGTCACCCAGTGAAGGGCCAGAACCAGGTTCCCAATGGGGACTAATTTTTGACGGGGCTGTCAATATCTACGGAAACGGAATTGGGGCAATCATCATAACACCTCAGGGTACCCATATTCCTTTCACCGCCCGACTGACATTCAAGTGTACAAACAACGAGGCTGAATATGAAGCTTGTATTATGGGTCTCAAAGAAGCAATTGACTTAAGGATCAAGAACTTGGATGTGTACGGGGACTCAGCCTTGGTTATCAATCAGATCAAAGGAGATTAGAATACATACCAATCAGGACTGATTCCTTACAAAGACTACGCGAGAAGGTTGTTACCATTCTTCAACAGAATCGAGTTTCATCATATCCCTCGTGAATAAAATCACATGTCTGATGCACTAGTCACTCTCTCCTTCATGATTAGTGTAGGTTAATGGAATGACGTACCTAAGATTGACATAATGCGCCTAGAACGACCCGCTTACATTTTCACAATCGAAGCAGTCATATATGACAGACCTTGGTATCATGATATCAAATGCCTCTTTCAGAAACAAGAGTACCCACCTGGGGCATCAAGAAAAGACGGGAAAACCATTAGAAGGATGGCAAGAAACTTTTTCCTGAGCGGTGATACACTCTATAAGAGAAACTTTGACGTGGTATTGCTCTGATGCATAGACAGACCAGAAGCAAACATGCTGATGAAAGAAATTCACGAAGGATCCTTTGGCACTCATGCCAATGGACACATAATGGCGAGAAAAATTCTAAGAGAAGGATACTATTGGTTGACCATGGAATCCGATTGTTACAAGTACATGAGGAGATTTCACAAGTATCAGATATACTCAGACAAAATCCAGGTACCGCCAACACATCTCAAAGTTCTCTCTTCCCCATGGCCTTTTTCTATATGGGGAATTGACATGATTGGCATGATTAAACCCAAAGCTTCAAAAGGACATTGGTTCATCTTTGTAGCCATTGACTACTTCACCAAGTGGGTCGAAGCAGCGTCATACACCAATGTAACCCGACAAGTGGTGGTCCGATTTATCAAGAACAATCTCATCTGCCGTTATGGTGTTCCAAGCCAGATCATTACTGATAATGGATCTAACTTGAACAAAAATATGGTGAAAGAGTTGTGTGCTGAGTTCAAGATTGAACACCGTAACTCATCTCCCTACCGGCCTAAGATGAACGGAACAGTAGAAGCGGCTAACAAGAACATCAAGAAGATTGTTCAAAAGATGGTTGTAACCTACAAAGACTGGCACAGAAATGCTACCCTTTGCTCTACATGGTTATCACACATTTGTCTCTACTTTAACAGGGGTAACCCCTTTCTCTCTAGTATATGGTATGGAGGCAGTGCTTCCCTTAGAAGTAGAGATCTCATTGATCCGAGTATTGATGGAAGCTAAGCTAACAGAAGCCGAATGGTGTCAAAGTCGACACGACGAATTGAACCTAATCAAAGAAAAGAGAATGACGGCTCTATTCCATGGTCAGTTGTATCAGTAAAGAATGAAGAAAGTGTTTGACAAAAAGGTCTGACCCCGTGTCTTCTGAAAAGGGGACCTTGTGCTCAAGAAGATACAATCATTTCTCACTAATTCCCGGGGCAAATGGACTCCGAATTATGACGGCCCCTATGTGGTCAAGAAAGCCTTCTCAGGAGGCGCCTTGAGACTGGCAACCATGGATGGAGAGGAATTTGCCTACCCCACGAATGTTAATGTAGTCAAGAAATACTTTGCCTAAATAAAAAAACGTCTCGGTGGATTGAAAACCCGAAAGGGCGGTCCAGGCAAAAATTAGAGACACAAGCAAAAATCATCCTGATGGATTAGAAATCTCAAAGTACAATCCAGGCAAAAGTTAGGGATTAATGGCAAGTAACTATGTCTGACAAGGTTAAATCCCCAACGGTAATATCATCTGTCAAAAGACTCCAGTCAGGGTCATCTTAGACAGAAGCTCAGGATGTCCATAATTCAAAGTTGGTAGAAGGATAATGGTCGTTATGTTTCGATGTAGACCCTTTCCCTTAAATTACCATTTTCTAAACTTTGTAAATACTCTATGGGATCACGTGTTTGGCTGATTTCCATCCTATCAATAAAATCTGAGCCGTAGTGCTTTTGTTTGCAATTCTCATTTGTTTTAGCTTTACAGAATGACATTTTTAACATGATCAACGATTCTTGAAATAAAACAAAAATGAATTTACTTGTCAAAATTTTTTTCTGCTTACAAAATAAAGATGGCAATTCCTTTTGACTTTGAACATCAAAAAGAACATCGATAGTTTCTCTGAAGGTGATTGAACCTCAGAATGCAGAATCAAAGTACTCCTTCTAAATCAGTACGCCTGAATAAAGGATCAACTGTGTCAGATGCAAAAGTCCCATCTGATATCCCTGGCAGAGTTTGTATCTCTTAAGACCGATTGAATAATTCTTTCTCCCCACGGGGACCGCCTCTCCCAAACAGGGCAAGATTGCTATTTAAAACCAATGATACTTGTTATCCCCCGCAGTAGCCGAGTATCCAGTTGGGTTCATCTATTAGTCTGTATGTCGCATCAGTTTTGTCAGCATACACATACATACATCATGCATAATTGATTCACATTTATAATCATATCGTATTAATGTCACTCTAGTCATACTCATTCCCCAAGTGATAAAGTCCTATTGTCAATCAAGTTATCAGTTGTCCTTTCCATGTCGGATAAAACAAAATCATGGTTTAAGTTCTTTCCTCATCAGGAAATGTATCTTCTAAAACAATCTCTCTCCCCAGTTTATTTCTGAATTGGAGACGGTCCTCGACCACTTTGATAAATGGAACCTCTAAAAGGAAAGAAGACATTCGACAAACGTCACTCTTCACCATCGTAGATGATATTTTCTCTTTCCCGGATTAAGGAAAATCCCCAGAGAAATCCTCTCAACCAAAGACTCTCAGCAGTACATCGGTTTTTCTCCTAAGAAATTCGATGTTAACGAAGTCATCAGCACCTCAAAATTGGATCACATAACATGGCATTTCTCCGAAGAGATCTCGAAGAAAAGTATGATGTAATATACCCCAAGCAGAAAAGCAGTCTATCAAGAGACTTATTTTCCCCAGTAGAGTCAACAAATGGCGTCTCCAACAGAGAAGTTTGAACACCTCTATAGTTCAGACAAATGGGTTTCCCCAGCGAGTCTGATGATAAAACTTTTTCCACAAATGGCATCTCCCCAGTAGTAAAACTCGGCGATAAGTTTGACGAAAACCGCTACAAATAGCATCCCTTGTCAAGGAAGGAACTTGACAAGAAGAAACTGAGACCAGTTCCTTTGCTGAAGACCAGGATCGAGGGAAAGTTTATTTCAGAAACTGAGACCAGTTCCTTGGCTGAAGACTAGGATCAAGGGGAAATTTATATCAGAAACTGAGACCAGTTCCTTGGCTGAAAACCAGGATCGAGGGAAAGTTTATTTCAAACACTGAGACCAGTTCCATGGCTGAAGACCAGGATCGAGGGGAAGTTTCACTTTTTTTTAAGCATCATTGCTTAGAAAAAGAAGATGGATGAGCAAGCTGCCATTGATAACCACTATCAAAATTTTGGGTATTCCGATATTTAATCCTCTTGCATCCTGAATGTCCGAATATCTTCGCCATTCATACCTTCGGATCCAAGAAGATTAAATAGGGGCATTTGTCATACCCCAAATTTTGACCACCAATATTTCCCATAATTGTGAAGATAATTACCACAATATGGATGTACCATCATGCCTCATCAATCTCCCAAAGATAGTTGAGCATCCACCACAATCAAGAATTAGGGTTTTGAGCCCTCCTAGAACATTTAGACAAAAGATCAATCAAGAAATGACATGATCTTCAACTTGTCTAACCTATTAAAAAAATCCACAAAGGATCAAGAGGACCCTCACATAAAAAATCAAGCACAAAAGTTGCCACATTACAAGTGGTTTGAGCCTCGAAACACCCGATGTCGCCAAATTAGGGTTTTGGACGACTGGGAACTCCAGAGTGAGATTTTCACAAGAGGATGAGCCAAAAATTCAACATGTGACTCAACATGCTGAAAATAACCCTAAGAATCCATTTGCAAAGCTAAATTACCCTCAGAGGATGCATTCCCCAAAAGTCAGGAATTAGGGTTTTTACGCGCCGAACCGCTCCGGAGCCAAAAGTCAAAACATGAATTTTTTTGGAAAAAATGATCCTTATGACTCATATTTTCATAAAATATGATTTATAATGTCATTTGAACAAGAATTGATCAAGAAACCAAGATAACTTGTAAAAGGGGTAGTCTTGAAAAATTGAAAATTTTTCTTAGTTACCAAATTTGGATGGTTTTGGTGCCAACTTTCAAGGATCATACCTGTTGATCTAGGCAGCCATTTTGAGTGATCCAAAGCCTGATTTGTAGTTCTTCCTACATTCTACAAAAGCTTCAACTACATCAAACTCCAATTCTTCATGGATTTTAAGTTATGGAGTGATCAAAATGAAAAAAAAAATGAAGAAAATGGCACTTTTTCAACACTTAGTGAAAATCTGCCTAAGTTACCAGCCTTGAACATCAAAGTTCATGAGGGTTTTTCACTGGGATCCACATAGTTTCAAGACCAACTATGATCACACATGGATTGTACCATATGAGGGCTTTCTAAAAAGCACTAGAGCTTTCCATAACTCCATTTGAGCAAGGAGATATGATCCCCTCAAAACCACATTTTCAAACTGTCTTGTACAAGACAGAATTTGGAATTTTTCTTCGTACTGGCAAAATCAGACAAGTTCAAGCATAGTTATCCCTCTGCACACCTCAAGGGGGAACAACCAAGGAACAAACACTGATTCATAATCCTCACAAGTCCATGGATCTATGTTTAGGCATGACACCCCTAAATTCAAGATTCTTCAAAATGGTCAATTTTGTTTCAAAGCATTTAACTCCAATCCCATCCAAGTTCAGTCAAGCCTTATCCCTGCCACAGAAGATTCATAGTCTGTGTTCTAACTGTAGCGCGAGTTTTATGTGTGGTTACGAAGCACTATCGCTTTTGGGTACTACAGCTCGATTCATTTTTTATCCTATTGAAGCTAATAAAGGAAGGGAAATAGATGTCTCAAATCAACCCTGCTTGCAAACTGAATTTAAACAGATAACTGTTGGTTTACAGATGCTACAAAGATTGTGGGTCTCTCATAGGTTATGTTGTTGAGAACACGGGGTCTAGACTATTGGTAGGATGTTAGGACTGGTGCTTTTCGATTGATTGATGGAGGTATGGGATTTTGGGTTTTTTGATAAGTGTGCTCGCTAATATTTTTCAATATTACGCCTACGTATTCCCATTTGACGAAACAGGGAAATCAGAGCGATCGTAGTTCCTCCTATTCTATGGAAGGA
The DNA here is from genome assembly GCA_022829125.1 of Lathyrus tuberosus. Classification (NCBI taxonomy): domain Eukaryota; kingdom Viridiplantae; phylum Streptophyta; class Magnoliopsida; order Fabales; family Fabaceae; genus Lathyrus; species Lathyrus tuberosus. The sequence goes on from JALAZF010000153.1 coordinate 3,160,730, forward strand.
AAAGTTATTTTGGTGTCTTGTTCAAAGCCCATGACGTGAAGCTAAAGGTGGTTTGTATCTTGTTCAAAGCCCAAGATGTGAAGCTAAAGGGTCTATTTGTATCTTGTTCGAAGCCCAAGATGTGCAGCTAAAGGGTTTTGACTTTAGAGAGAATTTGTCATCTCTAAAGGGGAGTTGTTGATGTTTGTATGTTATGAACAAGGCACAACTTTGATGCTAAAAGGTTGATTGACTCAACCAGAGTTTTCTTTATACAAATACTAAGAGGAGGCTATTGACCCAACAAGAGGGTGTTTTTATGTGTCTCGTACGAAGCCCGAGAGAGAGGATAAAAGGGTCGACTCAACAAGAGAGTCTATTATATGTCTCGTACGAAGCCCAAGAGAGAGGCTAAAGGAGTTGACTCAACAAGAGAGTCTTTTATACTCAACAAGAGAGTGTTTTTGTATCTCGTACGAAGCCCGAGATGGAGGCTAAAAGGGATTGACTCAATAAGAGAGTCTTTTATACTCAACAAGAGAGTGTTTTTGTATCTCATACGATGCCCGAGATGGAGGCTAAAAGGGATTGACTCAACAAGAGAGTCTTTTATACTGAATAAGAGAGTGTTTTTGTATCTCGTACGAAGCCTGAGATGGAGGCTAAAAGGGATTGACTCAACAAGAGAGTCTTCTATACTCAACAAGAGAGTATTTTTATCTCGTACGAAGCCCGAGATAGAGGCTAAAAGGGATTGACTCAACAAGAGAGTCTTTTATACTCAACAAGAGAGTGTTTTTCTATGTGTCTTGTACGAAGCCCAAGACGGAGGCTAAAAGGAGATTGACTCAACAAGAGAGTCTGAAAAGGTTAGCTTCGCTGGGGAGAATCATTTGTACAAAGTCCAAGAGGAGGCTAACTTCTTTGAGGAAGGATCATTATACAAAGCCTAAGAGGAGGCTAATGTAACTGTTTCAGTCTAGCGACAAGTCCAGTATGTCGGATAAAGAGAAAATCAGTTCTTATATGGGCAATGTTGTACCTTGGGATTGATCAGAGGATCGGGGTTATCTCCTGTTCTTTAAGGAAATAAGAAATCCAACGGGGTATTGAGACTGTCCAAGTCTACGGGTGTTTTGAGAAATCGATTCTCAGATAGTGGATGATCTCTGTATAATGCCCAAGAGAAAGCTGGTTTGTTAAGGGATGAAGGTCAACCCATTAACTGGTCTGACACTTGACTCAGAAAGACACCTCTAGCGAGTTGATGACTAGGTTCTGTTCCTATACCTGTAGAGGTCTCTGGGTCCTTGTACTAAGCCCAAGAGAAGGCATAAGAACTTTTAAGAAGCCGAAGGGTCCTTGTACAACGCCCAAGAGGAGGCGGGGATGCTTTTAAGAAGCCTGTGGGTCCCCAAACCCTGAGAAGTTTAAGACATGCTATTCACTAAGAATAGATCAAGCCAGGAAAGTCCGAGAATTTGGAAGAAGCTCAAGAGATGCCATTCACGGAGAAAAGATCATCTCTGGGGAGTTAGAGCTCCTTTGACAATTTCTAAGGGTGCTTTTAAGAAGCCTGTGGGTCCCCAAACCCCGATAAGTTCAAGACATGCTATTCACTGAGAATAGATCAAGCCAGGAAAGTCCGAGAATTTGGAAGAAACTCAAGAGATGCCATTCACGGAGAAAAGATCATCTCTGGGGAGTAGAGTCTCTTTGACAACTTTTAAGGCTGACAGTCTGTGAAAGGGTTCAAAAAGAATCTGCCTTCCACATCTCCATATTGTTTAACCGCAAGAGGAGGGAAGACTGTGTCTGGTAATCCTACGGGGATCTAGTTTTGACTGTATTTAAGAGCGATCAACGGGGCTTTACCTAGTGCTAGACGTAGTTGCCAGGGAAAACTCTAAATAACTATACTAGTGTTACACAGTTGATATTTGACAGGTATATAAAAGTTTGTGAAAGAAGACTTACAGTGAAACAGCCCCACAATACAGTTATATATATATATATATATATATATGAAAGCGGATAAAGAAAGCGGGTAAACACTTACTCGGTTGTAGAGCTTCCATGCTGTTTGGTTAGTTTGTTCAACAAAGAAAGCTTTGATAACAATATTATATTCAAAATCAGAGAAAGTGCTTTGAAAAGATTGTAGGGGCTTACAGCTCAAGGAGAGGCCCAAGGTTTTAACGATGATTGTACCGTTGTTTTGAATTTGTATAGGGTCTTATACAAGTGACTGAGGCCCAAAAGGTTTTTTGTACAAAGGGATGGGTCTTACACTCTCTCAAGAGGCCCAAAGATTTATTTTTATACAAGTGGTGGGGCTTACAGCTCAAGGAGAGGCCCAGGGTGTGATTTTTAAACTGGCGATCGCGCCGAGATTTTCTTTTAATGCAGAGGGGCTTATACAATGTCTGAGGCCCAAAAAGTTTTGGTTAAAAGGGGGTTGGGTCTTACACTCTATTAGAGGCCCAAAAGTTGTTTAAAGAAAAAGAATGGGGCTTATAACACGAGGGTAGGCCCAAGGTTTTTTTGTTTGGAAAATGGCGATCGCGCCGAGGTTTGAAAACACAGTGAGTCTTATACAATGATTGAGGCCCAAAAAGTTTTGTTTTCAAAAGGGGTTGGGTCTTACACTCTATTAGAGGCCCAAAGTGGTTTGAAAAAGTTTAATGAGGGTTGAATTAATCAAAAACCCTAATTTGTTTTCAAAATGTATTTTAATTGAATAAAAAATTCAATTAAATGATCAAAATTGTTTAACATGTGGAAAACAAATTGTGATCTTGGATTAATGTTTCAAAAATCAAGTTTTGACCTACAAAATGATTAGAAATCATTAAAATTTACAAAATCAAGAAGGAAAAAAAATATTTTAAATGTAAAAAACAATTAATATATTAATTCTTTGTAAAAATATCAATTATATGAAATAAATAATATTTTTGGGATTTTTTGGCAAAATCAAATATTTTAACATTTTTGTGAATTATTAAAAAAAGAATCAACTAAATATCATTAAAACTCAGAGAGATATTAATTTTTGAATCAATTAAATAAAATCACAAAAATTCAAATATTCAAATGTTTGAAAATGGCGCCAAGAACATGGCAAGAACACGCGTCATCATCTGTTTCGGCAGATTTGCGTTTTCTATCCAATCTCACTGAATACTTGATTATATCATGCAATCTACATATCAATCTACTCGTTTCAACCTCACGATCATGTCTATGGTCTTTAATTTCATTTATTTTAAGCATGCAATAAGAAATCAAAGAGAAACCTCAAGAACCCTAAAATTTGCATGAAGGTTCAGAAATTCCACACACGATTCAAACAATGCAATTGATTGAGGGAAAACACTCCATGTATGATTATGAACATATGGCCAAATTATTGTGCAGCAAAAAATGCATGGATCATAGAGTTAGAAGAGCTCATGCTTACCTCTTGCAGCTGGTGATCGTGTTTTGTGTTAAAGGTGTTATAGCTAGGCTCCAATGATGTGGATAGCTTCCCTAGGTGCCATGGAGTGTGTCTGGATGCTTGGAGTGGATTGAAATGATCTAGAACTTGAGATGGTACCCCAACTGTAAATCTGTCAAGAACTTGAGCAATTGGCTGGTGATTTTGTGATTTTGGTGTTCCAGATGTTATGTGAGTGTTTGGATCACTTCTATATGATGTTTATGAGGTGTGTGTGTGTGATTGGTTTGGTTGGAATAGCTCTCAAACTCAAAACCCGATAGTGACTTGCCTTAGAAGGAAAAATTGGAGTGAAGAAGGAGATTTTAAGGAAAGCATCTGTTTGATGGCTTTGGTGTACTCAAACTGATCACAATTGAGCTCTATTTATAGTATAGCAAGTTTGTTTTGCAAGGAATAGTGAATGGCAACTGCTGCATAGGTTTGGCCAATGTTGATAAATGAGAATCCAAGTCTCCTCTAGCCATTGACTAAAGGTTAGGGCACAGGCTGCTGGTTCCCTTGGTCTTGGATAAGTCTTGACTGAATTCAGTTGGGAATGGCTCAGTCCATGCCAACTTGGTGTATGCACTGAATGCTCCAATCCAAAATTGGATTCTTGTCCCTCTTTTAGGCAATTCTAGGTTTGGCATGCTATTTCTTGTTCCAAGGACTTTAGAGGCATGGATCAGTGTTTGTCCCCTTTAGATTTGATCCTCAGATGTTTCCAAAGTGATGACAAGGCATGGAATTATCTGATTTTGCCAAATCGAGCCAAAGTATAAAATTCTGCCTAGCCTTGGCAGTTTTCAGCAAGTCATATTGCCATTATCATATCTCATGGCTCAAGTTGAGTTTGGTGATGTTCTTGGTCATTTTGGAAAGCCCTCATATGATACAACAACTGTTTGATCATAATTGGTTTTGATACTTTTTGGATCCAAGTGAAAAATGCCCCTACATTTGGAGAAAAGTGAGGTCAGATTCTGACTTAGTGAAAATTTCACTAAGTGTTGGAAAAAAGTGATATTTTCACTTTTTGTGATTTTGATCATTCCATAACTCAAAATACATGATGAATTGGAATGAGGTGTAGTTGAAGCTTTTGTAGAGGGCCATGAGGGCTACAAATCCATCTTTGGATGGGAAAAAATGGCTTTGTGGTTTAGGAGTTATGATCCTCCAAAGTTGGTACCCTAGCCACTTTATTTCATAACTTAGAAAATTTCTAAGTTTTTATGGTTACCCCTTTTACAAGTTATAATAATTTTCTTGATTTTTCTTGATGAATGATGATTCAAATCACACATTAACATCATTTTAGGGTTAAAAAACCATAATTGTGAAAAATCTCAAAAAGTCAAAGTTTGACTTTTGTGCACAGTTGACTTTTTGTCAGATGAATTCCAAACTGTGCGATCCTCTATGAAATCAAGTCCTTGACCTAAATCAAAATTGATGGACATGTTCCATAGGTGTCATAGGGTGCATTGAATCATGTCCCAAGGTTTGGGAGCATGTCTTGGTCAAAAGTCAAAGCTACAGTTGACTTTTCCCGCGAAACCCTAACTGTGGTTCAGATGAACTTGAAACTTAGGAATCAAGCTTCTTGGATAAATCCATTGTTGCAAATGGATCAATGTAGTATGTTAGAGACCCTCAAACCATCTCTTGAGGTCTTGGCTCATGTTTTGTCCCAAAAGTCTACTTAGGGGTGAATTAGGTCAAGAAACCCTAATTCCTGATTTGTAGTGAATGCATTCCCTGAAGCATAATTGACTTGATGATTGGGTTCATGATGTCCCTTGGGGCATAATAGGTTATGCTTTGAATCATTGGCTCATGCCCAGCAAAAACTTTCCATCTGGAGGCCCTGGTCGACCAAAACCCTAATTTGGCGACACTGGCGATCTTGAGGCTTGATCCACCTAGAAGGGAGAAGCCTTGTGCTTAATCCTTGAAGTGGGAGTCCTCTTGATCCATTTTGGATGTTTGAGAGGTTAGACAAGTTGAAGATCATGTCAATTCTTGAGTGATCCTTTGTCTAAGTGCTCTTAGAGGGCTTGAAACCCTAATTTTTGATAATAGTGAATGCTCACCCATCTTTGGGGAGACTGATGAGGCATGATGGTTCATCCATATTGTGGCGATGATTTGCCCAATGATGGGAAATCTAAGTGGTCAAAATTTGGGGTATGACAGATGCCCCTATTTAATCTTCTTGGACCCGAAGGTGTGAATGGCGAAGGAATTCGGGCATTCGGGGTGCAAGAGGATTAAATATCGGAATACCCGAAATTTTGATGGTGGTTATGAATGGCAGTTAGCAGATCCATCTTCTTTTGCTAAGCAATGATGCTTAGAAAAGGTAAAAACTTCCCCTCGATCCTGGTTTCCTACCAAGGAACTGGTCTTAGTTTCTGAAATGAACTTCCCCTCGATCCTGGTTTCCTACCAAGGAACTGGTCTAAGTTTCAGAAATAAACTTCCCCTCGATCCTGGTTTCCTACCAAGGAACTGGTCTCAGTTTCTTTTGTCAATAAACTTTTCTTGACAAGGGACGCTATACGTAGCGGTTTTCCTCAAACTTCTCGCCGAATTTTCCTGGGGAGATGCCATTTGACTAAAAAGGTTTTGATGTCAGACTTGCTGGGGAACCCAGTCATCTGAGTTATAGAGGTGCACAAACTTCTCTGTTGGAGACACCATTTGTCGACTCTACTAGGGAAAACGAGTCTCTTGAGAGACTGTTTACGCTTGGGGTCTTACATCATACTTTTCTCGGGATCTTCCCGGAGAAATGCCATATGATGTGATCCAATTTTGAGGTGCTGATGACCTTTTCATCAGCGGATTTTTCCAGAGAAAAATTGCTACATTATCGAATTTCTGATTAAGAGCTTTCTCTGGGGATTTTCCTTAATCCGGAAAAGCGAAGATATCATCTTCAATGGTGAAGAGTGATATTTGTTGATGATTCTATGGTCTTTCAGAGGTTCAAGTTGTCAAAGTGGTCAAGGGCCAATTCTAATCCAGAAATAAGCTGGAGAAGAGAGATTATTCAGACGCAACATTTCCTGGCGAGGAAAGAACTGACAACTCGATTGAGAGGACTGTTATCACTAGGGGATAAGACCGACTAGAGTGATAGTGATGCAATATAAATGCGAATGTAAATCAATAATGCATGATGTATGTATGTTTATGCTGACGAAACTGACACGGCATACAAAGTGACGAATGAACACGACGAGATACTCGGCCACTGCGGGGGATGAAAAGTATCAATGGTTCACGATAGCAATTCTGCCTTGCTTAGGAGAGATAGTTCCTGCGGGGACAACCATTGGTCGGGCTTAGGAGATGAAAACTCGGCCGGGGGTATCAGATGGGAAAGCCACATCTGATACAACTGATCCTTTATTCAGGCGTACTGGCTTAGAAGGAGTACTTTGATTCTGCACTTTGAAGCTCTATTACTTCTGGAGACGCAATCGATGTTCTTTCGAAGTTCAATAGTCAAAAGAAATTGCCATCTTTATTTAAAAGCAGAAAAGTTTTACAAGTTAATTCATTTTTGTTTCGTTTCAAGAATCGTCGATCATATTAAAATGTCATTCTTATAAAGCTAAAACAAATGAGAATTATAAACAAAAGCACAAGGGCTCAAATTTTATTGATAGGATAGAGATCAGCCAAATGCGTGATTCCATAGAGTATTTACAAAGTTTAGAAATGGTAATTTAAGGGAAAAGGGCTACATTGAGAAATAACGACCGCTATCCTTCTACCAACTTTGAATTCGGGACATCCTGAGCTTCTGTCAAAGATGACCTTGACTGGAGTTTTCTGATGGATGGCATGACAACTGAGGAGTTGAACTGATCAGACGTAGTTACTTGCCATTATACCTAATTTTTTCCTAGATTGTACTGTGATGTTTCCAATCCACCGGGATGATTTTGGATCATGTCTCTAATTTTTGCCTGGACCGCCCTTTCGGGTTTTCAATCCACCGAGACGCTTCTTTTTTTAGTTTAGGCGAAGTATTTCTTGACTACGTGAACATTCGTGGGGTAGGAAAATTCCTCTCCATCCATGGTTGCAAGTCTCAAGGCGCCGACTGAGAAAGCTTTCTTGACCACATAGGGGCTGTCATAATTCGAGGTCCATTTGCCTCGAGAGTCAGTGAGAAATGATTGTATCTTCTTGAGCACAAGGTCTCCTTTTCTGAAGATGCGAGGTCGGACCTTTTTGTCAAACGCCTTCTTCATTCTCTGCTGATACAATTGACCGTGGCATAGTGTCGTGATTCGCTTCTCTTCGATCAGGTTCAGTTCGTCGTGTCGATTCTGACACCATTCATCTTCTGTAAGCTGAGTTTCCATCAATACCCAAATTGATGGGATTTCTAATTCTATGGGGAGCACTGCTTCCATGCCATACACTAGAGAGAAAGAGGTTTCCCCTGTTGAAGTGCAGACAGATGTGCGATAACTGTGAAGAGCAAAGGGTAGCATCTCATGCCAGTCTTTATAGGTTACAACCATCTTTTGAACGATCTTCTTGACATCTTGTTAGCCGCTTCTACCACTCCGTTCATCTTGGGTCGGTAGGGAGATGAGTTATGGTGTTCGATCTTGAACTCTGCGCACAACTCTTTCATTATCTTATTGTTCAAGTTAGATCCATTATCAGTAATGATCTGGCTCGGAACACCACAACGGCAGATGAGATTGTTTTTTATAAAATGAACCACGACCTGTCGGGTTACATTAGTGTATGACGCTGCTTCGACCGACTTGGTGAAGTAGTCAATGGCGACCAGAATGAACCGGTGTCCGTTCGAAGCTATGGGTTCAATCATGCCAATCATGTCGATTCCCCATATAGAAAATGGCCACGGAGAAGAAAGAACTTTGAGATACGTTGGAGGTACATGGATTTTGTCGGAGTATATCTGACACTTATGACACCTCCTCATGTACTTGTAGTAGTCGGATTCCAAGGTCAACTAGTAGTACCCTGCTCTCAGAATTTTTCTCGCCATTGTGTGTCCATTGGCATACGCGCCAAAGGATCCTTCGTGAATTTCTTTCATTAGCATGTCTGCCTCTGGTCTGTCTACACATCGGAGCAAGACCATATCAAAGTTTCTCTTATAGAGTGTATCACCGCTCAGGAAGAAACTGCCAGCCATCCTTCTGAGGGTTTTTCTGTCCTTCCTTAGTGTCCCAGGTGGGTATTCTTGTTTCTGAAGGAAGCATTTGATATCGTGATACCAAGGTTTGTCGTCTATGACTGCTTCAATCGTGAAGATGTAAGCGGCCCTTTCAAGGCGCATTATGTTGATCTTAGGTAGGTCAGTCCATTGACCTACGCTAATCATGGAAGAGAGAGTGGCTAATGCATCAGCCATGTGATTCTCATCACGAGTGATGTGATGAAACTCGATTCTGTTGAAGAAGGGTAGCAATCTTCTTGCATAATCTTTGTAAGGAACCCGTCCTGATTGGTACGTGTTCCAATCTCCTTTGATCTGATTGATAACCAAAGCTGAGTCACCATATACGTCCAAGTTTTTGATCCTTAATTTGATCGCTTCTTCGAGACCCATGATACAAGCTTCGTATTCGGCTTCGTTGTTTATGCACTTGAACGTAAGTCTAGCGGTGAAAGGAATGTGGGTACCCTGAGGGGTAACAATGATTGCCCCAAATCTGTTTCCATAATGATTGACAGCTCCGTCAAAGATTAGTCCCCATTGGGAACCTGGTTCTGGCCCTTCACTAGGTAGCGGTTCATCGCAATCTTTCATTTTTAGATACATGACATCTTCGTCAGGGAAGTCAAACCCGATTGATTCTTGATTGTCAATTGGTTGATGAGCCAAACGATCGGCTAAAATACTTCCTTTAATGACTTTTTGAGCATGGTACTCTATGTCATATTCTGATAACAACATCTGCCAACGGGCAATCCTTCCCGTGAGAGCAAGCTTTTCAAATACATACTTGATTGGATCCATTTCGGATACCAACCAAGTAGTATGACGAATCATGTACTGGAGAAGACGTTTGGCTGCCCAAACCAAAGCGCAACAAGTCTTCTCGAGCATAGTGTACCGAGTCTCGCAGTCGGCGAATTTCTTGCTCAGATAGTAGAAGGCAGACTCTTTCCGTTTGGTTTCGTCTTGTTGGCCAAGTACACAACCCATCGAGTCTTCCAAGACTGTTAGGTAGATGATCAGCGGTCTTCCTTCCACTGGAGGTGATAGAATCGGCGGATTCAACAGGTATTCCTTGATACTGTCGAAGGCGGTTTGGCAATCTTCTGTCCAAACACAGTCCTGATTCTTTTTGAGTAATTTGAAAATCGGCGCGCAGGTCGCGGTCATGAGGAATATGAATATGGAGATATAGTTCAAACGTCCCAGGAATCCTCTGACTTGTTTTTCAGTTTTCGGAGAAGGCATTTCTTAAATGGCCTTGACCTTGTCAGGATCAACCTCAATCCCTTTCTGGCTGACGATGAACCCTTGAAGTTTCCCTGAACGGACACCGAAGGTGCATTTTTTGGGATTTAAGCGGAGTTTGTACTTTCTCAGCCGCTCGAATAGTTTTGACAGGTGGGTCACATGCTCTTCCTCTGTTTTCGATTTGGCAATCATGTCATCGACATATACCTCGATTTCCGTATATATCATGTCATGAAAAAGAGTAGTCATGGCCCTTTGATAGGTTGCCCCGACGTTCTTCAAACCGAATGGCATTACCTTGTAACAAAAGGTACCCCATGGGGTAATGCACGAAGTTTTTTCCACGTCTTTCGGCGCCATTTTAATCTGATTATAGCCCGAGAATCCATCATGAAGGAGAAAACCTTGAACTTTGTTGTACTGTCTACCAGCATGTCAATGTGTGGCAAAGGAAAGTCGTCCTTTGGACTAGCCTTGTTTAGATCTCTATAATCGATACACATTTTGACTTTTCCGTCCTTTTTTCGGAACTGGTACTATGTGGGCTAACCATTAAGGATACTCTGACGTGGCGAGGAAACCAGCGTCAATCTGTTTCTGTACCTCCACTTTGATTTTGATGGCCATGTCCGGGTGAGTCCGTCTCAACCTCTGTTTTACTGGCAGACATTCCGATTTTAACGGGAAATGATGTTCCACGATGCTGGTATCCAACCCTGACATATCCTGATAGGACCAAGCGAATACATCGGGAAACTCTTTGAGAAGCTTTATCAAACTGTCTTTGGAAGTTGGACTGAGTAGTGCCCCAATCCTGATTTCTTACCTCTCTTTTTCTAAACCCATATTGATCGTTTCCAACGGCTCTTTGTGAGGTTCAATGGACCTTTCCTCTTGTCGGAGTAATCGGGAGATCTCCTCTAGAATTTCGTTGTCATCTTCTTCTTCAGCCCCAAATACCGGGAACTCAAAGTTGGGAGAAGGCATCGGATCGTATGTTTCAACGGGGTTTAAAACAAGCAATCTGCATGACGGTATGATTCGTGTTTAGAAGAGATACAGAGAATGCAAGTGTGTGCAGTGTATATTTTTTTTACTGCTTGTTTATTTTGAATTGTTTTTAGGATTACCATTTTCTGAGAAAGGCGAAAAGAGAAAACAAGAATTAATGCGGAAATTACAGAACGACGTTATTTTATTAATGAACAAGTCAATTCTTGAAACTACAGCCCTATAAAACAAAACTCTATCGCTTTGGGCAAAGTGAAGAGGGAAATTTACAGAAAGCGAGCCCTATCAAAACATCTGTTTCACCTGGGCAGGGTGAAAGGTTAAAGACGACAATTACTTCGACTTATGAACAATCTTCGAAACATCGACAGCAACCCATTGGCGGAGAACTCCTCGGTGAATCACAAAGTCTGGTACCTTCTTTCTTGGCTTCTCCTCAGAAATGACGTTGATTTCTGCGGGAGCTGGATCATTGGAATCTGTCTCCCAGGTAGAGTTGTCGTAGGAGGATTCCCTAGTTGTATTTTGCATAGTATTTGTGCTCTCAGGAAAATCTCCCCATCCAGTTGGCTGGATGTCTTCGAGCCTGATACAAGAGCTCTCAGGAGTGGTGTACTTGACCATGAAGTCAAATTTTCCACTGGGTTGTCCCAAGGTGTCCCACACTTCTGTGGAACTGGAGTAGTCATCTCTCTCGATGACGTTGATCTCGGGAAATGCATAGTTGATGAACTCTTGTCCGAAAAGCTTTGCTAATTCATCGTCGTACGGGAAATTTTCTGAATGACCCGAGTGTTGATCCCATGACATGGTGGGGACGCAGGTATTCTGTTCAATGATGCTCAGCTGATTTTCATTGTTCGGCCGATTTTCTTGCCTTAAGTCTCCTGGGTACGGTTGTCAGATAGGCAGGCTATCCATTGGGCGATAATAGTCATGGTCAAAGTTGTCTTTCATCAGAGTGTCTTCCTCTAATGAGTTTGGTGGAGCACGACATCCTTTCGGATCACAATCTCCATATATCATTTCGACGTCTGACTTCGGTATAAATCTCAGATTCTGTGCGGGATAGCAAAATGGCGTAGGCACCTCTTCCTGAGACATATAACCGCCTTGGTTACTCTCACAACATCCTTCGCAGTTCTGATAATTATGCGAACTGAGAAAACCGAGCTGGACCTGCCTGGCGTGTAACTCCACCAAGTTGGTATTCATCAGACGAATATCGAAGATTTGAATCATGTTGATCTGATAAGGATTTCTATCATGATAGTCATGGATCCATCCAAGATCCATCTGACGCTGGAGGGCCTCTTGTATAAAAGAGCATCCCTGTTTATTTACCGAGCAAGTCAGACAGGAATTGTAATCATACCATGGCAGATTATGATACTAGCTTTGCCTTGAGTGCATCGCCACCAAGTTGAAATTCATTGCACGGATGTCGTGGTTCTGAATGATGTTGGAATTTGTATAGGTCATGTTGACTCCACGAACTCGATGCTCTTGGATCCATCCAAGATCAAATTGTTCCTGTAAAGCTGATTGCACCACAGAACACCCCTGATTGTTTTTAGAGCAGATATCACACTAGTGATAGTTATGAGGTGGCACATGGCCATATCCACTTTGTCTACAATGCATCTTGACCAAGTTGGCCCTTAATAAGAGTACATCGTGAATTTGATAGGTATTGTTAGACTCCCCCTCTATCAAATTGACTGCAGCTTTCTCGTGTTGAGGCAGCGGGTTCGTGAGAACATTCGGATTCGTATCTTTGAAAGATAAAACCCGGCTCCTAACAAGCTTTTGTACGTCGGATTTAAAACTGAGACAATTTTCTATGTTATGCCCTGGTCCTCCTTGATGGTAAGGACAAGTCTGATCCGCTTTGAACCAGAAAGGTGGATTTTCTGGTACTGTAAGAGGTGACCTGGTCTGGACGTTCCCTTTGACTAGGAGTAACGGAAATAGCTCTGCGTACAACATTGGTATAGGGTCGAACCCTGGTGGCCGTGTTATACGGTTGTTGTTGTATTGAGGACGAGCATGCTGAAGAGGCTGTTGTGTCCTTTGCTGATATTGCTGTTGATTCGGTTAGCTTTATGCAACCTGAGGTTGATACGTAGGAATAGGCGCAGAGTTGATAGCAGGAGTTACAGCTGCTACTGGTTGATAACGTCGCCTTTGCTTTCCGAGAGAGATATTCCCAATATCCTGCTTTTTTTTCTTAGGGAGAGCACTACCGTATCGCTTTGTACTACTTGATGATCCAGCGTCTTTAACTAAACATCCTTCTCGGACGGCTTCCTCAAGACGAACTCCCATGCCCACCATCTCGGTGAAGTCACTGGGCGCACTGGCGACCATTCTGTCGTAGTAAAATGAGCTCAAGGTCTTTAAGAAGATCTTTGTCATCTCCTTTTCCTCTAGAGGTGGACAAATATGAGCACCAATTTCACGCCATCTCTGAGCGTATTCTTTAAAGGTTTCCTTGTCCTTTTGGGACATCGATCTGAGTTAATCTCTGTCTGGTGCCATGTCCAAATTGTATTTGTATTTTTGGACGAAGGCAGTGCCAAGATCTCTGAACGTGCCGATCATGGCGCGGTTTAACCCCATATACCATTTTAAGGCGGCACCGGTTAAATTATCCTAAAAATAGTGAATGAGCAGCTCCTGGTTCTCTGTCTGGGCTGACATTCGCCGAGCGTGCATCACTAAGTGACTCTGAGGGCAAGAGTTACCCTTGTACTTTTCAAAGTCGGGAACTTGGAACCTGTGTGGAACTTTCACATTGGGGACCAAGCAGAGGTCCGCGGCGTCCTTTCCAAATAAATCCTGACCGCGAAGGGCCTGCAGTTCTTTCTACATTTCCAGGAACTGTTCCTAGAATTCATTCATTCTGTCGATCATGCTGTCATTTCCACCAGAAGGTATCCGTGGAATCTGTCCTTCCGGGACAGTGTGTACCACGGGCGGTGGTATAGTCATTATGGCCGAGACTCTCGATGCCTCCCGAAGTTTGTAACCTTCAGGAGTTGTTGTCATGCCCCTGGCATCTTTGCTTTCCCAAAGTTTGTAACCTCCAGGCCCAGTGGTTCCTGTTGCGGTTCCCTGATCCTCATTGATCGGCGGAACATATCCTTTCGGGATATAGTTGATAGGCATGCCCCGGGGACGATCTTTTGGCATCTTGTACCTAGGATCAAACTTCTCCACTATGGGCATTGATGTGATCTCTGAGATCACAGTCCTTTGTTGTTGCATCTGAGCTTCTACTAGAGCTTGCATGTCGTTATGAAGCTTTCTCAGATCTTCTTTCAGAGTGTTGATTTCTTCTCTCAACTCTCTGTTCTCTTCCTTGAGATCATCCATCTTTTTCTGACGATTGGCCAGAGTATTGTACGAATGAGACAGTTTGACTCTAGAATCGATACCCAAACGTAAGATTCGTAGGTAAGAAGAATGCGTTTATGAGAATGATGAATGCAATGATTATTAATTTTTTTTGTTTATTCAAAGTAAACTTCGACAGTTAGATTGCAAATATCAAACAGTGGGGAAGACCCCGTTTTATTGAATTCAAAGGATTGCGGAAATGGAAATACAGTAGATTACAAAGTGCGAGAAAAGGAAACCTAAACTAATGGATCCTGAGTCCTCTCTGAAGAGAGATCAAGTGCTGGTTCTGGTGCTCTCCTCTTCTTTGACTGGGGCTCCTGGCCCGTTGTCGGGTTGTCATTCCTTTGCCAAGTGAAAGGCGTGAGCAAATTCCTTTAGTCATCCCAATTCTCTACAGCATGTTGCTCTAAAATCTCAATCAGAGCATCTTTTTCTTTTAACAGTTGCTGTATTTTCTTGCATTCCACATTAAGAATACGGTACTTGTTCCTCCAAGACCTCTTCTCCCGTTGAACTTTGCTGAGAGTAACTTGAAGTTTTTCCGTCTCAGACATGAAGTAAAGGGCAGAGTCCCTCAATGGAAGAACTTCTTATCCTCAGCTTGAGAGCTCTAGTTTGTACCCAGTGGAGATAAGGCTCTACCGAGACACAGTCTGGTTTTCCTAGAGACTCTCGCCCTTTCCTATGAATGTGTTTCCAAGCGTGCACTATTTTTGTCTTTAGTGCCCTGTCATTTTCTCCTTCTTTGAAGAAAAGACTTTCCAGATGAGCACTGCACGGGACATGCCTAATCGGGTATCCAAATTGACGACGAACCAACACCGGATGATAGTTGATTCCTCCCTTAGTTCCTATAAGGGGTACATTTGGGAAATTTCCACAACGGTCAATAATTCTGATCCCATCGTAGATTCGATTGTACCAATCGATGTCCGAGTTGGTAAGAGACATGACTCTCTACGATGAACGTAAAGTATTCTTTTGATCCCAAAATGCAGCAGACTTGGGCAAATGGGAAGTGAACCATTTGTAAAGCAAGGGTACACAACACGTGATTGTTCCTCCACCGTATAAATTCCTTAAATGTACCGAATGATACGCATATGTGAGTAAGGTCGGTACAAGGTTTCCAATCAGGAAAATCCTAATGGCGTTGATATCTACAAAGTTATCGATGTTGGGAAACAAAAATAACCCGTAGGTGAGCAAAACAAAGATGCTCTCGAAAGCGGCCACATTCCCTCTACTGGCAAAGTACAGGGCTTTCTTTGTCAACAACTGGGATGGCAAACCTTGGATGCCACCCTTAGTGGTCATGTGAGTCCTGACTTCTGACTCGTCCAAATAAATTACTCCTGCAATGGTCTAATCCTTTGGAATTTCTTCCAGTCCAGAAAAAGGAGCCTGATCAGTGATATGTAGATCAGTCAGGTGAGAGTACTCCTCTAGCGTTGGTGCTAGTTGATAATCCGGGAAGGTGAAACACTGATAGACCGATCGTAGAACTGGATTAGCATGGACAGGATTCCCTCGATTACATGGACCCTTAATAAGGACAGCAGTCCTCCATACTTGGCTCTGAAAGCCTCGTGGTTGGTGATCATCCTCGCCAAACCTCTCAAATCCTCTAACTTTGGAACCTTGAAGGTGTAATTATGAGTTTTCCTTCTACCGAAATCCATTAGCGCAATCTCCTTTCTCTGACATTTGCAATCATTGTCTCAGTTTAATTTGAAAAAGAGAGAGACTAGAAGAGAAGATTTTCTTTGTTTTAATGTTTTTTAAATGAATGCATGAATGCAACACACAAAAACATAGAAAAAACATGGGGTCAAAGGGTCGGTGTCATGAAGTCAAGGCTATACCCCCCCAAAGGTTTATACTGGTGATTTTTTGTACCTGTCCGCAAAATCATTGACCCCTCTGGGATAACAACAGCAAGCGGATCGCCAGCGAGCTGATGTATCATGGAGTGGTCTCAGATGAGGGTAGTATCATGTGACAACTATTTCTGATAGCTTCTGCAATACAAAATGGCTGCAGTCTGCTAAAAACCTCAGCTTCTCAGATAACCCAGTCGACCACACTACTTTCAACAACTGAAGTCGTATAGGCAATGTATCTGGAAAGGGAGTCTCCACTGACTTTGATGGTCGATCGGGGGCTTTTAACTAGAATTCACTCCCAGTAAGATTACTCGCATTGCCATCACCTATCTTAGGTGTATACTTAATCTTTCCACATGCGGCATCACACACATTCCCATTAGCAGAAAAATAAACATAGATATCAATTAGGAAAAGCAGTATATATATTTATCTTAATCATCCTAGACCTCTAGTCTTATGATCCTATACAGACAATGACACCCCAGCAGAGCTGTCATTTATGAGACATGAATGTGAACTCAAGGTCTCTGCCTACGAGATGGGAACATCTGATAAGGACAAAGATATCCCCAGCAGAGTCGCCATTTTTCTGTGGAAAATGGGGACGATGATGACTAAGGTAAAATAGATCCCTTATGTGACTTCCCCAGCAGAGTCGCCATTTTTTTGTAGCGCGAGTTTTATGTGTGGTTGCGAAGCACTATCGCTTTTGGGTACTATAACTTGTTTCATTTTTTATCCTATTGAAGCTGATGAAGGAATGGAGATAGATGTCTCCAATTAACCCTGCTTGTAAACTAAATTTAAACAGATAACTGTTGGTTTACAGATGCTACAAAGATTGTGGGTCTCTCATAGGTTATGTTGTTGAGAACACGAGGTCTAGACTATTGGTAGGATGTTAGGACTGGTGCTTTTCGATTGATTGATGGAGGTATGGGATTTTGGTTTTTTTGATTAGTGTGCTCGCTAAGATTTTTCAATCTTATACCTACGTATTCCCGTTTGACGAAACAGGGAAATCAGAGCGATCCTAGTTCCTCCTATTCTATCGGAGGAAAAGTTGTTTTGGTGTCTTGTTCAAAGCCCAAGACGTGCAGCTAAAGGAGGTTTGTATCTTGTTCAAAGCCCAAGATGTGAAGCTGAAGGGTTTATTTGTATCTTGTTCGAAGCCCAAGATGTGAAGCTAAAGGGTTTTGACTTTAGAGAATTTGTCATCTCTAAAGGGGAAGTGTTGATGTTTGAATGCTATGAACAAGGCACAACTTTGATGCTAAAAGTTTGATTGTCTCAACCGGGGTTTTCTTTATACAAAGCCTAAGAGGAGGCTATTGACCCAACAAGAGGGTGTTTTTATGTGTCTCGTACGAAGCCCGAGAGAGAGGCTAAAAGGTTTGACTCAACAAGAGAGTCTGTTATATGTCTCGTATGAAGCCCGAGAGAGAGGCTAAAGGAGTTGACTGAATAAGAGAGTCTTTTATACTCAACAAGAGAGTGTTTTTGTATCTCGTACGAAGCCCGAGATGGAGGCTAAAAGGGATTGACTCAACAAGAGAGTCTTTTATACTCAACAAGAGAGTGTTTTTATATCTCGTACGAAGCCCGAGATGGAGGATAAAAGGGATTGACTCAACAAGATAGTCTTTTATACTCAACAAGAAAGTGTTTTTGTATCTCGTACGAAGCCCGAGATGGAGGCAAAAAGGGATTGACTCAACAAGAGAGTCTTTTATACTCAACAAGAGAGGTATTTTTATCTCGTACGAAGCCCGAGATGGAGGCTAAAAGGGATTGACTCAACAAGAGAGTCTTTTATACTCAACAAGAGAGTGTTTTTCTATGTGTCTTGTACGAAGCCCAAGACGGAGACTAAAAGGAGATTGATTCAACAAGAGAGTCTGAAAAGGATAGCTCCGCTGGGGAGAATCATTTGTACAAAGCCCAAGAGGAGGCTAACTTCTCTAAGGCAGGATCATTATACAAAGCCTAAGAGGAGGCTAATGTAACTGTTTCAGTCTAGCGACAGGTCCAGTGTGTCGGATAAAGAGAAAATCAGTTCTTATATGGGCAATGTTGTACCTTGGGATTGATCAGAGGATCGGGGTTATCTCCTGTTATTTAAGGAAATGGGAAATCCAAAGGGGTATTGAGACTGTCCAAGTCTACGGGTGTTTTGAGAAATCGATTCTCAGATAGTGGATGATCTTTGTATAATGCCCAAGAGAAAGCTGGTTTGTTAAGAGATGAAGGTCAACCCATTAACTGGTCTGACACTTGACTCAGAAAGACACCTCTAGCAAAATTATGACTAGGTTATGTTCCTATACCTGTAGAGGTTTCCAGGTCCTTGTACTAAGCCCAAGAGAAGGCATGAGAGCTTTTAAGAAGCCAAAGGGTCCTTGTGCAATGCCCAAGAGGAGGCGGGGATGCTTTCAAGAAGCCTGTGGGTCCCTAAACCCCGAGAAGTTCAAGACATGCTATTCACTGAGAATAGATCAAGCTAGGAAAGTCTAAGAATTTGGAAGAAGCTCAAGAGATGCCATTCACGGATAAAAGATCATCTCTAGGGAGTTAGAGCTCCTTTGACAATTTCTAAGGGTACTTTTAAGAAGCCTGTGGGTCCCTAAACCCCGAGAAGTTCAAGACATGCTATTCACTGAGAATAGATCAAGCCAGGAAAGTTCGAGAATTTGGAAGAAACTCAAGAAATGTCATTCACGGAGAAAAGATCATCTCTGGGGAGTAGAGTCTCTTTGACAACTTTTAATGCTGACAGTCTGTGAAAGGGTTCAAAAAGACTCTGTCTTTCACATCTCCATATTGTTTAACCCCAAGAGGAGGGAAGACTGTGTCTAGTAATCCTACGGGGATCTAGTTTTGACTGTATTTAAGAGCGATCAACGAGGCTTTACCTAGTGCTAGACGTAGTTGCCGGGGAAAACTCTAAATAACTATACTAGTGTTACACAGTTGATATTTGACAGGTATATAAAAGTTTGTGAAAGAAGACTTACAGTGAAAGTGCCCCACAATACAGTTATATATATATATATATGAAAGTGGATAAAGAAAGCGGGTAAACACTTACTCGGTTGTAGTGATTCCATGCTGTTTGGATAGTTTGTTCAACAAAGAAAGCTTTGATAACAATATTATATTCAAAATCAAAGGAGAAAGTGCTTTGAAAATATTGTTGGGGCTTACAGCTCAAGGAGAGGCCCAAGGTTTTAACGATGATTGCACCGTTGTTTTGAATTTGTACAGGGTCTTATACAAGTGACTGAGGCCCAAAAGGTTTTTTTGTATAAAGGGATGGGTCTTACACTCTCTCAAGAGGCCCAAAGGTTTATTTTTATACAAGTGGTGGGGCTTACAGCTCAAGGAGAGGCCCAGGGTGTGATTTTTAAACTGGCGATCGCGCCGAGATTTTCTTTTAACGCAGAGGGGCTTATACAATGTCTGAGGCCCAAAAAGTTTTGGTTAAAGTGGGGTTGGGTCTTACACTCTATTAGAGGCCCAAAAGTTGTTTAAAGAAAAATAATGGGGCTTATAACACGAGGGTAGGCCCAAGGTTTTTTTGTTTGGAAAATGGCGATCGCGCCGAGGTTTGAAAACACAATGGGTCTTATACAATGACTGAGGCCCAAAAAGTTTGGTTTTCAAAAGGGGTTGGGTCTTACACTCTATTAGAGGCCCAAATTGGTTTGAAAAAGTTTGATGAGGGTTGAATTAATCAAAAACCCTAATTTGTTTTCAAAATGTATTTTAATTGAATAAAAAATTCAAATAAATGATCAAAATTATTTAACATGTGGAAAATAAATTGTGATCTTGGATTAATGTTTCAAAAATCAAGTTTTGACCTACAAAATGAGTAGAAATCATTAAAATTTGCAAAATCAAGAAGGAAAAAAAATATTTTAAATGTCAAAAACAATTAAAATATTAATTCTTTGTAAAAATATCAATTATATGAAATAAATAATATTTTTGGGATTTTTTGGTAAAATCAAATATTTTAACATTTTTGTGAATTATTAAAAAAAGAATAAACTCAAAATCATTAAAACTCATAGAGAAATTAATTTTTGAATCAATTAAATAAAATAACAAAAATTCAAAAATTCAAATGTTTGAAAATGGCGTCAAGAACATAGCAAGAACACGCGCCACCCTCTTTTTCTGCAGATTTGCGTTTTCTATCCAATCTCACTGAATACTTGATTATATCATACAATCTACATATCAATCTACTCGTTTCAACCTCACGATCATGTCTATGGTCTTTAATTTCAATTATTTTAAGCATGGAATAAGAAATCAAAGAGAAACCTCAAGAACCCTAAAATTTGCATGAAGGTTCAGAAATTCCACACACGATTCAAACAATGCAATTGATTGAGGGAAAACACTCCATGTATGATTATGAACATATGGGCAAATTATTGTGCAGCAAAAAATGCATGGATCATAGAGTTAGAAGAGCTCATGCTTACCTCTTGCAGCTGGTGATCGTGTTTTGTGTTAGAGGTGTTACAGCTAGGTTCCAATGATGTGGCTAGCTTCCCTAGGTGCCATGGAGTGTGTCTGGATTGGAGTGGATTGAAATGATCTGGAACTTGAGATGGTACCCCAACTGCAAATCTGTCAAGAACTTGAGCAATTGGCTTGTGATTTTGTGATTTTGGTGTTCCAGATGTTATGTGAGTGTTTGGATTACTTCTATATAATGTTTATGAGGTGTGTGTGTGTGATTGGTTTGGTTGGAATAGCTCTCAAACTCAAAACCCGATAGTGACTTGCCTTAGAAGGCAAAATTGGAGTGAAGAAGGAGATTTTGAGGAAAGCATCTATTTGATGGCTTTGGTGTACTCAAACTTATCACAATTGAGCTCTACTTATAGTAGAGCAAGTTTATTTTGCAAGGAATAGTGAATGGCAACTGCTGCATAGATTTGGCCAATGTTGATCAATGAGAATCCAAGTCTCCTCTAGCCATTGACTAGAGGTTAGGGCACAGGCTGCTGGTTCCCTTGGTCTTGGATAAGTCTTGACTAAATTCAGTTGGGAATGGCTCAGTCCATGCCACCTTGGTGTATGCATTGAATGCTTCAATCCAAAATTGGAGTCTTGTCCCTCTTTTAGGCAATTCTAGGTTAGGCATGCTATTTCTTGTTCCAAAGACTTTGGAGGCTTGGATCAGTGTTTGTCCCTTTTAGATTTGATCCTCATATGTGTCCAAAGTGATGATAAGGCTTGGAATTATCTGATTTTTCCAAATCGAGCCAAAGTGTAAAATTCTGCCTAGCCTTGGCAGTTTTCAGCAAGGCATATTGCCATTGTCATATCTCATGGCTCAAGTTGAGTTTGGTGATGTTCTTGGTCATTTTGGAAAGCCCTCATATGATACAACAACTATTTGATCATAATTGGTTTTGATACTTTTTGGATCCAAGTGAAAAATGCCCCTACATTTGGAGAAAAGTGAAGGCAGATTCTGACTTAGTGAAAATTTCACTAAGTGTTGGAAAATAGTGACATTTTCACTTTTTGTGATTTTGAACACTCCATAACTCAAAATCCATGACGAATTGGAATGAGGTGTAGTTGAAGCTTTTGTAGAGGGCCATGAGGGCTACAAATCCAGCTTTGGATGGGGAAAAATGGCTTTGTGGTTTAGGAGTTATGATCCTCCAAAGTTGGTACCCTAGCCACTTTATTTCATAACTTAGAAAATTTCTAAGTTTTTATGGTTACCCCCTTTTACAAGTTATCCTACTTTTCTTGATTTTTCTTGATGAATGATGATTCAAATCACACATTAACATCATTTTTGGGTTAAAAAACCATAATTGTGAAAAATCTCAAAAAGTCAAAGTTTGACTTTTGTACACAGTTGACTTTTTGTCAGATGAACTCCAAACTGTGCGATCCTCTATGAAATCAAGTCCTTGACCTAAATCAAACTTGATGGAATTGTTCCATAGGTGTCATAAGGTGTATTGAATCATGTCCCAAGGTTTGGGAGCATGTCTTGGTCAAAAGTCAAAGCTACAGTTGACTTTTCCCGCGAAACCCTAACTGTGGTTCAGATGAACTTGAAACTTGGGAATCAAGCTTCTTGGATAAATCCATTGTTGCAAATGGATCAATGTAGTATGTTATAGACCCTCAAACCATCTCTTGAGGTCATGGCTTATGTTTTGTCCCAAAAGTCTACTTAGGGGTGAATTAGGTCAAGAAACCCTAATTCCTGATTTGTAGTGAATGCATTCCCTGAAGCAAAATTGACTTGATGATTGGGTACATGATGTCCCTTGGGGCATCATAGGTTATGCTTTGAAGCATTGGCTCATGCCCAGAGGAAACTTTCCATCTGGAGGCCCTGGTCGACCAAAACCCTAATTTGGTGACACTGGCGATCTTGAGGCTTGATCCACCTAGAAGGAAGCAGCCTTATGCTTAATCCTTTAAGTGGGAGTCCTCTTGATTCATTGTGGATGTTTGAGAGGTTATACAAGTTAAAGATCATGTCAATTCTTGATTGATCCTTTGTCTAAGTGCTCTTAGAGGGCTTGAAACCCTAATTTTTTATTGTACTAAATGCTCACCCATCTTTGGGGAGACTGGCGAGGCATGATGGTTCATCCATATTGTGGTGATGGTTTTCCCAATGATGGGAAATCTAAGTGTTCAAAATTTGGGGTATGACACTAACCTCAAGTCAATGGCTAGAGGAGACATGAGATTCCATTGGATCACCATTTGCCACAGACCTGCTGCAGTTGCCATTCCCTGACCTTATTTAACCTGGATTCTAGCTTATCCGTAACATCCTTGGGAACCTAAATTTCTTTAGCAAGTGCGCTCCCATCAGAAGAGTCATCAAAAAATTTATTCATGTTGAAATGGAGAGAGAGAGACAGAGACACAGAGAGAGATGTATTCTGATAGTAGGGTAAAGTGAGACATTTATTTCTCTTCCTTGTAACGACAGTCGAGTTATACCACACTTGAGATACCAAAGTAATATGCCTTAAATTTCGTTCCCAAGTGGTCTTATGGAAGTTAAACGCTCTTTCACTCTTGGCACAACTCCCTAGCAGTAAAGGATAAATTGTTCATCTCATTGATTCATTGTTCATTTATATACTTATATACAATATTATACATGGAGTAGTTCACATGACTATGGAAACAAACAACTTGTAACTAACTCCTAATAACTTTATAACTCACTAACAACTAAGCTAACTGAATACTCTACAAACCATCCCTTATTTTGACTTTTATCACAAGAAATCAAGTAATACAAGATACCTCTTTCGTTTTAAATCCTCCCGTATCTTGACAAAGGATTCAATCTTCAAAGGCTTAGTAAGTATGCCAACCAGCTGATCATGAGTGTTGCAATGATTTCACTCAATTATTCCTTCATTAATCAGGTTTCTAAGAAAGTGAAATGTGACATCAATGTGTTTACACATTCCATGCATGATAACATTCTTCTATATTTTGATTGAGGAGCTGTTATTGCATTAAATGGTTGAGCCATGCGTCTGTGGAATCTTCAGATGAGCTAACGCATTTCCCAACCATACACCTTGGCAATTGCATGAAGATTTAGCTACAAATTATGTTTCTATTTTTGATAGTGTCACAATTGGCAATTTCTTTGATAACCATGAAACTTCATCGAGCCTATCTTAAACACATTCCCTAAGGTAATCTTACTATCATGTTAATCTCTTGCATAATTAGAATTTGTCCACCCTAGCAACAATATTTTTTGGTACTTCCATGTTGGTACAGAATTCCAAACTTCAATTCTTAAGAAGTACCTCGTTCTTCCCAAATCAGTCATTGTAAATTCTCTCTTCATTGACTATTTGAACTCGTTAATCATTTGTAGGTCATTACATGTGTAGATACGATCATCCACATAGAGAATGCTTCCCTGAGTTCCATGTTTAACAAATAGGTTATGCTCGTTGGAACACTTCCTAAACTTGTAAACATATAAATAAGACTTTATCATGCTATACCAAGCTCTTGTAGCTTGTCTTAGACCATAGAGTGCTTTCCTCAACTTATACACCATTTCAGGATTGCCTTTGTGATATCCTACATGTTGGTTTATGTACACATCTTCATTGAGCTCACCATGCAGGAATGTACTATTTACATCTAGCTGAAATACACACCATTTATTATTTGCTACAACTGCAAGTAATTTTCTAACTGTCCCATCTAGCCACAAGTGCAAAGTGTACATTGGTTTTTTGGTGACGCGACCACCTACCGCATTTGGTGCTACTTTCTGATTTCTGTATTTATCCTATGAAGCTTGAAAGGAAGGGGAAGATATCTTAAACTAACCTTGCACACAAGTGTTTTCTTTAACAAATGCTAAGAGATCGGGGATCGGGGTCTGGTTATACAAAGGGAATCTATTAACACCTAAAGTATCTATAGTAATCTATAGGAACCTTCTTTTGCATGTATTTCTACTATTTTGAAAATGCTTTCTTATGTTTATCTACTGTGGATTGGGAAAGTTTCTCCTTTGAGAGTGCTGAGAGAATGTTTTTGTTGTTTTTCGGGTTTTTCTATTGTTTTTGGGAAGGTACTGGACCTAAGATTTTTGATTTGTGTGCATGCTAAGATTTCGCAATCTTATGCCTACGTATTCCTGTAAAGATATTTGGGAAATCAGAGCAATCGTAGTTCCTCCTATTCTATGGGAGGAAAGATATTTGGTGTCTTGTTCAAAGCCAAAGATTGAAGTTATCTGAGTATTTGTGTCTTGTTTAAAGCCCAAGATTGAAGTTATCGAAGTATTTGTGTCTTGTTCAAAGCCCAAGATTGAAGCTATAGGAGTATTTGAGAGAATTTGTCATCTCTAAAGGGAGATATCTGACATATTCATCACAAAATGTTTAGGAATTAATTCTAAGGGAAATGACTTTAACTGGGATATGTAGAATCCATCAATGCCATAATTTTCTTTATAAGAGAGATGTCATGAAGGAAAAAGCTTTAACTCGGTGTAGAGCAATGCCACTTTTTCCTTTATGAATCTTTCATGCTAAGCGAGGGGTATTGGCTTGGATGTATGGAATCCAGAGGCTTGCCACTTATATCTGTTAGATGACAGATAGATTTTAGCTAGGATAAAGGAGGGACTCCAGCTTGGATTTTGAATCAACAAGTGTGCCACTTACAGCAATTATCTGGAAAAAGTATTTGTTTATTTGTTTTTGATATGTGATGTATAGAGGGGATATCCTCCTACAGAGTGCACTCATGGTCTCATCTGAGGGGATGTTGATTTTTGTGTGCCTTGTTCAAAGACCAAAGTTGAAGCTAAAGGAAACTGACTCCACTGGGGAGGGTTTTATCTGTCTTGTACAAAGCCCTAGATTGAGGTTGATTGTAGGAAATTCTTATATAAATCCTAAGAGAAGGCTGAGTCTTGCTGAGGATTTATTAAAATCCAGGAGAAGGTCTAAATTGTTTTGGGGAATCCAAAGGGAAACTAACTTTTGCTGGGGAATCAGGGAAGAGTTGAATTACCAAATGCCATGAGGCTCTGATTGTGTTGGGGATTTGTTGATGGTAAATTGACCCTGGCTAGGATTTTCAAGGTGAAAGTTTAAGCCTTTGTTGGAGGTCAGAGAAGCTTAAGGGTGATTTTTGAAAACTTCAGAAGTTTTAACTTTTCTGGGGATTGATGTATTGGTAAAGTGATAAGGATCTATCCTATGCTTTTAGGAAGCCTGTGGGTTCTTGTGTTAAGTCCAAGAGGAGACTATGATAATGAGACTTTCCAAGTCTACTTGAATAAAGCCCAATAAGAGACTGAGACTATCCAAGTCTCTTAAGAAGATGTAGACTCTGGTTGGAGAGAGATCTTTGTATGATGCCCAAAAGGAGGCTATTGGTTTAAGGGATGAAGACCAACCCTGGAATGATTGGGTATTCTGGAGTTTTAACTCTCCTGAGGATTGAACTAGTAGATATGACTAAATTCTTATCTTATGCTTTTATGAAGCCTTTGGGTCCTTGCACTAAGCCCAAGAGGAGGCTGGGGAACTTCTAAGAAGCTCGTTGGTCCTTGTATTGAGCCCAAGAGGAGGTTGGGGAACTTCTAGGAAGCCTGTTGGTCCAAGCCTAAGAAAATTTCAAGAAAGGTTTCACCGGGAATTAATCCTTTCTATGTTGAACAGTTCTAAGGTTTGAAGAAATTCAAAAGAGGTTTCACCGGGAATTAATCATCTCTGGGGAAATTAATTTCTTTTATATATGTTTCTAAGTTTTGACAGTCTTGAGAGAAGTTTCACCGGGAGTAATGCCTTTCTCTATTCCATATTGAATAAAGCCCAAGAGGAGGCATATTGTATTGAGGGAAGTTTCCTGTGAGGGAACTAGTTACTGACTATGTTAGAAGTAACCTCTGGTTTGACCTAAGTGTAGACCTAACTGCTGGGGAAACTCTAAACAGATATGCACAAGTGTATTAACAGGTATATAAACAAGTATGCATTGAATTGGAAAGATGTTGGGTTTTACACTATGAAAAGAGGCCCAAGTGTATTGTGATTTGTATTGACCAACTCTGTATGATTAGGGTTTTAAGAAATTAAAGAAAGTTTTGAGTAAATTTTGAATTAAGAGAAAGTTGTTGAAAAGAAAAGAGTGTTTGGGGCTCATAATTCAAAGAGAGGCCCAAGTGGTCTAAGAGCAATTTCACTGGGAATAATGCTCCTCTTAGTACTAGTTTAAAACAGATAGATGATTTTGAAAATAGAAGTTTGGGGCTTATAACTCAAGGAGAGGCCCATAAAATTTGTTTATTTTTTAAAACAAATTTTATGTACAAAATATTGGTGCTTATACTCAAGGAGAGGCCCAGATGACTTGTTTTGAAAACAGGGATCGCATTGCGATACCGAAAGACGTTGTGGGACTTATACTATAGAAGAGACCCAAAAATTTATTTATGTACATAGAGGTTTGGGTCTTACACTCTATTAGAGGCCCAAAATGTTTGTAAAGAAAGAGAAGTGGGGCTTATACTCAAGGAGATGCCTAGATGAAAAGTAATGAACACGCCGTTATTTTGAAAATCGCACCGGGACTTATACTATGACAGAGGCCCAGGAATTATTTATTTATAAAAGGGGTTGGGTCTTACACTCTATTAGAGGCCCAAAAGTGTTTCAAATGAAGATTGAAAATTTAAAATCAAGGAGAAAACCCTAATTTTAATAAAATTACAATTTTTCAAAGAAAATTAAATAAAAAATGATATAAAATATCAAATATATTCAAAAACATGTTGCGATCTTTAAAAAATGTTTTGAAAAATCAATTTTTATTCATATGAAATCTTGAAATTCATTTAAGTTTGAAAAATCAAGAGAAAGATTTCATTAAAAATGTTTAAAAGCAATTAAAAATAAATTCTTTACAAGTGAGTCATCAGAAGTTTTGTGTTTTTGGAAGATGACAAAGTTGGCAAAGTGACAAAACTTGAATGAGAAAATCGTGTGGCACAAGTCATGCATCCATGTTGTTGTGTAGGCAGGGTGAAAATTCCATTTTGGGAAACTCATAACTTCTTGCTCAAGTTGAATCATGGGAGGCTCTTGTACTTTTTAGAAAGCCCATATATCATACTTCAACTTTGATGTTTAACTTTGGTCTTGATTCATCTTGGATCATGGTGAAAAATGCCTCCAAAGTTGGACAAAACATGAGACAGATTCTGTCTCAAATTTTTCTAAGTGTTTGAAAAATGTTCATTTCTTATTTTTTGTGATTTTGATCAATCCATAACCCAAAATCCATGAAGATTTGGAATATGGTGTAGTTGACAATCTTGTAGTATGTAATGAGAGCTTTCATTTGAGATTTGGATGGAAGAAAAAGGTTACTTGGATCACAAGTTATGGTCTTGTAAAGTTGGGTAAAAATCACTTTTTTTCATAACTTAGTGAAAATTCAAGTTTCTTAAGGTTGCCCCTTTTGCAAGTAAACCCACTTTTCTTCATTTTTCTTGATGGATGATGATCCAAACCATGATTTAACATTTTTTTTGACTTGAAGAAGCCATGTTTGTCAAGAAATCTCAAAAGTCAAACTCGGTTTTGGGGTACAGTTGACTTTTTATCAGATGAACTTCAAATTTTGTGATTCTTCATGAAATTAAGTTCTTTGCCTAAATCAAACCTAATGGATGGATTCCATAGGTGTTTTAGAGTGTCTTGAATCATTCCCTAAGGTTTGGGATCATGTCTTGGTCAAAAGTCAAAGTAGGGTTGACTTTTTCTCAAAAACCCTAGTTTGTGGTCCAGATGAATTTGCATCTTTATATTGCTCATGGACCAAGTTCTTTGTGTCCATTTGAACTTTCTAGAGGATCAATATAAGATATTTGAGGTCTTCGAAACATTCCTCGAGGTTTTGGCTCATGCCTTGCTCCAAAAGTCAACTTAGGGGTGAATTAGGTCACGAAACCCTAATTCCTGATTTTTGATTAATGCATCCCCTGAGGCTATTTTGAACTTATGATTGGATCCATGAGGTCCCTTTGAGCTTCATGGATCATGTTTTGAAGTATTGGATCATGCCCAGATGAAAATTTCTCTCTGGAGGCCTTGGTCGACCAAAACCCTAATTTGGTGACACTATGATCTTGAGGATTGATCATCTTGAAATGTTGCACTCCTGTGCTTGATTCTTGATATGGGAGACCTCTTGATCCTTCATGGGTGTTTGAGAGGTTTTACAAGTTGAAGATCATGTCTATTCTTGATTGATACTTTGTCTGAGTACTCTGAGAAGGTCAAAATCCCTAATTCTTGATTTAGGTGAATGCTCAACAATCTTTGAGAGGATTGATGAGGCATGAAGGTACATCCATATTATGGTGATGATTTGCACAATGATGGGAAATCTTGTGGTCAAAATTTAGGGTATGACACAAAGACCTCATTAAAATTAACTCCATTTCTTTGAGAGTACCATTTTATTACCAATTGTGTTTGTCTACCTCTTCCTTTTCATTGTATTTGGTTTTGTAAATCCATTTTACTCCAGTGTTTTTTGAATCTTTGGTAAGTGTGGTCAAGTTCCAAGTGTCATTTTTCTTTATGGACTCTATTTCAAGATCCATAGCTTTTCTCCATACATGAATCTTAACAGCTTCCTCATAGCTGGTAGAATCATCATTTGAACTATAAACCACAAGGTTGTGCAGTTGATTCTCCTCTTCATTTTCTAAGCCAGTGACATAGTCATTTAGATACCTTAGTGGTCTCCTATTTCTATGACTTGGGTCAGGCTCTTCATTTTCTATTTCTCTTCCATTATTCCCTTCATCACTAAGACCGTCTGTGAATTCGCCATCTGTATCTTCTTCTACTCTTGAATTTGTCACATCTACAACTTCTTGCTACTCAACTTCACTTTCTAATTCCACCTTGGCATGTGAATATATTATGCTTACTTGATATTTCTTTCCCCAATTCTAGCATTTTCCTTTTTCAGACACCATATCCTTGCTAATGATGACATTTCCTGCAGTTGGTTCATATAACTTATAGGCTTTAGACTCTTCACTCACACTAAGATTGACACATTGTACACTTTTTCCATCAAACTTCTTCCTCTATGAATCAAGAACATAAGCATGAGCCACACAAGAAAACACTTTAAAATGATGAACTGATGGCTTTATTCTACTTCAACACTCCTCAGATGTCATATTTTTAACTGCAAGTGTAGGGCTCATATTCATGACATAGGTGGCTTATTTGTTACATTAGGCCAGAAATGCTTAAGAACACTTCTACTATATCAAATACTTCTGACCATATTCATGAGAGTCCTATTTTTCCTTTCAGACACTCCATTCTGGTGTGGAGTATATGCAGTAGTCAATTTCCATTTGATCCCTTGCAAGCTACAAAACTTATTGAAGGAGTTTGATGTGAATTCTCTTCCTGTGTCAGTTCTAAGGCATTGAATCAAACAACTAGATCCCTTCTCTACCAATGCTTTGAATCTTTTGAACACAAAAAAAGCACTAGATTTTTCTTTCAAAAAATAGACCCAAGCCTTTCTACTGAAATCATCTTTGAAAGCGATGAAGTATTTGTTTCCTTCAAGTGAATCAGGCTTGATAGGTCTGAAATTCTGGCCTATGCAGACAACAGATGTCCTAACACGTGTCAAGACATTGTGCTACATAATCATTTAAACACAAAGGTGTAATAGCAAACTGATACCTTGAATATCAAAACTGCACAATCACAGATGTCACGGCATCTGATCCAACATGTTTATCATAAACCCTAACAGAAAACGTAAATCTACAGAATGATGAAAAACACATTAATTATTAACCCAGTTCGGTGCAACTCACCTACATCTGGGGGATACCAATCCAGGAAGAAGACTCCACTATCTGTAGACTGTTACAAAGTTAAACTCCCCCGTTTACAACTTTATACCTAACATCTACCCAATGAACATCTTTACCAAGGCTAAACTCAAACGTTTACAACCCTGATATGAGATACCCCACTCACTTCCCTTAATCACCAACTGTGATTTCTACATCATCCTTGTCAATACAGAAATCTGTCAAGCATACTTGACAAACAAGCTAACTTGGATTTGCTTAAAAGCTTCATCCAAGAACAATACACAATCCTATACCTAAAGGGTTACAGATTTGTGTGACACCTATATCTACCACAGTGTATCAATTGATACAAAGGGAGACTTACAACCTAGAAAGCCAACGACTCTCAAAACCCTAAACCCTTTTCTTAAGCAAGAAACCGAGGTTACAAAAGGCGTACTAAGGCATATCAAAACCGAGGTCTAAGTCTTCTCTTTATAGTGTCTTCTACAGTCTTGGGCTTCATTATTCACTCCTAGATCCATGCTGCAATTCCTCCTTGAGTGTTGCAGCAGATTAAAAGCTAACTTAAGCTATTCAGTCCAGGATGTCAAGATGCATGTTAAGACATCTTGTTCGAAATCACGTCTTCAGCAGAATTACTTAGCTTGATCTCATTGTTGAGTTAACAATTATGTTTTACCAAAATTTGTTCAAAACCCCAGAGCTTTCAATCTCCGCCTTTTTGGCAAATTTTCGCTAAAACACATATGCACGGTAAACTCCAGATCGATGGTGCAAGCAGTGAGGACTCCAAATAATTTCAAGGCCTATACCTTACCTGTGATGGAGTACATGAGAAAGAAGATGCAAGACGATCCCCCTCAACCCATGAACCAATACTTGTCATGAAAGGATAAATCTTCCTCATAAGAGGCATAAGAAAACCATTAGGAAAAAGCAGTAGCAATACCCTTAGCAGTAAAGTACGTCCTTGGGTAACTTAGAACACAGAATGTGACTGTGTTCATAACTCAGATCACAAGACACAAAAGTCCATTTGAGAGCTGAGACCCAGAATGTTGTAACATCCTGTTGAGCATTTTTGACAAGCTGTTTTATTAGATGTGAGATTCTCATGAGAAGATCACAACATTTCTCCCCCTTTTTAGACACAATTTGACAAATATTACCAAGGTATATCCAGATCCAAAGAGTGCTCACCCAGAACCTTATATAAGCCATAAAGACAACAGTAAGAGTGATACAAAGATGAGTAAGATGAATTTTGAGATCCCCTTATTTGAATTGTATCAACCACTACCCGTTCTTTATGTCGTTATTCATTTTTGGACAGATTCTTCTTGAAGTACAAGTTCCAACACGTGTGAAGGTATATTCAAGGACAAGATTTTACACGTCCTTCTGACAAGTGTACACCCTAAGAATTTTCCCAAGATGGAATTAATACCTCTGTCATCAGACTGTCAGAGATTCTTCAGACACTCTTTACTGCTATGACGTCCTCGACCAAGTCACACCCAACAATGTTAAAGAAAATATCTATATTGAATAAAATCTTCACAGTTTTGTGATCACATCCGGCAGAGAAAAATAAATTCCGCCACACTCAATCAATGATTCTTAAGTATCCAATAAGAACCATTTCACATGCACTGCCAAGTCTCCCACAACTTGCAACAATACAACAATGTCAAGACATCCTCCTTGACATCTCAGCTTTCTTGACGCACAAATGCAAACTAGAATTTCAACTGCATCCTCACAGTAATTCATCTTAGATCAAGGGGCATTTCCCCCTATCTAAGGTAACTAGTGCGCCTCCACAGAACACCCAAGATAATGAATGGAAAACATAAAACGCATCTTCATGTCTTCAAGAGTGCACCCTCAGTTCAACTTACCAGCTGAACACAATCATCAACTCTCTTATTGCTTCCTCTAACAAGAAGCAATAATCACTCACACATGATCACCATCATGCTACCCGTGAGGAAATGTATACCAACCATAACAAATTCTTGGCTTGAGATCAAAGTCCCATTGATCCCCCCATCCTGCAACCATCTACACACCACACAAACTCCTTTTGCTTGAGGCACAAACTAATTGAATCAGAATGCTTCACATTCCTCAAAGAGACGCACAGGGCCCCTTAGTTTGTTATAACGATGTCAGCTATCATATGCATGCTCCAGAACTTCACAGCTGCCAAACTGATCCACTACTAGCATGACTTGCAGCCAGGGGCAACATCCCCTTCGCAAGATTTTCCACTGACCTTACCCATCCAACAATAGAGATAGACACCCCACAATCCAAGACAGTCATTCCTTGTCATTCTCCTGTATGATAACCTGGAATACTTCTGATTTTCTGGTGAATATCCACTTCTGAACGCATCAGAATCCAGACCTTCATACAATCAACACATGATCCACTCCAGTCTTCTCAAACACTTACATCAGACTTCCAAGACAGTTCTTCTACTCCATCGTTCTCCCATATGACAGTGTAGATACTTCTTAGACACGATGCAAGTAACCAGTTCCTCACAAAACCTGAAATCCTTCACCAAGGATAACTAACCCAAATATGTTCTAACATCAGTTAGGACATCTTCCACACATCACAGACACCACATACCATGGTTCTTGATATGCTCCACCACTGGACTTACTATCAGCATAATAATCCACACTGAAGATCTTCACACAACACTGCGCCACCAGTTTGAACAAAGAAAACTTCAGAAACCCAGAGAGAAATAAACTCTCAACCACCAAAAGAAGGTATACTTTCATCCTCAACCCATAACTTCTGTCACAAGCTCCCAGAGAACCAGAACCTCCTTACAATTTCAACTAACTACTCTTCTGTACAAGAGCAATCAGTTTCAAACATCCTGCTTGAATGCACACAATGAAACCAACCAAATGCCACTTTTTGATTGATCTCAATCTTCTCAGAACTCCCAAAAGATAGACTGATCCACTAATGAAATCAGACCTTCAAGTCACATGAACTACTTGCCCCATAGCAAGACATCTTGGATCCACCAAGCCTCTTAGTTATGTAACATCTTCCCATCCACAGCTCCCGCAAACTGCATGAGATGGACCTTTTTGAAACATCCATAACTTCCATTCTCCTGTAGATCACCTTATCTTAAGCTGATGTGCCACATCACTAGCTGAGACCTCTGATGTTGAGCTAGATGTCAGAACATTTTGAAATGACATCCAACTGTTAGATTCAGCTCCTACTTCTGCCACTTAGAAGAACTTCCTCCCTTTGCAGAACAAGAATTCCATGCTCTCATAGACTTGATTCAACAACCAAGTTTGAGTAGACAACCTCTATCCTGCTTTAAAACTCCAAAGACTTCACACCTGCCACGTCTAAATCTTCAGAAAATAAGTAGTCCAAGACTACATCATAGCCATACCAAAGAATGCCACTTTCCTTAGTAGAGCAGACTGTAGAAAGTCAGAGATAACTGCCACTTAACTTTGACCTTCAACAAAAAGAGCAAGAACCATGCTCCAAAGCACCTAGATCAGAAATAAACTGATCCAAGCTGTAACCATCAAGATTATGATGTCTTCATCTTCATTTTCAATAGCATCAAAGTCCAGACTAATTTCTTGCCAGGAAACTCTCCAGAGAACACATGCTTCTGTCACACCCGACTGAAGCCACTTCTTAGGTCACCACCTAAGACTAAAACAGATGCTAAAGCGTATGCATGCACAAACTCTGATGATGATGAGATGTTCCACAAATAGCAATTGATCTTAAATCCTTGTACAATAACCCTTCTTCACTGCTGTAGCTGAGCTCCACCAGATCATGTCATGAACACTTATAAAGTATTTAATCGTTTTGCAAGTATCTTCTTCAAAGGACAATGTTGAGATACCAAGGCTATCGCCCTTGACTCAAGTAACTAAGACTTTCTCTAAATAAATCTTATTTACCTCAACAATTCTTCAATCAGATTGGATCCACTTTTAGGGTCAAGAGAGATGAATCCTTCCTTGTTGTTTTTGGATGGTGAAAATAAATCACCTCCACTTTCTTCAAATTGTGTTTCAAAGAAACCCCTTCTAGTTAGAAGAGTAACTAGAAGACTCCAGATACACGAAATAGATGCCTTTATGAGTGGACTTGAGAGAATACTCAAGTATCTTTGACAACTTAGCCGACCAATAATTTATCAAACTCCTAGAGCAAGAACCTGATAAACTTAAACTCAACTCATCTCCTCTTCAACTGACTTGAACTGCACCAAGAAACCAAGCTTCCAAGTACCAAGTCATTAAACCAGATATCTAACCACAACTCCTTTCACTCCATCGCTCCCGACTTTGGAATAAAAGAATGCAGATATCTTCAAATATAAAGGCCGAAGATTGAGACCATTCGCCAACTATCTTCAGTAACAACTCCAAAATCCCATAATTCTAGAGATCTTCCATCAGAAACACATGCAGCGGAACCACCAAGGAACAGATCCTGCTTGCCCTAATAATATGTCACAACATCCTATAAGACACACCAACAAGAGAACTAGCCACTTCTCCTATAGTTGTTATAGAATCTCCTCAGCAACATGAATAACCTCCGGGTTGCTCCCTTCGATCCAGAACATCCATCTCATCCATTAATACCCTTGAGTAAATCTGAGTTGATTGATCTGATCTTCAAAACTCCTCCTTGTTTAAATGCCAAAAAATATCTCCCAAAGATCTCATCTAGAACCATACAGGATGCCTGCTCTGATACCAATTGAAATTGTGGCCTATGCAGACAGCAGATGTCCTAACACATGTCAAGACATTGTGCTACATAATCATTTAAACTAAGAGGCCCAACAGCAGACTGATACCTTGAATATCAGAATTGCACAAGCACAATATCATAAACCCTAACAGAAAACATAAATCTGCAGAATGATAAAGAACACAGTAATTGTTAACCCAGTTCGGTGCAACTCACCTACATCTGGGGGATACCAATCCAGGAAGAAGACTCCATTATCTGTAGACTGTTACAAAGTTAGACTCCCTCGTTTACAACTTTATATCTAACATCTACCCAATGAACATCTTTACCAAGGATAAACTCAAACGTTTACAACCCTGATATGAGATACCCCACTCACTTCCCTTAATCACCAACTGTGATTTCTACATCATCCGTGTCAATACAGAAATCTGTCAAGCATACTTGACAAACAAGCTAACTCGGATTTGCTTAAAAGCTTCATCCAAGAACAATACACAATCCAATACCTCAAGGCTTATGGATCTGTGCGACACCTATATCTACCACAGTGTATCAATTGATGCAAAGGGAGACTTACAACCTAGAGAGCTAACGACTCTCAAAACCCTAAACCCTTGTTTCTTACGCAAGAAAGCAAGGTTACAAAAGGCGTACTAAGGCATATCAAAACCTAGGTCTAAGTCTTCTCTTTATAGTATCTTCTGCAGTCTTCGGCTTCAATCTTCAGTCCTTGATCCATGCAGCAATTCCTCCTTGAGTGTTGCAACAGATTAAAAACTAACTTAAGCTATTCAATCCAGGATGTCAAGATGCATGTTAAGACATCTTGTTCGACATCACGTCGTCAGTAGAATTACTTAGCTTGATCTCATTGTTGAGTTAACAATTATGTTTTACCAAAATTTGTTCAAAGCCCCAGAGCTTTCAAGGTCCATAGATGTCAGAGTAGACAAGCTCCAGCTTAGCACCAGCTCTCCAATTTTCTTGTTTA
Source organism: Lathyrus tuberosus (assembly GCA_022829125.1). Taxonomy (NCBI): domain Eukaryota; kingdom Viridiplantae; phylum Streptophyta; class Magnoliopsida; order Fabales; family Fabaceae; genus Lathyrus; species Lathyrus tuberosus. The sequence goes on from JALAZF010000153.1 coordinate 3,197,189, forward strand.
GGAATTGGTTTTCTTTGTTGTTTAATTATCAAGCAATCAGTGCACTTCTCTTCCGTGTTCACCTGGCTTAGAAAACCTGTCACCATATCCTTCTTAGCAAGCATATCTAGCCCCTTGACACTCCAATGTGCATACATGATATGTCACAATTGAGATTCCTTTTATTCAGTGGCTTGAATCTCAAAAACATCTTGGCATGATAACAGGTACATGGATCACATACATCCTATTCTGAGACATATGAGTAGTCAAGATTAGCCCCTTCTATTCATGAAATATTTGACAAGAGTCATGCTTGAAAACCACACTCAACCTCTTTTGTTGAAGTTGTCCAATTCTAAAAAGATTGTTCTTCAACCCTGGAATGTAATAGACATCACTAATCATATGTGATCTATTTCTCATACTCAGCCTTACATTCCTTTTTACCATGACAAACATTGTAGAGTTATCACTTAGCTTCATTGTTTCTTTGAAGCTTTCATCAAAATTAAATAGCCAAGTCTTTATCCTAACCATATGATTGCTACATTTACAATCCAGGTACAAAATCTCTTAATTAGCCCAATTTCTTGATTCACTCTTGGCCATCAGGATCATTTCCTCTTCCTCATTATACTCAGCATAGTTTGCACTTTCCTCCCAGGTAGGACACTCACTTTGATAGTGATCTAACATATGACATTTGTAGCACTCCAAAAACTCTTTACTTTTCCTTCCTCTACCACAACCTCTTCTTGAGAATCTTCATCTGCCTCTCCCAAAACCTATTCCTTCATTTGACGCCTTCAGAGCTTGTTCTTCAGCATTCTCCATTTTACCCTTCATTCTTTGCCCATGAACAAGTAAAATGCTTTGCAATTCATCAATGTAAAGAGTATTCACATCATTGGACTCCTCAATTGAGCACACAACATAGTTGAAATTTATTGACATTGATCTCAAGATTTTCTCAACAACCATTACCTGCTCCATTTTCTCTCCTTGTGCAGATATCGATTGGAGATATTGAGTGTTCTTGCAAAGTATTCATCAACAATTTCATTCTCTCCCATAGTAATAATTTCAAATTCTCTGTGTAGAGATTGCAAATGAGCTCTCTTGACCTTCAAAGAGCCATGATACTTTCGGCACATAGCATCCAAAATATCTTTGGTTGTGTTGCGCACAAGAAAAGCTTCCAAGATTGACCTATCAATGGCTTGGAACAAATAATTCTTGGCCTTCAAATATTTCAATTTGCTTTCCTCCATAGCCTTTAACTATTCTTTAGTAGCATTTGCAGGTGCAACGGGAGCATAGGGCAGATCATCACATCTTTTAGGCGCAACAGGAGCATAGGGCGACATGTTCTTTAATAGCATTTGTATGTGAATGGAACTTGTTGTGATTGGAAGCATATAACTATTCTTGACTCGGCGGAGACATGAGCTTATCTATCGTCGTTCTCAATGCAACAACAATAGTCGGTCGGTAATGATTCGAGTCAATTTCTCTTTCGTGTTTTATTGTGTATCTGTTGTTTTTTTGCATTTATACTTGAATATCAATTGCGAGTATTTATTAATTGCGTTGACTCCGCTGGAGTATTTTTTATTATGTAATGATTATGTAATAATAACAAACTTGTGTGAGTTGTATTGTGCTGTTGTTTGCGTTTTTGTCGAGTCTCAATGTTGGAATTATGTTGTAGTGATGTTTGTTCGTGTGCAGTATTATCTTTCGTACAATGAGTTATGTTCCATGACGTTGTTGCGTACGTTATCTCAACTCATGTGTTACACAAATTTGCGCGTGTTAATGTAACATATATGTGTTATGTGTTATGTGTTCTTTTGATTCAATTGTGATAAATGCATGTTGGTTGTGAATATTGTGTATGCATGCTTATTTTTCTTGCTGACAGCTTTCATGCAGCGTGATGCCTCTCATGATTCGTTGTGTTGCCTTACGCCATTGTATAGGAGAACTCAATATGCGCATTAACGCAATTCACATGCGTTAACTTAATTTGTGCATTATCACATTATGCACGTTAGAATTCGCGACCTTGCATTATAATTTGTGCACGTTAACTCAATTCGTGTTTTAATGTTTTACCTTTGCGTACGTTAACTCATTTCGTGCATTGTGTTTTTATGTTTTGTATTATATTACATCAAGTTTATTTTTAGAAGAAAACTTCACCATTTCTCTATTAGTTTCTTTTTTAATCTTTTCAAACAAAAACAAATCAAACACTTGATCAACATCAAGTATTTTTCCCAACATAATCGTAAATGCTTCATAAATCTTTTTCGTAATAAATTGGATGAAAAATGACTAGTTAGGCGTATTCACTCTTTTTCCTGAATACTTGGATACATGTTGTATAGCCTGTCTTTGAAGTATTTGTCATCTTTAAAAGACTTTAATTCAATTAAATCTTTTTCTTAATTAAATCGGATGAAAAAGGACTAGTTAGGCATATGCCCCTTGAAATTTCTGACCTATGCAGACAGCAGATGTCCTAACACATGTCAAGACATTGTGCTACATAATCATTTAAACTCAGAGGTGCAACAGCAGACTGATACCATGAATATCAGAACTGCACAATCACAGATGTCACGACATCTGATCCAACATGTTAATCGAGACTGAACTGAAAATAGCATAATGATAAACAACACAAAATATGATGACCCAGTTCAGTGCAACTCACCTACATCTGGGGGATACCAATCCAGGAAGAAGTAATCACTATCAGTAGTATAGTTTTATGCAAACAACCTCAGGTTTACAGAAAGCACCCACACTAACCTATCACCACCCAATGAAGACTTTATCATTAGAAGTCACATCTAAATGATAAGAGAACCCCCTTTCACTTCCTAAATCACAACTTGTGATTATCTAACAGTTACTACACCATAACTGTATCTACCCTATTGAAAGACACCCCTTCCAATACAAAGTTCAGTCAAGCATCCTTAACTAACAAGTTAACTTGGATTTTCTTCAAAGCTTCATCCAAGAACACTTACGATTCATTGCCTACGGGCTTCTGAATCTGTTCAAGTACCTATGTTTACCACACTGCATCAAATCGATACAGAGGGAGACTTACAAGAGAAACCTACGACTCTCAAACCTAAACCCTACTTTACAAAATAGGATTCCTAAGTCTATGTCGTCCTCTCCCACCTTTCAGTCTAGGTATTGGTCTTCTTTTATAGTCTTCTGCTGAGTTGGGCTTTGTATCTTTCATCCTTGATCCATTGCTAATCACGCTTTGAATCATGGAACAGATTTAAACAAAACCTGATATGACAGTCAAGATATCGAATCTTCATGCTGTGACATTTCACTCGACATCTTTAGTCTGGGTCTGAAATCTTCATGTTGGAACATCTTTCCCAACCTTATGTTTTACCAAAATTTAGTCAAACTCTTGGAGCCATCAATCTCCCCCTTTTGACAAATTTTGGCTAAAACATCCTTCAGCCTGATGGTGCATGCAGTGGAAAAATACTTGAAGCAAGTGCTAAGGAAAAGGGAGAAGATAATTTGGAGTTACCCTCTTCATTTCCTTTTGATATCGAGAACATAGTGAATGTAACTCAGGTCACAAAACACAACTTGCTTTCTAACTCTGGTCACAAAACACAACTCCCCAAGATGTTATAACCAAAACGTTGGAACATCCTTTGGAACAATTTTGCATACCAGCAGCACAAATGAACAAATGCACATACAAGCAGTAAGCCATTCTCCCCCTTTTTAGCAAAAAGATGGCAAAAGCGACCCATGCAGATCCAAACCCAAATGTTCCTTACCCACACCCGAACAAAACTCATTTTCCCTCAACTTAATAAGAAGAGATTTTACAACTCTCCTTAAGTAGTGAGAAGGCTATGTAGGTTGAGCCAATACAAAACACTAGTCAAAGATTCCATCGTTTCTGACTTGTTCTCGAAACTACTTCTGAACCTTGGACATTCTTAATCTAGATTTAGCAGACTCGATTACAAGCAGAATGATTTTATTAGCAGAAAACCAGTTTCTTCCTGACAGCAATCAAGGCTCTTTAACATACAAAATCTGCTCCTGCAGAGAAAACTAAATTCTCCCAGAACCAGGCCAAGATAATTTTCAAGGAACTTGTACCAGAGGTGCAATGTCATGACACTTCACCTGACATCTCAACCCCAGTTGAAGCCATCTATCACAAACTTTTTGAGGCCACAAACAATTCTTGATAGGCAATCTGCACCACTACAACAACCCATCTCAGATCAAGGAGCAACTCCCCTTATCTAAGATAACCAGTGCTCCTCCACATAACACCTAGCTAATGAATGGAAAATAAAAGACGCATCTTTATGTCTTCAAGAGTTCACCCTCAGTTCAAGCCACCTGCTGAACACAATCATCAACTCTCTTATTACTTCTTCTGACAAGAACCAATAATCACTCACACATGATCACCATCATGCTACCCGTAAGGAAATAATAAAAGGATAACAATCCTTCCATAACAAACTCTTGGCTTAAGATCAAAGTCCCATTGATCCCCCCCCCCCCCCCCCCGCCATCCTGCAACCATCTACACACCACACGAACTCCTCTTGAATACTTATGTATAGACCTCCAGCTGCATGAGGCACAAACCAATTGAATTAGAATGCTTCACATTCCTTAAAGAGACGCACAGGGCCCCTTAGTTTGTTATAACAATGTCAGATATCGTATGCATGCTCTAGAACTTCACAGCTGCCAAACTGATCCACTACTAGAATGACTTGTAGCCAGGGGCAACATCCCCTTCGCAAGAGTTTCCACTGACCTTACCCAGCCAGCAATAGAGAAAGACACCCCATAATCCAAGACAGTCATTCCTTATAGGTCTCCCGTATGATAACCTAGAATACTTCTGATTTTCTGGTGAATATCCACTTCTGAACGCATCAGAAACCATACCTTCATGCAATCAACATATGATCCACTCCAATCTTCTCAAAACCTTACATCAACCTTCCAAGACAGTTCTTCTACTCCATCATTCTCCCATATGACAATGTAGATACTTCTTAGACATGATTCAAATATCCAGTTCCTCACAGAACCTGAAATCCTTCTTCAAGGATAACCAATCCAAGATGTTCTAACATCAGTTAGGACATCTTCCACACATCACAGACACCACACACCATGGTTCTTGATATGCTCCACCACTGGACTTACTATCAGCATAGTAATCCAAACTGAAGATCTTCACACAACACTGCACCACCAGTTTGAACAAAGAGAACTTCAGAAACCCAGAGAGAAATAAACTCTCAACCACCAAAAGAAGGTATACTTCCATCCTCAACCTAGAACTTCTGCCACAAGCTCTCTGAGAACCAGAACCTCCTTACGTTTTCAAATAACTACTTTTCTGCACAAGAGCAATCAATTTCATGCATCCTGCTTGAATGCACACTATGAAACCAATCAAATGCCACCTTTTGATTGATCTCAATCTTTTTCAGAACTCCCACAAGATACACTGGTCAACCAATGAAATCAGATCTTCAAGTCACATGAACTACTTGCCCCATAGCAAGACATCTTGGATCCACCAAGCCTCTTGGTCATGTAACACCTTCCCATCCACAGCTCCCGCAAACTACATGAGATAGACCTTTTTGAAGCATCCACAACTTCCACTCTCCTGTAGATCACCTCATCTTAAGCTGATGTGCCACATCACCAGCTGAGACTTTTGATGTTAAGCTAGATGTTTGAACATTCTGATATGACATCTAACTGTTGAATTCAGCTCCTCCTTCTGCCACTTAGAATAACCTCCTCCCTTCGCAGAACAAGAGTTCCATACTCTCATAGACTTAATTCAACACCAAGTTTAAGTAGACAACCTCCATCTTGCTTTGAAACTCTAAAGGCATCACACCTGCCACGTCTGAATCTTCATAAAATAAGTAGTCCAAGACTACACCATAGCCATACTAAAGAATGCCACTTTCCTTAGTAGAGCAGACTGTAGAAAGTCAGAGATAACTGCCACTTAACTTTGACCTTCAACTTGAGAAAAATCCCACGCTCCCAAGTACCTAGATCATAAATAAACTGATCAAAGCAATAACCATCAAGATCATGATGTCTTCATCTTCATCTTCAACAACATCAAAGTCCAGACTAGTTTCTTGCCAGGAAACTCTCCAGAGAACACATGCTTCTGTCACACCCGACTGATGCCACTTCTTAGGTCACCACCTAAGACTAAAACAGATGTTAAAGCGTATGCAGTACCCCTCCCATGATTCTGCACAAACTCTGATGATGAGATGTTCCAACATCTTGTTGAACATCAGCAATCTTGAATTTCAAGGATAATCAATTAAATACTTGTGGATTCCACAAATAGCAATTTATCTTAAATCCTTGTCCAATAACCCTTCTTCATTATTGTAGCTGAGCTCCACCAGATCAAGTCATGAACACTTATAAAGTATTCAATATTTTTGCAAGTATCTTCTTCAAAGGACAATGTTGAGATACCAAGGTTGCCACCCTTAACTCAAGTAACTAAGATTCTATCTGAACGAATCTTATTTACCTCAATAATTCTTCAATCAGATTGGATCTACTCTTAGGGTCAAGAGAGATGAATCCTTCCTAGCTGTTTTGGATGGTGAAAATAAATCACCTCCACTTTCTTCAGATTGTGTTTCAAAGAAACACCTTCTAGTCTGAAGAGTAACTAGAAGACTCCAGATACACGATATAGATGCCTTTACGAGTGGACTTGAGAGAATTCTCAAGTATCTTTGACAACCTAGCCAATCAATAGTTTATCAAACTCCTAGAGCAAGAACCTGATAAACTTAAACTCAACTCCTCTCCTCTTCAACTAACTTCAACTGCACCAAGAAACCAAGCTTCTAAGTACCAAGTTGTAGCGCGATTTTTGTGGTCCTGAGTCACTATCGCTTGGGCACTACAGTTCGATTCATTTTTTATCCTGTTTGAGCTGATTAAGGAAGGGAAATAGATGTCTCCAATTAACCCTTCTTGCATACTGAGTTTGAACAGCGGTCTGTTAGGTTACAGATGCTATGTGGATGTGGGGCCCAATCTTTGGTTTATTTTGCTAAGAACACAGTGTCTGGATTATTTGTGAGGTTTTTGGTAATGTGTTTAGATTTGATGCTTTTGGGTTGATTTGGTGGAGATACTAGATTTTGGGTTTTGATTAGTATGCTCGCTTAGATTTTTCAATCTTATGCCTACGTATTCCCGTTCAACGAAACAGGGAAATCAGAGCGATCATAGTTCCTCCTATTTTATGGGAGGAAAAAGGTTGTTTTAGTGTCTTGTTCAAAGCCCAAGACGTGAAGTTAAAGGGGTGATTTGTATCTTGTTCAAAGCCCAAGATGTGAAGCTGAAGGGTCTATTTGTATCTTGTTCAAAGCCCAAGATGTGAAGCTGAAGGGTCTTGACTTTAGAGAGAATGTCTCATCTCTAAAGAGGAGTTGTTGATGTTTGTATGTTGTGAGCAAGGCACAACTTTGATGCTAAAAGGTTGAGAGACTCAACCGGGGTTTTCCTTATACAAAGCCTAAGAGGAGGCGATTGACCCAACAAGAGGGTGCTAACAAGTGATTGACTCAATAAGAGAGTGCTTTTGTATGTCTTGTACGAAGCCCAAGACGAAGGCTAAAGAGTTTTGACTCAACAAGAGATTCTTGACGAGGTGATTGACTCAATAAGAGAGTCTTTTATACTCAAGAAGAGAGTGATTTATATCTCGTACGAAGCCCGAGATGGAGGCTAAAGTGGTTGACTCAATAAAAGAGTCTTTTATACTCAACAAGAGAGTGTTTTTCTATCTCATACGAAGCCCGAGATGGAGGCTAAAGAGGTTGACTCAACAAGAGAGTCTTGACCAGGTGATTGACTCAACAAGAGAGTCTTTTATACTCAACAAGAGAGTGATTTATATCTCGTACGAAGCCCGGGATGGAGGCTAAAGAGGTTGACTCAACAAGAGAGTCTTTTATACTCAATAAGAGAGTGTGAAAAGGTTAGCTCCGCTGGGGAGAATCGTTGTACAAAGCCCAAGAGGTGGCTATCTATGCTGGTGACTGTTTCAGTTTAGTGACAGGTTCAGTATGTTGGATAAAAGAGGAAAACTGTTCTTATAAAGGGAAAGATTAAAGGTACGGTTGTGCTTTGGGATTGATCAGAGGATCAGGGTTATTTCCTGTTCTTTGAGGAAATGGAAAATCCAAAGGGTATTGAGACTGTCCAAGTCTACTGGTGTTTTGAGAAATCGATTCTCAGGTAGTGAATGATCTTTGTATGATGCCCAAGAGAAGGCTGGTATGTTAAGGGATGAATGTCAACCCATTAACAGGTCTGACATTTGACTCAGAAAGACAGCTCTAGCAAATTGATGACTAGGTTCTATTCCTATACCTGTAGAGGTCTCTGGGTCCTTGTACTAAGCCCAAGAGAGGGCATGAGAGCTTTTAAGAAGCCGAAGGGTCCTTGTACAACGCCCAAGAGGAGGCGGGGATGCTTTTAAGAAGCCTGTGGGTCCCCAAACCCCGAGAAGTTCAAGACATGCCATTCACCGAGAATAGATCAAGCCAGGAAAGTCTGAGAATTTGGAAGAAACTCAAGAGATGCCATTCACGGAGAAAAGATCATCTCTGGGGAGTTAGAGTTTCTTTGACAATTTCTAAGGGTGACAGTCTGAGAAAGGGTTCACCGAGAATGCTGCCTTTCACGTCTCCATATTGTTTAACCCCAAAAGGAGGGAAGACTGTGTCTGGTAATCCTACGTGGATCTTGTTTTGTTTGTATTTAAGAGTGACCAACAGGGCTTTACCTAGTTCCAGACGTAGTTGCCGGGGAAAACTCTAAATATCTATACTAGTATTACACTGTGGATATTTGACGAGTATATAAGAGGTTGTGAAAGAAGACTTATAGTGAAACAGCCCCACAATACAGTGATATACATATGAAAGCGATAAATGAAAGCAGGTAAACACTTACTCGGTTGTAGAGCTTCCATGTTGTTTTGTTAGTTGTTCAACAAAGAAAGCTTTGATAACTATATTATATTCAAAATCAAAGGAGAAAGTGCTTTGAAAGGATTGTTGGGTCTTACAGCTTAAGGAGAGGCCCTAGGTTTTATTAGTGATTGAACTGTTGTTTTGAAATTGTACATGGACTTATACAATGTCTGAGGCCCCAAGATGGTTTTGGTTGAAAGGAGGTTGGGTCTTACACTCTATTAGAGGCCCAAAGGTTTAAGGAATGGGTCTTATAGCTCAAGGAGAGGCCCAAGGTTTTCTTTTAAAAGGCGACGATCGCGCCGCGATTTTGAAAATACGACGGGACCTACACAACATCTGAGGCCCAAAATGTTTATTTACAAAAGGGGAATGGGTTTTACACACTATTAGAGGCCCAAAGATGTTTTTGTACAAGTGATAGGGCTTACAGCTCAAGGAGAGGCCCAGGGTTTTTATTTTAAAAGGCGACAATCGCGCCGTGATTTTGAAAAATACAACAAAGGGACTTATACAATAAGTGAGGCCCAAAAAGGTTTGTATTTACAAAGGATTAGGTCTTACACTCTACCAAGAGGCCCAAAGGTTTTAAAAATGATTGATGAGGTTTGAAATCAAAGAAACCCTAATTTTATTTTCCTTTAAAAGTAAATATTTAAAGAAAATCAATAAAAATGATAAAAATACCAATTGAGTTTGAATAAACCACTTGTGATTTTTGTTTAAGGTTTGAAAAATGAGGTTTTAATCACAAGATGAATTAAAACTCATTTGGTTTTGATTTTCGAGGTAAATATTCACTTTTAAAATGTTTAAAAACAATTAAAAAGGAATTTATTCACAAAAATAATAATTATATTAAATAAATAATATATACTTGATTTTTTTGTGGAATAAAATATTTCAACATTTTTGTGATTTTTTGCAAAAAGAACCAATCAATAATAATTAAAATTGAGAGAGTTATTAATTTTCCAAACTATTAAAAATAATATGAAAAATAGTAGAAAAGTGGAAAAAATAGCAAAAAGAGGGTCTGGGGCGAGGGGGGTTCGAACCCCAGACCTTTTGTGTATAGGGCGCGCGCCTTACCACTAGGCTGGTGATACATCCGTTGATTGAAACACAATCACAAATTTACAAGGCTTGCCTTGTTTTTGGCCTGGCCCAAGGCAAGGCAAGGCAAGATTTTGGTTAGAAACGTGTAGGCCATAACTTTCTCATTTCTCCATGGATTGGGACAAAATTTAGGTTTATCCTGCCTAGAATTTCACAAGGAATCCAATGGTGGTGGTGTTTTTTTTTTTTCAGATCATGCTCCTATTGAAAAACCCGATAGTGGTTTTGAAATAGGCCATGATTTGCATTTTCTGTGCTATCTCTTAGTACAGGCATGAATGACACGATGAATTGGTTCAAACACAACACATATAACATGTACAAGATGTGCATGAACAGTGGACCTCTAAGAAATGCACATTTCAAAGAGTTCAAGTTGTGATGCTTACCTCTTTTTGGAGCTTTTGTGTAATCTGCCAAGTGCTTTGTTCCAAAAATGATTTGATGCTTTGAACACCCTCAAATGATCTCTTAGAAGCTTTTAGGTTGGTTGGAATCAGCTGGAAACCTCAGGAACAAGTTTGAGCTCTTTCTTGCAAAAGGGGCAAAAGTGGCAAAAATAGCAACTCTCTCAAATGGTGTTCCAGATGGGGGGAACCATTTGGGACAGTTCAAGGATGATATTGGAGTGTGTTTGAGGTATTATCTGATTTGAATAGTGACTGAATAAAGACATGGCTTGAAAAATGCACAAAAGTCCAATTTTGAGGTTTTGAGAGGTGACTTTGTGATTTTAGTGTTACAGGTCACTTGTGAAGGTTTGGACAGGTTAGATATGACATATTGGATGTGTTTGGATCATGAGTTGTGGTGGAATTGCTCTCTAACTCAAAAACTCAGAGTTACCTTGCTAAAGAAGGCATTTTTGCCAAGAGAAAGAGATTTTGAGGAAAGCATCAGTTGTAGTGCTTTGGTGTACTTAAACTGAGCACAAATGAGCTCTATTTATAGTATAGTAAGTTTGTTTTGGGAGCAATAGTGATTAGCAACTGCTGCAGAGGTTTGGCCAATTTTGATCAATGAGAATCCAAGTCTCCTCTAGCCATTGACTAGAGGTTAGGGCACAGGCTGCTGGTTCCCTTAGTCTTGGATATGTCTTGACTGAATTCAGTTGGAAGAGGCTCAGTCCATGCCACCTTGGTGCATCCATTAAATGCTCTAAGCCAAAATTGGAGTCTTGTCCGTCTTTTAGGGATTTCTACGTTTGGCATGCTACTTTTGGTTCCAAAGACTTGGGAGGCTTATGGATCAATGTTTGTCCCTCCTTGGTCTCCCCTTGAGGTGTTCAGATGGATAGAATTGCTTGCCCTTTGCAAAACTTGAGCAAATCGAGCAAAACTCCCAAATCTTCCTTGCCATGACAGTTTGCACCAAGGCATATTGGCATGGTCATATCTCATGGCCCAAGTGGAATTTGATGGGGTTCTTGGCCATTTTGGAAAGCCCCCATATGATACAACAACTGTTTGATCATAATTGGTTTTGATACTTTTTGGATCCAAGTGAAAAATTCCCCTACATTTTGAATAAAGTAAGACAGATTCTGACTTAGTGAGAATTTCACTAAGTGTTGGAAAAAAGTGACATTTTCACTTTTTGTGATTTTGATCATTCCATAACTTAAAATCCATGAGGAATTGGAATAAGTTGTGTTTGAACCTTTTGTAGAGGCCCATGAGAGCTACAAATGCAGCTTTGGATGGGGAAAAATGGCCTTGTGGTTTAGGAGTTGTGATCCTCCAAAGTTGGTACCCTAGCCACTTTGTTCCATAACTTAGAAAATTTATAAGTTTTTTATGGTTACCTCTTTTACAAGTTATCCCACTTTTCTTGATTTTTCTTGATGAATGATAATTCCAATCACACATTAACATCATTTTAGGGTCAAAGAACCATAATTGTGAAAAATCTCAAAAAGTCAAAGTTTGACTTTTGTGCACAGTTGACTTTTTGCCAGATGAATCCCAAACTGTGCGATCCTTTGTGAAATCAAGTCCTTGACCTAAATCAAATTTAATGGACATGTTCCATGGGTGTTATAGGGTGTATTGAACCATGTCCCAAGGTTTGGGAGCATGCCTGGGTCAAAAGTCAAAGGCACAGTTGACTTTTTTCCGCAAAACCCTAACTATGGTTCTGATGAACTTGAAACTTGGGAATCAAGCTTCTTGGATCAATCCATTATTGCAAATAGATCAATGTAGTGTGTTGGAGACCCTAAAATCATGTCTTGAGGTCTTGGCTCATGTTTTGTCACAAAAGTCAACTTAGGGGTGAATTAGGTCAAGAAACCCTAATTCCTGATTTTTTGATGAATGCATCCCCTGAGGTTAAATTGACTTGGTGATTGGGTTTATGATGTTCCATGGAGCATCTTAGGTTATGCTTTGAAGCATTGGCTCATGCCCAGAGGAAAACTTCCATCTGGAGGCCCTGGTCGACCAAAACCCTAATTTGGTGACACTGGCGATCCTAAGGCTTGATCCACTTAGAATGCTGCAACCTTGTGCTTGATTCTTGATGTGGGAGTCCTCTTAATCCTTTGTGGATGTTTTAGAGGTTAGACAAGTTGAAGATCATGTCAATGCTTGATTGATCCTTTGTCTAAGGCTCTGAGAGGACTTGAAACCCTAATTGCTGTCTGTAGTGAATGCTCACCCATGTTTGGGGAGACTAATGAGGTATGATGGTACATCCATATTGTGATGATGATTTGCACAATTATGGGGAATCTTAGTGGTCAAAATTTGGGGTATGATAGATGCCCCTATTTAATCTTATTAGACCCGAAGGTGTGAATGGCGAAGGTATTCGGGCATTCGGGGTGCAAGAGAATTAAATATCGGAATAACCGAAATTTTGATCGTGGTTAGGAATGGCAGCTTGCGCATCCTTCTTCTTTTGCTAAGCAATGATGCTTAGAAAAGGTAAACTTCCCTTCGATCCTGGTTTCCTACCAAGGAACCGGTCTAAGTTTCTGAAATAAACTTCCCCTTGATCCTGGTTTCCTACCAAGGATCTGGTCTTAGTTTCTGATATAAACTTCCCCTCGATCCTAGTTTCTGATGTAAACTTCCCTTCGATCCTGGTTTCCTACCAAGGAACTGGTCTTAGTTTATGAAATAAACTTCCCCTCGATCTTGGTTTCCTACCAAGGAACTGGTCTCAGTTTCTTTTTTCAATAAACTTTCTTGACAAGGGACGCTACTCGTAGCGGTTTTCCTCAAACTTCTCATCGAATTTTCCTGGGGAGATGCCATTTGATGGAAAAAGTTTTGATGTCAGACTTGCTGGGGAAACTTATTTGTCTGAACTATAGAGGTGGTCAAACCTCTCTGTTGGAGATGCCATTTGTTGGCTCTACTGGGGAAAACGAGACTCTCGAAAGACCGTTTCCGCTTGGGGATATTACACCATACTTTTCTCGGGATCTTCTCGGAGAAATGCCATATGATGTGATCTAATTTTGAGGTGCTGATGACCTTTTTGTCAGTGGATTTTTCAGAGAAAAACTTCCGTATTGTCGAATCTCTGATTAAGAGGCTTTCTCTGGCGATTTTCCTTAATCCGGGAAAGCAAAAATATCATCTTCAATGGTGAAGAGTAACATTTGTCGAGCGTTCTCTGGCTTCTCAGAGGTTCAAGTTATCAAAGTGGTCAAGGGCTAACTCTAATCCAGAAATAAACTAGAGGAGAGAGATTGCTCAGACGCAACATTTCCTGACGAGGAAAGAACCGACAATGCGATTGACAAGAGGACTTTTATCACTAGGGGATAAGACCTACTGTAGTGATAGTGATGAAATATGAATGTGGATGCAAATTAACGATGCATGATGTAGGTATGTTTATGCTGACAAAACTGAAGCGACATACAGACTAGCAGATGAACACGACTGGATACTCGACCACAGTGGGGGATGAAAAGTATCACTGGTTCAAAATAGTAATCCTGCCTTGCATAGGAGAAATAGTCCCTGCGGGGAATAACCGTTGGTCGGGCTTAGGAGGTAAGAACTCGGCCGAGGATGTCAGATGGAGTATTCGCATCTGACATAACTGATCCTTCATTCAGGCGCACTGGTTTAGAAGGAGTACTTTGATTCTGCACTTTGAAGCTCGCTTACTTCTGGAGAAGCGATCGATGTTCTTTTGATGTTCAACAGTCAAAAGAAATTGTCATCTTTATTTTAAAAGCAGAAAAATTTTGACAAGTAAATTCATTTTGTTTCGTTTCAAGAATCGGTAATCATATTAAAATGCCGTTCTGTAAAGCTAAAACAAATAAGAATTGCAAACAAAAGCACAAGGGCTAAAATTTTATTGATAGGATGGAAATCAGCCAAACGCGTGATTCCATAGAGTATTTACAAAGTTAGAAAATGCTAATTTAAGGGAAAGGGGCTACATTGAAACATAACGACCACTATCCTTCTACCAACTTTGAATTCGAGGCATCCTGAGCTTCTCTCGAAGATGACCTTGACTAGAGTTTTCTGATGGATGACATTACTGCTACTGAGGGATTTGCCCCTGTTGGACGTAGTTACTTGCTATTATCCCTAACTTTTTCCTGGATTGTACTTTGTGATTTCCAATCCTCCAGGATGATTTTTTTGATTATGTCTCTAATTTTTTCCTAGACCGCCCTTTCCGGTTTTCAATCCACCGAGACGTTTTTTTATTTAGTCGAAGTATTTCTTGACTACATCAACATTTGTGAGGTAGGCAAATTCTTCTCCGTCCATGGTTGCAAGTCTCAAGGCACCGCCTGAGAAAGCTTTCTTGACCACATAGGGGCCGTCATAATTTGGAGTCCACTTTTCCCGATAGTCAGTGAGAAATGATTGTATAATTAAAGCGATAACAAATAAATCAGAGTATAATTAAAACATTCATGTCATAGACGGAGGCGTCGCATCAATTAAAACAAAATACAACAACCTGCTCATATAGATATGCAACAATCAGGTAGCACATAACAGAGGAACTCAGTTCCTAACACCCACAATTCAGATACAGAATAAAAGCGGAAAATCTGCAGCTGAATCTCATATATATATAACATAGAAGTTTTTCTGTCATATACAGAGTCATACATGTACAATCCAAAGAACATATATACATATACAAATAATCACATAACGATCTCCCCGACTACCCGGTGCTACATGTTAGAGCCGACCGACAAAAGAATGAAGACCTAAGCTTCACAAAAAGACCTCCAGCATCTAATCTGCAATGCCTCATAGAGCATTAAAATCAGCAGAAGGGTGAGAAACACGATTATATTATAATTGTCTACAATGATATAATAACACAAAATACACATGTAAAACACTCTCACCACAACTTACACCATAATTCAAATACAAAACAACACAAATCATATCTCATATATTCATCACAAAGGCATATCACTCATGCACAATACATTTATCACCAACATATATATATATATATATATATATATATATATATCAACTCACCAATTCCATTCACAATTCCACACAAAATCAATCCATTCATGATTTATGCAAATGCAAAGAGACTGACACAACGACTCTATGCAAATGCAATGCGGTACCATTCCATCCATCATTCTCATCATTAATTCTCTCAGGAATTATTGGAATCATCGTTTGTTACTTAATTTAACTCCCCATCGGGCAAACGATGTTCCCCGTCGCTCACACCTCTTTGTATAAGGCACACGATGTTTATGGATCGCTCACACCTCTTTGTATAAGGCACACGACCCGATCGCTTTCAGTCCTCTTTGTATAAGGCTCACGATCGTCTATAACGTCGCTTTAGGTCCTCTCGATATAAGGCTCACGACCATTATAGCATATTCCCTCTGGAATCGTTTCGTCGCTCACACCCACTAGGGCACACGACATCACAAGAATGCATATCATGATGCTTGGCATACAATGACCCATGACAATCAAATGCATACATATACACATCCATGTGAACCATTCTAACATCCATAATCATGCATATACAATCAACCATAATCACAATGCATTTACTTGCCCTTAGGCCAAAAACCATCATCACAACATTTCATCACATGCATTTACATCATACCACAGTGCACAAGTCATACATCATATATCAAAAGCATATTGCATGATAACACCTCAAATACACACAATTAAGACGGTAAAAGTTGGTAAAATGACACATTTCCAAATTCCCGACACAATTAAATCGGCCACAAATATTAAAACCATGTAATAAGAAAGAACATTCTATAAGCTTCCCAATGGTACCAAGAACGCCTCGATCCGAGTTACGGATCAAAAGTTACGGCATCGGACGCGAAATCGGGAACAATTCTGCACCCTCTCTGGTCCTACGCGTACTGCCCTGGGCCATACGCGTATTGCCTTGCCAAGTACGCGTACCATTATGCATTTCAGCAGAGGGCCGTGCAAAATGGGTTCCATACGCGTAATGCCCACATTTTCCCCTTGCCATACGCGTATTGCCCTAACCAATACGCGTATTGCCTTGCCTGTTACGCGTATGGGCAGCGAAACCCAGAATTTTTCCTCCAGAATTTCTGCTGCAAAATTCATCCTATTTCTCTCCTAAATCTCACCTAAACATCAGTAAATTACCAATAAAATGCACAACAACATATATCTAACATGCATCAACAATAAGGAACCTTAAAACATGATTTCCGACACAAATTATATCAAATTCTAACAATCCCAACATATTAATGGTTTTAGTTCCCTATTCAATTTCAACCCAACAACAAACAAATACATACATACATACATAATCTTACAGAAGCATAGAATAATCGAGTTTCGCACCCTTACCCGATTAATCGTGTTTTGAAATGTCGGTTGATTCGATTCCTTAATGTAACACCCCAAAATTTGCCCTTTTGTTTTGAAGCTAACTGGCTTGTGTTTCTTTGCATTTCTTGCATTAGTATTTGTGCATAGCATTGGTTCTTAGCATGGGATCAAGGTACTTGGTTCGTCTCAAAGAAGTCTCAAGCTTCAAGGTGGTTTGTGGGGTTCATCATATCTTCATAATATCAAGAATGGCAAAGGATTTCAAGTGAATCTTTCCCTCCTAACCAGGGGGACCAAATTAGGGTTCTTGGGTTCAAAGAGCTTCTTGAGAAAACATTGTGGATTCAAGCATGCTCATGGGTTCCATATGCTCACAAACACTCATAGAGGAAGGCTTGGTTAGTGGTTCACTGTGGAAGATGTTCAGTGGATCAGTTACTTGTGAAGTAAGCAAAAGTCAACAGTGAAGAAGAAAGTCAACCATGGGTTTTCAAAGGTTCAAATCATGTTTCCCAAGTCCATGTACCTTTATTTGGTCAAGGAATAGCATGGATGGCATTATTCATCAAGAATCAAGAGTTTGTGCAAAAGTTACTATTTTTGGAAAATGACCTATAATGTGAAACTTCCATTTTTGGCAACTTTTCAAACCATCTTCAACTTGACTTTTCATCATTAAAGAAGCTTCAAATGAATTTTCCTCAAAAATGAAAGTTGAATATCTTTCTCTCCCCTTTCCAAAATGTACTAGATTGTCTCCATACCATTTGTGGTTCTCAAGTTATGATCAAAAGATGGCAAGGTGCTTTTTAAGGTTTTCTCATGTATCCATTCTTCCACCTTTTTCATTTTGGTTCAAAATGACTTGTAATGACCTCTAATGCTTCAAGTCACATTGCCATATTCAAGTACGCTCCATGAGGACCATTTTTGACCCTTGAATCAAGTGGATACGTGCCATGCTTCCCACTTATTTCACAAAATGCATTTTTGCAAGATGGATCAAATCTCATGAATCAAGTCATCACAAGGCCCAATTTCAATTCCATTGTGATCAGAAAGTAAAATGGAGAGGAATCACACGTATTTCATGACCTTGGCACGTGTAGATTAGTGTGTGCATCACAACTTGCATTTTTGCAAATCACCTTGGATAGCCTTAATCAAGGGATTAACTAAACCCTAATCATGATCAGAGGTCTAACCAAGTGTATATAAGAAGGATCACACGTTCATTTCACCCTCAGGCACTCTCATTTGCTCAGAATTCCAATTTTTGCTCTCACTCTTTCTCTCTTCGAAACTCACTCTCCTTGGAGTTTCTTTGAGATTTTATTTCACATTCTTGATCAGTGAAGTGAATAGAGCAAGAATCAACCGTTGATTGAAGCTGAGAGTGAGTTTTTCATCAGATTCAGTTTTGGAAGGTTCAAGTTCAAACCTCAAGATCTAGCATGATTCCAAGCTCTAATTGCATTTATTTTGCAATAAGAGGTTCTAAGGAGTAGATCTGCAGCTTCCAGAGGGTTTTCTTGGTGTATTTTAAGCTCTGTAATTCTCAGGTTTATGTGAAATTCATCATCATATAACTTGATTTTATGGTGTGCATTGTGTTCTTTGGGAGTTGCTGATCATCCTGATGTAATTAGATTTAATTTTGGACGTGTATCATGGCTGTATTATAGATCTAAAGTTTTTAGATCTAAACTTATTTTCTTCGATTTGCCTTGTGTGTTGATGATCTGTTGAAACTAATTGCATATTCTTGATCCTTGTTGAATTCTGTTTCGAATGGTGGTGGAGTTGTAAAATTCTGGAAAAATTTTGTTAGATCTCCGTTCAGTGTCGCCGGAGAAGACGACCGGAGCTAGGGCTCCGGCGTCTGGTTCATTTGCAGGTGACGAAGATAGAAGACACAATCCTGTCCATCCATTGTTTGATCTGATGGCTCAGGATGTGCCAACACATTAATAATATCACGTGTTTTGTTGATTGTTGTGTTTATATTCCATGTTTGTTATCATGCACACTCATATCTGGACCACACATCATGATTACTTGCTTGTTTTGTTGAATGATTCTCATAAATTGGATGGATCTGATGAATGTGATACTGCCAGCGCATTAAGATACCATCTGCCCTTCACGTGCTTCCATTTTAATTTCTGAATAATATTTGTTAGTTCTCTTGTATTAGGATTGGCTTAATTTTTGTAAAACAAATAATAACAGCAATAATGTAATAGAGAATAGGATGTATAAACTTGCTAAGAAGAACAGGTACAAAAAGATGTCCTTTTGAAATGCTAGAACATGTTGTAATTATTCAACAACTGGAACAACATGTCGAAGAAGATGTCTTATGAGGGAGCATTTGACATCGCGCCTGCTGAGGTGGATTAATGAGATTCAGCTATGTTTTGAATTGTGCAGAATTTTCAAGAGAAAATTATGCATTCTATGTGGCGCATATTTAAAGGTCTAGAAGATTCAATCAGAAATCAAGACTTTCTAAATATGGAGACATATTAGGAAATATTAGATTGAAGACCTATTTTCTTGGAGTTTATTTTGCAGATTTGGAACAGCTATTGAAGCTGTGATTGAAGGCCCAAATCCAGTTGGGTACAGGTTATAAATAGAAGGGTTTGTAACCTTGGAAGTGACGGCTCAAGATGTAGAAGTCTAGGGTTCTGTCTAGGTAAACCTCCCGACTTGTGGGAAGGTTACCCGTATTCCTCAAAACCTGTAGGTAAGAGGCAGTACGTTATTGTTCTTGGAGGAAGCTTTTAAGTAACTCTAAGTTGTGTCTTGGAAAGGTGTCGTTCCTTGCTGAATTGTTGTATAGGTTAAGAGCCGTTGATGCAGTGGCGGATTGTCGACTGCTAGACATCATTGCGATGATTGGGAGTGAGAAGTGTTTCTCATATCTAGAGAGGATCTATGTAGAGGGGTCATTGGGTAGTGATTGAGTGATAAGCTGTAAACGGAGAGTTTAGCTTTGAATTGATACTACTGATAGTGAACTTCATCCCTGGCTTGGTAGCCCCCAGAGTAGGTGTGTTAAACCGAACTGGGTTAACAATTCTGTGTGTCTTGCTTTATCTTTTCAGTACCATGATTATTGGTTTATACCTTGCCCTTTGTGATCATGTCAGACCAGATGTCGAACGACATGTTCTAGGACATCTGAATTCTGCACATGTACCAGAATTTCAATTGGTATTAGAGCAGGTCATTCTGTTCTGTATCTGGATGAGATCCCAGGGAAGATACTTTCTGGTTCATGGTCAAGGTAGAAGCTTTCTACTGAAAGTTGTTTGAACTTGGAGTAGTTCATATAGTTGTGAGAATGGTCCCTAGAAGTTAAGGATGGACTGTTCGTGACAGGCAGTGGCATGTGCTGAAGGCTTGGAGGAGTGGTTGAAAAGCTGCTGTGTTGTGGTTACGTTAGGTTTGATTTATTTTCAAACCTGTGGTATTGTGGTGTCACCTGGACTATGATGCTTGGGGTGATATGTGACACATGAAGGTTTTGAGAAGTTTGTGTTTTGATCCGCTGCGCATCTATCTGAAAACGCCTAAGGTTGCAATTGAGGAGGTTATTCTTCTCTGAATGTATACACTATGGTGATGGGATATATGCAAAACTGCTTCAACTTACTTTGTCAACGATACTTGAAGATTATTGTTCAAGTCCACTCATAAAGGCATTGATAAGTGAAGTTATAAGGAAGAGAAGTAATTTATTTTTGCCTCTATTCCTAAAAGGGCTACTCTCCGGTCCTTGATCTCCTTGTCTGTTCCTTGGAATGATGTCCTATCCTGTATTAGAACATCACATCAGAATTGTGTTGTTTTTTGTTGTCTGAAGGAATGGCATAGCAGATGCTCTGGGTGCTAATCTAATGTGGGTTGATCACATGAGTTTGGAGCCTACTCCTGATTTGGAAGAGTAGTTATCTGGGTGGTATGTCTAAGAAGTTTCTGGTCCTGAAACTTATCTTGGATGTGTGAGTTGGTCAAGGTGATTGATTATAGATTGGAGAGTTGGATGAGAGGATACTACCTTCTGTGATGGGATGGGTTATGATGAAAGTTTCTGGTCCAAAGGCTTAAAGAGGGAAGTTTGGAGATTTTGTTTTGGAATGATGTGTTTTTCTTAGTGCAGCTGGATTCTTTTCATGATGTCAAGACTGATGTCTTAACATCTGTTGACAGAACATTCTGTTCAGAATGCTATGGTGGTTGTCCCCTGAGATCACAAGTCTCTACTTGGTTTATGTACGGTTGTGAGGGTAGAGCAGTAGGTGAATATGTTCAGCAGGAGTGTTGAACAGAGAGTGTGCTCTTGAAAACATGAAGATGAGTTTCATGTTCTCCATTCATTTAAGGCATTCTTCTTGCAAAGGAGTACTGGTAGTCTTAAATAGAGAAAAGTTGATCAGATTGAGATCATGTGAGTATTGGTCCAAGTGATGATTTTGTTCAACTTGTGAGTTGAACAAAGAGTGAGCTCTTGAAAACATGAAGATGCGTCTTATGTTTTCCATTCTTCAAGGTACTAAGAAGCACATGATAGGGGAAGAGTGTTACAATTTTATGCAGCTGGATGTGTGATGTTAAGGGGGAGATTGATAAATCTACTGCTTTTGGTGTTGGCACTTATTTTGAAGCAAATTAAGAATTTGCAGACATAAGGATTTAGTATTGCATTTGTTTAGTTAAATGGAACAGAATTAAAACAGAAATTTATTGCATCTTTGAAAGCATACAAGATTAGTAAAAACACCAAACAAAGGGTCTAAAGGTTATCCCAACCCCCCGAATCAAGAAATGTTTTCCAATCTTCGTCCCATTCGTCATCAGAAGCATGAAGTTGAACTTGGTTTTTCTTGATGGTCTTCATCCTTGTTTCTGATGTCTTTCGTGTTCTTGTTGCTCCTGAAGTTGCTCCAGCTGTGGATAGTGTTGTGTCCTTCAACTTCTGAGGATCTGTCTTCTTGACTTCCTGCATGTGTCCCTTTCCTGCATTCTTGATAGACTGACTCATGATTCTTTCCTTGGTGTGTTGATAGGAGCAAGGAGGCTTGTTATTTATAATGGATGAAAAGTCATTGTTTGTATCGCCTGACCAGTCAAAGTAGTCTTTGGCGTGGGAATTTGTTCTTGGGAACCTGCTCTTTTGTCACATTGGATGCCGGAACGGTGTGCCTTGGTAGAAGTTGTCCTAGTGTACCTAAAAGGATGAGCCTAGGTCTTGTCTTGTCTAGTTGTCTGTTATGACTCTCTTTAGTTTACCTTTCGATTGTGATCAAGTGGTTGTGACTACCTGAATGAAATACAGAAGGTGTGTTCTTTTGTCTCGTGCAGATGTCCTACATCTTGTTACAACATTATTGTTTGGTGTGTACCATACTTATGGATTTGGAAGAAGCAGCATTATCGTATGAAGTGGCAGTTCTGACATAATGTGGATTAGAATGGGCAGATTCTAATCTTGATGGTAGGTAGCTCTGGAAATACATTGCTATTTTCATGATGAAGACTTCATTAGGAGCTTGTGAATGTAAGGACAAAAGGTTGTTGTCAGGAGGTTCCTTCTAATACCAGTAAAAGGTGGTGACAGTCCTTATCTTGTGGGCCTTTTGTTTATTGGACTTGGCAGACCTTGTATCTAAAATCCCCATGGTGAGGTCTTGCTCAACATATACCAGAATGTGGCATTATTGGTGTAATATCATAAAAGGCATTGAATGTTAAGGCTGTTGTTTATAGCCTATTGCTGCAAGTGTGCTGATTTCTGTGTAGCATGTGTGCTGGTCAAGTTTGTGCTGTGTGATGTTAAACATCATGATGGGACATATCATAGTTGTGTGAAGTTAGTGCCTATGCAGGAGAGGTCTGAAAAGCAGAATTGTTGTATCTGGGTGACTCTATTTTTTCTCTGCTGTTTTTGAAGGAATCCAAGAAAATGTGCTTGGAATGTATAAATTTCTGTGGAGTCTTGGGTTGATAACTTTGTGAACAAGCAGACAAACTTTTTTGGTAAGATGTCAGAACTGCACTCAAGACATGTTTCCCTGAGCCAAACAAAGGAATATTCTAGACTGTCCATCCAGCCACGCGTAAGAAGGGAGCCTAGAAAGTGCTGATTAGCCATGCAGGACTGATCTAAGAGCTATTAAAGGCGTTCAAAGTCAGTTTGGACGGTGCACCTTGAATTAAGCTACAGGTTTTCCATTCTCAATTAACATTCTCTTTGACCAAGAAGTAAAGATCGTGAATATCTAAGAAACTGCTCTGCTATTTATAGAGGCTTCTCCTATCCTCTACCATCAGTTAAGGGTTGTTCTAATAAAAACTATGGGTTTTGTTTGGGTCTGGGTAAGTTGTGCCTGGGTCTGGTTTTATGATGGCCTCCTTTGTCAATTTTTGGCCAAAAAGGGGGAGAAAGGGATTGTTGCTCAGAGGTTCAGACAGGAGTCTGTAATTGCAAATGTTGTCCAAACATGTCAAATCAAATGTCTATCATGGTTCTTTTTGGATATTTTTGTGACCTGTGATCTGAGTTATGAACATAGTTGTGATCTGTGTTCTGAGTTACCAGGAGTGGTGGAGGGTTTGGTCTTAAGTTTCCTCTTATGCCCTTCAAAGAGCAATTAAGAGTTCTCTTATGCCACAATTGGTCTTCGATGTTAAGAAGAGGTTCCTGGATTGAGGGGGAGTACAAGCTGCCTTATGCTATCCTCTTCCTCGTGTGCATCAACAAACTTCAGGACCTTCCTTCCTTTTATCCTGAAGATTGCTGTTCGTTGGTGCTGATGCAGTGGAGTTCTTCAGAGTGCTGCAAAGAAGATGTCAAACAAAGATGGTGAGACATTATTTTCAAACTGAAGATCTGTTGCTGTGTGCTGTAGACTCTGAACACTACAGCTGTTGGTTGTATTTTTGTATTGCTGTAAACTCTTGGATTGTATTTGTTTGTAGATTATTTGGTTTAGCCAAAATTTGCCAAAGGGGGAGATTGTTAGTTCTCTTGTATTAGGATTGGCTTAATTTTTGTAAAACAAATTATAGCAGTAATAATGTAATAGAGAATAGGATGTATAAACTTGCTAAGAAGAACAGGTACAACAAGATGTCCTTTTGAAATGCCAGAACATGTTGTAATTTTTCAACAACTGGAACAACATGTCGAAGAAGATGTCTTATGAGGGAGCATTCTACATCGCGCCTGCTGAGGTGGATTAATGAGATTCAGCTATGTTTTGAATTGTGCAGAATTTTCAAGAGAAAATTATGCATTCTATGTGGCGCATATCTAAAGGTCTAGAAGATTCAATCAGAAATCAAGACTTTCTAAATATGGAGACATATTAGGAAATATTAGATTGAAGACCTATTTTCTTGGAGTTTATTTTGCAGATTTGGAACAGCTATTGAAGCTGTGATTGAAGGCCCAAATCCAGTTGGGTACAGGTTATAAATAGAAGGGTTTGTAACCTTGGAAGTGACGGCTCAAGATGTAGAAGTCTAGGGTTCTGTCTAGGTAAACCTCCCGACTTGTGGGAAGGTTACCCGTATTCCTCAAAACCTGTAGGTAAGAGGCAGTACGTTATTGTTCTTGGAGGAAGCTTTTAAGTAACTCTAAGTTGTGTCTTGGAAAGGTGTCGTTCCTTGCTGAATTGTTGTATAGGTTAAGAGCCGTTGATGCAGTGGCGGATTGTCGACTGCTAGACATCATTGCGATGATTGGGAGTGAGAAGTGTTTCTCATATCTAGAAAAGATCTACGTAGAGGGGTCATTGGGTAGTGATTGAGTGATAAGCTGTAAACGGAGAGTTTAGCTTTGAATTGATACTACTGATAGTGAACTTCATCCCTGGCTTGGTAGCCCCCAGAGTAGGTGTGTTAAACCAAACTGGGTTAACAATTATGTGTATCTTGCTTTATCTTTTCAGTACCATGATTATTGGTTTATACCTTGCCCTTTGTGATCATGTCAGACCAGATGTCGAACGACATATTCTAGGACATCTGAATTCTTAACATGTACCAGAATTTCAATATTGGTGTGTGCGTGTGTACATTAATTACTATATGCGTGTGATCTAAGCCCTTCATTTGGAATACTGTGTGGTTTTTTGACTTGATGTCATGCGTGAGATTGATTCAAGGGTGTGTATGAGTCAATCATGTTGACTGAAGCTTATGGTTTTTGTTTGACTTCGCTGGTGGACTATTTGACCTGGGATTGCTTTCCCCACCCCCCTGTTCAGCCCATTTGATGTATTGAACGTGTATTTGTTGCTTGTTGCACCCCTGGGTTTCATTTTATTTCCTTTAATTTTATTTTTTTACATAGTTTTTGCATTTTAATTTTTAAAAATAGTTTGATACATCTAAAAATCACCAAAAAAATCATGGATCATCTTTAGAATTATATAAAATTTTGGTAAATTTTATTTTCTTTTTTTATTTTATTTTGTGCATCTGAATTAATTGTTTGATTAATTTCTTTGTGAATTGTCTCAATTGTACACACCCTGCCTTGTTGATTTTTGTTCTCATCATTGGTGTATGATTTGCATCCCATTATTTTTGCATATTTCAAAGGACATCTTGAGGTCCTTAAAGATATTTTTCTCATATTTGTAAACTCTTTGCATATTATATTTTAGTCCCTCTATTTGTGAATTGTTCTCCTTTGTTCTTATGTAACTTTGAAATATTGTTTGAGGTACTTAACTTATGATTTTTTGTGTGATCTTTTGGCATGTTGCTAGCTTCTGACTTAGGTCATTTGGGTTTTAATTTCACAATTTCTGAATGTCATTTGATACGTGTTTGATTATTTGTGCTTAAGTGAATTATGCATGATCATCTCTTGACATCTCTTAACCCTAATTGCTTTGCCATGCCTAATTGATTGAGTTTCTTTGTGATTCTTTGCATGAGTATTTGATATGATGTTTACCCCTGGTTGAGGTCCCTTGTGACCTAATTTTGAAATTTGTGGATCATGTTTGGATATGCTTTATGTGCT
Source organism: Lathyrus tuberosus (assembly GCA_022829125.1). Classification (NCBI taxonomy): domain Eukaryota; kingdom Viridiplantae; phylum Streptophyta; class Magnoliopsida; order Fabales; family Fabaceae; genus Lathyrus; species Lathyrus tuberosus. The sequence continues at coordinate 3,223,252 of JALAZF010000153.1, forward strand.
TGAATTTTGATTTCCTTTTGTGGACTTTCTTTGGTGCATAATGGTTCATGTTTTGGTCGTCTTTTGCACATGAGAATTGTTGATGATGGTATGATCTTGGTTCTGACTTGTTTTCATCTTCATCTTATTTTTCTCATTTCATCTTGATATTAAGTTCATTGGTGCTTAATTGTGCATTTCATATAAGTATGCTTGCATTCTTTCATGATTATCTTTGCATGCTTACTTGAGATGTTTTGCATGATCTTTGAGACTTGTTTATTGATATGAGTTGGATATACTTGATATGATGTGCTTGCTGCCCTATCTTGTTTCTTAACTCATCCTTCTCTTTCTCATTCTTCCCTTTCACTCTCTTCCTCCCATGAATCTCAAGACTTGTTTAAGTCTTGGATTCTCTCCCTTTAGAGATACCTAGTCCAACTTAATTTTTGATTAAGCTTGGAGTAGGATTGGCATGAGGTTTTAGGTAGTCGTCTCTCCTAAGCCTCATTAACCATAGGTCATCCATGCATGATAACACTAGAACTCTTAGTTTCCATTTAGAGTTTCCTTTGGGTCTTCTCTCTTCTCATCTCAAAACTTCTTGAAAACACTTAATAAAGATAAAGTGTATTGCGCACGAACCTTAAGCGTGGGGAATGATAAATGAGGGGCTTCCTCTCATCTTTCTAGAGTGCTTAGCGGGCGTCCTGTCTTGGGATGATTCGTTAAGTATTCGTCCCTATGCCCTAGACTTTGGTGCAATGCAAGTTATGAACTAACTGAAAACACTTCTGTATAAAAAACACAAAAACAAATTCAAATATTTTTATCCTTCGGGATTGTTGGGTTTCAAACTTCATTTTCAAAAAAAGAGCTCGTCGCTCACGTAAAAAACACTTACCCATTCGTGGTCGTACCCACGAACTACATTAGCTCTGATTCCTCTCTATCGTCCGATTGAGGATATGTAGGCACAAGACAGCGACTGTCTTGGCGAGCAACCTCCCCCCACAGTTCCCATCCAAACTACGTTGACTCTGACTTTCCCATTGCACTGAGGGAGTACGTAGGCCTAGGGCATCGAATATGTCCTACCGAGTCCATCTTAGTCACCCCCATCCCCATTTTCTTTTGCAGCCATAGATAGTAGGACAGCTCACCCTCCGTTTAGACAAAAAGCGTAGATCCCGTCGAGTACGATGGATGCGTAGGGTGCTAACACCTTCCCCTCGCATAACTAACTCTCGAACCCTAACTATGGTTGCGATGACCGTGTCTTTCCCCCTTTCTCTTCAAGTTTATGCAGTGTTTCCTTTCCCTTTGTCGGGATAAATACACATTGCTGGCGACTCTGTGTCTTCTACGCCACTCTCGCATTTGTACCGTTGGATGCGAATATTTCGAGAGCGATAGCTGGCGACTCTGCTGGGGACAGGTTGACCTCTTGCTGGTCCATCCCCTTTAGCGAGTCGATCCTAGCGTTTGTTTGTTTTTTCGTTGGGTGTTTATTTGTTGTGCTTTATTATGTTGTATATTACTGTTTTACAGCTTTTATTGCATTGCATTTCATTTTATTACTGTCATACTGGATATTGTTGTGTTGCGCTGGCTGGTTTCTGTTTGGCAGGTTGGGTTGTTCCGAGAGATAAGCCCAATACCCAGGCTTGAGTACACCCTAGGACTAGAGTGGAGAGTAGTGCGACCTACGTGCCATCTTGGTGCGTTTGTGTGTTCACGAAATTCACAACCAGACGAGGCTATCTTGGGACGCATTCTGACGTGTGTGTCTTGCGTATTTCAGGGTGTTGATCTAGAGAGCTGTCAACTCTGGTGACCGTTTCTCCGATACCTCAGTTGCGCCTCTCCTCCCGACCTGTGATAATGGCAGACCAGAAATGGAAAACCCATTACACTTGTCGATCCGAGGACCCAATGCTGAGGGACTCGCATAGGATGACCTTATTTTTTAGGGGAATCAGTTGAGGCCTCCTTGATTGATGATGATGCCAAACCAGAAATAGTGAACGTATCATCATTTCTCGACCTGAGAGTCCGTGATATTGAGGATCCTCGCCTTTCAAGAACCCACATGTGAGATGGGATGGGTGTTTGCAGGCTTTCAGGAAACCGAAACCTTCAACCTACCCGGTTTTCTAGATTTCTCATCAGCGTTTGATTATCTGGGTTTCTGGTTATCTTAGTGGTTCGGTATTCTAGAATTCTGGTTTTTTGGGTTGTGGTTCTCGTTCAGTTAACAGCACAACACATCCAGCAGTGGTGCCTTGATCCCATGCTTGCATGTGCATATCATTTTTCTTGCTTTCTAACATGTTTGACATTTTTCAGGGCCTGCATCTTACTCTTGATTCCGGTTTTCTGAGGTTGCCTTAACATGGATGTCCAGAGAAAGAAGATTGTTGCTTATTCATTCCCAGACCCGACCTTGACGTTGATTCATAAGCTGATTAGTATGGCTGGTCCCGGAGTTCGTACAGGGTTCAGTGGAGAGTATGGGAGACTTCTGAAGTTTATCTACAGTATCTCCAAGTATGAGAAGGATGCCATTCATACACTTCTTCAGTTCTATAATCCGTCTTTGCGTTGCTTCACTTTCCCAGACTATATCTTGGCTCCAATGTTGGAGGAATTCCCATTTATTTTGGGAATCCCCATCAGGCATGACATAGTATTCTTTTCTGAAGAACGCCCCGGGATAAAGGAAATGGCTATTGCTCTTCATATTGGTGAATCCGCTCTGAGCAGTAATATTGTGGAGAAACAAGGAGCTAAGGGTTTCTTATTGAAGTTCTTGTTTGATCAAGCTTGCATACATGTTAAGGAGAAGAATTGGACTGCTTTCCAAGCTATTCTGGCTATTTGCATCTATGGGATTGTCCTGTTTCCCAATGTTCCTGATCTGGTGGATATGCATGTTGTCAGAATCTTTATTTCTAAGAATCCTATACCTACCTTGCTAGGTGATGTGTATCACTCAGTCCACTACAAGAATGAAAATAGGCGTGGAAGAACTGTGAGTTGTTGTGCACCACTCTTATCTACTTGGTTTCTGAGTCATCTCCCCGAAGCTAGCGCTTTCGTTGATACGAGAGATTCTCTGAAGTGGTCAAAGAGGTTAATAGACTTGACTGCTGACAACATTGTTTGGGTTAACCATGACTTGCTAGGGATGGAGATTATTTGTAAGTGTGGAGAATTCCCTAATGTACCCTTGATAGGGAGAAAAGGTGGAATTAACTATAATCCTTCCCTTGTTATCATTCAGTTTGGTTATCCTTTGAGAGGTCCACCTGAAGAGCGAGATATCAGGGAGTCCTTATTCTTCAATGGTACTGGGGATCAAGAGATGATAAGGAAGATTGTGAATGCTTGGAAACAGGTGACCAAGAAGGGAAAAACTTCATTCAGGAAATGTAATAACCGAACTTTTCCTTCCTATGAAGAGTGGATTAAGAAAAGAGCAGAAGAGGAGCTTCTTCCTTTCCCGGTGGAACCACCTTTGTATCCTTTGATGATCGAGGCTCCCACGACTGTTGATATAGAGAAGTATGATAAGTTATAGGCTGAGAAGGAGAAACTCCGAGAGGAGAATCGTGAGCTGGGCAAAGAGGTTGGTCAGTTGAAGCACGAAAAAGGCGAAGTTATCCATGTTGCCAGGTTGAAATCAGAACTTTTGGCTGTGAAGGAGAAAGAAATGTCTAAAGAAGCTATAGCCAGAGAGAAATTGGCTCAAGCGTTGAAAAGTGTTAGCAAGGTCCTTTCGTCCAAAAAGAAAGAGTTGGCTTATGCTATGTCAAGGATTCACAGGTTCCGTGACCGTCGGAATACAGAAATTACTGCCAACAGGTTGAAAGAGGACAAGTATCTGGAGCAGATTGAAGGTTTGAAGACAAAGCTTCGGAAAAAGGATAAGGGGATTTTATCAGGGATCTTTGAGAGTAGATCAATTGAGGAAAAGCTCAAGGAAACCATGGCAGATATGGAACAGCTGAAGATCCAAGCCAAAGTGAAAAGAGCCAGAAGAGAAGGTCCAAGTTCAGGTGGAGCTTCAGGAGAAGATGATTGGGAATTGCATAGTCGTTATTTAACAGGGATCTTTTGATTCAGGAGTTGATTCAGAGACCAGAGCATCCTAATACCAAGAAGCTTCTCAAGGAAGTGCAGAATTGGTGCAGAAAGAATGATGAATGGGGAATTCTAGCACGGCTGAGTCTTGATGATATGCCTTAGTTTCCTTGCTGTTGTTTTCTTTGTATTTTCGGGATCACCACCAGGCTTGTTGGTCGGCGTCTTTGTTTATGCTTATTCAGACTTGTGTTGTAACAGATGCTTATTCTCTTTATGTGATCAGGAATTCAGTTCTCTTTTGTTGTTGAAACTGGAATCAAGGGATAGATCACCTTGATAATGCTCATATCTGCATAACAGGTTTATCTCTGGTCTTCTTATGTTCTCCTTTCTTCAGACAGAATTGCCGACCAATGTATTCATCGGTATTCTACTCAGCCTGTGATAACCAGAGGATAGCCATGGAACAACTCCGTGTAGAGGTGACTGAAATGAAGATTCAGATGAGGCAATTTGGGGAAGATATGCTGGTCATGTCCCAAGAACAGAAATTGCTAAGAGAGGAAGTCAATCAGATGAGGACTCAGATGGGCCTGGTCATGGAAATCTTGAATAGGGTGTTAAAAAATGAAAACGATCATGTGTTCGCTTCCACAACAGAGGTCCTTACTCCTCCCATCTCTGTGGGATTTGCTCTAGATCATGGATTGCCTCGTGAATCCCCTGCACGAATTGAAGTTTCAGAGCTTTCTCATCAGCAATCACTTCCTGCTCCCCAAGAGGATCCTAAGTCAGAGAGGCCTAAGAGGAAGTTTGATCCCATTCCAATGCCGTATACGCAGTTGCTGCCTTATCTGCTCGAGCTCAAACTAGTCGAACGTGTTAGTTTGGGACCTCTTTCCACAAAGATTCCTCTGGGACCCAATGCTAATGCTAGGTGTGACTTCCATTATGGGGCACCTGGTCACAATGTTGAGAATTGTACAAGGTTTAAGCATAAGGTCCAAGAACTCATTGATTCAGGGGCAATCAAGTTCTCATCAGAAGTGGAGACTCCTCCGCTCTTTGCAGGATCCACCTCATTTCATAGACTTTCTCCACAACCTTTTGCTGCAGAAGCTCTACGTCAGCAACCTTTGTTTGTGCCTCGGCCAAATGTGGAAAGGAAAGTGCAAGCGCAGGTGAGGCGCCCAAATCAGCATCGACAGCAGAATTATCAGCAGCAGGGGCAACCGAGACCAAGAAGGCCCAAGAGGATATTTGATCCTATTCCTATCCCTTATAGTCAGTTGCTTGCTCGCTTGCTCAAGAGCTCGCTGATCCAGCTGAGGAATGCCACGTCGGTACCGTACCCTATTCCTTCGGATTATGACATGAAGGCTAGGTGCGAGTTCCACTCGGGAATGTTTGGGCATACAATTGATAATTGTAATGTATTCCAGCACAAGGTGCAAGACTTGATCGACTCAAAGGTCATCGCGCCAGATGGTACCCCTTTGGATTGAAGCTTCTTTGTTAGAGTAAGCATCAGATTGCAAGAGCGTCATCAGAAGCAATAAGTCCAGACGGAGTTAAGCCTTCCTCTACGTGGCAATCATCAGCTTCCTTTACTGTATTTTCATATGTATCTTTCCTTTGTTTGTTTAAACATTGTCTGCATGTAAAAACTTGTTTGTGTTTGGATGTTAATTTTAATGCAATGATGTGTTGTTCCTGAAGTATCTTACTTTTATGCACTCATGTCATGTTTATATGCACTGCAATACTATCTTTCTTTCCTAGACTCTTGGAGGGAGGATGACGAAATAAGAACGCAGATTTCTAATGGTACGCTTTTGGATAAAACCCTGTTAAGGATGTACAGGCATTGTTTCCAATTCACAAACACTGGAGAGATAAGGAGAAAGACCTTTGTCAACCCCTTTGAGCCTAGTAGTAGGAGTTCTTTCTGAAAATGAAAAACCCTTAATTTTAACCCAGGGACAGGGTAGGCGTTAGTTAGTTTGACCAAGTGTTCAACTTTCAGAAGGAGTGTACATCTGAGGATCCATTACCTTCCATTCCACTATCAAGAGGTTAAGAGGTGTAGAACCACAATGGTTACTCCTCACCAACCGAAGAGTGAAACAGTCACAACCCTTTCAAACAAGTCAGGCAAAACGGTGTCACACGACTTGTTCAAAAAAAAAAGAGAAAAAAGAGAAAAAGAAAAAGCCTGCTAAGTCGAAAAACTTGAAAGCAAGTGACTTAGGCAAAAGTTAAGGCATCCCGCTGGACTTCAAAATTGAAAACTCAAAAGAGTCAGTCCAGGCAAAAATTAGGGAACAAAAAGCAAAAGAATGAGAAAGCGAAAAGCCAAAAGGATTACAAAGAAAATCCTCGTTAAGAACAAAGTCGTGTGACTATAGACACAAAAGACAAAAAGAGGCGACTGTTAGTCCAAAACCTCGTCAGGTGTCGAATCACCAGTTGCATGGATTCCCTAGAAATTATGACACCTTTTGAGAGACGAGCGCTTGTGTCGAATTAGCTGAACATAGGACTGGAGAATATCATGAAGAGTGGGTGGGTACCAATAAACTTTGAGCCATAAATCTTTTTTTCTCAAACCGCGAACCAGGCCACGCTACAACCCTTAAAAGTCCTAATTGAAACAGGGTTTAGTCTGAAGGCGTACTTCAACGAGATAGCGTTCCTGACTCCCATGAGTTGTGCTAATAAGATTTTTGTTGGTGTTGCATGTGCGTATTGCTTTCCTTTCAAAAATAAGTGTCGTAACTCGGTTGTGTGACATATTTTCAATAAGGACTTCAAGATTAACATATGTGTTGCATTTGAATAATCATTCTCAGAATAAATATTTTCTGCTTGCATACATTTGTTTGACATCAAAGAAGCTTACATGATGAACATCAGTCGAGAAGCTTAAACTGGCCAAGTTGAGGTGCCTGAGACTCCAGAGGACATGTTGCTGAAAGATTATGTGGGAAAAAGGCGTTCCCAGCCATTTGTGTTGAGATGTAACCAATCTGGGATAATCACACCGGGAAATCTCTTCAAAATGTAGCCAAGCTGGGGCATTCAAGTTGAGAAGGTCTTTTCAGAATACAATCAACCATGGGGCATTCATGTTGAGAAAATTTCTTCGAATTTGGGCAATTATGTCGAGATCCGATAAATCTCTCCACACGCGTGTAAACTGGGGAAATCACGTCGAGATTCGGTAAATCTCTCGAAGACTAGTCGGTCAGAGACAAATGTACTGCAAGGCTTGTACTGGGTCAGGTCACTTCAATGGCGTGAGAAGTTTTTCCCTTCAGAACAAAGTCAATCAATAGCACCTCTGCAAGGTTCAGAATAATGTGGCAGAACATTTCAGGTCATTACGAACCCTCTCGAGGTGGTTTACTTCATTGAATCATGAAGTATGGGACAGTTATGTCCAGACCGGATACATCTCTAAGAGTTTGAAAACCCCGGGGCATTGTTGAACGCCAGGTTTTCTGTAAAATCCTCTTCAGATGATTGCTTCAAGTAGACCCTGTGGTCTGGGCAAGGTGGAGAGTTAAAGGAACTATGTTTTGCTGTTGACAATCAATATGCAGAAACTCGAGGCACTGAGTTGTTCCCAGTGTGGGACTTTTGGATTCTTTTCCCTTCAACAAAGAGCCAAAGGGTATTTTTTCTAGCAAGGTGTGGGAATTGTTATTCTTCCTCAAGCAGAGAATTGTCTTATGTTCGAAAAGGGCTTTTATGAAGGTTTCTTATCTCTAGCAGTACAGATGGAATCCTCACTCTCAGGAAGGTAAGACGATAGAATATCGTCAAGAAGACAATGAGGAGTCAGAGTGTTCTCTTCCTCAACGGTCAGATCTAGTCATCTCAAGTAATTCAAAGTCCAATCTTCATTGGTACCTCCCCAGTAGAGCTGCTCTCTTTAACTTTGAAGTCTGATCATCCTCAGCAGTTTATTACTCTTCCTAGTCAGAGTATCGAGGATCGTCTTCCTCAACAGGGTATAAAAAAGTAATTCCCCAGTCAGAGTATCAAGGATCTTCTTCCTCAACAGAGTATAAAGAGGTAATTCCCCAGGCGGAGTCGTTGAGGATCTTCCCCTTTAACAGGATATAAGAGGTTTACCCCCAGCCAGAGTTGTGATTTGGCTCATCTTTCCTCAGCAGGTAGCCAGAAATTGTCATTTCTGCAGCCTCTCCAGCAAGAGATTGATGGAGCATCTTCTTTGATCAAAGATGGTGTTTCCCCACAGAATATGGGGAAGTCGTTTTCTTCAGCTAGTCAGGAAGCATTTGTTTATCCCCTAGCAGAGTGGATGTTGACAACTACTATTTTCCAAGCAGATGTGCCGATCATGATAAGTACTCTTCAGCAGGATAAAGGTGCTCATATCCCCAAGCAGAGTCTGGTGGTGATTGGTATCCCCAGCAGGTCTTAAGTCCAATCATTTTGGCAGGCGTCAAATCCAAGTTCTGAAGTATTTGGTGATCCCCAGCGGAGGAGTTTCCATTTTCAGTATTTGGTTTCCATCCCCAAGCAAAGTTTGTTGGCGATTAGTATCCCCACCAGCTTTTGAACCCAGGATCTGAAATATTTGGTCATCCCCAGCGGAGGAGTTTCCATCTTCAGTTTTCAGTGCCTCCCCAACAGAGTGGGTATACTCTCAGAGTTTCGTCCATCTCCAGCAGAATTGGTGATTGTGGTCTTCTCTAGCAGGTTGAAGTTTCCCTCGAAATATTTTCTTTGGTTTGATGACAATGTAGTTTGTCGTCCTCAGTGGAGGTACTTCTGTTCTCAGTGTTTATTTCGTTGGGACGGTCTTTTGCATTGCATAAGCATTTTTTGCATGGCATCCTCCTAAATGCGTAGCATTTCCACTTCGTGTGGAGCATTACGGCAAAATTCAAACATATGCATCTGAAGCATAAGCCAGGTTTGAGTTTTCCTTCGTCAGGAAAAACCAGATATCAAGAGAATATCATTCGACTTTACTCCACAAGCGTTGGGTTTAGTCTTTCAAAGCAATATTTGACATTCCCTTGTAGAGTTGTTTGCCAGGATCGTTAATCCATGATTCCATTTTTACCCCTTTGTCCAGGTGGTCCTTTGGTTTATCCCCTCAAGGTTTTTACCGCCAGACACTCGTCTGTGTTTCCTTCGGCACCCGTCCGTGTTTGAACCTTTTTGTTTCAATACCCGTCCGTATTGACCTTTTGATGACACTCGTCTGTGTTTCCTTCGGCACCCGTCCGTGTTTTCATGTCTTTTACCCAATACTATTTTTCTAGACACCTGTTCGTGTTGCCTTCCATTCCCCAGCGAGATTAATCCCCGATAAAAGTCGCTTTACAACCTTTCGATACCCGTCCATATTGAATCTTTGTACACCCGTCCGTGTACCTTTTCGATACCCGTCCGTATTGAACCCCTTTACACCTGTCTGTGTACCTTTTCGATACCCGTCCGTATTGAAACTCTTTACACTCGTTCGTGTACCTTCTCGATACCCGTCCGTATTGAATCTTTTTACACCCGTCCGTGTACCTTTTCGATACCCGTCCGTATTGAATAGTTTTACACCCGTCCGTGTACCTTTTCGATACCCGTCCGTATTGAAACCTCTTTACACCCGTCCGTGTATCTTTTCAATACCCGTCCGTATTGAATCTTTTTACACCCGTCCGTGTACCTTTTCGATACCCGTCCGTATTGAACCCTTTTTACACTCGTCCGTGTACCCTTTTGATACCCGTCCGTATTGAATCTTTTTACACCCGTCCGTGTACCTTTTTGATACCAGTCCGTATTGAACCCTTTTTACACCCGTCCGTGTACCCTTTTCAATACTCGTCCGTATTGAAACCTCTTTACACCCGTCCGTGTATCTTTTCAATACCCGTCCGTATTGAATCTTTTTACACCCGTCTGTGTACCTTTTCGATACCCGTCCGTATTGAACGCTTTTTACACTCGTCCGTGTACCCTTTTGATACCCGTCCGTATTGAATCTTTTTACACCCGTCCGTGTACCTTTTCGATACCCGTCCGTATTGAACCCCTTTACACCCGTCCATGTACCTTTTCGATACCCGTCCGTATTGAAACTCTTTACACTCGTCCGTGTACCTTATCGATACCCATCCGTATTAAATCTTTTTACACCCATCTGTGTACCTTTTCGATACCCGTCCGTATTGAATATTTTTACACCAGTCCCTGTAACTTTTCGATACCCCTCCGTATTGAAACCTCTTTACACCCGTCCATGTATCTTTTCAATACCCGTCCGTATTGAATCTTTTTACACCCGTCTGTGTACCTTTTCGATACCCGTCCGTATTGAAACCTCTTTACACTCGTCCGTGTACCCTTTTGATACCCGTCCGTATTGAATCTTTTTACACCCGTCCGTGTACCTTTTCGATACCCGTCCGTATTGAACCCTTTTTACACTCGTCCGTGTACCCTTTTGATACCCGTCCGTATTGAATCTTTTTACACCAGTCCGTGTACCTTTTCGATACCCGTCCGTATTGAACCCTTTTTACACCCGTCTGTGTACCCTTTTTAATACTCGTCCGTATTGAAACCTCTTTACACCCGTCCGTGTATCTTTTCAATACACGTCCGTATTGAATCTTTTTACACCCGTCCGTGTACCTTTTCGATACCCGTCCGTATTGAACCCTTTTTACACTCGTCCGTGTACCCTTTTGATACCCGTCCGTATTGAATCTTTTTACACCCGTCCGTGTACCTTTTTGATACCAGTCCGTATTGAGCCCTTTTTACACCCGTCCGTGTACCCTTTTCAATACTCGTCCGTATTGAAACCTCTTTACACCCATCCGTGTATCTTTTCAATACCCGTCCGTATTGAATCTTTTTACACCCGTCCGTGTACCTTTTCGATACCCGTCCGTATTGAACCCTTTTTACACTCGTCCGTGTACCCTTTTGATACCCGTCCGTATTGAATCTTTTTACACCCGTCCGTGTACCTTTTCGATACCCGTCCGTATTGAACCCCTTTACACCCGTCCATGTACCTTTTCGATACCCGTCCGTATTGAAACTCTTTACACTCGTCCGTGTGCCTTATCGATACCCATCCGTATTAAATCTTTTTACACCCATCTGTGTACCTTTTCGATACCCGTCCGTATTGAATATTTTTACACCAGTCCATGTAATTTTTCGATACCCCTCCGTATTGAAACCTCTTTACACCCGTCCGTGCATCTTTTCAATACCCGTCCGTATTGAATCTTTTTACACCCGTCTGTGTACCTTTTCGATACCCATCCGTATTGAAACCTCTTTACACTCGTCCGTGTACCCTTTTGATACCCGTCCGTATTGAACCCTTTTTACACCAGTCCGTGTACCTTTTCGATACCCGTCCGTATTGAACCCTTTTTACACTCGTCCGTGTACCCTTTTGATACCCGTCCGTATTGAATCTTTTTACACCAGTCCGTGTACCTTTTCGATACCCGTCCGTATTGAACCCTTTTTACACCCGTCCGTGTACCCTTTTCAATACTCGTCCGTATTGAAACCTCTTTACACCCGTCCGTGTATCTTTTCAATACCCGTCCGTATTGAATCTTTTTACACCCGTCCGTGTACCTTTTCGATACCCGTCCGTATTGAACCCTTTTTACACTCGTCCGTGTACCCTTTTGATACCCGTCCGTATTGAATCTTTTTACACCTGTCCGTGTACCTTTTTGATACCAGTCCGTATCGAACGCCTTTACACCCGTCCGTGTACCTTTTTGATACCCGTCCGTATTGAAACTCTTTACACTCGTCCGTGTACCTTCTCGATACCCGTCCGTATTGGATCGCTTTACACCCGTCCGTGTATCTTTTTAATACCCGTCCGTATCTGATATCTTTGATTCCTTGACACCCGTCCGTGTTTATCCCCAGCATAACTAACACTCGTCCGTGTTGTGACAGTGCAACATTTATTGCTTATTCCCCAGTGGAGTCGTCCCTCCTTTGAGAATTGCAAATTTCAGGTTTTTTTTGGTATTCAATCTCCGTGAATCCTTTGAACGCATGACAGCCATTGCTATCATACCTTCAGGACCAAGTTGATTGAATAGGGGCAGCTGTAACACCCCAAAATTTGCCCTTTTGTTTTGAAGCTAACTGGCTTGTGTTTCTTTACATTTCTTGCATTAGCATTTGTGCATAGCATTGGTTCTTAGCATGGGATCAAGGTACTTGGTTCATCTCAAAGGAGTCTCAAGCCTCAAGGTGGTTTGTGGGGTTCATCATATCCTCATAAGATCAAGAATGGCAAAGGATTTCAAGTGAATCTTTCCCTCTTAACCAGGGGGACCAAATTAGGGTTCTTGGGTTCAAAGAGCTTCTTAAGAAAACATTGTGGATTCAAGCATGCTCATGGGTTCCATATGCTCACAAACACTCATAGAGGAAGGCTTGGTTAGTGGTTCACTGTGGAAGATGTTCAGTGGATCAGTTACTTGTGAAGTAAGCAAAAGTCAACAGTGAAGAAGAAAGTCAACCATGGGTTTTCAAAGGTTCAAATCATGTTTCCCAAGTCCATGTACCTTTATTTGGTCAAGGAATAACATGGATGGCATTATTCATCAAGAATCAAGAGTTTGTGCAAAAGTTACTATTTTGACCTATAATGTGAAACTTCCATTTTTGGCAACTTTACAAACCATGTTCAACTTGACTTTTCATCCTCAAAGAAGCTTAAAATGAATTTTCCTCAAACATGAAAGTTGAAGATCTTTCTCTCCCCTTTCTAAAATGTACTAGATTGTCTCCATACCATTTGTGGTTCTCAAGTTATGATCAAAAGATGGCAAGGTGCTTTTTAAGGTTTTCTCATGTATCAATTTTTCCACCTTTTGTATTTTGGTTCAAAATGACTTGTAATGACCTCTAATGCTTCAAGTCACATTGCCATATTCAAGTACACTCCATGAGGACCATTTTTGACCCTTGAATAAAGTGGATACGTGCCATGCTTCTCACTTATTTCACAAAATGCATTTTTGCAAGATGGATCAAATCTCATGAATCAAGTCACCACAAGGCCCAATTTCAATTCCATTGTGATCAGCAAGTAAAATTGAGAGGAATCACACTTATTTCACGACCTTGGCACATGTGGATTAGTGTGTGCATCACAACTTGCATTTTTGCAAATCACCTTGGATAGCCTTAATCAAGGGATTAACTAAACCCTAATCATGATCAGAGGTCTAACCAAGTGTATATAAGAAGGATCACACATTCATTTCACCCTCAGGCACTCTCATTTGCTCAGAATTCCAATTTTTGCTCTCACTCTTTCTCTCTTCGAAACTCACTCTCCTTGGAGTTTCTTTGAGATTTTATTTCACATTCTTGATCAGTGAAATGAATAGAGTAAGAATCAACCGTTGATTGAAGCTGAGAGTGAGTTTTTCATTAGATTCAGTTTTGGAAGGTTCAAGTTCAAACCTCAAGATCTAGCACGATTCCAAGCTCTAATTGCATTTATTTTGCAATAAGAGGTTCTAAGGAGTAGATCTGCAGTTTCCAGAGGGTTTTCTTGGTGTATTTTAAGCTCTGCAATTCTCAGGTTAGTGTGAAATTCATCATCATATAACTTGATTTTATGGTGTGCATTGTGTTCTTTGAGAGTTGCTGATCATCCTGATGTAATTAGATTTAATTTTGGACGTGTATCATGGCGGTATTATAGATCTAATGTTTTTAGATCTAAACTTCTTTTCTTCGATTTGCCTTGTGTCTTGATGATCTGTTGAAACTAATTGCATATTCTTGATCCTTGTTGAATTCTGATTCGAATGGTGGTGGAGTTGTAAAATTCTGGAAAAATTTTGTTAGATCTCCGTTCAGTGTCGCCGGAGAAGACGACCGGAGCTAGGGCTCCGGCGTCTGGTTCATTTGCAGGTGACGAAGGAAGAAGACACAATCATGTCCGTCCATTGTTTGATCTGATGGCTCAGGATGTGCCAACACATTAATAAAATCACGTGTTTTGTTGATTATTGTGTTTATATTCCATGTTTGTTATCATGCACACTCAGATCTGGACCACACATCATGATTACTTGCTTGTTTTGTTGAATGATTCTCACACGTTTGATGGATCTGATGAATGTGATATTGCCAGCGCATTAAGATTCCATGTGCCCTTCACGTGCTTCCATTTTAATTTTTGAATAATATTAGTGTTCGCGTGTGTATATTAATTACTATATGCGTGTGATCTAAGCCCTTCATTTGGAATACTATGTGGTTTGTTGACTTGATGTCATGCGTGAGATTGATCCAAGGGTGTGTATGACTCAATCATGTTGACTGAAGCTTATGGTTTTTGTTTGACTTCGCTGGTGGACTATTTGACCTGGGCTTGCTTTCCCCACCCCCTGTTCAGCCCATTTGATGTATTGAACGTGTATTTGTTGCTTGGTGCACCCCTGGGTTTCATTTTATTTCCTTTTATTTTATTTTTTTGCATAGTTTTTGCATTTTAATTTTTAAAAATAGTTTGATACATCTAAAAATCACCAAAAAAATCATGGATCAACTTTAGAATTTTATAAAATTTTAACAGATTTTATTTTCCATTTTTATTTTTTTTTGTGCAACTGAATTAATTGTTTGATTAATTTCTTTGTGAATTGTCTCAATTGTGAACACCCTTCCTTGTTGATTTTTGTTCTCATCATTGGTGTATGATTTGCATCCCATTATTTTTGTATATTTCAGAGGACATCTTGAGGTCCTTAAAGATATTTTTCTCATATTTTTAAACTCTTTGCATATTGCATTTTAGTCCCTCTATTTGTGCATTGTTCTCCTTTGTTCTTATACAACATTGAAACATTGTTTGAGGTACTTAACTTGTAATTTTTTGTGTGATATTTTGGCATGTTGCTAGCTTCTGACTTAGGTCATTTGGGTTTTAATTTCACAATTTCTGAATGTCATTTGATACGTGTTTGATTATTTGTGCTTAAGTGAATTATGCATGATCATCTCTTGACATCTCTTAACCCTAATTACTTTGCCATGCCTAATTGATTGAGTTTCTTTGTGATTCTTTGCATGAGTATTTGATATGATGTTTACCCCTGGTTGAGGTCCCTTGTGACCTAATTTTGCAATTTGTGGATCATGTTTGGATATGCTTTATGTGCTTGAATTTTGATTTCCTTTTGTGGACTTTCTTTGGTGCATAATGGTTCATGTTTTGGTCTTCTTTTGCACATGAGAATTGTTGATGATGGTATGATCTTGGTTCTGACTTGTTTTCATCTTCATCTTATTTTTCTCATTTCATCTTGATATGAAGTTCATTGGTGCTTAATTGTGCATTTCATATAAGTATGCTTGCATGCATGATAACACTAACCATAGGTCATCCATGCATGATAACACTAGAACTCTTAGTTTCCATTTAGAGTTTTCTTTGGGTCTTCTCTCTTCTCATCTCAAAACTTCTTGAAAACACTTAATAAAGATAAAGTGTATTGCGCACGAGCCTTAAGCGTGGGGAATGATAAATGAGGGGCTTCCTCTCATCTTTCTAGAGTGCTTAGCGGGCGTCCTGTCTTGGGATGATTCGTTAAGTATTCGTCCCTGTGCCCTAGACTTTGGTGCAATGCAAGTTATGAACTAACTGAAAACACTTCTGTCTAAAAAACACAAAAACAAATTCAAATCTTTTTATCCTTCGGGATTGTTGGGTTTCAAACTTCATTTTCAAAAAAAGAGCTCGTCGCTCACGTAAAAAACACTTACCCATTCGTGGTCGTACCCACGAACTACATTAACTCTGATTCCTCTCTCTCGTTCGATTGAGGATATGTAGGCACAAGACAGCGACTGTCTTGGCGAGCAACCTTCCCCCACAGTTCCCGTCTGAACTACGTTGACTCTGACTTTCCCATTGCACTGAGGGAGTACGTTGGCCTAGGGCATCGAATATGTCCTATCGAGTCCGTCTTAGTCACCCTCATCCCCGTTTTCTTTTGCAGCCATAGATAGTAGGACAGCTCACCCTCCATTTAGACAACAAGCGTGGATCCCATCGAGTACGATGGATGCGTGGGGTGCTAACACCTTCCCCTCGCATAACCGACTCCCGAACCCTGACTATGGTTACGATGACCATGTCTTTCCCCCTTTCTCTTCAGGTTTATGCAGTGTTTCCTTTCTCTCTCTCGGGATAAATACACATTGCTGGCGACTCTGTGTATTCTGTGCCACTCTCGCGTTTGTACCGTTAGATGCGAATCTTTCGGGAGCGACACTTAAATCCCAAGTTTTCCTCTTTTTTTTCTTCTTTCCTTTCTCTTTTCCTTCTTTCTCTTTTCCTTCCTTACTATTTCTCTCTTTTTTTATCTTTAAGTTTCTAACTTAAGAAAAATAAGTAAAATGACCAAAATACCCCTTTCACTCAAATATCTCGCAAACGCTCCCAAAACGCGATACACATAATAACGATGAAAAATAATATATTACCAAATAAAAGTAAAAAATAAAATAATATAAACACAAAAATAATTAAATCGACTCAATTAAATAACTCTAACAAAAACTGGGGCTTTACAACTCTCCCCCACTTAGAAATTTTCGTCCTCGAAAATATTACCTGAGACGAACAACTCTAGATACGACTCCCGCATCCGAATGTCCAACTCCCAAGTCAAATTGCCCTCAGCAGCGCCTCCCCACGCTACTTTCATAAGTGCAATATCCTTGCCTCTTAACTGCTTCAAGTCGCAATCCAAAATTCTCACCGGTAATGCCTCAACCGTAAGGTTCTCCCTTACCTCAACCTCATCCATCTGAATCACATGCGACGGATCCGGAACATACTTTCGAAGTAGTGAAACATGGAACACATCGTGCAAATTCAAAAGATTCGGTGGCAACGCCACCCGATAAGCCACAGCACCCACTCTCGCGGATATCTGGTAAGGACCAATAAACCGAGAAGTAAGCTTCTTCGACTTCAATGCCCGTCCAACACCCGTCACCGATGTAACTCTCAAGAATACATGATCGCCTTCTTGAAACTCAAGATCTTTCCTCCTTCGATCATGATAACTCTTCTTCCTACTCTGAGAAGCCTTCATCTTCTCATGAATAAGTTTCACCTTTTCTGTAGTCTGTTGCACTAACTCCGGTCCAACCACCGAACTCTCACCCGATTAATGCCAACACAAAGGTGTTCGACATCTCCTTCCGTATAACGCTTCAAAAGGTGCCATTCCAATACTTGAATGGAAATTGTTGTTATACGTGAATTCCACCAACGAAAGATAACTATCCCAAGCACCACCTTGCTCAAGAACACAAGCTCTCAGTAAATCTTCCAACGACTGAATAGTTCTCTCGGTCTGACCGTCCGTCTGAGGATGATAAGTAGAACTCAATCTCAACTTGGAACCTAACGCCTTTTGCAAACTTTCCCAAAATCTGGAAGTAAACCTCGGATCTCGATCGGAAACAATACACAACGGAACACCATGTAGCTTCACAATCACAAGGATATAAATCTCAGCCAACCTCTCTAAAGAAAAACTGATGTCAATCGGAATGAAATGTGCCAATTTAGTTAGCCTATCCACAACCACCCAAATGGCATTATGTCCCCTCTGTGTATTCGGCAACCCTGTCACAAAATCCATAGAAATGTTGTCCCATTTCCACTCAGGAATATCCAACGGTTGCAATAATCCACTAGGCTTCTGATGTTCTACCTTCGACTTCTGACACGTCAAACACGTCAAACACGCATAAACATACTGAGCCACATCCCTCTTTAATCTGGGCCACCAAAAGATCTTCTTCAAATCTTGATACATCTTATTAGCTCCCAGATGTATACTCAAACTACTCCGGTGTCCTTCCTCTAAAATCATCCTTTTCAAGTCCGAATCATCAGGAATACAAATTCTACCACGGAATCTCAAAGCACCCTTATCATCCACTTTAAAGTCACCATTCACACCTTTATCTCCAATCATCAACAAATCAACAAATTTCACATCCAACTTATGTTTCTCGCTAACGGTCGACAGAAAATCATTAGTAACCTTTAACATACCAAGCCTCACGCTATCAGATGTCAATTCACACACCAAACTTAAATCTCTAAATGCTTCCAAAAGTTCCCACTCTTTAACCATCAAAGCGGACATATGCAAAGATTTCCGGCTTAACGCATCGGCTACCACATTAGCTTTACCAGGATGGTAATTCAAGCCAAAATTGTAGTCCTTCGAAAATTCCAACCATCTCCGTTGCCTCATATTCAACTCTTTCTAATCAAACAAGTATTTCAAACTTTTAGGATCACTAAAGACTTCGAATCTTGCACCGTAGAGATAATGCCTCCAAATTTTCAACACAAAAACCACCGCCACTAATTCCAAATCATGAGTAGGATAATTCTTCTCATGAACCCTCAATTGCCTCGAAGCATAAGCCACAACCTTACCTTCTTGCATCAACACTCCACCTAAACCACTCAAAGACGCACCACAATACACCACAAACGGTTCAGTAGGATTCGGTAAGACCAAAATTGGAGTTGTAGTCAATCTTCTCTTCAGCTCACTAAAACTTTCCTCACACTGAATATCCCAAATGAACGCTTGACCTTTACAAGTCAGCTAGGTCAAAGGAAGTGCTAACTTGGAAAAGCCTTCAATGAATCTTCGATAATATCCAGCTAAACCCAAAAAG
This sequence comes from Lathyrus tuberosus, assembly GCA_022829125.1. Lineage (NCBI taxonomy): Eukaryota > Viridiplantae > Streptophyta > Magnoliopsida > Fabales > Fabaceae > Lathyrus > Lathyrus tuberosus. Next base: position 3,242,101 of record JALAZF010000153.1, read on the forward strand.
CTTCTAATTTCAGTAACAGATCTAAGAGCCTCCCATTGCAGAACTGCATCTACTTTGGATGGATCCATAGCAATACCCTTACCTGAAATCACATGCCCAAGAAAACTCACTTCTGACAACCAGAACTCACAGTTGGACAACTTGGCATAAAGTCTCTTCTCCTTCAAAATTTGCAATACAATTCGCAAATGTTCCGTGTGTTCCTCCCGAGACATAGAATAAATCAAAATGTCATCAATAAACACAACAACAAATCGATCCAAATGCTCATGAAAAATGCGATTCATATACTCCATAAACACTCCTGGCGCATTAGAAACCCCGAACGGCATCACAAAATATTCGTAATGTCCGTATCGTGTCTTAAAAGTCGTCTTCTGAATATCTTCCTCTTTCACTCTAATCTGATGATAACCTGACCTTAAATCAATTTTACTAAACACACACGCACCTACCAACTGGTCCATCCGATCATCAATTCTCGGAAGAGGATACTTATTCTTAATCGTCACCTTATTCAGCTGGCGACAATCAATACACAATCACATACTTCCATCTTTCTTCTTCACCAAAAGAACTGGAGCACCCCAAGGCGATACACTCGGCCTCACAAACCTCTTTTCTAACAATTCATTCAACTGCTTCTTCAACTCAACCAACTCAGATGCCGACATACGATAAGGTGCCATAGATACAGGTCTAGTACCAGGAACTAGATCTATAGAAAACTCCACCTCTCTCTGTGGTGGCACATCTAAAATATCCTCTGGAAACACCTCTGGAAAATCACACACAACTGGAAACACGCCAATTACAACTTAACTATCCACTGTCAATGATGCAAAGAAACTCGATTCCTCGTCTTCTTCAAGAGAAGGAAATCTTACCAACTTATGATAACAATCAATATGCACTCGATTGAACTGCAACCAGTTCATTCCCAGAACCACGTCTAAACCCTCCAACGGCAGACACACCAAATCCATCTCAAAATATCTACCATAAATGGTCAAAGGATAACTTAAACAAACCAAAGAAGTAGTTACCGACCCCATTGATGAAGTATCGATAACCATCTCTCCACCCATCGATGACAACAAAAGATTCAAACGCTTCGCACCTCAGATGAAATAAACGAATGAGTCGCTCCGGTATCAATGATAGCAACTAAAGGAGTACTATTAATAAAACAAGTACCTCTGATCAGATGGTCTGCATTAGTAGTTTGAGTTCCTGCCAATGCAAATACTTCCCCTCCAGCTTGAGCTCGCTTTGGTTTCGGACACTTCGTACTAACATGACCAGCTTCACCACAGTTGAAACACTTCACCACATTCCTATTGCAATCAGCTACGACATGTCCTAAACCTCCACAATTGGAACACTTCCTCATATCCTTTCTACATTCAAACTGACGATGTCCTAAGTCACCACACCTATAACATCTCATAGGATTAGACATACCTCCCCCACTTGGCCTTTTATCAAAATTACCCCTTTGCTTACCCTTGTCAGCTGGTGACACATAAGGACCGCCACGAAATGGTTGCTTTCCTTTCCTTTCGTTCACACTCTTATAATGAATAGAACGAGCTTTGCTATCCTCCTCATAAATTCTACAACAATCCACCAAATCCGAAAACCTCCTAATCCTTTGATAACCAATTTCCTGTTTGATCTCAGGACGCAACCCGTTCTCAAACTTCACAGATTTGGAAAACTCCGCAGTTGCTTCAGCATAATGTGGATAAAACTGAACAAGCTCCATAAACTTAGCAGTGTAATCCACAACAGACATGTTACCCTATTTCAACTCCAAGAACTCTATCTCTTTCTTTCCTCTAACATCTTCAGGAAAATACTTCCTCAAAAACTCACTGCTAAACAAAGCCCAAGTGACAACTTCACCTGTAGCTTCCTACACATGGCGCTTACTAACCCACCAATCATCAGCCTCCTCCTGCAACATGTGAGTACCCAGTCTCACCTTATGTTCCTCAACACAGTCCATCACTCGAAATATTCTTTCATTCTCCTTAAGCCAAATCTGAGCACCATCTGGATCATGTATCCCTTTGAAGACGGGCGGTTTGTTCTTCCTAAACTCATCATTCTCACCAGCATTAGGTGCACCCCTCACAGCCTGAGCCATGGCTTGCATAGCAGCAGCAAGAGCAGCATCATTCCTACCAGCAATGTTCTATTTATATCCAATAACAGCAACTATGGTTAAACAAACAGCTCACCCCAAACACAAAGACCGACACGGACTGGCACGAACTGACACAAACTGGCTCTGATACCACTTAATGTAACACCCCCAATCTATACCCCGAGCAAATAAAGCGATAACAAATAAATCAGAGTATAATTAAAACATTTATGGCATAGATGGAGGCTTCGCATCAATTGAAACAAAATACAACAACCTGCTCATATAGATATGCAACAATCAGGTAGCACATAACAAAGGAACTCAGTTCCTAACACCCACAATTCAGATACAGAATAAAAGCATAAAATCTGCAGCTGAATCTCATATATATATATATATAACATAAAATTGTTTCTGTCATATACAGAGTCATACATGTACAATCCAAAGAACATATATACATATACAAATAATCACATAACGATCTCCCCGACTACTCGGTGCTACATGTCAGAGCCGACCAACAAAAGAATGAAGACCTAACCTTCACAAAAAGACCTCCAGCATCTAATCTGCAATGCCTCATAGAGCATTCAAAACAGCAGAAGGGTGAGAAACACAATTATAATATAATTGCCTACAATTATATAATAACACAAAATACACATGTAAAACACTCTCACCACAACTTACACCATAATACAAATACAAAACAACACAAATCATATCTCATATATCCGTCACAAAGGCATATCACTCATGCACAATACATGTATCACCAACATAGATATATATATATATATATATATATATATATATATATATATATATATATATATCAACTCACCAATTCCATTCACAATTCCACACAAAATCAATCCATTCATGATTTATGCAAATGCAAAGAGACCGACACAACGACTCTATGCAAATGCAATGCGGTAGAGTTACATCCATCATTCTCATCATTAATTCTCTCAGGAATTATTGGAATCATCGCTTGTTACTTAGTGTAACTCCCCGTCGGGAAAACGATGTTCCCCGTCACTCACACCTCTTTGTATAAGGCACACGACGTTTATGGATCGCTCACACCTCTTTGTATAAGGCACATGACCCGATCGCTTTCGGTCCTCTTTGTATAAGGCTCACGATCGTCTATAACGTCGCTTTAGGTCCTCTCGATATAAGGTTCACGATCGTTATAGCAGATTCCCTCTGGAATCGTTTCGTCGCTCACACCCACTAGGGCACACGACATCACAAGAATGCATATCATGATGCTTGGCATACAATGACCCATGACAATCAAATGCATACATATACACATCCATGTGAACCATTCCAACATCTATAATCATGCATATACAATCAACCACAATCACAATGCATTTACTTACCCTTAGGCCACAAACCATCATCACAACATTTCATTACATGCATTTACATCATACCACAGTGCACAAGTCATACATCATATATCAAAAGCATATTGCATGATAACACCTCAAATACACACAATTAAGACGGTAAAAGTCGGTAAAACGACACATTTCCAAATTACCGACACAATTAAATCGACCACCAATATCAAAACCATTTAATAAGAAAGAACATTCCATAAGCTTCCCAATGGTACCAAGAACGCCTCGATCCGAGTTACGGGTCAAAAGTTACGGCATCGGGCGCGAAATCGGGAACAATTTTGCACCCTCTCTGGTCCTACGCGTATTTCCCTGGGCCATACGCGTATTGCCTTGCCAAGTACACGTACCATTACGCATTTCAGATGAGGGCCGTGCAAAATGGGTTCCATACGCGTAATGCCCACATTTTCCCCTTGCCATACGCGTATTGCCCTAACTAATACGCGTATTGCCTTGCCTGTTACGCGTATGGGCAGCGAAACCCATAATTTTTCCTGCAGAATTTCTGCTGCGAAATTCATCCAATTTCTCTCCCAAATCTCACCTAAACATCAGCAAATTACCAATTGAATGCACAACAACATATATCTAACATGTATCAACAATAAGGAACCTTAAAACATGATTTTCGACACAAATTATATCAAATTCTAACAATCTCAACATATTAATGGTTTTAGTTCTCTATTCAATTTCAACCCAACAACAAACAAATATATACATACATAATCATACACAAGCATAGAATAATCGAGTTTCGCACCCTTACCCGATTAATCGTGTTTTCAAATGTCGGTTGATTCGATTCCTTAAACCCCAAGTTTTCCTCTTTTTTCTTCTTCTTTCCTTTCTCTTTTCCTTCTTTCTCTTTTCCTTCCTTACTATTTTCTCTCTTTTTTTCTCTTTAAGTTTCTAACTTAAGAAAAATAAGTAAAATGACCAAAATACCCCTACACTCAAATATCTCGCAAACGCTCCTAAAACGCGATAAAACATAATAACGATGAAAAATAATATATTGCCAAATAAAAGTCAAAAATAAAATAATATAAAAACAAAAATAATTAAATCGACTCAATTAAATAACTCTAACAAAAACTGGGGCGTTATAATCTGCATGACGTGATGATTTGTGTTTAGAAGAGATAGAGAGAATGCAAGAGTGTGTGCAGTGTATTTTCTGATAACTGCTTGTTTTTAGTATTTGTATTGTTTTTTAGGATTACCATTTTCTGAGAAAATGAAAAAGAAAACAGCAATAAATGCGGAAATTACAGAACGACATTATTTTATTTATGAACAAGTCGATTCTTGAAACTACAGCCCTATAAAACAAAACTATGTCGCTTTGGGCAAAGCGAAGAGGGATATTTACAGAAAGCGAGCCCTATCAAAACATCTGTTTCACCTGGGCAGGGTGAAAGGTTAAAGACGACAATTACTTTGACGTATGAACAATCTTCAGAACATCGACAGCAACCCATTGGCGGCGAACTCCTCGCTGAATCACAAAGTTTGGCACCTTCCATGATTTCTCTTCAGAAATGACGCTGATTTATGGTGGAGCAAGATCATTAGAATCTGTCTCCCAGGAAGAGTTGTCGTAGGAGGATTCCTCTGTTGTACTTTGTATAGTGTTTGTGCTCTCAGGTGGATCTCCCCACCCAGTTGGCTGAAAGTCTTCGAGCCTGATGCGAGAGCTTTCAGGAGCAGTGTACTTGACCATGAAGTCGTATTTACCACTCGGTTTTCCCAAGGTGTCCCACACTTCCTAGTAACTGGAGGAGTCATCCTTTTCGATGACGTTGACCTCGGGAAAAGCATAGTTGATGAATTCTAGTCCTGCAAACTTTACGAATTCATCGTCGTGCTAGATATATTCTGAATGACCTGAGTGTTGATCCCATGACATGGTGGGGACACAGGTGTTCTTTTCAATGATGCTCAACTTATTTTCATTGTTCGGCTGATTTTCTTGCCCCAAGTTTCCTGGGTACGGCTGTCAGATAGGCAGGCCATCCATTGGGCCATAATAGTCGTAGTCAAAGTTGTCTTTCATCAGAGTGTCTTCCTCTAATGAGTTTAGTGGAGCACGGCATCCTTTCGGATCACAATCTCCGTATAGCATTCTGACATCTGACCTGGCTATAAATCTCGGACTCTGTGTGGGATAGCAAAATGGCGTAGGCACCCCTTCCTGAGAGATATAACTGTCCCTATTAAGATAGGATTCCCATTCTTCCTCTGCATTAGAGGGATCTCCCTCGTTGATGGTATGGACTGCTTGAGGCACAGGGTGAAGGAAACCTCCACTGTGGAAGGTGTCCTGGATGGGATGAAAACTTTCATCGCTAGCAGCAGTCTAGGTACAGGTTGAAGAAAAACCAAGACCCTTCTTTGTTTTGTTATCAGTAGGAATGACAAGTTGTCCCCATCCTTTTGCATTGTTATTCTCGATTACTTTGAGAGCATCCTTGTACGAGGAAATCGAGGTTCCTTTCTCTGATTGATTCTCGTTGCTCACCAAAAGTGCCTGGAACTGCATTCCAACAACCTCCTCGGGTTCTACACAAGTAGATAATGACAAGTTACTCACGATCAAGGCTTGTTCTCCACAGACCGTGACAAGTTGATCGTTCTTGACGAACTTCAGTTTCTGGTGCAGCCTCAAAGTGACTGCCCCAGCCTGGTGTATCCAAGGTCTTCCTAATAAGTAGTTGTATGCTGCCCGGACGTCCATGACTTGGAAAGTGATTAGGAAGGTGTGAGAACTAATGGTTATGGGAAGGTCGACTTCGCCGATACATGCTTTCCGAGATCCGTCAAAGCATTGACGATGACCTCACTGCCCCTTATCGGGGATCCTTTGAAGGATAGTTGCATTAAAGTGGACTTTGGCATAACGTTGATGGTCGATCCAGTGTCTACCAGTATACTGGCCAAAGCATCGTCCTGGTAGTTGACTGTAATATTGAGCGCCAAGTTATGGCTTTTGCCCTCCTCTATCAAATCCTCATCACTGAACCCTAAGTTGTTACAAGAAGTGATTTTAGAGATGATGCTATCGAACTGTCGTATTGACACATCCTGTTCCACAAAGGCCTGCTCTAGGACTTTCTGTAGAGCCTCTCTGTGGGCTTCGGAACTGAGTAAAAGTGATAGCACAGAGATCTTTGAAGGAGTTTGTAACAGTTGATCAACAATGTTGTATTCACTCCTTTGGATGAGCTTCAGAATCTCATCGTTGTTCTTTGAAAGGTCGGGATCATTGGATTGACCGACCGGTTGATTGGGAACTTCCATCTGAGGTTCCTTTTCTCTGGGTTCTCCAACTCCTCTATTGAAGATTCGACCACTCTGTGTTACTCGATTGATGTCTGCAACATTCACGATGGAGGGTAATGGAATTTCCTTTCCATTCTCAATTATTGTTGCACCGTATTTGTAAGGGATAGCCTTAGCTGATTCATACGGTAACGGTCCTGGTAGATAGATAACTACATGAGCCTTCTGATTTTTCTGACTGTCGTAAGTAACATTAATCAATTCTTGAATAAGAACCTTTGATTCGTCCATTAGAGGGATGATGGCACAAACATCCTTGGTCCTCTCATGATCGGAGATCACAACAACATCCATAATCTGATTAGCAAAATAGTCGGGCGTCCAGTTGATAGACCCCAAAACTGAATATTGTTGGATTTCTTTGCGGTCCAGCTGACTCTGAAAGGCTGCTCGCACGAGGTAACCCCCTTGATTATTTTTCAAGCAGACTCTACAGCGCTCGTAATTGTGTGGTGGCACCTGGCCATGTCCGCTTTAAATGCAGTGTAACCTCACTAGATCTGTTTCCGTAGATCAGACATCCTGACTTGGATGCCGAGTAGGGTTCCCGTCAACCACACTGATTTGTTGCGTGTCATCATCCATATAAATCGGAAGCCACCAGTGGTTTAACAAGTATTGCAAAGTTCTTTGAACGAGAGCGCACCCTTGGTTACTCTCACAACATCCTTTACAGTTCTGATAATTATGCGAAGTGAGAAAACCGAGTTGGACTTGCTTGGCGTGTAACTCCACCAAGATGGTATTCATTAAACGAATATCAAAGATTTGAATCATGTTGATCTGATAAGGATTTCTATCATGGCAGTCCTGGATCCACCCAAGATCCATCTGATACTAGAGGGCCTCCTCTATGAAAGAGCATCCATGTTTGTTTATCGAGCAAGTCAGACAGGAATTGTAATCGTGTCGTGGAAGATTATGATACTGGCTCTGCCTTGAGTGCATTTCCACCAGGTTGACATTCATCGCACATATGTCGTGGTTCTGAATGATGTTGGAATTTGTATAAGTCATGTTGACCCCCCAAATTTGGTGTTCTTGGATCCATTCGAGATCCAATTGTTCCTGTAGAGCTGCTTGCACCACAGAACATTCCTGATTATTTTTAGAGCAGATATCACACTGGTGATAATTATGAGGTGGTATATGGCCATACCCGCTCTGCCTGCGATGCATCTTGACCAGATTGGTCCTCAATAAGAGTACATCATGAATTTGATAGCTGTCTTTAGATTCTCCCTCTATCAAATTGACCGCAGCTTTCTCATGTTGAGGCAACGAGTTAGTGAGAACATTAGGATTCATATCTTTGAAAGATAAGACCCCGATCCTAACAAGCTTTTGCAAGTCAGATTTGAAACTGAGACAGTTTTCTATGTTGTGCCCTGGTCCTCCTTGATGGTAAGGACAAGTCGGATCCACCTTGAACCAAAAAGGCATATTTTCCGGTACTGTAGGAGGAGACCTGGTTTGGACATGCCCCTTGGCCAGTAGTAACGGAAACAATTATGCGTACAACATGGGTATAGGGTCGAACCCTGGTGGTCGCGTTGCACAGTTGTTGTTGTACTGAGGACGAGCCTGCTGAAGAGGCTATTGTGTCCTTTGCTGATATTGTTGTTGATTAGGTTGGCTCTATGCAACCTGAGTTTGATACGTAGGAACAGGCTCCAGGTTGATAGCAGGAGTTACAGCTGCTACTGGTTGGTATCGTCGCCTTTGCTTTCCGAGAGAGATATTCCCAATATCCTGCTCTTTTTTCTTAGGGAGAGTACTACCGTATCGTTTCGTACTACTTGATGATCCAGGGTCTTTAGCTAAACGTCCTTCCAGGGCCGCTTCCTCAAGACGAACTCCCATGCCCACCATCTCGGTGAATTCATTGGTGTAGCGAGTGATTTTGGACGTGGTTCTTAAGCACTTCCGCTCTGGGGTACTACAGGTCGATTCATTTTTTACCCTATTGAAGCTGATGAAGGAAGGGAAATAGATATCTCCAACTAACCATGCTTGCATACTGAGTTTAAACAGCGGTCTGTTAGGTTACGGATGCTATGTGGAAGTGGGGCCTCTTTCTACTTATTTTGTTAAGACTGAAATGACGAGACTATGCTATTGGTAGGATGTTAGGACTGATGCTTTTCGATTGATATATGAAGGTACGGGATTTTGGGTTTTTGATTAGTGCGCTCGCTAAGATTTCTCTTTCAATCTTATGCCTACGTATTCCCGTTTACCGAAACAGGGAAATCAGAGCGATCGCAGTTCCTCCTATTCTATGGGAGGAAATGGTGTTTTGGTGTCTTGTTCAAAGCCCAAGACGTGAAGCTAAAAGTGGTTTGTATCTTGTTCAAAGCTCAAGATATGAAGCTGAAGGGTCTATTTGTATCTTGTTCGAAGCCCAAGATGTGAAGCTAAAAGGGTGTTTGACTTTAGAGAGAATTTGTCATCTCTAAAGGGGGTATTTGTTTGTTTGTCACAACTGTGGGGTGACTGGCTATAAAGGAGAATTACTTTAACTGGGATATGTGAATCCAGCAATGCCATAATTTCCTTTATAGGGGATTTTTAACCTGAAGGAGAAGACTTTAACTCAGTGTAGAGCAACACTATCTTTCCTTAGGAATTTCTCATTCTAAAAGAGGGACAGTGGCATGGATGTAAATAATCCAGAGGCTTGCCGCTTACAATAATTAGATGAGGGAAAAGGAGTTGTTGATGTTTGTATGCTGTGACCAAAGCATGATTTGATGCTAAAAGGTTGATTGAATCAAACGGGGATTTCTTTATACAAATCCTAAGAGGAGGCTATTGACCCAACAAGAGGATCCTTTTGTGTCTCATACGAAGCCCGAGATAGAGGCTAAAAGGGTTGACTCAACAAGAGAGTGTTTTTATATGTGTCTTGTACGAAGCCCAAGACGGAGGCTAAAAGGGTTTGACTCAACAAGAGAGTCTTTGTACCTCGTACGAAGCCCGATATGGAGGCTGAAAATGTTTTACTCAACAAGAGAATCTTTTATACTCAACAAGAGAGTGATTTTTATCTCGTACGAAGCCCGAGATGGAGGTTAAAAGAGTTTTGACTCAATAAGAGAGTCTTTTATACTCAACAAGAGAGTGATTTGTATCTCGTACGAAGCCCGAGATAGAGGCTAAAAGAGGATTGACTCAACAAGAGAGTCTTTTATACTCAACAAGAGAATGTTTTTGTATCTCGTACGAAGCCCGAGATATAGGCTAAAGATGTTCGACTCAACAAGAGAGTATTTTTATACTCAACAAAAGAGTGTTTTGTATCTCGTACAAAGCCCGAGATAGAGGCTAAAGGTGCTTGAATCAACAAGAGAGTCTTTCATACTCAATAAGAGAGTGTTTTTGTATCTCGTACGAAGCCTGAGATGGAGGCTAAAGGGTTTGCTCCGCTGGGGAGAATCATTTGTACAAAGCCCAAGAGAAGGCTAGGGTAACTGTTTCAGTTGAGTGATAGGTCCAGCATGTTGGTTAAAAGAGAAAATCAGTTCTTATATGGGTAATGTTGTACTCATGGATTTGATCTGAGGATCGGGATTATTTCCTTTTCTCTAAGGAAACGGGGAATCCAAAGGAGCTTTAGACTGTCCGAGTCTACGGGTTTTATCTTTTGTACTATGCTTAAGAAACAGTAGTAGTAAGATCTAGACTCTTTGAAAGACTGTTTTATTAAGATGATTAATTTCTGTTCCTATACCTCTAGGAGGTCGTCGGGACAATTTGTACGAAGCCCAAGAGGAGGCGAGAAAAAATTTTAAGAAGCCGAGGGACAATTTGTACGAAACCCAAGAGGAGGCTATCTTCCCGGAGGAAGAATCATTATACGAAGCCTAAGAGGAGGCTGTGAAAACTTCTAAGAAGCCGAAGAGTCCTTGTACAACGCCCAAGAGGAGGCGGGGATGCTTTTAGGAAGCCTGTGAATCCTTGCACTAAGCCCAAGAGGAGGCTGATGAACAGTTCTAGAAGGGGTTTCCCTTGGAACATTGGCCTTCTGTATATGAACTGTTCAAGAGGGGAGATTTCTTAAATCTATTTATCTAAAATTGTTGCAAAAGAAAATTCTCATGGTTTAGGTTATGTTGAAATATCCGGTATAACGTCGGATGTAGGGAGACGAGGTTTTGTCTAGTTCTAGACGTAGTTGCCTGGAAAACTCTAAATATCTATACTATTATTACACAGTCGATATGAGTTTATGAAAGAAGACTTACAGTGAAATAGCCCCACAGTACAGTTATATACATATGAAAGCGGTAAATGAAAGTGGGTAAACACTTACTCGGTTGTAGAGCTTCCATGTTGTTTGGTTAGTTTGTTCAACAAAGAAAAATTTGAAAACAATATTATATTCAAAATCAAAGGAAAAAGTTCTTTTGAAAGGAAAATTGGGGCTTACAGCTCAAGGAGAGGCCCAGGGTTTTATCAGTGATCGCACTGTCATTTTGTACAGGGACTTATACAAGTGACTGAGGCCCAAAAAGGTTTTCTGTACAAAGGGATGGGTCTTACACTCTCTCAAGAGGCCCAAAATGATTGAAAGAAGAAAGAATGCGGCTCACAACACGAGGGTAGGCCCAGATGATTCTTTTGAACTCGCGATCGCGTCGAGCTTTTCTTTTAACGCAGAGGGACTTATACAATATCTGAGGCCCAAAATTGTTTTGGTTAAAAGAGGATTGGGTCTTACACTCTATTAGAGGTCCAAAAATGATTTTGAATGGGTCTCATAGCTCGAAGAGAGGCCTAGATGGTTTATTTTAAACGGGCGATGATCGCGCCGAACTTTTGAAATACAATGGGACTTATACAATAAGTGAGGCCCAAAATAGTTTTGTATTTACAAAGGATTGGGTCTTACACTCTATTAGAGGCCCATGAGTGTTTGGAAAAGTTTGTTAGGGAGAAAATCAATAAAACCCTAATTTCATTTTTTTAAAGGCATTTTTCAAAGAAAAATCAAGTAAAAAATGATAAAAATATCAAATAAAATCTTTAATCATGTTATAAACAATGATTAAGGTTTATAAAAAAGTATTTTATCCACATGAATATTTAAAATCATTTTGGTTTTAAAAATCAAGAAAAAGAAATCATTTTAAAAGCATTTAAAACAATTTAAAACAATATTTTTGAATATATTAAAAATATATCTAATAATAATATTTTTTTGTGATTTTTTATGGATTAAAATATTATGGAGTATGAATAAGAAGTGTGCAAAACAAAATTGGAAAATGATGATTTTTGGTATGTAAAAGAATTGGTTGAGTTTTTGAAAATAAACTAAGAAAAAGAGGAAAGATGTCACAACATCACATTCGACATCTTTCATGAGTTTTGAAGATAAGAGAAAAAGGAAAGATGTGACAACATCACATTCAACATCTTAAAAAAATCAGAACTGAAACTTTAGTTTCAACATCTTTTTTATCAAACTTCAAACATTCATAACTCTCTCAATTTTTAACGAAATTAAAATCCGTAAGAACCTTTCTTGACCGATTTTTCGCAAGGAATCCAATGGTATTACTCATGCACGCTGAAACTTAATGTACAGAACACACAAAGTAAAAAACCAGAACTGCACATGTAGTTTTCGACATCTTTTGTCGTCAAACTTCCAACACGCATAACTCTCTCAATTTTTAACGAAATTAAAATCCGTAAGAACCTATCTTAACCCATTTTTCGCAAGGAATCCAATGGTATTACTCATGCACACTGAACCCTAATGTACATAACACATAAAGCAAAAAATAGAACTGGATGTTGATTTTAAAGCAACAAAAACTCCACATATAAACATGTTAAAGTGCAAACAGTAGGAGGATCACATCATACACATTAAAGACTACTTTTTTTCTTCAAGAATTGTTCAATATGAAGCATGTATGTGGACAACAAAGGAAAGCATGATTCAAAGAATTCAAGTTGTGAATTTTACCTCTTTTTTGGAGATTTTGTGCAACCTACCAAGTGCTTTATTCCAGAAATGATTTGATGCTTTGGACACCCTCAAATGACCTCTTAGAAGCTTTTAGGATGGTTGGAATCAGCTGGAAACCTCTGGAGCAAGTTGGAGCTCTTTCTTGCAAAATAGGCAAAAGTGGCCAAAATGCCAACTCTCTCAAATGGTGTTCCAGATGGGGGGAACCATTTGGGACAGTTCAAGGATGATATTTGGAGTGTGTTTGAGGCTTTATCTGGTTTGGAAAGTGACTGAATCAAGACATGGCTTGAAAAATGCAAAAAAGTCCATTTTTTTAGGTTTTGAGAGGTGACTTTGTGATTTTGGTGTTATAGGTCACTTGTGAGAGTTTGAACATCTTAGATATGACATATTGGATGTGTTTGGATCATGAGCTATGATGGAAATGCTCTCTAACTCAAAAACTCATAATTATCTTGCTAAAGAAGGCATTTTGGAGTGAAAGAAGTAATTTTGAGGAAAACATCTGTTTGATGGCTTTGGTGTACTCAAACTGAGCACAAATGAGCTCTATTTATAGTAGAGCAAGTTTGTTTTGCAAGCAACAGTGAATGGTTGCTGCAGCAGAGGTTTGGCAAATGTTGGACAATGAAAATCCAAATCTCCTCTAGCCATTGACTAGAGGTTAGGGCACAGGCTGCTGGTTCCCTAGTTGTTGGAGGAATCTTGACTGAATTCAGATAGAGGAAGCTCAGTTCATGCCACCTCTAAGCATCCATTAAATACTTCAAACCAAAATTGGAGTCTTGTCCCTCTTTTAGGGTTTTCTAGGTTTGGCATGCTATTTTTGGTTTCAAGGACTTTGGAGGCTTGGAGATCAGATTATCTCCCTTGGATTTGATCCTCAGATGTGTCCAAAATGATGACTAGGCTTAAAAATTCGTGTGGCACATGAAATGTGCAAATCTGTCCTGAAACCTGTCTTAAAAATCAGCTGCTGCAAGCCTTGTTGTAAAATCCATAACTTCTTGCTCAAGAATGATAAATGGTTGTTCCAGGACTTTATGGAAAGCTGAGATGACATACTTCAACTTTGATGTTTGACCCTAGACTTGGTTCAACTTGGATCATGGAGAAAAACATCCTTGAAGTTGGGACATTCTTGGTGGAAAAATATTAATGATGTCCTATGAAATGTTGAAACATTTGACCACTTTGAACATTAACAATTCCAAACTCAAATCACTTATATCTTTTAATCCACTATGATAGTTTGAGTTGAAGTTAATTGCACCTTTGATGATTGTCCTGCATAGTGACAAAGCTTGAAAATTGTGTGGCACAAGAAAAAGTGCACAAAATCTATCCTAAAAAACAGCTGCAGCAAGCCTTACTGTACACTCCATAACTTCCTGCTCGAGTATGATAAATGGACGTTCTACAACTTTCTGGAAAGCTGAGATTACGTACTTCAACTTTAATGTTCAATGTTTGGCTTGAATCAACTTGGATCATGGAGAAAAACATCCTTGAAGTTGGGACATTCTTGCTGGAAAAATATTAAGGATGTCCTATGAAATGTCGGAACATTTGACTTTAAGAATTCCCAACTTTGGTCACTTATATCTTTCAATCCTTATGATATTTTGAGTTGATTCCTTCTTCAATGTTGAAGTATCAAATACCCTCTTTAAAATTAGCTCTTACGCAAAATCAATGGATGCTTGGATCAATAGTTACAACCTTGAAAAGTTGTGCACTTGAACATGATTTAAACTTAGAAAAAATTTCTAAGTTTCTTTCAATTTGATCAATTTTGCAATTTTGCATGATTTCTTGATTTAAGTTTGATCAAATTAAATCATTCATCATATTTTCTTGAGTAATGGCTTATGAAGCTCAAAGTTGACCAAAAGTCAAACTTTGACTTTCGCGCCAGTTGACTTTGTATTAGATGAACTTGAGGCTTGATCCACTTGAAATGTTGCACTCTTGTGCTTAATTCTTGAAGTGGGAGTCCTTTTGATCCATTGTAGAGGTTTGAGAGGTTAGACAAGTTGAAGATCATGTCATTTCATGATTGATCCATTGTCTAAGGCTCAAAGAGGGCTTAAAACCCTAATTTTTATTTGTAGTAAGTGCTCACCCATCTTTGGGGAGACTAGTGGTTCATCCATATGGTGATGATGATTTGCACAATGATGGGAAATCTTAGTGGTCAAAATTTAGGGTATGACAGATGCCCCTATTTAATCTTCTTGGACCCGAAGGTGTGAATGGCGAAGGTATTCGGGCATTCGGGGTGCAAGAGGATTAAATATCGGAATACCTGAAATTTTGATGGCGTTTAGGAATGGTAATTCACGTATCCCCCTTCTTTTGCTAAGCAATGATACTTAGAAAAGGTAAACTTCCCCTCGATCCTGGTTTCCTACCAAGGAACGTGTCTCAGTTTCTGATACAAACTTCCCCTCGATCCTGGTTTCCTACCAAGGAACTGGTCTAAGTTTCTGAAATAAACTTCCCCTCGATCTTGGTTTCCTACCAAGGAACTGGTCTAAGTTTCTTTTGTCAATAAACTTTCTTGACAAGGGACGCTATCTATAGCGGCTTTCCTTCAAACTTCTCACCGAATTTTCCTGGGGAGATTCCATTTGAGTGGAAAAAGTTTTGATGTTAGACTTGCTGGGGAACCCATTCGTCTGAGTTGTAGAGGTACACAAACTTCTCTATTTGGAGACGCCATTTTTCGATTCTACTGGGAAAACAAGTCTCTTGAGAGACTGCTTTCGCTTGGGGATATTGCATCATAATTTTCTCGAGATCTTCTCAGAGAAATGCCATATGACGTGATCTAATTTTGAGGTGCTGATGACCTTTTCGTCAGCGGATTTTTCAGAGAAAAACTGTCGTACTGCCGAATCTCTGATTAAGAGGCTTTCTCTGGGGATTTTCCTTAATCCGGGAAATCAGAGATATCGTCTTCACTGGCGAAGAGTGATATTTTCCAAAAGTTTCTCTGGTTTTCTCAGAGGTTCAAGTTATCAAATTGGTCGAGGACCGTCTCCAATCCAGAAATAAACTGGAGGAGAGATTGTTCAGACACGACATTTCCTGACAAGGAAAGAACTGACAACTCGATTGAGAGGACTATTATCACTAGGGGACAAGACCGACTAGAGTGATAGTGATGCAATATAAGTGCAAATGCAAAGAAATAATGCATGATGTATGTATGTTTATGCTGACACAACATACAGACTAGTAGATGAACATGACTAGATACTCGGCCACAGTGGGAATTACAAATAAAAGCACAAGGGCTCAAATTTTATTGATAGGATGGAAATCAGCCAAACACGTGATTCCATAGAGTATTTACAAAGTTAGAAAATGGTAATTTACAATGAAAAGGGCTACGTTGAAACATAACGACCACTATCCTTCTACCAACTTTGAATTCCGGGCATCCTGAGCTTCCGTCGAAGATGACCTTAACCGGAGTTTTCCTGACGGATGATGTAACTGCTGAGGAGCTGAACTGATCAGACGTAGTTACTTGCCATTAATCCCTAATTTTTGTCTGGATTGTACTTTGAGATTTCCAATCCATCGGGATGATTTTTTGATTATGTCTCTAATTTTTGCCTGGACTGCCCTTTCGGGTTTTCAATCCACCGAGACGTTTTTTTTTATTTAGGCGAAGTATTTCTTGACTACGTCAACATTTGTGGGGTAGGCAAATTCCTCTCCGTCCATGGTTGCAAGTCTCAAGGCGCCGCCTGAGAAAGCTTTCTTGACCGCATAGGGGCCGTCATAATTCAGAGTCCACTTGCCCCGGGAATCAGTGAGAAATGATTGTATCTTCTTGAGCAGTTTGAAGATTGGCGCGCATGTCGCGGTCTTGAGGAATATGAATCTGGAGATGTAGTTCAAACGTCCCAGGAATCCCCTGACTTGTTTTTTAGTCTTTGGAGAAGGCATTTCTTGAAGGGCCTTGACCTTGTCAGGATCAACCTCAATTCCTTTCTGGCTGACGTTCAACCCTAGCAGTTTCCCTGAACAGACACCGAATGTGCATTTGTTAGGATTCAAGTGGAGTTTCTACTTCTCAACCGCTCGAATAGTTTTGACAAGTGAGTTACATGCTCCTCCTCTGTTTTAGATTTGGCAATCATATCATCGACATATACCTCGATTTCCTTGTGTATCATGTCGTGAAACAAAGTAGTTATGGCCCTTTGATAGGTTGCCCCAGCGTTCTTCAAACCGAATGGAATTACCTTGTAATAAAATGTACCCCATCGGGTAATGAACGAAGTTTTCTCCATGTATTTTGGCGCCATTTTGATTTGATTATAGCCCGAGAATCCATCAATGAAGGAGAAAACTTTGAACTTTGTTGCACTGTCTACCATCATGTCAATGTGTGGTAAGGGAAAGTCGTCCTTTGGACTTGCCTTATTTAGATCTCTGTAATCGACACACATTCTGACTTTTCCGTCCTTTTTTGGAACGGGTACGATATTGGCTAGCCATTGAGGATATTCAGACGTAGCGAGGAAACCCGCGTCAATCTGTTTATGTACCTCCTCTTTGATTTTGATAGCCATGTCTGGATGAGTCCGTCTCAACCTTTGTTTTACCGGTGGACATTCTGATCTCAATGGTAGATGATGTTCCACGATGCTGGTATCCAACCCTGGCATATCCTGATAGGACCAAGCGAATACATCGGGGAACTCCTTGAGAAGCTTTGTCAAACTTTCTTTGACAGTTGGACTGAGCAGTGCCCCAATCTTGACTTCTTTTCTCTCTTCTTCCGATCCTAAGTTGACTATTTCCAGCAACTCTTTGTGAGGCTCAATGGACCTTTCCTCTTGTCGGAGTAATCGGGAGATCTCTTCTGGAATTTCTTTGTAATTTTCTTCTTCAGCCTCAAATACCGGGAACTCAAAGTTGGGAGAAGGCATTAGATCGTATGTTTCAACTGGGTTTAAAACAAGCAATCTGCATGACGTGATGATTTGTGTTTAGAAGAGATAGAGAAAATGCAAGTGTGTGCAGTGTATTTCTTTTACTGCTTATTTTTATTATTGAGTTGTTTTTTAGGATTACCATTTTCTAAGAAAAGCAAAAGGAGAAAACAGTAATTAATGCGGAAATTACAGAACGACGTTATTTTATTAACGAACAAGTTGATTCTTGAAACTACAGCTCTATAAAACAAAACTCTGTCACTTTAGGTGAAGCGAAGAGGGATATTTACATAAAGTAAGCCCTATCAAAACATCCGTTTCACCTGGGCAGGGTGAAAGGTTAAGGATGACAATTACTTTGACTTATGAACGATCTTCGGAACATCGACAGCAACCCATTGGCGGCGAACTCCTCGGTGAATCACAAAGTCTGGTACTTTCCTTGATTTGTCTTCAGAAATGACGCTGATTTCTGGTGGAGCAGGATCATTGGAATCTGTCTCCCAGGAAGAGTTGTCGTAGGAGAATTCCTCTGTTGTATTTTGCATAGTATTTGTACTCTCTGCTATATCTCCCCACCCAATTGGCTGGATGTCTTCGAGCCTGATACGAGAGCTTTCAGGAGCGGTGTATTTGACCATGAATTCAAATTTTCCACTCGGTTGTCCCAAGGTGTCCCACACTTCTTTGGAATTGGAGGAGTTATCCCTCTCGATGACATTGACCGCGGGAAACGCATAGTTAATGAATTCTAGTCCTGCAAACGTTGCGAATTCATCGTCGTGCTAGGTATTTTCAGGATAACCTGGGTGTTGATCCCATGACATGGCGGGGACACAGGTATTCTGTTCAACGATGCTCAGCTGATTTTCATTGTTCGGCTGGTTTTCTTGCCCCAAGTCTCCGGGATAGGGCTGCCAGATAGGCAAGCCATCCATTGGGCCATATAGTCGTGGTCAAAGTTGTACTTCATCAGAGTGTCTTCCTCTAATGAGTTTGGTGGAGCACGACATCCTTCCGAATCACAATCTCCGTATATTATTTCGACGTCTGACCTGGGTATAAATCTCGGACTCTGTGCGGGATAGCAAAATGGCGTAGGCACCTCTTCCTAAGACATATAACTGTCCTCATTAAGATAGGACTTCCACTCTTCCTCTTTATCAGAGGGATCATCTTTATTGATGGTATGTACTTCTTGAGACACTGGGTGAAGGAAATCTCCACTGTGGAAGAAGTTCTGAATGGGACGAAGACTTTCATCGTTGGTAGCAGCCTGTGTACAGGTTGAGGAAAAGCCAAGACCTTTCTTTTTCTTATTGTCAATTGGAATAACAAGCTGCCCCCATCCTGTTGTCTTGGTACTCTTGACCGCTTTGATAGCATCTTTGTATGAGGAAATCGAGGTTCCTTTCTCTGATTAATTCTCATTGCTCACCGTAAGCGCTTGGAACTGAGTTCCGACAACCTCCTCGGGTTCTACACAAGTAGATAATGACAAGTTACTTACGAGCAAAGCCTGTTCTCCACTGACTGTGACGAGTTGGTCGTTCTGGACGAACTTTAGCTTTTGGTGAAGGGTCGAAGTGACCGCCCCAGCCTGATGTTTCCAAGGTCTTCCTAATAAACAAATATATGTTGCCCGAATGTCCATGACCTGGAAAGTGATTTGGAAAGTATGAGGACCAATAGTTATGGGAAGGTCGACTTCCCCGATAACCGTTTTTCTGGATCCGTCAAATGCTTTGACGACGACCTCGCTGGTTCTCATCAGAGGTCCTTTGAATGATAATTGCATCAAAGTGGACTTCGGCATAACATTCAGGGCAGACCCTGTGTCTTCCAGTACGTTGGCTAAAGCATCGTCCTGGCAGTTGACTGTAATGTTGAGCGCCATGTTATGACGGCGACCCTTTTCAGGTAATTCCTCATCACTAAATCCCAAGTTATTATAGGAAGTGATGTTAGAGACAATGCTATGAACTGTCTGATGGTTACATCCTATTTTACAAAGGCTTGCTCCAAGACTTTCTGTAGAGCCTCTCTGTGTGCTTCTGAACTAAGTAATAGTGATAATACCGAGATCTTTGAAGGAGTTTGAAACAGCTGATCAACAATGTTGTATTCACTCCTTTGGATGAGCTTCAGCATCTCATCATTGTTTTTTGAAAGGTCGGGATTACTGGATTGACCGACTGGTGGATCAGGAGGTTCCGTCTGATGTTCCCTTTCTTTGTTAGGTTCCCCAACCCCTCGGTTGAAGATTCTACCACTCCGTGTTACTCGACTGATGTCTGCAATATTCACGACGGAGGGTAATGGAATTTCCTTTCCATTATCAACTGTTGTTGCACCATATTTGTAAGGGATAGCCTTAGTTGATTCATACGGCAGTGGTCCCGGTAGATAGATAAATACAGGAGCCTTCTGATTCTTCTGTCCATCATAACTAATTTTGATCCGTTCCCGGTTGGGAACTCTTTATTCGTCTAGTAGAGGGATAATGGTACAAACATCCCTAGTCCTCTGATGATCAGAGATTACGACGACGTCCTTGACTTGATCAGCGAAATAGTTGATTGATCCAGAACTTGACCATGGTTGAATCTCTTTGCGGTCCAACTAACTTTGAAGGGCTACTCGCACGAAGTAGCATCCTTGATTATCCACTGAGCAAACTCCACACCGCTCATAGTTGTGTAGTGGTATATGGCCATATCCGCTTTGAATACAGTGTAACCTTACTAGATTTGTTTCCATTGACCGAACATCCTGACTTTGATATCTAGTAGGATTCCCGTTAGTGATATTAATTTGCTGGGTGTCTTCCTCCATATAGATTGGAAGCCACCAGTGGTTCAACAAGTGATGAAGTGTTTCCAGGACAAGGGCACAACCCTGATCGTTTTCACAACCCGCTTTACAGTTCTCATAATCATGTGATACCAGGAACCCGAGCTGGACCTGTTTAGTATGTAACTCCACCAGGCTGGTATTCATCAAGCGAATATCGAAGATTTGAACCATGTTGATTTGATAATGATTCCTATCATGGTAGTCTTGGATCCAACCAAGATCCATCTGACGCTGGAGGGCGTCTTGTACAAAAGAGCATCCCTATTTATTTACCGAGCAAGTCAGACAGGAATTATAATCGTGACGCCGCAGATTATGATACTGGCTTTGCCTTGAGTGCATTGCCACCAGGTTGACATTCATCGCACGAATATCGTGGTTCTGAATGTTGTTGGAATTCGTATAAACCATGTTTACTCTACGAACTCGGTGCTCCTGGATCCATTCGAGATCCATTTGTTCCTGTAGAGCTGATTGCACCATACAACATCCTTGATTGCTTTTAGAACAGATATCACACTAGTGATAATTATGAGGTGGCACATGGCCATATCCACTCTGTCTATAATGCATCTTGACCAAGTTTGCCCTTAACAAGAGTACATCATGAATTTGATAGGTTTTGTTAGACTCTCCGTCTATCAAATTGACTGTAGTTTTCTCATGTTGAGGCAGCGGGTTCGTGAGAACATTTGGATTCGTATCTTTGAAATATAAGACCCCGCTCCTAACAAGCTTTTGCATGTCGGATTTGAAACTGAGACAGTTTTCTATGTTATGCCCTGGTCCTCCTTGATGGTAAGGGCAAGTCTGATCCACCTTAAACCAAAAAGGCAGATTTTCTGGTACTGTAAGAGGAGACTTAGTCTGGACATGCCCCTTGGCCAGTAGTAATGGAAATAGTTTTGCGTACGATATGGGTATAGGATCAAATCCTGGTGGCCATGTTGTACGGTTGTTGTTGTATTGAGGACGAGCCTGCTGAAGAGGATGTTGTGTCCTTTGCTGAAATTACTGTGAATGCGGTTGGCTTTGAGCAACCTGAGGTTGATACGTAGAAACAGGTGCAGGGTTGATAGCAGGAGTTACAGCTGCTACCGGTTGGTACCGTCGCCTTTGCTTTCCAAGAGAGATATTCCCAATATCTTGCTCCTTTTTCTTAGGGAGAGCACTACCGTATTTTTTAGTACCGCTTGTCGACCTAGTGTCTTTGACTAGACGTCCTTCTCGAAGGCTTCCTCGAGACGCACTCCCATACCGACCATTTCGGTGAAGTCGCTGGGCGCACTGGCAACCATTTTGTCGTAGTAGAATGAGTTCAAGGTCTTTAAGAAAATCTTTGTCATCTCTTTTTCCTCAAGAGGTGGAGAAATCTGAGCGACAATTTCACGCCATCTCTGAGCGTATTCTTTAAAGGTTTCCTTGTCCTTTTGTGACATTGATCTGAGTTGATCTCTGTCCGGTGCCATGTCCAAATTGTATTTGTATTGTTGAACGAAGGCAGCGCCAAGATCTCTGAACGTGCCGATCGTGGTGCGGTTTAACCCCATGTACCATTTGAGTGCGGCACCGGTTAAACTATCCTGAAAGTAGTGAATCAGTAAATCCTGGTTCTCTGTCTGAGCTGACATTCGCCGAGCGTACATCACCAAATGGCTTTGAGGGCAAGAGTTACACTTGTACTTTTCAAAATCGGGTACTTGGAACTTGTGCGGGACTTTCACATTGGGGACCAAGCAAAGGTCTGCGGAGTCCTTTCCAAATAGATCTTGACCGCGAATGGCTTGCAGTTCCTTCTACATTTCCAGGAACTGCTCCTGGAATTCATCCATTCTATCGAACATACTTTCCTTTCTACCAGAAGGTATCTGTGGAATCTGTCCTTCTGGGATAGTGTGCACCACAGGGGGTGGTACCGTTACTAGGCAGTGAATCTTGGCGTTTCCCGAAGTTTGTAACCTTCAGGAGTCCTCATTATGCCTCTGGCATCCTCGCTTTCCTGAAGTTTGTAACCTTCAGGCCCAGCGGCTTCTGCTATCATTCCCTGATCTTCAATGATCGGCGGAACATATCCTTCCGGGATATAGTTAACAGGCATGCCCCAGGGACGATCTTTCGGCATTTGATACCTAGGATCATACTTCTCTACTATTGGCGTTGAGGTGATCTCTGAGATCACAGTTCTTTGTAGCTGAGCTTCTGCTATGGTTTGCATGTCGTTACGAAGCTTTCTCATATCCTCTCTTAGAGCGTCGATCTCTTCTTTCAACTCTCTGTTCTCTTCCTCAAGATCGTCCATCTTTTTTTGGCGATTGGCCCGAGTGTTGTACGAATGAGACAGTTTGACTCTAGAACCGAGACACAAACGTGAGATTCGTAGGTAAGAAGAATACGTGACGTGAGAATGATGAATGCAATGATTATATTAATTGTTTTTTTGGTTTAATCAAAATAAACTTCGACAATTAGATTGCAAATATCAAACAGTGGGGAAATCCCCGTTTTATTGAATTCAAAGGATTGCGGAAATGGAAATACAGTAATTTACAAGGTGCGAAAATAGAAACCTAAGCTAATGGGTCCCGAGTCCTCTCTGAGGAGAACTCGGGTGCTGATTCTAGTAATTTCCTCTTCTTAGACCGGGGCTCTTGGGCCGTTGTCGGGTTGTCATTCCTTTGCCAAGTGAAAGGAGCGAGCAAGTTCCTTTGGTCATCCTGATTTTCTATAACATGTTGCTCCAAAATCTCAATCAGAGCATCCTTATCTTTCAATAGTTGTTGTATTTTGGTACACTCTACATTGAGAATGCGGTACTTGTTCCTCCAAGACCTCTTCTCCTGTTGAACTTTGTTGAGAGTAACCTGAAGTTTTTCCATTTCAGTCATGAAGTACATGACAGATTCCCTTGGTGAAAAAAATCTGTGACGAGGATAAGGCATCTTTAGGTTGAGAGCTCTAGTTTGTACCCAGTGGAGATAAGGCTCCACCGAGACACAGTCCGGTTTTCCTAGAGACTCCCGTCCTTTTTTATGAACATGTTTCCAAGCGTGCACTATTTCCGTCTTTAGTGCCCTGTCATTTTCTCCTTCCTTGAAGAAAAGACCTTCCAGATGAGCATTACGCGGGACTTGCCTCATCGGGTATCCAAATTGACGACGAACTAAAATTGGATGATAATTTATTCCTCCCTTAGTTCCTATGAGGGGTACATTGGGGAAGTTTCCACAACGATCAATGATTCTGATCCCGTCATAAATCCTATTGTACCAATCGATGTCAGAGTTTGTAAGAGACATGATTTTCTGCGACCAACGTAAAGTACTCTTATGATCCCAAAAAGCGGAAGACTTAGGCAAATGGGAGATAAACCATTTGTATAGCAAGGGTACACAGCACGTGATCATTCCTCCACTGTATAAATTCCTTGAATGTACCGAATGATACGCGTCTGCGAGCAAGGTTGGTACGGCGTTTCCAATGAGAAAAACCTTAATGGCGTTGATATCGACGAAGTTATCAATGTTGGGAAACAGAAATAACCCGTAGGTGAGTAAAACAAAGATACTTTCAAAAGCAGTCACGTTCCCTATACTAGCAAAGTATAGAGCCTTCTTTACCAGAAACTTAGCTGGTAAACCTAGGATTCCTCCCTTGGTGGCCAGGTTAGTCTTGATTTCTAACTCATCCAAATAAATTGCTCTTGCAATGGTCTGATCCTTTGGAATTTCTTCCAGTCCAAAAAAGGGAGCTTGATCAATAATGGGTAGATCAATCAGATGGGAATACTCCTCCAGCGTTGGTGCGAGCTGGTAATTCGGGAATGTGAAACAGTGATAAACCGGATCTTAAAACTGAACGAGTGCCTCCAGGATTCCTTCAATTACATGGACCCTTAACAGAGGTGGCAGACCTCCGTAATTGGCTCTGAAAGCGTCAGGGTTAGTGATCATCCTTGCTAATCCTCTCAAATCCTCTAGTTTTGGAACCTTGAAGGTATACTTGTGAGTTTTCTGTCTACCAAAATCCATGAGCGCAATCCCTGTCTCTTTGACATTTGCAATCATTGTCTTAGTTTAATTTGAAAAAAGAGAGACTAGAAGAGAAAATTTTTCTTTGCTTAATGTTTTTTAAATGAATGCATGAATGCAGCACACAAAAACATAGAAAAAACATGGGGTCAAAGGGTCGGTGTCATGAAGTCAAGGCTCTACCCATCCCCAAAGGTTTTATACTGGTGATTTTTTGTACCTGTCTCTCAAAATCATTGATTCTTGAGATAACATCAGCGGGTCGGGAACTGTGCTAGGTGATGTATCGCAGAGAAATCTCAAATGAGGGTAGTATCGCGTGACAACTATTTTTGATAGCTTCCGCACTACTAAAAGAGGTTTTTCCTAGGTGTATACTCAATCTTTCCACATGCGGCATCACACGCATTCCCATTAGCAGAAAAATAAACACAGATATCAATTAGGAAAAGCAATATATATATATATATATATATATATATATATATATTTGTCCTAATGTCCTAGACTTTTAAGAGCTATGAATCCTATGATCCTAACATAAAATGGCTCCCCGGCGGAGTTGCCATTCTGTGGCACCTTCCCAATTTAAAGGTTTTGACCTAAGCTCCTAGCAAGGGCCGATTCTAGTAATAATGACATTCCCCGATGGAACCGTCATGAAAATAACTTGTCCAAGGTTTTCACCTTAAATTGTAAGAAAAAAAGACCTGCCCCACGGTGGGCGCCACTTTTCTGTGGCGGCCACCGCCATGAAAATGACTTGTCCAAGGTGTTCACCCTAGATTGTAAGAAAGAAAGATGTGCCCCACGTTGGGCGCCACTTTTCTGTAGCGAGCGATTTTGGACGTGGTTCTTAAGCACTTCCGCTCTGGGGTACTACAGGTCTATTCATTTTTTATCCTATTGAAGCTGATGAAGGAAGGGAAATAGATGTCTCCAACTAACCCTGCTTGCATACTGAGTTTAAACAGCGGTCTGTTAGGTTACGGATGCTATGTGGAAGTGGGGCCTCTTTCTACTTATTTTGTTAAGACTGAAATGATGGGACTATGCTATTGGTAGGATGTTAGGACTGAGGCTTTTCAGTTGATGTATGAAGGTACGGGATTTTGGGTTTTTGATTAGTGTGCTCGCTAAGATTTCTCTTTCAATCTTATGCCTACGTATTCCCGTTTACCGAAACAGGGAAATCAGAGCGATCGTAGTTCCTCTTATTCTATGGGAGGAAATGGTGTTTTGGTGTCTTGTTCAAAGCCCAAGACGTGAAGCTAAAAGTGGTTTGTATCTTGTTCAAAGCTCAAGATATGAAGCTGAAGGGTCTATTTGTATCTTGTTCGAAGCCCAAGATGAGAAGCTAAAAGGGTGTTTGACTTTAGAGAGAATTTGTCATCTCTAAAGGGGGTATTTGTTTGATTGTCACAACGGTGGGGTGACTGGTTATAAAGGAGAATTACTTTAACTGGGATATGTGAATCCAGCAATGCCATAATTTCCTTTATAGGGGATTTTTAACCTAAAGGAGAAGACTTTAACTCAGTGTAGAGCAACGCTATCTTTCCTTAGGAATTTCTCATGCTAAAAGAGGGACAATGGCATGGATGTAAATAATCTAGAGGCTTGCCACTTACAGCAATTAGACGAGGGAAAAGGAGTTGTTGATATTTGTATGCTGTGACCAAAGCATGATTTGCTGCTAAAAGGTTGATTGAATCAAACAGGGATTTCTTTATACAAAGCCTAAGAGGAGGCTATTAACCCAACAAGAGGATTCTTTTGTGTCTCGTACGAAGCCCGAGATAGAGGCTAAAAAGGTTGACTCAATAAGAGAGTGTTTTTATATGTGCCTTGTACGAAGTCCAAGTCGGAGGCTAAAAGGGTTTGACTCAACAAGAGAGTCTTTGTGCCTCGTACGAAGCCCGAGATGGAGGCTGAATATGTTTGACTCAATAAGAGAGTCTTTTATACTCAACAAGAGAGTGATTTGTATCTCGTACGAAGCCCGAGATGGAGGCTAAAAGGGTTTTGACTCAACAATAGAGTCTTTTATACTCAACAAGAGAGTGATTTGTATCTCGTACGAAGCCCGAGATAGAGGCTAAAAGAGGATTGACTCAATAAGAGAGTCTTTTATACTCAATAAGAAAGTGTTTTTGTATCTCGTACGAAGCCCGAGATAGAGGCTAAACATGTTCGACTCAACAAGAGAGTCTTTTTATACTCAACAAGGGAGTGTTTTGTATCTCGTACAAAGCCCGAGATGGAGGCTAAATGAGATTGAATCAACAAGAGAGTATTTTATACTCAACAAGAGAGTGTTTTTGTATCTCGTACGAAGCCCGAGATGGAGGCTAAAGGGGTTGCTCTGCCACGGAGAATCATTTGTACAAAGCCCAAGAGAAGGCTAGGGTAACTATTTCAGTTGAGTGACAGGTCCAGCATGTTGGTTAAAAGAGAAAATTAGTTCTTATATGGGTAATGTTGTACTCATGGATTTGATCTGAGGATCGGGATTATTTCCTGTTCTCTAAGGAAACGGGGAATCCAAAGGAGCTTTAGACTGTCCGAGTCTACAGGTTTTATCTTTTGTACTATGCTTAAGAAACAGTAGTAGTAAGATCTAGACTCTTTGAAAGGTTGTTCTATTAAGATGATTAATTTTTGTTCCTATACCTCTAGGAGGTCGTCGGGACAATTTGTACGAAGCCCAAGAGGAGGCGAGAAAACTTTTAAGAAGTCGAGGGACAATTTGTACGAAGCCCAAGAGGAGGCGAGAAAAACTTTTAAGAAGCCAAGGGACAATTTGTACGAAGTCCAAGAGGAGGCTATCTTCCCGAAGGAAGAATCATTATACGAAGCCTAAGAGGAGGCTGTGAAAACTTCTAAGAAGCCGACGGGTCCTTGTACAACGCCCAAGAGGAGGCGGGGATGCTTTTAGGAAGCCTGTGGGTCCTTGCACTAAGCCCAAGAGGAGGCTGATGAACAGTTCCAGAAGGGGTTTCACTTGGAACATTGGCCTTCTGTATATGAATTGTTCAAGGGGGGAGATTTCTTAAATCTAGTTATCTAAAATTGTTGTAAAAGAAAATTCTCATGGTTTAGGTTATGTTGAAATATCCGGTATAACGTCGGATGTAGGGAGACGAGGTTTTGTCTAGTTCTAGACGTAGTTGCCGGGGAAACTCTAAATATCTATACTATTATTACACAGTCGATATGAGTTTATAAAAGAAGGCTTACAGTGAAATTTCCCCACAGTACAGTTATATACATATGATAGCGGTAAATGAAAGCGGGTAAACACTTACTCGGTTGTAGAGCTTCCATGCTGTTTGGTTAGTTTGTTCAACAAAGAAAACTTTGATAACAATATTATATTCAAAATCAAAGGAGAAAGTGCTCTTGAAAGGAAAATTGGGGCTTACAGCTCAAAGAGAGGCCCAGGGTTTTATCAGTGATCGCATTGTCGTTTTGTACAGGGACTTATACAAGTGACTGAGGCCCAAAAAGGTTTTCTGTACAAAGGGATGGGTCTTACACTCTCTCAAGAGGCCCAGAATGATTGAAAGAAAAAAGAATGGGGCTTATAACACGAGGGTAGGCCCAGATGATTCTTTTGAACTGGCGATCGCACCGAGCTTTTCTTTTAACACAGAGGGACTTATACAATATCTGAGGCCCAAAATTGTTTTGGTTAAAAGGGGATTGGGTCTTACACTCTATTAGAGGCCCAAAAATGATTTTGAATGGGTCTTCTAGCTCGAAGAGAGGTCCAGATGGTTTGTTTTAAACGGGCGATGATCGCGCGGAACTTTTGAAATAAAACGGGACTTATACAATAAGTGAGGCCCAAAATAGGTTTGTATTTACAAAGGATTGGGTCTGACACTCTACTAGAGGCCCATGAGTGTTTGGAAAAGTTTGTTAGGGAGAAAATCAATAAAACCCTAATTTCATTTCTTTAAAGGCATTTTCTAAGAAATATCAAGTAAAAAATGATAAAAATATCAAATAAAATCGTTAATCATGTTATAAACAATGATTAAGGTTTATAAAAAAGTCTTTTATCCACATGAATATTTAAAATCATTTTGGTTTTAAAAATAAAGAAAAAGAAATCATTTTAAAAGCATTTAAAACAATTTAAAACAATATTTTTGAATATATTAAAAATAGATCTAATAATAATATTTTTTTGTGATTTTTTGTGGATTAAAATATTATGGAGTATAAATAAGAAGTGTGCAAAACAAAATTGGAAAATGATGATTTTTACTATGTAAAAGAATTGGTTGAGTTTTTGAAAATAGACTAAGAAAAAGAGGAAAGATGTCACAACATCACATTCGACATCTTTCATGAGTTTTGAAGATAAATGAAAAAGGAAATATGTCACAACATCACATTCGACATCTTAAAAAAATCAGAACTGAAACTTTAGTTTCAACATCTTTTTTATCAAATTTCAAACATTCATAACTCTCTCAATTTTTAACGAAATTAAAATCCGTAAGAACCTATCTTGACCGATTTTTCGCAAGGAATCCAATGGTATTACTCATGCACACTGAAGCTTAATGTACAGAACACACAAAGTAAAAACCATAACTGCACATGTAGTTTTCGACATCTTTTGTCGTCAAACTTCCAACACGCATAACTCTCTCAACTTTTAAAGAAATTAAAATCCGTAAGAACCTATCTTGACCGATTTTTTGTAAGGAATCCAATGGTATTACTCATGTACACTGAATCATAATGTAAAGAACACACAAAGCAAAACACCAGAACTCCATGTTAATTTTAAAACAACAAAAACTCCACATATAAACATGTTAAAGTGAAAACAGTAGGAGGATCACATCATACACATTAAGGACTACATTTTTGCTTCAAGAATTGTTCAATATGATGCATGTTTGTGGACAACAAAGGAAAGCGTGATTCAAACTATTCAAGTTGTGAATTTTACCTCTTTTTTGGAGATTTTGTGCAACCTACCAATTGCTTTGTTCCAGAAATGATTTGATGCTTTGGACACCCTCAAATGACCTCTTAGAAGCTTTTAGGATGGTTGGAATCAGCTGGAAACCTCTGGAGCAAGTTGGAGCTCTTTCTTGCAAAATGGGCAAAAGTGGCCAAAATGCCAACTCTCTCAAATGGTGTTCCAGATGGGGGGAACCATTTGGGACAGTTCAAGGATGATATTTGGAGTGTATTTGAGGCTTTATGTATTTTGGAAAGTGACTGAATCAAGACATGGCTTGAAAAATGCAAAAAAGTCCAATTTTTGAGGTTTTGAGAGATGACTTTGTGATTTTGGTGTTATAGGTCACTTGTGAGAGTTTGGACAACTTAGATATGACATATTGGATGTGTTTGGATCATGATTTGTGATGGAAATGTTCTCTAACTCAAAAACTCAGAATTACCTTGCTAAAGAAGGCATTTTGGAGTGAAAGAAGTGATTTTGAGGAAAGCATATGTTTGATGGCTTTGGTGTACTCAAACTGAGCACAAATGAGCTCTATTTATAGTAGAGCAAGTTTGTTTTGCAAGCAACAGTGAATGGTTGCTGCAGCAGAGGTTTGGCAAATGTTGGCCAATGAAAATCCAAGTCTGCTCTAGCCATTGACTAGAGGTTAGGGCACAAGCTGCTGGTTCCCTAGTTGTTGGAGGAATCTTGACTGAATTCAGTTAGAGGAAGCTCAGTTCATGCCACCTCTAAGCATCCATTAAATGCTCCAAACCAAAATTGGAGTCTTGTCCCTCTTTTAGGGTTTTCTAGGTTTGGCATGCTATTTTTGGTTCCAAGGACTTTGGAGGCTTGGAGATCAGATCATCCCCCTTGGATTTGATCCTCAGATGTGTCCAAAATGATGACAAGGCTTAAAAATTCGTGTGGCACAAGAAATGTGCAAATCTGTCCTGAAACATATCTTAAAAATCAGCTGCAGCAAGCCTTGTTGTAAAATCCATAACTTCTTGCTCAAGAATGATAAATGGTTGTTCCAGGACTTAATGGAAAGCTGAGATGACATACTTCAACTTTGATGTTTGACCCTAGACTTGGTTCAACTTGGATCATGGAGAAAAACATCCTTGAAGTTGGGACATTGTTGCAGGAAAAATATTAATGATGTCTTATGAAATGTTGAAGCATTTGACAACTTTGAACATTAATAATTCCAAACTCAAATCACTTATATCTTTTAATCCACTATGATAGTTTGAGTTGAAGTGAATTGCACCTTTGATGATTGTCCTGCATAGTGACAAAGCTTGAAAATTGTGTGGCACAAGAAAAAGTGCACAAAATCTATCCTAAAAAACAGCTGCAACAAGCCTTACTGTACAGTCCATAACTTCCTGCTCGAGTATGATAAATGGACGTTCTACAACTTTCTGGAAAGCTGAGATTACGTACTTCAACTTTGATGTTCAAGGTTTGGCTTGAATCAACTTGGATCATGGAGAAAAACACCCTTGAAGTTGGGACATTCTTGCTAGAAAAATATTAAGGATGTCCTATGAAATGTCGGAACATTTGACATTAAGAATTCCCAACTTTGGTCACATATATCTTTCAATCCTTATGATATTTTGAGTTGATTCCTTCTTCAATGTTGAAGTATCAAATACCCTCTTTAGAAGTAGCTCTTACGCAAAATCAATGGATGCTTGGATCAATAGTTACAACCTTGAAAAGTTGTGCACTTGAACATGATATTAACTTAGAAAAAATTTCTAAGTTTCTTTCAATTTGATCAATTTTGCAATTTTGCATGATTTCTTGATTTAAATTTGATCAAATTAAATCATCCATCATATTTTCTTGAGTAATGGCTTGTGAAGCTAAAAGTTGACCAAAAGTCAAACTTTGACTTTCTGCGTCAGTTGACTTTGTATTAGATGAACTTGAGGCTTGATCCACTTGAAATGTTGCACTCTTGTGCTTAATTCTTGAAGTGGGAGTCCTTTTGATCCATTGTAGAGGTTTGAGAGGTTAGACAAGTTGAAGATCATGTCATTTCTTGATTGATCCATTGTCTAAGGCTCAAAGAGGGCTTGAAACCCTAATTTTTGTTTGTAGTGAGTGCTCACCCATCTTTGGGAAGACTAGTTGTTCATCCATATGGTGATGATGATTTGCACAATGATGGAAAATCTTAGTGGTCAAAATTTTGGGTATGACAACTGGGCGAACTGGCGACCATTCTATCGTAGTAAAATGAGCTCAAGGTCTTTAAGAAGATCGTTGTCATCTCTTTTTCCCCAAGAGGTGGACAAATCTGGGCGGCAATTTCATGCCATCTCTGAGCGTACTCCTTAAAGGTTTCCTTGTCCTCTTGTGACATTGATCTGAGCTGATCTCTATCCGGTGCCATGTCTAAATTGTATTTATATTGTTGAACGAAAGCAGCGCCAAGATCTCTGAACGTGTTGATCGTAGCGCGGTTTGAGCCCATGTACCATTTTAATACGACACCGGTTAAACTATCCTGAAATTAGTGAATCAGTAGCTCCTGGTTCTTTGTCTGAGCTGACATTCGTCGAGCGTACATCACTAAATGACTTTGTGGGCAAGAGTTACGCTTGTACTTTTCAAAATCGGGCACCTGGAATTTGTGTGGGACTTTCACATTGGGGACCAAACAAAGGTCTGCGGCGTCCTTTCCAAATAAATCCTAACCACGAAGGGCTTGCAGCTCTTTCTGCACCTCCAGGAATTGTTCCTGGAACTCATTCATTCTGTCGAACATGTTGTCGTTTCCCCCAGAAGGTATCTGTGGAATCTATCCTTCCGGGACACTATGTACCACGGGCGGTGGTATAGTCATCATGGCCGACACTCTTGGTGCCTCCCAAAGTTTGTAACCTTCAGGAGTTGTTGTCATGCCCCTGGCATCTTCGCTTTCCCGAAGTTTTAACCTTCAGACCCAGCGGTTCCTGCTGCGTTTTCCAGATCTTCCATGATCGGTGGGATATATCCTTCCGGGATATAGTTGAGTGGCATGCCCCAGGGACGATCTTTCGGCACTTTGTACCTAGGATCAAACTTCTCCACTATGGGCGTAGATGTGATCTCTGAGATCACAGACCGTTGTTGTTGCATTTGAGCTTCTGCTAGAGCTTGCATGTCGCTATGAAGCTTTCTCAGATCTTTTTTCAGAGTGTCGATCTCTTCTCTCAACTCTCTGTTCTCTTCCTCGAGATCATCCATCTTTTTCTGACGATTGGCACGATATTGTATGAATGAGACAGTTTGACTCTAGAACCGAGCACAAACGTGAGATTCGTAGGTAAAAAGAATGCGTTAAATGAGAATGATGAATGATATGCAATGATTTTATTAATTATTTTTGTTTATTCAAAATAAACTTTGACAATTAGATTGCAAATATCAAACAGTAGGGAAGACCCCGTTTTATTGAATTCAACGATTGCGGAAATGGAAATGCAGGAGATTACAAAGTGTTGTAAAAGGATATCTAAACTAATGGATCCTGAGTCCTCTCTAAGGAGAGCTCAGGTACTGGTTCTGGTGCTTTCCTTTTCTTTGACCGGGGCTCTTGAGCCGTTGTCAGGTTGTCATTCCTTTGCCAAGTGAAAGGAGCGAGCAAATTCCTTTGGTCTTCTTGATTCTTTACAGCACATTGCTCTAAAATCTCAATCAGAGCATCTTTTTCTCTTAACAGTTGTTGTATTTTCTTACACTCCACGTTGAGAATACGGTACTTGTTCCTCCAAGACCTCTTCTCTTGCTGAACTTTGCTGAGAGTAACTTAAAGTTTTTCCGTCTCAGACATAAAATAAAGGGTAGAGTCCCTTAATGGAAGAACTTCCTGACGAGGGTAAGGCATCCTCAACGTGGGAGCTCTAGTTTATACCCAGTGGAGATAAGGCTCCACTGAGACACAGTCATGTTTTCCTAGAGACTCTCTTCCTTTCCTGTGAACATGTTTCCAAGCATGCATTATTTCCATCTTTAGTGCCCTGTCATTTTCTCCTTCCTTTAAGAAAAGACCTTCCAGATGAGCATTATGCTGGACATGCCTCATTGGGTATCCAAATTGACGACGAACGAGAATGGATAATAGATGATTCCTCCCTTAGTTCCTATATGGGGTACATTTGGGAAATTTCCATAACGCTCAATGATTCTGATCCCGTCATAGATTTGATTGTACCAATCGATGTCAGAGTTGGTAAGAAACATGATTCTCTGCGACCATCGTAAAAGTATTCTTTTGATCCCAAAATGCAGCAGACTTGGGCAAATGGGAAGTGAACCATTTGTACAACAGGGGTACACAGCATGTGATCATTCCTCAACTATATAAATTCCTTAAGTGTACAAAATGATACGCATCTGCGAGTAAGGTCGGTACAGGGTTTCCAATCAGAAAATTCTTAGTGGCGTTGATATCTACAAAGTTATCAATGTTGGGAAACAAAAATAACCCGTAGGTGAGCAAAACAAAGATGCTCTCAAAAGCGGCCACGTTCCCTATACTAGCAAAATATAGGACTTTCTTTGTCAAGAACTGGGCTGGCAAACCCTGGATGCCACCCTTAGTGGTCATGTGAGTCCTGACTTCTGACTCGTCCTAATAAATTGCTCTTGCAATGGTTTGATCCTTTGGAATTGCTTCCAGTCCAGAAAAGGGAGCTTGATCAATGATATGTAAATCAGTCAGGTGAGAATACTCCTCCAGCATTGGTGCAAGCTGATAATCCGGGAATGTGAAACAGTGATAAACCGGGTCGTAGAACCGGATTAACGTGGACAGGATTCCTTCAATTACGTGGACCCTTAACAGAGATAACAGCCCTCCATACTTGGCTCTGAAAGCCTCGTGGTTGGTGATCATTCTCTCCAGACCTCTTAAATCCTCTAACTTTGGAACCTTGAAGGTGTACTTATGAGTTTTTCTTCTATCGAAATCCATTAGCGCAATCTCTTTATCTGACATTTGCAATCATTGTCTTAGTTTAATTTAAAAAAGAGAGACTAGAAGAGAAGATTTTGTTTTTTTAATGTTTTTTAGATGAATGTATGAATGCAGCACACAAAAACATAGAAAAAACATGGGGTCAAAGGGTCGGTGTCATGAAGTCAAGGCTCTACCCCCCACCCAAAGGTTTATACTGGTGATTTTTTGTACCTGTTCGCAAAATCATTGACCCCTCTTGGGATAACAACAGCAAGCGGATCGCCAGCGAGCTGATGTATCCTAGAGCAATCTCAGATGAGGGCAGTATCACGTGACAACTATTTCTGATAGCTTCCGCACTACAAAATACCTTAAGTCTTCTGAAAACCTCAGCTTCTCAGATAACCCAGTCGACCACACTACTTTCAACAACCGAAGTCATATAGGCAATGTATCTGCAAAGGGAGTCTCAACTGAGTTTGATGGTCAATCGGGGACTCTTAACTGGGATTCACTCCCTGCAAGATTACCCGCATTGCTATCACATATCTTAGGTGTATACTCAATCTTTCCACATGCGACATCACACATATTCCCATTAGCAAAAAAATAAACACAGATATCAATTAGGAAAATCAGTATATATATTTGTCTTAATCATCTTAGACCTCTAGTCTTATGATCCTATACAGACAATGACTCCCCAGCAGAGTCGCCATTTCTGTGACATTTTGTGAACTTAAGGTTTCCACCAAAGATTGTAAGAAAGAGAATAGGGCCCCACGGTGGGCGCCATTTCTTCTGTAGCGCAATTTTTGTGGTCCTGAGTCACTATCGCTTGGGCACTACAATTCGATTCATTTTTTATCCTGTTTGAGCTGATTAAGGAATGGAAATAGATGTCTCCAATTAACCTTGCTTGCATACTGAGTTTGAACAGTGGTCTGTTAGGTTATAGATCTTATGTGGATGTGGGGCCCAATCTTTGGTTTATTTTGCTAAGAACACTGTGTTTGGATTATTTGTGAGGTTTTTGGTAATGTGTTTAGATTTGATGCTTTTTGGTTGATTTGGTGGAGATACTGGATTTTGGGTTTTTGATTAGTATGCTCGCAAGATTTTTCAATCTTATGCCTACGTATTCCTGTTCAACGAAACATGGAAATCAGAGCGATCGTAATTCCTCCTATTCTACGGAAGGAAAAAGGTTGTTTTGGTATCTTGTTCAAAGCCCAAGACGTGAAGCTAAAGGAGTGATTGGTATCTTATTCAAAGCCTAAGATGTGAAGCTGAAGGGTCTATTTGTATCTTGTTCAAAGCCCAAGATGTGAAGCTGAAGGGTCTTGACTTTAGAGATAATTTGTCATCTCTAAAGAGGAGGTGTTAATGTTTGTATACTGTGAGCAAGGCACAACTTTGATGCTAAAAGGTTGAGAGACTCAACCGGGGTTTTCCATATACAAAGCCTAAGAGGAGGCGATTGACCCAACAAGAGGGTGCTAACAAGTGACTGACTCAACAAGAGAGTGCTTTTATGTGTCTTGTACAAAGCCCAAGACGGAGGCTAAAGAGGTTTGACTCAACAAGAGAGTCTTGACTAGGTGATTGACTCAATAAGAGAGTCTTTTATACTCAACAAGAGAGTGATTTATATCTCGTACGAAGCCCGAGATGGAGGCTAAAGAGGTTGACTCAACAAGAGAGTCTTTTATACTCAATAAGAGAGTGTTTTTCTATCTCGTACGAAGCCCGAGATGGAGGCTAAAGAGGTTGACTCAACAAGAGAGTCTTGACCAGGTGATTGACTCAACAAGAGAGTCTTTTATACTCAACAAGAGAGCAATTTATATCTCGTACGAAGCCCGAGATGGAGGTTAAAGAGGTTGACTCAACAAGAGAGTCTTTTATACTCAACATGAGAGTGTGAAAAGGTTATCTCCGATGGGGAGACTCGTTGTACAAAGCCCATGAGGAGGCTATCTATGCTGGTGACTGTTTCAGTTTAGTGACAGGTCCAGTATGTTGGATAAAAGAGGAAATCAGTTCTTATAAAGGGAAAGATTAAAGGTATGGTTGTGCTTTGGGATTGATCAGGGGATCAGGGTTATTTCCTGTTCTTTGAGGAAATGGAAAATCCAAAGGGTATTGAGACTGTCCTAGTCTACTGGTGTTTTGAGAAATCGATTCTCAGGTAGTGAATGATCTTTGTATGATGCCCAAGAGAAGGCTGGTATATTAAGGGATGAAGGTCAACCCATTAACAGGTCTGACACTTGACTCAGAAAGACAGCTCTAGCAAATTGATGACTAGGTTCTATTCCTATACCTGTAGAGGTCTCTGGGTCCTTGTATTAAGCCCAAGAGAAGGCATGAGAGCTTTTAAGAAGCCGAAGGGTCCTTGTACAACGGCCAAGAGGAGGCGGGGATGCTTTTAAGAAGCCTGTGGATTCCCAAACCCAGAGAAGTTCAAGACATGCCATTCACCGAGAATAGATCAAGCCAGGAAAGTCTGAGAATTTGGAAGAAACTCAAGAGATGCCATTCACGGAGAAAAGATCATCTCTGGGGAGTTAGAGTTTCTTTGACAATTTCTAAGGGTGACAGTCTGAGAAAGGGTTCACCGAGGATGCTGCCTTTCACGTCTCCATATTGTTTAACCCCAAGAGGAGGGGAGACTGTGTCTGGTAATCCTATGGGGATCTAGTTTTGTTTGTATTTAAGAGTGACCAACAGGGCTTTACCTAGTGCTAGACATAGTTTCCAGAGAAAACTATAAATAGCTATATTAGTATTACACATTGGATATTTGACGAGTATATAAGAGGTTGTGAAAGAAGACTTACAGTGAAACAGCCCCACAATACAGTTATATACTTATGAAAGCGATAAATGAAAGCGGGTAAACACTTAATCGGTTGTAGAGCTTCCATGATGTTTTGTTAGTTGTTTAACAAAGAAAGCTTTGATAACAATATTATATTCAAAATCAAAGGAGAAAGTGCTTTGAAAGGATTGTTGGGGCTTACACCTCAAGGAGAGGCCCAAGGTTTTATCAGTGATTACACTGTTGTTTTGAAATTATACAGGGACTTATACAAGTGACTGAGGGCCAAAAAAGGTTTTCTGTACAAAGGGATGGGTCTTACACTCTCTCAAGAGGCCCAAAGAGTTTAAGGAAAAGAAATGGGGCTTATAACAAGAGGGTAGGCCCAGATGATTTATTTTTTGAACTGGCGATTGCGCCGAGATTTTTCTTTTAACACAGAGGGACTTATACAATGTCTGAGGCCCCAAAATGGTCTTGGTTAAAAGGAGGTTGGGTCTTACACTCTATTAGAGGCCCAAAGGTTTAAGGAATGGGTCTCATAGCTCAAGGAGAGGCCCAAGGTTTTCTTTTAAAAGGCGACGATCGCGCCGCGATTTTAAAAATACGACGGGACTTACACAACATTTGAGGCCCAAAATGTTTATTTACAAAAGGGGATTGGATCTTACACTCTATTAGAGGCCCAAAGATGTTTTTGTACAAGTGATGGGGCTTACAGCTCAAGGAGAGGCCCAAGGTTTTTATTTTAAAATGCGACAATCGCGCCGTGATTTTGAAAAATACAACAGAGGGACTTATACAATAAGTGAGGCCCAAAAATGGTTTGTATTTACAAATTATTTGGTCTTACACTCTACCAAGAGGCCCAAAGGTTTTGAAAATGATTGATGAGGTTTGAAATCAAAGAAACCCTAATTTTATTTTCCTTTAAAAGTAAATATTTAAAGAAAATCAATAAAAATGATAAAAATACCAAATGAGTTTGAATAAACCACTTGTGATTTTTGTTTAAGGTTTGAAAAATGAGGTTTTAATCACAAGATGAATTAAAACTCATTTGGTTTTGATTTTCAAGGTAAATATTAACTTTAAAATGTTTAAAAATAATTAAAAATGAATTTATTCACAAAAATACTAATTATATTAAATAAATAATATAAACTTGATTTTTTTGTGGAATAAAATATTTCAACATTTTTGTGATTTTTTACAAAAAGAACCAATCAAAAATAATTAAAATTGAGAGAGTTATTAATTTTCCAAACTATTAAAAATAATATGAAAAATAGTAGAAAAGTGGAAAAAATAGCAAAAAGAGGGTCTGGGGCGAGGGGGATTCGAACCCCAGACCTCTTGTGTATAGGGCGCGCGCCTTACTACTGGAGTGGTGATACATCCGTTGATTGAAACACAACCACAAATATACAAACTTTGCCTTGTTTTTGGCCTGACCCAAGGCAAGGCAAGGCAAGATTTTGTTTAGAAACGTGAAGGCCATAACTTTCTCATTTCTCCATGGATTGGGACAAAATTTAGGTCTATCCTGCCTAGAATTTCACAAGGAATCCAATAGTGGTGGTGTTTTTTTCAGATCATGCTCCTATTGAAAAACCCGATAGTGGTTTTGAAATTGGCCATGATTTGCATTTTCTGTGCTATCTCTTGGTACAGGCATGAATTACATGATAAATTGGTTCAAACACAACACATATAACATGTACAAGATGTGAATGATCAGTGGACCTCAAAGCAATGCATATTTCAAAGAGTTCAAG
Source organism: Lathyrus tuberosus (assembly GCA_022829125.1). NCBI lineage: Eukaryota > Viridiplantae > Streptophyta > Magnoliopsida > Fabales > Fabaceae > Lathyrus > Lathyrus tuberosus. The sequence goes on from JALAZF010000153.1 coordinate 3,281,396, forward strand.
TTGTGATGATTACCTCTTTTTGGAGCTTTTGTGCAATCTGCCAAGTGCTTTGTTCCAAAAATGATTTGATGCTTTGGACACACTCAAATGATCTCTTAGAATCTTTTAGGATGGTTAGAATCAGCTGGAAACCTCAGGAACAAGTTTGAGCTCTTTCTTGCAAAAGAGGCAAAAGTGGCCAAAATAACAACTCTCTCAAATGGTGTTCCAGATGGGGGGAACCATCTGGGACAACTCAAGGATGATATTTGGAGTGTGTTTGAGGTTTTATCTGGTTTGAAATGTGACTGAATCAAGACATGGCTTGAAAAATGCACAAAAGTCCTATTTTGAGGTTTTGAGAGGTGACTTTGTGATTTTGGTGTTACAGGTCACTTGTGAAGGTTTGGACAGCTTAGATATAACATATTGGATGTGTTTGGATCATGAGCTGTGGTGGAATTTCTCTCTAACTCAAAAACTCAGAGTTACCTTGCTAAAGAAGGCATTTTTGCCAAGAGAAAGAGATTTTGAGGAAAGCATCAGTTGTAGTGCTTTGGTGTACTTAAACTGAGCACAAATGAGCTCTATTTATAATAGAGCAAGTTTGTTTTAGGAGCAATCGTGATTGGTAACTGCTGCAGAGGTTTGGCCAATGTTGATCAATGAGAATCCAAGTCTCCTCTAGCCATTGACTAGAGGTTAGGGCACAGGCTGTTGGTTCCCTTGGTCTTGGATATGTCTTGACTGAATTCAGTTGGAAGAGGCTCAGTCCATTCCACCTTGGTGCATCGATTAAACGCTCCAAGCCAAAATTGGAGTCTTGTCCCTCTTTTAGGGATTTCGAGGTTTGGCATGCTACTTTTGGTTCCAAAGACTTGGGAGGCTTATGGATTAGTGTTTGTCCCTCCTTAATCTCCCCTTGAGGTGTTCAGATGGATAGATTTTCTCGCCCTTTGCAAAATTTGAGCAAATCGATCAAAACTTCCAAATCTGCCTTGCCATGACAGTTTGCAGTAAGGCATATTGGCATGGTCATATCTCATGGCCCAAGTGGAATTTGATGAGGTTCTTGGCCATTTTGGAAAGCCCTCATATGATACAACAACTGTTTGATCATAATTGTTTTTGATACTTTTTGGATCCAAGTGAAAATGCCCCTACATTTTGAAAAAAGTAAGACAGATTCTGACTTAGTGAAAATTTCACTAAGTGTTGGAAAAAAGTGACATTTTCACTTTTTGTGATTTTGATCATTCCATAACTTAAAATCCATGAGGAATTGGAATGAGTTGTGTTTGAAGCTTTTGTAGAGGGCCATGAGAGCTACAAATTCAGCTTTGGATGGGGAAAATGGCCTTGTGGTTTAGGAGTTATGATCCTCCAAAGTTGGTACCTTAGCCACTTTGTTCCATAACTTAGAAAATTTCTAAGTTTTTTATGGTTACCCCTTTTACAAGTTATCCCAATTTTCTTAATTTTTCTTGATGAATGATGATTCCAATCACACATTAACATCATTTTAGGGTCAATGAACCATAATTGTGAAAAATCTCAAAAAGTCAAAGTTTGACTTTTGTGCACAGTTGACCTTTTGCTAGATGAATTCCGAACTGTGCGATCCTTTGTGAAATCAAGTCCTTGACCTAAATCAAATTTAATGGACATTTTCCATGGGTGTTATAGGGTGTATTGAATCATGTCCCATGGTTTGGGAGCATGCCTGGGTCAAAAGTCAAAGGCACAGTTGACTTTTTTCCGCGAAACCCTAACTATGGTTCTGATGAAATTGAAACTTGGGAATCAAGCTTCTTGGATCAATCCATTGTTGCAAATGGATCAATGTAGTGTGTTGGAGACCCTCAAATCATGTCTTGAGGTCTTGGCTCATGTTTTTTCCCAAAAGTCAACTTAGGGGTGAATTAAGTCAAGAAACCCTAATTCCTGATTTTTTTATGAATGCATCCCCTGAGGTTAAATTGACTTGGTGATTGGGTTTATGATGTTCCATGGAGCATCTTAGTTTATTTTTTGAAGCATTGGCTCATGCCCAGAGGAAAACTTCCATCTGGAGGCCCTGGTCGACCAAAACCCTAATTTGGTGACACTGGCGATCCTGGGGCTTGATCCACTTAGAATACTGCAACCTTGTGCTTAATTCTTAATGTGGGAGTCCTCTTGATACTTTGTGGATGTTTGAGAGGTTAGACAAGTTGAATATCATGTCAATTCTTGATTGATCCTTTGTCTAAGGCTCTGAGAGGGCTTAAAACCCTAATTGTTGTCTGTAGTGAATGTTCGCCCATCTTTGGGGAGACTAATGAGGTATGATGATACATCCATATTGTGATGATGATTTGCACAATGATGGGGAATCTTAGTGGTCAAAAATTTAGGGTATGACATAAGTCATCATACCAGATATCTAACCACAACTCCCTTCACTCCATCGCTTCCGATTTTGGAATAAAAGAATGCAGATATCTTCAAATATAGAGGCCGAAGATTAAGATCTTCCGCCAACTGTCTTCAGTAACAACTCTAAAATCCCATAATTCTAGAGCTCTTCCATAAAAAAACACATGCAGCGGAACCACCAAGGAATAGATCCTGCTTGCCCTAATAAGATGTCACAACATCTTATAAGACACATCAACAAGAGAACTAGCCACTTCTCCTGTAGTTGTTGTAGAATCTCCTCAATAACATGAACAACCTCCGGGTTGCTCCCTTTGATCCAGAACATCCATCTCATCCATTAATACCCTTGAGTGTGTCTGAGTTGATTGATCTGGTCTTCAAACTCCTCCTTGTTTAAACGCCAGAAAGTATCTCCCAAAGATCTCATCCAGAACCAGACAGGATGTCTGCTCTGATACCAATTGAAATTTCTGGCCTATGCAGATAGCAGATGTCCTAACATATGTCAAGACATTGTGTTACATAATCATTTAAACTCAGAGGCGCAACAGCAGACTGATACCTTGAATATTAGAACTGCACAATCACAGATGTCACGATATCTGATCCAACATGTTAATCAAGACTGAACTGAAAATAGCAGAATGATAAACAACACAGAATATGATGACCTAGTTCGGTGCAACTCACCTACATCTGGGGGATACCAATCAAGGAAGAAGTAATCATTATCAGTAGTATAGTTTTATGAAAACAACCTCAGGTTTACAGAAAGCACCCACGCTAACCTATCACTACCCAATGAAGACTTTATCATTAGAAGTCACATCTAAATGATAAGAGAACCCCCTCTCACTTCCTAAATCATAACTTGTGATTATCTAACAGTTACTACACCATAATTGTATCTACCCTATTGAAAGATACCCCTTCCAATACAAAGCTCATTCAATCATCCTTGAGTAACAAGTTAACTTGGATTTGCTTCAAAGCTTCATCCAAGAACACTCACGATTCATTGCCTACGGGCTTCTGAATCTGTACAAGTTCCTATGTCTACCACACTGCATCAAATCTATACAGAGGGAGACTTACAAGAGAAACCTAAACCCTACTTTACAAAATGGGATTTCTAAGTCTATGTCGTCCTCTCTCACACTTCTGCCTAGGTCTTGGTCTTCTTTTATAGTCTTTTGCTGAGTTGGGCTTTGTATCTTTCATCCTTGATCCATTGCTAATCACGCCTTGAATTGTGGAACAGATTTAAACAAAACCTGATATGACAGTCATGATGTCGAATCTTCATGCTGTGACATTTCACTCGACATCTTTAGTCTGGGTCTGAAATCTTCATGTTGGAACATCTTTCCCAACATTATGTTTTACCAAAATTTAGTCAAACTCTTGGAGCCATCACCCCTCTTTTCCCCGAGTACTTGGATACCTGTTGTATGACTTGCCTTTTGAGTAATTGTCATCTTTAAAAGACTTTAATTCAATTAAATATTTTTTGTAATTAAATTAGATGAAAACACACTATTTAGGCATATACCCCTCTTTTCCCCGAGTACTTGGATACCTGCTGTATAGTTTTCCTTTCAAGTACTTGTCATCTTCAAAAGAATTTAATCATATCCAACTTTTAACAAATAATTTGGATTAAAAACTACTAGCTAGGCCTATGCCCCTCTTTCCCCGAGTATTTGGATACCTGAATCAATCAAACTCATTTTTCCGGAGCATAAATCAAAACTTAAACCTTTCATAAACGAATGATGTTTTGTCTGTTCTGATGCAAAATATGAACTAATTTTTCATTCCCCATATGCGCAAGAAGCAAGCAACGTTTCAGATCAAATGCGATTAAAACATTAATCTGATAGATTCCAAATCATGTTTTATCTATTTTGACGCGTTGATCAAACAAACATTCATTTTTCCCATGTGAGGATAGCAAGTAATGTTTTATAGCTCGAACACGAATCTAACATTGTTCGCTAAAATCAACCAACACACAAACATTTGTTGCCCAAAACTACGTTGCTTTTAATTCCTCATTGCACTAGAGGATATGTAGTAGCAAGACTTGTAATCTTGTCAAGCACCCTAATAAAAAACTTATATTTAGTCATTTTATTTTTTCTTTCAAACTTTTAATAAGTAGAAGAAAACAAATAAAGGACGCTACACTCTATTCGCTAAACTAACTAAATGGTTCTCGTTGAGTACAACAGATGTGAGGGGTACTAGTACCTTCCCCTCTGTCATACCCCAAATTTTGACCAAAAATATTTCCCATTATTGTGCAAATCATCATCACAATATGGATGGACCATCATGCCTCATTAGTCTCCCCAAAGATGGGTGAGCATCCACTACAATCAAATTTTGGGTTTCAGACCCTCTCAGAGTTCTTAGACAAAGGATTAATCAAGGAATGACATGATTTTCAACTTGTCTAACCTCTCAAACATCCACAATGGATCAAGAGGACTCCCACTTTAAAGATTAAGCACAAGGCTGCTCCCTTCCAGGTGGATTAAGCCTCAAGATCGCCAGTGTCACCAAATTAGGGTTTTGGTCGACCAGGGCCTCCAGATGGAAATTTTCCTCTGGTAATGATCCAATGCTTCACAGCATAACCTAATATACCCCATGGAACCTCATGGACCCAAGCATCAAGTCAATTTAACCTCAGGGGATGCACACATCAAAAATCAGGAATTAGGGTTTCATGACCTAATTCACCCCTAAGTTGACTTTTGGGACAAATCATGAGCCAAGACCTCAAGACATGATTTGACAGTCCCTAATAAACCACGTTGATCCATTTGCAACAATGGATTGATCCAAGAAGCTTGAGCAGCAAGTCTCAATTTCATCAGTATCACAATTAGGGTTTCGCGAGAAAAGTCAATTGTAGCTTTGACTTTTGACCAGGACATGCTCCCAAACCCTAGGACATGATTCAATACACCCTATAACACCTATGAAATCAATCCATCAAGTTTGATTTAGGTCAAGGACTTGATTTCATAGAGGATCCACAGTTTGGAATTCATCTGACAAAAAGTCAATTGTGCACAAAAGTCAACTTTGACTTTTTGAGATTTTTCACAAAAAATGGTTTTTTAACCCTAAAATGATGTTAATGTGTGATTGGAATCATCATTCATCAAGAAAAATCAAGAAAAGTGGGATAACTTGTCAAAGGGGTAACCATAAAAAACTTAGAAAATTTTCTAAGTTATGAAATAAAGTGGCAAAGGTACAAACTTTGGAGGATCATAACTCCTAAACCACAAGGCCATATATCCCCATCCAAAGCTAGATTTGTAGCTCTCATTACCCTCTACAAAAGCGTAAAACTGACCTCCTTCCAAATTCATCATGGATTTTGAGTTATGGAATGATCAAAATTACAAAAAAGTTAAAATGTCACTTTTTTCCAACACTTAGTGAAATTTTCACTAAGTCAGAATCTGCCTTCATTTTTTCCAAATGTAGGGGGATTTTTCACTTGGATCCAAAAGGTATCAAAACCAAATATGATCAAACAGTTGTTGTATCATATGAGGGCTTTCCAAAATGGCCAAGAACATCACCAAATTCCACTTGGGCCATGAGATATGACAATGGCAATATGCCTTGCTGAAAACTGCCAAGGCTAGGCAGAATTTTGCATTTTTGCTAGATTTGGAAGATTCAGATAATTCCAAGCCTTGTCATCACTTTGGACACATCTGAGGATCAAATTTAAAGGGGACAAACACTGAGCCAAGCCTCCAAAGTCCTTGGAACAAGAAGTAGCATGCCAAACATAGAATTGCCTAAAAGAGGGACAAGACTCCAATTTTGGATTGGAGTATTCAATACATACACCAAGGTGGCATGGACTGACACATTTGCAACTGAATTCAATCAAGACTTATCCAAGACCAGGGGAACCACAGCCCTGTGCCCTAACCTCTAGTCAATGGCTAGAGGAGACTTGGATTCCAAAGTGCAACCATTGACCAAACCTCTGCTGCAGTTACCATTCACTATTAATCCCAAAAAAAACTTGCTCTACTATAAATAGAGCTCATTTGTGCTCAGTTTGAGTACACCAAAACCATCAAACAGATGCTTTCCTCAAAATCCCTCTCTTTCGGCCAAAATGCCTTCTTTAGCAATGTAACTCTGAGTTTTTGAGTTAGAGAGCATTTCCATCACAACTCATGATCCTAACACCTCATAAACATCATATGTAGGTGATCCAAACTATCAAAAGTGACCTGTAACACCAAAATCACAAAGTCACCTCTCAAAACCTCAAAATAGGCCTTTTGTGCATTTTTCAAGCCATGTCTTGATTCAGTCACTTTCCAAACCAGATAAAACCTCAAACACACTCCAAATAACATCCTTGAACTGTCCCAAATGGTTCCCCCCATCTGGAAGACCATTTGAGAGAGTTGTTATTTTGGTCATTTTAACCCCTTTTCCAAGAAAGGGCCAGTTTGTGTTTTTGTAGGTTCCAGCTGATTCCAACCATCCTAAAGGCTTCTAAGGGATCATTTGAGAGTGTCCAAAGCATCAAACCATTTCTGGAACAAGAAGTTTGGCAGATTGCGCAGAAAACTCCAAAAGCTCAAAAAGAGGTAAGCATCATGACTTGAACTTTCCAAAATATGCATTGCTTTAAAGTCCACTGATCATACACACCTCATACATGTTATATATGTTGTGTTTGAACCAATTCATCATGTAATTCATGCCTGTATCAAAATGTAGCATAGAAAATGCAATTATAGGCCTTTTTCAAAACCACTATCGGATTTTGAGGAGGGAGTATGATCTGAAAAAAATACCACCACCATTGGATTCCTTGTGAAATTATAGGCCAGTGCATATAAATTTTGTCCCAAATCATGGAGAAATGAGAAAGTTATGACCTTCACGTTTCTGACCCAAAACTTGTCTTGCCTTGCCTTGGGCCAGGCCAAAAACAAGGCAAGCCTTGTATATTTGTGGTTTCACTTCAACCAATGGATGTATCACCACCCCAGTGGTAAGGCGCGCGCCCTATAACCTTGAGGTCGTGGGTTCAAACCCCACCCATGCCATTTTGTGTTTTCTCACATTTTTGCTATTTTTTCCAATATTTTCATGTTTTATTAATTAATTGGAAAATTAATAACTCTTTCAATTTTAATTATTTTTTATTGGATCTTTTTGCAAAAAATCACAAAAATGTTGAAATATTTTATTCCACAAAAAAAATAAGTTTATATTATTTATTTAATATAATTAGTATTTTTGTGAATAAATTCCTTTTTAATGTTTTTAAACATTTTAAAAGTGAATATTTTCTTTGAAAATCAAAACCAATTGAGTTTTAATTCATCTTGTGATTAATCCCTCATTTGTCAAACCTTAAACAAAAATCACAAATGGTTTATTCAAACTTATTTGGTATTTTATTTGATTTTCTTTAAATATTTACTTTTAAAGAATAACAAATTAGGGTTTCTTTGATTTTCACCCTCATCAAACAATTTCAAACACTTTTGGGCCTCTAATAGAGTGTAAGACCCAATCCTTTGTAAATACAAACCTATTTTTGGGCCTCACTTATTGTATAAGTCCCGTTGTATTTCAAAAAGTTCGACGCGATCATCGTCCGTTGAAAAACAAACCCTGGGCCTCTCCTCGAGCTATAAGACCCATTCAAAATAAATTTCTTGGGCCTCTATTAGAGTGTAAGACCCAACCCCCTTTGAAAACCAAACCATTTTGGGCCTCAATGCATTGTATAAGACCCACCGCGTTTTCAAAAATCTCGGCGCGATCGCCATTTTCAAACAAATGACCCTGGGCCTCTCCTTGAGCTGTAAGCCCCACCACTTGTACAAAAATAAATATTTTGGGCCTCTATTAGAGTGTAAGACCCAATCCCCTTTTAACCAAAACTTTTTGGGCTCAGACATTGTATAAGTCCCCATGCGTTAAAAGAAAACCTCGGCGCGATCGCCAATAAAAAAAACCAATCATCTGGGCCTACCCTCGTGTTGTAAGCCCCATTCTTTTTCTTTAAACACTTGGGCCTCTTGAGAGAGTGTAAGACCTATCCCCTTGTACAGAAAACCTTTCTTGGGCCTCAGTCACTTGTATAAGTCCCTCTGTACAAAATGACAGTGCGATCACTGATAAACCTTGGGCCTCTCCTTGAGCTGTAAGCCCCAACATCTTTTCAAAATACTTTCTCCTTTAATTTTGAATATATTGTTATTTTCAATCTTTCTTTGTTGAACAACTAACCAAACAGCATGGAAGCTCTACAACCGAGTAAGTGTTTATATGTTTTCTTTATCCGCTTTCATATACATATAACTGTATTGTGGGGCTGTTTCATTGTAAGTCTTTTTTCATAAACTCATATCAATTGTGTAATACTAGTATAGATATTTAGAGTTTTCCCGGCAACTACGTCTAGCACTAAGCCCTGTTGATCACTCTTAAATAGCAAAACTAGATCCCCCATAGGATTACTAGATATAGTCTTCCCTCCTCTTGGGGTTAAATAATATGGAGACGTGAAAGGCAGCATTCTCGGTGAACCCTTTCTCAGACTGTCACCCTTAAACATTGTCAAAGAAACTCTAACTCCCCAGAGATGATCTTTTCTCCATGAATGGTATCTCTTGAGTTTCTTCCAAATTCTCAAACTTTCCTGGCTTGATCTATTCTCTGTGAATAGCCTGTCTTGAATTTCTTGGGGTTTGGGGACCCACAAGCTTCCCTCCTCTTGGGCGTTGTACAAGGACCCTACGGCTTCTTAGAAGTATTCACAGTATCCTCTTAGGCTTCGTATAAGGATTCTTCCTTCGGTAAGAGAGCCTCCTCTTTGGCTTCGTACAAATTGTCCCTCGGCTTCTTAAAAGTTTCCAGCCTCCTCTTGGGCTTCGTATAAATTGTCCCGACGACCTCCTAGAGGTATAGGAACAGAAATTAGTCATCTTAATAGAACAGTATTTCAAAGAGTCTATATCTTTCTACCGTGAACGTACTACTACTGTTTCTTTAAGCATAGTACAAAAGATAAAACTCTAGACTTGGACAGTCTAATCTCCTTGAGTCTCGAAGGCATTCTCAAGTAGGGAAAAACACCAGTAGACTCGGACAGTTTCCAATCCCCTCTGGATTCCCCATTTCCTTAAAGAACAGGAAATAACCCTGATCCTCTGATCAATCCCAAAGCATAGCCTTACCTTTAATCAGTCTCTTTATAAGAACTGATTTTCTATTTTAACCAACCTACTGGACCTGTCACTCAACTGAAATAGTAATCCTTTTAGCCTCTATCTCGGGCTTCGTACGAGATACAAAAAGACTCTCTTGTTGAGTCAATAATCCATTTAGCCTCTATCTCGGGCTTCATACGAGATACAAAACACTCTTTTGTTGAGTATAAAAGACTCTCTTGTTAAGTCAACCTTTAGCCTCCTTCTTGGGCTTTGTACCAGACACATCTAAAAGCACTCTCTTGTTGAGTCAACTCCTTTTAGCCTCCCTCTCGGGCTTTGTACGAGACACAAAAGCATCCTCTTGTTGGGTCAATAGCCTCCTCTTAGGCTTTGTATAAGAAAAAACCCCGGTTGAGTCAATCAACCTTTTAGCATCCAAATTGTGCCTCGTTCACAGGATACAAACATCAACAACTCCTTTCATCTAATTACTGTAAGCGGCAAGCCTCTGGATTATTTACATCCACGCCACTGTCCCTCTTTTAGCATGAGAAATTCCTAAGGAAAGATAGCATTGCTCTACACTGAGTTAAAGTCTTCTCCTTAAGGTTAAAACCCCATATAAAGGAAATTATGGCATTGCTAGGATTCACATATCCCGTTTAAAGTAATCCTCCTTTATTGTTAGTCACCCAACAGTTGTGACAAACAGACCCCCTTTAGAGATGACAAATTCTCTCTAAAGACAACACCTTTTTAGCTTCACATCTTGGTCTTCGAACAAGATACAAATAGACCCTTCAGCTTCACGTCTTGGGCTTTGAACAAGACACCAAAACACCATTTCCTCCCATAGAATAGGAAGAACTAGGATCGCTCTGATTTCCCTACTTCGGTAAACGGGAATACGTAGGCATAAGATTGAAAGAAAAATCTTAGCGAGCACCCTAATCCAAAACCCCAAATCCCGTACCTTCACCTATCAATCGAAAAGCATCAGTTCTTGCATCCTAACAAAATTCCCCATGAACATTCCCGATGTTTCGTTCTAAACAAAGTAAGAAGAAAGAGGCCCCATTACCATATCGCATTCGTAACCTAACAGACCACTGTTTAAACTCAGTATGCAAGCAGGGTTAATTGGAGACATCTATTTCCCTTCCTTAGTCAGCTCAATAGGATAAAAAATGAATCGACCTGTAGTAACCCCAGAGCGACAGTGCTTAAGAACCACATCCAAAATCGCTCGCTACAGAAAAGTGGAGCCCACTGTGGGGCCCTTTCCTTTCTTTCTTTCTTTCTTTTTTTGGGGATTTCACTGGGATAGGACTTTTTTTTACTTCACTAGGATCTTAGGTCAAAACCTTTAAAGTTGGGAAGGTACCACAGAATGGCGACTCCGCTGGAGAGCCATTTTTGTCAGGAACATAGGATTCATAGCTCTTTAAAATCTAGGACTTTAGGAAAAATATATATACTGCTTTTCCTAATTGATATCTATGTTTATTTTTCTGCTAATGGGAATGCGTGTGATGCCGCATGTGGAAAGATTGAGTATACACCTAGGAGAAACCTCTTTTAGTAGTGCGGAAACTATTGGAAATGGTTGTCATGCAATACTACCCTCTTCTGATGGTTCTTTGAAAAACATCACCTAGCACGGTTCCCGGCCCGCTGGTGTTTTCTCGACAAGAACTGATGATTTTGAGAGACAGGTACAAAAATCACTAGTATAAACCTTTGGGGGGGGGGGGGTAGAGCCTTGACTTCATGACACCGACCCTTTGACCCCATGTTTTTTCTATGTTTTTGTGTGCTGCATTCATGCATTCATCTAAAAAACATTACATCAAAGAAAAACTTCTATTCTAGTCTCTCTTTTTCAAATTAAACTAAGACAATGATTGCAAATGTCAGAGAAAAAGATTGCGCTCATGGACTTCGGTAGAAGGAGAACTCATAAGTATACCTTCAGGGTTCCAAAACTAGAGGATTTAAGAGGATTAGCAAGGAAGATCACTAACCCTGAAGCTTTCAGAGCCAAGTACGGAGGTCTGCTACCTCTGTTAAGAGTCCATGTGATTGAAGGAATCATGGAGTCACTCATTCAGTTTTACGATCCGGTCTATCACTGTTTCACATTCCCGGATTACCAGCTCGCACCAACGCTGGAGGAGTATTCTCACCTAACCGATCTACACATTACTGATTGAGCTCCATTTTCTGGACTGGAAGAAATTCCAAAGGATCAGACCATTGCTAGAGCAATCTATTTAGATGAGTTAGAAATCAAGACTCACATGACCACTAAGGGTGGGCTCCCAGGTTTGCCAGCCCAGTTCCTGACAAATAAGGCTTTGTACTTTGCTAGTATAGGGAACATGACTGCTTTTGAAAGCATCTTTGTCTTACTCACTGTCGCTCCCGGGATTTTCATCCAAGTACAAACGCGAAAGTGGCACGGAAACAGAGTCGCGCGGCAATGTGTATTTATCCCAAGAGATGGAAAGGAAACATTGCATAAACCTGAAGGAAAGGAAAGAGCATGGTCTTGCGACCTAGAGAACTGGGTTCGGGAGTCGGTTACGCGAAGGGAAGGTATTAGCACCCAACATATCCATCGTACCCGATGGGATCCACACTTGCTTGTCTCGATCAAAGGGTGTCGTCGTCTGGAACGCCACTGCTATTGGAAAGGAAAAGGAACGAGAACGGAAAAGAACAGAGCAACGAAGAAGAAAAGAAAAAGAAGTGACTCGATAGGACGTCCTCAGAGTCCTAGGCCTACGTATTCCCTCAGGAACAGGAAAATCAAAGTCAACGTAGTTCAGACACGAACTAAGGGGGAGGTTGCTCGCCAAGACATCGCCGTCTTGTGCCTACGTATCCTCAATCAGACGAGAAGGAGGAAATCAGAGCAGTCGTAGTTTGACTTAACGAGGTCTGTGTTTTTTATGAGCGACGTTAAGTTCGCGTCCGGCAGTTAGGGTCGATGCCTGTTTGCGACAAGACGGAAGTAACATGTCCTTTTCAGAAAATGAGGTTTGAAACTTAACAATCCCGAAGGATAAAAAAGGGTTTTGAATCTGTTTTGTGTTTTTTAGACAGAAGTGTTTTTGAAGTTGTTTGTAACTTGCATTGCACCCAAGTCTACAACATAGGAATGAATACGTCGCGTATCATCCCCAATAAGACGTACACTAAGTACCCTAGAAGAATGAAGGGAGACCCCCCATTATTCACTTCCCACATATAAGGCTCATGTGCAATACTCGTTTAACCTTTATTATGTGTTTTATAACGATTATGAGATAAGACAAGAAGACTCAAGTTGCAAAGAAAACACTAAAGGGAATCTAATTTGTTCTTAATGTTGTCATGCAAAGGTGGCCCTAAGGTCAGGATCAAGAGGGAAGTCTACCTAATGTTGTCATGCATGGGTTGATATCCTAATGTCTCTCCTACCTCCGACTTAATCGAAAATTAAATGGAGCTAGGAATCCTACGGGATCATGTCATCAGACAAGTAAACACAGGATGAATCAATCACAAAATGGACTAAAAGCAACGAAAGAGTAAATAGCGTCAGTCATCAATAATGTCACACAACCGAATAAGGAGAGGGGGAGCTTTAGCCTAGGGGTCATATCAACCGAGGCAATCAAGCTAGCTGTGGGAGATAAGGGTACTCATCCAATGGTATTGAGAACCATGGAGAGCAGAGTAAGAAAGGGAAGATGTGAATCAGATCACATAAGCATCAGCATCGGTCAATGCGAGCTATAGACAAGGCGTGGGGGTTTGATTACTAAACCCTCCTTCCACTGACGGACTTGACAACAAGAGTAGGTGATGTTCAAAGCTTCAATCATGTAATGAGAGCTAAGAACGACTCAACTAGAATAACGGGGGTCGATTGCAAACCCTACCTTCCGTCAATTGCCTTCTTGGAGGTCTTACAAGGGAACACGGGAATGGGATGCCTCTTTATAGGTCTTCAACACAATATTAAACAAGCACAATCATGGCCTCACTTGAGGGCTTTCCATACAATCCTACTTATCATGGCATTCGAAAGCATTAAAGAGAAGTGACGAGATAAGAGGTCCTACCAAATGGATATGAATCCGTATCAAAGCAACGAAAGCGCAACAAAATCAAGTCACGAAAGCACCTATAAACAAATAGCAAACCAAGTTAGAAACAAGTTTTTATTTACAAAATGAAATGGTCAAACCACCTTTGGAATGTCTCCTTTATGTACCTTGCACATGTGAACCGAAGACATTAGTAATAACAAGAGAGTGTATGTACAACATGAAAAGCTAAGTCTAATGACTATGTACATTTGAGTCACACTAGTCAAAGTGAAAGACCTAAAGGATTATAAGATTACAAGTCAAGCTACAAGACTAATCTACTTTGAAGTTAAAAGTAAACCAACAAAAGAAAGTCATTACAAGTTAGATGAATTGAATTAAAACATGAAGATGGACCAAGGTCAGAAGTGAAACAACTTATACACATGCTTAAATCCAATCTCAAAGTGTCACAAAGGTTTGCATCAAACTCTCTCTCCAAAGTCAATTCATTCCATGAGCAACATCACATTTAAACTTCTCATACAAGTATGTAAAATTGTCACTCAAGTAATGCAAGTGAAATGACATGGTAAGGCAATGTTAAAGCTCACACACCAGAGGCAAATGACCTATAAAATGTCCTAATTGAATCCCAAAACAATCATGAACATGGCATACAAACGGCATCAAAAGAAGTGGACAAAATGAAACACAATTTCAAGTTCACATACACACAAAGAAGGCATCATTTAAGGCATGTGAAAGGATCAAATGCAATACTCAAGCATGTCTCAATTGTGCATCAAAATACACTTAATAATGTGCTAAAACTTATATTCAAAGTTGGCCCAAAGTTCCCTCATACAAGTCCTAAACATAACGCCTTTCTATGCATGTATCAACATGTTCGATTCGCATTGAAAAATGAGTGAAAAATAGTAAAATGCTCTTGAAAATTATGAGTAATTGAACACATCACGCCAAAGGCAGTAAGTAATCACATGCAAAAGATAAGGTTCACATCATGCACCAAACATACTTAATCAATTGCAAACGTAGAGCGAACGTCAATGGTGATCATACGAATTAAGGTTCCCAAGATTAACTTCAAAAGTGTTCCCAAGATTAACTTCAAAATTATTCCAAAACTCAAGTACAATGCACCAATCAATCATCATACTATTAAACAATCAAATGCCTAAACTTACACCAAAAATCAGCTCCAAATTGTCAAGGGACAATCACATTTCAAGACTTGGATAACAAGATACACCATTAAGAACACCTTCCATTCCAAAATTCCATAAAAATATCAAACAACCCCCAAGAAACTCTCATGAATTAAGACCATCAAGAACTCTCATGAATTTTATTGGAATTTTCTGAGGTACGAAACTATTTTTAGAATTAGATTTAGAAACAAGTACTAATGAAATTAGGAATAATGGAAGATCCAAGGGGGGTGTGCGCTATAGCAAAAAAAAACATTTTAAATTCTTCATGGGCCCAGGGAGAGGGGTGCCATTAGCAGAAAAAGAATTAGGCCCAGGACGCCCAAAGCCTGAGGGTGCATGGTAGGTCTTCACATTCTAACAGCCAATCTTCGCCGTACGATCAATCTTAGAGAAATCATCAGATGGTCTTAAAGCGTGGGTGCATGATAAACCTGGTAGGGATGCGCGCATGGAATTAATAAATAGAACCTACCGGACGGTGACAAGTGTCACCACCGGTGTGGACCACACCACCACAATCTTATCTCTTTCCTTATGCAAGCGGTGAATGAAACTAAACATAGGTTACAAGTTATTATCAAATGTCTCTCTCTCTCTCTCTCAAATGTTATTTCCCTTTCTCTTAATCTCCACTCGCCGGAATTCTTTCTTGGCCGGAAAAGATGGTTGCCGGTGGAGGCGCCACCATCTTCTCCGGTGATCCTCCGCCCCCAAACCAAATAACCCAGACACAAACCCCCACTCAATTTTCGCAATGGTTCCAAATCTGAACTTAGTTTTCTCAAACATTCACTCAAGGGACGGGATCGAACGAGTCAGAAATCAAGAACAACAAATCAAGATCAAACATCAAATTAAATCCACAATGGACTTCTAAGTCCAAGGCCGCAGCTAAGAGGTGCAAAGGAGATATTCGTACCTTCGCGAAAATGGCGTTACGGCAATGAGCTCGGTAACCTCTTTCTCCCTTCTCTTACTCTTTCTTGCTCTCTTCTTCTTCTTCGCGATTTTTTTTGAATTGTGGAGATTATGGAATCGATTTACTGTTGAACAGTTGTTGATAAGCTATCTTTGAATTCCTGAATTCGCGATGAGTTGTTGAACGTTGAGTTGTTGAATCTTCATGGAATTCTTCTACTCTGTGCAAATTGCTGATGTTGATGTTGTTCTTTGATTTTGCAGTGGGAAACGATGGAGCAATGCTTGGCGTTGAATTATGCCAAAAGCTTTTAAGATGATGACGGCGATGGGAGAGGTTGCAGTGAATTCCAGCTGCTAATTAAAGAAGTTGATTGGAGTCACAGAAAAGATCCAGGCGATCGTTGAAATTGGAATTTGATGAAGATAATGGAGGTTCAATGAGTGATTGAGAGATTTTTTTTGAGTTTAGAGGTGGCTTCCGTTGGAAAGGTTCGAGAGATTAAGAGAATTGGTTGTGTGTATTTTCTGTTAGAGGTTTTTGAAATTCTGGCATCAGACGTGTGATGTTAAGGTGTGATGTCACAACAACACACTCTGCACAATGGACAGAATAAACAGCAAAATAACACCAAGAATTGTTCACCCAGTTCGGTCTAACTACCTACGTCTGGGGGCTACCAAGCCAGGGATGAAATTCACTACTTGTAGAATTAATTTACAGACTCAACAATCCAGTTGACAATCTCCTAAACTTAATCCCTACTAGTGACTTTCTACCTAAGAAACCACTTAGATATGAGAACACTACTCAACCCCTAAAACACTCAAAGAACACCCTCTTTGAGAACCCTTGATCTTACTTCACAGCTTCGATTAAGCAACCACTCTCTATTACTTCACAGCTTCAAGAGAGGACAGAATACGACACAGCAATTCACCCTAGAATTCTGGTTATACAACTCGTACAAAATACTTAAGACACTCAGCCTATGCTCTTGATCTTCTCTCTGTATTTCTGTACTTTTTCCTTTGCTCTTGTGCACTTCATATAGCTCCTTGAATTGGTCTTGGACTTGCTACAATATCTCCCAGATTTGTTATTTAAAACTGAATATTTAAAATAGATTTTCTCCTAAAATCTTTTTAAATCTTCAACCTTTTAAATCTCCTACAAATCTGCATCAGATCTCCTATGCAGCAGAAAATATCTATCCCAAGATATTTGCATCCAATGAGACAGCTTGCTCTCCACAATTCCAGCTAACACGCAACCCTAACAACATCACAGTCTGCTGTTGTTAATTCTGCAGATCTGATGTTACAACATCGCCATGTGACATCAGACATCCAACTTCAGCACTTACATACTTAACACAGCCCAGTGTTAAATCTCAATGTTCCAACATCAGTACCTTGACATCAACATTGCATATACTTTGTTTTACCAAAATTCTAGCCAATCCAAGAACTAACAATCTCCCCCTTTGGATAATTTTGGCTAAAACAATCTCTGCACTCTGCACCTTCAGAGACTTCAGCAGCGGAAAAACTTCAATCCAATAATCTTGAAACTTGAAACTCCAAGCAGCAGCATCAGTAACATCTTCAATTCACAAAACTCTGCTGCTCATAAAAACTTCAGCATATATCAATCTTCAATTCACTTCAGAATACTTTGCTTTACACAAACTCTGCTGCAGTACCTCATTAGCAGCATCTTCAATTTACTTCAGCATATATCATTATGCTTCAAAACAGCTGCACATACTATCTTCAATAGCTGCAGCTGCACATATTTCATTATTAGCTGCAATGAGCACTCCCCCTCAATGCAACATCCAGCATAGCATCAGTCAATTTCTCCCCCTTAATATCTGCATCACATTAGCAGCATTTGGCATTCTTTGATACTCTAGACTCTCTTGGCTACCATCTCCCCTTTTTAGCCACAATTAGACACAATTAGACACGCTTCAACCAGAAGCCCTAATAACTATAGTCAGTACACCCTAGCTCTCATTGTTAGCTTCACAGTTAGCAACCAGGCAAAACAAATCATAGAAAAACAAAACCAGCACAATATTCAAATTACAAAACCAAGTACACAAGGTGCTGACACAAAGACAGAAAATAAAAATAACACTACTAATTAAGAAGGCAAACATTAAAAGCTTGAATCATCTGAGCTGAGACCATCATCATCATCTTCATCATCATTGGCACTTGCACCAGATCCATCATCAACATCCTTACTTGTGTTGGTTGCTTCACCTTCCTTTGCTGCCAATCTCAGAGTCATGACAAGTCTTTTAAATTTTTGTTTCCTTTCTGTACTAACTCTTATGACTTCATCTAACTCCTTGCAAGCCTCCTCTAGTTCTGTAATCAACCCAGTCTTGGCTGGTGACTGATGTGATGTTGAACCAGATGTCTTGACACTGTCAGGAACATGTTTCCCTTCAAACAACTTGTAATGGACTGACAAGGCAGACTTCCTTTTGTAAACAACATCTGAATGCTGTAGAATTCTAGGATGTTGAGACAAGATAATCCCACAAATAAGAGAGGGAAAAGCAATGGGCATCTTCACAGCATTTGTAGCAGCATGCTTAATAGTATGATCATAGATGTAGGAGCCATAGTCAATTCTTTGCTTTGTCCCAATTGCATAAATTATCTTCCCCAATCCAACAGAAATTGTGGTCTTGTGATTAGTAGGAACCCAGTTGACAGTACCTATTCTGTGCAGAATAGCATATTTGACACTCAACAAACTAGCTAACAAATTTCCTTTTACGGGCCAAACTTCTACCTGACCAGCTGTGTTCTCTTTGCAGATAGAATTATTAGAGACTTCTAATTCTCCATCATCTTCCTCACTTCTTCCTAAGTAGGCATTGATCACCTTAGGAGAGAACCAGACACATTACCCCTGACAACTCTTCTGAAGGTAAGGCTTTTGCTGTTATCAATAGACTCAGGGATATTCACTATAACTTCTCTGACCAGTCTATCATAGCAACTAGACAATCCTGACACAGTCCTTATGAGACCAGCAAACTTAATTAAATCTACAATTCCAGTAGACTCTAAGTCATCACCTACTAGCTCTCTTTCCAGAGCTATCCTTCGTTGGCTCACACAGTTCCACATGGATGAGATGTTATCAGGTACTTCATCAGCAGCTCCTTTCATCACAGGGTTGATGTCTTGAACATCACACTCTGAATCTGATTCTTCCCTGATTCTCCTCTTCTTACCAGACCTGGCAACTTTGCTCCACGACTTGGGAGAGTCTTTAACTGAAGTCCTTTTCTTATCCTCCCTTCTTCTTGCATTACCAATTCTGTCACCATCAGATGAGTCCTCAATCTCTATAACCTTAACCTGATCCTTCCCTTTACTCCTATGACTTTCTTTCCTAGGGGATGATATTCTGACATCAAAGATGACATCAGTATCACCAAGATCTTCTCCTTTAGCTTCTTGACTCACATACAAGGCCAATCTTTGAAGATTTATGTCCTCACTTTGATAGTCCACCTGTTCAGCAGACATTTGCCTTAAAGGGACAGAAATCCCTTTCACACGTATTCCCTTCTCAAGGATTTTGGTGGCAATCTGCTCCAAATGCATGTCTACATCATACTTCTCCTCAACCGCATGAGAGGATGATGACCCAATTTTAGTTCTATTCATCTTGGTTGGGGGTTTAGAATTACCAGACTCGGGAAGTGCCATTGAAATGTGTTCTTTGTCAACCAGCTCTTTGTCCGGAGAAACCCTAGTTCGTTCATGTACAGTTCTTTGAGAACCAGAGTTCTTCGATGGAGAAGACATCGTTCCTAGGTTTAGAGTGGGTTTTTCTATTATGTCGAGGGAGACGAATCGTTGAGATGAGAACCCTTCAATAAATCTTGATATAGAATCAATATGGTAAGGCGCCTGATTTTGAGTACCTCTTAAAAACCAATCACTACTATTTTCCCTCCATAAAGACTTTCCTTTTAAAAATTTAAAAGGATTCACATCAGAACTTGTTACCTCTGAGTGACCTTTCAGCATCCTGACATCATAATCTGATGTTATAACATCAACCTGAACATCATTAGTTGAACTACCTTCAAGGGAGATCCACTGATAGCAGTTATCCTTGGTTCTGCCACCCTTCATTACAACCTGATTGTGCTCATCAGATACCACACACTCATCCTTAGTGTAGTTTACCTTGTAACCTTCATCACACAACTGGCTTATGCTGATCGAATTTGCATTTAAACCACTGACAAACAGAACATTGTCAAGTTCAGGTCTACCATCACCTTTCACTTTCCCAACTCCGGCAACAACACCTTTTTCTCCATTGCCAAACATAACCTCATGAGAGGGACTATGACTGACTTCAACTAACAAGTTTTTTACTCCAGTCATATGCTTTGAACATCCACTATCAAAGTACCATGTAACCTTATCAACCTGGCTATCTGAGGTGTGGGCTAAAAGACATTTCACCTTCTCCTTAGGAACCCACTGTTTAGCAACTTTAGGTTTGACCTTCTTCTGTCTGGTTTGAGGAACTGGATTTGGATAACCATGGAGCTTGAAACAAGAGTACTGCATATGTCCAACCCTGCCACAATAGAAGCATCTCACTCTGTCATTTCTAAAGTGGTTAAATCTTTTTCCACTTTGATGATAATGCTGTGGTTGCCACCCATAATGTCTTCTTCTTCCATAGTTGGAATATCTTCTTCTGTACTGATGCTGTCTCCTATGGTGATGAGGCTTCCTTCTTCCATAGTAATGAGGCACAGCATTGTTGTATCCACATTCATATCCATACCAGTTTCCTTGATGTTGAGACAGCTGATGAGACATGTTCTGCTTGAACCTGGCAGCTTGCATGCTCTGGTGATATTGGGGAGGCATATACTGACTGGCTCCTTGAGGCTGCTTTCTCTTCTGATTAGGACCAGTCTTCTTCTCAATCTTCTTAGGTTGTGAAACATCAGCTTTCTTAGGTGTAGGATCCTGTTTCTTTAGCTGATGTTGAGACAAAAGTTGTGACACTCCCTTCTTTGTACCTGACGTGCTTTCTTCTGAGGTTCCCTTATCCTCAGCCACATAACCTATCCCAGCTTTGTCTCCAGCAGCTTTTTCTGTCTGAAGGATCTTATCAAGTGTGTTTGTTCCACAGCTCAGCATCCTAATAGACTTGGTCATTTAATCAAGGTGAGCTCTAACTAGTACAACTTCATTTTTCAGGTCAGTTTTTTCACTCTCTAGCTGAGCAATCTGTTGCTTGTGGCACTTGTTTTCTTGACAAATCTCAGCACTTTTTAAACACAGATCTTGATAGGTAGATGCTAACTCCTCAAAAGTTATTTCTCCATCACTAGAATCATCATCAAAACCAACAGCTCCTGTTAATGCTCTAACATGCTTTGCTGACTCACCTTCACTTTCACTATCAGAGTCAGACCAGGAAACTGTCATGCCCTTCTTCTGCTTTTTCAAGAAGGTGGGACATTCTTTCTTGACATGTCCATACCCTTCACACTCAAAGCACTGAACTCCTTTCTCTTGGGCAGTTTTCTCTTCATCCTTCTCTTTTGACTTGCTGGTGTCAGAAGATATGTTCTTGACATTAGGCCTGGAGTTATTATTCATTCTCTTGAACACTTTGGTGAACTGTCTTCCCAACATAACTATGGCCTGAGATAGATTCTCCTGGGATTCAGAACTCTTCCCTTTTTCTTCTTCATCATTTGACACCAGGGCTATATTCTTTGGCTTCTTTTCTGGTTCTTCCTCATTCAACCCAAGCTCAAAAGTTTGAAGAGATCCGATGAGCTCATCAACTCTTATCTTGTTGATGTCTTATGATTCTTCAATGGTAGTTACCTTCATCTTATACTTCTTAGGAAGGGACCTAAGGATCTTCCTTACAAGCTTTTCATCTGACATTTTCTCACCAAGAGCACTGGATGCATTAGCCAGCTCCAGAACATTCATGTGGAAGTCATGAATAGTCTCATCTTCCTTCATCTTCAGGCTTTCAAATTTTGATGTTAAAATCTGAAGTCTTGACATCTTAACTCTAGATGTTCCTTCATGTGTAGCCTGCAAAATATCCCACGCTTCCTTAGCAACTTCACATGTATTGCTTAACCTGAAGATATTCTTATCCACTCCA
The DNA here is from genome assembly GCA_022829125.1 of Lathyrus tuberosus. NCBI lineage: Eukaryota > Viridiplantae > Streptophyta > Magnoliopsida > Fabales > Fabaceae > Lathyrus > Lathyrus tuberosus. Next base: position 3,303,459 of record JALAZF010000153.1, read on the forward strand.
TTAAAGATAGCATTTAGAGCTTTGGAATTTCCAAGGGCAAGCTCATCTTCTTCCTTGGTCCATTCTTCTTCAGGCTTTGGCTTTGAGGTGCCTTCTTTATCTTTGCCAGCATCATCTTTTTCACACACAACAGGTGCTTTCCACTCTTTAATAACAGCCTTCCAAGCTCTGCTGTCCAAGGATTTTAAGAAAGTGGTCATCCTTGGCTTCCAATAGTCATAATTGGATCCATCCAAAATAGGGGGTCTGTTGACGAATCCTCCAACTTCTTTGTCCATCTTTACACCAGAAAGTAACTTCCCTAGATCTCACCCAGAGACAGACAGGATGCCTACTCTGATACCAATTGAAATTCTGGTATCAGACGTGTGATGTTAAGGTGTGATGTCAAAACAACACACTCTGCACAATGGACAGAATAAACAGCAAAATAACACCAAGAATTGTTCACCCAGTTCGGTCTAACTACCTAAGTCTGGGGGCTACCAAGCCAGGGATGAAATTCACTACTTGTAAAATTAATTTACAGACTCAACAATCCAGTTGACAATCTCCTAAACTTAATCCCTACTAGTGACTTTCTACCTAAGAAACCACTTAGATATAAGAACACTACTCAACCCCTAAAACACTCAAAGAACACCCTCTTTGAGAACCCTTGATCTTACTTCACAGCTTCGATCAAGCAACCACTCTCTATTGCTTCACAACTTCTAGAGAGGACAGAATACGACACAACAATTCACCCTAGAATTCTGGTTATACAACTTGTACAAAATACTCAAGACACTCAGCCTATGCTCTTGATCTTCTCTCTGTATTTCTGTACTTTTTCCTTTGGTCATGTGCGCTTTATATAGCTCCTTGAATTGGTCTTGGACTTGCTACAATATCTCCCAGATTTGTTATTTAAAACTGAATATTTAAAATAGATTTTCTCCTAAAATCTTTTTAAATCTTCAACCTTTTAAATCTCCTACAAATCTGCACCAGATCTCCTATGCAGCAGAAAATATCCATCCCAAGATATTCGCATCCAATAAGACAGCTTGCTCTCCACAATTCCAGCTAACACGCAACCCTAACAACATCACAGCCTACTATTGTTAATTCTGCAGATCTGATGTTACAACATCGCCATGTGACATCAGACATCCAACTTCAGCACTTACATACTTAACACAGCCCAGTGTTAAATCTCAATGTTCCAACATCAGTACCTTGACATCAACATTGCATATACTTTGTTTTACCGAAATTCCAGCCAATCCAAGAACTAACAGTTTTGTTAAGAGGTTAGAGGAAATTGGATTTGGGAAAATCGGTTATGATGGTTATCAGTTAGGAATGAATGTTGAATTTCTGTTATTGCATTTAGTTTTTGTTATGAGTCTTTTTGGAGGGAACAAAATTCTTGTGTAGTAATTGTTATTGGAAATCTTTCATCAGCTGCTATTTTCTGATATATTTTTAATGATTTTCTGGTTGTTAGTTATGTGAATCTGAAGTAATGTATTTTTCTGCTAGAGATTTTTGATAGGAGTGGTTTTGAAGTGGCACTCCTCTGATCACAAGCTATTTAGCTATTGAACCTCCCTTTGTAATTATTTTACAAGCACTTAATCCTCACAAAAATAGTTTCAGGAAACTCCGCTGTCCTTCAATGACAAACGGCTCTCAAAGGGCCAATAGAATTGCGGCTCATAGTATCAATCACTGCATCACAGGACTTCCCCCACACATTGAACACCACAAAAGAGAATTGAACGATAACCCTCAGCAACAACTGGAAATCACGCAATGTCGCCTACTCTTTGTATATCCAGTCCTGTTTCCCCTGATCAAAATTCCGTTTATGTGGAGTAGCAATGACAGCTTGCTTACTAGAATTGTTAGATAAAATGGACGTTAGATTTGAATAATGGATAAATGTGTTTAAAGATGGATATGAAAGAAGGAATTGGTAGTTGGTTTGGAATTGAATTGAAACTGGACATCACCAAAAATGGTTTTAAAGGGGAATGGAAAAATGGCGATTTAATTGGATTAACGAGAATGGATGTGGATTAATAAATGGAACGGCTTTTGAATTGAAACTGAAATATGACGACCTTGAATGATGTCCTCCAAATACCATAACCATGCACTTTCCCTCCTTAACTTGAACTGATTCCTTGAACAACATCAACTCCTGAATCAAGGCTCCATATCAACTTGCAGTAACAAGAAGTAAAAATGCCTTAATCACACTGAACCCTTTGATGATTTGTTAACCCTCATTTTCGACGCTAGAAAGAATCAAAGCTATTTTAAGTTAAAAAATTATTTTTAACATAAAGAAGGCTTCGACCCAGCTTTGGTGAAGCCTGAGTCGAATAGGGGTTTTGGAAGCCTCAAAAATGGCTAAGTGTTGGAAAAGGTTTCGACCATGGGAATATGGAGACGCACGCTGCAGTTGTTATACTAAGGCTGGAGGGAATTTCCAATGTTTGAAATTCAAATAGGAGTAGTTGTGAACGTGGGAACAGTTGAGGCCAAGGAGAAGGCGCCAAAGGGACACGTTTGAAGCCATAACCACCACATAGTAGTTATTTTTTAGCACTATAAATAGGAGTTTGTTCTATGTAATAAGGGTTCATATTTTTGTACAAGTTACTCAAAGAAACTCAAAGTACCCGCGTGTAGAGAAACGAGTTCGTGAGAATGTACGTAATGTAACACCACTTTCTTTCATCAATGCAATTTATCTTCATCATGTTTAAGCTTCAAGCATTTACTTCCCATGTCTTTACGTTTTCCTGAATTTTACTTTTCATGTCAAATTTACTTAAAGTCTTGTTTTAAACTTTCAGTTAAAACTTTCTACACTTATTTTCGACAGCACCTTTACATTTCAGTCTTTATTTTTCAAGAACGTGGAGTTCATTGCATTTTATTTTCAAAAGCTTTTACATTACTGCAGTTACATTCAAAGCCATTTATTTTCTTGCCCTTTACTTTCGACAGTCATTTACTCTTTCTGCATCTTTTACATTCAAGAACGTGGAGTTCAAGCACTTTTATCTTTCTTGTTTTTTACTTTCGACGGTTATTTATCTTCCTGCACTTTTATTCAAAGTCATTTACCTTTTCGTCTTTTACATTCGATGCCTTTAAAATTCTGCATCACTTATTTACAGCCCTTTACAGTTCCAAGCCTTTACCTTATTCGCAAGTAGTCGAACGTGGAATTCACGTAGTTTTCTTTTACTGTCGAACGTGGAGTTCAATTTACATTTCTTGCATTTATCATTGTCAATTACATTTTCCCTTAAATTTAGCACATGTCCTAGGATTTGTGTGGTCGATCCTGCAAGTTAGTCAGTTTTATTTAAGATTGATAGACCAGAGGTTGTTTACCAAAATCCACAGTAAACAAATTGGCACGCCCAGTGGGACCCAGTGCTAAGTTTTATACTTTTGTTAACCTTATCTTTCTTGGTGAAGAAACACTTTCGTTGTATGTTATTGAGAAGTGGGAAGTTAGCCACAACAAACGAAGGAATACTAAAGAGAAGATACACTAAGAGAATGGCAACTAATGCTAACCAGCAAGTTGATCCTCAAGGGAGTATTTTAAACACTCAGTCAAGTAGCAGTATGGGGTCTCAAAGCACACCATCACCAGTGTCTTCGACAGGAGGACAGACATCATTTCCATTAGTAGTGTCTGAACCAGGATCAACATGCACAAAATCATATACTCAACCTGTGTTAGAATACATAGGACCACAAAGTCCTAATTCACAAACACCCCCAGGAGGAAATTCAATGTACCGGCATCTCCCTCCTCCAGGTTTTCCACATCCAGGGTCAAGGAGTCAACCCTATGGTATGCCTACATCAATGATGCAAAATCTGCAGAATGCTCCACCTGTATTTTCAGAAACAGTAGTGTCTTCGCCATTACAAGGGTCAGGATCAGGAGGTCGAAACAACCAGAGTATAGGTGTTGGTTACTCTGTTCAAACGCCTAGCCTTACAAATACATCCATAAATTGTTTGAGACAGCATATGGATGAAAGTAACGTGCAAATGGTGCATACGTTGTCCTAGACAATGGGAGAAGTTTTTCAACCCTTGATTCAAAATACGACTCAAACTAACCAATAATTGGCTGTACAATTGGCACGCATGGATGATTTCATGGGAGTACCAGCGGTGGGTCAAAGAGCAACTGTTGTCGAAGATATCCCAAGACGTCATCCACGTCATAGACCTGAGGTGAACTTGGAAGATCAAGAGATGATAGATCATTTTAGAGTCGAACCACCAAGAAACCAGATGCAAATCCAGATGGAGGAAGAGCCAGTAGTGATGGTGAACAAGAACCAAAATGCTGATCAATTACTTAGACAGGTTCGACATCGAAATCAAGCAGAAGAAAATAATCTTGCAGCCATGGTTGAAAGGATAATGACCAGAAATGGTGTGAATTTTGGCTTCACCAGGCCAAATTATACTTCGCCTATAGTGGATTATATTCTCCAAGCAGAATTACCCCCTAGGACGAAGGTTCCAAAGTTCAGCAAGTTTTCAGGAGACACTACTGAATCTACTGTCGAACATGTGGCTAGGTATTTGATTGAAGCAGGCGAAATTGCAGCTGACGAAAGCCTTAGGATCAATTACTTCCCAACTTCCCTTACTAAGAATCCCTTCACATGGTTTACTACTTTGCCTCCAAATTCCATATATAATTGGACCCAAATAGAACGTTTGTTTCATGAACAGTTCTACATGAGGAAAACTAAGATTAGTTTGAAAGAATTGGCTAGCATCAAATGCCAAGTTACTGAGCCAATTAATGATTACCTGAATAGGTTTCGACTTCTTAAAGCCAGGTGCTTTACACAAGTGCCAGAACATGAGTTGGTCGAAATGGCTGCTGGGGGTCTTGATTATTCCATTAGGAAGAAATTATATACCCAATATCTTAGAGATATGGCCCAGTTGGCTGATAGGGTTCGACAACTAGAAAGGTTGAAAGAAGAAAAGGCTAAATTCAGTAGGGGTAAAAAAGTGGCCTTTGTCGAATGTATTGAAGATGTGGAGAATTCATATGATGAAACATCTTACTTCGACGGAAATGAGGTTGACGTTGCTGAGTTAAAGCAAGGTCCACCATATGCCTGCAAATTATTAGCTCATTCAAATGGAAAAAATCCTGTCGAATCTAACGACAAATTTCCTAAGAAAACATACACCTTCGACGTTACTAAGTGTGACGAAATTTTTTATTTGTTAGTTAAAGATGGGCAAATGATAGTACCTGTTGGTGCTAAGATGCCACCTTTAGAACAAAGAAAGAAAAGAGGTATTTGTAAGTACCATAATTTTTTGGGTCATAAAACTTCTCAATGTTTTCTTTTCAGGGATTTGGTGCAAAATGATATCCAAGAAGGAAGGCTGAAGTTTGGTGACAAAGGCAAAGCTCAGATGAAAATTGACTCTGACCCATTGCAAGTTGCAGAGGCTAACTACACAGAGCCTCACGAGGTCCAAATGGTCGAAGCCACAGAAGGATTTGATTAGTCAGTCAACATGGTGGAGGTTACTGAGGACTTCGCCACCAATCCTGTGGTAACTGAAGGTTTTAGTAAGGCTGCAAATGGCCTGAATGTTGATGGTACCAGTCTAATGTGGGTGACCAAAGAAACTGTTGATAAGTTTGTTGAAATGGATAATGCTGCCAAGGCTTTGGATATGGCAGTGAGTGGATTGAAGATAAATGCCACTGAAGGCATTAACATGGTCGAATTCGTTGAAGAATCTGATTCTAGCTCAAGTAGCATCAGCACCAATGAGGCTATAGGCAGAAATGCCCCCAAAGTCCAAGTTGTTGAAGAGTTGGAAGATGACATGCTATTGGTAGGAGAGATGATAGACATGGATGGTTGTTTGGTGGAAAACTGGATATGTATGGCTGCTGAATAATTCTTCAAGACATCTCCTGATGTTGAAAGAGTCAATGCTGAGGAAATGGTTGAAGCTGAAAAAGCTGCTTGGCAAGAAGCGTCCCAAAAAGCAGCAAAAGCAGCAGCAAGTGGTGGGTGTCTGGCGATGACCACTGAAAGTCTTGAAGCTCATTTCTCCAAGATGCGCTTAAAAGATAGAATTGATGTTAATATGGTCGAAATTACAGATCAAAAAGCTGAACAAGTGAGTAAGGCAGATGAACAAGAAGAGCGTAACAAGATAGCTTATCCTAAGCAAGAGGAGACAATTGTGGATTTTCTGCACCGTTGCCAGAAGAAAGGTTCTGGAGTAATGCTATGTCCTAGATGCAGCGCCGTTTTTGATGAGAAAGCTGCCCACAAGTTAGAAGGTGTCAAAAAAGCTGGTGGAAGCTGGGGGCAGAAGGTAAATAAAGGTCCCAGAGGTTTCAACCATAGACGACTTTCGACAGGGTTAAAAAACCAAGTACCGGGAGTTAGGCCATGCACATTCAAACCAGCTACAAATGTGCTAACAGATAGTTGGATCAAGCCTATCGAAGGAAGAGGACAGAAGAAGTGGGAGAAATTTGATGTGGAAAGAGGTTCTTCATTTGAGTATAGAAAAGAAAACCATACCACCAACAAGTCAACATACATTTCTCAAAATTACAAGGGTAAAAATCCCATGTCTAGATCACAATGGCGAAGAGAGCAACGCAGGCGAAAGGCTATCAGAGAGGCTCAGGTACAAAGAGAGTCAAGCACCACTGTTGATAATCAAGCTGGGACAATTGAGAAGATGCCCATAAGGCGAAAGTTGTTCACTGTTCATCCAGAGAAGAAAGTTGAAGATGATGAGAATATGACTGATAATTTCGACAGTGAGTCAGCAGCTTCTCTAGATATTCTTGTGAATGTGGTATTAGTGATGCCAAAAGAATTTGGTCAAGTTTCATAGGTCGAAGACTTGGATCAAACTGCTGAATTAGAAATGTTGGCACACAAGCCTGTGTGTTATTACATCATGAACAATTGGTGCGTCGAAGAACAAAATGCTTTCTTTGAACACCCCACAGAGGCAATGAAGGGTTATCTGAAGCCTCTCTACATTACTGGCAAAGTAGAAAATGTTCCTGTTAACAAAATCTTGGTGGATTGTGGTGCAAATGATAATTTAATGCCAAGATTTTTGCTGAGCAAGATTGGGAAGTTTGAGACTGATACCAAACCCCACAACATGGTTCTGTCGAACTATGAAGGAAAATTTGTTTCCACTCTAGGAGTGATTCAAGTGGATCTTACTGTGGGAACCATTACTAGACCAACAATGTTTATGGTCATTGAGACGAAAGCTAACTACAATCTACTCTTGGGTAGGGAGTGGATTCATGGAATAGGAGTTGTACCTTCGTCTAAGCATCAAAGAATCACCATTTGGAGACCAGATGGTATAGTTGAAAATATTGAAGCTGATCGAGGGTGCTTTAAGGTGCCTATTAACCATGTGGATAGTAGACAGTTTGATAAACATTTGGCGAACATTGATCCATGTCCTCCAGCTGACTTTGAGTTTACGCCTGATGTAGAAATGTTCTATTCATTGTATTTACACCCTGTCGAAGGTTTCAGATGGGACAGGGAAGTACCAGGAGGAAGGTTGCCATGCTTAGGCTCACCTCCAATAGAGCCCACGGGATGGGGAGATGAATTCAGTGATCATGACTGAGTTCAAAGCTTTAAAAAGAATTTCGGCCTATGTGGCTGAAACAAAACTACAAGCGCCTTTGGAAGTTGCCAATGACTATATGGCTGGCGAAGCCATTTCTGAACTTTATCAAGAAGGTCCTGGTAAGGACTTCAACCCAAAACCTCCAGATAAGATTGAAACTAGAGAGCAAAGCCAGAGGCTCGACGCCATCTATGAAGATGAGCCTTTGGGATTTGAGAAGGCTCTGTTGGCGAAAAATATCAAAATGCTAGCACAAGATCCTTTAGAAGAAGTTGACCTCAGTGAGGGGATAACCAAAAGGCCTACCTACATCAGTGCCAACCTTGATCCCCAGTTGAAGGTTGAAGTGGTTCAGTTGTTGAAAGAGTTCAAGGATTGCTTCTCCTTGGATTATGATGAGATGCCTGGTTTGAGCAGGGAGTTGGTCGAACACAGGTTACCTATGAAACCTGGGAAAAAACCAGTCAAGCAAAATCCAAGACGGTTTGCACCAGAGATATTTTCAAAGATCAAAGAGGAAGTCGAAAGACTGCTTCATTGCAAATTCATTCGCACGGCAAGGTATGTCGAATGGTTGGCTAATATAGTACCTGTTATTAAAAAGAATGGGTCTTTGAGAGTTTGTATTGATTTTAGAGATTTAAACTCTGCAACTCCTAAAGATGAATATTCAATGCCAGTAGCAGAAATGTTAATAGATTCTGTAGCAGGACATGAATATCTTAGTATGCTGGATGGATATTCTGGCTACAACCAAATATTCATTGATGAGGAAGATGTTCATAAAACTTCCTTTAGATGCCCTGGAGCCTTAGGCACCTATGAATGGGTAGTGATGCCTTTTGGTCTCAAAAATGCTGGTGCCACTTATCAAAGGGCGATGAATTCAATCTTCCATGATTTTATAGACACATTCATGCAAATTTACATTAATGATATTGTTATAAAATCTATTTCTGGGAAAATATGGTCTTAAAATGAATCCTCTCAAATGTGCTTTTTGTGTGCAGGCAGGGGATTTCCTAGGCTTTGTGGTCCACAAGAAAGGGATCGAAATAAATCAGAATAAAACCAAAGCCATAATGGAGGCGAAAGTACCATCAACTAAAAAGGAGTTGCAGTCGTTGCTGGGCAAGATCAACTTCTTAAGAAGGTTTATATCCAACCTGAGTGGCAAAACACAAGACTTTTCGCCATTGCTTCGTTTTAACAAAGATGGTTTTGAGTGGGGGCAATTACAGCAGGAAGCCTTCGACAAGATCAAGGAGTACCTAAGCCACCCTCCAATTCTTTCACCACCTTGTAGAAACAAGAGTATGAGATTGTATATAGCTGCATCAGATAAAACTCTAGGGAGCATGTTGGCTCAGGAGGATGAAAATGGAGTCGAAAGAGCCATTTATTACCTTAGTCGAGTTTTAAATGATGCAGAAACTAGGTATAGCATGATTGAAAAGTTATGTTTATGGTTGTATTTCTCTTGTACTAAATTGAAGCAATATATAAAGCCAGTTGATGTGTATGTTTCTTCTCACTTTGATGTTGTAAAACATATGTTATCTAAGCCTATTTTGCATAGTCGAATTGGCAAATGGGCATTAGAATTAACAGAATTTTCCCTAACATATCAACCTTTAAAAGCTATGAAAGGGCAAATAGTTGCAGACTTTATAGTTGACCACTCCATAAATGAAAATGATTTGAATTATGTTGAATTAAAATCCTGGAAGTTATACTTTGATGGATCAAGTCATAAAAATGGAACAGGAGTGGGAATACACATTATTTCTCCTGAAAAAATTCCAACAAAATTCAAGTACAAGGTCGAAGGACCTTGCTCTAACAATGAGGCTGAATATGAAGCATTAATTGATGGCCTTGAAATTTTGTTAGAATTGGGGGCAACTAGGTTCGAAATAATGGGAGACTCAGAATTGGTTATAAAATAAATCACAAAGGAGTATAAATGTGTTAAAGAAAATCTCATTATGTACTTTGTGATAGCCAATAGATTATTAAAGAAATTTGAGGTAGTGGCCATCCAACACATACCTAGAATAGAGAATCAAGTTGCTAATGACTTGGCTCAAATTGCCTCCGGATACAAGGTGTCGAAGGAAAACCTTCAAGAAGTAATTGAAGCAAGAAGTAAAGTGGTGGTTGTTGGATTGTGCCCATCAGACTTAGAAACAACTAAGCTTGGATGCATAGATGGCGAAAATTTTGAAATTTTTTCTATAGATAATTTGACAGATGAAGACTAGAGGAAACCTATAGTTGAATATTTACAAAATCCAACAGCTTCTACAGAGCGAAAAATCAAGTATCAAGCTTTAAGCTATGTGCTTTTGGGTAATGAATTATTTTAAAAGACCCCTGAGGGAGTCTTATTGAAATGCCTTAGTGAAGCAGAGGCATATTTGGCTCTTTCGACAGTACATAGTGGGGCATGTGGAGCACACCAAGTTGGCCAGAAGATGAAATGGTTGTTGTTTCAACAAGGCATATATTGGCCGACTATGCTGAAAGATTGCATAGAATTTGCTAAGGGTTGCCAAGAATGTCAAATTCATGCTGGCATACAGTATATCCCTGCAAGTGAATTACATTCCATAGTGAAACCATGGCCTTTTAGAGGATGGGATTTGGATATAATGGGAGAGATTCGACCAGCATCTTCAAAGAACCAAAGATATATTTTGGTGGGAATTGATTATTTCACTAAGTGGATTGAAGCAATACCACTGGCGAATATAGGTCAAGAAGATGTTATTGAATTCATTCAGAATCACATTATTTATAGATTTGGTATTCCTGAAACAATCACTACGGATCAAGGATCAGTGTTTACTGGTCGAAAGGTGCAGGAGTTTGCCAAAGAAATAGGTTTTAAGTTATTGACTTCTACACCTTATTATGCTCAGGCCAATGGGCAAGTCGAAGCTGCCAATAAGGTAGTGATTGGACTTATTAAGAAGCATGTGGGAAAGAGGCCTAGAAATTGGCACAAGACATTAGACCAAGTTCTTTGGGCATGTCGAACATCCCCTAAAGAGGCTACTAATAATACCCCATTTCGACTTACTTTTGGTCATGATGCAGTATTATCTGTTGAGATGTATTTACAATCTATAAGAGTTCAAAGACATCATGAGATTCCCTCTGAGGATTTTTGGGAAATGATGATGAATGAATTAGTGGATTTGGATGAAGAAAGGCTTAGAGCCTTGGAGTTGTTAAGAAGACAAAAGAAAAGGGTCGAAGAATCCTACAACAAAAAGGTTAAGTCTAAATCTTTTGCATGTGGGGATTTAGTTTGGAAAGTGATTTTGCCCATGGATCGAAAGGATAGAACATTAGGCAAATGGTCTCCTAAGTGGGAAGGTCCATTCCAAGTCATACAAGTTTTCTCTAATGGAGCTTATGAAGTGGAAGAGTTAGACAAAGATAAAAGAATCTTGAAAGTAAATGGCAAGTATTTGAAAAAATATAAGCCTATGCTGCAAGAGATTCATATTAAAATGTAAGCTTTATTCAATAAAAAGAAAGCCAAAATAGTCCAAGTCAGGCCAATATGGCATACAAAGCAAAGAAGAATCAATACAACAATTTTTTTTATCAAGGAAAGGTTATTCATAGTCTCTCCAATCTATGGATTTGAGGAAATCCATATAATCTGCATCTGGTTCATCATTAGAGTCCTGGGTGCTGGAGCGTCCTTTATTAGAGATCTTCATTTTAGTTTCTCTCTTCTTGGCTAGAGAGGTTGCTCCAATAGAGGCTTCAGGTTTCTTTGTTGCCTCCATCTTCTTTGTTTCCTCAACTGCCTTTGCCTTTCCAGCCATTTTCTTGGCTGATGAGTTCTCTGAATTATTCATGTTTGCTTCTATGCAAAACTTGGTCATGTGGAAGAAATTTATAGAGGTGAAGTATTGATTGGATTGGCCAGTCAAACGGTGGAAACACGTGAGTTATTCTTGGAAGTATGCCTGAGGGCTATGCTATAAATGTTACGTTAAAGCTAGAGGCTTATGCCTTGGAGTTTAAAGCTGAAAAATTTGGCTTTCCAAGAAAAAGATAGAATGCCTTAATTGCAAATTTGACTTAGATGTGAGGCAATAAATAAAATACATCATAATATAATATGGGTCGAAAGCAGTTAATAACGATTGATTAATCAATGCCAAAGGCATAAAACTGTCATTACATAAAGGCCTGAAAAGGCCAAGAAACAAATGATTGGTTAAGCAAATAAAGGTCTTGAAAGCATCAGAAGGGAAGCCTCGGCTCCAACTGGGCAAAGTTTCTACATGATGTTTGAGGCGAGCATTGCACAAGGATTCATCAAGCTTGGCTGTGGCCAGCTGTTCCTCAAGTTTTTGGGCTGCCTCAATATGATCTATGGCATGTTTCATTTCCCTAGCCATCTTAGTGGTGTCGAAGTTCTGCAAGTCACGGTTGCTTTTTTCAGCATCCTCAATTTTATCTTGTAACTTAGTGATTTGCTGCTTCCAGGCTTCAATGTTCTTCTGATTGGAGGCTATTTCATTTTGTGTTTTCTTATGTCCAGCCTCTATACTTTCGACCTTCTCATATAACTCCTTTGCACCACACCAAGCTGAACTCTCAAGACCAGATGTTTCCTCTATAGTATTCCTGATAGATGGAAGCAACTTTATCTCTACAGCTATTTGGTTCACCACAGCAGTTAACTCTATCAGAAAACCAGAAACGTCTGGATTAAGAGTGGTGAGTTCAAGCTTTCCAAGGGTATCCTTCAGATAAGCGGTTGCAGATGGGTCTGAGGCCAAAACTCTGTGAATGTCCCCCCTGAAGAATTTTTTCTTTGTGGCTTGGAGGATTGATTTGGCGAAGTCATCTGATGTTGGAGTCAAAGAGATAGAAGAAGAAGAACCATACTTCTACCCGAGTATTAATTTGGAATACTCACGTGGGTTCGACCACTTGAGTGCTATCAGTGAGTCTCCAGGAGGTGGAAGGTTAGCCAGGGTTTGCTGGACCACAGGCAAAGGAGTATGGTGGGGATTAGGATCAGTTTGTTCTTCTTCCTCCTCTTCTTCTGATTCTTCTCCTTCTTCATCCTTTTCTTCTTCGACTACCATCTCTTCGTCAGGCTCTTCAGTAGTTGGTCGAAGATTCTCCTGGTCATCAGCTGGTGTAGAATGTGGTTCATTTGTCTCCTCAGGCGCAGCTTGACCAGGATTGTCGTTGTGTGTTTGAACTTCAGGTTCATCTCTTTCTTCTTCAAACAATTGATCATTATCCATGAAGTTAGCCAGATCGAAAGGTGGTGGACTTGAGGCATCATCATCATCAGAATTGGCGCCATCAGCTTGTGCGTTTTGAGTAGTGGTTTAAACTGATGGTGTGGTGTGTTCTGCAGCATGTGGATTAGGTTGATTAATCTCACTCAAACCAGAGCCAATATCAAAAGATGGATGATAAGTTGGCTCACCTTGGCTGTTGAGGAGAGTGGTGGTGAAGCTTCCTGCAGTCGGTTGAGGAGTTGGATTGATAATTATGTTGGTGGTGAGGTTGCTTGGAGTTGGTTGGGGATCAGGATTGTTGATTATGTTTGCCTAAAGAATACAAGTGGAGAAAATGAGATTGAAAGAATTTGGGCGAAAGACGTCAGTATAATGAAAAAATGGTGCACATACCTGAGCTTGTACAACAGCAGGACTTGAGTCATCACTCCCATGGTCACCAAGAGGTGTTCTCAAGGCCACCTTGGAAGGTTCTTTTTCGACACCACTTGTTGCGGGTGCCTTTTCGAGTATTTTGGCCACCTTCGAAGGAGGTGGGCCAGTAGGTCCAGATGCCTTTATGGGTTTTCTTCTTTTCTTTGTAAGAACCTCCTCAGAAGATTCATCTGAGGCCTTTGAAGTTATAATAATAGCTGGGGTATCCTTTTTACCTTTCTTGGAAGGTGTTGGAGGTTTTTGACCAGTCTGAAGAGGCAATGCAGATATAAGAAAGAAATTCATATAGTAAAAGCGTAAGCAGGGGATGTGAAATATACCTGTGTGCTCTCTGGTTCTTTGCCACTTTGTGAGGAAGCAGCCCTAGTTGAAGCAGTTTTCCTAGGCACAGCTGAAAGACAGAAAAAATTATTACAAGTTAATGATTACGTGGTTAGTTATAAAGCCATGGATTAAGGATTCCAAACCTTTATATATTTCAGATTCGACACGAACGTCCTGAATTCCTATATGAAGGTGTCCTTTAAAATTGTCGAACATATGCTTAGTCAGAACCACTCGTTGGGCCTTTGGCTGAGACTGCTGTCGAAGAAGTTTTAAATGCTCCCCACAGACAAACCAATCTGGAAATGGAGGGGCAAGCGCCACTCCAAAATCAGCATTAGGCAGTCGAGGGAGCTTTGGAGGAAAAAGTTTAAAAGCTACCTCATAACGTTTCTCACGAGGGACGTTTGGAGGAATTTTTAGTTGATCCAGCTTTTCTAAAAAATTTCTCTTTAGAGTGACAGCAGCCTCATGAATGGTTCGACTAAGATCATCTGGTCGATAGATAGTTTCAAAGTATTGCTGAAAAGCCTGTATTTCTTGGATGTGAGTAAACTTACTCTTTTTCGTCTTGTCCTGCACATTGAGAAAAGCTTGGTCAAGTAACGAAGAAAATGTAGCCACATCAAGAAAGTGCTCACTATAGTGCTTCGACCACCATTGGTGGAATGATGAAGTGCATAGAAAAGAAGGCTCAAAAAACACAGGAGAGAGGACTCTTCTTTTCTCAGTCCGGCTGTCGAGTGTAAGGGAGACATTTTCCTCGTCGAAGCAGGCAGTGTGAAGAATTACTTGGCCCTTTCTCTCATACAAGCATTGAGGAAAGCTCTGGGCCAGCCCAAACTGTCGAGAGACAAGGTCTGGTTGATAGGAAATCAGTTCTGATAAACCTCTCCCTAAGTTCAGCCTGTGGATAAAGAATCTGGGAATCTAAAAAGCTTCCCAGATAGCAACAGATTCTTGATCAAGAGTTTGATGAGGATTTGGAAATGGCCTTTTAAACCACACAGGGCCGTATCTTCGTTGAGCAAAAAGTGCCATGCTAGGAGTGAAATCATAGCGCTTGGTAAACATCATAATATAACTGGTAAAGGCCCTTTGAAGGGTTTCACCATCATCATTGGGAGTAAGTTTGGCCACACGCGCCCCTTCGACACTCATTTCCCTGATTTCAGCAGAGGCTTCATCAACTAGGCCTTTTCTGGGGAGGCTAGCCTCAAATGTAGCATTGAGCCACAATTGAAGTAGCCAAAGAGGCCCACTCAAGTGCATAGGACCTTGGGCCTCCATATTTTTAAGTCGAGAAGCCCCTTCGCTGATAGATTCATAAAGGCTCGCCAGGATGAGTTCACTCAAGCAGGTTCCTCTGTTGTTGTGAAGTTGATTCGCCAGGGGCAGGTACTTCTTAGCTACCTGCAAAGACTTTGTACAAAAAACATATCTCGACAGCCAGACTGTGAGAAAAGCAATATGTTCCTCATCAGACACTTTGTCATCTTCTTGTTTGAAGTGGTGTTTGATGAAGAAAGTGTATGTAAGTTTAGAGCCTGAAATATTGATGGTGTCTTCAGCATCAACATCAGGGTTATAAGTAAGGCCATCTGGGCGAAGCCCTGTGATGGCAGCTACATCGAACAAGGTTGGGGTAACCATTCCACATGGCAGATGGAAAGTATAATGGGTGCTGTCCCAAAAGTACAAGGATGCTGCCAACATGTTCAGACAGTATGGTATGCTGGTCTTCGACAGCATAAGAAGGTCATAAATCCCTATATTCTTCCAATGTTCAGCTTTGACCTTCTCCATCTTCGCCATGCATTGGTCAAATTCCTTCAAGGGATTGACAGCTCTCACCAGCCTGGTGCCATCAGTGAGATAGCCAATGTTGATTTTGGGTAAGGGGATTTCTTCAGGAGAAGTTTCAGCAGCAGTGTTGATTTTGGGAAAACTCTTTTGCCCTAACGGTCTGGTTTTCCGGTAAGAGGGGAGAAACTCACTTAGTCTCTCATTAGAAATGTCCACATCAGCTAGAGGACTAGATAGCGCATAAGGTTTGTCAAAAACAACTATAGGAAGCATTACCTGAGACTTGTATATGGCTCTTGTTTCTTCAGTGGTGGGTTCCGGCATGCAACGACGGTTATCCACTAGTTCGGGGCCTGGGATATTAGCGAATGGAGGAATGGTTTGTTTAAATGGAGTAGCCTTGCCTCTCTGAGTTTTCTTTGGCTGGGGATTGGTTTGGGAAGACGCCATTGGTGAAGAAGACGAAAAGATGGTGTTTTTCTGGGTTTTGCGTAAGAGAAACTGAAGAGAAGAAGATGTTCGCTTGAGAATGTGAGAGTGTGGAAAGTTCACAAAGTGGTGGAAGTGGGTATTTATAGACGTTTGAAAATCCCAAGAGCCTTGGATATACCGTTGAAGTTGAGGAGTTAGTGGGACGCGTGTTCTTTTCCTGGAGACGTGATGAATGGTAGCAGTTATGTTCAGACTGCAAACATCTATTTTCGAGGAAAGTGTTATGATGAATACGGCTGAAGAGACGTTTAAGGATTTGTCATGATGGTATGACGTCATAAGTGTGGGTTAAAGAAACTGAACAATTTAGCCACTAAGTAATTAGTGGGATATTCAGTCGAGGCCATGCAAACAAGCGTCGAAATGGTTATTATATTAAGAAATGACCTTCCTACCAATTCTGGCGAAAGGACATTCCTTGGGGGCAATTTGTTAACCCTCATTTTTTACGCTAGAAAGAATCAAAGCTATTTTAAGTTAAAAAATTATTTTTAACATAAAGAAAGCTTCGACCCAGCTTTGGTGAAGCCTGAGTCGAATAGGGGTTTTGGAAGCCTCAAAAATGGCTAAGTGTTGGGAAAGGTTTCGACCATGGGAATATGGAGACGCGCGCTGCAGTTGTTATACTAAGGCTGGAGGGAATTTCCAATGTTTGATATTCAAATAGCAGCAGTTGTGAACGTGGGAACAGTTGAGGCCAAGGAGAAGGCGCCAAAGGGACACGTTTGAAGCCATAACCACCACTTAGTAGTTATTTTTTAGCACTATAAATAGGAGTTAGTTCTATGTAATAGGGGTTCATATTTTTGTACAAGTTACTCAAAGAAACTCAAAGTACCCGCGTGTAGAGAAACGAGTTCGTGAGAATGTACGTAATGTAACACCACTTTCTTTCATCAATGCAATTTATCTTCATCATGTTTAAGCTTCAAGCATTTACTTCCCATGTCTTTACGTTTTCCTGAATTTTACTTTTCATGTCAAATTTACTTAAAGTCTTGTTTTAAACTTTCACTTAAAATTTTCTGCACTTATTTTTGACAGCACCTTTACATTTCAGTCTTTATTTTTCAAGAACGTGGAGTTCATTGCATTTTATTTTCAAAAGCTTTTACATTACTGCAGTTACATTCAAAGCCATTTATTTTCTTGCCCTTTACTTTCGACAGTCATTTACTCTTTCTGCATCTTTTACATTCAAGAACTTGGAGTTCAAGCACTTTTATATTTCTTGTTGTTTACTTTCGACGGTTATTTATCTTCCTGCACTTTTATTCAAAGTCATTTACCTTTTTCGTCTTTTACATTCGACGCCTTTAAAATTCTGCATCATTTATTTACAGCCCTTTACATTTCCAAGCCTTTACCTTATTTGCAAGTAGTCGAACATGGAGTTCACCTAGTTTTCTTTTACTGTCGAACGTGGAGTTCAATTTACATTTCTTGCATTTATCATTGTCAGTTACATTTTCCCTTAAATTTAGCACATGTCCTAGGATTTGTGTGGTCGATCCTGCAAGTTAGTCAGTTTTATTTAAGATTGATAGACCAGAGGTTGTTTACCAAAATCCACAGTAAACAAGGATATAAGGCATGAAACCTAATCACCATCTCTAATTGATGAATACCAACCAACTCGTACAAAATATAAGGAACCCTGAGCCACCTGATACTCTTGAGAAAGCTTGAAGAAGATACACTTGATGAGAATTCACCCAGAATGAAGATGAGAGTCTCACAACAAGAGATAACCCTGAGCCTGCACATGATACCTTGATCCTACGCCTTAGGAACCCAATGCAAATTAATGAATGAGTTACGACCTAAATGAGATGCAAATGAAAAATAAACATAAGCCAGAAAAAAGGTAGGGCAAATTTTGGGGTGCTACACTCACCTACGGGTTATTTCTGTTTCCCCACATTAATAGCTTCGTCGCTATCAACGCCATTAAGGTTTTTCTCATTGGAAACCCTGTGCCGACCTTGCTCGCAGATGCGTATCATTCTGTACACTTAGGGAATTTGTACAGCGGAGGGATGGTCACGTGCTGTGTACCCCTATTATATAAATGGTTTATCTCTCATTTGCCTAAGTCTGCTGCTTTTTGGGATCATAAGAGTGCCTTACGTTGGTCGCAGAAAATCATGTCTCTTACCAACTCTGACATAGATTGGTGCAATAGGATTTATGACGGGATCAGGATCATTGACCGTTGTGGAAACTTCCCCAATGTACCCCTCATAGGAACTAAGGGAGGAATCAATTACCATCTAGTATTGGTTCGTCGTCAATTTGGATACCCGATGAGGCATGTCCCGTGTAATGCTCATCTTGAGGGTCCTTTCTTCAAAGAAGGAGAAAATGACAGGGCACTAAAGATGGAAATAGTGCATGCTTGGAAACATGTTCATAAGAAAGGACGAGAGTCTCTAGGAAAACCGGACTGTGTCTCGGTGGAGCCTTATCTCCACTGGGTACAAACTAGCTCTCAAGCTAAGGATGCCTTATCCTCGTCACGGAGTTCTTCCGCCGAGAGAATCTGTCATGTACTTCATGACTGAAACGGAAAAACTTCAAGTTACTCTCAACAAAGTTCAACAGGAGAGGAGGTCTTGGAAGAACAAATACTGCACCCTCAATGTAGAGTGTACCAAAATACAGCAACTGCTGAAAGATAAGGATGCTCTGATTGAGATTTTGGAGCAACATGTTGTGGATAATCAGGATGACCAAAGGAATTTGCTCGTTCCTTTCACTTGGCAAAGGAATGACAACCCGACAACGGCCCAAGAGCCCCGGTCCAAGAAAAGGAAAGTACCAGAATCAGCACCCGGTTTCTCCCCAGAGAGGACTCGGGACCCCTTAGCTTAGGTTTCTGTTTTCGCACCTTGTAATCTACTGTATTTCTATTTTCACAATCCTTTGAATTCAATAAAAGGGGGTTTCCCCACTGTTTGATATTTACAATCTAATTGTCGAAGTTTATTTTGATTAAACCAAAAAAAACAATTAATATAATCATTGCATTCATCATTCTCATGTCACGTATTCTTCTTACCTACGAATCTCACATTTGTGTCTCGGTTCTAGAGTTAAACTGTCTCATTCGTACAATACTCGGGCCAATCGTCAAAAAAAGATGGATGATCTCGAGGAAGAGAACAGAGAGTTGAGAGAAGCGAACGACGCTCTGAGAGAAGATATGAGAAAGCTTCATAACGACATGCAAGCCATGGCAGAAGCTCGGCTACAAAGGATTGTGATCTCGGAGATCACCTCAACGCCCATAGTGGAAAAGTCCGATCCTAGGTACAAAATGCCGAAAGATCATCCCTGGGGCATGCCACTTAACTATATCCCGGAAGGATATATCCCGTTGATCAATGAGGATCAGGGGACCGCGGCAGGAACCGCTGGGCCTGAAGGTTACAAACTTTGGGAAAGCGAAGATGCCAGGGGCATGATAGTAACTCCTGAAGGTTACAAACTTCGGGAGGCACCGAGAGTCTCGGCCATAATGACTGTACCACCGCCCGTGGTACACACTGTCCCGGAAGGACAGATTCCACAGATACCTTCTGGTGGAAACGACAACATGTTCAAAAGAATAAATGAGTTCCAGGAACAGTTCCTGGGAATGCAGAAAGAACTGCAGGCCCTTCGCGGTCAGGATTTATTTGGAAAGGACGTCGCGGACCTCTGGTTGGTCCCCAATGTGAAAGTCCCACACAAATTCCAGGTGCCCGACTTTGAAAAGTACAAGGGTAAATCGTGCCCTCAGAGTCACTTGGTGATGTACGCTCGGCGAATGTCAGCTCAGACAAAGAATCAGGATTTACTGATTCACTACTTTCAGGATAGTTTAACCGGTGTCGCACTAAAATGGTACATGGGTTTAAACCGTGCTACGATTAGCACTTTCAGAGATCTTGGCACTGCCTTCGTCCAGCAATATAAATACAATCTGGACATGGCACCCGACAGAGATTAACTCATATCAATGTCATAAAAGGACAAGGAAACCTTTAAGGAATATGCTTAGAGATGGCATGAAATTACCGCTCAAATTTTTCCACCACTTGAGGAAAAAGAGATGACAAAGATTTTCTTAAAGACCTTGATCTCATTTTATTACGATAGAATGGTTGCCAGTGCACCCAGTGACTTCACCGAAATGGTCGGTATGGGAGTTCGTCTTGAGGAAGTCGTCCGAGAAGGATGTCTAGTCAAAGACACTGGATCATCAAGTAGTATAAAGTGATACGGTAGTGCTCTCCCTAAGAAAAAAGAGCAGGATATTGGGAATATCTCTCTCGGAAAAGCAAAGGCGACGTTATCAACCAGTAGCGGCTGTGACTCCTGCTATCAATCCAGCGCCTATTTCTACGTATCAACCTCAGGTTGCGCAGAGCCAACCTAATCAGCAAAGGACTCAGCAGGCTCGTCCTCCATACAATAACAATCATGCAACGCGGACACCAGGATTTGATCCTATACCCGTATTGCACGCAGAACTATTTCTGTTACTACTGGCTAAGGGGCATGTCCAAACTAAGTCCCCTCTTACAGTACCAGAAAATTTGCCTTTTTTGTTTAAGGTGGATCAGACTTACCCTTACCATCAAGGAGGACCAAGGCATAACATAGAGAACTGTCTCAATTTCAAATCCGACGTGCAAAAGCTTGTTAGGAGCGGGGTATTATCTTTCAAGGATACAAATCCTAATGTTCTCACAAACCCGCTGCCTCAACACGAGAAAGCTACAGTCAATTTGATAGAGGAAGAGACTAACAACGTCTATCAAATTCATGATGTACTCTTGTTAAGGACCAATCTGGTCAATATGCATTGTAGACAGAGTGGATATGGCCATGTGCCACCTCATAACTATCACCAGTGTGATATCTGCTCTAAAAGCAATCGAGGATGTTCTGTGGTGCAATCAGCTCTTCAGGAACAGATGGATCTCGGATGGATCCAAGAGCACCGAGTTCGTGGAGTTAACATGGTTTACACGAATTCTAACATCATTCAGAACCACGACGTCCGTGCAATGAATGTCAACTTGGTGGCGATGCATTCCAGGCAAAGCCAGTATCATAATCTGCCGCGGCACGATTACAGTTCCTGTCTGACTTGCTCGGTAAACAAACAGGGATTCTCTTTTGTACAAAAGGCCCTCTAGCGTCAGACGGATCTTGGATGGATCCAGGACTACCATGATAGGAATCCCTATCAGATCAACATGATTCAAATCTTCGATATTCGCTTGATGAGTATCAGCCTGGTGGAGTTACATGCTAAACAGGTCCGACTCGGGTTCCTGGTATCACATGATTATCAGAGCTGTAGGGCGGGTTGCGAAAATGATCAAGGTTGTGCCTTTGTCCAGGAAACCCTTCAGCACTTGTTGAACCACTGGTGGCTTCCAATCTATATGGATGAAGACACCCAGCAAATTAGTATTACCAACGGGAACCCTACTCGGCATCAAAGTCGGGACGTTCGATCTGTGGAAATTGACCTAGTGAGGTTACATTGTATTCAAAGCGGGCGTGGCCAAGTGCCACCACACAACTATGAACGTTGTAGAGTCTGTTCAGAAAGTAACCAAGGATGTTACCTTGTGCGAGCAGCTCTTCAGGGTCAGGTGGATCGTAGAGAGATTCGCCCATATCCGGGTTCGGGACCAATCAATTGGGCGTCGAACTACCTCGCTGATCAAATTAAGGTCGTTGTCGTAATATCTGATCATCAGAGGGCTAGGGATGTTTGTACCATCATCCCTCTACTTGACGAATCGAGAATTCCCAACCAATAACATATCGAAATTGCTTACGATGGTCGGAAAAATCAGAAGGCTCCCATAGTCATCTATCTACCGGGACCATTACCGTATGAATCAACTAAGGTTATCCCTTACAAATAAGGTACAACAACAGTCGAGAATGGAAAGGAAATTACATTACCCTCCGTCGTGAATATTACAGACATCAGTCGAGTAACACGGAGTGGTCAAATCTTCAACCGAGGAGTTGGAGAACTTAACAAAGAAAAGGAACCTCAGACAGAAGTTCCTAATCCACCAGTCGGTCAATCCAGTAATCCCGACCTTTCGAAAAACGATGATGAGATACTGAAGCTCATCCAAAGGAGTGAATACAACATTCTTGATCAAATGTTACAAACTCCTTCAAAGATCTCTGTGCTGTCACTTTTACTCAGTTCAGAAGCGCACAGGGAGGCTCTACAGAAAGTCTTGGAGCAAGCCTTTTTGGAACAGGAAGTAACAATCAGACAGTTCAATAGCATTGTCTCTAACATCACTTCCTGCAATAACTTGGGATTTAGTGATGAGGAATTACCTGAAGAGGTTCGCCGTCATAACATGGAGCTCAATATCACGGTCAGTTGCTAGGGCGATGCTTTAGCCAGCGTACTGGTAGACATAGGGTCAGCCCTGAATGTTATGCCGAAGTCCACTTTGATGCAACTATCCTTCAAAGGACCCCCGATGAGAACCAGTGAGGTCGTCGTCAAAGCATTTGACGGGTCCAGAAAAATGGTTATCGGCGAAGTCGACCTTCCCATAACTATTGGTCCTCACACTTTCCAAGTCGCTTTCTAGGTCATGGACATCCGGGCAATGTACAGTTGTTTATTAGGAAGACCTTGGATACATCAGGCTGGGGCGGTCACCTCAACCCTCCACCAAAAGTTAAAGTTCGTCCAGAACAACCAGCTCGTCACGGTCTGTGGAGAACAAGCCTTGCTCATGAGTAACTTATCATCATCTACTGGTGTAGAACCCGAGGAGGTTATTGGAACTCAGTTCCAAGCACTGTCGGTGAACAAGGACAATCAATTCGAAGAGGAAACTTCCATTTCCTTATACAAAGATGCTATGAAAGCGGTCGAGAGTACCAATACAACAGGATGGGGACAGCTAGTCATTCCTACTGACAATAAAACAAAGAAGGGTCTTGGTTTTTCTGCAACCTGTACCCAGACAGCTACTACCAGCAATGAAAGTCTTCATCCCATTCAAGACTTCTTCCACAGTGGAGGTTTCCTTCACCCAGTTCCTCAAGAAGTGCATACCATCAATAAAGATGATTCCTCTAATATGGAGGAAGAATGGGAGTCCTATCTTAACAAGGACGGTTATACGTCTCAGGAAGAGGTGCATACACCTTTTTGCTTTCCTACACAGAGTCCGAGATTTATACCCAAGTCAGATGTCGAAATGATATACGGAGATTGTGATCCGGAAGGATGTCGTGCTCCACCAAACTTATTAGAGGAGGACACTTTGATGAAGGACAACTTTAACCACAACTATTATGGCCCGATGGATGGCTGCCAATGTGGCAGCCATATCCAAGAGACTTGGGGCAAGGAAATCAGCCGAACAATGAAAATCAGCTGAGCATCATTGAAAAGAATACCTGCGTCCCCACCGTGTCATGGGATCAACAATCAGGTCATTTAGAAAACGTCCAGTACGACGATGAATTTGCAACATTTGCAGGACTTGAATTCATCAACAATGTTTTTCCTGAGGTCAACGTCATCGAGAGGGATGACTCCTCCAGTTCCAAAGAAGTGTGGGACACCTTGGGACAACCAAGTGGGAAATACGACTATATGGTCAAGTACACTGCTCCCGAAAGCTCTCGTATCAGGCTCGAAGACATCCAGCCAGCTAGATGGGGAGATCTACTTGAGAGCACAAATGCTATGCAAAATGCAACAGAGGAATCCTCCTACGAAAATTCTGCCTGGGAGACAGATTCCAATGATCCTACTCCACCAGAAATCAGCGTTATTTCTAAAGACAAATCAAGGAAGGTACCAGACTTTGTGATTCACCGAGGAGATCGCCGCCAATGGGTTGCTGTCGATGTTCTGAAGATTGTTCATAAGTCAAAGTAATTGTCGTCTTTAACCTTTCACCCTGCCCAGGTGAAATTGATGTTTTGATAGGGCTCACTTTCTGTAAATTTCCCTCTTCGCTTCGCCCAAAGTGGCAGAGTTTTGTTTTTTAGGGCTGTAGTTTCAAGAATCGACTTGTTCATTAATAAAATAATGTCATTCTGTAATTTCCGCATTTATTGATGTTTTCTCTTTTTGCTTTTCTTAGAAAATGGTAATCCTAAAAAACAAATCAATAATAAAAAAACAAGCAGTTTTCCAAAGAAATACACTGCACACACACTTGTATTCTCTATATCTTTTCTGAACACAAATCATCACGTCATGCAAATTGCTCGTTTTAAACCCCGTTGAAACATACGATCCGATGCCTTCTCCCAACTTTGAGTTCCCGGTATTTGGGGCTGAAGAAGAAAATGACGAGAAATTCCAGAAGAGATCTCCCGATTACTCAGACAGGAGGAAAGGTCCAACTGCCGAAGAAAGTTTGACAAAGCTTCTCAGAGAATTTCCCGATGTGTTTGCTTGGTCCTATCAGGATATGCCAGGGTTGGATACCAGCATCGTGGAACATCATTTACCGTTGAGATCGGAATGTCCGCCAGTAAAACAGAGGTTGAGACGGACTCACCCGGACATGGCCATCAAAATCAAAGAGGAGGTACAGAAACAGATTGACGCGGGTTTCCTCGCCACATCAGAATATCCTCAATGGTTAGCCAACATCGTACCTGTTCCAAAAAGGACGGAAAGGTCAGAATGTGTGTAGACTACAGGGATCTAAACAAGGCTAGTCCAAAGGACGGCTTTCCTTTACCACACATTGACATGCTGGTTGACAGTACAGCAAAGTTCAAAATTTTCTCCTTCATGGATGGATTCTTGGGCTATAACCAGATCAAAATGGCGCCGAAAGACATGGAGAAAACTTCCTTCATCACCCCATGGGGTACCTTTTGCTACAAGGTAATGCCTTTCGGTTTGAAGAACGCTGGGGCAACCTATCAAAGGGCCATGACTACTCTTTTTCATGACATGATACACAAAGAAATTGAGGTATATGTCAATGATATGATTGCAAAATCTAAGACAGAAGAGGAGCATAGGACCTATCTGTCAAAGCTATTTGAACGGTTGAGAAAGTAAAAGCTCCGCTTGAATCCCAACAAGTGCACCTTCGGTGTCCGTTCGGGAAAACTTTTAAGGTTCATCATCAGCCAGAAAGGAGTTGAGGTTGATTCTGACAAGGTCAAGGCCATTCGAGAAATGCCTTCTCCGAAAACTGAAAAACAAGTCAGAGGATTCCTGGGACGTTTGAACTACATTTCCAGATTTATATTCCTCATGACCACGACATGTGCGCCGATTTTTAAACTACTAAAAAAGAATCAGGACTGTGTTTGGACAGAAGATTGCCAAACCGCCTTCGACAGTATTAAGGAATACCTGTTGAACCATCTGATTCTATCACCTCCAGTGGAAGGAAGACCACTGATTATCTACCTCACCGTCCTAGAGGACTCAATGGGATGTGTACTTGGCCAACAAGACGAAACCAAAAGAAAGGAGTCTGCCATCTACTATTTGAGCAAGAAATTCACCGACTGCGAGACTCGGTACACTATGCTCGAGAAAAATTGCTACGCTTTGGCTTGGACAGCCAAACGTCTTCGCCAGTACATGATTCGTCACACTACTTGGTTGGTCTCCGAGATGGATCCAATCAAGTATGTCTTTGAAAAGCCTGCTCTCACGTGAAGGATTGCCCGTTGGCAGATGTTGCTATCAGAATATGACATAGAGTACCATGCTCAAAAAGCCGTTAAGGGGAGTATTTTAGCTGATCACTTGGCTCATCAACCGATTGACGATCGGGAGTCAATCGGGGTTGACTTCCTAGACGAAGATGTCATGTATCTAAAAATGAAAGACTGCGATGAACCGCTACCCAGTGAAGGGCCAGAACCAGGTTCCCAATGGGGGCTTATCTTTGACGGAGCTGTCAATCATTATGGAAATGGAATTGGGGCAATCATCATAACACCTCAGGGTACCCACATTCCTTTCACTGCCCGACTTACGTTCAAGTGTATGAACAACGAGGCTGAATACGAAGCTTGTATTATGGGTCTCGAGGAAGCGATTGATTTGAGGATCAAAAACTTGGACGTATATGGCGACTCAACCCTATTGGGACACATACCAATCAGGATTGATTCCTTACAAAGACTACGCGAGAAGGTTGCTACCCTTCTTCAACAGAATTGAGTTTCATCACATTCCTCGTGAAGAGAATCACATGGCTGATGCATTAGCCACTATCTCTTCCATGATTAGTGTAGGTCAATGTAATGACATACCTAAGATCGACATAATGCGCCTTGAACGGCCCGCTTACATCTTCACGATTGAAGCAGTCATAGACGATAAACCTTGGTATCACAATATCAAATGCTTCCTTTAGAAACACGGGTACCCACCTGGGGAACTAAAGAAGGATAGGAAAACCCTCAGGAGGCTGGCATGCAGTTTCTTCCTGAGCGGTGATACTCTCTATAAGAGAAATTTTGACATCGTCTTACTCCGATGCATAGACAAACCAGAAGTAGACATGCTGATGAAAGAAATTCACGAAGGATCCTTTGGCACTCATGCCAACGGACATACAATGGCGAGAAAAATTCTAAGAGCAAGGTACTATTGGTTGACAATGGAATCCGACTGCTACAAGTACATGACGAAGTGTCACAAGTGTCAGATATACTCCGACAAAATTCATGTACCGCCAACGCATCTCAAAGTTCTTTCTTCCCCATGGCCTTTTTCCATATGGGGAATCGACATGATCGGTGTGATTGAACCTAAGGCTTCGAATGGACATCGGTTCATCCTGGTAGCCATTGATTACTTCACCAAGTGGGTCGAAGCAGCATCATACACTAATGTAACCTGACAAGTGGTGGTCCGATTTATCAAAAACAATATCATCTGCCGTTATGGTGTTCCGAGCCAGATCATTGCTGATAATGGATCTAACTTGAACAATAAGATGATGAAAGAGTTGTGCGCTGAGTTCAAGACAGAACACCATAACTCATCTCCCTACCGACCAAAGATGAACGGAGCGGTAGAAGCGACTAATAAGAACATCAAGAGGATTGTTCAGAAAATGGCTGTAACCTACAAAGATTGGCACGAGATGCTACCCTTTTCTCTTCACGGTTATCGCACATCTGTCCGCACTTCAACAGGGGCAACCCCTTTCTATCTAGTATATGGCATGGAAGCAGTGCTCCCCATAAAAGTAGAGATCCCATCAATCAGGGTATTGATGGAAGCTAAGCTTACAGAAGCTGAATGGTGTCAAAATCGACACGATGAACTGAATCTGATCGAAGAGAAGCGAATCACGGCTCTATGCCACGGTCAATTGTATCAACAAAGAATGAAGATGGAGTTTGACAAAAAGGTTCGACCTCGCATCTTCAGGAAAGGAGACCTTGTGCTCAAAAAGATACAATCTTTTCTCACTGGTTCTCGGGGCAAATGGACTCCGAATTATGACGGCCCCTATGTCGTCAAGAAAGCTTTCTCAGGCGGTGTCATGAGACTTGCAACCATGGACGGAGAGGAATTTGCCTACCCCAAAAATGTTGATGTAGTCAAGAAATACTTCGCCTAAACTAAAAAAAAACATCTCGGTGGATTGAAAACCCGAAAGGGCGGTCCAGGAAAAAATTAGAGACAAAGTCAAAAAATCATCCTGGTGGATTGGAAATCTCAAAGTCCAATCCAGGAAAAAGTTAGGGATAATGGCAAGTAACTATGTCCAACAGAGGCAAGTCCCTCGGCAGCAGTTACATCATCCGTCAGGAAAACTCCAGTCATGATCATCTTCGATAGAAGCTTAGGATATCCCAAATTCAAAGTTGGTAGAAGGATAGTGGTCGTTATGTTTCAACATAGCCTTTTTCCCTGTAAATTACCATTTGCTAAACTTTGTAAATACTCTATGGAATCATGCGTTTGGCTGATCTCGATCCTATTAATAAAAGTTGAGCCCTTGTGCTTTTATTTGCAATTCATATTTGTTTTAGCTTTATAGAATGATGTTTTAACATGATCAACGATTCTTGAAACGAAACAAAAATGAATTTACTTATTAAAATTGTTTTGCTTTTAAAAATAAAGATGGCAATTTTTTTTGACGGTTGAATATCGAAAGAACATAGATCGCTTCTCCAAAGGTGTTCGAGCCTCAAAGTGCAGAATCAAAGTACTCCTTCTAAAATAGTATGCCTGAATGAAGGATCAGCTATATCAGATGCGAATGCTCCATCTGACCTCTTCGGTCGAGTTCTCATCTCCTAAGCCCAACCAGCATCGCTCCCAACAGGGACCATTTCTCTTATGCAAGGCAGAATTTCTATCTTGAACCAGCGATATTTCTACATGCGCCACTGTGGCCGAGTATCCAGTCGTGTTCATCCGTTAGTTTGTATATCACGTCAGTTTTGTCAGCATATACATACATACATCATGCATTATTGATTTGCATTCACATTCATATTACATCACTATCACTTCAGTCGATCTTATCCCCTAGTGATGACAGTCTTCTCAATCGAGTTGTCAAGTTCTTTCCTCGTCAGGAAAGGTTGCGTCTGAACAATCTCTCTCCTCCAGTTTATTTCTAGATCAGAATTGGCCCTTGACCACTTTGATAACTTGAACCTCTGAAAGACTAGAAAACCTTCAACCGATGTCACTCTTCGCCATTGAAGATGATATTTTCGCTTTCCCGGATTAAGGAAAATCCTTAGAGGAAGCCTCTTAAGCAGAGATTCAGAAATACAGCAGTTTTTCTCCGGAAAAAAAAAACTGCTGATGAAAAGGTCATCAGCACCTCAAAATTGGATCACATCATATGGAGTTTCTCCGGGAAGATCCCAAGAAAAGTATGATGTAATATCCCCAAGCGTAAAAGTAGTCTCTCAAGAGACCCGTTTTCCCCATTAGAGTCGGCAAATGGCGTCTCCAAACAAAGAAGTTTGTACACCTCTACAACTCAGGCGAATGGGTTCCCCAGCGAGTCTGACATCAAAATTTTGCTATCAAATGGCATCTCCCCAGGAAAATTCGGTGAGAAGTTTAAGGAAAACTGCTACGAATAGCGTCCCTTGTCAAGAAAGTTTATTGATAAAAGAAACTGAGACCAGTTCCCTGGTAGGAAACCAGGATCGAGGGGAAGTTTACTTCAGAAACTATGACCAGTTCCTTGGTAGGAAACCAGGATCGAGGGGAAGTTTATATCAGAAACTAAGACCAGTTCCTTGGTAGGAAACCAGGATCGAGGGGAAGTTTATTTCAGAAACCTAGACTAGTTCCTTGGTAGGAAACCAGGATCGAGGGGAAGTTTTACCTTTTCTAAGCATCTTCGCTTAGCAAAAGAAGATGAATGTGTAAGCTGCCATTCATAACCACCATCAAAATTTCGGGTATTCCGATATTTAATCCTCTTGCACCCCGAATGCCCGAATACCTTCGCCATTCACACCTTCGGGTCCAAGAAGATTAAATAGAGGCATCTGTCATACCCCAAATTTTGACCACTAAGATTTCCCATTATTGTGCAAATCATCATCATAATATGGATGGACCATCATGCCTCATTAGTTTCCTCAAAGATGGGTGAGCATCCACTACAATCAAATTTAGGGTTTCAAGCCCTCTCAGAGTTCTTAGACAAAGGATCAATCAAGGAATGACATGATTTTCAACTTTTCTAACCTCTCAAACATCCACAATGGATCAAGAGGACTCCCACTTTAAGGATTAAGCACAAGGCTGCTCCCTTCCAGGTGGATTAAGCCTCAAGATCGCCAGTGTCACCAAATTAGGGTTTTCGTCGACCAGGGCCTCCAGATGGAAATTTTCCTCTGGGAATGAGCCAATGCTTCACAGCATAACCTAATATACCCCATGGAACCTCATGGACCCAAGAATCAAGTCAATTTGACCTCAGGGGATGCACACATCAAAAATCAGGAACTAGGGTTTCTTGACCTAATTCACCCCTAAGTTGACTTTTGGGACAAATCATGAGCCAAGACCTCAAGACATGATTTAAGGGTCCCTAATAAACCACATTGATCCATTTGCAACAATGGATTAATCCAAGAAGCTTGAGCAGCAAGTCTCAATTTCATCAGTACCACAATTAGGGTTTCGCGAGAAAAGTCAACTGTAGCTTTGACTTTTGACCAGGACATGCTCCCAAACCCTAGGACATGATTCAATACACCCTATAACACCTATGAAATCAATCCATCAAGTTTGAATTAGGTCAAGGACTTGATTTCATAGAGGATCGCACAGTTTGGAATTCATCTGACAAAAAGTCAACTATGCACAAAAGTCAACTTTGACTTTTTTAGATTTTTCACAAAAATGGTTTTTTTAACCCTAAAATGATGTTAATGTGTGATTGGAATCATCATTCATCAAGAAAAGTGGGATAACTTGTAAAAGGGGTAACCATAAAAAACTTAGAAAATTTTCTAAGTTATGAAATAAAGTGGCAAGGGTACCAACTTTGGAGGATCATAACTCCTAAACCACAAGGCCATTTTTCCCCATCCAAAGCTAGATTTGTAGCTCTCATTACCCTCTACAAAAGCTTAGAACTGGCCTCCTTCAAAATTCATCATGGATCTTGAGTTATGGAATGATCAAAATCACAAAAAAGTGAAAATGTCACTTTTTTCCAACACTTAGTGAAATTTTCACTAAGTCAGAATCTGCCTTCAATTTTTTCCAAATGTAGGGGGTTTTTCACTTGGATCCAAAAGGTATCAAAACCAAATATGATCAAACAGTTGTTGTATCATATGAGGGCTTTCCAAAATGGCCAAAAACATCACCAAATTCCACTTGGGCCATGAGATATGACAATGGAAATATGCCTTGCTGAAAACTGCCAAGGCTAGGCAGAATTTTGCATTTTTGCTCAATTTGGCAAAATCAGATAATTCCAAGCCTTGTCATCACTTTGGACACATCAGAGGATCAAATTTAAAGGGGACAAACACTGAGCCAAGCCTCCAAAGTCCTTGGAACAAGAAGTAGCATGCCAAACCTAGAATTGCCTAAAAGAGGGACAAGACTCCAATTTTGGATTGGAGCATTCAATACATACACCAAGGTGGCATGGACTGACACATTTGCAACTGAATTCAGTCAAGACTTATCCAAGACCAAGGGAACCACAGCCCTGTGCCCTAACCTCTAGTCAATGGCTAGAGGAGACTTGGATTCCACAAAGTGCAACCATTGGCCAAACCTCTGCTACAGTTGCCATTCACTATTGATCCCAAAACAAACTTGCTCTACTATAAATAGAGCTCATTTTTGCTCAGTTTGAGTACACCAAAGCCATCAAACAGGTGCTTTCCTTAAAATCCCTCTCTTTAGGCCAAAATGCCTTCTTTAGCAAGGTAACTCTGAGTTTTTGAGTTAGAGAGTATTTCCATCATAAATCATGATCCTAACACCTCATAAACATCATATGTAGGTGATCCAAACTATCGAAAGTGACCTGTAACACCAAAATCACAAAGTCACCTCTCAAAACCTCAAAATAGGCCTTTTGTGCATTTTTCAAGCCATGTCTTGATTCAGTCACTTTCCAAACCAGATAAAACCTCAAACACACTCCAAATAACATCCTTGAACTGTCCCAAATGGTTCCCCCCATCTGGAACACCATTTGAGAGAGTTGCTATTTTGGTCATTTTAACCCCTTTTGCAAGAAAGGGCCAGTTTGTGTTTTTGCAGGTTCCAGCTGATTCCAACCATCCTAAAGGCTTCTAAGGGATCATTTGAGAGTGTCCAAAGCATCAAACCATTTCTGGAACAAGAAGTTTGGCAGATTGCACAGAAAACTCCAAAAGCTCAAAAAGAGGTAAGCATCATGACTTGAACTTTCCAAAATATGCATTGCTTTGAAGTCCACTGATCATACACACCTCATACATGTTATATATTTTGTGTTTAAACCAATTCATCATGTAATTCATGCATGTATCAAAGTGTAGCATAGAAAATGCAATTATAGGCCTTTTTCAAAACCACTATCAGATTTTGAGGAGGGAGTATGATCTGAAAAAAAATACCACCACCGTTGGATTCCTTGTGAAATTCTAGGCCAGATGCATATAAATTTTGTCTCATACCATGGAGAAATGAGAAAGTTATGACCTTCACATTTCTGACCCAAAACTTGTCTTGCCTTGCCTTGGGCCAGGCCAAAAACAAGGCAAGCCTTGTATATTTGTGGTTTTACTTCTAGCAATGGATGTATCACCACCCCAGTGGTAAGGCGCGCGCTCTATAACCTTGAGGTCGTGGGTTCAAACCCTACCCATGCCATTTTGTGTTTTCTCACATTTTTGCTATTTTTTCCAATATTTTCATGTTTTATTAATTAATTGGAAAATTAATAACTCTTTCAATTTTAATTATTTTTTATTGGTTCTTTTTGCAAAAAATACAAAAATGTTGAAATATTGTATTCCACAAAAAAATTAAGTTTATATTATTTATTTAATATAATTAGTATTTTTGTGAATAAATTCCTTTTTAATGTTTTTAAACATTTTAAAAGTGAATATTTTCTTTGAAAATCAAAACCAAGTGAGTTTTAATTCATCTTGTGATTAATCCCTCATTTCTCAAACCTTAAACAAAAATCACAAATGGTTTATTCAAACTTATTTGGTATTTTATTTGATTTTCTTTCAATATTTACTTTTAAAGAATAACAAATTAGGGTTTCTTTGATTTTCACCCTCATCAAACAATTTCAAACACTTTTGGGACTCTAATTGAGTTTAAGACCCAATCCTTTATAAATACAAACCTATTTTTGGGCCTCACTTATTGTATAAGTCCTGTTGTATTTCAAAAAGTTCGACGCAATCATCGTCCGTTGAAAAACAAACCCTGGGCCTCTCCTCGAGCTATAAGATCCATTCAAAATAAATTTATTGGGCCTGTATTAGAGTGTAAGACCCAACCCCCTTTGAAAACCAAACCATTTTGGGCCTCAATGCATTGTATAAGACCCACCGTGTTTTCAAAAATCTCGGCGCGATCTCCATTTTCAAACAAATGACCCTGGGCCTCTCCTTGAGCTGTAAGCCCCACCACTTGTACAAAAATAAATCTTTTGGGCCTCTATTAGAGTGTAAGACCCAATCCCCTTTTAACCAAACCTTTTTGGGCCTCAGACATTGTATAAGTCCCCATGCGTTAAAAGAAAACCTCGGCGCGATCGCCAATAAAAAAAATAATCATCTGGGCCTACCCTCGTGTTGTTAGCCCCATTCTTTTTCTTTAAACACTTGGGCCTCTTGAGAGAGTGTGAAATTCTGGCATGTATATCAGATGTCCTATCGAGATGTCGAGACACTGATATACAACAACAATGAACAAGCTCAATACAAAAGTGTGCATAAAATGTAAAGAACACCAGAAATTATTAACCCAGTTCGGATCTAACTATCCTACATCTGGGGGCTACCAAGCCAGGGATGAAATCAATATTCGATAGTATCAATTCACTGATAACCACACCCGGTTCAATCATCTCACTTAATCACTACCCTTCCTATGACTTCTACCTAAGACCCCCCTAGGTATGAGGCCGTCCTCAAATCCCTCTTCAATCACAACCCGTGACTGGTTCCTTACAAGATAAATAACAATGGTCGAAACACAAATTCTCAATACTTCACAGCTTATGAGAATTAACACACAGCTACTCAATGCTTAAAAGCTTATGAGCAACCTTACACAACTTACACTACAGTCCTTATACTGTTATCATAAGATACCAGTTAGGCTCACAAAACACAAGCACACAACCCTAAACATACATGTAAGTTCGACACCTAAAACTAGGTTTACATCAGTCTATTTATAGCTTGTAATCTGGACTGAATTGGGCTTCAAAAACACAGCAATTTGGCTGCTCACAAATCTGCAAAATTAACTCCAATAAAATAGGTCTTCAATCCAAAGTTTCCTATTATGTCTCCATAATTAGAAACAGCAGCAAATCCGAAAACCAACAAGTAACCCTAATCCAAAAATTCTTTGGATGCCACATAGGATAACCAAATATTCACAGAATATTCAGTTACAAATTATAGTAATAGAATCTGCATTAAAAACTGACTTCACAACGCGATGTCCTATGAGCTCCCATGGAACATCTTCATACGACATGTTGAACAAAGAGTAATGAAACATATTTTTAGACATCTTCATTCAACATCTGCTGCTACATGAGTTTTAGCAAAATAATGCCAACCATAAAACCAAGGAAATAACAATCTCCCCCTTTGGCTTATTTTTGGCTAAAACTCCACACACACTTAAACACCATCAGTATCAGCAGCAGAAGAAAACACCATTAATAGCAGCAAAAAAAACTCCCCCTCAGCTGTACACACAAAAAAAACTCCCCCTCAGCTGCATTCCCCCTCAGCTACAAACACACATAGTCCAGCAAACATCTCATCATAGCAACTCCCCCTCAACAGCAGCAACCTCAGCTGCACCTGCAGCACACACACTCCCCACACAAGCAATCACACAACATACACAACATACTACTCCCCTTTTAGCCATAAATATGACAAAGGCCAGTAGAACAAGACAAAGTAAAAGGAATCCAGAGTAAACTGCATCAGAAAGTAGATGCACACCACATTACATGCCCAAATGTCATGCACAGACTTCAGCATTTTCCCTTCATTCACACACTGCACTACCAGAACCTCCTTTAGTCTTTTCAGTCTGGTAGCCAGAAAGCACATTGATTGCTATAGGTCTTCATGAATGCACACCCCAAGTCTGCTCCTCAGGTTTTCAAACTGAACTGCATCCAGAGCCTTGGTAAATATGTCAGCAAGCTGATTTTCTGTGCTCACATGCTGAAGAGTTATGACTTTGTCCTCCACAAGTTCTCTGATGAAATGATGCCTGATGTCAATGTGCTTTGTCCTGCTATGTTGAATGGGATTTTTGGAAATATTAATAGCACTCAGGTTGTCACAAAATAGTGTCATGACATCTTGTGTGACATTATACTCTGACAGCATCTGCTTCATCCATACCAGTTGTGCACAACTACTACCAGCTGCTATGTACTCAGCTTCAGCAGTAGAAAGGGATACTGAATTCTTCTTCTTGCTAAACCATGAAATAAGATTATTTCCTAGAAAGAAGCATCCACCAGAGGTACTCTTCCTATCGTCAGCACTTCCAGCCCAATCAGCATCACAATATCCTAATAAAATGGGACTTGAGTCATGGGAGTAAAGCAACCCATAATCACATGTACCACTCACATACTTTAGAATTCTTTTCACTTGATTGATGTGACTGACCTTGGGTTCTGCTTGATATCTTGCACACACACCAACAGTAAAAGGGATGTCTGGCCTACTTGTTGTAAGATACAGCAGACTGCCAATCATACTTCTATACAGACTTTGTTCAACATCCACTCCCTTTTCATCTTTGGATAACTTCAAGTGAGTAGGAGCTGGATTCGTCTTATGCTTGGCATTATCCAGCCCAAAATTTTTCACAATGTTCCTCGCATATTTGCTCTGACAAATAAAAATGGAGTCTTCCATCTGCTTGACTTGTAATCCAAGGAAGTAGGTCAATTCACCCACTAAGCTCATCTCAAATTCAGACTGCATTTGAGTGACAAAATGTTGGACCATTTCATCCGACATCCCGCCAAACACAATATCATCTACATAAATCTGAGCAATCATTAGTTTCCCATCCTTCTCCTTGACAAAAAGAGTTTTATCAATACCACCCTTCCTGTACCCATTGTTAACTAAGAACTCAGTCAGTCTTTCATACCAAGCTCGTGGAGCTTGTTTCAGCCCATATAGAGCCTTCTTCAGCTTGTAAACATGATCAGGAAAGTTTGGATCCACAAACCCTTTAGGCTGCTCAACATAGACTTCCTCATTAAGATACCCATTTAGAAAAGCACTCTTGACATCCATTTGAAACAGTCTGAATTTTAACAAACATGCCACTCCTAGCAATAATCTAATGGATTCCAACCGAGCCACAGGCGCAAATGTTTCATCGAAGTCTACTCCTTCAATCTGTGTGTATCCTTGAGCTACTAATCTGGCTTTGTTCCTGGTGACAACTCCTTGCTCATCAGACTTATTCTTATACACCCATTTTGTTCCAATCACATTTGTTCCTGCTGGTCGTGGTACCATTTCCCAAACTTCATTCCTCTTGAACTGACACAGTTCATCTTGCATGGTACTTATCCAGAACTCATCTGTCAATGCTTCTTTGACATTCTTTGGTTCGATCTTTGACACAAAGCAAGCATTTGACACAGTCTCCCTTCTTCTGGTTCTTACACCTTCATTCAAATCTCCAATAATTAATTCCCTAGGGTGATCCTTCTGAATCCTTATAGAGGGTCCCCTGTTAGCATCCTCTACCTCTTCATTCTCAGGTCTGGTGTTGATTTCTTGAGCAGGCTCAATGTCTGAAGAGTTTTCATTGTTCATGGGCAGACATGCTCCAACATCATCTGGGACATCTTCATCGTTGCCAGAATCATCAACCACCACATTTATGGATTCCATCATCACCTGAGTTCTGGAATTGAATACCCTATATGATTTACTGTTTGTAGAGTAACCTAAAAGTATTCCTTCCTCACTCTTAGGATCCATCTTTCGCCTTTGCTCACGATCCGCTAAGATGTAGCACTTACTACCAAACACATGGAAATACTTCACATTTGGCTTTCTACCTTTCCATAGCTTATAAAGAGTGACAGAGGTACCTGATCTGATAGTCACCCTATTGTGTATATAGCAAGCAGTATTCATGGCTTCAGCCCAAAAATGATATGGATGCTTTTTGGCATGAATCATGACTCTTGCACATTCTTGTATGGTCCTGTTCTTGCGTTCCACGACACCATTCTGCTGAGGAGTGATTGGTGATGAGAATTCATGAATGATTCCCTCAGATAAGCAGAACTCTTCAAATCTACTATTTTCGAATTCTTTCCCATGGTCACTTCTGATTCGAACAACACCACAATCCTTTTCCCGTTGAATTCTTTGACACAATTCTTTAAAAGCTGCAAACACTTCAGACTTTTCTCTGATAAAACTTATCCAAGTGAATCTAGAGTAGTCATCTACGACAACATAGGCATACTTCTTCCCACCAAGACTTTCAACCTGCATAGGTCCTATTAGGTCCATGTGAAGAAGTTCTAGAACTCTAGAAGTTGTGGTAAGATGTTGAAGCTTCTTGTGTGACACCCTTGTTTGCTTCCCAACTTGACATTCACCACATATTTTGTCCTCATCAATCTTCAGCTTGGGAATACCTCGAACAGCTTCACTTGACATAACCTTCTTCATCCCTTTCAGGTGTAAGTGACCCAATTTCTGATGCCACAGTTTGGTTTCATCTTCCTTTGACATCAAACAAGTAGACATATTTTCAGGTTCTTGAGGATTCCACAGATAGAAGTTATCCTTAGACCTGGTCCCCTTCATAACAACTTCATCTTTCACATTGGTTACTAGACATTCAGATTTGGTGAAATTTACCTTGAACCCTACATCACACAATTGGCTTATACTGATTAAGTTTGCGGCCAGTCCTTTGACATAGAGAACTCGATCCAGATTTGGTTGTCCTGTGTAGTCCAGCTTTCTGACACCTTTTATCTCACCCTTTGATCCATCCCCAAAGGTGACATAATTGGTGGAGTGAGGCTTAATGTCTGACAAGAACTTTTTCACACCAGTCATGTGTCTTGAACAACCACTGTCAAAGTACCAATCTTCTCTTGCAGATGCTTTAAGAGAAGTATGTGCTATGAGGCCAGCCATCATTTGTCTAGGAATCCATCTTCTCTTCACTTTACCCCAACTCTGTTCTTTATTTTGTTGCTGAGAAGTTTTGGGATAGCCGTGCAGTTTGTAGCAAAAGAACTTTAAGTGACCAATCTTGCCACAGTAATGGCATCTCCATGGTTTATACTTTGATCTACAAACTCTTTTCTTCTGATGTTGAAACATGTGATTTGACATCTCCACTTCTTGCTTTATTTTCTGAGGAACAAACTTCAATACAGTCTTCATGGAAGTCTCTGCTTGATTGTTAAAACCAAGGCCTTGCACATTTCCAGCTTCTTTCCCATTCTGAAGGATCTCATCCAGCTGCGTGGTACCATTGTTCAGCATTCTTATAGATTTGGTCATATTGTCAAGTTTTGACTTTTGCCATTCAACCTCCTTCTTCAGATCAGCAATGGTTGATAGATGTTCTTCCTTCTCAGCTTCCAGTTGAGCTATCATGATCTTCTGCTCCAATATAATCTGGCACCTTTCTTCATTCTTGATACACAGTTCTGAAAACCCTGAGAATACTTCTTCCTTAGTAAGTTCTCCAACATAAGATTCTTTGTCAGAGTCAGATTCACAAGAAGTTTCTTCATCAGCCTTACATACTCCAGTCAAAGTTGTCACCAATTTTGCTGATTCTTCTTCAATATCACTCTCAGACTCTCCTTCTGACCAAGACACGGATAGGCCCTTCTTCTGCCTTTTGAGATACGTGGGACACTCACTCTTTATGTGCCCATATCCCTCACATTCATAGCATTGAACTCTCTTCCCTTGATTAGAGTCTTCTTCAGTTCTGCCTCCATCCTGATTCTTTCTGATGTCGAGTGACTTGTTCTGAGCATTAGCTCTCGACTTCCAGTCAATCCTCTTCAACACTTTGTTAAATTGTTTACCAAGTAATACCAGATCTTTAGACACATCTTCATCTTTGACCAGTTTTCCTTCATCATCTGAGTCATCAGCACTTGACACAAATGCTATACTCTTCTTCTTTTCAGTTTTTTCACCGAGCCCTAACTCAAAAGTTTGGAGTGATCCCATAAGCTCATCCACCTTCATCTTGTCAATGTCCTGAGCTTCCTCTATAGCAGTAACCTTCATATCAAATCTCTTAGGAAGAGACCTGAGAATCTTCCTGACCAGCTTGCGGTCAGACATCTTTTCTCCTAAGGCACTAGAGGCATTAGCTATCTCAATAATGTTCATATGAAAATCATGAATGCTCTCATCCTCTTTCATCTTCAAACTCTCAAACTTGCTAGTGAGAAGCTGAAGCTTTGACATTTTCACCTTTGAGGTCCCTTCATGAGCAACTTTCAGGACCTGCCAAGCCTCTTTGGCAATAGTACAATGCTCAATCAGCCTGAAGATATTTCTGTTGACACCATTGAACAATGCATTCATGGCTTTAGAATTTCCAACAGATCCTTTGTAGTCAGCACCATCCCAGTCTTCTTCTTCCTTCAGAACATCAGTAAGATTTCCTTCTCCATCTCTTACCTTTGGAGGCTCCCAACCTTTGATAACCGCTTTCCATGCTTGATCATCCATGGACTTGATGAAGGCTATCATCCTAGGTTTCCAATACCCATAGTTAGAGCCATCCAGCAAAGGTGGTTTATTCAGAGCTCCTTCATCCTTGTCCATTGTACCAGAAAGTACCTTCCCTGAATCTCACCCAGAAATAACAAGGGTGCAAGCTCTTGATGCCAATTGAAATTCTGGCCTGTATATCAGATGTCCTATCGAGATGTCGAGACACTGATATACAACAACAATGAACAAGCTCAATACAAAAGTGTGCATAAAATGTAAAGAACACCAGAAATTGTTAACCCAGTTCGGATCTAACTATCCTACATCTGGGGGCTACAAAGCCAGGGATGAAATCAATATTCGATAGTATCAATTCACTGATAACCACACCCGGTTCAATCAGCTCACTTAATCACTACCCTTCCTATGACTTCTACCTAAGACTCCCCTAGCTATGAGGCCCTCCTCAAATCCCTCTTCAATCACAACCCGTGACTGGTTCCTTACAAGATAAATAACAATGGTCGAAACACAAATTCTCAATACTTCACAGCTTATGAGAATTAACACACAGCTACTCAATGCTTAAAAGCTTATGAGCAACCTTACACAACTTACACTACATTCCTTATACTGTTATCATAAGATACCAGTTAGGCTCACAAAACACAAGCACACAACCCTAAAAATACATGTAAGTTCGACAC
This sequence comes from Lathyrus tuberosus, assembly GCA_022829125.1. Classification (NCBI taxonomy): domain Eukaryota; kingdom Viridiplantae; phylum Streptophyta; class Magnoliopsida; order Fabales; family Fabaceae; genus Lathyrus; species Lathyrus tuberosus. The sequence continues at coordinate 3,343,690 of JALAZF010000153.1, forward strand.
CTAAAACTAGGTTTACATCAGTCTATTTATAGCTTGTAATCTGGACTGAATTGGGCTTCAAAAACGCAGCAATTTGGCTGCTCACAAATCTGCAAAATTAACTCCAATAAAATAGGTCTTCAATCCAAAGTTTCCTATTATGTCTCCATAATTAGAAACAACAGCAAATCCGAAAACCAACAAGTAACCCTAATCCAAAAATTATTTGGATGCCATATAGGATAACCAAATATTCACAGAATATTCAGTTACAAATTATAGTAACAGAATCTGCATTAAAAACTGACTTCACAACGCGATGTCCTATGAGCTCCCATGGAACATCTTCATACGACATGTTGAACAAAGAGTAATGAAACATATTTTTAGACATCTTCATTCAACATCTACTGCTACATGAGTTTTAGCAAAATAATGCCAACCATAAAACCAAGGAAATAACAGAGTGTAAGACCAATCCCCTTGTACAGAAAACCTTTCTTGGGCCTCAGTCACTTGTATAAGTCCCTCTGTACAAAACGACAATGTGATCACTGATAAACCTTGGGCCTCTCCTTGAGCTGTAAGCCCCAACATCTTTTCAAAATACTTTCTCCTTTAATTTTGAATATACTGTTGTTTTCAATCTTTCTTTGTTGAACAACTAACCAAACATCGTGGAAGCTCTAAAACCGAGTAAGTGTTTATATGCTTTCTTTATCCGCTTTCATATACATATAACTGTATTGTGGGGCTATTTCACTGTAAGTCTTCTTTCATAAACTCATATCAACTGTGTAATACTAGTATAGATATTTAGAGTTTCCCCGGCAACTACGTCTAGCACTAAGCCCTGTTGATCACTCTTAAATAGATAAAACTAGATCCCCCATAAGATTACCAGATATAGTCTTCCCTCCTCTTGGGGTTAAATAATATGGAGACATGAAAGGCAGCATTCTCGGTGAACCCTTTCTCAGACTGTCACCCTTAGACATTGTCAAAGAAACTCTAACTCCCCAGAGATGATCTTTTCTCTGTGAATGGCATCTTTTGAGTTTCTTCCAAATTCTCGGACTTTCCTGGCTTGATCTATTCTCTGTGAATAGCCTGTCTTGAATTTCTCGGGGTTTGGGGACCCACAGGCTTCCTAAAAGCATCCCCGCCTCCTCTTGGGCGTTGTACAAGGACCCTACGGCTTCTTAGAAGTATTCACAGCCTCCTCTTAGGCTTCGTATAAGGATTCTTCCTTCGGGAAGAGAGCCTCCTCTTGGGCTTCGTACAAATTGTCCCTCGGCTTCTTAAAAGTTTCCAGCCTCCTCTTGGGCTTCGTACAAATTGTCCCGACGACCTCCTAGAAGTATAGGAACATAAATTAGTCATCTTAATAGAACAGTCTTTCAAAGAGTCTAGATCTTTCTACCATGAACATACTACTACTGTTTCTTTAAGCATAGTACAAAAGATAAAACTCTAGACTTGGACAGTCTAATCTCCTTGAGTCTCGAAGGCATTCTCAAGTAGGGAAAAACACCAGTAGACTCGGACAGTCTCCAATCCCCTCTGGATTCCCCATTTCCTTAAAGAACAGGAAATAACCCTGATCCTCTTATCAATTCCAAAGGATAGCCTTACCTTTAATCAGTCTCTTTATAAAAACTGATTTTCTATTTTGACCAACCTACTGGACCTGTCACTCAACTGAAACAGTAATCCTTTTAGCCTCTATCTCGGGCTTCGTACGAGATACAAAAAGACTCTCTTGTTGAGTCAATAATCCTTTTAGCCTCTATCTCGGGCTTCATACGAGATACAAAACACTCTCTTGTTGAGTATAAAAGACTCTCTTGTTGAGTCAACCTTTAGTCTCCGTCTTGGGCTTCGTACCAGACACATCTAAAAGCACTCTCTTGTTGAGTCAACTCCTTTTAGCCTCCCTCTCGGGCTTCGTACGAGACACAAAAGCATCCTCTTGTTGGGTCAATAGCCTCCTCTTAGGCTTTGTATAAGAAAAAACCCGGGTTGAGTCAATCAACCTATTAGCATCCAAACTGTGCCTCGTTCATAGGATACAAACATCAGCAACTCCTTTCATCTAATTGCTGTAAGCAGCAAGCCTCTGGATTATTTACATCCACACCACTGTCCCTCTTTTAGCATGAGAAATTCCTAAGGAAAGATAGCATTGCTCTACACTGAGTTAAAGTCTTCTCCTTCAGGTTAAAACCCCCTATAAAGGAAATTATGGCATTTCTAGGATTCACATATCCCATTTAAAGTAACCCTCCTTTATAGTCAGTCACCCAACAGTTGTGACAAACAGACCCCCTTTAGAGATGACAAATTCTCTCTAAAGACAACACCTTTTTAGCTTTACATCTTGGGCTTCGAACAAGATACAAATAGACCTTTCAGCTTCACGTCTTGGGCTTTGAATAAGACACCAAAACACCATTTCCTCCCATAGAATAGGAGGAACTACGATCGCTCTGATTTCCCAGTTTCGGTAAACGGGAATACGTAGGCATAAGATTGAAAGAAAAATCTTAGCGAGCACCCTAATCCAAAGCCCCAAATCCCGTACCTTCACCTATTAATCGAAAAGCATCAGTCCTAGCATCCTAACAAAATTCCCCATGAACATTCCCGGTGTTTCGTTCTAAACAAAGTAAGAAGAAAGAGGCCCCATTACCATATCGCATCCGTAACCTAACAGACCGCTGTTTAAACTCAGTATGCAAGCAGGGTTAATTGGAGACATCTATTTTCCTTCCTTAGTCAGCTCAATAGGATAAAAAATGAATCAACCACTAGTAACCCCAGGGCGACAGTGCTTAAGAACCACGTCCAAAATCGCGCTACACCCTCGTATAACCGACTCCTGAACCTGAATTTGGTTGCGACGACCATTTTATTTTTCTTTAAAATTGTTATCGACATTTTCTCTTTGCTTTTAGAATAAATAAACTTATGTGACGACTTTGTTGTATTTCGAGCATTCTTTATGCTCAGGTATTTTTCGCATCGCGACAACGTAGAACTCTACCACCACACCCAATCCCTTGGCGTGTAACTCATTAATCTAGGCGCCAACTCCCCGATCCCTCAGACCAATTATCCCGTCAGATTGCGCATTAATTCCTAATCATATTATCCCTAACCAATTAGTGAATCCAACAGTTAACGTAGTTCAGATAAATAGCCTTAGGGTCAATAGTCACTACTTTTCAATATCGATTCGAATGTCATAACAATAAAAAAGAAATGAAAAAATAATTAATTGAATAATAATAATAAGCCAGAACAATAACATTAACATCATCTGATCATATGTCTCAATCGAGTAAAAATAAGTTCATCATCAAATTTGACCTAACCTAAAGGAATCTAAATACTCATGCTAAAATTAATTAATACTAATAGCGTAGATGCGAAGATCATGAAAAATAACTAAAGAAAAAGCTCTCTAATGGATTCAATGGCCTCCAAATGCTCCTAAAATCGCTCTAAAACACCACTTCTGGTGTTGGTAGCCGAACCCCTCTATTCTCTCTCTCTCTCTCTCTTTTCCTTATAAAGCTGCTGAAAACGTGTTAGAAAAACAGATACAACCCGGACGCGCCACTTATCAACGCGATCATGTTGCTAATCATTACCTCAATGCTGATGTATTTATTTTCTGCTATGGAATGTTAGATGGCAGCGTGAGTGATCAGTTGTCACACACGGGTCAAAAATGAGTTTAAAAAAATAGTAATGAGAAGCGACACTCGAATGTCGTATCACAAGGAATCTTGAAAAAATTAACTGACTAAATAAATGATTTAGGGGTGTTTCAATTCGATTAAGAAAATAAGGAAAGTAGTTGATTATCGTATAAGCTAAAAGGAATCAACCCACTGTTTGGTTTCCTAACATATCATCGGTAACTAAAAATCCAAAACCCTAAGCGGATTCTAATCCCGTTTTGATTACAATATCAATCAACAAGCGCAATAGTTACTACAAGAAATATATTCCTATTTTCTGAATTAAGCAAACGGACGAGTTATAACAATCATGAATTAAGCAAACACGATAAAACAAACGCGGATTAAGCAAATGCAATTAAGGTATATGAACATACAATCATCGAAATAAATTAACCAACTCTAACAGAATTCGAATTAAGCAAACGAGAACTCGAAGAGAAGAATTGAAAGGGAAAAGAAATTAGATTGATATTATAAAACCTCAAAGTTTTGCTGAAAACATGAACAGTAGATCGACCCTTGGTGATTAGTTCTCCATGAATCGTACAAAAATTTCAGAAAAATTTTGTGAACAGTAGAATGAGAGAGTGTTAACAGTACCGTGGTTATATCTTTTAAACAAAATAAGGATTTCCCCTTCTAATTCTAACTAGGTCGAAAAAAACCTAAAAACTGACCCAAAACTAGTTATTCTCTAAGGTCTGAAACTTCAACAAATTATTTGACATTGCTTCACTCCGAATCAGCTTTTGACTTCAACAAAAAACTTGTATCTTTTTCTCTTAGATTTCCAACGCCTATCAGAACGCATCAATCCAATTCTCGTAACTCAAGTTATGGTCTGCACAATGAACATGTATCAAACAATTGTTAATGCTGAAAATAAAATACGAATTTAAATTAAAGGCAAAAATAAACTTAATTCTAAAAATACAATAAAATAGTTAAATTAAAAAAACAAAATAGAGAAATGCCTAAGTACAATAGTAGAAGAATGTGCATCAAAATGCACTGATCAGTGAGCGCTTTATGGATGCGCAGAATCCAGGGGCTTCAGTGTGTTTTTGATCTTTTTTCACCAATTTTCTCACTAAGTCCCTTTCTCCATCCAAAAGCTTTTTCTCCAGCTTTTTTACTTAAATGCTTCTAACTTGCTCAATTTTTGTCAGAATTCGACAGTTTTTCTTGGTAAACGACGTGCACTGACAGCTCGTCATCATGCTCACATGTTGGAGCATCGCGCAAGACATCTGACTCGTTGGAGTGAACTTTCGTGTTAGTAGTATTTTGCATATTATGATATTAACTACTAATTGTTTATCATATGCATGACTAAGTATGTGAATAATTTCATGTTGATCATTGTTAGTTGGTAAGATTGTATGCTACTAACTATGAGCTGACTGAGTGTCATGCATGACTGAGTTGTGAATGATTGCATGTCTGTATGATTGATTATGGAGCATTGTTTTGTGTGGCATGTGTCATACCCCAAATTTTGACCACTAAGATTTCCCATCATTGTGCAAATCATCATCACAATATGGATGAACCATCATGCCTCTGCTGTCTCCCCAAAGATGGGTGAGCATCCACCATAAACAAGAATTAAGGTTTCAAGCCCTCTCAGAGTCTTAGACAAAGGATCAACCAAGAATTGACATGATCTTCAACTTATCTAGCCTCTCCAACACCTATAAAGGATCAAGAGGACTCCCATATCAAGGAATTAAGCACAAAGTTGCTGCATTCCAAGTGGATTAAGCCTCGAGATCGCCAGTGTCACCAAATTAGGGTTTTGGTCGACCAGGGCCTCCAGATGGAAATTTTCCTCTGGGCATAACCCAATGCTTCAAAGCATAATCTAAAATACTCCAAGGGACCTCATGGACCCAATCATCAAGTCAATTTAACCTCAGGGGATGCATTCACCAAAACTCAGGAATTAGGGTTTCTTGACCTAATTCACCCCTAAGTTGACTTTTGGGACAAATCATGAGCCAAGACCTCAAGACATGATTTGAGCGTCTCTCATACACTACATTGATTCATTTGCAACAATTGATTGATCCAAGAAGCTAGATCATCAAGTTTCAATTTCATCAGGACCATAATTAGGGTTTCGAGGGAAAAGTCAAATGTGCCTTTGACTTTTAACCAAGATATGCTCCCAAACCTTGGGACATGATTCAATACACCCTATAACACCTATGACATCAATCAATCGAGTTTGATTTATGTCAAGAACTTAATTTCATAGAGGATCGCACCGTTTGGAATTCATCTGATAAAAAGTCAACTGTGCCTAAAAGTCAAAGTTTGACTTTTTGATTTTTTGATCAGTTATGGTTACCTAACCCTAAAATGATGTTAATGTGTGATTTGAATCAACATTCATCAAGAAAAATCAAAGAAAGTGGGATAACTTGTAAAAGGGGTAACCATAAAAAACTTAGAATTTTTTCTAAGTTATGGAACAAAGTGGCTAGGGTACCAACTTCCAAGGATCATAACTTGTGATCCAAGCAACCATTTTGGCTGATCCAAAGATGGATTTGTAGCTCTCATGGCATACTTTAAAAGTGTCAACTACACCTCATTCCAATTCCTCAAGGATTTTAAGTTATGGAGTGACCAAAATGACAAAAACATGAAAATGCCACTTTTTCCAACACTTAGTAAAATTTTCACTAAGTCAGAATCTGTTTCACTTTTTCCAAAATGTAAGGGCATTTTTCACTTGGATCCAAAAAGTGTCAAGACAAACTATGATCACACATATGTTGTATCATATGTGAGCTTTCCAAAATGGCCAAAAACTACACCAAACTCCATTTAAGCTAAGAGTTATGATAGTGGCAATATGCCTTGCTGCAACTGTCATGGCAAGGCAGATTTGTGCATTTTGCTCGATTTGATCAAATTGTGCAAATGACAAACAAGTTTATCCATCTGAACACCTCAGGGGGAGACCAAGGAGGAACAAACACTGATCCATAAGCCTCCCAAGTCTTTGGAACTAAAAGTAGCATGTCAAACCTAAAATGCCTAAAAAGGGGACAAAACTCCAATTTTGTTTTGGAGCATTCAATGGATGCACCAAGGTGGCATGAACTGAGCCATTTCTAACTGAATGAGTCAAGGATAAGCTCTGAACCAAAGACACATAGGCATGTGCCCTAACCTCTAGTCAATGGCTAGAGGAGACTTAAGATTCCAAAGTGATGCAATTGGACAATGAGTTGTTGCAGTTGCCATTCACTATTGCTTGCAAAACAAACTTGCTCTACTATAAATAGAGCTCATTTGTGCTCAGTTTAAGTACACCAAAGGCCTACAACACTTGCCTTTCTCAAAATCAGCTTCTCACTCTCAAAAATTCCTTTCTTAGCTAGTCACTATCGAATTTTTCAGTAGAGAGCAATTCCACTCAAACCAATTGCTCTAACACCTCATAAACATCATACCTAAGCTGATCAAACACTAAACACACAATTGTAACATTGATTTCTCAGAATCTCCAGCCAGTTGCTCAAGTTTTCAACCAAGTTGCAGCTGGGATGCCATAAAGTGATCCAGCCATTTCCAATCGAGTACAAGCATTCAAACACACTCCATATGGTGTAGGGAAGCTGTTCAGATCATCACAACTCATCTGTAACACCTCCAACTCAAAAATCACATTGCTCTTGCTGTCACGACCTTCAAGTAAGCCATAACTTGGTCATCTCTTAATCTATGCATATTTCCTCGCACAATACTTTTGCCAAATGTTCATAAGCATGCATAGAATGTTTCCCCTCAATTACTTGCTTTTTTTGAATCGTGTCTCAAAATTCTCAGCCTTCATACAAATTTTAGGGTTCTTGAGGTTTTGTCTTGATTTCTTATTCCATGCTTAAAATAAATGAAATTAAAGACCATAGACATGATCGTGAGGTGAAAACGAGCAAATTGATATGTGGATTGTGTAATTTCATCAAGTATTCAGTGAGATTGATGAGAAAACGCAAATCAGCCAAACCAAGAACACGCGCGTGTTCTTCATGTGTTCTTGGCGCCTTTTTCAAATATTTGAATATTTGAATTTTTGTGATTTTATTTAATTGATTCAAAAATTAATTTCTCTCTGAGTTTTAATGATTTTGAGATGATTCTTTTTTTAATAACTCACAAAAATGTTAAAATATTTTATTTTGCCAAAAATTCCCAAAAAATACTATTTATTTCATATACTTGATATTTTTGCAAAGAATTAATGTTTATTTATTTTTTAACATTTGAAATATTTTTTCCTTCTTGATTTTCCAAATTTAATTGGTTTCCAATCATTTTGTGGATATAAATATGATTTTTGAAGCATTGATCCAAGATCACCACTCATTTTTCACATGTTTTCAATCAATTTTATTAATTTTTAAACAAAATTAATTACATTTTAAACAAGATTATGGTTTCTTTGATTATCACCCTAAACAAATCTTTTTCACACTTTGGGCCTCGTGGTAGAGTGTAAGTCCCATCCTTTTGTAAATAAAAACCTTTTTTGGGCCTCAGTGTATTGTATAAGTCCCCGATACCGTCAAAAGGTTTGACGCGATCGTCGCCTTTTTAAAATATCCCTTGGGCCTCTCCTTGAGCTATAAGACCTATTATTTTTCTTAAAACACCTTTGGGCCTCTAATAGAGTGTAAGACCCAACCCCTTTTTGAAACCAAAATGATTTGGGCCTCAAATGTTGTATAAGACCCACTGTGTTTTCAAAAACCTCGGCACGATCGCCGTTTTCAAAAAAAACCTTGGGCCTCTCCTCGAGTTGTAAGCCCCATCACTTGTACAAAAAAAACTCTTTGGGCCTCTAATAGAGTGTAAGACCCAACCCCTTTGTACATAAAATAATTTTTGGGCCTCACATATTGTATAAGTTCCTCTGTACGATTTCCAAAACAACGGTGCAATCATCGTTAAAACTTGGGCCTCTCATTGAGCTGTAAGCCCCAACAATCTTTTCAAAGCACTTTCTTCTTTGATTTTGGAATTCAAATATATGTTGTTATCAAAACTTTCTTTAATTTCTTTGTTGAACAACTAACAAAACAGCATGGAAGCTCTACAACAGGTAAGTGTTTATCCGCTTTCATTTACCGCTTTCATATGTATATAACTGTATTGTGGGGTTGTTTCACTGTAAGTCTTCTTTCACATCCTTTTATATACTTGTCATATATCAACTGTGTAATACTAGTATAGTTATTTAGAGTTTTCCCTGACAACTACGTCTAGAACTAGGTAAATCCCTGTTGGTCACTCTTAAATACAAACAAAACTAGATCCCCCGTAGATTTTCCAGATACAGTTTTCCCTTCTCTTAGGGTTAAACAATATGGAACCAAGAGAAAGGCAGTATTCTCGATGAACCTTTTCTCAAACTGTCACCCTTAGAAATTGTCAAAGAAACTCTAACTCCCCAGAGATGATCTTTTCTCCATGAATGGCATCTCTTGAGTTTCTTCCAAATTCTCGAACTTTCCTGGAATGATCTCTTCTCTGTGAATTGCATTTCTTGAACTTCTCTTGGTTTAGGGACCCACAGGCTTCCTAAAAGCATCCTCGCCTCCTCTAGGGCATTGTACAAGGACCCTTCGGCTTCCTAAAAGTTCTTATGCCTTCTCTTGGGCTTCATACAAGGACTCTCACGACCTTTTAGAGGTATAGGACAGAACTTAGTCATCCTTTGCTAGAGTTGTCTTTCTAAAAAGAGTCACCAAAAAGCCCTCAGACCAATTTTAGGGTTGATACTCATCCCTTAAACAAGCCGGCCTCCTCTTGGGAATTGTACAAAGATAGACCACACTAATAGACTTGGACAGTCTAAATCTCCTTGAGTCTCAAAGACATTCTCAAGTTCCCTACAAACATAGGAAGAAACCCCGGATTCTGGATTAATCTCCAGCAGAGTTAAAACTTGTGGGTTCTAGAACACCGTCTCTCTTCTAAAATTCCCATGCCAGGGTCAGTTTATCATCATATAACACTATCTCCAATCAGAACCCCAAGGCATCTGATCTATCAACTCTTCTGTAACCAGAGTTGATTCCCCACTTGGACCTGCCTCGGTATCCCAATAACCCCCGACAGAAGATAGCCTCCTCTTAGGCTTTGTATAATGATCCTTTCCTCAGGAAAGCCAACCTTCTCTTGGGCTTTGTACAATGATTCCTCCCCAGCGGAGCTAACCTTTTCAGACTCTCTTGTTGAGTCAATAACTTTTTAGACTCTCTTGTTGAGTCAAACATTTTTCAGACTCTCTTGTTGAGTCCATCACTTTCCAAGACTCTCTTGTTGAGTCACTTTCCTTTTAGCCTCTATCTCGGGCTTCGTACGAGTCGGCAAATCACTCTCTTGTTGAGTATAAAGGACTCTCTTGTTGAGTCAACCGACTTTTCCGACTCTCTTGTTGAGTCAAACCTTTTAGCCTCCATCTTGGGCTTCGTACAAGACACATATAAAAGCGCTCTCTTATTGAGCCAGTCACTTGTTAGTACTCTCTTGTTGAGTCAACCCTTTTAGCCTCTATCTCGAGCTTCGTACGAGACAAATAAAAAACACCTTCTTGTTGGGTCAATAGCCTCCTCTTAGGCTTTGTATAGAGAAATCCCTGGTTGAGTCAATCAACCTTTTAGCATCAACTTGTGCTTTAATCAACGCATACGAACATCAACAGTTCCTCTTTAGAGATGACAAGTTCTCCTTCAGTCGAACCTTTTAGCTTCAATCTTGGGTTGTGAACAAGACACAAAAAACCCTTCAGCTTCATATCTTGGGCTTTGAACAACATACAAATACTCCTTTTAGCCTCTGTCTTGGGCTTCGAACAAGACACCAAAACATCTTCCCCCCCCCCCAATAGAATATGAGGGAACTACGATCGCTCTGATTTCCCTGTTTCGTTAAACGGGAATACATAGGCATAAGATTGCAAAATCTTAGCGAGCATACTAATCAAAAACTCAAAATCCAGTACCTCCGTCAATCAACCAAAAGCATCAAATCTAAACACTTTACCAAAAGCCTCACAAATAGTCCAGACACTGTGTTTTTAGGCAAAATAACCTAAGACAGACCCCCCTTTTGATAGTATATGTAAACCAACAGTCATCTGTTTAAACTCAGTATGCAAACAGGGTTAATTGAAGACATCTATTTCCCTTCCTTAATCAGCTTCACAGGATAAAAAATGAATCGAACTGTAGTACCAAAGCGATAGTGATTCGAAACCACAAAAATCGCGCTACAGCATGCATCTATGCTACTAATGTTTTGCTGTTGTGCTACAACTCTGATGAAAGCTACTGCAGATGAAAGTGTATGCTCTGATAGTCTTCTGTCGAATGTCACTTATTCTTATTGAATGAGTGTTATCTATCTTGAAGAGTTACTTTACCGCAATTTTTCAAAGGGGGGATTGTTGTTCCTTTTTTATTGGCTGCATTTTGTAAAACAACATCATTGAGAAGTGTTCAAGTTTTCCAAGCTTCTTCAAGATGATTTTCTAGTGCAGAAGGGACACATGTTGGACGTGATGTCACACCATGTGGGTACGACATGTGTGCCTTGTTCAACAATCCATATTGCTACATTTTATAACAAATTTTTTGTTGAATATTCAGTTAGATTTTATTGCTTTTATTTAGCAATATGATTATATGATTTGTTGGACAGCTATGAAGATCAAATCAAGTTTAAATGCGATTTAAATTTGAATTTGATTTAAACCAAATCATATCTTTATGTTGGAGATATTTATGGAACAAATAATATTCAACTGAATCTGGACAAAATTAAAGCTAAGATCCAAAGAGAAAAATCCATAATACTTTTGCTATATAAGGAGCTCGAAACCTACATTGGAAAGCAAGCAATACATTGAAGATATTAGAGTGCTAGGGTTTATAGTCCTTGTTATTGTTGTATGTGCACCACATTATGTTTGAGTAACTTGGCATAGTTTTAGGTTTGTCTAGTTGAGTTGTAATATTAAACATTGATAATTGGGTTAAACACCAATCACTAGGGTTTAGTGATTGAGAGAAAGTGAGAGGGATTCTCATATTTTCGAAGAGTCCTGAATAGAAAGCTATTGAGTAGTGTTAGAATGAGACATTGATAATGTAGGGCTTGTTGTTGCTTATAAGACTAATTGTACTAAACTACCAATAGTGAATTTTCTGCTCTGTCATCTTGCACAATTGAATTTGTGTTAATTGTGAAGATTCTGGTTTCACTTGTTGAACCAGTTTTCTAAGACATCATATTAATCATCTATCCCCTTAAAAACAGAATTTTAATCACGATTATGCTAGCGTTAGAAAATGTGACAGCCAGAGTTGGTCAAGGGTCTGATTTGAGAGTGACTCTCAAGGTGTCATTCCCTGTATCATGAATGAGGACCTTTTGATTTGGGAGCCCCACAATAGATGAGCTAACTGCAAACATCTTCAATTAATTAAGACTTTCAATCACATATATAAGGAATGTAATAGGTGTACAAATAGGCTAGCTAATCACGGTCATGTGATCCAGAAATTTTATTGGTGGGATTCGATTCCTGATTTCATCAAAAGTTCTTTAGAAATAGGTTAGGTTTATCTAATTATCGATTTGTTTGATCTCATAATTGCAGCCAAGGAGATGGACTTAGGTAGCTGGTCACAACTCACGAGTATAAATTGATTGTGTGCTCATCTATGTGTTTTATTTTTGGCTTGTTGGTTCTCTCTGGATTAGATCTAGTCCCACGGAAAAAACCTATGTAGAAACAAACCTAATACTTGATTTTAGAAATAACCAATCATATTTTTTTAATTAATTAAAAAATAAAAAATTAATATTTTCTCTCTTTCAATCACAACTACCTATGAATCCAATTTAAAAATAAATTAAATTTTAAATACATTTAATATTTTCTCTCTTTCTTATTAGTTGTTTGTAACACTAAAAATTTAAGTTCGTTTCTACACAAGTTTTTCTCCTAGTCCCAGAATGTACATATTTTGTTTATATATTTTAGTATTTATTTGTTTGAGAGAGAGAGAAGTATACGATCTAATAAATTGAATAGGTAAAGAAACTCACAATATATCCTCTTAACATTAAGAAGTGTTAAACTTGCCCATCATAGACAAATACTTTATAGCCACAAATTTAATAATTAAAATATTCCGAGACTAAAATTTATAAAAGGTTACGGTATGCTAAGGTAATTTAAACGTTATCAGCAGCAATTAATATATTCAGCAGCACATTAATATAGTATAATTTGGTGGGCCAATTACTAATCTAGTGTTTATAGTAATATTTACTCTTGACCTTTTTAGGATAAAAACCATTCCATTTGAGAACAAAATCAAACGAGTAAAAAAAACGGACAACCAAATACACTTTGGCTGTGTATCCAAACATGGAAGTAATTTCAATGTGGTCACTTTGTAGGTTCATATTCATACTCATGCCTAAGCATGTCAAATGCTTCATTCTGTACACACATAGTGTTGAAAAAAAGTGACCATTTTGGACTTCAAATTCAGTACCGACGATTGTGAAAAGTGACCATTTTGGATTCTTATTCAGTACAGACGGTTTTTAATTTATCATTTACTTGGTGATTCATGGATTATTGGTAATAGCTTTGCAAAAAAAATGAAGTTCATGAAAGAAAAAACTAAAGACTTGATGTAGGTCCAAAGCACTGATGATAAAATGATGGTATGCTTCTCACAATTTCCAGGACAGTGGAGTCTCCACTAAGCTCACACAAACATCATAATTACTTGTAAAAGACAAGAATGGGGCCTGAATATGTTCCCTTCAACTGAAACTCATACTACAAAAGATATAGCACAATCCAAATATAACTTTAAAAGGTTATAACAAAAAAAAAAACATAATTAAATCTTGCCTGATTCTTATTCTTACCATTACAAAAAGAAAGAACTATAAGCAAATTATATATTCACTAAAAAGGGCCCAATTAAAAGTAAAAGAAATGTTCTCTCAACTTTAAAAAGATCCTGAAATTCAACAATTAATGAACTCAAAAAGTTCTTTCAGATTAGAAAGCAATAAGTAGGTCAAAATGAATAGTCATATGATAAAAGGTAAGAAATAGATTCACAACTAGTCACTATTTTTTTTTTCCTCACATTTTACTCTGCATTAGTTTCTACAAATGGTGAATAAAATTAGAGTTGACCTAAAATAAATAAACACTTAAGAAGTTAATGATAATTATCACAATAAAACACACTCACTAAGCAAAACTCACCTAGCCTTTTTTCTTGATTTGAAAGGGAAATTAGAGGGTGGTGAAGGTGAGAATTCAAAGGGCAAGTGAGGTGGGTCGGCCTCACCGGAAAGCATCCCGACAATCTCTTTCATGGAAGGCCTTTTCCCCGGAGATCTCTGCAAACACAACAATGCAATGGTGATGCAAAGCAATGCTTGTTCCTTATCCAAAGAATGAATAGAACTATCAACAAGATCTAAGAGTTTCCCATTATGAGCAAGTTGTCTAGCCCATGAAATGAGATTTGCTCGCTCAAATTCTGAAATTGGAGATGCTGTTACTTGAAGTGGTCTTCTTCCAGCAACTAAAACCAAAAGCAGAACACCAAAACTATACACATCACATTTCTCGGATAATTGTCCACCGCCGCCATATTCAGGAGCAATGTAACAAACAGTTCCTCTCATACTTGGTGTGCTACTGATTCCACCACTCTTTGGTATATCACCATTACCCCAATCTTGACTATGTCTCCTAACATTATTCCTAAGGTCACCGCTTAAACCGTCCAACCACCAATCAATACTCCCTCTACTACTCTTACTTTTTCTCTTTTTCTTCTTCACCTCGGCCGCACTGCCTACATCCTCATCTTTCTGCCACCACGATTCTCCGCGACAATCAAGGCTTCTCTTTTTCTTCCTACTCTTCTTTGATAGCTCCTCACAAAACTCCTCCTTCCACCATTCCCTTGGTTTTCTATTCTTCTTCCCCTTAACCTTCTCCTCATCAAGTGAAGTCCACCATTCCAATTTCTTCCTCTGTTTCTTCTTACCTTCCACCTTCGACGGCGCAGCCACATCGCCGGCACCTGAACAAATCGAAGAACCAGAACCAACCCACTCACTACTCTTAGGTCTCTCCTTCTTTATCTCACTCCCAATCCACTCCATAACATAATCCTTCACCCTACCCGATTCAGATCCTCCCCCATTATTCTCTTGCTTCCACCACCAATCCCTCCCAGAACCACCACGAACACAACCCCCACCTCTCTTCCTCTGATTCTCACTATCAATACTAAACTTATCAAAACAACCATCAGACACAACACTTAATTTCTCAACCCCACTCATCTCCGGTGAAACAACCCCCACCTCCGGAGAAGCATCTGAGTCCAAAACCCTCACATTAAAACTCTCCGGCGACCGATCAAATCCAACCGTAGTATTAGTAATAACACTCTCCGATTCCTCAACAACAGAAACAGAACTACAATCCTCAACACCAACACTAACAACAACATCATCTCTCTTCTTCTTCACACGAATCTCCTCCACCATCATCTCCATTCCAGAATCCTCCAAACTCTTAACCCTAGCAAGTCCAAAATCCCCAATCTTAGCCCTAAACTCACGATCCAAAAGAACATTACTAGGTTTAATATCACCATGAATCACCGGAGGATGACAACTATGATGAAGATACTCAAGTCCTTTCGCAACCGAAACCGCCACATCGAATCGGTTCAACCAGCACATCAGTTCAGGACACCGCCGGTCTAAAAGCGCGTCCTGAAGACTCCGGTTCTCCATGAGTTCGTAAACCAAAACAAGCTTCCTCCCGGACCGGTCCGAAGAATAACCGAGAAGTGAAAGAATGAAAGGAGAACGAAGATTCGAACACAGAGAAAGCTCGTTATGAAACTCTCTCTCCCCTTGAATCGAACCCGGCGAATCCATTACTTTCAAAGCCACGGTTTGCCCGGTTGGTAGCGTGGCTTTATGAACCGAACCGAAGCCGCCGTGTCCGAGCCGAGTCGAAGCCGAGAACGAGTTCGAAGCGCGACGGAGTACTGAGAATGAGAATCTTCTTTGATTTTGTTCAAACGGCGTCGTTCGGTTGTGTGATAGTTTCCGGTAGAGGAAAATCGCTACGGAGATTACCACTGCTGTTAGAAAAACTGCTCCAGCGATGCAGCCGCCGATAATCATATCACGGTGGTGGTTGTGGTGGGGAGATGTGATGGCTGCCGCGGATGGAAGCGGTCGTTGAGGGGGCGGACGCGATGGCATGATTGTAATAATAATGAGAAGGAAATGTTGTTAACCATTCATCATGTGAGTGATGATGAGAATGAATGTGAAAGAGAGAGAAGAGTGTTGAGACTATTGACTTGTGAGTAGTGAATTGTAAGTAACTAGAAGAGTGTGTATATAGTAATAATATTATTTTATTTTTCTTGTTTTTTTTGTTATGCCAACCAATATTAGTAATAGATAAATGTAGAAAGAAAATTAAATAAATAATTTAGTTGGTGTCTTTTAAATAATTAAATAAATTTATAAAGATTCTCTTTTTTCTTTTCCTTTTATTGCCTTTCTAAAGTACATGTATCCGAGTGGCCATATGATTCTGTAAAAAGAAACATTGCATTGGGAAGAAGAAATTCTAATTATTTTTCCAATTAAATTTTGTAAATTTCACGAGTCAAACTAAAATTAAAACTTTTTTATGAACATAAGTACTCCAAAGAAGGAGTTATTAGGGGTAAACAATTTGGGGATTTTTTTTATGGGTCAATTTGGGGATTTGTTAATCCACATAAAAGTAGTCAAAAATTGAGAGTTATGGTGATGAAAGAATGCGTCAAAGAATTTCAAATAGTTTCTCGATGTAAGGTGTCAATGAAGCCTTGTACAACATGTGAAAGAAAAAATCACATCTCCTCCCTCTCATCTCCAATGAACACGGCACAATTCACAAATTACAAATACTTCTAGTATTCTTATTTAAGAATGGTCATAACAATGACAATTTATTAACACTAGTTACAAATTAGTCCTAATTTAGTTACAAATTATTTTCTCGATCCCAAAATTAATATAACATTTGAAAAAAAAAATATTTGTCTAAAAAAAATCAATTTTAATTTCAAAAGCAATTTTAGTTTTTATCTTTTAATTCTATTTTTTAATTAATACTCTTAATTTATTATTTCTATTATGCATTATGGGTGTTCGCGGTTCGGTTTGAATCGGTTTTAAAATAAAATATCATTCAATCCAAATACTCGTATAAACTTACTTGCGGTTCGGTTCGATTTTGGATAATTGATTTAAAAAATCCGACCCGATCTTATCCAATTTCTTGCGATTTGATTTGGATTAGTTTTTTGGATATCCAAATTACAAATTATAATTTTATTAATATTATAAAAACACTAATAAATAATAAATTTGATATAATATATAACATATACTATATTAAAAATTAATATTACAAAATTATAATGATTTGTTATGATTAAAACAAATGAAATAATAAATATTAATAGATTAAATCAAACTAATAAATACTAGTATTTTATAAAAAAATATCATCTAATAATAAATTAACACAACATATTATATAATAAAAAATAAATAAGTTTAAAAATATATACATGTGGTTCGGTTTGGTTTATATCGATTTTAAAAAATAATCAGAAATTCGATTCGAACCGATCGATTTTTACAAAATAGCATCCAAACACATCCAATACTTTTCAATTTTTTTTGCGATTTTTGGTTTTTTTGAACCGCTTTACAGTTTTTATTTGGACCGGTTTAGATTTAAACGCCCCTACTTTACACTAATGTTAATAAAAATAGATCAATACCAAATAAGAATAATTTAGTAAAATTATCATTTTCTCTTTTCATTTATTACATTTATTTCATTTATGAAGAAAAATCTTTTTTTTTCTTCATGCTTTTTCATTGATCGCAACATTCAGGTCCAGCACATGCAACCGTTTTCCGATTTCAGATTTCAAAACTTTGGTTATCTGATGTGGCAAGATCTTGAGAAGAATGGTGTGGCAAGAGTTATGATCGAGATAATTGTTCAAATGGTTTGGTGCTTTATTGATATATTAAATTTTTTATGTTTCAGCTTTCATCAAAATTATGGCGATTAGGATATTAGATTTTTTATGTTTCAACTTTTATCAAAATGCCCAAAAATACAACAAAATCCAATACAGACCCAAACTAAAAAGCAAATGCTAAAACATGATAAAAAGACACCTAAACACTACAAACTCCACACCAGACACACCCTACCGAAACACCCTATACTTAGGCCAGCAAACCAGTAGCAACTCCAAATTCAACCGACTGAACAAAACAAACAACCAATTATTTTGTGTTGCTGAAATGAAAGTTGTTTCATAGAAGTAGTAAAGATTAATATTATTTGAAGACTTTGTGCAACTTGTTCTTGCCATTGATTTGTCTATATTTTTTAACATTAAAAAGTAATTTGAATTTTTTTTTTATGAAAGTAGTTTGAATTCTTTGATATACTTCTTTATTGTCTTGATGGTGATTAGCTTTAATTGAATTTATTTTTTCTTTCTTGAAGTGTTTACGCAGGGCCGTTTCAAGTAATTTAGAGATCCTGTTCTAATATTAAAAAATATTCCTAATAAAAAAATTACAACAATCAGAAATTCAATAAAAAATTATGGATTTTATGAAAATTTTTGTTTAAGATTAAGTTAACTTATCAAGATTTTAGACACTCGAAAAAAAGTAACAAAATACTTAACCATCAAATATAAAGCACAACTCAAGACTTAAACACCGGGCCGGTGATACACCTGTGCAGTCAGTTCTACTGCACATGGCCTCTAAAATTACAAGGGCCTCTTTTTTTTTTTTTGGAAGCCAAAATGATATATTGAATACAAGGGGTATTCTCCCAACAAAACAAACTACCTGAAATTGCCCTCCAACTCCAATCTAACTTACAATCCTAAAGGATACAAAGAAAAAGCTAAGAAACTAGAGTTGGAGGATGCAATATCAGACAACATTTTAAAAATTTTCCACAACAACATTTTTATTTCCTTTGGGCCACATGGTTCCAAGATAGCATCATCCTTAGAACCAATAGAGGATATAATCCTCAGGGATTGGATTTTGGAAATATCCATGTCATCAGCAGTACTATTCTTATGGTTCATAACCTCGGAATCAAAGGGAGCAACAATCTCCATTAGAATTTCTAAAGAACCTGAAGAGTCAGAGCACTACTACAAAACGGAAAAACAACAACGCCAGGTTTACAACGACATCCTATACACCGTTCTTATAGTGCGTACTGGATGCGCGCGCATTATTTTAATTAGAAATCTCAAGGGTATAATAACGGTTTTTATGAAAACCGTGGTGATACAATCTAGCTATCATGGGTTCGAACCTCATCGCCCTCAAATAGTTTATCCATTTGATGTAAATGCTCCCTTTTTAAGTTTTATTAATATTTAACTAAAAACTAATAAGGATATCACGACGGATATTTATCAAAACCGTTGTTACAGATTGAAGCTTCTTTTTATGTATTTTAAACACCATGTATATATATCAATTTATCCATTGAAACAACCCTAACACCAACGCCGTCACCATTGTCGGGAAGAAGACAACAACAACAACAAAGTGTTCTACTTTAAGGTGTTGCAATGTCCTTTATGTCTAATATTTACTTTGTTATGAAATGTAATAGTTGAATTAGGGTTCGAATTACATTGTTGATGTTTAAACTGCAGATGCATTGTGAATTACATTGTTGATGTTTAAACTGCAGATGCATTAAGTTAGAAGTTAAGGCGCACCTTTTCTTTTTTATTTATTTTAAAATTTATAAATAAAAGGGTTATCACTACGATTCTTCTGGTTAACCGTAGTGATATATTTATAATAAATAAATACCTATGTATACGGTTTTTATTTATTTTAAAATTCACAGATAAAAGGGTTATCACTACGGTTAGTCTGGTAAACCGTAGTGATATATTTATAATAAATAAATACATATATATACGGTTGTTATTGTTAACCGTTGTGAAATAGTTTACCCATATATAAGCGAAATAACTTTCACTTAATTGACAGTAACGCCGTTGCCTTCAAAGTGAAACCCTAGAACCCATTTTTTCTCTTTATTTTCACCATTAGTCGTGAATCTTGTGCTTCATACATTAAGGTATTCTTCTTCTTCCATCTATTGTTAGATATTTCCCATTATCTCGTTTGTTGCATGTTGTTTTTGTTGATTGTTCTCATTTTTTCAGATTCGTTTTCACTACCTTAACAAAGACCATACTTTGGAAACTTCATAATGTTTGTGTTGCTATGGAAAAATGTATAAGAAGCATGAAGCTATGATGGAAACTTCATCCACCTTGTACCTTTTCTTCATAGCATCACGAACAAGATGTTAGTAAATGAAGAAACAACAGTGTAAGCAAACTTTATCTAGTTTTAGAAGCAATGAAAAGAAGTATAAGAAGTATGAAGCTTTTGTGTAAGCTTCTTCCTCCTTATATTTCTTTTTCATGGCTTCCCAAACTAGTTTAACATCATAATTGATTCCTGTTCCGCGATTAGTTTTATTAAAAGGTGTGTTATTCCTGTTCCTCTCTTTACTCATCATTGGATTATGGTTTTAGGGTTTGTTTTCAACTGAGGATGCTCATTTTTGAAGTTTGCTTTGTTTCCTTTCAGGTTAAGGGGATGATACAAGGTGATGATGCTGGTGGAAGAAAGCGTATTATATCAGTTTATAATTTCTGGATCTGGTATAGAATGTTGTTTGAGTTTATCATATTCTATTTACATTGTTTGTTTAACTAACCCTCACTTAAAGTTTGCTGGTGGTAGCAAGCGTATTATATGAGTTTATAATATCTGGATCTGGTATAGAATTTTGTTTGAGTTTATTATATTCTATGTAGATTGTTTGTTTCACTAACCCTCACTTAAAATACATTCAGTTAATTTGACATAGATACTTATAATCTGCAAATTAAGTTGTAATTGAAAACCAACTTAAACAAACCAATGTTGTTTTCTAATTGCAGGCCTCTCATCATTGATCTCACGTTCTTTTATATATAGATTATGGTATAATGATCTCGCTCCTTAGATGCATCGACATTGCAATTCTGGTACCAGATATGTGATGTTAAGTGTGATGTCACAACATCAATATCTGCATTATGAACAAGACAATAAAAGCACAGAATTGCACACCAGGATTGTTCACCCAGTTCGGTCTAACAACCTACATCTGGGGGCATACCAAGCCAGGAAGGAAGTCCACTATTAGTAGTATCAAATTACAGACTCAACAAACCAGTTGATAATCTACCTAATTTAATCACCACCCAATGACCCTTCTATCTAAGTCCTCCCTAGATAAGAGACTCCATCTCACTCCCAATCATCGCAATGATGTCTAGCAGTCAACATCTCCGCCACTGCATCAACAGCTTGATTACCAACAACTTTTCAAACACAGAAAAGTAGAAGTCACACTTCCAAGACACACCTTGAAGTTGCTTAACAGCTTCCTCCAAGAACAATACAATACTCATTACCTATAGGTTTCTGAGTAAGAACACAGTGACCATCTCACAACCCGAGTGGTTCACTTAGACTAAGCCCTAATGATCTACATCTTGGACCGTGCCTATTCTAGATTACAAGCATTCTATTTATAACTTTTTCCCAACTGGATTTGGGCCTTCAAATCTTATGCACCAAATCTGCAACAGATTCTCTCCTCAATAGATCTTCAATTAAATCTTCATAATTAACTCTGATTATTCTCCATATCTTTTTGCATTAAATTAGCAACAAACTAATCTCTTCATAAATGATTGCACCAGAATATATCTTCCCCATGATATTCGCGTGCAATCTCTGATTCTCTTCAGCAGAATATCCAGCAACACGCGCAGCCCTAATAAAACATCTCTGACTGATGTTCACAACTGATGTTTAAGACATCGGGTTTAACATCAGCACACAACTGCAACCCTTACACCCTTAACACACCATAATGTTAAATAAACATAACAATAATGTTAGAAGCTCATGTTGAAACATCAACCATGACACTAACATTGTTTTACCAAAATTTCAGCCAATCACAAGAACTAACAATCTCCCCCTTTAGCTAATTTTGGCTAAAACACATATATAAACATTACAGCTCAAATTACAGCAACAATTACAACCCTATACTACTATTAGAAGTCATCTGATCCTAACAGTAATCATCAGTAGCTACTGTGTACATCAACCATGGAGAATCATCTGCTTGGCTAATTTTGAATGATGTTAGGACATCATGTTGGACATAACATCACCACAGCACAGCAACTTTAGGCAGCACATTAGGACCTAAGAAGTAGACAGTCTTGAAGTCATTTGGTGCACATGAGGAAGAAGATATCTGACACTTCCTCTCAACACAACACATTTCTTTTTCCTTCCAGGACAGACCCAGAACAAATGTAGAAGACTCCTCCAGAAAAGAAATGTTTGTCTATACATAAAAGACCAATGGTGGCATAAGATAATTCTGCACACCTTCATTGATCAAACACTGGGTTTAATCTGTGGCATAAGATGAAACTTAAGAAGTGTCATTCTGCCAACCCAGGTAACTCAGAACACAAGTCACAACTGTGTTCATAACTCAGGACACAAGTCACAAAGACTCAACACCAACCTAAGGTAAGGACACCCTCTTTGACATCCCTGAACCACATCTGAAACTGCAGACTCCAGACATGGCATCTACGCAAACCATTTAGCAAAACCCTTTCCTTTCTCCCCCTTTTTAGCCACAAATTAGCAAAGAAAGCCCTCACAGAACCAGACCCAAGTAGTGCTCACCCAAAAACGAACAAACGCCATAAGACTTATGAAACAAGAAAACTCACTGGCTGAAGGAGCAAAGAATAACCTCTATAAATAGCTAACCAGTTACTTTGGAATTAACGAGCCTTGAATAGTCAACGTTCTTGGTCATAGAAACGCTATTTTAGGAACTAAAAACTCCATCCAAATTCAATGTCTACCACCCAACACATTCTTGACCGTCTTTATTGCCTCTAACTGATTTTTACCATAAATTGTGCCAAAACAGTTCCATGCATAGTCAAAGACATGTGTTTCACCTTATCCTTACACCACCGTCCAAAATAAATCCTTGTTTGGCTCAAGAAAAACATGTCCTGTACCATGTTCTGACATCTTATCACACAATGTCTGCTTGCTCACAACATTATCAACCCAAGACTTCCACAGAAGATTATACATTCCAAAACAATAAACTTGTCTTCAGACTTCTCCTCAGAAGCATGTGCACACATGAATCACATGACTAGAACCAATTGTCATAACATCCAATGCCAACCAACAGCCTAATGTCATAACATGTTATCTGACATTATATCCTCATAAGAGGCAACCAGTCTCCACAAGCTTGATCATCATGCAAGTTTCACAATATATGCACCTTTGCAGCAAGATCCATAGACACGTACTCCCCCTAACATGGTTAACTAATGCTCTAGATGAAGATGAACATTTGAGCACACTTGCTGAGCACCTATATGCAGTCATTCCCTATCATACTCTTCATCTTTAGACTTCCAATCAATACCTGATCTACTTCAATCTTCTCTACATTCTCCATCCAAGGCAGACCTTCTACTTCATCATTCTCCCGTATGACTATGTAGACGCTCCTTAGGCATAACGTATGCACCAAGCTTCAGAACCAGAACAAAATCATCCTTCACCAAGGATATTCAACTAGATAATGTCCCAACACAAGTTAGAACATTTGCCACACACCAAGATATCATCACCATGATTCTTGATATGCTCCACCAACTGGACTTACTATTGCATAGTAATCCAAAGAACTAGAGAATTAAACTCTCATCCACCTTCAAGAAGAATAATCTCCTTACATTTTCAACTAAATACTCTTCTGTACAAGAGCAATCAGTTTCAAGCATCCTGCTTGAATGCACACAATGAAACCAACCAAATTCCACCTTTTGATTGATCTCAATCTTCTTCAGAACTCCCACAAGATATCCTGATCCACCTATGAAACCAGATCTTCAAGTCATATGAACTACTTGCTCCAAAGCAAGACATCTTGGATTCACCAAGCCTCTTAGTCATGTAACATCTTCTCAAACCACAGCTCCCGCAAACTGTATGAGATAGATCTTTTTGAAGCATCCATAACTTCCATTACTGTAGATCACCTCTATCATAAGCTGATGTGCCACATCACCAGCTGAGACTTCTGATGTTAAGCTAGATGTCAAAACATTATGATATCCAACTGTTGAATTCAGCCCTTCCTTCTGCCACTTAGAAAAACCTCCTCCCTTTGCAGAAACAGATTTCCATGCTCTCATAGACTTGATTCAACAATCAAGTTTGAGTAGACAACCTCTATCCTGCTCAGAAAATCCAAAGACTTCAAACCTACCACATCTGAACCTTCAGAAAATAAGTAGTTCAAGACTACCCCATAGCTATACCAAAGAATGCCACTTCCCTTAGTAGAGCCGTCAGTAGAAAGCCAGAGATAACATCCACATATCCTCGACTTTCACACAACAAAACCCATGCTCCAAAGCACCTAGATCAGAAATAAACTGATCCAACCATCAATACTATGATGTCTTCATAGTCTTCCATCTCCATCTTCAACAACATAATTTAGGTCGTCACACACCAACACACCACAAAGAGAAATATACAGCCACATAGAGAAAAGTAAATTCTCAACACTTCTGCAGTCCTGCACTTTTACATCAGACATATACATAGTTTCCCGTCAATGTATATTGTCATTAGTTGAATGCACAACATCTTAGATAAACGCTCAGCTCCTGTCAGAGTATTCACTATCGGTTAGATGCACAACCTTATCAAAAGCAGACAAATACTCAACTACTGTCAAGCTATTTATCATATGTGATAAGGTAACCTTCTCACACAAGGTACGACATTTAATCTGGTCTGACATTCTTTTCCTGCACACTTGAGGCACTAGCTGATGCCTCTTTTGTTAATCCACACCACTGATCACATCAGATTAAGTAAGTGGCTTGACCTGATACTTCACCATGAGCACAACTAACTTTCTTTGGCTGAGAACGCAAAGAACTGAAATGATGTTTCAACATCAGTTCCGACATCAGTCTATATCACATTAAACAACTGCTATGGCTTTGGAGACAACACCCATAGTAAACCACACACACATCTCTTGCAAGGGACAGTAGTTGACCACCCTTCAAAACCAGATCATACACACATGCAGGAACCAGCATACTCTTCTGGTTTGATGTCACAACAACTGGTAGAAGATCATTCAAGAGCAATACCATGGGATCCTTCAATTTAGACCTGTGAATGGTCTTTCAGATAAGAGAGCAAAAATAAATTGCATCCTTCTGATCTCTCATCAATAAACTTATTGAAAATTCCTTTATGAGTGGACTTGGGTCAAACCTCAAGTATCTTTGGTCACTTTAATAAGTCAATCAATATTATCCTTAAGTATCACAACACCATGTGATACACCTTCAGAGTGTTGTGGCCTCAACACACACAAAACCACCAGGAATTTTCCATCAGATATATATATGCAGCGGAACACACACCTGAAAACTCGTCTACAACCTTCAGGCAAACCTTAATAACTATTGCACAAACACCACACTCCAGGTGCAACAGGTCAGCATAGGTTAAAAATAAATCACCCTACAAAGCATCTCACCACAAGCCTGACAACTTCAAACAGAGCCAATATATACCCTGTCACAAATAGTCCATCCTCCACTTCAAGGGATCATACAAACAACTATATGAACTGACCAAGTCCATAACTCAGCAAAACTATCTTCCTTGCATATGAACCAGAAAGTATCTTCCCTAGATCTCATCCAGAAACAGACAGGATGCCTGCTCTGATACCAATTGAAATTCTGGTACCAGATATGTGATGTTAAGTGTGATGTCACAACATCAATATTTGCAGTATGAACAAGACAATAAAAGCACAGAATTGCACACCAGGATTGTTCACCCAGTTTGGTCTAACAACCTACATTTGGGGGCATACCAAGCCAGGAAGGAAGTCCACTATTAGTAGTATCAAATTATAAACTCAACAAACTAGTTGACAATCTACCTAATTTAATCACTACCCAATGACCCTTCTATCTAAGTCTTCCCTAGATAAGAGACTCCATCTCACTCTCAATCATCGCAATGATGTCTAGCAGTCAACATCTCCGCCACTGCATCAACAGCTTGATTACCAACAACTTTTCAAACACAGAAAAGTAGAAGTCACACTTCCAAGACACACCTTGGAGTTGCTTAACAGCTTCCTCCAAGAACAATACAATACTCATTACCTACAGGTTTCTGAGTAAGAACACAATGACCATCTCACAACCCGAGTGGTTCACTTAGACTAAGCCCTAATGATCTACATCTTGGACCGTGCCTATTCTAGATTACAAGCATTCTATTTATAACTTTTTCCCAACTGGATTTGGGCCTTCAAATCTTCTGCACCAAATCTGTAACAGATTCTCTCCTTAATAGATCTTCAATTAAATCTTCATAATTAACTCTGATTATTCTCCATATCTTTTTGCATTAAATTAGCAACAAACTAATCTCTTCATAAATGATTGCACGAGAATATATCTTCCCCATGATATTCGCCTGCAATCTCTAATTCTCTTCAGCAGAATATCCAGCAACACGCGCAGCCCTAATAAAACATCTCTGACTGATGTTCACAACTGATGTTTAAGACATCGGGTTTAACATCAGCACACAACTGCAACCCTTACACCCTTAACACACCAGAATGTTAAATAAACATAACAATAATGTTAGAAGCTCATGTTGAAACATCAACCATGACACTAACATTGTTTTACCAAAATTTCAGCTAATCACAAGAACTAACAACCATCTTCCAATATAGTTAAATCAAAGATGAGGCAAATTATCCAATGTCTTGTTATGGAAATTTAACTATAATCGAAGATAACGATATATCGAAGGAGTTAGATCAATAAACCACAATATATGTAAAAGAGCGTGAAATGCACGATAAGACGAATGCAATCAGAAAACAAGATTGGTTTGTTTAAGTTGGTTTTCAAGAACAGTTTAATTTGCAGATTATAGACATCTTCATCAAATTTAATCCATGTATATTTATTTAGTGAGGTGTTTGGAAAACAAGCAATCTACATTTAATATATTAAACTTAGGGTACTTACAACAACGGTTATATATTGTAACCGATATCATAAGTAATTTATGTTTTATATAAATTCGCTATTGATGGGTTTCGAACCCAGAACCTAAGTGTATGTATCGCAACGGTTTATTATCATAACCGTTGTGATATATGGCGCGCGTCCTGCCTTTCAACAACGGTTTCCAGACCGTTGTAGAAACAGCGAACTTACAACAACAACCTACATAACAACGCCTTCGCCCGCGTCATTATATGTCATTCCCAACCGTTGTTAAATGGGTTTTTCGTAGTAGTGGAGTCAAAGTCACTTTCTGAAGTGAGAACATCATTATAAAATTTGTCCATGACTCGCCTATACTCTTCTACCCCTAAAGAACTACTCATCTCTTGCACGTTTTCTTTCCATAATCTCCTCCTCTCCTCGTTACTGTTATGGATGACCTTACCTTCATCATCACATTCCCTAAGGACTGCCATTTTTGTTAAAGAAAAATAGAGGAAAATCAAGAGCGAAAGAAAAAATATTTGAAATGAAGAGAACACTTGAAGTTGAAACAGACTTGTTTAAAGGAGAATAAGAGCGTAGGAGTAAAGATAAGAGAAAATGACTTTAATAGGAGCCCAACATTCAAAAATAGCTAGAGAATAGCCACTCATGATGCATTAAAGTCATCATAACGCTAGGGAAGATTAGGGGACACGATCATTCGAAGGTTTTGTTTGACACGTAAGAACCTAAGAAGGAAAGCCGACCTATAGCACGGAACCTATCAAATATATCTGGGCTCATGTTACTTCCGAGTACTATACCCTTGTAAACGAATATAGTACTCGGGGGGCTTATGTACACGCCAAATATATTTTAAGTCGAGCTATGTCGACGGATAAGGTTAAGCATGAACTAGACTACGATAGCAAGAAAGGTCGAGCAATACAGAGAGCTAGGCAAGTGTCATCCATAACCCGAGCCGATCAGGGAACTCGACTCCCATCCTTCGAGCTCCTACGAGGTCGAGTACTGACCTTCATCAACCCGGTACTTACGCCGAACATGAACTCAACTGGCACCTTAACAGTTGTAACAGTGGCGGCACATCAATGCGGACGTTACCAGAGTTGTAATGCCTACATTCATGAAGAGAAGTTACAAAAATGATGGCCGTGTAACGTCAAAAGGCCAAGAGACTTCTCTTAATGGCATATCTTAATGGAAGACTATAAAAGGGGCTCCCACACGAGGGTTAAGCAAGACACAATCATCTTGAGACAATATACAATACTTTTATAGCTCTCAAATCCCCAAATATACTACACAATATAGACATCGTAGTTCTCCTTGTCCAGAAGAAGAGAACTAGCACTTTTGGTGTATCTAACCATTTTTGGCTAGAACAGGTTGGATATCAGCCCAGTGTTAAAATCTCTCAGGTTTTTTGTTAACCCGTGAAAAACCAAGGTATTGAGCTTAAATGTTTTCAAATTTGAAGACTAACCGCTCCAAGGTCCTTATTTATGGAAAGAAGACTAACCACTTCAACTCGCCGTTTGAGAAGGAAGATTGATCTCATCACTCTCAAGCTTATTTTGAAGAAAAGACGCAAACAAACACATCCATCGTCTTGTATATTTTGTTGAAGTTCAACCAACATTCCTTGTATAAGGGGGGTTCATGAGTCTTTTTTGATAAAAGGTCTCAAAGTATTATTTAAAACTCTCAAGAATAATTCTTGGAGAGATGATTAGGTTCTTATGTTTTAAGCGAACCTCTAAAATTCCTGGTGTCCTTCTTTTCCCTTAAACTCCTTTAATTTCTGCAATTTATTTTCTGCTTTTTATTTTTCCAATGCTAGTTTTCTAAAATGCTTTTTATCTCTGATTTTATTTCCCAAGAGTTTTTAAAACCAATTATTTTCTAAACCACACAATTCACCCCCCCCCCCCCCCTCTTGTGTGTAAAGTATCAAGTCCAACATACATTCCTATCACGTTTCCTTTGGGCGGGTTAACTTCGTTTAGAATTTTTGTATGATAAACTTCTTGCAAAATTATTTCCAATTTTGTGTTCAATATGTTGAGATATTCGTATGGTTTTCATTCAGTCTTGAAAGATGATATCTCTTAGTTTCAGGTTTGATCCTTATGTTTCCTTTATTCGCTAGATTCCAACTTTGACACTCCCTTCTTTTTTGCATATATTGATCGCTTATCTGCATTACTCTCCTCCTCTTTTATGTAACATTTGTCTCGCGCCATTCTTTCCTCCATAGTCGTTTCCGATTTTTGAGCTAAGGACTCATTGAAATGACCGCCTTAAGACCATTTTGAAAGCCCCCTACGAACATCTCTTGATTAGGATGCGCGACCTTAATCATCTCACATTGAAACAAGCCAAGTATTATATGAGGAATTCGCCTTGTCCCAAGCGAACATCGAAAAGGCGCGTAGTAGATGTCTTTCTCTACTTGCTAGAAGAAAATTGATATGTCATTTTTCTCACCATATCCTGGTAGTTGGTTACATAGAACTTAGGGAGGATCGTGTACCAATGTAAGGCAGAACCCTTAGAGTGCTTGTCATCAGTTTGCACTTTAACGAGTCGGTAGCTCTAATAATGGCCATCTGAGTGTCAACTATTATGATGTGCTCATGTGGGTCCCCCTTCCCATCGAATGTGGCCAACGAGGTGGTTTGAAATTCTCTGAAACTTGATCATCTAAAATTTCCCCAATCAGCAGTTATAGATCGATTGGGTCTTCTAAGTCGTTGTTCTCTGGTTGGGGATAATGTTGATTCTGCTATAAGGTGTGAACGTTCCATGCAACAAATTGTTCTATTGGCGCAGGTTTTCCACCGTGACGAGTAGCTCCTCCATGGCAGCCTGCGATTCTTGATTGTTGCTACTCACGTTGGTTTTGTAAGGATGATGAGCCAGTTGGTTTGCAATTTTATGTGGCCCAAGTAAGTTTTACAAAACTCTATGGTGGGTTTCAAATGTTCACACAAAGAACACTAATTTAATAACTCTTTTAAATCTAATCAGATAGAGCCACAAGAAAGTCACATTAGGTGACTTTTCTACTTAAAAATTTCAGTTTACCTTTTTTATTTGAAGTGTGTCCTTTTATAATGGTTCTCCCATCCTATATGAGACAAGAGAGGCAAAGACAACTTGAATGCCATTCAATTGACATTAAAGCCCAATATTCGATAATTATAGAATTTGAAGGACAAGTTTAGACAAGATATCGTCATGATGATAAATACCCATAAAAGCATATCTGGGACATCTCGATCATGGGTGACTTACATGAT
This sequence comes from Lathyrus tuberosus, assembly GCA_022829125.1. Classification (NCBI taxonomy): domain Eukaryota; kingdom Viridiplantae; phylum Streptophyta; class Magnoliopsida; order Fabales; family Fabaceae; genus Lathyrus; species Lathyrus tuberosus. The sequence goes on from JALAZF010000153.1 coordinate 3,374,182, forward strand.
GTGTGATAGTATTCCTTTACTTTGGACGACTTATATAGACTTCCCTGGGTTTTCTCGTATCCGAGGCGGCCTATAGGACGCTAGTACTTGCTGAGGGTCCAAAACTGCTCTACGTTTATATCCAACTTAATATGTTTATGCCTTTCTGCCAACTTTCGGAATGTACACAACTTCCTAAAAAATAAAACCGGAAGGGGCGAAATGTTTCAGAGAATTATTGTTGGATTAATTATATCATATTTAGCCGACCCTACTCTTTTAAGTATATTCCACCAACTTCATGATGCACAATATTATTTTGAAATAGGGGAAGAGTTACGTATAAAAAACAATGTACTCCCTCTGTCTCAAAATATAAGAGAAAAACTCAAAAACACACTTATTAAGAAAAGTAAAAAACATAATAGTTTGACTAAGATTTTGTTGAAAAAATTTGTTTTGAAAGATGTAAAAATAATTTTAATTAGTTGTTGTTTATAGAAAAATAAGAGAGAAAGCAAATTAAATGCAACTTGCATTTAATTTTACCTTGAAAATGATGAAAATTAATTTTTTCTCTTATATTTTAGAACAAAAAAAATGCTTTTTTTTCTCACAATATTTTGAGACGGAGGGAGTAAATACGACTATGATGTGTGATTTTCTTGATAAAGTGTGTAACACTTAATCATTGGGGGACACTTTCACTCAGAAGCATGCTTGTTTGTTTACGTACTACCACTAATTAACCGATTAATAGTCAACGAGAAAATCCCATTGAAAAGCAAGTGAATTTCGTTGGGAGTGTAAAACACACTCAAAGAGTTCCCTGATATCACGGGAATCTATCTATCTATCTAGCATTGGAACGTATCCCGTCATGACGGAACGTTGCCGTTACCATGTTCGTGGACCCTGATTAGATCAGCTAGTGAACTAGATTATACAATTGAAAAAAATATGAAAATCTATATTATTGAGAGAATAGAACACTTTGATAAATAAAAAATCTTAAAATGCGATAATGTTAGTGAGTGTGTGCAGTGCTAATGCATGTGTTCATGCGTACGTACATGTATAGTACGTGTTGTTGCACTTCTGAAGGATTTCCTTATAATTTGACTGTATATTTCATCAGTAGTAATTTAACTTAAGGATCTTTAAAGTTAACGTTCAAACCCTGCACACTCCCTCGTGAATCTCTTTCATGACATATTCTTCTTCATTTTCTTTCAAACATAGCAGTTAAGGACGAGACAAGCCTCTATTGTACAGTTTGTCAGCTATGATCTTCCAAGCTTCCTCCTCGTTGTCATGTAGTACTTCGTTGGAGAGGTTGTTTTTTAGTTAGATCCACATTGCATTGGTGGTCAAAGGACATATTTCAACCTCTAATAGATGAGGTACTCGTAGGGTTTGAAATACAATGTATTTTTGCTAACTAGATGCTTTTGTACTTGCAAAATTGTTCCAAATTGTCGGCTTTGGTGTTCTTACTTGGAGTGATGCATTTGATAATAACCTCTTCAAGTTTTCTCATTTATGTTTTTGATGGGGTTAGTTGAAAATATCCTTGTTAAAAAGTCTCAGATCGTATAGTTTGTGAATGAAGAGCAAGTTTAAAGTTATATATAAAATACAAGTTATTTGAAGTTGCATATCGCTTAGTTTTGTGAAGAAAGAGAGAGTTCAAGATTATATATAAGATTTAAGTTCTTCATTTTAAGATGCATCAGTCAAAACCACTTTAAGCTTGTATTTGACTTTCTTTGTTCTCTTATACTTTTGTATTAGAGTGTTGTGAGATGTAGTTAAATATTTATTTTGAAGAATGTGGGTGTACTAGGGGTTTGGGTTAGTTAAGGGTATATAAATGTTGTAATAATTTTCACATAGTGTTATTCTCTAGTTGTCTATTGACGACAACCATGTTTTTTCTCCAGTTTTGGAGTTTCCACATTATATTCTTGTGTTGTGATTGTATTCCTTTTTTTTCTTTATGTTTTGTTTTTTTTTTCCAACAACTGGTATCAGAACTTTTGTTTCAATCCAGGGATAAATGTTCTTAGTATTATTCGTGGTTGCAGTTTTGTCTGATCTTCCAAATGAGAAAAGAAAGGTTGTGTTGTGAAAGAGTTGTTGAACTGCAATCAGAAACTCCGCTATGTAGTTTGGGCTATAGAAAATTGATGAAAGGATTTTTTTTTTTACTTGTGGAAAGTTCAAGTCAAATATGTGTTGATACAATCAAGATTACACAATGTGCAAGATTATGTCGGTGGTTGAATATCTTCCTGCCAACAAGGAAGTGGCACCATAATATTTCAACCTGATTTTCGACATGTGAAAATTTTTGAAGTGGTTTAGCTTCAAGTGAAGTATAATATTCTATAGGTGGAGTATGCTAGTTTTTTAAAACTATGATTGTCGGTGATGACAGGTGAAATTCTTGGAGTGGTTTACCTTCAAGTGAAATTTATTCTTCATGATAAGGTATATGATTATCGATGATGACAATGTGAAATTCTCAAAATGGTTTATCTTCAAGTGAAATATATTTTTCATGAGAGAGTATGATAGTTTTTAAAACTATGATTATCGGTGAAGACAATGTGAAAATTCTTGGAGTGGTGTAGCTTCAAGTGACTATACTCTTTATGCTGGAGTATGATTTTCGGTGAAGACAATGAAATTTTATGTATTATTTTTCAATCAAGGTGGAGATTGTTAGGGTTGGTTGAAAATATACATGTCCCTAAGTATGTCTATTTTGTCCTTGTGCTTTCTCAACACCGATATTTTATTGAAAGGCATGTATGGATCACATGGTAGCAGGAGCCCCCATAGACGAAGAATCTTATTTATGTGGATCATGCGCCAACAAGAACCTTCATAGATGAGATCAATATTCTAGTGAAGGCATGTGTGGATCACACGGTTGAGGGAACCTTCACAGACGATAGTGTCGCGGTGAGAATCTGAGACCAAGCTATCATGATTAACTTGACTCGCAAAACAAAAGATGTCACCACCGAACTTTATTTTATCTGAGGGAAGGGGAAAATATCAAATAAACCCTAAATAAAATTTGCAAGACTATAGACAATGCTAAAGACTATGCAAATAAGAGATCAAAGGTACGGGGGTTGATTATACTAAGGGAAGGTATTAGCATCCTAAGTATCTATAGTACTCTACAGGAACCTCTTAAAATATCTATATTTTTGCTAAAGTTGCTTGCTATTGATTGGGAGAGTTTATTGTTTTTGGGTGATGAGGAGAGTGGGAAATATTTTTGTTGTTCTTGTAATGTGTACAAATAAAAGGGGTAGAAAATAAAAGGTAGCTCGCTAGGATCTTGCAATCCTATGCCTACATATTCTTAATAGGAATTCAGAGCAATTGTAGTTCAGAGACTACGTGTAAAAAGAATGGAAAAAGGGAAGAGTGTAAAAAAGAAAAAGAGTGATCGCCAAGGAATGAGACCTTGTGCCTACGTATTCTCAAAAGAAACTTGAGAAATCAGAGCGTTCGTAGTTCGTGGAACTACGAGTTGTTAGGGTTCTAAGAACCAAAACAACAAAGGGAAAAAGCTTGAAAGTTAAGCTTGTGAGGATTGATTGTAAAGGTGAAGAGATTAATGGCTATCTCTTATGAAAGGATTTGAATGAAGAGTTAAAGGTTGTAAAGGGAGGAGAAATTAGTGGCTATCTCTATGACAACGTTTGAAGGAAGAGTTTAAGGTTACAAGAGATTAATGGCTATCTCTTGGGAAGGCTAATGGCTTGTAGATGAAAGTGGTTTAAAGTTCTAAGATTGAATTAGGGTTTAGATAATGGGAAGTAAGGAATGCAACAGTTATGTACAAATGCATAAGTAAGGGATGCTACAACTATATATACATGCATATGAATGACAAGAAGTCAACAATGAATCCTTTCCCTTGAATTATGTTCAATGAAACAAGATGGACATGGATTCACAAATATATACATGATGAACATATGAGATTAAATGCATGATAAGATTATTAATGTAACGCCCCGAATTAATTAAAATATTTATTTAATTAATTTTATTATAGAATTGTGTGAATACTATGATTTTGGATGGCTTTGTTGAAAAGTTATAATCTATGTGAAGTTGGAATTATTTTGAGAATTTTGGAGCAAGTTAGATTAATTAAATTAGATTTGTTTAATTAGAAAAATAGAGTAGAATTGGAGTTGGATGAGAGTAAGGGTAATTTGGTCAAATATGGAGGTTTAGTGAGGGCAATAGAGGAAAACCATAAAAGAGACTTAAGGGTTTATACGGAGGAATAAGGGTTTTGGAAATTCACTGTTGCATTGCCTTTTGGAAAAAGAGGCAGAGAGAAGAGAGAAGCAGTTAGACTTTGAGAAGTGTAGTGGAAGGGTTGAAGAACACGAAGAGGATTCAAGGCTAAGGAATCATATCAGGTATGGGGTGTATGATCGTTGTTATTATAATTGATTTAAGTAATAGATAATTGTAGGCTGTTGGATTTTTAATCGAAGATGAAATAACCTGAGGAAATTGAAGAGGTTAGGTAGAAAATTAAGACATTGAATCATAGATTAATCGTGCCCATAGAATAGAACGTATTGATGACAGATGAATCATAAGAATACTTGTTGGAAATAAGGCTCAAAACGGGTATTATGCAGGAAAAAAAAGAAGAGAAGAAAAAAAAGGATTGTGGTGAAGTGGCACAAGCCACTGGTGCAAGGTGGCGCAAGCCACCAAGTGCAGTAAAGGGTGGCGCAAGCCACCAAATGGAGTAAAGGGTGGCACAAGCCACCAAAGGCATAAAGGGTGGCGCAAGCCACCAAGTGTATATTAGGGTGGCGCAAGCCACCATTTAGTGGGGGAGGTTGTTTCTTTTGTTTTCTAAAAATCGTAACTTTTGATTAGAAACTCCATTTTTGATGTCGTTTGAAGCTTGGAAAGGTAATGGAGCAATCTATAACATGGTAAAATCAAATAAATGATATAGAGTAATCCTCCAATCGAAATTGATAGGCTAAATGATGAGTGTCCTGTGTTGATATACCAGTAGGTTGTATTACTGTGTAAAATTGTATAATTTTAATTAGCAATGATTTAATTGATATTAGGGATAATGAAATGATAATGTTAGGATGATGATGGGGAGATTATGAGGTTTGATATGTTATCATAATGTATTGATGTTTTGTGATGAAATTGCCAGTGGGTGTGTTGTGTGTGAAATCTCTGATTTATGCCTGGAAGTGGCTTTTGGTGTGGATTATATTAACATGCCACTGTTTGATCATGATATGTATGTTATGATATATGTGAGGAGTACATGATAATTTTTATGATGATGATATTGTGTTGACTGTGATGATGATGTTCTGCTGTGTGTGATGAACTATGGTGGTTGAGTATATGAATGTTGATGCGTTTGACTAGCAGTGGTCGTATTTTGTGAATTATTACGCATCATGTATTCATAGCATATTGTTAGGACGCATTGTCCAGTGAAGTTTGCAGGATGATATCCAGTGAAGTTGTAGGACTTTTAGTCCAGTGATGGCCTTAATCCCATAGTGTGGATTAAGTGCAAATTATGATGTGCTCTGGTTCCAAGCAGGAACCGATCCTATTGGTGGGGATCTATAGAGATTGAAGATGACTAAGTCATCAGTGAAGTTTCGGTACCACATGCATGTTGCATTTCATGACTGGTGGCATTGCATCATATTTGTTTCCGTGATGATTGTTGGGATGATTTGACTCGTGCAACATTTTATGATTTCATGCTGTTATGAATAAATGTGTTATGAATAAAATGTTGTGATGAATTATATGCTACCATGAATACATGCTGCTATGTTATCGTTGTTTCAATAGTTATAACTACTATATCTCTTACTTATATCTTTTATAATGATTACGATTTACTCACCCTGCATTTTGAATGTTTCCCCTATCTGGGCAACGCGCAGGTGATCCGGAGTAGAATTTAGACGCATTGAAGATTTAGCTTTGGAGTCAATTATTTTATTTCGGTGGATTAGAAGGTGTCTTGCTCTGATATATGTAACATCGGGGGTTGGGATCGTCTGATCGGAACAACTGTGTTATTTTCCTTCTGTTTGGTTATTATTGGAGATTTATGTATTGTTTCCATGAATTTTATTTAAATGCTGAATTTTCTTGGAGGATAATAATTATGAATTTTTTTTAGAACCCGTGTTATGGAGCAGGAACATATTATGATGTGATTTTATGAAATGAAATGTGACACCCTTTTTGGTGAAGATACTCTGATTATTTATTTAAATTATTGTGTGAAAATGTCGTGGGGTAGAAGGGTGTTACAATTAACATGTGAATAGGCAAGGAATGAACACAATGAAAGGTATACATAAACATGGTTCAAGCATGAACAAAGATCAACAATCAATAGGCACAAACATTAATAAGGACTAGGTCAAAGAAATGCACAAAAGTGTATAAGCTAAATACAATGTTTTAGAAAATAAACAAAGTGTAATTTAAAAGAAATTCTTGAATTAAAATGAATACAAAGTAATAAATATTTGGTCTTTATCTATGATTAAAAGTGTAAAATAAACAATAAAAAATAAATGATTTTAAACAAAGTAATAATGAATTTTAAACGATAAAAGTTTAAATAAAAAAGAAAGTTTAATAAATAAAAGAAATAAAGAAAGTTTAAGAAAAATAAATAAACAAATAAAAGATAATATATATATTAAATAAAAGATAAAATAAATATATTAAAAGAAAATAAAATAAAAGAATAAAGTGAATAAAAGGAAATTAGAAATAAAAATATAAATAAATAAATAAAAGAAGTTAAAATAAATTATAAAAGATAAATAAATAATAAAAATAAAAATAAAATAAAATAAAAGTTTGATTTAAAACAATAAAAGAAGAAAAAAAATTAAATAAAAGAAATTAAGAAAAAAGAAAGAAAAGTGAAAGGAAAGAGAAAAATGAGAAAAAGAAGGAAAAATGTGAAAAAAAATAAGGGAATGTACCGCACAATCAACAAAGCTACGTGTGCGCCTTGTCCAGGTAATGCAACCACTATAAAATATATTAAAATTGAAATTAAATTCAAAAAAAGGTGCCAGTTTCCCCTTCTTCCTCGTGCCCGTATTCCACCATTGTTACATTCTTCAAACTTCAACTTTTCATAACTTTCTCATTTTTTAACCAAATTCAACAAAATAAAACACTATCTCACTTGAAATTTCATGAGGATTCCAAATATGCAAACCAAATACATTTATTTTAACTAAAACTCACAATTTTCTAACAAAACCAGAAAACCCTAGAAACTTCAAACAAAGATTAAATTCCAAACATGGTCAATCAATGGCAACTAACTTAGGGTTATCATTCCTCACATCATGGCAAACAGAATGATATCAAGAATGGCTTAAAATGATGCATAAATGTTTGAGTTCTAAAAGTGACAACATACCTCTAAAGTGTGAAACCATGTTCTTTGATTGAGCACTTCTAGATGCAAGATTTTGATTCCTACAGCTCCACTGAGGTCCCAAGAATGTGTCGCAATGCTTGGCTTATGTTGAAACCTTCTGAAACTCCCTATCCAAATCAAGTTCCAAGTTGGAAAAATAAAGTTGGAATGAATATATTGGAGCTGTTACAGTTGGGTTCTAAGGCTTTGGACAAGTTGTGTGATGTTTGTAGATGATGTTTGGGTGGATAAATGGTATAGAAGGTGTCTAGAATGTGAAATTTGAATTTCACTTCTAATGGATTTTGGAAAAAAAAATGCAAAAATGGTGATTATGTGATTGAGGAGTTCTTGCAATCTTTTTGTGTTGTTTCTGATGTTTTGAAACCTCTTATTTATAGTGAAATGATCTTGAAGCTAGGCATTGAAGGAAAACCAAAAAGTGGACAAAAGTACAAAAGTTTGTATGCTTTAGTAGCTTCTAAAATGCTTTGCTTAACATATTTTCTTCAGCAAATCAAACTTGTTCTGATGCTTAGATTGTGTCCTTGAATCAAGGAAAAGGTTTAATGATCAAATTTCACTTTTCTTGCAAGGCACAAAAAAGTTTAGGATGGCATGTTGGATTCATGTTTTCCTTGGTGAATGAAGATCAATTCTTATGGAATTTGAGATCATTTTGAAGATCTTGTGGTATGGAACAAGTTTCTAGTTGATGACAAGCTTTGAAAATGATAAGAAAGTAGCCAAAAGTGTCCTTGAATCCGTGCACTTGTACTTAGCCAAAATTTGCCTTGAAAAATCAGCTGTATCATGGCTTCTTGCAAAAATCATAACTTCATGCTCAAGCAAAAGAAATTTATGCTCTTGGTACCATTGGAAAGAAGGCATCATGTACTAGAACTTTCATGTTGATCACTTGAAGAAATTCACCTTGGATCATGGAGAAAACATGCCATGAACATTGGAGTTTGTGGTTGTTTGAGACCTAGAAAATTTTCTAAGTCCTTTGACATTTTCAGCATCCTCCAAACTTTGCAACTTCATAACTTCCAATCCTTATGAGTTTTGGATTCAATTCTTCCACAAGATTGAAGTGTATGATGTTAACTTTAAGTGCATACCTTGGGCATGAAAAATGATGGCTTGAATTGATCACAAATTGGTCACAAAGTAGTGCACTTGTTAAGGTGAAAATCTTGGAAATTTTTCCAAGTGTTTGGAATTTCAAAATGTTAAGAATTCCCAACTTTGATCAATCATAACTTCCACTTCAAGAAAGCTTTTGACTTGCTATTTCTTCCATCTTGTAGTGTGAGATGTCATATTTACATACATTCTTCAATTATTTCCATTGGATGTTTGAGGAAAAATTTATGATTTTCGGAAGTAGGTCACTTATTCAAGCATTTCCATAACATAGGAAAAAAAATCAAGAAACCCTAATTTTGCAAATTTGGTTCCTTTTGTAATTTTCTTGATTCAACTTGATCAAATGCACCCATTAACCATATTTTAATGATTCTTGACTTGAGGAGTTAATGGTTGACCAAAAGTCAACCTTTGACTTTGTGCACCAGTTGACTTTGTATCAGATGAACTTGAATTTTCAATCTTCAAAGGATCAATCTTCTTGGGAAATTTAGATCATGTGAATGGACTTAAAAGATGTACTTAAGGCTCTTGAATAATTTCTTGAAGTATGGGATCATTCTCAGATGAAAAAGACAATTGCAAGCCATCTTAGGTCAAAACCCTAATTTAGTGCATCAGATGAACTTGAGGCTTGATGAACTTGAAATGATGTAATCTTGCAACTGGTTGTGGATAAAGGGAAACTCTTGATCATATGGCATGAATTAGGAGCTTGAGACATTGAGGATCACACAAATTTTTGGCTAATCATCAGCTTGATCACCTTGATGCAAACCCTAACTTGTAAAGCAAGCAAAACACATATTTTATTTTTATATTTTTAATAAGGGTTAGTGATGCATAAAACACACACATAAAATGGTTGATGCTATGTAAATGATGCAAATGGAGGTAAGATTTTAGGGGTAGAAATTAGGGCATGACAGATAGAAGTTCGTGTAATGTCCTTTACACCGACACACCCGAGAACCTAGGACTCTGCCAGCTAGATTTGAAATCGTGTATTGGTGGAAGCATATAGGCTTTCAACGATTCTGTAATCTGTCCCTGCGAAACAATATATCTGACATGCCGCTTGAAGAAGGAGAAAGGGGGAGAAAGGTAACCTTTAACTTCCTGATAGTTTCGTGTAAAATTGCCTTTAGTGACATCCTTGGCAGATCTTCCCTGGCAAAGTCAGATGTCATGCCTTCTCCAATCCACCTTAAAGTATTGTATCACAGTAACGACGTGAAGCTAGTAGTGATCAACGCTAACTTGAAAGCAGCAAGGCTTATAAGAAAATAAACGCTTGAAAACCTTGTCACCACTTCAACGGTGGTAGAAGGAGGTCCGCAGAGAGTTAATATTTTCGGCCTTGACCAGCATGAAGATGAAGTTAGGTCAATTGTGGACGGTGATTCCAAAGTCGTTCAGCTCGAGGATAATCTATACCAGATATGTGAACACAAGATCTAGACTCCCATCAAAGGTAAAGAACACGATGTAGATGACTTCGGGAAAACGTGGATCTCTTTGCTATTTCTCCACGTATAATGCGCGACATTAACTCAACCATAGCATGCCTTCAGTAGAATATCAATCTCAATGCCTGGTGCAGACGACCACACACACATTGAGAGAGAGAGAGAGAGAGAAAGAGAGAAGTAATTTTAAAAAAGTCATAGTTGTGACTGACATGTTTAGAAGACTATTAGACACCTAGTTCATTTCTAAAGTGTTGTTCCATTGATTGACTTATTTTTATATGCAACTTATTAAGCGAGATGTCTTGACATGTTGTATGACATCCTGGCTCAAGCGTTGTTCATACTGCTTAGACTGAGTTTTATTTTTCCAAATAATTGGCTAGTTTATATACGAAACTTATCGATCAAGATGTTCAGCAGATGTTGTGGGACATCTTTGCATGCGGGTTGGGTTTTGATTATCTTCAGATTGGTTTCGGTTTTAATTTCTTTAGAAGATGCAAAAGATTGCTTTTGAAATTTTTTTGCTGATTCAAATCAATTTAGAATAGATTTTATTCAAATAAGAAGATTTGATTTGATTGGATTTTCTTTGAAGAAAAAATTTATTTGAATATGTCTCGAAGGAAGATTTCTTTCAGATTTATTCTATTCAAAATTGTTTTGAAATTGATATGCAAAGATATTAATTGAAGATTTAAATTCCATGAAGAGATCTTATTGGATTTTATTTTTAATTACAAGATTTTGATTTGCACTTCATGAGAAAATCTTCAATCTCTATTAAAGATGATTTAAAGTGTAATTCCGTTTTTGCAAGAGATTTATTTTGAATCCTTTACTTGAGAAGTTGAAATTTTGATTTATATCAAGTAAAGATTTTATTTGATTTGCTCAATATTCATAATTTTGTTACGTGGATTGATGTCAAGCCAAATGTTCCATAATCTGTGAGACATTTGTCTCTGAATTGTTACTTGGAGATCAAGATAAATTGAATTATATCTTGTCCTTTTATGATTTTGTTTCTTTTATATTATATCAGAGATATAAGTGTGCTAGCTTGAGTTTCGATTTGGAAAAGATCTTATTTTAGAAAGATTGCATGTGGAATGCTTATTTGTTCAAGATTTGTATAAATCAAGGATTTGAATATTCTTGAAAAAGATTTGATTGATTATGTGTTTTTGGAGGATGTGAGCTGAATCAAATGCATCTAGAATGATCAAGAGATTCAGATTTAATCATGGAGATCAATCAAGATTGATAATCATCATTATTAAAGATTGATCTCATGTGCTTTTTAGAAGTCCAACCAAATTCATGACCTAATTCCTTACGGGCTTTTGGAGCTAGACTTTAGTGGCTATATAAGAAATTCATCTCCTTTGTGAAGACTCTGACCTCGAGAGAAATTATCTACTAATTAGGAGAGTTTTGTTTTACTCGATTATTTGTTTTTGTTTGTATTTTGTACACTTTATTCATGTGCTTCAAATATATTTTAACCGAATAGAGTATTGAATTTTAAGGTAGTTATACCATCCATCTTACTATTGTAATTATCTAAACATTGAGAGAGTGTTTGACTGAAAGTGAGAGGGGTCTCTTATTTAGGGGGTCCTGAACGAATCTTTACGGGTAGTATTAGGAATGTGACCTTGAACTAGGAGAATTCAGAGTAAGCCCATTTGTCCTTCTGACTATTGGGAGTGAAGTTATTCTATAGGGAGTCATGAATAGAAAATAATTGGTAGTATTAGGAAGAGAGACATTGAACATGGTTTGTTCATCTAAGACTATTTGTTCTTTTACTATTGAGATTGGATTTCCTTTTTCTTGAGTTGAAAACCCCCCAGGCGTAAGTGATATTGCACCAAACTGGGTTAACAATTCCTGCATTATTGTTATTATAACTTTACTTTGAGTGTTACACATTTAACTTGTCATATACATTGTCCCACACATTGTGTCGAACATCTTTCCTCCTAAGATCATAATTTCAATTTACATCAGATCAGGCACCCTATTCTGTTTAGGTGTGCTCTAGGGTTCTTATTCTGTTCAAGATGGAAATTTTCAAAAAAGGAGGAGCAGTTCATCGGCCAAAGATTCTTTATGATATTAAGAATCCTCTAAAGAATAGAGCTGAAGACAATTATGAAGATTGTGAATACCAAATAGACTATGATACTAAATAAAATTTGAGGCTTGCTAAGTTCTTTAGTAAAGTTATGAGAAAACTATATATGAGATCTGATAATAATGTCTCTACAAATGTTTAAGACAATTAGCAACACAATTTCAAGAGGTGTAACTTTCAACGTAAAGGAATAGATGGTGAAAATCTCAACTGGATCTAATGACTTAAATGCAAAGATTTTAGACATATTCAAGAAAAATGCTCTAGTTTTCCAAGGAAACAAAGAAAAATCTACAATGTCACTAATGACGATGAAGGTGAATCTAATCAAGCAATCAATGTTGTGCCTTTTACACTACTATAAATAATACACTTCATGACAAAGATTTCACCTCAACTAATGAAAATCTGAGGTCAGATTACCTGAAACACATCATTTTATTTATTTATTTATAAAGTTTAATCTTATCCCTCGATTTTTTTGAAAATCGACAGGTTATATAGCTCATGGTTTTAACTTCGATTCTCAACTCCTGCAAATTTATGCTTTATTTAGAACCAAATATTCACCATTATTTTATTACTCATCTTATACCTCAGTTGTTTAAAACCCAACATTAAAATTTGATTAATATTTTATTTAAATAAATTAAACGCAGTTTTTACCTCAGTATTGTTCTTTCGTTTTTTTTAAACTGAGATGTAAACTCTAAATAATATTTTACTCAACCAGCAGAATGTTATGTTTCCTTCACTTTTTATGCCCTAGCACTTTTCTTCGACTGAAACACCATTCTCTCAACCTAAGGAACTGAAACACCATCTTCTCCAAGGAGGAAGGAAGCTCGAACCTCAAACCAATATTTTTCTTCAACTCTCTCATCTTCCCAGGTATGTAAAACTCTCTCATTGTATGTTGTTGTTCTTGTTGTTGTCGTCTCTGTTGTTGTTGTTGTTGTTGTTGTTGTTGTTGTTGTTGTCATGTTTTTGAGACATAGGGTATAATGTAGTGTTATTATTTACTGTTACTTTTATATTTATGGTTTTTGAGACTTATGGTATAATGTAGTGTTATTTTCCAGGTGTTTGTAGTTGTCGTTGTTTATTTTTATTGTTGTATTATTTTGAAATGTTCATTTTTATTTTACTTTCAGAATCTGTATGTTATTATGGATCATAGTTGGATGAGAGCCAATAGATTAACTAAAGAGTATGAGAATGGAGTGATTCAATTTCTTGAATTCGTGGAAAAAAACCTTCATGACAATAATGAGATTTTTTGGTGTCCTTGTAAAATTTGGCGAAATACGCAAAAACATCCAAATGATGATATATTCAATCATTTTTGTTGTGATGTAATTATTCAAAATGACACGAAATGGGTATGGCATGGTGAAGTATAAAAAAAAAGACCTGCGTCACATAGAGTTGAAGATGATGAATTTATGAATGATACTCTAGAAGATATGATTCTTGATATTGGAGTAGATGCTATTAAGAAAGCCTATGTGGAAGATACTTTAAAAAGTGACATGGAAGAATCGTTATATCTAGGATGCAAATATTTTACAAGATTTTCAACTGTGTTAAGACTATTTAATCTTAAGAAAAGAGGTGGTTGGACAGATGAAAGTTTTGCTGAGTTACTTGAATTGTTACAATAAATGCTTCCAGAAGGTAATAACATATCTCAGTGGTTGTGCATGAACCACAAATATATTATGTTATCAATGGTTATTTTGGGTCTAAAACAACAAGGGAATGACATATATGTTTATTTAACACCATTGATTGAAGATTTAATAATTTTATGGGAGGAAGTCGTTGATGTTGATGATGCGTGTACATGTGACAACTTTAAGTTGCGTGTCATGTTGTTTTGCACAATCAATGACTTTCCTGCACACGGTAACTTATCTGGGTACAATGTCAAGGCACATAAAGTGTGTCCAATATGTGAAGATTAAACATTCTTCCACCAATTAAAAAATAGAAAAAAAAAATAGTTTACCTTGGGCATCAAGAATTTCTAAGAACTAATCATCTATAACGTAGATTGCGGAAGGCATTTAATGGAAAATAAGAGTTTGGTATCGCTCCAAAGCCCTTGACCGGGAAGGATGTTTATAAATGACAACAACACATTAGTGTTGTCTTTGGAAAGAAACGAAAAGGGATCATGGAGAAAAATATTTGGAAAAAAAGGTTGGTGTTCTTTAATCTTCCATATTGGTCCAGTCTCGATGTAAGACATTGTTTTAACGCCGTGCACGTGGAGAAAAAATTATATGATAGTTTGATTGGAATACTTCTAAAAATTAAATGCAATACAAAAGATACTAAGAATTCTCGTGAAGATATGGTAATGAGTATATGACAAGAGTAAGCCCCAAAAGATATAGGAAATAAAACATATTTTCCCCCTACATGTCAAACTCTGTCTAAAAAAGAAAAAAAGTTTTGACGATTGTTTGCAGGGTAATAAAGTCCCCCAAGGGTACTCATTTAATGTGAAGAAACTTGTGTCAATGAATGATCTCAAATTAATTGGCTAAAAATCTCATAATTGTTATGTCTTGAAGCAAAAAATTCTACCAGTGGCTATCAATGGCATTCTACCAAAAAATGTAAGGGATTATAACCATATTGTGCTTATTCTTCAATGCTATATGTAGTAAAGTCATCGAACCTAGAAATTTAGATAAGTTAGAACATGAGGCTGTAATTATCTTGTGTCAATTAGATATGTTTTTCCCTTTATCGTTCTTTGACATTATGGTTCAACTAATTGTTCATCTAGTAAGTGAGATTAGAATTTTTAGTCTAATTTATTTATGGTGGATGTATCTGGTAGAGCGATACATGAAGATATTTAAAGGGTATACAAAGAATCATCACCGTTTATAAACTTCTATCGTTGAATGGTACATTATCGAAGAAGCTATTGAGTTTTGTACAAACTATTTGTCAAAAGCAAACTTTATAGGAATTCCCGAGTCTCTTCATGATGGAAGGTATGATGGTAAAGGTATTCAAGGTTTAAATGTTAAGATGTTTGACCAAGATGTAGTTCTTCAAGAAAATTTGTATATATTGAATAATGTTAGTGAAGTTCAACTTTACTTGACCATTCACAAAAGTCTTATCAAGGAAAAATTCCCCCGGATGAGTGAAAAAATGTTGTTGACAGAGCATAACAAAACTTTCATAACTTGGTTTAAAGAAAAGGGTTTCTAATGAGAGTAGTACCAGAGACAATTAAATGGATGTCACGTATGCCTAAGTTTAATGTAATAACTTGGAGTGCATATGAAATTACTAATATTCATTCTATACAAAATCAAAGGATGATCGTAGTACCGTGCAAAATATCGAGGTTATGGTTGAAGTTGAATCCATGTACTTCTCTAATTTGAAAGGTAAGAATTGTGTATTGGCATATAGAGTATACTTTGGGATCATTGAGAATATTATGGAGATTTATTGTGTTACTTTTAAAGTGCCTTTATTTAAGTGCAAGTGGATTGACAATAACAGTGGTGTAGAAACTGGTGAATTAGGATTCACACGAGTTGATCTTTGAAAAGAGACTTATATGAACGAACAATTCATCATTCATCCCAAGCAAAACATGTTTTATATTACTGATCCTTCTAATACAATATGAATAATTTTTCTACAATGAAAATATATTCCCGATAGTGATGAAAATTAAAATGTAAATTATATACCCTTTCTTTCACAACACATGTACATCTCTCATCAGAAGAAAATTATTCTGATGATGATGTGCATGTTATTCGTCATGATCACCAAGAGGATGGACATGGGGAAACTAGTAAGTAAATGTTTTATATCACTTAGTAATATGTATTTACTCATTTATCTTTTTATATTCTTTTTATTGAAGATTTAATGTTATTGTGGATGACAAATCACATAAGAGAACTACTGGACAGTCTACAAGACTTTCATTTTTGTTATTGCTTTTGTTGGTTAATAATTTACTTTAGTTTTAATTTGTTGTAAAATTATAAGTTGTACCCGTGCCATTTTGGCTTTGCAAATGGTGTAAACAATTAATATTTATGGTACAATGATTCTGTTTGAGAAATGGGAAAAGGGTACAAAGTATTTGTTTCATAAATGGTCAAAACATGATTATGTAATAATGTATCTTTTTTTGAAATTACCAAAATATGGTTATGTAATACAGGTTCAAACTAAAATATGGAAAAAATAACAATGTTGTCCTCTCGGTTATTATTTTAAAATGAGGTAATAGTACTACTTTATTACCTCGGTTTCTCAATAACCGATAAGAAATGTGGGGCGCGCCATCCTGTTCTGAAAAATAAAAAAAATGTAGACGTTGAGGATTGAACCCAGGAGAAGAACACTTTACCCATTTGTTTTGCAAAAATCGAGGGGTAAAGTGGAAAGTTTTCATGACGCCCTTCGTTACCTCGCATCTGTAATCGATGTTTAATCTTATTCGCGGCTGAGGTAAAATGGATATATTTGTAGTAGTATCACTACACACATTAAATACATGAAAGGTGATATATACTGGTGATCCATCAATTTCAAAATATATGTGTGTTACTCCTATTTAGAAAATAGGATGCACAATGTCAGGTAACCTGTATCAACATCTTGTCAAACATAATTACGAGTGCACTAATTTCGTCTACTCCATTCCTCTGCACTATTATAAATTGCATGGTAGACAACTACATCACCAACAAGTTGGGTGTTATAAGCCTAAGATTCTTGTTCATACTGCATGTACCTCCCACAAGGTATTTTCGTCAGAAGATTGTCATTTTGATATTATTTGCACTAGACACTTGATAGGAGAAAGAAACCATGTTTCATTTGCTGATAGTACTACGAGAAAGAAATGAGTTTAAAGGAAGATGATTGTTGCCAACATTATGGTGCAGAATGTTGAAGAACATGTTCCTGACATCATGAATAACATTTTAGATACATAACTAAGCAATGAAACAAAAAGAATGGGAGTACTAAGAACTTTGTTGTAGAGAAAGTTGTCTTCTGTATGTCTGATCTCAAATTTGAAAAAGGTAAAATTTAAGACGTGTGTCAAGTTGGGAAGCAAACCAAGATGTCATATAAGATGTTTCAACATCTTTCTCGTGTTTTAGAATTACCACTTATGCATTTAATGAGGCTCATGCAAGGAGTTGTGATTGAAGGGAATGTTGGTGGTCAGGTCGGAGGTCCTCCCAACATTGAACAACCAATGGTGGTTAAGAAGAAGAAGCTAAAGAAGATTAATGATTATGGCATGATTCTTTCTATTGGGGTTCCTTCTCATATTTCATGAATTTTTATTATTCAAAAACATGATATTGTGTTTGGTAAGGCTGAAATTGGTGTTGTGTTTAGTCTGTTGAATTTCAGTTATAAGTTGTATGTCAAGAAACATGTCCCAAACATTATTCCTTATAATATTCCACATTTTGACGAGTCTGATTTGGCTGCTAGTGAAAACGTTCTTGATGTACCACTCATGTATGATCCTGTAAGAAACCATCCTCTCATTTAATAAACTATAGCTAATGAGACCCAGGAAACTAATATGGGAAATCAAGATGTTGATATAGACGTGTCGAACATCCTATCTGACATGTTGGTGATAAAGTCTCAAGTTCATAAGGAGAATAATGACGTGACCCCTGAGAATAATTTTGTGAGTGATAATGATCATGTCCAAGAAGATGTGGAGGAAGATGTTAATGATAACTTGAATGACATAGAGGTGCCTCTGAATAATAAAAGTAATGAGATTGTTTCTAGAAAGAAGGCATAAATTGTAGCACAATACTATTCTCAAGTCAAAGGGGTTGACTTTGATGAAGCTTCTAATCCTATTGATCATTTTGAAGCCATCAAAATGTTTATAGGTTTGTCTTGACTACTTAAAATAATACATTTCATGACAACGCTTTCACCTCACCCAACAGAAAACTGAGGTATAATTCCAAGACGCGCCATGATTTATTTATTATTATTTTTTAAAATATATTTATTCCCTCGAATATTGAATATAACCAAGGGGAAAAATAATCCATGACATGCTTCAAATCCCAGCAAAAGCAGTTTAAGTGTTACTTCTTTTTATTTAATTTTTTATTTGTTAGTTAATTGATCTATTCCTTCGGTTTATTTAATAATCGAGGGGAAAAATAATCCATGACATGCTTCGAATCCCAGCAAAAGCAGTTTAAGTGTTATTTATTTTTATTTAGTTATTTATTTGTTAATTAATTGATCTATTCATTAGATTTATTTAATAACTGGGGGGGTTAGATTTTTCCTATAAAGCACTCGTGGATTAAGCTTTACCATAAACCTAGCCGCTCTAATCTTGTATACATCATTCTTTGGGATGGATTGCAAACCTGAAAAAATCTTCAAGGTTCTGTGTTGTATGTTGTTCTTCTAGCACCAACCTTTAACAAAACAATTTTTTTTCTAGCTTTTGCAATCCATCTCTCATAATGATGTTTTTTTTTATGTTGTTGTTGTTGTTGTTGTTGTTGTTGTTGTTGTTGTTGTGGTTGTGGTTGTGGTTTTTGTTGTTGTTGTTGTTGTTGTTGTTGTTTTCAGCTCTCTTGCAAGGCCATTTTTATATTTTAGGATAACTTTCCTATGTTTTCAATCAAATAAAATACTCCATGATTGATTGTTTTCCTCGGTTGACAACATTGAGAAGTTTATTCCTAAACATATTGTATATTGTAAACAAAGAAAGCGGTGAATGGTAAAACATTGAAAAAAGAAACATTACATCTTACTTTCAATTT
Source organism: Lathyrus tuberosus (assembly GCA_022829125.1). Classification (NCBI taxonomy): domain Eukaryota; kingdom Viridiplantae; phylum Streptophyta; class Magnoliopsida; order Fabales; family Fabaceae; genus Lathyrus; species Lathyrus tuberosus. The sequence goes on from JALAZF010000153.1 coordinate 3,393,268, forward strand.
TTCACCATTCACCATTTTTTTCTGCAAGAGATATATTACCTCGGTTTTAATATGAAACTGAGGAGAAAGTCCCTAGTTTATTTTACATTTTAATTAATATTGAAATAACATTTCCCATCGGTTTTAAAAAAGAACCGAGGTGTATAGTTACCCAGTTAACCAACAATGAATCTATGCCCTATGTTCATAAAGTAACAATGGCCAAGATATTGCTAACACATCAATCCACCATAAACCCTCTATATCCAATAAGAATGTGAACACCGCCACTATATATCTTGGACGTTATCTTGTGAAAATCAAACATTTATAATGAAAGCATTTTCCATAAAAACATTAATAATAAAAGCTTGGAACAGATCACCGGTGGATTGCAAGGGCAGAAAAAATTGTTGCAAGGTTGGTTTCTTACATAAAATCTTATTTTTTTAATTGAATTTTATGTTATGTATCTAACCTTTTTATGTTATATCCGAAATTGGAAGCGTTCAAACCATTCATCTTGAAAAGCATTGGGTAAATTTAGATTTATTCAAAGTGATGATGATGAATCAAATTTGTCAAAAGAATTGTACTTGCAGATTGAAACCAAAATAATGTAATATTAGAAACTTTGAATTTAATATTTTGTGTAATTTAATTATTCTGAATAAACAATATAATTTAATATTTATTGTAAGGAATGAAATTTAAAATTTAGTGTAAATAATTTAATTTATATATTTTTTTTTAAATCTTTTACCCTCTCCCCTTGGTTTTTGACAAGAACCGAGAGGTATGTGGTGGTAGTTTTGAAAATATAAATATGATGACGGTGGGGATCAAACTCATGACCATTTCAACCATCCCATTGGTTATTCTGAAACCGAGGTGTATAGTTGAGAGTTTTCATGACGCTCCTCATTACCTTACTTGTAGTGTTTGTAGCCTGTGGTAAGATAGGTTATTTGTAGTAGTTCTTGTAGACTTAAGTTCACACGTTATCATATGGATGTGAAAAGTACCTTCCTTAATAGTCTGTTTTAAATAATGTCAAGTACAATGTTAGATCATCTTATTCAACAAATTCAAAATGAATTCGAGAGGGGGATGGTATGTGAACTTTCCTACTTATCTATTTTTCAAGTGAAGCAAATGAATGATTGTACCTTTGATTCCCAAAGTATATACATTAGAAGAAGTTGTGCTCAACTGTTGTGGAGTAAACAAATGCTCAAGATGTGTTACATGATGTCATGACTTTATTTTGTGACAACAAGTTAATTTGCTTAAACTTTCAAAAAGATCACATTTTTCTGTTTTGCTTCCATGCCTTAATCTATTTTCAGAATTTACAATTTCCTCTGCAAAGTTCCGGAGTCAATCTGAAAGCATGTTAGGAGAAATGAAATTGTTAAATAATTATGGCATTCCAAAGAAGACATCAAAGAAAAAGCATGAAAAATATGTTATAGTTATGAAAGCATGAAAAATATGTTAGAGTTTCCAACTAGGACGCGACAGACAACCTGTATGACATGTTGATGATTGAGTTTCCAACCCAAAGGAAGGATGAGCAAGTTCCCCAGTTTGACGAACAAGATATGGTACTCAATGTTGTACCTTTTCAAATTATTGTACCAGTTGATGTTCCAAAGACAAGAGCTAAGAATGTTGACTTCAAAATGAATAAGGCAACTAAAAAGGTAAGTCCCTCTGATAAAGACACCTATGTGCATGCTCAAGTTGATAAGCCTGTTGATTACGTGAATAAAGAGAGTGGAGATAATGATGCTAATACCACTCCTATTGAGAATATTGTTGATTCTGCTTAAACCAACATTGATCCAAATGGTTAACCTCATTTTGAAACATCTGGTGAACCACCTGGTGAACCTCCTACTGAAACCACTGCTAAATTAACTGATGATACACTTGTCTTTGATACGTACCTAAATGATATCTTGAATGAAAACCATAGTTCTATTGAATACCTGAGGGATGATAACCCTCAAAATGAAGAGCTTGAGCTTCAAGGTGAATAGAAGGTGAAGATTAATGAGCATGATGTAAAGGGTTTTATAAATGATAAAATGTCTATTGAAGGAAAGAAGCTTCCCAAGAACTCTCCATCTGTTCCTTTTCATTATGAAGAAAGTACAATCAAATGGAATTTTTCTTACATTAAGAGAATGACTCTTGATAAACTCTATGTTGAGGCATTGAAGTATATTAAAATTATAAAGTCTCTTAGTGATGCTAAATCTTTGAAGACAATGCTCAATGTTCGATCTTGTTATCCTAAGTTGGTGAAGTAATTTATGGTTAAACTTCCTATTTGTTTCATCTCTTTAAGTTGTGGGGTAAAGATGATGGTATTACTCATTGGTTTATGAACTTTAGTTACAAGTTATATGTTGGGAAAGATGTCCTAGATATTAGTCTTCTCAATGTTCCTGTAATTGATGAATTTGGTTTTGGTAATATGTTAAGTCTGCAATCATAAACAGTCTACTATTGCACCACTGGTTTTCTGTACCAGATATGAACTCATGCTACCTTGGAATATGGAGAATGTTGTCTTTGTCAATTGGTTAAACATGTTGAGTATCATGGCATCCAACCACTTATTGGCGCTCTCTCTCTCTAATTTTTTGTATTTTGAGTGTTTAAAAGAAAGAAATTGGTACTTGTGTTGGTAATATTGGTGTTACTCTAAGTGTGTTGTCCATGAGTTACATGTTGATTATTGGGAAATATGTGGTAGACATTGTGATACCTATTGATGAAATTATTTAGGTTATTGTTGAAGAAATATTGTATATTGCTTTGCCTTCAAGGCCTATGAGAAGTCACATTCTCAAAGGTTTTGATTCATGTGAGACATAGTCTCATCATATCATAGCTTCTTCATCTTAACCTCTTGTTACTGTTAATGCGATGTTTATGTTCAGTAGTGATTTGTGATGTATGTGTACTTATGTTCTTGTTCTCTGGTACTTGTGTCCTTTTGAGGAAATTAAGGGGATATGGTGATATGATGATTTTCAAGAAAGACTATTTCTTCAAACTGGAGTTTATAAGAAGTTATGTGTTGCTGTTATCTGAAGAATGTCTGGAAGAGAGTGCTTAGCATCTTGTCTGTTTGTAAGATCTGCTGCTAGTTTATTGGTTTCTTCAGATGATTTTTTTCCTTATGGCTCGCTTTTGAATTTATAAGTTTCTCCTTATTGTAATACCCTAATTTTTACCCCTAAGATCCCACACGTCATTTGCATCTCATACCATAAACAAGATCACGAGCTTTGGTTCTCTTGCCCTCCTCTGTAAGTTTGCTCTTGAGGGAGATCACCAAGCACTCTTGCTTTCTTGTTTGCTTTATATTTGTTTATGTTTACTAACCCTTAATTAAAATCCAAAAATATGTTTGTTTTTCCCTTTACTAACTTTTTCAGGAAGAAATTTGGATCAAGAATATCAAATGCCAGTTCCTCAGCTTGAATGAAATTCATCTGAACAAAGTCAAAGTTGACCTGCAAACAATTCAAAATTATTTGATCAAGAGTTTCCCAAGATTTGACTGACTATTATTCAAGAGACTCCAAGGTTCATGTGTTTATTTCCATGCCTTCTTTGACAAGTGAGAAAAATCGAGACAGTGCCAAGACAACACATCAAAAAGCAATTTTTCTCACTTTTTCGCTGTGTTAATCGATTAACACATTTGTACATACAAATGGTTAATCGATTAACTAGTGCGTTTTTTGTCTAAAAACATAATTTTCAAATTCTGCAGCATTTTGGCACCAAATTCATTTGTTTCATCATGAGAATATTCTAGATCACCTCATTTTAATTCCCCTACATAATCACAATTAATTCCCACCACACACCCTCATTAATCACCGCTTAATCTTGATTTTGCCTCTAAATTCAAATTCCAAGCCTAATTTTGGTTCCAAACCAAACTCCAATCCACCAAAATTCCCAAGCCTAAATTCTATAAATATAGGCCTCATTTCGTTCATTCTACAAGCTTTTGATAGCCAAATTCACCTTGCAAAAATTTCTCTCAATTCTTCATCTACCCAAATTCACCAAAGCTCTTTCTTCCATTGAAAGTTAGTAAGTTCTTCATTGGAGCTTACTAATCTTTGAGCTAAACCTCCATCCAAACACTTTTTCATTATCAATTTCTGTAGATCAAGGCTTTGAAGTGTGATTCTTGAAATTGATTTGAAGCATTTTCAGATTTGAAGTGGTAATTCACTTATTCCACCATTATTGTGCTTGATTCATCTTCCACAATGTGATCTCTTGTTGATTCTTGTTTCTTGATCTTTGGATCTTGCAAATTGTGTTCCATCGGTGTTATTTGTTGTTGTTTTACTTGAATTTTTGTGCTAATTTGCATTCATGATCATGAGGTGTTTGAAGAAATGATTGAATCATGAATGCTGAATTTTTTTTCAATTTTTTTGTTGTCATAACAGTGTTAATCGATTAACACATTTGCACATGCAAATGATTAATCAATTAACTAGAGCCAGATTTTTGTTTTTGGCTTGTTTTGGGACTGTTTAGAGTTCTTTTCTTTCTCCTTCCTTCTCCTTTTGATCTTTGCCTTGGTTTACAATTTTAAAGGTCATAATCCTCTTTAAATTCCATGGACTTAGGGTGTAGATGAAGTTGGATAAACATTCATTAATTCAAAATCTATCTTTAAAGTGAATTGTTCAATTCATTTTAGGGGCTTTGAGTTAATGATATGTTCAGTGCTTTAATCCACCAAGATGAGTGGTTGAAGTTAAAGATGGAATGATTTTAGAATTGTAATTCAATTTGGCTTTCCCCTCCATTCTTCTTCTTTTTTTTATCGATGAAAATCTTCGATATCATTGGAGATTATTTTAAGTTCTTGATGAAGATGAGATCGTTACCACTTTTCTTTTCGTGCGGTATTGCTTTTGGAGAGTGATCTACATATCACTTATCTAGCATGCATTAGCACTAACATTGTTATTGACTGACTTCAGATAGTCGTGACTTCTACATAAGTTCGATTACGATTGCTTAACATAGCGCTAAATTGTCCCGAAATTGGAAAACCGTTGTGATTTGTAAGTGAATTATCAGTCTCCTATTCTTCCATGGCGTAGTTTGAAATAGATTGGATTTCTCTTGTTACCCGTGGGGGTTAGTTGGCATACTAGTTGATTTTATCCGAGTTGGAGACCTCCCCATGGTAATGTACGAGACCATGTTTTCATTCTCATGGATGTCTAGTCGAGCATTTCCGAAAACACAACAAAACTTGTTCTCTCATTTTGGATCATTTTTGCTCTATATTGTATATTAATTTTGTTTAAGTTTATGATTCCTTCTTTCTCCCTATCTCTCTTTATTTTTATGCTTTATGTTATCATATCATATCATAATATTTATTTATATTTCTGCCATTATTTTTCTTTGTCCATTTGGACCATTTGTTTATATTTATGCTCTTTTTCTTTTGTCCATTTGGACCAAAAAACATTAATAAAGGCTTAAACCCCTAAAAAACATGTTCTCTTAATTTTGGACTATGGTTACTATCCTTTGCATTGGACATGGAACTATGGACTTAGAATTAGGGTCTTAACCTATGCTTGGAAGTTTGTGATGGAAAACCTTGGATTTTGGGTACTTGAAGTTCTCTTTTGAAGACCTATCTTGATCAAGGCATAATATAAAGGAAAGAATGCTTATGTCATGGAGCTTGCTTGTGTGGTTAGACCGTTCTTATCCTTAGCTTTTATCTTTATGCAATAGGATAGTCCCTTCTTCTCCACCCATTCTTTAATTTTCAAAATCTCCTTTTTTTTTTTCAAAACCTTCTTGTTTTCGAAACTTAAACCGCTTTCATAATAAACCTTGACTTTGGTCAAGTGATTTTCAAACTTTTTTTTCTTTAATAAATGTCAATCAATGTTAATCATACTTTGACTAATTTCAAATAGACATAAAAGATACAAAAACTCATTCAAACTTTTTGTGCTCTTGTGCACTTTTTCTTTTAAACTTTTCAAAAAGATTAGACATAAGTCATTTTCTTTGATGAGATGTAAATCTTCTAACCATGGTATTTTGTGTAAAGTATGGTCATTTTCCACTATGATGTTGATGTGATTAGTCTTGTTGATTTTTATCCAAACAAATTCCTCCATCCTAAAGTGATGCAAATGCCTCTTTTGCATACTTGTGGGTAATTAGTTAAGCAATCTCTCTTGAGAATGATAGGTTGTCTTTTCAAGATAAAATAAATCATAACCAACAAATTTTGTTATTTGTACCACGAACTACGATGTTTTGATCCTATATTGCACTTTGTGGGTACATAGGCTTGAGGCGATAAGTTTCTCCAAACACAAAAATCTTTAAAAATATTTCTCTTCTCATCTCCCCAATCTCTTTTCAAACAAACCTTTTCAAACCAAAAAAGCGTAGATATTTCAAAGGTTCCTATAGAGTACTATAGACGTTTTGGGTGCTAACACCTTCCCTTAGCGTAACCAACCCCCTTACCCATTCTCTGTTTATTTGTTCTTGTTTTTAGAAGTTGTTTAGGTTTTTTTCGCTCTTTTTCCTTTCCTTTTGGATAAAATCAAAGTGTGTGGCGACTCTTGCATTTATGAGTTAAATTAATCAATAGTTTAGACTCACAATTTCCTCGTTACAAAAAAGTGGCGACTCTGCTGGGGACATTCAATCTCTGGTTCTTAGCGGGTTCAACCTACTTTGATTTAGTTATGCTTATTTGTTTGATTTGTTTGTTATTGCTTGTTCTGTTTGGGTGCTTGGTGATATGTGTGGTGAGATAAGTCTTATACCCAGACTTGAGTGCACTTATGATAGGAGGGTGGTATAGTCTTGTTCGGCATACGTGGAGTAGTCCTTACTAAGCTGACTTGAGATCCCCCGCTCAGTGGAGGCCCCTTTGGGATTACTAATATCATACGAGTAGTCGTATTTGGCATTACATCTTCAGACCTTGGAGCCTGAGAAGCTTAGGACCATAGAACCCTTTAACCCATCTTGGCTTTATTAGGACGTGGTGCGGTGGTTGTTCAGGTGTAGACTTGAATTAGTTGTTACGCGATACCACACTCAGACGGGTTTCTCCTGAGAATATTGTTGGCTGACGAGTAGTCGTTTAAGCCGATAATATCCAAAAGATGGAATTATGACTCTGGGAACTTTTTAGAAACTTGTTCTACAGGTGTTGATATAACCTTAGTACATACCATTGTGGGTTGGTTCTTAACCTTGGCTCCATGCTCGTGCCGAACCTTTGAACCCGTGTGCTTTGTGTGATCTTGTTTGTGGTTGCTGCATCATGCATTCATGCATTCATGGACATTTTGTTTCAATCATTTTTCAAGGATCTTAGAGATTTTCCTTTGCAAACATCGCAAATATTGTGATCATGGACATTGTAAGAAGAAACACTCAGAAGTATAGTTTCTGAGCTCCTGATCTTAGTGATTTGAAAAAGCTAGCGTCCTTGGTAGTTGATCGTGCAGACTTCAGACCACGTCATGGAAGATTTCTATCTGTTCTTTCTACCAACATTGAAGACAGAATTCTCAACACCCTTGTGCAATTCTATGATCCTGTCTATCGATGCTTTACTTTTCCTGATTATCAGCTCATGCCGACTTTGGAGGAGTATGCTTATCTGTTGGGTATACCAGTTTCTGATAAGGTTCCTTATACTGATTTGGAGGAAGTTCTTAAGCCCCAAGATATTGCTGCAGCCACCCATTTGATGAAATTTGATATAGATGCTAACCTTATGGTTAAGGGAGGCGTCAAGGGTTTGACTTCTAAGTTCTTCATTGGGAAAGCCACTTTATTTGCTAGTGTTGGTAGCACGTTAGCGTTTGAGGCTATATTTGCTTTGCTTATCTTCGGAGTAGTCTTATTCCCTAACGTTGACAACTTTGTAGATGTTAACGCTATTAGGATTTTCTTGATTGGGAACCTTGTTCCGACTTTACTTGGTGATACTTACTTCTCCATCCATCATAGGACTTCTAAGGGGAATGGTACCATTATTTGTTGCACACCTCTGCTGTACAAGTGGTTTATTTTGCACTTGCCACAATCATCTGCTTTCAAGGAGAACAAGAGTTGTTTGAGGTGGTCTCAGAGGATCACGTCCCTTACTCTTGTTACATTATTTGGTCTTCTTCAGTTTATGAGAATGTCCAGATTATTGATAGTTGTGGGGAATTCTCCAATGTGCCTCTTATTGGCACACAAGGTGGAATTAACTATAACCCGAGTTTAGCTCGCCGTCAACTTGGTTATATGTTGAAGGATAAGCCTACAAATATTCTATTAGAGGGTTTGTTTTTCCAAGGAGGGGATGACTCTCTTGGTTTGAGAGGAAGAATGGCTCATGCTTGGACTAAGATTCATAGGGTGGGTAGAGGACAGCTCTGGAGTCAAGTTTGCATTGCCTTGGAACCTTATATGCTTTGGGTGAAGGATAGATCTAAGGAGCTCAAAATGCCTTATCCTTTTGAGAAACCCATGTCTACAATGGTCGCTACATCGCTCGCTATTCCTTCTGATGATGTGAAGACTCTTTAAGATGCCTTGGCCAAAATGAAGGAAGAAAAAAATCTTTTGGAATCCAAGTTTCGCGCTCCAAACCATGAGAAGTTAGACTTCCAAAAGCAAATGAAGGAGAAAGATGACTTAATTGAGTTGCTTGAGCGACGTGCTGTGAAGAGTCATGGAGAGGATTTATTTTCCTCTACTGCTTCATCATCACATCCTCCTACTTCTGGTGCTTGGAAGGGTATTGTGGATCAGCCCGTGTTATAGAAGATCGCCATGAAGGACAACTATGAGAGAGAGATTAAGAGACTCTGAAGGAAGTATCATCTTGGATCATTATCAGATGCTCTTTAGGATCCTTAGTATCTAGATTTTTCTTATTTCATTTTGATCCTTTGTAACTTGTACTTCTAAGTGTAGCTCTTTCCAATATTCAATAAAATGAGATGTTTATCAGAATTTCAAAAAGTGTTGTTCCTTTACGATGTTTGCAATTGCTTTATATTTTAAAGATCCTTAAAAGCTGAATAAAACACTTGCATTTTGCATTTGCATTCACATCATTGTGCATTGTGTTTTTACTTTTCCAGGTATCTTATGTTTCCCTTTGGTCTTCATTCAGCCAAGTTGTCGCACCTATATAATACTCAAGCTAATCTAAAGAAAAAGATGGACCAACTGCAAAAAGAGAACCGTGAGCTTTTTGAGGAAGTAAAAACTCTGAATGATAGTTTGGAAAGACTCACTCTATGATGGAAGCATTGGTGGCTGCTCAGAATCAACCACCCCTTCCTCCTCCGCCTTCGACTCCTGTGTAATGGACAGTCATTTCTGAGATTGTCTTTACGCCCATCTCTGTGGCTCCTGCTATTGTTCCTCAACACTCCATGCCTCCTAGCTTCCCCTGGGGAATGCCTCATAACTTTGTTCCTGAAGGTTATTGTCGCTCCCGGGATTTTCATCCAAGTACAAACGCGAAAGTGGCACCGAAACAGAGTCGCCAGCAATGTGTATTTATCCCAAGAGAGGGAAAGGAAACACCGCATAAACCTGAAGGAAAGGAAAAAGCATGGTCTTACGACCAAGAGAAATGGGTTCGGGAGTCGGTTACGCGAGAGGAAGGTATTAGCACCCCCTCGCGTCCATCGTACCCGATGGGATCCACGCTTGCTTGTCTCGATCAAAGGGTGATAGAAAAGAATAATGGAAAAGGAACGAAAAGAGAACTGGAAAAGGAACGAGAAACAAATGTAGGGAAAATAAAAGAAGTGCTCGCATGGGCCCTACCCCACTGCCTACGTATCTCATCGGGAACATGAGAATCAGAGCGACGTAGTTCCCCTCACTAGGGATGGATTGTTTTTTAGAGAACGGCTTACGTTCTAGCTCAGGTGTTGCAGGCTCGCTGGTCCGAGTGCGTTACCATCTTGCAAGAGAACGAGTAGAAGCGCGTTCGTGCGTTGAGAATGAATGAGATGAGAAAAGAATTCCCGAAGGAAAGACGTTATTGTTTGTTTTTGTCTTTTAAGAGTTTTTTCATTTGTTTGCATATGATAGTGTATCTGAATCTTAGTCATTGGAATGTGTACCTTCTCACATTCCAAGATGGAATGGGTAAGAAAGCACACTAAGGGTGAAGAAGACCCTCACACTTAGTTCCAATTATCAAGGTTCAAACACACTAGCATACTTGTGTTTATTAAGTGTTTTGTTGATTAAGAAATGAAGAAGTGTTTTTTATTATTTGCACCTTCAACAAGTATTGCATTTAAGTCCCTCATACAAGATCAAATATGTAACACATTGACCTAAGATGGGCCATATGCTACACATTTTAAGATTATAAGAGAAGACCCCTTATAATCCTTTCTTTATATGAAAGGCCTAAATGCAATAAGTGCCTACCTTTATTAGATGTTTTGAATTTTCTTTGAGATGAGAAAAGAGACTCAAGGGAGGATAAAGGTAAAAATCTATATGGACTAAGACTCAATCCTAATTGATTAGTTAAGGGAGTGATCCTAAGGTTTGTGAGGTTTCAACCTAAAGTCTAAAGAAAGAATGAATTAAACAATTCACTTCCAAAGTAGAAGATGAATTGTAATTCAAAAAGGGAAAGTAATGAGTTATTAAAAGAAAGCACATAAGTGCTTAGAAAAACACAAAATGGAATTGTAAAAGAGAAAGGATAGAAGTTGAATGTGGATTCCTTATCCACACTCAATTGAAACTTACCGAAGCCCCTACATGGTTAGTAAACATGTATAAGAAGTATAAGAAGTAAAAGAACATGTAATGCATCATAAAACTCACAAGAATTAAATGAGAAAACAAATCCTAGAACCACAACCAGAATGGGCATCATATGGAAACCAATGGTTATTATCATACAAGTGCAAGTGAATAAGCAACCATCATCACCCATTAGCATTTAAACATGTTACAAGAAGAAGGGGTAGATGAAAGATGGAAAGAAATGAAGAGGACATGCATAAATGGAACATGTAAATCAACAACTAGAATTGAAACTAAATGGAAAAGGGTTTATAAACATCTCAAAAGTATTTATGAGGTAACTTCAAGACATTCAAGAAGTAATATAAGAAGAATTGAAATGAAAGTTCAAAAAGAAAGGGCAAACAATACATGTTAATGATGCTCAAAGTTCAAATTGAAATGAACATGTAAAGATGACCTATAATGTGTATCAAAGACCTATAATATCATATGAATGGCTCATAACATATGCAAATGCTCATACAAATGTGCACAAAAGAATTCATGTAAACATGCACTAAAGTTGTAATGACATGCCATGGATTATACATCCAATGTGATGCATCAAACAAAGACCAAATGGATTCATGAAAATTATGCCAGCATATCATTGGAATGCCTAGGTCAGAAATGCATCATACATTAAGATAGCATGTAAAAATTCAGAGCAAAATGACTTCAAACAAAACAATTAGGTCAAATTGAAACATCATGCAAAGTGGAGCAAATATAGGCATCAAGACATATGATAAAGTGACCTAAAAAATCAAACAAAAATCATCTAGCATGCTTCAATGTATTAGTGAATCAATGCAAAAAGAATCATGTCAAAATAGTTGGTAATGAGCAAGAACAAAATTAAACAAATTCATGTATCATGCTTAGAATGCATCTAAGTGGAAATTCAAAGAAAATTATGGAACAGGGGCAAAAAGGTCATAAAATCAGAAAATAAAATCATGAAAAATTTCCTAAATGTTTTAAGAATACACATGAATTTTTGTAGAATTTTCCAATATGTTTTGGTATTTTTAAAAATTAATTATGAAACGTGTAGCAAAAATGAGAAATAAAATGAAATGGAACTAAAGAAGGGGGTGCATGCATAGCAAATTAACAGTTCAAAATCATTGGGCCTTGAAAACATGGGGTGTGGATATCAATCTGGCTTAGGTCCAGTAAGCACGCAAAACACCATAACTAGCGTGTACCATCAGTCAACCATTTTGACTCACTCACAACCATCAGATTAGGTCAGGTCAATGTAAAAGTCAAGGTAATCAAATCAAGCATCTCACATTGCTAGTACACACTAATAACCATGTACACACGCGCATGCTAATCATCAGATGGAAAAAATGAAGCACGTGACACACACCCTCTCCATTTATTCGCTGGCACCACCACCACCCTTGGATCAAAACAAATCAACGGACACGACTTAATCTGGCATATAAACCCTAATGAAACCTCACCGGCCGGAGAGGGACCTCCGGTCACCTTCTCCGGCCACTCTCCGGCACTGCAATCAATCAAACATTCCAGAAATTTATGCAATACACATCAAAATGTTCAGGAAGTCACATAGATCATGAATCTAGGCTTATTTTTCACAAACAACACACAAACAGAGAGAATCGAAGCAATGAAATTAGCCCTAGGTTTTGGATCTAAGCTTCTAAGAAGCTCTATCAACTAACCGGTTTCATATAGCTTCTAATAAGCTCAAATAACACATCAACCAGTTAAAATAACATCAAATCGTGCAAGCAAAGTTTGAGAACTTTTGGAACCTGAAACTTGAAGATCTTTGGATTTTTGAGAAAACCAGAGATGAGAACTTGTTCTTGAACTTCTAGAACTTCAATTTGAGCAAAATAAATGCTATTTGATCTTGAGAATAAGAGGAAATCTGAATCTGAAATTGGAGATAACTGTGCTATTCCATGCTTCAGTGATGTCTTCTTGCTTGATTGTGAAGGTTGAAGAAGAACTTGAGGAGTTCGTGCAGGTAGAGAGAAAACTCAGAGAGAAAGTTGAGAGTGCTTTTGGAGTGAGAATGAAACAATCAGAATCTCCCTTTCCAAATCTGTTAGAATTGTTTATATAGGCGTGGTTATGATTTGACCCTGGTGGTTGATGGTTAGAACTACAGTTAACTGAGTTAGTTAACTGAGTTTGAGTTAACAGAATGAGTCATGACAGTTAGTGACACGAGTTGGAGAGGTTTTGTTTTAGTGTGGAAGAGCTCATGGTCACTTATGGTGAGGATAATGGTGAGGTGGTGTTATGCAGCAGTAGCTTGTGGTGGAAGTTTTGCAAGTTTCCCTTCTCATGTAAGAAGTAACAAAGAGAAAGCACGTGCAAGAATGTTTGGGCAAATGAGGAAAAGAAATCAGCTGGTGATGATGAAGTGTTTGTGGTGTGACTGAACCAAAAAAAATGTGTGAACTGCTACACATGGCAGTCAATGCATCAATGCAGATGGTGATGTTTGAACATGGATTTCTTTATGACCAAGGCACGAAAATGAATCATCTTGGTGTCAATGGATTGAGGAAGCATCATAGGACAATTTTGGTGTTGGACTTGAGTTGAAAAGGTACCTCAAACATGTCTAAAAATCATCATAAACAGATGGAAAAACGACTGGTGCATGGGCGAGCAATTTGTGGCATGGCATGGCAAGGTGTGCATGGCATGGATTTTCAGTTGTGTTGACTAATCTTTGAGCTATCATAACTCCTTGTCCTTTGATCAAATGAAAAAATCATGAACATCAATCTTGAAGATCTCACATAGGGGAACAACTTTGATGTTGCAAGATTTTTCATTTGAAGCCTTTAACCATGAGTAAAATGAGTGGACATTTGGCCCACCCCATGTTTGTTAAAATGACTGCGCGCGTGCCCTGAAAATCTTGGTCATGACCTAGTTTTGAACCTACTTTGCTCAAACTTTGATCAATCATATCTCCCTCATTTTTTATCCAATGGAGATGTTCCACACATGGATTTGAAGCTTAAAGCAAGGCCTTTCATTGAGGCAGAGTGGAATTTTCATTTGGTACTCCAAATTTGAATGGCCTTGGTTCAAATTCTGATGCAAAATGGCCAAAACTTGCTATTTTTAGTAACCCTTCCTCTTCCAAAAATGGCAACTTTCCACATCTTGATTTTTTCATGATTCCTTTGGAGTTTCTTGACCAAATTTTGTACATTGGACATATGTAACATGAATTTCATGAATTTGGCCTCAAAAAGTCAAGAGTTGACTTTTTCCTCTGATTATTTGACTTGGCCCCAAATTCCCTGATTTTTTATCTTTCTTCCAATTGAAACACTTCCAAAACCAATTGAGAGGCAATTTTCCATACACATACACTTAAGAACATGTAGAATATCATGACAACAAGCTTTGTCCAAAAAATCAGAGATATCCTGATTTTATTAGAAACCCTAATTTTGACCCTCTCTGGTTAGGAGGAAATTGCACATCTTCCAAATCCAAATTCCTCAGAGTATGTTGTGTATCCTCTTAAAGGATGATGAGAAATGCCACTTGAGAATGATTTTGAATCAATGAGCTATCTCTTTTGAGGGTTTTCCTTCAATTTTTGAACCTCTTGCATAGTGAAAGATGTAGTGCTTCAATCTCCCATTGAATCTCACTTCCTTGAGGTTTTGGAAGATCAATTGAGATAGTATGAGACATGAGAGACCTCTTGGCTTGCCTAGAGCCAACTTGATTGACCTTTTTGTGCTTTGAATGATTCCTTGATTGTCCACCTTCCACCTGATCACATGCCCTGATGGTAAGAAGGATGCCATGCTTCATTTTTCTATGTTAAATGCAATGTAATGTTAATGAGGTGGATATGATATGATAAATGATAATGCCATGCTATGGTGACAAAGGGGAGAGCAAATTTTGGGGTATTACAGCTGCCCCTATTCAAGCGCTGTAGACCTGAATGCCTGAAAGCAATAGCTTTCGGACTTTCAAGGTATATAGTGATTGAATACCAAATATAACCAAAAATTTGCTCTGGATGGTGAAGAAGAAAAGGGATATAAACCCAACGAGACTGCTGGATTGAATCTTCGACGAAACGTCGGAGAGATCTGTCTTTTGAACGATGCCAGACGACTACTGGCTTGCCACGCTGCTGGTGGACTTTAATAATGTCTTTTATGCAACTCCAGACGACTACTGGCCTGCCACACTACTGGTGGACTTTAATAATGTCTTTTATGCAATTCCAGACGACTACTGGCCTGCCACACTACTGGTGGACTTTGATAACGTCTTTTGAACGACGTCAGACGACTACTGGCTTGCCACACTACTGGTGGACTTTGCAGCTTCGTGCCACCCGAAGATGGACTTTTGCCAATCCACTGTTGGACTTTTGCCACCCGAAGACGGACTTTTGCCAATCCACTGTTGGACTTTTAGAATATGCCACCCTTAGATGGACCTTTCGCCAATCCACTGTTGGACTTTTAGAATATGCCACCCTTAGATGGACCTTTCGCCAATCCACTGTTGGACTTTTAGAATATGCCACCCTTAGATGGACCTTTCGCCAATCCACTGTTGGACTTTTAGCTGCTTTGCCACCCGAAGATGGACTTTTGCCAATCCACTGTTGGACTTTTGCCACCCGAAGACGGACTTTTGCCAATCCACTGTTGGACTTTTGCCACCCGAAGACGGACTTTTGCCAATCCACTGTTGGACTTTTGCCACCCGAAGACGGACTTTTGCCAATCCACTGTTGGACTTTTGCCACCCGAAGACGGACTTTTGCCAATCCACTGTTGGACTTTTGCCACCCGAAGACGGACTTTTGCCAATCCACTGTTGGACTTTTTAGAATTTTAAAATCGAATTACTCTCTGCCTCTGCGCCAGACATCTCTGCCGACTCTGCTGAGGAACCACAATCAATGATTTAATCTCGGAGACTCCTAAAAGGATAATATCTCTGCTGGCGAATGGATGAACAATTCGTCTGCTTCAAATTGTCAAGCTTGCCAAAAATAAATTGGACTTTAAGATATGAGGGAATGACGACTCTGCCAGGAATTATTCCATCTGTTTGGGGGAATGCATTCTGGTCACAGCGATTCCGCTGGGGATGAGAATTTTTAAATGACGTCCTGCTGGGGAAATGAGCCATTAAAACTCTGCTTGGGGATTTATTCAACCCAAGATCCTTTATAGGGATTATCAACCTTATAACTCGGCTGGGGAGTATTGCTGACAAGATTCGATGCTGACCTCTGTGGGGGATCATTACCAGAGACACAATCTTGTTGGGGATCATGGCTACTCTGCCAGGGATATGCAAATCCTGGTTAGAACATTCCACTGCAACTTGCTAGAAAGAGTCCTTAGAGATCTGTTGAGGAAACCCAAAGCAAATCCACAGTAGTCTGCTGAAGAATATGACTGTCGAGCTTAGGATAAGTACTACAATGCCCCATGTTAGGCGAGCTTTCCCTTTAGACAATTCCGTTGGGGATGACGAGTTTATAACAAACTCTGCTGGAGAAAACTGCTTTAAAGCGTCTCGTGCTGGGGAATGCCTTTTGAGAGGATTTTACAGAAGACCAACTGTCCTCAAACTCTACTGGGGATGATCAACACTTCATGCTGGGGAACCAAACAATTTGTCCCCGAAGAGGATGTCATAAGAGGTTTTTACAGAAGATTTAGCTTCTTCACACTCCTGCGACTTCGCTGGGGATAATGATCATCAAACTCTACTGGGGGTGATCAACACTTCATGCTGGGGAAACAACATGCCCCATGCTTAAGAAAACCAACAATTTGTCCCCGAAGCGGATGTCATAAGAGGATTTTACAGAAGATCTAGCCTCTTCCCACTCTTGTGACTTCGCTGGGGATAATGACCATCAGTTTCGGTGTCGACGAGACCACCCTTTTGGGGAACCTGTGACCGTTATCGACACAGAAAAGCTTGTAGTTGTTGGAAGTACTGAATGAGAGAATCGACTTAATAAGATACAACGGTACCCAGTTGAACTTAATTCACTGAGATCGACCCGATGAACGCCGATCTCCTTACCCATAATTGCCCCAGTCTTTTGCGTGGGGTGATTTATTGCTAGTCTTGTGCTTAAAATCATCTGCACCTGCTACCTGCAACAAAAGAATATGCCCACATGCCCCGAATATTGCGTGGCTAGAATCCACCATCCGGGAGTATTCAACATTCGAAGTAATTTCAAATGTTTTTTCTGCGCATGTTATTGCAAGGCTGCCATGTTTTCAAATGCAATGTTTTATCAACAATTAGGACGTTTTTGCAAACAAAGCAATAAAACAAAAATAGAAAGCTTTTTATTGAAATTCAATTTATTGACTGAGAGCCCAGAATAGGAAATTACATCTGGAAGCAATCCCTGGAAAGAGGTGATCGCTGAAAATTGAGAAAAGAAACTATCCTAATGGCAATGTGAAAACGGAATTCCACTGAGTTTCCATTCTGTTATGACCAGTATGTCTTCAAAACTCCCCGACCTTGCCTTCTGAGGAATGATCAGACCGATTCCTATTCTTCAGAACGTCAGTTGTTCAAACGGTAATGGGTACAGATAACTCAGACTGTAGTCATTCGCTTAAATCCCTCTTTTGTGTGGACCGCTCTTTCAGGTTTTCGATCCACCAGGATACCCTTTTTTGCCTAAGTTGCCCTTTCGGGTTTTCAACTTACCGGGTGTACAATTTTTTTTCAATTATATCCCTAATTTTTACTCGAACCTTATTCTGTTTTTGGTTCGCCGGGATGCCCTTTTTTGCCTGGATTTTTTTATTTTTATTATCCAGCGGGTCTATTCATGCGAAGTATTTTTTGACTACGTCCGAGTTGACAGGGGATGAAAAGTCTTCGCCATCCATGGTTGTAAGCAATAAAGCTCCGCCCGAAAAGACCTTTTTAACCACGAATGGACCTTCATAATTAGGAGTCCATTTGCCCCTGTGGTCTGTATTGGGAGGAAGGATCCTTTTGAGTACCACATCTCCGACTTTGTAAACCCGAGGACGCACCTTTTGGTCAAATGCCTGCTTCATTCTGCGCTGGTATAGTTGCCCATGACATACAGCCGCCAATCGCTTTTCCTCAATAAGGCTCAACTGATCAAATCTGGCTCGTACCCATTCAGCTTCATCTAGCTTAACATCCATCATGACTCTGAGGGACGGAATCTCTACTTCAACCGGTAGCACTGCCTCCATACCATATACAAGTGAGAATGGGGTTGCCCCAGTGGACGTGCGTACCGACGTTCGATACCCATGCAAAGCAAATGGTAACATCTCATGCCAATCTTTGTACGTGACAACCATCTTCTGTACAATCTTCTTGATATTTTTGTTGGCCGCTTCGACCGCGCCATTCATCTTTGGGCGGTACGGAGAAGAATTGTGGTGTTCGATTTTGAAGTCCCGGCATAACTCAGCCATCATCTTATTGTTCAAATTAGAACCATTATCAGTAATGATTCTTTCGGGAACTCCATATCGGCAAATGATATCCCGTTTTAAGAAACGAGCGACCACTTGTTTTGTAACATTGGCATAGGATGAGGCTTCAACCCATTTGGTGAAGTAATCAATTGCCACCAAGATGAAACGATGACCATTGGAAGCTGTAGGCTCAATCTTTCCGATCATATCAATGCCCCACATGGCAAACGGCCAAGGCGACGACATGATACTCAACGGATTTGGAGGCACATGCACCTTGTCTGCATAGATCTGGCATTTATGGCATTTGCGGGCATATTTGCAACAATCTGACTCCATAGTCAACCAATAGTATCCCGACCTTAACAACTTTTTAGCCATTGCCTGCCCTCCGGCATGAGTACCGAAAGAGCCTTCGTGCACTTCAATCATCAACAAGTCTGCTTCATGTCTATCCACACATCTAAGCAGGACCGTGTCAAAATTTCTTTTATACAGCACGCCATCTTTGTTCAGGAAGAAACTACCAGCTAACCTTCTCAACGTCTTCCTGTCTTTGGACGATGCCCCGGACGGGTACTCTTGACTTTTCAAGAAACACTTAATGTCATGAAACCATGGCTTGTCATCAGACGTTGCATCGACCGCAAACACAAATGCTGGTCTGTCAAGGCGGGATACCTCAATCTTAGGTACATGGTTCCATCCTTGCACTTTGATCATGGAAGACAAAGTGGCCAAGGCATCAGCGAACCTATTCTCATCTCGAGGAATGTGGTACAGTTTCACTGTTGTGAAAAATGTCAGCAATCTCCTCGTATAATCTCTATACGGCACTAGATTTGCTTGGTGCGTGTACTAACTCCCTTTCACTTGATTGATTACCAAAGCTGAATCACCGAATATATCAAGGGTTTTAATCCGTAGATTAATCGCCTCCTCGATCCCCATTATACAAGCTTCGTACTCTGCTTCATTGTTGGTGCACCCGAAAGTTATTCGTGCAGTGAAAGGCATATGAACACCTTCCGGCGTGATAAGAACTGCTCCAACTCCGCACCCATTCATATTGACAGCCCCATCAAACATCAGACTCCATTTGGATTCAGGGTCTGGCCCCTCCTCCGGG
This sequence comes from Lathyrus tuberosus, assembly GCA_022829125.1. NCBI lineage: Eukaryota > Viridiplantae > Streptophyta > Magnoliopsida > Fabales > Fabaceae > Lathyrus > Lathyrus tuberosus. Next base: position 3,412,759 of record JALAZF010000153.1, read on the forward strand.
AGTGGTTCCTCACAGTCTTTAGCTTTGAGAAACATGATGTCCTCATCAGGGAAGTCAAACTTCATGGGTTGGTAATCATCCATTGGCTGTTGCGCAAGATAATCGGACAAGATACTTCCTTTGATGGCCTTTTGTGAAGTGTACTGAATGTCATACTCTGTCAAGACCATTTGCCACCGTGCAACTCTGCCTGTCAATGCTGGTTTCTCGAAAATATACTTGATAGGATCCATTTTTGAAATCAACAAGGTCGTGTGCCTAACCATATATTGCCTCAATCGCTTAGCGGCCCATGCAAGCGCACAGCATGTCTTTTCAAGCATTGAGTATCGGGACTCACAATCATTGAACTTTTTGCTCAGGTAGTAAATAGCATGCTCCTTCCTACCTGTCTCGTCATGTTGACCGAGAACACAACCTATGGCACCTTCAAGCACTGTCAGATACATTATCAGCGGTCTCCCTTCAACTGGAGGTATTAGAATCGGAGGTTCCTGCAAGTATTCTTTTATCTTATCGAATGCCAATTGGCAATCGTCATTCCACCTGACCGTTTGATCTTTCCTTAACAATTTAAATATTGGTTCACACGTGGCTGTTAGGTGAGATATGAACCTTGCAATGTAGTTCAATCTACCCAAGAAACCACGAACCTCTTTTTCTGTTCTCGGTTCAGGCATTTCTTGTATTGCTTTCACCTTGGCAGGATCAACCTCGATTCCTCTTTCGCTCACAATGAAACCCAGTAACTTTCCAGAACGCACCCCAAACGTGCACTTGTTTGGATTTAATCTCAGACGGAACTTTCTCAACCTTTCAAACAGCTTTTTCAGGTTAACCAGATGTTCCTCTTCTGTTCTCGACTTGGCAATCATATCATCTACATAACATTCGATCTCCTTATGAATCAAGTCATGAAACAATGTCACCATCGCCCGCTGGTACGTTGCCCCTGCGTTTTTCAACCCAAAAGGCATTACTTTATAACAATATGTACCCCACGGAGTAATGAACGTGGTCTTCTCCATGTCTTCAGGTGCCATCTTGATCTGGTTGTACCCGGAGAACCCGTCCATAAATGAGAACACTGAAAATTGAGTTGTATTATCGACCAGCACATCAATATGAGGTAGTGGAAAATCATCTTTCGGGCTAGCTTTATTAAGATCTCGATAATCCACACACATTCTCACTTTTCCATCTTTCTTCGGTACTGGCACGATGTTGGCTACCCATGGAGGATACTTTGTCACAGCAAGAAAACCAGCGTCCCACTGCTTCTGGACTTCCTCCTTAATCTTTAAGGCCATGTCGGGGTGAGTCCGACGAAGTTTCTGCTTGACTGGCGGACATTCTTCTCTCAATGGCAGCCTGTGCACAACAATATCTGTATCCAACCCCGGCATGTCTTGATATGACCAGGCGAAGATGTCAACATACTCGCGCAACATTTCCGTCAAAGTTTGCTTCACATCTGCTTGCAAGCTGGCACCAATCCTGATCTCTTTCTTGGCGTCCTTGGTACCAATATTGATGATTTCTACAGTCTCCTGATGAGGCTGGATGACCCTTTCCTCTTGTTTCAACAATCTGGCCAGTTCTTCAGAAAGTTCACAATCTTTCTCATCCCCTTCTTCGGCTTGATAAATCGGATTGTCAAAGTCATACATGGCCATATCAAAATCGTTATCAGTGGTATCCGGAGGATCAAGTCTGCATGAACGGGTTCATGCCTTATTTTAGAATTTATTTTTAAGCAAAACAAAAGAAAATGAAACATTGCCATTTTATATTTTTTGTGCAAAAATAAAAACTGAAAGACAGAGAACAAAATTTGATTGCAAAACGTCCTTTATTAATGATTAAACATTGCAAATGCAACCATGGTGGCCCTACAAATGAATCTATACGCCTTGGGCAGAGCGCAAGATTTTGTCATGCATTATGGTTAGAAAAAACAAAGAAAAAATTACTCTGTCTGAAGAGTAACCCGGATGACTTCTTCAACGAACCAGTTTTGCACTTGTTGTCCCGGAACATGAGGGCGTACCCAGTTGTCCAGGTCACAATCACTGTCAACACTATCCTCCGTGGCTGCACAAGACTGGTCCATGTAGATAATTCCCCCACTATTGAAAGTAATGGGTCCCCTGCTCCCCGCATCTGAAGTTGTAGAGGGATGATAACCAATACCAAATTTGTCTTCCTTCATTGGGGTCTCTATCAACCTGCCCCAACCTTGGGCATTGCCTGCCCTGACGACTTCGACAGCTTGTTTGTAAGATGAAATGGAGGTACCAGCCCCAACTGGTACAGAAGAAGACTCAGGTGCATCGTCAATATTGACTGCTTCAAATAATTGGCACAGCATCTCATGAATTTCCCCATCCATTTCAATGTACTTGAATGTGGACAAGTGACTCACAAAGATGTCTTCCTCCCCACACACTGTCACAACCTGCCCTTCAAACTCATACTTCAGCTTTTGATGTAGAGTAGAAGTAACAGCCCCGGCTCCGTGAATCCAAGGGCGTCCCAATAGGCAGCTATATGCAGGTTGTATGTCCATTACATGGAACGTGGATTTGAATACCTGTGGTCCAATTTGTACGGGCAATTCCACCTCACCAAACACAGATCGTCTAGTTCCATCGAATGCTCTGACCACCAATTCACTAGGCCTTAAGATCAAACCGTCAACTTCCAGCTTCATTAATGCCTTCTTGGGCAAGACATTGAGTGATGAACCAGTGTCTACCAGTACATGAGATAACACTGCGCCCTTACACTCCATCGTGATATGCAAAGCCTTATTATGGTTTCTTCCTTCAACAGTCAAATCTCTACTTGTAAAGCCCAAGCCATGGCTGACATTAACATTGGAGATTACGCCCTCGAGCTGATTAACAGTAATTTCTTGTGGCACGTACGCACTCTTCAACACTTTCAACAACGCCTGCCGGTGCGCATCAGAGCACATCAATAGTGACAGGATTGAAATCTTTGAAGGGGTCTGATTCAGTTGGTCCACAATCTTATAATCGCTCTTCTTGATTATTTTCATAAATTCTTCCATTTCCTTATCAAAAGTAATCTTTGTCTCTGCTTCAGGTGTAGGCGCACTTTCAACCACCTGTTTACCCTTAGCCTTTGCTGCTGCTTCTACCTCCTTATCACTTCTCAAGGTTTGGGGAGCGAACAACCTTCCACTCCTTGTAAAGCCCCCTACACCCCCTACATTATCAATATTTGGGCTGACTGACGGCTCAACTTCCTGCTTTTTACCTTCGTAATATACATCTGCCCCATAGTGCCATGGGATAGCTTTCGTGGATGTGAACGGAATTGGTCCTGGCACCGTGATAGTGACAGGACTGGGCCCTTCTGGCACAACACTCGCCACGGGAACTGCATTGACCGGCATTTGAATCTCAGCGGGAGTGTAGTAGATGGTCACGGTTGATATCTCATCAGTGTCTTTCACAACTCTGTCGAACTGTAGACATCCTTCATCGATCAGATTCTGTAAACCCATCTTCAACTTATCACAGCCGTTCTCCTGATTCATGCACTCAGAGCAATCTTGATTACAGCCCGGGAACACCTGTCCCTTCAATAAACGATCTTTTACAACCAACAAAGAAGTTTTCACTTGATGAACGTCTAACACCAAATTCAATCTCCTCCCATCTTCAATAGCGTACACATTTGCTGCACTATGATCAGGCATGGGATGCTGAGTAATATTAGGAGCGGGAGAGAAATTGATGGCTTTAGCATCAATCAAATCTTGTACTTTATGATGGAAAGCCCAGCATTTTTCAATGGAGTGCCCCTGAGCACCTGAGTGGAACTCACAACGAGCATTAGCATCGAAGTTAGGTGGCAGGTTTCCAGCAACCGGAGCTTTCATAGTACGGAGTTCTACCAACTTTAACTCGAGTAGCCGGGGCAACAGCGCGGCATAAGTCATAGGGAGAGGATCCATCTTACGATCCCTCTGTCTAGACCTTTGCTGGAAAAAAGGTTGTTGCTGTTGAACTTGTTGTTGGGGTTGTTGTTTCTGAACAGACGGCGTGGGGATTGTCACAGCATCTACCTGATAATAAGCTCGAGAACGCCCTCTGCCTCGTCCTCTAAACACAGCATTCGTATCACCTTCTCTTCTTTTCTGGTTACTAGCGAACGGTTTCTTCGTCCCCGAAGAGCCAGCCCCACTCACATCCTGGATCTTTCCAAGCTTTAACAGACTTTCTATTCTTTCTCCCGCAATCACAATATCAGCAAATCCAGTTGACGGACAAGCAGCTAATCTATCCAGATAGGCCCCTTGCAAGGTGCCCATGAACATATCTGCCATTTCTCTGTCTGACAAGGGAGGTTGAACCTGGGCAGCCATTTCCCTCCACCTCTGTGCATATTCTTTGAAACTCTCCTTGGCATTTTGTGACAATCCCTGCAATTGGGTGCGGTTGGGCGCCATGTCAATATTATATTGGTATTGCTTCAGGAACGCTTCTGCCAGATCTTTCCAATTCTTCACAGCAGCTCTACTCAACTTCATGTACCAGGTCAAAGACGCCCCCGCCAGACTGTCCTGAAAATAGTGCATCCATAGCTTCTCGTCATCCGTATGGGCTGAAATCTTCCCAAAGTAAGCTTGAAGATGCGTTTGGGGACACGCATTGTCGTGATACTTATCAAAAGTGGGAGGTTTGAATTTAGGGGGAATTCTGACTCCTGAGACCAGCCCCAAGCTGGTAACATCAATACCCATAGAGTTCTTGCATTCTATGGCCCTGATCTTTTCTGCTAACTCATCATACCTTCGATCACCTTGATTACCCACATCAGCATCCAGCAGAGTAAATTGGTCTTCCAGAGTATCTTCAAGAGTAACACCAGCCTGACTACCATTTCCATTACCCCGATTGTTACCACCAGGAGGAGGGTTGCCACCGGGAGGAGGAATGCCATGTCCCTGTGAATTGTCATGATGATCACCTTCGGGCCCATTGTCGGGACGCTCTACCAGAAGCCTCAGTCTCTCCTGATTTTGCGCCATGCCAGTCATGAGGGTCATGAACTGGTCCATACGCGCCCTCATTTCCGCCAAATCACTTTACACTTGATCCATGATTCTTACTTGATTCCTTCGCGTCGAATATCGGTGAATATGACTCTCCGCTATACTGCCTGAAACCAAATAAAGGTTAGAGACCCCGCAACGAGTACCTGAAAAGCAAGTAACAAAAAATGCAAAATGATATGCAATGCCATGCAATGCCATGTTTGTCATTTCCGAGGTGCTTTATACCCTGATTCCAATCCAACCACAGAAATCTGAAGACCAGAAATTGTGATATAAAGAGACGTGTCGTGGTCATGTGCTTGTGTGCAGCTATCTGATAAGGAATAATTCTGAATAAAACTGCTCATACTCATTCAACGAAGTATTCAAGTACATTTAAGAGAGGCTCATCCGCAACTGCAATACAAGGAAAAATGGATCCATCAACAAGCCTGATGGTAACCATTAATAACAAAATATAAGGAAAAGAACATCAGTCTGACAATTCCACACCCTTCAGCTTATCACTTGAGTATTTGATCTCCTCAAAAAGTATACGGGTACGCTGGTGATTCGGCTTTTCAATCATTTCTTTGATCAAGACATCCCTTTTCTCAAGAGCTTCAGTTAAAGAACCCATATGCAGCATCAGAGCCTCGTCATCACACACTCCTTTGTGTCTCTTTATGCCGGCTTGCGTCTTGAGTATCTCCTTTTCTATCATGACTTCTTCAAGCTCTTTCTTGGTATTCCTCAGCTCACCTCTAGCTTCTTCTAGCTGTTCTTGACTCTTACCGAGGCTTTCCCGATACTTTCTCCTCTGCTCATGCGCCTTTTCAAGCTCTTCGTCCTTAATCTGCAACCGTTCCTGTAATTCAGCATTCTCTATCCTAACTTCGTCCCAAGCGTGCTGAAACTTTGTTAACTTTTCTTTGGTCTGTGCTAACGCCTGTTTGGTTTGCTTGTGGGCTTGAGTAGCATCATCAGCACCTTTACTAATCTTCCGGAAATGTTGGGCTCTTCCAGCAAAGTCTTTTTCTTTTGCAGTTAGGATTTGTTCAGCATCTTGGGCTTTCCGCTCCAGCTCTTTGTTGGCATGTAGAGCATTCTGAAGACGGCTACTCAACTCGGAATTCTCTCCTTGGAGCTTTTTCACCAAGGCTTGCAACTTGTCAACTTCTTCCACCGTAGCAGTGCTTTTTGCTTTCTCATTCTCCGGATACAAAAGGGGTGCCTTACCAAAAGGCAAGAGAAAATCTTCAACTCTTTTCTTCACCCACTCTTCATATGCTGGATAAACCCGGTTGTTAGGCTTTCCTAGAGTAACTTTCCCCTTTTTCAGTATGCTACCCCAGCTTTCAGAAGCTTTCTGTGCTGCTTCCCATCCCTCTGATGTATGAAAATAGAGGGACTCCTCCACATCTCTCTTGATAGGCGGACCTGTCAGGGCATACCCAAATTGTCGAATGGCCAAAGAAGGATTGTAGTTAATCCCACCCAGTCTTCCTATCAGTGGAACGTTAGGGAACTTACCACAACTGTGGATAATATTCTTACCAATCAGCCCATGATCTACCCATACGATGTCCTTGGCCACCAATCCCATTAAACGCTGTTTCCACTCTAGAGAATCTTTGGAATCCACAAAAGCCCCTGATTGTGGTAAACGGCCCGCAAACCACTTATAGAACAAGGGTGCACAACAACGAATTATCCCTCCTCTTTTCTTTTCGTTTCGGTTGTACAACGAGTAGTGAAGATCTCCCAGTAGCGTTGGCACCGGGTTCTTCATCATGAATATTCGTATAGCGTCCGTATCAATAAAATCCGGCTCGTTGGGAAACAACACTATGCCGTATATACAAAGGGCTAGCAAAGCATTAAAAACAAGCCAATTCTCGCCTTTAGCTGCTTCCTGAGCCTTCTTAATCAGATATTCCAGCTTGTAACCACGAATCTTTCCTTTGTTGGAGACATTGTCACTTAGCTCTGATTTGCTCAAATAAAGAGCACCAGCCAACTTCCCAAAGTCAAGATCCCCCACTGATCCAAAGAAAGGGGGCTCCTCCTTGATAGCAATCCCCAACATGTTGGAATACTCCTCCAGGGTAGGAACCAACACATAGTCTGGAAATACAAAACATCTCAGAGGCGGATCATAGAACTGCATCAACGTATGGAGACCTCTGGCTTCATAATCACTGACATTACGGACCATAGATAAAATCCACCCATATTTCTCTTCAAAAGCTTCTCGTACTGCAGGGCTCGCCATTCCCTTCAGCATAACAATAGGGCCTAAAGTAGGCGTAAGGAACTTATAGCTGATGATATTCTTCCTCTCTTTAGTGTTCATCTTTGCAGGGACCTGATGACTGGAATCAAGGGTAATATATGCACCTGGAAATGAATAAACATGTATGTTAAAATATGATAATGCAATGCAAAGGGCAATGTGATCAGGTAATCAGGTGTCTGTGCTGAACTGTGAACGGTGTCAGTGTAGCTCTGAGACTAATATAGAACCATAGATAAGAACCATCTTAATACAATAGGATGAAACTTCCTTTTTGTGCAATGATGATAGAAAACCGGGTATGTAGGAGGTCATGGTTACCTGCAAACCTGTAAACAACCCGCCCTTCTCACATGTGGGTACTAGGATGTTCAATATCCCGGGCTCTCAGGTCGAGAAATGATGATACGTTCACCATTTCTGGTTTGGCATCATCATCAATCGAGGAGGCCTCAACTGATTCTCCAAAACAAAAAGGTCCTCAGCTTCTGGCACTGAGGTCGAGAAGCAATAGTACATTCATCCCTCAGGGTACAGTACTACCGCCAATCGAGGAGTGCCTCCGCTGATTCTCTTTCAAAAAGGGATGTCCTATAGCAAGTTCCCAGCATTGGGTCCTCGGATCGAGAATGTGCAATGGGTTTGCCACGGAATGTGGTCTGCCACTGTCACAACTCGGGAGGAGTGCCGCAACTGAGTCCTCGGGAATGGTCACCAGAGTCGACAGTTCCTCAAGAGAATAACCACTGGCCTGCATAACATGCAGTAGCAGAAAGCTCCTGATAGAACCTCGTCTGGTTGTGGGTCTCATGAACAACAATACGTGGTCACCACCACGCAAGCGTCATGACTATCCACTCTAATACCTATGTATGTACTCAAGCCTTGGTAGTGGGCTTATCTCTCAGAACACCCATCCCGCCAAACAGACAAAACAGTGCAACACAATATAATATATGATATGTAATGCTAAAATGCGGTAAATACAGTAATGTACAATAAAACAGTAAATAACCATACAATAAAACAGTAAATACAGCACAACAGTAAACCCCCAATGAAAGAAAAGCAGACAAGCGCTAGGATTGACTTGCTTAGGATGGACCAGCAATAGGTCAACCCATTATCCCCAGCAGAGTCGCCAGCTGTCGCTCCCGGGATTTTCATCCAAGTACAAACGCGAAAGTGGCACCGAAACAGAGTCGCCAGCAATGTGTATTTATCCCAAGAGAGGGAAAGGAAACACCGCATAAACCTGAAGGAAAGGAAAAAGCATGGTCTTACGACCAAGAGAAATGGGTTCGGGAGTCGGTTACGCGAGAGGAAGGTATTAGCACCCCCTCGCGTCCATCGTACCCGATGGGATCCACGCTTGCTTGTCTCGATCAAAGGGTGATAGAAAAGAATACTGGAAAAGGAACGAAAAGAGAACTGGAAAAGGAACGAGAAACAAATGTAGGGAAAATAAAAGAAGTGCTCGCATGGGCCCTACCCCACTGCCTACGTATCTCATCGAGAACATGAGAATCAGAGCGACGTAGTTCCCCTCACTAGGGATGGATTGTTTTTTAGAGAACGGCTTACGTTCTAGCTCAGGTGTTGCAGGCTCGCTGGTCCGAGTGCGTTACCATCTTGCAAGAGAACGAGTAGAAGCGCGTTCGTGCGTTGAGAATGAATGAGATGAGAAAAGAATTCCCGAAGGAAAGACGTTATTGTTTGTTTTTGTCTTTTAAGAGTTTTTTCATTTGTTTGCATATGATAGTGTATCTGAATCTTAGTCATTGGAATGTGTACCTTCTCATATTCCAAGATGGAATGGGTAAGAAAGCACACTAAGGGTGAAGAAGACCCTCACACTTAGTTCCAATTATCAAGGTTCAAACACACTAGCATACTTGTGTTTATTAAGTGTTTTGTTGATTAAGAAATGAAGAAGTGTTTTTTATTATTTGCACCTTCAACAAGTATTGCATTTAAGTCCCTCATACAAGATCAAATATGTAACACATTGACCTAAGATGGGCCATATGCTACACATTTTAAGATTATAAGAGAAGACCCCTTATAATCCTTTCTTTATATGAAAGGCCTAAATGCAATAAGTGCCTACCTTTATTAGATGTTTTGAATTTTCTTTGAGATGAGAAAAGAGACTCAAGGGAGGATAAAGGTAAAAATCTATATGGACTAAGACTCAATCCTAATTGATTAGTTAAGGGAGTGATCCTAAGGTTTGTGAGGTTTCAACCTAAAGTCTAAAGAAAGAATGAATTAAACAATTCACTTCCAAAGTAGAAGATGAATTGTAATTCAAAAAGGGAAAGTAATGAGTTATTAAAAGAAAGCACATAAGTGCTTAGAAAAACACAAAATGGAATTGTAAAAGAGAAAGGATAGAAGTTGAATGTGGATTCCTTATCCACACTCAATTGAAACTTACCGAAGCCCCTACATGGTTAGTAAACATGTATAAGAAGTATAAGAAGTAAAAGAACATGTAATGCATCATAAAACTCACAAGAATTAAATGAGAAAACAAATCCTAGAACCACAACCAGAATGGGCATCATATGGAAACCAATGGTTATTATCATACAAGTGCAAGTGAATAAGCAACCATCATCACCCATTAGCATTTAAACATGTTACAAGAAGAAGGGGTAGATGAAAGATGGAAAGAAATGAAGAGGACATGCATAAATGGAACATGTAAATCAACAACCAGAATTGAAACTAAATGGAAAAGGGTTTATAAACATCTCAAAAGTATTTATGAGGTAACTTCAAGACATTCAAGAAGTAATATAAGAAGAATTGAAATGAAAGTTCAAAAAGAAAGGGCAAACAATACATGTTAATGATGCTCAAAGTTCAAATTGAAATGAACATGTAAAGATGACCTATAATGTGTATCAAAGACCTATAATATCATATGAATGGCTCATAACATATGCAAATGCTCATACAAATGTGCACAAAAGAATTCATGTAAACATGCACTAAAGTTGTAATGACATGCCATGGATTATACATCCAATGTGATGCATCAAACAAAGACCAAATGGATTCATGAAAATTATGCCAGCATATCATTGGAATGCCTAGGTCAGAAATGCATCATACATCAAGATAGCATGTAAAAATTCAGAGCAAAATGACTTCAAACAAAACTATTAGGTCAAATTGAAACATCATGCAAAGTGGAGCAAATATAGGCATCAAGACATATGATAAAGTGACCTAAAAAATAAAATAAAAATCATCTAGCATGCTTCAATGTATTAGTGAATCAATGCAAAAAGAATCATGTCAAAATAGTTGGTAATGAGCAAGAACAAAATTAAACAAATTCATGTATCATGCTTAGAATGCATCTAAGTGGAAATTCAAAGAAAATTATGGAACAGGGGCAAAAATGTCATAAAATCAGAAAATAAAATCATGAAAAATTTCCTAAATGTTTTAAGAATACACATGAATTTTTGTAGAATTTTCCAATATGTTTTGGTATTTTTAAAAATTAATTATGAAACGTGTAGCAAAAATGAGAAATAAAATGAAATGGAACTAAAGAAGGGGGTGCATGCATAGCAAATTAACAGTTCAAAATCATTGGGCCTTGAAAACATGGGGTGTGGATATCAATCTGGCTTAGGTCCAGTAAGCACGCAAAACACCATAACTAGCGTGTACCATCAGTCAACCATTTTGACTCACTCACAACCATCAGATTAGGTCAGGTCAATGTAAAAGTCAAGGTAATCAAATCAAGCATCTCACATTGCTAGTACACACTAATAACCATGTACACACGCGCATGCTAATCATCAGATGGAAAAAATGAAGCACGTGACACACACCCTCTCCATTTATTCGCTGGCACCACCACCACCCTTGGATCAAAACAAATCAACGGACACGACTTAATCTGGCATATAAACCCTAATGAAACCTCACCGGCCGGAGAGGGACCTCCGGTCACCTTCTCCGGCCACTCTCCGGCACTGCAATCAATCAAACATTCCAGAAATTTATGCAATACACATCAAAATGTTCAGGAAGTCACATAGATCATGAATCTAGGCTTATTTTTCACAAACAACACACAAACAGAGAGAATCGAAGCAATGAAATTAGCCCTAGGTTTTGGATCTAAGCTTCTAAGAAGCTCTATCAACTAACCGGTTTCATATAGCTTCTAATAAGCTCAAATAACACATCAACCAGTTAAAATAACATCAAATCGTGCAAGCAAAGTTTGAGAACTTTTGGAACCTGAAACTTGAAGATCTTTGGATTTTTGAGAAAACCAGAGATGAGAACTTGTTCTTGAACTTCTAGAACTTCAATTTGAGCAAAATAAATGCTATTTGATCTTGAGAATAAGAGGAAATCTGAATCTGAAATTGGAGATAACTGTGTTATTCCATGCTTCAGTGATGTCTTCTTGCTTGATTGTGAAGGTTGAAGAAGAACTTGAGGAGTTCGTGCAGGTAGAGAGAAAACTCAGAGAGAAAGTTGAGAGTGCTTTTGGAGTGAGAATGAAACAATCAGAATCTCCCTTTCCAAATCTGTTAGAATTGTTTATATAGGCGTGGTTATGATTTGACCCTGGTGGTTGATGGTTAGAACTACAGTTAACTGAGTTAGTTAACTGAGTTTGAGTTAACAGAATGAGTCATGACAGTTAGTGACACGAGTTGGAGAGGTTTTGTTTTAGTGTGGAAGAGCTCATGGTCACTTATGGTGAGGATAATGGTGAGGTGGTGTTATGCAGCAGTAGCTTGTGGTGGAAGTTTTGCAAGTTTCCCTTCTCATGTAAGAAGTAACAAAGAGAAAGCACGTGCAAGAATGTTTGGGCAAATGAGGAAAAGAAATCAGCTGGTGATGATGAAGTGTTTGTGGTGTGACTGAACCAAAAAAAATGTGTGAACTGCTACACATGGCAGTCAATGCATCAATGCAGATGGTGATGTTTGAACATGGATTTCTTTATGACCAAGGCACGAAAATGAATCATCTTGGTGTCAATGGATTGAGGAAGCATCATAGGACAATTTTGGTGTTGGACTTGAGTTGAAAAGGTACCTCAAACATGTCTAAAAATCATCATAAACAGATGGAAAAATGACTGGTGCATGGGCGAGCAATTTGTGGCATGGCATGGCAAGGTGTGCATGGCATGGATTTTCAGTTGTGTTGACCAATCTTTGAGCTATCATAACTCCTTGTCCTTTGATCAAATGAAAAAATCATGAACATCAATCTTGAAGATCTCACATAGGGGAACAACTTTGATGTTGCAAGATTTTTCATTTGAAGCCTTTAACCATGAGTAAAATGAGTGGACATTTGGCCCACCCCATGTTTGTTAAAATGACTGCGCGCGTGCCCTGAAAATCTTGGTCATGACCTAGTTTTGAACCTACTTTGCTCAAACTTTGATCAATCATATCTCCCTCATTTTTTATCCAATGGAGATGTTCCACACATGGATTTGAAGCTTAAAGCAAGGCCTTTCATTGAGGCAGAGTGGAATTTTCATTTGGTACTCCAAATTTGAATGGCCTTGGTTCAAATTCTGATGCAAAATGGCCAAAACTTGCTATTTTTAGTAACCCTTCCTCTTCCAAAAATGGCAACTTTCCACATCTTGATTTTTTCATGATTCCTTTGGAGTTTCTTGACCAAATTTTGTACATTGGACATATGTAACATGAATTTCATGAATTTGGCCTCAAAAAGTCAAGAGTTGACTTTTTCCTCTGATTATTTGACTTGGCCCCAAATTCCCTGATTTTTTATCTTTCTTCCAATTGAAACACTTCCAAAACCAATTGAGAGGCAATTTTCCATACACATACACTTAAGAACATGTAGAATATCATGACAACAAGCTTTGTCCAAAAAATCAGAGATATCCTGATTTTATTAGAAACCCTAATTTTGACCCTCTCTGGTTAGGAGGAAATTGCACATCTTCCAAATCCAAATTCCTCAGAGTATGTTGTGTATCCTCTTAAAGGATGATGAGAAATGCCACTTGAGAATGATTTTGAATCAATGAGCTATCTCTTTTGAGGGTTTTCCTTCAATTTTTGAACCTCTTGCATAGTGAAAGATGTAGTGCTTCAATCTCCCATTGAATCTCACTTCCTTGAGGTTTTGGAAGATCAATTGAGATAGTATGAGACATGAGAGACCTCTTGGCTTGCCTAGAGCCAACTTGATTGACCTTTTTGTGCTTTGAATGATTCCTTGATTGTCCACCTTCCACCTGATCACATGCCCTGATGGTAAGAAGGATGCCATGCTTCATTTTTCTATGTTAAATGCAATGTAATGTTAATGAGGTGGATATGATATGATAAATGATAATGCCATGCTATGGTGACAAAGGGGAGAGCAAATTTTGGGGTATTACAGTTATCAAACACCACCGCCTCCTGAAGTTCCAGCTATTCCCACCGTCCAGCCTATGATGTTTGTACTGCAGCCTATGGTTTATACCATTCCTTTTGAAGAACCAATTTTCCACACTGCTTCGAGCGATAATGTCAGTGCTTATGAGAAAATGAAATAGATCCAAGATCAGTTTGCTGAAATGCAAAAAGAAATCAAAACTTTGAGGGGTAAAGAACTGTTTAGGAAGAATTCCCATTAGTTATGCCTAGTTCCTAATGTGAAGATCCCACATAAGTTCAAGGTCCCTGACTTTGAAAAATATAAGGGTAATTCTTGTCTGTTGAGCCATTTGACTATATATGCTCGCAAGATATCAACTTAGACCGATAATCATCAGCTTCTCATTCACTACTTTCAAGATAGTTTGTCTAGCGCAACCTTGAAATAGTACATGGGACTCGACAACACTCAAATTCTCACTTTCGAAGATTTGGGTGAGCCTTTTGTAAAGCAGTATAAGTATAATGTGGATATGACTCCTAATCGTGATCAGCTTCGAGCAATGGCTCAGAAAAATAAAGAGACATTCAAAGAATACGCGCAGAGGTGGCGCGAGATTGCTGCTCAGATTAATCCTCCTTTAGAAGAAAAAGAGATTACCAAAATCTTTTTGAAACTCTGAGTCCTTTTTATTATGAGTGTATGATTACTAGTACCCTGAGTGACTTCACGGAGATGGTGAATATGGGGATGAGATCGGAAGAAGGTGTCCGTGAAGGACATTTGTCAAAAGATGGTAATTCTGCTGGAAGTTCCAAGAAATATGGTGGAGGACTTGCCAAGAAGAAAGAAGGTTAGACCAATGCTATTTCCCGTGGAGAACGCTGAAAGAATTATGGTAAGAATAATCAATGTCAGCAACATGTTGCATATGTTACACCTGTTATCAATTCAAATCCTGCTGTTCAGGCAGCTCCTGCCCAACAACACTCTCACCAACAGAACAACCAACGGGGCCATTTTCAGAAGGACTTTGATTCAATTCCGATGACCTACTCAGATTTTCTTTCTGGTTTAATTCTAAAGAATCTTGTTCATGCCCGTGCACCACCTGCTGCTCCGAAAGATTCGTCGTGGTGGTATAAGCCTGAAGCTCATTGTGTTTTCCATCAGGGAGGAGCTGGGAATGACACTGAGAATTGTTATCCATTGAAGATGGAAGTGCAAAGGTTGGTTAGAAGTAGTATTTTGAACTTCGAAGACACCAATCCTAATGTCCAATCAAACTCGTTACCCAATCATGGTATGACGTCTGTCAATATGGTTCAAGGTTGTCCCGGTACATTCAAGATTTATGATATTCGTTGAATTCGAAGATCGCTTGTGGAAATGCATGCACTCTTGAGTGAATACAATGATATTGATCATGATTATGCAACCTGTTGCATCTGTTCTATGAACCCGCGTGGTTGTGTGATAATGAAGAGGGACATTCAAGAGATGATGGATCAGAATTTTATTGAGGTCACTGCAAAGAGAGATGAATATGAGAATGAGGTGAATGTTATTGTGCCACACTTTAATATTACTGAATGAGTTGTTATATCTTATGATAGTCGGAAGTCCGCTGTCACGCCTTTGGTTATTCGATTACCCGGTCCAGTACCGTATGAATCTGACAAGGCTGTTCCGTATAAGTACAATGCTACCATGGTAGAAATGGTAAGGAAGTGCCCATTCCTTCTTTGTCTTTTGTGGTAAGCATCGCCGATGTTAGTAGAGTGACCCGAAGTGGTCGTGTCTATGCTTTTGAGCCTCCAAACAAGGTAGAGAATGCTGATGTTGGGAAACAACCTCAAAGTGAGAATGTTGATATTTCCGGTCAGTCAAGTGGTTTGAATAAGAAGACTTATGAGGATGAGGTATTGAAATTGATCAAGAAGAGTGAGTAAAATGTGGTAGATCAACTCTTGCACACCCCGCCTAAGATTTCAGTGTTGTCCCTATTGATGAATTCTGAGGCTCATATGGAATCTTTGCAGAAGGTACTGGAACAAACGTATGTTGAGCATGATGTGACTGTTAATCAGTTTGATGGCATTGTTACTAACCTCACAACATGCAATAATTTGAGCTTCTGTGATGAAGAATTACCCGAGGAGGGGGAGAAATCATAATTTGGCTTTACATATTTCTATGAATTGTCAAGAAGATGCATTTTCCAATGTGTTGGTTGACACTGGCTCTTCCTTGAATGTGTTACCAAAGTATACTTTGTCGAAGCTTTCGTGCCAAGGTGCTCCCATGAGGTATAGTGGGGTTGTGGTTAAAGCTTTTGATGGACCAAGAAAAACTGTGATTGGAGAGGTTGATCTTCCGAATTACTTTTCAAGTGATGGATATTCATCCTGCTTATAGTTGTCTACTTGGCCGACCTTGGATTCATGAAGTTGGGGCAGTGACCTCAACTCTTCATCAGAAATTGAAATTTGTTAAGAATGACAAGCTGATAATTGTTGGAGGCGAACAGGCGATGCTGGTGAGCCATATTTCATCCTTTTCGTATGTTGATGCCGAAGAAACTGTTGGAACTCCGTTCCAAGCTCTTTCTGTTAATGATAAAGCTGTTAAGAAGAATGGGTTGCCCGTGTCTTCTTTGAAATATACTCTGCATGTATTAGAAACTAGTCGGTCTGACGGTTGGGGTCGAGTTATTGACGTGGTTGATAATAAAGACAAAATAGGTTTAGGCTTTGCGTCTGGTACATTTAAAAGAGATTTAAAGCATATTAATGAGGCCTTTCACAGCGTCGGATTCATCAACAAAGATCACTCCACTGCTGCGATCATTGAAGACGATCAAGGATATGATATTCATCCCCTGGAATGGGAGCCATACCTTGATGATCCTGGAAACTTTGCTGAGACAGAAGATGCATATGTACCCTTTTATTCCCATCGACCGAGGCTTAAAGAACCTGAATATGAAGTCAGTTCCATCATTGAAGATGATGAAGAGGAAGAATTTCTCGATTTTGTGACACATGGACAAATCTGCCAGAATTGGATAGCTGTTGATGTTCCCACTGTTATTTATATTTCAAAGTAATTTGTTTTTGTTTCTTTCAAAAAATCCTTTCACTCTGCCCAAGGTGAAAGTGAATTTGTGAAGGCCTTGTTTCAATTTTTACCATCATCATTAAAATGTTATTTTGTTTATCCATGTTATGTTTTTTTTCCTTTTTGCTTTATTTCTGGAAAATGGTAACATAAAAAACCAAAAAATACTATAATAATGTGATAATTATTTTTATCTGCATGATACTTGCACTTCTTTTTCATATTCTAAAATCAAACATAAATAATTGTGCAGATTGATTGTTAAACCCGTTGAAAACAATGACCCTATGCCCTCTCCCACCTTTGAGTTCTCTATGTGTAAAGCTGAAGAAGAGGATATTGTGGAGATTCCAGATGAAATTTCTCAGTTGCTTGAGCACGAGGAAAAAGCCATTCAGTCTCACGAAGAGCCAGTAGAATTGGTTAATTTGGGTTTAGAGGAAAATAGAAAATAAGTCAAGATTAGGGCACTGCTTCAGTCAGATGTTAAGAAGAGGATGGTAGAGCTTCTTAGAGAGTATGTTGACGTGTTTGCCTGGTCCTATCAAGACATGCCTGGTCTTGATACTGATATTGTGGAGCATAGATTGTCGATGAAGCCTGAATGTCCGCCAGTTAAACAGAAATTGAGAAGTGTTCATCCCGACATGACTGTGAAGATCAAAGAGGAGGTTCAGAAGCAGATTGATTCTGGTTTTCTTGTGACTGCTGAGTATCCTCAACGGATGGCCAATATTGTGCCTATTCTAAAGAAAATCAGAAAAGTCCGAATGTGCGTTGACTATAGAGATTTGAATAAAGCAAGTCCGAAAGATGATTTCCCACTGCCACACATTGATATGTAGGGTAGATAATACTGCTAAGTTTTATATCTTTTCTTTTATGGATGGATTTTTCGGTTATAATCAGATAAAGATGGCACCCGAGGATATGGAAAAAACAACATTCATTACACCCCGGGAAACATTCTGTTACAGAGTGATGCCCTTCGGTTTAAAAAATGCTGGTACAACGTGTGAAGGCAAGGTGTCTTAATACTTAGTCTTGATTTTAATGATGTTAAAACGTGTACTAGCTCATAGTGTGTAATTTGGACGGTATCATCACATCATAGCCTGCATTCATACTTCACAATGCATAAATATCCCAAAATCATGTGTCTATACATATATGAAGAGTCTCATATATTTCTTGTGTGTGTTTGATCATGTTGGGAGTCATAGGAATGCATAAACATAGCCTAGGTGGAACAAACTATGAGCAAAATGTCGTTTTTGAGAGTTTAAGGTGTTTGAGTTGACTCAAACCATGTTCTGGTCGACTCATGAAAACTAATTTTTCAGTCATTTCCTCTCGGGTGTGCTCACGTCGACCTTTAGGTCGACTCATACTGCTAACCTTTGTATCTGCATTTTTCAGCAAGCTTGCGTCGATGCATGGACCCTGTTCCGGTCGACGCATAGCTTCAACATTTGTATAGTTTTGCTCACGGGTCCGCTCAGGTCGACCCTCCTTATTTTTTGGTCGACCGTCTGCTAAATACCTATCATTTTTCTGATCTCTCTCAATTTCAAATTGCTGTTATTTTTTGTTAGTTGGTCATGGGATAATATATATACATTGTACCTCATCATTTCAACAACAACAAGAAAAAGTGAAAGATATACACTGAATTTTTCTCTCATCATCTTCATCCTCATTCTTGCATTTTTTCAACAATTACACATAACAATTTTTGTTGATCTCTTGCATCATTGAGGTGATAACGTCCAAACATAGGATTGTGTATCTAGTTTGGGGTGAGTTTTTCAGTTGGTTTTTTCTTGAATAAAACCGTTAGGGTTTTGTCCTCCAAGATCGTGTGGATTTGGGGGTTTTTGGACAAATCTTTGCTTCATAGATTCATCCGAGCGAAGGTGATTGAAGAACGGTGGGTTCGTTCAATCTAGTAGCGATAATCGGAGGATTGTTCAAGAAAGATTTGGGTTCGAACTGTGTGTGATTGAAATCAGCCGAGCGAAGGTGATTCAAGACCGGTGGGTTCATTCTATCTAGTAGCGTTAAACGGAGGTTTATTCAACACGTTCGAGGCACTTAATTCGACTTGAATCAAGGGGATAGAAGGCATAGTATCAACATCAACAAGTATTCTTGAGTGTGTGGTGACTAGGGCTTCTCTTGTAAAAACATTTGCAACAACATAATACATATCTCAATTCTAGTTTTAGAATTGGGGGCAGACGTACCCGAAGCAAGGACGAAAGAGGAACTTCCTAAACAAATTCGGTGTTGTTCTCTCTTTCCTTATCTCTTTAATTTTTGAACTGTTTACGTTTGTGCAAAATCAATTGTTCGATAAAATTCTGTTATAGTGTAGTGCTGAAAATCTGGTTTGAAAACTCATTACAATCACTTTGATTGTAATTGGAAAATTTTTACACTACATTTACATAGAAATTAACACTTGGGGTGTTTTGCATACCAAGTGTTCGATAAATTGATCGCTCACAAACTGTTTGTGAAATTTTCAATTTTGGTTTACTTTTCATTAGTCATTGGAAATTGCACAAAATTAAGTGAAATCAAGTGTATTGATTAATAATCAAATTAGTGATTCAAATTCTCATTAAGCTTGTTATTCCATTTGGCTTGACGCTTATCCGATCTTTTCGATAACGGTTCATTTAGACGACATAGTTCCTCGGCCGCTTCCGCAAACATTTTAAAAACAAATTTTTAAGTGCCGACTCTGTTTAAAAAGTAGTGATCTGTTCTACCCCCTTCTAGATCAATTGCCATCATCTAACACAACGTACTAGAGAGCTATAACCACTTTGTTCCATGATATGATGCATAAGGAAATTGAGGTCTATGTGGACGATATGATTTGTAAGTCGAAGACTGAAGAAGATCATATTGAATACTTATTAAAGTTGTTTCAATGTTTGAGAAATTTTAAGCTCCATTTGAATCCTAATAAATACACTTTTGGTGTCCGTTCTAGAAAGTTGTTGGGCTTTATTGTCAACCAGAAAGGCATTGAAGTTGATCCTGGTAAAGTTAAAGCTATTCATGAAATGCCTGCGCCCAAAACAGAGAAACAAGTAAGAGGATTCTTGGGACATTTGAATTATATCTCCCGATTTATATCCAATATGATTGCCACATGTGTGCCGATCTTCAAGCTTCTCTACAAAGATCAAGGTTTTGTATGGACAGAGGATTGTCAGAAGGCTTTTGAAAGAAATAAAGAGTATCTTCTTGAACCTCCGATTTGTCTCCTCTCGTGGAAGGAAGACCCCTGATTATGCATTTGACTGTGTTGGAAGAGTCTATGGGTTCTTTTCTGGGTCAACAAGATGAACCTGGTCGAAAAGAATTTACCATTTATTACCTGAGTAAGAAGTTCACTGATTGTGAGTCTCGGTACTCCATGCTTGAAAAGACATATTTTGCTTTAGCTTGGGCTGCCAAGCGCCTCCGCCAGTACATGTTGAATCATACAATCTGGTTCATATCCAAAATGAATCCAATCAAGTATATCTTTGAAAAGCCTGCTTTGACTTGGAGGATAGCTCGTTGGCAAATGTTGTTGTCAGAATATGATATCGAGTACCGAACTCACAAAGTAATAAAAGGAAGTGTTTTGGCTGACCATCTGGCACACCAGCCAATTGATGATAATCAACCTATCAGGTTTGACTTTCCTGATGAGGATGTGATGTATCTAAAGGTTAAAGATTGTAAGGAACCATTACCTGAAGAAGGGACTGAGCCTGGATCCCGATGGGGTTTGATTTTTGATGAAGCTGTTAATGAGTACGACAATGGTATTGGGGAAATAATTGTTACTCCTCATGGTTCTCATATTCCTTTTACCACAAGATTGATGTTCACTTGCACGAATAATTCAGCAGAGTATGAAGCATGTATTATGGGCTTGGAAGAAGCTATTGATTTAAGAATCAATATTCTTGATGTATACTGAGATTCAACCCTGGAAATTAATCAGATTAAAGGGGAATGAGAAACACATCAACTTGATTTAAATCCTTATCGTGATTACGCAAGAAGGTTGTCAACTTTATTCAATAAGGTTGAGTTTCACCATATACCCAGAGTAGAAAATCGAATGACGGATGCTTTAGCAACATTATCCTCCATGATTGTGGTGATTCAGTGGAATGATGTGCCGAGAGTCAATGTTATGCGTTTTGATAGACCGTCTCATGTGTTTGCAGTTGAAGAAGTCGTTGATGGTAAACCTTGGTATCATGATTGTCGTACCCCAAATTTTGACCACCTTTTTTTTCTTCCTTTTACCTTTTAATTACTTATATTTGTATTTCCAATTTTTCTTTAAAAAAAAAGGTTTAATACTATTTCTATGCATTAAAAAAGAGAAAAATAAAAAATATATATATAGTATATGAGTGCAAATTAGAAATTAAATTTTTATTAGTGATACCTTTTTAGATATAATTTCATTTCAAATAAATATAATAGCTCATTTGGTAGAGGAGTAGACCTGAGGATTGTAAGGGAGAGTGCATGAGTTTGAATCCTACCTTTGCCACTTTTAGTTTTTTTATTACTAATCTTTTCTATTTAACTTTTAAATCATGAAAAAAATCATAAAAATAGTTTTTTTATTATTTTATTATTAATTTTCGTATTTTATTTAATATTTATTTTAAAAAATTGATTTTTTCATTAAAATCATGTTTTTAAGAAAAAATCTCAAAAAAATCATATAAGTCAAATAAAATCAAATCTTTTTCCCATTTTAATTATTAGACTTTTATTTTATTTTACTTTTATTTTATTCAAATTCACCAAGTCATGAATCCATCGGATTCATTGGCTTGGGCTTTAAGCAATAAGAGAGAATCAGGTTAAATCAAATTGATCTAAAAATAGATAATCACGTTTAATGTTTTAACCTAATTTTTCCCTATAAATAGAGCCATTGTCTCTCCTATTTTGTGGACCGACACTTTACATATTCACTATTCAAAAGTTGTTGTTCTCCATACTGAAGAACAACAACACAAAAAACCCTGAAAAACCCATCCGTCATCTTTTCTGTCAAGGGCACAAGGAGAAGATTGGATCGAAAACAAAATAAAAAGGTAGGAATCAAGGGATATGAATTGTTTGCATAAAAGGGAGAGAAAGCTCAAAAGTGAAACATTTTGCTTACCGGGATAGACCTCGATCCCGTAGGTCGGTTTTATTTACTCCCTTACTTTTACATGCATTTTACATATTGATTCTTGTTCGATATATTTATTTGATTTATTGTGGAATGTGTTTGTGTTAAGTTTTAAATAATTAGATCGACAACTATTATTATAAAGAATTTTTTTTTTTGTTGAATATGAAAGACATAGTAATTGTCTAACAATTTCAATCGTGTTTAAAAAATAAATCAAAATCATAATTCAAATTTAATTCTAATTAGTTTTAACTAACCATAATTGATCTTTTAAAGCAAATCAGTTTTTAGGAGAAACTAATATCGTAGATTTTTTTTATTGTGAAACAATCTTACACCAATGTTATAATAACCTTCATACGAATTTCACTAAGAATGTACCCCTCAAACATCTGCTAACACTGATCATTGGTAGCAAAACTGTTTATATCAGTGAATCATCTTTTTTCAAACATAACAACTTTCTACAACATGATTTGAATCCAATAAAATCCTCACAACAACTCGTAACAGTCGGTCTGGTGGGTTTATACTCTAGAAATAAAAACCGAATGCTATGATTTAGAATTATGAATGCTTTAATTACAATATCTCTAAAAAAGCTTGATTTTGGTTTTATCAAATTATAAAAATTAAGACTTCATACGTACATCCCCTGGGTATTATTTTAATTAATTAAATTAATTACTTAATTTAATTAGTTAATTAGGATTTAAATATTAATTAGGATTTATAAAAATAGGATTTTTGGGGTTTATAATTAAATTAATAACTTAAGTTAATTATTTGATTAGGTTAAAATTTGATTAGGGATTAGAAATGGGATTTTAGGTTTTTTTATTAAATTAATAACTTAATTTAATAATTCAATTAGGTTAATTTTTGGTTAGGTTTAGAAATAGGGTCTTAGGTTTTTTTAATTAAATTAATAACTTAATTTAATTACCTAATTCGGATTTAAATAATTAATTGGGATTAAAAATAGGATTTTTGGGATTTTTAGTATTAGGATAATTATTATGTTTTTTGCATTATTTTAAATTTTCAAATTTTTAATACTAATTTGTTTTAGAATTTGTTTTATATAATGGATTTGGTTTTCTTTGAAAGTTTTAGGGTGAGGAATTTTGGTATTTTGATAAAAAAAAAATTTAAGGTTGGGATGTATTTTGAGAAAAATATTTTTTATTTAGATTGGGATTAAAAATTGGGTTTTTTTGGGATAAAAGTAATTTAAGTTAGATTTAAAATTTTTTTGGATTAAGTTTTAGGGGTACTTTGAAGTGGAAACTACATTTTTAAAATGGGAGTAATTAAGATGCTATTTTTTGGTAGTTTAATGTAAAGTTTTTTTGGATTTTTATGTTTTGTAGTTTGGAAATTTATTTTAAGGGATAAAAAGGGTTTTTGGGATTCAAATTTGGGATAAAGCTCTTGGTCCGAGAGCCTAAATAAGGGATGGGATAAGGAATAAAACTCTTAGGTTCCAAGAGTATAAATAAAGGCCAAGGGATAAGGGATTAAGGGATAAAACTCTTCGTTTGAGAGTATAAATAATGGATAGGGTTTTTAGGGATAAAACTCTCCATCCGAGAGTATAAATAATGGATAAGGGATAAATCTCCTTATCTAGGAGTATAAACAATAGATTAAGGGATAGAACTCCTTATCTAGGAGTATAAACAATAGATTAAGGGATAGAACTCTTTATCCAAGAGTATAAATAGTGGATTGGGTTTAGGATCAGAAATAGGAATAGGATTAGGGGGTAGGAATAGGGGAGGTGAACTACGATTACTCTGATCCTTCAAATTGAAGGTACGTAGGCATAGGGTTGTAAACCCTAACGAGTACAATAATAAAAAACTTAGGATTCTTTTGTAAATAAATAGAAAATTAGACAAACAAACAAGCATACCCTAAAATATAAGGAGGATCCCATTGAGTACAATGGAGGTGAGGGGTGCCTAACACCTTCCCCTCACTTAACCGACTCCCGAACCTTAGGAATCTCTACCCTTAGGATTAGGATCTTAGGTTTATCATTTATTTTCCTAAAAAAAAAATATGATGGCGACTCGATAATTTTTGCCGGCCGCGACAGCTGGCGTCTCTGCTGGGGACACCTAAAGAGAGTCCCTCCTAACTTTAGGCTTTAGGGCTTTGTTTGTTTGTCTTGGGTGTTTATGGTTTTTTTGTTTTTTTGTTTTTATTATTCTCAGGTTTTATTTTATATATTTGTTTATATATTATATTTGACCCTTTTGTTTTATTTTGTCATTATGCATTGGATTGGGGCATATGATGTGTGAAGCTAAAACCCAAGCTTGGAGTATAACCCTAGATTTGGACGTGGAACGAAAACGTTTTTGGGGGGGATGTGACATCCCCAACAATTCATTGATGCCACACTCAGAAGAGATCCTTCCAAAGGTGTCCTCATGGAAGGGCTAGCCCCTAACGTAGAGGATGATTTGGATGTGGTCCGAGACTCTGAGAACTTTTAGCCTACCCCTTGCCAACTCATGGAGACCCTATGTATTCAACCCTCAAGGGTTGTTACTAGGGTCCTACCCAGATGAGACTTATCCCGAAGGATTACCATAGGAAAGCTTGCTCCTTCTCATGGTAAAACAAGTGTATAGTCTGTACATTGTAGGGTCGTTATGCTGTCCAAACTTTATACCCTACATGTGAGGGGATTGGGTAGACAAAACATAGATCTAACCTATCATAGGGAGCCTACCTAGTTAGGGTCATGCTTGCATTTTACCTTACCCTAACCAAAAAAAACATTTAATCAAAAAGACAAAGATGTCCATGTCATCATGCATTTAAAAACTTTTTTTTCACCTATATGCATTTTTGTGGGGAATTTCAAGATGTGTTGTAGGAACATTGGGAAAATGGATTCAAATGAAAGGGCTATCCTACGCATCAGAATGCTAGGTGCTTGATTTACGAAGTCTCGAAGACCTTCAAGACTTAATGCCAAATATGCTCAAAGGATGTTTATACACAAGGGTGGAAGGATGCTCGACCTATTAGGGATCCTTATGAAGGTAGAGGTCGTAATCGCTTTTGCACGATCTTATGATCCTCCTCTATGTGACTTCCTCTTCAAGGATTTTCAACTAGCTCCTACGCTGGAACAATTTGGACTATACTTGGATTTACAAGGAGAAGGAAAAACCTCACGAGGGGCATGGGGGCAAAAAAAATATATAAAAAAAAAAAGAAAAAAAGAAAAAAGGTCAAGCCTAAGGACTTAGCTGTACCTGTTGAAGATCTATTATCTCACCACAAGGAGGATAAGGAAATGCAAGGGTACTTGGAGGAGTTTAAAGCTCATTTGAAGAAGGCATTGGGGGCATCTATTTAGTTTACGCCTCTTAAGTTTAGGAGTTTCCATTTTGGGATTATTGTTTTGGGTTATTCCTAAGGAATTATTTTTATTTTCCTAATTTTATATTCATCTCTAACTACAATGGATTTTGGAATTCCTCCCAAATAAATTTTTAAAATTATTTAGCATACATCATGCATATTCATACATCCATGCATCAACATGCATTCAAATAAGGAGAAAGGAATAAAGAACAGAAAATCATTTGCTTTTACAAACCTTGTCTCAGAGTCACTGAGCATAACAATCTGACTTCCCGACCTCGTACCCGAGCGTACCGAAGGAAAGCTATGGATCAGATGGAGAAGGAGCTGGTTACTCTAAGAGGAGAAATGGATACTGTCAAGGAGAACGTGGAAGATACGAAAAGCCAGATTGATCAACTAACATGTGCCATCCAGAATTTGATAGCCAGAGGAACCGAGTCAAGTCGTCAAAGGAAGGTTCCTGCTCCTACCCCCCACGTTGAAGACAATAGCCCCTACTAGGGTTTGTCCATGATCTGGAATGTGAGGAGACAAAAACTGCTAAGCACAAAATTGTTAACCAATCTCTCGAGGGAACCGTCTCTCCACTTATTTCCAATGGGGCACCTCGTTCCATTCACATACCTATTCCACGTGAGAATTACGCAGATTGGAACCTCCAATACGAGGGTGAGAATCCAAGACAAGTGGCCCTCGAAAATAAAGGAACCACTATTAGGGAGAGGAGAGGGATTGATGATAAGTACGAAGCACTTGAGAAAAGGTTAAAGGTCGTGAAAGGATTCAATATTCGTGGGGTGGATACTTTGGAAATGTGTCTGGTGCACGATGTGGTCATACCCCCCAAGTTTAAGGCTCCGGGCTTCGAGAAATACAAGGGTGTCAGTTGTCCTAAGAATCACCTTAGGATGTTTGCTCGAAAAATGGGTGCCCATGCTACTAATAAGAAGCTAATGATGCACACTTTCCAAGACAGCCTTAGTGGGGCATCCTTGGATTTGTACATACAATTGGAGAGGATTCATATTAAGACTTGGGAAGACCTTGCGAGCGCCTTTCTGAAGCAATACCAATACAACATGGACATGGCTCCTAACCGCACGCATTTGCAGAACATGTCTCAAAAAGGGAATGAGTCCTTCAAAGAATATGCCCAAAGGTGGAGAGAGCTAGCTTCCCGTGTGCAACCCCCATTATTGAAAAGTGAACTTGTGGATATGTTTATGGATACCCTATAAGGAATATACTACAAGAGGATGATTGGGGCAGTCTCAACAGGATTTGCTGACTTAGTTATCATTGGAGAGAGGATTGAGAACAGTTTAAAGACAGGAAAGATTGGGCAGTCATCCTCCGATCAACATAACAATAAAAGGTATTCTGGAAATCACGATGTCGGTGTTGTAGATCCTGAAGGACCAAATCTGGGAGATAATGCATTACTGGGGAACATTGGGGTAACAGTCAGCTCCATGGAAGGAATGGAAGATGAATTCCCGATTAATAAGAGAGACCTAACAAATTGGGGCAAACCAGGGGAGTCACCTGAGGAGAAGGGTTTGTTCGGGCTGGGTTACAAACCGGATAATGAAGGATTAGAAGACGATTTCCATAGTTTTGGGTTCGAGGATAAGAATCAAGTGGCTGCAATGGAAGAGGGAAAAAGGAATGCCCAACCTCGACAATTGGAAAGCCATCTGGATTCCTGAGATGATTTCTGTTTAGAAGTAATTTACTGTTTTCTTAAAATAATAATAGGTCCCTTGCTATGCCTAAGGCAAGTGGACAAAGCTTTGTAGGGTCACCTTTTATTTCATTGGATTATTTCTATCAATAAAATTGCATTTTGTTTTCAATCAAGATCATTTTTCTTTCATTTTCTGTTTGTTCAAAATGGCAATATACCTTCTTTCAATATTTTCATTTCTAGCACTTCATTCCATAAAGGGATAATAATAAAAAATCTTCCTCGTGCAAATTTAAAAATGAACCTATTAATGACACCGCTATAATCTCGAATGACTTCGGATTATCGATTAACCAAACGGAAGAGGGTGATGAGGACGAGTGTGAGCTTCCCAAAGAGTTAGCCAGACTGTTGAGGCAAGAGGATAAGGAAATACAACCTCATCAGGAACCAGTGGATGTGATCAATCTGGGAACGGAGGAAGATAGGAACGAGGTCAAAATCGGTGCTTCTCCGAACAAGGATAAAGGAAAGGTTGATCGAGCTATTGCAAGGATACACAGACGTGTTTGCATAATCATACCAAGATATGCCGAGACTTGATACAAGCATCGTCGAGCACAAATTACTTCCAACTAGAATGCACGCCAATCAAGCAAAAGCTGAGGAGGAATAGACCAGACATGATCAGGAAAAAAATTCAAGAAACAATTTGACTTTTTGTCACAAGGTAACGCCTGTTGGGTTAAAGAACGTAGGAGTAACTTATCAAAGGGCTATGGTAATATGGTGCATAAGGATGATATGATTACTAAGTCACAAAAGAAGAAGATCATATAACTAACTTGCAAAAGTTGTTGGATCAGTTAAGGAAATTCAAGTTACGATTAAATCCTACAAGGTGTACTTACGGTACAATATTAGGGTCCATGGTCAGTCAAAGAGGAGCAAAAGATAAAGTGAAAACCATTCAATGGATGCCAGCTCCAAGGAAAAAAAGGAAGTTCGTGGATTTTTGGGGAGATTAAATTATATTACGAGGTTCTTCTCACACCTTACAGCTACTTGTGAGTCAATCTTCGAATTACTCAGAAAAGGATTAAGTCATTGAATGGAATGAAGATTGTCAAAAGGATTTTGATTGGATCAAGGAATATTTGCTAAAGCCACCTATAGTGGTGCCACCAGTCCCAAGGAGACCACTCATAATGTACTTAACAATACTTGAAAATTCAATGGGTTGTGAACTAGGGAAACATGAAGTATCAGGGAGAATAGCTAGGTGGCATATGTTATTAACTGAACGTGGCCTCCAATACGTCACTGCAAAGGCAATTAAAGGAAGCATACTAGCAAGTCATATCGTTCACAAACCAGTTGACGACTATCAAACTCATGCAGATGGATTTCCCGGACAAAGAGGTCATGGTTATAAAGGATTGTGAAACTTCGGACTCCTATGAAGGACCTGGACCTGGATCTCGATGGAAACTTATATTTGCTTAAGGATATGGGCTTCAAAGAGGTGGTACCAATGGAAGTGGAAATTCCTCACTTAGGGTCATAATGGAAACATAGCTTGAAGAAGCAGAATGGGTGCAAACTACACTCGATCAGCTAAACCTCGTATAAGGGAAACGCGTGGCTGCGGACAATTATATCGACTGGGAATTAAGAGAGCGTTCGACAAGAAAATTCGTCCTCGCCTACTCGAAGAGGGAGACTTGGTGTTAAGGAAAATATTACCCATCCATAAGGACCACTGCGGCCAATGGACCCCACACTACGAAGGGCCATATGTCGTGAAGAGTGCCTCCTCTGGCGGAGCACTAATATTAACAACCATGGATGGAGCGGATCTACCACGACCGGTGAACTCCGATTCAGTAAAAAATGTTATGCCTAGAAAAAGAGGATAAAAGCCCGCTAAGTCAAAAACCCTAAAGGGCGACTTAGGCAAAAATTAGGGCGTCCCGGTGGATTGAAAACTCGAAAGAGCAACCCAGGCAAAAATTAGGGACTTGAATAAAAAATGATACCCGACAAGTCGAAAACCCTAAAGGGCGACTTAGTCGAAAAAAATGGTATATCATCCCGGTGGACTAAGACTCTAAAAAGAGCGGTCCAGGCAAAAGTTAGGGATATCCAAAAGGCATATGACTGAAAACACTCAAGTCACCCCGTAACAGGAATTCAGAAGGGAGCAATCATTCCAGCCGTCATCGTCAGAAGCGAAGTGTCATGATCTTGGAGACTTAGGGATATTTGCTGGTGTTACATTTAATAGGGACATAAATAAATTTGTTTTCTTATTGCCATTTTACATCTTTTCTAGATTTAAGGTAATATCTCCTTATGGGAATTACCCTCGTTACTTATCATTGCCCATTTTCGGGCCAATTCTCAATAAATTTGCTTTCCAAATACATTTCTTTGCCTCCTAAATTATTCCGCTCAATTACAAGGTGTCGATTAATTGTGAAATAATGCATTGAAATATCGGGTATAAATAAAAGCTTTAAAAAGGGAAAATGGATTTTACTCCGATGTTTGGAATCATCAAAGGGATCATATTCGTCCAAAGCAGGATATAGGGTCTATGCACTGACAGGAATATACGTTACAATCTAACTGACATGGGAGATTCTTTAACGACATGTTACGTATTAAACAGGAATCAAGGGTATCATGGCTTACTACAAATTATCAAGGTTTCAAGGGTCAAGGAGTCAGGACGTTATGGAAAGTATTATTTCAGACAAAGACACACATTGCATACCATAAAAGAGGCGTTAGCCCAAATAATGCATCATACATAAGAGCACGCATACATGCACTCATATACACAAACATGCATACATGCATAGGGTTCATAATCGCCAAAGGGATTTCACCAAGGAATTTACCAAGGGATTTACCAAAGGGATTTCACCAAGGAATTTTATCGAGGGGTTTTTATTCAAGTATTATTATTAAGGGGTTCTATCAGATTTTTTCTAAGGGATTTATCAAGGGTTTTTTGATCAGGATTTCATCACGGGTTCTATAAGGGTTTATTACTACGGAATTGGAATATTGTCATAATCTTACTTAACTTCTATACTCAGGGATATTACATAAGGGATAATGGGATATTAACGGAATTCTAATGACGGAGTCATGTCAACACTACACTTGTCAAAGGATCCATGGTCAAAATTAGGGGTTCTTTTGTATTTAATCGTCTCCTTCTCAAAAGGATGAAGGCTCGTCGACATTATCATTTTGAATCGAAGCCGATTAAATAGGGGCAGCTGTCGTACCCAAATTTTGACCACCTTTTTTTTCTTCCTTTTACCTTTTAATTACTTATATTTGTATTTCCAATTTTTCTTTAAAAAAAAAAGGTCTAATACTATTTCTATGCATTAAAAAAGAGAAAAATAAAAAAAAAATAATATATAGTATATGAGTGCAAATTAGAAATTAAATTTTTATTAGTGATACCTTTTAGATATAATTTCATTTCAAATAAATATAATAACTCATTTGGTAGAGGAGTAGGCCTGAGGATTGTAAGGGAGAGTGCATGAGTTCAAATCCTACCTCTGCCACTTTTAGTTTTTTTATTACTAATCTTTTCTATTTAACTTTT
The DNA here is from genome assembly GCA_022829125.1 of Lathyrus tuberosus. NCBI lineage: Eukaryota > Viridiplantae > Streptophyta > Magnoliopsida > Fabales > Fabaceae > Lathyrus > Lathyrus tuberosus. The sequence continues at coordinate 3,443,583 of JALAZF010000153.1, forward strand.
AAACCATGAAAAAATCATAAAAATAGTTTTTTTTATTATTTTAATATTAATTTTTGTATTTTATTTAATATTTAATTTAAAAAATTTATTTTTTTTATTAAAATCATGTTTTAATGAAAAAATCTCAAAACATCATATAAGTCAAATAAAATCAAATCTTTTTCCCATTTTAATTATTAGACTTTTATTTTATTTTATTTTATTTTATTCAAATTCACCAAGTATGAATCCATCCGTATTCATTGGCTTGGGCTTTAAGCAATAAGAGATAATCAGGTTAAATCAAATTGATCTAAAAATAGATAATCACGTTTAATATTTTAACCTAATTTTTCCCTATAAATAGAGCCCTTGTCTCTCTTATTTTATGGACCGACAATTTACATATTCACTATTCAAAAGTTGTTGTTCTCCATACTGAAGAACAACAACACAAAAAACCCTGAAAAACCCATCCGTCGTCTTTTCTGTCAAGGGCACAAGGAGAAGATTGGATCGAAAACAAAAGAAAAAGGTAGGAATCAAGGGATAGGAATTGTTCGCTTAAAAGGGAGAGAGAGCTCAAAAGTGAAACATTTTGCTTAGCGGGATAGACCTCGATCCCGTAGGTCGGTTTTATTTACACCCTTACTTTTACATGCATTTTACATATTGATTCTTGTTCGATATATTTATTTGATTTATCGGAATGTGCGGTATGCCAACAGGTGAAGATTGAACACCAAAGACCGGGTGGCTTACTACAACCGTTAGAAATTCCGGTGTGGAAGTGGGATAGTATTTCTATGGACTTTGCAGTTGGATTACCCCGTGCCCAAGGTGGTTATGATTCTATTTGGGTGATTGTAGATCGGTTGACGAAATCTGCGTATTTATTAGCCGTAAAGACTACTCACAAGGCGAGTCATCTCGCAAGATTGTTCATTTCGGAAATTATGAGGTTGCATGGTATTCCCTCTAGTATTGTTTCAGATAGAGATCCAAAGTTTACTTCAAGATTTTGGAGAGCTTTTCAATAAGCTATGGGAACGAAGTTGTGTTTGAGCACGTCGAATCATCCGTAAATGGATGGTCAGACGGAACGGACAATACAAACAGTGGAAGATATGTTAAGGGCTTGTGTGCTTGAAAGTAGAGGAAATTGGATAGAACTTTTATCGTTGATTGAGTTCTCTTATAACAACAGTTACGATGCAAGTATTGGTATGGATCCTTATGAGGCATTGTATGGAAGGAAGTGTAGGACGCCATTGTGTTGGGAGGAAGTTGGTGAAGATAGAATTTTGGGACCAAAGATTATCCAAGATACTACGGAAAAGATTAGGATGATCCGTGATAAAGTTAAACAAGCACAAGATCATCAGAAAAGTTATGCGGATAACCGTAGAAGAACTTTAGAGTTTAAGGAGGGTTATCATGTGTTTTTGAAAGTTACTCCGAGGTTGAGGTTGAAAGGACCGTTTAAGTCGCGGAAGTTAAGTCCGAGATACGTGGGACCGTATCAAATTTTAGAAAGAATTGGTGAAGTAGCCTACAGATTAGCTTTACCGCCTTCTCTGTCAGAGATGCACGATGTTTTTCATGTGTCTCAGCTTCGGAAGTTTATTCCAGATCCTCTTCAGCCAATTTTACCATATACGATTGAGATAGAAGCAGATTTAACATTTGAGCCTCAACCGAGTTGTATCACAGGAAGGGAAACTAAGGTGTTAAGGAATAAAGAGATTCCTCTTGTTAAGTTTCAGTGGGATGAGACGCATCCGGGTGATGCAACTTGGGAACTCGTGTCAGAGATGCGAGAAGTTTATCCTCATCTTTTCAGGTAATTGTTTTAAATTCGTGGGCGAATTTCTATTTAAGGGGGGGAGGATGTAATACCCCGAAAATTATTTTACTCTGGATAATATTAGTATGATAAACTGGATTCCGGTTTACTCTGAGAATTTACTGGATGAAAAAAATTAGAGTAAACTGATGAACTCAGAGCAGATCAAATTAATACTATCTGACTCTGAGGTTTAAACTTTTGGCATTATAGAGACTTTTTGGACAATTATTAGTGTTACTATCTAATTGGGTTTCTCTATGTATCACTTCATTTCCTTTTCTCTTCATTTAGAAAAAGATAGAAAATAGAAGGAAAGAAAGAAGAAGTGGAGAAAAGAGAAGATAAAAAGAAGAAAACCTAAAAGTGAAGAAGAAGCTTGGAATTATCTACTCTTCATCAATTCATCTTGTCTTCTTCAACATCATCCATTTCTAAGGTGGGTTCTAGATAGAAACATTAGTTGTAGCAATTTCTTGAGTTTTGAGTTAGGTTAGATATTGTGAGAAAATGAGAAATCTTGCTAATCTAAGAATCTAATGGATGAAATGTGATATAAACTGTGTAGTATGATTGATATCTATGTGTGATCATCTGTCAATGCTTATTTGTGGGTTTGGATATGTTTGGGATGGGATTTTTGACCCAAGGGGGCCTGCTGTTACGTTGCTGAAATTCTGAGTTTTCACAGGTTCGCCTAGCGAAGGCGAAGGCGAAGGTTCGCAAGTAGTTCGCGAAGCGAACTTTGTTCCATTTGCCTCTGACTTGGTTCGCCCAGATGTTCGTTGAGCGAAGGCCAAGGTGAATGTTCTCCTGGGTGTTCACGAAGCGAACTTTGTGTCCTTTCAGCTCTGTTTGAGTTCGCCACGGGGGTTCGCCCGGCGAAGGTGAAAGCGAACGTTCGCTGGGGGATTCGCCTAGCGAACATGACAAATCTTTCCATTTTCTTCTTCCATAACTTTTGAACTGTGACTCTGGGGCGTTCTTGGTACCGATGGAGAGCTGTGAGAATACTCTATCTAATGGAAGTGGAAATTATCAGTTTTGATGCCCGATTAAATAAATCGGAGGGAACCAAAAATGGTGTAACTTTGTGATATGTTGAATTGTATGATCCCATTATATAATTGACTTATGTTTACCTATTCTCTTGTTATTAAGCATGTTTGAGAGTGTATGCATGTTAAAATATGAAATAGGTAGAGTGAGGAATATTACCATAAACTATATTGGAACCTAGTAATGGCTAGGAAATTGTTGAATAATATAATGACGACGCTTGTGCATGAGAGGCCGAGGCGTGCTTCTATTACCGATGGTATGGAAAGAGTTACACTAGTATGGATCATGTTATTTGTGTGTAAATTGAGAAAAGACAAAGAGGTCTTAAGGCGATTGTGGCCTTGTGATTGTCGAATACAATCACATTTGTGTGTGAGATCACATAATCGTAACCGGTTATCTTGAGTGCAGTTTCATGAGTCTCGAGCTCCTCTGAAATGTATGCACAATTACTTGGCAGGTTTGATTCCCGTGTGTAGTACGAATGGAACATATGGGTAGAGACTTGTGATGGTTAATGGCCCGTGTGAAGTGACGGTTCATAACGGTTAATGGCCCGTAGAACCCGAATCTATTTCGTATGCCAAGTAACTACAAGGATCCGTGACTCGTGTCGACTTCTAGACGTAGAAGAGAACGAGAAAAGGGGATGCCTTGGTATGGTTATCGAGTAGTGATATTGTGAGTTAACAAGACTCATGAACATGGATCCATATAGTGTGTGTGTGTGTGTACTCGAAGTCTCTTCCCTTCCCCTTTTGACTTGAGTTAGGTGTGTTAGAACCTTGTACAGCCGAGAGGACCTATAAGATAGGAAACTCACTGAGATTTGATGTATCTCACCCCACGTTGTTGATTATATTACAGGTACTACAGGTTCGACGAAGGGTAAGGATAAGGTTGTTTGACTTTCCTTACTATCTTAGCTTTTGGGATGGCAAGGCTTCCGTTGTGGCGTTTTTGAGATCGTTGTCGATCTAGTTCTTAGTATTTATCTTTGGAACATCTTGTATATATATTATGCCATAGTTTTTGTATTAGGTGATTTTTGGGCATGTATGTGTACAATCTGTTTACTAGGGACTTGTATATTTCAGTACCAAACGTGGTATTCATGTATAATATATGCTTTGTTGTATGTATTTATATGTGGGTGTTACAATCGTGGTCAACAAAAGTATCAAGAAAAGTCAATTATAAAGCAAGGTAAAGTTAATGATCAAATAATTAACAAAAATAATTAAATAACTAACCAACTATTTTAATAAAATTTAAACACTAAAAATCAAACAATTAAACTAGATTAATAATAGTTAGTAGAAAAGTAAACAAATTAAGACTCTTAAATTAATGAGAAAATTAAAATATTTTTGATGAAAAGATCAAACTATTTTTGTTTTATTTTAATACTATTACTAAAATAATAATACTAATATATTTTTGTATTTTTAGAGATTAATACCATTATTAAAAGAGAAAGAAAAAAGTTACAGGTGAAGAAACCCGTATCCCCACTTTCTTCATCAATTTGTTTCTTTTTTAAAATAACAAATAATATTGTTTACAAAAATGAACATGTCACAAATAAAGTAAAGTGAATGCATGAATAAAAGTGGAAACATTTCAAGAAAGTAATAAAAACAGATACAAACAAAAATACCTCTCTCTTACACCACGCCTTTTTACATTTTTAAATATTATAGAAATTACTAACTAAACTAGCAAAAAGAATTTAAAATAAAATTTGTTTTTTTTACCTTATACTAATTAATTAAAACATAGAACAAACAATTAACAACATAGTTATTTTTGACATTCTTAAATATTATTCAGAAAAACCTAATAAATATAAAAACAAAAGACTAAACTATTTTTTTGTATTTTTTTTAGACATTATAAATGACTAATTAAACTAAAAATAATCAATATTAACAAATAAACAATTAAAATGTTCTTTTGTATTTTTCTAAATAACATATATAAAAAACAATTAAAACACACATTTTTCTAAAAGAAATAATTAGCAAACACATATTAACATTAACTACAAAATGTTAAAACAAACCATTATTCCAAGAAGACAAACATTAAAAAACTATAAATGAACCTAAAAGAAATTTGAAAACAAAAAAAAACAATTTATTAACGTTAATAGAAAATAAAATAAAAGAAAAAAACAATGACTATGTTTACCTTGTTATTCACACCAAGGAGAGGTTGTTTTTGAGGTGTTATGTTTAGCTTTGAGTGGTGGATTAGAATAGAAAGATGAGCATGAGTTTAATGTGTGGGTGTTAAGTGAGGCCAAGTAATCCGTGAGGGAGAGGAGGCAGAGGTAGGCGTATTTTTTTTGTCCTCTTTGTTTTTTCTAATGCATATATATAGGACTAGAAAATAGACAAGAATGATAATAACATTTAACACAATGTTTTTTTGTTTTTTATAATGAGAAAAAAATAAAAAGAATTAAATATTATGTTTTTGTGTTTTTAGAAGGAGAAACATAATTAAGTATTGATTAAATAGGATGTTTTTGTGTCTTTTATAAAAAAAATATTAATAAACAAATTAAAAATAAAAATTTAAATTAAATATCTAATTAAATCTAAATAAATTAAATGATTATTTAACTAAAATAAATAAAAATGATTAAAAAACAAAATAAAAAATCGGGCAGAAAAGTGCTCGAAAAAATAAAATGAACACACCAAAATAATCAGCGCGAAATAAACATATTGGAAAAATACAGCATTTCGTCAGATTTTGAAATAAATTTAGACCGGTTTGCCTGTAAATCCAACAAATTTATTCTAACTGACATTTCAGACACTATGCAAGATGAAGTGCATGTTATGCTATGCAGACGATGCGAAATAAAACACAGGTATGACAGCATGTATTCAACTAATTTATGTATGTGAACATAGTTCTTCATCTCTATTATCACGCATCCTCACAATATTGTTTATTTCTAAAGCGTTATCGTGGGTTTTACCGTATTAATCACTAGATGATGTCTCATGGTAATAATCAACACAATAAAAGCTTGACACTAGTGAATATCGACTCACAAATCTATGTTTAGAGTTTGCTCATTGATAGATGAATATCTCAAACCCATTATATGAAATCAAAGACAACATCAATATTGAATCAAAACTAGTTCACAAATACATAGATTAGAAGAAATACATAAGTTATCAATAGATTACATCCAACCCCAACAAGAGATCGAAGTATTTACTCCTAAGATCAAGCTCCGATTTGCTTGTATTTGGACTTCTCCCTCTTAGGGTTTTATGTTTCCCTCTCAAAAATATATTTGGAATGAAGAGAGATAAAGTTCTCCAAAAGTTATGTCTCTCTAAAAAGCAAGAAAATTACATAAATAGTATTACAAAATCTGTCTCGCTCGCACTGCGAGCTCCTTGTTCACACTGCGAACACCACTTATAGGCACTTGAAGTGCCTCTGAACAGTTATACCGCCCCTGAGAAAATATCTAAGCTCACACTGCGAGCTCATGTTCGCTCTGCGAACGTCTTCGCCCAGGCCTCACACTACAATCAGCAAGGGGTTTAGCTACTGCCATTAAAAAGTTCTGGTTCGTTGTTCCTTCGCTTTGAGCTCGAACTGCGAGCTCGCTTTGACCTCGCTACTGCTTCGCACAGCAAACAAGCTGAATTATTTCTCATTTCTTTGGCTTCCTTGTCCATTTAAACGTGTCTTGTTCTTTGATAATTCAACCTATTTTCTACACAATAGCACACATATCAAGGCATCCAAAGGTAAAATCAATTATCTTGAAGAATCTCATAAGAACATGGAATAATTCACTTGAAAATTGAGAAAAAAGTTGAAAAATGCCAAGAATCATGGATAAAAATAAGGCATATTTGGCATTCAACAGTAGTTTCCTTTTTATTAGATTTTCATCATTTTGGTTCCCAAAATCATTCGTTTCCCAACCAATCATACATGTACGCGAGTCTAAATTATATCGGACTATTACTTTGAATTAATCAGGGATACTTTTTAGAAGTCAAGTACTATGGCACAAATCTATATGTTGGACTCGCGTCCCACTCTGAGGGACCTAGGGTGTTTGGGTAATACCTAAGTTGTCAAACTTTCACAACGTCTTTAGTCCTAGTCTTTCATCCATCAAACTCTATATAATTTTCCATTTTCCCCACAATCGAAGCTTGTCATGAAAAAAAAATATTGTCCTAGTTTGGGAAAAGCTATGAAAAAGTTGTCCTTTTGAACCAAATAAAATGGAAATAGCTAAGAACAAGAAAGAAACATGAACATAAATGCATGAAAAGTAAAGAAATACCCCCCCCCCCCCCCCCCCCCCAAAAAAATTTTTGAACCAAACATTATCCTCAATGTTTTAGTGCTAACAAGAGGGGGAAAACTCACAGGAACCTCATTTGGGAGGTGGGAACCACATCATGAGTTGTCATATCATTGCTTGGACGTCATCCAAGACCACTCCTTTCCTAGTTTGTTCAACCTTCATCCCATGAATCTTCAATTAAACCCACTCCTACCTATCTTTGTTTGCACTTGAAGCACCTGCTTTGTATTGGATGAGAAGTGTGCGTGGAGGAACAATGTCCTCCTCTATTGCGGCACCTGCAGGATGGTTAGAATTATCAGGTTCTCCCTATTTTTTGGATGAGTTGCCCAGAAAGGGGATACCTTCTTGGTAGAGCCAATTACAAAGAACATCAATTCTCATCTTTCTAGGATTATGCAAGTCTAGAATGGCCTTGTTACAGATCATCACAGTATAGGTGCTTCCGTCCACGTATATCATCCCTTGACAACACGGTCCTCATAAAAATTAAACTCAAAACCAAGGAAATCAGTGATTTGGGTAATCATACCCCCTACCAAAAACTCTTTGATGGCTACTCGAATAATCTTACCCTAATAGTTTTGCCGGAAAGGCAACGAAATAAAGGATATCGTTAGTGGTCATGCAAAATAAGAAGAAAAGCTCCCTTTGGGAAACCACACAAGTGATATCACCTCATCTGAACAAGGTGAAAGCGAGCACCTTTTACGCATACCAGACGCATGTGTTTTGGATTATGGAAGCCTTCGCCCCCCGCAGAGGTGTAAAAGCGGTTGCCAAAAATAGATTGCCAAAAACTCTTAACATCAAAGTCTTTCGGGACACCACCCAGCCCATAGATGGGAAATTGAAGGACATTCCCCAATTCCTCTACACTTAATTCATGATTTTGGTTAAAGAGACGAACTTGAGAGTACCATAGTAGTATCTCATTCCGTCAATCCACTTATTTTGCAACTTAAAGTCTAAAGTTCTAAGAAATTCAAGGGTGACGCGCTCAAAGTTAGGTGCTTCCCATTGCACGAAATCAAGCAAACCAATCGAATAAAACATCCTATCTATTGCGACTTTAAGGCCAAGAGTAGTAAGAGTGTTTTTACACATGTACCTTGACAGAGTAATCTTCCGCTTGACGAGTGTGGAGTACCGCTTAGCTTACTAATCGTCTTCAAAGATGATGTTGTGTGGGTTGGATGAACGGATATTCCCTCTCTTGCGAGGCCTTGATGATTCCACCACTTGTTTTCTCTTATCGTTCCTCTTAGGTCCCATTGATGGATAATGATTTGAGAAATTTTTGAAGTGAAGGTTTTCGAAGTTTCGTACTCAGAAGTAGCAATGGGATGGTGGATAATGAAGTTTTTATAAAGGTGATTTGGTGGTGGGGGTTTATATGAGGTTAACGGTGGAGGCTTTATGTTTGGAAACAAAGGGTTTTTTATAGAATGTGTGGGAGAGGTTTAGAGAATTCGGAAAAGATGATTAATTTGGAGAGAGAGTGAATGATGATAATGAGGTTTAAAAAAATCAGATTTGGGTGTTTTAAAGAGAGTTAATGGGTGATGATTAACCTAAATATAGGTGAGTGGGTCCTAAGAAAAATTTGAAATTTGAAAATTTTCATAAAATTTGATCTCTCCTCCGCATGTCCTATTACATCCCGTAGCACATGCTACAACTGCCTATAGCAGTGTGTTGTTTCCCACATGGCATTGATTAATTTTTAGGGTTTATGAGATGAGGGCTGCTACGGCCCATAACAACTGCTATGGGTGCCTGTAGCAAGCCCCTGGTTTTTCTATGGGATGAATGCTTCTCTTGAGTTTTTCATGGTTTCCTTCCGAGCACGATTCCTTGAATGATTTTTCTCAAAATTTTCCAACAACTGGCACTCATCTTGCTTTGTTCCTGTGAGCTTTGTATTAACTGAAAAAGAAATAAAACAACAAGAAACTAATTAGTGCAAAAAAAACGTGGGTTGCCTCACACGAAGCGCTTTGTTTAAGGTCGTTTAGCTCGACTTCTTACACCCTAAACTCAAGAGGGTGCTTCTTTCAAATTAGAATCCCTAGCATGCCACTTAGCCATTATTGGGACCCAAATAACTCTAGTTATCCATGCCCTACATCCTTCTTTATTTTCCTTACTCCGATGCAGAGACTCATACTTTTGGTCCAGTTTTTCACTGACTTTCCATTTCAATACCTTCTTTTCCTAAGGCATATTCTTTTTTTAACACTAGACAGTTCCTATGGTTCTTGGTTTCATTACCTTTCCTAACAGGCGCACCAAGGCCTTGGTTAGTGGGGATAGGAATTTCTTTCAAGGCCTCTCCATAGCTCTTAGCTTTGGTATCAACCTTCTCAACCTTAGCGTCGTCGAGCAGAATCTCTTCCAACTTAGTGGTCGGAGGAGGTCTCGATGTGCTCTCTTGAACGCAAGTGGTTAGAAAGTCAACCAAATACAAGAATTCCTTAACGAGGGGTTATTTAAATTTTTGCTAGAATAAATTTAATCTTTTCCTCTCCTACCTCAAAGGTCAATTTCCCTCTCTTGACACATAGGATGGCCCCTGCCGTAGCTAATAAAAGACTACCTAAAATTATCGGGATTTGACAATCTTCATCGATGTCTATTATAACAAAGTCAACCAAAACATAATACTCTCCAACTCACATCAAAACATCCTCTAACACACCTATAGGATACTTAACCGATCTATCGGTAAATTACAAAGTTACATTAGTAGGTTTCATCTCTCCCCTGTCTAAATTCTTACACACGAACAAAGGAATCAAGCTAACACTAGCTCCTAGATCACAAAACGCTCTCTCAAAGTCCACGGTACCTATATGACAAGGGATAAAGAACTTCTCGGATCTTTGAGCTTAGGGATTATCATGTTTTAAATCACAACACTACTATCAAGGGTCATGACAACAGTTTCATGGTCCTCTAACTTTCTTTTAATGGAAAGGATCACTTTTAAGAACTTAGCATAAGAGGGTATTTGAGTTAGTGCCTTGGTGAAAACATTGTGGTGGATCATTTTGCAAAGTTCCACAAATGTTTTGAACTGGGCCCTCACTTTGACTTTCACAAGCCTTTGTGGGAAATGAACAATAGGTTTGTAGGGAGGTGGAGCAACATAGGGTGTTTCCTTTTCAACCTCTTCAACGACCTCATTTTCGGGTGGTGTTGGCACACTCTCTTCAATCTCTATCTCTCACTCACTAGAACTATCCATTTGCTTACCACTACAGGTTGTCACGAGATTCAAATGTCCCTTGGCGTTTTGTTTGGGTTTCCCCAGAAATGACCCGGGAGGTACGGAAGAAGCAGCTTGTTGTTGTGCTACTTGGGAGATTTGAGTCTCAAACATTTTGGTATGAATGACAACATTATCGACCTTAGTGTTAAACTACCTAAGTGGCTGATTGGTGAGGAGGTTTTAATTTCTAAACTCAGCATTTTGACGGGTTTGCGTCAACACAAAATTTTCCATAAAAAGTTCAAGATTAGATTTCTTAGACCTAGTTGGTGTAGCTTTTTGGAAACCCCAGGTTATAGGTGTTGGAGTACGGATTGTTCCGCTGGTTATTGTTCACAAATTTTCATTTTCTTAGGTGGATCCTCCTGTGAGGATCATTTAGCAATCTCTATTGGTATGCCCATTAACTTCTCATATCTCACAATAAAGAGTAGTGGGGGCGATAGAAGCAACAGAGGTTGGAATAACGGGTGTGGAAGGTGTGATGCTTAGACTATCTATCATTTGGTAATGAACATCCACCTTAACATTCATATGTTCAAGCACATTTACCTCATAATGGCCACTGATTTTAGGGGTAGACTTAGTGTCAACTTGTCACACTCTTCCCCATGAGTGGTGGTTTTTTGCCATCTCTTCTATCAAGTTATAGGCTACATCTTAAGGACTATTCAATAGGGCTCCTCCGGAAGCCACATCTAAGGTCATCCTTATAGAGTAAAGGAGACCATTGGAAAAGGCATAGATAATCATCCACTTCTTAAACCCATGGAAAGGGCATAGTCTCAACAGATCCTTATAACGCTCTCACGCGTCAAACAATGATTCTCCACCGTCTTATCTAAAGTTGTTAATCTCATTCCTAACTTGTGCCATTTTACTTGGTGGAAAGTACCGTGCAAGAAAGGCCACTTTCAATTGGGTCCATGAAGTAATAGAATTGACGGGCAAGGATTGAAGCCAAGCTCACACACGACCTCTTAAAGAAAAGGGAAACAAGTGGAGTAGGATGGAGTTTTAAATAACACCATTGGCCTTAACAGTACCATAATAATCAACAAAGATAGAAAGATGAAGATTTGAATTTTTTGAAGGTAAACCGGAAAATTGGTTTTGTTGCACTATGCCAATCAAAGAAGGTTTTAATTCAAAATTATTAGCCGCAACACAATAATATAATGTGGTTCCTCTTTGATTGGAATCACATAATCCTTAAGAGGCTTAGTATTAACCGGATTAACCATAGCTTATAATCTAAGATTTCGGCGTCTCTCGAGTAAGAAATGCTTGATTTTGTCTACAGGCTCACTATGCTTCCGACAGAACGATTTTTTCGTATACAAGAGCAGCGAGAACCATAGAAAACAAACATAGTTAAACAAACAAAAAAATAAATTTCTAATTTATACGGTGATCAAACGGTAATTTAATATTAGACACAATTTGTCCCCGACAACGATGCCAAAAACTTGATGCAGTCGCAAATGCACGGTTGTGCAAAGTAGTAAAAAATTTTGAACCACAAAGACCAATGGATTAAGTACCTAATTCCATCGTATCACTGTATATCTAGAGAAATTGAAAATATGGATTTTAGTAAAACAACTTAAATGAAAAAGCACTTAAATGAAAATAACTTATTTGTAAAATCACTTAAATACCGATTGAGGCAAATAGGATTTAGGGTTATGGTTCATACTCTAGCACAGTCACATGATCCATGTCACCTCTATTACGATAATTATGCATAAATTATAAAAAATAGATAAATATGGGCAATACCTGCTTTCGCCGGCGCATTGCTCTATCGACGACGAATAATCTGTTTTCTTTCGCACAATCAGACTATTCGCTGATGATTCGTTACTTTTTCTTAGATATATAGTTTTCTCAAATTTGTCCAAGCGCTTTCGCTATATTAGACTCACTTGTTTAAAAATTTGTGCTCCTGTATCGACATATATCCTTTCAGACTACGGTCGATACCTGAGAACACCTTACTTTCGTAACGAAGTTAGAATGCATGAACTCAGATTATAAAATAAGTTAAAACTAAAATTCTCGTAATTGATAGTGGCAGATCATACAAGAGGTCATAATATAATCCCCATAACCCCTCGTCCCTAATGGACTACTCAGTCATGGCGAGGGAAAACATAATCAAATCGGTATTCAACATTGAATTCATATCAAACAATTATATTAAATGAACAATTGAATAGATATGAATAAGAAAACCTAGTTTTAGATTAAGTTTTGATCCAATCTTGCTCCAATGGAGACATGATTACAGAGAAAATAAAGATACGTAGAAATTTTCTAGAATAAAACTTGGATCCCAGGACTCATAACAGACTATGAGTTTTATAGAAAAAGTAAAAGTAGCACAAAATCCTTGGTCCAATATCTATTATTTCAGATTTGCATCAAATGAAATAATTCCTAAGAGCCATAATAATGGAAAATCAATCTAAATAAAGAAACAAAAGGGATTCGCCTCGTCCTCCTGCTACGGCCACCCGTAGCAGGTCTCTGTTCTTTGTACTGGGAGAACAACCAAAGGGGAAAATCGTCTTTTTTCTTTTCGCCTTCTACTACTACGACCCGTAGCAGTTTCTACAGGTGGCCGTATCAACCCCCTGGTTTTACTATGGGGAAATCGTCTTTTTTCTTTTCGCCTTGTTTTGCTTGTTATTTTATCCAACTTTGTCTTGGATGCTCATAAGTCCATGAAAATAGCAAGAACACACAACCAAAGCATAAAAAATGATAATTGGAAGTTAACCAAACAAAATGCGAAGAAATACTAAGAGAAAATGACCAGAAATAACGATGTGAAAACCACTTATCAGCAAGAACAAGAAGAACTAATAGAAACATTACCGAGCGTGGAATGGACTTTTAGAGTACATGGCTTCACCAATACAAAGCGCCCATAGAAATTACCCTAGCTCTCTGAAAAAGGACTGAACAAAGGAATATTTTTTTGTAGCTCAATAAGTCCTTGATCCCGGATATTATACCTAGAGGTATGTCTTACAGAAAAGAGATGGAAGAACATGTGGAAGGATGGTTTCCAAGATCGATATTCGGCCCAGAATTAGAACACTTTTATGAAAGCCCGTGAACAGGGTTGAAGCTATGAGGGGGCAACCTTCAAAAACTTCAAAACCTCATCCTTGAACTCGGATAACGGAAATACCATGTTTATCCAGGTGAACAGACACTCATAAAATTGAATGGAGTACTCCTCAAAAGTGATGATACATATTCTTTTGTCTGATTCTAGAGGAAAGACTGACCAATCATTAGAGAGGTTGTCCACAATGTTAGCCGCAATTTCGATCGTCAGATCACTTAAAATATAAGGAGTTCCTAATATCTCTGAGTTCACCTAGGGTTTATTTTCTTGCATTAACCAGATCCACTATTTTGTCTCCTTTTAGAGGGACCTCTTCAACCCAAAAGATTTCAAAAGGATTGAGCAAACTAACACCATCTGGACGAGCTCCACACACAAGGTGATGCTTGACGTCATCATCACTCAGATCCCGACCATAAAAAAGATGATAAGTCTTGATGAAGTTTCAAGCCACCTCCCTATTCAAAATGGTGACCTCTATCTCCAGAGTAAGTAAAATGAGAGAAGATGAAGCTTCTACAATTGTGGATGATACGAGCATAGAGCTAATTACGTGATCATCACCCGCATCATCACAAAAAAATAGCTTTGAATGAAGAGTCATTAATGGAAGCCTCCTTACCCCAGAGAACCACTGAAAAGCTTCTTTGTCTTAGAATCATCAAATACAAGTACATCATATATGGTTGATTAATTAGTGACTAAGTGGTAAGAATATGAACTAGAAGATACTTTTTACCTAACTAAATGAGAGGAATCACGACTCCCATAATCGGTAGACAAACTTATAGGATGATCTTTATATTGACCATGGTAAAATAAATACTTCATATATGAAACAAGTTTAGGGAAAATAGGGGTACCTGGTAGAAGTAGAGTCTGACGAATAAGGTGAAGGTCAACACAATGGAAGACTTTGTTCAAGGAATTACAAACGTTCTAAGAAACACTCCTGAAAAAGGGGAAGGAAAGTTCACTCAAAAATATAAACTGATTCTTAAGGATTGTGAAAGTTCTCCCAGAAATCCATAATCCTTTATATAGAGAAAGGCGAGCAATTGACCAGATCAATGTGAAATTGTAAGTTACTTATCAACGGCCAGATTTTACCTAGGAAATGCAAACGAACTCTAGTTCACTTGAATGTCGTTGGGGGAAGTGCCATAACCTAACCTAAAAACCTAAAGCCAAACATATGAAAAAACCAACAAGGTTTTTCAATGACGGGATAAGATTTAATGTGCTTTGATCCCCATTAATTTTGCAATTGTTCTATGACATACATGTTTGTCACTATGATCGGACATAATCGCCGAAGACTGGCCACGACTTTAAAAGACTTCCTGACCAATAAATACCCGACAAGCCTTGGGGGAACTTGTTTTGGGCTAACCAAAGGCCCAACATGAAGGACCAATCGTGCATAAGCCCAATAGAGATTATCAAAGGTATATAATCAACACACGTAAGATCCAAAGTACATTATTTTGATCTCCATTTTTCACTATACTCATATGGGACTATATAATTGACTTGGACGTTAGAGTGCTAACCTTGCAGGTTCACCCTGCACCACCGTATTAGAGATCAGCATCACCGAATATGGAGTCTTACATCATCAATCAACACCAATTATGATTCTAGTACAAAACAAAATCCATTTTGACATAATTGAAGAATAATAAGAAATGATTAATTAAGAAATGACATCGTAAGTGATACATAAAGAAAAATAAGAATAACAAGTGAGAGATAAACACTTGAATATTTTTAGAGAGAGAGAGAGAGAGAGAGAGATTAGGGTTTAAATTTATTTTGTGGTTTTTGCACTATATAATGAGAGAGAAGGCAACATTTCTTAACGAAAGAAGAAGATAAAGGTCTAACACATTTTAATAGCTCTTTTTTTAAAGTTTTATAAACCGCGATCATGTATTCTATTTTAGTTGTTCACGTGCAACGTTTATACTATTTTCTTTATTAAGAAATGCTATAAACCCTTCCTCCCTTTTAAAAAAAAATTATTTAATTTTATAGTGTTTTCAAATCCTTATAAAAGGGAGAATATTTTTAGCAATCTTATAACACTTTCTTAGAGAACACGTTATAAATACTTCCCATTTCTTTCGGTTTATAGTAATGTTTTAAAATCTAGACCGATCATCGATCCGGTCAAGCTATTGGGTCACTGAGTTAGTGGTCAGACTAGTGGGTCACTAGTTAAATCGCATGACTTCTTTTTTTTTTGAAAAAGGCCAAGAAGAAAATATCATTAAACGGCATAAGAAATGCCCAGTACAAATACAACGAGACTAGGCTCAATAAAACTCATAGAGCCATCACACTAAATATACAATAAGTACCAAAACCAACCCCTACCCCTAAAGCCAACAATATAACAGCAACCACAGAACCCAGCATTGACTCTCACTAAAGCTTCCAAACTGGATTTTCTAAATTCCATGCTGTTGTTTTCAAAACTTTTGTTAATTTATAGTATTATTATATCGTATAATTAATTTTCTATTTTAAATTTATTATAGTATTATGATGTATGGTTAATAACAAATAAGCTTAATGAGAATTGTATTAGAAAGAAATGTTGTAATCATAGAACATATAACTCTCTTTTCTTGATCAAATTAAACATATAAGATTCATGGGGCAGTTGCTAAAACTACAATCTTAATAGTTTTGAAATGTTACAAGTCTAATTCTTAAAATTTGACAATTTTTTATTTTATAATTTTAACATTATTTAGTTATTATAAATAACTAACATATTTATAAATATTAATAAAATTGGATTTTAAAATATGGGTACGAAAACTTAATAAAAATGAAAATAGAAAGATCAAAATTATAAGCTAAAAAATAAATATAAACAGATCAACCCATTAGATCAAGAAATTCAGTGGTTATAGTCTAATGACTTTACCAGACTATTGTATCTTCTGGTTCACAAACTAACTGGTCCGACCGCCTAAAATAGTTTGAATTTTAAAACACTTGTTTATAAATTTATTACGTTGTTTAAAAAACATTATTAAAATCTCTATATATTTTTTATAGCGTTTAAAATTTAAACATGATTTGTGGCTAAATTTGATGCAATGATTCAATGATAATTAGGAATATTAAATAAAAGTTTATTTAGAATTAAAAAAGTTAACATATCTAGTAATTTAAAAGAAATTTATATCTAGAAACAAATTTGTTATGAATTAGACCGAGATTGAATCCAAGTGATATTGGTTCATCAGGCCTTAGAATATAAAGTGGATCAAGAGATATTTGGGGTGTTCAAAACTGAAAAAAAAAAAAAAATAGAAAACCACAAATCAAATCAAATCAATCAAAGCCATAAAAATCAGATTTGGTTCGAATGTGTTTGGATCATTATTTAACAAAATCATATAGTTCGGTTTGGTTTGAGATATGTATTTTCAAACCGAACTAAACCAAACCAAACTCCATTATGTTACAACCTAAAATTTACTTATCTCACATCCAACTCAAAACTCAAATCTATTATGCTTTAACCTTACAAATATTCTCTTACTCACACTTAGGGTTTTAGTTTCAACCTTGTCAAATCTTCTTAGTAGTATTGCATATTTTTCTCATCTTTTTTTTCCATGTAAGTCTCACTTCTTCCACTCTAATCGCTCATCTCTTATGTTTTTTCTTTTTCATCTTTCTTCTCTAATATTTCCTATCCTTTGTTTTTTATTCTTTATTTAAATATTTTTATATTATTTTATGCTACTATTTTATGTTTATTATTCCACTTTTGTCTAATTTGATTTTTGTATATTGAATGAGAAATTTTTGTCTAAATATGATGAGTTTTATTGTTATTTGATAATGTATGAACGACTAAACACAAAATTATGTTATTCTCTAAAGGTGTGTGTATAGCTCAATAAATTTTTTGTTAAAAACCAAACCAACCCAAACCACATTGGTTTGGTTTGGTTTGGTTTTATTTTATTTCTAAAAGTCAACTGAACCAAACCGAACCGCATATTTTTTTCTCTTGCAGTTTAGATGTTTTTTAGCGTCAAAACCGCTCAAACCACACCGCGAACACCCCTAAGAAATGTTATACCATAGAGAATTTTTTCTCACCCTTATAATTTCTCACAAACCCTTGGTAAAACTCAAAAATATCTCGAGAATTCGGAGATGCATATCCGGACACACTAATTTCCTACAAAATTAAACGCAAACGAGTGGTTAACCCCTATTATACTTAATTTCGGAAATGCATCTTCGGATACACCATATTTTTTACGAAAAGGGTGTTTTCGAATATGCATATCCGTAAAGTGTCTTGTTGTAGTTTTCTAATTTAGTATGGGTGTATCCAGATAGGCAGACCTAGTAGTCATGCATCAACAATGCAACAAATATGTAAATATCAACAAAGTCCCTATTGAGAAAAACAATTGGAAAATAGAACAATGATTAAAATATAATTAAAAAAAATCTTAAAATACAACTAAAAATAAAATAAAATCAAATGTTTAAAATAATATCAGATTTTTTTCGAAAAATATGAAAATAGAAAATAGAAAATAAATCAAATAAAATAGAAAAACAAGGAATGTAGGGTTTTTAGGATGGTATCCCATATTTTGGGACTTTGATCCCTGATTTTTTCTGATGAAATGACACGGTAAAATTTCGATTCAGAAACGATTTTTCAAAAAGCCGAGTTTTTTACGCTAGGTCACGTAAAGGCCAGAAACGCATGAACATAAGGGTCAGAACACGATGATACAATTTCTATGAATCTAATATTGTTTAAATTTGACAGAGAGTCCCAGACAACGGTGTCAATTTCAATGGAAAATGTGTACTAAATGGGGTTTAGGATTTTCGGAGATGCATCTCTGTATATACCCTTGAAATTTTTGGATATGCATCTTCAGACTAAAGTTTGGCAAAAATGGGGGTGTCTGCTTGATTTACAAACGACGAGGCGATTCAATGTGCGTCCGAAGATTCATTTCAGAAAATTTCTGAGGGCAATTTCAAGCTTTCAAAGGTGTGAGTCACACCACAAGGATGGAAAAAAATTATCTACGCCCTAACGTGCATACTTGATTAAAGCTGGTGGGAAAAGAAATTGCCTACGACATAAATTGCCTACATTACAAGGGTGAAGTCCATTAGAGAATAAAGTCAACACCCTCGGACATCTATCCTCTAAAATAGCTATATTAAAAGAACTTTCTAAAACTTTTGAATTTGGAAATTGTCATCCTTAGTAGTATATGTGATTAGGGGTGTTTGCGGACAAGTGTGGTCAGGTTTTAAGAGAATTCGATGCCTAAACCGATACAAAATATATGGATTGGTTTGGATTGAATTTACATTTTTTTTATTAAGTTCAAATAAATCAAGAAACAACATGTTAGTTTGAGTTTGATTAATCGAATATATTGTGCAAAAATATTTTTCTATAAAAATATGAAATCCCTAATTTTTTTCTTCATTTTTCACATAGATTGTGAATGTCACAAATGAAGTTATATTTGTTTTTCTTGAATAGTTTCCATGATACTTATGCTATAAATTATATGAATTAACTATGATTGGTTCAGGTGGTGGACTCGCGGGAAGAATTTTGAAAATCTGATGTCTGAACCAATTAACATCGAGTTTCATTAGTTTTGTTCAATTTTTTGGCCGAACTAAAAAAATGCCAACAGAAACACAATTATTAAGTTTGATTCGAATATTCTTGAACTAATAAACACCCATATACTTGATTGAAAATGACTAACACCTAAAGACCATCGAATGATGGGGTCAATGAGATTCTTTGACACCTTTCCTCTAGGACGACAAGAGGGCAAATGTCATAAAAGAAGATTCTATAGGGTCTCTAAACCCTAAAATAAAGCTATAAAATCTAACAAATGATTTAGCTTTGAAGTACACACAATTCTAACTTTAAACCTCACATTTAAGATTAGTATTAATAACTTAATTGTCAGAGTGTTTCTTAGTGAACTTCATAATATCAGATACATCATACAAAGAACTGTCTCAGAGTCCATTATCTTCACCCTAACCATCATCGCAATTACTTGAAGATAAAAATTGATTAAAATATATATAAATAAATAAAGAATGTTCATATTTAGGAAGAAAGGAAGTATCTTAGAGTTACTTAACTAAAGTTGGCAATAATAGGTTGTTTATTAGTCAGCTGAAATGATTTATTTTCTCTTGCCTATATAAAGCCAACCAAGTATTCAATTCGTCAATCATTCAATAATATGAGATACTTTCCTCCAATATGATGAAAACTATGATAAGTGAAAACACTTTGAGCTACTACCATGGGACATGTTCATAGAAAAAATCACTCAAATTACATAAGATACTATATAATAGTATATCAATTCAAAAGTACACTCTCTGATCACTATTATAAACAACACAAAATTTTTTAGGTTCATTAAATAATTAATATATCTGATATATAATAATGTCCAGATACATCATTTATTCAATAAATTTAAAACGGTCTTTATTGTTTATAATATTAATCGGAGAGTGTATGTGTTTTATTGTCTGGTTCTTAAAAGCTGAAACATTTTTCAACATAGATATTAGCAATAATGTTATAGTAGCAAAGTCATCTATAAACATTTTTACCCCTACTTTAAACCCTATGTCCTTTAAATAGGTCATATAGCTTGAAGAATGTTGAGACAGTAAAATACACTAATTAAAATGAATACAACCAACACATAATTCAAGTATATCATTACTAATATGAAAGGGTATGAATCATTATGATAGTTGAACAAAGACAACCTTTGACTTATTATAAACATCGTAGAAGGAATCTAAAAGGTATCCAAAATAAAACAAAGCACAAGTTAAAAAGAAAAAGTAACACATTTCTTTTTTACAGCTTTGAGAATCAAGTTATGATACCAAAGCATAAAACAGTGAAGCAACAGAAGATAATTACTGAACCCTAGGTGAAAGTGATATTTTATTGAATAGATACTCCTATTCAATTGGATTTTTTTGGGATATTTTTAGTTTGAATGAATATCTTAGTCGTTCTCTAAAATGATTGTTACGTGTATTTTAAATTTTAAAGAATAATTTTGATTTTGATTCTTTCAATCTTGATAGGATTAGCTTAACAAAAATTGAAATGTATCCTGTGAGTTGGACTTTTCTTTAGAAGTGGTTAGTTGCGAAAAGTAGCAACCCATAGTTGTCGGTAGACATAGGCTGACCCGTGACAGCGATATTTCCAAAGCATAACAGATTATATGCTCAATCCAATTTTTAAAAGTTTTGATTGAAAGTAATTTTGTAAAGATATTAGTTACTCTTATATCTAAAACAACTCATAAATTGAATTGAACCGACTCGATAAATTAAATTGAATTTAAATTAAATTAAAGTTAAAATAATTAAAAGGTTATGTTTCGTTAGTAAACCAAATTATATTAGACAAAATAGTTTTAGAATTATACCAAACTAAAACTAAATTAAATTGAAATTATAATTGAATCAAATTGAAATTGAAAATTAAAAAGAACTAAAATCTAGTTTTAAATTTTTTTAAAAATATTTTAAAAACTAGTTTAATGGTTTGATTCTTTAATAAATAGTTAAGTTTAAAAAAATTATTTTCTAACTATTCGGCACGGTTCGAAATTTTTAAATGGTATAGTAAACTAATGATTTTGATTCGGTTCGATTCTAAAAAAATCAAACAGTTCGGTTCAGTTCGAATAGATTTTAATTATAATTTGATTCAATTCAGTTTGATTTTTTCTATAAATTGTATCATAAACAACCCTACATATATCTCTTCTAGTATAATCTTACCCAAATTAGCGATGCAATGATGAAAAAATTGGTTTAATATTTTTTATCTTCAACTTAAAAAGTGTTCACGTATCGTGCTAATTATTTTCATTTAATTTAATTAACGATGAATTTAATGATAAATTTTTAATGTACTGTCGCTAATTAAATAAAAATGATTAATATTATACATTTTAAAAAATTAAATGAATCAATATAAATATTTTCTAAATTTAGAGATCAACATGAACTCTGAAATTAATAAAAACAATATTACGTCATCAATAAATTATCTAAAAAAAATCACGAGTTATTTTATGTTAATTCACACGCCTCAACAAAAATTATTTTTAACTTGCCTAAAATAGTGCGATATATTTTATACTTTGTTCAAATAGTGCTAAAGTTTGTATACCTATAAACCAACAGATTATATATTTGACTTTGTTCTATTGTCTTTGTATAAGTGAAGAATAATATATAATAAATTGACAACAACTAATATTATGAGTTAAATATACGATACAGTAATGTAAAAATTATGTTCTTTTTGTCCGATAAATTGACACTAAATTTTCATTTTTTCCCTGATGTGTAGGTGATTTTTTTTAATTATTTATTTATATTTTCTAAAATCTATGTGCTTTATTATTATTATTTTTTTTAATTATTAGGATGGAAATCAAATTGGCTCATATTGCAGTGGTAAATCAATATAAACAACAAACCAATAACACCTATTAATTGTAAAACACACTACGTTTTTTGAATAATAATAAAAGTTATTGCAAAACAAACTATCTTTTTATTGTATAATATACACTTACAGATAATAAAATAAAAAATAAAAACAGAAATAAAATAAAACTATTTTTTTTAGACTTTTATATCAATAAACACTCAGGTTAATCAACTACAAAACTAGTGTAATCACCAACTTTCAAGTTGCATTCTAACTGGAACTCATTCCATTCAGATCCAATATAATAATAAGTGTTGTGACCATCATTTGTTGGATGAATGAATTTGAAACACTGACAAATGTCTTGATCGCCCTTATTAATGAGATCTATATCGGAGGCCTCCTTATTCATAAAACAAAAGTTTGATACTTTTTTAGGAACATATAGAAAGAATAGTCCAAAAAATATATTATTTATATATATCATTATAAATATTGTATGATAGTTGTAAATAATTTTAACATACCAAGTTACTAGATCCATTGATGAAAGAATCAGTTACATCTATTGTCCAACAAGATTGATAAATTGATGTGGTATATTATTTTGATGATCTTGATTTATTTATGCAAAGAAAAATAAAAAGATTAATGCATTAGTGATATATTTAAAAGAATTATGATGAATTGATAATGTTTGAATTAGAAAAAGGTTAGGATATAAAAATAATAGGTATCAATCTTGAAGTAGACATTCTGGTGTTTGAAAGGAAAATTGATTGAAATATAGAATTGAAATTGCAAAGAATCATTACAATAGTTGTGATACAATGTTCCAATGAATATATAGACCATGCTACAATGAAAATAATGAGCTCCGTTGGTACCAAACAAAGACCAACACAATATCTATACAATGAATATACATGACCAAAAAAAGGACCTGTAAAAAATAAGAGTCATACTCCCAGCCAATGACCATGCTGCACCGAAAAGCATGAAAGTTGCAATACCATATGACTTTGATTTTCATGTAGAAAAATGGAAGAGGTAGACAAATTAATGTATAGTATAATAAAGTTTTGATGTTGCAATAAAAATAACGGGTTTCATTGGTACCAAAGAAAGACCAACACAACATCTATGAAATGAATGTATAGGACCAAAAATAGGATCAGTAAAAAATGAGAATTGTATTCCTAGCAATGACCGTGCTGCACCGAAAACTATCAAAACTGCAATACTATGTGACTTAGATTTTCTTGTGGAAAACTGGAATATGTAGACAAACTAATGTATAGTATAATAAAGCTTTGATGTTGCAATGAAAATAATGGGCTTCATTAGTACCAAACAAATACCAACACAACATCTATGCAATGAATATATAGGACCAGTAAAAAACTCAATTCTTAATTATGGGGCGGGGGATGCTAATACCCGCTCCGCCCCTACCCTCTCCCGGTCTATTGGAATTTACTTTAATTCCCTTATTTTATTTATTTTATTTATTTTATTATATATTTATTTTTTTAAGTTGTATACAATTGTAGCTCCTGAAGAAGTAATTAAAAATAAGGAGAAAAATCTAAAGAACCCTTTCATTTCCATAATTCCTCTCGTCTTCTACTCAACATAACGGAAATTCTTGGTCGGCGGTGGCAATGTTCATCGTGTTTCTTGATTTCTCAAATCAGCAATAGTTTTTCTCTCTATTCTTAATTTTGTATCTTCTATCACCGTCTGATTTCATGTCTTCATCTATTTCTCGGTAGATCTATTGTTACTTTCAATTTATTGAGAAAGATCTTCCAAAATATTGAACAAATTAAATTGTTGTTTGTTTCTTTCATTCTCTCTTTTTTTTTTCTTTTTTTTTTCCTTCTATTTTTCTTTAAAAATTGTGTGATTTGACAGATTTCTAAAATTTGTTGTTTGTTTATTTCTCTATTTTGCATCAATTTGCTATTGAAATTTATAAGTTAATAAACTGAATTTAGTTTTAGATTGTTCGACTAGATTGAATTCTACCTACAAGATGCTTGAGGTTGCCATTTTGTATGAAGATATATATAATAGATTAGCTATCTGTGTAACTCAGTACACTTGTTTGCCAATAAGATAAAAATGGACATTTGCAAAAGAGATTTGTAGAAAATTGAAATTGTTCAATTTTATCATTGAAGTGTTTTCTAGCACTAATTATCAAACTACAAATGATTATTTTCCTAAGATTTGTAAGATTAAAGTTGGATTACTTGAGTGGATTGAATCCTCTGATGATTTGGTCAAAAGAATTGTAGAAAACGTGTTTGTAAAGTTTGAAAAATATTGGAGTGTGATTCATGAAATAATGGGGGTTTTCGCTGTTTTGGACCGTTGTATAAAACTGATTTGCTTGAATATTATTATGGAGTCTTATATGGGAATGATGCTGATGACCAAGTTAAGTCAATCAGAGAGTTGTATTATGACTTGCTTTATGATTATCAATTGACAATGACAAATGATTACATAAGTGAATTTCAAATGTTGTATGCTAATGTTGGTAATGTTGAAAATGATGGTTTGAAAGACTATGATTTGTATGTCATAAGAAAAAAAGAGGTAAAACATCTCGTTGAGCCTCTTCCTCCTTGTCTTCCTAATAGACTTCTTGCTTGGATTTAAAACATCTACTGACGAACCTGCTTCTGTAGGTCTTTGAGGTACTGCTGACGAAGCCTCGTTTGAAGTGTTCAGGGTAGGAGGCACAAAACTAGTAGAAGAAGCTTCTGAAGCTGCTGGCTTCTGAAGGTTCTAGATATTCAGGCTTGTAGAGTTCGATGTGACTTCTGTCACAACAGAGATTTTGTTGCTCTCAACTGATGACTCCATAACGTTTTGGTAGATGTCGATGAAAATGAACTAGGTTTTGGTTGCTTTTATAATAGCTTTTGGGTAAGCTAAACGACTAAATAAAATCTTTTGCTTGATTCTTGAAACCGTTACAACCAATAAATATTTAGCATGCACTGTACACACCTTAATGACCCATGTTACTTGATCGTTTTTCCTTCCTTAGAAACTGATCTTGTAATGATGGTCTGCTATGCATTTATGACTTTAATTCTTTTCTTTCTTTTTTCTCTTTTTATTCTTTTTGATGTGACAAAAGGGGGATAAAAGGAAGTAAGTATTTAATTAGAAACTGAACTCATTTAGTTTGTACATAGTGCTCATTTATAATTTTTGTACATAACGGTTATTTAAAATTTTTGTACATATTGGTTATCTTGCCTGGGCAACACTTTTTAACTTTCTTGTAAATAGAACTAAGGAGGATCTTACAAACCTTAACCTTAGACTATCAGACTCGGAAGGAGCTTACAAACCCCGTATTCTGGTGTTGCCAAAGGAAATTAAAATATTATGTTTAGTTTTCTTAAATATAGATCTATGGGGGAGCTTACAAACCTCAACTTTGGACTATTTGACTCAAGGGGAGCTTACAAACCTCAGACTCTGATGTTACTAAGAGAATAAAATACTTTTTCTTAAAAGTAGTACTTAGGGTCGGTTTACAAAACTCAACTTTTGTCTATTAGGCTCAGGGGGAGCTTATAAACCTGATACTCTGATGTTGCAAAGAAAATTATAACTACCCAACATTGTCCTTTAAATACTTATGTTTGTCATCATCAAAAGGGGGAGATTGTTAGAACAAGATTTGTTCATGACATATATTACTTGGGTTTTGATGATAACAAAGTATTAAAAGAACAATGGTTATATTTGATGTGTGTTTCTTGTATGCAGATTCTAATACTTGTAAATATATATACATAATCTGATATACAAAGGCACACTTGAGAGAAGTTGAATTGCTAGCTTCTGGGGGTGCAGAATCTGAAGAACAATCTCTAAGTGATATCTGGCGTAGATCTGAAGCTGAAGGTCTCAGCATCAGAAGAAGCAACATTATTGTCTCTACACTTGGTGAATGTAAATTGGCTTCTGGTGATCATTCAGAGTTAGTAATAAAGCTGAAGCTATCCGTACTGCAGAAAGCAAGCTACATTGTCAAACTAGTTTGTCAGCTATAGTCTTAGCTTTCAAGATTCAAGAAAAGTTGGCATGCTTTCCGGATATCTACTCTCAACAACCCTATAGTACAGGATCTCTTTGAAGACTCAGTGGTTAAACATGATACATAATGGATCAAGATCTTTTGGTGTATCTATCTTCAACTTCTCTTGTACTATACGGAAAGCAAAGACACTTGATCAATTTATATCCCTAACGACTAGTCTTCTGCAAATGCTATATCTGTAGCTGAAGGTTCAAACTGAATATTTAACAAGGATCAACCTGATGGAGGAGTAACAAGATTAACAATTATCAACACAAATGGTCATGCATAATTTCTGTTGTAGGTTGTATTTGTAAAAGCCTTAATATTTCTTACACATTGAATATCTTATACATCTTAAGAGTTTTAGGTCTTTTTTATGGTGATTTCCCCATACCTCAGATATTTGTATCAAGTACACCTTGTTCTCTATTCTGCTGAACATGTTGTTTAGCAGTTTAGATCAAAGTCTCTCGCTAAGATACTTGAGCCATGTAAGTCTCCGGCTATGTGCTAGAGCAATGAAAGTCTTAATCAAGTGGATTAATAGAGTAAATCTAAGTCTCTCTCCAAGTTGCTTAACCCATGTAAGTCTCCTTCTATGTGCTAGAGCATTGAAAGTCTTAATCAAGTGGATTGATTAAGCTGAAGTCTTGGGTTCGTGGAACCTGAGCAGAAGTCTTGGGTTCGTGGAACCGGAGCAGAAGTCTTGAGTTTGTATGGCTTAAGCAGGAAGTCTTGAATCTGAGGGGTTTAAGCAGAAGTCTTGGGTTCATGGAACTTGAGCAGGAAGTCTCGGATCGAGGATCTGAGCAGATGTCTTGAACATGAGGGGTTTAAGCAGGAAGTCTCGGTTCGTGGATCCTGAGCAGAAGTCTTGGGCCAGAGTGTCTTGAGCAGGAAGTCTCAGCTCGTGGAACCTGAGCAGAAGTCTTAGGTCAGAGTTGCTTAATTAAGAAGTCTTGGGTCTATAGGACTTGAGCAAGGAACTCTTGAACCTTTGGGGGTTTAAGCAAGAAGTCTTAGACTTAGGGTTTGAGCATTATAAAAGTCTTATGCAGAATGCATAAACAATTGTAATCATGATTTGGTTATAGTGAAAATCTCTTTTGAAACAAAGGGACTAGATTACTCTCCGCAAGGAGGAACCAATATAAATATTTGTGTATTCTGCTATTATTTATATGCTTTTGTTAACATTCAGCTGCTAAGTATAATCAGAATCTAAATACCAGTTTAGATTCTGAACTCTGATTAGACACAAATTAAGAAAATAGAAAACACAATTCAACCCCCTTTTCTTGTGTACTTTTTCTCACCTTCAATCTTAAATGAAAAAGCACTTAAATGAAAACAACTTATTTTAAAAACACTTAAATTCCAATTGAGGAAAATAGGACTTAAGGTTATGGTTCTTACTCTTACACACTCGCGTGATCCATGTCACTTATATTATGAGAATTTTGCATAAATTATAGAAAATAGATAAATATGCACAATACCTGCTTTTGCCAGCGCATTGCCCTATCAACGACGAATAATTCATCTACTTTCGCACGACGGACAATTCGCCGATGATTCGTTACTTTTGCTTAGCCATATAGTTTTCTAGAATCTATCCGAGCACTTTTCCTGTATTGGACTCAGTTGTTTAAAAATATGTGCTCCGATATCGACATATGTCCTTTCAGACTACGGTCGATACCTGAGAACACCTTACTTTTGTAACATAGTTAGAATGTATGGACTCAGACTATAAAATAAGTTTAAACTAAAATTCTCGTAATCGATAGTGGCGGATCATACAAGAGGTCATAATATAATCCCTATAACCCCTAGTCCCTAATGGACTACTCACTCATGGTGAGGAAAAACATAATTAAATCAGTATTCAAAATCGAATTCATATCAAACAATTATAATATATGAACAATTGAATAGAGATGAATAAGAAAACCTGGTTTTAGATTAAGTTTGATCCAATCTTGCTCCCATGGAGACATGAGTACAGAGAAAATAAAGATACGTAAAAACTTTCTGGAATAAAACTTAGATCCCCAGACTCATAACAGGCTATGAGTTTTATGGAAAAAGTAAAAGTTGTACAAAATCCTTAGTTCAATATCTATTACATCAGATTTGCATCAAATCAAATAATGCCTAAGATCCAGAATAATGGAGAATCAATCTAAATAAAGAAACAAAAGGGATTTGCCTCGGCCTCCTGCTATAGGTGGCCATAGCAGATCTATGTTCTTTGTACTGGGAGAATAAGCAAAGGGATCCCTATAGCCTTCTACTGCTACGGCCTGTAGCAGCTGTTATAGGTGGTCGTAGCAGCCTTCTGGGTTTACTATGGGGAAAATCGTCTTTTTACTTTTCGCCTTGTTTTGATTGTTTTTTATCCCTCTTTGTCTTGGATGCTTATTAGGCCATGAAAATAGCAAGAACACATAACCAAAGCTTAAAACATGATAATTGGAAGTAAATGAAACAAAATGCCAAAAAATACTACGAGAAAATGACTAGAAATAACGATGTGAAAACAACTTATCAGCAAGAACAAGAAGAATTAATAGGAACGTTACTGAGCATGGAATGGGCTTCTAGAGTACATGGCTTCACCAACACGAAGCGCCCATAGAAATCTCCCTAGCTCTCTGAAAAAAGGACTGAACAAAGGAGCATTTTGTTGTAGCACAATAAGTCTTTGATCCCGTATATTATACCTAGAGGTATGTATTACAGAAAAGAGATGGAAGAACATGTGGAAGGAAGTTTCCAAGATCGATATTCGCCCCAGAATTGCAACATTCTTATGAAAGCATGTGAACTGGGTTGAAGCTATGAGGGCGAAACCTTCAAAAACTTTAAAACCTCCTCCTTGAACTCGGATAACGGCAACAACAGGTTTATCCAAGTGAATAGACACTCATAAAATTGAATGGAGCACTCCTCAAAAGTGATACATATTCTTTTTCTAATTCTAGAGGAAAGACCGACCAATCAGTGGAGTGATCGTCTACGATGTTAGCCGCGATTTCTGTAACGCCCCGATTTATATTATTTATTTTTCGTAATTAAAATTATATGATGTTGTTTATATGTGTGTGATTATGTGTGTTTTGGTTGCGTTTGGGTTGCCTTAGTATGGGGTAGTGACCTTAGAATTATAGAGAATAAGGTATTGGAAGTGTGTGACCAATTGTGTAGAGATGAGTGGTGTGGTTAGTAAGTAATTATTAATATTAGTTAGTAATTATTTATTAGAATAATATTATATGGGTAATAATAATTAGATAATTATTTTATTTAAATAATTTAGTTGGAATTAGTAGATTTAAATAATTAGTTATAATTATTTTATTAATTTAAAAGTGGATAATATGAATAGAGAAATAGTAAGGGCAAAGTGGTCCATTCACGAGGTTTAGCAAGGGTAAAGAAGGAAGAGCATATTAGGGGTCTAAAGGTCATAGTAGGAAAAGGAAGAAAATTAGAAGGAGATAATTATTTGGAGAATGATTGTATTCTGGAGAAAAGAGGAACGGAAGAGGGAAACAGAGCTAGGGCTTAGAGAACGTTCGAAGAATCATCACTAAGGTAAGGGTGGGGTTCTTTGATCACTTAAGGGATGAATAATATATGTATAAGGGTGGGTAAATCATTAAGTTCATCTCTATGCATCTCTCTAATTGTTTTGGTTGTTCTTGGTTGCGTGTCGGTGTTCGTGATAACATGTAAATGGTGCAAATTGATTTTGGTTGAATTGTGATTTTATATAATTGATGTGTATTCTGTTGTATAATAATTGATGTGTATTCTATGTTCAATTCCTGGACTGTATGCTATAGAAATTAGAGGAATTTTGGGGTTTGGACTGTGCAGATTCGCAACTCTAGGGTTGCTGATTCGCACGCTTTCGCCGGGCGAAGCGATCTCGCTTGGAGGTCACCGGGAGAAACTGAGAGGCGAGCGAGGGGTGGAAAATAGGAGTTTCTGGAATTTGTATGGGGGAGTAAATTCGCTTCTGCTCCGCCGGGCTAGCATTGGGCGAATGAGGATTTCCCCGGGCAAAGGAGAGTTCGCTGGCGTCTCGCTGGGCGAACATCAGGCGAGCATAATTGGAACGAACAGAATTTTATAAAACTTTAAAAATTCATATCTTTTGATCCGTAGGTCTGTTCCAGTCGTCGTTCGAATCGTTGGAAAGCTGGTTTCATGTACTTTCTGTTAAAATTATTTTCAATACCAGAATTCCAACTATTCGACATGTTAGTTGTGTTCCCGTGTACGTTGTGAGGTGTTGAACATTGAAATATTGAGTTCGGTTGTGTGAATGTGTGTTGTAGCTGTGGATTGCGATTATTACATGTTTTGGCGGGTATATACTGCGTGTTGGACAATTGCAGTGTGATGTAGTTTCTGTATGATAGTCATATGCATTAGTCATCGTTGTATGTTGTCGTTGATGCATAGCATGTTTGCATAAGTTGCATGATAAGTCGTGTGCCCATGTGGGGTGTGAGCGCCCTTATCCGGATTCCTTGAAATGAAATCGTGTTGTTGTTGTTGAGGTAATCGTGTGCCCATGTGGGGTGTGAGCGATTACGGGTGTTCGTGTGCCCATGTGAGGTGTGAGCGACACATATAGAAATTCCGACGGGAATTATGATCATGAAAAAGGGATCGAATTGGTACCACATGCATTGAGCCGAGTTATGAGTCTCATTACATTGCAGTGTATTATGTTGTGTTGTTAATTATATGATTGTCTTCTTGTGTGGAAATTGTAATTGTGTTGATGATTTGATGATAGGGTGAATTGTATAATGATTATATGCTTTTATATTTATATTATGCATTTCTTTTGTTGATCGAGAATCTCACCCCTTTTGTTTGAATGTTACCTCCACGTGGTTAACGTGCAGATAATCAAGAATAGTGCAGAGTTGCGGTTAGTGAAGACGAAGTCCTTCACTTTATGTTTTGAGTTGGCGTCTGCTCTGATGTGTAACACTTGGGTTATAGAACGCTTGTTGTTATTTATTTCATTGCCATTATTATTTTTGTTTAATTAATGTTGGTTACAGAGTTTAAACATGTTACATTTTTAGTTGAGTTTCCGCTGCTACATGAGAAAAATATTTAAGTATAATTTTGTTGATACCATTAATGATGATTATCATGTTACATGTCGTATGCATGAGCAGGTGTATATTGAAAGTAGCATCCTAACTGCCGTATATTTTATTTTACTCTGATATTTTATTATAATTTCATGCGAGGAATTTAGGGTGTTACATAGTGGTATCAGAGCAGGCCGGTCTGTCCGGCCAAGTTGTTGAGTCGTTGTCGTGTGACAATTGATTACTGTCGATGTCGTTTCCTTAACCATTATGTTCTGTTCTTAATGCTTAACAGATTTAGAATGGCTGGAAGAAACAATGTTGCTATATATTGCTGCTGCTTTGCAGACTGTTGCTCAGGCGGTGCAGAACCCGCCTCATGCTGGTGAGAATGATGAGTTTCGGAAGAATAGACTGTCTACCTTCAAGGGAAGATATGATCCGGATGGAGCGCAGACTTGGCTCAAGGAGATCGAGAAAATCTTCCGGGTTATGGAATGTTCTGAGGCATAAAAGGTGCGGTTAGGTACTCACATGCTGGATGAGGAGGCTGACGACTTGTGGGTTAGCACTCGTCAATTGTTGGGAGCAACAGGAGAGGTAATCAATTGGGCTGTGTTCAGCAGGGAGTTCTTGAGGATGTATTTTCCTGAAGATGTCCGACGGAAGAAAGAGATAGAGTTCTTGGAATTGAAGAGGGTAACATGACTGTTACGAAGTATGCTTCCAAATTCGCAGATCTGGCTAAGTTTTACCCTCCCTACAGTGCGACAACTGCCGAGTTCTTAAAATGTGTCAAGTTTGAGAATGGATTGAGACCTGAGATCAAGCAGGCAATTGGTTATCAGCGAATCAGAAGGTTTCCAGATTTGGTGGATTGTTGTAGGATCTTTGAGGAAGATAGCAAGGCTCGATCGACTCACTATAAAGGGCTAGCTAAGAGGAGGGGAAAATAATCAGTGAACCGTGGGAAACCTTATGCACCTTCAGCTGAGAAAGGTAAACAGAAATACGCCGATGGCAAGAAGCCGAGTGGGGGAGGTGCCCCTGCTTCTCTTAAGTGTTATAGGTGTGGTGAGCTAGGTCATCGTGTCAGTGAGTGCACGAGTGATGTGAAGAAATGCTTCAAGTGTGGGTAGGCGAGATATCTGATTGCTGACTGCAAGGTTAAGGTGTTGACTTCTTACAACTGTGGAGAACAGGGCCATATTAGTACTCATTGCCAGAAGCCGAAGCAAGCTTCAACTGGAGGAAAGGCGTTCGCTTTGACATGGACTCAGACTTCCAGTGATGACAGGCTGATCAGAGGTACATGTTACATTAATAATACGCCTTTGATTATTATTATTGATACTGGTGCTACTCATTCTTTTATTATTGCTGATTGTGTGAGACGGCTAGGCCTTGTTGTTTCTCCTATGAAGGGAGAGATGGTTGTCAAAACTCCTGCAAAGGGATCGGTGACCACTTACCTAGTTTGTTTGAATTGTCCACTATCAATCTTTGATAAGGACTTTGGTGTGGATCTTATCTGCTTGCCGTTGGGAATTCTTGATGTGATCTTGGGCATGAACTGGTTGGAGTTCAATCATGTTCATATTAACTGTTTTAACAAGTCAGTGCGATTTCTTGCTCTTGAGGAAGAGGAAGAAGATGGTTTTCTATCTGCTAGAGAGTTGTGAGAGCTCTTAGAGGAAGAAGCTCAAGTGCTTGCATTGTTTGCATCCTTGTCAGTGGAGAGTGAGTCGGTGATTAATGAATTGAAAGTAGTGCGCGAATTTCCAGAAGTGTTTCCGGATTATATTACTGATGTACCACCAGAGAGAGAAGTGGAGTTTACTATTGATCTTGTCCCTTGTACCAGACCTATTTTATGGCACCATACAGGATGTCGACATCAGAATTAACAGATCTGAAGAAGTAACTAGAATAGTTGTTTGAAAATATATTTGTGAGACCAAGTGTATCACCTTGGGGAGCTCCGGTGTTGTTGGTGAAGAAAAAGGATGGCAGTATGAGGTTATGTATCGATTACACACAGCTGAATAAAGTGACGATTAAGAACAAGTATCCACTTCCAAGAATAAATGACTTGATGGATCAGTTGGTGGGTGCCCGTGTGTTTAGCAAGATAGACTTGCGGTCAGGTTATCATCAGATACGTGTAAAGGATGAAGATATTCAGAAGACGGCTTTTAGGACCCGATATGGCCATTATGAGTATGTAGTGATGCCGTTCAGGGTTATTAATGCACCTGGTATATTCATGGAGTATATGAATCGGATTTTTCAAGCTTACTTGGATCAATTTGTGGTTGTCTTTATCGAAGACATTCTAATCTATTCTAAGTCTGAAAAAGAACATGCTGAGCATTTGCGGATCGCGCTGGAAGTGTTAAAAGAAAAGAAGCTTTATGCTAAGTTATCTAAGTGTGAATTCTGGTTGAGAGAGGTAAGTTTTCTCGGTCATATTATTTTAGGTGACGGTATTGTTATGGATCCCTCAAAGGTAGATGCAGTTCTACAGTGGGAGACTCCGAAGTCGGTAACTGAGATTAGAAGCTTTTTGGGCTTGGTTGGTTATTACCGTAGGTTTACTGAAGGCTTTCCAAAGTTGGCACTTCTGTTGACTCAGTTGACTTGCAAAGGTAAAGCATTTGTGTGGGATGTTCACTGCGAGAAGAGTTTCATTGAGCTGAAGAAGAGATTGACTACAACTCCAGTTTTGATTCTACCCGAACCAAATGAACCATTTGTGGTGTATTGTGACATTTCTTTAATGGGTTAAGGAGGTGTGTTAATGCATGATGGTAAGGTTGTGGCTTATGCTTCACGACAGTTAAGGGCCCATGAGAGGAATTATCTAACCCATGATTTGGAATTAGTTGCAGTGGTGTTCGTAATGAAAATTTGGAGGTGTAGCATGCAGTTTTTTTCCTGGTGACACGACCACCTTACCGCATGATTGGTGCTACTTTCTGATTTCTGTATTTATCCTATGAAGCTGGTTAAGAAAGGGGAAGATATCTTAAACTAACCCTGCACGCAAATGTTTTCTTTAACAAATGCTAAGAGATCGGGGATCGGGGTCTGGTTATACAAAGGGAAGCTGTTAACACCCAGTGTATCTATGGTAATCCATAGGAACCTTCTTTTGCATGTATTTTTGTTAACATGAAATGCTTTCTTGTGTTTATCTGTTGTGGATTGGGAAAGTTTCTTCTTTGGGAGTGTTGAGAGAATGTTTTTATTGTTTTTGGGTTTTCTGTTGTTTTGGGGAAGGTACCTGGACCTAAATTTTTTGATTTGTGTGCTCGCTAAGATTTCGCAATCTTATGCCTACGTATTCCTATAAATAGATTTGGGAAATCAGAGCAATCGTAGTTCCTCCTATTTCTATGGGAGGAAAGATATTTGGTGTCTTGTTTAATGCCCAAGATTTAAGCTATCAGAGTATTTGTGTCTTGTTAAAAGCCCATGATTGAAGCTAAAGTTGACTGAGAGAGAGAATTTGTCATCTCTAAAGGGAGAAAACTCGCCTATTCATCACAAAGGTTGAGGAACTGATTATAGAGGAAATTACTTTAACTGGGATATGTTGAATCCAGTAATGCCATAATTTCCTTTATAAGAGGGATGTCATGAAGGAAGAAAGCTTTAACTCAGTGTTGAGTAATGCCACTTTTCCCTTATGAATCTTTCATGCTAAGAAAGGGAGATTGGCTTAGATGTATGTAATCCAGAGGCTTCCACTTACAACTATTAGTTGGAAGATAAATTTTAGCCAGGATAAAGGAGGGACTCCGGCTTAGATTTTGAATCAACAAGTGTGCCACTTACATCAATTATTTGGAAAGAGGTTTTTGATTATTTGTTTTGATATGTGATGTAAAGAGAAGATGTCTTCCTGCAGAGAGGACTCATGGTCTCATCAGAGGGGATGTTGATTTTTTTGTGCCTTAATCAAAGCCCAAGGTTGAAGCTAAAGGAAAATGACTCCACTGGGGAGTGTTATATTTGTCTTGTACAAAGCCCAAGGTTGAAGCTAAAGGAAAATGACTCCACTGGGGAGTGTCATGGTCATTTGTATCAGAAGAGGATGAAAAGGGCATTTGATAAGAAGGTCTGTGTTCGTGAATTCCAAGAAGAGGAACTCGTACTCAAAAAGATCTTGCCATCTCAAAGGGATGTACGTGGAAAATGGGCACCTAATTATGAAGGCCCATTTGTGGTGAAGACAGTATTCTCAGGAGGTTCCCTAATTCTTACAACGATGGATGTTGAACAACTCACACACCCTGTAAATGCTGACGCAGTAAGAAAATATTACGCCTAAAAGAGCCCGCTAAGTCGAAAACCAGAAATGGCGGCTTAGGAAAGAAAAGGGTATTCCAGTGGGTCATAACCTATGAAGGAGACTCAGGCAAAAGTTAGGGATTAAATAAAAAAAAGAGCTCGCTAGGTTGAAAACCCGAAAGGGCGGCCTTGGCAAAAATGAGCGTCCCGGTGGATTGAAAACCCGAAAGGGCGATCCAGGCAAAAGTTAGAGACAAAAGGCGTTTCACTGTGTCAGAAGGGTTGTCACCAATACCAAGAAATTCAAGTAGAAGTTCAAGCACACCGCTCTCATCAGCGGCGAAGCTTTGGAGGATTCTTAGTCATTACAGATAGTAGTGGTCATTGAATACAATGTTACCTTTCTCTTATTGCCATTTCCTAATTGTAATGTTCCGTGGAACTTTGCCATTTGCAAGTTACCATTCTAATAAAATCATATTTTTGAACCATTCATTTGTCGGATATTTATCATTTCTCTATTTTTTCTTGTTATGCAAAACTTCGTTTGTTTATTAATAATGGTTTTGAAAGCGGAAAATTTTGAAACAAAAAACAAACCTTTTGTGAAAACAAAATGAAAACATAATCTACTTCGGCTCTTAGGACGATTTAGTAAAATCACACACTTCCCCAGTGATTCTTGTTGTGACGAAAGCATTGTTAAACCATCTGGTGTGTAATTCCCTAATGAAGCAAGTTTAGCTAGTAATGCCTCCTGGATTAGACACTTCGGTATTGACTGATTACCAAGATACAAAGGATTTCTCCCCAGTATTATCCACAAATGTTTGTTGAATGTGGAAAGTCTCTACCTCCTCAAGTGAAAAAAATATTTCCTATCAGACCCCTGAGCAGTTGTTCTCTTCAGATTCAGTGTGGCTCGTTGAAGTGGATATGTTATCCATTTCTCTTTTCCCCGGTCTCTTCGTCTCTCGTCAGAGTTGACTCTTGCATATCATTGAGCATTCGCATCATACCATATCATGTGTATTTTAGCATTTGGCGTGTTTATTTTGGTTCTTTACCTCTTTTACCTTGACATGTTCTCAGTAAGTATCCTTTTGGTGGGTCATCATCCATATTCCGTCCAGTTATCACCAGCATGCGTCAAATCTGATTATTATCCATATTCCCCAGGAAGTTTAGTCATCACTAACAACCTTGGTAATGTCCCTTTTGTTGTTTAATCTCTGTCATCAAGCCAATCATTATTGGTATTTGTTAAGTCCAGTGATTACTGGCATTTGTTTCAAATATCGATCATCATCGGTATCGTATAAGTCCAGTGTTTACTGGCCTGTTTTAAATCCAATCATTATTGGTATTGTAAAGTCCAGTGTTTACTGGCATGGTCTAAAGATCTGTTTTCATTGATACTCTAAGTCCAGTGTTCATTGGCATTACCTCTCAAATCAATCATTATGAACACCTTAAGTCCAGTGTTTACTGGCATTGATTCATGCAATCATAATTGGTCAGTCTTAACTATATTCTGCTGTTTCAAATCTAATCGTAATTAGTCAGTCATAACTGTCTTCTCCCTTTCAAAATCCAATCATTATTGGTATCCCTAAATCCAGTGATTACTGGCATCATTTGGAAAATCCAATCATGATTGATCAGTCATAACTGTATGTCTTTTTGTTTCAAATCCAATCATTATCGGTATCTCAAGTCCAGTGTTACTGGCATTGTTTCAAATATCGATCATTATCGGTATCGTGTAATTCCAATGATTATTGGCATATTTTATCCTATCATTGTTAAAGTCCAGTGATTACTGGCATGTTTTATTCTATCATTGTTAAAGTCCAGTGATTACTGGCGTGCTTTTCAAAAGACCAATCATTATTGGCATCTTACAATCTTATCCCCAGTAGAGGTTTGGTCATTACAAATATCCCCGCAAAAGTCCAGTGTTTACTGGCATTTGTTGAGGGTCTGATCATCATCAGTATCCTAAGTCCAGTGATTACTGGAAGGTTTTTCTAAGTTCAATCATTATTGGCATCTTAATGTTGGTCATTACCAATATCCTTTGAAAGTCCTTGTGATTATCATCATTTGGCGCATGCAAAGTTTGTGTTTTATCTCTGTCTTTTTTGGTTTTTCTTAAAGATCCCGTTTGAACTCTTCAGTATAGGAAATCCCCAGAAAATCTTTTTCTTGAGTGTATATCCTTTTCTTTCAAATTGATCCCCAGTAGGGATCATATTTTCTTTCTGGTTCCATCCCCAGTAAAGTTTGTCTACCCTTTTTGATGTCCCTGAAGTTATCCGGTCATATTTGAACCTGTCGTTCATCTCCCTAGATCTTTCCCTAGTGGAGAGCACCTGTCTGAATTCCACCTCCTGTGAGGATCTTTGGAGTTCTCCATAGTTCTTTTTCTAATCCCCAGTTGTTTTTCTTGGTCATCCCCAGTAGGTCTCATATTTGGGTTGTTGACCCTTTTCCCCTTTATATCTTATTTTGTCTGCATTTTTGCACCATTATGCCATCATATCATCGTATTAGAAGATCATGGCATGTCAGCATTTGCATGTTTCCGCCTGTCCTTAGCATATGCACTACATCTAAGGGCAAAATTTTCGGTTTGCTATATTGAAATACCTTTCACCATGATTTCACGAGGATCATCATCACTCGTGTCATCCGATAAAGTTATTTAAATAGGGGCAACTGTTATACCCCAAATTTTACCCCTTAGATGTCATCTCCGTTTTCATAATCATTATAGGCCAGTCATACATATTTTGAACTAACCAAATTCTTCTAGCATTGTGGTTTTTTTTCTCTGTGAAATTAGGTTTGATGCAAGAAAGTGGAGGTTTGGTTTAATCAAGATTTAAGGGAATAATCAATTGAGTTTATCTCTTTTCACTTTAAGCTTTCTCTCTAAGATTTTGTCCAGCTTTGAACTGCT
Source organism: Lathyrus tuberosus (assembly GCA_022829125.1). Taxonomy (NCBI): domain Eukaryota; kingdom Viridiplantae; phylum Streptophyta; class Magnoliopsida; order Fabales; family Fabaceae; genus Lathyrus; species Lathyrus tuberosus. Next base: position 3,482,286 of record JALAZF010000153.1, read on the forward strand.
AAGAATTAAGGTGTGAATTGGTGTTGATGCTCATCGTCACTAGCAAGCCGCGTGATGGATGTTTTCACCTTAAAGTAAAAGTCAAGAGGAGCCATTGGGTTTGATTCATTGTTGTTTCAATTTACTTTAGACCATTATCCAATTGACTCCGAGGCTTTGTTTTCAATGATGCTTGCTTTAAAAAGAATTAAATTTGGGCTATGGATCTTTATTTCTCAAGGCGGGCTATTGAATTTGGGCTTATGGTTTTTGAATCATTTTCCAAATGGCATAAAAAAGAAATATGGTTGGCATTTGAATCCAACTTTTGAATTTTGTGATCTTTTGATCTTGTGAATTTAAGGTGGACGGTTGAAGGAAGCACGAATTTGTTGCCATTACACAAAAGAGGTGTCACAATTCACCATAAAGAAAGTCCTTGAATACAAGTGGTTACAAGAGTTTAATTCAAGAATCTACAAATTTTCACATTAATCTAAAAGGCATGCCTAAAGGACTAGACTTCTTGCATTTTGATTCTCCCACCAGCCTAGAGTTTGAAGCAGTTTTGACCATGTTGTGATGCTTCCATGCTTGTCCCAAAGTGGTTTTGAGTTTCTTCACAATTTGATCCTTGATCCCTTCAGTCTTTATTAACATGTCAAGCTTATCATCCGTTCCTTAAATGAGAAACATCAATCAATAAGCAGTGTTACATTAGTGGATAAGCTAAGATCAATCCAAAAAAAACAAATTCCAAATAAATTTAAACCATTGTCAAGGTTCATCAAACAATTCAAGCTATTCCAATTCATCAAGAATAACAAGCCAAATTCAGTCAAACCAAAATCCACCAACAATTCAATCCCAAAGCTATTCGTAAACCAAATTCAATTGAAATAAAAAACCATACCCTCCACAATTCCAAGATTGCTGCCAAAATCTCCAATGTTTCCTCATCATCACCTTGATCACATGAAAGAAAATGAAAAATGGTTAAAGATTTTGTTACAGGCACAAATGAATAAGTTAATCCACCAAGTTCACAAACCAAAATTCAATCATCATTTCCAAACAATTCACAGTATTTCCTATGTTTCACCACTTTCCAAGATATGTCATACAAACATGATCACATGAGTTTTTCTAGGCCTAACAGGGTCAAGCATTGCAAATATCACACAACCATCATGTTCAGCGTACAATTTTCAGTTTTTACATACCATAAAGCCTCATTCCATAATAGGACAGAAGGATTTCAAAAGAATTGTAGAAGATTTCAAGATAAAGTACACAATACATCACAATTCAGAATTCACAAAAAAAAGGCTCACAACTGCAGGTCCATAGCAGAAAATCATTAACATGAAAAATGGAAAGTAACAACATTTTTAGAGTAGAGAAAAAGACAACACAGTAAACAAGCAGTGGTTCAGAATTCATGAATGAGGAAAGTCTCAGCGTATCAGAGTTTTATTCAGAAGGGCATCAATATGAATTTGGAAAACAAACAAAGGGTCAATAACAGAGCACAACAACCAAGGTTCAGAGTCAAAGCTTGGATCCCATTCAAAAGGGGGAAGAGGTCGAATCATAAAGGGGGAGGGGATTCATTTTCAAAGGGAGAACAGACACAAAAGAATACAGAGAACTTTGAAAAAAGCAAGAGTTCCCACAGTTCATAATAGCAAAAACCTAGTTTCAAGTTCTAACACCAAGTTTTTCATAAATCCTAACCACAAATATTGTCTAAGGTGAAAAGGAAAACGAGAAGAGGAAGGACTTATCTGTTTGGTTCGTGGGATCTTCATCGGAGGATGGCTTTCAAAAGAGCTTCATTTAGGTAACCTCTTCCTCCTTTCCATCTTCGATGCGTTTGTAATTTACTCCTCTTGTCTTCCTATGGTTTAGACATTGTTCAGAGTTTTTTCTTTAGGTTTTTGGGGGTTCAAGGTTTCGAAAGGAAACGATGACCTTTGTGGGGATCATTTAGTTTTTTGCAAAATTGATGTTATATTCGGGTTCAGGGTAGAAATAAAGGGAGTTTATTATGGGTTTGTGACGAAAAGAGATGTTTTCGCCGGAGAAGACGATGGTTTCCGCCGTGGACCTTCTTCTCCGACGAATTCTTTGAGTTTCCGTTGGCTTTTGGTGTTGAGAAGGAGGAGGGTTCGTCTATATTTGAGAGAATGTGAAGGAAATGAAACCTACTCCGCTTTATGTTTTGTTGTTGTTTTGAACCGTTTGTGCCATTCTCCAGAATCCACCACGTATCCCTTTTGTTGAGTTTGTTTTTAGTGACGGTGACACGTGTCACCATCGTGGTCGTCTGATCTTCATCACTCAGGTCATCTAAGGTAGTCCGGTAGATCCTTAGTTTTTCATCCTCATGGTATGCCTCTTCTCCTTAGCGTGTGATTGATTTCACTAGGTCAGATCTTTAGATCCGACGGCCAGGATGCAAGGTACACGGGAGAGTCTCGTCAGACTCCCCCCATGGAATCCACGAGCCAGTTTTTGGGCTGGGGTTTGGAACTGCTGGACGCACCCCCCCAGAAGGCCCATTTAGACTTCTGTTTTGTTTTATTACTTGTTTACACCCCTGTTTCTTTTAAATCTTTTTATCTTGTTTAGGTTAAGTTAATTAATTGAGGTTAGTTAATTTAGGTCAATTAATTTGGGCTATTTATTTAGTATAATTAATGTATTTTCTAATTTAAATTAGGATTAGAATAATTAATTAATTTTGATTAAGTTTAATTAGAATAATTTATTTAGGTTATTTTCCAATTAGATCTTAGTTACTAACAAAATATTTTAGTAAGTATTTAATTAACTAATTTTCTTAGATTTAATTAGCACTAATTATTTAGGCTTAGTTAAATAATTGTGATTAGGTTTTTACTTTTTATCTCTAATTTAATTAAGTTTTGTATTCTATTCATCATCACTTTTATTTTGAGTTTAACATTTGATATGTATTGTGCTTTCTCTTGTGGGTTTATTTTGCTGTGACTTTAGCTACGTGTTTGTCATAGTTGACATTTGTCCCTCTGTGGCTTACCCCATTCCAAAGGAAAGATTCATTGATGACTCATAAGTCATTTTCTAGGATAGTGTAGACCTTTCCCTCTTTATTTCCTTGACCTTATTAGGATCATCACCTTTGGTCTATTAGAGCCTTTTCTTCTCTTTGACCTAGTTTTAGGTTAGGGTTTTTGAACCCTATGTGAGTACTATCATTATAGATACTTACACTTCTTTCTTGGCCTTATGAGAGCCATTTTTTATTTATAACTTAGAGTTAGGCTTGGAGTTTTTGAACTCCATGTGGGTACCATTATGGCGTGTACTCACTTCCCCCTTTGACTTTGTCTAAAGTCAACTCTTAGTTAGTTTTTCAACTTAGACTTAGGGAGTTCTTTAACTCTATGTGAGTATCATGATCATGAATACTCATTCCCCCTTGGAATCTTGATCATTATCAAGAGTTCCTCACCCTTAGTTAGGTGAACTACGAATTCTTTGATTCCATCCTTATTAGGATACGTAGGCACGAGATGTGACGTCTTGACGAGCATACTTTGTACATACCCTAGGTCTTTACCTTAGCATAGTTCCCTTAGCAAGCAAACAATAACTTAACACAAATACTAACAAGAGGTTCCTGTAGAGTACTACAGATACTTAGGATTCTAACACCTTCCCTAGGTATAACCAACCCCCGAACCTTAGATCTCTTGCATTGATTTTACATTGCAATTAGGGTTTCCGATCTTTTCCCTTTCCTTTGGATAAATCAAAGCTCGGTGGTGAATTTCAAAGATGTGTGATTCAAGTTAATTAAAAGCTTGATATCTGATTCTCACTGTAACACTGAGGATTTGTTGAAATCCAGGAGCAAGTCCAAATTGTATTGGGGAATCCAAAAGGTTTTACTCTTGCTAGGAATCAGGGAAGAGTTGAAGTATCAGATGCCATGAGGCTTTGATTCTGTTAGGGTTTTGTTGAGGTCAACCTGACCTTGGCTGGGATTTTCAAGGTGAAATTTAAGCCTTGCTAGAGGTCAAAACATCCCCAAAACATTTCCAAGACATAAGGCAAATCAAAGGCATAAAACCTACGACATTTAGGTCGATTAATTCCACTATCCTAACTCAAAATCACCTAACCCTTCACAAACTCTCAAGGTTCTTATAAACCCCATAAATCCTTTTCTCATACAAGATCCCACATATCATAAAAAAGGTTTAGCCTCGAAGGCCTATTTTTACGCGAATCAGTTCAACCCTTAACAATCCATCATCGATCCTCAGAAATACCCCTAAATAATCAATAACTCATAAACCCTTCAAAAACCCCAAAAACCTAAAATTCCATTTTAAACACCTCACTTCCTATATTGAAATCAATGAAAGGCAATACTCCCCATACCTTAGATTGTCGTTCCAGAGTTTTCTCTACTGATTCTTTGGAAGCTTTCACGAATCCTCGCCCTTTTCCTTTTCCTCAGAGCTCTGCACCTTCTCCTTATTTTCACGTTCCAACCAAATGAATCCTATCCTTCCCAATTCGTTTTTGTTAAACCCTTGGGCTTCCAAAATGAGCTTTCCCAATAATACCCTCATAATCCTCCTCAAAAGTCCATCTTACCCTTAATTCCTCTAATATTATTTAAATTAATAATAATACTAATATATTTATATTATATACTATTATTTAATTAAATAACCAAAACTCCATAAAATTCCACACAATGCCCAAAACACCAAAATTCACCAAAAATCACGAATATTATATTTAAATAAATTAAATAAATATTCTTACAAATTTGGGTGTTACAACTCTCCCCCACTTAAAGAATTTTCGAGCTCAAAAATTACCTCAAGGAAACAGAGTCGGATACGACTCCCTCATCTAATCTTTACATTCCCAAGTCCAACTTTCACCATCTGGTCCACCCCATAACACCTTCACCAAAGTTATATCTTTACCCCGCAGTTACTTCATCTCTCGACCATCAATCCGCACAGGTAAAGCTTCCACTATCAGGTTATCCCTCACTTGTACATCATCCTTCTGAATCACACACGACGGATCTGGAATGTACTTCCTCAACTGAGACACATAGAACACGTCATGCAAATCTGCAAGTGACGGCGGTAAAGCAATTTGATAGGCTACCTCTCCTATCCTATGCAAAATTTGATATAGATCAACAAAACGTGGAGTGAGCTTCCTAGACTTTAAAGCTCGACCCACACCAGTCACTAGCGTCACCCTCAAAAACACCTGATCTCCCTCTTGGAATTCAAGTGTCTTCCTCCTCTTATCATGATAGCTCTTCTGGCGACTCTGCGACGTTCTCATCCTTTCTTGGATCATCTTAATCTTCTCGGTCATCTCTTGCACAATCTCAGGTCCGAGTATAGCACTCTCGCCAGATTCATACCAACACAATGGAGTCATACACCTCCTTCCACACAAGGCTTCATACAGCGTCATCCCAATACTAGCATGAAAACTGTTGTCGTAAATGACAAATGACTATCGCAGGATCCACCTTGATCCAACACACAAGCTCTTAGCAAATCCTCTAAAGGCTGGATAGTCCTCCATATCTGTCCATCCATCTGCGGATGATAGGCAGAACTTAACCTCAACTTAGTACCCAAAACATCTTACAAACTCTCCCAACCTTGACGTAAACCTCATGTCTCTATCCGACACAATACTCGAAGGTATCCCATGCAACTTCACAATTTCCTCAATATACATCTCAGCTAGCTTCTGCATAGAATGATTAATCTTCATCGGTAAGAAATGAGACGATTTAGTTAATCTATCCACAATCACCTAAATAGAATCATTCCCTTTCTCAGTCTTCGGCAATCCCGACACAAGATCCATGGAAATACTATCACATTTCCATTCTAGAATATTCAACGGCTGCATTATACCTAAAGGCTTCTGATGCTCAATCTTCCACTTCTGGCAAGCTAAACACGCATAAACAAACTCCGCAATATCCTTCTTCATACCTGGCCACCAAAACAACTTTTTCAAATCCTGGTACATCTTCGTAGCACCGGGATGAATACTCAACCTACTTCGGTGTCCTTCTTCTAGAATACTCTTCTTGATTTCTGGAATATTTGGTACACATACCCTATCCCGAAACCTCATCACACCATTCTCATCGATCCGGAATTCTCCTCCATTGTCTTGGTTAATCAAAGTCAATCGGTCCACCAACTTTAAATCAGATTGATGTCCCACTCTGACTTCTTCCAGAATACCACTAGTCAACTTCAACATTCCCAACTTCACACTATCAGAGGTATCTTTACATACCAAACTCAAATCTCGAAACTGTTCGATTAATTCCAGTTCTCTCACTATAAGCATCAACATATGCAATGACTTCCTGCTCATATTCAATTCTTTCTGATCGAACAAGTACTTCAAATTCTTATGATCACTGAACACTTCAAATTTAGAGCCAAAAAGATAAGTCTCCAAATTTCCAACACAACACCACGGCGGCCAACTCTAAGTCATGCGTAGGATAATTCCTTTCATGAACCCTCAATGTCTCAAAGTATAAGCAACAACTTGTCAAATCTGCATCAATACTCCACATAGACCCATCTTCGACGCATCACAATACACCACAAAAGATTCGCTGGGATTAGGCAAAAATCAACATTAGAGCGGCCGTCAACCTCTCTTCAATTCCACAAAACTCTCTTCGCAAGCTAAATCCCACACAAAAGCTTGACCTTTTTGAGTCAACTGAGTCAAAGGTAAAGCCCATTAGAAAAACCCTCGATAAACTTGTGGTAATAACCCGCCAACCCCAGAAAACTTCGTATCTCAGTAGCAGACTTCGGAGTCTCCCACTGCAACACAACATCAAACTTAGAAGGATCAACATCAATTCCACCCCTTTAAATCTCTTGGCCAAGGAAAATCACTTCCCCCAACCAAAACCCACACTTCGACAGTTTCACATACAACTTCTTCTCTTTCAACACTTGCAACACAGTCCTCAAATGCTCAGCATGCTCTCCTTCGAATTTAGAGTACATTAGAATATCGTCAATAAAACCCGCTAAAAACTTATCCAAATACTCATGAAAAATCCGATTCATATACTACATGAACACCACACCTCATCCTGAAAGCTATCTTCGGAATATCAGCAGGCTGAACACGAATCTGATGATAACCAGACCTCAAATCAATCTTGCTAAAACACAAGAGTCCACCAATTGACCCATTAAATCACCAGTCCTCGGAATTGGATACTTATCCTTGATCGTCACTTTATTCAATCGTCTATAATCCACACACAATCTCATAGTACCATCTTTCTTCTCCACTGAGAACATAGGAGCACCCACGGAGAAACACTCAGTCGAACAAACTTCATCCCAAGCAACTCTTCTAATTGCTTCTTCAATTCTCCCAACTCAGATGTAGACATCTGGTAAGGAGCCATTGGCACCAGACTCATACCTGGTATCAAATCTTCCACAACTTCTACCTCACGCTCTGGAGGCCAATCACTTACGTCATCAGGAAACACTTCAGAAATTTCACAAATAAAAGCAAAACACAAGCTTCTCCATCTTCACTAATACTCAAGGTTGCCCTTAACATAACATCTCAACACCATCCTGCATCGACTCATCAAAACCGTCTGTAAGCACTTGGCTTAACTACAAACGATTCACTGCGCACACCACTTAAGCTCGGAGGACACGTCTATCCCATCCAACATGATCACGTCTATTATCAACAAGAGATTAAGGGTGATCAGTTCCTCAATTTGTCAATAACAGCCAACTATCATGAGGCGGTACAAACTATCTTACCAAACTATCGTAGCGTCCAACACCACACTTAGCCATCGCTCCACACTTGAAGCATCTTGGAGAAGCACCATCTTCTCCCCCACTTGTTTCATTCCCAACCTACAAATGTAAAACAAAACAAGCATCGACAGTGTTTTCACACACATGTCGCACACTAGGGACTAGACAACATTAGACAACCTGGCCGAATGGACCGACCTGCTCTGATACCACTAATGTAACACCCTTTTCTACCCCCTTAATTATCTCAGCGGAATAAACATAAAATCATAGTAAAATCAGAATCACCTCAAAGGGTGCACATTTCTCAATAAATTCAAATCAACAAAATTGCTCCGTAAACAACGGGTTTTCCGCAAAATAACTCAAAATGCCTTCAAAGGGCAGCAGAACCACCATAACCACAAAAATCCCACACAAGGGTTTATTAAAATAAACCATAGTCATCAATAAAATAACAGCCAAAATAAAACTCAACATGGTTCGACTCAACAACCCAACCCGATGTTACACTATCAGAGCGAGACCCTCTACATTGACCAAAATGCAATTAACTTCAAAAGTCCTCAAAAGCATCCACGGCTAATCCTGATCACCTGCACGTTACCCATGTGGAGGCAACATTCAAACAGGCAGGGTGAGTAATACAATTCATTATAATCAATATAAAATAAGATATGCATAAAAATGGCGTCATCATAATATACAACATCATCAGAGTCATCACAAGGCAAACATCAAAACACGTCATCATAAATCACAACAAATGCCACAGCAATGCACAACAGGACTCATGCATATGGTACCAATCGTCATAATCGATGGACACTTAGGTCATCACCCTCCAAAGATCCCCGTCAATAGGATCGGTTCCACACAAGAACCGGAGCACGTCATAAACCACTTCACATCCACACAATGGGATGGAAGCCACAAATATACCGAAGTCTAACATCATCATCACTGGATCAAAGTCCTAACATCATCATCAAAATATGCTATGAATGCATGACGCACAACGTCATAATCATCATCATCAATAAAGTCATCACGTGCATCATCATTCATCAAAATCTCATATTCGTCATATCGTCATTTATTCATCAAAACATCATGCATCATCATCTTATCATCATCAACATAGCTCATGCTAATTCACATCAGTATTTAATCATCAAACATCAGGTATAAACAGCTCATAATCATCAATACACTCGTGGTAATTCATATCATCACTTAAATCATCAAACATCATATATAACAGCTCATAATCATCAATATACATCATGGTAATTCATATCATCAATTAATCATCAACATCACGAAATCATCGTCGTATGATAATCAATAACATCAGGGAAATTCATCAGAAAAGTCACAACATCAAAACATCAAAACAGCTCAAGAAACATAAAACAATTCACGAGCAGCAGACGTTCGCTTTGCAAACATGTTCGCTAGGACGTTCGCTTTGCGAACTCCAGCGAACCCCAATATCCCACACAAAAACCAGAGAGTTCCCCCTTTTGCCTCTCCTCGCTACCTCTATTCGCTTGGCGAAGCCCTTCGCTGGGACGTTCACTTCGCGAGCCCCAAAAGTCACCTCCCAGAGTTTATCTCAGTATCATCACATAGTCATCGCGCATTCGCTGCGCTGCTCGCTTTGCGAGTCTGGGTGAGTGTTCGCCTTGGGAAGGAATGGTTCGCTTTGCGAACCCGCGATTTTAGGAAATCGCTGCTACACATCAGTAGCATAACAAACCCAAAACACCTTACGAATTCAACCTCAGTTCACCCAAAATATCCCCAAAACATTTCCAAGACATCATGGCAAATCAAAGGCATAAAACCTACGAAATTTAGGTCGATTAATTCCACTATCCTAACTCAAAATCCCTTTCTCATACAAGATCCCACATATCATCAAAAAGGTTTAGCCTCGAAGGCCTATTTTTACCCGAATCAATTCAACCCTTAACAATCCATCATCGATCCTCATAAATACCTCTAAATCATCAATAACTCATAAACCCTTCAAAAACCCCAAAAACCTAAAAATCCATTTTAAACACATCACTTCCTATATTGAAAACAATGAAAGGCAATACTCCCCATACCTTAGATTGTCGTTCCAGAGTTTTCTCTACTGATTCTTTGGAAGCCTTCACGAATCCTCGCCCTTTTCCTTTTCCTCAGAGCTCTGCACTTTCTCCTTATTTTCACGTTCCAACCAAATGAATCCTATCCTTCCCAATTCCTTTTGTTAAACCCTTGGGCTTCCAAAATGGGCTTTCCCAATAATACCCTCACTAATCCTCCTCAAAAGTCCATCTTACCCTTAATTCCTCTAATATTATTTAAATTAATAATAATACTAATATATTCATATTATATACTACTATTTAATTAAATAACCAAAACTCCGCAAAATTTCACACAATTCCCAAAACACCAAAATTCACCAAAAATCGCGAATATTATATTTAAATAAATTAAATAAATATTCTTACAAATTTGGGGTATTACAGTGATGGTTTGCACAATGATGGGAAATCTTGTCAAAATTTAGGGTATGATAGAAGGCACTATCTCTATGGTTCCAGATTTGAAGTGTATAGTGATCATAAGAGCTTGAGGTATCTGTTTGATCAGAAGGACTTGAATATGAGACAAAAAAGGTGGTTAGAATTCTTAAAGGATAATGATTTCGGCTTGAACTATCATCCCGGTAAAGCTAATGTCGTGGATGATGCTCTGAGTCGGAAGTCTTTGCATATGTCTGCTCTGATGGTTAAAGAGTTTAGTTTGCAAACAGACACCGCATAGTGTAATGTTGGGTATGCTGAAGAACAATAATGAATTTCTTAATAGTATCAGAGAGGGTCAGAAGTTGGATGTGAAACTGATGGATTTGATGATTGGGAATGAACAAACAGAAAGTAACAAATTCAGAGTGGATGAACAAGGTGTGTTGAGGTTCCGTGATAGGATTTGTATTCCTGATGATTCTGAGTTGAAAAGAATGATTATAGAAGAAAGTCACATGAGTAGCTTGAGTATCCATCCAGGAGCTACAAAGATGTATCAAGACTTGAAGAAGATATTTTGGTGGCATGGATTGAAGCGTGATGTGGCTAAGTTTGTATATGATTGTTTGACTTGTCAGAAGACGAAGGTGGAACATCAGAAACCTGCTGGTCTGATGCAACTGTTAGATATTCCAGAGTGGAAGTGGGACAACATTTCTATGGATTTAGTGACTGGGTTTCCTAATACTCCAAGAGGGCATGATGCCATTTGGGCAGTGGTGGATGGACTGTCGAAGTCGGTGCATTTTATTCCGATTAATATTAGTTTTCCTTTGCAGAGGCTGCCAGAGATTTATATTCAGGTGATTGTGAAGTTGCATGGAGTTCCATTGAGTATTGTGTCGGATAGAGATCCAAGGTTTACTTCCAGATTTGGGGAGAGTTTGCAAGAAGCTTTGGGGTCGAAACTGAGATTGGTTTCAGCTTATCACCTGCAGACGGATGAACAGACGGAGAGAACTATACAATCTTTGGAGGATTTATTGAGGGCTTGTGTGCTGGAACAGGGAGGTGCTTGGGATAACCACTTGTCGTTGATTGAGTTCACTTATAATAACAGTTATCATTCCAATATTGGAATGGCGCCTTTTGAAGCTTTGTATGGTCGGAGGTGTCGGACGCCGTTGTGTTGGCATGAATCTGGTGAAAGTGTAGTACTTGGACCTGAGATTGTTCAGCAGACTACTGAAAAAGTGAACTTGATTCAGGAAAAGATGAAAGCTTCGCAGAGTAGGAAGAAAAGCTACCTTGATAAGAGGAGGAAAGATCTTGAGTTTCAAGGAGACCATGTGTTCTTGAGAGTCACTCCGGTGACCGGTGTTGGACGTGCATTGAAGTCGAGGAAGCTTACTCCTCGGTTTATTGGTCCATATCAGATTTCTGCAATAGTTGGACATGTTGCCTACAGAGTGGTGTTGCCACCCAATTTGTCGAACTTGCATGATGTGTTCCATGTGTCACAGCATCGGAAGTATGTTCTGGATCCGTCACACGTGATTCCGATGGATGAAGTGGAGGTAAGGGATAACCTTACGGTTGAGGCTTTACCAATACGGATTGAAGACCGTAAAGTGAAGCAATTGAGAGGTAAAGAGATCACTCTTGCGAAGGTAGTGTAGGGATGCGCTTCCGGTGGAAATATGACTTGGGAGTTGGAGAGCAGGATGCGAGAGTCGTATCCGGAGTTATTCGTATGAGGTAAATTTTTGAGGAGGAAAATATTCTAAGTGGGGGAGAGTTGTAACACCCCGATTTATTTTATTTATTTTTCGTAATTGAAATTATATGATGTTGTGTATATGTGTGTGATTATGTGTGTCTTGGTTGTGTTTGGGTTGCCTTAGTGTGGGGTAGTGACCTTAGAGTTATAGAGAATAAGGTATTGGGGGTGTGTGACCAATTGTGTAGAGATGAGTTGTGTGGTTAGTAAGTAATTATTAATATTAGTTAGTAATTATTTATTGGAATAATATTATATGGGTAATAATAATTAGATAATTATTTTATTTAAATAATTTAGTTGGAATTAGTAGATTTAAATAATTAGTTATGATTATTTTATTAATTTAAAAGTGGATAATATGAATAGAGAAATAGTAAGGGCAAAGTGGTCCATTCACGAGGTTTAGTAAGGGTAAAGAAGAAAGAGCATATTAGGGGTCTAAGGGTCATAGTAGGAAAATGAATAAAATTAGAAGGAGAGAATCATTTGGAGAACGATTGTATTCTGGAGAAAAGAGGAACGGAAGAGGGAAGCAGAGCTAGGGCTTAGAGAACGTTCGAAGAATCATCACTAAGGTAAGGGTGGGGTTCTTTGATCACTTAAGGGATGAATAATATATGTATGAGGGTGGGTAAATCGTTAGGTTCATCTCTATGCATCTCTCAAATTGTTTTGGTTGTTCTTGGTTGCGTGTCAGTGTCCGTAATAACATGTAAATGGTGCAAATTTATTTTGGTTAAATTGTGATTTTATATAATTGATGTGCATTCAATGTGCAATTCATGGACTGTATGCTGTAGAAATTATAGGAATTTTGGGGTTTGGACTGTGCAGAATCGCAACTGTAGGGTTGCTGATTCGCACACTTTCGTCGAGCGAAAGGGGTGTCTCGTCGGGCGAAGCGATCTCGCTTGGAGGTTTGCCGGGAGAAACTGAGAGGCGAGCGAGGGGTGGAAAATAGGAGTTTCTGGAATTTGTATGGGGGAGGAAATTCGCTTCTGCTCTGCCTGGCGAGCATTGGGCGAATGAGGATTTCGCCGGGAGAATAAGGATTTCGCCGGGCGAAGGAGAGTTCGCTGGCGTCTTGCTGGGCAAACATCGGGCGAGCAGAACTGGAACGAACAGAATTTTATAAAACTTTAAAAATTCATATCTTTTGATCCAAAGGTCCGTTCCAGTCGCCGTTCAAATTGTTGGAAAGCTGGTTTTGTGTATTTTCTGTTAAAATTATTTTCAATACCAGAATTCCAACTATTCGACGCGTTAGTTGTGTTCCCGTGTACAGTTGTGAGGTGTTGAACGTTGGAATGTTGAGTTCGGTTGTGCGTATGTGTGTTGTAGCTGTGGATTGCGATTTTTGCATGTTTTGGCAGGTATATGTTGCATGTTGGACAGTTGTGGTGTGATGTATTGGCTGTATGATAGTCATATGCATTAGTCGTCGTTGTATATTGTTGTTGATGCATAGCATGTTTGCATAAGTTGTATGATAAGTCGTGTGCCCATGTGGGGTGTAAGCGCCTTATCCGGATTCCTTGAAATGGAATTGTGTTGTTGTTGTTGAGGTAATCGTGTGCCCATGTGGGGTGTGAGTGATTACGGGTGTTCGTGTGCCCATGTGGGGTGTGAGCAACACATATAGAAATTTCGACGGGAATTATGATCATGAAAAAGGGATCGAATTGGTACCACATACATTGAGTTGAGTTGTGAGTCTCATTGTACTGCATTGTGTTATGTTGTGTTATTGATTATATAATTGTCTGCTTGTGTGGAAATTGTAATCGTGTTGATGATTTGATGATAGGGTGAATTGTATAACGATTATATGCTTTTATATTTATATTATGCATTTCTTTTGTTGATTGAGAATCTCACCCCTTCTGTTTGAATGTTACCTCCACGTGGTTAACGTGTAGATAATCAAGAATAGTGCGGAGTTGCGGTTAGTGAAGACGAAGTCCTTCACTTTATGTTTTGAGTTGGCGCCTGCTCTGATGTGTAACACTGGGGTTATAGAACGCTTGTTGTTATTTATTTCATTGTCGTTATTATTTTTGTTTAATTGATGTTGGTTACGGAGTTTAAATATGTTACATTTTTAGTTGAGTTTCCGCTGCTACATGAGAAAAATATTTAAGTATAATTATGTTGATACCATTAATGATGATTATCATGTTACATGTCGTATGCATGAGCAGATGTATGTTGAAAGTAGCATCATAACTGCCGTATATTTTATTTTACTCTGATATTTTATTATAATTTCACGCGGGGGATTTAGGGTGTTACAATTTCGATCGTCGGATCACTTAAAATATAAGGAGTTCCCAATATCTTTGTGCCCACCCAGCTTTTATTTTCTTGCATTATCCAGATCCACTATTGTGTCTCCTTTTAGAGTTATATCTTCAACGCAGAAGATTTCAAAGGGATTGGGCCAACTAACACCATCTGGCCGAGCTCCACATGCTAGGTGATACTTTACGTCATCATCAATCGACTCTCGACCATAAAACGATGATAAGTCTTGATGAAGTTTCGGGCCTCCTCCCTATTCAAAATAGCGACCTCCATCTCCAGAGTAAGTAAAATGAGAGAAGTCGAAGCTTCTACAACTACAGATAATGCAAGCATGGAGCTAACTGTGAAATCATCACTCGCATCATCATAAAAAAAATAGCGTTGAATGAAGACTCATTAATGGAAGCTTCCCTAACCAGAGAACCACTGGAAATTTTCTTTGGCTCAGAATCATCAAATAAAAGTATAGTGTATATGGTTGATTAATTAGTGACTAAGTGGTAAGAATATGAATTAGAGTATACTTTTTCCCTAACTAAATGAGAGGAATCATGACTCTCATAATCACTAGACAAACTTATATGATAATCCTTATATTGACCATGGTAAAATAAATACTTCATATATGAAACAAGTTTAGGGAAAATAGGAGGTACCTGGTAGAAGTAGAGTCTGACGAATAAGGTGAAGGCCAAGGGCGCAATGGAATACTTTGTTCAAGAAATTACAAACGTTCTAAGAAAAATCCTGAAAAAGGGGAAGGAAAGTTCACTCGAAAATATAAATTGATTCTTAAGGATTGTGAAAGTTCTCCCAGAAATCCATAATCATATATATAAAGAGGAATGTGAGCAGTTGACTAGATCAATGTGAAATGGGAAGTTACTCATCAAAGGCCAGATTTCACCTGGGAAATGCAAACGAACTCAAGTTCACTCGAATGCCCTCGGGGGAAGCGACATACCCTAACCTACCAACCTAAAGCCACACATATGAAAAAACCAACAAGGAGTTTCAATGACGGGATAACATTTAATGTGCTTTGTCCCCATTAATTTTGCAGTTGTTTTATGACATTCATTATTCTCACTATGATCGGACATAATCTCCGGAGACTGACCACAACTTTAAAATACTTCCTGACCAATAAATGCCCGACAAGCCTCGGGGGCAATTGTTTTTAACCAACAAAAGGCCCAACATGAAGGACCAATAATGCATAAGCCCAATAGAGATTATCAAAGGTATATAATTAACACATGTAAGATCCAAAGTACACTTTTTTGATCTTCACTTTTCACTATACTCATATGGGACTCTATAATTGACTTGGGCGTTGTAGTGCTAACCTAGCATGTTCACCCTGCACAACCGTATTAGAGATCAACATCACCGATTACAGAGTCTTACGTCATCAATCAACACCAATTATGGTTCTAGTACAAAAAAAAAATCCTTTTTGACATAATTGAAGAATGATAAGAAATGATTAATAAAGAAATGACATCATAACTAATACATAAAGAAAAATAAGAATAACATGTGAGAGATAAACACTTGAATATTTTTGAAGAGAGAGAGAGAGAGAGAGAGAGAGAGAGAGAGAGAGTATGGTTTAAGTTTATTTTGTGGATTTTGCACTATATATGAGAGAGTACAAAATTTCTTAACGAAAGAAGAGAAAGGTCATACACATGTTTTGCTGCCTTATAATGAATGTTTATAGCGCTTTTTTTTAAACTGTTATAAACTGCGATCATGTATTCTATTTTTGTTGTTCACGTGTAACGTTTATACCGTTTTCTTTATTAAGAAATGTTATAAACCCTTCCTCCCTTTTAAAATTTATTTAATTTTATAGTGTTTTCAAATCCTTATAAAAGGGAGAATTTTGTTAGGAGTCTTATAACACTTTCTTAGAAAAGTCGCTATAAAGACCCCCACTTCTTTCAGTTTATAGTAGTGTTTTAAAATCCAGACTGGTCATCGATTAGGTCAAGCTGTTGGGTCACTAGGTTACTGGTTAGACGAATGGGTCACTAGGTTACTGGTTAGACTAACATGACTTTTAATAATGTGAAAATATAATTTTATTTTTAATGGTAACATAATTTTTTTTCAAAACATTTGTAAATTTATAGTATTATTATAGCGTATAATTAATTTTCTAACATTTAAGATTTATTATATTATTATATTGTATAGTTAATAACAAATAAGCTTAATGAGAATTGTATTAGAGAAATATTGTAATCATAGAATATATAATTCTCTTTTCTTGATCAAATTAAGCATATGAGATTCATGGAGCAGTTGGTAAAACTACAATCTTAATAGTTTTGAAATATTATAAGTCTGATTCTTAAAATTTGACAATTTTTTATTTTATAATTTTAATATTATTTAATTATTATAAATAATTAACATAATTATAAATATTAATAAAATCTGGCAGTTTTATTATGAACTCTTTAGAAACCTTTGTTTTAATTATTTTTCAACTATCCGAGAATTCTAGTATGTAGCCTCTAAAATGATACTACTTAAGAAACTTTGTACCTTTTTAATATGTATGGTTGATGGTGTGTATTATTCATGGTTAATTTTTTATTGTTGTAAAATATGTAAAAACATATTTAAATAGGTAAAATAGGTATATATATATATATATCGAATGGATCGAGACTAGAATCGTGAATGATGTCACTTTCCTTAAAAGTATTTCAAGCACTCTCTTATATGTCTTAGAATCGAAACGCATGAATACCTAGGATAATACAGTTTTATATCGAATTTGCGCAAGATCGACGAAAGCTCGATTATGTAGTGAAGAGTGTCTGAAATTTTGTACAATAGGATATTTGGTTTGTGATGTGTTTTCTGAATTCCAGAATGATGTATTTATAGGCCATATATGTATTCAAAAGGTTGCGACCTTTGATTAAACAACACATTTTAACCAAAAGTTACATTGTTTTCAAGCATTACCTATTTTAATTTCGCAGCAACACTTCACGAAATGTTGATTCTCTTCGAATTCAAAAATTAATATTCACTTGAATATTTTCTGATCATTCTAAAACACATTCAATTTTATTAATTGTTAATAATATATTATCTCACCATTTCATTTGGTAGGACCATACTAGAGAGGACTTTAAAAGTAGAGTAGTGAGACCTTTTTCTTTCAATGTAGGATATTATAGTTTTTTTTTTTTCTTTTTAAAATAGATTTTTTTTTTTAAAGTCTCATGAATAATTGTTTTTAAAGAATTGATAAATATACTAATTCCTTTCTAAAGTTTAAGCATTACATGCTAGTGGTTTGGCCAATTTGATGACAAGGAAAGGGATAGTGATGTTTGTCTTGTTACCATATTGATATTACATGCGAGTAAAGTGTATATTGTTTGTTAGTATCCTCAACATGCATTTGTATCAACTATCAAATGAGAATGAGGTAGTTGTCCTATTATAAACATCACTGTATTTTTTGGTTAGCATATCTTTTTCAACCGAAAAAGATTTTTATTCCTTCTGTTTTGGTTGGATCTTAGGCATGCTACAAGTCCTCAACTGGTATATGATATTTAAAATATAATTATTAATTGTAACTAGATTTAGGTCCGTGCGGTTGTAAATTAATTATATTTATTTTGTATTAAATTTTAATTATATTTAAATTTTTGGCTAAAATACAGTTTTGGTCTCCCTGTTTGTCAAAATTCATGGTTTTGGTTCCCCCATTTTGTTTTTTAACAGTTTTGGTCCTCCACTCCAATTTTGGCCCAAAAAAGTGATGAACAGTATCTGGTCCGTACATGAACAGTACATGTCCGTACATGAACAGTTCATGTCCGTACATGAACAATACATAAATAGTGAGGGGTGGGGGACCAAAACTGTTAAAAAACAAAATCGGGGGATCAAAACCGTGAATTTTAATAAACAGGGGGACCAAAACTGTATTTTAGCCTAAATTTTTAAAAAAAATTATGGTCAACAATTAATATTATAATATTTTATTGTGAATTATAATTGAAAAAATAATTAGAATTAGTCATAGATAAAAAAATGTATAGTTTACTTGCAAAGAAAAATAATTAGAAAGAAATAGCCAGAATTTAATTTTGCATATTTATATAATTAAAAATTATCATTTGTGGTTAATTTTTTAAAATCGATCCTCATTTATTTTTGAACTTATCATTAAATTTTAGATAATTATTATCAAATAAATATTTTAATAGTTTAACAGATTAATGTTTATACCGTCAAACTTTAGTTGTATGAGAAGAGATTCACATACTCTATCATATATAATTTAAAATTATTATTAGTGGTTGATTTTTTAAATTTGATTCTCGTGTCTTTTTGATACATATCTTAATTTTGTGTTAAATTAAAAAATTTAAAGGTTTTAGATAATTATTATCAAATAAAAAATAATTTTACAAACTTATGTTTATATCATCAAACTTTAGTTATGTGATGAATAAAAGGTTGTGAATTAATTAAAACCTTCTTGTTGTTATTAGTTGAAGTATATGAGTTTTTATTTTAGTCATTATTTCCTCTATTTTTTATTATATTTATATGGTCATTATTATAAAAATAAGTATTGGATAAATTATAAGTCACTTTAAAAAAACTATATTCTCATATTTGAGAAATTAGGAGTATTTTTGTTTGTCTTTAATTTATCTGTTTGACATAATATTAAGAAATAATATAAAGAATGTAGTAATGAAATATATCAATATATAAAAGAGTGTTGCATACTCTATCATGTATAATTAAAAATTATTATTAGTCGTTTATTTTTTAAATTGGATTCTCATATTTGTTTGATACTTTTCCTTATTTTTTCTTTAAAAAATAAAAAATTAAAATTTCCATGTAATTATTATCAAATAAAAAATATTTTAATAAATTTATGTTTATCTCATCAAATTTTAGTTATATGATGAATAAAAGGTTGCAAATTTAAAGTTTTTTTTGTTGATATTATTTTAAATAGGCTAATACCCTTTTTGGTCCTCTAGCTATAGGGGTAGGTCCAAATAAGTCCTCTAGCTTTTAAAAGTTCCAAATTAGTCCCATACGATTTTAAATAGGTTCGTATTGATCCTTTCCGTTAAATACATGCTAACGGTGTTAAAAAAACTGACGTGTATGCTGAATTGGCTGGGGAGTGAAGCACAGTCAGCATCTTCTTCTCTAGGTTCACAATGTTATCTGAATCCTTATAAATTGAATCCCAATCTCAAACCCTAGGTTCACAATTCATCCAAAATTCACCAATTTGAAAGGGAAATCAAGTATCTTCAAGAACCGTTTGAAGTTCTGGGCAGCGTTTCTTCTTCATCTTCTTCCCAATAATGAGTTCTGGGCACGTTTCTTCTGCATCATGTGTTTGTGGACCTGAAATTGTTCACCTGTTTTAATGTGGTGGGTCTTTGTGAAAGTTGTGCTGGTCTCTTAAAAGGCAATCGGGGGAAGCAAAGGAAGAAAAATAAAGTCGAGAAAATTGTAAAGATATTCATCCCCAGATCTGAATAATGCAACTAATTTAATGAATAAACATTGTAGAATACAACCTACCTCGACTGATTTTTCCACCAGTGACTCCACCACTGCTTTGACGACTAAAGGTTCTAAAGATTTCAAGGATTGACCACTCTGTAAAATGCTCTGCTTTAGTGATTCAAGAACATCAGAGGAGCATGAAGATAAAACTTGAACCACATGTTGTAAGTAATCACCACGAACATGCTCCTCCAAACACCTGATATCATGAATAACCTACAAATGATTTTGCATCTCGGTGTAAATACACTCCAAGATTCCATTGCTTCATGAACTCGGTATAAATTGCTTCATATCGAAATTTAGCAACAGCAGATCTGGACGGTATCAATGGAGCCACAACAGTAACTCGGAAAGTTTCTTCTACATTCTTGGTGTTATCAATTGCAGCATATGCACGTATTCTCAATAAAAGGCAGGTTCTGTACTGGCAGAATAGAGAAAAAGAGATGAGCACATAATGTACTAGATTTAAACAAAAAAGATCAATTTTACAGTGAACCACAACCCTCTAAAAAATTAGAAGTTAAATTATTAGTTTCTTTTATTAGTTTCTGAACTATGAATGAATGAATATGTTTCTCAACCTGCAATATGTTTCTAAAAAATTAGAAGTTAAATTATTAGTTTCTTTTATTAGCACAGAATGTATTAGATTTAAACAAAAAAGATCAATTATGAATGAATATGTTTCTCAACCTGCAATTATTAGTTTCTTTTATTAGTTTCAGAAACGTACACCTCAGCACAACCCATGCCATGTCATCAATATTTTAATTGAAATTTTAACTTTTCTAACGGCGAGGACAAACGTGAACCTATTTAAAATCGTATGGGACCAATTTAGAACTTTTAAAAGCTAGAGGACTTATTTGGACCTACCCCTATAGCTAGAGGACCAAAAAGGGTATTAAGCCTTTTAAATATGAGAGTTTTTATTTCAGTCATTATTTCTTTAATTTTTAAAATAGAGTAATGAAATATACCAATACAATAAAAGAGTGTTGTATACTCGACGATATTTTGTTATGAATTAAGATTGACTTATATTTAAAAATTGTTTAATCGATATTTCTTTTCTCTCATTTATATTTTTGAAAAAATCTTGCAACAAAATATAAATAGTATTTATAAAGTTTATAAAATTATATATATATATATATATATATATATATATATATATATATATATATATATATATATATATATATATGATCGTGAAGGCTGGATCAGATCCTGTAGAATCAGGCCGCCAAGTGCGTCAGGGATGCTGGTCGTGTGGAGAGGATGGGGGTGTACCTGCAAGGCACTCTGACGCTCAAGTAAGAAAGGGTCAGAGAAAAAGGGGCAAGTACAAAGTATGAGTTCGTAGGGTGAATATTAGATACCTGACCCTCTCAAGCGAGAGGGTTTATATAGAGCCCCCAGCGCGTGGCCAACGGTCCTATTTTCGGGGCGAAATAACCGTTTTCCACAAAGAATAGGTAACTGCCCAAACTAGCCGTTATGTTGGGCAGGGTGCCCAAAACTAGCCGTTATGTCGGGCCTAACCGCAGTTTCGGGCACCTGTCCTTTGCTGTTCGGGCAGCGAGAAAGCCGTGCGTAACGGGCATAAACGCCGGGGAGGAACGTTGCATTCCTTACCCGGTTGGAGGGGCAGAAAGGTCACTTTTGCCCCTCTGTGGATTGGACTTAGGCAATATGGGCCGCTCTGGAGCAGAGGCGGATTGGGCCAATTCTAGCCATTGGTCCAGTCCAGAACAGGAGCCCCCCAAGTCGTTGCTACGGAGTCGTCATTTGTAGGGGAGGAAGATTGTCTCAAAGTGCTCGTGGCCCCAAGTGTTCGTGATATTCGTGGTCGTGACCTTGTTGCCCGGTGTACGGGGAGACTAATGGTCAGACAGAATTTGAAACGTTGGGGCGCCACGTTGTAATACCTCAAAATTTGCCCTCATGTTTTCTCAATAAATTGGTCTATGCTTTACTCATTTGCATTCCATAGTAGGTCATAAATTGCATATCACATAGCATACATATGGCATAAGGGCATGTGATCAGTGGTTTTAAAAGGTGTTAATCATCCAAAGCAAGAGAATAAGAGCCAAGGGTCTTCAAACAAGCCTCAAGGATTTCTTATATCATATATCCTCTCACTTTGATCCCACAATGCATTGGAAGTTGGGAATTCATTAAGAAGATTGGGTAGTGCATCATCTTCTACACAAAACAGTCTAAAATTGGGATAGGACCCTCAAATGGGCAAGCTCCTTGAGTTTTTATCACCTCCAAGTGTCATATCTCATCTTTGTTAGATAGGATATACATCATATGCAGAGGAATTTGGATTTGGAGGATGTGTTATTTCCTCCTAACCAGAGGGTGCCAAAATTAGGGTTTGACATAAAATCAGTTTATTTCTGTTTTTTGGACAAAATTTGATCTCATGGTATTCCTCATGTTCCTAAGTGTGTATGGATGGAAAATTGCTCATCAATTGGTTTCATAAGGGTTTAATTGGTCAGAAGATTCAAAATCAGGAGAATTGGGAAAAAGTCAAATGAACAGTGAAAAAAGTCAACTCCTGACTTTTTAAGATCAAATTTATGAAATTCAAGTTAAATATGTTCATTGGACAAGATTTGATCAAGAAATGATGGAGGAATCATGAAAAATCAAGAAAGGTACAAAGTTTCCATATTTGGAAATTTAGGGTTTCCAAAAATGGCAAGTTTGGACCATTTTGCACCACACTTTGAGGCTCTCTTTCTCCATGATAAAAGCTTCAAACCTCAAGCCCAAGTCGAGCCAATTAAAGATGACATTCCAAGCTTCAAATCCATATAAAGAACTCTTCCATTGGATCAAAATTGAGGGAGTTATGATCAAGCAAAGTTTGACAAAACTAGGTCACAAACCAAGTCATGACCAAGCAAAACCAGGCCCATGCGCCATAATTTTGTCAAACACTTGGTGTGCCAAATGTCCACCCATTTTTCTCATTGAAGGAAGCTTCAAATGAAAAAATTTTGAACATCAAAGTTGTTCATCTCAATGTCCTCTTCGACTTTGATGTTGGACATTTTTCCATTTGATCAAGTTATGATGGAGATATGATGGTCTCAAGTTGGTATGTTCATGCTGAATATTACAAGTCATGTTGCCTTGCCAACCTGCCACGCCCATGAAGTCAGTTGTGAACCTTGGTGTTTTGGACCATTTTTCACCATCCTACACTACTCTATTCAATCCAAAATTCATACCAAACTTATTCTATGATGAACCCTCTTTCATTTGTCATCAACATTTCATTATTTCATCCATCCTACATGGAGAAATTCATCACCAAACCTCCATGCCACTATTGATATCATGCTGCTACGAAATTAGAAAAAATAACATTTGTTGTTGTTAATTCATACCAGCCACACACATGTTTCAACATCATTCTCCATATTACTTCATTTGGCTAAACATTCTTCTTACACACTATGCTATACCATTCATCATGCATCAAATGGGAAAGAACAAACTTGTCTTGCAAGCTTCCTTGCTGCAAAATCAGAAGCATCACCACCCTTCCTTCTAATCCTCACCATTGACCATGAACATCAACCACACTACATCACTCCACTCTCCAACTCGCCCTAACTAACTTGACTAAGTTAGTTAGAGGGAACTCATTTAACCTCACCTAATCAACTCACTTGACCACGTGTTAACACATTTAACTCAACATATATATTTGAATTTCACTCACAATTTCATTTTCAACTTCATTTTGCTCACACATTTCACAAACACTCTCAAATTCTCTCTATTCTCTCTCTAAGCTCATACGACTTCATCATTTCCATCACTCATCTTCATCAATCATCATCATTGTTTGGTATTCTTGGATCAATAGAACACTGAATCAACAACAATCTTCAAGTACAGTCATCATTTCTCTTCATTCTCCAAATCAAGTAGCATTTATTTTGCTCAAGATGAAGCTTTGAAAGTTCAGGATCAAGTGCTATCTCTAGTTTGCTCAACTATTTCAAGATCTCCACATTTCAGGTTCAAATTTCTTCATCTTATTCTGCTCGTTTCTTTTGTTTTTAAGCTTGTTGATGATGTGATTTTAGCTCATTAGGAGCTCTGATAATTCTGGCTAGTTGATAGGCCTCTTAGAGGCATAGATTCTAAACCTAGGGCAATTTTAATCTCTTCGATTCTCTTCATACGTGATTGCTATGTGAAAAGTATTTGTGGATTCATGATGTACACAACTTCCTCTTCATTTTGATATAAGGTTTGCATATTTCTGGAGATTTTGAGGTTGTAGGTGGCCGGAGAGTGGTCGGAGAAGATGACCGGAGGTCCTTCTCCAGCCGGTGAGGTTTAATGCTAGGGCTTTTCTATTTTATATCCTGTCCGTTAGATCATCATCATCCAACGCTCATAAATGTGCCAACGCATTAATGAATTTGCTGCATGTGTGTGAGTGTATGGTAGTTGGCATGTGCTTGCATTCGTGTCCATATGATTGCCTTGGCTTTTTTGATGATTGACTGAATAATTGATCCAAGGGTTCACATCTTGCCAGCACATTAATGAATGTGTTGCTTATCACGTGCCTCCATTTTGGTCTGAATTAATTGCGTGTGCGTGCGTGTAAGAGAATTATCATGTACTTGCTTTATGGACTGTTGGATTAGCATGCTTTAATGATTGATATGGATTGACCTGATTGTGTGGCTCAGATTACCTCCACGTGTTTGACTTACATGCGCACTATCACACACAATCACACGTTAGTGGATTGGGTTTCCAATTTCTATTTGCACACCCCTTTTTGGACCCAAATTATTTTCAACGTGGAAATTACTTGCGCTGCACCCCCTCCCCATTTCTTTTATTATTTTTAATTTCTTTTCTATATTGTTTTGATTTTCTTTTATTAAAAATAGTAAAACATTTCTAAAAATCCCAAATAAAATCATGTGTGTTCTTTATACATTTAAATAATTTTCTCTATTTTTTTTATTCTGACTTTGTGAATTTTTGCACATTATTCCATGATTTTCTTTTATTTTCTTTTTGAATGATGTTCTTTATTGACACTTGAACTTGTATGATTTCTTTCTCTCATTTCACACATCATATTTACCTCATTCTTTTTGCATTGGTTAGATAATATCTTAAAGTGTCCAAAAATATTTTTTCTTGATTTTTTAAAGTCATCTTATATGATGTTTGTATGATCATCTTTACACTTCTTTTTGTGGTATTTCAATATGACTTTGTGCATTTCTTTGTGACACTTTTATCTTGAATTTTGGTATGAGTTTTTAATATGTGTTTAGTCTCTGACTTAGGTTGATTAAAATCATATTTGTATAATTTTCATATGTGCTTTGATGTTGTTTTGATGCCTTGTAATTGAGGATACTTTTGGACACTTTCTTCCACTTCATTCTAGCATGTTTTGGTGAAGCATTTGTGCATTGTTTTTGTGATTGATTGTACATACTTTATAGGTCACTTTCATGATATTATATGCCATTTTTCATGATATTATAAGTCATCTTAACATGTGCTTACATTTGACATAAGTTTGTGCATATTAACTTGAAGTTTTAGCATGTTTCTTTTCTATGCTTCTTCTCCTTCTCATCTCTTCTTCTTACATCATTTCATTTATGATTGGTATGATGATTCATATGCATGTTGAGACATTGATAAGTGACATTAGGTTCTGACCTTGATTGAGTTTCATCTCTTAGGAGCTTTATTCATTGGTTCTTGATGTGTTTGATCATTACTTGTTATCCTTTCTTCATTTCACTACTTGTAAATAGCTTTGAACTAACTTTCTTTTCATGTAGGTACAAATGGTAAGTAAGTGTGTGGATATGCTTCCACATACACTTCTTTCTTTCATCCTCTCTTATTTTTTTTTAATAATTCAACTTGTGATCATGATAAGCATTTATATGTTTTACTTGAATAATTTCTTCTTCATCCCTCTTTAAGATCAACTTAACTTCCATCTTGGAAGTAAGTTGTTTCTTTTGCTCTTCTTCTCCTTTGTTTTAGGATTAGGGTTCTTAAACCACATTAACCATAGGAACATCCATGTATGCTAACATTAGGGTGAGTCTTAGTCCCCTTTAGTTTTCACCTTTTGCTCCCATTTGAGTCTCTTCTTCTCATCTCAAAATAAAAGTAAAAAAAAAAACACTTAATAAAGGCATAACAAATATTGTATTTGAGCCTTTCAAGTGAGAATAAGATAGTGTGGGATCTTCTCTCACTTTCTTAGAATGTTTAGCGTACGTCCCGTCTTGGGTCGATATGCAAGGCATTCGATCCTACATGAAGGACTTAAATACAATATATGTTACAAAACACCAAATAATCAAGATACTTCTTTCTAAAAGATAAAAAACAAACAAACAAATTCTTTTATCATCTCATTCACTCCTTCCTTAAGGATGCGTCATTTCCGTTCTACCGCAAACAGGTAACGCCTAAGTCTCCATACAGCGAGCTGCAACACCTAACTGCTAGGACGCGAACGTTGACGTATTCCACTAAAAACACAAACAACTTTCCCTTAGCTGAGGGGAACTACGTCGCTCTGATTCTCATGCTCCCGATGAGATACGTAGGCAGTGAGGTAGGGCCCATTCGAGCACTTCTTTTATTTTCCCTACATTTGTTTCTCTTTCTCTCTCCTTTCCTTTTCCAGTTCTCCAGCTAGCAGTTCCTTTTCCAGTGTCCTTTCCTTACACTCTTTGATCGAGACAGCAAGCGTGGATCCCATCGGGTACGATGGATGTGTGGGGGTGCTAATACCTTCCCTTCGCGTAACCGACTCCCGAACCCAGTTCTCTTGGTCCCAAGACCATGCTCTATCCTTCCTCTCAGGTTTACGCAGTGTTTCCTTTCCCTCTCTTGGGATAAATACACATTGCTGGCGACTCTGTTTCGGTGCCACTTTCGTGTTTGTACTTGGATGAAAATCCCGGGAGCGACACACGTGTACCTAGAGCTCTGTGTAGCAGTTAATAGGCAATGATGGCTAGCGGGTAGTCATAATGGCCTACGGGCGCGTGGTTGCACGTGCCCCCTTGTATAAAAAGGGGGGAAACCATTTCATTTGAAACTTTTCCTTTCTGATTTCTCTCCGTCTCTTTCCATTCTTGCCCGTCACCGTCTTCAGGCTTTCCGACCACCGTCGCCAGCTTCGAGCAGCTTCCACCTTCTTCCAAAATCAAGTAAGTTTTCTGATCTGTAACTTGTTTTACTCCTTTTTGTTGTTAGTGGTAGATTGTATGTGGTTAGGGTTAGCTTTAGATGACAAAATAGGTGGATTTCTGGCGAGTGTTGGTGGTAGACGGTGGTTCTGCCATTTTGCTGCCTCCAGCACTTCGCCGGAGTAGATAGTGTGTTCAGCGAGTAGGATGGTCCATGGCGTGGTTGCGGTAGTTGTGCATGCGTGACCACCGTGTCTGTTCATCTTCTGATAGAGCGATGAATTTTCCGGTAGAATGTTTCCAGATTCCGGTGAAGCTTTGCAGTTTCCGGTGGAGCTTCAAACGAAATCTGGGCATGATTACGGGGAAGCTCCTCGGAGGACGATGATATGTTTCGAGCATCTTCTCGCGGGGAGGTTTTAGTTTTTCTTTCGATGTTAGGGCTTAGGCCGGGGACGTTGTCCTCAGCCCTTTGCGCGCCCTTTCACTTGACTTAGCAGTGGAAGGGTGGATTTGATTTGCTGTCGAATTCACTGCCTTCTCTGCTTTTCAGGTGATCGTAATGGCGACGGGGCCAGATAGAGAGGTTATCCTAGACACGCCCGAGGAGGAAACCGACTCTGAGGAAAATAGTAGCTCGACGGCTTCGAGCTCGGCGACCTCAAGTTCCTCCAGCAATGTCGGGGAGGAAGAAGAGATGGATGCTATAGAGGAGGAGGTCGAAGGGTTCTCCGCGGAGGAGTGGGAGGTGGCCGAACCTTCCGAGCATATTTCTACGTTCGCAAAGTCTTTGGCGGACGTTTTTACGGAGGTAGGACCAGAAGGGGAGTGGAAGGTGCACTTCCCTACTTTGAACGAGCGGGTCTACACGGATTTCGGGGACCGCTTTACAATGTACAAGTATGCCTTCAAAGAGCTAGGACTGAGGCTGCCTTTCACTGATTTCCAGCGGTCGGTGTTCGAGCATCTGAAGCTGGCCCCTTCTCAACTTCACCCTAATTCGCTGGCCTTCATCCGGGCTTTTGAATTGGTGTGCGAGCATCTCTCTCTGGGGACTACTCTCCCTCTGTTCTTTGCTATTTTCCATCTTCAAAGGCAGCTGATGGGGAAGAAGTACGGATGGGTTTCTTTGAAGAAGCCCAGCAAGCTATTTAAGCCGTTCTCGGAGTCAATCCGGACTTTCAAGGAGCGGTACTTCGTCGTTGAACCCGTGTCTGAGGTGGCCCAGGACAGCACATACGTCTGGGAAATCGAGGTTAACGAGGATGGAAATGAGCTGCTTAACAAGGAGGGGAAATATATTGGGCAGAGGCTCTACAGGTTCCCCATCCGCTTGGCACCCGACCATTTCTCCAAGAAGCCCAACGATTATGTCTTTCAGCCGAGCGATCTGCGCGGGTAGGACGCCGTGGCGTACGAGAAGCTGGTGAATTGGGTCAACTCCTTCAGTCTTGCAAGCTGCTGGACAGCAAGGGCAGCCCTATCTTCGAGGATGATGGGAGCCAGAGAGTTGAGCGTAGATTCGTCAATGTTAAGGCACTGCTGGAGTGCAAGACTCCCGCGGACGCTGAGAAGCTGCTCGGTAGTCTTAGTTATTTAGATTTTGTTTGTGTTATCTCTTTTCCTCGAAGCTAACGTGCTCGTTTTTTCTTTATTTGTGCAGGTGAGATGCCTCAGGCTCGCGATCACGTGGTGAGGAATGTTATGGCGAGGAATAAAGCTGAAGCGGCTCCTCCTAAATCTCGGTCTGCTGGTGCCCGTGCTCCACCTCTTGTTCAAACTATCGCGGGGGCCTCTTCTTCTCCCTCTCCTGCTCCACGGGGATCTCCTCTGCCCTTGACTGGGCGGTTGAAGCGGCTAAGGACATCATACGCTGTGGACCTTACCCGCGTGCTGGAGAAAGGGAAGTTTGAGCTCCCTCCGTGTATCCTTGATAGGAGGTTCTTTGAAGGTAACTCTTTGGTCGTCCCCCGGGAGGAATCCCTTTGCTTGGAAGGTATGGATCGCCCGAGCAAGAGGGAGCTGGTGGCCCAAGATGCTTCTGCCCTGGTCAGGATGCTGGAGATGGCTGCTGTCTATGCAGAAGGGGACTCTGCACTTGAGTCCGAACTTAAATCTGCCCGGGCTTCTGAGGTAGCCCTCAAGGAGGAAGTTAAGAGTGCCCGAGAGGCTCGGAGGAAGGCCGAAGAGGAGACGGCTAGGCTGAAGGAGGATGTCTCCAAGCTGGCGGCGGAGAAAAACGTTGTCGAGGAGCTAAACAAAGAATTGATGGCGGCCAGCGCCCCGGGTGCCATCGAGCCGGATGATGTAAAAGAGTTGAAGACTAGGTCTGAGCTGGTTGCCCGCATTCTGCTGGCCGAAGATGACGGCATCGCCGTGGCAGAGGACTCTTTTCAAAGCGCCGTGGCTCAATTGTGGGTGGTGAACCCTGGGCTTGAGATCTCTGCTGAGGGTACTCACTATCTTGCGCGTGTTGAGGATGATCGCATTGTCTTGCCCGAAGGTCTCCTCGTTGTTACCCCCGAGGATCTGCCCGCAGAGGAGCAGGGACCCGAGCCAGAGTCAACCGAGCACGCTGATGAATGAGGAATTTGTTTATTTTTTTGATGATGTTGTAATGAGTCCGGCCTGCGTGCCGTTGTAATTTATTTTTGGGGGGCATGACCCCCGTTTTATGTAACAACGTACAATTGTGGTCTTTGCGGCCACTTGTTAAATTATCACATATTTAGTTCTGTTGTTTGCATGACTTTACTTGCTTTTATTTTTGATAAGTGTTGTATGCGTGCTGTGAATGTATGTCCGCCCGTAATAGGGGGTACTTGACTTGTGTGACTATTTATGGGGGGTTGCTCGTAATAGATGTGTTCGGCAGTGTGGGGAACTGGTCGAACTGCCGGGGAATATCCTGGCGGGGAGCGGAGCTCAGGTCGCGTTTAAGGCCTGAGTTCGCGGCATGAACGTCCCATCGTGAGCTGGGGTTCTGCCAATCGTGGTACTTTGACGACGACAATTCTCGATCGAGGACCGCTGTCGAGCAATTACCCGGCTCGTTACTGAGCGGGGCTATGCTTTAATCATATGCGACGCTTGTACCTAGACGTGCATAGTGGTCGGTGGCTGACATTCGTCGTCGCGACGAGTCGGACCAAGGATTTAGCTATAGTATTGTTTTAGCTTTTCAGCGTTCCATGGTCGAGCGAGTTCTTCCCCAGTGGGATGTTCTAGGTAGTAGGCCCCATTTTCCATTTTTTCCCGGACGCGATAGGGTCCCTCCCAATTGGCTGCTAGTTTGCCTTCGCGAGAGTCTTTGTGGTTTCTTTTTA
The DNA here is from genome assembly GCA_022829125.1 of Lathyrus tuberosus. Taxonomy (NCBI): domain Eukaryota; kingdom Viridiplantae; phylum Streptophyta; class Magnoliopsida; order Fabales; family Fabaceae; genus Lathyrus; species Lathyrus tuberosus. The sequence goes on from JALAZF010000153.1 coordinate 3,512,919, forward strand.
GGACAAGGCTTCCCACGTCGAACTCTCGTCTTATCACTTTGGCATTGTGCCGGATGGTGATCTTTTGTTCCAGTGAGGCCTCGCGGAGATCTGTCCCGGTTCTGATTTCCTCGACGAGGTCGAGCTCTTCCCTTAAAGATTCGTCGTTCATCTCCTCGTCTAGGGGAGACTCTGTCCGACTAGAGGGCACGTGAACTTCGACGGGAATGACAGCCTCGGTTCCGTATGCTAAACGGAAAGGTGTTTACCCGGTCGTTGAATGGGGAGTTATACGGTATGCCCAGAGCACGCTGTGTAGCTCCTCGACCCATGCCTTCTTTGTTTCGTCCAGCCTTCGCTTGAGGCCTCGAAGGATGACTCGGTTAGCTGCCTCAGCTTTCCCGTTTGTTTGAGGGTGTTCGACGGATGCGAAGTGTTGCTTCGTGCCCAGTTGGGCGACAAAATCCTGAAGCTTCCTGTCCGTGAACTGCGTCCCGTTGTCCGTTACTATCGCTTGGGGGATACCGAAGCGCGCAAGGATGTTTCGTTTGTAGAAACGCAGGATGTTGAGGGCAGTTATTTTGGCTAGAGCTTCTGTTTCTATCCATTTTGTGAAATAATCTACGTCCACTATGAGGTACTTGTTCTGACTTGATCCTACCACGAAGGGTCCTAGGATGTCTAGGCCCCACCAGGCGAATGGCCACGGGGAGGACATAGCCTTGAGCTCGTTGGGTGGAGCTAGGTGCATGTCCCCGTGACGTTGGCATTTATCGCACTTCTTCATGTGCTCTTTTGCGTCGTTTTGCATAGTTGGCCAGTAGTATCCTGCTCGGAGGGCCTTTCGAGCAAGGGACCTTCCGCCGAGATGTTGGGCGTTGATTCCTTCGTGGATTTCGCGCAGGATGTGCGCAACCATTTCTTCCTCGACGCATTCGAGCAGCGGAATGGAGAATCCCCGTCTGTATAGTTTATCTTCGACCAAGACATAAGAGCAGGCTCTTCGCCTGACTATGCTGGCCTCCTTTGGGTCGGACGGGAGTTCTTCCTTGGCGAGGTAGTTGTAGACTGGGGTCATCCAATAGTTGTTGTCGCCGATCACCTGCACGTCGAGTGTCGGGGAGGCCTTCTCGATTCTGGGTCGAGGAAGTACTTACTGTATGACAAATTTGTTGCCGCCTTTCTTCTTTGTGCTGGCCAGTTTAGACAGCACGTCTGCTCGTACGTTATGTTCGCGGGGAACGTGTTTCATTTCTACTATTGTGAACTTTGTCATTTCCTTCTTTACCAGGGCCAAGTATTCGGTCAGGTTGACGTTTTTGGCTTGGTATTCACCTCGGACCTGGAGGGCCACGAGTTGTGAATCCGTGCAAATGACGACTTCTTCCGCTCCCAGGTCCTCGGCAAGGCGTAGCCCAGCGAGGAAGGCTTCGTATTCAGCCTGGTTATTGGAGGTTGGGAAAGACAGTGTGAGTGATACCTCGACGATAGTCCCTTCTTCGCTTTCCAGTATGATGCCTGCGCCGCTTCCCGCCGATCTCGAAGCACCGTCGACGAAGATGGTCCATTTGCGTGCTTCGCTCGTGGGGAAGTCCGCGACTGTCATTTCCGCGACGAAGTCGGCCAGAGCTTGGGCCTTGAGGGACTTTCTACCTTCATATTGAATGTCAAATTTGGATAGTTCCAGCGACCACTTGAGCATTCTGTCGGCCATATCTGGACGACCGAGTAGCTGTTTTATGGGCTGATCTGTCCGAACCACGATCGTGTGAGCCAGGAAGTAGTGTCTCAATCTCCTGGCTGCGTTGATGAGGGCTAATGCCACTTTCTCTATCTGCTGGTAACGTAACTCGGGTCCTTGCAGCGCCTTGCTCGTGAAATAAATGGGCTTCTGCCCGTCAGGTGTCTCGCGAATGAGGGCGGCGCTCACTGCTTCGGCAGCTACGGCCAGGTATAGGTACAATGTTTTGCCATTGTCCGGGCGAGAGAGGATCAGTGGCTTTGAGAGTGCTCATTTCAGATGGAGAAGGGCCTTGTCGCACTCCTCGGTCCATTCGAACGCAGCCTCTTTGCAGAGGAGCTTGAAGAATGGTAGGCGTGCTGGGCGGACTTGGCCACGAAACGAGATAGTGACGTGAGCATCCCGTTGAGGGACTGGATGGATTTTTTGGACCTGGGCGTAGGAAACTCGGAGAATGCCAGACATTTTTTGGGATTGGCTTCAATTCCTCGTTCCGTTAAGTAGAAGCCGAGGAATTTGCCTGCTCGGACGCCGAACGTGCACTTCTCCAGATTAAAACACATTTTGTATTTCCTGGCCTGTTCGAAGACCTTTCGTAAGTGGGCGGTATGATCAGTTTCCTCGTGGGACTTAACGATCATGTCGTCCATGTAAACTTCGAGCATGTCACCTATCTGTCCCCGAAACACTTTGTTCATCATTCGTTGGTACGTTGCTCCGGCGTTCTTCAGGCCGAAGGGCATTACGTTGTAGTAATAGTTCCCCGATTCGGTCATGAAGGCTGTGTATTTTTTGTCGGACATTTCCATTGGGATTTGATTGTAGCCCGAGTAGGCGTCCATGAACGATAAAAGTTTAAAATCAGCGGAATTATCAACAAGTTTATCAATATTGGGGAGGGGGTAGGCATCCTTCGGCATGCCTTATTGAGATCGGTATAATCAATGCACATGCGCCATTTTCCATTAGATTTTTTAACCAATACAACGTTGGACAGCCAAGTGGTGTACTTGGCTTCTGAGATAAATTTGGCCTCGAGGAGGTCCTTTATAGCTTTTTCAGCAGCCTCCATTTTCTCCGGAGACTGCTTCCTCCTACGTTGTGCTACGACCTTGATGGTCGGGTCAATGGTCAGCTGGTGACATGCGACAGATGGATCCAAGCCGGGCATTTCCGCGGCGCTCCACGCGAAAAGGTCGACATTCTCTCGGAGGCACGCTTTGAGTTGCTTCCTCGCGATGTCAGGCAGGTCCGCTCCGATCTTTACTCCCCGTTGGGGGTCTTCGCCGAACAGGACTACCTCGAAGTTGCCATCCGGGATTGGGCGCATTGGATGGGAGCTGCCGCTGGATGACGTGGATGGGCCGGCTGAAGCTGTTCGTTCCTCCTGTTGGTCCTCGAGGAAGCGACTGTCGAGGTCGATAGAGTCGACCTGGGGCAGAGGCTTGGCCTCCTCGGAGCTGCTTAGCAGAGCTGGCTTGCTCGACGCTTTAGGCTTGGGCGCAATGGCGTTGAGCCCCTTTGTAGCTGCTTCAAAACATCGTCGGGCAGCTTCTATGTCCCCGTGAAGGGTGGCAACCATCCCTTTCGAAGTGTAGTACTTCATCTTCAGGTGGACAGTTGACGGCACTGCTACCAACTCAGCCAGAGTTGGCCTTTCGAAAATGCATTGGTAAAGTGACGGGCAGTCGATTACCAGAAATTGCACCTTGATGGATCTGGCTGTTTCGACTGCTCCGAAGGTCACGATCAGCTCAACGTAACCCCACGGCTTAGTCACAGACCAGTTGAATCCCTGTAAATCGGACCCTACGTAGGGGGTAAGGTGCGATTCGTCCGGCTGCAGCGTTGAGAATAGCTGGGAGTACATGATGTCGACCGAGCTGCCCTGGTCGACTAAGATTCGACGAACGTCGAAGTTTGCCATTTGGGCTCTGACGAGCAATGGAATGCTTGAGTTCGGGGAGCCGCCGAGGAGTTCCTCCCTGTAAAAGGAGATGGGGATGGACCCCTTCGGGGCCTGATCAAGCGTGGTCACTTTGTTGGAGCTGGTGTTGATCAGGTGATCGAACTTCCGTTTCACGGAACCCACAGTGACTTTGTTGAATCCCCCACCAGAAATGACCATGGCGGAAGGAAAAGTCTCCCACGGGCTGTGGGCCGCGAAATAAGCAGGGGCGTTGAGCCCGTCTGGGACGTAGAAGTCCTCTAGCCGTGAGATGGACATTGTGACCTGTACGTTGGCTTCGCCCGAGGAGGGTATCTCTTCCTCGACCTTCTTGGACTCCTGGGCGTCCTGCCGAGGAGTGTCCTTCTTCTTCGCGAACTGTTTTAGGTGCCCGTCCCTGATCAGTATCTCTATGGCATCCTTCAGATGGATGCAGTCCTCCGTAGTATGGCAGTGACTTTTGTGGAAGCGGCAGTATTTTGACTTGTCCACGTTTGGTCTGTTCAGCAGCTGTTTAGGGAAACAGACCCCGGCTTGTTTGAACTCTGAATTGGCACATTCAGACAGAATCTTTTCCCTAGAAACGGTCAGGGGAGTATAATCATGGAAACGCTCGGAGGGCCCTTTGCTGTCACGGGAGTCGCGAGGACGGTCCTCGTGCCTTCGTTCACCCCGACGTGACGTCGAGGCTTCTTCTCCTTTGGAGGCCCGAGCGTTCTCCTGGCGGCGAGACGCTCGGACATTGATGGCCGCATTCTTCTCCTCGTACTGAATATGAGATTGGGCTTTGAGAAGGAGGGCGTCTAAGTTCCTCGGTGGCGCGAGGCCAATGGCTTTGGCGAACTCGGAGTTCGGGCGGACCCCTTGTTCGAGCAGGAACTTCTTCATCTTATCTGTCGTCGGGACCTGCACAGCTTCCTTGTTGAACCTCTCGATATATGCGCAGAGAGGTTCGTCTTTCCCCTGGATTATGGCTCCGAGGGAGGCCTCAGTTTTGGGGGTGGCGGCGAGATGCTGTGAAGTGCCGCGAGAACATCCTGCCGAGCTGTTTCCACGAGGTGATGGACTCCTCGGGCAGTTGTTTATACCATGTCATTACTCCCTTTCAGAGCGTGGTCAAGAACAGTCTGCATTTGATGGCACCTCGTACGCCGCGGTAGTCTAAGAGCGCATCGATATTCTCGATGTGCTCGTCTGGGTCAGTGGTCCCGTCGTACGTGCCAAGTGACGGGGGTTTCTCCAAGCCTTTCGGGAGATGGGTAGCCAGGATCTCTTGGGACAACGGGCCTCGAGGCTCATCGTCGCTGCTAGTACTGGTGTATGATGGTGACCGGACGGGATACTCGCGTCGGCGGTTCCTTCGCAGAGAAGGTGAGCGGTTCCTTCGAGGGGAAGGTGAGTGCTTCCTTCGAGGAGAAGGTGAGCGGTTCCTCCGGGGAGAAGGTGAGCGTGCCCGTCCTTTAGACTTGATCGGAGGAGATTGCTCGTTCCTACGAGTCCGTTTATGGTCATGAGTGTGCTGTTCACGCGGGGAGATCTGGTCGTGCTTTTGACTTGTGCGAGGATCAGCCTCTTGGCGCAGTCTACGGTCGATTTCTCTTCGTGGCTGTGGGTTTCTAGATCGTCACTGGTTCCTCCGCGTAGGAGGGGATCTTGGACGGCGAGACTCTTCCAGTGCGCCGATCTTCTCGTTCTGCTACAGGATCAGGGTGTTAGTTTTGTTGAGCGCCTCCAGGAGAGCTGCCACGGCCGGGTCGGCGTTGGGCGGAACGGGAATGGACTGGAGGTCAAGAGAAGGTTGATCGTTGTGGCAATCAGCAGAGGTAGGGGAAGGAGAAGCAGTGGCTCCATCCCTAAGAAAACGGGCATCTCGGAGGAGAGATGATTGGCCGTCAACGTCAGATTTGTTGACGGGGAGGATGGTGGAATGAAGAGCATCCTGGTGCGATCTTGGGAGGCCATGATCGTGATGATGTTCGAAAGTTGTTTTGATCTTTGGTTAAAGAAAGAAGGGGAGAACAAAGCTTCCCACAGACGGCGCCACTGATCGTGAAGGCTGGATCAGATCCTGTAGAATCAGACCGTCAAGTGTGTCAGGGATGCTGGTCGTGTGGAGAGAAGAGGGGTGTACCTGCAAGGCACTCCGACGCTCAAGTAAGGAAGGGTCAGGGAAAAAGGGGCAAGTACAAAGTATGAGTTCGTAAGGTGAATATTAGATACCTGACCCTCTCAAGCGAGAGGGTTTATATAGAGCCCCCAGCGCGTGGCCAACGGTCCTATTTTTGGGGCGAAATAATCGTTTTCTCCAAAGAATATGTAACTGCCCAAACTAGCCGTTATGTCGGGTAGGTTGCCCAAAACTAGCCATTATGTCAGACATAACCGCAGTTCCGGGCACCTGTCCTCTGCTGTTCGGGCAGCGAGAAAGCCGTGCGTAACGGGCATAAACGCCGGGGAGGAACGTTGCATTCCTTTCCCGGTTGGAGGGGCAGAAAGGTCACTTTTGCCCCTCTGTGGATTGGACTTAGGCAATATGGGCCGCTCTGGAGCAGAGGCGGATTGGGTCAATTCTAGCCATTGGTCCAGTCCAGAACAATATATATATATATATCAAAGTTAGTAAATAGCCATAAGTTTAATATATAGTTATTAGATTTGAAATTTGAATTAATGACCTCCAATAGATAATACACGTGATTTTTGACCTTGTGAGTAGGGGTGTAAATAAGTTGGGCCGAGTTAGGTTTTGTCAAGCCTAAGTCTGAATTGCCAACAAAATTGAAGTCTAAGTCTGGCTTGTAGCCTGTCATAGACTTATTTTTAGACCTGAGTCTGACATTTTCTAAGGCCTGTTTAGCCTGTTAGCCTACATAAAAGCCTTTTATTTTAAATAGACTAACAAACTAAAAAACCAATGAGATTAAAAGTTTGTTTACATTAACTTATTTTAACTTACCTATTAGCATAAGTTTTGTAAGATTATTTGTTTAAGATAACTTATGAAAATAACTTATAACATTGTTCATAAGGTGTTTTCATCTTATTTTCATAAATTCTCCAAGATAATCAATTTTTATTTATGTATTTTAATTCAAAGTACAAAACTTAACATAATGATAATAAAAAATTATACATATTTATTTAAATAGGTCGGCCTGTTGGATTTAATAGATTTTTTTCATAGGCTGAAGTCTAGCCTTTTAACTAAATAGACTTATAAAAAAACCTAGACATTTTTATTTTAAAAAAACTTGGTCTGACCTAAACCTGCGTAGGCCAGCCCCGTAAGCCCCTGTTATCTGTCTGACCTATTTTCCCCCTTACTTGTGAGATATAAAGAAGAGTTTTGAGATATTCTATATAATATTATGAGTCGTGTGAAACTAAGTTAGTAAATTGTTAGTTTAATATATTTTTGTCTTTGTGGGGGTTCGAATCAATGACCTCCCATAAATAATACATATAATTTTTATTCATATGAAAAATAAAGAAAAGTTTTGAAATGTGTCGCATGAGATTATGGTTGATGTGGCAAAAAGAGAAATGAAGTGCTCACAAATGTTGTGTGCTTCTGATTTAGTATAATATAAATAAATTAGGAATATATATGTTTGTCTTTAATTTATTTGTTTGACCTAATATTAAAAATAATATGAAAAATGTAGTAATGAAATATATCAATAAATTAAAAGGGTACTCCATCCTCTATCATATATAATTAAAAAATGTCATTAGTGATTCATTTTTTAAATTTGATTCCCATTTTATTTTTTGTACTTGTCCTTATTTTTTTCTTAAACTAAAAAAAACAATTAAAATTTTCATGTAATTATTATCAAATAAAAATAGTTTGACAAATCTATGTTTATCTCGTCAAGTTTTAGTTATATGATGAATGAAGGGTTGCAAATTTACCGTTATTTTTTGTTTATATTAGTTTACATATGAGATGTGCCACATGGGATTATGAGTGATGTGGAAAAAAGAGAAAGGAAGTGTTCACACAATATTGTGCGCTTCAAATTTAATATATTATAAATAGATATTTCTTGCAAATATTATTAATAAAATAAAACACCAGCATAATCAGGAGAGTCACTTAATCATGGTGGTGTAGTTGTTCCATCTGTTTAAAATAAATGTTGTTTTAAATTGTTTTAAATAAATTAAGAATGAATATATTTTTTATTATTATCATATTTGTAAGTATAGGTTAATTTTGTCCTCAAAATTTTTAAAGTAGTTAGAGAGTCTCTCAATTTAGCAGTTGTTGTTCAAGTCGGTCCTTTCATCAAATTTGATCATTAAAACAAGGGTTAAATATGTTTTTAGTCCCTATAAATATTCCAAAATCCAATTTCAGTCCTCAGAACATTTTCGTTCAAAGAATCGTCTTCCTAAAGTTTTTCGTCCCTATTTTTTGTCCATGTCGTCTATTCTACTAACAGAATCATACGTGGATGCCGAATTGACATTTTTTAAAATTTTGATAAGTTGTGTTGCTGATGAAGCAGATGCCACGTATTCTGCTCTGAACTCTTTCTATGCCACTTAAGTGTTGTTGAGTATATAGTTAATGTTGAAAACCCTAAAATTACTTTCACTCCCTAAATTTACTTTCACTCTTTCGCTCTCAGCAGAAGGTTAGTTCTCAAAATCAATTACGTTCTTCTTCAAACTCGTGCTTATTCTTTAAAGTTTGTTGAACATAGTAGCAGTAACACATTGCTTCTTTTAATTTTGTTTGCAAAAATTTGTCTCCCTTCTCATTGTGTTTGATTTGTGGTCCTAGCCTTGGCTTGAAAGGTGCTTGTTTGTGGTTCCTCCAAAGCATTCAAACCTCCAGGAAATGTCAAGGCAACCTGCAGCGATCCTGTAAGTTAGATCATACCTGCTAATAAGAATTGTTTTTATTGTCATTTAAGTTTATTAATGGCTGTTAACTGACAATTTAGGTCAAGTCTATGATGCCAAAGAAAAAACAAGTCCCAGCAGCTGTGATGCATACCAGAAAGAGTGAAAGACTCATGACTATAACAACAAAAGACATCAAGGGGCCTAGAAAACACCCTGAAGATCCAGTTGTGCTCACTGAAGATGATACCTTAAAACAAAAAAAAGGTAGAATAAGTTGGGACGAAATTAAAAAATGTCTGACTCAATGAGGATGGAATTTGAAGAAGTTGAATGATATGTTTTTTTTGCTATGTTGTATCCCTAAGTGTATTTTGAAAACTTTGATTAACTATGTTTTTTGGCTATGATGTACTCTATTAGCAATTGTACTCTATGAGCATTGACTTGTAATTTTGGTTTGGCTACAATCTAAGACCATGTATTGGATCAAACTAAGTCCATGTATTGACTTTGAATTATTATGTCTTTAATGAATTTATTTCATGTCAGTTTGTTTCATGCCTTATGTTTGTTTATTTCATGAATTACTTTATAAGGAAAATTATGTCAAATAAGTTAAAAGTATGTCAATGTTTTAGGGCACAAAATTCCAAAATTGAGGCAAAATTTAGAAGACACTATGCCAAATTTTAGAAGTCACTATGACAAAATTTAGAAGTCACATTTACAAAATTTAGAAGTTATTATGCAAACACAATTCCAATAGAAACACAGTGATCAAACAAAATTCCATTACATTGATCAACCATAATACCATTACAAACATAATGTAACACAATCATTACATTGATCAAACAACCTAATTTCAACAATTACATTTCATTAATTGATACACATTAATCATAACAAAAACTTCAAAGAAGATAAGCTTGATTTTTCCAGGCCATGCCTCTGATCTCAATTTCGCTTGCATCTTCATGTTCTTCTTCTTGGAACTTTCATACAACTCCCTCAACAACTCAACTGTCTCCAATTTCTTCATTGTGTAGTTTTCTACCTGTTCAACACCATTAACATCTTCTTCGACTAGATCTTCATCCCATATGAATGGATCACAAGTTTCTTCACTCTGCCAAAATGGACATATCTAGAAAAGCCTACCTTTATTTCGACCATTCTTTCAGATGTGTGTAACCATACGAGCATCACAACCGCAATTCCTTTCTCGACGGCTTCACACAGAGGACGAAGATATGCTAATGGGTTTTGTAGTACTTGTTCTTGAATATGACATCAACATTTCTTTGTTGAAGAAGTTATGATTGCAATTATGTTACAAGTTTCAAAGGAGAAGATATAGGACGAAGACGAAAGGGAAAGAAAGAGGACGCAGATGAAATGAAATTAGGTTATAATCCCTTGATGCGTAGTCCACTTACACATTTACCATATATGTTGATGTGTAGTCTACTTACACATGTGGTAATTAATACATGTCTAATTAATTAAAAAAAATCAAATCAGCGTCCACGTAGGATGCCGTTAAGTGGAATAGACGCAAGGATGAAAATTAGGGACGAAAAACTTTAGGAGGACGATTCATTTAATGAAAATTGTTAGAGGGACTAAAATTGGATTCTATGATATTTATAGGGACCTGTAACATATTTAACCCTTAAAACAAATCTACACATTTTTAAAGATCAGATGAACAAAATATTTTAGGAGGTAAAATTGGGAATATTCCACATACATTTCATTTTTCCTTTTTATCATTTCTTTGTTTTTTCATTTTCCTCTTTCTTCCTTGTCTCCTTAACTCGCCTTTTTCTTTCCTCAATCAACATGCGAAATATCCAAATTTCTAATCCTCTGATTATTTTTATGTTCAAATTGAAAATGTAGGGGAGACAAATATTGATTCTACATTTAAGAACTTCAAATAAAACCTTAAAAAAATCGTATCTTTAACTTCTAAAGTTACCTTTTCAAAAAAAACTTCTAAAGTTACGAACTTCAAGGAAAACCTTAAAAAAATCGTGTCTTTAACTTCCAAAGTTGATGAAAGATATATTAAGAACATACCAGTGCTAGAGTGTTATAGTGTCAAAAAACATGTTTTGTTTTTTATTTTTTGAAAAGTAAAAAAAGAAAAAAAAAAGTGTATATATATATATATATATATATATATATATATATATATATATATATATATATATATATATATATATATATATATATATATGGTATTTTGGATTGAACTCTAGTGTCGACAAGGATAATTTCATGGTTTAACAGGAGTTGTGCATGCTGAAGTCGAAGTATGTTAAAACATGTTGTCGAAATATGTTAACTTTGTGTTTAAGTTAGCATGTTGAATTGAGCCTTGCTTGTAATCCCAATTATTAAGTTAGCATGTAGCCTAAGTTAGCTTAGTAGTCTATAAATAGACTAGTTCTCTCAGGTTGTTGAGAGAGGTTAATTGTTGGTATTCAGTTCTAATCTTTGAACCCTTATTGAGAACGTGAATAGAAAAATCGATTTAACCAATTCTCTATTCTTCTTCTTCCTTCTTCTCTCCCTTTTGTAAAACCTAATAGGGTTTCTTGTGTTTGTTCAAAAAGCTCAAATCTTTTTCTCATATTTTTGTTTGTTCTTGACGACATGAATTCACAACAAACTGGTGCGGTAAGCGTGAAGAAGAAGAAGATGTCGTCAACAAAGTATGAGATTGAGAAATTCACTGGTGTGAATGATTTCAGTTTGTGGCGCTTGAAGATGCAAGTCATTCTTGTTTAACAGGGTTTGTTAGAAGCGTTGAAAGGGTCATAGAAGATGAATGTTGCCCTATCAGAGAAGAAGAAGACAACGATGGTCGAGAAAGCCCACAGTGTCATTGTGTTGAGCCTTGGTGATAATGTTCTCCGGAAGGTTTCAAAGGAGAAAACTACAGCGGGTATGTAGACGAAACTTGAAGGTTCGTACATGACGAAATTGTTGGTTAATCATCTCTAATTGAAGCAAGCTTTGTATTAATTCAAGATGGGTGAAGAAAAAGCCTTGGCTGAGCAGCTGGAAATGTTCAACAAGTTAATTCTTGATCTTGAAAATATTGGGGTCAAGATTGATGATGAATATCAAACGTTGTTGCTGTTGTGCTCTTTACCTAAGCCTCATGATCAATCTCTTGTATGGAAGAAAGTCATTGACCTTTGAAGATGTTTAATCTGCCTTGTATTCAAAGGATTTGAACGAACGAAAGGAGCACAAGCCATCTTCTGTTGGCGAAGGTTTATCCGTTAAGGGGAGAGTTGTAACGCCTCAAATTTCGTAAGAATATTTATTTAAATATAATATTCGTGAATTTCTGTGAATTTTGGTGATTCGTGTTGATGTCGGTATTTTTGTGGAATTTTAGTTATTTAATTAATAATAGTATATAATATGAAATATATCAGTATTATTATTATTAATTTAAATAATATTAGGGGAATGAAGGGTAAGATGGACTTTTGAGGAGGATTAGTGAGGGTATTAAGAGGAAAGCCCATTTTAGAAGCCCTAGGGTTTAACAAAAAGGAATTGGGAAGAATAGGATTCATTTAGTTAGATCGTGAAAACAAGGAGAAAGGTGCAGAGCTCTGAGGAAAAAGGGAAAGGCGAGGATTCGAGAAGGTTTCCGAAGACTCAATAGAGAAAGCTCTGAATCGACAATCTAAGGTATGGGGAGTATTACCTTTCATTGTTTTCAATATAGAGATTCGGTGTATTGTAAAGTGGATTTTGAGGTTTTTGGGGTTTTTAGGGTTTTTGAAGGGTTTATGAGTTATTGATGATTTAGGGGTATTTCTGAGAATCGATGATGGATTATTAAGGGTTGAATTGATTCAGGTAAAAATAAGCCTTCGAGGCTAAACCTTTTTTATGATATGTGGGATCTTGTATGAGGAAGGGATAATCTTGAGGGTTTGTGAAGGTTTAGGTAATTTTGAGTTAGGATAGTGGAATTAATCGACCTAATAGTCGTAGGTTTTGTGCCTCTGATTGCCATGATGCCTTAGGGATGTTTTGGGGATGTTTTTGGGGGAATTGGGGTTGTAATCGTAAGAGCTTTTGGGTCTGATATGCTACTGATGCGTAGCAGTGATTTCCTAAAATCGCAGGTTTGCAAAACGAACATTTCCTTCACAAGACGAACACTCGCCCCAGGCTCGCAAAGCGAGCAGCGCAGCGAATGTGCGATAATTTTGCTGGTGAATACTGGGATGAATTCTGAAGTGTAATTTCTAGCTCGCAAAGCGAATGTCCCAGCGAGTGGATTCGGAAAGTGAATGAGGGTGGCGAGCGAGAGACAGAATGGGAACTCTCTGGTTTTTGTGTGGGATTTTGGGGTTCGCGGGATGCTCGCAAAGCGAACAACCCAGCGAACAGGTTCGCACGGCGAACTAGGCAGCGAACACCTGTTGTTCGCGAAATTTCGTTTATGATTCTGTGCTGTCTTGGTGTTTTGATGTTGTGTCTTTTCTGATGATTTACCATGATGTTACTGATGATGATGAAATGACAATTTTGTGATGTTTTGATGAATATATGATGACATGATTAACATGAGATTTTGATGAATGATGATGCATATATTGATTTTGTAACACGGTGGTTTGAACTGACTTTTAAAATGTTGCGGTAAGCAAGAGTCGCCACCGACTTTTATTTTATCCAATAAAGAAAGGAATAAAAGAACAGGAAATACCTTTTTAAAAGATTTTGAGTTCGGGGGGTAAGTTATACAAAAGGAAGGTACGAGCACCTTTTGTATCCATGGTTATCCATGGGCTCTTAATTGCTTAGCTCACTTTACTTTGTTTAAAAATAGTGTAGTGTGTGATTAGAAAATATTTTCGTAAAGACTTTAACTTTGTAATGATCCTCGTATGGGTTTATACAAAGTGTTTAGCTTTGAAAAAATGTTTGCAAAGATGTGAGGTGTAAAGAGTGTTTTGAAAGGAGTGAGTAAGCATTTAAGAGTTACTACCCTAAGTTGTAGGTCTTTCTTGTTGTTTCTTTCCTTTAGGGGTAAGACTGTCCTTACTATTAGTGAGTAAGTAGTCTTTACCTTGGATGTTAAAGGGGCGAGTGTAGGGTCATCGTATGGTCATAGAAGGCAACTCGTAGGGGTATCTTAGCAATTCGAAGGGACTATCATCATTTTTTTTGTAGGGTCATCGAGGGACTAGATCACTTATTCGTAGGCAACTTCGAAGAGACTGTGATCTTTATATCGAAGGGACTATGATGATGTTTTTATCTCGTAGGCAACTTTGCTAAGATACCTCTACGCTCGAGGGACTTGACCATGTTTTGAAGGCAACCAAGAGGGGGAACCCTAAGAGGTGCTGATGGCGATCATATAATGATCGACTTACGTGTGTGAATAAAGTCTGTTGATTTAGTCATCTAGAATTAACGTTGTCTATCGTTCGATTTTTATTTGCGTATATTCTTTTTCACTCCCTATAATTACTAACCACACAGTTAATATTTACGGAATTTAAAAGCGGAAATAGAAATCCTACGCTATTACATCATGGGGAGGGGGATACATGTTTGAAAATCGGGGGAAATGCGGAAAAGAAAAAGTCCTAAGCTATTACATGGCTTCGGGAGATATACATAATTGGAAAAATAGTACGGGGAAATAAATCTGATTATTACATATTTATGCACCTATACATTATTCTAATAAAAATAAATGATAACAGAATAAAGTCGAAAAGAATAAAAGTGAAGTAAGAAATATCGGAAACTTCGATTAAAAACGGTTAATTGAAATTTTGTTAAAGAGAGAAGAAAAAAATTTAATGACTTTTTCAATTTAAGCTAAAAAAAAAAAAAATTGTATTATTTTTTTGGATTTAATAAAAAAAATTAATTTTATTAAAGTCTTATTAGTTAAAAAAAATGGTTAGCTAATTAAAGTTAATTAAAATAATTATTAAAGATTAAAAATATAAAATATAAAAAAGAGAGAAATAAGAGAAAGAGGAGAAAATTATGAAGAAAAAAGAGGAAAAAGGAAAGGAAGGCGCTGGGATTTGAACCCAGGCCCTCAAGGCAATTTGCTGAGGCCTCCACCACTGGGACATGCGCGTGCTTGTGTTATATGAACGAAACAAATAGAATAAATATTAAAAACACGTCAACTTCAATCAGTGAACCAGATCGCGCCACCTCATCATCTTCTTCGTTGTCCTGGCTGTAATTTTTGCTACGAAACAGCTGCGGATTGGCTACAATTTTGCTACGATTTTCATTTGTAGCTAAAATCTGCAGAAATTTCAACTTCAAAAAACGCAAATTAAATGAATAAATCATACATATTCCTACTTATTAAGGTCCTAGGAGTTCAATGGTATAATTTTTAGGGCCTGAAAGTGCTTGTGTAAGGAGCTTCGAAGAAGATCCGTTTCTTGCCCTAACCATGGCAACTCACGCAACCTGCGGCTAAGCTTAACAAAAAGATATTAAAACAAACTAAATGATGTTTATGAACATGGTTATATATGAGAAATAGCTTAATGCATCATGAAATACGAAAAACAAAATTTTTAAAGTGTGGGAGGCGGCCATGGTTGAGAGCCCATACTCTGCACGTTTTCAACCTTCAAAAGGAGTGGAATGAGCTCCTGGGATTGTTTTGAGATGATTTGGACGTGAAAAAGTCGTGAAAACTTGCTATGAAGTGTTTTTATGATTTGCCCTGATTTGCCTCTTTTTGAAATATTTCTAGGGTTGTTTGATGTGATTTTTCGTGGCCTTAGGTTTGGATATGGTTATGTATTTATAGGAGAGGAATTAGGTCAATAATATCATATCCAATCCATGTGTATTCATGTTTGAATATTTGATTAAAAAATCAAATGCAAACTTTCTATTTTGGCCAAAATTTGTCTTCAAAACCTTCCTTGTTTGTTTTGCACGAAATTGGACATAATCAATCATCTTAAACATCAAATATTTGATCCCAAAATAATTTTGGAATCAAAGATTTGATTTTTTATGATTTATTTTAATTAAAATTGAATTTAAATGATTAAAATTCAATATAATATAAAATAAATAATAAAAATCAGAAAATATGATCAATGGGTTGTGAATGGTCTCATATTTGAGTTTGGGTTGAAATATTATGGGCCCATTTGAAGAAAACTTGAGTTTTGGCCTTTTTTCTTTCATACACCTCCTCAAAATTGCCCAAATTTAACAATGCATAACTTTCTCAATTTTTATCATTTTGATGCGTTCTTGGACTTTCTAGAAACCTCAAGATGTCCTATAACCAACCCTTTTGGTCCCATGTCAATTTGATCTTCCATGTTCAAGTTATGAGCTTTTGAAAAAGGTTGACTTTTGTTGACTTTCAAAATGACCTATAATGTCTTGGCTCATATCTACCGAATGAAGCATTTCTGGACTTGGCTTGTGAGACACAAAGTTGTAGGGAATTAAATTTCCTTCAAGATGGGCTTTGTTTGAGGAATTTTTGATGAAATATGTGGAAGTTATGCCTGGTCAAAGTACAGTTGACTTTTCCTACAAAAACCCTAATTTAGTAACTCCCGATTCTTGATGATTCTGAGGTTTCCTTGATGAATCATGATCAACCCTCGATCAAAAGATGAATTTCACCCCATAATCTTGATGTTGACCAAAGATCTTGAGGTTTGACTTTGTGTTGACCACAGTTGACTTTTTGACCAAGTTAATTGATTTTTGACTGTCTGAGCATCTGACTGACCAAACTTGTAAGGAAAGTCTTGAAACTAGTTATGAGGATTCTTTGAAGTGTATGGGACACCATGAAGTCCTTTTGAAGCTTTAGAAGTCCAATCTACTTTGAGAAGTACACAACCCTAGTTGGATTTATTGCTTAGGAGGAGGCTTTGTCTGATGAAACTTTTGAGTACTCTTGAGCAACTGAAGATCTTATGAATCACTAGGAGACCTCTTGAGGCATATTGTCTTGAATATGTGAGGGCAAATTTTGGGGTACAACAGATTTTATTGATGATGATGATTATTGACGTTGTGTATCATGCATTCATAGCATTTCAGTGATGATGTTAGACTTTGGTCTATTATGGCTTCCATCCCATTGTGTGGATGTGAAGTGGTTTATGACGTGCCCCGGTTCTTGTGTGGAACCGATCCTAATTACGGGGATATTTGGAGGGTGATGGCCTAAGTGTCCATCGATTGTGACGATTGGTACCACATGCATGAGTCGTATTGTGCATTGCATTTATGTGGTATTTGTTGATATTTATGATGTTATGTTTTGATGTTTGCCTTTTGATGACTCTAATGATGTTGTATATGATGATGACGTCATTTTATGCATATCTTGTTTTTATTTTGATTATAATGAATTGTGATTACTCACCCTGCCTGTTTGAATGTTGCCTCCACGTGGGTAACGTGCAGGTGATCAGGCTTAGTTATGGATGCCTTCGAGGACTTTTGGAGTTTATTTGCTTTTGGTCGATGTAGAGGGTCTTGCTCTGATAGTGTAACATCGGGTTGGGTCGTTGAGTCGAACCATGTTGAGTCATTATTTTGTTGTTACTTGGATGGTTATGGTTTATGTTTAAAACCTTTTTATTTTGGATTTATTGTGGTTATGGTGGTTCCGTTGCCTATTTGATGGCTTTTGATTTATTTTGAGGAAACCCGTTGTTTACGAAGAAAAATGTTTTATTTTGAATTATTGAGAAATGTGCACCCTTTGAGGTGGTTCTGATTTTACTCTGATTTTTTATTAATCTGCTGAAATATTTGTGGGGTAGAAAAGGGTGTTACAAATTTTTTGAAGAAAGATGGTAGGTTTGAGAAGAAGAAGGGTAAAGTTATACATAATTCTTATGGCGGTAATGCTCCATGTAAGTTCTATGGTTTTGGATTGGCAGAATTTTTTTTTTAAAAACAACCTTCAGAAAGATGTTGAGACAGATGTCGTGACAAGTTAGTCAGACAACATAATCAACATGATGTTAGGACATGTGGCAGGACATGTTATACCAGAAGTTTAGGGCTGGGACGATTTGGTATTTAAAGTGTGAAATTTGATAGTATTTTAATTCACACAGTGTCGCAATTCAATGAGGGATATTATATGAACTTCTGTCTTGACAAATTTGCTTGTATTTCATAAAAAGGATCTTGAAGCCTTTTTAGGAAACTTTCTATTCAGTTCCTATTTATGTGCTGAAGATTTGAAGCTGATGTTTTATGATTTGTGTTTTATTTAATTGAAAATCCCAAGCCCATGCTGATCTGAAGGCTATTTAAAGAGGAATTCTAAACCTAATAAGGGAGTGAAGCAGTGTATTGAAAGAAAGAATTTTAGGGTTTAGAGAGCTTTGTGTTATTTGTTATTTGTGATCCTTTCTTATGTCTTTTGACATCTGAGTTGGATTGTGTTGTTTGTGCATTTGTGAGCCATTCATGTACTCCTTAGGTTCTTGAATTGGACTGAGTTTTAAGTTATAATCGCTCCTAATCTTTTAAACAAAGAGTGGATTTTTGTGTCTTTGGAAGTGTGACTTCCAATATTGTTTATTGTTGAGTTTGTCATTGTTGTGTGACTGGTGGGAAGTGAGAGGGGTCTCATATCTAGGAGTTCCTAGGGAGAAGTTAACACGGGTAGTGATTAGGTGAGAAGCTTGTAAACCTGTGGGTGTTTATTGTGGCTTTGAACTAATACTATTACAATGGATTTCCTTCCTGGCTTGGATGCCCCCAGATGTAGGTGATGTTGCACCGAACTGGGTTAAAAATTGACTGTGTTATTGTTTACATTCAAGCTCTTAATTTTTTTGCATGAGTGTTGTTTGCTGTCTTGATCCTAGTGTCCTGACATCTGTCTTGACATCTGATATCTATGTGCCAGAATTTTACTTCTACTATTAAGTTTTATCATTGTAAGAAGGAGGGTCATACAAGAAAAGTAAGCCCTAATCGTCTGAACAATCTTGGTAGAAAGGATAATGGTAATGCAACCATTGTGCAAGATGGTTATGAATCACCTAATGTCCTAGTGGTTTCAAGCAGCGACTCTAGCAAGAAGTGGATTATGGATTCAGGGTGTACTTGGCACATGACTCCAAACAAAGATGTGCTTGATGAATTATGTGGTCAAGATGGTAAATTAGTGTTACTGAGAAACAACAAAGTTTACAAAATTACCGGTATTGGATTTGTAAGATTCAAGCTCCATGATGAGTCAATAAGGCTATTGACTGATGTTAGATATGTACCTGATCTTAAGAGGAAATTGATTTCTCTTGGTGAATTCGACAAGAAAGGATATGTTTTCAAAGGAGAGCAAAGCATCATAAGGATAATGAAAGGGTCGAAGGAAGTCTTGAAAGGCGTGAATAAACAAGGCTTATATACCCTTGATGCTGAGGTTGTAAGTGGTTTAGCAGATGTGGCATCCACGAAACTTGTGTCGAAGACTGAGCTATGGCACAAAAGACTTGGCCATGTTAGTGAAAGAGGCACAATCGAATTGTCGAAACAAAATCTGCTGGGTGGTGATAAGGTCAAAAAATGGGAGTTTTGTGAACCTTGTATATTTGGTAAATCCTATAGAATGAAGTTTAACAATGGTAAACAAAGAACACATGGATCCCTTAATTACATTTATGATGATCATTGGGGACCTACAAGGAATCCTTCACACTCAGGTGCAAAGTATTTTATATCCATAGTTGATGATTACTCTATAAAGTTTTGGGTATTCATCCAGAAGACTAAGGATAAAACTTTTGAAAATTTCAAAAGTTGAAAGACTCTAGTCGAAAACCAAACTGGCAGGAAGGTCAAGAGGTTGAGGACCGACAATGATCTTGAATTTTGCAATGACGTTTTTGACAGCTATTGTGTTGCGTATGGTATTGTAAGACACAAAAGTACTGTAGGGACTCCCCAACAAAATGGTTTGGCCAAAGGTTTAATCGAACCATTCTGTAAAGGGTGAGGTGCATGTTGGTAAGTGGAGGATTGAAAAAGGTGTTTTGGGCAAAATTTGTTGTGACTGCAACATAATTGATAAATAGGTATCCCTCTACAGCTTTGGGAATGAAGACGCCTGAAGAAGTCTGGCCGGGACATCCACCTAGTCTCGACAGACTTACAGTATTTGGTTATTTAGCCTATGCTCATATTAGGCAAGACAAGTTCGAACCTAGAGCTTTGAGATGTATGTTCCTTGGATACCCAGAAGGAGTCATAACTTATAGGTTATGGTGCCTAGATCCAGGTAATAAGAGGTGTATCAAAAGCCGAGATGTAGCTTTCAATGAAGCTGAGATGGCTTTCAAGAAAACTGAGGACATTGGTCAAAGTTCGAAGATCACTTAAGAAGAGCTGGAACAGGAAGAGATTATTGTTGAGGTGGAGCATAGTGATGCTGAATTGCATAACCCATATAAAGTCAAAGAAGAATCTCAAGTTACTGATGAAAATGAGGAGACTAATAATAACTACCTGTTGGCAAGAGACAGGTCGAGAAGAATCATCAAGCCACCTCAGAGACTTGGTTATGCAGATCTTATAGCTTATGCCTTAATATTTGCAAGTGAGGTTATGGACGAAGAACCTAGAGACTGTAAGGAAGTTATGAGGAGTCAAGATAATACTGAATGGCTGAAATCAATGGATGATGAAAGCAAGTTTGTTTCCTTGTTATAGATTTTGTTCCAAGGTGGAGATTCGTGGTATTTTGGATTAAACTCTAGTGTCGACAAGGGTAGTTTCATGATTCGACAGGAGTTGTGCATGCTGTAGTCGAAGTCTATTCAAGCATGTTGTCGAAATATGTCAACTTTGTGTTTAAGTTAGCATGCCGAATTAGGCTTTGCTTGTAAGCCCAATTGTTAATTTAGCTTGTAGCCTAAGTTAGCTTAGTAGTCTATAAATAGACTATTTCTCTCAGGTTGTTGAGAGAGATTAATTGTTGGTATTCACTTGTAATCTTTGAACCCTTATTGAGAAAATGAATAGAAAATAGATTTAACAAATTCTCATGGCTTATACTTTAGCTCCTCAAATTGTTGAAGACATTTTGATGATTAACTTCTCATTTGATAATATTATTGTAGATAAACTCATTTGTATAGGATTTGTAAATGGTGTTCTGTCTTTTAAATATGGTTACGAATGTATCAGGAGGAATCGCATTGTGCATTCTTTGACAAATTTATTTGGAATCTTTACATACCACTTACCAAGTCATTAGTGACTTGAAAGCTAATGCATAATGTTATTGCAATAGAAGACAACCTGATTCAAACGAGAATGCATTTATGATTTCGAGGTGCTCTCTCTGCAACCATGAAGTAGAAACGAAAAACAACTTATTTCTTAGATGCATATACACCTTACTTTTATGGCATTGGATGAAGCAATTATTTGGCACGAACATTGACAAAACTAATTACGAAATCTTATCCAAACTTGTTGATAGAAGTTGGAGTTCTCAAATTCAAAATATGATCATGACTCTCATCATAATAATTCTTTGAAAAACTTGATAAACGTACAAGAAACGATATCAGGTTTCAGAACGCTAAATTTATTTTTGATATAGACATTCTTCGTGTTAAACAATAAGTCTATATGTCATCTACTTCTTTCAATTTTCAAGGGAAACATGTACTCTTCAGTTCACGAGTTTATAATTATTAAATATTTTGACATCAAATGTCGACCTCCTCCCGCACCTAGAATCATACAAGTTAATTGGTGTTTTCCTATTCATATTAGATTAAGTTCAACATGGATGGAGTTTCGAGAATAAATCCTGAAATATCAACTTGTGGTGGCATCTTTTGGGATAATTTATGAACATTCTTGGGAGCGTTCTCAGCTAAGATTGGATTTTACACCTCCTTTCAAGCTGAATTGCATTGAATCATATTTGCTATCGAATATGCTAATATAATGAATTTGAGAAATCCTTGACTTGAAATTGAGTCAATGTTGGGCATTCTTACATTTTCTGATGTGAATATTGTCTCTTGACATCTTTTAATTAAATAGAACAATACTTTACAAACTATATGTTCCTTTAGATTTAAGATATTTCACATTTTCAGAGAGAGAAATGCATGTGCAGATATATTAGAGATTTTTTAGTTAAATTATAATACTTTGTGAGATCCACTTTCTATTTGTAATTTTGAAAGTTTATTGAAAAATATGTTTTGACAACTTTATCTATCGTTTTTACTAGTTATTTGATGTATCAGATTTTATGTCTTCCTTTTTTTTATTTTTGTTTTTTATTCAATAATTTATTTTTATTATAAAAATTAACCTCTAAAAACACTTATAGTACTCTCCCTAATCAAAAGCACTATTGTTTTAAAAAAATAAGTTATTTTAAAATACATGTTATTATCAATTTTCAATATAAAAATTATTTTATTTTTTTCATTATTCTGTACATTTCTTTCAACATATTAATGAGACTTTTTTTTACCAAAATAAGATTGTTTAAATAAAAATGAAATATCTTATAACAATATTATTAGATATTTTTAATCTATATACAAAAACTTTAAATAACGATTATTTTAAAATGGAGAGAATAAGAATATTTTTTTGAAAACGACTTGTAAATGAAAACAAACTCAGTAAAGAATCTTTCATTTCAATCACTTAAAAGACTAGAAAACTTTCATTTTTGAAATTAAAGTCCTTTGGAATATGTGACATGTCCTCTGACTCTTTTCTGAGTGCAAGTACCAAAGGAATTAAACAATGGTATGGACATTAAGACACACTCAGCATACGACTACGTCATAATGATTCTGTGAAGCTCACAAAATTCAACTCCTGCTAATAATTCTATCTATGACCCATTCTTCTTTTCTCTGTCACTGTCACAAAGTATTTTTTAACTTTTACCCGTGTCTTGTAATAATAATGTTATACTAGTAAAAAGTATACTAGTACTATCACATAAAGGGCATGCTGGTAGTTGGAGAAAAAGTTATGGACTGAATTATTGAGATATATTTAGAGAGGATTGCTATTCTTGCATTAAAATTCATACACCGTATTTACACTAGTTAAAATACAGCAAAGATATGTATCCATTCGTATTAGAAAAAGTAAAAATCTAATTGTTAAAAAGAATAAAGAAACAAAACCGTATGAAATTACAATGTAGTGTTACATTTTTGTATACATATATCATTCCTCTAATATTATAATATTCTATGACCAATTATGTTTATCGGCAAATAATCGAACTTTAAATATGAGAAATGATATGTTTATACAAAAATGTGACAGTACACCGTAATTTTATATTAATGTGGTTTCAACAATACTACTGTTAATGTAGAATTACTATAATGCAATTATTTTACGGTTGAAAATTCAATTTCAAATATCACTATTTCAATGTTATTAATAATTTTTTAGTTGTGATATTTCTGAATTGATAAGGCTTAGTCAAATTAGTGTTCTAGTTTTTAGCACTTTATTAGTTGATTTATTCAAGCTTTGTAGTCAAGTTTGTTTCCTTAAGTTTAGTTAGTATGTAATGCTCCGGTTTTTGTTAGATTTATTTAATCGAGTCGATTTAATTATTTTGGTTTTTATATTATTTTATTCTTAGTTTTTATTTGGTAAATGTGTTATGTTTATCGTTATTATGTTTTATCGCGTTTTGGGAACGTTTGTGAGAAAATTGAGTGTAGGGGTATTTTGGTCTTTTTGGCTTGGTTAGATATTGTTTTTCTTGTAAAATAGAAACATAGAGAGAAAAGAGAGAAAAATAGGAAGGGAAGAAAGAAAAGAAGGAAAAGAGAAAGAAAAGAAGAAAAAGGGGAAAAACTTGAAAGTTTAGAAATCGATTTAACCGACACTTCAAAACACGATTAATCGGGTAAGGGTGCGAAACTCGGTTATTCTATGCTTGTGTATGATTATGTATGTATGTATTTGGTTGAATTGATTAGAGAACTACAACAATTAATATGTTGAGATTGTGAGAATTGGATACAATTTTTGTGTCGGAAATCACGTTTTAAGGTTCCTAATTGTTGAAACCTGATAGATATAGGTTGTGGTGCATTCAATTGGTAGTTTGTTGATGTTTAGATGAGATTTGGAGAGGAATTGGATGATTTTTCGTAGCAGAAATTATGCAGGAAAAATTCTGGGTTTCGCTGCCCATACGCGTAACGGGCAAGGCAATACGCGTATTGGGTAGGGCAATACGCGTATGGCAAGGGCGAATGAGGGCATTACGCGTATGGAAACCCATTTTACACGGCCCTCTGCTGAAATGCGTAACGGTACGCGTAAGGGGCAAGGCATTACGCGTAACGAGGGAGGTAATACGCGTACTGGGTTTTTAGTGGAATTTTTTGAGAGAAATCAGTCTTTGCTCATACGCGTATCACTTTGGGTAATACGCGTAGGGATGGGCGAGCGAGCTGGGCAATATGCGTATGGCCCAGGGCAATACGCGTATGACCAGAGAGGGCGCAGAATTTTGCCGTTTTGCGATTTCTTTCCCGATTTCGCGTTCGATGCGGTTCCTTTTGATCCGTAACTCGGATCGAGACGTTCTTGGTACCGTTGGAAAGCTAATGAAATGTACTTTCTTATAAAAATGTTTTCTTTAATTGGTGGCTGATTTAATTGTATCGGGAATTTGGAAATGTGTCATTTTGCCAACTTTTACCGTCGTAATTATGTGCGATTGATGTGTTATCATGTGATATGCTTTTGATACGTAGCGTATAGCTTGTGTGCTATTATATGATGTGAATGTTGTAACGCCCCGATTTGTTTAATTGTATTTATTTATTTCATTTATGTGAATTTTGTGAAATGTGTGAATTTATTGTATTTTACCTGCTAATTGAGTTAATTGGTTAATTTCCATGATAAGTAAAATATTTGCAATAAATTATAATTTCTTTTCAACTTTTATTTCCCAAAATATATTTCATCACTGTTTATGTTTTATCGCATTTTGAGAGCGTTTGAGAGATATTTGAGCGTAAGGGCGAAATGGTCAATTGATTAGTTAGATATTTTAGAAAAAGTTAGATATTTATATAAATAGAGAAAAGAGAGAAAAAGAGAGAAATGAAAAAGAAAAGAAAGAAAAGGGAAAGAAGAGAAAGAGAAGAGAAGGAAAAAGAGAGAAGAGCAGAAAGAGGAAAAAATGAAGAAACTCCGTTTCAATCGCGAATAATCGGGTAAGGGTGAGAAGTTTCGATTATATCTTGCTTGTATATGTATATGTGTATGTTTTCTTGGATTGTTTTGGTTATTTTCTTCTAGTTTTCAATTAGGTTGGATTTATGAACAATGAGTGAGAATCGATGTTTGCACGGTCGAAAGTCGGAATAGATTGCGTGGTTTAGTCGAGTGATGTTAGGTCGTGATTGGTTAAGTTCGTTTGATTGAATTTTGGTTGATTTCATAACTTTTGCATATATGATAAAATGGCGATTTTGGGTGAATCAATGTTTGGACGGTTGAAATGTGGAATAAATCGCGTAGTATAGTCGGGTAAGGATAAGAATTAATTGGGATTGCTTGTGGAGTGTTTTCGTGTGGATTGGATCGAGTTTGGAAGTTGATTCATTTGATAAAATTATGTTTCAAAATATTTCAAAACTGGAAAATGTGTTGGATGACTTTTTAATGGTGAAAATATTGTAGTACGTTGAATTCTGAGATCGCAGCTTTTTACATAATCGAAAACGGATGTCCGGAAGTCTTCCGATGGTGTTTTTAAGGCCGAATTCCGCTGAGTCTCCGCAGGTAGCGCGTTTAGCGCGGGTGTCTGCACGCTCAGCGCGGTCTGGGCAAAAATGAAAAATTTCCGAAACTTCAAAAATTCATAACTTTTGAACCGTAAGTCTGTTTTGACCCCCGTTCGAAGCGTTGGAAAGCTAATAAAATATTCTTTCTATTAAAAATGGTTTAGAGGGTAAAAGATGATTTAATTCATTCGTGTTTTTGAGAAATAGTCGTGTTGTCGAGTTTTTATCGCGTTAAATGCGTGTGGTTAGTGTTTTACAGTGTGTTGTGCTATTGTTATATAACGTGGAGCTTTTATGCGGTTTATATGATGTTGATGCATGTGATAATGATGTTGTTGTATGGTAAAATACATTGTTTGATTGAATATCAATGTATGTTGTTATGAGGTTTTGTGGGATTGTTGTGGTTTATATGATGTTGAAGCATGTGATAAGTTGTTATAATTGTTGTGGTTAATGGTGAGTAATTCTTGATGTGAATTGATATGAGTGTATATGCTAAAATGCTAATTATTGTGGTTTGTGGATTATGATGAAATGCATTGTTTTGGGTTTGATTGCAATACATGATTATTGATGTTGAGATGGTTCACATGGTTGTATATGCATTTGATTGTCATGAGTCATTGTATGCCAAGCATCATGATATGCATTCTTGTGATGTCGTGTGCCCTAGTGGGTGTGAGCGACGAAACGATTCCCGAGGGAATCTGCTATAACGGTCGTGAGCCTTATAAAAAGAGGACCGAAAGCAACGTTATAGACGATCATGAGCCTTATACAAAGAGGACCGAAAGCGATCGGATCGTGAACCTTATACAAAGAGGACCGAAAGCGATCCATAAACGTCATGAGTCTTATACCAAGAGGACCGAAAGTGATGGGGAACATCGTTTTCCCGAGGGGGAGTTACACTAAGTAACAAGCGATGATTCCAATAATTCCTGAGTGAATTAATGATGAGATGATGGATGGATGGTACCGCATTTGCATAGAGTTGTTGTGTCGGTCTCTCTGCATTTGCATAAATTATGAATGAATTGATTATGTGTTGAGCTTTTGATATGCATTGGTGATTTGATATGCATTGGTGATAAATGCATTGGTTATGGATGATATGTTTTATGTATAGACATATGCTATGTTTTGTGGGGATGTTGTACATTACAATGATTGTATTAATTATCTATGATATGCTATATATGAATATATGTGATGTGGTGGTGTGTTTCCATATGTCATAACTTTGGTATGCCTTATGTGTGAATATGTGATTATGTTGGTATAATTGATATATGCTATGTGTATTAGTATGTGATGCTTGTGGTGAGAATAATTATGCATGTGAATTTATATGTGTTGCATATTATTATGCAATCTTGATTTAGTTGTTATTTCTCACCCTTCTGCCGTGGTTTGTTTCTCTATGAGGCAATTGCAGATTAGTATCTTGGAGGCTTTTGTGAAGATTAGTTCTCCATCCTTTTGTCGGTCTGTCTGCTCTGAAACGTAACACGGGAGTCGGGGAACGCTTTTGTTATATATGTATACATTTGTTGGATCTATTTTGTATTACCCTTGTATGAATATTTTGATGTTATAAGATAATTTATTTTGTAAAACAAGTCAGTTATGGATCTTTCCGCTTTATTCCATAATTGAACTTTCCTTTTGTTGGAAAAAGTTTCCCTTTTTGGTTTATTCCATTTTGTGTTATGTATCAAATTTATGACCAGGGATTGTGTTGTTTTTCTTTAAATGTAGCATCCTTGTTTCTGTCTAGGAATAAATTTTTATTTACTCTAATTTATTTATGTATTATTTATTCGCGATGGGAATTGGGGTGTTACATTAGTGGTATCAGAGCAGGTCGGTCCGTCCGGCCAAGTTGTTGAGTCAGTTGGTGTGATAGTTGAATACTGTCGATGTTGTTTGTGTAACGCCCCAGTTTTGGTTAGTTTTATTTAATCGAGTCGTTTTGATTATTTTATTATTATATTATTTTATTTTTGACTTTTATTTGGAAATATATTATTTTTCATCGTGATTATGTTTTATCGCGTTTTGGGAGCGTTTGCGAGATATTTGAGTGTAGGGGTATTTTGGTCATTTCATTTATTTTCTTAAGTTAGAAAACATAAATAGAAAGAAAAGAGAGAAAAATAGAAAGGAAAGAAAAAGAGAAGAAGAAAAAGAGGAAGAAAGAAAAGAAGAGAAGGAAAAGAGAGAAAAACTTGGAAAATCTAGGAATCGATCAACCGACTTTTCTAAACACGATTAAATCGGGTAAGGGTGCGAAACTCGATTATCTTATACTTTTGTATGATTATGTATGTATGTTTTTGGTTGATATTGGATTGAAATTGAAATATAGAGTAAAACCCATAAATGTTGGAATTGTTAGAAATTGATATAATTTATGTCTGAAATCATGTTTTAGTGTCCCTTATTGTTGATACATGATAGATACATGTTGTTAGACATTCAATTGGTAATTTTCTGGTGTTTTGGTGAGATTTGGGGTTGATTTTGAGTGATCCTGTAACAGAAAATTCTGCAGGAAATTTTGGATTTTTCTCTGCCCATACGCGTAACACGCAGGGCAATACGCGTATTGGTTTGGGCAATACGCGTATGGCAAGGGGAATTTTGGGGAATTACGCGTATGGAAGTTCATTTTCTCGGCCATCTGCCCATTTGTGTAATGGTACGCGTAAGGTTGAGGGCAATACGCGTATGAAGTGAGGCAATACGCGTATTGGAGTTTTTAGTGGGATTTTTAGGAGGAATTGGTCTCTGCCCATACGCGTATCAAGTTGGGCAATACACGTATGGAATGGTCGAGGGAGCAAGGCAATACGCGTATGGCTCAGGGCAATACGCGTATGACCAGGAAGATTGCAGAATTGTGTTTTTCGCGATTACTTTTCTTGTTCAGTTCGTAACTTGTGCTCCGATTATCCGTTTTTAACATTCTTGGTATCGTTGAATAGCTATTGAACTGTACTTTCTTATGATGATGGTTTTAAGATTGTTGACCGATTTATTTAAGTCGGGAATTTGGAAATGTGTCGTTTTGTCGACTTTTACCGTTTTAATTGTGTGTAATTGAGGTGTTATCATGCGATGTGCTAGTGATATATGTTGTATGACTTGTGTGCTGATTATATGAGGTGAATGTATATGTTTAAATGTGGTGATGAGGGTTTGTGGCCTTATGGAAATTAAATGCATTGTTTTGGGCTTGAGTGCAAAGCATGATTTTTGTTGATTGAGATGATTGCATATATGTGTGCATTTGAATGTCATGGGTCATTGTATGTCAAGCATCATGATATGCAATCTTGAAATGTCGTGTGCCCTTGTGGGTGTGAGCGACGAATCGATTCCAGAGGGAATCTGCTATAACTTCGTGTGCCTTATACAAAGAGGTGTGAGTGATGATTATGGACGATCGTGTGCCTTATACAAAGAGGTGTGAGCGATCGGGTCGTGTGCCTTATACAAAGAGGTGTGAGCGTTCCATAAACGTCGTGTGCCTTATACAAAGAGGTGTGAGCGACGGGGAACATCGTTTGCCCGATGGGGAGTTACACTAAGTAACAAGCGATGGTTCCAATAGTTCCTGAGTGAACTAGTGTTGAGATTAACGGATGGATGGTACCGCATTTGCATAGAGTCGTTGTGTCGGTCTCTTTGCATTTGCATAAATCATGAATGGATTGATTTTGTGTGGAGTTGTCAATGGAATTGATGAGTTGAGATATATATATATATATATATATATATATATATATATATATATATATATATATATATATATATATATGTTGTTGTAAAAATGCATTTATTTGATTATATATGCCTTGGTGATGGATATATGATGATATGCATTGTGTTGTTTTGTGTTTGAATTCTGGTATAAGTTGTGGTGAGAATATTACATGTGTATTATGGTGTTACTATATAATTATATGCAATTATATTATGATTGTGTTTCGCACCCTTCTGCTGTTTTAAATGCTCTATGAGGCATTGCAGATTAGATTGCTGGAGATCTTTTTGTGAAGCTTAGGTCTTTATTCTTTTGTCTGTCGGCTCTGATATGTAGCACCGGGTAGTCGGGGAGATCGTTTTGATTTATGTGTATATGTATATATGCCTTTTGGATTGTATATGTATGGATCTGTGTATGACAGACAAACTCTTTATGTGATATATATATATATATGAGATTCAGTTGTAGATTTTTCTGCTTTTATTCTGTATCTGATTTGTGGGTAGTAGGAACTAAGTTCCTCTGTTAATTGCTACCTGATTGTTGCATATCTTTATGAGCAGGTTTATTGTGTTTTGTCTCAATTGATGTGACGCCTTCGTCTATGCCATGAATATTTAATTATACTCTGATGGAATTTTTATTGCTTTACTTAATTGGGGGTATAAATTGGGGGTGTTACAGTTTGTCCCTTAGTATGTGATATGTGTGTGAAACACTGTCACTGCTTTCTGGTTTTCTAATCTTTTGTCTTCTGGATTGAGAATGAGATAAGTGGGGGAGAAGCTTGTACTTCTCCAAGTTGCTTCGGTTGTGTTCCTTTGGTTGCAAGAGTGTAAGTGTTGTATGGACAATGTTGTTCCCGATTCCAGAGGGAATGCGGAGGTAAGGTTTATGTCAACTAAGGATTTGTGCCTTAGGTAGTTTGTGCACAAGATGCAAGAAATGCTATAATAGTTTGGTAAAGATGGTTTATGCCCCATCGTGATTGTCGGATGTCTATTGACAAATTGAGGAACTGATCACCCTTAATCTCTTGTTGATAGTAGACGGAATTATGTTGGATGGAATAGACGTGTCTTTCCAGCTTTGATAGTATGTTTTGTGAATCGTTTGGAGCTAAGCTAGTGAGTACAGATTGTTTTGACGAGTCAATGAAGATTCTTATATCTGAAGGTGAGGCAGATTCGAGGTTTTTGTATGTTGGTCAAGTTGGAATGTCTCTGAGGGAGAATGATTGGGTATTATTAATGGTTGTTCTCAGAGAGTAGAGAGTGAACTTAAATTGGACGAAGGCGAATAGTTGAGGTTTATATCTGCTAAGTAAGTACAAAACTCTTAGGAGATGAGACTAAGATGTTGTTATGTTTGTGATGATAGTTTTTTAGAGATTGGCAGAAAGGCCACAGTGATGGGCTGCCACTTGTGCATGATTTTCAGATGTATTTCTGGATGGAATATTGGATGTTAGCATTAGAAGTACCCGGACTGATAGAGCAGTTGGAAGATTTACTGGAAAGGAGAATTGTGAGGCCAAGTGTGTCGTCTTGGAGAGCTCCAGTATTGTAAGTAACAAAAAGGAAGAATGATTAAACAGAATAACAAGCACAATGTGTATAATCGTATTGAGACTATGGAAAGCAAAACTTAGAGTTCTGGTGAGGTTTGGAGTCTTTGGAATTTTAGAGCATTAATGGAAATCTTGAGAAAACCCTTATGTGTGGATGTAATATTGATATTAAGAGTTCCTTTTGGTGGGTTGTTGATACTTGTTATGCTGTTTGGAATTGATTTAAGATGAAAATGGTGAATTTTGGGAAGGAAGGTCGAAGGGTTATTTTTCTGAAAATCGCAGTGCGCGCTTAGCGCGCAGCCGCCCGCTTAGCGCGGTCTGGAGAATTTGCAACCTCTCCAGGCAGTGAGGAGCGCGCTCAGTGCGGGGTGGAGCCCGCTTAGCGTGAACTGGAGAAAAAAAATTAAAACTTGTTTTTTTCTAAAATCCATAACTTTTGATTCGTAACTCGGATTGAGATGTTCTTTCTTATAAAAATGGTGTTGAGATTTAGTGGCCGGGTTGATTGTGTCGTGAATTTGGATAAGTTCGTAGTGGTTTTAATTGAGGATATTCGGATCTTTTATAAACTCAGAGGAAGAACAGGTAGAGTGTTTGAGAATTGTATTACAAGTGTTGAAAAGAGACAAAGTGTTATGCTAAGCTATTCAAGTGAGAATTTTGGTTGAAAAATGTTAGTTTCTTGGATATGTGATTTCTGATGATAGTATTGTTATGGATCCATCGGAAGTAGATGCAGTTCTTCAGGAGAGGCTCCAAAGTCGGTTAAGGAGACTAGAATCTTTTTGAACTTTAGTTGGTTATTACTGGAGGTTATGGAAGGTTTTTTCAAGTTAGCATTTTCGTTATGACAGATGACTTGTTAAGGGTAAGTCGTTTGCTTTGGATGTTCATTGTGAGGAAAGTTTGAGAGGGTTAAAGTAGAATTTGTCTACGGCTTCAGTTTTGATTCTGTGTGATCCTAATAAATCATTTGTGAGGTATTGTGATGTGTCTTTGATGAGTTTAGTCAGTGTGTTAATGCAAGATGGTAAAGTTGTGGCTTATGCTTTATGACAATTGAGGATTCATAAGAGGATCTATACTATTCAGGATTTGGAATTGGTTGCGGTTGTATTGTGTTGGAAAATTTGGAGGTATTATCTTTATGGTTCTAGGTTCGAAGTGTTTAGTAATCACAAGAATATTGAGTACCTGTTTGGTCGGAAGGAATATAGTATGAGACAACGAGGATGGTTGGAATTTGTGATGAGTTATGACTTTAGCTGGAGTTATCCTATTGGTAAGGTTAATGTCGTGCCTGATGAGTTAAGTCGAAAGTTTTTATACATGTCTGTTTTGATGGTCAGGGAGTTAGAATTATTTGAGCAGTTCAGAGACTTGTGTCTGGTGTGTGACTTGATAGAGTTCAAAGGTTGAACAATGGAAAACGGTAGGAATGATGAGACCGTGGGATGTTTTATAATGGAAGTGATAGGTGGAAGGTTCCAATATTAATCATGTACTAATATGTAAATGGATGTATTAGTTACATGTTTGATGGGTAAATCACAACGTTGTTGTATTGATGTTATGTTTAGTATTCTGGTTTTGTTGATGTTGTTGAGACGATGTTGTGTAGTGGGACTTTAGGTTCTTGCCTTTGTTGTTGCCTCGTTTCCATGGTGCTGGTTCGAGTGCGTGTGGTTAATCCCTATGTGGGAGATTAGGGGAGTGTTACCTGGGTGTTGGTAACATGGTTTTCTTTGAGTCGTGAGTTAGTCGTCAAGTGCATTGTATGTGCTTTGCATCTTGTCATTGTCGTGTCGTTCTTGTAGCTGCTGTTAGCAAGGTGGTTTGTCAGTTTGTGTTATTCGTGGTGTGCCTAGTGTTGGCATGTTAGTTGGTTAGTCGGATGCGAAAGTCGTATCCGAAATTGTTTGTCTCAGTTATATTTTCGAGGACGAAAATGTCTAAGTGGGGGAGAGTTGTAACGCCCCGATTTGTTTAATTGTATTTATTTATTTCATTTATGTGAATTTTGTGAAATGTGTGAATTTATTGTATTTTACCTGCTAATTGAGTTAATTGGTTAATTTCCCTGATAGGTAAAATATTTGCAATAAATTATAATTTCTTTTCAACTTTTATTTCCCGAAATATATTTCATCGCTGTTTATGTTTTATCGCATTTTGAGAGCGTTTGGGAGATATTTGAGCGTAAGGGCAAAATGGTCAATTGATTAGTTAGATATTTTAGAAAAGTTAGATATTTATATAAATAGAGAAAAGAGAGAAAAAGAGAGAAAGGAAAAAGAAAAGAAAGAAAAGGGAAAGAAGAGAAAGAGAAGAGAAGGAAAAAGAGAGAAGAGGAGAAAGAGGAAAAAAATGAAGAAACTCCATTTCAATCGCGAATAATCGGGTAAGGGTGAGAAGTTTCGATTATATCTTGCTTGTATATGTATATATGTATGTTTTCTTGGATTGTTTTGGTTATTTTCTTCTAGTTTTCAATTAGGTTGGATTTATGAACAATGAGTGGGAATCGGTGTTTTCACGGTCGAAAGTCGGAATAGATCACGTGGTTTAGTCGAGTGATGTTAGGCCGTGATTGGTTAAGTTCGTTTGATTGAATTTTGGTTGATTTCATAACTTTTGGATATTTGATAAAATGGCGATTTTGGGTGAATCAATGTTTGGATGGTTGAAATGTGGAATAAATCGCGTAGTATAGTCGGGTAAGGATAAGAATTAATTGGGATTGCTTGTGGAGTGTTTTCGTGTGGATTGGATCGAGTTCGGAAGTTGATTCATTTGATAAAATTATGTTTCAAAATATTTCAAAACTGGAAAATGTGTTGGATGGCTTTTTAATGGTGAAAATATTGTAGTACGCTGAATTCTGAGAACGCAACTTTTTACGGAATCGAAAACGGATGTCCGGAAGTCTTCCGATGGTGTTTTTAAGGCCAAATTCCGATGAGTCTCCGCAGGTAGCACACTTAGTGCGGGTGTCTGCGCGCTCAGCGCGGTCTGGGCAAAAATGAAAAATTTCCGAAACTTTAAAAATTCATAACTTTTGAACCGGAAGTCCGTTTTGACCCCCCGTTCGAAGCGTTGGAAAGCTAATGAAATATTCTTTATATTAAAAATGGTTTGGAGGGTAAAAGATGATTTAATTAATTCGTGTTTTTGAGAAATAGTCGTGTTGTCGGGTTTTTATCGCGTTAAATGCGTGCGGTTGGTGTTTTACAGTGTGTTGTGCTATTGTTATATAACGTGGAGCTTTTATGTGTTTTTATATGATGTTGATGCATGTGATAATGATGTTGTGGTGAGGTAAATTACATTGTTTGATTGAATATCAATGTATGTTGTTATGAGGTTTTGTGGGATTGTTGTGGTTTATATGATGTTGAAGCATGTGATAAGTTATTGTAATTGTTGTGGTTGATGGTGAGTAATTCTTGATGTGAATTGATATGAGTGTATATGCTAAAATGCTAATTGTTGTGGTTTGTGGATTATAATGAAATGCATTGTTTTGGGTTTGATTGCAATACATGATTATTGATGTTGAGATGGTTCACATGGTTGTATATGCATTTGATTGTCATGAGTCATTGTATGTCAAGCATCATGATATGCATTCTTGTGATGTC
The DNA here is from genome assembly GCA_022829125.1 of Lathyrus tuberosus. Classification (NCBI taxonomy): domain Eukaryota; kingdom Viridiplantae; phylum Streptophyta; class Magnoliopsida; order Fabales; family Fabaceae; genus Lathyrus; species Lathyrus tuberosus. Next base: position 3,547,295 of record JALAZF010000153.1, read on the forward strand.
GTGTGCCCTAGTGGGTGTGAGCGACGAAACGATTCCCGAGGGAATCTTCTATAACGGTCGTGAGCCTTATACAAAGAGGACCGAAAGCTACGTTATAGACGATCGTGAGCCTTATACAAAGAGGACAGAAAGCGATCGGATCGTGAGCCTTATACAAAGAGGACCGAAAGTGATCCATAAACGTCGTGATCCTTATACCAAGAGGACCGAAAGTGACGGGGAACATCGTTTGCCCGACGGGGAGTTACACAAAGTAACAAGCGATGATTCCAATAATTCCTGAGTGAATTAATAATGAGATGATGGATGGATGGTACCGCATTTGCATAGAGTCGTTGTGTCGGTCTCTCTGCATTTTCATAAATCATGAATGGATTGATTATATGTTGAGCTTTTGATATGTATTGGTGATTTGATATGCATTGGTGATAAATGCATTGGTTATGGATGATATGTTTTATGTATAGACATATGCTATGTTTTGTGGGGATGTTGTACATTACAATGATTGTATTAATTATCTATGTTATGTTATATATGAATATATGTGATGTGGTGGTGTGTTTCCATATGTCATAACTTTGGTATGCCTTATGTGTGAATATGTGATTATGTTGGTATAATTGATATATGCTATGTGTATTAGTATGTGATGCATGTGGTGAGAATAATTATGCATGTGAATTTATATGTGCTGCATATTATTATGCAATCTTGATTTAGTTGTTATTTCTCACCCTTCTGACGTGGTTTGTTGCTCTATGAGGCAATTGCAGATTAGTATCTTGGAGGCTTTTGTGAAGATTAGTTCTCCATCCTTTTGTCGGTCTGTCTGCTCTGATACGTAACACGGGAGTCAGGGAACGCTTTTGTTATATATGTATACATTTGTTGGATCTATTTTGTATTACCCTTGTATGAATATTTTGATGTTATAAGATAATTTATTTTGTAAAACAAGTCAGTTATGGATCTTTCCGCTTTATTCCATAATTGAACTTTCCTTTTGTTGGAAAAAGTTTCCCTTTTTGGTTTATTCCATTTTGTGTTATGTATCAAATTTATGAGCAGGGATTGTGTTGTTTTTCTTTAAATGTGGCATCCTTGTTTCTGTCTAGGAATAAATTTTTATTTACTCTGATTTATTTATGTATTATTTATCCGCGATGGGAATTGGGGTGTTACAAATGCATGTGTTGAAATGTTGTGATGATGGTTTGTGGCCTTATGGCTAATAAATGCATGGTTTTGGGTTTTGATTTCAATGCATGATTCTTGATGTTGGAATGGGTTACATGGTTACATATATATGTGCATTGGATTGTCATGAGTCATTGTATGCCAAGCATCATGATATGCATTCTTGTGATGTCGTGTGCCCTAGTGAGTGAGAGCGACGAAACAATTCCAGAGGGAATCTGCTGTAACGGTCGTGTGCCTTATACAAAGAGGACCTAAAGCGACGTTATAGACGATCGTGTGCCTTATACAAAGAGGACCTAAAGCGATCGGATCGTGTGCCTTATACAAAGAGGACCTAAAGCGATCCATAAACGTCGCGTGCCTTGTACAAAAAGGACCTAAAGCGACGGGGAAAATCGTTTGCCCGACGGAGAGTTACACTAAGTAACAAGCCATGATTCTAATAATTCCTGAGTAAATTAATGATGAGAATGATGGATGTAATGATACCGCATTGCATTGCATAGAGTCGTTGTGTCAGTCTCTATGCATTTGCATAAGTCATGAATGGATTGATTATGTGTAGGATTTGTGAATGGAATTGATGAGTTGATATATATATATATATATATATATATATATATATATATATATATATATATATGTTGGTGATAAATGTATTGAGCATGATTAATATGCCTTTGTGAGGGATGTATGAGATATGAATTGTGTTGTTTTGTATTTGAATTATGATGTAAGTTGTGGTGAGAATGTTTTACACGTATATTTTGTGTTATTATATAATTGTATGCAACTATATTATAATTGTGTTTCTCACCCTTCTGCTGTTTTGAATGCTCTATGAGGCATTGCAGATTAGATACTGGAGGTCTTTTTGTGAAGATTATGTCTTCATTCTTTTGTCGGTCGGCTCTGATATGTAGCATCGGGTAGTCGGGGAGATCGTTATGTGTATATGTATATGTTTTGTTGGATTTTACATGTATGACTCTGTATATGACAGACAAACTTCTATGTTTATATATATGAGATTTCAGTTGCAGATTTTCCGCTTTTATTCTGCATCTGAATTGTGGGTGTTAGGAACTGAGTTCCTCTGTTTATGTTGCTACCTGATTGTTGCATATCTTTATGAGCAGGTTATTATATTTCTTCATCGTGATATGACGCTCCGTCTATGCCATGAATGTTTTAATTCTACTCTGATTATTTGTTACCGCTTTAATTACTCGGGTTATAGATTGGGGGTGTTACATTAAGTGGTATCAGAGCCAGTTTGTGTCAGTCTGTGCCAGTCCGTGTCGGTCATTGTGACCAAGTTGTTTGTTGTGCGACGTTTGTGTTTTGGTGAGCTGATTGTTTAACCATAGTTACTATTATTGGATATGAACAGAATATGGCTGGAAGGAATGACGCTGCTCTTGCTGGTGCTATGCAAGCTATGGCTCAGGTTGTGCGGGGTGCACCTAATGCTGGTGGGAATGATGAGTTCAGGAAGAACAAACCGCCTATCTTCAAAGGAAGACATGATCCTGATGGTGCTTAGATTTGGCTTAAGGAGATTGAAAGAATCTTTCGAGTGATGGACTGTTCCGAGGAGCAGAAGGTGAGACTGAGTACTCACATGTTGCAGGAGGAGGCTGATGATTGGTGGGTTAGTGCGCGTCATGTGTGGGAAGTTACAGGTGAAGAGGTCACTTGGGCTTTGTTTAGCCGTGAGTTTTTGAGGAAGTATTTCCCTGAAGATGTTAGAGGAAAGAAAGAGATATAGTTCTTGGAGTTGAAACAAGGTAACATGTCTGTTATTGATTACACTGCTAAGTTTGTGGAGCTTGTTCAGTTTTATCCACATTATGCTGAAGCAACTGCGGAGTTTTCCAAATGTGTGAAGTTTGAGAACGGGTTGCGTATCGAGATCAATCAGGCAATTGGTTATCAAAGAATTAGGAGGTTTTCGGATTTGGTGGATTGTTGTAGAATTTATGAGGAGGATAGCAAAGCTCGTTCTATTCATTATAAGAGTGTGAACGAAAGGAAAGGAAAGCAACCGTTTCGTGGTGGTCCTTATGTGTCGCCAGCTGATAAGGGTAAGCAAAGGGCTAATTTTGATAAAAGGCCAAGTGGGGGAGGTACGTATAATCCTCTGAGATGTTTTAGGTGTGGTGACTTAGGACATCGTCAGTTTGAATGTAGAAAGGATATGAGGAAATGTTCCAATTGTGGAGGTATAGGACTGTAGCAGCTGATTGCAAGAGGAATGTGATGAAGTGTTTCAACTGTCGTGAACCTGGTCATATTAGTATGAAGTGTCTGAAACCAAAGCAAGCTCAAGCTAGAGGGAAAGTATTTGCATTGGAAGGAACTCAGACTACTAGTGCAGATCGTCTAATCAGAGGTACTTGTTTTATTAATAGTACGCCTTTAGTTGCTATTATTGATACCGGAGCGACTCATTCGTTTATTTCGTCTGAGTGTGCGCGGCGTTTGAATCTTTTGTTGTCATCGATGGGTGGACAGATGGTTATCGATACTCCAGCAATGGGGTCGGTAACTACTTCTTTGGTTTGTTTAAGTTGTCCTTTGACCATTTATGGTAAGGAGTTTGCTATGGATCTAGTGTGTTTGCAGTTGGAGGGTTTAGACGTGGTTCCGAGAATGAATTGGTTGCAGTTCAATCGAGTTCATATCGATTGTTATTATAAATTAGTACGATTTCCTTCTCTTGAGGAAGACGAGGAATCGAGTTTCTTATCTACCAAAGAGTTGAAGAAACTTTTGGCGGATGAAGCTCAGTTGTTCGGGTTGTTTGCATCGTTGACTGTGGATAGTCAAGTTGCAATTGATGTGGTTCCTGTTGTGTGTGATTTTCCAGAGGTGTTTCCGGAGGATATTTTTGATGTGCCTCCAGAAAGAGAGGTGGAGTTTTCTATAGATCTAGTTCCTGGTACTAGACCTGTATCTATGGCACCATATCGTATGTCGGCATCTGAGTTGGTTGAGTTGAAGAAGAAGTTGAATGAATTGTTAGAAAAGAGGTTTGTGAGGCCGAGTGTATCGCCTTGGGGTGCTCCAGTTTTATTAGTGAAAAAGAAAGATGGAAGTATCCGATTGTGTATTGATTATCGCCAGCTGAATAAGGTGACGATTAAGAATAAGTATCCTCTTCCGAGAATTGATGATCTGATGGACCAGTTGGTAGGTGCGTGTGTGTTTAGTAAAATTGATTTGAGGCCAGGTTATCATCAGATTAGAGTGAGAGAGGAAGATATTCAGAAGACGGCTTTTAGGACACGATACGGGCATTACGAATATTCCGTGATGCCGTTCGGGGTTTCTAATGCGCCAGGAGTGTTTATGGAGTATATGAATCGCATTTTCCATGAGCATTTGGATAAATTTGTTGTTGTGTTTATTGATGACATCTTGATTTATTCTAAATCTCGGGAGGAACATGCGGGGCATTTGCGTATTGTATTGCAAATTTTGAAGGAAAAGAGACTTTATGCCAAATTGTCTAAGTGTGAGTTCTGGTTGTCGGAAGCGAGTTTTCTTGGGCATGTGATTTCAGGTAATGGTATTGCTGTGGATCCATCCAAAGTAGATGCAGTTCTACAATGGGAGGCTCCTAGATCTGTTACTGAAATTAGAAGCTTTTTGGGTTTAGCTGGATATTATCGAAGATTCATTGAAGGCTTTTCCAAGTTAGCACTTCCATTGACCCAGCTGACTTGTAAAGGTAAAGCGTTCGTTTGGGATATTCAGTGTGAGGAAAGTTTTAGTGAGCTGAAGAGAAGATTGACTACAGTTCCGATTTTGATCTTACCGAATCCTAGTGAACTGTTTGTGGTGTATTGCGATGCGTCTTTGATTGCTTTAGGTGGAGTGTTGATGCAAGAAGGTAAGGTTGTGGCTTATTCTTCGAGGCAGTTGAGGGTTCATGAGAAAAATTACCCTACTCATGATTTGGAATTAGCGGCGGTGGTTTTTGTGTTGAAAATTTGGAGGCATTATCTCTACGGTGCAAGATTCGAAGTCTTTAGTGATCATAAGAGTCTAAAATACTTGTTTGATCAGAAAGAGCTGAATATGAGGCAACGGAGATGGTTGGAATTTTTGAAGGACTACGATTTTAGCTTGAATTACCATCCCGATAAAGCTAATGTGGTAGCCGATGCGTTAAGCCGGAAATCTTTGCATATGTCTGCTTTGATGGTTAAAGAGTGGGAACTTTTGGAAGCATTTAGAGATTTGAGTTTGGTGTGTGGATTGACATTTGATGGCGTGAGGCTTGGTATGTTAAAGGTCACTAATGATTTTCTATTGACCGTTAGCGAGAAACAAAAGCTGGATGTGAAATTTGTTGATTTGATGACGTTTGGAGATAAAGGTGTGAATGGCGACTTTAAAGTGGATGATAAGGGTGTTTTGAGATTCCGTGGTAGAATTTGTATTCCTGATGATTCGGAATTGAAAAAGATGATTTTAGAGGAAGGACGCCGGAGTAGTTTAAGTATACATCCGGGAGCTAATAAAATGTATCAAGATTTGAAGAAGATCTTTTGGTGGTCCAGATTGAAGAGGGATGTGGCTCAGTTTGTTTATGCGTGTTTGACGTGTCAGAAGTCAAAGATAGAACATCAGAAGCCTAGTGGATTATTGCAACCGTTGGATATTCCCGAGTGGAAATGGAACAACATTTCTATGGATTTTGTAACAGGGTTGCCGAATACTCAGAGGGGACATAATGCCATTTGGGTGATTGTGGATAGGCTGACTAAATCGACGCATTTCATTCTGATTAACATCAGTTTTTCTTTGGAGAGGTTGACTGAGATTTATATCCGTGTGATTGTGAAGCTACATGGTGTTCCGTTGTGTATTATTTTAGATCGAGATCCGAGGTTTACTTCCAGATTTTGGGAAAGTTTGCAAAAGGCGTTAGGTTCTAAGTTGAGATTGAGTTCTGCTTATCATCCTCAGACGGATGGTCAGACCAAGAGAACTATTCAGTCATTGGAATATTTGATGAGAGCTTGTGTTCTTGAGCAAGGTGGTGCTTGAGATAGTTATCTTTCGTTGGTTGAATTCACGTATAACAATAGTTTCCATTCGAGTATTGGAATGACACCTTTTGAAGCGTTGTATGGCAGAAGATGTCGAACACCGTTGTGTTGGCATGAATCTGGTGAGAGTTCGGTGGTTGGACCGGAGTTAGTTCAAGAAACTACGGAAAAGGTGAAACTTATTCGTGAGAAAATGAAGGCTTCTCAGAGTAGGCAGAAGAGTTATCATGATCGAAGAAGGAAAGATCTTGAGTTTCGAGAAGGCGATCATGTATTCTTAAGAGTTACGCTGGTGACGGGTGTTGGTCATGCATTGAAGTCGAAGAAACTTACTTCTCGGTTTATTAATCCTTACCAGATATCTGCGATAGTGGGTGTTGTGGCTTATCGGGTGGCGTTGCCGCCGAATCTTTCGAATTTGCATGATGTGTTCCATGTTTCACAGCTTCAGAAGTATGTTCCGGATCCGTCGCATGTGATTCCGATGGATGAGGTTGAGGTAAGGGAGAAACTTACGGTTGAGGCATTACCGGTGAGAGTTTTGGATCGCGAGTTGAAGCGGTTAAGAGGCAAGGATATTGCGCTTGTGAAAGTAGCGTGGGGAGGTGCTGCTGAGGGTAATTTGACTTGGGAGTTAGAGAGTCGGATGCGGGAATCGTATCCGGAGTTGTTCGTCTCAGCTAATATTTTCGAGGACGAAAATTTCTAAGTGGGGGAGAGTTGTAACGCCCCAGTTTTTGTTAGATTTATTTAATCGAGTCGATTTAATTATTTTGGTCTTTATATTATTTTATTCTTGGTTTTTATTTGTTAAGTGTGTTATGTTTATCGTTATTATGTTTTATCGCGTTTTGGGAACGTTTGCGAGAAAATTGAGTGTAGGGGTATTTTGGTCTTTTTGGCTTGGTTAGATATTGTTTTTCTTGTAAAATAGAAACATAGAGAGAAAAGAGAGAAAAATAGGAAGGGAAGAAAGAAAAGAAGGAAAAGAGAAAGAAAAGAAGAAAAAGGGGAAAAAACTTGAAAGTTTAGAAATCGATTCAACCGACACTTCAAAACACGATTAATCGGGTAAGGGTGTGAAAGTCAGTTATTCTATGCTTGTGTATGATTATGTATGTATGTATTTGGTTGAATTGATTAGAGAACTACAACAATTAATATGTTGAGATTGTGAGAATTGGATACAATTTTTGTGTCGGAAATCACATTTTAAGGTTCCTAATTGTTGAAACCTGATAGATATAGGTTGTGGTGCATTCAATTGGTAGTTTGCTGATGTTTAGATGAGATTTAGAGAGGAATTGGATGATTTTTCGTAGCAGAAATTATGCAGGAAAAATTCTGGGTTTCGCTGCCCATACGCGTAACGGGCAAGGCAATACGCGTATTGGGTAGGGCAATACGCGTATGGCAAGGGCGAATGAGGGCATTATGCGTATGGAAACCCATTTTACACGGCCCTCTGCTGAAATACGTAACGGTACGCGTAAGGGGCAAGGTATTACGCGTAACGAGGGAGGTAATACGCGTACTGGGTTTTTAGTGGAAGTTTTGGAGAGAAATCAGTCTCTGCTCATACGCCTATCACTTTGGGCAATACGTGTAAGGATGGGCGAACGAGCTGGGCAATACACGTATGGCCCAGGGCAATACGCGTATGACCAGAGAGGGTGCATAATTTTGTCGTTTCGTGATTTCTTTCCCGACTTCGCGTCCGATGCGGTTCCTTTTGATCCGTAACTCGGATCTAGACGTTCTTGTTACCGTTGGAAATCTAATGAAATGTTCTTTCTTATAAAAATGTTTTTTTAATTGGTGGCCGATTTAATTGTGTCGGGAATTTGGAAATGTGTCGTTTTGCCAACTTTTACCGTCGTAATTGTGTGCGATTGATGTGCTATCATGTGATATACTTTTGATACGTAACGTATAGCATGTGTGCTATTATATGATGTGAATGCATGTGTTGAAATGTTGTGATGATGGTTTGTGGCCTTATGGAAAATAAATGCATGGTTTTGGGTTTTGATTTCAATGCATGATTCTTGATGTTGGAATGGGTTACATGGTTGTATATATATGTGCATTGGATTGTCATGAGTCATTGTATGCCAAGCATCATGATATGCATTCTTGTGATGTCGTGTGCCCTAGTGGGTGTGAGCGACGAAACGATTCCAGAGGGAATCTGCTGTAACGGTCGTGTGCCTTATACAAAGAGGACCTAACGTGACATTATAGACGATTGTGTGCCTTATACAAAGAGGACCTAAAGTGATCGGATCGTGTGCCTTATACAAAGAGGACCTAAAGTGATCCATAAACGTCGCATGCCTTATACAAAGAGGACCTAAAGCGATGGGGAACATCGTTTTCCCGACGGGGAGTTACACTAAGTAACAAGCGATGATTCCAATAATTCCTGAGTGAATTAATGATGAGAATGATGGATGGAATGGTACCGCATTGCATTGCATAGAGTCGTTGTGTCGGTCTCTGTGCATTTGCATAAGTCATGAATGGATTGATTATGTGTAGGGTTTGTGAATGGAATTGATGAGTTGATATATATATATATATATATATATATATATATATATATATATATGTTGGTGATAAATGTATTCAGCATGATTAATATGCCTTTGTGAGGGATGTATGAGATATGAATTGTGTTGTTTTATACTTGAATTATGATGTAAGTTGTGGTGAGAATGTTTTACACGTATATTTTGTGTTATTATATAATTGTATGCAACTATGTTATAATTGTGTTTCTCACCCTTCTGCTATTTTGAATGCTCTATGAGGCATTACAGATTAGATGCTGGAGGTCTTTTTGTGAAGATTATGTCTTCATTCTTTTGTCGGTCGGCTCTGATATGTAGCACCGGGTAGTCGGGGAGATCGTTATGTGTATATGTATATGTTTTGTTGGATTTTACATGTATGACTCTGTATATGACAGACAAACTTCTATGTTTATATATATGAGATTTCAGTTGCAGATTTTCCACTTTTATTTTGCATCTGAATTGTGGGTGTTAGGAACTGAGTTCCTCTGTTTATGTTGCTACCTGATTGTTGCATATCTTTATGAGCAGGTTATTATCTTTCTTCATCGTGATGTGACGCTCCGTCTATGCCATGAATGTTTTAATTCTACTCTGATTATTTGTTACTGCTTTAATTACTCGGGTTATAGATTGGGGGTGTTACATAGTACGTGGCCCTGTAAGTTGTTTCTGTTTCCTTATTTATTTGCTGCAAGTTTACAATGAATAATAAGTCATTCTTACAACAGTTTTTGCTTCTACTGTGTTCTTGTTGCATCTAACAATCTGGTATGAAGAGCAGTGACTTAAGAGATGGGTTCAGAAGCAAACTTTGCAGCAGCCTCCATTTCGAAGTTCGACGGTGACTACGATCATCGGAGCATGGTCATGGAGAATCTTCTTCGATCCAAGGAGCATTGGGTTGTTGTCGAATCAGGCTATACAGAGCCGAAGAGTAGAGATGGAATGACGGCAGAGCAAATAAAGAACCTGGAGGAGATGAAGCTGAAGGATTTGAAGGCTAAGAATTACTTGTTTCAGTCGCTTGACAAGTCAATTCTGAAGACGATCACGCAGAAGGAGACATCTAAACAGCTCTGGGATTCCATGTAGTTAAAGTGTCGAGGCAATGCTTGAGTGAAGAGAGCTCAACTCAATCGTCTACGTCGGGACTTTGAGGTCTTAGCAATGAAGCAAGGTGAATCGAACACTGATTATTTTGGTCGAGTTATGACGGTTGCACACGACATGAGGAATTATGGAGAAGATTTGGATGATGTCAAGATCGTTGAGTAGATTTTGAGAACCCTCACTGAGAAATGGAACTATGTTGTTTGTTCCATTGAGGAAGCCAAGGACATAGATCAACTATCTGTGGATGCCTTGCAAAGTTCTCTGCTCGTTCATGAGCAAAAATTCAAAGTAAGTGGAGAAGAGGAACATGCTTTGAAGGTAACTCATGAAGAGAGCAATGGTGGAAGAGGGCGATAAAGAGCTACTTTTCGAGGAGGTCGGGGACAAGGCAGAGGCAGGGGCAGCCAACCGAGGAGTAAGGAAACAGTTGAGTGTTACAAGTGTCATAAGCTTGGACACTTCCAGTACAAGTGCCAAGCAAATTATGCTAGTTTGGAGGAATCAGAAGAGATGGTGCTAATGGCGTATGTCGACACGCTTGGAGACGATTGAGATGTTATGTGGTATATTGATTCTGGGTGCAGCAATCACATGTGTGGTGATTCTTCACTCTTTTGTGAGTTAGAAGAGGGATTCAACAAAGTGGTTAGATTGGGGAATTATGCAAGCATGAACGTTTCCGGAAAAGGAAGTGTTCGATTGACAATAAAAGGAGTAAACCACCTTGTACGGGATGTCTATTATGTCCCTGGTTTGAAGAATAATCTTCTCAGTGTTGGGCAGCTACAAGAAAGGGGTTTGGCTGTACTAATGCAGTCAAATGAGTGTCGAATTTATCACCGCACAAAGAGTTTGGTATTCCAAACCGACATGGCAGCAAATCGAATGTTTGTGTTGTTTTCGAGTACTAAATCAATCAAAAGTGAAAGCAAGGAAGAGTGTTTCTAAGCAACGACCGAAGACACTGAAGACGTGGCTCAGCTTTGGCATAGAAGATTTGGTCATCTCAGCTACAAAGGGTTAAAGAACTTACAAACAAAAGGCATGGTGAGAGGTTTGCCAAGCTTCCCTGAGGGTGAAATTATGTGCACTAATTGCTTGAAAGGGAAGCAGCATCGAGATGTAATCCCAAGGAAAAGTACATGGAGAGCGTCGGAAAAATTGGAGCTGGTTCATGCTGACATTTGCGGCCCAATTTCTCCGCTTTCGGAGGGAAACAAGAGGTATTTCATTTGCTTTATTGATGACTACAGTAGGAAGGCGTTGGAGTATTTTCTCGCTTGTAAGTCAGATTCACTCACTACCTTTAAGCTGTTTAAAACTCTTGTTGAAAAAGAAACAGGCCTGTCCATTAAATGTTTAAGAACAGATCGTAGAGGTGAATTCACATCAGATGAGTTCAAGGAATATTGTAAAATGAATGGAATCAAGAGGCAATTAACTGATGCATATACACAGCAGCAAAATGGAGTCGGCGAGCGGAAAAATAGAACTGTAATGAATATGGTGAGGAGCGTATTGGTTGAGAAAAATGTTCCAGGAAAATTCTGGGCAGAGGCAGTAAACTGGGCATTCTATGTTCTTAATAGATGTCCAACATCATCGGTGAAGTAAATGACGTCAGAGGAAGCTTGGTGTGGGATGATACCTTCAGTTAGGCACTTGAGAGTCTTTGGTTGTATAACATATGCTCACGTACCGGATGCTCGGCGAACAAAGCTTGAAGATAAGAGCCGTTGTTGTGTCCTTTTTGGTGTAAGTGAAGAATCAAAGGCATACCGACTATATGATCCTACCTCTAAGAGGATTATTATCAGCCAGGATGTCGTCTTTGAAGAAGATGGGCAGTGAAATTAGGAGAAGAGCTCTAACGAAGATAACATGTTTGATTTGGAATGGGAAAATGAGAAAAGTGAAGAAAGTGAGGAGTCAAGTCATGACAATGAAGAAGAGAATGCAGTTGATGGTAATGAAAAAGAAAATTTAGAAAATGAAGCTGATGGTAATGAAGAAGAAAATGCAGAAAATGAAGCTGATAGTAATGAAGAAGAAAATGCAGTCTCTCTGGTGACAGAACCCCGAAATAGAAGAGCTCCAGGGTGGATGAATGACTATGTCCCTGGTGATGGTCTTTCCGATGAAGAGGAAGAGGTACAAACTCACTTAGTCTTGTTTTCTCATGCCGTTAATTCTGATCCTACTTCATTTGACGAAGCAATGAAGAAGGAGAAATGGAGGGTAGCCATGGATGCATAAATGAGATCAATTGAGAAGAATGGAACATGGGATCTTAGAGAACTGCCGAAAGGAGCGAAAAAAATAGGAGTCAAATGGGTATACAAAACAAAGTTGAACGATCATGGAGAAGTAGAAAAATACAAGGCTCGCTTGGTCGCCAAAGGGTATACTCAGGAATACGGAGTTGATTATGAAGAAGTATACGCTCCTGTAGCTCGTATGGACACAGTTCGAATGATTTTGGCACTTGCTGCACAAAGAGGTTGGTGTGTGTTTCAGCTGGATGTGAAGTCGGCCTTTCTTCATGGGAAGTTAGCTGAGAATATGTATGTGGAGCAACCAAGGGGTTATGAAATAAAGAATGAGGAGCATAAGGTATATAAACTCAACAAAGCTTTGTATGGACTCAAGCAGGCACCGCGAGCATGGCTCAGCCGAATTGAATCATATTTCAGAAAGGAAGGTTTTGAGAAGGAGGATAATGAGCCAACTTTGTTTACCAAAGTCAAACAAGGTAAATATTTGATCATTAGCTTGTATGTTGATAATTTAATTTACACCGGAGATGATGAAAAAATGATGTCTGAATTCAAAGAGTCCATGATGAACGAATTTGATATGTCGGACTTGGATAAGATGAGGTAGTTCAGTTTGTTGGTGGTATATTCACCAGTCAAACAAAGTATGTGATAGAAGTGTTAAGAAGATTTAGAACTAGCATAACAATTATGTTGAAAATCCAATGGTTCCAGGATTTAAAATCTCCAAAGATGAAAATGGTGTTGAGATGGATGGTTCATATTTCAAGCAGCTGATTGGAAGCTTAATGTACTTGGTTGCTACGAGGCCGAACATAATGTATGCGGTTAGCTTATTAAGCAGGTATATATCAAGACCTACAGAAGTCCATTATTCGACAGCAAAGAGAATTCTACGTTACTTGCAAGGTACGACAAAGTTTGGCATTCTTTACAAAGCGGAAGGAAACTCAGAATTGATTGGCTTTACGGATAGTGATTATGCTGGATCGGTGGAGGATAGAAGAAGTACTCCGGGTTATGTTTTTATGCTAAGTGGAGCTGCAGTAGCTTGGTCTTCTCGAAAGCAACCAATAGTTACGTTGAGCACGACAGAAGCTGAATTTGTAGCAGCTGCAGGAAGTAGTTGTCAGGCAATATGGATGCAAAGGGTGCTGAAGAAGATAGGCTACAAGGGCAGTAAAAGCACTGTCATCTATTGTGACAATAGCTCAACCATTAAGTTGTCGAGGAACCCGGTGATGCATGGCAAGAGCAAGCGCATTAATGTGTGCTACCATTTCTTAAGGGAGCTTATGAATGATGAAGTTGTGCAACTTCAGTTTTGTGGTACAAGGCATCAGTTAGCGGACATCCTCACCAAACCAGTGAAATTGGAATCATTTCGGGAGCTGAGATAGAAGCTTGGATTTTGTGGTTTTCCAGGAGTTAACTAGCTGCAAATGCAGTCTAGTTTAAGGGAGGGAATGATAAGGCTTAGTCAAATTAGTGTCCTAGTTTTTAGCACTTTATTAGTTGATTTATTCAAGCTTTGTAGTCAAGTTTGTTTCCTTAATTTTTGCTAGTACGTGGCCCTGTATGTTGTTTCTGTTTCCTTATTTATTTGCTGCAAGTTTACAATGAATAGTAAGTCATTCCCAGAACAGTTTTTGCTTCTACTGTGTTCTTGTTGCATCTAACATGAATTAGTAATCTATAATCTATACTAATATATAAAGGCAAAACATCCTTTTGGTGTAGCCTATTTTTTCCCCTCTTTTACCCTTAAAAACTGTTTAGAAATTACCTAAATAAAAATTAAATTCTCTTCTCATTTTATATTTGAATTATTATACAAAAGGTAGTTATATTACAAAAGAAAAACTAACGGTACCTTCCAATTGAAATAGTAACTTCCAATTGAAACCGTCTAATAACCGTTTCCATCTATCTCTTTTATTTATTTATTCAAATTGCTATTTCACAAAAACTATTCACATTATCACAACACCAAATTCTCTCACAAAATTGCTGCACAAAAAGAAAAACAACTACCTTGATTTGGATAATTTATCTCATATTTACCATTCAATATTTCAAAATATTCACACATCAAAAAGTGATTCAAAAGCTTTCTAGAATTTCTATGCTCTTTCTCAACAAATTGTGAGAAAAGAGGTTATGATATGAGTTAATAAACTCCCCACATTGAAGATTAAAGGAAAAAAGAAACAAGATAAGAGATTGAGTTTTTATCATATATCTATGGTTCAACATCAACACTGCCATTTTTGAAGAAGAAGAGAAATTATTTCCGAAACATTGATATTGTTTGTATTATTTATTTTTTAATTTCTTTTCAACTTAAGTGTGTCTAATATATAATAATTTATTGTGTAATGTTTATTACATTGTATGAATATTTTTGTTCTTTAATTGTTTTATTAGATTATGTTTGGATATTATAAAATGAACCTAATGGAATACAGTGAAAGCGAGCAAAACTCCACTCCATCTGATTTTAAATGATATTTCGGCGGAAGGAATTTTCCTACCGTTTATAAATAATATCATTAATATACAACTAAATAATATTTTTAATTTTTATCATTGATGTTAATCTTTATTTTTGTTTGTTTTTCGGTCTCTAAATGAAAAAATATTGCATATAAAGTTGTTGCAATGGTTGAAGAGGGTAAATAATGGTTTCCATTGCATATGATATGTTAGGTTTATTGTTTATGGGTAAAGAATTGTTTGCTTCATGTTTTTTCTTTTAAAACAAAATAGTGGATTATATTGTATTTTGATTTTCAATATTGATGTGTCACTACAACAGATAAGACCTTAGACAGCGCTTTTTTTGCCCTTAGACAGCGCTTTTAAGCGCTGTCTAAACCTGCGCTGCTATAGGTTTAGACAACGCTTTGGGTAATACCAAAAGCGCTGTCTAAAGGGGGGTATATTTAATGAAAAGCGCTGTCTATGGTACCTTTAGACAGCGCTTTTTGGTATACCTTAGACAACGCTTTCTCTAAAAGCGCTGTCTAAGGTCAACCTTTTTGAACTTTTTTAGGTATACCTTATACAGCGCTTTTGGTAAAAGCGCTTTCTAAGGTCCACCTTAGACAGCGCTTTTGTCAAAAGCGCTTTCTAATCCCCACCTTAGACAGCGCTTTCACCAAAAACGCTGTCTAAGGTATACGAAAAATTTTATATAAATTTTTTTAAACCACAATTTTTACCAGATTTTTTCAACCAGAATTTGACCTGTTTTTCAACCAGCAATTTTTTTCAAAAAAATACCACAATTTGGAGATTCAAATCAATCCAATTTATCCTATTTAAATATACCAATTTAGACCAAAATTATATATCCAAAACAATTGGCAATTCAAACCAATATATATATTTAAAATTACAAACTAAAATTATATATACACCTATTTATAATTACAAATCATTACATTTTTTCTACAAATGCACATATTACTTATACTAGTACTTTTGCATCCAACCAAAGCATTGCTTCAAATCTACATTATAGGTCCTGAAAACACAAAGATTGTAATTCAATTAAAAGAATACATAAACAAAGTTACACATATTTAAATTCTCATCAATTAAAGTAAGAGTACAATATTATACCTTGTAAAATTCCGAGCTCCATAATGTATTGACACCAATCCTCTTTAATTTCATCCAATTGAGAAATTGAGTAATGAGCACACTTGCATTCTTCAAAGTACTACATAATAATATAACATAGTTTGATTTAGTTTTAACTATTTCATTAGACATGAGAGATATGTGTTAATATTAAAATAACTCATAAGTTAGAAATACATACATCGGATGGAATCTCTATTCGATCCAACAAAAGAGTGTCTCTCATAAACCTCAACATGAAATAGCCGTAATTTATTTGATTGCGTTGCCGAGGACACTACAAATGAAAAGAAAATATGGATAAATCCTAAGTTTTATCAAGTAGCATCACTAATATAATAAAACATGTGATAATTAATATACCTTCACATAATTCCATGTAATAATGGGGTTGACTCTCCGCTGTGGTAGATGGCTATCTCGTAGTGCTAGGAAAGCTTGTATAGCGAATAAGAAAGTTAGATCTGCCCTGGAGATGGAATGAAAACAGAATACCAATCAAGTACCTCTGTGCCTAAACAATAAAGGCAAGCTTCCAGTCCTCCTTCGACAAAAATCTTCACAACATAGTTGCCCACTAGATAAACCTATTTAGAGAATGGAAATGTTCTTTGTTAGAGACTTCGTACTATTTAAGTACTTTACTAGATAATGAATGATCATACCACAAACCAATCTCGTGTCATAGTTCAATAACAGAATCATATGAAACATGACTAAGTAATTACATAGCATATCATCTCACGTTATGGTAAGCACAACCGAAACAATTTCAGAATGACAACTACCGTTTGAAGTAAACTTTTAAAAATGCACATTATGTTTTACTGATTATTACAATGTGTAGCCAACTACTTTGTATGATTAATATCACAATGGCATAAAGATAGTAAAGAGGTTTCAGTTCCATCAAAGTGCCTTCTAAAAGGATAAACTCTTCTAGTCTCAATGCAATATGCAAAGGTATCTTCAATGAAAACTAGTTTGTAGATCCTAAGACTATTGTAATTTGTCTCTAAAAACAGGTCCAAATTATTGATAAGTTACAGTAAAGGGGGACACGCTGAGGATGAGAATTTGTTTCTTACAAGGGAAAGACCTTAAGCAAAACATCAGGACTTTGATTCAACCAGGAAATCCTTCTAAATGATCCACTAAATTATACTCTAATTATGAAGCAATCACAATACTGTTTGGGACACTAAGGACCAATCATTTTCACTAAAGCCTTTGAAATTTTGATGCACTACAAGCTTCTCAAAAAATACAAATAAGAAAAAGTTATTAGCTACATAAATTAAAACTCACAGGATTGCTACCCGTACCAACTGGAAGCCTTTCATCATCAGTGGGAAGAGGCAAATTGTTAAAGGCACAAATTTTAGACAGGCACTCTAACCACTTATCTGCATTTAGCGCAATACAAGCTCCCTAGACATACATAAACAGAAAATAGATCATAAAATCAGATGGTATTCTTACTTTGGGAGCACAGAAACGAACGACGGCAATGAGTTTGCAATGGACGGCAATACAACGACGGGAACGGACGGACGGCAATGCAACGACGGCAACAACGAACGACGGCACGGTGGAGGACGGTTGACGGTGAAGGTTTGAGTTCGCAAGGGTTTTGAGCTCAGTTCGCATGCAGGGGAGAAGAAAGAGCAGAAATATGAAAATGAATACTGACTATTCATATATTTTAATTTAATTAGACCTTAGACAGCGCTTTTCATAAAAGCGCTTTCTAAGGTGGACCTTAGACAGCGCTTTTGATTTTTTTTTTTTTTTTTTTAAGACCTTAGAAAGCGCTTTTAAGGAAAGCGCTGTCTAATATTTTCCTTTAATTTTTTTTTAAATTAATAAAACTTTAGAAAGCGCTTTTGACCGAAGCGCTGTCTAAGGTCTTATATTTTTTTTAAATTTATAAGACCTTAGAAAGCGCTTTTAACTAAAGCGCTGTCTAATATTTTCCATTAATTTTTTTTTTAAAATTTATAAGACCTTATAAAGCGCTTTTGACCAAAGCGCTGTCTAAGGTCTTATATTTTTTTGCGCTTTTATTTTTTTAAATGAATAGTTTCCTTGTTTTTAACTTATAGCAACGCTTTTGTATTAAAGCGTTGTCTAAGGTGCGATGTTATAACTTACTTTTGTTGTAGTGTGTTTGTTATGTTTTTTCTTTTAAAACAAAATAGTGGATTATATTGTATTTTGATTTTCAATATTGATGTGTTTGTTATAATGAGTTAGGAGTAATGGAGATTTTGCAGGTAGTCGACGTAATCAATAATAGAACAATGTCATAAGTTTTTTATATTTTCAATGTTTATGTTTTTTTAATATAAACTTAAAAAAAAATTTAACGTGAATAAGTCTTGCTTAAAGGTAAAAAAATTATCTATTTATCAATATTTTTCTACTTTTTTATATAGAAGCCTTTATATAACATGGATCACCTATACAGAAATGTAAAAAAAAGTCTATATGAAATCAATCTTTTATTTATTTGTATCTTTTATATTTATCAAATTTCATTTGAGTTTATAATACAAACATTATATTTTATTTTCAAAAATTGATGGAGATACTTAGAGAGTGTACATAAATTTGGAAAAACATGATTGTCGCAAAATCGTAATGGAATCCGTTTGTATGGATACCGTATGAAGGTAAAATCATCACATGTGTTGACTAATAGCTCGAATTTACTTCATTTATTTTGCAGTGATTCGAGATATATTTTAGATTTTGATTTCATGGTATACCTTCCTATTAAGCAACAATGTCACTTAATGTCTATGTTAATGTTTATGTTTATTTGCTTAATAAACTTTGACAAATGTTATTTTTTTATTATTTTATCTATATCTTATGGTTTTGAGTATTCTATAACAATATATAAAGACAAAATTTATTTTTTGTGTAACATATTTTCTTTTTTCGTAATACCCCTTTCTAACCTCTAAATTATTTCACTCACATTATAGATTTGCTTGAAAAAAGTCAGTTGAATATAGTTGGGTCACAATGTGCTTTTCAGTATTCATAAGAAAATTTAATTTGTGAATATTATATAATACAATTTTTTTTTGTAAGTATCTGAATAAATATTCTAGACCTCATTATACAAATTGTTTATTATAAAATCAAACTTATAAAAATTGACACTGTTATATTTTCAAGCGGTGCACCTTAAAAAAGCGGACAAACGGGCACGGGAGTGTCTGTTTGGACGCTAGTAATATATAAAGAGAAAACATTATTTTGGTGTAGCCTATTTTCTTATCCATTATACCATTTATAATTTTCTTTATTTTATTTTATTTTATTTTCACCTTATGATTTGCGGTTTCATGTTCATCAATTTTTGAAATGGTAGATGTAACTTCCTTCATTCTCCTTTACTATATATGAAAAGAAAAATATAACTTCTCTCATTCTCCACAACTGATTGTCGTTTTTTATAGTTTTATAAACAATATAAAATCATACAAATTGCTTGCATATAGAGAAAGAAAAAAAATAAACTTCTATGCTGCATAGAGAGAAGATGGTCTACAACAACCTACACTCATGTCCTATTTTTTTCTCTTTTCTTCTCTCATCACTTTAAGCTATCTATTCTTTTAATTATATGTTTTATATTGTATTGAAGATATGGAGAAAACAAATAGATGTGCCACATAAATATGAGTTACAGAGTGCATGGTGGAAGCATACTATTTTACTTATCTATAAAGGAAATTGAATGTTTTGGACTAGCCTATTTTGATACCAATAATACCCCTAAAAAAATATATTCCTATTCGGTTTATAACCAATTAATAAAAGAAATTAAAAATTCAAAACAAAAATGGTGATACCCATATATGCAAGTAATAGAGCAGTTATTACAATTAATTCTTTTAAAAAAGGAATTATACATATGGAAGTTATAATAACAATCAACTTTCAATTCATCTTCTACTTTTCTATTCCACTATAAAAAATCATTGTCACTTTCGATAAAGAAATAACTGTTGCTTAGCAGTTTTCTTCATTTTGGATAGGCTTTTAGTTCTCCTATTTTTACCTTTTATTAAATTTATTATCGTGTGAATAAAATATTGTAATTACACTTTCACTTTTTTTCATTAATCCTGTTTTGATAATCTTTATGTGACATTTTTCTTTCTCTCTTTCTTCAATATCTGAAACAGACAAACAAAAGAGACATAGAATAAGATAAAACTAGGAGAACATAACTCTTGGTGTGTTATCTTAGAGAAACTAGGAGAATGATTCCTGAGCAGGTTGATAAGTGAAGAACATTGCAGATGTAATTAACAAGATATTTAGATAAATACATTTAAATCCTTACTTCCTTGGTCCTGTAATGCAAATTGATACCCTCTTTTTTCATATTTCTCTCTAAATACAGGTTTTAATCATCATTTATTTTGATAAAAAAAAATCTAATTGATCCATACCGAAAATTTCCAACTTTATATGCGTCAAAATTGGTGTTTTTGTTTATTAATTTTAATTTCTAAAAGTCACTAACAAAATTATGAAGATGTTTTCTAATTACTTACTTCCCTATTTTTATTTTAACTATTTATTTCTTATCTGTAATAAGATCCATTTTTATGACATAATTATTTACTTGCCTTTGCTTTAAAGATTCTTAGAGTTGAGACTCTAACCTTGATCTTCCATTTTAATATTTACTACCATTGATCATTTGTGAAGGGAGAGTGAAGTTTCAATGGAAATCATGTAGGGTGTCACATGATAGTAGAGAACACCATTGCAGAATCATGGGGTAGATACTCCTCCTTATCTTTTTCCCTATTATCTTTTTTAAAAATAAAATAAAACTCCCATATTATGCTCTTCGCTAGTTTGGTTTTTTTATTCTGAATATTTTTTTAAATTTATTTATATCTATAACAATATATAAAGTTAAAATATTGTTTTAATGTAGCATATTTAGTCTATCCAAAACATTTATGTGGGCATTATTTCATATTTAGTCAATTTTCTTCATTGTCAACTTCTCATCGTTATCGGAGCAGTTTAAGAACTGCACTTATGTGGGCATTATTTCAATCTTTTCTTACTGACTATCCTTTTTGTGTTTTTTCATTTATGTTTTTCCTGCACACACTATCATTGTGTTCTTTAATTTTCTGCAATTTTGTTTTTCTTTTTTATGCATTTTATTTTCTTTTACTTTAAAAGTAATTGTTATTAAAATTTATGAAATCATTAGTTAGACATGAATATTATTATTGTATCAGTTGAACTAACTTTTTAATTATTCCAGAGACAACAACAGTAAAATTGCTTTCGAAATAGATGGAGTCTTTATTGTACAACCTCAACATATGAATATTAAGAGAAGATGATACCCATGTTGTGGCTGACATTAATGAAAGTACTTACACACACTCGATGTTTTCTTTTCTTTCCAATTTCATAAAAAAACAATTTCCAGCAAGAGAGGGGCCTAAAGACCCAAATTGCATAATACATGTTAATGACATTAATATTTAGTTATAATTTTTACTTTGATTTTTTATATTCTATTTCTTGGGATTCATATTTAAATTCAATATATTTAAATTTTGCGGTTGTCGAACATTCCCGCACATGTTCTTTTTATCTTCTTTTGATTTTAATTTTAGTGCAATTATCAATTATTTGATCAATTATTTGATGATACAATTATTGAATTGTTTGTTTCTATTATATGTTTAATTTTTCTTATCTATTTTGCTCACAAATTTTCTTCTCAATTTTTATTATTGATTCTAATTTTTCTTTAATACTTTTTTAAGAGATTACTATTTTATCATTTTCTTATTGAAATTGAAAAATTATCCTCTATTTCTAAATTCGTGCATATATAAGTTAACGGCTACTAACATTAATTTTTATCAGTACCAAATAAAACACACAATTTAATTGTTTTGAAGTTTTAGACATCTTATTTATGTTTTGTAATTCCATTATTTTGATTTCAAGTGCTTTATGTTAAACAGTCAAAATTTAATGTATTCTATATTTTTATAATTGAAATTTTGATATATTCTATTAGTGTCTTTTATTTATAATGGTTTTATTTTTATGACACTTTCTTTGAGTTGATATCTATTTATTCCATTTGTAAGATTCGTTTCATTTGTACTGCACTTTAAAATTATCTTCAATTTCATTTTGATTTATCTTTATTCTTTTTATTTTTAAATAGCGTCCAGACGGACGGATCGTGCCCTCTATCCGCCTTTTTATGGTGTTAACGTGTCTATATATTTTATGGTGTTTTTGACATATTTTTCTTTAAAGATACTCTCTAATCTTTCATACAATTATCTTCAATCGTTCTATGTCTACGATGATTGGTAAAAAGAAGTGTTCAAATTCTTTTATTTTTTAGACTATAGTATTTTATTAATTAACATTTAATTATTAAAATCACAAAGTTTACAGACAAATATCCGTTTATATTTTGACGCGCGAGAAAATTTTAAAAAGTGGATAGATTAAAACTGGTATGTGTGTGCGTACCGCACACTACTACAAAACGGCAAAACAACAACGCTAGGTTTACAACGACATCCTATACACCGTTCTTATAGTGCGTACTAGATGCGCGCGCATTATTTTAATTAGAAATCTCAAGGGTATAATAACGGTTTTTATGAAAACCGTGGTGATACAATCTAGTTATCATGGGTTCGAACCTCATCGCCCTCAAATAGTTTATCCCTTTGATGTAAATGCTCCCTTTTTAAGTTTTATTAATATTTAACTAAAAACTAATAAGGATATCACGACGGATATTTATCAAAACCGTTGTTACAAATTGAAACTTCTTTTTATGTATTTTAAACACCATGTATATATATATATATATATATATATATATATATATATCCATTGAAACAACCCTAACACCAACGCCGTCACCATTGTCGGGAAGAAAGCAACAACAACAACAAAGTGTTCTACTTTAAGGTGTTGCAATGTCCTTTATGTTTAATATTTACTTTGTTATGAAATGTAATAGTTGAATTAGGGTTCGAATTACATTGTTGATGTTTAAACTGCAGATGCATTGTGAATTACATTGTTGATGTTTAAACTGCAGATGCATTAAGTTAAAAGTTAAGGCACACCTTTTCTTTTTTATTTATTTTAAAATTCATAAATAAAAGGGTTATCACTACGGTTCTTCTGGTTAACCGTAGTGATATATTTATAATAAATAAATACCTATGTATACGGTTTTTATTTATTTTAAAATTCACAGATAAAAGGGTTATCACTACGATTAGTCTGGTAAACTGTAGTGATATATTTATAATAAATAAATACATATCTATACGGTTGTTATTGTTAACCGTTGTGAAATAGTTTACCCACATATAAGCGAAATAACTTTCACTTAATTGACGGTAACGCCGTTGCCTTCAAAGTGAAACCCTAGAACCCATTTTTTCTCTTCGTTTTCACCATTAACCGTGAATCTTGTGCTTCATACATTAAGGTATTCTTCTTCTTCCATCTATTGTTAGATATTTCCCATTATCTTGTTTGTTGCATGTTGTTTTTGTTGATTGTTCTCATTTTTTCAGATTCGTTTTCACTACCTTAACGAAGACCATACTTTGGAAACTTCATAATGTTTGTGTTGCTATGGAAAAATGTATAAGAAGCATGAAGCTATGATGGAAACTTCATCCACCTTGTACCTTTTCTTCATAGCATCACGAACAAGATGTTAGTAAATGAAGAAACAACAATGTAAGCAAACTTTATCTAGTTTTAGAAGCAATGGAAAGAAGTATAAGAAGTATGAAGCTTTTGTGTAAGCTTCTTCCTCCTTATATTTCTTTTTCATGGCTTCCCAAACTAGTTCAACATCATAATTGATTCCTGTTCCGCGATTAGTTTCATTAAAAGGTGTGTTATTCCTGTTCCTCTATTTACTCATCACTGGATTATGGTTTTAGGGTTTGTTTTCAACTGAGGATGCTCATTTTTGAAGTTTGCTTTGTTTTCTTTCAGGTTAAGGGGATGATACAGGGTGATGATGCTGGTGGAAGCAACCGTATTATATCAGTTTATAATTTCTGGATCTGGTATAAAATGTTGTTTGAGTTTATCATATTCTATTTACATTGTTTGTTTAACTAACCCTCACTTAAATTTTGCTGGTGGTAGCAAGCGTATTATATGAGTTTATAATATCTGGATCTGGTATAGAATTTTGTTTGAGTTTATTATATTCTATGTAGATTGTTTGTTTCACTAACCCTCACTTAAAATACATTCAGTTAATTTGACATAGATACTTATAATCTGCAAATTAAGTTGTATTTGAAAACCAACTTAAACAAACCAATGTTGTTTTCTGATTGCGTGCCTCTCATCATTTATCTCACGTTCTTTTATATATAGATTATGGTATAATGATCTCGCTCCTTAGATGCATCGCCATCTTCCAATATAGTTAAATCAAAGATGAGGCAAATTATCCAATGTCTTGTTTATCTTATGGAAATTTAACTATAATCGAAGATAGCGATATATCGAAGGAGTCAGATCAATAAACCACAATATATGTAAAAGAGCGTGAAATGCACGATGATACGAATGCAATCAGAAAACAACATTGGTTTGTTTAAGTTGGTTTTCAAGAACAGTTTAATTTGCAGATTATAGACATCTTCATCAAATTTAATCCACGTATATTTATTTAGTGAGGTGTTTGGAAAACAAACAATCTACATTTAATATAATAAACTTAGGGTACTTACAACAACGGTTATATATTGTAACCGATATCATAAGTAATTTGTGTTTTATATAAATTCGCTACTGATGGGTTTCGAACCCAGAACCTAAGTGTATGTATCGCAACGGTTTATTATCATAACCGTTGTGATATATGGCGCGCGTCCTGCCTTTCAACAACGGTTTCCAGACCGTTGTAGAAACAGCGAACTTACAACGACAATCTACATAACAACTCCTTCGCCTGCGTCATTATATGTCATTCCCAACCGTTGTTAAATGGGTTTTTCGTAGTAGTGGCATTAGCTCTTTCAACCATACATTTTATTATTTATAACTAGAGTAAGATGGAAAGAAAGTGAATTATTATTTCTCTATTTAAGGTTTATGAATGGTACTTTTTTGACCTATGTATTAAAAATATATATTAACATCTTTATTATGTAACTAGCATTTAAACGGGCACTCCCGTGCCTATTTATCCATTTTTTTAGTACGCACACAAATTAATATATAAACAGGTATTTTTTGTGTAAACTTTGTGATAAGCATTGTGTGTCTGCTTTTTTTTAGTACGCGCACGTAAAAAGTTATAAAGCTTCTTTCTATTAAAAATATATATTAACATCTTTATAACTTTTTACGTGCGCGTACTTAAAAAAAGCAGACACACAATGCTTATCAAAAAGTTTACACAAAAAATACCTGTTTATATATTAATTTGTGCACGTACTAAAAATGCAGATAAATAGATACGGGAGTGTCCGTTTAGACGCTAGTAGTTTTTAAAATTAATTATAAGTTTTAGGAGAAGAAATAAGAGAAATTCATTTGAATGAATAATTCAATTCTGAATTTTTTAAACTATGTTTTGTTAGTAAAATTAGTTGTTGGTTGATAAGTGAGTTGATAATTTATAATTTATGAGTGATGGTTGATGACTTATAACTTATAGTTGATGGTCAATGACTTAAAAATAAATTAATTGAAGTGTTTGGTAAGATTAATTGTTCAATTAACTGATAAATTAAAATGACATAAAAGACATTTAATATACAATTGCTTTATTTTAAATAAAAAATTATTAAGGGTAGTAGTGGAATTTAGTTAAAATAATAAGGATAAAAAGTGGAAGAAAAAATGAGAAACTATAACAAAAGTTAAAATGTTGGACTTGGTAGTGAGGATCACGGTTCGATTTTCCACAACTGCGATTAAGAAAGGACTAGAACCACTTGATGGCATAACTGATCCCAGAATCGAATAATTGGTCCAGTGGATCGGATACTGGTGGTGAAAACCAAAAAAATGCTATTTGAAATAACGTCTGGAAAATAAGGTATAAGCTAGTAAAATAAGCTATAAACTCGTGATTAAAAAACTGTTAGCAAACAAGTCTTTTATTGTCATATGAGCTTATAAAGGGTTAATACCTATTTTCACCCCTGCCATATGGGCGTGTTTTTGAAAAACCCCCCTGCGAAAAAAAAAGTTGCAAGATTGACCTTAACAAATTTTAAAAGTTTTGATTTAAACCTTTATCAGGCCACATCATCAAAAATACTTATGTGGCGTCCATTTTTTTAATTTTTAATTGGAACATATTACCACATCAATTAATTAGGAATTGAAATGACTCTTTTACCCTCAACACCTTTCTTAACAAAAACCCTAACCTATCTTCTTCTACGTTCAAATCCTTTGTTGCGCCTTCTTCTCCGTCGTTTGCCCTACCCCCATCGTCTGCGCCGTCTTCTCCATCGTTTGCCCTACCCTATCCGTTTTCTTCTTTTTTTCGTTTTCGTCAATGAATTCCAGTTACGATAGTCAACCATTTTCGTCTAACTCAAGCTTATCTTCCAATGGAAGAGTAACTCCCAAATGTGGCCACAATGTCTCCATGAAGATGTTTGTATCGAAATCGGTTTCAAACCCTGGGAGAAAATATTGGAAATGTAAGTTTTGGGGTAAAGGTGACGATTGCAACGCATTTCACTGGGATGATGAGTTTTTCAGCTACTCTGATGTAGAAGCAGTTCAACTGATAAGTAAGATTGAGAGTGATATTACAAGCAAGATGGAAGACATGAAGAAAAAGCTTGATGGGTTAACAAAGAAGATGAATTATGTTTTAGTTGCTTTAATTTGTATCTGTGTTCATTTCTTTCTTAGGTCATGTTGTAACTGAAGTGATTGTAACTTTGTTGTAACTTATCTGATTGTAACTGATGTGGTCTAATGTTGTAATGTTTTTCTGCGTGAATAAATTTAGTTGTTGTTTATGTTATATGATTTTATTGCTTTTATTGGAATATTGCACTATTATATGTTAAGATAACAAGAACATAAAAGAACAAGAACATAACTAATAATTTGGATAGATAACAATTATCACACAAATACATAAAAGAACAAGAACATAACTAATAATTTGGATTGATAACAATTATCACAGAAACACATAAAAGATGTTCACTGCAAAATAACTGAGATGTTCACATAACTGATATGTTCACAAAATAAGTCAAAGTTACAAAATGGCACATTATGTGCTTAACAAAATAACAAACAGAAAAGTTTCAAATCCAAGTCACAAAATGGCACATTATGTGCTTAACTGCTGAGTCATGCGCCTAGCAATATCCTTCCACTTATTCTTTAATACCATCTTTGATGTACTTCCACCAGTTTCATCATCAAAAACTAATGGCACATCAGGTGTTGATCCAGGCCCACCATGTCTTTTGGCATTCCTTACTTCTTTCAACCTTTCACTGCACCTCTTTCTTGATGGCTTCTTACTTGCAACTTTTTTCTTAGCAGAAGGTTTTGTGACATTGATATAAGCATGTAGTGTATCTGTTATAGCAGCAGGTTGTGTTTCTGAAACTTGTGTAGCAGCAGGTTGTGAAACTTGTGTAGCAGCAGGGTGTGAATCTTGTGTAGCAGTAGGGTGTGAATCTTGTGTAGCAGCAGGGTGTGAATTATTTGGTTCAGGTGTGGGATTAACAAGTTGTGATTGTTGTTCTTCATAAAAGCTCATCCCTAGCTTGTAAAATGGTACTGCTAAAAGATTCACTCAAGTTATTCATCAAAACATCACACTTAGGGTAGAATAAAAATTAATGCTTACACCACAGTTTTGTTGGCACTCCCATTAACCAATCCCATGCCTTCTTATCAAGTTGTTTAAGCTCATTCATCTTCTTCTCCCAAGCCTGGAAGTATGTTGCTTTTGCAGCCCCCATTAAAAGGTCCCTAATGGCAGCTCCACCACCAAATTTCTTCTTGAAGTTTGCATACAAGTGTCTCAGGCAAACCCTGTGTTCAATTTGCTCAAACATCTCCTCAAAGACACTAACAAGACCCTAAAACCAGAAGCACACAAACAACAAAACAATATAACATTAGTTTGAATCTATAAACATATTAACTTCATAAAAATGCATAACATATCACACTATGTACCTTTTGTTGGTCTGAAATAAAAACATACTTTCTCTCCTCTCCAATGTCTTCCATAAGCAATTGCATAAACCATCTCCAACTTTCCTTTGTCTCAATCTCCACCACACCAAATTCCAAAGGATAATATTGGTCATTTGGGTCCCTTGCTACAACAATTAATAATTGTCCTCCATATTGTGTCTTAAGATGACATCCATCTACCCCTATAAAGGGTCTACAACCCTTGGTAAACCCTTTCTTGCATCCATCAAAACATAAATAAAATCTCCCAAATCTTGGTGGTAGTGTTGGATGTGGTCTCTCAGTACTTATCTTGACTATATTCCCAGCACAGTGGTTTCTCAACTCAGCTGCATAACTCCATAACATATTATATTGTTCCTTTGCATCTCCTTCAATTATTTCCTCTGCCATACATCTAGCTCTCCAAGCTTTCCCTTTGGTTATGCCTACTGAATATTTCTGCCTTAGTTCAGACATTATCTCAGAAACGTTTACTTTCCCTTGTGATTTCCTCTTTTCAACCACTAACTTAGAGACCCACTTGGAATTGGCAGACTTGTTATTTAATACCCTAGCACATGTGTGGGTCCCCACCCAAGTCTTTATCTGATAAGTGTGCCTATCCCCCACTTTGCTACACAAGGCTAAAAAACCACATTTGCCCTTACACTCAACCCTAACCCTATAACTCTCATTCTTAACAAAAGTTAACTCCCTACCATTTAAAACTGACCATTCTCTAATAGCATCTTTAAATTCAGAAAGAGATTTGAACTCCATACCTAATTTGAATTGAAAGTCTTTGTTAAGCAGCTCTGATCTGAACTTCTCATACTTTGGCTTAGTAGGTTTGTCATCCATATCACTTTCATCAGCATCTTAACTATCAAGTTCCTTACTAGCATAATCCACATCTTCACAGTTTATTGCATTCCTCTGTGAACAGGATCCTAAGACCATTTTGGGCACCAAAAGATTCAGCTTCTTTACCTTGCTCCTTGATTTCATCTTCTTTGGATCCTTGGATGCACAAAGCTTGACTCTCAGTGATTTTCCATTGACATCCACCCTATTCCCACTAGCTGGATAATCTACTTGCACTTGTTCAAATTCTTCCTCTTCTACTTCACATGCTCTTTCCTCTTCACTGTCATTGAAACATTGTCCAACATCAACATCAGAATCAGTGTTATCATCTTCACTAGAAGGTATGAAGTCATCCACATCAGGATGAAGCACCTTGGTCATCATGTCTTTTACACCATGCTCTACCCATAGATGGCCATCAACCTTACAAGACATGCAATGCTTTGCAATTTCTACAGCTTGTGCATCATCAACAACATTTGTAAAACCTTCGTCCATATGAGGAATCTTTCTCCAAAGCCTAAAACTTTCATATCCCCAATCTTCAACCAGACTAACAGCTTCAAAAAAGCTCCATTTATCTTCGTCCAGCCCTTCAACAATTGTCTCCCTACCCCCTCTATAATACGTATGACTGTCTTGAACAAAATTCCCCCCCCCCCCATGGTGAAATATTAAACTAAACACGCCTATATCTGCAGAATACAAAGAATAAACTGTACATATTGTTAGAAAGATATTCACTTGGGACCACATTATTGTACTTGGATGAGAATAGAAACTTTGAGAATAGTATGTAGCTTTCAAAATCAAACTTCTGGATATTTTGTTACAAGAACTCTTTCAGATGTTGGAATGCAAACGATATGACTTCTGCAGTTGAGTTACGAACGAAATTGAAGAACCCTAAGGAAGATGAAGATGAAGAACCCTAATAGTTAGGGTTTGAAATGAGACATTTCCCAAATGTGCAAAAATCTGGATATTTTGTTAAGAAAAGTGCTGAGGGTAAAAGAGTCATTGCAATTCCTAATTAATTGATGTGGCAATATGTTCCAATTAAAAATTAAAAAAATGGACGCCACATAAGTATTTTTGATGATGTGACCTGATAAAGGTTTAAATCAAAACTTTTAAAATTTGTTAAGGTCAGTCTTGCAACTTTTTTTTTCGCAGGGGAGTTTTTCAAAACACGCCCATATGGCAGGGGTGAAAATAGGTATTAACCCGCTTATAAACAATAAGTTATAAGTTATAATCTCAAAAAATGACTTGTCATACAGAGCCTTAGTTGTTACGAAAGGAAAACTTTTAAGGAAGCAAAGAACCCTTTGAACAGGTCGAAAATGTTACATTGTAGGTTTCTTTCGAAAGGGCCACTTTTAAGGTAACAAAGAACCCTTTGAACAGGTAAAAAATGTTATATTGTAGGTTTGTTAAGAAATTGATTCAACTCTTGAATAGGGAATCATATATTTGGTCCAATGTTAGTAAGATATAACAATTTGCCTATCAATTTTCTGAAACGAGTGATGTCTTCATAAATAGGGTATGTATCATTATATACATGTGTTCCAACTTCAAAGAGAGCATTTACAGGTTTACACATGTGGTATTTGGATTGAACTCTATCCTCGACAAGGATAGCTTCATGGTTCGACAATAGTCAAAGGTGTGCATGTCGTAGTCGAAGTCTCTTCTTGCATACAGATGTCTTAGTTAGCTTGTTGTTTAAGTTGGCATGTTGAATTGGGTCAATCTGTTGAGGAAAATGTTTAGCATATTAGTTGAAACCTAGGGTTTAGTTTTCTTATAAATAACATATTGGTCATCACTTCTTCATCAATCCTTAATAATCCTGATCAAAGGGAGAAAATGGTGTGGTTGAGATTCAATTGTAAATATTGTTTCCTAATGTGTAATTGAATAAAAAATCCAGGGTTTTAAACCACTTTGATTTGTCTTTCTCTTTCTTATCTCTTATTCCTTTACTTTGTGGCTTTCTTGTTGACAAAGAAACAAATCATACTCTATTTCTTAGGCATTGATTTCACAACAAATTGGTGTGGTGAGCGTGGAAGAGAAGATGATGTCAACAAAGTATGAGATTGAGAAATTCACTGGTGTGAATGATTTCAGTTTGTGGCGCTTGAAGATGCAAGTCTTACTGGTTCAACAGAAGATTGATCAGAGAAGATGGATGTTGCCTTAACAGGGAAGGAAAAGATGGCGATGATTGGGAAAGCCCGCAGTGCAATCATCTTAAGCCTTGGTGATAAGG
This sequence comes from Lathyrus tuberosus, assembly GCA_022829125.1. Lineage (NCBI taxonomy): Eukaryota > Viridiplantae > Streptophyta > Magnoliopsida > Fabales > Fabaceae > Lathyrus > Lathyrus tuberosus. Next base: position 3,578,586 of record JALAZF010000153.1, read on the forward strand.
TTCTGAAGCATGTTTCAAAGGAGAAAATTCCAGCGAGTGTCTGGAGCGAACTCGAGGGTTTGTATATGGCTAAATTTTTGGTCAATCGTCTCTACCTGAAGCAAGCTTTGTATTTATTCACAATGAGTGAAGACAAAGTCTTGGCTGAGCAACATGATATGTTCAACAAGTTGATTCTTGATCTTGAGAAATCGAGGTCAAGATTGATGATGAAGATCAAGCGTTGTTGTTGTTATTGTTGTTGTGTGCTTTACAAAGATCTCATGGTCACTTCAAAGAAACCCTCTTGTATGGAAGAGAGTCCCTGACCTTTGAAGAATTTCAATTAGCCTTGTACTCGAAGGACTTGAACAAGAGGAAAGTGCAAAAATCATCATTTGTTGGAGAAGGCTTGTTCGTTAAAGGAAAGTTCTCAAAGAAATATGGCAAGTAGGAGAGGAAGAAAGGAAAAGTTCTACATAATTTTTATGGTGGTAATGCTCATGAAATTTGGTGTTATCATTTTAAGAAGGAGGGTCATACCAGAAAGGTGTGCTCTGAACGTCTCAATAATAATGGTGGAAAGGATAATGGTAATGCATCCATTATGCAAGATGATTATGAATCATCTGATGTCCAAATGGTTTCAAGTAACGTCTCTAAAAAGGAGTGGATTATGGATTCAGGTTGTACTTGGCACATGAATCCAAACAAAGACATGCTTGAGGAATAATGTGATCAAGATGGTGGATCAGTGCTGCTGGTAAACAATAGAGCCTACAAGATTGCAGGAATTGGATATGTCATATTCAAGCTCCATGATAAGTCAATAAGGCTATTGACTAATGTCAGGTATGTACTTGAACTTAAGAGGAATTTGATTTCTCCTTGTGAATTCGACAAGAAATGACGTGTTTTCAAAGGAGAGCAAAGTATCCTAAGGGTAATGAATGGGTCGAAGGAAGTCTTGAGAGGTATCAAGAGGCAAGGCCTATATACCCTTGAGGCTGAGGTTGCAAGTGGTTCAACAATGTGGCATCTACAAAACCTGTGTCAAAAACTGAGATGTGGCACAAACGAGTTATCCATGTCAGTGAAAGAGGCCTGGTCAAATTGTCGAAACAAAATCTGTTATATGGCGACAAGGTCGAAAAACTAGAGTTTTGTGAACCTTATGTATTTGGTAAACCCTGTAGGGTGGAGTTTAACAAAGGTAAACAAAGAACACATGGTTCCCTTGATTATATCCATGCTGATCTTTGGAGGCATGCAAGAAATCCTTCAAACTCAGGTGCAAGATATTTTCTATCCATAGTTGATGATTAATCACAAGATTTGTGGGTATTCATTTAGAAAGCTAAGGATGGAACTTTTAAAAATTTCAAAAGTTGGAAAACCCTGGTCAAAAACTAAACTGGCATGAAGATCAAGAGGTTGAGGACCGACAATGGTCTTGAATTATGCAATAGGGCTTTTGACAACTATTATGTTGTGTACGGTATTATAAGGCATAGAACTATTGCAAGTACTCCCCAACAAAATGGTTTGGCTGAGAGGTTTAATCGAACCATTTTGGAAAGAGTGAGGTGCATGTTGGTTAGTGCGAGATTAAATAAGGTTTTTTGGGCTGAGGCAGTCATGACTCCAGCTTACCTAATAAATAGGTTTCCCTCAAGTGCTTTAGGGATGAAGACACTTGAAGAGGTTAGGTCAGGTCATCCACCAGACCTCGACAGACTTAAAGTATTTGGTTGTTTAGCCTATGTTCACATTAGGTAAGACAAGATCGAACCTAGAGCTTTGAGATGTATATTTCTTGGATACCCTGAAGAAGTTAAAGCTTATATGATGTGGTGCCTAAAGCCAGGTTACAGGAGGTGTATCACAAGTCGAGATGTAGTTTTCAATGAAGCAGAAATGGCATTCAAGAAAATTGATGATGTTGGTTAAAATGCAGAGATCTCTATTGAAGAGCTGGAACAGGAAGAGATTCTTATTGAGGTGGAGCATAGTGATGTTGAATTGCATAACCTAGATGAATTTGAAGAAGAAGCACAAGTTGCTGAGGAAGATGAGGATACTAATAATGACTATCTACTGGCAAGAGATAGGCCAAGAAGAATCATCAAGCCACCTTAGAGACTTGGTTATGCAGATCTTATAACATATGCCTTAATCTCTACAAGTGAGGTTCTGGATGAAGAACCTAGAGACTCTAAGGAAGTTATGAGGAGTCGAGACAAAAATGAATGGCTTAAAGCCATTGATAATGAGATGGAATCTCTTCATGATAATAACACTTGGGAGTTGATCGAGAAACCTGCGGGAGCCAGGTTAGTCAGCTGTCAATGGATTTTCATGGTTAAGGAATGAATTGAAGGAGTGATGTTGAAATGATTTAAGGCAAGTTTGATTTATAGGGAGTTCACTCAGAAAGAGGGAGTCAATTTTAATGACGTGTTCTCACTTGTTGTAAAACATAGATCCATTAGAATGTTGTTAGCCATGGTGGCAAAGTTCGACCTAGAACTTGAACAAATGGATGTGAAGACGACCTTATTGTATGGTGATCTAGATGAAATAATCCAGATGAGGAAACTTGAAGGGTATATAGAAAAAGGAAAGGATGATTATGTTTGCAAGCTGAATAAATTGTTATACAGTGTAAAACAATCTCCTTGTCAATGGAATAAAAGATTTGACAAGCTCATGACACACATAGGTTTCACTAGGAGTCAGTTCGACCACTGTATTTACTTCATATTTTGACTTGAAAATTCACTTGTTATTTTGTTACTTTATGTGGATGACATCCTCATAGAAAGCAATGGTGTCGAGGATGTTATGACGGTGAAGGTTAAACTCGATAACGAGTTCGACGTGAAGGATCTGGGACCTACCTCCAAGATTCTTAAGATTGACATCTGGAGAGATAGAAATTAGTCGAGATTATGCTTATCTCAAGAGACATACCTAATGAAGATTCTTGACAAGTTTGGTATGTCAAATTCAAAGCTTGTTCTAACACCGAATAATCATCAGTTCAAGTTGAGTATGAATCAAAGTCCTTATACTTAAGTCGAACGAGCCTATATGAATAGCATTTCACATGTTAGTATAGTAGGCTATTTGATGTATGTTATAAGTTGTACTAGGTCAGACATAACATATGTAATGAGCCTTGTAAGCAGGTACATGGCCAATCTTGGAAAGACGCACTTGCAAGCATTGAAGTGGATTCTAAGGAACATAAATGAGTCTTTGAGAAGAGTACTGATTTATGGTGGAGCCTGTGGTGATGATATCAAATTAGAAATAGAATGATTTGTCGACTTTAATTATGCAGGATGTATGGATTCCAGAAAATATATTCTTGGATATGTGTTCACTATGTTTTGCACAACAATCAAATTGAAAGCAACAGTTCAGAAGGTTGTTGCCTTATCAACCACTGAACTTGAGTATATTTCCCTCATTGAAGTTGTGAAAGAAGCATTGTGGCTTGAAAGTTTTGATATGGAGCTGAAACTTCAAGGTTTAGCAATCACTGCTAAATGTGATAGTCAAAGTGCAATACATTAATCAAAGAATTTAGCTTATCATGAGCAAACCAAGCACATTAATGTGAGGGTGCATTTCGTCAGAGACATAATCGAGCGTGGAGAATTCCAACTGCTGAAGGTCTCAACTGATTACATTGTTTCTGATATGATCACCAAGTCATTACTAAGTAGAAAGTTCTTCCACTGTATGTGGTTGATAAAGTTGCATGATGAAAGCTAGTTTGTTCCCTTATTAATGTAGAGTTTATTTCAAGGTGAAGATTTGTGGTATTTGGATTGAACTTTAGCCTTGACAGAGATAGCTTCATGGTTCGACAGTAGTCGAAGATGTATATGTTGTAGTCGAAGTATGTTCTTGCATGCAGATGTCTTAGTTAGCTTGTTGTTTAAGTTAACATGTTGAATTTGGTCAGTCTGTTGGGCCAGTTGTTTAGTATATTAGTTGAAAGCTAGAGTTTAGTTTTCTTATAAATAGCATACTAGTCACCACTTCTTCATCAATCCCTAATAATCGTGATCAGAGGAAGAAAGTAGTGTGGTTGAGATTCAATTGTAAACATTATTTCTTAATGTGTAATTAAATCAAGAATCCAGGATTTTAAACCACTTTGAATTGTCTTTCTCTTTCTTCTCTCGTTTTCCTTTACTTTATAGTTTTCTTACTGGCAAAGAAATCGATCACACTCTATTTCTTAGATATCGATTTCACCACAACACTCTAATACATGCTTATATAGCATGATCAAACAGTATTATTGTTAGTTTGCACATAACAATGCCTTTTGCCTTTTGCAGAATGTGCAATCTCAAAACTAAAAAAAGAATTAAGAAGGATTAGATTTTTTGTTCTAAAATGATATTTGTTATGCTCTAAAACCCTAAACACTACAAACTAATAATATGCAGTAAATTCTATATTAAGAGAGAGGATGATATTAAAATAAAATATTTATTAATTTCTTTGATACCTTACAAAAGAGGGATAATACATATGTTATATGTTATCTTGAATAAATCTAAACCATACGAGTGACTCATTCTTAAGTTATTTAATACATTCTAAAATTATTAAAATTTAAAATAACAACTACTATATTATAATAATAATATTATTATATTATTATTATTATTATTATTATTATTATTATTATTATTTGAATCAAGAAAGAATATATATTAGTTCAAAAGAACAATACAACCAAGGTGATCAAAAAAAGGATCCAACCACTACAAAGACTAATCTCACATCATTAAACTTACTAGGTGGCTTCTAATTTTTTTTATTTTACCATCCTCTATACACCACATTATTTATAATAGAAGAGATTATATTTGTATTATCCACACTATTACTAAACACTATATCATTTCTATATCTCCATATACAATAAATGGTCTCAGCAACTAACATTTTCATGAGATCCATTTTTCACCCTTTACTCCTAGTGAAACCATTAATCCACACCAGCTCTTCAGTCCAGCAATTGGGATCATGATTCACCTCCATCCAATGTAACACCTCCTTTCAAACGGGCTTGGTTTTGCTACAGCGGAAGAAAAGGTGATCAAGATTTTCTTCTCCATTGTGGCACATATTGCAGATGTTATCTTGAACTAGCCCAAACCTTTTCAGACTATCCTTGTTCGCAAGTCTTCCATGGCAAGCAAGCCATAAGCAATGCACAACTCTTGGCCTAGCTTTGTTGCAGAGAATAAGCTTTCTCTAAGGCACCCTTTTACCATCATTAATGAGAATCTTGTAGAAATTAGAAGCTTTGAATTTCTGTATATATTATTATTATTATTATTATTATTATCATCATCATCATCATCTTCTATTATGGACTAGGCAGACACTTGGCCTACAGTAGGGCAAGGCCCAACCCACTCCAGCTCTTGGCAAGGCCCAATAATTGGAATAAGCCAATCTAGCCGTTGGACACAATATAGTCGTTGGGCACAACATGACCGTTAGGGACGTCCCCCTCACGCGCTTGACAGTTCACGCGACCAACTGCCCCTCCGGAGTTCACGGGTCAATTGGGCCAGGTCAAAAGGTCACGTGCTAGACCTTACACCTGGCAGTCTCCCATTCGTCGACCAGATATTTCGGACACATGGTAGACCTTGGCCCCGCGCTAGGGGTTATCTCTATAAATACCCTTTCACTTAGGAGGGTAAGGTTTGATCACTCTTCAATATTCTAACTCATACCTAAACGCTTTGTACTTACTTTCTCTCTAGCCCAAACTTACTTTGGCATCGGAGTACCTTGCAGGTACACCCCCTCCTCTCCTACATCCATCATCACTGACCTACACGGAAGGCCACGAAGATCCATTCTGATCACCTCAGGTCAGTCGCGCCGTCTGTGGGAAGCATCACTTCCCTGTCTTTTTGAACCAAGATCCATCATCTTTTCACCCAAAAGACCAAAGCTTACTCTATAAAATTCCCTTGATCATCATGGCCTCCAACCGAAATGATGATGCCTATCAAGATCCAGTTATCGCAGTTACGCTGGATAATGTCGACCACCACAACCCCGGAGCTGCGATCCAGGAGACCAGCCATTGGGACGGAAGGACTGTATCTCCTTCTAACGATGTGAAACCACACACGCATACTTCCGGTTACATCTTTGAGCCCATACCTGTCCCTCAAAACACTGACCTCAACACTACCGCCTTCATTGTCTCTCTCAACAAGTCTAACTACCTGATCTTCCAACAGGGCGAGAAGATCAACATGCTAGAGCACGCTCTTCAGGAGCGACTTCCTTCACAAAAGCCTCACAGTCCATCTCCACGCCCTCAGTCTCCCCCTCAGAAACGTTGGCGAGACAAATCCAGGAGCATTTCTCCCATTAGGGGACGATCAAAGTCGGAAGAACCTGAGCAAGAGGTCACTAGGAGACGACATCATTCTCCTCCGCGAAGATCCAGACGTTCTTCTTCCCCAAAGAGGACCAAGCCCTCTAAAAAGCATCATGAACATCGTCGTCAGCACAGACATTCTCCTCGATGCAGTAGAAGTCGTGGGCGCAGCTACTCCCCATGCAGGTCATCGGGCACAAGCAGCGATGACGACGTCCATGGACCCCTGTCTCAAGAGATCATGGACACCCGTATTCCTCGTGGGCTGGAGAAGCCTCATCCTCTAGCTCTCTATGATGGTACCTCAGAACCTGGTGACCACATAGAAAACATTAAAGCCATGCTCCACTACCACAACGTAAGTGGAGCCATTAAGTGTAGGTTATTCCCCATCACCCTCAGGAAGGGGGCCATGACCTGGTATAAGAGTCTCCCCCGGGTTCAGTCACCTCGTGGAAGGACCTGAAGAACCAGTTCGCCCGACACTTCATTGCTTCCAGACGACATCCCAAGTTGGAAGACACTCTCGAAGGCATCATTCAGGGCAAGGATGTGACCCTGCGTGCCTACGTTGAGAGATTCAACAAGGAAGTTGCAGAGGTGCACACCACAGACCATATGAAGAAATACCTTCTCGAGAAGGGGGTGAGGCCAGAAAGTGAGCTCCGCAAAGCAGTGGGCATCGATACACCTTGTACCCTGGCCGAACTTCTCCGTAAGGCCCAAGCTTATATACAGTACAATGAGAAAGAAGCTGCGTACAACGCTCAAGATTTAAGGGATCAGGAGAATTCCTGGGCAACGAAAAAGGACGACTCAAAGACTCCCCGGCGTGACAAGGAGAGACGATGAGACGACCGTCCTCGCGAGCATATGGGACCTGTTGGTCGCTTCACATAATACACCTTGCTGACAACTCCCTGCGAGCGCATTCTCTCCGAATGCATTAACGTGGAGTTTAAGCAAGGGGGTGTCTGTTTTCCCAAGCCAACAGCGTAAAAGGGCAACACAGACAAGAGAAAATATTACCGCTTCCATCGTAGTCATGGCCACATGACCGAAGATTGTGTTCATCTGAAGGACGCTACTGAGATCCTCATCAAGAAGGGTCACCTAAAATAGTATACGAAAAAGGAAGGAGCTTCCCGGCGAGAGACCTCGGAGTCTAAGAAGGAAACATAAGCTTTGCCATCCAGTCCTCCCCCTCAAGTTTCCATGTATGTCACGCGGCCAGAGGACTTCTTCGTCCCTGACTACCTGGAAGACCCTCCCCAAATAACCGCACACAGCATATGGGAGACCTTCCCCATGGCAATGGTTATCTCATGTGGCAGATACAATGAGCTCACTGTACGGTCGGTCAAAAGGAAATTCGACCAATTGATTGACTGCTGCCCCAACCGACTATCCACGCTCAAGAAATTCTGGGGGCGTTCTCAGGCCATCACATTCTATCGTGAAGAGCTGCCTGGGGGCTCCCGAACTCACACATTCCTCTGCTCATCAGGGCAAGACTAGCTAGCACTGATTTCTGACAGATCCTGGTCGACCAGGGCAGTTCGGTGGACATCATGTACGCCAGTTAGTTCCGCTCCTTGAAGCTCGACTAGAAGAATCTGTTATCGTACATGGGATTGGACCTGCATGGATTCAACGGGGCTACCGCCAGACCCTGGGGGTACGTGGAGCTCCCAGTCGCATTCGGGGAGGAGGAGGCCTCCAAGACAATCAAAACTCAATTCCTGGTCATCGACTGTCCATTGATGTACTAGTGGATCCTGGGGAAACCAACCCTCGCGGAGCTGATCGCCATCCCTTCAACAATTTATCTCAAGATGAAATATTACACAGAGAAGGGCCACATCGCGACTTTGCATGGAGATATAGAGGTTGCGACGAGGTGCTTTGAAGCAGCTACTAGAGGGCAAAGCTCGATTGGCGCAGCACCTAAGGCCGCCAAACGGGCAAGGGACGAAGATCTTCCCAGCGAGGAAAGCTAGCCTGACAAAAAGCCAGATCTCCTAGTGCACACAATCGACCTCGACAGCCGGATCTCTAAATAAGGCGAGGAAGACAACAATGAAGGCACTCCAGCAGTGACAAGAAGCTCCCCTGCAAGAACCATCATGCGTCCGATACCAGATGGGGAATTTGAAGTGATCACCTTCGGAGACAACTCGAACAGAGGAGTCAAGATCGGCGCAGAACTGCCCGAGGACATGCCCGACCTTGACCCTAAGACTGCCTGTAATCAACTCACTATCGACCCAGCAGCTCGAGCGGTAGCGCAGCGCAGACGCAAGCAGTCTAACAAAAAGGCACAGGCTTTCGAAAAACTTGTAAAGACCTCTTAGAGGCGAAATTTATCTCGGAGGCCAGGTATACAGCCTGGCTGTCCAATATTACACTAGTGAAAAAACATAATGGAAAGTAGAGGATGTGCATTGATTATACTGATCTCAACCGGGCTTGCCCGAAAGACGTTATCCTTTTCCTAGCATAGATAAGCTGGTAGATAATTCCGCATGTTTCAAACTCTTGTCCTTCATGGACACCTACTTGAGATACAACCAAATTCCCATGGCCGAAAAGGACAAGAGATATACCGTGTTCATGACCTCGCCGGGGAATTATTACTACAATGTTATGCCCTTCGGTCTGAAGAACGCTGGGGCCACGTACCAGCGCATGATGAACAAAGTCTTCTGATTAGAAATCGAAGACATGCTAGAAGTATATATGGACGACATGATCGTGAAGTACCAAGAGGAATCTGATCGCACGGTCCACTTGCAAAAGGTCTTCGACCAAGCAAGAAAATGCAAAATGCGTTTTAACCCAGAAAAATGTACCTTTGGCGTGCGAGTAGGGAAGTTCCTTGGCTTGTACCTCACCGAGAAGAGGATCGAGGCCAACCCCGACAATTGTCGAGCGTTTGCTGAATTTTCCATGCCAAGGTCGAAGAAATCTATTCAATCCCTCAACGAGATGCTCGCCTTGCTATCTCACTTTGTGGCCAAGTCTGCCCAACACGCTCTGCCCTTCTTCAAGCTTATACTAAAGGAGGCTACATTCGAATGGACAGAGGAATGTGAGCAGGCTCTCCTCCATCTCAAGCAAGCCTTTTCGGAACCACCTGTTCTGTCACGACCAGACAGTGGGGAGAAGTTATACCTGTATCTCTCCATCACTAGCGAGACCATTAGCACCGTCCTCATTCTTGAAACACCTGACGGGCAAAAACCCATATACTTCACGAGCAAGGCTTTGCAAGGGCCAGAAATTAGATACCAGCAGATTGAGAAATTTTTCCTCACCCTCATCAATGCCACGAGGAGGTTGAGGCACTACTTCCTGGCCCACACGATAGTGGTGTGAACAGAACAACCCATAAGGCAGCTGCTTAGCCGGCCAGACATGGCCGACAGAATGCTCAAATGGTCTTTGGAGCTGTCAGAATTTGACATCCACTACGAGGGTAGGAAATCCCTCAAGGCGCAAGACCTGGCCGATTTTATGGCGGAAATGACGCCTCCAGCGTCCCCATCTAGTGGAGCTCATCGACAGACCATCTTCGTCGACGGAGCGTCTAACTCCACGTGTAGTGGTGCATGCATCATCCTCGAGAATGAAGAAGAAATCCTAATTGAAGTATCATTAGTCCTGTCCTTCCCTACATCGAACAATCAAGCCGAGTACGAGGCATTCCTCACAGGCTTATGATTGGCCGAGGACTTGGGCACCAAGGAAATGAAGATCTTCACAGATTCCTAGCTCGTAGCGTCCCAAGTATGAGGAGAGTACCATGCCAAAAATAATCACCTCGTCAAATACCAGAAGTTGGTAAAAGAAAGGATAACTAAGTTTAATGCATGGGAAGTCCAACACATCCCCTGCGAGCGAAACACTCGAGCAGATGTCCTGTCAAAACTGGCTAGCACCAGAAAGAAAGGTGGCAATAAATCCGTCATAAAAGAGATACTCCCCCGCCCAAGTATTGAAAAGTCATCAGGGCTGCTCGACGTCAACGCCATTGGCGACAACAACTGCTGGATGACTCTGGTATACAATTACCTCACCACATGGGAGTTACCCGAGGACAGCAAGGAGGCCAGCGTGACCAAGCGAAGGGCCTGCTCATACGTTCTGGTCGATGACAAGCTCTACCGACGGGGATTCTTCATCCCCTCCTAAAATGTGTCAAGGAGAACAAGGTCCCCAAAGTTCTCCAGGAAATTCATGACGGTATCAACACGCAACACTTAGGAGGGAGGTTTTTGGCATAAAAGGCCCTGCGAGCAGGGTACTATTGGCCGACCATGCAGCATGACGCTAAGGAGCGTGTCAAGAAATGTGACAGATGTCAGCCCCACGGGGACATGCACTTGGCACCCCATAACGAGTTGAATAGTTTGTCCTCGCCATGGCCCTTCGTTTGGTGGGGGATGGATATCCTCGGCCCCTTCACAATGGGGTCCTATCAAAATAAATTTTTGATCATGGCCGTCAATTACTTTACAAAATGGATCGAACTTTAAGCTCTCACCAAGATCACAACCTTCAACATACTTCGTTTCTACAAAAGAAACGTCCTCGCACGATTCGGGGTGCCCCAGGTCCTTGTGACCGACAACGGAACCCAATTCACTGATAGGAAGTTTCAAGACTTCGTCGTCAAACTAGGCACAAAGCAACACTTCACTTCCGTCGAGCATCCCCAGACTAATGGGCAAGGAGAGGCCGCGAACAGGGTGATCCTTCGAGGTCTAAAACGAAGGCTAGGCGAAGCCAAAAAGAGATGGGTCGAGGATCTACATAGCATGCTCTGGGCCTATAGAACCACCCCACACTCCATCACCGGAGAGACTCCTTTCCGACTCTCTTACAGAATAGAGGCAGTAATTCCTGTGGAGATCAGGGAACCTTCCAGACGAACTGAAGCTCCTCTCGACGAAGAGCTGAATGACGAGGCTCTAAGAGAAGAGCTTGACCTGGTCGAAAAGATCCGATCAGGGGCAGCTCTCCGCGAAGCTTCGCCGAAATAAAAAATAACTCTGCGCCACGACGCCAAAGTCATAAAGCACGACTTCCAAGTTGGCAGCTTGGTCCTACGCAGAAAAAAAAAAGATTCACGCGAGGGCAAACTGGCCGCAAACTGGGAAGGACCATACAGGGTCAAATCAAAAATAGGCACTGGAGCCTACTATCTTGAAACTCTAAATGGAGAATCATTTGCTCGACCATGGAATGCTGAAAAGCTCAAACAATATTACGGTTAGAACCAACCACCAGTTTGGACTATATGTCGACGAACTCACCCCATAGCAAGGAGACTGCTCGGCCATGGGAGCGTGCCCTGGTGTAAGCACAATCCTTAAAGTTACAGCGAAGGCAAGTTTCTGCTCATGGGACAAGTAGACTCTGTGCCCAACGGGGATACCTCAACCGAGCTCCGCCGTTGTCGTACCAGCCTGGCAGGACACCCAGCTCGCAATGGGAATTTTCTAAGCCCTGTGCGATCAAGACCTCGACTGAGATCCTACTCCCACGACTGGAGAAACTATTTCTCCTCCTCGACGAGTTCCCCAAACTGTCGAGCATCAAAATGAGTCGAGCAAACTCTTACATCTGGCGAACAAAACTCGCAAATAACAAAGCATTCACAAAAAATAAAATGCAGGTGTTGAGATACAAATAGAGTTCGGGTTTTAGTTATCATTCCACAGAGATTGTTCGGTGATATCGCAGCCGTTCTACAGTCGTAACGTTTCAAGCCTTAAAGTAACAGGGGTTTTAGGTTGGTTTTGTAGCGTTCACATTCAAAGTTAATTAGAAACGGTAAAAAGATTGTTTTACCGGTTTATAAAAGCATGTCAAGGTTAGGGTTCGACAAACCACTTTGCACATATATAATCGATAGAGCTAATGAACTCGGTTAAATGATAAATACAATCACATATCCTCCCAATATGTTTATTTCTAACACATATTGTGAGTTTTATCATTTTGATCCTTTGTTGATTTCTCACACAAACTATCAAAATGACAACATTAAAGTTCAATATTTATGAACATCAACACACATTACTATCTCTAGCCAATGGACATTGATGGATGAAAAACCTAGGTAAAGAGTTGGAGCATATTTCTCAATCATGAACCAACACAAAGAATAAACATAGAAACAAGGTTTTTCACCATACATTTATCATCTAAGAGTTCACAAACTAGAATCAATCCATATACATACAAAGGAAAGGTTTACCTACATCTAACCTTGACACAAAAGAGAAATTAGCTACACATATTCATGGTAGCTTGATCAACAAAAATCGGGAGAAGAGAAACGAGCATCAATGACGATTTTATCGACAAAATGATGCTTTTTAATCTTCCAAAAATGAAGTGCTACAGTGTAACATACTTTTATCTAAGAATGCAATAGAGAGAGCTCCAAAATTCTGATCAAAACCACTTATAAAGGGGCAGAGTTTCGTGAAGCGCGCTGAGCGCGCAGTCGCCCGCTGAGCGGGCTCCACTTAAAAGATAAACCGCCTAAAAGCGCGCTGAGCACGCTAAGGAGCCCGCTGAGCGCGCAAGCTCCTGTAATTCCTTCCAACCTCGCGCTGGGAGCGCGCTGAGCGCGCTCAAAGCATGCTCCAAAAATACATAATTTGCAAAACTACTTTTGTGGGGCCCTCAAAGCTCCATTCTTCACCCTTCCATGCAAAAATCTGTAATAAAAACACAAAAGTTAAATAGATACGACAAATAACGAAATTAACTAGAAAACGGTTATAAACGGAAATAATGGGAAAAGGCTTGGATTTACAAATAAAGCTCACAAAAAGGTGCTAAAAACTAATCTAAATATTAACACTTTTTAGCACCTAACAACTCTCCCCAACTTGTTTCTTTGTTTGTCCTCAAACGAAGATAAAATAGAATAGAAGCAACCGGAAAACCGGAAACAAACACCAACAAAAAGTAATGGTTCAAACCAAATAAACACGCACGCAAGTACCGCCCGACCTTACTAAGAATGAAAATATGTAAATGAACTAAATTCTAAACATAATTAACAAGCACAAATCATAAGCAAACAAGTGTTCAAATTGGAATCACCTAATTTATTCAAATGAGCCTAGCTCAATATATCCAAGGGACAAAACACACTCATAGCAAAAGTGTCAGCATCCAGAACAATTCATGCATTCATCAAACCAATTCAACAAGAAAACCAAGGAAACAAAGATCACTTAAGGGCTTCTAAAGGTTGTAACTTGGCAAGGTTTAACAAGAAAGGGATATTTGTAAAAGGCCAATGAAACAAAGTGGTTAACAAAAATTTTCAACAATGAAGAACATGCCAATAACCCACTTAGACACCTCATAACCATTCCATTCAATCCTTTCTTTTCCTATGGTGCACTCTTTCATTTTCTTTTCAAGCAACTCCTTTAGGAGTGCAGAGCATAGTACAAAATAATGTTTCATGTATCTTTTTCTTTTTCACAAGAGGCACCAAATCATCCTTTTTTTTTCTTTTTCTTTTTCACAAACTAAAACCACTCTCCCCAACTTTAAACCATACCATATTTAATGTGCAATGTTCTTCAAAAGTATGTTCAAACAAAGGGTTAAGTGTATATTAAAAAAAACTAGAATGAATCATATTGATTTTCTTTTTAGCATCACAACCACAATTAAGTGCATTCCTATGATCAATCGATGGGTTGATGCGATATTCATTCCAATTTCACGGCTCAACATGGCTAGCAAGTGCTCACACCTCTCACAAGGTAAAATTGAAGTTTATTTGGATCGGTTGTTTTTCTCATAATCAAAAACTGCCTAGATCATTTCAATGTTTCCAAGGTTTGCAAATGAATACAAGATTAAACATGAATCATACGAGCTAAACAACAATTACAAAATCTCTCAATATTTATGAACAATGGAGGGACTCACATTTGTGGTTGTCCTAATTGATTCCAAAAAGAACAAAAATGCAAAATGAAGAAAAGCTTGAAAATTATGTAAAGCACAAAGTTCAAAAACATACTAACATTTTACAAAGCACAAAACAGAGTACCTTTGTGTGCACCAAGTTAGAATTTTATCATCACCATCAATGAATGGTGAAGTGCATCACTTAATGTTCAAAGAAACAAACTTGCTTCATCCATCCATTACCTTAAAAATAAAGGGCAAATAGCAAAAAATTTCTATATAAACAAACCATATAAGCATAAAAAAAATCCACCCGGATGTTAAATTCATTAATCAACCAAAATTTTTTGACACCAATTCAAACTCACATCCGCCCGGATAGAGAATACAAAATTCCTACACAAGGTAGTCAATACAAAATCCAAACATAATAGTTATACCAAGTAAAATAAAAAAAAACAAAATATAATAAAGGACTAGTCAAACCCAACATCAGTCAGAACTAGAGCTAGACGCTCCATGATCCGCTCCATCATCACCGTCATCTTCATCAAGGTCGCCTTCGCCTGCCCCCTCTTGAAAACCAGGCCTGCCCTCAGGCCAACGAGCATAAACAATGAGGTCTTCGCGAGTCCTCAGCCGGTGGTCGACATGCGGTTCCCGAATCAGCAGCTGCAATTGCATCATAGAATCATGCATAAATAAGAAAGCCCGCTGATGAGCCTCGTGCATGGCCCAATTGGCCCCAGCACTTAGATCATAACCGTGCCCGCATCCGCGCCCACGGCCGCGAGCAGGAGCAGCAGCAGCTACAGGGATAGCCTGCTCTAAATCAATCACCACCATACAATGACGAGTGACATAACTATCATCTATAATCTGGAGCTTCACATTCCCATGAGTAGGTAATGTAACTTGCGCCTCATGGCATAAAGCCATAATCAACCCTGGATAAATAAGGGCGCAAGCCACACGATCTCCAAGCGGTGTACCACTGGTGGCAGTTCTCTTCATCTCATTAGCAATAATCCGTGCAAAATCCACGGTGCCCTCTGTGCACAAATGAAAAATCAGAGCCGCGGTCTCCATTGGAATAGAGGAGGTGTGGCTTCTTGGCCGAAGGTTGTATAGAACCATCGACATGACAAGCTGTGATACAGAATCCAACACCCTCCTAGCAAACTTTATAGGCGCTCCACTAGCACTTAAAGTGTAAGTCCCCCCGGTTCTGCACAAAGACTCCCTAAGTTGGTCGGCATTCCAGTTCCGCTGAGCCAACGACCGTGCAAAATCACACAACTCATCATCTTTCAGCTGCAGTGAGTTTCCAAGGTAGGTATTGATGGAATTTCTTGAGAAATCAATTTCTTTCCCCCTAACCCAAGTTTTGAAAGTGAACCTATCACTGCCGGAGGGTAACGCATTAGCGTAAAACTCCCTCACAATGTCTATATGGTACTCAGGAAAAGGAGAACCAAGCTTATCCCACGCACCACCTTGGACAAAATGACTTATGTTTCTATGGGGACCATCGGGATCAATCATAATTAACCTGTCCGGCCAAATCGATCTTTTTTCAAGCTGCACGTATCTTTGTTATTGCTCGAGGCCAACAAAACGCGTCGAATCGAAATGGCCAGTGGGAGCTCTTCTGTTAGGATTTGACGTAGAACCAACGACTCGTTGCTTCTTTCTTCCTGACATCTGAAAAACAAAAGAAAAACAACGTACACACAAAACAGTACCACATGTTAGCGAAAACAGCAAGCTAAAATTCCAATTCTCAGCACAGCAGAACAGAATTAGGACAAGGGGAAATTTTCTGCAAATCTCAGAGCGTGCTGAGCGCGCTCTGCAAAATGCAGAAAAAACCCCCTCTGCAACAGATGGTTCCAAAAGATAAACACTACACAGCCATTGTTAAACACTTACAGAGAAATGCCCACACTGAATTCACTAAAATCAAAACAAATTAAACTTTTCACAAAACCTAATTCTAAAATTTCATACCCTAATTTCTACAATTCTAACTTCTAACTAACATGTAATCATACTAAGTAAACACTTATACAGAATTTAGTCATAAACAGAAGCAAAGGAAAGAAGAAGAACAAGAACATTCAACATTTACAAACAATGTCCCAAAAATGGGTTTCTAAATGAAAATTAAAAATTGAAAAACAAAGACTTACAATGCTTGAGGATGATGATGCTTAGCAGAAAATGATAAGGGAGATGATGTAGAGAACTAAAAATCCAAGGAGGTTTTGAAAAATTTGGAGGAGAGAAAATGAGGGAAAGTGAGGGGAATGAGAAAAAAAGGCAAGGTTTCTGAACCCTAGCCACTTAAACATCATTCTGGGCCGGGTACAGCTTTGTGGGCCCAGAAAATCAAAATATTTTTTTTCAAAAATTCGCTAACCGCGCTGAGCGGGCAAAGAGCGCGCTGAGCGCGCTAGCTTCTGGAAGTAAAGGGTCAATTTTTTTATGAGCGCGCAGAGCAACTTCAAAAACACTCCCAGTAGCAAAAAGCCAACATCCACATGTTCAAAACATCACCCTAAACATCATACAACATCAATTTTTCATAAACCAAGTCTAAACAGCAAATTTACTCGTAAAAACGATAAAAACTTACAGTGTTGGGGTGCCTCCCAACGAGCGCTTGTTTAACGTCGGATAAGCTCGACGGTCCAAGATGCTCAATTAAGAACATCAAGGAGAACAGAATTGGAAGCGCGATCGAAATTCCCTACGAGGTAAATTTTTATACGTTGACCGTTGACAGTCCAACAGTCTTTCTTCTCCAAGTATTCGATAACAACCGCTCCATAGTTTTTCACTTCCTTCACATGAAAAGGCCCAGACCACTTTGATTTTAATTTTCTCGGAAAGAGTCTTAACCGAGAGTTAAACAATAACACCAATTGTCCGGCCTTGAAGTCCTTTTGCCGGAGCTTCTTATCGTGGTATTCTTTCACTTTTTCCTTGTACAACCAACTTGAGTGGTATGCGGCATTACGCATTTCTTCCAGCTCAAGAAGTTGCACTTTTCTTTTGTGACCGGCCAAGTCCTTGTCAAAATTTAACATTTTCAAAGCCCACAAAGCCTTATGCTCCAATTCAACCGGTAAATGGCAAATTTTACCATAAACCAATTGAAACGGAGTTAGACCTATTGGAGCTTTATAAGCAGTGCGATATGCCCATAAAGCCTCGTCCAATTTTTGCGACCAATCCTTTTTCGAACTTGACACGGTTTTTTCAAGGATTCTTTTTACCTCACGGTTGGATACCTCAGCTTGACCATTCGATTGCGGGTGGTAAGGGGTCGCCACCTTATGCGATACACCATAGTGTTTTAAAACATTTTCAAGAGGTGTATTACAAAAGTGTGACCCACCATCACTAATGAGCACCCGAGGAGTGCCAAAACGGGAAAATATGTATTTCTTTAAAAAATTTATCACCGTTTTGCCATCCGCCTTAGGTGAGGCAATCGCCTCAACCCACTTCGAAACATAGTCAACTGCAACCAACATGTATTCATTACCAAAAGATGGTGGAAATGGACCAACAAAATCGATGCCCCAACAATAAAAAATTTCTACCTCTTGTATGTTTTGGAGAGGCATTTCATCACGTTGTCCAATTCCACCCGTTCTTTGGCACATGTCATAACTTTTGGCATGGAGATGTGCGTCTTTAAAAAGAGAAGGCCAATAAAAGCCCGATTGAAGGACTTTAGTGGCCGTCCTCGCACCATTAAAATGGCCTCCATACGGCGGGTTGTGGCAATGCCAAAGAATGCTTTGAGCCTCATCGCTCGTGACACACCTTCGCAAAAGGTTGTCACTTCCTAATTGAAACAAATACGGGTCGTCCCACACGTAGTAATTAGCATCCGAAAGGAACTTCCTTTTTTGGTTCCAAGTTAGGTCTTCGGGCACCCAACCAGTAGCCTTATGGTTAGCAAAATCTGCAAACCAAGGCCTAACTTGGACTTTAAAAATTTTTTCATCAGGAAATTCCTCTTGGATTTCCTTTTCAGCAATGGTGACCTCAACATTGACAAGGCGAGACAAGTGATCCGCCACCAAATTTTCCGAACCCTTTTTATCTTTTATTTCTAAATCAAACTCTTGTAATAAAAGGATCCATCGGATGAGCCTTTGCTTCGAATCCGGTTTGGTTAGCAAATACTTGATCGCCGAATGGTCGGTGTAAACAACAACTTTTGACCCGATGAGGTAGGATCTAAATTTCTCAAGCACATACACAATAGCAAGTAATTCCTTTTCAGTGGTGGCATAATTAACTTGTGCCTCATTTAAAACTTTACTTGCATAGTGTATGGCATGGAAGCTTTTTTCCTTCCTCTGACCAAGTACCGCTCCAACAGCATAATCGCTCGCATCGCACATAAGTTCAAAATTCAAAGTCCAATTTGGAGCGATTATTATTGGAGCGGTAACTAACTTTTCTTTTAAAATTTCGAAAGCATGAAGACATTCATCGTTAAAAAGAAATACCTGTTCCTTGCTTAGCAAGTTGCTCAATGGTCTAGCCACCTTTGCAAAGTCTTTGATAAAACGCCGATAAAATTCGGCATAACCAAGGAAACTTCGGATCCCTTTTACGTTGGTCGGAGGAGGCAACTTCTCTATCACTTCAACTTTCGCTCGATCTACCTCAAGGCCTTTGGACGAAACTTTGTGGCCGAGCACAATTCCCTCTGTCACCATAAAGTGACACTTCTCCCAATTTAGCACTAGATTTGTCTTCACACACCTCTCTAAAACAGTTTCCAAATTTGTTAAGCATAAATCAAATGAGCCTCCAAAAATCGAAAAGTCATCCATGAACACTTCCATCGTCTTTTCTATAAGGTCGGAGAAGATAGCTTGAACACACCGTTGGAAAGTTGTCGGCGCATTACATAAACCAAAAGGCATCTTACGATACGCAAAAATGCCAAAGGGACAAGTAAAGGCCGTCTTCTCATGATCAGCTGGGCCAACCGCAATTTGGTTATACCCCAAATATCCGTCCAAGAAACAATAGAATTGCTGCC
Organism: Lathyrus tuberosus; assembly: GCA_022829125.1. Classification (NCBI taxonomy): domain Eukaryota; kingdom Viridiplantae; phylum Streptophyta; class Magnoliopsida; order Fabales; family Fabaceae; genus Lathyrus; species Lathyrus tuberosus. The sequence continues at coordinate 3,598,031 of JALAZF010000153.1, forward strand.
CGAATAACCTCTCTAACATTTGGTCCATAAACGGTAATGGAAAATGATCTTTCCTTGTCGCGGTGTTGAGCCTTCTATAATCAATGCACATCCTCCACCCCGTCACTGTTTTTGTCGGGACCAACTCATTTTTTCGTTACGAATCACGGTCATTCCTCCCTTTTTTGGCACAACATGGACTGGACTAACCCAAGAGCTATCGGAAATCGGGTAAATCATACCGGCTTCCAATAGCTTAACCACTTCTTTTCTCACCACCTCTTTCATTGTTGGATTCAAGCGGCGTTGCGGTTGGGCTACCGCCTTGAAATCTTCTTCCATCAAGATACGATGCATGCAATAAGTCGGGCTAATTCCTTTTAAATCAGAAAGGACCCAACCTATAGCATCTTGGTTTTTCTTCAAAACATGAATTAGACGGCCTTCCTCATTTTTTGACAAAATGTTACTAATGATAACCGGCTTGTTACCACCATCATCAAGAAACGCGTATTTTAAATTGGAAGGTAAGACATTCAATTCAAGTGGTGACTTCTCATCTTTCACATCCTTCTTTAACTCTTCCGGTTCTACCTCCCATGGTTGCAACTCTTTGAGGGATTCAAGCTCTTTTAAGCACTCTTCAAGAGCTCTTTCTTCTTCTTCGAAAAACACTTCAAAAGAATCATTAAGAGCCATTTCCAAAGGAGAGATTTCATGTACATGTTTAGAAACCTCCAAGGTTGCTTCTTCAATTGCATCGATCCAAAAGCTATCATGTTTATCTTTTGAATGTTTCATAGCTTCGAAAAGATCAAAACAAACCTCTTCATTTTGAACCCTCACCTTCATTAAATAATCATCCACATCAATCATCATTCGGGCGGTTTTCATGAAAGGTAGGCCAAGAATTAAAGGTGCATCTTCATCTTCCTCCATATCGATAACAACAAAATCAACCGGGAAGAAAAATTTGTCAACTTTTACCAAGACATCTTGAGCTAACCCATGAGGATGAGTTGTGGACTTGTCGGCCAATTGTAAAGTCATATGAATGGCTTTCATCTCAATGTTTCCAAGCTTCTTTACAATAGACAAAGGGATAAGATTAATGCTTGAGCCCAAATCAATTAAGCCCTTTCCAACATAGACGTCACCAATGGTGACCGGCAAAGTCACACGCCCAGGGTCAACTTCTTTTTTAGGAAGAGTTCTTTGGATGATGGCACTACAACTCGCATCAAGAACAATAGTTTCCGGTTCCGAATACCTCCGCTTCTTCGTGAGAATGTCTTTCATAAACTTTTCATGCTTTGGCATTTGTTCCAAAGCTTTGGCAAACGGAATGTTAACTTGTAATTTCTTGAAAATGTTCATGAAACGCGCATAGTGCCTCTCATTTTCCTTCTTTGAAGGAGCATGAGGATATGGTAAGTTTTGGATCGGAATAGCGCTCACTAGTTCCTTTCCATTCTTCACTCTCCTAAGTCTCTCCTTTTTCTTCAACTCCTCACCACTATTATTTTCAACTTCAATCATTTCATCACTTTTATTTTCAACTACACCTTCATTTTCACTTTTATTTTCAACAACTTCCTCATCACTACAATCCTCCACAAGACCATCAAGTTTTTCTTCCTCCACATTTTTCTCCTTTTCTTTCTCCAACTCCTTCCTACTTCTAGTAACAATCGTCTTGCAATGCTCCTTAGGATTCACTTGAGTATTCGCGGAAAAAGAAGGACCCGATTGTTGTTCGGCAATTTGGTTGGCAAGTTGCCCCACTTGATTTTCAAGATTATTAATCGCCGCATCACTACTCTTTTGATTGGCCATAGACATTAGCATGAATTGAGTCAAAGTGTCTTCTAATTTAGAGCTAGCAACCGGAGGTGGTGTAGGTTGATACGGATTTTGCCGGTTTGAAGGACCGGCACCATAACCTTGATTATGTTGATAATTTGCTCGCGGTTGAAATCCTTGATTTCCTTGATAATTTTGTTGAGAATTGTGTTGTTGTTGGTAAGGTTGTTGTTGTCTACCTTGATAATCCCTTTGATTTGCCATATAGTTCACTTCTTCAAAACCCGGAGGAGGACAAAATCATGTGTCATGCTCCCCTTTACAAAGTTCACAACAAGCTACTTGCTTACTTTTGCTCGGCTCCTTCATTTCTTTGATTTGTTGAGTCAAAAGCTCCACTTGTTGAGAGATAAGCTTGTTTTGCGCAAGGATCGCATCGTTAGTTCCCAATTCAAGGACACCAGGCTTCTTTAGAGAGTTGCCACGGCTTTGACTTTGAAGATCGTTTAGAGCCATTCTATTAATAATATCAGTTGCTTCCTCGGCACTCTTTAACAACAAACTTCCTCCCGAAGTGGCATCCAATAATGTCTTGCAATTTGGTTGGAGACCATTCTTGAAGATATGAATTTGTGTTAAATCATCAAACCCGTGACCTTTACATTTGCAAAGCATGTACTTGAATCGTTCCCATGCTTCATTGAGGGATTCATTAGTGCCTTGAGAGAACACTGAAATTGCGGTTTTTGACTCCATGAAACGGTTATGAGAGAAGAACCGTTCAATAAATTTTTCCTCCAAGACATTCCAATCGGTCATCACGGAGGGAGTTTGATAGAGGTACCAATCCTTTGCTTTGCCAAACAAAGCATGCGGAAATAATCTTTTAAAGAGAGGTAACTCTTGTGCTTGATCTACACCGGCCGCTAATGCAATCTCATAGAATTTTGTGAGAAACGCAAAAGGGTCTTCAGGGTCCATTCCGGTGAATGGACTTCCATACAATAAGTTCAAAGTTCCAGTTTTCATCTCGGCTTGCCTTCCTTGATTGTTGTTGGCAAACTGAGCGGTGTGTCGTGGACTGTTCACACAAGGTGTGGATGCAGGAGGTGGAGGTGGTGGTTGCGCCATGATTGGTGTGAATGGTGGTGGTGGTGTTGTAGTAGAACTTCCTTCTTGCTCTTGTCTTTGTCTCGCAAGTTGCCTCCTCCGTCTAGTTCTGCTGTTGAGTCTACGAGCGGTTCTTTCAATCTCAGGATCGAATAGAAGTTGGTCCGCCGGTAGTTGCCCTCGCATAAACAAAGTCTGCACACTGAACAAAACAAATCAACAAGCACAAGAAAAATTGTAACAAGTCTAAAACTTCACAACTATTGCAATGCTTGCAATATCAAATAACAATCCCCGGCAACGGCGCCAATTTGTTGAGATACAAATAGAGTTCGGGTTTTAGTTATCGTTCCACAGAGATTGTTCGGTGATATCGCAGCCGTTCTACAGTCGTAACGTTTCAAGCCTTAAAGTAAAATGGGTTTTAGGTTGGTTTCGTAGCGTTCGCATTCAAAGTTAATTAGAAACGGTAAAAAGATTGTTTTAACGGTTTATAAAAGCATGTCAAGGTTAGGGTTCGACAAACCACTTTGCACATATATAATCGATAGAGCTAATGAACTCGGTTAAATGATAAATACAGTCACATATCCTCCCAATATGTTTATTTCTAACACATATTGTGAGTTTTATCATTTTGATCCTTTGTTGATTTCTCACACAAACTATCAAAATGACAACATTAAAGTTCAATATTTATGAACATCAACACACATTACTATCTCTAGCCAATGGACATTGATGGATGAAAAACCTAGGTAAAGAGTTGGAGCATATTTCTCAATCATGAACCAACACAAAGAATAAACATAGAAACAAGGTTTTTCACCATACATTTATCATCTAAGAGTTCACAAACTAGAATCAATCCATATACATACAAAGGAAAGGTTTACCTACATCTAACCTTGACACAAAAGAGAAATTAGCTACACATATTCATGGTAGCTTGATCAACAAAAATCGGGAGAAGAGAAACGAGCATCAACGACAATTTTATCGACAAAATGATGCTTTTTAATCTTCCAAAAATGAAGTGCTACAGTGTAATATACTTTTATCTAAGAATGCAATAGAGAGAGCTCCAAAATTCTAATCAAAACCACTTATAAAGGGGCAGAGTTTCGCGAAGCGCGCTGAGCGCGCAGTCGCCCGCTGAGCGGGCTCCACTTAAAAGATAAACCACCTAAAAGCGTGCTGAGCGCGCTAAGGAGCCCGCTGAGCGCGCAAGCTCCTGTAATTCCTTCCAACCTCGCGCTGGGAGCGCGCTGAGCGCGCTCAAAGCATGCTCCAAAAATACATAATTTTCAAAACTGCTTTTGTGGGGCCCTCAAAGCTCCATTCTTCACCCTTCCATGCAAAAATCTGCAATAAAAACACAAAAGTTAAATAGATACGACAAATAACGAAATTAACTAGAAAACGGTTATAAACGGAAACAATGGGAAAAGGCTTGGATTTACAAATAAAGCTCACAAAAAGGTGCTAAAAACTAATCTAAATATTAACACTTTTTAGCACCTAACAGCAGGGCATGTAATGTCGAATACAAATATACATAATACGGCCACAAGGCCGGAAATGTCAATACATTACTAACATGGGCCAAGCCCAAACATCAATTATATCCAAAATGGCATGCAGGCCAACAAAATACAAAGGTACAAAAATAAAAGCTACACTTCATCAGTGGGAAGCTCGGGGGGAACCACCTCGCCATCCACAACTTGGTTCAGTATGCCCATGACCTCGGTGAGTAGCTGGACGTCAGAATTCAGGGCCTTCATCTGCTCTACCACATCATTGAACCCGAATTCAGCCGCGCCCAGATTATCTTGCTCAAGGATGCAGATTCTTTCAATTAAGTCTCTCCGGGTCTTCATGGCTTTCTCCTCCTCGGTCTCATCTCGGCCGACCACCGACGAACGCTCCAGCCCAACAACCTTCGCCTTCATCTCGGCGTTCTCCTCCTTCACCCTCTTCAGCTCCTCGGTCATCTGGTCCATGTCCTTCAAGAGTTTGACCTTGGCTTCTAGTTTGCCCTTAAGAGTAGTCATCCAGTTGTGTATCTCGACATTCTCTAACTCAAGCTCGATGATCTTGGCATGTGCCTTCTTGAGATCCGCAAGCGAAACTGTCTTCGTATCCCCAAGGGCCAGTGCTGCCTCCAGCACTCTCATCACGGCAGCTGCATCCTGGTGTCACAACTGCGAAAAAACAACCTGCGGAAACAAGAACAGAAGAGTCGCCACCGAACGTTATTTATCCCGATGCAGGGAAAGGAAACGATCGAAGAAACCTCAAAAGGGAGAAGACATGGTCATCGCAACCATAGTCCGGGTTTGGGAGTCGGTTACGCGAGGGGAAGGTATTAGCACGCCCACGCGTCCATCGTACTCGATGGGATCAACGCTTGTTGTTTAATCAAAGGGTGAGTTATCCTAAAGTCTACGGCTAAATAGAAACGGGGGAGGGGGAAACAAAGACGGACTCGCAAGGATCATCGCAATCCAATGCCTACGTATCTTCGTGGACGAACGAAGAATCAGAGTCAACGTAGTTCGACGAACTACGCACTAAAGGGGGGAGGTTGCTTGTCGAGATATCGCATCTCGTGCCTACGTATCCTCAATCGGACGAGAAAGAGGAAGTCAGAGTAGCCGTAGTTTGACCTACGGAAAATGAAAGTGGGAAGAGTGCTCGCCAAGACATCGCCATCTTGTGCCTACGTATCCTCAATCTATCCAGAGAGAGGAAATCAGAGCGTCCGTAGTTCGGGAACGACCACAACATAACAAAAACAAACAAGCTCGAGGAGTATCCACATCGCTCGAGTAGCACACATCCGACTGTGGATTCATGTCATCACAGTGGCCAAGGGAGATGCCTAGCAACGATATCATATCAACGAAGCAGGACAAAGCAATAGGAACACCTAGCCACGATATCAATTCATCGGGCAGGATGAGGAGGTAAAGCAACGACATTACGCCATCGAAGCTTGCGAGCTGTAGGAAGTAATGGAACCTAACCACGATATCATGTCACCGGGTAGGACAGAAAGTACGGGGAAAAAGTAAATTGTGCGTACGAGCACAAAGCATCAGCGTCGCTCGACACGAGCTAAACAAAGTGTGGGGGTCTGATTGCTAAACCCTTCTTCCACTTGACGACTCGATAACAATAGCGGGGGCACATATTCAATGCATCAACACGTAGTGCGAGCGAGTGAACGACTCAACTGAAAGTGCGGGGTACCGATTGCAGGTCCATTTTCGCTTGCCTTCTCTGAGGACTTATCAGGGGGAATCGGGGATGGGACGCCTCTTTTGAGGTCTTTGGCACAAAAGTAAACAATCACAAACAGAGCCTCCCACGAGGACTTTTCCAGACATGCATTGAAAAGCAGTAAATTGTGGAATGAGTTAAAAAGGGAATAGAAGATTACCGAACGGATGAAAATCCGTGATACAGTAGACTATCAATAAAAGAAATCCAGAGATCCGCGTGCAAGCTAGTATCAAGCAACAAAAAGCATCAGATAACCGGTAGACGGCATAAGCATCAAAGAGCACATCGACAACGCGAAAGTAAATCGCGTGTCAGAATCAGAGTATGTGTCGGCACATCCGAATAATACACATGCAAAAGAAACTGCAATACAGACATGTAATAAACAAGTATATAAGGTGTCTCAACGGGGGGATGAACGGATCAGAAAATAGGAGAATATTGTCGTGTCCCGCAAATAAAGCAGAACACGGAGCAAAATGCACCCGTCAAGAATCGTCCTCAAAGTTCCTTGCACAAGCTAGCACACGTTATTAGAAACAAAAGGAATCGCAACCGAAGTTGTATAATTTCATCATGAAGCAAAATAAAAGGCAAATGGCGGAGAAAGAAGTACAAAACACGCATTGGAAGCGCGAGATGGTGCACAGGGCAGCAATGACATATGCAAATAAAATGTCGTGAAAACGACCACAAATCGCACAATAGTCATACAAACGGTAAAGCAATGGCAATACGAGCATACCACATAAGGAAACAACCATTAATTGCACCTTAATAAACGGGACAGCAACAACGCAAAAAGATAACACATGAAGAAAATCAAGTCAAATGTGCACAAAACGATAAATGAACATGTTAAATCACAAAGTAAGCACAAACTAGGTCCAAACCCAGCAAACTCAAAAGAACTAGCACACAATTAGTTAGGCTAACATGAATACAAGTCAATCAAATGTCAAAGCACAAAATACATGCCAATCGGAAGCAAAAACCGCGAAATTGGAAATAAGCGTAAAAAATTACCGATTCAGAATGGAACGAAAATCGCATGGTTGACAGAAAACGTGCCAACGGACTCAAAAACAAACTCGGTTTGAATTAATTCCGCTAGGATATGGGACTTTTAGGCCGATTTCGTCGGCTGGCAGTAGCGAAACAGTAGAAAGAAGTTGTCCGAAATCGACTAAAAAGTTCACCAACAGCTCCGGAAACATCAACAAAGTCGAGTTACATTATTCGCATTCGCAAAAACTTGCCACAGTTAGGAAGTTATGACCAAAACACATTTTCAAGGGAAAGCGACACGTTAACGTTCCTACACAACCGAACTTTTATTTCTCAAGCAAACATGCACCAAGTATTTTCTACCATCATCATTAGCAATTAGCAGCACCATTCATGAATCAAACAACAGTCATTTCTCAAGAATCAAGCGATTAAACTCATATTTTGGCAACAATTATGTTCATGAAGCAATTCAAAGAATTTTGACATTTATCATCATCATCAAGTAATTGCAACCACAACCAATTAATTTCCAGCACTTAGTAGCAGCAATTAAAGTTCATCTTTCACATTCAATCTCAACAATCAAGCATAAACTATGAACAACAACCTCTTATCATCAAGGTTCACATTTAATGGTCAACAACAACTACTAACAATCAATTTCCATGATTTAATTAAATTTCCAGCATTAAGAACAATTCATATTGGCAACAATGACAAATATTTGTTTGCTAACAATTCAAGAATCAAGTATATCGATCAATAGCACCAAGTCTCAAGTCAATTTTCATTACTAACATCTTTGAAGAATATACACAAGCACCTAGAGTGCAACAATTATGATTATCCAATTTAACAGCAAAACAACATTATCATCATCACTCCATTATATCATCCACGCTCAAATTCAATCACCAATAGCAACAACATCTTGATTCATGAACAACAATTATCATCAATACGTATTCATCAACATTTATGCAACAACTTCAATAATCAAATAATTGTTCATCATCAACACTTCATTGTCGCTCCCGGGATTTTCATCCTGGTACAAACGCGAAAGTGGCACCGAAACAGAGTCGCCAACAATGTGTATTTATCCCAAGAGAGGGAAAGGAAACACTGCATAAACCTGGGGGAAAGGAAAGAGCATGGTCTTGCGACCAAGAGAACTGGGTTCGGGAGTCGGTTACACGAGAGGAAGGTATTAGCACCCCCTCGCGTCCATCGTACCCGATGGGATCCACGCTTGCTGTATCAATCAAAGGGTGTCGTCGTCTGGAGCTCCGCTGCTACTGGAAAGGAAAAAGAACGAGAACAGGAAGGAACGAAGAAACAAATGTAGGGAAAATAAAAGAAGTGCTCGAATGGGCCCTACCCCACTGCCTACGTATCTCATCGGGAGCATGAGAATCAGAGCGACGTAGTTCCCCTCACTAGGGAAGGTTGTTTGTGTTTTTTAGTGGAAATGTCAGAGAGCGCGTTCCAGCAGTTTAGGTGTTGCAGCTCGCTGTAGGGAGACTTATGCGTTACCGGTTTGCGGTTGAACGGACTTGACGAGTCCTTAAGGAATGAGTGAATGAGATGAGAGAAGAATTATTTGTTTGTTTTTGTCTTTTAAGAAAGAAGTGTCTTGTTTATTTGGTGTTTTGTAACGCGCATCGTATTTAAGTCCCTCATGTAAGATCGAATGCCTCGCATATCGACCCGAGATGGGACGTACGCTGAACATTCTAAGAAAATGAGAGGAGATCCCTCAATATCTCACTCTTACATGAAAGGCTCAAATACAATGTTTGTTTTGCCTTTATGAGGTATTTTTTACTTTTGTTTTAAGATGAGAAGAAAAGACTCAACTGGAGGAGTAAAGGTGAAAACTAAGGGGAGACTAAGACATACCCTAGTGTTAGCATATTTGGAGATCCTATGGTCAATGGGGTTTAACTAACCTACTTCTAAAAGAAAGAAGAAGAAGAAGAACAAAAGAAGCAACTTACTTCCAAAATGGAAGTTAAGTTGATCTTAAAGAGGGATGAAAGAAAAGTTACTCAATGAAAGCATGTAAATGCTTAACAAACACAATTAGAATGTTTAAAAGAAATAAGAGAATATAAGAGAGAAATGTATGTGGAATTAAGTCCAAACACTTACTTACCTTTAGCACCTACATGAAAATGTTAGTTCAAAACAACTTACAAGTAGTGCCATAAGAAAAATAATAACAAGTAGTGAACAAATAAGTTAAAAGTTAAAGGATAAAGTTCCTAAGAGATGAACCTCAATCAAGATCAGAATCTATTCCCTAAGGGTGTTCTCTAATGTTAATTGACCAAACAGGAACAAACTATACACAACTATAGATCTTAAACACCAAAAAAAAGAATCATGGAAGAAATAGATGAAGAATGAGTGGATATGCAAGGTGATCATGCAATAATGCTTCAAGCAATGTCAAAGTCAGAATGTGTATGACCTAAACATGTGCCTAAACATGATATACAAATGTCAAATGAGGCATACAATAAAGCATTCAAACATTAAGAGTGCTTAGGAGAAGAAGTGAGAAGATATGAACATGAATTTAACATGGAAAGAAAACATTCATGGCATAAGTCAAACCTACAAAAGTTCAAGATGAAACTCAAGTATCATAATCATAAGTGATATGACATGTTAGGAAGAAGATAAGATGCACAAACCAATCACATTCAAACAATTACAAGTCATTTAGAAGCTAGAAGAAATTGAAACATGCATTTGGATGAAACATGTTCAAGTATGTAAAGTAAGACATGGATAGCATATGGAATGAATGCAATGCTTTAAGGTCAAAGGCATACATCATATGAAATGCAAATGGGCAGTATGGCAAGGCATAAACAAACAATTACAAGTCAAGTTGGAACTTAGATGAAAAAAGATGAGGAATTAGATCAAAAGGAAACATGTGAAACAAGTATTGAACATGTACACCAAGAAAGCACCAATTTCAAACCAATGGCCTATAATTTTATTCAAAAGACCTATAATGATCTAAACATGGCTCAAGAAGTCAAAGAAGTAATCTCGTACAATGGAACAAGTGCCTTCTCAAGCAAGTAAACAAAACAAGATCAAAGAATTTCACAAAAATGGACATCAAACAAGAGTCATCAAACAAATGCCAAACATGATTTAAAAATCATCAAAATAGGTCTCAAGATAACTCAACCAGAGGCAAATATCATACCAAAAGCTCATGCAAAGAATCACAAAGAAACTCAATCAAACAAGCATGGTAAAGTTATTAGGATTTCACATGATCATGCACAAAGAAATGACTCAAAAATGATGCAAAGATGATTTTAAAAATATTAAAAAAATGTTTTCTAATGATTAAAAGTGTCCTCTAAAATATGCAAAAATAATGAGAATCAAACTATGTACCAATGATGAGAAATAAAATCAGGAATGCCAAGTGTTCACACATGAAATATTTCAAAAAGAAATTTAAACAATAATTAATTCAGATGCAAAAAATAATAGAAAAATAGAAAATAAAATTTGTAAAATTTTTATAAAACTATAAAGATGATTCATGAATTTTATTATGATTTTTAGATGTGCTTTACTATTTTTAAAAATCAATCATGAAACAAGATATGCAAAATAAAACTAAAATGACATAACATGAACAGGGGGTGCAATCAGAGTAATTCCACGTTCAAAATTCACAATGGGCTCAGAGTGGGGGTGTGCATAGAAATTAAGTCCAATCCAATTAAAAACATGTGCGTGTGTGATGCAGTGTACAATCATTCACCACGAGGATGCAATCATAACCATACAATGAGTCAAATCACATGATCTAACGCACCACATATTACGCGCACCAAAGCAACCATGCACATGCACTCACAAGAATACTCAGATTACAAATAAATTGCATGCGTGATGCACATGACTTCATTAATGCGTTGGCAACACACCAACCATTGGATCAGTTTTGATAGGATCAATCACACATGATGAATGGATCACACTGAAAGCACACAATAATAATCATGGACTACATGCACTCAAACACTCAGGTTATGAAAGAATTTTAATGTGTTAGCAACATATCAACCATACAATGCACAGATCCAATGGTCACAATTCAAACCTGTAAAACCCTAGGATTAAAAACTCACTGGCCGGAGAAGGACCTCCGATCATCTTCTCCGGCGAGCAACCACCACCTGCAACTTCAATTTTCACAGAAATGCACAATTCGCATACCAAAATGAAGAGGAAGCTATAGAGATCAAGAATACACAATTATTTATCATAGATCATGCACATATAACACAAACCGAGCCAAAACAATTTGCCCTAACATCACACCTAAGCTCCTAAAGAGTCTATCAACTAGCCAGGACTCATGCATAGCTTCTACTAAGCTCTAAACACCATGAAACAAGCTTAAATCACATTAATACGAAGCAATAAAATTGAGTAAATCAACACCTGAAAATGTGGAGAAGCTTGAAGTGCTGAGAAAACCAGAGGTGTCTTGAGTTCTTAGACTTGTTGTGCAAAATAAATGCAGCTGAGTCTTGATATCTTGAAGAGCAGAGGCAAAATCAAAGTTCCAATGGAGTTTCACTTGGAGAAAGATGTTGATGCGATGTGTTATTGCTTCAAGAATGCTTTCTGGTAATGATGATGGTAAAATATAGATGAAGATTATTGAAGATTCGTGCACAGAGAGAGAAAAAGGTCAAAGAATGTTGAGAGAGTATGAGAGTGTTTTGGGAGTGAAAATGGGAAAATGAAAGTTGAAAAAACAAAATGTCAGTGAGATTCTGATTTATATGTTAAGTTTAATAGGTTAACTCATGGTCAAGTGAGTGAGTTAGGTGAGTCAAAGCTTGGTTAAATGAGTGGCCTCTAACTAACTGAGCCAAGTTAGTTAAGGCGAGTTGGCTTGGCTGTGATATGGTGTAGTATACTTAGGATGTTATGGTGGGGATTGATGAAAGTGAATGGTGATGATGAGGTCACAGCTGCAACAGAAACTTGCCCAACAAGTTTTATTTTCCTTTCTCATGTATGACATAGATTATGGCAACTATATGTAAAGATAGTGGTGTGTTCAAATGAGGAAACCAAGCACATGAGTTGTTTGATGGATGCCTGAACCAAATCGTGTATAAAGAGTTATCAATGCATCAGTGAAGAATAGGGTGGTTTATAGATGAATATCTCCATATTCAGTGGATGGGTTGATGAGTTTTTGAGGTCAATGGAAAGAGGAGGTGTAATACTACAAGTTTGGTATGCAACATGGTTAGAAATAAAGCTTCTAACATGCTCAAAAGTGACCTAAAACATTGGAAATCAAGACTGGTGTGTGGCATGATTCTTAGTCTGCAGGCAAGGCATGATGACTTAGGGATTTTTCATTATGAAGCAACCAACTTTGGACCAATATACCTCCATCATAACTTGATCAAATCAAAATTTGTCCAACATCAACATTGAAGAGGGCATGGAAAGGAACAACTTTGATGTTGAAAAGATTTTCATTTGGAGCTTTTATCTTGAAGAAATTCAGCTTGACATTTGGCACACCAGGTGTTTGTCAAAATTATGGCGCGTGGGCCTGGGCATGCTTGGTCATGACTTGATTTTGGACCTAGTTTTCTCAAACTTTGATCAACCATAACTCACTCAATTTTTATCCAATGGATGAGTTCTTTATATGGATTCGAAGCTTAGAACATGAACTTTAATTGGCTCAACTTGGGCCTGAGGTTTGGATCTTCTATCTTGGAGATAGAGAGCCTCAAAGTAGGGTGCGAAATGGTCTAAAGTTGCCATTTTTGGAAACCCTAAAGTTTCTATTTTTGGCAGTTTTGTAAATTCTTGATTTTTCATTATTCCTCCATCATTTCTTGATCAAATTTTGTCCAATGAACATATGTAACATGAATTTCATGAATTTGACCTTAGAAAGTCAAGAGTTGACTTTTTCCACTGCACAGTTGACTTTTTCCCCAATTTCTTGATTATCAAGCAATTGATCAATTGAGACCCTTCTGAAACCAATTGATGTGCAATTTTCCATCCATATACACTTAAGAACACAAGGAATACCATGAGATCAAGTCTTGCCCAAAAAATTAGAGTTAAACTGATTTTAGGTCAAACCCTAATTTTGGCACCCTCTGGTTAGGAGGAAATAGCACATCCTCCAAATCCAAATTCCTTTGAATATGATGTACATCCCCTCAAACAATGATGAGATATGCCATTTGGAAATGATAAAAACTCAAAGAGCTTGCCTATTTGAGGGTCAGATCCCAATTTTTGATTGCCTTGTGTAGGAGATGGTGCATTGTCCAATCTTCTTGATGAATTCTCCTTCTTTCAATGACTTATGAGATCAAGTAGAGATGACATATGATGTAAGAGACCTTTGAGGCTTGTGAGAAACCCTTGGCTCTTATTCTCTTGCTTTGGATGATCAACCTCTGAGAAACAACTGATCACATGCCCTTATGCAAGATGCAATGCTAAATGTTTTATGTTTTATTTTTCTATGCTTGAATGCAATGCAATGAAATGAGAGCTCATGCTAAATGATATGAAAATGAGAGGGAAAATTTTGGGGTATGACAGCTGTCCCTATTCAATCACTGTAGACCTGAATGGATGATAGCGATTGCTTTCAGACGTTTAAGGTATGGAGGGATTGAATACCGAAGAATAACCCAAAAATTTGCACTCTGCAAAGAAGAAGAAAAAGGATATAAACCCCACCAAATGAATTCTGTTTGTATAAAAATCTGATGAAAAGAATAATACTAAAGAGCTGCCTTTTGGAACGGCGCCAGACGACTACTGGCTTGCCACGCTGTTGGTGGACTTTAATAATGTCTTTTTGCACGACGCCAGACGACTACTGGCTCGCCACGCTGCTGGTGGACTTTAATAATGTCTTTTGGAACGACGCCAGACGACTACTGGCTCGCCACACTGCTGGTGGACTTTAATAATGTCTTTTGGAACGACGCCAGACGACTACTGGCTCGCCACGCTGCTGGTGGACTTTAATAACGTCTTTTGGAACGACGCCAGACGACTACTGGCTCGCCACGCTGCTGGTGGACTTTAATAATTTGCCACCCTGAGATGGACTTTCGCCAATCTGCTGTTGGACTTTGCTGATTTGCCACCCGAAGATGGACTTTTGCCAATCTGCTGTTGGACTTTGCTGATTTACCACCCGAAGACGCACTTTTGCCAGTCTGCTGTTGGACTTTAAGAATTTGCCACCCAAAGACGGACTTTTGCCAATCTGCTGTTGGACTTTAAGGATTTGCCACCCGAAGATGGACTTTTGCAAATCTGCTGTTGGACTTTGCAAAAACATTCAACATTGGATTACGCTCTGCATACATATTAAACATCTCTACCGACTCTGCTGAGGAACCGTGATCAATGATTGGATCTCAGAGACTCCTGAAAGGATAATATCTCTACTGGAGAATGAATGAACAATCCGTCTGCTTCGAATTATCATGCTTGCCAAAAATAAATTGGACTTTGAAATATGGGGAGTGGTGATTCTGCCAGGAATTACCTCATCTGCTTGGGGATGAATTCTGGTCATAGCAACTCCGCTGGGGATGAGAATTTTTTAATGACGTCCTGCTGGGGAAACAAGTCATTAAAACTCTGCTTGGGGATCTATCAAACTCGAGATCCTCTGTGGGGATTATCAGCCTTCTAATCCAGTTGGGGAAAGAATGTACTACCACTTTGCTGAGGAAGCGATTCTGTTGATCTTAGAAATCTCTGCAGGGAGGACAATAACTCAGCTGGGGAGTATGGCTGACAAGATTCGATGATGAACTCTGTGGAAATACCACTATCAGAGATACGATCTTGCTGGGGATCGGAACTACTTCGTCGGGGATACACAAATCCTGATTAGAAGACGTTCTGTTGCAACATGCTGGGAGAGAGTCCTTAGAGATCTGCTGGGGAAAACCGCTTTGAAATATCTCGTGCTGGGGAATGTCTCTTGAGAGGATTTTACAGAAGACCAAACATCTTCAAACTCTACTGGGGATAATAGATTTGGAACATCTTTTGTCGGGGAATTCAATATGTCCCATGTTTGAGAGGATCAATGACTTGCTTTTGCCCCATGATACAAGACTGATCTGAAGAAAATGTCACAAGAGGATTTTACAGAAGATTAAGCATCTTCAAACTCCTGGCGACTTCACTGGGGATTGACCATTAACTTCGGTGTTTGAGAAGCAACTCTGCTGGAGAATTTGCAACCGTTATCGACACAGAAAAGCTTGTAGCTGTTGGAAGTACTGAATGAGAGAATCGACTTAACAAGATACAACGATACCCAGTTGAACTCAATTCACCGATATCGAATCGTCGTGACCGACCGCCAACCGAATGACGGACTTAATCAGTAAACGTTGTGACAAACGGGTAACATGTGGACCCTTCCTTGAACATGATTGCCCCAGTCTTCTGCGTGGGAATAAGTGATTACCCGTCTAGGAGGGATGACACTTGTGCTTGAAATCGTCTGGACCTGCTTACCTGCAACAAAGGATACACACACATGCCCCAGAGTATTGCGTGGTTTGAATCCACCATACAGGATTATTCAACATTCAAAGTAATTTTAAATGTTTTTCTGCGCATGTTATTGTAAAGCCACCATGTTTTCAAATGCAATGTTTTATCAAAAATTCGGACGTTTCTGCAAACAAAGCAGTAAAACAAAATAAGAAGCTTTTTACTGAAATTCAAATTTATTGATTGAAACATGCCCAGAATAGGCAATTACATCAGGAAGCAATCCCTGGAAAGAGGTGATCGCTGAAAATTGAGAAAAGAAACTATCCTAATGGCAATGTGAAAACGGCATTCCACTGAGTTTCAATTCTGCTATGGCCAGTATATCTTCAAGACTCCCCGACCTTGCCTTCTGAGGAATGATCAGACTGATTCCTACCCTTTTGGAAAGTCAGATGCTAAAACGGTGATGGAGTACAGATAACTCAGACCGTAGTCATTCGCTTAAATCCCTCTTTTGCGTGAACCGCCCTTTCGGGTTTTCAATCCACCGGGATACCCTTTTTTGCCTGAGTTGTCCTTGCGGATTTTCAACTCACCGGGTGTACAATTTTTTTATTTTATATCCCTAATTTTTGCCCGAACCTTTTTATTCTGTTTTTGTGGTTCGCCGGGATGCCCTTTTTTGCCTGGACTTTTCTTTTTTTTTTGTCCAGCGAGTCTATTTATGCAAAGTATTTTTTTACTACGTCTGAGTTGACAGGGATGAAAAGTCTTCGCCGTCCATAGTTGTAAGTAATAAGGCTCCGCCCGAGAAGACCTTCTTAACCACGAATGAACCTTCATAGTTGGGAGTCCATTTTCCCCTGTGATCTGTACTAGGAGGAAGGATCCTTTTGAGTACCATGTCTCCCACTTTGTAAGCCCGAGGACGCACCTTTTGGTCAAATGCCTGCTTCATCCTCCGCTGGTATAACTGCCCATGACACACAGCCGCCAGTCATTTCTCTTTAAGACAACACACTTCTGTGACAATACCTAGACATGACCCTCATGACTAAGAACAATACTTAGAGTTGCTTAATAGCTTCCTCCAAGAACAATACAAAACTCATTACCTACAGGTTTCTGAGTTAGAACACAGTGACCATCTCACAACCCGAGTGGTTCACTTAGACAAAGCCCTAATGATCTACATCTTGGACCCGTACCTCTTCTAGATTACAAGCAATCTATTTATAACTTTTTCCCAACTGGATTTGGGCCTTCAATTCACAACAAATCTTCTGCACCAAATCTGTAAAAGATTCTACTACTAAATAGATCTTCAATTAAATCTTCAATCAGATCTTTAATTATTCTCCATATCTTTTTGCATTAAATTTGCAACAAACTAATCTTCTTCATAACTGATTGCAACAGAATATATCCAACCCATGATATTCGTCTGCAATCTCTGATTCTCTACAACAGAATATCTCATTAACACCAGAAACACGCGCAGCCCTAAAAACATCATAACCTGATGTTTTAATGTTCTGGTATAGTGATGTCAAGACATCGCATGTGACATCACTCTTCAGCACATTAACTCTTAATTAATTTTCACAAACCAGAATGTTAACCAAACAAACAATAATGTTTAAAAGCTCATGTTTCAACATCAACCATGACATTAACATTGTTTTACCAAAATTTCATCCAATCACAAGAACTAACAATCTCCCCCTTTGGCTAATTTTGGCTAAAACAAATATATAAACATTACAACTCAGATTACATCAGAAATTACAACTCTATACTACTGTTAGTAGTCATCAGCAACTACTAAACCTATCAGAGACCATCAGTGGCTACTGTGTACAGCAATCATGGAGAATCATCTTCTTGTGCACATTTGAATGATGTTAGGACATCATGTTTGACATAACATCACCATAGCACAGCAACTTCAGGCAGCAAATTAGGACCTAAGAAGTAGAAAGTCCTGAAGTCATTTGGTGCACATGAGGAACAAGATATCTGACACTCCCCCTCAATACAACACGTTTCTTTTTCCTTCCAGGACAGACCCAGAACAAATGTAGAAGACTCCTCCAGAAAAGAAATGTCTGTCTATACATAAAGGACCAATGGTGGCATAAGAGAATTCTGCACACCTTCTTTGATCAGACCCCCTGGTCACTCTGTGGCATAAGATGAAACTTAATAAGTGTCATTCTGCCAACCCAGGTAACTCAGAACATAAGTCACAACTGTGTTCATAACTCAGGACACAAGTCACAAAGACTCAACACCAACTTAAGGATAGGACATCCTCTTTGACATCTCTGAACCACATCTGGAACTGCAGACTCCAGACAAAGCATCTGCGCAGACCATTTAGCAAAACCCTTTCCTTTCTCCCCCTTTTTAGCCACAAATTGGAAAAGAAAGCCCTCACAGAACCAGACCCAAGTAGTGCTCACCCAAAATCGAACAAACGCCATAAGACTTATGAAACAAGAACACTCACTGGCTGAAGGAGAACAGAATAACCTCTATAAATAGCTGACCAGTTACTTTGGAATTAACGAGCCTTGAACAGTCAAAGTTCTTGGTCATAGAAACGCTATTTTAGGAACTAAAAACTCCATCTAAATTCAATGTCTACCATCCAAAACAGTCTTGACCGCCTTTATTGCCTCTAACTGAATCTTACCATAAATTGTGCCAAAACAGTTCCATGCATAGTCGAAGACACGTGTTTCACCTTATCCTTACACCATCGTCTAGAATAAATTCTTGTTTGGCTCAAGAAAAACATGTCCTGTACCATGTTCTGACATCATATCACACAATGTCTGCTTGCTCAACCCAAGACATCCACAGATGATTATACATTCCAAAACAATAAACTCGTCTTCAGACTTCTCCTCAGAAGCATGTGCACACATGATTCACATGACAAGAACCAATTGTCATAACATCCAATGCCAACCAACAGCCTAATGTCATAACATGTTATCTGACATTAGATCCTCATAAGAGGCAACCAGTCTCCACAAGCTTGATCATCATGCAAGCTTCACAATATATGCACCTTTGCTGCATAATTTATGGACAAGTACTCCCCCTGTTATGGTTAACCAATGCTCTAGATGAAGATGAACATTTGAGCATACTTGCTGAGCACATGCATATTGGTACCATTGTCCCTTTTTCCAAAGGTAGCCATTCCCTATCATACTTTACACCTTCAGACTTCCAATCAATCAATACCTGATCTACTATAGTCTTCTCTGCATTCTCTATCCAAGGCATACCTTCTACTTCATTATTCTCCCGTATGACTATGTAGACGCTCCTTAGGCATAATGTAGGCACCACCCTTATGAACCAGAGCATAATCATCCTTCACCAAGGATATCCACCCAGATAATGTCCCAACACAAGGTAAAACATTTGCCACTCACCAAGATATCATCACCATGATTCTTGATATGCTCCACCAACTGGACTTACTATTGCATAGTAATCCAAAGAACTAGAGAATTAACCTCTCATCCACCTTCAAGAAGAATAATCTACTTGAGTCTTCAACTCATCGCCCTTCCGCCCAAGAGTAACTAGTTCCAAGACAATCCTCAATAATAACCAGCTGCCACACTCTGATCATCTTGATTCTTCGAATTCACTTCTGAGATCAACCAAATGCCACAGTTTGATCACCTCACGCATGACTCCTCATATGAAAACAGTCAAATGCCACATTTTGACCTTTTTCACGTTTGTCAGAACTCTCTCAAAGATATCTTGATCCACCAAGGAAACCAGATCTTCAAGTCACAAGTTCCACTTGCCCAAAAGCAAACACACTAAGACTCCCTAAGCCATGGTCATGTAACATCTTCTCAAACCCCAGCTCCCGCAAACTGTATAAGATAGATCTTTTTGAAGCGTCCATAACTTCCAATACTGTAGATCACCTCTATCTTAAGCTGATGTGCCATATCACCAGCTGAGACTTCTGATGTTAAGCTGGATGTCAAAACATTATGATATCCAACTGTTGAATTCAGCTCTTCCTTCTGCCACTTAGAAGAACCTCCTCCCTTTGCAGAAACAGATTTCCATGCTCTCATAGACTTGATTCAGCAATCAAGTTTGAGTAGACAACCTCCATCCTGCTCAGAACCTCCAAAGACTTCAAACCTACCACATCTGAATCTTCAAATAATAAGTAGTCCAAGACTACCCCATAACTATACCAAATAATGCCACTTCTATATGCACTATAGAACACGCAATCATATTGTTATGATTGTTTCACAGAGTTCTCACACACCAACACACCACGAAGAGAAATAAACAGCCACATAGAGAAAGGTATATTCTCGACACTTCAACAGTCCTGCACTTTTACATCAAACATATACAAAGTCTCCCGTCAATGTATTTTGTCATTAGTTGAATGCACACCCTTATCAACAGCAGACATATACTTAACTCCTGTCAAGGTAACCTTCTCACACAACTGGCATCTGCTGATACTTCTTCAAGCCATCATGACACTCACTCATACCACAAAAGCCTTACAGGTTAGATCAGTGTCTTGATCTTTTACTCTACCCTGAGCACAGAACTGAAATGATGTTTCAACATTAGTCTAAATGGCATTAAACATCTCCTAAGGACTACACCCACACAAATCTCTTGTAGGGAACACACGAGAACATATCACCATCTGATCAACTTCCAAGACCAACAAAACTGCAGTAACTTGCATAAGACACTCTTCCAGAAGCTTTTTCCTATAAGCACAAGGTTCAGACCTCTTGTCTAACTTAAGATTGATACCTGTCCTCCTTTTGCAATCCTTCAAACCACAAAACTGGAAGGGTTCATTCCAACTAATGCAGACACCAATTGACCACAGGCTAATTTACACTGCTACTGCACACAGAATCTTGGATGCATTTACCCTATAATATGGTCCTCAGACAGTTTAGCTCAAACAAGGATCAACTCCTTCTCTTCTGCTATCAGGATTACTACCTTTTCTTCAACCAGCACATCTGAGATGCTATGACATTGTAGACATCATCTCAAAAATTGTTCAACTTCACAGCTTCAGTGATCCTTCAAAGCAGCTACAATCTAATAGGATTTAGACTTAGCATTTACCATAAACAGCTAATGTGTAGCGCGATGTCGAGACATTAGAATTGACATATTAAGCTCAACTTCTTTCTTGATGAAACTTCCTCCTCATTAGGTCACCACAACTAAGCTTAAGAGATGACTTATCAAGATCTTCACTCCCGCATGAAAGATTTAACAGTGATACTCTTTTGCTTTGGCTATACCCTCTTCTTTCTCCATCAAGAAAACATAAAAAAGGAATCACTGTTCTGAACAGATTGGTCTTCAATGTTAGATTTGAACTATATTCTTCTTCAAAACGAGACTGAAACTTCCATGTCATACACTCTTTAATAAAATCCATTCACCTTTTGATCACTTCTTTCCCAAAACAAAGATATGAGATAATCCTCAAGTATCTTTGGCATCTCTAACCAACCGGTTGAAGCTGTCTTGCATAGACTACAAAATCAGAGAATATCCTGCTGAGGAGACCAAACCCTAATGTCTTTAGAGAATTCCTTCCTGGAATCTCACCACCATGCAGCGGAACAACTCCTCAATAACCTTCAGGCACTACTCAAAAAATCCTTGCGAATAACTCTTACAATGGACCTCTTGTATCCACAATCTGGATAACAAGGATTCTAACAAACCCTATAAGAGAAACAATCATTCCCTTATAGTCAACACCTAAAACCAAACAATTGTTGGACCTTTAGGATTTTACAATAGTTCTGAATTTTTGAGTGAGTAGATGAAAATTTGAATCTTCAATATATCAATCACAAGATTGATCTTCTTCTTGTACAAGTAATCTTTATTCAGAATATACAAGTGTTTTAAGATGCAAGAATGAAACTATAAAGGTTGAAATGAAAGTTCAATGACAAGGTTTCACTCTTGGAAAATTCTGACTTTTTACACTTGAGAAATTAAAAGATTTTTGAGAATAAAGATGTTTGAAAATTGTATGCAAGAAGGTGAATGACAAAAGAAACTTTGAAATTAATATATAGTGTGCATGCACCCATTCAATAATCAAGGCAATGCTTGAAAGAATTTCTGAAAATTATTATATAATGAATGGAAAAGATGCAAGCAAGAGGTAGCATGAAATGATGCATTTAAACAAGGAATTTTTCAAAAAAGCTTCAGGTGCAATCGATTGCATCAGAATGACAATCGGTTGCACCAAGTGTAACGTGCAAAAAATTTGAAAATTTAGCCTAGTGCAATCGATTGCATCAGAATGACAATCGATTGCATCAGTGTAAAAAATGAAAAATTCTTAATGCAAATGATTCTAAGCCATATACCATCAAAAAATATGACCAAGACTTTAGATAAACTTTAAAAAATGTTTTCTCAAGGTTTTAAATGAAAGAATGACTTTTTAAAACATGATTATAAAACTTGAGCACTAAGATTTATTTTAGTCAAGAATTTCATATACCTAAAAGTTTGATTAATCATATCTTGCAAGAGTAGTCAAGTCTTATGCATTTCTTCTTTTTCCTTCTTTGAGAAATCTTCAAGACTTGAATTAATATGAAACTTGTTCTAGCTTTGAAGTCTTTGATCCATTTCCTTTTGTACATAAAACCTTGAATGAACATTGTTGTCTTCATCAAAACCATTGAGAAGTTATGTCTTCACAGGTTTACAACAGGGTATTCCAAGGGTTTTCAAACAAGGTCCCTTGCATCATACCCTCAAAAGTTTCCCATCATAATGATGATTCATAAGACGGTGATCCCTTCAAAAGGATGAGCAGGGAGTTATGTCT
The DNA here is from genome assembly GCA_022829125.1 of Lathyrus tuberosus. Taxonomy (NCBI): domain Eukaryota; kingdom Viridiplantae; phylum Streptophyta; class Magnoliopsida; order Fabales; family Fabaceae; genus Lathyrus; species Lathyrus tuberosus. The sequence goes on from JALAZF010000153.1 coordinate 3,620,718, forward strand.
TTGTAACCTTTGGAATAGGGTTCTAAAGGTCCTCAGAATCACGGACTCCCAGGTCAGAAACAATAACACCGTTACGACTGCTCGTAAGACATTATCATTCCCAAAGGGGCCTCATCTGAGCGATGGAAGTCAAACCAACTCAACGAGTCCTAAGTTTCGCAAGTCAATAAGCAACCACCTCCTAGCTTAGTGTATACTTGAAAGACTTGGGTAGAAATCCTTTTTTCTAACAACCCATCCCCAATAAACCCAACAGATAAAAGGAGCACAAACAAATCAATAAAGTGATAAAGCAATAATAAAGGCAAACAATCCATACATGCGACAAACAGAACTAGGTTTGGCTTGCTAGGGTGAACCATTCCCCAACAGAGTCGCCAGTTGTCATTACAAAAAAAACGACGTGAGGCGAAAAGGAAACAGAGTCGCCATCGAATTTTATATATCCCAAGAGGGGAAAGGAAAACATCGAGAAAACCCCAAGAAGAAAAGGATATGATGGTCTCGCAACCAAGTGTTTGATAAATTGATTAAGCACAAGTTTCTAAAGCGCTTTGTGAATTAAGTTTATTGTATTCACCCGTTGGTGATTGGAGAATATCAAGTGCATATATTTGAGTTGATTACATTGTGTATTGTTGATTCTGTTTGTTTTTCTCATCCGCCGCATCATTCGTAGTGGCTTAACGCATATCTGATTTTTCTAGTAGCGGTTCGTTGTAGACGAATTGATTCAGTGGTTGCTTCCGCATTAAATTTTTTAAAACTAATTTTGGAACACCATTAGCATGTAATAAATTGTGGGATCTATTCAACCCCCCTTCTAGATCCAAGCCATCGTCTAACAAGTGGTATCACGAGCTCCGATTTATCTGGTGCTTCGATATAATTTCTTAGAAAATGGCGAACGAACCTAAAGGGGCTTATAATAGAGCTCCTGTTTTTATAGGCGAGAATTATAGCTACTGGAAAGATTGTATGCGCGTGCATATAAATTCCATTGACTGGAAGGTTTGGAATGTTATTTTGAACGGTCCTATGGAAATAACAATGACCGATGAAAATAATGTAGTTGTGCCCAATCCAGAAGCACAATGGAATGATGAGGATGAGAAAAAGTACATCTGTGACTAGAAGGCTCAGAATATTTTGATCTCTTCTTTGGGAGTTGACGAATATTATCGAGTCTCTCATTGTACAACGGCCAAAGCCATGTGGGATGCATTAAAAGTAGCCCACGAAGGCACTAATGATGTGAAAATGGCCCGAATCAACACATTAACGCAAGAGTTCAATCTCTTTTACATGAAGCAAGGGGAAACCATTGCCGACATGCAAAAGAGGTTCACTCATATAATCAACAAATTACATACACTTGGTAAACCAGTTCCCAACGAGGTTGCTACTAATAAAATCTTGAGGTGTCTTAATAGGGAGTGGCAGCTGAAGGTCACCGCAATCAAGGAGGCCAATGATCTAACTACTCTAGAACTCACGACATTATTTGGAAAACTCGACGAACATGAGCAAGTGCTCATCAACTTGGAAAAACATGAGAAGAGTGTAAACAAGGAGAAAACAAAGGAAACGGAAAAGAAGTCGACTGCTCTTAAGGCTTCTTGTTCAAAGTCCACATCACAAGAGCAAAGTGAAAATGAAACCAACAATGACGAAGATGATGATTCGAGTGATGACATGGGGCTATTTGTGAAAAGATACAATAGGTACATTCGAAAGAATGAAATTCAGCACTCGGATAAAAATCTCGTCAAATTTAGAAGGCAATCAAAAAATGAAGGCAACAAGAGTGGCAAGTCGAGAGGATCTTGTTACAATTGTGGAAAGTCCGGGCACTACAAGCCAGACTGTCCATCACTCAAGAAAGACAAGGATAAGGATAAGAGTCGTCAACACAAAAAGTCAAATAAATCTAGACGAGCATACATCGCTTGGGAGAGCGATAGCGAGTCAGAAAAAGATGACAGCTTAAGTGAGAAAGTGAATTCGTCAATCTATTTCTTATGGCACATTGAAACAAGAAGAAAGAGGTAAAACACTCTAAATACGATAACTCTAATAATATGTCTCATTTAGAATTACAAAAATCTTTTGATATGTTGCACCATGTAGCAGTTAGGTGTTTTGCTGCTCGCTCGTGGAGTCTTACGCGTTACGTGATTGCGGTAGAACGGAAATAACATGCCCTTTTATAAAAAGATTTAGATTTTCTCCATTGAGGCAAGATGTCACATTTGATTGGTGAAGGTTGATTTTAGGGGTGAAATGAGTCCTCGAATAGGAACCCCTGCGCGTAGTACCCAATTCTTTATCTCAAAAGATTTATTTTGAAAATTGTGTGGCGAATATAGTCACGTCTTCGTATTGAAAGACGACTATCGAGACCACACACTCTAAAGTGAGCATCCTAATACTCGGAGAGGAAGAAGTCTTCACTCAATTCCCTCTCTTTAGTTCAATACAAAGAGAATCTTATTCTCTTATTTAAGAAGTGTTTTATTTTAGATGGTAAGTGCTTTATAATAGTGAACCCTAAAGGTAGTGTCAAGCACTCAGGATAGGACAAGGCATTCGCCTAACCATTCCACAACCATCCAAGTTTATTGAGAAAAAGTTTCGAAAATCCACTTGGTACAAGACCAAGGTTTTTGACCTAGGAAGAGTAGATAATGAAAGTGAGTGAGATGAGAGGGTGATGAATAGAATAAGGTAGGTTGATGGCGATGCGCAAGGCGATCGACTTACAAGGGTGAAAAATGGCTCGACGAATTGAAAATTTATTTTGAAAATGGTTTTGGGTATTTGTGAAGCAAAGATTAATACGACATTATGAACACAAGACATGAGGAATAATATTACCAAGGCAATCGATTAAAAAACATATATTAAATCACAAAGATTATGCAAGACTTATTATTAATTAAATTAAATATGGATGCTTAATAAAATTAATTAAAGTTTTTTTAAAATTAATTAATATTAAGTAAATGTATTTGATAAAAATAATAATAATAAAAATTTATCATTTATAAATGTTATACACAAAAAATAAGAAAAGAACCATGAAAGCAATATATTAAAATAAAATAGCAAAGAGAAAATAAAACAAGAAAAAAAATCCCAAGCCCAATCCATTGAGGCCAGGCGCTGGATCCAGTGGTTTTAGTCAACCTGTATTTTCTATCATGGACAAACTAGAATCATTGGATCTAATGGTAGAAAATATTGACCTGATCCAAGGGTTCGTAGCCATAATGCGTGGTAAGGCCTTGGGAAGTGAATCCCATGAGATCTCAACGGATCTCTCTTGGAAAGCAAAGTGGGTGAGTATTGGGAAGACAATAAATTCAAAAACGGCTAGCATGCCATCTCTCTTAGAAAGAACCTGAATTCAGAAACAATAAATTCAGCATGCCATCACTTTTTAAAATAGCAATAAATGCTATTAATCAGCAGCATAAAAAATAACAAGAGAAATAACTAGGAATGCAGAATAAACACGATGAACATTAGGGGTGGTAAAACGGGTCGTGGCCCGCCAGGCCGGCCTGTGCACCCGCCAAAATATGGCTGATTAGGTTGGGATTTTGAATCCGCCGTCCACCAAAGTCCGCTCTGCTAAAGCCCGCCCCGCCAAAACCCGCCGCCCGCAAAAGCCCGCCGCATTTACTCGTTCAGCTTGTCCCAGCTTAAACCCACCCTTTTTTAGTTAATTATAGTAATTTCAATTCTTGATGGTTTTATTTTATAAATTTATTTGAGAATATATGCAATATTTTTTGAAGTAAAATTTTTTAAAAAGATACTCTATAAAAATTGTTCTAAAAAATATGTGAAAAATCTAATTGAAATTTAAAAACGAGCCTATTAATCTATTACAAAAATGAAAAAAAAATAAAAAAGTAGGCGGGCAAGCCCGCCGCCCGCCAACCCGCAACCTTGGCGGGGAGAGCTAGATTTTTATGTCCATTTCCATTTGGCGGACTTGCCCGCCCCGCCTTTTTTGGCGGGCTTAAGGCGGGGTGGGGCGGGGCGTGGCGGGCTTCCCGTTTTGCCACCCCTAATGAACATTACATCACCCCTCACAACTTTTACTTATTCTCTCTCTCAACATCCTCTCTGAAGAAAACCAAACGTGGCCACCGGAAAACTTAAAACACCTGCCGGAGAAGACGAACCCAAGGTGGTTCGCCGCGGAGAACCGTCGTCTACTCCGGCGGCAGCCTCTCAAAATGCAAAAGCTTCAAAACTAACTGTTATACCCCAAATTTTACCCTTAGATTCCTTGACCGTTTGCATATCATTTCTAGGTCAATCATCCTTACATATCTAACCGTTTTATTAGCTTTTGTTTGTTTGTTTTCATTTGTGAAATTAGGTTTGCTGCAAAAGGTTCAAAAGTCATGGAAACTGTGTGTGTGCTCATTGTGATTCTGGTCCTTTGCAAGTTGTGTTAAATTTCTGTGGAGATAAAGAAAGGACGTGCTATCATTCTTGTGGTCCCTCAGTCAATACAAAGTCAATTTTCCCCAAGACAAATGTTGATGATACACTACCAAAATACTATTCTCGCTTGTACTCTGTTAGGAAGCATTATAATCTTAGGCAGAATTGTCAACCTTAGGCAGAAAATGCTAGCCTTTCTAAGTTCCCCACAGAGTTTGACCCTCGTGGATGATGGTTACTTCAGTTATCTTTTTCCATGCTTGGATAATATAAATCCCCATTCAAGTTTATTCCTCAATGGTGGGTCTTGTTTGACCGTTTCTTTCTAGTTTGATCCTAGATTAAACTTTGGCCCTTGGCAAATTACCTTCAGGGCGCCAAACCTGGTTTAAGCATGCACTTATGTTGCTTTATGCTCCATGTTATATTTTAAGTCGCCGTGCTTCATATTATGTTTTGAGTCGCCGTGCTCCATGTTACGTTTTGAGTCGTCGTGCTCCATGTTATGTTTTAAGTCGCCGTGCTCCATGTTATGTTTTGAGTCGCCGTGCTCCATGTTATGTTTTGAGTCGCCGTGCTCCATGTTATGTTTTGAGTCGCCGTGCTCCATGTTATGTTTTGAGTCGCCGTGCTCCATGTTATGATTTGAGTCGCCGTGCTCCATGTCTTTTATTGGTGGTGTGTAAGTCCCGTGTGAAGATGGCTGGTTTACATCCTGAATGAATCGCACACTTAAAGATAACACAGAGTCGCCACCGAACTTTATTTAGACCCAAAGGACAGGGAAAATATCGATAAAACCCAAGGGGAAGAGAAATGGGAACGGGGGTCGGTTATGCGAAAGGAAGGTACTAGCACCTAACGCATTCGTCGTACTCGACGGGAACCATTTCGCTCGCTTCTAGGCTTGGATGGGTTATCTATCTAAAGGCTTCTGGCTAAAAGAAGGAGGAGAGAGAGAGAAAGGGGAAAAAGAAAAGAAAGAAAGAAGGTGCTCGCGGAGGATTGTGGCCCTCGTGCCTACGTACCCTCATAGTGCAATGAGGAAATCAGAGCGTCGTAGTTCATGGAACCAGGGGACAGAAAGGAAGGAAGAAAGGGAGAAGGAAAGGAAGGTGGAAGTGTGCTCTCCAAGACATCGCGTCTCGTGCCTACGTATCTGAAAATCAAAAGAGTGCAGAATCAGAGCTTCTGTAGTTCGGGGAACCGAACGGAAAACAAAACAAGAAAGAAACAGGGAGACGAAAGAAGTGGTGTCAAAACCAAGAGCAAGAGTGAAAGAAAAATCCTCATGGGGGAAGACCACACAGTAAGAGTGATTGTACAAGAGACTAGAAAAAGAGTGGTGTCAAAACCAAGAATGAAAGAAACTCCGCTGGGGATAACAAAGAGGATTGGTATCGAAACCAAGAATGAAAGAGCAAAGGGAATAGAAAGGACTCCGCTGGGGATCCAAATAAAGGGGTGGTGTCATAACCAAGAGAAAAGAGGGATTCGGTATATTAACTGGCTGACAGTGGTTAACCAAAGAAATAGAGTAAGACCCTGGCGGGGAAAAGAAGCTGGTGTTAACAGACGGACTGTGATAAACCAAGAGAGAGAGTGTCGAACCAAGAGAAGGTGTTTTGACTCTGAGGGGGCGTCGGTATGTTAACTGATAAACAGTGGTTAACCGAAGAAAGAAAGGACTGCAACTCTGTGGGGGTAGAGAAGCATTGGTTTTAACAGAGAAGACTGCGATTAAATAGAAGAACGGGTGTAGGACCGATCGAAGGTCGTAACCCAAAAGGGGTGTTGGTAATGACTGAACAAACAACGCTTGACCAACGAAGAAGGGTATTGAACCAAAAGAGGTTACTAGCCCAAGGGTGCAAGTATTTGAACCAATAAAGGTTGCCAACTACTAGGGATTGGGTTTTAACAGGAGAACTGTGATTAACCGAGAAAAATGAGCGATTAACCAAGAGAAGATGATTAACTCAAAAAGGGCTTCAGTATTTTAACAGACAGGTTGTGGTTAACTGAAGAGACGGGTGATTAACCAAGATACGGTGATTAACCCAAGAGGAATTCGGTGTTAACAGACGGACTGTGGTTAACTGAGAAAGAGATTAGACTCTTCAGGGGAATCAAAATAGCAATGATTAGCCACAAAGAAAAAGGAATATTGAGAATAAGGCGAAGAATGCCAACTCAAGACAAAAATGATCTTAACCAAGAAGGATGGTGATTAATCAAGAGAGAGATTGAGAGGTGCAGAAAGTGATCAAGGGTCAACTCAACCGGGGATGGAGAAACACTACAATTAGAGTATAGAGGTGACTATTCTCAGCGAGAGGGCCAACGCCCTTACCCAAGAAATAGTCAAAATGAGGGTAGGACAATTCCCTCCTCATTCCTTCTCTAGCACTCAAAGTATAGTGCGGAAATTGAAACGGACAGCGTAACAGCTCCAATTTGTATAGTTCTCCCGTGCGGAGAAACGGACAGCGTAACGGCGTCAATTTGTACAGTGCTCCGATGTGTGGCGCGAAACTCCAACTCCACGAGGGATCGAGAGAGAAAAGCCCTAAAGGAAGCCTAAAGAGAGGAAAGGGGAAGATCAACTAATCGAAACGTGGTTTCGATCAATTAATCAAAGGGAAAAGCCATGCCAATAATTTTCCAAAGAGGATGAAAAATCATTAAGGCAAAAGGTGCGAATTATTGATTATACAAAATTAAGTTCATCCATGAAGAATGAAACTTAATGCAAAACAAAGAGAGGGAGTACAAAACAGTACCAAATGATCAACAAAAAAACACAAAGTCATGTTATTGTGATAAAGAAAAATGCAAGAATGATTATATTCACATGATGTCAAAACATGAACAATTTGAATAAACGAAAGTATGCAACAAAATTCATGAATAAGCTTCAAACAGAAGTTATGTGACATTTAAAACATCCATAAAATCAAGCATGACAATCAATGGAAGTTAAAATGAAGAACCCATGGCAAACACACTTGAAAATGCAAGAAAATGGCATTTCCGTACAGTGGTAATCGGTTACTCACCATGCGTTAATCGGTTACTTGCTTGAAAACTTGCGTATTCTGGTGAAAATTGCACTGAGTAACCGGTTACTCACCAGGTGTTAACCGGTTACCACTGTGATAATGGCAAGAATAACAGAAAAAACAGTTTCCAAAAGTGATTTCCAGCACATAATCACTTATACCAACCACCACATGCTAGATCATGAATTTGTGCACTAAAATTATAGCAGGTAAGAGCAATTAACACACATTGCAAACAATAATCAAGGAGATCAAAGATCAAGCAAGTGCATAATAAATTAAACCAAAAACGATCGAAATTCACATCGTAAATGCGCGGAAACGATCGAAACAAAGAGTAAAGTAGGATCTACCAACCTACAAGGCGGAGATGTGTCTTGGTAATTGTTGCAAAGCGTTTTTGATGCAGAAAATTAAAGAAAACCAGAGGAATCTTCAATTCGATGACGAAACGTGTCGAAATCGAGCTAAATGCGAAGAAATTCCGAAACGCGAATTCGAACCGTTGAAAGTTGAAGCAAATACTTGAGATTAATCCATAAGCTATGACAACTCCAGAAATCCAAGTAGAATTGCAAAATTGATGAAGGTTGAGCTCAAGAAATAATCACTTTCAATGTAAAAGTGATTATTCTTCAAAGTAGAAATGAGCTTTGGTGAGGTTTTGGGATAGAATTGAAATGAAGATGAAGAAGGAGTAGAAAAATCAGAGAGAATGTGAGAGAATAGAGAGTGAAGAAAGTGTGAATTTGTGTGAATGATTGTGGAGAGAATGGTTGAGAGATTGAAAAGTGAGTGAAGGTGAGTTTATATAGATTTTAGGTTTGAAGTGTGGGAGGTTTGGAGCTAGCTTTGGACTTAGCTTTGGGTTTGGAACTAGGCTAGGAGTTAGTTGGACTTTACTCACCGAGTCAAGTCGGTTAACTCGGTTAGTTAGAACCGACTCGGTAACAATCCCAAGGTGCACTCCATCATCCAAAGATCCACATTACTTGAAAAACAAGGAACATGGTGCACTTGATTTGAAGTGAAGCATTAGAACAAATGCACTTGGAGTGAATTGAATAGCTTTGAGATGTCTAGAGATTTCTAGAATATTCCACCTGCTGCTAGAATACTGTAGAATCCAAGACCAAAGAGAGTGCATGGATGTTGTCCAAAAAATGCAGCAGGAATTGCAATTTTGCACTGAGTAACCGGTTACTCACCACACGTTAACCGGTTACTTCAGTCCATTTTGCCCAAATTGCTTAGGAAATGATACTGGAGTCCCGGTTTCGATTTTCCACCTCTTTATTTGATGAGTAAGCATGGAAACCTTTATTTTGAGTTCGTCTTGATGATGTGATGACCTTGTGAGGATACGATTAATCGGGCTTGGAAAACCTGAATATCCTGCAACAGGAAACACACAAAGAAAAGTGCGAATGTGTATGCTAACGATGTGAATGCTCATGCTCATGCAAAAGGCAAAAGAGGGAGGTCAAATTTCGGGTTACGACACCGTGCAACGATAAGTCACAGGGCGTCTTCCCCATGAAGTCCAATTATTTTGGCATACAGAAGAGTTTAATCACCCTGTATATATCCTGATGGTTCCTGAAGATCCTGTTTGATCTCTTCATTTAAGGAATTTCCAGAAGCATATTTCCTGATGGTTCTTGAAGATCCCGTTTGATCTCTTCGTTTAAGGAATTTCCATAAGCATATTTTCTGATGGTTCCTGAAGATCCCATTTGATCTCTTCGTTTAAGGAATTTCCAGAAGCTTGGATGTTATTTCTTATTGAAAGCTCCAGTATTTATGTACGCGATCCTACTGCCATGTGGATCCTGTTTCATTTGTTTTCCTAGAGTACCAACTGGTCACGCTTGAACCTGTTGGGTAGCTACTCTAGATGATCCCCAGTGGAGGCCTTTTTTTTTGGTGCAGACTCCAGTGAGGATTTTCTTTTTTGTTGCTTTTTATCTGCTTTATCTTTTGTCCTAGAGTGTCAGCCGGTCATGCTTGAACCCGTTGGTCAACTACTCTGAATATTCCCCAGTGGAGGCCGTCTTTTCGGTTCCAACTCCAGTGAGGATCTTTTGTCGCTTTACTTCTAAAGTGTCAGCCGGTCATGCCTGAACCTGCTAGTCCATCACTTTAGATTTCTCCGTCTTGTTGCTGCTCCCCAGTGTTGGTCATCCCTAGTAAGTTGTCACTCGTGGTGTTGGTTTTATCTCCGGTTTGCTTTTGTTTTCGTCTGCATTTTGCATTTTCATTCCATCATTTTCATCATGATAGAGTTCATGTCATGTCAGCATTTGTAGGTTGGTCTCTTTTGTCCATAGCATTGCATGTCATTGCATCTAAGGGCAAAATTTTTGGTTATCTATATTTAAATACCTTTCACCCTGATTTCATGAAGATTTTCATCGCTCATATCATCTGGTGAAGATATTTAAATAGGGGCAACGGTTATACCCCAAATTTTACCCTTAGATTCCTTGACCGTTTGCATATCATTTCTAGGTCAATCATCCTTGCATAGATAACTGTTTTATTAGCTTTTGTTTGTTTGTTTGTTTTCATTTATGAAATTAGGTTTGCTGCAAAAGGTTCAAAAGTCATGGAGACTGTGTGTGTGCGCTCATTGTAATTCTGGTCCTTTGCAAGTTGTGTTAAATTCCTGTGGAGATAAAGAAAGGACGTGCTATCATTCTTGTGGTCCCTCGGTCAATACAAAGTCAATTTTCCCCAAGACAAATGTTGATGATACACTACCAAAATACTATTCTCGCTTGTACTCTATTAGGAAGCATTATGATCATCATCCCATTATCAAGAGAGGAACATTAGAAGCTGTGCAGGCAAGGCTTGTTGTCCATCATTTGACTGCACCTGTTCTTGGAAATGATCATCCTGAGTTTCGAAGCCGTGAATATCCAACTGAAGTACCCAAAATACTTAATATGCACCAAAACGGCATTTTATCTTTGGAACCACTTGGTGATATGGTAAAACCAAGTTTGAAGCCCCTCCTTATCCAATATTCTGTCAACCAAGTCACTTAACTTTTTTTGAACGAGTTCATTATGCACTGAACCGAACACACTCTTCCTGTCCATCTTATTTCCTTCCAACAACTATATGTACGAAGCAGAATATATGTACAATATGCAGTGCAATTCTAATCAATATTGTCCTTTGTGAATAGCTGCCTACCTTGTTGTGCGTTGTTGAATATGGTTGCGGTTGTTAGAAAAAGAAAAGGTATTTGGCGCAATAAGTTGCACATCGGTGAAATCCGTTTTATTAGATGTTTTATTGTAAAAGTTTTGAACAGTAACAATGCATATTCATTTAGTACATTAGTCTCTCTCTCAAAAAAAAGGGGGACACAAATGTTACAATTGTGGATTGGTTTCCTGTCATACTTGTAGTGCTAAAAAGTCATACTAAGCTTAAAGCTGTTGATACCAATGATCCTTCGAAGTTAAACGGAAAAGCTACTAGCAGAACTTCCAGAAAGTAATATCTTGAGTACTATCCAACCACGAGCTGAAGACTTACTGAAAGAACTTTTTGAATCGGAAACATCAGGGTTGGAGTCCAAGCCACAAAGTGCACATGACATATCTGCTGCAGTTAATGATGATACTTCTAAACCAGAAAGCATTAGACTAGTAGAAATGCCGACGTAAGAGAAGTTGACATCATAGATTCGCTCAAGGTTTGAAAGCTCCATTGACCATCTACCTCAATTTCCCGTGTCTTCCATTGTTTCCTCCTGTTTTCACAAATGGTTCTTGACAACATTTTCTGAGCCTGCTGCGTAGTTCAGGGCATGTGTTGCTTATGATCACACGACTGCTGTTGATCCCTGCGAGAAATAAGGTGGTGTGTCAATCTATTTGGCAAGAAGTGAAAATCAGTTATCAATTTCAGCAAGAGCCATATCACCAAATAACTGCTATGGATGTGCAACTACATTTGTAACACATTGTCTAAAATTTTACGGGTATTTGCAAAAACATCCAAATTCGAAGAAATAATCTGTTTCGGCTGACTTTTCGTCTGAGCTATTTGAGAATAACCTTTATCAAGGTCCCAAAGCTGCCCGGGTCCAAGCAAGAATTGTATTTTGGTTCTTTATCTGAAGGTGATGTAAATGCGGATACTAAGCTGAACTATTTTGATACAAAAGAAAGATTTGTACTACCTTGAGCATCATCCCTCCATGGACATTGCAGTGACTATGTGTAAGGAGTCGCTATTAATTTCTGAGATGTGTTCCTTGGCTGATAAATACTGGGAATCAAAATGTGAAAATAGAGAACCTGCAAGGTAAGAAGAAAGAGACGTGAGCAACACAATTAAAGTAAGATCCATCACAATGACAGTAATTATTTTGGCAAACAATGAAAGCAAATCAGTGGGTTCCAAACGCAGTCCAAAACGTGTTGAGAAAAGTTTAAAGTTTTTTCCAAAACAAGCTAAAACATGTCTCTACCATGGCAAGATGAAAATGGAATGTTCTTCAAGTTGTCCACAAACATGTCGAGCTGAAAACGGCAGGAAAGTTATATCAGAAAATGCAAGGATCACAAGTCATGATGTTGGTTTCCAAAACAGGATTTGACAAAGTTTTAATGGGATTTGAAAATTCATTTTGAAGCTTACATATAAAAAAACCATACATTCAGACCAAGTAAAGGGGGAGAAAAACAAACACGCAGTTCAGAAACTCACACCAGTTCAAAATTCACATACACAAATACAAAGGAGAATATCATTCACATTCATACACGCCAATCAGCACATGGTCACAAACTTGCAGCAGTAACATAATTTCATACCAGAAGCTGAGAGGATTCACAACCACAAACAAACACACACTTGCAAAGAAGAAATTCACATAACATACGCTGCAGAGGGCAACATAGCAGTGAGCAGAGCAGCATCAACAACATACACACAGAATTGTAACTCAAGAAGAATATTGGAGACATAACGACATAACCGATTTCCCCTGACGAAGACGCGTCGGACGAACTCCGACAGGTAATCTCGACCAATTTTGTTCTTGTACCGCATCTGTATATGTTTAATCATTGATTATTGCTGCCAATTTGAAATCGTGAGAGGAAGAGAGACTGTTATTGAATCACGGCATTTCGATTTCGCGACTAAGTCGAAGCGGAATTGAATTAGATCCCTGTTGATGTAGTAGAATGGAGGAACGAGTGTGTGTTGTAACCTTCACCATCGTCGTGCGAAATAAGAGGGTTCCGTGAGAGAGTGATGGAGTTGAGTTCGAGAGAAGGGAGGTTGAGAACGCCTGGCCTCTACTTCTTGCAAGATGATGTTGTTATTGTTGTGAGAAGCCGATAGCGGAAAAAGACCAGCGAGAGAGGTGGCGTGACGGCTTTGTTTCCGGCGAAGGAATGGTGTATTCGCGAGAGGAAAGGTTAAGGATGGACCCGACCCATTCTTTCTTTTTTTTTACTTTTTATTTTTTATTTGTTTTTTAGAAATAGGCTTTAAAACTTCTGCATGTATTTCGTTTTAAAAATATATATAATAAAAAAAAAAACAATTTCTTTTGTTTATTTATTTTTGAAAAAGAATAACTTAAAACTTAGTTGTTAGAAAATAATTTTTTTTTTAATTTTGATTGATTAAGTTTTCTTTTCATTGACCAGTTAGCATTCTTAATCGATTAATTAAATTTTTAATTGACTTTAATTAAAATTTTAATTAATTCTGAGATCAACTTTGATTACTTATCCGTCAATATTATTGTGCTAAGTGTATGTTGTGATTCACATGCTTCCATAGGATACGTAATTTAACTTTAACCTCTGTTTAATTCAAATTAAGTAAACTTACTTGCATGATATCCCCCCTTTTAATTTAGAGAATAGTATTTAAGTTAAACTTTTCGCTTTGTTTAAGAGAAATTCCCTCTTAATCAACTCCAAAGGAAAAGGTCCCCTCTTATTGATTGCCACGTCATAGATTAGCCTAACTGTAGGACCTTCCCTTTATCCTAGCCTTAGGAGGACTCACCGCACTCTATGCAACTGTTCCGCCGTGAACACTTCTTTCCTTTTTATCCTAGCCTTAGGATCGGAGTCGCCGCACTCCACATAAATGTTTCGCCGTGAACATTTACATCCATCCCTTTTAAACCAACTATAACTTTAGAGTCGCCGAACTCTACGTAATGTATTGCCATAGACATTACCTCCCCTGGAACCTTGACCATAGTCAAGAGTTCCTCACCCTCATTTAGGAGAACTACGGATACTCTGATTTCACTTCCGTCAGGATACATAGGCACAAGATGCGATGTCTTGGCGAGTATACTTAGATACTAACCCCTAGGGTTCTTACTTAGCATAGCACCTTTAGCAAGCAAGCAATAGATAACACAAATACTAACAAGAGGTTCTTGTAGAGTACTACAGACGTTTAGGATGCTAATACCTTCCTTATGTGTAACCAACCCCCGAACTTTAGATCTCTTAACTTAGGGTTTTCTTCGATCTTTACCCTTTCATTTGGATAAATCAAAGACGGTGGTGAACATTTAAAGAACTGCGATTCAAGTTAATATAATAGCTTGATATCCAATTCTCACCGCAACACCAACCCTCGCTCATTTTCCCTCCTCTTTCCAGAAACGAAAACGATATTCTATAAAACTCACTCACACAGCCGGATCGGGACTATTCCCAAATGAAAACCTAACCTTAAAAACTTCATCAAAAACAACAAACCAACACGAAAACGGAGCAAGGTGGCACAATAAATCAACATCTCGGTTCAGAACGCCAAGATCGAGCATAACATAGTCGAGATTGAAGTAAGGAACAAAAAATTACCTCTGGGGATTTCAAGGTACCAAGTTCCGCTCTTCCTTCTTTTTTATAACGCATTTTTCTTCCCTTCTTCTAATGTTTTTAAACCGTGATTTCAAAGTTCAGAACTCTCCTTTTCCCTCTATTTTCGAAATGTCTTTCTGTTACTGCTAGAATTCATCAAAAAAATTCTGCTCCCTGTGTCTATATTGTTTCCGTTTATATATTGCAGAATTTAGGGTTAAAAGATGCTCTTGAATCCTTGTTATGGTATTCCTTGTAATACTTTCTTGATCTTCAAAAAGAATTCCAAATTGGTGAAAACTTCGTCCATGTTCTTTCTGTCGTGTGTCATGTCCTTTCTACTTGCTCAGACTGTATCTTTTTTTGTCTTTTTCTCACTGCTGCAAACTTTGACTTGATATGCCTAGGTTTGAAATGAATTGGAATAACAAACTAAATCCTGAATCGGGTTAGGAATGAATTGACTTTTGGGTGAATTGTTTGAATGTTACTGTCAAGAAATATGGTATGAATGTGTTACTTTTGGAATTAAATTTTGAAATAAAAACAAATTGGATTATGAATTTGTAGGATTGAATTTTGAATATTAGGAATTGATTTTGATGAATTATGATGAATTGGATTAGGTTTGTGGTGAAATATGAATCAATTTTTTTGAATTGAAATTTGGAGTGAGTTCAATTTGTAACATGACATGAAACTTGACTTGGCTTGGAATATTTTTCTTTTTGAATCTGATCTTGAAATGAGTTGAGTAACACTTGAAACTTATTGTTTATCCTGGACTTTGATTGAGTAGCTTGAATGTTAATGTTGGTTTTGGTAGTGATTTAGGATTTGATGAATTGAATGTTGCTAACTCTTGTTCCTTTCCTATTTTCACGTGAATTGAAATTCCTTGAGGAACAAACGGCTATAGAAGAGGGCAACTTTGAAGTAGCTTGTTATGGAGAAAGAAGTTTACTAGTTGTTCCCTTGAACTTTTGTTGTAAAGACTTCCTTAGGCCTATGACTTCAAGTTTCTTTTGAGTCTTATGTAACTTTGTAATTTGTATTCTAACATTGAACTTGTAATTTTGTCACAAAAAGAGTTTACTTGAAACTTTGTCATGAATGGAACGAATGATATTTGAATTTGACATGGAATTGGAACTTATTTGATATAGAATTCGAATGAAATTTGGACATAAGATTAATTCTTGAAATTTGAAAAAATGGAAATAGAACTTGATAACATACCCTTGTGTTCACTTTGTAAACCTAGGAAACTTAGATTAATTCGGGAATTATTATCCTTGGCCAAAGAATTTTGTGGTGATCTTTGAATTTTTGCCACCTTTGAAAAGATTTGACAACAAAAATTAATCTTGAACCAACTTGAAGCATCTCTTGAAAAGGAACTTAAATCATGGCCTAAAATCTCTTGAGATATGACTTGAAATCAGACTTGAATACCAGATGATCATGACTTTGAACTTCAAATAAATTACTTGCCCCAAAATCCATTTAAACGCGTCCTTCATACAACTCTTGACAAACTGGATTAGAATAGACTTAAAGACTCACTACTCTTTAAAGAATTCAAACTAAACTTCACTCTCAAATCCAAATCAAATTGTACTTTGCAATGAACTTCAACTAAATGACACTTATCAAGTTCAAATACCAAAGGTGGAAACCTTAATCTTCCTGCATTGAATACCCATAGATGAAGCAATGGCATGACAAATCTAATTCAAAGCCTTTTTGGTCAAACCAATACTGAAACCTGGATCATTTGGTGATATTGAAGACCTTGAAGTAAGTGACATTGAAAAGTATAGGATCATATAAACCCTAAATCCGATGAATTCCAATTGCATAGTTTTAACAAGGGAAAACCCTAATCCAATTGCTCGTGGGGAGTCTTGATAGAAGAGAACCTCACAGCTTGAGGAATAGTGAACTCCATTTGATCAAGAATCCAAACCCTAGCTTTCACACGTGACTGGTAATGAAGCAACTTGAATCATCCCTGAATGAGGAAGAGGATTTCACAGGGATAGAAGACCCTCAACTTGCACAGAGTACTTTGGTCCCATGCCTTAGAACCTCAATGAAATGTATGCTAATGATTATAATAACCTAATGGATAACGCATATATGAAGCAGATGAAAAAAATTAACAGTCAGGGTTAGAAACAAGAGGGAAAATTTGGGGGTGCTACATTGTGCTCTACTCCAACAACAATATGAGTTCTACAAAATCGAAATTTATCGATATTAAGTATCTTGTTGTGAAAGAAAGAGTTCAGGAGAAACAAATTTTGATAGAACACATATGGACATACTTAATGCTAGCTGATCCACTAACCAAAGATTTAACACCTAAGGCTTTTCATGGGCATGTTGCTCATATGGGTCTTGGTTTTGAGATTGCCTTAGATTAGTGAGAGTTTTTTTTCTTAATCTTCTATGTTCTATGTTTTGGTTTTATTTTGGTACAAACTTTATGTTATGTTTAATTTTCTGCATAAATAAAACTTATGAGGTATTATTGTTATAACAATATCAAGGTTTTTGTTATGTGCAAATATTGTAATTTTGAATTGCACCTAAAGAACTTCGGTTTGATCTCACTAAAGACTCTACTAGGACCAGTTGGAAATATGCATGATTTAGAGATCACATTGCATGAAATTTTCATGCCACTCATCGATATCGATCTATGTCATCAAGTACGTTGATGTGGTGGTCGTCGGGGTTTCGTCACGTTATACACTAGTGAGGACAGCCGCGGTGATCCCATTATTTATGTATGAGGTGAACCAAATTGTAAAGTTGAAATCTAAAGATAAATAGCAGTGCGCCTAAAGAATTATGATATAATTATTAAGATATATTGGCCAAGAGGGAGATTGTTGGAATATTTTAATAATTTTGTAATATATTAATATCCCAATAATTATGTGGCCAAATATATTTATTTAATTATATTAGCTATTTTATTAAATATGCCTTAAATAATTATGTGATCAAATAATGTTAAAATGCTATTTAGATTTTATTTGGGAATTATTTAATTAATTAATTAATTAAATAATTGGGTATGGACTCAAATGTGAGTGGATGTCAAGATGACCCATTTGGGAATAATGGGAACCCTAATTTGCCATCACACTATATATAGGTTATGGTCCCCAATATACCAAACAACAAGCAAATTATCTCTTCTCCCCATCTGAAGAGAATTCGAGGCATAAGGAGTACTGGTTGAGAAAGAACCACAAAAGTCATCAACTTATAATCTCTTGAACATGTATATTTTATACATGTTTAATTTCCGCGTCTAAATTATATATTATAATCTCTTGAACATGTATATTTTAATTAATCGTTATTAATCTAAATTCAACATTTGTTCCTATTAGTATACAAGACCACAGTTTTAAAAAATGGTATAAAAAAAATCCAAAAATGCAACTCTAACTATTGTTTTTTTTTCAAATTAAACTTACCACAATACTCTTTTGATGCATCATTCACAAATGGCCCATTTTTTTATGGGTTTCAATGTATAACTTTCCACAACTAGATCATTGTCCATTTTTTGAAAACTAAAATAGAAAATATATCAAAATATGTAGTTAATTATATTAAATAGTAATTAGTAAAACATACAAAGTTAATTAGTAAGACTACCATCACATGTCTTTTCTCGAAAAAAAATTATAACCACCATTGTGAGGAATCACTTGCTTGCTACGATTTTCTTTATTTTTGCAAAACCCACCTATAAAAATTAATTACAAGTTAGTTTTTTATTCATATAATTAAGAGTTAAATATGTTTTTAGTTCCGCTAAATAATGACTATTTCACTTTTAGTTTTTCAAAAAAATTTCTTTAAAAAATCGTCCTTCTAATATTTATCGTCCACACTTTTATTCTTTATCGTATATTTTTTTTTAACATGAGCTGATGTAGCACGCCACGTCACTTAAATTCAACATCTTATTTGACCAAAAAAATCATAAGTTTTTGAAGGCTACAAACCTCCCTAAATTTAATAACCTTCTTTTATTCATCTTACTCTTCTTCTCCTTCACCGTGTTGTATAATACAAATATAGTGCAAATCCATCTCAACACTT
This sequence comes from Lathyrus tuberosus, assembly GCA_022829125.1. Lineage (NCBI taxonomy): Eukaryota > Viridiplantae > Streptophyta > Magnoliopsida > Fabales > Fabaceae > Lathyrus > Lathyrus tuberosus. Next base: position 3,639,244 of record JALAZF010000153.1, read on the forward strand.
TGTATTGCCATCTCAAACACTCAAATTAATAAGAATAAAAATGAAGATGTAATACATATTAAAAAGAAAATTGAAAGAAAAAATGTAATACATTTTACTAGCCTTTTAAATGCCCATATTTTAAATTTTGCTTGTTAAACCACCAAACACAGACATAGGCTCTGTTTGAGAAAATATTTTTTGAGCTTATAGCTTATGTCTTATAGCTTATAAGCTCATATAACAATAAAAGACCTGTTTGGTAACGGTCTTTTCATCACGAGCTTATAGTTTATTTTATTAGCTTATAGCTTATTTTTTAGATGCTATTTTAAATGAGGGTTTCTTAATACACCACCCAAGTTTCTTATACACCACGTGAAATTTCTATTTTGCCCCCAGATTCCGGATGTGCACATCCGGACGCACCAAATTTTTAAAAAACGCTGATGCATTCCGGATGTGCAAATCCGGAAACATATTATAGCATTATTTTTTTAAATTCCGAATCTGCAGATCCGAAAAAAAGCGTAATTTTTTTTTACAAATCTGTTTTGTCGGCTAGTCGCAAATGTCATCAGAAGTTATAACCCTAGAGTTTGTTATAACTTCTGATGACATTATGCGACTGGTGCACCAGCCACATTACTTATTGAAATGCCGAAGACAACCATTATGTTAACGGAGAGACTCCAACCCTAGAGTTTGTTATAACTTCTGATAACATTACTGCTACAAGTGCACCAGCCACATTACTTATTGAAATGCCGAAGACAACCATTATGCTGACTGAGAGACTCCAACCCTAGAGTTTGTTATAACTTCCGATGACATTACTGCTACAAGTGCACCAGCCACATTACTTATGGCAGCAGAGTCGACACAAAGTTGGTGGCACTCCTATTACCACTTGCAGAACCAGAATCAGAATGTTCTACTTCACTTATGTAGTATCGAGCGCGGAAAGCTAGCAAGTGTGCATAATAAGCAGGAGGAACTGTGACCCAAAGTCAGTCCAGAGTTTTTCTAAAGATAGCAAGTGTGCACTTAATCATGAATACAACCCTAGAGTTTTTCTAAAGATACAGAGGAATTGTTTCCCTTCTAAGGATCCACTGTTATTTTAAAGAGATATTGAATTATCTCCTCGCAATGAACCTGAGTATAACCAATGGACTGACTTTGGGTCACAGTTCCTCCTGCTTATTATGCACACTTGCTAGCTTTCCGCGCTCGATACTACATAAGTGAAGTAGAAAATTCTGATTCTGCTTCTCCAAGTGGTAATAGGAGTACCACCAACTTTGTGTCGACTATGCTGCCATTTATCTTGGAAAAGGTAAAGCATGCTTTAGGTTTAATAACACCACTTAATCATGAATACAAAACAAAAGAGGATAAGTTTTGACAACACTTAATCATGAATACAAATTAACATTTCAAAGCATGGATAAGTTATTTAAACAATTAAAAATGGTAAGAACAAAGTTTTCTATTGTACAGATACGAAGAACAAAGTTTTATATTGTACAGATACGGAGAACAAAGTTTTCTATTGTACAAATACGGAGAACAAAGTTTTCTATTGTAGAGATACAGAGAACAAAGTTTTCTATTGTACAGATACGGAGAACAAAGTTTTCTATTGTAGAGATACAGAGAACAAAGTTTTCTATTGTACAGATACGGAGAACAAAGTTTTCTATTGTAGAGATACAGAGAACAAAGTTTTCTATTGTACAGATACGGAGAACAAAGTTTTCTATTGTACAGATACGGAGAACAGAGTTTTCTATTCAAATGTATATTGACTTGCGTTGATATATTAACGTTTGCGACCGACCGACAAAACCGATTTTTAAGAAAAAAAAATTAAGTTACACTTTTTTCCGGATCTGCAGATCCGGTATTTGTTAAAAATAAAGCTATTATATGCTTCCGGATGTGCACATCCGGAACACATCAGCGTTTTTTGAAAAAACGGTGCGTCCGGATGTGCACATCCCGAATCTGAGGGCAAAATGGAAATTTCATGTGGTGTATAAGAAACATGGGTGGTGTGTTAAGAAATCCTCATTTTAAATAGCGTTTTAGCTTATAGCTTATAGCTTATCATTTTTTCTTCCACTTTTACCCTTATAATTTTAACTAAAATCCACTACTATCCTTTATAATTTATTATAATTTAAAATAAAATAATAATTATTAAATATCTTTTATGTCATTTTATTTAATCACCTAATTAAACCGTTAATTTTACCAAACACTTCAATTAGCTTATCAGCTATAAGTCATCAGTCATCAGCTATAAGCTATCAGTCACCAGCTATCAGTCATAAGCTATGAGCTATCAGCTAACTTATCAGTCAACCGCTATTTTTACCAAACAGATAATGCATTTACCCTTGGCAACCACAACTAGGGGTGGCAAAACGGGACGTCCGCCCCGCCCCGCTCCACTCCTCCTTAAGCCTGTCAAAAAAAGGCGGGGCGGGCAAGTCCGCCAAGTAGAAATGGGCATGAAAATCTAGCTCGCCCCGCCAAGGTGGCGGGTTGGCGGGCGGCGGACTTGCCCGCCTACTTTTTTTATTTATTTATTTTCATTTTTTTAATAGATTAATAGACTTGTTTTTACATTTCAATTAGATTTTTCACTTATTTTTTAGAACAATTTTTATAAAGCATTTTTTTAACAAATTTTACTTCAAAATACATTGCATATATTCTCAAATAAATGTATAAAATAAAACCATCAAGAATTGAAATTACTAGAATTAACTAAAAAAGGACGGATTTAAGGTGAGACAAGCTGAACGAATAAGGGCAGCGAGTTTTGGCAGGGTGGGCTTTGGCGGACGACGGGTTTTGGTGGGCGGCGGGCCACGGCCCGTTTTGCCACCCCTAACCACAAGATTAATCACTTGTTAAACCAATCCAATACTATCTCTCACTCTAACCTCTAACATATCCACGCTCAAATTCTTCACACCATTCACACAAACCAACCACAATCCTTTTTTCTCTACACAACACTTTTTCACTACTCCTCCTTCACAAATCTCAACTACACTACTCCTCTATTTCATCACTTTAACAACCCAACTTCCTTCGTGTGGAACATTCTCATACGAGCATACGCCAAATCCACAAATCACAAACATCATGCTATTGTCCTTTATAAAGAAATGATAACATAACACAATTAATTGGAAATAAATTGGAATTATTTGCCAATGTTCCACAATATCATGCAAACAAGCCTTGAGGATTGTTGAGAATGCTCTGATACCATATCATAAGAAAGAAAAACTAAAGAAGTTAATATTAACTTTCAAATTCATGGGGGAATGTTTATAATGATTTGAAAAAGAAAAAAAAAAAAGTTGTTTACAATCTGTTAATGGTACACATCAAAGTCTAACACAATATACAAAATAAAGGTGATACAATACAACTGTACTAGATTCAACATGAGTCTGCAACTTCCATTCACTTCATTATTTTACAATATACAAACAACAACTATAGAGGCTTTGCACCACCGCCATTTTCCGCTGCATTATGAACCGGAGTAGACGAACCACTCCTTCTCGACCCGCTATGATGACCTGTTATGGTTCTTCCCATAAACTTTCCCGCCTTGGAAAGACCGCTAGTGAACGTTCCAAGACCACTCGTGACAAGTCCAGCTCCCGCACCAATGCCACTTCCAACGAGTCCAGCACCAGACCCCACCACTGAGACTGCCCCGTCCAGCGCATCCATTGTGCTACCGATAACCCCCGCCGCTTTCAATTTCTTCCTTTCTTCTAATATAGCTTTTTCTGCTTCTAGTGCAGCCAATTGCTCCTCCTTGTTAAACTGGTAATACGATACCTGAAATTCCATTTCAACCTCGTTTTTTTATCAAGCAGAACGGGTCATAGTAACATCGTAACATCGCTGTTAAATATGACTAGATCATTGCACGTACCTTTACGGTCAAAGTTCCTCGATCTTTCTTATCTTTAACCTTGAGTGTATCGAGCGATGACAGCAGTCCCAATTGAAACTCCTTTTCGGTTTGTACTTCCAGGTCAATAAGAGGTAACTTCACAATTCCCAATCGCTTATCTTGTCCAATATCTTCATCTAAAACCTGTTTCGAGAGTCATGCAAGCTGTTTATGTCTGTCGTGTTAAATTAAGCAGCGTATATAAATATAAACAAGAGAGCAGCATAAAACCTCGAAAATCAGTGATTGAGTCTCCTTGTCTTCTGCAATCAGTTCAAATGTTTGATCCCAAACGGGATTCAAGTTGTTATTAATAACCTTGGTTTTAACTTTGAATAAGGGTCGAATATACAAAACTACGTAAGGATCTGATTTTCCAATCATTTCCTTATTCTTTAAATTGGTCGCTTTCACTACAGTCACTTCAAGTCTTCCTTGAGGTTTAAGCTCCAGTTCGCTGCAAGAAAGAAAACAAAAGTGCTACTCAAATTGAAGTTTTGTTAACGAGATATTGTAATATACAGTCGTGTTTTGAAATTTTCATCTGCAATCGGAAATATACAAAACAAAAAAAGGCATAAACTTTCGTAAGATTTTCATTTTACCTAATATCAACAGGGATACCGCCGAGTGGAACAACAATCCTATGTGGCCATTCGAGCGTATCTTTAACAATTGCGTTCACGGTATCCTGCAAAACGGCAGGTAAAAATAAAACTTGAGTTACAAATGTTGCTTAAAAAGTATAAGGAAAAGAGCTACGTAAAACAGACAGAACTCACCTCAATCATATCTGAAACTCCAGGAAGAGCAGTTAAGCTTCCGCCAACAGCTTTCAGAGTATAATCAATTTTTGGCTCCGGCTGATTCAATTTTAATGGAAAAAACAGTTATTCCAAAAGTGAGAAACTAACCAGTTAACATGTAGACAACATTAAGAATTTAAGAGTTTAAGAAAATGAAATTATATGAAACCAAATGTGTGAGTGTCGGGTCAAGGCCCACGTGTCACAGTTGGACGTTGACATGTGTTGGACAACAGACACACCTTCAATCTGAATGTCAGTGCTAGATAGCCTATTATTATTTACTTTCATGCGTGCACATACAAACAAATATTATTATTTCCTTCCACGTTCCTCAACAATTACCTCGGCCAATAGAGCAACAACAACGGCAGAAATGCAAGGGATCTCTTCAGCAAGTATGAATATAACACGGATGATGGTGAAAACTTTTAGATCCTTCAACTGAATCAAAAAAGAAATAAATTCAAATTTTGACAACATCTAAAATGGACAACCGAAAAATATTCTCCCAAGCATTATACCTGAATAGGGATTGATGCAACAAGGGCAGCTTCAACGGCCAAAATAATACTCGGATCACCACCCCAACGGAAATCAATGTCCATTATGATTTGACCTTTGGAAAGACTCTGCACGCGAATACCTGTATGGATGATGAAATTATCATATAAGTTGTTTGTTAACATACAAATAGGTTTAGAACATCATTTGACTAAATCGTGAGAATTAATAATGTTGGTGATATTACCTTCAACTTTTGGAGCTACGTTTCCAAGTGACAGCTTGCCGAACTTCAACGAAGTAATTCCGGGAGGTCTGTACTCTTCCAGTAGAGGTTCAACTGACTCTCTGATAACCATCGTTGCGGCCTAATGGTGAACAAAATCCATCACGACAAAGTTATCTATTTAAACAAACCATCTATTACGAGTATGATTCTTCAAGCCGCAAAATACGGTGATATTTAAAGTATACCAAACCATTACACTCATCACACTGATGATAGATAGAAAGATATTCTTGAAAGATGAACAATTAATTACTTTGACGATATTATGAGAAAATGCATATTTATATATTTCAATTGCTAGAGAACTAATCAGATAAACACATGATAGATGCAATACTCACTTCTGCCACAAATGGCCAGAGTTTGCTCAGGAGCTTGTTTAGCCATTTCACCTGAAAAAAGAGGATGCAGCAAAGAGTCAAGAACAACAGTGTTATCAACTAATAGGTGCTTTGCATAAAATAATTTCAAGTGGCAGGTAATATATAGAGATAAATTCTCACCTGCTCATACACAGGGAAAGATATCCATTCGGGAAGATTTTCACCGCAAATTTTCTTCAAATCATCTCTGTTGAGAGATCCAAGGAGTTTGATGTCAACAGCCTGAAAAGTAAAAGAATGACAAATGTTAAAACAAGGAAAAAAAACTTACTGACAAATTAAAACAGGATGTTTATTTTAATAGAAAAATAATTATCAGCTAAGAAGACGAATCATTTTGTTATCCTAATTAGGGTGTGTTTGGTTGACTTATTTGAGTTTATCTACGGGCATAAACACTGTAAAACTGTTTGGGAGAGCTTACGGAAATAGCTTATGACATATCTATAAGCTCTCCAAGATAGCTTATATGAAAACATCTCGACATTATTTTCTCTTTTGCTATTTAAATAAATTAGATCGGATCAAATTTGATTTGAAAATCGAACTGATTGGATGACCAAATAACAAAACCAAATGCATCAGACCGAACGATTTTCTCTCTCAAATCAATCCAATCCACAAACACCCCTACTAAACTTCAAGTCCAAGATCTCAAATACTACCTCAATTGTACATACCAGTAGAAGATTGCATTTTACTACAACAATAAAGTGAATCAAAATCAAAGGTTTTGCTTATATGGATTTTACTGCAGCACGGCAACTAATCGACGAACAATCTCCTAAAGTCCTTTATCTAAAACCAATTTTACTTAACAAAAGCATACTCAATTCTCTTCTCACACAACCTTGTTTTGATCCATCATCATATATCTATTATAATGTTTAACCAAAACACACTAATTACAATCCTATTAAGACATCTCAGTTGGTAGCTGTCTAAAAACATCGGGTGCAGGGACGCAGATTCAAACCCGCGACATCCCCCTTGTTCATCAACTACTACTACCTTAGAGAAAATCCACACTAAATTCCAAAAATTCACAAGCAAAACCAAAGTCAACAAAACCATAATCCATACCTTAGCAATTCTCTTGGCACTTCTGTATCTCATCATACGAGCCCATCCAGCCATCAATGCTATGCCGAATAACATCCCCATAAAAATCCCAGAAATCAAACCCATTTTTCTAGATTCCAAAAACCACCTTTTCCCTTTCAAAACAAAAACAAAATACCCATATGAAAAAACAAGTAAAAAACACAACTTTAACACTCAAATTACAAAATAAAGTCAAAAACAACCCAAAAAACGAAATTTTCCACAAAAATTGGGGAAAAAAACTCAAAGGGTGTTTTACCTTAGAAGATGAACAGCAATTGGAATGAGATTCTTCAAAAGAACCAAAAAGAGCTAAGAGTTGTTGTGGGACTATAAAAATGTAAACTTTATTGAATTTATAGTCTTCACGAGCTTGAATTGAATTGAAAAAAAGCATTAATGGTTTTGTAGGGACTCCACACTTCAATTCAACACTGTTTGCATTCTCAGGTTGTAATCTTCCGCGGATTTAGAAAAAGCAATAATTATCTGTAAAAGAAAAAAAGAAAACTGTATAAATGAAGAAAAAAAATTGGTTTTATTAGGAATTTGTATTGTTCTATTTATAGTTATCATAAATATAAAATATTGAATAAAATGTTATGCATGTAATTTTAAATTGTAAAATTGATAAAATATGGTTAATGTGGCTGGTAATGCTTGGAAGAAAAAAATTGATTCAAAAAGTTAATCATTCTTTTTAGATTAAATTTTTGTGTTGGTATATAAAAATTTAGGTGAAGAATTAGGCTTCATCAAAATCAACATAAAATTATATAGCATTTATAAATATACATATTACTAATATTTTATTGTTTTGTGATTTTTAACCTTTTTTACTTAATATTCAACTTGCACTATGCAATAATAAATTGAATATATTTAATTAATTCGGTTAAGATGATAGGTATGCGGAGACATCAAATTATATATTTCACTTAATTGTAAAGTTTTATTTTTTAAATTATTTGAAAAAAAACTAAAATGAATATGTGAAAATATTTTTGAAACTAATATAACATATAATAAAAAGTTATTATTTCCTTGACAAGAAAAATACCACTTTCGTTCTTTTATATAAGAAACGATTTATTTTTTAAGTTTATTAAATAATTAAAATATTTGATTCATTTATAAATTAAATATATTAATTATTTAATGAAAATAAATAAATTGTCTCTAATATAAAAGAATGGTGATAATAATTTTTATGTTTTCTTAAAAAAAAATGAGTTTGTTTGATAATTATTTATATGCGTAGATATCATTATGATAGTGAATTAATTGAGAAAACTGAAAGAAAATCTTGAATGTTTGAACCGTTTGGCATCGGAGACATCGGACCAAAAAGAGGAGTTTGTCTCCTTCTGACTGAGTTAACAATGACATATCATAACTAAGTCATATGCCCCTTCACTTTTCACCCGGGTAATTAGGAAGCTAGTAGTATTAAATTTTGTCTTACTATTCTTAATTTTAATTATTTCATCCTTCAAATGAAAATTGTCTTATTCAAATCATATGAGAATTTTGAGAAAATAATTAATATAAGTATTACCTTATTTGTCGTTGAACGTTGAGGTTATGAAAAATTTTAAGAGTGTGTTTGAATTTAACATTTTAACGAAATATAATGTTTTTAGAGAATTTAAAATAATTTAGAAAATATTTAATTTTTAGATAAAAATATGAAAATATTATTAAAATGATGAAATCTATCGAGTATTTTATCTAAATTAAATTTAATGATGTTAATCACATATGACATAGTCTTGTGGATGAAATGTATTTGGAGAAATTTTTTATTGTGACTTGCACTAACGGTTGTTGATGCATAAGGTTGAAGATAAAGAAGATGATGGAAGAGAAAGAGAGAGAAAAACTCTAACTAACATTGGATGCAAAACAGAAAATTGATTACTCTACAAAATCTGTTACAACAGAAACTTATATACTATCAGAGTCACTGAAATGAAATTCAAATTAAACCTAAATGCAATTAATTTGAATTTGCTTTATTGTGGGGGGATAGAAGAGATATCTCCTCTATAGAGATGACTTATGTCTAATCTTTTAGGGAAGAGTTTTGAGTTTGAAGCCAAAGATGGCTAGGGTTGTGTTGAAGTTGAATTTTGAGGGGATTCTAATGTTTGAACTAAGTCTAAACAAAGGGTGGGGGGAATGCAATAACTTATATGTATGCATATGACATGAAGTCAACAAATATCGGTTCCCTTGGATCTACTGCAATTGAAGTGTTATAGCCTAAGATTAATCACAGTTTAAATGCTAAGAGGAAAATCACATAGCAATATGATTCTATCAGATTAGGGTTTAGAGTATGATCACTACTAAAAAAATTCGCTTTTAGTGACCGAATTAGAGACCGAAAAAGCTTAAAAATCGGTCACTATAACGTTTTGCAACCAATCTAGAGATCATCATTTTTCGGTTGTAAAAGTGTCAGTCGCTAAGTTTTTACGACAAATTTAGTGACCGATTTTAGTGTTCTTTTTTTCAAAAAATAAAATAAAAAGGTGCATAACTTAGGAATCGAACCTGTTGCCTCCAGCTATTTCAGTTAGGCCTTACCACTAGACCACTTAATAACATTTGTTATGTTCTCTATATTTAAATATATATACATATAAAAAATATAAAAAAAATCTGAATAATATTTAGAAAATTACTAATTATTATTTAATTTAATTGGATCTAATGAAAATAAAATTTGATTTTATTAATGTAATTTCATTATGCACATATAAAAATTGCTTATAATAAAAAAAATCACTTTTATACATATATAAAAATAAAATAGCATAATTGTTTATATAATTATATGTTTTATTTGTTAAAATAATAAAAAGGTGAATATTTTATTCAAAAATTAAAAAAAAGGATGAAAATGTTTTAAAAAAATTGGGAGAGAAATAGTAACATAATAAAGAGGATTAAAAAATAAAGGAAAAAAAACAACAAAAATATCAGTGACCGAAATTTCGGTCTCTAAATTTTTTATATAAACTAACTCTTGTATAAAAACATTTTTTTCGAGACCGGATAGGTGGTCACAAACTTTTGGTCGCTAAATCGGTGACTAATTTTATTTAGTGACCGATTTAGTGACCAATAAAAATTTACTCACGGATATCAAATTTTGGTGGCTAATTCGATGGCTACAGTGACCGAAAATTTTTGGTCACTAAATCGGTCACTAAAAGCGAATTTTCTAGTAGTGGATGAACATAAACGCTAATGTCAAGAGAAACTTAACAGACAAAGTTTATCAAGTGTACAAGTAAAACATCAAGAATGAAATGAATATACAATTATGATTAAGTAGGGTGTCAAGACATGTGTATAACAAGCAAAGCATAAGATAAATAGACATGCTTGACATTGTGGAAGTTTATGAAGGAAATACTTGAATATGTGAGCAAAGATTATACAATTGAAACATCACAAACAAGTTGAGCAAGTTGATCGGTCACCATTTCTACTAGTTTTCCGTCAATTATTCGGTATGAATCAGCGAAATCGGTAACACTTTGTTTTGTATTTTCATTGTTTTTGAAGTCAATTTTACTTGTCATATTTTATTCTTGCATTTTATGATTTGTTGTTTTATTTCAATTATGTTGCATTTTATGCTTTGGTTTGGTAGTTTTCGATGGTTTCAGGTCTGAGTGAAAAAGCCCAAAGGACTCGTGCGAAGAAAATGGAAGTTCCGGGAATTTAGAAGAGTTTTTGGAAGGAAGCTGAGGATGTCTGGACCTAAAATTCAACAAATATGAAAACAATATTGGGCAACCAAGTTTCTTATCTGTACTACATTATAGTTCTCATCATTAGCTTTCCGACGCTTCGAACGGGGACCAAAACAGACTTACAGATCAAAAGTTATGATTGAAACAATTTCGGTTATAAAATCCAGCAAGCTGACACGGCCGACAGTGTTGGCTGACACGGCCCGTGTCAGCATTGACGCTGATTTCCTGAATTTTTCCATATTTTCTCTATATATTAAGATGTGGGGCGCTTTGGGTATTTCCAATCGATCCGAGTGAATTGTGACTATTTAGACTAGTTTTTGGAAGGAGAAAAGACACTTTTGCTTTTACGAATAATTTTACGTTAGAGTTTCATGCGATCAAGTAATCTGGAGGAGGGAGATTCTTCATGAGTGCTAACAATTGAAGATCAAAATCATCCGATTACTATTATAATGTCTACTTTTTGTATTGTATTTCTTTTAAATATTTTGAATAACTAAACCCCCCAATGCTAGGGGGTGTCCCTAAATTGCAATGTAATGAACCTATTTTGAATCATTCTATGAGATTGTGCCTTTTTCTTTTAAGCTTTTATTTTGCAATGTTCTTAATGCTTTTTCGATCAGACCAATTGAATTTGATTCACGATTAGGATTAGGTCGGACAAACCACCCTAATGCTTTTGTAAAATAATATTGCGGTAGATATTGCTTAGGAATGAGGATACCCCGCAATAACCTTTACAAATCTTGTTAGAACTATTGCTTGATGTTATTCTGAGATTGCTAAGGAATTAGGGTCAAGGGAGAATATCAAAGGTTTTTCTGTTAAGGAATTAAGGAAAAACACTAATAAGATTGGGTAAGCTAAGGTTTGAGGCATGTCTCTTTGAATAATAATTGGATTTATTGAAGAGCAATTTATACACTTCTCCTAGCATAGCTTCTCATATTTGCTTAAGTCATTTTATTCATTATGCTTATTTTCTTAATTGTTATTATAAGTTTCAAAACAAACAAACCCTAAAGGCATATTTGTTTAATTGAAATAGCATCTGCACTTATAATTACACGCAGTCCTCGAGAGATCGATTTTGGGGATAACCCCAACTATTACTACATCAGTAAAAATAGTACACTTGCTATTTTTTCGATCAAGTTTTTGGCGCCGTTGCCGGGGACTGCAAAATTATAAGTTCGTTTGTTAATTCAATTGAAATTTTGTCACTCTGTGACTAAAATTTTATTTTTCTGTTATTTTTATTTTTTATTTTTTTTATTTATTTTTTTTATTTTATAACTTTTGGATTATTACTGTTACTACTAATCTGCGTCTAACATTTTTATGCGAGGAGAACCCTCAGCAAATTTTAATTTTGACGCAGAAATCGAAAGAACTTTACACGCAAGGCGTAGACTAGCAAGACTGGCACCTTCAGAAGCAGAACCATCAGTCTAAACACCAGAAGAAGAAAAAGTTTTTGTTCACTCAGAACAATCAGATTCAGGTTCAGAAACAGGTTCAGAGGTGGACAGAGATATTGTGATTATGGCTGGAATCAACCAGCGGAGAGACTTTTGGGCGATTACGGTGGGGCAAATGAATCGGCTGATAGGTTGACCATTGTGAACCAACCGGTGAATGTGCCGAATTTCCAGCTGCATCCTACCTCCATCACTCAACTTAAGAGGAAACCTTTCACCGGAAAGGTTAATGAAGATGCCAACAAACATCTGCAAAGATTTCTGGCTATGAGCACCACTCTCAAGATTGAGGGGCACACGGAGGAAGCAAAGAAGTTAAGAATGTTTCCTTTCACTCTTACGGAAGAGGCTGAAGAGTGGTTCTTCTCGTTACCTGCTGGGAGTATTACCACTTGGGAAGAGATGGAGAAGACATTTCTGAATGAGTATTTTCCGGCCTCTGTTTATATCCGAAAAAGATATGATATTGTGAACTTTAAGCAGAAGGATGGAGAGTTACTCGGAGAGGCATATAAGAGATTTAAGAGATTGTTGAGTCCATGTCCTACTCATAACATGGATGCAACCGAACAGATGCAAAACTTTGTTAATGGCCTAAAGTTGAAGACTAAGCAACTAATTGATACAGTTGTCGGTGGCTCATCTAATTTTACAACAGCCACTGGTATAAAAAAGATCATTGAAGCCATAGCCGTAAACGACCATTTGGAGTTGTATGATCGCAGTGTGAGCCAACCAGAAAGGATGATTGATTTGAAACTTATTAAGCAAGTGGTAAAGATGGAAGACCAGATTACAGCTGAGGTAGAAAGAAGACTTAAGAAAATGAATATTGGTACTCAGACTGTGGCATAGGTTCAACCGGTTCAAGTTGTTGGTTGTGAGATTTGTAGTGGACCCCATTATACTGCACATTGTGTTGCGACTCCGCAACAAATTGAAGAGATAAAATTCGGAAGCTGAATAATCCCTACGCTCAAACTTATAATCCAAGGTGGAAGAATCATCTTAACTTCTCCTGGAAAGATCAGAATCAACAACAATACCCACAGCAGTAACAAGCTCCCCAGAAAGCACAATGGGAAATTGCCATTGAGAAGATGGCAGCTCATAACATGCAATTTCAGGAAGAGACCAGGAATAGTTATAGGAATACCATAGCCTCCATAAAGAATCTAGAGGTTCAATTGGGTCATATAGCTCAACAAGTTGCGAATTCTCAAGCACCAGGCGCCCTCCCAAGTGCCACAATACCCAATCCAAAGAATCACGAGAATGTCAATGTTGTTACCACAAGGAGCCAGAAAGTTGCAGAAGAAGAAGAGAAGGGAGCCAATGAGTATCAGTGTATAGAAGTGGATCTGGAAGTGCGAGAAAGCCAGAGAGAATCAGAAGAAACCAGGCCAACCAAAGAGAAAAGAAAAGAAGCGGTTAAACCTAAGATCAAGTTACCATACCCCTCAAGAGTGACAAAGAAGGAGACACAAGAAAAAGACTTTGAGAAATTCAGCTCATTGTTCAAAAAGTTAGAGATTAATATGCCCTTCTTTGAAGCACTTGAATAAATGCCTCTATATAAGAAATTCATGAAGGAGGTTATTGGAAAAAAGAAACTGAGTGGCGAAGAGCTAAAGAGTATAATTGAGGAGAGTTGTGGGGGGATTACAAGGTAGGAGAATTCCAATCAAACGAAAAGGTCCTGGTTTTGTATCAATTCCCTGCACCATAAAGGACAGAACTTTTAAGAAGGCCTTGATTGATTCTGGTGTTAGTGTGAGTCTCATGCCTCTCTCAATTTTCAAAAAGCTGGGTATAGTAAAAATAAGTGAAACGGGAACAAATCTGAAGTTTGCTGACCACACTACCAAACAGTCATACGGGCTAGCAGAAGATGTGCTTGTGACTATTGATAACTTCACTTACCCAGTGGACTTTGAGATCATTGATCTTCCCGAGGATGAGGAGACAATTATCATACTAGGTCGACCATTCTTGATTACTAGTCGGTGCAGTGTAGATATTGAAGCTGGCACTCTAACTTTGAAATATTTTGAGGAGGAAAGAACCTTAAAAGTGTAGGAGTTCGAGAAGCAAGGTCAAGAGGAAAGTAATTACCCCTCAGTTGGAATGATCCGAACAGTGGGAAAAAGCAAAAACTCAAAACCACGTCTTGAAAAAGTCTCTGGAATAATCCATCAGGTTGCAGCATCTGGGTCATCTATTGCACCTAGCAAGACTCCAAAATCGAGTCAAGAAGTCAATAAGAGGAAGAAACATCAAAGAAATAAGAGAAAAAAAATCAAAGGAAGAATGTTGAAGTTGGATGTGAGTTGAATCACAATGTAGCTCTTATTCCTGAATCTGATCGGTGCTCTGTTGTGGAAATGTCAAGCGACAAAACGCATAATCTGAAGCATCCCCCATGGCATTGGGGAGTAACCCGTCGAGCTATGTGATGTTAAATGAAGCGCTTCGTGGGAGGCAATCCACGCGTTTTATTGCTAGTCGTTTTGTTTTTGTTTGTTTGTCTATTTTGTTTTGTTAGGTACTCACAGATGCTGCACTAGTAGAGCGGAGGAAACAAAGAGAGAAAAAACGAAGAAAACGTCGAAAATACGACAAAAATATGAAAAACAGGGGCCTGACACGGCCGCCCGTGTCACCGGACACGGCCCGTGTCAGGAGGGCGAGAAAAGTCATAAAAAAGTGAAGAAAAGTTGGATTCCAATAGGCTGACACGGCCGCCCGTGTCAGCTCTACTGAAGCTGTATTTTGAATTATGCAATTTTGAAATGGGACAGTGGCCTGACACGGCCGCCCGTGTCACCGGACACGGCCCGTGTCAGGGAGGCTTTGTGAGTACCTCCTATCTTGTGCTAAAACATTGAGGTCAATGTTTGGTTTAAGTGTGGGGGGGGGGGTTTCTTATTTTTCCTCATTTTCAATTCTGCATTGCATTCCTTTAATGTTTATTTTTACTGTTTGTGTTTAATTTTGATTAGTGTGTTTGTGTTGTGCGTGTTACAGATTGAGGGTGTTTTTGCCGGATGAGTGATGAAACAAGTAGTTAGTGGATGAAAAGACGTAACCCCGACTTGATCCCCAGGAAACCCCCGAAAGTGAACATGGCTGAAGTATATTATTGGACGTGACGTGTTGACACTGACCGAAGATTGGAGTACTGTGTACCCGAGCTGGAAAGTAAGCTGCACCACGCTAGAGGTATTTCAAAACCTGTAAGCTATACCAGACATAGTGAGAATCACAAAAGGCCAAACACGTCATCATCATCATGAGAGTTCTTCAGGTATGACTTCATCACTCTTAGTTTACGTAGTTGTCTGTTGGAATTTCACTGCACATGTACACACTGAGGTACTTGTTTCTTTTAACCCCGAGCCTTTCTATCCATCCCTTTATGTGATCCTTCATTTAACCCCAATTGAGCCTTTCACCTTTTGTTTGTCATTTACCGCATAATTAAATCATAAGCCAAACACTCCCTTACCCTGCTCATTTAGGTGTGTGTCAAATTTTGATCTGTGAAAAATTCTGAGTTTGGGGTTAAGACAATCATGAGAACTAGATAAGTGCAAGAAAAAAAAAGAGAAACACAAAGATGAAAAATGAATAAAGCACTTACCTAGAGAATGTTATAGTTGAAAAGACCGAAAGACAAGCTCAAAAGAAAAATCTTGTCATTACGGTGTCTGATACCCTTAATGTTTAAAAGTGCAAAGAACAGAGAGATGAGAATGACGACACTAAAGATGAGCCATAAACCATTTGTTTTCCCTTTTTTGTTGTTTATCCCACCTTGTCCCTAAGCCCCATTACAACCCTCAAAGTCCTCAAAAAGTGTGTGTTGTGTGTGTGTGAGATGAAGATAGATAATATTCAAACTTATGAGTTGATTTAGCATGCTCTGACTGTTGAGTGTAAACGATTTAACCCATAGAGGTTTGGTGAGAATGTGAAAAGTTGACAGGTGCAGAGATACTTTGATGTGGAAGTGTGGCTGAATGTCGGATCGGGACATAGGACACTTGATTGGGAAAGTGAAAGGATGTTTACGAAAGATATCAGCTGTGTTGTGGTACATGGATTGTTAGGAATTCGGGGTTGACTGTTTTGATGTCTAGAACATTACTTGAGGATAAGCAATGAGCTGAGTTTGGGGTTGTGATCGGTCACCATTTCTACTAGTTTTCCGTCAATTATTCGGCATGAATCCGCGAAATCGGTAACACTTTGTTTTGTATTTTCATTGTTTTTGAAGTCAATTTTACTTGTCGTATTTTATTCTCACATTTTATGATTTGTTGTTTTATTTCAATTATGTTGCATTTTATGCTTTGGTTTGGTAGTTTTCAATGGTTTCAGGTCTGAGTGGAAAAGCCCAAAGGACTCGTGTGAAGAAAATGGAAGTTCCGGGAATTTAGAAGAGTTTTTGGAAGGAAGCTGAGGATGTCTGGACCTAAAATTCAAAAAATATGGAAAAATATTGGGCAACCAAGTTTCTTATCTGTACTATGTTATAGTTCTCATCATTAGTTTTCCAACGCTTCGAACGGGGACCAAAACAGAGTTACAGATCAAAAGTTATGATCGAAACAATTTCGGTTATAAAATCCAGCAAGCTGACACGGCCGACAGTGTTGGTTGACACGGCCCGTGTCAGCATTGACGCTGATTTCCTGAATTTTTCCATATTTTCTCTATATATTAAGCTGTGGGGGCGCTTTGGGTATTTCCAATCGATCTGAGTGAATTGTGACTATTTAGATTAGTTTTTGGAAGGAGAAGAGACACTTTTGCTTTTACGAACAATTTTACGTTAGAGTTTCATGCGATCAAGTGATCTGGAGGAGGGAAATTCTTCAGGAGTGCTAACAATTGAAGATCAAAATCATCTGATTACTATTGTAATGTCTACTTTTCATATTATATTTCTTTTTAATATTATGAATAGCTAAACCCCCCAATGTTAGGGGGTGTCCCTATATTGCAATGTAATGAACCTATTTTGAATCATTCTATGAGATTATGCCTTTTTCCTTTAAGCTTTTATTTTACAATGTTCTTAATGCTTTTTCGATCAGACCAATTGAATTTGATTCACGATTAGGATTAGGTCGGACAAACCACCCTAATGCTTTTGTAAAATAATATTGCGGTAGATATTGCTTAGGAATGAGGATACCCCGCAATAAACTTTACAAATCTTGTCAGAACTATTGCTTGATGTTATTCTGAGATTGCTAAGGAATTAGGGTCAAGGGAGAATATCAAAGGTTTTTCTGTTAAGGAATTAAGGAAAAACAATAATAAGATTGGGTAAGCTAAGGTTTGAGGCATGTCTCTTTGAATAATAATTGGGTTTATTGCAGAGCAATTTATACACTTCTCCTAGCATAGCTTCTCATATTTGCTTAAGTCATTTTATTCATTCTGCTTATTTTCTTAATTGTTATTATAAGTTTCAAAACAAACAAACCCCAAAGGCATTTTTGTTTAATTAAAATAACATCTGCACTTATAATTACACGTAGTCCTCGAGAGATCGATTCTGGGGATAACCCCAACTATTACTACATCGGTAAAAATAGTACACTTGCTATTTTTCCGATCACAAGTGCATGTTAAAAATGAATCATGGATCAGATGAGCATGGTAAGGCAAAACCCTAAACAGGAGTTTATGAAGGAAATACTTGAACATGTCATCAATTTTCACATATTAATCAGTGATCACATGAACAAGATATTTAACATGGTTGAATCAAGGGTTAAAGGAACCAAACTCAAGTGGAAGCCTTAGTCATGCATCAAGGTGTTTCAAAAGATCAAGCAAGACTAAACCCTAAAGGCACCACTTAGATAAACTGTTTAATCAAAGCTTTTTTTCAAAAGAAAATGGCACTTAATCATGGTACAAGTCATTAACAAGACATTAAACAAATAATACTATAGCCACATAAGCACATATGTTCAATTAGATCAAAGAAATAATCTAAAGAACACCATTAAAAGGTTTAAAAACACATAAAAGATACATGCTTTCAACTACACAAAAATATATAACATAAATATTATTTTTAGTATTTTTTGTTGTATTCTCAAAATATATATGACAAACAAGGAGTGTGCAAAAAATTAGTTCAAAATGATAAAAGGATCAAGAGATATGATTGAAAGAAAAATGAGAAAAATCATAAAACAACAAGTGGTAAAAATAAAGGGGTTTGTCACCAAAGGGACTTGAACCTGCACCCTTATGCTTGCACTCTAAAACATTAGCCGCTGGGACATGTGTTTCAGTATGTCATATAATGCGTGTGCAAGAATAAATATGAAAGTTCAAGTTGAAAATGTGTGAAAAGTAAAATGCAAAAGGTCTGGGGCGAGGGGGATTCGAACCCCAAACCTAGAGCTCGCTAGTACAGACAAACACACATAATAACCATTATGGCGCAATGCCTATTTAGTTATTAAAATGGAACCATGAAAATAAATATTAAAATCAGTTTTAAAATATGAAAATGGCGCCAAGGCATCATCATCTTCTTCCCCGAGCTTCATCACCATTTTCATGTTTTTTTTTTTCAAAATGTTAACTCCTTCGTTTCTTAATGAAATTAAAAGATGTAAGTAAAGATGAAAGTTGCTTGAAATTTTTCCAGGAATTCAATGGTATTAATCAATTGTATTTATATTGCCTAGATTTTAATGATCGCGCAAGAACACAAAAAACCCTAAAACTGAATATCAACTATGAAATTATATATCTAGCAATTAACAATGGGGAAAATGGTCCTTACATCATGACAAGTAGGTTTGTAACTCAAATGATCAAGAATGATGCATGAATCATAGAGTTTGAGAAAGTACAACTTAACTTCAAAAGTGAAAATCGAGTTTGGCTTTGGAGCTGTTACAGAAGCAAGATGATGATCCTAAGAGCTTCCTTGACCTCCAAGGAGTTTCTTCGAATGATGGGTCGAATGTCGATAATATTGTGGGTACTGGAAGAATCACTCATAGTGGTCGAATCTTTTCTCCACAGATTTCTCCGTATAGTATACTGATTCCTAGGCCAAGGTTAAAGGTAAACAAGTTGTTGTTAAAGACTTTAAAAAATCCAACGCCAGAAGCATCCTTTTCTAAGGTTGTCGAGGAGTTCATGAGAATCATTAAAAAGAGCGATTATAAAGTGGTGGATCAGTTGAATTAGACGCCTTCAAAGATTTCCATCCTTGTCGTTGTTGCTCTGTTCTGAGGCTCACCGAAATGCTCTATTAAAGATTTTGAATGCTGCATATGTGCCTCATGAGATTTATGTTAACTAGTTTGAAGGGGTGGTGGCAAATGACAATGCCAGCAATGGACTTGGTTTCACTGATTTTGATCTAACTCCGGAAGGAAGAAACCATAACAAGGCCATGCACATCTCTATGGAGTGTAAAGGTGCTGTGTTGTCCCACGCATTGGTGGATACTAGATCTTCTCTCAATGTATTACCCAAGAAAGTGTTAATGAAGCTAGACACAGAGGGAGTGGTACTCAGACCCAGTAACTTGGTCGTTCGGGCTCTTGATGGTTCAAAGCGTTATGTTTTTGGGGAGGTGTGTTACCCATCAAGGTGGGTCCTCAGGTTTTCGAAACAACCTTCTTCGTCATGGATATTAAACCAGTTTATAGTTGTCTCCTTGGGCGTCCATGGATTCATGCCGCCAGGGCTGTGTCCTCAACTTTTCATCAGAAGATCATGTTTGTTGTTGATGGGAATGTGGTTACTGTATGTGGTGAGGAGGACATTATTGTGATTCATTTGACTTCTTTAAAATATGTTGAAGTGGAAGGAGAAATTCATGAGATTTTGTGTCAGGCATTTGAAGTCGTGCGTATTAAGAATGATCCTCCCGCAGAGGATAGGAAGCCTGAGATTTCCATGACGTCTTTGAAAGAAGCTAGGGCTTTGGTTGAGGCTGGTCACTCTAAAGGTTGGGGTCAGGTTCTGGATTTTCCTATGAAGAAGGACATATTTGGTCTTGGATACAAACCCGCGCAAATTCCTCTGAAGGTTCAAGGTCCCATTAGTTTCTCTAGTGCTAGGTTATTTTTTATGATCAGGTCAATGCTATGGAGGAAGATGACACCGACAGTGATTGTGATCTAGACAACTGGATCCATCCCTGCGTCACAAGACAGGAGCTCACTAATTGGTCTTTCGAAGATATCATTCAGGTCACTCTTCATGAAGAGTAATTTCCTTTGTTTTTGCATATGATAATTCCTACATTCTGCCCAAGACGTAGTAATTCCTTGTAGGGCTTCATGTTTATATTTGCAATGATTATCATGAATAAAGGATGTTTTTGCATTCAAATATTTTGTTCCCTGTCTTTCATTTTTACTTTATATTTCCAAAATGGCAATGCTTTTTTTTTTTTGTTTCTCATTCTAAAATAAAGCATAAATCAACAATCATGCAGATCTATCACTCCAGATTCCATCAATAACGATTTTGTTAGGGATCAGTATGACTTTAACAATCCGATTTACCAAGCCAAAGAGGAGGGTGAAGAAGACTGTGAACTTCTGAAAGAGTTGGCCCGATTGTTAAAAGAGAAGGAAACAGTTATTCAGCCGCATCAAGAAGACTGTGAACTTTTGAGATGCTGCAAGCATATGTTGACATCTTTGCTTGGTCTTACTAGGATATGCATGGGCTTAATACAGATATTGTTGTGCATTGTTTGCCTCTCAAAGAGGGTTGTCCTCTGGTCAAGCAGAAGCTTAGAAAAACTCAATCAGAGATTGCCGTTAAGATCAAGGAAGAAGTTCAGAAACAGTTAGACGCAGGTTTTCTTGTTGTTACCAGTTATCCTCCTTAGGTTGCAAACATTCTTCATGTACCTAAGAAATATGGTAAGGTACGATTGTGTTTTGATTACAGGGATCTAAATAAGGCAAGCCCGAAGGATGATTTCCCACTTCCTCACATCGATGTGTTAGTGGACAATACAACTATATTTTCAGTGGTTTCCTTCATGGATGGCTTCTCTGGGTACAACCAAATGAAGATGGCCCTAGAAGACATGGAGAAAACAACGTTCATTACCCCGTGGGGAACCTTTTGTTACAAGGTGATGCCCTTTGGAATGAAGAATGTTGGGGAAAATTATCAATGGGCTATGGTGACTCTATTTCATGATATGATTCACAAGGAGATCAAAGTATACGTTGATGACATGATTGTGAAGTCCCAAACTGAAGAGGAGCATCTGGTTAATTTGCAAAAGTTGTTTGAAAGGTTGAGAAAGTTCTAGTTGAGGCTGAATCCGAATAAGTGCACCTTTGGGGTGAGATCTGGCAAGCTGTTGGGATTTATCATCAATAAGCGAGGTATCAAGGTTGATCCTGCCAAAATAAAAGCAATACAAGAAATGCCTGAGCCAAGAACAGAAAAAGAGGTTCATGGTTTCTTAGGGAGATTGAACTACATAGCTAGGTTCATCTCTCATCTAACAGCCACGTGTGAACCAATAGTAAAATTACTGCAAAAAGATCAGGCTATCAGGTGGAATAATTGTCAGAAGGCTTTCGACAGAATAAAAGAATATCTGCAGGAACCTTTGATCCTCATGCCTCCGGTCCCTAGAAGACGATTGATAATGTACTTGACGGTTCTTGAGAATTCTATGAGTTGTGTACTTGGTCAACTAGACGAGACAGGTAGAAAAGAGCATGAAATCTACTACCTGAGCAAGAAATGTACTGATTGCGAGTAGAGGTACTCAATGCTGGAAAAAACATGTTGTGCACTTGCATGGGCAGCTAAGCGCTTGAGGTAGTATATGTTAACTCATACAACCCTGCTGATATCGAAGATGGATCTAATCATATATGTTTTTTAAAAGCAAGCTTTCACCGGAAGGATTGCCCGTTGGCAATTGGTTCTGATAAAATATGACATTTAATATGCTACCCAGAAAACCATCATGGGTAGTGTTTTGTCAGACTATCTTTCTCACCAGCCGATCGATGATTATCAGCTTATGAGATTCGACTTTCCCAATGAGGACATCATGTACTTGAAGGCCAAAGACTATGATGAACCGTTTTCGGACGAAAGATCTGAACTTGGATCCCGCTGGGGATTGATTTTTGATGGAGCTGTTAACGCTTATGGCAATAGAATTGGGGCAATCATCATCACTTTTAAGGGTTCTCATATCCTTTTCACTGCAAGATTGACATTTGATTATACGAACAACATGTCGGAGTATGAAGCTTGTATCATAGGGTTGAAAGAGGCTATTGATCTAAGGATCAAAATCCTTGATGTATACGGTGATTCAACTTTGGTTATCAACCAGATCAAGGGGGAATGGGAGACTCGTCAGGTCAACCTAATACCTTATAAACACTATGCCAGAAGTTTGCTGTCTTTCTTTGATAAAGTCGAATTTCATCATATACCTCGAGACTGAAAATTAGATGGCGGATGCACTGGCCACATTGGCATCCATGTATAAAATGAATCGGTGGAATGAGGTACCTTATATCAGAATTATGCGCCTCGAAAGACCCGTTCATGTCTTTACAACAGAAGAAGTGGTGGATGATAAGACATGGTTTTATGACATCAAATGCTTCCTTAAAAGTCAAGAATACCCACTTGGGGCGTCTAACAAAGATAAAAAGACTTTGAGGAGATTGCCTGGTAATTTCTTCTTGAACGAGGACGTGTTGTATAAGAGGAACTTCGACATGGTCTTACTCAGATGCGTGGATAGATACGAAGTAGACATGTTGATGGAAGAAGTTCACAGGGCTTCTTTGGTACCCATGCCAAAGGACATACAATTGCCAGAAAATTGTTGAGAGCAGGTTATTACTAGATGACCATGGAATCTGACTGTTTCAAATATGCCATAAAGTGTCATAAATTCCAGATTTATGCAGACAAAGTCCACGTGCAACCCTCTCCTCTGAATGTGTTGACCTCTCCTTGGCCCTTTGCTATGTGGGGCATCAATATGATTGAACGGATTGACCCGACTGCTTCCAATGAGCATCACTTTATTCTGGTTGCCATTGATTATTTCACCAAGTGGGTAGAAGCGGCCTCATTTGTGAATGTTACCAAACAAGTGGTTTCCCGTTTCATAAACAAGGATATCATCCGTCGTTACGGAATTCCTGAGAGGATCATTACTGACAATGGTTCAAATCTGAATAACAAGATGATGAAGGAGTTATGCCAGAACTTCAAGATTGAACATCACAATTCTTCTCCATATCGGGCGAAGATGAGTGGTGTTGTTGAGGCAGCTAACAAGAACATTAAGAAAATTGTGCAGAAGATGGTTGTGATATACAAATATTGGCATGAGATGTTGCCTTTTGCCTTGCATGGGTATCTTACTTCGTGCGTACATCAATAGGGGCCACCCATTTCTCCCTCGTATACAGTATGGAAGCAGTCCTGCCATTGGAAGTTGAGGTTCCTTCTTTAAGGATCATGACAGATGTGAATCTTGATGAAGCTGAGTGGGTTCAAGCCAGGTTCGACCAGCTGAATCTCATTGAAGAGAAGAGAATGGTAGCCGTTTGTCATGGACAATTATATCAAAGCAGAATAAAAAATGCGTTTGATCAGAAAATGCGTCCTTGGTACTTCTAGACAGGCAACTTAGTGTTGAAAAGGATCTTACCTCTTTTGACAGATCATAGGGGCAAATGGACTCCAAACTACGAAGGACCATATGTTGTGAGAAAGGTTTTTTTTTTGGCGGAGCCTTGATGCTTTCAACAATGGATGGTGAAGATTTTACATCCCATGTGAATGCAGATGCAGTCAAAAAATACTTCGCATAAAACGAGACCCACTGGACCACAAAAAGAATAGGTCTAGGCAAAAATGGGCATCTCAGCAAACCACAAAAAAAGAAGGTTCGGACAAAAATTAGGGATAAGAAGACAAAAAAGATTTGAATAAACTCGCAAAGTTGAAAACCTGAAATGACAACTTTGGCAAAAAAAAGGGTATCCCGGTGGATTGAAAACCCGAGAAGGCGATCCATACAAAAGTTGGGGATTTGAAAGTGAGAGGCTGCAATCTGCGAACTTGTCTCGTCTCAACAAGTGGAAATTTCGAAGGATAGAAATTAGTCCAATCAGTCTCTTAAAAAAGAAAAGTATTTGAGAGCGTTGAAGACATTTCGAGTCATAGCTAAGTCGAAACTTGATGGAAATCTATTTCCACATTGCCAATCAATGTATTTTCTCTTTTTGTTTGCGCAATTACCTCTTTTAGGACTTGATTCCATATTTAAAAGCCTATTCACAAGTCATTTTCAGTCAATAAAATTTGTTTTCAAAAGCTTTCCTTTTGTTTTTTTATTTTAATGTTTTGTTTACAAAAACGTCCGATATTTTGATAAACGTTGTGTTGTACCCCAAATTTTACTCTTTAGATGTCATAACATCTTGCACTCATATGTAGGATTCAATCATCTATGCATTTTTAACTAACCTTTATCTTGCTAGTTTGTTCTTTTGAGAAAGCCAGGGTTTGCACAGGAAAGATAACAAAAGTCAATAAACCAGGATCTCACATGATTCAAGGCCTCCTAAGACATTCTTTGGCTCCCATTGCAAGTACTATGAGCCACAAATTCATCTGACCCCAGATTAGGGTTTTTGTCAGGAGAAGTCAACCATTGCCCTTGATCTTGATCAAGTTATGACCCCAAGCATTGGGACATGATTCCATGTGGTACTAGACATCCTTGGAGGCCATCTATGAGCCTTGGAAGAGATTGAAGAAACAAGATCATCAGAGATCATCCAGTTGTATTCTTGAGGAATTAGGGTTTTGACTAAGGCTTTTGACTTTTAAGATTTTGATCCCAAAATGAAGCATTCAAGTCTTTCTCCATCAAGACATGTCTAATTGTTGAGTTAGGGCTTGAGAAGTCAAGTTTTGAGAGGTTTCTTGCAAATAGGGCAATGCTTGGGCTTTGAAATTTTCTGTGTGGAAAATTCACTCCTTGTGCAAAATTGGGAAGACCATAACTTTCAAACCACACATCCAAATTGAGTTACTCAAAGCTCAAATGGAAGCTCTTTCCATGAACTTCAAAGTGTATTAGAGGATCTTTCTTCAAAAAGGGCTTGAATTTTAAGTTGTGAGACTTGGAGGATAAGATACCTTAATGACTTAGTGAGATTTTGGTTGTTTTGCCCTAGTTTTCACACTAACTTCATGGCCATTTTTCACATTGTTCCAAACTTCAAATAAAAAATCTTTGGATATGAAAGTTGTTCCTTGTTCCTCAAGCTTTCCAAGCATGTGTAGAGCTCCTCATTTGGATGATCCAATCTCAAGTTATGATGTTCTAAAGTTGGTTGCCTCAAATTGAAAAAGTTTCACTGACTTAGAATTTTTTCTAAGTTCTTTGGACAGCTTGTAGTGCATAGGTTCATGGCATCTTTTCTCAATGTTACAAGCTTCATTTCAAATGGCTCTCCACATGAATATTGCTCTATCAAATGCCTACTTTACATAGGATCAAAGATCTCAAGAATTGATGAAGTAATTATCAAGATATGGTGCCATAAAGTTGCCACGATGGAATGTTGCCATGCACACAAAATTCTGGTTTCTAACATTTTGCTACATCAAACTTTGTCATGAATTTTCACATGTCTTTATGCTTCATTTTAACTTATCACCAACATGAAAGGTGCTCTACTACATGTTCTCTTTCAAAAGAATC
The DNA here is from genome assembly GCA_022829125.1 of Lathyrus tuberosus. Taxonomy (NCBI): domain Eukaryota; kingdom Viridiplantae; phylum Streptophyta; class Magnoliopsida; order Fabales; family Fabaceae; genus Lathyrus; species Lathyrus tuberosus. Next base: position 3,665,352 of record JALAZF010000153.1, read on the forward strand.
AAAAAGTGTGTCATTTGATCCATTGGGTGAGCAACTACCGTGTGGTAAAGTGATGTCTTTGGTTTAATTTCGTTACACTAAGTCATGCTCCCATTTGAAGCAAATCCTTTCCCACGATTTTGTAGTCTCCAATGCACTGGTCAAAGAGTCTAAAACCTATCAGTTTGGTGGTCTCAAAACTTACCCAAAATGAGTCTTGTCCTTTGACATACAAAAAGAGAGTAGCGGCCATTCATGAAAGGGTGAAAATGACCAAATTTGTGCAGCATGTTTCCTAAACATCTCACCATCATCCATGCTGCTATGCTAAACATAAACCAACAAAAGGCCCACTCCCCCAACATCTGCCATAGCCATGCATGTAACAGCTACCCTACCATCTGTCTTTGTAAGACAAAGAAAATAACCACTGAGTTTTAAGGCTAATGTCCAACTGCTCTGCTATAAAAGGAGAGTCATTCTCCTTTGTTCAACACACAAAAAAACAACAGAAAATCTCTCTAACACCTCTCTATCTCTCCATTCCATAATATTGCAAGAAACTCTCAAAAACTTGCAAGAAGCTTGCCCTGCTCCCATCCCTTCGAGCCACCCACCAACAAACTCCTTAAATCTTCCATCAATACAACATCAGAGCACTAACATAGAGCACACGATTCAAAACACTAAGCGACTTGTGAGTTTGTTTCTTGGCAACTAAAAGGAGAGGTTACCTTTGCAACAGCTGGTACTTTGAGAAAGGAGAAGCACAACCATTCTTGAACACTCATAACTCATACCTTTGAAGAGGCAGTGGACCCTCTCCACTAGGTAATCCTCATTCTCTTTCACTCCATGTTCGAAATATCAAGATCATTTTGTTTTCCATGCGGTTATCATTTTAATGCCTTGCATTTAATCCAGTTTTATATGATATTGTGAATGATAATACTGAGTGCATGTGATGCTTTTGGTACTGCCAGTTCTTGACGATGTAAAGTTCATGTCTTCATGCCAAGTTTGAATGCTAGAGGTTACTCTCGTGTTGCCTATATTGTACAACATGAAAGTTGGCTTGGATGTGTGTTGACATGATGAGTGTTTTGTCGCACTCTTTCCCTCTGTACCTAAAATTATATGCTCATATGCTTTGAACATACACTGATATCATATGTGCAAAAGTGCTTGAATTTACTTTGCATCTGTACTGGCATGATTAACATGATGTTAGCATGGTTTCATTCCTGGACACATCTTTTCTAGCTTGTTTTTCCCACTATCAATGCTATTATCTGGTTGTGTTTAAGGTAGAGTGTTGTGCATTGATTTGAGTACTGCATGTTATGTCTTTATTTCATGATGTTTGATTGAGAAATAAATTGGGAAATGTTGGAACAAGATGGGTGTCTGCCATTGTTGTGTTCCGGTTCATTCACGATAGTTGTAGTTTTTTTCGTTGCATGGAGATGGCGATTGCCATGTTGAAGAGATGGCGCCTGCCATGTTGTTACCTAATGGCGTCTGCCACTTGCATGGAGATAGCGACTGCCATGGTTATTATTGCTGGTCATTCACAATAGTTCCCAAATTTTTGCATGAATGCATGGTTGAGATGGAAGCGTGGCGAAATGAGATTGGTTAGGTTCTATTTTGTCTGCTTGCTACTTAAAAAAATATGATGACCGATTGATATAAGGTTATGCATACCACTTATGTATTATATCATGTAATATCATTTTGCCTGAATGTTTTTTATTCCTTTGGATCGTGGACCGCGTTCATTCCGCTACTCACACTCCCCAAATTTAAGGCCCATGCGCCTTACTCCATTTAGTTCATGTCAACCTTTTTTAATACACCTCCCTTTAATTTAACTTGTTTCAATGTTTTCATTTCTTTTTTTTTTAATTTTCATTTCACTCATTTAAAAATAGTTTTTAGCAATAGAAAATTACCAAAAAAAAATTCATAAATATATTTTATGTCTAAATTAATTTTCTTTAATTTTTATCTTCACTTTTATTTCATTTTCATATTAATTTCTAAATTTACAAAAAACATGAGCAAACTTTTCATTTAAGTCTTGAACTTCCTTTGAAATCACTTGTTTCTTGAGAGCTTTGTGAGAGTTTTCTTTGGTTTGTTCTATTGTATATAAGAGAGTTGTTTGAGAATGGTTCCCTGACTTTGGATAAGGTTATTCCATTAGGGTTTTGTTTGTATCTTTTGGCTTTGTTGCTAAGTCTCTTTTCTTGGATATTTTGTCTTTGATTTCACCTTCGAGGATGCTAATCTTTGTCACACCTATGTGTTCCACTTATCCATACTTGTTGTGAATTATCTCATCACATGTTGTTATGCTCATACATGAAAGTTTTTGTTGATTAATGTCTACCATATTTGAATTCTTGGACTCATTTTGTTCATGTAATTTCAATCCCTTGTATCCCATTTCTTCCAAAGGAAAGTCTCTCTATTGACCTCAAAGTCATATATAGCTCATTATTCTCCCTTGACCTCATAGTCATAGGATCCCATCTTGGCCTCCTAAGAGCCCTTTCCCTCCTTGACCTCATAGTCATAGGATCCCCTCTTGGCCTCCTAAAAGCCATCTTCCCTTTGACCTCATAGTCATAAGTAGTCACCATCCTTACCCTTGGCCTCCTAGGAGCCATTTACCTTATAACTTAGAATTAAGATAGAGTTCTTGGACTCTATGTGGGACTTATCACCTTGAGTATCCACTTCACCCATCATAACTTAGACTTAGAGAGTTTCTTAGACTCTATACGAGCTCATACTCATTCCCCTTGGAACTTTGGCCATAGTCAATGGTTCCTCACCCTTAGTTAGGTGAACTAAGGTTGCTCTAATTCTTTAGTCAGATACGTAGGCACAAGATGCGATGTCATGGCGAGCAAACTTAGTGTATATACCCATAGGTCTTTACCTTAGCAGATCCCTTAGCAAGCAAATATAACATAACACAAATATAAACAATAGGTTCTTGTAGAGTACTACAGATACTTATGGTGCTAATACCTTGCCTTAGTATAACCAACCCCTGATCCCTGATCTCTTAGTTGTGTCTTCACATAGTGCAATTAGGGTTTTCTTCGATCTTTACCCTTTCCTTTGGATTAATCAAAGCTCAGTGGTGAATTTCAAAAATGTGTGATTCAAGTTAATTAATAGCTTGATATCCGATTCTCACTGCAACAGAAATGGCGACTTCACTGGGGAGCAATGAGGGTTAAGCCCACCTTGTTGTGTTTGTGTTATTTATGTTTTGCTTGCTTGCTTGTACATATCTGTATATATCTCTTTATATCTGTTTGGGTTCTTCTGTTTGGCAGGGTTGCTACTTTTGAGTGGTGAGATAAGTCCTAACCCAGACTTGAGAGTACACATATGATAGGATAGTGGATATAGTCAAGGAGACTTTGAGGGAGTCGAATCCCAAAAAAAGTTGACTTAAGATTCCACACTCAGTTGAGGCCCTCTCTAGAGTGGTATATGTTGAACGAGCTACCGTGAAGACGTTACTACTCTCGACCTAGGTGCCCGTGACACTGATGACGGTAGTTACCTTCACCCCTACTTGGCCTTCTTAGGACATAGTTCGGTGACTATGAGGGAGTCTATTCCCAAAATAGTTGTCACGCGATACTACACTCAGACGAGGCTCTCTTGAGAATATTATTGATTACCAAGTAATTGGGAAGTCGATAATATCCGAAAGATGGGTTGTTGACTCCGGGAACATTTTAGAACCCTGTTCTACAACTGATAAACCCATAGTACACACCTTTTGGGATGGGTAGACCATGGCTCCATGCTCGTGACCCCTAAACCTAGGCCTTGTGTGCTTTGTATACATATGTTTATGTTTATGCGTGTTTTTGCATATATCCATCCATTCATGGACAACCCTTTGGTTTCAAGGAATTCAAATGGTCATTCCTTTGCAAGGATCCTTAGGGATCATGTTTTAAAACAAAACTCTTTAGTTTTTCCCAAAAATGTTTACAACTTGCTATTAAGCTCCTTGAAACCATTTGGTTTGCATTCGCACTTGCATTGCATCTCATTTCTCAGCTTTGAGTCTCTCTTCTTCTTCTGTTTTTGAAAGATACCTAGCCCGTGCTCAGGACCAATGGCAACAATGAACGAGATTTTGAAGAACCAGGAAGCATTGAAAGAGGAGGTCCGAATCCTCAAAAGCCAGATGAGTTGGGTCGTGGAAACCCTGTAAAACTTAAAGATGAAGGAAGGGCACATTCACCCTATGGCGTCCGGAGAAGCTGTCAGTTCCTCGTCTCCTGTGGTTCTCCCATACCAAGGACCTGCCTTTGGAGAAACTTCATATCAATCAGCATTTGGTCTCGCACCAGAATATCATCCCCATCAGGTGTTTACCGAAAGAGCGTTTCAGCCTACAACGATTGTTTCTCTTTGAGGTCCCCAAAACCAAAACAAGAAGAATTACTCTGTCAAAAGGGGCAAAGTGCATTACACACCTATCCCCGTGCCGCTAAGCAAACTTTTCCCACTACTGATTCAGAATAAGTTGGTGACTCCTCGACTTCACAACCCTGTGCCAGGACCTTGGCACAATGCTAACCTGACTTGTGAATTCCACAAGGGAGCCGAAGGGCATGACTTGGATGGTTACCAAGCCTTAGAAGCTACTATGCAAAGGCTGATCTATGACAATGGGGCATCCCATTGAAGAATGCAAAGAGTTCGAAGCGAAACTGCTAAGTCTGCTCAAGATGCTGACACCTCAGGAAGGTACGTCAGATGCCAATGTCTCAACTTTTGAAGCAAAAGGCAAAAGACTTGCGATGCCTCTCAAGGTTCTGTATCACAAAGAACAAGTGATCAGTGGCGAAGGTGTTCCCCCGTCTGGGCCCGGAAACTGAAATTTTCTGAAATCAATTCGCTAAGGCTGGCTGTATTTTGTTTAATTCAGTATTTTTCAGTTGTATTTCCTTTTCATATTGAACTTGTATTTGCTCGTAAGCAGTTGTACTTTCAAATTGGCAGTATTAATGAAATGTTTATGCATCTTTTGATTAAGTTCATTCGTTTCACTCATTTACTGTTATAAAAGCAAAAAAATATATCTTTATTTTGTTTCATTCCACTTATCAAATTGTTGTTAAGCAAAGATTAGGGAGGATGATGAAAACATTATATCCATAACTACTGTGGTATGCTTTCGATTAAACCTTGCCGATGATGTAAGGCATTGTTTCAATTCCCAAACACTGGAGAAATAAGGAAGATAATCCCTCGTTAACTCCTTCGAGCCTAGAAGTAGGAGTTTTCTTTCTTTACACAAAAAACCTTAAATCTCAACCTTGGGGCAGGGTAGTTCTCACTTTAACTTGGTTATGCATTCGAATGCAAGTGCTTCATGCAAGACACCAGTCAGTTCTCTCAAATCAAATGACAGTAAAAAAGAAGAGGTCTCATAACCTCAACAAAAAGAAGAGGTCTCAAAACCTCAAACAAAGACAAGATGAGGTCTCAAAACCTCAACCAAAGACAAGAAGAGGTCTCAAAACCTCAGCAATAAAGGATAACCAAATGTTGTAAGGGAGTAATGACCACCCTAGGTGTCTGAATCATCATCAACTATCATCAATTCAATTTCCAGCCTATGGGAATCTGAATGTATAACCTAAGATAGCTGAGCATATAATTGGAGTTCATCACGAAGATTGGGTGGGGACAAATAAACTTTGAGCCTTTATCCTTTGTTTCTTGAGCCGTGAACCAAGCCACATTACAACCCTTAAAAGACCTAATTGAGGTAAGGTTGTTTTGAAAGCATACTACAACAAGGTTAATTAACCTGACTCCTAATAATCTTTGTTAATTGTGTGTGTTGATCACTTCATCTGTCATTTCGTAAATGATTAGATCACCTTTGTTTTTGATTATTTAATCATTCCGCTATGTGTGTTTCATCAATAAACTATGATTTCAAAAGCTTGCATGAATGTTGCATTGAAATTGCCAATTTTAAGAACAATACTGCTTACAAGACAATTCAATATCAAAGGAATCTCAACAAATGCAGCCAGCTAGGGAATTTGACTTGATAAAGGGTTCAGTCTGGGGCATCTCCTCCATAGATCAAGCATCCCAAGAGCTACTAAATCAGGGGCAGAACTCTGGGGCAAGCCTTCTTGAAGTCACCCTACGACAAGTTTGGACTCCAAGGACCCACCAACAGGGGCAAGTTGGTTCCCCAGTTGTTTCTACCACAGTCTAAAGGACTTTGTATTATGAATACAGTTGAACTGGGGCAGTTCTGTCGAGATTCATGAATCTCTTCAAAAGTTTGAAGATATTGAAGCATATGGTATGCCAATTCTTCTGTAAAATCCTTTTGATGACTTATCCTCACTGTCGCTCCCGAGGATATGTATCCATGGTACCAACGCGAAAGTGGAGCGAAAACAGAGTCGCCAGCGATGTGTATTTATGCCAAGAGAGGGAAAGGAAACACTGCGTAAACCTGAGGGAAGGGAAAAGACATGGTCTTGCGACCAAGAGAAACGGGTAAGGGAGTCGGTTATGCGAAGGGAAGGTGTTAGCACCCCACACGTCCATCGTACTCGATGGGATCCATGCTTGTTGTATCGATCAAAGGGTGTCGTCATCTGGAGCTCCACTGCTACTAGAAAGGGGAAGAAATGGGAACGGAAAAGAACAAAGAAACGAAGAAAAGAAAAAGAAGTGACTCGATAGGACATCGCTCGTCCTATGCCTACGTATTCCCTCGTGCAATGGGAAAGTCAGAGTCAACGTAGTTTGGACACGAACTAAGGGGGGAGGTTGCTCGCCAAGACATCGCCGTCTTGTGCCTACGTATCCTCTATCGGACGAGAAAGAGGAAATCAGAGCAGTCGTAGCTCGACCGAACGAGGTCGGTTAGTGTTTTTTATGAGCAACGTTAGATTCGCGTCCGGCAGTTAGAGTCGATGCCTGTTTGCGACGAGACGGAAGTAACGTGCCCTTTTCTGAAAATGAGTTTGAGATTAACGATCCCGAAGGATAAAAAGATTTGAATTAGTTTTGTGTTTTTTAGACAGAAGTGGATTGAAGTTAGTTCATAACTTGCATTGCACCGAAGTCTATGATGTAGGAACGAATGCTTAGCAAATCGTTCCAAGATGGAACGTCCACCAAACACTCTAGAAAAATGAGAGGAAACCCCTCATTCCTCACTTCCCACATGCAAGGCTTATGCGCAATACACGTTAACTTTATTAAGTGTTTTAAGAGTGTTATGAGATGGGAAGAGAAGACCCAAAAGAAAACACTAAGGAGGAACTAAATTGTTCCTAATGTTATCATGCAAAGGTGGCCCTATAGTTGAGGTTAAAAGGGGAACTTCTACCTAAGTTAGCATGCAAAGGGAAGCCTAATGCTAATCCTACTCCAAGCTTAATCGAAAATTAAGTTGGACTAGGTAGCCCTAAGGGAGTGAATCCAAGACTTAAACAAGTCTTGAGATTCAAGGGAAGAGAAAGAGTGAAGGAGACGAAGGAGGGAAAGAAGCGGATAAATAAAAACAGCAGCTACCACAACGTCCCTGCACCAAAACAGCGGTAAAAAATAGTACACAAGCAGCACAGCTTATAACAACGTACAATTCAGCACAAGAAAGGGTGTAAAATGTCAGCCGGCAGCATAAACAACAACACACATACACATAGACAGCTGTAGAAACAAGGTAGCATGCGATACATTTGAAAACAATTCAAACATGGCATAGCAAGTATGCATCAATCATCACATATTCTTCAATCAAACATGATCATAAACCATACCACACATCACGGTAAACGTCATGAGAGAACAACATGAGATGATGCACAACATTAACCACATGAACGTGTCAAACCAAATATGCAACTCATGACATTACAAAGCAAGCAAGCATGCACAATACGATAAGTCCAACAACACCATCAACAAACGACAATCATCATGCTCAAAGAGTGTGTACAAAGTGTTCATCGCATCGGGAACGCAACATCGCAAACGTGATCATAAACGATAAAAATCCGAGAATCGCGTGTCGGAAAAATGTGTGCATACAATAGTGTGAGGTGCAGCAGCTCAAGAATAGTCCACAAATCATCAATGCATCATTCCATGGAGTTTAGACATGCAAGAGATCTCAAACAAGCAAGAAAATGCAAGAAAAAACACAATCTGCTTCAGTGGTAATCGATTACTCACATAGGGTAATCGATTACTCAGTTGGAAATTGGCTAAAAACGTGAAAATCAGGCAGAGTAATCGGTTACCCTGTTAGAGTAATCGATTACCACTGAAACAGAGGCACAAATTTAACTTTGAAAAGCACTTTTCAGCAGCAAACCACTTATTCCAACATCCAAATGATCATGTAAACAATAGTGCACGTAAATTAAGTCCAATCACAGCAATCAAACATCAATTAGATCCAACAATCATCAACATCCACAATCAAGATTAAGTAAATGAATCAAAACACAACAAAATTCATGGATCTACATTGTATAAGCTGCAATTAATCTAAGATAGTATGGATCTAAAATTAACCAACCTACAAAGCTGAGATTTGCTTTGGTGAGTATTGTAAACAGAATTTGATGAATCCAAGTAGAGAATTCCAAGATCCACAAGCTCCTTGCACTCAAAAGTTGAAGATCCAAGCAAATAAGCAATAAACTCCAAAATCACTTCCAAGAATCACTTCTGAAAATTCAGCACCAGATCCAAACGAAAATCCAAGTTGAAAAGCTGAAATGTAGTGATGATGAGAGGCTTTAGCTCAAGAATTAGCAAGTTCCAATGAAGAACTTGTTATTCTCTATGAAGGAGCTTTGTGTGTGGTTGAAAATGGAGGTTGAGAGTGAAAAAAAGTGAGAGAGAATTGAGAGAATTCTGAAAATTTAGAGGGGAAAAAATGATCTAGGTTTTTGAGGTTTGGAATGAATTGGTTTAAATAACCTTTAGGTTAGGAGTTCAAATGTGGTTTGGAGTGAGGTTAAGTGAGTGGAAATTGGGATGAAATGTGAATTAGGAAATGAAATGAGGAATTAGAGTGGAAAGATGATGGAGAGAATTTGAATTTTGGGTGGAAAATGATGAAAATAGATCAGTTCTAGATCCTTCTCACACATGCACAAGCCAAGCACATGACCACAAAGTGCTCAAAAATTTTGCAGTGCTGAAAATGCCACATTTTTACAATTTCTCCCAGAGTAATCGGTTACTCATTTTGAGTAATCGATTACTCAATTCAAAAATTCAAAATTGGCGCCAAAAGGAGGGAAACTGGGATATTCGCTCGGTTCCACCTGTTCTGAATCATGATATACCTCTGAAACTTGCCAACTGATATTACTACTGTAATATACTTGAAATATGCTGCGAAATGCTTTTCGCACTCGGATTAAACTGCTGATAACAACCGTCTGGTGATGAATTACTGATCAAAAATCGGCTGTCGGGGTTTCTGATCATCCTGTCGCCTAATGAGAAAAATAAATGCTCCAAAAGACTTGGAAAGCTATCTGCTTGGCTCTGAACACTGTTAAAAATCAAACTGGAACCGCTGACGCCATGATCTACTAGAAGAATACCTTGATCCCAAGCCCAAAAGGACAATGCAAATGCAGGAATGATAATGCAAATGAAATGAAACATAAACCAGTTAGGCTAGAAACAAAAGGGCAAATTTTGAGATGTTACAGCTGCCCCTATTCAAACTTCTTGGATCCGAGGGTATGGAAGCAACAACTTTCAGACAATCGGGATACATGGAGATTGAATACCAAAACAACCTGAAAAATTTGCACCTTGTGGGGAGGATGAAATAAAGGATTTACCAACCGAAGGTGGGCTTAGAAACAACGGATACCAACCAAGAGTTGGAATGCAATAGGATACCAACCAATAGTTGGAATACCAAAGGATACCAACCAAAAGTCGGGATGGAAACCAAGGGGACCAACCAAGAATTGGGATAAAAGAGACCAACCAAAAGTTGGGATAACAGAGACCAACCAAAAGTTGGGATAATAGAGACCAACCAAAAGTTTGGATAACGAGGACACCAACCAAAAGTTAGGACAACAGATACTAACCAGAAGTTAGAATGACGAGAACGCCGACCAAAGGCGAACTCACAACGAAGAATACCAACCAAGAGTTGGAATGAAATAGTATACCAACCAAGAGTTGGAATAAAAAAGGATACCAACCAAGAGTTGGAATGAACCAAAAGAGACCAACCAAAAGTTGGGATAATAGATACTAACCAAAAGTTAGGATAAGCGAGAATGCCAACCACAGGCGAACTCAACAAAGGATACCAACCAAAAGTCGGGATGGAAACCAAGGGGACCAACCAAGAGTTGGGATAAAAGAGACCAACCAAAAGTTAGGATAACAGAGACCAACCAAAAGTTGGGATAACAGAGACCAACCAAAAGTTGGGATAACGAGGACGCCAACCAAAAGTTGGGACAACAGATACTAACCAAAAGTTAGAATGATGAGAACGCCGACCAAAGGCAAACTCACAACGAAGAATACCAACCAAGAGTTGGAATGAAATAGGATACCAACCAAGAGTTGGAATAAAAAAGGATACCAACCAAGAGTTGGAATGAAACAAAAGAGACCAACCAAAAGTTGGGATAATAGATACTAACCAAAAGTTAGGATAAGCGAGAACGCCAACCACGAGCGAACTCAGCAAAGGATACCAACCAAAAGCCGGGATGGAAACAAGGGGACCAACCAAGAGTTGGGATAAAAGAGACCAACCAAAATTTGGGATAACAGAGACCAACCAAAAGTTGGGATAACAGAGACCAACCAAAAGTTGGGATAACAAGGACGCAAACCAAAAGTTGGGACAACAGATACTAACCAAAAGTTAGAATGAAGAGAACGTCGACCAAAGGCGAACTCACAACGAAGAATACCAACCAAGAGTTGGAATGAAATAGGATACCAACCAAGAGTTGGAATAAAAAAAGATACCAACCAAGAGTTGGAATGAACCAAAAGAGACCAACCAAAAGTTGGGATAATAGATACTAACCAAAAGTTAGGATAAGCGAGAACGCCAACCACAGGCGAACTCAGCAAAGGATACCAACCAAAAGTCGGGATGGAAACCAAGGGGACCAACCAAGAGTTGGGATAAAAGAGACCAACCAAAAGTTGGGATAACGAGGACGCCAACCAAAAGTTGGGACAACAGATACTAACCAAAAGTTAGAATGACGAGAACGCCGACCAAAGGCGAACTCACAACGAAGAATACCAACCAAGAGTTGGAATGGAATAGGATACCAACCAAGAGTTGGAATAACAAAGGATACCAACCAAGAGTTGGAATGAAACAAAAGAGACCAACCAAAAGTTGGGATAATAGATACTAACCAAAAGTTAGGATAAGCGAGAACGCCAACCACGGGCGAACTCAGCAAAGGATACCAACCAAAAGTCGGGATGGAGATAGGATACCAACCAAGAGTTGGAATAATAAAGGATACCAACCAAGAGTTGGAATGAAACAAAAGAGACCAACCAAAAGTTGGGATAGAAAAGGGTACCAACCAAAAGTTGGGAAAACAAACGAAAAAGTACAGGAAGTAAAATCAACGGACTTACGACCTGTAAAGGAGATGACTCTGCTGGGGGAAGAGAAATCTACACGGACAACTCCGTAGGGGATCATAACAACAAGGACGAATCCACTGGTTGGAGGGTGATGTTAACCAACACCTTCTGAATTACACCTCTTTCTGCCGGGGACAGAAACTGGTAACAGATATCAAACCTGGCTTATGCTTCGAATGCATATGTTTGAATTTTACCGTAATGCTCCATATCAATGGAATGCTACGCTTTTGGGAGGATGCCATGCAAAAAAGCTTATGCAATACAAAAGAGGTGTCTCAGCAAAATAAATGCTGAAGACAAAGGCAACTCCACCGGGGATGACAAACTAAATTGTCCTCCGAAATAAGAAAGACCCTGTGGAGAGAGACTTCACTCTGCTTAGGAAGATCCTGATCACAAACTCTGCTGGACGAAAACTCCGAGAGAATACCCGCTCTGTTGGGGATATTAAGAACAAACATGCTGTTGGGAGACATCTGTACCTTCATCCTGGTGAGGAATGTCAGTATTTTTACCCTGCTGGGGAGTACCGGCCATTACCAGCAAACCTGCTTGGGGACGGTAGGTGATGACATCAACTCTGGTAGGAGATAACCTCCAGCTTACTCATCTGTGGGGATTAACTCCTACCGTTGCTGACGAGAAAAATGTTTCTTGACTAGCTGAGTGCTCAGCCCCTGTGGGGAACTAAAATCCTTGTCCAAAGAGAAATATTGCATAAGTCTCATGCTGGGGATGCATCAGCATCAACTTCTGACTGCTTGCAAAAAGAGTAATGAATCGATCACAGCTACATAGCTGGGAAATTAATCCTCTGTGCTCTGCTGAGGAAGATAATCCTCGACACTCTGGCTGGGGAAAGTAACGACCTGCTGCTGTTGGAGGAAAGAATCTACCCTATTGGGGATTAGAGCATGTCGTTGCTGACGAAACTATACTCTCTGACCTCCTGAGGAAAGTGATTACCAGGATCTGTAGGGAACATAAAGTCTTTTCGGAGACATCCAACACACCTCCTGCTGGAGATACAACCACACCCACCTCGGAGCAATCCACTTTAAACTGCTTGTTGGGGGGAAAGAGTTCTGCTGAAGATGATGAACTTCTCGATGTCGAGGATAGTAGCTCTACTGGGGGAGAACAAACCTGTTATCCTGCAAACAAAATCCACAGAAAGTTCTATTTGCGAAATAGCTACTTCAATTATCATTATAACAACCGTTGCCTAAGCAATTTCCACTGTTTTCTGATATGCTTCACAAAGCTTAACATTTTCGCATGCAATGTTTTATCAAAATATCGGACATTTTCACAAACAAAACATTAAAAGCAAAAACACAAATGGAAAGCTTTTGAGTTGAAATGAAGATATTGAATGAAATTAGCCTGTGAATAGGCATATACATTTGGAAGCAATTCCTGGAAAGAGGTAATTGCAAAAACAGAAAAGAAAATACACATGTCGGCAATGTGGGGAACAAAAATCCACCATGATTCAATTCAGCTATGACCCAGTATGCCTTGCTTATCTGCAGATGCTCTGGCCTTCAAAAAGACTGATTGGACTGATCTTTCCTTCGAAATTTCCATGTATCAAAGTGTTCACAGATCGAACGCAGATCGTAGCCTCTTGCTTTTAAATCCCTAACTTTTGCCTGGATCGCCCTTTTCGGGTTTTTAATCCACCGGGATACCCTTTTTTTGCCAAAGTTGCCTTTTCAGGTTTTCAACTTTGCGGGTTTATTCTTCTTTTTTTTTTCTTTTTTTTTATCCCTAACTTTTACCCGAACCCTTTTCTTTTTATGGTTCGCCGGGATGCCCCTTTTTGCCTGGACTTTCTTTTTGTGTCCAGCGGGTCTCTTTTATGCAAAGTATTTTTTGACTACGTCTGCATTCACAGGGGACGTAAAATCTTCGCCATCCATAGTTGAGAGTAATAAGGCTCCACCAGAGAAAACCTGTCTTACTACATATGGCCCTTCGTAATTTGGAGTCCACTTGCCCCTGTGATCTGTCTGAGGAGGGAGGATCCTTTTCAAAACCAATTCACCAGCCTGAAAACACCGAGGACACACTTTCTGATCAAAGGCTCTCTTCATCCTACTCTGATACAAACGACCATGTGCAATGGCTGCCAAGCTCTTCTCTTCAATAAGGTTCAACTGATCCAGTCTGGAACGTACCCACTCAGCTTCATCAAGCTTCACGTCTGCCAGAATTCTTAAAGAAGGAATCTCAACCTCTAGTGGTAGAACTGCTTCCATACCATATACCAATGAGAAAGGAGTTGCCCCAGTTGATGTGCGTACCGAAGTACGATAACCATGTAAAGCATAAGGCAACATCTCATGCCAGTCTTTGTAGGTCACTACCATCTTCTGCACAATCTTCTTGATGTTCTTATTCGCTGCTTCAACAACCCTATTCATCTTCAGACGATAGGGGGAAGAATTGTGGTGTTCGATCTTAAAGCTCTGACATAGCTCCTTCATCATCTTGTTATTCAAATTTGAACCATTATCAGTAATGATTCTCTTCGGGACTCCATACCGGCAGATGATGTCCTTCTTGATAAATCTGGCTACCACTTGTCTGGTGACGTTGGCAAATGAGGCTGCTTCCACCCACTTTGTGAAATAATCGATGGCAACCAAAATGAAACGATGCCCATTGGAAGCAGTAGGTTCAATCTTTCCGATCATATCAATGCCCCACATAGCAAAAGGCCAAGGTGATGACAACACATTCAGAGGAGTAGGCGGCACATGCACCTTATCTGCATAAATCTGGCATTTATGACACTTTCGGCCGTATTTGAAACAATCAGATTCCATGGTCATCCAATAATACCCCGCTCTCAACAGTTTTCTGGCCATAGCATTCCCATTGGCATGGGTGCCGAAAGATCCTTCATGAACTTCCTCCATTAACAGGCTTGCCTCGTGTTCATCAACACAACGTAGCAAGACCATGTCAAAGTTTCTCTTGTATAACACGTCATCCTTGTTCAGAAAGAAATTTCCCGCCAGCCTTCTCAGAGTTTTCTTATCTTTGGTGGATGCACCCTCTAGATACTCTTGATTCTTCAAAAAAACCTTAATATCATGATACCAAGGTTTGCCATCTGACACATCTTCAAGTGCAAACACAAAAGCTAGTCTATCCAGACGCATGATTCTGATCGAAGGAGTTTCATTCCAACGGTTCACCTGATACATCGAAGACAACGTTGCAAACGCATCGACCATCTGATTTTCCAACCGGGGTATATGATGAAAGTCAATTCTGTCGAAGAAAGGCAACAACCTTCTAGCATAATTGTTATAAGGCATCAAGTTCGCTTGACGAGTTTCCTATTCTCCAGTAATCTGATTAACTACCAACGCGGAATCACCATAAACATCGAGGTTCTTGATTCTCAAATCAATCGCTTCTTCCAACCCCATAATGCATGCTTCATACTCCGCCTCATTGTTAGTGCATATGAACGCTAATCGGGCAGTGAAGGGTATATGAGAACCCTGTGGAGTCGTAATGACTGCCCCGATTCCGTTACCATATGAGTTGACAGCCCCATCAAAGACCAACTTCCATTGGGATCCAATTTCTGGCCCTTTATCAGGTAGAGGCTCTTCACAGTCTTTCATCTTCAGATACATAATGTGCTCATCGGGAAATTCAAACTTCATCGGTTGATAATCCTCAATTGGTTGTTCCGTGAGATATTCTGACAAAACACTTCCCTTAATGGCCTTTTGGGAAACATATTGAATATCATATTCTGTCAGAACCATCTGCCAACGGGCTATTCTTCCAGAAAGCGCCTGCTTTTCAAACACATACTTGATCGGATCCATCTTCGAAATCAAGAGGGTTGTGTGGTTTAACATATACTGCCTCAAACGCTTAGTTGCCCAAGCGAGTGCGCAACATGTTTTCTCCAGCATCGAGTACCTCGACTCACAATCAGTAAATTTCTTACTCAGGTAGTAGATGGCATGCTCTTTTCTACCTGACTCGTCGTGTTGACCGAGCACACACCCCATTGAGTTCTCAAGAACCGTAAGATACATAATCAATGGCCTTCCTGGCACTGGCAGCATAAGGACCGGAGGTTCCTGCAAATATTCTTTTATGTTTTCGAACGCCTTTTGACAATTCTCGTTCCACCTAACCTCTTGATCTTTTCTTAGCAATTTGAATATCGGTTCACACGTGGCTGTAAGATGAGAGATAAATCTAGCACTGTAGTTCAACCTCCCTAAGAAACCACGAACCTCCTTTTCTGTTCTTGGTTCAGGCATTTCTTGAATGGCTTTTACTTTAGCAGGGTCAACCTCGATACCTCTTTCGCTGACAATAAAGCCCAGTAACTTTCCAGATCTCACCCCGAAGGTGCACTTGTTCGGATTCAACCTCAGTCTGAACTTTCTCAACCTTTCAAACAATTTCTGAAGATTAACCAGATGTTCTTCCTCCGTCTGTGACTTCGCAATCATGTCATCAACATAGACCTCGATCTCTTTGTGAATAATATCATGAAAGAGAGTCACCATCGCCCGCTGATATGTTGCCCCAGCATTTTTCAATCCAAAGGGCATCACTTTGTAACAGAATGTTCCCCACGGTGTTATGAACATCGTTTTCTCCATGTCCTCTGGGGCCATCTTGATTTGGTTATACCCAGAGAAGCCATCCATGAAGGAAAACACAGAATACTGAGCAGTGTTGTCCACTAACACATCAATGTGAGGAAGCGGGAAGTCATCTTTTGGGCTTGCTCAATTCAGATCTCTGTAATCAACGCACATCCTGACCTTTCCATCCTTCTTAGGTACAAGTACAATATTAGAAACCCACGGAGGATAATTCGTTACAGCAAGAAATCCGGCATCTAACTGTTTCTGAACCTCTTCTTTAATCTTGATAGCCATTTCCGATTTCGTCCTTCTCAGCTTCTGCTTAACCGGAGCACATCCTTCTTTGAGCGGCAGCCGGTGTACCACGATGTCAGTGTCGAGCCCAGGCATGTCTTGGTAAGACCAGGCGAAGATATCCACATACTCTCGGAGCATTTCAATCAATCTTCCCTTGACAGAGTCTTCTAAAGCAGCCCCAATCCGTACCTCTTTCCTTGCATCCTCGGTTCCCAAGTTAACAACCTCAATTTCCTCCTGATGAGGCAGAATGACCTTTTCCTCCTGTTTTAGCAGCCTGGCTAATTCCTCCGGTAAGGCACAGTCTTCATCAGTCCCTTCTTCAACCTGATATATGGGATTATCGAAGTCATATCGAGCCATAGCTGAATCATGATGGGTGGAATCTGAACAAGAAAACCTGCATGATTGATGATATATGTTTATTATGGATGCATCAAACAAAAACACATTGCCATTTTGCTGTGATTTTAATGCAAAACAAAAAACAGAAAAACAGGGATCAAAACATTTGAATGCGAAAACGTCCTTTATTAATGATAAAGAAAAGCATACAAAAAACATTCAAGCCCTACAAACAAGAATCACTACGTCTTGGGCAGAATGTAGGATTAACAGAGATGACAAACAAAAGCAATTACTCTGGTCCGGTCACTTGAATGAATCTTTCCGACGACCAATTGAGAAGGCTTTGGCCTGGGACACACGGGCGGATCCAACTGTCCAAATCACAATCACTGTCCCCATCCTCCTCAATAGCATTGACTCGGTCGAAGAAAACACCAGCACTGGTGAAACGGACTGGACCATAGAACTTGGGAGGCTCTTCAGGATGCCTGGGTGGCTTATATCCCAGTCCATGAGTATTCCGCTTTTCCTGGACATCAATAATCTGACCCCACTTCCGTGAGCTGCCCGTTTCAACCGCGGCCCGAGCATCTTTAAAGGATGACATAGAAATCTCCGGCTGATGTACCACTGTAGGCTGAACCACTTCAGATTGGCTACCCGCCTTGAGAGGCTTCTCAGTGATCTTCAGTGCTTCAAAACCCTGACATAGAGTTTCGTGTATTTCGCCATCTACCTCCACACACTTGAAAGTATATAGCTGGCTTATCATCATATCCTCTTCCCCACAAACCGTCACCACATGCCCGTCTGCCATATACTTTAACTTCTGAAGCAATGTAGACGTCACCGCCCCAGCACCGTGAATCCATGGACGACCCAGCAGACAGTTGTAAGCCAGTTGGATGTCCATGATATAGAAGGTAGCATCGAAAACTTCCGGCCCCACCTTAATTGGTAGCACAATCTCACCGAAAACAGACCTCTTCGAGCCGTCGAAAGCGCGCACCACCAAATCACTAGGTGTGCATATCAACCCTTGGGTATCTAGCTTCATCAAGGCTTTCTTAGGCAGAACATTCAAAGAGGACCCAGTATCCACAAGCACATGAGACATCAACGAACCACGACATTCAACAGAAATATGCAAGGCATTGTTGTGGTTTCTCCCAACTGGAGTCAAGTCAACATCAGTAAAACCCAGACCATTTCCTGCATTAACATGGGCCACTACCCCCTCTAACTGATTAACCGAGATCTCTTGAGGTATGTAAGCAGCATTCAGTACTTTCAGCAATGCATTTCGGTGTGCCTCGGAACACAGTAACAAGGATAAGATAGAGATCTTGGACGGAGTCTGATGCAACTGATCGACAATCTTGTAGTCACTCTTCCTGATTAACCTCATAAATTCTTCTACGTTCTCGGAGAAAGAATTATTAACCGGCCCCGCCGTGGAGTCATTCACTACTGGTGCTTGCATAGAATTACCTACAACCTACTTCCCTTTGTCTTGTTTAGAACTACCAGCTTGATCATTTGAAGGGATAAAGACCCTACCACTTCTCGTGATAGCCCCTGCCTCAACACTGCTTTCATCACAAGAGCTCACTACAGAAGTCCCCACCAGTTCTTGTTTCTGTCCATTGACGAACACTTCAGCTCCATAGTTCCAAGGAATGGCCTTGGTACTCTCATATGGCATGGGTCCGGGAGCTGTAATGATAACCGGTGCTGGTCTTACCGGCCCTGAAATGGTGATTGTTTTGAACGGGATAGTAATGGTAGCAACTTCATTTTTCCTGCTAACAACCTCTTTCCGTTGGTCACATCGGTCAAACTGCAATTGACCTTCATCTATCAGCTTTTGAATTCCTGACTTCAACAAATCGCACCCATTCACTTGCGACACACACTCAAAACAATTCTCATCACATCCGGGGGACACCCCACCCTTCAATAACCTCTCCTTTACTACCATCAAAGGAGTCCTTAATTCATTAACATCCATAACCAGATTCAAAGATTCATTCTCCTCTAAGACCGCATTAACCCTCGGCCCACCATGGTCCGACATTGGGTTCTGAATGACATTGGGCACATCGTTTGAGAAGTTGATGGCCTTCGAATCCACCAAATCTTAGACTTTATGCTGAAACGCCCTACACCTTTCGATTGTATGCCCAGGGGTACCAGAGTGGAAATCACAGTGTGCGTTTGCATCATAGCCCGGAGGAAGCCTCCCTGTGGGTGAAGCCAGGGTGCGGAGCTCAACTAAACGCAGCTGTAACAAGTGTTTCAACAATTGAGCATAAGACATAGGCGTCTGATCAAAATTCCTTTCAGCGCTCCTTTGACGGTTATGACATTGGCCGGGATGCCTATTCTGGTACTGATTAGAGGTACTCCTCTGCTGCTGAGGTGCAGCTGGAATAGTTACAGAAGCAACTTGCTGATTGTAATTCTGTTGGGCCTTTCCCCTACCATTGTTTGATGAAACGGAATTAGCATCTCCTTCCTTCTTTCTGTACTTCACATAAGATTTCTTCCCTCCTTCAGAAGAAGACCCATCACTGTCTGACACCTTTCCAGTTTTGATTCCACCCTCTAACATCTCCCCGACCATGATCAAACCAGCAAACTTGCCTGACATGCAAGGTAACAGTTTTTCATAATAACATCCCGGTAAAGTATCCATAAACAGATTCAGCATCTCCTTTTCCAACATGGGCGGCTGCACCCTTGCCGCTAGCTCACGCCATCTCTGCGCGTATTCCTTAAAGTTTTCACTACCCTTTTGAGACATATTCTGTAGTTGGGTCCGATTGGGAGCCATATCAGTGTTATATTGGTAGTGCTTGATAAAGGCCTCGACCAACTCTCTCTAATTACGGACATGGCATCTTTCTAATTGCATATACCATTCCAAGGATGCCCCAGACAGGCTGTCCTGGAAGAAATGCATCAGCAATTTCTCATCTTTAGAATACGCAACCATCTTTCGTGCATATGCCCTGACATGCATCTTGGGACAAGTGGTACCATTGTATTTCTCAAAAGTGGGCACCTGAAATTTATGCGGAATTACAACACCGGGAACCAGCCCCAAATCCTCTAGATCCATACCCACAAAATTTTGATTCACAACACCCCTTAGTTGTTCATCAATCAGTCTGAACCTTTGATCATTATCCACCTGAGGAGTAGCATCAACACCTTGCATAGAAAAAATGTCATCCTGTTGGTCATCATAACGACGGCCATGAACAGCATAGACACTATTTCCTACTCCGACAACAGAGGGAATCACCACCTGCTCTCCTCCGCTCGGAGGTATCACAACACCAGGAATGGGGATCTCTACGCCCACAGGACCTCCCTGAGAACCATTACCAACAACGCCATTATGAACTCCACCATGAAGAACCCCGTCTTCATCCACTCTCGCCACTAAGGGTTGGACCAGAGTCCTAAATTGCTCTTGCCCTTGGGCAACACCCTGCATCAATTCCATGAACTGGGCCATGCGAGCTTGCATGGCGGCCATTTCTACTTGCATTTGCTCCATAATTCTCTTCTGATTTGATCTAGTAGAATACCGGTGAATTGGCTGGTTATCAATCCTGCCTGCAACCAAATAAAGGTTAGAAAAAAAACCCGGGACGAGCACCTGCTATGCAAAAAATGATTATGATCATGCAAATGTAAATGAACATGTTTGGATATTTGTAGGGAGATCCACCCCTTGATTCCAGTTTAAAGACAAGATAGGATGAAACCGCTGCTCATAGATAAATCAGAGAAAATCACTGTCAGAGATTACAACCCAAGATAACAAAATAAGTCTGAAACAAAAGAAGCAAAGATCCCAGCCAACAATTCTGGTGGTGACCCAAAATACAAAGAAAAAACAAACTACAGAGTATTATCAATGCGCGAGTTCTCTTCAACCATCATGATCTTGCACCCTTTTAGGACCACTGCCTGAGCTAGAGCCTTCACCCCTAGACCTCTTCGCCTCAGCTCGTATCTTCAACTCTTCTATGTCGGAGCTAAAAGATAATCCGCAAACAGAAAACACCGCAGGTGAGGGTCATAGAACTGCGCCAAAGTGTGCAGAGCCCTGAACTCATAGTTGGTAACATCTCGAGCGAAACTCAGAATCCTCCCATATTCTCCTCTAAAGTCTGCTAATACCCCGGGTTTTTCCATAGCCGAGATCTTGTGAACAACATCTAGATGAAGCTCCGGGAACTTGTACGGGATGATATTCTTTCTCTCTTTAGTGCTAGTACTCATCATGGACAGTCTTCGGACAACCGGAATCAAAGTTAGGATGCAACCCTATATATGAACAAACATGTTAGAATGCAAAATGATGATGCAAATGCAAACATGGGATCAAGGTATCCATGATGCTCAAAATTGTTGTTGTTCTACTGACTGAACAAGACCCCAAATATCAGAAACCCAGAAATCCAGAATAACGGCCCATTCAAACTGCCAGAATATCAGGATGATAACAGTGCACTGATGATAAATCCAGAAAACCAGGTAGGTTGGAGGTCAAAGTCACCTGCAAACCTGAAAACACCCATCCCCTCTCACATGTGGGTTCTAGAAAATGAAATAAACTTAGCTTCTGGCATTGAGGTCGAGAAGCAATAGTACATTCATCCCTCGGGGTACAGTACTATCGCCAATCGAGGAGCGCATCCACTGATTCACTTTCCAAAAGGATATCCTATAGCAAGTTCCCAACATTGGGTCCTCGGATCGAGAATCGTAATGGGTTTTCCATTTCTGGTCTGCCATTATCGTTCTCGGGAGGAGTGCCATTACTGAGTCCTTGGGAATGGCCACTAGAGTCGACAGTTCCTCAAGAGAATAACTACTGGCCTGTATCAATATACAGTAGCAGATATCTCTCGATAGAACCTCGTCTGATTATGGGGATCGTGATCACCTGCACATGGTCAATACCACGGGAGAGTCACACCTGCCCACACTAATACCTATGTGTATGCTCAAGCCTGGGTAGTGGGCTTTTCTCTCATGAATCCAACCCACCCTACAAACAGAAAATCCAGCAGCAGAACAGTACAACATAATAATGAAATGTAATGCAATAAATGCGGTAAAAACGGTAAAACAGTAATACAGTAATATACAATAAAATAAAGCACAATAGTAAACACCCAATGAAAATAAACAAACAAGCGCTAGGATTGGCTCGCAAAAGGGGATGGACCAGCAAGAGGTCAATTCATCCCCAGCAGAGTCGCCAGCTGTCGCTCCCGAGGATTTGCATCCACGGTACCAACGCGAAAGTGGCGTGAAAACAGAGTCGCCAGCAATGTGTATTTATCCCAAGAGAGGGAAAGGAAACACTGCGTAAACCTGAGGGAAGGGAAAAGACATGGTCTTGCGATCAAGAGAAACGGGTAAGGGAGTGAGTTACGCGAAGGGAAGGTGTTAGCACCCCACACGTCCATCGTACTCGATGGGATCCATGCTTGTTGTCTCGATCAAAGGGTGTCGTCATCTGGAGCTCAACTGCTACTGGAAAGGGGAAGAAACAGGAACGGAAAAGAACAAAGAAATGAAGAAAAGAAAAAGAAGTGACTCGATAGGACATCGCTCGTCCTATGCCTACGTATTCCCTCGTGCAATGGGAAAGTCAGAGTCAACGTAGTTCGGACACGAACTAAGGGGGGAGGTTGCTCGCCAAGACATCGTCATCTTGTGCCTACGTATCCTCAATCGGACGAGAAAGAGGAAATCAGAGCAGTCGTAGTTCGACCTAACGAGGTCGGTTAGTGTTTTTTATGAGCGACGTTAGACTCGCGTCCGGCAGTTAGAGTCGATGCCTGTTTGCGACGAGACGGAAGTAACGTGCCCTTTTCTGAAAATGAGTTTGAGATTAACGATCCCGAAGGATAAAAAGATTTGAATTAGTTTTGTGTTTTTTAGACAGAAGTGGATTGAAGTTAGTTCATAACTTGCATTGCACCGAAGTCTATGATGTAGGAACGAATGCTTAGCAAATCGTTCCAAGATGGAACGTCCACCAAACACTCTAGAAAAATGAGAGGAAACCCCTCATTCCTCACTTCCCACATGCAAGGCTTATGCGCAATACACGTTAACTTTATTAAGTGTTTTAAGAGTGTTATGAGATGGGAAGAGAAGACCCAAAAGAAAACACTAAGGGGGAAATAAATTGTTCCTAATGTTATCATACAAAGGTGGCCCTATAGTTGAGGTTAAAAGGGGAACTTCTACCTAAGTTAGCATGAAAAGGGAAGCCTAATGCTAATCCTACTCCAAGCTTAATCGAAAATTAAGTTGGACTAGGTGGCCCTAAGGGAGTGAATCCAAGACTTAAACAAGTCTTCAGATTCAAGGGAAGAGAAAGAGTGAAGGAGACGAAGGAGGGAAAGAAGCGGATAAATAAAAACAGCAGCTACCACAATGTCCCTGCACCAAAACAGCGGTAAAAAGTAGCACACAAGCAGTACAGCTTATAACAACGTACAATTCAGCACAAGAAAGGGTGTAAAATGTCAGCCGGCAGCATAAACAATATCACACATACACATAGACAGCTGTAGAAACAAGGCAGTATGCGATACATTTGAAAACAATTCAAACATGGCATAGCAAGTATGCATCAAGCATCACATATTCTTCAATCAATTATGATCACAAACCATACCACACATCACGGTAAACGTCATGAGAGAACAACATGAGATGATGCGCAATATTAACCACATGAACGTGTCAAACCAAATATGCATCTCATGACATTACAAAGCAAGCAAGCATGCACAATACGATAAGTCCAGCAACACCATCAACAAACGACAATCATCATGCTCAAAGAGTGTGTGCAAAGTGTTCATCGCATCGGGAATGCAACATCGCAAACGTGATTATAAACGATAAAAATCCGAGAATCGCGTGTCGGAAAAATGTGTGCATAGTGTGAGGTGCAGAAGCTCAAGAATAGTCCACAAATCATCAATGCTTCATTCCATGGAGTTTAGACATACAAGAGATCTCAAACAAGCAAGAAAATGCAAGAAAAAACACAATCTGCTTCAGTGGTAATCGATTAATCACATAGGGTAATCAATTACTCAGTTGGAAATTGGCTAAAAACGTGAAAATCAGGCAGAGTAATCGGTTACCCTATTAGAGTAATCGATTACCACTGAAACAGAGGCACAAATTCAACTTTGAAAAGCACTTTTCAGCAGCAAACCACTTATTCCAACATCCAAATGATCATGTAAACAATAGTGCACGAAAATTAAGTCCAATCACAGCAATCAAACATCAATTAGATCCAACAATCATCAATATCCACAATCAAGCTCAAGTAAATGAATCAAAACACACACAAAATTCATGGATCTACATTGTATAAGCTGCAATTAATCTAAGATGAGTATGGATCTAAAATTAACCAACCTACAAAGCTGATATTTGCTTTGGCGAGTATTGTAAACAGAATTTGATGAATCCAAGTAGAGAATTCCAGGATCCACAAGCTCCTTGCACTCAAAAGTTGAAGATCCAAGCAAATAAGCAATAAACTCCAAAATCACTTCCAAGAATCACTTCTGAAAATTCAGCACCAGATCCAAATGAAAATCCAAGTTGAAAAGCTGAAATGTAGTGATGATGAGAGGCTTTAGCTCAAGAATTAACAAGTTCCAATGAAGAACTTGTTATTCTCTATGAAGGAGCTTTGAGTGTGGTTGAAAATGGAGTTTGAGAGTGAAAAAAGTGAGAGAGAATTGAGAGAATTCTGAAAATTGAGAGGGGAAAAAATGATCTAGGTTTTTGAGGTTTGGAATGAATTGGTTTTAATAACCCTTAGGTTAGGAGTTCAAATGTGGTTTGGAGTGAGGTTAAGTGAGTGGAAATTAGGATGAAATGTGAATTAGGAAATGAAATGAGGAATTAGAGTGGAAAGATGATGGAGAGAATTTGAATTTTGGGTGGAAAATGATGAAAATAGATCAGTTCTAGATCCTTCCCACACATGCACAAGCCAAGCACATGACCACAAAGTGCTCAAAAATTCTGCAGTGCTGAAAATGCCACATTTTTCAATTTTGCCCAGAGTAATCGGTTACTCATTTTGAGTAATCGATTACTCCATTCAAAAATTCAAAATTGGCGCCAAAAGGAGGGAAACTGGGATATTCGCCCGGTTCCACCTGTTCTGAATCATGATAGACCTCTGAAACTTGCCAACTGATATTACTATTATAATATACTTGAAATATGCTGCGAAATGCTTTTCGCACTCGGATTAAACTGCTGATAACAACCGTCTGGTTATGAATTACTGGTCAAAAATCGGCTGCCGGGGTTTCTGATCATCCTGTCGCCTAATGAGCAAAATAAATGCTCCAAAAGACTTGGAAAGCTATCTGCTTGGCTCTGAACACTGTTAAAAATCAAACTGGAACTGATGACGCCATGATCGTTGGAAGAATACCTTGATCCCATGCCCAAAAGGACAATGCAAATGTAGGAATGATAATGCAAATGAAATGAAACATAAACCAAATAGGCTAGAAACAAAAGGGCAAATTTTGAGGTGTTACACTCACAAACCAGTTAATCAGAAGTATTCAGGCTGAGATTTGACAAATCTCTCAAAGGTCAGTTAGTCTGGGGCATTTCCTTCACAGATAAACCAGTTTGAAGAGCAGGTTCAAAGACTTTATTGTGCAAGCACCATTAATCTAGGGCAGTTACGTCGAGATTCATGAATCTAAGAGTTTGAAGATATTGAGGCATTTCGTATGCCGATTCTTCTGTAAAATCCTCTTGGTATTTTCTATCAACATACCATGTAATCTGGGACAGAGAAAATTTGAAGGTTACCTGTTGCAAGAGCCGTTGTTCATTCTGGTAATCATCATGCAAGTCAGAATGCAGAATTACTCTGTTCTTGTGATATCCTTTGCCAACTCCCTAGTAAATTGTTACCTCAGTTGATCTTGGAAATTCTCCATGGATTTCCTCCTTCAATAAGGAAATTAAGCTCATGATGGCAATCCTAGTGAAGTCATGATGCTATATCTCAAGTGGAATACTCTTTTCCCCTGTGAAGTAGATCTGCTGATCTTACATGTTCATCCCTAGTGATGGTCCGATCTGTTGAGGTTGACCGGGTATCCTTGTCGAGATGTTTATTTCATCTCCAGTCTCACTTCCCTTTGTCTGTTTTGTCAGCATATGCATGCATTTAGCATATGCATAGCATCTTAGCATTTCTGCTACCCCGCTGGTGTTTACCTATTTTGTTCACTTTGGCGTTTATTCCCCAAATGATTGGGTTTGGCTATTCTCTCCAGTAGAGTTGTCAGCCTTAGGCATAAAGTGCCCATCCGTTTTAAATTCCCCACAGAGTTTGATCCTCGTGGATGACAGTTGGTTCAGTTATTTTTTTCCACAATTGGATAAGATAAATCCCCATTCGAGCTCATTCCTCGATGATTGGAGTCTTGTTTGCCCGTTTCTTTCTAGCTTGTCCCTAGATTGAACTATGGTCCCTGGTGGGTGTGGTTGCTAAACCTAGCTTGAATGTGCATTTATTTTGCACTTTGTCTCGCAGGAAGAATCTTTTGCAGATCCTCGTTGAAGACAAAACCTTTTCTCCAACAGTGTTGTGATATCAACATCTCTTTGGAATGTATAACAAGAAGCAATCTCTTGGAGAAGCTTGTTTTTCTATGACGATAAGTGGCAGTCTCTTCTGAGAAGCTTATCTATCTCTGGTGCTATTCAACCTGTTTGCAACCATAATTGGTGTTCCCCAGGAAGTCTAATCTTCATTTATGCAACCCCGATACTGACCTATCAGATACTAAACCTCTTCATATGAACTTAAAGTCTAGTGATTGCTGGCATTGTTTGTTTCAGGTCAACTGTGAACCTAAACATCATTCAGGTCAACTATGAACCTTGGTCAGCTATGAACCAAAACCTCAGGTCAGCTATGAACCTAAAACCTTGGTCACCTATGAACCTAAAGTCCAGTGATTGCTGGCATTGTTTATTTCAGGTCAACTGTGAACCTAAACATCCTTCAAGTCAACTATGAACCTTTGTCAGCTATGAACCAAAACCTCCGGTCAACTATGAACCTTGGTCAGCTATGAACCTAAACTTTGATCACCTATGAACCTAAAGTCCAGTCATTGCTGGCATTGTTTGTTTCAGGTCAACTATGAACCTAAAACCTTGGTCAGCTATGAACCAAAACCTCTAGTCAACTATGAACCTTGGTCAGCTATGAACCTAAACTTTGGTCACCTATGAACCTAAAGTCCAGTAATTGCTTGCATTGTTTGTTTTAGGTCAGCTATGAACCTAAAACCTTGGTCAACTATGAACCAAAACCTCCGGTCAGCTATGAACCTAAACCTCCGGTCAACTATGAACCTTGGTCAGCTATGAACCTAAACTTTGGTCACCGATAAACCTAAAGTCCAATAATTACTGGCATTGTTTGTTTCAGGTCAACTGTGAGCCTAAACATCACTCCGGTCAACTATGAACCTTGGTCAGATATGAACCTAAACCTTGGTCAGCTTTGAACCTAAAACCTCCGGTCACCTATGAACCAAAATCTCAGGTCAACTATGAACCTTGGTCACCTATGAACCTAAACATCAGGCCAACTGTGAACCTTAATCTAGGCCTAACTCATATTGGTGTTTTAAGTCCAGTCTTTGCTGGAAAACCAACTCAAATTAGTATCCTATCCAACCTATATTGGTGCCCAACCCCAATCATTGTTGACACTTTAATCTTGTCCCAGCAGAGGTTCAGTCATTATCAATATCTTTCATCATTTGACGCATGCAAAGTTCGTATCTGTCTTTTCTAGCTTTTCTTGGAGATTCCGTTTGAACTCTTTAGTATAAGAAATCCCCAGAAAATCTTTTATCAAATGTCTATCCTTTTATTTCAAGTTGATCCCCAGTGGAGATCATGCCTTCTTTTTGGTTTCATGCCCAGTAAGAATATGTTTTATTTCCCCAGTGTCATCCGGTCACCTATGAACCTGTCGTCCATCTCCCTGGATTTTTCCCCAATGGAGAATACCTCTCTGGCTCCTATCTCTAGTGAGGACCTGTAGGATTTTCCCTTTTGTTTTTCTATCCCCAGTGTTTCCTTAGAGTCTCTCTAGTAGGTCTCTTTTGTTAGTTAGTCTGCATCCCCAGTGAGTTTTCCTTGTGGATGCTAACCTTCATCCTTCTCCAGTGAAGCTCACCCGTGTTTAGTTGCTCTTTATCCATTGGTGTCTTGTTTGTCTGCATTTTTGCATTATCATGGCATCATATCATCATACTAGAAGTTCATGGCATGTCAGCATCTGCATGTCCGTCGCCTGTCCTTAGCATCTACAATCCATCTAAGGGTAAAATTTTTGGTTTGCTATATTTAAATACCGTTCACCTTGATGTCCCGAGGATCTCCATTCCTCGTGCCATCCGGTAAAACTA
Source organism: Lathyrus tuberosus (assembly GCA_022829125.1). Lineage (NCBI taxonomy): Eukaryota > Viridiplantae > Streptophyta > Magnoliopsida > Fabales > Fabaceae > Lathyrus > Lathyrus tuberosus. The sequence continues at coordinate 3,693,868 of JALAZF010000153.1, forward strand.
TTTAAATAGGGGCAACTGTTGTACCCCAAATTTTACCCCTTAGAAGTCATAACATCTTGCACTCATATGTAGGATTCAATCATCTATGCATTTTTAACTAACCTTTATCTTGCTAGTTTGTTCTTTTGGGAAAGCCAGGGTTTGCACAGGAAAGAGAATAAAAGGCAATAAGCCAGGATCTCACATGATTCAAGGCCTCCTAAGACATTCTTTGGCTCCCATTGCAAGTAATATGAGCCACAAATTCATCTGACCCCAGATTAGGGTTTTTGTCAGGAGAAGTCAACCATTGCCCTTGATCTTGATCAAGTTATGACCCCAAGCATTGTGACATGATTCCATGTGGTACTTGACATCCTTGGAGGCCATCTATGAGCCTTGGAAGAGATTGAAGAGACAAGACCATCAGAGATCATCCAGTTGTATTCTTGAGGAATTAGGGTTTTGACCGAGGCTTTTGACTTTTAGATTTTGATCCCAAAATAAAGCATTCAAGTCTTTCTCCATCAAGACATGTCTAATTGTTGAGTTAGGGCATGAGAAGTCAAGTTTTGAGAGGTTTCTTGCAAAAAGGGCAATGTTTGGTCCTTGAAATTTTCTTAGTGTGGAAAATTCACTCCTTGTGCAAAATGGGGAAGACCATAACTTTCAAACCACACATCCAAATTGAGTGACTAAAAGCTCAAATGGAAGCTCTTTCCATGAACTTCAAAGTGTATTAGAGGACCTTTCTTCAAAAAGGGCTTGAATTTTAAGTTATGAGACTCGGAGGATAAGATACCTTAATGACTTAGTGAGATTTTGGTTGTTTTGCCCTAGTTTTCACACTAACTTCATGGCCATTTTTCACATTGTTCCAAACTTCAAATAAAAAATATTTGGATATGAAAGTTGTTACTTGTTCCTCAAGCTTTCCAAGCATGTGTAAAGCTCCTCATTTAGATGATCCAATCTCAAGTTATGATGTTCTAAAGTTGGTTGCCTCAAATTGAAAAAGTTTCACTGACTTTGAATTTTTTCTAAGTTCTTTGGACAGCTTGGAGTGCATAGGTTCATGGCATATTTTCTCAATGTTACAAGCTTCATTTCAAATGGCTCTCCACATGAATATTGCTCTATCACATGCCTACTTTACATAGGATCAAAGATCTCAAGAATTGATGAAGTAATTATCAAGATATGGTGCCATAAAGTTGCCACGATGGAATGTTGCCATGCACTCACAAAATTCTGGTTTCTAACATTTTGCTACATCAAACTTTGTCATGAATTTTCACATGTCTTTATGCTTCATTTTAACTTGTCACCAACATGAAAGGTGCTCTACTACATGTTCTCTTTCAAAAGAATAAAAAAGTGTGTCATTTGATCCATTGGGTGAGCAACTACCGTGTGGTAAAGTGATGTCTTTGGTTTAGTTTCGTTACACTAAGTCATGCTCCCATTTGAACCAAATCCTTTCCCACGGTTTTGTAGTATCCAATGCACTGGTCAAAGAGTCCAAAACCAATCACATTGGTGGTCTCAAAACTTACCCAAAATGAGTCTTGTCCTTTGACATACAAAAAGAGAGTAGCAGCCCATTCATGAAAGGGTAAAAGTGACCAAATTTGTGCAGTATGTTTCCTAAACATCTAACCATCATCCATACTGCTATGCTGAACACAAACCAACAAAAGACCCACTCCCCCAACATCTGCCATAGCCATGCGTGTAACAGCTACCCTACCATCTTTCTTTGCAAGACAAAGCAAATAACCACTGAGTTTTAAGGCCAATTTCCAGCTGCTCTTCCTATAAAAGGAGAGTCATTCTCCTTTGTTCAACACATAAAAAAATAGCAGAAAATCTCTCAAACACCTCTCTATCTCTCCATTCCATAATCTTGCAAGAAACTCTCAAAAACTTGCAAGAAGCTTGCCCTGCCCCCATCCCTTCGAGCCACCGACCAACAAACTCCTTAAATCTTCCATCAATACAACATCAGAGCACTAACATAGAGCACACGATTCAAAATACTAAGCGACTTGTGAGTTTATTTCTTGGCAACTAAAAGGAGAGGTTAGCTTTGCAACAGCTGGTACTTTGAGAAAGGAGAAGCTCAACCATTCTTGAACACTCATAACTCATACCTTTGAAGATGCAGTGGACCCTCTCCACTAGGTAATCCTCATTCTCTTTCACTTCATGTTTGAAATATCATGATCATTTTGTTTTCCATGCTATTATCATTTTAATGCCTTGCATGTGATGTTTTTGGTACTGCCACTTCTTGACGATGTAAAGTTCATGTCTTCATGCCAAGTTTGAATGCTAGAGGTTACTCTCGTGTTACCTATATTGTACAACATGAAAGTTTGCTAGGATGTGTGTTGACAGGATGAGTGTTTTGTCTCACTCTTTCCCTCTGTACCTAAAACTATACGCTCATATGCTTTGAACATACACTGATATCATATGTGCACAAGTGCTTGAATTTGCTTTGCATCTGTACTGGCATGATTGGCATGATGTTAGCATGGTTTCATTCATGGACACATATTTTCTAAGTTGTTTTTCCCACTGTCAATGCTATTATCCGGTTATGTTTAAGGTAGAGTGTTGTCCATTCATTTGAGCACTGCATGTTAAGTCTTTACTTCATGATGTTTGATTGAGAAATGAACTGGGAAATGTTGGAACAAGATGGGTGTCTACCATTGTTGTGTTCCAGTTCATTCACGATAGTTGTTGTTTTTTCATTGCATGGAGATGACGATAACCATGTTGAAGAGATGGCACCTGCCATGTTGTTGCCTAATGGCGACTGCCACTTGCATGGAGATAGCGACCACCATGGTTATTGTTGTTGGTCATTCATGATAGTTTCCAAATTTTTGCATGAATGCATGGTTGAGATGGAAGCGTGGCGAGATGAGATTGGTTAGGTTCTATTTTGTCTGTTTGCTACTTAAAAAAATATGATGACCAATTGATATAAGGTTATCCATACCACTTATGTATTATATCATGTAATATCATTTTTCCTGAATGTTTTTTATTCCTTTGGATCATGGACCGCGTTCATTTCGCTACTCACACTCCCCAAATTTAAGGCCCATGCGCCTTACTGCATTTAGTTCATGTCAACCTTTTTTAATACACCTCCCTTTAATTTAACTTGTTTCAATGTTTTCATTTCTTTTTTTTTTAATTTTCATTTCACTCATTCAAAAATAGTTTTAGCAATAGAAAATCACCAAAAAAAAAAATCGTAAATATATTTTATGTCTAAATTAATTTTCTTTAATTTTTATCTTCACTTTTATTTCATTTTCAAATTAATTTCTAAATTTACAAAAAAACATGAGCAAACTTTTCATTTAAGTCTTGAACTTCCTTTGAAATCACTTGTTTCTTGAGAGCTTTGTGAGAGTTTTCTTTGGTTTGTTCTATGGTATATAAGAGAGTTGTTTGAGAATAGTTCCTTAACTTTGGATAAGATTATTCCATTAGGGTTTTGTTTGTATCTTTTGACTTTGTTGCTAAGTCTCTTACCTTTGATATTTTGTCTTTGATTTCAACTTCGAGGATGTTAATCTTTGTCACACCTATGTGTTCCACTTATCCATACTTGTTGTGAATTATCTCATCATAGGTTGCCATGCTCATACATGAAAGTTTTTGTTGATTAATTTCTACCATCTTTGAATTCTTGGACTCATTTTGTTCATGTAATTTCAATCCCTTGTATCCCCTTCCTTCTAAAGGAAAATCTCTCTATTGACCTCAAAGTCATAGATAGCTCATTATTCTCCCTTGACCTCATAGTCATAGGATCCCATCTTGGCCTCCTAAGAGCCCTTTCCCTCCTTGACCTCATAGTCATAGGATCCCCTCTTGGCCCCCTAAGAGCCATCTTCCCTTTGACCTCATAGTCATAAGTGGTCACCATCCTTACCCTTGGCCTCCTAGGAGCCATTTACCTTACAACTTAGAATTAAGATAGAGTTCTTGGACTCTATGTGGGACTCATCACCTTGAATATCCACTTCACGCATCATAACTTAGACTTAGAGAGTTTCTTAAACTCTATATGAGCTCATACTCATTCCCCTTGGAACTTTGGCCATAGTCAATGGTTCCTCACCCTTAGTTAGGTGAACTACGGTTGCTCTGATTCTTTAGTCAGATACGTAGGCACAAGATGCGATGTCTTGGCGAGCAAACTTAGTGTATATAACCATAGGTCTTTACCTTAGCAGACCCCTTAGCAAGCAAACATAGCATAATACAAATATAAACTAGAGGTTCTTGTAGAGTACTACAGATACTTAGGGTGCTAATACCTTCCCTTAGTATAACCAACCCCGATCCCCGATCTCTTAGCTGTGTCTTCACATAGTGCAATTAGAGTTTTCTTCGATCTTTACCCTTTCCTTTGGATAAATCAAAGCTCGGTGGTGAATTTCAAAGATGTGTAATTCAATTTAATTAATAGCTTGATATCTGATTCTCACCGCAACACGTTGCATTTAAAGACAATGAAGCTTTACAGAAAATGCTAAAAACTTTTGAAATTTTGAGTGTCTCGAGTGGTAATCGAGGTTACCATGCTGTACCTGGGACACAATTTTGTTGTTTCACTTTTGCAGGACAATTAGTGCACAGTCCAGGAGATTGGAAGCTCGAAAGAATATCAAGGTTATTCCTAGCATGAGACCTTGTGTATTTCTCCCCGGCAGAGACCGTTAAGGTTTTATCTTCCTCAGCAGAGTATTATGAAAGTTCTGCTTATTTTCTCCAATGAGGGTCTAGAAGTTTGTTTTCCCTAGCCAGGGTCGGAATTGCTTGTTTTCCCCAGTGAGGGTCTAGAAGAGGTCATTTCTCTAGCCAGGGTCAGAATTGGCTGTGCTCTCTAAGCGAGTTTGTTTCCCCCAGCAGTATGGTGGTTCCTTATCCCCAGTAGAGTAAGGCGACGTATATCCCCAATCAGTAGCATGGCAGATAGTTCTCCTTTCCCCTCACAAGCCGTTCTTGACGGGATTTCCCTAGTGAAGTCATCATCCTGGCAGAGTTAGACCGAATGATAATTCTCCACAGGTTAAATTCCAATGGTCATTGGCATTTTCCAGCAACGTGCCTAATATCGTTCCTCAGCAGAGTTGGTATCATCATCGGTTATTAATACCCTCAGCAGATGGAAGCCCAATAGTGGTTGGTATACCCAGTAGGTCAAAGCCCATCCGTCATTCGCACATCTTCTCATCAGGGTTTGCAATTCCCTTTGTAGTTCCCCAAGAGCGTTTACGAAGTCCATGTTGATAGTTCAGTTTGTTATTTCCCTGTGAAATATCAGATCCTGGGATCCCTTCCCCAGCAGTCGCCTGTTGTTCATGCTTTCCCCACAAAGTGGAAGTTTAGATGGGTTTTCCAACGGAGTTTACGGCCCATGCTTAAGGGCAGTTCAATTTGCTATTCTCAAAGGTTCAGATGTTTTTATCCCCGACAGATTCCTCTGTGGCTTTTCAGCACTTCCCCTAGTGGAGTGTCCTTTCTGCATCTCAGAATCATGTTTGGATTACATCCTCAGATGTATAGCATTTCCATTCATATGGAGCATTACGCCATTATTCAAACATGTATGCAAAGCATAAACTAGGTTTGGTACCCCCTGTTCCAAATAATTTCCCCATCATAGAGTGATGTAACCCCAGAGAGAACGTCTAGCTCTGTCCCTAACAAGGTACTCTGACCTATCCTTAGGTACGTAGATTCGTCGATCTTACCCTTTGCTTGTCTTCTCTTCCTTAGTAGAGTTCTCTGTCTGGGACTCCTTCATTCCCTTGTAGAGTCGTCTGTCCGAGACTTTCCTTTCCCTTGTAGATTTGTCTCTCGGTGACTTCTTGTCCTCTCACCCATCGTCTAGGTGGTAGATCGATTAATCTATCCCCTGAGAGTCGTCTAGGGGTTGGTTCTATTTCTTTCACCCATCGGGCGGGTGTTAGATCTGTTAATCTCGATCCTTTCGTGATCCTCAGCTTCAGGTAATACTCGTCCGTATAGATCTTAAACATTCATTCGTGTTTATTTTAATTTCTTCAATACTTCGTCTATATTGATCTTAAACACTCGTCCGTGTTTATTTTAATTTCTTCAATACTTCGATCATATTGATCTTAAACACTTGTCCATGTTTATTTTAACTCCTTCAATACTTCGTTCGTATTGACCTTAGACACTTGTCCATGTTTATTTATATTCCTTCAATACTCGTTCATATTGATCTTGAACACTCGTTTGTGTTTATTTCTATATCTTTAATGCATCGTCCATATTGACCTTGAACACTCGTCCGTGTTTATTTCTATCTCTTCAATACTTTGTCCGTATTAATTGTAGACACTCGTCCGTGTTTATTTTTGTCCTTCAATACTCGTCCGTATTGACCTTCAACGCTCATCCATGTTTATTTCAGTTGCTTCAATACTCGTCTATATTGATCTTAAACACTCGTCTGTGTTTATTTCTTTCTTTTCAATACTTCGTCCTTATTGACTTTCGACATTCGTATGTGTTGGTTTATTTTCTTTTCGGTACTTGTCTGTATTCATTCTCAACTCCTGTCCGCGTTGAGAAAATCTTTCTCTGTCACTCGTTTGTGATGATTCCTTTTCTCATCGGTTTCGTTTTTCGAACATCCCCTAAGGACTTTTCTTTTCCCCATAGAGCGCAAATTTTTCGGTTCTTTTGGTATTCAATCCCCTTCCACCTAGAATATCTAAGAGGCATCACTCTTCATACCTTCAGGTTTAAGTTGATTGAATAGGGGCAGCTATGGTACCCCAAAATTTGCCCTTTATTTTCTAACCCTAATTGGCTTATTTTCGTATCTATATGCATTTTATCATGCATCGCATTGGGCTTCTAAGAAATGGGATCACAGCGTATTTCTCGCAGTTCAGAGCTTTCTTTATTATAGAGATCTAAGTCCTTTGAAGAACTTAGAGCTAAACTCACAGTCATCAAAGTCTTCAAGCATTTATTTTGCTCAACATATGTTTTGATTATTTTAGAATTGAGAATGGAGAGCACAGAGTTCATATGACTTTGTTCCAGACAAGCTATCTATCATATTTTGAGCATCGTTCAAGGGTCATACCATATGTTGAGGTTCAGACACAGAGTCGTGCTCAGAACAGGTTGCAACAGGGCATTTTCTCATTTTTTCCTTGATGTAACCAGTTACCCAAAATCCTGTAACCGGTTACACCCCCTCAAGAAGGCGCCAGAATTCAAAATTTCAAGCATGTAACCGGTTACCGAGTTTCATGTAACCGGTTAGATCAGGTCATTTTTGCCATAAACAACAGGTTTTTAGCACTGTAGCAGTTTGTAACTCATTTCATTTGTTTTGTTCAATCCTACACCAGTGGAAGGATCTAGATGATGCAAAATAACAACTTACTTCCAAACTAATTTCATTTCCCTCCTTAATTCAAATGATTTCCACTCCTAATTCCAAGCCAAAAATCCAATCCTCACTCAAAACCAAATTCCAAACCTCATTCTCATTCCATACCTAGACCATATTTAAACCAATTTCTCCCATTCCAAAAGGATCCCAACTCATTTTCTGATTTCTCTACACTTCACACTCTAATTCTCTCTCAAATTCTCTCTCACTTTTTCAATCTCCATTTTCATTTTCATCCCTAACCTCACCAAAGCTCTACCATTAGAGTTAACAAATTCTTCATTGGAGTTTGTTAATCCTTGAGCTAAACCTTCATCACATTGTTTTTCCATTGATTGATTATGTAGTAGATTTTGAATTGGATCCAGATCTGAATTTTGGAAGCAATTTCTTGAAGTAATTTTGAAGCAATTCTAGCTTATTGTATTGTTCTTCAACTTTTCTTGTGAAGAATCTCTTGGATATCTGGTTTTCTTACCTTGATTCTCCAAATTTTGTTTGCAACAATTACCAAAGCAAATCTCAGCTTTGGAGGTTGGTGATTCCTAGATCCAAACTCATTTTAGCTTATTTTGCAACTTTCACAATGTAGATCCTTGTGTTTTTTGTGTGGATTGATCCATTGATTCAATTGCTTAATGATATTGGCACTTGATTGGCGTTGTTTGCTGTTAATTGCTGCAATTTTCGTGTATAATTGCATACCATTACATGTTGCATTTGATCATTGAAGTGATGTTGGAAAACTAATTCTGAAAACCGTTTTTCTGCTATTTCTACATGTATAATCGGTTACCACCTGTGGTGTAACCGATTACACCCTCTGTTGCGCCCCTGGATATGGTTTTGTACATGGTGTAACCGGTTACACCTGATGCAGAATGTGTTTTTTATTTATTTTTGGAGCTTGTCTTGATTCCTTTCCATTTTGAACCTTCATGACTTCATATGTTTGATATTTATGGAATTTTCTAGAGTTGTTTAGCCTCCATTTGCAGTATTTATGCGGATCTTCGATACATGATTGTTGACTATGTGTTGCTTGCATTCTTGATGCATGTTCATGATACTTAATTGATTACATGTTAACACTTATGTGTTGTTGTTGCATATTTATGATGCTTGATGTTGATACATGTTCATACGCATTGTCGATTGTTGAATTCCATGATGTATGTTCATTTGTTCCATTATTGATGCAAGTTCATATGGATTGATTAATCTTTTGATACATACTTTCTTGATCTTGCTTAACATGTGTTCATGTCAATTCATGATTGATCCTTGTTGAATGCACTCATGCTGATACATACATCGCTGTCCTGTACATGTACGTTGTTAATTCGAAAGCAACCATACTACCCGCACTAGTAAGAGTAGCAGCCTTCTCCATCAAGAACTTAGCAGGTAGACCAAGAATACCTCCTTTAGTAACAAGATTATCATCAATCTCCCTTTTTCTCAAATGCACAACCTCTCCAATGACATGAGACTTAGGGGTCTCCTATAAACCACTAAACGATATTTGATCTGATACAGGCAATCCAATGTAATAAGAATACTCCTCCAAAGTATGCACAAGCTGATAATCAGGAAAAGTGAAACACCTATATGTTGAATCATAAAACTAGACCAAGGTATTCAAAACTCTGTCTTCCACATCAGTATTCAACATAGTCAGAAGTCTTCCAGACCGGTCTTTGAAATCAGAAGGACAAGTTAGTAAAGATCCTAGCTTCCTCAACTCTTTCAATTCAGGGCGCTTGAAACAGAACTGATGAGTGTTTCTCCTCCCATAGTCTATGCTCTAATTACCTGCGATGTTTGCAAATAAAATCCCTAAGTTCCTTGAAAACCAGGTGATAAAGAGATGTTTATGAATGCATGATTATGTCGCAATCACAAATATGGTAAGTTAAAAGGTTCAGTATCACAAGCATGGAGCCAGGTGGACAGGGTAACAACCATCCCATAAGGTATGTTCTATAGCTTTGGATGTCTCAAACAGTAACCAGGTTCTAAAAACGGTTCCCAAAGTCATAAATCCATCTTTTGAATATTACCGATTTTACGACTTGCTCGTAGACCAATAATATTCTCAAGAGAAACTCGTCTAAGTGTAGTATCGTGTATCAACCAGACCAGGTCTACGCCAGGAAGGTCACCACACTACATCCTAAAAGTCCAAGAGCGATTTAAAGTGTTCTAAAGGTCTCTTAGAATCCTGGACTCCTAGGTCGAAAATAATAACGCCATTACGACTACTCGCATGACATTAGTACCTCCAAAGGGGCCTCATATGATTGGGGTTCTCATGCCAACCTAACAAGGCCTACGCCAATAAGGTCAACATGATTATACCACCATCATAGCTTAAGTGCACTCAAGTCCGGGTAGGGGACTTATCTCAACAAAAAGAGATCACCAAGCACCCACAAACAAAAATACCAAACAAAAGCAATAATATAAATACAAATAAACAAACTAGGCGTAACCCACTTAGGAACTACTCCCCAGCAGAGTCACCAGTTGTCGCGGCAGGAAATTTTAAGATTAAGCTATTGATTAACTTACCTCAAAAAGTAAGAGTCGCCACCGAACTTTATTGTTTCCAAAAGGTCGAACAAAACTCACAAAAGTAAAACAAAAGAGAAATCTGGATACATGGGTTGGTTATGCAAGGGGAAGGTAATAACACCCCTCACATCTATGGTACTCCATAGGAACCACTTGCAAATCTGTGTTTATGAAAAAATTTGGGTTGTTTGTTGATTGATTTTAATTTGAAAAGACATTTTGACGTATTCAAGTGGAAAAATCAACTTACTACCCACAAATATGAGGAAATGAGCATTTGCATCATCTTGATATGGAGAACTTTTACTTGGACTTTCTCAGAAGCACTTCTCAACATTCAAGTGGAAAATGTCAATCATTTCTCAACATAGTGTAGATGTATAATGGTTTTCATCACAACAAGAATAGACTAATATCCAACCTTTCAAAAAAGGTTTCTTAATGAAAAGTGCACAAAGGCACAATTTTTTTTATGAGGTTTGTCTTTTTTAGAAGTTTTGAAAAGAGTTTGAATATGCTTACGTGTTTTAGCATTTATTAAGAAAAAGATTTTCTGGATCACTTGACAAAGTCAAGATTTATTAAGAAAAATGTGTGAAGTTTGAAAACAAGAAATTTTTGAAAATAGGGAGAAGTTTTGAAAATTGAAGAAGTGAGAAGGAGATGAAGAGAGTATCCTAAAGCAAAAAGTAAATGACATGAAATAAAAGGTCTCATTGTAAGGTATCCCAAGAGAAAACATATGTGTGTGCAAGTGTACTAACCACAAGATGGAGAAAGCATTTGACATTGGTCAAAACAAGCACTCATTTCCCTTTGCATTGAGCCAAAATATGAACAAGCACATGAGCAGATGAATATCAAAGGATCCAAATGAACAACAAAGTCACAAAGCCATAAAGGACATTCAAGTCTTGAATTAAGGATCAAAGGGTCCAGAGGAATCACTAGGTCTCAAATGAATCACTAAGTCTCAGATACCATCCAAGTAAAGGAAATAACTAAGTCCTAAGGTCCAAAGTAAAAAATATTCCTCAAGTAAGGGATAGTAACACAAAGTCCAAAAGATAAGATTAAAGTTTTTTAGGGTTTAAGCCATTTTATAATGTTTTTGCTCTTTTTAAATAAGAAGGCAATAAAATGCATAAAGTAAAAAGCAAAAATAAAAGGGCAAGAATGTAAATGACATAAAAGTAAATGACATAAATGTAAAGAGCAATAAAAGTATAGGTTGACTGTTAGCCCAATTAATATGTCAAAGTTAGTGTCAATGAGGATTCAACCGAGTTGGGACAATTTAGCACTATGTTAAACAATCATAAGTGGACTTATGTAGAAGACACACATATCTAAGGCCAGTCAATAACAATTTATGTGTTATATATGTTACAGAAATGATACAAAATCATTCTCCTAAAACAATGTAACACAATAGCTCAAAAACAAAAGAAGAAAAATAAGATGGCGAAGGAGAGATGATCAAACACAATTAAAACAAAATTAGGGATCATCTATCACCAATTTCAATCATTCATCTTCACAATACAATAGGATAAACTTATCATTAATCCAAAGTACTAAAAATGATCAAATGATCATTTAAATGATAAATTTTAAATGATGAAAGTTCATGCAACCAAAGTATCATTCAAAGACCAATTGAACTTGATGAAGCATCAATCAACTAAACCATGATCCAAGTCAACAAAAGTCAAAACAGAAATGGATTAAAAAAGTAATTAAAAGAAAATTAAAATGATTTTAAAATGGAAATTAAAAGGAAAATTCCAAAGATGCATCATAAAGTAAAATAAATGGCAGAGAACATTATGAGAAGTCAGAAATATTACAAATAAAAGGACCTCAAAAGTTGGATGCAAAAATATTTGAAAATAATAAAAAATAAATTCAAGAATGAAAATAAAATGAATAATAAAAGAAAATACTAATAAAATGCAAAAAAAAAAAATTAAAAAATTATGCAAAAAAATGGGATGCAAAATATTTTTAGAGATTTTATGTAAAAAAAATTGGATCAAAATAAAATCAGAAAAGAAAAAGAAAATAAAATGAAAAAAAGAACATAAAAAATATTTGAATTAGGGCTCCAACTGCTAGTTTCTCATTTGAAAACACGCGCGAAGCACTTCATCTTCAACCTTCAGCTTGATTTTTCAAATCCATGAACTCTGAGTTTTAAGCTCAAACACCATACGTGCAAAATTCTAGTCATGTCATCGTTTATGTCTCTCTTCATCAGAGCCATTGATTCACACTGAGCAGAGAGAATTTTCTCAAGAACACGAAGAACCCTAGTTCTTCAAAGTAAAATTAAATGACTAATACAAAGAATAAATTCTAGGTAAGTGAGAGCTTATAATCAGTGAATCAAGATGAATACACTGGTAACTTGTTTGCTCAATTTTTTTACTCGTATTTACCTTTTTAGTTGAAGCTTTGAAGGTCACTAATGATGGGTTTGGAAGTTTGGTTCCAAGGAGTTTCAAGCCAGGAAAATGCTTCAATTAGCTTCAGAGGAGGCCGCTGAGTGATTTTGGGTGAAGAAAAGAAGTTAAAAGAGCTTGAATCATGGAAATGGTTAACTGGTTTTTTGAGGTATCGAGTTCAAATGGTTGCAGTGTTTCTTTGGCTTTTCAAGCATGGAAATGAAGGCAAATGCTTCCTCTATTTATAGGAAAAGTGTTACTGAGCTCACACATGTGAAATAGATCTGAATTTGTGTGAATTAGGTAAACAAATTCATCTTTGCAATCCGTGTGAGAAGAGGTTTGAAATGTGTGAATTGGTCATGAAACTTAGTCGTTTTACACTTGTATGCACGCGTTTTGGTTTCAGAAAACGTTTTCACATGGGTTGGTGGTCCCATTTTGTGTTTTGAGTGATTTTGTACCTTTGTGCTTTCATGAAATGCAGAGTTTGAGGTACCAAGTTTGAGCATAGGCCAAATGAAATCCACTCGTGCATTTTGAGATGTTCTTTATGCCAAATGATCTCCTCATGGTGAAGAATCAGATGCAAAAAGAATCACATCAAAAGAGTACTTGAGTTGAAAATGGCATGGGTGACAAGTTTAGGTCATGACCTGAAATTCCAGGCTAGGCATTAGGTCGACCAGGTCTTGGGCCTACTTTTGTTCACACTGGGGAAGCTTGGCAAATTCCCAAATTGATGGACTTAGAGGTAAAATTGATGTTTAACCCTTGAAGAAAAGTTGTAGAGGAGTTCAAATGTGACATTTGGCTCAAAGTAGATTCCAAAAATGTTGAGAAGTGAGAGAGTTATGGTGCTTAGACCAAGTGAGATGCCATACTTGATTTTAGGTCAACCAAACATGTATCAACTCGAGATTTCTTGCTATTTCTTGCATCCAAAGGCCCGGTGATGAACACTTTGAATACTAAATGAAAGAAGCTTGATTGTCCTTTGAATGATCTTGATAATTGTTTGAGAATTGGATGGAGATGGCATGGAAATAAACACATGAACCATACTTGAATCACCTTTTAAATCATGCACCCAACTTGAACTTCTCTTGATCAAATGATGTTAAATGAAGCTTGACATGAATGTGACCTAAGATTTTAGGTCATACATTGAAGTGAAAGCTCTTGTGAACCAATTGTTAACAAAAAATTTAACTTTGTGAACCAAAACCCTAATTTAGAAACCTAGCTTGATCTTTTGATTGCAAGTCCCTACCTTGTACAATAAGAAAAGGAAACAACACATTATATTTTGTATTTTGAATAAGGTTAGGAAAGTCAGAAGGTAAACAAGCAATAGAGGAAAAAATAAACACAAAGGGTGCTTGGTGATCTTCCACAAAGGCAAGCCCGAAGAGGTAAAGGTTAGGAGGATGTCATGCTTGTGATCTTGGTTGAAATGTGTTAAGTGCAAATTTTGACTTAAATTGAACCATCTTTCTTGTCAATTTTCAACTAATTTCTCATGTTTTAATGGATTTATTTATTGTTCATGTGTGATTCTTCAATTATATTGCAAATACCTTTGGATGCTTTGATATGTGTGTTATTATGCAGGATATAGGCATAAAACATCAATGATTAAGACACAAAGAAGTGGATAAGGAAGCCAAAGAAATGAAAAAGAATCAGCAAGTTGATAGTGCGAACAACAGCAAAGTCAAAGTGAAGTCTAGGTGAGCTGAAAACTTTGGATGACAGTAGGAAAAAGACCCAAAGTTCATTGTGCAAAGCTGTAGCGAAGAAGTTCGCTGTGCGAAGAATGAGTTTGCACTACAAACTTAGATATTTCCTAGGGCGGTTAACTGTTCCTAAGGCACTTGAAGTGCCTGAAAGTGGTCCTCGCATTGCGAAGAAGGCGTTCGCAAGGCGAACAAGACAGATTTTTGTTTTACTATATAAGTACTTTTCTTACTTTTTAGAAACATAACATATATCTTGGAGATCAGAACTTTATCTCTCTTCATTCCAAACATAATCTAGAGAGAGAAACAGAAACCCTAAGAGGGAGAAGCACAAATCGAAGCAACTCGGAGCTTGATCTTTGAGTAAGTGCTTCGATCTCTTGTTGGGTTTGGAAGTAATCGATTGATACCTTATGTATTTCTTCTAATCTATGTATTGTGAACTAGTTTTGATTCAATATTGATGTTGTCTTTGATTTCTTATTTGTGGGTCTTGACAAGACCTTTTCAAATCTTAGATCTAAGATATTCATCTATCAATGAGCAAACTTTTGACATAGTCTTGTAAGTTGATATTCACTAGTATCTTTTATTTTATTGTGTTAATTATTAGCATAAGTAGTAATCAATACAGTATTGTGAGGATGTGTGATAATAGAGATGAAGAACTATGTTCACAAACATTGGAAAATTAGTTGAATGCATTTAAAAAGGGTTAAGTGTATGTACGTATTTTGATACATAAGAAGCTTCCTTGACTATACCACCGCCTATCATAAGAGCTCTCAGATCCGGGTATAGGATCTACCTCACCACACAGAGATCACCAAGCACCTAAACAGAACAAGCAATAAAAAACAAATCAAATAAAAAGCGATAAATAAATCAAAGTAGGCTAAACCCGCTAAGAAACAGAGATCCCCAGCAGAGTCGCCATTTTTCTGTAGCGGTAAAAATTGTGAGTGTAAGCTATTGATTAACTTAACCCATAAAGCAAGAGTCGCCACCGTACTTTTATTTTATCCAAAAGCAAAGGAAAAAGAGCGAACAAAACCTAAAGAGTTCTAAAACAAGAACAAACAGAGAATGGGTAAGGGGGTTGGCTACGCAATGGGAAGGTGTTAGCACCCAAAACGTGTATAGTACTCCATAGGAACCCTTTGAAATATCTACGCTTTTTGGTTTGAGAAGGTTTGTTTGAAAAGAGATTGAGGAGGTGAGAAGAGAAATATTTTTTAAGATTTTTGTGTTTGGAGAGACTTATTGCCTCATGCCTACATACCCACAAAGTGCAATATAGGATCAAAACCTCGTAGTTCATGGTACAAATAACAAAATTTATTGGTTATGATTCATTTTATCTTGAAAAGACAACCCGTCATTCTCAAGAGAGAATACTCAACTAACTACCCAAAGGTATGGGAAAGAGGCATTTGCATCACATTAAGATAGGGTATTTGCTTGGATTAAAATCAACAAGACCATCGCTTCAACATCCAAGTGGAAAATGGCCATACTTTACACAAAATACCATGGTTAGGAGCTTTACATCTCATCAAAGAAGATGACTTATGTCTAATCTTTTTGAAAAGTTTAAAAGAAAAAAGGTGCATAAAAGCACAAAAAGTTTGAATGAGTTTTGTATTTTTTATGTCTTTTTGAAATGGTTAAAACATGATTAACATTGATTGACATTTATTAAAGAAAACAAAGTTTGGAAATCACTTGACCAAAGTCAAGGTTTTATTATGAAAGCGATTTTGAGTTTGAAAACAAGAAGGTTTTTAAAAAGAGGGAGATTTTGAAAATTTAAGAAAGGGGTGGAGAAGAAGGGAATATCCTATTGCGTAAAGATAAAAGCCAAGGATAAGAACGGTCTAACCACACAAGCAAGCTCCATAGCATAAGCATTCTTCCCTTTTTGATTTTGTCTTGATCAAAATAAGTCTCCAAGGGAGAACTCCAAGTATCCAAAATCCAAGGTTTTTCATCACAAACTTCCAAGCGTAGGTTAGGATCCTAATTCTAAGTCCAAAGTTCCATGTCCAAATGCAAAGAATAGTAACCATAGTCCAACATTATGAGAACAAGTTTTTTAGTGGTTTAAGCCTTTATTATTGTTTTTGGGTCCAAATGGACAAAAGAAAAACAAAAGCACAAGATAATATGGTCCAAGTGGACAAAAGAAAAATGACATAAACATAAACATGATATGATATGATGACATAAAGCATAAAAAATAAAGAGAGATAGGGAGCAAGAAGGAATAATAAAATATAGTAATATAATATAATAGTATATACATAATAGTAGCACAAAGGCCATAGTGCCATAACCCTTCAAAAGGTAACACCGATTCGAGTATTTTCCAGAGCCACTCAACTAGTTCCCATGAGAATGAAAACATAACCCTATACATTAATCACAGGAAAAGCTTCAATCCGGATGCAATCAACAAATATTCGACTTAGTCTCATGAAGAACCCAAAGGTTAATCTATTTCAAATCACGCCATAGAAAGTAGGAGACTAACAATCTCGCTTACAAAAATACTTGGTTTTCTTTCTCGCGTCAAGAACTATAATGAATGAACAATGCACTTAGGCCAAGTTTAATGAAGACTTGTTAGAAGATTGATAGAATCAAATCCTCTACGCAACAAGCTTCATAGATTTTGAACCTTATTCAAAAGGTCAACCATCCTTGGGCTTACAATCATAAGTTTGGGCCACGAAAGTTCATGTTCCGATTCAGAGAGGGACAAATGTAGCGCTATGTTAAGCAATCGCCAAGTGACTTATATAGAAGTCACCCTACTCGAGGCCAGTCAAAATGATCTTTGTGCTAATATATGCTAGATGAGCGATATGTAAATCGTCATCCGAAAGCAATACTGCACGAAAAGAAAAAAGGTAATGATCTAGTCTTGATCAAGAATTCAACAAAAAAATTCTAAGATCCATAAGACTTTCATCGATCCAATTAAAAGAGAAATAGATGAAGAGAAAGCCAAATTAAACCACAAAATTATGTGATCTAAGGCTAAGAACAAAGGGAAAGGGAAGAAAATGGCAAAACAACCATAACAGTTCCAAAACAAGCCAAAAACACCATTATATCCCAGGGTAATCGATTACCCTGAATCCTCAAGGAATCAAGTAATCGATTACTTTGCACGCAGAGTAAAAAAAAGTGCAAAAATCAGCATGATCATCTTTCAAAACTTTCTTCAAACACCTTATGATCATAGGTCCAAAATTGCACGAAATTTTAAGTAAAACAACAGTAAATACACCAATTGAAACACAATTTGCAAGATCCAAAGATCAAACAACAAGAATCATTAAAGGATCACATTGTGGAAGATGAATAAAGAACAACAATGGTGGAAAATGAGATTACCACTCCAAATCTAAAAATTCTTCAAATCAATTCCAAGAACCACACTCCAAAGCCTTGATCTACAGAAATTGATGATGAAAAAGTGAATGGATGAAGGTTTAGCTAAAAGATTAGTAAGTTATAATGATGAACTTACTAACTTTCAATGGAAGAAAGAGCTTTGGTGAATTTGGTAGTTGGAAAAAATTGAGAGAGTCAAGAAGAATTTTGACAAGGTGAATTTGACTATGAAAAGCTTGTAGAATGAATAAAATGAGGCCTCTATTTATAGGATTTAGGCTTGGAAATTTTGGTGGTTTGGAATTTGGTTTGGAATGGATTGGAATTTGAATTTTGGTGGTAAAATCAAAATCAAGTGGTGATTAATGAGGGTGTATGGTGGGAATTAATTATGATGAGGTGGGGGAATTAAAATGAAGTGATCTAGAATATTCTCATGATGCAAGATTTGAATTGGTGCCAAAATGCTGCAGAATTTGAATTTGGTACATTTTCACAAAAAAACGCATAAAGTAATCGATTACCCTAATGTTGGTAATCGATTACCACAGTGAAAATTTGTGAAAATTGGCCTTTTTCACGTGCTGTCCTGCTCTGGCTTGATTCTTTTACTTGTCAAAGAAGGCATGGAAATAAACACATGAACCTTGGAGTCTCTTAAATAATAATCAATTAAATCTTGGAAACTCTTGATCAGATGAATTTAAATTATTTGTAGATCAACTTTGACTTTGTTCAGATGAAATTCATTCGAGCTGAGGGACTTATTTTGATATCCTTGATCCAAATTCTTCCTGAAAAAGTTAGTAAAGGAAAAACAAACATATTTTTGGATTTTAATATATGGTTAGTAAACATAAACAAATACAAACGTCAAACAAACAAGAGAACATGGGTGCTTGGCGATCTTACTCAAGAACAAACCTTCAGAGGAGGGCAAGAGAACCAAAGCTTGTGATCTTGTTTGTGGTATGCAATGCAAAAAGACATGTGGGATCTTAGAGGTAAAAATTAGGGTATTACAGCTGCCCATATTTAAGTTTCTTCTAACCGGAGATGCGAAGATGGGCATCTTTGTCCCAACGAGATAAAAGAGACTTAAATATAACAACAACCCAATTTTTGGCCCTAAGAGACCACAAAATGATATGATCATGCATATGATATGCAGACACAAGACCTCTGTGGGGAGAAAACGCCACAGGAGACAAACAAAAGGCTGGGGAGCAAAGAGAAAAGACTCTGCAGGGGAGAAAAAAAAGAGGGAAAACACATCCAAACAGGGGAGGAAACAATCTCCGCTGGGGAAGATAAAATAGTAAGATTCCACTGAGGGAAAATTACCAACACCAGAAATAATATAGGGATAACTCGTCCCAACAGGGAGGGAAAAATCTCCGTTGGGGAAAAGGTCATCTACTACCAGACATCTGGTAATAGCATGATCAAAAGGAAAGATTGCCAACTACTAACCAAGTGGCAGTTACAACAAGGCAATCAACCAAAAGGATATGAGAAATATTACCTACTACCAACAAAGGGCATGACAACAAAGGTAATAATCTCAAAAGGGGTACATGAAATATCACCTACTACCAACAAAAGGGTAGGACGACAAAGGTGATAAACTCGAACGGGGAGAGATTACCAACTATCAAACAAGTGATAGCTATAACAAGGAAACCAAACTCGGCTATATTACCTACTGCCAACTAAATGGGCAGGACGACAAAGGTGATAAGCTCAAAAAGAGGGATTACTGTTAGAACAAGATTTTGTTCTGTAAGATATCTCTTTGTTTTGATAATAACAAAGTTGTATTTGTGTGAGAACAATTTTGGTACTCTAACGTTTGTTTTCTTAAGTATTGACAAACAAGTGCTGACACTGATAAAGATAATTCTGACTCTGATAAAGATAGCTCTGACTCTGATAGAGATCATGTGAAACATCACTCTTAAATTCTCAAAAGTTGCTTCTGCGTCAAAAAAGCAAGATTGCTTCTGATCTACTGTGCTTTAGAAAGACTCTTAGAAGACAATATGTTGCTGCTGCAATGTTCTCTTGGATTCTGGCTCTGAATTTAACTCTGATACTTATCTTCTGAAAACTAAGTGCTAACAACCCTGAAGATAAGTGTAGCATGCGATTTTTGTCGGTGACGCGACCACCTTACCGCAATGGTTGGAATTGGTGTCATACCCCAAATTTTAACCACTAAGGTTCCCATCATTGTGCAAATCATCATCACAATATGGATGAACCATCTTGCCTTATCAGTCTCCCCAAAGATGGGTGAACACTTACTACAGTCAAAATTAGGGTTTCAAACCCTCTCAGAGTTCTTAGACAAAGGATCAATCAAGAAATGACATGATCTTCAACTTGTCTAACCTCCCAAACATCTACAATGGATCAAGAGGACTCCCACTTTAAAGAATTAAGCACAAGGCTGCTCCCTTCCAGGTGGATCAAGCCTCAAGATCGCCAGTGTCACCAAATTAGGGTTTGGTCAACCAGGGCCTCCAGATGGAAATTTTTCTCTGGGCATGTGTTGCACCCCAAAATTTGCCCTCCTTACTTTACTACTAACTGACTTATGTTTCATTTCATTTTGCATTATCATGTGTGCATATCATTGGTTCTTAGCATGGGGTCAAGGTGCCTGAGGCAAGTTCAAGAGGAGAAGATGTTCTTCAAAGGGTCAAGCAAGAGAGCTCAAGTGGATCACTCTCTCCTAACCAGTGCATAAATTAGGGTTTTGAGATTCTTGGGTTTGTTGCCCCAATGGGCAAGTTTATTGGGTTTTTATCATCACCAAATGGCATATCTTATCTTTGTTGGAGAGGATACACATCATATTCAGAGGAATTTGGATTTGGAGACTGTGCTATTTCCTCCTAGACTGAGGGTACCAAGATTAGGGTTTGCCATAAAGTCAGTTTATTTCTAATTTTTTGGGCAAGACTTGATTCCATGGTATTCCTTGAGTCCCTAAGTATCTAGGAATGGAAGATTTCCCATCAGTTTGGTTCAGGAGAAGTTCAATTGGTCAATGGGTTGGGAATCGGGTGAATTGGGTAAAAGTCAACAGTGAGAGGGGAAGTCAACTGTGAAATTTTGAGGTCCTCTTCAAGATTTTCAAGGTCTCACATCCTCATATGGTCTTCAAGAGTCAAATTGCATACCATTTATCAAGAATCAAGGGTTGGTACAAAAGTTACTAAATATGGAAATGACCTATAATTTGAAAGTTTCCTTTTTGGGCAAGTTCTTACACTACATTCAACTTGACTTTTCACCATCAAGAAAGCTTCAAATGAATTTTCCTCAAACATGAAAGTTGAAGATCTTTTTCTCCTCTTTCCAACAAGTACTAGTGGGTCTCCATATCATTTGTGAAACTCAAGTTATGATCAAAAGAAGGCAAAGTGGTTTTTAGGGTTCCATTTTCACAACTTTTGCACTTTGGGACATATGGACCTATAATTGATTCCATTGCTTCATGTCATATTCTAACCTCAAAGTACAATCCCCAAGGAGCATTGTTGGCCTTTAAATCAAGTGGATCCATGGTTTATTCATTATTTATTTTTTATTATGCAAAATTGCCAAATTATTTAAAACTCATGAACCAAGGCATCTCAAGGCCCAAATCAAATTCAGGTGTGATTAGCAATTGAAACATAAGTGATCCATCATCAAGGGTTTGGATATACATGCATGGAGGAGGGTGTATTTCACATAATGCAATTTTCTAAAATCATCCAAAACTCATTAAACAAAGAATTACCAAGGCCCAATTGCTCATCAGTGGTTTAACCTAGCCTATTTAAACTTACTCATGCTAGGGTTGGAAAAGATTACACGTGATTTCAAGGAAAACCAAAGTTTGAACACTAAAAGCTTCTCTCATTCGTATCTCTCAATCAAGTGGAGCTTTTCCAAAAATTCTTTCACCATCAGAACTTTTGGGATCCCTAGAACACAAACCAACCATCACTTGAAGCTAAGAGCAAGGGTATAGGTTGCACAATCTCAGGTTAGTGGTTTTTTTCATTATCATAAAACTCCTATTTTTGATGCGCGTAATGGTGTGTGATGTTCACTGATCACTCTGATCTATTTTGTTTGAAGTTTGGACGCATGATTTGTGTGTAATGTTGATTTAAAGTTTTAGATCTAATTATGTTTTCATTCGATTCTCTTTGTGTGGTTGTTGTTTGATGAAATGGACTGGATATTTGAGATCCTTGCATTTTTCTGGTCAAAATGGAGTACCTATTTGCCATTTCTGGAAAAAGTGCACAGCAGCTCACCGGAGAGGGTGGCCGGAACCCTAGCTCCGGCGGCTGGGATGATTCAGTTCGGCGAGGAGTTTTGGAGGAAGAAGATGAGCCAGAGCCGTTGATCCTCTTGATCTAACGTCCCACGTCACGCCACGTTTCCTTTTATTTTGTTTTTAATTTATTGCTTGCGTGTGTGTCTCCCCACGCGTACTACCGTGTGCTTCAATCATGACCATTGCTTTTAATTAATTTTTGACTGTGTGATTTGATCGTGGGCGTTGATGTGATCTTACGGTGGAGATTGTGACAACACATTAAATGGTCCATGTGCCTATCACGTGGGAGCGTTTGGTGGACTGGTTTGTTTACATGCGCGCGTGTATTTTGAATTATGGTGTACATGCTCATCTGGACCGTTGATTTTAATTGCCTTTTGATAGTGTGGACTGTGCTTGATATGTTTTTGAACGTTGGATTGATTGGATGGTCTAGATTTAATCTGCATTTTAACTGATTCCATGAGCCTTTTGACCAGAGCTTTGGACTCTTTTTGCATTGGGCTTTATTATTTGCACCCCGAATCTGGGCCTGGTTTTGTTTTCAACGTATTGTTCTTGCTGTTTGAACCCCCCTCCTAGTTTATTCCTTTCTTTATTTTTATTATTTGTTTGTTTTGCTTTTTAATTTCTAAAGTTATCTTTATGCATCTAAAAATCATACAAAAAATCATGAAACCTCTTCTTAGTTTTATCAAATTTTTCCATATTTTATTTTATTTTTGGTGTCTGAATTAATTAATTGCTTAATTTGTCTTTGTGGATTGTTTCATTTGCATACCTCTACTTGTTGATTTTATTTCTCATCATCTATACATGATCTGCATCTCATTCTTTTTGTATTTGTTAGATGACATTCTGAAGTGCATTAAAATATTTTTATCTCATTTTTAAAATCATTTCATATTGCATTTTAGTCCTCCCTTTTTGCATATTGAACCATATTTCTCATCTGAACTTTGCATGATTGTTTGAGTGACTTATATTTTGAATTTTGGCATGAGTTTTTGATATGTTGTTTGTTTCTGGTTGAGCAATGTTGATAATTAATTTGGAAATTTTATAAGATGTTTTACTAGTTATGTGACTGCTCTTTGTGTAAGATCTTCTTGTATGCATATCTCTGATCATGTCTGGTTACTTGTTTGAAAAGGCACTTGTGCCACTGTTTGGGATTGCTTCCTTGAATTCATGAATCATGCTTGGATTGTTATAGCTCACTTGGTTATCAGTATATGTCATTGCTTGGGTTCCATTTGTCTCATTTCTTTTGCTTATGTCCGTTTGCACTAACCTTTTATGCAGGGGCTGAGGTAAGTTATTTGAGGGTGTGGATAGTTACCCATGTCCACTCTCACTCTTTCTGTCTCTCATCTTTTCTTTTCTTTAGGCTTAAGTTGTTGTCAAACCTCACTAACCGTAGGTCACCCATGCATGATAACATTAGGACTCTTAGTTCCCCTTTAGAGTTTCCTTTGTGTCTTCTCTCTTCTCATCTCAAAACTTCTTGAAAACACCTAATAAGGATAAAGTGTATTGCGCACGAGCCTTAAGCGTGGGGAATGAGAAATGAGGGGCTTCCTCTCATCTTTCTAGAGTACTTAGCGAGCGTCCTGTCTTGGGACGATTCGTTAAGTATTCGCCCCTGTGCCCTAGACTTTGGTGCAATGCAAGTTATGAACTAACTCTACTCACTTCTGTCCTAAAAAATACAAACAAACTTCAAACCTTTTTGTCCTTCGGGATTGTCAAACTAAAGGCTATTTTCAAAAAGGGCACGTTACTTTCCGCCTGAGTCGCAAACAAGCATCGACCCTAACTGTCGGACGCGGACGTAACGTCGCTCATAAAAAACACAAAAAGAACTTGGTCCGAACTACGTTGACTCTGAATTTCCCATTACACAAAGGGAGTACGTAGGCCTAGGACGTCGACGTCCTACCGAGTCTGTCTTAGCTTTCCCCTTCCTCGTGTCAGTACAGCCATAGATGATAGGATAACTCACCCTTAGAATAGACAACAAGCGTGGATCCCATCGAGTACGATGGACGCGTGGGGTGCTAGCACCTTTCCCTCGCGTAACCGACTCCCGAACCCAGGTTATGGTTGCGATGACCATTCCTTTCCCTCTTCCTCAGGTTTATGCGGTGTTCCCTTTCCCTCTCTTGGGATAAATTTACACGGCTGGTGACTCCGTTTTCCACGCCACTCTCGCGTTTGTACCTGGATGAAAATCCTGGGAGCGACAGCATGAGCCAATGCTTCAAAGCATATCCTAAAATACTTCATGGAACCTCACCAAAAATCAGGAATTAGGGTTTCTTGACCTAATTCACCCCTAAGTTGACTTTTGGGACAAATCATGAGCCAAGACCTCAAGACATGATTTGAGGGTCTCCAACATACCACATTTATCCATTTATAACAATGGATTGATTCAGGAAGCTTGAGCAGCAAGTCTCAATTTCATCAGTACCACAATTAGGGTTTCTCGAGAAAAGTCAACTGTAGCTTTGACTTTTGACCGGGACATGCTCCCAAACCCTAGGACATGATTCAATACACCCTATAACACCTATGAAATCAATCCATCAAGTTTGATTTAGGTCAAGGACTTGATTTCATAGAGGATCGCACAGTTTGGAATTCATCTGACAAAAAGTCAACTTGCACAAAAGTCAACTTTGACTTTTTGAGATTTTTCACAAAAATAGTTTTTTAACCCTAAAATGATGTTAATGTATGATTTGAATCATCATTCATCAAGAAAAATAAAGAAAAGTGGGATAACTTGTAAAAGGGGTAACCATAAAAACTTAGAAAATTTTCTAAGTGATGAACAAAGTGGCAAGGGTACCAACTTTGGAGGATCATAACTCCTAAACCACAAGGCCATTTTTCCCCATCCAAAGCTAGATTTGTAGCTCTCATTACCCTCTACAAAAGCTTAAAACGGACCTCCTTCCAAATTCATCATGGATTTTGAGTTATGGAATGATCAAAATCACAAAAAGTGAAAATGTCACTTTTTTCCAACACTTAGTGAAATTTTCACTAAGTCAGAATTTGCCTTCACTTTTTTCCAAATGTAGGGGGATTTTTCACTTGGATCCAAAAGGTATCAAAACCAAATATGATCAAACAGTTGTTGTATCATATGAGGGCTTTCCAAAATGGCCAAGAACATCACCAAATTTCACTTGGGCCATGAGATATGACAATGGCAATATGCCTTGCTGAAAACTGCCAAGGCTAGGCAGAATTTTGCATTTT
This sequence comes from Lathyrus tuberosus, assembly GCA_022829125.1. Lineage (NCBI taxonomy): Eukaryota > Viridiplantae > Streptophyta > Magnoliopsida > Fabales > Fabaceae > Lathyrus > Lathyrus tuberosus. The sequence continues at coordinate 3,719,110 of JALAZF010000153.1, forward strand.
TGCTCGATTTGGCAAAATCAGATAATTCCAAGCCTTGTCATCACTTTGGACACATCTGAGGATCAAATTTAAAGGGGACAAACACTGAGCCAAGCCTCCAAAGTCCTTGGAACAAGAAGTAGCATGCCAAACCTAGAATTGCCTAAAAGAGGGACAAGACTCCAATTTTGGATTGAAGCATTCAATACATACACCAAGGTGGCATGGACTGAGCCATTTCCAACTAAATTCAGTCAAGACTTATCCAAGACCAAGGGAACCACATCCCTGTGCCCTAACCTTTAGTCAATGGCTAGAGGAGACTTGGATTCCAAAGTGCAACCATTGTCCAAACCTCTGCTGCAGTTGCCATTCACTATTGATCCCAAAACAAACTTGCTCTACTATTAGTAGGGCTCATTTGTGCTCAGTTTGAGTACACCAAAGCCATCAAACAGATGCTTTCTTCAAAATCCCTCTCTTTAGGCCAAAATGCCTTCTTTAGCAAGGTAACTCTGAGTTTTTGAGTTAGAGAGCATTTACATCATAACTCATGATCCTAACACCTCATAAACATCATATGTAAGTGATCCAAACTATCAAAAGTGACCTGTAACACCAAAATCACAAAGTCACCTCTCAAAACCTCAAAATAGGCCTTTTGTGCATTTTTCAAGCCATGTCTTGATTCAGTCACTTTCCAAACCAGATAAAACCTCAAACACACTCCAAATAACATCCTTGAACTGTCCCAAATGGTCCCCCCCATCTGGAACACCATTTGAGAGAGTTGCTATTTTGGTCATTTTAACCCCTTTTGCAAGAAAGGGCCAGTTTGTGTTTTTGCAGGTTCCAGCTGATTCCAACCATCCTAAAAGCTTCTAAGGGATCATTTGAGACTGTCTAAAGCATCAAACCATTTCTGGAACAAGAAGTTTGGCGGATTGCACAGAAAACTCCAAAAGCTCAAAAAGAGGTAAGCATCATGACTTGAACTTTCCAAAACATGCATTGCTTTGAAGTCCACTGATCACACACACCTCATACATGTTATATATGTTGGGTTTGAACCAATTCCTCATGTAATTCATGCCTGTATCAAAGTGTAGCATAGAAAATGCCATTATAGGCCTTTTTCAAAACCAATATAGGATTTTGAGGAGGGAGTATAATCTGCAAAAAATACCACCACCATTGGATTCCTTATGAAATTCTAGGCCAGATGCATATAAATTTTGTCCCCAACCATGGAGAAATGAGAAAGTTATGGACCTTCCCGTTTCTTGGCAAAACTTGCCTTGCCTTGCCTTGGCCAGGCCTAGAAAACAAGGCAAGCCTTGTATATTTGTGGTTTCACTTCAAGCAATGGATGTATCACCACCCCAGTGGTAAGGCGCGCACCCTATAACCTTGAGGTCGTGGGCTCAAACCCCACCCATGCCATTTTGTGTTTTCTCACATTTTTGCTATTTTTTCTAATATTTTCATGTTTTATTAATTAATTGGAAAATTAATAACTCTTTCAATTTTAATTATTTTTATTGGTTCTTTTTGCAAAAAATCAAAAAAATGTTGAAATATTTTATTCTACAAAAAAATTAAGTTTATATTATTTATTTAATATAATTAGTATTTTTGTGAATAAATTCCTTTTTAATGTTTTTAAACATTTTAAAAGTGAATATTTACTTTGAAAATAAAAAACAAGTGAGTTTTATTTCACCTTGTGATTAATCCCTCATTTCTCAAACCTTAAACAAAAATCACAAATGGTTTATTCAAACTTATTTGGTATTTTATTTGATTTTCTTTAAATATTTACTTTTAAAGAATAACAAATTAGGGTTTCTTTGATTTTCACCCTCATCAAACAATTTCAAACACTTTTGGGCCTCTAATAGAGTGTAAGACCCAATCCTTTGTAAATACAAAACTTTTTGGGCCTCGCTTATTGTATAAGTCCCGTTGTATTTCAAAAAGTTCGACGCGATCATCGTCCGTTGAAAAATAAACCTTGGGCCTCTCCTCGAGCTATAAGACCCATTCAAAATCATCGGGCCTCTATTAGAGTGTAAGACCCAACCCCCTTTGAAAACCAAACTATTTTGGGCCTCAATGCATTGTATAAGACCCACCGCATTTTCAAAACTCTCGGCGCGATCGCCATTTTCAAACAAATGACCCTGGGCCTCTCCTTGAGCTATAAGCTCCACCACTTGTACAAAAAATAAATCTAGTGGGCCTCTATTAGAGTGTAAGACCCAATCCTCTTTTAACAAAAAATTTTTAGGCCTCAGACATTGTATAAGTCCCCCTGCGTTAAAAGAAAACCTCGGTGCGATCGCCAATAAAAAAACCAATCATCTGGGCCTACCCTCGTGTTGTAAGCCCCATTCTTTTTCTTTAAACACTTGGGCCTCTTGAGAGAGTGTAAGACCCATCCCCTTGTACAGAAAACCTTTCTTGGGCCTCAATCACTTGTATAAGTCCCTCTGTACAAAACGACAGTGCAATCACTGATAAACCTTGGGCATCTCCTTGAGCTCTAAGCCCCAACATATTTTCAAAATACTTTCTCCTTTAATTTTGAATATACTGTTGTTTTCAATCTTTCTTTGTTGAACAACTAACCAAACAACATGGAAGCTCTACAACCGAGTAAGTGTTTATATGCTTTCTTTATCCGCTTTCATATACATATAACTGTATTGTGGGGCTGTTTCACTGTAAGTCTTCTTTCATAAACTCATATCAACTGTGTAATACTAGTATAGATATTTAGAGTTTCCCCGACAACTACGTCTAGCACTAAGCCCTGTTGATCACTCTTAAATACAAACCAAACTAGATCCCACATAGGATTACCAGATACAGTCTTCCCTCCTCTTGGGGATAAACAATATGGGGACGTGAAAGGCAGCATTCTCAGTGAACCCTTTCTCAAACTGTCACTCTTAGAAATTGTCAAAGAAACTCTACTCCCCAAAGATGATCTTTTCTCCGTGAATGGCATCTCTTGAGTTTCTTCCGAATTCTCAGACTTTCCTGGCTTAATCTATTCTCTTTGAATAGCCTGTCTTGAATTTCTCGGGGTTTAGGGACCCACAGGCTTCCTAAAAGCATCCCCGCCTCCTCTTGGACGTTATACAAAGACCCCACGGCTTCTTAGAAGTATTCACAGCCTCCTCTTAGGCTTTGTATAAGGATTCTTCCTTCGGGAAGAGAGACTCCTCTTGGGATTCATAAAAATTGTCCCTCGGCTTCTTAAAAGTTTCCAGCCTCCTCTTGGGCTTCGTATAAATTGTCCCGACGACCTCCTAGAGGTATAGGAACAGAAATTAGTCATCTTAATAGAACAGTCTTTCAAAGAGTCTAGATCTTTCTACTGTGAACGTACTACTACTGTTTCTTTAAGCATAGTACAAAAGATAAAACTCTAGACTTGGACAGTCTACTCTCCTTGAGTCTCGAAGGCATTCTCAAATAGGGAAAAACACCAGTAGACTCGGACAGTCTCCAATACCCTCTGGATTCCCCATTTCCTTAAAGAACATGAAATAACCCTGATCCTCTGATCAATCCCAAAGCATAGCCTTACCTTTAATTAGTCTCTTTATAAGAACTGATTTTCTCTTTTAACCAACCTACTGGACCTGTCACTCAACTGAAACAGCAATCCTTTTAGCCTCCATCTCGGGCTTCGTACGAGATACAAATCACCCTCTTGTTGAGTATAAATGACTCTCTTGTTGTGTCAATCTCTCTTTTAGCCTCCATCTCGGGCTTCGTACGAGATACAAAATCACTCTCTTGTTGAGTCAATCTCTCTTTTAGCCTCCATCTCGAGCTTCGTACGAGATACAAATCACTCTCTTGTTAAGTATAAAAGACTCTCTTGTTGAGTCAACCTTTAGCCTCCGTCTTGGGCTTCATACAAGACACATATAAAAACACTCTCTTGTTGAGTCAACTCCTTTTAGCCTCCCTCTCGGGCTTCGTACGAGACACAAAAGCATCCTCTTGTTGGGTCAATAGCCTCCTTTTAGGCTTTGTGTAAGAAAAACCCTGGTTGAAGTCTTCTCCTTCAGGTTAAAACCCCCTATAAAGGAAACTATGGCATTGCTAGGATTCACATATCCCGGTTAAAGTAATCCTCCTTTATAGTTAGTCACCCAACAGCTGTGACAAACAGACCCCCTTTAGAGATGACAAATTCTCTCTAAAGACAACACCTTTTTAGCTTCACATCTTGGGCTTCGGATAAGATACAAGTAGACCCTTCAGCTTCACATCTTGGGCTTTGAACAAGATACAAACTACCTTTTTAGGTTCACGTCTTGGGCTTTGAACAAGACACCAAAACACCATTTCCTCCCATAGAATAGGAGGAACTACGATCACTCTGATTTCCCTGTTTCGGTAAACGGGAATACGTAGGCATAAGATTGAAAGAAAAATCTTAGCGAGCACACTAATCCAAAGCCCCAAATCTCGTACCTTCACATATCAATCGAAAAGAATCAGTCCTAGCATCCTAACAAAATTCCCCATGAACATTCCCGGTGTTTCATTCTAAACAAAGTAAGAAGAAAGAGGCCCCACTTCCATATAGCATCCGTAACCTAACATACCGCTGTTTAAACTCCGTATGCAAGCAGGGTTAATTGGAGACATCTATTTCCCTTCCTTAGTCAGCTCAATAGGATAAAAAATGAATCGACCTATAGTAACCCCAGAGCGACAGTGCTTAAGAACCACGTCCAAAATCGCTCGCTACAGAAAAGTGGCGCCCACCGTGGGGCCCTTTCTTTTCTTTTATTTCTTTCTTTCTTTGGGAATTTCACTAGGATATGACTTTTTTTTATTTCACTAGGATCTTAGGTCAAAACCTTTAAAGTTGGGAAGGTACCACAGAATGGCGACTCCGCCGGGGAGCCATTTTTGTCAGGAACATAGGATTCATAACTCTTTGAAGTCTAGGACTTTAGGACAAATATATATACTGCTTTTCCTAATTGATATTTGTGTTTATTTTTCTGCTAATGGGAATGCGTGTGATGCCGCATGTGGAGAGATTGAGTATACACTTAGGAAAAACCTCTTTTAGTAGTGCGGAAACTATTGGAAATGGTTGTCACGCGATACTACCCTCTTCTGACGGTTCTTCGAAAAACATCACCTAGCACGGTTCCTGGCCCGCTGGTGTTTTCTCGACAAGAACTGATGATTTTGAGAGACAGTTACAAAAATCACTAGTATAAACCTTTGGGTGGGGGGGGGGGGGGGTAGAGCCTTGACTTCATGACACCGACCCTTTGACCCCATGTTTTTTCTATGTTTTTGTGTGCTGCATCCATACATTCACCTTAAAAAACATTACATCAAAGAAAAACTTATTTTCTAGTCTCTCTTTTTCAAACTAAACTAAGACAATGATTGAAAATGTCAGAGAAAAAGATTGCGCTCATGGACTTTGGTAGAAGGAAAACTCATAAGTATACCTTCAGGGTTCCAAAACTAGAGGATTTGAGAGGATTAGCGAGGATGATCACTAACCTTGAAGCTTTCAGAGCCAATTACGGAGGTCTGCTACCTCTGTTAAGAGTCCATGTGATTGAAGGAATCATGGAGGCACTCATTCAGTTTTACGATCTGGTCTATCACTATTTCACATTCCCGGATTACCAGCTCGCACCAACGCTAGAGGAGTATTCTCACCTAACTAATTTACATATTACTGATCGAGCTCCTTTTTCTGGACTGGAAGAAATTTCAAAAGATCAAACCATTGCAAGAGCAATTTATTTGGATGAGTCAGAAGTCAAGACTCACATGACCACCAAGGGTGGGCTCCCAGGTTCGCCAGCCCAGTTCCTGACAAAGAAGGCTCTGTACTTTGCTAGTGTAGGGAACATGACTGCTTTTGAAAGCATCTTTGGCTTACTCACCTACAGGTTATTTCTGTTTCCCAACATTAATAGCTTCGTCGATATCAACGCCATTAAGGTTTTTCTCATTGGAAACCCTGTGCCAACCTTGCTCGCGGACGCGTATCATTCTGTACAATTAGGAAATTTGTACAGCGGAGGGATGATCATGTGCTGTGTACCCCTGCTATACAATTGGTTATCTCCCATTTACCCAAGTCTGCTGCGTTTTGGGATCATAAGAGTACCTTGCGTTGGTCGCAGAAAATCATGTCTCTTACCAACTCTGATATAGATTGGTGCAATAGGATTTATGACGGTATCAGGATCATTGACCGTTGTGGAAACTTCCCCAACGTACCCCTCATAGGAACTAAAGGAGGAATCAATTACCATCCAGTATTGGTTCGTCGTCAATTTGGATACCCGATAAGGCATGTCCCGCGTAATGCTCATCTGGAAGGTCTTTTCTTCAAAGAAGGAGAAAATGACAGGGCACTAAAGATGGAAATAGTGCACGCTTGGAAACATGTTCATAAGAAAGGACGAGAGTCTCTAGGAAAACCAGATTGTGTCTTAGTGGAGCCTTATCTCCACTGGGTACAAACTAGGGCTCTCAAGCTAAAGATGCCTTATCCTCGTCATTGAGTTCTTCCGCCGAGGGAATCTGCCATGTACTTCATGACTGAAACGGAAAAACTTCAGGTTACTCTCAACAAAGTTCAACAGGAGAGGAGGTCTTGGAAGAAAAAATACTGCACCCTCAATGTAAAGTGTACCAAAATACAGCAACTGCTGAAAGATAAGGATGCTCTGATCGAGATTTTAGAGCAAGATGCTGTGGATAATCAGGATGACTAAAGGAATTTGCTCGTTCCTTTCACTTGGCAAAGGAATGAGAACTCGACAATGGCCCAAGAGCCCCGGTCCAAGAAAAGGAAAGTACCAGAATCAGCACCCGGTTTCTCCCCAAAGAGGACTCGGGACCCTTTAGCTTAGGTTTCTGTTTCCGCACCTTGTAATCTACTGTATTTCTATTTTCGTAATCCTTTGAATTCAATAAAACGGGGTTTCCCCACTGTTTGATATTTGCAATCTAATTGTCGAAGTTTATTTTGATTAAACAAAAAAAAAACAATTAATATAATCATTGCATTCATCATTCTCACGTAACGTATTCTTCTTACCTACGAATCTCATGTTTGTGTCTCGGTTCTAGAGTCAAACTGTCTCATTCGTACAATACTCAGGCCAATCGTCAGAAAAAGATGGATGATCTCGAGGAAGAGAATAGAGAGTTGAGAGAAGAGATTGACGCTCTGAGAGAGGATATGAGAAAGCTTCATAACGACATGTAAGCCATGGCAGAAGCTCAGCTACAAAGGACTGTGATCTCGGAGATCACCTCAATGCCCATAGTGGAAAAGTCCGATCCTAGGTACAAAATGCCGAAAGATCGTCCCTGGGGCATGCCACTTAACTATATCTCGGAAGGATATATCCCGTTGATCAATGAGGATCAGGGGACCGCAGCAGGAACCGCTGGGCCTGAAGGTTACAAACTTCGGGAAAGCGAAGATGCCAGGGGCATGACAGCAACTCCTGAAGGTTACAAACTTCAGGAGGCACCGAGGGTCTCGGCCATAATGACTATACCACCGCCCGTGGTACACACTGTCCTGGAAGGAAAGATTTCACAGATACCTTCTGGTGGAAACGACAACATGTTCGAAAGAATGAATGAGTTCCAGGAACAGTTCTTGGGAATGCAGAAAGAACTGCAGGCCTTTCGAGGTCAGGATTTATTTGGAAAGGACGCCGCGGACCTCTGTTTGGTCCCCAATGTGAATGTCCCGCACAAATTCCAGGTGCCCGACTTTGAAAAGTACAAGGGTAACTCTTGCCCTCAGAGTCACTTGGTGATGTACGCTCGGCGAATGTCAGCTCAGACAGAGAATCAGGATTTACTGATTCACTACTTTCAGGATAGTTTAACCGGTGCCGCATAAAAATGATACATGGGTTTAAACCATGCTACGATTAGCACTTTCAAAGATCTTGGCACTGCCTTCGTCCAACAATATAAATACAATCTGGACATGGCACCCGACAGAGATCAACTCAGATCAATGTCACAAAAGGACAAGGAAACCTTTAAGGAATACGCTCAGAGATGGCGTGAAATTGCCGCTCAAATTTGTCCACCTCTTGAGGAAAAAGAGATGACAAAGATCTTCTTAAAGACCTTAAGCTCATTTTATTACGACAGAATGGTTGCCAGTGTGCCCAGTGACTTCACCGAGATGGTCGGTATGGGAGTTCGTGTTGAGGAAGTCGTCCGAGAAGGACGTCTAGTCAAAGACACTGGATCATCAAGTAGACAAAGCGATACGGTAGTGCTCTCCCTAAGAAAAAAGAGTAGGATATTAGGAATATCTCTCTCGAAAAGCAAAGGCGACGTTATCAACCAGTAGCGGCTGTGACTCTTGCTATCAATCCCGCGCCTATTTCTATGTATCAACCTCAGGTTGCACAGAGCCAACCTAATCAGCAAAGGAATCAACAACCTCTTAAGCAGGCTCATCCTCCATACAATAACAACCGTACAATGTGGCCACCAGGATTTGATCCTATACCCGTATCGTATGTAGAACTATTTCCGTTACTACTGGTTAAGGGGCATATCCAGACTAAGTCCCCTCTTACAGTACCAGAAAATTCGCCTTTTTGGTTTAAGGCGGATCAGACTTGCCCTTACCATCAAGGAGGACCAGGGCATAACATAGAGAACTGTCTCAATTTCAAATCCAACGTGCAAAAGCTTGTTAGGAGCGGGGTCTTATCTTTCAAGGATACAAATCCTAATGTTCTCACAAACCCGCTGCCTCAACACGAGAAAGCTACAATCAATTTGATAGAGGGAGAGACTAACAACGTCTATCAAATTCATGATGTACTCTTGTTAAGGACCAATCTGGTCAAGATGCATTGTAGACAGAGTAGATATGGCCATGTGCCACCTTATAACTATTTCCAGTGTGATATCTGCTCTAAAAGCAATCGAGGATGTTCTCTGGTGCAATCAGCTCTACAGGAATAGATGGATCTCGGATGGATCCAAGAGCACCGAGTTCATGGAGTTAACATGGTTTACATGAATTCTAACATCATTCAGAACCACGACATCCGTGCAATGAATGTCAACTTGGTGGCGATGCATTCCAGGCAAAGCCAGTATCATAATCTGCCACGGCACGATTACAGTTCCTGTCTGACTTGCTACTACGCTAAACAAGGGAAAAGAGAGCGCTTTTTTTTGGCCCATGACAGCGCTTAAAAGCGCTGTCTAATGCTGCGCTGTCGTAGGTAAAGACAACGCTTTTTTATTTATGAAAAAGCGCTCTCTAAAAGGGTGAAAGCGCTGTCTAATGTATACGTCTAAAATTTTAAAGAATTTTTTTATATACTTTAGAGAGCGCTTTTTTTATTCAAAAGCGCTCTATAAAGGGGGACTTTAGACAGCGCTTTTGAAAGCGCTGTCTAATGTATACGTATAATGATTTTTTTTATATACCTTTAGAGAGCGCTTTTTCCTTAAAAGCGCTCTCTAAAGAGAGACTTTAGACAGCGTTTTTCAAAGCGCTGTCTAATGTATACCTTTAGACAGCGCTTTTTTCTCAAAAGCGCTGTCTTTTGTCTACGTATAATTTTGAAGATTTTTAAAAAAAATCCCATTTTAACCATTTTTTTATGCAGCAACCTGTATAATTCACATTTCCATAAACCTGTATAATTCACATTTCAATAAACCAGTATGGATACACATTTCCATTAACAAATTCTATTTCAAAACTAGAATTTACATTAATGCGGAATTTACATTTCAATAAACTAGAATTTACATTCACAAAACTATACATTCAAGAAATAATTCTTCTTGCAATAAAGAATTCGCACAATTCCTCCTTAGTATCTTGCAATTGTTTCCTCGTGTAATAAGGACACGCCATATCATCGAAATACTACATAACAAAACAAAATACGCATTATTTAGTTAAAAATAATAAATTATATGACATATCCGATAAATATTAAAATAAATCCTAAGTTACAAAACCATGCATACCGTAATAGGAATCTCCAATTGTCCCATTTGAAGGATTTCTCTCATGAACCTCAAAACGAAGTACCCGCAGTCTATGCCATTACGCTGACGAGGGCACTACACATAGACAAACAAATAAGAAATAACATATAGATGTTTTGTGTTATCAAGTAGCATCACTAATAAGCAATATTGTGAAAATTAATATACCTCCACTTTGACCCATGTAATATTGGTTGATCTACCCCGTGCTACTCGAGTCTCTCTTTGTGCACGGTATAGTAGTATAGCTCTATAAAAGAAAAACGTAAACATAGAACAATGTCACAGAAATAATTAAATATACAAATACACACGAAAATTTCGAACAATCTCACTTACGTGTCAACCATATCCTTCATATTCTGATATGTGGACCAATCAGTATCCAATGAATTAAGATAATAGACCACTTCTATTATAGGATTAATGGCAACCAACAACCAGTGTCCACTGTAAAATATAACAAAAGTTTAGATGGATAATTAGAATGAAATTAGAATGAAAATCTTACCCGTTTCCAGTATTATACGGTAAAAGAAACAGGCTTTCTGTGTTGCTGGCCATAAATCGCTCTAGTAAGTGGTCTCTTACTTCAATTGCATTCATACCAATTCTCGGTGCATTAACAAGGCTGCAAGAGAAGAAACAGAATCTGTTTGACAATTCCGTCCCCCGCATGAATTTTTCATACAGGCACCTTAAATAAAAACATAATAAACATTAGACTATTTTCATTGAAATGTGTAAATAAATTGTTCAACTAAATAAATAATAGATTGATTGGAGTACCAGATGTATGAATGCATAACACCGATGCCTAATTCAGTATGCTTGAATATCTGTTCCATGTCCTCTTTTCCGATTATCTCGGAATGCGGAAATCCAATAACACCTTCAACCATTTCTATTTGACGAATATCACCATCCATCAAATCTGACATTGTCATAAGTGTTTCTAGACACGACTGAAAGCGAGCTCTTTTTTCCTGCACTGTCCTTGTAGGAGCTTTTTTCATGCCGGTCTGTTGTGAAGCATGAGCAGGAACCTAACAATCATATAAGTTAGGTAAAGTAGAAAATCATGAAACTTTTAAATTCAGATAATAGAATAACACTTAAAAGCTACCTCTCTGTGTGATTCAACAGACTCGTTTTGCCGCAAAACCCCTTTATTCTTAGATGCGGGTTTTGTAGGAGTCTAACATTACCATGTAAAAAAATGTAAGTAATGGTTCAGAATGATTTTCATAATCGTTCAGAATTGACATTTGAATACTAAGAGATTCGTAATGGTTTTCAACATACCTCATCACCTATGGAAATGAGGTCTAATGGCCATGCAACAAACGAACCTATTGCATCCCGCAGCAATGTAACCTCTAAAACCGAGTCAGGTATGGGTAGTACCGCATCCGTATCTAAAGCGATATCAACCGACACTTTCAGATATCCATTAGGGAGCGGTTGATGGTGAAGTAATGCTCCCACAAGGTTATGCACTTTTCCCTTGCCAACCATGCGATAAGTCGGTAACGACAAATACAGCTGGCAAGATGAAATGCCCTGAAGCAATAATAAATATGTAACTGTTAATATGTAAAAAGGTCAATTAAAGTAAATGTGTTAATTTAATTAAAATAAATATGTGCTAATTACCTCGGGAATTTTATTTGGAGAATTGATACTAGCTTTGTCACTAGTATCTTTCAAACCGGAACCGCGCTTTTCCGCCTCATATCTCTCTTTATCCTGTTGCAATTCACGGACTTGCGCTTGTAGTGCCATCATCAATTGCATGACTTCTTGGTTGCTGGGATTTTTTCTCTTTGGTTGCTTATACAGGGAAGATGGAGTCACACCAAATCCTTTACCTCTCACCCGACCGGGATACTCAGGAACATTTAGTACTCGACTAAGAATGCTCCGGCAATCATCCTCATCTGTGGGTAAGGATTTAGATAGATTCTCCTGAAATTCATTGACAAATCAAAAATTATTAGTGGGGATTAAAAATTAATTATATTTTAATAAAATTTCGATTAACTTTGAGACATAATGTTATACTTACACATTCGTCATAAACATGCTGAACATCTTCTCTAACAGCTCCATCCTTACCCACGCGAGCTCCCTTCCACAAAACATGGTCCGGAAGTGATGATTCTTCACTTTTAGACTCTTCTAACTGCACATTTAGTTAAATAATAAGTTCATCAATTATAACACAATAATACAATTAACAAAATCATAGCATTAATATATACTTACCAATTTTTGTTGTAACCGTGCATATCCCAAACGCCCTTTTCTGTATGGATACGCGGGTTTTGATGCTCTTTCGCGATTAATGGCACTCAATTTCTAGATAAATTTTTTTAAGTTATATCAAAATAAACTAATGAAACAAATATATAATACAATCAATAGACATGACAAGATAACATTACATTGAATTCTTCGGTTTTCCGTTTGTCTACAAAAATGCCCCATTCTTCCGGTGTAATCACATCCGCATACAACGGTGGAAGTTCTGCTTCAACAAAATTTTTGTCCTCATCCCTAAGATATTTGTTTGATAATAAGGCTCTAAACCCTCCGTGTCTCTTTCCGGCCAATTGAAGACAATACTTTTTCCGGCTTTCTTCAATATTAAAGGACCTCTACGAAAAAACATACACATATAAACATAAAGTGTGTTAGTATAAGTAAATTAAAGACTTAATCGTCAACAAAAATCTAATAACATCAATCATATTTGGTAAGTACCTGTATCTCAGTCCATATCTTTTCTTTACCGGCATCCAATGATTTACTCCTCCAATTATCACTAGTGATTGAAATGTGTTGACGGACAAGTGAACCAATGTATGAAGACAACATTGAACCGTTAGGCTCAACTAGTTGGTTCTCGTCACTCCAATGTACATCAAATTTCGTCCCTTTATCTCTAGCGCGGATGATTGACTTCATAATGGTTTTTCCTCGTTTTATTTCATGTTCTACTTATGAAGCTTCATTCTGAGCTTCATGTGTATCATGTGTCTCGTGCGTATCTTCCTGGTTACTAGACATTTTACCTGTAAGAAAGAAAAAAACAAAAATTAAATGACAAAATATTCAGTACAAAACTCAATCGCTTCTTCAATAATGTCTAAAATTTTGAACTGATGTTTTAAACTACATTATGCAGACTTCAATAATGCATTGTACTACCCTGGCACTTATTTTATAAGTAATGAAAAACTTAAGCTTATGAAATTATACTACACTCCACATAAGTTTAAAATAATATATAAAATGTTATAAGTTATTTTGATAAAATCTTTTAAATATAAAAATATCAATTAACGATTTTTAAAATGGTGCCTGTTTTTTGTGTTAGAATGAGTATGAAACACCAACACCAACATCAACAAATACTACACCAGAAATATCAACAACATCTAACAGGGAGAACAAACCAAGTATCAGAACCATACATCATCACCAACAATAACACCAACACTACAAGCAGAACAACAGAACAACATACCATACCATACCATCATTTTTCACACGAATACCATACCATCAACAAACTAAACATCAACAACAGAACAACAGAACAACATACAATGAAACTTCACGAAAGCAATGAATCTTAATGAAGCAAGAACAACAAGAAGAACAACGAAACTTAATGAAGCAAGAACAACGTACCTCTTCTTTGTTTCGTCTTCAATGGCAGTGAAACTTCACGTCTGACAATGGCAAGAACAACAATGAAACTTCACGAAAGCAATGGCAGAGAAGAACGACAGCAATGGCGAATGGGTTTCAGCAGAGAAGAAAGCAAGGGTTTTCTAAAACGCGCGGTCGAGAGAAGAATATGAATAAAAGTTTCAGAAAATGAAATGAAATGTAACCATTATTTTAATTCATAAATTACCTTAGAGGGCACTTTCCTTATAAAGCGCTTTCTAAAGTTGGAGAATTTAATTACCTTAGAGGGCGCTTTCCTAAAAGCGCTTTCTAAGGTTAACCTTTAGACAGCGCTTTTATAAAGCGCTTTCTAAAGTTGGAGAATTTAATTACCTTAGAGGGCGCTTTCCTAAAAGCGCTTTCTAAGGTTAACCTTTAGACAACGCTTTTCTAAAGCGCTTTCTAAATTATTATCTACAGCAGCGCTTTCCAGAAAGCGCTTTCTAAGGTGGCTACCATTTAGGGCATTTAACAGCGCTTTTGAAAAGCGATTTCTAAAGGCTATCTATTACAGCGTTTTTTTTAGCGAAATTTTTTAAAGACCTATAGCAGCGCTTTGTCTAAAAAGCGCTATCTTTGTTGCGCTGTCTTTGTCCAGTTTTGGCGCAGTGGTAAACAAACAGGGATACTCTTTTGTACAAGAGGCTCTCTAGTGTCAGATGGATCTTGGATGGATCCAGGACTACCATGATAGGAATCCCTATCAGATCAACATGATTCAAATCTTCGATATTCGCTTGATGAATACCAGCCTGGTGGAGTTACATGCTAAATAGGTCTGGCATGGGTTCTTGGTATCACATGATTATCAGAGCTGTAGGGCGGGTTGCAAAAACGATCAAGGCTGTGCCCTTGTCCAGGAAACCCTTCAGCACTTGTTGAACCACTGGTGGCTTCCAATTTATATGGATGAAGACACCCAGCAAATTAGTATTACCAACGGGAACCCTACTCGGCATCAAATTCGGGATGTTCGATCTGTGGAAACTGACCTAGTGAGGTTACATTGTATTCAAAGCGGGCGTGGCCAGGTGCTACCACACAACTATGAACGTTGTAGAGTCTGTTCAGAAAGTAACCAAGGATGTTACCTTGTGCGAGCAGCTCTTCAGGGTCAGGTGGATCGTAGAGAGATTCGCCCATATCCGGGTTCTAGACCAATCAACTGGGTGCCGGACTACCTCGCTGATCAAATTGAGGACGTTGTCGTAATCTCGGATCATCAGAGAAACAAGGATGTTTGTACCATCATCCCTCTACTTGACGAATCGAGAGTTCCCAACCAGGAGCGGATCGAAATTGCTTACGATGGTCGGAAAAATTAGAAGGCTCCTATAGTCATCTATCTACCGGGACCATTACCGTATGAATCAACTAAGGCTATCCCTTACAAATACGGTGCAACAACAGTCGAGAATGGAAAGGAAATTCCATTACCCTCCGTCGTGAATATTGCAGACATCAGTCGAGTAACACGGAGTGGTGGAATCTTCAACCGGGGAGTTGGAGAACTTAACAAAGAAAAGGAACCTCAGACAGAAGTTCCCAATCCACCAGTCGGTCAACCCAGTAATCCCGACCTTTCAAAAAACGATTATGAGATGCTGAAGCTCATCCAAAGGAGTGAATACAACATTGTTGATCAACTGTTACAAAGTCCTTCAAAGATCTCTGTGCTGTCACTTTTACTCATTTCAGAAGCGCACAGGGAGGCTCTACAAAAAGTCTTAGAGCAAGCCTTTATGGAACAGGATGTAACAATCAGACAGTTCGATAACATTGTCTCTAACATCACTTCCTGCAATAACTTGGGATTTAGTGATGAGGAATTACCTGAAGAGGGTCGCCGTCATAACATGGCGCTCAATATCACGGTCAGCTGCCAGGGCGATGCTTTAGCCAGCGTACTAGTAGAGACAGGGTCAGCCCTGAATGTTATGCCAAAGTCCACTTTGATGCAATTATCCTTCAAAGGACCCCCGATGAGAACCAGTGAGGTCGTCGTCAAAGCATTTGATGGGTCCAGAAAAACGGTTATCGGCGGAGTCGACCTTCCCATAACTATTGGTCCTCACACTTTCCAAGTCGCTTTCCAGGTCATGGACATTCGAGAAACGTACAGTTGTTTATTAGGAAGACCTTGGATACATCAGGCTGGGGCGGTCACCTCGACCCGCCACCAAAAGTTAAAGTTCGTCCAGAACAACCAGCTCGTCACGGTCTGTGGAGAACAAGCCTTGCTCGTGAGTAACTTATCATCATCTACTGGTGTAGAACCCGAGGAGGTTATTGGAACTTAGTTCCAAGCACTGTCGGTGAGCAAGGACAATCAATCCAAATAGGGAACTTCCATTTCCTCATACAAAGATGCTGTCAAAGCGGTCGAGAGTACCAATACAACAGGATATGGAAAGCTAGTCATTCCTATTGACAATAAAGCAAAGAAGGGTCTTGGATTTTCTGCAACCTGTACCCAGACAGATACTACCAGCAATGAAAGTCTTCATCCCATTCAAGACTTCTTCCACAATGGAGGTTTCCTTCACCCAGTGCCTCAAGAAGTGCATACCGTCAATAAAGATGATTCCTCTGATATGGAGGAAGAATGGGAGTCCTATCTTAACAAGGACGGTTATGCATCTCAAGAAGAGGTGCCTATGCCCTTTTACTATCCCGTACAGAGTCCGAGATTTATACCCAGGTCAGATGTCGAAATGATATACGGAGATTGTGATCCGAAAGGATGCCGTGCTCCACCAAACTCATTAGAGGAGGACACTCTGATGAAGGACAACTTTGACCACAACTATTATGGCCCGATGGATGGCCTGCCAATGTGGCAACCTTACCCAGGAGACTTGGGGCAAGGAAATCAGCCGAACAATGAAAATCAGCTGAGCATCATTGAACAGAATACCTGCGTCCCCACCATGTCATGGGATCAACAATCAGGTCATTCAGAAAATGTCCAGTACGACAATGAATTTACAATGTTTGCGGGACTTGAATTCATCAACTATGCTTTTCCGTAGGTCAACGTCATCGAGAGGGATGACTCCTCCAGTTCCACAGAAGTGTGGGACACCTTGGGACAACCAAGTGGGAAATACGACTATATGGTCAAGTACACTGCTCTCGAAAGCTCTCGTATCAGGTTCGAAGATATCTAGCCAACTGGATGGGGATATCTACCTGAGAGCACAAATGCTATGCAAAATGCAACAGAGGAATCCTCCTACGACAACTCTGCCTGGGAGACAGATTCCAATGATCCTGCTCCACCAGAAATCAGCGTTATTTCTAAAGACAAATCAAGGAAGGTACCAGACTTTGTGATTCACCGAGGAGTTCGCCGCCAATGGGTTGCTGTCGATGTTCCAAAGATTGTTCATAAGTCAAAGTAATTGCCATCTTTAACCTTTCACCCTGCCCAGGTGAAATGGATGTTTTGATAGGGCTCACTTTTTGTAAATATCCCTCTTCACTCCGCCCAAAGCGACAGAGCTTTGTTTTATAGGGCTGTAGTTTCAAGAATCGACTTGTTCATTAATAAAATAACGTCGTTCTGTAATTTCCGCATTAATTGCTGTTTTCTCTTTTTTCTTTTCTCAGAAAATGGTAATCCTAAAAAACAACTCAATAATAAAAATAAGCAGTTTTCCAAAGAAATACACTGCATACACTCTTGCATTTTCTCTATCTCTTCTAAACACAAATCATACTGTCATGCAGATTGCTTGTTTTAAACCCCGTTGAAACATACGATCCTATGCCTTCTCCCAACTTTGAGTTCCCGGTATTTGGGGCTGAAGAAGAAAATGACGACGAAATTCTAGAAGAGATCTCCCGACTACTCAAACAAGAGGAAAGGTCGATCGAACCTCATAAAGAGCCGTTGGAAATAGTAAACTTAGGTTCAGAAAAAGAGAGAAAAGAAATCAGGATTGGGACACTGCTCAGTCCAACTGCCAGAGAGGGTTTGGTAAAGCTTCTCAAAGAATTCCCTAATGTATTCGCTTGGTCCTATCAGGATATGCCAGGGTTGGATACCAGCATCGTGGAACATTATTTACCGTTGAGATCGGAATGTCCGCCAGTAAAACAGAGGTTGAGACGGACTCACCCAGACATGGCCATCAAAATCAAAGAGGAGGTACAAAAACAGATTGACGCGGGTTTCCTCGCCACATCAGAATATCCTCAATGGTTAGCCAACATCGTACCTGTTCCGAAAAAGGACGGAAAAGTCAGAATGTGTGTGGATTACAGAGATTTAAACAAGGCTAGTCTAAAGGATGACTTTCCTTTGCCGCACATTGACATGCTGGTAGACAGTACAACAAAGTTAAAAGTTTTCTCCTTCATGGATGGATTCTCGGGCTATAATCAAATCAAAATGGCACCGAAAGACATGGAGAAAACTTCGTTCATTACCCCATGGGGTACCTTTTGTTACAAGGTGATGCCGTCCAGTTTGAAGAACGTCGGGGCAACCTATCAAAGGGCCATGACTACTCTGTTTCATGACATGATACACAAAGAAATTGAGGTATATGTCGATGATATGATTGCAAAATCTAAGACAGAAGAGGAGCATGTGACCCATCTGTCAAAACTTTTTGAGCGACTGAGAAAGTACAAACTCGGTTTGAATCCCAACAAGTGCACCTTCGGTGTCCGTTAAGGGAAACTCTTAGGGTTCATCGTCAGCCAGAAAGGAATTTAGGTTGATCCTGACAAGGTCAAGGCCATTCGAGAAATGCCTTCCCCAAAAACTGAAAAACAAGTCAGAGGATTCCTGGGACATTTGAACTACATCTCTAGATTCATATTTCTCATGACCGCGACATGTGCGCCGATTTTCAAATTACTAAAAAAAAATTAGGACTGCGTTTGGACAGAAGACTGCCAAACCATCTTTGACAGTATTAAGGAATATCTATTGAACCCACCGATTCTATCACCTCCAGTGGAAGGAAGGCCGCTGATTATCTATCTAACAGTCTTGGAAGACTCAATGGGTTGTGTACTTGGCCAACAAGACAAACCCAAAAGAGTCTGCCATCTACTATTTGAGCAAGAAATTCACCGACTGCGAGACTCGATACAATATGCTCGAGAAAACTTTCTGCGCTTTGGCTTGGGTAGCCAAACGTCTGCGCCAGTACATGATTCGTCACACTACTTGGCTGGTCTCCGAGATGGATCCAATCAAGTATGTTTTTGAAAAGTCTGCTCTCACGGGAAGGATTTCTCGTTGGAAGATGTTGTTATTAGAATATGACATAGAGTACCATGCTCAAAAAGCCGTTAAGGGGAGTATTTTAGCCGATCATTTGGCGCATCAACCGATTGACGATCAAGAATCAATCAGATTTGACTTCCCAGACGAAGATGTCATGTATTTGAAAATGAAAGACTACGATGAACCGCTACCCAGTGAAGGGCCAGAACTAGGTTCCCAATGGGGACTTATCTTTGATGGGGCAGTTAATCATTATGGAAACGGAATTGGGGCAATCATTGTTACACCTCAGGGTACCCACATTCCTTTCACTGCCCGACTTACGTTCAAGTGTACGAACAACGAGGCCGAATACGAAACATGTATCATGGGTCTCGCAGAAGCGATCGACTTGAGGATAAAAAACTTGGATGTATATGGCGACTCAGCTCTGGTCGTCAATCAGATTAAAGGAGATTGGAACACATACCAATCAGGATTGATTCCTTACAAAGACTACACGAGAAGGTTGCTACCCTTCTTCAACAGAATTGAGTTTCATCATATCCATCGTGAGGAGAATCACATGGCTGATGCCTTAGCCACTCTCTCTTCCATGATTAGTGTAGGTCAATGGAACGACATACCTAAGATCGACATAATGCGCCTTGAACGGCCCGCTTACGTCTTCGTGATTGAAGCAGTCATAGACGACAAACCTTGGTATCACGATATCAAATGCTTTCTTCAGAAACAAGAGTACCCACCTGGGGAACTAAGGAAGGACAGAAAAACCCTCAGAAGATTGGCAGGAAACTTTTTCCTGAGCGGTGATACACTTTATAAGAGAAACTTTGACATGGTCTTGCTCCGATGAGTAGACAGACCAGAAGCACACATGCTGATGAAAGAAATTCACGAAGGATCCTTTGGCACTCATGCCAACGGACACACAATGGTGAGAAAAATTCTAAGAGCAGGGTACTATTGGTTGACAATGCAATCCGACTGTTACAAGTACATGAGGAAGTGTCACAAGTGTCAAATATACTCCGACAAAATTCATGTACCGCCAACGCATCTCAAAGTTCTTTCTTCCCCATGACCTTTTTCCATATGGGGAATCAACATGATTGGCTTGATTGAGCCTAAGGCTTCATACAGACATCGATTCATCCTGGTAGCCATTGATTACTTCACCAAGTGGGTCGAAGCAGCATCATACGCCAATGTAACCCGACAAGTGGTGGTCCGATTTATCAAAAATAATATCATCTGCCGTTATGGTGTTCCGAGCCAGATCATTACCGATAATGGATCTAACTTAAACAATAAGGTGATGAAAAAGTTGTGCGCAGAGTTCAAGATCGAAAAAGCAGCTAACAAGAACATCAACAAGATTGTTCAGAAGATGGTTGTAACCTACAAAGATTGGCACAAGATGCTACCCTTTGCTCTCCACGGTTATCGTACATCTGTCCGCACTTCAACAGGGGCAACCCCTTTCTCTCTAGTATATGGCATGGAGGCAGTGCTTCCTATAGAAGTAGAGATCCCATCAATCCGGGTATTGATGGAAGCTAAGCTTACAGAAGCTGAATGGAGTAAAAATCGACACGATGAACTGAATCTGATCGAAGAGAAGTGAATCACGACACTATTCCATGGTCAATTGTATCAACAAAGAATGAAGATGGCGTTTGACAAAAAGGTTCGACCTCGCATCTTCAGGAAATGAGACCTTGTGCTAAAAAAGATACAATCTTTTCTCACTGACTCTCGGGGCAAATGAACTCCGAATTATGACGGCCCCTATGTGGTCAAGAAAGCTTTCTCAGGCGGCACCTTGAGACTTGCAACGATGGATGGAGAAGAATTTTCCTACCCCACAAATGTTGATGTAGTCAAGAAATACTTCGCCTAAATAAAAAAAACGTCTCGGTGGATTGAAAACCTGAAAGGACGGTCCAGGCAAAAGTTAGAGACAAAGTCAAAAAATCATCCCGGTGGATTGGAAATCTCAAAGTCCAATCCAGGAAAAAGTTAGGGATAATGGCAAGTAACTATGTCTGATCAGTTCAACTCCTCAGCAGTCATGCCATCCATCAGAAACTCCAGTCAAGGTCATCTTCGACAGAAGCTGAGGATGTCCAGAATTCAAAGTTGGTAGAAGGACAATGGTCGTTATGTTTCAATGTAGCCCCTTTCCCTTAAAATTAACATTTTTTAACTTTGTGAATACTCTATGGAATCGCGCGCTTGGCTGATTTACATCCTATCAATAAAATTTGAGCCCTTGTGCTTTTATTTGCAATTCATATTTGTTTTAGCTTTACAGAATGATGTTTTTAACATGATCAACGATTCTTGAAACGAAACAAAAAATGAATTTACCTGTCAAACTTTTTCTGCTTTTAAAAATAAAGATGGCAATTTCTTTTGACGGTTGAACATCGAAAGAACATCGATCGCTTCTCCAGAGGTGTTCGAGCCTCAAAGTGCAGACTAAAATACTCCTTCTAAACCAGTATGCCTGAACGAAGGATCAGCTATGTCAGATGCAAATACTCCACCTGACCTCTTCGGCCGAGTTCTCATCTCCTAAGCCAGACCAGCGTCGCTCCCAACAGGGAACGTTTCTCCTAAGCAAGGCAGAATTGCTATCTTGAACCAGCGATACTTCTTCGCCCCGCGATGACCGAGTATCCCGTCGTGTTTATCCGTTAGTTTGTATGTCGCGTCAGTTTTGTCAATATATACACATATACATCATGCATTATTGATTTGAATTCACATTCATATTGTATCACTATCATTCCAGTCGGTCTTATCCCGTAGTGGTAGCAGTCTTCTCAATCGAGTTGTCAAGTTCTTTCCTCGTCAGGAAAGGTTGCGTCTGAACAATCTCTCTCCTCCAGTTTATTTCTGGATCAAAATTGGCCCTTGACCACTTTGATAACTTGAACCTCTGAAAGACCAGAGAACCTTTAACCGATGTCACTCTTCGCCATTGAAGATGATATTTTCGTTTTCCCGGATTAAGGAAAATCCCTAGAGAAAGCCTCTTAATTAGAGATTCGGCAATACAGCAGTTTTTCTCCGAAAAAAAACGGCTGATGAAAAGGTCATCAACACCTCAAAATTGGATCACATCATATGGCGTTTCTCCGGGAAGATCCTGAGAAAAGTGTGATGTAATATCCCCAAGCGTGAAATCAGTCTCTCAAGAGACTCGTTTTCCCCAGTAGAGTCGGCAAATGGCGTCTCCAAATAGAGAAGTTTGTACACCTCTACAACTCAGGCGAATGGGTTCCCCAGCAAGTCTGACATCAAAATTTTTCTATCAAATGGTATCTCCCCAGGAAAATTCGGCGAGAAGTTTGAGGAAAACCGCTACGAATAGCGTCGCTTGTCAAGAAAGTTTATTGACAAAAGAAACCGAGACCAGTTCCTTGGTAGGAAACTAGGATCAAGGTGAAGTTTATTTCAGAAACTAAGACCAGTTCCTTGGTAGGAAACCAGGATCGAGGGGAAGTTTATTTCAGAAACTAAGACCAGGTCCTTGGTAGGAAACTAGGATCGAGGGGAAGTTTACTTCAGAAACTTAGACCAGTTCCTTGGAAGGAAACCAGGATCGAGGGGAAGTTCATATCAGAAACTTAGACCAGTTCCTTGGTAGGAAACCAGGATCGAGGGGAAGTGTTACCTTTTCTAAGCATCATTGCTTAACAAAAGAGGATGAATGTGTAAGCTACCATTCATAATCACCATCAAAATTTCGGGTATTCCGATATTTAATCCTCTTGCACCCTGAATGCCCGAATACCTTCGCTATTCACACCTTCGGGTCCAAGAAGATTAAATAGGGGCATCTGTCATACCCCAAATTTTGACCACTAAGGTTCCCATCATTGTGCAAATCATCATCACAATATGGATGAACCATCTTGCCTCATCAGTCTCCCCAAAGATGGGTGAACACTTACTACAGTCAAAATTAGGGTTTCAAGCCCTCTCAGAGTTCTTAGACAACGGATCAATCAAGAAATGACATGATATTCAACTTGTCTAACCTCCCAAACATCTACAATGGATCAAGAGGACTCCCACTTTAAAGGATTAAGCACAAGGCGGCTCCCTTCTAGGTGGATCAAGCCTCAAGATCGCCAGTGTCACCAAATTAGGGTTTGGTCGACCAGGGCCTCCAGATGGAAATTTTCCTCTGGGCATGAGCCAATGCTTCAAAGCATATCCTAAAATACTCCATGGAACCTCATGGGCCCAAGCATCAAGTCAATTTGACCTCAGGGGATGCATACATAAAAAATCAAGAATTAGGGTTTCTTGACCTAATTCACCCCTAAGTTGACTTTTGGGACAAATCATGAGCCAAGACCTCAAGACATGATTTGAGGGTCTCCAACATACCACATTGATCCATTTGTAACAATGGATTGATTCAGGAAGCTTGAGCAGGAAGTCTCAATTTCATCAGTACCACAATTAGGGTTTCTCGAGAAAAGTCAACTGTAGCTTTGACTTTTGACCAGGACATGCTCCCAAACCCTAGGACATGATTCGATACACCCTATAACACCTATGAAATCAATCCATCAAGTTTGATTTAGGTCAAGGACTTGATTTCATAGAGGATCGCACAATTTGGAATTCATCTGACAAAAAGTCAACTGTGCACAAAAGTCAACTTTGACTTTTTGAGATTTTTCATAAAAATGGTTTTTCAACCCTAAAATGATGTTAATGTATGATTTTAATCATCATTCATCAAGAAAAATCAAGAAAAGTGGGATAACTTGTAAAAGGGGTAACCATAAAAACTTAGAAAATTTTCTAAGTTATGAACAAAGTGGCAAGGGTACCAACTTTGGAGGATCATAACTCCTAAGCCACAAGGCCATTTTTCCCCATCCAAAGCTAGATTTGTAGCTCTCATTACCCTCTACAAAAGCTTAAAACTGACCTCCTTCCAAATTCATCATGGTTTTTGAGTTATGGAATGATCAAAATCACAAAAAGTGAAAATGTCACTTTTTTCCAACACTTAGTGAAATTTTCACTAAGTCAGAATCTGCCTTCACTTTTTTCCAAATGTAGGGGGATTTTTCACTTGGATCCAAAAGGTATCAAAACCAAATATGATCAAACAGTTGTTGTATCATATGAGGGCTTTCCAAAATGGCCAAGAACATCACCAAATTCCACTTGGGCCATGAGATATGACAATGGCAATATGCCTTGCTGAAAACTGCCAAGGCTAGGCAGAATTTTGCATTTTTGCTCGATTTGGAAAAATCAGATAATTCCAAGCCTTGTAATCACTTTGGACACATCTGAGGATCAAATTTAAAGGGGACAAACACTGACCCAAGCCTCCAAAGTCCTTGGAACAAGAAGTAGCATGCCAAACCTAGAATTGCCTAAAAGAGGGACAAGACTCCAATTTTGGATTGGAGAATTCAATACATACACCAAGGTGGCATGGACTGAGCCATTTCCAGCTGAATTCAGTCAAGACTTATCCAAGACCAAGGGAACCACATCCCTGTGCCCTAACCTCTAGTCAATGGCTAGAGGAGACTTGGATCCCAAAGTGCAACCATTGGCCAAACCTCTGATGCAGTTTCCATTCACTATTGATCCCAAAACAAACTTGCTCTACTATAAATAGAGCTCATATGTGCTCAGTTTGAGTACACCAAAGCCATCAAACAGATGCTTTCCTCAAAATCCCTCTCTTTAGGCCAAAATGCCTTCTTTAGCAAGGTAACTCTGAGTTTTTGAGTTAGAGAGCATTTCCATCACAACTCATGATCCTAACACCTCATAAACATCATATGTAGGTGATCCAAACTATCAAAAGTGACCTGTAACACCAAAATCACAAAGTCACATCTCAAAACCTCAAAATAGGCCTTTTATGCATTTTTCAAGCCATGGCTTAATTTAGTCACTTTTCAAACCAGATAAAACCTCAAACACACTCCAAATAACATCCTTGAACTGTCCCAAATGGTTCCCCCATCTGGAACACCATTTGAGAGAGTTGCTATTTTGGTCATTTTAACCCCTTTTGCAAGAAAGGGCCAGTTTGTGTTTTTGCAGGTTCCAACTGATTCCAACCATCCTAAAAGCTTCTAAGGGATCATTTAAGAGTGTCCAAAGCATCAAACCATTTCTGGAACAAGAAGTTTGGCAGATTGCACAGAAAACTCCAAAAGCTCAAAAAGAGGTAAGCATCATGACTTGAACTTTCCAAAACATGCATTGCTTTGAAGTCCACTGATCATACACACCTCATACATGTTATATATGTTGTGTTTGAACCAATTCCTCATGTAATTCATGCCTGTATCAAAGTGTAGCATAGAAAATGCCATTATAGGCCTTTTTCAAAACCACTATCGGATTTTGAGGAGGGAGTATAATCTGAAAAAAATACCACCACCATTGGATTCCTTAGGAAATTCTAGGTCAGATGCATATAAATTTTGTCCCCAACCATGGAGAAATGAGAAAGTTATGGACCTTCCCGTTTCTTGGCAAAACTTGCCTTGCCTTGCCTTGGCCAGACCTAGAAAACAAGGCAAGCCTTGTATATTTGTGGTTTCACTTCGAGCAATGGATGTATCCCCACCCCAGTGGTAAGGCGCGCATCCTATAACCTTGAGGTCGTGGGTTCAAACCCCACCCATGCCATTTTGTGTTTTCTCACATTTTTGCTATTTTTTCCAATATTTTCATGTTTTATTAATTAATTGGAAAATTAATAACTCTTTCAATTTTAATTATTTTTGTTTGGTTCTTTTTGAAAAAAATCACAAAAATGTTGAAATATTTTATTCCACAAAAAAGTTAAGTTTATATTATTTATTTAATATAATTAGTATTTTTGTGAATAAATTCCTTTTTAATGTTTTTAAACATTTTAAAAGTGAATATTTACTTTGAAAATCAAAACCAAGTGAGTTTTAATTCACCTTGTGATTAATCCATCATTTCTCAAACCTTAAACAAAAATCACAAATGGTTTATTCAAACTTATTTGGTCTTTTATTTGATTTTCTTTAAATATTTACTTTTAAAGAATAACAAATTAGGGTTTCTTTGATTTTCACCCTCATCAAACAATTTCAAACACTTTTGGGCCTCTAATAAAGTGTAAGACCCAATACTTTGTAAATACAAAACTTTTTGGGCCCCACTTATTGTATAAGTCCCGTTGTATTTCAAAAAGTTCGACGCGATCATCGTCTGTTGAAAAACAAACCCTGGGCCTCTCCTCGAGCTATAGGACTCATTCAAAATCATTGGGCCTCTATTAGAGTGTAAGACCCAATCCCCTTTTAACCAAAACTTTTTGGGCCTCAGACATTTTATAAGTCCCTCTGCGTTAAAAGAAAACCTCGGCGCGATCGCCAATAAAAAAAACCAATCATCTGGGCCTACCCTCGTGTTGTAAGCCCCATTCTTTTTATTTAAACACTTGGGCCTCTTGAGAGAGTGTAAGACCCATCCCCTTGTATAGAAAACCTTTCTTGGGCCTCAGTCACTTGTATAAGTCCCTCTGTACAAAACGACAATGCGATCACTGATAAACCTTGGGCATCTCCTTGAGCTGTAAGCCCCAACATCTTTTCAAAATAATTTCTCCTTTAATTTTGAATATACTGTTGTTTTCAATCTTTCTTTGTTGAACAACTAACCAAACAGCATGGAAGCTCTACAACCGAGTAAGTGTTTATATGCTTTCTTTATCCGTTTTCATATACATATAACTGTATTGTGGGGCTGTTTCACTGTAAGTCTTCTTTTATAAACTCATATCAACTGTGTAATACTAGTATAGATATTTAGAGTTTCCCCGACAACTACGTCTAGCACTAAGCCCTGTTGATCACTCTTAAATACAAACAAAACTAGATCCCGCACAGGATTACCAGATACAGTCTTCCCTCCTCTTGGGGATAAACAATATGGAGACGTGAAAGGTAACATTCTCGGTGAACCCTTTCTCAGACTGTCACTCTTAGAAATTGTCAAAGAAACTCTACTCCCCAGAGATGATCTTTTCTCCGTGAATGGCATCTCTTGAGTTTCTTCCAAATTCTCGGACTTTCATGGCTTGATCTATTCTCTGTGAATAGCCTGTCTTGAATTTCTCGGGGTTTGGGGACCCACAGGCTTCCTAAAAGCATCCCCGCCTCCTCTTGGGCGTTATACAAGGACCCTACGGCTTCTTAGAAGTATTCATAGCCTCCTCTTAGGCTTCGTATAAGGATTCTTCCTTCGGGAAGAGAGCCTCCTCTTGGGCTTCGTACAAATTGTCCCTCGGCTTCTTAAAAGTTCCCAACCTCCTCTTGGGCTTCGTACAAATTGTCCCGACGACCTCCTAGAGGTATAGGAACAGAAATTAGTCATCTTAATAGAACAGTCTTTCAAAGAGTCTAGATCTTTCTACCGTGAACGTACTACTACTGTTTCTTTAAGCATAGTACAAAAGATAAAACTCTAGACTTGGACAGTCTAATCTACTTGAGCCTCGAAGGCATTCTCAAATAGGGAAAAACACCAGTAGACTCGGACAGTCTCCAATACCCTCTGGATTCCCCATTTCCTTAAATAACAGGAAATAACCCTGATCCTCTGATCAATCCCAAAGCATAGCCTTACCTTTAATCAGTCTCTTTCTAAGAACTGATTTTCTCTTTTAACCAACCTACTGGACCTGTCACTCAACTGAAACAGTAATCCTTTTAGCCTCCATCTCGGGCTTCGTATGAGATACTGAAATTCTATTATTTAGATATGTGATGTTAAGTGTGATGTCACAACATCAATATCTGCAGTATGAACAAGATAATAAACCGCACTGAATATCACACAAGGATTGTTCACCCAGTTCGGTTCAACAACCTACATCTGGGGGTATACCAAGCCAGGAAGGAAGTCCATTATTAGTAGTATCAAATTACAGACTCAACAGACCAGTTGACAATCTACCTAATTTTATCACTACCCAATGACCCTTCTATCTAAGTCCACCCTAGATAAGAGAATCCATCTCACTCCCAATCATCGCAATGATGTCTAGCAGTCAACATCTCCGCCACTGCATCAACAGCTTAATTTCCAACAGTTCTTCAATCACATAGAACACTTACTCACGTGACACATCTTGGAGTTGCTTCAAAGCTTCCTCCAAGAACAATACAAAACTCATTACCTACAGGTTTCTGAGTTTGAACACAGTGACCATCTCACAACCCGAGTGGTTCACTTAGACAAAGCATTCTATTTATAACTTTTTACCAACTGGATTTGGGCCTTCAAATCTTCTGCACCAAATCTGCAACAGATCCTGCTCCTCAATAGATCTTCAATTAAATCTTCATAATTAACTCTAATTATTCTCCATATCTTTTTGCATTAACTTAGCAACAAACTAATCTTCTTCATTAATGATTACACCAAGAAATTCGCATCCAATCTAACTAACAGATCTCCTTAAATCACCCTAATGCGCGCAGCCCTAAAAACATCACAACCTGATGTTTTAATGTTCTGGTATAGTGATGTCAAGACATCGCATGTGACATCACAACTTCAGCACTTTAACTCTTCAACACCTTAACTACTTTCACAAAACCAGAATGTTAACTAAACATAACAATAATGTTAGAAGCTCATGTTGAAACATCAACCATGACATTAACATTGTTTTACTAAAATTTCAGCCAATCACAAGAACTAACAATCTCCCCCTTTGGCTAATTTTGGCTAAAACCCATATATAAACATTACAGCAGCAATTACAACCCTATACTACTGTTAGTAGTCATCAGCAACTACTGAACCTAACAGTGGCCAACAGTGGCTACTGTGTACAGCAACCATGGAGAATCATCTTCTTGGGAAATTTTGAATGATGTTAGGACATCATGTTTGACATAACATCACCACAGAGCACCACAGTACAACAACTTCAGGCAGCACAATAGGACCTAAGAAGTAGAAAGTCCTGAAGTCATCTGGTGCACATGAGGAAGAAGATATCTGACACTCCCCCTCAATACAACACATTTCTTTTTCCTTCCAGGACAGACCCAAAACAATTGTAGAAGACTCCTCCAGAAAAGAAATGTTTGTCTATACATCAAAGACCAATGGTGGCATAAGAGAATTCTGCACACCTTCTTTGATCAGACACCGGGTTTAATCTGTGGCATAAGATGAAACTTAAGAAGTTCCATTCTGCCAACCCAGGTAACTCAGAACCCAAGTCATAACTGTGTTCATAACTCAGGACACAAGTCACAAAGACTCAACACCAACTAAAGGAGAGGACATCCTCTTCGATATCTCTGAACCACATCTGGAACTGCAGACTCCAGACAAGTATCTGCGTAAACCATTTAGCAAAACCCTTTCCTTCTCCCCCTTTTTAGCCACAAATTGGCAAAGAAAGCCCTCATAGAACCAGACCCAAGTAGTGCTCACCCAAAAACGAACAAACGCCATAAGACTTATGAAACAAGAACACTCACTGACTGAAGGAGCAAAGAATAACCTCTATAAATAGCAGATCAGTTACTTTGGAATTAACGAACCTTGAATAGTCAAAGTTCTTGGTCATAGAAACACTATTTTAGGAACTAAAAACTCCATCCAAATTCAATGTCTACCATCCAAAACAGTCTTGACCGCCTTTATTGCCTCTAACTGATTCTTACCATAAATTGTGCCAAAACAGTTCCATGCATAGTCTTAGTCACGTGTTTCACCTTATCCTTCCACCACCGTCCAAAATAAATTCTTGTTTGGCTCAAGAAAAACATGTCCTGTACCATGTTCTGACATCTTATCACACACTGTCTGCTTGCTCACAACATTATCACTCCAAGACTTCCACAGAAGATTATACATTCCAAACCAATAAACTTGTCTTCAGACTTCTTCTCAAAGGCATATGCACACATGATTCACATGACTAGAACCAATTGTCATAACAACCAATGCCAACCAGCAGCCTAATGTCATAACATGTTATCTGACATTATATCCTTAGAAGATTCAACCAATCTTCACAATATATGTACCTTTGCTGCAGAATCCAAAGACAGATACTCCCCCTGTCATGGTTAACCAATGCTCTAGATGAGGATGAACATTTGAGCACACTTGCATATTGGTACCATTGACCCTTTCTCCAAAGGTAGCCATTCCCTATCATACTCTACATCTTCAGACTTCCAATCAATCAATACCTGATCTACAACAGTCTTCTCTACATTCTCCATCCAAGGCATACCTTCTACTTCATCATTCTCCCGCATTACTATGTAGATGTTCCTTAGGCATAATGTAGGCACTAAGCTTCTGAACCAGAGCATAATCATCCTTCACCAAGGATATCCAACCCGATAATGTCCCAACACAAGTTAGAACATCTGCCAC
Organism: Lathyrus tuberosus; assembly: GCA_022829125.1. Classification (NCBI taxonomy): domain Eukaryota; kingdom Viridiplantae; phylum Streptophyta; class Magnoliopsida; order Fabales; family Fabaceae; genus Lathyrus; species Lathyrus tuberosus. Next base: position 3,749,603 of record JALAZF010000153.1, read on the forward strand.
ATACCAAGACATCATCACCATGATTCTTGATATGCTCCACCAACTGGACTTACTATAGCATAGTAATCTAGAGAATTAAACTCTCATCCACCTTCAAGAAGAATAATCTCCTTGAGTCTTCAACTCATCACCCTTCTTCCCAAGAGTAACTTGATCCAAGACAATCCTTAATAATAACCAGCTGCCACACTCTGATTATCTTGATTCTTCGAATCCACTTCTGAGATCAACCAAATGCCACAGTTTGATCTCCTCATTCATGAATCCTCACATTTGTCAGAACTCTCACAAAGATATCTTGATCCACCAAGGAAACTTGATCTTCAAGTCACATGTTCCACTTGCTCAAAAGCAAACACACTTAGTCTCCCTAAGTCATGTAACATCTTCTCAAACCACAGCTCCCGCAAACTGTATGAGATAGATCTTTTTGAAGCATCCATCTTCCATTACTGTAAATCACCTCTATCTTAAGCTGATGTGCCATATCACCAGTTGATGTTAAGCTAGATGTCAAAACATTATGATATCCAGCTATTGAATTCAGCTCTTCCTTCTGCCACTTAGAAGAACCTCCTCCCATTGCAGAACCAGATTTCCATGTTCTCATAGACTTGATTCACCAATCAAGTTTGAGTGAACAACCTCCATCCTGCTCAGAAACTCCAAAGACTTCAAACCTACCACATCTGAATCTTCAGAAAATAAGTAGTCCAAGACTACCCCATAGCAATACTATAGAAAGTCACTTCCCTTAGTAGAGCCGTCAGTAGAAAGCCAGAGATAACATCTACACATCCTTGACTTTCACACACCATAATACAGGTCGTCACACACCACACAGAGAAATATACAGCCCCATAGAGAAAAGTAAATTCTCAACACTTCTGTAGTCCTGCATTATTACATCAGACATATACATAGTCTCCCGTCAATGTATATTGTCATTAGTTGAATGCACACCCTTATCAACAGCAGTCAAGGTAACCTTCTCACACAATCGGCATCTGCTGAAACTTCTTCAAGCCATCATGAAACTTACTCATACCACAAAAGCCTTACAGGTTAGATCAGTGTATTGATCTTTTACTCCACCCTGAGCAAAGAACTGAAATGATGTTTCAACATCAGTTCTGACATTCGTCTAAATCACATTAACCATCTCCTAAGGATTTGGGGACTACAACCATATTAATCCACACAAATCTCTTGTAGGGAACACACGAGAACATATCACCATCTGATCAACTTCCAAGATCAGACCAACAAAACTGCATAAACTTTCATAACACACTCTTCCAGAAGCTTCTTCTTATAAGTACAAGGTTCAGACCTCTTGTCTAATTTAAGAGTGATAACTGTCCTCCTTCTGCCTAGACAAACTGCTACTTTCAATCCTTCGAGCCGCAAAACTGGAAGGGTTCATTCCAACTAATCCAGACACCAATTGACCACAGGCTGATTTACACTGCTACTGCACACAAAATCTTGGATGCATTTTCCCTATAATATGGTCCTCAGACAGTTTAGCTCAAACAAGGATCAACTCCTTCTCTTCTGCAATCAGGATTACTACCTTTTTCTTCAACCAGCACATTTGAGATACTATGACATTATAAACATCATCTCAAAAATTGTTCAACTTCACAGCTTCAGTGACCCTTCAAAGCAGCTGCAATCTAATAGGTCTTAGACTTAGCATCTACCATAAGCTGCTAATGTGTATCGCGATGTCGAGACATTAGAATTGACATATTAAGCTCAGCTTCTTTCTTGATGAAACTTCCTCCTCATTAGGTCATCACAACTAAGCTTAAGAGATAACTTATCAAGATCTTCACTCCCGCATGAAAGATTTGACAGTGATACTCTTTTGCTTTATCTCCACCCTCTTCTTTCATTGTCAAAGAAGGAATCAATGTTCTGGACAGATTGGTCTTCAATGCCTGATTTGAAATATATTCTTCTTCAAACAAACTGAAACTTCCATGTCATACAATCTTTACTAAGATACATTCACCTTTTGATCACTTCTTTCCCAAAACACAGATAAGAGATAATCCTCATGCAGACTGCAACATCATAGAATATCCTACTGAGGAGACCAAACCCTAATGTCTTTGCAAGAGCATACCTTCCTAGAATCTCACCATCAGAGATACAAGAACCATCCAGGGTTACATCAGATACCATGCAGCGGAACACACAACAACTCCTCACACACCAGCACCATAAACCAAGTGCCAACAAATCAAACTCACAACAATAGTTCTCTATCATGAATCGTACATCCTTCACTCCAAAGGATCATCCAAACAACTATCTTCCTTGCTCATCAACTAGAAAGTATCTTCCCTAGATCTCATCCAGAAACAAACAGGAAACCAGACATTGATACCAATTGAAATTCTGGATTTTAGATATGTGATGTTAAGTGTGATGTCACAACATCAATATCTACAGTATGAACAAGATAATAAACCGCACTGAATATCACACAAGGATTGTTCACCCAGTTCGGTTCAACAACCTACATCTGGGGGCATACCAAGCCAGGAAGGAAGTCCATTATTAGTAGTATCAAATTACAGACTCAACAAACCAGTTGACAATCTACCTAATTTTATCACTACCCAATGACCCTTCTATCTAAGTCCACCCTAGATAAGAGACTCCATCTCACTCCCAATCATCGCAATGGTGTCTAGCAGTCAACATCTCCACCACTGCATCAACAACTTGATTTCCAACAGTTCTTCAATCACATAGAAGACTCACTCACGTGACACATCTTGGAGTTGCTTCAAAGCTTCCTCCAAGAACAATACAAAACTCATTACCTACAGGTTTCTGAGTTTGAACACAGTGACCATCTCACAACCCGAGTGGTTCACTTAGACAAAGCCCTAATGATCTACATCTTGGACCCGTGCCTATTCTAGATTACAAGCATTCTATTTATAACTTTTTCCCAACTGGATTTGGGCCTTCAAATCTTCTGCACCAAATCTGCAACAGATTCTGCTCCTCAATAGATCTTCAATTAAATATTCATAATTAACTCTGGTTATTCTCCATATCTTTTTGCATTAAATTAGCAACAAACTAATCTTCTTCATTAATGATTACACCAAGAAATTCGTATCTAATCTAACTAACAGATCTCCTTAAATCACCCTAATGCGCGCAGCCCTAAAAACATCACAACCTGATGTTTGAATGTTCTGGTATAGTGATGTCAAGACATCGCATGTGACATCACAACTTCATCACTTTAACTCTTCAACACCTTAACTACTTTCACAAAACCAGAATGTTAACTAAACATAACAATAATGTTAGAAGTTTATGTTGAAACATCAACCATGACATTAACATTGTTTTACCAAAATTTCAGCCAATCACAAGAACTAGCAGATACAAATCACTCTCTTGTTGAGTATAAAAGACTCTCTTGTTGAGTCAATCTCTCTTTTAGCCTCCATCTCGGGCTTCGTACAAGATACAAAATCACTCTCTTGTTGAGTATAAAAGACTCTCTTATTGAGTCAATCTCTCTTTTAGCCTCCATCTCAGGCTTCGTACGAGATACAAATCATTCTCTTGTTAAGTATAAAAGACTCTCTTGTTGAGTCAACCTTTAGCCTCCGTCTTGGGATTCGTACAAGACACATATAAAAACACTCTCTTATTGAGTCAACTCCTTTTAGCCTCCCTCTCGGGCTTCGTACGAGACACAAAAGCATCTTCTTGTTGGGTCAATAGCCTCCTCTTAGGCTTTGTGTAAGAAAAACCCAGGTTGAGTCAATCAACCTTTTAGCATCAAAACTGTGCCTCGTTCACAGGATACAAACATCAACAACTCCTTTCATCTAATTGCTGTAAGTGGCAAGCCTCTGGATTATTTACATCCACGCCACTGTCCCTCTTTTAGCATGAGAAATTCCTAAGGAAAGATAACATTGCTCTACACTGAGTTAAAGTCTTCTCCTTCAGGTTAAAACCCCCTATAAAGGAAACTATGGCATTGCTAGGATTCACATATCCTGGTTAAAGTAATCCTCCTTTATAGTCAGTCACCCAATAGCTGTGACAAACAGACCCCCTTTAGAGATGACAAATTCTCTCTAAAGACAACACCTTTTTAGCTTCACATCTTGGGCTTCGAACAAGATACAAATAGACCCTTCAGCTTCACATCTTGGGCTTTGAACAAGATACAAACTACCTTTTCAGCTTCACGTCTTGGGCTTTGAACAAGACACCGAAACACCATTTCCTCCCATAGAATAGGAGGAACTACGATCGCTCTGATTTCCCTGTTTCGGTAAACGGGAATACGTAGGCATAAGATTGAAAGAAAAATCTTAGCGAGCACACTAATCCAAAGCCCCAAATCCCGTACCTTCACATATCAATAAAAAAGAATCAGTCCTAGCATCCTAACAAAATTCCCCATGAACATTCCCGGTGTTTCGTTCTAAACAAAGTAAGAAGAAAGAGGCCCCACTTCCATATAGCATCCGTAACCTAACAGACCGCTGTTTAAACTCAGTATGCAAGCAGGGTTAATTGGAGACATCTATTTCCCTTCCTTAGTCAGCTCAATAGGATAAAAAATGAATCGACCTGTAGTAACCCCAGAGCGACAGTGCTTAAGAACCACGTCCAAAATCGCTCGCTACAATTGGGTGCTACTTTCTGATTTCTTATTTATCCTATGAAGTTGGAAAGGAAAGGGAAGCTATCTAAAACTAACCTTGCATGCAAATGTTTTCTTTAACAAATGCTAAGAGATTGGGGGTTTGGGGTCAGGTTATAGAAAGGGAAGTTGTCAATCACCTAGTGTATATATGGTTATCCATAGACCTTTTATGGCATGTTTTTCTATTGCTTTAAATACTTTCTGGTGTTTATCTGTTGTGGGTTGAGAAATTTTCTCCTTTGGGAGTGTTGAGAGAGTGTTTTTGTTGTTTTCGGGTTTTTTCGTTGTTTTTGGGAAGGTACTGGACCTAAAGTTTTTTGATTTGTGTGCTTGCTAAGATTTCGCAATCTTATGCCTACGTATTCCTGTAAAGATACCCGGGAAATCAGAGCAGTCGTAGTTCCTCCTATTCTATGGGAGGAAATATGATTTGGTGTCTTGTTCAAAGCCCAAGATTGAAGCTATCAGAGTATTTGTGTCTTGTTCAAAGCCCAAGATTGAAGCTAAATGGGTACTTGTGTCTTGTTCAAAGCCCAAGATTGAAGCTAAAAGGGTGTTTAAGAGAGAAATTGTCATCTCTAAAAGGAGATATCTCGCCTATTCATCACAAATTTTGGGATATTTATTATAAGGGAAATTACTTTAACTGGGATATGTGAATCCAGCAATGCCATAATTTCCTTTATAAGGGTGATGTCATGAAGGAAGAAAGCTTTAATTCAGTATAGAGCAATGCCACTTTTTCCTTATGAATCTTTCATGCTGAGAGAGGGACATTGGCTTGGATGCAAATAATGCAGAGCTTGCCACTTATAGCAATTAGATGAAAGAGGAAGTTTACCAGGATAAGAGAGGGACCACAGCTTGGATTTTTGAATTAATAAGTGTGCCACTTACAGCAGTTATCTGGAATTAGGGTTTTTTTTATTGTCTGTTTTGAGATGTGATGTATAGAGGAAATGTCTTCGTACAGAGAGAACTCTTGATTTCCTCAGAGGGGATGATGATTTTTATGTGCCTTGATCAAAGCCCAAGGTTGAACCTAAAAGGTTGACTCTACTAGGGGAGTTTTATATCTGTCTTGTACAAAGCCCAAGATTGAGGCTGAAAAGGGATTGACTCAGCTGGAGAGTATGATCTGTCTTGTACGAAGCTCAAGATTGAGGCTGAAAAGGGATTGATTCCACTAGGGAGGGGTTTTATTTGTCTTGTACAATGCCTAAGATTGAGGATAAAAAGGGATTGACTCCACTGGGGAGGGGTTTTATCTATCTTGTACAAAGCCCAAGATTGAGGCTAATTCTACTAAGGAAAGTCATTATATAAAGCCTAAGAGGAGGCTGGCTGGGGAGATTCTTATTTGAAGCCTAAGAGGGGGCTGGCTTCTGCAGAGGATTGTTGAAATCCAAAGGTAGGTCCAATATGTATTGGGGGATCCAAAGGTTTTACTCTTTCTAGGGATTTGAAGAAGAGTTGAAATATCAGAGACCATGAGGCTCTGATTCTCTTGGGGTTTTATTTATGGTAAAGGTTTAAACCTTGAGTATGAAAACCTATGGAGGTTTCAAACTCTACTGGAGATTGATGAAATGATCAGCGTTTATTCCTGTGCTTTTAGGAAAATTGAGGGTATCGTTGAGATCCAAGAGGAGTTGAGACTTTCCAAGTCTACTGGTATGAAGAGGTTGACTCTTAGCTAGAGAATGATCTTTGTATGATGCCTAAGAGGAGGTTGATGTTTTAAGGGATGAGAATCAACCCTAGAATGGTCTGATGTTTTGGAATTCTGACTCTCTAGAGGATTGAACTAGTAGAGATGACTAAGTTCTGTCCTATACCTGTAGGAGGTCTTCGGGTCCTTGTACTAAGCCCAAGAGAATGCTGAGAACTTTTAAGAAGCCTATGGGTCCTTGTACAAAGCCCAAGAGGAGGCTGGGGATGCTTTTAGGAAGCCTGTGGGTCCAAGCCTAAGAAAAGTTCAAGAAAGGTTTCACCGGGAATAAGTCATTTCTTTGCAGAACAGTTCTAGGGTTTGAAGAAATTCAAAAGAGGTTTCACCGGGAATTAGTCCTCTCCGGGGAAATGAATTTCTTGTACACATATATTTCTAAGTTATGACAGTCTTGAGAAAAGTTTCACCGGGAATAATGCCTTTCTCTGTTCTATATTGTATAAGCCCAAGAGGAGGCAATACTGTATCTAGAATTTCCTATGGGGAACTAGTTTTGACTGTGTTAAAAGAGTAACCGCTGGTTTGATCTAAACTTAGACCTAATTGCTGGGTAAAACTCTAAGCAAGTATATACAAGCATATACATATACCGATGAAATATATAAACAAGTATATATTAAAAAGATAGTGGAACTTACAGTTGTGCAAGCCCAAGCATAGTAACTACAGCTGTATGGTTAGTTATTCAAGAAATTGAAGAAAGTTTTGATAAAACTTTGAATTTGAATCTAAATAAAAAAGAAAGTTGTTTTAAAAGGAAGTTTGGGGCTTACAGTCACAAGAAGGCCCAGATGATCTTTTGAAAAGGCGACGATCGCGTCGTAGTTTTGAAAACCACAGAGGGACTTATACAATGACTGAGGCCCAAATTATTTATGCACAAAGGGGGTTGGGTCTTACACTCTAATAGAGGCCCAAAAAGTGTTATTTTTGTACAAAAGTTGGGGCTTACAACTCAAGGAGATACCCAGATGAAAAACAGTGATCACATCGTTATTTTGAAAATCGTATCGGGTCTTATATAATGACTGAGGCCCAAAAAATTTGTGTGTGAGAAGGGATGGTTCTTACACTCTATTAGAGGCCCAAAAATGTTTAAAAATGAAGGAAAATGGGACTTACAACCAGAGGGAGGCCCAGATGAAAATTGTTTTTGAAAACGGCGATCGCGCCGAGATTTTTAATATCGTATCGGGACTTATATAATGACTGAGGCCCAAAAATGTTTCTGTACAAAGGGATGAGACTTACACTCTATACAGAGGCCCAAAAGAGTTTGAAAAATTAAAATTAAGAGAAACCCTAATTTTAATTAAATAAATAAATAAGTTTTAAAGGAAATTAAATATAAAATGATACAAAATATCAAATATATTCAAAAACAAGTTGTCAACTTTAAAAAGTATTTTGAAAAATCATGTTTAATCACATGAAAGCTTGAAATCCAATTGGTTTTGAAAAATCAAGGTGAGAATTTCATTTTAAAAATGTTAAAAAAAAATAAAATTAAATTAAATTCAAAAAATAAAACTATATTAAATAAATAATGTAAATGTTATTTTTTTTGTAGAATAAAATAATTTAACATTTTTTTGACTTTTTAAAAAAAGAATCAATAAAAAATGATAAAAAATGAGAGAGAAATTAATTTTTGAAATCAATTAATAAAACATAAAAAGTCAAATATTCAAAAATTTTAAAAATGGCGCCAATAAGACATATTCTTGGTCGTGCGTGTTCTTTCTCCCCAGATTTGCAAAACCTCTCATATCTCACTGATTACTCAATGAATTTGCACGATTCAAACATCAATCTCACTCGTTTTGAACAAGGAACAAGATGGTACCATTTAATTTCATTTCTTTTAAGAGTGGAGAGAGTTATCATGTATGAACACAAAAATCCTAGAATTTGCAAAAACTATCATGAAATCCTAAACACGAATGAAACATGGCAATTGATTGAGGGTTATCACTCTATGAACTACCAGAAACAAGTTGGTAACTTGAAAATAAATTGACGATGCATGTAGTATAGAGTTTGAAGGTTTCAGGCTTACCTCTTGCAGCTGGTGATCGAATTTGATGATGGATGTTACAGATGTTATGCAATGATTTAGACAGCTTTAGTGGACTTATGTAAGGTGTATGAATGCTTGGAATGGATGGAAAGCACCTGGATCACTTTGTGGTACCTCAACTGCAAATGACCTCTAGGATGGCTATGGAGGTTTGTGATTTTGGTGTTACAGATGAAGGATGAGTGCTTGGATAGTTCATATATGATGTATATGAGGTGTTAACATCATTCGTTTTGGCAGAATTGCTTTATATTTCAAAATTCGATAGGGACTTGTAATATAAGTAAAATCTAGCCTAGAGAGTGAAATGTGAGAAAAAATGTGTTGCTATGCTTTGGGGTACTCTAACTGATCACAAATGAGCTCTATTTATAGTGCAACAAGTTTGTTTTGGCAGCAATAGTGAATGGTGGCTGGTACAGACCTTTGTCCAATGGTTTTCAAAAGGAATATCAAGTCTTCTCTAGCCATTGACTTGGGTCAATCTTGCAGGCCTATGGTCTTCTGATGCTTGAGCTTATCTTGAGTCATTTGCAATGTTGTGGACTGATACATGCCAGCTCTATGCATCCATTCAATGCCTCATGACAAATTTGAAAGTTTTGGATTTGAACTTTGAATGTCACATGCCAAATGATGAGGTTTTGGACTTGCAAGGCTCTATGGTGTTGTAGCTCTGCAGAGATCATGTTCATTGCACTTTACAAACTTGTATTGTATGGTGAAAAGGCTTGCCAAGTCATGGAAATTACAAAATCATGGGGCAAGTGCAAGACTATCTTGCAAAACCAGTCTTGGAGGTGTCATGTTTCCATGCTCATAACTCCCTACTCAAGTTGAATTAGGATGAGTTCTGGTACTCTTTGGAAAGCTTGTATATCCTAGTTTAACTTTGATGTCCAACAATGGTCTTGAAACAACTTGGATCAAGGTGAAAAATGGCCTCAAAGTTGGTGAAAATCCAAGACAGATTCTGTCCAAAATTTTCACTAAGTGATGGAAAAAGTGGTCATTTTCATATTTTTGTGATTTTGATCAATCCATAACTCAAAATCCATGAGGATTTAGAATCTTTTGTAATTGAAAATTTTTAAGTATGTCATGTGACTTTCATTTGAGCTTTGGATGGAAGAAAATGCCTTGTGGTTTGGAAGTTATGACCTCACAAAGTTGGTACCCAATCACTTTTGTTCCATAACTTAGAAAATTTAAAGTTTCCTATGGTTGCCCCTTTTGCAAGTAACCCTATTTTTCTTGATTTTTCTTGATGGATGATGATCAAAACCATGCATTAACATTGTTTTAGACTTAGGGAAGCCACATTTGTGAAAAAATTCAAAAAGTCAAACTTGATTTTAGGCACAATTGACTTTTTGTCAGATGAATTCCAAACTGTGTGATCTTTTATGCAATCAAGTTCTTGACCTAATTCAAACCTAATGGCTAGATTCCATAGGTGTTTTAGGGTGTCTTGAATCATGTCCCAAGGTTTGGCAACATGTCTTGGTCCAAAGTCAAAGGTACAACTGATTTTTTCTTCAAAACCATAATTGTGGTCCAGATGAATTTGGAACTTGTGAATCAAGCTTCTTGGATCAATCCATTGTTGTAAATGGATTAATGTGGTGTATTTGGTTCCCTCAAATCATGTCTTGAGGTCTTAGTTCATGTCTTGCCTCAAAAGTCAACTTAGGGGTGAATTGGATCAAGAAACCCTAATTCTTGATTTTTGATGAATGCTTCCTCTGAGGCTATTTTGAACTTGTGATTGGGTCCATGAAGTACCTTTAAGCTTATTGGATCATGTTTTGAAGTATTGGCTCATGCCTAGATGAAAATTTTCCTCTGGAGGCCTTGGTTGACCAAAACCCTAATTTGGTGACACTGTAGATCTCGATGCTTGATCAGCTTGAGATGTTGCACTCTTGTGCTTGATTCTTGATATGGGAGACCTCTTGATCTTTCATGGATGTTTGAGAGGATTGAAAAGTTAAAGATCATGTCAATTCTAGATTGATCCTTTGTCTGAGTGCTTTGAGAGGGCTTAAAACCCTAATTCTTGATTGTAGTGAATGCTCAACAATCCTTGAGGAGATTGATGAGGTATGATGATACATCCATATTATGGTAATGATCTTCACAATGATGGGAAATCTTGTGGTCAAAATTTGGGGTAAGACAACAAGGTTCTGATGAACAACGTTCTGAAGACTCTGAAGACTTAAGTTTCTGAAGACCAAGTTTTAAAGATTTTGAAGACAAGGTTCTGCTGAACAAGTTTTGAAGACTCTGAAGACTTATGTTTATGATAACCAAGGGTTCTGAAGAAGGAGTGTTGAAGACTCTAAAGACAAGGTTCTGCTGAACAAGTTTTGAAGACTCTGAAGACTCAAGACTCTGAAGACCCAGTGATTCATTCTTCTGATCATGCTCCAATCATATCAATTTAGAAGCCTCTGATGGATAGAAAAAGATGAAACATTTGCGGGGAAAATAGTACAAAGTAAAGATCAAACACGTTTTTTTCCACTACCATTCCACTACCCTGATTTGGTGGTACAAAGAATATTTTTTAGTGTACGATTTTCATCCCAACATAACGACATTATTTTAAGTCGCCAGTATTTTACTAATATTCCTGATCCGCCCTTCAATGGAACTTTTTCTGGCTATATAAAGACTTGATCATTCAAAGAATCATGTGTGACACCAAGTGTGAAAAAGAGAGATATACAAAACACTGATTCATACGAGAAAGAACTCAAGAATTAGAGAAATCCATGAGTGAATAGTAAAACACCACAATATAAAGAAGAAGATTGTTCTTACTGTATAGATTCTCTCTAAGTTAGATCGAGCTAGAAATTGTGTTTATATCAGCTTATGTAAGAAGCATTTCATTGTAAACATTTTATTTGATCAAATAGTTGTTTGAATTCCTTAAGGGACCAGTTGGGTCAAAATCCTTAAGAAGAGACGGTTAGTCTGTGTATTGTTAGTCACCAGCAGTTGCTAGTGCAGTTGTAATCAGTTTGGTTATAGTGGATTAAGTCCTTCTGTATAAGGCGAAATCACCTTGGCGGGTGGACTGGATTAACTTGATAGTTTTCAAGTGAACCAGGATATATCATGTGTCTTTCTCTATTGTTAGTCTATTTGTGATCTTTGTTTGAGTTTCACAATAAAGCTTTCATTTTGAAAACCCAATTCAAACCCCCATTTTCTTGTGTTTTTCTCACACCTTCATTTGGCATCAGAGCTCCAGTTCTGATTGTGATAAAACGATTTATCAACACTTCACCGTGTTCAGTATCGATCCAGTATTTGTGTGAGATATCATGGCTGCTGCAGTTAATGTTAATACTGTTGTAGAAGAGAAAGATCATTACAGTGCCAAACCACCAGTCTTTGATGGTGAAAAGTTTGACTACTGGAAAGACAGGATAAAAAGTTTCTTTCTTGGTTATGATGTAGATCTTGGGGATCTAGTAGTCGATGGCTACACTCACCCAGTTGATGCTACAGGTGCTAAAATATCCAGAAGTGATATGACCAACCAATAGAAGAAAGATTATAAGAATCATCACAAGGCAAGAACCATATTGCTAAATGATATCTCTTATACTGAGTAAGAGAAGATAACAAATAGAGATACTACCAAATCTATTTTTGATTCTCTAAGAATGACTCATGAAGGAAATTCTCAAGTTAAGGAGACAAAGGCGCTGACCCTAATCGAAAAATATGAGGTATTCAGAATGGAGGATGATGAAACAGTTGAGACCTGTTTTCAAGGTTTCAAATGCTAGTCGCAGGACTTAAAGTTCTGGACAAAGGTTACTGAACTGCTGATCATGTTAAAAAGATCATAAGAAGTCTTCCCAAGAAATGGAGACCTATGGTAACAGCTTTAAGGCTATCCAAGGATCTTAACAGCATAAGTCTTGAAGAGCTTGTTAGTTCTTTAAGAAGTCATGAGATAGAGCTGGAAGAAGATGAACCTCAGAAGAGAAGCAAATCTATCTCTCTTAAGTCTAAACTTGAAAAGGAAAAGGCTTATCAAGCTGAGGAAGAATCAAAATATTTTGGTGAAGAATCAGAAGATGAGCTGTCGCTAATCTCCAGAAGGATCAACAAACTCTGGAAGCATAGGCAAGGAAACTTCAGAGGATCTAGAAGAAACAAAGGTCGCTATGAGTCATCATCTGGACAGAAGAAGCAGAACTCCGGAAAGGAAGTTATCTGTTATGAGTGTAATGCGCCAGGTCATTACAAGAACAAAGGTCCAAAGATCAAGAAAGACAAGAAGCCTAAGAAGAATTTCTCCAAAGCGAAGAAAGGACTAATGGCAACTTGGGACAACTCTGATTCTGAAGAAGAAGATTCTGATGAAGAACAAGCAAATGTTGCACTTGTAGCAACAATTGACGATGAAGTTTCTGGAGAACCAGAAGACAGAATATCATCAAAACCAGAATCAGACTCAGACTCAGACTTAGAGGTATTATCTAAACTCTCTTGTTGCGAATTAGAGTCATGTCTTTCGGAAATGCTGGAAAAGTATCAAACTCTTCAGAGTAAATACAAAGATCTTAAAAGATCACATGTAATTGCTTTTGAGGAAAAAGATAAGCTTGAGTAGAATAATTCTTCTATAAATGAAAACATTTTTCCTTAAAAAAATAGTAATTATGCCTTGAAAAGCAAAGTTGCTAAATTAGAAGAAGAATTAATCTCCAACGTCTCTGACACAAGCTGTATCAACAAGTATGATAAAGCATTCCAGTATTTTCCAGATAAAAGCATAGATAGAAGCAGAATAGCTTCCATGATCTATGGAGTAAGAAGAAATGGTAAGAAAGGTCTAGGATGTACAGAATCATCTGAAATTGACGAAAGTCAAACTGTTAAACCAAAACCTCTCTATGACTATTTTGTGCCATCTGGCACTGAGATTGTTTGCTCTGAGCTTGCACAAGAACCCCCACCAACACAGAAATCTGTTTCTAAAGTTAAATATCATGCATAAATTCCACTTGATTATCCTGTTGCAAAAAAGCCCAAAGTTGTGAAACACTCTGGGAAAACTAACAAGAGAGGACCCAGAAAATGGGCACCTAAGGACAAGATAATCTATGTTGCAGATATCCTTAGCAGCTCAGTTGAAACACCAGTCATGGTACCTGGACAGTGGTTGCTCGCGACACATGACGAGAAGAAGGCATATGTTACAAAATCTGGAACTTAAGCCTAAAGGCTTCGTCGGTTTTGGAGGAAACCAGAAAGGAAAAGTCATTGGCTCTGGAACCGTTGGTAATGGTAACCTTCCTTCTATTACTGATGTTCTTTTAGTCGATGGTTTGATGCATAACTTGTTGTCAATTAGTCAACTTAGTGACAATGGTATGATATCATCTTTAATCAAAAGTCTTGTAAGGCTGTAAGTCAGAAAGATGGTTCAATCCTATTTGTCGAAAAGAGGAAAAACAACATTTATAAGATTAGACTTTCTGATCTTCGTGAATAGAATGCCAAATCTTAATGGCTGTTAATGAAGACCAATGGGTATGGCATAGACGTTTAGGCCATATTAGCATGAGGAGGATTTCTCAGCTAAATAAGCTTGAACTCGTCAGAGGCTTGCCAAATCTAAAATATTCTTTAAAGCAAAGAATGTTGTGTCCACCTCTAGACCGTTAGAACTTCTACACATTGATTTGTTTGGACCAGTGAAAACTGCCTCAATCAGTGGAAAGAAGTATGGATTAGTAATCATTGATGATTATAGTCGTTGGACATGGGTAAAATTCGTAAAACACAAGGATGAGTCTCATTCTGTGTTCTCTACCTTTTGCTCTCAAGTGCAAACAGGGAAGGATTGTAAAATAATTTGTGTCAGAAGTGATCATGGCGGAGAATTTGAGAACAAATACTTTAAGAATCTTTTTGATTCCCATGGCATTTCCCATGATTTCTCATGTCCCTGAACTCCACAACAAAATGGTGTAGTGGAAAGGAAGAATAGGACTTTGCAAGAAATGGCTCATACCATGATCCAAGAGACTGACATGGCTAAGCACTTCTGGGCAGAGACAGTAAATACAACATGTTACATTCAGAACAGGGTTTCAATAAGACCTATTCTGGGTAAGCCTCCTTATGAATTGTGGAAGAATAGAAAACCCAACATTTCATATTTTTTATCCTTTTGGTTGTATTTGTTTTATGTTGATCACTAAAGAGAATCTTAGCAAGTTTGACTCCAAAGCTCAAAAGTGTTTACTGTTAGGATACTCTGAACGCTCTAAAGGCTACATAATCTATAACACATAAACATGAATAGTTGAGAAATTAATTCATTTCAGATTCAATGATAAGCTTGACCCTGAAAAGTCAAAGATAGTTGAAAAGTTTGCAGATCTGAAGATCACCTTATCGGAATCTAAAGAAGAAGAAGATTCAAGAGAAGCAGCCAAAGATGCAGATTCTCCAGATTCAAATACAACCTTACCAGAAACTGAAAATAACCCATCTCATCAGAAGAAGAATAGATTAAAGACTTCTCATTCTAAAGAATTGATTCTGGGAGATAAAGCTGATCCAGTCAGAACTCGTTCATCATTCAAACATTTCGAAGAAACATTTATGGGCTTGGTTTCTCTAATAGAACTAACAACAGTTGATGAAGCTCTTAAGGAGAATGAGTGGATTCTGGCCATGCAAGAAGAACTGAATCAACTCAGCAAAAATGATTTCAGGGATCTTGTTCAGAAACCCAAAGGTGTCCACGTCGTTGGAACTAAATGGGTATTTAGAAACATGTTAGATGAGAAAGGTGAGGTCGTAAGAAATAAAGCACGGCTGGTTGCATAAGGTTATAGTCAACAAGAAGGGATAGACTATACAGAAACCTTTGCACCAGTTGCCAGGTTGGAGTCTATTCGCATTTTAATCTCATTCGCTATGAATCATGACATTACTTTATATCAGATGGATGTAAAGAGTGCATTTTTAAATGTATATATTTCTTAAGAAGTGTATGTTCACCAACCTCCTAGTTTTGAGAGTTCTGAAAACCCAGATTTTGTTTTCAAACTTAAAAAATCGTTATATGGTCTGAAACAGGCTCCCAGAGCTTGGTATGAAAGGCTAAGTAACTTTCTTTTGGAAAATCACTTTACCAGAGGAAAAGTGGATACAACACTCATTTGTAAAACCTTTAAAAATGACATTCTGATTGTTCAAATCTACGCTGATGATATTATATTTGGTTCTGCTAATATTTCCTTGTGCAAGGATTTTTCCAAGTTAATGCAGGATGAATTTGAAATAAGTCTGATGGGAGAACTCAGATTCTTTTTGGGAATTCAAATTGATCAACGATCAGAAGGAACGTACATTCATTAGAGAAAGTATGCAAAAGAACTTCTGAAGAAATTCAATATGTCAGAAAGTAAACCTGCTAAGACTCCTATGCATCTGACATGCATTCTAGAGAAAGAAGAAGTAAGTAAAAAGGTTTGTCAGAAGCTCTATCGTGGTATGATAGGATCCCTTATGTATTTGACAGCTTCTCGTCCAGATATTCTGTTTAGCGTATGTCTTTGTGCTTGTTTCCAATCAGATATAAGGGAAACTCACTTAATTGCTGTTAAGAGAATCCTAAGGTATCTAAAAGGAACAACTAACCATGGCATGATCTATAAGAAAACATCAGAGTACAAGCTTTCTGGTTACTGTGATGCAGATTATGCTGGAGACAGATTGGAAAGGAAAAGTACTTCTGGAAACCGTCAGTTTCTAGGAAGTAATCTCGTATCCTAGGCAAGCAAGAGACAATCAACAATTGCTCTCTCAACTGTAGAAGCAGAATACATATCAGTATTTCTATGCAGTACTCAGATACTCTGGATGAAGAATCAACTTAAATATTATCAGATACACGAGTGTAACATTCCTATCTTCTGTTATAATACTTCTGCCATTTGTTTATCTAAGAATCCTATTCTACATTCTAGGGCAAAAAATATTGAAACAAAACATCACTTTTTACGTGACTATGTTCAGAAGGGTACTTTTCAGTTAAAATTTGTTGATACAGATCACCGGTGGGCTGATATTTTCACAAAACCCTTGCTGAAGAGAGATTCGTATTCATTCTGGAAAACCTATTTATCAAACCTTGTCCAGAATGAGATGATAATATTTTAATGTGCAGAATACCAGAACGTCTGATATAAGATTCTGATGTTAAGGAAAGTGTGTCAATTGATTATTGTTTATTGACTTTCTGAATCATGATACTTCTACAAGTTAGAAAATCTCCTGATCAGAAATTAGTCCAGTCAGATACCTCTTGGTATTCTTGACGTTGGGAACATCAAAACGTGATCTCTTGAAAACAAACAGCTATGATTATTTGTGACACGTGTCCAAAATCAAATCATAACTACTGTTGAAGAGACACCTCGAGCGTTGTGATTTCGTGAGACTAGGTTTCATGTAATTATTTCCTATTACTCCCACATTGTTATAATCATTATTTTTTATATAAATATGCACTCTCTCACTTCACACACTATGCTACTCTCACTTCCCACACTTTTTGTCTTAGAAACGCTAAACCCCTTTTAGTGCTCTGAAACCTCGTCATTTTCTTACAATGGATTCTCAACAACAAAGTGTTTTTGAATTCTTTCAACAACATCAACAAGCAGAATCGACATCAATGGCCTCATCAACAACTGCTCAAACGGAATCAACTTCTCTCCATCAATCACTCTCCACTTTTCAAAAACTTACTGTAGTTTACATACTGGATCATCCTGCTCATATTCATCTGGTTGCTCCCTTCTCAGAACTTGAAGTTCTAAGTGAATGGCTGGTAGACTTTGATAACCTAAAGAAAAATGGAATAGACTTGACCGAGAATCTAAAAGCTTAAGGTTGAAAAAACTATTTTGATCGTCTCTACGGTCCCATTTACTCAAATATCGTCAAGGAATTCTGGAGATATGATGACACTGATGAACACTTCATTGTTTCATATGTTATGGGAAATACGTTCATCATTACTGAGAAATCCATAGCCATGCTACTTGGAATGGAAAACTCTGGAGGAAAGAGAATTTACAAGATGAACCATAAATCAAAGTTTCTATCTTATGTGGTTTTCCCAGCAATTTTTACTCAATTTTCCAGTGGAAAACTACCCTTCAAAACTCTGGATTTATCAAAGGAACTTCGTGTCTGGCTGAAAATTATTCTAGGATGCATCTATCATAGACCAAATTCAAGTTCTTCTGACTTTCTCAACACTGATCAGAAATTCATGCTTTACTATCTGATGAAAGGAGAGAAAATCTGTCTTCCCTCAGTTCTATTCAGATATCTTAGAGACTCAGTAAGAGAAACAAGATATCAATCAAAGAAATCTAAGAACTACATTCCTTTTGGTAGATTAATCTCAGATATTCTGGTTGAGAGTGGCATGATTGATCATTTGTCAATTATGTCAGTCACAGATGAATTGAATGTCATTAATAGAACTCCTCTGAACAGCAAAAATCTGAAGAGAATGTAGATTATTGAAGAAATCAGAGTTGAACCAAGCATAGCTACAGATTCAGAAAGTCTGAAGTAAAAAATAATGGCGTTAGATGGATATCCTCTGTTCACTAAACATGATAATCCAGAGGTTATAGAAGCATATATTCAGCTACAAGAGGTAGAAGGCTATGATATGTCTAACTTCAGTCTTGACGATCTGATGGATCACCTACCTGATATGATGAAGAAGAAAAGACCTTCCTCCAACACAGCTCCTCAAATGAAATCTGCAAAGAGGAATAAGAAATATCCTTGCGAAGCCAGCACAAGGAACATCTCTCTGAAATCATATCCAGAACAACAAAGTAAGTATTTTGAATCTCCATATGTAACCACATCTGTTTATATTGACAGAAATTTGTCTTCATCTCTTCCCATTTCATCACCACCACCTACAACTCAACCATTATTCTCCACCCCCCACCAATATTTTCTATTGTTGTCACCACCTCTCCATCACCCATTTCTAAATCTTCTACGGAAGAAATTCCAGTCTCTACACTACTTTCACCACAGGCTCTTGAACTTACCTCAACTCAACCAACTTCCACCATTTTTATCCAACCAACTCTTATCACATCTGTTCAACCATCTCCAACCATTCAAATCATTGAAGAAATTCTTACCGAACATCCACAAACAACCATATCACCATCACCAACTCCAATTACTGCTCCACAACTAATTCCAGAATCAATAATAGATAATCCTGAACCTTCTCTAAACAATGACACCATCATTCTTGATGACTCTGTTGAAGATTATCAACCCTTAACTGAGAATCAAACCTCAGACCTTCCTCCTAACCTATATGAAACAATATCTGTGTTTAAGGACAGTGTAGTTATGAAATTCAGGACACTCTCTGATGAATCAAATGATAGTGAAGACCCTTCTGATTTGGGTGCTTCATGGGATCAATTTAATCAGTGGATGTCTGAGGAATTTCAGAAGATTCAAACTTTTTCTGTTCAGACAAAGGGTTATTTTATTTAACAAGTTGAAAAGAGGTTGCAAGAGAAGAAGGAAGCTGAAGCTAAGCTAGTTGCAGAAAAGGAACTGGCTGAAAGGTTAGCTAAAGAAGAAGCTGGAAGATTAGCTAAGGAGGCTAATGATCAAGCTGAAATAGAAGCCGCTGAAAACTCCTCTTCTGATCCAGTGTTGAAAACTTTGGCTACCCTTCAGAAGGAACATGAGTTGTTCAAAGCAAGAATGGACAAGCAAGATGAACTCACCGTCAACATTCAGAATGCTCTTGCTCAGATTCTTCAGAGGCTCCCTCCTCCTTCTCAACCTTAGGCACCTTTTAAGGCTACCCCGCAGTTTGTTTTTGATTGTTTGTTTACGGTTTGACGTACTTTTGGATTATCATTTTGATTACTGTAGCGAGCGATTTTGGACATGGTTCTTAAGCACTGTCGCTCTGGGGGGGGGGGGGGTACTACAGGTTGATTCATTTTTTATCCTATTGAAGCTGATGAAGGAAGGGAAATAGATGTCTCCAACTAACCCTGCTTTGCAAACTGAGGTTAAACAGTCAAAACTGTTGGTTTACAGATGCGATCAATGTGGGGGGGGCCTCTCTTGGGTTATTTTGATCGAATTTAGACTTTAGGTGGGGAATACGGACTCGGATGTTTTGATTGATATGTGAGGATTTGTGACCTGAGGTTTTCAATGTGGTGTGCTCGCTAAGATTTTTCTTTCAATCTTATGCCTACGTATTCCCGTTTACCGAAACAGGGAAATCAGAGCGATCGTAGTTCCTCCTATTCTATGGGAGGAAACGGTGTTTTGGTGTCTTGTTCAAAGCCCAAGACATGAAGCTGAAGGTAGTTTGTATCTTGTTCAAAACCCAAGATGTGAAGCTGAAGGGTCTATTTGTATCTTGTTCGAAGCCCAAGATGTGAAGCTAAAAGGGTTTTGACTTTAGAGAGAATTTGTCATCTCTAAAGAGGATCTGTTTGTCACAACTTGTTTGGTGACTGGTTATAAAGGAGGATTACTTTAACCAGGATATGTGAATCCAGCAATGCCATAATTTCCTTTATAGGGGATTTTTTAGCCTGAAGGAGAAGACTTTAACTCAGTGTAGAGCAATACCATCTTTCCTTAGGAATTTCTCATGCTAAAAGAGGGACAGTGGCGTGGATGAAAATAATCCAGAGGCTTACCGCTACAGCAATTAGGCGAGGGAAAAGGAGTTGTTGACGTTTGCATACTGTGAACGAGGCACAGATTTTGATGCTAAAAGGTTGATTGAATCAAGCAGGGATTTCTTTATACAAAGCCTAAGAGGAGGCTATGGACCCAACAAGAGGATGCTTTTGTGTCTCGTACGAAGGCCGAGATAGAGGCTAAAAGGGTTGACTCAACAAGAGAGTGTTTTTATATGTGTCTTGTACGAAGCCCAAGACGGAGGCTAAAAGGGTTTGACTCAACAAGAGAGTGTTTGGTATCTCGTATGAAGCCCAAGATGGAGGCTAAAGGGGATCGACTCAACAAGAGAGTCTTTTTATACTCAACAAGAGAGTGTTTTATATCTCGTACAAAGCCCGAGATGGAGGCTGCAAAGGTTAACTTTGCTGGGGAGAATCATTGTACAAATCCCAAGAGGAGGCTATGGTTACTGTTTCAGTTGAGTGACAGGTCCAGTATGTTGGTTTAAAGAGAAAATTAGTTCTTATATGGGTCATGTTGTACTCATGGCTTTGATCTGAGGATCGGTATTATTTCCTGTTCTTTAAGGAAACGGGGAATTCGAAGGAGCTTTAGACTGTCCGAGTCTACGGGTTTTATCTTTTGTACTATGCTTAAGAAACAGTAGTAGTAAGATCTAGACTCTTTGAAAGACTGTTCTATTAAGATAACTAATTTCTGTTCCTATACCTCTAGGAGGTCGTCGGAACAATTTGTATGAAGCCCAAGAGGAGGCGAGAAAACTTTTAAGAAGCCGAGGGATAATTTGTATGAAGCCCAAGAGGAGGCTATCTTCCCGGAGGAAGAATTATTATACGAAGCCTAAGAGGAGGCTGTGAAAACTTCTAAGAAGCCGACGGGTCCTTGTACAACGTCCAAGAGGAGGCGGGGATGCTTTTAAGAAGCCTGTGGGTCCTTGCACTAAGCCCAAGAGGACGCTGATGAACAGTTCCAGAAGGGGTTTCACTTGGAACATTGGCGTTTTGTATATGAACTGTTCAAGGGGGAGATTTCTTAAATCTAGTTATCTAAAATTGTTGTGAAAGAAAATTCTCATGGTTTAGGTTATGTTGAAATATCCGGTATAACGTCGGATGTATGGAGACGAGGTTTTATCAAGTTCTAGACGTAGTTTTCGGGGAAACTCTAAATACCTATACTATTATTACATAGTCGATATGACTTTATGAAAGAAGACTTACAGTGAAACAGCCCCACAGTACAGTTATATACATATGAAAGCGGTAAATGAAAGCAGGTATACACTTACACGGTTGTAGAGCTTCCATGCTGTTTTGTTAGTTTGTCCAACAAAGAAAACTTTGATAACAATATTATATTCAAAATCAAAGGAGAAAGTGCTTTGAAAAGATTGTTGGGGCTTACAGCTCAAGGAGAGGCCCAAGGTTTTATCAGTGATTGCACTGTTGTTTCGAATTTGTACAGGGACTTATACAAGTGATTGAGGCCCAAGAAAGGTTTTTTGTACAAAGGGATGGGTCTTATACTCTCTCAAGAGGCCCAAAGGTGTTTAAAGAAAAAGAATGGGGCTTATAACACGAGGGTAGGCCCAGATGATTTACCTTTTTAACTGGCGATCGTGTCGGGGTTTCTTTTAATGCAGGGGGACTAATACAATATCTGAGGCCCAAAATTGTTTTGGTTAAAAGGGGATTGGGTCTTACACTCTATTAGAGGCCTAAAATTATTTTTGAATGGGTCTTATAGCTCGAGGAGAGACCCAAAGGTTTATTTTACACGGGCGACGATCGCACCAAGCTTTTGAAATACAATGGGACTCATACAATAAGTGAGGCCCAAAATAGATTTGTATTTACAAAGGATTGGGTCTTACACTCTACTAGAGGCCCAAAAGTGTTTGAAAATGATTTGTGAGGGTGAAAATCAAAGAACCCTAATTTGTTTTCCTTTAAAAGTAAATATTAAAAGAAAATCAAATAAAAATGATAAAAATACCAAATAGGCTTGAATAAACCACTTGTGATTTTTGTTTAAGGTTTGAAAAAATAAGGTTTTAATCACAAGAGATATTAAAACTCATTTGGTTTTGATTTTCAAAGTAAATATTTATTTTTAAAATGTTTAAAACAATTAAAAAGGAAATTATTCACAAAAACACTAATTATATTAAATAAATAACATAATTTTAATTTTTTTGTGGAATAAAAAATTTCAACATTTTTTTGATTTTTTGCAAAAAGAACCAATAAAAAATAATTAAAACTGAAAGAGTTATCAATTTTCCAATTAATTAACAAAAAGATGAAAATATTGGAAAAATAGCAAAAAGGTGAAAAAATACAAAATGACATGGGTGGGGTTTGAACCCACGACCTCAAGGTTATACGGCGCGCGCCTTACCACTGGGGTGGTGATACATCCGTTGATTGAAACAAACCAACAAATACACAAGGCTTGCCTTGTTTTCTAGGCATGGCCAAGGCAAGGCAAGACAAGTTTTGCCAAGAAACGGGAAAGTCCATAACTTTCTCATTTCTCCATGGTTTGGGACAAAATTTATATGCATCCGGCCTAGAATTTCACAAGGAATCCAATGGTGGTGGTATTTTTTTCAGATCATGCTCCCTCCTCAAAATCCGATAGTGGTTTTGAAATAGGCCTATAATTGCTATTTTTGGGGATTTCTAGGTTTGGCATGCTATTTTTGGTTCCAAAGACTTGGGAGGTTTGGGATCAGAGTTGGTTCCTCCTTGGTCCCCCCTTGAGGTGTTCAGATGGATAGAGTTGTTTTCCCTTTGCAAAATTTGAGCAAATCGAGTAAAACTCCAAAATCTGCCTTGCCTTGGCAGTTTTCAGCAAGGCATGTTGCCATGGTCATATCTCATGGCTCAAGTTGAGTTTGGTGATATTCTTGGCCATTTTGGAAAGCCCTCATATGATACAATAACTTTTTGATCAAAATTGGTTTTGATCATTTTTGGATCCAAGTGAAAAATGCCCCTACATTTGGAAAAAAGTGAAGGCAGATTTTTACTTATTGGAAATTTCACTAAGTGTTGGAAAAAGTGGCATTTCATGTTTTCATCCATTTTGATCATTCCATAACTCAAAATCCATAATGAATTGGAATGAGGTGTAGTTGACACTTTTGTAGAGGGCCATGAAGGCTACAAATCCAGCTTTGGATGGGGAAAAATGGCCTTGTGGTTTAGGAGTTATGGTCCTCCAAAGTTGGTACCCTAGCCACTTTGTTCCATAACTTAAAAAATTTCTAAGTTTTTTTATGGTTACCCCTTTTACAAGTTATCCCACTTTTCTTGATTTTTCTTGATGAATGATGATTCAAATCACACATTAACATTATTTTAGGGTTAAAAACCCATTTTTACAAAAATCTCAAAAAGTCGAAGTTGACTTTTGGGCACAGTTGACTTTTTGTCAGATGAATTCCAAACTGTGCGATCCTCTATGAAATCAAGTCCTTGACCTAAATGAAACTTGATGGATTGAATTTCATAGGTGTTATAGGGTGTACTGAATCATGTCCTAGGGTTTGGGAGCATGTCCTGGTCAAAAGTCAAAGCTACAGTTGACTTTTCTCGCGAAACCCTAACTGTGGTTCAGATGAAATTGAAACTTGTTGCTCAAGCTTTTTGGATTAATCCATTGTTGCAAATGGATCAATGTAGTGTGTTAGAGACCCTCAAATCCTCTCTTGAGGTCTTGGCTCATGTTCTGTCCCAAAAGTCAACTTAGGGGTGAATTAGGTCAAGAAACCCTAATTCCTAATTTTTTGATGAATGCATCCCTTGAGGCTAAATTGACTTGATGATTGGGTTCATGAGATCCCTTGTAGCATCATAGGTTATGCTTGGAAGAATTGGCTCATGCCCAGAGGAAAATTTCCATCTTGAGGCCCTGGTCGACCAAACCCTAATTTGGTGACACTGGCGATCTTAAGGCTTGATCCACCTAAAAGGGAGAAGTCTTGTGCTTAATCCTTGAAGTGGGAGTCCTCTTGATCCTTTGTGGATGTTTGAGAGGATAGACAAGTTGAAGATCATGTCATTTCTTGATTGATCCTTTGTCTAAGAGCTCTGAGAAGGCTTGAAACCCTAAGTCTGATTGTAGTGGATGCTCACCCATCTTTG
Source organism: Lathyrus tuberosus (assembly GCA_022829125.1). NCBI lineage: Eukaryota > Viridiplantae > Streptophyta > Magnoliopsida > Fabales > Fabaceae > Lathyrus > Lathyrus tuberosus. The sequence continues at coordinate 3,774,061 of JALAZF010000153.1, forward strand.
GGGAGACTAATTGTTCATCCATATTGTGATGATGATTTGCACAATGATGGGAAATCTTAGTGGTCAAAATTTGGGGTATGACAGATGCCCCTATTTAATCTTCTTGGACCCGAAGGTGTAAATGGCGAAGATATTCGGGCATTCGGGGTGCAAGAGGATTAAATATCGGAATACCCGAAATTTTGATGGTTGTTATGAATGGCAGTTCGCGCATCCTTCCTCTTTTGCTAAGCAATGATGCTTAGAAAAGGTAAAAACTTCCCCTCGATCCTGGTCTTCAGCCACGGAACTGGTCTCAGTTTCTGAAATAAACTTCCCCTCGATCCTGGTTTCCTACCAAGGAACTGGTCATAGTTTCTGATATAAACTTCCCCTCGATCCTGGTTTCCTACCAAGGAACTGGTCTTAGTTTCTGATATAAACTTCCGCTCGATCCTGGTTTCCTACCAAGGAACTGGTCTTAGTTTCTGATATAAACTTCCCCTCGATCCTGGTTTCCTACCAAGGAACTGGTTTAGTTTCTTTTGTCAATAAACTTTCTTGACAAGGGACGCTATGCGTAGCGGTTTTGCTCAAACTTCTCGCCGAATTTTCCTGGGGAGATGCCATTTGATGGGAAAACTTTTGATGTCAGACTTGCTGGGGAACCCAATCGTCTGAGTTGTAGAGGTGTACAAACTTCTCTATTGGAGATGCCATTTGTCGGCTTTACAGGGGAAAGCAGGTCTCTTGAGAGACTGCTGCCCCTTGGGGTCTTACATCATACTTTTCTCGGGATCTTCTCGGAGAAATGCCATATGATGCGATCTAATTTTGAGGTGCTGATGACCTTTTCATCAGCGGTTTTTTCGGAGAACAACTGCTGTATAGTCGAATCGCTGCTTAAGAGGCTTTCTCTGGGGATTTTCCTTAATCCGGGAAAGCGAAGATATCATCTTCGATGGAGAAGGGTGACATTTGTCGAGGGTTCTCTGGTTTTTCAGAGGTTCAAGTTATCAAAGTGGTCAAGGACCAACTTCATCCCAGAAATATACTAGAGGAGAGAGATTGTTCAGACGCAACGTTTCCTGACGAGGAAAGGACTGACAACTCGATTGAGAGGACTGTCTATCACTAAGGGGCAAGACCGATTAGAGAGATAGTGATGCAATATGAATACGAATGTAAATCAATAATGCATGATGCATGTATGTATATGCTGACAAAACTGACGCGACATACAGACTAATGGATGAACATGACTGTATACTCGGCCATCGCGGGGCGAAGAAGTACCGCTGGTCCAAAAAGTAGCAATTCTGCCTTGCTTAGGAGAAGTAGTCCCTGCGGGGAACAACCGTTGGTCGGGCTTAGGAGGTAAGAACTCGGCCGAAGATGTCAGATGAAACAATGGTCTCTGACATAGCTGATCCGTCATTCAGGCGTACTGGTTTAGAAGGAAAACTTCGATTCTTCACTTTGAGGCTCGCTTACTTTTGGAGAAGCGATCGATGTTCTTCTGATGTTCAACAGTCAAAAGAAATTGCCATCTTTATTTTAAAAGCCGAAAAGCTTTAACAAGTAAATTAATTTTTGTTTTATTTCAAGAATCATTGATCATGTTAAAATGCCGTCCTGTAAAGCTAAAACAAATCAGAATTGCAAACAAAAGCACAAGGGCTCAAATTTTATTGATAGGATGGAAATCAGCCAAACGCGTGATTCCATGGAGTATTTACAAAGCTAGAAAATGGTAATTTATAGGGAAAAGGGCAACATTGAAACACGACGACCACTATCCTTCTACCAACTTTGAATTCGGGATATCCTAAGCTTCTGTCGAAGATGACCTTGACTGGAGTCTTTCTGATGGATGATGTAACTGCTGCTGAGGGACTTGCCCCTGTTGGACGTAGTTACTTGCTATTATCCCTAATTTTGCCTTGGATTGTACTGTGATGTTTCCAATCCACCGGGATGATTTTTGATTATGTATCTAATTTTTGCCTAGACCTCCCTTTCGGGTTTTCAATCCACCGAGACGTTTTTTTTAGGCGAAGTATTTCTTGACTATATCAACATTTGTGGGATAGGAAAATTCCTCTCCGTCCATGGTTGCAAGTCTCAAGGCACCGCCTGAGAAAGCTTTCTTGACCATATAGGGGCTGTCATAGTTTGGAGTCCATTTACCCCGAGAATCAGTGAGAAATGATTGTATCTTTTTGAGCACAAGGTCTCCTTTCCTGAAGACGCGAGGTCAGACCTTTTTGTCGAACGCCTTCTTCATTCTTTGCTGATACAACTGACTGTGGTATAATGTCGTGATTCGCTTCTCCTCGATCAGATTCAGTTCATCGTGTCGACTTTGACACCATTCAGCCTCTGTTAGCTTAGCTTCCATCAATACCCGGATTGATGGGATCTCTACTTCTATGGGGAGCACTGCTTCCATGCCATACACTAGAGAGAAAGGGGTTGCCCCTGTTGAAGTGCAGACAGATGTGCAATAACTGTGAAGAGCAATGGGTAGCATCTCGTGCCAGTCTTTGTTGGTTACAACCATCTTTTGAACGATCATTTTGATGTTCTAGTTAGCCGCTTCTACCGCTCCGTTCATCTTAGGTCGGTAGGGAGACGAGTTACGGTGTTCGATCTTGAACTCAGTGCACAACTCTTTCATCATCTTATTGTTCAAGTTAGATCCATTATCAGTAATGATCTGGCTTGGAACACCATAACGGCAAATTATATTGTTTTTGATAAATCAGACCACTACTTGTCGGGTTACATTGGCGTATGACGCTGCTTCGACCCACCTGGTGAAGTAATCAATGGCTACTAGAATGAACCGATGTCCATTCGAAGCTTTGGGCTCAATCATACCGATCATGTCGATTCCCCATATGGAAAAAAGCCATGGGGAAGAAAGAACTTTGAGATGCGTTGGCGGTACATGGATTTTGTCGGAGTATATCTGACACTTGTGACACTTCCTCATGTACTTGTAGCAGTCGGATTCCATGGTGAACCAGTAGTATCCGGCTCTCAGAATTTTTCTCGCCATTGTGTGTCCGTTGGCATGAGTGCCAAAGGATCCTTCGTGAATTTTCTTTATCAACATGTTTACTTCTGGTCTGTCTACACATCAGAGCAAGACCATGTCAAAGTTTCTCTTATAGAGTGTATCACCGCTCAGGAAGAAACTGCCTTCCAGCCTCCCGAGGGATACCCCAGGTGGGTACTCCTGTTTTTGAAGGAAGCATTTGATAATGTGATACCAAGGTTTGTCGTCTATGACTACTTCAATCGCGAAGATGTAAGCAGGCCGTTCTAGGCGCATTATGTCGATCTTAGGTAGGTCAGTCCATTGACCTACACTAATCATGGAAGAGAGAGTGGCTAAGGCGTCAGCCATGTGATTCTCATCACGAGGGATGTGATGAAACTCGATTCTGTTGAAGAAAGGTAACAGCCTTCTTGCATAATCTTTGTAAGGAATCAGTCCTGATTGGTATGTGTTCCAATCTCCCTTGATCTGATTGATGACCAGAGCTGAGTCGCCATATACTTCCAAGTTTTTGATCCTCAAATCAATCGCTTCCTCGAGACCCATAATACATGCTTCGTATTCGGCCTCGTTGTTCGTGCACTAGAACGTAAGTCTGGCGGTGAATGGAATGTGGGTACCCTGAGGTGTTATGATGATTACCCTAATTCCATTTCCATAATGATTGATAGCTCCGTCAAAGATTAGTGCCCATTGGGAACCTGGTTCTGGCCCTTCACTGGGTAACGGTTCATCGCAGTCTTTCATTTTTAGATACATGACATCTTCGTCTGGGAAGTCAAACCCGATGGATTCCTGATCGTCAATCGGTTGGTGATCCAAATGATCGGCTAAGATACTTCCTTTAACGGCCTTCTGAGCATGGTACTCGATGTCTTATTCTGATAATAGCATCTGCCAACGGGCAATCCTTCCCGTGAGAGCAGGCTTTTCAAAGACGTACATGATTGGATCTATTTCGGAGATTAACCAAGTAGTGTGACGAATCATATACTGGCAAAGACGTTTGGCTGTCCAAGCCAGAGAGCAACAAGTTTTCTCAAGCATCGTGTACCGAGTCTCGCAGTCGGTGAATTTCTTACTCAGATAGTAGATGGCAAACTCTTTCCTTTTTGTTTCATCTTGTTGGCCAAGTACACAACCCATTGAATCTTCTAAGACTGTGAGGTAGATGATCAGTGGTCTTCCTTCCACTGGAGGTGATAGAATTGGTGGATTCAACAAATATTCCTTAATACTATCGAAGGCGGTTTGACAGTCTTCTTTCCAAACGCAGTCCTGATTCTTTTTGAGTAATTTGAAAATTGGCGCACATGTCGCGGTCATGAGGAATATGAATCTGGAAATGTAGTTCAAACGTCCCAGGAATCCTCTGACTGGTTTTTCAGTCTTTGGAGAAGGCATCTCTTGAATGGCCTTGACCTTGTCAGGATCAACTTCAATTCCTTTCCGGCTGACGATGAACCCTAAAAGTTTCCCTGAACGGACACCGAACGTGCACTTATTGGGATTCAAGTGGAGTTTGTACTTTCTCAACCGCTCGAATAGTTTTGACAGGTGGGTCACATGCTCCTCTTCTGTCTTATGTTTTGCAATCATATCATCGACATATACCTCGATTTCTTTATGTATCATGTCATGAAACAGAGTAGTCATGGCCCTCTGATAGGTTGCCCCGGCGTTATTTAAACCGAACGACATCACCTTGTAATAAAATGTACCCCATGGGGTGATAAACGAAGTTTTCTCCATGTCTTTCGGCGCCATTTTGATTTGGTTATAGCCCGAGAATCCATCCATGAAGGAGAAGACTTTGAACTTTGCTGTACTGTCTACCAGCATGCCAATGTGTGGTAAGGGAAAGTCGTCCTTTGGACTTGCCTTGTTCAGATCCCTGTAATCTACGCACATTCTGACCTTTCCGTCCTTTTTGGGAACGGGTACGATGTTGGCTAACCATTGAGGATATTCAAACGTAGCGAGGAAACCCGCGTCAACCTGTTTCTGTACCTCCTCTTTGATTTTGATGGCCATGTCCGGGTGAGTCCGTCTCAACCTTTGTTTTATTTGCGGACATTCTGATTTCAACGGTAAGTGATGCTCTACGATGCTGGTATCCAACCCTGGCATATCCTGATAGGACCAAGCGAATACATCGGGAAACTCTTTGAGAAGCTTTATCAAACCCTCTCTGGCAGTTGGACTGAGCAGTGCCCCAATCCTGATTTCTTTTCTCTCCTCCTCCAAACCTAAGTTTACCGTTTCCAACGGCTCTTTGTGAGGTTCGATGGACCTTTCCTCTTGTTTGAGTAGTCGGGAGATCTCCTCTAGATTTTCGTCGTCATTTTCTTCTTCAGCCTCAAATACCGGGAACTCAAAGTTGGGAGAAGGCATTGGATCATATGTTTCAACGGGGTTTAAAACAAGCAATCTGCATGACGTGATGATTTGTTTTTAGAAGAGATAGAGAGAAAAATGTAAAAGTGTGTGCAGTGTATTTCTTTTACTGCTTGTTTTTATTATTGAGTTATTTTTTAGGATTACCATTTTCTGAGAAAAGCAAAAAGAGAAAACAACAATTAATGCGGAAATTACAGAACGACGTTATTTTATTTATGATCTTGTCGATTCTTGAAACTACAACCCTATAAAACAAAACTCTGTCGCTTTGGGCAAAGCGAAGAGGGAAATTTACAGAAAGTGAGCCCTATCAAAACATCTGTTTCACCTGGGCAGGGTGAAAGGTTAAAGTAAAGACGACAATTACTTAGACTTATGAACAATCTTCGAAACATCGACAGCAACCCATTGGCGGCGAACTCCTCGGTGAATCACAAAGTTTGGTACCTTCCTTGGTTTGTCTTCAGAAATAACGCTGATTTCTGGCAGAGCAGGATCGTTGGAATCTGTCTCCCAGGCAGAATTGTCGTAGGAGGATTCCTTAGTTGTATTTTGCATAGTATTTGTGCTCTCAGGAAAATCTCCCCATCCAGTTGACTGGACATCTTCGAGCCTAATATGAGAGCTTTCAGGAGCGGTGTACTTGACCATAAAGTCGTATTTTCCACTTGGTTGTCCTAAGGTGTCCCACACTTCTTTGGAACTGGAGGAGTCATCTCTCTCGATGACGTTGACCTCAGGAAAAGCATAGTTGATGAATTCTAGTCCTGCAAACGTTACAAATTCATCGTCGTGCTGGGTATTTTCAGGATAACCTGGGTGTTGATCACCTGACATGGCGGGGACACAGGTATTTTGTTCAATGATGCTCAGCTGATTTTCATTGTTCGACTGATTTTCGTGCCCCAAGTCTCCTGGGTACGGCTGCCAGATAGGCAGGCCATCCATTGGGCCATAATAGTCGTGGTCAAAGTTGTCTTTCATCAGAGTGTCCTCCTCTAACGAATTTGGCGGAGCACAGCATCCTTCAGGATCATAATCTCCGTATATCATTTCGACATCTGACCTCAGTATAAATCTCGGACTCTGTGCGGGATAGCAAAATGGCATAGGCACCTCTTCCTGAGACATATAACCGTCCTTGTTAAGATAGGACTTCCATTCTTCCTCCGTATTGGCGGAATCACCTTCATTGATGGTATGTACTTCTTGAGACACTGGGTGAAGGAAACCTCCACTGTGGAAGAAGTTCTGAATGGGTTGAAAACTTTTATTGTTCGCAGCCGTCTTAGTACAGGTTGAGGAAAATCCAAGACCTTTGTTTTATTATCAGTAGGAATGACAAGCTGTCCCCATCCTATTGTATTGGTATTCTCGACCGCTTTGATAGCATCTTTGTACGAGGAAATCGAGGTTCCCTTTTCTGATTGATTCTCATTGCTCACCGTAAGTGCTTGGAACTGAGTTCCAACAACCTCCCCGGGTTCTACACCAGTAAATGATGATAATTTGCTTACGAGCAAAGCCTGTTCTCCACAGACTGTGACAAGTTGCCCTTCTGGACGAACTTTAGCTTTTGGTGGCGGGTTGAAGTGACCGCCCCAGCCTGATGGATCCAAGGTCTTCCTAATAAACAACTGTATGTTGCCCGAATGTCCATGACCTGGAAAGTGACTTGGAAAGTGTGAGGACCAATATTTATGGGAAGGTCGACTTTGCCGATAACCGTTTTTCTGGATCCGTCAAATGCTTTGACGACAACCTCGCTGGTTCTCATCGGAGGGCCTTTGAATGATAATTGCATCAAAGTGGATTTCGGCATAACATTCAGGGCTGACCCTGTGTCTACCAGTACGCTGGCTAAAGCATCATCCTGGCAGTTGACTGTAATGTTGAGCGCCATGTTATGACGACGACCTTCTTTAGGTAATTCCTCATCACTAAATCCCAAGTTATTGCAGGAAGTGATGTTAGAGACAATGCTATCGACCTGTCTGATTGTTACATCCTATTCTACAAAGGCTTGCTCCAAGACTTTCTGTAGAGCCTCCCTGTGCGCTTCTGAACTGAGTAAAAGTGATAATACCGAGATCTTCGAAGGAGTTTGTAACAGTTGATCAACAATATTGTATTTACTCCTTTGGATGAGCTTCAGCATCTCATCATTGTTTTTCGAAAGGCCGAGATTACTGGATTGACCGATTGGTGGATCAGGAGCTTCCGTCTAAAGTTCCTTTTCTTTGTTAAGTTCTCCAACTCCTCGGTTGAAGATTCGACCGCTCCGTGTTACTCGACTGATGTTTGCAATATTTAAGACGGAGGGTAATGGAATTTCCTTTCCATTCTCGATTGTGGTTGCATCGTACTTGTAAGGGATAACCTTAGTTGATTCATACGGTAGTGGTCCTGGTAAATAGATGACTATGGGAGCCTTCTGATTTTTGTGACCATCGTAAGTAATTTCGATCCGTTCCTGGTTGGGAACTCTCGATTCGTCAAGTAGAGGGATGATGGCACAAACATCCCTAGCCCTCTAATAATCAGAGATTACGACAACGTCCTCGATTTGATCAGCGAGGTAGTTGACTGATTTAGAACTCGACCATGGTTGAATCTCTTCGCGGTCCAACTGACTTTGAAGGGCTGCTCTCACGAGGTAGCATCCTTGATTATTCACTGACCAAACTCCACACCGCTCATAGTTGTGTAGTGGCACATGGCCACATCCGCTTTGAATATAGTGTAACCTCACTAGATCTGTTTCCATCGACCGAACATCCTAACTTTGATATCTAGTAGGATTCCCGTTAGTGATACTAACTTGCTGGGTGTCTTCATCCATGTAGATTGGAAGCCACCAATGGTTCAACAAGTGTTGAAGTGTTTCTTGGACAAGGGCACAACCTTGATCATTTTCGCAACCCGCTTTACAACCCTGATAATCATGTGATACCAGGAACCCGAGCCAGACCTATTTAGCATGTAACTCCACCAGGCTGGTATTCATCAAACTAATATCGAAGTTTTGAATCATGTTGATTTGATAATGATTCCTATCACGGTAGTCTTGAATCCATCCAAGATCCATCTGACGCTGGAGGGCCTCTTGTACAAAAGAGCATCCCTGTTTGTTTACCTAGCAAGTCAGGCAGGAATTATAATCGTGACGTGGCAGATTATGATACTGGCTTTGCCTTGAGTGCATTGCCACCAGATTGACATTCATTGCACGGATATCGTGTTTTTGAATGATGTTGGAATTCGTATAAACCATGTTAACTCCACGAACTCGGTGTTCTTGGATCCATCCGAGATCCAATTGTTCCTGTAGAGCTGATTGCACCACAGAACATCCTTGATTGCTTTTAGAGCAGATATCACACTGGTGATAATTATGAGGTGGCACATGGCCATATCCACTCTGTCTACAATGCATCTTGACCAAGTTGTCCCTCAGTAAGAGTACATCGTGAATTTGATAGGTGTTGTTAGACTCTCCCTCTATCAAATTGACTGTAGCCTTCTCGTGTTGAGACAACGGGTTTGTTAGAACATTCGGATTCGTATCTTTGAAAGATAAGACCCCGCTCCTAACAAGCTTTTGCACGTCGGATTTGAAACTGAGACAGTTCTCTATGTTATGCCCTGGTCCTCCTTGATGGTAAGGGCAAGTCTGATCCACCTTAAACCAAAAAGGTGGATTTTCCGGTACTGTAAGAGGAGACTTAGTCTGGACATACCCCTTAGCCAGTAGTAACAGAAATAGTTATATGTACGATACGGGTATAGGATCAAATCCTGGTGGCCGCGTTGTACGGTTGTTGTTGTATTGAGGACGAGCCTGCTGAAGAGGTTGTTGTGTCCTTTGCTAAAATTGCTGCGAATGTGGTTGGCTTTGAGCAACCTGAGGTTGACACGTAGAAACAGGAGCATGGTTGATAGCAGGAGTTACAGCTGCTACTGGTTGGTACCGTCGCCTTTAACTTTCCGAGAGAGATATTCCCAATATCCTGCTCTTTTTTCTTAGGGAGAGCACTACCGTATCGTTTCGTACTACTTGATGATCCAACGTCTTTAACTAAACGTCCTTCTCGAACGGCTTCCTTAAGACGAACTCCCATGCCCACCATCTCGGTGAAGTCACTGGGCGCACTGGCGACCATTCGGTCGTAGTAAAATGAGCTTAAGGTCTTTAAGAAGATCTTTGTCATCTCTTTTTCCTCAAGAGGTGGACAAATTTGAGCGGAAATTTCACGCCATCTCTGAGCGTATTCCTTAAAGGTTTCCTTGTCCTTTTGCGACATTGATCTGAGTTGATCTCTGTCTGGTACCATGTCCAAATTGTATTTATATTGTTGGATGAAAGCATTGCCAAGATCTCTGAAAATGCTAATTGTAGTGCGGTTTAAACCCATGTACCGTTTTAATGCGGCACCGATTAAACTATTCTAAAAGTAGTGAATCAGTAGGTCCTGATTCTCTGTCTGAGCTGACATTCGCCGAGCGTACATCGCCAAGTGGCTCTGAGGGCAAGATTTACCCTTGTACTTTTCAAAGTCGGGCACCTGGAACTTGTGCGGGACTTTCACATTGGGGACCAAACAAAGGTCCGCGGCGTCCTTTCCAAATAAATATTGACCGCGAATAGCCTGCAGTTCCTTTTGCATTTCCGGGAACTGCTCCTGGAATTCATCTATTCTATCGGACATACTTTCCTTTCTACCAGAAGGTATTTGTGGAATCTGTCCTTCCAGGACAGTGTGCACCACAGGGGGTGGTATCGTTACTACAATAGTGAATCCTGGCGTTTCCCTAAGTTTTTAACCTTCAGGAATCCTCAATATGCCTCTGGTATCCTTGCTTTCCCGAAGTTTGTAACCTTCAGGCCCAGCGGCTTCTCCTATGATTACCTGATCTTCAGTGATCGGCAGAACATATCCTTCCGGGATATAGTTAACAGGCATGCCCCAGGGACGATCTTTCGGCATTTGATACCTAGGATCATACTTCTCCACTATGGGCGTTGATGTAATCTCTGAGATCACAGTTCTTTGTAGCTGAGCTTCTGCCATGGCTTGCATGTCATTACAAAGCTTTCTCATATCCTCTCTCAGAGCCTCGATCTCTTCTTTTAACTTTCTGTTCTCTTCCTCGAGATCATCCATCTTTTTCTGACGATTGGCCCGAGTATTGTACGAATGAGACAGTTTGAGTCTAGAACCGAGACACAAACATGAGATTCGTAGGTAAGAAGAATACGTGACGTAAGAATGATGAATGCAATGATTATATTAATTGTTTTTTGGTTTAATCAAAATAAACTTAGACAATAAGATTGCAACTATCAAACAGTGGGGACACCCCCATTTTATTGAATTCAAAGGATTACGGAAATAGAAATACAGTAAATTACAAGGTGCGGAAACAAAAACCTAAGCTAATGGGTCCCGAGTCCTCTCTGAGGAGAACTCAGGTGCTGATTCTGGTACTTTCCTTTTCTTGGACCGGGGCTCTTAGGCCGTTGTCGAGTTGTCATTCCTTTGCCAAGTGAAAGGAGCGAGTAAATTCCTTTGGTCATCCTGATTTTCTACAGCATATTGCTCCAAAATCTCAATTAGAGCATCCTTATCTTTCAGCAGTTGTTGTATTTTGGAACACTCCACATTGAGAATGCGGTACTTGTTCTTCCAAGACCTCCTCTCCTGTTGAACTTTGTTGAGAGTAACCTGAAGTTTTTTTTGTTTCAGTCATGAAGTACATGACAAATTCCCTTGGCGGAAGAACTCCGTGACGAGGATAAGGCATCTTTAGCTTGTGAGGTCTCGTTTGTACCCAGTAGAGATAAGGCTCCACCGAGACACAGTCCGGTTTTCCTAGAGACTCCCGTCCTTTCTTATGAACATGTTTCCAAGCGTGCACTATTTCCATCTTTAGTGCCCTGTCATTTTCTCCTTCCTTGAAGAAAAGACATTCCAGATGAGCATTACGCGGGACAAGCCTCATTGGGTATCCAAATTGACGACGAACTAAAACTGGATGGTAATTGATTCCTCCCTTTGTTCCTATGAGGGGTACGTTAGGGAAGTTTCCACAACAGTCAATGATTCTGATCCCGGCATAAATCCTATTGCACCAATCTACGTCAGAGTTGGTAAGAGACATGATTTTCTGCGACCAACGCAAGGCACTTTTATGATCCCAAAAAGCAGTAGACTTAGGTAAATGGGAGATAAACCATTTATATAGCAGGGGCACACAGCACATGATCATTCCTTCATTGTATAAATTCCTTAAGTGTACAGAATGATACGCATCTGCGAGCAAAGTCGGTACAGGGTTTCCAATGAGAAAAACCTTAATGGCGTTGATATCTACAAAGTTATCGATGTTGGGAAACAAAAATAACCCGTAGGTGAGTAAAGCAAAGATGCTTTCAAAAGCAGTCATGTTTCCTATACTAGCAAAGTACAGAGCTTTCTTTACCAGAAACTTGGCTGGTAAACCTGGTATGCCACCCTTTGTGGTCATGTGAATTTTGACTTCTGACTCATCCAAATAGATTGCTCCTGCAATGATTTGATCCTTTGGAATTTCTTCCAGTCCAGAAAAGGGAGCTTGATCAGTAATATGTAAATATGTCAGGTGAGAATACTCCTCCAGCGTTGGTGCGAGCTGGTAATCCGGGAATGTAAAATAGTGATAGACCGGATCGTAAAACAAAATGAGTGCCTCCATGATTCTTTCGATCACATGGACCCTTAACAGAGGTAGCAGACCTCCGTACTTAGCTCTGAAAGCCTCATGGTTTGTGATCATCCTTGCCAAACCTCTCAAATCCTCTAACTTTGGAACCTTGAAGGTGTACTTATGAGTTTTCCTTCTACCGAAATCCATTAGCGCAATCTCATTTCTCTGGTATTTGCAATCATTATTTTAGTTTAATTTGAAAAAGAGAGACTAGAAGAGACAATTGTTCTTTGCTTAATGTTTTTTAAACGAATTCATGAATGAAGCACACAAAAACATAGAAAAAACATGGGGTCAAAGGGTTGGTGTCATGAAGTCAAGGCTCTACCCATTTCGAAGGTTTATACTAGTGATTTTTGTACCTGTCTCTCAAAATCATTGATTCTTGTCGAGATAACATCAGCGGGCCGGGAATCGTGCTAGGTGATGTTATTTCGAAGAACCTCAGAAGAGGGTAGTATCGCGTGACAACTATTTCCGTTAGCTTCCGCACTACTGAAAGGGGTTTTTCCTAGGTGTATCCTCAATCTTTCCACATGCGGCATCACACGCATTCCCATTAGTAGAAAAATAAACACAGATATCAATTAGGAAAAGCAGTATATATATTTTTCCTAATGTCCTAGACTTTTAAGAGCTATGAATCCTATGTTCCTGACAGAAAATGGCTCCCCAGCGGAGTCGCCATTCTGTGGTACCTTCCCAACTTAAAGGTTTTTGACCTAAGATCCTAGTGAAGTCAACAAAAAAGTCTTATCCCCAGTGAAGTCCCCACTCCTTTGTTTTTACCCAAGAGATGAAACACCGGCCACACGGTGGGCGCCATTTTTCTGTAGCGAGCGATTTTGGACTTGGTTCTTAAGAACAGTCGCTCTGGGGGGGGTACTATAGGTCGATTCATTTTTTATCCTATTAAAGCTGATGAAGGAAGGGAAATAGATGTCTCCAACTAACCTTGCTTTGCAAACTGAGGTTAAACAGTCAAAACTATTGGTTTACAGTTGCGATTAATGTGGGGGGCCTCTCTTGGGTTATTTTGATCGAATTTAGACTTTTGGTGGGGAATACGGACTCAGATGTTTTGATTGATATGTGAGAATTTGTGACCTGAGGTTTTCGATGTGGTGTGCTCGCTAAGATTTTTCTTTCAATCTTGTGCCTACGTATTCCCGTTTACCGAAACAGGGAAATCAGAGCGATCGTAGTTCCTCTTATTCTATGGGAGGAAACGGTGTTTTGGTGTCTTGTTCAAAGCCTAAGACATGAAGCTGAAGGTAGTTTGTAGCTTGTTCAAAGCCTAAGATGCGAAGCTGAAGAGTCTATTTGTATCTTGTTCGAAGCCCAAGATGTGAAGCTAAAAGGGTTTTGAATTTAGAGAGAATTTGTCATCTCTAAAGAGGATCTGTTTGTCACAACTTGTTTGGTGACTGGTTATAAACGAGGATTACCTTAACCGGGATATTTGAATCCAACAATGCCATAATTTCCTTTATAGGAGATTTTTTAGCCTGAAGGAGAAGACTTTAACTCAGTGTAGAGCAATGCCATCTTTCCTTAGGAATTTCTCATGCTAAAAGAGGGACAGTGACGTGGATGTAAATAATCCAGAGGCTTGCCGCTTACAACCATTAGGCAAGGGAAAAAGAGTTATTGACGTTTGCATACTGTGAACGAGGCACAGGTTTTGATGCTAAAAGGTTGATTGAATCAAGCGGGGATTTCTTTATACAAAGCCTAAGAGGAGGCTATGGACCCAACAAGAGGATGCTTTTGTGTCTCGTACGAAGCCCGAGATAGAGGCTAAAAGGGTTGACTCAACAAGAGAGTATTTTTATATGTGTCTTGTACGAAGCCTAAGATGGAGGCTAAAAGGGTTTGACTCAACAAGAGAGTGTTTGGTATCTCCTATGAAGCCCGAGATGGAGGCTAAAGGGGATCGACTCAATAAGAGAGTCTTTTTATACTCAACAAGAGAGTGTTTTGTATCTCGTACAAAACCCGAGATGGAGGCTGCAAAGGTTAACTTTGCTGGGGAGAATCATTGTACAAAGCCCAAGAGGAGGCTATGGTTACTGTTTCAGTTGAGTGACAGGTCCAGTATGTTGGCTAAAAACGAAAATCAGTTCTTATATGGTTCATGTTGTACTCATGGCTTTGATATGAGGATCGGGATTATTTCATGTTCTTTAAGGAAACGGGGAATCCGAAGGAGCTTTAGACTGTCCGAGTCTACGGGTTTTATCTTTTGTACTATGCTTAAGAAGCAGTAGTAGTAAGATCTTGACTCTTTGAAATACTGTTCTATTAAGATGACTAATTTCTATTCCTATACCTCTAGGAGGTCATCGGGACAATTTGTACGAAGCCCAAGAGGAGGCGAGAAAACTTTTAAGAAGCCGAGGGACAATTTGTACGAAGCCCAAGAGGAGGCTATCTTCCCGGAGGAAGAATCATTATACAAAGCCTAAGAGGAGGCTGTGAAAACTTCTAAGAAGCCGATGGGTCCTTGTACAACGCCCAAGATGAGGCGGGGATGCTTTTAAGAAGCCTGTGGGTCCTTGCACTAAGCCCAAGAGGAGGCTGATGAATAGTTCCAGAAGGGGTTTCACTTGGAACATTGGCCTTCTGTATATGAATTGTTCAAGGGGGAGATTTCTTAAATCTAGTTATATAAAATTGTTGTGAAAGAAAATTCTCATGGTTTAGGTTATGTTGAAATATCCGGTATAACGTCGGATGTAGGGAGACGAGGTTTTGTCTAGTTCTAGACTAGTTGCCGGGGAAACTCTAAATACCTATACTATTATTGCACAGTCGATATGAGTTTATGAAAGAAGACTTACAGTGAAACAGCCCCACAGTACAGTTATATACATATGAAAGCGGTAAATGAAAGCAGGTAAACACTTACTCGGTTGTAGAGCTTCCATGCTGTTTTGTTAGTTTGTCCAACAAAGAAAACTTTGATAAAAATATTATATTCAAAATCAAAGGAGAAAGTGCTTTGAAAAGATTGTTGGGGCTTACAGCTCAAGGAGAGGCCCAAGGTTTTATCAGTGATTGCACTGTTGTTTCAAATTTGTACAGGGACTTATACTAGTGACTGAGGCCCCAAAAAGGTTTTCTGTACAAAGGGATGGGTCTTATACTCTCTCAAGAGGCCCAAAGGTGGTTAAAGAAAAAGAATGGGGCTTATAACACAATGGGTAGGCCCAGATGATTTACCTTTTTAACTGGCGATCGTGCCGGGGTTTCTTTTAACGCAGGGGGACTTATAAAATATCTGAGGCCCAAAATTGTTTTGGTTAAAAGGGGATTGGGTCTTACACTCTATTAGAGGCCCAAAATGATTTTTGAATGGGTCTTATAGCTCGAGGAGAGGCCCAAAGGTTTATTTTACACGGGCGATGATCGCGCCAAACTTTTGAAATACAACGGGACTTATACAATAAGTGAGGCCCAAACTAGATTTGTATTTATAAAGGATTGGGTCTTACACTCTATTAGAGGCCCAAAAGTGTTTGAAAATGATTTGTGAGGGTGAAAACCAAAGAACCCTAATTTGTTTTCCTTTAAAAGTAAATATTAAAAGAAAATCAAATAAAAATGATAAAAATACCAAATAGGCTTGAGTAAACCACTTGTGATTTTTGTTTAAGGTTTAAAAAAATGAGGTTTTAATCACAAGAGATATTAAAACTCATTTGGTTTTGATTTTCAAAGTAAATATTTATTTTTGAAATGTTTAAAATAATTAAAAAGGAATTCATTCACAAAAACACTAATTACATTAAATAAATAACATAATTTTAATTCTTTTTGTGGAATAAAATATTTCAACATTTTTTTGATTTTTTGCAAAAAGAACCAATCAAAAATAATTAAAATTGAAGGAGTTATTAATTTTCCAATTAATTAACAAAAACATGAAAATATTGGAAAGATAGCAAAAAGGTGAGAAAACACAAAATGGCATGGGTGGCGTTTGAACCCACGACCTCAAGGTTATAGGGCGCGCGCCTTACCACTGGGGTGGTGATACATCCGTTGATTGAAACAAACCAAAAATACATAAGGCTTGCCTTGTTTTCTAGGCCTGGCCAAGGCAAGGCAAGGCAAGTTTTGCCAAGAAACGGGAAGGTCCATAACTTTCTCATTTCTCCATGGTTGGGGACAAAATTTATATGCATCTGGCCTAGAATTTTTCAAGGAATCCAATGGTGGTGGTATTTTTTTCAGATCATGCTCCCTCCTCAAAATCCGATAGTGGTTTTAAAATAGGCCTATAATTACATTTTATATGCTACACTTTGATACAGGCATGAATTACATGATAAATTGATTCAAACAGAACATATATAACATGTATGAGATGTGCATGATCAGTGGACTTCAAATCAATGCATATTTTGGAATATTCAAGTCATGATGCTTACCTCTCTTTTGAGCTTTTGGAGTTTTTGTGCAATCTGCCAAGTTTCTTGTTCCAGAAATGGTTTGATGCTTTGGACACTCTCAAATGATCCCTTAGAAGCTTTTAGGATGAGTGGAATCAGCTGAAACCTGCAAAAACACAAACTGGCCCTTTCTTGCAAAAGGGGTCAAAATGGCCAAAATAGCAACTCTCTCAAATGGTGTTTCAGATGGGGGAAACCATTTGGGACAGTTCAAGGATGATATTTGGAGTGTGTTTGAGGTCTTATCTGGTTTGGAAAGTGACTGAATCAAGACATGGCTTGAAAAATGCAAAAAAAGCCTATTATGATATATGTGATGTGTTAGGATCATGAGTTGTGATGGAAATGCTCTCTAACTCAAAAACTCAGAGTTACCTTGCTAAAGAAGGTATTTTTGCCTAAAGAAAGTGATTTTGAGGAAAGCATCTATTTGATGGCTTTGGTGTACTCAAACTGAGTACAAATGAGCTCTATTTATAGTAGAGCAAGTTTGTTTTGCAAGTAATAGTGAATGGCAACTGCTGCAGAGGTTTGGCCAATGGTTGCATTTTGGAATCCAAGTCTCCTCTAGCCATTGACTAGAGGTTAGAGCATAGAGCTATGGTTCCCTAGTTGTTGGATCATTCTTGACTGGATTCAGTTGCAAACGTGTCAGTCCATGCCACCTTGGTGCATCCATTAAATGCTCCAATCCAAAATTGGAGTCTTGTCCCTCTTTTAGGGATTTCTAGGTTTGGCATGCTATTTTTGGTTCCAAAGACTTGGGAGGCTTGGGATAAGAGTTGGTTCCTCCTTGGTCCCCCCTTGAGGTGTTCAGATGGATAGAGTTGCTTGCCCTTTGCAAAATTTGAGCAAATCGAGCAAAACTCCAAAATCTGCCTTGCCTTGGCAGTTTTCAGCAAGGCATGTTGCCATGGTCATATCTCATGGCTCAAGTTGAGTTTGGTGATGTTCTTGGCCATTTTGGAAAGCCCTCATATGATACAATAACTGTTTGATCATAATTGGTTTTGATACTTTCTGGATCCAAGTGAAAAATGCCCATACATTTGGAAAAAAGTGAAGGCAGATTTTAACTTAGTGAAAATTTCACTAAGTGTTGGAAAAAGTGGCATTTCATGTTTTCAGCCATTTTGATCATTCCATAACTCAAAATCCATAAGAAATTGGAATGAGGTGTAGTTGACACTTTTGTTGAGGGCCATGAGGGCTACAAATCCAGCTTTGGATGGGGAAAAATGGCCTTGTGGTTTAGGAGTTTTGGCGTCCAAAGTTGGTACCCTGGCCACTTTGTTCCATAACTTAGAAAATTTCTAAGTTTTTTATGGTTACCCCTTTTACAAGTTATCCCACTTTTCTTGATTTTTCTTGATGAATGATGATTCAAATCACACATTAACATTATTTTAGGGTTAAAAACCCATTTTTGTGAAAAATCTCAAAAAGTCAAAGTTGACTTTTGTGCACAGTTGACTTTTTGTCAGATGAATTCCAAACTGTGCGATCCTCTATGAAATCAAGTCCTTAACCTAAATCAAACTTTATGGATTGATTTCATAGGTGTTATAGGGTGTATTGAATCATGTCCTAGGGTTTTGGAGCATGTCCTGGTCAAAAGTCAAAGCTATAGTTGACTTTTCTCGCGAAACCCTAACTGTGGTTCAGATGAAATTAAAACTTGTTGCTCAAGCTTCTTGGATTAATCCATTGTTTCAAATGGATCAATGTAGTTTGTTAGAGACCCTCAAATCCTCTCTGAGGGCTTGGCTCATGTTCTGTGCCAAAAGTCAACTTAGGGGTGAATTAGGTCAAGAAACCCTAATTCCTGATTTTTTGATGAATGCATCCCCTGAGGCTAAATTGACTTGATGATTGGGTTCATGAGATCCCTTGGAGCATCATAGGTTATGATTGGAAGCATTGGCTCATGCCCAGAGGAAAATTTCCATCTGGAGGCCCTGGTCGACCAAACCCTAATTTGGTGACACTGGCAATCTTATGGCTTGATCCACCTAGAAGGGAGAAGCCTTTTGCTTAATCCTTGAAGTGGGAGTCCTCTTGATCCTTTGTGGATGTTTGAGAGGCTAGACAAGTTGAAGATCATGTCATTTCTTGATTGATCCTTTGTCTAAGAGCTCTGAGAGGGCTTGAAATCCTAAGTCTGATTGTAGTGGATGCTCAGCCATCTTTGGGGAGACTAATGGCTCATCCATATTGTGATGATGATTTGCACAATGATGGGAAATCTTAGTGGTCAAAATTTGGGGTATGACAATTACCCTTTTTAATTATGACAAAAAAAGGGAGTATTAATATGGAAAAGTTATTTTGATAAATATCTTGTCTCTAATCATAGCTCTAACATTCTAACACTTTAAATAACATATCTTTTTAGAATGTTTTTCAAGAAAAATATTTATATTGGCAAAATGACTCTGATATCAATCAGGCTCTGATTTACTTAATCAAGCTCTGTTATCAAAATACATCACCACTATAATCAAGCTCTGTACTATAATCAAGCTCTGATATTTTGGATCTATCTAGATCTTTGCAATTAGGCTCTGTATCCCAAATCTTATAAGATTTTGTTAAGTCTTAGATTCAGGGGGAGCTTGATAAAAGGAAGTTTACTTTGAACTTATCTGAGTCAATTCTTATTATCTTCATACAAAATTATGTTATCAAAATATATTGTTTTGTCATTATCAAAAAGGGGGAGGTTGTTAGAACAAGATTTGGTTCTGCAAGATATCTCTTTATTTTGATAATAACAAAGTTGTATTTATGTGAGAATAATTTTGGTACTCTAACGTTTATTTTCTTAAGTATTGACAAACAGATGCTGACGCTGATAAAGATAATTCTGACTTTGATAAAGATAGCTCTGACTCTGATAGAGATCATGTGAAACGTCACTCTCAAATTCTCAAAAGTCACTTCTGCGTCAAAGAAGCAAGATTGCTTTTGATCTACTGTGCTTCAGAAAGACTCTAAGAAGACAATATGTTGTTGCTGCAATGTTCTCTTGGATTCAGGCTCTGAATTTAATTCTGACACTTATCTTCTGAAGACTAAGTGCTAATGACTCTGAAGACAAGGTTCTAACGAACAACGTTCTGAAGACTCTGAAGACTTAACTTTCTGAAGACCAAGTTCTGAAGACTCTGAAGACAAGGTTCTGCTAAACAAGTTCTGAAGACTTATGTTTCTAATAACCAAGGGTGCTGAAGAAGAAGTGCTGAAGACTCTGAAGAAAAGGTTCTGCTGAACAAGTTCTGAAGACTCTGAAGATTCAAGACTCTAAAGACCCAGTGATTCATTCTTTTGGTCATGCTTCAATCATATCAATTCAGAAGCCTCTGATGGATAGAAGAAGATGAAACGTTTGTGAGGGAAAATAGTACAAAGTATTGATCAAACACGTTCTTTTCCACTACCATTCCATTACCCTGATTGGTGGTATAAAGGAAAATTTCAGTGTATGATTTTCATCCCAGCATAACGACATTATTTCAAGTCGCCAGTATTTTACTAATATTCTTGATCTGCCCTTCAACGGATCTTTTTCTGGCTATATAAAGACTTGAACATTCAAAGAATCATGTGTGACACCAAGTGTGAAAAAGAGAGATATACAAAACACTTATTCATACGAGAAAGAACTCAAGAAATAGAGAAATCCATGAGTGAACAGTAAAGCACCACAATACAAAGAAGAAGATTGTTCTTACTGTATAGATTCTCTCTAAGTTAGATTGAGCTAGAAATTGTGTTTATATCAGCTTATGTAAGAAGCATTTCATTGTAAACATTTTATTTGATCAAACAGTTGTTTGAATTCTTTAAGGGACCAGTTGGGTCAGAATCGTTAAGAAGAGACGGTTAGTCTGTGTATTGTTAGTCACCAGCAGTTGCTAGTACAGTTGTAATTAGTTTGGTAATAGTGGATTAAGTCCTTGTGTATAAGGCGAAATCACTTTGGCGGGTGGACTGGATTAACTTGATAGTTTTCAAGTGAACTAGGATATATCGTGTGTCTTTCTCTATTGTTAGTCTATTTATGATCTTTGTTTGAGTTTCACAAAAAGCTTTCATTTTGAAAACCCAATTCAAACCCCTCTTTCTTGTGTTTTTCTCACACCTTCAATTACCAACTATCAACCAAGTGACAGTTACAAAAAGGTAATCAACCAAAGATATGAGAAATATTACCTACTACCATCAAAGGGCAGGACGACAAAGGTAATAATCTCAAAAGATCCGAGAAATATCACCTACTACCAACTAAAGGGCAGGACGACAAAGGCGATAAACTCGAACAAGGGAGAGATTACCAACTATCAAACAAGTGATACCTATAACAAGGTAGCCAAACTCGACTATATTACCTACTACCAACTAAATGGGCAGGACGACAAAGGTAATAAGCCAACTATATCACCTACTACCAACTAAAGGGCAGGACGACAAAGGTGATAAGCTTCCATTGCCAAAGCAAGGGACCAAAATTCAATCCAGGAATAAACCAGAGAGAAACGGTCAAACAAGACTCATCCCGAGGAGGAAATATCTCAACTAGGGATTAATTCCATCCAGATAAATGAATTGGGGAGGAAGGCTAAAACAAATATCTTCCACGAGGCATAAACTCAGTGGGGAATTAACAAAGATAAGCATTTTCTGCTTACGGGCTGACACTCTAAATTAAGAGAGGACACACACGCTCTGTGGGGATAACAACACCACAGAGAAAAGAAACACCAATGCAGATGCAAGATGCACAATTCAACAACAACATGCTATGCACAACAAATGAATGCGCATGCAATGCATATGAGTATGAATATGCTGACAAAACAGACATAAGGATAAACAGAGGGTGAAATAAACATCACAACACCACTTAATACTCGGATAATCTCAACAAAATGGAGATATCATTAGGAGCTCTGCCAGGGATTTAGCTGAATAAATCATGCAAGAGATAAACAAAAGCCATCAAAGGAAAATAAATCCTACTACAAGGCTTAAATCTTGCTGGAGAAAGGAAGATACTCCTTGGGGAGAAACCCAAATATCAATCTTCTAACATCAACAATCCACAAAGAGGAATCATAAACTCTTCTTTGAAGATGGAAGGAAAGATGTTGGGGAATCATAACAACCCAAATCCTTCTGAATCTTCCTGGGGATAATAAAGAATTCACATGAACCTTCATTTCAAAAGGATGAAGAGATCTGCTGCGGAAAAATAATGAACCCGCTGGGGATTGTAAACATTTACATAAAAATCCACTAGGAAAGCGAAACAGATCTGCTGGAGATATGAGAACACTCTCAGGGGATTAACCAATTCTGAGCACAACATCCTAGACTTGATGGGGAAAAACAGCAAAAGGTCAAACTGTGGGGATTTTAGATCATTACTCATCATAAATGAGAGAAAACCCGACAGGTGACTAATATATCAATACTCCTTGAATAGAGATATCATCAGCGAATTCACTGGGGAACATCCAAAATAGTGATGCACAATCTTCACTAGGAGGATAAATCTCTGAATAAAACAATCTGGAGTGAAATATATCCTGGACTTGACGGAGAAAATAAGAAGTTAACATCATTGCTCTATGCTTGGGAAACATTTGAAACACTAATGCACTGCCTCCATTGGGGAAACAACAAGGATAAATCTTTGGGTAGAACAACCTGGAGAGAAAAGACATCCACAAGACAAGATAAAACTCGACAAGAGGCCACTATGTCAATACTCTCTAGAGGGAAATAACATTACTCTCTGTTTGGGGACATCCAAAGCAACAACAACATGTCTAGAGGGTAAAACTCTGAGTTAGGATTCTTCACATGATTTTTGCTAGGGATAGCAAAAAAATTAAATCTCTGTGTGAGGATTAACACCAATGAGAGATGGTCTTCAAAACTGCTCAACTGCCTGACCAATAACATAATCAGATGGAGAAGATCTGGATCAAAACATAGCTGGGGAAAAACTGAACAACACTCGTCTGGAGAAAGCTCAAACCGGTATACCATCAACTTGTCAGCAACTAGTTATATGAACAAAACCCTGCTGAGGAAATGTCAACAAACTCTACTAAGGGAATATCAACAAATTCTACTGGAGAAGCATCAACAAACTCTAATGGGGAAACATCAACAAACTCTACTGGGGAGCTGTCAGAGTAAGAACAAACCCTGCTGAGGAAAACATTGATCTTACCATTCTTAGAATAACCGTTGACATTCCTTTTTGTATTCATAAATCAAAGGAAAATGTTTTTATAATTTTAAAAAATTTAAATCAATTATTCACATTTTGTTTCAAAAATCATCATAAAAAGTAAATGAAATTTTGTAAACAGAAACAAAATAAGAATTGCAAACAAAGGGACAAAGGCCTAAATTTTATTAATGAAATCAAATGGCATAACTCCATGGTTCATTAAAAAGTTTAAAAAATGGTAAATACATGGAAAGGGTTACATTGAAATACAATGACCACTATTCTCCCTAACAACTTTGAATTCCACTATGCTCAAAACTTCAGCTGTGGATGATTGAAGCATAATCTTTAATGGACAATGTTGCTTTCCACGATCAAGACTGGCCAGATGCAGTTACTTGCCATAATCCCTAACTTTTGCCTAGATCGCCCTTTCGGGTTTTCAATCTACCGGGTGTAGCGAGCGATTTTGGATGCGGTTCTTAAGCGCTGGTCGCTCTCTGCGGTTGAGTTTACTACAGGTCGATTCATTTTTTATCCGATTAAAGCTGATGAAGGAAGGGAAATAGATGTCTCCAATTAACCCTGCTTTGCATACTGAGTTTAAACAGCGGTCTGTTAGGATACGAATGCTATCAATGTGGGGGGACCTTTGTACTGGTTATTTGTATTTTCAACAATACGGTTTTCTCTCTCTTTATTTTGACAGAATGTTTCTGGCAGGGAACAAGGATTAGGATGTCAGGGCTGATGCTTTTTGATGTGAGAGTATGGGATTTAGGTTTTTTGTTGATTGTGCTCGCTAAGATTTTTCTTTCAATCTTATGCCTACGTATTCCCGTTTACCGAAACAGGGAAATCAGAGCGTTCGTAGTTCCTAAAGGGAGGAAATGGTATTTGGTGTCTTGTTCAAAGCCCAAGACGTGAAGCGAAAGGTGGTTTGTATCTTGTTCAAAGCCCAAGATGTGAAGCTGAAAGGGTTTGACTTTAGAGAGAATTTGTCATCTCTAAAGAGGTTTGTCTGTCACAACTGTTGGGTGACTGATTGTAAAGGAGGATTACTTTAACCGGGATACGCGGATCCTAGCAATGCCATAATTTCCTTTATAGGGGGTTTTAACCTGAAGGAGAAGACTTTAACTCAGTGTAGAGCAATGCTATCTTTCCTTAGGAATTTCTCATGCTAAAAGAGGGACAGTGGCATGGATATAGATGATCCAGAGGCTTGCCGCTTACAACAATGAGATGAAAGGGGAAGGAGTTGTTGATGTTTGTATACTGTGAACGAGGCACAACTTTGATGCTAAAAGGTTAATTGGATTAACCAGTGGTTTTCTTATATAAAGCTTAAGAGGAGGCTATTATGTGTCTCGTACAAAGCCCGAGAGAGAGGCTAAAAGGTTTTGACTCAATGAGGGAATCTTTTGGTATCTCGTATAAAGCCCGAGATGGAGGCTATAGTTTGTTTGGCTCAATAAGAACCTTTTTGTATCTCGTATAAAGCCCGAGATGGAGGCGAAAGGGATGATTGACTCAACGAGGGAGTCTCTTTATGTGTCTCGTACAAAGCCCGAGAAAGAGGCTAAAATTGTTAACTCCGCTGGGGAGAATCATTGTATAAAGCCCAAGAGGAGGCTAACTTTACTGGAGAAGGATCATTATACAAAGCCTAAGAGGAGGCTATGGTTACTGTTTCAGTTGAGTGACAGGTCCAGTAGACTGATTGTTAAAGAGAAAATCAGTTCTTATATGAGCAATGCTGTACTCAGATTTGATTCGAGGATCCGGGTTATTCCTGTTTTTTAAGGAATTGGGAAATCCAAAGGGTATTGAGACTGTCTGAGTCTACGGGTTTTCTTCCTATTCTGGAAGGGTGCTTGAGAATGTCTTTGAGACTCAAGGATATTAGACTGTCCAAGTCTAGAGTGTCATCTTTTGTACTGTGCTTTGAGAAACAATAGTAGACTCTATGAAAGGACTGTTCTATGCAGATGATTAAGTTCTGTTCCTATACCTTTAGGAGGTCGTCGGGACAATTTGTACGAAGCCCAAGAGGAGGCTGGAAGCTTTTAAGAAGCCGACGGGTCCTTGTACGATGCCCAAGAGGAGGCTATCATTCCCGAAGGAAGAGATCATTATACGAAGCCTAAGAGGAGGCTGTGAATACTTCTAAGAAGCCGTAGGGTCCTTGTACTAAGCCCAAGAGAAGGGGGGGTTGCTTTTAGAAAGCCTGTGGGTCCTTGTACGATGCCCAAGAGGAGGCCGATGCTTTTAAGAAGCCCGTGGGTCCCCAAACCCCGAGAAATTCAAGGCAAGCTATTCACAAGGAATAGATCAAGTCAGGAAAGTTCGAGAATTTGGAAGAAACTCAAGAGATGCCATTCACGGAGAAAAGATCACCTCTGGGGAATAGAGTTTTTTGACAAGTGCTTTTAAGAAGCCTGTGGGTCCCTAAACCCCGAGAAATTCAAGACATGCCATTCACCGAGAATAGATCAAGCCAGGAAAGTCTGAGAATTTGGAAGAAACTCAAGAGATGCCATTCACGGAGAAAAGATCATCTATGGGGAATAGAGTTTCTTTGACAACTTCTACGAGTGACAGTCTATGAAAGGGTTCTCAAAGAATGCTGCCTTTCATATCTCCATATTGTTTAACCCCAAGAGGAGGGAAAACTGTGTCTGGTAATCCTATGGGGATCTAGTTTTGACTATTTCTAAGAATAAACGAAACTGCGTCACCTAGTTCTAGACGTAGTGGCCGGGAAAACTCTAAATATCTATACTATTATTACACAGTTGATATGAGTTTATGAAAGAAGACTTACAGTGAAACAGCCCCACAATACAGTTATATGCATATGAAATCGGTAAATGAAAGCGATAACCACTTACTCGGTTGTAGAGCTTCCATGCTGTTTGGTTAGTTATTCAACAAAGACAGATTGAAAACAACAGTATATTCATAATCAAAGGAGAAAGTGCTTTGAAAAAGAAAGTTTTGGGGCTTACAGCTCAAGGAGAGGCCCAGGGTTTTATCAGTGGGCGTACTGTTTGAATTTGTACAGAGGGACTTATACAAGTGACTGTGGCCCAAAAAGGTTTTCTGTAAAAAGGGATGGGTCTTGCACTCTCTCAAGAGGCCCAAAAAGTTTAAAGAAAAAGAGTGGGGCTTCTAACACGAGGGTAGGCCCAGATGATTTTTCCGTTTGAAATGGCGATCGCGCCGAGGTTTTCTTTTAACGCAGAGGGACTTATACAATAAGTGAGGCCCAAAATGATTTGGTTAAAAGGGGGTTGGGTCTTACACTCTATTAGAGGCCTAAAAAGTTTTAAATGGGTCTTATAGCTGAAGGAGAGGCCCAAGGTTATTTTTCAAAAGGCGACGATCGTGCCGTTTATTTGAAGATGTACAGAGGGACTTATACAACGAATGAGGCCCAAAATGTTTTTTGTACAAGGATGTTGGGTCTTACACTCTAATAGAGGCCCAAGGAGTTTGAAAATCAATTTGAAACTTGAATTAATCAAAAACCCTAATTTTAATCTTTAAAAGTAAATATTTAAAGAAAATCAAACAAAATACAAAATAAATTTGAATAATCCATTTATGATTTTATTTAAGGTTTGGAAAAAATGAGGGATAATCACAAGGAATATTTAAACTCATTAGGTTTTGATTTTCAAAGTAAATATTCACTTTTAGAATGTTTAAAATAATTAAAAATGGATTTATTCACAAAAATACTAATTATATTAAATAAATAATATAAATCTAATTTTTTGGTGGAATAAAATATTTCAACATTTTTGTGAATTATTGCAAAAAGAACCAATAAAAATGATAAAAATTGAAGGAGTTATTAATTTTTCAAATCATTAAAAATAATAATATGAAAAATAACAAAATAAACAAGTGATAAAAAGAAGTCTGGGGCGAGGGGGATTCGAACCCCAGACCTCTTGCTTGCCAATACACACAAAACCAGCTGATGAACCGCTGGGGCGCAATGCCAATTCAAATATAACATGGCAAGGGAAAAAATATATCAAACTTAGTTGGAAAACCTGAAGAATGGCGCCATGGCCATCTTCTTCCTCGAGCTCGTGCGTGAAGCACCATATCTCACTCATCTCTCAACCATTGGACATCATTCAAACACCAAACTCATGCGTTTTTTAACAAGGAAGAAGATGGCAATACCCAATTTTATTCATTTTCAGTGTATAACAAATTATATCATTGTGGCCGTATGAACCCTAATTTTGCAAAACCAATCGAGTAGGCATGATTATGAGTGCAATGATCAAATTTTCTGAGGGAAAACAATCAGCATATGATGGCAAGCAATTGGCAAAAATATCGTGCGAGGAAATATGCATGGATCATGGAGTTTGAGTTTTGAGGCTTACCTTAATGCAAGCTAAAATGGAGTTTGAGTTATGGAGTGTGTTACAAGCTTTGGAACACTTTGAAACTCTTTGGATCAAGCTGGAGACCTCCACCTGCATAATTGAGGCATAATGGCTTGGTTGAAGGGTGATTTTGAGCCTGAGGTGTTACAGTCAGTGTTTAAGTGTTTGGACACCTCAAATACATCATATGTGATGTGTTTGAGCAATTGGAATTGATTGCCTAAGGCTGCAACTCAAAACCCGATAGTGGTTACTCAAAAACCAAAAAACTTGAGGTTTAAGGAAGAATGAGAGAAAGCAGTGTTGTAACTGGATTTGGTGTGAGTTGAATGATCCATTGGGACCTCTATTTATAGGTGATCAACTTTTGTTTTGGAGGAATAGTGAATGGCAACTGGATCAGATCACATTTGCATGGATTGACTTGGAGGATTTCTTCTCAAGCAAGGCAAGCTAGCCATTCCCAAGAGCAAGGCTATGCCTTGACCAAAATCACATTCCTCAGATGTTTTTATTGTTGTTTAATCAGAGAATTTGACTTAGTAGGGTAGCTACCTTGACAATGCACTATTCCACATTAATGCACTTTGAATTCAAGGCAAAATGTGCCAAAGTGGATGAATTTCAAGTTGGAAGATTCCTTGGCTTTTTGACTCAGATTTATCAGTTGGATCAGATGCAATGTGATTGGTTTGAATACATGTGGCATGCTGATCCTCAGTTTTTGGTTCAAAATCGTGTGTGGCAAGCAAACATGCAAACTGATTTTTCCAAAACAGCTTGCAGCAGCATGACTTTGGGCATGGATTTCTCTTGGCTCAAGTTGAATCAATTCATGCTGTTAAGCTCTTTAAATTCTTGGCAACTTATGCAACAACATTGATGTTTAACTTTGGACTTGATTCAGCTTGCATCTATGTGAAAAGATCTCACAAGTTTTGGTGTTTCAACAAAATCTGTCTTGGACAGAATTTTTCTAAGTGTTGGAAAATGGTGTACTTTCATATTTTCAGCCATTTTGGCTCACTCATAGCTCAAAATCCACAATGAATTGGAGTTAGGTCTAGTTGAAGTTTTTGTAGAGGGTAATGAGAGCTACAAATCCAGCTTTGGATGGGAGAAAATGGCTTTGTGGTTTAGGAGTTATGGCCCTCCAAAGTTGGTACCCTAGCCACTTTATTTTTAACTTAGAAAATTTTCTAAGTTTTTTATGGTTACCCCTTTTACAAGTTATCCAACTTTTCTTGATTTTTCTTGATGAATGATGATTCAAATCATACATTAACATCATTTTAGGGTTAAAAATCCATTTTGGTGAAAAATCTCAAAAAGTCAAAGTTGACTTTTGTGCACAGTTAACTTTTTATCAGATGAATTCCAAAGTGTGCAATTCTTCATGAAATCATGTCCTTGACCTAAATCAAACTTGATGGACATGTTCCATGGGTGTCATAGGGTATATTGATGCATGTCATAGGACTTGGGAGCATGTCCTGGTCAAAAGTCAAAGTTACAGTTGACTTTTTCCTTAAAACCCTAATTGTGGTGCAGATGAAATTGAGACTTGTTGCTCAAGCTTCTTGGATTAATCCATTGTTGCAAATGTATCAATATAGTTCATTAGAGACCCTCAAACCCTCTCTTGAGGTCTTGGCTCATGATTTGTCCCAAAAGTCAACTTAGGGGTGAATTAGGTCAAGAAACCCTAATTCCTGATTTTTGATGAATGCATCCCCTGAGGCAAAATTGACTTGATGATTGGGTCCATGAGGTTCCATAGAGTATATTAGGTTATGTTTTGGATCATTGGCTTGTGCCCAGATGAAAATTTTCCATCTGGAGGCCCTGGTCGACCAAAACCCTAATTTGGTGACACTGTCGATCTTGAGACTTGATCCACCTAGAAGGGAGCAGCCTTGTGCTTGATCCTTGAAGTGGGAGTCCTCTTGATCCATTGTGGATATTTTAGAGGTTAGACAAGTTGAAGATCATGTCATTCCTTGATTGATCCCTTTGTCTAAGGCTCTGAGAGGGCTTGAAACCCTAATTTTGATTGTAGTGGATGCTCACCCATCTTTGGGGAGACTGATGAAGTATGATGGTACATCCATATTGTGATGATGAGTTTCAAAATGATGGGAAATCTTGGTGGTAAAAATTTGGGGTATGGCACCGGGATGATTATTTCTTTTTTTGTCTCTTATTTTTTTCCTGAACCTCCCTTTCGGGTTTTCAACCCACCAAGAAGCTCATTTTTGCCTAAGCCGCCCTTTCGGGTTTTCAACTTAGCGAGCTGTTCTTTTTGTTATTTAGGCGAAGTATTTCTTAACTGCATAGAAATTCACAGGACGAGTGAACTCTTCACCATCCATGGTTGTAGGAAGTAATGCCCCGCCAAAGAAGGCTCTCTTAACAACATATGGGCCTTCATAATTAGGATTCCACTTGCCCCTAGAATCATTGGTAAAAGGATAGATCTTTTTAAGCACGAGGCCGCCTCCTCTGAACACACGAGGTCGAACCTTCTTGTCAAAAGCTTTCTTCATTATTTGTTGATATAACTGGCCATGACACAAGGCCGTCATTCTTTTCTCTGCAATCAAATTCAACTGATCATATATACTCTGACACCATTCAACCTCAGACAATTCAACTTCCATCAAAACTCTCATCGAAGGGATTTCAACTTCTATTAGGAGCACTGCTTCCATACCATAAACAAGAGAGAAAGGGGTTGCCCCCGTTGAAGTGCATACGGATGAACAATACCCATACAAAGAAAAAGGGAGCATCTCATGCCAATCCTTATACGTGACAACCATCTTCTGAATGATCTTCTTAATGTTCTTATTAGCAGCTTCAACAACCCCATTCATCTTAGATCTGTAAGGAGAAGAATTATGATGCTCAATCTTAAACGCATCACATAATTCTTTCATCATCTTGTTATTCAGATTCGACCTATTATCAGTGATAATCTTGCTCGGAACACCATACCGACAGATGATTTGGTTCTTGATAAACTGGACCACTACTTGCTTGGCCACATTGGCATATGATGCCGCTTCAACCCACTTGGTAAAATAGTCAATGGCCACCAATATGAAACAGTGTCCGTTCGATGCTTTATGCTCAATCATTCCAATCATATCAATGCCCCACATAGAGAAAGGCCATGGAAAAGAGATAACATTGAGAGGAGTTGGAGGCACATGAATTTTGTCAGCATAAACTTGGCTCTTAAGACATTTTTTCACATATATGCAACAGTCAGATTCCATTGTCAGCCAATAGTAACCTGCTCTTAACATCTTCTAAGCCATTGCATGCCCATTAGCATGGGTACCAAAATATCCTTCATGAATTTCTTTCATTAACATGTCTGCTTCGTGTCTATCCACGCATCTGAGCAAGACCATGTCATAATTTGTCTTATACATCACATCATCATTTAAGAAGAAACTACCAGCCAATCTTCTCAAAGTCTTCCTATTTTTCTTGGATGCCCCAAGTGGGTACTCTTAATTCTGAAGAAAACATTTAATATCATAATACCATGGTTTATCATCAACAACCTCTTCAACTACAAACACATGAGCTGGTCTATCAAGATGCATAACATCGATTTTCGGCACATCATTCCACCGATTCACAACAATCATGGAGGATATGGTTGCTAAAGCATCTGCCATTCGATTCTCTACTCTGGGTATATGGTGAAACTCAACTTTATTGAAGAAAGTTGACAACCTTCTTGCGTATTCTCGATAAGGAATCAAATCAGGTTGTCGTGTCTCCCATTCCCCTTTAATCTGATTAATCACCAGGGCTGAATCTCCGTATACAGCAAGAATCTTGATTCTTAAATCAATAGCTTCCTCCAAGCCCATAATACACGCTTCATACTCAGCCGCATTATTGGTGCAAGTGAACATCAACCTTGCGGTAAAAGGAATATGAGAACCATGAGGAGTAACAATTATTGCCCCAATACCATTGCCATACTCATTAACAGCTCCATCAAAAGTCAAACCCCAACGCGATCCAGGATCAGGCCCTTCATCAGGTAATGGTTCTTCACAATCTTTAACCTTTAGGTACATCACGTCTTCATCAGGAAAATCAAACTTGATAGGTTGACAGTCATTAATTGGCTGGTGTGCCAAATGGTCAGCCAAAACACTTCCTATTATCGCTTTTTGAGTTCGGTACTCGATATCATATTCTGACAACAACATTTTCCAATGAGCAATCCTCCCGGTTAAAGCAGGCTTTTCAAAGATATACTTGATTGGATCCATTTTGGATATCAACCAAGTTGTATGATTCAACATATACCGGCGAAGGCGCTTGGCAGCCCAAGCTAAAGCACAACATGTCTTTTCAAGCATTGAGTACCGAGACTCACAATCGGTGAACTTCTTGCTCAAATAACAAATGGAAAATTCTTTTCGACCATATTCATCTTGTTGACCCAGAACACAGCCCATAGACTCTTCCAGGACAGTCAAATACATGATCAAAGGTCTTCCTTCCATGGGAGGAGACAAAATTGGAGGTTCAAGCAGATACTCTTTAATTCTTTTAAAAGCTTTTTGACAATTATCTGTCCAGACACAACCCTGATCTTTACGGAGAAGCTTAAAGATCGGCGCACATGTGGCAGTCATAGTGGATGTAAATCGGGAGATATAATTCAAACGTCCCAAGAATCCTCTTACTTGTTTTTCTGTTTTGGGCGCATGCATTTCCTGAATAGCTTTAACTTTACCAGAATCAACCTCAATGCCTTTCTGACTGACAATAAAGCCCATCAACTTTCCAGAACAGACACCAAAAGTGCACTTATTAGGATTCAAACGGAGCTTAAACTTTCTCAAACGTTGAAACAGCTTCAATAAGTACTCAATATGATCTTCTTCACTCTTTGACTTACAAATTATATCATCCACATAGACCTTAATTTCTTTATGCATCATATCATGGAACAATGTGATCATAGCTCTCTGGTACGTTGCACAAGCATTTTTCAAACCGAAGGGCATCACTCTGTAACAGAATGTTCCCCAGGGTGTAATGAATGTCGTTTTTTCCATATCCTCGGGTGCCATATTTATCTGATTATAACCGGAAAATCTATCCATCAAGGAAAAGATATTGAACTTAGCATTATTATCTACCAGCATATCAATGTGTGGCAATGGAAAATCATCTTTAGGACTTGCTTTATTCAAATCTCTGTAGTCAACGCACATTCGGACTTTTCTGTCTTTCTTTGGAACAGGCACAATATTGGCCACCTATCGCACCTGCGAAAATCAACCGGTGAAAAAGACAGAAGAGTCGCCACCGAATGTTATTTATCCCGATGCAGGGAAAGGAAACGATCAAAGAAAACATGAAGAAGGGAAATACATGGTCATCGTAATCATAGCCTGGGTTCGAAAGTCGGTTATGCGAGAGGAAGGTATTAGCACCCTCTCGTGTCCATCGTACTCGATGGGATCCATGCTTGTTGTCTAATCAAAGGATGAGTTTATCTAAAGTCTAAATGCTAACTAGAAAGGAAAAAGAAAAGGTGACTCGGTAGGACATCGCCGTCCTAGGCCTACGTATTCCTTTGGGAGCAGGAAAGTCAGAGTCAACGTAGTTCGGAAGACTACGGTATTGTGGGGAAAGGTTGCTCGCCAAGACATCATTGTCTTGTGCCTACGTATCCTCGATCTAATGAGAAAGAGGAAATCAGAGCAGTCGTAGTTCGACCTACAAGGTCATTAAGTGTTTTTTTATGAGCGACGTTAAGTTCGCATCCGGCAGTTAGGGTCGATGCCTGTTTGCGACAAAATGAAAGTAACGTGCTCTTTTCTGAAAATGATTTGAAACGCAGTTAATCTCAAAGGATGAAATGATTTGAACTTTGTTTATGTTTTTTAGACAAAAATGGATTAAGTTAGTTTGAAACTTGTATTGCACTAAAGTCTATGACATAGGAGCGAATGCGTCACATGGTCGCCCCCAAACGGGACATATGCTAAACAATCTAGAAAAGTGAAGGGAGACCCCTCATTCTTCATTTCCCATGTACTTAAGGCTCATGGCGTACAATACTCATTGTATTTATTAGGTGTTTTGAACTTGTTTAGAGATGAGAAGAGAAAGGACTCAAAAGTTGCAAAGAAAGACAACTAAGGGAGACTAAGTCCTAATGTTGTCATGCATCGTGGTCCTAAGATGGAGGTAGAAGGGACTATCCTACTTGTTATCATACATGGATTGCAAACCTAATGTCTCTCCTACTTCCAACTTAATCGGAAATTAAGTGGAGCTAGGAATCCTAAGGGATCATGTGAACCTCACCAGGAAACATTAGACTAATCAATCACCAAAGATAAAAGAGAAGGGAGAAGTAAGATGAAATATAATTCATGTGAGTATAGATAACCATGTAAAGCACCACAAATACTTACCATCTCCAAGCCAAGCTCAACTAATGAATAGTTGAAAGCAACATGCAAAACTATGCAACTATGACTAGGCTAGAGTCCTAAGACTACACTAGGATGAGTATCAAACAACAACCAAGGTTAGAAGTGTCCTAAAGGTATGAGAACCTACTAGGGGAAGTAGCTAAACCTACCAAATCATGTCCATGTCAATATCCTAAGAAAGCATACAAGAATGCAATTCGTGTCCTACACCAATACCCAAACAATTGTCATCCACAAACTATGTCAAAATGACTTCTAAAAGTCCCACAAATGGGAGCCAAGACAAATATTTGAGAAACATATGAAATGTAAACATGTCAAATGCAAACTAGAATTAGTGAGAAGTGATCATGAAAATATCTTAAGTCTTGTTCAAAGTGTTTACATGCTACACACAAAGATGTCATCTTAAGCATGTTTCAATTAATCATGAACATATAATGAGCAAGTGTGATAAGAACTCGTGAAAGGACCTAGGTCAGAAGTGAACTATGTCATTCAATGTGTAAACATCTCAAACCATAATCAATGTCATCATAGTAAATTAATCTCCAAGGGTATTACAAGCATCTAACAAAACTAACACCTAAACAATTCCCTAAAGTCGTGTTAATTGTGATGCAAGTAAAGGATAAGTCCAACCAAGTCAAAGGTTCACCTAAGTACATGAGGCAGTAGCATACAACATGTGAATTAAGTTTGAAATGTCAATAAGTGCTCATGAAAGTCATACCAATTCATGTTCAAAGGAGTAGGTAATTCTATACAAAGATGTTACCTAAATCATGCACCAAACATTTGTGAACAAACAATGATTAAGCACATACAAAGTGGAAATGTGAAAGACCTAAGTAAGAATTGAAACCATGTATTTAATGCTTAGAATCAATCTCAAAATGTCACAAAATTTTACATCAAACACCTTCTCCAAAGTCAATGCAAGTCAAGAACAAAACCACACTTAAACCTCTCCTAAAAGCATGTAAATTGTCATTCAAGTAGGATAAATGAAATAACATGGTAAGGAAATGTTCAAGCATACACATCAGAGGTAAATGACCTATAAACCTCCCTTTTTAATCCCAAAAGCAATGTGCACATATGGCATACAAGTGATGTCAAAGGAGGGGTCAAAGTGAAAGCACAATTCATGTTCACATTCATACAAAAGTATCATCATTCAAATCATACCAAATGACCTATAACAAGAGATGTCAAGGCTCTGACTCATGTTAATGTCAATGCATTCATGTTATCCACACCCAGAGTGAGCAATTAGGTTCCACAAAATCACCATAAAACATGTCCTTCAAAGATATTACAAGTCATAACAAAAATCAAGTTTAATCTTACCCTAGCAATCAAATAAATCCAAGCATGGAAAAAGGAAGATAAAGTCAAGCCAATCTTGTATTCAAGCATGTAGGTCAGTGGAAAATTACATATGAAATGGCATCGTTGAACATCCAAAGTATTGAGCAAACAAGGCAACAAAGGTGGAATGTTTATCCATGTTCAAACTTATGATATCATAACATCCATTAAGGTTCATGAAATGACCTATGAATCAATATTGGAAGGCTCTACCTCATGCTAAAACATGTATGAAAAGATACACAAAATATCCCTAAAGAAGGTTGCATAAATGCATCATTAACCCAAAGCATCTAGGCAATCATTAAACAACAATCGGGTGCTTAATTAGGGTTCATACAAGGCATGTGAGTTATGATCAAGAAACAACATCCAAGTATCTCAATTATACATCAAAATTTTCTCATGAATATGCTCAAACATGTCCTCTAAGTTGGCCTAAAGGGGCCACACACAAGTGTTAATCATGACCTAGTTCTAGGTAAGCATCCATATGATAGGTACACATTGAAAAATCCATGGAAAATAGTTAAAAGCATGGGAAAATTATGAACAATTGTACATATCATGACAAGGTTAGTGGCTGGTAACATGCAAAAGGCTGGCTCAAAATTATGCATTAAAAGGGTTCAATTAATCACAAACATTAGGCATGTTGTCAAAGATGTTCATACAAGATAAGGCTCAAAGATGAAGTTCAAAGACAATTCAAAACTCATGTCCAAGCTACCAACTAAACATAAATAGGTCACATAATCACATGGCTAATTGGAAACCAAAATTGAGGTCCAAATTGTCAAAGGAAGATCATTTTTTATGACTTGTATCACAAGGTACACCATTATGAACACATTTCTTTCCAAAATTGAGGAAAATATCAAAACACACCAAAAGTGAAATTAAAATCCATCAAAAATTATTTAATATCCTCAAGAATTCCGATGAATTATTTTAGAATTTTATGATGAAAGGAACTATTTTTATAAATCAAGAAAACTGACCTGTATGTAAGTGCAATTTCCAGCTTTGAGAAACCCTAAAAACTTCGTGCTAATCTTCTAATCAACCTTTGAGGCAAAATAAATGCCTAATCTTATCTGGTTCTTGCTTGAAAATCTCAAAATGGTGAAGTAGATGATGAATCCGTAGGTGATGTATGGTGATTACAGCAGGAAGATTTTGCATACAGAAGCTAGGTGGGAGTGTGGAGGTGATCTTGATGGAGAAAGTTTGAGAAAAACCTTCCAAATGAGTGTGTTTCGAAACTTTGAAGTGAAGAGCTTCAATGGAGTTTTTTCTTCAAGTTTTGGATCTATTTTGGTGAACAATGGATTCTAACCAATTCTGTTAGAGTTTGGAGCTTATATATGAATGGTTTATGTGTGGTTAGAGATTAATCACAGTTGGGAATTTTGGATAGAGCGAGGTTAAGAAAAATGAAAAAAATGAAGGTCATGTTATGCACACGGGTTAGGGGAGTTTTAAGTGTGTATGATGTATCACGATGAGGTGTGATGGATGTTAATGTGTGGTATGAATCATATTAGCATGAGCTGGTACAATGAAACTTGTTGGATAAGTTTCTTTGTTTGTCTCATTCTCATGGCCATATGTGGTAATGTCATGGTATGACATGCAATGGTGTAAGAAATGGTTTAATTTAATGAGGCAATGGATGTGACATAGGCTAATACGCATACTGCAATAATGAGGCAAGGGCTTGGCATGATTTTGGTTAGAAATATGGAAAACAAGGTATGGTTAGCATGGCATGAAGCAAAGTTTGAAATGAGATATCTCACTATCTAGTGAGCCAAATCACATGGTCTTGGTGGTTTTAGAAAGGTGAGGTTTGGTAGAACAAAGTTGGAGTTTAAGGCAAGTGAGGTCTCTAATCATGGTGAAATTGTGGTTGAAATCAAGTGTATCAAGGCTGCCATGGCATGAGTTTTGTATCAATTTCACAAGGGTGATTTTTGGGGATTTGAAGGGATAGATCTCCATGAATTTTGAACTAAATGCCATGGTTCTTGTAACCAAATTGAATGGGAGGTTTCATACTACACTTTTCATGTTGGATGAAAGTGAATTTGAAGCCTCAAACATGATGGAAAATGAGCTTGAAATCATGACCACCAAGCTGAGTTTTAGAACTTAGAAAAATTCTAAGTTTTTCCTTTTGAACAACTTAATGATCCCAACTTCAAATGATCATAAATCTTGATCTAGAAACCCAAATGCCACATTCTTTATATGGTTGGAAAGGCGAGAGATCATACTACAACTTTCATTTGAAATTTTTTCCAAATCGGGCTTGCATCATGCTCAAATATGGGCTTGAAGATGGCTGAAAAACAAGAAAACGTTCCATAAATGGAAAGTTTCTAAAACCCAAAATTTCCCAAAATGGCAACTTTTTACAACTTTTGATTTTTCATGATTCTTTGGATATTTCTTGATAAAATCTCACTTATGGACCATATTTGACGTGATGAACAAGAATTTGACCTCGAAAAGTCATGAGTTGACTTTTTCCTTAATCAGTTGACTTTATCCCCAATTCTCTTGATTTTCAATCATCTCTCCAATTGGAACCCTTGTGAATGACATTGATGGTCCATAATCCAATCCTAGATACTTGAGAACATATAAAATACCATTGAATCAAGTCTTACCCAAAAAATCAGAAATAAACTGATCTTAGGCAAAACCCTAATTTAGTCCCCAAAAGTCTGGAGAAATTGACTGATTCTCCAAACCCTAATTCCTCTGAACATGATGTAGAATCCCTTAAATCAAGGTGATTCATGTGATAAGATGATGTTAAAACCCCCCAAGATCCTTGATTTTGAGGGTGTCTCAAGCATAGACATCTAAAACCCTAGTTGAGGATCAACAGTCAGGAGGGTGTGATCCTCTTGAATTCCCTTACCAATCTCAATCTCTTGATGCCATGGTGAACCATATGAGGTGTCTTGAGGCATGATGAGACTTTGGGGCTTGAGTATTTGAATATATCCTATTCTCCTTGCTTTGCACAATCCATGATGAAGGACCCTTGATACCATGCCTTGAGAAAGCCAATGATGTATATGCAATGCTTATGACCTAAAAGAACATGCAATGGGAAGCATAAGCCACTAATGAGGGTATAAATAGGAGGGAAAATTTTAGGGTGTTACAACTGCCCCTATTCAATCGACTTAGACCTGGAAGGATGACAACAACGACTTTCAGACATTCAAGGTAGAAGGTGATTGAATACAAAAAAAAAACCACGAAATTTGCACTATGTGGGGAAGTATATTAAAGTGTTTGCCAACCGAAGGTGGACTCAAAGTAAAGACGCAACTCGAAAGCAGACTTGAAAGGGATGTCGGCCGAAGGCGAACTCACAATCGAAGAGTAAATGAAGGAATGCCGGCCAGAGGCGGTCTCACATCAAAACGAAGGTGAACTTTGTAAGAAGAATGTCGGCCGAAGGCGGATTCGCAACGAATGATTTGTAAGGAAGGGATGCTGGCCGGAGGCGGTCCCACATAAAAAGGATAATAACCGAAAATGACTTCATCCAAACATAAAGGTAGGCTGACACGAAGGCAGACTCATCTCCAAACACAAAGGTAGGTCGACACGAAGGCGGTCTCATAACCAGAGGTTACCATCACAAGATGGATTTTCAAAAGGAAGGCAGACACGAGGGAGGAATCAGATCCAAACACAAAGGTAGGCCGACACGAAGGCGGTTTCATAACCAGAGGTTACCATCACAAGATGGATTTTCAAAAGGAAGGCCGACACAAAGGCGGAATCAGATCCAAACACAAAGGTATGCTGACATGAAGGCAGTCTCATAACCAGAGGTTACCATCACAAGATGGATATTAGAAAGGAAGGCCGACACGAAGGCGGACTCAGATCCAAACACAAAGGTAGGCCGACACGAAGACGGTCTCATAACCAGAGGTTACCATCACAAGATGGATTTTAGAAAGGAATGCTGACACGAAGGCGGACTCAGATCCAAACACAAAGGTAGGCCGACACGAAGGCGGTCTCATAACCAGAGGTTACCATCACAAGATGGACTTTAGAAAGGAATGCTGACACGAAGGCGGACTCAGATCCAAACACAAAGGTAGGCCGACACGAAGACGGTCTCATAACCAGAGGTTACCATCACAGGATGGATATTAGAAAGGAAGGCTGACACAAAGGCGGACTCAGATCCAAACACAAAGGTAGGCCGACACGAAGGAGGTCTCATAACCAGAGGTTGTCATCACAAAGATGGATTTTAGAAAGGAAGGCCGACACGAAGGCGGAATCAGATCCAAACACAAAGGTAGGCCAACATGAAGGCCGTTTCATAACCAGAGGTTACCATCACAAGATGGATTTTAGAAAGGAAGGCCGACACGAAGGTGGACTCAGATCTAAACACAAAGGTAGGCAGACACGAAGGCGGTATCATAACCAGAGGTTACCATCACAAGATGGATTTTAGAAAGAAAGGCCGACACGAAGGTGGACTCAGATCCAAACACAGAGGTAGGCTGACATGAAGGCGGTCTCCCAACCAAAGGTTAGTAGAATCAAAAGATCTACATTGATGACTCCGCTGGGGATAAGAGAAGCCTAAACAGACAACTCTATAGGGGAGTACAAGCATGATGAATGAATTCATCGTCAACTTCACCAGGGATAACGTAAGGTTGAATCTCCTGAAATACACCATTTCTGCTGCTGGGGAAAAGCCTTGAAAATAAAGTATCAAACCTGGCTTATGCTTCGAATGCATATGTTTGAATTTTTCTATGGCGTAATGCTCCATACGAAATGTAAATGGTACGCATTTAGAGGATGCTATGCCAAGGTGTTTATGGTATGCAAAAGAGGTACCTTAGCAAAATAAATGCTGAAGACACGAAGGCAACTCCACTGGGGATGACAAACGGAATTGTCCTTAGAGTCCCAACCTATGCTGAGGAAGACAAACTAAATGGCCTTCCTGATCAAAACCTATGCTGAAGATGAAATGCAAAGAGAACTCCCACACCGTTGGGGATCATGAATAAACCTTGAAGATAGAACCCAAAATGACTTCCCCAACGCAAGGAATCAAGAATGACACCGCTAAAGATGGAACCCAAAGCAAACTCCCACTCCGTTGGGGATTAAAAATAACCCTTGTTGAAGATAGGACCTAAACTGAACTTCCCCTATGCTGGGAATCAAGAATAACAATCGTTGAAGATGGAACCCAAAGTGGACTTCCCCTACGCTGGGGATCATGAATAACACCTGCCAAAGATAAAACCCAAAATGATCTGATATGGAAAATTGCCAATAACAATTGGAATTGGAACATGCCGAGGATGTCAACCACTGCTGACTAAACTGTTGAGATGCCTACCACCAAACTCTGCTTGGGGAATGAAGTCAACAATACCGAACCTGCCGGAGAATATCATTGAACTTAACCTACTGCTAAAGCAACGAATTTAACCTACTGCGGGTGATAGCATACCTTTGCTAGCAAGATTACACTTCCTGGCCTGATGAGGAAAGTAGACACCACGAAACTGTAGGGAGTGTAGTATCTTTGCCGAGGAGAGCCACCAAACAAAGCTCCTGCTGGAGATGCAACATTATCCCGTCTAAGACGGTCGGCTTCTGAATACTCATTGGGGAGTAATAACCATTCTGACCCGGAGGAAGCAACCCTTTGCACTCATGCTGGGGAGAGAAAAATTCTCAACGCTCTGCCGAGGATGTTGGATCTTCTATGGTGGAGAGATAAACTCTACTAGGGAGAATAAATCATGCCACCTTGCAAACACACATTAAACAACAAGATGTTCTATATGCGAATTGGCCACCTCGGTCGCCATCCATACTATCCCTTGCTCAAGCAATCTTCATTGTTTTCGACATGCTCTGTAAAGTTTAATGTTTTCACCTGCAATGTTTATCAAAAATACCAGACATTTTTGCAAACAAAATAGTAAAAGTAAAAACATGAATGAATAGCTTTTTGAGTGAAATGAAAATTTTATTGATTGAATCGGCCTGTAAATAGGCATTTACAACGGAAGCAATTCCTGAAAAGAGGTAATTGCGCAAAAATGAAAAGAAAAATACATATGTTGGCAATGTTTGAACAAATATCCACCATGTTTCGACTCAGCTATGCCCCACATGTCTTCTATATTCGCAGATGCTTCGGCCTCTGAAAAGAACTGACTGGACTGACTCCTCACCTTCGAAATTACCAAGTAGAAAAAGTATTCACAGATCGAACGCAGACCGCAGCCTCTCGCTTTCAAATCCTTAACTTTTTCCTGGATCGCCCTTTCGGGTTTTCAATCCACCGGGATACCTATTTTTACCAAAGTTGCCTTTTCAGGTTTTCAACTTTGCGGTTTTATTCTTTTCTTTTCTTTTATCCCTAATTTTTGCCTGAACCTTCTCTTTTTGTGGTTCTCCGGGATGCCCTTTTTTGCCTGGACTTTTCTTTTTGTTGTCCAGTGGGTCTCTTTTTATGCGAAGTATTTTTTGACTGCGTATGTGATCACAAGGGATGTAAAATCTTCGACGTCCATAGTTGAGAGCAACAAGGCTCCACTAAAGAAAACCTGTCTCATAACATACGACCCTTCGTAGTTTGGAGTCCATTTTCCCCTGTGATCTGTCTGAGGAGGAAGGATCCTTTTCAACACCAACTCGCCTGTCTGAAAACACCGAGGATGTACTTTCTGATCAAAGGCCCTCTTCATCCTGCTCTGATATAACTGGCCCTGTATAATGGCTGCCAGTCTCTTCTCCTCGATAAGGTTAAGCTGATCCTACCTGGATCGTACCCATTCGGCTTCATCGAGCTTCACGTCTGCCAGAATTCTCAAAGAAGGAATCTCAACTTCTAGTAGTAGGACTGCCTCCATACCATACACCAGCAAGAAAGGAGTTGCCCCAGTCAACGTACTCACCAAAGTACGATAACCATGTAAAGCGAAAGGCAACATCTCATGCCAATCTCTATACGTTACCACCATCTTTTGCACAATCTTCTTAATGTTCTTATTTGCTGCCTCAACAACGCCATTCATCTTCGGACGATATGGAGAAGAATTGTGATGCTCGATCTTGAAGCTCTGGCATAGTTCCTTCATCATCTTGTTGTTTAAATTTGAACCATTATCAGTAATAATTCTTTCCGGGATACCATAACGACACATGATGTCCTTCTTTATAAACCGGGCTACCATTGTTTGGTGACGTCGGCAAACGAGGTTGCTTCTACCCACTTCGTGAAGTAATCAATGGCGACCAGAATAAAATGATGCCCATTGGAAGCAGTCGGCTCAATCTTTTCGATCATGTCGATGCCCCACATAGCAAAGGGCCAAGGAGATGTCAATACGTTCAGAGGAGTAGGCGGAACATGCACCTTATCAGCATAAATCTGGCATTTATGGCATTTTCTGGCGTATTTTAAACAATCGAACTCCATTGTCATCCAGTAATACCCTGCCCTCAACAGTTTTCTAGCCATAGCGTGCCCATTGGCATGAGTGCCAAAAGACCTCTCATTGACAATTTTCATTCCACCTGACCTCTTGATCTTTTCTCAATAATTTGAATATAGGTTCACACGTGGCTTGTAACACCCCACATCCCCATTATTAAAAATACATAAACAAATACAAAAAAATAATCAGAGTTTCCAACATAGCGGGATGTCACATCAAATAAACAACAAGAAGGCTAAATTGCTTCATTAACTTTATTACTCATAAAAAGGTTTATACAGTGGAATATTCATTAAATCACTTCACTGGCACTAAGGCCTTCACCAATTATATTTCCAAATTTACAGTGTTTAGCATACTTCTGAAAATAAGATACGTAACGATTAAAATAATTCTACAACAGATAAAAATCCCCAATCTCGCGTTACGTATCAGAGCGACTCTCTAAACTCGAACAAGCCATACAAGCTCCAAGCACTAACCTGGTACCTGATTATCTGTACTCTCCAAGGAGCACAGACGCCACAAAACAACAAAGGGGTGAGAATTACGTTCAATAATTTAACGGTGAAAAATACATGCTAAGGAGTAGTATAACACACCAATCAGCATAACAACACACAGTCACACCGCTACTTGCCATTTTCAATCACCCATTAATCAACATACATAAATGCAATGTTACTCAACAACTGACACAATGCATATGGTACCAATACACCATGGTTCATTCAATCGAACCCGGATAAATCACATACACCCCTACTTGGCAATGATTTATCCCACCACACTCCACATTGGAGTTCGGATGAATCATATACACTCCTACTGAGCAATGGTTAATCCCACCAGACACACCATGAATGTATGATAATAAATATGCATACAATACATGTATAATAACAATTATACATCTTCATGATCCTCCTAATCACACGTGAGTTACACTCACCCTAATTCCCACTGGAATTACCCACCTGTAACACAAAATCAATACACACCAAATACTATTATCAATCATAATGTAGGATCCTCATGATCTCACGTGAACCGAACGTTCACTATAATTCCTATTGGAATTACTATTCCTGTATCAACAGAAGTTATCTCAAAATCACCATTCAGCATACAAGTATCAATCATGCCTAGGGAAAACAACCCTAATGCCTCACCACAATTATTACACACAATTAACCTATCAAGAGGTATTAATCGATTATAACTGGGCTAATCCATACTAAGTACAATTCATCCTACCACCCATCAATGCTAGCCAAACCTGCTCAATTAAATCCTACTGCAACCGTCACCTTGTACCAAGATTACCACACGATCCGTAACAACACGCCCAATAGCCTCAATTGTCTGTTTACATAATTGATCGATTAAACTCTACCTTTTATCATTCGTACTACTATTACTAGTCTCAACATGTTCAATTATATTCCTACTAGTCTCACAGACCACAAGAAATCACATTAGACGCGAAATCAGGAAGAAATCGCAAAACAGCAGAATTCTGCACTCTCACTGGTCATATGCGTATTGCCTTGTGCCATACGCGTATTGCCCAGCTCGCTCGCCCATTCAACTGCGTATCATACGCTTAAGGCTTCTCCTCCCGCCCTGCCAT
Organism: Lathyrus tuberosus; assembly: GCA_022829125.1. Taxonomy (NCBI): domain Eukaryota; kingdom Viridiplantae; phylum Streptophyta; class Magnoliopsida; order Fabales; family Fabaceae; genus Lathyrus; species Lathyrus tuberosus. Next base: position 3,818,400 of record JALAZF010000153.1, read on the forward strand.
ACGCGTATTGTCCTGCCTATTACGCGTATGGGCAGAGACGTCTTTCCCCCAAAATTCCGCTTTCAGATCCCCATACACGTACTCTTTCTCATACGCATAAGGTCAAGCTTCCATACGCGTACCATTACGCGTACGGGCAGAGGGTCATGCCAAGATCTCCTTTTGGTCCTCCATTACACGTATTGCCCCCGTATTAGCCTAGCATTACGCGTAACGCCTTGCCTGTTACGCGTATTGCCAGATCTGTTACGCAAACTGAATTTTTCCACACCAGTCCAGGTTCTGCTACTGGATCCTCACCTTTCCACTCCAATTCAGTCCTAAACTTGTTTCTACATCAATTTTAGGCCATATCATTCATCTTACATCTTTCACCTATCATTACTAATCAAAATTTACAGGTCTTAGCTCTAATTCCGTTCTCTGAACCTGCACAAAAACCAGTTCTGCAACATATACATTCATATAGCAGCAACAACATCAAAATATCACACAATTCTGAATCGCAGCAATTCGATTCACACAGTTTTCATCACAGATTCACATATGCACAACAAATTCATAAAACAACACATATTCATACGAATTCCTATGGGGTTAAGGACTCCCCATTACCCTCTCATGATCATATCACCAATATTAAACCCATCCTCCCCCTTACCTCGAATTCTTGATTAAAATCCTGCAAAAATTGGATCTAGAGATTTCCCTAGCAGTTGTTCTCCCCTTCTTCTTCCTTCTCTAACCCATTTCTTTGTGAAAAATAAGATTATGGCTAAACTGCCCCTAATTCTGGTTAATGTGTATTTTTCCCTTATTATCCTCCCACCAATCATATTCTAATCAAATCAGATTTTTAATTAATAATAATAAAATAATATTAATAATAATAATAGTAATGATATTAATAATAATAATAATAATAATAATAATAATAATAATAATAATTCTAATAATACACCTATAATATTAACAATAATAGTAATAATAATATTAATAATCTTAGCCATATTAATAATAATAATATTCACCATACTATTGTTATTAACTATGCCTACACATAATTCAACATTACATTATCATTACCCCGACCTCTCTATTTACCGGTTCCGCTAAGGACACTACGCCTATGCGCTCAACCACACACCCCCTTAACAAGGAGAAATAAATAAAATAACATACGATGGTTTAATAAATTAAAATGGGGTGTTACAACTCTCCTCCACTTAAAATATTTTCGTCCTCAAAAATGTAATTGAGATGAACAACTCCGGATACGACTTTCGCATCCGACTAACCAACTATCATGCCAACAAAAGGCACACCACGAATAACACACGGACAAGATGCAATGCCCATACAATGCACTTGACAACTAACTCACGAATCAAAGAATACCCAAGTTACGAACACATAGGTTCACTCTAGAACCAGAACACAACAAGATCGTTACCCTCACCATAGGTAACACCCCCCAAATTCCCCACATAGGAATTAACTCCACGCACTCGAACCATCACGATGGAAATGAGGCAACAACAAATACAAGAATATAAAGTTCCACGACACAAAATTGCTTCAACAACCTCTTCATAACCATAATACCAACATTCTTGTCACCCAACATTATTACAACAATGCTACAATTCACCAATCGAACATATAACCAAAACATCCATCTACATAGTAGCCCATGAATAATATTTAAACCTTTCACCTAACACTTCCATTCTGAAACATCCAATGGTCTCATCATTCCTACGTGTTTCCAATGTTCAACCTATGAACTCTTACAAGTCACACATGCATAAACAAAATGTGCCACATCACGTTTTCGATGCGCACTCTGATTACTCGCAACAATCAAATCTACCAATTTCATATCCAACTTCTGACTCTCTTTAATATTTACCAGAAAGATCATAGTTCATTTCTAATACGCCCAACCGTTATCTCACACACCAGACACAAGTCTCTGAACTACTCAAATAATTCTAATCTGCTGACCATTAAAATCGACATGTATAAAAACTTTCGACTTAACTCATCAGGCACGACATTAATCTCACCAATAGGATAATTCCAGCTAAAGTCATAACTCATCAGGAATCCCAACCATCCTCGTTGTCTCATACTCTATTATTTCCTACTAAACAGGTACTCAATATCCTTGTGATTACTAAACACTTCGAACTCAAGACCATAAAAATAATACCTCCAGATTCTCAACACAAAATTAACCGCAGCCATCTTGAAATCATGAATCCTTTATTGTCGTAAAGCATAAGCCACGACCTTACCATCTTGCATTACCACACTGACTAAACTCATCATAGACGCATCCCAATACCTCACAAACGGTTTATTAGGATCACGCAGAATCAAAACTGGAGCCGTAGACAAATTCTACTTTAGCCCTCTCAAACTTTCCTCACAATGGACATCCAAAGCAAACGACTTACCCTTTGCAAGTCAACTGAAGTAACGAAAATGCTAACTTGGAAAAGGCGTCCATAACCTCCGGTAATAAACAACTAAAGTCCAAAAAGTTTCTAATCACCTTAACCGACTTTGGAGCCTCTCATCGTAGAACTGCATCTACCTCCGGTGGATCCGTAACAATACCATCATCAGAATTAACATATCGAAGAAAACTAACATTTTTCAACCAAAATTCTCACTTGAATAATTTAGCATAAAAATTTCTTTCTATTCAACACTTGCAACTCGATTCTCAAACACCCTACATAGTCTCCCTCTGACTTTATAATAGATCTAAATATCCCTGATGAACACCACTCCGAACTCATCCAATCTTGTCCAGGCTCACATACAAGCTTAATCGAGTAAATATCAACCTATTCCGATGATAACAAACATAACCAGTCACATGATATCGATCCAAGCCTCAACTCACACAAATTCACCACTCTTATCAAACGTTCCAAACAATTGTAATTCCAATCAAACTCAACCAAACCATTCCAATCATCTTTTCTTGAAAGTGGACACTTATTCTCAATCATTACCTTATTCAACTATCAGTAATCCATGCACAGTTTCATTCTCTGGACACTCCAAATTCCACAAATTCCAACATGTATCAACAATCAACCAAAAAGAACTCTCAATCTCAATATTACATCCACACCCAAGGGTTTTCTCAAAATTTCCATTAATGCCCTAAAACTCTAAGAACTCCAAAACTCATCAAAACGCTAAGTTTTGCTTTCCATAGACTCCATACCCTTATACACATCATGTTTGTTATTCCATCCAGAAACACATATGGAAATTATGCACAACTGGCAGCCCTTCACTGTGGCTTTCCTGTCACTTCCAGAACACTATCAACACAAACATAACAAACATCTTAGTCTCATCTCCTAAGAGTTTTCTACTTAGGTAGCAGATAAAAACCTCAACTATTCACCTTCGTCTAATTTTAAGTTCACTCCCTACTCTCTGAGGAGCAACCATCAAAATGCCCGATCGTTCTTCCTCAGAGACATCCTTCAAGTTGACCGACCGACAAGTACCTCCCTTCTACATCCTCTTCAGATAATAAAGATCTATACCGACTCAACACAACCATCTTCCACATCACATGCTATCTTAACTGTCAAGGCGCATCTATCCATTCATCTTGATTTCCGACTACTATCAACAAGAGATTGAGGGTGATCAGTTCCCCAATTTGTCAATAGACAGTCGACTATCATGACGAAGTATAGACCTTCCTTACCAAATATGATAGCGCTTCACTAGGCATCAATCCATTCTTCCATAGTGGGAGCATCCTGAAGAAGCACCAGCTTCTCCCCCACTTATTTCATTCCCAACTCCTGCAACCAAATAGTTAGAAAACAAGCACGTACCGACAGTGTTCTACACACATGTCGCATGCTACGACACAACTCATACTAGACAACCTGGCAGGACGGACCGACCTGCTCTGATACCAATTGTAATACCCCACATCCCCATTATTAAAAATACATAAACAACTACAAAAAAATAATCAGAGTTTACAACATAGTGGGATGTCACATCAAATAAACAACAAGAAGGCTCAATTGCTTCATTAACTTTATTACTCATAAAAAGGTTTATACAGTGGAATATTCATTAAATCACTTCACTTGCACTAAGGCCTTCACCAATTATATTTCCAAATTTACAGTGTTTAGCATACTTCTAAAAATAAGATACGTAACGATTAAAATAATCTACAACAGATAAAAATCCCCAATCTCGTGTTACGTATCAGAGCGAATCTCTAAACTCGAACAAGCCACACAAGCTCCAAGCACTAACCTGGTACCTGATTATCTGTACTCTCCAAGGAGCACAGACGCAACAAAACAACAAAGGGGTGAGAATTACGTTCAATAATTTAACGGTGAAAAATACATGCTAAGGAGTAGTATAACACACCAATCAGCATGACAACACACAGTCACGACGCTACTTGTCATTTTCTATCACCCATTAATCAACATACATAAATGCAATGTGACTCAACAACAGACACAATGCATGTGGTACCAATACACCATGGTTCATTCAATCGAACCCGAATAAATCTCATACACCCCCTACTTGGCAATGATTTATCCCACCACACTCCACATTAGAGTTCGGATGAATCACATACACTCCTACTGAGCAATGATTCATCCCACCAGACACACCATGAATGCATGATAATAAATATGCATACAATACATGTATAATAACAATTATACATCTTCACGATCCTCCTGATCACACGTGAGTTACACTCACCGTAATTCCCACTGGAATTACCCACCTGTAGCAAAAAATCAATACACACCAAAATATACACCAAATACTATTATCAATCATAATGTACGATCCTCATGATCTCACGTGAACCGAACGTTCACTATAATTCCTATTGGAATTACTATTCCTGTATCAACAGAAGTTTTCTCAAAATCACCATTCAGCATACAAGTATCAATCATGCCTAGGGAAAACAACCCTAATGCCTCACCATCATTATTACACACAATTAACCTATCACGCGGTATTAATCGATTATAACTGGACTAATCCATACTAACTATAATTCATCCTACCACCCATCAATGCTAGCCAAACCTGCTCAATTAAATCCTACTGCAACCGTCACCTTGTACCAAGATTACCACACGATCCGTAACAACACGCCCAATGGCCTCAATTGTCTGTTTATATAATTGATCGATTAAACTCTCCCTTTTATCATTCGTACTACTATTACTAGTCTCAACATGTTTAATTATATTCCTACTAGTCTCACAGACCACAAGAAATCACATTAGACACGAAATCAGGAAGAAATCGCAAAACAGCAGAATTCTGCACTCTCACTGGTCATACGCGTATTGCCTTGTGCCATACGCGTATTGCCCAGCTCGCTCGCCCATTCAACTACGTATCATACGCGTAAGGCTTCTCCTCCCGCCCTGCCATACGCGTATTGCCCTACCTATTACGCGTATGGGCAGAAACGTCTTTCCCCCAAAATTCCGCTTTCAGATCCCCATACGCGTACTCCTTCCCATACGCGTAAGGCCAAGCTTCCATACGCGTACCATTACGCGTACGGGCAGAAGGTCATGCCAAGATCTCCTTTTGACCCTCCATTACGCGTATTGCCCCCGTATTAGCCTAGCATTACGCGTAACGCCTTGCCTGTTACGCGTATTGCCAGATCTGTTACGCAAACTGAATTTCTCCACACCAGTCCAGGTTCTGCTACGGGATCCTCACCTTTCCACTCCAATTTAGTCCTAAACTTGTTTCTACATCAATTTTAGGCCCTATCATTCATCTTACATCTTTCATCTATCATTACTAATCAAAATTTACATGTCTTAGCTCTAATTTCGTTCTCTCAACCTGCACAAAAACCAGTTCTGCAACATATACATTCATACAGAAGCAACAACATCAAAATATCACACAATTCAGAATCCTAACAATTCGATTCACACAGTTTTCATCACAGATTCACATATGCACAACAGATTCATAAAACAACACATATTCATACGAATTCCTACGGGGTTAAGGACTCCCTACTACCCTCTCAAGATCATATCACCAATATTAAACCCATCCTCCCCCCTTACCTCGAATTCTTGATTAAAATCCTGCAAAAATTGGATATGGAGATTGCCCTAGCAGTTGTTCTCCCCTTCTTCTTCCTTCTCTAACCCCTTTCTTTGTGAAAAATAAGATTATGGCTAAACTGCCCCTAATTCTGGTTAATGTGTATTTTTCCCTTATTATCCTCCCACCAATCATATTCTTATCAAATCATATTTTTAATTAATAATAACAAAATAATATTAATAATAATAATAATAATAGTAATGATAATAATAATAATAATAATTCTAATAATACACCAATAATATTAACAATAATAGTAATAATAATATTAATAATCTTAGCCATATTAATAATAATAATATTCACCATACTATTGTTATTAACTATGCCTACACATAATCCAACATTACATTATCATTACCCCGACCTCTCTATTTACCGGTTCCGCTAAGGACACTACGCCTATGCGCTCAACCACACACCCCCTTAACAAGGCCAAATAAATAAAATAACACACGGAGATTTAATAAATTAAAATGGGGTGTTACATGGCTGTAAGATGAGAGATGAACCGAGCTATGTAGTTCAGTCTCCCTAAGAAACTACGAACCTCTTTCTTCGTTCTCGGTTCAGGCATATCTTGTATGACTTTTACTTTAGTAGGATCTACCTCGATACCTCTTTCGCTAACAATGAAGCCCAACAATTTACCAGATCTCACCCCGAAGGTGCACTTGTTCGGATTCAACCTCAGTCTGAACTTCCTTAACCTTTCAAATAGCTTTTGAAGATTCACCAAATGTTCCTCCTCCGTTTGTGACTTCGCGATCATGTCATCAACATAGACCTCAATCTTATTGTGAATCATGTCATGAAAGAGAGTCACCATAGCCCGCTGATAGGTTGCCCCAACATTTTTCAATCCAAAGGGCATGACCTTGTAGCAAAAATTTTCCCCATGGTGTTATGAATGTCGTCTTCTCCATGTCCTCTGGGGCCATTTTGATTTGGTTATACCCAGAGAAGCCATCCATGAAGGAAAATACAGAATATTGAGAAGTGTTGTCAACTAACACGTTAATGTGGGGAAGTGGGATGGGCTTGCTCTGTTCAAGTCGCGATAATCGACGCACATCCTGACCTTCATATCCTTCTTAGGTACAGGCACAATATTAGCAACCCACGGAGGATAATTCGTCATGGCGAGAAAATCAGCTTCCAACTGCTTCTGAACCGCTTCTTTAATTTTAACAGCCATGTCTGATCTTGTTCTCCTCAATTTCTGCTTAACTGGAGGATAACCCTCTTTGAGCAGTAACCAGTGCACAACAATATCCGTATCGAGCCCAGGCATGTCTTGGTAAGACCAGGCGAAGATGTCCACATACTCTCGTAGCATTTCAACCAATCTTCCCTTTACAATGTCTTCCAAGGCGGCCCTGATTCTGACTTCTTTCCTCACATCCTTGGTGCCCAAGTTGATAACTTTAATGTCCTCCTGATGAGGTAAGATGATCCGTTCCTCCTGTTTTAGCAGTCTGGCCAATTCTTCAGGAAAGTCACAGTCTTCGTCGGCCTCTTCTTTAGCCTGATAAATAGGATTGTCGAAGTCATACCGAGCGATAGCTGAATCATGGTCAGTGGGATCTGAACTGAAAAACCTGCATGAGGGATGTTTTATGTTTATTATGAATGTAATCATAAACAAACAAAAACACATTGCCATTTTACTTTTACTAAATGCACAAAGTAAAAATGAAAGACAGGGATTACAATATTTTGATGCGAAAACGTTCTTTAGTAATGATAAAAATTGAAAGTAAAACACCGTGGCCCTACAGAAATAATCGCTACATCTTGGGCATAACGTAGGATTGAACATATACAAAAACAAGAATAATTACTCTTCGCACGAGACTTGGACAACTTCCTTAGCAAACCAATTACGCAGCTCCTGGCCAAGAATGCATGGGCGGATCCACTAGTACATGTCATAATCACTGTCACCCTCGTCGTCTCCGATGGCATTAATCCAGTTAAAGAAAACTCCCGCACTAGTGAGCTGAACCGGGCCACCATATTTTGGAGGCCCTTAAGATGACTTGAACGACTTGTATCCCAGCCCATATTTATTCTTCTTCATTTGCATGTCTATTACCTGTCCCCATTTCTGAGAGCTGCCGAAATCTACCATAGCGCGTGCGTCTTTGAACGAAGACATAGAAACTTCGGGTTCATTAACCTCCACAGGAGACTCATTCGAGATCTGAACAGCTTCGAAACCCCTAGCATAAAGTTTCATGTATCTCTCCATCCACCTCCACTAACTTGAAAGTTGACAGATGACTGACCATTATGTCTTCTTCCCCACACACCATAACAACCTTCCCTTCGGCCATATACTTCAGCTTCTAATGTACCGTTGACGTCACTGCCCCATCATGGTGAATCCAGGGGCGTCCCAGCAAACAACTATATGTCGGCTGTATGTCCATGATATAGAAGGTTACGTCAAAACCTCTGGTCCCATCTTGATAGGTATCACAATTTCTCCGAACACCGACCTTTTAGAGCCATCAAAGGCCCGCACCACCAAGTCACTAGGTGTACAAATCAGCCCTTGAGTATCCAGTTTCATAAGCGCTTTCTTGGGAAGAACATTTAATGAAGAACTGGTATCCACTAACATGTGAGATAACAATGAGCCTCTGCATTCAATAGAGATGTGTAAAACATTATTATGGTTTCTCCCCGCAGGAGTCGAGTCCAAGTCCGTAAAACCCAAACTGTTTCTAGCATTTACATGCGCCATTACGCCCTCAATATGATTCACTGATATTTCCTGTGGTACATACGCTGCGTTCAACACCTTTAACAAAGCATTCCTATGCGCCTTTGAGCACATCAGCAAATTTAACTGGTCCACGATTTTGTAGTCACTTTTCCTGATTATTCTCATGAATTCATCAACTTCTTTTGATAAAGCTTCATCAACATTCTTTTGTGCAAAGTCCTCTACAACTGGCCTTACCCTAAATTGTCAACCACCTGTTTGCCTTTGTCCTGACTTGTACTACCCGTATTGTTATTAGCCAGGGAAAAGACCCTACCACTTCTGGTGATGGCTCCCGCTTCCATAATAATTTCGGCAATAGATCCTACACCTGACGGACCTACCAGTTCCTGCTTCTGCCCGTTGCAAAATACCTCGGCCCCATAATTCCACGGGATGGCCTTAGTGCTCTCGTAGGGTATCGGTCCTGGAACGGTGATAATGACCAGCGCTTGCCTCTCTGGCGCTGAAATATTGATTTTCTTGTACGGAATGGATATTATGGTGACATCTTCACTGTGACTAACAACCTTCCTCTCGCTATTGACCCGATCAAATTGTAACAGCCCATCATTCATCAGCCTCTGAATATTCGTCTTCAAAGAAACACAACCCTCAAGTTACACCAAACACTCTTGACAATTCTCTGAACATCCTTGAAGAATCCCACCCTTCAACAATCTCTCTTTGACTACTGACAGAGAAGTCTTCAACTCATTCACATTCATTATCAGATCCAGTGGTTCCCCATCATCTATGGCATTCTCCCTTGCCCCACCATGGTTGGGCATAGGGTTTTGGATTACATTCGGACTATCATTTGTAAAATTGATGGCTTTGGAATCAAGAAAATCTTGAACTTTATGCTTGAAAGCCTTGCAATTATCGATACTGTAACCCGGAGCTCCTGAATGAAACTCGCAGCGTGCGTTGGCATAATACCCTGGTGGCAGATCGCCCATGGGTGGAGCCAATGTTCTTATTTGTACTAACTGGAGTTGTAACAGATGTTGGAATAGCTGAGCATACGACATCAGAGGCGCATCAAATGCTTGTTTTGCTTAGGCATGTCTTGATACCTGCAAGGAGCAAGGTTTTGTTGCTGCGGCGCGGCCGGAATAGCCACGACAATAATCTGTTGGGTGTATTTCTGACGGGCCTTGCCCTTACGCCGATTTGAAGAAACTGAATTTGCATCTCCTTCTCTTTCCCCCCTATATAATTTCTTGTGTCCTCCAGCCGGGGAACCATTACTGCTCGGTATCTTGCCATACTTGATACCGCTTTCAACTCTATCACTAGCCAAAACTAACTTAGAAAATCCTGCCGATAAACATCCCATCAGTCTCTCATAATACGACCCTTGCAGTGTGGCCATGAACATATCCACGAGTTCTCTCTCCATCATTAGAGGTTGAACCCCAGAAGCCAGCTCACGCCACCTTTAGGCATATTCCTTGAAGCTTTCATTATTCTTCTGTGACAGACTCTGCAACTGCATACGATTGGGAGGCATGTCCGTGTTATACTGATAGTGTTTAACAAACGCCTAGGCCAATTCACGCAAGCTGCGGATGTGACTCCTTTCCAACTGCATATACCACTCCAGGGGCGCCCCAGCCAGCCTATCCTGGAAGAAGTGTATCGACAGCTTTTTACCTTCAGAGTAAGCAGACATTTTTCTGTAGTATGCCCTCATGTGGGTCTTAGGGTACGTAGTTTCGGTATATTTTTCGAAAGAAGGAACTTTGAATTTATGCAGAATTTTTACTCCGGGAACCAATCCCAGATAACCCATTTCGAGCCCCATGGAATTATGATTCTCATACGCCTTCATTCTCTCCTCAATCAACTTGAACTTCCTGTCGGCTTCAGATGGATGCCAACATCAACCCCTTTGCATCGAGAACACATCGTCTTGATGATCTTCCCATTGATGGCCTCCCGCGCCATGCACTGCCCCTATGCTGTCAGCCCCACCAACAACAAACGGAATACCTACAGCTGGCCCTCCACCTAGAGGAATGACAACAGCAAGAATATGAACACTTCCGCACGGAGGAACAACATGAGCACCAGCCTGACTACCTCTGCCCGGAGGAACGACGTGAACACCACCATGAACGATGCATTCTTCATTAATGTAGCGTTCAATTTTTGTCGGTGACACGACCACCTTACCGCAATGGTTGGAATTGGGTGCTACTTTCTGATTTCTTATTTATCCTATGAAGCTGGAAAGGAAAGGGAAGATATCTAAAACTAACCTTGCACGCAAATGTTTTTTTTTAACAAATGCTAAGAGATTGGGGGTTCGAGGTCAGATTATACAAAGGGAAGTTATCAATTACCCGGTGTATATATGGTTATCCATAGACTTTTTATGGCATGTATAAATACTTTCTGGGGTTTATCTGTTATGGGTTGGGAAAGTTTCTCCTTTGGGAGTGTTAAGAGAGTATTTTTGTTGTTTTTGGTTTTTGTTGTTTTTGGGAAGGTGCTGGACCTAAAGTTTTTGATTTGTGTGTTCGCTAAGATTTCGCAATCTTATGCCTACGTATTCCCGTTAAAGAAAACTGGGAAATCAGAGCAATCATAGTTCCTTATATTCTATGGGAGGAAAGATGTCTGGTGTCTTGTTCAAAGCCCATGATTGAAGCTAAAGATTATTTGTGTCTTGTTCAAAGCCCAAGATTGAAGCTAAAGGTTTGACTGAGAGAGAATGTGTCATCTTTAAAGGGAGATATCTCATTTGTTCATCACAAGTTATTGGGTACTTGATTATAAAGGGAAATTACTTTAACTGGAATGTATGGAATCCAGGAATGCCATAATTTCCTTTACAAGGGAGGAGTCATGAAGGAAGAAACTTTAACTCAATGTAGAGCAATGCCATTTTTCCTTAGGAGTTTTCCATGCTAAGAGAGGGACATTGGCTTGGATGTAAATAATCCAGAGGCTTGCCACTTACAACAATTAGATGAAAGAGGAAGTTTTACCAGGATAACAGATGGATTACAGCTTGGATTGTGAATCAACAAGTGTGCCACTCACAACAGTTATCTGGAATTAGGTTTGTTTGATTGTTTGTTTTGATATATGAGGTACAGAGAAAATATCCTTCTATGGAGAGGACTCCTAGTCTCATCTAAGGGGATGTTGATTTTTGTGTGCCTTGATCAAAGCTCAATGTTGAAGCTAAAAGGTTGATTTTCTTTAGGGGAGTTTTATATCTGTCTTGTACAAAGCCCAAGATTGTGGCTAAAAAGGGATTGACTCAGCTGGAGAGTATGATCTGTCTTGTACAAAGCCCAAGATTGAGGCTAAAAAAGAGATTGACTCCACTGGGGAGGTTTTATCTGTCTTATACAAAGCCCAAGATTGAGGCTAAAACTACTGAGGAAAATCATTATACAAAGCCTAAGAGGAGGCTGGTTGGGTAAGAGGAGGTTGGCTTCTACTGAGGATTGTTGAAATCCAAAGGCATGTCCAATATGTATTGGGGAATCAACTCTTGCTGGAGATTGATGAAATGATCAGGGTTTTTCCTGTATTTTTAGGAAACTTAAGGGTTTCTCTGAGATTTGAGACTTTCCAAGTATACGGGTATGAAGAGGTTGACTCTTAGTGGGGGGATGATCTTTGTATGATGCCCAAGAGGAGGTTGAGAATGTCCAAGTCTACTTGTATGAAGCCCAAGAGGAGGCTAATGGTTTAAGGGATGAGAATCAACCCTAGAATGGTTTGATGTTTTGGGATTCTGACCCTTTGGAGGATTGAACTAGTAAAGATGACTAGGTTATGTCCTATACCTGTAGGAGGTTCTCGGGTCCTTGTACTAAGCCCAAGAGGAGGATGAGAACTTCTAAGAAGCCTATGGGTCCTTGTACTAAGCCCAAGAGAAGGCTGGGGATGCTTTTAGGAAGCTTGTGGGTCCAAGCCTAAGAAAAGTTCAAGAAATGTTTCACCGGGAATTAATCCTTTCTTTGCAGAATAGTTCTAGGGTTTGAAGAAATTCAGAAGAGGTTTCACCGGGAATTAATCCTCTTTGAGGAATTGATATTCTTGTACAAATACTCCTAAGTTAGGACAGTCTTGAGAAAATTTTCACTGGGAATAATGCCTTTCTCTGTTCCATATTGTATAAGCTCAAGAGGAGGCAAGATTGTATCTGGAATTTCCTACAGGGAACTAGTTTTGACTGTGTTGAAAGAGTAACCACTGGTTTGACCTAAATTTAGACCTAACTGTTGGGGAAAACTCTAAGCAAGTATATACAAACATGTACGCATACAGATGAAATATATAAACAAGTATATATTAAAGAGATAATGGAACTTACAGTTGTGCAAACCCAAGCATAGTAACTACAGCTGCATGGTTAATTTTCAAGAAATTGAAGAAAGTTTTGATAAAACTTTGAATTTGAATTTGAATAAAAAAGTGAGTTATTTTAAAAGGAAGTTTGGGGCTTATACTCAAGGAGAGGCCCAGATGAATTCTTTTGTAAAGTCGACGATCGCGTCGTAGTTTTGAAAACCACAGAGGGACTTATACAATGACGGAGGCCCAAATTATTTATGTACAAAGGAGGTTGGGTCTTACACTCTATTAGAGGCCCAAAAGTGTTTGCCAAAGAAGAAAAATGGGACTTACAACACAAGGGGATTCCCAAATGAAAATTGTTTGAAAACGGCGATCGCGCCGAGATTTGTAAAATCGTATCGGGACTTATACAATGATTGAGGCCCAAAATTATTCATTTACAAAGGGATGAGACTTACACTCTACCAAGAGGCCCAAAAGTGTTTCAAATGAAGCTTGAAAATTTAAAATCAAGAGAAAAACCCTAATTTTAAATAAAAATATAAATTTTCAAAGAAAATTAAATAATAAATGATATAAAATATCAAATATATTCAAAAACAAAAAGTAAACTTTGAAAAATGTTTTGAAAAATCATGTTTAATCATATGAAGGCTTGAAATTCATTTGAAGTTGAAAAATCAAGGTGAGGATTTCATTTAAAAATGTTTCAAAACAAATAAAATGAAATTATTTACAAAAATTCTAACTATATTAAATAAATAATATAAATTTGATTTTTTTGTAGAATAAAATAATTTAACATTTTTGTGACTTTTTAAAAAAAGAACCAATAAAAAATGATAAAAAATGAGAGAGAAATTAATTTTTGAATCAATTAATAAAAATATCAAAATATTCAAAAATTCAAAATTTTGAACAAAGGGCGCCAACGGTCATCTTCAACCTCACGCGTGTCCTGTTTTTGCAGATTTGCAAAACCTCTCATATCTCTCTGATTACTCAATGAAAATGACTTTTGTAAACATGAAACTTGCTCGTTTTTTTATCAAGGATTACAACCATATAAATTAATTGCATTTATTTTAAGTGTGGAATGAGAAATCAAGTGATGAACTCAAGAACCCTTATTTCTGCAAGAACATCATGAAATCCCATACACGATTCATTTATAGCAATTGATTGAGGGTTATCACTCTATATACATGCAGAAACAAGATGGTAACTCAAAAACACATTTATGATGCATGTAGTAGAGTTTGAAGGCTTCAGGCTTACCTCTTATAGATGGTGATCGAGTTTGATGATGGTGATGTTATAGATGTGTTGTAAGGACTTGGACAGCTTCACTATACCCTATGGAGTGTGTTGAGATGCCTGGCCTTGATTGGAGATGCTTGGATCAACTTGTGGTACCTCAACTGCAAGCAGGCCTCAAGTGGATTTTGAGGTCTATGATTCTGGGGTTCCAGATGAAGGATGAGTGTTTGAACAACTTATATATGATATATTGGATGTGTTAAGATCATAAGATGTGGTGGAAATGCTCTCTAACTCAAAATTCGATAGTGACTTGCAAAATAAGGAATTTTTTGGTTTTTGAGAGAGATTTTGAGAATGCAAGTGCTGTCAAGCTTTGGTGTACTCAAACTGACCACAAATGACCTCTATTTATAGTGTGTCAAGTTTATTTTGGTAGCAATAGTGAATGACGGCTGGTACAGTCCATTATCCAATGGTTGCATAAAGGAATCTCAAGTCTCCTCTAGCCATTGACTTGGGTTAATCTTGCAGGCCTATGGTCCTCTGATGCTTGAGTTTATCTTGACTCATTTGGTTGATCATGGACTGATACATGCCAGCTCTATGCATCCTCTAAATGCTTCATGACAAATTTGAAAGTTTTGGATTTTGAACTTTAAATGCTATTTACCAAATGATGAGGTTTTTGACTTGCAAGGCTTTATGGTGTTGTAGCTCTGCAGAGATCATGTTCATTGCACTTTAGAAACTTGTCTTGTATGGTGACAAGGCTTGCCAAGTCATGGAAATGACAAAATCGTGTGGCAAGTTCAAGACTGTCTTGTAAAAACAGTTTTGGAGGTGCCATTTTTCCATGCTTGTAACTCCCTACTCAAGATGAATTAGGATGAGTTCTTGAACATTGGAAAGCCCTCATGACATACTTCAACTTTGATGTCTAACATTGGTCTTGGTTTAGCTTGGATCATAATGAAAAATGGTTCAAAAGTTGGTGAAAAACCTAGACAGATTCTGTCTAAAAAATTTCTAAGTGTTGAAAAACGTGGTCATTTTCATGTTTTTATGATTTGATCAATCCATAACTCAAAATACATGTCATGTGAACTTTCATTTGAGCTTTGGATGCAAGAAAAATGCCTTGGGTTTGGAAGTTATGACCTTGCAAAGTTGGTACCAAATCCATTTTGTTCCATAACTTAGAAAAAATTAAGTTTCTTAAGGTTGCCCCTTTTGCAAGTAACCCTACTTTTCTTGATTTTTATTGATGGATGATGAAATTCAAAAAGTCAAACTTGGTTTTAGGTACAATTGACTTTTTGTCAGATGAATTCCAAACTGTGTGATCTTCAATGCAATCATGTTCTTGACCTAATTCAAACCTAATGGATGGATTCCATAGGTGTTTTAGGGTGTCTTGAATCATGTCCCAAGGTTTGGGAACATGTCTTGGTCCAAAGTCAAATGTACAGTTGACTTTTTCTTCAAAACCCTAATTGTGGTTCAGATGAAAGTGAAACTTGTGAATCAAACTTCTTGGATCAATCCATTGTTGTAAATGGATCAATTTGGTGTATTTGAGGCCCTCAAATCATTTCTTGAGGTCTTGGTTCATATCTTGCCTCAAAAGTCAACTTAGGGGTAAATTAGGTCAAGAAACCCTAATTCCTGATTTTTGATGAATGCATCCCCTAAGGCTGTTTTGACTCTATGATTGGGTCCATGAGGTCCCTTTGAGCTTATTGAAGCATGTTTTAAAGTATTGGCTCATGCCCAGGTGAAAATTTTCATCTGGAGGCCCTGGTCGACCAAAACCCTAATTTGGTGACACTAGCGATCTTGAGGCTCGATCCCCTTGGAATGTTGCAATCTTGTGCTTGATACTTGATGTGGGAGTCCTCTTGATCCTTTATAGATGCTTGAGAGGCTTGAAAAATTAAAGATCATGTCTATTCTTGATTGATCCTTTGTCTAAGTGCTTTAGGAGGGCTCAAAACCCTAATTCTTGATTGTAGTGAAAGTTTAACAATCCTTGAGGAGATTGATGAGGTTTGATGGTACATACATATTGTGATAATGATCTATACAATAATGGGAATTCTTGTGGTCAAAATTTGGGGTATGACTGATGCCCCTATTTAATCTTCTTGAACTCGAAGGTGTGAATGGCGGAGGTATTCGGACATTTTGGGTGCAAGAGGATTAAATATCGGAGTACCCGAAATTTTGATTGTGGTTGTGAATAGCAGTTTGCTCATCTATCTTCTTTTGCTAAGCAATGTTACTTAAAAAAGGGTGAAACTTCCCCTCGATCCTGGTCTTCAGCCACATAACTGGTCTTAGTTTCTTGAAGAAATAAACTTCCCCTTGATCCTGGTCTTCAGCCATGGATCTGGTCTCAGTTTCTTTTGAAATAAACTTCCCCTCGATCCTGGTCTTCAGCCATGGAACCGGTCTCAATTTCTTTTGAAATAAACTTCCCCTCGATCCTGGTCTTTAGCCATGGAATTGGTCTAAGTTTCTTCTTGTCGAGTTCCTTCCTCGATAAGGAACATTGTTTGTAGCGGTCTTTATCAAACTTCTCGCCGAGTTTTCCTGGGGAGACGCCATTTGATGAAAAAAGGTTTGAGGTTGAACTTGCCGGGGAAACCCATTAGTCTGAGCTGTAGAGGCGCGCAAACTTCTCTGTTGGAGACGCCATTTTCCGATTCTACTGAGGAAACGAGTCTCTCGAGAGACCGCTTTTTGCTTGGTGAGGTTACATCATATTTTCCTTCGAGACCTTTCTTGGAGAAATACCATGTGATGTGATCCAATTTTGAGGTGCTGATGACTTTATTAACATCGAATTTCTTGGGAGAAAAATCGATGTATTGCCGAGAGTCTTCGATTAAGAGGCTTTCTCTGGGGATTTTCCTTAATCCGGGAAAGCAAAAATATCATCTTCAATTGTGAAGAGTGATGTTCCAAAGGTGTTCATCGAACGTCTTCTCGCCTTTTAGAGGTTCAAGTTATCAAAGTGGCCGAGGACAGGCTCCAATTCAGAAATAAACTAGGGAGAGATCGTTTAGATGATGCATTTTCGGATGAGGAAAGAACTGGCGACTTTATTGGTGAGAGGACTTCATCACTTGGGGATGAGACTGACCAGAGTGATATTAATGCAACATGAATATGAATAGGAATCAATTATGCATGATGTATGTATGTTTATGTTGACAAAACAGATGCGACATACAGACCGGTGGATGAACTCGACTGGATACTTGGCCACTACGGGGGATAAGAAGTATCATCGGTTCAAGAATGTAATCTTTTCCTGCTTAGGAGGGGTAGACCCTACTGGGGGAGAAAGAACCATCAATTGGTCTTCGGAGATAAGAACTCTGTCGGGGATATCAAATGGGACATCACATCTGAAACAGTTGATCCTTCATTCAGGTGTACCGGTTTAGAAGGAGTACTTTGATTCTGCATTTTGAGGTTTAATCACTTCCGAAGAAGCCATCGATATTGCTTTTTGTGTTCAGTAGTAAAAAAGAATTGTCATCTTTATTTTAAAAGCAGAAGAAAATTTGACAAGTAAAATTCATTTTTGTTTTGTTTCAAGAATCGCTGATCATATTAAAAATGTCATTCTGTAAAGCAAAATAAATGAGAATTACAAACAAAAGCACTATGGCTTAAATTTTATTGATAGAATGGTAATCAGCCAAGCGCGTGATCCCATAGAGTATTAAAAAATTTAGAAAATGGTAATTTAAGGGAAAAGGGGATACATTGAAACATAACAACCATTATCCTTCTACCAATTTTGAATTCTGGACATTCTAAACTTCTTGTCGAAGGTGACCTTGACTAAAGTTTTTTCGACGGATGGTGTCACCGCTGGGGATCTGAACTTTGTCAAACGTAGTTACTTGCCATGAATCCCTAACTTTTTCCTGAATTACCTTTTAAGATTTTCAATCCATCAGGCTGATTTTTGCTTGTGTCTCTAATTTTTGCCTGGACCTCTATTTCGGGTTTTTAATCCATCGAGACGTTTTTTAGGCGAAGTATTTCTTGACTACATCAACATTCGTGGGGTAGGTAAACTCCTCTCCATCCATGGTTGCGAGTCTTAAGGCGCCGCATGAGAAGACTTTCTTGACCACGTAGGGGCCGTCATAATTTGGAGTCCATTTGCCCCTATAATCAGTGAGAAATGATTGCATCTTCTTGAGCACGAGGTCTCCTTTCTTAAAGACACGGGGTCGGACCTTTTTGTCAAACGCCTTCTTCATTCTTTGTTAATATAGCTGACCGTGGCATATAGCTGTCATTCTATTTTCTTCTATTAAGTTCAGTTCATTGTGCCTGCTTTGACACCATTCATCCTCTGTTATCTTGGCATCAATACTCCCATCGATGGGATCTCTACTTCTATGGGGAGCACTGCTTCCATGCCATATACAAGAGAAAAAAGGGTTGCCCTTGTTGAAGTGCAGACAGATGTGCGATACCCGTGAAGAGCAAAGGGCAGCATCTCATGCCAATCTTTGTAGGTTACAACCATCTTTTGAATAATCTTCTTGATATTCTTGTTAGCCGCTTCTACCGCTCCATTCATTTTAGGTCGGTAGGGAGATGAGTTATGGTGTTCAATCTTGAACTCAGCACGCAACTCTTTCATCATCTTGTTGTTCAAGTTAGACCCATTATCCGTAATGATCTGGCTTGGAACACTATAACGGCTGATGAGATTGTTCTTGATAAATTGGACCATCACTTGTTGGGTTACATTGGTGTATGACACTGCTTCGACCCATTTGGTGAAGTAGTCAATAACTACTAGGATGAACCGATGTCTGTTTGAAGCTTTGGGTTCAATCATGCCAATCATGTCAATTCCCCATATAGAAAAAGGCCATGGAGAAGAAAGAACTTTGAGATGCGTTGGCGGTACATGGATTTTGTCAGCGTATATCTGACACTTGTATCACCTCCTCATGTACTTGTAGCAATCCGATTCCATTGTCAGCCAATAATATCATGCTCTCAGAATTTTTCTCGCCATTGTATGTCCATTGGCATGAGTGCCAAAGGATCATTTGTGAATCTCTTTCATCAACATGTTTGCTTCTTGTCTGCTACGCATCTGAGCAAAACCATGTCGAAGTTTCTTTTGTAGAGTGTATCACTGTTCAGGAGGAAGTTGCCAGCCAGTCTTCTTAGAGTCTTCCTATCTTTTCTTGATGCCCCAGGCGGGTATTCTTGTTTTTGGAGGAAGCACTTGATATCATGATACCATGTTTTATCATCGATGACTGCTTCGATCAGGAACATGTAAGTGGTCCTTTCAAGGCGCATTATATCAATCTTAGGTATGTCGTTCCATTGATTTACAACAATCATGGAAGAGAGAGTGACTAGTGCATCAGCCATGTGATTTTCCTCATGAGGAATGTGATGAAACTCGATTCTGTTGAAGAATGGTAACAACCTTTTCGCGTAGTCTTTGTAAGGAATCAGTCTTGATTGGTATGTATTCCACTCTCCCTTGATCTGATTGATAACTAGGGCTGAGTCTCCATACACATCCAAATTCTTAATCCTTTAGTCAATTGCTTCTTCAAGACCCATGATACAAGCTTCGTATTCGGCCTCATTATTCGTACATTTGAATGTCAATCTGGCAGTGAAAGGAATATGGGTACCCTGAGGTGTTATGATGATTGCCCCAATTCCGTTTCCATAAGTGTTGACAGCTCCGTCGAATATTAATCCCCATTGGGAACCTAGTTCCGGCACTTCACTGGGTAGCGGTTCATCACAATCCTTCATTTTCAAGTACATGACATCTTCGTCTGGGAAGTCAAATCCGACTGATTCCTGATTATCAATCAGTTGGTGAGCCAAATGATCGGTAAAAATACTTCCTTTGACGGCTTTCTGAGCATGATACTCGATGTCGTATTCTGATAACAACATCTGCCAACGGGCAATCCTTCCTGTGAGAGCAGGCTTTTCAAAGACATACTTGATCGGATCCATTTCGGAGATTAACCAAGTAGTGTGACAAATCATGTACTGGCGAAGACGTTTGGCTGGCCAAGCCAGAGCGCAACAAGTTTTCTCGAGCATAGTGTATCGAGTTTCAAAATTCGTGAACTTCTTGCTTAAGTAGTTGATGTCAGACTTTTTTTCTTTTTGTCTCATCTTGTTGGCCAAGTACACATCCCATGGAGTCTTCCAAGACTGTTAGGTAGATGATCAGTGGTCTTCCTTCCACTGGAGGAGACAGAATAGGTGGTTTCAACAGATATTCTTTGATGCTGTCGAAGGCCTTTTGGCAGTCTTCTGTCCATATACAGTTTTGGTTCTTTCTGAGTAGTTTGAAGATTGGCGCGCATGTTGCGGTCATGAGGAATATGAATCTCGAGGTGTAATTCAGTTGTCCCAAGAATCCTCTTACTTGTTTTTCAGTCTTTGGAGAAGGCATTTCTTGAATGGCTTTGACTTTGTCGGGATCAACCTTAATTCCTTTTTGGCTGAAGATGAATCCTAAGAGCTTTCCTGAGCGGACACCGAATGTGCACTTATTGGGATTCAAGCGGAGTTTGTACTTTCTCAGAAGCTCGAATAATTTTGACAGGTGTGTCACATGCTCTTCTTCTGTTTTAGATTTGGCAATCATGTCATCGACATACACTTCAATTTCTTTGTGTATCATGTCGTGAAACAGAGTTGTCATGGCCCTTTGATAAGTTGCCCCTGCGTTCTTCAAACCGAACGAAATTAACTTGTAACAAAAGGTTCCCCATGGGGTAATGAATGAAGTTTTCTCCATATCTTCTGGCGCCATTTTGATTTGATTATAGCCCGAGAATCCATCCATGAAGGAGAAGACTTTGAACTTTGTTGTACTGTCTACCAGCATGTCAATGTGTGGCAAGGGGAAGTCGTCCTTTGTACTTGCTCTGTTCAGATCCTTGTAGTCTACACACATTCTAACTTTTCCGTCCTTTTTCGGATTTGGCAATATGTTGGCCAACTATTGAGGGTATTCTGAGGTGGCAAGGAAACCAGCGTCAATCTGCTTCTGCACTTCCTCCTTAATTTTGATGGCCATATCTGGATGAGTCTTTCTCAGTCTTTGTTTTACTGGAGTTCATTCGTTTTCAGTGGTAAGTGATGTTCCACGATGCTGGTATCCAACCCTGGCATGTCCTGGTAGGACCAAGCAAATACATCTGGAAACTCTTTGAAAAGTTTTATCAAGTCTTCTCTGACAGCTGGATTAAGTAGTGCCCAAATCTTAACTTCTTTCTTTTCTTCTTCTGAACCCAAATTGACCGTTTCCAACGGCTCTTTGTGAGGCTCAATGGATCTTTCCTCTTGTCTGAGTAGTCGAGAGATCTCTTCTGGAATTTCTTCGCCCTCTTCTTCTTCAGCCTCAAGTACCGGGAATTCAAAGTTGGGAGAAGGCATCAGATCGTATGTTTCAATGGGGTTTAAAGTAAGCCATCTGCATGTCGTGATGATTCATTTTTTTAGCAAAGACAGAGAGAATGCAAGAGTGTGTGCAGTGTATTTTCTGAAAAATGCTTGTTTTTATTTTGGGGTTTTTAGGATTACCGTTTTCTGAAAAACGAAAAGTGAAAACAGCAATAAATGCGGGAATGACAGAATGACATTATTTATTCATGATTTGTCGATTCTTGAAACACAACCCTATAAAACAAAACTCTGTCGCTTTGGACGAAGCAAAGAGGGACATTTACAGAAAAGTGAGCCCTATAAAACATCCATTTCACCCAGGTAAGGTGAAAGGTCAAAACAAAGATGGTAATTACTTAGACTTGTAGATGACTTTTGGGACATCGACAGCAACCCAGTGGCGACGAACTCCTTTGTGAATCACAAAGTCTGGTACCTTCCTTCTTGGTTTGTCTTCAGAAATGACGTTGATTTTTGGCGGAGTAGGATCATTGGAATCTTCTTCCCATGCAGAGTTGTCATTAATGAACTCTTCTGTTGTATTTTCCATGGTGTTTTCACTCTCGAGGGAATCTCCACACCCATTTGACTGGATGTCCTCAAGCCTAATACGAGAGCTTTTGGGAGCAGTGTATTTGACAAGGAAGTCGTACTTGTCGCTTGGTTGTCCTAAAGTGTCCCATGTTTCTGTGGGAATGAATGAGTCATCTTCCTCAATGACGTTGATCTCAGGAAATGCGTAGTTAATGAACTCTCGTCCTGCGACCCTTGCGAATTCATTAGCATGGTTTTGGACATCTTCGGAATGTCCTGAGTAATGATTCCATGACTCTGCGAGGACATGGGTATTCTTTTCAAGATTACTCAGTTGATAGACATTATCAGGTTGACTCTTTTGCCCCAAGTCTTCCGTGTACGGCTTCCAGATAGGCAAGTCATCCAAGGGATCATAATAATCGTAGTCAAAGTTGTTTTTCACTAGATTGTCTTCCTCTAATGAATTAGGTGGAGCACAACACCCTTCAAGATCACAATCTCCATAAATCATCCAAACGTCTGATCTTACTATATACCTTGGGCTCTATTTTGGAAAACAGAATGGGGCGCACGCTTTTTCCTGAGACATAACTGTCATGGTTAAGGTAAGATTTCCACTCTTCACCCGTATCGGAGGAGTCGCTCCCATAGATGGTGTGTACTTCTTGAGGCACTGGGTGGAGGAAACCTCCGTTGTGGAAGAAATCCTGAATGGGACGAAAACTTTCGTCCTTCTTTGTAGCTTGGGTACAGGTCGGATAAAAACCAAGATCTTTTCTTGTTTTTTTATCAGTAGGAGTTAATATATGTCCCCATCCTTTCCCGTCATTACTCCCGATCACTTTGAGAGCGTCTTTGTAAGAGGAAATCGACGTCCCTTTTTCTGATTGATTCACATTGCTCACCGAGAGTGCTTGGAACTGGGTTCCAACAACCTCCTCTGGTTCTACACAGGAGAATGATGATAAGTTGCTAACAATTAAGGCTTGCTCTCCACATACTATGACTAATTTGTCATTCTTGACGAACTTCAGCTTCTGGTGAAGTGTCGAAGTGACTGCCCCAACTTCGTGTATCCAAGGTCTTCCTAATAAACAGTTGTATGCTGCTTGGATGTCCATGACCTAGAAAGTGACTTGGAAAGTGTGAGGACTGATGGTTATGGGAAGATCCACTTCGCTGATAATTGTTTTTCTGGATCCGTCAAAGGCTTTGACGATGATCTCACTGCCTCTCATTGGAGCTCCTTGAAATGATAGTTGTACAAAAGTTGATTTTGGCATAACATTCAAAGATGATCCTGTGTCCTCCAGTACGCTAGCTAAAGCATCATCCTGGCAATTGACTGTAATGTTGAGCGCCAAATTATGATTTTTGCCTTCCTCCGACAGTTCTTCATCACTGAATCCCAAGTTTTTGCAGGAAGTGATGTTGGAGATGATGCTGTAAAATTGTCCTACCGTCACATCTTGTTCCATAAAGGCTTGTTCTAAAACCTTCTGTAGAGCTTCCCTGTGAGCTTCTGAACCAAGCAAGAGAGATAATACAGAGATTCGAGACGGAGTTTATAACAATTGGTCTACAATGTTGTACTCGCTTTTCTGGATGAGCTTCAGCATCTCATCGTTGTTCTTTACAGGCTTTGGATTACTGGATTGACCAACTTGTTGGTTGGGAACTTCCGTTTGAGGTTCCTTTTCCTTGGTAGGTTCTCCAACTCCTCTGTTGAAGACTCGACCGCTCCGGGTAACTCGACTGATGTCGGCAATGTTCACAACAGGGGGTAATGGAGTTTCTTTTCCATTTTCTATGGTCGTTGCACCGTACTTGTATGGGATAACCTTATTTGACTTGTACGATATTGGACCTGGCAAGTAGATGACCACAGGAGCTTTTTAATTTTTTTGATCGTCATAGGCAACCTCGATCAGTTCCTGGTTAGGAACCTTTCTACTATCAAAAGGGATCTTTGTTTCATTGAGTAGAGGAATTATGGCGCAAACGTCCTTGGTAATTCCATGATTGGAGATTATGACAGTGTTTTCGTTCTGACCAGGGAGGTAATCTTGTATCATGTTGATCGACCCAGAACTCGAACATGGTCGAATCTCTTTCCGATCCAACTGATTTTGGAGGGCCGCTCGTATGAGATAACATCCTTGGTTATATTCTGAGCATACTCTACATCGCTCATAATGGTGCGGCGGTACTTGGCCATACCGCTTTGTATGCAGTGCATCTTTACTAGATCTGTTTCCATTTAACGGATATCACGACTTTGGTGTCTATCAGGATTCCCATCAGTCATGCTAATCCGTTGTGTGACTTCATCCAGGTAGATCAGAAGCCACTAGTGGTCCAACAAGTGTTGAAGAGTCCTTTGCACAACCGCATACCCTTGGTCGTCTTCGCAGCATTCTTTACAGTCTAGATAATTATGTGAAGCCAGAAAACCGAGGCTGACATGTTTAACATGTAATTCCACAAGACTGGTATTCATTAGGCGTATGTCAAAGATCTGAACCATATTGACTTGATGCTCATTTCTTTCATGGTAGTCTTGGATCCATCCGAGATCCATTTGACGTTGGAGGGCCTCTTGTACAAAAAAGCATCCCTGATTATCTGTTGAGCATATTGGACAAGCGCTGTAATCGTGCCGTGGCAGATTATAATGATGACTTTGTCTTGAATGCAATGTTACCAGATTGACGTTCATTGTAGGGATGTAGTATTTCTGAACAAAATTAGGATGTACATGGGACATGTTTACTTCACGAATC
Organism: Lathyrus tuberosus; assembly: GCA_022829125.1. NCBI lineage: Eukaryota > Viridiplantae > Streptophyta > Magnoliopsida > Fabales > Fabaceae > Lathyrus > Lathyrus tuberosus. Next base: position 3,843,747 of record JALAZF010000153.1, read on the forward strand.
CTATGATCCTGAATCCAGCCCAGATCCATTTGTTCTTGTAGAGCTGTTTATACTATGGTACACTCTTGATTGTCCTTGGCGTAGCTATTACACTGATGACAGTTGTGAGATGGCACATGGTCGTACCCGCTCTGTTTACAATGCATTTTTACCAGGTTTGTTCCCAGTAAGCGTACATTGTGAATTTGATAACTGTTGAAGGGTTCTCCTTCTATCAAATTCATTGTAGTCTTCTCATGTTGTGGCAACGGGTTCGTCTGAACATTTGGATTAGTATCTTTGAAAGATAAGACCCCATTCCTGACAACCTTCTGTACATCAGACTTGAAGCTGAGACAATTCTCAATGTTGTGTCCCGATCCTCCTTGATGGTAAGGGCAAGTTTGATCTGCTTTGAACCAAAAAGGTGGATTTTCTGGTACTGTAAGAAAGGTCCTGGTCTGAACATGCCCCTTGGACAGTAGAAGTGGAAATAATTTCCCGTACAACATCGGTATAGGGTCAAACCCTGATGGTTGTGTAGTATGATTATTGTTGTTGTACTGCAGATGAGTCTGCTGAAACGGTTGTTGCTGCCTTTGCTGATACTGTTGTTGATTTGGTTGGCTCTGAGCAACCTGAGGTTAATATGTCAAAGCTGGCGCTGGGTTGATAGCGGGAGTTATTGCTACGATCAGTTGATACCTTCGCCTTTGCTTTCCCAGAGAGATATTGCTGATATCTTGCTTTTTTTCTTTTGGAAAGCACTACCGTATCTCTTGGTACTACTAGATGGTTCTGGATCTTTGACCAATCGTTCTTCTTGGACTGCTTCTTCAAGGCGTACTCCCATATTCGCCATTTCAGTGAAGTCACTGGGCGCACAGGCGACCATTTGGTCGTAATTAAATGAGCTCAACATTTTCAGCAAAATCTTTGCCATTTCCTTTTCCTCAAGAGGGGGACAGATCTGAGCGGAAATTTCACGCCATCTCTGAGCATATTCTTTTAAAGTTTCTTTATCCTTTTATGACATTGCTCTGAGTTGATCCCTATCCGGTGCCATGTCCAAATTTTATTTATACTACTAAACAAACATTGCCCCGAGATCTCTAAAAGTACTGGTCTTAGTGCGGTTTAAACTAATGTACCATTTGAGTGCGACACCGGTTAAACTGTCTTCAAAGTAATGGATCAGTAGCTGTTGATTTTCTGTCTGAGTAGACATTTTTCGAGCGTACATCACCAGATGACTTTGAGGGCAAGAGTTGCCTTTGTATTTTTCAAAGTCGGGCACCTTGAATTTGTGCGGTATCTTTATATTAGGGACCAAACAGAGGTCAACGGCGTCCATTTCGAATAAGTCTTGACCGCGAATGGCATGCAGTTCCTTCTGCATTTCTAAGAATTATTCCTAGAACTCATTCATCCTTTTGTACATGTCTTTGTTTCCACTCTAAATTGCTTGCAGAATCTGTCCTTCCGGGACAGTATGTACCACTGGCTGTGGTTTAGACATTACATCGGTGATTCTTGGTGCTTCAGTGCCCTAAAGTTTGTAACCTTCGGGAGTTGCTGTCGTAACCCTTGCATCTTCATTTTCCTGAAGTTTGTAACCTTCAGGTCCAGCGGTTCTCGCTACGGCTTATGGGTCTTCAGTGACCGGTGGGATATATCCTTCAGGTATAAAGTTGAAAGGCATGCCCTAGGGGCGCCCTTTAGGCATGTTGTACCGAGGATGATTATCATGTGTCTCCAACATGGGTGTAGATGTAATCTCTGAGATCACAGTCCTTTGATGCTGTTGTTCTTGGGCTGTTGCCACTATTTGTAGGTTGCTGTGAAGTTTTTCCAAACTTTCCTTTAGAGCGTCAATTTCTTCTCTCAGCTCTCTGTTCTCTTCCTCGAGATCGTTCATTTTCTTTGAAATTCTGGTATCAGACGTGTGATGTTAAGGTGCGATGTCACAACAACACACTCTGCACAATGGATAGTAATAACAGTAAAATAACACCAAGAATTGTTGACCCAGTTTGGTTACAACCAACCTACTCTGGGGGCTACCAAGCCAGGGATGGAATTCACTACTTGTAGATATAATTTACAGACTCAACAACCTGTTGACAATCTCCTAAACTTATACTCTACTAATGACTTCCTACCTAAGAAACCACTTAGGTATGAGAACACCACTCAATCCCTTACAAACTCTCAAAGAAACCACTTTGAGTAACCTTGATCTTACTTCACAGCTTCGATCAAGCAACCACTCTCTATTGCTTCACAACTTCTAGAGAGGACAGAAACACAACACCTATTCAAGCCCTAGAATAGTGTAATTACAAGCACTCTAAAAAAACTCTAGACACTAAGCCTCCAGCTCCTGATCTTCTGAATGTTTTCTGTCACTCTTTCCTTTGGTCTTGTGCGCTTTATATAGCTCCTTGAATTGGTCTTGGACTTGCTACAATATCTCCCAGATTTGTTATTTAAAACTGAATATTTTAAACAGATTTTCTCCTAAAATCTTTTTAAAACTTCAACCTTTTAAATCTCCTACAAATTTGCACCAGATCTCCTATGCAGCAGCAAATATCTATCCCAAGATATTCGCATCCAATGACACAGCTTGCTCTCCACAATTCCAGCTAATACGCAACCCTAACAACATCACATCCTGCTGTTGTTAATTCTGCAGATCTGATGTTACAACATCGCCATGTGACATCAGACATCCAACTTTAGCAATTAATTACTTAACACAGCCCAGTGTTAAGACTTCAATGTTGCAACATCAGCACCTTGACATCAACATTGAACATACTTTGTTTTACCAAAATTCCAGCCAATCCAAGAACTAACAATCTCCCCCTTTGGCTAACTCTTGACTATCTTTGATACTCTTGACTCTCTTGGCTATTTTCTCCCCCTTTTTAGCCACAATTAGGCAAACTTCAGTTAGAAGCCCTATTAACTATAGTCAGTACAACCTAGCTCTCATTATTAGCCTCACAGTTAGCAGCCAGGCAAAACAAATCATAGAAGGAAACTAAAGACAAAAACAGGTGCCTATACCAGCACAGTATTCAAGTTACAAAACCAAGCACATTAAATGCTGACAAAAACAACAAAAAAGAAAACTAAAACTACTAGAAGCAAAAGTAAATAAGCTAGTCTTCTTCTGAACTTGCTTCATTTGCACTATCTTGTCCTTCATCTTCAGAGTCAGCTTGATCATCTTGTTCCAAACTTTGGATCATCTTCTCAATCTTTTCTTTTCTAGTCAGACTGGTATTAATCACAACATCCAAGTCTTTGCGGGTTGCCTTCAGCTCTGCTAGCAAATCAGCCTTGGAAGTTTTCTTCTTGATACCTGTATTTGATGTTGACACAATATCTGCAACATGGCTTCCCATAAACAATTTCTGATGCAAGGATAATGGAGACTTCCTCTTGCATGCTTTATCTGCACAAGTCAATATTCCTGGTTGTTGGCTCAGAATGACTCCACTAATGAGAGAAGGAAATGCTATATGCATTTTAATAGCATTTGTTGTTGCATGTTTTACAGTCTGATCAAATATGTATGTGCCATAGTCAAACTTTTTCTGTGTACCAACAGCATAGATAAGTCTTCCTAATCCCACAACTAGGGTGGTTTTATGATTCGTGGGCACCCAGTTTGCAGCTCCAATCCTGTGTAGTATAGCATACTTCACACTCAGTTTGCTAGTTGGTAGCTTTTCTTTTAATGGCCATACTCTAACCTGTCCAGCAGTAATTACCTTGCACACTTCATTATCTGTATCCTCCAGTTCTGGATACTCTGCATCCTCTCTTCCTAAGTAGCTGTTGACAATCTTAGGAGAGAACTCAACACATTTTCCTCTGACAAAAACCTTCATATAATCTGGACTGCTCTGGTCAGAGAAATTTATAGGAAGATTTACTATGAATTCCTTTACCAGACCATCATAGCACCTTGAAAATCCACACACAGTTTTCATTAACCCAGCAGATTTAATTCCTTCCATCACTTCTTTAATCTCCATGGCTTCTTTGCCAATCTCTCTCTCAAGAGCAATTCTCCTTTGGCAAATGAACTTCCACATATAGGCATTGCTTGCACGGTGGAAGGAGATGTTATCCACAGGCACATCTGGGACTTTGTCTGCAATCCTTTTTGCGATAGATTTTATGACATGAGTGATGTTCTGAACATCATCCTCATCATCATGCTCAGACTCAGATTGTTCCACAATCTTCCTCTTTCTTGGAGTCACTTCGACCTTGCTCCAAGCTTTAGTTGGCCCAACAACAATCTTTTTCTTCTTATCATCTGAAGCCTTCTTTGGATAAGATTCATCCTGCTTTTCCTTCCTTGTTCTTAGTCTCTTAGCCAGACCAGGCACTGCTCTTCCAATGACTTCATCATCGGATAAGTCATCAACATTAATCACATCAGTACTCTTTTCTCCTCCAGGAATAGTCTCATCATCCCTACTAGGCGATGTTCTGACATCCCCTTCAACATGAGTATCATCTGCTTCAGTATTTCTTTCAACTTCCTTCTTAGCATCTTCGATTACGGAGACAGCCAATCTGTGAAGATTTATATCAGTAGATTGCATGTCACTCTTTTCTCTTGTACCCTGATCAACAGCCATTTGTCTCAGGGGTCTAGATATACCCTTAATAGGAAGTCCTTTCTCAAAAATTTTGTCCACGATCTGCCCCATGCACTTATCAACATCTACCCTTTCCTCAGTAGTTTGTGGATGCGGGTTAGTAGTTCTAGGTTTGTCACCAAATAACATGCTAGTAACAACTTTCATTGTTTCAGGATTCTTAAAGACAGTAGCAGGTCTCTTGGGAGTTAGTTTAGTGGGTCTCGTAGTACCTGATTCAGGAAGAATGGTTGAGAGAGGCTCAATGTCCATAGGATCGAATGCTGAACCTTCGTCAGTGGAAACCCTAGCTATTCCTTTTGTGGAACTCTGACACTCAGATTTCTTGGATGGAGACGCCATGACTCTGTTCAGTGAGGGTTGATTCTTGAAGACGAAGAAGTTAATTCGTTGCGAGAACAAGGATTTGAAGAAGCGTGATGTTGCAACACCGGGAAAGGGGGGTCTGAGGCAAGGAGCTTGATTTGGAGTGTCAATGACTTTTTCCCTCCATAAATACTTTCCTTTTAAACAATTCACATCAGGACTTACTAACTCTGAGTGACCTTTCAGCATCCTGATGTCATAGTCTGATGTTATATCATCAACTTGAACATCATTAGTTGAATTTCCTTCAAGAGAAATCCACTGATAGCAGTTGTCTTTGGTTCTGGCACCCTTCACGACAATCTGATTATGCTCATCAGAAACCACACACTCATGCTTAGTGTAGTTTACCTTGTAACCTTCATCACACTACTGGCTTATGCTGATCAGATTTGCATTTAAACCACTGACAAACAGAACATTGTCAAGTTCAGGTCTACCATCACCTTGCACCTTCCTAACTCCTGCAACAACACCTATTTCTCCATTGCCAAATATAACCTCATGAGAGGGACAATGACTGACTTTAGCAAACATGGATCTACATCCAGACATGTGTTTGGAACACCCACTGTCAAAATACCATGTTCCTTCTTTAAACTCTCTATCAGCCATGTGAGCTAATAAGCACTTCACCTTCTCCTTAGGTACCCATTGTTTAACAACTTTGGGCCTATACTCTCTCCATCTGTTTTGAGGCTGAGGGAATCCATGCAGCTTGTAGCACGAGTACTGCATATGTCCAATCCTTCCACAATAATAGCATCTCACCCTTTCATCTCTGAATCTTTTGCCATGATGAGATTGCTTAGGCTGCCATCTATAATGTGGTCTCCTCCTGCCATAACTGGCCTGCCTTCTATTATGTTGATATCTTCTCCCATAAGAAGGCTGAGAATGTTGTTTCCTGGATTGTCTCCCATGATGGTGTGGCTTTCTTCTTCCATAGAAATGAGGAACAACATTGGTGTATCCATACCCATAACTATACCAGTTGTCCTGATGTTGAGACACCCGATGTGACATGTCCTGTTTGAGCCTTGCAGCTTGCATGCTCTTGCGATATTGGGGAGGCATATACTGACTAGCTCCTTGAGGCTGCATCTTCCTCTGTTGGGGACCATCCTTTTTCTCAACATTCTGAGGCTGAACAACCTTCTTAGGGGTAGACTCCTGTCTCTTTGTTTGAGACATAGGTTGGGACACCTCCTCCTTTGCTCCTGAGGTGCTTGCCACATATCCTATACCTGACTTATCACCTACAACCTTTTCTGTCTGAAGGATCTTGTCAAGTGTGCCTGTACCACAGCTCATCATCCTAACAGACTTGGTCATTTGATCAAGGTGAGTTATGACTAGCACAACTTCATTTTCCAGATCAGTCTTTTCATTCTCTAGCTGAGCAATCTGTTGCTTGTGGCACTTGTTTTCTTGACAAATCTCAGCACTTTTTAAACACAACTCTTGATAAGTAGATGCTAACTCCTCATAAGTTACTTCTCCATCACTAGAATCATCATCAGAAACAACAGCTCCTGTTAGGGCTCTAACATGCTTTGCTGACTCTCCTTCACTTTCACTATCAGAGTCAGACCAGGAAACTGTCATGCCCTTCTTCTGCTTTTTCAAGAAGGTGGGACATTCTTTCTTGACATGTCCATACCCTTCACACTCAAAGCACTGAACTCCTTTATCTTGGGTAGTTTTCTCTTCATCCTTCTTGCTGGTGTCAGAAGTCATGTTCTTGACATTAGGCCTGGAGTTATTATTCATTCTCTTGAATACTTTGGTGAACTGTCTTCCCAACATCACTATGGCCTGAGATAGATCCTCCTGCGATTCAGAACTCTTTCCTTTTTCCTCTGCCTCATTTGACACCAAGGCTATACTCTTTGGCTTCTTTTCTGGTTCTTCCTCATTCAACCCCAGCTCAAAGGTTTGAAGAGATCCAATGAGTTCATCTACTCTCATCTTGCTGATGTCTTGTGATTCTTCAATGGCAGTAACCTTCATCTTATACTTCTTAGGAAGGGATCTAAGGATCTTCCTTACAAGCTTTTCATCTGACATTTTCTCACCAAGAGCACTGGATGCATTAGCCAGCTCCAGAACATTCATGTGGAAGTCATGAATAGTCTCATCATCCTTCATCTTCAGGCTTTCAAATTTTGATGTTAAAATATGAAGTCTTGACATCTTGACTCTAGATGTTCCTTCATGTGTTGCCTGCAAAATATCCCACGCTTCCTTAGCAACTTCACAGGTATTGATTAACTTGAAGATATTCTTATCCACTCCATTGAAGATGGCATTCAGAGCTTTGGAATTTCCAAGGGCAAGCTCATCTTCCTCCTTGGTCCACTCTTCTTCAGGCTTAGGCTTAGAGGTGCCTTCTTTATCTTTACCGGCATCATCTTTCTCACACATGACAGGTGCTTTCCATTCTTTAATAACAGCCTTCCAAGCCCTGCTGTCCAAGGATTTTAAGAAGGTGGTCATCCTTGGCTTCCAATAATCATAATTAGATCCATCCAAAATAGGGGGTCTGTTGACGAATCCTCCAACTTCTTTGTCCATCTTTACACTAGAAAGTAACTTCCCTAGATCTCACCCAGAGACAGACAGGATGCCTGCTTTGATACCAATTGAAATTCTGGTATCAGACGTGTGATGTTAAGGTGCGATGTCACAACAACACACTCTATACAATGGACAGCAATAACAGTAAAATAACACCAAGAACCCAGTTTGGTTACAACCAACCTACTCTGGGGGCTACCAAGCCAGGGATGGAATTCACTACTTGTAGATATAATTTACAGACTCAACAACCTGTTGACAATCTCCTAAACTTATACTCTACTAATGACTTCCTACCTAAGAAACCACTTAGGTATGAGAACACCACTCAATCCCTTACAAACTCTCAAAGAAACCACTTTGAGTAACCTTGATCTTACTTCACAGCTTCGATCAAGCAACCACTCTCTATTGCTTCACAACTTCTAGAGAGGACAGAAACACAACACCTATTCAAGCCCTAGAATAGTGTAATTACAAGCACTCTAAAAAAACTCTAGACACTAAGCCTCCAGCTCCTGATCTTCTGAATGTTTTCTGTCGCTTTTTCCTTTGGTCTTGTGCGCTTTATATAGCTCCTTGAATTGGTCTTGGACTTGCTACAATATCTCCCAGATTTGTTATTTAAAACTGAATATTTAAAATAGATTTTCTCCTAAAATCTTTTTAAATCTTCAACCTTTTAAATCTCCTACAAATCTGCACCAGATCTCCTATGCAGCAGCAAATATCTATCCCAAGATATTCGCATCCAATGACACAGCTTGCTCTCCACAATTCCAGCTAATACGCAACCCTAACAACATCACATCCTGCTGTTGTTAATTCTGCAGATCTGATGTTACAACATCTCCATGTGACATCAGACATCCAACTTCAACAATTAATTACTTAACACAACCCAGTGTTAAGACTTCAATGTTTCAACATCAGCACCTTGACATCAACATTGAACATACTTTGTTTTACCAAAATTCCAGCCAATCCAAGAACTAACATTTTCTATCGATTGGCTCGAGTATTGTACGAATGAGGCTGTTTGACTCTAGGATTTTAACACATACGTGAGACTCAAAGATAAAAAATGCATTATGTGAGAATGATGAATGAAATGCAAAGACATATTTTTTAGTTTTTGTTTTCAAAAAGAAACTTTAACAAATAGATTGCAAATATCACACAGTGGGGGAAGACCCCTTTTATTGAATTCGAAAGATTGCAGTATTTTACAAAGAAAAGTATAGTATTTTACAAAGTGTTGTAAGGAAAATGTTTAAGCTCATGGATCTTGAGTCCTCTCTGAAGAGAGCTCAGATGCTGGTTCCTGTATTTTCCTTTTCTTTGATCGGGGCTCTTCAGTCGTTGTCGGGTCGACGATTCTTTGCCAAGTGAAAGGAGCGAGCAAATTCATTCGGTCTTCCTGACTTTTTAAAGCATGCTGATCTAATATCTCAATTAGAGCATCCTTTTCCTTTAGCAGTTCCTGAATCTTGGTACATTCCAAATTAAGGATCCGGTATTGGTTCTTCCAAGACCTATTCTCACGTTGAACTTTGTTGAGAGCGACCTGGAGTTTTTCCGCATCAGACATGAAATAAAGGACAGATTCCTTTAATGGAAAAACTTCTTGGCGAGGGTAAGGCATCCTCAGCTTGAGGGCTCTGGTTTGTACCCAGTGGAGATAAGGTTCCATGGAGGTACAGTTTGGTCTTCCCAAAGATTCTCTTCCTTTCCTGTGAATATGTTGCCAGGCATGCACTATTTCTTTCTTTAGTGCCCTGTCATTTTCCCCTTACTTGAAGAAAAGACCTTCCAGATGAACATTATGTGGGATATTCTTCATCGGGTATCCGAGTTGACGGCGAGCAAAAATTGGATGATATTTGCTTCCTCCTTTAGTTCCAATGAGGGGTATATTAGGGAAATTTCCACATTTGTCGATGATCTCTATCCCTTCGTAAATCTGATTGTACCAGTCTATGTTAGAATTGGTAAGAGACATAATTCTCTGTAACCAACGTAGAGTACTCTTGTGATCCCAAAAAGCAGCAGACTTAGGAAAATGGGAAATGAACCATTTGTAGAGTAAAGGTACGCAGCATGTGATCATTCCTCCGCTGTACAAGTTCCTTAAATGTACAGAATGATAAGCATTTGCGATCAAGGTTTGTACGGGGTTTCCTATTAGAAATATCTTAACAGCATTGGTATCGACGAAGTTGTCGATGTTGGGAAAAAGGAATAACCCATATATGAGCATAACAAAGATGTCATCGAAAGCAGGTATGTTTCCTATACTAGCAAAGTATAGAGCTTTCTCCATCAGGAATTTAGCCAGTAAACCCTGGATTCCTCCTTTAGAATTTCTTCCAGTCCAGAAAATGGAGCTTGATCAGTGATAGGTAAATTAATTAGGTGAGAGTACTCTTCCAGTGTTGGTGCAAGTTGGTAATCCGGGAAAGTGAAGCAGTGGTAAACCGGATCGTAGAACTGTACCAGCGTAGACAGGATTCCTTCAACTACGTTGACCCTTAACAAAGGTACTCCGTGCTTAGCTCTGAAAGCCTCGGGATTGGTAATCATCCTTCACACCTTCCTTAAGTCTTCTAGTTTCGGACCCTTGAAGGTGTACTTGTGCGTTTTTCTTCTACCGAAATCCATAACGCAGCCTCTGATATTTGCAATTATTGTTTTAGTTCTTTTGAAAAAAAGATTTTTTCTTATTTGAAAAGAGTTTTTTTTAATGCATGAATGCAGCAAACAAAAACATTTGAAAACATGGGTTTAGGGGTTCAACATCACGAGCATGGAGTCATGGCTCTACCCATCCCCAAAGGTTGTACTATTTGGTCAATTTTTGTACCTGTAGAACGGGTCCTAAAAGGTTTCCAAAGTCATTGACCCCTCCTAGGGATATCAACAGCAAGCTGATTCACTCGAGCGAGCTGTAATATCCTAGGATAAATCTCACTCGAGTGTAGTATCGCGTATCAACTATTCCCGATAGTCACCACACTACCAAATGGCCATATGGTTAAATGTCTACTAAATCCTCAGGGTCACGGGTACCGCACTGGGATAAACGATGCTTTCACGACAATCGGTCGTTCAACATCAATATTTCCACACAGGTACCTCGCCTGATTCGATGGACTTCCATGTTAGCTTGGTCAGGATTCACTCCCTATAAGCGTTTCCCGGATATGCCATCACTTATCTTAATGTTCTCTCAAACTTTCCACACGCGTATTAATCGCACTCCAAATTAACAGAAAATTAAACACGGGTATCAAGTAGTATAACAGTAAATGATATATATAGTAGAAAGTATAGAAATTTCCAAACAAAGCCTAGACCTCTTAGGAACTCTAATCCTAAAATATCCCCAGCAGAGTCGCCATTTTCTGTAGCGTGCGATTTTTGTCGGTGACGCGACCACCTTACCGCAATGGTTGGAATTGGGTGCTACTTTCTGAATTCTTATTTATCCTATGAAGCTGGAAAGGAAAGGGAAGATATCTAAAACTAACCTTGCACACAAATGTTTTCTTTAACAAATGCTAAGAGATTGGGGGTTCGGGGTCAGATTATACAAAGGGAAGTTGCCAATTACCCGGTGTATATATGGTTATCCATAGACCTTTTATGGCATGTTTAAATACTTTCTGGTCTTAATCTGTTATGGGTTGGGAATGTTTCTCCTTTGGGAGTGTTGAGAGAGTGTTTTTGTTGTTTTTGGTTTTCGTTATTTTTGGGAAGGTGCTGGACCTAAAGTTTTTTATTTGTGTGCTCGCTAAGATTTCGCAATCTTATACCTATGTATTCCCGTTAAAGAAAAGTGGGAAATCAGAGTAATTGTAGTTCCTCCTATTCTATGGGAGGAAATATGTCTGGTGTCTTGTTCAAAGCCCAAGATTGAAGCTAAAGGTTATTTGTGTCTTGTTCAAAGCCCAAGATTGAAGCTAAAGGTTTGACTGAGAGAGAATTTGTCATCTTTAAAGGGAGATATCTCATATGTTCATCACAAGTTATAAGGTACTTGATTATAAAGGGGAATTACTTTAACTGGAATGTATGGAATCCAGCAATGCCATAATTTCCTTTACAAGGGAGGTGTCCTGAAGGAAGAAACTTTAACTCAATGTAGAGCAATGACATTTTTACTTAGGAATTTTACATGGTAAGAGAGGGACATTGGCTTGGAAGTAAATAATCCAGAGGCTTGCCACTTACAGCAATTAGATGAAAGAGGAAGTTTTACCATGATAACAGAGGGACTACAGCTTGTATTGTGAATCAACAAGTGTGCCACTCACAACAGTTATCTGGAATTAGGTTTGCTTGATTGTTTGTTTTGATATGTGAGGTACAGAGAAAATATCCTCCTACGGAGAGGACTCCTAGTCTCATCTAAGGGCATGTTGATTTTTGCGTGCCTTGATCAAAGCCCAATGTTGAAGCTAAAAGGTTGACTTTGTTTAGGGGTGTTTTATATCTGTCTTGTACAAAGCCCAAGATTGTGGCTGAAAAGGGATTGACTCAGCTAGAGAGTATGATCTGTCTTGTACAAAGCCCAAGATTAAGGCTAAAAAAGAGATTGTCTCCACTGGGGAGGTTTTATCTGTCTTGTACAAAGCCCAAGATTAAGGCTAAAACTACTGAGGAAAATCATTATACAAAGCCTAAGAGGAGGCTGGTTGGGGAAATTCTTATATGAAGCTTAAGAGGAGGCTGGCTTCTGCTGAGGATTGTTGAAATCCAAAGGCAGGTCCAATATGTATTAGGGAATCAACTCTTGCTAGAGATTGATGTAATGATCAGGGTTTTTCCTATATTTTTAGGAAACTTCAGGGTTTCTCTGAGATCTGAGACTTTCCAAGTATACGGGTATGAAGAGGTTGAATCTTAGTGGGGGAATGATCTTTGTATGATGCCCAAGAGGAAGCTGAGACTGTCCAAGTCTACTTGTATGAAGCCCGAGAGGAGGCTAATAGTTTAAGGGATGAGAATCAACCCTAGAATGGTTTGATGTTTTGGGATTCTGACCCTTTGGAGGATTGAAATAGTAAAGATGACTAGGTTCTGTCTTATACCTGTAGGAGGTCCTCGGGTCCTTGTACTAAGCCCAAAAGGAGGCTGAGAACTTCTAAGAAGCCTGTGGGTCCTTGTACTAAGCCCAAGAGGAGGCTGGGGATGCTTTTAGGAAGCCTGTGGGTCCAAGCCTAAGAAAAGTTCAAGAAAGGTTTCACCGGGAATTAATCCTTTCTTTGCAGAATAGTTCTAGGGTTTTAAGAAATTCAGAAGAGGTTTCACCGGGAATTAATCCTCTTTGGGGAATTGAATTTCTTGTACAAATACTCCTAAGTTAGGACAATCTTGAGAAAAGTTTCACCGGGAATAATACCTTTCTCTGTTTCATATTGTATAAGCCCATGAGGAGGCAAGACTGTATCTAGAATTTCCTACGGGGAACTAGTTTTGAATGTGTTGAAAGAGTAACCACTGGTTTAACCTAAATCTAGACCTAACTGCTGGGGAAAACTCTAAGCAAGTATATACAAACATGTACACATACAGATGAAATATATAAACAAGTATATATTGAAGAGATAGTGGAACTTACAGTTGTGCAAGCCCAAGCATAGTAACTACAGCTGCATGGTTAATTTTCAAGAAATTAAAGAAAGTTTTGATAAAACTTTTAATTTGAATTTGAATAAAAAAGAGAGTTGTTTAAAAAGGAAGTTTGGGGCTTATACTCAAGGAGAGGCCCAGATGAATTCTTTTGAAAAGGCGACGATCGCGTCGTAGTTTTGAAAATCACTGAGTGACTTATATAATGACTGAGGCCCAAATTATTTATGTACAAAGGAGGTTGGGTCTTACACTCTATTAGAGACCCAAAAGTGTTTGAAAAGAAGAAAAATGGGACTTACAACACAAGGGGAGGCCCAAATGAAACTTGTTTGAAAACGACGATCGCGCCAAGATTTTTAAAATTGTATCGGGACTTATACAATAACTGAGGCCCAAAATTATTTATTTACAAAGGGATGGGACTTACACTTTACCAAGAGGCCCAAAAGTGTTTCAAATGAAGCTTGAAAATTTAAAATAAAGAGAAAAACCCTAATTTTAAATAAAAATATAATTTTTCAAAGAAAATTAAAAAATAAATGAAATAAAAAATAAAATATATTCAAAAACAAATTGTAAACTTTGAAAAATGTTTTGAAAAATCATACTTAATCACATGAAGGCTTGAAATTCATTTGAAGTTGAAAAATCAAGGTGAGGATTTCATTTAAAAATGTTTAAAAACAAATAAAATGAAATTATTTACAAAAATTCTAACTATATTAAATAAATAATATAAATTTGATATTTTTGTAAAATAAAATAATTTAACATTTTTGTGACTTTTTAAAAAAAGAACCAATCAAAGATGATAAAAAAATGAGAGAGAAATTAATTTTTGAATCAATTAATAAAAATATCAAAATATACAAAAATTTAAAATTTTGAAAAAAGGGCGCCAACGGTCAACTTTAACCTCGCGCCTGTCCTGTTTTTCCAGATTTGCAAAACCTCTCATATCTCTCTGATTACTAAATGAAAATGCCTTTTGTAAACATGAAACTTGATCGTTTTTTATCAAGGATTACAACCATATAAATTAATTGCATTTATATTAAGTGTGGAGTGAAAATTCAAGTGATGAACTCAAGAACCCTAATTTCTGCAAGAACATCATGAAATCCCATACACGATTCATTCATAGCAATTGATTGAGGGTTATCACTCTATATACATGCAGAAACAAGATGGTAACTCAAAAACACATTTATGATGCATGTAGTATAGAGTTTGAAGGATTCAGGCTTACCTCTTGTAGCTGGTGATCGAGTTTGATGATGGAGATGTTACAGATGTGTTGTAAGGACTTGGACAGCTTCACTATACCCTATGCAGTGTGTTGAGATGCCTGGCCTTGATTGGAGATGCTTGGATCACTTTGTGATACCTCAAATGCAAACAGGCCTCAAGTGGATTTTGAGGTCTATGATTTCGGGCTTCCAGATGAAGGATGAGAGTTTAAACAACTTATATATGATATATTGGATGTGCTTAGATCATAAGCTGTGGTGGAAATGCTCTTTAACTCAAAATTCGATAGTGGCTTGCAAAATAAGGCATTTCTGGTTTTTTGAGAGAGATTTTAAGGAAAGCAAGTTTTTGTCAAGCTTTGGTGTACTTAAACTGACCACAAATGACCTCTACTATAGTGTGTCAAGTTTGTTTTAGCAGCAATAGTGAATGGTGGCTGGTACATTCCATTATCCAATGGTTGCATAAAGGAATCTCAAGTCTCCTCTAGCCATTGACTTAGGTCAATCTTGCAGGCCTACGGTCCTCTGATGCTTGAGTTTATCTTGACTCATTTGCTTGATCATGGACTGATACATGCCAGCTCTATGCATTCTTTAAATGCTTCATGACAAATTTCAAAGTTTTAGATTTTGAACTTTGAATGCTATTTGCCAAATGATGAGGTTTTAGACTTGCAAGGCTCTATGGTGTTGTAGCTCTGTAGAGATCATGTTCATTGCACTTTAGAAACCTGTCTTGTATGGTGACAAGGCTTTCCAAGTCATGGAAATGACAGAATCGTGTGGCAAGTTCAAGACTGTCTTGTAAAAACAGTTTTGGAGGTGTCATGTTTCCATGCTTGTAACTCCCTACTCAAGATGAATTAGGATGAGTTCTTGTACATTTTGGAAAGCCCTCATGACATACTTCAACTTTGATGTCCAACATTGGTCTAGGTTTAGCTTGGATCATATTGAAAAATGGTTCAAAAGTTGGTGAAAAACCTAGACAGATTATGTCTAAAAAATTTCTAAGTGTTGGAAAAATTGGTCATTTTCATGTTTTTATGATTTTGATCAATCCATAACTCAAAATCCATGAGGATTTGGAATTTGATGTAGTTGAAAATTTTGAATTATGTCATGTGAACTTTCATTTGAGCTTTGGATGGAAGAAAAAGGCCTTGGGGTTTGGGAGTTATGACCTTGCAAAGTTGGTACCAAATCCATTTTGTTCCATAACTTAGAAAAAATTAAGTTTCTTAAGGTTGCCCCTTTTGTAAGTAACCCTACTTTTCTTGATTTTCCTTGATGGATGATGATCCAAACCATGAATTAACATTGTTTTTGACTTAGGGAAGCCATGATTGTCAAGAAATTCAAAAAGTCAAACTTGGTTTTGGGTACAGTTGACTTTTTGTCAGATGAATTCCAAACTGTGTGATCTTCTACGCAATCAAGTTCTTGACCTAATTCAAACCTAATGGATGGATTCCATAGGTGTTTTATGGTGTCTTGAATCATGTCCCAAGGTTTGGGAACATGTCCTGGTCCAAAGTCAAATGTACAGTTGACTTTTTCTTCAAAACCCTAATTGTGGTCCAGATGAAATTGAAACTTGTGAATCAAGCTTCTTGGATCAATCCATTGTTGTAAATGTATCAATGTGGTGTATTTGAGGCCCTCAAATCATGTCTTGAGGTCTTGGTTCATATCTTGCCTCAAAAGTCTACTTAGGGGTGAATTAGGTCAAGAAACCCTAATTCTTGATTTTTTATGAATGCATCCCCTGAGGCTATTTTGACTCTATGATTGGCTCCATGAGGTTCCTTTGAGTTTATTGAAGCATGTTTTGAAGTATTGGCTCATGCCCAGGTGAAAATATTCATCTGGAGGCCCTGGTCGACAAAAAACCTAATTTGGTGACATTGGCGATCTTGAGGCTTGATCCCCTAGGAATGTTGCAATCTTGTGCTTGATTCTTGATGTGGGAGTCCTCTTGATCTTTTATAGATGCTTGAGAGGCTAGAAAAGTTGAAGATCATGTCAATTCTTGATTGATCCTTTGTCTAAGTGCTCTAGGAGGGCTCAAAACCCTAATTTTTTATTGTAGTGAAAGTTCAATAATCCTTGAGGAGATTGATGAGGTTTGATGGTACATCCATATTGTGGTAATGATCTTCACAATGATGGTAAATATTGTGGTCAAAATTTGGGTTATGACAATCAACGCGTGCAACAAGAGGCTGCACTAAAGTCCTTAGCTGCTCCTGTCCTTGAGCAACACTTTGCATCATCTCCATGAACTAGGTCATGCGGTTGCGAAAGTCCTGGAGTTTGGCTTGCACTTGTTCCATTGCTTTTTGCTGGTTCTGATGAGTGGAATAACGGTGAAGATGATGATCAACAATCCTGTTTGTAAAATTGAACAAGATAAGAAATCCAGCGGTGAACACCTGTTATGCAATTGAGAGTGAATATGCAAATGCAAATGCAAATGCCATGCTTAAACATTTCTAGGGTATATCTATATTTTGATTCCAGTCCTGATCAGGCGAGGGATCAGATACAATACCGGGCAAATAAAGCCAGAACAGATAGATATTGTAGAGAAAATACAATTGGAATAAACACTGTTGAGAAAATATTGCTGAAACAAGATGTGGCTGAAACAAATATCTCATTATATTATGCTTCAGGAAGTCATACAACCAATTCTGATACAATCACAGGTGAGTCCATCAACAAGCCTGATGGCAATCACAATAGATGACATGCAAAGATACCACTACAAATCAATCCCAAACCCCTAACCCATGCAAACTGGTCTTGACCTCTTCGAGAAGGGCTTCGGTGTCAGGATGAGTTGGTTGCTCTATCAGCCCTCTAATCAACTTGTTTCTCCTCCCAATGCCTTGGTTCAGCTTAACAATGTGCTATGCGCTATCGTCGTCTCCAAATACGTCCCTGAGCTTTGACTTCTTGATCCCAGCCTGAACCTTGAGCTCCCCAATCTCTTTCTAAGCTTCCTTCAATTTGTCGGAGAAATGCTTCTTGCCTTTTTTCTCCTTTTGGAGCTCTTCCTTTAATTCCCCATTTTTAGCCATGATTTCAACCCACTTGTTCTGAGATTCAGCAAGCTTAGCATTTACCTCGGCCAAGTGTTGCTTAGTTTGCTTGTGAACTTTGGCGGAAGATTCAACAGCCAACTTGGATTTGCGATAAAACTGAGCCCTGTCTGCGAGGTCCCTCTCCTTCTCTGCCAGCAGCTTCGTTGCATCTTGAGCCTTATATTCCAATCCCAAGTTGGTATGCAAAGCGTCTTTAATACGATTAATCAAGTCGGAGTTTTCTACACGGAGCTCATTCACCAGAGCTTGCAGCTTGTTGAACTCTTCGATGGGTACGGTGGTCCTCTCCTCCACAATCTCAGGATACAAAGGAGGTGCAGGATCGAAAGGCAAGTAGAACTCTTCAACCCTCTTCTTTATCCAGTCTTCATATGGAGGATAGGTTCGATTGTTGGCTTTACCCAAAACAACTTTACCTTTTCTCTGTACACTGAACCAGGCCTCGGAAGCCTTCTGTGCTATTGCCAAATCATCCAGCGCTTGGAAATACAAAGACTCTTCCACGTCCCTCTTAATGGGTGGACCTGTCAGAGCATATCCGAACTGTCTAATGGCCAAAGAGGGATTATAATTGACCCCCATTTCCTTCCTATCAACGGAACGTTAGGGAACTCACCACAGTTGTGAATAATGTCTTTTCCGAGCAACCCATGATCTACCCAGACGATATCTTTGGCAGACAAACCCATCAGCTGATGACACCATTAAAGAGAGTCCTTAGAATCCACAAAAGCGCCTGAGCGAGGCAGACGGTTCGTGAACCATTTATAAAAGAGGGGTGCACAACAATGAACGAATCCCCCTCTCCTTTTCTCATTTCGGTTGTACATGGAATGATAAAGATCTCCCAATAATGTTGGCACGGGATTCTACATTGTGAATATTATGATAGCGTCCACATCAATAAAATCATACATGTTGGGAAACAGAATAATACCATATACACAGAGAGCCAGTAGTGTGTTGAAAACGGTCCATCTTTTGTCTCTAGTAGCCTCTTGAGCTTTTTTATCAGATACCCCAGATGATAACCCCGGAAGCCTCCCTTGCTGGCGATGTTGCCTTCCAACGTTGATTTGCTCAAATAAAGAGCACTAGCCACATCTCCAAAGTCAGGATCACTCTTAGAACCGAAGAACGAAGCACCTTCTTTGAAAGAAATCCCCAAGATGTTTGAATATTCCTCCAGAGTAGGGACCAACAAATAGTCTGGAAATACGAAGCATCTCAGAGGAGGATCATAGAACTGCATCAAAGTGTGAAGGCCTCTATACTCGTAGGCACTGATGTTATAAACAAAAGATAAGATCCACCCATACTTTTTCTTGAAAGCTCCCAACACATCCGGACTTGCCATATCCTTCAGATTGTTAAGAGAGCCTAGCCTAGGCTTCGGGAATCTGTAAACGATGATCTTCTTCTTCTTCTCAGTATCCATCCCTATAAGAACCCGTTGACTAGAATCAATTGTCGGATATAACTTGGAAATGAAAAAAACATGAATGTTAGGGTATGACATGATGCAATGCAAGGCATGGTATCAGAGGTGCCATATATATCTAGACGTGACTGTGCTGAACGGTGTGAATAGTGTCAATGCAGAACTGTGAATAGTGTCGATGTAGAACTATGAATAACAACTGACTAAGTATAATAGAATGAATTTTCCACTTCTGTAAGAATACCAGAAAACCGGGTAGGTTGGAAGTCAAGGTTACATGCAAACCTGTAAACACCCAGCCCTTCTCACATGTGGGTTCTAAGACTAAGGATCCTCATCGTCACAGACTCTCAGGTCGAGAAATGATGATACATTCACCATTTCTAGTTTGGCGTCATCATCAATCAAGGAAGCCTCAACTGATTCCCCTCAAACGATCAACCTATGGCAAGTTCTCAGCTTCGGGTCCTCGGATCAAGAAGTGTAATGGGTTTGCCATTTCTGGTCTGCCATTATCACCTCTTGGGAGGAGTGCCTCAATTGAGTCCTCGAGAATGGTCACCATAGTCGACAGCTCATCAAGGAAACATCCAATGACCTGCATCAACATGCAGTATCGGATATCTCCTAGAGGAACCTCGTCTGGCTGTGGGTCTCGTGAACACTACACGTGGTCACCACCACGCAAGCGACACAATTATCCACTCTAAATCATGTGTGTATACTCAAGCCTCGGTAGTGGGCTTATCTTTTAGATCACCCATCCCACCAAAAAAACAACAGTCCAGCACAGTCCAGTTTATATGGCAATAATGAATGTGAAGCAAGTAAATGCGATAAAAGCGATAAACATGCAATAAAACCATAAATAAAATAGATAAAGCATACAAATAAACACCCAATAACCGAAAACACACAAGCACTAGGATTGACTCGCTTAGGGAACCAGAGTCCCCAACAGAGTCCCAGTTGTCGCACCTGCGAAAATCAACCGGCGAAAAAGACAGAAGAGTCGCCACCGAACTTTATTTATCCCGACGTAGGGAAAGGAAACGATCGAAGAAAACCTGAAGAAGGGAAAGATATGGTCATCGCAACCATAGCCTGGGTTCAGGAGTCGGTTACACGAGAGGAAGGTATTAGCACCCCCTCGCATCCATCGTACTCGATGGGATCCACGCTTGTTGTCTAATTAAAGGGTGAGTCTATCTAAAGCCTAACTGCTAACTAGAAAGGAAAAAGAAAAGGTGATTCGGTAGGACATCACCGTCCTAGGCCTACGTATTCCCTCGGGAGCGGGAAAGTCAGAGTCAAAGTAGTTCGGAGGACTACGGTATCGGGGGGGAAGGTTGCTCGACAAAACATCGCCGTCTTGTGCCTACGTATCCTCGATCTGACGAGAAAGAGGAAATCAGAGCAGTCGTATTTTGACCTATAAAGTCATTAAGTGTTTTTTATGAGCGGCGTTAAGTTCACGTCCGGCAGTTAGGGTCGATGCCTGTTTGGGACAAAACGAAAGTAACGTGCTCT
Source organism: Lathyrus tuberosus (assembly GCA_022829125.1). Classification (NCBI taxonomy): domain Eukaryota; kingdom Viridiplantae; phylum Streptophyta; class Magnoliopsida; order Fabales; family Fabaceae; genus Lathyrus; species Lathyrus tuberosus. Next base: position 3,864,331 of record JALAZF010000153.1, read on the forward strand.
TCTGAAAATGATTTAAAACCTACTTAATCCCGAAAGATGAAATGATTTGAACTTTGTTTGTGTTTTTTAGACAGAAGTGGCTTAAGTTAGTTTGAAACTTGTATTGCACTAAAGTCTATGACATAGGAGCGAATGCGTCGCATGGTCGCCCCCAAACGGGACGTATGCTAAACAATCTAGAAAAGTGAAGGGAGACCCCTAATTCTTCATTTCCCATGAACTTAAGGTTCATGGAGTACAATACTCGTTGTATTTATTAGGTGTTTTGAACTTGTTTAGAGATGAGAATAGAAATTACTCAAAAGTTGCAAAGAAATACAACTAAGGGAGACTAATTCCTAATGTTGTCATGCATCGTGGTCCTAAGATGGAGGTAGAAGGGACTATCCTACTTGTTATCATACATGGATTGCAAACCTAATGTCTCTCCTACCTCCAACTTAATCGGAAATTAAGTGGAGCTAGGAATCCTAAGGGATCATGTGAACCTCACCAGTAAACATTATACTAATCAATCACCAAAGAGAAAAGAGAAGGGAGAAGTAGGATGAAATAGAATTCATGTGAGTATAGACAACTATGTAAAGCAACATGCAAAACTATGCAACTATGACTAGGCTAGAGTCCTAAGACTACACTAGGATGAATATCAAATAAAAACCAAGGTTAGAAGTGTCCTAAGGGTATGAGAACCTACTAGAGGCAGTAGCTAAACCTACCAAATCATGTCCATGTCAATATCCTAAGAAATCATACAAGAATGCAATTCATGTCCTACACCAATACCCAAACAATTGTCATCCACAAACTATGTCAAAATGACTTCTAAAAGTCCCACAAATGGGATCCAAGCAAGTATTCAAGAAACATATGAAATGTAAACATGTCAAATGCAAACTAGAATTAGTGAGAAGTGATCATGAAAATATCTTAAGTCTTGTTCAAAGTGTTTGCATGCTACACACTAAGATGTCATCTTAAGCATGTTTCAATTAATCATGAACATATAATGAGCAAGTGTGATAAGAACTCATGAAAAGACCTAGGTCAGAAGTGAACTATGTCATCCAATGTGTAAACATATCAAACCAACATCAATGTCATCATAGAAAATCAATCTCCAAGGGTATTACAAGCATCTAACAAAACTAGCACCTAAACAATTCCCTAAAGTCATGTTAATTGTGATGCAAGTAAAGGATAAGTCCAACCAAGTCAAAGGTGAACCTAAGAACATGAGGCAGTAGCATACAACATGTGAATAAAGTTTTAGATGTCAATAAGTGCTCATGAAATTCATACCAATTCATGTTCAAAGGAGTAGGTAATTCTATACAAAGATGTTACCTAAATCATGCACCAAACATTTGTGAACAAACAATGATTAAGCACATACAAAGTGGACATGGGAAATACCTAAGTAAGAATTGAAACCATGTATTTAATGCTTAGAATCAATCTCAAAATGTCACAAAAGTTTACATCAAACACCTTCTCCAAAGTCAATGCAAGTCAAGAACAAAACCACACTTAAACCTCTCCTAAAAGCATGTAAATTGTCATTCAAGTAAGATAAATGAAATAACATGGTAAGGCAATGTTCAAGCACACAAACCAGAGGTAAATGACCTATAAAACTCCCATTTGAATCCCAAAAGCAATGTGCACATATGGCATACAAGTGATGTTAAAGGAGTGGTCAAAGTGAAAGCACAATTCATGTTCACATTCATACAAAAATATCATCATTCAAATCGTACCAAATGACCTATAAAAAGAGATGACATGGCTCTAAATCATGTTAATTTCAATGCATTCATGTTATCCACACCCAAAGTGAGCAATTAGGTTCCACAAAATCACCATAAAACATGTCCTTCAAAGATATTACAAGTCATAACCAAAATCAAGTTTAATCTTACCCTAGCAATCAAATAAATCCAAGCATGGAAAAGGGAAGATAAATTCAAGCCAATCATGTATTCAAGAATGTAGTTCAGTGGCAAATGACATATGAAATGGCATCTTTGAACATCCAAAGTATTGAACAAACAAAGCATACATAAGTTCAAGTGCAAAGCAACAAAGGTGGAATGTTTATCCATGTTCAAACTTATGATATCATAACATCCATTAAGGTTCATGAAATGACCTATGAATCAATATGGACAGGCTCTACCTCATGTTAAAACATATGTGAAAATATGCACAAAAGATCCCTAAAGAAGGTTGCATAAATGTTTCATTAACCCAAAGCATCTAGGCAATCATTAAACAACAATCGGGTGCTCAATTAGGGTTCATACAAGGCAAGTGAGTTATGATCAAGAAACAACATCCAAGTATCTCAACTATACATCAAAATGTTCTCATTAATATGCTCAAACATGTCCTCAAAGTTGGCCTAAAGGGGCCACACACAAGTGTTAAACATGACCTAGTTCTAGGTAAGCATCCATATGATAGGTACACATTAAAAAATCCATGGAAAATAGTTAAAAGCATGGGAAAATTATGAAAAATTGTAAATATCTTGCCAAGCTCAGTGGATGATCACATACAAAATCCTGGCTCAAAATTGTGCATCTAAAGGGTTCAATTAATCACAAACATTAGGCATGCTGTCAAAGATGTTCATACAAGATAAGGCTCAAAGATGAAGTTCAAAGACAATTCAAAAATCATGGCCAAGATACCAACGAAACATCAATAGGTCACATAATCACATGGCTAATTGCACACCAAAATTTAGGTCCAAATTGTCAAAGAAAGATCATTTTTTATGACTTGTATCACAAGGTACACCATTATGAACACATTACTTTCCAAAATTGAGAAAAAATATCAAAACACACCCAAAGTGAAATTAAAATCCATAAAAAATTATTTAATATCCTCAAGAATGGTCATGAATTATTTTGGATTTTTTAATGAAAATAACTATTTTTATAAATTCAATTTGCACGTTGTAAAAAAAGGAATTAAAATACATGAAATGGAGCATGAGGGTGTTACAATAGCAAAGACCCAGATCAGCTCCGACATGGGCCCAGATGAGGGGTGCGCGTAGCAATTTGTTTAGGCCCAATGTGTAACACCCTTTTCTACCCCACAATTATACACGACAAATTACACAAATTATCAGAGTAAAATCAGAATCACCTCAAAGGGTGCACATTTCTCATTAACTTCAAATTTACAAAATTGCTCCGTAAACAACGGGTTTTTCTCAAAATAACTCAAAAGCCTTCAAAGGGCAGCAGAACCACCATAACCACAAAAATCCCACAAAAGGGTTTATTAAAATAAACCATAGTCGTCAAATAATCAATAAAATAACTGCCAAATAAAACTCAACATGGTTCGACTCAACGACCCAACCCGATGTTACACTATCAGAGCAAGACCCTCTACATCGACCAAAAGCAAATAATACTTCAAAAGTTCCTCGAAGAATCCACGGCTAATCCTGATCACCTGCACGTTTCCCACGTGGAGGCAACATTTAAACAGGCAGGGTGAGTAATACAATTCATTATAATCAATATAAAATAGGATATGCATAAAAATGGCGTCATCATCATATACGACATCATCAGAGTCATCACAGACAAACATCAAAGCACGACATCATAAATCACAACAATATGCCACATAAATGCAATGCACAACAAGACTCATGCATGTGGTACCAATCGTCATAGTTGATGGACACTTAGGCCATCACCCTCCAAAGATCCCCGTCATTAGGATCGGTTCCACACAAGAACCGGAGCACGTCATAAACCACTTCACATCCACACAATGGGATGGAAGCCACAATAGAACGAAGTCTAACATCATTATCACTGGACCGAAGTCCTAACATCATCACTGAAATGCTATGAATGCATGATGCACAATGTCATAATCATCATCATCAATAAAGTCATTACGTGCATCATCATTCATCAAAATCTCATATTCGTCATATCATCATTTATTCATCAAAACATCATGCATCATCATATTATAATCATCAATATAGCTCATGGTAATTCACATCAGTATTTAATCATCAAACATCATGTATAAATAGCTCATAATCATCAATACACTCGTGGTAATTCATATCATCACTTAATCATCATACATCATATATAAACAGCTCATAATCATCAATATACATCACAGTAAATCATATCATCAAATATTCCCTCAAAACATCACGAAATCATCATCTCAATATCATCAATAACATCATGGTTTAGGAATCACAACTTCATAACACCGCTAATTCAACAATGACATCTATCATACGTATATCGTCACAATTAACCTCAATTCCTCATAGTTTATACAATTTAAAAATACTCCATACTGTTATTTTGGTTTCACTAAAATGTAGTTCATCGCTTTAACTTTCCAACGCTTCGAACGAGATCTCAATCGGACTTAGGGATCAAAACCGTATCTGGACCCAAAGCTGCCTGGTTGTGACGGAACTGCCTCGTGACCGCCGTAAGCCTTATGGCGCTCGCCGTTTACCTACAAAATGCATATTTTGCATTTTTCATCGTTGGATGCCTTCCAGACCTCCAATTTCGATTCCGTAAAAAGTATCGGTTTCGTAATTCAAAATCCTACGACTGTATAACATTTATAACAGCATATAACACTTATTTTAGGGATACAACCATCATATTATCAACAATTTCTACATCTCATTCCATCAATTATCCCCTATTCATCAAAACCCATCATAAACCCCAAAAACCTATATGATTCCAACCTCAATTCACCCCAAAACACTCCCAAAATAGTCCTGAAACATCAAGGCAATCAAAGGCATAAAACCTACGACTAATAGGTCGGTTAATTTCACTATCCTAACTCAAAATCACCTAAACCTTCACAAACTCTCAAAATTCCCATAAACCCCATAAATCTCGTTCTCATACAAGATCCCACATATCATCAAATAAGGTTTTGCCTCGAAGGCTTATTTTTACCCGAATCAATTCAACCCTTAATAATCCATCATCGATCCTCAGAAATACCTCTAAATCATCAATAACTCATAAACCTTTCAAAAACCCCAAAAACCTCAAAATCTACTTTAAACACATCACTTCCTATATGAAAACAATGAAAGGCAATACTCCCCATACCTTAGATTGTCGATTAGGAGCTTTCTCTACCGATTCTTCAGAAACCTTCTCGAATCCTCGCCTTTCCTTCTTTCCTCAAAGTTCTGCACTTTTCCCTTCTTTTCACGATCTAACCAAATGAATCCTATTCTTCCCAATTCCTTTTTGTTAAACCCTTGGGCTTCCAAAATGGGCTTTCCCAATAATACCCTCACTAATCCTCCTCAAAAGTATATCTTGCCCTTAATTCCTCTAATATTATTTTAAATTAATAATAATACTAATATATTCATATTATATACTATTATTTAATTAAATAACCAAAACTCCACAAAATTCCATGCCCAAAACACCAAAATTCACCAAAAATCGCGAATATTATATTTAAATAAATTAAATAAATATTCTAATAAATTTGTGGTTGCATAGCTTCATGTGAATCAATGAGTTGTGTATTACTAATATAATTGTGTGTTTAAATTAGCTAGACATTAGCTATGAATTAGCTATAAAAATGGTGTGTTTAAATTAGCTAGAGATTAGTTATGAATTAGCTACAAAAATTGTGTGTTTAAATTACCTAGAGATTAGCTAGGAATTAGCCAGGAAGTAGCTACAGATTAGCTACCATTTCTGGGTTCAATTATGATATTAATATAAAAAAAATTAAAATTGAAACAATTGCCACGTTGCATACATGTCAGCAATTTTTGCCATGTTGGCATTGCCACATGTAAGCCACGTCATCAAAAAATTTCCACATGGCATGCCACATAAGCCACCGTTAGTGAAAACTAACGGGAGGGACTACAGTTAGAAACGGAAAACTTTAGGAGGACCAAACCTTGAAGAAAATTTTTATAGGGACCAAACTTGAATGTTGGGTTATTTTCAGGGACCTTATACATATTTAACCCTTAAATAAATTAAATAAATATTCTAATAAATTTGTGGTGTTACAACTCTCCCCCACTTAAAGAATATTCGCCCTCTAAAATTACCTCAAGGAAACAGAGTCGAATACGACTCCCTCATCTGATCTTCACATTTCCCAGTCCAACTTTCACCATCTGATCCACCCCACAACACCTTCACCAAAGTTATGTCTTTACACCTTCAGGTTATCCCTCACTTGTACATCATCCATCAGAGTCACATGCGACGGATCCGGAATGTACTTCCTCAGCTGAGACACATGGAACACGTCGTGAAAATTTGCAAGTGACGGCGATAAATCACTTCGATAGGCTACCTCTCCTATCCTCTGCAAAATTTGATATGGATCATCAAAATGTGGAGTGAGCTTCCTAGACTTCAAAGCTCGACCCACACCAGTCACTGGCGTCACCCTCAAAAATACATCATCTCCCTCTTGGAATTCAAGTGTCTTCCTCCCCTTATCATGATAGCTCTTCTGGTGAATGTGCGACGCTCTCATCCTTTCTTAGATCATCTTAATCTTCTTCGTCGTCTCTTGCTCAATCTCAGGTCTGAGTAGAACACTCTCGCCTGATTCATACCAACACAATGGAGTCCTACACCTCCTCCCATACAAAGCTTCATAGGGCGCCATTCCAATACTAGCATGAAAATTGTCATTGTACGTGAACTCAATCAACGACAAATGGCTATCCCAAGATCCTCCATGATCAAACACACAAGCTCTTAGCAAATCCTCTAAGGATTAGATAGTCCTTTCTATTTGACCGTCCGTCTGCGGATGATAGGCAGAACTCATCCTCAACTTAGTACCCAGAGCATCTTGCAAACTCTTTCATAACCTCGATGGAAATCTCGGATCTCTATCCGACATAATACTCAAAGGTATCCCATGTAACTTCACAATCTCCTCAACGTACATCTCGGCTAACTTCTGCAATAGAATGATTAATCTTCATCGGCAAGAAATGAGCCAATTTAGTTAATCTATCCACAATCACCCAATAGAATCATTCCCTCTCTCCATCTTTGGTAATCCCACCACAAAATCCATGGAAATACTATCCCACTTCCATTCTGGAATTCTCAACGGCCGCATCATACCTAAAGACTTCTGATGCTCAATCTTTGACTTCTGACAAGTCAAACACGCATAAACAAACTCCGCAACATCCTTCTTCATACCCGGCCACCAAAACAACTTCTTCAAATCTTGGTACATCTTCGTAGCACCAGGATGAATACTCAATCTACTTTGATGTCCTTCCTAAAGAATGCTCTTCTTAATTCCTAGAACATTTGGAACACACACCCTGTCTCTGAACATCATCACACCATTCTCGTCGATTCGGAATTCCCTTCCGTTACCTTGGTTGATCAAAGTCAACTGGTTAACTAACTTCAAGTCAGATTGTTGTCCCACTCTGATCTCTTTCAGGACACCACTAGTCAACTTCAATATTCCCAACTTTACACTGTCAAGAGTCTCTTCACACACCAAACTCAAATCTCGGAATTGCTCAATTAATTCCAACTCTTTCACCATAAGCATTGATATATACAATGACGTCCTGCTCAATGCATCAGCCACTACATTTGGTTTGCCCGGATGATAACTCAAGTCAAAATCAAAATCCTTCAACAGCTCTAACCACCTTCTCTGCCTCATATTCAATTCTTTCTGATCAAATAAGTACTTCATACTTTTATGATCACTGAACACTTCAAACTTAGAGCCAAACAGATAATGTCTCCAAATTTTCAACACAAACACCACGACAGCCAATTCTAAGTCATGGGTAGGATAATTCCTCTCATGAACTCGCAATTGTATCGAAGCATAGGCAACAACTTGTCCATTCTGCATCAATACTCCACCAAGACCCATCTTCGACACATCACAATACACCATAAAAGATTCACTCGGATTAGGAAAAATCAGCACTCGAGCGGTCGTTAGTCTCTTCTTCAATTCCACAAAACTCTCTTCGCAAGCTACATCCCACACAAACAATTGACCCATTCGAGTCAACTGAGTCAAAGGTAATGCCAACTTAGAAAAGCCCTCGATAAACTTGAGGTAATAAACCACCAATCCCAAAAAACTTTGTATCTCAGTAGCAGACTTCAGAGTCTCCAACTGCAACACATCATCAATCTTGGAAGGATCTACAACAATTCCACCACTTGAAATCACATGGCTAAGAAAACTCACTTCCTTCAACCCGAACTCACACTTTGACAGCTTTGCATACAACTTCTTTTCCTTCAATACTTGCAACACAGTTCTCAAATGCTCAGCATGCTCTTCTTCAGACTTAGAATATATCAGGATGTCATCAATGAAAACCACCACAAACTGATCCAGATACTCATGAAAGATCCGATTCATATACTACATGAACACCACACCTTATCCTGAAAGCTATCTTCAGAATATCAGCAGGCTTAACACGAATCTGATGATAACCAGACCTTAAATCAATCTTGCTAAAACACAATCGTCCACCAATTGATCCATTAAATCATCAGTCTTCGAAAGTGGATACTTATCCTTGATCATCACTTTATTCAACTATCTATAATCTACACACAATCTCATGGTACCATTTTTCTTCTTCACCGACAACACAGGAGCACCCACAGAGAAACACTCAGTCGAACAAACTTCATCCCAAGCAACTCTTCCAATTGCTTCTTCAATTCTCCTAACTCAGATGTAGACATCCGGTAAGGAGCCATTGACACCGGACTCACACCTGGTATCAAATCCGCCACAACCTCTACCTCACGCTCTGGAGGCCAATCACTTACGTCATCAGGAAACACTTCCGAAGTTTCACAAACAAAAGCAAAACACCAACTTCTTCACCTTCACTAATACAAAAAGTTGCCCTCAACATAACATCTCAGCACCATCCTGCATCGACTCATCAAAACAATCTGTAAGCACTTGCCTTAGCTCCAAATAATTCACTGCACACACTACTTAAGCTTGCAAGACACGTTTATCCCATCCAACACGATCCCGTCTATTATCAACAAGAGATTAAGGGTGATCAGTTCCTCAATTTGTCAATAACAGTCGACTATCATGAGGCGGTACAAACTATCTTACCAAACTATTGTAGCGTCCAACACCACTCTTAGCCATCGCTCCACATTTGAAACATCTTGGAGAAGCACCATCTTCTCCCCCACTTGTTTCATTCCCAACCTGCAAATGGAAAACAAAACAAGCATCGACAGAGTTTTCACACACATGTCGCACACTAGGGACTAGACAACATTAGACAACTTGGCCGGACGGACCGACCTGCTCTGATACCACTAATGTAACACCATTTTCTACCCCATAATTATACACAGCAAATTACACAAATTATCAGAGTAAAATCAGAATCACCTAAAAGGGTGTACATTTCTCATTAACTTCAAATCTACAAAATTACTCCGTAAACAACGGGTTTTCCTCAAAATAACTCAAAAGCCTTTAAATGGCAGTAGAACCACCATAACCACAAAAATCCCACAAAAGGGTTTATTAAAATATACCATAGTCGTCAAATAATCAATAAAATAATAGCCAAATAAAACTCAGCATGGTTCGACTCAACTACCCAACCCGATGTTACATTATCAGAGCAAGACCCTCTACATCGACCAAAAGCAAATAATACTTCAAAAGTTCCTCGAAGCATCCCCGGCTAATCCTGATCACCTGCACGTTACCCACGTGGAGGCAACATTCCAACAGGCAGGGTGAGTAATATAATTCATTATAATCAATATAAAATAGGATATGCATAAAAATGGCATCATCATCATATACGGCAACATCAGAGTCATCACAAGCAAACATCAAAGCACGACATCATAAATCACAACAATATGCCACATAAATAAAATGCACAACAAGACTCATGTATGTGGTACCAATCATCACAGTTTATGGACACTTAGGCCATCACCCTCCAAAGAACCCCGTCATTAGGATCAGTTCCACACAAGAACCGGAGCACGTCATAAACCACTTCACATCCACACAATGGGATGGAAGCCACAATATACCGAAGTCTAACATCATCATCACTGGACCGAAGTCTTAACATCATAACTGAAATGCTATGAATGCATGATGCACAACGTCATAATCATCATCATCAATAAAGTCATTACGTGCATCATCATTCATCAAAATCTCATATTCGTCATATCGTCATTTATTCCTCAAAACATCATGCATCGTCATCTTATAATCATCAATATAGCTAATGGTAATTCACATCAGTATTTAATCATCAAACATCAGGTATAAACAGCTCATAATCATCAATACACTCGTGGTAATTCATATCATCACTTAATCATCATACATCATATATAAACAGCTCATAATCATCAATATACATCACAGTAAATCATATCATCAAATATTCCCTCAAAACATCACGAAATCATCATCTCAATATCATCAATAACATCAGGGTTCAGCAATCACAACTTCATAACACCACTAATTCAACAACAACATTTATCATACGTATATCGTCACAATTAACCTCAATTCCTCATAGTTTAGACAATTGAAAAATACTCCATACTGCTCTTTTGGTTTCACTAAAATGTAGTTCATCGCGTTAGCTTTCCATTGCTTCGAACAGGATCTCAATCGGACTTATGGATCAAAAGTTATGATCAAAACCGTATCTGGACCCAAAGCTGCCTGGCTGTGACGGAACTGCATCGTGACCGCCGTAAGCCTTATGGCGCTCGCCGTTTAACTATAAAATGCAGATTTTGCATTTTTCATCGTTGGAGGCCTTTCGGACCTCCGATTTTGATTCCGTAAAAAGTCTCGGTTTCGTAATTCAAAATCCTACAACAGTATAATATTTATAACAACATATGACACTTATTTTAGGGATACAACCATCATATTATCAACAATTTCTACATCTCATTCCATCAATTCTCCCCTAGTCATCAAAACCCATCATAAACCCCAAAAACCTATACGATTCCAACCTCAATTCACCCCAAAACACTCCCAAAACAGTCCTGAAACATCAAGGCAATCAAAGGCATAAAACCTACGACTATTAGGTCGGTTAATTTCACTATCCTAACTCAAAATCACCTAAACCTTCACAAACTCTCAAGGTTCCCCTAAACCCCATAAATCCCGTTCTCATTCAAGATCCCACATATCATCAAAGAAGGTTTTGCCTCGAAGGCTTAGTTTTACCCGAATCAATTCAACCCTTAATAATCCATCATCGATCCTCATAAATATCTCTAAATCATCAATAACTCATAAAGCCTTCAAAAACCCCCAAAAACCTCAAAATCCACTTTAAACACATCACTTCCTATATGAAAACAATGAAAGGCAATACTCCCCATACCTTAGGTTGTCGATTTGGGGCTTTCTCTACCGATTCTTCGGAAACCTTCTCGAATCCTCGCCTTTCCTTCTTTCCTCAGAGCTCTGCACTTTTCCCTTCTTTTCACGATCTAACCAAAAGAATCCTATTCTTCCCAATTCCTTTTTGTTAAACCCTTGGGCTTCCAAAATGGGCTTTCCCAATAATACCCTCACTAATCCTCCTCAAAAGTCCATCTTACCCTTAATTCCTCTAATATTATTTTAAATTAATAGTAATACTAATATATTCATATTATATACTATTATTTAATTAAATAACCAAAACTCCACAAAATTCAACACAATGCCCAAAACACCAAAATTCACCAAAAATCGCGAATATTATATTTAAATAAATTAAATAAATATTCTAATAAATATGGGGTGTTACGCAATGCACCAAAAAACACCCCTCTTGGATTAACTCAGAAAAACAAGGAAATGGTGGGAAAATAGAGCACGTGTGAAGCATAATGCTCGTTAATGTGCTGGCAACCTTGAGTGCGTTAGATCAAAACAAACACACGACTATGATTAATCTATCATCACATGCTATGTCACCAATTATCATACCCCAAATTTTGACCACTAAGATTTCCCATCATTGTGCAAATCATCACCATAATATGGATGTACCTTTATGCCTCATCAATCTCCTTAGAGATGTTTGAGCATTCCCTGCGATCAAGCATTAGGGTTTTAAGCCCTCTTAGAGCCTTAGACAAAGGATCAATCAAGAAATGACATGATCTTCAACTTGTCTAACCACTCAAACACCCACAAAGGATCAAGAGGACTCCCACATCAAGAATCAATCACAAGGTTGCAGCATTCCAGGTGGATCAAGCCTCAAGATCGCCAGTTTCGCCAAATTAGGGTTTTGGTCGACCAAGGCCTCTAGATGAAATTTTTCCTCTGGGCATGATCCAATGCTTCAAAGCACAACCCAAGATACTCCAAGGGACCTTATGAGTCCCCTCATCAAGTATATTTAACCTCAGGGGATGCATTCACCAAAAATCAGGAATTAGGGTTTCTTGACCTAATTCACCCCTTAGTTGACTTTTAGGACAAAACATGAGCCAAGACCTCAAGACATGATTTGAGGGTCTCTAATAAACCACATTGATCCATTTACAACAATGGATTGATCCAAGAAGCTTGATCCACAAGTTTCAATTTCATCAGGACCACAGTTAGGGTTTCGCGGAAAAAGACAACTGTACCTTTGACTTTTGATCAGGACATGCTCCCAAACCTTGGGGCATGATTCAATATACCCTACAACACCTATGGAACATATCCATTAGGTTTGATTTAGGTCAAGGACTTGATTTTACCAAGGATCCCACAGTTTGGAATTCATCTGATAAAAAATCAACTGTGCACAAAAGTCAAGTTTGACTTTTTGAGATATTTCATAATTATGGTTCCTCAACCCTAAAACAATGTTAATATGTGATTTAAATCATCATTCATCAAGAAAAATCAAAGAAAGTGGGATAACTTGTAAAAGGGGTAACCATAAAAACTTAGAATTTTTTAAAGTTATGGAACAAAGTGGCTAGGGTACCAACTTCCAAGGATCATAACTTGAGATCCAAGCAACCATTTTGGATGGTCCAAAGATAGATTTGTAGCTCTCATGGCATGATTTAAAAGTGTCAACTACATCTAATTCCAATTCCTCGTGGATTTTAAGTTATGGAGTGATCAAAATGACTGAAAACATGAAAATGACAATTTTCCAACACTTAGTGAAATTTTCAGTAAGTCAAAATCTGCCTTACTTTTTCCAAAATGTAGGGACAGTTTTCACCTTGATCCAAGTTAAACCAGGTCTAGGGGTGGACATCAAAGTTAAAGTATGCCATGAGTGTTTTCTAACAAGTACCAGATCATCTCCAAATTCCATTTGAGCAAGGAGATACAACCCTAGAAACATGGCCTCATGAACTGATTTCCTCCAAGACAGATTTGGCAGATTTGATGCATTTTGCTCGATTTGATCAAATCTGACAAATCCAAGCCTTGTCATCATTTTGGACACATTTGAGGATCAAATCCAAGGGGGTGGTCTGATCTCCAAGCCTCACAAGTCGATGAATCTACAAGTAGCATGCCAAACCTAAAAAGGCTACAAAGATGCCAAGACTCCAATTTTGTTTCAATGCATTCAATGGATGCACCAAGGTGGCATGAACTGAGCCTATTCCAACTGAATGAGTCAAGGATAAGCTCTGAACCAAAGAACCATAGGCATGTGCTCTAACCTCTAGTCAATGGCTAGAGGAAACTTAAGATTCTAAAGTGATCCAATTGGCCAAAGGCCTGCTGCAGCCACCATTCATTATTGCTTGCAAAACAAACTTGCTCTACTATAAATAGAGCTCATTTGTGCTCAGTTTAAGTACACCAAAGCACTACAACACTTGCTTTCCTCAAAATCTCCTTCTCTAGGTAAAAATGCATTTCTTTGCAAGGTAACTCTGAGTTTTTGAGTTAGAGAGCATTTCTATCATAGCTCATGATCTAAACACATCCAATATGTCATATCTAAGCTGTCCAAACTCTCATAAGTGACCTGTAACACCAAAATCACAAAGTCCCCTCTCAAAACCTCAAAATTAGACTTTTTTGCATTTTTCAAGCCATGTGTTGATTCAGTCACTTTCAAAACTAGATAAGACCTCAAACACACTCCAAATATCATCCTTGAACTGTCCCAAATGGTTCCCCACATCTAGAACACCATTTGAGAGAGTTGTTATATTGGTCACTTTTGCCCCTTTTGCAAGAAAGAGCTCAAACTTGTTCCTGAGGATTCCAGTTGGTTCCAACCATTCTAAAAGCTTCTAAGGGATCATTTGAGGGTGTCCAAAGCATCAAATTGTTTCTGGCACAAGAAACTTGGCAGATAGCCCAAAAAGCTCCTAAAGAGGTAAGCATCACAACTTGAACTCTTTGAAATATGCATTACTTTGAAGTCCACTGATCATGCGCATCTCATACATGTTATATATGTTGTGTTTGAACCAATTCATCATGTAATTCATGCTTGTAACAAGAGGTAGCATAGAAAATGCAATTATAGGCCTATTTCAAGAACACTATCGGGTTTTGAAATAGGAGCCTCATCTGAAAAAACCACCTCCACCATTGGATTCCTTGTGAAATTCTAGGCAGGATATAACTAAATTTTGTCTCAATCCATGGAGAAATGAGAAAGTTACAAGCTTCACGTTTTTGGCCAAAACCTTGCCTTGCCTTGCCTTGGCCAGGCCAAAAACAAGGCATGCCTCATATATTCATGGGGTGGTTTTGATACACGGATGTATCACCACCCCGGTGGTAGAGGGCGCGCGCTACACCCTAGAGGTCTGGGGTTCGAATCCCCCTCGCCCCAGATCCTTTCTTTTATCACTTTTTCCACTTTTTATTATTTTTCATGTTATTTTTTTAATGATTTGGAAAATTAATAACTCTCTCAATTTTAATTATTTTGATTGGTTCTTTTTGCAAAAAAATCACAAAACTGTTGAAATATTTTATTCCACAAAAAATATCAGATTTATATTATTTATTTAATATAGTTGATATTTTTGTAAATAAATTCATTTTTATTGTTTTTAAACCTTTTAAAAATGAACATTTCATCTTGCAAATCAAAATCAAATGAGTCCTAAATCATCTTGTGATTAAAACCTCATTTTTCAAACCTTAACCAAAAATGTCAAGTAGGTTATTTAGACTTATTTGGTGTTTTTGTCATTTTATTCATTTTTATTAAAAGGATTACTTTTAAAAGAAAATGAAATTAGGGTTTCTTTGATTTTCACCCCAACAAATCTTTTTCAAACACTCATGGGCCTCTTAATAGAGTGTAAGTCCCATCCCTTTGTAAATAAACAATTTTGGGCCTCACATATTGTATAAGTCCCTCTGTATATTTTCAAAAGTTCGGCGCGATTATCGCCTTTTTAAACAGAATCCCTGGGCTTCTCCTTGAGCTATAAGACCCATCTTTATTCATTTTCAAACTCTTTGGGCCTCTAATAGAGTGTAAGACCCAACCCCTTTTTGAAAACCAAAATAATTTGGGCCTCAGTCATTGTATAAAACCCACTGTGCTTTCAAAAACCTCGGCACGATCGCCGTTTGCAAACAAATCATCTGGGCCTCTCATTGAGCTGTAAGCCCCACTATGTGTACAAAAATAATCTTTGGGCTTCTCCTTGAGTTGTGAGACCCAACCCTCTTGTAAATAAACCTTTGTTGGGCCTCTGTCATTGTATAAGTCCCGATACGATTTTTAAAACAACGGTGCGATCACTGTTAAAACCTTGGGCCTCTCATTGAGTATAAGCCCCGCAATCTTTTCAAAACGATTCCCTTTTGATTTAGATTCAAATATATGTATTGTTATCAAAACTTTCTTTAATTTCTTTGAACAACTAATAATACAGGATGGAAGCTTGCTCACCTGTAAGTTTTATCCGCTTTCATTTACCTGCTTTAGTATATATAAATGTATTGTGGGAAGCGGCGCATGGTTAGTCTTCTTTCATTCTTTTAAATACATGTCATATATATATAAATATATTGTGGGAAGTTGCGCATGGTTAGTCTTCTTTCTTACTCTTTTAAATACTTATCATATATCAACTGTATATATACTAGTATAGTTATTTAGAGTTTTCCCCGGCAACTAGGTCTAGAACTAGGTAAAGCCCTGTTGGTCACACTTAAATACAAACAAATCTAGATCCCCCATAAGATTTCCAGATACAATCTTCCATTCTCTTGGGGTTAAACAATATGGAACAAAGAGAAAGCCAGTATTCTCGGTGAACCTTTTGTCAGACTGTCACCCCTAGAAATTGTCAAAGAAATTCTACTCCCTAGAGTTGATCTATTCTCTGTGAATAGTATCTCTTGAGTTTCTTCGAACCTCGAACTTTCCTGAAATGATCTGTTCTCTGTGAATTACATTTCTTGAACTTTTCTTGGTTTGGGACCCACAGGCTTCCTAAAAGCATCCCCACCTCCTCTTGGGCTTTGTACAAGGACCCTTCGGTTTCTTAGAAGTTCTTATGCCTTCTCTTGGGCTTAATACAAGGACCCAGACGACCTCTTAAAGGTATAAGACAGAACTTAGTCATCCTTTGCTAGAGCAGTCTTTCCAGTGTCAAAACTCCGGCCATTTTAGGGTTGGTCTCATCCCTTAATGATCGTGCCTCCTCTGGGAGGCATCATACAAAAGATAAAATTCTCCCACACTAGAAGACTTAGACAGTCTAATCCCCTTGAGTCTCAGAGACATTCTCAAGTTCCTTATAAATATAGGTAGAACCTCGGTCACTCTGGATCAATCTCCAGCAGAAACCCAGTCTCTCTCATGAGAGTTCCCCAACCAGGGTCAGCTTATCCCAAATCAGAACCTCAAGGTATCTGATACCTTAACTCTTCTATAATCCTCAGCAAGAGTTGACTCCCCACTTGGACTGGCCTCGTAATCTCAATTATCCCCGGGAAAAGTTAGCCTCCTCTTAGGCTTTGTATAATGATCTTTCCTCAACACAGTCAGCCTCCTCTTGGGCTTTGTACAATGATTCTCCCTAAAAGAGCTAACCTTTTTGGACTCTCTTGTCTAGTCAATACCCTTTTAGCCTCAATCTCGGGGTTCGTACGAGACAACAAATCACTCTCTTGTTGAGTATAAAAGACTCTCTTGTTGAGTCAATCACCTTTTAGACTCTCTTGTTGAGTCAATCACCTTTCAGACTCTCTTTTTGAGTCAATCACCTTTCAGTACTCTCTCGTTGATTCGATCTTTATCCAAACTTAGTAAAAATATTTCCCCTAGCAGGAGTTAGCCTCCTCTCAAGTTGTGCAGAAGGATTTCTCCAGCTTGTTTAGCCACAATCCTGGGCTTTATACAGGATAGATAAAAGCACTCTCTTGTTGAGTCAAACCCCTTTAGCCTCAATCTTGGGCTTTGTACAAGACATAAATTTCCCTCTCTTGAGCTTAGGACAAATATCTTCCCCAGCCGAGTCATTTCCTCTCAGTCTTCTTTTAGGCTTTGAGGAATGATTTTCCCCAAGCAGAGTCAAACTCATTGCAGCCTTAATCTTGGGCTTTGTACAAGACACATCAAAATATCCTCACCAGAGTCAGTTAAGTTTCCCATTTCAGCCTCAATCTTGGGCTTTGTACAAGACACATATAAACCTCCCCGACGGAGTCAAAACCCTTTTTAGCCTCCTCTTAGGCTTTGTATAATGATATCCCCAAAGAGTCAGTCTCTTTTTTGCCTCAATCTTGGGCCTTGTACAAGACACCAATATATACACTCTCTTGTTGAGTCGGTCTTATCCAGCCTCCTCTTAGGCTTTGTATAAAGAAATCCCCTAGCTGAGTCAATTAACCTTTTAGAATCAACCTTGGGCTTTGATCAAGGCACACAAAAATCAACAATCCCCTCAGAGGAAGTCCAATCCCTCTTTAGAGATGACAAGTTCTCTCTCAAACCTTTTAGCTTTAATCTTGGGGTTTGAACAAGACTCAAATACGCTTTTAGCTTCAATCTTGGGCTTTGAATAATACACCAAAACATCTTTTTCCTCCCTTAGAATAGGAGGAACTATGATTGCTCAGATTTTCCTGTTTCATTTAAACGGGAATACGTAGGCATAAGATTACGAAATCTTACCGAGCATACTAATCAAAAACCCTAGGTCCAGCACCTTCATATCAATCAAAACTTAGGTCCAAGTACCTTTCCAAAAACATCAACAAAAACTCACCCACTCACTCATACTTCCCAAGAAACTTTCCCAACCCATCAGCAGATAAACATTCGCATGCAAGGTTAGTTTTAGATAGCTTCCCTTTCCCTTCCAGCTTCACGGGATAAATAAGAAATCAGAAAGTAGAACCCTTTCTCCTCGAGGAGGAAAACCCAAACTTCAGTGATAAGGTGGTCGCGTCACCGACAAAAATCGCTCGCTACAGAAAAATGGTGACTCTGCTGAGGAGTCATTGACTGTATAGGATTATAGGATTATAGTTCTTAAGAGGTCTAGGATGTTAGTTTTAGGAATGAATATATATATCTCTTTTCCTAATTGATATCCGTGTTTGTTTTTCTGCTAATGGGACTGCGGGTGATGCCGCATCTGGAAAGATTGAGTATACACCTAAGATAAGTGATGGCACTAGACGGGTAATCTTACAGGGAGTGACTCCCAAATAAGAGGCCCCGGTCGACCATCGAATCAGTGGAGAGACCCTTTGCGGATTCAATGCCTATACGACTTCGGTTGTTGAAAGCAGATTGTTCGATTAGGTTATCTGAGAAGCTGAGGATTTTAGTAGACTGAAACCATGTTACTATTTTGTAATGCAGAAGCTATCAGAAATAGTTATCACGCGATACTACCCTCATTTGAGATTACTCTAAGATACATCAGCTCACTCTGGTGAACCAGCCTGTTGTTGTTATCCCAAGAGGGGTCAATGATTGTGAGGACAGGTACAAAAAATCACCAGTATAACCTTTGGGGATGGATAGAGCCAAGACTTCATGACACCGAACCTTTGACCCCATGTTTTTTCTATGTTTTTGTGTGCTGCATTCATGCATTCATTTCATTAAAAAACTTTAAACAAAGAAAATTTTCTCTTCTAGACTCTCTTTTTCAAATTAAACTAAGACAATGATTGCAAACATCAGAGAGAAAGATTGCGTTATAGATTTCGGTAGAAGGAGGACTCACAAATACACCTTCAAGGTTCCAAAACTAGAGGATTTGAGAGGTTTGGCAAGGATGATTACCAGCCCTGATGCTTTTAGAGCTAAGTATGGAGGATTGCTGTCTCTGTTAAGGGTCCATGAAATTGAAGGAATCCTGGCTATGCTCATTCAGTTTTATGATCCGGTCTATCACTGTTTCACATTCCCGGATTATCAACTAGCGCCAACACTGGAGGAGTACTCTCACTTAACTTATTTACCTATCACTGACCAAGCTCCCTTTTCTGGACTAGAAGAAATTCCAAAGGATCAAACCATTGCAAGAGCAATCTATTTGGACGAGTCAGAAGTCAGGACACACATGACCACTAAGGGTGGAATCCAAGGTTTACCAACCAAGTTTTTGATAAAGAAAGCCTTGTACTTTGCTAGTATAGGGAACGTGGCCGCTTTCGAGAGCATCTTTGTTTTGCTCACCTACGGGTTATTTTTATTTCCCAACATCGATAACTTCGTTGATATCAATGTCATTAAGATATTTCTGATTGGAAACCCTGTACCGACCCTACTCGTAGATGCTTATCATTCTGTACACTTAAGGAATTTGTACAGTGGAGGAATGATCACCTGCTGTGTACCCCTGTTGTACAAATGGTTCATTTCCCACTTGCCCAAGTTTGCTACATTTTGGGATCCTAAGAACACTTTACGTTGATCGCAGAGAATCATGTCTCTTACCAACTCTGACATCGATTGGTACAATCAAATCTATGACGGGATAAGAATCATTGACCGTTGTGGAAACTTTCCTAATGTACCCCTCATAGGAACTAAAAGAGGAATTAACTATCATCCAATTTTAGTTCGTCGTCAATTCGGATACCCGATGAGGCATGTCCCGCGTAATGCTCATCTGGAAGGTCTTTTCTTCAAGGAAGGAGAAAATGACAGGGCACTAAAGACAGAAATAGTGCATGCCTGGAAACATGTTCATAGAAAAGGAAGAGAGTCTTTAGGAAAACCAGATTGTGTCTCTGTGGAACCTTATCTCCACTGGGTACAACTAGAGCTCTCAAACTGAGGATGCCTTACCCTCGTCAAGAAGTTCTTTTGTGAAGGGACTCTGTCCTTTATTTTATGTCGGATACAGAAAAGCTTCAGATTACTCTCAACAGAGTTCAACATGAGAAGAATTCTTGGAAGAACAAGTACTGTATTCTCAATGTGGAGTGTAAGAAAATGCAGCAATTGTTAAAAGAAAAAGATGCTCTGATCGAGATTTTGGAGCAACATGCTATAGAAAACCAAGATGGCCAAAGGAATTTGCTCGCTCCTTTCACTTGGAAAAGGAATGACAACCCGACAACGGCTCAAGAGCCCCGGTCAAAGAAAAGGAAAATACCAGAACCAGCACCTGAGCCCTCCTCAGAGAGGACTTAAGATCCATTAGTTTAGACATTTCCTTTTACAGCACTATGTAAATTACTGTATTTCCATTCCGCAATTTTTGAATTCAATAAAATGGGGTTTCTCCATTGTTTGATATTTTCAATCCAATTGTTGAAGTTTCTTTTGATTAAACAAAAATATATATAATATAATCATTGCATATCATTCATCATTCTCACATAACGCATTCTTCTTACCTACGAATCTCACGTTTGTGTCTTGATTCTAGAGTCAAATTGTCTCATTCGTACAATACTCGGGTCAGTCAACAAAAGAAAATGGATAATCTCGAGGAAGAGAATAGAGAGTTGAGAGAAGAACTCGACACTCTGAAAGAGGATCTGAGAAAGCTTCACAACGATATGCAAGCTCTGGCAATAGCTCAGATGCAACAACAAAGGACCGTGATCTCAGAGATCACATCTACGCCCATAGTGGAAAAGTATGATCCTCAGTATAACATGCCTAAAGATCGTCCCTGGGGCATTCCACTCAACTATATCCCAGAAGGATATATTCCTCCGATCACGAAAGATCCGGAAACTGCAGCAGGAGCCGCTGGGCCTGAAGGTTACAAACTTCGGGAAAGCGAAGATGCCAGGGGCATGACAATAACTCCTGAAGGTTACAGACTTCGGGAGGCACCCAGAGTAACTTCCATAATGATTGTACCACCACCTATGGTACACACTGTCCCAGAAGGACAGATTTCCCAGATACCGTCTGGTGGAAACGAAAGTATGGACAAGAGAATGAGGGAATTCCAGGAACAGTTCTTGGAGATGCAGAAAGAACTGCAAGCTATTCGTGGTTAGGATCTATTTGGAAAGGACGCCGCAGACCTTTGTTTGGTCCCAAATGTGAAAGTTTCGCTCAAATTCAAAGTGCCTGAGTTTGAAAAGTACAAGGGTAACTCTTGCCCTCAAAGTCATTTGGTGATGTACGCTCGAAGGATGTCAAATCAAACAGAGAACCAACAGCTAATGATCCACTATTTTCAAGATAGTTTAACCGGTGCCACACTCAAATGGTACATGGGATTAAACCGTACTAAGATCGTCACTTTTCGAGATCTTGGCGCTGCCTTCGTTCAACAATATAAGTATAACCTGGACATGGCACCAGACATAGATCAACTCAGAGCCATGTCGCAGAAGGATAAGGAAACCTTCAAGGAGTATGCTCAGAGATGGCGAGAAATTGCCGCCCAAATTTGTCCACCTCTTGAGGAAAAAGAAATGACAAAGATCTTTTTGAAAATCTTGAGCTCGTTTTACTATGACAGAATGGTTGCCAGTGCGCCCAGTGACTTCACTGAGATGGTGGGCATGGGAGTTCGTCTTAAGGAAGCAGTCCGAGAAGGATGTTTAGTAAAAGACGCTGGATCATCCAGCAGTACCAAAAGATACGGTAGTGCTCTCCCTAAGAAAAAAGAGCAAGATATTGGCAATATCTCTCTCTAAAAGCAAAGGCGACGGTACCAACCAGTAGCAGCTGTAACTTCTACTATCAACTCTGCGCCTGTTCCTACGTATCAACCTCAGGTTGCTCAAAGTCAACTGAATCAACAACAATATCAGCAAAGGACACAACAGCCTCTTCAGCAGGCTCGTCCTCCGTACAACAACAACCGTACAACACGACCATTAGGGTTTGACCCTATACCCATGTTGTACCCAAAATTGTTTCCATTAGTACTGGTCAAAGGGCACGTCCAAACCAGGTCTCCTCTTGCAATACCGGAGAATCTGCCTTTTTGGTTCAATGAATATCAGACTTGCCCTTACCATCGAGGAGGACCGGGGCATAACATAGAAAGTTGTCTCAGCTTCAAATCCGATGTACAGAAGCTTGTTAGGAGCGGGGTCTTATCCTTCAAGGATGCAAATCCAAACGTTCAGACAAACCCGCTGCCTCAACACGAGAAAGCTGCGGTAAATTTGATAGAGGGAGAGTCTAACCACAGCTATCAAATTCATGATGTACTCTTATTGAGGGCCAACCTGGTCAAAATGCATCACAGACAGAGCGGATATGGGCATGTACCATCTCATAACTATCACCAATGTGATATCTGCTCTAAGAACAATCAAGGGTGTTCTGTGGTGCAATCAGATCTACAGGAGCAATTGGATCTCGGATGGATCCAAGATCACTGAATTCGTGGGGTCAACATGACTTATACGAATTCCAACGTCATTCAAAACCACGACATTCGTGCGATGAATGTCAACTTGGTGGCAATGCACTCAAGGCAAAGCCAGCATCATAATCTGCCACGACACGATTACGATTCATGTCCTATCTGCTCAATAAACGATCAGGGATGCTCTTTTATACAAGAGGCCCTCCAGCGTCAGTTGGATCTTGGATGGATTCAGGATTACCGCGATAGAAATCAGTATCAAGTGAATATGATTCAAATCTTTGATATTCACTTAATGAATACCAGCTTGGTAGAGTTACATGCTAAGCAAGTCCAGCTCAGTTTTCTGACTTCGCACGATTATCAGAACTGTAAGGGATTTCGTGAGAGCGACCAAGGATGCGCTCTCATTTAAAGAACTTTGCAACACTTGTTAAACCACTGGTGGCTTCCGATCTATTTAGACGAAGACACACAACAAGTCAATATGATTAATGGGAACCCTACTAGGCATCAAAGTCAGGATGTTCGATCAATGGAAACAAATCTAGTGAGGTTACACTGCATACAGAGCGGACGTGGCCGGGTGCCACCTGTCGCAACTGCAAAAAAAACCGGCGAGAAACTAGAACAGAAGAGTCGCCACCGAACATTATTTATCCCGACGCAGGGGAAAGGAAACGATCGAAGAAAACCTGAAGAGGGAGAAGACATGGTCATTGCAACCATAGTCTGGGTTCGGGGGTCAGTTATGTGAGGGGAAGGTATTAGCACCCCCACGCGTCCATCGTACTCGATGGGATCCATGCTTGTTGTCTAAACAAAGGGTGATTATCTAAAGCCTACTGCTAAACGGAAATGAAATGGGGGAGAGAAAAGAAGAAGTGACTCGGTAGGACATAGCCGTCCTAGGCCTACGTATTCCCTTGTGCAATGGGAAAGTCAGAGTCAATGTAGTTCGACGGACTACGCACTAAAGGGGGAGGTTGCTCGCCAAGACATCGCGTCTCATGCCTACGTATCCTCAATCGGGCGGGAAAGAGGAATCACAAAAAATGTAGTTTGACCTAACGAGGTCTTTGTGTTTTTTATGAGCGGCTTTAAGTTCGCGTCCGGCAGTTTGGGTCGATGCCTGTTTGCGACTGAACAGAAAATAACGTGCTCTTTTCTGAAAATGGTTTGGAACTTAACAATCCCGAAGGATAAAAAAGATTTGAATTTGTTTTTGTGTTTTTTAGACAGAAGTGAGTTGAGTTGGTTCGTAACCCACATTGCACCAAAGTCTATGACACGGGAACGAATGCATCGCATGATCACCCCCAATGGGACGTATGCTCAACACTTTAGAAGAATGAAGGGAGACCCCTCATTCTTCATTTCCTATGCTTAAGGCTCGTGTGCAATGCAAGTTATTTTTATTAAGTGTTTTAGAAATGTTAAGAGATGTGAAGAGAAGACCCAAAGGAAAAGAAAACACTTAGGGAATTCTATCCTAATGTTTTCATGCAAAGATGGCTCTAAGGTTGAGGTAAGAGGGGAAGATTCTACTTAATGTTAGCATGCAAAAGCAAATCAAAACCAAGAAAAGAAACTAAAAACAGCAGCTACAACAGCGCTCCAGCACCTGCACATCAGTAAATTCCAGCCAATACACCAAACAGCATTCAACAGCTCTCAATTTAGCACGAAAATAGGTGTAAAAGGCAACAGGCAAAAACGGTATACAATTGACAGCATGTAAACAACTCAGAACAACAGCTGTAAAAAGCAGGGCAACATGCAATGCATCCAAACAAATGCTCAATCAATGCTCCAAGCAAACAATAATTGCACACAAGCATTCATATCTAGACAATTCGAGCATATAGATAGCAAGCATCAAGAATTAACAACAATGATCATGTTAATAAACCAATAACAATTACTCAACAAAGTTGCATAGTTTAAACATTGATCAAAACATCAAGCATAAGCAACCGCGGAAAACAAATAACAATCACGCATCACATGTCCAGCAGGTTGAGCATTCATCTAGAATTAACATGATTCAAATGTGTGTGAAGGTGATTGAATACAAAACAAACCCATAAATTTGCAAACTGTGGGTAGAAAAGATGATTGGAGCCCAGTCACACCTCGACAAAGGGATTTGACGGAAAGAAAAACATACCCAACGAACCACATCATCAAAGGGATTTGACGGAAAGACAACATGAAACCCAAGAAACACCTCGTCAAAGGGATTTGACGGAAAGAAAAACATACCCAACGAACCACATCGTTAAAGGGATTTGGCGGAAAGACAACATGAAACCCAAGAAACACCTCGTCAAAGGGATTTGACGGAAAGAAAACACTTAAAAACCCGACCGAAGGGACACGTCGTCAAAGGGATTTGCCGGAAAGGAGATGGAACCCATATCCGAAGAAACACATCGTCAAAGGGATTTGACGAAAAGAAAAACATACCCAACGAACCACATCGTCAAAGGGATTTGACAGAAAGACAACATGAAAAATAAGAAACACCTCGTCAAAGGGATTTGACGGAAAGAAATTCTATACGAAGAAACACATCATCAAAGGGGTTTGATGGAAAGGAAACCTGACCGAAGAAACACATCGTCAAAGGGGTTTGACGGAAAGAAACTCTATACGAAGAAACACATCATCAAAGGGGTTTGATGGAAAGGAAACCTGACCGAAGAAACACATCGTCAAAGGAGTTTGACGGAAATAAATTCTAACCTAAGGAACACATCGTCAAAGGGGTTTGACGGGAAGAAAACCTAACCGAAGGAACACATCGTCAAAGGGGTTTGACGGGAAGAAAACCTGACCGAAGGAAACACATCGTCAAAGGGGTTTGATGGAAAGAAACTGTCTGCTGGGGAATGGATATGTCATTGTCTTGACTGAAAATTACTTCGGACCTTTGTACAAGGTACCAAAACTGGCTTATGCTTCGCATGCATATGTTTGAATTTTTTTGGCGTAATGCTCCATACGAAATAGAAATGCTACGCATTTGAGGATG
Organism: Lathyrus tuberosus; assembly: GCA_022829125.1. Lineage (NCBI taxonomy): Eukaryota > Viridiplantae > Streptophyta > Magnoliopsida > Fabales > Fabaceae > Lathyrus > Lathyrus tuberosus. The sequence goes on from JALAZF010000153.1 coordinate 3,890,218, forward strand.
AAATGCAAATGTTTATGATATGCAACGGCACCCCCTCCTGCAAAATAAATGCTGAAGAGATGAGGCCAACTCCGCTGGGGATGACAAACTGAACTGTCTCCGAGGTCACAAACCCTGCTGAGGAAGTCACACTGAACGGTCTTCCTGATATAGCCACTGCTGAAGATGAACCCGGAGAGAACTGCTACAGGAAAGGTGCCAATAACCATTGGACTTGGAATCTTCCGGGGATGTCAACCATTGTTGACCAAGCCATTGAGATGACTAGCCCAAACTCTGCTTGTGGAATGAAGTCAATAACACCGAACCTGCCGGAGAATATTCATTGAACTTAACCTGTTGCCGGGGAAACGCCCTTAACCTGCTGGGGAATACCATCCACCACCAACAACTTTGCTTGGGGAACGATGATTGACGACATCAACTCTTCTAGGGGATATCATTGAGTTTACTTCTCTGTTGGAGACTTATCTTCTACCCTTACTCTGCTAGGGGATATCATTGAGTTTACTTCTCTGTTGGAGACTTATCTTCTACCCTTACTCTGCTGGGGAGATGGGAACCACTTTGCCACACATTGGGGAAGCACAAACCCAACATTCTTATCCTGTACGGGAATATGAACTCTGACTGAAGAGCAATAAACTTTACCAACTTGGCTAGGGGAGAGTGAACTCCTGAACTCTTGTCGGGGAGCAATAAACTTCATGATGCTCAGCTGAGTGATAAAACTCCAGCTATCTCTGCTAGGAAGAGAGTCTCTACTGGGGTCATCACGTGTTAACTATCAACATGAACCCTGCAAATATGATTTGACCAAAAAGAAGGTGCCCTGATGCAGCATAACCCATAAAGAACCTGTCTTCAGGATGTATCATGAAGATCTGACATATCTTGCCCCATGACCTTGATTAATCGTTCTCCGGAGAGAGTACCGCTTTGCCTTTGGGGTGGCCTGCCCCAGCCTTGAAATGATTTTTTCCCTGTCTGACTAATCTCCGAGAGATTTTCTAAATCTCGACTTAATTGCTCTAGATTCCCGACATAATTGCCCTAGATTAACCAAACTGCCGAGAGATTTTACAATGTAACTGCCCCAGATTGGCAACTTCTCAACACGACTTAACCGGGAAAGCCCACATTCCACAGAGTCTTCTGGAAACACGCCCCTTGTCACGCTTATCCCTCAGAGTTTTCAAGCATCTCCTTTTAGCAGGATCAAAATTTTTGACTGATGTTCGCTATGTAAGCCCCACTGGCGTCAAATACACGCAAGCAAGCAGAAAATGTTTATTCCGAGAATGAGGATTCTAATACAACACGCATGTTAATCTCGAAGTTTTTATTGAAAAGACATCGCCAAAACCCGTGAACGAGTCACTGGTTAATGTGCGACACAAATTTTAAATGGAAGAAAGCATGCACATGCAATACCAACAAAAGTTTTTTTTAGCACAACTCATGGGAGTCAGGAACGCTATCTCGTCGAAGTATGCCTTCAGAATAAACCCTGCTTGAATTAGGACTTTTGAGGGTTGTAACGTGGCCTGATTCACGGTTTAAGAAAGAAAGGATATAAGGCTCAAAGTTTTGTTTGTACCCACCCATTCTCCTTGATATTCTCCAGTCCTACTTTCAGCTAACTTGACACAGGCGCTCACCTTTCAAAAAGGTTACTGAATGACAGAAGTGATGGTTACGGAACCCACATGGTTTTCGGAGTGGCAGTCACTCTTTTTGTCTTTGGTGTCTGTAGTCACACGATCGGTTCATTATCGAGGATTTTTCATTTGTCATCCTTTTCGCTTTTTATTCTTTTGATTTCCCTGATTTTTCCTGGACAGATTCTTTTTTTAATCTTTTTTCGATTTTTATAGTCCAGCGGGATGCCCTAACTTTTGCCTAAGTCACTTCTTTTCAAGTTTCGACTTAGCGGGCATTCTTTTTTCTTTTGATTCTTTTTCTCTTTTTTTTGAACAAATCGTGTGACACTGGCTTGTCTGACTTGTTTGAAAGAGTTGTGACTACCTCACTCTTCGGTTGGTGAGGGATAACCGCTGTGGTTGTGAAGGATAAAGTTTATGGATCCTTGGATGCGCACTCCTTTTGAAATTTGAATGCTCGGTCAAATTAACTGACACCTACCCTGCCCTGGGTTAAGATTAAGGGTTTTCGTTTTCAGAAAGAAACTCCTACTACTTGGCTCAACGGGTTGACGAGGGATTATCTTCCTTATGTCTCCGGTGTTTAGGGATTTGAAACAATGCATGTACATCATCAGCAGGGTTCTGTCCAAAAAGCATACCATCATAAGTTTGCGTCTTCGATATCATCATCCTCCCTCAAAGAGTTTAAGCAAGAAAGTTGGTATTGCAATGCACAAAAATATTAAATGAGTGAACACGAATGAAATTCTTCAAGAAAAACATACTCATTGCATTAAAATCATCATTCAAAACACAAACAAGTTTTTACATGCAAAGACATTAACCAGTAAGGAAAAATACAAAATAAACAATGCAGTAAAGAAAATTGAAGATTGCCACTATTGAGGAGGCTTGGCTCCGACCGGACTGATTGCTTCTGATATCATCCTTGCAGTCCCAAATTCCCACTTGGGAAGCTTCATTTGAAATGCATACCATTTGCAGTGAAAGTAATGACCCCTGTATCAATCAGATCTTGCACTTTGTGCGGGAGCGCCTTACAATCCTCAGTTGAATGCCCTCGTGCCCCAGCATGGTATCCACATCGAGCATTGGCATTAAACCCTGGTGGATATGGAGGAATGATCGGATCTGGTTTCTTTGGCATAATCAACCCTCTTTTAACCAAATCTGGCAATATCTAATCGTACAACTTTGGTAGCACGGCAAACTGTCTGTTTCTTGCCTTCTGTCGACCCCCTTGGGAACTATTCTGTTGTTGATTCTGATTTGCGTGTTCCTATGGCTCAGGCGCTTTCCCCCTCAGACTTAATTGAGGAGTAGGCAGCAGTTGCAGACATGGGGATTCTAAGATCAAGGATTGCAAGAATGCCCCTGACTTGATGCAGCTTTAGGAGAGACAACAAGGATATCCACTTCTTTTTCAGCAGTAGGAGTAAGACCGCCATGAAAGCTTACGCCGCCCGGCGTAAACTCAATTTCCTTCGAATCGATCAGATCCTGGACAGCATGTTGAAAGGCCCTACAATTTTCCACATTATGCCCCAGCGCACCAGAGTGGAAATCACAGTGAGCTCTTGCATCATAACCTGGTGGAGGAGTACTAGTAAGAGGAGCCAGAGTCCTTTTCTGTACCAGTTGCAACTGAAGGAGATGTTGTAATAGCTGAGAATATGGCACCAGTGGAATCTCGAAGTGTCGGTTCATCTTTGGTCTATCCTGATACTGACGAGGAGCACTACCCTATTGCGGAGATATAGTCGGAATAGTCACAGTGGCAATCTGCTCACTCTTTGGGAGAGATCCCTTAAACAATGAAGGAGAGACAATTCCAGCCGCATCCTCATGCATGAGAGTATTATCTTTACTTAGCACACCACTCACGACCTCCATAACCAGACTCATCTGAGTCTTCAGTTGGTTGACGTCTTTCTTCAGCACTTTCTGGTCTTGAATCAAAGCTTGCATGTCTCCCATAAACTGCCCCATCTGGCTCCGTACTTCCCTCAATTCCGCTTGAATTTGCTCCATGATCACCTTCTGAATGGCTTGAAATTCAGAAAGAACTAGATCAGGACAAGAATGACCAGCCTCGAACACCTGTTATACAAATGAGTATGGAAATGCAATGCAAATGCCATGTTCGAATATTTCCAAGGAATCATTCTGCTTTGATTCAAGTTTTTCACAAAAGAACCACAAGAAATAAATGGAAATGCCCAACAGCGAGTCTCAAAGTTAATATCCTTGGAAATACAAGAACATGTATGCAAAAATGATGATGCAAATGCAACAGACATGGGATTAAGGCTTCCATAAAGCTCTGTATTGCTGCTGTGCTGATGACTGGATAAGCTCATAGGTCTGCTCTGATGGAAATACTAGAATACCAAAATATCCAAATAACCAGAATACCAGAATACCAAGCTGATAAGTCCACACTAATAGGAAAACCAGAATACCAGGTAGGTTGAAGGTTACGGTTACCTACAAACCTGTAAACACCCACCCATTCTCTCATGTAGGTTCTAAAAACGAAAGGTCCTCAGCTTCTAGCACTAAGGTCGAGAAGCAATAATACATTCATCCTTCCGGGTACAGTACTATCGCCAATCGAGGAGTGCCTCCACTGATTCTCCCTCAAAAAGGTCATCCTATAGCAAGTTCTCAGCTTCAAATCCTCGGATCAAGAAGCGTAATGGGTTTGCCATTTCTAGTCTGCCATTATCACCTCTTGGGAGGAGTGCCTCCACTGAGTCCTCGAGAATGGTCACCAGAGTCGACAGCTCATCAAGGGAAGATCATATGACCTGCATCAACATGCAGTATCGGATATCTCCTAAAAGAACCTCGTCTGGATGTGGGTCTCGCGAACACTCCACGTGGTCACCACCACGCGAGCGACACGACTATCCGCGCTAAAACCTGTGTGTATGCTCAAGCCTGGGTAGTGGGCTTATCCCTCAGAACACCCATCCCGCCAAACAGAAAAAACCAGTACAGTCCAGCACAGTCCAGCATATGGCAATAATGAAATGCAATAAAAGCGGTAAAAACAGTAATATACAACAGATAATGCACAACAACAAACACCCAATGAAAAAACAGACAAGTGCTAGGATTGACTCTCATAGGGAACTAGATGTCCCCAGCAGAGTCGCCAGCTGTGGTAACTGCGAAAAACAACTGGCGAGAAACTAGAACAGAAGAGTCGCCACCGAACATTATTTATCCCGACGCAGAGGAAAGGAAACGATCAAAGAAAACCTGAAGAGGGAGAAGACATGGTCATCACAACCATAGTCCGGGTTCGGGGGTCGGTTACGCGAGGGCAAGGTATTAGCACCCCCACGCGTCCATCGTACTCGATGGGATCCACGCTTGTTGTCTAAACAAAGGGTGAGTTATCTAAAGCCTACTGTTAAATGGAAACGAAACGGGGGAGAGAAAGAAGAAGTGACTCGGTAGGACATCGCCGTCCTAGGCCTACGTATTCCCTTGTACAATGGGAAAGTCAGAGTCAACGAGTTCGACGGACTACACACTAAAGGGGGAGGTTGCTCGCCAAGACATCGCATCTCATGCCTATGTATCCTCAATCGGACGGGAAAGAGGAATCAGAGCAAACGTAGTTCGACCTAACGAGGTCTTTGTGTTTTTTTTAGCGACGTTAAGTTCGCGTCCAGCAGTTAGGGTCGATGCCTGTTTGCGACTGAACGAAAAATAACGTGCTCTTTTCTGAAAATGGTTTGGAACTTAACAATCCCAAAGGATAAAAAAGATTTGAATTTTTTTTTTGTGTTTTTTAGACAGAAGTGAGTTGAGTTAGTTCGTAACCCACATTGCACCAAAGTCTATGACACGGGAACGAATGCATCACATGATCGCCCCCAATGGGACGTATGCTCAACACTCTAGAAGAATGAAGGGAGACCCATAATTCTTCATTTCCTATGCTTAAGGCTCGTGTGCAATGCAAGTTGTTTTTATTAAGTGTTTTAGAAATGTTAAGAGATGAGAAGAGAAGACCCAAAGGAAAAGAAAACACTAAGGGAATTCTATCCTAATGTTGTCATGCAAAGATGGCCCTAAGGTTGAGGTAAGAGGGGAAGATTCTACTTAATGTTAGCTTGCAAAAGAAAATCAAAACCAAGAAAATAAACTAAAAACAGCAGCTACAACAGTGCTCTAGCACCTGCACAGCAGTAAATTCCAGCCAATACACCAAACAGCATTCAACAGCTCATAATTTAGCACAAAAATAGGTGTAAAAGGCAACAGGCAAGCAACGGTATACAATTGACAGCATGTAAACAACTCAGAACAGCAGCTGTAAAAAGCAGGGCAGCATGCAATGCATCCAAACAAATGCTCAATCAATGCTCCAAGCAAACAACAATTGCACACAAGCATTCATATCTAGACAATTCGAGCATATAGATAGCAAGTATCAAGAATGAACAACAATGATCATGTTAATAAACCAATAACAATTACTCAACAAAGTTGCATAGTTCAAACATTGATCAAAACATCATGCATAAGCAACCACGGAAAACAAATAACAATCACGCATCACATGTTCAGCAGGTTGAGCATTCATCGAGAATTAACATGATTTAAATGTGTGTACATCGTGTTTATCGCATCAAGTAATCAACAACGCAAACATAAACATTCATCAACGAAAACCAAGAATCACGTGTCGAAAACTCGTGTTCATGCAATGGTGTGAGGTGAAACAGCTCAAGAATAATCCACAAATCATCATCATATTAATCCGTGAAGTTTAGACATGTAAAGGATCCCAAACAAACAAGAAAATGCGAGAAAATCACATTCTGCAGCTGTGGTAACCGGTTATTAGATATGCTGTAACCGGTTACTCAGTTCAAAATAGCCAAAATACGCTGAAAAACAACAGGGTAACCGGTTATCAGATATGCTGTAACCGGTTACTCTGAAACAGAATTCAGAAAAACAGCTTCCAAATTCACTTTTCAGTAGCTTATCACTTCTCCAATCACCTGCATGTTAGGGCATCTCAAAAACAGTAAACACACATCAATCAACCAGCAACAACAATCAAATCCATAATCCAATGGATCAAACACAACAAACTCAAGATCTACATCATGTACAAGCAAAATAAGCTAAAATGAAAAATAGATATGAAATTCACCAACCTACAAAGCTGAGAATTGCTTTGGTGACTGTTGATAAACTGCAAATGTTGAATCCAAGCTAGAAACCCAAAGATCCAAAGCTATCCTCTCAAGAAAATGCAAAATAAATGCAATGTGATGAACTTGCTTCAAGCTTCTCCAAAATTCACTTCCAAGAACTTAAATCCAAAAGCAAAACAGTAGCAAAATCAGAATTCCTCCAAGAAATAGTGAATGGATGAAGGTTTAGTTCCAAGATCAACAAATTTTAATGCAAAATTTGTTGAACTTTGATGATGGAACTTTGAGTGAGGGTTTTGGAATGAGAGAAAAGTTTAGAGAAATTGGAGTGAGATGTGTAGAAAAATTCAGAAAAATGGATCAAAGTTATGTGAGGTTTGGAATGAATTGATTTAAATAGAAGCTAGGTTTGGAATTCAAATGTGGTTTGGAGTGTGGGTTAATGAGTGGAATGGAGATTAGGAATGGAATTTGAAAAAAAGAATGTGGAATTAGAGTGGAAAATGTTGGAAGGAATTTGAATTTTGGGTGGAAAATGATGAAAATAAATCAATTCTAGATCCTTCCCACACATGCACAAGTCAAGCACATGATCACCAATGATGCAGACTCAATTTTTTTCAAGATGCGCCCAGAGTAACCGGTTACAACATATATGCTAACAAGTTACTTAGTTTAAAAACCCTGAAAATGCGCAGAAAAACAAAGGAGTAACCGGTTATCAGATATGCTGTAACCGGTTACTGAACTCAAATTTTGAATTTTGGCGCCTTTTGGAGGGAAACTTGGAAAAGTGACCTCTGACAGCTGTTTTGAGCCCCGTTAAGCCTCCGAAACTCAAAACTTAATATTGCTACTGAGTAACACCTTAAATGAAACACAAATTCTTGCTGACACCTCAGAATATCCTACTGAATTAATATTGTCCGGTGCCGAATCGCTGAGCAAAAATGATTGTCGGAGCTTCTGATTATCAAATCCTCTAATGAACAAAATAAAAGCTCAAAAAGACCTTGAAAGCTATCTGCTTGGCTCTGAATACTGCTGAAAATCATACTGGAACTGATAACGCCATGAGCTGCTGGAAAATACCTTGATCCCATGCCCAAAAGAAACATGTTAATGCAAAATGATGATGCGAATGAAATAAAACCTAAGCCAGTTAGAGTTAGAAACAAGAGGGCAAATTTTGGGGTGCTACACCACCACACAACTATGAACGCTGTAGAGTTTGCTCTGAAGATAATCAAGGTTGTTACCTCGTGCGAGCATCCCTTCAAAGTCAGTTGGACCACAAAGAGATTTGACCGTGTCCAAGTTCTGGGTCAACCAACTTAATGCCAGACTTTGTCACTGATCAAATCAAAGATGTTATCGTAATCTCTGATCATAAGAGGATCGGAGATGTTTGTAACATCATCCCTTTACTTGACGAATCAAAAGTTCCCAACCAGGAACTGATTGAAATTACTTACAATGGTCAGAAGAATCAGAAGGCTCCTGTAGTTATCTATCTACCGGGACCATTACCGTATGAATCAACTAAGGCTATCCTTTACAAATACGGTGCAAGAACAATTGAGAATGGAAACAAAATTCCATTACCCTCTGTCATGAATATTGCAGACATCAGTCGAGTAACACGGAGTAGCCGAATCTTCAACTAAGGAGTTGGAGAACCTACCAGAGAAAAGGAGCCTTAAACGGAGGTTCCTGATCAACCAGTCGGTCAATCCAGTGATCCCGACCTTTCGAAGAACAACGATGAGATGTTGAAGCTCATCCAGAAGAATGAATACAACATTGTTGATCAGCTGTTGCAAACTCCTTCAGAAATATCAGTGCTATCTCTGTTACTCAGTTCCGAGGCTCACAGGGAGGCTCTACAGAAAGTCTTAGAGCAGGCCTTTGTGGAACAAGATGTGTCAATAAGACAATTCGACAACATCATCTCCAACATCACTTCCTGCAACAACTTGGGGTTTAGTGATGAGGAATTGTCAGAAGAAGGCAAAAGTCACGACATGGCGCTAAATATTACAGTCAACTGCCAGGACGATGCCTTAGCAAGCGTATTGGTTGACACCGGATCGGCTCTAAATGTTATGCTGAAGTTCACTTTAATCCGACTATCATTCAAAGGATCTCCGATGAGAGGCAGTGAGGTCATCGTCAAAGCATCGAGAAAATACCCATCATGACGATGAATTTGCAAAGTTTGTCGGACTAGAGTTCATCAACTACGATTTTCCCAAGGTCAACATCATCGAGAAAGATGACTCCTCCAGTTCCAAAGAAGTGTGAGACACCTTAAGACAACCAAGTGGCAAATTCGATTACCTGGTTAAGTATACCGCTCCCGAAAGCTCTCGCATCAGGCTCGAAGACATCCACCCAACTGGATAGGGAGATCCACCTGAGAGTATAAACATTGTGCAAGATACAACTGAGGAATCCTCCTACGACAACTCTGCCTGGGAGACAGATTCCAACGATCCTGCTCCACCAGAAATCAGCGTTATTTCTGAAGACAAGCCAGGAAGGAAAGTGCCAGACTTTGTGATTCACCGAGGAGTTCGCCGCCAATGGGTTGCTGTCAACGTTCAGAAAGTTATTCAGAAGTCAAAGTAATTTCCATCTTTATCTTAACCTTTCACCCTGCCCAGGTGAAACGGATGTTTTGATAGGGCTCACTTTCTGTAAATGTCTCTCTTCGCTTCGCCCAAAGCGACAGAGTTTTGTTTTATAGGGCTGTAATTTCAAGAATCGACAAGATCATAAATAAAATAAACGTCGTTCTGTAATTTCCGCATTTATTGTTGTTTTCTCTTTTCGCTTTTTCAGAAAATGGTAATCCTAAAAAACAACTCAAATAATAAAAACAAGCAGTACAAAAAAAAATACACTGCACACACTCTTTCATTTCTCTCTATCTCTTCTAAAAATAATCATCACGTCATGCAGATTGCTTGTTTTAAACCCCATTGAAACGTACGATCCGATGCCTTCTCCCAACTTTTAATTCTCGGTATTTGAGGCTGAAGAAGAAGATGACGGAGAAATTCCAAAAGAGATCTCCCGATTACTCAGACAAGAGGAAAGGTTCATTGAACCTTACAAAGGGCAGTTGGAAACGGTCAACTTGGGTTCAGAAGAAGAGAGAAAAGAGGTCAAGATTTGAGCATTGCTTAGTCCTGTCAAACCCCAAATTTTGACCACTAAGATTTCCCATCATTGTACAAATTATCATCACAATATGGATGTACTATCATACCTCATCAATCTCCTCAAAGATTGTTGAGCCTTCACTATAATCAAACTTAGGGTTTCAAGCCCTATTTGAGCTCTTAGACAAAGGATCAATCAAGGAATGACATGATCTTCAACTTGTCTAAACCTCTCAAACATCCACAATGGATCAAGAGGACTCCCACAGCAAGAATCAAGCACAAAGTTGCAGCATTCCAAGTGGATCAAGCCTTAAGATCGCCAGTGTCACCAAATTAGGGTTTTGGTCGACCAGGGCCTCCAGATGGAAACTTTCCTCTGGGCATGAGCCAATGCTTCAAAGCATAAACTAAGATGCCCCAAGTGACATCATGAACCCAATCATCAAGTCAATTTTTCCTCAGGGGATGCATTCATAAAAAATCAGGAATTAGGGTTTCTTGACCTAATTCACCCCTAAGTTAACTTTTGGGACAAAACATGAGCCAAGACCTCAAGAGAAGATTTGAGGGTCTCAAATACACCACATTGATCCATTTGCAATAATGGATTGACCCAAGAAGCTTTATCAACAAGTTTCAAGCTCATCAGAACCACAATTAGGGTTTCGCGGGAAAAAGTCAACTGTATCTTTGACTTTTGACCCAGGCATGCTCCCAAACTTTGGGAAATGATTCAATACACCCTATAACACCTATGAAATCAATCCATCAAGTTTGATTTAGGTTAAGGACTTGATTTCATAGAGGATCGCACAGTTTGGAATTCATCTGATAAAAAGTCAACTGTGCCCAAAAGTCAAAGTTTGACTTTTTAATTTTTTGATCAATTATGGTTCCCTAACCCTAAAACGATGTTAATGTGTGATTGGAATCATCATTCATCAAGAAAAATCAAGAAAAGTGGGATAACTTGTAAAAGGGGTAACCATACAAAACTTAGAAATTTTCTAAGTTATGAAACAAAGTGGCTAGGGTACCAACTTTAGAGGATCATAACTCCTAAACCACAAGGCCATTTTTTCCCATCCAAAGCTGGATTTGTAGCTCTCATGGCCCTCTACAAAAGCTTCAAACACAACTCATTCCAATTCCTCATGGATTTTAAGTTATGGAATGATCAAAATCACAAAATGTGAAAATGTCACTTTTTTCCAACACTTAGTGAAATTTTCACTAAGTCAGAATCTGTCTTACTTTTTTCAAAATGTAGGGGCATTTTTCACTTGGATCCAAAAAGTATCAAAACCAATTATGATCAAACAGTTGTTGTATCATATGAGGGCTTTCCGAAATGGCCAAGAACCCCATTAAATTCCACTTGGGCCATGAGATATGACAATGGCAATATGCCTTGCTGCAAACTGTCAAGGCAAGGCAGATTTGTGCATTTTGCTCGATTTGAGCAATTTGTGCAAATGACAAACAACTCTATCCATCTAAACACCTCAAGGGGAGACCAAGGAGGGACAAACACTGATCCATAAGCCTCCCAAGTCTTTGGAACCAAAAGTAGCATGCCAAACCTAGAAATACCTAAAAAAGGGACAAGATTCCAATTTTGGTTTGGAGCATTTAATGGATGCACCAAGGTGGCATGGACTGAGCCATTTCCAACTGAATTCAGTCAAGACATATCCAAGACCAAGGGAACCAGCAGCCTGTACCCTAACCTCTAGTCAATGGCTAGAGGAGACTTGGATTCTCATTGATCAACATTGGCCAAACCTCTGTTGCAGTTGCCATTCACTATTTCTTGCAAAACAAACTTGCTCTACTATAAATAGAGCTCATTTGTGATCAGTTTGAGTACACCAAAGCCATCAAACAGATGCTTTCCTCAAAATCTCCTTCTCACTTCCAAATTTGCCTTCCAAAGCAAGTCACTATCGGGTTTTGAGTTTGAGAGCAATTCCAACCAAACCAACCACACACACACCTCATAAACATCATATAGAAGTGATCCAGACACTTAAACAACATCTGGAACACTGATTTCACAAAATCACTAGCCAACTACTCAAGGTTTTAACCAAGTTGCAGTTGAGATACCATCTTCAGTTCCAACTTGTTTCAAACCATTCCAAGCACTCAGGCACATCACTTGGCACCTAGGGAAGCTATCCACATCATTGGAACCTAGTTGTAACACCTCTAACACAAAACACGATCACCAGCTACAAAAGGTAAGCATGAGCTCTTCTAACTCTATGATCCATGCATTTTTTGCTGCACAATAATTTGGCCATATGTTCATAATCATGCATGGAGTGTTTTCCCTCAATCAATTGCTTTGTTTGAATCGTGTATGGAATTTCTGATCCTTCATGCAAATTTTAGGGTTCTTGAGGTTTCTCTTTGATTTCTTATTCCATGCTTAAAATAAATGAAATTAAAGACCATAGACATGATCGAGAGGTGAAAACGAGTAGATTGATACGTGGATTGTGTGATTTCATTAAGTATTCAATGAGATTGATGAGAAAATGCAAATCTGGGCAAAACAGAGCACGCGAGCAAGGTCAAGATGTTCTTGGCGCCTTTTTTCAAATATTTGAATATTTGAATTTTTGTGATTTTACTTAATTGATTCAAAAATTAATTTCTCTCTGAGTTTTAATGATTTTGAGTTGATTCTTTTTTTAATAATTGACAAAAATGTTAAAATATTTTATTTTACCAAAAAATCCCAAAAATATTACTTATTTCATATATTTGATATTTTTGCAAAGAATTAATGTTTTATTTGTTTTTAACATTTGAAATATTTTTTCTCCCTTGATTTTCCAAACTTAATTGATTTCCAATTATTTTGTGGGTATAAACATGATTTTTCAAACATTAATCCAATACCACAATTTGTTTTTCACACATGTTTAACAATTTTGATCATTTTAATTGAATTTTTATTTAATTAAAATATATTTTGAAAACAAATTAGGGTTTTGATCAATTCAACCCTCATCAAATCTTTTTCAAACACCTTTGGGCCTCTTGAGAGAGTGTAAGACCCATCCCTTGTAAATAAAAACCTTTTTGGGCCTCAGTGCATTGTATAAGTCCCAATACGTTAAAAATATCTCGACGCGATCGTCATTTTTCAAACAAAACCCTTGGGCCTCTCCTTGAGTTGTAAGCCCCATCTTTTCTTTTAAAATCACCTTTGGGCCTCTAATAGAGTGTAAGACCCAACCCCCTTTTAACCAAAACCTTTTTGGGCCTCAATGCATTGTATAAGACCCATTACATAAAAGAAACTTCGGCGCGATCGCCAGTTCAAAAATCAAATCATCTGGGCCTACCCTCATGTTATAAGCCCCATTCCTTTTCTTTAAACACCTTTGGGCCTCTTGAGAGAGTGTAAGACCCATCCCTTTGTACAGAAAACCTTTTTGGGCCTCAGTCACTTGTATAAGTCCCTGTACAATTTCAACAGTGCAATCACTGATAAAACCTTGGGCCTCTCCTTGAGCTGTAAGCCCCAACAATCTTTTCAAAGTACTTTCTCCTTTGATTTAGAATATAATATTGTTATAAAAGCCTTCTTTGTTGAACAACTAACCATATATATAACTGTATTGTGGGGTTGTTTCACTGTAAGTCTTCTTTCATAAACTGTTATATGCTTGTCACATATCAACTGTGTAATAATAGTATAGTTATTTTGAGTTTTCCCCGAAAACTACGTCTAGCACTAGGTAAAGCCCTGTTGGTGACTCTTAAATACAAACAAAACTAGATCCCCATAGAAATTACCAGACACAGTCTTCCCTCCTCTTGGGGTTAAACAATATGGAGACGTGAAAGGCAGCATTCTCGGTGAACCCTTTCTCAGACTGCCACCCTTAGAAATTGTCAAAGAAACTCTAACTCCCCAGAGATGATCTTTTCTCCGTGAATGGAATCTCTTGAGTTTCTTCCAAATTCTAGGACTTTCCTGGCTTGATCTATTCTCAGTGAATGGCATGTCTTGAACTTCTCGGGGTTTGGGGACCCACAGGCTTCTTAAAAGCATCCCCGCCTCCTCTTGGGCATTGTACAAGGACCCTTCGGCTTCTTAAAAGCTCTAATGCCTTCTCTTGGGCTTAGTACAAGGACCCAGAGACCTCTACAGGTATAGGAATATAACCTAGTCGTCAATTTGCTAGAGCTGTCTTTCTGAGTCAAATGACAGACCTGTTAATGGGTTGACCTTCATCCCTTAACATACCAGCCTTCTCTTGGGCATCATACAAAGAGCATTCACTATCTGAGAATCGATTTCTCAAAACACCAGTAGACTTGGACAGTCTCAATACCCTTTGGATTTTCCATTTCCTCAAAGAACAAGAAATAACCCTGATCCTCTGATCAATCCCAAAGCACCACCATACCTTTAATCTTTCCCTTTATAAGAACTGATTTTCTCTTTTATCCAACATACTAGACCTGTCACTAAAATGAAACAGTCACCAGCACAGTTAGCCTCCTCTTGGGCTTTGTACAATGATTCTCCCGAGTGGAACTAACCTTTTCAGACTCCCTTGTTGAGTCAAACTTTTAGCCTCCATCTCGGGCTTCGTACGAGATATAAATCACTCTCTTGTTGAGTATAAAAGACTCTCTTGTTAAGTCAATCACCTGGTCAAGACTCTCTTGTTGAGTCAACCATATTTAGCCTCCATCTCGGGCTTCGTACGAGATAGAAAAATAGTCTCTTGTTGAGTGTAAAAGACTCTCTTGTTGAGTCAACCACTTTTAGCCTCTATCTCGGGCTTCATACAAGATATAAATCACTCTCTTGTTGAGTATAAAAGACTCTCTTATTGAGTCAACCACTTTTAGCCTCCATCTCGGGCTTCGTACGAGATATAAATCACTCTCTTGTTGAGTATAAAAGACTCTCTTGTTGAGTCAACTACTTTTAGCCTCCATCTCGGGCTTCGTACGAGATAGAAATCACTCTCTTGTTGAGTATAAAAGACTCTCTTGTTGAGTCAATCACCTGGTCAAGACTCTCTTGTTGAGTCAACCATCTTTAGCCTCCATCTCGGGCTTCGTACGAGATAGAAAATCACTCTCTTGTTGAGTATAAAAGACTCTCTTGTTGAGTCAACCACTTTTAGCCTCCATCTCGGGCTTCGTACGAGATAGAAATCACTCTCTTGTTGAGTATAAAAGACTCTCTTGTTGAGTCAATCACCTGGTCAAGACTCTCTTGTTGAGTCAAACCTCTTTAGCCTCCATCTCGGTCTTCGTACGAGATAGAAAACACTCTCTTGTTGAGTATAAAAGACTCTCTCATTTAGTCAAACAACCTCCAGACTCTCTTGTTGAGTCAATCACCTATTCAAGACTCTCTTGTTGAGTTAAACCTCTTTAGCCTCCGTCTTGGGCTACGTACAAGACATATAAAAACACCCTCTTGTTGGGTCACTAGCCTCCTCTTAGGATTTGTATAAAGAAAACCCCGGTTGAGTCAATCAACCTTTTAGCATCAAAGTTGTGCCTTGCTCACACCATACAAACATCAACAACTCCTCTTTAGAGGTGACAAATTCTCTCTCATCCAAAACCATTTAGCTTCACATCTTGAGCTTTGAACAAGATACAAACCACCTTTAGCTTCACGTCTTGGGCTTTGAACAAGACACCAAAACAAACTTTTTCCTCCCATAGAATAGGAGGAACTACGATCACTCTGATTTCCCTATTTTGTTAAACGGGAATACATAGGCATAAGATTGAAAAATCTTAGCGAGCATACTAATCAAAAAACCCAGAATCCAGTATTTCCACCGAATCAACCCAAAAGCATCAAATTTAAACACATCACCAAAAACCTCACAAATAATCAGACACTGTGTTCTTAGCAAAATAACCAAAGATTGGGCCCCACATCCACATAGCATCTATAACCTAACAGGCCGCTGTTCAAACTCAGTATGCAAGCAGGGTTAATTGGAGACATCTATTTCCCTTCCTTAGTCAGCTCAATAGGATAAAAAATGAATTGAACTGTAGTACCCAAGCGATCGTGACTCAGGACCACAAAAATTGCGCTACAGAAAAAATGGCGCCCACCGTGGGGCCCTTTCCTCTTTCTTACAATCTTAGGTAGAAAACCCTGAGTTCACAAAATGTCACAGAAATGGCGACTCTGCTGGGGAGTCATTGTCTGTATAGGATCATAAGACTAGAGGTCTAAGATGATTAAGACTAATATATATACTGCTTTTCCTAATTGATATCTGTGTTTATTTTTCTGCTAATGGGAATGCGTGTGATGCCGCATGTGGAAAGATTGAGTATACACCTAAGATAGGTGATGGAAATGCGGGTAATCTTGCGGGGAGTGAATCCCAGTTAAGAGCCCCCGATCAACCATCAAACTCAGTGCAGACTCCCTTTGCAGATACATTGCCTATACGACTTCGGTTGTTGAAAGTAGTGTGGCCGACTGGGTTATCTGAGAAGTTGAGGTTTTTAGTAGACTGGAACCATTTTGTAGTGCGGAAGCTATCGGAAATAGTTGTCACGCGATACTACCCTCATCTGAGATCACTCTAAGATGCATCAGCTCGCTGGCAATCTGCTTGCTGTTGTTATCCCAAGAGGGATCAATGATTTTGCGGACAGGTACAAAAAATCACCAGTATAAACCTTTGGGGGAGGGTAGAGCCTTGACTTCATGACACCGACCCTTTGACCCCATGTTTTTTCTATGTTTTTGTGTGCTGCATTCATACATTCATCTAAAAAACATTAAAACAAAGAAAAATCTTCTCTTCTAGTCTCCCTTTTTCAAATTAAACTAAGACAATGATTGCCAATGTCAGAGAAAGGAGATTGCGCTAATGGATTTCGGTAGAAGAAAACTCATAAGTACACCTTCAAGGTTCCAAAGTTAGAGGATTTAAGAGGTCTGGCGAGAATGATCACCAACCACGAGGCTTTCAGAGCCAAATATGGGGGACTACTGTCTCTGTTAAGGGTCCATGTAATCGAAGGAATCTTGTCCACATTAATCCAGTTCCACGATCTGGTCTATCACTATTTCACATTCCCGAATTATCAACTAGCACCAACACTGGAGGAGTACTCTCACCTGACTGATTTGCATCTTACTGATCAAGCTCCCTTTTCTGGACTGGAAGAAATTCCAAAGGATCAAACCATTGCAAGAGCAATTTATCTGAATGAGTCAGAGGTCAGGACTCACATGACCACTAAGGGTGGTATCCAAGGTTTGCCAGCCCAATTCTTAATAAAGAAAGCCCTGTACTTTGCTAGTATAGGGAACGTGGCCGCTTTCGAGAGCATCTTTGTTTTGCTCACCTACGGGTTATTTTTGTTTCCCAACATTGATAACTTCGTAGATATCAACGCCATTAAGATTTTCCTGATCGGAAACCCTGTACCAACCTTACTCGCCGACGTGTATCATTCGGTACACTTAAGGAATTTATACAATGGAGGAATGATCACGTGCTGTGTACCCCTACTTTACAAGTGGTTCACTTCCCGCTACACCCAAGTCTGCTGCATTTTGGGATCAAAAGAATACTTTACATTGGTCGTAGAGATTCATGTCTCTTACCAACTCCGACATCATTTGGTACAATCGAATCTACGACGGGATCAGAATCATTGACCGTTGTGGAAATTTCCCAAATGTATCCCTTATAGGAACTAAGGGAGGAATCAATTATCATCCAGTTTTAGTTCGTCGTCAATTTGGATACCCAATGTGGCATATCCCACGTAATGCTCATCTGGAAGATCTTTTCTTCAAGGAAGGAGAAAATGACAGGGCACTAAAGATGGAAATAGTGCACGCTTGGAAACACATTCACAAGAAAGGACGAGAGTCTCTAGGAAAACCAGATTGTGACTCGATTGAGCCTTATCTCCACTGGGTACAAATTAGAGCTCTCAAGCTGAGGATGCCTTACCCTCGTCAGGAGGTTCTTCCATTAAGGGACTCTGTCCTTTATTTCATGTCAGACACAGAAAAACTTCAGGTGACTCTCACCAAAGTTCAACAAGAGAGGAGGTATTGGAGGAACAAGTACCATATTCTCAATGTGGAGTGCAAGAAAATACAACAACTATTGAAAGATAAAGATGCTCTGATTGAGATTTTAGAGCAACATGTTGTAGAGAATCAAGGAGACAAAAGGAATTTGCTCGCTCCTTTCACTTGGCAAAGGAATGACAACCCGACAACGGCTGAAGAGCCCCGGTCAAAGAAAAGGAAAGCACCAGAACCAGTACTTGAGCTCTCCTCAAAGAGGACCCAGGATCCATTAGTTTAGATTTCCTTTTACAACACTTTGTAAATTACTGCATTTCCGTTTCCGCAATCTTTGAATTCAATAAAACGGGATCTTCCCCACTGGTTGATATTTGCAATCTAATTGTCGAAGTTTACTTTGAATAAACAAAAGCATATAATTAATATAATCATTGCATATCATTCATCATAAACGCATTCTTCTTCCCTACGAATCTCACGTTTGTGTATCGATTCTAGAGTCAAGGTGTCTCATTCGTACAATACTCGGGCCAATCGCCAGAAAAAGATGGATGAGCTCGAGGAAGAGAACAGAGAGTTGAGAGAAGAGATCGACACTCTGAAAGAGGATCTGAGAAAGCTTCATAACGACATACAAGCTCTAGCAGAAGCTCAGATGCAACAACAAATGACCGTGATCTCAGATATCACATCAAAGCCCATAATGGAGAAGTATGATCCTAGGTACAAAATGCCGAAAGATCGTCCCTGGGGCATGCCTATTAACTAGATCCCAGAAGGATATGTTCCACCAATCGCTGAGGATTAGGGAACCGCAGCAGGAACCGCTGGGCCTAAAGGTTACAAACTTCAGGAAAGCGAAGATGCCAGGGGCATGACCGCAACTCCTGAAGGTTACAAACTTCGGGAGGCACCGAGAGTCTCAGCCATAATGACTATACCACCGCCAGTGGTACACTCTGTCCCGGAAGGACAGATTCCATAGATACCTTCTGGTGGAAACGAAAGTATGTTCGACAGAATGAATGAATTCCAGGAACAGTTCATAGAAATGCAGAAAGAACTGCAAGCCCTTCGTGGTCAGGATCTATTTGGAAAGGACGCCGCAGACCTTTGTTTGGTCCCTAATGTGAAAGTTCCGCACAAGTTCCAGGTGCCCGATTTTGAAAAGTACAAGGGTAATTCTTGCCCTTAAAGCCACTTGGTGATGTACGCTCGACGAATGTCAGCTCAGACAAAGAACCAGGAGCTACTAATTCACTACTTTCAGGATAGTTTAACCGGTGCTGCATTAAAATGGTACATGGCTTTAAACCGCGCTACGATTGGCACGTTCAAAGATCTTGGCACTGCTTTCGTCCAACAATATAAATACAATTTGGACATGGCACCGAACAGAGATCAGCTCAGATCGATCTCACAAAAGGACAAGGAAACCTTTAAGGAGTACGCTCAGAGATGGCGTGAAATTTCCGCTCAAATTTGTCCACCTCTTGAGGAAAAAGAGATGACAAAGATCTTCTTGAAAACCTTAAGCTCATTTTACTACGACAGAATGGTTGCCAGTGCGCCCAGTGACTTCACCGAAATGGTAGGCATGGGAGTTTGTCTTGAGGAAGTGGTCCATGAAGGACGTTTAGTTAAAGACGCTGGATCATCAAGCAGTACAAAACGATACGGTAGTGCTCTCCCTAAGAAAAAAAGCAAGATATTGGGAATATCTCTCTCGGAAAGCAAAGGCAATGTTACCAACCAGTAGCAGCTGTAACTCCTGCTATCAACCCTGCGCCTGTTCCTACGTATCAACCTCAGGTTGCTCAGAGCCAACCGATTCAACAACAATATCAGCAAAGGACACAACAGCCTCTTCAGCAGGCCCGTCCCCCGTACAACAACAACCGTACAACACGGCCACCAGGGTTTGATCTTATACCTATGTTGTACGCAGAACTATTTCCATTGTTACTGGTCAAGGGGCACGTCCAAACCAGGGCTCCTCTTACAGTACCAGAAAATCCGCCTTTTTGGTTTAAAATGGATCAGACTTGTCCTTACCATCAAGGAGGACCAGGGCATAACATAGAAAATTGTCTAAGTTTCAAATTCGATGTGCAAAAGCTTGTTAGGAGCGGGGTCTTATCTTTCAAAGATACGAATTCGAATGTTCTCACAAACTCGCTGCCTCAACATGAGAAAGCTACAGTCAATTTGATAGAGGGAGAGTCTAACAACATCTATCAAATTCATGATGTGCTCTTATTAAGGGACAATTTGGTCAAGATGCATTGTAGACAGAGCAGATACGGCCATGTGCCACCTCATAACTATCACCAGTGTGATATCTACTCTAAAAATAATCAGGAATGTTCTGTGGTGCAATCAGCTCTATAAGAAGAATTGGATCTCGGGTGGATCCAAGAGCATCGAGTTCGTGGAGTCAACATGACCTACACAAATTCCAACATCATTTAGAACCACGACATTCGTTCAATGAAAGTCAACTTGGTGGCGATGCACTAAAGGCAAAGCCAGTATCATAATCTGCCGCGGAACGATTACAATTCCTGTCTGACTTGCTCGGTAAACAAGCCAGTATCATAATCAGTGTGCTTAATGGGAACCCTACTAGGCATCAAAGTCAGGATGTCCGATCTATGGAAATAGACCTAGTGAGGTTACACTGCATTCAAAGTGGACGTGGCCAGGTGCCACCACATTACTACGAGCGCTGTAGAGTCTGCTCGAAGAATAACCAAGAATGCTACCTCGTGCGAGCAGCCCTTCAAGGTCAGTTAGACCGAAAAGAGATTCACCCATCATCCCTCTACTTGACGAGTCAAAAGTTCCTAGCCGGGAACTGATCGAAGTTACTTACGACAGTAAAAAAAATCAGAAGGCTCCTGTAGTTATTCACCTTCCAGGACCAGTGTCGTATGAATCAGCTAAGGCGATCCCTTACAAATACGGTGCAACGATAATTGAGAATGGAAAGGAAATTCCATTACCCTCCGTCGTGAATATTGCAGACATCAGTTAAGTAACACGGAGCGGTCGAATCTTCAACCGAGGGGTTGGAGAACCTAATAGAGAAAAGTAACTTCAGACAGAAGCTCCCAATCCACCAGTCGGTCATTCCAGTGATCCCGGCCTTTCGAAAAACAATGATGAGATGCTGAAGCTCATCCAAAGGAGTGAATATAACATTGTTGATCAACTGTTATAAACTCCTTCAAAGATCTATGTGCTATCACTTTTACTCAGTTCTGAAGCCCACAGAGAGGCTCTACAGAAAGTCTTAGAGCAGGCCTTTGTGGAATAGGATGTGTCAATACGACAGTTCGATAACATCATCTCTAACATCACTTCCTGCAACAACTTAGGATTCAGTGATGAGGATTTTCCAGAGGAGGGTAAAAGTCACAACATGGCGCTCCATATCATAGTCAACTGCCAGGACGATGCTTTAGCCAACGTACTGGTAGACACAGGATCGGCCATCAATGTTATGCTGGAGTCCACTCTAATGCGACTATCATTCAAAGGGTTCCCGATGAGGGGCAGTGAGGTCATCGTCAAAGCCTTTGACGGATCTCGGAAAGCAGTTATCGGCGAAGTCGACCTTCCCATAACTATCGGTCCTCACACTTTTCTAATCACTTTCCAGGTCATGGACATCTGGGAAACATATAGTTGCTTATTAGGAAGACCTTGGATACACCAGGCTGGGGCAGTCACTTCGCTACTGCACCAGAAACTGAAGTTCATCAAGAACGATCAACTCGTCACGGTCTGTGGAGAACAAGCCTTGATCGTGAGTAACCTATCATTATCTACTTGTGTAGAACCCAAGGAGGTTGTTGGGACTCAGTTCCAAGCCCTTTCAGTGAGCAATGAGAATCAATCATAGAATGGAACTTCTATTTCCTCGTACAAAGATGCTCTTGAGACAATTGAAAGTAACAATACGAAAGGATGGAGACAGCTTGTCATTCCTGCTGATAATAAAACAAAGAAGGGTCTTGGTTTTTCTTCAACCTGTACCCAGACTGCTACTAACGATGAAAGTCTTCATCCCATTCAGAACTTCTTCCACAGTGGAGGTTTCCTTCACCCAGTGTCCCAAGAAGTACACACTATCAACGAGAAAGATTCCTCCGATACAGAGGAAGAATGGGAATCCTATCTTAATAAGGAAGGTTATATGTCTCAGGAAGAGGTGCCTACGCCATTTTTCTATCCAGCACAGAGTCTGAGATTTATACCAAGGTCAGACGTCGAAATGATATACGGAGGTTGTGATCCGAAAGGATATCGTGCTCCGCCAAATTCAATAGAGGAGGACACTCCGATGAAATACAACTTTGGCCACGACTATTATGACCCAATGGATGGCCTGCCTATGTGGCAGCCGTACCCAGGAGACTTGGGGCAAGAAAATCAGCCGAACAATGAAAATCAGCTGAGCATCATTGAAAGGAATACCTGCGTTCCCACCATGTCATGGGATCAACACTCAGGGTATTCAGAAAATATCCAGCACGACGATGAATTTGCAATGTTCGCCAGACTAGAATTCATCAACTATGCTTTTCCTGAGGTCAATGTCATCGAGAGAGATGACTCCTCCAGTTCCACAGAAGTGTGGGACACCTTAGGACAACCGAGTGGAAAATAGGACTATATGGTCAAGTACACCGCTCCTGAGAGCTCTCGTATCAGGCTCGAAGACATCTTGCCGACAAGTTCATAAATAAAATAACGTCGTTCTGTAATTTCTGCATTAATTGTTGTTTTCTCTTTTCTCTTTTCTCAGAAAATGGTAATCCTAAAAAACAATTCAAAATAAACAAGCCGTTTTTCAAAAAAAAATACACTGCACACACTCTTGCATTTTCTCTCTATCTCTTCTAAACACAAATCATCACGTCATGCAGATTGCTTGTTTTCAACCCCATTGAAACATACGATCCAATGCCTTCTCCCAACTTTGAATTCTCGGTATTTGAGGCTGAAGAAGAAGATAACGACGAAATTCCAGAAGAGATCTCCCGATTACTCAGACAAGAGGAAAGGTCCATTGAACCTTACAAAGAGCCGTTGGAAACGGTCAACTTGGGTTCAAAAGAAGAAAGAAAAGAGATCGGGATTGGGGCACTGCTCAGTCCAACTGCCAAAGAGAGTTTGACAAAGCTTCTCAAAGAATTTCCCGATGTATTCGCTTGGTCCTATCAGGATATGCCAGGGTTGGATACCAGCATCGTGGAACATCATCTACCATTAAGGTCAGAATGTTCGCCAGTAAAACAAAGGCTGAGACGGACTCACCCGGACATGGCCATTAAAATCAAAGAGGAAGTACATAAACAGATTGACGCGGGTTTCCTCGCCAAGTCAGAATATCCTCAATGGTTAGCCAACATAGTACCAGTTCCGAAAAAGGACGCAAAGGTAAGAATGTGTGTAGACTACAGAGATCTAAACAAAGCAAGTCCAAAGGATGACTTTCCTTTACCACACATTGACATGTTGGTTGACAGTACAGCAAAGTTCAAAGTATTCTCCTTCATGGATGGATTCTCGGGCTATAATCAGATAAAAATGGCGCCGAAAGACATGGAGAAAACTTCGTTCATTACCCCATGGGGTACCTTTTGTTACAAGGTAATGCTGTTCGGTTTGAAGAATGTCGGGGCAACCTATCAAAGGGCCATGACTACTCTGTTTCATGACATGATACAAAAGGAAATCGAGGTATATGTTAATGATATGATTGCAAAATCTTAAACAGAGGAGTAGCATGTGACCCACCTATCAAAATTATTTGAGCGTTTGAGGAAGTACAAACTCCGCTTGAATCCCAACAAGTGCATGTTATTCAACTGATCCATCAGATTATGGTGGAGTGACTGATTTGAGCAATGAATATTCAGTCATTTTCTTCCAGTTGTAATTGATTTGATTCTAATGTTTCAATTGTGATAGAATCCAAAGATTTACAAATAGAAGTTAGAAATCTTCATTAATCAAATGAATGTTGTCAACTCCATTTGTTAGAACAGCTTCCATTGAGTCTCTGCACCTATCCTTTTTTTTATTTTCACTTTCTGAACTTTTATTTGTTTTCGGAAAGAAGGATTTGGCTCAGGATTGCCCATTTTGAATTCCAGGGTTTCTCTGAATTTGAAAGTTTTCACTTGGTAAGTTTCCATACCAAGGCTCAATCCAATTAAGTCCGTAGCGTCTACCAATTTCGCCATATCCCCCGTTTTTTCTTTGAGACCCTGGAATTCAAAATGGACAATCCTGAGCCAATACATGTTGAAACCCTGGAATTTCAACATGTATTCCTTAATCCTGGAATTTCGACATGTATTCCTTAATCCTTTTTTTTATTTTCACTTTCTGAACTTTTATTTGTTTTCGGAAAGAAGGATTTGGCTCAGGATTGCCCATTTTGAATTCTAGGGTTTCTCTGAATTTGAAAGTTTTCACTTGGTAAGTTTCCATACCAAGGCTCAATCCAATTAAGTCTGTAGCGTCTACCAATTTCGCCATATCCCCCGTTTTTTCTTTGAGACCCTGGAATTCAAAATGGGCAATCCTTAGGGTTCATTGTCAGCCAGAAAGGAATTGAGGTTGATCCTGACAAGGTCAAGGCCATTCAAGAAATGTCTTCTCCAAAGACTGAAAAACAAGTCAGGGGATTCCTGGGACGTCTGAATTACATTTCTAGATTTATATTCCTCATGATCGCGACATGCGCGCCAATTTTCAAATTACTCAAAAAGAACCAGGACTGCGTTTGGACAGAAGACTGTCAAACCGCCTTCAACAGTATTAAGGAATACATGTTGAAATTTTGGTATCAGATATGTGATGTTAAGTGTGATGTCACAACAACACAATCTGCTATTATGAACAAGGCTATAACAACAGTAAATCAACACAATGAATTGTTCATCCAGTTCGGTCTAACTACCTACGTCTGGGGGCTACCAAGCCAGGGAGGAAATTCACTATTAGTAGTATTAAATTACAGACTCAACAATCCCAGTTGACATCTACTAATCTTAATCACTACCCAATGACACTTCTACCTTAGAGACCACT
This sequence comes from Lathyrus tuberosus, assembly GCA_022829125.1. Classification (NCBI taxonomy): domain Eukaryota; kingdom Viridiplantae; phylum Streptophyta; class Magnoliopsida; order Fabales; family Fabaceae; genus Lathyrus; species Lathyrus tuberosus. The sequence goes on from JALAZF010000153.1 coordinate 3,915,425, forward strand.
TAGATATGAGAAACCACTCACTCCCTAAATCACCTCAGTGATACAATTCAAAGATTACAAATTGAAACCACAACTTGATCTTGCTTACAAGCTTTGATCAAGAACAACTCTCTCTTGCTTAACAGCTCTAGAGAAACCAATTACAACTCAAAATAGTAACACCAATTCAAACATGAATGGTTTACAAAACACATACGAAAACTCAAATTGACTCCCAGTCTATGCTCTCTTTCTTCGTTACCTTTCAACAAGGGTTGAGGCTGCTTTAAATAGAATTCTGACTTGGGCTTGGACCTCTTCCAAAAATCTTACTTGATTTGTTTTAAAATAAGAATTTAAAACAGATTTCATCTTCAAATCTTTTTAAATCAAACAGCCCTTAAACATAGCAACAGGATCTGCTCCAAATCTGATTGCAACTGAGAATATCTTCTCCAAGATATTCGCACACAATCTCTCTAACAGATCTTCTCAAAACAACCTTTCACGCGCAGCCCTAAAACATCACAGCCTGATGTTCTGATGTTCTGATAATTGATGTCAAGACATCAAGTTTAACATCAGCATATAAAACTTCAACCCTGCAACCACTAATGTTAGGAACCAATGTTAAGACATCAGACATACGACATCAACATTGTTCAACTTTGTTTTACCAAAATTCCAGCCAATACAAGAACTAACAATCTCCCCCTTTGGCTAATTTTGGCTAAAACAATCTCTGCCAACATCAGAGATACCTGCAGCGGAAAAACTTCATACTCCTAATATTCCAAAACACAACCAGCATCAATCACATCTAACATCTGCTAAACTCCCCCTCAAAACAAGAACCAGCATACCAGCTATTCAAACATGCACACTCCCCCTCAAGCCGAGAACCACATCAAACAACTAGGCAACACATTGGCACATAGGCTAACTCTCCCCCTATTTAGCCACAATTGGCCAACTACCAACAAGTTAGTATCTCTTACAAATGACACAACCTACCAGTTAGACCTAGGCTAGCTCCCCTTGTCAGTCAAAATTCAGCACCACAGACAAGACAAATTATAAAACAAAAACCAGATAAACAAAACAGAACCAATATTCAAGATGAGTACACCAAGATCAGAAACAAAACAATAAAAACTACAAACTATCAGAAGCAAGAAACAGCAGAAGCAGCAATTCAATCTTCATTAGCATCAGAACCATCTGCAGCATCCTCATCACCTTCCTCTGAACCTGAATCTTCAGCATTGACACCCACATCATCTTCACCCTGTTCCAAGGATTTGATCATCTGCTCAATTTTCATTTTCCTAGCAGTGCTAGTACTGATCACCATATCAAGATCCTTGCAGTCCGCCTTCAATTCTTCAATCAACTCAGTTTTAGTACATGTAACACCCCAATTCCCATCGCGAATAAATAATACATAAATAAATCAGAGTAACTAAAAATTTATTTTTCCGACAGAAACAAGGATGCCACCTTTTAAAGAAAGAAAACACAATCCCTGCTCAATTATTTGATACATAACACAAAATGGAATAACCTCAAAGGGAAACTTTTTCCATACAAAAGGAAAGGTCAATTATGGAATAAAGCGGAAAGATCCATAACTGACTTATTTTTCAAAATAAATTGTGTTATAACATATAAATATACATACAAAGGTAATACAAAATAAATCCCACAAAGGTATACATATATATCATAATCGTTCCCCGACTCCCGTGCTACGTATCAGAGCAGACACCAAGACCAACAAAAGAACGGAGGGCTAATCTTCACAAAAGCCTCCAAGACTACAAATCTGCAATTGCCTCATAGAGCAACAACCCAGAGCAGAAGGGTGAGAAATAACAACTAAATCAAGATTGCATAATAATATGCAAACACATAAAAAATTTCACATGCATAGTTATTCTCACCACATCATCGCATATTAACACATATATCATGCCACATATACATAACATAAACCAATTATACTAACATAATCACATATTCACACATAAGGCACACCATAGTCATAACATATAGAACACACCACCACATCACATAGCACATGCCTACACATAAGACATATTATCCATAACCAGTGCATTTATCGTACATGCACATCAATTCACCAATTCAAACATAAATCTCAACACATAATCAATTAATTCACAATTTCCACACATAATCAATCCATTTATGATTTTCTACACAAAATGCATCCAATCACAATTCTCACACATAATCAAATCATTCATGATTTATGCAAATGCACAGAGACCGACACAACGACTCTATGCAATGCATATGTGGTACCATCCATCCATCATTTCTCGTCACCAATTCACTCAGGAACTCTGCTGGAATCATCACTTGTTACTTAATGTAACTCCCCGTCGGGCACACGATGTTCCCCGTCGCTCACACCTCTTATTTTTAAGGTACACGATCCATCCGATCGCTCACACCTCTTATTTTTAAGGCACACGACGTTTATGGATCACTCACACCCCACACGGGAACACGACCCGATCGCTCACACCTCTTTATATAAGGCACACGATCGTCTATAACCATCGCTCACACCTCTTATTTTTAAGGCACACGATCCATCCGATCGCTTTAGGTCCTCTTATTTTTAAGGCACACGATGTTATAGCAGATTCCCTCTGGAATCGATTCGTTGCTCACACCCACTAGGGCACACAACATCACAAGATGCATATCATGATGCTTGACACACATGAACTCATGACAACCAAATGCATCACCACAATTCAACCATATGAATTATCTCATCATCATTATTCATGCATTGAAAACACTTCAAACAATGCATTTCATCATAAACCACAAACCACAACAATCATCCAATCACAATTACTTCCACAAGGGATTCACATATCAAATGCTACCCACATAACATCATAACAACATACAATATCACACATTGAAATCAAACCCAAAACAACACATTTATTTGCCATACGGCCACAACCCATCATCACACCATCTAAACACATGCATTTACATCATACAACAGCACACAAGTCATACCATATCCATATCACAAGCACATTGCATGAAACACATCAATTACACACACTTATAACAGTAAAAGTCGACAAAACGACACAATTCCAAATTCCCGACATAATTAAATCGGCCAACAATTTCAAAAAACCATTTTAATAAGAAAGACCATTTCATTAGCTTTCCAACGGTATAAAGAACGTCTCGATCCGAGTTACGGATCAAAAGTTACGGAATTTTGAAAACAGATAAAATTTTTGAAGTCCCAGACCGCACTGAGCGGGCTCCGAGCGCGCTGAGCAGGCTCCGCTCTGACTCGTGAGATTGCATTTTTTCAGGAGCGCGTTGAGCGGGCATCTGCGCGTTGAGCAGGCTCTGCGATTTTCAGAAAAATTCCTCTTCGAAAATCCAACCCAAAAACCCTATTTTTCACCCAAACTCAATTCCAACAGCAAAACAAACATCAACGATTGTTCATACACACAGTGTGATCATACAATACAGTTTATATCGATTTCCGACCGTGAAAACATCGATTTCTACTCGTTTATCTTGTTTCGATCTATATTTGAAAAACTAAGAGAAACAAGTAAACATTCAAACATACACATACATATACATATACAAGCAGGATATAATCGAAACTTCTCACCCTTACCCGATTAATCGCGCTCGAAATGGATGAATTCTCGATTTTTCTCTCTTTTCCTCTTCTCCCTTCTTTCCTCTCCTTTTGTTTCTCTTCTTTTCCCCTTTCTTTTCCTTTCTCTCTATTTTCTCTCTATTTCTATTTTATAAAAAAAATACCCAAGCCAAAAGACCAAAATACCCCTCCGCTGAAATATCTCGCAAACGCTCTCAAAACGCGATAAAATGTAAACATACCGATGAAATATATTTCAGGAAATAAAAGTTGAAAAGAAATTATAATTTAATGCAAATATTTTATCTATCAGAGAAACTAACCAATAAACTCAATTAGCAGGTAAAATACAATAAATTCACACATTTCACAAAATTCACATAAATAAAATAAATAAGTACAATTAAACAAATCGGGGCGTTACAACTCTCCCCCACTTAGAAATTTTCTTCCTCGAAAATATAACTGAGACGAACAACTCCGGATACGACTCTCGCATCCGACTAACCACCCGACATGCCAACCAAAGGCACACCACGAATAACACAAACTGACAACCCACCTTGCTAACAACAGCTATAACAACGACACGACTACAATGACAACTACAATGACAAGATGCAAAGCCCATACAATGCACTTGACGACCAACTCACAACTCAAAGAATACACAAGTTACGAACACACACAGGTTCACTCTTGAACCAAAACACAACAGGATCGTTACCCTCACCCTCGGTAACACTCCCCTAACTCCCTACACGGGAATTAGCTACTCGCACTCGAACCAACACGATGGAAACGAGCAACACCACAAACAATAACACAAAGTTCCATGACCCAACATCGTCTCAACAACCTCGACCAAACCAGGATACCAAACATCCTTGTCACACAACAATATCGCACAATGCTACGATTTCCCCAATCGAACATACAACCAAAACATCCATCTACATAGTAGCCCATGAATAATATTTAAACCTTCCACCTACACTTCCATTCTGAAACGTCCAATGGTTTCACCATTCCTACATGTTTCCAATGTTCAACTTATGAATTCTTACCAGTCACAGACACAAATATAAAATGTACCACATCACGCTTCCGCTGCGCACTCTGATTACTCGAAACCATCAAAGCTACCAATCTCACGTCCAAAGTCTAACTCTTTCTCATATTCACCAAAAATCATTGTTCACTTTAATATTCCCAACATCACACTCTACTGTGTTATCTCACACACCATACATAAGCCTCTGAACTGCTCAAATAATTTTAATTCTTGGACCATCAAACAGCCATGCCTAAAAACTTTCGGCTTAACTCATCAGACACAACCTTAGCTTTTTCCGAAGGATGATCCAAGCCAAATTCCTAACTCGTCACGAATTCTAACCATCCTCGTTGTCTCATACTCTATTCCTTCAGACCAACCAAGTACTCTAAACTCTTGTGATTACTAAACACTTCGAACCTAGAACTATAAAAATAATACCTCCAAATATTCCAACACAATACAACCGCAACCAATTCCAACTCCAAAATAGTATAGACCCTTTTATGAATCCTCCATTGTCGTAAAGCATAAGCCACGACTTTACCCTCTTGCATTAACACGCTGACTAAACTCATCAAAGACACATCCCAATACCTCACAAACAGTTTATTAGGATCAGGCAGAATCAAAATTGGAGCCGTAGACAAATTCTACTTCAGCTCACCAAAACTTACTCACAACGAACATCCAAAACAAACGACTCTCCCTTTGCAAGTCAACTGAGATAACAGAAGTACGAACTTAGCAAAGTCTTCCATAGCGTGGAGTAACGACCAACCAAGCCCAAAAATTCCTAATCTCCTTAACCGACTTCGGAGTCTTTCATTGTAGAACTGCATCTACTTCCGATGGATCCATTAACCATTCTCTCAATCTGAAATAACATACCCAGGAAAACTAACCTTTTTCAACCCAAATTCTCACTTGAATAACTTAGCATAAAACTTCGTCTCTTTTCAACACTTATAATTCAAATCTCAAACACTTTACCTGTTCTTCCTCTGAGTTTACAACAGATCCGAATATCCTCAATCAAAGTCATTACGAACTTATCCAAATAAATATGGAAGATACGATTCCTCTACTCCATAAACATTACAGACGCATTACTAACACCAAATACCATCACTGTACGTTGTAATTCCCAACCAAACTCCAAAAGATATAAATTCTTAAAGCTTTTGCAAAACTTTTCACTGGGTAACTGGTTACTCGCACACCAGCTTAACCGAGTAAATAACAACCTATCTCGTTGATAACAAACACAACCAGTCACATTACGTCGATCAAAGCCTCAACTCACACACTTCACCACTCTTATCAAACATTCCAACCAATTGTAATTCACTCAACCAAACCATTCCAATCATCTATTCCCGAAAGTGGACACTTATTCTCAATCGTTACCTTATCCAACTGTTATTAATCCATACCCAATTTCTTCGCTTAACAGGCCAAATTCCATAAATCCTAACATGTAGCAACAATCAATAAAAAAGAACTCTCAAATATGACACCCACACCTAGGGTTTCCTCAAAATTTCCATTAATGCTCTAAAACTTCAAGGACTCCAAACTTCACCAGAACTCTAAGTTTACTTTCCATAGTCTCAATACCATTATACACCTCATGTTTGTTATTCCGTTCAATCATCCTTCCTTTTGTTACTAACAATACTGGAGCTCTCTAAGACAACACCTTAATGTTCCATCCAAAAACACATCTGAAACCATACACCACTTACGGCCTATCACTGTGACTTTCCTGCCAATTTCCAGAATACTATCATCATAAACAAGGCCAACATCTTAGTCCCATCTCCTAAGAGTTTCCTACTTACTTAGCAGATATAAACCTCAACTATTCACCTTCGTCCAATTAAGTTCAATCTCTACTCTCTGAGAAGCAGCCCTAAATAAAGCCCAATCATTCTCTCTCAATGACTTCCCAACTTGACCAACATATCAAAACCTCTAATCCGCCTCATCTTCTGATATAAGAATCTTCATCGACTCAACAAAACAATCTGTAACCATTTCCTTAATTCCAAATAATTCATTTCACACACTATCAAAGCCAGAAAGACACGTCTATTCCATCCAACATAATTCCGTCTACTATCAACAAGAGATTAAGGGTGATCAGTTCCTCAATTTGTCAATAGACAGCCGACAATCATGATGGGGCATAAACCGTCCTTACCAAACTATAATAGCATTCCTTACATCCTGTGCACAAAACTACCCAAGGCACAAATCCTTAGTTGACATAAACTTACCTCCGCATTCCCTCCGGAACCGGGAACCACACTGTCCAAAGAGCACTTACAATCTTGTAATTCACAACACACTGAGCCAACGCTCCACACCTGAAGCAACTTGGAGAAGCACCAGCTTCTCCCCCACTTATCTCAATCTAAATCCTGCAGACAAGGGATTAGAAAACTAGAAAGTACTGACAGTGTTTCACACACATATCACGTACTAAGAAACAAACAACATCGACAGTGTTCAACTATCACCCCAACTGACTCAACAACTCGGCCGGACGGACCGACCTGCTCTGATACCACTTATGTAACACCCCAATTCCCATCGCGAATAAATAATACATAAATAAATCAGAGTAACTAAAATTTTATTTTTCCGACAGAAACAAGGATGCCACCTTTGAAAGAAAGAAAACACAATCCCTGCTCAATTATTTGATACATAACACAAAATGGAATAACCTCAAAGGGAAACTTTTTCCATACAAAAGGAAAGGTCAATTATGGAATAAAGCGGAAAGATCCATAACTGACTTGTTTTTCAAAATAAATTGTGTTATAACATATAAATATACATACAAAGGTAATACAAAATAAATCCCACAAAGGTATACATATACATCATAATCGTTCCCCGACTCCCGTGCTACGTATCAGAGCAGACACCAAGACCAACAAAAGAACGGAGGGCTAATCTTCACAAAAGCCTCCAAGACTACAAATCTGCAATTGCCTCATAGAGCAAAAACCCACAGCAGAAGGGTGAGAAATAACAACTAAATCAAGATTGCATAATAATATGCAAACACATAAAAAAAATTCACATGCATAGTTATTCTCACCACATCATCGCATATTAACACATATATCATGCCACATATACATAACATAAACCAATTATACTAACATAATCACATATTCACACATAAGGCACACCATAGTCATAACATATAGAACACACCACCACATCACATAGCACATGCCTACACATAAGACATATTATCCACAACCAGTGCATTTATCGCACATGCACATCAATTCACCAATTCAAACATAAATCTCAACACATAATCAATTAATTCACAATTTCCACACATAATCAATCCATTTATGATTTTCCACACAAAATGCATCCAGTCACAATTCTCACACATAATCAAATCATTCATGATTTATGCAAATGCACAGAGACCGACACAACGACTCTATGCAATGCATATGCGGTACCATCCATCCATTATTTCTCGTCACCAATTCACTCAGGAACTCTGCTGGAATCATTGCTTGTTACTTAATGTAACTCCCCGTCGGGCACACGATGTTCCCCGTCGCTCACACCTCTTATTTTTAAGGCACACGATCCATCCGATCGCTCACACCTCTTATTTTTAAGGCACACAACGTTTATGGAACGCTCACACCCAACACGGGCACACGACCCGATCGCTCACACCTCTTTGTATAAGGCACACGATCGTCTATAACCATCGCTCACACCTCTTATTTTTAAGGAACACGATCCATCCGATCGCTTTAGGTCCTCTTATTTTTAAGGCACACGATGTTATAGCAGATTCCCTCTGGAATCGATTCGTTGCTCACACCCACTAGGGCACACAACATCACAAGATGCATATCATGATGCTTGACACACAAGAACTCATGACAACCAAATGCATCACCACAATTCAACCATATGAATTATCTCATCATCATTATTCATGAATTGAAAACACTTCAAACAATGCATTTCATCACAAACCATAAACCACAACAATCATCCAATCACAATTACTTCCACAAGGGATTCACATATCAAATGCTACCCACAACACATGATAACAACATACAATATCACACATTGAAATCAAACCCAAAATAACACATTTATTTGCCATACGACCACAACCCATCATCACACCATCTAAACACATGCATTTACATCATACAACTGCACACAAGTCACACCATATCCATATCACAAGCACATTGCATGAAACACATCAATTACACACACTTATAACAGTAAAAGTCGACAAAATGACACAATTCCAAATTCCCGACATAATTAAATCGGCCAACAATTTCAAAAAACCATTTTAATAAGAAAGAACATTTCATTAGCTTTCCAACAGTATAAAGAACGTCCCGATCCGAGTTACGGATCAAAAGTTACGGAATTTAGAAAACAGATAAAATTTTTGAAGTCCCAGACCGCACTGAGCGGGCTCCGCTCTGACTCGTGAGATTGCATTTTTTCAGGAGCGGGCATCTGTGCGTTGAGCAGGCTCTGCGATTTTCAGAAAAATCCCTCTTCGAAAATCCAACCCAAAAACCCTATTTTTCACCCAAACTCAATTCCAACAGCAAAACAAACATCAACGATTGTTCATACACACAGTGTGATCATACAATACAGTTTATATCGATTTCCGACCGTGAAAACATCGATTTCTACTCGTTTATCTCGTTTCGACCTATATTTGAAAAACTAAGAGAAACAAGTAAACATTCAAACATACACATACATATACATATACAAGCAGGATATAATCGAAACTTTTCACCCTTACCCGATTAATCGCGCTCGAAACGGATGAATTCTCGATTTTTCTCTCTTTTCCTCTTCTCCCTTCTTTCCTCTCCTTTTCTTTCTCTTCTTTTCCCCTTTCTTTTCCTTTCTCTCTATTTCTATTTTATAAAAAAAAATACCCAAGCCAAAAGACCAAAGTACCCCTCCGCTGAAATATCTCGCAAACGCTCTCAAAACGCGATAAAATGTAAACATACCGATGAAATATATTTCAGGAAATAAAAGTTGAAAAGAAATTATAATTTAATGCAAATATTTTATCTATTAGAGAAACTAACCAATAAACTCAATTAGCAGGTAAAATACAATAAATTCACACATTTCACAAAATTCACATAAATAAAATAAATAAGTACAATTAAACAAATCGGGGCGTTACAGTACAAGCCTTCTTAACACCAGAACTTGATGTTACAACAATGTCTGGAACATGATTCCCAACAAACAACTTGGGATGCAAGGATAAAGTTGACTCCCTCTTACATGCTATATCTGAACTAGTTAAAATTCCAGGATGTTGATCTAAGATCATTCCACAGACAAAGGAAGGGAATGCTATAGGCATCTTGATAGCATTAGTGGCAGCATGCTTCACAACTTGATCAAATATGTAATTTCCATAATTGAACTTGACCTTTTTCCCAACAGCATAAATAAACCTTCCTAATCCCACAGCTATGGTGGTTTTGTGATTAGTAGGTACCTAGTTAGCAGCTCCAATTCTGTGCAAAATAACATACTTGATACTGAGTTTGCTAGCTGTCAATTTACCCTTCAGTGGCCAAACCTTCACTTGAGTGGCTGTGATCTCTTTACACACATCATTATCAGTCACTTCCAGTTCACAAACCTCTTGATCATCTCTTCCCAGATACTTATTGATGGTACTAGGAGAGAAATTAATACACTTACCCCTAACAAACACCTTCATGAAGTCCACACTTCTTTTATCAGAAATGTCTATAGGATTGTTAACAACAAATTCCTTAACAAGTCCACCATAGCACTTAGAGAATTTAGTCACAGTTTTCCACAGGCCAGCAACATGAATGAGCTCCATAATTTCTTTCATCTCCAATGCATCTTTGCCAAGCTCTCTTTCCAGAGCTAATCTCCTTTGACACACAAATTTCCACATTGGAGCACTGCTAGCATAATGAAAGGATATGTTGTCCACTGGCACTTCAGGAACCTTATCAGAAATTCTCTTCAAAATGGACTTTCTGACTGGGGTGATGTCTTGAACATCTTCCTCAACATCATACTCAGATTCAGATTCTTCTCTAATTTTCTCTTTTTGGAGGATGCAGCAACCTTGCTCCAAGATTTTGTTGGACCAACTACAGATGTCTTTTTCTTCTTGCCTTCAGCTGTCATCTTAGGAGAAGATTCCACAGTATTTCCTTTTCTAGTCTTCAATCTTTTAGCAATACCAGGAACAGTATTACCAATTACTTCATTATCAGATAAGCCAACAACATCCACCACATCAGCATTCTTCTTCCCTCTGGGACTAGGAGTAACATCCCTAGCAGGTGATGTTCCAACATCATGTTCAACATTAACCTCATCTTCAACATGAGTATCAATATCTTCAACTTCAGCTTCTGCATCTTCAATGACAGAAATAGCCAATCTGTAAAGATTGGTTTCAGAAGTTTGCATGTCACCCTTTTCTCTGACAGATTAATCAGCAGGCATTTGACTCAGAGGTCTAGATATTTCTTTCACAGAAATCCCTTTCTCAAAAATTTTTGTGACAATCTGATCAACACTTTTGTCCACGTCTACCCTTTCTTCAACAGCTTCAGGAAGAGGGGTGGTAGTCATAGGAGTAGGTTTGTCTCCAAACAAAACACTAGTGACAAACGCTCTACTTTTGCTATCATCAAATTTCTTACCCGCAGATTGATCAGAAGTATTACCTTTTGAAGGCCTCTTAGGTTGATACTTCTCAGGTCTTTTCTTTTCTGAACCTGGAATCATAGAGAGAGGCGCTATGTCCAAGGCTTCATCCATTGAAACTTCTTTCGTCGAAACCCTAGATGTTGCATGCGAAGAGCTCTTTGAAGCAGACTTCTTGGAGGGAGATGATCCATGTTGAGACATTGTTCCTTTGAAACAATTGATGTACAAGGATGTGTTGTGTCTTCCGATCTTTGGTGAGAAGATGAACAGACTTGGAGTGTAGAGATTGATGTAGCGTGTGAGAGTAACAATAGGGAATGATAGCCTAAGGTAAGGGGGCTACTTTTGTTGGTCACTTAAAAGCCAATAAATTTATTTTCCCCACCAAAACAAATTTCCTTTTAAATTTTTGAAATTTAATAAATGCACACCATAAGTCACTAACCTTTGATGCCTTTTCCACATGCCCAAATTTTTACTTAAGACTTCACAAATTTCAGCACACATATCTTTAGGGAAATTGTCATTACACTTCATATCTGAGTGATCAACCTTTATGACCTTAGTTTCTTCAAGATTTCCTTAGAATAGTTGCATAACACTAGGTTGTTTGGTGATCCTTCTAATGTCACATTCAGATGTCATAACATCATCCTTGACATTACATGATGAGCTGGACTCTTGAGGAACCCATAAATAACAGTTATCTATGGATCTAACTCCCCTCATAACAACTTCACTCTTCTCATTAGTCACTAAACATTCATCTTTAGTGTAGCTAACCTTGAATCCTTCATCACATAATTGACTGATGCTAATCAAATTAGCATTCAATCCTTTGACAAGAAGTACATTTTCAAGATTAGGTCCAGCCTCACAATTCAATTTTCCAACTCCTTTAGCTTCCCCTTTTTCTCCATTACCAAAAGTTACATCATTTGTGGAGTAAGTCCTGATATCCACCAAATGATTCTTGAAACCTGTCATATGCTTTGAGCAACCACTGTCAAAATACCACCTATCCATAGCTGGGGTTCTAACAGATGAGTGAGCTAATAGACATGTGACAGCAGCTTTAGGAACCCGTTGTCTAACAGCCTGAGGCCTGTTCTGCTTCTGTCTAGGTTGAGGAACAGATTTGGGATAACCATACAGTTTAAAGCAAGAAGATTGTATATGGCCAAATCTTCCACAATAGTAACATCTCACTCTTTGAATCTCTTCTCTAAAGTGATTGAAACGTCTGCCACCTTGATGATGATTTCTTTCATACTACTGAGGCTGCCATCTGTCAAAATATTGATGTTGTCTTCTCCCATAATTAGGTTGTCTTCTGTAGTGATGAGTTTGTCTTTTGTAATGATTAGGCTATCTTTTACCATGATGATGCGGCCTTCTTCTGCCACAACCATGAGGCACAACATTATTAGGTCCAAAACCATACATTTTCCCTTGATGTTGAAACATCGGATGGAACATGTTATGCTTGAAACTAGAAGCCTGCATACTCCTATGGTATTGGGGAGGCATATACTGCCTAGCTCCAGAGACCTGAGGCTTTCCTTGAGGTTGAGGCAGAAACTTCTTAGGTACAGGACCATAACCCTTTCCATTATTTTGTGGCCCAAGGTGAGGGACAACCTTCTTAATTCCAGAACCATGTCCTTTTTCATGATGATTAGGAATATTCTATTTAACCCCAGAAGAACTAGCCTCTGCATATATCTTCTTCTCACCCTCATATCCTAGACCAGTCTTATCACTTGCCCCTTTTCCAGCTTCAAGTATTTTATCCAGTGTGTCAGTTCCACTATTTAACATTCTGATTGATTTTGACATTTGATCAAGCTGGGATTTTAACAACAAAACTTCATTCTCAAGTTCAGCTTTATCAGTCTCAAGCTGTATTATAATCTTCTTTTGCTTCTCCCCTTCTTGACAGACCTCCTCACTTTTCAGACACAACTCTTGATAAGAAGATGTCAGCTCTTCAAAGGTCAATTCACCATCACTAGACTCTCCATCAGAGGCACATATTCCAGTCAATGCCTTAACATGCTTGGCATTCTCTTCTTCACTTTCACTATCTGTATCAGATCAGGAAACAGATAACCCTTTTTCTGCTTTTTGAGATATGTAGAACATTCTTTCTTGACATGACCATAACCTTCACACTCATAGCATTGAACTCCTTTGTCAAGATTGGACTTTTCTTCATCTCTTGTTTTCTTCTCTTGATCACTAGACCTGTTGTTGTCAGATGTAATGTTCTTAACATTAGGTCTATAGTTTCTGTCCATTCTCTTTAACACCTTATTAAACTGTCTCCCAAGCATCACAATAGCATTTAACAGTTCCTCCTGAGTTTCAAAATTACACTCCTTCTTACCATCTTCAGTATTAGACACCAAAGCTATGCTTTTGGTCTTCTTTTCAGGCTCCTCATTGAATCCCAACTCAAAAGTTTGAAGAGAACCAATCAACTCATCAACCCTCATCTTGCTGATGTCTTGAGCTTCTTCAATAGCAGTCACCTTCATTTTATATCTCTTGGGAAGGGATCTGAGAATCTTCCTTACCAGCTTCTCTTCAGTCATTATTTCTCCTAAAGCACTAGAAGCATTGGACAGCTCAAGAATATTCATGTGAAAATCATGAATGGTTTCATCCTCCTTCATCTTCATATTTTCAAACTTAGTAGTCAACAGTTGAAGTCTTGACATCTTGACCTTGGAAGTTCCTTCATGAGTAGTTTTCAAGACATCCCAAGCTTCCTTAGCTACTTCACAAGTGTTTACCAGCCTAAAGATGTTCTTGTCAATACCATTAAAGATGGCATTCAAGGCTTTTGAATTTCCAAGTGCAAGCTCATCTTCTTCCTTGGTCCAATCTTCCTCAGGTTTCAGCTTTGTTGTACCATCCTTTTCAACAATAACAGGTGCTTTCCATTCTTTTAAGACAGCCTTCCAAGCCCTGCTGTCTAATGACTTCAAGAAGGTAACCATCTGTGGTTTCCAATAGTCATAATTAGAGCCATCAAGAATAGAGGGTCTATTCACAAATCCACCACTCTCCTTGTCCATTGCACCAGAAAGTATCAGCCCTAGATCTCACCCAGATGCAGAGCAGGATGTCTGCTCTGATACCAATTGAAATTCTGGTATCAGATATGTGATGTTAAGTGTGATGTCACAACAACACAATCTGCTAATATGAACAAGGCTATAACAACAGTAAATCAACACAATGAATTGTTCACCCAGTTCGGTCTAACTACCTACGTCTGGGGGCTACCAAGCCAGGGAGGAAATTCACTATTAGTAGTATTAAATTACAGACTCAACAATCCCATTTGACATCTACTAATCTTAATCACTACCCAATGACACTTCTACCTAAGAGACAACTTAGATATGAGAAACCACTCACTCCCTAAATCACCTCAGTGATACAATTCAAAGATTACAAATTGAAACCACAACTTGATCTTGCCTACAAGCTTTGATCAAGAACAACTCTCTCTTGCTTAACAGCTCTAGAGAAACCAATTACAACTCAAAATAGTAACACCAATTCAAACATGAATGGTTTACAAAACACATACGAAAACTCAAATTGACTCCCAGTCTATGCTCTCTGTCTTCGTTACCTTTCAACAAGGGTTGAGGCTGCTTTAAATAGAATTCTGACTTGGGCTTGGACCTCTTCCAAAAATCTTATTTGATTTGTTTTAAAACCAGAATTTAAAACAGATTTGATCTTCAAATCTTTTTAAATCAAACAGCCCTTAAACATAGCAACAGGATCTGCTCCAAATCTGATTGCAACTGAGAATATCTTCTCCAAGATATTCGCACACAATCTCTCTAACAGGTCTTCTCAAAACAACCTTTCACACGCAGCCCTAAAACATCACAGCCTGATGTTCTGATGTTCTGATAATTGATGTCAAGACATCAAGTTTAACATCAGCATATAAAACTTCAACCATGCAACCACTAATGTTAGGAACCAATGTTAAGACATCAAACATACGACATCAACATTGTTCAACTTTGTTTTACCAAAATTCCAGCCAATACAAGAACTAACAATCTCCCCCTTTGGCTAATTTTGGCTAAAACAATCTCTGCCAACATCAGAGATACCTGCAGCGGAAAAACTTCATACTCCTAATATTCCAAAACACAACCAGCATCAATCACATCCAACATCTGCTAAACGCCCCCTCAAAACAAGAACCAGCATACTAGCTGTTCAAACATGCACACTCCCCCTCAAGCCTAGAACCACATAAGACAACTAGGCAACACATAGGCATATAGGCTAACTCTCCCCCTTTTTAGCCACAATTGGCCAACTACCAACAAGTTAGTATCTCTTACAAATGACACAACCTACCAGTTAGACCTAGGCTAGCTCCCCTTGTCAGTCAAAAGTCAGCACCACAGACAAGACAAATTATAGAACAAAAACCAGATAAACAAAACAGAACCAATATTCAAGATGAGTACACCAAGATCAGAAACAAAACAATAAAAACTACAGACTATCAGAAGCAAGAAACAGCAGAAGCATCAATTCAATCTTCATTAGCATCAGAACCATCTGCAGCATCCTCATCACCTTCCTCTGAACCTGAATCTTCAGCATTGACACCCACATCATCTTCACCCTGTTCCAAGTATTTGATCATCTGCTTAATTTTCATCTTCCTAGCAGTGCTAGTACTGATCACCATATCAAGATCCTTGCAGGCCGCCTTCAATTCTTCAATCAACTCAGTTTTAGTACAGGCCTTCTTAACACCAGAACTTGATGTTACAACAATGTCTGGAACATGATTCCCAACAAACAACTTGGGATGCAAGGATAAAGTTGACTCCCTCTTACATGCTATATCTGAACTAGTTAAAATTCCAGGATGTTGATCTAAGATCTTCTTATAACAACCTTTCACGCGCAGCCCTAAAACATCACAGCCTGATGTTCTGATGTTTTGATAACTGATGTCAAGACATCAAGTTTAACATCAGCATATAAAACTTCAACCCTGCAACCACTAATGTTAGGAACCAATGTTAAGACATCAGACATACAACATCAACATTGTTCAACTTTGTTTTACCAAAATTCCAGCCAATACAAGAACTAACACATGTTGAACCACTGATTCTATCACCTCTAGTGGAAGGTAGACCACTGATCATCTACCTCACAGTCCTGGAGGACTCAATGGGTTATGTGTTTGGCCAACAAGATGAAACCAAAAGGAAGGAGTCTGCCATTTACTATTTAAGCAAAAAATTCACCGACTGCGAGACTCGGTACACTATACTTGGGAAAACTTGCTATGCTCTGGCTTGGGCAGCCAAACCTCTTCGCCAGTATATGATTCGTCACACTACTTGGATAATGGATCCAACTTGAACAATAAGATGATGAAAGAGTTGTGCACTGAGTTCAAGATCGAACACCATAACTCATCTCCCTACCGACCCAAGATAAATAGAGCGGTAGAAGCGGCTAACAAGAACATCAAGAAGATCGTTCAGAAGATGGTTGTAACCTATAAAGACTGGCAAGAAATGCTTCCTTTTGCTCTTCATGGTTATCGCACATCTGTCCGCACTTCAACAGGGGCAACCCCTTTCTCTCTAGTATATGGCATGGAAGCAGTGCTCCCCATCGAAGTAGAGATCCCATCAATCCGGGTATTGATGGAAGTTAAGTTTACAGAAGTTGAATGGTGTCAAAGTCGACACGACAAACTAAATCTGATCGAAGAAAAGAGAATAACTGCACTATGCCATGGTCAGTTGTATCAACAGAGAATGAAGAAGGCGTTAGACAAAAAGGTCCGACCTCACGTCTTCAGGAAAGGAGACCTCGTGCTCAAAAAGATACAATCATTTCTCACTGACTCTCGGGGCAAATGGACTCCGAATTATGACGGCCCCTGTGTGGTCAAGAAAGCCTTCTCAGGCGGTGCCTTGAGAGTTGCAACCATGGATGGAGAGGAATTTGCCTACCCCATGAATGTTGACGTAGTCAAGAAATACTTCGCCTAAACTAAAAAAAATGTCTCGGTGGATTGAAAACCCGAAAGGGTGGTCCAGGAAAAAATTAGAGACATAATCAAAAATCATCTCGTTGGGTTGGAAATCTCAAAGTACAATCCAGGTAAAAATTAGGGATTAATGGCAAGAAACTACGTCTAATCAGTTCAACTCCTCAGCAGTAATGTCATCCATCAGAAGAAAAACTCCAGTCACGGTCATCTTCGACGGAAGCTCAGGATATCCAGAATTCAAAGTTGGTAGAAGGATAGTGGTCGTTATGTTTCAATGCAGTCCTTTTCCCTTAAATTACCATTTTCTAACTTTGTAAATACTCTATGGAATCACGCGTTTGGCTGATTTCCATCCTATCAATAAAATCTAAGCCCTTGTGCTTTTGTTTGCAATTCTTATTTGTTTTAGCTTTATAGAACGACATTTTAACATGATTAACGATTCTTGAAATAAAACAAAGATGAATTTTACTTGTCAAACTTTTTCTGCTTTTAAAATAAAGATGGCATTTCTTTTGACTGTTGAACATCGAAAGAACACCGATCGCTACTCCAGAAGTAATCGAACTTTAAAGTGCAGAATCAAAGTAATCCTTCTAAATCAGTACGCCTGAACGAAGGATCAACTGTGTCAAAGACCGTGTTTCATCTGACACCCCCGGCAGAGTTCTTATCTCCTAAGCCCGACCAACGGTTCCCCCACAGGGACTATTTCTCCTAAGCAAGGCAGAATTGCTATCTTGAACAAATGGTATTCCTTCGTCCCCCGCAGTGGCCGAGTATCCAGTCGTGTTCATCCACCAGTCTGTATGTCGTGTCAGTTTTGTCAGCATAAACATACATACATCTTGCATTATTGATTTACATTCATGTTCATATTGCATCACTATTACTCTAGTCGGTCTTGTTCCCAAGTGATAAAAGTCCTCTCAATCGAGTTGTCAGTTCTTTCCTCGTCAGGAAGTAGATCATCTAAGCAATCTCTCTTCTAGTTTATCTCTGGATTAGAGACGGTCCTCGACCACTTTGATAACTTAAACCTCTGAAAAACAAGAAGACCTTCGATAAATGTCACTTTTCGCCATCGAAGATGATATCTTCGCTTTCCCGGATTAAGGAAAATTTCAGAGAAAGCCCCTTTATCAGAGATTCGGCAGTACGGCAGTTTTTCTCCGAAAGATTCGCTGACAAAGAGGTCATCAACACCTCAAAATTGGATTACATCACATGGCATTCCTCCGAAAAGATCTCGAGGAAAAGTATGGTGTGATACCCCCCAAGCGGAAACAGTCTCTCAAGAGACTCGTTTTCCCCAGTAAAGTCAACAAGTGGCGTCTCCAATAGAGAAGTTTGTACACCTCTACAACTCAGACAAATGGGTTCCCCCAGCAAGTCTGACATCAAACTTTTTCCATCAAATGGCATCTCCCTAGGAAAATTCGGCGAGAAGTTTGAGGAAAACCGCTACGAATAGCGTCCCTTATCAAGAAAGTTTATTGACAAAAGAAACTAAGACCAGTTCCTTGGTAGGAAACCAAGATCGAGGGGAAGTTTATATTAGAAACTGAGACCAGTTCCTTGTTAGGAAACCAGGATCGAGGGGAAGTTTATTTCAAAAGAAACTGAGACTAGTTCCTTGGTAGGAAACCAGGATCGAGGGGAAGTTTATTTCAAAATAAACTGAGACCAGTTCCTTGGTAGGAAACCAGGATCGAGGGGAAGTTTATATTAGAAATTGAGACCAGTTCCTTGGTAGGAAACCATGATCGAGGGGGAGTTTTTACCTTTTCTAAGCATCATTGCTTAGCAAAAGAAGAAGGATGCGTAAACTACCATTCATAACAACTGTCAAAATTTCAGGTATTCCGATATTTAATCCTCTTGCACCCCGAATGCCCGAATTCCTTCGCCATTCACACCTTCGGGTCCAAGAAGATTAAATAGGGGCATCTGTCATTCCCCAAATTTTGACCACTAAGATTTCCCATCATTGTGCAAATCATCACCACAATATGGATGTACCTTTATGCCTCATCAATCTTCTCAGAGATGTTTGAGCATTCCCTGCGATCAAGCATTAGGGTTTTAAGCCCTCTTAGAGCCTTAGACAAAGGATCAATCAAGAAATGACATGATCTTCAACTTGTCTAACCTCTCAAACACCCACAAAGGATCAAGAGGACTCCCACATTAAGAATCAATCACAAGGTTGCAGCATTCCAGGTGGATCAAGCCTCAAGATCGCCAGTGTTACCAAATTAGGGTTTTGGTCTACCAAGGCCTCCAGATGAAATTTTTCCTCTGGGCATGAGCCAATGCTTCAAAGCACAACCCAAGATACTCCAAGGGACCTTATGAGTCCCCTCATCAAGTCAATTTAACCTCAGGGGATGCATTCACCAAAAATCAGGAATTAGGGTTTCTTGACCTAATTCACCCCTAAGTTGACTTTTGGGACAAAACATGAGCAAATACCTCAAGACATGACTTGAGGGTCTCTAATAAACCACATTGATCCATTTACAACAATGGATTGATCCAAGAAGCTTGATCCACAAGTTTCAATTTCATCAGGACCACAGTTAGGGTTTCGCGGAAAAAGTCAACTATACCTTTGACTTTTGATCAGGACATGCTCCCAAACCTTGGGACATGATTCAATACACCCTACAACGCCTATGGAACATATCCATTAGGTTTGATTTAGGTCAAGGACTTGATTTTACCAAGGATCACACAGTTTGGAATTCATCTGATAAAAATTCAACTGTGTACAAAAGTCAAGTTTGACTTTTTGAGATTTTTCATAATTATGGTTCCTCAACCCTAAAACAATGTTAATATGTGATTTGAATCATCATTCATCAAGAAAAATCAAAGAAAGTGGGATAACTTCTAAAAGGGGTAACCATAAAAACTTAGAATTTTTCTAAGTTATGGAACAAAGTGGCTAGCATACCAACTTCCAAGGATCATAACTTGAGATCCAAGCAACCATTTTGGATGGTCCAAAGATGGATTTGTAGCTCTCATGGCATACTTTAAAAGTTTCAACTACATCTCATTCCAATTCCTCATGGATTTTAAGTTATGGAGTGATCAAAATGGCTGAAAACACGAAAATGACATTTTTCCAACACTTCGTGAAATTTTCACTAAGTCAAAATCTGCCTTACTTTTTCCAAAATGTAGGGACATTTTTCACCTTGATCCAAGTCAAACCAGGTCTAGGGGTGGACATCAAAGTTAAAGTATGCCATGATGGCTTTCTAACAAGTACCATATCATCTCCAAATTCCATTTGAGCAAGGAGATACAACCCTTGAAACATGGCCTCATGAACTGACTTCCTCCAAGACAGATTTGGCAGATTTGATGCATTTTGCTCGATTTGATCAAATTTGACAAATCCAAGCCTTGTCATCATTTTGGACACATTTGAGGATCAAATCCAAGGGGGATGATCTGATCTCCAAGCCTCACAAGTCCATGAAACTACAAGTAGCATGCCAAACCTAAAAAGGCTACAAAGATGCCAAGACTCCAATTTTGTTTCAATGCATTCAATGGATGCACCAAGGTGGCATGAACTGAGCCAATTCCAACTGAATGAGTCAAGGATAATCTCTGAACCAAAGAACCATAGGCTTGTGCTCTAACCTCTAGTCATTGGCTAGAGGAGACTTAAGATTCCAAAGTGATCCAATTGGCCAAAGGCCTGCTGCAGCCACCATTCACTATTGCTTGCAAAACAAACTTGCTCTACTATAAATAGAGCTCATTTGTGCTCAGTTTAAGTACACCAAAGCACTACAACACTTGCTTTCCTCAAAATCTCTTTCTCTAGGCAAAAATGCCTTCTTTTGCAAGGTAACTCTGAGTTTTTGAGTGAGAGAGCATTTCCATCACAACTCATGATCTAAACACATCCAATATGTCATATCTAAGCTGTCTAAACTCTCATAAGTGACCTGTAACGCCATAATCACAAAGTCCCCTCTCAAAACCTCAAAATTGGACTTTTTTGCATTTTTCAAGCCATGTCTTGATTCAGTCACTTTCAAAACCAGATAAGACCTCAAACATACTCCAAATATCATCCTTGAACTATCCTAAATGGTTCCCCACATCTGGACTACCATTTGAGAGAGTTGCTATATTTGTCACTTTTGCCCCTTTTGCAAGAAAGAGCTCAAACTTGTTCCTGAGGATTCCAGTTGGTTCCAACCATTCTAAAAGCTTATAAGGGATCATTTGAGGGTGTCCAAAGCATCAAATTGTTTCTGGCACAAGAAACTTGGCAGATAGCCCAAAAAGCTCCTAAAGAGGTAAGCATCACAACTTGAACTCTTTGAAAT
This sequence comes from Lathyrus tuberosus, assembly GCA_022829125.1. Classification (NCBI taxonomy): domain Eukaryota; kingdom Viridiplantae; phylum Streptophyta; class Magnoliopsida; order Fabales; family Fabaceae; genus Lathyrus; species Lathyrus tuberosus. The sequence goes on from JALAZF010000153.1 coordinate 3,937,354, forward strand.
ATGCATTGCTTTGAAGTCCACTGATCATGCACATCTTATACATGTTATATATATTGTGTTTAAACCAATTCATCATGTAATTCATGCCTGTAACAAGAGGTAACATAGAAAATGTAATTATAGGCCTATTTCAAGAACAATATCGGGTTTTGAAATAGGAGCCTCATCTGAAAAAACCACCACCACCATTGGATTCCTTGTGAAATTCTAGGCAGGATAAACCTAAATTTTGTCCCAATCCATGGAGAAATGAGAAAGTTACAAGCTTCACGTTTTTTGCCAAAACCTTGCCTTGCCTTGCCTTGGCCAGGCCAAAAACAAGGCATGCCTCATATATTCATGGAGTGGTTTTGATACACAGATGTATCACCACCCCAGTGGTAAATGGCGCGTGCTGCACCCTAGAGGTCTGGGGTTCGAATCCCCCTCGCCCCAGATCCTCTCTTTTATCACTTTTTCCACTTTTTATTATTTTTCATGTTATTTTTTTAATGATTTGAAAAATTAATAACTCTCTCAATTTTAATTATTTTTTATTAGTTCTTTATGCAAAAAATCAAAAAAATGTTGAAATATTTTATTCCACAAAAAATAAGATTTATATTATTTATTTAATATAGTTGGTATTTTTGTAAATAAATTCATTTTTATTGTTTTTAAACCTTTTAAAAATGAACATTTCATCTTGCAAATCAAAATCAAATGAGTCCTAAATCATCTTGTGATTAAAAACTCATTTTTCAAACCATAACCAAAAATCACAAGTAGGTTATTTAGACTTATTTGGTGTTTTTGTCATTTTATTCATTTTTATTAAAAGGATTACTTTTAAAAGAAAATGAAATTAGGGTTTCTTTGATTTTCACCCCAACAAATCTTTTTCAAACACTCATGGGCCTCTTAATAGAGTGTAAGTCCCATCCCTTTGTAAATAAACAATTTTGGGCCTCACATATTGTATAAGTACCTCTGTATATTTTCAAAAGTTCGGCGCGATCATCGCCTTTTTAAACAGAATCCCTGGGCTTCTCTTTGAGCTATAAGACCCATCTTTATTCATTTTCAAACTCTTTGGGCCTCTAATAGAGTGTAAGACCCAACCCCTTTTTGAAAACCAAAATAATTTGGGCCTCAGTCATTTTATAAAACCCACTGTGCTTTCAAAAACCTCGGCACGATCGCCGTTTGCAAACAAATCATCTGGGCCTCACATTGAGCTGTAAGCCTCACCACTTGTACAAAAATAATCTATGGGCTTCTCCTTGAGTTGTAAGACCCAACCCTCTTGCAAATAAACCTTTGTTGGGCCTCCGTCGTTGTATAAGTCCCGATACGATTTTCAAAACAACAGTGCGATCACTATTAAAACCTTGGGCCTCTCCTTGAGTATAAGCCCCACAATCTTTTCAAAACAATTCCCATTTGATTTAGATTCAAATATATGTATTGTTATCAAAACTTCCTTTAATTTCTTTGGACAACTAACAATACAGCATGGAAGCTTGCTCACCTGTAAGTTTTATCCGCTTTCATTTACCTGATTTAGTATATATAACTGTATTGTGGGAAGCGGCGCATGGTTAGTCTTCTTTAATTCTTTTAAATACATGTCATATATATATATATATATAACTGTATTGTGGGAAGCTGCGCATGGTTAGTCTTCTTTCATACTCTTTTAAATACTTGTCATATATCAACTGTATATATACTAGTATAGTTATTTAGAGTTTTCCCCGGCAACTAGGTCTAGAACTAGGTAAAGCCCTAATGGTCACTCTTAAATACAAACAAAACTAGATCCCCCATAGGATTTCCAGATACAGTCTTCCCTTCTCTTGGGGTTAAACAATATGGAACAAAGAGAGAGGCAGTATTCTCGGTGAACCTTTTCTCAAACTGTCACCCCTAGAAAATTTCAAAGAAATTCTACTCCCCGGAGTTGATCTATTCTCTGTGAATAGCATCTCTTGAGTTTCTTCGAACCTCGAACTTTCCTGAAATGATCTCTTCTCTGTGAATTGCATTTCTTGAACTTTTCTCCGTGAATAGCCTCCTCTTGGGCTTTGTACAAGGACCCTTCGGCTTCTTAGAAGTTCTTATGCCTTCTCTTGGGCCTAATACAAGGACCCAGACGACCTCTTAAAGGTATAAGACAGAACTTAGTCATCCTTTGCTAGAGCAGTCTTTCCAGTGTCAAAACTCCGGCCATTTTAGGGTTGGTCTCATCCCTTAATGACCGTGCCTCCATTGGGAGGCATCATACAAAAGATAAAATTCTCCCACACTAGTAGACTTGGACAGTCTAATCCCCTTGAGTCTCAAATACATTCTTAAGTTCCTTATAAATATAGGAAGAACCTCGGTTACTCTGGATCAATCTCCAGCAGAAACCCAGTCTCTCTCATGAGAGTTTCCCAACTAGGGTCAGCTTATCCCAAATCAGAACCTCAAGGTATCTGATACCTCAACTCTTCTGTAATCCTCAGCAAGAGTTGACTCCCCACTTGGACCGGCCTCGGGATCTCAATTATCCCCGACAAAAGTTAGCCTCCTCTTAGGATTTGTATAATGATCTTTCCTCAACACAGTCAGCCTCCTCTTGGGCTTTGTACAATGATTCTCCCCAAATGAGCTAACCTTTTCGGACTCTCTTGTTGAGTCAATACCCTTTTAGCCTCAATCTCGGGCTTCATATGAGATAGCAAATCACCCTCTTGTTGAGTATAAAAGACTCTCTTGTTGAGTCAATCACCTTTCAAACTCTCTTGTTGAGTCAATCACCTTTCAAACTCTCTTGTTGAGTCAATCACCTTTCAGTACTCTCTCGTTGAGTCGATCTTCATCCAAAATTGGTATAAAGATTTCCCCTAGTAGGAGTTAGCCTCCTCTCAAGCTATGCAGAAGGATTTCTCCAGCTTGTTTAGCCACAATCCTGGGCTTTATACAGGACGGATAAAAGCACTCTCTTGTTGAGTCAAACCCCTTTAACCTCAATCTTGGGCTTTGTACAAGACATAAATTTCCCTCTCTTGAGCTTAGGACAGATATCTTCCCCTGCCGAGTCATTTCCTCCCAATCTTCTTTTAGGCTTTGAGGAATGATTTTCCCCAAGCAGAGTCAAACTCATTGCAACCTCAATCTTGGGCTTTGTACAAGACACATCAAAATATCCTCACCAGAGTCAGTTAAATTTCCCATTTAAACCTCAATCTTGGGCTTTATAAAAGACACATATAAACCTCCCCGACGGAGTCAAAACCCTTTTTAGCCTCCTCTTAGACTTTGTATAATGATATCCCCAAAGAGTCAGTCTCTTTTTTGCCTCAATCTTGGGCCTTGTACAAGACACCAATATATACACTCTCTTGTTGAGTCGGTCTTATCCAGCCTCCTCTTAGGCTTTGTATAAAGAAATCCCCTAGTTGAGTCAATTAACCTTTTAGCATCAACCTTGGGCTTTGATCAAGGCACACAAAAATCAACAATCCTCTCAGAGGAAGTCCAATCCCTCTTTAGAGATGACAAGTTCTCTCTCAAACCTTTTAGCTTCAATCTTGGGCTTTGAACAAGACACAAATACCCTTTTAGCTTCAATCTTGGGCTTTGAACAAGACACCAAAACATATTTTTCCTCCCTTAGAATCAGAGGAACTACGATTTCTCTGATTTTCCTGTTTCATTTAAACGGGAATACGTAGGCATAAGATTGTGAAATCTTAGCGAGCATACTAATCAAAAACCCTAGGTCCAACACCTTTATGTCAATCAAAACTTAGGTCCAAGTACCTTACCAAAAACATCAACAAAAACTCACCCACTCACTCATACTTCCCAAGAAACTTTCCCAACCCATCAGCAGATAAACACTATCAATTACAAAGCGAAACTAAAAGCTAACATCCTGTGGATAACCACATATAGGATGGGTAATTAACAACTACCCATTGTATAACCTGATCCCGGACCCCCCAATCTCTTTAAAGCATTTGTTCAGTTAAACATTCGTGTGCAAGGTTAGTTTTAGATAGCTTCCCTTTCCCTTCCAGCTTCACGGGATAAATAAGAAATCAGAAAGTAGCACCCTTTCTCCTCGAGGAGGAAAACCCAAACTTCAGTGATAAGGTGGTCGCGTCACCGACAAAAATCGCTCGCTACACCATTACAAACTGAATAAAAAAGAAAAATGCTACATAAAGACTTTGCATCAATAGGTCACCTAGTCTTTTAAGTATAATAGGACAAAACAAAAGCCATACCCTCTAAGAAGACGACATGTGGCCGTCTTCTTCCTTCCTTCATGCACAATCTGAACCCTACCTCCATAACCAGCAAGCACAACGCAAGACAAAGGAATGAAAATAGCATACTTTGCTATCACCTTACACCATCAAATCTTAATGGTTTTAAACAAAATAAATGTCTAAATTGAAGCACTTGAAATGTAAAACATGAATCCAAGCTTAAAATCTCTATACAAACAACATATAAGAAGATTCGAAGGGGGTAAGTTAGGTCTGTAAAACATGAAACCTTACATTTCAACCTGTTTTAACCATTAACCAATGCCTTCATGGGAAGGGCTTCAGATGCACATGATTTAGGGTTTCTAAACCTTATAATTTGTCCTAGCATGATACAGTAAAAATCAAGAAAACTGACCTGTATGTAAGTACAATTTCCAGCTTTGAGAAACCCTGAAAACTTCGTGATAATCTTCTAATCAACCTTTGAGGCAAAATAAATGCCTAATCTTCTCTGGTTCTTGCTTGAAAATCTCAAAATGGTGAAGTAGATGATGAATCCGTAAGAGATGTTATGGTGATTACAGCAGGAAGCTTTTGCATACAGAAGCTAGGAGGGAGTGTGGAGGTGATCTTGTTGGAGAAAGTTTGAGAAAAACCATCCAAATGAGTGTGTTTCGAAGCTTTGAAGTGAAGAGCTTCAATGGAGTTTTTACTTCAAGTTTTGGATCTGTTTTGGTGAATAATGGATTCTAACCAATTCTGTTAGAGTTTGAAGCTTATATATGAATGGTTTATGTGTGGTTAGAGGTTAATCACAGTTGGGAATGTTGGTTAGAGTGAGCTTAAGAAAAATGAAAAAAATGAAGGTCATGTTATGCACACGGGTTAGGGGAGTTTTAAGTGTGTATGATGTATCATGATGAGGTGTGATGGATGTTAATATGTGGTATGGATCATATTAGCATGAGCTGGTACAATGAAACTTATTGGATAAGTTTCTTTGTTTGTCTCATTCTCATGGTCATATGTGGTAATGTAATGGTATGACATGCAATGCTGTAAGAAATGGTTTGATTTAATGAGGCAATGGTTGTGACATAGGCTGATACGCATACTGCAATAATAAGGCAAGGGCTTGGCATGAATTTTGTTAGAAATGTGGAAAATAAGGCATCGTTAGCATGGCATGAAGAAAAGTTTGAAGTGATATATCTCACTATCTAGTGAGCCAAATCACATGGTCTTGGTGGTTTTAGAAAGGTGAGGTTTTGTAGAACAAAGTTGGAGTTTAAGGCAAGTGGAATTAAGGTCTCTAATCATGGTGAAATTGTGGTTGAAATCAAGTGTATCAAGTCTTCCATGGCATGAGTTTTGTATCAATTTCACAAGGGTGATTTTTGGGGATTTTGAAGGGATAGATCTCCATAAATTTTGAACCAAATGCCATGGTTCTTGTAACCAAATTAAAGGGGAGGTTTCATACTACACTTTTCATGTTAGATGAAAGTGAATTTGAAGCCTTAAACATGATGGAAAATGAGCTTGAAATCATGACCACCAAGCTGAGTTTTGGAACTTAGAAAAATTCTAAGTTTTTCCATTTGAACAACTTAATGACCCCAACTTCAAATGATCATAACTCTTGATCTAGAAACCCAAATGACACATTCTTTATATGGTTAGAAAGGTGCGAGATGATACTACAAATTTAATTTGAAAAAAATTTCCAAATGGGGCTTGCATCATGCTCAAATCTGGGCTTGAAGATGGCTGAAAAACAAGAAAACTTTCCATAAATGGAAAGTTTCTAAAACCCTAAATTTCCCAAAATGGCAACTTTTTACAACTTTTGATTTTTCATGGTTCTTTGGGTATTTCTTGATCAAATCTCACTTATGGACCATATTTGACGTGATGAATAAGAATTTGACCTCAAAAAGTCATGAGTTAACTTTTTCCTTGATCAGTTGACTTTATCCCCAATTCTCTTGATTTTCAATCATCTGTCCAATTGGAACCCTTGTGAATGACATTGATGGTCCATAATCCAATCCTAGATACTTGAGAACATATAGAATACCATGGAATCAAGTCTTACCCAAAAAATAAGAAATAAACTGATCTTAGGCAAAATCCTAATTTGGTCCCCAAAAGTCAGGAGAAATTGACTGATTCTCCAAACCCTAATTCCTCTGAACATGATGTAGAATCCCTTAAACCAGGTGATTCATGTGATAAGATGATGTTAAAACACCCAAGATCCTTGCTTATGAGGGTGTCCCAAGCATATACATCCAAAACCCTAGTTGAGGATCAACAGTCAAGAGGGTGTGATCCTCTTCAATTCCCTTACCAATCTCAATCTCTTGATGCCATGTGAACCATATGAGGTGTCTTGAGGCATGATGAGCCTTTGGGGCTTGAGTATTTGACCATATCATATTCTTCTTGCTTTGCACAATCCATGATGAAGGACCCATGATACCCTGCCTTGAGAAAGCCAATGATGCATATGCAATGCTTATGACCTAAAAGTACATGCAATGGGAAGCATAAGCCACTAATGAGGGTATAAATAGGAGGGCAAATTTTGGGGTGTTACATCACCCATTGAGGATACTCAGCAGTCACAAGAAAACCAGTATCAATCTACTTCTGAACCTCCTCTTTAATCTTCACAGCCATGTCGGGATGAGTTCTTCTCAATTTCTGCTTCACATGTGGACATTCAGGATTTAGCGGTAATCTATGCTCCATAATATCAGTATCAATACCAGTCATATCTTGATAGGACCAAGCAAACACGTCAACACATTCTTTAAGAAGCTCCACAATCCTCTTCTTAACATCTGACTGAAGCAGTGCCCCTATCTTGACTTCTTTTTTATCATCATCTGAACCCAAATTAACCAATTCTACCGGCTCTTCATGAGGCTGAATGACTTTTTCCTCGTGTTCAAGCAACCGAGAAATTTCATCTAGAATCTCTTTAATATCCTCTTATTCAGCTCCAAACACAGGGAACTCAAAATTGGGAGAGGGCATATGGTCATTGTTTTCAATGGGTTTAACAATCAATCTGCACAATGATTTATGTTTGATTTTAGAATATGAACAAGAAGTGCAAGTATTATGCAGATGAAAGTGATTATCACATGGTTATTATATTTTTTTGTTTTTTATGTTACCATTTTTCAGAAATAAAGCAAAAAGGGAAAACATAACATGGATAAAAAAAATAACATTTTATTGATGATGATAAAATTTGAAACAAAGCCCTCACAAATTCACTTTCACCTTGAGTAAAGTGAAAGGATTTTTGAAAGAAACAAAAAAAAATTACTTTGAAAAATGAATAACAGTGGGAACATCAACAACTATCCAATTCTGGCAGATCTATCAATGTGTCACGAAATTGGGAATTCTTCCTCTTCATCATCTTCAATGATGGCACTGACTTCACATTCGGGTTCCTTAAACCTCTTCCAAGGGGAATAAAAGGGCACATATGCATCCTCTGTCTCAGAATCATATCCAGGGTCTTCCAAATAAAGCTCCTAATCTTCAGCAGGAATATAATCATTTTCATAACCAAATAGGATGTAGCCTTTAGAGTCATCTTCAAGAATCGCAGTTGTAGAATGACCTTTATCAGGACAACCATGAACCATATTGACAGACGTCTTACCATGATTGGGCAACGGGTTTGATTGTACATTAGGATTGGTGTCTTCGAAAGACAAAATACCACTTCTAACCAACCTTTTTACTTCCATCTTTAATGGATAGCAATTCTCAGTGTCATGCCCAACTCTTCCCTGATGGAAAACATAATGAGCTTCAGGCTTATGCCACCACAACGAATCTTTTGGAGCAGCAGGTGGTGCATGATGGGATCCGCAAGTGCATCGAAATATCAAAGTAATATAAAAGATTGTCGAACCCACAGAGACTAATGTCAACCTACTGTAATCTATCTTTACTTTGTAAGCAAAGACTATGATTAAAAAGGTATGAACGAAAATATAAACGCTAATTACTAAAGGTTTGAAAATAATACTAAAACGAGCCCGAAATATGATTTCCGCACACCTAAGGGACTTATAGAAAATGGGTACTGATTGTGATTATACGCCTATTCCGTAGAATATACCGACTTAAAGGCTCCGACTCACGCTTTCGCGGTCTTAACTAAAGCCATACTTCTTAATCCCAAGATTTTGCTCTCGCTCGCCCGGTAACTAAGAAACACACTTTGAAAGCCAATAATATCCTAATCGCTATCTAAAGCGCTCTCGCTGTATTTAGATATGATGCCTAATTCCCACTATCCGGTTCACTACTCACGCTCTCGTGGATCTCAGCTTAAACCTTAATTTGCTTCTCACTCTCGTGACAAAACAATGTTAAATAACCTCTCACTCTCATGACAAAGCTACTTAAATTAAACTTGGAAATTAAAACCAAAATGACATACATTCACAATTTCGTGCCTATAATTTCTACTGAGTCCAGTCGGTAACGAAGATCCTCATACGCCGGACTCAAGACAATTTAGCAAAACATGGATTTAAACAAAAACAAACTAAACATAATAATTATAATAAAGGACAACATGCTAGACAATTGTAAAAACAGAACAGTAATAATAATAAAGCGATAAATAAAGAACCTATAAAGTAGAAATAAAAGCGATACTTAAAGAAAATAAATGAACTTCTATGAATTCCGGTAAGATTGTTGATGATCCAAGTTGTACAGAATAAAATAAAAACAGAATCGTGACAATCCCTCGATGTGAGCGATTGTCACTTTTACATGTAATTTAATGCCTAAAACTAGAAAACGGAAACTACAGCGCTTCCGCGCAACTTGGACGCTTTGGAACTGATTCAAAGGGCTCTATTTATAGAAGATTCTGGCCCTGAATAACTGCTCCCACGCTCAAAAAATGGAGGGAAATTCAAATCCCTAAAACTGCTGCCAATTGCTGAAAACTGCTGCTGCGAACCAATGGTGAACGCCGTGGGGTAATGGCGAACGCCATTGCCATAGAGAATTCCATCTAGGGACGGCGAACGCCATTTGGTCACGGCGAACACCGTTTACCCACGGTGAACACCGTATCAGCAAAATAGCAGAATTTGCTCTTTTTCTTCACTTTCTTGCTCTTTTTCCGGTTTTCTTGCACGGATGCTCTTATTCGACATATACCTGAAACACAAACATGAACCGACATCATAATACGAAAAACAAGTAAAACGGAATTAAATTGCATGCGAATCGAGTCTAAATAAATGAATATTTCACGTTATCAACACCCCCACACTTAAACCATTGCTTGTCCTCAAGCAATCAACCAACACGGTAAAAAGAAAATAATAAGCACAGTTCAAAACATAGGCACAAAGAGACTATAATCATACGTCGCTGCTAGGCTAATGCTAAACGGATAGGTACTAAATAGTGAAAACAAGGATACCGTAACTACACATTTCCACATTTGCAGACAAAGACTCCCTTCCTATGCAATACTAATTCAAATCATGACATTATAACTCGACCTACATTCTTCATTCTATTTCACCACTTTTTTCACTCTTGCACAATCGCATTAAGCCCGTTATCCTTTGTACTTACATGGTAAGTGAACCTGTTTGTGTTATAAGATCTCAACATTCAATTTTTTTCTTTCTTTTTTCGCACATTATGTTTTCTTTTGCTTACGAAGTTCAAGAGTTTGAACCTTTAGGCTAAATGGCCGGGTGAGGACCACCTAACTTAGCGAGAACATATCTTTTATTCGTTTTTTCTATAAAAATCACATTATTCAAATTTTTGAGATCAACACATATTTGCATCAGTTCGTTACTTAGTTTGTACACAAGGATGGTGCTGACTGCTAGTATAAACTAATCAAGAGACTACTTCTAAGAAACTAAGAATAAGGTCTTGGCATAATGTCTATTTAAATCAATATCACATACTTAGAGAATCTAAGGTGTAGGAACGGTACCGATATTTACAAAACTTTCCCAAGTCTCTCTAACACAGCCTAAGCAACCTATATACTTTCAGAGTGTCATGCCATGAATTGAAACAAAAAAATAGTTGGAGGTTAAATTTTTTTTTAAAATTTCGGGGAAATTGAATAAGAAGTGAAAACCACGCATAAAGACTCGGCAACACATGCAAAGACTCGACAAAACATTAAAAATAGATAAAATTCCTAAAAGCATGAAATTCTAAAGAAAACGATAAATCTAACTAGAAAACGATAAAATGAAAGCGGTAAAGTTCCTCCCCCACACTTAAACCAAACACTGTCCTCAATGTTTTGATAAAAGGTGGAAAAAGGAAAGATAGAACATGTATGAATGCCACTGCATGTCAAATCCTCTCTGATCCTATTCTTGTTATCCATGTATTCGCTAACCACTTCTGCTTCGGCGGCTGGCATTTTGAGATACCTTCGTTTGTGTAATTCTTGAACTAACTCATCATATTCGCCTGCTTACGGAGGAAGTACCTGCAAAAACTGTTTGAAAAATATGGTGCAATGTGTGTAGGTTGAACCTGACTATACAAAGAACGAGGAAGAGGTGAGTTACTGATGGGAGAGACATGCTCTCTCCTGTCATACTCATCATCGGTGTCACCACCACCAGCGACATTCGTAGGAATGTCCGTGGGCACCAACTCATCTTTGAGAACGTCATCCGGGAATTGTCGCCTAGATGTAGCTAAGACGTGACAAGCGATACATTTCTTTATTTTCTGCAAACACAAACAATAAAAGGAAAAATCATTAAATTAAAATCTTGTGGGTTGCCTCCCACGCAGCGCTTTGTTTAATGTCGATAGCTCGATGGCTAATAATCATCGGTTTCCATGGCCACTTTTTAAATCATTTCACGTATCCCTCACCTTTTCTTTTCTTCCTTCTGTGGGGTGGTTCATTCTTTTGAACTTGTGGTGGTGGTTCTGGATCTATCCTAAGTATTAGTTTTTCAAGTTTGTGCTTAGTTACTTCATCCACTACCTCAAAGTCTAACCTTCCCCTCTTAACACTAATGATTTCCCTAGTTTCATGGTCCTCTAACTTTCTCTTTTTATGCAGGATCTCAGACAAAGGTGCATTGGTGTGGATATTTTCCAATGGCTCCACATACATTTTTGATCGGGAGTCTACCTTAGCTTCTACAAACCTTTGCGGGAAAGAAATTGGTGGGGAATAGGGAGGAAGAACAATAGGTGCTACCTTCTCTACCTCTACGACAACCTCCCTTTCGGATGGTGTCGGCGGATTTTTCTTAATCTCTACGCTTTTCTCACCAGAACTCTCCTCAAACTCATTATCACTCTCCCTAGGATTTTCTATTTATTCTTCACTACTGGTTGTTACAACATCCACATATCTCTCAGGGGAGGGTCCTATAGGTGTCTGGGCAAGCAGAGAGATTTGAGTTTCCAATGCCTCAGTGTGAGTTGTGATGGACTCGACCACAGTGTTCATCTGCCTAAAGGTTTCATAAGTATCGAGATGTTGTTTTATAAACTCTTCATTCTGGAGAGTTTATGTCTCCACAAAGCGCTCCATCATAGATTCTAGCCTAGAATTAGTTGTTGTTTCAATTAAATCCTCCATTAATGTTTCGAGGTTAGAATTATGGGATTCTTGCGGTTCCTCAAAACACTGGGAGTGGTAATCATAGAGGGAGTTTGGGTGAGAGTGAGTTAGCATCGCATTGAATTCCTCTATTAATATTTCGAGGTCGGGATTTTGGGATTCTTGTGGTTCCTCAAAATATTGAGTGGTAACTGTAAAGGAAATCTGGGTGATACATGGTAATTAATATAAGAGTGCCTTAGTCTATACGGTGCAAGAACGGAATCACAATATTGACTGTTGGTCCCCGGCAACGGCGCCAAAAACTTGATGGGATTCGTAAGTGCACGGAAATATTGAAGTAATATAAAAGATTGTCGAACCCACAGAGACCAATGTCAACCTACTGTAATCTATCATTGCTTTGTAAAGCTAAGGCTATGATTAAAAAGGTATGAACGGAAATATAAACGCTAATTACTAAAGGTTTGAAAATAATACTAAAACGAGCCCGAAATATGTTTTCCGCGCACCTAAGGGACATATAGAAAATGGGTACTGATTGTGATTATACCCCTATTCCGTAGAATATACCGACTTAAAGCCTTCGCCTCACACTCTCGCGGTCTTAACTAAAGCCATACTTCTTAATCCCGAGATTTTGCTCTTGCTCGCCTGGTAACTAAGAAACACACTTTGAAAGCCAATAATATCCTAATTGTAACACCCCCAATCTATCCCCCCAATTAATTAAAGCGATAATAAATAATCAGAGTATAATTAAAAAATTCATGGCATAGACGGAGGCGTCACATCAATTGAGACAAAATACAACAACCTGCTCATAAAGATATGCAACAATCAGGTAGCACATAACAGAGGAACTCAGTTCCTAACACCCACAATTCAGATACAGAATAAAAGCGGAAAATTTGCAACTGAATCTCATATATATATAACATAAAAGTTTGTCTGTCATATACAGAGTCATACATGTACAATCTACTAAGAACATATACATATACACATAATCAAAAACGATCTCCCCGACTACCCGGTGCCACATATCAGAGCCGACCGACAAAAGAATGAAGGCCTAAGCTTCACAAAAAGACCTCCAGCATCTAATCTGCAATGCCACATAGAGCATTCGAAACAGCAGAAGGGTGAGAAACACATTTATAATATAATTGCATACAAATATATAATAATACAAAAATACACATGTAAAATATTCTCACCACAACTTACGCCATAATTCAAATACAAAACAACACAATGCATATCTCTTATATCCATCACCAAGGCATATCAATCATGCACAATACAATTATCACCAACATATATATATATATATATATATGTATCTCAACGCATCAATTCCATTCACAATTTCACGCAAAATCAATCCATTCATGATTTATGCAAATGCACAGAGACCGACACAACGACTCTATGCAATGCAATGCGGTACCGTTCCATCCATCATTCTCATCATTAGTTCACTCAGGAACTATTGGAATCATCGCTTGTTACTTAGTGTAACTCCCCGTCGGGCAAACGATGTTCCCCGTCGCTTTAGGTCCTCTTGGTATAAGGCTCACGACGTTTATGGATCGCTTTAGGTCCTCTCGATATAAGGCTCGCGATCCGATCGCTTTAGGTCCTCTTTGTATAAGGCTCACGATCGTCTATAATCATTGCTTTAGGACCTCTCGGTATAAGGCTCGCGATGTTATAGCGGATTCCCTCTGGAACCATTTCATCGCTCACACCCACTAGGGCACACGACATCACAAGAATGCATATCATGATGCTTGGCATACAATGACTCACGACATTCAAATGCACACATATACACATCCATAATCATGCATATAAAATCAAACACAACACAATGCATTTTCTTGCCCTTAGGCCACAAACCATCATCACAACATTTCATCACATGTATTCACATCGTATAACATCACACAAGTCCTACAATATATATATGAAGCATATTGCATGATAACACATCAAATACGCACAATTAAAACGGTAAAAGTCGACAAAACGACACATTTCCAAATTCCCGACATAATTAAACCGGACACAAATCTCAAAACCATTTTTATAAGGAGGAACATTTCATAAGCTTTCCAACGCTTCGAACGGGGATCAAAACGGACTTACGGTTCAAAAGTTATGAAGAAAACAAAATCTGACATTTTGGAAAAATACTGCAACGCACGAGTTTGCTCGCGTCGAGTCTTGGGTCAACTCAAGGTTATTTAGGTCAACCAAAAGTACTTTAGGTCGACTCACACTGTGCATACTTTCTTAAAAACTCAGTTTAATGACAGAAAATCCAACCAAAACTCGATTGAATCACTCGGGATCACACCAACAACATTAACCGATTAAATAACAGTCCATAACAATAATCCCGACATACTCCAACACATTCAACTTGCTTACAATTCCAATTCACTAAATTCATCAATATATATCGAAAATGCTAAAGTTATAAAAACAACCAATTTCAATCCAACAATCATACTCAGTCATGGCCTAACATCACTCGACTCTACTGCGCGATTTATTCCGACTTTCGTCCGTAAAAACATCGATTTCTATTCATTTTTCTCATTTCAACCTAGAATTGAAAAATTATGAAAAACAAGTAAACATTCAACCCCACACCTACATATTCATACACAAGCATATAATAACCGAGTTTCACACCCTTACCCGATTAATCGTGCTTTGAAATGTCGGTTGAATCGATTCCTTAAACTTCAAGTTTTTCCTCTTTTTCTTCTTCTCACTCTCTTCTTCTCTTCTCTTTCTTTCTATTTCTCTTAACTTTCTTTTTCTCTCTTTCTAATCTCTATTTTTTCTAATTAAAGAAAAACAATAATATCTAACTAAGCAAAATGACCAAAATACCCCTACACTCAATTTTCTCGCAAACGCTCCCAAAACGCGATAAAACATAATAACGATAAACATAACATATTTACCAAATAAAAACCAAGAATAAAATAATATAAAAACAAAAATAATTAAATCGACTCGATTAAATAAATCTAACCAAAAACTAGGGCGTTACAACTCTCCCCCACTTAGAAATTTTCGTCCTCGAAAATATTACTTGAGACGAACAACTCCGGATACGACTCCCGCATCCGACTCTCCAACTCCCAAGTCAAATTGCCTTTAGCAGCGCCTCCCCACGCTACTTTCACAAGCGCAATATCCTTGCCTCTTAACCGCTTCAACTCGCGATCCAAAATCCTCACCGGTAAAGCCTCAACCGTAAGGTTCTCCCTTACCTCAACTTCATCCATCAGAATCACATGCAACGGATCTGGAACATACTTCCGATGCTGTGAAACATGGAACACATCGTGCAAATTCGAAAGACTCGGAGGCAACACCACCCGATAAGCCACAACACCCACTCTCGCGGATATCTGGTAAGGACCAATAAACCGAGAAGTAAGCTTCTTCGACTTCAATGCACGACCAACACCCGTCACCGGTGTAACTCTCAAAAATACATGATCGCCTTCTTGAAACTCAAGATCTTTCCTCCTTCGATCATGATAACTCTTCTGCCTACTTTGAGAAGCCTTCATCTTCTCACAAATAAGTTTCACCTTTTCTGTAGTCTGTTGCACTAACTTCGGGCCAACCACCGAACTCTCACCAGATTCATGCCAACACAAAGGTGTTCGACATCTTTTTCCATACAACGCTTCAAAAGGTGTCATTCCAATACTCGAATGGAAACTGTTGTTATACGTGAATTCAACCAACGCAAGATAACTATCCCAAACACCACCTTACTCAAGAACACACGCTCTCAATAAATCTTCCAACGACTGAATAGTTCTCTCGGTCTGACCATCCGTCTGCGGATGATAAGCCGAACTCAATCTCAACTTGGAACCTAACGCCTTTTGCAAACTTTCCCAAAATCTAGAAGTAAACCTCGGATCTCGATCTGAAACAATACACAACGGAACACCATGTAGCTTCACAATCACGCGGATATAAATCTCAGCCAACCTCTCCAAAGAAAAACTGATGTCAATCGGAATGAAATGCGCCGATTTAGTCAGCCTATCCACGACGACCCAAATGGAATTATGTCCCCTCTGTGTATTCGGCAACCCTGTCACAAAATCCATAGAAATGTTGTCCCATTTCCACTCGGGAATATCCAATGGTTGCAACAATCCACTAGGCTTCTGATGTTCTACCTTTGACTTATGACACGTCAAACACGCATAAACAAACTGAGCCACATCCCTCTTCATTCCGGGCCACCAAAAGGTCTTCTTCAAATCTTGATACATCTTATTAGCTCCCGGATGTATACTCAAACTACTCCGGTGTCCTTCCTCTAAAATCATCTTTTTCAAGTCTGAATCATCAGGAATACAAATTCTACCACGGAATCTCAAAACACCCTTATCATCCACTTTAAAGTCACCATTCACACTTTGATCCCCAACCGTCATCAAATCAACAAATTTCACATCCAACTTCTGTTTCTCGCTAACGGTTAACAAAAAATCATTAGTGACCTTTAACATTCCAAGCCTCACGCTATCAGATGTCAATTCACACACCAAACTCAAATCTCTAAATGCTTCCAAAAGTTCCCACTCTTTAACCATCAAAGTGGACATATGCAAAGATTTTCGGCTTAACGCATCGGCTACCACATTAGCTTTACTAGGATGGTAATTCAAGCCAAAATCCTAGTCCTTCAAAAATTCCAACCATCTTCGTTGCCTCATATTCAACTCTTTCTGATCAAATAAGTATTTCAAACTCTTATGATCACTAAAGACTTCGAATCTTGCACCATAGAGATAATGCCTCCAAATTTTCAATACAAAAACCACTGCCGCTAATTCCAAATCATGAGTAGGGTAATTCTTCTCATGAATCCTCAATTACCTCAAAGCATAAGCCACAACCTTACCTTTTTGCATCAACACCCCACCTAAACCAATCAAAGACGCATCACAATACACCACAAACTGTTCAGGAGGATTCGGTAAGATCAAAATCGGAGTTGTAGTCAATCTTCTCTTCAGCTCACTAAAACTTTCCTCACACTCAATATCCCAAATGAACGCTTTACCTTTACAAGTCAGTTGGGTCAAAGGAAGTGCTAACTCGGAAAAGCCTTTAATGAATCTTCGATAATATCCAGCTAAACCCAAAAAGCTTCTAATTTCAGTAACAGATCTAGGAGTCTCCCATTGTAGAACTGCATCAACTTTAGATGGATCCATAGCAATACCATTACCTGAAATCACATGCCCAAGAAAACTCACTTCTGACAACCAGAACTCACACTTGGACAACTTGGCAAAAAGTCTCCTTTCCTTCAAAATTTGCAATACAATACGCAAATGCTCCGCATGATCCTCCCGGGACTTAGAATAAATCAAGATGTCATCAATAAACACAACAACAAATCGATCCAAATGCTCATGGAAAATACGATTCATATACTCATAAACACACCCGGGGCATTAGAAACCCCTAACGGCATCACAGAATATTCGTAATGTCCGTAACGTGTCCTAAAAGTCGTCTTCTGAATATCTTCTTCCTTCACTCTAATCTGATGATAACCTGACCTCAAATCAATTTTACTAAACACACACGCACCTACCAACTGGTCCATCAAATCATCAATTCTCGGAAGAGGATACTTATTCTTAATCGTCACCTTATTCAGCTGGCGATAATCAATACACAATCGCATACTTCCATCTTTCTTTTTCACCAACAAAACTGGAGCACCCCAGGGCGATACACTCGGCCTCACAAACCTCTTCTCTAACAATTCATTCAACTGCTTCTTCAACTCAACCAAATCAGATACCGACATACGATATGGTGCCATCGATACAGGTCTAGTACCAAGAACTAGATCTATAGAAAACTCCACCTCTCTTTCGGCGGCACATCTGAAATATCCTCTGGAAACACCTCTGGAAATTCACACACAACTGGAAACACATCAAGTGCAACTTGACTATCCACTGTCAACGATGCAAACAACCCGAACAACTGAGCTTCATCCGCCAAAAGTTTCTTCAACTCTTTGGTAGATAAGAAACTCGATTCCTCGTCTTCCTCAAGAGAAGGAAATCTTACCAACTTATGATAACAATCAATATGAACTCGATTGAACTGCAACCAGTTCATTCCCAGAACCACATCTAAACCCTCCAACGGCAAACACACCAAATCCATCTCAAAATCTTTACCATAAATGGTCAAAGGACAACTTAAACAAACCAAAGAAGTAGTTACCGACCCCATTGCTGGAGTATCAATAACCATCTCTCCACCCATCGAAGACAACAAAAGATTCAAACGCGTCGCGCACTCAGACGAAATAAACGAATGAGTCGCTCCGGTATCAATAATAGCAACTAAAGGCGTACTATTAATAAAACAAGTATCTCTGATTAGACGGTATGTACTAGAAGTCTGAGTTCCTGCCAATGCAAATACTTTCCCACCAGCTGGAGCTTGCTTTGGTTTCGGACACTTCGTACTAATATGACCAGGTTCCCCACATTTGAAACACTTCACCACATTCTTCTTACAATCAGCTACGACATGTCCTAAACCTCCACAAATGGAACACTTCCTCATATCCTTTCTACATTCAAACTGACGATGTCCTAAGTCACC
The DNA here is from genome assembly GCA_022829125.1 of Lathyrus tuberosus. NCBI lineage: Eukaryota > Viridiplantae > Streptophyta > Magnoliopsida > Fabales > Fabaceae > Lathyrus > Lathyrus tuberosus. Next base: position 3,955,927 of record JALAZF010000153.1, read on the forward strand.
ACACCTAAAACATCTCAGAGGATTAGACATACCTCCCCCACTTGGCCTTTTATCAAAATTACCCCTTTGCTTACCCTTGTCAGCTGGTGACACATAAAGACCACCACGAAACAGTTGCTTCCCTTTCCTTTCATTCACACTCTTATAGTGAGTAGAACGAGCTTTACTATCCTCCTAAAAAATTCTACAACAATCCACCAAATCTGAAAACCTCCTAATCATTTGATAAGCAATTGCCTGCTTGATCTCAGGACGCAACCCATTCTCAAACTTAGCAGTGTAATCCACAACAGACATGTTACCTTGTTTCAACTCCAAGAACTCTATCTCTTTCTTTCCTCTTACATCTTCAGGAAAATACTTCCTCAAAAACTCAACGCTAAACAAAGCCCAAGTGACCTCTTCACCTGCAGCTTCCCAAACATGACGCTAAATAACCCACCAATCATCAGCCTCCTCCTGTAACATACCCAGTCTCACCTTATGTTCCTCAGCACAGTCCATCACTCAAAAGATTTTTTCAATCTCCTTAAGCCAAATCTGAGCACCATCAGGATCATGTCTCCCTTTGAAGACAGGCGGTTTGTTCTTCCTGAACTCATCATTCCCACCAGCATTAGGTGCACCCCGCACAGCCTGAGCCATAGCTTGCACAGCAGCAGCAAGAGCAACATCATTCCTATCAGCCATATTCTGTTCATATCCAATAACAGCAACTATGGTTAAACAAACAGCTCACCCAAACACAACGACCAACACGGACTGGCACGAACTGACACAAACTGACACGGACTGGCTCTGATACCACTTAATGTAACACCCCCAATCTATCCCCCCAATTAATTAAAGCGATAACAAATAATTAGAGTATAATTAAAACATTCATGGCATAGACGGAGGCGTCACATCAATTGAGACAAAATACAACAACCTGCTCATAAAGATATGCAACAATCAGGTAGCACATAACAGAGGAACTCAGTTCCTAACACCCACAATTCAGATACAGAATAAAAGCGGAAAATCTGCAACTGAATCTCATATATACATAACATAAAAGTTTGTCTGTCATATACAGAGTCATACATGTACAATCCACTAAGAACATATACATATACACATAATCAAAAACGATCTCCCCGACTACCCGGTGCCACATATCAGAGTCGACCGACAAAAGAATGAAGACCTAAGCTTCACAAAAAGACCTCCAGCATCTAATTTTCAATGCCTCATAGAGCATTCGAAACAGCAGAAGGGTGAGAAACACAATTATAATATAATTGCTTACAAATATATAATAATACAAAAATACACATGTAAAATATTCTCACCACAACTTACGCCATAATTCAAATACAAAACAACACAAAGCATATCTCTTATATCCATCACCAAGGCATATCAATCATGCACAATACAATTATCACCAACATATATATATATATATATATGTATCTCAACGCATCAATTCCATTCACAATTTCACACAAAATCAATCCATTCATGATTTATGCAAATGCACAGAGACCGACACAACTACTCTATGCAATACAATGCGGTATCGTTCCATCCATCATTCTCATCATTAGTTCACTCAGGAACTATTGGAATCATCGCTTGTTACTTAGTGTAACTCCCCGTTGGGCAAACGATGTTCCCCGTCGCTTTAGGTCCTCTTGGTATAAGGCTCACGACGTTTATGGATCGCTTTAGGTCCTCTCGGTATAAGGCTCACGATCCGATCGCTTTAGGTCCTCTTTGTATAAGGCTCACGATCGTCTATAATCATCGCTTTAGGTCCTCTCGGTATAAGGCTCACGATGTTATAGCGGATTCCCTCTGGAACCGTTTCGTCGCTCACACCCACTAGGGCACATGACATCACAAGAATGCATATCATGATGTTTGGCATACAATGACTCACGACATTCAAATGCACACATATACACATCCATAATCATGCATATAAAATCAAACACAACACAATGCATTTTCTTACCCTTAGGCCACAAACCATCATCACAACATTTCATCACATGCATTCACATCGTATAACATCACACAAGTCCTACGATATATATATGAAGCATATTGCATGATAACACATCAAATACGCATAATTAAAACGGTAAAAGTCGACAAAACGACACATTTCCAAATTCTCGACATAATTAAACCGGCCACAAATCTCAAAACCATTTTTATAAGGAAGAAAATTTCATAAGCTTTCCAACGCTTCGAACGGGGATCAAAACGGACTTACGGTTCAAAAGTTATGAAGAAAACAAAATTTGACATTTGGGAAAAATACTGCAACGCGCTGGGTTGCTCGCGTCGAGTCTTGGGTCGACTCAAGGTTATTTAGGTCGACCAAAAGTACTTTAGGTCGACTCACACCGCGCAACTTGGACGCTAATGATGCAAAGGGCTCTATTTATAGAAGATTTTGGCCCTGAATAACTGCTCCTACGCTCAGAAAAGGAAGGGAAATTCAAATCCCTGAAACTGCTGCAAACTGCTGAAACTGCTGAAAATTGCTGCTGCGAACCAATGGCGAACTCCGTGGGGTAATGGTGAACGCCATTACCATGGCGAACGCCATCTAGGGACGGCGAACGCCATTTGCTCACGACGAACACCGTATCAGCAAAATGGCAGAATTTTCTATTTTTCTTCATTTTCTTGCTCTTTTCCCAGTTTTCTTGCACGAATGCTCTTATTTGACATATACCTAAAACACAAACATGACACGGCATGATAATATGAAAAACAAGTCAAACGACATTAAATTACATGTGAATCGAGTCAAAATAAACGATATATTTCACGTTATCAGTGCACGGTTTGAACAAGATTCTTTTGAATTAAAAACGGAAGCAAATCTATATATGTCATCGGAATCATACCAAAATCCTTCTGATAATGGCCTCGTTGACTATTCTGTTGATGAGCAGCTTGAACTACAGGAGTTGAATTCATAACAGGCATAAAAGATGCAACATATTGCTGACATTGATTGTTCTTACCATAACTCTTTCCGCGTCTTCGACGAGAAATAGCATTGGTTTCACCTTCTTTTTTCTTGGCAAGTCCTCCATCATATTTCTTGGAATTACCAGTAGAATTACCATCTTTTGACAATCTTCCCTCACGGACACCTTCTTCCAATCTCATCCCCATATTAACCATCTCAGTGAAATCACTCGGGGCACTGGAAATCATACGCTATATAGAAAGGACACAGAGTTTTCAGAAAAATATTAGTAATCTCTTTTTCTTTCAAAGGAGGATTAATCTGAGCAGCAATCTCGCGCCACCTCTGCGCGTATTCCTTAAATGACTCCTTATCTTTCTGAGCCATTGCTCGAAGCTGGTCACGATTAGGAGCCATATCCACATTATACTTATACTGCTTTACAAATGCTTCACCCAAATCTTCAAAAGTGTGAATCCGAGTGCTGTCGAGTCCCATATACCATTTCAAGGATGCACTAGACAAACTGTCTTGAAAGTAGGGAATAAGAAGTTGATGATTATCAGTCTGAGTCGACATATTACGAGCATACATAGTAAAATGGCTCATCGGACAAGAGTTACCCTTATTATTTTCAAAGTCAGGGACCTTGAACTTATGCAGGATCTTCACATTAGGAACCAAGCACAACTCATGGGCATTCTTTCCAAACAGTTCTTTACTCCTCAGAGATTTAATTTCTTTCTTCATTTCAGCAAATTGATCTTAAATCTCTTCCATTTTCTCATAAGCATCAACACTCTCGCTTGGAGCAGTGTGGAAAATCTATTCTTCACCAAAAGGAACGGTATGAACCACAGGCGGTGGTACAGACATCACAGGCTGGCCAGTGGGAATAACCGGAACTTCAGGAGGTGGTGGTGGTTGATAACCTTCAAGAACAAACTTAAAAGGCATGCCCCAGGGAAAGCCAGGAGGCATGGGATGTTGAGGAACACTGGCAGGCGCCACAGAGATGGGCGTAGAAACAATCTCAAAAATGACTGTCCTTTACACAGGAGTTGAAAGCGGAGGAGGAGGGGATGGCTGATTCTGAGCAGCCACCAATGCTTCCATCATAGCATTGAGTCTTTCCAAACTATCCTTCAGAGTGGTTACTTCCTTACGAAGCTCACGGTTCTCTTGTTGCAATTGATCCATCTTTTTCTTTAGAATAGCTCGAGTATTATACCGGTGCGACAGCTTGGCTGAATGAAGACCAAGAGAAACATAAGACACCTGGAAAAGGCAAGAAATAATGCAGAAGATGATGCTTGATATGCAATATGCAAATGCAAAGCCTTCAAGGAACTTCAAAGATATAAAGCAAATATTGCAAACATTATATTGAGACAACACATTGTGAAATACTGAAAATCTCATTTTATTGATAATGGAAAAGGATTACAACTTTTGGAGTATATTTTCAAGAATCCTAATCAAAACAGAAGATAATAGAAAGCTAGAAACTAGAAATCCTAAGAAATATCATGAGAAGAAGATCCTCCTTGCAGCTTCTATTAAGCTCTTTGATCTGGTCCTCCATCTGAGTCTTCTCAACTATGAGCTTGTCGACAACCAACTTCCAAGCAACAGAGGTAGAGGGAGCGTCTGAACTCTGAATGCTAGAGGAAAATAAATCCTCTTGCACTTTTCTCTTCTTCTTAGCCATTTCTTCTTTATTTCTTTGCTTCAACTGCTTCTGAAGTTCTGCATTCTCTATATCAACAATCTGGTACCTTGAGGTCCCAAAAAGCAATATACCGAGGCAAGTGAGAAATAAACCACTTGTATAACAACAGTGCACAACAAGTAATCATCCCTCCACCATGAGAATTCCTGAGATGAACGGAGTGATAGGCATCAACAAGTAGAGTGGGAACTGGGTTTCCAATCAAGAAGATCTTAATAGAATTAATGTCGACAAAATTGTCAACATTAGAAAAGAGGAACAACCCATAAACAAGTAAGGCGAAGATAGCCACGAAGGCATCCATGCTCATGATGCTAGCGAAGTAACGGGCATTATCCATCAGAAACTTAGTAGGTAACCCAAGAATACATCCCTTGGTAGCCATGTGAGCTTTAATCTCAGATACTTTCAAATGAGTAGCTTTAGCAATATCTTGATACTTAGGAGTCTCTTCCAAACTAGAAAAAGGGACTCGATCAGGGATATGCAACCTAAGTAGACCAGAATACTCCTCAAGTGTGGGAATGAGTTGGTAATCAAGGAATGTAAAATAGTGGTACACCGGATCATAGAACTGAATCAAAGTAGCTAAAACTCCATTTACCATATCGTTCTTCAGAAGAGACAGCAAACTTCCATATCTATCTTTGAAAGCCTCAGGATCAGCAACCAAAGACCCTAGCTCTCGCAGACCTTCTAACTTAGGACTCTTGAAAGTGTATTTTTGATTTTTCCTTCTTCCAAAATCCATAGTGAAAAATCCCTACAATGTTTGCAACAAACATCTTTAAGTTCCTTGAAGACTTGGTCAAAATGATGCTATGAATGCATAGATGCATGGATGCAACACCCATAAACAAGATCACACAAAGTACACAGGTTCAAAGGTTCGAGTCACGAGCATAGAGTCAAGGGAAAAGAACCAACCCCCAATGGTGTGTACTAAGGTTTTATCAGCACCTGTAGAACAAGGTTCTAAAAAGTTCCCAGAGTCCTCAATCCTCTTTCGAATATTACTAGCACGCCGATTACTCGGGAATCAGTAATATTCTCAAGAGAACCTCGTCTGAGTGTAGTATCGCGTATCAACTATTTCAGGTTTACACCCTCATAGTCACTGCACTACGTCCTAATTAGCCAAGATGGGTTAAAGGAAAACTAAGGTCCTCAGCTTCTCAGGCTCCTAGGTCGAAAATAGCAACGTTTTCACGAATACTCGGTCGACACATACCATCCTCAAAGGGACCTCCACTGAGTGGTGGGTTCTTAAGTTCACTTGTTCGGGATTACTCCCTAGAAGCTTCCTTGACTATACCACTGCCTATCATAAGAGCTCTCAGATATGGGTATAAGATCTATCTCACCACACAGAGATCACCAAGCACCCAAACAGAATAAGCAATAATAAACAAATCAAACAAAAAGCGATAAATAAATCAAAGTAGGCTAAACCCGCTAAGAACCATAGATCCCCAGCAGAGTCGCCACTTTTCTATAGCGGTAAAAATTGTGAGTGTAAGCTATTGATTAACTTAACTAATAAAGCAAGAGTCGTCACCGCACTTTTATTTTATCCAAAAGGAAAGGAAAAGGAGCGAACAAAACCTAAAGAGTTCAAAAACAAGAACAAACAGAGAATGGGTAAGGGGGTTGGTTAGACAATGTGAAGGTGTTAGCACCTAAAACGTCTATAGTACTCTATAGGAAACCTTTGAAATATCTATGCTTTTTGGTTTGAAAAGGTTTGTTTGAAAAGAGATTGGGGAGGTGAGAAGAGAAATATTTTTTAAGATTTTTGTGTTTTGAGATACTTATCGCCTCATGCCTACGTACCCACAATCTGCAATATAGGATCAAAACCTCGTAGTTCATGGTACAAATAACAAAATTTACTAGTTATGGTTCATTTTATCTTGAAAAGATAACCCGTCATTCTCAAGAGAGAATACTCAACTAATTATCCAAAGGTATGGGAAAGAGGCATTTGCATCACATTAAGATGGAGGATTTGCTTGGATTAACATCAACAAGACTACCGCTTCAACATCCAAGTGGAAAATGGTCATACTTTACACAAAATACAATGGTTAGGAGCTTTACATCTCATCAAAGAAGATGACTCATGTCTAATCTTTTTGAAAAGTTTAAAAGAAAAAAGGTGCATAAAAGCACAAAAAGTTTGAATGAGTTTTGTATTTTTTAAATCATTTTGAAATAGTCAAAATATGATTAATATTGATTGACATTTATTAAAGAAAACAAAGTTTGAAAATCACTTTACCAAAGTCAAGGTTTTATTATTAAAGCGGTTTTGAGTTTGAAAACAAGAAGGTTTTTAAAAAGAGAGGAGATTTTGAAAATTTAAGAAAGGGGTGGAGAAGAAGGGATTATCCTATTACATAAAGATAAAAGCTAAGGATAAGAAAGGTCTAACCACACAAGCAAGCTCTATAGCATAAGCATTCTTCCCTTTTTGATTTGGTCTTGATCAAAATAAGTCTTCAAGGGAGAACTCCAAGTATCCAAAATCCAAGGTTTTTCATCACAAACTTCCAAGCATAGGTTAGGATCCTAATTCTAAGTCCAAAGTTCCATGTCCAAATGCAAAGGATAGTAACCATAGTCCAACATTATGAGAACAAGTTTTTTAGTGGCTTAAGCCTTTATTAATGTTTTTGGGTCCAAATGGACAAAAGAAAAACAAAAGCACAAGATAATATGGTCCAAGTGGACAAAAGAAAAATGACATAAACATAAACATGATATGATATGCTGACATAAAGCATAAAAAATAAAGAGAGATAGGGAGTAAGAAGGAATCATAAAATATAGTAATATAATATAATAGTATATACATAATAGTAGCACAAAGGCCATAGTGCCATAAGCCTTCAAAAGGTAACACCGATTCGAGTATTTTCCGGAGCCACTTAACTAGTTCCCATGAGAATGAAAACATAACCCCATACATTAATCACAAGAAAAGCTTCAATCAGAATGAAATTGACGGATATTCGACTTAGTCTCATGAAGAACCCAAAGATTAATCTATTTCAAACCACGCCATGGAAAGTAGGAGACTAATAATCTCACTTACAAAAATACTCGGTTTTCCGTCTCGCGTCATGAACTATAATGATTGAACAATGCACTTAGGCCAAGTTTAATGAAGACTTGTTAGAAGATTGATAGAATCAAAGCCTCTACGCAACAAGCTTCATAGATTTTGAACCTAATTCAAAAGATCAACCATCCTTGGGCTTACAATCATAAGTTTGGGCCACGAAAGTTCATGTTCCGATTCAGAGATGGACAAATGTAACGCTATGTTAAGCAATCGCCAAGTGACTTATATAGAAGTCACCCTACTCAAGACCGGTTAAAATACTCTTTGTGCTAATGCATGCTAGATGAGCGATATATAAATCATCATCCGAAAGCAATACCGCACGAAAAGAAAAAAGGTAATGATTTAGTCTTGATTAAGAATTCAACAAAGAAATTCTAAGATCCATGAGACATTCATCGATCCAAATAAAAGAGAAATAGATGAAGAGAAAGCCAAATTAAACCACAAAATTATGTGATCTAAGGCTAAGAACAAATGGAAAGGGAAGAAAATGGCAAAACAACCAAAACAGTTCCAAAATAAGCCAAAAACACCATTATATCCCAGGATAATCGATTACCCTGATTCCTCAAGGAATCAAGTAATCGATTACTCTGCACGCAGAGTAAAAAAAAAATATGCAAAAATCAGCATGATCATCTTTCAAAACTTTCTTCAAACACTTTATGATCACAAGTCCTAAATTGCATAAAAGTTTAAGTAAAACAACAGTAAATACACCAATTGAAACACAATTTGCAAGATCCAAAGATCAAGCAACAAAAATCATTAAAGGATCGCATTGTGGAAGATGAATCAAGAACAACAATGGTGGAAAATGAGATTACCACTCCAAATCTAAAAATTCTTCAAATCAATTCCAAGAACCACACTCCAAAGCCTTGATTTATAGAAATTGATGATGAAAAAGTGAATGGATGAAGGTTTAGCTCAAAGATTAGTAAGTTCTAATGATGAACTTACCAACTTTCAATGGAAGAAAGAGCTTTGGTGAATTTGGTAGTTGGAGAAAATTGAGAGAGTCAAGAAGAATTTTAACAAGGTGAATTTGGATATTAAAAACTTGTAGAATGAATTAAATGAGGCCTCTATTTATAGGATTTAGGCTTCGAAATTTTGGTGGTTTGGAATTTGGTTTGGAATCAAAATTAGGATTGGAATTTGAATTTTGGTGGTAAAATCATAATCAAGTGGTGATTAATGAGGGTGTATGGTGGGAATTAATTATGATGAGGTGGGGAAATTAAAATGAAGTGATCTAGAATATTCTCATGATGCAAGATTTGAAAAATGGTGCCAAAATGCTGCAGAATTTGAATTTGGCACAGTTTCACAAAAAACGCACAGAGTAATCGATTACCCTAATGCTAGTAATCGATTTCCACAATGAAAATTTGTGAAAATTGGCCTTTTTCACGTGTTGTCCTGGCTCTGGCTTGATTCTTTTGCTTGTCAAAGAAGGCATAGAAATAAACACATGAACCTTGGAGTCTCTTGAATAATAATCAATTAAATCTTAGAAACTCTTGATCAGATGAATTTGAATTGTTTGTAGATCAACTTTGACTTTTTTAAGATGAAATTCATTCGAGCTGGGGGACTGATTTTGATATCCTTGATCCAAATTCTTCCTGAAAAAGTTAGTAAAGGAAAAACAAACATATTTTTGGATTTTAATATATGGTTAGTAAACATAAACAAATACAAACGTCAAAGAAACAAGAGAACAAGGGTGCTTGGCGATGTTACTCAAGAACAAACCTTAAGAGGAGGGCAAGAGAACCAAAGCTTGTGATCTTATTTGTGGTATGCAATGCAAAAAGACATGTGGGATCTTAGGGGTAAAAATTAGGGTATTACAACTATTTAAGTACTTTTCTTGCTTTTTAGAAACATAACATATATTTTGGAGATCAGAACTTTATCTCTCTTCATTCCAAACATATTCTAGAGAGAGAAACATAAACCCTAAGAAGGAGAAGCACAAATCGAAGCAACTCGGAGCTTGATCTTCGAGTAAGTGCTTCGATCTCTTGTTGGGTTTGGATGTAATCTAATGATACCTTATGTATTTCTTCTAATATATGTATTGTGAACTAGTTTTGATTCAATATTGATGTTGTGCTTGATTTCTTATTTGTGGGTATTGACAAAACCTTTTCAAATCTTAGATCTAAGATATTCATCTATCAATGAGCAAACTTTTGACATAGTCTTGTAAGTTGATATTCACTAGTATTTTTTATTTTATTGCGTTGATTATTAGCATGAGTAACAATCAATACGATATTGTGAGGATGCTTGATAATAAAGATGAAGAACTATGTTCACATACATTTGGAAAATTAGTTGAATGCATGTAAAAAGGGTTAAGTGTGTGTACGTATTCTGATCATGACGTTTTATATGAAACAATCATTTATCTGATATGGGTGTCATCTTTGTTTACCTATTTATCTTTGATTTGAAGCACTATAGACATATACTCTTTAGATCTATATCTAGGATGAATACCTACTAGGTTCTAAACTTTAGACATATATTTAGGCTTAACATTTGCTTGAGTATCAGTTCTTAATACTCTGTGTTGTTGAGTTGCGTGAGACATCACTAATGAGACAATATGGTTGTTCACTTGACGTTGTGTTAGGTATAACCTCTATTGTGGGTGATACGTGAGGATATCAGACGAATGATTAATTTGTGTTTAACTGGTAAGAAGAATGCATGTGTTATCAATTGATGAGATCCAATCCCAACAAGGCTTTGTTTATTTTAAGTATTTACTTTATATTTTCCGCCTTTATATTTTTCGCTTTTATCTATGGTACCTTGAATCTCTTTCAACCAAATTTATTCACAAAAAGCTTAGAAACGTAGAGACCATTGAACGATGTTCTTTCCCTCACATTGATCTCTGTGGAGACAATATAAATCCCAGAGGGAATCATTCCAAAACTAAATTTTAGCTACTTTCCGCTTTACTGCAGTTCGAACAAAATGCAAATGATATGATAGGTGGAATCTTAGGGTGAAAATTAGGGTATGACACTACGCACGACACTTATATGGACGAAATTGGATTTCCAAAGCACGAAGCTCATATGGCAAAAGGAAATGCCTGAGCATGGAGCTCATAGGGAAAATAGAAGAAAAGGGACTGCCGAGCACATAACTCATCAGGAAATGCATGAAAGGTATTGATTCAAAGATGAGTGCTTGACCATGAGGTGCTTAATCCAGAGAAGAAGATGTATGGATGTCAAAGAAATTTGTGTTTGACCCAAAGAGGAGAGAGTAGTGTTGAAGCTTGTTACAGTGTTGTATGTTAACGTGGGGAAGAAGACCTTGTCGATTGTTGATTCGAATTGCACTAAAGTCTATGAGTAGAGGTGAATACTCTGAGCAACTGGGTCATTCGTCCCGTACCCAAAGATATTCAGAATGAGGGTGGAATGCTCCATTCTCATTCCTTCTCTACTACTTAAGGCTCGTGGCGCACAATTTGAATTGTAACTGACAAGTGTTGAGGAGTCTTTTTCTTGTTGTGCTTTGTACAATGCTCAAGTCTTGTATGATGCCTTAATTTTGTCTTGAATTGTCCAACGCAGTGCCAGTACGGAGGATCAGTCGTATCAAGTGATCAAGGGACTTCTGATCACTTGATTGGATTGGGGAGTGAGCAATATCAGATGATTAACTGATAAAAATGACTTTGATCAATCAAATCATCAGGGTCAGGATAAGAGTTCACATGAATCAAGCACAATGGTTTTCTAAGAATTAATCACAGGGGAAATTAAAACCTAAATGGCAAAGACCTAATATTATATGCTCATGTGTTATATTAAAACTTAATTCTAACAAGTTAATTAATTTAAACAAATTAATTACAAATCCTAATTAAGTCTAAGACATACCCTAATTGAGTTCTAACCAAAAGCAAGTTATTTAAAATTCAATTAAAAGGAATTAAAACTAATTGAAACCATTAACCTTATATAAACATGATTTATGAACCATCAAAACATATGAAATGCATTAAGAGTGTAAACTTAGAATTATAAAACAAAGAAAAAGAAGAAATAATAAAAGAACAGGGGTGTGCATGGTGAACGGCAGGGGTGTGAGTAGGAAATCTGGATTGGCCAGAGAATGGCCCGAGGTCAAAAGCCAAGAGAGGGGAGTAAATTCAAAGGAGGTGTGCTGAGGTGAAATGGGAGTGTAGGAAGTGATTTTGTGGGCTTGAGGCCCACTGAGTCCAAACGCACGTTGCCAAGGGATGGCGTTGATCAAAAGAGACTACACTGGCTTCACTCAGTCATCGTTCCTTCGTGCTTCTCCCTCTTGCGAAGAAAACGATTAAACCTTCCTCTTGTTTTCCAGATCACTCTTTCATTAACCTAAAACACGCAATATATAATGCAATTCCTCACTACGTACTCTTCCCCACTCGAATCCGTCCTCCATTTCCCAAAGCCATAATCCTTGGAGCGGAATCGAGGACTTTGAAGGCCAAAACCCTAAGCTCTAGATCGGCCAAGACGCACGTGTCAAACATTGAATTTAAGCGGAGATTCATACAGGACGTGTTCAGAAGCATACTATGTCATGAATTAAGCACGAAATCATGTTAATACATACCTCTGAAGAGTTCTGGCGCGGTGGTTCTAGAGATGTCGACGACTTCGAAGGTACTTCTTCTATATCCTTTCTTGTTCTCCTCTGCTTTTCTTCTTCTTATTCTCCACAATCTTTAGCTCGTAGGTTGCAATTTGTTGATATTGATATGCTTCTGTGATGTTGTTACCGTGTTGGATGGTGAGAGATTGATGTAGCACGAAATTTTGCAGGGAGAGATGATTTCAGAGTGTTGGAGAAGAATGTGATTCAGAGAGAATTGAAAGAGAATTTTCAGTGAGGATGAGTTTTGTGTATTTTTGAAAATGTGATAGCTCCCCTGAATTGAAGATGATGAATGCGTATATAGATTTTCTCCACACTCAATCAGTTAGAAATTCATCTTAAATGCATCGGAAATTCCCCTCAAATTACTTTGAAATTAGCAATTTTGTTAGAGGTTAGTTTGGTAATTGTGTTTGAGGCAGCTAAGTTAGTTATTGTTCAATTGGATTAGTTATTCTAGTTGGTTATGAAATATTAGTGAAGATTGGTTTGTTGTTGATTTCAGTTTAGTTACTCCCTATTAGTGTGTTATGTTAGTGATTAATTGAATGGAAATTGAAGTGAGTTAATGGTTCGGTGAGATATTCATTATTTTATATATCTGCTGGGACCATATTTACTGTGATATATAGCTAATGATATTATATTTTTACTCTCTGCAGCTTTATCTGAGGCAATAGACATATAAGTTCAATGACTGAATTGAAAATCTCCTCTCCCCTCTCTCCTCTCCCACTCTCTGGACACAAACACATGACTCAATTATCTTTATTGTGATGTTGCAGATACAGTGAATGGATTGATGAATGTGAACGGGTTGAAGATGATGGTACTTAGTGATTGCAAGGATCCACTTACAGTGATGGTAAATCGATAAGCGTCCAACTTTATAATATCTCCACTCAGTAGTTATGTCCATTTCTGTCGTGAGCACTAGTACTACTATGAACTTTAGCTTGAATGCGGACTCTTGACATATTGTAATGATTGTACCCAAGAGCATGAAAATAATTTTCTATTTAGGTGAAGCCACTTTCATGTTGAAGACCTGCATTGCTCATCTGTAACAAATTGCCTCTGGCCATCGTCAATGCATAAAAGAGTGTGGAATATGCTGCTACATGGAAGGCCTGATAATTTAATTCTAATGAACCTCCCTTCTTGTAATTGGTGTATATAATAGTGTAGGAACTATGGGACGTATATGGTGCATGAAAAACACAATTATTTGAATTAATTAATTAATAAAAATGCAATTTGTTTTATTTTTGTTCTTATGTTAGAAATTAATTAACACAATACAAATTTGATATTTGAACTAAATACTGAAAATGTAAGTTTAATTATCTTTTTGGTATAAGGTAAAAATGAAAAGAGATGCAAAAATGCGCATGAGTTTTGAGTAAATTGTACATGAATCAATAACAAAAACCAACCAAGTCAAACTTTGAATTTCATTCTAAAAAGTGTTGATAGATGATAATGATACCGGTGAATTAATGAACTGGTGAATGTAAAATGCAAATGAAATGATTGATTTAGATAAATAATGGTATGAATATGCAGATGAATGATTGATTATGTGTGGAGAGAGATGTAGCAGTAAGTCAACTGAAATTAAAAGAAGTAGGTCAAATTTTGGGGTATGACAAGATCATTATTGTCTAAAGAGTTTGTGGCACGTTTTGTGTTTATTCCATCTTTCGTTTGAGATTTCTTTGTGAAATGCATGTGCATCCTTCGTCATTTGTACGGTGAGGTAATATCTTTTCAACTTTAGCTTTGTATGGAAGTTCTTTCTTTTACCTGATTATTTTTCAATTCTTATGCTCCTTCTAGTTCAAGTTTATGTCCATGATATTATTTTTGGATCCACTAACATGCAACTTGTAGAGGAGTTTTCTAAGCTTATGCAGGGTGAGTTTGAGATGAGCCTCTTGGGGTAGTTAAATTACTTTCTTAGTCTTCAAATCAAACAACTCAATGAAGATACATTTGTGTGTCAAACCAAATATGGCAAAGACTTGCTAAAGAGACTTGGCCTGGAAGATGCAAAATCCGTTGACACTCCTATGGCCACAAATGGAAACTTGGAAAAGAATGAAAATGGTAAGAATGTAGATGTGAAGAAATATAGACTTATGATTGGTTCTCTTCTATATCTTACCGCATCTAGGTCGGATATTATGTTTAGCGTGTGTATGTGCACTCGTTATCAATCGTCTCCTAAGGAATCTCACTTAAAAGTCGTAAAACACATTCTTAGGTATCTTCATGGTACTTCTAAATATGGGCTTTGATATTCTAAGGGAAGAGACAGTAATTTGGTTGGTTATACCTATTCCGATTTTTTCGGTTGCAAATCGGATAGGAATAGTACTAGTGGAACTTGCAACAGGTTTTCAAATGTCTTAGTAAGTTGGCATAGCAAGAAACAAGTTTATGTTGCTTTGTAAACCGTCGAGGTGGAATACCTAGTAGCCGGTAGTTGTTGTGCTCAAATTTTGTGGCTTAAACAACGACTACTTGATTTTGATATAAAACTACAACGTATTCCTATTATGTGCGACAACACTAGTACTATTAATCTAACCAAAAATTCGGTGCTACATTCTCGCACTAAGCGTATTGATATTCGTCGCCACTTCCTATGTGACCATGATGAAAAATGGGATGTCGTATTTAAGCATGTTAATAGTAAAAATCAACTTGCGGATATTTTTACAAAACCTCTTGCAGCCAAGCCATTTTTTAACATTCGAAGGGAATTGGGGATACTTGATATCTCAAATCTTGCCTAAACTATGATTTGTTAGATGCACTTTATATACTTTTGCTCTAATTTTTCTTGGAAGTTCTATTACATAAGAGTGCATCCTTTATTAACTCATAAGAGAGGTAATAATGTTCCATTTTCCTTTTTCTTTTGTAAGTATGCTTTTATTTTTTGCATGTTGCTTGTGTTCCAAATGATTGATATTCTTGATGTATGAAGTAGTTCATGAACATTCACTTCACAAAATCTCTATTGATGTGTATCAATTATATGCTTATAGTGATGTTGTGATATTTCATCTATATGCTTGAAATATTCTCTTGGTGCATTTGGCTTGTTATGTATTCTTGCATGAAATATGCTTGAACATGTTATAATGTTAGCAAAATTCTTGTTGTGTCATTGTTATGATAATATCTCTGATTTTTTGGTTTAAGTGGTGATAAATTTGTATATCGTCTTGCTAGAGCCCATGCGTGTGCAACATTTCGAGAGCACCAAAGACATATGTTACGTAATCGTGTCGCTTTTGTAGCAACTCGAGAGTTTGTGATTTCATTGTATCCTTCATGTTTCATGTTTATGTTATGTTATTAGGCATAAGTTGTGGCAATTATGTTCTATTGTTTCTTAGTATGCTTGTATTTATGTTTAGGCATTCTTTTTCAATATGAAAATCATTATATGTGAGTGCTATCATGTTGACGTTCATATTTTTGCAAAATGCCTCTGTATGGTAGATTGGTTTGTATGTTATATAAGATACATCTCATGCTTTCGTTTGTCTCTTTTTGATGTCGTCAAAGGGGGAGAAGTATATAAGATGAAGTTAAATGCATATATTCAGGCGGAGTCTTCATGAAGACACAAACATCGTGAAACGCATCGTCTCAAGTTTTGCCATCATATAAAAGAGGGAGTATGTGAGTGCAACTTTCTGTTAGATGTATTTTGAATGATGTCAAAACTAGGATAGTTTAGCGTTAATGTATATTGAACAATATCCTCTGATTCTGGATGTGCATCTTAGCATTAGTAAGTATCAAAATTTTTTGGAAAAAGTTCATACAACAAATGCATTGAAAACAAAGTTTTTGTGAAAGCACTACCGCATAGGTCAACACATATGACATTAGGTCGACCTATATAAGTCGTACCCATAGCGAGGTCGATTGGGAAACTGTCTAAACAAATCCTTCTTCTCTCTCTCTCTCTCTCTCTCTCTCTCTCTCTCTCTCTCTCTCTCTCTCTCTCTCTTAAATTTTGTGTTTGTAAGTTATTGGATTCATTGTTTGTTTGATAAATTTGTTTGGATATTAATTTTTTATCACATTTTGAAATAAGGTTTGTTGATATAATCATAATCCTTTTAATTGTGTTTGATTTTAAGATCAACAAAATAAAGCAAATTTCCAAACCATATCGATTGCGCACAAGGTGTTCGATAAATTTCATTATAGTGTTTTTGTGTATTTTTTATCATTGGAAATAAGCTCTAGGTATAACTTAGCATTTAATTATTTGTGATTGATTATTGTTGAACAATTTGCGTTCATTATCATTTGTTTGTGTACCTTTACGCATATCTGAGATTTTTGGTAGAGGTTTGGTTAGATGATTCGATTCTGGTTGTTTCCGCTGTGTCATAAAACTTTTGATAACCATTTTTTCCAAAAATTTGATTTTTAATTTATGATCTATTCACCCCCTCTAGATAAAAGCATATCATCTAACACCTTAATTATGAAATATAAGTATGTTGCTCTTATTATGTTTGTCCTTATTATGTTGTTGCTATCAAAATACGTATGCACAATATGTCAACTTATGCAATCCATATGGTCCAGGACTTATGCAGTCCATATTAAACTAGAATATGAACATTATGTTAACTTAAGCAGTCCATATGGTCCAGGACTTATGCAGTCCATATTAAACCAAAATAGGCACACTATGTCAACTTATGCCGTCTATATGGTCCAGGATTTATGTAGTCTATATTAACCCAAAATATGCACACTATGTCAACTTATGCAGTCCATATGTTCCATACTAACCCTCCTATATTAAGCTATAATATGCTTATTATGTCGTCCATACTAACCATACATATGCATTTCATACTAACCAAAGTTATACAGTCCATACTAACAAATTATGCAAGATTCATCAAACAAGAATTTATCTAATTATATCAAGAACATAAACCATAATTCATCAAAATAATTCATTCATTAATCAAGTCAAATTACAATATAGTTGATCTTTTGTTACAACATAAGACATCATTATCTAAACACTCGAGGATACTTCTAAACACATATAACTTAATCATAATCTAGCATCTAATAAACTAAAAACCTATTTCATGAGTGTTGAACCAACTATATAACTTAATCATAATCTAGCAAATAACATAATGAGTGTGATCTTTCAATTGAACTTCAACTGCTTCTTCAATAATGTCATCTTCATCTATATTTCTTCATCTTTAATATGGGCATCCTTAACCTTTTGCTTTTCCTCATTTAAATTATGTAGTGATGAGGAGATAATTTCCTTTGCTCTAGGTTCATTTCTTCTTCAAACCAAACAAAAGACTGCATTTCTGATAGCGGTACAACATGATACATCAATGGAGAGTAAAGAAGATACATCAATAGTGATCTGGTTAAAACAAAACAAAATCAAAATTAGCATAGATGAATTCTTACTTTATATATCCCACACCCATAAAAATGACAACCTGAGTTCGCACCAATCTATACAATCATCAATGGAGCATCAAGTCCGCATTTTCTTTCGTACCTTAATGAACAAAGTCTTCTATTACTGTTAGAAACTGAATTCTAAGACATTTGTGATTTGGAAAACTAGGTTGGAAGACGAATACGAAGAAAGACTAGAAAGATGTGTTCTTCGTGGTTGATTTGATTTCTAAGATGGATTGCATGTTATAGTGAAGATGTGCTCTTCGTGAATTTGAGTTCCTTTTAAAATTGATTTTTAGCACAATAGTTTTACTTTTTATTATAATAAATTTTAATTTCAATTAAAAATGTTATAAAAATTGTGAAAATCTTAATTTCAATAAAAATGAAATAAAATCTGACATATCTCCACTCTAACAATGCCATGTCATTAATGAGGATATTATATGGGCAAAACTGAATGTGGTCAACTAAATCTCAAGGAATATAAAGTCGAAGAACCAAAAACATGATTTTAAAAATAATAAAGTCGAAGAACCAAAAACATGATTTTAAAAATAATGGAACTAATAATTAAAAATCATCAAATTAGTGATACCAAAAATACATTTAAACTTAGATTATATGTAAAAAAAACTATTGTTTTTTTATTGA
Source organism: Lathyrus tuberosus (assembly GCA_022829125.1). NCBI lineage: Eukaryota > Viridiplantae > Streptophyta > Magnoliopsida > Fabales > Fabaceae > Lathyrus > Lathyrus tuberosus. Next base: position 3,974,593 of record JALAZF010000153.1, read on the forward strand.
CATAATTATATCTTAATTTTAAAAAAAATATTGTATACAGTATCCTTATTTGATATCATATATGTACTCGTGTGTAGGGATGCTCATGGACGGTTAATTTTCATAACCATAATAATCCATATATCATAACCGATTGTTAAAACCAATTGTAAAAATCGGTTTTCATTTTTGTAAAATGATTATAAATCGGTTATTAACCGGTTATATCCATAACCAATTTTATAATTAGTTTTGATTTAATTTTATTTTAAAATTATTTTTTTAAATAATTTTTTTTAAGAAAAAATATTTATGTTAAAAAAAAAGTTTTTTAAGAAAAAATATATATTTATATTTAAAAAAAAATCATTTTTTTAAATTTTTTGAAAAGAAAAATTAAAAAAAGTATTTTTAAAAAATAATAATATTTTTCAAAAAAAAATATTATTTTTAATTTTTTTTTTTAAATAATTATTTTTCAAAAACATAATAATTTTTTTTCAAAAAGGAATATTTTTTTTCAAAAAAAAAATAAAATTTTTTATTTTCAAAGTTTTTTTTATATATAAAATTGACTAGTTTGAATTTTATTTTGGATATGGATATCCAAATTATGGATTTGGTTACAACCATATTAAAAATATATCAAAAATATGGATTTGGTTAAAACCATACTAATAATTAACCGGTTTTAATAACCGGATTTGAATATGGATTATTTGAATAACCGGTTTATTTAAACACCCCTATTCGTGTGTGATCGGATACTTATGCATTATAATTACTAATACATTAGTATTTAATTTGAATGCATTCAAATAATTAAAAATGTAATTTTTCTTTAATATAAATACTTTCAAATTGATATAAATATTATAATCACTCTAAATTTAAATTTACATTTTATCTTTTTGACTAACTTTGTTCAGGTAGTATTAAAATATTAAATTTATATTTATTAGTAATTATTACTAAAGCCAACTTTAATAATACTCCGTACTTTATAAAATGCAATTATCTATAATGTCTATATAATGAAAACATGTTGTTAGTCTTTCATCATACAATACAAAATGGCATTTCATATTTATCAATCTTATATTTTGCAAATTTTATGCATTTCTTTGGTCTTGGTCTCAGGTAGGAGAAATGTTACTATGTTATTTTTATTTTTTGAATTTCATTTTTCATAAACAATTGTATATATGAACATAACTTTAACATTGAATTGGTTCAGGACTCACTACTAATTTGGAGAATCCAATAGGAGGGCTTTTCACAAATGGCTGCTTAATTGGTTTACCCGGACCTCCACAAGTTTGTTGCGTATCATTTTGCCCTACATATTGCCCCTCAGATTGTAACGCCAAAGGATTTACTAAAGGTGGATTTTGTATGTCTGTTCGTGGACTTGATATGTGTTGTTGTAAAAAGTGATAAAGTCATTGCATCATTGAAATTATAAAAAAAATTAATAAAAGATGTACTTTGAAATAAGTCTTTCAATGATTGAATGTAAAAATCAAATGAAAAGGATGAAGTAGTTTTTTTATTATTGAAAGCATGGTTTTAAATTGCGGATGCGGTTGCGGTCATGGATATTGCGGTTGCGGCCTATGCGGCCATTGCATTGCGCATTGCAGCCGTTACAGCGTGAAATAATTTTATACATGCACAACATGTACAAAAAAAAATTAAAATTATTGTAATTATTTATCTTTTTTTATATTTATAGTTTTATATTAATTTTAATTTATTTTTAGGCTATTTTATTCTATTTATGAATAATTTGTTTTTTAATTTTATATTAGTTTTAAATTATAAATTATTATATTTTTGAATAGTTTAAATTTTTTAAAATTTTTTATTTATGTATTAGTTTTGAAATAGTTTTTTAAAATTATTTTTAAGGGTTGAATAACTAAAATTTAACAATTTAAAAAAATATTTTCAACATTAACATAATTAATTAAATTTAAATTATTCAAAAATTAAATTATCCTAACATTACAACATTGTATATTTTTATCTGTTTTGACTTGTTTTCTGCCCATCATATTTTTAACCTAAAATTTAATTTTCCTATATAAATTTCCTCATAAAATTTTAACTAATTTTTAAATAAATTAGTTAGAAATGGAGTCTTTTTATATTTTCTCATTAAATTAATGCATGAACACCCACGTCACACATGTCCTTACCAGCATCACAAATTCTAAATTAAACTTTTCACAAAACAAATTATACACCACATGGCCACACTTCGAAAATTAATAAAATAATTAAAAAAAGTTTGGGTTAAACATGCTTCTTCTTCAGGGAACAACAACAACAACACAGTACAGTAAGTGATAATTTTGAGTTGAAAAACAAAAATCATTCTCCAAATTTCTCTTCATCTCTAAAAACATTACTAAACGTCTAAAATTAAATGAAATGAGTGAAAATAAATTTGAGTTGCAAAAGAACAAATGGTCGTTGCGGTTTGATGCGGTCTGTTGCGGTTGAAACACCGTTATAATGCGTTATTTATTTTTCTGTTGTGGTAGTGATGCGGTTGTTGCATGTGATTTCTAGTCACATTGCAATTGCGATCTGTTGTCGATGCATTGCTTACCACAACCGCAATATTGCGGCCGCATCAAGTAATTCGGTCCGCAATTTCAAACCATGATTAAAATTTCTATCTAATTTTAGCATTTAGTAATTCGGGGATCATTTAATCTCACCATCTACTGGTGACAATGTAAGAAAATAAATTAATTAATTGTCACGAAAACATTTTCAAGTTCAAAATAATTATATTGTAATAAAAACTCTGAAAAATTTTCTTCATAAATATTTTGATAAAAATACATTATTAAAGGTTTAATACTTTTTTAGTTTTGTATTTTATATTTAGGGTTTATTTTGGTCGCTAAAGTTTTTAAATAGTATTAAATTAGTCCTTTTCATTCAACATTATCAGATTATTTTTAAAAAATACAACAGGACATTTTACGGATTTATTTAAAAAGTAGTCGGAGTATCTGTGTTATCAAATATAAATTTATCATTACAAAATATAATAAAATTGTTTAATACAACACAAAATTAAATGAAATAAAAATAGATTAATTTATTTTAACAATAAAGCAGTATTTTACATCCATTGATATAGTAGTTACAAAAAAATTAAGTGTAATATTTTTATGTAGAGCTATTGTTATATCTAATATGACCTTATAAAAATTTTAACAATTTTTTGTGAAAGTAAAAATATAAGATGGAATGTATGCAACTATCAGTGGGCCTAAATGGAAAACATATGAAGGACCGGGCCCAATAGCAATGAGTTTATAAAATACAAAAGCATGTAGAGTTTTATATGACAAGTAAAAGTGGCCTTAAGATGAATAGTCAAACTATAAGCAAAGTTTCTCAGACAAATGATTTATATAACAGGTTAATGTATTTCATTCTTACTTATGTTAAACTATTTCGTTTCATGGTTTATGTGAGAGAGTATTATTTTATGTCATGTTTATTTTTGCAGGTTTGAGTATGAAGCTATAATGTGCACGCTTGCTAGAGTTAGTGTGGCATATAGAGTGCAAAAGTCGGCTGTTGATGGCTATGGTGAAGATCCAGATCCGGATGACAGTAGTAGTGGTTTTGATTTTGAGTTAGATGGAGATTTCAAATGGAAAAAGCTCATTAGTTACATATATTCTGTTAAGAAAAGTGTTCTAGTAAAAATCTCTTTATGTAATTTAGTTTATCAAATGTTGCAATCTAAATAATCTGTTCCAAACGTATATTGTATTTTGATGCAGCATTTTTCATCGGCTGTATCAAAGAAATGGTTGTACGTGAACCAAAATGATATAGAAATTGTGGATGCGCACACATGAGAAAGGTACAATGGGGAAATTCACATTTCTTACAGAAACAAATTCGAAAAGTACATTGGAAAGGGATGATATGATTATGCTAAGAAGAAGAATCTCAGGGGGAAATCCTTGAATGTACTATTCGGTATTTGCCGGAACGACTATATGTTTCTGTTGAAAGCTAGTGAGGAGTTTCTAAGTTTCTATTTAAATTTGTTGAGGGCAGTTTCAGTAGTATGAAGATTAAATATATTGGGTGAAGTTGTTATTTTGGGGATTCCTTATGGTTGCCACAATATTTCAGTTTATGTTTGTTTATTTGAGTTAGTTTATTTTGTTGCTACTATGAATGTATTTTGAATGTCTTTGAGTTTCTTTGCGATTTCAGTTTACGCTTTTAAATTGTGGAACCTGAACATGAATGAAGATGCATAACTTTATATATATATATATATATATATATATATATATATATATATATATATAATTTGTAGTAACTGTGAAAAGTAAATGATAATAATTTTCAGTAGGAGTAAATATATTTGGTATTATTGATGGACAGTCGAATTTAATAAAAAAAGAATTAACAAAATTTTTTGGTAACTTGTAAATTATAGTGGATTATTATAAAACTAGTAAAGGACCCGTGCGGGTCATGCAATGCCTATATAAAAATTAAATAAATATTATGTAGTTATGGTTAAGAAATGTATATAAAAATATGTATAAATTAAGAGAAAAATATTTTAAATGATACTTGTCATATAAATATTAATATAATTTATCAAGTATTAGGAATTGTCAGGATATACATAAAAATTATGTTAATATATATATATATATATATATATATATATATATATATATATATATATATATATATATATATATATATATATATATATACTCGATTAAATTACTATTGATGATTTTGTAACATGGTTGTATTAAAGTAAATAACAAAGTAGTCATCTACCCGTGCGTTCGCACGAGTCGCACAATGTCGAAAAAAATGTTTTAAATGATGATTGTCATATACTAAAATAGTACTCGAGCCCATACTTGAGTGAGAATCAACATTTGTACCCGTAGTCTATAGGTACCAAAGTATCCATACACATAATCGTTTACCCGCATTTATAATAAAAAATTATCAATCAATTGTAATTTATCAGGTCATTTTAAGTTTTTAATAACATTTCAAAAATAATAAAAAAATATTATTTTAGAGTTAAGAAATAAACAAACATTTATTTTAAAAATATTTGTAACTTATTCCTGTTTATAAAAATATTTGTAACTTATTCCTGTTTATAAAAATATTTGGAAGTTATTCTCGTTTTTAAAAATATTTGTAACTTATTCTCGTTTATTAAAATATTTGTAACTTATTGTCATATATAAAAATATTTGTAACTTATTCCTATTGATAAAAATATTTGTAACTTCTTCCCGTTCATAAAAATATTTGTAACTTATTTTCGTTTATAAAAATATTTATAACTCATTCTCATATATAAAAATATTTGTAATTTCGAGGGAGTTTTACCTATCCATTGCTGGTAAGTTTGGTTGGTTTTTACCCTACCCATTATGGATAATTTTTAGGGTATCTGTACCATGCCTGTTTATTTCTATATAAATTAAATTAAAACAAATTTATAATAATTAATTATATACCCTTGACGATCAACTAAATTATATTTTTTTATTATAAAACATGAGAGATTATAACGTTGCTTCAAAAAGTTAAGATACCATTTAATTAAAAAAAATAAAAACTTAAGATACCAGTAGTAGGAAGAATTGAATAATACTAGTAATTGGTGAGAGAATCAATTACTCTATTGTTTAACAATAAAGACTCACATTATATACTTAAACAATTAAAAAATTTATTTATTTCTCATTCTAAATAAAAAAATATTATTTTAGCCATACATAATTTAAAAACTATACAATAAAAAAAGACAGAGTATTATTTTTTTATTATAAAACATGTAAGACTATAACATTGCTTTAAAAAGAAAATAAACTTAAGATACCAATAATAGGAAGAATTTAATAATACCAGTAGTTGGTAAGAGAAAATATTACTCTATTTTTTAACAATAAAGACTCACATTATATACTTAAACAACAACAAAAATTTATTTATTTTTCATTTTAAATAAAAAAAAAAACTATTTTAGTCATTCAGCATTTAAAAACTATACATTAAAAAAAGAGAGTGATATTTTTTATTATAAAACATGTGAGACTATAACATTGCTTCAAAAAGCTAAGATAACATTTTATAAAAAAAAACTTAAAGTACCAATATTTGGGAGAATTGAATATTACCAGTAGTTGGTGAGAGAATCAATTACACTATTGTTTAACAATAAAGACTCACATTTTATAAATTTAAAATAAAATAATACTAATTTTAAATTATATTTGTTTTAAACTGCTATTAAATTCCTGATTTTTATGTTCTAAATTGTAATTATATTATCATTAATTCATGATTTCAAAATCAATTTAATGCTTTGAATATTTTTATAATTTCTTTGACACTCATTAACTTTATTTGGCTATACCAAAAAAATTTACGTGTTCCAAGCAAGATTTAAACAATGAAAAACAAACTGATAAAATTACGTAATCAAGAACTGATATTTAAATTTAACATAAATATAAATGTCAATTAAAGAGATTTAAATTGCAGCTTAAAAAAATATACACTATGTCTACTACTCTTTCAATATACTCCACTTTTAAAGAGAATTATAGAAATAATTAATTTGGTTTTGTACAAAAATAATATATGCATTATAGAAATATTAAATTGACAATTTTATAATATTTTAACAATTTACAAAATTTAATGATTAATAATTAGATTTATAAAGAAAAATATAAATTTGAATTACTAACAATAGAAATTTTTTAGAAAAATTACAACATTTTTTTAAAAGAAACAAATTAGATTGTTAACAAATTAATTCAAATAAATTACACTATCATAAATTTTTTTTTACCACAATTAATTTTTGAAATTAGTAAATAAATCACCTTACAATATCACAACATAAGAATAAAAATACATTATTTTGCATTTAGATACAATTATAAATTTGAAATAATTTATTTAGTTATAAAATGAATTATGACCAATTATCAAGTAAAATCAATTGTATTAAATAATCATAGGATTTAAATAGGTATTGTACTGATAGTGACCCGTGAGATAGAATATTTTTATTATTAATATTAATATATAATAAAATAGGTATTGTGCTGATAATGACTCGTGAGATAGAACATATATATTTATTAAAATATATTAAAAAAAAAATATTTTTTAAAATAATAGACAATAATTTTTTTTATAGATTTAAAGACTATTTGAAACTAAAAAGGCATAATATACATAATTCGTATTAAATTTATTATTGGAAGTTTGAAAGTTAATTGAAATCTGATATGTAAAAATATCTTGTCCACTGAATTCTTCCATAAACAATGAATGCATGTGATATTGGCATTGGAATAGTAAAAGTGATTCCATAAATAGTGGAGAATATTATTCACACGAAACATTACAATTTACAACCGTCTTTAATGCAAAATCAAAGAAAATGGGTTATTGACCGGCTCCCCTAAGGTTAATTTACATTTACATTTTAGGTTTTTTTTTCTTTAACTTTAACTTTTCACTCATCCTCTCTCCTCTCTTACTCCATTCGTATCAGGAGCACCCACTGAAGAAATCTCTTTAATGGCATAATTGAGTGCACCTTGTCGTAGATACATTTCATCTGATGATGACCGAAACATGAAGTATATTCTAATACTGTTAATAGTTTCTAGAACTGATATTTATGTTCGTGTGCATTCCCAAATCAAAGAGCTTAAGTTTTATCTTTAAAACATTTAGAAAAAAGGAAAACAGTTTGATGAGTTTACATGTTGTGGGTGTTTGAATTTATAATTTTCAATCTAAAGAAATTTTAGATATTAGGGTATAACTTCGAACGATAGAGGGCAACAGGTTAGGCGACAAAATGAATAACATTTGATTTTGTTGGTCAACTGTTAAAATTTGTTACTTTTTCTGATATTCAATTTATTTATGTTTAGTAATTTATGTTCATTCAGCTTTGCATTTTAAATGTAGGGCTACATAATATATGAAATTAGGGTTTCACTTGTTAAACATTAGCAGTTGGAGTTCATACATATTTGCTTATTGTAATTATTTATTTTATACATGATTTAAAAATTTGATTTATTAATTTTACGCATCAGCAATGAAGACGCCATGGAAGTAATAAAAGGATTGGTAGCTGAGACTGACTATTTTTCTTCTCAGGGTAACAAAAAGAAAGATGCCAAGAAATCTCTTACCAGAAATACATCGGTTGTAAGAAATGCAAATCTTGCTGTTGTTTCCTCTGATAATGAAATAGTTGTTTTTCATTACATTAAGGAAGAACTAGTTGATAACAATGAGGATAATAGATATACATTGAGATTGTGAAAAGCATAATGAATGACAAAGCAGACAATGTTGTAAATGGTGATCAAATGAAAAGAAAGGATGAAGAGAAGAAAGCAGTTGATGAATTGGGGGTCAGGAAAGAAAAACGTAAAGTCGTTACGAACACACAAGTCTTGAATGGATCAAAGAAGAAATCGATCAAAAATTATGTGGCTAAGGAAGGTATACATAAAGATGTTCGGGAAGTAAGGTTATCAAATCAATCGAAGAAGAGGTCAGAGGAAAAATCGATGGCTAAGGATGGTAAACAAAAAGTTATTGCGAAATCAAAATTCTCAAATGAAATCAAGGAGGAGTGGTCAATGGGGGCCATGCAATATACTTGGAAGACTCATATAAGAAATGTAAAAAGAAGTGCAAATAATGTTATGGTAAGCAAACATTCATATATGATATATTGCGTTTAATGCAAAAGAGTGTATATCTTATATTATTTTCAATACTATTATACGCAACATTTTCTTAGGACAATAGCTAAAAGATGCCTTTGAACAATGCAAGATGAAATCAAACTGGTTGATGTTGAGAAGAATGAAATTTTCAATTGTCAAGTTCATACGGCAAGAAGGAACAATCAACCAAGCACCCACGAAAAGTACATGACATTGGGATGGTACGAATTCGCTCAGAGTAAAATCCTCTGCAATGGTGATACATTGGTTTGGAGTATGCGGTTTTCTCCGTACGTTTATGTGAAAGTGGATAGAAGCTGATGGAGTTGTTTTCCTGGATTAAATGTTTTGGTTTAAGTCAATCTTTATATGTGTGTTTTCTATTTTATTTTGGAATTACTTTTGAATTCATATGTAAGAATTTGAATTTAGAACTTTTGTTATTTATCTTGTAAACTTGGATCTGCTAATCTATAATATTTGTTTTTTCTTTGGTTTTATATATTTTTATGTTATATGAGCTATATTGTTGGGTGTTGATTTTTAATAGTTAGAACTCAATAGTAGCTACTAAAAGAAAACAAAAACAAAAGCCTCAAATATGAATAACCATAATTGATCTTACCGGCTGATCAGAACCTAGAGTGGGCCAGAGACCACGTCTGTGATGCTATGTGTGAAAGATGATGAGGGGGTGTACCTGCAAGGCAGTCCGATGCTAAAGTAAGGATCGGGAGAAAAGAAGGCAAGTACAAAGTATGTGTGTCTTAGGATGATTTAGAATACCTGACCCTCTCATTTGAGAGGGTTTTTATAATGCCCCCAACGTTTGGCCATTGGTCCCTATTTTCGGGGCGAGATATTCGCTCCCCAAAGGATAGGTAACTGCCAGAAACTAACCGTTGGGACGGGCAGAGGTTCCCAAAACTAGTCGTTGCCACGGGCAGAGGCGTAGTCGCAGGCATAGGCGTCGTGACTGTTTCTGGATGGTGGAATCGTGCGTGACTGGCAGGAAATACTGAGGAGGGGCAGCTGACCCTGGGGGTCAACCGACCAGTCTTCCCTGGTAGAGGGGCAGAAAGGTAAATACTGCCCTAAATTGGCTGGACTTAGGCAATTGGGCCATTCTGGTAGCAGAAGTGGATTGGACCATGCCTAGCCATTGGGCCAGTCCGGAACAGGAGCCCCCTAATTCGTTGCTCCTGAGTTTGAGAGTGATGACTTAAGGGTAGCTCGCAGTCCTGGGGAGGACCAGACATGGTTGTCGCCTGTTGCAGAGAGGAGGTAGTTCCGCGATGCCCGAGGGAATCTGTGTTCGGGGAACCTGTAACGTTTCCTGGTGTGCCCGGCTTGCGGGGAGCCCAACGGTTGATGTGATCTGAAGGGGTGGAGTGCCAAACATGCCTTGAGCCACGTACCGCATTTAATGCGTAATGATGGCTAGGCTAGGGTCATGATGATGCCCCTAGCCGCGCGTGCTCATACACGTGTCCTTGGGACTGTCTATAAATAGAGGAAGAACCTGTTCATTTACACTTTATGGTTCTCTCTCTTCCTTTGCTCTCTGTTCTGCATTCCACCGTTCGCCGCCGTTCAACCACCGTACGCGCAATGACCAGAGTTCTTCGAACCCCTAAATTTCTTCCTCGACCACGTAAGTTATCTGAACTGATCTCTGTCTTAGGTTTTTTCACTTTCTGCTTATTTAGTCTGCATGTGGTTAGGGCGAAACTGTGTAGTGTAGGGGCTATTTTCGGTGATCGTTGGTGGCTGACGGTGGTCAGGCCATCTTCCACCGCCGAAGGCGTTGCCAGAGCCTTAGAAACTTATGCTTTTTAGTTGATTCTGACACTGTTGCGACAACAGATGCATTCGTCACCGGTGGAATCCATGAATTTTTCAGTGTACTTCTGAGTTTTCTGGTGGATCTCTAACGAAAGTTCTGAGTAACGTACCAGGGAGGGTCTCCCCGCCTGTGTTGGAGGGGTTGCCCTGGGCGTCCCCTCGCACCGTTGTTGTGCCATTTGAGTAGGGCTTAGGTCGGGGATTTTATCCTCGGGCCTTCGCGCGCCCTTTCACTTGACTAGCGGTTGAATGATGGATTCGACTTTGTCATCGAATTCACTTTTGCCCCCTTCTTTTCAAGTAAAGGAGATGTCATGCGAAGCTGAGGATGAAATCCTGAGAGATCTGTCCGATGAGAGCTCCTCGGAGGATAGCGATACCGAAGATACTTCCGAACCCCAGGACGCTGGCGAAACAACTACTTCCAGGACTACCGCAGAAGAGTGGTTCGTTGCAGAACCTCGGGAGCATGCCTCCCTCTTTGCCTCTTTGTTAAGGGCCAAATTGTGCATACTTTTGACTATATTTTATGGTCCTTTCAATTGGTTTCCTTGATAATTGAGTAGAATATCTAGTAGTTATAGTACATTTATGCTAATTTTTTATTTTATTGTACATATTGTATATTATGATAATTTTGATGGTCTTTGGCAGGTCTTCTTGCTTATATTTGATGATAGGAATAATTGGTGAAGGAAAGAAGGCCTGAAAATTAATTTTTGAAGAGTTTGTGATGGTAACTCGCGCTAAGCGAGCTTTTTAGCGCGGTATCAACGCTCACATTCTGCCAATTCCAGTAGCAAAAGGTCCAAACCGCGCTAAGCGAGCTTTTCAGCGCGGTATCAACGCGCTCTTTCTGCAACTTCCAGTAGCTAAAGTCACCAACCGCACTAAGCAGGATGCTACCGCGCTTAGCACGCTTTCTGGGAAATTGTCTGCATTTTTGCTGACCCCGCTTAGCGCGCTCTTGATGGCGCTTAGTGCGGTGCCACTTACCGCACTTTGTACAATTGCTATAAATATCTTCTCTTGGAGATATTTTCTCATAACTTGTACTTCACACTTTTCAGCATTTCTAGAAGGGAAAAAGGGTTTTCTAGGTCAAAAACCTTAGGATTTCAAGGAGAAGTGAGAATCAAATCTTTGGAGCAACAATCCTCGATTCTTCGACTTTGATGCTATCAAAGCTTCTTTTCTTACTTGTTGATCAAGCTACCATGGTGATGGGTAGCAAAACACTTTTGTGTCAAGATTAGAGGTAGTTAATCTTGCTTGTATGTATTTCTTTTGATATTTTGTATATGAACAAGGTTGATGATCAATATATGATGAAGTTGTTTGTTTTTAATGTTGTATTTATGGTTTGAATCACTCTAGACATAGATTTTCCAAATCTTGATATAATGTCTTCATCTATTAAAAACCAAACTCTAGACATAGATTTGGGATTTAATGTTTGCTTTGTATTAGTCTTAATGTTTATTGTTTCGATTGTTGGCTTGAGACATCTGTCATACCCCAAATTTTGACCACCAAGATTTCCCATCATTGTATAAATCATCACCACAATATGGATGAATCATCATGCCTCATCAGTCTCCCCAAAGAGGGGTGAGCATTCACCACAAACAAGAATTAGGGTTTCAAGCCCTCTCAGAGCACTTAGACAAAGGATCAATCAAGGAATGACATGATATTCAACTTGTCTAACTTCTCAAACGCCTATAAAGGATCAAGAGGACTCCCACATCAAGAACCAATCACAAAGTTGCTACATTCCAAGTGGATCAAGCCTCAAGATCGCCAGTGTCACCAAATTAGGGTTTTTGGTCGACTGAGGCCTCCAGGTGGAATCTTTCCTCTGGGAATGAGCCAATGCTTCAAAGCATAACCTAAAATACTCCATGGAACCTCATGAACCCAATCATCAAGTCAATTTAACCTCAGGGGATGCATTTATCAAAAATCAGGAATTAGGGTATCTTGACCTAATTGACCCCTAAGTTGACTTTTGGGACAAGACATGAACCAAGACCTCAAGACATGATTTGAGGGTCTCCAATACACCATATTGATCCATTTGCAACAATGGATTGATCCAAGAAGCTCGATTCGCAAGTTTCAATTTCATCTGAACCACAATTAGGGTTTTCAAGAAAAAGTCAATTGTACCTTTGACTTTTGACCAGGACATGCTCCCAAACCTTGGGACATGATTCAATACACCTTACAACTCCTATGGAACATATCCATTAGGTTTGATTTAGGTCAAGGACTTGATTTCATAGAGGATCGCACCGTTTGGATTTCATCTGATAAAAAGTCAACTGTGCACAAAAGTCAAGTTTGACTTTTTGAGATTTTTCACAATTATGGTTCCTTGACCCTAAAACAAAGTTAATATGTGATTTGAATCATCATTCATCAAGAAAAATCAAAGAAAGTGGGATAACTTGTAAAAGGGGTAACCATAAAAACTTAGAATTTTTCTAAGTTATGGAACAGAGTGGCTAGGGTACCAACTTTGCAAGGCCATATCTCTCAAACCCTAAGGCCTTTCTCTCCCATTCAAAGCTCAGAGGGAAGCCTTCATTACACTCTACAAAAGTGTCAACTACACCTCATTCCAATTCCTCATGGATTTTTAGTTATGGAGTGACCAAAATGACAAAAACATGAAAATGCCACTTTTTCTAACACTTAGTGAAATTTTCACTAAGTCAGAATCTGTTTCACATTTTTCAAAATGTAGGGGCATTTTTCACTTGGATCCAAAAAGTTTCAAGACAAACTATGATCAGACATGTGTTGTATCATATGAGAACTTTCCAAAATGGCCAAGAACTCCATCAAATTCCATCTGAGCTAAGAATTATGACAGTTGCAACATGCCTTGCTGCAACTGTCATGACAAGGCAGATTTGTGCATTATGGCTCGATTTGATCAATTTGTGCAAATGAGAAACAATTTTATCCATCTGCACACCTCAAGGGGAGACCAAGGAGGTACAAACACTGATCCATAAGTCTCCCAAGTCTTTGGAACTACATATAGGTTTGGCACCCCTAAAAGATAAAGATGCCTCAAGACTCCAATTTTGTTTTGAGGCATTCAATGGATGCTTAGAGGTGGCATGTACCAGAGCAAAGATGAACACTTCAGTCAAGCCTTATCCTTGAATCAGAGAACCATAGGCCTGTGCTCTAATCTCAAGTCAATGGCTAGAGGAGACTTGAGATTCAATTTGATCCACATTGGCCAAAGGATTGCTGCAGTTGCCATTCCTTATTCCTTGCAAAACAAACTTGCTCTAGTATAAATAGAGCTCAATTATGATCAGTTTGAGTACACCAAAGCAACCAAACTGATTCTTTCCTCAAAATTTCCATTTTCACTCCAATTTTGCCTTCTAAAGCAAGTCACTATCGGGTTTTGAGTTTGAGAGCAATTCCAACCAAACCAATGGCTCACACACCTCACATAACATCTGGAACATCAGAATCACAAAATCACCAGCCACCTGCACAAGCTTTTGACAGATTTACAGTTGAGGTGCCAAATCAAGTTCCAGCTCAATTCAATCAATTCCAAGCATTCAGATACACTCCATAACACCTAGGGAAACTGTCCACATCATTGGAACCAAGCTGTATGATAACGCTAAATTATATCGTTTATTTGGTTTGACTTGCATGAATTTTAGTTATGATTTCCTTTGTTTTATTTGATTTATGCTTCGATTTATATCTCATTTACCATGTTTTCAGGTGACTTGGATTAATTCAAAAAAGAAAGAAAAGAAAAGAATTAAAGGAAGAAATAATGAAGAAAAGAAATCATTAAAAGAAAAAAAAAGGGTGGAGCCCACCACACTTCAAAGAGGTGGCGCCTGCCACACTCAATGAAGGGTGGCGCCCACCACTAACCACTTGTGGCACTTGCCACCTAAATTGGAGAAAGAAGTGTGGCACCTGCCACACTTGTTATGAAGAGAAAAATAAGGAAATGTGGCGGGGGCCACACCTGAACAAGAAGAAGAAAGTGGCGCGTGCCACTACCCCTCACTTCCTATTTTCACGCTTCAGAACGTGTATTCCGCGCGAATCCGATTTTCCAGCAAGTAAACCGTCCAGCAACCTGATTTCACGAGAAGCCTTAGGAGTATATAAACAGAGTCGTTCCAGAATGCAAGGGTCGACTTTTCTTTGCCAGAATTTTTCTTGTTTAGTTTTTAGGCAGTTTTCTTTCACCATGTAAAAGTAATAGTTCTCCACGTCGGGGGACTATTACCAATATAATTTTAGGATTTCTTTTTGTTAGTCGATTTCTGTACTTTGATTTGAAGTTTTCAAGCATATTATAATTCAGCATTTATTTAATTCCAGGTTCCCTTTATCGTTTATTTTAGTGTTATTACTTTCTTATTTTATTTGCTAGATCATGTTTAGTATTAAGTTTATTTATCATAACTACGTGTTTGTTTTTCTATCTATGTCTTTCTAAATATTCTTGAGTCCGACGTATGAGGACCGTCGTTACCGACGGGACTCGGTAGAAAATAATAGGTGCGAACTTATGATTAAAATTCTGTTTTGGTTTTAATTTCCAAGTCTAATTTAAATAGCTTTGTCACGAGAGTGAGAGGTTATTTAACATGATTTTGTCACGAGAGTGAGAAATTAATTAAGGTTAGAGCCGGCACTGCGAGAGCGTGGGGGTCGAACCGGATAGTGGAATTTAGGCAACATATCTAAATACAGCGAGAGCACTTTAGATACGTTTAGGATATTATTGGCTTTCAAAATATATTTCCTAGTTACCGGGCGAGCGAGAGCAAAATCTTGGGATTAGGGAACATGACTTTAGTTAATACCGCGAGAGCGTGAGGCGGAGTTTTTAAGTCGGTATATTTTACGGAACTAAGTTATAGTACCCGAATTCTAGAAAGTCCTTTAGGAACGCGAAATCCATATTCCGGCCTCTCTTTATTATCATATTTTCTAAGTTCATTTTTAGTTTTGGTTCTAGTTTCCTCTTAATTAAATATTCATCAGCCTTAGCTTTACAAAGCAATGATAGATTACAGTAGGTTGAGATTGGTCTCTGTGGGTTCGATAATATTTTATATTACTTCGATATTTCCGTGCACTTGCGGACGCATCACTGTAACACCTCCAACACAAAACAGGATCACCAGCTGTAAGAGGTAAGCCTAAAATTGGTCAGCTCTTAATCTATGCATATTTCCTCGCACAATACTTTTGCCAAATGTTCATAATCATGCATAGAATGTTTCCCCTCTATTAATTGCCTTGTATGAATCGTGTGTGGAATTTCTGAGCCTTCATGCAGAATTTAGGGTTCTTGAGGTTTTTCTTTGATTTCTTATTCCATGCTTAAAATAAATGAAATTAAAGACCATAGACATGATCGTGAGGTGAAAACGAGCAGATGATATATGGATTGCATGATTCCATCAAGTATTCAGTGAGATTGATGAGAAAACGCAAATCAGCCAAACCCAGAACACGCGCGGGTTCTTCATGTGTTCTTGGCGCCTTTTTCAAATATTTGAATTTTTGAATTTTTGTAATTTTATTTAATTGATTCAAAAATTAATTCCTCTATGAATTTTAATGATTTTGAGTTGATTCTTTTTTTAATAATTCACAAAAATGTTAAAATATTTTATTTTACCAAAAATTCCCAAAAATATTATTTATTTCATATACTTGATATTTTTGCAAAAGAATTAATTTTTATTTGTTTTTAACATTTAAAATATTTTTTCTTTCTTGATTTTCCAAACTTAATTGATTTTCAATCATTTTGTGGATAAAAACATGATTTTTGAAGCATTGATCCAAGATCACCACTCATTTTTCACATGTTTTCTATAATTTTTATTAATTTTTAAACAAAATTAATTACATTTTAAACAAAATTAGGGTTTCTTTGATTTTCACCCTCATCAATCTTTTTCAAACACTCATGGGCCTCTAATAGAGTGTAAGACCCAACCCCTTTTTGTAAATAAACATTTTTTGGGCCTCACATATTGTATAAGTCCCTCTGTATATTTTCAAAACAACGGCGCAATGTCGCCTTTTCAAAATCATTAGGGCCTCTCCCTGAGTTGTAAGCCCCATTTCCTGTACAAAAACACTTTTGAGCCTATAATAGAGTGTAAGACCCATTCCTTGTAAATAAGATACCTTGTTGGGCCTCAGACATTGTATAAGACCCACTGTGTTTTCAAAAACCTCGACGCGATCGCCGTTTTCAAACAAACCATCTAGGCCAACCCTCGCGTTGTAAGTCCCATCTTTCTTTTCAAGATAATCTTTGGGCCTCTCCTTGAGTTGTAAGACCCATACCTTTGTACAGAAAACCTCTTTAGGCCTCAGTCATTGTATAAGTCCCAATACGATATTCAAAACAACGATGCGATCACTGTTAAACCTTGGGCCTCTCTTTGAGTATAAGCCCCAACAATCTTTTCAATTTCCCTTTTGATTTAGATTCAAATATACAGTTGTTATAAAAAATTTCTTTAATTTCTTTGAACAACTAATAAAACAGCATGGAAGCTTGCTCAACTGTAAGCTTTTATCCCCTTTCATTTACTCGCTTTAATATATATAACTGTATTGTGGGAAGCTGCGCATGGTTAGTCTTCTTTCATACTCCTTTAAATACTTGTCATATATCAACTGTATATATACCAGTATAGTTATTTAGAGTTTTCCCCGACAACTATGTCTAGAACTAGGTAAAGCCATGTTGGTCATTCTTAAATACAAACAAAACTAGATCCCCATAGGATTTCCAGATACCTCATTCCCTTCTCTTGGGGTTAATCAATATGGAACAAAGAGAAAGACAGTATTCTCGGTGAACCTTTTCTCAGACTGTCACCCTTAGAAATTGTCAAAGAAACTCTACTCCCCGGAGTTGATCTATTCTCCGTGAATAACATCTCTTGAGTTTCTTCCAAATACTCGAACTTTCCTGGAATGATCTCTTCTCTGTGAATTACATTTCTTGAACTTCTCTTGGTTTGGGGACCCACAGGCTTCCTAAAAGCATCCCCACCTCCTCTTGGACTTTGTACAAGGACCCGTTGGCTTCTTAAAAGTTCTCATGCCTTCTCTTGGGCTTCATACAAGGACCCTCACGACCTCTTAGAGGTATATGACAGAACTTAGTCATCCTTTGCTAGAGCTGTCTTTCTTAAATGAGTCACAAAAGCCCTCAGACCAATTTTAGGGTTGATACTCATCCCTTAAGCGAGTTGGCCTCCTCTTGGGCCTTATACAAATATAGACCACACTAATAGACCCGGAAAGTCTAAATCTCCTTGAGTCTCAAAGACATTCTCAAGTTCCCTACAAACATAGGAAGAAACCCCGAATTCTGGATTAATCTCCAGCAAGAGTTAAAACTTGTGGGTTCTAAAACCCTGTATCTCTCATCCCCTAGCCAGGGTCAGTTTATCATCATATAACCCTATCAGAACCTCAAGGTATATGATCTATCAACTCTTCGGTATTTCCCTGCAAGAGTTGATTCCCCACTTGGACCTGCCTCGGGATCTCAACAATTCCCAACAGAAGATAGCCTCCTCTTAGGCTTTATATAATGATTTTTCCTCAGCACAGTCAGCCTCCTCTTGGGCTTTGTACAATGATTCTCCCCAACGGAGCTAACCTTTTCAGACTCTCTTGTTGAGTCAATCACCTTTTCAGACTCTCTTGTTGAGTCAACCACTTTTCAGACTCTCTTGTTGAGTCAATCACTTTTTCAGACTCTCTTGTTGAGTTAACCACTTTTTAGACTCTCTTGTTGAGCCAATCACGTTCCAGACTCTCTTGTTGAGTCACCCCTTTTTAGCCTCAATCTCGGGCTTCGTACAAGACAGATAAAAGCACTCTCTTGTTGAGTCAACCCTTTTTAGCCTCAATCTCGGGCTTTGTACGAGACAAATAAAAGCACTCTCTTGTTGAGTCAAACCTTTTTAGCCTCAATCTTGGTCTTTGTACAAGACAGATAAATACCTCCCCAGCAGAGTTAGCCTCCTCTTAGGCTTCATATAATGATATCCCCAAAGAGTCAGTCTCTTTTTTGCTTCCGTCTTGGGCTTTGTACAAGACACCAATATATCCATTATCTTGCTGAGTCGGTCTCATACAGCCTCCTCTTAAGCTTTGTATAAGGACTTCCCATGTGGAGTCAATCAACCTCTTAGCTTCAACCTTGGACTTTGATCAAAGCACACAAAAATCAACAATCCCTCTTTAGAGATGACAAATTCTCTTTCAGTCAAACTTTTAGCTTTAATCTTGGGCTTTAAACAATATACAAATACTCCTTTTAGCCTCTGTCTTGGGCTTTGAACGAGACACCAAAACATCTTTTTCCTCCCTTAGAATAGGAGGAACTACGATTGCTCTGATTTCCCTGTTTCGTTTAAACGGGAATATGTAGGCATAAGATTGCGAAATCTTAGCGAGCATACTAATAAAAAACTCTAGGTCCAATACCTTTATACATCAATCAAAACTTAGGTCCAACACCTTACCAAACACATCAACAAAAACTCACTCACTCTCCCTGTTACATTTCCCAAGAAACTTTCCCAACCCATTAACAGATAAACACCATCAAGTACAAAGCAAAACCTAAATCTAATATCCCGTGGATAACCACATATAGGATGGGTAACTGATAAGTACCCATTGTATAACCTGACCCGGACCCCCCAATCTCTTTAAGCGTTTATCCTGTTAGACATTCGCGTGCAAGGTTAGTTTTAGATACCTTCCCCTTCCCTTCCAGCTTCACGGGATAAATAAGAAATCAGCAAGTAACACCCTCCTCCTCATTGCGGTGAGGAAAACCTAGCGATAAGGTGGTCGCGTCACCGACAAAAATCGCTCGCTACAGTAAAATGGGGACTTCACTGGGGAAAAGATCATTTTATTGTTTAAGACTAGGATTATTATAGCTCCTAAGAGGTCTAGGATGTTAGCTTTAGGAATGAATATATATATATATATATTGATCGTGAAGGCTGGATCAGATCCTGTAGAATCAGGCCGTCAAGTGCGTCAAGGATGCTGGTCGTATGGAGAGGAGGGGGTGTACCTGCAAGGCACTCCGACGCTCAAGTGAGAAAGGGTCAGAGAAAAGGGGCAAGTACAAAGTATGAGTTCTTAGGGTGAATATTGGATACCTGACCCTCTCAAGAGAGAGGGTTTATATAGAGCCCCCAGCGCGTGGCCAACGGTCCTATTTTCGGGGCGAAATAACCGTTTTCCCCAAAGAATAGGTAACTGCCCAAACGAGCCGTTATACCGAGCAGGGTGCCCGAAACTAGCCGTTATGTCGGGCATGAACGTAGTTACGGGCACCTGTCCTTTGCTGTTCGGGTAGCGAGGAAGCCGTGCGTAATGGGCGTCAACGTCGGGGAGGAACGTTACATTCCTTGCCCGGTTGGAGGGGTAGAAAGGTCGCTTTTGCCCCTCTGCGGATTGGACTTAGGCAATTTGGGCCGCTCTGAAGCAGAGGTGGATTGGGCCAATTCTAGCCATTGGTCCAGTCCAGAACAGGAGCCCCCTAAGTCGTTGCTCCCGAGCATGGGAGTGATGACTTAAGGACTACTCGTGGCTCCGGGGAGCTAGCATAGAGTCGTCGTTTGAAGACGAGGAGGATTGTCTCAAAGTGGTCGTGACCCCAGGTGTTTGCGAGATTCTCGGTCGTGACCCTGTTGCGCGACATTCGGGGAGATCAAGTGTCAGACAGAATAGGAAACGTTGGGTTGCCATGTGTGCCTCGAGCTCCGTGTAGCAGTTAATAGGCAATGATTGCTAGTAGGTAGCCATTATGGCCTACGGGCGCGTGCGCGCACGTGCCCCTTTGTATAAAAGGGGGAAGATTGTCCCATTTTGCACTTTTTCTTTCTGATTCCTCTTCGTCTCTTCTAAGCTTTTCCCGTCACCGTCTTTAGTGCTTCCAACCACCGCATCCAGCTTCGAGCAACCTCTTTCTTCTACTCAAATCAAGTAAGTTTTCTGATCTGTAACTTGTTTTACTCCCCTTTGGTGATTAGTGGTAGATTGCATGCGGTTAGCTTTAGATGACAAAATAGGTGGATTTCTGGCGAGTGTTGGTGGTGGACGGTGGTTGTGCCACTTTGCTGCCTCCAGCACCTCGCCGGAGTATGTAGTATGTTCAGCGAGGAGGGTGGTCCACGGCGTGGTTGCAGTAGTTGTGCACGCGTGACCACCATGCTTGTTCATCTTATGATAGAGCGATGAGTTTTCTGGTAGAGCGTTTCCAGATTCCGGTGAAGCTTCGCGGTTTCCGATGGAGCTTCAAACAGAATCTGGGCATGAGTGCGGGGAGGCTCCTCGCATGAGGATGATACGTTTCGAGCATCTCCTCGCGGGGAGGCTCTAGTCCTGAAACTTTCGATGTTAGGGCTTAGGCCGGGGACGTTGTCCTCAGCCCTTTACGCGCCCTTTCACTTGACTTAGCAGTGGAAGGGTGGATTTGATTTGCTGTCGAATTCACTGTCTTTCTCTGCTTTTCAGGTGATCGTAATGGCGACGGGGCCAGACAGAGAAGTTATTCTAGATACGTCCGAGGAGGAAACTGGCTCCGAGGAAAATAGCAGCTCGACGGCTTCGAGCTCGGCGACCTCGAGTTCCTCCAGCAATGCCGGGGAGGAAGAAGAGTTGAACGTTATGGAGAAAGACGCTGAAGGGTCCTCCTAGGAGGAGTCGGAGGTGGCCGAGCCTTCCGAGCATGTTTCTACGTTCGCGAAGTCTTTGGCGGATGTCTTTACGGAGGTGGGACCGGAAGGGGAATGGAAGGTGCATTTCCCTACTGTGAACGAGCGGGTCTGCACGGACTTCGGGGACCGCTTTACGATGTTCGAGTATGCCTTCAAAGGGCTGGGACTGAGGCTGCCCTTTACAGATTTTCAGCGGTCGGTGTTCGAGCATCTGAAATTAGCCCCTACCCAACTGCACCTAATTCGCTGGCCTTCATCCGGGATTTCGAATTGGTGTGCGAGCATCTTTCTTTGGGGGCCACTCTCCCTCTATTCTTCGCTATTTTCCATCTACAAAGGCAGCTGACGGGGAAGAAGTATGGTTGGGTTTCTCTGAAGCAGCCTCGCAAGCTGTTTAAACCATTTTCGGAGTCAGTCCAGACATTCAAGCAGCGGTACTTGGTTGTCGAACCCGTGTCTGAGGCCGCCCAGGACAGCACATACGTCTGGGAGATAGAGGTTGATGACGACGGAAACGAGCTGCTTAACGAGGAGGGGAAGTACATCGGGTGGAGGCTTTACAGGTTCCCCATTCATTGGTCACCCGAACACTTCAGTAAAGAGCCCAGTGATTACGTTTTTCAACCGGGCGACCTGCGCGGGCAGGACGCCATGGCTTACGAGGCGTTGGTGAAGTGGGTCAACTCCTTCAATCTCGCTGCGTGTTGGACTAGCAAGGGCAGCCCGATCTCGTTAAGGCACTGCTGGAGTGCAAGACTCCTGCGGATGCTGAGAAATTGCTCGGTAGTCTTTAGTTGTTTAATTTTGTTCATGTTATTTCTTTTCTTCATATCTAACATGCTCGTGTTTTGTTTGTGCAGGTGAGATGCCTCATGCTCATGATCGGATTGTGAGGAATGCTATGGCGAGGAACAAGGCTGGGACGGCTCCTCCGAAATCTCGGTTCGCTGGTGCCCGCGCTCCTCCTCCCGTTCAAGCTGCCGTGGGGACCTCCACTTCTCCGACTCATGCTCCCCGGGGATCTCCTCTGCCTTTGGCCGGGCGACCAAAGTGGCCAAGGATTACTGATGCCATGGACCTTACTCGGGTAGCAGAGAAAGGGAAGTTCGAGCTTCCTCCCTGCATCCTCGATAGGAGGTTCTTCGAAGGTAACTCTTTGGTTGTTCCCCGGGCGGAATCTCTTCGCTTGGAAGGCATGGACCGCCCGAGCAAGAGGGCGCTGGTGGCCCAAGATGCTTCAGCCTTGGTCCAGATGCTGGAGATGGCGACAGTTTATGCTGAAGGGGATTCTGTAACTGAGTCCGAACTCAACGCTGCTCGTGCTTCCGTGGCATCCCTCAAGGAAGAAGTCAAGGGTGCCGGTGAGGCTCGGAAGAAGGCGGAAGAGGAAGCGGCCAAGCTAAAAGAGGAGAACTCTAGGTTGTCGGTGGAGAAGAAAGCTGACGAGGAGTTGATCAGGGAGCTGAGGACGGCTAATGCCCCGGGTGCTGACGAGCCAGACGATGTGAGGAATTTGAAGACTAGATCCGAGCTGGTCGCTCGTATATTGCTGGCCGAAGATGATGGCATTGCTGTTGCGGAGGAATCCTCCGGAAACGCTGTGGCTCAGCTGCGCGTGGTGAACCCTAGGCTTGAAATCTCTGCCGAGGGTACTCACTATCTTGCGCGCGTTGATGATGGTCGCATCGTCTTGCCCGAAGGTCTCTTCGTCGTTACCCCCGAGGATCAGCCCGCAGAGGAGCAGGGGCCCGAGCCAGAGTCAACCGATCATGCTAATGAATGAGGAATTTGTTATTTTGTTGTAATTTGTCTAGCCTGCGTGCCGTTGTAATTTATTTTGGGGGGCATGGCCCCCGTTTTATGTAATAATGTACAATTGTGGTCCTTACGGCCACTTGTTAAATTATCGCATATTTAGTTCTGTTGTTTGCATGACTTTACTTGCTTTTATTTTTTGCTAAGTGTTGTATGCATGCTCGCTGTGAATGTATGTCCGCCCGTAGTAGGGGGTACTTGACTTGAGTGACTATTTCTGGGGGGATTGCTCGTAATAGATGTGTTCGGCAGTGTGGGGAACTAGTCGAACTGCCGGGGAGCGGAGCTCAGGTCGCGTTTGAGGCCTGAGTTCGCGGCGTTAACGTCCTATCGCGAGCTGGGGTTCTGCCAATCGTGGTACTCTGAGGACGGCGATGCTCGATCGAGGACCGCTGTCGAGCACTTACCGGGCTCGTTACTGAGCGGGGCTATGCTTTAGTCGTATGCGACCCTTGTACCTAGACGCGCATAGTGGTCGGTAGCTGACGTTCGTCGTTGCGATGAGTCGAACCGAGGATTTAGCTGTAGTATTGTTTTAGCTTCTCAGCGTTCCATGGTCGAGTGAGTTCTTCCCCAGTGAGATGTTCTAGGTAGTAGGCTCCATTTTCTGTTTTTGCCCGGACGTGATAGGGTCCCTCCTAATTGGCTGCTAGTTTGCCTTCGCGAGAGTCTTTGTGGTTTCTTCTTAGGACAAGGCTTCCCACGTCAAACTCTCGTCGTATCACTTTGGCATTGTGCCTGATGGTGATCTTTTATTTCAGTGAGGCTTCGTGGAGAGCTGCCCCGGTTCTGATTTCCTCGACGAGGTCGAGCTCTTCTCTTAAAGATTCATCGTTCATCTCCTCATCTAGGGGCGACTCTGTCCGCCTAGAGGGCACGTGAACTTCGATGGGGATTACCGCCTCGGTTCCGTATGCTAAACGGAAAGGTGTCTCCCCGGTCGTTGAATGGGGAGTTGTACGGTATGCCCAAAGCACGTTGTGTATCTCCTCGACCCATGCCTTCTTTGTTTTGTCCAACCTTCGTTTGAGGCCTCGAAGGATGACTCGGTTCGCTGCCTCAGCATACCCATTTGTTTGAGGGTGTTTGACGGATGTGAAGTGTTGTTTCATGCCTAGTTGGGCGACGAAGTCCTGAAACTTCCTGTCCGTGAACTGCGTCCCGTTGTCCGTTACTATCGCTTGGGGAATACCGAAACGTGCAACGATGTTTCATTTGTAGAAACGCAGGATGTTGAGCGCAATTATTTTTCCTAGAGCTTCTACTTCTATCCACTTAGTGAAATAATTTACGCCCACTATGAGGTACTTGTTCTGACTTGATCCTACCACGAAGGGTCCTAGGATGTCTAGGCCCCACCAGGCGAATGGCCACGGGGAGGACATAGCCTTGAGCTCATTAGGCGGAGCCAGGTGCATGTCCCCATGCCGTTGGCATTTGTTGCATTTCTTCACGTGTTCTTTTGCGTCGTTTTGCATGGTCGGCCAGTAGTACCCTGCTCAGAGAGCCTTGCGAGCAAGGGACCTTCCCCCGAGATGTTGGGAATTGATTCCCTCGTGGATTTCACGCAGGATGCGTGTGACCATTTCCTCCTCGACACATTTGAGCAGTGGAATAGAGAATCCCCGCCTGTATAGTTTACCTTCGACCAGGACATACGAGCAGGCTCTTCGCCTGATCGTGCTGGCCTCCTTTGCGTCGGACGGGAGTTCGTCTTTGGCGAGATAGTTGTAGACTGGGGTCATCCAACAGTTATTGTCGCCGATCACTTGCACGTCGAGTGTTGGGGAAGCCTTCTCGATGCTGGGTCGAGGAGGTACTTCCTGTATGACGGACTTGTTTCCGCCTTTCTTCTTCGTGCTGGCCAGTTTAGACAGCATGTCTGCTCGTAAGTTATGTTCGCGGGGAACGTGTTTCACTTCCACTGTTGTGAATTTTTCCATTTCCTTCTTTACCAGGGCCAAGTATTCGGTCAGGTTGTTGTTCTTGGCTTGGTATTCACCCCGGACCTGGAGGGCCACGAGTTGTGAGTCCGTGCAAATGACGATTTCTTGTGCGCCCAGGTCCTCGGCAAGGCGTAGCCCAGCGAGGAAGGCTTCGTATTCCGCCTGGTTATTGGAGGTTGGGAAAGACAGCGTGAGTGATACCTCGACGATAATTCCTTCGTCGCTCCCCAGTATGATGCCCGCGCCGCTTCCTGCCGAGCTTGAGGCACCGTCGACGAAGATGGTCCACTTGCGCGCATCGCTCGCGGGGGAGTCTGCGAATGTCATCTCCGCGACGAAGTCGGCCAGAGCTTGGGCCTTGAGGGCTTTTCTGCCTTCGTATTGGATGTCAAATTCGGACAGCTCCAGCGACCATTTGAGCATTCGGCCGGCCATATCTGGTCGTCCGAGCAGCTGCTTTATGGGCTGGTCTGTTCGAACCACGATCGTGTGAGCCAGGAAGTAGTGTCTTAATCTTCAGGTTGCGTTGATGAGGGCCAATGCCACTTTCTCTATCTGTTGGTATCTTAACTCTGGTCCTTGCAATGCTTTGCTTGTGAAGTAAATGGGTTTCTGCCCATCAGGCGTCTCGTGGATGAGAGCGGCACTCACCGCCTCGGTCGTGACGGCCAGATATAAGTACAACGTTTCGCTGTTGTCTGGTCGAGAAAGGACCGGCGGCTCTGAGAGTGCCTGTTTTAGATGGAGAAGGGTCTCGTCGCACTCCTCGGTCCATTCAAATGCTGCCTCTTTGTGGAGGAGTTTGAAGAATGGCAGGGCGTGCTGGGCGGACTTGGCCACGAAACGAGATAGTGACGCGAGCATCCCGTTGAGGGACTGGATGGATTTTTTGGACTTGGGCGTAGGAAACTCGGAGAATTCTCGGCATTTGTCGGGATTGGCTTCGATTCCTCGTTCCGTTAAGTAGAAGCCGAGGAATTTGCCTGCCCGGACACCGAACGTGAACTTCTCCGGGTTAAAACGCATTTTGTATTTCCTGGCTTGTTCGAAGACCTTTCGTAAGTGGACAGTATGATCAGTTTCCTCGTGGGACTTAACGATCATGTCGTCCATGTATACTTCGAGCATGTCGCCTATTTCTCCCCGAAATACCTTGTTCATCATTCGTTGGTACGTTGCTCCAGCGTTCTTCAGGTCGAAGGGCATTACGTTGTAGTAATAGTTCCCCGATTTGGTCATGAAGGCCGTATATTTTTTGTCGGACATTGCCATTGGGATTTGATTGTAGCCCGAGTAGGCGTCCATGAACGATAAAAGTTTAAAACCAGTAGAATTATCAACAAGTTTATCAATATTGGGGAGGGGGTAGGCATCCTTCGGGCATGCCTTATTGAGATCGGTATAATCAATGCACATGCGCCATTTTCCATTAGATTTTTTAACCAATACAACGTTGGACAACCAAGTGGTGTACTTGGCCTCCGAAATAAATTTGGCCTCGAGGAGGTCCTTTACAGCTTTTCGGCAGCCTCCGTTTTCTCCGGAGACTGCTTCCTCCTACGTTGTGCTACGACCTTGATGGCTGGGTCAATGGTCAGCTGGTGACATGCGACGGATGGATCCAGGCCGTGCAATTCCGTGGAGCTCCACGCGAAAAGGTTGGCATTCTCTCGGAGGCACGCTTTGAGCTACTTCCTCGCGATGTCAAGCAGGTCTGCTCCGATCTTCACTCCCCGTTGGGGGTCTTCACCGAACAGGACTAACTCGAAGTTGCCATCCGGGATTGGGTGCATCGGATGGGAGCTGCTGCTGGATGACGCGGATGGGCTGGCTGAAGCTGCTCGTTCCTCCTGTTGGTCCTCGGGGAAGTGACTGTCGAGGTCAATAGAGTCGACCTGGGGCAGAGGCTTGGCCTCCTCGGAGCTGCTCGGCAGTGCTGGCTTGCTCGACGCTTTAGGCTTGGGCGCGATGGCGTTGAGCCCCTTTGTAGCTGCTTCAAAACACCATCGAGCAGCTTCTATATCACCGTGGAGGGTGGCGACCATTCCTTTCGAAGTGTAATACTTCATCTTCAGGTGGACGGTCGATGGCACTGCTACCAACTCGGCTAGAGTTGGCCTTCCGAAAATGTATTGGTAAAGCGATGGGCAGTCGATTACCAGAAATTGTACCTTGATGGATCTGGCCGTTTCTGCTGCTCTGAAGGTCATGATCAACTCGACGTAACCCCACGGCTTGGTCACAGACCCGTTGAATCCCTGTAAATCGGACCCTACGTAGGGGGTAAGGTGCGGTTCGTCCAGCTCCAGCATTGAGAACAGTTGGGAGTACATGATGTCGACCGAGCTGCCTTGGTCGACAAGTATTCTGCAAACGTTGAAGTTCGCCATCCGGGCTCTGACGAGCAGAGGTATGCTGGAGTTCGGGGAACCGCCGAGGAGCTCCTCTTTGTAAAAGGAGATGGGGACGGAGCCCTTCTGGGCCTGATCAAGCATGGTCACTTTGTTGGAGCTGGTGTTGATCAGGTGGTCGAACTTCCGTTTCACGAAACCCACAATGACTTTGTTGAATCCCCCGCCAGAAATGACCATGGCGGAAGGAAAAGTCTCCCACGGGCTGTGGGGCGCGAAATAAGCAGGGGCGTTGAGCCCGTCTGGGACGTAGAAGTCCTCTGGCCGCGAGATGGACATTGCGACCTATACGTTGGCGTCGTCCGAGGAGGGTACCTCTTCCTCGACCTTCTTGGACTACTTGGCGTCCTGCCGAGGAGTGTCTTTCTTCTTCGCAAACTATTTCAGGTGCCCGTCCCTGATCAGTATCTCTATGGCATCCTTCAGATGGATGCAGTCCTCAGTAGTATGGCCGTGACTTTTGTGGAAGCGGCAGTATTTTGACTTGTCCACGTTTGGTCTGTTCGGCAGCTGTTTGGGGAAGTGGACCCCGACTTGTTTGAACTCCGAATTGGCACATTCAGACAGAATCTTTCCCTGGAAACGGTCAGGGGAGTGTAATCATGGAAATGCCCGGAGGGCCCTTTGCTGTCACGGGAGTCGCGGGGACAGTCCTCGTGCCTTCGTTCACCCCGACGTAACGTCGAGGCTTCTTCTCCTTTAGAAGCCCGGGCGTTCTCCTGGCGGCGAGACCTTTGGACGTTACTGGCCGCAATCTTCTCCTCGTACTGAATATGAGATTAGGCTTTGAGGAGGAGGGCGTCCAAGTTCCTCGGTGGCGCGAGGCCAATGGCTTTAGCAAACTCGGAATCCGAGCGGACCCCTTGTTCAAGCAGGAACCTCTTCATCTTATCTATCGTTGGGACCTGGACAGCTTCCTTGTTGAACCTCTCGATATATGCTCGGAGAGGTTCGTCTTTCCTCTGGATTATGGCTCCGAGGGAGACCTCAGTTTTGGGGTGGCGGCGAGATGCTGTGAAGTGCCGCGAGAACATCCTGCCAAGCTGTTTCCACGAGGTGATGGACTCCTCGGGCATTTGTTTATACCATGTCATTGCTCCCTTTCGGAGCGTGGTCGGGAACAGTATGCACTTGATGGTGCCCCGTACGCCGCGGTAGTCTAAGAGCGCATCGATATTTTCGATGTGCTCGTCTGGGTCAGTGGTCCCGTCATACGTGCCAAGTGACGGGGGTTTCTCCAAGCCTTTCGGGAGATGGGTAGCCAGGATCTCTTGGGACAACGGGCCGCGAGGCTCGTCGTCGTCACTAGAACTGGTGTATGATGGTGACCGGACGGGTTGCTCGCGTCGGTGGTTCCTTCGCGGAGAAGGTGAGCGGTTCCTTCGAGGAGAAGGTGAGCGGTTCCTTCGAGGAGAAGGTGAGCGTTCCCGTCCTTTGGACTTGATCGGAGATTCCTTGTTCCTTCGAGTCCTTTTGTGGTCGTGAGCGTGCTGGTCACGCGGGGAGATCTGGTCGCGCTTTCGGCCTACGCGAGGATCGTGCTCTTGGCGCAGTCTTCGGTCGATTTCTCTCCGTGGATGCGGGCTTCTAGATCGTCGCTGGTTCCTCCGCGTAGGAGGGGATCTTGGACGGCGAGACTCTTCCAGTGCCCCGATCCTTTCGTTCTGCTGCAGGATCAGGGTGTTAGTCTTGTTGAGCGCCTCCAGGAGAGCTGCCACGGCCGGGTCGGCGTTGGGCGGAATGGGAATGGACTGGAGGTCAAGAGAAGGTTGATAGTTGTTGCGATCAGCAGGGGTAGGGGAAGGAGAAGCAGTGGTTCCATCCCTAAGAAAACGGGCATGTCGGAGGAGAGATGATTGGCCGTCAACGTCAGATTTGTTGACGGGGAGGATGGTGGAATGAAGAGCATCCTGGGTGCGATCTTGGGAGGCCATGATCGTGATGATGTTCGAAAGTTGTTTTGATCTTCGGTTAAAGAAAGAAGGGGAGAACAAAGTTTCCCATAGACGGCACCACTGATCGTGAAGGCTGGATTAGATCCTGTAGAATCAGGCCGCCAAGTGCGTCAGGGATGCTGGTCGTATGGAGAGGAGGGGGGTGTACCTGCAAGGCACTCCGACGCTCAAGTGAGAAAGGGTCAGAGAAAAGGGGCAAGTACAAAGTATGAGTTCTTAGGGTGAATATTGGATACCTGACCCTCTCAAGCGAGAGGGTTTATATAGAGCCCCCAGCACGTGGCCAACGGTCCTATTTTCGGGGCAAAATAACCGTTTTCCCCAAAGAATAGGTAACTGCCCAAACTAGCCGTTATACCGAGCAAGGTGCCCGAAACTAGCCGTTATGTCGGGCATGAACGCAGTTACGGGCACCTGTCCTTTGTTGTTCGGGTAGTGAGGAAGCCGTGCGTAATGGGCGTCAACTCCGGGGAGGAACGTTGCATTCCTTGCCCGGTTGGAGGGGCAGAAAGGTCGTTTTTGCCCCTCTGCGGATTAGACTTAGGCAATTTGGGCCGCTCTGGAGCAGAGGTGGATTGGGCCAATTCTAGCCATTGGTCCAGTCCAGAACATATATATATATATATATATATTGCTTTTCCTACTTGATATCCGTGTTTATTTTTCTGCTAATGGGACTGCGGGTGATGCTGCATCTGGAAAGATTGAGTATACACCTAAGATAGGTGATGGCACGAGACGGATAATCTTACAGGGAGTGAATCCCAAATAAGAGGTCACGGTAGACCATCGAATCAGTGGAGATACCCTTTGCGCATTCAATGCCTATACGACTTCGGTTGTTGAAGCAGATTGTTCGATTGGGTTATCTGAGAAGCTAAGGATTTTAGTAGACTAAGACCATGTTACTATTTTGTAGTGCGGAAGCTATCGGAAATAGTTGTCACGCGATACTACCCTCATTTGAGATTACTCTAAGATACATCAGCTCACTCGGGTGATTCCAGCCTGCTGTTGTTATCCCAAGAGGGGTCAATGATTTTGCGGACAGGTACAAAAAATCACCAGTAAAACCTTTGGGGATGGGTAGAGCCTTGACTTCATGACACCGAACCTTTGACCCCATGTTTTTTATATGTTTTTGTGTGCTGCATTCATGCATTTATTTCATTAAAAAAACTTAAAACAAAGAAAATTTTCTCTTCTAGTCTCTCTTTTTCAAATTAAACTGAGATAATGATTGCAAATATTAGAGAGAAAGATTGCGTTATGGATTTGGGTAGAAGAAGGACGCACAAGTACACCTTCAAGGTTCCAAAACTAGAGGATTTAAGAGGTTTGGCGAGGATGATCACCAACCCTGATGCTTTCAGAGCTAAGTAAGGAGGACTGCTGTCTTTGTTAAGGGTCCATGTAATTGAAGGAATCCTGTCCACACTCATTCAGTTTTACAATCCAGTCTATCACTGTTTCACATTCCTGGATTATCATCTAGCACCAACACTGGAGGAGTACTCTCACCTGACTGATTTACCTATCACTGACCAAGCTCCCTTTTCTGGACTGGAAGAAATTCCAAAAGATCAAACCATTACAAGAGCAATTCATTTGGACGAGTCAGAAGTCAGGACTCACATGACCACTAAGGGTGGAATCCAGGATCTTCCAGCCCAGTTTTTGATAAAGAAAGCTCTGTACTTTGCTAGTATAGGGAATGTGCCTGCTTTCAAAAGCATCTTTGCTTTACTCTCCTACGGGTTATTTCTGTTTCCCAACATTGATAGCTTCGTTGATATCAATGTCATTAAGATTTTTCTGATTGGAAACCCCATACCAACCTTGCTCGCAGATGCTTATCATTCTGTACACTTAAGGAATTTGTACAGTGGAGGAATGTTCACATGTTGTGTACCCCTGCTATACAAATGGTTCACTTCCCATTTACCCAAGTCTGCTGCATTTTGGGATCAAAAGAGTACTTTA
This sequence comes from Lathyrus tuberosus, assembly GCA_022829125.1. Classification (NCBI taxonomy): domain Eukaryota; kingdom Viridiplantae; phylum Streptophyta; class Magnoliopsida; order Fabales; family Fabaceae; genus Lathyrus; species Lathyrus tuberosus. The sequence continues at coordinate 4,006,136 of JALAZF010000153.1, forward strand.
CGTTGGTAGCAGAGAATCATGTCTCTTACCAACTCTGACATCGATTGGTATAATCGAATCTATGACAAGATCAGGATCATTAACCGTTGTGGAAACTTCCATAATCTACCCCTCATAGGAATTAAAGGAGGAATCAATTATCATCCAGTTTTAGTTCGTCGTCAATTCAGATACCCGATGAGGCATGTTCCGCGTAATGCTCATCTGGAAGGTCTTTTCTTCATGGAAGGAGAAAATGATAGGGCACTAAAGACATAAATAGTGCATGCCTGGAAACATGTTCATAGGAAAGGAAGAGAGTCTCTAGGGAAACCCGAATGTATCTATGTGGAGCCTTATCTCCGTTGGGTACAGACTATAGCTCTCAAACTGAGGATGCCTTACCCTCGTCAAGAAGTTCTTCCATTAAGGGAATCTGTCCTTTATTTTATGTCTGATACGGAAAAACTTCAGGTTACTCTCAACAAAGTTCAATAGGAGAAGAGGTCTTGGAGAAACAAATATCGTATTCTCAATGTGGAGTGTACCAAAATACAGCAACTGTTAAAAGAAAAAGATGCTCTGATTGAGATTTTAGAGCAACATGCTGTAGAGAATCAAGAAGACCAAAGGAATTTGCTCGCTCCTATCACTTGGCAAAGGAATGACAACCCGACAACGGCTCGAGAGCCCCGGTCAAAGAAAAGAAAAGTACCAGAACCAGCACCCGAGCTCTCCTCAGAGAGGACTCAGGATCCATTAGTTTAGACATTTCCTTTTACAACAATTTATAAATTACTGGATTTCCATTTCCGCAATCTTTGAATTCAATAAAACGGGGTGTCCCCACTGTTTGATATTTGCAATCCAATTGTCAAAGTTTCTTTTGATTAATTAACAAAAAATTTAATCAATTAATCATTGCATATCATTCATCATTGCCACTTAACTATATCCCGGAAGGATATATTCCGCCGATCATGGAAGATCCAGAAACTGCAGCAGGAGCTGCTGGGCCTGAAGGTTACAAACTTTGGGAAAGCGAAGATGCAAGGGGCATGACAACAACTCCTGAAGGTTACAAACTTCGGGAGCGGGAAGCACCAAGAGTCACTGCCATAATGACTGTACCACCACCCGTGATACACACTGTCCCGGAAGGACAGATTCCACAAATACCTTCTGGTGGAAATGAGAGTATGAATGATAAGATGAAGGAATTGAGCAATTCCTAGAGATACAAAAAGAACTACAAGCCATTCAAGGTCAGGATCTATTCGGAAAGGGCGCCGCAGACCTTTGTTTAGTCCCCAATGTGAAAGTTCCGCTCAAATTCAAGGTGCCCGAATTTGAAAAATACAAGGGTAACTTTTGCCCTCAGAGTCACTTGGTGATGTACGCTCGGAGGATGTCAACTCAGACAGAAAACCCACAGCTACTGATCCATTACTTCCAGGATAGTTTAACTGGTGCCGCACTCAAATGGTACATGGGTTTAAACCGCACTAAGATCGTCACTTTCAGAGATCTTGGCGCTTCCTTTGTTCAACAATATAAATATAATCTGGACATGGCACCAGACAGAGATCAACTCAGAGCCATGTCGCATAAGTATAAGGAAACCTTTAAGGAATATGCTCAGAGATGGCGTGAAATTGCCGCTCAGATTTGTCCCCCTCTTGAGGAAAAAGAGATGACAAAGATCTTCTTGAAAACCTTAAGCTCGTTTTACTACGACAGAATGGTCGCCAGTGCGCCCAGTGACTTCACCGAGATGGTGGGCATGGGAGTTCGTCTTGAGGAAGCTATCCGAGAAGGACGTTTAATTAAAGATACTGGACCATCAAGTAGTACCAAAAGATACGGTAGTGCTTTCCCTAAGAAAAAAGAGCAAGATATTGGCAATATCTCTCTCGGAAAGCAAAGGCGACTATACCAACCAGTAGCAGCTGTAACTCCTGCTATCAACCCTGCGCCCGTTCCAACGTATCAACCTCAGGTTGCTCAGAGCCAACCGAAACAACAACAATATCAGCAAAGGACACAATAACCTCTTCAGCAGACTCGTCCTCAGTACAACAACAACCGTACAACGCGACCACCAGGGTTTGACCCTATACCAATGTTGTACGCAGAACTGTTTCCATTACTACTGGTCAAGGGGCATGTCCAAACCAGGTCTCCTCTTACAGTACTAGAAAATCTACCTTTTTGGTTCAAAGCGGATTAGACTTGTCCTTACCATCAAGGAGGACCGAGGCATAACATAGAAAACTGTCTCAGCTTCAAATCCGATGTGCAAAGGCTTGTTAGGAGCGGGGTCTTATCCTTCAAGGATACAAATTCGAATGTTCAGACGAACCTCGTTGCCTCAACACGAGAAAGCTGCAGTCAATTTGATAGAGGGAGAGTCTAACCACAACTATCAAATTCATGATGTACTCTTATTAAGGGATAATCTGGTTAAGATGCATCACAGACAGAGCGGGTACGGGCATGTACCACCTCATAACTATCACCAGTGTGATATCTGCTCGAAAGACAATCACGGATGTTCTGTGGTGCAATCAGCTCTACAAGAACAGTTTGATCTCGGTTGGATCCAGGATCACAGAATTCGTGGGGTGAACATTACTTATACGAATTCCAGCATCATTCAAAACCACAACATCCGTGCGATGAATGTCAACTTGGTGGCAATGCACTCAAGGCAAAGCCAACATCATGATCTGCCATAACACGATTATGATTCCTATCTGATTTTCTCGGTAAACAATCAGGGACGCTCTTTTGTACAAGAGGCCCTCCAGCGTTAGATGGATCTTGGATGGATCCAGGATTACCGTGATAGAAGTCCCTATCAGGTCAACATGATTCAAATCTTTGATATTCGCTTGATGAATACCAGCTTGGTGGAGTGACATACTAAGCAAGTCCAGCTTGGTTTTCTGACTTCGCATGAGTATCAGAACTGTAGCGTATGTCTTGAGAGTAACCAAGGTTGTACACTCGTTCAAAGGACACTTCAACACTTGTTAAACCACTAGTGGCTTCCGATCTATCTAGATGAAGACACACAACAAGTCAGTATGATTAACGGGAACCCTAATAGGCATCAAAGTCAGGATGTTCGATCAATGAGGACCGATCTAGTAAAGTTACACTGCATTCGAAGCAGACGTGGCCAGGTGCCACCACACAACTACGAGCGCTGTAGAGTCTACTCGGAGAATAATCAAGGTTGCTACCTAGTGCGAGCATCCCTTTAAAGTCAGTTGGACCATAAGGAAATTCGAACATGGTCAAGCTCTGATTCAATGTCAAACTATCATCCTGATCAAGGCAGGGATGTTGTCTTGATCCCTAAGCGAGAAGTGGCCAAAGACGTGTGCGCCCTAATCCCTTTACTCCGTGAATCAAGAGTCCCTCTTGACGGTGGGAAGGTTCTCAATCTCGAACTGATTAAGGCCAGTTACGATGGTCAAAGAAATCAGAAGGCTCCTGTGGTTATCTATCTGCCAGGACCAGTACCGTACAAATCCGATAAGGCAATCCCTTACAAATACGGTGCAACAACAATTGAGAATGGAAAGGAAACTCCATTACCCTCCGTCGTGAATATTGCAGACATCAGTCGAGTAACACGGAGCGGTCGAATCTTCAACCGAGGAGTTGGAGAACCTAGCAAAGAAAAGGAACCTCAAACAGAAGTTCCCGATCAACCGGTCGGTCAGTCCAGTGGTCCCGACCTTTCAACAAACAACGATGAGATGCTGAAGCTCATCCAAAAGAGTGAATACACCATTGTTTATCACCTGTTGCAAACTCCTTCAAAAATCTCTGTGTTATCCCTATTACTCAGTTCCGAAGCCCACAGGGAGGCTCTTCAGAAAGTCTTAGAGCAAGCCTTTGTGGAACAAGATGTAACAATAAGAAAATTCGATAGCATAATTTCCAACACCACTTCCTGCAACAATTTGGGGTTTAGTGACGAGGAACTGCCAGAAGAAGGAAAAAGTCACAACATGGCGCTCAATATTATAGTCAACTGCCAGGACGATGCTTTAGCCAGCGTACTGGTAGACACATGATCGACTCTGAATGTCATGCCGAAGTCCACTCTAATGCAACTATCATTTAAAGGATCTTCGATGAGGGGCAGTGAGGTCATCGTTAAAGCATTTGACGGATCCCAAAAAGCAGTTATTGACAAAGTTGACCTTCCCATAACTATCGGTCCTCACAATTTCCTGGTCACTTTCTAGGTCATGGACGTCCGGGAAGCATACAACTGTTTATTAGGAAGACCTTGGATACACCAGGCTGGGGCAGTCACTTCGACACTGCACCAGAAGCTGAAGTTCGTCAAGAACGACCAACTAGTCACAGTCTGCAGAGAGAAAGCCTTGATCGTGAGTAACTTATCATCGTCTACTTGTGTAGAACCAGAGAAGGTTGTTGGAACTCAGTTCCAAGCACTGTAGGTGAGCAATGAGAATCAATTAGAAAAAGGAACATTGATTTCCTCATACAAAGATGCTCTCGAAGTGATCAAAAGTAACAATGCAAAAGGATGGGGACAACTTGTCATTCCTACTGATAACAAAACAAAGAAAGGTCTTGGTTTTTCTTTAACCTGTACCCAGACTGCTACTAATGATGAAAGTTTTCATCCCATTCAGGACTTCTTCAACAGTGGAGGTTTCCTTCACCCAGTGCCTCAAGAAGTGCATACCATCAACGAGGGTGACTCCTCCGATACAGATGAAAAGTGGAAATCCTATCTTAACGAGGACGGTTATATGTCTCAGGAAGAGGTGCCTACGCCATTTTGCTATCCCGCACAGAGTCCGAGATTTATACCAAGGTCAGATGTCAAGATGATATACGGAGATTATGATCCTGAAGGATTCCGTGCTCCACCGAACTCATTAGAGGAAGACACTATGATGAAAGAAAACTTTGACCACGACTATTATGGCCCAATGGATGGCCTACCTATCTGACAGCCGTACCCGGGAGACTTGGGGCAAGAAAGTCAGCCTAACGATGCATATCAACTGAGCATCATAGAAAAGAATACCTGCATCCCCACCACGTCATGGGATCATTACTCAGGGTATTCAGAACCTATCCAGCACGACGATGAATTTTCAAGAATTACAGGACAAGAGTTACTTAACTATACCTTTCCCGAGGTCAACGTCATCGAGAGAGATGACTCCTCCAGTTCCAAAGAAGTGTGGGACATCTTAGGACAACCGAGTGGCAAGTTCGACTACTTGGTCAAGTACACCGCTCCCGAAAGCCCTCGTATCAGGCTCAAAGACATCCAGCTAACTGGATGGGGAGATCTACCTGAGAGCAAAAATACTATGCAGGATGCAACAGAAGAGTTCGTCTACGACAACTCTGCTTGGGAAACAAATTCCAACGATCCTGCTTCGCCAGAAATCAGCGTCATTTCTGAAGACAAACCAAGAAAGAAGGTACCAGACTTTGTGATTCACTGAGGAGTTCGGCGCCAATGGGTTGCAGTCGATGTTCCGAAAGTCGTTCATAAGTCTAAGTAATTGCCGTCTTTACCTTAACCTTTCACCCTGCCCAGGTGAAATGGCTGTTTTGATAGGGCTCACTTTCTATAAATTTCTCTCTTCACTTCGCCCAAAGCGAATGAGTTTCATTTTATAGGGCTGTAGTGAAATTCTGGCCTATGCAGACAGCAGATATCATAACACATGTCAAGACATTGTGCTACATAATCTTTTAAACACAGAGGTACAACTGCAGACTGATACCTTGAATATCAGAACTGCACCATCACAGATGTCATGACATCTGATCCGACATGTTCATCATTAACCCTAACAGAAACGTAAACCTGCAGAAAGATAAAGAACACAGTAATTGTTAACCCAGTTCGGTGCAACTCACCTACATCTTGGGGATACCAATCCAGGATGAAGACTCCACTATATCGTAGTATTATCACAAAGCTAAACTCCCCCATTTACAACTTTGTCTCCTAATCACTGCCCCAATGGACATCTTTACTAAAGCTAAACTCTAGTCATTTACAACTCTGATATGAGAAACCTACTCACATCCTCCATCACAACTTGCGTTGTCTCTGTCTGCTGCTAATCTTCAGAACCTGTCACGGTTTCTTGACCTCCAAGTTATCTTGGACTTGCTTCAAAGCTTCGTCCAAGAACAACCATTGCCTAAAGGCTTCTGGTTGGACCCTATACCTATGCCTTCCATCCTGCATCCCATACTGCAGAATGGAAACTTCTAACTCCTAAGAGAGCCGACGACTATCAAACCCTAAACCCTTATTTTACAAAGTATTTAGGTTACAAATTCACAAGTGATACAAAAGTACAAAAAGGTCACTCTAAACCCTAGACCTAAGTCTACTATTTATAGTCTTCTGCTGTCTTGGGCTTTCCATCTCCTTGATCTACTCCTGAATCTTGCAGCATATATAAAACAGATTTAAATTAATCTATTATAACAGTCTAGGATGTCGAGTCTGCATGCTGGGACATCTCATTCGACATCTTATCTTCTGCAGAAATATTCAGCTTGATCTTCATGTTAACGTTTTTTTTCTAGCATTTATGTTTTACCAAAATTTATCCAAAACACAAGAGCTTTCAATCTCCCCCTTTTTGGCAAATTTTGGCTAAAACAACCTTTGCATACCACATCCACCTCCCCCTCAAGGAAACAACCAAGGAACACTACTACTACTTACTTCTCCCCCTTTTTAGCCATAATATGACAAACCAAGCAACTATGCATTAGGGGCAATCAATCAAGCAGACAATAGCAGAACAGCAGAAGCAGCAACAATTAGACATTATCTACCAGAAACTTCTGTGTTGATCAATAACTTCACAATTTTGTGATCACAATCTGCATAGAAAAATAAGTTCTCCCAGACTCATCAATGATTCTTAAGCATCTAATAAGAACCATTCAAGTATGCATTGCCAAGTTTCCCACAACTTGCAACAATACTCTAATGCCAAGACATCCTCCTTGACATCTCAGTTTGCTTGACGCACAAATGCAAACTAGAACTTCAACAATAATGTCAAGTGTAACACCCCACTTTCCCATTTTATAAAAATAAAAGTAATACAGATAAAATCAGAGTTTTCAACTTTTACAAGTAGGATGCTACACCAAATACAATCAACAATAAAACTCCTTTGTACTAAATGAAGTAAAACAGCGGAATAATCATTTCATAAGTTCACAACACACTTGCCAAAATACTCCAAAACTCCACATAAACTCGTGGTCCTCAAAATATTGAATTCAAAAGAGATATGTAACAAAATTCAATTAAGAATAACAATTAATAAAATCCCCAAAATTCCCGTGTTACGTATCAGAGCGACTCCTACGACTCGAATAGGCAACACGCACTCCAACCAACTCAAGTACCTGGATTATCTGTACTTCCGAAGAAGCACAGACACCACAACAACAAAGGGGTGAGAACTACATTTAATAATAAACGGCAAATAACACATGATAAGAGTAGTTGCTCACACACAATCATAAAATCACATAAGCACGACCTACTTGTCACTTTAAATCATAATTCAATCAACATAAAATGATAATGCAATGCGACTCAACAATAGAAACAATGCATGTGGTACCAACAATCACCATGGTTCATTCAACCGAACCCGGATAAATCACATACACCTCTACTTGCAAATGATTTATCCCACCACTCTCCACATTGGAGTTCGGATGAATCACATACACTCCTCCTGAGCAATGATCCATCACCACCGACACACCATGAATGCATGACACCAATATGCATATAATTCATGTATAATCACACTCATACATTGCCACTATCCTCCTGATCACAATCAATACATAACACCACAGAAAACACCTCACACGACGCTAATTAGCTGATTACTAATTAATTCACCAAAATTATTAAATTAATCATTTTTATCACCAATCCTACATTTTTCAAGGTCTTACATCTATCCCCAACCTCTCAAACTAAAAGAAACAACTTCGGACGCGAAAATGGGAAAGAAATCGCGAAATGGCAAAATTCCGCACTCTCACTGGCCATATGCGTATTGCCCTGGGCCATACGCGTATTGCCCATCTCGCTCGCCCATCCATACGCGTATTTCCCCACTTGATATGCGTATGGGCAGAGACCTGTTTTTCCATCAAAATTCCACTTCAGATCTCGTTACGCGTAACACCTCTCTTACGCGTAATGCCAAGCTTCCATACGCGTACTGTTACGCGTACGGGCAGAGAGCTGTGCCAAGCCTTCTTTTGGCCCTCCCATACGCGTATTGACCATAGCCATACGTGTATTGCCCTACCTGATACGCGTATGGCTAGATCTATTACGCAAATGCAATTTCCCCACACCAGTCTGGGTTCTGCTACAGGATCCTCACTTTTCCACTCCAATTCAGTTCTAAACTTGTTTCTACACTAGTTTTAGGTCCTATTCTTCATCTTACTTCTTTTACCTATCATTACTAGTCAAATTTATGGTTCTTGGATCTAATTTCGATCATTCAACCTGCACCAAAACTCAGATCTGCAACATTCATATTCATACAGTACCAGCAACACCAAAATATCAAACAATCAGAATCGCAATGATTTAATTCACACAATTTTCATCATAGATTCACATATGCATCACATAATCATAATGCAGCATAAATTCATACGAATTTCTACGGGGTTAAGGACTCCCCACTACCCTCTCATGATTACATTGCCAATATTAAACCCATTCTCCCCCTTACCTCGAATTTCTTGATCAAATTCCTGCGAAATTGATGAAGATGGGTGCCCTAGCTCTTCCTTGTTCTTCCTTCTCTAACTCTTTCTTTTCCAAAATCTGATTATGGCTCACTCTCCCACTAACCCTCACTAATCTCAGCTTAATTACTAAACTGCCCCTTAATTCATCCATTAGCCCATTATCAAATTAATTAAATCAGATTTTAATTTAAAATAATAATAGTATTAATAATAATAATAAGGATAATAATAATAATAATAATATTACTAATAAAATAAGTTCCATATTACTATTAATGGATACACCCCCACCTTATCACTATTAACATTACCCCTTCGTACTCAGACACCCCCCCCCAAACAAGGCCAACCAATTGAAAATAAAACACGACGATTAAATAACAGATTGTAGGGCCACTATGCCTGCCTGTTATAACTGCAGAGAAAAGGGTCACATCAGCACTCACTGTGAGAAGGCAAAGAAAGCCTAGGCCAGTGGAAAAGTATTTGCCTTGGTGGGAGCCCAATCCACCGATGAGGAGCGCTCCGTCAAAGGTACTTGCTTTATTAATGGTATTCCTTTGATTGCTATCATTGACACGGGTGCAACACACTCGTTTATTTCTGTTGACTGTGTGAAGAGATTAGGGATTGTGCCGTCTACTCTAGAGCAAAGGACGACGATTGAAACTCCGTCTATTGGTTCGGTGGTTACTTATTTGGTGTGTTTGAAGTGTCCACTGACTATGTTCGGTAGAGATTTCAAAGTGGACTTGATCTGTTTGCCACTCGGTAGTCTCGATGTTATTCTGGGGATGAACTGGTTGGAATTCAATCGGGTCTACATTGATTGTTTTAGGAAGACGTTATTGTTTCTTACTCCTGAGGAGGAAGCATTAGCGGATTCGTTGTCTAGCAGGGAGTTGAGGACATTGTTGGAGGATGAAGCTAAGATATTTGCAGTGTTTGCCTCGTTATCTGTCGAAGGTAAGACTTCGGTTAATGAGTTGCCAGTAGTGAACGAATTTCCTGAGGTATTTCCATATGACATTTCAGAGTTGCCTCCGACGAGAGAAGTTGAATTTACTATTGATCTTGTTCCTGGTACTAGACTCACATCTATGGCACCGTACAGGATGTCTGCATCAGAATTGGCAGAGTTGAAGTCTCAGATTGGAGAATTGCTTGATAAGAAGTTTATTAGACCAAGTGTGTCGCCGTGGGGAGCTCCAGTGTTGTTAGTGAAAAAGAAGGATGGTAGTATGCGTTTGTACATCGATTACCGTCAGTTGAATAAAGTGACCATTAAAAATAGATATCCACTTCCGAGGATTGATGACTTAATGGATCAGCTTGTGGGAGCTCGTGTTTTCAGCAAAATTGATTTGAGGTCGGGTTACCATCAGATTAGAGTAAAGGAAGATGACATTCAGAAAACTGCTTTCAGAACTCGCTACGGACATTACGAATATGCAGTAATGCCTTTCGGAGTGTCTAATGCGCCGGGTGTGTTTATGGAATATATGAATCGTATCTTCCACTCTTATCTGGATCACTTTATTGTAGTATTCATTGACGATATACTAATTTATTCTAAGTCTGACGAAGATCATGCAGGACACTTGAGAATTGCATTGCAGGTGTTGAAAGATAATAAATTGTTTGCCAAGTTCTCGAAGTGTGAATTCTGGTTGAATACTGTGAGTTTCTTGGGTCATGTTATTTCTGGTGATGGCATAGTGGTGGATCCATCTAAAGTAAGTGCAGTACTTCAGTGGGAACCCCCGAAGACAGCAACAGAAATTAGAAGCTTTTTGGGTTTGGCGGGTTATTACCGGAGATTCATCAAGGGATTTTCTAATTTGCCGTTGCCGTTGACTCAGTTAACTAGAAAGAACCAGGCTTTTGTTTGGGATGCAGCTTGTGAGGAGAGTTTTGAGGAACTGAAGAAGAAATTGACTTCAACACCAGTGTTAATTCTACCGAGTCCAAGTGAACCTTTTGTGGTGTATTGTGATGCGTCTAAGATGGGATTAGGTGGTGTGTTGATGCAAGATGGCAAGGTAATGGCTTATGCTTCACTGTAATTGAGGGTGCATGAGAGGAACTATCCTACTCATGATCTTGAATTAGCTGCAGTGGTGTTCGTGTTAAAAATCTGGAGGCATTATTTGTATGGATCAAGATTTGAAGTATTCAGTGATCATAAGAGTCTGAAATATTTATTTGATCAGAAGGAGTTGAATATGAGGCAGAGAAGGTGGTTAGAGTTCTTAAAGGATTATGATTTCAATTTGAGTTACCATCCGGGAAAAGCTAATGTTGTGGCAGATGCTCTAAGTTGGAAGACAATCCATATGTCAGCCTTGATGGTGAAAGAAATGGAATTGATTGAGCAGTTCAGAGACTTGAGCATGGTTTGTGAAACTACGCCAGAGAGTATTAGATTGGGTATGCTGAAGGTGAATAATGACTTTTTAGATGTAATTAAAGAAAACCAGAAACTGGATGTGAAGCTAATGGACTTAATGCCTACAGGAGGAGATGATCCTGATAGTGATTTTAAAGTGGATAATGTTGGGGTGTTGAGATTCCGGGGCAGAATTTGTGTACCGGATAATGAGGAATTGAAAAAGGCAATCTTAGAGGAAAGTCACCGGAGTAGCTTGAGTATTCATCCGGGAGCTACAAAGATGTATCATGACTTGAAGAAGTTATTTTGGTGGTCTGGTATGAAGAGGGACATAGCTCAGTTTGTTTATGCTTGTTTGATATGTCAGAAGTCAAAGGTGGAACACCAGAAACCGTAGGGATTAATGCAACAGTTGGAAATTTCGGAATGGAAATGGGACAGTATTGCTATGGATTTTGTTACTGGTTTGCCAAATACGGCGAGAGGCTTTGATGCTATTTGGGTAGTAGTGGATCGACTTACGAAATCCGCACATTTTATACCAATTAACATCAGTTTTCCATTGTCGAAGCTGGCGGAGATTTATATCAGAACAATTGTGAAGTTGCATGGTGTTCCGTCGAGCATAGTGTCGGATAGAGATCCGAGGATTACTTCAGAATTTTGGAAGAGTCTACAGAAAGCCTTGGGTTCTAAATTGAAGTTGAGCTCGGCTTATCATCCACAGACAGATGGTCAATCAGAGAAGACTATCCAGTCATTGGAAGATTTGCTGAGGGCCTGCGTGTTGGAGAAAGGGGGTGCGTGGGATACTCATTTGCCATTGATTGAGTTCATGTATAATAACAGTCACCATTCTAGCATTGGAATGGTGCCTTTCGAAGCTTTGTATGGTAGGAGGTGTAGGACACCTCTGTGTTGGTATGAAACAGGTGAGAATGTGGTGCTTGGACCAGAAATTGTGCAACAGACTACTGAGACAATTCAAATGATCTGTGAAAAGATGAAGGCGTCTCAGAGTAGGCAGAAAAGTTATCATGATAATCGGAAGAAAGATTTGGAATTCAGTGAAGGGGATCACGTGTTCCTGAGAGTTAACCCAGTGACCGGTGTGGGACGTGCATTAAAATCGAAGAAGTTGGATCCTAAGTTTATTGGACCGTATCAGATCTTGCAGAGAGTTGGTGCAGTTGCTTACAGAGTGGCGTTACCGCCTAAACTTTCGAACTTGCATGATGTGTTTCATGTGTCGCAAATCCGGAAGTATGTATCGGATCCATCTCATGTCATTCAGAGAGATGAAGTTTAGATTAGGCATAATCTTACTGTCGAGGCGAGGCTAATAAGGATCGAGGATCGCCAGATGAAACAACTCAGAGTAAAGGAGATACCCCTGGTGAGAGTAGCTTGGGAAGGAGCTGCTGGCGGAAGTGTAACCTGGGAATTGGAGAGCAGGATGCGAGAGTCGTATCCGGAGCTATTTCCATCAGGTACATTTTCGAGGACGAAAATAATTTAAGTGGGGGAGAGTTGTAACACCCCAATTTAAATTATTTAATCGTCGTGTTTTATTTTCAATTGATTGGCCTTGTTTGGGGGGGGGGGGGGTGTCTGAGTACGAAGGGGTAATGTTAATAGTGATAAGGTGGGGGTGTATCCATTAATAGTAATATGGAACTTATTTTATTAGTAATATTATTATTATTATTATCCTTATTATTATTATTATTAATACTATTATTATTTTAAATTAAAATCTGATTTAATTAATTTGATAATGGGCTAATGGATGAATTAAGGGGCAGTTTAGTAATTAAGCTGAGATTAGTGAGGGTTAGTGGGAGAGTGAGCCATAATCAGATTTTGGAAAAGAAAGAGTTAGAGAAGGAAGAACAAGGAAGAGCTAGGGCAACCATTTTCATCAATTTCGCAGGAATTTGATCAAGAAATTCGAGGTAAGGGGGGAGAATGGGTTTAATATTGGTAATGTAATCATGAGAGGGTAGTGGGGAGTCCTTAACTCCGTAGGAATTCGTATGAATTTATGCTGCATTATGATTATGTGATGCATATGTGAATCTATGATGAAAATTCTGTGAATTAAATCCTTGCGATTCTGATTGTTTGATATTTTGGTGTTGCTGGTATTGTATGAATATGAATATTGCAGATCTGAGTTTTGGTGCAAGTTGAGTGATCGAAATTAGATCCAAGAACCATAAATTTGACTAGTAATGATAGGTAAAAGAAGTAAGATGAAGAATAGGACCTAAAACTAGTGTAGAAACAAGTTTAGGACTGAATTGGAGTGGAAAAGTGAGGATCCCGTAGCAGAACCCAGACTGGTGTGGGGAAATTGCATTTGCGTAATAGATCTGGCCATACACGAATCAGGTAGGGCAATACGCGTATGGCTATGGTCAATACGCGTATAGGAGGGCCAAAAGGAGGCTTGGCACGACCCTCTGCCCGTACGCGTAACAGTTCGCGTATGGAAGCTTGGCATTACGCGTAAGAGCGGCGTTACGCGTAACGAGATCTAAAGTGGAATTTTGATGGAAAAACAGGTCTCTGCCCATACGCGTATCAAGTGGGGCAATACGCGTATGGATGGGCGAGCGAGATGGGCAATACGCGTATGGCCAGTGAGAGTGCAGAATTTTGCCGTTTCGCGATTTCTTTCCCGTTTTCGCGTCCGAAGTTGTTCCTTTTGGTTTGAGAGGTTGGGGATAGATGTCAGACCTTGAAAAATTTAGGATTGGTGATAAAAATAATTAATTTAATAATTTTGGTGAATTAATTAGTAATCAGCTAATTAGCGTCGTGTGAGGTGTTTTCTGTGGTGTTATGCATTGATTGTGATCAGGAGGATCGTGGCAATGTATGAGTGTGATTATACATGAGTTATATGCATATTGGTGTCACGCATTCATGGTGTGTCGGTGGTGATGGATTATTGCTTAGGAGGAGTGTATGTGATTCATTCGAACTCCAATGTGGAGAGTGGTGGGATAAATCATTGCCAAGTAGAGGTGTATGTGATTTATCCGGGTTCGATTGAATGAACCACGGTGATTGTTGGTACCACATGCATTGTGTCTATTGTTGAGTCGCATTGCATTATCATTTTATGTTGATTCAATTATGATTGAAAGTCACAAGTAGGTCGTGCTTATGTGATTGTATGATTGTGTGTGAGCAACTACTCTTATCATGTGTTATTTGCCGTTTATTATTAAATGTAGTTCTCACCCCTTTGTTGTTGTGGTGTCTGTGCTTCTTAGGAAGTACAGATAATCCAGGTACTTGAGTTGCTTGGAGTGCGTGTTGCCTGTTCGAGTCGTAGGAGTCGCTCTGATACGTAACACGGGAATTTTGGGGATTTTATTAATTGTTATTCTTCATTGAATTTTGTTACGTATCTCTTTTGAATTCAATATTTTGAGGACCATGAGTTTATGTGGAGTTTTGGAGTATTTTGGCAAGTGTGCCGTGAACTTATGAAATGATTATTCCGCTTATTTAATTCATTTAGTACAAAGGAGTTTTATTGTTGATTTTATTTGGTGTAGCATCCTACTTGTAAAAGTTGAAAACTATGATTTTATCCGTATTACTTTTATTTTTATAAAATGGGAAAGTGGGGTGTTACAATTGGTATCAGAGTCTGGTTTACCACACTTAAAACACTTCACCTCATTCGGACAGTTATTAGCACGGTGACCCGCACCACCACATCTGAAACACTTGAGAGTATCAGCACCTACTCCTTTCTCCTTTGGTTTCTTTCCTATGTCAGTTTTCTGTTTCCCTTTATCAGCTGGAGCACTGTAAGGAGTACCTCCAAACCTCTGCTTACCTTTCTTCTCATTCACAGCCTTGTAATGAGCAATTCTGGCTCTGTTATCATTGTCAGAGATTCTGCTTCTGCTTACCAGCTCTGGATAGTTTCTTATTTTCTGACAAGCAATGCCCAGTTTGATCTCAGGACGCAACCCATTCTCAAACTTCAAGCACTTCGAAGTCATAGCGTCTTCAGTATTGTAATAAGCACAATACTGTACTAATTCTTCAAATCGGCCAGCATATTCAGCAACTGTCTTATCACCCTGTTTCAGCTCCAAAAATTCAACTTCCTTTGCACTACGAATATCTTCCGGAAAATACTTTTCCAGAAACTCGGTTTGAAATACTGTACAAGTAATCTCAGTACCCGCAACTTCCAATCTCTAACGGTTGTTGTCCCACCAGACCTCAGCCTCCCCTTCCAGCATATGAGTGCCAAATTGTATTTTCTGAGCGTCACTGCATTCCATGGTCCTGAAGATATTCTCAACAGCCTTCAGCCATTTCTGTGCAGCCTCTGGATCCAAAATACCTCCCTCATATGTAGGCGGCTTATTGTTCTAGAACTGTGCTAAGTCACGAAACTGAGCACCTCCCGCCTGATTGTTATTCTCTACAGCTTGTGCCATGGCTTGCATAGCAGCAGCAAGAGCAATATCATTCCTTTCTGCCATACTGGTCAACAATCAACATACGGTCAGAACACACAATCAACCCCTATACTAAGGACAGACTCAACTACTACACCTGGCCGAACGGACCGACCTGCTCTGATACCAATTGTAACACCCACTTTCCCATTTTATAAAAATAAAAGTAATACGGATAAAACCAGATTTTAATTTAAAATAATAATAGTATTAATAATAATAATAAGGATAATAATACTAATAATAATATTACTAATAAAATAAGTTCCATATTACTATTAATGGATACACCCCCACATTATCACTATTAACATTACCCCTTCGTACTCAGACACCCCCCCAAACAAGACCAACCAATTGAAAATAAAACATGACAATTAAATAATTTAAATTAGGGTGTTACATCAAGCTTTCTTGACATCTCAGTTTGCTTGACGCACAAATGCAAACTGGAACTTCATCTTAGATCAAGAGGCCTCTCCCCCTGACTAAGATAACTGATGCTCCTCCATTGAACACCCAAGCTAATGACTGGAAAACATAAGACGCATCTTCATGTCTTCAAGAGCGCACCCTCTGTTCAACACACCTGCTGAACGTAACCATTAACTCTTTATTGTTCCCTCTGACAAGAAACAATAATCACTCACACATGATTACCATCATGCTACCCGTGAGGACGTGTATACCAAACCATAACAAACTCTTGGCTTAAGATCAAAGTCCCATTGATCCCCCTCATCCTGCAACCATCTACACACCACACAAACTCCTCTTGAATTCTCATGTATAGACCTCCAGCTGCTTGAGGCACAAACCAATTGAATCAGAATGCTTCACATTCCTCAAAGAGACGTACAGGGCCCCTTAGTTTGTTATAACGATGTCAGCTATCGTATGCATGCTCCATAACTTCACAGCTGCTAAAATGATCCACTACTAGCATGACTTGCTCCAAGGGCTCCAATGGCGTATGCAAGATTTTCCACTGACCTCACCCAGCCAACATTAGAGATAAACACCCCGCAATCCAAGACAATCATTCCCATCATTCTCCCGTATGATAACCTGGAATACTTCTGATTTTTGGTGAATCTCCACTTCTGAACGCATTCAGGAAACAGACTTCCATACAATCAACACATGATCCACTTCAGTCTTCACAAACACCTATATCCTCCTTCCAAGGAACCATGTAGATACTTCTTGGACACGATGCAAGTAACCAGTTCATCATAGAACCTGAAATCCTTCACCAAGGATAACTAACCCAAGGATGTTCTAACATCTGTTAGGACATCTACAGCACATCACAGACACCACACACCATGGTTCTTGATATGCTCCACCACTGGACTTACTATCAGCATAGTAATCCACACTGAAGATCTTCACACAACACTCCGCCACCAACTTGAATAAGAACTCCAGAAAGAGAGAAATAAACTCTCATCCACCTTCAAGAAGATAAATCTCCTTGAGTATTCAACTCATCACCCTTCTGCCCAAGAGTAACTTATTCCAAGACGATCCTCAAGACTAACCAACTGCCACACTCTGATTATCTTGATTCTTCGAATCCACTTCTAAGATCAACAAATGCCATAATTTGATCACCTCCTTCATGAATCCTCATATGAAAACAGCCAAATGCCATAGTTTGACCTTTTCACGTTTGTCAGAACTCTATCAAAGATATCCTGATCCACCAATGAAACTTGATCTTCAAGTCACATGTTCCACTCGCTCAATAGCAAACACACTTAGACTCCCTAAACCATGGACATGTAACATCTTCTCCTTCCTACAGCTCCCGCAAACTGCCATGAGAACGATCTTTTTGAAGCATCCTTTGTTCATTCCTGTAGATCACCCTATCTTAAGTTGATGTGCCACTTCACTAACTGAGATTGTGATGTTGAACTAGATGTCAGAACACTCTGATTCGACATCTAGTTGTTGAATTCAGCTCCTTCTTCTGCCACTAGAAAGAACTTCCTCCCTTAATAGAACAAGAGTCCCATTCTCTCATAGACTTGATTCACTAACCAAGTTTGAGTAGACAACCTCTATCCTGTTGATTTTGCAGTTATTCCATACAAGCTCACACCTTGATGAATACCTGCCAGTGCTTTTCCAAAGACTTCAAACCTGCCACTGTCTGAATCTTCAGAAGGACTAGTTAGAAACTAACCCCCATAGTTGTACCAAGGATGCCACCTTTCCTTGAGTAGAGCCGTCTTCACGAAGTTGCTGATATTGCCACCTATCTGAACTCCATGACGAGCATTCTGGAATGCCCTAAAGTACCTGGATCAGAAATAAACCAATCCAAGTAGTCATCAAGATTATGATGTCTTCATAGTCTTCCATCTCCGTCTTTAACAGCATCACCGTCTGGACAAGTCTCAATACTCTCCAGGAAAAGATGTTAAGCCAATAATCTCAGGTCAACACCTAGGAGACTTCTGAGCGAATGTAGAACCCCTCCCATGATTCTCCAAACCTCTGATGAAAATATGTTAGAACATCTGATACAACATCCTCAATCTTGAATCACAAGGATAATCAAATCTGCAAAAAGCAATTGATCTTTAATCCTTGTAGTATAACCCTTGTCCGATTCCAGCATCTTCTGAATATCACCAAGATATTCCTCTTCATACTGTCTTCTTCTGTTTTGTGCAAGTTGTTGAGATATCAAGGCCGCCCCCTTGACTAAAGCTCTTAAGATTCTCTCTGAACAAATCCTAATTACCTCAACTGTGTGAACTCATCCTTAGGGTTGAGAAGTATGAGTTCTTCCTTGCACGCTTTTGTGGATGAGGAAAATAAATCACTTCCACTGTCTTCACTCCTATGCTTCCAGGAAAGCACCTCCTAGTCTGAAGAATAACTAGCACACTCCAGAACATAACTGAATTGCCTTGATTGGACTTAATCATCATATCAAGTGTCTTCAACAACTTAGTCAACAAGAAATCATCAAACCCCTAGAGCATGACTTTGATAATTCATCTTACCCCTTCTATTCAATCTGACTTCAGCATACATGATGACGCCACTCAACCATGTACCAAGTCACATAAGATTCAACCATCACAATAACATCCCTCTGCTCCCGACTTTGGAATGCTATGTGTTTTCAAACCGGTTGACATCTATAAGAACAGAACCAGGTAAGGACATCTACAATCTTCCTTCAATCATTAATCCAGTATCCCATACTACTGGAATCCTTCAATCAGAAACATCTGCAGTAGAATCACTAAGGAACAGATCCTGCTTGCCCTAATAAGATGTCAGAACATCTTATAAGACACACCAACAAGAGAACTAGCCACTTCTCCTGTAGTTGTTGTAGAATCTCCTCAGCAACATGAACAACCTCCGGGTTGCTCCCTTCGATCCAGAACATTCATTTCATCCATTAATACCCTTGGGCATGTTTGAGTTGATTGATCTGATCTCCAAAAATCCTCCTTGTTTAAATGCCAGAAACTATCTCCCAAAGATCTCATCCAGAACCAGACAGGATGCCTGCTCTGATACCAATTGAAATTCTGGCCTATGCAGACAGCAGAGGTCCTAACACATGTCAAGACATTGTGCTACAAAATCTTTTAAACTCAGAGGCACAACTGCAGACTGATACCTTGAATATCAGAACTGCACCATCACAGATGTCATGACATCTGATCCGACATGTTCATCATGAACCCTAACAGAAATGTAAATCCGCAGAAAGATAAAGAACACAATAATTGTTAACCCAGTTCAGTGCAACTCACCTACATCTGGGGGATACCAATCCAGGATGAAGACTCCACTATATCGTAGTATTATCACAAAGCTAAACTCCCCCATTTACAACTTTGTCTCCTAATCACTACCCCAATGAACATCTTTACCAAAGCTAAACTCTAGTCGGTTACAACTCTGATATGAGAAACCTACTCACATCCTCCATCACAACTTGCGTTGTCTCTGTCTACTGCTGATCTTCAGAACCTGTCACAGTTTCTTGACCTCCAAGTTATCTTGGACTTGCTTCAAAGCTTCGTCCAAGAACAACCATTTCCTAAAGGCTTCTGGTTGGACCCTGTACCTATGCCTTCCATCCTGCATCCCATACTGCAGAATGAAGAGTTCTAACTCCTAAGAGAGCCGACGACTCTCAAACCCTAAACCCTTATTTTACAAAGTATTTAGGTTACAAAGTCATAAGTGATACAAAAGTACAAAAAGTTCACTCTAAACCCTAGACCTAAGTCTACTATTTATAGTCTTCTGCTGTCTTGGACTTTCCATCTCCTTGATCTACTCCTGAATCTTGCAGCATATTGTAACACCTCAAAATTTGCCCTAGTGTTGCTAACCTTTTTGGCTTATGCTTCATTTCATTTGCATCGTCATTTGCATAGTTCTTTTGAGCATGGGATCAAGGTATTCTTTCAGCAGCTCACGGCGTCATCAGTTCCAGTATGATTTTTAATAGTGTTCAGAGCCAAGCAGATAGCTTTCCAAGTCTTTTTGAGCATTTATTTTTCTCATTAAATGACTGGATGATCAGAAACTCCGACAGTCAATTTTTGATCAGTTATTCAGCACCGAACAATTGTTATCAGCAGTTTAATCCGAGTGCGAAAAAACATTTCGCGGAATATTTCAAGTGTATTCCAGTGGTAATATCAAATGGCAAGTTTCAGAGGTCTATTGTGGTTCATAACAGGTAGAACCAGACGAATATCCAGGTTTCCCTCCTTTTGGCACAAAAATTCAAATTTTGAATGTGTTAATCGATTAACCAATTGCAGTGCAATTAGGTTAATCGATTAACCATTGTGAATTTTGCCCAAATGCTGCATTTTCAGAGTTGTTTCTTTTTAATCCAATTTTTAATCACCCATTTTAATTCTACACATCAGTAGAAGGATCTAGAGAGTTGATTTTCTATTCAAAAATTCAAATTCTTTCCACTCCAATTCCACATTTCCTTTCCTAATTCACGTTTCATCCCAATTTCCACTCACTTAACCTCACTCCCAACCCAAACTTAACTCCTAACCTAGGGGTTATTTAAACCAATTCATTCCAAACCTCTAAAAACCTAGATCATATTTTCACTCCCAATTTTCAGAATTCTCTCAATTCTCTCTCACTTTTTCATTCTCAACCTCCATTTTCAACCACACTCAAAGCTCTCTTTCAAAGATTAACAAGTTCTTCATTGGAACTTGTTAATTCTTGAGCTAAAGCCTTTCATCATCACTACATTTCAGCTTTTCAACTTGGATTTTCGTTTGGATCTAGTTCTGATTTTTCAGAAGTGATTATTGAAAGTGATTTTGGAGTTTTGTTGCTTATTTGCTTGGATCTTCAACTTTTGAGTGCAAGAAGCTTGTGGATCTTGGATTTCTCTACTTGAATTCATCCATTTCTGTTTACAACACTTACCAAAGCAAATCTCAGCTTTGTAGGTTGGTTAATTTCAGATCCATACTCATTTTAGCTTAATCACAACTTATACAATGTAGATCCATGCATTTTGATGTGTTTTGATTCATTTGGTTGATCTTGATTGTGGATGTTGATGATTATTGAATTTAAATGATGTTTGAATGTTGTTTCTGAACTTAATTTTCGTGAATTGTTGATTACATGATCATTGGAGATGATTGCATAAGTGCTTTTGCTGCTGGAAGTGATTTTTCAAACTGATTTTGTGCTGATTTTACAGTGTTAATCGATTAACCAATTGCAGTGCAATTAGGTTAATCGATTAACCAGTGCATTTCATTATTATATTGGACTGTCCTGTGCTGTGCTGGTTTTCTGTTTGGCAGGTTGGGAGGTTTTGAGAGATAAGCCCACTACCCAGGCTTGAGCATACACATAGGTATTAGCGTGGGCAGGCGTGACGCTCCCGTGGTGTTGACCACGTGCGGGTGATCACGATCCCCACAATCAGACGAGGTTCTATCAGGAGATATCTGCTACTATATGTTGATACAGGCCAATAGTTATTCTCTTGAGGAACTATCGACTCTGGTGACCATTCCCGAGGACTCAGTAACGACACTCCTCCCGAGAACGATAATGGCAGACCAGAAATGGCAAATCCATTACGACTCTCGACCCAAGGACCCAATGCTGGGGAACTTGCTATAGGATGACCTTTTTTTGGGGGAATCAGTGGACGACCTCTTTGTTTAGCGATAGTATTGTACCCTGAGGGATGAATGTACTATTGCTTCTCAAATCGAGAATCCGAGACTGAGGATCCCATTTTCTAGAACCCACATGTGAGAGGGGATGGGTGTTTGCAGGTTTGCAGGTGACTTTGACCTTCAACCTACCTGGTTTTCCAGTTTTATCACTGTGGTTACTTTTGTTCTGGGTTTTGGTATAGAGCTTTGATTGTTCAGTCAGTACAGTGCATCCAGCTCGTGTGGAACTTTGATCCCATGCTTCGCATTGCATTCCATTTTTCTGACATTCATGTTTTTGCATTTCCAGGTAGTATCCAGTCTTTTGATTCCAGTCAGAGGGCTTTCATAGGGATGAATACTAAGAGGGGTAAGAAACACATCATCATCTACAAGTTCCCGAAGCTCACTCTTGGTCCGTTGGACAATTTACAGAGTATGGCTAGTCTAGAAGTATTGGGGGTCTTTAAAGAGAAGTATGGTTGGATATTATCCCTGGTTCGGAGCCTCAGTGAGTATGAATACAATGGACTACACACCTTGATGCAGTTCTATGATCCTTCCTTAAGGTACTTTGTGATGCCGGATTATGTATTGGTTCCTACCCTAGAAGAGTGCTCTAATCTCTTGAGAATTCCTATCCAAGGAGGTGTTCCTTTCTGTGGTTCCCAAGGAGATTGTGATTTCCAAGCGCTGGCTGAGGCTCTTTATTTGAGCAAATTGACATTAGAGGTTGATTTTTCTCGTAAAGGAAAATTCCGAGGCTATCACTTTGAGTACTTGGTAAAGAGGGCTCGAGAGGAAGCTAAGGAGAAGAGGTGGATAACTTTCAATGCAATATTGGCTCTCTGTATATATGGCATTGTGTTATTCCTTAATGAGTCTGATTTTGTCGACACAGATGCTATTCAGATATTTAAAGCTCAAAATCCGGGTACCAACTTTATTAGGTGATCTTCACTACGCCCTGTACAACAGGAATGAGAAAAGATGAGGTGAGGTGGTTTGCTGTTGTGCATCTCTTTTCTACAAGTGGTTTGCCAACCGTTTACCTCGGTCAGGTGTTTTTGTGGATGCGAAGACTTCTCTAGATTGGAGTAAGCGTCTGATGGGCCTAAATACTAAAGATATTCTTTGGGTGGATAAGGGATTATTAGGGACTGGCATTTTGCATAGTTGTGGAAGGTATCCTAATGTACCCTTAATCGGAAGAAAAGGAGGTATTAACTACAACCCGTCTTTGGCTATCAGGCAGTTTGCGTACGCCCTGAAAGATCCTCCAGTGGAAAAGGATTTGGAAGAATCTTTGTATTTTCATATGGCTAATGGTGTGGCTATTGCACAAAAAGCTTCAGAAGCTTGGCTCAGTAGACAGAAGATAGGTAAAACCGTTTTGGGTAAACCCAATAATCAAGCTTTCGCTCCATATGTTGAATGGATAAAGAAGAGGGTAAAAGAGTTCTATTTGCCTTTTAATCGGGCTCCTCCCTTGTATCCAGAGATTGTGGAAGAGAGACTCACTGTACCACTCGAAGAATTCGATAAGCAGCGAAAGTTGGTATTTGATTTGAGGGAGGAAAACTTTGATATGAGTAGTTAACTACAGAACGCTCTGCATGACAAATTGGAGCTGAAATGGAAGGTCCAAGACATGACAGAGCGTCTAGAAAAAAGAGAGAAGGATTTTGCCGACAGAGCTCAGCACTTCAAAAAGGTCAGTATGGCTACCGAATCATCAGGTAAAGCTAGCAGGAAAAACAATAAGCTTTTGATTGAAGCAGAGGACAAGCTTACCACGTATCAGGAGATGTGGGAAGAGGTCAAGATCAAGAATAGAGAACTGAAAGAAGAACTTCAGAAAGTGAAAGCAGGGAAAGACCATTACTCCGACAAGTGGAAAGAAGCCCAGAAGGAAATTGAAGAGCTCAAGTTACAAGCCGGGGTTAAGAAGTCGAGGCACGAAGACAACAACGCTGAAGAGCAGACTACTAAATTGAACCAAGAAATTGCCAAAAGAAACAAGCTGATCAAAGGGCTGATAAAGCAACCTACACATCCTGACACCTTAGACCTTCTTAAAGAAGTTGAAGCTAGTTTGTTTGGAATTGAGTTGAAGTTGATATTATTGTTTATCTTTCTGTTGGGATTACCATCAGGTTTGTTGATGGAGTCACCTTTGATTATGTTTGAACTTGTCTGTAGGAACTACTTTATTTTTGATAATGGAATATTTGGTTCAACTGTCTGTGCTCTGGCAGTTCTGGTTTTCAGAGAGGGTTTGTCCCCATGGCTTGATTCGGTAGTATTTCTGGGATCGGATTTATTTTTCGATAGTGTGCCTGATCCCTTGCCCGGTTTCATGGATTAGAATCAAAGCGGATATGTCCCGGAATTGTTCAAATATGTTTGTCTGCATTTTGCATTTGCATTTTCATAATCATAATCATTTTTTGCATAGAAGGTGCTCGTCCCGGGTTTTTCTAACCTTTATTTGGTTACAGTTTAGGATTGCAGGCCAGCCAATTCACCGGTATTCTACTAGATCAAACCAGAGGAGAATTATGGAGCAAATGCAAGCAGAGATGGCCGCCATGCAAGCTCGCATGGCCCAATTCATGGAGCTGATGCAAGGTGTTGCCCAAGGGCAAGAGCAACTGAGGAATCTTGTCCGAACCTTAGTGGCAAGAGTGGATAAAGATGGGGTTCTTCATGGAGGAGTCCATAATGGCGTTGTTGGTAACGGTGCTCAGGGAGGTCCTGTGGGCGTAGAGACCCCCATTCATGGTGTTGTGATCCCTCCGGGCGGAGGAGAGCAGCTGGTGATTCCCTCTGTTGTCGGAGGAGGGAATAGTGTTTGCGCTGTTCATGGCCGTCGTTATGATGACCAACAGGACGACATTTTTTCTATGCAAGGTGTTGATGCTACTCCTCAGGTGGATAATGATCAAAGGTTCAGACTCATTGAAGAACAACTAAGGGAGTGGTGAATCAGAATTCTGTAGGAATGGATCTGGAGGATTTAGGTCTGGTTCCTGGTGTTGTAATTTCGCACAAATTTCAGGTGCCCACTTTTGAGAAATACAATGGTACCACTTGTCCCAAGACGCATGTCAGGGTATACGCAAGGAAGATGGCCGCGTACTCTAAAGACGAGAAATTGCTGATGCATTTCTTCCAGGATAGGCTGTCTGAGGCATCCTTGGAATGGTATATGCAATTGGAGAGATGCCATGCCCGTAATTGGAGGGAGCTGGTCGAGGCCTTCATCAAGTACTACCAATATAACACTAATATGGCTCCCAATAGGACCCAGTTACAGAATATGTCCCAAAAGAATAATGAAAGCTTCAAAGAATATGCGCAGAGATGGCGTGAACTAGCGGCAAGGGTACAACCGCCCATGTTGGAAAAGGAAATGCTGAATTTGTTTATGGATACTTTGCCGGGACGTTATTATGAGAAACTGTTACCCTGCGCATCAGGCAAGCTTGCTGATTTGATCATGGTCGGGGAAATGTTAGAGAGTGGAATCAAAGCGGGGAAGGTAGCAGGTAGTGATGGGTCGTCTTCTGGTCAAGGGAAGAAACCCTATGTGAATTATAAGAAGAAGGAGGAAACAAATTCTATGTCGTCTCACCGAGGTAAAGGAAAGCAACATCAGAGTTATAACCAGCAGGTAGCTCCAGTGACAATTCCTGCAGCGCTTCCACCTCAGCAGTAGCAAAATCAGGCTCCGTGCCAATATCAGCCAAGGCCTAAACAGAACCGACATTTTGATACTCCACCTCTACCATATTCACAGTTGTTTTAGCATTTGCTACAGTTGCAGTTAATCTAGAAAAGGACTCTAGCTCCCCCCACCGGTAATCCACCTCCAGGTTATAATCCTAACGCCCACTGCGACTTTCATTCTGGGGCACCCGGACACTATATTGAGGACTGCAAAGCTTTTAAGCATGTAGTCCAAGACTTGGTGGATTCAAAGGCCATTAACTTTTCAAATGATGTGCCAAATGTCATCCAAAACCCAATGCTGAACCACGGTGGGCCAAGGGTTAATGCTGTGTTAGAGGAGAATGAATCTATGAATTTGGTTATGGATGTTAATGAATTAAAGACTCCTTTGATGGTGGTAAAGGAGAGGTTATTGAGGGGTGGGGTGTCCCCCGGATATGATGAGAATTGTTCAGATTGTATGTTGCAAATGAATGGGTGTGGTTTTTTGAAGTAAGGAATTCAAAAGCTGATAGATGAAGGTCGATTGCAGTTTGACCGATGTGGCCAACAGAAAGAAGTTGTTAGCAGGAAAAGTGAGGTTGCTACCATTACTATCCCTTTCAAAACAATCACTATTTCAGGGCCGATAAGACCAGCACCGGTTATTATTACAGCTCCCGGACCCGTACCATATGAGAGCACCAAGGCCATTCCTTGGAACTATTGAGCCAAAGTGTTCGTTAATGGACAGAAACAAGAACTGGTGGGAACTTCTGTAGTGAACTCTTGTGTTGAAAACAATATTGAGGCAGGGGCTATCACGAGAAGTGGTAGGGTCTTTATCCCTTCTAATGATCAAGCTGGTAGTTCTAAACAAGACAAAGGAAAGCTGGTTGTAGATAGTTCTGTGTAAGCGCTAGTAGTGAATGACTCCACGACAGGGCCGATTGATAATTCTTTCTCCGAGAACGTAGAAGAGTTTATGAGACTGATTCGGAAAAGTGATTATAAAATTGCTGATCAATTGCATCGGACTCCGTCCAAGATTTCTATCTTGTCCCTGTTATTGTGTTCCAAAGTACACCGAAACGCACTGCTGAAAGTACTGAATGATACTTACGTACCTCAGGAGATCTCAGTTAATTAGTTGGAAGGGGTAGTGGCCCATGTTAATGCGGGTAATGGTTTGGGTTTTACTGATGTTGACTTGACCCCAGCGGGGAGAAACCATAATAATGCCCTCCATATTTCTGTTGAGTGTCGTGGATCGTTGATGTCTCATGTGCTTGTAGATACTGGATCCTCTTTGAATGTTCTGCCTAAGAAAGCCTTGATGAAGCTGGACACTCGAGGGTTGATATGCACACCTAGTGATTTGGTGGTGCACGCTTTCGACGGCTCGAAGAGGTCTGTTTTCGATGAGATTGTGCTACCAATTAAGGTTGGGCCGGAAGTTTTCGATGCTACCTTCTATATCATGGACATCCAACCTGCCTACAACTGTCTGCTGGGTCGTCCATGGATTCACAGTACTGGGGCTGTGACGTCTACATTGCATTAGAAGTTAAAGTACATGGTAGACGGACATGTGGTGACGGTTTGTGGAGAAGAAGATATCAAGATAAGCCAGCTATCTACTTTCAAGTATGTGGAGGTAGATGGCGAAATACATGAAACTCTATGTCAGGGTTTCGAAGCAGTGAAGATCACTGAGAAGCCTCTCATGGAAGGTAGCCAATCTGAAGTGGTTCAGCCTATAGTGGTACATCAGCCGGAGATTTCTATTTCTTCCTTCAAAGATGCTCAGGCCATGGTTGAAGCCGGCGGTTCACAACGGTGGGTCAGATTATTGATGTCCAGGAAAAGCGGAATACTCATGGACTGGGTTATAAGCCACCCAGGCATCCTGAAGAGCCTCCCAAGTTCTATGTTCCAGTTTGTTTCACCAGTGCCGGTGTGTTCTTTGACAGAGTCAATGCTATTGAGGAGGATGGAGATAGTGATTGTGATATGGATAGTTGGATCAGCCCCTGTATCCCAGGTCAAAGTCTTCGCAATTGGTCGTCAGAGAGAGCCATTCAAGTGACCGGACCAGAGTAATTGCTTCTGTTTGTCATCTATGTTAATCCTACGTTCTGCCCAAGACGTAGTGATTCTTGTTTGTAGGGCTTGAATGTTTTTGTATGCTTTTCTTTATCATTAATAAAGGACATTTTCGCATTCAAATGTTTTGATCCTTGTCTTTATGTTTTTTATTTTTTGCATTAAAACCACATCAAAATGGCAATGTGTTTTTGTTTGATGCATCCATAATAAACATAAATCATCAATCATGCAGGTTTTCTTGTTCAGATTCCACCCATCATGATTCAGCTATGGCTCGGTATGACTTCGATACTCCCATATATCAGGCTGAAGAGGGGACTGATGAAGATTGTGCCTTACCAGAGGAATTAGCCAGACTGTTAAAATAGGAGGAAAAGGTCATTTTGCCTCATCAGGAGGAAATCGAGGTTGTTAACTTGGGAACCGAGGACGCAAAGAAAGAGGTACGAATTGAGGCTGCTTTGGAAGACTCTGTCAAAAGAAGATTGATTGAAATGCTCCGAGAGTATGTGGATATCTTCGCCTGGTCTTACCAAGACATGCCTGGGCTCGACACTGACATCATGGTACACCGGCTGCCGCTCAAAGAAGGATGTGCTCCGGTTAAGCAGAAGCTGAGAAGGACGAAACCGGAAATGTCTGTCAAGATTAAAGAAGAGGTTCAGAAACAGTCAGATGCTGGGTTCTTGCTGTAACGAATTATCCGCCATGGGTTGCTAATATTGTACCTGTACCTAAGAAGGATGGAAAGGTCAGGATGTGCGTTGATTACAGAGATCTGAATAGAGCAAGCCCAAAAGACGACTTCCCGCTTCCTCACATTGACGTGTTAGTGGACAACACTGCTTAGTATTCTGTGTTTTCCTTCATGGATGGCTTCTCTGGGTATAACCAAATCAAGATGGCCCTAGAGAACATGGAGAAAACTACGTTCATAACACCGTGGGGAACATTCTGTTACAAAGTGATGCCCTTTGGATTGAAAAATGCTGGGGCAACATATCAGCGGGCGATGGTGACTCTCTTTCATGATATGATTCACAAAGAGATCGAGGTCTATGTTGATGACATGATTGCGAAGTCATAGACAGAGGAAGAACATCTGGTTAATCTTCGGAAATTGTTTGAAAGGTTGAGAAAGTTCAGACTGAGGTTGAATCCGAACAAGTGCACCTTCAGGGTGAGATCTAGAAAGTTACTGGGTTTTATTGTCAGCGAAAAAGGTATCGAGGTTGATCCTGCTAAAGTAAAAGCTTTTCAAGAAATGCCTGAACCAAGAACAGAAAAAGAGGTTCGTGGTTTCTTAGGGAGGTTGAACTACATTGCTCGATTCATCTCTCATCTTACAGCCACGTGTGAACCAATATTCAAGTTGTTAAGAAAAGATCAGGCGGTCAGGTGGAACGAAAATTGTCAAAAAGCATTTGAAAAAATAAAAGAATATTTGCAGGAACCTCCAGTCCTTATGCTGCCAGTGCCAAGAAGGCCATTGATTATGTATCTTACGGTTCTTGAGAACTCAATGGGGGTGTGTGCTCGGTCAACACGACGAGTCAGGTAGAAAAGAGCATGCCATCTACTACCTGAGTAAGAAATTTACTGATTGTGAGTCAAGGTACTCGATGCTGGAGAAAACATGTTGTATACTCGCTTGGGCAGCTAAGCATTTGAGGCAGTATATGTTAAACCACACAACCCTCTTGATTTCGAAGATGGATCCAATCAAGTATGTGTTTGAAAAACAGGCGCTTTCTGGAAGAATAGCCCGTTGGCAGATGGTTCTGACAGAATACGATATTCAATATGTTTCCCAAAAAGCCATTAAGGGAAGTGTTTTGTCAGAATATCTCGCTGAACAACCAATTGAGGATTATCAATCGATGAAGTTCAAATTTCCTGATGAGCACATTATGTATCTGAAGATGAAAGACTGTGAAGAGCCTCTACCTAATGAAGGGCCAGAAATTGGATCCCAATGGAAGCTGGTTTTTGATGGGGCTGTTAATTCATACGGTAACAGAATCGGGGTAGTCATTACAACTCCGAAAGGTTCTCATATACCTTTCATTGCCCGATTAGCGTTCATATGTACCAACAATGAGGCGGAGTATGAAGCATGCATTATGGGGTTAGAAGAAGCAATTGATTTGAGAATCAAGAACCTCGATGTTTATGGTGATTCCGCGTTGGTAGTTAATTAGATTACAGGTGAATGGGAGACTCGTCAAGCGAACTTGGTGCCTTATAAGAACTATGCCAGAAGGTTGTTACCGTTCTTTGACAGAATTGACTTCCATCATATACCCCGGTTGGAGAATCAGATGGGCGATACGTTGGCGACGTTGTCTTTGATGTATCAGGTGAATCGTTGGAATGAAACTCCTTCGATCAAAATCATGCGTCTGGATAGACCAGCCTTTATGTTTGCAATTGAAGACGTATCAGATGGCAAACCTTGGTATCACGATATTAAGGTTTTTCTGAAGAGTCAAGAGTATCCAAGGGGTGCATCCACCAAAGATAAGAAGACTCTGAGGAGGTTGGCAGGAAATTTCTTTCTGAACAAAGATAACATGTTATACAAGAGAAACTTTGACATGGTCTTGCTACGTTGTGTTGATGAACACGAGGCAAGCCTGTTGATGGAAGAAGTCCATGAAGGATCTTTCGGTACCCACGCCAATGGGCATGCTATGGCTAGAAAACTGCTGAGAGCGGGGTATTATTGGATGACTATGGAATCTGATTGTTTCAAATACGCCCGAAAATGTCATAAATGCCAGATTTATGCTGATAAGGTGCATGTACTGCCAACTCCTCTGAATGTATTGTCATCACCTTGGCCTTTTGCTATGTGGAGCAATGATATGATCGGAAAGATTGAACCTACTGCTTCCAATGGGCATCATTTCATTTTGGTTGCCATCGATTATTTCACGAAGTAGGTGGAAGCAGCCTCGTTTGCCAACGTCACTAGACAGGTGGTAGCCAGATTTATCAAGAAGGACATCATCTGCCGATATGGAGTCCCGAAGAGAATCATTACTGATAATGGTTCAAATTTGAATAACAAGATGATGAAGGAGCTATGTCAGAGCTTTGAGATTGAACATCACAATTCTTCTCCCTATCGCCCGAAGATGAATGAGGCTCTTGAAGCAGCAAATAAGAACATCAAGAAGATTGTGCAGAAAATGGTAGTGACCTATAAAGACTGGCATGAGATGTTGCCTTACGCTTTACACGATTATCGTACTTCAGTGCGCACGTCAACTGGGGCAACTCCTTTCTCACTGGTATATGGTATGGAAGCAGTTCTACCATTAGAGGTTGAGATTCCTTCTTTAAGAATCCTGGCAGACGTGAAGCTTGATGAAGCTGAGTAGGTGCGTTCCAGACTAAATCAGCTGAACCTTATTGAAGAGAAAAGATTGGCAGCCATTGCACATGGTCGGTTGTATCAGAGCAGGATGAAGAAAGCCTTTGATCAGAAAGTACGTCCTCGGTGTTTTCAGGCTGGTGATTTGGTTTTGAAAAGGATCCTTCCTCCTCAGACAGATCACAAGGGCAAATGGACTCCAAACTACGAAGGACCATATGTAGTAAGACAGGTTTTCTCTGGTGGAGCCTTATTACTCTCAACTATGGATGGCGAAGATTTTACGTCCCCTGTGAACGCAGACGTAGTCAAAAAATACTTTGCATAAAAGAGAACCGCTGGACACAAAAAGAAAGTCCAGGCAAAAATGGGCATCCCGACAAACCATAAAAAGAAAAAAGAAAAGGTTCGGGAAAATATGGGCATCCCGACGAACCATAAAAAGAAAAAAGAAAAGGTTCGGGCAAAAATTAGGGATAAAAAAAGAAAAAAAGAATAAACCCACAAGGTTGAAAACCTATAAAGGCAACTTTAGCAAAAAGGGGTATCCCGGTGGATTGAAAACCTGAAAAGGGCGATCCAGACAAAAGTTCGGGATTTGAAAGCAAGAGGCTACGGGTTGCCTTCGATCTATGAACACTTTTGATACATGGAAATTTTGAAGGAAAGGAATCAATCCAGTCAGTCTCTTCGAAGGCCAAAACATATGCGAATAAGCGAGGCATATTGGGTCATAGCTGAATTGAATCATGGTGGATTTCTGTTCCCCACATTGCCGACATGTGTATTTTCTTTTATTTCTTTTATGCAATTAACTCTTTTTAGGAATTGCTTCCGAATGTAAATGCCTATTCACAAGCCAATTCCATTCAATAAAATTTTCATTTCACTCAAAAGCTTTCCATTTGTGTTTTTTACTTTTACTGTTTTGTTTGTGAAAACGTCCGATATTTTGATAAAACATTGCATGCGAAAATGTTAAGCTCTGTGAAGCATATCAGAAAACAGTGGAAATTGCTTAGGCAACGGTCGTTGTAATGGTAATAGAAGTAGCCTTTTTGCATATAGAACTTTCTGTTGATTCTATTTGCAGGGTAACAGGTTTGTCCTTCCCCAGTAGAGCTACTCTCCTCGACATTGAAAAGTTCATCCTCCTCGGCAGGTTATTGTTTTCCCAGCCAGGGTGTCGAGGATTATCTTCCTCAGCAAAGTACAGAGGATTATTTCCCCAGCTAGAGTTGTGATCGATTCATTACTCTTTCTGCAAGCAGTCAGAAGTTGATGCTGACGCATCCCCAACAAGAGACTTATAGAATATCTTCTTTGGATAAAGATGTTATTTTCCCCGCAGGGCCTGAGCACTCATTCTCCTCAGCTAGTCGAGAAACGTTTTCCTCACCAGCAACGATATGAGTTAATCCCCTCAGATGAGTAAGCTTGATGTTATCCTCTAGTAGGGTGGATGTCAACATCTACCGTTCCCCAAGCAGGTTTACTGGTCATGGCCGGTACTCCCCAGCAGGGTAAAAACTGATATTCCCTAGTAGGGTAAAAGCAAGGGCATCTCTCAACAGCAGGTTGAGTTCAGTAATATCCCCAAACAGGTTTGGAATTATTGACTTGTCTCCCCAGGAAAAGTTTGATGGTGATCTTCACAGTGGTTTGTTCAACAGCAGTTGAAATCCCCAGCAGGTGTTAAGTCCAATGGTTATTGGCATATTTCAAATCCAGGTGTTGAGTTCTATCTTCGATGGAAGTCATTGGTAATCCCCAGCGGAGAGAATTTCTCTTTGGTTTCCATCTTCATTATTCATTTTTATCCATCTCCAGCAGAGTGGATCTTCTCTCAGAGTTTTCATATCCAGCAGAGTTGGTGATCAGGATCTTCCTCAGCAGGTCTTTCTCAGCAGGGTCTCTTATTTCAGAGGATAATTTAGTTTGTCATCCCCAGTGGAGCTGCCTTGGTCTTCAGCATTTATTTTGCTGAGATGCCTCTTTTGCATTGCATAAGCATTTTTGCATGGCATCCTCCCAAACGCGTAGCATTTCCATTTCGTATGGAGCATTACGCCATAGGAAAATTCAAACATATGCATTCGAAGCATAAGCCAGGCTTGATGTCCTTTACCAGATTCTTTCCCCAGCAGAAAGTTACAAGATTCAGGAGACGTTGTTTTACACTACACCGCAACCACTGGATTCGTCCTTCTTGTTGGTCCTTCCTATGCTCCCCCGCAGAGTTGTCTGTTTAGATTTCTCTTTTCCCCGGCGGAGTCATCTTTGTGAAACTGTCGATTCTACATATTGTTGTTTGAAAGTATACCTTCGGCTTAGTCTTTCTTTGAAAGCCCACCTTCGGCTTGGTCTTTCTCTTTTCTCGAGTTCGCCTTCGGCCGTCCTCACACCCGTTCTCATCTTGTTCTCCCCAGTAAAGCCCACCTTCGGCTTGGTCTTTCTTTTTCGAGTCCACCTTCGGCATGGTCTCGTATCCTTCATTTGAAAGTCTACCTTCGACATAGTCTTTCTTTGAAAGCCCACCTTCGGCATGGTCTTTCTTTTTCGAGTCCACCTTCGGCATGCTCTCGTATCCTTTGTTTGAAAGCCCACCTTCGGCTTGGTCTTTCTTTTTTTCGAGTCCACCTTCGGCATGGTCTCGCATCCTTTGTTTGAAAGCCTACCTTCGACATAGTCTTTCTTTGAGAGCCCACCTTCGGCTTGGTCTTTCGTTTACGAGTCCACATTCGGCATGGTCTCGTATCCTTCGTTTGAAAGTATACCTTTGGCATAGTCTTTCTTTGAAAGCCCACCTTCGGCTTGGTCTTTCTTTTTCGAGCCCACCTTCGGCATGGTCTCGTATCCTTCGTTTGAGAGTCTACCTTCGGCATAGTCTTTCTTTGAAAGCCCACCTTTGGCTTGGTCTTTCTTTTTCGAACCCACCTTCGGCATGGTGTCGTATCCTTCGTTTGTGAGTCTACCTTCGGCATAGTCTTTGTTTGAAAGCTCACCTTCGGCTTGGTCTTTCTTTTTCGAGCCCACCTTCGGCATGGTCTCGTATCCTTTGTTTGAGAGTCTACCTTCAGCATAGTCTTTCTTTGAAAGCCCACCTTCGGCTTGGTCTTTATTTTTCGAGCCCACCTTCGGCATGGTCTCGTATCCTTCGTTTGAAAGTCTACCTTCGGCATAGTCTTTCTTTGAAAGCCCACCTTCGGCTTGGTCTTTCTTTTTCGAGCCCACCTTCGGCATGGTCTCGTATCCTTCGTTTGAGAGTCTACCTTCTGCATAGTCTTTCTTTGAAAGCTCACATTCGGCTTGGTCTTTCTTTTTCGAGCCCACCTTCGGCATGGTCTCGCATCCTTTGTTTGAAAGCTCACCTTCGGCTTGGTCTTTCTTTTTCGAGCCCACCTTCGACATGGTCTCGTATCATTTGTTTGAGAGTCTACCTTCGGCATAGTCTTTCTTTGAAAGCCCACCTTCGGCTTGGTCTTTCTTTTTCGAGCCCACCTTCGGCATGGTCTCGTATCCTTCATTTGAAAGTCTACCTTCGGCATAGTCTTTCTTTGAAAGCACACCATCGGCTTGGTCTTTCTTTTTTGAGCCCACCTTCGGTATGGACTCGTATCCTTCGTTTGAGAGTCTACCTTCGGCATAGTCTTTCTTTGAAAGCCCACCTTCGGCTTGGTCTTTCTTTTTCGAGCCCACCTTCGGCATGGTCTCGTATCCTTTGTTTGAGAGTCTACCTTCGGCATAGTCTTTCTTTGAAAGCCCACCTTCGGCTTGGTCTTTCTTTTTCGAGCCCACCTTCGACATGGTCTTGTATCCTTTGTTTGAGAGTCTACCTTCGGCATAGTCTTTCTTTGAAAGCCCACCTTCAGCTTGGTCTTTCTTTTTCGAGCCCACCTTTGGCATGGTCTCGTATCCTTCGTTTGAAAGTCTACCTTCGGCATATTCTTTCTTTGAAAGCCCACCTTCGGCTTGGTCTTTCTTTTTCGAGCCCACCTTCGGCATGGTCTCGTATCCTTCGTTTGAGAGACTACCTTCGGCATAGTCTTTCTTTGAAAGCCCACCTTTGGCTTGGTCTTTCTTTTTCGAGCCCACCTTCGGCATGGTCTCGTATCCTTTGTTTGAGAGTCTACCTTCGGCATAGTCTTTCTTTGAAAGCCCACCTTCGGCTTGGTCTTTCTTTTCGAGTCTGCCTTCGGCCGTTCTCGTAGTATCCCTATATCCCCAGTTTAGTCCGCTTTTGGCCGGCCTGCCTTTCCGAGTCCGCCTTTGTCCATTCTCGCATTCGCGTTATTTCATCATCCCCACAGGTTGCAAATTTCCAGGTTATTTTGGTATTCAATCTCCGTGTATCCCGATTGTCTAAAAGCCGTTGCTTCCATACCCTCGGATCTAAGAAGTTTGAACAGGGGCAGCTGTAACACCTCAAAATTTGCCCTAGTGTTGCTAATATTTTTGGCTTATGCTTCATTTCATTTGCATCGTCATTTGCATAGTTCTTTTGAGCATGGGATCAAGGTATTCTTTCAGCAGCTCACGATGTCATCAGTTCCAGTATGATTTTTAATAGTGTTTAGAGCCAAGCAGATAGCTTTCCAAGTCTTTTTGAGTATTTGTTTTGCTCATTAAATGACTGGATGATCAGAAACTCCTGCAGTCAATTTTTGATCAGTTATTCAGCACCGGACAGTTGTTATCAGCAGTTTAATCCTAGTGCGAAAAAACATTTCGCGGCATATTTCAAGTGTATTCCAGTGGTAATATCAAATGGCAAGTTTCAGAGGTCTATTGTGGTTCAGAACGGGTAGAACCAGACGAATATCCAGGTTTCCCTCTTTTTGGCGCAAAAATTCAAATTTTGAATGTGTTAATCGATTAACCAATTGCAGTGCAATTAGGTTAATCGATTAACCATTGTGAATTTTGCCCAAATGCTGCATTTTCAGAGCTGTTTCTTTTTAATTCAATTTTTAATCACCCATTTTAATTCTACACATCAGTAGAAGGATTTAGAGAGTTGATTTTCCATTCAAAAATTCAAATTCTTTCCACTCCAATTCCACATTTCCTTTCCTAATTCACATTTCATCCCAATTTCCACTCACTTAACCTCACTCCCAACCCAAACTTAACTCCTAACCTAGGGGTTATTTAAACCAATTCATTCCAAACCTCTAAAAACCTAGATCATATTTTCACTCCCAATTTTCAAAATTCTCTCAATTCTCTCTCACTTTTTCATTCTCAGCCTCCATTTTCAACCACACTCAAAGCTCTCTTTCAAAGATTAACAAGTTCTTCATTGGAACTTGTTAATTCTTGAGCTAAAGCCTCTCATCATCACTACATTTAAGCTTTTCAACTTGGATTTTCGTTTGGATCTAGTTCTGATTTTTCAGAAGTGATTATTGAAAGTGATTTTGGAGTTTTATTGCTTATTTGCCTGGATCTTCAACTTTTGAGTGCAAGAAGCTTGTGGATCTTGGATTTCTCTACTCGAATTCATCTATTTCTATTTACAACACTTACCAAAGCAGATCTCAGCTTTGTAGGTTGGTTAATTTCAGATCCATACTCATTTTAGCTTAATCGCAACTTATACAATGTAGATCCATGAATTTTGATGTGTTTTGATTCATTTGGTTGATCTTGATTGTGGATGTTGATGATTATTGAATTTAAATGATGCTTGAATTGTCATACCCCAAATTTTGACCACTAAGATTTCCCATCATTGTGCAAATCATCATCACAATATGGATGAACCATCATTCCTCATCAAATGCCTCAAGGGTTGTTGAGCATTCACTACAATCAAAACTAGGGTTTTAAGTCCTCTCAGAGCCTTAGACAAAGGATCAATCAAGGAGTGCATGATTTTCAACTTGTCTAAGCCTCTCCAATATCCACAATGGATCAAAAGGACTCCCACTTCAAGGATTAAGCACAAAGCTGCTCCCTTCTAGGTGGATCAAGTCTCAAGATCGCCAGTGTCACCAAATTAGGGTTTTGGTCGACCAGGGCCTCCAGGTGGAAATTTTCCTCTGGGCATGAGCAAAATATCCAAAACATATCCTAATATACTCCATGGAACCTCATGGACCCAATCATCAAGTCAATTTGAACTCAAGGGATGCATACATCAAAAATCAGGAATTAGGGTTTCTTGACCTAATTCACCCCTAAGTTGACTTTTGGGACAAATCATGAGCCAAGACCTCAAGAGAGGATTTGAGGGTCTTTAATATACTATATTGATCCATTTGCAACAATGGATTAATCCAAGGAGCTTGAGCTACAAGTCTCAATTTCATCTGCACCACAATTAGGGTTTCGCGAGGAAAGTCAACCGTAACTTTGACTTTTGACCAGGACATGCTCCCAAACCCTAAGACATGATTCAATATACCCTATGACATCCATGGAACATGTCCATCAAGTTTGATTTAGGTCAAGGACATGATTTCCTGAAGAATTGCACAGTTTGGAATTCATCTGATAAAAAGTCAACTGTGCACAAAAGTCAACTTTGACTTTTTGAGATTTTTCACCAAAATAGATTTTTAACCCTAAAATGATGTTAATGTATGATTTGAATCATCATTCATCAAGAAAAATCAAAGAAAGTTGGATAACTTGTAAAAAGGGTAACCATAAAAACTTAGAAAAATTTCTAAGTTATGGAAAAAGTGACACTAATGTGCCAACTTTGGAGGACCATAACTCCTAAACCACAAGGCCATTGTTCCCCATTCAAAGCTTGATTTTTAGATCACATTGCCCTCTACAAAAGCTTCATACTGACCCATGTCCAAATTCCTCATGGATTTTGAGTTATGGAGTGATCAAAATCAAGAAAAGTCACTTTGTTCCAACACTCAGTGAAAATTTCACTAAGTCAGAATATGCCTTTACTTTTTTCCAAATGTAGGGGGATTTTTCACTTGGATTCAAAAGAGATCAAAACCAAACATGTTCAAACAGTTGTTGTATCATGTAAGGGCTTTCCAAAATGGCCAAGAACATTACCAAATTCAATTTCAACTATGAGATATGACATTGGCAAGATGCCTTGCTGAAATCTGCCAAGGCAAGACAGATTTTTGCACTTTTGGTCGATTTGCCAAAATCAACCAAATCCAAACACTCCTATCCACTTGGACACCTCTGAGGATTGAATCTAAAGGGGACAATCACTGAGCCAAGCCTCCAAAGTCTTTGGAACAAGAAATAGCATGTTGAACCTAGAATTGCCATAATAGGGACAAGACTCCAATTTTGGATTGGAGCATTCAATGGAAGCATCAAGGTGGCATGGACTGAGCTCTTAGCAATTGAATTCAGTTAAGACTTATCCAAGACCAAGGGAACCAGCAGCCTGTGCCCTAGCTTCTGGTCAATGGCTAGAGGAGACTTGGATTTTCCTTTGCCAACATTGGCCAAACCTACTCAGCAGTTGCCATTCACTATTTCTTGCAAAAAAAACTTGCTCTACTATAAATAAAGCTCAATTGTGATCAGTTTGAGTACACCAAAGCCATCAAACAGATGCTTTCCTCAAAATCTCTTCTTTCACTCCAATTTTGCCTTCTAAGGCAAGTCACTATCGGGTTTTGAGTTTGAGAGCTTTTCCAATCAAACCAATCACACACACACCTCATATACATCACATATGAGCTGATCAAACACTTAAACAACAACTGGAACACTGATTTCTCAGAATCACCAGTCAATTGCTCAAGGTTTTAACCAAGTTGCAGTTGAGATGCCATAAAGTGATCCAGCCAACTTCAATCAAGTCCAAGCATTCAAACACACTCCATAGGGTGTAGGAAAGCTGTTCAGATCATCACAACTCATCTGTAACACCTCCAACACAAATCACGATCACCAGCTGCAAGTGGTAAGCATGAGCTCTTCTAACTCTATGATCCATGCAATTTTTACTGCACAATAATTTGGCCATATGTTCATAATCATGCATGGAATGTTTCCCCTCAATTAATTGCATTGTTTGAATCGTGTATCAAAAATTCCAGCCTTCATGCCGAATCTAGGGTTCTTGAGGATTGTTCATGATTTCTTGTTTTATGTTTAATTTAAATGAAATTAATTGTCATAAACATGATCGTGAGGTTGAAACGAGTTGATTGGTATGTGGATTGCATGATATGATTAAGTATTCAGTGAGATTGGATAGAAAATGCAAATCTGGGAAACTCAGAACACGCGCGTGTTCTTGCCCTTGCTCTTGGCGCCATTTTCCAACATTTGAATATTTGAATTTTGTGATTTTTATTTAATTGATTCAAAAATTAATTTCTCTCTGAGTTTTAATGATTTTGAGTTGATTCTTTTTTTAATAATTCACAAAAATGTTAAAATATTTTATTTTCCCAAAAAATCCCAAAAATATTATTTATTTCATATAATTGATATTTTTGCAAAGAATTAATATTTTAATTGTTTTTGACATTTAAAATATTTTTATCCTCTTGATTTTGTAAAGATTAATGACTTCTAATTATTTTGTAGGTTAATACTTGATTTTTGAAGCATTAATCCAAGATCATAATTTGTTTCCCACATGTTAAACAATTTTTGATCATTTTAATTGAATTTTTATTCAATTAAAATACATTTTGGAAATAAATTAGGGTTTTTGATTAATTCAACCCTCACAAATCATTTTCAAACACTTTTTGGGCCTCTATTAGAGTGTAAGACCCAACCCACTTGTACAGAAATATTTTGGGCCTCACTTATTGTATAAGTCCCTCTGTACATTTTTAAATCCGGCACGATCGTCGCCAGTTTAAAAATAAACCATCTGGGCCTCTCCTTGAGCTATAAGACCCATTCAAAACTTTTTGGGCCTCTAATAGAGTGTAAGACCCAATCCCCTTTTAACCAAAAAACAAATTTGGGCCTCAGATATTGTATAAGCCCCTTTGTGTTAAAAGAAAATCTCGGCGCGATCGCCATTTTAAACGAAAAATCATCTGGGCCTACCCTCGTGTTATAAGCCCCACTCTTTTTCTTTAAAACTTTTTGGGCCTATTGAGAGTGTGTAAGACCCATCCCTTTGTACAGAAAACAATTTTTGGGCCACAGTCACTTGTATAAGTCTCTCTGTACAAATTTAAACAGTGCGCTCACTGATAAAACCCTGGGCCTCTCCTTGAGCTGTAAGCCCCAAATATTTCTTTTTCAAAGCACTTTCTCCTTTGATTTTGAATTATACTGTTGTTTTCAATCTTTCTTTGTTGAACAACTAACCAAACAGCATGGAAGCTCTACAACCGGGTAAGTGGTTATTGCTTTCATTTACCGTTTTCATATACATATAACTGTATTGTGGGACTGTTTCGCTGTAAGTCTTCTTTCATAAACTCATATCAACTGTGTAGTAATAGTATAGATATTTAGAGTTTCCCCGGCAACTACGTCTAGCATTAAGCCCGTTGATCACTCTTAAATAGTCAAAACTAGATCCCCATAGGATTACCAGACACAGTCTTCACTCCTCTTGGGGTTAAACAATATGGAGACATGAAAGGCAGCATTCTCGGTGAACCCTTTCATAGACTCTCACTCGTAGAAGTTGTCAAAGAAACTCTACTCCCTAGAGATGATCTTTTCTCCGTGAATGACATCTCTTGAGTTTCTTCCAAATTCTCAGACTTTCCTGGCTTGATCTATTCTCGGTGAATGGCATGTCTTGAACTTCTCGGGGTTTGGGGACCCACAGGCTTCTTAAAAGCACTTGTCAAGAAACTCTATTCTCCAGAGATGATCTTTTCTCCGTGAATGGCATCTCTTGACTTTCTTCCAAATTCTCAAACTTTCCTGGCTTGATCTATTCCTCGTGAATGGCCTGTCTTGAATTTCTCGGGGTTTGGGGACCCACCGGCTTCTTAAAAGCATCGGCCTCCTCTTGGGCATTGTTCAAGGACCCACAGGCTTCCTAAAAGCATCCCTGCCTCCTCTTGGGCGTTGTACAAGGACCCGTCGGCTTCTTAGAAGTATGCACAGCCTGCTCTTAGGCTTCGTATAATGATTCTTCCTCCGGGAATGATAGCCTTCTCTTGGGCTTCATACAAGGACCACTCGGCTTCTTAAAAGTTTCCAGCCTCCTCTTGGGCTTCGTACAAATTTTCCCGACGACCTCCTAGAGGTATAGGAACAGAAATCAGTCATCTTCATAGAACAATCCTTTCCAAGAGTCTACTACTGTTTCTCAAAGCATAGTACAAAAAGATGAAACTCTAGACTTGGACAGTCTAATTTCCTTGAGTCTCAAAGACATTCTCAAGTGACCCCTTCAAAAATAGGAAGGAACCCCGTGGACTCGGACAATTTCAATACCCTTTGGATTTCCCACTTCCTTAAAGAACAGGAAATATCCCTGATCCTCGAATCAAAATCCCTGAGTACAATGTTACTCATATAAGAACTAATTTTCTCTTTAAATCAGCATACTGGACCTGTCACTCAACTGAAATAGCCACCCTAGCCTTCTCTTGGGCTTTGTACAATGATTCTCCCCAGCGGAGCTAACAATTTTAGCCTCCATCTCGGGCTTTGTATGAGATACCAGAGACTCTCTCGTTGAGTCAATCACCCCTTTCGCCTCTATCTCGGGCTTTGTACGAGATACAAAAACTCTCTTGTTGAGTCAAATAGCCTCTATCTCGGGCTTTATACGAGATACCAAAGGATTCCCTCGTTGAGTCAAAACCTTTTAGCCTCTCTCTCGGGCTTTGTACGAGACACATATTAGCCTCCTCTTAGGCTTTGTATAAGAAAACCACTGGTTGATCCAATCAACCTTTTAGCATCAAAGCTGTGCCTCGTTCATAGTACACAAACATCAACAACTCCTTCCCCTTCATCTAATTGCTGTAAGCGAAAAGCCTCTTAATCATCTACATCCATGCCACTGTCCATCTTTTAGCATGAGAAATTCCTAAGGAAAGATAACATTGCTCTACACTGAGTTAAAGTCTTCTCCTTTAGGTTGGAAATCCCCTATAAAGGAAATTATGGTATTGCTGGATTCACAAATCCTGGTTAAAGTAATTCTCCTTTATAAACGGTTGTGACAAACAAACCCCTCTTTAGAGATGACAAATTCTCTCTAAAGTTGAGACCTTTCAGCTTCACATCTTGGGCTTTGAACAAGATACAAACTACCTTTCGCTTCACGTCTTAGGCTTTGAACAAGACACCAAAACAACCATTTCCTCCCATAGAATAGGAGGAACTACGAACGCTCTGATTTCCCTGTTTCAGAAAAAACGGGAATACGTAGGCATAAGATTGAAAGACAAAATCTTAGCGAGCACATTAAACAAAAACCCAAAATCCCATACTTCCACACATCCGTCCTAACCTCCCACCAATCGACCGAACACCACTTTTAAAAAAATAAACCTAATAGAGACCCCGAATCTTTGTAGCATCTGTAAACCAACAGTTTTGACTGTTTAACCTCAGTTTGCAAGCAGGGTTAATTTGAGACATCTATTTCCCTTCCTTCATCAACTTTAATAGGATAAAAAATGAATCGAGCTGTAGACACCAAAGAGCGATAGTGCTTCGCAACCGCGTCAAAAATCGCTCGCTACATGAATGTTGTTTCTGAACTTAATTTCGTGCATTGTTGATTACATGATCATTGGAGATGATTGCATAAGTGCTTTTGCTACTGGAAGTGATTTTTCAAACTGATTTTGTGCTGATTTTATAGTGTTAATCGATTAACTAATTGCAGTGCAATTAGGTTAATCGATTAACCAGTGCAAAATGTGCATATTCAGAGCTGTTAATCGATTAACACAATTGCACTGCAATTGGTTAATCGATTAACACTACTGTAGAGTGTGTTTTTTGTGCATTTTTGAGCATGTTTCGATCCCGTTTCATTTTTAATCTTCATGGATTGATATGATACTTGTCTAAGGACTTTTTTGATGCTGTTGCACCTCACACCATTGTATGCACATAATTTTCCGACACGCGACTCTTGGATTTTTATCGTTTATGATCATGTTTGCGATGTTGCGTTTCCGATGCGATGAACACATAGCACACACTTCTTGAGCATGTTGATTGTGACTTGTTGTTGATGTTGTTGGAGTTGTTGTTTGAATATGATTGCTTGTACTTAACTTCATGAGATGCATGCTTGTTTTGACTTGTCCATTATCAAATGATGTGCATTCTTTCATGATGAATTCAAGTATTGTGTACCATGGTGTATGACGTGATTGTGATCAACATTAATTGTGAAATGTAATGCTTGATGCATGCTTGCTTTGCCATGTTTGAGTTGTATTCAAGCGAATCACATGCTGCCCTGTTTCTACTGCCGTCTATATGCATGTATGCTGTTGTATGTGCTACTGGTTGACATTTTACACCTCCTTTTTGTGCTGATTGTGTGCTGTTATAAGCTGTCTTGCTTGTGTACTGCTTTTTAATGCTGTGTTGTTGCAGATGCGCTATTGTAGCTGCTGTTTTTGCTCATTTTCTTCTTTCCTTCTTCTTCTCTTTCACTCTTTCCTTCCCTTGAATCTCAAGACTTGTTTAAGTCTTGGATTCACTCCCTTAGAGCTACCTAGTCCAACTTAATTTTTGATTAAGCTTGGAGTAGGATTAGCATTAGGCTTCCCTTTGCATGCTAACTTAAGTAGAAGTTTCCTTTTCAAACTCAACCTTAGGGCCACCTTTTGCATGATAACATTAGGATTAGTTTCCCCTTAGTGTTTTCTTTTCCTTTGAGTCTTCTCTTCTCATCTCATAACAATCTTAAAACACTTAATAAAAGATTAACATGTATTGCGCATGAGCCTTACATATGGGAAGTGAAGTATGGGGGGT
This sequence comes from Lathyrus tuberosus, assembly GCA_022829125.1. NCBI lineage: Eukaryota > Viridiplantae > Streptophyta > Magnoliopsida > Fabales > Fabaceae > Lathyrus > Lathyrus tuberosus. The sequence continues at coordinate 4,050,143 of JALAZF010000153.1, forward strand.
CTCCCTTCATTCTTCTAGGGTACTTAGTGTACGTCCTGTTGGGTACGATGCGCGAAGTATTCATTCCTATGTTACAGACTTGGGTGCAATGCAAGTTATGAACTAACTTCAAACCACTCCTGTCTTAAAAAATACAAAACAAATTTAAACCTTTTTCATCCTTCGGGATCATTAAGTCTAACTCATTTTCAGAAAAGGGCACGTTACTTCCGTCTCATCGCAAACAGGCATCGACCCTAACTGTCGGACGCGAACTTAACGTCGCTCATAAAAAACACTAACCGACCTCGTCAAGTCGAACTATGAATGCTCTGATTTCCTCTCTCTAGTCCGATTGAGGGTACGTAAGCACAAGACGGCGATGTCTTGGCGAACAATCTCCCCCCTTAGTTTGTGTCTGAACTACGTTGAATCTGACTTTCGCATTGCACGAGGGAATACGTAGGCGTAGGACGAGCGATGTCCTATCGAGTAACTTCTTTTTCTTTTCTTCTTCGTTTCTTCATTTTTTTCCGTTCCCGTTCCTTCTCGTTTCCAGTAGCAGTGGAGCTCCAGATGACGACACCCTTTGATCGAGACAACAAGCGTGGATCCCATCGAGTACGATGGACGTGTGGGGTGCTAACACCTTTCCTTCGCGTAACCGACTCCCTTACCAGTTTCTCTTGGTTGCGAGACCATGCTCTTTTCCTTTCCCTCAGGTTTATGCAGTGTTTCCTTTCCCTCTCTTAGGATAAATACACATTGCTGGCGACTCTGTTTTCCGCACCACTTTCGCGTTTGTACCATGGATGCAAATCCTCGGGAGCGACACATATATAAAACAAATTTAAATCAATCTGTTATAACAGTCCAGGATGTCGAGTCTGCATGCTGGGACATCTCATTCGACATCTTATCTTCTGCAGAAATATTCAGCTTGATCTTCATGTTGACGCATTTTTTCCAGCATTTATGTTTTACCAAAATTTGTCCAAAACACAAGAGCTTTCATGTAGTTTCAAGAATCCACAAGATCATAAATAAAATAATGTCGTTCTGTAATTTCCGCATTTATTGCTGTTTTTGCTTTTTTACTTTTTCAGAAAAATGGTAATCCTAAAAAACAACTCAATAACAAAAACAAGCAGTTTTCCAAAGAAAATACACTGCACACACTCTTGCATTCTCTATCTCTTCTAAAAACAATCATCACGTCATGCAGATTGCTTGCTTTAAACCCCATTGAAACGTACCATCCAATGCCTTCTCCCAACTTTGAATTCCCGGTATTTGAGGCTGAAGAAGAAGATGACGATAAAATTCCAGAAGAGATCTCCCGATTACTCAGACAAGAGGAAAGGTCCATTGAACCTCACAAAGAGCCATTGGAAACGGTCAACTTAGGTTCAGAAGAAGAGAGAAAAGAAATCAAGATTGGGGCACTGCTCAGTCCGACTGTCAAAAAAGGTTTAATAAAGCTTCTCAAAGAATTCCCCGATGTATTTGCTTGGTCCTATCAGGACATGCTAGGGTTGGATACCAGCATCGTGGAGCATCATCTACCATTAAGATCTGAATGTCTGCCAGTAAAACAAAGGTTGAGACGGACTCACCCAGACATGGCCATCAAAATCAAAGAGGAAGTACAGAAACAGATTGACGCGGGTTTCCTCGCCACATCAGAATATCTTCAATGGTTAGCCAACATCGTACCAGTTCCAAAAAAGGACGGAAAGGTCAGAATGTGTGTGGACTACAGAGATCTAAACAAGGCTAGTCCAAAGGACGACTTTCCTTTACCACACATTGATATGCTGGTTGACAATACAACAAAGTTCAAAGTATTGTCCTTCATGGATGGATTCTCGGGCTATAATCAGATAAAAATGGCGCTGAAAGACATGGAGAAGACTTCATTCATCACCCCATGGGGCACTTTTATTACAAGGTAATGTCGTTCGGTTTGAAGAACGCTGGGGCAACCTATCAAAGGGCCATGACTACTCTCTTTCATGACATGATACACAAAGAAATCGAGGTATATCTCGATGATATAATTTCTAAATCTAAGACAGAAGAGGAACATGTGACCCACCTGTCAAAGCTATTCGAGCGGTTGAGGAAGTACAAACTCCGTTTAAATCCCAATAAGTGCATATTCGGTGTCTGTTCAGGGAAACTTTTAGGGTTCATCGTTAGCCAGAAAGGAATTGAGGTTGATCCTGACAAGGGTAAGGCCATTCAAGAAATGCCTTCTCTAAAAACTGAAAAACAAGTCAGAGGATTCCTGGGACGTCTGAACTACATTTCCAGATTTATATTCCTCATGACCGCGACATGCAAGCCGATTTTCAAATTACTCAAAAAGAACCAGGACTGCGTTTGGACAGAAGATTTCCAAACCGCCTTCGACAGTATCAAGGAATACCTGTTGAACCCACCGATTCTATCACCTCTAGTGGAAGGAAGGCCACTGATCATATACTTAACAGTCTTCGAGGACTCAATGGGCTGTGTGCTTGGTCAACAAGACGGAACGAAAAGGAAGAAATCTGCCATCTACTATTTGAGCAAGAAGTTTACCGACTATGAAACTCGATATACTATGCTTGAGAAAACTTGCTGCGCTTTGGCTTGGGCAGCCAAACGTCTTCGCCAGTATATGATTCGTCACACTACTTGGTTAATCTCAGAAATGGATCCAATCAAGTATGTCTTTGAAAAGCCTGCTCTCACAGGAAGGATTGCCTATTGGCAGATGTTGTTATCAGAATACGACATCGAGTACCACGCTCAGAAAGCTGTTAAAGGAAGTATTTTAGGTGATCATTTGGCTCATCAACCGATTGACGATCAAGAATCAGTCGGGTTTGACTTCCTAGACGAAGATGTCATGTATTTAAAACTGAAAGATTGTGATGAACGGCTACCCAGTGAAGGTCCAGAACCAGGTTCCTAATGGGGACTTATCTTTGGCGGAGCTGTCAATCATTATGGAAACGAAATTGGGACAATCATTATAAGACCTCAGGGTACACACATTCCTTTCACCTCCTGACTAACATTCAAGTGCACAAACAACAAGACCGAATACGAAGCTTGTATTATGGGTCTCGAAGAAGTGATCGACTTAAGGATCAAGAACTTGGATGTATATGGTGACTCAGCCCTGGTTATCAATCAGATTAAAGGAGATTTGAACACATACCAATCAGGACTGATCCCTTACAAAGATTATGCGAGAAGGTTGTTACCCTTCTTAAACAGAATCGAGTTTCATCATATCCCTCGTGAAGAGAATCACATGGCTGATGCATTATGTAGCGAGCGATTTTGAACGTGGTTCTTAAGCACTACCGCTCTGGGGTACTACAGGCCAATTCATTTTTTGTCCTATTGAGCTGACTAAGGAAGGGAAATAGATGTCTCTAATTAACCCTGCTTGCAGATGACTGTTGGTTTACAGATGCGGTTTAGATTGTGGGCCTCTCTTTGCTTATTTTGTTAAGAATGAAATGACAGAGCTATTCATGGGGATTTTGGATAGGTACTGGATTTGATGTTTTTAATTAGTGTGCTCGCTAAGATTCTTTTGCAATCTTATGCCTACGTATTCCCGTTTAACGAAACAGGGAAATCAGAGTGATCGTAGTTCCTCCTATTCTATGGGAGGAAAAAGGGTTGTTTTGATGTCTTGTTCAAAGCCCAAGACGTGAAGCTTAAAGGTGGTTTGTATCTTGTTCAAAGCCCAAGATGTGAAACTGAAGGGTCTATTTGTATCTTGTTCGAAGCCCAAGATGTGAAGCTAAACGGTTTTGACTTTAGAGAGAATTTGTCATCTCTAAAGGGGGGGTATTTGGTCTGTTTGTCACAACTGTTGGGTGACTGATTGTAAAGGAGAATTACTTTAACTGGGATATGTGAATCCAGCAATGCCATAATTTCCTTTATAGGGTACTTTTAACCTGAAGGGGAAGACTTTAACTCAGTGTAGAGCAATGCTATATTTCCTTAGGAATTTCTCATGCTAAAAGAGGGACAGTGGCGTGGATGTAAATAATCCAGAGGCTTGCCGCTTACAGCAATTAGATGGGGGGAAAAGGATTTGTTGATGTTTGTATATTGTGAACGAGGCACAGCTTTTGATGCTAAAAGGTTGATTAACTTGACCAGGGTTTCCTTATACAAAGCCTAAGAGGAGGCTATTGACCCAACAAGAGGGTGTTTTTATGTGTCTCGTACGAAGCCTGAGAGAGAGGCTAAAAGGGTTGACTCAATAAGAGAGTGCTTTTGTATGTGTCTTGTATGAAGCCCAAGACGGAGGCTAAAGGTGTTTGACTCAACAAGAGAGTATTTGTACCTCGTACGAAGCCCGAGATGGAGGCTGAAAATGTTTGACTCAATAAGAGAGTCTTTTATACTCAACAAGAGAGTGATTTTTATCTCGTACGAAGCCCGAGATGGAGGCTAAAAGGGGTTTGACTCAGCAAGAGAGTCTTTTATACTCAACAAAAGAGTGCTTTTGTATCTCGTACGAAGCCCGAGATGGAGGCTAAAAGTGGTTGACTCAACAAGAGAGTCTTTTATACTCTACAAGAGAGTGTGAATAGGTTAGCTCCGCTGGGGAGAATCATTGTACAAAGCCCAAGAGGAGGCTAGTGTGCTGGTGATTGTTTCAGTTTAGTGACAGGTCCGGTATGTTGGACAAAAGAGAAAATCAGTTCTTATAAAGGGACTGATTAAAGGTTTTGTTGTGCTTTGGGATTGATCAGAGGATCAAGGTTATTTCCTATTCTTTAAGGAAATGGAAATCCAAAGGGTATTGAGACTGTCCAAGTCTACTGGTGTTTTGAGAAATCGATTCTCCGGTAGTGAATGATTTTTGTATAATGCCCAAGAGAAGGCTGGTATGTTAAGGGATGAAGGTCAACCCATTAACAGGTCTGACAATTGACTCAGAAAGATAGCTCTAGAAAATTGATGACTAGGTTCTGTTCCTATATCTGTAGAGGTCTCTGGGTCCTTGTACTAAGCCCAAGAGGAGGTATGAGAGCTTTTAAGAAGCCGAAGGGTCCTTGTACAATGCCCAAGACGAGGCGGGGATGCTTTTTAGAAGCCTGTGGGTCCCCAAACCCTGAGGAGTTCAAGACATACCATTCACCGAGAATAGATCAAGCCAGGAAAGTCCGAGAATTTGGAAGAAACTCAAGAGATGCCATTCACGGAGAAAAGATCATCCCTGGGAGTAGAGTCTCTTTGATAATTTCTAAGGGTGACAGTCTGAGAAAGGGTTCACAGAGAATGCTGCCTTTCACGTCTCCATATTGTTTAACCCTAAGAGGAGGGAAGACTGTGTCTGGTAATCCTATGGGGATCTAGTTTTGTTTGTATTTAAGAGTGACCAACAGGGCTTTACCTAGTGCTAGACGTAGTTGTCGGGGAAAAACTCTAAATATCTATACTAATATTACACAGTTGGTATATGACGAGTATATAAAAGTTTGTGAAAGGAGACTTACAGTGAGCAGCCCCACAATACAGTTTATATATATATATGAAAGCGGGTAAACACTTACTCGGTTGTAGAGCTTCCATGCTGTTTGGTTAGTTGTTCAACAAAGAAAGCTTTGATAATAATATCACTACGCCAAAATTGTGTTTTGGCAGTGCAACAAAGACAACGCTTTTTGGCTGAAGCGCTGCTATAAGTTTCGCTAAAAACAAAAATAAAAAATGGAGAAAAAAAGCGCTGCTAAATAGGGGTCCTACGAAAGCGCTTTTGAAAAGCGCTGCTAAAGGGTTAAGGCAGGTGAACTTTAGAAAGCGCTTTATGAAAAGCGCTGTTAAAAGGATACCATAAGCCAGCGCTTTTCAAAAGCGCTGCTAAAGGGCTTTCTTACAACACACTTTAGCCAGCGCTTTTGGAAAGCGCTGCTAAAGGCCTTTCATTAATCCCACATTAGAAAGCGCTTTTACCTCCAAAGCGCTGATGAAGGCCTAACATAAGAAAGCGCTTTCTAAAAGCGCTGCTAAAGGTCTTTTAAAATATTAAAATTAAAACAGATTCTGATATCCCTCTATTTTCATTTCGACCGTTTCTATTTAACCCTAACTCTCACGACACTGTTTCTCTTCATCTTCTTCTTCTGTGCCCTGCGTCCTCTGTTGTTTCTTCCCTCCGTTTGTGGCTTCCCTCCGTCGTCCGCCGTTTGAGGTATGTTTCTCTTCCTTTTTCTGGTTTTCTCTCCAATAATGGAAATGCCTAATATTCTCCATTGTTGATTGTTTCTCTGCTGTTTCTGTGAGATAAATTTATTGTATTATTAGTTGTTGATGTTAGGTTTTCATTTTTTGATTTGTAGAAGTTAGTTATAACTAGTTCCTGATATTGGTGATGAGTGAAGTCTAGGGCCTAGTCGAATGCCTCTCTATTGTGCTGAAACTGCTCATAGATAGAGGTGGAGTGTGTTGATGTTGTTGTTGAGCTGCCTGCCTGATAGCTGAGTTATGATCGTTATACAAATTGGAAATGTGAATTAAAGTGAATTGTTGACTATTGGATTGTTTAGATCTAGAGTAATACTTGTTGATTTAGAAAAAAATTGAACTAGAATTTTAGTGTAGACTAAGTGTTTGATAAAATACTTAAGTGAATTTTTGAACTCAAGAATTGTGATAATAATTGTGATGAGATTTGGATTCTTAAATTGATGAGATTACGGACTATTGCGCTTGAGTTTGCTTGTTTCCGGATTGGTTTTGTATACGTTTCAAACAATTGCGTCACCGATGCCCTGGTTTCAAAGTATTGGTTCCGATGTTTGTTCGGATTGCATATTATCATGTTGCTACTTGTTTTTGAGTTGTGAATTGAATGTGCAAATTTCGGTTGCATTTCATTGTTGTTTATAGTATGTGTTGTACCCCAAATTTTATCCTTAGATCCATTGATCTCTTGCATGTCATATTAGGTCAATCATCTTGCATAGCTAACCCTTTTATCAGGTTTTGTTTGTGTTTGTTTCATTTTTATCAGGTGTTATCTTAAGGAGATTCAAGAAGAGATTAATCAAGATTTTGGATGGAGCATTGAATCAATCAAGTCTCTAAGAGATGTCTCCATAACCCTAACCATGACCCCCTCTCTAACCAAAATTTCTACCCTCAATTGCCACCTTTAATTCCAAACCTATTTCATTAGCCATCTATTAACCAATTTTATCCAATTTCTCAATGTTAATTCATTAGTCATCTTTTAACCAATTTTGCCAAATTCACCTATTATTCATCTTTTATTCATTTCCTAATCATTTTTCTTTTATAACAAGAGAAAAGAAACCAATTCTAATTTTTATTCATAAGCCCACCAATGAGCCCATCGTGACCAAAAATGCTACAAAATATGGAATTGAATGCATCAGCCAAGAACCAATAGAAAATGAACATTGTTCTTCGACTTTTCAAACTTTGCTCATCAACCAACGAGAGGGCGACATGTGGCATGCCAAGCAACAAAAACAACCAAATGCTTCTTCTCCCTTGGTCATGCTTGCGAAACTCAGATTGGAAAGGAGAAATTCAAACACAAGCATGTCAAATTCATTCAAAGAAATCGTTTCAACCACAATCCTTGGCGTGCTATTTTCTCAATTTGAATTCTCCAAGATAATTCCCGTTTAAGCTCTCAACTGTTTGGCTCATTAAAAGTGCTTCTAAAGCATTTCTTGTTTCAGCATATGACCTGTTCTCGTCTGCGAACTCTTCACACCATCCCCAATTCTTACCTCATCTGATACCCCTCTCAATGACACCAAGTAAGGAGCTCTGAAGCAATACATGAAGTGGTGAATTGACCCTGCAACCTCTGAGATTTTGGCAGCATGTGCAGCGTATTTATCTCCAAGGAGTGGACCGTTTTTGAATTTAAAAGAGACGTTGTAACCTTGGCTTCTACTCAGCACTCCAAGTGTTTGTGTTTTGGACTCACACAACCCAAGCTCTTTGGTTCAGCCTATAAAAGGGACCTGCCTCTACACCTCAACTCACAAAAGAAACTCTCACAAACACTCAAAATCCTCTAAAGTCCCATAAGTTTCAAGAAAGCAAGTTGAAAGGTGCTCTTGGAGTGCTTTGGAAGGAAGGCAATCAGTATACTTGAAGACAGTGGACATTACTCCACTTGGTATCGTTTTCTGTCCCTCTTGTTAAACATGCTCATTTAATGCCATTATGTCATATGCATCTTGCTATTCTTTTACATATGTATCTTGTTGGCATATGCTTGAATATGTCGTTTGTTTGCTCATGGCTTGATTTCATAAAATAAGATGATGTTCTTCATTGATATGATACACATGTATGTTTTTTGTGATGAGTTATAATGTCTCTGATTTTGTTCATTAAATGGCTGCAATTATAAATTATCATTGTGATATTATACTGATTGGATGTTTGATGCTGCTAAAATACTTGGATGTCATAGACCTCTATTCCTCTTTGTAGTTCTGATGTGCTCTTAGGTTGTAGAATGTCTGAGCTTAGCTATCTTTATTGCTGATTTAATGATTGTTTGGTGTTGTCAAGTTGTTTTTGCTAAAGTAGCACTAATTCCTTTTTCTGCTATCATATGCCTCATTATTCCATGACATGTCACACTATGCCATTTCATTTTGTATGTGCTAAAGTCATTCTATTGAAATTGTTAATCTCAGAAGTTATGCTTTGGTGATATCATGATTTGTTCACTATGTTAATATTGTGTTCTTGATATGTGTTGCTAGCCTTGATATGTTCTTGATAATCTCAGAAGAGGATTATGAGGTCCCCGATGATTTGGCAGAAATGTGTTATCAGTACACGGATCTTCAGCCACACGAAGAAAAAGTTGACGTCATCAACCTTGGCACTGAAGAGAAGAGGAAAGAGGTCAAGATTGGGGCAACATTTGGGGCAGAGATCAGACAATGGCTAGTCTTGCTTTTGGAAGAATATGTAGATGTGTTTGCTTGGTCCTATCAAGACATGCCTAGATTGGATACAGATATAGTAGTTCATAAGCTACCACTCAAGCCTGAATGTCCACCTGTGAAGCAGAAGCTCCGTAGAAGTAGACCAGATATGGCTCTCCAAATCAGAGACGAGGTTAAGAAGCAATTGGATGCAGGATTCTTGGCAGTTTCAAAATATCCAGAATGGGTAGCCAACATCGTGCCAGTTATGAAGAAAAATGGTAAAGTACGAATGTGCGTAGATTACAGGGATCTCAACAAAGCTAGTCCCAAGGACGATTTCCCCTACCGCATATTGACACCCTTGTGGATAATACGACTAATTTACAGTTTTCTCCTTCATGGACGGTTTCTCCGGTTACAACCAGATCAGAATGGACCCAGCTGACATGGATAAAACTACATTTATCACCCCGTGGGGGACCTACTGTTACAAAGTTTTGCCCTTTGGTTTGAAGAACGCAGGGGCAACCTACCAGAGAGCTATGGTGACTTTATTCCATGACATGATCCACAAGGAAATTGAAGTATACGTGGATGACATGATTGCTAAATCCCGAAGCGAGGAGGAACATTTGGACCATCTCTTGAAGTTGTTCAAGAGACTCCGGAAGTATCAGTTGAAGTTGAATCTGGCCAAATGTACTTTTGGTGTCAGGTCAGGGAAGTTGCTTGGTTTTATCGTCAGCCAAAAAGGAATTGAAGTAGATCCCGACAAGGTACGAGCTATTCAAGAAATGCCAGCTTCACAAACTGAATCACAAGTGAGAGGATTTTTGGGTCTTTTGAACTATATATCCAAATTCATTTTCAATATGACTCCAATTTGTGAACCGATCTTTAAATTGCTCCGCAAAGACCAGACTGTAGAGTGGAATGCTGATTGCCAACTAGCTTTTGAAAAGCTCAAGAACTATTTGCAAGAACCACCTATTCTGATTCCTCCTGTTCCTGGAAGGCCTCTCATTATGTACATGACTGTTTTAGAGGGATCCATGGGTTGTGTGTTGGGCCAACGTGATGAAACTGGTCGCAAAGAACATGCCATTTATTACCTGAGTAAGAAATTCGTTGATAGTGAAAGTCGTTATTCACTGCTTGAGAAAACCTGTTGTGCTTTAGCATGGGCCGCCAAACGTTTGAGGCAGTATTTAATATGTCACACTACTTTGTTGATGTCGAAAATGGATCCTATAAAGTATATCTTTGAGAAGCCTGCTCAAACAGGAAGACTTGCCCGTTGGCATATGCTATTGTCAGAATATGATATCCAGTATGTACCTCAGAAGGCTATCAAAGGAAGTGTACTATCAGAATACCTCGCAGATCAGCCTGTTGAAAATTATGAACCGCTCAAGTTTGATTTCCCGGATGAAGACATTATGGTAGTAAAAGATTGTGAAGGGTCTGGCCCTAATGAAAGTTTTGAGACCAGTTATAGATGGAAGATGATGTTTGACGGTTCTTCCAATTTCAAAGGACATAGCGTAGGTGTTGTATTGATAAACCCTGATGGTGGTTATACTCCTTTCACAGCAAGGTTGGACTTTGGATGCACCAATAACATTGCTGAGTACGAAGCGTGTATTTTGGGTCTAGAAGCTACAATTGACCTTGGAATCAATGTTCTTGAAGTTATGGGTGATTCTGCTTTGGTCATTTACCAAGTCAAGGGTGAATGGGAAACCAAAGATGAAAACCTCATTCCCTACCGTGCATACATTATGGAATTGATTAAGTGTTTTGATGAAATCACTTTCCTTCATGTACCTCGTACTGAAAATTACATAGCTGATTCCCTAGCCATGTTAGCTTCAATGTGGCAAGTCAGGTTTCACAATGAATCACCTCTCATAAGTATCGAGTGCAAGACCGAACCCGCTTATTGCCAGTCAGTTGAAGAAGAGACAGATGGAAAACCATGGTTTCACGACATCATGAATTATCTGAAAACTCAGGAATACCCCGCCAATGCCTCCAATCTTGATAAGAAAACTTTGCGAAGATTGTCATCCAAGTTCTTTCTCAGTAACAACGTGCTTTACAAGAGGAATCATGACATGGTCCTGCTAAGATGTGTTGATAAACGAGAAGCAGACCTGTTGATTCATGACATTCACGAAGGAGCCTTTGGCACTCACACCAATGGGTATACCATGGTTAAGAAAATCTTAAGAGCTGGATATTATTGGTTAACTATGGAAGCCGATTGCATCCAATACGCCAAGAAATGCCATAAGTACCAGATCTACGCTGATAAAATGCATGTTCCTCCTACTCTGTTGAACGTGTTGTCATCCCCTTGGCCTTTCTCTATGTGGGGCATTGATATGATTGGAGCTATTGAGCCGAAAGCTTCTAATGGCCATCGTTTCATTTTAGTGGCCATTGATTATTTCACTAAGTGGGTTGAAGCTGCTTCTTTCACCAATGTGACCAAGTAAGTAGTTGTATGTTTCATCAAGAATAATATCATTTGTCGTTATGGAATTCCCAATAAGATCATCACTGACAATGGAACTAATTTGAACAAAAAAATGATGAAAGAGTTGTGTGACAATTTCAAGATTAAGCATCACAATTCCTCGCCTTACCGTTCCAAGATGAATGAAGCTGTCGAGGCTGCTAATAAAAACATCAAGAAGATCCTACAAAAGATGGTCAAAACTTATAAAGATTGGCACGAGATGTTACCATTTGCTCTGAACGGATACAGAACTTCGGTTCGAACCTCGATAGGGGCAACCCCTTTTTCTCTTGTATATGGAATGGATGCGGTCCTTCCCATTGAAGTGGAAATACCATCTTTGAGAATCCTGATGGAAACCAAGCTTGACGAAGCTGAATGGGTTAGAGAAAGATATGACCAACTGAACCTCATTGACGAGAAGCGACTGACTGCTATGTATCATGGTCATCTGTATCAGAAAAGAGTGAAGAGGGCATTTGACAAGAAGGTCCGTGTCCGGGAATTTTGAGAAGGAGAACTTGTACTCAAGAAGATTCTGCCATCTCAAAGGGATGCTCGTGGAAAGTGGGCGCCTAATTACGAGGGTCCATTTGTGGTAAAGACTGTATTTTTAGGAGGTTCTTTATTCCTCACAACAATGGACGGTGAACAACTCACACACCCTGTAAATGCTGACTCAGTACGGAAATATTACGCTTGAAAAGGAATTCTAGGATTTTAGTCATTAGGGAGTAGGTCATTGAATATGATGTAATCCTTTCCTTTTGCCATTTTGCAATTGTAATGATCCATGGAACTTCCCTATTGGCAAGTTACCATTCTAATGAAATCAGATATTTGAGCCATTCTTTGTTTGATACTTATCATCACTCTGATATTTTCATTGTTATTCAAAACTTCACTTATTTATTAATAATGGTTTTAAAAGCGGAATGTTTTGAAAACTTTGAACTCTAAAAGAAGATTGGCAATATCTCCCTGATTTAAATGCTTTAACAATGGCTAACCATTAAGGACGTCTCACCAGTATCTACACAAGATGTTTGATGAGAAGTTGTTTCCCTAGTAAATTAAGGATGTTCCCATTTTAGCTTTTGAGACTGACTACCTGCTCAGATTTCAGTGTGATTATTTGGGTTGGACACAGTGGTTCCTCTTTTGTTGTTCCCAGTCTGTTGTTTCTTGCATATCATTGAGCATTCGCATCATACCATAGCATTGAGCATCTTTTGCATTTGGGCGTTTCGTTTGTGTGGCTTTTGTTTTTATTTCTTTTTTCCTCTTTGTAGATCTTTGGTTCTTTGTCTTTGTTTTGCTTGTGCCCAGTTTCTCCGCCTCTGTGCGCCAGATTTTGACCCTTTGTGTAGTATGCCCCAGGAAGTTTAACCTGCAACCATTCTTATTACCTATATCACCTCATTTAGATACCTAACATTTCAGTAACCACTAGCATTATAAACCTCTGGTTATCGTGAACCAGTTGTTTATTTCCGGTTATCGTGAACCAACTTTTATCTCAGGTTATCGTGAACCTCAACCTCTGGTTATCGTGAACCAGTTGTTTATTTCCGGTTATCGTGAACCAGTCTTTTATCTCAGGTTATCGTGAACCTCAATCTCTGGTTATCGTGAACCAGTTGTTTGTTTCTGGTTATCGTGAACCAGTTGCTTGTTTCTGGTTATCGTGAACCAGTTGTTTATTTCCAGTTATCGTGAACCAGCTTTTATCTCAGGTTATCGTGAACCTCAACCTCTGGTTATCGTGAACCAGTTGTTTGTTTCTGGTTATCATGAACCAGTTGTTTATTTCCAGTTATCGTGAACCAGCTTTTATCTCAGGTTATCGTGAACCTCAACCTCTGGTTATCGTGAACCAGTTGTTTATTTCCGGTTATCGTGAACCAGCTTTTATCTAAGGTTATCGTGAACCTCAACCTTTGGTTATCGAGAACCATTTGTTCATTTTCAGGTTATCGTGAACCTGTATTGCTCAAACTCAGGTCAAATATGAACCTAAACCAAATTACAAATCCAACTCATCTTGGTTTTCTTCATAAAGCAGTTATTTGTTATCTCAACCAACTCTTATGAGTACCAGAGTCTATTCTTGGTTTATTAACCTTGTCCCTTTTTAAACTCCAAGTGTTTTTATCTGGCGCGCAGAGTTCGTCTCCGTCTTTTCTAGAAGATCCCGTTTGAACTCTTCAGTATAAGAAATCCCCAGAAAATCTCTTTTTCAGGTGTCTATCCTTTTATTTCAAACTGATCATGTTTTCTTTCTGGTTTCATGCCCAGTAAAATTGTGTCTCCTTCCCTAGTGTCGTCCGGTCATGTTTGAACCTGTCGTCCACCTCCCTGGATCTTTCCCCAGTGGAGAATCCCTTTTGTTTTCTATCCCCGGTGTTGCCTCTGGGTCTCCCCAGTGAGTCTCTTTTGTTGGTTAGCCTGTATCCCCAAGGAGTTTTCCTTGTGGATACTAACCTTCTTGCTTCCCCAGTGAAGCTCATCTGTGTTTGGTAGCTCTTTGTTCTTTGGTGTCCTGTTTTGTCTGCATTTTTGCATTTTTCATGGCATCATATCATCATATTAGTAGCATTGCATGTCTTTGCATCTAAGGGAAAAATTTTCGGTTATTTGTATTTAAATATCCTTCACCTTGATTCCATGAGGATTTTCATCTCTCGTGTCATCCGATGAAGATATTTAAATAGGGGCAACTGTTGTACCCCAAATTTTACCCTTAGATCCATTGATCTCTTGCATGTCATATTAGGTCAATCATCTTGCATAGCTAACCCTTTTATCCGGTTTTGTTTGTGTTTGTTTCATTTTTATCAGGTGTTATCTTAAGGAGATTCAAGAAGAGATTAATCAAGATTTTGGATGGAGCATTGAATCAAGCAAGTCTCTAAGAGATGTCTCCATAACCCTAACCATGACCCTCTCTCTAACCAAAATTTCTACCCTCAAATGCCACCTTTAATTCCAAACCTATTTCATTAGCCATCTATTAACCAATTTTATCCAATTTCTCAATGTTAATTCATTAGTCATCTTTTAACCAATTTTGCCAAATTCACCTATTATTCATCTTTTATTCATTTCCTAATCATTTTTATTTTATAACAAGAGAAAAGAAACCAATTCTAATTTTTATTCATAAGCCCACCAATGAGCCCATCGTGACCAAAAATGCTACAAAATATGGAATTGAATGCATCTGCCAAGAACCAATAGAAAATGAACATTGTGCTTTGACTTTTCAAACTTTGCTCATCAACCAACGAGAGGGCGACATGTGGCATGCAAAGCAACAAAAATAACCAAATGCTTCTTCTCCCTTGGTCATGCTTCCGAAACTCAGATTGGAAAGGAGAAATTCAAACACAAGCATGTCAAATTCATTCAAAGAAATCGTTTCAACCACAATCCTTGGCGCGCTATTTTCTCAATTTGAATTCTCCAAGATAATTCCCGTTTAAGCTCTCAACTGTTTGGCTCATTAAAAGTGCTTCTAAAGCATTTCTTGTTTCAGCATACGACATGTTCTCGTCTGCGAACTCTTCACACCATCCCCAATTCTTACCTCATTTGATACCCCTCTCAATGACACAAAGTAAGGAGCTCTGAAGCAATACATGAAGTGGTGAATTGACCCTGCAACCTCTGAGATTTTGGTAGCATGAGCAGCGCATTTGTCTCCAACGAGTGGACCGTTTTTGAATTCAAAAGAGACGTTGTAACCTTGGCTTCTACTCAGCACTCCAAGTGTTTATGTTTTGGACTCACACAACCCAAGCTCTTTGGTTCAGCCTATAAAAGGGACTTGCCTCTACACCTCAACTCACCAACGAAGCTTTCACAAACACTCAAAATCCTCTGAGGTCCCATAAGTTTCGAGCAAGCAAGTTGAAAGGTGCTCTTGGAGTGCTTTGGAAGGAAGGCAATCAGTATACTTGAAGACAGTGGACATTACTCCACTTGGTATCGTTTTCTGTCCCTCTTGTAAACATGCTCATTTAATGCTATTATGTCATATGCATCTTGCTATTCTTTTACATATGTATCTTGTAGGCATATGCTTGAATATGTCGTTTGTTTGCTCATGGCTTGATTTCATAAAATAAGATGATGTTCTTCATTGATATGATACACATGTATGTTTTTTGTGATGAGTTATAATGTCTCTGATTTTGTTCATTAAATGGCTGCAATTATAAATTATCATTGTGATATTATACTGATTGGATGTTTGATGCTGCTAAAATACTTGGATGTCATGGACCTCTATTCCTCTTTGTAGTTCTGATGCGCTCTTAGGTTGTAGAATGTCTGAGCTTAGCTATCTTTATTGCTGATTTAATGATTGTTTGGTGTTGTCAAGTTGTTCTTGCTAAAGTAGCACTAATTCCTTTTTCTGCTATCATCAATATATGACCATTTGGTGTACTCAGTCATGGTTTTAAGCCTTGTCATTGTGGATGTTTTCAGTTTTAAGGTTGATAGTTTTTGTTCACATTTGTATGCACTACTGCCTTTGCATTGTTGATGATTGACCATGTATTTGAGTTTGGATTGTTTGAACTGTTAGTATTATACAAGCTATTGCTTAATGTTGCATCTCTTTGGACTGATTTTTGATTTAGTGGATGTTTAAGGTTTATGATTATGAATGTCGAGTTTAGGATGAAAACTGTGTTGTTGATCATGTGCCTCATTATTCCATGACATGTCACACTATGCCATTTCATTTTGTATGTGCTAAAGTCATTCTATTGAAACTGTTAATCTTAGAAGTTATGCTTTGGTGATATCATGATTTGTTCACTATGTTAATATTGTGTTCTTGATATGTTTTTAACATGTTCCTAAGTTATGCCCTTGTGATATCATGGTTTCATACATATATGTTGGATGTATGTGTTTGTGTAATGGTTACCCAAGTTGGTCTCACTATTGTCATATGCTATTGTCTATTTGTTAAAGTGACACTACTCGAATGATTTTGGTTGTCATATTGTCTTGTAACTTGTCCTATTCTTGAATACATGTGAAGCTTTTGATCATCATGATAAGTGTATAACCTTTTGTATGTAATTCATTTTGTTAGCTTTTTTTTATTTGAAATGTCACTGCTCATATATGCACCATCATGTTTGATCTGTGCTTCATGATGTACTAAATTCTATGAACCTAAGTAACTTTCCTTGACTTCATATGTGATTGGTTTGCCTTTAATCTATCTTGATGCATGAATCACCACTATGCCTTCAACAACCATGACTGTTTGTTTTTGCCTATATTTTGTTTTGATAAATGTTGGAGTTGTATGGACTATATCATGTACTTTGCTTTCTATTTTTGTGAAACTGTCTGCTAGCATTGCTGTTTGTTAGGAGCTCATTACTTCATGGACTGTAACTGCCTTGTAATGACATGTTGTTATCTGCTATTGACTGCTTGTGTTGTTAATGTTGTTATCATTCTACTTAGCCTTTGCTTTAATCATAGAAATTGTCACCAACCCGTCATTGTTTCACCACTTATTGTGACATGTTTGAATTGCTTTTGAACTTTGGAAGATATCTTTGGAACCGAATGCATCACGCCCTAACCTACCTCTTGTTTGCTATCATTTTTAAACTCTTTACTTTGTCAATCATGTGGTTTTAACCCTAAAACATCCTTGCTACTCTTCATTAAACATGTTAAGTCTTGAAGATACTTTGGACATTATATGAAGCTAAACCATGCTATGCTGATCTATATCTACATGTTGTCTATTAATTGTATTCCAAGTTGTTTTCACTTCATTAAACCTCCTTTAAATATGATGTATGCTTGCTGTTATGGTTGTGTATGAATTTGCTAGCTTACTTTTCTTCTATACTAATTTGTTTGTCAACATTAAACTTGTGTGTGAAACCAGGCCATACTGTTTTGGATTTCATGGTATACATGTTTGTTTATTATTTGTGTTCAAGATATGTCCTTGCGTGATTTTCAATTGAGTATGTTGTATGCTTACTGATTATTACTTGCCATGG
Source organism: Lathyrus tuberosus (assembly GCA_022829125.1). Classification (NCBI taxonomy): domain Eukaryota; kingdom Viridiplantae; phylum Streptophyta; class Magnoliopsida; order Fabales; family Fabaceae; genus Lathyrus; species Lathyrus tuberosus. The sequence goes on from JALAZF010000153.1 coordinate 4,067,650, forward strand.
CTGCATATAGTTTCCTTATCTTATGCTTTTAAATGTGATTGTTTTGATGTCCAATTTATATGGTTGAACACTTACTTGGTAGTTAATATGTGTAGCAATTCTTGATTTTGAATTGATAATCATGTTTCTGCTTCATTTTACCTGACCATGTCTGATTTTGAATGACTTAGCCTATATGCTTCCCTTTTGTGAGCAGTTGGTGTGATAGTTTGGTTTGTGATTAATTTGAAATGTGTTGTTTGCTTGCTATGCTGTTATAGTCTACATGTGTGTTTATTGCATTCGAGACATGTCCTTGTTTGCTCTCCAACTGAATGTATTACATGCCTTGCTATTGTTGTTGTTGTGGCTGTGTGGATTTGTTGCTTAAACATCCAATTATTCTCACTTTGTGGATTTATAGGATAAGCCTTTGTTTAATATTTAGTGTGCGTGGAATTTCATGATTTCAAGTTTAGATTACATGCTTTATGTTTCATTTGGTTTGACGATGGCTGCTGATGAATGGCATGGCATGGATATTACTATCGTGAGTGGTTTGATGTTGGTTGGTTTGTGTGGTTCATTTGAAATAGGCGCACAAGAAAAAGCTTATGTATTTTTTTATGTTGGTTGTAATACCGGATGTAACAGCACCCCAGTGGCAAGCACACACTATCACACACCTTACCACCTCTAGGATTGGGGTTCGAATCCCCCTCACCCCAGTCCTTTTGTTTTATTCCATGATTTTTGCTCTCTTTACATATATACTTGTGAATCCATTATATATTCAAGGGCGCGCGTTGGCCTAGTGGCATTGATTTTACACTGCAAGCGAGAAGACCTGGGTTAAATCCCTAGGTGTACCACTTCCTTACTTTTTATCACTTGTTGGTTTTATTTTATTTTTCAAGTTTATGCTTCATTTTGTAATTTCCATAACTTGCTTATTTTTCATCCTTTTTCTTCCCTTCTTTTTGCTATATTCTTCTAATTGAATTTACTTTTTGAATATAAAAGAAAATTGATAAAAATATTTAATCTTGAGACCTTTATTCATGATAAGATTAGAAATGCTTATTAGGGTTTTATTGCACTTCCTTATTTATCTTGCCATGTTATCTTTGTTTATCATGCTTGATCATATCTAATGTGTGATTCTAACTTTGCATTGACATCTTAACTTTGTTTCATCTTAATGTCTTATGCATGTCTTTTACATCATCATATTTGAATTATAACTTGTTATCTTTTAGTAACAAAGGGAGACCTTCTTAAATTGACTCATGAAGTCACTAAACAACCACCCTACCTTATCCTTTTAGGTTTATCCCATTTCTTGGCCTCATGAGAGCCAATGAAATCGTATCTTAGAAATAGGTTGGAGTTTTGAACTCTATGTGATTCTCATCATCATGAGAACTCACTTTTCCCCTATAACTTAGACTTAGAGAGTTATCGTGAACTCTAAAATGAGCTCATACTCATTTTCCCCTTGGAACTTTGACCATAGTCAATGGTTCCTATCCCTCACCCTTAGATCGGTGAACTACGGATACTTTGATTCCACTCCCGTAAGGATACGTAGGCACAAAGTGCGATACTTTGTCGAGTATACTTAGATACTAACCCCTAGGGTTTCAACCTTTAGCATAGAACCCTTAGCAAGCGAGTAAGACATAACAAGTTTAAACAAGAGGTTCCTGTAGAGTACTACGGACGTTTAGGATGCTAATACCTTCCCTAGGCGTAACCAACCCCCGAACCTTAGATCTCCCCCCTTTAGGTTTTTCTCGATCTTGAACCTTTCCTTTGGATAAATCAAAGTCGGTTGTGAATTCAAAGTTTTGCGATGCAAGTTAATTAATAGCTTGTTATCTGATTCTCACCGCAACAGTATGAACTGTGTAGAATATAATGATGTAGTTGTCTGAGGTGTTATTAACTTATTGAATTTGCTATATATAGGGGTTACTTGTGAACTGCGCAATACTTTAACATGAGCACTTCCTAAAAAAACTCCGCGGCCAAGAAGGTGACCGAGAAAATGAAGAAGGACAGTCCAAATGTTGCAATATCTGCTGCATCATCAATCGGAGCAATCTTGTTCGGGAAGAAATCTGTGACAAAGATGAAATCCCTCACAAAAGACCGCGCTCCGAAACTTGATTTTGGTGCAGATGTTGATGAGGACTGGGATGAAGACTGGTTCAATTTTCTTCATTCAGGAGGCGGGAGAGAGAGAGCGATTAGCTTCTAAAGGGGAAGTCGGATTTTTTTGTTGTTTTGATTGTCCCCTTATATGGGTGTTAGTGATTTTTCTGGCCTTCAGGCTCTCTTTTTAATTGTATTGTACAATGTTTTGGCTCATCTGAGGCATTTTATATAATATGTCGTTTTTCCTCCTGCAAGGAATTACCCTTTTATATATATGCTAGCCCCTCGAGTACTTAAGTCAAGATGACTTAGAGTGGTCGATCATGAGGTACCAAGTGTTATTTTTTTGCCTTTTTGTTTTCTGAGACTTTATATTTGTGGTATGAAAAAACGCCGCCTAAAGATGCCAATAGAAAGCATAAAAGGCCAGAAAAAGCGTTGCTAAAGGCCCACTTTAGACAGCGCTTTTCCAGAAAAAGCACTGCTAAAGGCCTACTTTAGAAAGCGCTTTTCCAGAAAAGCGCTGTTAAAGCCCTACATAAGGCAGCGCTTTTGCATAAAACCAAAGCGCTGTCTTTACCTATAGCAGCGCCACCTTAGGCAGCGCTTTTAAGCGCTGTTAAAAGCAAAAAAAAAACACTGTCTTTTCCCTTCCGTGGCATAGTATATTATATTCAAACTCAAAGGAGAAAGTGTTTTGAAAAGATTATTGGGGCTTACAGCTCAAGGAGAGGCCCAAGGTTTTATCAATGATTGCACTGTTGTTTTGAATTTGTACATAGGGACTTATACAAGTGACTGAAGCCCAAAAAGGTTTTTTGTACAAAGGGATGGGTCTTACATTCTCTCAAGAGGCCCAAAGGTGTTTAAAGAAAAAGAATGGGGCTTATAACCCGAGGGTAGGCCTAGATGATTTGTTTTTGAATTGGCGATCGCGCCGAGATTTTTCTTTTAACACAGAGGGACTTATACAATGTCTAAGGCCCAAAAGGTTTAGGTTAAAAGGGGATTGGGTCTTACACTCTATTAGAGGTGTTAGTTCTTGTGTTGGCTGGAATTTTGGTAAAACAAAGTTGAATAATGTTGATGTCATATGTCTGATGTCATAACATTGGTTCTTATCATTAGCTGTTGCAGGGTTGGAAGTTTTGTATGCTGATGTTATAAGTGATGTCTTGACATCACTATACCAGAACATCAGAACATCAGTTTGTGATGTTTTAGGGCTGCGCGTGTTAGGATGTTTTGTTGTTAGTGAGATTTTCTGCTGAGAGATAGAGAGATTGCAGGCGAATTTATTGGAGAAGATTTATTCTGATACAATTAATTCTGCATATCTTGTGGAGAATAGTTTGTTACTATTTTTGTGCAAATAGACATGGAGAATTGTTCCTATTTGTGTGGAGAAGATCTTGCAGCTGAATTAAAAAGTGAAGATTTAAAAGATACATAATATCCTGGAAATATTATGTGGAGCTGATAAAATCTAGTAAAGATTGAGTATTTAAAATATGAAGATTTGATTGAAGATTTAATTGAAGATTTGATTGAAGATCTATTTAGTAGCAGAATCTTTTGTAGATTGGTGGTGATTTGAAGGCCCAAATCCAGTTGGGAAATAGGTTATAAATAGAAACATTGTAACCTAGTTTTAGTAAGCCAGCCATCATGTAAATTATAAGGGCTGTGTTGGTTGATGAACCACCCGGTTTGTGGGATGGTCATCGTGTTTATCTCGAAGCCTGTAGGTAAGAGATGTATTATTCTTGGAGGAAGCTGTTAAGCAACTCTAAGTATTATTCTTAGTCATGTGTGTCATGTCTTGGTATTGTCATGGAAGTGTATCTTCTACTTTTCTATGTTTGAAAAGTTGTTGGTAATCAAGCTGTTGATGCAGTGGCGGAGAAGTTGACTACTAGACATCATTGCGATGATTGGGAGTGAGATGGAGTCTCTTATCTAGGGAGGACTTAGAAAGAATGGTCATTGGGCAGTGATTAAATTAGGTAGATGTCAACCGGTTTGTTGAGTCTGTAATTTGATACTGCTAATAGTGGACTTCCTTCCTGGCTTGGTATGCCCCCAGATGTAGGTTGTTGAACCGAACTGGGTGAACAATCCTTGTGTGTGGTTTATGCGTTTTAGTGTTTTTATTCTCCTGTTCATACTATAGATATTGATGTTGTGACATCACACTTAACATCACATATCTAATACCAGATTTTCAAGAGGCCCAAAGATTTATTTTTGTACAAGTGGTGGGGCTTACAGCTCAAGGAGAGGCCCAAAAGGTTTAGTTTTAAAAGGCGACGATCGCGCCGAACTTTTTGACGGTATCGGGACTTATACAATACACTGAGGCCCAAAAAGTTTTGGTTTCAAAAATGGGTTGGGTCTTACACTCTATTAGAGGCCCAAAAGGTTTTCAGAAAAAGAATTGGGACTTATAGCTCGAGGAGAGGCCCAGTTGATTTTTTTTGTTAAAAAGGCGACGATCGCGACGTTGTTTTTGAAAATACAGTGGGTCTTATACAATGACTGAGGCCCAAAAGGTGGTGTATTTACAAAAGGGGTTGGGTCTTACACTGTATTAGAGGCCCAAAGAGTTTGAAAAAGTTTGATGAGGGTTGAATTAATCAAAAACCCTAATTTGTTTTCAAAATGTATTTTAATTGAATAAAAAATTCAGTTAAAATGATCAAAATTGTTAAACATGTGGAAAACAAATTGTGATCTTGGATTAATGTTTCAAAAATTAGGTTTTGATCCACAAAATGTTTGGAAATCACTAAAATTTGAAAAATCAAGAGGGAGAAAATATTTTAAATGTCAAAAACAATTAAAATATTAATTCTTTACAAAAATATCAATATATGAAATAAATAATATTTTTGGGATTTTTTGGGAAAATCAAATATTTTAATATTTTTGTGAATTATTAAAAAAAGAATTAACTCAAAATCATTAAAACTCAGAGAGAAATTAATTTTTGAATTAATTAAATAAAATCACAAAATTCAAATATTCAAATGTTCAAAAATGGCGCCAAGAACATGGCAAGAACACGCGCCACCCTTTGTTTCTGCAGATTTGCGTTTTCTATCCAATCTCACTGAATACTTGATGATATCATGCAATCTACATATCAATCTACTCATTTTCACCTCACGATCATGTCTATGGTCTTTAATTTCATTTATTTTAAACATGGAATAAGAAATCAAAGAGAAACCTCAAGAACCCTAAAATTTGCATGAAGGCTCAGAAATTCCATACACGATTCAAACAAACCAATTGATTGAGGGAAAACCCTCTATGCATGATTATGAACATATGGCCAAATTATTGTGCAGCAAAAAAATGAATGGATCATAGAGTTAGAAGAGCTTATGCTTACCTCTTGCAGCTGGTGATCGTGTTTTGTGTTAGAGGTGTTGCAGCTTGGTTCCAAGGATATGGACAGCTTCCCTAGGTGCTATGGAGTGTGTCTGGATGCTTGGAATGAATAGAAATGATCTGGAACTGAAGATGGTATCCCAATTGCAACTTGGTTAAAACCATGAGCAGCTGGCTGGTGATTATGAGAAATCAGTGTTCCGGATGTTGTTTAAGTGTTTGGATCACTTCTATATGATGTTTATGAGGTGTGTGTGTGTGATTGGTTTGGTTGGAATAACTCTCAAACTCAAAACCCGATAGTGACTTGCTTTGGAAGGCAACTTTGGAGTGAAGAAGGAGATTTTGAGGAAAACATCTGTTTGATGGCTTTGGTGTACTCAAACTGATCACAAATGAGCTCTATTTATAGTAGAACAAGTTTGTTTTGCAAGGAATAGTGAATGGCAACTGCTGCATAGATTTGGCCAATGTTGATCAATGAGAATCCAAGTCTCCTCTAGCCATTGACCAGAGGTTAGGGCACAGGCTATGGTTCCCTTGGTCTTGGATAAGTCTTGACTGAATTCAGTTGGAAATGGCTCAGTCCATGCCACCTTGGTGCATCCATTAAATGCTCCAATCCAAAATTGGAGTCTTGTCCCTCTTTTAGGAATTTCTAGGTTTGGCATGCTATTTTTGGTTCCAAATACTTGGGAGGCTTGGGATCAGAGTTGGTTACTCCTTGGCCCCCCCTTGAGGTATTCAGATGGATATAGTTACTTCCCCTTTGCAAAATTTGAGCAAATCTAGCAAAACTCCCAAATCTGCCTTGCCGTGACAGTTTGTAGCAAGGCATATTGGAATTGTCATATCTCATGGCTCAAGTGGACTTTGATGGAGTTCTTGGCCATTTTGGAAAGCCCTCATATGATACAACAACTGTTTGATCATATTTAGTTTTGATACTTTTTGGATCCAAGTGAAAAATGCCACTACATTTGGAAAAAAGTAAGGCAGGTTCTGACTTAGTGAAAATTTCACTAAGTGTTGGAAAAAAGTGACATTTTCACTTTTTGTGATTTTGATCATTCCATAACTTAAAATCCATGAGGAATTGGAATGAGTTGTGTTTGAAGCTTTTGTAGAGGGCCATGAGAGCTACAAATCCAGCTTTGGATGGGGAAAAATGGCCTTGTGGTTTAGGAGTTACGATCCTCCAAAGTTGGTACCCTAGCCACTTTGTTCCATAACTTAGAAAAATTTCTAAGTTTTTATGGTTACCCCTTTTACAAGTTACCCCACTTTTCTTGATTTTTCTTGATGAATGTTGATTCAAATCACACATTAACATTATTTTAGGGTTAAGGAACCATAATTATAAAAAATCTCAAAAAGTCAAAGTTGACTTTTGTGCACAGTTGACTTTTTGTCAGATGAATTCCAAACTGTGCGATTCTCTATGAAATCAAGTCCTTGACCTAAATCAAACTTGATGGATTGATTTCATAGGTGTTATAGGGTGTATTGAATCATGTCCTAGGGTTTGGGAGCATGTCCTGGTCAAAATTCAAAGGCACAATTGACTTTTCCCGCGAAACCCTAATTGTGGTTCTGATGAAATTGAAACTTGTTTCGCAAACTTCTTGGACCAATCCATTGTTGCAAATGGATCAATGTGGTGTGTTAGGGACCCTCAAATCATCTCTTGAGGTCTTGGCTCATGATTTGTCCCAAAAGTCAACTTAGGGGTGAATTAGGTCAAGAAACCCTAATTCCTGATTTTTAGTGAATGCATCCCCTGAGGCTAAATTGTCTTGATGATGGGGTCTATGAGGTCCCATGGAGTAATTCATGTTATGCTTTGAAGCATTGGCTCATGCCCAGGGGAAAATTTCCATCTGGAGGCCCTGGTCAACCAAAACCCTAATTTGGTGACACTGGCGATCTTGAGGCTTGATCCACTTAGAAGGTTGTAGCCTTGTGCTTAATCCTTGATGTGGGAGTCCTCTCGATCCCTTGTGGATGTTTGAGAGGTTAGACAAGTTGAAGATCATGTCATTCCTTGATTGATCCTTTTTCTAAGAGCTCTGAGAGGGCTTTAAACCCTAAGCTTGATTGTAGTGGATGCTCACCCATCTTTGGGGAGACTAATGAGGCATGATGGATTACCCATATTGTGGTGATGATTTGCACAATGATGGGAAATCTTAGTGGTCAAAATTTGGGGTATGCCACATTAGCCATTCTCTTCTCCATGATTAGTGTAGGTCAATGGAATGACGTACCTAAGATAGACATAATGCGCCTTGAAAGGCGCGCTTACATCTTCACGATTGAAGCAGTCATAGACGAGAAACCTTGGTATCACAATATCAAAAGCTTCCTCAGAAACAAGAGTACCCACCTGGGGCACTAAGGGAAGACAGAAAGACCCTCAGAAGGCTGGCTGAAAGTTTCTTTCTGAGCGGTGATACTCTCTATAAGAGGAACTTTGACATGGTCTTGCTTCGATGTGTAGAAAGACCAGAAGCAAACATGCTGATAAAGGAAATTCACGAAGGATCTTTTGGCACTCATGCTAATGGACACCCAATGGCGAGAAACATTCTGAGAGCAGGGTACTACTGGTTGACCATGGAATCCTACTGCTACAAATACATGAGGAAGTGTCACAAGTGTCAGACAAAATTCTCTCTTCCCCATGGCCTTTTTCTATATGGGGAATCGACATGATTGGCATGATTGAACCCAAGGCATCGAACATACATCGGTTCATCCTGGTAGCCATTGATTACTTCATCAAGTGGGTCGAAGCAGCGTTGTACGCCAATGTAACCCGACAAGTGGTGGTCCGATTTATCAAAAACAACATCAACTGCCGTTATGGTGTTCCTAGTCGGATCATTACGGATAATGGATCTAACTTGAACAACAAGATGATGAAAGAGTTGTGCGCTAAGTTCAAAATCGAACACCACAATTCATCTCCCTACCGACCTAAGATGAACAGAGCGGTAGAAGCAGGTAACAAGAACATCAAGAAGATTGTTCAAAAGATGGTTGTAACCTACAAAGACTGGCACAAAATGCTACCCTTTGCTCTTCACGGTTATCGTACATCTGTCCGCATGTCAACAGGGGCAACCCCTTTCTCTCTAGTATATGGCATGGAAGCAGTGCTCCCCATCGAAGTAGAAATCCCATCAATCTGGGTATTGATGGAAGCTAAGCTAACAGAAGCTGAATGGTGTCAAAGTCGACATGATGAACTAAATTTGATCGAAGAAAAGAGAATAACGACACTATGCCACGGTCAGTTGTATCAGCAAAGAATGAAGAAGGCATTTGATAAAAAGGTCCGACCTTGCATCTTCAGGAAAGGAGACCTTGTGCTCAAGAAGATACAATCATTTCTCACTGACTCTCGGGGCAAATGGACTCCAAATTATGATGGCCCCTATGTGGTCAAGAAAGCTTTCTCAGGCGGTGCCTTGAGACTCGCAACCATGGATGGAGAAGAATTTGCCTACCCCACGAATGTTGATATAGTCAAGAAATACTTCGCCTAAATAAAAAAAACGTCTCGGTGGATTGAAAACCTGAAAGGGCGGTCCAGGAAAAACTTAGAGACATAATCAAAAATCATCCCAGTGGATTGGAAATCTCAAAGTACAATCCAGGAAAAAGTTAGGGATAATGGCAAGTAATTACGTCCAACAAAGGGGCAAATTCCCCAGTAGCAGTCATGCCAACCATCAGAAAACTCCGGTTAAGGTCATCTTCGACAGAAGCTCAGGATGGCCGAAATTCAAAGTTGGTAGAAGGATAGTGGTCGTTATGTTTCAATGTAGCCCTTCTCCCTTAAAATTACCATTTTCTAACTTTGTAAATACTCTATGGAATCACGCGTTTGGCTGATTTCCATCCTATCAATAAATTTTTTATTTGTTTTAGCTTTACAGAACGACGTTTTAACATGATTAACGATTCTTGAAATAAAACAAAAATGAATTTACTTGTCAAATTTTTTTCTGCTTTTAAAATAATGATGGCAATTCTTTTGACTGTTGAACATCGATCACTACTCCAAAGGCGATTAAGCTTCAAAGTGCAGAATCAAAGTACTCCTTCTAAACCAGTACGCCTGAACGAAGGATCAACTGTATCAGATGTGATTTTCCCATCTGATATCCCCGGCAGAGTTCTTACCTCCTAAGCCTGACCAACGTTTTTCCCCGCGGGAACTACTTTCTCCTAAGCAAGGAAGAATTGCTATTTTGAACCAAAGATACATCTTTGTCCCCTGCAATGGCCGAGTATCCAGTCGTGTTCACCCACTAGTCTGTATGTCGCGTCAGTTTTGTCAGCATATACATACATACATCATGCATTATTGATTTACATTCATATTCATATTGCATCACTATCACTCTAGTCGGTCTTGTCCCCTAGTGATAGAAGTCCTCTTAATCGAGTTGTCAGTTCTTTCCTCGTCAGGAAATGTTGCGTCTGAACAATCTCTCTCCTCCAGTTTATTTCTGGATTGGAGTTGTCCCTTGACCACTCTGATAACTTGAACCTCTAAAAGACAAGAAAACGTTTGATAAATGTCACTCTTTGCCATTGAAGATGATATCTTCGCTTTCCCGGATTAAGGAAAATCCCCAGAGAAAGCCTCACAACCAAAGGCTCTCAACAACACATTAATTTTTCTCTCCAATAGAGTCAATGTAAATGAAGTCATCAGCACCTCAAAATTGGGGTACATTGTATGGCATATCTTCGAGAAGATCTCGAAGAAAAGTATGATGTAATATCCCCAAGCCGAAAGCAATCCCTCAAGAGACTCGTTTTCCCCAGTAGAGTCGACAAATGGTGTCTCCAAATAGAGAAGTTTGTGCACCTCTACAACTCAGATGAATAGGTTCCCCAGCAAGTCTAACATCAAAAGTTTTTCCCATCAAATGGAATCTCCCCAGGAAAATTCGGTGAGAAGTTTGAGGGAAACCGCTACAAATAGCGCCCCTTGTCAAGAAAGTTTATTGACAAAAGAAACTAAGACCAGTTCCTTGGTAGTAAACCAGGATCGAGGGGAAGTTTATAGCAGAAACTGAGACCAGTTCCTTGGTAGGAAACTAGGATCGAGGGGAAGTTTATTTCAGAAACTGAGACCAGTTCCTTGGTAAGAAACCAGGATCGAGGGGAAGTTTATTTCAGAAACTTAGACCAGTTCCTTGGTAGGAAACCAGGATCGAGGGGAAGTTTATTTCAAAAGAAAACTGAGACCATTTCCTTGGCTGACGACAGGATCGAGGGGAAGTTTACCTTTTCTAAGCATAACTGCTTAGCAAAAAAAGGTGGATGAGCAAAATGCCATTCATAACCACCGTCAAAATTTTGCGTATTTCGATATTTAATCATCTTGCACCCCGAATGCCCGAATACCTACGCAATTCACACCTTCGGGTCCAGGAAGATTAAATAGGGGCATCTGTCATACCCCAATTTTGACCACCAAGATTTCCCATCATTGTGTAAATCATCACCACAATATGGATGAACCATCATGCCTCATCAGTCTCCCCAAAGAGGGGTGAGCATTCACCACGAACAAGAATTAGGGTTTCAAGCCCTCTCAGAGCACTTAGACAAAGGATCAATCAAGGAATGACATGATCTTCAACTTGTCTAACTTCTCAAACACCTATAAAGGATCAAGAGGACTCCCACATCAAGAACCAAGCACAAAGTTGCTACATTCCAAGTGGACCAAGCCTCAAGATCGCCAGTGTCACCAAATTAGGGTTTTTGGTCGACTGAGGCCTCCAGATGGAATCTTTCCTCTGGCCATGAGCTAATGCTTCAAAGCATAACCTAAAATAATCCATGGAACCTCATGAACCCAATCATCAAGTCAATTTAACCTCAGGGGATGCATTTATAAAAAATCAGGAATTAGGGTTTCTTGACCTAATTCACCCATAAGTTGACTTTTGGGACAAGACATGAACCAAGACCTCAAGACATAATTTGAGGGTCTCCAATACACCATATTGATCCATTTGCGATAATGGATTAATCCAAGAAGCTTGATTCACAAGTTTCAATTTCATCTGAACCACAATTAGGGTTTTGAAGAAAAAGTCAACTGTACCTTTGACTTTTGACCAGGACATGCTCCCAAACCTTGGGACATGATTCAATACACCCTACAAATCCTATGGAACATATCCATTAGGTTTGATTTAGGTCAAGGACTTGATTTCATAGAGGATCGCACCGTTTGGATTTCATCTGATAAAAAGTCAACTGTGCACAAAAGTCAAGTTTGATTTTTTGAGATTTTTCACAATTATGGTTCCTTGACCCTAAAACAAAGTTAATATGTGATTTGAATCATCATTCATCAAGAAAAATCAAAGAAAGTGGGATAACTTGTAAAAGGGGTAACCATAAAAACTTAGAATTTTTTTCTAAGTTATGGAACAGAGTGGCTAGGGTACCAACTTTCCAAGGCCATATCTCTCAAACCCTAAGGCCTTTCTCTCCCATTCAAAGCTCAGAGGGAAGCCTTCATTACACTCTACAAAAGTGTCAACTACACCTCATTCCAATTCCTCATGGATTTTTAGTTATGGATTGACCAAAATGACAAAAACATGAAAAAGCCACTTTTTCCAACACTTAGTGAAATCTTCACTAAGTCAGAATATGTTTCACTTTTTTAAAAATGTAGGGGCATTTTTCACTTGGATCCAAAAAGTGTCAAGACAAACTATGATCACACATGTTTTGTATCATATAAGAGCTTTCCAAAATGGCCAAGAACTCCATCAAATTCCATCTGAGCTAAGAATTATGACAGCTGCAACATGCCTTGCTGCAACTGTCATGACAAGGCAGATATGTGCATTATGGCCCGATTTGATCAATTTGTGCAAATGACAAACAAGTTTATCCATCTGCACACCTCAAGGGGAGACCAAGGAGGTACAAACACTGATCCATAAGCCTCCCAAGTCTTTGGAACTACATATAGGTTTGGCACCCCTAAAAGCTAAAGATGCCTCAAGACTCCAATTTTGTTTTGAGGCATTTAATGGATGCTTAGAGGTGGCATGTATCAGAGCAAAGATGAACACTTCAATCAAGCCTTATCCTTGAATCAGAGAACCATAGGCCTGTGCTCTAATCTCAAGTCAATGGCTAGAGGAGACTTGAGATTCAATTTGATCCACATTGGCCAAAGGCCTACTGCAGTTGCCATTCCCTATTCCTTGCAAAACAAACTTGCTCTACTATAAATAAAGATCAACTGTGATCAGTTTGAGTACACAAAAGCAACCAAAATGATGCTTTCCTCAAAATATCCATTTTTACTCCAATTTTTCCTTCTAAAGCAAGTCACTATCAGGTTTTGAGTTTGAGAGTAATTCCAACCAAACTAATGGTTCACACATCTCACATATAACATATAGAAGTTATCCAAACTCTCACATAACATCTGGAACATCAGAATCACAAAATCACCAGCCACCTGCACAAGCTTTTGACAGATTTGCAGTCGAGGTGCCAAATCAAGTTCCATCTCAATTCAATCCATTCCAAGCATTCAGGCACACTCCATAGCACCTAGGGAAGCTGTCCACATCATTGGAACCAAGTTGTAACACCTCCAACAAAAAACACGATCACCAGCTGCAAGAGGTAAGCCTAAACTTGGTTATCTCTTAATCTATGCATATTTCCTTGCACAATACTTTTTCCAAATGTTCATAATCATGCATAGAATGTTTCCCCTCTATTAATTGCCTTGTATGAACCGTGTGTGGAATTTCTGAGCCTTCATGCAGAATTTAGGGTTCTTGAGGTTTTTCTTTGATTTCTTATTCCATGCTTAAAGTAAATGAAATTAAAGACCATAGACATGATCGTGAGGTGAAAACAAGCAGATTGACATATGGATTGCATGATTCCATCAAGTATTTAGTGAGATTGACGAGAAAACGCAAATCAGCCAAACCCAGAACACGCGCGTGTTCTTCATGTGTTCTTGGCGCCTTTTTCAAATATTTGAATATTTGAATTTTTGTGATTTTATTTAATTGATTCAAAATTAATTTCTCTCTGAATTTTAATGATTTTGAGTTGACTCTTTTTTTTAATAATTCACAAAAATGTTAAAATATTTTATTTTACCAAAAATTCCCTAAAATATTATTTATTTCATATACTTGATATTTTTGCAAAAGAATTAATTTTTATTTATTTTTAACATTTAAAATATTTTTTCTTCCTTGATTTTCTAAACTTAATTGATTTTCAATCATTTTGTGGATAAAAACATGATTTTAAAAGCATTGATCCAAGATCACCACTCATTTTTCACATATTTTCAATAATTTTTATTAATTTTTAAACAAAATTAATTACATTTTAAACAAAATTAGGGTTTCTTTGATTTTCACCCTCATCAATCTTTTTCAAACACTCATGGGCCTCTAATAGAGTGTAAGACCCAACCCCTTTTTGTAAATAAACATTTTTTGGGCCTCACATATTGTATAAGTCCCTCTGTATATTTTCAAAACAACGGTGCAATCGTCACCTTTTCAAAATCATTTGGGCCTCTCCCTGAATTGTAAGCCCCATCTCCTGTACAAAAACACTTTTGGGCCTCTAATAGAGTGTAAGACCCATTCCTTGTAAATAAGATACCTTGTTGGGCCTCAGACATTGTATAAGACCCACTGTGTTTTCAAAAACCTTGGCGCGATCGCCGTTTTCAAACAAACCATCTGGGCCAACCCTCGTGTTGTAAGTCTCATCTTTCTTTTCAAGATAATCTTTGGGCCTCTACTTGAGATGTAAGACCCATACCTTTGTACAGAAAACCTCTTTGGGCCTCAGTTGTTGTATAAGTCCCGATACGATATTCAAAACAACGGTGCGATCATTGTTAAACCTTGGGCCTCTCTTTGAGTATAAGCCCCAACAATCTTTTCAATTTCCCTTTTGATTTAGATTTAAATATACAGTTGTTATCAAAACTTTCTTTAATTTCTTTGAACAACTAACAAAACAGCATGGAAGCTTACTCACCTGTAAGCTTTTATCCGCTTTCATTTACTCGCTTTAATATATATAACTGTATTGTGGGAAGCTGCGCATGGTTAGTCTTCTTTCATACTCCTTTAAATACTTGTCATATATCAACTATATATATACCAGTATAGTTATTTAGAGTTTTCCCCGACAACTAGGTCTAGAACTAGGTAAAGCCATGTTGGTCACTTTTAAATACAAACAAAACTAGATCCCTATAGGATTTCCAGATACAGTATTCCCTTCTCTTGGGGTTAATCAATATGGAACAAAGAGAAAGGCAGTATTCTCGGTGAACATTTTCTCAGACTGTCACCCTTAGAAATTGTCAAAGAAACTCTACTCCCCGGAGTTGATCTATTCTCCGTGAATAGCATCTCTTGAGTTTCATCCAAATACTCGAACTTTCCTGGAATGATCTCTTCTCTGTGAATTGCATTTCTTGAACTTCTCTTGGTTTGGGGACCTACATGCTTCCTAAAAGCATCCCCGCCTCCTCTTGGGCTTTGTACAAGGACCCGTCAGCTTCTTAAAAGTTCTCATGCCTTCTCTTGGGCTTCATACAAGGACCCTAACGACCTCTTAGAGGTATAGGACATAACTTAGTCATCCTTTGCTAGAGCTGTGTTTCTTAAAAGAGTCACAAAAGCCCTCAGACCAATTTTAGGGTTGATACTCATCCCTTAAACGAGTCGGCCTCCTCTTAGGCCTTATACAAAGATAGACCACACTAATAGACCCGAACAGTCTAAATCTCCTTGAGTCTCAAAGACATTCTCAAGTTCCCTACAAACATAGGAAGAAACCCTGGATTCTGGATTAATCTCTAGCAAGAGTTAAAACTTGTGGGTTCTAAAACCCCGTATCTCTCATCCCCCAGCCAGGGTCAGTTTATCATCATATAACCCTATCAGAACCTCAAGGTATCTGATCTATCAACTCTTCGGTATTTCCCTGCAAGAGTTGATTCCCCACTTGGACCTGCCTCGAGATCTCAACAATTCCCAGTAGAAGATAGCCTCCTCTTAGGCTTTGTATAATGATTTTTCCTCAGCACATTCAGCCTCCTCTTGGGCTTTGTACAATGATTCTCCCCAACGGAGCTAACCTTTTCAGACTCTCTTGTTGAGTCAATCACCTTTTCAGACTCTCTTGTTGAGTCAACCACTTTTCAGACTCTCTTGTTGAGTCAATCACTTTTTCAGACTCTCTTGTTGAGTCAACCACTTTTTAGACTCTCTTGTTGAGTCAATCACGTTCCAGACTCTCTTGTTGAGTCACCCTTTTTTAGCCTCAATCTCGGGCTTCGTACGAGATAGATAAAAGCACTCTCTTATTAAGTCAACTCTTTTTAGCCTCAATCTCGGGCTTTGCACGAGACATATAAAAGCACTCTCTTATTGAGTCAAACCTTTTTAGCCTCAATCTTGGGCTTTGTACAAGACAGATAAATACCTCCCCAGAGGAGTTAGCCTCCTCTTAGGCTTCATATAATGATATCCCCAAAGAGTCAATCTCTTTTTTTCTTCCGTCTTGGGTTTTGTACAAGACACCAATATATCCACTCTCTTGCTGAGTCGGTCACATACAACCTCCTCTTAGGCTTTGTATAAGGACTTCCCCAGTGGAGTCAATCAACCTCTTAGCTTCAACCTTGGGCTTTGATCAAGGCACACAAAAATCAACAATCCCTCTTTAGAGATGACAAATTCTCTTTCAGTCAACCTTTTAGCTTTAATCTTGGGCTTTGAACAAGATATAAATACTCCTTTTAGCCTCTGTCTTGGGCTTTGAACGAGACACCAAAACATATTTTTTCTCCCTTAGAATAGGAGGAACTACGATTGCTCTGATTTCCCTGTTTCGTTTAAACGGGAATACGTAGGCATAAGATTGCGAAATCTTAGCAAGCATACTAATAAAAAACTCTAGGTCCAATACCTTCATACATCAATCAAAACTTAGGTCCAACACTTTACCAAAAACATCAACAAAAACTCACTCACTCTCCCTGTCACATTTCCCAACCCATTAATAGATAAACACCATCAAGTACAAAGCGAAACCTAAAGCTAATATCATGTGGATAACCACATATAGGATGGGTAACTGACAACTACCCATTGTATAACCTGACCCCGGACCCCCCAATCTCTTTAAGCGTTTGTCCTGTTAGACATTCGTGTGTAAGGTTAGTTTTAGATACCTTCCCTTTCCCTTCCAGCTTCACGGGATAAATAAGAAATCAGAAAGTAGAACCCTCCTCCTCATTGCGGTGACGAAAACCCAGCGATAAGGTGGTCGCGTCACCGACAAAAATCGCTCGCTACAACATCATCTAACGATTTAAACAATAATACCCATGAAATCTCTTTAGACATAAATGGATTCGCGAGGATATGTGATTGTATTGATCGAAACTAAGTTAATATGCTTGATTAATCGGATACGTATGAAAAGGATTAATGAAATCTAATCTTGACATGCTTTTCTCAAAACTAAAACATCTTTGCCCTAATTTACTGTTTGCAACAAATTTATGTTACAAAACAAGAAATCTTTTGAAAACTCTTTACTTAAAATGGTAGACTATTGAACGAAGAGCATCTTTATATCTTGCGCACAATCCCTGTGGATACGATAAAGCACCCACCGAAAATACTTTCAGAGTTATTGTGTGCCCAGATTGGACCATCCACCACCACCATCACCACCGGTCCACCAACAACAGCAGCCGCAGCAGTATGGTGAGGTTCCACCAGTTGACCAGGCTTTTGATGAGCGAGTTGCATGCATGTACACTTGGGACATGCATATGGCTCATCAGAGAGCTTTTTCCTTTTTACACTCATCTATGCGGGCATTATATTTGCAGGTTCGCGAGCCGCAGCAGGATTTTGATGCTTATGTTGCATGGCCTGGGGACATGCCTTATCATTTTCAGAGGGGGCAGGTTCCACCTCAGGGAGCTCAGGTACAGCAGGCAGAGGCTACGAGAGAGGATGAGGATGCAGGCGTTGATGAGGATGCTACGGTAGCAGTGGACGACGACAACGATGATAGTGGATAGAGCACTTCGGAGATTGGTTCTGAGGCCAGCTCCGAGTAGTTGATCATGGGTTATCTTATCTTTTGTTGTTTTAATGTTTATGTTTATGTTTGAACCTTCTGGATATTAGTATTATGTTTTTATTGTACATTTGGAGTATTTTGTACCATCCTTGACAGGACGAGGAACGCATATGCGGAACCATTGTTTTGGTTGTCGCAAATTTTGGCATATTAATATTATGTTGGTATTTTGAGTAGTTTTTTTGTGCAATTGTTAGTTTTAGTAGATTTTTTTTATTTTCTTTGTTCCTAAGTTGAAAACTTGAAGGAACTTGTGAATTAATGTTAAGAATGATGAACCAATAAGCAATTGAGTGGTAATGATAAGATCGAGTAAAGGTACCGCGCAAAGTACATTTTTATATTGCTTTCTAAACTAAGCATGGAAATGAAACTTGTGATGAGTGTAATTTGTATTCATTACTTCTTTTGAAATACTTGTTCATTTTTTAATCATTTAGAACATTGCCATTATGAGGAAGCTTTCATTGTACAATATATGCAGGATATCGGCTTTCTTGTTTGACTCATTCTTATTATGTTGAAATCATGCATGTGTGTTAATTTGTGAAAAAGGAAGAAAAGGATCAAGGCAATTTTTGTGCATTTTGAGAAAAACCAATTGACCAAATAAGAATGATCAATCTACCGTGCGAGTGAGTGAGTATTTGTAAACCCCTTTTGAGCCTTAATTTCAAGATCCGTGTGAATAATTGAAATGTGTAAATATTATGCATAAATTTTGAAAGGGATCTTGGAATTTTGTTGTGAAACTTTTTGAACCCCAACCTTAAGTATGGTTGCACAGTTTTTTCCTTGCCTTAGATGTGTGAGAGCAATCCTAATTATCATGTTTTGGTTGTGTTCTAAGTTGGGGAGAAACAAAAAAGAAAAAGAGGTAGATTGAGGCATCATGAAAAGAAAAAGAAAAATATGTGGTTTTAGTTGATGAAAGAGCTTGAAAAATAAAGGAAATTGTGCATGAATTGCCAACAAAAAGCTCAAAGTTGTAATGATGCCTCCAAAGAAAACAAGAAGGTTAAGGTCTTGAAGTGCTTTAATATTGAGATTGGAATGCTCTTTAGGAATAGGCATTTTTGTTTCAATGACTTTGATAAATGACCTTTCCTTGTAGCCAAGCCAAGTTACAACCTTAGAAGACCTTGTGATTCCTTCTTTTTCACTCATTAATGCATGTTGTTTGTTGAATGCATAATTGGTTCCAGATGTCTGCATGATTGTTTGATGAGTGATAAAACCTCATTTTGTTTTCATCCATTGATGAATGTGTGCCTAGGTGTAATTCAATTTTGAACTTGTATTGCTCAAGAAGTCTTGATGTGTGTTTTTGCACCTAGCAATAGTTTCATCTTCATGATTAGTTTAGACTTTGATAAGTTATATTGTTGTTACTTTTACTTTTTGAACCATAAAATTGTCGTTGTTCTATTGAGTTAATTCTGAATTCTTGTTCGGGTTTTCAGGTTCGTTTCTAGTTTGAGACACTTTTGTTTGAGGACAAACAAAATAATAAGTTTGGGATAGTTGTTAAGGGTCAAGTTGTGCACACTTTTGACTATATTTTATGGTCCTTTCAATTGGTTTCCTTGATAATTTAGTAGAATATCTAGTAGTTATAGTACATTTATGCTAATTTTCGATTTTATTGTACATATTGTATATTATGATCATTTTGATGCTCTTTGGCAAGTCTTCTTGCTTATATTTGATGATAGGAACAATTGGTGAAGGAAAGAAGGCCTGAAAGTTGATTTTTGAAGAGTTCGCGACGCTAACTCGCGCTAAGCGAGCTTTTCAGCGCGGTATCAGCGTGCACATTCTGCCAATTCTAGTAGAAAAAGGTCCAAACTGCGCTAAGCGAGCTTTTCAACGCGGTATCAGTGTGCTCTTTCTACAACTTCCAGTAGCTAAAGTCACCAACCGCGCTAAGCAGGATGCTACCGCGCTTAGCGCGCTTTTTGGGAAATTGTCTGCATTTTTACTGACCGCACTTAGCGCACTCCTGATGGCGCTTAGCGCGGTGCCACTTACTGCACTTTGTGCACTTGCTATAAATATCTTCTCTTGGAGATATTTTCTCATAACTTGTACTTCACACTTTTCAGCATTTCTAGAAGGGAAAAAAGGGTTTTCTAGGTCAAAAACCTTAGGATTTCAAGGAGAAGTGAGAATTAAATCTTTGGAGCATCAATCCTTGATTCTTCGACTTTGATGCTATCAAAGCTTCTTTTCTTACTTGTTGATCAAGCTACCATGGTGATGGGTAGCTAAACACTTTTGTGTCAAGATTAGAGGTAGTTAATCTTGCTTGTATGTATTTCTTTTGATCTTTTGTATATGAACAAGGTTGATGATCAATATATGATGAAGTTGTTTACTTTTAATGTTGTATTTATGGTTTGAATCACTCTAGACATAGATTTTCCAAATCTTGATCTAATGTCTTCATCTATTAAAAATCAAACTCTAGACATAGATTTGGGATTTAATATTTGCTTTGTATTGGTCTTAATGTTTATTGTTTCGGTTGTTGGCTTGAGACATCATCTAACGATTTAAATAATAATACCCACGAAATCTCTTTAGACATAAACAGATTCGCGAGGTTACACGATTGTATTGATCGAAACTAAGTTTATATGCTTGATTAATCGGATACGTATGAAAAGGATTAATGAAATCTAATCTTGACATGCTTTTCTCAAAACTAAAACATCTTTGCCCTAATTTACTTTTTGCAACAAACTTAGGTTACAAAACAAGAAATCTTTTGAAAACTCTTTACTTAAAATAGTAGACTATTGAATGATGATCATCTATATATCTTGCGTACAATCCCTGTGGATACGATAAAATACCCACCGAAAATACTTTTCAACACTCTTACACCGGAGATGCCTTCACAATGGTGGGGGTCGAGGGCGACTGGAAGATTCATTTCCCCGGGGAGGATGACCACATTTGTTCGGCATACGGGGAAAGGTTCTCTATGTATGAACACGTCTTCAAAGAGATAGGGTTGAGGTTGCCCTTTACGGATTTTCAAATGGCAGTCTTTGTGCATTTGGATCTGGCGCCCTCTCAATTAAATCCAAACTCAGTTGCCTTCATACGGGCGTTCGAGCTGACGTTCGAATATCTGGAGATCAGAGTTACTCTTCCCCTCTTCTTTATCGTCTTCCATCTTCAGCACCAAGTTTCGGGGAGGAAGTTCGGATGGGTCTCCCTGAAGCAGGGGAGGAAGTTATTCAAGCCCTTTTCTGAGTCCATTAAGAATTTTAAGGAAAGGTTTTATATCATCGAGCCCGTGTCAGAAAGGGCCACAAACTCCATGTTTGTCTGGGAGATTTTGACGGATGAGACCGAGGAAGCCCTTGTCGACAAGCAGGGCAAACTATAGGGGCAGAGGTTGTTAAGGTTCCCCTTTTGTAGGAGCGGGGATCATTTCACCCGAGGAACTGATGGATACACCGCCAACCCGGATATGCTAGACGAGGAAGATAAGGCCGACTATGAGAAGCTGGTAGGTTTGGTCAATGGCTTCACCCCTGCTCAGTGCATGACCAAGAGCGGTGCCCTAATTTATGAAGAAGATGAGGGGCCTAAGGTGGAGAGCCGCTTTATTAATACGAAGAAGCTCCTCAAGAGCAACACTCCTGAGGAGGCTCTAGAACTGCTGGGTAGCCTTTTATTTCTTCTTAGCATTTTTGCTTTGTTATCTTCTTCGTTTACTAACGTGCTCATTGTTTTGTAGGTAAAATGTCTTCTGCCCACGAACGGATGGTGAAGAATGTTCATGCAAAGCTCAAGGGGGGCCAAATGATCGAGAAGAGCCACCTCTGCCAGCGAGCGCCTCCTCTGTAAATGGGGTTAGGGACCTCCTCGTCTGCCCCATCGGCAGCCCAGACATCCCCCGTGCCAGTAAATTCAAGGCCCAAGTGCCCACGGACGAGCGAGATCATGGACCTTACTAATGAGGGGGAAAAGAGTAGAATTGAGCTACCCCCGTGCCTTCATAATAGAAGATTCTTCGAAGGCTCCTCTTTGGCACTTCCTCAGGAGGAGTCTCTGAAGCTCGAGGAGATGGATCGTCCGAGTAAGAGGACGATGCTGGCTTAGGATGCTGCTGCTCTGATAAGGGTCCTAGAAATGATGGTGGTTTACACCGAGGAGGGTTCCCTTCATGACTCTGAGCTGAAGAAGGCCCAGGCTGTTAATGCGGTCCTGGAAGAGAAGTTGAAGCAGTTCTGGGAGGAGCAGGCCAGGGCCGTCGAAGAGGCGATGAAAAAGTACAAAGATGAGCTGGCCAAGGTTAACGGGGAGAAGGATACCTTTTCTGAAGAAAAGAAAACCGCGGAGGACCTGGTCAAGCAATTGAGGATCGCCACTGCTCCCGCTGAGGACGAGAGCGGGGAAGTGAAGAGACTGAAGACTCGGGCTGAGTTAGTCTCCCGTATTACCCAGGCGGAGGATGATTGTGTGGGCATCGCCGAGGATGCTTTCAACAATGCTGTGGAGCAGTTGAGGATTGTGAACCCCGGGGTTGAATTGTCCATCGAGGGGACCGGGTTCCTCCACAGTATAGTGAACGGCAAAATCGTCATCCCCGAATTCCTTCAATTTGGCGAGGAGCAAGAGCAACCAACCCGTGAAGAGTCTCAGCCAGCATCCAAGTGATTTCTTTGTTAGTCGTACCTCCAGCCTGCGTGTCGTGTTTTTGTAATTTATTTTTTGTATGAGGCTTGGCCCCTTTGTAATGTAATAGGTACAATCGCGGTCCTTGTGGCCGTTCTTATTGTAATGTTTATTTCCGACCACTATGGTCGGTTATGTATGATTTTTTTTCGTGCATGTTTCTACTTTGCTTTATCTTCGCTAAGTGTCAAAACGTTACTCGATATGTGTGCCCGTCATACGGGCTACTTTAGTAAATGATTTGTTGTTTTCAGGGTTTGATTGACAAGATGTGTTCGACAGTGAGGGGGACTCGTTGAAAGGTCTGGGTAGCTTCCGGGCATGAGGCAGAGCTCAGGTCCCGTTTGTGGCATGAGTTCGCGGCGTGAACTTCCTATTACGAGTTGGGTGTTCTGCCTGTCGTGGTACTGGGACGACGGCGGGCTCGGTCGAGGGACCACTGTCGGGCACAGGTTTTTCTCGTTCCTGAGCGAAAATATGCCTTGATTTATTCTGGTATGCAGCGCTTGTACCTGGGCGTGCACTTATGGTCAACGCATTATGCTCGTCGTGTCGAAGGAGCATGCCGACAGTTAAGGCCTTAGCTATAATATTGTTTTAGATTTTCGACGTTCCATGGTCGAGCGAGTTCTTCCCCGTTAAGATGTTCTAGGTAGTAGACCCCATTCTCTGTTTTTGCTCGAACACGATAGGGCCCTCCCAGTTAGCGGTGAGTTTGTCTTCTCTAGAATCTTTGTGATTCCTCCTTAGGACGAGACTGCCTACTTAGAATTCTCGTCGTAAAACTTTGGCGTTATGCCTAATTGTGATTTTTTGTTTTAGTGAGCCTCACGGAGGACTGCTCCTGATCGGACCTCTTCGACGAGATTGAGCTCCTCCCTTAGTGCCTTGTTATTTGTCTCCTCGTCCAGTGGAACTTTAGTCCACCTGGAGGATACATGTATCTCAATGTGGATTACTGCCTCAGTCCTGTACACTAGACGGAAAGGGGTTTCCCCGGTCGACGAGTGGGGCGTATTACAATAGGCTTAGAGCACACTGTGCAGCTCCTCGACCCATTGTTTCTTCGTTTTGTCCAGTCTCTGTTTGAGGCCTCGTAGGATTACCCTGTTTGCTGCCTCGACTTTCCTGTTAGTCTGGGGATGTTCGACACACGCAAAGTGTTGCTTGGTGCCCAGTTGGGAGAAGAACTCCTGAAATTTTTTGTCTGTGAATTGTGTCCCATTATCGGTGATGATTGCTTGGGGGATGCCGAAGCGAGCAAGGATGTTTTGCTTGTAGAAGCGGAGTATGTTGTGGGCCGTTATTTTGGCCAGAGCCTCTCCTTTTATCCACTTTGTAAAGTAGTCAACGCCTACTATCAGGTACTTGTTCTAATTTGACCCTACGACGAATGGTCCTAGGATATCCAAACCCCACCATGCGAAGGGCCACGGGGAGGACATTGCTTTGAGTTTATTGGGCGGTGCCAAGTGCATGTCCCCGTGCCATTGGCATTTTTTACATTTCTTCACATGTTCCTTTGCGTCATGCTGCATGGTTGGTCAGTAATATTCTGCTCGTAGGGCCTTCCTGGAGAAGGATCTCCCCCCGAGGTGCTGGGCATTGATCCCCTCGTAGATCTCGCGTTGGATGTGGGAAACCATCTCTTCCTCGACACATTTGAGGAGAGGGGTGGAAAACCCTCGTCAATAGAGCCTACCTTCGACCAGGACATAGAAGCAGGCTTTACGCCTAATTATGATGGCTTCCTTAGGGTCAGAAGGTAGTTTATCCTTGGCGAGGTAGTTATAGACGAGGATCATCCAGCAGTTACTGTCGCCAATGACGTGCACGTCGAGGGTCGTGGAAGTTTTCTTGATGCTGGGTCGAGGAAGTAATTCCTAGACGACAGGAACAGTAGTGGCGCAACCCTGGCTATGTTGGGAGGAGATTTTATGGAAGATTTTATGTATGGTGTATAGTGGAAGCTTAGTAAAGAGAATATATGAAGAGAAACTTAGGAAATTATATTGATGGAAGATATATTACAAAATGAAGCATGATTACAAAATGAAATGAGAGTCCCTTATATAGGGAAAAGGTTTCCTATTGAAACCAGTAAAAGGTGCAGAAAACCTACTAAAATAAGTAAAAAGGAACACAGAGATAATTATTCAAGCCAGGTACACTAGTGGGCCCCATCGTCACTGAATAATTACAAACGACAAAGAAAAGGCTGGAAAAATAAAGTAAAAGCAGATTCTGCTACATCCTTTTCAGCTTTAGTTGGGTGGATGTCTAAATCATCTTTAGATAGTGGGGAACTGAGTGGGAATCATAATAATTGTGGGTCCCACTAGTTCTGTCCTCTTCTGATTATTGAGGAGCTTTTCCTCTGTTGACTCTTTGAGTCATCGAGTGGGTAAGAGCGTCCCAAAAGTCTTCAGCTATGGGGTCTGGCTCTTGAGATTCGCCAGCTAGCATGGCTTCCATTGATCCTTGCGAAGAACTTGTCTTCATTGAGACACTATCTTCCTTGGCTGTTGGGAAGGCACTGAAGAACTGATTCTTCATATAGTCAAGAATTCTGACCATGATATCTTTAGGATCCATTTTGGTCCACTATTTGCAGAAGAAATTTCTCTGCAATATTGGAATGTTATGACTATCCCTTGAGACGGTTATTGTCCATCTCCAAGTCCACGGGAGCTGAAATTTAGCAAAATAAATGAATGGACATTGTCCAGTTATCAAATTATTTGATAAAACCTTTGAAATTAAAGGACTTTCAGTACACCAAGGGGTGTATAAATTCATTAATTCTATTGGTAAAATTTCCAAAGATGGTCCACATTTTAACCACCAATTAAAAAACCAATTTGGAATAGGTTTTTCCAGAATTTCTGGATTAATTGAGAAAAACCAGGAATGTTTATTCTTGGGATTCTGATAGTAAAATGCCTTAGAAAAGGCTTGGATATAATCCCAGTAATTGTAGTAGACAAGCTTGCCATCAGCATTTTTTATTGCTTTTTCCCCATTTGGGTTTAACGCCCATTCTCTGGGTTGCAGTATCTTATTGATATGACATTTGGAAAAGTTTATAAAACTACCAGGATTATTATTCTGATAGTGATGAGTGATGGTGACTGATCTAGTCACAAGGAGCAATATCTCCAAATTTGGTCTAGATTTTTCAAAGAGTCCAGGATATCCTCTTGATTCAAGATATCGAATCTGGATAGCCCAGGCATCATTGTTGGCAATTTGAATGTCTTCTTCCTCTATGAACATAATTTATTCAGCAGTGGGATTTTCAAAGTAGTCTGCTGTTTGTTCTTGCATAGGATCATTAGCCGAAATTTCTTTATAAGAATCATTATTCTTAGAAATGGACGAGGAAGATTCTTCCTTGTTATTATTTTTTGGAGGTGCAGGTAATTGCTGCATTCTTTGTCTATTAGGATAGATCGTTGTCCATTCTCCTATTAGGGGAATGTTTTGTTCTTGCTGGGGTAACATATTGTTATTCCCTCTTCCTCCTCGGCCAAAAGATCGGCTGCCTCTTCCCCTATAAGGGGTGCTCATTACCCTGCAAGAATTCACGAGTGAGGAAATCAGCAAGAGAATTATTTTCTCCTTTAATATATTGAATATCAAATTCGAAAGCACTTAATTGAGCTTGCCAAGAAGCAAAAATTTGTTTTGCCACAAGATTCTTAATATCTTTCTAAATTATGGACTTGGCTGAACTACAATCAATTCTTAATAAAAACTTTTGATTTAATAAATCAGTTTGAAATTTAGAAATGCATTTAATAATGGAAAGAATTTCTTTCTTTACAGTAGAATATTTAGATTGCGTCTGGTTCCATTTACCAGAAGTAAATCTAACAAGGATTTCTTTAGAAGTTTCAGGTATGACTTGTTTAAGAAATCCTCCATAATCCTGGTCAGAGGCATCAGTCTCCACAATTTTAAAATAACTAGGGTTTGCTAGAGAGAGGCAGGGTAAGCATTTAACCTTGCTTTTAACCTTTTGGGCAGCCTGGGTATATTTCTCAGTCCAAGGTTCAGGGACCTTCTTCAACCTCTTATAGAGGATAGCTGTATCCTTAGCTAGATCTTTATAATAATCAAAAATGTAGTTGAGACTTCCTAAAAATCTCTGAAGTTGTTTTTTCTCAGATAATAGATCTGGAATTTTGGAGGCAAATTCAATGCTTCTACTAATAGGAACAATGGTTCCTTTATTTATTTCATGGCCTAGAAACCTGACCTTAGTTTGAAAATTTTCATTTTGGGCGCAGATATGACTAGCCCGTTATGTTTAACAATTCCTTTAAAAAATTTTAAATGTTTAATGTGTTGTTCCAAAGATTTTGAAAAAACTAACACATCATCAATGTAAACAATAATAAATTCAGAATAAGGATTTAAGATATCATTCATGATATTTTGAAATTCAGAAGGGGCATTCTTAAGCCCAAAAGGCAAGACTTTCCATTCAAAGTGCCCAAAGGGTACGGTAAACGCAGTCTTATATTTGTCAGGCTCATTAATTTAAATTTGCCAGTACCTAGATTTCATATCAAATTTCGAAAAGATTAAAGCATCGTTTAATCTATCTAACAAATCCTTTTTGTAAGGGATTAGATATCTGATCCATTTAAGCACCTTATTAAGAGGCTTATAATTTATCACAAGTCTAGGAACTCCACGTTCCTTTTCTGTAGCATTATTAACATAAAATGTTGTGCACGACCAAGGGGATTTAGAAGGTCTTATTAAACCTTTAGCTTGTAAAGATTCAATTTCTTTTTTACAGAGCTCTAAATAGTCTCTGTTCATCTGGGCAGGTCTAGCTTTAGTAGGTATTTGACTTTCATTAAAGTCATCCAGATAGGGAAGAGAAACAACATGTTTCTTTCTTTCCCATATGGCATTAGGGAGATCACTGCAGAACTCAGCCTTGAATTGGTCATCTATAATTTTAATTTGTTTTTTAATATCCTCTTTATTAAGCTGGTCTTCAATGCTTAATAAATTGATTTCCTCTTTTAAAAAACATAATTGTTTTTCGTTATGCTTGAGTAGCATATCTCTAACCTCATTCAACATTCTAGTTTGAGGATCAGTAATAAACTCAAACTTAATAATTTTATTATCTATGTCTGTGGTTATTCCATGCTGATCAACATTGGTAATGGGCATAATACTATACACAAAAGGGGTTCCTAGTATTATCCTATGTGTAAGATTTTTAACAAGGATAAAGGAGGTAGGAAGGCATATATCCTGATTACAGACATACGCATCAAACAATTTATACTTAACTTTAAGCTTTTTCCCTCCGGCTTGGGTAAGGGATTGAGTGGTTTTTGAAAAATACTTAGTAGGGATAATTCCCTCTTGAAGACAGTTTAAATCTGCACCACTATCAATGAGTGCAACCTCATCTTTAAGGATGAAGCTTCTATTAGCTACAAGGGTAATTTTAATAAACCATTTTTGAGAAGTAACTCTATCAAGGAGGTTAAGATAATCTTCTCCAGGAGGTGAAGGAATTCCTTAACTATCTTTTCCTTCAATTTCCTCATTGTCAAGATCAATTAATCTTTGACTAAGGGTTTTAAGAGTGTTGACTTGTTCTTGAAGATCTGAATAATCTCCGGAAGAAGAATGGCATTTAGCAATTCTTTTCCCCTTTTCAAGAACAATTAACCTTTGGTTAAGAGTTTTATTACTCTTTTTTATCTGACTAATTTCAGACTTGAGTTGAGAAATCTCACTCCTAAGGTCATTCAAAGAGGTAGGGGTTTCCTTAACCTTAGACTGATGAAATCTGGATAGGACTTCACTTAACTGATAAGGGGTTTCGATTATGCGAGGAGCATCTATCTTAGAATGCTCTTGGATAAGAATTTCTATCATTTTTCTTTTCATCTGAGAATCAAAAATGGCTTCAATAGCCTTTAAGGCTTTATCTTGATCATCAGTTAAAACATTTAACCCATTCATGTCAACTATGGATTTCCAATAATTGAGTTCATTGCATTGGCAATCGTTGGTAGATGATTATGAGGATTCAGAATCAGAGGAGTTAATAACTCCAAGTTCTTCACTAGAAGAATTGTCTTCCGAACTGGATTCTATGAGAAGAACCTTTTCAAGCTGAGAACGAAGCTTGTCATCCTCAATCTCATTGAGAGCTTTCTTAGTCCAACACCTATTAGTGTAGTGACCTAGTTTACCACACTTGTGGTAGGTAACGTCAAGCTTCTTAGCTTTTCGTTTTCCTTTGTTATACAAGGGTTTTTCCATAGTTTTAGGCCTTTTCTTCTTATAGTTCTTTTTCTTATAATTCTTATAAGGGTTTTGGTAAGAATCGCGAGCCTTGCTCCTATTTGGATTTTTCACTTTACTATGCTTAAGGGTTTTCATTCTTTTTTCTCCAGGAGGTTTTCCTAGGTCAAAAGCAAATTGGTCACAAAACTCACCAAGTTGGTGTTTTTCAGAAAGCTTTTGCTTCTTGAGTTGGTGTTTAAGTTTAATGTCGTTGCATAGAGTTAGACCTTCTGATATGCAACTGTTGATAATATGACCATAGGTCAAATTAGAGTAGTTGATGTTAATACCATCATTTTTATCTCTAAGAGCTTTCCTAACTCTTTCAGAGAAAAGATGGGGAAGACCATCAATAAATTTGGCTTTTTAATGAGCCAAATTAGAGTTATTTAATTGAAATACTCTAGAAAGGAAGGTGTCTTTATACCACCTAAAATGTGTCAATGAGGTACATCTAAGGTTTTGAAGGAGGGTTTGAATTTTCTCTCCTATTGGTTGGTTTGATCCTACTAAATGTTGTAGGATAGAAAGACTTAGGGTGTAGACAGTGTCTTCCTCACCGGTAGTGGCTACTGTGGGAGTACTTGTTCCCTCAGTTTTTACAAGTTTTTTATGGGAAAGAATATCTTTCCTCTGGGACTCCGTGAGATAATGATCCCACCATCCTCTTAACTGGCCAACAAAACTAGTGGTAAAGAAAGAGGCCATAGAACTATCCAAATTCCCGCTCTGCTTACAAACTGTGGCATACATAAGTATTATATGTATCATATCCAGAATTTTTTTTCATTAAGGCCATCTATGTTCCATTCATATATGGCTTTACTAGAATAAGAATTTTGATAATTATCAGGTTCTTCAAAAAGAACATCTTGAGGGGTAGGTCTTTTGTAGTAGTATTTTTCTACTGCCTTAGTCGTATAGATTGGGTTTATCTGAGGATTCTCATTGAGGTTTTGCTCAGTAAACATCTGGGTAAGTTGGTTAATATTTCCTAAAACCTCACTGTCTTCCTCTGAGGTGTAATCCTCTTCACTAGAAGAATTATCTTCATGAGACAAAATCCTCAGGTGTAAATTTTTGAGTTTATTTTCAAGAATTTTCATAAATTCCTCATGATCTTCATTTATCTTAAATCCACTAATTTGTATAGGGGGTTGAACTATAGGAGTATCCTGAATTTTCCTAGAAGAGGATTCATCTTGAAAGGGAATACTCAGGGTTTTATTTTTAGACCATTGGTCCAAGATCAAGTTTTGTTGATTCACTTGTTTTTCCAAGTTTTCTTTAACATAGATAATAAGGTTTTCAAGAGAGATCATATGATCTCCAAGACAGGTCAGAAAGGCAATAGCAAAGTTCTGAGCTCTAATCAGGGAATTTAATTCTCTGATGGTAACTTGATAGGTCATATTTGCGCCCAAAATGAAACTTTTTCAAACTAAGGTTAGATTTCTAGACCATGAAATAAATAAAGGAACCATTGTTCCTATTAGTAGAAGCATTGAATTTGCCTCCAAATTTCCATATATATTATCTGAGAAAAAACAAGTTCAAAGATTTTTAGAAAGTCTCAACTACATTTCCGATTATTATAAAGATCTTGCTAAGGATGCAGCTATCCTCTATAAGAGGTTGAAGAAGGTCCCTGAACCTTGGACTGAGAAACATACTCAGGCTGTCCAAAAGGTTAAAAGAAAGGTTAAATGCTTACTCTGCCTCTCTCTATCCAACCCTAGTTCTTTTAAAGTTGTAGAGACTGATGCCTCTGACCAGAGTTAGAGAGGTCTTCTTAAACAGGTTATACCTGAAACTTCTAAAGAAGTCCTTGTTAGATTTACTTCTAGTAAATGGAACCAGACGCAATCCAAATATTCTACTGCAAAGAAAGAAATGCTTTCCATTATTAAATGCATTTCTAAATTTCAAACTGATTTATTAAATCAAAAGTTCTTATTAAGTATTGATTGTAGTTCAGCCAAGTCCATATTGAGAAAGATATTAAGAATCTTGTGGCAAAACAAATTTTTGCTTCTTGGCAAGCTCAATTAAGTGCTTTCGAATTTGATATTCAATATATTAAAGGAGAAAATAATTATCTTGCTGATTTCCTCACTCGTGAATTCTTGCAGGGTAATGAGCACCCCTTATAGGGGAAGAGGCGACCGATCTTTTGGTCGTGGAGGAAGAGGGAATAACAATATGTTACCCCAGCAAGAACAAAACATTCCCCTAATAGGAGAATGGACAACGGTCTATCCTAATAGACAAAGAATGCAGAAATTGCCTGCACCTCCAAAAAATAATAACAAGGAAGAATGTTTCTCGTCCAATTCTAAGAATAATGATTCTCATAAAGAAATTGCTGCTAATGATCCTGTGTAGGAACAAACAGCAGACTACTTTGAAAATCCCACAGCTGAACAAATTATTGGCCATAGAGGAAGAAGGCATTCATATTGCCAACAATGATGGCTGGGCTATCCAGACTCGATATCTTGATTCAAGAGGATATCCTGGACTCTTTGGAAAATCTAGACCAAATTTGGAGATATTGCTCCTTGTGACTGGACCAGTCACCATCACTCATCACTATCAGAATAATAATCCTGGTAGTTTTATAAATTTTTCCAAATGTCATATCAATAAGATACTGCAACCAAGAGAATGGGGTTAAACCCAAATGGGGAAAAAGCAATAAAAATTGCTGATGGCAAGCATGTCTACTACAATTACTGGGATTATATCCAAGCCTTTTCTAAGGCATTTTACTATCAGAATTTTAAGAATAAACATTCCCGGTTTTTCTCAATTAATCCAGAAATTCTGGAAAAACCTATTCCAAATTGGTTTTTTAATTGGTGGTTAAAATTTGGTCCATCTTTGGAAATTTTACCAACAAAATTAATGAATTTATACACCCCTTGGTGTACTGAAAGTCCTTTAATTTCAAAGGTTTTATCAAAGAATTTGATAACTGGACAATGTCCATTCATTTATTTTGCTAAATTTCTGCTCCCGAGGATTTGGAGATGGAAATAACCGTCTCAAATGATAGTCAAAACATTCCAATATTGCAGAGAAATTTCTTCTGCAAATGGTGGACCAAACTGGATCCTAAAGATCTCAAGGAGAAGGTGGCCTTAATAACTGCCACTATTAATGACGACCAAAATAGTCAAACCAAGAGCCAAAGCTCTCCTCAGATGTCAATGACTCAGTTAAAGGAATATTTCCAAAGAAAATTTCCCAAAGAAAACAAAGAAGATATCATGGTCAGAATTCTTGACTATATGAAGAATCAGTTCTTCAGTGTCTTCCCAACAGCCAAGGAAGATAGTGTCTCAATGAAGACAAGTTCTTCGCAAGGATCAATGGAAGTCATGCTAGCTGGCGAATCTCAAGAGCCAGACCCCACAGCTGAAGACTTTTGGGACGCTCTTACCCACTCGATGACTCAAGGAGTCCGCAGAGGAAAAGGTCCTCAATAATCAGAAGAGGACAGAACCAGTGGGACCCACAATTATTATGATTCCCACTCAGTTCCACACTATGTAAAGATGATTTAGACATCCACCCAACTAAAGCTAAAAAGGATGTAGCAGAATCTGCTTTTACTTTATTTTTTCATCCTTTTCTTTGTTGTTTGTAATTATTCAGTGACGATGGGGCCCACTAGTGTACCCGGCTTGAATAATTATCTTTGTGTTCCTTTTTACTTGTTTTAGCAGGTTTTATGCACCTTTTACCGGTTTCTATAGGAAACCTTTTCCCTATATAAGGGACTCTCATTTCATTTTGTAATCACGCTTCATTTTGTAATATATCTTCCATCAATATAATTTCCTAAGTTTATCTTCATATATTCTCGTTACTAAGCTTCCACTATACACTATACATAAAATCTTCCATAAAATATCCTCCCAACATAGCCAGGGCTGCGCCAATACTGTTCCTAATATCAGAGCCTTTTTAAAGGTAGATACTACTGTTTGTAATGACAAATAGTAGCTAAACCACTGTTGTGGTGGTTCAGATGATAATCTTAATTTATAAAAACTGAGTCTTTCATGTAATGATATTAGTATCTTATTCTTATGTTTTAACTTAGAGATATTTTTAGTGCTTTCTGCAGCTCTTTTGTCCGGGGAAGGATTTTCTTGAGCAATTTTCAGAAACTTTTACTAAAAATATCCCTAACATCTTTGATTTAGGACTTTTTATCTCTTGATTTATTGGTATATTGGCTGGAATACTGTACCCTGACGCCCCATACCAATTCATCAATAGTGTTCCTTTGATCCCCTTGTGGGTTGACGTTTGGCTCAGTCGAACTCCCCTATTTTTTGGGTTGATCGTTAAACAGTCTTTGTTTGCAAAGAGGACAAAGTTAAGAAGGTTATACTAATATGATTATGGGTTAAATTTAGTGGTTATCTTGAAAGATTATCCTCACCACAACACTTTTTAGCTGAATCATTCATGGATTCAAGTGTTGAATCAGTTACAATTGACAATAATAATTGTCAAAATCCTTTAATCAAAAATGAGGAAAACTATGAATTTCCCAAAAATCTAGACAGGTTGAATAAGTGGATAATTCCATCCGTACCATCTAAACAAACTTATAAATTTGGTATGTTTGATGTAATATCCAGGTTTGCGGTTGAAACCATAGAGCAAACCATTCATGTTTCTAGTTCAACTAAAAATATTGAGTTATTAAGCAAAAAAGATTTGCTTCCTTTTAAAGGATATAACTTTATCTATATTGGATTAATACAAGTTGCTTTTAAACCTCTAACCTTGTTAGGGTTAAATTACAGTCTCATAGCTTATGTTAGAGATGGAAGATGTAGAAATTTCAAGCAATCTTTAGCTGCTGTTATAGAGACTAGTCTGTGCCATGGGCCAGTCTACTTTGAGGTTTCACCCAATTTGAGCCTATCCGTGACTGACAAAAATTTGTTGGATGCTCTGAAATTAACTATTCACACTAATGGCTACAATTTTAAGCCAGGTAGTGAAATGATAGCAATATGCTATAGGGTCTATTATAAGGTATTAAATACCTTGAACCCTAAAGTGAAAAATATTTCACCCGTTGGATCTACATCTTTAGTTCAGACTAATTTGCTTACATCCAATGTTGCCACCAATAGGTTAATAAAGTGGAGTGAAATTAACTTTCCTGAAATATGGTCTTTACCTCAAGAGGTTGAGCCAGAACCCATCCTTAATAGGGATATAGACCAAATTGTTTAAACCACTGAAGGAGATGTTGAAATAAAATTTACTCCTCAACGTAAAATTAAAATACCAAGAGTGTTATCAGCCAGGTATTCTACCCAAAGTGATTATGTCATGGCCTCTAGTACATTACATAGGGCATCTACTTCTCAGGCTAGAGAAGAAGTCCTTGAACCTGAATATGTTGAAAATATTAGGTTAAGTGAAAATAGAATTCCTCATGGGATCTATACTAAGGCTGAACTCAGAGTTGAATCCCCAACGCAATCTAAAATGTCATTCCACCTATGATAGATTTTTCTAAGGGTAGTGAGATGAGAAAACTCATTAATAATGAGTTTAGAAATGTCAAGAACGATGAGTTTAGACAATGGTATTTTAAAAAATTCTCTAAAAGGGAATTACATGAGTCCAGAGAACTCGTTTATAAAGAATTAACAGAAAACCAAACTCCTGTTCCTTTTATTCATTGGTTTATTACCTTTTTTATAAAAAGAACCCAAGATAATATTCTTGTTTTACAAATGCCTTGGATTACTCTCGAAGGAGAAACCATAGAGGCACCTTACCCCCTGAAAAGACATTACATCTAGCTGAGAATGCTGAGGCCAGTGCGTATAATGGTCTTAAGAAGCTTGAAAATAGTCAACTTACCATCAGAGAATTAAATTCCCTGATTAGAGCTCAGAACTTTACTAATGCCTTTCAGGCCTGTCTTGGAGATCATATGATCTCTCTTGAAAACCTTATTATCTCTGTTAAAGAAAACTTGGAAAAACAAGTGAATCAACAAAACTTGATCTTAGACCAATGGTCTAAAAATAAAACCCTGAGTATTCCTTTTCAAGAAGAATCCTCTTCTAGGAAAATTCAGGATACTCCTATAGTTCAACCCCCTATACAAATTAGTGGATTTAAGATGAATGAAGATCATGAGGAATTTATGAAAATTCTTGAAAACAAACTCAAAAATTTACACCTGAGGATTTTGTCTCATGAAGATAATTCTTCTAGTGAAGAGGATTAAACCTCAGAGGAAGGCAGTGAGGTTTTAGGAAATATTAACCAACTTACCCAGATGTTTACTGAGCAAAACCTCAATGAGAATCCTCAGATAAACCCAATCTATACGACTAAGGCAGTAGAAAAATACTACTACAAAAGACCTACCCCTCAAGATGTTCTTTTTGAAGAACCTGCTAATTATCAGAATTCTTATTCTAGTAAAGCCATATATGAATGGATCATAGATGGCCTTAATGAAAAACAAATTCTGGATATGATACATAGAATGCTTATGTATGCCACAGATTGTAAGTAGAATGGGAATTTGGATAGTTTTGTGGCCTCTTTCATTACCACTGGTTTTGTTGGCCAGTTAAGAGGATGGTGGGATCATTATCTCATGGAGTCCCAAAGGAAAGATATTCTTTCCCATAAAAAACTTGTAAAAACTGAGGGAACAAGTACTCCCACAGTAGCCACTACCGGTGAGGAAGACGCTATCTACACGCTAAGTCTTTCTATCCTACAACATTTCATAGGATCAAACCAACCAGTAGGAGAGAAAATTCAAACCCTCCTTCAAAACCTTAGATCTCCCTCATTGACACATTTTAGGTGGTATAAAGACACCTTCCTTTCTAGAGTATTTCAATTAAATAACTCTAATTCGGCTCATTGGAAAGCCAAATTTATTGATGGTCTTCCCCATCTTTTCTCTGAAAGAGTTAGGAAAGCTCTTAGAGATAAAAATGATGGTATTAACATCAACTACTCTAATTTTACCTATGGTCATATTATCAACAGTTGCATATCAGAAGGTCTAACCCTATGCAACAACATTAAACTTAAACACCAACTCAAGAAGCAAAAGCTTTCTGAAAAACACCAACCTGGTGAGTTTTGTGACCAATTTGCTTTTGACCTAGGAAAACCTCCTGGAGAAAAAAGAATGAATACCCTTAAGCATAGTAAAGGGAAAAATGCAAATAGGAGCAAGGCTCATGATTCTTACCAAAACCCTTATAAGAATTATAAGAAAAAGAACTATAAGAAGAAAAGGCCTAAAGCTATGGAAAAACCCTTGTATAACAAAGGAAAACGAAAAGCTAAGAAGCTTGACGTTTCCTTCCACAAGTGTGGTAAACCAAGTCACTACGCTAATAGGTGTTGGACTAAGAAAGCTCTCAATGAGATTGAGGATGATAAGCTTCGTTCTCAGCTTGAAAAGGTTCTTCTCATAGAATCCAGTTCTGAAGACAATTCTTCTAGTGAAGAACTTGGAGCTAAGATGCTTTAATATTTTTGAAAGTTTATATGAATTCTGACCTTTGTTTGAAAAAGTTTCATTTTGGGCGCAGATAAGACCTGTCAAGTTACCATCAGAGAATAAAATTCCCTGATTAGAGCTCAGAACTTTCCTAATGCCTTTCTAACCTATCTTGGAGATCATATGATCACTCTTGAAAACCTTATTTTCTCTGTTAAAGAAAACTTGGAAAAAAAAGTGAATCAACAAAACTTGATCTTAGATCAATATTCTAAAAATAAAACCTTGAGTATTCCCTTTCAAGAAGAATCCTCTTCTAGGAAAATTCAGGACACTCCTATAGTTCAACCCCCTATACAAATTAGTGGATTTAAGATGAATGAAGATCATGAGGAATTTATGAAAATTCTTGAAAACAAACTCAAAAATTTTTAGGCCATGAAACTTTTTCAAACTAAGGTCAGATTTCTAGGGCATGAAATAAATAAAGGAACCATTATTCCTATTAGTAGAAGCATTGAATTTGCCTCCAAATTTCCAGATATATTATCTGAGAAAAAACAACTTCAGAGATTTTTAGGAAGTCTCAACTACATTTTCGATTATTATAAAGATCTCGCTAAGGATACAACTATCCTCTATAAGAGGTTGAAGAAGGTCCCTGAACCTTGGACTGAGAAACATACTCTGGTTGTCCAAAAGGTTAAAAGCAAAGTTAAATGCTTACCCTGCCTCTCTCTAGCCAACCGTAGTTATTATAAAATTGTGGAGACTGATGCCTCTGACCAGGGTTATGGAGGTATTCTTAAACAGGTTATACCTGAAACTTCTAAAGAAGTCCTTGTTAGATTTACTTCTGGTAAATTGAACCAGACGCAATCTAAATATTCTACTGTTAAGAAAGAATGCTTTCCATTAATAAATGGATTTCTAAATTTCAAACTGATTTATTAAATCAAAAGTTCTATTAAGAATTGATTGTAGTTCAGCCAAGTCCATAATTGAGAAAGATATTAAGAATCTTGTGGCAAAACAAATTTTTGCTTCTTGGCAAGCTCAATTAAGTGCTTTCGAATTTGATATTCAATATATTAAAGGAAAAAATAATTCTCTTGCTGATTTCCTCACTCGTGAATTCTTGCAGGGTAATGAGCACCCATTATAGGGGAAGAGGCGACCGATATTTTGGCCGAGGAGGAAGAGGGAATAACAATATGTTACCCCAGCAAGAACAAAACATTCTTCTAATAGGAGAATGGACAACGGTCTATCCTAATAGACAAAGAATGCAGCAATTTCCTGCACCTCCAAAAAATAATAACAAGGAAGAATCTTCCTCGTCCAATTCAAAGAATAATGATTCTTATAAAGAAATTGCTGCTAATAATCCTGTGCAGGAACAAACAGCAGACTACTTTGAAAATCCCACTGCTGAACAAATTATGTCCATAGAGGAAGAAGACATTCAAATAGCCAACAATGATGGTTGGGCTATCCAGACTCGATATCTTGAATCAAGAGGATATCCTGGACTCTTTGGAAAATCTAGACCAAATTTGGAGATATTGCTCCTTGTGACTGGATCAGTCACCATCACTCATCACTATCAGAATAATAATTCTGGTAGTTTTATAAATTTTTCCAAATGTCATATCAATAAGATACTGCAACCCATAGAATAAGGGTTAAACCCAAATGGGGAAAAAGCAATAAAAATTGTTGATGGCAAGCATGTCTACTACAATTACTTGGATTATATCTAAGCTTTTTCTAAGGCATTTTGCTATCAGAATCCCAAGAATAAACATTCTTGGTTTTTCTCAATTAATCCAGAAATTCTGGAAAAACCTATTCCAAATTGGTTTTTTAATTGGTGGTTAAAATTTGGACTATATTTGGAAATTTTACCAACTAACTTAATGAATTTATAAACCCCTTGGTGTACTGAAAGTCCTTTAATTTCAAAGGTTTTATCAAAGAATTTGATAACTGGACAATGTCCATTCATTTATTTTGCTAAATTTCAGCTCCCGTGGATTTGGAGATGGACAATAACCGTCTCAAGAGATAGTCATAACATTCCAATATTGTAGAGAAATTTCTTCTACAAATGGTGGACCAAAATGGATCCTAAAGATCTCAAGGAGAAGGTGGCCTTAATAAGTGCCACTATTAATGAGGACCAAAATAGTCAAACCAAGAGCCAAAGCTCTCCTCAGATGTCAATGACTCAGTTAAAGGAATATTTTCAAAGAAAGTTTCCCAAAGAAAACGAAGAAGATATCATGGTCAGAATTCTTGACTATATGAAGAATCAGTTCTTCAGTGCCTTCCCAACAGCCAAGGAAGATAGTGTCTCAATGAAGACAAGTTCTTCGCAAGGATCAATGAAAGCCATGTTAGCTGGCAAATCTCAAGAGCCAGACCCCACAGCTGAAGACTTTTGGGACGCTCTTACCCACTCGATGACTCAAAGAGTCAGCAGAGGAAAAGCTCCTTAATAATCAGAAGAGGATAGAACCAATGGGACCCATAATTATTATGATTCCCACTCAGTTCCCCACTATGTAAAGATGATTTAGACATCCACCCAACTAAAGCTGAAAAGGATGTAGCAGAATCTGCTTTTACTTTATTTTTTCAGCCTTTTCTTTGTCGTTTGTAATTATTCAGTGACGATGAGGCCCACTAGTGTACCCGGCTTGAATAATTATCTTTGTGTTCCTTTTTACTTGGTTTAGCAGGTTTTCTGCACCTTTTAACGATTTCAATAGGAAACATTTTCCTACTATAAGGGACTCTCATTTTATTTTGTAATCACGCTTCATTTTGTAATATATCTTCCATCAATATAATTTCCTAAGTTTCTCTTCATATATTCTCTTTACTAAGCTTCCACTATACACTATAAATAAAATCTCCTCCCAACATAGCCAGGGCTGCGCCATATATATATATATATATACACACACACTAATGGATATAAATGTATATCTGATATACTATAAATGTATTAATGGATATAAAAAATACAATAATCAACAATATAATAATGGACATAAAAATATATTAGATAAATGGACATACAATATAAATATAATTAAATATAAATAAATGTAATTTCCATGTAATTATTAATAAATAATCAAATTTCTTTAAAATATACTATTTTTAATATTTATAAATATAAAACTTTATTATTATGTAAAGAATATTTTTTTAACTTAAAAAATTGCTTTGTTTTATATTTTAGTATGATTTAAGATATATCCTATTTCGGTGTAACAACATAACGATATTAAATACAAATATATTTAAATTATGTATAAATATATAAATATATATAAACATTAATATATTTAAAGATTACTATAAATAAATAAATAAATAAATATATATACTATAAATGTATCTCCACTATGAACCTGGTTGCTCAGAAAATGGAACTTCATATCAATGTGCTTGCTTCTTCCATGCAACAGTGGATTCTTGGTAAGGCTTATAGCTGATTTGTTGTCAATCATCAACTTCACGGCTTACTCACCTTGATCTTCAGATTGTGCAATAAGTTTAGAATCCAAACAGCTTGATAAGCAGACAAAGCACCTGCAATGTACCCAGCTTCACAGGTTGACAATGCAACCACTAATTTCTTCTAAGAGCACCAAGAAATGGGACCTCCTCGATATTTGAAGAAATTTCCAGAAGTACTTCTTCTATCAACTCTGTCTCCACACCAATCAGAGTCTGAATAACACATCAGCTATGAATCAGATTCAATATCAGAGAGGAACAAAACTCCATACCTCGAAGTCCCCTTAATATATCTCAGTATCTTGACAATAGCTTGGTAATGTGACCATTTTGGTTTATTCATAAACCTACTCATCATTCAAACTGCATAACAAATGTCAGGTCCAATACTATAGAGATATCTCAATGAGCCTACCAATTGTTTAAAAGTTGTAACATCTACATCATCACCCTCAACATCAGAATCAAGCTTGTGATTTGTTTCAACAAGTGTGATTGCAGACTTGCATTTCGTTAGCTCAAATATCTTTAGAAGCTCAAGTTCTTACTTCGGCTGATGCAAGATTATACCCTTATCTGAGTACAAAATCTTTATTCCTAGAAAATATGTCATATTTCCTATATCAGTTATCTCAAATTCATTCATCAGTACCTTCTTGAACTTAGATATCTCATCTGAACAGGTTCCTGTTTGCAATATGTCATCAGTATAAAGACATACCAGAATCATATTGCTATCAAATGTATGCTGAACATAAACACCATACTCAATCTCACATTTTCTGAACACTTGAAGATTAAAAAATGAATCAATTGTTATATTCTAGGCTCTAGGAGCTTGTTTCATTCCATACAAGGCTTTATGCAACTTGTACACCATCCCTTCCTGATTCTTTTTCACAAACCCAAGAGGTTGTGACACATAAGCTTCCTCTTATAAAGGACCATTCATAAATGCATATTTCACATATAAATACATCAGAGGCCAATTTCTACTAACACCTATAACAATCACCAATCTGATTGTTTCATGTCTAACTACACGTGCAAACACTTCAAAGTAGTTTAAACCAGATTTCTGTAGAAAACCTATAGCTATTAATCATGCTTTATGTTTAGTAATTAATCCATTTGGCTTCAATTTCAACTTGTAAACCCATCTCACACTAATGGATTTCTTATTCTTTGGAAGAACGGTAAACTTCCAAGCCTTATTTATTTCTATAGCCTCAAGTTTTACTTTCATGGCCTTCAACAACACTTTCTTATTGAAAGCTTCTTTAGTACTGACTGGCTCATAGCCTACGAACATGGCATACTGAATGACTTCCCTTTCAGAGTCTATCTCAGTATCTTGCAACATGTCAAACTCTACAATTCTTCTTGGTATTTGTCTGATTCTTTGTGGTCTTTGAACTTGTTCAGAATCTTCTTCAGATATTTGAATAGTGTCAGATGTTGGACTACCTTTAGAGGTTGAACCACCTTCAGAGGCATGATTACCACCAGTGTCTGGATCATCATCAAAATCTAGATCAGAATCAGATTCACCTTCAGATTCATATTTGCCTTTAGACTCTTCTTCAGCATCAGAGTCACCTTCAGACTCTGACTTATCTTCAGACTCAGAATCTTATTTAGAGGTAGATTCTCCTTCATAGTCCGAAATGTCTTCAGAAGTTAACTTAGGCGTTATCAGTGCACCAAAGTTGGATTGAGACTTGTTCCAATCCCATGCTTTTGATTTTTTCACAATGACAGCTATGATGAATTCTACTTTTTTAGTGACAGGACAATAGAGTTATAAGCACGTGTACTATGGTGCCCTACAAGCAACGTAGTTCTGTTTCTGTCATCCAACTTCCTTCTCTTATCATCTATAGCATGTTTGTAACAAACAGAAGCAAACACCTTAGTTGGACACCTGTTGAGCACATATGTTGCTGTGGCAACAGCTTCTCCCCACAGGGTGTGAGGGAGCTTCTTTTCCTTCAGCATGTTCCTTGTCATATCAAGCAAAGTTCAGTTTCTCCTTTCAATAAGACCATTTTGCTAAGAAGTGTATGGGGGCAGTAACTTCATACTCAATTCTATTCTCCTCGCAGAACCTTCTAAACTTTGTAGAGTTATACTCACCTCTACCATCAGTTTTGAGAATTTTCAGCTTCTGACCACTTTATTTTTTTAGCCTTCACCTTGAACTTATGAACTCAACAAACACCTCATGTTTAAATTTGATGAGTGCTACCTATGTCA
Source organism: Lathyrus tuberosus (assembly GCA_022829125.1). Lineage (NCBI taxonomy): Eukaryota > Viridiplantae > Streptophyta > Magnoliopsida > Fabales > Fabaceae > Lathyrus > Lathyrus tuberosus. The sequence goes on from JALAZF010000153.1 coordinate 4,109,741, forward strand.
TTCTTGTGAACACATCCATAAAAGACACGAAGTACCTATTTCCTCCAAGTGAAGGCACTTCAAATGGTCCACATACATCATAATGCACTACTCCCAAAGCATGGTTTGCTCTTGGAGCCACTTCTGATACAAATAGTAATCTTGGTTGCTTTCCTTTCATGCATATCTTACATGACTCTCAGGCTTCACAATCTTTGGAATACCATGTACCAACTTCTTAGAACTCAGGTGCCCTAAGCTTATGAAGTTCAGATGCCCCAATCTCTTGCCCCACGGCTCATTGTTACCTTCAGTACTTTCAGAACTAAGGCATTTAGTTTTAGTTATTTCAACATCCACCTTTAATGATCTATTGCTCCCCTGTTCGTACTGCATAATCAGCTTTTGATCGGAATCATACAACTTCAAGAGATTGTCCTTCATAGTAACTGAGAAACCTTTCTCAATTAGCTGACCTATACTCATCAGGAACATACCAAACATCCTTGATCAGAACAATTTTTTCATTCTTCACTCTGGCCTTGACATTTCCCATTCCTTCGGAATTTAAATACTTATCATCAGGACATCTGATCTTTGTCATCTTTATAGAGTCAAAATTAATCAGCCATTGTTTGTTTCCAATTAGGTGACTTGAGCAACCACTTTCCATATACCACCAGTCTACCAAATATATACCATCAGATTTAGAAGCCATCAATAACATAGGTTCATATCAGACTCACCAATGGCTATGTTTTCTTCTTTTGATTTCCTTTCCTTATTTAACCAACAGTCAGTAGCAAAGTGACCAAATATCTTACAACAATAGAACTGAGCCCTCTTCTTGTCAAACTTTTCCTTTCCCTTTTGATGTTTCTTCTCATCAGAGCTAGAGGATTATAACTTCTGATAACCACCACCATGTCTCTTCTTGGCCTCTAACCAATTCTTGGCCTTTGACCAATTCTTGGTCTCTGCCAAGACTGCTTCTGATTCTTCTTACCAAAATATGCCTTCAGATCCTGCTCTACATCTCTTTTAGAGGTTCTTTCATTCAGACACAACTCTTGTGCCTCTAGACTACTCTGCAGCTCTTCAATTCTCATGGTTCTAAGGCCCTTAGAGTGTTTAATTTCTACAACAATGTAATCAAATTGAAGAGTAAGTGATCTCAATACCTTTTTAATTACTTGTTGAGAGAAAGTCTCTCCATAATTTTTTCAACTCATTTGTGATCATAATCACTTTAGAGATGTAATTAGATACCTTTTCATTGTTCTTCAAGTTAATATTCTCATACTGCTTATGTAAAGACTGAAACTTCACCTTCTTCATTTTTTGGAATCCATACAACCTCCATAATCATAGTCGACAAATCCTTTGATTTTTACTTTGCTATCATCACCACATGTTCCATCATAAATCAGGACTCTGCTCAGAGGCCCATTTATGTACCTTATAATCCACTTTAATGCTTGCCAGTGCGCCTTCCCAGGATTGGACATATACCCGTTTACAAGGATCACTCTGTACGATATGTCTGGCCTCGTACATACCATAACATACATCAAAGAACCTATTATACTAGCATATATGATGTTATTCATATAGGCTCTTTCAACTTCAGTACTAGGACTTTGAGTCATACTTAGCTTATATTGAGGATTATTCAATGTTAGAATAGGCTTTGAATTCGACATACCAAACTTGTCGAGAATCTTCTTCAGGTATGTCTCTTGAGATAAGCATAATATTGATTGCTTTATATCTCTCCGGATGTCAATCCCAAGAATCCTGGAGGAATCTCCCAGATTCTTCACGTCGAACTCCTTATCAAGTTCAGCCTTCTCCTTCATAACATCTTCGACAATGTTGTTTTCTATGAGGATATCACCCACGTAAAGGAACAAGATAATAAGTGAATTTCCAGGTTAAAATCTGAAGTAAACACAATGGTCAAACTGGCTCCTAGTAAAACATATGTGTGCCATCAACTTGTCGAATCTCCTATTCCATTATCAAGGAGATTGTTTCAAGCCATACAAATACCTACTCAGCTTGCACACATAATCCTCCTTACCCTTTTCTGCATACCCTTCAGGTTGCCTCATCAGGATTGTTTCATCTAGATCACCATACAGGAAGGATGTCTTCATATCCATCTAGATCACCATACAAGATGGATGTCTTCATATGCTTTACAACAATTGAGAACACATAATTGAAGTCGACAACTTCTTTCTAAGTGAACCCCCTAGCAACCAACCTTTCCTTAAATCGCTTCAACATCACTCATTCGATTCCTTCCTTAACCTTGAAAATCCACTTACAACTGACTAACCTGGCTCCATCAAGTCTCTTGATCAGCTCCCAAGCGTTATTATCATGAAGAGATTTCATCCCATCATCCATGGCTTTCATCCATTCAGTCTTTTCTCAACTCCTTATAACCTCACTATAGTCTCCAGGTTCTTAATCCAGAACCTCACTTGCAGAGATTAAAGCATAAACTATGAGATCTGCATAAACAAGTCTCTAAGGTGGCTTGATGACTCTTCTCGACCTATCTCTTGCCAGCAGATAGTCATTATGAGTCTCCTCATCTTCATCAGCAACTTGTGTTTCTTCTTCGACTTCATCTGGGTTATGCAATTCAGCATCACTATGCTCCACGTCAACATGAATCTCTTCCTGCTCCAGCTCTTCATAAGAGATCTTCGAACTTCCTTCAAAGTCATCATTTTTCTTGAAAGCCATCTAAACTTCATTGAAAACTACATATCGACTTGTGATACACCTCTTATGACGTGGCTCTAGGCACCTCAGCCTATAAGCTTTGTCTTCTTCAGGGTATCCAAGGAACATACATCTTAGAGCTCTAAATTCGACCTTGTCTTGCCAAATGTGAGCATAGGCTAAATAACGAAATACTCTAAGTTTTTCGAGATTAGGTTGATGTCGCGACCAGACTTCTTCAGGCGTCTTCATTCCCAAGGCAGATGAAGGACACCTATTTTTCAGGTATGCTGCAGTCACAACAGCTTCTTCCTAAAACACATTTATAGCGAGCGATTTTGGACGCGGTTCTTAAGTGCTGGTCGCTCTCTGTGGTTGAGTTTACTACAGGTCGATTCATTTTTTATCCTATTAAAGCTGATGAAGGAAGGGAAATAGATGTCTCCAATTAACCCTGCTTTGCATACTGAGTTTAAACAGCTGTCTGTTAGGTTACGAATGCTATCAATGTGGGGGGGGGGCTTTGTACTGGTTATTTGTATTTTCGCCAATACGGTTTTCTCTCTTTCTTGGATTTTCTGGTGGGGAATGAGGATTAGGATGTTTGGACTGATGCTTTTGATAGATACATGAGAGTATGGGATTTTGGGTTTTTGTTTAGTGTGCTCGCTAAGATTTTTCTTTCAATCTTATGCCTACGTACTCCCGTTTACCGAAACAGGGAAATCAGAGCGTTCGTAGTTCCTCCTATTCTATGGGAGGAAATGATTGTTTTTGGTGTCTTGTTCAAAGCCCAAGACGTTAAGCGAAAGGTAGTTTGTATCTTGTTCAAAGCCCAAGATATGAAGCTAAAAGGGTGTTGACTTTAGAGAGAATTTGTCATCTCTAAAGACGGGGTTGTATGTCACAACTGTTTTATAAAGGAGAGTTACTTTAACCGGGATATGTGAATCCGACAATGCCATAATTTCCTTTATAGGGGATTTTAACCTGAAGGAGAAGACTTTAACTCAGTGTAGAGCAATGCCACTTTCCTTAGCAATTTCTCATGCTAAAAGAGGGACAGTGGCATGGATGTAGATGATCCAGAGGCTTGCCGCTTACAGCGATTAGGTGAAAGGGAAGGAGTTGTTGATGTTAGTATACTGTGAACGAGGCACAACTTTGATGCTAAAAGGTTAATTGGATCAACCAGTGGTTTTCTTATACAAAGCCTAAGAGGAGGCTAGTATGTGTCTCGTACATAGCCCGAGGGAGAGGCTAAAAAGTTTTGACTCAATGAGGGAATCTTTTGGTATCTCGTATAAAGCCCGAGATGGAGGCTAATTGACTCAACAAGAGAGTTTTTGTATCTCGTACAAAGCTCGAGATAGAGGCTGAAGGTTTGTTTGGCTCAATAAGAACCTTTTTGTATCTCGTATAAAGCCGGAGATGGAGGCGAAAGAGGTGATTGACTCAACGAGGGAGCCTCTTATGTGTCTCGTACAAAGCCCGAGAGAGAGGCTAAACATTGTTTGACTCCGATGGGGAGAATCATTTGTACAAAGCCCAAGAGGAGGCTATGGTTACTGTTTCAGTTGAGTGACAGGTCCAGTATACTGATTTTGAAAGAGAAAATCAGTTCTTATATGAGCAACACTGTACTCGAGGATTTGGTTCAAGGATCCGGGTTATTCCTGTTCTTTAAGGAAGTGGGAAATCCGAAGGGTATTGAGATTGTCCGAGTCTATGGGTTCCTTCCTATTCTTGAAGGGTGCTTGAGAATGTCTTTGAGACTAAAGGATATTAGACTGTCCAAGTCTAGAGTTTCATCTTTTGTACCATGCTTTCAGAAATAGTAGTAGACTCTATGAAAGGACCGTTCTATGCAGATGACTAAGTTCTATTCCTATACCTCTAGGAGGTCGTCGAGACAATTTGTACGAAGCCCAAGAGGAGGCTGGAAACTTTTAAGAAGCCGATCGGTCCTTGTACAAAGCCCAAGAGGAGGCTATCATTCCCGGAGGAAGAGATCATTATACGAAGCCTAAGAGGAGGCTGTGAACACTTCTAAGAATCCGAGAGGGTCCTTGTACTAAGCCCAAGAGGAGGCGGGGTTCGCTTTTAGGAAGCCTGGGGGTCCTTGTACGATGCCTAAGAGGAGGCCGATTGCTTTTAAGAAGCCGATGGATCCCCAAACCCCGAGAAATTCAAGGCAAGCTATCCACAAGGAATAGATCAAGTCAGGAAAGTTCGAGAATTTCGAAGAAACTCAAGAGATGCCATTCACGGAGAAAAGATCATCTCTGGGGAGTAGAGCTTCTTGACAAGTGCTTTTAAGAAGCCTGTGGGTCCCCAAACCCCGAGAAGTTCAAGACATGCCATTCACCGAGAATAGATCAAGCCAGGAAAGTCCGAGAATTTGGAAGAAACTCAAGAGATGCCATTCACGGAGAAAAGATCATCTCTGGGGAATAGAGTTTCTTGACAACTTCTATGAGTGACAGTCTATGAAAGGGTTCGCAGAGAATGCTGCCTTTCATATCTCCATATTGTTTAACCCCAAGAGGAGGGAAGACTGTGTCTGGTGATCCTATGGGGATCTAGTTTAGACTATTTCTAAGAGTGATCAACGGGCTTAATGCTAGACGTAGTTGCCGGGGAAACTCTAAATATCTATACTATTATTACACAGTTGATATGAGTTTATGAAAGAAGACTTACAGTGAAACAGCCCCACAATACAGTTATATGTATATGAAAGCGGTAAATGAAAGCAATAACCACTTACTCGGTTATAGAGCTTCCATGCTGTTTGGTTAGTTGTTCAACAAGGAAAGATTGAAAACAACAATATATTCAAAATCAAAGGAGAAAGTGCTTTGAAAATGAGAGATTTGGGGCTTATAGCTCAAGGAGAGGCCCAGGGTTTTATCAGTGAGTGCACTGTTTGAATTTATACAGAGGGACTTATACAAGTGACTGAGGTCCAAAATGTTTTCTGTACAAGGGTGTTGGGTCTTACACTCTAATAGAGGCCCAAAAACGTTTAAAGAAAAAGAGATGGGTCTTACTACTCGAGGGTAGGCCCAGATGATTTTTCCGTTTGAAATGGCGATCGCGCCGAGGTTTTCTTTTAACGCGGAGGGGCTTATACAATATCTGAGGCCCAAAAATGGTTTTGGTTAAAAAGGGATTGGGTCTTACACTCTAATAGAGGCCCAAGTGAGTTTTAAGAAAAGAAATGGGTCTTACTACTCGAGGGTAGGCCCAGGGTTATTTTGAAAAGGCGACGATCGTGCCGTTTATTTGAAAATGTACAGAGGGACTTATACAACGAATGAGGCCCAACATGTTTTCTGTACAAGGGTGTTGGGTCTTACACTCTAATAGAGGCCCAAGTGTATTTGAAAATCAATTTTGAAAGTTGAATTAATCAAAAACCCTAATTTTAATCTTTAAAAGTAAATACTTAAAGAAAATCAAACAAAATACAAAATAAATTTGAATAATCCATTTATGATTTTGTTTAAGGTTTGAAAAAAATGAGGGATAATCACAAGGAATATTTAAACTCATTAGGTTTTGATTTTCAAAGTAAATATTCACTTTTAGAATGTTTAAAAACAATTAAAAATGAATTTATTCACAAAATACTAATTATATTAAATAAATAATATAAATCTAATTTTTTGGTGGAATAAAATATTTCAACATTTTTGTGAATTATTGCAAAAAGAACCAATAAAAAATGATAAAAATTGAAGGAGTTATTAATTTTTCAAATCATTAAAAATAATAATATGAAAAAAAATAAAATAAACAAGTGATAAAAAGAAGTCTGGGGCGAGGGGGATTCGAACCCCAGACCTCTCGCTTGCCAATACACACAAAACCAGCTGATGAACCGCTGGGGCGCAATGCCAATTCAAATATAACATGGCAAGTGAAAAATATATATCAAACTTAGTTGGAAAACCTGAAGAATGGCACCATGGCCATCTTCTTCCTCGAGCTCGTGCATGAAGCACCATATCTCACTCATCTCTCAACTATTGGACGTCATTCAAACACCAAACTCATGCGTTTTTTCACAAGGAAGAAGATGGCAATACCCAATTTTATTCATTTTCAGTGTATAACAAACTATATCATTGTGGCCGTATGAACCCTAAATTTGCAAAAGCAATTGAGTAGGCATGATTATGAGTGCAATGATCAAATTTTCTGAGGGAAAACAATCAGCATATGATGGCAAGCAATTGGCAAAAATATCATGCGAGGAAATATGCATGGATCATGGAGTTTGAGTTTTGAGGCTTACCTTGATGCAAGCTGAAATGGAATTCTGCACAAACTTTGTTCCAGTCATGAATTAATGATCCCTACAACTTCAATGGATGTTATGGAGTGTGTTACAATCTCTGGAACACTTTGAAACTCTTTGGATCAAGCTGGAGACCTCCACCTGCATAATTGAGGCATAATGGCTTGGTTGAAGAGTGATTTTGAGCCTGAGGTGTTACAGTCAGTGTTTAAGTGTTTGGACACCTCAAATACATCATATGTGATGTGTTTGAGCAATTGGAATTGATTTCCTAAGGCTGCAACTCAAAACCCGATAGTGGTTACTCAAAAACCAAAAAACTTGAGGTTTAAGGAAGAATGAGAGAAAGCAGTGCTGTAACTGGCTTTGGTGTGAGTTGAATGATCCATTGGGATCTCTATTTATAGGTGATCAACTTTTATTTTGGAGGAATAGTGAATGGCTGCTGGATCAGATCACATTTGCATGGATTGGCTCGGAGGATTTCTTCTCAAGCAAGGCAAGCTAGCCATTCCCAAGAGCAGGGCTATGCCTTGACCAAAATCACATTCCTCAGATGTTTTTATTGTTGTTTAATCAGAGAATTTGACTGAGTAGGGTAGCTACCTTGACAATGCACTATTCCACATTAATGCACTTTGAATTCAAGGCAAAATGTGCCAAAGTGGATGAATTTCAAGTTGGAAGATTCCTTGGCTTTTTGACTCAGATTTATCAGTTGGATTAGATGCAATGTGATTGGTTTGAATACATGTGGCATGATGATCCTCAATTTTTGGTTCAAAATCGAGTGTGGCAAGCAAACATGCAAACTGATTTTTCCAAAACAGCTTGCAGCAGCATGACTTTGGGCATGGATTTCTCTTGGCTCAAGTTGAATCAATTCATGCTGTTAGGCTCTTTGAATTCTTGGCAACATATGCAACAACATTGATGTTTAACTTTGGATTTGATTCAGCTTGCATCTATGTGAAAAGATCTCACAAGTTTTGGTGTTTCAACAAAATCTGTCTTGGACAGAATTTTTTCTAAGTTTGGAAAATGGTGTACTTTCATATTTTCAGCCATTTTGGCTCACTCATAGCTCAAAATCCACAATGAATTGGAGTTAGGTATAGTTGAAGTTTTTGTAGAGGGCAATGAGATCTACAAATCAAGCTTTGGATGGGAAAAATGGCCTTGTGGTTTAGGAGTTATGACCCTCCAAAGTTGGTACCCTAGCCACTTTATTTTTAACTTAGAAAATTTTCTAAGTTTTTATGGTTACCCCTTTTACAAGTTATCCAACTTTTCTTGATTTTTCTTGATGAATGATGATTCAAATCATACATTAACATCATTTTAGGGTTAAAAATCCATTTTGGTGAAAAATCTCAAAAAGTCAAAGTTGACTTTTGTGCACAGTTGACTTTTTATCCGACGAATTCCAAACTGTGCAATTCTCCAAGAAATCATGTCCTTGACCTAAATCAAACTTGATGGACATGTTCCATGGGTGTCATAGGGTATATTGATGCATGTCATATGGCTTGGGAGCATGTCCTGGTCAAAAGTCAAAGTTACAGTTGACTTTTTCCTTAAAACCCTAACTGTGGTGCAGATGAAATTGAGGCTTGTTGCTCAAGCTTCTTGGATTAATCCATTATTCCAAATGGATCAATATAGTTCATTAGAGACCCTCAAACCCTCTCTTGAGGTCTTGGCTCATGATTTGCACCAAAAGTCAACTTAGGGGTGAATTAGGTCAAGAAACCCTAATTCCTGATTTTTGATGAATGCATCCCCTGAGGCAAAATTGACTTGATGATTGGGTCCATGAGGTTCCATGGAGTATCTTAGGTTATGCTTTAAAGCATTGGCTTATTCCCAAAGGAAAATTTCCATCTGGAGGTCCTGGTCGACCAAACCCTAATTTGGTGACACTGGCGATCTTGAGACTTAATCCACCTAGAAGGGAGCAGCCTTGTGCTTAATCCTTGAAGTGGGAGTCCTTTTGATCCATTGTGGATGTTTGAGAGGTTAGAAAAGTTGAAGATCATGTCATTCCTTGATTGATCCTTTGTCTAAGCACTCAGAGAGGGCTTGAAACCCTAATTTTGATTGTGGTGAATGCTCACCCATCTTTGGGGAGACTGATGAAGTATGATGGTTCCTCTATATTGTGATGATGATTTGCACAATGATGGGACATCTTAGTGGTCAAAATTTGGGGTATGACAGATGCCCCTATTTAATCTTCTTGGACACGAAGGTGTGAATGACGAAGGTATTCGGGCATTCGGGGTGCAAGAGGATTAAATATCGGAATACCCAAAATTTTGATGGTGGTTATGAATGGTAGCTTACGCATTCATCTTCCTTAGATAAGCAATGATGCTTAGAAAAGGTAAACTTCCCCTTGATCCTGGTCTTCAGCTAAGGAACTGGTCTCAGTTTCTAAAATAAACTTCCCCTAGATCCTGGTTTCCTACCAAGGAACTAGTCTTAGTTTCTAAAATAAACTTTCCTTCGATCCTGGTTTCCTACCAAGGAACTGGTCTTAGTTTCTGATGTAAACTTCCCCTCAATCCTGGTTTCCTACCAAGGAACTGGTCTTAGTTTCATTCGTCAATAAACTTTACTGACAAGGGACGTTATTCGTAGCGGCGTTCCCTCAAACTTCTCGCCGAATTTTCCCGGGGAGATGCCATTTGAGTGGAAAAAGTTTTGATGTCAGACTTGCTGGGGAACCCAGTCGTCTGAGTTGTAGAGGTGTACAAACTTCTCTGTTGGAGATGCCATTTGTTGACTCTACTTGGGGAATGCGAGTCCCTTGAGAGACTGCATTCGCTTGGGGTCTTTACATCATACTTTTCTCGAAGATCTTCTCGGAGAAATGCCATATGATGTGATCCAATTTTGAGGTGCCGATGACATTTTCATCAGTGGGTTTTTCGGAGAAAAACTGCCGTACTGCCGGATCTTCGATTTAGGAGGCTTTCTCTCGGGATTTTCTTTAATCCGGGAAAACAAGGATATCATCTTCAACGGCGAAGAGTGATGTTAACTGAGGGCTCTCTGGTCTTTCAGAGGTTCAAGTTATCAAAGTGGTCGAGGACCCAACTTCAATCCAGAAATAAAACTGGAGGAGAGAGAATGTTCAGACGTAACACTTCCTGACGAGGAAAGGGCTGACAACTCGATTGAGAGGACTTTTATCACTAGGGGACAAGACCGACTAGAGTGATAGCGATGCAATATGAAATGTGAATGTAGATCAATAATGCATGATGTATGTATGTTTATGCTGACAAAACTGACGCGACATACAAACTGACAGGTGAACACGGCCATTGCGGGGCGAAGAAGTACCGTTGGTTCAGAATAACAATTCCGCCTTGCTTAGGAGAGATAGTCCCTGTGGGGAATACCGTTCATCGGTCTTAGGAGATAAGAACTTGGCCGAGGTGTGTCAGACAAAACAAGGTCTCTGACACAGTTGATCCCTTCATTCAGGCGTACTGGGTTAGAAGGAGTACTTTGATTCTGCACTTTGAGGTTCGATTACTTTTGGAGAAGCGACCGATGTTCTTCTGATGTTCAACAGTCAAAAGAAATTTCCGTCTTTATTTTAAAAGCAGAAAAAGTTTTAACAAGTAAATTCATTTTTGTTTTAATTCAAGAATCGTTAATCATGTTAACAACGTCATTCTGTAACGCTAAAACAAATAAGAAATACAAACAAAAGCACAAGGGCTCAAATTTTATAGATAAGATGGAGATCAGCCAAACGCGTGATTCCAAAGAGTATTTACAAAGTTAGAAAAATGGTAATTTACAGGGAAAAGGGCTACGTTGAAACATAACGACCACTATCCTTCTACCAACTTTGAATTCGAGGCATCCTGAGCTTCTGTCGAAGATGACCTTGACTGGAGTTTTCCGACGGATGATGTAACTGCTGCTGAGGGACTTGCCTCTGTTGAACATAGTTACTTGCCATTATCCCTAATTTTTGCCTGGATTGTACTATGATGTTTCCAATCCATCGGGATGATTTTTTTTATTTTGTCTCTAACTTTTGCCTGGACCGCCCTTTCGGGTTTTCAATCCACCGAGACGTGTTTTTTTTAGGCGAAGTATTTCTTGACTACATCAACATTCGTGGGGTAGGAAAATTCCTCTCCGTCCATGGTTGCAAGTCTCAAGGCGCCGCCTGAGAAAGCTTTTGTGACCACATAGGGGCCATCATAATTCGGAGTCCACTTGCCCCGAGAATCAGTGAGAAATGATTGTATCTTCTCACGAGGTCTCCTTTCCTGAAGACACGAGGTCGGACCTTTTTGTCGAATGCCTTCTTCATTCTCTGTTGATAAAGCCGACCATGGCATAGTGCCGTGATTCGTTTCTCTTCGATCAGGTTTAATTCGTCGTGTCGGCTTTGACACCATTCAGCTTCGGTGAGCTTAGCTTCCATTAGTACTCGGATTGATGGGATCTATACTTCTATGGGAGCACTGCTTCCATACCATATACTAGAGAGAAAGGGGTAGCCCCTGTTGAAGTGCGGACAGATGTGCGATAACCGTGAAGAGCAAAGGGTAGCATCTCATGCCAATCTTTGTAGGTTACAACCATCTGTTGAACGATCTTCTTGATGTTCTTGTTAGCCGCTTCTACCGCTCCATTCATCTTAGGTCGGTAGGGAGATGAGTTATGGTGTTCGATCTTGAACTCAGCACACAACTCTTTCATCATCTTGTTGTTCAAGTTAGATCCATTATCAGTAATGATCTGGCTTGGAACACCATATCGGCAGATGATATTGTTTTTGATAAATCGGACCACCACTTGTCGGGTTACATTAGCGTATGATGCTGCTTCGACCCACTTGGTGAAGTAGTCAATGGCTACTAGGATGAACCGATGTCCGTTTGAAGCCTTGGGCTCAATCATGCCAATCATGTTGATTCCCCATATGGAAAATGGCCATGGGGAAGAGAGAACTTTGAGATGCGTTGGCGGTACATGAATTTTGTCGGAGTATATCTAACACTTGTGACACCTCCTCATGTACTTGTAGCAGTCGGATTCCATTGTCAACCAATATTACCCTGCTCTGAGAATTTTTCTCGCCATTGCGTGTCCATTGGCATGAGTGCCAAAGGATCCTTCATGAATTTCTTCCATAAGCATGTCTGCTTCTGGTCTGTCGACGCATCGGAGCAAGACCATGTCAAAATTTCTCTTATAGAGAGTGTCACCGCTCAGGAAGAAGTTTCCAGCCAATCTTCTGAGGGTCTTTCTATCTTTCCTGGATGCCCCAGGTGGGTACTCTTGTTTCTGAAGGAAGCATTTGATATCGTGATACCAAGGTTTGTCGTTTATGACTGCTTCAATCGTGAAGATGTAAGCGGGCCTTTCAAGGCGCATTATATCGATCTTAGGTAAGTCGTTCCATTGACCTACACTAATCATGGAAGAGAGAGTGGTTAATGCATCAGCCATGTGATTCTCCTCACGAGGGATATGATGAAACTCGACCCTGTTAAAGAAGGGTAACAACCTTCTAGCATAATCTTTGTAAGGAATCAGTCCTGATTGGTATGTGTTCCAATCTCCTTTTATCTGATTGATAACCAAGACTGAGTCACTGTATACGTCCAAGTTTTTTATCCTTAAATTAATCGCTTCCTCGAGACCCATAATACAAGCTTCGTATTCGGCCTCGTTGTAGGTACATTTGAACGTAAGTCTGGCAGTGAAAGGAATGTGGGTACCCTGAGGGGTAACAATGATTTCCCCAATTCCGTTTCCGTAATGATTAACTGCTCCGTCAAAGATAAGTCCCCATTGGGAACCTGGTTCTGGCCCTTCACTAGGTAGCGGTTCATCGCAATCTTTCATTTTTAGATACATGACATCTTCGTCTGGGAAGTCAAACCCGATTGATTCTTGATCGTCAATCGGTTGATGAGCCAAATGATCGACTAAAATACTTCCCTTAATGGCTTTCTGAGCATGGTAATCTATGTCATATTCTGATAATAGCATCTGCCAACGGGCAATTCTTCCCGTAAGAGCAGATTTTTCAAATACGTACTTGATTGGATCCATTTCGGAGACCAACCAAGTAGTATGACGAATCATGTACTGGCGAAGACGTTTGGCTGCCCAAGCTAAAACGCAACAAGTTTTCTCAAGCATAGTGTATCGAGTTTCACAGTCGGTGAATTTCTTGCTCAAATAGTAAATGGCAGACTCCTTCCGTTTAGTTTCATCTTGTTGGCCAAGTACACATCCCATTGAGTCCTCTAGAACTGTGAGGTAAATGATCAGTGGTCTTCCTTCCACTGGAGGTGATAGAATCGGAGGATTCAATAGATATTCCTTAATACTGTTGAAGGCGGTTTGGCAGTCCTCTGACCAAACGCAATCCTGGTTCTTTTTCAGTAATTTGAAGATCGGCGCATAGGTCGCGGTCATAAGGAATATGAATCTGGAGATGTAGTTCAAACGTCCCAAGAATCCTCTGACTTGTTTTTCAGTTTTCGGAGAAGGCATTTCTTGAATGGCCTTGACCTTGTCAGGATCAACCTCAATTCCTTTCTGGCTGACGATGAACCCTAATAGTTTCCCTGAACGGACACCGAAGGTGCACTTGTTGGGATTCAAGCAGAGCTTGAATTTTCTTAGACGTTCGAACAATTTTGACAGATGTTCAATGTGCTCACTCTCTGTTTTAGATTTTGCAATCATATCATCGACATACACTTCGATTTCTTTGTGTATCATGTCATGAAAAAGAGTGGTCATGGCCCTTTGATAGGTTGGCCCGACGTTCTTCAAACCAAACGGCATTACCTTGTAACAAAAGGTACCCCATGGGGTAATGAATGAAGTTTTCTCCATGTCTTTCGGCGCCATTTTGATCTGGTTATAGCCTGAGAATCCATCCATGAAGGAGAATACTTTGAACTTTGCTGTACTATCTACCAGCATGTCAATGTGCGGTAAAGGAAAGTCGTCCTTTGGACTTGCCTTGTTCAGATCCCTGTAATCGACACACATTCTGACCTTTCCGTCCTTTTTGGGAACGGGTACAATGTTGGCTAACCATTGAGGATATTCAGACGTAGCGAGGAAACCCGCGTCAATCTGTTTCTGCACCTCCTCTTTGATTTTGATGGCCATGTCCAGATGAGTGCGTCTCAACCTCTGCTTTACTGGCAGACATTCCGACCTTAACGGTAAGTGATGTTCCACGATGCTGGTATCCAACCCTGGCATATCCTGATAGGACCAAGCGAATACATCGGGAAATTCTCTGAGAAGCTTTATCAAACTCTCTTTGGCAGTTGGACTGAGCAGTACCCCAATCCTGATTTCATTTCTCTCTTTTTCTGAACCCAAGTTTACTGTTTCCAACGGCTCTTTGTGAGGTTCAATGAACCTTTCCTCTTGTCTGAGTAGTCGGGAGATCTCTTCTGGAATTTCATTATCATTTTCTTCTTCAGCCTCGAATACTAGGAACTCAAAGTTGGGAGAAGGCATCGGATCGTATGTTTCAACGGGGTTTAAAACAAGCAATCTGCATGACGTGATGATTCGTGTTTAGAAGAGATGGAGAAAAATGTAAAAGTGTGCAGTGTATTTATTTTACTGCTTGTTTTTATTTTTAATTGTTTTTTAGGATTACCATTTTCTGAAAAAGCAAAAAGAGAAAATAAAAATTAATGCAGAAATTACAGAACGACGTTATTTTATTAATGAACAAGTCAATTCTTGAAACTACAGCCCTATAAAACAAAACTCTGTCGCTTTGGGCAAAGCGAAGAGGGAAATTTACAAAAAGCGAGCCCTATCAAAACATCTGTTTCACTTGGGCAGGGTGAAAGGTTAAAAGATGGCAATTACTTTGACTGATGAATGATCTTCGGAACATCGACAGCAACCCACTGGCGGCGAACTCCTCGGTGAATCAAAAAGTCTGGCACTTTCCTCGATTTGTCTTCAGAAATAACGCTGATTTCTGGCGGAGCAGGATCATTGGAATCTGTCTCCCAGGCAGAATTGTCGTAGGAGGATTCCTCAGTTGTATTTTGCATAACATTTGTGCTCTCATTTGTATCTCCCCATCCAGTTAGCTGGATATCTTCGAGCCTGATACGAGAGCTTTCGGGAGCAGTGTACTTGACCATATGGTCGTATTTTCCACTCGGTTGTCCCAAGGTGTCCCACACTTCTCTGGAACTGGAGGAGTCATCTCTCTCGATGACGTTAACCTCAGGAAAAGCATAGTTGATGAATTCAAGTCCTGCAAACGTTGCAAATTCATCTTCATGTTGAGTAGTTTCTGAATGACCTGAGTGTTGATCCCATGACATGGTGGGGACACAGGTATTCTGTTCAATGATGGTCAGCTGATTTTCATTGTTTGGCTGACTCTCTTGCCCCAAGTTTCCTGGGTAAGGTTGCCACATTGGCAGACCATCTATTGGGCCATAGTAATTGTGGTCAAAATTGTCTTTCATCGGAGTGTCTTCCTCTAATGAATTTGGCGGAGCACGGCATCCTCCCGGATCACAATCTCCATAGATCATTTCGACGTCTGACCTTGGTATAAATCTCGGAATCTGTGCGGGATAGCAAAATGGCGTAGGCACCTCTTCCTGAGACATATAATCGTCCTCATTAAGATAGGACTTCCATTCTTCATCCGTGTCAGAGGGATCTTCCTCATTGATAGCATGTACTGCTTGAGACACTGGGTGAAGAAAACCTCCACTGTGGAAGAAGTTTTGAAGGGGATGAAGACTTTCATCGTTGGCTGCTGTCCGGGTACAGGTTGCAGAAAAACCAAGACCCTTCTTTGTTTTATTGTCAATAGGAATGACAAGTTGTCCCCATCCTGTTGTATCGGTACTCTCGACCGCTTTGATAGCATCGTTGTATGAAGAAATGGAAGTTACTTCTTTGAACTGATTGTTCTTGCTCACCGACAATGCTTGGAACTGTGTCCCAATAACCTCCTCGGGTTCTACACAAGTAGATGATGATAAGTTGCTCACGAGCAAGGTCTGTTCTCCACAGACTGTGACAAGCTGACCGTTCTGGATGAACTTTAGCTTTTGGTGAAGGGTCGAAGTGACCGCTCCAGCCTGATGTATCCAAGGTCTTCCTAATAAACAATTGTACGTTGCCCGGATGTCCATGACCTGGAAAGTGACTTGGAAAGTGTGAGGACCAATAGTTATGGGAAGATCAACTTCGCCGATAACTGTTTTTTGGATCCGTCGAACGCTTTGACGACGACCTCGCTGATTCTCATCGGAGGGCCTTTGAATAATAATTGCATCAAAGTAGACTTCGGCATAACATTCAGGGCTGACCCTGTGTCTACCAGTACGCTGGCTAAAGCATCGTCCTGGCAGTTAACTGTGATATTGAGCGCCATGTTATGACGGCGACCCCCTTCGGGTAATTCCTCATCACTAAATCCCAAATTATTGCAGGAAGTGATGTTAGAGACAATGCTATCAAACTGTCTGATTGTTACATCATGTTCCACAAAGGCTTGCTCCAAGACTTTCTGTAGAGCCTCCTTGTGGGCTTCTGAACTGAGTAACAGCGATAATACCGAGATCTTTGAAGGAGTTTGTAACAGTTGATCGACAATGTTGTATTCACTCCTTTGGACGAGCTTCAGCATCTCATCATGATTTTTTGAAAGTTCGGGATCAATGGATTGACCGACTGATGGATCGGGAGCTTCCGTCTGAAGTTCCTTTTCTTTGTTAAGTTCCCTAACCCCTCGGTTGAAGATTCTACCACTCCGTGTTACTCGACTGATGTCTGCAATGTTCACAACGGAGGGTAATGGAATTTCCTTTCCATTTTCAATTGTCGTTGCACCGTATTTGTAAGGGATAACCTTAGTTGATTCGTACGGTGTTGGTCCCGGTAGATAGATGACTATGGGAACCTTCTGATTTTTTTGACCATCATAATTAATCTCGATCTGTTCCCGGTTGGGAATTCTAGATTCGTCAAGTAGAGGGATAATGGCAAAAACATCCATGATCTGGTGACGACCAGAGATCGTGACAACATCCTCGACTTGCTTGGCAAGGTAGTTCGGCGTCCAGTTGATGGGTCCAGAACCCGGATATGGCCGAATTTCTCCACGGTCCACCTGACCCTGAAGAGCTGCTCTCACAAAGTAACACCCTTGGTTACTTTCTGAACAGACACTACAACGGCCATAATTGTGTAGTGGCACCTGGCCACGCCCAGTTTGAATACAATGTAACCTTACTAGGTTAGCTTCCACTGATCGGACATCCTGACTCTGACGTCGAGTAGAGTTCCTATTACTGATACTAATCTGCTGAGTATCTTCATCCATATAAATTGGCATCCACCAGTGATTTAACAAGTGCTAAAGTGCCTCCTGGACAAGGGTACAACCTCGATCATTTTCGCAACCCGCTTTACAGCTTTGATAGTCGTGTGATATTAAGAATCCGAGTAGGACCTACTCAGCATGTAACTCTACCAGGTTGGTATTCATCATGCGAATATCAAAGATCTGAACCATATTGATTTGATAGGAATTCCTATCATGGTAGTCTTGGATCCATCTAAGATCCATTTGTCGCTGGAGGGCCTCCTGCATGAATGAGCATCCCTGTTTGTTTACCGAGTAAATCAGACAGGAACTGTAATCGTGCCGCGACAGATTATGATACTGGCTTTGCCTTGAGTGCATCGCCACCAAGTTGACATTCATTGCACGGATATCGTGGTTCTGAATGACGTTAGAATTCGTGTAAACCATGTTAACTCCACGAACTCGGTGCTCTTGGATCCATCCGAGATCCATCTGTTCTTGTAGAGCTGCTTGCACCACAGAACATCCTTGGTTGTCTTTAGAGCAGATATCACACTGGTGATAGTTATGAGGCGGCACATGGCCATATCCACTCTGTCTACAATGCATCTTAACCAGATTGGTTTTCAACAAGAGTACATCGTGAATTTGATAGACATCGTTAGTCTCTCCTTCTATCAAATTGACTGCAGCCTTCTCATGTTGAGGCAGCGGGTTCGTGAGAACATTAGGATTTGTATCCTTGAAGGATAAGACCCCGTTCCTAACAAGTTTTTGCACGTCGGACTTGAAATTGAGACAATTTTCTATGTTATGCCCCGATCCTCCTTAATGATAAGGGCAAGTTTGATCCACCTTAAACCAAAAAGGCAGATTTTTCGGTATTGCAAGAGGGGACTTAGTCTGAATGTGCCCCTTGGCTAGCAGTAATGGAAACAGCTCTGCGTATGTCACGGGTATAGGATCAAATCCTGGTGGCTGCGTTGTACGGTTGTTGTATGGAGGACGAGCCTACTGAAGAGGCTGTTGTGTCCTTTGCTGATCAGGTTGGCTCTGCGCAACCTGAGGTTGATACGTAGGAATAGACGCAGGGTTGATAGCAGGAGTCACAGCTGCTACCGGTTGATAACGTCGCCTTTGCTTTCCGAGAGAGATATTCCCAATATCTTGCTCTTTTTTCTTAGGGAGAGCACTACCGTATTTTTTAGTACCGCTCGTCGATCCAGCGTCTTTTACCAAACGTCCTTCTCGGACGACTTCCTCAAGACGTACTCCCATGCCCACCATCTCGGTGAAATCACTGGGTGCACTGGCAACCATTCGGTCATAGTAAAATGAGCTTAAGGTCTTTAAGAAGATCTTTGTCATCTCTTTTTCCTCAAGAGGTGGACAAATTTGAGCGGCAATTTCACACAACCTTTGAGCATACTCCTTAAAGGTTTCCTTGTCCTTTTGCGACATTGATCTGAGTTGATCTCTGTCGGGTGCCATGTCCAAATTGTATTTGTATTATTGGACGAAGATAGTGCCAAGATCTCTGAAAGTTCTGATCGTGGCACGGTTTAAACCCATGTACCATTTTAATGCGGCACCGATTAAACTATCCTGAAAGTAGTGAATCAGTAGGTCCTGATTCTCCATCTGAGCTGACATCCGCCGAGCGTACATCACCATATGGTTCTGAGGGCAAGAGTTACCCTTGTACTTTTCAAAGTCGGGCACTTGGAACTTGTGCGGAACTTTCACATTAGGGACCAAGCAGAGGTCTGCGGCGTCCTTTCCAAATAAATCCTGACCACGAATGGCTTGCAGTTCCTTCTGCATTTCCAAGAACTGCTCCTGGAATTCCTCCATTCTATCAAACATAGTTTCCTTCTTACTAGAAAGTGTCTGTGGAATCTGTCCTTCCGGGACAGTGTGCACCACAGGGGGTGGTACCGTGACTACGGTAGCGAATCTTGGCGTTTCCCGAAGTTTGTAACCTTCAGGAGTCTTCAGTATGCCTCTGGCATCTTCGCTTTCCCGAAGTTTGTAACCTTCGGGCCCAGCAGATTCTGTTGTGATTCCCTGATCTTCAGTGATCGGCGGAACATATCCTTCCGGGATATAGTTAACAGGCATGCCCCAAGGACGATCTTTCGGCATTTGATACCTAGGATCATACTTCTCCACTATGGGCGTTGAGGTGATCTCTGAGATCACAGTCCTTTGTAACTGAGCTTCTGCCATGGCTTGCATGTCGTTACGAAGCTTTCTCATATCCTCTCTCAAAGCGTCGATCTCTTCTTTCAACTCTCTATTTTCTTCCTCAAGATCATCCATCTTTTTCTGATGATTAGCCCAAGTATTATACGAATGAGACAGTTTGACTCTAGAACCGAGACACAAACGTGAGATTCGTAGGTAAGAAGAATTCGCGATGTGAGAATGATGAATGCAGTGATTATATTAATTGTTTTTTGGTTTAATCAAAATAAACTTCGACAATTGCAAATATCAAATGGTGGGGAAACCCCTTTTTATTGAATTCAAAGGATTACAGAAATGGAAATACAGTAGATTACATGGTGCAGAAACAGAAACCTAAACTAATGGGTCCCGAGTCCTCTCTGAAGAGAAATCGGGTGCTGATTCTGACATCTTCCTTTTCTTTGACCGGGGCTCTTGGGCCGTTGTCGGGTTGTCATTCCTTTTCCAAGTGAAAGGAGTGAGCAAATTCCTTTGGTTATCCTGATTATCCACAGCATGTTGCTCCAAAATTTTAATCAGAGCATCCTTATCTTTCAGTAATTGCTGTATTTTGATGCACTCCACATCGAGGGTGCGGTACTTGTTCTTCCAAGACCTTCTCTCCTTTTGAACTTTGTTGAGAGTAACCTGAAGCTTTTCAGTTTCTGTCATGAAGTACATGACATATTCCCTCGGCGGAAGTATTCCGTACCGAGGATAAGGCATTTTTAGCTTGAGAGCTCTAGTTTGTACCCAGTGGAGATAAGGCTCCACTGAGACACAGTCCGGTTTTCCTAGAGACTCTCGTCTTTTCTTATGAACATGCTTCCAAGCGTGCACTATTTCCATCTTTAGTGCTCTGTCGTTTTCTCCTTCCTTGAAGAAAAGACCTTCTAGATGAACACCCCGTGGGACGTGTCTCATTGGGTATCCAAATTAACGATGAACGAGAACTGGATGATAGTTGATTCCTCCCTTAGTTCCTATAAAGGGTACGTTGGGGAAGTTTCCACAACGGTAAATGATTCTGATTCCCTCAAAGATCCTATTACACCAATCTATATCAGAGTTGGTAAGAGACATGATCTTCTGCGACCAACGTAAGGCACTCTTGCAATCCCAAAAAGCAGCAGACTTGGGCAAGTGAGAGATAAACCATTTGTAAAGCAAAGGTACACAGCATGTGATCTCCCCTCCGCTGTACAAATTTCCCAAGTGTACAGAATGATATGCATCTGCGAGCAAAGTCGGCACAGGGTTTCCAATGAGAAAAACCTTAATGGAGTTAATATCGACGAAATTATTAATGTTGGGAAACAAAAATAACCCGTAGGCGAGCAAGACAAAGACGCTTTCAAAAGCAGTCACGTTTCCTATACTGGCAAAATACAGGGTTATCTTTGTCAAGAACTGGGCTGGAAAACCTTGGATACCACCCTTGGTAGTTAGGTGAGTCCTAACCTCAGACTCGTCCAAATGAATTACTCTTGCAATGGTCTGATTCTTTGGAATTTCTTCCAGCCCAGAAAATGGAGCTTGATCAGTAATGTGTAGATCGGTCAAGTGAGAATATTCCTCCAGCGTTGGTGCTAGCTGGTAATCCGGGAATGTGAAACAATGATAAACCGGATCGTAGAACTGAATGAGCGCATCCATGATTCCCTCAATCACATGGACTCTTAACAGTGGTAGCAAACCTCCGTGCTTGGATCTGAAAGCCTCAGGGTTAGTGATCATCCTTGCTAACCTTCTCAAATCCTCTAGTTTTGGAACCTTGAAGGTATACGTATGAGTTCTCCTTCTACCGAAATCCATTAGCACAATCCTTTTCTCTGATATTTGCAATCACAGTCTTAGTTTAATTTGAAAAACAGAGAGACTAGAAGAGAAGAATTTTTTTAATGTTTTAATGTTTTTTAAATGAATGCATGAATGCAGCACATAAAAACATAGAAAAAACATGGGGTCAAAGGGTCGTTGTCATGAAGTCAAGGCTCTACCCATCCCCAAAGGTTTATACTAAGGTGATTTTTGTACCTGTACTCATTATCATCAGCTCCTCCCAGGAAAGCAAAACAACAAGCGGATCGCCAGCGAGTTGTAGAGCAATCTTAGAGTAAGTGCCATTCACTGAGAATAGATCACTAGCTTCAAATGAGGGTAGTATCGCGTAACTATTCCCGATAGTTTCCGCACTACGAAAAGGTTTGGCTCCTCAGCTTCTCAGACTTAACAATCGGCCCATTGTCTAGGTGAGAGAATGGGTTGCATTGGTCAGCCTTCACTGAGGTTGATGGTCAACCTCGTCGCCATCACTTATCTTAAGTGTATACTCAATCTTTCCACATGCGGCATCACACGCATTCCCATTAGCAGAAAAATAAACACGTATAGCAATTAGGAAAAGCAGTATATATATTTGTCCTAATCATCCTAGACCTTTAAAGCTATGAATCCTAATTTCCTAACAGAAATTGGGTTCCCCGGCGGAAGCCCCAATCTGTGGTATTCACACAAGAGGTGAAAAGGAAGAAGAAAAACAGAGACGGGCCCCACGGTGGGCGCCATTTTTCTGTAGCGAGCGATTTTGGACGCGGTTCTTAAGCGCTAGTCGCTCTCTGCGGTTGAGTTTACTACAGGTCGATTCATTTTTTATCCTATTAAAGCTGATGAAGGAAGGGAAATAGATGTCTCCAATTAACCCTGCTTTGCATACTGAGTTTAAACAGCGGTCTGTTAGGTTACGAATGCTATCAATGTAGGGGGCCTTTGTACTAGTTATTTGTATTTTCGCCAATACGATTTTCTCTCTTTCTTGGATTTTCTGGTGGGGAACGAGGATTAAGATGTTAGGACTGATGATTTTGATAGATACATGAGAGTATGGGATTTTGGGTTTTTGTTTAGTGTGCTCGCTAAGATTTTTCTTTCAATCTTATGCCTACGTATTCCCGTTTACCGAAACAGGGAAATCAGAGCGTTCGTAGTTCCTCCTATTCTATGGGAGGAAATGGTTGTTTTTGGTGTCTTGCTCAAAGCCCAAGACTTGAAGCGAAAGGTGGTTTGTATCTTGTTCAAAGCCCAAGATATGAAGCTAAAAGGGTGTTGACTTTAGAGAGAATTTGTCATCTCTAAAGAGGGGGTTGTATGTCACAACTGTTTTATAAAGGAGAGTTACTTTAACCGGGATATGTGAATCCGACAATGTCATAATTTCCTTTATAGGGGATTTTAACCTGAAGGAGAAGACTTTAACTCAGTGTAGAGCAATGCCATCTTTCCTTAGGAATTTCTCATGCTAAAAGAGGGACAGTGGCATGGATGTATATGATCCAGAGGCTTGCCGCTTACAGCGATTAGGTGAAAGGGAAGGAGTTGTTGATGTTTGTATACTGTGAACGAGGCACAGCTTTGATGCTAAAAGGTTAATTGGATCAACCAGTGGTTTTCTTAAACAAAGCCCGAGGGAGAGGCTAAAAAGTTTTGACTCAACGAGGGAATCTTTTGGTATCTCGTATAAAGCCCGAGATGGAGGCTAATTGACTCAACAAGAGAGTTTTTGTATCTTGTACAAAGCCCGAGATGGAGGCTGAAGGTTTGTTTGGCTCAATAAGAACCTTTTTGTATCTCGTATAAAGCCCGAGATGGAGGCAAAAGAGGTGATTGACTCAACGAGGGAGTCTCTTATGTGTCTCGTACAAAGCCCAAGAGAGAGGCTAAACGTTGTTTGACTCCGCTGGGGAGAATCATTTGTACAAAGCCCAAGAGGAGGCTATGGTTACTGTTTCAGTTGAGTGACAGGTCTAGTATACTAATTTTGAAAGAGAAAATCAGTTCTTATATGAACAACACTGTACTCGAGGATTTGGTTCGAGGATCCGGGTTATTCCTGTTCTTTAAGGAAGTGGGAAATCTGAAGGGTATTGAGATTGTCCGAGTCTACGGGTTCCTTCCTATTCTTGAAGGGTGCTTGAGAATGTCTTTGAGACTCAAGGATATTAGACTGTCCAAGTCTAGAGTTTCATCTTTTGTACCATGCTTTGAGAAACAGTAGTAGACTCTATGAAAGGACCGTTCTATGCAGATGACTAAGTTTTGTTCCTATACCTCTAGGAGGTCGTCGGGACAATTTGTACGAAGCCCAAGAGGAGGCTGGAAACTTTTAAGAAGCCGATCGATCCTTGTACAAAGCCTAAGAGGAGGCTATCATTCCCGGAGGAAGAGATCATTATACGAAGCCTAAGAGGAGGCTGTGAACACTTCTAAGAAGCCGAGAGGGTCCTTGTACTAAGCCTAAGAGGAGGCGGGGTTCGCTTTTAGGAAGCCTGGGGGTCCTAGTACAATGCCCAAGAGGAGGCCTATTACTTTTAAGAAGCTGATGGATCCCCAAACCCCGAGAAATTCAAGGAAAGCTATCCACAAGGAATAGATCAAGTCAGGAAAGTTCGAGAATTTGGAAGAAACTCAAGAGATGCCATTCACGGAGAAAATATCATTTCTGGGGAGTAGAGCTTCTTGACAAGTGCTTTTAAGAAGCCTGTGGGTCCCCAAACCCCGAGAAGTTCAAGACATGCCATTCACCGAGAATATATCAAGCCAGGAAAGTCCGAGAATTTGGAAGAAACTCAAGAGAGGCCATTCACGGAGAAAAGATGATCTCTGGGGAATAGAGTTTCTTGACAACTTCTATGAGTGACAGTCTATGAAAGGGTTCACAGAGAATGTCGCCTTTCATATCTCCATATTGTTTAACCCCAAGAGGAGGGAAGACTGTGCCTGGTGATCCTATGGGGATCTAGTTTAGACTATTTCTAAGAGTGATCAACGGGCTTAATGCTAGACGTAGTTGCAGGGGAAACTCTAAATATCTATACTATTATTACACAGTTGATATGAGTTTATGAAAGAAGACTTACAGTGAAACAGCCCCACAATACAGTTATATGTATATGAAAGCGGTAAATGAAAGCAATAACCACTTACTCGGTTATAGAGCTTCCATGCTGTTTGGTTAGTTGTTCAACAAGGAAAGATTGAAAACAACAATATATTCAAAATCAAAGGAGAAAGTGCTTTGAAAATGAGAGATTTGGGGCTTACAGCTCAAGGAGAGGCCCAGGGTTTTATCAGTGAGCGTACTGTTTGAATTTATATAGAGGGACTTATACAAGTGACTGAGGCCCAAAATGTTTTCTGTACAAGGGTGTTGGGTCTTACACTCTAATAGAGGCCCAAAAAAGTTTAAAGAAAAAGAGATGGGTCTTACTACTCGAGGGTAGGCCCAGATGATTTTTCCGTTTGAAATGGCGATCGCGCCGAGGTTTTCTTTTAACGCGGAGGGGCTTATACAATATCTGAGGCCCAAAAATGGTTTTGGTTAAAAAGGGATTGGGTCTTACACCCTAATAGAGGCCCAAGTGAGTTTTAAGAAAAGAAATGGGTCTTACTACTCGAGGGTAGGCCCAGGGTTATTTTGAAAAGGTGACGATCGTGCCGTTTATTTGAAAATGTACAGAGGGACTTATACAACGAATGAGGCCCAACATGTTTTCTGTACAAGGGTGTTGGGTCTTACACTCTAATAGAGGCCCAAGTGTATTTGAAAATCAATTTTGAAAGTTGAATTAATCAAAAACCCTAATTTTAATCTTTAAAAGTAAATACTTAAAGAAAATAAAACAAAATACAAAATAAATTTGAATAATCCATTTATGATTTTGTTTAAGGTTTGAAAAAAATGAGGGATAATCACAAGGAATATTTAAACTCATTAGGTTTTGATTTTCAAAGTAAATATTCACTTTTAGAATGTTTAAAAACAATTAAAAATGAATTTATTCTCAAAATACTAATTATATTAAATAAATAATATAAATCTAATTTTTTGGTGGAATAAAATATTTCAACATTTTTGTGAATTATTGCAAAAAGAACCAATAAAAAATGATAAAAATTGAAGGAGTTATTAATTTTTCAAATCATTAAAAATAATAATATGAAAAAAAATAAAATAAACAAGTGATAAAAAGAAGTCTGGGGCGAGGGGGATTCGAACCCCAGACCTCTCGCTTGCCAATACACACAAAACCAGCTGATGAATCGCTGGGGCGCAATGCCAATTCAAATATAACATGGCAAGTGAAAAATATATATCAAACTTAGTTGGAAAACCTGAAGAATGGTGCCATGACCATCTTCTTCCTCGAGCTCGTGCATGAAGCACCATATCTTACTCATCTCTCAACCATTGGACATCATTCAAACACCAAACTCATGCGTTTTTTCACAAGGAAGAAGATGGCAATACCCAATTTTATTCATTTTCAGTGTATAACAAATTATATCATTG
This sequence comes from Lathyrus tuberosus, assembly GCA_022829125.1. Classification (NCBI taxonomy): domain Eukaryota; kingdom Viridiplantae; phylum Streptophyta; class Magnoliopsida; order Fabales; family Fabaceae; genus Lathyrus; species Lathyrus tuberosus. The sequence continues at coordinate 4,135,715 of JALAZF010000153.1, forward strand.
TGGCCGTATGAACCCTAATTTTGCAAAAGCAATCGAGTAGGCATGATTATGAGTGCAATGATCAAATTTTCTGAGGGAAAACAATCAGCATATGATGGCAAGCAATTGGCAAAAATATCATGCGAGGAAATATGCATGGATCATGGAGTTTGAGTTTTAAGGCTTACCTTGATGCAAGCTGAAATGGAACTTTGCACAAACTTTGTTCCAGTCGTGAATTAATGATCCCTACAGCTTCAATGGATGTTATGGAGTGTGTTACAAGCTCTGGAACACTTTGAAACTCTTTGGATCAAGCTGGAGACCTCCACCTGCATAATTGAGGCATAATGGCTTGGTTGAAGAGTGATTTTGAGCCTGAGGTGCTACAATCAGTGTTTAAGTGTTTGGACACCTCAAATACATCATATGTGATGTGTTTGAGCAATTGGAATTGATTGCCTAAGGCTGCAACTGAAAACCCGATAGTGGTTACTCAAAAACCAAAAAACTTGAGGTTTAAGGAAGAATGAGAGAAAGCAGTGCTGTAACTGGCTTTGGTGTGAGTTGAATGATCCATTGGGACCTCTATTTATAGGTGATCAACTTTTGTTTTGGAGGAATAGTGAATGGCTGCTGGATCAGATCACATTTGCATGGATTGGCTTGGAGGATTTCTTCTCAAGCAAGGCAAGCTAGCCATTCCCAAGAGCAGGGCTATGCCATGACCAAAATCACATTCCTCAGATGTTTTTATTGTTGTTTAATCAGAGAATTTGACTGAGTAGGGTAGCTACCTTGACAATGCACTATTCCACATTAATGCACTTTGAATTCAAGGCAAAATGTGCCAAAGTGGATGAATTTCAAGTTGGAAGATTCCTTGGCTTTTTGACTCAGATTTATCAGTTGGATTAGATGCAATGTGATTGGTTTGAATACATGTGGCATGCTGATCCTCAGTTTTTGGTTCAAAATCGTGTGTGGCAAGCAAACATGCAAAATGATTTTTCCAAAACAGCTTGCAGCAGCATGACTTTGGGCATGGATTTCTCTTGGCTCAAGTTGAATCAATTCATGCTGTTAGGCTATTTGAATTCTTGGTAAAATATGCAACAACATTGATGTTTAACTTTGGATTTGATTCAGCTTGCATCTATGTGAAAAGATCTCACAAGTTTTAGTGTTTCAACAAAATCTGTCTTGGACAGAATTTTTTCTAAGTGTTGGAAAATGGTGTATTTTCATATTTTCAGCCATTTTGGCTCACTCATAGCTCAAAATCCATAATTAATTGGAGTTAGGTCTAGTTGAAGTTTTTGTAGAGGGAAATGAGATCTACAAATCAAGCTTTGGATGGGAAAAAATGGCCTTGTGGTTTAGGAGTTATGACCCTCCAAAGTTGGTACCCTAGCCACTTTATTTTTAACTTAGAAAATTTTCTAAGTTTTTATGGTTACCCCTTTTACAAGTTATCCAACTTTTCTTGATTTTTCTTGATGAATGATGATTCAAATCATACATTAACATCATTTTAGGGTTAAAAATCCATTTTGGTGAAAAATCTCAAAAAGTCAAAGTTGACTTTTGTGCACAGTTGACTTTTTATCCGACGAATTCCAAACTGTGCAATTCTCTAGGAAATCATGTCCTTTACCTAAATCAAACTTGATGGACATGTTCCATGGGTTTCATAGGGTATATTGATGCATGTCATAGGGCTTGGGAGCATGTCCTGGTCAAAAGTCAAAGTTACAGTTGACTTTTTCCTTAAAACCCTAACTGTGGTGCAGATGAAATTGAGGCTTGTTGCTCAAGCTTCTTGGATTAATCCATTATTCCAAATGGATCAATATAGTTCATTAGAGACCCTCAAACCCTCTCTTGAGGTCTTGGCTCATGATTTGCACCAAAAGTCAACTTAGGGGTGAATTAGGTCAAGAAACCCTAATTCCTGATTTTTGATGAATGCATCCCCTGAGGCAAAATTGACTTGATGATTGGGTCCATGAGGTTCCATGGAGTATCTTAGGTTATACTTTAAAGCATTGGCTTATGCCCAAAGGAAAATTTCCATCTGGAGGTCCTGGTCGACCAAACCCTAATTTGGTGACACTGGCGATCTTGAGACTTAATCGACCTAGAAGGGAGCAGCCTTGTGCTTAATCCTTGAAGTGGGAGTCCTTTTGATCCATTGTGGATGTTTGAGAGGTTAGACAAGTTAAAGATCATGTCATTCCTTGATTGATCCTTTGTCTATGCACTCAGAGAGGGCTTGAAACCCTAATTTTGATTGTGGTGAATGCTCACCCATCTTTGGGGAGACTGATGAAGTATGATGGTTCCTCCATATTGTGATGATGATTTGCACAATGATGGGACATCTTAGTGGTCAAAATTTGGGGTATGACAACATTCTTCGATCCTGCACTTACCAACATGCACGTCACCCTTTCCAGAATGGTTCGATTAAACCTTTCATCCAAAGCATTTTGTTAGGGAGTATCTGCAGCAGTTATGTGCCTTGTAATACCAGATACAGCACAATAGATGTCAAAAGCCTCATTGCAGAATTCAAGACCATTGTCAGTCCTCAACCTCTTGATCTTTTTTCCAGTTTGGTTTTTGACCAGAGTCTTCCAACTTTTGAAAATTTCAAAAGTTTCATCCTTAGTCTTCTGGATGAATACCCATAACTTTCTGGATTAATCATAAACTATGGATAGAAAATACTTTGCACTTGAGTGTGACGGTTCCTTACTGGCCCCCAAAGACCATCATGGATATAATCAAGGGATCCATGTGTTATTTATTTACCTTTGTTATACTTCACCCTACAGGATTTACCAAATACACAAGGTTCACAAAATTCCAGCTTTTTAACCTTGTCACCACACAATAGATTTTGTTTCGACAATTCGACCAGGCCTCTTTCAATGACATTGCCAAGTCTCTTGTGCCATAACTCAGTCTTTGACATAGGTTTTTTGGATGCCACATTTTCTAAGCCACTTACAACCTCAACCTCAAGGGTATGTTAGAACAAGATTTGTTCTTGACTTATTCTCTTTTAGTTTTGATGATAATAAAAGTATTAAAAGAACAATGGTTTATTTGATGTGTGTTTTATTTATGCAGGTTCTTGTTCTTGTACATAAATAATCATAATATGTTTTACTTAGACACACTTAGAGTTTCTTCATTGCTAGCTTCTGGTGGCAGAGTCTGAAGAACAATTTCTAGAGTGGTTTGACGAAGACTCTGAATTGAAGGCCTCAACATTCAGATGAGTTTCTACACTTAGTAATTTTATAACAGCATCTGGTACCATTCAGAGTTGGTGATAAAGCTATGGATTATCCATACTACTAAAAGCAAGTTGTATTGTCCTATCATCCTATCAGCTCGAGTCTACAAGATTGCAAGGCTCAAGAAAAGCTGGTACGTTCTATGGATGTCTGCTCCCAGCGGCTCTATTAGTACAAAACCTTTTGAAGACCCAAAGGTTAAACGTGTTACACATTGGATTCATAATCTCCTGTGAATCCATCTTCAACATCTGTTGTACTATGGAGCAAAATCAAAGACACTTGATCAAGTCACCTTCTCAACGGCTAGTTTCTGGAAAGGCTGTATAGAAGGCTGAAGATTCAAGCTTGAATTTTTAACAAGGATTCTTCTGTTGAAGGAGTAGCAAGATCAAGCAATTATCAACTCTATGTAATATGCAGTTTTTCTGTTTAAGGTTGTAATTGTAAAAGCCTTAAGATTTCTTACCCATGTATATATTATAAACCTTAACTGCTTTAGGTCTTTGTTATGGTGATCTCTCATACCTCTGATGCTTGCATCATGTACACCTTGTTCTATATTCTTCCGAGCCTTCAGTAGTTTAGATTAAGTCTTCTGCTATGTGCTTGAGCAAAAAATTTATCTCATTGGGATTCAAGCAACAAGTCTTAAGCCAAGATACTTAAGCCATGTAAGTCTCATTGCTTAAGTGCTTGAGTTGTCAAAGTCTTATTTAGCTAGTCTGATTGAGCAAGTGGGAAAGTATCCGTCTGAGGGACGAGAGAAAGAAGTCTCGAGTGAAGCTTTAGCAAGGGAAGTCTCAGTCTGGATGGCTAGAAGACCAGGTTGATCGGCCAGAGTATGTGAGCAAAGGGAAGTCTTAGACATGTGCTCTAAGCAAAGGGAAGTCTCAACCTGAAGATAGATGAGCAGGCGACTCAGTCAGATGGTGTGAGCAAATGTTAAGTCTTAGACATGTGCTCTAAGCAAGGGAAGTCTCAGACAGTTAGTCTGAGCAATTGTAAAAGTCTTATGCAGAAGCATAAGCGATTGTAATCATAAAGTGGTTATAATGAAAAGCTCTTGTGAGCCAAGGGGACTGGACTACTCTTAGTTAGGGGAGGAACCAGTATAAATCTTTTGTGTCTTCTACTGTTATTTTATTTACTTCTGTTGTATCCGCTGCCAAACGAATTAACTCAGAATCTGAACATCAGTTCTGATTCTGAAACTCTGATCAGAAGCTAGATAATAAGAAAATGTGAAACACAATTCAACCCCCCTTCTGGTGTACTTTTCACACCTTCAATTGGTATCAGAGCATGGTATGTGCTTAACACTTAACAGTGGTGCAGATAATGATTCAATAAGAAAAATATATTTCTTCTTCAAGAAGGAATCAAGTGTCATATGAAAAATATCATATGGATTTTCCTTCCATATTCAAATGGGTTATTCCATTGAATTTAAATGATGGAAAAGCTAAACATATTTTTAACTCATTGGACTTGATAAAGAGTTGTTGAAGGTCTATAGAATATCCTTGAAAAAGGTATCACTATAGAAGTTGATGGTGTTAAAGACGATCTTCTTGAAAATCTCTTTCACCAACTCAGAAGATGCATATTGAATATCTTTAGAGCTAGTTACATTTTGGTAGATGCACTATCTCACTTTTGAGTATATCAACATCATTGATATGTCTAATGCTCGGACTATCTTTGAAGTCTTGTGCTTGGGTTTGTGGGGATCCGTTTTTGAAGCTTGAAGTAGTTACACTTCATCTAATCTTTTCAAGGAAATTCTGAGAAGATTTTTCCTTGACTTAAATCTAAATTCACAGTGTTTTTTTTTATGTTTACATCTTGAATCTGCTGTGTTCTGAAGGTTTGTCTTGCAATCTTCAAAGGAAAGAAATGAAGTTGGATGATGAAAAACTATTCAACAGATCACCTTGTCTTTTTATCTTAAGTTCTTTGGAATGACTAATGATGAGAAACTTAGGTTTCTTGTTAGAAGGACTTCTATACTGGCTGAATAGATTGTGATATATGTTGATAGAAGAGTAACTTCAAGAGCTTCTGAAATATTTATATTTCAACTGATTTCCCAAATCTGAAAGCAAGATGAAAATACTACCAGATCCTAATATAAGATGCTCTTCAATGTTTAATCATTTGAAGCTGATATTAGTGCATGATGCAGATGAAAAGAAACATATGTGTTCTGAAATAAAAAAAATTAAGTATTGAAAAACAAGAGATGCTGTTAAAGCTATCTTGTTTCAAAATATTTGATTATATGGAGTTTGTTCTTTAAGGTGATATCTTAAGAAACTCCATTGCTTCTTAGTTGAGGTCCATCATGGAAGTTGTTTTAAAAGACATTTCTACGAGAAATCTTCAACTTCTCTTTGAGCTCTGTTAGCCGTACTAAGGCAGTACTCTGATCTGCTTGATGTCAATCTTTGATAGCTGACACCTTGTGGTTCCGAGCTTGTCAATGATTTCAAAGTCAAAAGATTTAATCCAAGATAATGAGATTATTGACATTGCTTAGAACAAGATTTTGTTCCTATCATATCTCATTCTAGACTCATACTCTAGAGTGACTTATGATCTGCTGTTAGATTGAGATGTAAGGCAAAGAAGAATATGTTTGTACTTACATGTATGGTCTTATAGAAATATGAGTATCATAATGTATCTGCTACAGATATCAAGGAAAGAAGTGGAGGCATCTTCTATAAGGTTGTTTACAACATTGATTGGAAGAAGAGCCAACAACCCAGATTCAAGTATTGGTGGTATTAAATTTGGTGAGAGTAGTGGAATCAGTGGTTAGACAACAATTGAATCAGAATCCACTCAAAGCTATGTTCAGACTCTATCAGTCAAGTCTGAATACTGAATCGAGTATGGCCAAACAAAAAAAGTGTGGTATGTTTTTTCTTTTCTGGCATATCTCTTGATTCAATGAAACATTTTTTAGATACTAATACAAAGTTTTTGTTAGATCTCTAGAGAAGTTCTTTTGAAAAAGAGAACTTCAGAAATCTTTAAGAGGAAACTCTGTTGTGTTTGTCTATACCGAATGTGTTATCAAGCCAGATGATGGTCACATTTATGAAAATAGTTTTCTTACTTTTGTGTTGATACTGTTGCTTGTTAGCTACCTAAAGAAGACAATTCAATATTCATCTATCACTCATGACTCTTGTTTCAAGATAAAGTGCTAGTTCTGAATAGAACCTTAGAAACTTGTGACTGTCAGATGATATCTCTGTCTAAGTCTATACTTACTAGACTCTGATAGTTGATAGCTTCTGAAAGTTGTCATTTTCTGAGATTCAGAAGAAGATTCTTTTTTACTGGCATAGCAGTTTAAGTAAAAAGTTTTCTAAAAGCTTTTTTTAATACTTAACCTTTCATAAAGGTGAAACTCATCTGGTGGAATTGAAATATCTACTGGATAAAGAACCTTTGGGTAATGATGTTTTCTCTTTTAGTACTTGTTGTTACTATTCCCTGTCCTGTGAAACATCGTTGTGTGCTTTTTCTGACAAGATTATTATTTCTGTAAGATTCTTGTACAGTTTCTCTTCCTTCTTCTTCTTTTTCTTCTTTTATTCTTGTTTGTGTGCTGACCAAACCAAACCGGAGATGAGTTCTTCAGTTTATTCACCTTTGAATCAGCTGGTTGTCATCAATGAAAAGTTTGTGGATTTTGATTAGTTGCTTAAGATTGGTTTCAACTTCTGGGAGACTGTGTTTAAACAAAGGTGGAATGGCTACTTTGAGATGCTCTATGGTTTCACTTATCAAAGTCTTGTCAAAGAGTTTTGGATCAATGCCTCCATTATTTAGCTGAATTCTAAGTATGCTATTCTGTCCAGAGTAACCGATGTTTCTATTACAGTAACCTCTAAAGCAATTGCAAATGTAATCAATTATGAGGAGATTGGAGTAATCCCAGGAACTCTTGTTTGGGAACACTTTCTTCCTACTTGGCGTTGTGAGGGCTAAGGTTTTTCATCTATTTCGTTTTAATGATGTCAACAAATATGCTAAGTATTAGATTGTGATTTGAACGGTATCACTTCACTTGTCGGGTAAATTGTATCTAGCCATTGTTGTTCATGTGTCTAGACATATAGGACTTTGTCTTATCCATAAATACATGTGCATGATGATTATACTGGTGTCTAGTATGTTTGTCTGGGTCTTGGTTTGTTAAAATGTGAAAAAAAAATTGAGTTTTATGTAAAAATACAGGTTATGCGCCGACCTACCCTATGCATGAGTCGACTCATGCTTACTGGTGCAAAACTTGTGAAATAACCGGGAAAGCGCATGATTCTGGGAATGCAAAAATTGCATTCGTGCGTCGACGCAAGATGCCTTTGGGTTGACACATACTTGTTAAATTTTCACAGTATTTTCCACGGATCAGCGCACGCCGACCCTCATTAAAGGATGAGTCGACCCATACGCGCCTGAACTGCATTTTTCACTTAAATTTTTTCTGTTATTTCTGTTATAACTTTTAGTGGGTCAATTCATTCTATATAAATAGTTTGGTCATCTCATTATCCAAAAATACCACAAGAAACGTGAAAATAGATACCATTTTTCTCTTCATCTTCATCTTCTTCATTGAGTAAACAAACAATCACACATAATCATCTTTGTTTGTGTCGCCCATTCATCGAAGTGATAACGTTTAGAATTTAGGAAGTGTATGATCTTCATTTTCTGGGTTGAGAGCTTAGTAGGCGTTTCTTGAATAAAACCAATTGGTTTTGTCCTCCAAGAATCGAGTAGATTTTGGGGGTATTTGTACAAAGCGTTTTGTTCTATAGGGATTCAGCCAGGCGAAGGTAACCGGAGATTGGAGTAATTGTTCGGTTTAGTAGCTGTAATCGGAGGATCGTAGAAGAGAGGTTTGGGTTTGAATCTTTAGTAGATCACAATTGATCGAGTGAAAAGGATTGAAGAACAAGGTTTCTTGCAATCAAGTAGCGTGAGACGGTAATTGGATCAACCATATTCGAAGCACTTGATTCATCTAGAATCAATGGGAGAGAAGGCTCTGCATCAACAATCAAAGACGTTTGAGGGTTTGGATGTTCATAGTTCTTCTCTTGTATAAAACAATTTGCAACAGCAGTATATATATATATATCTCAATTCATATTTGTGGAATTAGGGGCAGAGGTACCCATAGCAAGGATGATTGGGGAACTGCCTAATCAAATATCGTTTGTTCTCTCTCTCTCCCTTAACTCTTTTACATTTCAGTTTATTCGAATTTGTGAAGTCGCAATTTATCGAAATTTCTGTCGTAGTGTAATCTTGAGCTGAAAAACTATTTTGTTAAATTGATACAATTCTTTGAATTGTATCTTGGAGCAGCTTTACATTACATTCCATAGAATTTTTGCACTTAGTGTGTTTACGCACACCAAGTGTTTGATAATTTGTTTCAAAGCAAAATCGAACGCATTTGTCTTTAATTGTTTATCGATTCACCTCATTGGTTTGGATTAAGTATTAAGCAAGTAAACTTTGTTGATTGCGTTTCAATTGTGTGAATCGTTCTGAATTTTTCTCATCCGTATTCCATTCTTAATATTGCCGTGCATATCCGATCCTTTTAGTAGAGGTTCGTTGTAGACGAGTGATTCGGTGGTTGCTTCCGCTTAAAAATTTTTAAAACAAATTTTTGGTAACCATTTGCGTGTAAATCTCAAGGGATCTATTCAACCCCCCCTCCTTCTAGATCCATAGCTATCGTCTAACAGGCGTATCTTTGTAGATCTATCTAATACATCAGTGGTTTCTAATCTTCTTCCTGATGCTGTTGTTTGGAGTCAGATTCTGAATTCAAACTTACTGCCTAAGGATAAAGATTTAGACCAAGTGGACCCTATTAAAAAAATCAGCTTCTACTTCTTAATTCAAATTTGAAGATTGATCTTCCTCAAGTTATGTTTAACCATCTGAAGAGGTCTCTTTCTTCTCTTCAAAAGGGAAAGACCTTCTCCTTACCTTTTAAACGGGTTATTTCTGAAATACTTGTTCAGCAAGGGGTTAATATAAGTTCTGAGGCTAGTTCTTCCAAGATTTAGAGAGGTAAGTTTGAAGCTATCTATAAAAGATTCTGATGTTAGATTTCTGTATAGTTATGCTTTGTATTGTTGTTGAAATCTTTGTATTAAGCATCTTATTAATAAATTCAGAGTTTTTTCATGCTTGTGTTCAGTTTTAACTGATTAATATTTATTCTTGTTGTTCACTGAGAATCTGAATTAGATAAAAGAACTCAAATGTTTGCAACTTATTTTATTATAAAAAGGAAGCTATTAGACAATTAGATTTTTTCTAGTCTAATGGATATGTCCTACGGAACTCCCTAGGATCATCTGACATGTCTAGATTGTCTAAGAAATCTTGCCAATTCTTCCTTAGCAAACTCCAAAGCCTCCTTCCTCAATTTGTTTCTGCGTCTGGATCCAGAAGATCTTCTTCTTCTGTGTGTCTTCAGAAAGGATGCTGAAGAGGAGAGCACTTCTGAAGCTGTCTGCTTGCTTATAGGTTCTTCAGCTACTGTCTTGCTTTGATTTACTTGAGTTGCTGCATTCAGTAGTGTTGCCTTCCTGAAATATCTCTTTAGAACCCATATTTGCTTTTGCTTATACATCTCGGTGTTTTAGGGATTAAGTGATGATGGAAGAAAGCTTACTAGAGTCCTGACGTGTTACATTTATTGTCTTGAGTTTAATATTATTTAAGTACTGATTAAACTTTATTAGTATTTTAGTAATGACTCTTGGTAATGTAATCTAGTAGTCTAACCTATTAAGATTCTCTGAATAACTATGAGTTTATGTTTGATTTGTTCTAACTGTCGTTTCTGTGTCAGTTTCACTTTGATAGTGTACCTTTAGAAAATCTAAATTTTATTTTTAATGTAAATGCATGCTAGAGAAGTATTGGTCTGAAAAACTCTTTCATTAATTAAACTGGTGGATTACATTTTTATTTAACAAAAAAAAGGGGTACAAGATGTTATCTAGAATTCATCCCTAGCCATTGCATTTCATGCCCAACAGTGTCCATTGTTTTTATAGTCCACCTTCTCATCTTCTGAATCGATCACTTCTTCCTCTTCAATGTCTGGAAGAGAGTGGTAGAACTTCTTGTTGACCCTCCTTTTCTTCTTCCTTGACCTCTTCATACTTTTTCTCTGAGGCTTCAAGGAAGCTACTGTTGAACCACCTTCTGAAGGTCATTTAGGTGCCGCTGAAGTAGCCTTTTCAGAAGCAAGTTGTGTTGAGGGTAGAGGTACAATTGTAGACGACTCAGAAGTAGCTCGCCTTTGAGGGGATTGGATCAACAAGCTTGTAGAGCTCTCGAGTTCGTCTGTTATGACAGATGCATTATGACTGTTGTCAAGAATTGATTCATATGCATATTCCATACTATTGTATCCATAATTATATGATCATGATGATTGAGATATTGTTATAGGATGCTTGTGTTCTGAATTAGGCATGTTGAAAATATGAATCGACTCCAACCGTAATCTTCCCTAATTATGCATGATGATACCATCTCCGTGACTATGCCATGTTCTCTTTGTTGCATGAATTATGAATTGTAGAATGGATACATGTGTTAGTGTTAGTAGATGATTACATTATGTTCACGTACTCTAATTCATTGTTAGCATACTATTGGAACTGGAATTAAGCAAGTGTTGGTGCATGGATGATTTGGTATTTGAGCTTGCAAGACATGAAAATGATGTTGAACTATGTTGCTGTCAGCTTGATTTTTCCAAAACATATCTATATTATTTTGGCCATAACTTTTTCTATATGTATCATTTCCAAATTTTGGTTTGATTTCTGGAAACTAGACTCAATTATCTTCAGTTTGAGCATAAGTTTGATCATGGTTTACAAAGAATAGTAACCTAAAAACCTGTTGCAAGTTAGATAAAAAGTTGGTGTCTGTTTTTGTAACATGTGTGACCTTTTATGATAAATTATACTTGTTGGAAACTCGGAATTGGATGGGACAAATTGTGTTAGAAAGATAACTCATGTATTATTGATACTGGAATTTTTCATAATTTTCCCATGTGAATTGAATTTCTGGTGCTATTTTGAACTTAGAAATTCTACCTTAAGAGTTATGCAGAAAATGTTGTGACGTGGCTGAATTAAAATAGTTGTAACTAAGGATAGAAAACTCGGATTGATATGAAACTATTGTAGCGTGCGGTTTTTGTCGGTGACGCGACCACCTTACCACATTGGTTGGAACTGGGTGTGACTTTCAGATTTCTTATTTATCCTATGAAGCTGGAAAGGAAAGGGAAGTTATCTAAAATAATCTTACACGCAAATGTTTTCTTTAACAAATGCTAAGAGATTGGGGATTCGTGGTCAGGTTATACAAAGGGAAGTTGTCAATTACCCCGTGTATATATGCTTATCCATAGATCTTTTTTGGCATGTTTAAATACTTTCTGGTGTTTTATCTATTATGGGTTGGGAAAGTTTCTCCTTTGGGAGTGTTGAGATAGTGTTTTTGTTTTTGTTGTTTCCGGGTTTTTCGTTGTTTTTGGTAAGGTATTGGACCTAAAGTTTTTGATTTGTGTGCTTTCTAAGATTTTGCAATCTTATGCCTACGTATTCCCGTAAAGGTACTCGGGAAATCAGAGCAATCGTAGTTCCTCCTATTCTATGGGAGGAAAGATGTTTGATGTCTTGTTTAAAGCCCAAGAGTGAAGCTAAAGGGTGTTTGTGTCTAGTTCAAAGCCCAAGATTAAAGATAAAGGTTTGACTGAGAGAGAATTTGTCATCTCTAAATGGAGGTATCTCTCCTGTTTATCACAGTTGTTGGGTAACTGATTATAAAGGAGAATTACTTTAACTGGAATGTATGGAATCCAGCAATGCCATAATTTCCTTTATAAGGGAATTGTCCTGAAGGAAGAAACTTTAACTCAGTGTAGAGCAATGGTATTTTTCCTTAGGAGTCTTCCATGCTAAGAGACGGACATTGGCTTAGATGTAAATAATCCAGAGGCTTGCCACTTACAGCAATTAGATGAAAGAGGAAGTTTAATAGGATAAAAGAGGGGTCACATATTGGATGTTTGAATCAACAAGTGTGCCACTTACAACAGTTATCTGGAATTAAGGTTTGTTTGATTATTTGTTTTGATATGTGATATACAGAGAAATGTCTTCCTATAGAGAGAACTCTTGATTTCCTCTAAAGGGATGTTGATTTTTGTTTGTGCCTTGGTCAAAGCCCATGGTTGAAGCTAAAAGTTTGACTCTACTAGAGAGTTTTACATCTGTCTTGTATAAAGCCCAAGATTGAGGCTAAAAGGAGATTGACTCAGCTGGAGAGTATGATCTGTCTTGTACAAAGCCCAAAATTTTGGCTAAAAGAAATTGACTCCACTGGGGGGAGGTTTTATCTGTATTGTACAAAGCCCAAGATTGTGGCTAAAAGAAATTGACTCCACTAGGGAGAGGTTTTATCTGTCTTGTACAAAGCCCAAAATTGAGGCTGAATCTGCTGAGGAAAAAAAATCATTATACAAAGCCTAAGAGGAGGCTGGCTGGGGAAATTCTTATATGAAGCCTAAGAGGAGGCTGGCTTCTACTAAGGATTATTGAGATTCAGAGATATGTCCAAATTAGGGAATCAACTCTTTCTGAGAATATCAATGCCCTGAGGTTCTGATTCTATTAAGGTTTTATTGATGGTAAAGGTTTAAACTTTGAGTATGAAAACCTATGGAGGTTTCAAACTCTGTTGGAGATTGATGAAGTGTTCAGGGTTTTCCTTATGCTTTTAGGAAACTTGAGGGTTTCTTTGAGATCCAAGAGGAGATGAGACTTTCCAAGTCTACTGGTATGAAGAGGTTGACTCTTAGCTGGAGAATGATCTTTGTATTATGTTGTAGCGAGCGATTTTTGTTGGTAACGTGACCACCTTATCGCTGGGTTTTCCTCACCGCAATGGTAGGAGGGGTTGCTACTTTCTGATTTCTTATTTATCCCGTGAAGCTGGAAGGGAAAGGGAAGGTATCTAAAACTAACCTTGCACGCGGATGTTTAACTGAACAAATGCTTAAAGAGATTGGGGGTTCGGGGTCAGGTTATACAATGGGTAGTTGTCAGTTACCCATCCTATATGTGGTTATCCACAGGATATTAGCTTTAGGTTTCGCTTTGTAATTGATAGTGCTTATCTGTTAATGGGTTGGGAAAGTTTCTTGGGAAGTATGAGTGAGTGAGTGAGTTTTTTTTTTATGTTTTTGGTAAGGTACTGGACCTAAGGATTTATTGGTATGAAGGTACTGGACCTAGGGTTTTTAATTAGTATGCTCGCTAAGATTTTGCAATCTTATGCCTACGTATTCCCGTTTAAAAGAAACAGGGAAATCAGAGCAATCGTAGTTCCTCCTATTCTAAGGGAGGAAAAAGATAATGTTTGGTGTCTTGTTCAAAGCCCAAAACAGAGGCTGAAAGGTTGAGTATTTGTGTCTTGATCAGAGCCCAAGATTGAAGCTAAAAGGTTTGACTGAGAGAGAACTTGTCATCTCTAAAGGTAGACATTTGGTTTGTTTATCACAACTGTTGGGTGACTGATTATAAAGGAGGATTACTTTAACTGGGATATGTGAATCTAGCAATACCATAATTTCTTTTATAGGGGATTTTTGACCGGAAGGAGAAGACTTTAACTCAGTGTAGAGCAATGCCATCTTTCCTTAGGAATTTCTCATGCTAAAAGAGGGACGGTGGCGTGGATGTAAATAATCCTGAGGCTTGCCGCTTACAGCAATTAGATGAAGGAAAAGGAGTTTCTTTTTTGACATATGATAAACAGAGAAATGACTTCCTATAGAGGGACTTTTGATTTCCTCTGAGGGTATGTTGATTTTTGTGTACCTTGATCAAAGCCCAAGGTTGAAGCTAAGAGGTTGATTGACTCCACTGGGGAAGTCCTTATACAAAGCCTAAAAGGAGGTTGGGAATGACCGACTCAATAATAGAGTCTTTATATATGTCTTGTACAATGCCCAAGATTGAGGCTAAAAGAGACTGAACCTTTTGGGGATATCATTATACAAAGCCTTAGAGGAGGCTAAAAGTTTGACTTTTCCGGGGAAAATGTTCTATCTGCCTTGTACAAAGCCCAAGATTGAGGCTAAAAGGATTCTGACTCTGCTGGGGAGGTTCGTATGTATCTTGTACAAAGCCCAAGATAGAAGCTGAAAAGAAGACTGACGTTGCGGGAAAGAAATCTTTATCTGTCTTGTACAAAGCCTTAGATTGAGGCTGAAAGAGACTTTTCTGACTCGGCTAAGGATATTTTAGGTATCTCGTACAAAGCCCAAGATAGAGGATGAAACGATTTTGAATCTTCTTGGGAAATTATTCCTCGAAGCCTAAAACAAGGCTGAGAGGAATTGACTCTGCTGGGGAAGTTATTTGTCCCAAGCGTAAGAGGAGGTTATGAAATTTTATATCTCGTACAACGCCCAAGATAGAGGCTAAAAAGGGTTTGACTCAACAAGAGATTGCTTTTTATCTGTCCTGTATAAAGCCCAGGATTGAGGCTAAAAGGGGTGACTCAACAAGAGAGTCTGGAACGCGATTGATTCAACAAGAGAGTCGGAAAAGTGGTGGACTCAACAAGAGAGTCTGAAAAGGTTAGCTCCGTTGGGGATAATCATTGTACGAAGCCCAAGAGGAGGCTGACTATGCTGAGGAAGAATTATTATACAAAGCCTAAGAGGAGGCTATCTTTCTACTAGGGATTATTGAGATCCTGAGGCAGGTCCAAGTGGGGAATCAACTCTTACTGAGGATTACAGAAGAGTTGAGGTATCAGATGCCTTGAGGTTCTGATTTGAGATAGTGTTATACTAGTGATAGACTGACCCTGGCTGGGGGATTTTAGGAGAGAGACTAGGTTTTAGAACCCATAAGTTTTATCTCTGCTGGAGATTAATCCAGAATCCGAGGTTTCTTCCTATGTTTGGAGGGAACTTGAGAATGTCTTTGAGACTCAAGAGGATTTGACTGTCCAAGTCTACCGGTGTGGAAGAGTTTTATCTTTTGTATGATGCCCAAGAGGAGGCCGACTCTTTTAAGGGAAGAGTATCAACCCTAAAATTAGTCTAAGGTGTTGACTCTTTTTTAGAAAGACAACTCTAACTAAGGATGACTAAGTTCTGTCCTATACCTTTCGGAGGTCTTCAGGGTCCTTGCATTAAGCCCAAGAGAAGGCATGAGAACTTCTAAGAAGCTGGAGGGTCCTTGTACAAAGCCCAAGAGGAGGCGGGGTTGCTTTTAGGAAGCATGTGGGTCCCAAACCAAGAAAAGTTCAAGAAATGCTATTCACCGAGAATAGATCATTTAGTGAAAGTTCTGAGGTTTGAAGAAACTCAAGAGATGCTACTCACCGAGAATAGATTAACTCCAGGGAGTAGAATTTCTTTGATAATTTTTAGGGGTGACAGTCTGAGAAAAGTTTCACGAGGAATACTGCCTTTCTCTTTGTTCCATATTATTTAAGCCCAAGAGAAGGCAAGACTGTATCTGGAAATCCTATGGGGATCTAGTTTTGACTGTATTTAAAGAGTGACCAACATGGCTTTACCTAGTTCTAGACCTAGTTGCCGGGGAAAACTCTAAATAACTATACTCGTACATATACAGTTGATATATGACAAGTATTTAAAAGGATATGAAAGAAGACTAACCATGCGCAGCTTCCCACAATACAGTTATATATATTTGATATGTATTTAAAAGAATGAAAGAAGACTAACCATGTGCAGCTTCCCACAATACAGTTATATATCTTAAAGCAGGTAAATGAAAGCCGATAAAACTTACAGGTGAGCAAGCTTCCATGCTGTATTGTTAGTTATTCAAAGAAATTAAAGAAAGTTTTGATAACAACTGTATATTTGAACCTAAATCAAAAGGGAAGTTGTTTTGATAAGATTGTACTGGGACTTATGCAATGACTGAGGCCCAAAAGGTTTTCTGTACAAAGCTATGGGTCTTACAATTCAAGGAGAGGCCCAAAGAGTTTGAAAATGAATAAAGGTGGGTCTTATAGCTCAAGGAGAAGCCCAGATGATTTTGTTAAAAAGGCGACGATCGCGCCGTTGTTTTGAAAATATACAGAGGGACTTATACAATAAGTGAGGCCCACAATGGTTTATTTACAAAGGGATTGGGTCTTACACTCTATTAGAGGCCCAAAAGGTTTATTTTTGTACAAGTGATGGGGCTTACAACTCAAGGAGAGGCCCAAGGTTATTTGTTGAAAACGGCGATCGCGCCGAGGTTTTTGAAAATGTGTTGGGACTTATACAATACCTGAGGCCCAAATTATTTTGGTTTTCAAAAGGGGTTGGGTCTTACACTCTATTAGAGGCCCATGAGTGTTTGAAAATTAAAAATCCGGAAGAAACCCTAATTTTTGAATAAAAATGGTATTTTTCAAAGGTAATTTAAATAATAAATGATAAAATATCAATTATATTCAAAAACAAGTTGTACACTTTGGAAAATATTTTGGAAAATCAAGTTTAATCATATGAAAGCTTAAAATCCAATTTATTTTGAAAGATTAAAGTGAGAATTTCATTTAAAAAATGTTTAAAAACAATTGGCTAAAATACAGTTTTGATCCCCCTGTTTTTCAAAATTCACAGTTTTGGTCCCCCTGTTTTTTTTTTAACAGTTTTGGTCCCCCACCCCTCACTGTTCATGTACGGACGTGTACTGTTCATGTACGGACATGTACGGACAAGTTACTGTTCATCACTTTTTTTGGGCCAAAATTGGGGTGGGGGACCAAAACTGTTAAAAAAAAAACAGGGGGACCAAAACTGTGAATTTTGAAAAACAGGGGGACCAAAACTGTATTTTAGCCAAAACAATTAAAATGAAATTAATCAAAAATTCTAATTATATTAAATAAATAATATAAATTGGATTTTTTTGAGGAATAAAATATTTTAACATTTTTGTGATTTTTTCCAAAAAGAACAATAAAAAATGATTAAAATTGAGAGAGAAATTAATTTTCCAAATCATTTAAAATAATATGACAAATATTAAAAAAGTGGAAAAAATGGTAAAAAAAAGGGTCTGGGTGAGGGGGATTCGAACCCTGGACCTCTTGGTTGCAGTGCACGCCTTCTACCACTGGGGTCGTGATACATCCGTGTATCAAAACCACCCCATGAATATATGAGGCATGCCTTGTTTTAGGCCTGGCCAAGGCAAGGCAAGGTTTTGGACCAAAAACGTAAAGCTCATAACTTTTTTATTTCTCCATGGATTGGGACAAAATTTAGGTCTATCCTGCCTAGAATTTCACAAGGAATCCAATGGAGGTGGTTGTTTTTTCAGATGAGGTCCCAATTTAAAAACCCGATAGTGTTTTTGAAATAGGCCTATAATTGCATTTTCTATACTAACACATGGTACAAGCAACAAGTACATGGTAAATTGGTTCAAACACATCATATATAACATGTATGAGATGTTTATGATCAGTGGACTTCAAAGCAATGCATATTTTAGAAAGTTCAAGTGATTATGCACTTACCTCTTGGAGCTTGTTGTGCAATCTGCCAAGCTTCTTGTGCCAGAAGTAATTTGATGCTTTGGACACTCTTAATTGATCCCTTATAAGCTTTTAGAATGGTTAGAACCAGCTGGAATCCTCAGGAACAAGTTTGAGCTCTTTCTAACAAAAGGGGCAAAAGTGACCAATATGGCAACTCTCTCAAATGGTGTTCCAGATGTGGGGAACCATTTGGGACAAGTCAAGAATTATATTTGGAGTGTGTTTGAGGTTTTATCTGGTTTTGAAAGTGACTGAATCAAGACATGGCTTGAAAAATGCAAAAAAGTCCAATTTTGAGGTTTTGAGAGGGGACTTTGTGATTTTGGTGTTACAGGTCACATGTGAGAGTTTGGACAGCTTAGATATGACATATTGGATGTGTTTGGACCATGATCTGTGATGGAATTGCTCTCTAACTCAAAAACTCAGAGGTACCTTGCAAAAGAAGGTATTTTGGCCTAAAGAGAGGGATTTTGAGGAAAGCATCAGTTTGGTTGCTTTGGTGTACTCAAACTGAGCACAAATGAGCTCTATTTATAGTAGAGCAAGTTTGTTTTGCAAGAAATAGTGAATGGAGGCTGCAGCAGGCCTTTGGCTAATGTTATGCAAAAGGAATCTCAAGTCTCCTCTCGCCATTGACTAGAGGTTAGGGCATAGGCCTATGGTTCATTGATTCAAAGCTTATCCTTGACTCATTCAGTTGGAATAGGCTCAGTTCATGACACCTTGGTGTATGCATTGAATGCTTGAAAACAAAATTGGATATTTGGCATCTTTTAGGCTTTTTAGGTTTGGCATGCTACTTGTAGATTCATGGACTTGTGAGGCTTGGAGATCTGATCATCCCCCTTGGATTTGATCCTCTGATGTGTCCAAATTGACGACAAGGCTTCGATTTATCAGATTTGGACAAATCGAGCAAAATGCACAAAATCTTCCAAATTTGTCTTGAAAAAAAATCAGCTCATGATGCCATGTTTCAAGGGCAGTATCACCTTGCTCAAATGGAATTTGGAGATGATCTGGTACTTGTTGGAAAGCCCTCATGGCATACTTTAACTTTGATGTCCACCCCTAGACCTGGTTTGACTTGGATCAAGGTGAAAACTGCCCCTACATTTTGGAAAAAGAAAGGCAGATTTTGACTTAGTGAAAATTTCACTAAGTGTTGGAGAAAGTGGCATTTCATGTTTTCAGCCATTTTGATCACTCCATAACTAAAAATCCATGGAGAATTGGAATGAGATGTAGTTGACACTTTTAAAGTATGCCATGAGAGCTACAAATCCATCTTTGGATCATCCAAAATGGTTTCCTGGATCTCAAGTTATGATCCTTGGAAGTTGGTACCCTAACCACTTTGTTTCATAACTTATAAAAATTCTAAGTTTTTTATGGTTACCCCTTTTACAAGTTAACTCATTTTTCTTGATTTTTCTTGATGAATGATGATTCCAATCACACATTAACATTGTTTTAGGGTTAAGGGACATTGATTGACCAAAAAATAAAAAAGTCAAACTTTGACTTTTTGTACAATTGACTTTTTATCAAATGAAATCCAAACTGTGCGATCCTTTGTGAAATCAAGTCCTTGACCTAAATCAAACCTAATGTATGGACTCCATAGGTGATATAAGGTGTATTGAATCATGTCCCGAGGTTTGGGAGCATGTCTTGGTCAAAATTAAAGGTACAGTTGACTTTTTCCCCAAAACCCTAATTGTGGTTCAGATGAAAATGAAACTTGTGAATCAAGTTTCCTGGGTTAATACATTGTTGTAAATGGATCTATGTAGTGTATTAGAGACCCCCAAATCATGTCTTGAGGTCTTGGCTCATGTTTTATCCCAAAAGTCAGCTTAGGCGTGAATTAGTTCAAGAAACCCTAATTCCTGATTTTTGGTAAATGCATCCCCTGAGGTTAAATTGACCTGATGATTGGGTCCATGAGGTCCCTTGGAGTATCATATGTTATGTTTTGAAGCATTGGCTCATGCCCAGATAAAAATTTCCATCTGGAGGCCCTGGTCGACCAAAACCCTAATTTGGTGACACTATCGATCTTGAGGCTTACTCCACTTGGAATGTAGCAACTTTGTGCTTGGTTCTTGATGTGGGAGTCCTCTTGATCCTTTATGGGTGTTGGAGAGTTTATAAAAGTTGAAGATCATGTTAATTCTTGATTGATCCTTTGTCTAAGTGCTCAGAGAGGGCTCAAAACCCTAATTTTTGGTTGTGGTGAATGCTCACCCCTCTTTGAAGAGATTAGTGAGGCATGATGGTTCATTCATATTGTGATGATGATTTACACAATGATAGGGAATCTTGGTGGTCAAAATTTGGGGTATGACAAATGCCGATATTTAATGTTCTTGGACCCGAAGGTGTGAATGGCGAAGGTATTCGGGTATTTGGGGTGCAAGAGGATTAAATATCGGAATACCCAAAATTTTGATGGTGGTTATGAATGGAAGTTTGTTCATCCATCTTCTTTCGCTAAGCAATGATGCTTAGAAAAGGTAAACTTCCCCTCGATCCTGGTCTTCAGCCAAGGAACTGGTCTCACTTTTATTTTAAAATAAACTTCCACTCGATCCTGGTTTCCTACCAAGGAACTGGTCTCAGTTTCTGAAATAAACTTCCCCTTGATCCTGGTTTCCTACCAAGGAACTGGTCTAAGTTTCTGAAATAAACTTCCCCTCGATCCTGGTTTACTACCAAGGAACTGGTCTAAGTTTCTAAAATAAACTTCCCCTCGATCCTGGTTTCCTACCAAGGAACTGGTCTCAGTTTCTTTTGTCAATAAACTTTCTTGACAAGGGACGCTGTTTGTTAGCGGATTTCCTCAAACTTCTCGTCGAATTTTCCTGGGGAGATGCCATTTGATGGGAAAAACTTTTGATGTCAGACTTGCTGGGGAACCCATTCGTCTGAGTTGTAGAGGTGCATAAACTTCCCTGTTTGGAGACGCCATTTGTCGACTCTACTGGGGAAAACGAGTCTCTTTAGAGAATGATTTCTGCTTGGGGATATTACATCATACTTTTCTTCGAGATCTTCTCGGAGAAATGCCATGTGATGTAATCCAATTTTGAGGTGCTGCTGACCTCTTTGTCAGCGAATTTTTCAGAGAAAAACTATTATACTACCAAATCTTTGATTAAGAGGCTTTCTTTGAGGATTTTCCTTAATCCGGGAAAGCGAAGATATCATCTTCAATGGCAAAGAGTGACGTTTGTCGAAAGCTTTCTTGTTTTTCAGAGGTTCAAGTTATCAAAGTGGTCAAGGGCCATCTCCAATCCAGAAATAAACCGGAGGAGAGATCGCTTAGATGATTTGCTTCCTGACGAGGAAAGGACTGATAACTCGATTGAGAGGACTTTTATCACTAGGGGACAAGACCGAGTAGAGTGATAGTGATGCAATATGAATATGAATGTAAATCAATAATGCATAATGTATGTATGTTTATGCTAACAAAACTGATACGACATACAGACTGATAGATGAAAACGACTGGATACTCGGCCACTGCAGGGGATGGAAAGTATCATCTGGTCCAAAAATAGCATTTATGCCTTGCTTAGGAGAGATAGTCCCTGTGGGGAACAACCGTTGGTCGGACTTAGGAGGTAAGAACTCTACCGGGGATGTCAGATGGAATATTCGCATCTGACATAGCTGATCCATCATTTATACGCACGGGTTTAGAAGGAGTACATTGATTATGCACTTTGAGGTTCAAACACATTTTGAGAAGCGATCGATGTTCAACAGTCAAAAGAATTGCCATCTTTATTAAAAAAGCAGAATAAGTTCGACAAGTAAATTTATTTTTGTTTTATTTCAAAAATCGTTAATCACGTTACAATGTCGCTCTGTAAAGCTAAAACAAATAGGAATTGTAAACAAAAGCACTAGGGCTCAAATTTTATTGATAGGATGGAAATCAGCCAAGCGCGTGATTCTATAGAGTATTTACAAAGTTTAGAAAATGGTAATTTAAGGGAAAAGGGCTACATTGAAACATAACGACTATTATCCTTCTACCAACTTTGAATTCTGGGCATCCTGAGCTTCTGTCGAAGATGACCTTGACTAGAGTTTTTCTGATGGATTGCACCACTGCTGAGGAGTTGAACTGATCAGACGTAGTCACTTGCCATTAATCCCTAACTTTTTCCTGGATTGTACTTTGAGACTTCCAATCCACCTGGATGATTTTTTTGATTATGTCTCTAATTTTTACCTGGACCGCCCTTTCGGTTCTTCGATCCACCGAGACGTTTTTTTTAGGCGAAGTATTTCTTGACTACGTCAACATTCATGGGAGAGGCAAATTCTTCTCCGTCCATAGTTGCGAGTCTCAAGACACCGCCTGAGAAAGCTTTCTTGACCACATATGGGCCATCATAATTCGGAGTCCACTTGCCCCGAGAGTTAGTGAGGAATGATTATATCTTCTTGAGCACAAGGTCTCCTTTCCTGAAGACGCGAGGTCGGACCTTTTTGTCAAACGCCTTCTTCATCCTTTGCTGATACAACTGACCGTGGCATAGTGCCACTATTCTCTTTTCTTCGATCAGATTCAGTTCGTCGTGCCGACTTTGACGCCATTCAGCTTCTGTTAGCTTAGCTTCCATCAATACCCGGATTGATGGGATATCTACTTTGATGGGGAACACTGCTTCCATACCATATACTAGAGAGAAAGGGGTTGCCCCTGTTGAAGTGCGGACAGATGTGCAATAACCGTGAAGAGCAAAGGGAGCATCTCATGCCAGTCTTTGTAGGTTTCGACGATCTTCTGAACAATCCTCTTGATGTTCTTGTTAGCCGCTTCTACCGCTCCGTTCATCTTAGGTCGGTAGGGAGATGATATATGGTGTTCGATCTTGAACTCAGCGCATAACACCTTCATCATTTTATTGTTCAAGTTGGATCCATTATCAGTAATGATCTGGCTTGGAACACCATAATGACAGATGATATTGTTTTTGATAAATTGGACTACCACTTGTCGAGTTACATTGGCGTATGATGCTGCTTCGACCCACTTGGTGAAGTAGTCAATGGCTACCAGGATGAACCGATGTCCGTTTGAAGCTTTGGGTTCGATCATGCCAATCATGTCGATTCCCCATATGGAAAAAGGCCATGGGGAAGAGAGAACTTTAAGATACGTTGGCGGAAAATGGGTTTTGTCAGCGTATATCTGACACTTGTGACTCCTTCTCATGTACTTGTGTCCGTTGGCATGAGTGCCAAAGGATCCTTCGTGAATTTCTTTTATCAGCATGTTTGCTTCTGGTCTGTCTACGCATCGGAGCAAGACCATGTCAAAGTTTCTCTTATAGTGTGTATCACCGCTCAGGAAGAAGGTTCCAGCCAGCCTTCTGAGGGTCTTTCTATCTTTTCTGGATTGCCCCAGGTGGGTACTCTTATTTCTAAAGGAAGCATTTGATATCATGATACCAAGGTTTGTCATCTATGACTGCTTCAATCGAGAAGATGTAAGCGGGCCTCTCAAGGCGCATTATGTCGATCTTAGGTATGCCATTCCATTGACCTACACTAATCATGGAAGAGAGAGTGGTTAGTGCATCAGCCATGTGATTCTCTTCATGAGGGGTATGATGAAACTCGATTCTGTTGAAGAATGGTAACAACCTTCTCGCGTAATCTTTGTAAGGAATCAGTCCGGATTGGTATGTGTTCCAATCTCCTTTGATTTGATTGATAACCAGGGCTGAGTCGCCATATACATCCAAGTTCTAAATCCTTAAGTCGATCGCTTCTTCGAGACCCATGATACAAGCTTCGTATTCGGCCTCGTTGTTTGTACACTTGAATGTTAGTCGAGGGGTGAAAGGAATGTGGGTACACTGAGGTGTTATGATGATTTCCCCAATTCCATTTGCATAATGATTGACAGCTCCGTCAAAGATTAGTCCCCATTGGGAACCTGGTACTGGCCTTTCACTGGGTAGCGGTTCATCGCAATCTTTCATTTTCAAATACATGACATCTTCGCTAGGAAGTCAAATCCGACTGATTCCTGATCGTCAATCGGTTGATGAGCCAAATGATTGGCTAAAATACTTCCCTTGAAGGCTTTCTAAGCATGGTACTCAATATCGTATTCTGATAACAACATCTGCCAACGGGCAATCCTTCCCGTGAGAGCAGGCTTTTCAAATACGTACTTGATCGGATCCATTTCGGAGATTAAACAAGTAGTGTGACAAATCATATATTGGCGAAGACGTTTGGCTGCCCAAGCCAGAGCACAGTAAGTTTTCTCAAGCATAGTGTACCGAGTCTCACAGTCGGTAAACTTCTTGCTCAAATAGTAGATGGCAGACTCTTTTCTTTTCATTTCGTCTTGTTAGCCAAGTACACAACCCATGGAGTCTTCCAAGACTGTTAAGTAAAGGATCAAAGATCTTCCCTCTACTGGAGGAAACATAATCGGTGGGTTCAACAGGTATTCCTTGATACTGTCGAAGGCGGTTTGGCAGTCTTCTGTCCAAACGCAATCCCGATTCTTTTTGAGTAATTTGAAGATTGGCGCACATGTCGTGGTCATGAGGAATATAAATCTGGAAATGTAGTTCAAACGTCCCAGGAAACCCCTGACTTGTTTTTCAGTCTTTGGAGAAGGCATTTCTTGAATGGCCTTGACTTTGTCAGGATCAACCTCAATTCCTTTCTGGCTGACGATGAACCCTAAAAGTTTCCCTGAACAGACACAAAATGTGCACTTATTGGGATTCAAGCGGAGTTTGTACTTTCTCAACCGCTAGAATAGCTTTAACAGGTGGGTCACATGCTCCTCTTCTATTTTAGACTTGGCAATCATATCATCGACATATACCTCGATTTCTTCGTGTATCATGTCATGAAACAAAGTTGTCATGGCCCTTTGATAGGTTGCCCCGGCGTTCTTCAAACCGAATGGCATTACCTTGTAACAAAAAGTACCCCATGGGGTGATGAACGAAGTTTTCTCCATGTCCTTCGGTGCCATTTTTATCTAATTATAGCCCGAGAATCCATCCATGAAGGAGAAAACTTTGAACGTCGCGGTACTGTCTACCAGTATGTCAATGTGTGGTAAAGGAAAGTAGTCCTTTGGACTGGCCTTGTTTAGATCTCTGTAATCCACACACATTCTGACCTTTCCATCCTTTTTTGGAACTGATACGATGTTGGCTAGCCATTGAGGATATTCTGACGTGGCGAGAAAACCAGCATCAATCTGTTTCTGTACTTCCTCTTTGATTTTGATGGCCATGTCTGGATGAGTTCTTCTTAAACTTTGTTTTACTGGCGGATATTTCGATCTCAACGGTAAATGATGTTCCACGATACTAGTGTCCAACCCTGACATGTCCTGATAGGACCAAGCAAACACATCAGGAAATTCTTTGAGAAACTTTATCAAACTTTCTTTGACAGTTGGACTGAGCAGTGCCCTAATCTTGACTTCTTTTCTCTCTTCTTCTGAACCCAAGTTGACCGTTTCCAATGGCTCTTTGTGAGGTTCAATGGACCTTTCCTCTTGTCTGAGTAATCGGGAGATCTCTTTTGGAATTTCTTCGTCATTTTCTTCTTCAGCCGCAAATACCGGGAATTCAAAGCTGGGAGAAGGCATTGGATCGTGTGTTTCAATGGGGTTTAAAACAAACAATCTGCATGACGTGATGATCTGTTTTTAGAAGAGATAGAGAGAATGCAAGAGTGTGTGCAGTGTATTTTTTTATAACTGCTTGTTTTTATTATTTGAGTTGTTTTTTTAGGATTACCATTTTCTGAAAAAAAAACAAAAAGAGAAAATAGTAATAAATGCGGAAATTACAGAACAACGTTATTTTATTTATGATCTTGTCGATTCTTGAAACTACAGCCCCATAAAACAAAACTCTGTCGCTTTGGGCAAAGCGAAGAGGTACAATTACAGAAAGTAAGCCCTATCAAAACATCTGTTTCACCTGGGCAGGGTGAATGGTTAAAATAAAGAAGGCAATTACTTAGACTTATGAACGACTTTCGGAACGTCGACAGCAACCCATTGGCGGCGAACTCCTCGGTGAATCACAAAGTCTGGTACCTACTTTCTTGACTTGTCTTCAGAAATAATGTTGATTTCTGGTGGAGCAAGATCATTGGAATCCATTTTCCAAGCAGAGTTGTCGTGGACGAACTCTTCTGTTGTATCTTGTATAGTGTTTGTACTCTCAGGTGGATCTCCCCATCTAGTTGGTTGGATGTCTTCGAGCCTGATACGAGAGTTTTTAGGAGCGGTGTACTTGACCAAGAAGTCGTATTTGCCACTTGTTTGTCCCAGGGTGTCCCACACTTCTTTGGAACTGGATGAGTCATCTCTTTCGATGATGTTGGCCTCGGGAAAAGCATAGTTAAGGAATTCTAGTCCTGCAATCTTTGCAAATTCATCGTCGTACTGGATATCTTCTGAATGCCCTGAGTAATGATCCCATGATATGGTGGAGATGCAGGTATTCTTTTCAATAATGCTCAGTTGATATGCATCGTTGGGATGACTTTCTTGCCCCAAGTCTCCCGGGTACGGCTGCCAGATAAGCAGGCCACCCATTGGGCCATAATAGTCATGGTCAAAGTTGTCTTTCATCAGAGTGTCTTCCTCTAATGAGTTTGGTGGAGCATGACATCCTTCCGGATCACAATCTCCATATATCATCTTGACATCTGACCTTGGTATAAATCTCGGACTCTGTGCGGGATAGCAAAATGGCGTAGGCACCTCTTCCTGAGACATATAACCGTCCTCGTTAAGATAGGATTTCCACTCTTCCTCTGTATCGTAGGGATCCCCCTCGTTGATGGTATGGACTTCTTGAGACACTGGGTGAAGGAAGTCTCAACTATGGAAGAAGTCCTGAATGGGATGAAGACTTTCATCGTTAGTAGCAGTCTGGGTACAGGTTGAGGAAAAACCAAGACCCTTCTTTGTTTTGTTATCAGTGGGAATGACAAGCTGTCCCCATCCCTTTGAATTGTTACTTTTGATCACTTCGAGAGCATCTATGTACGATGAAATTGACGTTCCTTTTTTCGATTGTTGTTATTGCTTACCGAGAGTACTTGGAACTGGGTTCCAACAGTCTCCTCTGGTTCTACACAAGTGGGCGACGATAAGTTACTCACGATCAAAGCTTGTTCTCCACAGACTGTGACTAATTGGTCGTTCTTGACAAACTTCAGCTTCTAGTGAAGTGTCGAAGTGACTGCCCCAGCCTCGTGTATCCAAGGTCTTCCTAACAAACAAATGTATGCTACCTGGATGTCCATGACCTGGAAAGTGACTTGGAAAGTGTGAGGACTTGGAAAGTGTCCACGACCTCACTGCCCCTCATCGGAGATCCTTTGAATGATAGTCTCATTAAAGTGGATTTTGGCATAACATTCAGATCCGATCCGGTGTCTACCAGTACGCTTTCTAAAGCATCGTCCTGGAAGTTGACTGTAATATTAAGCGCCATGTTGTGACTTTTTCCTTCTTCTAGCAGTTCCTCATCACTAAACCCCAAGTTGTTGCAGGAAGTGATGTTGGAAATAATGTCGTCGAATTGTCTTATCGTTACATCCTGTTCCACAAAGGGTTGCTCTAAAACTTTCTACAGAGCTTCCCTGTGAGCTTCGGAATTGAGTAAAAGAGATAACATAGAGATTTTTGAAGGAGTTTGCAACAATTGATCAATAATGTTGTACTCACTCTTCTGGATGAGCTTCAGCATCTCATCGTTGTTCTTTGAAAGGTCGGGATCATTGGACTGACCGACTGGTTGATTGGGAACTTCTGTTTGAGGTTCCTTTTCTCTGGTAGGTTCTCCAACTCCTCGGTTGAAGATTCGACCACTCCGTGTTACTCGACTGATGTCTGCAATATTCACGACGGAGGGTAATGGAACTTCTTTTCCATTCTCAACTTTTGTTGCACCGTACTTGTAAGGGATAGCTTAACAGACTTGTACGGTACTAGTCCCGGCAGATAGATAACTACAGGAGCCTTCTGATTTTTCTGACCATCATAACCGGCCTCAATTGGTTCGAGATTGAGAACCTTTCCACTATCAAGAGGGACTCTTGATTCACGGAGTAAAGGGATTATGGCGCACATATCCTTGGCCACTTCTCGCTTAGGGATTAAGATAACATCTTTGCCTCGATCAGGATGATAGTTTGATATTGAACCAGAATTTGACCATGGTTGAATCTCCTTATGGTCCAACTGACTTTGAAGGGCTGCTCGCACGAGGTAGCATCCTTGATTATTCTCCGAGCAGACTCTACAACGCTCGTAGTTGTGTGGTGGCACCCGGCCATATCCGCTTTGATTACAGTTAACCTCACTAGGTTAGTTTCCATTGATCGAACATCCTGACTGTGAGGCCAAGTAGGGTTCTCGTCGATCATACTGACTTGTTGCGTGTCTTCATCTAGATAGATCGGAAGCCACCAGTGGTTTAACAAGTGTTGCGGTGTTCTTTGAACGAGTGCACATCCTTGGTCACTCTCCTGACACACTTTACAGTTCTGATAGTCGTGTGAAGTCAGAAAACCGAGCTGAACTTGCTTTGTGTGTAATTCCACCAAGCTGGTATTCATCAAGTGAATATAAAAGATTTGAATCATATTAACTTGATAGTGACTTCTATCGCGGTAATCCTGGATCCACCCAAGATCCGTCTGACGCTGGAGGGCCTCTTGTACAAAAGAGCATCCCTGCTTGTTTACCGAGCAAATCAGACAGGAATTGTAATCGAGCCGTGGCATATCATGATGTTGGCTTTGCCTTGAGTGCATTGCCACCAAGTTGACATTCATCGCACGGATGTCGTGGTTTTGAATAATGTTGGAGTTTGTATAAGTCATGTTGACCTCACAAATTCGGTGATCCTGGATCCATCCGAGATCCATCTGTTCTTGTAGAGTGGATTGCACCACAGAACATCCTTGATTGATTTAGAGCAGATATCACACTGGTGATAATTATGAGACGGTATATGACCGTATCCACTCTGCCTGCAATGCATCTTGACCAGGTTGGTTCCCATTAAGAGTACATCATGAATTTGATAGTTGTGCTTAGAATCTTCATCTATCAAATTTACCGGCGCTTTCTCGTGTTGAGGCAACGGGTTCGTCTGAACATTTAGATTTGTATCCTTGAAGGATAAGACCCCGCTCCTGACAAGCTTCTGTACATCGGATTTGAAGCTGAAACAGTTTTCTATATTATACCCTGGTCCTCCTTGGTGGTAAGGACACGTCTGATCTGCTTTGAACCAAAAAGGCGTATTTTCTGGTATTGGAAGAGGAGACCTGGTCTAGACGTGCCCCTTGACCAGTAGTAACGGAAATAGTTCTGCATACAACATTGGTATAGGGTCGAACCCCGGTGGTTGTGTTGTACAGTTGTTGTTGTACTGAGGACCAGCCTGCTGAAGAGGCTGTTGTGTCCTTTGCTGATATTGTTGTTGATTCAGTTGGCTTTGAGCAAACTGAGATTGATATGTTGGAATGGGCGCAGGGTTGATAGCAGGAGTTACAGCTGCTACTGGTTGGTACCGTCGCCTTTGCTTTCCAAGAGAGATATTGCTAATATCTTGCTCTTTTTTCTTAGGGAAAGCACTTCCGTATCTTTTGGTACTGCTTGATGGTCCAACATCTTTAACTAAACGTCCTTCTCGGACTACTTTTTCAAGACAAACTCCCATGTCTACCATCTCGGTGAAGTCACTGGGCGCAATGGCGACCATTCTGGCGTAGTAAAATGAGCTCAAAGTTTTCAAGAAGATCTTTTTCATCTCCTTTTCTTCAAGAGGTGGACAAATCTGAGCTGTAATTTCACGCCATCTCTGAGCATACTCCTTAAAGGTTTCCTTATCCTTCTTCGACATGGCTTTGAGTTGATCTCTGTCTGGTGCCATGTCTAGGTTATACTTATACTGCTAAACAAAGGCTGCCCCTAGATCTCTGAAAGTAATGATCTTGGTGCGGTTTAAACCCATGTACTGCGGCACCGGTTAAACTATTCTGGAAATAATGGATTAGTAGTTGTTGGTTCTCTGTCTGTGTTGACATCCTCCGAGCGTACATCACCAAGTGACTTTGAGGGCAAGAGTTACCCTTGTATTTTTCAAATTACTGCAATGACTCTTGGTGCTTCCCTCTCCCAAATTTTGTAACCTTCAGGAGTTGCTGTCATGCCCCTTGCATCTTCGCTTTCCTGAAGTTTGTAACCTTCAGGCCCAGCGGCTCCAGTTGTAGTTTTCGGATCTTCCACGATCGGCGTAATATATCCTTCTGGGATATAGTTGGGTGGCATGCCCCAGGGACGATTTTTAGGCATGTTGTACCGAGGATCATACTTTTCCACTATGGGCGTAGATGTGATCCTTGAGATCACAGTCCTTTGTTGTTGCAACTGGGCTGATGCCAAAGATTGCATGTCATTGTGAAGTTTCCTCAAATCTTCTTTCAGAGTGTCGATTTCTTCTCTCAACTCTCTTCCTCGAGATCATCCATTTTCTTTT
Organism: Lathyrus tuberosus; assembly: GCA_022829125.1. Classification (NCBI taxonomy): domain Eukaryota; kingdom Viridiplantae; phylum Streptophyta; class Magnoliopsida; order Fabales; family Fabaceae; genus Lathyrus; species Lathyrus tuberosus. Next base: position 4,166,262 of record JALAZF010000153.1, read on the forward strand.
GTCGATTGGCCCGAGTATTGTACGCATGAGATAGTTTGACTCTCTAATCGAGACACAAACGTGAGATTCGTAGGGAAGAAGAACGCGTTATGTGAGAATGATGAATGATATGCAATGATTATATTAATATTTGTTTTGTTATTTAATCAAAAGAAACTTTGACATTTGGATTGCAAATATCATACAGTGGGAAAACCCCATTTTATTGAATTCAAAGATTGCGGAAATGGAAATACAGTAATTTACAAAGTGTTGTAAAAGGAAATTTCTAAACTTAAGGATCTTGAGTCCTCTCTGAGGAGAGCTCAGGTGCTGGTTCTGGTATTTTTCTTTTCTTTGACTGGGGGCTCTTGAGCTGTTGTCGAGTTGTCATTCCTTTTCCAAGTGAAAGGAGCGAGCAAATTCCTTTGGTCATCTTGATTTTCTACAACATGTTGCTCTAAAATCTCGATCAGAGCATCTTTTTCTTTTAACAGTTGTTGTATTTTGTTACACTCCACATTGAGAATGCGATACTTGTTCTTCCAAGACTTTTTCTCCTGTTGAACTTTGCTGAGAGTAACCTGGAGTTTTTTCCGTATCAGACATAAATTAAAGGACAGATTCCTTTAACGGAAGAACTTCTTGATGAGGGTAAGGCATCCTCAGCTTGAGAGCTCTAGTTTGTACCCAGTGAAGATATGGCTCCACAGAGATACAATATGGTTTCCCTAGAGACTCTCTTCCTTTCCTGTGAACATGTTTCCAAGCATTCATTATTTCTGTCTTTAGTGCCCTGTCATTTTCCCCTTCCTTGAAGAAAAGACCTTCCAGATGAACATTACGCGGGATATGTCTCATCGGGTATCCAAATTGACGACGAACTAAAATTGGATGATAATTGATTCCTTCTTTAATTCCTATGAGGGGTACATTAGGGAAGTTTCCACAACGGTCAATGATCCTTATCCCGTCATAGATTTGATTGTACCAATCGATGTCAGAGTTGGTAAGAGACATGACTCTCTGCGACCAACGCAAAGTACTCTTATGATCCTAGAAAGCAGCAGACTTAGGCAAATGGGAAGTGAACCAATTGTATAGCAAGGGTACATAGCATGTGATCATTCCTCCACTGTATAAATTCCTTAGATGTACAGAATGAAAAGCATCTGCGAGCAAGGTCGGCACAGGGTTTCCAATTAGAAAAATCTTAATGGCATTGATATCAACGAAGCTATCAGTGTTGGGAAGCAAAAATAACCCGTAGGTGAGCAAAACAAAGATGCTCTCGAAAGCAGTTGTGTTCCCTATACTGGCAAAGTACAGGGCCTTCTTTATCAAGAACTGGGCTGGCAAACATTGGACTCCACCCTTAGTGGTCATGTGAGCCTAACCTCTGACTCGTCCAAATTAATTGCTCTTTCAATGGTTTGATCTTTTGGAATTTCTTCCATTCTAGAAAAGGGAGCTTGGTTAGTGATGGGTAAATCAGTCAGGTGAGAGTACTCCTCCAATGTTGGTGCTAGTTGATAATCCGGGAATGTGAAATAGTGATAAATTGGATCGTAGAACTGAATAAGTGTGGCCAGAATTCCTTCAATTACATGGACCTTTAACAGAGACAGCAATCCTCCGTACTTAGCTCTGAAAGCATCAGGGTTGGTAATCATCCTTGCCAATCCTCTTAAATCCTCTAATTTTGGAACCTTGAAGGTGTACTTGTGAGTCCTCCTTCTACCGAAATCCATAACGCAATCTTTCTCTATGACATTTGCAATCATTGTCTTAGTTTAATTTGTAAAAGAGAGACTAGAAGAGAAAATTTTTCTTTGTTTGAAAGTTTTTTAATGAATTGAATGCATGAATGCAACACACAAAAACATAGAAAAAATATGGGGCCAAAGGTTCGGTGTCATGAAGTCATGGCTCTACCCATCCCCAAAGGTGATACTGGTGATTTTTTGTACCTATCCGCAAAATCATTTACCCCTCTTGGGATAACAACAGCAGGCTAGTTCATGTAACACCCCCAATCTATACCCCCAATTAATTAAAGCGATAACAAATAATAAGAGTATAATGAAAACATTCACGGCATAGACTGAGGCGTCACATCAATTGAGACAAAATACAATAAACCTGCTCATAAAGATATACAACAATCAGGTAGCAAATAACAGAGGAACTTAGTACCTAACACCCACAATTCAGATACAGAATAAAAGCGGAAAATCTGCAACTGAAACCTCATATATATATCGCATAAAAAGTTTGTCTGTCGTACACAGATTCATACATGTACAATCCAAAGGAACATATATACATATACACATAAATCACAAACGATCTCCCCGACTACCCGGTGCTACATATCAGAGCCGACCGACAAAATAATGAAGACCTAAGCTTCACAAAAAGACCTCCAGCATCTAATCTGCAATGCCTCATAGAGCATTCAAAATAGCAGAAGGGTGAGAAACACAATCATAATATAATTGCATACAATCATATAATAACACAAAAGTATGCAGATAAAACATTCTCACCATAACTTATACCATAATTCAAATACCAAACAACACAATGCATATATCATATATCCATCACCAAGGTATATCAACCCTACACAATGCATTTATCACCAACATATATATATATATATATATATATATATATATATATATATATATATATATATCTCAACTCATCAATTCCATTCATAATTCCACACAAAATTAATCCATTCATGATTTATCCAAATGCAAAGAGACCGACACAACGACTCTATGCAAATGCGGTACCATCCATCCGTCAATCTCATCACTAGTTCACTCAGGAACTATTGGAATCATCGCTTGTTACTTAGTGTGACTCCCCGTCGGGCAAACGATGTTCCCCGTCGCTTTAGGTCCTCTTTGTATAAGGCACGCGACGTTTATGGATCGCTTTAGGTCCTCTTTGTATAAGGCACATGATCTGATCGCTTTAGGTCCTCTTTGTATAAGGCACTCGATCGTCTATAATCATCGCTTTAGGTCCTCTTTTTATAAGGCACACGATGTTATAGCGGATTCCCTCTGGAACCGATTCGTCGCTCACACCCCACATGGGCACACGACATCACAAGAATGCATATCATGATGCTTGGCATACAATGACTCATGACATTCAAATGCACACATATACACATCCATAATCATGCATATATAATCAAATACGACACAATGCATTTTCTTGCCCTTAGGCCACAAACCATCTTCACAACCTTTCATCACATGCATTTAAATCATATAATGTCACACAAGTCATACGATATCCATATCAAAAGCACATTGCATGATGCACATCAATTACACACACTTAAAACGGTAAAAGTCGACAAAATGACACATTTCCAAATTCCCGACATAATTAAATCGGCCAACCATCTCAAAACCATTTTAATAAGAAAGTACATCTCAATAGCTTCCTAACGCATCAAACCGCGCCTCAAACCGACTTACGACCCAACAGTTATGAAGAAAACAAATTGGAAAAGCTGTCATGTTCGCAATGCGAAGCTCCTAGCGAGTCCTTCGCTTTCCTCGTTCGCAGTGCGAATACCCCAGCGAACCATGGCAGAAAGAAAACAACCTAAAGTTCCTAAAGTTCACAGTGCGAACTCCCACCGAACCTTCGCCTCCCCCTTCGCAGTGCGAATCTCCCAGCGAACCGTGGCAGAAAGAAAACAACACAAAGTTCGCAGTGCGAACCTCACGCGAATGCTCACTTTCCCATTCGCTGGCCATTCGCAGTGTGAACCTATGAAACCAAAAAATCTCAGCAGCGCGATAGATCACTCCTAACCAACATTTTAACCCCCAAAACACTTCCAAACCAAAACATAACAATCAGAATATAACCCAATCATGGTAACAAGTATTCTACCACATTTATATCACATTTCAACCGCGAAAACATCAATTTCTATCATTCCGACCTAGAATTTAAAAGCTATGGAACACAACAAACATTCCAACACACACATACATAATCATACACAAGCATAGTATAACCGAGTTTCGCACCCTTACCCGATTTAATCGTGTTTGAAAAGTCGGTTGGATCAATTCTTCCTCTCCAAGTTTTTCTCTCTTTTTCTTCTTTTCTTTCTCTTTTCCTTCTTCTCTTTTTCTTTCTCTCTATTTTCTCTCTATGTTTCTATTATATGAAAAATATAATATCTACCCAAGCAAAAGACCAAAATACCCCTACACTCAAATATCTCGCAAACGCTCTCAAAACGCGACAAAACATAATAACGATGAAAAATAATATATTGCCAAATAAAAGTCAAAAATAAAATAGTATAATAATAAAATAATCAAATCGACTCGATTAAATAAATCTAACAAAAACTGGGGCGTTACAGTTCACCCGAGCGAGCTGATGTATCTTAGAGTGATCTCAAATGAGGGTAGTATCGCGTGACAACTATTTCCGATAGCTTCCGAACTACAAAATAGTAACAAGGTCTCAGCCTACTAAATCCTCAGTTTCATGGACAACCACAATTGAACAATCTACTTTCAACAACCGAAGTCGTATAGGCATTGAATCCGCAAAGGGTGTCTCCACTGATTCGATGGTCGACCGGGGTCTCTTATTTAGGAGTCACTCTTTGTAAGATTACCCGTCTAGTGCCATCACCTATCTTAGGTGTCACTCAAACTTTATAGATGAGGCATCACCCGCAGTCCCATTAGCAGAAAAATAAACACGGATATCAAGTAGGAAAAGTGATATATATATATATATATATATATATATATATATATATATATTCCTAAAACTAACAACCTAGACCTCTTAAGATCTATAACCTATGATCCTAACAGATCAACGACGTCCCCATCAGAGTCGCCATTTTTCTGTAGCGAGCGATTTTTGTCGGTGACGCGACCACTTTATCGCTGGGTTTTCCTCACCGCAATGGTAGGAGGGGGTGCTACTTTTTGATTTCTTATTTATCCCGTGACGCTGGAAGGGAAAGGGAAGGTATCTAAAACTAACGTTGCACGCGGACGTTTAACTGAACAAACGCTTAAAGAGATTGGGGGGTCCGGGGTCAGGTCATACAATGGGTAGTTGTCAGTTACCCATCCTATATGTGGTTATCCACAGGATATTAGCTTTAGGTTTCGCTTTGTAATTGATAGTGCTTATCTGTTAATGGGTTGGGAAAGTTTCTTGGAAAGTATGAGTGAGTGAGTGAGTTTTTGTTGATGTTTTTGGTAAGGTATTGGACCTAAGGATTGATTGGTATAAAGGTATTGGACCTAGGGTTTTTGATTAGTATCCTCACTAAGATTTCACAATCTTATGCCTACGTATTCCCGTTTAAACGAAACAGGGAAATCAGAGCAATCGTAGTTCCTCCTATTCTAAGGGAGGAAAAAGATAATGTTTTGGTGTCTTGTTCAAAGCCCAAGACAGAGGCTGAAAGGTTGAGTATTTGTGTCTTGTTCAAAGCCCAAGATTGAAGCTAAAAGGTTTGACTGAGAGAGAACTTGTCATCTCTAAAGGGAGACATTTGGTCTGTTTATCACAACTGTTGGGTGACTGATTATAAAGGAGGATTACTTTAACTGGGATATGTGAATCCAGCAATTCCATAAAGGTCATAACTTTTTCATTTCTCCATGGATTGAGACAAAATTTAGGTCTATCCTGCCTAGAATTTCACAAGGAATCCAATGGTGGTGGTGGTTTTTTCAGATGAGGTCCCTATTTAAAAACCCGATAGTGCTTTTGAAATAGGCCTATAATTGCATTTTCTATACTAACACATGGTACAAGCAAGAATTACATGGCAAATTGGTTCAAACACAACATATATAACATGTATGAAATGTTTATGATCAGTGGAGTTCAAAGCAATGCATATTTTAGAAAGTTTAAGTGATGATGCACATACCTCTTGGAGCTTGTTGTGCAATCTGCCAAGCTTCTTGTGCCAGAAGTAATTTGATGCTTTGGACACTCTCAATTGTTCCCTTAGAAGCTTTTAGAATGGTTAGAACCAGCTGGAATCCTTAGGAACAAGTTTGAGCTCTTTCTTGCAAAATGGGCAAAAGTGATCAATATGGCAACTCTCTCAAATGGTGTTCCAGATGTGGGGAACCATTTGGGACAGTTCAAGGATGATATTTGGAGTGTGTTTGAGGTTTTATCTGGTTTTGAAAGTGTCTGAATCAAGACAAGGCTTGAAAAATGCAAAAAAAAGTCCAATTTTGAGATTTTGAGAGGGGACTTTGTGATTTTGGTGTTACAGGTCACATGTGAGAGTTTGGACAGCTTAGATATGACATATTGGATGTGTTTGGAACATGAGCTATGATGGAATTGCTCTCTAACTCAAAAACTCAGAGGTACCTTGCAAAAGAAGGTATTTTGCCTTAAAGAGAGGGATTTTGAGGAAAACATCAGTTTGGTTGCTTTGGTGTACTCAAATTGAGCAAAAATGAGCTCTATTTATAGTAGAGCAAGTTTTTTTTGTAACCAATAGTGAATGGAGACTGCAGCAGGCCTTTGGCCAATGTTATGCAAAAGGAATCTCAAGTCTCCTCTAGCCATTGACTAGAGGTTAGGGCACAGGCCTATGGTTCTTTGATTCAGAGCTTATCCTTAACTCATTCAGTTGGAATAGGCTCAGTTCATGCCACCTTGGTGTATGCATTGAATGGTTGGAAACAAAATTGGATATTTGGCATCTTTTAGGCTTTTTAGGTTTAGCATGCTACTTGTAGATTCATGGACTTGTGAGGCTTAGAGATCAGATCATTCCCCTTGGATTTGATCCTCAGATGTTTCCAAATTGATGACAAGGCTTGGATTTATCAAATTTGGATAAATCGAGCAAAATGCACAAAATCTGCCAAATCTGTCTTGAAAAAAAAATTAGCTCATGATGCCATGTTTCAAGGGCTGTATCTCCTTGATCAAATGGAATTTGGAGATGATCTGGTACTTGTTGGAAAGCCCTCATGGCATACTTTAACTTTGATGTCCACCCCTAGACCTGGTTTGACTTGGATCAAGGTGAAAACTGCCCCTACCTTTTGGAAAAAGTAAGGCAGATTTTGACTTAGTGAAAATATCACTAAGTGTTGGAAAAAGTGGTATTTCATGTTTTCCTCCATTTTGATCACTCCATAACTAAAAATCCATGGAGAATTGGAATGAGATGTAGTTGACACTTTTAAAGTAAGCCATGAGAGCTACAAATCCATCTTTGGATCATCCAAAATGGTTGCCTGGATCTCAAGTTATGATCCTTGGAAGTTGGTACCCTAACCACTTTGTTTCATAACTTAGAAAAATTCTAAGTTTTTTATGGTTACCCCTTGGTTGACCAAAAAATCAAAAAGTCAAAATTTGACTTTTTGTACAGTTGACCTTTTATCAGATGAAATCCAAATTATGTGATCCTTTGTGAAATCAAGTCTTTGACCTAAATCAAACCTAATGGATGGACTCCATAGGTGATATAGGGTGTATTGAATCATGTCCCAAGGTTTGGGAGTATGCCTTGGTCAAAAGTCAAAGGTACAATTGACTTTTTCCCCAAAACCCTAATTGTGGTTCAAATGAAAATGAAACTTGTGAATCATGTTTCTTGGGTTAATCCATTGTTGCAAATGGATCCATGTAGTGTATTAGAGACCCCCAAATCATGTCTTGAGGTCTTGGCTCATTTTTTGTCCCAAAAGTCAGCTTAGGGGTGAATTAGGTCAAGAAACCCTAATTCATGATTTTTGGTAAATCTATCCCCTGAGGTTAAATTGACCTGATGATTGGGTCCATGAGGTCCCTTGGAGTATCATAGGTTATGTTTTGAAGCATTGGCTCATGCCCAGATGAAAATTTCCATCTGGAGGCCCTGGTCGCCCAAAACCCTAATTTGGTGACACTGTCGATCTTGAGGCTTACTCCACTTGGAGTGTAGCAACTTTGTGCTTGGTTCTTGATGTGGGAGTCCTCTTGATCCTTTATGGGTGTTGGGGAGTTTAGACAAGTTGAAGATCATGTCAATTCTTGATTGATCATTTGTCTAAGTACTCAGAGAGGGCTTAAAACCCTATTTCTTGGTTGTGGTGAATGCCCACCCCTCTTTGAGGAGATTAGTTAGGCATGATGGTTTATCCATATTGTGATGATGATTTACACAATGATGGGGAATCTTGGTGGTCAAAATTTGGGTTATGGCATATACCCAAGAGGAGGCTGTTGTTTTAAGGGATGAGAATCAACCCTAGAATGGTTAGATAGTCTAGAATTCTGACTCTCTGGAGTATTAAACTAGTTGAGATGACTAGGTTATGTCCTATACCTGTAGGAGGTCTTTGGGTCCTTGTACTAAGCCCAAGATGAGGCTGAGAACTTCTAAGAAGCCTGTGAGTCCTTGTACAAAGCCCAAGAGGAGGCTGGGAATGCTTTTAGGAAGCCTGTGGGTCCAAACCTAAGAAAAGTTCAAAGAAAGGTTTCACCGGAAATTAGTCATTTCCTTGCAGAACAATTCTAGGGTTTGAAGAAATTCAGAAGAGGTTTCATCGGGAATTAATCCTCTTTGGGGAAATGAATTTCTTGTACAAATATTTCTAAGTTGTGACAGCCTTGAGAAAAGTTTCACCGGGAATAATGCCTTTCTCTGTTCCATATTGTATAAGCCCAAGAGGAGGCAAGACTGTAACTGGAATTTCCTATGGGGAACTAGTTTTGACTGTGCTAAAAGAGTAACCATTGGTTTGATCTAGACCTAGACCTAATTGCTGGGGAAAACTCTAAGCAAGTATTTACAAGCATATATATATATATATATATATATATATATATATATATATATATATATATATATACAGATGAAATATATACACAAGTATGTGTTGAAAAGATAGTGGAACTTACCATTGTGCAAGCCCAAGCATAGCAACTACAGCTGTATGGTTAGTTATTCAAGAAGTTGAAGAAAGTTTTGATAAAACTTTGAATTTGAATCTAAATCAAAAAGAAAGTTGTTGTAAAAGGAAGTTTGGGGCTTATTCTTAAAGGAGAGGCCCAGATGAATTCTTTTGAAAAGGCGACGATCGCGTTGTAGTTTTGAAAACCACAAAGGGACTTATACAATGTCTGAGGCCCAAATTATTGTATTTACAAAAGGGATGGGTCTTACACTCTATTATAGGACCAAGAGTTTATTTTTATACAAGAGTTGGGACTTATAGCTCAAGGATAGGCCCAGATGAAAAATAGCGATCGCACCATTATTTTGAAAATTGTACCGGGACTTATACAAATGACTGAGGCCAAAATTATTTATGTACAAAGGGGGTTGGATCTTACACTCTAATAGAGGCCCAAAAGTGTTTGAAAAAGAAGAAAAATGGGACTTACAACACAAGGGGAGGCTCAGATGAAAATTTTTTGAAAACGGCGATCACGCCGAGATTTTTAAAATCGTATCGGGACTTATACAATGACTGAGACCCAAAATGGTTTATTTACAAAGGGATGGGACTTACACTCAATCAAAAGGCCCAAGAGTTTTGAAAAATGTTTGTGAGGGTGAAAACAATTAAAACCCTAATTTTATTTTAAAAATACATTTTAATTTAAATAAAAATCAATTAAAATGATTAAAATTATCAAACATGTATGAAAAACAAGTAGTGATATTGGATAAATGTTTGAGAAACCATGTTTTATCCATAGAATGATTTGAAAATCCTTTGAATTTGAAAATCAATAAAAAAAGAAATATTTTTAAAGGCTTAAAACAAATAAGAATAAATTATTTACAAAAAATATTAAATATATAAAATAAATAATATTTTTGTGAAATTTTTGTAGAACAAAGTATTTTAACATTTTAGTGAATTTTGAAAAAAAGAATCATTAAAAATTGATTGAAATTGAAAGAGAAATTAAATTTTGAAGTTATTTAGAAATTGTAAAAAAAAGTGAAGAAATTAAGTGGTAAAAAAGATGGGATGGTCCTCCCAAGGTTTGAACCCACGCCCTTGAGGTGGAGGGTTTAAAACTTTATCATCTGAGCTAAGTGCGTGTGGTGATAGAGAATTGAAATAGTGAATAATATGTGAAAAAAATCCTTTGAAAATGGTTTAAAAAATAAAACCAAAAGGTATGGGGCGAGGGGGATTCGAACCCCAAACCCTTCGCTCGCTACACACACACAAATACTAGTGTTTCCACTAGGGTGCAATGCCAATTCAAACATATAATGGCAATGAAATAATATATAGTAGACCTGGTTTTGAAAACCTGAAAATGGCGCCATGGTCATCTTTTTCCTTGAACCATCATCAGATTTGCAAGAAGCATGCTATTTTCTTCGTTTCTCAACCATTTTGGAAGATGTAAAAATGAAACTCGTTCATTTTTTAACAAGGAACATGATGGCTCTTTTCAATTTTATTTAAATCAAGTGTATCAAGATATATCATGTTATAATCAAATGAACCCTAAAAAATGCAAGAACTATATGAAATCTTATACACGCAAGATAAATAGCAATTGATTGAGGGTTAATGATCTATAAGCAACCAGAATCATGATGGTAACTTAGAACAACATTTATGATGCATGATTCATGGAGTTTGAAGGTTTAAGGCTTACCTCTGCAAGAAGGAGTCAAATTATGTTGTAAAGGTGTTACAGAAGTGAAATAGTGATCTGGATAGCTTCCTTAGGCCTCAAGGATTATGTTACAATGATTGGAATGACTTGAATCCCTCTGAATTGAGTAGCTTGAATCCAACTGCAGCCTATTGTGTATTTTGAGAAAATGGTGTATGACTTAGTGATCCTGATATTACATATGGAATGTGAGTGTTTGAATCACTTCCACATAGTGTATGTGAAGTGTTTGAATGTTTGGTTTGGACATAATTGCTCTGGTTTAAGAATTCCAAACTTTCACTCTTTAAGGACTTAGAATTTAGCAAGAGAGAGGAATTGTGAGAAAACAAGCATTGTGGTTGTTTTGGTGTCATCTGAATGAAGGAATGTGACCTTTATTTATAGTAGAGGAGGGTTGTCTTGGATAAATAGCTTCAGATTGGAAGATAAGGCCTTGGTTCAATGGTATTGAAATGATATCATTACCCCTAATGCAAGGTACACCAAGGTGTCCAAATAGACTAGCTATCAATTGACCAATTCCACATTCCTCAGTCATTTTTGTTGTTGTTTATGTGAGCATCTTGATTGAGGGATGTCCTTTTGTTGAATGTGAACTATTGCACATAAATGCCATTTTGAATTCAAGGCACAAAGTGACAAAACCCATCATGCCATTTGAGATTTGCTTGACTCCTTGGTCCAATCTTGCAGGTTTGTGGTGATTCATCTGCTATACACTGAATGTGAGTGGTTTTGATCATTTCTCTTGACAAAAAGAATTGTGGCTAGCAACAAATGTCCAAAACTGTCTTGTAGACAGTTTGCAGCATGGTATGTTGGACACTCCATATCTCCTTGCTCAAATGGAGTTTGATGATGTTCTGATACTCTTTGGAAAGCTTGTACGACATACTTTAACTTTGATGTCCACCAATGGACCTGGTTCAGCTTGAATCAAGGTGAAAAATGGTCTTAAAGTTGGTGAAAAACCAAGACAGATTCTGATTTGAAAATTTCACTAAGTGTTGGAAAAAGTGGTCATTTTCATGTTTTTGTGATTTTGATCTATCCATAACTCAAAATCCATGAGGATTTGGAATCTGATGTAGTTGACAATTTTGAAGTATGTCATATGAACTTTCATTTGAGCTTTTGATGGAAGAAAAAGGTCTTAGGGTTTGGGAGTTATGACCTTGCAAAGTTGGTACCAAATCCATTTTGTTCCATAACTTAGAAAATTTTAAGTTTTCTATGGTTGCCCCTTTTGAAGTAACCTTACTTTTCTTGATTTTTCTTGATGGATGATGATCAAAACCATGTATTAACATTTTTTTGACTTATGGGAGCCATATTTGTGAAAAATTTCAAAAAGTCAAACTTGATTTTGGGCACAGTTAACTTTTTGTCAGATGAATACCAAACTGTGTGATCTTTTATGCAATCAAGTTCTTGACCTAATTCAAACCTAATGGATGGATTCCATAGGTGTTTTAGGGTGTCTTGAATCATATCCCAATGTTTGGGAGCATGTCTTGGTCAAAAGTCAAAGATACAGTTGACTTTTTCTTAAAAACCCTAATTGTGGTCCAGATGAATTTGAAAGTTATGAATCAAGCTTCTTGGATCAATCCATTGTTGTAAATGGATCAATGTAGTATATTTGAGGCCCTCAAACCATGTCTTGAGGTCTTGGTTCATGTCTTGCCTCAATAGTCAACTTAGGGGTGAATTAGGTCAAGAAACCCTAATTCCTGATTTTTTATGAATGCATCCCCTGAGGCTATTTTGACTTGATGATTGGACTCATAAGGTCCCTTTGATCTTCTTGGGTCACGCTTTGAAGTATTGGCTCATGCCCCGATGAAAAGTTTCATCTGGAGGCCTTGGTCGATCAAAACTCTAATTTGGTGACACTGGCGATCTTGAGGTTTAATCCACTTGGAATGTTGCACTCTTGTGCTTGATTCTTGATATGGGAGACCTCTTGATACTTTATAGATGTTTGAGAGGCTAGACAAGTTGAAGATCATGTAAATTCTTGATTGATCCTTTGTCTAAGTGCTCTGAGAGGGCTCAAAACTCTGATTCTTGATTGTACTAGATGCTCAACAATCCTTGAGAAGATTGATGAGGTATGAAGGTATATCCATATTGTGGTGATGATTTACACAATGTTGGGAAATCTTGGGGGTCAAAATTGGTGTATGACGGATGCCCGTATTTAATCTTCTTGGGCCCGAAGGTGTGAATGGCGAAGGTATTCGAACATTCAGGGTGCAAGAGGATTAAATATCCGAATACACAAAATTTCGACCGTGGTTATGAATAGCAGTTTGCTCATCCATATTTATTTGCTAAGTAATGTTACTTAGAAAAGGGTAAAACTTCCCCTCGATCCTGGTCTTCAGCCACGGAACTGGTCTCAGCTTCTTTTGGAATAAACTTTCCCTCGATCCTAGTCTTCATCCATGGAACTGGTCTCAGTTTCTTCTTGTCGAGTTTTTTTCTTGATAAGGAACGCTATTTGTAGTCATCTTCATCAAACTTCTCGCCGAGTTTTACTGGCAAGATGCCATTTGATGGAAAAAGATTTGAGGTTAGACTTATTGGGGAAACCCATTTGTCTGAACTGTTGAGGTGTGCAAACTTCTGTGTTGGAGATGTCATTTGTCGACTCTACTAGGGAAAACGAGTCTCTTGAGAGACCGTTTCTTTTTTTGAGGTTACATCATACTTTCCTTCGAGCTCTTTTCGAAGAAATGCCATGTGATGTGATCTAATTTTTGAGGTGCTAATGACTTCATTATCATCGAATTTTCTAGGAGAACAACCGATGTATTTCCGAGAGTCTTCGGTTAAGAGGCTTTCTCTGGGGATTTTCCTTAATTCGGGAAAGAAAAAAAACATCTTCAATGGTGAAGAGTGATGTTCCAAAAGTGTCTGTCGAATGTTTTCTTACCTTTCAGAGGTTCAAGTTATCAAAGTGGCCGAGGACAGTCTCCAATCTAGAAATAAACTGGGGGGATATTTGTTTAAACAATACATTTCCTGACTAGGAAAGAACCCAAACTGGGATTTTGTCCTATCTGACATGGAAAGAAAAACTGACAACTTTATTGGCGAGAGGACGTTTATCACTTGGGAGTGAGTATGACCAAAGTGATAGTAATGCAATATGAATATGAATTTGAATCAATTAGGCATGATGTATATGTGTTTATGCTGACAAAACAGATGCGACATACAGACTAGTGAATGAATACGACTGGATACTCGGCCACTGCGGGGGATAAAAAGTATTATTGGTTTAGGGTAACAATCCTTTCTTGCTTTAGGAGGGGTAGACCCTACTGGAAAGAGAAAATCATCAATTGGTCTTCAGGGGTAAGAACTCCGCCGGGGATATCAGACGGGGTATTATATCTGAAACGGTTGATCATGTATTCAAGTGTACTGGTTTAGAAGGAGTACTTTGATTCTGCATTTTGAGGTTTAATCACTTTCGGAGAAGCCATAGATGTTCCTTTTTGTGTTCAGTTAGTAAAAAAGAATTGTCATCTTTATTTTAAAAGTAGAAGAAAATTTGACAAGTAAATTCGTTTTCTTTTAGAATCTTTGATCATGTTAAAAATGTCATTCTGTAAAGGAAAAATAAATTAGAATTGCAAACAAAAGCAATAAGGCTCAAATTTTATTGACAAAATGGTAATCAGCCAAGTGCGTGATCCCATAGATCATTACAGTGTTTATAAAATGGTAATTTTATGGAAAGGGGGCTACATTGAAACATAACAACCACTATTCTTCTACCAACTTTGAATTCTGGACATTCTGAGCTTCTGTCGAAGGTGACCTTGACTGAAGTCTTTCGAAGGATGATGTTACCGCTGGGGATCTAACCTCGTCGGATGTAGTTACTTGCCATGAATCCCTAATTTTTGCCTAGATTGCCTTTTAAGGTTTTCAATCCACCGAGACGTTTTTTTTGTTTATTTAGGCGAAGTATTTCTTGAGGAAAAACCAAGACCCTTCTTTGTTTTATTGTCAGTAGGAATGACAAGCTACCCCCATCCTGTTGTATTGGCACTCTCGACTGCTTTGATAGCATCTTTGTACGAGGAAATCGAAGTTCCCCCTTCGGATTGATTGTCCTTGTGTAGCGAAAGCACTTGGAACTGAGTTCCAATTACCCCCTCCGGTTCTACATAAGTGGATGACAATAAATTGCTTACGAGCAAGGCCTGTTCTCCACAGACTATGACAAGTTGGTCGTTCTGGATGAACTTTAGCTTTTGGTGCAGTGTCAAAGTGACTGCCCCAGCCTGATGTATCCAAGGTCTTCCTAATAAACAACTGTATGTTTCTCGGATGTCCATGACCTGGAAGGTGACTAGGACAGTGTGAGGACCGATAGTTATGGGAAGGTCGACTTCGCCGATAACCGTTTTTCTGGATCCGTCAAATGCTTTGACAACGACCTCGCTGGTTCTCATCGGAGGTCCTTTGAATGATAATTGCATCAAAGTAGATTTTGGCATAACATTCAGGGCTGACCTTGTGTCTACCAGTACGCTGGCTAAAGCATTGTCCTAGCAGTTGACTGTAATATTGAGTGCCATGTTATGACGACGACCCTCTTCAGGTAATTCCTCATCACTAAATCCTAAGTTATTGCAGGAAGTGATGTTAGAGACAATGCTATCGAATTGTCTAATTGTTATATCCTGTTCCACAAAGGCTTGCTCTAAGACTTTCTGTAGAGCCTCCCTGTGCGTTTCTGAACTAAGTAACAGTGATAACACTGAGATCTTTGAAGGAGTCTGTAACAGTTGATCAACAATGTTGTATTCACTCCTCTGGATGAGCTTCAGCATCTCATCATTGTTTTATGAAAGGTCAGGATTACTGGACTAACCGACCGGTGGATTGGGAACTTCCTTCTGAGGTTCCTTTTCTTTGTTGGGTTCTCCAACTCCCCTGTTGAAGATTCGACCGCTCCGTGTTACTCGACTGATGTCTGCAATATTCACGACAGAGGGTAATGGAATTTCCTTTCCATTCTCGACTATTTTTGCACCGTACTTGTAAGGGATAGCCTTAGTTGATTCATACGGTAGTGGTCCTGGTAGATAGATGACTATGGGAACCTTCTGATTTTTCTGACCATCGTACATAATTTCGATCCGTTCCTGGTTGGGAACTCTCGATTCGTCAAGTAGGGGGATGATGGCACAAACATCCCTAGCCCTCTGATGATCAGAGATTACGAAAACGTCCTTGATTTGATCAGCGTGGTAGTTGACTGATCCAGAACTTGAGCATGGTTGAATCTCTTTGCGGTCCAACAGACTTTGAAGGGCTACTCGCACGAGGTAGCATCCTTGATTATCCATTGAGCAAACTCCACACTGCTCATAGTTGTGTAGTGGCACCTGGCCACGTCCACTTTGAATACAGTGTAACCTGACGAGGTCTGTTTCCATCGACCGAACATCATGACCTTGATATCTAGTAGGATTTCCGTTAGTGATACTAATTTGCTAAGTGTCTTCGTCCATATAGATTGGAAGCGACCAGTGGTTCAACAAGTGCTGAAGTGTTTCCTGGACAAGGGCACAACCTTGATCGTTTTCGCAACCCGCTTTACAGCTCTGATAATCATGTGATACCAGGAACCCGAGCCGGACCTGTTTAGCATGTAACTTCACCAGGCTGGTATTCATCAAGCGAATATCGAAGACTTGAACCATGTTGGTTTGATAATGATTCCTATCATGGTAGTCTTGGATCCATCCAAGATCCATCTGACGCAGGAGGGCCTCTTGTACAAAAGAGCATCCCTGTTTGTTTACCGAGCAAGTCAGACATGAGTTGTAATCGTGACGCGGCATATTATGATATTGGCTTTGCCTTGAGTGCATTGCCACCAAGTTGACATCCATCGTACGGATATCATGGTTTTGAATGATGTTGGAATTCGTATAAACCACATAACTCCACGAACTCGGTGCTCTTGGATCCATCCGAGATCCATCTGTTCCTGTAGAGCTGATTGCACCACAGAACATCCCCGATTGTTTTTAGAGCAGATATCACACTGGTGATAATTATGAGGTGGCACATGGCCATATCCACTCTGTCTACAATGCATCTTGACCAAGTTGACCCTCAGTAAGAGTACATCGCAAATTTGATAGGTGTTGCTAGACTCTCCTTCTATCAAATTAACTGTAGCTTTCTCGTGTTGAGGTAGCGGGTTTGTGAGAACATTCGAATTCGTATCTTTGAAAGATAAGACCCTGCTCCTAACAAGCTTTTGCACGTCAGATTTGAAACTGATACAATTCTCTATGTCATGCCCTGGTTCTCCTTGATGGTAAGGGCAAGTCTGATCCACCTTAAACCAAAAAGGCAGATTTTTCGGTACTGTAAGAGGAGCCTTGGTCTGGACGTGCCCTTTGACCAGCAGTAACGGAAATAGTTCTATGTATGATACGGGTATAGGATCAAATCCTGGTGGCCGCGTTATACGGTTATTATTGTATTGAGGATGAGCCTGCTGAAGAGGCTGTTGTGTCCTTTGATGAAATTGTTGCGAATGTGGTTGGCTTTGAGCAACCTGAGGTTGATACGTAGAAACAGGCGCAGGGTTGATAGCAGGAGTTACAGCTGCTACTGGTTGATACCGTCGCCTTTGCTTTCCGAGAGAGATATTCCCAATATCTTGCTCCTTTTTCTTAGGGAGAGCACTACCATATTTTTTAGTATCGCTTGTCGACCCAGTGTCTATGACTAGACATCCTTCTCGAACGGTTTCCTCGAGACGCACTCCCATACCGACCATTTCGGTGAAGTCGCTGGGTGCACTGGCAACCATTCGGTCGTAGTAAAATGAGCTTAAGGTCTTTAAGAAGATCTTTGTCATCTCTTTTTCCTCAAGAGGTGGAAAAATTTGAGCGACAATTTCACGCCATCTCTGAGCGTATTCCTTAAAGGTTTCCTTGTCCTTTTGTGACATTGATCTGAGTTGATCTCTGTCTGGTGCCACGTCCAAATTGTATTTATATTATTGGACGAAGGCAGTGCCAAGATCTCTGAAAGTGCTAATCATAGTGCAGTTTAAACCCATGTACCATTTTAATGCGACACCGGTTAAACTATCCTGAAAGTAGTGAATCAGTAGCTCCTGATTCTCCGTCTGAGCTGACATTCGCCGAGCGTACATCACCAAATGGCTTTGAGGGCAAGAGTTACCCTTGTATTTTTCAAAATCAGGCACTTGGAACTTGTGTGGGACTTTCACATTGGGGACCAAACAGAGATCTGCAGCGTCCTTTCCAAATAAATCCTGACCGCGAATAGCTTGCAGTTCCTTCTGCATTTCCAGAAACTGCTTCTGGAATTCATCCATTCTATCGAACATACTTTCCTTTCTACCAGAAGGTATCTGTGGAATCTGTCCTTCTAGGACAGTGTACACCACAGGGGGTGGTACCGTTACTACGGCAGTGAATCTTGGCGTTTCCCAAAGTTTGTAACCTTCAGGAGTCCTCAATATGCCTATGGCATCCTTGCTTTCCCGAAGTTTGTAACCTTCAGGCCCAGCGGCTTCTGCTATGATTCCCTGATCTTCACTGATCGGCGGAACATATCCTTCTGGGATATAGTTAACAGGCATGCCCCAGGGACGATCTTTCAGCATTTGATACCTAGGATCATACTTCTCCACTATGGGCATTGAGGTGATCTCGGAGATCCCAGTTCTTTGTAGCTGCGCTTCTGCCATAGCTTGTATGTCGTTACGAAGCTTTCTCATATCCTCTCTCAGGGCGTCGATCTCTTCTTTCAACTCTCTGTTCTCTTCCTCGAGATCATCCATCTTTTTCTGACGATTGGCCCGAGTATTGTACGAATGAGACAGTTTGACTCTAGAACTGAGACACAAATGTGAGATTCGTAGGTAAGAAGAATACGTGACGTGAGAATGATGAATGCAATGATTATATTAATTGTTTTTTTGTTTAATCAAAAATAAACTTCGACAATTAGATTGCAAATATCAAACAGTGGGGAAACCCCGTTTTATTCAATTCGAAGGATTGTAGAAATGAAAATACGGTAAATTACAAGGTGCGGAAATAGAAACCTAAGCTAATGGGTCCCGAGTCCTCTCTGAGGAGAACTCAGGTGCTGATTCTGGTACTTTCCTTTTCTTGGACCGGGGCTCTTGGGCCGTTGTCAGGTTGTCATTCCTTTGCCAAGTGAAAGGAGCGACCAAATTCCTTTGGTCATCCTGATTTTCTACAGCATGTTGCTCTAAAATCTCAATCAGAGCATCCTTATCTTTCAGCAGTTGCTGCATTTTGGTACATTCCACATTGAGAATGCGGTACTTGTTCTTCCAAGACCTCCTCTCCTGTTGAACTTTGTTGAGAGTAACCTAAAGTTTTTCCGTTTCAGTCATGAAGTACATGACAAATTCCCTTGGCGGAAGAACTCCGTGACGAGGATAAGGCATCTTTAGCTTGAGAGCTCTAGTTTGTACCCAATGGAGATAAGGCTCCACCGAGACACAGTCCGGTTTTCCTAGAGACTCTCGTCCTTTCTTATGAACATGTTTCCAAGTGTGCACTATTTCCATCTTTAGTGCCCTGTCATTTTCTCCTTCCTTGAAGAAAAGACCTTCCAGATAAGCGTTACGCGGGACATGCCTCATCGGGTATCCAAATTGACGACGAACTAATACTGGATGATAATTTATTCCTCCCTTAGTTCCTATAAGGGGTACGTTGGGGAAGTTTCCACAACGGTCAATGATTCTGATCCCGTCATAGATTCGATTGTACCAATTGATGTCAGAGTTGGTAAGAGACATGATTTTTTGCGACCAACGTAAGGCACTCTTATGATCCCAAAAAGCGGCAGATTTAGGCAAATGGGAAATAAACTATTTATATAGCAGGGGTGCACAACACGTGATCATTCCTCCGCTGTATAAATTCCTTAAGTGTATAGAATGATACGCATCTGCGAGCAAAGTCGGTACAAGGTTTCCAATGAGAAAAACCTTAATGGCGTTGATATCTACAAAGTTATCGATGTTGGGAAACAAAAATAACCCATAGGTGAGCAAAACAAAGATGCTCTTGAAAGTGGCCACGTTCCCTATACTAGCAAAGTATAGAGCTTTCTTTATCAAAAACTTGGCTGGTAAACCTGGGATTCCTCCCTTGGTGGTCATGTGAGTCTTGATTTCCGACTCATCCAAATAAATTGCTCTTGCAATGATTTGATCCTTTGGAATTTCTTCAAGTCCAGAAAAGGGAGGTTGATCAGTAATATGTAAACCAGTCAGGTGAGAATACTCCTCCAGCATTGGTGCGAGCTAGTAATCCGGGAATGTAAAACAATGATAGACTGGATCGTAAAATTGAATGAGTGCCTCCATGATTCTTTCAATCACATGGACCCTTGACAGAGGTAGCAGACCTCCGTACATAGCTCTGAAAGCCTCATGGTTTGTGATCATCCTTGCCAAGCCTCTCAAATCCTCTAACTTTGGAACCTTGAAGGTGTACTTATGAGTTCTCCTTCTACCGAAATCCATGAGTGTAATCTTTTTCTCTCTGACATTTGCAATCATTGTCTTAGTTTAATTTGAAAAAGAGAGACTAGAAGAGAAAATTTTCTTTGTTTAATGTTTTTTAAAATGAATGCATGAATGCAGCACACAAAAACATAGAAAAAAACATGAGGTCAAAGGGTCGGTGTCATGAAGTCAAGGCTCTACCCATCCCAAAGGTTTATACTAGTGATTTTTGTACCCGTCTCTCAAAATCATTGATTCTTGTCAAGATAACATCTGCGGGCCGGGAACCGTGCTAGGTGATGTTATTTTGAAGAACCTCAGAAGAGGATAGTATCGTGTAACAGCTATTTCTGATAGCTTCCGCACTACTGAAAGAGGTTTTTCCTAGGTGTATACTCAATCTTTCCACATGCGCCATCACACGCATTCCCATTAGCAGAAAAATAAACACAGATATCAATTAGGAAAAGCAGTATATATATTTATCCTAATGTCATAGACTTTTAAGAGCTATGAATCCTATGTTCCTGACAGAAAATGGCTCCCCGGCGGAGTCGCCATTCTGTGGCACTTTCCCAACTTAAAGGTTTTGACCTACGATCCTAGTGAGGGCCGATCCTAGCAGTAGTGACATTCCCCGATGAAACCATCATGAAAATAACTTGTCCAAGGTTTTTACCCTAGCTTGTAAGAAAGAAAGAAGGGCCCCACGGTGGGCGCCATTTTTCTGTGGCGACCACCGCCATGAAAATGACTTGTCCAAGGTTTTCACCCTAAATTGTAAGAAAGAAAGACGGGCCGCACGGTGGGCGCCACTTTTCTGTAGCGAGCGATTTTGGACGTGGTTCTTAAGCACTGTCGCTCTTTGGGGGTACTACAGGTCGATTCATTTTTTATCCTATTGAAGCTAATGAAGGAAGGGAAATAGATGTCTCTAACTAACACTGCTTGGATACTGAGTTTAAACAGCAGTCTATTAGGTTACGGATGTTATATGGAAGTGGGGGCTCTTTCTGCTTACTTTGTTAAGGCTGAAATGATGGGACTATGCTATTGGTAGGATGTTAGGACTGATGCTTTTCGATCGATGTGTGAAGGTACGGGATTTTGGGTTTTTTATTAGTGTGCTCGCTAAGATTTTTCTTTCAATCTTATGCCTACGTATTCCCATTTTACGAAATAGGGAAATTAGAGCGATCGTAGTTCCTCCTATTCTATGGGAGGAAATGGTGTTTTGATGTCTTGTTCAAAGCCCAAGACATGAAGCTAAATGTGATTTATTTGTATCTTGTTCAAAGCCCAAGATGTGAAGCTGAAAGGTCTATTTGTATCTTGTTCAAAGCCCAAGGTATGAAGCTAAAGAGGTTTTGACTTTAGAGAGAATTTGTCATCTCTAAAGGGGGAGTTGTTGATGTTTGCATGTTGTGAGCAAGGCATGATTTGATGCTAAAAGGTTGATTGTCTCAACCGGGGTTTCCTTATACAAAGCCTAAGAGGAGGCTAAAACGCTGACTTTTCCGGGGAAAATGTGCTTTTTGTACAAAGCCCGAGATTTAGGCTAAAAGGGTTTGACTCAACAAGAGGGTCTTTTTGTATGTCTTGTATGAAGCCCAAGACGGAAGCCAAAGGGGTTTGACTCAACAAGAGAGTCTTTTATACTCAACAAGAGAGTGATTTGGTGTCTCGTATGAAGCCTGAGACGGAGGCTAAAAGTTGTTTGACTCAACAAGAGAGTCTTTTATACTCAACAAGAGAGTGTTTTGGTATCTCGTACGAAGCCCGAGATGGAGGCTAAGGGGTGATTCAACAAGAGAATCTTTTATACTCAACAAGAGAGTGTTTTGTGTCTTGTACGATGCCCAAGACGGAGGCTGAAGGATGAGTGACTCAACAAGAGAGTCTTTTATACTCAACAAGAGAGTGTTTTTGTATCTCGTACGAAGCCCGAGATGGAGGCTAAAAGGGTTAACTCCACTAGGGAGAATCATTGTACAAAGCCCAAGAGGAGGCTATAGTAACTGTTTCAGTTGAGTGACAGGTCCAGTAGGTTGGTTAAAAGAGAAAATCAGTTCTTATATGAGTAATGTTGTACTCATGGACTTGATCTGAGGGTTGGGATTATTTCCTGTTCTCTAAGGAAACGGGGAATCCAAAGGGTTTTAGACCGTCCAAGTCTACGGGTGTTCTTCCCATTCTTGAAAGGGGCTTGAGAATGTCTTTGAGACTCAAGGGTCTTAGACTATCCAAGTCTAGAGTTTTATCTTTTGTACTATGCTTAAGAGAAATTAAGGAACAGTACGTTTGCGGTAGAAAGATCTAGACTCTTTGAAAGACTATTTTATTAAGATGAC
Source organism: Lathyrus tuberosus (assembly GCA_022829125.1). NCBI lineage: Eukaryota > Viridiplantae > Streptophyta > Magnoliopsida > Fabales > Fabaceae > Lathyrus > Lathyrus tuberosus. The sequence continues at coordinate 4,188,864 of JALAZF010000153.1, forward strand.
TAATCTCTATTCCTATACCTTTAAGAGGTCGTCGGGACAATTTGTACGAAGCCCGAGAGGAGGCTGGAAACTTTTAAGAAGCTGAGGGACAATTTGTATGAAGCCCAAGAGGAGGATATCATCCCGGAGGGAGAATCATTATACAAAGCCTAAGAGAAGGCTGTGAAAACTTCTAAGAAGCCGACGAGTCCTTGTACAACGCCCAAAAGGAGGCGGGGATGCTTTTAGGAAGCCTTTGGGTCCTTGCACTAAGCCCAAGAGGAGGCTGATGAACAGTTCCAGAAGGGGTTTCACTTAGAACATTGGCCTTCTGTATATGAACTGTCCAAAGGGGGAATTTCTTAGATCTAGTTATCTAAAATTGTTTTAAGGAGACGAGGTTTTTTCTAGTTCTAGACTTAGTTGCTGGGGAAACTCTAAATATCTATACTATTATTACACAGTTGATATGAGTTTATGAAAGAAGACTTACAGTGAAACATCCCCACAGTACAGTTATATACATATGAAAGCGGTAAATGAAAGTGGGTAAACACTTACTCGGTTGTAGAGCTTCTATGTTGTATTGTTAGTTGTTCAACAAAGAAAAGTTGAAAACAGTATATTACAAAATCAAAGGAGAAAGTGCTTTGAAAGCAAAATTGGGGCTTACAGCTCAATGAGAGGCCCATGGTTTCATCAGTGATTGCACTGTCGTTTTGTACAGGGACTTATACAAGTGACTGAGGCCCGAGAAAGGTTTTTTGTACAAAGGTGTGGGTCTTACACTCTCTCAAGAGCCCCAAAAATGATTTTTGAATGGGTCTTATAGCTCAAGGAGAAGCCCAATAGTTAATTTTAAAAAGGGCGACGATCGCGCCGAGGTTTTGAAAACACCGTGGGTCTTATACAATGACTGAGGCCCAAAAGTTTTTGGATTCAAAAAGGGATTGGGTCTTACACTCTATTAAAGGCCCAAGTGAGTTTTAAGAAAAGAAATGGGTCTTATTACTCGAGGGTAGGCCCAGGGTTATTTGTCTGAAAGCGACGATCTCGCCGAAGTTTTTGAAAATACACAGAGGGACTTATACAATAAGTGAGGCCCAAAATGGGTTTATTTTACAAAAAGGCTTGGGTCTTACACTCTATTAGAGGCCCATGAGTGTTTAGAAAATTTTGTTAGGGTGAAAATCAATAAAACCCTAATTTCATCCTTTTTAAAGTAATTATTCAAAGAAAATTAATTAAAATGATACAAATTCCAAATAAGTTTGAATAAACAACTTGTGATTTTGGTTTTAGGTTTGAAAAATGAGGTTTTAATCACAAGATGAATTAAAACCTATTTGGTGTTGATTTTCCAACATGAATATTTATTTTTAAAAGGTTTAAAAACAATAAAAATGAATTTATTCACAAAAATACTAATTATATTAAATAAATAATATAAATCTAATTTTTTGTGGAATAAAATATTTCAACATTTTTGTGATTTTTTGCAAAAAGAACCAATCAAAAATAATTAAAATTGAGTGAGTTATTAATTTTTCAAATCATTTGAAATAAATATGAAAAATAACAACAAAAAAAAGAAAAAGTGGTAAAAAAGAGATCTGGGGCGAGGGGGATTCGAACCCCAGACCTCTCGCTTGCCAATACACACAAAACCAGTTGATCAACCACTGGGGCGCAATAACAATTCAAATATAGTATGGCAAATGAAAAATATATAGAGAACTTGGTTGGAAACCCTGAAGAATGGCGCCATGGCCATCTTCTTCCTCGAGCTCGTGCATGAAGCCCCCTATCTCACTCATCTCTCAACCATTTGACATGATTCAAATACCAAACTCATGCGTTTTTTCACAAGGAACAAGATGGCAATACTTGATTTCATTTATTTTCAGTGTATAGCAAGTTATATCATCACAGCCGTATGAACCTTAATTTTACAAAAGCAGTCGTGCAGACATGGTTATGAGGGCTATGATCCAATTTTTTGAGGGAAAACACTCAACATATGATGGCAAGCAATTGGCAAAAATATCATGCGAGGAAATATGCATGGATCATGAAGATGTAGTTTTGAGGCTTACCTTGATGCAAGCTGAAATGGAACTCTGCACATATGGTGTTCCAGATGTGATTTGATGATCCCTACAGCTTCAATGGATGTTGTGGAGTGTGTTGCAAACTTTGGAACACTCTGCAAACCTTTGGATCAAGTTGGAGAACTCCAACTGCATAATTGAGGCATAATGGCTTGGCTGAAGGGTGATTTTGAGCTAGGGGTGTTACAGTTGGTGTTTAAGTGTTTGGACACCTCAAATACATCATATGTGATGTGTCTGAGCAATTGGAATGGATTTCTTAGGGCTGCAACTCAAAACCCGATGGTGGTTGCTCAAAAACAAAGAAAATTGGCACTTAAGAGAGAATGAGAGAAAGCAGTGCTATAAGGTGCTTTGGTGTGCCTTGAATGATCCATTGGAACCTCTATTTATAGGTGATCAACTCTTGTCTTGGAGGAATAGTGAATGGCTGCTGGATCAGATCACCTTCAAAGGGATTGGTTGGACATAAATGCCTCTTGCATTAGGTGTAACAGCTGCTCCAAATAGATCAGCTATGCCTTGACTAAAATCACATTCCTCAGTCATTTTAATTGTTGTTTAATCAGAGAACTTGACTGAGGAGAGTGAGAATCTTGACAATGCACTATTCCACATTAATGCCCTTTGAATTCAAGGCAAAATGTGCCAAAATGCATGAACTTCAAGTTGGAAGATTCCTTGGCTTTGTGACTCGGCTTTGTAGGTTGGATCAGATGCATTGTGATTGGTTTGGGTACATGTGGCATAATTATCCATGGTTTTGATTCAGAAATCGTGTATGGCAAGCAAACATGCAAACTGATTTTTCCAAAACAGCTTGCAGCAGCATGACTTTGGGCATGGATTCCTCTTGGCTCAAGTTGAATCAATTCATGCTGAGAGGTTCTTTGGATTCTTAGAAACATATGCAACAACATTGATGTTTACCTTTAGACTTGATTCAGCTTGCAACTATGTGAAAAGATCTCACAAGTTTTGGTGTTTTCAACAAAATCTGCCTTGGCCAGAATTTTTCTAAGTGTTGGAAAATGATGTATTTTCATGTTTTAGCCATTTTGGCCCAATCATAACTCAGAATCCACAATGAATTGGAGTGAGGTGTAGTTGGAGCTTTTGTAGAGGGTAATGAGAGATACAAATCCAGCTTTCGATGGGGGAAAATGGCCTTGTGGTTTAGGAGTTATGATCCTCCAAAGTTGGTAACCTAGCCACTTTGTTTCATAACTTAGAAAAATTTCTAAGTTTTTATGGTTACCCCTTTCGCAAGTTATCCCACTTTTCTTGATTTTTCTTGATGAATGATGATTCCAATCATATATTAACATAATTTTAGGGTTAAAAAACCATTTTTATGAAAAATCTCAAAAAGTCAAAGTTTGACTTTTGTGCACAATTGACTTTTTATCAGATGAATTCCAAACTGTGCAATCCTTTAGGAAATCATGTCCTTGACCTAAATCAAACTTGATGGACATGTTCCATGGGTTTTATAGGTTATATTGATTCATGTCCTAGGGTTTGGGAGCATGTCCTGGTCAAAAGTCAAAGATGCAGTTAACTTTTTCCGCGAAACCCTAACTGTGGTTCTGATGAAATTGAAACTTATTGCTCAAGCTTCTTAGATCAATCCATTGTTGCAAATGGATCAATGTGATGTATTTGAGACCCTTAAATCCTCTCTTGAGGTCTTGCCTCATGTTTTGTCCCAAAAGTCAACTTAGGGGTGAATTAGGTCAAGAAACCCTAATTCCTGATTTTTGGTGAATGCATCCCCTGAGGCTAAATTGACTTGATGATCGGGTTTATGATGTTCCTTGGAGCATCATAGGTTATGCCTTGAAGCATTGGCTCATGCCCAGAGGAGAATTTCCATCTGGAGGCCCTGGTCGACCAAAATCCTAACTTGGTGACACTGGCGATCTTGAGGCTTAATCCACTTAAAAGGGAGCAGCCTTGTGCTTAATCCTTGATGTGGGAGTCCTCTTGATCCTTTGTAGATGTTTGAGAGGTTAGACAAGTTGAAGATCATGTCATTCCTTGATTGATCCTTTGTCTGAGAGCTTTGAGAGGGCTTGAAACCCTAATTTTGATTGTAGTCGATGCTCACCCATCTTTGGGGAGACTAATGAGGTATGATGGTTCATCCATATTGTGATGATAATTTGCACAATGATGGTAATCTTAGTGGTCAAAATTTGGGGTATGATAGAGAGAAACCAAGACCTTTCTTTGTCTTGTTATCGGCAGGAATTACAATCTATCCCCATCCTTTTGTGTCATTACTCTTGACTACTTTGAGAGCGTCCTTGTATGAGGAAATTGATGTCCCTTTTTCTGGTTGATTCTTATTACTCACCGAGAGTGCTTGGAACTGGGTTCCAACAACCTCCTCTGGTTCTACACAGGAGAACGATGATAAGTTTCTCACGATTAAGGTCTGCTCTCTGCATACTATGACTAATTTGTCATTGTTGACGAACTTCAGTTTCTGGTGAAGTGTCGAAGTGACTGCCCCAACTTCGTGTATCCAAGGCCTTCCAAATAAATAGCTATATGCTGCTCGGATGTCCATGACTTGAAAAGTGTGAGGACCGATGGTTATGGGTAGATAAACTTTGCTGATAACTATTTCCCTAGATCCATCAAAGGCTTTGACGATGATCTCACGACCTATCATTGGAGCACCTTAAAATGATAGTCGTACCAAAGTTGATTTTGGCATGACATTCAAAGATGATCCTGTGTCTACCAGTACGCTGGCTAAAGCATCATCTTGGTAATTGACTGTAATGTTGAGCGCCATATTATGATTCTTGCCTTCCTCCGGCAATTCTTCATCACTGAATCCTAAGTTGTTGCAGGAAGTGATGTTGGAGATAATGCTGTCAAATTATCCTACCGTCACATCTTGTTCCACAAAGGCTCATTCTAAGAACCTCTGTAGAGCTTCCATATGAGCTTCTGAACTAAGCAGGAGAGATAGTACATAAATTTGAGACGGAGTTTGCAATAATTGGTCCACAATGTTGTACTCGCTTTTCTGGATGAGCTTCAGCATCTCATCGTTGTTCTTTATAGGTTCTAGATTACTGGATTGACTGACTTGTTGGTCAGGAACTTCCGTTTGAGGTTCCTTTTTCTTTGGCAGGTTCTCCAACTCCTCTGTTGTAGATCCGACCGCTCTTGGAAACTCGACTGATGTCGGCAATGTTCACGACGGAGGGTAATGGAGTTTCTTTTCCATTTTCGATGGTCGTTGCACTGTACATGTAAGGGACAGCCTTATCTGACTTGTACAGTATTGGACCTGGCAGGTAGATAACCATAAGAGCTTTTTTATTTTTTTAACCATCATAGGCAGCCTCGATTGGTTCCTGGTTGGGAACTTTTCTACTTTCAAGAGGGATCTTTGATTCATTGAGTAGAGGGATTATGGCGCAAACGTCCTTGGTTATTCGATGATCGAAGATTATGACAGTGTCTTTGCTTTGACTAGAGAGGTTTTCTTGTATCATGTTAATCGATCTGAAACTGGAACATGGTCGAATCTCTTTCTAGTCCAACTGATTTTGGAGGGCTGCTCGTATGAGATAACATCCTTGGTTATTTTCTGAGCATACTCTACAACGCACATAATTGTACGGAGGTACCCAACCATACCCGCTTTGTATACAGTGCATTTTTACTAGATCTGTTTCCATTGAGCGGATATCACGACTTTGATGTCTATCAGCATTCCCATCAGTCATGCTAATTCGTTGTGTAACTTCATCCAGGTAGATCAGAAGCCACCAGTGGTCCAACAGATGTTGAAGTGTTCATTGCACAAGCGCACACCCTTGGTCGTCTTCGCAGCATTCTTTACAGTCTAGTTAATCATGTGAAGCCAGAAAACCTAGTCTAACCTGTTTAGCATGCAATTCCACTAGGCTGGTATTCATTAAGCATATGTCAAAGATCTGAACCATATTGACTTGATGGTCATTTCTTTCTCGGTAATCTTGGATCCATCCAAGATCCATCTGACGTTGGAGGGCCTCTTGTACAAAAAAGAATCCCTGATTGTTGGTTGAGCATATTGGACAAGCGCTGTAATCGTGCCATGGCAGATTATAATACTAACTTTGTCTCAAATGCATCACCACTAAGTTGACGTTCATTGTATAGATGTTGTAGTTCTGAATAATGTTTAGATGTGCCTGGGCCATGTTTACTTTATGAATCCTGTGATCGTGAATCCAGCCCAGATCCATTTGTTCTTGCAGAGCTTCTTGTACTACGAAACACCCTTGATTGTCCTTTGAGCAGATATCACACTAATGATAGTTGTGAGATGGCACATGGTCGTACCCACTCCGTTTGCAATGCATCTTTACCAGGTTGGTTCCTAGTGAGCGTACATCGTGAATTTGATAACTGCGGATAAATTCCTCCTCTATTAAATTCACTGTAGTCTTCTTATGTTGTGGTAATGGGTTCTTCTGAACATTTGGGTTAGTATCTTTGAAAGATAAGATCCCGTTCCTAACAAGCTTCTGTACATCAGACTTAAAGCTGAAAGAATTCTCAATGTTGTGTCTCGTTCCTCCTTGATGGTAAGGGAAAATTTGATCTGCTTTGAACTAAAAAGGTGGATTTTCTGGTACTGCGAGAGGAGTCTTGGTTTGGACATGCCCCTTGGCCAGTAGAAGTGGAAATAGTTCTGCGTACAACATAGGTATAGGGTCGAACCCTGATGGTCGTGTGGTACGATTGTTGTTGTTGTACTGTGGACGAGCCTGTTGAAAAGGATGTTGCGGCCTTTACTGATACTGTTGTTGATTTGGTTGGCTCTGAGCCACCTGAGGTTGATAAGTCGGAGCTGGCGTTGGGTTGATAGCGGGAGTTACCGCTGCTACTGGTTGATACCTTCGCCTTTGCTTTCCTTGAGAGATATTACTGATATCTTGCTCTTTCTTCTTTTGGAAAGCACTATTATACCTTTTAGTACTGCTAGATAGCTCTACATCTTTGACCAATCGTCCTTCTCAGACTGCTTCTTCAAGGCGTACTCCCATGTTCACCATTTTAGTGAAGTCCCTGGGTGCACTGGCGACCATTCGGTCGTAATAGAACGAGCTCAACGTTTTCAGGAAAATATTGGTCATCTTCTTTCCCTCAAAGGGGGACAAATCTGAGCAGCAATTTCACGCCACATCTGAGCATATTCTTTGAAAGTTTCCTTATCCTTTTGTGAAATTGCTCTGAGTTGGTCCCCATCTGGTTCCATGTCCAAGTTGTATTTATAATGTTGAACGAAGGCTGCCTCGAGATCTCTGAAAGTACTAATCTTGGTACGGTTTAAACCCGTGTACGATTTGAGTGTGGCACCGGTTAAACTGTCTTGGAAGTAATGGATTAGTAGTTGTTGATTGTCTGTTTGAGTAGACATTTTTCGGGCATACATCACCAAATGACTTTGAAGGCAAGAGTTGCTTTTGTATTTTTCAAAGTCAGGCACCTTGAATTTGTGCGGCATCTTTACATTAGGGACCAAATAGAGGTCTGCGGCGTCATTTCCGAATAAGTCTTGACCGCGAATGGCATGCAGTTCCTTCTACATTTCCAAGAATTGTTCCTGGAACTCATTCATCCTTTCATACATGTCTTCGTTTCCACCAGAAATTGCTTGCGGAATTTGTCCTTTCGGGACAGTGTGTACCACTGGTTGTGGTATAGACATTATAATGGTGACCCTTGGCGCTTCAGTGCCCTGAAGTTTGTAACCTTCAGGAGTTGATGTTGTAACCCTTGCATCTTCACTTTCCTGAAGTTTGTAACCTTAAGGTCCAGCGGTTCCAGCAACGACTTCTGGGTCTTCAGTGACCAGTGGGATATATTCTTCAGGTATAAAGTTGAAAGGCATGCCCCAGGGATGCCCTTTAGGCATGTTGTACCGAGGATGATTCTAACGTGTCTCAAATATGGGTGTAGTTGTGATCTCTGAGATCACAGTCCTTTGATGTTGTTGCTCCTGAGTTGCGGCCAGGGTTTGTAGGTTGCTGTGAAGTTTTTCCAAACTTTCCTTTAGAGTGTCGATTTCTTCTCTCATCTCTTTGTTCTTTTCCTCGAGATCGTCCATTTTCCTTTTGTCGATTGGCCCGAGTATTGTATGAGTGAGACAGTTTGACTCTAGAATTGTGACGCACACGTGAGACTCAAGGATAAGAAAAATGCGTTATGTGAGAATGATGAATGTTATGCAAAAGAAACTTCAACAAATAAATTGCAAATATCACAAAGTGTGGGGTGTAGACCATTTTTATTGAATTAGAAAGATTGCAGTATTTTACAAGGAAAAAGTACACTATTTTACAAAGTGCTGTAAGGAGAATGTCTAAGCTCATCGATCCTGAGTTCTTTCTGAAGAGAGCTCAGATGTCGGTTCTTGTATTTTCCCTTTCTTTGATCGGGGTTCTTCAGTCGTTGTCGGGTCGACGACCCTTTGCCAAGTGAAAGGAGCGAGCAAATTTCTTTGGTTTTCCTGAATTTCCATAGCATACTGCTCTAATATCTCAATCAGAGTATCCTTCTCCTTTAGCAGTTCCTGAATCTTGGTACATTCCAAATTAAAGATTTGGTATTTGTTCTTTCAACAGCTCTTTTCACGTTGAACTTTGTTGAGAGTAACCTAGAGTTTTTCCACATTAGACATGAAATAAAGGACAAATTCCTTTAATGGAAAAACTTCTTGGCGAGGGTAAGGCATCCTCAGTTTGAGGGCTCTGGTTTGTACCCAATGGAGATAAGGTTCCATGGGGGTACATTTTGGTCTTCCTAGAGACTCTCTCCCTTTCCTGTGAATATGTTTCCAGACATGCACTATTTCCTTTTTTAGTACTGTAGCGTGCGATTTTTGTCGGTGACGCGACCACCTTATCACCATGGGTTTTTTCCTAACCACAATGGTAGGAGTTGGGTTCTACTTTCTGATTTCTTATTTATCCTATGAAGCTGGAAAGGAAAGGGAAGCTATCTAAAACTAACCTTGCACGCAAATGTTTAACTGAACAAATGCTTAAGAGATTGGGGGTTTTGGGTCAGGTTATACAATGGGGAGTTGTCAATACCCATCCTATATGTGGTTATCCACATGCTGTTAGCAATTATACCTACTGTTTTCTACTTACTGGTGTTTGTCCGTTGATTGGGAAAGTTTCTCCTTTGGGAGGGTTTGAAAGAGAGAGTTTTTGTTGATGTTAGGTTTTTTCGATGTTTTTGGTAAGGTACTGGACCTAAAGTTTTTTATTAGTGTGTGAAGGTACTGGGCCTAAAGTTTTTTATTGGTATGCTCGCTAAGATTTCGCAATCTTATGCCTACGTATTCTTGTTAAAAGAAAACAGGGAAATCAGAGCAATCGTAGTTCCTCCTGTTCTATGGGAGGAAAAAGATGATATTTTGGTGTCTTGTTCAAAGCCCAAGTTTGAAGCTGAAAGGTTATTTGTGTCTTGTTCAAAGCCTAAGATTGAAGCTAAAGCTTTGACTGAGAGAGAAATTGTCATCTCTAAAGGGAGACATCTCGTCTGTTTATCACAACTCTTGGGTGACTGATTATAAAGGAGAATTACTTTAACTGGGATATATGAGTCCAGCAATGCCATAATTTCTTTTATAAGGAATGATGTCTTAAAGGAGAAAACTTTAACTCAGTGTTGAGCAATGCCATTTTTCCTTATGAATCTTTCATGCTAAGAGAAGGACAATGGTGTGGATGTAAATAATCCAGAAGCTTGCCACTTACAGCAATTAGATGAAAGAGGAAGTTTACCAGGATAAAAGAGGGACTACAGCTTGGATGTTTGAATCAACAAGTGTGCCACTTACAGTAGTTATCTGGAATTACAGAGAAGTGTCTTCCTACAGAGAGGTTTTTGATTTCCTCTGAGGGGATGTTGATTTTTGTGTGCCTTGATTAAAGCCCAAGGTTGAAGATAAGAGATTAATTGACTCCACTGTGGAGTTTTATTATCTATCTTGTACAAGGCCCAAGATTGAGGCAAAAAAGAGACTGACTCTTTTGGGGAGATCAATATACAAAGCCTAAGAGGAGGCTGAAAGGAATTGACTATTCCGGGGAAATATTTTGTCTTTCTTGTACAAAGCCCAAGATTCAGACGAAAAAATGGATTTTTTGATTCCACTGGGGAATATTTGTATGTGTCTTGTACATAGCCCAAGATTGAGGCTAAAACGGGAAACTCACTCTACTGGTGAGAGGTTTTATCTGTCTTGTACAAAGCCCAAGATCGTGGCTAAAATGGGATTGACTTAGCTGGAGAGTATGATTTGTCTTGTACAAAGCCCAAGATTGAAGCTAACTCTACTGAGGAAAAATTATTATACAAAGCCTAAGAGGAGGCTGGAAAGAGGATTAACTCTACTTAGGGAGATTTATACGTGTCTTGTACAAAGCCCAAGATTGAGGCTAAAGGATATTTGACTGACTCAACTAGAGAGTGTTTATGTGGTGTCTTGTACAAAGCCCAAGATTGAGGCTAAATTTTGCTGAGGAAAAGTAGGATCATTATACAAAGCCTAAGAGGAGGCTAGTTTCTGCTGAGGATTATTGAGATCCAGAGGCAGGTCCAAAGTGGGGAATCAACTCTTACTGAGGATTACAAAAGAGTTGAAATATCAGATGCCTTGAAGTTTTGATAAAGGTTTATTGATAGTGATATGACCCTAGCTGGGGAAAATCAAAGGGAGAGTTTAAAGATGGAGTCTTAAAACCTATGGAGGTTTTAACTCTGCTGGTGATTGATGAAATAATCAGGGTTTCTTTGTGATCCAAAATGGGGTGAGACTGTCCAAGTCTGCTGGTTGTTTATCTTTGTATGATACCCAAAAGGAGGTAAGACTGTCCAAGTCTGCTTGTATAAAGTCCAAGAGGAGGCAAGTGTTTTAATGGATGAGAATCAACCCTAAACTGGTTTGATGTTTTGACTCTTTGGAAAGAATGCTCTAACAATGGATGACTAGGTTCTATCCTACACCTGTAAGAGGTCTTTGGGTCCTTGTACTAAGCCTAATATGAGGCATGAAAACTTCTAAGAAGCCTGAGGGTCCTTGTACAAATCCCAAGAGGAGGTTGGGATGCTTTTAGGAAGCCTGTGGGTCCAAACCTAAGAAAGGTTCAAGAAAAGTTTCACCGGGAATAATCTTTTCTTTAGTGAATAGTTCTAGAGTTTGAAGAAATTTAAGAGAGGTTTCACCGGGAATTAATCCTCTCTGGGAGAATGAATTTCTTTGACAATTTTCTAATAGTGACAGCCTGAGAAAAGTTTCACCAAGAATAATGCCTTTCTCTTTGTTCCATATTGTATAATCCCAAGAGGAGGCAAGACAGTATCTGGAATTCCTATGGGGAACTAGTTTTGACTGTGTTGAAAGAGTAACCACTGGCTTTATCTAGTTCTAGACCAAATTGCCGGGGAAAACTCTAAGTAGAATAATATACAAACATATATATACAGATGAAATATATATTGTATGTAAAAGAGGGTAGAAGGACTTACAGGTGAGCAAGCTTCCAGCACAAACAAATATATATATATATATATATATATATATATATATGTGTGTGTGTGTGTGTGTGTGTGTGTGTGTGCAAGTATGTAAAAGAAAGATGCTTAAAACTTATACGTGAGCAAGCTTCCATTCTAACAGCTATATGGTTAGTTGTTAAAGAAAGTTTTGATAACAACTATGAATTTGAACCTAAATCAAAAGGGAAGTTGTTTTTTTAAAAAGATTGTTGGGGCTTATACTCAAGGAGAGGCCCAGATGAAAAACAGTAATTGTACCATTGATCTGAAAATTGTATCGGGACCTATACAAGGACTGAGGTCCAAAGAGGTTTATGTACAACAAGGATTGGGTCTTACGCTCTATTAGAGGCCCAACGAGTATTTATAAAAGAAAGATGGGACTTACAACACAAGGATAGGCCCATAATGTTTTTGTTTTGAAAACGGCGATCGCGCCGAGATTTTTTGAATTTGCAGTGGGACTTATACAATAACTGAGGCCCAAAAAGGTTATAAAAAAGGGTTGGGACTTACACTCTATTAGAGGCCCAAAGAGTTTTGAAAAGTGTTTGCGAGGGTGAAAACAATTAAAACCCTAATTTGATTAAAAAATATATTTTAATTGAATAAAAATTCAATTAAAATGATCAAAATTATCAAACACGTGTGAAAAAACAAGTTGTGATCTTGGATTAATGTTTGAAAAATCACGTTCCATTCATAGAATGATTTGAAAATCATTTGAATTTGCAAAATCAAGAGAAAGAAATATTTTTAAATGCCTAAAAACAAATAAAAATATAATTCTTTACAAAAATACCAAATACATGAAATAAAAAGTATTTTTGTGAGATTTTTATAGAATAAAATATTTTAACATTTTTTTGAATTTTCAAAAAAAGAACCAATAAAAAATAATTAAAATTGAGAGTGAAATTAATTTTGGAATTAATAACCAAAAACTATAAAATATGTGAAAAATAGCAAAAAATGAGAAAATGGCAAAATGGTATGGGTGGGTGTTGAACCCACGACCTGCCAAACAAACACACATGCGCGCTACCACTGGGGTGGTGACTTGGTTTTTAGGCCTGGCCAAGGCAAAAAACCAAGTTTTGGTGATTTGCATGAAGGCTCTAACTTCCTCAATTCTCCTTGGATTTTGACAAAATTTAGGTGCAACCTGCCTAGAATTTCATGAGGAATCCAATCATGCTTTTATATTTTTGAAAAATGTCCCTATTTTAAAATCTGATAGTGATTTCAAAATATGCCTAGATTTGCATGTTATATGTTATCTCATCATACAGGCAACAATAGCATGGCAAATTGGTTCAAACACAACATATACAATATGTATGAGATGTCCATGATCAATGGACCTCAAAGCAATGCATGATTTAGAGAGTTCAAGTTGTTATGCACTTACCTCTTGGAGCTTCTTGTGCTATCTGCCAAGTTCCTTGTGCCAGAAGTAATCCAATGCTTTATACACTCTTGATTGATCCCTTAGAAGCTTTTAGGATGATAAAAACCAGCTGGAATCCTCAGGAACAAGTATAGGCTCTTTCTTGCAAAAGTGGCAAAAGTGACCAAAATAGTAACTCTCTCAAATGGTGTTCCAGATGAGGGAAACCAATTGGGACAGTTTGAGGATGATATTTGGAGTGTGTTTGAGGCTTTGTTTGGTTTTGGAAGTGATTAAATCAAGACATGGCTTGAAAAATGCAGAAAAGTCAAAATTTGAGGTTTTGGAGGTTGACTTTCTGATTTTGGTGTTTCAGATCAAGGGTGAGTGTTTAAACAGCTTAGATATGATACATTGGATGTGTTTGGATCATGAGCTGTGGTGGAATTGCTCTCTAACTCAAAAACTCAGAGGTGACTTGCAAAAGAAGGCATTTTGGCCTAATTAGAGAGATTTTGAGGAAAGCAAGTGTTGTAGTGCTTTGGTGTACTCAAACTGATTATAATTGAGTTCTATTTATAGTGCAACAAGTTTGTTTTGGAATCAATAGTGAATGGCAACTTGGACAGTCCCTTTGCCAATTGTAGCAAAAGGAATCTTTAGTCTCCTATAGCCATTGACTTGAGGTTAGGGCACATGCCTATGGTCCTTTCATTCAGAGCTGAATCTTGACTCATTCAGTTAGGATTGCTTGAATCCAAGCCACCTTGATGTATCCATTGAATGCTTTGAAACAAAATTGGAGTCTTTGAGCTTTTTAGCCTTTTTAGGGCATTTATGGCTACATGTAGTTCCATGGACTTGGGAGGCTTGTGGATCAGATCATTCCTCTTTGATTTTATCCTTTGATGTGTCCAAATGGATGACAAGGCTTGGAATTGTCCAAATTAGCTAACTCGAGCAAAATGCACAAATCTGCCTTGTAAAAATCAGTCCATGATGCCATGTTCCAAGGGTTGTATCTCCCTACTCAAATTGAATTTAGAGATGATCTGGTACTTGTTGGAAAGCCCTCATGGCATACTTCAACTTTGATGTTCACCAATGGACCTGGTTCTACATGGATCAAGGTGAAAAATGTCCCTACATTTTGGAAAAAATAAGGTAGATTCTGACTTATTGAAAATTTCACTAAGTGTTGGAAAAGTGGTCATTTTCATGTTTTTGTGATTTTGATCAATCCATAACTCAAAATCCATGAGGATTTGAAATATCTTGTAGTCGAAATATTTGAAGTATGTCATATGGACTTTCATTTGAGCTTTGAATAGGAGAAAAATACCTTGTGGTTTAGGAGTTATGACCTTGCAAAGTTGGTTTAAAATCACTTTTGTTCCATAACTTAGAAAAAATTTGGTTTCTCATGGTTGCCCCTTTTGCAAGAAACCTCACTTTTCTTGATTTTTCTTGATGAATGATGACTAATATCATACATTAACATTGTTTTTGACTTAAGGGAACCATATTTGGGAAAAATTCCAAAAAGTCAAACTTAATTTTGTGCACAGTTGACTTTTTGTAAGATGAAATCCAAACTATGTGATCAAGTTCTTGACCTAATTCAAACCTAATGGATGGATTCCATAGTTGTTTTAGGGTGTCTTGAATCATGTCCCAAGGTTTGGGAGCATGTCTTGGTCAAAAGTTAAAGATACAGTTGACTTTTTCCTCAAAACCCTAATTGTGGTCCAGATGAAATTGAAACTTGTGAATCAATCTTCTTGGATCAATCCGTTGTTGAAAATGGATCAATGTAGTGTGTTTGAGGCCTTCAAATCATATCTTGAGGTCTTGGCTCATATCTTGCCTCAAAAGTAAACTTAGGGGTGAATTAGGTCAAGAAACCCTAATTCCTGATTTTTGATGAATGCACCCCCTAAGGCTAATTTGACTTGATGATTGGATCCATGAGGTCTCTTGGAGTATTTTGGATCATGTTTTAAAGTGTTGGCTCATGCCCAGATGAAAATTTTCATCTGGAGGCCTTGGTCAACCAAACCCTAATTTGGTGACAGTGGCGATCTTGAGACTTGATCCACTTGGAATGTTGCACTCCTGTGCCTGATTCTTGATGTGGGAGTCCTCTTGATCCTTTATAGGTGTCTGAGAGGTTAGACAAGTTGGATATCATGTCAATTCTTGATTGATCCTTTGTCTAAGTGCTCTGAGAGGGCTTAAATCCTTAATCCTTGGTTGTTGTGAATGTTCACCCATCTTTGAGGAGATTGATGAGGCATGATGGTACATCCATATTATGGTAATGATCTTCACAATGATGGGAAATCTTGGTGGTCAAAATTTGGGGTATGACAGATGCCCCTATTTAATCTTCTTTGACCCGAAGGTGTGAATGGCGAAGATATTCGGACATTTAGGGTGCAAGAGGATTAAATATCAGAATACCCGAAATTTTGACTGTAGTTATGAATGGCAGTGTGCTCATCCATCTTCCTTTTGCTAAGCAATTATACTTAGAAAAGGGTGAAACTTCCCCTCAATCTTGGTCTTCAGCCGCGGAACTGGTCTTAGTTTTTGGATAAACTTCCCCTCGATCCTGGTCTTCAGCCACGGAACTGGTCTTAGTTTCTGAAATAAACTTCCCCTCGATCCTGGTCTTCAGCCACAGAACTGGTCTCAGTTTCTTCTTGTCGAGTTTCTTCCTTGACAAGGGATGTTATGCGTAGCGGTTTTCATCAAACTTCTCGCCGAGCTATACTGGGGAGACGCCATTTGATGGAAAAATTTGATGTCAGACTTGCTGCGGAAACCCATTTGTCAGAACTGTAGAGGTGTGCAAACTTCTTTGTTGGAGACGCCATTTATTTGCTCTACTGGGGAAAACGAGTCTCTTGAGAGACTGCCTTTCGCTTGGGGAATATTACATCATACTTTTCTTCGAGATCTTTCGGAGAAATGCCATGTGATATAATCCAATTTTGAGGTGCTGACGACTTCATTAACATCGAACTTCTTAGGAGAAAAACTGATGCATTACCGAGAGTGTTCGGTTGAAAGGCTTTCTCTGGGGATTTTCTTTAATCCGGGAAAGCGAGAAATATCATCTTCGATGGTGAAGAGTGACTGTTTGTTGAATGTCTTCTTGCCTTTCAAAGGTTTAAGTTATTAAAGTGGTCGAGGACTGTCTCCAATCCAAAAATAAACTGGGGAGAAATTGCTCAGACAAAACATTTCCTGATAAGGAAAGAACAGAAAACTCGAGTAACAAGAGGATTTTATCACTTGGGGATAAGACTGGCCAGAGTGATAGTAATGTAATATGATTATAAATGTGAATCAAAGATGCATGATGTAAGTATGTTTATGCTGACAAAATTGATGCGACATACAGACTAATAGATGAACACGACTGGATACTCGGCCAGAGCGGGGGATGAAAAGTATCACTGGTTCAAGATAGCAATTATGTCTTGCTTAAGAGAGGTAGTCCCTGTGGGGCAAGAAAGAATCGTTGATCGGTCTTAAGAGGTAAGAACTCTGTCGGGGATCTCAGATGAAACATGGCATCTGAAACAGTTGATCCTTCATTCAGGCGTACTGGTTTAGAAAGAGTACTTTGATTCTGCACTTTGAGGTTCAATCATCTTCAGAGAAGTGATCGATGTTCTTTTCGATGTTCATCAGTAAAAAAGAATTGCCATCTTTATTTTAAAAGCAGCAGAAATGTTTTACAAGTAAATTCATTTTTGTTTTATTTCAAGAATCGTCGATCATGTTAAAAATGTCATTCTGTAAAGATAAACCAAATGAGAATTGTAAACAAAAGCACTAGGGATCAAATTTTATTGATAGGATGGAAATCAGCCAAGCGCGTGATTCCATAGAGTATTTACAAAGTTTAGAAAATGGTAATTTAAGGGAAAAGGGCTACATTGAAACATAACGAATGTTATCCTTCTACCAACTTTGAATTCTGGACATCCTGAGCTTCTATCGAAGATGACCTTGACTGGAGTTTTCTGATGGATGGCGTGACTGCTGAGGAGTTGAATTGATCAGACGTAGTTACTTGTCATTAATCCCTAACTTTTGCCTGGATTGTACTTTGAGATTTCTAATCCATCAGGATGATTTTTTTTGCTTATGTCTCTAATTTTTGCCTCGACCGCCCTTTTGGGTTTTCAATCCACCGAGACGTTTTTTTTTATTTAGGCGAAGTATTTCTTGACAACGTCAATATTTGTTGGGTAGGTAAATTCCTCTCCATCCATGGTTGTGAGTCTCAAGGCGCCGCCTGAGAAGGCTTTCATGACCACATAGGGGCCATCATAATTCGGAGTCCATTTGCCCCGGGAATTAGTGAGAAATGATTGTATCTTTTTGAGCACGAGGTCTCCTTTTCCGAAGTCACGGGGTCAAACCTTTTTGTCGAATGCCTTCTTCATTCTTTGCTGATATAACTGACCATGGCACAAAGCCGTTATTCGCTTTTCTTCAATCAGATTCAGCTCATCGTGTCGACTTTGACACCATTCTGCTTCTGTTAGCTTAGCTTCCATCAATACCTGGATTGATGGGATCTCTACTTCTATGGGGAGCACTGCTTCCATGCCATATACTAGAGAGAAAGGGGTTGTCCCTGTTAAAGTACGGACAGATGCGCGATAACCGTGAAGAGCAAAGGGTAGCATTTCGTGCCAGTCTTTGTAAGTTACAACCATCTTTTGAACAATCTTCTTGATGTTATTGTTAGCTGCTTCTACCGCTCCATTCATCTTGGGTCGGTAAGGAGATGAGTTATGGTGTTCGATCTTGAACTCAGCACACAAATCTTTCATCATCTTATTGTTCAAGTTAGATCCATTGTCCGTAATGATCTGGCTTGGAACACCATAACGGCAGATAAGATTGTTTTTGATAAATCGGACCACCACTTGTCGGGTTACATTGGTGTATGATGCTGCTTCAACCCATTTGGCGAAGTAATCAATGGCTACCAGGATGAACCGATGTCCGTTTGAAGCCTTGGGTTTGATCATGCCAATCATGTTGATTCCCCATATGGAAAAAAGACATGGAGAAGAAAGAACTTTGAGATGTGTTGGAGGTACATGTATCTTGTCTGAGTATATCTGAAACTTGTGACATCTCCTCATGTACTTGTAGCAATCAGATTCCATGGTCAACCAATAGTATCCTGCTCTCAGTTTTTTTCTTGCCATTGTGTGTCCGTTGGCATGAGTACCAAAGGATCCTTCGTGAATTTCTTTCATTAACATGTTTGCTTCTTGTTTGTCTACGCATCTGAGCAAAACCATGTCAAAGTTTCTTTTATAGAGTATATCACCGTTTAGGAAGAAGTTTCAAGCCAGTCTTTTGAGAGACTTCCTGTCTTTTCTGGATGCCCCTGGAGGGTACTCTTGTCTTTGAAGGAAGAACTTGATATCATGATACCCAGGTTTGTCATCGATGACTGCTTCCATTGTGAAAACATAGGCGGGCCTTTCAAGGCACATTATGTCAATCTTAGGTACGTCGTTCCATTGACCTACACTAATCATGGAAGAGAGAGTGGCTAGAGCATCATCCATGTGGTTTTCTTCACGAGGAATGTGATGAAACTCGATTCTGTTGAATAATGGTAACAACCTTCTTGCGTAATCTTTGTAAGGAATCAATCCCGATTGGTATGTATTTCACTCTCCTTTGATCTAATTGATAACCAGGGTTGAGTCTCCATACACATCCAAGTTCTTAATCCTTAAGTCAATTGCCTCTTCGAGACCCATGATACAAGCTTCGTATTCGGCCTCGTTATTTGTAAATTTGAATGTTAATCTGGCAGTGAAAGGAATATGGGTACCGTGAGGTGTTACGATGATTGCCCCAATTCCGTTTCCATAAGTGTTGACAGCTCTGTCAAAAATTAGTCCCCTTTGGGAACCTGGTTCTGGCCCTTCACTGGGTAGTGGTTCATCGCAATCTTTCATTTTTAAGTACATGACATCTTCGTCTGGGAAGTCAAATCCGACTGATTCCTAATCGTCAATCGGTTGATGAGCCAAATGATCGGCTAAAATACTTCCTTTGACGACTTTCTGAGCATGGTACTCGATGTCATATTTTGATAACAACATATGCCAACGGGCAATCCTTCCCGTGAGAGCAGGTTTTTCAAAGACGTACTTGATCGAATCCATTTAGGAGATTAACCAAGTAGTGTGACAAATCATGTACTGGCGAAGGTGTTTGGCTGCCCAAGCCAGAGCACAGCAAGTTTTCTCGAGCAGTGTACCGAGTGTCACAGTCTGTAAATTTCTTGCTTAAGTAGTAAATGGCAGACTCTTTTCTTTTGGTTCCATCTTGTTGGCCAAGTACACAGCCCATGGAGTCTTTCGAAGACTATTAGGTAGATGATCAATGGTCTTCCTTCCACTAGAGGTGACAAGATTGGTGGATTCAATAGATATTCTTTGATACTATCGAAAGCTTTTTGGCAATCTTCTGTCCACAAACAACTTTGATTCTTTCGAAGTAGTTTGAAAATCAGCGTGCATGTCACGGTCATGAGGGATATGAACCTTGAGATGTAATTCAGACGTCCCAAAAATCCTCTAACCTGTTTTTCAGTCTTTGGCGAAGGCATTTCTTGAATGGCCTTGACCTTGTCAGGATCAACCTCAATTCCTTTATGGATGACGATGAATCCTAAACGTTTCCCCGAGCGGACTCCGAACGTGCATTTCTTGGGATTCAAGCAGAGTTTGTATTTCCTCAGAAGTTCGAATAACTTTGACAGGTGTGTCACATGCTCTTCTTCTGTTTTAGATTTGGCAGTCATGTCATCGACATACACTTCGATTTCTTTGTGCATCGTGTCGTGAAACAGAGTAGTCATGGCCCTTTGATAGGTTGCCCCGGCGTTCTTCAAATCGAACGACATTACCTTGTTACAAAAGGTGCCCCAAGGGGTGATGACTGAAGTTTTCTCCATGTCTTCCGACACCATTTTGATTTGAATATAGCCCGAGAATCCATCCATGAAGGAGAAGACTTTGAACTTTGTTGTACTGTCTACCAGCATGTCGATGTGCGGTAAGGGAAAGTCATCCTTTGAACTTGCTTTGTTCAGATCCCTGTAGTCGACACCCATTCTGACTTTTCCGTCCTTTTTTGGAACTGGCCCTATGTTGGCCAACCATTGAGGATATTCTGAGGTGGCGAGGAAACCTGCGTCAATCTATTTCTGCACTTCCTCTTTGATTTTGATGGCCATATCTGGGTGAGTCCATCTAAGTCTTTGTTTCACCAGTGGACATTATTATTTTAACGGTAGATAATGTTCCACGATGTTAGTATCCAACCCTGGCATGTCCTGATAGGACCAACCAAACGCATCTGGAAACCCTTTGAGAAGTTTTATCAAGCTTTATTTGACAGTCGGACTGAGCAGTGCCCCAATCTTGACTTCTTTCCTTTCTTCTTCTGAACCCAAGTAGATCGTTTCCAACGGCTCTTTGTAATGTTCAACGGCTCTCTTCTGGAATTTTTTCGTCCTCTTCTTCTTCAGCTTCAAATACCAGGAATTCAAAGTTGGGAGAAGGCATGGGATCGTATGTTTCAAAGGGGCTTAAAACAAGCAATCTGCAAGACGTGATGATTCGTTTTTTTAGAAGAGATAAAGAGAATGCAAGAGTGTGTGCAGTGTATTTTTCTGAAAAATGCTTATTTTTATTTAATTTTGTTTTAGGATTACCATATTCTAAAAAAACGAAAAGTGAAAACAGCAATAAATGCGGGAATGACAGAACGACGTTTATTTTTTTTTGATTTTGTCGATTATTGAAGCTACAGCCCTATAAAACAAATCTCTGTCGCTTTGGGCAAAGCGAAGAGGGACATTTACAGAAAAGTGAGCCCTATAAAAACATCAGTTTCACCTGGGTGGGGTGAAAGGTCAAAACAAAGACGACAATTACTTAGACTTATGAACGAATTTAGGGACATCGACAGCAACCCATTGGCAATGAACTCCTCGATGAATCACAAAGTCTGGTACCTTATTTCTCGGTTTTTCCTCAGAAATGACGCTGATTTCTTGCGGAGTGGGATCATTGGAGTCTTCCTCACATGCAGAGTTGTCGTAAACGAACTCTTCTGTTGTGTTTTCACTCTCAGGCGGATCTCCCTATCCAGTTAGCTGGATGTCTTCGAGCATGATACGAGAGATTTCAGGAGCTGTGTACTTGACCAAGAAGTAGTACTTGCCACTCGGCTGTTCTAAGGTGTCCCATACTTCTGTGGGAACAGAGGAGTCATCCTTCTCGATGACGTTGACCTCAGGAAAAGCATAGTTGATGAACTCTTGTCCTGCACTCTTTGCAGATTCATCGTTGTGTTGGATATCTTTGGAATATCCTGAGTAATGATCCCATGACTTGGTGGGGACGTAGGTATTCTTTTCAATATTGCTCAGTTGATAAGCGTCGTTGGGCTGACACTTTTGCCCCGAGTCTTCTGGGTACGGCTGCCAGATAGGTAAGTCATCCAGGGGATCAAAATAGTCATGATCGAAGTTGTCTTTGATCGGATCGTCCTCCCATGAGTTAGGTGGAGCATGGCATCCCTCAGGATCACAATCTCCGTATATCATCTTGACATCTGATCTTGGTATATATCTTAGACTCTGCGTGGGAAAGCAAAATGGAGTATGTGTCTCTCCCTGAGACATATAACCGTCCTTGTTGATATAGGACTTCCATTCTTCATCTGTATCGGAGGAGTCACCCTCGTTGAGGGTGTGTACTTCTTGAGACACTGGGTGGAGAAAGCCTCCATTGTGGAAGAAGTTCTGAATGGGATGAAAACTTTCATCGTTAGTAGCAGTCTGGGTACAGGTTGAGGAGAAACCAAGACCTTTCTTTGTCTTGTTATCCATAGGAATGACAAGTTGTCCCCATCCTTTTGCGTTATTACTCTCGATCACTTTGAGAGCGTCTTTGTATGAGGAAATCGATGTCCCTCTTTCTGATTGATTCTCATTGTTCACCGAGAGTGCTTGGAACTGAGTTCCAACAACTTCCTCTGGTTCTACACAGGAAAATGATGATAAGTTGCTCACGATTAAGGCCTGCTCTTCGTATACTGTGACTAGCTTATTATTTTTTATGAACTTCAGCTTTTGGTGAAGTGTCGAAGTGACTTCCCCAACTTCGTGTATCCAAGGTCTTCCTAATGAGCAACTGTATGCCGCCCGGATGTCCATGACCTGGAAATTGACTTGGAAAGTGGGAGGACAGATAGTTATGGGAAGGTCGACGTCGCTGATAACTAGTTTTTTGGATCCGTCAAAGACTTTGATCATGATCTCACTTCCTCTCATCGGAGATCCTTGAAATGATAGTCGCATCAGAGTCGATTTTGGCATAACATTTAGAGTTGATCTTGTGTCTACCTGTACGCTGGCAAGAGCATTGTCCTGGCAGTTTACTATAATGTTAAGTGCCATATTGTGATTTTTGCCTTCTTCTGGCAGTTCTTCATCACCGAATCCTAAATTGTTGTAGGAAGTGATGTTGGAAATGATGTTGTCAAACTGTCTGACTCTCACATCTTGTTCTATGAAAGTTTGCTCCAAGACCTTCTGTAAAGCTTCCCTGTGAGCCTCGGAACTGAGCAAGAGAGACAGCACAGAGATTCGAGACGGAGTTTGCAACAATTGGTCCACAATGTTGTACTCGCTTTTCTGGATGAGATTCAACATCTCATCATTGTTTTTTACTAGTTCCGGATTACTGGATTGACCGACTGGTTGATTAGGAACTTCTGTTTGAGGTTCCTTCTCTTTGGTGGGTTCTCCAACTCCTCCGTTGAAGATCTGATCGCTCTGTGTCACTCGAATGATGTCGGAAATATTTACAATGGAGGGTAATGGAGTTTCCTTTCCATTTTCGATTGTTGTTGCACCGTACTTGTAAGGGATAGCCTTATTTGATTTGTACGGTATTGGACCCGACTGATAGATAACTACAGGAACCTTTTGATTTTTTTGACCATCATAGGCAGCCACAATTGGTTCAAGGTTGAGAATCTTTCTACTATCAAGAGGAAGTCTTGATTCATGGAGTAGAGGGATTATGGCGCATACGTCCTTGGTTCTCCCATGATCGGAGATTATGACAACATCTTTGCTTTGATCAGGGAAAAAGTCTGGCATCACATTGATCAATCCAGAACTTGAACATGGTCGAATCTATTTCCAATCCTACTGATTGTGAAGAGCTGACCGTACAAGATAACACCCTTGGTTGTTCTCTGAACAAACTCTACAGTGCTCATAATTATGTGGTGGCACCTTGTTACACCCCGATTTTTAACAGCGTGAGTATATTTTCAAAAGGTACTATTCCTCGAATAAAATAGTAAATGGTTTTCTTTGTATGAAAAGAGAGGGTTTTTTTTTTAAAACACTACGATTCGTTTTTATACATAGCTGCACCATTTTTAAAACATAAACATACAGTACATATATACAACGAAGCGTTAAACGAGATACAGATAGTGGTTATGTTACAGGACATAAAAACATAGATAAAGTCCTCGGCAGACACTCACGCAGGAGAGCTGCTCCAAGGAGAGGATTTCGAACCAGGTAGTCATGTGATGAGAATTCGTCGTCCAGTACTAACTACTTCTATCAATTTAAGTATTTCCTTCCCTAACTAGGTCGATCGATCCCTAATGGCAACCACAGTAACCACCCGCACCAGCTCCGCATAATCCATCGCAAGTGCTCGTCAAGGTGTGTTCAGATCCATCCCTATCGTATCCGGGCTCATACTCGTACTCGGAGGGGTCCTCCTCCTTAGTGTCGTCCTCCTCTCCCTCACAGATGATGGCCTCGAGTGGCGGCACGTATGTTGGATCAATAAGAGGAAGCTCGTCTAGGGAATAGACGTCAGGGGTGAAGGTCGGGGGTAATCCTAGTGGCATCCCTAAGTCTAGTGGAGGCATGGGTATGTCAGGAAAGGTCGGCCATCCTCCCTCAACTGGGGCGTACGAGGGTCCAGGTGGGGCGTAAGGGTAGATCGGTAATCCGTAGCAATCAATCTCCCCTGAGAGGAAACTGGAGATGATCAACGAAGATGGAATCGGAAAAGTTATCGCTCGGCGTGACATGGTGGTCTTTGGATCCTGTCCCACGACATCAGTGGTCTCCATCACGTTCCCGATGTATGACAGTTGTCCCAGGGTCGGGTTGAATTCCCAGGACGCGTCAGTCCCTGAATCAGGAAAGATAAATTTCGTCATCTTCGACGGTGGCATCTCCCCGGGTCCCGGAAGCGTCATAATCTATTGGCATATAGCCCACACAATCCACTGAAAGGGTCATCAATCCGAAAATAACAAATATACAAGAGCGGAACAAAAAGCATAAACAGAGGATACATTATACATGGCTAGAGATCTCATTCTAGCACATGTATATACACATTCATAACAATAATACATATAGCATAATTAAGACGCATTCCTAATGCAATGCCTATGTGTCAATGCTTATGATTCCGGAATATCAATCCCTTCGCAAAGGGTCGTGGTCTCGCTTCCGGATTTAGCACCACTAAGGTGATAGGTATCGCAGACCCATCAATCAGACTCAATGATCCATTTCTGGATAAGGTGGTTCTCTCACAGACACACACCCCGTGCCACCTCTCCGGTGTACACCTCGTGACTCCTCTCCAGTAGCCACGTAACCATGAAATGAATGAGCATACAATTCCCCAAATACACAGTTCAACATATGTGTATCATCACCATATGTAATAAATCATCTCATGCGTCAAATCTTCGCACAGATATATAACAGGTATTCACCTTCACAATTAGGCACCTTCAAAATAATACATGATAAAAAACAGAGCAGGTATAAAATATATTTCTATTAGTGGAAAAGTATATAAAAATAGAAAGATGCCCTTACTGTCACAACACTTGTGCGGATTGATATTTTGTCGGTCGGTCGATCGTACACCTTTATCCAAAATGAATTAAATTAGAACGAACTAAGAAACTCGTAGTCATCCGATTTATTTTTCTACTTAATCAATAAATTAAGTTTTTTTTTTTTAAATCATTATTACTAGATTTTTCTAAAAATAATGTATTATATTTTCTTTACTGAAATACCAAGTACGGAAGCGTTAACCCGACAAAATCGGTATTATTCTAAAATATTAATATAAAAAATAATAATAATTATTATTATTATTATTATATATATACACCTAATATAATACTAATATATATATATATATATATATATATATATATATATATTTCAAAAATAAAATGAAGAAATAATAAAAAAAATATGGTACGTTTTTTTTTTCCTATGATTACATGTAATTCTCAATTATATATATATATATATATATATATATATATATATATATGCTAAAGTAATATATATATATATATATATATATATATATATATATATATATATGCTAAATTAAAATATATATATATATATATATATATATATATATATATATATATATATATATATATTTCAGTAACCAAAAAGAAAATACAAAAATAAAAATAAATAAAAAAAGAAAAAGTTTGGAACAGATGGTGTGGCTCTCGCCACCAAAACTTGTGGCGCTTGCCACAGGTCCCTTTTTTTTTTTTCAACGAAAAAAAAAATTTTTTTTTAATACATAAAAAAAATAGGCTGGTTTTTTTATTATGGCAATCCGGACCTAATGTCGAAAAAAATTTCTCAAAACATTCAATAAGATGACATCCAATAATTATTTTTATCAACAAAAAAAAAAATTAGGGAGAAAAGTTTTTTTACCTAAAATAACAGCAGTGGTAAAATTTTAACGAAGGTGTTTAGCTAAGGAATAATTATTTTAGAGAGAGTGAAGAGAATTTTGTTATTTGAATGAGTGAGAAATACAGTGACAAGCTTCAGTATTTATAGGCGTAAGGTAATGGCCATATGGTAAATTGAAGACGTGGTTATCAGATAACAATCAATGGATTCATCTAACAGTCCATTTCGTATCCTTCTCATTAATTATCCTGGTAAGAATATTCTCTGTTCAGGATATTCTAAGTGATCCAAATATTCTTACCAGATACGTATCTTCTTCCATATCTACTTCATATACCACTTTTGTCACATAAGTGCAATTTCCGGTGTCATGTGATACTAGTAAAAATTCAGAAATAATTTTTTTTTACCAATAATAAAACTTTTTTTTCCGGTTATTCTATACTGTAATATAAAAAAAAATCGATCGAGAAAATAATTTTTTTTAATACTAATATCTTTTCAATATACTATTAAAAATAATTTTGTGACTCTATCGATAAAATTTCGTAACCATAAAAATAAAAAAAGTGTTTTCAAAAATTAAGACGGCTATTTTTTTTGTTTTCCGAGCATAAAAACTGAAACGAGAGTTTTTAGAAAATTTCTATCGTGGACCACTAATAAAATAAAAATTCTAAATTATTTTGAGCGTAACTTGAACTTATTGATATAAATAATATTTAATTTATATCTGATATATTATAAGAGTATTTATTCTAAAATTACGGGTGTTACAATACTCCCCCCCCCCCCCCCCCTAAAATAGTTTCGTCCTCGAAACTAAGTGTCTGTGAACAAGTATGGGTATTTCTCTCGGATTGCGCTCTCAAGTTCCCACGTTACATCACCAGTGGTTTGGTTCCAAATTATTTTTACTAATGGAATTTCCTTATTCCTTAGCAGTTTCATCTTTCTATCCTCGATCCTAACGGGTACTTCTTCAAATGATAAGTTGTCTTTAAGTTGAATAGTGTCTGGTTTGATTACGTGATAAGGGTCTGGAATGTATTTTCGTAGTTGTGAGACATGGAATACATCATGCATGCCAGACAAAAAGGGTGGTAACGCGATTCGGTAAGCCACGGGTCCAATCTTAGAAGTTATTTGATAGGGCCCAATAAACTTTGGAGTTAACTTCCGCGTCTTGATTGCTCGCCCCACCTCAGTGGTGGGTGTGACACGGAGGAACACATGGTCTCCTTCTCCGAAATCCAATGGCCTACGTCTTTTGTCAGCATAGCTTTTCTGACGATCTTGTGAAGCTTTCATTCTTTCCCTAATGCTTTTAACCTTTTCTGTAGTCTGTTGAACCAATTCTGGACCTACCATCATACTCTCACCATCTTGATACCAGCATAATGGCGTTTGACACTTTCGTCCATATAGAGCTTCAAACGGAGCCATTCCAATACTAGTATGAAAGCTGTTGTTGTAGGTGAATTCAATCAAAGGTAGTATGTCATCCCAACTCCCTATATCATCCAACACGCAAGCCCGTAGTAGATCCTCTAACGTCTAATTCGTTCGTTCTGTTTGTCCATCTGTTTGTGGATGATATGCCGAACTTAATCTGAGCTTTGTTCCAAGTGCCTCATGTAACGCGCCCCAAAATTGTGAGGTGAACTTTGGGTCTCAATCCGACACGATGCTAGATGGAACCCCATGTAGTCTAACAATCTCGGCAATGTAAATTTCGGTATACTTGGCTACTTTATAGGTGGTCTTTACAGGTAAGAAATGAGAAGATTTGGTCAAACGATCGACAATTACCCAAATTGAATCATGCATTCTCCGAGTTTTAGGCAATCCGGTGATAAAATCCATTGAAATTCTATCCCATTTCCATTCGGGAATGTCTAAAGGTTGCAACATTCCTGCTGGCCTTTGATGTTCTATCTTCGCTTTCTGGCAAGTCAAACATGATGCTACATAGTCTACCACCTCCTTTTTCATTCCCGGCCACCAATAGTTCTGTCTCAAATCTTTATACATTTTTGTGGCTCCAGGGTGAATGCTGAGTTTGCTCTTGTGGGCCTCCTCTAAAATTAGCTTCCTTATCTCTGCAACATTAGGTACACAAATTCTCTCGTTGCACCTTAAGATATTATCTGGTCCTACCTTAAAACCGGGTACTTTTCCTTGTACCATCAATTCTCTTTTCTCTTCCAAGAGTGGATTATTCTGACAGTTTCGAATGTCTTCCAAGAGTCCATTTGAGATCTTGATCATTCCACATTGAAGAGTTCCATGTCCAAGTTTTACGTCTAGGTGCATGTCTCTGAATGTTTCCCATAGTTCTTGTTGTTTGGCCATCAGTGATGTTGTTGCTAGGATACCCTTTCTACTTAGCGCATCTGCCACCACGTTTGCTTTTCCTGGGTGATATTATAATGTGAAATCATAGTCCTTCAAGGTTTCCATCCATCTTCTCTGTCTCATGTTTAATTCCTTCTGATCAAACAAATACTTCAAGCTCTTATGGTCGCTGAATATCGTGAACGTACATCCATAAAGACAATGACGCCAAATCTTTAGTGCAAACACTACAGCTGGAAGTTCCAAATCATGAGTGGGATAATTCCTTTCGTGAGTCTTTAATTGTCTCGAAGAATATGCTACCGCCTTTCGGTGTTGCATCAATACGCATCCTAATCCTTGATGAGATGCATCGCAGTAGACTTCGTATGGCTCCTCAGGTTACGGCAGAATCAAAATAGGAGACGTCGTAAGTTTCTTCTTCAACAACTGAAAATTAGCTTCACATTTCTCAGTCCAAGCAAAAGGTTGATCCTTTCTAGTTAGTTGAGTTAATGGAGCTACTATCTTTGCGAATCCTTCAATGAATCGTCGATAGTATCCAGCCAATCCTACGAAACTTCTTATGTCCGTGACTGTCTGAGGTTGTTTCCATGCGAGCACGGTTTCAATCTTTGCTGGATCTACAGCAATTCCTTCCTTTGATACGACGTGTCCCAGGAAATTCACCTTTTCTAGCCAGAATTCACATTTGGATGGATTAGCATATAACTTCTTTTCATGCATCATTTGTAGCACTTGACGTAGATGCTCTTCGTGTTCTACTTTACTTCGAGAGTAAACAAGGATATCGTCAATGAATACAACAACGAATTTGTCCAGAAATGGGTGGAAAATTCGGTTCATGTAATCCATGAAAATAGCGGGTGCATTAGTCACTCCAAATGGCATGACTAGGTACTCATAATGTCCATATCGAGTCCTAAATGCAGTCTTTGGTATGTCTTATTCGCTTACTCTGATCTGATGATAACCGGACTTTAGATCAATCTTAGAAAATACAGATGCTCCTGTAAGTTGATCCATCAAGTCATCAATGCGAGGTAAGGGGTATCGATTCTTCACGGTCGCCTTGTTAAGTTGCCTGTAGTCCACACATAGTCGGGAACGCCCGTCCTTCTTCTTTACCAAAAGTACTGGAGCTCCCCATGGGGAAACACTCTGCCTAATGAATCCTTTCTCCATCAAGTCTTCCAATTGTTCTTTAAGTTCTTGGAGTTCTTTTGGCGCCATCCGATATGGTGCAATGGAAATGGGTCCAGCTCTCGGGTGTAAGTCAATGAAGAACTCAATGTTTCTTACAGGTGGTAAACCAGGAATCTCATTGGGAAACACATCTTGAAAGTCTTGAGTAACTAACATGTCTTCAACCTTGACTTTAGCCATCATCCCCGTATTAGCAAGTATGGCAAGGTCAAAGGCTCCCTTCTTTATAGAACCTTTGAGTTGGTTAGCTGATAGGTATTTAACAACCCCAGGCTCAGGCAAAATAACTAACTTTCGAGCACAATCTAACATAACGTAATGAAATGACATCCAATCCATTCCGAGAATAATCTCGAGAGATTGTAGGGGTAAACATATTAGATTAACTAGAAAGTCTCTATCTTGAACCACTACCTTACATAGCAAGCATGCAGTGTTCACAGTTAGAACCTTAGCAGGGGTAGACACTACCAAGTCAAAAGGTAGCGGGGTTACTGTCATTTTCAAATGATCAACGCAATCCTTGGATATGAATGAATGCGTTGCCCCAGAATCAAAAAGTGCAGTTAAAATGGTACCTTCAATTTCGAAATTCCCCTGGATTAAGTTGTTGGAGGGAGATCTTCCCTCTGCACCCATGTAATATACTCGCCCTTGGGTTGTTGGTCGGACATTCCTGGCAGTATTAACAGCTAACTCTGCCTTTGGAGCTCTGCAATCCTTTTCTATATGCCCCTTCTTATTGCATTTGTAGCAGGTAGGGCCCTTATTAGGACATTCATTCGCATAATGCCCACTTTCTCCACACCCGTAACAACGTACCCCTGGGGTAGCTTGAGTTTCTCCACCTCTGGTGTTGCGGTTGTCTGGTCGTTGAGGTCCTCGATTGTTTTGGTGTGGTCGCTGGTATGGCCTCATCTGTTGTTTATTACGTCCATGATTCTGAAAATTTGAACGACTTGGCCCTCTAGAGTTCTGGACCGCCCCGCGATTTGCCCTCCTGCTTTTCATGTCCTCCACTTCTCTGCATTTTTCCACCAATGGTTGAAAGCGTTGTATCCCTAATAGTACCACTGAGTCTTGTAGTTCGTATTTAAGTCCTTCTTGGAAACGGTGACACATGTAAACTTCATCTACTCCTTCCCTGAGGAATCGGAAGTACCTGGACAAAGTTTCAAATTTGGCGGCGTACTCAACTACACTCATACCCCCTTGTCGAAGTTTCAGAAAATCGTCGCCCAATTTGGTCCTTGCACTTATAGGAAAGTATTTGTCTAAGAATTTTGTTTTAAAGGCTTCCCAATTTATTTCTTCTTGTGCGTTTTCCATCATCAATCTAGTGCTCCTCCACCAGTACTCTGCATCTCCTAGGAGAAGATATATGGCATACAACACCTTCACTCCTGGGGGACAATTGATTACCTCAAAGATCTTTTCAATCTCTTGTAACCATAAATCAGCCTTCTCGGGAGTAACATCCCCTTGAAATTTAGGTGGATCGTGGCGACGAAAATCAATTAGTCCTTTTGATTCTCTGGATCTTATCTCTCCGTCCCGCTTCTCCAAATCTCGAAGGTTCTTAGCAGCAGTTTGAGCGGTAACCGCGGTTGCCATATCAGTCATAGCCTGGGCCATTTGATCCACCTGATGGTTGTTCATCCCATCATTAGTATTGTCACGTCTTGGAGGCATAGCTTTCCTACAAAACCTATACCTAATTAGAATTCTCATTACCTGTTTCAAGAGAATTTCCAATATCTCATTTTCAAATCATAAGTGGGTGTCAGATCTTAACTATCTTAAAAATGTTGATATAACTCTAAATTTTTCCCGGACATGTGACCAACTTAAACTCTCGGTTCCTCAAGATAAACCTAGGCTCTGATACCACAATGTTACACCCCGATTTTTAACAGCGCAAGTGTATTTTCAAAAGGTACTATTCCTCGAATAAAATGGTAAATGGTTTTCTTTGTATGAAAAGAGAGGGTTTTTTTTTTAAACACTACGATTTGTTTTTATACATAGCTGCACCATTTTTAAAACATAAACATACTGTAAATATATACAACGAAGCGTTAAACGAGATACAGATAGTGGTTATGTTACAGGACATAAAAACATAGATAAAGTCCTCGGCAGACACTCACGCAGGAGAGCTGCTCCAAGGAGAGGATTTCGAACTAGGTAGTCATGTGATGAGAATTCGTCGTCCAGTACTAACTACTCCTATCAATTTAAGTATTTCCTTCCCTAACTAGGTCGATCGATCCCTAATGGCAACCACAATAACCACCCGCACCAGCTCCGCATAATCCATCGCAAGTGCTCGTCAAGGTGTGTTCGGATCCATCCCTATCGTATCCAGGCTCATACTCGTACTCGGAGGGGTCCTCCTCCTCAGTGTCGTCCTCCTCTCCCTCACAGATGATGGCCTCGAGTGGCGGCACGTATGTTGGATCACTAAGAGGAAGCTCGTCTAGGGAATAGACGTCAGGGGTGAAGGTCGGGGGTAATCCTAGTGACATCCCTAAGTCTAGTGGAGGCATGGGTATGTCAGGAAAGGTCGGCCATCCTCCCTCAACTGGGGCGTACGAGGGTCCAGGTGGGGCGTAAGGGTAGATCGGTAATCCATAGCAATGAATCTCCCCTGAGAGGAAACTGGAGATGATCAACGAAGATGGAATCGGAAAAGTTATCGCTCGGCGTGACATGGTGGTCTTTGGATCCTGTACCACGACAGCAGTGGTCTCCATCACGTTCCCGATGTATGATAGTTGTCCCGGGGTCGGGTTGAATTCCCAGGACGCGTCAGTCCCTGAATCAGGAAAGATAAATTACGTCGTCTTCGACGGTGGCATCTCCCCGGGTCCCGGAAGCGTCATAATCTATTGGCGTATAGCCCACACAATCCACTGAAAGGGTCATCAATCCGAAAATAACAAATATACAAGAGTGGAGCAAAAAGCATAAACAGAGGATACATTATACATGGCTAGAGATCTCATTCTAGCACATGTATATACACATTCATAACAATAATACATATAGCAGAATTAAGGCTCATTCCTAATGCAATGCCTATGTGTCAATGCTTATGAATCCGGAATATCAATCCCTTCGCAAAGGGTCGTGGTCTCACTTCAGGATTTAGCACCACTAAGGTGATAGGTATCGCAGACCCATCAATCAGACTCAATGATCCATTTCGGGATAAGGTGGTTCTCTCACAGACACACACCCCGTGCCACCTCTCCGGTGTACACCTCGTGACTCCTCTCCGGTAGCCACGTAACCATGAAATGAATGAGCATACAATTCCCCAAATACACAGTTCAACATATGTGTAACATCACCATATGTAATAAATCATCTCATGCGTCAAATCTTCGCACAGATATATAACAGGTATTCACCTTCACAATTAGGCAACTTCAGAATAACACATGATCAAAAACAGAGCAGGTATAAAATATATTTCTATTAGTGGAAAAGTATATAAAAATAGAAAGATGGCCTTACTGTTACAACAGTTGTGCGGATTGATATTTTGTCGGTCGGTCAATCGTACACCTTTATCCAAAATGAATTAAATTAGAACGAACTAAAAAACTCGTAGTCATTCGATTTATTTTTCTACTTAATCAATAAATTAAGTTTTTTTTTTTAAATCATTATTACTAGATTTTTCTAAAAATAATGTATTATATTTTCTTTACTAAAATACCAAGTACGGAAGCGTTAACCCGACAAAATCGGTATTATTCTAAAATATTAATATAAAAAATAATTATTATTATTATTATTATTATTATTATATATATACACCTAATATATGTATATTTATATATATATATATATATATATATATATATATATATATATTTCAAAAATAAAATGAAGAAATAATAAAAAAAATATGGTACGTTTTTTTTCCCTATGATTACATGTAATTCTCAATTATATATATATATATATATATATATATATATATATATATGCTAAAGTAAAATATATATATATATATATATATATATATATATATATATATATATATATATATATATATATATATATATATATGTTTCAGTAACCAAAAAGAAAATACAAAAATAAAAATAAAAATAAAAAGAAAAATTTTTGGAACAGATGGTGTGGCTCTCGCCACCAAAACTTGTGGCGCTTGCCACAGGTCCCTTTTTTTTTTTTTAACGTAAAAAAAAATTTTTTTTTTTTCAACGAAAAAAAAATTTTTTTTTTAATACATAAAAAAATAACAGCAGTGGTAAAAATTTTCTCAAAACATTCAATAAGATGACATCCAATAATTATTTTTATCAACAAAAAAAATTTAGGGAGAAAAGTTTTTTACCTGAAATAACAGTAGTGGTAAAATTTTAACGAAGGGGTTTAGCTAAGGAATAATTATTTTAGAGAGAGTGAAGAGAATTTCGTTATCTGAATGAGTGAGAAATACAGTGACAAGCTTCAGTATTTATAGGCGTAAGGTAATGGCCATATGGTAAATTGAAGACGTGGTTATCAGATAACAATCAATGGATTCATCTAACACAGTCCATTTCTTATCCTTCTCATTAATTACCCTGGTAAGAATATTCTTTGTTCAGGATATTCTAAGTGATCCAAATATTCTTACCAGATACGTATCTTCTTCCATATCTACTTCATATACCACTTTTGTCACATAAGTGCAATTTCCGGTGTCATGTGATACTAGTAAAAATTCCGAAATAATTTTTTTTTTACCAATAATAAAACTTTTTTTTTCCGGTTATTCTATACTTTAATATAAAAAAAAAACGATCGAGAAAATAATTTTTTTAATACTAATATCTTTTCAATATACTATTAAAAATAATTTTGTGACTCTATCGATAAAATTTCGTAACCATAAAAATAAAAAAATTGTTTTCAAAAATTAAAACGACTATTTTTTTTTTGTTTTCCGAGCATAAAAACTGAAACGAGAATTTTTAGAAAATTTCTATCGTGGACCACTAATAAAATAAAAATTCTAAATTATTTTGAGCGTAACTTGAACTTATTGATATAAATAATATTTAATTTATATCTGATATATTATAAGAGTATTTATTCTAAAATTACGGGTGTTACACACCTGGCCACAACCGCTTTGTATGCAGTGTAACTTTACTAGATTTGTTTCCATTTGTAATACCCCAAAATTTTCCCTCTCATCATTCATATCATTTAGCATGTACTTTCATTGCATTGCATTACATTCAAGTCATATACATAAAGCATTCCTCATTGGTTCAGCATAGGGCAGGTGATCAGTTGATTTTAGAGTATTAAGTATCCAGAGCAAGAGAGCTAGAGCCAAGGGTCTCCCAACAAGTCTCAAGGGTCTCTTATATCAGATGACATCCCATTTGATCCCCACAAGTCATTAGAAGATGGGAATTCATCAAGAAGTTGGACAGTTCATCATCTCCTACACAAAAGCAGTCAAAATTAGGTTTTGGATTCAAGCAGTCTCCTGATGAAATTTTGGTTCAAACTTGATCTCCATGTTTTCTACATGATGTCAAGTATCT
The DNA here is from genome assembly GCA_022829125.1 of Lathyrus tuberosus. Classification (NCBI taxonomy): domain Eukaryota; kingdom Viridiplantae; phylum Streptophyta; class Magnoliopsida; order Fabales; family Fabaceae; genus Lathyrus; species Lathyrus tuberosus. Next base: position 4,223,943 of record JALAZF010000153.1, read on the forward strand.
AAGGATGGAAGATTGCCCATTGGTTTATTTCATAAGAGATTCAATTGATCAGTTGCTTGAGAATCAAGAAATTTGGGGAAAAGTCAACTGTGCAGTGGAAAAAGTCAACTCCTGACATTTTAAGGTCAAATTCATGAAATTTAAGTCACATATGTTCATTGGGCAAGATTTGATCAAGAAATGATGGAGGAATCATCAAAAATCAAGAATTGTACAAAACTGCCCAAAATAGAAACTTTAAGGTTTCTAAAAATGGAAAGTTTAGACCATTTTGCACTCTACTTCAAGGCATTCTTTCTCCATGATAAAAGCTTCAAACTTCAGGCCTAAGTTGAGCCAATTAAATATCACATTCCAAGCTTCAAATCCATACCAAGAACTCTTCCATTGGATTAAAATTGGGAGAGTTATGATCAATCAAAGTTAAGGAAAAGTAGGGCAAATTGGCAAGTCAGACTGGTCATGGGCGAGCCATATGCGCCATAATTTCATCAAGCCCCTTGTGTGCATGTTGTGTCCAACTTCCAAGCCAATTATCTCAATGAGGGAAGCTTCAAATGAAAAATTATTGAACATCAAAGGTGTTCATCTCCATGTCCTCTTTAACTTTGATGTTGGGCATTTTTTCATTTGAACAAGTTATGAAGGTCATATGAAGGTTCAAACATGAGGGTGTCACACTGAAATTCCATAGGCTCATGGCCAGGTCTGCAGACCAATCTCACACGCCCATGGTTCAGTTTTGCACACATGATTTCTTGTTCATCTTTATGCATCTTACAAGCTTCCATTCACTTTGATTCCAATTTCAAACTTGTTCATTGTTATGTCCTGGATCCATAGGCCTTGGAATCATTCAATTTCATGAGCTATCCATGAAGAAATTCCTCCATAAAGTTCATCAATTTGATTATGATTTTGCTGGTCCAAAGTGGAGGTTTTGTGCATTGTTCTTAGTTGGATCACTCATTTGCCACGCATAAAACATGAGCCCTTCATCCATTACTTCATTTGTGCCCACCAAGTCTTACATGATCACATACACATGCATGCCATACATCAATATGGAAACAATTCAAAATGAGAAGCTTATGTTGCAGGAGGCATTGCAACATCCATAACACATCATCACTACATCACCATCATCATCTTTTCTTACCATAACATAAACAACAACACACGGTTCTCTTCACTCTCCTTTGAAAATTACTTCACCCACCATATCCATTGCTACACTCACCATTAACCTAACCCAGCTTCCAACTGTTAATTGAGTTAGTTAGGATCTAACTGTACATATAAGAATCAAACTCTAACTGATTTTGGAGACGACTTCATTTTTTCACTCTCACACTTGATTCATCTCAAATTTCCCTCTGAGCTTTCTCTCTGTTGGCACGAGTTTCTCCACTTTCTTCTTCAAACTTCATCGTTCATCAACCTCAAGAACATAGTGCATTGAATCTTGGAACCTCCTCCTCCATCACTGCAATTTCATTTTTCTTAGATTCCTCTGCAAGATTACACATTATATAGCATTTATTTTACTCCTTGGAAGCTCAAGAACAAGTTCTCACCTCTAGCTTTCTGAAGATTCAAGTTCTCCACAGTTTCAGGTTCGTTATTTCTCAACTTTTTCTTACACTAATTCACTGATTTTAAGTTTGTTTCATGTTGAATATAGCTTAATAGAAGCAATGTGATTGATCTGGCTAGTGATAGGCACCTTAAGTGCTTAGATTCAAATTCTAGGGAAAAATGTTTGTGCTCGATTCTCTGTGTATATGCATGATATGTGAATTCTTTTGCTCGATTTGTGATATCCATGACTTCCTAAACATTTTGATATACATTTCATAAATTTCTGGAGAGTTTGAAGGTTGCAGATGATGGTGCTTCGCTGGAGAAGATGACCGAAGGTCCTTCTCCGGCCGGTGAGATTTAGTTAGGGTTTAAATCCTCATAACATAACACAGTCGTACGATTTGTTTGATCCAAAGGCCGTTAGCATGCCAACGCATTAATTCTCTCTCAGATTTGACTTTGACTCTTTCTATGTGTGTGCGTGCATGAGTGGTGTGACGTGCCTTGCATATGGACCATTAGATTACATGACTTTCATAATCTTTGTGCATTGACTTAATCATGTGGCTCTGATTGAATCAACGTTTGACTGAGGTTCCACCACTACTACCATAGAACACGCGCGTAAATGGACAAGATTTCAAATTACTTTTTACACACCTCCCTTTGGGCCCAAGGATGTTTTGAACTGCATTTTTACTTTCGCCACACCCCCTGGCTATTTTCTTTACGTTTTATTTTCTTTTTTTTTATACTTGTTTCCTTTTATTCTTTTAAAAATACCAAAATACATCTAAAAATTCCAAAAATATTCATGAACCATGTTTAGACATTAAAATGATTTTGTACATTTTTTATTTCTGATTTTGTGAATATTTGATCATATTTTGTGAATTTTCTTTTATTTCTTGTTTCAATTTGATTCCTTCTTGATACTTGATCTTTATCCAATTATTTTGCATAACTCTAAAACCATTTTGCATCCACTCTTTTTTCCATGTTCAAATAACATCTTAATTCATCTAAAAGTATTTTTCTTATATTTTTAAAGTCATCTTATCATGCCTTTTGATACTCATCTTTGTGCATTCTTTTGACTTGCTTCAATGTGACTTTGAGCCTCCATTTAACCTAGTTTCCTTTTGAGTTTTGCAATGAACTTTTGATTCTTGTTTTAGGTTCTGAATTAGGTACTTTTCACTTTAATTTCATAATTTTCCTAAGTCTCTTTCTATTTTTTCCTTGTTGATTGTTATAAGTCATATTTGTGTGCTTTTGTTTGATTTCTAAATCTTGTTTGATTAGGAGGCACTTGTGCCATTGCATTAGGACTTGTGTGATCATTTTATAGGTCATTTCTTGAATATTACAGGTCATTCATTTTAGATTATAGGTCACTTGTCTTTTGGTTTTGGTTCATAAATGTTTGGTGCTTATGTGAACTAACTTTGACCTAATTTGAGTGCATCTTCTTCTATGTGCCTTAACATGTTTTGTGTGCATCTTTGTGACATCATTATTGCATTCTAATATGATCAAGCATATCATACATTACTGACTTGCATCCATTCTTATTCATGTTCATATTTCATCCTTCATTCATAACTTGCATTACAAGTATGCCATCTTATGTGAACTTGAACAATGTTTAAGCTTCTTTTCATCTTGTCTTTTCTTCTTGAATCATTTCATCCATGACTTATATGATAGTTCATATGCATTATAAGACATTCATAAATGATGTATACTTCTGACTTTGACATTTCTTTATGCATTTATTCATATTTGTATGCCATACACATTCATACTTCATCTTTGATGCATGCCTTGAACTTGTGTGAATCTTTGGCATCTTTCTTGACATAGTTTGATCCCATTAGGTACCCTAACCCTAATTGAACTCCTTTAGACATAGCTACTGACTTTAGAAATCCTTGAACACTTAGGGTCCCTTCCTTTTAGGTTTAGGCTTTGTTTGATTCTTAAGTTCATTTCTTAAATTGTTTGATGCTTAATTGTCTTCCTTCTTTCAATTATGCTTTCTTATTCCATTATTGAACTAACCTTTGCTTGTAGGGGCTAATGGTAAGTTGAGTGTGTGGATATACTTCCACACACACCTTCTTCCCTCATCTTTTAATGCTTTCTCTTTTGTGTTTGTGCAAAGCATGTCAATGCTTTCTTTGTTCAACTTTTTTCTTCTCCCTCTTGGTTCATAACTCATCTTCTATCTTAGAAGTGAGTTATGTTACCTCTTGTTTTTCTTCCCTCTGTCGCTCCCAGGATTTTCATCCAGGTACAAACGCGAGAGTGGCGCGGAAAAACAGAGTCGCCAGCCGTGTAAATTTATCCCAAGAGAGGGAAAGGGAACACCGCATAAACCTGAGGAAGAGGGAAAGGAATGGTCATCACAACCATAACCTGGGTTCAGGAGTCGGTTACGCGAGGGGAAGGTGCTAGCACCCCACGCGTCCATCGTACTCGATGGGATCCACGCTTGTTGTCTAATCTAAGGGTGAGTTATCCTATCATCTATGGCTGTACTAAGATGGGAGAGGGAAAAAACAAAGATAGACTCGGTAGGACGTCAACGTCCTAGGCCTACGTACTCCCTTTGTGCAATGGGAAATTTAGAGTCAACGTAGTTCGGACCAAGTTCTTTTTGTGTTTTTTATGAGCGACGTTAAGTTCGCATCCGGTAGTTAGGGTCGATGCCTGTTTGCGACTCAGACGGAAAGTAACGTGCCCTTTTTGAAAATAGCCTTTAGTTTAACAATCCCGAAGGACAAAAAGGTTTGAAGTTTGTTTGTATTTTTTAGGACAGAAATGGCTTAAGTTAGTTCATAAATTGCATTGCACCAAAGTCTAGGGCACAGGGGCGAATACTTAACGCATCGTCCCAAGACAGAACGCTCGCTAAGCACTATAGAAAGATGAGAGGAAGCCCCTCATTTCTCATTCCCCACGCTTAAGGCTCGTGCGCAATACACTTTATACTTATTAAGTGTTTTCAAGAAGTTTGAGATGAGAAGAGAGAAGACACAAAGGATACTCTAAAGGGGAACTAAGAGTCCTAATGTTATCATGCATGGGTGACCTACGGTTAGTGAGGTTTGACGACAACCTAAACCTAAAGGGGAAAGATGAGAGAAGGAAAGAGTAAGGGTGAATGTGGATGACTATCCACACCCTTAAAGAACTTACCTTAGTCCCTGCATAAAAGGTTAGTATGAAACAGACATAGGTGATATCAAAGCAAAATAAAACCAAACAATGGCATATAATAATGATAACAATCCAAACATGAATTAAGAAATCAAATAAACAACCCCAAAACAATGGCACAAGTGCCTTTTCAAATAGGTAACCAGACAGGATCAAGGGTGTGCATACAAGAAAATCTCACACAAAGAGCCATTAAACAAATAGTAAAACAATTTCTAAAATCACCAAATTAAATATCAATATTTCCCAACCAGAGACAAACAAAATACCAAAAACTCCTGCAAAAATTCAAGATGTTAGTCATTCAAACAATCATACAAAGTTCAGATGAGGAATATGACTTAATATGCAAAAAGGAGGACCAAAATGCAATATCAAATAATTTTAAAAATGAAAGAAAATTTTTTTAATGCACTTCAGAATGTTATCTAACAAATGCAAAAAGAACGGATTGAAAATGTTTTATGGATGCAGAGAAATAAAATAAACAATTTTAAGTATGCATGATATGAGTAATTCAAAAGAAAATAGACTAAATAATTAATTTAGATGATAAAAAATAAAATTAAAATAAAAAATAAAATTTGGAAAATTTTATAAAATGATAAAAAGTATGCATGAATTTTATTAGAATTTTTTAATGCAAGAATATATTTAAAAATTAAAAATGAAAACAATATAATTAGATAAAATAAATAAATGAAAAAAAATGCAAGGGGGGTGCGTTAAGAAATTTGTTCACGTGGGAATGAAGAAATGGGTTGAAGGGTGGGGTGTAGGAAGCGAGCCCAACACCAAGAATCCATCAGAAAATAAAAATAAAAAAAGAGGAGTACGTGTGGGCCTTAGTCAGCCAGTTGACTGCATGCCTACCTTGGGATTGATCCTGCGCTCCAAAACAAGTCAACACTTTTCAAAAGTAAACCAGATTAATGGTCAGGATTAAAAGCACACTATAACTACCAAACACACGCACGCACCAAAACCATCTGCATACGATACACCAGCCACGCGCACGGCACATGCCATCATTAATTCGTTGGCGAGATAACGACCACATGATGAAATCAATGCTCCAGATTTAGTCAAACAAATAAAAAGTAAACAAATGAAATAACGTGATTGGTGGAACACGGTAGCTATCCTAGGGTGGTAAACACACAAGCATTAATTAAAAATCAGAAGAAAAAAAATAAAACTAAAACGCGTGGCAGCTTAGGAACCGCACGATCAACAAAATGAATGGCTCTGATTTCATCTTCCTCGTTCGATCCTTCACGGGCCGGCCACCACAACCAGTCGTCGGAACTAGGGTTCCGGTCGACTCCTCCGCCACCTGCAACTCAAACAAACCTAAAAAACGCAAACCAATATACTACCTTGACCAGATTTTCGCAAGGATTCCAAATATCCTATTATTTTTCACAAAAGATCAACGCAAAAAGAGATTCGAAAGGAAAAAGGTTAGGGTCAAAAACATAAAATTCATAAAACAACCAACATACACAACCATATTCAAAACAAATTATATCAGCATGATCCATGGACATCACACAACATTATGCACGTTTAAAATTTAAGTTTTATGATCACGAAAAAATCCACCAACCTGAGATGGTGCAACTCTAATCTTTGCTTTTGGCTGCGAATGGGGGATGGTTTGCACTCTATTGATCACAAGGAAGAAGTTTGTGGAAGAATTTCTTGAAAACTCCTTGTAGATTAAGAGATATGAATGTGAGATGCTTTAGGGTTCAAGTTCTCCACTCCTCCAAATGTCACGTGTAATCTTCCCTAACCAGTGCATGGATGAGTTTAAATACTCTAGGGTTTCTCACTAATAATGGTTTGGGCTTGGGCAGTTCTTTGTTTAAAGAGTTTTGGACAAATTTGGAATTTTGCATTATGTGAGATACACCTCCTCCCATGCATAGATATCCAAGTATTTCATGATGGATCACTTATTGATAAATTGCTAATCACACCTCAAATGAAAATGGGCCTTGAAACAATTTGATTCCTGATTTTTAAATAATTTGGCAATTTTGAATAATGGAGGATAAGTGAAGAATAAACCATAAAACCACTTGATTAAAAGGCCTATAATGATTCTTGAGGAGTGCCCTGTGATGTTGGAAAGTGACATGAAGCAATGGAATTAATCATAGGTCACCATGCCAAAGTTTGTGAAAATGGAATCATGAGAAACCCTAAAAACCACTTTTCCTTCTTTTGACCATAAGTTGAGTTTCACAAATGATATGGAGACCCACTAGTACTTGTTGGAAATAGGAGAAAAAGATCTTCAACTTTGATGTTGGGGAAAAATTCATTTGAAGCTTTCTTGATGATGAAAAGTCCAGTTGAATGCAGTGCAGGAACTTGCCCAAAAAGGAAACTTTCAAATTATAGGTCATTTCCATATTTAGTAACTTTTGCACCAACTCCTGATTCCTGATAAATGGTATGAAAGTTGACCCTTGAAGACCATATGAGGATGTGAGACCTTGAAATCCTTGAAGAGAACCTCAAAATTCCACAGTTGACTTCTCCTCTCACTGTTGACTTTTACCCAATTCACCTGATTCCCAATCCATTGGCCAATTAAAATCCTCCTGGATCAAATTGATGGACAACCTCCCATACCTAGGTACCTAGGGACCTAAGGAGTACCATGGAATCAATTCTTGCCCAAAAAATCAGAAATAGACTGACTTTATAGCAAACCCTAATTTTGGTACCCTCAGTCTAGGAGGAAATAGCACAGTCACCAAATCCAAATTCCTCTGAATATGATGTGTATCCTCTCTAACAAAGATAAGATATGTCATTTAGTGATGATAAAAACCCAGGGAGCTTGCCCATTGGAGCAATAAACCCAAGAATCTCAAAACCCTAATTTATGCACTGGTTAGGAGAGAGTGGTCCACTTGAGCTCTCTTGCTTGACCCTTTGAAGAATATCTTCTCCTCTTGAACATGCCTCAGGCACCTTGACCCCATGCTAATGATATGCATACATGATAATGCAAAAAATTAAATGAAACATAAGTCAGTTAGTACTAAAGTAAGGAGGGCAAATTTTGGGGTGCTACACCCTCTTCTTTTAGACTTAGGCTTCTAAACCACACTAAACCATTAGGAACATCCAAGCATCATAACATTAGGGTGAATCTTAGTCCCCTTTAGTCTTTACCTTTGTTTCTTTTGAGTCTCTCTTCTCTCATCTCAAAACAACTTCAAAACACCTAATAAAGGTTGAAACATCTTCATGTTCCATGGGCCTTATTCCATGGGGGGCTTGCATACATTCCATCTTGGAATGTGTTGTAGGTTCTCTAGCATGATGTACAAGTCTTTAACATGAAGAGATTTCACAAACAAAATCAAAAACACTTCTTCATTTAAAAACAATAAAAACACTTAATAAAGGGAATAAGCTAGTGTACTTAAGCCTTTAACTTTGGAAGTAAGTTTGAGGATCTTCCTCATACTTAGTGTACTTCATCATCATTTCATTTTGGAATGATGTATGAGATACACATTCCATTGGAAAAGACATAGGTACACTCTCCTATGCAAAACACTTCAAATAAAAAAACTTCTAAAAAACTTCAAACAAACAAAAACGTTTTTCCTTCGGGAATTCTCTTCTCATCTCACTCACTCTCAACGTACGAACGTGCTTCTCCTCGTTCTCTTGCAATACGGTAATGCACTCGATTCAGCGAGTCTGCAACACCTGAGCTAGAACATTAGTCGTTCCCTAAAAAACAAAAACAGTTTTCCCTTAGTCAGGGGAACTACGTCGCTCTGATTCTCATGTTCCCGATGAGATACGTAGGAAGTGGGGTAGGGCCCATTCGAGCACTTCTTTTATTTTCCCTACATTTGTTTCTCGTTCACTTTCCATTCCTTTACCAGCATCTTTTATATCACCCTTTGAGCAGTATTTCAAGTGTGGATCCCGTCGAGTACGACGGACGTGAAGGGGTGCGATAACCTTCCCTTCACGTAACTGACTCCCTTACCCGTTCTCTTTGGTTCGCGAGACCTCATTATTTCCTTTCTCCCGGGTTTGTGCAGCATTACCTTTCCCTTTCTTTGGGATAAAAATGCCTGGCTGGCGACTCTCCTTCTTTCATCTGCGCCACTTTCGCGTTTGTACCTGGATGAAAATACCGGGAGCGACAGATGGCGACTCTGCTGGGGATAATTGACCTCTTGCCGGTCCCTCCCCAATGCGAGTCTCTCCTAGCGCTTGTCTATTTTTGCTTATTAGTTGTCTGATTTGTGTTCGCTTTAGTATAGCTTTACTACTTTTATTTACAGCTTTATCGCTTTACTTTACCGCCTTTATTGCATTTTATTTATATCATGCATTATATATTCTGGATTGTCTGGTTTCCTTTGGCGGGATGGGATTGTTAGTGTGAGATGAGCCCATTACCTAGGCTCGAGTATACTTTAGGACTTAGAGTGGACAGTCACAGGGCTCTCATGGTACTTCGCCACGGGGGTAGTTGTGAGTTCCACAGCCAAAGTGCGACTTTCTTAGGATTATCTTGCTTTGAGGGTCTTCCTCGTTCAGGTATGACTTTGAGGGTTATGTGCATCTGGTGACCGATCATTGAGGACCTTAGTGGAAACATCTCTCTCTAGTGGTGACAATGGCAGACCACATTCTGTGGCAAACCCATTCGCACCCGAGGGCCCACTTTGGAACTTGCATAGGATGGCCTTTATTTTGTGGTGAATTAGATGACGATCTCTTTGTTTGGCGATAGCATTGTATCCTACAGGCTGAATGTGCTATTGCTTCTCATTCCGGGATCCAAATCTGAGGATCCTACCTTTTAGAACACACCTGTGAGATGGGGGGTTGTTTACAGGTTTGCAGGTAACCTTGACCTTCTACCTACCCTTTTGTGTGGTTCTCATATGATCAGTGATTTGGGTACTTTGTTCTGGTATTCTGGATCTGGTTCTTAACTGGTGCTTGGGTCTGATATTCTTGATATGATGCTACATAGACACTTGGCTCCCTCACAGTTATTGCACCGACACTGCAGATTCTGGCTCTGATCACATGCCTAACTGCATCTCATTGCATACATCATTAACATTTTTATGTTTTTTCTTTCCCAGGTCTCAGTATTGTTTCCGATTCTGGTGGGTATTTTCTCTATTTTAGATGGAAGGTCCTCCGAGAAAGAATAACGTGCATTACTGGTTTCCGAAGCCTAAAGTAGGACATATCAAAGAAGTGATAGATTTAATGGACAGTAACCAGCTGGATAGTTTCAGAAAGAAGTTTAGGAACATCTTGAGTTATGTGAACCATTTTACTCCAAATCAGCATGATATTCTGCACATTCTCTTGCAGTCTTATGACCCTCAGTTGCGTTGCTTCACATTCAATGATTATCTGCTGGTACCTACCTTGGAAGAGTTCTCTAATATTCTGAAGATTTCTGTCAAGGATACTCCTCCTCACTACAGTTCGAAGAAGGCTATTCCTGACAATGTCATTGCAGAGGCTATTCATTTAAGGGTATCTGTGGTTAAAGATAATGTTAAGGAAAAGGAGGGTTGTAAAGGGTTCCATCTAGACTTTCTGATTGAAGAAGCAAAGAAGAGTTTTGCTAATGGTGATTTGGTTACCTCTAATGCAATCTTAGCTCTTTGTGTGTACAGAATTTGTCTGTTTCTGAATATAGCTTGATTTATTGATATGGATACAATCAGTATCTTTGTCAAGAAGAATCCAATCCCAACTTTGTTGGGTGATGTGTACCATTCCGTGCATCACAAGAATAAGAAAAAACGAGGAAGATTGGTAGTATGGTGTGCTCCCTTATTCCATGCTTGGTTTTATAGACATTTGCCAAAGACAGGAGCTTTTGTGGATCTCCGAGGAACTGTTAAGTGCTCCAAGAGGCTGATGGGTTTGATGGCTGAAGATATAATCTGGTGGCAATGGAAAGATATAATGGGTATACCTATTCTTATTAGTTGTGGAACTTTTCCAAATGTGCCTCTGGTAGGAAGGAGGGGAGGAATCAACTACAATCCTGTCCTTGCGCTGAAGCAGTTTGGATATGCATTAAAAGAACCTCCTTTGGAAAAAGATGTGGTGGAATCCTTGTTTTATCTTGCCAAAGATGGCGAACAGGTGTCATTTTCTATTGCTGAAGCCTGGAACATGCGGGTTAAGAAAGGTAAGATAGAGTTTAGGAGACCTGATCCCACGACTTATCCTCCTTATATTGAGTGGCTGAAGCGCCGGGTAGCCGTCACACTGTTGCCATTTTCTGTTGAGCCTCCGTTATATCCCAAGGTAGTGGAGCCAAGGACCTCAGTGCCAATTGAAGAATTCCGAAAGCTGGAAGTTTTAGTTCATGAACTCAGGGTTGAGAATGCGGACGTCACCAGCCTATATCAGAAAGCTGCATTTGATAATAGAGGGTTGGAAGAGAAAGTCCACATTGCTGAGAAGATGGCTAAAAGCAGGAAAGAAGAACTCGAAGGGAAGCTGAATTATTTCCAAAGACGGAGCTTAATTAATAAGAATAATGCCAGAGAACGCCAGAATCTCAAGAAGGCTTTGAAGGAAGCTAATGAGGCTATTACCTTGTGACAACAAAAATGGGCCGATGACCAGAAGCGCCAAGACAAGGTAGAGGAAGAGTTTAAAGCTAAGGTTGAAGAATTGGAAGCTAAGACTAGGACCTCAGATGAAGAATTGAAAGCTGCACATGCTCAACGACGGAGTTACTAGGATAGTTTGAAAGAAAGTCGGAAGCTATTACAGGAAGCTCAGGCGGAAATAGCTGATCACAAGATCCGGGCAGAAGTGAAGAAGTCCAGGACAGAGCCAGGCTATGGTAGTACTAATGGGGAAGAATTGTGTCAGAATATAAACACTTTGTACCAATCCTTCAGTTTGAGAGAACGCTTGATCAGAGGCCTGATTGAGGCGCCGGAAGATCCCGAGAATGTTGTGCTATTTGAGGAGGTCAAGAGGCTTAGTTTAGGGTTGCAGGATGTGGTGTTTCGTCCGTTTTAGCTTTTATTATGTTGAAGCTATCCGATTACCTACAAAATTGTTGTAGGAATAGCTGCTTTAATTTCTGAATTTGGGTTGTATGTTTTCAAATATTTGTCCAGACTCAGTTCCTTTGGGCTTTCTCCCAGTTATGATATGCTCAGTATTTTCTCCAGTGGCTTTCCTGATATTACATCACTGTTCACTGACACTTGGTCACGATACCGCTTCATAAGGTTCTACACCTATCTGTGCACTCGTCTGAATGAATGTTTTTATCAACTGTTGTATCTCGTGTGTTATCTATGCTGCGGACTTCTAAAATACCGGAATCGGGGCACGAAAAGGCCTGGGAATAAAAAAATAGCATTGTATTGCATGCATTTCATTTTTTGCATTTTGTTTGCTTTTCAGGTACCCTATCTAGTTCTCATAGTTATTCTGTTACAGGAAGTATTGCTACCGAACATATACATCGCTACTCCACAAGAGGCAATCGAAACAGAATGGTTGATCAAATTCAGAATGATTTGGCTGAGATGAAGACCCGTATGGACCAGTTCATGGCTCCCATGACTGGTATGGCACAGAACCAAGAGAGGTTAAGACTTATGGTCGAGCGTCCAGAGGTCACGCCGGAAGGTAATCACGTTGACAATTCACAGCCAAAGGACACTCCTCCTCCTATTGGTACTCCGATTCCTAATGGTAATCTGGTTACTAGGGCTGCCAGAAATGTTGGTGTTAATGAGGATGTTCAGGAAGATCAATTCACCTTGCTGGATGCTGATATGGGTAATCCCAATGACAGAAGGTATGATGAGCTGGCTGAGAAAATCAGGGCTATGTAGTGCAAGAACTCTCTAGGGATTGATGTTACTAATCTGGGTCTGGTACCGGGGGTTAGAATTCCTCCAAAGTTCAAGCCACCCACTTTTGACAAATATAATGGCAATACGTGCCCCCAGACACATATTCAGGCTTACTTTGGAAGAATCTCAGCCCACACTGATGACGAGAAGTTGTGGATGCACTATTTTCAAGATAGTTTGGCTGGAGCTTCATTGACTTGGTACATGAAGTTGAACAGGGTTGCTATGAGAAGCTGGAAAGATTTGGCATAAGCGTTTCTGAAACAATATCAGTATAATATCGATATGGCCCCCAACCGTACCCAGCTGTAAGGGTTGTCGCAGAGCGCTAAGGAAAGCTTTAAGGAGTACGCGCAAAGATGGAGAGAAATGGCCGCCCAAGTTCAACCCCCTTTGCTTGAGAGAGAAATGGTAGATATGTTCATAGGTACCCTGCAAGGGACATTTCTTGACAGATTGGCTGCTTGTCCATCGACAGGATTTTCTGATATCGTAATTTCCGGTGAAAGGATTGAGAATTTGTTGAAACTGGGGAAGATTCAGGATGTAAGTGGTGCTGGTACTAATTCCTCAACAGGGAGATCACTGTCATTCTGCTTGGGGACTAGAGATGCTACTGTTGAACACATCATTGCCACACTGGTAAACTATATTAAGTGATGATCCTTGTAGGAAGGATGGAAATTTGCTTGGGGTTTCTTCAAATAAATTGCCCCGGATTAGCTGACTGTTGTAGATGAACTGATCATTGCTTCAGTTTGTCTGATTCTGGAGTGACTGTTTTGCTGTACTCTGTAACACCCTTTTTCTACCCAACAAATTAACACAAATAACACGACAAGTAATCAGAGTATCATCCCAAAAAGGGCATCACATATCGTCAATGATCATTCAAACATACACATGTCCCGTCACACGGGTTTTACCATCATAATTAACTAAACACCACGCAGCGGAAAAATCAAGTTTAAACAAATACTCTTATAATTAAAAACTTCTCAAATAAAACTCATGAAAAACATCATGTCCACATAAAACAAAAGAACATAATCGTTCAACTCAAACGTCCCGACCAGATGTTACATATAAGAGCAAGACCCTCTAATCGACGGAGAAATAAAAAATGCTTCAAAACTAAATCTTCATGCGCCAAGAAGCTAAGCCTGATCACCTGCATGTTACCCACGTGGAGGCAACATTCAAAAAGGCAGGGTGAGTAATCACGAAATCAATAGATGAGATATAAGTAAAAGATAAGGCACAAACACAACAACAACAACAAATCATCTATAACATCAAGTGTACATCAATCACAACAATCTCATGCAATGCCACAAAATATGCAATGCAACATCAGACTTATGCATGTGGTACCAACATCGTCATAATAGATGGACACTGGGCCATCACCCTCCAAAGATCCCCACCAATAGGATCGATTCTACACAAGAACCGGAGCACGTCATAAAACACTTCAATCCACACAATGGGATTGAAGCCACCAAATGGACCGAAGTCCTACAATGCCATGAATGCATGATGCAAAATCGTCATAATAAACATCGTCATAAAATCATCATGGTTGCATCATCATTCATGAATTCATCATCAAACAAACATCATAACATCACACCAAGTCGCACTCATCAAAGTTCATCATTATAACTCACTATGCGTCATAGTTGGTTCATCACATAAAATCCCCGATTTTTTATTCTATTCATCGTCATTACTAGACTACTAGTGTCATATTATTCCATTATAGCCCTACGTCTCAAAGAAACCACATCACAAGCGAAATCGGGACAGAAATCACAAAAACGGGAAAAATCTGCCCATGCCACTGCCCATACGCGTAAGGACCACCCCGTTACGCGTATGGCTCACTTTTCACGCCACCCCATACGCGTACTGCACCCTCCAATACGCGTATCCACAGAGAGGGTTTTCCTCTCAATTCTCCTTCAGATCTCCCCTTACGCGTAATGGCTAGCCCATACGCGTAAGGCATTTCCCATACGCGTACACCTTCCCATACGCGTATGCCCCATTTTCCTTCAGTTCCTATATGCGTATCAACACCCTATACGTGTATTGCCTACCATCTCATACGCGTATGCTATGCGTACCAGCAGAGGGCCGTGTCAGCCCTTGGGGACGGGTGCGTACGTTACGCGTATCACCCTGGGGAGCCCCCTCATTACGCGTAAGACTCCCCCCATTACGCGTATCACCAGCGACCATCCAAAAACTCAGATCTCGCATCTGAATGCAGACGTCCTCATTCCAGCACCTTCGATCTACCAAAATCAGCCTCAAACTAACTTTGATTCATCACAGATCTATGTTATTCATCCTACTTCATCATCTACATCAATTATTCCTAATTACTAAGTCTGAAATTGGTTATTATCAAATTCAATTTTAAAATCTGGTTACCCACAAGTGCATCACAGCAGCATCAATATCCTCACCAATTCAACCTCAGATACAACAATTTTACACAGAGTTCATCACAGAAAACACACACATAAATTCACAAATTTTCATCACAGATTCATCATAGATCAATATGAAATCATCAGAAAACGAAAATACATAACTACCTCTACCTTAAACCCATATCAAATACATTAACCCGGATTACCCCCCATACCTCGAATTTCTAGCAGAGATTCTTCGTTTTCCGGGGTTCTATAGTTGATTCCTCGTTCTAGCCTCCTTTCCTCAGCTCTCTAATCACTTCTTAGGGTTGCACAAAACTATTCCTTAAAATCCCTATTTTCTTTTATTAAACCTATGTTTTTGGGCCTTAATCACAGTTTACCATATTATCCTCAGTTAATCCTCTCATTATTACTGTCTTACCCTTAATGGTCTCCTAATTATTTTAATTAACCATAATAAAAATCATCTAAATAATATTCTAATTATTCAAATTATTCCAATATTATTATTAATAAAATAATCAAATTAATTTACCAACTCTAAGGTCTCAAGATCCCCTTAACCCAAGGATACCCCACAAATCACATAATTCATCAACGTCTCAAAGTACACCAAAACACCGAATAATCATGATAATTTAAAAAATCAACATTATAATTATTTTGGGGCGTTACAACTCTCCCCCACTTAAAGAGTTTTCGCCCTCGAAAATTACCTGAAGGAAACAGAGTTGGATATGACTCCTTCATCTGATCTTCACGCTCCCAAGTCCAAATTTCGTCCGCTGGTCCACCCCACAACACCTTCACCAAAGCTGTGTCTTTACCCCGCAATTGCTTCATTTCACGACCATCAATCAATTGGCTGATTGGTTTGTCGACACTTATGAAAAAATGGTTGGAAGTGTGACTGCCAATTTTTTTTATATTGTTGTTGTAGGTGTGAAGGTAGAATTGGGTTTGAGAAGTGGAAAAATGTCAAGTACTGCTGGTAGTTCAAGCTCTAACAGAGACCATGCCAAGAAGACTTCCAATAGTTCTCACAAGAAAAAAGAGGGTGAAACTAATGTCGTAATATCAAGCAGAAGAAGAAATCAGCCCTGGAAACATCAACAAAACTATGCTCAACAACAAGGTTACCCGGTCCAGTTTGCTCAACAACCGTATGTGGCTGCTGTTACGCCTGCTTTTGATCAACAAGTTCCTGCATACCAGCATGTGCAACCGACTCCTGTTTATCCCAGTTGTTGTACAACCACCTCCTGTTTATCGGCCCTCCCAAGCTCCACCCAATTATCAACGAGCACCCAACGCTCCTGCCTATCAACAACCAAAAAATCAAGCACCTCGCCAGAATGCTCCCAACAGAAGACAGTATAAGCCTCTCGTTCCTCCTATTCCGATGACCTATACCGAGTTATACCCTTCATGGGTGCAACAAGGTTTGATAACTACAAGGGATTTGCGTCCACCTCCTAATCCACTTCCACCTAATTACAATCCAAATGCTTA
Organism: Lathyrus tuberosus; assembly: GCA_022829125.1. Taxonomy (NCBI): domain Eukaryota; kingdom Viridiplantae; phylum Streptophyta; class Magnoliopsida; order Fabales; family Fabaceae; genus Lathyrus; species Lathyrus tuberosus. The sequence goes on from JALAZF010000153.1 coordinate 4,240,630, forward strand.
TTGTTTGTTTCATGAAGGTGCACATGGCCATGATCTAGAAGGTTGTTATGCTCTCAAGCACCTTGTAAGAGAGTTAATAGAGAAGAAGATTTTGTCTTTTGGTGATTCTCAGCCTAATGTTAAGAACAATCTTTTGTCCACCCATGGGTTTGTTAATGTTGTTTGTGAGATATCTGACGAAGGTTTAATTCTGGATGTTTCCGAGATTAAAACTCCTCTCTGAATCTTCCATTTAAAGTTGTTTGAGGCTGGTTTAGTGAATTTTTGCCATGATGATTGTAAAGACTGTGATGCCAGTGCCAAAGGATGTATGTTGGTTCAGAATGATATTCAAAATTTGATCAATGATGGTTTTCTACAAGTGAGTAGTAAATTGAAGAAGAATGAAGTTGCTGTGATTGAGCCCATTCTTAACTTGCCAGAACCAGGTGATAAAGTGCCCATTTTTAATTTGCCAGAATCAAGTCCTGCAGTACCTATTTTCAGTGCACCAAAGCCTGTGTTCAACATACCAGAATCTATTGTTGCTTCTGCAGTTAATCCACCAAAGTTGGTGATCATTCAAAAGCCCATTCCTTTTCATTTCAGAGACTCTAAAGTCGTACATTGGAAGTACGATGTGATAATGATTGACAAAGAATCTGGGAAGGTTATTCCAAGAGAATAAGTGAAAAGTGTTAGTGGAGATGTGACTAATATAGCTGGGGCGGGCAAGATGACACGAAGTGGTCGTATTTATACTCCCCGTTTCAATGAGGCTCTGCCTAAGGAAACTGTTACCACTAGACCTGCCAAAGACAAAGAGAAAGAAGTGGTTGGAAATGATGAAGATGCTGAGTTCTTGAGGATTATCAGAAAAAGTGATTACAAAGTCATTGATCAGCTTCACGAAACTCCCTCCAAGATCTCGATTCTGTCTCTGTTGATGAGTTCACCTGCTCATCGAGCTGCATTACAAAAGTTGTTGGCTCAAGCTCATGTTGCCCAAGATATTACAACTGGCCAGTTTGATAGTGTGATTGCAAATATTATTGTATGTAACACCCTTAGCTTCAGTAAAGAGGAGTTACCAAGAGAAGGTCAGAATCACAACTGTGCTTTGCACGTGTTCGTGAAATGTCAGGACGATGCTTTGACAAGAGTGCTTGTGGATACTGGTTCCTCTTTAAATGTTTTACCTAAGAGGACTCTTACAAAGTTGGCTTACAAAGAAAATGAGATGAGACCTACTTCTTTGATAGTCAAGGCTTTTGATGGTTCCCTAGAACTGTAATGGGAGAATTTGAGCTACCGATCTTAATTGATCCACATGTATTTGACATCACATTCCAAGTGTTGGATATAAACCCTGCTTATAGTTGTTTACTTGGAAAGCTGTGGATCCACACTGCTGGTGCTATAACTTCAACATTACATCAGAAAATGAAATTTGTGATTGATGTTAAGTTGGTCATTGTGCATGGTGAGGCGGATTTGATGGTAAGTGACTTGTCCTTGTTCCGTTATATAGAGGCTAACAAGGATGCTTTGGAAACTTCTTTCCAAGCACTCGAGATAGCCAACGTTGTCATGTTGGAAGTCGAGGAACCAGTGGGCAAGACTAATCCGTCTCTCGCGTCTTTCAAGAGTACCAGATCAATAATTGAAGAAGGTGTACCCGGAGGTTGGGGAGAGGTGATAGATGTCAAGACAAAGATGGATCGCCATGGGTTGGGTTACAAACCAACTAAAGATGGAGCATCGACATTTGCCAATGGTCGCCCGAAGAGCTTTCAAGAAGTGCTTTTCAACGGAGGTTTCCAGATCAATGTTGTTGAATATGATAATGAGGACGAAGACTCGAGCAATTTGGTGTTCAAGTGTGATGCTTCTTTGGACAACTGGGAAGCAATAGAGATCTCAGTGATCTTGTCTTCGTCAAAGTAATTTATTGCCCTTTGTTTGTTGTTTTCAAAATTCCATAGCTATGCCCAAGGCTATTGGATTATTTTGTAGCCCCCCCCCCCCCCCCATTTTACTTTCAAATGATTATCAATGAATGCATTTTGATAAATTCTCGTTGTTTCATTTACTGTTGTTGCGGTGAGAATCGGATGTCAAGCTATTAAATTAACTTGAATCACAAAACTTTGAAATTCACCACCGAGCTTTGATTTATCCAAAGGAAAGGGTAAAGATCGAAGAAAACCCTAATTGCGCTATGTAAAAACACAGCTAAGAGAACGGGGGTTCGGGGGTTGGTTATACTAAGGGAAGGTATTAGCACCCTAAGTATCTGTAGTACTCTACAGGAGCCTCTTGTTTGTATTTGTGTTATGTTATGTTTGCTTGCTAAGGAAATCTGCTAAGGGTAAGGTAAAAACCTAAGGGTATATACACTAAGTATGCTCGCCAAGACGTTGCATCTTGTGCCTACGTATCCTGACTACAGAATCAGAGCAACCGTAGTTCACCTAACTAAGGGTGAGGAACCATTGACTATGGCCAAAGTTCCAAGGGGAATGAGCATTCATGATCATGATACTCATATAGAGTTAAAGAACTCTCTAAGTCTAAGTTTGTAAAGGGTAAGTGAATACTCATGATGATGAGAATCACATAGAGTTTAAGAACTCTACCCTAGTTCTATGTTTTAAGAGGTGAATGGCTCTCATAAGGCCAAAGGGGAAAGGAACATCATGATGATGGTGCTCACATAGAGTTGAAGAACTCTAGGTGAAACCTAATTCATAAGGTAAATGGCTCTAATGATGCCAAGGAGGGGAGTGAGAAACAATGATGATAGTACTCACAAGAGGGGAACCTAATTAGGTTTCAAGGGAGAAGAGGCTCTAATTAGGCCAAATGATTGATCATTATGAGGATAAGGGTGGCTCTAATGAGGCCAAGATAGTATATGAGCTACCTATGACTTTGAGGTCAATAAAGAGACTTTCCCTTGGAAATAGGGGAACAAAGAGGGTTAAGGAGGAGAGCTAAAGAGCTAGCCTCACTTGGGGGTAACTTTAAGGAAGTGCAAAATAACCAACATCATTGAAGCAATAAGAGAAAATAAGCATGGTAATCACCAAGGCTAAGAATATGAATGTTTAACAACACTCAAGGCAAAGATTAATTCAACAAATTTTTAAAATAAGGGCCAAAATCTTCACATGGGGATATACAAATCATAGATGTTACAACATCTAAGCAAACATGAACTAAGTTCTCATGGTATAAATTCAAATGTGAATAAAGTTTCAACAATGAAGAGGTAACAACCAACAAGCTCATAAGCATACATGAGTAACAACAATCATGTAAACATAAACAAACATGTATCAAAGGTATCATGTGAACAAGTTTGAACAAGTGGACAAGTAGGTAACAACCATACAAGAGTATTTGGGGTTTAATCATGTATTTGAAGGGGTGACAACATCATAAGGTTTAGGCATTCAAAGATTACAATCCAAGACATATAAACACTTAAGAACCACTCAAACATGGTATCAAAGATTCAAGGCATACATGTGTTCATGCTTGGTCAAACAATTTCATGTCACAAAGGTAAATGATCTAACAAGATCTCATGGTATGAACAAAGTATTTGCAAAGACATTCACATGTAAACAACATATTAAACATCATGGTATCAAAGTGAATCAATGACATACAAAGTTATAACATCATACAAGGTTCAAACAACATTCATTATGTTTCAAACAATCAAGGCAAACCAAGGAATCATGGCAAAAGAACCAAGAGAAACAAAGAAGTTTTCATGAAAACCCCTAAAAGATCCTTTACTTTCAACACTTACAAATGCCTCAAAAATAACCATTTTTGATAATTTCTTTTTACAACCACGGAATAGACATCATAATGAACATTTTGCAAAAAGAATGGGTCAAAAAGGATAAAAAATTAGCAAGTTATGATCAAATGAAATCAAGGTATGAACCATAAAAATTGAAAAGAAACAAGTACTAAAAAGAAAGGAAATGTCTCATATGAGTGTTGAACCCACGCCCTTAGAGACCTAGCCATAAAACTCTAGCCAACTGAGCTACGCGCATGGTGTGAAAGTAAGGTGCAAGCACATCATAAAATATCAAGACAAATGAATAATCAGAAAAATGTGCAAAAGGGTTTATCCGCAGGATCGAACCCAGGAAAGGCATGCGAAAGGGAAAGGCATGGCAAGGTTTCTACCACTAGGGTGGTTGTTACATCCAAACATATAACGCTTTCACTTGTTTTTATTTTAAGGACCGACCAAAATGGCCACCTCAGCGCCACGTTGGGCCGACTGGGTGCCATCTTACCATCATCTTCTTCCTCACCTCTCTCTCGCTCGTGTCCTAGAACAACATTCAAACCCTGAATTTCTACCCACTATATCTCACTCATTTTCCAACCAAATTCAATTTTGTAAAACACAAAGTTGGAGAAAAAATCACCAGGAATCAGAATATCACATCATCTCACATTAAAAGTGAACACATGATTCACAAATCACCACTCAACAGTGCAACACAAAAATTATTCAGCATGACACATCAATATGTATCCAAAGTAAAACAAGCCAGCCATGGTCCAATACATGTAAATACATTATGAACTATATTTTGCTATTAGAATAGGAATATAATAATGCATGAAAACTGAGTTTCAAGGCAGTAAGAATCTTACCTCTTGGAGAAAGTCCAAGGCTTCTTCTATGGTGCTTACTGAATAGAAATAATGACCTGCCTTGCTTTACTGATGCTAGGAGAAGAGATGCAGATGGTCATCAGCTTTGGAGAATACCTCACGAGTGGAACCCGATCCTTCTTGCAAAGTGGAGTGTAAAAATGGTGGATGGTGTATATGGTGTTACAGAACTTTTCCAGGTGTTGGAATGAGTTCTAATGGATGTATAGAGGTGGTTTGTGGAGTAGGTTTGTGAAATGCACGAGCAAAAACTCTTGGTACAGAGGTTTTGCAAAAATGCAAGAAATGAGAGAGTGGTGAATTGTTGAGAGTATCAGCCTTTGTTTAGGGTGATCCTGGTGTGTCTTGGACTGAGGATTGATCCTCTATTTATAGGGAAAGTGAAAGACTTGAGGTATGGATATATTTCACAATTTGCCAAACACACCCTTTCTTGCAACTTCCTTCGTGCAAGTTGTCTTGCTGAGTCATGAGCCTTCTAACACTCTAACACATGGCCAGCAATAGGGTTTACACTGTTGATGTGTGCTGATGGGATTGGAACAAAGCTCCAAGCTGTAAGGAAATTGGAGTGACCATGCTCTTGTGAAAAGTTTCTCTCTCCTTGTATCCACTTGATATAAACTAATATATTTTGAGTTTGCAACTTACATTTTTGTGGCAGAGGTCTTAAACACTCTAATCTTGCCTTTAAACTTCATAAACTTGAGAACTTTGGTGATTAGGAGTGGTTATGCATCATTATGCATATGTTGGTAACTTGGATTTCAAGAAATGAACCTCAAACTTCTCTTCTTCGAATCTCTCAGCTCACTCAATGGATTGGGGAGCTCTAGTACTTTTTGGAAAGCCTCAAATGTCCTCTATAACTTTCATGTTCACTCCAAATCCTAGATCCCAAGGGATCATGGTGAAAAATGGAGATGAAGTTGGCTGAATTTTAGGGCAAAATGTAGTGAAAATTCACTAAGTCTTTAATTGCCTTGAACTTCCAAGTCTCCTAACTTAAAAACCAAGCCTCAAAACAAGACAAACAAAGACAAAGAACAAACACCCACAGGCGACCCTCAACTGGGGAGGAGCTAGGGTCTAGTATCCACAAGCAAGACTCACTCGGAATGTAGGTCAACCAACAAGAGAGACTTACTGGGGAGTGACTAAGAAGACACTGGGGATAGAAAATAAAAGAGGGGAGCCCCACAGATCCTCACTGGAGATAGAAGTCAGAGAGGTAATCTCCACTGGGAAAGATCCAAGGAGATGGACGAGAGGTTCAAATATGACCGGACGACATCGGGTACAACAAAGGGGATGACACACTCTTTACTGGGGATGAAACCAGAAAGAAAGCATGATATCCGCTGGGGATCATTTTGAATAAAATGAAAGACACCCAAAAACAGATTTCCTGGGAACTTCTTATACTGAAGAGTTCAAACGGGATCTTCAAGAAAAAAAACCAGGAAGACAGAGACAAACACAAACTCCGCGTACGCCAAATGACGATAATCACTAGGACTTTCAAAGAGAATTGGTAATGACCAATCTCAAAATGCCAATAAAGATTGGACTTAAGATGCTGATTATGATCATACATTTCAACAAACGCTAGTGAACATTGGACTTTCACGGGGATGTTGGTAATGACCAAAACCTCTGCTGGGGATAAATTAGGAGATACCAAAAATGATTGGAGCTTGAAAAACATGCCAGTAATCATTGAACTTTTACTGTACCGATAATGATCGATATTAAAACGCGCTAGTGAATACTGGAATTGGGGCATACAGTTATGACTGACCAATTAAGATTGGATTTTTGACAATCGCCAGCAATGATTGGACTTTAGGTACCAAAGAAACAAAGTCTTCAGATGATGCCAGTAAACACTGGTCTTTACAATACCAATAATGATTGGATTTAAACAATTCCAGTGAATACTGGACTTTCAATACCAATAATGATTGGATTTAAACAATGCCAGTGAATACTGGACTTTCAATACCAATAATGATTAGATTTAAACAATGCCAGTGAATACTGGACTTTCAATACCAATAATGATTGGATTTAAAAGAACATGTTAGTGAATACTGGACTTCACGATACCGATGATGATCGATTTAAAACATGCCAGTGAATACTGGACTTTTGACTCACAGTTAAGACTGACCAATTAAGATTGGATTTAAAGGCATTGCCGATGAATACCGGACTTCACGATACCGATGATGATCGATATTAAAACACGCCAGTGAATACTGGACTTTTGTATCAATAATAATGATTGATCTGAATAATAAATGGGACAATACCGGGGTTGCATAGTGATGACTAGACTTCTTGGGGAATATGGATAATAATCAAATTTGACGTACGCAGGTGAAAACCAGACGCAAGCAGGGTATGGATAACGATCCACGAACTCAAAAGGATACCTAACCTGAGCAAGTTAAGGTAAAGGAGGTAAAGATCCACGAACGAAAGAGACACCCAATGCAAAAATGCACGATGATATGCAAGAGATGACTCTGACAAGAGACGACAAACTGGGAAAAGGGTAGATGAATAACACATTCACTTCAAAGAGTCACATTGAATCTGAAGAGAACAACCACTTTGGGGATCAAATAGGGAACATTCCTCTTTCACCTGAGGAGGTAAAGATTTTCCACATTCAACAAACATCTGTGGAGGACACTAGGGAGAAGTCCTTTGTACCGCGGTAATCAGTCATTACTAAAGTGCCCGATCTAGGAAACATTGTCAATTGAATTTGTATCATTGGGGAATCACACACCAGATGGTTTAACAGTGCTTCCGTCACAACAAGAGTTACTGGGGGAAGGCATGTGATTTTACTAAATCATCCCAAAAGCCAAAGTAGATTATGTTTCCATTTTGTTTTCTCAAAAGATTTGTTTCTATTTCAAAATTTTCCGCTTTCAAAATCATTATTAATGAATAAGTGAAGTTTTGCATAACAAGAAAATAGTAGAGAAATGATGAATATCAAACAAAGAATGGTCCAAAATCTTATTTCATTAAAATGATAACTTGTCAATGGCAAAGTTCCATAAAATGTTACAATTAGAAAAATGGCAATAGGAAAAAGGTTACATCGTATTCAATGACCACTACTATCCCTAATGACTAAGAGTCTTTCAAAAACCTTATTACTGATGAGAGCGATGAAGCTTGAACTTCATCTTGAATTCCTTGGTATGGGTGACGATCCTTTCTGACTCAGTGAAACACCTTTTGTCCCTAAATTTTGCCTGGACTGCCCTTTCGGGTTTTCAGTCCACTGGGACGCTCTTTTTTGCCTAGGCCGCCCTTTCGGGTTTTCAACCTAGCGAGCTCTTTTCTTTTTATTTAATCCCTAACGTTTACCTGAGTCTTCTTCATAGTTTATAACCCACCGGGATACTTTTTTTTTGCCTAAGTCGCCATTTCTGGTTTCGACTTAGCGGGTTTTTTAGGCGTAATATTTTCTTACTGAGTCAGCATTCACAGGGTGTGAGAGTTGTTCACCATCCATCATTGTAAGAATTAGGGATCCTCCTGAGAACACTGTTTTCACCATAAATGGGCCTTCATAATTCGGTTCCCACTTTCCACGTACATCCCTTTGAGATGGCAAGATCTTTTTGAGTACGAGTTCTCTTTCACAGAATTCGCGAACATGGACTTATTTATCAAATGCTCTCTTCATCCTTTTCTGATACAACTGACCATGACATACAACAGTCAGTCGTTTCTCATCAATGAGGTTTAGCTGATCATATCTTTCTTGGACCCACTCTACTTCATCAAGCTTGGTTTCCATCAGAATTCATAAAGACGGCATCTCTACTTCAATGGGGAGCACTGCGTCCATCCCATACACTAGAGAAAAGGGAGTTGCTCCTGTCAAAGTCCGAACCAAAGTTCTGTACCCATGCAAGGAAAACGGTAACATCTCATGCCAATCCTTATAAGTCTTGACCATTTTCTGCAGGATCTTTTTGATGTTTTTTATAGCAGCTTCGACAGCTCCATTCATCTTGGGACAGTAAGGTGAAGACTTGTGATGTTCAATCTTGAAATTATCACACAACTCCTTCATTGTCTTGTTGTTAAAATTTGTTCCATTATCTGTTATGATTCTGTTTGGAATTCCATAATGATAGATAATCTGATTCTTGATAAAATGGGCAACCACTTGCTTGGTCACGTTGGTGTAGGAGGTTGCTTCAACCCACTTGTTGAAGTAGTCAATGGCCATTAAGATGAACCGATGACCGTTGGAAGCTTTTGGCTTAATAGCCCCAATTATATCAATGTCCCACATAGAAAACGGCCAAGGTGACGACAAAACATTCAACAATGTTGGTGGTACGTGCACCTTGTCAGCATAGATCTGGCACTTATGACACTTTCTGGCGTATTGGATGCAATCAGTCTCCATAGTCAACCAATAGTACCCATCCCTCAAGATATTCTTAACCATGGCATGCCCATTGGCGTGAGTGCCAAATGCTCCTTCGTGTATGTCATGAACCAACAGGTCTGCTTCTCGTTTATCAACGCATCTTAGCAGAACCATGTAATGATTCCTTTTGTAAAGTACATCATTACTGAGGAAAAACTTGGATGATAACCTTCTCAAAGTTTTCTTGTCAAGAGTGGAAGCATTGGCAGGATACTCTTGATTTTTCAGATAATTCATGATGTTGTGAAACCACGGTTTCCCATCTTCCTCTTCTTCAACTAATTGGCAATAGGCGGGTTCAGTCTTGCGCTCGATACTGATGAGTGGCGCCTCATTAACAAAATTAACCTTCCACATTGAAGCTAACATGGCTAAGGCGTCATCTATGTGGTTTTCTGAACGCAGAATATGACGGAAAGTAATCTCATCAAAATATTGGATCATCTCCACGATATAAGCACTGTATGGGATCAACTTCTCGTCTCTAGTTTCCCATGCAGCTTTGACTTGATAAATAACCAGGGCAGAATCTCCGCTGACTTCCAAAATCTTAATTCTGAGGTCAATGACCGCTTCCAACCCTAGAATGCATGCTTCATATTCAACAATGTTGTTCGTACGTTCAAAACATAGTCTTGTTGTATACGGGGTATAACCACCATCAGGGTTTATCAACACAGCACCTACACCATGTCCACTGTAGTTAGAAGAACCATCAAACATCATTTTCCAGCGGGAACAAGGTTCAGGGCCTAGCTCTTCACAATCTTTCACAACCATAATGTCTTTATCTAGGAAATCAAACTTGAGAGGCTCACAGTCTTCCACAAGGCTGATCTGCGAGATAATCTGCTAAGACACTTCGTTTGATGGACTTCTGAGTGACATACTGAATATCGTACTCTGATAAGAGCATGTACCAATGGGCAAGTCTTCCTGTTTGAGCAGGCTTCTCAAAGATATACTCTATTGGGTCCATTTTTTATATCAACAAAGTGGCATGACATATCATGTACTGCCTCAAATGTCTGGCGGCCCATGCTAAAGCACAGCAAGTCTTTTCCAGCAATGAATAACGGCTTTCACAATTAGTAAACTTTTTGCTCAAGTAATAAATGGCATGCTCTTGGCGCCCAGATTCATCATGTTGGCCTAAAACATAGCCCATTAATCCTTCCAATACAGTCATATACACGAAGAGGGGCCTCCCTGGAACAGGTGGGACTAAGAACGGTGGTTCTTACAAGTAACTCTTGAGTTTGTCAAAGGCCTGCTGGCAGCAGAATTCTACTTTATAGTTTGGTCTTTGCGAAGCAACTTGAAGATCGGTTCACAAGTGGGAGTCATGTTGGAGATAAACCTGGAGATATAATTCAAACGACCCAAGAAACGTCGTACTTGAGTCTCAGTCTGTGGAGCTGGAATTTCTTGAATAGCTCGCACTTTGTCGGGGTCCACCTCAATTCCTCGTTAACTAACGATAAAATCAAGTAACTTTTCGGATCTGACACTGAAGGTACACTTGGCAGGGTTCAACCTCAATTGATATTTTCGGAGTCTTTTGAACAGTTGCAGAAGGTGATCCAAGTGATCCCCCGCACTCTGGGATTTAGCAATCATATCATCAACATACACCTCAATTTCCTTATGTATCAGGTCATGAAACAAAGTCACCATAGCTCTCTGATAGGTTGCCCATGCATTTTTCAAACCAAAGGGCAAGAATTTGTAGCAATAGGTTCCCCAAGGGGTAATGAACGTAGTTTTGTCCATGTCAGCAGGATCCATTATAATCTGGTTGTAACCGAAAAAACCATCCATAAAGGAGAAAACTGCAAAACGGGTCGTGTTATCCACCAGAGTGTCGATATGCGGCAGAGGGAAATCATCCTTCGGACTAGCTTTGTTAAGATCCCTATAATCCACACGCATTCGCACCGTACAATTTTTCTTCATCACAGGCACAATGTTGGCTACCCACTCAGGGTATTTTGAGACTGCATGAAATCTTGTATCAAGTTATCGCTTAACCTCATCTCTGATCTTGAGAGCTATGTCAGGTCTACTTCTTCAGAGTTTCTGTTTCACTGGCAGACATTCAGGCTTGAGTGCCAGTTTATGAACTACTATGTATGTATCCAAACAAGGCATGTCCTGATAAACACCGTGCAAACACATCCACATACTCTTCAAGAAGCTTCACTAACCGTTGTTTGACTTCTGCCCCAAGCATTGCCCCAATCTTGACTTCCTTCTTGTCTTCATTAGTACCAAGATTGATGGTGTCAGTTTCTTCTTCATGCGGCTGAAGAGCCGTGTACTCGTACTCACACATTTTTGCCAACTCATTCGGGACCTCATAATCTTCCTCTTCCTCATCCTCAGCTTGATAGATGAGTGAATCAAAGTCAATAGTGAAAGCAAGGTCATTGAATACAACAGGGTTGTGGATTATTTTGCATGATGGAGAGACTTATTTTATTAAAATGCACAAAATTAAATGTAAGAAGAAAATGTTTTTGGTAGATTTGAAAAAATTGCCATTTTTCCTTAAGAGCAAAAACAGTAAATAAAGACAAAAAAGTTTAACAAAACAACATCTCCATTGATTAATAAAATTTGAAAGCGGTGGCCCATACAAAATAGTCCAATAGCCTTGGGCACGGCTATGGAATTTGAAAACAAACAAAGAAAAACAAACATATTACTCTGGCCCAGGAAATAATACAGGGATCTCAATAGCCTCTCAATTGTCTAATGCAGCGTCACACTGAAAAACCAGATGGCTGATGTCTTCATCTTCTTCTGCCCCTATCACGGCGTTGGCTTGATGTCCTTTGCTGACAAACATTTCCTGGATAGTCCTTGGTCGTGTTGTTGAAGCAGTTGCTTTGCCATGAGTTAGTTTATAACCCAACCCTGTGAGAGCAAGAGTTGTCTCTACAAGTCAATCTATGTTTTGATGATAACAATGCGTGTTTGTGAAAGAACCATTATATGTTCTAACATGTGTTATGTGCAGACCATATTCATAGAAGTTATCAGATCCAACAAGCATCAGCCAGATGAGCGTAATTGATAATATGCGAAGTTACTATGTGTGACACAAGTCGTAAAAAGCAATAATGCTTCTCTATCTGATCGTGATCAATCAGATCCAAGGATACTGATATTGTTGTTGCAATGCTCTTATGGATGCTCTCTGAAAGTGGTCGAGATTCTGAAGATTCCGAAGCTTCTGAAGAAGAGAACCGAAGTGCCGAAGACTCTCATAACTTGAAGTTCTGAAGGCGGAAGGCTCTGAAGACCAAGTGCAGAAAGACTCTGAAGACTTATGTGTTCTGAAGATTACGGTTCCAGAAGTCAAGTGCTGAAGACTCTGAAGACGGATTCCTAATGGACGAGTTCTGAAGTTTCAGAAGACTTGAAGAAGTAAAGGATAATGTTCTTAAAGACAAGTGTTTAAGTTCTGAAGACTGATTCCTAATGGACTTCTTCAAATGACTGAAGACTTAATGTATCAGATATCCTGTTAAGAAGATTCTACTCATGCTTCATCAATTTACCATCATAAGCCTCTGAAGTTTGGAAGTCAAATGTTACCGTTGTGAGTAACTGTACACGGAGCCCAAGAAAGATATATCCCATCACTTCTCCCACAACAAAAAGGAGATGTGTCAGTACAGCTAGTTATTACGCAACGTCTCTTTTCCAACATCCAACAATATTACAAACGGCTATATTTCTACTGGGCTATTTAAAGGAAAGAGTATTCACTTCAAATGGAATTGACGAAGTCCATGAATCGATTCACTCTACAAAAGATGAATTGATCAAGTCATTGTGTGAAGATAGTAACAACGATGAGTTCTCGTTGTAACACTTAGAATATCCAACTCTATCACCATTTACACATGGCCATTGTTGTTGAAGCTCAAAGATCATCATTCAACACAACAACAATGAATTGGTATAGAAGTTGTTGATGAAGAAGACAACATTGCAAATCAGTCAAGTCATCAACCACCTTTTCGTCAGTGCTACATTGAAGATCTGAAGCAAGGAGTTGTTCCTCAAAGCTTGCTCACCCAAGAAGACGAAGAAGAAGAAGATCTACAAGATGTTAACCACTGTCAAATCAATATACATCTATGTAGTTTCTTAGGATAGGCAAGGAGCTGTTGCTCACATCTTGCTCGAACTCTTGTGTGTTCTTTGTACTTAAACTTAGGAGAATCTGCTTATAAGGAAGCACCACACTCATCTCCAGTCTGCCAATTTGACTTAAAGAATTAAGATTCCTCCAGTGGACGTTATATCCTGATTGGATCCCTGAACGAGTCACTGTTGATGGAAGCCTCAAGTAGATCATGGGTTGATCGGAATACTTGGGGAGACAGTGGCTGCAGGTCATCGTGAAATCCTGGCTAGAGATCTTAGAAGATCTTGGAACGTTGGGTCAATGATAGTCATATCTCAAAGAGGATCATATGTTGATCAGACTCTTGTGGGATCTCTGATGGAACTCATTGTGATTCCTCCAGTGAATGTTATATCCTGATTGGATCCCTAAACGGTTCACTGAGAGAGATGCCTCAAGGGATCATGCGATGATCTGGGTACTTGAGATGACATTGATGTAAGTCATTGTGGGTTAGTCACAGTGCGGCTGTGTAGGTTGTTAGTCACCGGCTGTTGTCCGTGCATGTGTAATCGAGATTGATTATAGTGGATTAAGACCTTGTGTTCAAGGCAAAATCACCTGAGGAGGGTGGACTGGATTAGCCTTTGTGGTGAACCAGGATATATCGTGTGTTCTTTACTCTTATGCTTAATGTCTTGTTTATATTTCTATATTGAGTATCAGAACCTTACTCAAGCAAGTCAGAACCTTGCAACTCTGATGAGCTTCCGCTCTGCAAGTTCTGAATGCTATGCATAATATTCAGACTCTTGTTGGTTCTCACGCTTCATGCATTGCAAGTCTGAATATAACTTCGTTAGTCAGAGTCTCTCAACGAACTCTGATGTTATCCTAAGTGCTTTAACGACAAGAAGCGAAAAGTTCTTAAATGAGTAAATACACAATTCAAACCTCCCTTTCTTGTGTCTTTCTCGCACCTTCAAACCCTTGGTATTTCTTCCTCTCTTGAATTTCAATAACCTTTCACCAACCTTCAGGGACACCTTCTTTCAGGGCAGATTGCATGCTTTTGAAGGAAGCAAAAGATGGAACACTCGGGACCACCGACTCTTTAATGTCTAGCATAATAGCATTAGCTATCTCAAGAGCTTGGAAAGAGGTCTCCAAAGCATCTTCATCAGCCTCAATATAACGGAAGGAAGACAGGTTACTGACCATCAGATCTTCTTCACCGTGTATGATCACCAGCTTTTCACCAACCACAAATTTCATTTTTTGGTGCAAGGTTGAAGTTAAAGCACCTGCTCCATGGATCCAAGGCCTTCCAAGTATGCAACTGTAAGCAGGATTGATATCCAACACTTGAAAAATAATATTGAAAACATGGGGGCCAATCAGGATTGGTAACTCAATCTCACCCATTACAGACCTCCTTGAGCCATCAAAAGCTTTGACAATTAGAGAGGTAGGCTTCATTTCAGCTCCCTTGTAAGCTAACTTTTCAAGAGTCCTTTTTGGTAATACATTCAAAGAGGAACCTGTGTCCACAAGAACTCTTGCCAAAGTGTCTTCTTGGCATTTCACTGATACATGTAGAGCAAGATTGTGCTCTCGACCCCTCTTGGGCAATTCTTCGTTGCTGAAGCTGAGAGTATTGCAGGCAGTGATATTTGCAATGACGTTGTCAAACTGACCGGCAGTAATGTTTCGGGCAACATGGGCTTGAGCCAATATCTTCTGCAAAGCAGCCCGATGAGTAGGTGAGTTCAACAACAGAGATAATATTGAGATTTTGGAGGGAGTTTGGTGCAGCTGATTCACCACCCTATAGTCACTTCTTTTAATGATTCTCAAGAATTCAGCATCCTCGTCACTAGTAACCACTTCTTTTTCCTTATCCTTAGCTAGTACGGGAGTAACGGTCTCTTTAGGCACAGTCCCTTTGAAGATAGGGGTATAAACTCAACCACTTCGGGTCATCTTCCCGGTCCCAGCAATATTTGTCACTTCTTCATTAGTGGTTCCCACCTCTTTCCTTGGAACCACCTCTTCATATCTTTTATTAACCATAGTATCTTCATATCTCCATGGCACAACTTTGGAATTCCTGAAACGAAAAGGAACAGGTTGTCGGATGTTTCTCGGCCTTGAATGATTAGCAGCGGAAGCAACAACCGGCTCAGATGTACTAAAAACTGGCTTTGGTTTATTAAAGACAGGGACCACAGAACCAGATTTTGGCATATTGAAAACAGGAACTTTGTCTTTTGATTCAGGCAAGTTAAATACGGGCTCAATCACCGCAACTTCTTCTTTCTTTATCTTACTGAATACTTATAGGAAACCTTCATCAATTAAACTCTGAATATCATTTTGAACCAACTGACATCCTCTGACATTGGTATCACACTCTTCACAGTTGTCATGGTTAACTTTCACAAACCCAGCTTCAAACAGTTTTGAATGAAAAATCCTGACAGGAGTTTTAATTTTTTATGCATCCATTATCAATACCTCATCATTCTCATCTTCAATAGCATTTGTAGACCCATGCGTAGGCAATGGATTATTTTTCACATTTGGTTTATTGTCTGCAAAGGACAGAATCCTCTTCCCCATCAAGCCTTTCACAACATATTTTAGTGCAAGGCATCCCTCTAGGTTATGACCGGCAGCGCCTTGGTGAAATGCACAGTTGACATTAGGATTATGGAATTGCATGGCTTTTTCAGTAGGTGGGCCCATAAATCTAGTGACAATTAAAGCTTGTTGAACCAAAGAGGGATAAAGTTCTGTATAAGTCATCGGAATAGGCGGAAATGAAGGTTTGACCCCTTGTCTTCGGTAGGGAGCGTTTGATGAAGAAGCTTGTGGCTTCTGTTGTTGTTGTTATTGGAAAGTAGGAGCACTAGGTGCTTGCTGATAACTGGGTTGTTGTTGGTACACCGGCGCCTGCTGCGCGAACTGATGATTAAAAGTTAGGGTTACAGCTACCACATAATGTTGTGGGGCAAACTGCATTGGATAGATTAGTTGTTGAGCAAAATTTGGATTTAACTACTGTTGATAAAACGGTTGTCTCCAAACTGAATTCTTCTTCCTACCTGTCATAACGACATTAGTTTCCCCTTCCTTTTTTTTATGGAAGTTGCTTGGAGGTTTCTTGAAATTGGGACTGCTTGAATTGTTCGAAGAACTGATCACCTTTCCATTTTTCAGACCAGCTTCTACCTTTACACCCACAGCAACAATGTCAGCTAACACTGCTAATCATTCTTTCATAAAATTCTGGTTTCACAATGTCCACAAACCAGTCAGCAAGTTCTTTTTCAGATAATGGAGGTTCTACTTGGGAAGCAGTCTCCCTCCATCGTTGAGCGTATTCTTTGAAAGATTCAGAATTGTTTTGGGACATACTCAAAAGTTATCTTCGATCAGGGGCCAAATGCATATTGTACTTATAATGCTTCACAAAAGCATCTGACAAGGTTTAAAAGTTGTGGATTCTAGATTGGTCCAAGCTCATGTACCATTTTGCAGAAGCTCCCTTCAAACTATCTTGGAAACAATGGATCATTAACTTGTCTTTATCCACATACGCAGCCATTCTTCGGTAATACATGATTAAATGCGATTTTGGGCATGTCGCGCCTGAGTATAGGTCAAAGCTCGGAGTTTAAAACTTTGGAGGAATCACTAAGCCAGAAACCAAGCACATATCTCTAGCGTCAGTACTAAAGACATTGCTTCCTTCCATCGCCCTCATTTTTCTCTGGATAGTCTCCACACTTTCTTTTAATCTTTCATGTCGTTCGTCCCCCTCTTCATACATTTCTGGGTAGTCATAAACAGGTTGTGGATTGTGAAAAACGGGATGTACTTGAGTATGCACTGCTGGCGAAGCAAAAGTTGTGATAACTTGAGGATTCTCATTTCCCATGGGAACAGCTTGTTGAGTAGTCACGGCAATTGGTGGTGGTACAAAACCTCGAGGTAACCCAAATGGTGGCAAGAGATCAGTGTTGACATTAGTAACAGGCTCCACGGTTGGAGTGATAATTTCATAGACCACGGTGGTCTGAGTATCCATCTTTGCTCTAATAACCTGTAAAGCTTCCATAATCAGCCCCATACCTCCTCGTAGATTATTCAACTCATTGTTGAATCTGTCCATTTCAAAGTCGTGTTCAGACATCCTCTGACGAGCTTGGGATCGTGTGTTGTATCAGTGTTGAAGATTCAGCGTGACGGTTCTGAAGAGAAGACCACGGAATGAGACATGACAAGAAAGAAAACACATGAAATGATGCTAAATGCAAATGCGGATGTAAGCAAAACTATCAAGGAACTAAAAGTTTGCAAACATTGTAGCTAAAAAGGATACTTCTCAAAACAAGCTCTTTCATTAGCAAAATTTGTAAATATTACAACATAGGCAGTACACCTTCAAAGTTCAATACATAGGTAAAAATAGAAAATATAGCATAAAAGGAAACTAGGAATCTAGTTCACTAGATGAAGGCCCTTCCCCTCCACTGAGCTCCCTCATAAGGTTGTTGATTTGCTCTTGCATTTTCACTTTATCAAGTGTTAGCTCTTCTAGTGCCTTCTTCAGCTTCAATTCTTCATTTGTAGGAGGCTTATGACGTGGATAAGGCATCCTCGTCACAAGAGCTATTTCACGAGACCATTCCAAGTATGCCATGGTGACAGTACGGCCAAGATTCCCCATAGCAGTCCATCTTTGTCTGTTTATGCAACGCCAGGCGGGTGCAACTCTGAGCATGAACTCAGGATTTTCTCCTTCTTCAAGAAAAAGCCTCTTCAGATTGCTAAGATCAGGTATCTCCTCCATTGGGTGGCCAAGTTGTCGGTGAACGAGAACGGGGTTATAGTTGATACATCCCTTTCTGCCCATGAGAGGTACATTGGGGAAATCCCCACAGCTGTGAATCATGAGAATCCCTCCATAGATTGGGTCATACCATTTGATGTCAGCATGAGTAAGCTCCATGAGCCTTTCGAACCAAATAGTACTATCTTCCACCTCCCAAAAGGTTGCGGTCCTTGGTAGGTGCGAAATAAACCACCTATAAAGGAGAGCAACACAACAGATGATCTGTCCTCCCTCACGCATGCTCGTTGAGTGAATGGCATGATAAGTATCAACCAATAGAGTAGGAACTGGATTCTTGAACATAAAGATTTGAATAGCATTAACGTCGACGAAGTCTTTAGCGTTGGGAAACAGAAACAATCCATAAGCTAGCAAAGCAAAAATGGACTCAAAGAGTGCATTATTCTTCCTATCAGCAAAGTAACGAGTTTTCTCAAACAAGAATTGAGCGGGTAACCCAGCAAGTCCCCCCTTGATGGTCAAGTGCGCTTGAATATCAGTCAGCCTTAGCTTTGTTCCTCTTACAATGTCCTTCGCACTGAGCTCATCTTCTAAACCAGAGAATGGAGGAGAATCGTTGACAGGGAGACCCATCAAGGCAGAGCATTCTTCCAGAGTTGGTGTCAACTGATAATCTGGAAATACAAAGCAATGATAAAGAGGATGATAAAGTTGAACCAAAGTCTCTAGCAGTCCTTCACCCCTTTGGAGATTCAACAGAGGGAGAATTCTTCCATACTTCATTGCGAAAGCCACTGGATCTTTAATCAACCCTCCCAGCTCCTTCAATTTCTCAACATAGGGAACCATGAAGGTGTATGGCCAAGTTCCTTTCCTTCCAAAATCCATCTCTACAAAGTCTGCAAAACAAATTTAGTCCCTTGATAGTTTTAGCAAAAATGAAAAAAATGCGATGCAAATCCAATTGGTTTTAAGGAACTCAAGAGACAATTTCAAAATAATCTTCACTTCATTAAATATTGAGAAAAGTTACAACTTTCAAAGTACATTCAAAAAGCTCGAAATACAAAGAGATAAGAACAACAGCTAGGCCTAAAAAGCAACCCTATCTAGAAAGGATAAACTCCACGCATCCTTTTCTGTCTCTTCAGCTTGTCATTTTCCAAGATCAACTTGTCAACAATCCCTTTCCAAGCGCCAGATGTCGGCAGAATACTTGCATACTTGTGAGTACTAGAAGTGGGTTGCACGCTAGAGAAAAATAAATTTTCTTGCGCCACAGGTCTGTCAATCAAACGACTCTCAAGCCATTCAATCAAATCATCCTTTTCTTTCATTTGTTTCTTCATTTCCATCTGTTCAGCATAGATGGCGTGGTACTTCCCTTCCCACGTGTCTCTCTCAAGCTTCATCCTTGCTAGGGTTTCTTGATACTCTTCCATGCGCTCAATAGGAATGATAGAAGGAGATATAACAGTAGGTTGTGGAGGTCTCTCGGGGAGATATGGCATCTTAAGATCACGAGCTCGAGATCGAACCCAACGAAGGAATGGTTCCAAGGCCACACAGTTTGTCTTTCCCAAGTCATTCTTAGTTCTCTTGTGGAGCTTTCCTCAAGCATGCAAAACACTATCCTTGGTTTCTGCACTGGCTTCCTCATTAAGATAAAAGAAACCGGACAAAAGGATGTTCTTAGGCTTATCTTCCATGGGGAATCCAAACTGACGTCTAGCAAGAATAGGGTTGTAGCTAATCCCACCTCTGATACCAAGAAATGGCACATTGGGGAATGGGCTACAACTATCAATGATGACTCCTTTGTCATAAGCTGGATCGTACCAAAATATATCAGTATGGGTAAGAGATATGATTCTCTGAGACCAACGAAGCTTGTCAGGATTATCTTTGAAGCGTGATGTCCGAGGTAAATGTGAAACAAACCACGTGTAAAGCAAAGGTGCACAACACGAAATGGTACCATTCCCTTTTAGAATTTTATGGTGGATAGAGTGATAAGTATCACCAAGCAGTGTAGGTACAGGGTTCCCACTTATGAAGATCCGAATGGCATTGATATCAAAAAAAACTCCTCAATATTAGCAAACAAGACCAAGCCATAGATAAGGAGTGCAAAGATTTCTTCAAAGGAACTCATACTATTCATTTTAGCTAGGTAGAAGGCTTTATCAAACAAGAACTTGGAAGGTAGACCCTTGATCCCATTCTTGGTGGTGAGGTGAGGCTTGATTCAGACATTTCTATGTGGATATAATCAGTAATTTCTTTTGGTTAAGGAATATTCTCTTGACCACTGAAAGGCTCTTGCTCCTTTACAGGTAAACCAAACCAATAAGAATACTCTTCCAAGGTCGGAACAAGTTGGTAGTCGGGAAAGGTGAAGCAATAGTAAAAAGGGTCATAAAACTGTACCAACGTGTCGAGAACACCATCTTCCATCTTGGTCCTGAGAATACCAATCAATCTTCCATAACGCTTTCTGAAGTCTTCAGGGCAAGATACCAAAGCTGCTAGCTTCTTCAACTCTACCAAATTGGGCTTCTTGAAATTGTACTTTTTAGTGTTTCTTTTCTCAATATCCATGATACCTAAAGAAATACAAGGGAAAATACGACTGAGTTCCTTAAAACCAACAATGGATGCAATGAGATGTATGCAATGCACCAAAACACAAAGGCACACAACACCAACATATATACACACAACAAGGCACACAAGTCCTAGGTTTAGGGGTCTCATGCGTGAAGCCATGGTCTGCCCATCCCAATAGGTGTGCACTATAGGTTTATACACTATAGAACAGGGTTCTAAAAGTTCTCAGAGTCATAGATAAATCATTCAGATATTATCAGCCTACGTGACTACTCACACAGGTTAGTAATATTCTCAAGATAAACTCATCTGAGTGTATTATCGCGTATCAACTATTTGGGACTACTCCCTCATAGCCATCGCACTACATCCTAAAAAGGCCAAGTGAGGTAAAGGTAACTACGGTCCTCAGTCTCACGGACTCCCAGGTCGGAAAGAGTGACATTAATGCGACTACTCAGACGTCAATAATCCCAAAGGGGCCTCAACTGAGCATGGTCATCATATGCCAAACTTGTTAGGACTACTCCCAACAGTCGACTATTGATTACACCATAATCCTATCATATGTGCTCTCAAGTCTGGGTTAGGACTTATCTCACCACTCAAAAGTAGCAACCCTACAAAACAGAAGAACCTAAGCAAGTATACAAATATATACAGACATGTACAATCGAGCAAGCGAAACATGCATAACACAAACAAAACAAAGTAGGCTTAACCCTCAAATTCTGTCCCCAGTGAAGTCGCCATTTCTGTTGCGGTGAGAATCGGATGTCAAGCTATTAAATTAACTTGAATCACAAAACTTTAAAATTCACCACCGAGCTTTGATTTATCCAAAGGAAAGGGTAAAGATCGAAGAAAACCCTAATTGCGCTATGTAAAAACACAGCTAAGAGATCGGGGGTTCGGGGGTTGGTTATACTAAGGGAAGGTATTAGCACCCTAAGTATCTGTAGTACTCTACAAGGGCCTCTTGTTTGTATTTGTGTTATGTTATGTTTGTTTGCTAAGGAAATCTGCTAAGGGTAAGGTAAAGACCTAAGGGTATATACACTAAGTATGCTCGCCAAGACGTCGCATCTTGTGCCTACGTATCCTGACTAAAGAATCAGAGCAACCGTAGTTCACCTAACTAAGGGTGAGGAACCATTGACTATGGCCAAAGTTCCAAGGGGAATCAGTATTCATGATCACGATACTCATATAGAGTTAAAGAACACTCTAAGTCTAAGTTTGTAAAGGGTAAGTGAATACTCATGATGATGAGAATCACATAGAGTTTAAGAACTCTATTCTAGTTCTAAGTTTTAAGAGGTGAATGGATCTCATAAGGCCAAAAGGGAAAGGAACATCATGATGATGATGCTCAAATAGAGTTGAAGAACTCTAGGTGAAACCTAAGTCATAAGGTAAATGGGTCTAATGAGGCCAAGGAGGGGAGTGAGCAACTATGATGATAGTGCTCACAAGAGGGGAACCTAATTAGGTTTAAAGGGAGAAGAGGCTCTAATGAGGCCAAAGGATTGATCCTTATGAGGATAAGGGATGGCTCTAATGAGGCCAAGATGGTATATGAGCTACCTATGACTTAGAGGTCAATATAGAGACTTTCCCTTGGAAGGGGGGGAACAAAGAGGGTTAAGGATGAGAGCTAAAGAGCTAGCCTCACTTGGGGGTAACTTTAAGGAAGTGCAAAATAACAAACATCATTGAAGCAATAAGAGAAAATAAGCATGGTAATCACCAAGGCAAAGAATATGAATGTTTAACAACACTCAAGGCAAAGACTAATTCAACAAAGTTTTAAGGTAAGGGCCAAAATCTTCACATGGGGATATACAAATCATAGATGTTACAACATCTAAGCAAACATGAACTAAGTTCTCATGGTATAAATTCAAATGTGAATAAAGTTTCAACAATGAAGAGGTAACAACCAACAAGCTCATAAGCATACATTTGTAACAACAATCATGTTAACATAAACAAACATGTATCAAAGGTATCATGTGAACAAATTTGAACATGTGGATAAGTAGGTAACAACCATACAAGAGTATTTGGGGTTTAATCATGTATTTGCAGGGGTGACAACATCAGAAGGTTTAGGCATTCAAAGATTACAATCCAAGACATATAAACATTTAAGAACCACTCAAACATGGTATCAAAGATTCAAGGCATACATGTGTTCATGCTTGGTCAAACAATTTCATGTCACAAAGGCAAATGATCTAACAAGATCTCATGGTATGAACAAAGTATTTGCAAAGACATTCACATGTAAGCAACATATTAAACATCATGGTATCAAAGTGAATCAATGACATACAAAGTTATAACATCATACAAGGTTCAAACAACATTCATTAGGTTTCAAACAATCAAGGCAAACCAAGTAATCATGGCAAAAGAACCAGAAGAAACAAAGAAGTTTTCATGAAAAACCCTAAAAAGATCCTTTACTTTCAACACTTACAAATGCCTCAAAAATAACCATTTTTGATAATTTCTTTTTACAACCATAGAATAGACATCATAATGAATATTTTTCAAAAAGAATGGGTCAAAAGGGATAAAAATGAGCAAGTTATGATCAAATGAAATCAAGGTATGAACCATAAAAATTGAAAAGAAACAAGTACTAAAAAGAAAGGAAATGTCTCATATGAGTGTTGACCCCACGCCCTTAGAGGCCCAGCCACAAAACTCTGGCAAACTGAGCTACGCGCATGGTGTGAAAGCTAGGTGAAATCACATCATAAAATATCAAGACAAATGAATAATCAGAAAAATGTGCAAAAGGGTTGATCCGCAGGATCGAACCCAGGCAAGGCAGGCGAAAGGGAAAGGCGTGGCAAGGTTTCTACCACTGGAGTGGCTATTACATCCAAACATATAACACTTTCACTTGTTTTTATTTTAAGGACCAACCAAAATGGCCACCTCAGTGCCACATTGGGCTGACTGGGTGCCATCTCACCATCATCTTCTTCCTCGCCTCTCTCTCGCTCGTGCCCTTGAACAACATTCAAACCCAGAATTTCTACCCACTATATCTCACTCGTTTTCCAACCAAATTCAATTTTGTAAAACACAAAGTTGGAGTAAAAATCACCAGGAATCAGAATATCACATCATCTCACATTAAAAGTGAACACACAATTCACAAATCACCACTCAACAGTGCAACACAAAAATTATTCAGCATGACACATCAATATGTATTCAAAGTAAAACAAGCCAACCATGGTCCAATACATGTAAATACATTATGAACTACATTTTTATATGAGAATAGGAATATAATAATGCATGAAAACTGAGTTTCAAGGGAGAAAAAATCTTACCTCTTGGAGAAAGTCCAAGGCTTCTTCTATGGTGCTTATAGAATAGAAATAATGACATGCCTTGCTTTGCTGATGCTAGGAGAGGAGATGCAGATGGTTATCAGCTTTGGAGAATACCTCACGAGTGAAACCCGATCCTTCTTACAAAGTGGAGTGTAAAAATGGTGGATGGTGTATATGGTGTTATAGAACTTTTCCAGGTGTTGGAATGAGTTCTAATGGATGTATAGAGGTGGTTTGTGGAGTAGGTTTGTGAAATGCACAAGCAAAAACTCTTGGTGCAGAGGTTTTGCAAAAATACAAGAAGTGAGAGAGTGGTGAATTGTTGAGAGTATCAGCCTTTGTTTAGGGTGATCCTGGTGTGTCTTGGACTGAGGATTGATCCTCTATTTATCGGGAAAGTGAAAGACTTGAGGTATGGACAGATTTCACAATTTGCCAAAAACACCATTTCTTGCAACTTCCTTCGTGCAAGCTATCTTGCTGAGTCATGAACCTTCTAACACTCTAGCACATGGTCAACAATAGGGTTTACACTGTTGATGTGTTCTGATGGGATTGGAACAAAGCTCCAAGCTGTAAGGAAATTGGAGTGACCATGCTCTTGTGAAAAGTTTCTCTCTCCTTGTATCAACTTGTATCCAGTTGATATAAACTAATATATTTTGAGTTTGCAACTTGTATTTTCGTGGAAGAGGTCTTAAACACTCTAATCTTGCCTTTAAACTTCAAAAACTTGAGAACTTTGGTGATTAGGAGTGGTTATGCATCATTATGCATATGCTGGTAACTTGGATTTCAAGAAATAAACCTCAAACTTCTCTAGTTCGAATCTCTCAGCTCACTCAATGGATTGGGGAGTTCTAGTACTTTTTGAAAAGTCCCAAATGTCCTCTATAACTTTCATCACTCCAATTCCTAGATCCAAAGGGATCATGGTGAAAAATAGAGATGAAGTTGGCTGAATTTTAGGGCAAAATGTAATGAAAATTCACTAAATCTTTAATTGCCTTGAACTTCCAAGTCTCCTAACTTAAAAACCAAGCCTCATTTGGATAAGGACCCTCTAATATGTTTTGAAGTTCATGATGAAAGGTTCAATTTGAGCTTTGAGTCACAAAATTGGATGTGTGGTTTGAAAGTTATGAGTTTTCCAAATTTGCACAAGGAGTGTATTCTTCCACACTTAGAAAAATTTAAGAACCAAACCTTGCCCTTTTTGCAAGAAACCCTTCAAATGGTTATTTCTCATGCTCTAACTCAAGAATCAAGCATGTCTTGATGGAATATAGCTTGAAGGCTTCGTCTTGGGTCAAGGTATCAAAAGTCAAAGGTTTGACTTTGTCAAATGAAAATTAGGTCAGATGAATTCCACAGTGCGATCCTCAATGAATTTGTAACTTTGAACTTCTATAATACTTTAGATGGGTTCCAAGGATGTTTATGAACACAATGGATCATGTCCCATGGTTTGGGATCATGCTTTGACCATGAATTAGGGCACAGTCGACTTTCTTCTGAAGAGAAAAGACCCTAATCTGGGGCCAGATGAACTTTGAGGTTCATTGCACTTGTGATGGGAGTCAAACACTCTGGATTTCTTGTTAAATAAGATCTTTTGGATGTATGTGAGCTCAAATGGTTGATGAACCAATCAAGGCCTTGACTGATCACACCAAGATTCCTGGTGATTCCTAAGTTTAAAACCCTAGTTTCCCCAACTCTTAATCTGATGGCCTCTTCTTGATTTCTCTTGAACCAAACACAATGAGATCATGGAATATGACTTAAGAGCTTCATGATTAGTCTTCAAAACCAAATGGTTAATCTTTGGAGTCTCAGTTGGCTTTCTTGAACAGATGACTTCAACTACCAAACTCAATCACCTAGTGAACACTAGGGTGGTTGTATGGAGCCAAAGAGTGTCTTAGGAGACTTTGAAATATGTGAGAACTAGGCTTAATAACCTTGCCCTCTTTCTTATGCAAAACCTAATCTTCACATAAAAGAACAAACTGGCAAGCTATGATGGTTAGTTAACAACGCAAAAATGATTGAAACCTAACTGCAAGTGCAAGATGTTATGACATCTAAGGGTAAAAATTTGGGGTATAACAACTGTTTTTCGCTTTTACTTCTAAAAGAAATTGGCAATCTTTCAAAACAAAAAAAAAAGAACATTTTTCTCTTGCATTTTTCTTTGTGCCTTTAATAAAATAAGTCATTCCAAACATGCAGAATAATCCCAAACCACGTTGAATCCAATGACCCTACTTTCACTCCTAACTTTGATTCGCCCATTTATCTAGCTAAGAATGAGGGTGAGGAAGATTTATAAGTTCCCGCTGAATTGGCGAGATAGGTTGAGTATGAGTACACTGAACTTCAACCGCACAAAGAGCAACTAGAGTTGATTAATCTTGGCACTGATGAGGAAAAGAAGAAGGTCAAGATTGGTAAAACACTTGGGGTTGATGTCAAACAAAGGTTGGTCAAGCTTCTTGAGGAATATGTTGATGCGTTTGCATGGTCGTATCAAGACATGCCCAGTCTAGACACTAATATTGTTGTTCACAAGTTGTCGCTTAAACCAGAGTGCCCAACTATAAAGCAGAAACTTCGAAGAACTAGACCTGACATGGCTTTGAAGATTCGAGATGAGGTTAAAAGACAACTTGACGCAGGTTTTCTAACAATTGCGAAGTACCCTGAGTGGGTAGCCAACATTGTGTCGGTGCCCAAAAAGGACGGTAAAGTCAGAATGTGTGTAGACTATAGGGATTTGAACAAAGCAAGCCCAAAGGACGATTTCCCTCTACCGCATATTGATACACTTGTGGATAATATAACCCGTTTCGCAGTCTTCTCTTTTATGGATGGCTTTTCTGGTTATAATCAGATTAAGATGGACCCTGCTGATAGGGAAAATACTACATTCATTACTCCTTGGGGAACCTATTGTTATAAGGTCATGCCCTTCGGCCTGAAGAACGCAGGGGCAACATATCAAAGAGCAATGGTCACTCTCTTTCATGACATGTTGCATAAAGAGATTGAGTTGTACGTCGATGATATGATTGCCAAGTCCCAAAGTGAGGAGGACCATTTGGATCATCTATTGAAATTGTTTGAACGGCTCAGGAAATACCAGTTGAAACTGAATCCTGCTATGTGTACTTTTGGTGTTAGATCTAGAAAGTTACTTGGGTTTATCGTAAGCCAATGAGGAATCAAAGTAGACCCTGATAAAGTCTGAGCCATTTAAGAAATGCCTGTTCCACAAACTGAAACACAAGTCAGAGGTTTTCTTGGACGCCGGAATTATATTTCCTGATTCATTTCCAATATGACTGCTACCTATGAACCAATATTTAAGTTACTCTGCAAGGATCAGATTATTGATTGGAATTTTGATTGTCATCAAGCATTTGAGAAGATAAAGGGTTATTTGCAAGAGCCTTCTATCTTGATTCCGCATGTTCCTAGAAGACCATTCTTCATGTATCTGACTGTTCTCGAGAAGTCTATGGGTTGCGTATTGGGCCAACACGATGAGACTGGACGAAAAGAGCATGCCATCTACTATTTAAGCAAGAATTTTACCAATTGTGAAAGCCGATATTCACTTTTGGAAAAGACTTGTTACACTTTAGCATGGGTTGTTAAGCGTCTCAAGCAATACATGATCTGTTACACTACTTTGTTAATCTCGAAAATGGATCCAATAAAGTATATTTTTGAGAAGCCTGCTCAGACTGGGAGACTTTCCAGTTGGCATATGTTGTTGTCCGAATATGACATCCATACGTGACTCAAAAGGCTATTAAAGGAAGCATCTTGTCAAATTACCTTGCAGACCAACCGGTTGAAGATTATGAGCCTCTAAAGTTTGACTTTTCTGATGAAGACATTATGTTGGTAAAGAAAGACTGTGAAGAGCCAGGTCCTGATTAGGGCCCCGAGCCAGGTTCCTGTTGGAAAATGATGTTTGATGGTTCTTCTAATTACAGTGCGTGTGGCATAGGTGTCGTTTTGATGAATCCCGATGGCGGTTATACCCCATTCACAACAAGGTTAGATTTTGAATGTACAAACAATGTTGTCGAGTATGAGACATTCATTCTAGGCTTTGAAGCAGCTATTGACCTCCAAATCAAAATTCTTGAAGTGAGTGGAGATTCAGCTTTGGTGATCTACCAAGTCAAGGGTGAATGGGAGACACGAGACGAAAAGTTGATCATGTATCGTGCTTATATTGTGGAGTTAATCCAATACTTTGACGAGGTCACTTTCTGACATGTCCTGAGGTCTGAAAACCATATTGCTAATGCATTGGCTATGCTAGCCTCGATGTGGAAGGTCAGATTTGTTAATGAAGCACCACTCATTCGAATTGAGCGCAAGACCGAGCCCGCCTACTATCAAATAGTTGAAGAAGAAACTGATGGCAAGCCATGGTTCCATGACATTAAGAATTATCTACAAAACCAAGAATATACGGCTGATGCTACAGCTCTTGACAAAAAGACTCTGAGAAGGTTGGCATCCAAATTCTTCCTCAGCAATGATGTGTTGTATAAAAGAAACTATGACATGGTTCTGCTTAGATGTGATGACAGACGTGAAGCAGACATGTTTCTTCAAGAAGTTCATGAGAGATCGTTTGGAACTCATGCCAATGGTTATGCTATGTCAAAGAAAATTATGAGAGCTGAGTATTACTGGTTAACCATGGAACCTGATTGCATCCAATATGCAAGAAAATGCCATAAATGCCAAATTTAGGCCAATAAGGTGCACGTGCCTCCAACGTTGTTGAATGTTTTATCATCGTCGTGGCCTTTCTCAATGTAGGGCATTGACATGATTGGGGCAATCGAACCTAATGCTTCCAACGGCCACCGATTCGTTTTGGTTGCCATTGACAATTTCAAAAAATGGGTAGAAGCTGCTTCTTATGCCAACGTAACCAAGCAAGTGGTTGCCCACTTCATTAAGAAAGAGATTATCTGCCGTTAAGGAATTCCAAGCCGAATCATAATAGATAATGGGACTAATTTGAACAATAAAACTATGAAGGAGTTGAGTGAAAGTTTCAAGATCGTGCACGACAATTCTTCTCTTTATCGTCCAAAAAAGAATGGAGTTGTTGAAGTCACGAATAAAAACATCAAGAAAATCCTGCAGAAGATGGTAAAGACATACAAAGACTGGCATGAAATGCTACCATTTGCTTTACACGGATACAGGACTTCAGTAAGGACTTCAACAGGGGCAACCCCTTTTTCAATGGTGTATGGAAAGGATGCGGTCCTTCCTATTGAAGTAGAGATACCGTCCTTGAGGGTATTGAGGAAACCAAGCTTGATGAAGCATAATGGGTCCAAGAAAGATTTGACCAGCTGAATCTCATTGACGAGAAGCGCATAACTACAATGCGCCACGATCAGTTGTACCAGAAGCGGATGAAGAGGGCTTTTGATAAGAAGGTCTGTATCCGAGAATTCCGAGAAGGAGAGCTTGTACTCAAGAAGATCTCGCAAGTTCATAAAGACATGCGTGGGAAATGGACTCCCAACTATGAAGGCCCATTTGTTGTGAAGACAGTCTTCTTAGGAGGATCACTAATTCTCACAACAATGGATGGTGAAGAGCTTGCACATCTTGTGAACTCTAACGCAGTCCGAAAACATTATGCCTAAAAAACCTGCTAAGTCGAAAACCTGAAAAGGTGACTTAGGAAAAAATGGGTATCCTGGTGGATCAAAACCTACAAAGGAGATCCAGGAAAAAGTTAGGGATGAAAATAAATAATAATAATAATAATAATAAAAGCTCGCTAAGTTGAAAATCCGAAAGGGCGGTTTAGGCAAAAATGAGCGTCCCAGTGGACTGAAAACCAGAAAGGGTGATCCAGGAAAAAGTTAGGGACAAAAGGCATTTCACTGCATCAGATGACGTTTACCATTGCAGAAAATCAAAGCAGGAGTCCAATCCAGCCGCCCTCGTCAGAAGCAGGATTTTGGGAAGTCTTAGTTGTTAGGGTTAGTGGGTGTCGTTGGATTCAATGTAACATTTCCCTATTGCCAATTTCAAGTGTAATACTCCATGGAGCTTTGCCATTAGCAAGCTACCATTCTTGAATAAAATCAGACTTTTGCCTTTCAATTTTTGTCATTTTACGCTTTCTCTGCTTTTCCTTGTTATGCAAACGGTCATTCGTTAATAATAATTTTGAAAGTGAAAAGTTTTGAATTTAAAACCGTTTTTAAAAACACAATGAAAATAATATAAAGTTGATTTGACTTGTGGAAGGATTTGAAGGAAATCTTTGTTCCCCAGGAAGTCTTAATGTTGCAAAAGCACTTTTAGACCAGTTTCAGCGAAAATCCCCATTGAAGCATAAACTGATAACACTCTTGGACCGATCCTATAATCGTAAGTGATTTTCAAGACTACATAGAATCTCCCCAGTGTGTATCAGGCGATACATGTCGAGGATTTACACCCCAGTGGAGTCATCTTTGTTCCCCACTGAAGTTACTCTATTTTTCTCCAATAAGCTGCCTTGGCTTCATACTTCCCCGATGAAGTGGATATTTATTTTATCCCCTACGAACTATCAACTCATGGGTGACTCTTTCCAGTGGATGATTTCTTCTTTGACAGAGAAATCATGATTATGATGGAAATCCTAGTGAAGTCATGACGTTATGCCTCAGAGTGGAATACTCTTTTCCCCCTAGAGAAGGATGAAACTTGAATTAGGACTATGGTTTCGCCTATGGCTTTCTATCCATCTCTTGATAGATGTATCCTTCTTGTAGAGGTTGGCCAAGGATCCTCGTCAAGATGTTTATTTCATCTCCAGTTTACCTCTCCTTATTTTTTTTGTCTGCATAAGCATAAGCATGACATACATTCATTCATGCATATGCATGGTACTTGAGCATGTTTTCTACCTTGTTGTCTTTTGTCGTTTACTTTGCCTGTATTCACCACCAAGTAACTGGATTTGTTTCCCCTCTCCAAGTAGAGTCGTCAACCTTAGGCAGAAAATTCCACCCTTTCTAAATTCCCCACAGAGTTTGACCCTCATGGATGATGGTTACTTCAGTTATCTTTTCCATGTTTGGATAAGATAAATCCCCATTTGAGTTCCTTCCTCAATAGGTAGAGTCTTGTTTGACCGTTTCCTTCTAGCTTGTTCCTAGATTGAACTTTGGTCCTTTGGCAAATTATGTTTTTAAACCTAATTAGGTCGTCGAACCTAGTTTGAGCGTGCATCTGTTTTGCACTGTGTCTCGCAAGAAGAATCATGTACAAATCCTCATTGCGGATAAGTGGCAGTCTCTCCTAAGAAGCTTATCCAGTTTCGGTTTGTCCAACAACTAGTGGTAGTATCCCTTGAGAAGCTTGTTTCCTTTTGCCTTTCCAGATAAGTGGTAGTCTCTCCTGAGAAGCTTATCATTTTTACCCTTTCAACGATAAGTGGCAGTCTCATCTAGAAGCTTATCCTTTTTGCTTTCGACGATAAGTGGTAGTCTCACCAGAGAAGCTTATCCTTTTTACTTTTGTCAGATAAGTGGCAGTCTCTCCTGAGAAGCTTATCATTTTTACCCTTTCAACGATAAGTGGCAGTCTCATTCGAGAAGCTTATTGTTTTTGCTTTTGTCTGATAAGTAGCAGTCTCTCCTGATAAGCTTATCATTTGTTTCCTTTGGAAGATAAGTGGTAGTCTCACCAGATAAGCTTATTCCTTTTTTCTTTTGTCAGATAAGTGGCAGTCTCTCCTGAGAAGCTTATCATTTTTTATCCTTTTGTCAGATAAGTGGCAGTCTCTTTGAGAAGCTCATCCTTTCTTGGTGGTTGCTTTATCGTATCCACGGGGATTGTACGCAAGATATATAGATGCTCGTCGTTCAATAGTTTACAGTTTTAAGTAAAGAGTTTTCAAATGGTTTCTTGTTGTGTAACATAAATTTGTTGCAAAGAAGTAAATTAGGGAAAAGATGTTTTAGTTTTGAGAAAAGCATGTCAAGACTAGATTTCGTTAATCCTTTTCATACATATCCGATGAATCAAGCATATGAACTTAGTTTCGATCAATACAATAGCGTATCCTCGCAAATCCGTTTATGTCTAAAGCGAATTCGTGGGTATTATTGTTTAAATCGTTAGATGATGTGTCACGCTAACAATAGAAACAATAAACATTAAGAACAATACAAAGCAAATATTAAACCCCAAATCTATGTCTAGAGTTTGGTTTCTAATAGATGAAGCCATTAGATCAATATTTGGAAAATCTATGTCTAGAGTGATTCAAACCATAAATACAACATTAAAAGCAAATAACTTCATCATATATTGATCATCAACCTTGTTCATATACAAAATATCAAAAGAAATACATACAAGCAATATTAACTACCTCTAATCTTGACACAAAAGTGTTTAGCTACCCCTCACCATGGTAGCTTGATCAACAAGTAAGGAAAGAAGCTTTGATAGCATCAAAGTCGAAGAATCGAGGATTGATGCTCCAAAGTTTTGATTCTCACTTCTCCTTGAAATCCTAAGGATTTTTGAACTAGAAACCCTTTTTTCACTCTTAGAAATGCTGGAAAGTATAAAGTACAAGTTGTGAGAAAATATCTTCAAGAGAAGATATTTATAGCAAGTGCATATGGTGCAGTAAGTGGCACCGCGCTTAGCGCCATCAGGAGCGCGCTAAGTGCGATCAGTAGAAATGAAGGCAATTGGCCAGAAAGCATGCTAAGCGCGGTGGCAGCCCGCTTAACGCGGTTGAAGACTTTAGCTACTGGAATCTGCTAAAAATGCACGCTGAAGGCGGGCTGAAAATCCCGCTTAACGCAGTCTTGAATCCTTGGCTACTGGAATTACAGAATGTGCGTGCTGAAAAGCTCGCTTAGTGCGATTTGCCGACACGAACTCTTTGAAAATGCTCTTTCAGACATTCTTTCCTTCATCAATTGTTCCCAACATCCAATATAAGCAAGAATACCTGTTAAATAGCATCAAAATGATCATAATATACAATATGTACAATAAAATCGGGAATTAGCATAAATATACTAAAACTACTGGATATTCTACTACATTATCAAGGAAACCAATTGAAAGGACCATAAAATATAGTCAAAAGTATGCACAATTTTGCCCTTAACAACTCTCCCCAACTTATTATTTTGTTTGTCCTCTAACAAAAGTGTCTCGAACTAGAAACGAACCTGAAAACCCGAATAAGAATTCAGAATCAACTCAATATAACAACGACAATTTTATGGTTCAAAAAGTAAAAGTAACAACAAGATAACTTATCGAAGTCTAAACAAATCATGAAGATGAAACTATTGCTAAGTGCAAAAACACACATCAAAACTTCTTGAGCAATACAAGTTCAAAATTGAATCACACCTAGGCACACATTCATCAATGGATGAAAACAAAATGAGGTTTTATCACTCATTGAACAATCATGCAGACATTCAGAACCAATTATGCATTCAACAAACAACATGCATTAAATAGTGAAAAAGAAGGAATCACAAGGTCTTCTAAGGTTGCAACTTGGCTTGGCTACAAGGAAGGGTCATTTATCAAAGTCATTGAAACAAAATTGCCTATTCCTAAAGAGCATTCCACACTCAATATCAAAGCACTTTAAGACCTTAACCTTCTTGTTTTCTTTGGAGGCATCATTACAACTTTGAGTTTTCTGTTAGAAATTCATACCAAATTTCTTTATTTTTCACTTGTTTCTTTCTTTCAAGCTCTTTCATCGTTCAAAACCACATTATTATTATTATTTTTAATTTTTTTATGATGCCTCAATCTACCTTTTTCTCTCCCCAACTTAGAACACAACCAAATATGATAATTAGGAATGCTCTCGCACATCTAAGGCAAGGAACAAACTGCACAACCATACTTAAGGTTGGGGTTCAAAAAGTTTCACAATAAAATTCCAAGATCCCTTTCAAAATTTATGCACAATATTTACACATTTCAATTATTCACACGGATCTTGAAATTAAGGTTCAAAAAGGGGTTTACAAATACTCACTCACTTACACGGTAGATTGATCATTCTTATTTGGTCAAGTGGTTTTTCTCAAAATGCACAAAATTTGCCTTGATCTGTTTCTTCCTTTTTCACCAATTAATACACATGCATGATTTCAACATAATGAGAAAGAGTCAAACAAGAATGCCGATATCCTGCATATATTCTACAATGAAAGCTTCCTCACAATGGCAATGTTCTAAATGATTCAAAAATGAACAAGTATTTTAAAAGAAGTAATGACTACAAATTACACTCATCACAAGTTTCATTTCCATGCTTAGTTTAGAAAGCGATAAAAATGTACCTTGCGCGGTACCATTACTCGATCTTATCATTACCACTCATTTGCATATTGATTCATCACTCTTGACATTAGTTCACAAGTTCCTTCAAGTTTTCAACTAGGGAACAAACAAAATCAAAAAATTTCTACTAAAACTATCAATTTGCACAAAAACTACTAAAAATACCAACATAATATTATAATGCCAAAATTTGCGACAATCAAACAATGGTGTCGCATATGTGTTCCTCATCCTATAAAAGATGGTACAAAATATTCCATAAGTACAATAAAGACATAACAATAATATCCAAAAGTTTCAAACATAATCACAAACATAAAACAACAAAAGATAGAATAACCAATGATCACTAATCGGAGCTGGCCTCAGAGCCCTCCTCCCAAATAGTCTCTCCACTATCATCATCCTCGTCATCTGCTGCAGCCATATCCTCATCCGTGCCAGCATCCTGTCTCACCGCCTCAGCCTGCGGTACCTGAGCTCCCTCCTAAGGTGGAACCTGCCCCCTTTGAAAATGATAAGGCATGTCTCCAGGCCATGCAAAATAAGCGTCGAAATCCTCCTGAGATGGGAAAGGGTGCTCCACCTGCGGCTCTCGCACCTGTCAATGAAATATCTACATGGATGGTGGATGATCTACTCTGGGCATGCAATGGCTCTGAATCCATGTATCAGTCACAATACCCTTAATGGTCATGTGGACCACGCCTGGGATCGGGACTCCTGCTCTAGTGCACAACCCCATAATCAGCCCCGGGAAAACCAAAATAGAAGGGGTCTTAGAACCCAAACAATGACCACTAGATGCTATAGCTCGGATCTCATCAGAGATGATCCTCGCTACATCAATCTGCCTCTCCTCCATGATATAATACAGCATGCAAGCGATGTCAACAAGAATGGAGGAGGTGTGACTCCTTGGCCTAATGTTGTGTAGGAAAAGGGTCATCAGTACCTGAGCAGTAGTGTTCATATCGCCCCTCTTAAGAATCTTCGGCCTCCCTGCCGCGTTACGCCCCAGGTATGCCAAAGCCAAAAAAACATTCTCAAAATTCCAAGTCTGCCTAGCTACCCTCTTAGCATAAGCGCACTGCACACCCTCCACTAAAACCAGTGGATTACCCAAGTACTCATTGATAGCATCCCTCGAGAAAGAAACATGCCTCCCTCTAACATAAGTAGTAAAATTATACACTTGCCCCTCCTGAGGTATGACGTTTACGTAAAACTCACACTATCTCACAATTCAGCAAAGTAGGAGGGGTCAAGAGGGCATGCCATTCGTGCGACTCAATAATACTCTAGCATCCGCAGAACTCCCCTTGTGAGTTGATCCGAAAAATGAGCTTCGTCCAAATACTTCTACGGGTTAACTCCATATATCTTCCATGTTGTTCCACCCCTAAAAATTGAAGCGCATCGAACTTAATTGGTGGCTGCCTTTGCTGAGAAGTCTGGCCAATGCGAACTCGGGCACGTTTTGAAGCCATATGTAATCAAAGAAAAACAGACAAAAACAGCACCAAATCGATTAAACCACCATCCAGGAAATTCTATAAAAATCATAAGAAACCACAGAGCAACAAAAAAACAGGCAAACAGTCGACGAAAATGAAAGAATCGACAAAGTTGCTACCAGGGGTGCACGCTTAGCGCGTTTAGCGCACTCAGGCATGCAAGAAACCCCTGCTGTGCAGCCAACTAAACCCCCTAACTCAATGATAAACAGCATAAAGCATAAAACAACCTATTTACAACACCCTGACAGAGTAAAAAGTGAAACAGCAAGAACAAGGCACAAGGGCACGCTTAGCGCGGTCAGGAGCCCACTCAGCACTCCTGCGAAAATTCATAAAAATGCCTCTGGTTCCAAGGTCAAACAGCCTCTAAATCAACACAATCAAACTCCTACCAGTCCTAATTGACATGAAACAACAGAATATTACAGGTCTTAGTTGTTCTATACATGCAACAACAGTTTACAAAACAACCCTAACCTAAAATCCCAAAATTTGTTCAAACAATTTTTCCAATCAACGGATCTCTAATAATCTCACAACAGTTCAATAATCTCAAAATGAAACCCTAACCAGCAAAGATTTTCTAATGAAGATAAAGAAAAGGAAACTTGCAAACCTGGACAGAAGATGAAATGCGTTGAGAAAGTGGTGCTTGAGAGCAAGAATGAACTTTTGAGAGCACTTGAGGCAGAAAAATCTGGTGGTCGTTGCTTTGAATGGGAAATGAGGGTTTTTTCTGAAACCCTTCTCAACTTAAATAAAAACCTGATCCAGAGGCCCAATGTTTTTCCCACTCAGGCCCACACTTGGCTGGCCTGTTTACGCGACCGCGCTAAGCGGCCTCAGAAGCACGCTCAGTGAAACACAGCCAGTCAAGTCTGGCATCAGACTGCAATCACCCGACTATTATGCCCAATTAAATCAAAAACATAGAAAATCAAAAACATAGAAAATCAAAAAATCAAAATAATAAATACTTACAATGTTGGGGTGCCTCCTAACTAGCGTTTTGTTTAACGTCGTTTGAGCTCGATGGTCAAATGCGACCTCAAGGATCGCAAAAAGGCACTGCGGCGGTATTCCGCTCGAAATCACCACCAAGATAAATCTTTAACCTGTGACCATTTACAGTCCAACTCTCATTTAACTGCGTGTCTTCAATGACAATCGCCCCATATTGCTTGATCTCCCGAATCTGGAATGGACCAGACCACTTAGATTTCAATTTTCCAGGGAACAGTTTTAATCGAGAATTAAAAAGTAAGACCAGTTTCCCTACTTCAAACTGTTTGGTCACTATCTTTCTGTCATGGTAAGTTTTCACTCGGTCTTTGTACAGCTTATTGGAGTCATACGCTTGGAGGCGCAATTCCTCCATTTCATGCAATTGTACCTTTCTTTTTTCTCCGGTTAAAGTTGGATCAAAATTCATAAATTTTAAGGCCCAAAATGCCTTATGTTCCAACTCCACTAGCTAATGGCAATTCTTACCATAGACCATTTTGAAAGGTGTGAGACCAATCGGAACCTTAAAAGTTGTCTGATAGACTAACAAAGCATCGTCGAGCTTGTTTGACCAGTCTTTTCTTGAGGCCGACACCGTTTTCTCCAAAATCCATTTAATTTCTCGATTTGATACTTCCGCTTGTCCATTGGCCTGTGGATGGTATGGTGTTGCAACTTTGTGCTTTACACCATACTGCTCCAAGGCTTTTTCTAGCTGAGTGTTACAAAAGTGGGATCCTCCGTCACTTATCAACACCCTCAGAGTACCAAATCGAGAGAAATGTTTTTCTTTAAAAATTGTATCACTGTTTTCCGTCCGCTTTAACACATGCTATCGCTTCTACCCACTTGGATACATAGTCAACTATGACCAAAATATACTCATTGGAAAACGATGATGGAAAAGGTCCAACAAAGTTTATGCCCCAATAATCACAGACCTCAACTTCCAACATGTTTTGTAACGGCATTCATTCCGTTTTGAAATTACACCACTCCTTTGACACTTGTCACAACTTTGTGTATGTGCATGCGCATCTTTGAACAAAGAAGGCCAATGAAAGCCCGATTGGAGGACTTTTGTTGTCATTCTTAATACATTGAAATGCCCTCCATACGAAGAGTTGTGACAATGCCAAAGTATGTTAGTGGCCTCTTCTTTTGACACACGCCTTCTCAAAATGTTATCGACGCCAAGCTTAAACAAATATGGTTCGTCCCAAACAAAATACTTGGCGTCAGATAAAAATTTCTTTTTCTGGTTACGAGTTAGACCATCCGGTATTAATCCGGAGGTTTGTGATTTGCCATGTTGGCAAACCATGGCCTAACTTGCACCATATACAACTTTTCATCAGGAAATTCCTCCTTGACCTCTAATTTATTTTTTTTACCTCAACATTCACAAGGCGGGACAAGTGATCCGCCACCAAATTCTCAGATCCCTTTTTGTCACGAATTTCCAAATAAAATTCTTGTAACAAAAGGACCCAACGAATTATCCTTTGTTTTGTATTTGGCTTAGTAAGCAAATACTTAATCACCGCGTGATCCATGTAAACCACTACTCTAGACCCAATTAAATAAGACCGAAATTTCTCCAATGCATACATTATCGCAAGCAACTCTTTTTCGGTTGTTGCATAGTTTACTTGAGCTTCCTTCAAGACTTTGCTCGTGTAGTGTATAGCATGAAAAAAATTTGTTCTCCGTTGACCCAATATCGCACCTACTGAATAATCGCTCGCGTCACACATGAGTTCAAAATCCATTTTCCAATTTGGCGCGGTGATTATGGGTGCGGTAGTCAAACTTTGTTTTAAATAATTAAAAGCGAACATGCACATCAAATTCAAAGAACTTATCTTTATTGAGAAATTACTCAAAGGCTTTGCGATCTTTATGAAATCCTTGATGAACCTCTGATAAAATCCTGCATGTCACAGGAAGCTCCTTATACCCTTTACATTCAATGGTGGTGGCAATTTCTCAATAACATCCACCTTGGCTTGATCCACTTCAAGGCCCTTTGAAGAAACTTTGTGGCCGAGCACAATTCCTTCGGTTACCATGAAGTTGCATTTTTCCCAATTGAGTACCAAGTTGGTTTCCATACACCGTTCCAATACCGCATCCAAGTTTTTCAAACAAATATCAAACGATTGCCCAAAAATCGAGAAGTCATCCATAAAAACCTCAATTGTCTTTTCGATCAAGTCCGAAAATATTGCTTACATACACCGTTGAAAAGTCGTCGGTGCATTACACAACCCAAACGGCATCCTCCTATAAGCGAAGATTCCAAAAGGGCAAGTGAAAGCAGTTTTTTCATGGTCCTCCGGGTTCACAATAATTTGATTGTAACCCGAATAACCATCCAAAAAACAGTAGAATTCTTGACCAGAAAGTCTCTCGAGCGTTTGATCCATGAACGAAAGAGGGAAATGACCTTTCCTCGTAGCTTTGTTTAGCCTACGGTAATCAATACACATTCTCCACCCGGTCACGATTCTTGTAGGGATCAACTCATTTTTCTCATTTCGGATAACTAATATCCCTCCTTTCTTAGATACCACTTGCACCGGGCTAACCCATGGGCTATCGAAAATAGGGTAAATCATTCCGGCATCCAACATTTTTACCACTTTCTTCCTAACCACCTCTTTCATGGTAGGATTTAAGCGATGTTGCAGTTGAGCAACCGGTTTGAAATCTTCTTCCATGAATATCTGATGCATACAATAAGAAGGACTTATTCCTTTTAAATCGGAAAGAGTCCACCCCATCGCCTCTTGATTCTTTTTCAAAACACAAATCAATTTTTCCTCCTCAATTGTGGTTAGCTCCGTGCTTATGATCACTGGCTTATGCCCCTCATCATCAAGAAAAACATATTTAAGATGAGATGGAAACAACTTCAATTCAAGCTTAATTTCTTCATTATTCTCCTTTTTCAAATTTTCCACCCTTTCTTTCAAAGGAGGAATTTCATCCCATTCTTTTAGTTCTCGCAAACATTTTTCGATCTCTTTTTCTTCGGTCTCATTGATACTTTGAAGAGCATTTACAAGAACTTTTTGTAATGGGGTTAGCACTTGTAATTGCCATTTTACTTCTTCAACCACCTTTTCCGTTGCATCGATTCTAAAATAATTGCCTTTGTTCTTTGAATGCTTCATGGCTTCAAATAGATTGAAACAAATCTCCTCATCTTGGACTCTAACCTTCATGAGACCGTCATTCATATCAATGGCCATTCTAGCGGTTTTCATAAATGGTCTTCCAAGAATCAATGGAGCATCCTCATTTTCTTCCATATCAATCACCACAAAGTCGATGGGAAACAAGAATTTGTCTACCTTAACCAATACATCTTCCGTTATACCGTGAGGACGGGTAGTGGATTTATCGGCAAGTTGCAATGTCATTTGAGTAGCTCTCAATTCCATACGTCCCAACCTTTTCACAATAGACAAAAGTATCAAATTGATACTAGAGCCCAAATCGATCAACCTGTTGCCAACATAGATGTCTCCTATTGTAACCGGCAAAGTGACTCGTCCCAGATCACTTTTTTTTTGCGGAAGAGTCCGTTGAATGATAGCGCTACAACTAGCATCAACCATGATAGTTTCTTGATTCGTATACCTTTTCTTTTTGGTGAGAATATCCTTCATGAATTTTGCATATTTTGGCATTTGCTCCAATGATTCGGAAAATGGAATGTTGATTTGCAATTGTTTGAAAATGTCCATAAACC
The DNA here is from genome assembly GCA_022829125.1 of Lathyrus tuberosus. Classification (NCBI taxonomy): domain Eukaryota; kingdom Viridiplantae; phylum Streptophyta; class Magnoliopsida; order Fabales; family Fabaceae; genus Lathyrus; species Lathyrus tuberosus. The sequence goes on from JALAZF010000153.1 coordinate 4,281,450, forward strand.
GAGCATAGTGCCTCGCACTATCTTTTTTTGACGGAGCATGAGGATATGGAAAATGTTGTATCATAATAGTACTCACCGGTTCCTTCCCCTTCCTAGTCTTTTTCAAATTTTCTTCTCTCATTCTCTTTTCTTCTTCCTCACTCTTTTTCTTTTCATTTTCAACTAAATCTCCCTCAACATTTTTTTCTACTTCTTTCTCATCAATATCTTTTTCTTTTTCAACTACTCCCTCTCCTTCCACTACATCCTCACTTATGTCCATATCAATTTCTCTTCCACTTCTTGTAAGAATAGCCTTGCAATGCTCTTTTGGGTTTACTTGAGTATTCGCAAGAAAAGTTTCTTTGTGTTGGTCGGCCAATTGTTTTGATAATTTCCCCACTTGAGTCTCAAGATTCTTTATAGCTGCATCGGTATTCTTTTGATTATACATTAACATTTGCATGAATTAAGTGAGAGTGTCTTCCATCTTTGTATTTCCACTTGGAGCTTGTGGAGGTTGGGTGTAGTTTTGATATTGTTGTTGACGATTTGAAGGTCTGGCATCTTGAGGCCTCCATTGTTGTTGATAACCTTGATTTCCTCTTGGTTGGTAACCTTGGTTGCCTTGTTGGTAAGGTGGTCGAGGTTGATATCCTTGATTTTGATTTACCGCATAATTCGCCTCTTCCACAACCAGAGGACAATACCCGGTAGGGTGATCTCCTTTACAAAGCTCACAACTCGCCACAAGTTGGTTAGGAACTTCTTGCATTTCTTTAATTTGTTGTGGAAGTTTTGACATTTGTTGAGTCAACAACTCCACTTGTTGTGAAAGTAATTTGTTTTGAGCAAGAATTGCATCATTTGTTCCCAGCTCGATTATTCCTGGTTTCCTTTGTGTTGCACCACGATTATGATTTCCTTGGTGATCATTGAGTGCCATCTTATCAATAATAGCAATTGCTTCTTCAGCGCTCTTTGACATTAACGAACCACCCGAAGTAGCATCCAACAAAGTCTTGTGAACTGGTTGGAAACCATTTCAAAAGATGTGCACTTGAGTAAGTTCATCAAAACTGTGACCTTTGCATTTTCTTAACATGGATTTGAACCTCTCCCAAGCTTCATTGAGAGATTCATTTCCACCTTGAGAGAAAACCTCTATCGCCGTCTTTGCTTCCATGAAACGATTATGTGGAAAAAATTGTTCAAGGAACTTTTCTTTTAAAATGTTCCAATCTGTCATAACCAAAGTTGATTGATCAAGACACCACTCCTTTGTGTTCCCAATTAAGGAATGCAGAAATAGTCTCTTGAAAAACGATTCTTCTTTAGCTTTCGGCGCTCCCGTTGCACCTGTAATTTCATAGAATTTTGTTAGATGAGTGAAAGGATCCTCATAATCCATACCGGTGAATGGATTTTGGTATAAAAGTGCAAGAATTCTGGTCTTCATCTCAGAATGCCTCCCATTGTGGGCGTTGTGCGCAAACTGAGCATTATGCCTCGAACTGTTGGTACATGGAACTGAAGCAGGTGGTGGTGGTGGAGGTGGTGTTGCCATGATTGGCGTAACAATAGGTGTGGATGAAGAAGATTCTCCTTGCTCTTGTCTTTCTCTAGAAAGTTTTCATCTCCGCCTTGTTCTGCTATTGAGTTTATGAGCAGTTATTTCAATCTCAGGACAAAAAGAAGTTCTTTTGCAGGTACATTCCCTCGCATAAACAGATTCGGCACACTAGCCAAACAAATTAAAAAGCACAAGAGAATTACAGAGGTAAGAGATTCACAATACAAATATCTTAAAATCACCAAACTATTGCAATGCTTGCAATATCCTACTTAACAATCCCCGGCAACGGCGCCATTTTGTTAAAATGTATTTTCGGTGGGTGTTTTATCGTATCCACAGGGATTGTACGCAAGATATATAGATGCTCTCCGTTTAATAGTTTACAGTTTTAAGTAAAGAGTTTTCAAATGGTTTATTGTTGTGTAACATAAATTTGTTGCAAAGAAGTAAATTAGGGCAAAGATGTTTTAGTTTTGAGAAAAGCATGTCAAGACTAGATTTCGTTAATCCTTTTCATACATATCCGATTAATCAAGCATATGAACTTAGTTTTGATCAATACAATCATGTATCCTCGTAAATCCGTTTATTTCTAAAGCGAATTTGTGGTATTATTGTTTAAATCGTTAGATGATATCTCACCCTAACAATTGAAACAATAAACATTAAGAAAAAATACAGAGCAAATATTAAACCCCAAATCTATGTCTAGAGTTTGGTTTCTAATAGATGAAGCCATTAGATCAAGATTTGGAAAATCTATGTCTAGAGTGATTCAAACCATAAATACAACATTAAAAGCAAACAACTTCGTCATATATTGATCATCAACCTTGTTCATATACAAAAGATCAAAAGAAATACATACAAGCAAGATTAACTACCTCTAATCTTGACACAAAAGTGTTTAGCTACCCATCACCATGGTAGCTTGATCAACAAGTAAGGAAAGAAGCTGTGATAGCATCAAAGTTGAAGAATCAAGGATTGATGCTCCAAAGTTTTGATTCTTACTTCTCCTTGAAATCCTAAGGATTTTTTACCTAGAAACCCTTTTTTCACTCTTAGAAATGCTGGAAAGTATAAAGTATAAGTTGTGAGAAAATATATTCAAGAGAAGATATTTATAGCAAATGCATATGGTGCAGTAAGTTGCACCGCACTTAGCGCCGTCAGGAGCGCGCTAAGCGTGATCAGTAGAAATGAAGGCAATTGGTCAGAAAGTGCGATAAGCGCGGTGGCAGCCCGCTTAGCGCGGTTGAAGACTTTAGCTACTAGAATCTGCTGAAAAAGTGTGCTGAAGGCACGCTGAAAATCCCGCTTATCGCGGTCTTGAACCCTTGGCTACTGGAATTACAGAATGTGCACGCTGAAAGCGCGCTGAAAAGCTCGCTTAGCGCGATTTATCGACACGAACTCTTCGAAAATGCTCTTTCGGGCCTTCTTTCCTTCACCAATTATTCCCAACATATAATATAAGCAAGAATACCTGTTAAAGAGTATCAAAATGATCATAATATACAATATATACAATAAAATCGGGAATTAGCATAAATATACTAAAACTACTAGATATTCTACTACATTATCATGGAAACCAATTGAAAGGACCATAAAATATAGTCAAAAGTATGCATAATTTGGCCCTTAACAGTGGTGCGTAAGTCCCTTACGACGATAAGTGGCAGTCTCTTTTAAGAAGCTTATCCAAGGGCGTTTCCCCGTGAAGTCTAATTAATTTGGCGTACAGAAGAGTTTAATTACCCTGTATCTTTCCTGATGTTTCCTGAAGATCCTGTTTGATCTCTTCGTTTAAAGAATTTCCAGAGACTTGGATGTTCTTTCTTGTTTGAAAACTCCAGCATTTGTTTGCATGATCCTATTGCTATGTGGATCTTGCTTTACCTTTTGTCCTAAAGTGCCAGTCGGTCATGCTTGAACTTGTTGGTCAACTACTCTGGATTTTCCCCAGTGGAGACCATCTTTTCGGTTCTATCTCCAATGAGAGTCTTATGTTGTCTTTCTTTCTGAAGTGTCGGTCGGTCATGCTTGAACCTGTTGATCCATCACTTTAGATTTCCCAATTTGTTCCTTTTCCCCAGTATTGGTAATTCCCAGTGAGTGGTTACTCATTGTGTTGACTTTATCCCAGTTTGCTTTCGTTTTCATCTGCATTTTGCATTTATCATTCCATCATTTTCTTAGAGTTCATTGCATGTCAGCATTTGTAGGTTAGTCTCTTTTGTCCATAGCATTGCATGTCATTGCATCTAAGGGCAAAATTTTCGGTTTTATATATTTAAATACCTTTCACCATGATTTCATGAAGATTTTCATTGTTCATGTCATCCGATAAATATATTTAAATAGGGACAACTGTTATATCCCAAATTTTACCCTTAGATTCCTTTACCTTTTGCATATCATTTCTAGGTCAATCATACATGCATAGCTAACCAAGTATTCATGCTTTGTTTGTTTGTTCACTAATTAATTAGGGTTTACTTCAAAAGGACCTCAAGGGTTAGTCAGTCAAGTACACTAGATTCAAGTGAATATTCATTCTCACAAGTACCTCAAGATATGATTAGCTGGTTCTGATTCAAAAGGTCCTAGGGTTTTCTACTAGTCATTGTACTCATAATTTTTCAGAAGCTTCAGTGTATACCCCAAGGAGGATTATGGTTTTCTTCCCATTGGTTTTGAGCATGGTATTTGTTGAAGCCAGATCATCATGAGCAAGAGGATTAGGGTTAAAAGATCATATGGTTGAGGTTTCGTTCTAAGATTCTTCTTCTTCAGAGACTCCCCAGAGCATGAATTAGGGTTGCATAACAAGCTTCTTCGAAGGATTCAGTATACTTATTTCTTGTAATACAAGTTATTTGTGGACGGAGGAGTGGAATTAAGAGTTAATCTGAAGATTGTTACAAATGGGTCCATGAGTTCAATTCAATTGAAGCCATATGCACCCACACATCAGTAAATACACAAAGTTCAGGAAAAACACATACATCAGACACCATAAACAAACACATCCACAAAATCATCAGAAATCTCACATCACAAACACACAAACAACAATGAGCAGAAGATACAGAAGGCGGAATTGAGACGATTTTGGAGCGGAAATGTGCGAAAGCAACAACAAACAACATCAACACGCACAACAATATACACACAAAGAAGTCACGACATCGATAAAGTTTGAAGCAATACCTTAACTCAAATTTAAGGTGAGCCTTTATTCCAATTGCTCTTCTTTTTTCGTTGTGGCAATCTTGAATTTGTATCGAAACCGAGATGTCGAAACGATCCGATTGAGGGAGGTTAACAGAAAGGGAAAACAAGGGCTTGGAACAATCTCCGCCGTCGCCAGCCTAAGGCCATGGCGCGGCGGAGCTGATAACTATTCTGTTGGAGTCGCGTTGAAGGAGATGGCGGAACGGAGGGTGAAGTTTGAACAAAAGAGAGAATAAGGGTAAGGAGAGTGTGAGAACAAGCGTGAGATAACAGCTGAGCTAGGGTATGTGTCCTCATTTTTTTCCCTTATTTTTTATGCAATGTTGTTGTTGATGGGGTCTGTGTGGGCTTAGTCCCACCGGCCCACATATGTTTTTTATTTTTATTTTTTATTTATTTATGTTATTTCCTTGTATTTTTTTAAATTATAGTTTTAAATTTTAATTAGATATTTTGTCTTAATTAGATTTTGAATTTTAATTAGTTTAAAATGGTTCTAATTAGATATTTAGTTTAATCTTGAATTTAATTAGATATTGTTAGGATTTAAGGATGAATTGACTTTTAATTTTAGTGATCAACTTTTGCTTTTAATTTTAGATTAACTTCTAATTTTTTAGTTAATTGCCGATTAACTTTTGATCTTAGTTTTGATTAAATTTTGTTCCTAATTTTGATTAAAATTTTGTTTAGACTTTGATTAGGTTTTGATAAAATTTCGGTGATACTTGTGAATATCTTCCTGGATGATACTTGGTTTAATCTCGATCCCTGTATTGACCATGCCGTTGTTCATTATGTTGTCTTTATTCATCTGATGCATGCATTTTCTATCATATTATTTTCTCTTTGCCTGATTCTTATTTTGTGTCTATCACTTTCATGACTTGATCTTATTTTCTCGTATTAATTGCCTATACCTGAGTACAAAGGAAAGAATTCCTTGTTGACTGCCATGTCATATTTAGAGTATCCTTGTCCACCATTCCCTTGAGACCTTGTTAGAGTCTTACCCGTTCATCCAAGCCTTAGGATTAGAGTCATCGTACTATATGTGAGTGTCTTTCCATGGACATTTCCTTTCCCTTTTACCTAGCCTTAGGTTTAGAGTCGCCGCACTCTATGTAAGTATCTTGCCACAGACGCTTACCTCCCTTTGGAACCTTGACCACAATCAAGAGTTTCTCACGTGTATTGAGGTGAACTATGAATGCTCTTATTCTTTTAGCCAAGATACGTAGGCATGAGATGCGATGTCTTGGCGAGCATACTTAGGACTAACACCTTAGGTCTCTGATCGGAGATGACCAGAAGGAGATCGTCGCGGCCTTCGTGTAGGGCAAGTGCAGCTGCTTGTTGGAGAGAAAAGGGGGTGGAGGTACCTGCAAGGTACTCTGATGCCAAAGTAAGTATTTGGTCAAAGAAAAGGGGAAAGCAAGTAAGAGAAGTCAAGTATATGATTCGTGATACCTGCCCCTCTCAAATGAGGGGGTTTTTATAGATAAATGGGTGGCGAGTAAAGCGCGTGGTCTTCTAACTGTTCCCGCAATATCCGGTGAGGCGGCTGGTCGTGTGACCTATTCTGCGCGTGAGGGGGACACGCCCAACGGTCATATTGTGCCCAACGGCTATATTATGCATATTGGGCATGTTCGCCAGTTATGCTGGATTGGGCCTGGCCCTTAAGGGCAGGAAGCCCTGCCCAGTCCAGAACAGGAGCCCCCCAAGTCATTGCTCTGTTGTAGAGTAATGACTTAGGCAGCTGTTACTCATATCGTCGGGCAGGTGGTAGATCGCATGGAGTGCTTCATTCGTGCCCCTCGACGTGGTCGTCAGTCTTTAGCGTGAAAACGATGATCAGGACCTGCAACGTCTTCGGAGAGATGGCTATTTTTTGGCGAACATATCTGCTCGGAAGTGTTCACTTTGACGAGGAGGTTTGCTCGTAGGCCAGGCGTTGTTGCATTTGTGCGCCGACCAGACATGGTCGTTAGTTTCTAGCGCGCGATGTCGACCAGGAGTTTCGTCCTCCTCGTGGAGTTGAGGGTTTCTGCTCGTGGATACGTTCGTTATGACGGGGAGACTTGCTCGCGGGAGTTCGAGGGTTGGTGAATTTTTTGCGTTGAACCAGGCGAAGAGTTTTTGTGACACGTGGTGTGTATCTATGGCCCTTGTCAGTCCTAGGGGCGTATAGGCTATGATGACCCTCACGATTCCCCACGATCTAATGGTTATAAAAAGGTGGGGGACGGTTTCATTTTCATAATTTCCCAAGTTTTTCACTCTTTGCTCTCTCTTGCTCTGCAATTTGTCTTCGCCGGAGCTTCTCTTCGCCACCGTCAACTTCTTCTTCTACTTGTAAGTTCCCTCTTCCCGTTCGTGTATTTTTATGAGTTTTCTGGTAGAAGTTCATACTTTCCGGTGGAACTTCATATGTTTATTGATGAACACATGAATTCCAGGAAATTCCATGAAGAACATGATGAATCTCTAGAATTTTGTAGAAATTGTTAGCGTAGATCTTTGTAGAATCTGGTTAGGTGTAGAATTTAGTTTGTAGTCGGGCACTAGGCCTGTTCGGGACATTGGAGTGATTCCGGGATGACCACGTATCATTGCATGTGCCTCTGTGAGTCTTGGTCGCGGGGACCTTCTATCTAAGTTGATTGTAGACATTTTAGACGAGCATATGGTTGTCCTCGGGTTCGTTAACGCCCTTTCACTTGATCAGTGGTGGAAGGGTGGATTTGATCATGGACATCGAATTCACTTCTCTTCCTCTGCTTTTCAGGTGGAAATGGTCGAACCCCGTGATGACGTTGTGCCCGACGCCCAGGAGGTGCCCGAGGATCCCGGTGTGTCCGCTGACTATTCGAATATCAAGGTCGCGGGAGGGGACCTTGAATGGCTTGGACACGAGCCTTTGTCTTTTCGATCAACCCTCTCCGAGGAGGAGATACGGGATTTCGACCTGTTGGAATTGCGCAACGAGGATACTCCACGGGCCTGGAAAGCTTTTCGTCCCGGGGAGCACGATAGAATCTGTTCCGCGTATCCGGGACTTCGCTTTCCCATGTATGAATTTGCGTTTACGGAGGCCAAGATGCGTCTTCCTTTCACTGATTTCCAATCGTCTTTGTTCACCTACTTGGAGTTGTGCCCGTCCCAGCTTCATCCGAACGTTTTGGCTTTTATAAGGGCCTTTGAGTTGGTGTGCCGTTATCTACAAATCGGGGCGACCACGGACCTCTTCTTCTGCCTCTTCCAGATTCAGCGGAGCACGGCGGGGTCGAAGCAGAGTTGGGTATCGTTCAAGCAACAGAGTAGGCTGTTCTGGCCGTATTCTGATTCGATACGTAACTTTAAGGATAGGTTTCTGGTCGTGAGGCCTATGACTGAGGAGGCGAGAAGGAGCATTTTGACCATCGAGAGGGTGATGGTGGATGGTCGGGAAAGGGATAGTGTTGTCTCCATTTTCCCTTTGGAATGGGTCTTTACCCATTTTAGACGCCGAACAGATCAGTTCCTGGTGAAGCATGAGCAGCTTTGCCCGGCTGATAAGGAGTCGTATAGGATCCTTCACGCTTACGTGGAGAGCTTCTCTCCGGCCTACGTCGTCGATCGGGACGGGAATCAGCTGGTCGGAGAGGATGGCCCTGTCCGAGCAGCTAGATATATTAATGTCAAAGCTCTCCTTGAGTGTGATAACGATGACGATGCTATGACCCTGCTTGGTATGCTTCACTGTTTTGTTCTATCTCTTTAAGTTTTTCTTGTCCTGACTTGTTATGTGTCTTTGCAGGTATGATGGCTGATATACGAGAACGTTTGATGAGGTCGCAGGCGGCCAAAGTCCATAGGAAAGCGACCGCAGGTGCCAAGACCGGTGCGGCCAAGCAGACGGTGATAGAGAGTTTTACCGCTGGACCTTCCCCTGACCCGGAGAGAGCCTCAACACCGCTGACCCCGGAGGGTTCCCATAAACAGAAGAGAGATGCCGCGGGGACTTTTGTGGCCGCTGGTCCGGGCGGGTCTGGCGTCGGACACCTTATTCTTCCCGCCTGCTATACTCGTCGGGATTTGTTCGCTGAAGGGGATTCGATTGAAGTCCATGAGTCTGAAGGCGTGGCTATCCTGAACGTCAATTCTAAAGCGAGGAAGAAACAGCTGTGCCAGGATGCGGCGGGCATGTTTAGGGTTCTTGAAGCTGTCCTTGTCCTCGCAGATGACGAAGCTGCTACTCGGGCGAGCCTTGTGACATCTAAGAACAGAGTAGCCGAGCTGGAGGTAGAAAAAAACCGGCTGTTTAATGATTTAAAACAGTTCGAAGGTCACCAGGAGGCCAGAGTGCTGCTCCAGGAGGAGGTGACTCAGCTAAAGCTGGCCGCGCTCAATGCCGACAAGGAGAGGAAGAAGATGCAGGCGAGGATCGCTGAGTTGGAAGGTCTGACTTCAGCCGTTCAGGACGAAAATGATGATGAGCAAGCCTTGAAATCGCGGGCTGATCTGATCGGGAGGATCAGGATCCTTGGCGAGGACAACCTAAAAGCGGCTGAGTTCAGCTTCAACGCGGCAAAGGAGCAGATGGTGGCCCTCAACTCCGACGTTCAGCTCCTGACAGATGGAATGGGTATGTTCAACACGGTAGTGGATGGCAAAGTTGTCCCCGCGGAGGAGGAAAGTGAAGTCGTAGGGTAGGACTTTGTTTTTGGCATGTTTTGTGGGCCTGCGTGCCCTTATGAATTTGTATTTATCACTTTGTATGGGCGCTGCCCCTTTTTTGTATTTGTGACATTATCTGGCCGTGGCCGGTACGTTAATATATTTGGATTTTGTGGACGTTGTATTATGAATTTGCTCTGTTTGTTTATATGTATGTGCGTGCTCGGATAAGCGGGGAACCTACCGAGGAGGGCGACGTGGTTCTGCCCGTGATGAGACTAGGACTTTGTTTGAGGTACTAGTCTCATAGGCTTGGACTGTTCCCATCGCGAGCTGGGTGTCCTGCCTGAACGGTGCGGCAACGGCGGAGCTCGGTTGAGGTATCCCCGTTGTGCGCAGGATCTGCTCGTTCAATGAGCAGAAGCTGGCCGGCGTTGTAATACGTGTCATGCTTCACCAAGGCATGATACGAAGGTCGCGCAATTCTCCCCGTTTTGGGTTGATTGTGTCGGCGACTTATCTATCCTCGTAGTTAAGGACTTAGCTATAGTATTTCTTGAGTTTTTCAGCATTCCATGGTCGAGCAAATTGTTTTTCGTCCAGTGTTTCCAAGTAATACGCTCCCGTGCCCGTTTTGGACTTGACCCTGTAAGGTCCTTCCCAGTTTGCTGCCAGTTTCCCTTCGCGAGAATCCTTCTGGTTTCTGCGCAGGACCAGGTTGCCCACGGGAAAGTCACGTTTTATGACCCTGGCGTCGTGTCGCAATGTTATTTGTTGTTTTAACGTGGCCTCGCGGAGGGCAGCCCCTGATCTTATTTCTTCGACCAGATCGAGCTCCTCGCGTAGAGCCTCGTCGTTCATTTCTTCGTCAAGGGGAGCTTCTGTCCTTCTCGAGGGTTCCCTTATCTCCACCGGTATTACCGCCTCTATTCCATACGCTAGTCGGAAAGGGGTTTCCCCGGTGGTGGAGTGAGGTGTCGTCCTGTACGCCCAGAGGACGCTGTGGAGCTCCTCGACCCACCTCTTCTTGGCCTCGCCTAGTCTTCGCTTCAATCCGCGTAGGATTACTCTGTTCGCGGCCTCCGCTTGCCCGTTGGTCTGGGGATGCTCGACTGAAGTAAAGTGTTGTTTCGTTCCCAATTTGGCGACAAAGTCTTGGAATTTTCTGTCCGTGAATTGGGTTCTGTTGTCAGTCACGAGGGCCTGCGGTACCCCGAATCTGGCGAGGACGTTTCTTTTATAGAAACGCAGTATGTTGAAGGTTGTGATCTTGGCGAGCGCTTCGGCTTCGATCCATTTTGTGAAGTAGTTGACGGCCACGATTAGGAATTTATTTTGATAAGATCCCATTGTAAAGGGGCCTAGGATGTCCATCCCCCACCAGGCGAAGGGCCACGGCGAGGAGAGGGTCTTCAACTCGTTGGGGGGTGCCAAATGCATGTCCCCGTGGCGCTGGCAACGGCCACATTTTTGCACGTGTTCTTTTGCGTCTTGCTGCATGGTCGGCCAGTAATATCCTGCGCGCAAAGCTTTTCGAGCCAAGGATCTTCCCCCTAAGTGTTGTGCGTTGATGCCCTCGTGGATTTCTTGTAGGATTTCGGGGACCTGGGCCTCGTCGACACACTTTAATAGGGGAATGGAGAACCCTCGTCGGTATAACTTGTCCTCGACCAGTACGTACGAGCAGGCTCGTCATTTAATTACACTGGCTTCCTTACTGTCTTCGGGAAGTTCCCCATTGGTGAGGTAATTGTATACCGGGGTCATCCAGCAATGGGGGTCTCCGATGACGTTAATATCTACCGGGTTGGATTTTGTAATGCTCGGGCTGGCCAGTGTTTCTTGTATGACAGATTTGTTTCCGCCTTTTTTTCTGGTGCTGGCTAATTTGGAGAGGATGTCTGCTCGGGTGTTCTGTTCACGCGGGACGTGCTGGACTTCCCATGCTTCAAACTCCGCCATTTTGTCTTTTACCACGGCCAAGTATTCGGCGAGTTGGTCGTTCTTTGCCTGGAATTCTCCTCGCACTTGAGACGCCACGAGTTGGGAATCAGTGCAGATTTTTATTTTCTTCGCGCCGACGTCTTTGGCTAGTCGTAATCCTGCGAGGAAGGCCTCATATTCGGCTTGATTGTTGGATGTATTGAATGAGAGGACCAGGGACACTTCGATCAGGGTCCCTTCTTCGCTTTCGAGGATTATTCCTGCTCCATTGCCCGAGGGGCTTGATGCGCCATCCACGTAGATGGTCCACCTCTGTATTCCTCCCGGGGGGGACGGTTCTGGGGTCATCTCTGCCATGAAGTCGGCCAGGACCTGTGCCTTGAGGGCTTTCCTCCCTTCGTAGTGAATGTCGAACTCGGCCAGTTCGAGGGACCATTTTAGCATCCTGCCCGCCATATCTGGTCGGGTTAACAGCTGTCTAATAGGCTGGTCGGTCCTGACAACGACAGTGTGTGCCAGGAAGTAATATCTGAGTCTCCTCGCGGCGATTATGAGGGCAAGGGCTACCCGTTCTATCTGCATGTACCTAACTTCGGGTCCTTGTAGGGCTTTACTGGTGAAGTAGATCGGTTTCTGCCCGTTAGTAGTTTCGCGAATAAGTGCTGCACTTACTGCTTCGTTGGCCACGGAGAGATATAGGTATATGGTTTCCCCGCGGTCTGGTCGTGACAATACTGGTGGGGCAGATAGAGCTTGTTTGAAATGGGCAAGGGCCTGCTCGCATTCGTCCGTCCACTCTAAATTTGCCTCCTTCCTAAGTAATTTAAAGAAGGGCAGGGCGTGCTGGGCGGACTTGCTTACGAAGCGAGCAAGGGACGCGAGCATCCCGTTTAGGGATTGTATCGCCTTCTTCGACCGCGGCGTGGGGAATTCTACGAGTGCCCGGCATTTGTCTGGGTTTGCCTCTATTCCTCTTTCGGTGAGGTAAAATCCGAGGAATTTCCCTGCTCGTACACCGAAGGTGCATTTTTCTGGATTAAAACGCATTTTACACTTTCGAGCTTGGTCGAACACCTTGCGCAAGTGGGTGGTGTGGTCGGATTCCTCTTGGGATTTGACGATCATATCGTCCATGTATACTTCGAGCATGTCTCCGATTTCTGACCGGAAGACTTTGTTCATCAGGCGCTGGTATGTGGCCCCGGCGTTTTTTAGTCCAAAGGGCATTACGTTATAGTAATAATTTCCCGAGGAGGTTATGAATGCTGTGTATCTCTTGTCCTCGTCGGCCATTGGGATTTGGTTGTATCCCGAATATGCGTCCATGAAGGACAAGAGCTTGAAACCGGCAGAATTGTCTACGAGCTTATCTATGCTCGGCAGTGGATATGCGTCTTTCGGGCAAGCCCGGTTGAGATCGGTGTAGTCAATGCACATACGCCACTTTCCATTACTCTTTTTAACAAGTACAATATTTGAGAGCCAGGTCGTATACCTGGCCTCGGAAATAAAATTTGCCTCTAAGAGGTCTTGTACAAGTTTTTCGGCAGCCTGTGCCTTTTCCTCGGACTGTTTCCTTCTTCGCTGGGCGACGGCGCGGGCAGCTAGATCGATTGTCAAGTGGTGACAGGCAGTTTCTGGATCCAAACCGGGCATGTCTGCTACACTCCAAGCGAACAGGTCGGCGTTGTCATCGAGACATGCTTTCAACTCCCTCTTGACCTCTTCGGGGAGCCAGCGCCGATCTTTACTCCCCTGTTGGGGTTGTTACTGAAGGTGATGACTTCAAACTCTCCATCTGGGACTGGTCGTAGAGGCGCAGGCGAGGGGGAGTGCATTGCTCCTGAGTTATTATCCTCGCCCCGATCTTCGTGTCCTTCAGCGAGCCTGCTGTCGAGGTCGATGGTGTGTACGGGAAGAGTGGGTTTTTTCTCTGGCTGGCCCTCCTCGGCTGGAACTTCGTCTTCTCTGGTGCGCTTTGCCGACGTCGTTGTTGTCGCTATCTGGTTCTGACCTTTGGTCGCGGCCTCGAAGCACCTGCGAGCAGCTTCAATATCGCCATGTAGAGTTGCGACGTGTCCCTTCTCCGTGTAGTACTTTAGCTTGAGATGGACTGTCGAGGGGACAGCGACGAGTTCGGCAAGAGCTGGTCTGCCCAGAATGCATTGATAGAGCGACGGGCAATCGATGACCAGGAATTACGTTTTGATTGTCCGCGATGCTTCTTCCTCGCCAAGTGTGACTGGAATTTCTATGTACCCCAGGGTCGGGCAGTTGCTCCATTGAATCCTTGGAGATCAGATCCTACGTAGGGGAGAGATTAGACTTATTTAGCTTCAGCGCGCGGAACAGGCTGGAGTACATGATGTCCACGGAGCTGCCCTGGTCGACCAGGATTCTCCGCACATCGGTAGATGATAATCTGGCCCTGATCAGGAGAGGGATGTGGGAGTTCGGCGACCCTCCGGGGAGTTCCTCTCTGTAGAACGTGATGGGTTGTGATCGTCCTTTTCCCTTGCCGACCGTGCATAACTGGTCGGGGTTGATGTCGATCAACTGTTCAAACTTTCGTCTGACGGAACTGACCGTGAGCCCGTGGTACCCCCCCCCCCATGAGATAACCATGGCTGTAGGAAACGCTTCCCAGGTGCTGTGCATGAATGCCTAGGAATTCTGGTCGATGTGACTTGGGATGAAAAAGTCCTCTGGTCGGCTGATGGACATTGCGACCTGTGGGGGAGGACTGGAGGGTGTTGACTCTGTTTCTTTCTTTTTATCAGTCGCGTCACGTCGGGAGGATTCCCCCTTCTTCACGTACTATTTCAGATGTCCCTCTTTGATGAGGATCTCTATAGCGTCTTTAAGGTGCACGCAGTCCTCTGTTACGTGCCCGTGGCTACGATGGAAACGACAATACTTGCTCTTGTCGACGTTCCCTTTGGCCGAGGTCGGTTTAGGGAACCGGACACCTCCATGTTTGAACTCGGTGTTGATACAGTCGGATAGAATACGTTCTCGTGAGGTAGTGAGCACAGTGTATTCATTAAATCGGCCAGCTGGCCCTTTGCCTTCACGAGGACGCTCCTCTCGTCGCTTCTCCTTGCCTTTACGAGATGGCTCCGACTCCTCCTTTTTGGGTGCTCGGGGCGCTTCCCGATCTCTTGCGTCGCGGGCACGATATGGAGCTTATTTCTCCTCGTACCGGATGTAATCTTTGGCCATGTGGAGAAGCTCTGTCAGCGTTCGGGGAGCTTCGATCCTGACAGCTTTGCGGAAGTCGCTCTTCGGGCGGAGTCCTTTCTCGAGGAGGTATTTCTTTATATGGTCGGAAGTTCTGACTTCCACTGCTTCCTTATTAAACCTCTCGATGTACTCCCGCAGAGGCTCTTCTCGGCCTTGTATAATGGCTTCTAAGGTTGCCTCCGTATTTGGATGTCGTCGGGAGGCTGTGAAATGGCGGGTGAACTGGCCTTTGAGGTCGCGCCAAGATGAGATGGATCCTCGAGGGAGTCTTTTGAACCATGCCATTGCACCTTTCCTCAAGGTGATGGGAAATATCTTGCACCGGATGGCTCCGGAGACACCATGGTACTGGAGCATAGCTTCGATGTTCTCTAGGTGCTCGTGAGGATCTGATGTGCCATCGTACGTTGCCAGCGTGGGAGGTTTCTCTAACCCGCGGGGAATCCGGGTGTCTACGATGTTCCTCGTGAACGGGCCTTGAACTTCGTCGTCACTGCTAGAGCTGTGGGAGAATGACGGAGAAAGGCTGTGGTCGCGGCTATGACTGCGGCGCGGAGAGTGTCTGCGGATATGCCTGTGCTCATACCTGTCCGAGCGTCGATGTCTTTTGGAAGCAGGGGAGTGCCTAGTTGTCCTAGGAGAACGATGATGCCGGCGAGCACGGTCGGGTGTTGGACTCCTTGATCTTGATCGTTCCTTGACCGGGGAGGGGCTATCACGTCTCCGCTTTGAGTGATCTCGCGGAGGCGGGGAGAGGTCCAGCGTTTCCGAAGCGTGGTGCTCTTGAAGGGCGTGCTCGAGGGCGCTGATCTTTTCTCCCTGCTGGATGATGAAACGATTGGAATTGTTCAGAGAGGCGATGAGTGTCGCGGTGGTCGGATCAGCGCCTTGAGGAACCGGAATGGGCTCGAAGGAAAGTTCCACGGCTTGCGCTCGTGGTCTTTGTTCGTCGGGCTTTGGGGAAGCCGGACCACCGTTGCGCTGGACGTTCTCGGATGGGACGTTCCCGACGATAGCGTCGGTACGGGCAGCGGTGGTCAAAGGTTCTTGGACATCCTCTTAACGAAAGCCATGATGATCTGGGATTTTGGAGAGATGAAAGCTTTGGTCTTTTGGATGAAAAGATGAGGGATCTTGATTCGAAAAGACGGGGGAGCTGATTTCCCACAGACGGCGCCACTGATCGGAGATGACCAGAAGGAGATCGTCGCGGCCTTCGTGTAGGGCAGGTGCAGCTGCTTGTTGGAGAGAAAAGGGGGTGGAGGTACCTGCAAGGTACTCCAATGCCAAAGTAAGTATTTGGTCAAAGAAAAGGGGAAAGCAAGTAAGAGAAGTCAAGTATATGATTCGTGATACCTGCCCCTCTCAAATGAGGGGGTTTTTATAGATAAATGGGTGGCGAGCAAAGCGCGTGGTCTTCTAACTGTTCCCGCAATATCCGGTGAGGCGGCTGGTCGTGTGACCTATTCTGCGCGTGAGGGGGACACGCCCAACGGTCATATTGTGCCCAACGGCTATATTGTGCATATTGGGCCTGTTCGCCAGTTATGCTGGATTGGGCCTGGCCCTTAAGGGCAGGAAGCCCTGCCCAGTCCAGAACAGTCTCCCTTTTATCCTTTTCCCTAGCAAGCAAACTTTAGCATAACCCAAATACTAACAAGAGGTTCCTGTAGAGTACTACAGATACTTAGGATGCTAGCACCTTCCCTAGGTATAACCAACCCCCGAACCTTAGATCTCTTTGTTGTGTTGTTACATAGCGCACTTAGGGTTTTCTTCGATCTTTACCCTTTCCTTTTGGATAAATCAAAGCTCAGTGGTGAACTTCATGATTTGTGATTCAAGTTAACTAATAGCTTGATATCTGATTCTCATTGCAACACCTGCAATTAAAAATCCAAAGAAGTCATGCAATGTGTGCATGAGAGGGAAGCAACTAAGACTGCCATTTGCATTTAAAATGCCTCCAATAGCAAAGCATGCTTTGGATGTGGTGCATTCTGATGTGTGTGGACCATTTCCAGTACCTTCACTTTGATGGAATAAATACTTTTTATCATTTATGGATAAGTTCACAAGGATGACGTGGGTAGCCATTATAAAGTTCAAACACAAGGTGTTTGCTGAATTTAAGAAATTCAGAATCAAGGTTGAGAATTATAGTGGTCAGACTCTAAAGATTCTCATAACTGGTGGTGGAGGTGAGTATAACTCTACAGAGTTCAGAAAGTACTGTGAGGATAATGGAATTGAGCATGAGGTTACTGCTCCATACACTTCTCAATAAAATGGTCTTGTAGAAAGAAGAAATCGAACTTTGCTTGATATGACAAGAAGCATGATGAAGGAGAAGAAGGTCCCTCACACCTTGTATGGAGAAGCTACCACTGCAGTATATGTGTTTAATAGGTGTCCAACCAAGAAACTAAAGGAAATTTTTCCTTTAAAGAAGTGGACTAGAGATAAGAAAAGTGTGAGCAATCCAAAGGTGTTTGGTTTTGTTTGTTACAAGCATTTTCAGATGCTAAGTGAAGGAAGTTGGATGACAGAAGCAGAGTTGTGTTACTTGTAGGGTACCACAGTACATGTGCTTATAAGCTCTATTGTCTTGTCACTAACAAGGTGTAGCACCCCAAAATTTTCCCTTTCTTTTTTTACCTCTAACTGGCTTATGTTTCATTTCATTTTTGCATAATCATCTTTGCATATCATTTAGTTCATAGCATGGGATCAAGGTATATAAGAAATCTCAAGTGAATCACATTCTCCTAACTAGTGCAAAATTAGGGTTTTGGTGAAAGGTCAATGCAAGTGGTTTTTTTGAGCCAAAGCTTGATTTCAAGGTTTTCCATATGCTCTCAATTGTCCAAGGATGAAGTATTGCCCATTGGTTCATTTCAGAAGATCTTCAATTGATCAATTGTTTGAAAATTATTCAGATTGGGGGAAAGTTAACTGTGCAGAGAAAACAAGTCAACTCCTGACTTTTTGAGGTCAAAATATTGTTCCTCATGTCAAATATGTCCATTCATGGAGGTTTGATCAAGAAATGTCAAGTGATTCATCAAAAATCAAAAGATAGGTAAAGTTGCTAAAAATAGAAATTAGGGTTTCCTAATATAGCAAGTTTTAGCAAGCTAAACCATCATCTTGGGAGCTCTCTTTCTCTATGATACAAATTCCAAATGGAAAATTCAAGGGACCTAATTAAAGTTCACATTCTAAGCTTCAAAACCATAACAAGAACTCCTCCATTAGATCAAAATTAAGGGAGATATGATGGATTAAAGTGGAGGGTTCACAAGGCAAAATTGACCAGCCAGGCAAGTCATGACCAGCCAGCACGCAGTAATATTCACAAACACCTTGTGTGCATGACATGTCCAAGTTCAAGGGCTAATATCTCATTGATGGAGGCTTCAATTCAAAAATTGTTCAACATGGTTTTTGTTCCTCTTGATCTCCTCTTCAACTTTGATGTTGAAGGATTTTTCATCTGATCAATGTATGAAGAGATATAATGAGACAAAGTCAGGTGCTTCAACTGATCTATTTCACACGCCATAGGGCAAGGCACGACCAGGTCAGGCTAGCTGCTAACTCAGTTATGTACATACATCTTCATGATCATTTTTAAGCATCCTAAGTTGTTCTATTGGGATTATTTTCAACTCCAATTTTGTTCCACTCCATTTCCTCTTTCCAAATAGCCCAAGAGCTTGTCATTCCATCCATGGATCATGGAAATATAAGGCTCTAAACTCATCATCATGCCAACTATTTTCTTCCATGCCAAGTAAACCAATGCAAGACAAAGTCAAGTGTATTGTTGTTCTTATGCGCATGCCATCATCCATCATGAACATCACCTTACCATAATAAATCAAACAAACCTCTTACATATCACATGCTCTTGTACTCACCTTGCCTAAAATGTTCAAACAAAAGGAAAAGAGGAATGAAGCTTGTACAACAAGTAGTTGCTGCATTGTACAATTCAGTACATCATCACCACCACTCATCTTGACCTCACCATAACATTTCATATTGCTCTCCTCACCATAGCAAACAACCATAACTCGAGCCATAACTAACTTCACTCACTCTCAACTCAGTTAACCACAGATCCAACGGTTAACCACCCTGAGTTAGCTCCTTAACTCCCATTATATAAGTTGCTAACCACACAAAACCAATTCAGTTACTCCATTTCTCATTTTTTATTCTACACACTTCACACTTCTCCATTTCACACTCTTCTCTCTCTCTCTGAATTTTCTCTCTCAAGCTTGCTCTAACTGAAGTTTCTTGTTCATTCTTCTTCTACATTCATCATCATCATCAACAGATCCTTGAATTGGTAGCATTGAATCTTCAATTTCATCTTCGTCTCCAAGCGCTTTCACTCAAACTTCATTAGTTCAAAGCATTGCTTAAGCCTTTATTTGGCTCAGTCTCAAGTTCAAGTGCATAAGGAGTCTCCGCTCTGGTTTTCTTTGGAGTTAAAGATCATCAAAAGTGAAGGTTTCATTTCAAATTTCTTGCTCTCTTTACGCTCTGATTTTACTTGTTGTTGCATGTTTGGAGCTCAATAGGAGCCATGTGAACCTCTGGCTAGTTGATAGGCACCTTAGGTGTTTAGTTGAAATTTCTAGGGTAAAATGTTTTCCTTCGATTCTCTCTGTATGCGCATGGTTTGTGAATTTGGAACCTACATGGAGAGAGGAAGAGATCGATATAAGGCATGTCCATTTCTGGTGGCATGTAAGGCTGAGCACGGTGGCTGCTCGCCGGAGAAGACGACTGGAGTCTTCTCCAGCCACCTGAAAATCCAACTGTGCAAGAACCCTAGGCAATCCTCAGTTTAAAACATAGCCACACGATCTTGTTAATCCAACGCTCGTAACAACGCCAACACATTAATAAGCACCCTCCCTAGCACGTGCTCTCTTTTTCTGAATGTTTTGAATTATTGGATCATGTGCGTGTCTCTCATCATTGCATACCGTGTGCTTTCATTGTGAATCATGTGATTGGCATATTCTTGTGATCATCATGTTTGACTTAGATCCAAGGGCTCTTAGAGAGTCAATGTTTGACTGAATAACATGCAATGCACCTCTCTGACCCACGCGCTTTGGGCCTTGTGAATTATGATATTCACACCCCCTCATCATTGAGCCCAATGTAATTTCAACTGTGTAATTACTTTATCTACACCCTGTAGCGCGGTTTTCGTGACCGCCTACATCCTCATGCGGATGGGATTGGGTGCTACTTTCTGATTTCTTATTTATTCTATGAAGCTGGAAAGGAAAGGGAAGCTATCTCAAACTAACCTAGCACGCAAATGTTTTCTTTAACAAATGCTAAGATATTGGGGAGTTCGGGGTCAGTTTATACAATGGGGAGTTGTCAATTACCCATCCTATACATGGTTATCCATGGGTTATTAGCAATTTTCTACTGTTCTACTGTTTTCTACTTGATGTTGTTTGTCTGTAGAAGGGAAAGTTTCTCCTTTGGGAAGGTTGAGAGATGTTGAAAAGATATTTTTGTTGTTTTCGGGTTTTTTGATGTTTTTGGTAAGGTACTGGACCTAAGGTTTTTGTTTAGTGTGCTCGCTAAGATTTCACAATCTTATGCCTGCATATTCCCGTTAAAGAAAACCGGGAAATCAGAGCAATCATAGTTCCTCCTATTCTAAGGGAGGAAAAATGTTTTGGTGTCTTGTTCAAAGCCCAAGACGGGGGCTAAAAGGATGTTTGTGGGAATTTATTGAAAGAGTGAAGAGATTAAAGATTGAGATATGAATATCCGGGAAAAACGAAGGAATGTCCGAAAAAGCGTCGGATGTAAAGAAAAGGAATATTCGGGAACGCGTCGGATGTTAAAAAAGAGGAAAGGGTTACTTTGGTGTCTTGTTCAAAGCCCAAGACATGAAGCTAAAGGGTATGTGTGTATCTTGTTCAAAGCCCAAGATGTGAAGCTAAAGGGGTCCTAATTAAGAGGGATTTTGTCATCTCTAAAGAGGAATTGTTGATGTTTGTATGCCGTGAGCAAAGCATGTTTTGATGCTAAAAGGTTGATTGACTCAACCGAGGATTTCATTATACAAAGCCTAAGAGAAGGCTAACTTACTCAATAAGAGAGTGTTTATATGTGTATCTTGTACAACGCTCAAGATGGAGGCTAAAAGGGTTTGACTCAACAAGAGAGTGTTTTTGTATGTATCTCGTACGAGGCCCGAGACGGAGGCTCAAGGTTGATTCAACAAGAGAACCTTTTATACTCAACAAGAGAGTGTTTTATGTGTGTCTTGTACAAAGCCCAAGACGGAGGCAAAAGGTTGACTCAACAAGAGAATCTGAAAAGGTTAACTCCATTGGGGAGAATCATTGTACAAGGCCCAAGAGCATGCTATCTTACTGCTAAGGATTTTTGAGATCCCTAGGCAGGTCCAAGTAAAGAGCTCTCATGAGAGAAGCTTGGGTTTCTTCCTAGGTTTATAGGGAACTTGAGAATGTCTTTTAGACTCAAGGGAATTAGACTGTCCAAGTCTAGAGTTTCATCTTTTGTACTATGCCTAAGAGAAAGTACGCTTTCGGTATGAAGAACTAGACTCCTTTGAAAGACTGCTCTAGTAAGATGACTAATTTCTGTTCCTATACCTCTAAGAGGTCGTCGGGACAATTTGTACAAACCCCAAGAGAAGGCGAGAATAACTTTTAGGAAGCCGAGGGACAATTTGTACGAAGCCCAAGAGGAGGCTATATTCGCTGAGGAAGAATCATTATACGAAGCCTAAGAGGAGGTTGTGAAAACTTCTAAGAAGCCGTAGGGTCCTTGTACAACGCCCAAGAGGAGGCGGGGATGCTTTTAGGAAGCCTGTGGGTCCTTGCAATAAGCCCAAGAGGAGGCTGATGAACAGTTCCAGAAGGTGTTTCACTTGGAACAACGGCCTTCTGTATATGAATTGTTCAAGGGGGAAATTTCTTAGATCTAGTTGTCTAAAATTGTTGTAAAAGAAAATTCTCATTGTTTAAGCTATGTTGAAATATCCGGGAGAACGTCGGATGTAAGGAGACGAGATTTTGTCTGGTTCTAGACGTAGTTGTCGGGGAAACTCTAAATATCTATGCTAGTATTACACAGTTGATATGAGTTTATGAAAGAAGACTTACAATGAAACATCCCCACAATACAGTTATATATATAAAAGCGGGTAAAGAAAGCATATAAACACTTACTCGGTTGTAGAGCTTCCATGCTGTTTGGTTAGTTATTCAACAAAGAAAAATTGAAAACAACAGTATATCTCAAAATCAAAAGAGAAAGTATTTTGAACGTAAATTGGGGCTTACAGCTCAAGGAGAGGCCCATAAAATCAGAGTCAATTATACATGGAAGAACGTCATGTGAAATAAAACATACACGAAAGAACATCGTGTTGATAAATAAACATACACGGGAAAGCATCGTGTGGTGAAACAAAAGTAAAGGGACTTATACTCAAGTGGAGGCCCAAATATATTTAAACATGATTGAATAAAAGAAGTACAATATTTAGAGAATAAACAAAGTGTGTTTGAAATGAAGAAAATCCTTGGAATTAATAAATTAAAAGGTAATAAATATGTTTAAGGTTTTTTTTCCATTAAAGATAATAAATGAAAGATTAAAGTATAATCATATTTTAAATGACAAAAGTTTAAGTAACCACAAGAAAGTTTAATAAAGTGATTAAAAGGATTTTTAGGAAAATAAAAAGATAAAATAAATTATTTAAAGGAAATAAATAAGAAATTAAAATAACTAAGATAAAAGAAAATATTATTAAAAAGAAGAAGTTAAAATAAATATTTGGTTAAAAATAAATAAGAAAATAAAATAAACAAATAAATATTTAAAAAAGATACTAAAAAAATAAATAATATATAAAGAAAAGAGTTTTAACAGTGCTCCTGGCAAGGTAGCTGTAAACTGTGGCACAGGAAAATAAGCAACAGACTTTTAACAGCGCTCCTGGACAGCACCGGTGTGTATCACAGCGTAGAGGAACAAAAACAACAGGTTTTAATAGCGCTTGTTGCACAGCAGCGTTGTCTATTGCAGCGATAGCAGCCGAATTTTAACATGATCAACAACTTCTTCCAAACACAACTCTCTCATTTTTTAACCAAATCACATGTTCCAATATACCATTTTGAAGGCAATTGCATGAGGAAATCAAATATGTAATTATAACAAGCATATCATGAATTTAAATGGATGTAAATGATGCATATTTCATGAAGTTTCAAAGTGAGAATACTTACCTTCCAAATGATGATTGATTGGAGTGGAAGTTGCTTGGAGTTTGAAATTCCACCCTTGCACTCCTTATGAAAATCGAAATTTGAAGAGAGGAAAGAAGAGAGAAAACAAATGCTATGCTTGTTTTGGTGTAAGAATGAATGAGTGAAATGGTGGTATTTATAGGAAAAAGAAACTTGGTGATCAAGTTTAGAAATAAGACTAAGTTAGGGAAAAATGATATAATATGTATTTAGTCATTTATTTTGAATTAGTGATGTAGGCCATATGATGTAATCTTGATGATGTCATTTTGTGAAATTATATATTCATATTTGATTTTAATAAATAGGTTATTAGAAAAAATAAATAAGTTAGTAAGAAAAATAAACATTATTATATATTTAGAAAAAGGCAAAATATAAAATAAGTCTAAAATAATAAAATTAATTAATAAAAAATAACTATTAATTAAATTTAATATTGAAACCAGTTAAAAATGATAAAATCATCCGGTATCGACGCGTCCGAAAAAAATAAAAATGGACACACCAAAATGATCAGTACAAAATATTAAGTATTGAAAAAATACACTGCGCGATCAAATTGTGAAATTTTACCCGGTAAAAAGGCTCAGACGAGTCAGAGAAAAAACTGGTAAAAAGGCTCAGATGAGTCAAAAAAGGCGACCGGAACTTGAAAAAGTCAATTGCGCACACCGGGTTAAATTACGTGAAACAAAGGAAAAAAACCCTGGCGTCTGCGAACTGTATTTAAAAATTGCCCGGACACTGATTTTAAGCACAATTGACTTTTCAGTTCGACCAAAACTACCTGAAAAATTTAACACGTTAATTCCGGCTGATAATTCAAAAAAAAAATACTCATGAAGAAAATATATGGTATTATATTTAGACGACATAGTATGAAAATATAGACAGATGAAATGAGAAAATAAAAATGCCTGGTCAAAATTTTGGGTATGACAGATGCCCCTATTTAATCTTCTTAGACCTGAAGGTATGAATAGCAAAGAGTTTTAGACATTCGAGGTATAAGAGGATTAAATATCAGAGTACCTAAAATTTTGATCGTGAATATAGATGAAATGATATGTGATGAATGAAAGCCTTTTGAACACTGTGGGGAATGATGCCACAGGAGACAGACCAACAGAATTTTCTTGGGATATAAGATATTGTGGAAATTTTGCCGAGGCGACAAAGAGTATTCAGTAGTATTTGGAAAGAAAGGGATAAAACCTGGAACAAAGATACATACATCCGGAAAAACATCAGATGCGAAAGAAGTAACAGACTCTGGGAAACATATCTGCAACATCTAGAAAAGCGTTAGATGTATTAAAAATAACTTTGAGGGTAAATGCGTAACATTTAGAAAAGCGTTAAATGTACGGGAAAATTTTTTTTAGAAGACTGGCAGAATGATGGCCATATCTTGAAAAGCATCAGATAAGCTCATCAGAACAAAAGTTACATCTGGTAAAACATCAGATGAGAAAAAGTCATATCCGGGAGAGCATCAGATAGACATTAAAGGAGTTTCTGGAAGAGCATCAGAATAAAAGAGACATATCAGGAAGATCATCGGATGAACACAAAGAAAGTTCTGGAAAAGCATCAGAACGGGTTTTGGAAAAACTTCAAAACCAAAAGATACATCTGGAAGAACATCGGGTAAACACAGAGAAATGTTCTGGAAAAGCATCAGAACAGACAGACATATCAGGAAGAACATCGGATATAAACACAGAGAAACATTCTGGAAAAGCATAAGAATAGGTAGACATATCCGAAAAGACATCGGATAGAAACAGAGAAAAGTTCTGGAAAAGCATCAGAACAGATAGACATATCCAGAAGAATATCGGATAGAAACAAAGTTATATCTGGAAGAACATCAGATAAGACATAAAATTATAGGTGCCAGATAAGTTGGACTTTGTAGAAAGGTAAGATGTTGATAATAACACGATCACTGGTGAATGCAAATGAGGATTAAAACATTCTTGAATGCATAGTATATGAAAAAGTTATGATGTATGATTAAATGTATGTAATGCAAATGAAAATGCTGACAACAAGTTTAGACTCTTTGAGAGAGTGGAAATCAACAAGTTTATACTCTTTTGGGGAGTGATAGACAAGACTGATTCATCAACACAGAGATCACTGCCACTGCTTAGGGACTGAAAATGCGGTTTGTTAAACATCTCTTTGTCAGACTGATAAACTGTATCAAGTTTATAATCCTTGGAGGAGGGTCGGAGAGCTGCTTGGGGATTTTTCCAAATAAATTGCCCCAGACTGACAGACTGTTGTAGATGAACTGATTATTATTTTAGCTGGAATGATAATGATTGTATGTAGTATACTAGGAAGGTTTGCCCCAGTAATGAGTCTTGAAAGTTTTTTGAATAAACCAATTCTGAGAAGGACTTGCACTGAACAAATCTTGAACTGATTCTTAACAGTCTCTGGAAAGAACTTCCCCCTGATAGGATCACTGACCAAGTTTCTAAACTGTTTTGAAAATTCCTTGAGAGGAAAGCTAGTTTACAATCAAAAATGTTTATTTAAACATGGCAAATTTAATGCAAAGTTCATGCAAAATTTTGAAAACAAAATCATTGTTTAGAAAAATGCAGTAATATGGATTACTGGTTAAAAACACGGTGATTTAAAACATTTTGAATGAAAAGTAAAACAGAAGTATGATACCAAAACAAATGATTTGAAAAAATGATTTTGGAGTCAATTTACGCCACCTTGCTATAGTATGCTCTCAAAATAACCTTACTTCAATTAGGTCTTTTGAGGGTTATAACGTGGCCTAGTTCACGGTTTATGAAAGAAAGATAAAGGCTCAAAGTTTATTTGGTGCCCACCCCCTTCGTGATGTTCTCCAATCCTATGCTCAGTTAAACTTAAATTATGCATTCAGGTTCAAAAATGTTTCGGAATTGTACTGATGATAGTGATGACGATGGTCCAGAGGTCTTGAGACAGCAGCTACTGCTTCTTTACAACATTTAGTTATTTTTCGTCTTTGTGGACTTTTTTAAAGATCGAGGATTTAAGGACCTTTTCTCTGTATTATCCCTAACTTTTGTCTGGCCTATTTTAAATTTATATTCAGCGGGATGCCCTAGTTTTTTCCTAAGCTTTTTGACTTAGCGGGCTTTTTTATTTTTGATTTCGAAAGGAAGTGTCTGCTTAATTTGATGATTACGATGGACCATCACTGGTTTTTGATTTGAAAGACGTTTTTAGCATCTGCTTGTTGTATGTAAACTTTTGAACTTGAATACACAACCCAAATTAAACTGAGAACTACCCTGCCCCTGGTTAAAATTGCGGGTTTTTTATAAAGAAATAAACTCCTACTTCAAAGCTCAAAGGGGTTAACGAGGGATTATCTTCCTTATATCTCCAGTGTTTGGGAATTGAAAAAAATGCCTTACATCCTCAACAAAGTTTTTTATTTGAAAGCATACCGACAGCAATTATGGGTATTATGTTTTTATCATCCTCCCACAAATATTTGTATAGTCAAAAATTTGAAAAAGAGGTGTATCTTTTTTTTGAAAGTTTTTGTTTTTGGATAGAGAAAGCATAAAGATGCGAATAAACAGATGATTTGAATCAAAATACTGTACATGCTCATTTCATTAAAACTGACATTTAAAGATAAACAAGCTGAAAGCAAATATGATACAAACAAGGAAAATTCAAAATAGACAGAAACAAGGTCAGTGACTAATCAAACACAAGGATGAGTTGTCCTGTCTTTGGGAAGTAACTGAGTTGAAGTTGATTGAAGTTTCAGTTTTTGTGTTCAGGCAGAGGATTGCGTTGGACATTAGGACTAGTGTCACGAAAGCTGAGGAGGTTGTCTCTGATCAAATCCCGCACTCTAGCCTTTAGTGCATAACATCTTTCTAAATCGTGACCCGCAACTCCTTCATGGTATGCGCAATGAAGGTTAGATCTGAATCCAGGTGGAAGTGGATTTGGAGGAAGAGGTGTTACCTTAGTAGTAATCGCTCCTTTCTGAACCAAAATAGGGTACAGTTCAGTGTACGTAATAGGAATAGGATCAAATTGAGTCCTATTGTAGTTCTGGTTTTATCCAACAGCCAGACATTGAGGAGCTTGAGCTGGTCGAGCAGCCAACAGAGGAGTGATAGCAGCAATATGAGCTTGATTAGGCTGTTGAGGTCTGTAATGAGGTTTCCTATCCTCAGTTAATACATAATTAGTCTGATCTTGCCTCTTCTTTTGGAAGTTTCCATGGGGTTTCTTTACAGCGTTAGAAGATTCAGCAGTTTTAGAGACCTTTCCATTCTTGATACCTTCTTCAAGTCTTTGGCCAATGATGACCAAGTCTGTAAAGTTTGATGAAACACTGCCAATCATATTTTCCTAAAAGATGGGAGATAAAGTGTCTAAGAATATTCCGATAAGCTCTTTCTCAGCCAAAGGGGGTTCGACCTGAGAAGCTAACTCTCTCCAGCATTGAGCATACTCTTTGAAAGATTCTTTCTCATTTTGAGTCGTGTTCTGGAGTTGGCGACGGTCTGGAGTCATGTCTAGGTTGTACTTGTACTGATTCATGAAAGCATTGATAAGATCCTGCAAGCAATGAATGTTGCTTCGTTCAAGGTTCATGTACCACTTGAGTGAAGCTCCACTTAAAGTATCCTGAAAGCAGTGGATGAGTAACTTCTGGTTTTTGATGTGGGCAGCCATCTTACGAAAGTACATAACCAAATGAGCCTTTGGGCAGGAGTCGCCTTTGTACTTTATAAACTCAGGGGTCTTAAATTTGGCTGGCATGACGAGGTTAGACACATGTTGTCTGCATCAACGTTGAAGAAGTCATTTCCTTCTACAGCTCTGAGTCCTTTCTCCAAAGTTTGATATTGTTCATTGGCATCTTCAGGATCAATGTCCACATTGTCCTCACTTTGAGCACTAGCATTGTAATCAAAGTTAGGATTCTCGAAGGGAATTCTGGCAGTCCATACCAGAGGTCTGGGTCCTGAGACAATAGGGATTTGAAACTCTGGTCTTGGAGCTTGACCGACCAAAGTGGTAGTGACCTGTTGTGGAATGAAGTCGTGAGGCAATCCAAATTCTGGCCATGTGGATGGGGGCATTTGAACAGGCGGAGGCTCAATAGCAGCACTTGTGATTTCTTGGATGACAGTCCTCTGAGGTGGATCTCCTCTGGCAATTAGGACCTGAAGCATTTCCGTTAAATTAGTCATGCTTGACTTCAGATCGTCTATTTTCATCCTAATCTCGGCATTATGCACTTCTTGTTCTGACATTTTGCGCCTGACGTTAGCTCTAGTCCCGTATCGGTGATGAGGAATCAGTTTGACGGCTTACAGATGACTGAAGGAAAGAAGGTTGGAATGAATTGACGATGACCAGGACGTATGTATGAAATATGCAAGGGATGAAAATGCAATGCATGGATGCAGCACACAAAAACATAGAAAAAACATGGGGTCAAAGGTTCGGTGTCATGAAGTCAAGGCTCTACCCATCCCCAAAGGTTTATACTGGTGATTTTTTGTACCTGTCCTCAAAATCATCAGCTCCTCCCAGGATAACAACTGCAAGCGGATCGCCAGCGAGCTGCAGTATCTTAGAGTAAATGCTATTCACCTAGAATAGATCATCAGCCTCAAATGAGGGTAGTATCGCGTGACAACTATTTCCGATAACTTCCGCACTACAAAATGGTTTTAGTCTACTAAATCAGTTTCACCGACAACCACAATCGAACAACACTACTTTCAACAACTGAAATCGTATAGGCATTGATTCCGCAAAGGGTGCCTCCACTGATCCGATGGTCGAGGTCTCTTATTTGGGAGTCACTCCCTGTAAGATTACTCGTTTAGCCATCACCTATCTTAGGTGTATACTCAATCTTTCCACATGCGGCATCACACGCATTCCCATTAGCAGAAAAATAAACACGGATATCAAGTAGGAAAAACAGTAAATATATATAGAGTATATAGTATATAGTATGATTGCTAACGACCTAGACCTCTTAGGAATTCTAATCCTAGTTTGCGTCCCCAGCAGAGTCGCCATTTTTCTGTAGCGCGGTTTTCGTGACCGCCCACATCCGCCTGCAGATGGGATTGGGTGCTACTTTCTGATTTCTTATTTATCCCGTGAAGCTGGAAGGGAATGAGAAGCTATCTAAAACTAACCTTGCACGCAAATGTTTTCTTTAACAAATGCTAAGAGATTGGGGAGTTCGGGGTCAGGTTATACAATGGGGAGTTGTCAATTACCCATCCTATACATGGTTATCCATGGGTTATTAGCAATTTTCTATTATTCTACTGTTTTCTACTTGATGGTGTTTGTCTGTAGAAGGGAAAGTTTCTCCTTTGGGAAGGTTGAGAGATGTTGAAAAGATATTTTTGTTGTTTTCGGGTTTTTTGATGTTTTTGGTAAGGTACTGGACCTAAGGTTTTTGTTTAGTGTGCTCGCTAAGATTTCAAAATCTTATGCCTACGTATTCCCGTTAAAGAAAACCGGGAAATCAGAGTAATCGTAGTTCCTCCTATTCTAAGGGAGGAAAATGTTTTGGTGTCTTGTTCAAAGCCCAAGACGGAGGCTAAGAGAATGTTTGTGGGAATTGATTGAAAGAGTGAAGAGATTAAAGATTGAGATATGAATATCCGGGAAAAACATCGGATGAAAATAGAAGGAATATTCGGAAAAGCGTCGGATGTAAAGAAAAGGAATATCCGGGAAAGCGTCAGATGTTAAAAAAGAGGAAAGGGTTGCTTTGGTGTCTTGTTCAAAGCCCAAGACATGAAGCTAAAGGGTATGTTTGTATCATGTTTAAAGCCCAAGATGTGAAGCTAAAGGGGTCCTAATTAAGAGGGATTTTGTCATCTCTAAAGAGGGATTGTTGATGTTTGTATGCCGTGAGCAAAGCATGTTTTGATGCTAAAAGGTTGATTGACTCAACCGGGGATTTCTTTATATAAAGCCTAAGAGGAGGCTAACTTACTCAATAAGAGAGTGTTTATATGTGTATCCTGTACAACGCCCAAGATGGACGCTAAAAGGGTTTGACTTAACAAGAGAGTGTTTTTGTATGTATCTCGTACGACGCCCGAGAAGGAGGCTAAAGGTTGATTCAACAAGAGAACCTTTTATACTCAACAAGAGAGTGTTTTATGTGTGTCTTGTACAAATCCCAAGACGGAGGCTAAAGGTTTACTCAACAAGAGAATCTGAAAAGGTTAACTCCGCTGGGGAGAATCATTGTACAAGGCCCAAGAGCATGCTATCTTACTGCTAAGGATTTTTGAGATCCCTAGGCAGGTCCAAGTAAAGAGCTCTCATGAGAGAAGCTTGGGTTTCTTCCTAGGTTTGTAGGAAACTTGAGAATGTCTTTTAGACTCAAGGGAATTAGACTGTCCAAGTCTAGAGTTTCATCTTTGGTACTATGCCTAAGAGAAAGTACGCTTTCGGTGTGAAGAACTAGACTCCTTTGAAAGACTGCTCTAGTAAGATGACTAATTTCTATTCCTATACCTCTAAGAGGTCGTCGGGACAATTTGTACAAAGCCCAAGAGAAGGCGAGAATAACTTTTAGGAAGCCGAGGGACAATTTGTACGAAGCCCAAGTGGAGGCTATCTTCGCTGAGGAAGAATCATTATACGAAGCCTAAGAGGAGGCTGTGAAAACTTCTAAGAAGTCGTATGGTCCTTGTACAACGCCCAAGAGGAGGTGGGGATGCTTTTAGGAAGCCTGAGGGTCCTTCCAATAAGCCCAAAAGGAGGCTGATGAACAGTTCCAGAAGGGGTTTCACTTGGAACAATGGCCTTCTGTATATGAACTGTTCAAGGGGAAAATTTTCTTAGATCTAGTTGTCTAAAATTGTTGTAAAAGAAAATTCTCATTGTTTAAGCTATGTTGAAATATCCGGGAGAACGTCGGATGTAAGGAGACGAGATTTTGTCTGGTTCTAGACGTAGTTGTCGAGGAAACTCTAAATATCTATGCTAGTATTACAAAGTTGATATGAGTTTATGAAAGAAGACTTACAGTGAAACAGCCCCACAATACAGTTATATATGTGAAAGCGGGTAAAGAAAGCATATAAACACTTACTTGGTTGTAGAGCTTCCATGCTGTTTGGTTAGTTGTTCAACAAAGAAAAATTAAAAACAACAGTATATCTCAAAATCAAAAGAGAAAGTATTTTGAAAGTAAATTGGGGCTTACAGCTCAAGAAGAGGCCCATAAAATCAGAGTCAATTATACATGGAAGAACGTCATGTGAAATAAAACATACACGGAAGAACATTGAGTTGATAAATAAACATACACGGGAAAGCATCGTGTGGTGAAACAAAAGTAAAGGGACTTATACTCAAGTGGAGGCCCAAATATATTTAAAAATGATTGAATAAAAAAAGTGGAGGGACTTACACTCTAATAGTGGCCCAAAAATTATTTATACTCAAAAGGGTTGGGGCTTACACCTTAAGGGATGCCCATTGTGTACAAAGATTATGTCAAGCTAAAATTCACAAAAGTACAATATTTAGAGAATAAACAAAGTGTGTTTGAAATGAAGAAAATCCTTGGAATTAATAAATTAAAAGGTAATAAATATGTTTAAGGTTTTTTTCCATTAAAGATAATAAATGAAAGATTAAAGTATAATCATATTTTAAATGACAAAAGTTTAAGTAACCACAAGAAAGTTTAATAAAGTGATTAAAAGGATTTTTAGGAAAATAAAAAGATAAATTAAATGATTTAAAGGAAAATAAATAAGAAATTAAAATAACTAAGATAAAAGAAAATATTATTAAAAAGAAGAAGTTAAAATAAATATTTGGTTAAAAATAAATAAGAAAATAAAATAAACAAATAAATAAAAAAGATACTAAAAAAATAAATAATATATAAAGAAAAGAGTTTTAACAGTGCTCCTGGCAAGGTAGTTGTAAATTGTGGCGCAGGAAAATAAGCAACAGACTTTTAACAGCGCTCCTAGGCAGCACCGGTGTGTATCACAGCGTAGAGGAACAAAAACAACAGGTTTTAACAGCGCTTGTTGCACAGCAGCACTGTCTATTGCAGCGACAGCAGCAGAATTTTTACATGATCAACAATTTCTTCCAAACACAACTCTCTCATTTTTTAACCAAATCACATGTTCCAATATACCATTTTGAAGGCAATTGCATGAGGAAATCAAATATGTAATTATAACAAGCATATCATTAATTTAAATGGATGTAAATGATGCATATTTCATGAAGTTTCAAAGTGAGAATACTTACCTTCCAAATGATGATTGATTGGAGTGGAAGTTGCTTGGAGTTTGAAATTCCACTCTTGCACTCCTTATGAAAATCGAAATTTCAAGAGAGGAAAGAAGAGAGAAAACAAAGGCTATGCTTGTTTTGGTGTAAGAATGAATGAATGAAATGGTGGTATTTATAGGAAAAAGAAACTTGGTGATCAAGTTTAAAAATAAGACTAAGTTAGGGAAAAATGATATAATATGTATTTAGTCATTTATTTTGAATTAGTGATGTAGGCCATATGATGTAATCTTGATGATGTCATTTTGTGAAATTATATATTCATATTTGATTTTAATAAATAGGTTATTAGAAAACATAAATAAGTTAGTAAGAAAAATAAACATTATTATATATTTAGAAAAAGGCAAAATATAAAATAAGTCTAAAATAATAAAATTAATTAATAAAAATAACTATTAATTAAATTTAATATTGAAACCAGTTAAAAATGATAAAATCATCCGGTATCGACGCGTCCGAAAAAAATAAAAATGGACACACCAAAATGATCAGTACAAAATATTAAGTATTGAAAAAATACACTGCGCGATCAAATTGTGAAATTTTACCCGGTAAAAAGGCTCAGACGAGTCAGAGAAAAAACCTGGTAAAAAGGCTCAGATGAGTCAAAAAAGGCGACCGAAACTTGAAAAAGTCAAAATTGCGCACACCGAGTTAAATTACGTGAAACAAAGGAAAAAAACACTGGCGTCTGCGAACTTGATTTAAAAATTGCCCGGACACTGATTTTAAGCACAATTGACTTTTCAGTTTGACCAAAAATACCTGAAAAATTTAACACGTTAATTCCGGCTGATAATTCAAAAAAAAAATACTCATGAAGAAAATATATGATATTATATTTAGACGACATATTATGAAAATATAGACAGATGAAATGAGAAAATAAAAATGCCTGGTCAAAATTTTGGGTATGACAGATGCCCCTATTTAATCTTCTTAGACCTGAAGGTATGAATAGCAAAGAGTTTTAGACATTCGAGGTATAAGAGGATTAAATATCAGAGTACCTAAAATTTTGACCATGAATACAGATGAAATGATATGTGATGAATGAAAGACTTTTGAACACTGTGGGGAATGATGCCACAGGAGACAGACCAACAGAATTTTCTTGGAATATAAGATATTGTGGAAATTTGCCGAGGCGACAAAGAGTATTCAGTAGTATTTGGAAAGAAAGGGATAAAACCTGGAACAAAGATACATACATCCGAAAAAACATCAGATGCGAAATAAGTAACACACTCTGGGAAACATATCTGCAACATCTAGAAAAGCGTTAGATGTATTAAAAATAACTTTGAGGGTAAATCCCTAACATTTAGAAAAGCGTTAAATGTACGGGAGAAATTTGTTTAGAAGACTGGCAGAATGATGGCCATATCTCGAAAAGCATCAGATAAGCTCATCAGAACAAAAGTTACATCTGGCAAAACATTAGATGAGAAAAAGTCATATCCGGGAGAGCATCAGATAGACATCAAAGGAGTTTCTGGAAGAGCATCAGAATATCCGGAAGAGCATCGGATGAACACAAAGAAAGTTCTGGAAAAGCATCAGAACGGGTTTTGGAAAAACTTCAAAACCAAAAGATACATCCGGAAGAACATCGAGTAAACACAGAGAAATGTTCTGGAAAAGCATCAGAACAAACAGACATATCCGGAAGAACGTCGGATATAAACACAGAAAAGCGCTCTGGAAAAGCATAAGAACAGGTAGACATATCCGGAAAGACATCGGATAGAAACAGAGAAAAGTTCTGGAAAAGCATCAGAACAGATAGACATATCCAGAAGAACATCGGATAGAAAGAAAGTTATATCTGGAAGAACATCAGATAAGACATAAAAGTATAGGTTCCAGATAAGTTGGACTTTGTAGAAAGGTAAGAAGTTGATAATAACACGATCACTGATGAATGCAAATGAGGATTAAAACACTCTTGAATGCGTAGTATATGAAAAAGTTATGATGTATGATTAAATGTATGTAATGCAAATGAAAATGCTGACAACATGTTTAGACTCTTTGAGAGAGTGGAAATCAACAAGTTTATACTCTTTTGGGGAGTGACAGACAAGATTGATTCATCAACACAGAGATCACTGCCACTACTTAGGGACTGAAAATGCGGTTTGTTAAACATCTCTTTGTCAGACTGGTAAACTGTATCAAGTTTATAATCCTTGGAGGAGGGTCGGAGAGCTGCTTCGGGATTTTTCCAAATAAATTGCCCCATACTTACAGACTGTTGTAGATGAACTGATTATTGCTTCAGCTTGAATGATAATGATTGTATGTTGTATACTAGGAAGGTTTTCCCCAGTAATGAGTCTTGAAAGTTTTCTGAATAAACCAATTCTGAGAAGGACTTGCACTGAACAAATCTTGAACTGATTCTTAACAGGCTCTGGAAAGAACTTCCCCCTGATAGGTTCACTGACCAAGTTTCTAAACTGTTTTGAAAATTCCTTGAGAGGAAAGCTAGTTTGCAATCAAAAATGTTTATTTAAACATGGCAAATTTAATGCAAAGTTCATGCAAAATTTTGAAAACAAAATCATTGTTTAGAAAAATGCAGTAATATGGATTACTGGTTAAAAACACGGTGATTTAAAACATTTTTAATGAAAAGTAAAACAGAGGTATGATACCAAAACAAATGATTTGCAAAAAATGATTTTGGAGTCAATTTACGCCACCTTGCTGTAGTATGCTCTCAAAATAACCTTACTTCAATTAGGTCTTTTGAGGGTTATAACGTGGCCTAGTTCACGGTTTATGAAAGAAAGATAAAGGCTCAAAGTTTATTTGGTGCCCACCCCTTCGTGATGTTCTCCAATCCTATGCTTAGTTAAACTTAAATTGTGCATTCAGGTTCAAAAATGTTTCGGAATTGTACTGATGATAGTGATGACGATGGTCCAGAGGTCTTGAGACAGCAGCTACTGCTTCTTTACAACATTTAGTTATTTTTCGTCTTTGTGGACTTTTTTAAAGATCGAGGATTTAAGGACCTTTTCTCTGTATTATCCCTAACTTTTGTCTGGCCTATTTTAAATTTATATTCAGCGGGATGCCCTAGTTTTTTCCTAAGCTTTTTGACTTAATGGGCTTTTTTATTTTTGATTTCGAAAGTAAGTGTCTGCTTAATTTGATGATTACGATGGACCATCACTGGTTTTTGATTTGAAAGACGTTTTTAGCATCTGCTTGTTGTATGTAAACTTTTGAACTTGAATACACAACCCAAATTAAACTGAGAACTACCCTGCCCCTGGTTAAAATTGCGGGTTTTTTATAAAGAAATAAACTCCTACTTCAAAGCTCAAAGGGGTTAACGAGGGATTATCTTCCTTATATCTCCAGTGTTTGGGAATTGAAAAAAATGCCTTACATCCTCAACAAAGTTTTTTATTTGAAAGCATACCGACAACAATTATGGGTATTATGTTTTTATCATCCTCCCACAAATATTTGTATAGTCAAAAATTTGAAAAAGAGGTGTATCTTTTTTTTGATAGTTTTTGTTTTTGGAAAGAGAAAGCATAAAGATGCGAATAAACATATGATTTGAATCAAAATACTGTACATGCTCATTTCATTAAAACTGACATTTAAAGATAAACAAGCTGAAAGCAAATATGATACAAACAAGGAAAATTCAAAATAAACAGAAACAAGGTCAGTGACTAATCAAACACAAGGATGAGTTGTCCTGTCTTTGGGAAGTAACTGAGTTGAAGTTGATTGAAGTTTCAGTTTTTGTGTTCAGGCAGAGGATTGCGTTGGACATTAGGACTAGTGTCACGAAAGCTGAGGAGGTTGTCTCTGATCAAATCCCGCACTCTAGCCTTTAGTGCATAACATCTTTCTAAATCGGGCCCGCAGCTCCTTCATGGAATGCGCAATGAAGGTCAGATCTGAATCCAGGTGGAAGTGGATTTGGAGGAAGAGGTGCTACCTTAGTAGTAATCGCTCCTTTCTGAACCAAAATAGGGTACAGTTCAGTGTACGTAATAGGAATAGGATCAAATTGAGTCCTATTGTAGTTCTGGTTTTATCCAACAGCCGGACGTTGAGCAGCTTGAGCTGGTCGAGCAGCCAACAGAGGAGTGATAGCAGCAATATGAGCTTGATTAGGCTGTTGAGGTCTGTAATGAGGTTTCCTATCCTCAGTTAATACATAATTAGTCTGATCATGCCTCTTCTTTTGGAAGTTTCCATAGGCTTTCTTTACAGCGTTAGAAGATTCAGCGGTTTTAGAGACCTTTCCATTCTTGATACCTTCTTCAAGTCTTTGGCCAATGATGACCAAGTCTGTAAAGTTTGATGAAACACTGCCAATCATCTTTTCCTAAAAGATGGGAGATAAAGTGTCTAAGAATATTCCGATAAGCTCTTTCTCAGCCAAAGGGGGTTCGACCTGAGAAGCCAACTCTCTCCATCATTGAGCATACTCTTTGAAAGATTATTTCTCATTTTGAGTCGTGTTCTGGAGTTGGCGACGGTCTGGAGTCATGTCCAGGTTGTACTTGTACTGATTCATGAAAGCATTGATAAGATCCTGCAAGCAATGAATGTTGCTTCGTTCAAGGTTCATGTACCACTTGAGTGAAGCTCCACTTAAACTATCCTGAAAGCAGTGGATGAGTAACTTCTGGTTTTTGATGTGGGCAGCCATCTTACGAACGTACATAACCAAATGAGCCTTTGGGCAGGAGTCGCCTTTGTACTTTATAAACTCAGGGGTCTTAAATTTGGCTGGCATGACGAGGTTAGACACAAGACACATGTTGTCTGCATCAACGTTGAAGAAGTCATTTCCTTCTACAGCTCTGAGTCCTTTCTCCAAAGTTTGATATTGTTCATTGGCATCTTCAGGCTCAATGTCCACATTGTCCTCACTTTGAGCACTAGCATTGTAATCAAAGTTAGGATTCTCGAAGGGAATTTTGGCAGTCTGTACCAGAGGTCTGGGTCCTGAGACAATAGGGATTTGAAACTCTGGTCTTGGAGCTTGACCGACCAAAGTGGTAGTGACCTGTTGTGGAATGAAGTCGTGAGGCAATCCAAATTCTGGCCATGTAGATGGGGGCATTTGAACAGGCGGAGGCTCAATAGCAGCACTTGTGATTTCTTGGATGACAGTCCTCTGAGGTGGATCTCCTCTGGCAATTAGGACCTGAAGCATTTCCGTTAAATTAGTCATGCTTGACTTCAGATCGTCTATTTTCATCCTAATCTCGGCATTATGCACTTCTTGTTCTGACATTTTGCGCCTGACGTTAGCTCTAGTCCCGTATCGGTGATGAGGAATCAGTTTGACGGCTTACAGATGACTGAAGGAAAGAAGGTTGGAATGAATTGACGATGACCAGGACGTATGTATGAAATATGCAAGGGATGAAAATGCAATGCATGGATGCAGCACATAAAAACATAGAAAAAACATGGGGTCAAAGGTTCGGTGTCATGTAGTCAAGGCTCTACCCATCCCCAAAGGTTTATACTGGTGATTTTTTGTACCTGTCCTCAAAATCATCAGCTCCTCCAAGGATAACAACAGCAAGCGGATCGCCAGCGAGCTGCAGTATCTTAGAGTAAATGCTATTCACCTAGAATAGATCATCAGCCTCAAATGAGGGTAGTATCGCGTGACAACTATTTCCGATAGCTTCCGCACTACAAAATGGTTTTAGTCTACTAAATCAGTTTCACCGACAACCACAATCGAACAACACTGCTTTCAACAACTGAAGTCGTATAGGCATTGATTCCGCAAAGGGTGCCTCCACTGATCCGATGGTCGAGGTCTCTTATTTGGGAGTCACTCCCTGTAAGATTACTCGTTTAGCCATCACCTATCTTAGGTGTATACTCAATCTTTCCACATGCGGCATCACACGCATTCCCATTAGCAGAAAAATAAACACGGATATCAAGTAGGAAAAACAGTAAATATATATATGGTATATAGTATATAGTATGATTGCTAACGACCTAGACCTCTTAGGAATTCTAATCCTAGTTTGCGTCCCCAGCAGAGTCGCCATTTTTCTGTAGCGCGGTTTTCGTGACCGTCCACATCCGCCTGCAGATGGGATTGGGTGCTACTTTCTGATTTCTTATTTATCCCGTGAAGCTGGAAGGGAAAGAGAAGCTATCTAAAACTAACCTTGCACGCAAATGTTTTCTTTAACAAATGCTAAGAGATTGGGGAGTTCGGGGTCAGGTTATACAATGGGGAGTTGTCAATTACCCATCCTATACATGGTTATCCATGGGTTATTAGCAATTTTCTATTGTTCTACTGTTTTCTACTTGATGGTGTTTGTCTGTAGAAGGGAAAGTTTCTCCTTTGGGAAGGTTGAGAGATGTTGAAAAGATATTTTTGTTGTTTTCGGGTTTTTTGATGTTTTTGGTAAGGTACTGGACCTAAGGTTTTTATTTAGTGTGCTCGCTAAGATTTCACAATCTTATGCCTACGTATTCCCGTTAAAGAAAACCGGGAAATCAGAGTAATCGTAGTTCCTCCTATTCTAAGGGAGGAAAAATGTTTTGGTGTCTTGTTCAAAGCCCAAGACGGAGGAGAAAAGGATGTTTGTGGGAATTGATTGAAAGAGTGAAGAGATTAAAGATTGAGATATGAATATCCGGGAAAAACATCGGATGAAAATAGAAGGAATATTCGGAAAAGCGTCGGATGTAAAGAAAAGGAATATCCGGGAAAGCGTCAGATGTTAAAAAAGAGGAAAGGGTTGCTTTGGTGTCTTGTTCAAAGCCCAAGACATGAAGCTAAAGGGTATGTTTGTATCTTGTTTAAAGCCCAAGATGTGAAGCTAATGGGGTCCTAATTAAGAGGGATTTTGTCATCTCTAAAGAGGGATTGTTGATGTTTGTATGCCGTGAGCAAAGCATGTTTTGATGCTAAAAGGTTGATTGACTCAACCGAGGATTTCTTTATATAAAGCCTAAGAGGAGGCTAACTTACTCAATAAGAGAGTGTTTATATGTGTATCCTGTACAACGCCCAAGATGGAGGCTAAAAGGGTTTGACTTAACAAGAGAGTGTTTTTGTATGTATCTCGTACGAGGCCCGAGATGGAGGCTAAAGGTTGATTCAACAAGAGAACCTTTTATACTCAACAAGAGAGTGTTTTATGTGTGTCTTGTACAAAGCCCAAGACGGAGGCTAAAGGTTTACTCAACAAGAGAATCTGAAAAGGTTAACTCCGCTGGGGAGAATCATTGTACAAGGCCCAAGAGCATGCTATCTTACTGCTTAGGATTTTTGAGATCCCTAGGCAGGTCCAAGTAAAGAGCTCTCATGAGAAAAGCTTGGGTTTCTTCCTAGGTTTGTAGGAAACTTGAGAATGTCTTTTAGACTCAAGGGAATTAGACTGTCCAAGTCTAGAGTTTCATCTTTGGTATTATGCCTAAGAGAAAGTACGCTTTCGGTGTGAAGAACTAGACTCCTTTGAAAGACTGCTCTAGTAAGATGACTAATTTCTATTCCTATACCTCTAAGAGGTCGTCGGGACAATTTGTACAAAGCCCAAGAGAAGGCGAGAATAACTTTTAGGAAGCCGAGGGACAATTTGTACGAAGCCCAAGAGGAGGCTATCTTCGCTGAGGAAGAATCATTATACGAAGCCTAAGAGGAGGCTGTGAAAACTTCTAAGAAGCCGTATGGTCCTTGTACAACGCCCAAGAGGAGGTGGGGATGCTTTTAGGAAGCCTGTGGGTCCTTCCAATAAGCCCAAAAAGAGGTTGATGAACAGTTCCAGAAGGGGTTTCACTTGGAACAATGGCCTTCTGTATATGAACTGTTCAAGGGGAAAATTTTCTTAGATCTAGTTGTCTAAAATTGTTGTAAAAGAAAATTCTCATTGTTTAAGCTATGTTGAAATATCCGGGAGAACGTCGGATGTAAGGAGACGAGATTTTGTCTAGTTCTAGACGTAGTTGTCGGGGAAACTCTAAATATCTATGCTAGTATTACAAAATTGATATGAGTTTATGAAAGAAGACTTACAGTGAAACAGTCCCACAATACAGTTATATATGTGAAAGCGGGTAAAGAAAGCATATAAACACTTACTTGGTTGTAGAGCTTCCATGATGTTTGGTTAGTTGTTCAACAAAGAAAAATTGAAAACAACAGTATATCTCAAAATCAAAAGAGAAAGTATTTTGAAAGTAAATTGGGGCTTACAGCTCAAGAAGAGGCCCATAAAATCAGAGTCAATTATACATGGAAGAACGTCATGTGAAATAAAACATACACGGAAGAACATCGTGTTGATAAATAAACATACACGGGAAAGCATCGTGTGGTGAAACAAAAGTAAAGGGACTTATACTCAAGTGGAGGCCCAAATATATTTAAAAATGATTGAATAAAAAAAGTGGAGGGACTTACACTCTAATAGTGGCCCAAAAATTATTTATACTCAAAAGGGTTGGGGCTTACACCTTAAGGGATGCCCATTGTGTACAAAGATTATGTCAAGCTAAAATTCATAAAAGAAGTACAATATTTAGAGAATAAACAAAGTGTGTTTGAAATGAAGAAAATCCTTGGAATTAATAAATTAAAAGGTAATAAATATGTTTAAGGTTTTTTTTCCATTAAAGATAATAAATGAAAGATTAAAGTATAATCATATTTTAAATGACAAAAGTTTAAGTAACCACAAGAAAGTTTAATAAAGTGATTAAAAGGATTTTTAGGAAAATAAAAAGATAAATTAAATGATTTAAAGGAAAATAAATAAGAAATTAAAATAACTAAGATAAAAGAAAATATTATTAAAAAGAAGAAGTTAAAATAAATATGTGGTTAAAAATAAATAAGAAAATAAAATAAACAAATAAATAAAAAAGATACTAAAAAAATAAATAATATATAAAGAAAAGAGTTTTAACAGTGCTCCTGGCAAGGTAGTTGTAAATTGTGGCGCAGGAAAATAAGCAACAGACTTTTAACAGCGCTCCTAGGCAGCACCGGTGTGTATCACAGCTTAGAGGAACAAAAACAACAGGTTTTAACAGCGCTTGTTGCACAGCAGCGCTGTCTATTGCAGCGACAGCAGCAGAATTTTTACATGATCAACAATTTCTTCTAAACACAACTCTCTCATTTTTTAACCAAATCACATGTTCCAATATACCATTTTGAAGGCAATTGCATGAGGAAATCAAATATGTAATTATAACAAGCATATCATGAATTTAAATGGATGTAAATGATGCATATTTCATGAAGTTTTAAAGTGAGAATACTTACCTTCCAAATGATGATTGATTGGAGTGGAAGTTGCTTGGAGTTTGAAATTCCACTCTTGCACTCCTTATGAAAATCGAAATTTCAAGAGAGGAAAGAAGAGAGAAAACAAAGGCTATGCTTGTTTTGGTGTAAGAATGAATGAATGAAATGGTGGTATTTATAGGAAAAAGAAACTTGGTGATCAAGTTTAAAAATAAGACTAAGTTAGGGAAAAATGATATAATATGTATTTAGTCATTTATTTTGAATTAGTGATGTAGGCCATATGATGTAATCTTGATGATGTCATTTTGTGAAATTATATATTCATATTTGATTTTAATAAATAGGTTATTAGAAAAAATAAATAAGTTAGTAAGAAAAATAAACATTATTATATATTTAGAAAAAGGCAAAATATAAAATAAGTCTAAAATAATAAAATTAATTAATAAAAATAACTATTAATTAAATTTAGGCTAAAATACAGTTTTGGTCCCCCTGTTTTGCAAAATTCACAGTTTTGGTCCCCCTGTTTTTTTTTTTAACAGTTTTGGTCCCCCACCCTAATTTTGGCCCAAAAAAAGTGATGAACAGTAACTTGTCCGTACATGTCCGTACATGAACAGTTCACGTCCGTACATGAATAGTGAGGGGTGGGGGACCAAAACTGTTAAAAAAAAAACAGGTGGACCAAAACTGTGAATTTTCAAAAACAGGGGGACCAAAACTGTATTTTAGCCTTAAATTTAATATTGAAACCAGTTAAAAATGATAAAATCGTCCAGTATCGACGCGTCCGAAAAAAATAAAAATGGACACACCAAAATGATCAGTACAAAATATTAAGTATTGAAAAAATACACTGCGCGATCAAATTGTTAAATTTTACCCGGTAAAAAGGCTCAGACGAGTCAGAGAAAAAACCTGGTAAAAAGGCTCAGATGAGTCAAAAAAGGCGACCGAAACTTGAAAAAGTCAAAATTGTGCACACCGGGTTAAATTACGTGAAACAAAGGAAAAAACACTGGCGTCTGCGAACTTGATTTAAAAATTGCCCGGACACTGATTTTAAGCACAATTGACTTTTCAGTTTGACCAAAAATACCTGAAAAATTTAACACGTTAATTCCGGCTGATAATTCAAAAAAAATACTCATGAAGAAAATATATGATATTATATTTAGACGACATAGTATGAAAATATAGACAGATGAAATGAGAAAATAAAAATGCCAGGTCAAAATTTTGGGTATGCAGATGCCCCTATTTAATCTTCTTAGACCTGAAGGTATGAATAGCAAAGAGTTTTAGACATTTGAGGTATAAGAGGATTAAATATCAGAGTACCTAAAATTTTGACCATGAATACAGATGAAATGATATGTGATGAATGAAAGACTTTTGAACACTGTGGGGAATGATGCCACAGGAGACAGACCAACAGAATTTTCTTAGGATATAAGATATTGTGGAAATTTGCCGAGGCGACAAAGAGTATTCAGTAGTATTTGGAAAGAAAGGGATAAAACCTGGAACAAAGATACATACATCCGGAAAAACATCAGATGCGAAAGAAGTAACACACTCTGGGAAACATATCTGCAACATCTAGAAAAGCGTTAGATGTATTAAAAATAACTTTGTGGGTAAATCCGTAACATTTAGAAAAGCGTTAAATGTACGGGAGAAATTTGTTTAGAAGACTGGCAGAATGATGGCCATATCTGGAAAAGCATCAGATAAGCTCATCAGAACAAAAGTTACATCTGGCAAAACATCAGATGAGAAAAAGTCATATCCGGGAGAGCATCAGATATACATCAAAGGAGTTTCTGGAAGAGCATCAGAATATCCGGAAGAGCATCGGATGAACACAAAGAAAGTTCTGGAAAAGCATCAGAACGGGTTTTGGAAAAACTTCAAAACCAAAAGATACATCTGGAGGAACATCGAGTAAACACAGAGAAATGTTCTGGAAAAGCATCAGAACAAACAGACATATCCGGAAGAACGTCGGATATAAACACAGAAAAGCGTTCTGGAAAAGCATAAGAACAGGTAGACATATCCGGAAAGACATCGGATAGAAACAGAGAAAAGTTCTGGAAAAGCATCAGAACAGATAGACATATCCAGAAGAACATCGGATAGAAAGAAAGTTATATCTAGAAGAACATCAGATAAGACATAAAAGTATAGGTTCCAGATAAGTTGGACTTTGTAGAAAGGTAAGATGTTGATAATAACACGATGACTGATG
Organism: Lathyrus tuberosus; assembly: GCA_022829125.1. Lineage (NCBI taxonomy): Eukaryota > Viridiplantae > Streptophyta > Magnoliopsida > Fabales > Fabaceae > Lathyrus > Lathyrus tuberosus. The sequence goes on from JALAZF010000153.1 coordinate 4,325,348, forward strand.
AATGCAAATGAGGATTAAAACACTCTTGAATGCGTAGTATATGAAAAAGTTATGATGTATGATTAAATGTATGTAATGCAAATGAAAATGCTGACAACATGTTTAGACTCTTTGAGAGAGTCGAAATCAACAAGTTTATACTCTTTTGGGGAGTGACAGACAAGATTGATTCATCAACACGGAGATCACTGCCACTACTTAGGGACTGAAAATGCGGTTTGTTAAACATCTCTTTGTCAGACTGGTAAACTGTATCAAGTTTATAATCCTTGGAGGAGGGTCGGAGAGCTGCTTCGGGATTTTTCCAAATAAATTGCCCCATACTTACAGACTGTTGTAGATGAACTGATTATTGCTTCAGCTTGAATGATAATGATTGTATGTGGTATACTAGGAAGGTTTGCCCCAGTAATGAGTCTTGAAAGTTTTCTGAATAAACCAATTCTGAGAAGGACTTGCACTGAACAAATCTTGAACTGATTCTTAACAGGCTCTGGAAAGAACTTCCCCCTGATAGGTTCACTGACCAAGTTTCTAAACTGTTTTGAAAATTCCTTGAGTGGAAAGCTAGTTTGCAATCAAAAATGTTTATTTAAACATGGCAAATTTAATGCAAAGTTCATGCAAAATTTTGAAAACAAAATCATTGTTTAGAAAAATGCAGTAATATGGATTACTGGTTAAAAACACGGTGATTTAAAACATTTTGAATGGAAAGTAAAACAGAGGTATGATACCAAAACAAATGATTTGCAAAAATGATTTTGGAGTCAATTTACGCCACCTTGCTGTAGTATGCTCTCAAAATAACCTTACTTCAATTAGGTCTTTTGAGGGTTATAACGTGGCCTAGTTCACGGTTTATGAAAGAAAGATAAAGGCTCAAAGTTTATTTGGTGCCCACCCCCTCGTGATGTTCTCCAATCCTATACTCAGTTAAACTTAAATTGTGCATTCAGGTTCAAAAATGTTTCGGAATTGTACTGATGATAGTGATGACGATGGTCCAGAGGTCTTGAGACAGCAGCTACTGCTTCTTTACAACATTTAGTTATTTTTCGTCTTTGTGGACTTTTTTAAAGATCGAGGATTTAAGGACCTTTTCTCTGTATTATCCCAAACTTTTGTCTGACCTATTTTAAATTTATATTCAGTGGGTTGCCCTAGTTTTTTCCTAAGCTTTTTGACTTAGCGGGCTTTTTTATTTTTGATTTCGAAAGGAAGTGTCTGCTTAATTTGATGATTACGATGGACCATCACTGGTTTTTTATTTGAAAGACGCTTTTAGCATCTGCTTGTTGTATGTAAACTTTTGAACTTGAATACACAACCCAAATTAAACTGAGAACTACCCTGCCCCTGGTTAAAATTGCGGGTTTTTTATAAAGAAATAAACTCCTACTTCAAAGCTCAAAGGGGTTAACGAGGGATTATCTTCCTTATATCTCCAGTGTTTGGGAATTGAAAAAAATGCCTTACATCCTCAACAAAGTTTTTTATTTGAAAGCATACCGACAGCAATTATGGGTATTATGTTTTTATCATCCTCCCACAAATATTTGTATAGTCAAAAATTTAAAAAAGAGGTGTATCTTTTTTTTGAAAGTTTTTGTTTTTGGAAAGAGAAAGCATAAAGATGTGAATAAACAGATGATTTGAATCAAAATACTGTACATGCTCATTTCATTAAAACTGACATTTAAAGATAAACAAGCTGAAAGCAAATATGATACAAACAAGGAAAATTCAAAATAGACAGAAACAAGGTCAGTGACTAATCAAACACAAGGATGAGCTGTCCTGTCTTTGGGAAGTAACTGAGTTGAAGTTGATTGAAGTTTCAGTTTTTGTGTTCAGGCAGAGGATTGCGTTGGACATTAGGACTAGTGTCACGAAAGCTGAGGAGGTTGTCTCTGATCAGATCCTGCACTCTAGCCTTTAGTGCATAACATCTTTCTAAATCGTGACCCGCAGCTCCTTCATGGAATGCGCAATGAAGGTCAGATCTGAATCCAGGTGGAAGTGGATTTGGAGGAAGAGGTGCTACCTTAGTAGTAATCGCTCCTTTCTGAACTAAAATAGGGTACAGTTCAGTGTACGTAATAGGAATAGGATCAAATTGAGTCCTATTGTAGTTCTGGTTTTATCAAACAGCCGGACGTTGAGGAGCTTGAGCTGGTTGAGCAGCCAACAGAGGAGTGATAGCAGCAATATGAGCTTGATTAGGCTGTTGAGGTCTGTAATGAGGTTTCCTATCCTCAGTTAATACATAATTAGTCTGATCTTGCCTCTTCTTTTGGAAGTTTCCATAGGGTTTCTTTACAGCGTTAGAAGATTCAGCTGTTTTAGAGACCTTTCCATTCTTGATACCTTCTTCAAGTCTTTGGCCAATGATGACCAAGTCTGTAAAGTTTGATGAAACACTGCCAATCATCTTTTCCTAAAAGATGGGAGATAAAGTGTCTAAGAATATTCTGATAAGCTCTTTCTCAGACAAAGGGGGTTCGACCTGAGAAGCTAACTCTCTCCAGCATTGAGCATACTCTTTGAAAGATTCTTTCTCATTTTGAGTCGTGTTCTGGAGTTGGCGACGGTCTGGAGTCATGTCCAGGTTGTACTTGTACTGATTCATGAAAGCATTGATAAGATCCTGCAAGCAATGAATGTTGCTTCGTTCAAGGTTCATGTACCACTTGAGTGAAGCTCCACTTAAACTATCCTGAAAGCAGTGGATGAGTAACTTCTGGTTTTTGATGTGGGCAGCCATCTTACGAAAGTACATAACCAAATGAGCCTTTGGGCAGGAGTCGCCTTTGTACTTTATAAACTCAAGGGTCTTAAAATTGGCTGGCATGACGAGGTTAGACACAAGACACATGTTGTCTGCATCAACGTTGAAGAAGTCATTTCCTTCTACAGCTCTGAGTCTTTTCTCAAAAGTTTGATATTGTTCATTGGCATCTTCAGGCTCAATGTCCACATTGTCCTCACTTTGAGCACTAGCATTGTAATCAAAGTTAGGATTCTCGAAGGGAATTCTGGCAGTCCGTACCAGAGGTCTGGGTCCTGAGAGGGATTTGAAACTCTGGTCTTGGAGCTTGACCGACCAAAGTGGTAGTGACCTGTTGTGGAATGAAGTCGTGAGGCAATCCAAATTCTGGCCATGTAGATGGGGGCATTTGAACAGGCGGAGGCTCAATAGCAGCACTTGTGATTTCTTGGATGACAGTCCTCTGAGGTGGATCTCCTCTGGCAATTAGGACCTGAAGCATTTCCGTTAAATTAGTCATGCTTGACTTCAGATCGTCTATTTTCATCCTAATCTCGGCATTATGCACTTCTTGTTCTGACATTTTGTGCCTGACGTTAGCTCTAGTCCCGTATCGGTGATGAGGAATCAGTTTGACGGCTTACAGATGACTGAAGGAAAGAAGGTTGGAATGAATTGACGATGACCAGGACGTATGTATGAAATATGCAAGGGATGAAAATGCAATGCATGGATGCAGCACACAAAAACATAGAAAAAACATGGGGTCAAAGGTTCGGTGTCATGAAGTCAAGGCTCTACCCATCCCCAAAGGTTTATACTGGTGATTTTTTGTACCCGTCCTCAAAATCATCAGCTCCTCCAAGGATAACAACAGCAAGCGGATCGCCAGCGAGCTGCAGTATCTTAGAGTAAATGCTATTCACCTAGAATAGATCATCAGCCTCAAATGAGGGTAGTATCACGTGACAACTATTTCCGATAGCTTCCGCACTACAAAATGGTTTTAGTCTACTAAATCAGTTCCACCGACAACCACAATCGAACAACACTGCTTTCAACAACTGAAGTCGTATAGGCATTGATTCCGCAAAGGGTGCCTCCACTGATCCGATGGTCGAGGTCTCTTATTTGGGAGTCACTCCCTGTAAGATTACTCGTTTAGCCATCACCTATCTTAGGTGTATACTCAATCTTTCCACATGCGGCATCACACGCATTCCCATTAGCAGAAAAATAAACACGGATATCAAGTAGGAAAAACAGTATATATATATATAATATATAGTATATAGTATGATTGCTAACGACCTAGACCTCTTAGGAATTCTAATCCTAGTTTGCGTCCCCAGCAGAGTCGCCATTTTTCTGTAGCGCGGTTGTCGTGACCGCCCACATCCGCCTGCAGATGGGATTGGGTGCTACTTTCTGATTTCTTATTTATCCCGTGAAGCTGGAAGGGAAAGAGAAGTTATCTAAAACTAACCTTGCACACAAATGTTTTCTTTAACAAATGCTAAGAGATTGGGGAGTTCGGGGTCAGGTTATACAATGGGGAGTTGTCAATTACCCATCCTATACATGGTTATCCATGGGTTATTAGCAATTTTCTATTGTTCTACTGTTTTCTACTTGATGGTGTTTGTCTGTAGAAGGGAAAGTTTCTCCTTTGGGAAGGTTGAGAGATGTTGAAAAGATATTTTTGTTGTTTTTGGGTTTTTTGATGTTTTTGGTAAGGTACTGGACCTAAGGTTTTTGTTTAGTGTGCTCGCTAAGATTTCACAATCTTAGGCCTAAGTATTCCCGTTAAAGAAAACCGGGAAATCAGAGTAATCGTAGTTCCTCCTATTCTAAGGGAGGAAAAATGTTTTGGTGTCTTGTTCAAAGCCCAAGACGGAGGCTAAAAGGATGTGTGTGGAAATTGATTGAAAGAGTGAAGAGATTAAAGATTGAGATATGAATATCCGGGAAAAACATCGGATGAAAATTGAAGGAATATTCGGAAAAGCGTCGGATGTAAAGAAAAGGAATATCCGGGAAAGCGTCAGATGTTAAAAAAGAGGAAACGGTTGCTTTGGTGTCTTGTTCAAAGCCCAAGACATGAAGCTAAAGGGTATGTTTGTATCTTGTTTAAAGCCCAAGATGTGAAGCTAAAGGGGTCCTAATTAAGAGGGATTTTGTCATCTCTAAAGAGGGATTGTTGATGTTTGTATGCCGTGAGCAAAGCATGTTTTGATGCTAAAAGGTTGATTGACTCAACCGGGGATTTCTTTATACAAAGCCTAAGAGGAGGCTAACTTACTCAATAAGAGAGTGTTTATCTGTGTATCCTGTACAACGCCCAAGATGGAGGCTAAAAGGGTTTGACTCAACAAGAGAGTGTTTTTGTATGTATCTCGTAAGAGGCCCGAGACGGAGGCTAAAGGTAGATTCAACAAGAGAACCTTTTATACTCAACAAGAGAGTGTTTTATGTGTGTCTTGTACAAAGCCCAAGACGGAGGCTAAAGGTTTACTCAACAAGAGAATCTGAAAAGGTTAACTCCGCTGGGGAGAATCATTGTACAAGGCCCAAGAGCATGCTATCTTACTGCTAAGGATTTTTGAGATCCCTAGGCAGGTCCAAGTAAAGATCTCTCATGAGAGAAGCTTGGGTTTCTTCCTAGGTTTGTAGGAAACTTGAGAATGTCTTTTAGACTCAAGGGAATTAGACTGTCCAAGTCTAGAGTTTCATCTTTTGTACTATGCCTAAGAGAAAGTACGTTTTCGGTGTGAAGAACTAGACTCCTTTAAAAGACTGCTCTAGTAAGATGACTAATTTCTATTCCTATACCTCTAAGAGGTCGTCAGGACAATTTTTACAAAGCCCAAGAGAAGGTGAGAATAACTTTTAGGAAGCCGAGGGACAATTTGTACGAAGCCCAAGAGGAGGCTATCTACGCTGAGGAAGAATCATTATACGAAGCCTAAGAGGAGGCTGTGAAAACTTCTAAGAAGCCGTAGGGTCCTTGTACAACGCCCAAGAGGAGGCGGGGATGCTTTTAGGAAGCCTGTGGGTCCTTGCAATAATCCCAAAAGGAGGCTGATGAACAGTTCCAGAAGGTGTTTCACTTGGAACAATGGCCTTCTGTATATGAACTGTTCAAGGGGGAAATTTCTTAGATGTAGTTGTCTAAAATTGTTGTAAAAGAAAATTCTCATTGTTTAAGCTATGTTGAAATATCCAGGAGAACGTCGGATGTAAGGAGACGAGATTTTGTCTGGTTCTAGACGTAGTTGTCGGGGAAACTCTAAATATCTATGCTAGTATTACACAGTTGATATGAGTTTATGAAAGAAGACTTACAGTGAAACAGCCCCACAATACAGTTATATATATGAAACCGGGTAAAGAAAGCATATAAACACTTACTCGGTTGTAGAGCTTCCATGTTGTTTGGTTAGTTGTTCAACAAAGAAAAATTTAAAACAACAGTATATCTCAAAATCAAAAGAGAAAGTATTTTGAAAGTAAATTGGGGCTTACAGCTCAATGAGAGGCCCATAAAATCAGAGTCAATTATACATGGAAAAACGTCATGTGAAATAAAACATACACGGAAGAACATCGTGTTGATAAATAAACATACACGGGAAAGCATCGTGTGGTGAAACAAAAGTAAAGGGACTTATACTCAAGTGGAGGCCCAAATATATGTAAACATGATTGAATAAAAAAAGTGGAGGGACTTACACTCTAATAGTGGCCCAAAAATTATTTATACTCAAAAGGGTTTGGGCTTACACCTTAAGGGATGCCCATTGTGTACAAAGATTATGTCAAGCTAAAATTCACAAATGAAGTACAATATTTAGAGAATAAACAAAGTGTGTTTGAAATGAAGAAAATCCTTGGAATTAATAAATTAAAAGGTAATAAATATGTTTAAGGTTTTTTTTCCATTAAAGATGTTAAATGAAAGATTAAAGTATAATCTTATTTTAAATGACAAAAGTTTAAGTAACCACAAGAAAGTTTAATAAAGTGATTAAAAGGATTTTTAGGAAAATAAAAAGATAAAATAAATAATTTAAAGGAAAATAAATAAGAAATTAAAATAACTAAGATAAAAGAAAATATTATTAAAAATAAGAAGTTAAAATAAATATTTGGTTAAAAATAAATAAGAAAATAAAATAAACAAATAAATAAAAAGATACTAAAAAAATAACTAATATATAAAGAAAAGAGTTTTAACAGTGCTCCTGGCAAGGTAGCTGTAAATTGTGGCGCAGGAAAATAAGCAACAGACTTTTAACAGCGCTCCTGGGCAGCACCGGTGTGTATCACAGCGTAGAGGAACAAAAACAACAGGTTTTAACAGCGTTTGTTGCACAGCAGCGCTGTCTATTGCAGCGACAGTAGCAGAATTTTTACATGATCAACAACTTCTTCCAAACACAACTCTCTCATTTTTTAACCAAATCACATGTTCCAATATACCATTTTGAAGATAAATGCATGAGGAAATCAAATATTAATTATAACAAGCATATCATGAATTTAAATGGATGTAAATGATACATATTTCATGAAGTTTCAAAGTGAGAATACTTACCTTCCAAATGATGATTGATTGGAGTAGAAGTTGCTTGGAGTTTGAAATTCCACCCTTGCACTCCTTATGAAAATCGAAATTTGAAGAGAGGAAAGAAGAGAGAAAACAAAGGCTATGCTTGTTTTGGTGTAAGAATGAATGAATGAAATGGTGGTATTTATAGGAAAAAGAAACTTGGTGATCAAGTTTAGAAATAAGACTAAGTTAGTGAAAAATGATATAATATGTATTTAGTCATTTATTTTTAATTAGTGATGTAGGCCATGTGATGTAATCTTGATGATGTCATTTTGTGAAATTATATATTCATATTTGATTTTAATAAATAGGTTATTAGAAAAAATAAATAAGTTAGTAAGAAAAATAAACATTATTATATATTTAGAAAAAGGCAAAATATAAAATAAGTCTAAAATAATAAAATTAATTAATAAAAATAACTATTAATTAAAATTAATATTGAAACCGGTTAAAAATGATAAAATCGTCCGGTATCGACGCGTCCGAAAAAAATAAAAATAGACACACCAAAATGATCAGTACAAAATATTAAGTATTGAAAAAATACACTGCGCGATCAAATTGTAAAATTTTACCCGGTAAAAAGGCTCAGACGAGTCAGAGAAAAAACCTGGTAAAAAGGCTCAGATGAGTCGAAAAAGGCGACCGGAACTTGAAAAAGTCAAAATTGCGCACACCGGGTTAAATTACGTGAAACAAAGGAAAAAAACACTGGTGTCTGCGAACTTGATTTAAAAATTTCCCGGACACTGATTTTAAGCACAATTGACTTTTCAGTTTGACCAAAAATACCTGAAAAATTTAACACGTTAATTCTGGCTGATAATTCAAAAAACAATACTCATGAAGAAAATATATGATATTATATGCAGATGACATAGTATGAAAATATAGACAGATGAAATGAGAAAATAAAAATGTCTGGTCAAAATTTAGGGTATGACACACCCCTGGCAATTTCTTTTGGTTTTTTTCATTTTTTTTTATATATGTTTGATATTAGATTTTTAAAAATACTTCCAAGCATGATAAAATTTTGAAATAATTCATAGAGAATTCTAATGCATTTAGATAATTTTTGAATATTTTTATTTCTGATTTTGAATCATTTTTCTATTTTTCCATGAATTTTATTATATTTTCATTTGTATGAGCATCCCTTCATGATACTTGCCTCATTCTTTATTTGTTTGACCTAGTTTTGAACTGAATTTTCACATGAAAATTGATACATGCTTTCATGACATCTTGAGGCACCTTTTGCATTTTTTTTTATTTTTAAAAGTATTTTTGGTTGATGTTTGAATGCCCTATTTGTGCCTAATCCTTGTGCTACTTGAGTGAACTTGTGGAATACATTTGAACATGTTTCTTAATGATTTTTGTACCATACTTTTGGGAAATGTTTACACACTGTTTGAACTTCATTTTACTTGCATATGTAAATTTTCGCATCCTCCTAATTTGATTTCGTGAATTGTTTGAGTGCATCTACATATGTATGTTGTTATTGGGACTTATGCTAGGGTTTTGGTATGCTTTGAACATGTTCCCTTGTGATGATTATTGAGATGTTTTGACATAATTTGCTAGGCACATTATAGGTCATCCATCTTGCATTATAGGTCATTCATAGTTCATCTTTACATGACTTGTGAGCACTTGTTAAAACTTGCATCTTTCTTTGAACTTGTGCATCCCTCCTTGTTTGTCTTTGACTACTTGTTTCTCTAACATTTGTGTGACCTCAAGCTTGCATTTAAAACTTGTTTACCTACTTTATATGTTCATTCTCATTCATTTTAATTGACTTCTAGCATCTTCTTTCATGTCTCCTAATTTCATGAACACATAAGAACTTGTATGAACTTGTTTGAACCTAGTTTGTTTTTCTTCTTCAATGTGCTTTAACATGAGACTTGTATGAACTTTGTATGCTCATTCTTGCATTCTAAATGTCATTTCAAATGTCATATGCTACTGACTTGCATTCATTTCCATGCTTGTTCATCTTGCATCTTCATTCTTTACTTGTGTTACAAGTATGCATAAATGTATGAATTTAAGTGTTGTTTGTTTTCACTTCTTTTTGCTTAATCCTTTTCAATGCTTGTATTCATGATCCATATGCCATCTTAATGACATCTCCATGCATTTATAAATGTCATTCACTTATGACTTTAATGCTTGTACTTGCATTCATTCATGTTCATGAACCATATGCATTCATCTTGCATAGTTTGTGCACAACTTGCATTTGTGTGATCTTTTGGTGCATGTTTCAACCTAGTTTGACTTTGTTTGATACCTTAACCTTAGTAGGATACCTTGAAATGTACCTACTGACCTTGGATGTTCCTTAACCCTTAGGACCCTTCCCTTTTGGTTTAACCCTTATTTGCTTCTTAGGATGTTTCCTTAAGACAACTAACATTGTTTGGTTCACTTTCTTTCACTTGTATTCAATACTTGTGATTATTTTGTGCTAAACTTTTATGTAGGGGAATAGGTAAGACACTTGAGTATGTGGATGTTTATCCATGCTCATTTCTCCTTTCATCTCTCATCTCTTTTACTTCTATTTCTCTTTTGTGTGTGGATTACATGATGTAATGCTTGATTGTGTAGAACTCTCTCACATCCCTTTGGGATCCTAGCTCATACTTAATTTTTTATTAAGGTGAGGTAGGATAAGCATTAGGTAGTGTTATCCCTCTCTCTTATTTAGACTTAGGTTGCTCTTAAACCTCAACCTTAGGGACATCGTTTGCATGATAACTCTAGGGTAGAATTCCCCTTAGTGTTTTCTTTTCCTTTGAGTCTTCTCTTCTCATCTCATAACCTATCTAAAACACTTAATCAAGGTTAACGTTTATTGCGCATGAGCCTTATATATGGGAAGTGAGGTATAGGGGGTCTCCCTTCATTCTTCTAGGGTACTTAGTGTACGTCCTGTTGGGGACGATACGCGACGTATTCGTTCCTATGTTGTAGACTTGGGTGCAATGCAAGTTACAAACTAACTTCAATCCATTTCTGTCTAAAACCACAAAACAAACTCAAAGTGTTTTCATCCTTCTGGATTGCTAAGTTTCAAACCATTTTCAGGAAAGTGCACGTTACTTCCGTCTCGTCGCAAACAGGCATCGACCCTAACTGCCGGACGCGAACTTAACGTCGCTCATAAAAGAAATAAACAAAGCAAAGCCTTCCCTAGTGATGGGAACTACGTCGCTCTGATTCTTCATTGGTTAATGGAAATACGTAGGCAGGAGATCGAGCGAGATATCTCCGAGCACAACCTTTCTTTATCACCTCTTTGTCTCTTTTCGACCCGTAGGTCAAACTACGACTGCTCTGATTTCCTCTCTCTGGTTAGATTGAGGATACGTAGGCACAAGACGACGATGTCTTGGTGAGCAACCTCCCCCCTTAGTTCGTAGTCCGTTCGAACTACGTTGACTCTGACTTTCCCATTGCACGAGGGAATATGTAGGCCTAGGACGGTGATGTCCTATCGAGTCACTTCTTTTTCTTTTCTCCCCCATTTCTTCGCTCTTCTCCATTCCCGTTCCTTTTCCTTTCCAGTAGCAGTGAAGCTCCAGACGACGACACTCTTTGATCGAGATAACAAGCATGGATCCCATCGAGTACGATGGACGCGTGGGGGTGCTAATACCTTCCCCTCGCGTAACTGACTCCCTTACCCGTTTCTCTTGGTCGCGAGACCATGCTTTTCCTTTCTCTCAGTTTTACGCAGTGTTTCCTGTCCCTCTCTTGGGATAAATACACATTGCCGGCGACTCTGTTTCTGCGCCACTTTTGCGTTTGTACTTGGATGAAAATCCCGGGAGTGACAGCTGGGGACTCTGGTTCCCTAAGCGAGTCAATCCTAGCGCTTGGTTGTTTATTTTCGTTGGGTGTTTATTGTGGTGCTTTATTTTGTTGTATATTACTGTATTACTATTTTACTGTTTTACTGTTTGACTGTATTTACTGCATTTATGGCATTGCATTTCATTATTATATTGTACTGCATTTTCTGTTTGACAGGTTGGGATTTCTGAGAGATAAGCCCACTACCCAGGCTTGAGCACACACATAGGTATTAGCGTGGGCAGGCGTGATGCTCCCGTGGTGTTGGCCACGTCGGGTGTTCACGAGACCTACAGCCAGACGAGGTTCTATCGGGAGATATCTGCTACTGTATGTTGATACAGACCAGTAGTTATTCTCTTGAGGAACTGTCGACTCTGGTGACCATTCCCTAGGACTCAGTAGCAGCACTCGTCCCGAGATGTGATAATGGAAGACCAGAAATGGCAAACCCATTACACTTCTCGATCCGAGGACCCAATGCTGGGAACTTACTATAGGATATCCTTTTTGAAAGAGAATTAGTGGAGGCGCTCCTCAATTGGCGATAGTACTGTACCCAGAAGGATGAATGTACTATTGCTTCTCGACCTCAGTGCCAGAAGCTGAGGACCTTTCGTTTTCTAGTACCCACATGTGAGAACGGGCGGGTGTTTACAGGTTTGCAGGTAACCGTAACCTTCCACCTACCTGTTTTTCTGGTCTTCTTATCAGTGTGGACTTATCAGCTTGGTATTCTGGTATTCTGATTATTTCGGTATTCTCTTCAGAGCAGACCTTTGAACTTATTCAGTCATCAGCACCGCAGCTATTCAGAATTTATGGATACCTTGATCCCGTGTCTTTGCATTTGCATCACATGACATTTTGCATTCGCATACTCATACACATAGCGGGTATTCAGAGATGGAATTTCTTATTCTGACTTGGTATTTTCTTCAAAATTGCAAACCTGACTTCTCACCACTACGCAACTCGAAGCAATCAGAAGAGAATCGTGGATCAGATGCGATCAAAGTTGTCAGAATTCCAGACTCGTATGGCTTAGTGAATGGAAGTGATGCAGGGTATGGCTCAACGCCAAGAGGAATTAAGGGCGGTTATTCACAGGGCTGCTGTTGTTATCCCAAAGGCTGGTAATGGGAATGTTGTTGGTAATACTCCGGGCGGAGATGTGAATCCTCCATGTGCTGATATTCCTCCACCCCATTCTGTGAGTCAATCTAGAAGAAGTGCTGCTAAGATTCATATTCCTCGTCGGGAGGTGGATAATCAGGATGAACAATTTTATGATGCTGAGATGAGTTTCCCTACTGAGACGAACAAGAGGCTCCGTATGATCGAAGAGAGATTGAAGGCTTTTAAGAGCCAGAATGCTTTGGGTATGGACATGTCTGACTTAGGGTTGGTCCCAGGTGTGAAAATTCCTCCGAAGTTCAGGGCGCCTGTTTTCGAAAAGTACAATGGAACCACCTGCCCCAAGTTTCACATCAGGGCATATTCCAAAAAAATGTCTGCCTTTTCGGACGACGAGAAATTGCTGATGCATTTCTTTCAGGAAAGCCTAGCTGGGGCATCCTTAGACAGGTATATGAGCTTGGATAAAACGTATATTAAAAGCTGGAGAGATTTGGCAGAAGCTTTCGTTAAGCACTACCCGTACAATACAGATATGGCGCCCAATAGAATACAATTGCAGAGTCTTTCTCAGAGACAAAACGAAAGCTTCAAAGAGTACGCCCAGAGGTGGCGCGAATTGGCTTCCCGAGTTCAACCTCCGATGTTGGAGCGGGAGCTCGTTGATATGTTCATGGATACGCTTCAGGGGCATTATTATGAGAAATTGGTTGGATGTTTGTCAGCTGGATTTTCAGATCTTGTATTGGCAGGAGAAAGAGTCGTAAACGGCATCAAAATGGGAAAAATTCAAATTGATGTTGGTTCCTCTAAAGATGCAAAGAAACCTTATGTTGGGTCCTCCAAGATAAAGGAAGGAGAAGCTAGTGATGTGCATATTCCTCCTGTTGTTCAACAACTGTTTGGTATCAGCGACCTTATGCTCATCAGCAACAGGGACAACAAAGATCACGAAGGCCTGCGAGAAGGTTCGATCCACTCCCTATTCCACACAGTCATGTCCTTGTCCATCTACTTGAGAGTTCTCTGGTTGAACTAAGGGATGCCAAGCCTGTTCCCGACCCTATTCCTCCTCATTATGATTTGGATGCAAGATGTGAGTATCACTCGGACACGCCGGGTCATTCAATTGAAGATTGCAACGTGTTCAAGTACAAGGTGCAAGACCTGGTAGACTCAGAGATCATTGTATTCACTGCAGATGATATGTACATCAATTGAAGCCTCCTTTCTCAAGTGAGCACTCAGACTGCAAGTATGTCGTGAAAAGCAATAAGTCCAGATAGAATCAAGCTTCTACAGCGATGGCAATCTTTAGCTTCTTTACTGCATTTTCATTTGTAGCTTTTCATTTCTTGTTAAAGCATTGTATGCATGAAAGTACTTCTTTGTTTTTAATGATGATCTTAATGCGATGAATATGTTTTTCTTGAAGTAATTCATTTTTATTTATTCATATGATATTTCTGCGCATTGCAATACCAATTTTCTTGCTTAAACTCTTGGAGGGAGGATGATGAAGTAAAAACGCAAAATCTTTGGTTGTATGCTTTTGGATAAAACCCTATTGATGATGTACAGGCATTGCTTCAAATCCCCCAAACACGGAAGATATAAGGGAGATAGACCCTCGTTAACCCTTTTGAGCCTTGAAGTAGGAGTTTCTTTCGTACGAAAAAACCCTCACACTTAACCCAAAGGCAGGGTAGGCGTCAGTTAGTTTGACCGAGCGTTCAAATTTCAAAATGAGTGTGCATCTGAGGACCCATTACCTTATATTCCACCGTCAGGAGGTTAAGAGATATGAGACCACAATGGTTATCCATCAACAATCAAGGAGTGAGGCAGTCACAACCCTTTCAAGCAAGTCAGACAAAACGGTGTCACACGATTTGTGTAAAAAAAGAAGAATCAAAAGAAAAAGAAAAGAAAGAAAGCCCACTAAGTCAAAGCTTGAAAACAAATGACTTAGGAAAAAGTTAGGGCATCCCGCTGGACTTCAAAATCGAAAGATTAAAAAAGAATCAGTCCAGGCAAAAATCAGGGAAACGAAAAAACAAAAGAACGAAAGTGAAAAACAAAAGGATTACAAGAGAAAATCCTCGATAAAGAATAAGTCGTGTGACCGCAAAGCACCAAAGACGAAAGGGGTGACTGCCACTCCAAAAACCTCGTGGGCCCATTAACTGTCACTCGTCACAGAATCCTTTTCAGAGATGAGCGCTTGTGCCAAATTAACTGAATGTAGGACTGGAGAACATCAAGGAGAATGGGTGGGTACAAACAAATTTTGAGCCATAAATCTTTTTTTCTAAAACTGCAAACCAGGTCACGTTACAACCCTTAAAAGTCCTAATTGAAACATGGTTTATTTCGATGGCGTACTTCAACGAGATAGAGTTCCTGACTCCTATGAGTTGTGATAATAAGATTTTTGTTGGTATTGCATATGCGTATTGTTTCCATTCAAAAAATCAGTCATAACTAGTGACTCGTTCACAGGGTTTTGCGACTTATTTTCGATAAACTTCAAGGTTAACATGTTTGTTGCATTAGAATTATTATTCTCATAATAAACTTGTTCTGCGTGCGTGCATGTGCTTAAACATCAAGGAAGTTTACACAATGAACGTTAGTCGAGAAGCTTGATCCTGCCGAGTTGGGATGCTTGAAAATTCTGAAGGACAGTCATATCAAAGGGTCATGTTGCCAAGAGACTCAGTGTAGAGTGGGCTCTCCCCAGTAAGTTGTGATGAGATGTAGCCAACCAGGGGCAGTCACGTCGAGAAATTTCTCCGAAGTTCAATTATTCTGGGGTATTCATTCGAAGATGAGGGGCAAAAGTGACTTCAAGACTTGGGGCAGGCCACCTCTAGAGCGTGAGAAGTTGTCCACTCCTGAAGACGGTTAATTGAAAGCACCTCTTCAAGGTTCAAAATACTGAAGCAGAGTATTTTAAGTCACTACAAGTCCTCTCGAGGCAAATTCTTTCATAGATCATACAGTCTGGGGTTGTTACGCCAAGATCTGGTAAATCTCTCCAAGAGTTTGAAGGCCCTGGGGCAATGTGAACGCTCGGCCTTCTGTAAAATCCTCTTGAGATGATTTCTTCCATTAGACCATGTGGTCTGGGGAAAGTCAGGAAGGAACCGTTGTTCACTCTTGATGATCAGTATGCAGTTGGTCAGTAGAAACTTGAAGCACTAAGTCTCTTCCCCAGCAAGGTGCCAGAAGGTATCTTTTTCCAACAAGGTGTTGGAATTGTTATTCTTCCCCAAGCAGAGAATCGTCCTCAAGTCGAAAAGGGTTCTTTATGAAGATTTCTTATCCCCATCATTGTAGGTGGATTCCTTATTCTCAGCAAGGTAAGACGACGGAATATTTTCAAGCAGTTTGAAGACGGTGAGAAATCAGAGTATTCTCTTCCTCAAAAGTCAGATCTGGTATTTCCCGCAAGTCAAAGTCCAATGGTTATTGGCACTCTCAGCAGTTCAAAGTCCAATCTTCATTGGCATCTCCCCAACAGGGTTTGCAGCACCACTGGTTATTAGTGATACAGTTGGTTATCTCCTTACAGGAGATAGACCAGTTCCTTGGTTGGAAACCAGGATTGAGGGGAAGTTTATATCAGAAACTTAGACCAGTTCCTTGGTTGGAAACCAGGATCGAGGGGAAGTTCACATCAGCAACTGAGACCAGTTCCTTGGTAGGAAACCAGGATCTAGGGGAAGTTTATTTCAAAAGAAAATTGAGACCAGTTCTGTGGCCGAAAACCAGGGTCGAGGGGAAGTTTTCTACCTTTTTAAGCATCATTGCTTAGCTGAAGAAGTTGGACGAGCAAACTACCATTCACATCAGACCATCAAAATTTTGGGTATTCTGATATTTAATCCTCTTGCACCCCGAATGCCCGAATACCTTCACCATTCACACCTTCGGGTCCAAGAAGATTAAATAGGGGCATCTGTAATACCCCAAATTTTGACCACTGAGATTCCTCATCATTGTGCAAACCATCATCACAATATGGATGGACCATCATACCTCATCAGTCTCCCCAAAGATGGGTGAGTATCCACTACAATCAGGCTTAGGGTTTCAGGCCCTCTCAGAGCTCTTAGACAAAGGATCAGTCAAGGAATGACATGATCTTCAACTTGTCTAAACCTCTCAAACATCCACAATGGATCAATAGGACTCCCACCTCAAGGATTAAGCACAAGGCTGCAACATTCTGAGTGGATGAAGCCTCAAGATCGCCAGTGTCACCAAATTAGGGTTTTGGTCGACCAGGGCCTCCAGATGGAAATTTTCCTCTGGGCATGAGCCAATGCTTCAAAGCATAACCTATGATGCTCCAAGGGATCTCATGAACCTAATCATCAAGTCAATTTAGCCTCAGGGAATGCATTCATCAAAAGATCAGGAATTAGGGTTTCTTGACCTAATTCACCCCTAAGTTGACTTTTGGGACAAATCATGAGCCAAGACCTCAAGAGATGATTTGAGGGTCCCTAACACACCACATTGGTCCATTTGTAATAATGGATTGAGCCAAGAAGCTTGAGCAACAAGTTTCAAGTTCATCTGAACCACTGTTAGGGTTTCGCAGGAAAAGTCAACTGTAGCTTTGACTTTTGACTAGGACATGCTCCCAAACCCTAAGACATGATTCAATACACCCTATAACACCTATGAAATCAATCCATTAAGTTTGATTTAGGTCAAGGACTTGATTTCATAGAGAGTCGCACAGTTTGGAATTCATCTGACAAAAAGTCAACTGTGCACAAAAGTCAAACTTTGACTTTTTGAGATTTTTCACAATTATGGTTTTTTAACCCTAAAATGATGTTAATGTGTGATTTGAATCATCATTCATCAAGAAAAATCAAGAAAAGTTGGATAACTTGTAAAAGGGGGTAACCATAAAAACTTAGAAAATTTTCTAAGTTATGGAACAAAGTGGCTAGGGTACCAACTTTGGAGGATCATAACTCCTAAACCACAAGGCCATTTTTCCCCATCCAAAGCTGGATTTGTAGCTCTCATTACTCTCTACAAAAGCTTCAACTACACCTCATTCCAATTCATTATGGATTTTGAGTTATGGAATGATCAAAGTGGCTGAAAACATGAAATGCCACTTTTTCCAACAATTAGTGAAATTTTCACCAAGTCAGAATCTGCCTTCACTTTTTCCAAATGTAGGGGAATTTTTCACTTGGATCCAAAAAATATCAAAAGTAATTATGATCAAACAGTTATTGTATCATATGAGTGCTTTCCAAAATGGCCAAGAACTCCATCAAATTCCACTTGAGCCATGAGATATGACAATGGCAATATGCCTTGCTGAAAACTGCCAAAGCAAGGCAGATTTTGGAGTTTTGCTCGATTTGCCGAAATTTTGCAAAGGGCCAGCAACTCTATCCATCTGAACACCTCAAGGGGGGACCAAGGAGGAACCAACTCTGATCCCAAGCCTCCAAAGTCTTTGGAACCAAAAATAGCATGCCAAACCTAGAATTGCCTAAAAAAGGGACAAGACTCCAATTTTGGATTGGAGCATTCAATGCATACACCAAGGTGGCATGGACTGAGCCATTGCCAACTGAATTCAGTCAAGACTTATCCAAGACCAAGGGAACCAGCAGCCTGTGCCCTAACCTCTAGTCAATGGCTAGAGGAGACTTGGATTCTCATTGCTCAACATTGGCCAAACCTATGCAGCAGTTGCCATTCACTATTCCTTGCAAAACAAACTTGCTCTACTATAAATAGAGCTCATTTGTGATCAGTTTGAGTACACCAAAGCCATCAAACAGATGCTTTCCTTAAAATTTCTTTCTCTTGGCCAAAAGGCCTTCTTTAGCACGGTAACTCTGAGTTTTTGAGTTTGAGAGCAATTCCAACCAAACCAATCACACACACACCTCATAAACATCATATAGAGGTTATCCAAACACTCACAAGTGACCTGTAATCCTTAAAACTCAAAGTCACCTCTCAAAACCTCAAAATAGGCTTTTTGTGTATTTTTCAAGCCATGTCTTGATTCAGTCACTTTCCAAACCATATAAAACCTCAAATACACTCCAAATATCATCCTTGAACTGTCCCAAATGGCTCCCAACATCTGGAACACCATTTGAGGGAGTTACTATTTTGTCCATTTTAACCCCTTTTGCAAGAAAGGGCCAGTTTTTGTTTTTGCAGGTTCTAGCTGATTCCAATCATCCTAAAAGCTTCTAAGGGATCATTTGAGAGTGTCCAAAGCATCAAACCATTTCTGGAACAAGAAACTTGGCAGATTGCACAAAAACTCCAAAAGCTCAAAAAAAAAGGTAAGCATCATGACTTGAACTTTCCAAAATATGCATTGCTTTGAAGTCCACTGATCATGCATCTCTTCTACATGTTATATGTGTTGTGTTTGTCCCAATTTATCATGTAATTCATGCTTGTACCAAGAGATGGCATAGAAAATGCAAAATATGGTCTATTTCAAAACCACTATCGGATTTTGAGGAGGGAGCATGATCTGGAAAAAATACCACCACCATTGGATTCCTTGTGAAATTCTAGGCCAGATGCATATAAATTTTATCCCCAACCATGGAGAAATGAGAAACTTATGGCCTTCGCGTTTCTGAGCCAAAACTTGTCTTGCCTTGCCTTGGCCAGGCCTAGGACACAAGGCAAGCCTTGTGTATTTGTTGGTTTATTTCAATCAACGGATGTATCACCACCCCATTGGTAAGGCGCGTGCCCTATAACCTTGAGGTCGTGGGTTCAAACCCCACCCAGACCATTTTGTGTTTTCTCACATTTTGCTATTTTTTCCAATATTTTCATGTTTTATTAATTAATTGGAAAATTAATAAATCCTTTAATTTTAATTTTTTTATTGGTTCTTTTTGCAAAAAATCACAAAAATGTTGAAATATTTTATTCCCCAAAAAAATTAGATTTATATTATTTATTTAATATAATTAGTATTTTTGTGAATAAATGTCTTTTATTTGTTTTTAAACCTTTTAAAAATAAATATCCATTTTGGAAAATCAAAACCAAGTAGGTTTTAATTCATCTTGTGATGAAAGCCTCATTTTTCAAACCTAAAACCAAAATCACAAGTTGTTTACTCAAACTTATTTGGAATTTTTATCATTTGTATTAATTTTCTTTGAATAGTTATATTAAAAAATGATGAAATTATGGTTTTATTGATTTTCACCCTAACAAACTTTTCCGAACACTCATGGGCCTCTAATAGAGTGTAAGACCCAACCCTTTGTAAATACAAACCTATTTTGGGCCTCAAATGTTGTATAAGTCCCGTTGTATTTCAAAAGTTCGGCGCGATCATCGCCCGTTTAAAACAAACCATCTGGGCCTCTCCTCTAGCTATAAGACCAATTCAAAATCATTTTGGGCCTCTAATAGAGTGTAAGACCCAATCCCCTTTTGAAACCAAAAACTTTTGGGCCTCAGTCGTTGTATAAGACCCACGGTGTTTTCAAAACCTCGGCGCGATCGTCGCCCTTTTCAAAATTAACCACTGGGCTTCTCCTTGAGCTATAAGACCTATCCTTGTTCACTTTCAATCATTTTGGTCTTCTTGAGAGAGTGTAATACCCATCCCTTTGTACAGAAAACCTTTTTTGGGCCTCAGTCACTTGTATAAGTCCCTGTACAAATTCAAAACAACAGTGCAATCACTGATAAAACCTTGGGCCTCTCCTTGAGCTATAAGCCCCAACAATCTTTTCAAAGCACTTTCTCCTTTAATTTTGAATATAATATTGTTATCAAAGCTTTCTTTATTGAACAACTAGCAATACAGTATGGAAGCTCTACAACCGAGTAAGTGTTTACCCGCTTTCATTTACCGTTTTCATATGTATATAACTGTACTGTGGGTTGTTTCACTGTAAGTCTTCTTTCATAAACTCATATCGACTGTGTAATACTAGTATAGATATTTAGAGTTTCCCCGGTAACTACGCCTAGCACTAGGTAAAGCCCTGTTGATCACTCTTAAATGCAAACAAAACTAGATCCCCATAGGATTACCAGATACAGTCTTCCCTCCTCTTGGGGTTAAACAATATGGAGACGTGAAAGGCAGCATTCTCGGTGAACCCTTTCTCAGACTGTCACCCTTAGAAATTGTCAAAGAAACTCTGACTCCCCAGAGATGATCTTTTCTCCGTGAATGGAATCTCTTGATTTTCTTCCAAATTCTCGAACTTTCCTGGCTTGATCTATTCTCAGTGAATGGCATGTCTTGAACTTCTCGGGATTTGGGGACCCATAGGCTTCCTAAAATCATCCCCGCCTCCTCTTGGGCATTATACAAGGACCCGTCGGCTTCTTAGAAGTTTTCACAGCCTCCTCTTAGGCTTCATATAATGATTCTTCCTCCGGGAAGATAGCCTCCTCTTGGGATTCGTACAAATTGTCCCTTCGGCTTCTTAAAAGTTTTTCTCGACTCCTCTTGGGCTTCGTACAAATTGTCCCGACGACCTCTTAAAGGTATAGGAACATAAATTAGTCATCTTAATAGAATAGTCTTTCAAAGAGTCTAGATCTTTCTACGGCAAACATACTGTCTCTTGATCTCTCTTAAGAATATTACAAAAGATAAAACTCTAGACTTGGACAGTCTAATCTCCTTGAGTCCCGAAGACATTCTCAAGTTCCTTTCAAAAATAGGAAAAAACACCCGTAGACTTGGGAAGTCACAATACCCTTCGGATTCCCCGTTTCCTTAAAGAACAGGAAATAATCCTGGTCCTCAGATCAAATCCATGAGTACAACATTACCCATATAAGAACTTATTTTCTCTTTTAACCAACATACTGGACCTGTCACTCAACTGAAACAGTAACCCTAGCCTCCTCTTGGGCTTTGTACAATGATTCTCCCCAGCGGAGTTAACCTTTTCAGACTCTCTTGTTGAGTAAAACACCTTTAGCCTCTATCTCGGGCTTCGTACGAGATACAAAATCACTCTCTTGTTGAGTATAAAAGACTCTCTTGTTGAGTCAAACATTTTTTACCCTTCATCTCGGGCTTTGTACGAGATACAAAAACACTCTCTTGTTGAGTATAAAAGACTCTCTTTGTAGTACCCTAAATTTTGACCGGTGTTTTTTAGAATTTTTGGTACTACTAGGGAGTGTCATTTGGGGCTTTGAGGGGTTTGTTAGTACTTTTAGGTCCATTTTGGAATTGGTTTGGTATAAAGGTTTTTTTTTAGCAAGTTTGTTTAAATTTAATTAAGGTTTTATTTATTCTTTTTTTTATAGTCTTAGATTTTTGGATTTAATTATAATAAAATGTTTTTGGGGATTTTCTCATTTTTAGGTTTTTATAGTTAAGTGGTTTTTTTAATTAGTTAGAAATTAAAAAAAAAAAAAGACTTTTTAGGATTTTGGTTAATTATTTTTTTTAAAAGATTAGGAAGTAAAGTTTTTAGAGTTATTTGGTTTTTTTTATTTTAGAATTATTTATTAGAAAGAATTGTTTTTTTAGATTAATTAGTTGACAATCAAGTTTTATTGTAGAATTATTTTTTTTTTCACTACTTATTTATTAATATAATTTTATGGCTTTTATATTGGTTTTTTTTATTATTTTTATCATTAGTAATTAGGGAATGTTAGAACTACCGTTATTTGCTTGTGAAATTGTTAATCATTCTATTTATGTTTATTTAAAATTGGATAATTAGGTTATTTTTAAGTTTTTATTAAAAAATTTGTTTTAGAATTAAATATATATATCATTAGGATCCAATTAGAGATAATTTTATTAATTAGATTTTTAATAACAATCAGATTTTATTTTTAATATTTTCATTATTATTGATTGGCTGCTTATTTATTTCTATTAATTAGGAATTTTGTTTTATTAATAATTAAGATTTTTTTTATTATTAGTTATTAACTAGGATTATTTTTGTTAATTAAGGCTGGTTGATATTGGATTTTTATTATTAAAATAATTATTATTTGTTTAGTTATTTTCTGTTCGTTTAAAATTTTCTTAAGGTGATTTTTGTCCGTTTTTTATTAATGGCTAGTTGTTGGTTTTTTATATTTTATTTTATTATTTATTTTATTAATTATTTATTTTGATCAAAGTTGTGGACCAATCATCTTCCCCACTTTTTAATGTTTTATTTATTTTTTTCTTTACTATTAACTTTTTCTATTTTAATTTTTAATAAAAAAATCACAAAATAAAAATCTTTTTTTTGGGCTTTTGATTATATATATTTTTTTACTTTTTTTAAAACCATAATTGTCATCTATAAATAGGACACATTTTACACACTTTTGGGGGGCAATTTACAAAACCATACGATAAAAGTTGTTGTTCTTCACAAATCGAAGAACAACAACAATAAAACCCTAAACCCTCAACAATAAAACCCTAAACCCTCAACAACCCTAAACCTTCAACATCCCTCCGAGTCAAAAGGGAAAAGGAAAGGAAAAGAGATCTCACACAAGGATACAAGGAAATCACCACCAAGAGGAAAAGGTCAAAAGAAGGGGAAAAGGCACATGGAAAAGAAAAAAAAGGAAGAGATACAAAAAACCACCACCAAGAAGGGGAAAAGGCACAAGAAGGGAAAAAGCCAAAGGAACAGAAAAGAAAAGAATGGATG
Source organism: Lathyrus tuberosus (assembly GCA_022829125.1). Taxonomy (NCBI): domain Eukaryota; kingdom Viridiplantae; phylum Streptophyta; class Magnoliopsida; order Fabales; family Fabaceae; genus Lathyrus; species Lathyrus tuberosus. The sequence goes on from JALAZF010000153.1 coordinate 4,348,434, forward strand.
AAGGAAGCAGCTTAATTTGGTCACGGCAAGGGAGGTAACTTAGGTTTTTTATTTGTTGTTACTATTAATTGATTGGATTTTTTTCCTGGAAAAGTTGGGGTTAGGGTTCATATTGAACCCTTGGGGTTTTAATAAATTTATTTTTAATAATTTTGGGTTTTTAAAATTGGTTTGTTTATTTAGAAATTATTATTATAATAATTGGAATCAAATCATTTTCTTTTTTTTTTTTCTGAGGTAGTGTTGGCCATTGGGCTTTACGCCCAATGCTTTTGGCACCCCCAATCTATGGCCCAATTACTTTTCCTAAAGGTTTTTACACCCCTGTTTTTTTATTTAATTAAATTATTTGATTAAATTATAAATTAATTATTTTATTTAGGTTTTTTTAATTAGGAGATTTTAACATAAAAATAGAATTTAGGGTTGGTTTTTTTATTTTGGGATTTTTGTGGTTTTTTATTTCCATTTATTTCATTTAAAAATTATTACCATTGAATCAATTCCTTGATTCAAGTTGTAATAAGTTTTTCATTTGGTTTCTATTGCTTTTTTTTTTACCATTTAGTAAAAATTATTAATTATATGGAAATTAAGTTTTTATGTAGATTTAATAAAAGGAGTTATTTTCTTAGGAAAATTATTTTAAAGGGATTAAAAAAAATATTAATAAATTAATTGGAACAAATATTTTAGGAGATTATTAATATGGATTTATTTTGGATTAATTTGTATTTTTGACATATTAAATTATTTGACGTTTGGGGTTCAATTTCTTTTTTTTTAATTAGAAAAATGGTTTTAGAAGGAAAAAGGATTTTTAAAGTTTTAAGGGATTTACACATGGGGATAAAGCTCTTGGTCCGAGAGCCTAAATAAAGGATGGGATTTGGGATTGAGGAATTAAACTCTTGATATCCGAGAGTATAAATAAAAGGATTAAGGGATAAAGCTCTTGGTCCGAGAGCCTAAATAAGGGATGGGATATGGATTTTTGGGATAAAACTATTCCTCCGAGAGTATAAACAATGGACAAAGGGATTTAAGGGATAGAACTCCTCATCTAGGAGTATAAACACTAGATTTAAGGGATAGAACTCTTTATCCAAGAGTATAAATAGTGGATGGGATTTAGGGATAGGATTTGGGATTTAGGAATAGGATTAGGGGGTAGGAATAGGGGAGGTGAAATACGGTTACTCTGATCCTTCATTTTGAGAGTACGTAGGTATAGGGTTGCAAACCAACCCTAGCGAGTATAATTAGGAAAAAAATTAGGTTTTCTTTTCATTTAGACAAACAAACATGCCCTAAACTCAAAGGTGGATCCCATTGAGTACAATGGAAGTAAGGGGTGCCTAACACCTTCCCTTTACTTAACCGACTCCCGAACCGTAGGAATCTCTACCTTAGGATAGGATATTTAGGTTTATCATTATTTTCCTTTAAAAAATATGGTGGCGACTCGAATAATTTTTGCCGGCCGCGACAGCTGGCGACTCTGCTGGGGACTCCTTCCTAGCGAGAGTCAATCCTAGCCTTAGGATTTAGGGATTTGTTTGTCTTGGATGTTATTTTGGTTTTTTTATTTTTTTATTGTTATTTATTTATTTTTATTTCATATATTTATTTATTTAACATTTTGTTTTTTGTATTATCATGCAAGGGATTGGGACATAAAAAAAAGGAGTGAAGCTAAAACCCAAAGCTTGGAGGATAACCCTAGAACCTAAAGTGGAACGGAAATGTTTTTGCGGGGGACGCAACGTCCCCTAAAATGCATTGATGCCACACTCAGAGTAGATCCTTCCAAAGTCGTCCTCACGAAAGGGCTAGCCCCTCTCGTAGTGGAATGATTTGGATGTGGTCCGTGACTCTGAGAACCTTAACCTACCCCACACCAATCATGGACCTTATGTATTCAACCCTCAAGGGTTATTACTAGGGTCCTATCCCAAATGAGACTTATCCCGAAGGATTACCGTAGGAAGGCTTGCTCCTTCTCATGGTAAAACAAGGGTATAGTCTAAACATTTTGGGGTCGTTATGCTTGCCAAATTTAGGTAACCTACCTGTGAGGGGATTGGGTAGTCTTAACTTAGATCCAGCCTGTTCTAGGGAGCCCACCTTACTAGGGCATGCTTGCACATTACCTTACCCTAACCCATATAATACTTAATTAAAACATTCATTCATCATTTTCATGAAAATATATTTTAAAAGAAAATGTTCTTGCATACCCCATGCATTTTCATGCACTTTGCATACATACACATACATTTGCATATCCTTTCCACCTCCGCCTTTATCCAACTGCCTAGTTAGCAGATTTCCCGATACTCACAAAGGAACATGAAAGATATCTCAAGAAGCTTTGGAGGAACCCAACAAGGGGAAAGTACCATTGAAGATGGAAGGTAACCCTTCACCATGCCAAATAGAGGCCCACCTAGAGCCTCAAATATAACAACCTTAGATGATATATGCCTCTACAACAGAGTCTCAATTGTATCTACTTCAGTAGCAGCCTCATGTGTTTCAACAAAGGAAGTTTGGAAGAGAATAAGATCCTACACCAATGTCTCATGACTTAATGGGAGGTGCCTTAGTGAAGCTGCAGTTACTTGACCTTATTCAGGCACTACAAGCTATGAGCTCAAAGCACAAGACCTGCAACCGAATTTCAAAGGAGGAGTTCCATGGATTAAAAGACACCCCTTACTTTTACAAGTGGAGGGACATCAAGAAGTCTCCCAAAATTGGTTGGATCAACAAGGGACCTCACTTCTAGGATCACTAGGCCTTTATTATTCCCAGTTGTATTTTCCTTTTTGCTAAGTGTTGTTTGTAATTAAAAGATGTACTTTTTGGGAAATAATTTTAATAAGATGAGCATGCATGCTTTTGGAATTCATCCATTCGTTTCACTCTTTCTTATGCCACCAAAATAAAATAAATCACACCTTTTCTTTTCACTTCTCACCTATTAACAAACTTAGGAGGAGAAGGATGTAAATAAACAAACGAATTTGCTGATGTATGCTTTAATGGTATGACCTGGCTGAAGATGTAAGGCATTGTTTCACTCCCCAAACACTGGAGAAATAAGGAGATAATCCGTAGTTAACCCCCTCGAGCCAGAAGTTGGTGTTCTTTCTATTTTCAAAAAACCTTAATCTTAACCAGGGGCAGGGTAGATTTCAATTAACTCAACAATGCGTCCTAATGCAAGGGAATCAGTACACCTAATCACAAGGAAAAAGGTTTAAAGCACATCTTCTTCCTCACACCATTCAACATTGAGGAAGCAAAAGGGATAATAGCTCATAATATCTAATATGCCAGTCACACCCTTTCTAAGTCAAAAGCAAATCACTCAAGAATTGTTCCAAAAAAAACCCGCTAAGTCAAGAAGAAAAGGAAAAAGCTGAAAAATAGTGGACTTTGACTTAGGCAAAATAAGGGTATCCCGATGGACCACTAAATTCAGAAGAATTGGTCCATGCGAAAATAAGGGATTAAAAGAAAGGAAAAAGGAAAATAGGGAACAATCTTATAAAGAGGAGTGGGTGACTGCACCTCAAAAAAGAGCTCATCAAGTGCTTAAACCAGTATACCTTTTAATCACCGTGACTGAAAAGGTTCTTTTACAGGATGAACGCGTCTGTTGGGTTAATTGGATTTAGGATATCAAGGAGAATGGGGTGGGTTAAATTTCAAATTTTGAGCCTTGTATCTTTGTTTTCTTAAACCGTGAACCAGGCCACGTTACAACATGTAAAAGTCCTAATTGAAGCTAGGGGCACTATAAAAGCATACTCGGCAAATTCATTGTTAAACTGACTCCGAATCCGAATGTTTGTTGGAACATCGCTAACCATATTCTCACATCTTCATTTGTGCCAACCTTATGAACAAATATCATTTCTATACGCCGTAAATTTTTTTTTCTTTCTTGATTTCAAAACTTGCATGAGCATTGAGTTAGAATTACTTTTCAAAGGGAATAATTTTACTCACAAATCAATACTTAGTACCAAGGAAATATCAATAATGGTCTAATCAGGGGTATATCATTTCAAGGAATTTCGGACTAGGGGCAAGTCACCTAAGGATCCTCGCAATCAAGGGGCAAATCCTAATGATCATAGGAGCATATTATCGGGAAATCCTACTAACTAAGGGCAAAGCATCCCAAGATTTGACACACTGATGCTGAATCACCTCCATGACTCTAATGATAAGCGGTGGACCTTTCAAGACGTTCACGCTGGGGCATACCAACTCAAGGGTGCATTGAGGTCAATCACTCTACGAGGCATCTAATCAGAGGCAAAGACATGATATTGGGGCAGTTCATATTAAGGTCATATCATAGCATGGTAAGATCCAAGCTCCTTTGCAAGCCACTCCTCCATACCCAATTAATTAAGGGGCATACCTTTTAGAGTCAAAAACTGGGGCATACTTTTCAAGACTCAAATACTGGGGCAGTTCATATCAAAGTCATACCTCAACATGGTGGGATCCAAGTTCCTTTTTAGGCATACCTTTCAGAAGCTCAATCGGGGGCAGACCACTTAAAGCATGATCAAAAGAAATCACTTCAAGAAAACTGTTCATTTAGGGCATATCATTCCAAGGGTTGATTAGTGGAAGACGAATCTCTCCAAGGCTAATATAATCGCAAGTTGTCTTAAGTGCATGGTATAGTCAAGCTTCTTCAAAAATCATATTAAGGCGAATCTCTTCGAAGACACAACAGATTGGGGCAAAAGGCATGATACTGCAGGGGCAAGCCCTATCGATACTTCAGAGGTTGCACATACGAGCTCTATCCTACATCTACAATCTTCAAGTTCAAAACAAGTATCAGGAGACCATGTTAGCTTAATACCCACTACCCTTTTTTGGGACAAGTATCCTTGTTAAACAAGCAACCTTTCAAGGTCTTAACCATTCCATTACTCACCACAAGGGCATTCATAGAGACAACTAAATCATTATCATGCATTAATCATTTCGCTACGCTCTATCATAACATAGCATCACATGCATACATGCACTCATATACACAAACATGCATACATGCATAGGGTTCATAATCACTCTTAGGGGTTTAACCCCCGGCAATATCATTGAATCATTGCTTCGATAAAGGATTTTACAGGATTATCATCCATCAGTGAGCAGGTCTTCACCTCTCACATCCCCAGATTATGAACTTATCCCACACAAAGGATAAGTTTCATCAAGTATCTAAGGGTTTTTTTTTATCAAGGGTTTATGAAGGGTTGTCAAAGAATTTTAAGGGGTTTCATCGAAGAATCTTATAGAAAGGAATTCATCAAGGGATCTTATTAAAGGGGTTTTATTAAGGAATTTATCAAAAAACGTTTTACCAAGGAATTATCAAAGGGGTTTTATCAATGGATTTTTTGGAATTTTATCAAGGGGTTATACCAAAGGATTTTCATCAAAAGGAGTTCTATCGGAATTTTGTCAAGGGGGTTCTACCTGATTTATATCAAAGGGGTTTTATCAAGGGATTTTTATCCTATGAGTTATATTAAGGGATTTTCATCCAAAAGGGGTTATATTAGAGTTTCATCAAGGGGTTCTACAAAAATTTCTATTAAAGGATATTCGTCCAAGGGATTTCGTGGAGGAGTTGTATCAGGGGTTCTACTGGATTTTGTTCAAGGGGTTACATCTAGGGATTTTCATCCAAAAAGGGTTTTTGTTTAGAATTAAAAAAGGGGGAGGATTTATTGGGTTTGTCATCAAAGGATTCTACCTAGGGGTGTAACTGTTGTGTCAATAGGTTTTATCACAAGGGGTATTCATCAAGGGGTTCTATCGGGTATTTCGTTAAGGGTTTATTACTAGGGATCTTAGGATAATCAGCGTAGTACCTACCGGACTCTGTGGTCAAAATTAGGGTCCTTCTTATATTTAATCGTCTCCTCAACAAAAGAGGAAGACTCATCAACATCCTCTTTCTGATTCGAAGACGGCTAAATAGGGGCAGCTGTAGTACCCTAAATTTTGACCGGTGTTTTTTAGAATTTTTGGTACTACTAGGGAGTGTCATTTGGGGCTTTGAGGGGTTTGTTAGTACTTTTAAGTCCATTTTGGAATTGGTTTGGTATAAGGGTTTTTTTTAGCAAGTTTGTTTAAATTTAATTAAGGTTTTATTTATTCATTTTTTTTTATAGTCTTAGATTTTTGGATTTAATTATAATAAAATGTTTTTGGGAATTTTCTCATTTTTAGGTTTTTATAGTTAAGTGGTTTTTTTAATTAGTTAGAAATAAAATAAAAAAAGAATTTTTAGGATTTTGGTTAATTATTTTTTTTAAAAGATTAGGAAGTAAAGTTTTTAGAGTTATTTGATTTTTTTTATTTTAGAATTATTTATTAGAATGAATTGTTTTTTTAGATTAATTAGTTGACAATCAAGTTTTATTGTAGAATTAATTTTTTTTTCACTACTTATTTATTAATATAATTTTATGGCTTTTATATTGGTTTTTTTTATTATTTTTATCATTAGTAATTAGGGAATGTTAGAACTACCGTTATTTGCTTGTGAAATTGTTAATCATTCTATTTATGTTTATTTAAAATTGGATAATTAGGTTATTTTTAAGTTTTTATTAAAAATTTTGTTTTAGAATTAAATATATATATCATTAGGATCCAATTAGAGATAATTTTATTAATTAGATTTTTAATAACAATCAGATTTTATTTTTAATATTTTCATTATTATTGATTGGCTGCTTATTTATTTCTATTAATTAGGAATTTTGTTTTATTAATGATTAAGATTTTTTTTATTATTAGTTATTAACTAGGATTATTTTTGTTAATTAAGGCTGGTTGATATTGGATTTTTATTATTAAAATAATTATTATTTGTTTAGTTATTTTCTGTTCATTTAAAATTTTCTTAAGGTGATTTTTGTCCGTTTTTTATTAGTGGCTAGTTGTTGGTTTTTTTATATTTTATTTTATTATTTATTTTATTATTTATTTATTTTGATCAAAGTTATTGACCAATCATCTTCCCCACTTTTTAATGTTTTATTTATTTTTTTCTTTACTACTAACTTTTTCTATTTTTATTTTTAATAAAAAAAATCCCAAAATAAATATCTTTTTTTTTTGGCTTTTGATTATTTTTTTTTTTTTACTTTTTTTAAAACCATGATTGTCATCTATAAATAGGACAAATTTTACACACTTTGGGGGGGGGCAATTTACAAAACCATACGATAAAAGTTGTTGTTCTTCACAAATCGAAGAACAACAACAATAAAACCCTAAACCCTCAACAATAAAACCATAAACCCTCAACAATAAAGCCCTAAACCCTCAACAACCCTAAACCTTCAACATCCCTCCGAGTCAAAAGGGAAAAGGAAAGGAAAAGAGATCTCACACAAGGATACAAGGAAATCACCACCAAGAGGAAAAGGCAAAAGAAGGGGAAAAGGCACAAGGGAAAAGGCACAGGGAAAAGAAAAAAAAAAGAAGAGATACAAAAAACCACCACCAAGAAGGGGGAAAAGGCACAAGAAGGGAAAAAGCCAAAGGAACGGGAAAGAAAATAAGGGATGAAGGAAGCAGCTTAATTTGGTCACGACAAAGGGAGGTAACTTAGGTTTTTTTATTGCTGTTACTATTAATTGATTGGGTTTTTTTCCTGGAAAAGTTGGGGTTAGGGTTCATATTGAACCCTTGGGGTTTTAATAAATTTATTTTTAATAATTTTGGGTTTTTTTAATTGGTTTGTTTATTTAGAAATTATTATTATAATAATTGGAATCAAATCATTTTCTTTTTCTTTTTTTTTCTGAGGTGGTGTTGGCCATTGGGCTTTACGCCCAATGCTTTTGGCACCCCCCATCTATGGCCCAATTACTTTTCCTAAAGGTTTTTACACCCCTGTTTTTTTATTTAATTAAATTATTTGATTAAATTATAAATTAATTATTTTATTTAGGTTTTTTTAATTAGGAGATTTTAACATAAAAATAGAATTTAGGGTTGGTTTTTTTATTTTGGGATTTTTGTGGTTTTTTATTTCCATTTATTTCATTTAAAAATTATTACCATTGAATCAATTCCTTGATTCAAGTTGTAATAAGTTTTTCATTTGGTTTCTATTGTTTTTTTTTTATCATTTAGTAAAAATTATTAATTATATGGAAATTAAGTTTTTATGTAGATTTAATAAAAGGAGTTATTTTCTTAGGAAAATTATTTTAAAGGGATTAAAAAAAATATTAATAAATTAATTGGAACAAATATTTTAGGAGATTATTAATATGGATTTATTTTGGATTAATTTGTATTTTTGACATATTAAATTATTTGACGTTTGGGGTTCAATTTCTTTTTTTTTAATTAGAAAAATGGTTTTAGAAGGAAAAAGGATTTTTAAAGTTTTAAGGGATTTACACATGGGGATAAAGCTCTTGGTCCGAGAGCCTAAATAAATGATGGGATTTGGGATTGAGGAATTAAACTCTTGATATCCGAGAGTATAAATAAAAGGATTAAGGGATAAAGCTCTTGGTCCGAGAGCCTAAATAAGGGATGGGATATGGATTTTTGGGATAAAACTCTTCCTCCGAGAGTATAAACAATGGACAAAGGGATTTAAGGGATAGAACTCCTCATCTAGGAGTATAAACACTAGATTTAAGGGATAGAACTCTTTATCCAAGAGTATAAATAGTAGATGGGATTTAGGGATAGGATTTGGGATTTAGGAATAGGATTGGGGGGTAGGAATAGGGGAGGTGAACTACGGTTACTCTGATCCTTCATTTTGAGGGTACGTAGGCATAGGGTTGCAAACCAACCCTAGCGAGTATAATTAGGAAAAAACTTAGGTTTTTTTTTCATTTAGACAAACAAACATGCCCTAAACTCAAAGGTGGATCCCATTGAGTACAATGGAAGTAAGGGGTGCCTAACACCTTCCCTTTACTTAACCGACTCCCGAACCGTAGGAATCTCTACCTTAGGATAGGATATTTAGGTTTATCATTATTTTTCTTTAAAAAATATGGTGGCGACTCGAATAGTTTTTGCCGGCCGCGACACTCTTGTTGAGTCACTTCCCTCTTAGCCTCTATCTTGGGCTTCGTACGAGATACAAATCACTCTCTTGGTGAGTATAAAAGACTCTCTTGTTGAGTCAAACCCTTTTAGCCTCCGTCTTGGGCTTCGTACAAGACACATATAAAAACACTCTCTTGTTGAGTCAACCCTTTTAGCCTCTATCTCAGGATTCGTACGAGACACAAAAGCATCCTCTTGTTGGGTCAATAGCCTCCTCTTAGACTTTGTATAAGGAAACCCCGGTTGAGTCAATCAACCTTTTAGCATCAAAATATGTGCCCCGTTCATAGTATGCAAACATCAACAACTCCTTTTCCCTCGCCTAATTGCTGTAAGGGACAAGCCTTTGGATTATTTACATCCACACCACTGTCCCTCTTTTAAGCCTGAGAAATTCCTAAGGAAAGATGGCATTGCTCTAAACTGAGTTAAAGTCTTCTCCTTCAGGTTGAAAATCCCCTATAAAGGAAATTATGGCATTACTGGATTCACATATCCCAGTTAAAGTAATTCTCCTTTATAATCAGTCACCCAACAATTGTGACAAACAGACCCCTTTAGAGATGACAAATTCTCTCTAAAGTCAACACCCTTTTAGCTTCACATCTTGGGCTTCGAACAAGATACAAATAGACCCTTCAGCTTCACATCTTGGGCTTTGAACAAGATACAAACCACCTTTAGCTTCATGTCTTGGGCTTTGAATAAGACACCAAAACACCATTTCCTTCCATAGAATAGGAGGAACTACGATCGCTCTGATTACCCTATCCCGGGAATACGTAGGCATAAGATTGAAAAAGAATCTTAGCGAGCACACTAATCAAAAAACCCCAAAGTCCCCTACCTCCAGACATTCTATTCTTAACAAAATAACCTAAGAGAGACCCACATTTTTTACCGCATCTGTAAACCAACAGTTTTGACTGTTTAACCTCAGTTTGCAAGCAGGGTTAGTTGGAGACATCTATTTCCCTTCCTTCATCAGCTTCAATAGGATAAAAAATGAATCGAACTGTAGTACCAAAGCAATAGTGATTCGAAACCACAAAAACCGCGCTACAGAGTGTCCTCTCATTCCTGCATATAGTAATCATCATTGCATTGCATCTACCAAAACGCGTAGCATTTCCATTTCGTATGGAGCATTACGCCATAGAAAAATTCAAACATGCATCGAAGCATAAGCCAGATTTGGTACCTTGTGCGAAAGCCCAGATCAACCCACAATCAAAACAGTGATTCTAATCCTCCGAAGAGAGCTCCATCCTCAGAGTTGACGCCCTTTTTTTTACCAACCTCAGAGTTGTCGTATACCTTTTCTCAACCTCGGAGTTGATGAATAATCCTTTTTTCCCCAACCTCAGAGTAGACACCTCTTTCCCCAACCTCAGAGTTGACTCCTTTCTTCTCCAACCTCAGAGTTGTCGTACATATTTTCCCCAACCTCAGAGTTGTCGTATATTCCCTTTCCAACCTCAGAGTTAATGCCTTTCGTCCCCAACCTCAGAGTTGACACCCCTTTTTACCAACCTCAGAGTTGTCGTATATCTTCTCCTCAATATCATAATTGACGCCCTTCCTCCCCAACCTCAGAGTTGAAGCCTTTTTTACCAACCTCAGAGTTGTCGTATATCTTCTCTCCAACCTCAGAGTTGACGCCTTTCGTCCCCAACCTCAGAGTTGACGTCCATTTGCCCAACCTCAGAGTTGTCACATATCTTTTCTCCAACCTCAGAGTTGTCGTACCACTTTTTTCCACCAACCTCTGAGTTGAAGTCAATGTTTCTATCTCCGATCTCAAAATCAATGTCTACCTTTTCACCAACCTCAGAGTTAACGTATATCCTTCTTCTAACCTCAGAGTTGAAGTTATGGTTTTTACTCAACCTCAGAGTTGATATCTACCTTTTTCTCAAACATTCAAAGTTGGTGTTTAGTCCAGGTTTTCCTCAACCTCAGAGTTGATGGTTATCCTTTTCTTTCTCAGAGCTGACGATTTTTTTTTCTCACCCTCAGAGTTGATGGTCTACCAATGTATCCCCAGCGAAGTCCACCTTCGGCTTGGTCTTTCTTTTCGAGTTCGCCTTCGGTGTCCTCGTATCCTTATTTTGAAAGTCCACCCTCGGCTCGGTCTTTCTTTTCGAGTTCACCCTCGGCCGTCCTCGTTTTCTTTTGTTGATTAGCCCGCCTTCAGCCGGTCTCATCTTCCCAGCATAGTCCAACTTCGGCTAGCAAACACTCTATTTCATTATACCCACAGTTTGTAAATTTCAGGGTTCTTTTGGTATTCAATCTCCGTGTATCCTTGAATGTCTGAAATTCGTTGCTATCATACCTTCAGGACCAAGTAGATTGAATAGGGGCAGCTGTAGCACCCCAAAATTTGCCCTTTCTTTTTTACCTCTAACTAGCTTATGTTTCATTTCATTTTTGCATAATCATCTTTGCATATCATTTGGTTCATAGCATGGGATCAAGGTATATGAGAAATCTCAAGTGAATCACATTCTCCTAACTAGTGCAAAATTAGGGTTTTGGTGAAAGGTTAGTGCAAGTGGTTTTTTTGAGCCAAAGCTTGATTTCAAGGTTTTCCATATGCTCTCAATTGTACAAGGATGAATTATTGCCCATTGGTTCATTTCAAAAGATCTTCAATTGATCAATTGGTTGAAAATTAATCAGATTGGGGGAAAGTCAACTGTGCAGAGAAAAAAAGTCAATTCCTGACTTTTTGAGGTCAAAATCTTGTTCCTCATGTCAAATATGTCCATTGATGGAGATTTGATCAAGAAATGTCAAGTGATTCATCAAAAATCAAAAGATATGGAAAGTTGCTAAAAATAGAAATTAAGGTTTCCTAATATAGCAAGTTTTGGCAAGCTGAACCATCATCTTGGGAGCTCTCTTTCTCTATGATACAAATTCTAAATGGAAAATTTCAAGGTACCTAATTAAAGTTCACATTCTATGCTTCAAAACCATAACAATAACTCCTCCATTTGATCAAAATCAAGGGAGATATGATGGATTAAAGTGGAGGGTTCACAAGGCAAAATTGACCAGCCAGACAAGTCATGACCAGCTAGCACGCAGTAATATTCACAAACACCTTGTGTGCATGACATGTCCAAGTTCAAGGGCAAATATCTCATTGATGGATGCTTCAATTCAAAATTTGTTTAACATCGTTTTTGTTCCTCTTGATCTCCTCTTCAACTTTGATGTTGAAGGATTTTTCATCTGATCAATGTATGAGGAGATATAATGAGGCAAAGTCAGGTGCTTCAACTGATCTATTTCACACGCCATAGGGCAAGGCACGACCTGGTCAGGCTGGCTGCTAACTCAGTTATGTACATACATCTTCATGATCATTTTTAAGCATCCTAAGTTGTTCTATTGGGATTATTTTCAACTCCAATTTTGTTCCACTCCATTTCCTCTTTCCAAATAGCCCAAGAGCTTGTTATTCCATCCATGATCAAGGCTCTAAACTCATCATCATGCCAACTATTTTCTTCCATGCCAAGTAAACTAATGCAAGACAAAGTCAGGTGTATTGTTGTTCTTATGCGCATGCCATCATCCATCATGAACATCACCTTACCATAATAAATCAAACAAACCTCTTACATATCACATGCTCTTGTACTCACCTTGCCTAAAATGTTCAAACAAAAGGAAAAGAGGAATGAAGCTTGTACAACAAGTAGTTGCTGCACTGTACAATTTAGTACATCATCACCACCACTCATCCTGACCTCACCATAACATTTCATGTTGCTCTCCTCACCATAGCAAACAACCATAACTCGAGCCATAACTAACTTCACTCACTCTCAACTCAGTTAACCATAGATCCAATGGTTAACCACCCTGAGTTAGCTCCTTAACTCCCATTATATAAGCTGCTAACCACACAAAACCAATTCACTTACTCCATTTCTCATTTTTTATTCTACACACTTCACACTTCTCCATTTCACACTCTTCTCTCTCTCTGAATTTTCTCTCTCAAGCTTGCTCTAACTGAAGTTTCTTGTTCATTCTTCTTCTACATTCATCATCATCATCAACAGAACCTTGAATTGGTAGCATTGAATCTTCAATTTCATCTTCTTCTCCAAGCGCTTTCACTCAAACTTCATTGGTTCAAAGCATTGCTTAAGCCTTTATTTGGCTCAGTCTCAAGTTCAAGTGCATAAGGAGTCTCCTCTCTGGTTTTCTTTGGAGTTAAAGATTCATCAAAAGTGCAGGTTTCATTTCAAATTTCTTGCTCTCTTTACGCTCTGATTTTACTTGTTGTTGCATGTTTGGAGCTCAATATGAGCCATGTGAACCTCTGGCTAGTTGATAGGCACCTTAGGTGTTTAGTTGAAATTTCTAGGGCAAAATGTTTTCCTTCGATTCTCTCTGTATGCGCATGGTTTGTGAATTTGGAAGCTAGATTTGGAACCTACATGGAGAGAGGAAGAGACTGATATAAGGCATGTCCATTTTTGGTGGCATGTAAGGCTGATCACGGTGGCTGCTCGCTGGAGAAGACGGCCGGAGTCTTCTCCGGCCACCTGAAAATCCAACTGTGCAAGAACCCTAGGCAGTCCTCAGTTTAAAACATAGCCACACGATCTTGTTAATCCAACGCTCGTAACAATGCCAGCACATTAATGAGCACCCTCCCTGGCATGTGCTCTCTTTTTCTAAATGTTTTGAATTATTGGATCATGTGCGTGTCTCTCATCATTGCATATCGTGTGCTTGCATTATGAATCATGTGATTGGCATATTCTTGTGATCATCATGTTTGACTTAGATCCAAGGGCTCTTAGAGAGTCAATGTTTGACTGAATAACATGATATGCACCTCTCTGACCCACGCGCTTTGGGCCTTGTGAATTCTGATATTCACACCCCCTCATCATTGAGCCCAATGCAATTTCAAGTATGTAATTGCTTTCGCTACACCCCTGGCAATTTCTTTTGGTTTTTTTCATTTTTTTATATATATGTTTGATATTTGATTTTTAAAAATACTTCCAAGCATGAAAAAATTCTGAAATAATTCATGGAACATTCTAATACATTTAAATATTTTTTGATATTTTTATTTCTGATTTTAAATCATTTTTCTATTTTTCCATGATTTTTATTTTATTTTCATTTGTATGAGCATCCCTTCATGATACTTGCCTCATTCTTGATTTGTTTGACCTAGTTTTGAACTGAATTTTCACATGAAAATTGATACATACTTTTATGACATCTTGAGGCACCTTCTGAATTTTTTTTTGATTTTTAAAATCATTTTTGGTTGATGTTTGAATGCCCTATTTGTGCCTAATCCTTGTGCTACTTGAGTGTACTTGTGGAATACATTTAAACATGTTTATTAATGATTTTTGTACCATACTTTTGGGAAATGTTTACACACTGTTTTAACTTCATTTTACTTGCATGTGTGAATTTTCTCATCCTCCTAACTTGATTTCATGAATTGTTTGAGTGCATCTACATATGTATGTTGTTATTGGGACTTATGTTAGGGTTTTGGTATGCTTTGAACATGTTCCCTTGTGATGATTGTTGATATGTTTTGAAATCATTTGCTAGGCACATTATAGGTCATACATCTTGCATTATAGGTCATTCATAGTTCATCTTTACATGACTTGTGAGCACTTGTTAAAACTTGCATCTTTCTTTGAACTTGTGCATCCCTCCTTGTTTGTCTTTGACTACTTGTTTCTCTAACATTTGTGTGACCTCAAGCTTGCATTTAAAACTTGTTTACCTACTGTATGTGGTCATTCTCATTCATTTTAATTGACTTCTAGCATCTTCTTGCATGTTTCCTAATTTCATGAACACATAAGAACTTGTATGAACTTGTTTGAACCTAGTTTGTTCTTCTTCTTCAATGTGCTTTAACATGAGACTTGTATGAACTTTGTATGCTCATTCTTGAATTCTAAATGTCATTTCAAATTTCATATGCTACTGAATTGCATTCATTTCCATGCTTGTTCATCTTGCATCTTCATTCTTTACTTGTGTTACAAGTATGCATAAATGTATGAATTTAAGTGTTGTTTGTTTTCACTTCTTTTTGCTTAATCCTTTTCAATGCTTGTATTCATGATCCATATGCCATCTTAATGACATATCCATGCATTTATAAATGTCATTCACTTCTGACTTTAATGCTTGTACTTGCATTCATTCATGTTCATGAACCATATGCATTCATCTTGCATAGTTTGTGCACAACTTGCATTTGTGTGATCTTTTGGTGCATGTTTCAACCTAGTTTGACTTTGTTTGATACCTTAACCTTAGTAGGATACCTTGACATGTACCTACTTACCTTGGATGTTCCTTAACCCTTAGGACCCTTCCCTTTTGGTTTAACCCTTGTTTGCTTCTTAGGATGTTTCCTTAAGACAACTAACATTGTTTGGTTCACTTTCTTTCACTTGTATTCAATAATTGTGATTATTTTGTGCTAACCTTTTATGTAGGGGCTGAGGTAAGACACTTGAGTATGTGGATGTTTATCCATGCTCATTTCTCCTTTCATCTCTCATCTCTTTTACTTCTATTTCTCTTTTGTGTGTGGATTACATGATGTAATGCTTGATTGTGTAGAACTCTCTCACATCCCTTTGGGATCCTAGCTCATCCTTAATTTTTTATTAAGGTGAGGTAGGATAAGCATTAGGTAGTGCTATCCCTCTCTCTTATTTAGACTTAGGTTGCTCTTAAACCTCAACCTTAGGGCCATCTTTTGCATGATAACTCTAGGGTAGAATTCCCCTTAGTGTTTTCTTTTCCTTTGAGTCTTCTCTTCTCATCTCATAACCTTTCTAAAACACTTAATAAAAGTTAACGTGTATTGCGCATGAGCCTTATATGTGGGAAGTGAGGTATAGGGGGTCTCCCTTCATTCTTCTAGGGTACTTAGTGTACGTCCTGTTGGGGACGATACGCGACATATTTGTTCCTATGTTGTAGACTTGGGTGCAATGCAAGTTACAAACTAACTTCAATCCATTTCTGTCTAAAAAACACAAAACAAACTCAAACTGTTTTCATCCTTCGGGATTGCTAAGTTTCAAACCATTTTCAGGAAAGAGCACGTTACTTCCGTCTCGTCGCAAACAGACATCGACCCTAACTGTCGGACGCGAACTTAACGTCGCTCATAAAAGATATAAACAAAGCAAAGCCTTCCCTGGTGAGGGGAACTATGTCGCTCTGATTCTTCATTGGTTAATGGAGATACGTAGGCAGAAGATCGTGCGAGATCTCTCTGAGCCCAACCTTTCTTTATCACCTCTTTGTCTCTTTTCGACCCGTAGGTCGAATTACGACTGCTCTGATTTCCTCTCTCTGGTTAGATTGAGGATACGTAGGCACAAGACGACGATGTCTTGGCGAGCAACCTCCCCCCTTAGTTCGTAGTCCTTCCGAACTACGTTGACTCTGACTTTCCCATTGCACGAGGGAATACGTAGGCCTAGGACGGCGATGTCCTATCGAGTCACTTCTTTTTCTTTTCTCCCTCGTTTCTTCGTTCTTCTCCGTTCCTGTTCCTTTTCCTTTCTATTAGCAGTGGAGCTCCAGACGACGACACCCTTTGATCCAGACAACAAGCGTGGATCCCATCGAGTACGATGGACGCATGGGGGTGTTAATACCTTCCCCTCGCGTAACCGACTCCCTTACCCGTTTCTCTTGGTCGCGAGACCATGCTTTTCCTTTCCCTCGGGTGTACGCAGTGTTTCCTGTCCCTCTCTTGGGATAAATACACATTGCTGGCGACTCTGTTTCTACGCCACTTTTGCGTTTGTACTTGGATGAAAATCCTGGGAGCGACACAAGGTTGAATTCAGCAGAGATGTCATTATGAAAGAATCAGAAGCATGGGATTAGAACCAGTCTCAATCCAACTCTAGTGTAGTGTTAACACCTAAGTTGACTTCTACAAAGATTTCTGACTCAGAAGGAGAATCTTCCTCTGTAGGGGATTATGCCTTTGAAGATGAGTCAAAGTCTGATAGTAACTCTGATACTGAAGACAAGAGTCGCTCTGAAGGTGAATGTAATTTTGATCCAGAATATGATGGTGATTCAGACTCTGGAAATATTCCAGACTCTGAAGGTGGTCATGCCTCTGAAGGTGGTAGTTTTGGGGTTCCAGCATCAGGCACAGTTTTAGCGTCCAAAGAAGATTCTGAACATGTTCATAGGCCACAAACAATCATAAACATTGCAAGAAGATTTGCAGAGTTTGACATGGTGCAAGATACTGAAATAGACTCTGAAGAGGAAGTCATTCAGTGTGCCATGTTAGTAGACTCTAAAGGAGTTAGTGTTGAAGAAGCACTCAAGAAGAAAGGGTGGCTGAAGGCCATGAAAGAAGAACTTGAGTTTATACAAAGAAACAAGACTTGGAGGTTGACTGAGCTTCTAAAAAACAAGAAAGCTATCAGCGTAA
This sequence comes from Lathyrus tuberosus, assembly GCA_022829125.1. Lineage (NCBI taxonomy): Eukaryota > Viridiplantae > Streptophyta > Magnoliopsida > Fabales > Fabaceae > Lathyrus > Lathyrus tuberosus. The sequence continues at coordinate 4,366,072 of JALAZF010000153.1, forward strand.
GATGGGTCTACAAGCTGAGGTTGAATCCAGATGGATCAATTGGTAAACACAAAATAAGGTTAGTTGCAAGAGGTTTTCTACAGAAACCTGGGTTAGACTACTTTGAGATGTTTGCTCATGTAGTGAGACATGGGACAATCAGACTGGTGATTGTGATAGCTGCTAACATGAATTGGCCTCTGATGCATTTAGATGTGAAATCTACCTTTCGGAATGGTCCATTAGAAGAAGAGGTTTATGTGTCACAACCTCCTGAATTTGTGAAAAAGAATCAGGAAGGGATGGTATACAGGTTACAAAAAGCGTTGTATGGACGAAAACAAGCTCCTAAAGCTTGGAATCTGAAAATTGATTCAGTTTTCAAGCTCCAAAGATTTAGAAAGTGTGAGATGGAGTATGGTGTCTATGGTCAGTATACTTCTGAAGGAAATATGATTCTAGTGTGTCTATATATTGATGACATATTGCTAATAGTGAGTTGTTCAAATGAGATAGCTAAGTTGAAGAAGGTGTTGATAAATGAGTTTAAATTACTGATCTAGGAAATATAACATATTTTCTAGGGATGAAGATTATGTACTCTGAGAAAGGTATAATTTTGTATCAGCTGAAGTATGAACTTGAGCTTCTGAAGATATTTGAGCTGTTGAATTGTAAGACATTTGTCACGCCTTTAGAAACAAATCACAAATTGGATTCTGATCCTAAGGGTGATGATTTAGATGCTACAACTTTCAATCAGTTGGTTGGCTCTCTGAGGTATTTATGTAATACCAGACCTAATATTTGCTATGCGGTTGGAATAGTTAGTAAGTTCATGAGTAAACCGAAGTGGTCTCATTACCAAGTTGTTGTCAGGATTCTGAGGTATATTAAGGGGACTCTGAAGTATGAAGTTTTGTTCCCTTCTGGTGAAAAGACTAATTCATAGCTGATGTGTTACTCAGAATCTGATTGGTGTGGAGATAGAGTTGACAGAAGAAGTACTTTTGGATATTTTTTTAAGTATCTAAGAGATTCTATTTCTTGGTGTTCCAAGAAGCAACAAGTTTTTGCTTTGTCAACCTATGAAGTTGAATACATTGCATGATATATGACTGCATGTCAAGTTGTTTGGCTTCTGAATTTACTGCAGGATCTGAAGATCAAGCCTTTGAAGTTGATGATTGATAACAAGTCTGCAATCAATCTTGCCAAGAACTCAGTGCAACATGGGAGAAGCAAGCATATTAAGACTAAGTATCACTTTCTGAGAAGTCAGGTTCAGAATGGAGTGCTAAAAGTTATGCACTGTAGCACCCATAAGCAGTTAGCAGATGTTCTGTTAAAAGCGATCAAGAGTGATCAATTTCTCCATCTGAGGGATGGAATTAATGTTGTAGAGTTTAGTTAGCTGAATATGAATTAAGGGATGGTGTTAGAAGTAATTCATATTCAGTAGTAGTATTAATTTTGTTAAGCTTAACCTATATAGTGTAGGTTAGCATTTTCGCCTACGTGGCATTATTGTTTGTGTATATAAATCAAACGTGTAACCATTCACTGTAATTGTTTTACAAGAGTAGTAGAAGTTTGTTATTCAATTCTCTATCTTCTTTCTCTTCTTCCATCTTCATCTTTTTTATCTTGTGCACTAACAATTTTTGTCCTCTTCTTCTTAGACCACACTTGTTTATGGACGCAAACAAAACAAAAACTAAAATCAAACGTTGTGGATGAAGATAGTTTGAATTAAAGATGGAAGAGATATGAAGAGAAGATGCGCAAAATTGAAAAAGAGGTGCGGGATAAAGGTATCGCGTTTTAGGGTTTCAAAAACAGAAAAAATTTAGCTATTTAATTCACTTTTTTTAATATTATTAAGTTATTAATAAATAAAATAATTATTAATATTAATAAAAAAACTTGAATATTTGAGTTTAAAAAAATGAGAGAAAGATTTTATATAAAGTTTAATAAAATGGGATGGTGGAATGGTTATTAGTAGAGAAAAAATGGAGAAAAAAAAGCTTAAATACACTTTTGATCTTTGTAAATTAGTGAGTTTTTGCGTTAGTCTCTGTAATTTTTTTTTTTTTGTCTGAGTCTCTATATCTCACTTTGTGTGTGCGTTTTAGTCCTAAAGTCAATATCTGAAGAAAAATTCGTAGGAAACCTGCAGATTTTGACTTTAGAGACTAAACCACACGCAAAAAATGAGATACTGGAACTCAGACCAAAAAAAATTACAGAAACCAAACTCAAAAACTCGCTAACTTACAGGGACCAACAGACTATTTTAGCCAATAATGATAAATATCACTTTATATATTATTTTTAGGTGAAAAAGGAGTAGGGACATTGACAAAACGTGTTGTCACTTGTTAAAGGTGGATTACTCAACAAAAGTCGAATATAGCTTTGGGAAGCACAATGAGAATATCTTATTCCTCTATAATAATTTAGGTCCCACTATGGATAATGTTGACATTATAGAATCTTGAGTTAATACCTATTTTCACCCCTGCCATATGGGCGTATTTTGAAAAAAACCCCTACGAAAAAAAAAGTTGCAAGATTGGCTTTAACAAATTTCAAAAGTTACCATTTAGACCTTCATCAGGCCACATCATCAAAAATAATGATGTGGCAGTCATTTTTTTAATTTTTTAATGAAAAGAAATTCCACATCATTAAAAGGCTTTGTGAAATGGCTCTTATACCCCCACTTTTTAATTTTTTTATTTAGTTTTTCTTTTATTTAATTTTTTTAGATTTTATTTAATTTATAATTTTTTTATTTATTTAATTTTTTCTTAATTATTTTTCGTATTAGTTTTATTTATTTAAATTGTTATTTTAAATTATCAAAATATTACAACAGGGCTTAAGCCCATTTTTGTTTCAAGAGCAGCCCAATTCACAATAGGACCTAAGCCCATTTTTGTTCCTGAACCCAGCCTAAACTTGGACTCATTCACATTGTCTCAATCCAGTTGAAACTTATTGCACTCTAGTGTATTATAAACACCAATACAATAGTTGATATGAACGATGTGGGACTCTATTCACCACCTATTCAGCCACCACGCACATGTTTCATTTTCCCAGCCAAGACCAACTCAACGCAAGCCTTGCCAAGCAACAATCAGCCAGCGACCATCCTGCAACAAGCAGGCAACAACACACATCATACAAGGGACCCCACAACTCCAAAAAAAAACTCAAGCATTTCCAAGCATAAAACCTGCAAGAAAACCTGCTGCAAGAAAACTCAAGCATTTCCAGCTCATGATTTCATCATAAATTTTCATTCCAAAAATACCACAAGTACTCTCTTCATCCATTATAAAGAGGGACTCTTTGTTCTTCATTTTGGGAAGTGGGAAAGAACCAAATTCACTCTGTTAAATCCTCCCCCAACCACAACAATCCTCTTCAATTTCACCAACATACAAAACCTCACACCCACCATTACTCTTTGTGATTTTTTCTTCAACAACACCCCTTCAACCTAAAAGAGGCATTCTTCAATCCTCTCATATTCTCCAACCATAAACAATCACTCACGGCCTTCTCCCTCACTCATTATCGCTGCAACCGAAAACCACCCTTTACTCCAACCTTCAACCCATTCAAACAACCCACTCAAAAATCTAGAAATTAAACCATGAATTAAAAAAGAAGAGATGAACAGAGAGAGCAAAACAAAATAAAAACCCGAATCAAAAAACACAAACCTGCATCGCATTTGATTTGAGAGATCGAAGTGGAACTCTGAACGAACGTGAGCGGAGAAAGAGAGACGAGACGGAGACGTGATGGATCTAATATAAAATAGTGTTTAAATTCTAGAATAGGTGGTGAATAGAGTCCCACATCGTTCATATCAAATATTGTATTGGTGTTTATAATATGCTAGAATGTAATACGTTTCAACTGGATTGAGTTGGGTTCAGGAACAAAAATGTGCTTAGGTCCTATTGTGAATTGAGCTGCTCTTGAAACAAAAATGGGTTTAGGCCCTGTTGTAATATTTTGATAATTTAAAATAACAATTTAAATAAATAAAATTAATACAAAAAATAATTAAAGAAAAAATTAAATAAATAAAAAAAATTATAAATTAAATAAAATCTAAAAAAATTAAATAAAAGAAAAACTAAATAAAAAAAATTAAAAAGCGGGGGTATAAGAGTCATTTCACAAAGCCTTTTAATGATGTGGAATTTCTTTTCATTAAAAAATTAAAAAAATGACTGCCACATCATTATTTTTGATGATGTGGCCTGATGAAGGTCTAAATGGTAACTTTTGAAATTTGTTAAGGCCAATCTTACAATTTTTTTTTTCGTATGGGGGTTTTTCAAAACACGCCCATATGGCAGGAGTGAAAATAGATATTAACCATAATCTTTTGTTTTTTAACAAAAACATTATATTAGTAATACAAAACATTATATGCTTAGTATAAATTCTGAGAATATCTTGATGCAACTGGGAATACTAATTCTCCAAGTAGAATTTAAATAGAATGTAAATTCTCCATAAAAATATTAATTTTATTGCAACTTGAGACCACAATTTATTCTTGCAATTTGCAATAACTTATAAATAAAAAAGAATTTATATGTTAACTAAAGATGTAATCAAGTTGTACTAAAAATGTTAATATTGTTTAACTCTTTAAATATAATTTAGAAAAGAGATTAATTACTATGCACTGACAGTGTAAAAAATTTTACACTGTCAATACATCACCATCATCCGTTTGAGTTACTTTACAGATTATTAAATTAAAAGTCAAACTTCTCTTTACATCCAACGGTTATAATTAACTGACAGTGTAAAATCATTTTACACTGTCAGTGCATTTCAATTAAATCCTTTAAAAAACATAATTATATTCTTCAAATTACTGTTCTATGTTTTATTTTCTGTGAAAACCTATTCTATTATGTGAATATTAATCTTAGAATAGTAATAATAAATTATTTTAGATTTATCTGTATTTGAGTCTCCAAGTATAATTTCGTTTTTTACTAAATTTAATTTAATGGCCTATGCTTGATTTTATTTCAGCATAAATAAATTTAAATAATAGTAAATTTATTCCGGTAGTCCGCTTTATGTGTTTTTGACAAAATATTCTGTTTTATGTGCATAAGCTAAGAACTGTCGGCAGTCGGTCTGAAGTCTGAGCAGTATTTTTCTTTCTTTCAAATTGTGACTTATTTCTGTGTTCAGATTGTGACCTTTTTGTCCAACTTACTAACATAAAACCAAATCATTAATACTATATTTAGTCAATACAGAAAGGAGGAAGTATGAAACAAGTTTTATTCAATTGTTAAAAATATACAAATAAATATTTTATTTACACAAATTTGAAGGCTCCATTTTGGAAGCAAACATAATTTAGCATGTAGTGGTGGTGAATTATAGGTCATATAATAGAAGTAATGTAATTTCCATTTTATGGCACTGGTGGCATAACTACACTGGTTTTGCTCCCATTTTATGGTTACGTACATTTCCACTAAAAATCAGTCACTTTTAAACTTGTTTTTACATGGAACAGAACAATTGTAATCCTTGCAACACCAAAGATGATGGTAACAATAACAAGAAACATACAAATATTAAAGGAAAGAAACTTAACAAAGATGGTGACAAACAACGATGAAGCTCCACAACACCGATGACGGAACTGAACTGTCAGGAAGACAATCGGTGATGATGAAGTTCAGCGGTGACGACGATGATAAAAAAGCTAGAAGATGACTAAGCTCGAAGGTGGTGGACGATAAAGAAGTCACTGGTGATGGATTGTGAGGAAGACAATCGGAGAAGGTGAAGCTCAACTGTGATTGTGAAGGCGACGGTGACGATGATGAAGGTGGTAGATTGTGAAGAAGACAATGGTGATGGATTGTGAGAGAGACAGACAGAGAAGACGAAGCTCAACAGTGACGAGGATGGTGGCGATTATCGAAGGTCATATGAAAGTGAAAACACTACAAAGAAACTAAAAGAACATTGTAATAGTTTTTAATTACATATTCATGCAATTTTGTGTTTTTAACAAAAATGATATTAAATATGTGGCAAGAAATAAGTGTTTCGATTAATCCAACAGATATTAATACTTGAAAGGCAGCCTGCAGTTGCCGCCATAACGTTAGAGGAAACATCTTTAAAAAAGTTCACAGGAACTATTGAAAAATTGTGAAAAAAAAACAACCAAAATTTGGTTCAATTAATTTGAGGTCATTTTACACAGAAATAATCCTGTGTTAGCAAAAATTTCATAAGAAATCATTTTACACAGCAAAAATATCCAAAAGGGTGTATAACAAACATCATCCTCTGAGACATAAAAGGAGAATACGACTAATACACACCCCCTAAGATCAGAGCAGATGTACGACAAACACAAAATGCCGAAACAATGATTCAATAAAATGAAATCAAAAGGGTCAAGACAAATCCTAGCAAGCCATTCATACTTATACAGTTCTTAACTAACACTATTAAACACGGTTGTTACCTTGCTGAGCCTTTGACTCATAAAAGAGCCTTACAGTGGAGTAAATGGTAGAAGGTTCAGCCATTGCGCCATTGCCATAATCCCCACAAGCTAACCTCTTGGTAACAGGTCGAATGAGAGAAATACCAAGCTCGTCAATGGAGATGAGATGCTTCTCTGTGAACGGATTGTTCCACATAAAAGTGTTCATGGCAGGTGCAACAAAGAACGGCTTGCTGTAGTCCCAGGCTCTCACGATACATGTCAGTAGATTGTCACACAACCCTCCAGCAATCTATAACAGCATATATTTAAGTTACAGGAACCGAAAAAAAGTGGCAATTGTCAAATTTTGAAGTAGAATAGAAACATGCATGTAAACCCTATATAAGATGTACATACAAAAACTGAATATCATATAATTGATAGGAACACATCATCACGCAAATTTGTGAGAACTATAGAAATTGGAAAGTCTTTAAGAGTTGGTTTATTTTCTTTCTAAAAACATTATCCGTTTTAATTTTCAAAAATTGTGAAAGTGTTAGATCTGTTTTCAAAAATTGTAAGAGAAAATGGTGAAGAAATATTTGATCTCTTATGTTTAGTGTACTTGAAGTGAAAATTAAAACAAGAAACATGGATAATAAGCAGGCCTTTAATGTGCAGTGATATATAAGCCATTTATATGATCGTGCATGTATGTAGATAAAATAGACAAAATCAGTCAACATTTGTCAAATCAATTACCTTGCCAAGAGTGTTTGCCGATAATGGAGCAATGACCATGATATCAGCCCATTTGCGAAGCTCAATGTGAAGCACACTATCGCCTAGTTTCTTCCAACTAGACCATTCATCGTTGTCCGTATACAAAATCACATTCTTGGGAATCGCTGTTCTGTCAATAAAATGCAAAGATCGATTTGTTGCAACTGCTCTTACTTCGGCCCATTCACAGAAACAATGACAAAGATTTGCAAATTTAACAGCAGCAACACTCCCACTAGTAGCAAGTAAAATCCGAGGCTTCCTGGGTGCAGTAGCCACTGACATATTCTTCCCCACTGAACTCACAGATTCTGAGCAGGCCATCATCAACCAGAAATTTCAACAAAAATCTTAAATATCCACCATCCAAACAGGAATTTCAGCTTACTCATACAACAAACTTTCAATTTAAAATATATTTAATAAACTGAATGGTTGCACAAAGTCCATGTTAAAAAAATTCCTTAGTTATTGAACTGAAACTGTGATATAGATGAAACTAATCGACAATGTGAAACACCCAACTTATAAAACCCCAGTTTAGAGTCTAAAACATAAAAATTCAGAAAAAGTAGAAGGATGAATCAATCTTCTATCACACTGAAATGAAAATGATTTTGCAGTTTTTAAAGTTTCAAGCTTTAAGCAGCTATTGTGCTTTCATTGCCTACACTTGTTGAACTCCATTTTATTGTGTTCTTCCACCTTTTGATTCTGCTACCCTTTAACCCTTCTGCATTTATTTATTGTTTCCTTTGTTGTGTAGTTGAATGGACACAAGAAAACTAATACCCCTTTTAAGGGTTTGAGTGAATTCCAAGTCACTGAAGCAAGGCAAGCTCACCCATCACAAAGTTGTAACTTTTGGTTTGCAGAATGATATTTTTGTGAGCAAGAGCTTGATTAACTTATATGTTTCTTGCCATTTGCTCGAAAACGTGTGTTCTGGTAACGGGGAAAGTGAAACATCAAAATTCTAATTATAAAATTCTGATATCAACCAACAGTTGTTCACAACTTCAATATACAGATTAGAAACACTGCATTTCTTATCTAATTGGAGATCAACAGGAGAGATTTTAATTTCACAAACTATTATACGTACCAATGTCTCTTGTTTTGGACACTGATCAGATACCATATGGATCACGTAACTTGTTTTGGACACTGATCAGATACCATATGGATCACGTAACTGGTCGTTTTCTTTGCTGCATAACTCATCTAGGTACTTATTACCATAAGTTTAACTCGTTATGTGCAGGAATATACTGCTATGCTATGGTTCAAACTTCTGTTTAGCAATTGCATTTGTATCAGACTACCAGTCTAATATTCAACCTAGTTATCTTTAGTACATTGATAGACGATATAGACTGAGAAAGTCTCTATGTCAAGTGGAAGTATTTGAATGAGTAGACACCCCCCTGCTCTTTTAGATAAACAAATTCATATATATGAATGAACATATCATATGCATGAAGTGCATTTTCTTCCACGTGTTATGAATGATAGCCTGAATTCAATCACCCATTGAGTGGGTAACCCTTGATGAATGCACACACCAAAAATTATTGTCTCAAGATCCTCATCATGCCCATCTTCTAAAGGTTATCCCGTTTTGCTAATTTGAGATAGTAAAGTTGCTAATGCTTTAACATCGAAGTGATAGATAAACTGGTTTACACTCATCTTCCATGTGACTAGTGAAATATGAAAGGCACTTATTTATCACTTCTACATGATAGTTTGAATTGTCTCCGACAAAGAAAGGCACGATCTTCTGGTTAATCTCAATCCAACTACACCCCGGGTTCTTCTTTAATTCAAGCTTTTTCATCTTTGATCTCACCGTCCGTACCTCATCCCATTTACCAAAAGAAGCATATATATTCGATAAGATAATATATGTTGATGAATCATCAGGATCCTCATCAATAAGTTTTTCTGCAATTTCAACCCCTAAGTCAAGATTTCTGTGTAAACGGCATGCAGAAAATAAGGTGCTTAACAGCTGAACATCATCCCTGATTTCAGGGTTTCTTTGTAGAATCTCATATGCTTCGTGCAATCTTCCAGCACGTCCAAGAAGAGCAATCAAGCATGAATAATGCTCAACTCTAGCTGTGATACCATAAACATTGATCATTTGATTGAAATGATATAATCCATCATCAACAAATCCAGCATGGCTACATGCAGACAAAATGGCAAGAAAAGTAACTCTATCTGGTTTTACATTTGACAGCAGCATTTTAGCAAAAAGCTCCAAAGCTTCAGAGACCCGACCATGAGACCCATAAGCGGTAATCATGGAAGTCCAGGACACCAGATCTCTTTCTGGCAAACATTTGAAAACACCAAATGCTTCATCTACAGCACCACACTTTGCATACATATCAAGGAGAGCCCCCATAACCACTTCATTGTTTCCCAAATTTCTCTCAACAATCAGATTGTGGATCTCTCTACCCTTTTCTAGTGCTGCTAGTTGCGAACAAGCTGCTAAAACACTGGTGAAAGTAATAGCATCTGGTTCAACAGACGATTGTCTCATTTCACTGAAGAGGCCAAGTGCTTCAAAAAGTTTCCCTTCAGTTACATATCCAGAAATCATAACATTCCAAGAAACTGCCGTTGTCTTTGGTATCAATTTAAAGAAGTTTTCAGCTGACTCAACCTTTCCACATTTGAAGTATAGATCCATGAGTGAACTGTTAATAAAAATATCAGGTTGTATTCTGTTGCGTACTATATATCCATGAACAAACTTTCCCTCTAGTAGTTTCCCTGATCGTGAACAAGCCATTATTATACTGCTCAAAGTAGTCAAAGTTGGTTTGACTTCTTCATTGTACATTCTCTTAAAAAGTTGAATACATGAAAAACAGTCACCTTTGAAACCATATCCTGTAATCATGGAATTCCAAGCAACAACTGACTTTTTAGGCATTTGCTCAAAAACTTCAATAGCCATTTCTAAGTGACCACATTTTCCATACATGTCAACAAGAGCAGAGCTAACAAAAGAATCCAGCTGAAACCCACTATTAATCAACTCCTTATGAATTTCCCTCCCTCTGTCCAAATCAAAAAGCCTAGCACACGACGAAATAGCGGTTGTGATTGTAACCGAATCCGGCTCAAATCCATATCTTCTCATCATGCAAAAGTATCTTAGAGCTTCATCAAATTTTCCACTTTGATAATAACAAGAAATCACTGTATTCCAGCACGCCACATCCTTATCAGGCATTTCATCAAACAGCTGTATAGCATACTCAAACGAATTACATTTAGCATACATACCCACAAGAGAACTTCCAACTACAATATCCACCATCAAACCAGTTTTTATCAAACAAGTATGTACCATTTGTCCCAAGACAACTCTACAAAGCCCGCCGCAGGCTTTAAGAACACTAGGGTAAGTATAACTATCAGGCTTCAGATAAGGATAACGCATCAACTTATCAAAAAGTCCTAAGGCTTCCACATACATGTAATTCTTAGTGTAACCTGCCATAAGGCCATTCCATAAAGATACCTCACAAGGGTTTTCAACGGCATCAAAAACACGCTGTGCATAATCGAGCAAATGGCAAGAAACATATAAGTTAATCAAGCTCTTGCTCACAAAAATATCATTCTGCAAACCAAAAGTTACAACTTTGTGATGGATGAGCTTGCCTTGCTTCAGTGACTTGGAATTCACACAAGCCCTTAAAAGGGGTATTAGTTTTCTTTTGTCCATTCAACTACACAACAAAGGAAACAATAAATAAATGCAGAAGAGTTAAAGGGTAGCAGAATCAAAAGGTGGAAGAACACAATAAAATGGAGTTCAACAAGTGTTGGCAATGAAAGCACAATAACTACCGGTGTCTCCGTGTCAGGATCGGTATCATTTTCGGATGTCTGTGCTTCATGTGATGAAGTCTAACATACCCTTAATTAGGAAGAATCATGTAGAACATTTCACAAACAGTTAACGTACAATATCTAAAACTAAAGAAATGAGTAAGGATTCTCACCTGAAACCAAGAAATGGAAAAAGTGAAATGAATTCCTAGATCCTTCCTCTAACAAGTAACAACCAACCTTCAAAATTCCTTGGTTTCGTTCTCGCTAACTCTTGAAGACTTGAGAATGAAACCCTAATAAAAGTAGTTAGGGTGGGTGATGATTAAGGAATGTTGATATGAAATTGAATGGGAAAGAAACAAGTAATGCGCATGAAGATACCTGAATGTAAATTACAGTTGATTGGTTGTTTTGGAAGAAAATCTTCTTGGATGAAATGAGCGAGAGTGAAAGAACAACAAGAACCCAGAACGAAGTTGATGTTTCTTGCTTGTTACTTTTCTAACTTAAAATTATTATAAAAAAATTATACTACTATTTTCTGTCAATTCGAATATAAAACCTTTCATTTAAAGATTTATTAAAATGGAAGAAATCAATTATCATATGAGTAAACCAAATTCAAACATGTTAATTCTTTCATATTTATTTTGATTTAAATGGGAAAAAGAAAAGAGAGATTCATTTTGCTATCTCTCAAAAACTACCGAACTCAAATTAATCTCCGAAAAAATAAAAAAATTTATTTTATCTCTTACAAAATTTAATTGGGGTTGGAGGATTGGATTAGCTTGAATATTAATTGGAGTTTAAATGAAAATGTTGAATGGAGCTCTTACTAAGCGATGGGTTGTCTTGCTATTTGGTATTGGTGTAATAAAGAGAAGCACATCGAAGATCTTGTAAGACCTTTTGATACCAACTTGCAGGTCTCTGTACGATTGAAGGAGTGTGGTGAAGTCTTAAAAATGAATAATATGACAGTAGGGAGAAGGAAGAAGATTAGGTTGGTTAAGTGGGTTCTTCCTAGTCCATGTATGGTAAAATGTAATGTTAATGGTGCTTGTATAAAGAGCGTTGTTGCGGGCTGTGGGGGAATTGTCAGAGACGATAATGGTTGTTAGATTGTTGGTTTTGCCAAGAATGTGGGCATTTGCAGTAGCTACATTGGCTTAATTATGGGGATTACTCGAAGGTTTGATGTCAGTCTTGGACCTTGAATTTAGAAGAGTAGAAGTAAATTCGAACTCTTCTAAAATTTTCATGGATATTACAAAGGAGAGATTTCGAAGAAGTGAAGACTTAGAGATGCTCAAGAAGATTAGGAGCCTTTTGAGTAGATTCGATGAAGCCTTAATTAAGCATGCGTTTAGAGAATCTAATCGATTTGCAGATACGTTAGCAAAAATCGCCTGCAGGTTAAATAATGATATGCATCGTTATATTGTTGCCCTTAGTTTTATTGAGAATTTGTTAGTACAGGATATTGTGGGGGGTTATACCTCTAGGGAGGCGTCTTTATAGTTTCTCTTTTTCAATGGGCCTTTAACCCTCTTTATTACCGAAAAAAATTAACTCAATCATATTAATCTCTATTAAAATATTTTTTAAATTGTTTTTTCTACTTTTAAATAATGATTGGACTATCATGTGTATTATTTATGTCATTTGTATTTTTTAATAATTATGTGGACAACCATGTTGGATTTTCTTTTAAATAATAAATTGAGTTTTATTTTTTATTTCAATTTTATTTTTAAACAAATTATGAGAATTATTTGTCATCAATTTGCATAAAGGCATAGGATGTGGCTTAAAGTTCCATGGGTTTAATTCTTTCTAAGAACAAATTTTGACTTTTTTTTATATTTTCAACTCTAAATTATTTAAAATTAAAATTAAAATTAAAAATAAAAATCAATTTAGTATTTAAAAAATGAAAAATAAAAAATAAAATCTAATATGGTTTGTCCACGTAATTACTAAAAAAATGCAAATGACATATATAATATACATGAAAATTCAGTTGCAATTTAAAAATACAAAAAAAAAATGATTTAAGAAAAATACTAATAGAAAGACTAATATTATCTGGTTAAATTTTATAAAGGATTAAATAAAATATTTTATTTTATCAAGAATTAATTTGAATTCTATAATTTATATATTTATTTTAAAGAAAGAAAAAAAAGCAATTAATGTATTACTATCACATAATACTCACACATTTACGTTTTTATTCTGTAGTGGTAGGGAATGTTCAACTTTTTTTTTCATATTTAAGATAATTATTGTATTACTATGAATTAATTAATATAATATAATAATTAAATTATCAATTTTTTGAATGACATGTCAATTATATAATATATATTTTTAATTTAATAATTTAGTAGTTGAAATTTAAGCTTTAAAGATGAATAAATATGATGTTGTGAATTCGAACTCACATTCTTATAATTCGATGTTCTTATATAGTGAACAACATAAATAATTTAACAAAACTATGGCATGCCAATTATGATATAATTGTTTATAGATTAATTCTTTTGATATTAAAAGTTATTTCATTTTTATTTAATCTCAAATTTTATGCATTCAAATATATATTGTGTTAGTATTTTGTCATCTTTTTTTTTTAAATATTCTTCAATGTCTTTTTTTTCCAGCTAATGCTTATTGAATTTGTATTGTCCAAAAAAGTACAGTGTATGTTCCTCTTATAAAGACAGAGAGATTCAGAGACCTTAGTAGGTATATTATACGGATAAGATGAGGGTTAGCTCATGGTGGCGAGTAGCTTTGTACGACGGTTTTTTAGGATGTTTAAGGGACCAATTCACGTGTGGTGAGAGCTCTTACTAGCGGCCGACTTTGCTAGGTTGCAGGGGGGCGGTTAAATTATCGGTGTTAGGACTACTAGAGCGAAGTGCTCTCTGAGAAGTATTTGGTGGTATTGGGTGAATATGACTTGATCTCTATCCCTTTGAGGGATGGGGTATTTATAGGGATTCTTGATTCTCAGGACTTTCTTGGAAAAAGGTCGTCGGCTGCCCAGTCAAAAGGTGGACTATTGAATTTTTATTTCCAAGGGATGTGTGGGTCAGTAACTATCTTGACTTTCCCGTTATCCAAGACACGTCTTATCCACATTTCTTCTTCTCAGAGGCAAGACGGTACCTCCTTTCGGGCGACCTTGTGTCTTCGCTCATTTCCTAGAGCGATCCCAAGTTGTCGCACTAGGCGGGTTATTTGCAAATATAACACTACACAGTCCCTCATACATGATTCCTTTGGTAGAGGGCGAAGTGTTTTTCTCCCTTGGTCAGTGGGAGTACTCCAATGACTAACGTCTTGCCTTATGAGGCTTTTGCCGACCCTTAGGAATGCATGCCTTTACAGATCTACCACCACGCGGCGTGGCCGATGAGGCGTTAAATCCCTCAAACGGGATGTATCTCTTTTAGGAAGAACTTTCATTGATCCATCTAGCAAGACTTTACACCAAATCTTCATGGCTTGATATAAGTCGCGCCCATTAGGAGTATTTTTTAGGAGCGATTTCGCCCGAGGAGATATCGAGCCCTCAGGTGAGAACTTATCAACTCTGGTAATTCTAAGTCCCTTAGAGGTTGTATCATGTAGCCCGACTGGGGAGATGTTGAGTCCCTCAGGCAGGGAGTTTTATCCTTTTGGGCAAGACTTCCATTGAGCCCTCTAGTAATACTTGACACAAAATCTCTGGGGCTTGATATAGATTGCGCCTCTTTGGTGTGATTTTTTGGAGTGATTTTTCCCGATGAGATATTGTGTCCCTCAAGTGAGAACTTATCAACTATGGGAATTCTAAGTCTCTCAGAGGTTGTATCATGTATCCCAACTAAGGAGACGTTGAGCCCCTCGGGCGGGGCGTTTTAACCTTTTTAGTCGGGACTTCTATCGAGCCTTCTAACACACTTGACACCAAGTCTTTGGGGCTTGATATAGGTCGCGGCCCTTAGGCGTGAATTTTGGAGGCAATCTTGCCTGAGGAGATACTTAGTCCCTCAGGCGAGAACTTTATCAACTCTGGGAATTCTAAGTCTCTCAAAGGTTGTATCATGTATCCCGGCTGGGGAGATGTTGAGTCCCTCGGGAGGGGTATTTTAACCTTTCAATTAGGACTTCAATCGAGCCCTCTATCAAGACATGACATCAAGTCTCAGGGGTTAATATAGATCGCACTCCTTAGGCATGATTTTTGAAGGCAATCTCACCCAAGGAGATATTGAGTCCCTTAGGTGAAAACTTTATAAACTATGGGAATTCTAAGTCTCTCAGAGGTTGTATCATGTAGCCTGGATGGGGAGGTGTTGAGTCCCTCGGGCATGGCGTTTTAACCTCTTAATCAGGACTTCTATCAAGCCCTCTAGCAAGACTTGACACCAAGTCTCAGGGGCTTGATATAGGTCATGCCCCTTAGGTGTGATTTTGGAAGGTGATCTCGCCCTAGGAGATACAAAGTCCTTCAGACGAGAACTTTATCAACTCTGGAAATTCTAAGTCCCTCTGAGGTTGTATCATGTAGCCCGGCTGGGGAGATGTTGAGTCCCTTGGACAGGGCATTTTAACCTTTCAAGCGGGACTTCTATCAAGCCATCTAGAAAGACTTGACACCAAGTGTCCAGGACTTCATACAGGTCGTGCCCCTTAGGCGTGACTTTTGGAGGCGATCTCACCCGAGGAGATACTGAGTCCCTCAGGCGAGAACTTTATCAACTCTAAAAATTCTAAGTCCCTCATAGGTTGTATCATGTAGCCCGGCTGGGGAGATGTTGAGTCCCTCGGGTGGGGAGTTTTAACCTTTCAAGCAAGACTTCTATTGAACCTTCTAGCAAGACTTGACACAAAATCTTCGGGGCTCAATACAGGCCGCGTCTCTTAGGCGTGATTTTTTGGAAGTCATCTCGCCCGAGTAGAAACTTAGTCCCTCAAGAGAAAGCTTTTTCAACTCTAGGGAAATTGGGTATAACCCGGGAAGGCGGCCGAAACCTCCCTGTGGAAGTTAGTTGTGTGATTGTTTCGAGGGGCGGCAAGGATCTTCTCGAGGAAATCAAGCATATTTTTATTGTCATGAGAGGTGGAAATGATCTCCTCGTGGAAGTCCAACATATTTATATTGACATGAGAGATGGCAAGGAACTTCCCGTGGAAGTCTAGCATATTCATATTGCAATGATAGGCGGCAAAGATCCTCCTGTGGAAGTCCAGCATATTCATATTTCCATGAGGGGTAGCAAGGATCTTCCTGTGGAAGTCGAGCATATATATTTCCATGTGAAGCGGCAAGGATCTTTCCCTGGAAGTCCAGCATATTCATATTGCCATGAGATGCGACAAGGATCTTCCCGTAGAAGTCCAACATATTGATATTGCCATGAGAGGCGACAAGGATCTTCCCGTGGAAGTCCATCATATTCATATTGCCATGAGATGCAGCAAGGATCTTCCCATGGAAATCCAACGTATAATTTCCTCGAGGGGGGACAAGGATCCTTCCATGAAGGTCCAGCATATAATTATTGTTAAAAATTACATAGGCATAATGTTTATTGGAAAATTACATATAATTTTAACTGTAGTAATATCGAAGATGTAGCGCATTCCAAGTTTGGGGTAGGAGCGGTCCTTCAAGTTCTTGCAATTTGTACGCTCTATGAGGGAGTTTTTGGTATATGCGGTATGATCCTTCCCAGTTAGGTTGTAACTTGCCCTGCCGTGCAGGTATGACAACTTTCTTTAGTACTAGGTCACCTTCCTACATCTCTCTTGGCTTTACATTGGGGTTATACTTCTTAGTGACTCTATGTTTTGCAGCAAATTCTAGGACATGGGAGGTTTCTTGTAGTTCATCGACCAGGTCCCCGCACACTTCAATCCTATTTTTTTTGCCTCTTCGTCAAAATGGGCTCATTGTCATGATGGCGTCTCAATTTCTACGGGAAGCATTGTGTCTGCCCCATAAACCATGAAAAACAAGGTTTACTTGGTTGTGGATTGTGGCATGGTGTGGTACGACCATAATATCTCGAGTAGCAGCTCCGTCCACTGACCCTTGGTGTCGTCCAACTTCTGCTTGAGTCCTTTGAAGATCACCTTATTTGCATATTCGGCTTGTCCGTTTGCTTGAGGGTGTACCACGGATAAAGATTTTTTCTACAAGCCCAGATCTTTGCAAAAGTCAGTAACCACGGTACTGGAAAATTAGGTTCCATTCTCCTAAAGAATGGCGTCGGGGAGACTGTATTGGCACATGATCCTTTGCTAGTAGAAGCGCTTGACTCTTTCTACCACGACTTTTGCTACCGCCTCTGCTTCTATCCATTTAGTGAAATAATCCACTCATACTATCAAGAATTTCATTTGTCCTGGAGCTAGAGGGAACGGGCCCAAGATATACACTCCCCATTGGTAGAATGGTCAGGGTGAGGTCATCAACTGGAGGAATTATGCTGGAACATGGTGAAGGCCATCATGTCTCTGGCATTGATCGCATTTCTTGACAAAGGTGATGTTGTCTTTTATTAATGTTTGCCAGTAATAACCTTCTCTTAATATCTTGTGGGCTAGAGCTTTCGGCCGATATGGGTGCTAGATGCTCCCTTATGGACTTCCACGAGAACTAAGGTAGTTTCGCTTTCATCCAAGCATCTTAACATTGGAGTGGCCTTCCCAATTATGTTAAGTTTTTCCAGAGAGTAGGGTGTATTTGGCAGCTTTTCTTCTGATATTTGTAACGCCCCAGTTATTGTTAGAGTTATTTAATCGAGTTGATTTAATTATTTTTGTTTTTATATTATTTTATTTTTGACTTTTATTTGGCAATATATTATTTTTCATCGTTATTATGTTTTATCGCGTTTTGGGAGCGTTTGCGAGATATTTGAGTGTAGGGGTATTTTTGTCATTTTACTTTTTTTGTTTAAGTTAGAAACTTAAAGAGAAAAAGAAAAGAGAGAAAATAGTAAGGAAGGAAAAGAGAAGAAGGAAAAGAGAAAGAAAAGAAGAAAAAAGGGAAAACTTGGAGAGTAAGAAAACGATTCAACCGACTTTTGAAAACACGATTAATCGGGTAAGGGTGCGAAACTCGATTATTCTATGCTTGTGTATGATTATGTATGTATGTATTTGTTGGTTGTTGGGTTGAAATTAAATATAGAACTAAAACCATTACTATGTTGAGATTGTTAGAATTTGATACAATTTGTGTCGGAAATCATGTTTTACGGTTCCTTATTGTTGATACATGTTAGATATATGTTGTTGTGCATTCAATTGGTAATTGGCTGTTGTTTAGATGAGATTTGAGAGTGAATTTGGTTGAATTTCGCAGCAGAAATTCTGCAGAAAAATTCTGGGTTTCGCTGCCCATACGCGTAACAGGCATGGCAATACGCGTATTGGGTTGGGCAATACGCGTATGGCTAGGGGGAATTGAGGGCATTACGCGTACGAAACCCATTTTACACGGCCCTCTGCTGGAATGCGTAATGGTACGCGTACTTGGCAAGGCATTACGCGTAACTAGGGAGGCAATACGCGTACTAGGTTTTTAGTGGAATTTTTTGGGAGAATTCAGTCTCTGCCCATACGTGTAGCAGTTTAGGCAATACGCGTATGACCATAGAGGGTGCAGAATTTTCCCGATTTTGCGTCTGATGCCGTAACTTTTGATCTGTAACTCGGATCGAGGCGTTCTTGGTACCGTTAGGAAGCTATTGAGATGTTCTTTCTTATAAAAATGGTTTTGAGATTGGTGGCCGATTTAATTATGTCGGGAATTTGGGAATGTGTCATTTTGTCGACTTTTATCGTCTTAACTGTATGTGATTGTTGTGTTATCATGCAATATGCTTTATATATATATATATATATATATATATATATATATATATATCGTATGACTTGTGTGTTGTTATATGATGTGAATGCATGTGATGAAATGTTGTGATGATGGTTTGTGGCCTTATGGCAAATAAATGCATTGTGTGGTGTTTGATTGTATATGCATGATTATGGGTGTATATATGTATGCATTTGATTGTCATGAGTCTTTGTATGTCAAGCATCATGATATGCATTCTTGTGATGTCGTGTGCCCTAGTGGGTGTGAGCGACGAAACGATTCCAGAGGGAATCTGCTATAACGGTCGTGAGCCTTATACCGAGAGGACCTAAAGCGACGTTATAGACGATTGTGAGCCTTATACAAAGAGGACCTAAAGCGATCGAATCGTGAACCTTATACAAAGAGGACCTAAAGCGATCCATAAACGTCGTGAGCCTTATCCCAAGAGCACCTAAAGCGACGGGGAACATCGTTTGCCCGACAGGGAGTTACACTAAGTAACAAGCGATGATTCCAATAATTCCTGAGTGAATTAATGATGAAAATGATGGATGGAACAGTACCGCATTGCATTGCATAGAGTCGTTGTGCGGTCTCTGTGCATTTGCATAAATCATGAATGGATTGATTTTGTGTGGAATTGTGAATGGAATTGATGAGTTGATATATATATATATATATATATATATATATATATATGTTGGTGATAAATGTATTGTGCATGATTGATATGCCTTTGTGATGGATGTATGAGATATGAACGGTGTTGTTTTGTATTTGAATTATGGTGTAAGTTGTGGTGAGAATGTTTGACATGTGTATTTTTGTGTTATTATATAATTGTATGCAATTATATTATAATTGTGTTTCTCACCCTTCTGCTGTTTTGAATGCTCTATATGGCATTGCAGATTAGATGCTGGAGGTCTTTTTGTGAAGATTATGTCTTCATTCTTTTGTCGGTCGGCTCTGATATGTAGCACCGGGTAGTCGGGGAGATCGTTTGTGATTATGTGTATATGTATATGTTATTTTTGGGATTGTACATGTATGACTCTGTGTGTGACAGACAAACTTTTATGTTATATATATATATAAGATTTCAGTTACAGATTTTCCGCTTTTATTCTGTATCTAAATAGTGGGTGTTAGGAACTGAGTTCCTCTGTTATGTGCTACCTGATTGTTGCATATCTATATGAGCAGGTTGTTGTATTTCGTGTTTCAATTGATGTGACGCCTCCGTCTATGCCATGAATGTTTTAATTACACTTTGATTATTTGTTATCGCTTTAATTCCTCGGGGTATAGATTGGGGGTGTTACATTAAGTGGTATCAGAGCCAGTTTATGTTAGTTTGTGCCAGTTTGTGTCAGATCATGCCAGTCCGTGTCAGTCTTTGTGTTTGGGGTGAGCTGTTTGTTTAACCATAGTTGCTGTTATCGGATATGAATAGAATATGGCTGGTAGGAATGATGCTGCTCTTGCTGCTGCTATGCAAGCTATGGCTCAGGCTGTGCGGGGTGCACCTAATGCTGGTGGGAATGATGAGTTCAGGAAGAACAAACCGCCTGTCTTCAAAGGGAGACATGATCCTGATGGTGCTCAGATTTGGCTTAAGGAGATTGAAAGAATCTTTCGAGTGATGGACTATGCTGAGGAACATAAGGTGAGATTGGGTACTCACATGTTGCAGGAGGAGGCTGATGATTGGTGGGTTAGTAAGCGCCATGTGTGGGAAGCTACAGGTGAAGTTGTCACTTGGGCTTTGTTTAGCGGTGAGTTTTTGAGGAAGTATTTTCCTGAAGATGTTAGAGGAAAGAAAGAGATAAAGTTCTTGGAGTTGAAACAAGGTAACATGTCTGTTGTGGATTACACTGCTAGGTTTGTGGAGCTTGTTCAATTTTATCCACATTATGCTGAAGCAACTGCAGAGTTTTCCAAATGTGTGAAGTTTGAGAATGGGTTGTGTCCTGAGATCAAGCAGGCAATTGGTTATCAAAGGATTAGGAGGTTTTCGGATTTGGTGGATTGTTGTAGAATTTTTTAGGAGGATAGCAAAGCTAGTTCTACTCACTATAAGAGTGTGAACAAAAGGAAAGGAAAGCAATCGTTTCGTGGTGGTCCTTATGTGTCACCAGCTCACAAGGGTAAGCAAAGGGGTAATTTTGACAAGAGGCCAAGTGGGGGAGGTATGTTTAATCCTCTTAGATGTTTTAGGTGTGGTGACTTAGGACATCGTCAGTTTGAATGTAGAAAGGATATGAGGAAGTGTTCCATTTGTGGAGGTATAGGACATGTAACAGCTGAGTGCAAGAAGAATGTGGTGAAGTGTTTCAACTGTGGAGAAGCTGGTCATATTAGTAAGAGGTGTCCGAAACCAAAGCAAGCTCCAGCTGGAGGGAAAGTATTTGCATTGGCAGGAACTCAGACTATTAGTGCAGATCGTCTGATTAGAGGTACTTGTTTTATTAATAGTATGCCTTTAGTTGCTATTATTGATACCGGAGCGATTCATTCGTTTATTTCGTTTGAGTGTGCGAAGCGTTTGAATCTTTTGTTGTCTTCGATGGGTGGAGAGATGGTTATTGATACTCCAGCAATGGGGTCGGTAACTACTTCTTTGGTTTGTTTAAGTTGCCCTTTGACCATTTATGGTAGAGATTTTGAGTTGGATTTGGTGTGTCTTCCATTGGAGGGTTTAGATGTGGTTCTGGGAATGAATTGGTTGCAGTTCAATCGGGTTCATATTGATTGTTATCATAAGTTGGTAAGATTTACTTCTCTTGAGGAAGACGAGGAATCGAGTTTCTTATCTACCAAAGAGTTGAAGAAGCTTTTGGCGGATGAAGCTCAGTTGTTCGGGTTGTTTCCGTCGTTGACTGTGGATAGTCAAGGTGCAATTGGCGTGTTTCCAATTGTGTGTGAATTTCCAGAGGTGTTTCCAGAGGATATTTTAGATGTGCCGCCAGAAAGAGAGGTGGAGTTTTCTATAGATCTAGTTCCTGGTACTAGACCTGTATCTATGGCACCATATCGTATGTCGACATCTGAGTTGGTTGAGTTGAAGAAC
Source organism: Lathyrus tuberosus (assembly GCA_022829125.1). Lineage (NCBI taxonomy): Eukaryota > Viridiplantae > Streptophyta > Magnoliopsida > Fabales > Fabaceae > Lathyrus > Lathyrus tuberosus. Next base: position 4,388,176 of record JALAZF010000153.1, read on the forward strand.
CAGTTGAATGAATTGTTAGAAAAGAGGTTTGTGAGGCCGAGTGTATCGCCTTGGGGTGCTCCAGTTTTATTGGTGAAGAAGAAAGATGGAAGTATGCGATTGTGTATTGATTATCGCCAGCTGAATAAGGTAACGATTAAGAATAAGTATCCTCTTCCGAGAATTAATGATCTGATGGACCAGTTGGTAGGTGCGTGTGTGTTTAGTAAAATTGATTTGAGGTCAGGTTATCATCAGATTAGAGTGAAAGAGGAAGATATTCAGAAGACGGCTTTTAGGACACGATACGGACATTACGAATATTCAGTGATGTCGTTCGGGGTTTCTAATGCGCCAGGAGTGTTTATGGAGTATATGAATCGTATTTTCCATGAGCATTTGGATCGATTTGTTGTTGTGTTTATTGATGACATTTTGATTTATTCTAAGTCTCGAGAGGAACACGTGGAACATTTGCGTATTGTATTGCAAATTTTGAAGGAGAAGAGACTTTATGCCAAGTTGTCCAAGTGTGAGTTCTGGTTGTCAGAAGTGAGTTTTCTTGGGCATGTGATTTCAGGTAATGGTATTGCTGTGGATCCATCCAAAGTAGATGCAGTTCTACAATGGGAGGCTCCTAGATCGGTTACGAAAATTAGAAGCTTTTTGGGTTTAGCTGGATATTATCGAAGATTCATTGAAGGCTTTTCCAAGTTAGCACTTCCTTTGACCCAGCTGACTTGTAAAGGTAAAGCGCTCATTTGGGATATTCAGTGTGAGGAAAGTTTTAGTGAGCTGAAGAGAAGATTGACTACAGCTCCGATTTTGATCTTACCGAATCCTAGTGAATCGTTTGTGGTGTATTGTGATGCGTCTTTGAGTGGTTTAGGTGGAGTGTTGATGCAAGAAGGTAAGGTTGTGGCTTATGCTTCGAGGTAATTGAGGATTCATGAGAATAATTACCCTACTCATGATTTGGAATTAGCGGCTGTGGTGTTTGTATTGAAAATTTGGAGGCATTATCTCTATGGTGCAAGATTCGAAGTCTTTAGTGATCATAAGAGTTTGAAATACTTGTTTGATCAGAAAGAGTTGAATATGAGGCAACGGAGATGGTTGGAATTTTTGAAGGACTGTGATTTTAGCTTGAATTACCATCCTGATAAAGTTAATGTGGTAGCCGATGCGTTAAGCTGGAAATCTTTGCATATGTCCGCTTTGATGGTTAAAGAGTGGGAACTTTTGGAAGAATTTAGAGATTTGAGTTTGGTGTGTGAATTGACATCTGATAGCGTGAGGCTTGGTATGTTAAAGGTTACTAATGATTTTCTGTTAACCGTTAGCGAGAATCAGAAGTTGGATGTGAAATTTGGTAATTTGATGACGGTTGGAGATCAAAGTGTGAATGGTGACTTTAAAGTGGATGATAAGGGTGTTTTGAGATTTCGTGGTAGAATTTGTATTCCTGATGATTCGGACTTGAAAAAGATGATTTTAGAGGAAGGACACCGGAGTAATTTGAGTATACATCCGGGAGCTAATAAGATGTATCAAGATTTGAAGAAGATCTTTTGGTGGTCCAGATTGAAGAGGGATGTGGCTCAGTTTGTTTATGCGTGTTTGACGTGTCAGAAGTCAAAGGTAGGACATCAGAAGCCTAGTGGATTATTGCAACCGTTGGATATTCCCGAGTGGAAATGGGACAGCATTTCTATGGATTTTGTGACAGGATTGCCGAATACTCTGAGGGGACATAATGCCATTTGGGTGATTGTGGATAGGCTGACTAAATCGGCGCATTTCATTCCGATTGACATCAGTTTTTCTTTGGAGCGGTTGGCTGAGATTTATATCCGTGTGATTGTGAAGCTACATGGTGTTCCGTTGTGTATTGTTTCAGATCGAGATCTGAGGTTTACTTCCAGATTTTGGGAAAGTTTGCAAAAGGCGTTAGGTTCCAAGTTGAGATTGAGTTCTGCTTATCATCCTCAAACGGATGGTCAGGCCGAGAGAACTATTCAGTCGTTGAAAGATTTGTTGAGAGCTTGTGTTCTTGAGCAAGGTGGTGCTTGGGATAGTTATCTTTCGTTGGTTGAATTCACGTATAACAACAGTTTCCATCCAAGTATTGGAATGGCACCTTTTGAAGTGTTGTATGGAAGAAGATGCCAAACACCTTTGTGTTGGCATGAATCTGGTGAGAGTTCGGTGGTTGGACCGGAGTTAGTGCAACAAACTACGGAAAAGGTGAAACTTATTCGTGAGAAAATGAAGGCTTCTCAGAGTAGGCAGAAGAGTTATCATGATCGAAGGAGGAAAGATCTTGAATTTCAAGAAGGCGATCATGTATTTTTTAGAGTTACACCAGTGACGGGTGTTGGGCGTGCATTGAAGTCGAAGAAGCTTACTTCTCGGTTTATTGGTCCTTATCAGATATCCGCGAGAGTGGGTGCTGTGGCTTATCGGGTGGCGTTGCCGCCGAATCTTTTGAATTTGCATTATGTGTTCCATGTTTCACAGCTTCGGAAGTATGTTCCGGATCCGTCGCATGTGATTCCGATGGATGAGGTTGAGGTAAGGGAGAACCTTACGGTTGAGGCATTACCAGTGAGAATTTTGGATCGTGAGTTGAATCAGTTAAGAGGCAAGGATATTGTGCTTGTGAAAGTAGCGTGGGGAGGCGCTGTTGAGGGCAATTTGACTTGGGAGTTGGAGAGTCGGATGCGGGAGTCGTATCCGGAGTTGTTCGTCTCAGGTAATATTTTCGAGGACGAAAATCTCTAAGTGGGGGAGAGTTGTAATGCCCCAATTTTTGTTAGAGTTATTTAATCGAGTCGATTTAATTATTTTTGTTTTTATATTATTTTATTTTTTACTTTTATTTGGCAATATATTATTTTTCATCGTTATTATGTTTTATCGCGTTTTCGGAGCGTTTGCGAGATATTTGAGTGTAGGGGTATTTTTGTCATTTTACTTTTTTTGTTTAAGTTAGAAACTTAAAGAGAAAAAGAAAAGAGAGAAAATAGTAAGGAAGGAAAAGAGAAAGAAAAGAAGAAAAAAGGGAAAAACTTGGAGAGTAAGAAAACGATTCAACCGACTTTTGAAAACACGATTAATCGGGTAAGGGTGAGAAATTCGATTATTCTATGCTTGTGTATGATTATGTATGTATGTATTTGTTGGTTGTTGGGTTGAAATTGAATATAGAACTAAAACCATTACTATGTTGAGATTGTTAGAATTTGATACAATTTGTGTCGGAAATCATGTTTTACGGTTCCTTATTGTTGATACATGTTAGATATATGTTGTTGTGCATTCAATTGGTAATTGGCTGTTGTTTAGATGAGATTTGGGAGTGAATTTGGTTGAATTTCGCAGCAGAAATTCTGCAGAAAAATTCTGGGTTTCGCTGCCCATACGCGTAACAGGCATGGTAATACGCGTATTGGGTTGGGAAATACGCGTATGGCTAGGGGGAATTGAGGGCATTACACGTATGGAACCCATTTTACACGGCCCTCTGCTGGAATGCGTAATGGTACGCGTACTTGGCAAGGCATTACGCGTAACTAGGGAGGCAATACGCGTACTAGGTTTTTAGTGGAATTTTTGGGGAGAATTCAGTCTCTGCCCATACGCGTAGCAGTTTGGGCAATACGCGTATGGATGGGCGAGCGAGCTGGGCATTACGCGTATGGCCTAAGGCAATACGCGTATGACCAGAGAGGGTGCAAAATTTTCCCGATTTTGCGTCCGATGCCGTAACTTTTGATCCGTAACTCGGATCGAGGCGTTCTTAGTACCGTTAGGAAGCTATTGAGATGTTCTTTCTTATAAAAATGGTTTTGAGATTGGTGGCCGATTTAATTATGTTGGGAATTTGGGAATGTGTCGTTTTGTCGACTTTTACCGTCTTAATTGTATGTGATTGTTGTGTTATCATGCAATATGCTTTATATATATATCGTATGACTTGTGTGTTGTTATATGATATGAATGCATGTGATGAAATGTTGTGATGATGGTTTGTGGCCTTATGGCAAATAAATGCATTGTGTGGTGTTTGATTGTATATGCATGATTATGGGTGTATATATGTATGCATTTGATTGTCATGAGTCTTTGTATGCCAAGCATCATGATATGCATTCTTGTGATGTCGTGTGCCCTAGTGGGTGTGAGCGACGAAACAATTCCAGAGGGAATCTGCTATAACGGTCGTGAGCCTTATACCGAGAGGACCTAAAGCGACGTTATAGACGATCGTGAGCCTTATACAAAGAGGACCTAAAGCGATCGGATCGTGACCCTTATACAAAGAGGACCTAAAGCGATCCATAAATGTCGTGAGCCTTATCCCAAGAGAACCTAAAGCGACGGGGAACATCGTTTGCCCGGCGGGGAGTTACACTAAGTAACAAGCGATGATTCCAATAATTCCTGAGTGAATTAATGATGAGTATGATGGATGGAACGGTACCGCATTGCATTGCATAGAGTCGTTGTGTCGGTCTCTGTGCATTTGAATAAATCATGAATGGATTGATTTTGTGTGGAATTGTGAATGGAATTGATGAGTTGAGATATATATATATATATATATATATGTTGGTGATAAATGTATTTTGCATGATTGATATGCCTTTGTGATGGATGTATGAGATATGAACGATGTTGTTTTGTATTTGAATTATGGTGTAAGTTGTGGTGAGAATGTTTGACATATGTATTTTTGTGTTATTATATAATTGTATGCAATTATATTATAATTGTATTTCTCACCCTTCTGCTGTTTTGAATGTTCTATGTGGCATTGCAGATTAGATGCTGGAGGTCTTTTTGTGAAGATTATGTCTTCATTATTTTGTCGGTCGGCTCTGGTATGTAGCACCGGGTAGTCGGGGAGATCATTTGTGATTATGTGTATATGTTTATGTTCTTTTTGGGATTGTACATGTATGACTCTGTGTATGACAGACAAACTTTTATGTTATATATATATATATATATATATATATATATATATATATATAAAAGATTTCAGTTGCAGATTTTCCGCTTTTATTCTGTATATGAATAGTGGGTGTTAGGAATTGAGTTCCTCTGTTATGTGCTACCTGATTGTTGCATATCTATATGAGCAAGTTGTTGTATTTCATGTTTCAATTGATGTGACGCCTCCGTCTATGCCATGAATGTTTTAATTACACTATGATTATTTGTTATCGCTTTAATTCCTCGGGGTATAGATTGGGGGTGTTACAATATTCCTCACTTCTCCCGCATCAGGTATGAGTTCGCCAGACTGCATGTAGCGCAGTTTAGACGACATCTAAATTGATTTGGGATGAACTCCATGAAGTATACTTCACCAGTCTAGATGCTGGGGGAGGCTAGAGTTTCCTGTAGGACTATCCTATTGAACCCCGTGACTTTCGAGGTGGCTAGCTTTAACAATAGGTCCACCCTGAAGTTCTGTTTGTGGGGGGATGTACTCTACTTTGAAAGAAATGAAACATGAGGACATATGACATACCTTTTAAAGATATTTCATAAACATAGGCTCATTGGCCGAGTATTGTCTCGAGACCTGATTGGTTACCAGCTGAGAGTCACTTTTGGCTTTTAATCTAGTAGCACCTATTTCCAGAGCGAGGATCATACTTACGATAAGAGCTTCGTACTCCGCTTGGTTATTGCTCATGATGGACTTGAACTTTGATGCCTTCTCAATAACTATATCTCCTAGTCCCTTGAGTATTATTCATCCACCACTTCATTTATGTTAAAGGTGTCATCCACGGATAACTCCTATTCCAATGATGGCTCATCTTCAATGGGAGAACTAAGTTCGACAATGAAATAGGCTAGGGCTTGTAACTTGATGTTTCCCCTAAGAACGTATTGGATGTAATATTTTGAGAGCTTTACCAACCAGGATACCATTATACCCGTCAGGTCAGGTTTTTCAACACTTGGCATATAGGGTAGTTAGTTTTTACCAGGATGGTGTGTCCCTGGAAATAAGGTCGGCGTTTACTTGTTGCGGTGACAATGGCTAACGCAAGTTTCTCAAGCTTTTGGGAGGCATTCCTTTAAACACTTTTCTCATGAAATACGCAAGTTTATCCACTTTGTTTATTTCTTGGACAAGGACTAAGCTCATTGCCCGCTCAGTGACCAAGAGGTAAAGGAGAAAATGTGAGTTTTCCTTCGGGATAGTGATGATCAGGGGTGAGGTGAGGAACTCCTTGATCTTGGTGAAAGCTTACTTAGACTCAGTTGTCCCCTTGAACTTCTCTTTTTTCTCAAGGCGTGAAGAAAAGGAAAGCTTTGTTGTTCGCACAGGTGAGAGAGTGATAAAGGGCAGCTAGGCGTATAGTAAGTTGTTGCACTTACTTCACATTAGTGGGGCTCCTCATATCGATGACCGCTCGATACTTGTCGAGATTGGCTTCAATCCCCCTCCTCGTCAGCATGAATCATAGAAATTTCCCCGCCTATACTCCAAAAGAGCATTTAATAGGGTTTAGGCACATGTCATACTTTCTCACCGATCATAGGATATCCTCAAGTTCGTCGGCATGGTTGTGCCCTTTTTACCATTTTGATAATCATGTCATCGAAATATACCTCGAGGTTACGCCTAATTTGATGGGCGAACACAACGTCCATGAGTCGTTTGTTGGTGGCACCAATGTTTTTGAGGCCGAAAGGCATGACATTATAACAGTAGTTTCCTTGGTTCAACATGAAGGAGGTTTTTGGGGCATCCAATGGATCCATCTTGATTTGGTTGTATCCTGAGTAAGCATCCCTGAAACTCAGCACCAGGTAGTTTGAGGACCCGTTCGTGAGTGCATCTTTCCATTTAGTTATGTTTTGAATGATGTCAAAATTAGAAGAAACTTTAGCATTTTTGTACATTGGACGGTATCAACCAAATTCTAGATGTGCATTATTCATTTAGCATTATAGTGCATATAAATATGTTTGGAAATGATTGGAAATGTCTTAGGCAAGATCCATGCATTAAAAATGGGTTTTTAGTGTGAAAAATAATGAATAGGCCGACACATACGTATGTAGGTCGACCTATAAAAGTTGTTGCTTCAATAGGTCGACACACAGTTTGTTCAGGTCGACCCTCATGCCTAAATAACGAAGGTTGTGGCTACTGTCCAATAGGTCGCCTCAAATAGGTCAACCTAAGACCTTTGTAGGTCAACCTATTGCTTTCATAGATCGACACACACGAGGCTCTCTTTCAAAAAAATTCATTTTTCCTCCATCCATATGCATTTCCTTTGCTCCGTATCTTTCATACATATATATACTCATACATGGATCTTTTTCAAGTAAGGTCTAGTGTAAAACCTATACAAAACCAGAATTTCAAAGCATACTCATCATCTTCAACCTCTCTTCTATGCATACACACAATCAAACTACACATAATCATTTTTTTATTGAGTGACCATCTATATTAGGGTTGATAACGTCTAATTAGGTTGTTGTACCGAGAATATTGGGTTGAGTTCTTTGAGTTTTTCAAGTAAGAAAACCGAGTTGGGATTTTCCTTCAAGATCATTGAGGATTTGAAGGTTTTGGACAAGATTACTTAAATACAGATATGTTCGAGTGAAGGTGTTGGGACAAGGTGGTTCCTTGCAAGCGAGAAGCGTGAGACGGTGGATCGTGTTCATAAATCTTGGGTTTAACAAGTGTGCGCTTAGAATTAATTTGACTATATGAAAGCCTCGGGACAAGGTGGTTCCTTGCAAGGAAGTAGCAAGAATTGGTGAATTTGATCAGGGGTTTTGGAGGTGGTAGATTCAGTAACAAACCATATGATTTGTAGGGTTAGAGTTCTCCATCTCTTGTATACACACTTTTTACAAAGTAAGGTTAATTGGAAGTATCTCTATTTGATTTAGAGTTAAGGTTAGACGTACCCATAGCGATACTGATTGGAAAACGGCCTAAACAAATCTTTGCGTCTCTCTCTCTATCTCTCTTTTAATTGTTGTGTGTGCAAATTATCGAATTCGTTGTTGTTTTGATCAATTCGTTTGGAAATCAATTTTTGATTATATTTTAAATTAAGGTTTGTTGATAAAATTATAATCACTTTGATTGTGATTGGCTTTATCATCAACAAAACAAATTAAACTTCCAAACGCTATTGATTGCACACAAAGTGTTCGACTAATTGCATTGTTGTGTTTTATTTGGTTTTTGATTGTTGGAAATAAGCTTTATGTGTAGCTTAGAATTTAATTGTTTGAGTTTGATTGTTGTTGAATAATTTGTGTTCGTTGTCATTCTATTGTGTACCTTTACGCATATCCAAGCTTTTCTATAGTAGGTTCGGTTAGACGATTTGATTCAGGTTGTTTCCGCTGTGCCATAAAACTTTTGAAAACCATTTTTGCCAAAAGTTTGAATTTTAAATTTGTGATCTATTCACCCCCTCTAGATTGAAGCCTATCGTCTAACAAGTGGTATCAAGAGCTCCAGTTAATTTCATGCTTAAGATTTACTTTTTAGAAGAATGGCTACCGAACCTAAGGGAGCGTACAATAAAGCACCAATTTTCACTGACAAAAATTATGGCTATTGAAAAGCTTGTATGTGTATTCATGTTAACTCTGTTGACAAAGGTATATGGGATGCCATAAAAAATGGTCCAAATGAAATACCGTGACCAATGCTAAGGGTGTTACATTACCTAAATCGGGAGCATAATGGGATGCTAATGATTGGAAATTGTGGTCACATGATTGAAAAGCGAATAAATATTCTCACATCCGCTTTAGGTGTTGATGAGTATTCTCGTGTTTCTCATTGTGAAACCGCCAAGGCTATGTGGGATGCATTAGAAGTTTCACATGAGGTTACTAATGATTTCAAACAAGCTAGTATCAACACATTAAATCAAGAGTTTGAGCTATTTCGTATGGAGGATGGTGAAACCATTACGGACATGCGAAAACGGTTCACACGTCTTAACAATTGATTAAATGTGCTAGGAAAGCCTATTTCCAATGAAATTGCTACTAATAAGGTGTTGAGATATTTAAATAGGGAATGGCCACCCAAGGTCACCGCTATCAAAGAGGCAAACGACCTTAAGGTACTTGATCTCACGGTCTTGTTTGGTAAATTGGAAGAGCATGAACAAGAGCTCTCTTTCTTGGAAAAACACGAAAAAAAGTATGAAAATAAAGTGAAAAAGGAGAAAGAAAAAAAACAAGGAAGTAGGAAAGAAGTTCACTGCTCTAAAGACTTCAATCTCAAGGTCTTCTTATAATGAGCAAAGTGACTGTGAAACTAAAGATGACAATAATTCTGATGAAGAAGATATGGGGTTGTTTATCCAAAAGTATAATAGATACATGAGGAAGTATGAAAATAAATACTCCGACAAGAACCATGGTAAATCTAGAAGGCTATCAAATTCCTCCAAGGAAAATGAGAACAAAAAGGGTAAGTCTAGAAGTACATGCTATAATTATGGCAAATCGAGCCATTATAAGTTGTAGTGTCCTAAAATTAAGAAAGAAAAGGAAAAAGGTCATGATAAAAGATCTAGCAAGTCTAGAAGAGCTTATACCGCTTAGGAGAGCGAAAGTGATTCTTCAAGTGATGATAGTTCTACTTCAAGTGTTGAATCGATCAAGCTTTGTTATATGGCAAACCAATGAAAGAAAAAAGTTGTAAGTCACTCTAAACTTCAAACTTCTAATGACTTAGATTTTTCTCAATTACAAGAATATTTTGAAATTCTACAAATACAAGTCATAGATGCTTTCAAGAAGTTAGCTTTGAATAAAAGAATAATTTCTCATTTAGAAGTTAAAATTTTGGAAAATTAAAAAAAATATGGAAGCTCTAAGGATGTCTATATTAGATATTCTGAAAGACAAAAATGAGGATGTTAAACCTTAATGGTTTGGTTGTGAAACTTATCATATTTAGCAAAAGAAGTCAAGAACTCTCAAAGCCAAATTGGATAAGACTTTGCAACCTAAGGTTACTTTTGCTATATATACTTCTAAGTATGACATGCCTTCTCATAATCCTTATAGAAGGTATAATTATGTTGAAAAGAAATCAAATATCAAAAGATCATCTTCTCATAATTTGTATTGTCATTATTGTTGCAAAAAGGGTCATACTATTTCTAAGTGCAAGTTTAGGAAACTCTTTGTTTCTAAAGGTGCCTTTCAATGGTTGCCAAAATGCAACCAAGGTTTCATTAATCCCCAAGGACCCAATGATTATTAGGCCCCTATCACTATTTGTTAATCATGCAGGAAAAAATGTTTTGGCTCTATGAAGAGAGTATGGGATCTCATTTATGGAAGCTCAAGGAATAATAAGGTGACATGTCCTTATTGTGTTGAATTTGTGACATGCAAGGCTTATTGTGTCACCAAGAAGGTTAACGTTTAGTGTTTCTTTAATTGGTAAAAGTGTGTTGATGATTACTAATGTTTCTATCCGAGAAGTGTCGGAAAGGTATTGTGTTTAAAAATTTAGGTTTATCTTTAATAAGACATACTCAAGTACATCTAATTGGGACTGGTCAATTTAAGACGGTGAAACATGAGGAGGAGTAAGATAATCATCATGATTAAACAGGGGTGAAAATCCAACAACAAGGATGATCATCAAGTCAATCACACTTGTAAAAGTTGTACAATAAGAAAAGTGATAAAAACGTTTTTGGTTTCATTTATGTTGGGTGGCATGTAACACCCTAAATTCCCCCTTAATATTTAATCAAAAAATCAGAGTAAAATGAAACAATTCGGAATAAAAGGGTATTACTTTCAAAAAGAACTTGCTCATAAATAAGACATGTAACATATAATAAATACTAATGCAACTTTAATCCAAAAATCATCTTTATTACACAGCGGAAATTCTTCATTGTGATTAACAAAATATAATGATTTCAATTAATCGAAATATTAGTTTTCAAAAATGTAAAGGCAACTGTAATTCTTTAACAAAGTAAAATCATGCATAAAGCATTCCCGACTCCCAATGTTACATATCAGAGCAGACTCCAACCTAAAGTGAAGCACCTCGTCTTCACCGACCACGACTTCCACACTACTCATAATTACCTGCACGTTACCCACGTGGAGGCAACATTCAAACAGAAGGGGTGAGATTCTCAAATCAAACAAAAGAGAAAGATGATATAAATATAAGAGCATAAATTATTAAGTATATCACCCACAACACCACTTCCAACACAATTCGCACAATTCAACATAACACAGATAATCAATGCAATCACAATGCAACACAACTATCAAAAGAAATACAAAGAGACGCCAACTAGACTCAATGCATGTGGTACCATAATCGATCCATGTTTCATGATCACAGTTCCCGTCGAAACTCTCGACCCCTGTTTCATGGTCAAGTATGACCCCTGTTTCATGATCACACCAACGACCCCTGTTTCATGGTTACGTACGACCCCTATTTCATGATCGCACCAACAACTGTGATTGCTTACACCCCATCTGGGCACACAATCACGCCAATAACAACGATTCCAGCAAGGAATTCGGATAGACGATGAACATCATTGAGATAGCTAATGCCTCAAGTGCCCTGGGTGAAAAGATGTCTGACAGCAAATTGGTCAGAAAAATCCTCAGATCTCTACCTAAGAGATTTGACATGAAAGTGACTGCTATAGAGGAAGCTCAAGACATAGATAAGATGAAAGTGGATGAACTTGTGGGATCACTTCAAACATTTGAATTGGGGATCAGTGAAAAGACTGAAAAGAAGAAGAGTATAGCTTTTGTCTCAAAGGCAAGTGATTCAGAAGGAGAAGGTAATCTGGATAGAGATGAAGGCCTCTCAGAAGATCTGGTGTTACTTGGCAAATAATTCAACAAAGTGCTCAGAAGGATGGATTGGAAGTCAAGATCAAATGTTAGGGACAAGCCATTTGACATCAGTAAAAATCAAAATGCTGGGAGAAATATCAGTACTGAAGATAATTCCAACCAAGGGAGAGGAGCTCAGTGTCATGAGTGTGAAGGTTTTGGGCACATAAAATCTGAGTGCCCCACATATCTCAAGAAGCAAAAGAAGGGGCTATCAGTCTCATGGTCAGAAGATGACTCTGAAACTGAAACTGATGAGAAGCCTGGAAAGAGGGTTACAGCATTAACAAGTGTGTGTGAGTCTGATGAAGAGTCAGTCAGTGAAGATCTCACTTTTGAAGAGCTAGCTGCTTCCTATAAGAACTTATGCATTAAAAGTGAAGAAATATGTCAGCAGAAAGAATAACAAAAGAAAGTTATCGCTCACCTAAAAGCTGCAAAGGTAGAGCATTTGGCTACTATCTCTGATCTAAAAAGTGAAGTGGTTGTTCTGAACTCTAAACTAGATAATGTTATCAAGACAGTCAGAATGCTTAATAGCAGCTCTGATGTGCTTGATGAGATTCTAAAGTCAGGGAGAGATGTTGGAGATGTTAGTGGTCTTGGGTTTGAAAGTTCCAGTGAGGTGGACAAGGGAAAATGGCCTGAAGTGACACCTGCTCAATCTAAGAAAAAATTAAAGATGTCATATAACATGTTGCAACATCCTTACAGACATCAGATGAATTTCACAAGAAGAAAGAATCAAAGATGGAAATGCCACTATTGTGGAAGGTTTGGCCATATAAAACCCTTCTGCTATAGATTATATGGCTACCCCAAGACAGGATTACAGTCTAGTAGGGAACAAGAGTGGGTTGGAGCAACGAAAGTATGGACTCCCAAGAGTACTGTGGAAGAACACATAGTTCATAAGTCCTTCAGTGTCTCTGCAAGGGAAAAGTGGTACTTTGACAGTGGATGTTCCAGGCACATGACTGGTATCAAGGGATGTCTGTCAGATGTTAAGTCTCATTCTACTAACTATGTGACCTTTGGAAATGGATCAAAAGGGAGAGTAATAGGTGTTGGAAAACTGGACTGTACAGGTCAACCAAATCTGGAGGAGGTTTTACTTGTTGAAGGCTTAGATGCAAACTTGATAAGCATAAGTCAACTATGTGATCAAGGTCTCAAGGTCAACTTTACCAATGCTGAATGTCTGATAACAAATGAGAAGGGTAAGGTTATCATGAGAGGCGAGAGAGCTTCAGATAATTGTTATCTGTGGAGTTCTGAGAACGCTGCAATATGCTTGGAGACTAAGAAAGCTATTGGCAAGACTATTGAGTTAGAACAGGTGCTGATCAATTGTAAAGCTACTCATAATGTGTGCATGGTGAACTGTAATAATAAGATTAAACTTGGTAAGTATGTCAGCAAGGTAAATTTAGAAGGAGAATTTGGTGAATGCACTCTTGAGGCAAATCGGGTGCTCAAAGTATGTGTATACCGCGCTTCTCTAGGCCCAGTCCACAAAAGTATAAATAGGCGGGCAAACATATTCTACCTACAGCAAACTCATTCTACAAAAATTCCTCTTGCCCCTTCTCTCCAAAGTTCACGAGTCTTAGGGTTTTCTCCTAACATTCTCAATATTGTACCGTGTGATCAATCAAAAATGTCTCAACATCATGGCGCCTCTGATAACTCAGGATCTCCTCTAACCAATGTTGGAGATGATGAATCACTGCGAATGATCAATCTCTCTGATCTCGTACTTGATATTGCACCTTTGAACGTTGTACCGGCTGACCCTAAAGGAAAACGGCAAGCTTCTCACACAACGAATGTCAATATTCCTGGTAAGAAGTCTAAACCTTTTTCACCTAGGAAGAAAGTCCACTCCATGACTAGTTTGTATGCTGACCAAATAAGCCCTAGGAAATACGTGTCTGAAAAGGGGTCCATGTCTGGTTTAGTTGAGAAGAAAAAGGATTCTAAATCACGAGTTGTAAACAAGAATTCCACTGATGATGATGTTGTCAAAAAGGATAAGGAACTTAGGAGGTTTGTTGCCACGATTCTGAGTGGAGTTGAGACAGATGTCGGGTCTGATGTTCCAACATCCGTGACAGGAAATATCAATAGCAGCCCTACTGATAGGACTGATGATGGTGTTCCCATGCATGTGGACCGTGAAAGAAGGAGTAAAAAGAAAGCTGATGTAAGAAGGACTGATGATGTTATTAATGTTGATGACCTCACTTCTGATGAGGAACCTATTGCTGGAAGCTGAGAAAAATTAAGAGAGGAAGAGAGAAAACTGTGATAAGTGAAGGCTCCAAGTCTTCGAAACTGCATGGAAAATCTGGAGGTAGGGAGGGAAAAGTTCGAGCAGGGCCTCCTAAACAATGGAGCAAGGTTGTTGTGCCCACTAAGAAGAGAAAAATCACTGATCACAGTGAGTCTGACTATGAAGTTGCAACAGATGCTCAAGACATCATTGGTATGAAAACCTCTACCTGCAAAAAGACTTATACTGAAAGTTCTATGAGAAATGCAGATAGATGGAAATTGTGGATCAAAGGAGGATTGCTCTAGAGAGAGAGTTGGGGAAGGATTTCGATAAGTACAAAGAAATCATGGATCTCATTGTAGCGGCTGGATTGATGAGAACGGTGTCCAAGATAGGACCCTGCTATGGAAATCTAGTCAAGGAATTTGTGGTGAATATGTCTGAAGAGTGTGATAAGAACATGGGTAACAACCTCAGAAAAGTGTCTGTGAGAGGAGAAGCTGTCACTTTCTCTCCTGAAATTATCAACAACTATCTGGGCAGGTGTAAGGAACCTCAACCTGAGTTAGAGGTTACAGACAATGCTGTATGTAAGGAGATTACAGGTGGATGTATTAGACACTGGCCAAATGAAGAGAAGCTGTCGTCTGGAAAACTGAGTGTCAAATATGCCATCCTCCACAAGATTTCTGTTGTGAATTGGGTTCCTACCAATCACACATCTACTATTTCCTCCACACTTGGCAGATTCATTTATGCTATCGGGAAAAAGGTTTCTTTTGATTTTGGGTCATACATCTTTGAACAGATTCTGAAACAAGCTAGTTCAACTGCTGTCAACATGCCTATTTGTTTCCCTTCCTTGATCTGTGGTGTTATTCTAGATCAGTGTCCTAATCTTGTGTTAAGGAGTGACACTGCGCTCAAAAGAAAACCTCTTATGTCCCTTCACTACAAGTTACTTGGTGGAGCACATGTCTCAGACATTGTTGGGACATCTTCTCAGACTTCCAGTCATGCTAATCTTGATGATGAAGTCATTGCACAGTTGCAAGAAACGTGCAAGGAACTGGAAGATTCCATCAGAAGAGACACTGCTCGGAAGGCCAAACTTGAACATTTAATCAAAACCTTCATGGAGAAAAGGAATGCTTCTGCTGGGACAGCTGGTAAAGACCAAGGAACTGCTGAAAGTGATGCCTCTGTAGAATCTGATAGAGAATGTGAACAGAGTTCAGATGACTTAGGATCTAGGAGTGGTGATACTATACTGATGCTGTTGCTGATGGAGAGAGTGAAGACATTGCAGAATCTGACGATGATGGTGCTGCAGAATAATGGCATAATTTCTGCAGAAGTTTTTTTTTGTTTCTGTCTGAACACCTAGAGTAGCTTTTCTATGTATCTCTTCTGAACTTTAACCTTTGTTGTGTTTTACTTATAACTGTTCTACTTGCCTTTGTCATATTTCTGGCTAAAAAGGGGGAGTAGTATGTTTGTGTGCGGTGTGCTTGTGCTGGTGGTGTGTGGTGTGCTTGTGGTGCTGCAGTTGAGGGGGAGAATGTGGAATGTTTGTGTTGCTGCAGTTGAGGGGGAGTTTTGCTATGCTGTGCTGTGTGTTGTATGCAGTTGAAGGGGAGTGCTGCTATGCTGGAATTTTTTTTGCCTATGTGTGCTGTTGGTATTTCGCTGCTGTCTGATATGGTTTTTTTGTGTGCTTCTTTGCAAGTTTTTTTTGGTGTGTAGTTTTAGCCAAAATAAGCCAAAGGGGGAGATTGTTATTTCTTTGATTCTGTGGTTGGCATTTATTTTGCTAAAACTATTCTAGCAGCAAGGTGTTGATAAATGATGTTCTAATTTGCTGCATTCAACATGTCGAATGAAGATGTCCCATACCTGCTCATAGGACATCGCGTCTGGATTCAGTTTTACAAGCAGATTCTGTTGCTGAGATTTGTTACTGAATATTCTGTGAATATTTGGTTATCCTATGTGGCATCCAAAGCATTTTTGGATTGTGTTTATTTGTTGGTTTTTCGGATTTTTCGCTGTTTCTAATTTTGGAGACATAATAGGAAACTTTAGATTGAAGACCTATTTTGTTAGAGTTTATTTTACAGATTTGTGAGCAGTCTATTTGCTGCGTTTTTGAAGCCTAATCAGTCCAGATTAAATGCTATATATTGACTGATGTAAACCTAGTTTAGGTGTGGAACTTACATGTATTTTTGTTAGGGTTTCGAGTGTATTTTGTGAGCCTAACTGGTATCATTCTGATAATAGTATAAGGACTGGTTTTTGTGCTGTAAGTTCTGTCAGTTACTCATAAGCTTTTAAGCATTGAGTTTCTTGTGTGTCAATTCTCATAAGCTTTGAAGTATTGAGAATTGTGTGTTTTGAAAGTGTGACTTTCGGTTTGTTACTTGTGTGGAAAGAAACCAATCACGGGTTGTGGTTGTAAAGGGATTTGAGGAGGGCCTCATACCTAGCTGAGTCTTAGGTAGAAGTCATAGGAAGGGTAGTGATTAAGTGAGCATATTATTTGGTATTGTATGATTTGTGAATTGATACTATCGTATATTGGTTTCGTCCCTGGCTTGGTAGCCCCTAGAGTAGGATTGTTGATCCGAACTGGGTAAACATATCACTGTGTTATTTACTTTCTGCACTGTTATTTTTATTGTTATCTTGTTCATTGTGTTGGATATCAGTGTCTCAACATCTGTGTAGGACATCTGATATCTGTGCCAGAATTTTAAGTGTGAAACTGAAAATTAGAAATGATGAACATGAGTTCCACATTTTTCTCTTACTTCCAAGATCCTCCAACTATCCTCACTTTTCACCCAAATCTGAAGGTAATCCGACTTCAATTCCTTTATACCAAAACACACTAGCCCACCAGTTGGTCCATCAAATCATCAATCCCGATGAAATGGATATTTATTCTCAACCGTCGGTAATCCACACACCATCTCGTACTACCTTCTTCCTTCTTAACTAATAACACCGGAGCAACACTTGTCTCAACAACCCACTACACCACTCATTTAAATAATTGGTAAACACGTGGTTTATCTCCACCAATTCGTCCAAAAATGACATCATCTTGTTCTAACTAAAGATAACTGTGCACCTCCTAAGGAAACACGTCAGGATACTCCACACATCACCGACCTATCTCTAGCCACAACATCGCCTTCCCCCTCACAAGGAAGCGAACAACGAAAACACCTGAACGTCTTCCCTCAAAGATC
The DNA here is from genome assembly GCA_022829125.1 of Lathyrus tuberosus. Lineage (NCBI taxonomy): Eukaryota > Viridiplantae > Streptophyta > Magnoliopsida > Fabales > Fabaceae > Lathyrus > Lathyrus tuberosus. The sequence goes on from JALAZF010000153.1 coordinate 4,405,618, forward strand.
ACACCATTCTCAAACAGTTGGATAATCCAACACTGCATACCCACATACGACAACATGATATCCAATCCCTCAACCACTGGAGTATCCAAGAGAAGCAGATACTTCTCCCCCACTTGTTTCATTCCCAACCTGCAAATGGAAAACAAAACAAGCACTAACAGTGTTTTCACACACATGTCGCATACTAGGGAACAACATAATTAGACAACCTGGCCGGACGAACCGACATGCTCTGATACCACTTTGTAACACCCTAAATTCCCCCGTAATATTTAATCGAAAAATCATATTAAAATGAAAAATTCGGAATAAAAGGGTATTACTTTCAACAAGAACTTGCTCACAAATAAGACATGTAATATATAATAAATACTAATGCAACTTTAATCCAAAAATCATCTTTATTACACAGCGAAAATCCTTCATTGTGATCAATAAAATATAACGGTTTCAATTAATCGAAATATTAGTTTTCACAAATGTAAAGGCAACTGTAGTTCTTTAACAAAGTAAAATCATGCATAAAGCGTTCCCGACTCCCAATGTTACATATCAGAGCAGACTCCAAACTAAAGTGAAGCACCTCGTCTTCACCGACCACGACTTCCACACTACTCCTGATTACCTGCACGTTACCCACGTGGAGGCAACATTCAAACAGAAGGGGTGAGATTCTCAAATCAAACAAAAGAGAAAGATGATATAAATATAAGAGCATAAATTATTAAGTATATCACCCACAACACCACTTCCAACACAATTCGCACAATTCAACTTAACACAGATAATCAATCCAATCACAATGCAACACAACTATCAAAAGAAATACAAAGAGACGCCAACTAGACTCAATGCATGTGGTACCATAATCGATCCCTGTTTCATGATCACAGTTCCCGTCGGAACTCTCGACCCCTGTTTCATGGTCAAGTATGACCCCTATTTCATGATCACACCAACTACCCCTGTTTCATGGTCACGTACGACCCCTATTTCATGATCGCACCAACAATTGTGATTGCTTACACCCCATATGGGCACACAATCACGCCAACAACAACGATTCCATCAAGGAATTCGAATAGACGATAACACCCCACTTGGGCCGCCATCCCACAACTATGCACATGCCATGCACCATCAATGACAACATGCAACAACGACTCATGCATACACATAGCATATTCATCATCATGCCAATACCACTCGACAATCAACACGCATTTATCGAAACATGCATATAGCTCATCAAAACATGCCTACCACATAACATGCCGTAACAACTCAACGTCATCATCATACTACCACATAAGTAACAGCTAGTGCATTTACAAGTTACATCACAACAACATCATGCAACTTCATAAACAACAACTATTGCATTTATCAGTTAAGTCACAACACATCATACCATAGCTAGTCAACAATATCATCACACAATATTATAAGCAACAACGATTACAATCACATGGTATGCTACAACAACTTCTCAACAACATCACGCAACATCATAAGCAACAATCACAACACACATTCCTACGACTAACTCCCACATTTCACATTTCAACACATCGGAACCTACACAGAAACTCATATGGCGCGTCGAATAGTTATAAATCTATCATTGAAAATAATTTTAACATAAAGTACATAAATTCAGTTTTCCAACGATTCGAACGGCGACCCAAACGGACTTACGAGTCAAAAGTTATGAATTTTCGAAGTTTTTAAAATAAGCTGCCCGAGGGGACCGCGCTAAGCGCCAAAAACCGGGCTAAGCTCGCTCTGCGATTCAGCCAAAAGTGCCTGCGATGACAGCACTTCTCCCACTGTAATTTCACACCCTTAAATTGTATTTTTAACCCCAATAACCCCAGTTTAAGTCATTAAAACCCATTTATACCACATATACATTATTCACAACAATCTCAACAATTCGAATACAACAATTTCGTCAATTCCAAACATTTTAGTTATAGATTCTTCCCCAAAACCCCAAGTAATCCACAAACAACAATCCATGGCATCAACCTAATGATTCCTACCCACATACCTACATCATCTAACCCTTGAGTGATTAAAGAAATCTCACCCTTACCTTGTATTGATGAGCTTCCCTCTTCCTCAATGGGTTCCTCTCCTTCTTCTTGCCCTAGCCTCTTCTCCCTCTTTCTCCCTTTAGCTCTTCAACTTTCTTTTACTTTTACGTATAATGAGAATAACTTTCATTCCCCACTCTTTACATACCCCTAAATATGATTCGCCTCTTTTACCATTACTTATTCCTACGAATTTACCACATCACCCTTCAGCTCTCCACACTTATAATATTCCAACTTATTCTATTCATTTTATTTTCATTATATTATTATTATCACTTCCACTCATGAAATAATTCTAACCATAATAATTTCCACCACAACCCTAATTAAATATATATTCTACACTATGCTTAACAAATAGTAGTATTAAATTAAAGTAATTGAGTTAGTATTTACTCTCCACACCACCAATTTCTACATTATTAGCCATAAACCCCTACTACCCCCAAGACTCACTTCTTAAGGCCAATACCCCTCACTACGGGTACACAAAACACAACGAAAACACACCAAAACACACAATCAATTACATTAATTCACAGTTATTTCATAAATAATAATTAAAATAAAAATGGGGCGTTACAACTCTCCCCCACTTAGAATATTTTCGTCCTCAAAAATTTACTCGATGCAAACTACTCCAGATACGTTCTCGCATCCGACTAATCAACTCCCATGCCCTGAATGGCAACATCATGGGTAACACAAGACAACAATACACCTTATCAATAACAACAACACGATGCAATACTCATGCAATGCACTCGACGACCAACTCAAGACACAAATATTAACCAAGTTAAGAACACACAGGTTCTCTATGAACCAGAACACAACACAATCGTTACCATCACCATAGACAACACCCCCTAATTCCCCATCATGGAATTAGCTACTCGCACTCGAACCATCACCATAGGTAACAAGGCAACAACAAAGATAAAAACACAAAAGTCCATAACACAACCTTAATGTAACCAAACTACCAACATTGTTGTTACACACGTACGAACAAACTGCACTACACCACGCTTTCGCTGCGCACTCGAATTACTCGCAACTATCAAATCTACCAAGTTCACATCCAACTTCCGACCATAAAAGCAGACATATGAAACGACTTTCGACTTAACTCATAGGGAATTCCGACCAAACAGGTATTCTACACTCTTGTGATTACTAAACACTTCGGACCTAGATTCATAAAAATAATTCCTCCGGATACTTAACATAATTACAACCTCAGCCAATTCCAAATCTTGAATAGGATAGATACTTTCATGAATCTCCAACTATCGTAAAACATAAGCTACAACTTCACCATCTTATATTATCACACTGTTTAAACTCATCTTAAACACATAACAATATCCCAATACCATAACCGCATAAGGATACATTTTTCCAATTAATTTCGACAAGATAAATCACCTTTTCCACTCACAGACCGCGCTAAGCGGGATCTGACTTATGCTAAGCGCGCTCGCTTCTGCCTCGAGAGGGCGAGAGTCTTCCAGACTGCATTGGGCGCGCTCAACGGCGCTAAGTTCCCTTCGCGATTCCTGCTACAAATCTCCGTGATAATAACCAACTAAGTCCAAGAATATTATACTCCCCTTAATCCACTGCAGAGCTTCCTCATTGTAGCACTACAGCTACTCGGATGGATCCATAACAATACCCTCATCTGAATTAACACAACCAAGTAAACTCATCTCTACTAACCAAAAATAACACTTTGGTAACTTAACATATGACTCCACTTCTTTCAATACTTATAACTCAATTCTCAATTACTCTACACGTTCTTCTTCCAATTTTTATAATAGATCCGAACATCCACAATGAACACCAGTTCTAACTTATCCAAATAAGTATGGAAGATACGATCCATACTCCCTACACACACTTTAAGGCGTACTAGTCACTACTATCCTCTACCAAACATCCTTGGTTAAATCATGGTCTCACATTTCCATTTATTCCCTCACTGGATCATCTTTCCAATACTTCAAGTCTCATGTCTATCGGATTCTCGATTCATCTCAAATCAAAACTCAAGCTACCCCGGACACAACTGTGAGTTTCCATACTACTCACCGATCCACACGCAACCTCATGTTGTCATCCTTTTCTTTACTAATAATAATAAGGCTCTCCACGGCGACATCCTTGGTATATCTTTAGTCAGCACGTTGTTCTCTGTTTCTGATAAGTAAATATCAACATCATCTGATCAACATACAAAAGCCTCAAATCCGTCTCATCTTCAGATATAGGAATATGCATCGACTAATCAAACAATCCACAGGCACTTGGCTCGACTTCAAACAATTCAATGTACATGCTATACCACTTGGAAAGACACATCTATCCCATCCAACATGATCCCGTCTACTATCAACAAGAGATTAAGGGTGATCAGTTCCTCAATTTGTCAATAGGTAGTCAGCAACCATAACGGTGGCATAAATCGTCATTATCCAACTATAATAACATTCTTTCTTTAATTTCACAATCTCGATGATCCGTATAGTTTCACATTTGGTCTCATCCTAATCACAATCTTAACAGTATCATCTCATCATCTGGTTGGTGATAGAAACTTTCCAAAATTTTCCTGACACATGTTGACACCATGTCATCAATGACACACAATCCACGTTACTATTTAACCTTCTCCATTCCTCAAAATCTCTCCACTCTAATCATTCTCAACTGGCATACGCCGCATCTCCATGTGCTCCTCTGAGGTCCTCACCTCCGCCATGTTACCAAACATCTTACACCTGACCTCATCTTACCCACTTTTAGCAAGACTCACTCAACTTTATACACAATTATCTCCTTCAATACAGACCTTCTTGATACAAAATTATATGCCAAAATGAAGGGAATTTCCTGTAGATTTAATCCGAGTTTCGATTAAAAATTTATCACCTACGCAATGGAGGCTGATCAAGAAATCCAGTATACCTGCCTTCTCAAAAATCAGAATCAGACCCAAATCTTCAAATGCATTTTTCTCTCTCGTCAAAAACATGTAGAAGACAAAGTTTATATGAAAACTGTAGGGAATTTCGCAAGCTTTTCAAAAAGTCCAGAATTTCTCCGATCGAAGTTACCAGCGAAAAGTTATCACCTGTTTAGTGAAGACTGTTCCATAAGTGCGAAACTGAAAATTAGAAATGATGAACATGAGTTCCACATTTTTCTCTTACTTCCAAGATCCTCCAACTATCCTCACTTTTCACCCAAATCTGAAGGTAATCCGATTTCAATTCCTTTATACCAAAACACACTAGCCCACCAGTTGGTCCATCAAATCATCAATCCCGTTGAAATGGATATTTATTCTCAACCGTCGGTAATCCACACACCATCTCGTACTACCTTCTTCCTTCTTAACTAATAACACCGGAGCAACACTTGTCTCAACAACCCACTACACCACTCATTTAAATAATTGGTAAACACATGGTTTATCTCCACCAATTCGTCCAAAAATGACATCATCTTGTTCTAACTAAAGATAACTGTGCACCTCCTAAGGAAACACGTCAGGATACTCCACACATCACCAGCCTATCTCTAGCCACAACATCGCCTTCCCCCTCACAAGGAAGCGAACAACGAAAACACCTGAACGTCTTCCCTCAAAGATCACACCATTCTCAAACAGTTGGACAATCCAACACTGCACACCCACATGCGACAACATGATATCCAATCCCTCAACCACTGGAGTATCCAAGAGAAGCAGATACTTCTCCCCCACTTGTTTCATTCCCAACCTGCAAATGGAAAACAAAACAAGCACCGACAGTGTTTTCACACACATGTCGCATACTAGGGAACAACATAATTAGACAACCTGGCCGGACGGACCGACATGCTCTGATACCACTTTGTAACACCCTAAATTCCCCCATAATATTTAATCGAAAAATCAGATTAAAATGAAAAATTCGGAATAAAAGGGTATTACTTTCAACAAGAACTTGCTCACAAATAAGACATGTAACATATAATAAATACTTATGCAACTTTAATCCAAAAATCATCTTTATTACACAGTGAAAATTCTTCATTGTGATCAATAAAATATAACGGTTTCAATTAATCGAAATATTAGTTTTCACAAATTTAAGGCAACTATAATTCTTTAACAAAGTAAAATCATGCATAAAGCGTTTCCGACTCCCAATGTTACATATCAGAGCAGACTCCAAACTAAAGTGAAGCACCTCGTCTTCACCGACCACGACTTCCACACTACTCCTGATTACCTGCACGTTACCCACGTGGAGGCAACATTCAAACAGAAGGGGTGAGATTCTCAAATCAAACAAAAGAGAAAGATGATATAAATATAAGAGCATAAATTATTAAGTATATCACCCACAACACCACTTCCAACACAATTCGCACAATTCAACATAACACAGATAATCAATCCAATCACAATGCAACACAACTATCAAAAGAAATACAAAGAGACGCCAACTAGACTCAATGCATGTGGTACCATAATCGATCCCTGTTTCATGATCACAGTTCCCGTTGGAACTCTCGACCCTTGTTTCATGGTCAAGTATGACCCCTATTTCATGATCACACCAACGACCCCTGTTTCATGGTCACGTACGACCCCTATTTCATGATCGCACCAACAACTGTGATTGCTTACACCCCATCTGGGCACACAATCACGCCAACAACAACGATTCCATCAAGGAATTCAGATAGACGATAACACCCCACATGGGCACGCCATCCCACAATTATGCACATGTCATGCACCATCAATGACAACATGCAACAACGACTCATGCATACACATAGCATATTCATCATCATGCCAATACCACTCGACAATCAATATGCATTTATCGAAACATGCATATAGCTCATCAAAACATGCCTACCACATAACATGTCGTAACAACTCAACGTCATCATCATACTACCACATAAGTAACAGCTAGTGCATTTACAAGTTATGTCACAACAACTCAACAACAACATCATGCAACTTCATAAACAACAACTATTGCATTTATCAGTTAAGTCACAACACATCATACCATAACTAGTCAACAATATCATCACACAATATTATAAGCAACAATGATTACAAACACATGGTATGCTACAACAACTTCTCAACAATATCATGCAACATCATAAGCAACAATCACAACACACATTCCTACGACTAACTCCCACATTTCACATTTCAACACATCGGAACCTACACAGAAACTCATATGGCACATAGAATAGTTGGAAATCTATCATTAAAAATAATTTTAACATAAATTACATAAATTCAGCTTTCCAACGATTCGAACGGCGACCCAAACGGACTTACGAGTCAAAAGTTATGAATTTTCGAAGTTTTTAAAATAAGCTGCCCGAGGGGACCGCACTAAGCACCAAAAACCGGGCTAAGCCCGCTCTGCGATTCAGCCAAAAGTGCCTGCGATGACAACACTTCTCCCACTGCGATTTCACACCCTTAAATTGCATTTTTAACCCCAGTTTAAGTCATTAAAACCCAATTATACCACATATACATTATTCACAACAATCTCAACAATTCGAATACAACAATTTCGTCAATTCCAAACATTTTAGTTATAGATTCTTCCCAAAAACCCCAATTAATCCACAAACAATAATCCATGGCATCAACCTAATGATTCCTACCCACATACCTACATCATCTAACCCTTGAGTGATTAAAGAAATCCCACCCTTACCTTGTATTGATGAGCTTCCCTCTTCCTCAATGGGTTCCTCTCCTTCTTCTTGCCCTAGCCTCTTCTCCCTCTTTCTCCCTTTAGCTCTTCAATTTTCTTTCACTTTTACGTATAATGAGAATAACTTTCATTCCTCACTCTTTACATACCCCTAAATATGATTCGCCTCCTTTACCCTTACTTATTCCTACGAATTTACCACATCACCCTTCCACTCTCCACACTTCTAATATTCCAACTTATTCTATTCATTTTATTTTCATTATATTATTATTATCACTTCCACTCATGAAATAATTCTAACAATAATAATTTCCACCACAACCCTAATTAAATATATATTCTACACTATGCTTAACAAATATTAAATTAAAGTAATTGAGTTAGTATTTACTCTCCACACCACAAATTTCTACATTATTAGCCATACACCCCTACTACCCCCAAGATTCACTTCTTAAGGCCACTACCCCTCACTACGGGTACACAAAACACAACGAAAACACACCAAAACACACAATCAATTACATCAATTCACAGCTGTTTCACAAATAATAATTAAAATAAAAACGGGGCGTTACATGGCACGTTTTGCATTTATTTCAACTTTCGTTCGAGATTTCGTCGTGGAATGCAAGTGCATCCTCTGTCGTTCGTACGATGAGGTAATATCATTTCAATCATTTTTCTTGTTTTGTAAGTAAGTATTTATTTTACCTGTTTATTTCTCAAAGGTATATGATGTATGATGTGTATGATGTTTGTAATATGTGTTGCTTCCAAAAATTTCAAATGTAACTATTATATGTTACATTTTATATGTTTATAGTGACTATATTCAAAATGTCTTCATAATTTTATCTATATCTTTAACCAATTCATGCTTACATCTTCATGATTGCATGATTCCAACAAACAAACCATAACATACTATCATATGCATGAATCTCTCATAAATTAAGTATCCATGAGTCAAGTTGTATCTCTCAAAGTTATTACAATTCAAATTGTGTCAAAACATAAAATTTGAGGTTCTACAGGTCGACACATTGTCGTGTAGGTTGTCCTAAAAATATTAATTTTGGCATTTTTTCAAAAAAGCTACAATATAGGTCTACACATCCTTATACAGGTCGACGCATGACTTAATTTTCTGAATTCTTCTTGGTCTTGCTTCAGTGTGTGTCTACCCATGACCTGGATAGGTCGACGCATGTATGCTGAGGTCGACTCATAAGTGCATAATTGAGATATTTGCTCTCATTCTCTTCACTCTCTTGTACGCACCATCTTTCCAACAAGGTAGTTAAGGTAGTTATGGTAGTTAAGGGTTAATTAGGTAATTGATTGATTATGAGGAATGAGGTAGTTAGAGACCAATGGTGTTTGAGTTTAGCAAAAGTACCAAGTTGGAAAGTAAGGCAAATGGCCACTAGTAATTAACTTGAATTTGAATGCTTTTGATTTTCCACCACTTTTGCCTTGAATTTTTGGTGAATTACCCATGACTTTAAGTGCTTTTGGGAAGTGATTTTGAGTTGGAAATAAGAACTTTTGAATGGTGTAAACTCATGGATCAATTCTAAAAAAATTTTGGGCTTGAAATAATGTTGGACAGTGTTGAAAAACAAGCCATGGAAGTGAAGCTTGATGGAAGATAGAATTTTGTTGGAAATTAGCACTTAACATAATCATGACACAAGTCATTTGTGATGAATGATGATGAATCACTTGATCAAATGCTTGTAGAATGGGTTTATTAAAATTCAGGTGTCAAAACCTAGTTGATGGTCTACAGTTGACCAAAAGTCAACAGTTGGCCAAAAAGTCAATTGTATCCAAAAAGTCACTTGGTGATTAAATATAACTCTTAAACTAATATGAATATATGATAAGAGTTGTTGCACTTGAATAAATCTCTATATAGAGATTGATTTTCCCTTCCAATGAATAATTCAAATATAATGCATCTAGATTGCTCAGAAACTTTTTTTACTGATATAAAGTTATGCAGAAAAAATTTCATGTAAAATATATTTGAATTGATGTAAATATTTGAGTGGAAGAAGTGAATTTCAATCTGAAAGACCTGGTTTAAATAGAAGATGGAATACCTCTTTAAACAATGACATTGTTTAATGAAAATGATCATGATTCATGTAGCAGTGATTTGAAAAATGTATGATGAATCATCGCATTGAAGAGGTATCATAAAAGTTTCAGAATTTTCAAAAAGTATCAGGTGTAGCCGGTTGCATAAAAATATCAATCGGACGCACTTTTGAAATTTGTTTCGAAAATACGAACGTTGAAGACTATGCAACCTATTGTACACTTTTGTCAACCAGTTGTACTTTTGAAAAATGTCTTGAAAAGACTTGGACAACCCCAAAATGAAATCGGGTTTACCTTTTATGCAACCGGTTGCATTAAGTGCAAAAAGTTTGGATAGAAGTAAAATGAAATCGGTTGGACTATTTATTCAACTGGTTGTATCCGTAGAAAACTAGATTTTTTCACTTTGAAACTTCATGAAATGAAAGTGTATGTAAAAGGAATGTTTGGAAAACTTTAGTGCATAATGAGATGAAGTTTCTTGAGCATCTAAAGATTATATAAACATTTGAATTTTCATTAAAGTACCTTGATCAATTATCCAATCTTTTGAAATTCAAAGCTTATGCGATCTTGATTATTTATTTTAATCTTTTTCTTCTTTTATATTTATTCTAATATAAACTTTTGACTTCATCAAAACCAAACTATAAAAGATGCGTACATCTTCTTCACATATTCTACATCTTTCAGTGTGAAATTGACTTGTTATTTTTTAGTCCCCCGATAACATTTGAATGTATCTTATCTCATCCACTTGCCCATTAACATTTGCATAAAATTGAACCATGTCACTAATGTTTTGGTGTAAAAAACTAACATTAGTATACATAACATTAAATTTTGAATTGTTGATCATACCTACTAAAAAATCCTTTTTCTATTTTTTGAAATAATATCCGGAAAAAGGTTGAAGTTAATAGTAACATCAGGGATCATTTGCTTGTTAACTTCAATAAATGTATATCTACTTATAATCTAATGCCTTAAACAACAATTTATTTTTCAAAACTTAGAAAATTATTTAATGTGTAAGTATTGGTAGAATAACTTGAATTTCAATATCCTAAATAGTGAAAATGTTGAAGAAAAAAGTCGCTTAAATAAATTTAAGAAATCCAAAATGATAAGAAACACACAAACAAAATCTATATAATATGGCAAGGCTCCTCCTTACCTTTGCAACAATATGAAGTATCTTCAAGTGTTCTTGTTATTTTGACAAAACAATCCACTTTTGTGTAATTTTTACAACTAATTTTCACAACTTTTGAAAGGACTAATCATTCTAAAACATAAAATGAAATTGAATGGAAATGAAAGACGCATAAGTCTAAGGGTTTAATTTTTTTTTCTTCTAAAAGCCAATATATTATAGAGAACAGAAACTGTGTTCTTAAGGACTGATATGACACAAACAAAACAAAGCACCCAAATACTAAAATTCCCTACCAACACCCGCATCTACCTAATACTCCTTAACGGGTCCATACAAAAGGAATGATAATCAATGCTGGAATAAGAAATTTTACCTACACAAGACCATTTCCACAAGAAGAGTTTAATGTTCCAACAAATATCATCTAAATTACATTTTTTTGTTTTTAAACAGAAAATTGTTCCTATCTCTCAATAAGCACCAAACGACGGTTATCCAAATAGAACCGAATTTGAAGTTTTCCTCTTTGTTAGGGCCCAATCCACACCAGTCAGAAAAGTATTTACAATAGTCTCCTGAATACATACCGATGTTTCCGCTCCAGTCGTTGACCCTGTCCTACACCACCGCGCTGCTGCATTCGAAGAAAGAGTGTGCGATGTCTTCTTCCGAAACTTGACAGAAACTGCAAGAATTATTTACCTCCGAGATCCCTCGCTTAATAAGTTGGTCCTTAGCGACGATCCCGTTCCATAAGAGCCTCCAACCGAAGCATAACACTTTCGCCGACAATTTTAAACTCCAGACAACAGCAAGTTTGACACTATATGGATTACCTTTGTCTATCAACCAAGATATTTTATCTTTTCTTCCCAAGACAGGTTCCAAACTACTCAGCAAAATCATCAGACCAAAATATTCAGCAACATTTTCTTGCTTTCCCTTGGAAGAAACTCCAAGATCTCCCAATTTCCAATGGCCATTGTCCCAAACTCCCATTGAAGAAACGTAACTAGCTTTGTCTCTGCTACACTGGTAAAGGTTGTTGAATTGCTCAACCAATGGAGTAGAAGACGTCCACTTAGCCTTCCAAAACGGAATAGAATTACCCGTTTCAAGCTCATAGATGACAGAATTTGCAAAACAAAAACCGAGGTTAGTATAAAAACTCCGCTTTTGAGAATGTCTTTCCACCAAGTAGAAGAAGTGATTTTAGCCGGCATCGAATCAGTTAGCACGTGATGCTCTATGTTACCGTAACGAGCTTTAAGAGTTTCCTTCCAAATCGATTTTGAATCCTCAAGAATCCTCCATTTCTACTTTGAAATAAGAGCTAAATTGAATTCCTCCATGCTCTTAATTCCAAGGCCCCTCTTTTCCTTCGGCAAACACACCCTTTCCCATTTAATCCAGTGAATTTTCGCCTTCGAATCTGAGCCTCCCCAAAGGAACCTACTTCTGGTTGAATCAATAATTTTCAATACAATCTTTGGAGCTTTGTAAAACGTCAGCCATAAAATAGGAAGGCACGATAGAACCGAGCTAATGAGAGTTATACGACCCGCCATAGATAGCATTCTGCTTTGCCAAAGAGCCAGTTTAGCTCTGATTTTGGCAATAATCGGATTCCAAACACTTACCCTTCTAGGATTTATGCCTATTGGAACTCCTAAGAAAGAGAAAGAAGCTTTATCTGTCTTACACGATAAGAAAGTAGCAGCGACTAAAAGGAAGTGCTCACTAACATTAATGCCAATGAGCCTACTCTTAAAGAAGTTTACTTTCAAGCCCAAAATAAGTTCGAATCCCCTTAGGAAAACTTTGATACTCCAAAGATTGTTCCAACTTCTTTCACCTATAAGTAGCGTGTCATCCGCAAATTGAATCAACTCAACAGAATTACCTCTTCCTGCACTAAATCCTTTATATTTTCCTTCCGTCACAGCTTTGAAAACCAGACTAGAGAGACCTTCCGTTACAATGACGTAAAGGAAAGGAGATAACAGATCACCCTGACGTAAACCTCTTTCCACTGCAAAGTCCTTCGTAGGGCTCCCGTTCACCAAAACGGACAAGTGGCAGTTGAAAATGCTCCCCTCCATCCATTTCAACCAATTCTTACCAGATCCCATCGAAACCATCATGAAACGAAGATAATTCCAACTTACGCAGTCGTAGGTTTTTTCAAAATTCAACTTTGAAGAGAATGCAGTCCTTGTTTTCCTTAGTAGCGCAATCCACAATTTCGTTCGCAATTAGAACTCCGTCCAATGGTGGTGATACAGTGATATAGTGTAAACAATATACTGTCATTCAATAAAAATATATCATTCTGTTACGTTATATAATTAGTTTAAAATTTTCAGTCTGATTTAATAGAATAAATAATCGTCATTGATTAACAATGTAAAAAAGAATTACACTGCATCACCCATTTTCCAAAATATAAACCACTCAATTACTATTAAAAAAATATAAGTATGGACAAATTATAATAAACAAGTTTTCTAAGCCTTTTAGTGTTTTAACCAACTTTTTAGTTTAATTAGCTTATTAGTTATTTTTACGTAATGTATATAAGGGATGCGTTAATAAACAAGTTTTCTGTTCTGAATCTGATAACTTTCACCAACTAAAAATATATAATTGCTATGTATTAATATTGAAAAGAAAAAAGTGGAAACAAAACATCAAGGGGTGGTGGCGCAGTTGGCTAGCGCGTAGGTCTCATAGCTTCGAGAAATCCTGAGGTCGAGAGTTCGAGCCTCTCTCACCCCACATCAAATTTTTGCATATTTATTTCTGTTATTCTGGCAAAATTCTACTGTTTTTTTGACCCAATTAAATTGAATTCTAAGATGCACAACAAACGCAAAAGCAATAGTATTTCATCTTAATTATATGTTATTCCGCCTATTCTTAAAAAAATATATTTTATTTGTGATGATTTTAATATCAAAATTAGTATTATCTTTTAATTTTTTATTAATTATATAATTAATAAAGTAATTATTTAAATTGAGATATACTGATAAATAAGAATATTTTAATAAAAAATTGTTAGCGTAAAAAATAGAATTTCAACGTCTATTTTGCCAAATATTTTAAAATTAATTAGATTATATAGAATGATTTTTATTGGACTGTAAACTATGTTTAAGTGTTAATTCATGTTAATTAAACTCATTGTATTAATCTTCTAAAATAATAATTAACTTAATACATAAAAATATTGCAAATAAGATACATTTATTTGAGACGAACAGAGTGTTTAGGGGAGTATAAGCATCAAATCTGAAGCGAAGTTCGCACTCATTTTCTTCTTTATGCCAACTAAGATCTTTCTCTAATGGCCGACTGGATCCAATGTTCTCCGGTACTCGATTGATCCTCATGGCCAATAGTTTTTCTTCGCACTCAACAATTCTTTCAGGTTATGGGCCTCTTTAAACCATAATTTCTATTGGAACTACAATTCTACCTCAAGCCCCTTTCTAAAATCCAACACTTCAAACTTTCATTTAATCCCCCCACGGCCACTACCAATTCGGTAAAGCGGTTAATGTACTCACACAAGGTTTCTTTTTTACCTTGTGTGGTCCCATTGAGCACAACCATCTTTGTGGGTTTCCTCTTTCGGGCGGTGAAATGGAAGGTTAATGCTTCACATATATCGGTCCAAGAATTTATGCTCCCATCATAAAGGGACTTAAACCAAGAGATCTCTATCCTAATCAAATTTAATGAAAAGAGCTTTCACTTTATAACTTCGTAGGCATGGTAGTAGTTTAGAATATCATCCACGTGCTCGATGTGTTTGTCTAGATCACTGGTCTCGTCATAACTCTGGAGTTTTTGTGGCTTTTCCAATGATCTCGGAAGCCTTTTATTGAGGATGTGGGTGAATAAGGTATTTCTCTTCCACTCTGGAACTGAAGTATCATCTTCATATCTTTCTCTCTTTTGGGGGAGGCAAACTTCTGAAGGAGTATGGCTATCTTTTCCCCTTTTGAGATAAATAGAAGAGGTCATGTGTACATGATATCTTCGGCATCGCACTGACTTCTGAATCTCTTATCGGTGCATTT
Source organism: Lathyrus tuberosus (assembly GCA_022829125.1). Lineage (NCBI taxonomy): Eukaryota > Viridiplantae > Streptophyta > Magnoliopsida > Fabales > Fabaceae > Lathyrus > Lathyrus tuberosus. The sequence continues at coordinate 4,420,847 of JALAZF010000153.1, forward strand.
CCTCCTAGATTGATAATGGTTTAGATATAGTGGCTCGATTCTTTCATGAGGATGTCTTGTATGTTTTTCTATTTCTCGGGTTGGCGTGATGCAAACTTTCTTCAATCTGAACTCTTTTCCAATAAGGCCTAGAAGTTCTATTGTTGCACCATTTTGTAAACATTATTCAGCATATCATTGGATCCTTGCACGCCAAGATTAGCTTGCGATAGTTAAAAGTCGTGAAACATTTCATGTCCAGCTATTGGAATTAGTGGTGGGGGTATAAACAAACGCTCGCCTTAGTGAAATTGTAGTGCGAATCAGAGGAATGGAAAATACTAGAATATTCCTTGACTTTCCCTAGGCTGGATATGATCTTGTTTCGAAGGAATAGATGAAGATGTGAGGTGGTGGATCTTTAGTCGTTTCAGTAGCAGTGATAGCGGCTTGCATTAAAAGGAAGAGCGGGTAGCTTTGGAAGTCACCATTGTTAATGAATTCGAAGGAGATCTTGTTTGAGAAGATTTTAAATTTGGAGAAAGCGGTCGAGAACCGAGATTTGTATTTCGAATGAAGGAGATCTAATTGTTGAAATTTGTAGGAATCACAAGTTGATTCCCACAAAAGACACTAATGTTCTGTAGTGGAACAATATTAGATTGGTAAACAAGGAGGCAGAGCTTGTTATGGTGGTCCTAAGCTTCATATGCAGTGAAGATGGGGGTTAACCTGAAAAGTTATCACTTCAACGCTCAAGTCAGTATGAGAGTGAAAAGTGATGAGAGAATGGGAATGAATCTAAATACTTGAGAAATGACACACTTTTCATTTTAAATAGGAGAAGTGGTTGGCAACTCAAAGTGTGGGGCGCAACGTAGATTGTGGTCAACCCTGAGATTGGTCTAGACGGCCAACAGGACCTCCGTACGCTAAATTTCCTATGGAAAAGAGAAAAGAGAATCTACCTCTTTGATGCCTTATTCATTTGCTTTACTATTTAGCTTTTATATTTTGGTCCTTATGGACGACCCAGAACATCTAGTTAGTTCACCGTTTACAAATGACCTTCCATGATGAATAAACACATGAAAAAATTCTTCCATTTTTTAATCTATTTTAAACAAAACTTAAATTAGAAAAGAGGAGAACAGGAGTGAAAAAAACCCTAAAACGGCCACACATTCCTTTAAACCTTAAATAAAGGTATGCAAAAAACTGAAATTGTATACAAGAAATCAGAGATATGCAAAAAAAAAACCTAAAACGACCACACATTTAGTTAAACTCTAAATGAAAAATGAGCTAGAAATTTGAGACTCACGTCCTAAAATCATGCAAATGCGCTCCAAAAACTTGTGTTTCTATCCAAAAATACATGTTCGTATAATCACTAAATTTGTGTCGTCGTCTTCTCCATCATCTTCACGTTCATTTCTTTTCAAATGTTTGTGATTTTGGTTCTAAGTGTAAACACGACTCAGTTATAATTCAACATAATTTCTTATTTCATTTCGACATCAGCATCATGTGAATTGGAGAAATTAACTTGCCACCCCCATTTTTTACCTGACCCCCCCCCCCCCCCCCCCCCCAAAATAAAACTTTCAATACTTCCAAACTACCCTTGCTAATATTTTTCTATCAATTTTACAATTCTTCCAAAATTTTCACTTTTTTCAACTTCTAAAAATGAAATTTCTGGTGGTTATTTTGAAATTTCCGGTACGTCAGTTTTCGCATTTTTGAAAATTCACGCGTATATACCAGAAATTTTAGAAAATCTGGTATCCAATATTGGAAATTGTCAAAATTTCCGATAATTTACACAAATTGTTCGTTCCAATACCAGAAATTATCAAAAATTCCGGTAAATTACAAAAACTTCCGGAAATTTGCAAATTTTCGGTAACATAACAGAAATTAGGAAAAATGCTTTATTTGTGTGGTCTGAAGCTGGCAGGGCCATCTACATATTCGTGTAGCGATTGTACATTGTTTTTCACCACAGACAAAGTATGTTTTCTATGTAACAAGTTTAAATTTAATATTTTCTCGCCTTTTAATGATATTGATAGTATACTTTTTATGTGATGCAAATGACAGATATTTGAGACCCGATCTGAAGTATTAGCTTTGGCACAGAATATTGGCAAGTAACATGGTATTATCGTTGGGATTGTTCGTTTTGATACTGTAAATGGCCAGCGAGGTAGGAAAGATAAATTGATTATGGGTTGTGAGAGAGGAGGAAATTATAAAAGGAAAAATACATCTGAAAGCAGTAAATCTTCAAAGGGCATTTATTGTATGAAAGTGAAATGTCCTTTTAGGTTGAGATATGTGCCGAGTGGTAGCGGTTGGAAGGTGATGGTTAGGTGTGAGTTTCACAATCATAAATTATCAGAGGATTTAATGTCCATGACATATTAGGTCGTCTAAAAGTTCATGAGAGACAGTTTGCGAATGACACTATGAAGTACAACATGGCTCAATGATACATTGTTTCTTCCTTGAAAGACAAAGATCCAGAAAACCTCACTAGTGTTACCCAAGTGTATAAAGCTAGAGCTAAATACAATGCGAGCAAGAGAGGTTCATTGACGGAAATACAAATGTTGTTGACTCTTATACATAGAGAAAAATATATGTGCTGGACAAGAAATAGGGAAGACTCAAATGTTGTTGCTGATATCTTTTGGACAAATCCTGATTCAGTGAAGTTATTGAATATGTTTCACTTGATGTTGATTTTTTATTGTACATACAAGACAAATAGGTCATGTGAATTGTGATCATACCTTGATATCATTTTGATATACTATGATTTATCATATTTTTTATTATTTTCATCGTGATCATATAGGTCTCGGCTACCACTCCTTGAGATTGTTGGTGTTACATCAACAAAATTGACGTTTTTGGTAGGCCTTGCCTATTTGGAACATGAAAGGGAGGAGAACTTCAAATGGGCACTGGAGAAGCTCAAAGAGTTGTTCTCTTCCGATAAATTGCTACCAAATATTATGGTGACGGAACGAGAACTTGCATTGATGAATGAAATTGAAGTTGTGTTTCCAACCATATTTCAAAAAATGTTAGCATGAAATGTAAAGAGTGTGTTAAATTAGAAAGACGTGAACATGTCATGGATCTATGGAACAACATCATGTATGCTAATAGAGAAACAAAGTTTGTTGCACACTTAAAGCACTTTGAGACCGTTTGTGCTGATATTCCTTTGTTTGTTAAGTATGTGAGTGAAACATGGTTGACACCTTATCAAGAAAGGTTTGTTGCTGCTTGGACTAACATAGTCACTCATTTAGGGAACACAACAACGAACAGGTACACTGACTTCTTTTCAATGTTATTACTAAGCGTAATTTATCATGTTGGCTCATTATGGTTTAATTATTGCGATTTAGAGTGGAGTCTGCTCATTGGAGACTAAAAAACATGTTGACTACAAGTCGGGGAGATTTATGTCGAAGTTGGGATAATGTGAACACCATGTTGAAGTTGCAGCTAGGTTCAATCAGGGTGTTGTTTCAAAAAAGTATTGTCAACATTGAGCATCGGTATACACTTCATTCTATACCAACTTGCACGGTTTTGTTTCAAGGCAGCGTATACACCACATAGAGAATGAGCTAGAAAGGGTAAAATTTGTTGGTACAAGCAAAAATGCTTGTGATTGCTTCATTAGAACTACACATGGGTTACCTTGTGCATGTCAACTTGTTGGTTTCTAAATACAAGGTTTTCATATTCCTTTAGAACCAATTCATGTTTTTTGAAAGAAATTACACATTGAAGAGCATGCTAACGATCATGACGATAGTGGTAAAAAGTTGGATTTAGAAGCAGAGTGTCAAGAGTTGAAGACATATTTCAATTTTTTGGATATTGTAGGCCAGAGGGTGTTAAAGAAAAAGGTTCGAGAACTAATACATTCATCCACAAGTTCTATGTGTCCACCGTCGGTGAAGTACAAGCCAAATAGGGGAGTTAAAAAGAGCAGAAAAGGTGAAGAGAGTGATATGAATCGTGATCCTTCATAGTGAGAGTATGGTGAGGACTCGCAGGGAAGTCAGACTACAAAGAGATCATGCATAAAACTAACATGAAGTTAACCTTCAAGTATTTCGGGTCAAAGTCAACTATCCAATGCATCTTCGAGACATCTTTACCTTTCTTAGTTTCCTGGTTTCTTGCATCCATACATTGATGACATTGTCGATGTGGGTGACGATGAGAATTGCGGTTTTCGGGCTATTGCAACTTTACTTGGATGGGGTGAAGAGTCATGGTCGTTGGTCCGGACGCAGTTAGATACTCAAGTTCATCAACACCCTAAATTGTTGTCCAAATTGTTCTATGACACAACCTATGAAGTTAGGAATTCCTTAAAAGTATAACACTTGGGTGTGCAGATTCGAGAAAAATGGATGATGATTCCTGATATGGGTTACCTTATTGCATGTAGGTACAATGTCGTATTTGTCTCCCTGTCACGGAGACTTAACATTACTTTTTTTGTCCTCTTACTGTAACACCCCACTTTCCCATTTTTCAAAATATATAAATATTATGAAATAATCAGAGTTTACAACAAATAGTAGGATGTCACATCATTAAAACCAACAACAAAAATTCCTTGTCATTAATGAAGTAAAACAGCGGAAATAAATGTTTTATTCAAATCACGACAATTTGCCAACAACACCAAAAACCCACATAAATCGTGGTCCACCACATTTTCAAATAAAGAATAATACGTAACAAAACAATAAAGAATAACAAATGACGAAAAACTCCCAAAATCCCGTGTTACGTATCAGAGTGACTCCTAAGACTCGATCCAGCAACACGCACTCCATGCACACTCAAGTACCTGGATTATCTGTACTTCTGAAGAAGCACAGACGCAACAAACAACAAAGGGGTGAGAACTACATTCAATAATTAACGGTATATAATACATGTTAAGGGTAGAAATCACACACAGACAACACACAATCACGACACACTTGTCACTTACAATTATAACTCAATAAACGCATAATGATGCAATGTGACTCGACAACCGACACAATGCATGTGGTACCAATACACCATGGTTCATTCAATCGAACCCGATTCATAATAGAATCTAGATAGATCACATACACCCCTACTTGGCAATGATCTATCTCCACCATACTCCGCATTGGAGTTCGGATGAATCACATACACTCCTCCTGAGCAATGATTCATCACCACCGACACACCATGAAATGCATGACAATAAATATGCATACAACACACATGTATAAAACAATTACACATTCTCATAATCCTCCTTATCACACATGAAATATTCATTCACCACAACACACCCCACAACCGGGCAACCCTCACTTGGCGTCAATTAGTTAACTGTCTAATTAATTCACTAAAATTACTAAATTAATTATTTTCATCACCAATTACACATTTCTCAGGTTCTGACATCTATACACAACCTCTCAAACCAAAAGGAACTGCTTTGGACGCGAAAACGGGAAAGAAATCGCAGAACAACAAAATTCTGCACTCTCGCTGGTCATACGCGTATTGCCTTATGCCGTACGCGTATTGCCCAGCTCGCTCACCCATCCAGCTGTGTACGAGACGCATAATGCCTCTCCTCCCGCCCTGCCATACGCGTATTGCCCTACCTATTACGCGTATGGACAGAGACGTTCATTCTCTCAGAAATTCAACTTTCAGATCCAAATACGCGTACTCCTTCTCATACGCGTAAGGCCAGATTCCATACGCGTACGGGCAGAGGGTCGTGTCACAAGTGAGCTCCATACGTGTAACAACCTGTCTGTTACGCGTATTGCCCTCTGGCACACAAAGCCATACGCGTAACGTCTTCCCTGTTACGCGTATGGGCAGAGACTGTGAAAAATCCCCATTTTTCATATCAGTCTGAATTATGCCACTTTGATCTCTCTTCCACACTCCATATCAGTCATAAAATTGTTCCTACATCAGTTTTAGGTCCTATTTTTCATCTTACCTCTTTCACCTATCATTACTAATCAATTGGGTATTTTCTAGATCTAAATTCGTTGTCCCAACCTGCAACAAAACCAGATCTGCAACATATACATTCATACAGCAGCAGCAACATCAAGATATCACACAATTCAGAAACGCAACAATTCGATTTACACAGTTTTCATCACAGACTCAATTATGCACATCAGATTCATAAAACAGCATATATTCATACGAATCCCTACGGGGTTAAGGACTCCCCTCTACCCTCTCATGATCATACCACCAATATTAAACCCATTCTCCCCCCTTACCTCGAATTTGCTCAGAAAATTCCTGCGAAAATTGGTTCTTCAAAGACCTAGTTCTTCCTTGTTCTTCCTCTCTCTAGCCCTTCTTTTTGTGAAAACTGATTATGACTAACCCTCTCACTAATCCTTACTAATTTCTGCTTAATGACTAAACTATACTTATTTTTCTCCAGTAGCCCATTATTCATTTAATTAAATCTGACTTTTAATTATTAAAAATAATAATAAAAATAATATTAATAATATTTGATACTTAGGATAATAATATTAATAAGAAAATTAGTCATACTAATATTAGTAACCAAGACAATACTAAAAATAGCAATAATAATAATAATAAAATATATTACTATTACTACCTATACTCCAAGAATTACTTCCGACACCTCTAATCTACCCGTCCCACTAAGGACCACACGCCTACGCGCTCAACCACACACACCCTTAACCAGGCCAACAACGGCAAAATAACACGACGATCAAATAATTTAAATTGGGGTGTTACAATTCTCCCCCACTTAAATTATTTTTGTCCTCGAAAATGTACCTGATGGAAATAACTCCGGATACGACTCTCTCATCCTGCTCTCCAGCTCCCAGGCCACACTTCCTCCAGCAGCTCCCCCCAAGCTACTCTCACCAAAGGAATTTCCTTCCCTCTGAGTTGTTTCATCTTGTGATCCTCAATCCTTATCGGCATCGTCTCCACCGTAAGATTATCTCTAATCTGCACCTCATCCCTCTGGATAACATGAGATGGATCAGATACAAACTTCCGAAGTTGCGACACATGAAACACGTCATGCAAGTTCGAAAGTTCAGGCGGCAACGCCACCCTATAGGCTACTGCACCTACTCTCTGCAAGATCTGATACGGTCCAATAAACTTAGGATCCAGCTTCTTTGATTTCAATGCACGCCCAACACCGGTCACTGGGTTAACTCTCAGGAACACGTGATCACCTTCACTGAATTCCAAGTCTTTCTTCTGGTTGTCATGATAACTTTTCTGCCTACTCTGAGACGTTTTCATCTTCTCGCGGATCATCTGAATTGTCTCAGTAGTCTGTTGCACAATCTCAGGTCCAAGCACCACATTTTCACCATTCTCATACCAACACAGGGGCGTCCTACACCTCCGACCATACAAAGCTTCGAAAGGTGCCATTCCAATGCTAGAATGGTAACTATTGTTATACGTGAACTTAATCAATGGTAAATGAGTATCCCACACACCACCTTTCTCCAACACACAGGTTCTCAGCAAATCTTCCAACGACTGAATAGTCATCTCTGACTGACCATCGGTCTGTGGATGATAAGCCGAGCTCAACTTCAATTTAGAACCCAAGGATTCCTGCAGACTCTTCCAAAACTCTGAAGTAAACCTCGGATCTCTATCCGATACTATGCTCGACGGAACACCATGCAACTTCACAATTATCCTGATATAAATCTCCGCCAGCTTTGACAATGGAAAACTGATGTTAATTGGTATAAAATGTGCGGATTTCGTAAGTCGATCCACCACTAACCAAATAGCATCAAAGCCTCTCGTCGTATTTGGAAAACCAGTAACAAAATCCATAGTAATACTGTCCCATTTCCATTCTGGAATCTCTAACGGTTGCATTAACCCCGAAGGCTTCTGGTGTTCCACTTTTGATTTCTGACATGTCAAACAAGCATAAACAAACTGAGTTATGTCCCTCTTCATACCGGGCCACCAAAATAACCTCTTTAAGTCATGATACATTTTCGTAGCTCCCGGATGAATACTTAAGCTACTCCGGTGACTTTCCTCTAAGATCGCTTTCCTCAACTCATCATTATCCGGTACAGAAATTCTGCCCCGGAATCTCAATACACCAACATTATCCACTTTAAAATCACCATCAGGATCATCTCCTCCTGTATGCATCAAGTCCACTAGCTTCACATCAAGTCTCTGGTTTTCCTTAATTACATCAAACAGTCATTATTCACCTTAAGCATACCTGTCGTAACCCAAAATTTGACCTCCCTCTTTTGCTTTTTTGCATAAGCATAAGCATACGCATTCACACTTTTCTTCGTGTGTTTCTTGTTGCAGGATATTCAGGTTTTTCAAGCCCGATTAATCATATCCTCACGAGGTCATCTCATCATCAAAACAAGCTCAAAATAAGGATTTCCATGCCTATTTATCAAAACAAGAGGTGGAAAATCGAAGCCGGGACCACAACACCATTTTTCAAGCAAAATGGGCAAAATTTGGTCTGAGTAACCGGTTAACACAATTCCTTTGTAATTCTGTTAACCGGTTAACACAGACAGATTTTGTGATTTCTGCTGCATTTTGAGACAGCAGCCATGCACTCTCTTTGGGCTTTGGTTCTACTTGATTCTAACAGTGTGTGGAACATTCTAGACATCTCTAGATATTTCAACACTATTCATTTCAACCCAAGTGTGTTTATTCCAATGCATCACTTTAATTTAAGTGCGCCATGTTACTTAATTTACCAACATGTCAACCTTTGGATTTTGAAACTCACATTGGGATTGTTACCGAGTTGGTTCTAACTAACCGAGTTAACCGCCTTGACACGGTGAGTCAAGTCCAACTAACTCCTAGCCTAGTTCCAAACCCAAAGCTAATCCCAAACCAAATTCCAAACCATCTCACACTCCAAACCTAATATCTATATAAACTCACCTTCACTCATTTTCAAAGACCTTCAACCATTTTTGCTCCATTTCACTCTCAATTCTCCCACATTCTCTCTGAATTTCTCTACTACATCTTCATCTTCATCTCAATTCTCTTCCAAAACCTCACCAAAGCTCATTTCTACTTTGAAGGATAATCACTTTTACATCAAAAGTGATTATTTCTTGAGCTCAAACTTCATCATTCTTGCTATTACACTTGGATTTCTGGAGTTATTTCAGCTTTTGGATTGATCTTGAGTAGTTGCTGCAACTTCTAACGGTTCGAATTCGCATTTTGGAGCTTTATCGCATTTTGCTCGATTTCGATACGGTTCGTCTACAAATTGAAGATTCCTCTGGTTTTCTTTGATTTTCTGCATCAATAATCCTTTGCAACATTTACCAAGCCAAATCTCCAGCTTGTAGGTTGGTAGATCTAACTAATTTTACTGTTTCGCACATTTTCGTATCGCTCGCAATGTAGTCGATAATTGTTGTGTGCGATTTGGTTTTGCATTTGTTTGATCCATGATTCAATTGAATTAGTTGATTCTATCTCTGTTTATTTGTTGTTTTCAAGTTCAATTTTTGTGCACAATCTCAGTTCCAAGCAAGTGGTAGTTTGTATAAGTGATTATGTGTTGAAAACTACTTTTGAAAAGCTATTTTTTCTGTTTTTTTTTTCACAACTGATCAGTGTTAACCGGTTAACACATGGTGAGTAACCGGTTACTCAGTTCAATTTTCACCAAAAACGCCAATTTTCAAGCAAGTAACCGGTTAACGCATGGTAAGTAACCTGTTAACACTGAACAGAATTGCCATTTTCTTGCATTTTCAAGTGTGTTTGCCATGCTTTCTCCATCTTAATTTCCATTGATCATTATGCTTGATTTTATGGATGTTTTTAATGACATTTCACTTCTGGTTGAAGCATGTTTACAAACTTTCTACGCGCATTTTCGATTATTCATTTGCTCCATGTTCTTAGCATTGTATGAACATAATCATTCTTGCACTATCTTTGTTCACATGATACATGATTCTGTGTGACACTTTGATGATCATTTGGCATTGTTTTGCACTTTCCATTTCAGCTTGCATTAAGTTTATTTTCCATTGATAAGCTTAATCTTGTATAATCAATAATTCACTCCTTTTTGCTTTAATGACTTTTCATTCTATTTGGAAAGTTGTTAGCATGTTTATCCCTGGATTAATTGATCGAAACTTTGTTTCGATTAGTCGATCTTCCCTTTTCCTCTCTTTAGGTCTCCTTTAGAGCTTTCTCTCTCTTTCCCCCCGTGGAGTTGGAGTTTCACGCTGCGCCTTGCATCGGAGCACTGTACAAATTGACGTTGTTATGCTGTCCGTTTCTCTACGCAGGAGCACTGTTCAACATTGGAGCGGCTGCGCTGTCCGTTTCACTTTCCACACTATATTTTGGGTGCTAGAGAAGGAATGAGGATGGAGTCTTTCCAACCTCATTCTGGCTATTTCTTTGGTAAGGGCGTCTTGTCCTCTCCTCGAGAATAGTCACCTCTATCCTCCAGCTATAGTGTTTTTCATTCCCCTGTCGAGTTGATCCTTGGTCACTCTTCTCTCTTTGCGATCCTTCTCGATCCTTGATCACTCCTATCTCTTTCAATCTCTCATTTTAATCAATCACCATCCTTCTTGGTTGAGATCAGCATTCTTGCGCTAGCAATCTCTCTTTGTTCCATCACTCCTTTCCTCTTGAAATCAATCTTTGTATTTAGATTCCCCTGCAGAGTTTCTATTCCTTTCTCTGGTTAAACACAGTCTTTCTGTTAAACAACTGATACTTCCTCAGGAGTTCGCAACCTTTTCTTTGGTTCCTCTCCCTTTGATTGGTTAACCACTGCCTGTCAGTTAAAACACCAATGCTTGCAATCTCCTTCGGTTAATCACAGTCCGTCTGTTAATCACTGAGCTTCTCTTAGGTTAATCACCTTCTCTTGGTTAATCACCTATTTTCTTCAGTTAATCACAGTCCGTCTGTTAACATACTGAACCCTTTTCGAGTTAATCACCTTCTCTTGGTTAATCACTCGCTTTTCCCTTCGGTTGATCATAGTCCGTCTGTAAACACCGAACCCCCAGCAGTTGGCAACCTCCTCTTGGTTCGAATACTTGTACCCTTAGGTTAGTAACCTCTCTTTGGTTCGAATGCCCTTTCTTCGGTTGAGTATTGTTTTGTTCAGTCAGTTTACCGAACGCCTTTGGGTCACGACCTTCGCTCGGTCCTACACCCGTTCTTTGGTTTATCACAGTTTTCTCTGTTAAAACCAATGCTTTTCTATTCCCACAAAGATGCAGTCTTTTCTTTCTTCGGTTAACCACTGCCAGCCAGTTAATATACCGAGTCTCCTTTTCTCTTGGTTACGACACCATTCCTTTATTTGGATCCCCAGCAGAGTCCTTCCTATTCCCTTTGCTCTTACTTTCTTGGTTTTGACACCGATTCTCTTTGTTATCCCCAGCGGATCTTTCTTTATCTTTTATTCTCTTGGTTTGGACACCATTTCTCTCTTATCTTGCTCTTGGTTTAAACACCATTTCTCTCTTATTCTCTTGCTCTTGGTTTGAACACCATTTCTCTCTTATTCCCTTATTCTCTTGGTTTGGACACCATTTCCCTCTTATTCCTTTATTCTCTTGGTTTCGACACCATTCTACCTTATTCTCAGTACAGTTACTATTTATTTCCTTTACACTCTTTTCTTGGTTTTGACACCATTTCTTTGGAATCCTCAGTGGAATTTCCTTCTTTCTATTGCTCTTGGTTTTGATACCACTTTCTTTTCCTTTTCCTTTACCGTTCAGTTCCCCGAACTACGGAAGCTCTGATTCTGCATCCTTTTGGATGTATGATACGTAGGCATGAGATCGCAATGATCTCGGCGAGCACACTTCCACCCTTCCTTCCTTCTCCTTCCTTTCCTTTTCTTCGTCCCCTGGTTCCATGAACTACGACGCTCTGATTTCCTCATTGCACTATGAGGGTACGTAGGCACGAGGACTTCGTTCCTCCGCGAGCACTTTCCTTCTTTTCTTTCTTTTTCTCCTTTCCTTTCTTCCTCTCCTTCTTTTAGCTAGAAGCCTTTAGATAGATAACCCATCCAAGCCTAGAAGCAAGCGAAATGGTTCTCGTCGAGTACAACGGATGCGTTAGGTGCTAATACCTTCCTTTCGCATAACCGACCCCCCGTTCCCGTTTCTCTTCCCCTTGGGTTTTATCGATATTTTCCCTGTCCTTTGGGACTAAATAAAGTTCGGTGGCGACTCTGTTGTATCTTTGAGTGTGCGATTCACTCAGGTAGATTTCCAGCCATCTTCAGCTGGCGACTCTGCTGGGGACTAGTTGACCTACTGCTGGTCCTTCCCTTGAGGGGTCTCGCCTAGTTTTGTTTGCTTTCTTGCTTGTTTGGGTGTTTATCTTTCGAGCTTTACTATCTTTATTTTACTTACTTTAGATTTATGTTTATTTATTGCATTTCTTTATTGCTTTGAATATTCATATGCTGCATATTCTGGATATCTGCTATTTTCTCTGCTGTTGTCGGTTTGGGTTGCTACTTGAGAGATAAGCCCATTACACAGGCTTGAGAGTGCATATAGGATTAGAGTGGAAAGTAGTGTGGCCTACGTAGCGTCTTGGTACGTATGGTTTACATGAAATCCACACCCAGGCGAGGTTTTCTTGGGAGATGTTCTGATTTGCGCGTCTTGTGCATTTCGGAGTGTTAACCTAGAAAGCTGTCGACTCTGGTGACCATTCCCGAGGACTCAGTTGCGGCACTCCTCCCAAGGAGCGATAATGGCAGACCAGAAATGGAAAACCCATTACGCTTCTTGATCCGAGGACCCAAAGCTGGGAACTTGCCATAGGATGACTCTTTTTTTGGGGGAATCAGTGGACGACCTCTTTGTTTGGCGATAGTATTATACCCCGAGGGATGAATGTACTATTGCCTCTCAAATCGAGAATTCGAAACTGAGAATCCAGCTTTCTATATCATACCTGTGAAGGGGATATCGGGTTTTCTGCAGGAAACCAAGACTCTTCCAACCTTTGTTCTCTCATTGCTTCAGATCTCGTACCGACGCAACACTACCTTTGCAGATGTTCAGATTTGACTATTCAGACTATGCTGGCTTGTTGATTCTGTTGTTGCATATCATTTCATCATGTCAAATTAATTTTTGCATAAGCATTTTAAAACTTTATTTATGCATAAATTGCATCCACTCATGCCTACATATGCATGTCCTTCATCCGGGAACCGTTGCTCATCCTTGTTCGCATTCCTTGTAGCAAGTCGACGACTCGACATCGATATTTTACTCGCTCAAACAAATCCAAAATCATGGCTGACTTTGAAGCTGAGAACGCTGCTTACAAGGAAACTCTGGCCCAATTCCAAGGACGGATGGATTAGTTTCAGACGAACATGGATGTCATTATGGAGCTCCTTCGTGCTCAGAGGGATACTGCTGCTGCTGCCACTGTTGTTGCAACCACTACTGATGCAACTGTTGTCACTCCTGTTGTGACTGTTCCTCCTGTTGTTACGGCTACTCCTGCTGTCGTTGTTCCTTCTCTTGCTAGAGTTGACGTGCCAGTTGAGCCTGTGAATCAGCCTGCTGTTCAGCCTAGTTTGAACCAGATGCCCGTTGGTTTCCCTTGGGGCACGCCTCCGAATTACACTCCTCAGATTGCAAATAATGGTAGTGTCTTCATGCCATATCAGCCTTTTGTTGCGCCCATGCCTAATAGGAATGCTGCAGCCTATCCGTGGGTCATGCCTACTCCAGTCCCACCTCCAGTGGTGAATGATGATCCTGAGAATCTTCAGGCTCCAACTCATCAAACTGCCGGATTGGTTGACACTGAAACTCCTGCTGAAGAAGAGCATGTGTATAGAGGTCCTCCTATTCATGTTCCGGTTTCGTCTTAAGTCGCACAAACTGCTGTTCAGAATGTACATCCTGGGATGTTCTATCCTGGGGCATCTTCCTCAGCTGCTGGGGTACCTCCTCCAAATTATCTATATGGTGTTCCGATGGGTCAGAACGTTGGTCAGATGGTTAATCCGGCTTTGGTGTATCCTTCTCAGTTTGCTACTCCGCAAGTGAATGCTCCTGCCGCTTCTCAGCTGCCAAATCCTCAGGTTCTTGTTAGGCCCACTAATCAGAATAGATCTGTTGACTACAAGTTGTTAGAAGACCGTATCAGAGCTATCGAAGGGTTTTCTGCTTTTGGCATGGAGGCCAAAGATTTGTGTTTGGTTCCGAATGTTGTGCTGCCGCAGAAATTCAAGATACCTGATTTGCCAAAATACAAAGGTTTAAGCTGCCCGCGTAGTCACATCACTATGTACTGCAGGAAGATGGTATCCCATATTGATAATGATGAATTGCTAGTTCATTGTTTTCAAGATAGTTTGTCTGGAGCCTCGTTGGATTGGTACATGGGCCTGGAGCGCAGCAAAATCCATACTTGGAGAGATTTATCTGAAGCGTTCGTGAGACAATACAAATATAACCTTGATCTGGCGCCAACTAGATTGCAATTGCAGAATCAGTCACAGCGCTCAGCTGAGACCTTCAAGGAATATGCACAAAGATGGCGTGAGATGGCTTCTCGTGTGCGACCTGCTCTCTCTGATAATGAGTTGGTTGACATCTTTATGGGTACATTGCAAGGATCTTACTACGAGAAAATGGTGGGTAGTTCTTCATCGAATTTTGCTGATGTTGTGACGATTGGTGAACGGATTGAGAATGGTTTGAAAACTGGAAAGATTTCTGGAGCTGCTTCCCAGCAGCCGGCCACTCGGAAGTCTCAGAACAGTCATTCCAAGAAAAAGGAAGGTGAAGCCAATGCTGTGACAGCTCAAGTTTCTCCTCAGTATCAAGCTCACATGGCTCCCATGCCGTATTATCCGTATCCGTACATTGCTGCTGCACATTATCAATAACCTCCATATCAGTATCATCCGCAAAAACCAGTTCAGAATGCTCAGAATCAGCAACAGAATCAACAAAACAACAAAAATCAGCAGAATCAGAACCGTCCGAACAACAATAATCAAGGAAACCATAAGCGTCCAAATTTTGACAGAATTCCGGTCATACACGAAATTATTTCCTTACTTGGTTCACCAAGGGGCGATTGTCCCCAAGCAGTTTACGCATGCAATTTCTCCATTTGGCCCGAAGCATAACCCAAATGCATCTTGTGCTTATCATGCTGGATACATAGGACATGCAACAGAGGATTGCTTTGTTTTCAAAACCAAAGTTTAGGAACTCATTGATAAGAAGGTTCTGACTTTCGCTGAGGAAGGACCCAACATTTAAAGTAATTCGTTGCCGAATCATGATGGACCTGCGGTTAACATGATTGAGGATAATTCCAGGGCTGAATTGATCATGGATGTCGACGAAGTAAAGACTTTGATGTCTGTGGTTTTCAAGAAATTGAAGGAACATGGGATGTTGAAAGGATTGCATGGTAAGTGTCAAATTTGCGACGATAATCCCAACCAGTGTCGAAGGCTAAAGGGTTGTGTCCAGATTCTGATGAACCGTGGCGAAGTGCAATTTACCAGATCTAAACCTGTTGAGGAAGTTGTTGCTATTGAGCAGTTTACCATCATCTATAGGAAGGTTCCTGTGGAATCCCCTAAACAAAAAAAGGTACAACCCATCGTCGTTTGCCCGCCGAAGCCGTTTCCGTATCAGAATTCTAAGGAGGTACCGTGGAAGTATGGGTCTTCTGTGTTTTCTGGAGGTCAAGAGATAAGGTTAGCCGAATCAGAGATTGTGAATGTTACAGCTGGTGGAGGTATGACTCGCAGTGGACGAGTATTTGCTCCGAAGGTCACTACAAAGCCCGTGCAAATTCCAATTGTTGCTTCTCCCAAGGAGACACCTGCATTCGCAACCCCTGTGGTTCAACAAGGGGAATCTACTGCCGTTCCAATACCGACTATCTCGTCTGAGAATGTTTCAAAGAACAAGGAGACCCTTGATGATCAAGATTTCCTTAAGCTGATCACGAAAAGTGACTTTAAGATTGTGGATCAGCTGGGTCAGACTCCCTCGAGGATCTCAATTTTGTCCTTACTTATGAGTTCGCCTGCGCACAGATCAGCTCTGCTGAAAGTTTTGAATAGCGCCCACGTTATGCAAGATATATCCGTCGTCGAATTCGATGATGTAGTGGCCAACATAACTGCAAGTCGGTATTTGGGTTTTAATGAATCAGAATTACCTCCTGAAGGAACTGCCCACAATAAAGCACTGCACATATCTGTAACCTGCACAGACATCCTGTTATCTCGTGTTCTAGTGGATACTGGTTATTCTCTCAATGTGATGCCTAAGGGCACGTTGAGTCAATTACCGGTGGAAGGAATCGAGATGAGACCAAGTGCCTTAGTTGTCAGAGCCTTTGACGGTTCTCGAAGACAGGTCATTGGAGAAGTGGACTTACCCATCAACATTGGGCCGCATCTGTTTACCATTACTTTCCAAGTAATGGATATCAATCCAGTGTATAGTTTCCTTTTGGGTCGTCCATGGATCCACCCGACAGGGGCAGTTACCTCCACTTTACATCAGAAGTTGAAATTCATGTTTGGCGATCAGCTTGTCATTGTCCGTGGTGAAGAGGATTTGATCATGAGTGAGTTATCATCTTTTCGATATGTCGAGACCGAAGAAGGCATAGCTGAGGTGCCGTTGCAGTGTATCGAGTTTGAAGATGTCAGCTCTGCATCAACTAGTCAAAGTAGATCACCACAATTGACTTTGGCATCTGCTAAGAGTGCTAAAGAGACCATCGATAGCGGTGCCTTGCCAGGCTGGGGACACGTGATTGATGTGGTTGAGAAGCATAATCGTTTTGGAGTGGGCTATCATCCTGGTCGTCAATCTGGTTCCTCTGATCAAAAGCAATGCAACTTTGTCAGGTTCCATAGCGCGGGTTTCCAGCAAGGTGACATCGTGGCAGCTGCTGATGATGTTGGTCCTAGCAATCAGACTTCAAGATTTGTGCGCAAGTGTCCGCCAGGTTTCAAGCTCAACAATTAGACATCTACCGTGATTCCTGTGGTTTTCCCATATAACATGTAAAGCATTTTGCTTTTTCATTCCCTCGTCCTCGTCTGAGACGAGTGGATAGCTTGTAAAGGACCTCGCGCTTTTGCAATATTATGTGATCAATAAATGAAAGTTTTTTGCATTCAAAATCATGCTCTATTTTCTTTCTTTATTTTTAGTTTTTCACAAAATAAATGGCAAAAGTTTCTTTTCTGTTTCACTTTTTAAATAGCTCATTCTAAACATATTCATAAACATGCAGAACTAATAAAAGCATTGATAACAACATGGTAAACATCCATTGTAATTCTGGAGTTCCAATTAACCAAGCCGAAGAAGATGGTAAGGAAGATTATGAATTACCGGCTGAACTGGCAAGGCTCCTTGAGCACGAGCATAGAGAGATTCAGCCACACAAAGAGCCAGCAGAGGTTGTCAATCTTGGCACTGATGAGGTTAGAAGAGAAGTCAAGGTTGGCGCATCGCTCGCAAAGCATGTACACTCCGAGTTGGTCAAGTTATTGAAAGAGTATGTTGATATCTTCGCCTGGTCCTATCAAGATATGTCTGGGTTAGATACCAACATCGTTGAACATCACTTGCCACTCAAGCCCGGATGTCCTCTTGTCAAGCAGAAGCTCAGAAGGACTAGACCCGACATGGCACTCAAAATCAGAGAGGAGGTAAAGAAGCAGCTTGACGCTGGGTTCCTAGCCACTTCCGAATATCCTGAATGGATTGCCAACATTGTCTCGGTTCCTAAGAAGGACGAAAAAGTCAGAATGTGCGTGGATTATCGAGATCTTAACAAAGCAAGCCCGAAGGATGATTTTCCTTTGCCTCATATTGATGTCTTGGTAGACAACACTGCGCAGTTCTCTGTCTTTTCCTTCATGGATGGTTTTTCAAGATATAATCAGATCAAGATGTCCCCAGATGATATGGAGAAGACTACTTTTATCACGCTGTGGGGCACATATTGTTACAAAGTCATGTCATTCGGTCTAAAGAATGCAGGGGCAACATACCAGCGTGCCATGACAACCCTCTTTCACGATATGATTCATAAAGAGATTGAGGTTTACGTGTACGATATGATTGCCAAGTCCAGAACTGAAGATGATCACTTGGTTCATCTGAAGAAACTGTTTGACAGACTCCGGAAGTTTAGACTGCGGTTGAATCCTGCAAAGTGCACCTTCGGAGTTCGTTCTGGTAAACTGTTGGGCTTTATTGTAAGTCAGAAGGGCATTGAAGTTGATCCTGATAAGGTTCAGGAAATTTAGAACATGCCGCCTCCCAAAACAGAAAAAGAAGTCTGTGGCTTTCTGGGCAGACTCAATTACATTTCAAGATTCATTTCTCATCTGACGGCTACCTGTGAACCAATGTTCAAATTACTAAGGAAAAATCAATCGGTTGAATGGAATAATGATTGTCAGGAAGCATTTGACAAAATCAAACAATACTTGCAAGAACCACCGATCTTAGTACCGCCGGTTCCTGGTAGGCCTTTAATCATGTATCTCACCGTTCTCGATGAATCGATGGGATGTGTATTGGGTCAACATGATGACACTGGCAGAAAAGAACATGCAATATACTATCTGAGCAAGAAGTTCACTGATTGTGAGACCAGATACTCACTCTTGGAGAAAACTTGTTGTGCTCTGGTCTGGGCTACTCGACGCCTGCGAAAATACATGATTTGCCATGCTACTTTGTTGATATCCAAAATGGATCCAATAAAGTTCATATTTAAAAAGCCTGCTGTCTCTGGAAGGATTTCTCGGTGGCAGATGCTGTTAACTGAGTATGATATCCAGCATGTTACCCAGAATACAATAAAAGGGAGCGTCTTGTCTGACTACCTTGCTCATCAACCTATAGAGGGTTATCAACAGATGAAGTTTGACTTTCCCGATGAGGATGTTCTGTTTATCAGAGATTATGAGACTCCAGATCCTGACATAGGACCCGAACCAGGGGCGCGATGGATGCTCGTGTTCGACGGTGCCTCTAATTCCAAGGGTCGTGGAATCGGTGTTATCCTCATCTCTCCAACAGGTTTTCACCTTCCCTTCACTGCCAGATTATGCTTTGCGTGCACCAACAATATGGCTGAATACGAAGCATGTATCTACGGTATTGAAGTGGCAATTGAAATGAGAATCAAGATTCTTAAGGTCTATGGAGATTCTGCCTTGGTCATCGGTCAAGTCGGAGGGAATTTTGTGACTCGGGATTCCAAGCTGGTTCCGTACCAACAACACATAGCGAAGTTGATTCCTTACTTTGATGAGATCACTTTTCATCATATTCCCAGAGAGGAAAATCAACTAGCTGATGCTCTTGCAACTTTAGCATCCATGTTCAAGGTCAAGTGGAAGAATGAAGCTCCTCATATCCGCATTGATCACTTGAACGAACCAGCACACTGTTTAGCAATCGAGGATGAGTCTGATGACAAGCCTTGGTTCTACGACATCAAAAGATATATGGAAAAACAAGAATATCCTGAGGGTATCACTATCACTGACAAGAAGGCTCTTAGACGGATTTGCGCCAAGTTCTTCTTAAGTGGTGGTATACTGTACAAGAGGAATTATGATTTCGTGTTGCTCAGATGCGTGGATAGACACGAAGCAAACACGATCATAAAGTCCATACATGAGGGCTGCAAGGATGTACATACTAAAGGTCCTGCTATGGCTAAGAAGATCCTTTGGGCTGGGTATTACTGGACAACGATGGAGGTAGATTGTTACAACTTTGCCAAAAGATGTCACAAGTGCCAAATCTACGGAGATAAGATCCATGTGCCTCCAACTCCATTGAATGTTTTGACTTCACCTTGGCCATTTTCCATGTGGGGTATAGATATGATTGGAATGATCGAGCCGAAGGCTTCCGACGATCATCGATTTATTCTAGTTGCTATCGACTACTTCACCGAGTGGGTTGAGGCTGCTTCATATGCAAACGTTACACGACAAGTGGTTGCTAGATTTATCAAGAAAGAGATAATTTGTCGCTATGGCATTCCTAGCAGCATTATCACGGACAATGCAAGCAACCTGAATAACAACATGATGAAGGAGTTGTGTCAAGAATTTAAGATCGAGCACCACAACTCTTCACCATATCGGCCCAAGATGAATGGCGCCGTTGAAGCAGCAAACAAAAATATCAAGAGGATTGTCCAGAAAATGATCAAGATTTACAAGGATTGGCATGAAATGCTTCCCTTTGCACTGCATGGCTACAGGAGTTCGGTTCGCACTTCCACTGAGGCAACTCCGTATTCGCTCGTGTATGGTATGGAGGCAGTTTTACCCATCGAAGTCGAAATTCCTTCGCTCAAAGTCATCATGGAAGCAGGTCTTGATGAAGCCGAATGGGTCCAATCCAGATACGACCAGCTGAATCTCATCGAAGAGAAGCGCCTTGCAGCCGTTTGTCATGGTCAATTGTATCAGAGACGCCTCAGGCGAGCTTTTGACAAGAAAGTTCTCCCTCGAACATTCTGCAAAGGTGAACTCGTGCTCAAGAGATATTCACCTGTTCACTCGGATCCACGAGGCAAGTGGACTCCCAACTACGAAGGACCCTTTGTTGTCAAGAAGGCATTCTCAGGTGGAGCCCTGATCCTCACCATAATGGATGGGGAGGAGTTGCCATCACCCGTGAACTCCGATGCAGTCAAAAAATATTATGCCTGAAAAAAAAATGGATAAGAGTCCGCTAGATTGACATCCTCAAGGACAATCTAGGCAAAAATAGACGTCCCGATGGACCAAAAAAAGAAATGTCCATGCAAAAGTTAGGGACAATAAAAAAAAACAATAATAGCCCGCTAAGTTGAAAACCCGAAAGGGCGACTTAGGCAAAAATGGGCATCCCGGTGGACGAAAAAAAATGAGAAAACGTGTCCAGGCAAAAATTAGGGATAAAGGCATTGACTGTGAACACTTGAGCCTCTCTCCCTCATGGCTAGACCTCAGACGGTAACAAAACAGTCCAATCATCATCAACTGGGGCAAGGCGTTGAAACCTAGACTTACGGCGGATGGTGGCCAATGTTGTAATCAATGCAGAGCATAACTTCCCTTTGCCATTTACATTTGTTTTTCAATTTTATTGCAAATTTCCTCATCAAGGATTTTGCATCCTTGTACACACCTTATGTACAAAAATTTCACATTCAATAAAATGCATTCTTTGTTATCTCAATTTTTTTTCATTCCAGTATTTTGTTTGCAAAATAAACAATTATTTGTGATCACATAATACTAAAAAACGTTGAGAACAATAAAAAGCTAAATCAATCGAGAAAGAAATATGCATTGCATGTGTTACTGGTAACTCCTGCAGGGTGAGCGGTAATATCCATTGGTAAGCCTAACGCCTGGCCGGCAATGTTTTGAGTCAGCGAAGAAGTTGTTGCCTCCTTAGCAGTTCCTCAGCAGAGTCATCATTCTCCCTAGCAGGTGGCCAAGGTGTCCCACAGCAAAGACATCTTTGTTCACTTTTCCCCAGCAAGGGTTGTGCATCATCTCCAACGATTATGAACTATCTGTCACCAGCAATAGTGGTATCTCCTTGGTTAAGTCAACATGATTCAGGAATCTCTTTTCCCCACGCAGAGCCAGTCTAGGTAGGAAGAATTGACTTGGTTCTTTCATCCCTGACAGGGACAACCATGGTGATTTAGAAACCTAAGATGTTCTCAGTTTCTTTCCCCGGCAGAATCATCGTCCTTTGTGAACTGTCTTCTCCAGCAGAGATTGTCTTCACCTGCGGGTTCTCTCCCCGACCGAGGATGTCGAAGTTGTTTTGCTACGGTTTCTGCCTAATCACTTCTCATTGTGCCTCAACTTGAGCCTTTGCATTGCATGATATCAAGCATCATGTAGAAACGCATACATAGCATATGCATTGATCATACTCCCTCTCTTTTTTGCCTGACTTATCTCCCAGCAGATTTTCAACAAACTTTGCACTTATCAACCTTCAAACACTTTCAACTCTTCTTTTGTCGCCGTCTGCCAAATTCTCGAGCTACTATTTTATTTAATCCCTTTTTACCTCGAATCATCGAAAAGCTGGCGCAATTCGTACATTCAGGTCCAAGAGGATTAAATAGGGGCAGCTGTCGTAACCCAAAATTTGACCTCCTTCTTTTGCTTTTTTGCATAAGCATAAGCATTCGCATCGCTAGCATACGCATTCGCACCTTTCTTCGTGTGTTTCTTGTTGCAGGATATTCAGGTTTTTCAAGCCCGATTAATCATATCCTCATGAGGTCATCTCATCATCAAAACAAGCTCAAAATAAGGATTTCCATGCCTATTTATCAAAACAAGAGGTGGAAAATCGAAGCCGGGACCACAACACCATTTTTCAAGCAAAATGGGCAAAATTTGGTCTGAGTAACCGGTTAACACAATTCCTTTGTAATTCTGTTAACCGGTTAACACAGACAGATTTTGTGATTTCTGCTGCATTTTGAGACAGCAGCCATGCACTCTCTTTGGGCTTTGGTTCTACTTGATTCTAGCAGTGTGTGGAACATTCTAGACATCTCTAGATATTTCAACACTATTCATTTCAACCCAAGTGTGTTTATTCCAATGCATCACTTTAATTTAAGTGCACCATGTTACTTAATTTACCAACATGTCAACCTTTGGATTTTGAAACTCACATTGGGATTGTTACCGAGTTTGTTCTAACTAACCGAGTTAACCGCCTTGACTCGGTGAGTCAAGTCCAACTAACTCCTAACCTAGTTCCAAACCCAAAGCTAATCCCAAACTAAATTCCAAACCATCTCACACTCCAAACCTAATATCTATATAAACTCACCTTCACTCATTTTCAAAGACCTTCAACCATTTTTGCTCCATTTCACTCTCAATTCTCCCACATTCTCTCTGAATTTCTCTACTACATCTTCATCTTCATCTCAATTCTCTTCCAAAACCTCACCAAAGCTCATTTCTACTTTGAAGGATAATCACTTTTACATCAAAAGTGATTATTTCTTGAGCTCAACCTTCATCATTCTTGCTATTACACTTGGATTTCTGGAGTTATTTCAGCTTTTGGATTGATCTTGAGTAGTTGCTGCAACTTCTAACGGTTCGAATTCGCATTTTGGAGCTTTATCGAATTTTGCTTGATTTCGATACGGTTCATCTACAAATTGAAGATTCCTCCGGTTTTCTTTGATTTTCTGCATTAATAATCCTTTGCAACATTTACCAAGCCAAATCTGCGGCTTGTAGGTTGGTAGATCTAACTAATTTTACCGTTTCGCACATTTTCGTATCGCTCGCAATGTAGTCGATAATTGTTGTGTGCGATTTGGTTTTGCATTTGTTTGATCCATGATTCAATTGAATTAGTTGATTCTATCTCTGTTTATTTGTTGTTTTCAAGTTCAATTTTCGTGCACAATCTCAATTCCAAGCATCTGGTAGTTTGCATAAGTTATTATATGTTGAAAACTACTTTTGAAAAGCTCTTTTTTTTGTTTTTTTTCACAACTGGTCAGTATTAACCGGTTAACACATGGTGATTAACCGGTTACTCAGTTCAATTTTCACCAAAAACACCAATTTTCAAGCAAGTAACCGGTTAACGCATGGTGAGTAACCGGTTAACACTGAACAGAATTACCATTTTCTTGCATTTTCAAGTGTGTTTGCCATGCTTTCTCCATCTTAATTTCCATTGATCATTATGCTTGATTTTATGGATGTTTTTAATGACATTTCACTTCAGGTTGAAGCATGTTTACAAACTTTCGACGCGCGTTTTCGATTATTCATTTGCTCTATGTTCTTAGCATTGTATGAACATAATCATTCTTGCACTATCTTTGTTCACATGATACATGATTTTGTGTGACACTTTGATGATCATTTGGCACTGTTTTGCACTTTTCATTTCAGCCTGCATTAAGTTTATTTTCCATGGATAAGCTTAATCTTGTATAATCAATAATTCACTCCTTTTTGCTTTAATGACTTTTCATTCTATTTGGAAAGTTGTTAGCATGTTTATCCCTGGATTAACTGTTCGAAACTTTGTTTCGATTAGTCGATCTTCCCTTTTCCTCTCTTTAGGCCTCCTTTAGAGCTTTCTCTCTCTTTCCCCCCTGTGGAGTTGGAGTTTCGCACTGCACCTTGCATCGGAGCACTGTACAAATTAACGCTGTTATGTTGTCCGTTTCTCTACGCAGGAGCACTGTTCAACATTGGAGCGGATGCGCTGTCCGTTTCACTTTCCACACTATATTTTGGGTGTTAGAGAAGGAATGAGGATGGAGTCTTTCCAATCTCATTCTGGCTATTTCTTTGATAAGGGCGTGTTGTCCTTTCCTCGAGAATAGTCACCTCTATCCTCCAGCTATAGTGTTTCTCATTCCCCTGTCGAGTTGATCCTTGGTCACTCTTCTCTCTTTGCGATCCTTCTCGATCCTTGATCACTCCTATCTCTTTCAATCTCTCCTTTTGATCAATCACCATCCTTCTTGGTTGAGATCATCATTCTTGCGCTAGCAATCTCTCTTTGTTCCATCACTCTTTTCCTCTTGAAATCAATCTTTGTATTTAGATTCCCCTGCAGAGTTTCTATTCCTTTCTCCGGTTAAACACAGTCTTTCTGTTAAACAACCGATACTTCCTCAGGAGTTCGCAACCTTTTCTTTGGTTCCTCTCCCTTTGATTGGTTAACCACTGTCTGTCAGTTAAAACACCAATGCTTGCAATCTCCTTCGGTTAATCACAGTCCGTCTGTTAATCACTGAGCTTCTCTTGGGTTAATCACCTTCTCTTGGTTAATCACCCATTTTCTTCAGTTAATCACAGTCCGTCTGTTAACATACTGAACCCTTTTCGAGTTAATCACCTTATCTTGGTTAATCACTCGCTTTTCCCTTCGGTTGATCACAGTCCGTCTGTAAACACCGAACCCCCAGCAGTTGGCAACCTTCTCTTGGTTCGAATACTTGCACCCTTGGGTTAGTAACCTCTCTTTGGTTCGAATGCTCTTTCTTCGGTTGAGTACTGTTTTGTTCAGTCAGTTTACCGAACCCCTTTGGGTCACGACCTTCGCTCGGTCCTACACCCGTTCTTTGGTTGATCACAGTTTTCTCTGTTAAAACCAATGCTTTTCTATTCCCACAGAGATGCAGTCTTTTCTTTCTTCGGTTAACCACTGCCAGCCAGTTAATATACCTAGTCTCCTTTTCTCTTGGTTACGACACCATTCCTTTATTTGGATCCCCAGCGGAGTCCTTCCTATTCCCTTTGCTCTTACTTTCTTGGTTTTGACACCGATCCTCTTTGTTATCCCCAGCGGATCTTTCTTTATCTTTTATATTCTTGGTTTGGACACCATTTCTCTCTTATCTTGCTCTTGGTTTAAACACCATTTCTCTCTTATTCTCTTGCTCTTGGTTTGAACACCATTTCTCTCTTATTCCCTTATTCTCTTGGTTTGGACACCATTTCCCTCTTATTCCTTTATTCTCTTAGTTTCGACACCATTCTACCTTATTGTCAGTACAGTTACTATTTCTTTCCTTTACACTCTTTTCTTGGTTTTGACACCATTTCTTTGGAATCCTCAGTGGAATTTCCTTCTTTCTGTTGCTCTTGGTTTTGATACCACTTTCTTTTCCTTTTCCTTTACCGTTCAGTTTCCCGAACTACGGAAGCTCTGATTCTGCATCCTTTTGGATGTATGAGACGTAGGCATGAGATCGCAATGATCTCGGCGAGCACACTTCCACCCTTCCTTCCTTCTCCTTCCTTTCCTTTTCTTCGTCCCCTGGTTCCATGAACTACGACGCTCTGATTTCCTCATTGCACTATGAGGGTACGTAGGCACGAGGACTTCGTTCCTCCGCGAGCACTTTCCTTCTTTTCTTTCTTTTTCCCCTTTCCTTTCTTCCTCTCCTTCTTTTAGCTAGAAGCCTTTAGATAGATAACCCATCCAAGCCTAGAAGCAAGCGAAATGGTTCCCGTCGAGTACGACGAATGCGTTAGGTGCTAATACCTTCCTTTCGCATAACCGACCCCCCGTTCCCGTTTCTCTTCCCCTTCGGTTTTATCGATATTTTCCCTGTCCTTTGGGACTAAATAAAGTTCGGTGGCGACTCTGTTGTATCTTTGAGTGTGCAATTCACTCAGGTAGATTTCCAGCCATCTTCAATACCCAATCCAACACTCTCCGGTGTAGTTTCACAAACCATAATCAAGTCTCTGAACTGTTCAATCAATTCCATTTCTTTTACCATTAATGCCGACATGTGAATTGTCTTCCGACTTAGTGCATCTGCTACAACATTAGCTTTCCCCAGATGATAACTCAAATTAAAATCATAATCTTTCAAGAACTCTAACCATCTTCTCTGCCTCATATTCAATTCCTTCTGATCGAACAAATACTTCAAACTTTTGTGATCACTGAATACTTCAAATCTCGATCCATACAAATAATGTCTCCAAATTTTTAATACAAAAACCACTGCAACTAATTCAAGATCATGAGTAGGATAATTCCTCTCATGCACCCTTAATTGCCGCGAAGCATAAGCCACTACCTTGCCATCTTGCATCAACACTCTGCCTAATCCCATCTTAGACGCATCACAATACACCACAAAAGGTTCACTTGGACTTGGTAGAGTTAATACTGGCACCGTAGTCAATTTCTTTTTCAACTCTTCAAAACATTCCTCACACGCCGCATCCCAAACAAAAACTTGATTCTTCCTAGTTAACTGAGTCAATGGTAACACCAAATTAGAAAACCCTTCAATGAATCTTCGGTAATAACCTACCAAACCCAAGAAACTTCTAATTTCAGTCGCTGTCTTCGGTGGCTCCCACTGAAGTACTGCATTTACTTTAGATGGATTCACCGCTATGCCATCACCAGAAATAACATGGCCCAAGAAACTCACAGTCATCAACCAGAATTCACATTTCGAGAACTTTGCAAACAATTTATTATCCTTCAACACTTGTAATGCGGTCCTCAAATGTTCTGCATGATCCTCGTCAGACTTGGAATAAATTAGTATATCATTAATGAATACCACAATTAACTGATCCAGATAAGAATGAAAGATACAATTCATATACTCCATAAACACACTCGGCGCATTAGACACTCTGAAAGGCATTACCGCATATTCGTAATGTCCATAGCGAGTTCTGAGCGCAGTCTTCTGAATATCATCTTCCTTTACTCTAATCTGATGGTAACCCGACCTCAAATCAATTTTGCTGAAAACACGAGCTCCCACAAGATGATCCATTAAGTCATCAATCCTTAGAAGTGGATACTTATTTTTAATGGTCACTTTATTCAACTGAAGGTAATCAATGCACAGACGCATACTACCATCCTTCTTTTTTACCAACAACACTGGAGCTCCCCACAGCTACACACTTGGTCTAATAAACTTCTTATCAAGCAATTCTCCAACCTGAGATTTCAACTCTGCTAATTCTGATGCAGACATCCTGTACGGTGCCATAGATATAGGTCTGGTACCAGGAACAAGATCAATAGTAAACTCAACTTCCCTCGTCGGAGGCAGTTCTGTAATATCATCTGGAAACACTTCAGGAAATCCACTCACCACCGGTAACTCATTAAATGAAGTCTTGCTTTCAACAGATAACGAGGCAAACACCGCAAACATCTTAGCTTCATCTTCTAACAACGTCCTCAACTCCCTACTAGATAGAGAATCCGCTAATGCTTCTTCTTTAGGAGTAAGAAACAATAACGTCTTCCTAAAGCAATCAATGTAAATCCGGTTGAATTCCAACCAGTTCATCCCTAAAATAACATCGAGATTACCGAGTGGCAAACAAATCAAGTCCACTCTGAAATCCCTACCAAACATAGTCAACGGACACTTCAAACACACTAAGGAAGTAACTACAGAACCAATAGATGGTGTTTCAATCGTCATCCTCTAATCTAGAGTAGACGGCACAATTCCTAATCTCTTCACACAATCAACAGAAATGAACGAGTGGGTTGCACCCGTGTCAATGATAGCAATCAAAGGAATATCATTAATAAAACAAGTACCTTTGATGGAACGCTCCTCATTGGTGGATTGGGCTCCCACCAAGGCAAACACCTTCCCACTGTCCTGAGATTTCTTTGGCTTCTCACACTAAGTGCTGATATGACCCTTTTCTCCACAGTTATAACAGGTAGGCATAGTGGCCCTACAATTTGCTATAACATGACCTGGTCGCCCACACTTGAAACACTTCTTCACTTCATTCGGACAATTATTAGCACGGTGACCTGCACCACCACATCTGAAACACTTGAGAGTATCAGGAACCACTCCTCCCTCTTTTGGTTTCTTTTCCACAACAGCTTTCTATTTTCCCTTATCAGCTGGAGCACTGTAAGGAGTACCCCCAAACCTCTGCTTACTCTTCCGGTCACTCACAGCCTTGTAATGAGCAATCCGAGCCTTGTTATCATTATCATAAATTCGGCTTCTGCTAACCAGTTCTGGATAATTCCTTATCTTCTGACAAGCAATGCCCTGTTTGATTTCGGGACGCAGCCCATTCTCAAACTTCAAGCACTTCGAATTCATAGCTTCTTCCGTATTGTAATGAGCACAATATTGTACCAACTCTTCAAACCGAGCCGCATATTCAGCAACAGTCATGTTACCCTGTTTCAGCTCCAGGAATTCAATCTCTTTTGCACTACGAATATCTTCCGGAAAGTACTTTTCCAGAAACTCAGCCTGAAACACTGTCCAAGTAATCTCAATACCCGCAGCTTCCAACCTCTGACGACTATTTTCCCACCAGACTTCAGCCTCTCCTTCCAGCATATGAGTACCAAACCGTACTTTCTGAGCATCACTGCATCCCATGGTCCTGAAGATTTTCTCAACAGCCTTCAGCCATTTCTGTGCAGCCTCAGGATTCAGAATACCTCCCTCATATGTAGGCGGCTTATTGCTCTGGAACTGTGCTAAGTCGCAGAACTGCGCACCCCCAGCCTGATTAGTGTTCTCTACCACTTATGCCATAGCTTGCATAGCAGCAGCAAGAGCAGCATCATTCCTTCCTGCCATACTGTCCAACAATCAACATACGGTTAGAACACACAATCTACTCGTATTCTAAGGACAGACTCTACTACTACGCCTGGCCGGACGGACCGACCTGCTCTGATACCAATTGTAACACCCCACTTTCCCATTTTTCAAAATATATAAATATTACGAAAATAATCAGAGTTTACAACAAATAGTAGGATGTCACATCATTAAAACCAACAACAAAAATTCCTTTTCATTAATGAAGTAAAACAGTGGAAATAAATGTTTTATTCAAATCACGACAATTTGCCAACAACACCAAAAACCCACATAAATCGTGGTCCACCATATTTTCAAATAAATAATGATACGTAACAAAACAATAAAGAATAACAAATGACGAAAAACTCCCAAAATCCCGTGTTACGTATCAGAGCGACCCCTAAGACTCGATCCAGCAACACGACACACTTGTCACTTACAATTATAACTCAATAAACGCATAATGATGCAATGTGACTCGACAACCGACACAATGCATGTGGTACCAATACACCATGGTTCATTCAATCGAACCCGATTCATAATAGAATCCGGATAGATCACATACACCCCTACTTGGCAATGATCTATCTCCACCATACTCCGCATTGGAGTTCGGATGAATCACATACACTCCTCCTGAGCAATGATTCATCACCACCGAAACACCATGAAATGCATGACAATAAATATGCATACAACACACATGTATAAAACAATTACACATTCTCATGATCCTCCTTATCACACATGAAATATTCATTCACCACAACACACCCCACAACCGGGCAACCCTCACTTGGCGTCAATTAGTTAACTGTCTAATTAGTTCACTAAAATTACTAAATTAATTATTTTCATCACCAATTACACATTTCTCAGGTTCTGATATCTATACACAACCTCTCAAACCAAAAGGAACTGCTTTGGACGTGAAAACAGGAAAGAAATCGCAGAACACGCTACGCCAAAAATAGGAATAAACAGCACCAAAAAGACAGCGCTTTTATAAAAAAGCACTGCTAAAAAGAATAAAAAAATTTCGCTAAAAAAAAGCGCAGTAAAAGATAGGCTTTAGAAAGCGCTTTTAAAAAGCGCTGTTAAATGCAATAAATGGATACCACATTAGAAAGCGCTTTTTTGGAAAGCGCTGTTATAGGTATTACTTTAGACAGCGCTTTTAAAAAGCGCTGTTTAAAGTTAACCTTAGAAAGCGCTTTCAGAAAAGCGCTCTTATAGGTCTTAAATTCTTTTCACTTTAGAAAGCGCTTTCTAAGGGAAGCGCTCTTATAGGTTGCACATAAGAAAGCGCTTTCTTAAAAGCCCCCTCTAAGGTCATTTACGAATTAAAATATAAAACAATTTCTAAACATTTTCAGACACTTCTGTTCATTTTCTTCTCTTGACCGTTTCTTCTAAATATTTTCTGAAACCCTTGCCGTCGTTCTTGCATTGCCATTGTCGTCGTTCTTGCATTCCCATTGCAGTCACCGTTGCCGTCACCGTTGTCGTCACTGTTGTTGTCATTTCGTGAAAACGTTGTTGTTGTTCTTATTCTCTTATCCTCTAAAAACGAATAAGGTACGTTGTTGCTAAACTGAGTGATCTCTTTTATTATTCATTTCTCTGTTTTTAATTTTTGTTTTTGATTTGATTTTTATGGGGAAAAAGTTTTCACGATGAGATTTAAAGCTAAGGAGTGTAGTACTCCATTTTCTGGAAATACTCGCATGTCATTGGATGAGATCAAGCATTGGCTTCTTGATTCCAATTAATGTAGATGTTGCTTTAGTTTCTGAATAGAATATATATCATGACCTGATTTCAGCTCTAGCGGCTAACTATCAGTGATTTTTGTCTTTTTGATTTCACTCCTGTAATTTGAGGATAAGATGAGGGATTATAATCATTGAATAGAAAATCATTAGTAAAAATTGTTTCAGTTTTTTTCTTTATTATTTTTTCTTGACTTTCATAAGAGCGTGAATATCGACAGTTTTTTTTGTTATAAGTTAATTGTCTACTTTATACTTATTGAGGAGAGATTTTTTTTTATACTTTAAATTATAATTTTTCGTAGTTTTTAAAGTTATATTATAAGTCAATGAGCCTATATTAATGGTTGTCTCTCACCTTTCTTCTTGTATTTTGATATGTTCTCTAATTGTTGCTTGTTTGTGATTACATGTTGCCACTTATCAAGTTATGACTCATAATTGGTCAATTAATGATATTTCGTTTTATGATACGTGTATAGGGGTTACTTGTGTTCAAAGTGTGAAAGTCGGATCGTTTCCCTACAGGTATAACATTTTTTCTTTTTGTTTTTGTTTAGTTTAATTAGTATAACTATGGATAAGAAATGGATGTCTTCAAGTCGATTGTCGAAAGAGTACGACAATGGGGTATCGGAATTCGTTAAGTTTGCTGTTGCGCACGCCAAAGACCCCAGTCGAATGATATGTCCTTGCTTGGGTTGCTGTTTTGGGAGTCGGGTTGACGCGGTTCAGTTGGCATCGCATTTATTGAGGAGTGGAATTGATAGAAGTTATACATGTTGGAATTTGCATGGTGAGAAAATTAACGGGAATGTTGAATCGGGGGATAATACGACCTACGCTTCATACGACAATGGCACAGATACATACGATTCTGATCGAGTCGAAGAGATTGCAGAAGCACTTGAAGAAGATCTTAAGGATTGTTCCAAAATGTTTGAGAGGTTGGTAAGCGATGCAGAGAAACCGTTGTATAATGGTTGCACCAAATTCACAAGATTGTCTGCGGTATTAAAGTTGTACAACTTAAAGGCGGGCAATGGATGGTCGGATAAAAGTTTCACAGAGTTATTGGCCCTTATGAAAGATATGCTTCCAGAGGATAATGCTTTTCCCAATCGAACATATGAGGCCAAAAAGATGTTGTGCTCTATTGGCATGAGCTATGATAAGATACATGCCTGTCCAAACGATTGCGTATTGTTTCGAAATGAGTATGCATCGTTAAATGAGTATCCTAAATGCGGTGTCTCTCGATATAAGAAAAAGTTGTCTCCAACAAAAGTCTTATGGTATTTTCCTATAATTCCGAGATTTAGACGCATGTTTCATAGTGAGACCGATTCAAGACACTTGACTTGGCATGCAGATGAAAGAATTATTGATGGAAAGTTTCGACATCCGGCAGATTCACCACAGTGGATGAAAATTGATGATGATTATCCTGAATTTGGAAAAGAAGCAAGAAACCTTCGCTTGGCATTATCTACTGATGGAATGAACCCACACGGTATTCAAAGTATCTCACATAGCACTTGGCCTGTGATCATAATGATTTATAACCTACCTCCATGGCTATGTATGAAGCGTAAGTACATGATGTTATCTATGTTAATTTCTGGGCCTAGACAACCAGGGAATGACATAGACGTATACTTGGCACCCTTAATTGAAGATTTAAAATTTTTGTGGGAGAACGGTGTGGAGGTTTATGATGGGTATAGGAAAGAAAGTTTCAACTTGAGGGCGATGTTGTTTGGTACAATTAATGATTTTCCAGCATACGGAAATCTATCAGGGTACAGTATAAAAGGTCAATGTGCGTGTCTTATTTGTGAAGATAAAACAGATTGGACGCGATTGGAGTTTGGTCAGAAGAATGTCTTTCTCGGTCATCGTAGATTCTTAAATTCTAATCATCACTATCGTGGGTGGAGAAAAGCATTCAATGGAGAGCTAAAACATGGTAGAGCTCCAACTATATTGACAGGTGATCAAATTTTTGAAAAGGTGAAAGATGTGAGAACTCAGTTTGGAAAGCCTTTTGCACATACACTTGTCAAGAGTGGGTGGAAGAAGAGGTCAATTTTTTTTGAACTGCCATATTGGAAGTCGTTGTATGTAAGACATTTTCTCGATGTTATGCATATTGAAAAAAATGTATTTGACAATGTTATTGGTACGTTACTCAATATACCAGGAAAGTCTAAGGATGGCCTTAAAGCAAGAAAGGACTTGGTACATATGGGGATAAGAACTGAATTAGGACCCTTGAAGAAAGGAAAACGAACATATCTACCACCTGCTGCGTATACTCTATCTAGAAAGGAGAAAAAAGTATTGTGTAAGTTTCTAAGTGAAGTTAAAGTTCCAGAAGGATACTCTTCAGATATTAGAAGACTTGTGTCTATGAAAGACCTCAAGTTAAAGAGTTTAAAGACGCATGACTGCCATGTTATAATGGAACATTTTCTACCAATAGGTATACGTTCTATTCTGCCAGAAAAAGTAAGAAGCGCAATAACTAAATTGTGTTTTTTCTTCAAGTCAATTTGCAGTAAGGTGATCGATCCTGCGATCTTACCAACATTGCAAAAAGAAATAGTTATTACTTTGTGTGATCTTGAAATGTATTTTCCTCCCTCGTTTTTGACATAATGGTTCATCTAGTTGTTCATCTGGTGAAAGAGACACAATTGTGTGGACCGGCTTATATGAGATGGATGTCCCCTGCTGAACGTTATATGAAAATATTAAAAGGGTATGTGAAAAACCGAAGTCGACCAGAGGGTTGTATTGCCGAACGATACATTGTTGAAGAAGCGGTTGAGTTTTGTACTAAATATATGTCCAATGTACAGTCAATTGGACTCCCCAAATCTCATATTGTCGAAAAAAAAGAAGGAAAAAAGTTAATTGGAAATGAAGTTGTGACAGTATCAAGGGTCGAACGGGATCAAGTGCATTTGTATGTTCTGCACAATTAGAATGAGGTTGAGCCGTATGTTGAAATGCACAAGGATGTTCTCCGAGGTTTAAATCCGAATAGAAATGAGAATTGGATAGTACAAGAGCACAATCGAAGTTTCATACCTTGGTTTAAGGATCATATTTATTCAAAGTATTATTCAGACCGCGCTTCAATAACAGAAAGGTTGAGATGTTTAGCATATGGTCCAAGTATGGTCGTGTTTTCTTATAGCGCATACGCAATTAATGGATACACATTTTATACCAAAGAACAAGATGATAAAAGTACTATGCAAAATAGTGGTGTCACCGTGGTAGCTGAAGCAATGCACATTTCAAGTGTGAAAGACTTAAACCCCAAATTTGCAAATCTGTCATATTTTGGGGTTATCGAGTGCATTTAGGTGTTTGATTATGAGAAGTTTCAGATTCCTATATTTCGTTGCAAGTGGGTTGAAAATAATAATGGCGTACGAATGGATAAGTCAGGATTTTTACAAGTGGATCTTAATAGGGTGGGGTACAAAGATGAGCCTTTTATTCTAGCCTCTCAAGCTAAACAAGTGTTCTATGTCACTGATCCGACAAGTACAAAATGGTCTATAGTGTTTTTATCTAACAAAGTAATTGATGAAAACGTTGGAGATCAAGGTGATATTGATGTTGATATTGAATCATTTACTAGAAATGATCAAGATGAAAATATTATAGCGAATGAATCATATACTAGAAATGATCATAATGAGGGTATTTGGATCAATCCAACCGTGTGTGTTGTTAAGAGACGGGTAGAACATACTCCAAACAAGAAAAGAAATAGACGTTAGTGAAAAAGGTACTAGTTGTAAAATTATAGCTTATATCATTCAATATAGCTTATATCATTCAATGGATTAGGATTATGGATTTTTATATTTGTCATTTAATTTCTGTTTTTTTCTTTCTTACAGGTCAAATGTCTAGTAACCAGGAAGATACGCACGAGTAGCACGGGCTAGAGCAACCAATATTACATGGGTCAAAGTGGAGGTATATTAATTTTCACAATATTGCTTATTAGTGATGCTACTTGATAACACAAAACATCTATATATTATTTCTTATTTGTTTGTCTATGTGTAGTGCCCTCGTCAGCGTAATGGCATAGACTGCGGGTACTTCGCTTTGAGGTTCATGAGAGAAATCCTTCAAATGGGACAATTGGAGATTCCTATTACGGTATGCATGGTTTTATAACTTAGGATTTATTTTAATATTTATCGGATATGTCATATAATTTATTATTTTTAACTAAATAATGCGTATTTTGTTTTGTTATGTAGTATTTTGATGATATGGCGTGTCCTTATTACACGAGGAAACAATTGCAAGATACTAAGGAGGAATTGTGCGAATTTTTTATTGCAAGAAGAATTCTTTCTTGAATGTATAGTTTTGTGAATGTAAATTCTAGTTTATTGAAATGTAAATTCTATACAGGTTTGAAACCATACAATAGAATTTGTGCGAATTCTGCATGTAAATTCTAGTTTATTGAAATGTACAAATTCTAGTTTATAGAATTTGTGCGAATTCTGCATTATTGTAAATTCTAGTTTTGAAATAGAATTTGTTGATGGAAATGCGTATCCATACTGGTTTATTGAAATGTGAATTATACAGGTTTATGGAAATGTAAATTATACAGGTTTTTGCATAAAACAAAATGGTTAAAATGGGTTTTTTTTTTAAATCTTCAAAATTATACGTAGACAAAAGACAGCGCTTTTGAGAAAAAAGCGATGTCTAAAGTTATACATTAGACAGCGTTTTTAAAAGCGCTGTCTAAAGTCCACCTTTAGAGAGCGCTTTTAAGGAAAAAGCGCTCTCTAAAGGTATATAAAAAAATCATTATACGTATACATTAGACAGCGCTTTCAAAAGCGTTGTCTAAAGTCCCCCTTTATAGAGCGCTTTTGAAGAAAAAAGCGCTCTCTAAAGTATATAAAAATTATTCTTTAAAATTTTAAACGTATACATTAGACAGCGCTTTTAAAAACGCTGTCTAAAGTCCCCTTTTAGAAAGCGCTTTTTCATAAATAAAAAAGCGTTGTCTTTACCTACAACAGCGCAGGCTTAGACAGCGCTTTTAAGCGCTGTCATAGGCCAAAAAAAGCGCCCTCTTTTCCCTTGTTTGGCGTAGTGACAGCAAAATTTTGCACTCTCGCTGGTCATACGCGTATTGCCTTGTGTCGTACGTGTATTGCCCAGCTCGCTCGCCCATCCAGCTGCGTACGAGACGCGTAATGCCTCTCCTCCCGCCCTACCATACGCGTATTGCCCTACCTATTACGCGTATGGGCAAAGACATTCATTCTCCCAGAAATTCAACTTTCAGATCCAAATACGCGTACTCCCTCTCATACGCGTAACGCCAGATTCCATACGCGTACCATTACGCGTACGGGCAGAGGGTTGTGTCACAAATGAGTTTCATACGCGTATACCCCTCGTAACGCTTGACCATACGCGTAACAACCTGCCTGTTACGCGTATTGCCCTCTGGCACAAAAAGCCATACGTGTAACGCCTTCCCTGTTACGCGTATGGGCAGAGACTGTGAAAAATCCCCATTTTTCATATCAGTCCGAATTCTGCCACTTTGATCTCTCTTCCACACTCCATATCAGTCATAAAATTGTTCCTACATCAGTTTTAGGTCCTATTTTTCATCTTACATCTTTCACCTATCATTACTAATCAATTGGGTATTTTCTAGATCTAAATTCGTTGTCCCAACCTGCAACAAAACCAGATCTGCAACATATACATTCATACAGCAGCAACAACATCAAGATATCACACAATTCAGAAACGCAACAATTCAATTTACACAGTTTTCATCACAGACTCAATTATGCACATCAGATTCATAAAACAGCATATATTCATACGAATCCCTACGGGGTTAAGGACTCCCCTCTACCCTCTCATGATCATACCACCAATATTAAACCCATTCTCTCCCCTTACCTCAAATTTGCTCAGAAAATTCCTGCGAAAATTGGTTCTTCAAAGACCTAGTTCTTCCTTGTTCTTCCTCTCTCTAGCCCTTCTTTTTGTGAAAACTGATTAGAACTAACCCTCTCACTAATCCTTACTAATTTCTGCTTAATGACTAAACTATCCTTATTTTTCTCCATTAGCCCATTATTCATTTAATTAAATATGACTTTTAATTATTAAAAATAATAATAAAAATAATATTAATAATATTTGATACTTAGGATAATAATATTAATAAGAAAATTAGTCATACTAATATTAGTAACCAAGACA
Organism: Lathyrus tuberosus; assembly: GCA_022829125.1. Taxonomy (NCBI): domain Eukaryota; kingdom Viridiplantae; phylum Streptophyta; class Magnoliopsida; order Fabales; family Fabaceae; genus Lathyrus; species Lathyrus tuberosus. The sequence continues at coordinate 4,458,217 of JALAZF010000153.1, forward strand.
ATACTAAAAATAGCAATAATAATAATAATAATAATAATAATAATAATAATAATAATAATAATAATAAAATATATTACTATTACTACCTATACTCCAAGAATTACTTCCGACACCTCTAATCTACCCGTCCCACTAAGGACCACACGCCTACGCGCTTAACCACACACACCCTTAACCAGGCCAACAACGACAAAATAACACGACGATCAAATAATTTAAATTAGGGTGTTACACTTACCATAGCCCCACCTATGTATACGACCAGACATAAAATCATTGTTGTTGGTTTTGTCAACAACAATCATTGGGTTCAGGTAAAGTTAAAACATAATAGTCCATGGCCCTCCGTCACTGACCGTTGGAGACAGAACTGTACTGAAGATGCAAAAGCATGTGAATCAGTATATGTAGGACGAATTAGATACTAGGAGGATGAAGTTAGGAAGTCATCCTAATTTGCTATGTAATCTTGTAGCGTATATGTATCTATTATGTGGTGAATTTCTTATGGAACCATTTATGCAGGTCGCTATGTCAAAAATAATAAACTTATACATTTTTAAGAAAATCTAGGTTCATACCGGAAATTTTGAATTTTAAAATTTTGGTGTATCGAAAATTTCAAATTTTCAGAAGTTTGAAACAATATACATAAATTTCATATTTTCCCATCTACCGAAATTTTTTAAATTTTCAGTACGTCTCACAGGAGCGGTAAACTGTTAACCCTCATTTTCGACGCTAGGAAAATCAAAGCTATTTTAAGTTAAAAAACTATTTTCAACGTAAAGAAGGCTTCGACCCAGGTTTGGTGAAGCCTGAGTCGAATAGAGGTTTTAGAAACCTAAAAAATGGCTAAGTGTTGGGAAAGGTTTCGACCATGGGAATATTGAAACATGCGCTGCAGCTGTTATACTAAGGCTGGAGGGAATTTCCAATGTTTGAAATTCAAATAGGAGCAGTTGTGAAACGTGGGAACAGTTGAGGTCAAGGAGAAGGCGCCAAAATCCACACGTTTGAAGCAATAACCACCACTTAGTAGTTATTTCCTAGCACTATAAATAGGAGTTAGTTCTATGTAATAGGTGTGTTCATATTTTTGTACAAGTTACTCAAAGAAACTCAAAGTACCCGCGTGTAGAGAAACGAGTTTGCGAGAATGTACGTAATGTAACACCACTTTCTTTCATCAATACAATTTATCTTCATCATGTTTAAGATTCAGCCATTTACTTTCCATGCCTTTACAATTTCTTGAACTTTATCTTCCATGCCAAATTTACTTTCAAAGTCATTTAAACTTTCTGCATTTACTTTCGACTGCACTTTTACATTCAAGCATTTAATCTTCAAGCATTTACTTTTCAAAGTCTTTTATTTTCAAGAACGTGGAGTTCACCTTTAATTCACTGCATTTATTTTCAAAGTCCTTTATTTTTCCTGCACTTTACCTTCGACAGCACTTGTATCATTCCAGCCTTTACTTTTCAAGAACGTGGAGTTCGTCGCATTTTACTTTCAAAAGTCTTTACATTTCTGCATTTACACTCGACAGTCATTTACTTTCTTGCACTTTTTACATTCAAGAACGTGGAGTTCAAGCACTTTTACTTTGTTACAATTTACCTTCATGCATTTTTTTATCAATTCAAGCCTTTATTTTCAACGCTTTTTACTTATTGTCATTTCCTTTCGACGCCTTTAGTTTCTGCATCCTTTATTTACATCCCTTTAGATTTCAAGCCTTTACTTTACCTTATTGCAAGTAGTCGAACGTGGAGTTCAGTTAGATTTTTATTTCAGCATTGTCGAATGTGGAGTTCAATTTACATTCTCTATTTTTCATTTGTCATTTACACTTTTCTCTCAAATTTAGCACATGTCCTAGGATTTGTGTGGTCGATCCTGCAAGTTAGTCAGTTTTATTTAAGATTGATAGACCAGAGGTTGTTTACCAAAATTCACAGTAAACAAATTGGCACGCCCAGTGGGACCCAGTGCTAAGTTTTATACTTTTTGTTAACTTTATCTTTCTTGGTGAAGAAACACTTTCGTTGTATGTTATTGAGAAGTGGGAAGTTAGCCACAACAAACGAAGGAATACCAAAGAGAAGATACACTAAGAGAATGGCAACTAATGCTAACCAGCAAGTTGATCCTCAAGGGAGTATTTCCAACACTCAGTCAAGTAGCAGTATGGGGTCTCAAAGCACACCATCACCAGTGTCTTTGACAGGAGGACAGACATCATTTCTATTAGTAGTGTCTGAACCAGGATCAACATGCACAAAATCATATACTCAACCTGTGTTAGAATACATAGGACCACAAAGTCCTAATTCACCAACACCCCCAGGAGGAAATTCAATGTACCGGCATGTCCCTCCTCCAGGTTTTCCACATCCAGGGTCAAGGAGTCAACCCTATGGTATGCCTACATCAATGATGCAAAATTTGCAGAATGCTCCACCTGTATTTTTAGAAACTGTAGTGTCTTCGCCATTACAAGGATCAGGATCAGGAAGTCGAAATAACCAGAGTATAGGTGTTGGTTACTCTGTTCAAATGCATAGCCTTACAAATACATCCATAAATTGTTTGAGACAGCAGATGAATGAGAGTAACATGCAAATGGTGCATACGTTGTCTCAGACAATGGGAGAAGTGTTTCAACCCTTGATTCAGAATACGACTCAAACTAACCAACAATTGGCTGCACAATTGGCACGTATGGCTGACTTTATGGGAGTACCAGCGGTGGATCGAAGAGCAACTGTTGTCGAAGATATCCCAAGACGTCATCCATGTCATGTACATGAAGTGAATTTGGAAGATCAAGAGATGATTGATCATTTTAGAGTCGAACCACCAAGAAACCAGATGCCAATCCAGATGGAGGAAGAGCCAGTAGTGATGGTGAACAGGAACCAAAATGCTGATCAATTACTTAGACAGGTTCGACATCGAAATCAAGCAAAAGAAAATAATCTTGCAGCCATGGTTGAAAGGATAATGACCAGAAATGGTGTGAATCTTGGCTTCACAAGGCCAAATTATACCTCGCCTATAGTGGATTATATTCTCCAAGCAGAATTGCCCCCTAGGACAAAGGTTCCAAAGTTCAGCAAGTTTTCAGGGGATACTACTGAATCTACCGTCGAACATGTAGCTAGATATTTGATTGAAGCAGGCGAAATTGCAGCTGACGAAAGCCTCAGAATCAAATACTTCCCAAGTTCCCTTACCAAGAATGCCTTCACATGGTTTACTACTTTGCCTCCAAATTCCATATACAATTGGACCCAATTAGAACGTTTGTTTCATGAACAGTTCTACATGGGGCAAACTAAGATTAGTTTGAAAGAAATGGCTAGCATCAAACGCAAAGTTACTGAACCAATTGATGATTACCTTAATAGGTTTCGACTTCTTAAAGCCAGGTACTTTACACAAGTGCCAGAACATGAGTTGGTCGAAATGGCTGCTGGGGGTCTTGATTATTCCATTAGGAAGAAATTAGATACCCAATATCTTAGAGATATGGCCCAGTTGGCTGATAGGGTTCGACAACTAGAAAGGCTGAAAGAAGAAAAGGCTAAATTCAGCAGGGGTAAAAAAGTGGCCTTTGTCGAATGTAGTGAAGGTGTGGAGAATTCATATGATAAAACATCTTACTTCGACGGAAATGAGGTTGACGTTGCTGAGTTAAAGCAAGGTCCACCTTATGCCTGCAAATTATTAGCTCCTTCAGATGGAAAAAATCCTGTCGAATCTAACGATAAATTTCCTAAGAAAACATACACTTTCGACGTTACTAAATGTGACGAAATTTTTTATTTGTTAGTTAAAGATGGGCAAATGATAGTACCTGTTGGTGCTAAGATGCCACCTTTAGAACAAAGAAAGAAAAGAGGTTTTTGTAAGTACCATAATTTTTTGGGTCATAAAACTTCTCAATGTTTTCTTTTCAGGGATTTGGTGCAAAATGCTATCCAAGAAGGAAGGCTGAAGTTTGGTGACAAAGGCAGAGCTCAGATGAAAATTGACTCTGACCCATTGCAAGTTGCAGAGGCTAACTACACAGAGCCTCACGAGGTCCAAATGGTCGAAGCCACGGAAGGATTTGATCAATCAGTCAACATGGTGGAGGTTACTGAGGACTTTGCCACCAATCATGTGGTAACTGAAGGTTTTAGTAAGGTTGCAAATGGCTTGAATGTTGATGGTGCCAATCTAATGTTGGTGACCAAAGAAACTGCTGATAAGTTTGTTGAAATGGATAATGCTGCCAAGGTTTTGGATATGGCAGTGAGTGGATTGAAGAAAAATGCCACTGAAGGCATTAACATGGTCGAATTGGTTGAAGAATCTGATTCTAGCTCAGGTAGCATCAGCACCAATGAGGCTATGGGCAGAAATGCCCCCAAAGTCCAAGTTGTTAAGGAATTGGAAGATGACATGCTGTTGGTAGGAGAAATGATAGACATGGATGGTTGTTTGGTGGAAAACTGGATATGTATGGCTGCTGAACAATTCTTCAAGACATCTCCTGATGTTGAGAGAGTCAATGCTGAGGAAATGGTCGAAGCTGAAAAGACTGTTTGGCAGCAGGCTTCCCAAAAAGCTGCAAGAGCAGCAACAAGTGGTGGTTGTCTGGCAAAGGCCACTGAAAGTCTGGAAGCTCATTTCTCCAAGATGCGCTTAAAGGATAAAATTGATGTCAATATGGTCAAAATTACAGATCAAAAAGCTGAACAAGTGAGTAAGGCAGATGAACAAGAAGAGCGCAGCAAGATAGCTTATCCTAAGCAAGAGGAGACAATTGTGGATTTTCTGCACCGTTGCCAGAAGAAAGGTTCTGGAGTAATGCTATGTCCTAGATGCAGCGCCATTTTTTATGAGAAAGCTGCCCATAAGTTAGAAGGTGTCAAAAAAGCTGGTGGAAGCTGGGGGCAGAAGGTAAATAAAGGTCCCAGAGGTTTTGACCATAGAGGACTTTCGACAGGGTTCAAAAACCAAGTACCGGGAGTTAGGCCAGGTACATTCAAACCAGCTGCGAATGTGCCAACAGGTAGTTGGATCAAGCCTATCGAAGGAAGAGGGCAGAAGAAGAAGTGGGAGAAATTTGATGTGGAAAGAGGCTCTTCATTTGAGTATAGAAAAGAGAACCATACCACCAATAAGTCAGCATACATTTCTCAAAATTACAAGGGTAAAAATCCCATGTCTAGATCACAATGGCGAAGAGAGCAACGCAGGTGAAAGACTGTCAGGGACGCTCAGGTACAAGGAGAGTCGAGCACCAATGTTGATAATCAAGTTGGGACAATTGAGAAGATGCCCATAAGGCGAAAGCTGTTTAATGTTCAGCCAGAGAAGAAAGTCGAAGATGATGAGAACATGACTGATAATTTCGACAGTGAGTCAGCAGCTTCTCTAGATATTCTGGTGAATGTGGCATCAGTGATGCCAAAAGAGTTTGGTCATGTTTCAGAGGTCAAAGACTTGGATCAAACTGCTGAATTAGAAATGTTGGCACACAAGCCTGTGTGTTATTACATCATGAACAATGGGTGCGTCGAAGAACAAAATGCTTTCTTTGAACGTCCCACAGAGGCAATAAAGGGTCACCTGAAGCCTCTCTATATTACTGGCAAAGTAGAAAACGTTCCTGTTAACAAAATCTTGGTGGATTGTGGTGCAACTGTTAATTTAATGCCAAGATTTTTGCTGAGCAAGATTGGGAAGTTTGAGACTGATACCAAACCCCACAACATGGTTCTGTCGAACTATGAAGGAAAAGTTGGTTCCACTCTAGGAGTAATTCAAGTGGATCTTACTGTGGGAACCATTACCAGACCAACAGTGTTTATGGTCGTTGAGAGGAAAGCTAACTACAATCTACTCTTGGGTAGGGAGTGGATTCATGGAATAGGAGCTGTACCTTCATCTATGCATCAAAGAATCACCATTTGGAGACCAGATGGGATAGTTGACAATATTGAAGTTGGTCAAGGGTACTTTAAGGTGCCTATTAATCATGTGGACAGTAGGCAGTTTGAGAAACATCTGGCGAACATTGCTCCATGTCCTCCAGCTGACTTTGAGTTTGCGCCTGATGAAGAAACGTTTTATTCATTGTATTTACACCCTGTCGAAGGTTTCAGATGGGACAGGGAAGTACCAGGAGGAAGGTTGCCATGCTTAGGCTCACCTCCAATAGAGCCCACAGGATGGGGAGATGAATTCAGTGATCATGACTGAGTTCGAAGCTTTAAAAAGAATTTCGGCCTATGTGGCCAAAACAAAACTACAAGCGGCTTTGGAAGTTGCCAATGACTATATGGCTGGCGAAGCCATTTCTGAATTTTATCAAGAAGGTCCTGGTAAGGACTTCGACCCAAAACCTCCAGATAAGGTTGAAACTGGAGAGCAAAGCCAGAGGCTCGACGCCATCTATGAAGATGAGCCTTTGGGATTTGAGAAGGATCCGTTGGCGAATAATATCAAAATGCTAGCACAAGATCCTTTAGAAGAAGTTGACCTCAGTGAGGGGACAACCAAAAGGCCTACCTACATCAGTGCCAACCTTGATCCCCAGTTGAAAGTTGAAGTGGTTCAGTTGTTGGGATTATGATGAGATGCCTGGTTTGAGCAGGGAGTTGGTCGAACACAGGTTACCTATGACACCTGGGAAAAAACCAGTTAAGCAAAATCCAAGACGGTTTGCACCAGAGATATTGTCAAAGATCAAAGAGGAAGTCGAAAGACTGCTTCGTTGCAAATTCATTCGCACGGCAAGGTATGTCGAATGGTTGGCTAATATAGTACCCGTTATTAAAAAGAATGGGTCTTTGAGAGTTTGCATTGATTTTAGAGATTTAAACTCTGCAACTCCTAAAGATGAATATTCAATGCCAGTAGCAGAAATGTTAATAGATTCTGCAGCAGGACATGAATATCTTAGTATGCTGGATGGATATTCTGGCTACAACCAAATATTCATTGCTGAGGAAGATGTTCATAAAACTGCTTTTAGATGCCCTGGAGCCTTAGGCACCTATGAATGGGTAGTGATGCCTTTTGGCCTCAAAAATGCTGGTGCCACTTATCAAAGGGCGATGAATTCAATCTTCCATGATTTTATAGACACATTCATGCAAATTTACATTGATGATATTGTTATAAAATCTATTTCTGGGAAGAGTCACATTGACCATCTTCGACAGTCCTTTGAAAGGATGAGAAAATATGGTCTTAAAACGAATCCTCTTAAATGTGCTTTTTGTGTGCAGGCAGGGGATTTCCTAGGCTTTGTGGTCCACAAGAAAGGGATCGAAATAAATCAAAATAAAACCAAAGCCATAATGGAGCCGAAAGCGCCATCAACTAAAAAGGAGTTGCAGTCGTTGCTGGGCAAGATCAACTTCTTAAGAAGGTTTATATCCAACCTGAGTGGCAAAACACAAGCCTTTTCGCCATTGCTTCGTTTCAACAGAGATGGTTTTGAGTGGGGGCAATTACAGCAGGAAGCCTTCGACAAGATCAAGGAGTACCTAAGCCACCCTCCAATTCTTTCACCACCTTGGAGAAACAAGAGTATGAGATTGTATATAGCTACATCAGATAAAACTCTAGGGAGCATGTTAGCTCAAGAGGAAGAAAATGGAGTCGAAAGAGCCATTTATTACCTTAGTCGAGTTTTAAATGATGCAGAAACTAGGTATAGCATGATTGAAAAGTTATGTTTATGCTTGTATTTCTCTTGTACTAAATTGAAGCAATATATAAAGCCAGTTGATGTGTATGTTTCTTCTCACTTTGATGTTGTAAAACATATGTTATCTAAGCCTATTTTGCATAGTCGAATTGGCAAATGGGCATTAGCATTAACAGAATTTTCTCTAACATATCAACCTTTAAAAGCTGTGAAAGGGCAAATAGTTGCAGACTTTATAGTTGACCACTCCATAAATGAAAATGATTTGAATTATGTTGAATTAAAATCTTGGAAGTTATACTTTGATGGATCAAGTCATAAAAATGGAACAGGAGTGGGAATACACATTATTTCTCCTGAAAAAATTCCAACAAAATTCAAGTATAAGGTCGAAGGACCTTGCTCTAACAATGAGGCTGAATATGAGCATTAATTGTTGGCCTTGAAATTTTGTTAGAATTGGGGGAAACTAGAGTCGAAATAATGGGAGACTCAGAATTGGTTATAAAACAAATCACAAAGGAATATAAATGTGTTAAAGAAAATCTCATTATGTACTTTGTGATAGCCAATAGATTATTAAAGAAATTTGAGGTAGTGGCCATCCAACACATACCTAGAATAGAGAATCAAGTTGCTAATGACTTGGCTCAAATTGCCTCTGGATACAAGGTGTCGAAGGAAAACCTTCAAGAAGTAATTGAAGCAAGAGGTAAAGTGGTGGCTGTTGAATTGTGCCCATCAGACTTAGAAACAACTAAGCTTGGATGCATAGATGGCGAAAATTTTGAAATTTTTGCTATAGATAATTTGACAGATGAAGACTGGAGGAAGCCTATAGTTGAATATTTACAAAATCCAACGGCTTCGACAGAGCAAAAATCAGGTATCAAGCTTTAAGCTATGTACTTTTGGGTAATGAATTGTTTAAAAAGACCCCTGAGGGAGTCTTATTGAAATGCCTTAGTGAAGCAGAGGCGTATTTGGCTCTTTCGACAGTACACAGTGGGGCATGTGGAGCACACCAAGTTGGCCAGAAGATGAATGGTTGTTGTTTCGACAAGGCATGTATTGGCCTACTATGCTGAAAGATTGCATAGAATTTGCTAGGGGTGGCCAAGAATGTCAAATTCATGCTGGCATACAGCATATCCCTGCAAGTGAATTACATTCCATAGTGAAACCATGGCCTTTCAGAGGATGGGCTTTGGATATAGTGGGAGAGATTCGACCAGTATCTTCAAAGAACCAAAGATATATTTTGGTGGGAATTGATTATTTCACCAAGTGGATTGAAGCAATACCACTGGCGAATTAGGTCAAGAAGATGTTATTGATTTCATTCAAAATCACATTATTTATAGATTTGGTATTCCTGAAACAATCACTCAGATCAAGGATCAGTGTTTACTGGTCGAAAGATGCAGGAGTTTTCCAAAGAAATAGGTTTTAAGTTATTGACTTCTACACCTTATTATGCTCAGGCCAATGGGCAAGTTGAAGCTGCCAATAAGGTAGTGATTGGACTAATTAAGAAGCATGTGGGACCAAGTTCTTTGGGCATGTCGAACATCCCCTAAAGAGGCTACTAACACTACCCCATTTCGACTTACTTTTGGTCATGATGCAGTATTGCCTGTTGAGATTTATTTACAATCTATAAGAGTTCAAAGATATCATGAGATTCCCTCTGAGGATTATTGGGAAATGATGATGAATGAATTAGTGGATTTGGATGAAGAAAGGCTTAGAGCCTTGGAGTTGTTAAGAAGGCAAAAGAAAAGGGTCGAAGAATCCTACAACAAAAAGGTTAAGTCTAAATCTTTTGCATGTGGGGATTTAGTTTGGAAAGTGATTTTGCCTATGGATCGAAAGGATAGAACATTAGGCAAATGGTCTCCTAAATGAGAAGGTCCATTCTAAGTCATACAAGTTTTCTCTAATGGAGCTTATGAAGTGGAAGAGTTAGACAAAGATAAAAGAATCTTGAAAGTAAATTGCAAGTATTTGAAAAAATATAAGCCTATTTTGCAAGAAATTCACATCAAAACTTAAGCTTTATTCAATAAAAAGAAAGCCAAAATAGGCCAAGTCAGGCTAATATGGCATACAAAGCAAAGAAGAATCAATACAACAATTTTTTCTTTTAATCAAGGAAAGGTTATTCATAATCTCTCCAATCTATGGATTTGAGGAAATCCATATAATCTGCATCTGGTTCATCATCAGAGTCCTGGGTGTTGGAGCGTCCTTTCTTAGAGATCTTCATTTTGGTTTCTCTCTTCTTGGCTTGAGAAGTTGCTCCAATAGAGGCTTCAGGTTTCTTTGTTGCCTCCATCTTCTTTGTTTCCTCAACTGCCTTTGCCTTTCCAGCCATTTTCTTGGCTGATGATTTCTCTGAATTGTTCATGTTTGCTTCTATGCAAAACTTGGTCATGTGGAAGAAATTTTTAGAGGTGAAGTATTGATTGGATTGGCCAGTCAAACGGTGGAAACACGTGTATTATTCTTGGAAGTATGCCTGAGGGCTATACTATAAATGTTACTTTAAAGTTAGAGGCTTATGCCTTGGAGTTTAAAGCAGAAAAGTTTGGCTTTCCAAGAAAAAGAGAGAATGCCTTAATTGCAAATTTGACTTAGATGTGAGGCAATAAATAAAATCCATCATAATATAATATGGGTCGAAAGCAGTTAATGGCGAAATAATAACTATTGATTAATCAATGCCAAAGGCATAAAACTGTCATTACATAAAGGCCTGAAAAGGCCAAGAAACAAATGATTGGTTGAACAAATAAAGGTCTTGAAAGCATCAGAAGGGAAGCCTCGACTCCAACTGGGCAAAGGTTTCTATGTGATGTTTGAGGCGAGCATTGCACAAGGATTCATCAAGCTTGGCTGTGGCAAGTTGTTTCTCAAGTTTTTGGGCTGCCTCAATACGATCTATGGCATGTTTCATTTCCCTAGCCATCTCAGTGGTGTCGAAGTTCTGCAAATCACGGTTGCGTTTTTCAGCATCCTCAATTTTAGCTTGTAACTCAGTGATTTGCTGCTTCCAAGCTTCAATATTCTTCTGATTGGAGGCTATTTCATCTTGTGTTTTCTTTTGGTCAGCCTCTATACTTTCGACCTTCTCATATGACTCATTTGCACCGCACCAAGCTGCACTCTCAAGACCAGATGTTTCCTCTAGGGTCTTCCTGATAGATGGAAGCAGCTTTATCTCTGCAGCTATTTGGTTCACCACAGCAGTTAACTCTATCAGAAAACCAGAAACGTCTGGATTGAGAGTGGTGAGTTCAAGCTTTCCAAGGGTATCCTTTAGATAAGCGGTTGCAGATGGGTCTGAGGCCAAAACTCTGTGAATGTCCCCCCTGAAGAATTTTTTCTTTATGGCTTGGAGGACTGGTTTGGCGAAGTCATCTGATGCTGGAGTCGAAGAGATAGAAGAAGAAGAACCATACTTCTGCCCAAGTATTAATTTGGAATACTCACGTGGGTTCGACCACTTGAGTGCCGTCAGTGAGTCTCCAGGAGGTGGAATGTTAGCCATGGTTTGCTGGACCACAGGCGAAGGAGTATGGTGGGGATTAGGATCAGTTTGTTCTTCTTCCTCCTCTTCTTCTGATTCTTCTTCTTCTTCATCTTTTTCTTCTTCGACTACCATTTCTTCGTCAGGCTCTTCAGCAATTGGTCGAATATTCTCCTGGTCATCAGCTGGTGTAGGATGTGGTTCATTTGTCTCCTCAGGCGCAGCTTGACCAGGATTGTCGTTGTGTGTTTGAACTTCAGGTTCATTTCTTTCTTCTTCAACCAATTGATCATTATCCATGAAGTTAGCCAGATCGAAGGGTGGTGGACTGGAGGCATCATCATCATCAGAATTGGCGCCATCAGCTTGTGCATTTTGAGTAGTGGTTTGAACTGGTGGTGTGGTGTGTTCTGCAGCATGTGGATTAGGTTGATTAATCTCACTCAAACCAGAGCCAATATCAGAAGATGGGTGATAAGTTGGCTCACCTTGGCTGTTGAGGAGCGTGGTGGTGAAGCTTCCTGCAGTCAGTTGAGGAGTGGGATTGTTAATGACGTTGGTGGCAAGATTGCTTGGAGTTGGTTGGGGATCAGGATTATTGATGATATTTGCCTAAAAGAACACAAGTGGAGAAAATGAGATTGAAAGAATTTGGGCGAAAGACGTCAGTATAATGAAAAATGGTGCACATACCTGAGCTTGTACAGCAGCAGGACTTGAGTCATCACTCCCTTGGTCACCAAGAGGTGTTCTCAAGGCCACCTTGGAAGGTTCTTTTTTGACACCACTTGTTGTGGATGCCTTTTCGAGTATTTTGGCCACCTTCGAAGGAGGTGGGCCAGTAGGTCCAGATGCCTTTATTGGTTTTCTTAGTTTCTTTGTAAGAACCTCCTCAGGAGATTCATCTGAGGCCTCTGAAGCTATAATAACAGCTGGGTTATCCTTTTTACCTTTCTTGGAAGGTGTTGGAGGTTTTCGACCAGTCTGAAGAGGAAATGCAAACATAAGAAAGAAATTCATATAGTAAAAGCGTAAGCAAGGGATGTGAAGTGTACCTGTGTGCTCTCTGGTTCTTTGCCACTTTGTGAGGCAGCAGCCCTAGTTGAAGCAGTTTTCCTAGTTACAGCTGAAAGACAGTAAAAATTGTTACAAGTTAATGATTATGTGGTTAGTTATAAAGCCATGGATTAAGGGTTTCAAACCTTCATATATTTCAGATTCGACACGAACGTCCTGAATTCCTATATGAATGTGGCCTTTAAAATTGTCTAACATATGCTTAGTCGAAGTTTTAAATGCTCCCCACAGGCAAACCAATCTGGAAATGGAGGGGCAAGCGCCACTCCAAAATCAGCATTAGGCAGTCGAGGGAACTTTGGAGGAAAAAGTTTAAAAGCTACCTCATAACGTTTCTCACGAGGGACGTTGGGAGGAATTTTTAGTTGATCCAGATTTTCTAGAAATTTTCTCTTTAGAGTGACAGTAGCCTCATGAATGGTTCGACTAAGATCATCTGGTCGATAGACAGTTTCAAAGTATTTCTGAAAAGCCTGTATTTCTTCGATGTGAGTAAACTTACTCTTTTTCGTCTTGTCCTGCACATTGAGAAAAGCTTGGTCAAGTAACGAAGAAAATGTAGCCACATCAAGAAAGTGCTCACTATAGTGCTTCGACCACCATTGGTGGAATGATGAAGTGCATAGAAAAGAAGGCTCAAAAAACACAGGAGAGAGGACTCTTCTTTTCTCATTCCGGTTGTCGAGTGTAAGGGAGACATTTTCCTCGTCGAAGCAGGCAGTGTGAAGAATTACTTGGCCCTTTCTCTTATACAAGCATTGAGGAAAGCTCTGGGCCAGCCCAAACTATCGAGAGACAAGGTTTGGTTGATAGGCAATCAGTGCTGATAAACCTCTCCCTAAGTTCAGCCTGTGGATAAAGAATCTGGGAATCAAAAAGGCTTCCCAGATAGCAACAGATTCTTGATCAAGAGTTTGATGAGGATTTGGAAATGGCCTTTTAAACCACACAGGGTCATATCTCCGTTGAGAAAAAGGTGCCATGCTAGGAGTGAAATCATAGCGTTTGGCAAACATCATAATATAACTGGTAAAGGCCCTTTGAAGGGTTTCACCATCATCATTGGGAGTGAGTTTGGCCAGATGCGTCCCTTCGACACTCCTTTCCCTGATTTCAGCAGAGGCTTCATCAACTAGGCCTTTTCTGGGGAGGCTAGCTTCAAATGTAGCATTAAGCCACAATTGAAGTAGCCAAAGAGGCCCACTCAAGTGCATAAGACCTTGGGCCTCCACATTTCTGAGTCGAGAAGCCCCTTCGCTGATAGACTCATAGAGGTTCGCCAGGATGAGTTCACTCAAGCAGGTTCCTCTGTTGTTGTGGAGTTGATTCGCCAGGGCCAGGTATTTCTTAGCTACCTGCAAAGATTTGGTGCATAAAACATATCTCGACAGCCAGACTGTGAGAAAAGCAATATGTTCTTCATCAGACACTTTGTCATCTTCTTGTTTAAAGTGGTGTTTGATGAAGAGAGTGTATGTAAGTTTGGAGCCTGAAATATTGATGGTGTCTTCAGCATCAACATCAGGGTTATAAGTAAGGTCATCTGGGCGAAGCCCTGTGATGGCAGCTACATCGAACAAGGTTGGAGTAACCATTCCACATGGCAGATGGAAGGTATAATGGGTGCTGTCCCAAAAGTATAAGGATGTTGCCAACATGTTCGGACAGTATGGTATGCTGGTCTTCGACAGCATAAGAAGGTCATAAATCCCTATATCCTTCCAATGTTCAGCTTTGACCTTCTCCATCTTCGCCATCCATTGGTCAAATTCTTTCAAGGGATTGACAGCTCTCACCAGCCTGGTGCCATCAGTGAGATAGCCAACGTTGATTTTGGGTAGGGGAATTTCTGCAGGAGAAATTTCAGCAGCAGCGTTGATTTTGGGAAAACTCTTTTGCCCTAACGGTCTTGTTTTCCGGTAAGAGGGGAGAAACTCACTTAGTCTCTCATTAGAAATGTCCACATCAGCTAGAGGACCAGATAGCGCATACGGTTTGTCAGAAACAACTATAGGAATCATTACCTGAGACTTGTATATGGCTCTTGTTTCTTCAGTGGTGGGTTCCGGCATGCAACGACGGTTATCCACTAGTTGGGGGCCTGGGATATTAGCGAATGGAGGAATGGTTTGTTTAAATGGAGTGGCCTTGCCTCTCTGAGTTTTCTTTGGTTGAGGATTGGTTTGGGAAGATGCCATTGTTGAAGAAGACGAAAAGATGGTTTTTTTTCTGGGTTTTGCGTAAGAGAAACTGAAGAGAAGAAGATGTTCGCTTGAGAATGTGAGAATGTGGAAAGTTCACAAAGTGGTGGAAATGGGTATTTATAGGCGTTTGAAAATCCCAAGAGCCTTGGATCTACCGTTGAAGTTGAGGCGTTAGTGGGACGCGTGTTCTTTTCCTGGAGACGTGATGAAAGGTAGCAGTTATGTTCAGACTGCAAACGTCTGTTTTCAAGAAAAGTGTTATGATGAATACAGCTGAAGAGACGTTTAAGGATTTATCATGATGGTATGACGTCATAAGCGTGGGTTAAAGAAACTGAACAATTTAGCCACTACGTAATTAGTGGGATATTCAGTTGAGGCCATGCAAACAAGCGTCGAAATGGTTATTATATTAAGAAATGACCTTCCTACCAATTCTGGCGAAGGGACATTCCTTGGGGGCAATTTGTTAACCCTCATTTTCGACGCTAGAAAAATCAAAGCTATTTTAAGTTAAAAAACTATTCTCAACGTAAAGAAGGCTTCGACCCAGGTTTGGTGAAGCCTGAGTCGAATAGAGGTTTTAGAAACCTCAAAAATGGCTAAGTGTTGGGAAAGGTTTCAACCATGGGAATATTGAAACACGCGCTGCAGCTGTTATACTAAGGCTGGAGGGAATTTGCAATGTTTGAAATTCAAATAGGAGCAGTTGTGAAACGTGGGAACAGTTGAGGTCAAGGAGAAGGCGCCAAATTCCACACGTTTGAAGCAATAACCACCACTTAGTAGTTATTTCCTAGCACTATAAATAGGAGTTTGTTCTATGTAATAGGTGTGTTCATATTTTTGTACAAGTTACTCAAAGAAACTCAAAGTACCCGCGTGTAGAGAAACGAGTTCGTGAGAATGTACGTAATGTAACACCACTTTCTTTCATCAATACAATTTATCTTCATCATGTTTAAGATTCAGCCATTTACTTTCGATGCCTTTACAATTTCTTGAACTTTATCTTCCATGCCAAATTTACTTTCAAAGTCATTTAAACTTTCTGCATTTACTTTCGACTGCACTTTTACATTCAAGCATTTAATCTTCAAGCATTTACTTTTCAAAGTCTTTTATTTTCAAGAACGTGAAGTTCACCTTTAATTCACTGCATTTATTTTCAAAGTCCTTTATTTTTCCTACACTTTACCTTCGACAGCACTTGTATCATTCCAACCTTTACTTTTCAAGAACGTGGAGTTCGTCGCATTTTACTTTCAAAAGTCTTTACATTTCTGCATTTACACTCAACAGTCATTTACTTTCTTACACTTTTTACATTCAAGAACGTGGAGTTCAAGCACTTTTACTTTGTTGCAATTTACCTTCATGCATTTTTTTATCAATTCAAGCCTTTACTTTCAACGCTTTTTACTTATTGTCATTTCCTTTCGACGCCTTTAGTTTCTGCATCCTTTATTTACAGCCCTTTAGATTTCAAGCCTTTACTTTACCTTATTGCAAGTAGTCGAACGTGGAGTTCAGTTAGATTTTTATTTCAGCATTGTCGAACGTGGAGTTCAATTTACATTCTCTATTTTTCATTTGTCATTTACACTTTTCTCTCAAATTTAGCACATGTCCTAGGATTTGTGTGGTCGATCCTGCAAGTTAGTCAGTTTTATTTAAGATTGATAGACCAGAGATTATTTACCAAAATTCACAGTAAACAGAAACTACCGTAAATTTTCCAAATTTCTGGTATAATCATAAAATTTCCGGCATAATACTCTTAATTTCACAATTCCCAAAAAAATTTCAAGGATAAAAAGACATGTTCGTTCATAATTGAGGATGTCACGTTAAGTAAAGGGTGTCAAATTAAATGCTCAATAAATTGGTCATTTAATTTGACTTAGACTTAACTTTTGTGTGGGTCAGTCCATACGGAGCTTTGATTCGGCTTTAAACGAGCCCTCGCTAGTGGACGGTGGAATTGGTCCATCTTAGATTAGTCGGTCACAAGGCCGGATACCAAGATTTTCAAAAAAAAAGAGTTTAAAAATAAATAAAAAAATAAAACAGTCCTTTTAAAAATTAATGAATTAAAATAGCCTTAAAATCACAACTCTTAAAAAAAAAGTTTTGGTTTAATATATCGGAGAGAGAAATCTTATTAATAAAAAGAATCAATTTAATTCGATTTACATTTGTTGTAATATTTACTTCCAATATCCAAGTTAAATTGAACTTATGAGTTACGTGATTGATAAGTACAGATCAATTGAAATTGGTATTTTAAAGAATAAATCAACTTATTTAAATAAATCTTCAAAAATTCTAGATTTTTTATATAATCAAAAAGCATATCATATTTTTTAGGATGGCATTACTAATACTGAGGGGAAAAAAATACAAAGTTTTAACTCCTACGTTGCTTTGGAATTTCAAGGGCAACACAGTGCAAGTAATCATCCCTACAACCAACAAAAATCCGGCCACCAATCATTAACGGCGAAGAGAATATATCCCCCGGCAAGTCGAGTCTTGCAAATTCCTGCACTTTGTTTTTTAGTTGATTTGTATCTTCGGATAAATCTATGTTCACCCGAAGAAGGTGTATGCCTCCAGAACTAGAACAGATGCAAATAAACCTGAAGATGACAAAAAAAATGTTTGAAATTGATAGGTGATACTGTCGCTTTAACTTAAGAAAAAAAACTAGGCTAACCTGTCCGAAGTGTGGGAGGCATCAGATTCAGACTCCAGCTGCAAGTGCTCGTCAACATAAGCCGATGCAGTAATTGGATCTCCAACATTGTATTCCCATGTTAGATCTCCCCTTTCCTGTTGTTAATCAAACATGGATAGAACACATATTAACCGGAAAAAATACAATTCAACGGGTACAAAGTAAAAATATGGCCGAACAAGAAAGGGGAAAATGTTTATGAACTGGTTCTCACCAGTTTGAATGAGTATACACTGCCATTTCTGCAGCATACAAGCACCTAGGGTGTAATAAAAGAATAATGATATTAAATGAATAAATATTTCACTAATCACTTAGAATAACTATAATCATAATAATATACCCAATAACTTTGGAGATATTCCAACATATTATAATATCAAGATATTACAAAAATTTTCGAACAGAATGATGTACCTCATGAGGAAGGGTAGAAGGTATGCATGGCCCAGCAAATATTGGACCACTGGTTGTTTTCTGAGCAAATGTTATTGACAAAAAAGGCAAGTTGAAATTATTTCAACCAGGGAATCAATTGCAAATATAAGAAGGTTCATACTTCATACCTTCCAAACCACGGATCCGTTGGGATTCAATGCAAGAACATGGCCATCAACCATGCAACATATTACTGCACGAAACGGAAAATACGTATACAGGTATAAGGAAGAGTGGTCGATACCTAATCAAACGGAAGACTGCAAAATGCATACCATTTCCATTTTTAGTGACAGCCAGAGAACCAAACACTGGGACTTCTAATTCAAGTAGCCATAATATACTAAATGGGGAAGCCTGGATTTAGCAAGCGAACATTTCAGTCTGACTAAAGATCAATAACCGAATTAACTTGAATGTGTCGGCAACTTCAACCACAGTATTAATAGATTAATAAGTTAATAGATATATAAATTGATCGTACTGATATCGATACAGCCGTTATACGACCACATGTAGAGGCCACATAAAGCACGCCACGAACCTACATGAAATATAAGTACAAAAGATTTAGAACTCAGTAGTAAACTTTTCACTAACCAATATACATGTATTATGTCCTATGGAAGTGAAATTCACCTCATCAATTGCAGGTGACCCATAGATACTGCCTCCACATGGTAGCTTATAGACACAACAATGATTTTTGTAATCAAGAGCATACAAGTTATGATCATATGAGCCACACCTGCATAAACATTATTAAATCATGTTGAAAATTTTCCAATCAAACTACATGTAACGAACCTTTTAACCTAGGTCACAGACTTTAAACATGTATACTACACTCTTTAAGCATGTACTCATGCAGCAAGAAGTTCCACCCATAGTTATCTTTGTCCATTAATTAAAAAAAATTACAAAGTGATGTTTAAGTTCTACCTAAGTCAATTTTTAGAAGATAAACTTTATTAGAGAGGAAAAAGGAAAAGTACAACAGGTGAAAGAGCAGAAGATATCTTCCAAAACGGAACAGTCTAGAAACAACAAGCCTCAAGATAAAAAATATGAAGTCAAGGGGAAGCACATTCTACAGCATAGTCCTGTGAGAACTCCAAATTTCTGAGAATCTCATGATTTCTGAGCATATGAAGCCTTAAGCCAAACATCAAAATCCTTGTTTTCCATAATATAAGTTTCTGGAGAATCCTTTCCCAACTTGGGCACTAGCCAACTAGGTCAGACAACTTATATTGTACCATATGGCACGTGAGAACTGTTCTTTTTTTTTGGATAAAGAAGTCTCTCAATCATACAATTTATGAAGTATATTATTATTTTAATGTTTCAATAAAAAAAATACATATGCAGATCTGCAAACTGTTTAATGTTTGCATGTAGCAGCACGAGGTGACAAAGGAAGATATCTATTAGGCACTCTGATGCTAGACCATGTGGAAATCTGAGCATGACACAAAGGAAGGATTTGGATTGTAGCAACTTTTCTTATGTTGCAAGGAGGGTAGGAAAAGGAAACAACTGGAAACAAATATAAAAATTAAAGGGAAGGGAGTGACATCTAGTCATGGTTATCAAAATCTTATGATACACTTGTATCTTGGTTCAAAACAATAAATCAAATTGAGATAAATCATTCTGCATATCTATTATGGAAATAAATCCCACAAGTCAGATGCATTGCAACTTGTCCAGTTGTCCCAGAACTTTATGTAGGCAGACACGTTTTTGACAACTTTGGGCACCTCTTTTGTAAACTTTGGATAGCCAGCCACTTTTCTTGTCATTTTGTTATATGACATGAATTTTAAATATTTTATGTTTATACATAACATAAGCTAATGTTTTTGCATATGTCATTTGTTTTACTTATAATGCAATATTTTTATTGATAGCATTCATAGATTCAATTTACAATTCAAAAAATAGGTTCTCATTCATGATTCAATTTGATAACGCTGCATCCAGTAATTGAATTTTGGGGGCCTTTGAATATGGAGGTTTGTGCACTCTCAAAGGACTATAGTGTTATATCTTTTGTTTTCTCGTTTGGAGAAATTATGACCTCTTTAAATGGGATTAATCCCAGCTTATATGTAATGAAGTACCTAGTTCATATCAATATCATACGCTGCGGCTGCTCGGTAACCTGATGTGTATTTCTAAAAATCAGTAAACACAAGACAAAAGAAAAAGAAAAAAGGTTTGGAATGCTCTTTGTTTCTATTTGACTCTTAACTACAAAATGCCGAAAATAGCTATTTCAAATATTGGCTTATACAAACCAGCAGTTCTCTAATATCACACATTCATACCATCTAAGGTTATCAAATTAAAAAGTCTACGTAAATTTGTAGAATCATTGTAGACTCGACCCATAGATTTGTAAGAATCTACTTAATAGAAAATAGTGTTTAGAACATCTAATTTTAGCACAAACCCTTAGATACTTAAATCAAATATGCACCCTAGATCATCTCATCCATGAAAATAATGATATACAAAAAGCATGTACGGTCACTTGACTACATAGAAAGAGAAGCAGAAAAAAATTACCAGATCAATTGTCTGTGTCTGTCTGCAACTGGCTGCGATTTAACCTTCAAGAGTTTAAAACGTAAATTAGAAATTGACCACAAAAGAGGGGGTGATAACTAAGTCAGATAAATGAGAAGAGAATAGTCATTATGACTCTATCTTAATAAAAGTAATAATTGAAAATAAATGATGCTAGGTACTAGGAAAAACCCGGGGAAGACAAGTTATCATCAAAAATAGTGGTGGTAATTCGGTAAAAGTTACCGTGGAAAGTGGAAACAGTGGTGCTAAAGACAGATAACTGTGATAATGTAATTCTTTGGCTCCTTCTAGTGAGGTTCATATTGTCAGGGCCTCTTTTTTAGAAAGCATTGGAGATAAGTATACCAAGATTAATAAATGTTGTGGATAGTTCTTATGGAACTGATGATGCAGTGAAAGCACCAGTGAAGATTGGTGATAAATGCAAAATCGGGTGTTTAGAAAGCGATACAGAATAAGAGGCAAATAATGCCAAATTCCACTACGCTATAGCATTATTTAACAACACTGCTTCGTTTAATAACTTGTTAAACCATTAAATTTCCCAAATCCAATTATCAAATTAAAATTCTTAATAATTAGATCAAGTCTACAAATATTCATAAAATTTAAAAACATTTGATATTTCATTCAATAATTTCAATTCAACACATAATATACTTATAAAAATATAGGAAAACATCAACTGTACGAGCTAATTTACTAAGTATTTTTGATAGACACGACTGGTATAGAAGGAAAATAATGTCAGTTGAAAGAAGAAATAGGGTTGAGAACTCTTATGTGTTATGCAACAATCCCTCCCCTTATTAATCGAAAGCAGCTCTTCTCTCCTACAAGTCCGCATAAGATTTAAACTAACTTTCCCTTATTCCGATTTTTATGCAAGCATGTATTTTGCAAACCTGTAATAATCCTCTCCCTTCCTTTACTAACTCACCTTACATACACTCTTAATTATTGGGTGCCAATCAATTTGTTTTCTAGTTCATTCTGCAATAAACTACACTCCTTCACATGATCTGGGTTGTAATAAAAAAAATGAACTTGACTAATAAGTAAAACCTTCAGGAAAACACCAGAAAACCTCAAACAAGAAAAGACAAGTTTATACTTTATAATGTTAAAACTAGATACCTCACCGGATGTTTGAAAAACCCAACAGATGCGTCCATTCCAAAAATCAAGAAAATAGATTTTTCCCATGTAACAACCAACAACCACCTAGAGAAATACCACATGTCAGAACAAATGGATAGAATCTTGTAATATTTAACAATTGAACACAGACCTGGGAAAAATCAGGGACGACCGCAGCTGTACATTCAACCCGGCCTTCTAGTTTGATCTCCCACTGTATAGAACCACTAAACCAATTATTAAGCAGCAGTTTTAGTAGTTCTACTAAACATCTTTTGATAGGTATAGCATCAATAGTGCATAGCACTGCTATGATTCAAGGGATTTACATGTTAAACCTATAAAGCATGATGGGATGAGCATATTCAATGCTGAATGAACATTGTGGATAACAGTAAAAGTGTGGCAGATAGAGCCGGAGAAAAAAGTGTAAGCAATCTCCTCATTCTTTATTGTAAAATAAATCTACAGTCTTGATGCGTTTAAAAAAAATAGTTGTTGCAGATATTGTTGGAGATTAAACTATAAAATGAGCAAGGCGCTCAAATGCAAAACTTTATTGATTTAAGATCAATAACATGAGAAATACTATGTGATAAGATTAAAACCATTTAGACAAACTATATTTCGTTTATACCTTCTAGCATTTACGCAGAGAAATTTGTGTGAGTGAGATCCAATGAATAAATAAATATCTGAGCCTTTCAACACAACCATGGGTGAAGCATCAACACAAGATTCCATGTTAACTTTCCAAATGCTTTTCATGTGACCTTGGTTTCCTCTTGGAACGTTGCCCGACCAGGTTTTGCATGTATTAATTACAGAAGCCTTCTCCTTATACAACACCTTGTTGCATCGGCTAAATGAAGATGATAAGAATATTGAAGGGAAATGCCAAGGAAATGGCTCATCTCCCCCTGATGTAACATCTGTAGAACCCCTTTTTAATCGCTTGGAAGGAAACAAAATATCAACATCATCTTTGGGAATCATCTTTGACTCGAGAGGAATTAAATTTTCAGTATGATTGGAAGAAAAATGGTTATTTTGCATATCCGCGTCTAATTGCAAACATTTATCCAAGCTGTTATGCAAAGAACACAATCCTCTTTTATTGAGAAGAGCCATACAAAGCTTTAAAGGAGTTGGATAGTAGTAAAGAAATCTCAAGTCAATCCCTAAATTGTGAGCAACATGTGCAGCAGAAAGAGAGTTACCGCCCATCATAAAGAAATCGTCGCCATTGCATAGCTTTTCAACCATTAAAGCATCGTGAAAGGCCTGTTACAGAACTCATTAAATAAAAAACTTAACTTCCACAGACACACATTTTTTACATAATTAGCTAGTCAACAAGCTACATGTACGTGTATAGACACATACAGATGGAATATAAAGAAGCAACAAATGTCTCATTATATTATAGGTTCATGGGATTCTCTAAAACGAGAGAATATATATACAAAAGGAAAACTGGCAATCACAAATGTGTAAACAAAAAGAACAAGCTTGAAAAGATGAGAATAAACTGACTTATAAATCCGTCCTTCTGAATATTGCCCAGAAATGGTTTTCACCTCTAATACACTGCCTCGAGAAAAAATCTCAGGATTCAAATGCGGACAAAGTACAAAAGTTATTACTTTGTGCTGAAATAATAAGCTGCGGTCTTGTTAAATAGCAGCTATAGCGATGCTATACTGCTAAAGCATAGCGGAATTTGAACAAACCGCTACTGTTCCAGGATATGCCATTTAGGGTAAAATGTTGTCAAATAGCTGCTATAGTTATAGCCCTATTGCATGGCAAAATTTTAACAATCCACAATCCACTATTTTCTGCTGTCCCTGATTGACAACTTTGATAGGTTGCAATAGCTACATTGTGCTACAGCAGGTAGTATTTTTACTTTAAATTAAACCTTTTAAGGGCTGGTACACGGTTGAGATATTGATATTTATCATAATTGATTTGTAAGTATCTTAAAGAATTATAATAGGATTGCATTCCTATTTAGATAATATCTCTTATGTATATGAATAGTTGTTTTCAACCTTTTCAATAACACAAGAAATGTTGATATTCAATATGGTCTCAGAACCTGGTTCCGATCCAAGGACCTGTGGCTTATGTGCCCATCGCGCTTCCAGGTTCGATCTAGAGACCTAGAGTATCGAGCTATGGCTCATGCTACATGTGAACTTGTTTGGTTGAAACATTTACAGCAAGAATTACATTTTTGTGAAGTTGGTCAAATGGAACTCGTGTGTGATAATCAATCAGCATTACACCTCTCCTACAATCCAAATTTTCACGAGAGAAAAAAGCATATAGAAGTTGATTGTCATTTCATTAGAGAAAAGATTCTCTCAGGACTGGAGTCATCAAAACCTCCTTTACCAATTTTAAGGATCAATTTGCTGACATCTTTACTAAATCTCTTCGAAGTCCCCGGATAACTTACACATGTGACAAGATGGATGCATATGATATATATGCTCCACCTTGAGGGGAAGTATTGAGATATTGATATTTATTGTAATTGATTTGTTAGTATCATTAGGAATTATAATAGGATTGCATTCCTGTTTAGAATATAAATCTTATGAATATTGTAGAAATATGGAAAGTTTTATATTATTTTGTAAAGAATACATAAGAGGTATTTATAGACTATAAATCTATATAAATAAGGGAAGGGTAATTATTCTCCCTATAAATTTTAATCTAGTCATAATGAGCTGTACAGAACAGCAGCTCATGATGAGCTGTATGAGATATTCTAATAATAATAATACTAATATTACAACACTCCCCCTCAAGTTGGGGAATGGATATCTATCATCCCCAGCTTGCAAGTACGATCTCGAAACCGCTCCAAGGGAAGTCCTTTGGTGAGCACATCAGCTAACTGAAGCCCTGATGGGACATACTGTGTAGAAATAAGACCACTATCCAATTTCTCTTTGATGAAGTGTCGGTCTATCTCTATATGCCTTGTTCTGTCGTGTTGGACCGGATTGTGAGCAATACTAATGGCAGACTTATTATCGCAAAAAAATCTCATAAGAGCTTCATACTTTATTTTCAAGTCACCTAGAATGATCTTCATCCACAACAGTTCACAAACTCCTTGAGCCATGGCTCTAAACTCTGCCTCCGCACTTGATCTGGCAACTACATTCTGTTTCTTGCTCCTCCATGTCACTAAATTTCCACCTAGGAACATACAATATCCAGTGGTGGATCTCCTGTCAACAATCGACCCTGCATAATCTGCATCAGTATAAACCTCCATAGACAACTGCTCACTTTTCTTGAACAGTAGTCCTCTTCCTGGGCTCATCTTTAGATACTGCAAGATTCTATCCACTGTCTGTAAGTGCCTCTCCTGAGGGTCATGCATGAATTGACTGACAACACTAACCCGATAAGCTATGTCAGGCCTGGTGTGAGATAGATAAATGAGCTTTCCCACAAGTCTCTGGTATTGAGCTTTATCAATCCTTGGGCTTTCCTCATCACTCCCAATCCTGTGGTTTTGCTCTATAGGTACTCTGGTGGGTTTACAACCCAACTTGCCGGTCTCTTTGAGAAGGTCAAGAACATATTTTCTCTGAGAAATGAAAATGCCTTGTTTTGAAATGCTACCTCCATACCTAGGAAATATTTCAACTTTCCAAGGTCCTTCATTTCAAACTGAGCTGCCAACTCCTTCTTCAAGTTCTTCTTCTCAAATTCATCATTACCTGCTATGATCATATCGTCTACGTAGACTAACAAAAGAGTGAGTTTACCATTTTGAGCATGCTTTATAAAGAGAGTATGATCACCTTGGCTTTGTTTATAACCCAAGGACACCATAACATGAGTGAGCCTCCCAAACCAAGCCCGGGGTGATTGCTTGAGCCCATATATGGCCTTCTTTAACCGACAAACCTTATTACTTCCTGAAGTAGGGTCATATCCAGGTGGGATCTCCATATACACCTCTTCCTCCAAATCTCCATGCAAGAAAGCATTTTTCACATCAAACTGTTGCAACTCCCAATCAAAGTGAGCTGCCAAGGAAAGAATGATTCTTACAGTGTTCATTTTTGCTACTGGATCGAATGTTTCTTCATAATCAATTCCATAGGTCTGTGTGTATCCCTTTGCAACTAGCCTCGCCTTATATCTGTCGAGTGTGCCGTCAGATCGGTATTTTACCGTATATATCCACCTGCAGCCTACTGGCCTCTTGTCATTTGGCTTCTCAATAATCTCCCAAGTCCCATTTTTCTCTAGTGCATGCATCTCTTCATTCATGGCTAGAATCCAATTCTTATCCTTTAATGCTTCTTGTACTGATGCAGGGACTCTAATAGAGTCAATAGCTGAAATAAAACTCTGATGCTGCACAGAAAGCTTTTCAGTAGACACAAACTGGGATATAGAGTATTTGGTACAAGACCTTTTTTCTTTTCTCAAAGCAATAGGTAGGTCATCAAGGTTTGGCTCACAAGAATTACTAGGCTCGGGGTTAGGAACACTTACCTCAGGTTCAGACGATTGGACTTGTTGGGGCAGAACGGGTTTACCTTTCCACCTTTTTCGCTGGAACTGTAACTTGTATCTGTCAACATTATTATGCACCGGTATTGGTACATCACCACCATCCTCATTATGCACCGGTATTGGTACATCACCACCATCCTCATTAGGCATCAAGGGCTCCTGTATTACAGGAATAACAGACGACTCAGGAGACGGCTCTGGGTCATGTATTAGAGGAATAACTGGAAGGACAGACAACTCTAACAACTCAACTTCTTGATTAGTCTCCCCCTAAAGTTGAGGACTGGGATAAAAAGACTCGGATTCCTGAAAAGTAACATCCATGGATATATAGACACGACGACTAGGAGGATGATAACACTTGTACCCCTTCTTATCTGAAGCATATCCTATGAAGATACATTTAATAGCCCGAGGATCTAACTTACTCCGATGAAGACCATAAACATGGACATAGGCAGAACAACCAAAGACACGATTCTGAAGGCTTGACATAATGGGCACGGACGGAAAGAATCGAGTCAGGACCTGCACAGGACTAACACCAGATAACACCCTAGAAGGTAACCTATTGATTAAATAAGCAAAAGTCAAGACAGCTTCCCCCCAATAAAATTTAGGAACATTCATTTGAAAGCGTAATGCTCGGGTGATTTCAAGATGACGATTTTTTCTTTCAGCAACTCCATTTTGTTGTGGAGTGTCAACACAAGTCAACTCATGAACAACACCATTAGTTTTGAAAAAATTGTGAAAATTTTGGTTTACATACTCCTTACCATTGTCTGACCGTAACCTTTTAATAGGTTTCCCAAACTGTGTTTTAACCATTTGAAAAAAATTAACAAACAATTGACACACTTCAGACTTATCTTTCATAAGAAAAACCCATGTAACCCGAGTACAGTCATCAATAAAAGTAACATACCATTTTGCACCAGAAATATTGGAAATGGATGAAGGCCCCCATACATCAGAATGAACAAGATCAAAGGGTTCGACACTCCTAGTATCACTAGGGGAATAGGTTGCTCGATGGGATTTGGCAAACTGGCACACATCACAAAGAAAGGAATCAACAGACACTTTGGTAAATAAGTGAGGGAATAAAGACCTGAGCATGCGGAAAGGAGGATGTCCAAGACGCCTGTGTTGGAGCCATATTTGAGTATTTGACCATGACTCTGAACCAGCCTGATGACACTTGCTTTCCTTATGAGGCAGACAATATAACCCGTTCTGTTCCTCGGCAATTCCAATCGTCTTCCCTGTGGTTAGGTCCTGAAAAACACAATGAGAATGAAAAAAAATTACAACACAGTTCAAGTCTTTAGTGAGTTTATGGATGGACAAAAGATTGTTAGAAAGCTTAGGGACATGAAGCACATGATTTAGGTGGAGAGATGGGCTTAGGCGGATGTTACCAGATCCGACAATCGGGGTTTGGGACTCATTTGCAACGCTAATATGATGTTTATTAGGTAAAGGTGAATAAGAAGAGAGATATGACATATATGGAGTCATGTGATCAGTTGCACCGGAGTCAATAATCCAGATATCTTTAGAACAAGAGGCATTTAAAGCTAAGAAGCTAGAGTTCTTACCAGTAATGGTCAGAGAACTTACTTAAGGAGTCCATAAAGAGAAACAAACCGTCTCGAGCCAGGAGAGGATTGAGATCTACTGTTAGGAGAGGATCAAAGGGCTGCCAATGAGAAACACCAACAAAGATGACAACCAAACAATCAAGGGCTGCAAACAGCAAGAAACAGCAATGAAGGCTGTCCTAAAAAACAGCAATGAAGGTGAAACCGTCCGGATCTGCAACGGCGGTTGAGCGGTGCACGACGGCTGCAAAGTCACCGAGATCACTAGGGTTCCAAGAGAAAGGGAACCTTGACCAAGAAAAAAGGGCCGTAATAAGATCGGCTAGTGTTTTGAGCGCGGAAGCAGAGCCCCTAGAATCGGGTGCTCTGATACCATGTAGAAATATGGAAAGTTTTATATTATTTTGTAAAGAATACATAAGAGGTATTTATAGACTATAAATCTATATAAATAAGGGAAGGGTAATTATTCTCCCTATAAATTTTAATCTAGTCATAATGAGCTGTACAGGACAGCAGCTCATAATGAGCTGTATGAGATATTCTAATAATAATAATACTAATATTACAACATTGTTAAGAGTCTCACATCGGACAATATATGGCATGAACATGTGTTTATAAGTGGGGGTAATCCTCACTCTACCAACCGGTTTTGTAGGGTTGAGTTAGGCCCAACCACATTTCTTAACATGGTATCAAGAGCTTCGTTTAAGATCCGGTGGGCCACCTTCTATGGTTTCCACTATCGGGCCACCCACCATTTATTTCCACGCTCCAATTGTCTAGTCCTGAGCGTGAGGGGGTGTGTTAAGAGTCCCACATCGGACAATATATGGCATGAACATGTGTTTATAAGTGGGGGTAATCCTCACTCTACCAACCGGTTTTGTAGGGTTGAGTTAGGCCCAACCACATTTCTTAAATAGTTATTTTCAACCTTTTTCAATAACACAAAAAATAATGATATTTAATATGCACTAACAAGCAATTAACTAATTTTTTACAATATAACTATTTACAATATAAAGTTCAACAAAACAAGATCAAAGGAGGAATTTTGTTTTTTGTTATGATACACAAAATATATTGTCATATTAAAATACTGAAACCATACCTTTTTAATAAGTTGCAAAAGATTGATGCAGCTAGTATCACCAACCTTATCCTCGACATTCTTAGTCAATAATGCTGAGCTAACCAACAACTTATAATTAATCTTACCACTAGAAGACATGGGAAATGATTCTGTGAAGATGAAACGGTTGGGGAGCACAACTGATGGAAGTTTGTTAATCATCCAACTTCTGATTGCAGGTACTAATAATTCACCCAGTTGCTGTTTGTCCTTCAATATTATAAAGGCTTCAATAAACACAAGCTCTGCTTGAAGATTTTGACAAACTACAGCAGCATCATTTATATATGGATGTTCCCTTAGCAAAATTTCAACTTCTTCCAGGGCAATACGCTGCCCGTGGACTTTTACAATACGGTCTTTTCTTCCTAAGAATATAAAATCACCACTTGGCAACTGTTTGACTAAATCACCAGTTCTAAAGTATAATTTGCTTTGGCAGGCATCAACAGAATCTTCGCACCCATAACTTTGAGGCAATTTTACAAATTCATCAGACATTATATCAGATTCATTGTAGTAACCCCTAAAAATGCAAGAACCACCAACATATAGCTCTCCCTCATTTGATACATTATTATCACCAATAAGCACTACATCGCAGTTAGTAATGGGTAAACCTATTGGAACACTGGTTAGAATTTCTTCCTTCAAAATCAATGGTATCCTCTTGCAATCAAAATATGTACAATCGCCGGCGACCTTAGTTAAAAAGTGGAAAGGGAAAACAAAGGCATGAGTAGTATTAGCCCAGGATAATGATAGAAAAGACTAGGAAAGTGCAATATGATAAAACCTGTGAAAATTCATATAAACAAATAACATAATTTTCATTTGAAATAAAAGAAGAAAAAGAAATGCATTAATCAATGATAATAACACAAAAAAGACAAGGTCCCCGTAGGTCTTTGTGACAAAATTTAAGGTAAATCGTTCAAGTTGCACTAAGTTTCTACGGTGGTGACTGTTTAATCTAGGGATCAGTCTCATCAAAACCAGTCTGCCTTTAGCTTTAGCTTATCCTTCACTTCTAAATATCAAGCCTTGAATTTTTGTTGTCACCCCAAAAATAACCATATAATCCATGGTTAATATTTTACAAATAACATTTAAAAAAAAAACAAAAGAAATTGTTAAGAGTCTCACATCGGACAATATATAGCCTAAATATGTGTTTATAAGTGGGAGCAGTCCTCACTCTACCAACCGGTTTTGTAGGGTTGAGTTAGGCCCAACCACATTTCTTAACATGGTATCAGAGCCTCGTTTAAGATCCGGTAGCCCCCTACTATTAGGTTTCCGCTATCGGGCCACCCACCATTTATTTCCACGCTCCAAATGTCCAGTCCTGGGCGTGAGGGGGTGTGTTAAGAGTCCCATATCGGACAATACATGGCCCAAACATGTGTTTATAAGTGGGGGCAATCCTCACTCTAACAACCGGTTTTGTAGGGTTGAGTTAGGCCCAACCACATTTCTTAATAAAAATTAAAGTAGAGATAACTCAAAAGTCAAACAAGCATTACTCTCAAGGGGAAAATGTGTCCAACCATTTTTATAAATCAAACCTACTCTCCACCCCTTGATTAAACCCTCCGTTATTCTCTAATTTCCCTACAATGCCTTAACTAAACTGTCCAATATTCTCTGAATTTCTAAAAGCTTTGTGCTTGAATTTAGTCTTTTCATGGTTCCTCCACTTGGCATGTTGATATAATTAAATTGAGTTAGATAGAACTTGAGTAACTACAGATTGCAATAGCAAAAGAGGGTCAAAATGTCCTAATCACATCCAAAATATTCTACTTCCAATTCTTAAAGAATCAAATTATGAAGCATATTTGTCCACATTTATTATATCAGCAACAGTGGTGATGAGAATAATAATTATAATGTCTGGCAACTCTCTCCAATTATTTCAATTAGATTATAATATGTAGTGTGAGATTACATAGCATTGGATTGCATTGACAAAGCAAGAACAGAAACCAAGGAAGCAGCTAGGAAATAATTTGAATTACTTTCACACAGAAAGAAACAATATTATGTCAAATTCTGTGCAAGAATGTCAGACAATATTGAATCTCGAGTAGAAGCATTGAAGGTCATAACAGAATCAGATGGGAAATACAAAATATAAGCTTCCTTGCAAAAACCTCAAAGTAGAAGTGTAGTTTTCTTTTCTAACCTCGGTACTTCCATATAAGTTCAAGATTGATGTCTTTGGTAATATAGTTGAAAGTGTCTCCCACAAGGTAAGAGGAAAAGTTTCACCACTTAGCACTAGCAATTTCAGTGAATTTTCAATACGCGTGTCAGCATGAGTTTGCAATACTGGAAGAACTGTCCTTATTAGTGATGGAACAGCCGTAAGCCTATTAACAGAATAAGCCTACAGAAGCATTTAATATTACAGGCAAGGGTAAGCAATTAAGTATAACTCCATACTAAATGATAGAGAATAAAAGAATATAGAATAATTTTCATTGGCGCGATATTTTAATATAAAGGAGACAGTCCTTATGAACAATGTTTAAGTTATGTCTATATCCATAGAAACATTGCAGAACAGCATTTCCAATAATATTACCCAAAACACTGTTGGAATTTATTTTGCACTTTAAATAAAAACTTAAACCTTCAAAGGTCACACTAAAAATAAGTATTGAATTAGAAGGGAATGCAAATATGCAGTTCTTGCCAGACATGAAACAAGAAGTTAACAAGTTACAAAGGTAAAAGATCAGTAATGGCAATACATAAATCACAAAAGTCGATTAGGAACCGTCATACCTGTAGAAAATCTATTATGGAATATACATTTTCTTTGAGCTCTCTGAAAGGAGGAATAACTAATACACAAGCAGTCAAAATAGAACTGAGGAATTCTTGCAGGTGGTCAACAAAGCTAATTGACGACTTAAACAATAATAGTTCTTCTCCCGTCAAAGGATACACTCCTTGCATCCATGAAAAGCGGTTTGAAAGACCTAGCAAGAATGTAAACCAGATTGTGACACAAGAAGGTACATATCCATAACTAAAAAAAATATACCTCACAGATCAAAACAAAAAACTTAGACAGAAACTTTAATGTGTTGGATGACAAATAAGTAAAATCTTTCTATAAGAAACAAACAGTAACAATCAAGCCCACTCTCGTTGGGTAGGATTGAGTACAGAGCAATTGACACCATGAGGCTCTATTAAAAACCAAAATTCCAAGAAAAAAAAGAGTTTTGAGCAAGGTGTTATTTTTAAATGTTTCTCTAAAGTATCTTATTAAGTGATTTCCAAGGAGAATATTTGATTAGTGTTTACTAAGGAGAAGATGACAGAAATTCACGTAAGGTCAGAAATAAATATTGTTTTCAGTAAAATAACGGCTGCAACAAAGTCCAGTAACAAAGTTACCTTGTTCGGTGCCACACACTCCTTTAGGCTTTCCCAATGATCCAGAAGTATACATCAGATAACAAAAAGATCTTTTCTTTTCATTGGCACAAGGCCATGCCCAATCTGTTGAGCAACTACATTCTTGAAGATTTTCTTCAATGGAGTAGCTCAAAACAGGACAACTAATTGACTTTACCAACCAATGTGATTCATCAAGCCGGTCAAAGTTACTTTGACCACATGAAGACTGGGACCCTATAATGAGATCAGCATTTGAAGAAGAAGCAACCGACAGTATCCTTTCGTTTGGCCAAAAAGGATCCAAAGGCAAGAAGGCTTCCCCACACCTCAATACTGAAAGAACAGCAATAATATATTCAACAGAAGGAGGCATATAAATCCCCACTATCTTTGGCCTATACTCTTTACTGGAGTTAACCATTGCCTCTGCACTAGGCTCCACATTTTTCAAGGACTCAGATGTCTGAACAGTTCTCTCTCCACGGTGAACAGCACTGTTACCTACAGCCGAATATAGGTTGCTAATATTCATTTTCACATTCAAACATATAGAAAAGACTAATAGATTATGAAGCACAAACACGACCACCATGCGCAACACTGACTCTTAGGCAATAGTAATAATTTGAAAAAATTGAAGTGATTGTAACACCAACACGTGCCGGATACACAGACGCGCCTTTAACCTAAAGTGTCGGTGCTACAATTAAAACCAAACTAACAAGCTAACTAACTAATTGTGTAACAAAATTTTCCATCATCAAGTGAATAACTAACCTAGAGGTTCAAAATTGCAAGAAAAGTTATGGAAAATAGAGGTGTGAAACTTTGCACCATGTAATTACATAAAAGACTTCAAAAAATAACTAAGCAATTATCTAACGGTTTAACTAAATTTCCGTTGTAACGAACCTTGAGATTTGGCTGTAATCAAGTGCGGATCATCTGCACCGTGAAGGATAGAGCGGATACGAGAGCTCAGAGAATGAACAGCGTTCAAGACATGAGAGTAAGTGAAGCAACGGTCACCGTGGTAGAGTGGCGGAGACGTGGATTCCACGCGCTGTTCTAAGAGCGTGGTAAAGTCACCATTGAAGTTAGGGGAGGTGGATTTTTCGCGGGAAAGATTGGCCACGCCGGAAGCATGGATCACTGCGATTTTGTTAGGGTTTATGGATGCTGTTCGGAAGAACTCGTGCGAAATGCAGCAATATTGTGTGTCTGAGTTCATAGTTATCGTTCATCGGTTTATTTCTGAGTGGTGGTGGCGTTGTTGTTCACTTGATTGTTTCTTTCATAGTTATTGTTCATCGGGTTCTATATTTTAGATTTTTTATTTTGAAAATTTTGTTAATATTTGATGTGTTGTCGGAGCTACCAATTGAATTGATTTAACGGGACAAAATTTTGTTAGTTTTTCGATGAGGAAAAGAATGACTAGTAAATGTAGTCCCTTCATTTCGTTGTTGCAGGCCTTTTATATGGTGAAATAAAGGTATATTTGCAACGATAACATTTCAACGCTCATGTCACTAATGTTAGAGAGATATAATTTCGTAAGAGTACATTAAAATGTACATGGTATGACATGGAGAAGAGCTTTTATATGATGGACGATTAAAACAGTTCTCGGTTAAAATAGTTCTCGCTTGACCCAACGTGGAATGTGGGGGACCGTTTGATTAGATCCAACAGGTGATGATGAATAAGTGGTCCTGATCTAATGTGTGGTCCTCTGGGAGGGTATACATGTACGTCACTCTGCGCACGAGTATTCTATATTGGGCCTTCATTGTTGAGTCGGTCTTGTTGGGCCGTTTGGCCAACTCGGATTAGTTGTCCTCAAGTCCTTGATATCATTTATGAAGTTAGAAATGTAGTGAAAATTTGAGACCGACCTCTAGATTAGCTTTATTACCCGTCTCAAGGCACCCGAGAAGATCTCCACCATAGAATCGGGGCTAGAGATGTGTTGAGTAGGAGTATGTAACCTCAGAAACACGCAAATTAAATGTGTGTCTTGTATCTGAAATGTTACATAGTTAATTTCCTCCACGTGGCCCTAGGCTTCAGAGGCAGAGGTGATACTTTTTAGAGTGCTCGAGTATGGCGACAAGATTGAGGGCAAATTTAGACTGTTATTTGGGATTTTGTGTTTTCCTCGATATTTTGTCACAAATCGTGTATTTGTCTCCTGTCAATATATATAAAGGTCAAAAGGAGAATCTGATTTTATTTTCGCTCTCATTACTTATTAAGCCTTATGGATATTTGTTTTCCTTTTGTTGTGTTCGGCCCCACGTTTCCCTACTCTTCTTCTTCCCAATATTTCTTTCTCTGTTCCAACGACATTCTTGACATCTAGGAAATTTGAAGGTAACAATCTCGACTCTCTTTTACTACTTTGTTTGTCGTTCGCTAGGATTCTTGGGGCGATTGTCATGGAAAGCTCAAAGATCGGTGTTGTTGTCCAAGGGGAAGGTATTACTGGTGGCATTAGTCTTTAGGAAGTTACTATGGGTTTTGCTTTCTCAAGTTTTCCTTTAACCACCCCATAGCTTGTAGACGACTTCAAGCAAGAACGGAAAGTTTGTACTTATATAAGGGTGCATCAACATGCTTTTGGTTGTGATCTAACTGATAATAAAGTAAGGTGGTTGATGACATTCATCATGACGTGATTTTTACGAGCAAATTCAGATGAAATCGGAGAAATAATGAGCAAAAATTGTGCTAAAGTATGAAGAATAGAGCAAAAACTACAAAGAGTGAAAGAATTGGGACTTAGCAGAATTTTGAAGAAAAAGAGAAGAAAATATAAGCTTTTGGCCTATACTCTTAATTGTTGATAACATTAAATACATTATTGACGAACCACAACAAAGTTGTGGACATTTTGTGTTATTAATGAGTTATACAAGTTAACTGGAGTCTCAACGCAATCTGATGATGTGATGATAAACCCTATGGTACCAAACAGAAAAAAGTACAATGAGAAGATTTCTAGCACAGCCACTCAATGAAGGTGGGCCAAGTGAAGAACAACAAGAGGAACAAAAGAAAGTCTATCGTTCAGAAATGAATCAACTAGAAGGAGTCCAACAACAACAACAACTAGTTTACCGCTTGTAAAGGCTTCTGCTTAGAATGACGAGTTTGGCACATAAGATCTCATCCAACTTTTATGATGCACCTCCAAAATTTGGACCATCAAACTTTCTATGATGATCACATAGATCATATGTCGACCCAAAGCTTGCGATGACGTTTTACCATTTCTGTAAATATGGGAGCATACATCGAGTAGCACAATCAAGCCTTAGCCAATAGGCGAGCTGAGATGAGGACTACTTGGGCAACACAAAATCAAGAATTTTAAGATGGCATGAACAATTTGAATGACTTCTTCAACTCCGATGACATGTGATTTAGGAGTTTTTAGTATTTTATAGATTTTGCTTTATTTCCCTTTATGTAATATGATCAAAAGAAGAGTACTTGCTATCAAGAATGTTATTCCCCTTTGTACTTCTCTTAATTTAAAATTAATGAACTTGTTTGCTTCTGTTATTTCTTTCAGTTTTAATTTTGTTACCTTATTAATGTCAACATGAAAAAGAAAAAAAAACCACCAAAAAAAGAATCAACAGAGTGATCATCATTGAAGTTTCCATGCAGATTTACATTTTACAAAGAAAAGAGAAGTCGACTATTTGTACTAAATCAATAGATACCTCAGCTAGTAAGGTTTGAGCCAATTTTTTCTAGTGTTCACTTTTCTTTCTTATGATAGCATCTGTACATTAGTTATTTTCTAGAAATTGCATTGTTTCTTATTCAAGTCTATTGGCCTGATAAAAACACACTGATTCAGTTGTTTGTGAAAACTTTGAGCCTTTTTAAGCCACCATGTTTTAATATGAATAAGGACCCGTTTGTTTTGACTTTTTTTAAAAATGATTTTTATAGTGTAACATAATTTTGTAGGAAAAAAATTTACAAATAAATTTTTCATAAAAGCTTCAAATGAAAATTTGATTTGAATAGTTATTTTTAAAACGTGATTTTAGATATATAAACATTTTATCGGAAAAAAATTCGGATATCAAAATTTTAAAAAATAACTTAATTTTAAAGTTATTTCAAATAGCTTTTTATAAAAAACATTTTTGAGATACAACTTTTTTTAAAAATTGTGATTTTGACTATGTTTTGATCTTCAATAATGTATGTTTATGTTATATGATGTCAAAATTAATGTTGCAATTCAGAAAAAACGAATATAGAAAAACTTATAATATTTTAAAAAACGGTTTTACAAAATCCATTTTTGAAAATATAAAGAAAAAATCTATTTTTTTAAAGCTAAAATAAACAGACCCTATATCATTTGCTAACCACTTTGAGTCTTAGCCTTTCTATCGGTGACATAGCCATATTAATTAGCCATTTGACGTGAAAGATTAAGTATTTCCACCATCTTTGAAGTTGGATAGAAATTTTTAGTTTCCTTATCTAATGCGAAAGAATTGTTGAAATATTATATTAGATTTGAGTAGATTTAATATTTAAATATAATCCAGGTTGTGTTAGCCCAGGCCCAATTAGGGTTGTATATAAATAGTCCTAGTTTGTATCATTATTTACACAATTCAATAATACAAATCTTTATTTCCTTATTTTCTCTCTGTTATCTCCTCGCTAAAAGTGCCTCATGCACTAACAAATTGGTATCCAGAGCTTCTGGTTATTGTTCTTGATCGACTTTTCAAGAACTTCACGTCAGATATCGTGTTTCCAGGACAAGTGAATCAACCGCTGCAAAGATGACTGGTGATAAGAGCATTTTGAATTCCCTTCTAATGCTTGACGACAAGAATTTGATCTGATGGAAAAAATAGATGCAATCCTTATTTGGCTTCCATGATACTCTAGAAATGGTTACCGGCGGTGTTCCTGTATTGGCTGAAAATGCAACCGAAGAATAGAAAAAAGCCCACAACGAAATCAAGAAGAAAGATTGCAAGGCTGCTTATTGCATTCAGACGTCAGTTGATGCTGCTAACTTCGACAGAATCTCTCATCCTGAAACGGCGAAGGAGGCATGTGATATTCTGGTGAAGTATTATGAAGGAGGTGAGAAAGTCAAGGTTATCAAGTTGCAAACATTGCGTCGACAATATGAGTTGTTGTCGATGGAAGGAGGCGAAAAAGTTGCAGAATATGTGTCGAAGGTTAAGAAACTCGTTCATCTCATGAAGGGTTGTGGCGAAACCATAACTGATAAGACGATAGTTGAGAAGGTAATGAGAATGTTGACCTCTCACTTTGATCACGTTATCGTAGCTATTCAAGAATCCAACAATCTTGAAACCCTAAAAGTGGAAGATTAGGTTGGTTCGTTAGAGGCGCATGAGATGAGGATTGTCGAAAGAAAGAGAGTTCAGGATTCGATACAAGCACTGCAGGCTCAGTCATGGAAAAGGAATGGTGGTTCCAACAAATTCAAAGGCAAAGTCAACAAGACTGAAGGAAAGAAGTCTTGGTCGAACCCTTACAAGAAATAGGTCGAAGATAGAGCTTTTGAATCCTCGAAAAGAGGAGGAGGAAACTATCGAAAGGACAAAGAAGATAAGAAAGGTATGCAGTGTTATAACTGTGAAAAGTGGGGTCATTTGGCCAAACATTAATGGTACAGGAAAGACAATGGATTGAAAAAAGGCAATGACGAAGGAGCGAACGTTGCACGCCAAGATTCAGATGATTTTGAAGGTGGTATAGTGGTTATGGCTGCAGTGGCAGATAACCATGTCGAATCTAAGATCTGATTCCTCGACTCAGGCTGCTCAAATCACATGGCTGGTCGAAATGAGTGGTTGGCAGATTTTGACGGGTCGAAGAAGAGCAAGGTAAAACTTACTGATAACAGTTCGTTGCAAGCAGAAGGTACTGGCAACATAGTTTTTCAACTGAGTAATGGAGCGAAAGCTATGATCAGAGATGTGTTCTATGTACCTGGAATGAAGTGCAATCTGTTAAATGTTTGACAACTGGTTGAAAACGGCTTCTCAGTTGTCATGAAAGATAGAATTTTGAAATTGTTCGAGACCTGGAACAATTTGGTCTTGAAAAATCCGTTGTCAAAGTACAGGACGTTTAAGATCATGATCAGTTCGACTGAAGTACAATGTCTAAAAACTATTGTCGACCACAAGGATAATTGGTTGTGGCATTTGAGGTTTGGACATTTAAACTTTCGATTACTCAATCAGCTGATTACTCAAGATATGGTGTCTGGTATTCTAAGTCTTGAGATGCTTGACAAACTCTATGAAGGTTGTTTAGTCGAAAAGCAATCCATAAATTCTTTCGTTTCGACTATGCCAATGAGATCATCCTGCATACTCGAAGTTGTACATTCAGAGGTATGTGGTTCGTTCAAAGAACATACCATTGGTGGAAACAGATATTTTGCTTCGTTTGTCGATGAGTTTAGTCAAAATTTGTGGATCTATGTGATCAAGAGAAAGGATGAAGTATTTGAAATCTTTAAGAGATTCAAGATGCTTGTCGAAAACCAGAGTGAGAAGATGATCAAAGTTCTGCGAACTGATGGAGGAAGTGAATAGACTTCGAAGATGTTTGAAAAATTTTGTGCAGAATATGGTATTGATCATGAGGTAACTGCTCCTTATACTCCTCAACATAATGGAATCGCTAAAAGAAGAAACAAAACCATATTGGATATGGCAAGATGTATGCTCAAGCAGAAGAATTTGCCAAAATCTTTATGGGGTGAAGCTGTTTCGACTGTAGTTTATATCCTGAACAGGTGCCCTACCAAGAAATTGAAGAACAAGGTTCCTGGAGAAGTGTGGAGTGGCAAACGACCATCAGTGAGTCATCTGAAGGTGTTTGGCTTTATGTGTTACAAGCATGTTCCTGATGCAAAAAGAAGGAAGCTTGATGACAAGAGTGAACCTATGATACTGGTAGGATATCATAAGACTGGTGAATACAGGTCATTCAATCCAATTACTGAGAAGATTGTGTTGAGTCGAGATATTGTGATTGATGAAAATTATGCATGGGATTGGAATTCTAGTAATTCAATTACAAGCCATTGATGAGCTCTGATTTCGACGAAGAAATTGATGAAGTCGAAGTTGAAGGAATTGCTGAGAATCCAATCGAAGTCAGAGTAGAAGCAGTTGCTGACATTCCCGACACAGAGGTTGTTGCTGAAACAAGCCAAAGACCTCGGTGAAATAGAGTTCCTCCAACAAAACTTCGTGATTATGAAGTGACTGTGACGATGAAGTCATACCAGATGGAGAATTAATTCATTTTGCTTTACTTGCAGGTGCTGAACCAATCAACCATAACGAAGCTTTAAAAACTCAACAGTGGAAGTTAGTTATGGTCGAAGAGTTACAAGCAATCAAAAGAGACAACACATGGGAGTTAGTCAAATTGCCAGCACATACAAAAACTATCGAAGTAAAGTGGGTGTTCAAGTTAAAACACAATGTTGATGGGTCAATAGCAAGACATAAAGCAAGATTAGTAGCTCGAGGGTTTCTTCAAATAAAAAGACTTAGCCACTCTGAAGTATTTGCTCCAGTAGCAAGACTGGAGACTGTTCGACTAGTGGTAGCATTGGCATGTAACCAAGGTTGGTCAACATTTCACTTAGATGTGAATACCACATTTCTGAATGGTCCGTTAGACAAAGAGGTCTATGTCACACAACCTCCTGGGTTTGTGATTCAGAAGGAAGCGAGTAAAGTATATAAGTTGCACAAAGCGCTTTATGGCCTCAAGCAGGCACCTAGGGCATGGAACAAGAAGATCGACTCATACTTAGTCGAATTGGAATTTATCAAATGCAAGTCTGAGTATGGTGTCTATGTTCAGCTAGTAGCACAAAATATAACAATCATCTGCTTATATGTCGATGACTTGTTGGTAAATGGAAATAGCTTGGAGAACTTGTCGAAGTTCAAAGAGCTGATGATGAAGGAATTTGAAATGTCGGATCTGGGAAAATTGTCTTATTTCCTAGGCATGGAATTTCAAATGTTGAAGCAAGGTATGGTGCTACATCAAAGGAAGTATGTCAAAGAGATACTCAAGAGGTTCAGAATAGATGATTCGAATCCTGCATCCTCACCTGTCGAACCAAACTTGAAGTTGGAGAAGCATGGAGAGGAAGACAAATTTGATGTAACTTTGTTCAAACAAATAGTTGGATCTCTGAGATATGTGTGCAACAGTCGACTGATATAGGTTTCGCAGTCGGATTAGTGAGCAGACTCATGGGTGAACCAAGAGTGTCACACATGAAAGTTGCAAGAAGAATTTTGAGATACTTAAAAGGAACAAGAGATTTTGGAATTCTATTTCGACGAGATTCTGAAGGCAAAGGAGCAATAGTTAATTACTTTTCAGACGCCGATTGGTGTGGAGATAAAGAAGATCAAAGAAGTACAACTGGCTATTTCTTTCAAGTATTTGGTGCCCCAATCTCATGGTGTTCGAAGAAGCAACCTGTGGTGGCATTGTCATCGTGTGAAGCAGAATATATAGTAGGATCTTATGCTACATGTCAAACAATTTGGATCAGATCAGTACTTGGAGAAATAAAGGTCGAAGTGAAGAAACCTCTTGTGTTGCAAATCGACAACAAGTCAGCCATAAATCTGGCGAAGAATCCAGCTCTGCATGGAAGAAGTAAGCATATCGAAGCCAGATTTCACTTTTTGAGGGAAAAGGTAAATCGAAGTGAACTTGAAGTTAGGCATTGCTCAAGTGAAGCACAGTTGGCCGACATTTTCACCAAAGGATTGAAGATCGACAGATTCCTGAATTTGAGAAAGAAATTAGGAATAGTTCAGATCGACTATGACTAGCATATGCTCGACAACTTGGATTATGGGGGTGTGTTGAAATATTAGATTATATTTGATTAGATTTAACATTTAAATATAATCCAAGTTGTGTTAGCCCAAGCCCAATTAGGGTTGTATATAAATAGTCCTAGTTTGTATCATTATTTACACAATTCAATAATACAAATCCTTATTTCCTTATTTTCTCTCTATTCTCTCCTCGCTAAAAGTGTCTCACGCACTAACAAGAATAAGTTTTGGGTTGCTCTTAGAAGTTAGCAACATTTAAGTTTGGGGTTGGGGTACTAGAGAAATTGTTCAAAAAGAAAAAGAAAAAATAAATAAAAAGAAAAACAAGTAGTTAAAAATGACTTTTTCAAAAAAGTGTGAGAAAAGTTTGAGAAATAAGACCAACAAAAAAAGAATTCTCAAGTACCAAGTGAACAAGAAAGAGTGACATGGAAGGATTCTAGTAAAAAAAGGAAAATTATGTACCTAATTCCAAATGTTTAAGCCTATTATCCTAAATTATCCTACTCTAACATAAACCATGTTACAACCTTGAAAATACCTCAAAAATGTGTATTTAAATATGACTTTGATTAATTCGACTAGAAACCTTACAAATTCATTGATTAAATGTTTTTATATGTTGACTGCATGATTAACATGTCAAATTGAGTGCAAATATGTGAGATGGGAGACATGTTGAGTATTGGTATGTTCAGAAGAACTTTTTTGAGTTACTTGGATTGAAGCAGGGAACAAAAGTGTTGATCCGCAAAATAAAAAAGGTGATGTACATTGGTAAGGGTAAGCATTTTAATAGGGGTGTTTGCGGGTTGGGTTAGGTCTAATTTGATTAAATCCAATACCCGACCCGATCAATATTTTTTGGGTTGAGTGTTCAACCCGTAGTTTTAAGACTAAATCCGACCCAGCCCAACCCGTTCATCAATGGGTTGGGTTGGGTTGGGTTTGTGGGTAATCCACAAATATAATTTTCAAATTCTAAATTAAATATATCAATTTAATAAACACATTTATATCACAAAACCATTAAAAAATCATAAACTTTTAGTATTCAATTTGAATAAAATTTATTGGTTAATACCTAAAAACTCTTTTACGATTCATATAAAGTTAGAAAAATATACAAATAGTGTAAATTATGACTTTAAAGGTAAGATACCTATCTATTTGAATAAATAAAACTGATCTCTCAAATTTGATTTAGAATTAGGTTTTTATAATTAATAAAAACTATAATTATATTTAAAAAAAATTTATGCATTGTAAGAATTATGCTAGATAATTTATAAATAAAATAAAAATAGTGTGACCTATCAATGGGTTGGGTTCGCGTGTTCGTGGGTTTAAAACTTCAAACCCGTTACCCGAACCAAATACCAATGGGTTTGAATTGGTTGGTTCGGGTTGAACCCGTACATGATTAGGTTGGATAAAAATAAGGGTTAGATTGGGTTGGGTTCGTGGGTTGACCCGTACCCATGAACACCCCTACATTTTAATTATAATGAAATTTTCAATGTGCAAACAGATTACTTGAGGACAAGCAACAGAGTAAGTTTGGGGTTGTGATGACAATCATCATAACATGATTTTTACGAGTAAGTTCGAATGAAATCAGAGGAATAATGAGAAAAAGTTATGGCAAAGTATGAAGAGTAAAGCAAAAGCTATAAAGATAGGAAGAATTAGGACTTAGCAGAATTTTGAATAAAAAAGAAGAACATAGAAGCTTTTGGCCCCTGGATTTCACGCGCCAGAATGTATCCCATTGTGACGCGGTGAAAGGCTCATCGTGGCACGTTATGTCTCATTGTGGCGCAATGAAACAAAAATTTCTGACACATTTTGCAGCTTTAAATAAAGAATGATAACTACTTTTTGAAGGGTTTTGAAACCATGAGATAAAGTGACAGCTAGGAATATTCAATAGGCTAATTTTGAGAGAATTGGAGTCATTGAAGAGCTATTTTTCCATAGATTTCGATGAAGAAAACTTATCAACTCACGGTGTTTGTTAATTTATCAGTGAGTAACTAAGTTTCTCTATATTAGGTCTTTTTGAATGAACCTTATTATGACTCTGTTGGATCATATGTCTGTTTGAGATTTATTGAACACTTTTTTTATTATTATATTATTTAATTGTTCTTGAGTTTAATGCTTTTTGTTCGTTGACAAACACGCAAATCAATATTAGATACGTAGGGATTTCTGAATTTTATTCTACGAATCTGACCTAGGGCAATTATTCAACTTAATAATTAACTAGGAATATGTAATTATATGCTTTTGTT
This sequence comes from Lathyrus tuberosus, assembly GCA_022829125.1. Taxonomy (NCBI): domain Eukaryota; kingdom Viridiplantae; phylum Streptophyta; class Magnoliopsida; order Fabales; family Fabaceae; genus Lathyrus; species Lathyrus tuberosus. The sequence goes on from JALAZF010000153.1 coordinate 4,501,606, forward strand.
TTTGAATTAACGCTTGTATAACACCTAATTTAACTCTGAATTGGCTTAAGGAATTAGGAAATTATTGTGTAAATTAGTAAGTTGTACACTAATGAATTGGGTGTAGTGTTATTATTAGTTCATAGTAAGATAATAATTTAATTGCAATTCAATAAGTACACAGTTCATCAACAGGTATAATAAGGGGATTCAATATAAAAGACTTAATTGTTTTTCTCATCTTAAATTTTATTCTCTTAGTTTTCTCGTTCTTATTTTGGAACCAAATAAAATCAACCCCCCCCCCCCCCCATTATTATTATTTCAATTCGCACATACTTACTTTCTTAAAAGACAATCCTCGTAGAGACGATCTTTTTAATTATTACTTCGATACTATCGATACGCTTGCCGAAAGGTCATCAATGGTGGTTAAAATCTCAATTGTGTGCTTATATTTACAATCATACTTTTTTATCTGTTAACAGTGAAGTGGGAATGGATTGAGACAAATGTCAAACTAACATGGAGTCTGAGAATGAAGACCAATTATCTTTGGTGGATTAGGAGGCGTTGGACATAGTTTCCATCTTTTATAGTAAAAAAGGTTTGGAAAATGCTTTCACGAATGTGGGTTTTGTGGATCTATGTGTTTGCAAGTATTGTAGTTGATGTTGTGAGCCATGATGGATCATGGTTGTTTTGATGGCGCCTTTGATGTTTGGTGGGATCATGTTTTTTGATCATCTGCTTTATCATGGTAGTCATAAATGATATTTTTTTGTTGTTTTTGATGATGTTGCTCATTCTGAAGTTATCTCGAGGTTCATCAAAGAGAAGATTAAAGTTTCAAGTGAAGTGTTAAAGTCAATGATAATGTAGCGAGGAACCCAAAGATTCAAAGTTGTTATATAAAGGAAGCGTGAAAGCTCGTATGGCCGGTCATTAGCGCAATGTTTGAGTGACCAAAGTATTGTAAAAATGTTAGAGTAACTCATAAATTACTAATACAACTCTCACACACTCACCAAATAGTTTTGAGGACCCTATCATTTTGATAAATCACCAAAAAGTATTTTTCTCAAATAGCTAGTTGATTACGAGCCAAAATAATTCCTTATGAGTGAAAACTACATTGAAAAATCGATTAGCAGTTATGGCTAGTCAATTATTTCATTTGTAATGCATCATAATCGATTAGTATGGTAGATAAATAACTAGTAACAACGCAATTTGAAAACTTTTCATATTTACACTACATAATTGATTATCCCTATGACATAATCCACTACGAGCATTAAAAAGCCCATAGATCATTTTCCTTTTTGAGTTATTTTTTCTCCTATATAATGAGGGTGCCTCCTCACTATTATTCACACCATTATTCGATTTTCAATCATTCTTCTCTCATTTTAACCTCTGTTTCTTTTACTCTCTCTTTCACTAACAGTTGTCTTAGTGCCTTTGTAAGTGAAATACATTTGTGAGATTTTAGTTGTAATGGTGTTCAGCTACTTTATCAAGAGTGTGATTCTCTTGATGTTTCTATTAGTTGGTTGTTGAGGTTATCCTGGTAAAACCTCTGTTTGTTTCCGAGATCAGCCGATTAAAATCTCGTTATTTGTTCGCGAGCTTAGTCTATGAGAAACTTCACTTAGTTTGAGGGACCAACCTGTTAAAATATCTCAGTTGATTGCAATAATGTTCTTTAGTATAACCTGGTAAAAGCTCAAAAAATATTATTAGTGGAACTTTCAGGAAGTCTTTCTTGAGGAGATGAGTAGGCATAGAAATTGACCGAACCTCTACAAATCTTGGTGCAATCTCTCTTAATTTTCTTAATTTACTTTCAGTTATGCTTTCCTTTGCATTTTCGTCTTTCCATTTTTCGCTGCTATTATCTATGTTTTTAATTAGACAAACACAAATTGTTGTTTTTAGAAATAAGCTTAAAATTAATCACGATTTTTAAATAGCACAATTCACCTTTCCCCCTCTTGTGCTTGGAGTCACTTGCCCAACAAGTAACATTGGAGTATAACTTCTATTAAAGACTAATCATCCTATGAGGAAGGAAATGACTTCGGGAGATTCACTAAACCAACATACATCCATTAATGGATAAGGGTATAGCTTATGGAAAGAGAAGATGAAAATCTTCATTGAGTGGATGGATCGTGGTATTTGGAAGGTTGTGAAAGAAGATCCTTTTGTTCCCACACATGAAGTTAACGGTGTTGTGATTAACAAAGAAAAGGAAGATAATTGGACCAAATATGAGAAATAAAAGGCGCAACATGGTTTGAAAGCAAAAATGATCATCATTGTCGCTCTCAGTCTTGATGAGTTATTGTGTCTTTCTCTCTACGAAACTACAAAAGAAATGTGGGTTACCCTCCAAGCTATCCATTAAGGTATTTTCGAGGTAAAAAGGTGGAGGTTGAACATATTGACTAATGAGTATGAGCTCTTCAAAATGAAACCTGAAGAGAACATTTATGACATGCGAAAGAGATTCGCTCATATCGTGAGTCACATGAGAACTTATAGGAATTTTTTTCAAATGGGGACTTGGTTGTAAAAGTCCTTAAATGCCTAAACTACAGTTGGAAACCAAAAGCCATTTTGATTTATGAATCTAAGGATTTTTCAATGATAAGTGCCAAAATATGATATTTTATCACATTAAATATTGGCACTTATTGACTCGGTTTATCACTTTCTACCATAAAATCCCCCAGATTGTGAATAAAATTGAGTATGGAAGGATAGTTTGAAGATAATTTTATTGCTTTTGAATTCTTTGCTTTTGTGTAGGAGTTTCAGGCTTAGACCCAAATTGGAACACAAGCAACAGAGAAAAGTATTTGCAAGCTTGCCAAGCGAGCCTCCAGTGAGACTCAGGTGGCACCTCGCCCAACGAGCCAACAGCAAGGCCCTGGCGAGGAGAAACAAAAGCAAAACTCTTCATTCTTGCCAGGCAAGCTCAAAGTAAGCTATCTCGCCCAGCGAAGCTTCAGCGATATGATAATGTTCCTCTAATCTTGGTTTGACCATTCATGAAAACCGCACGAAAGATGATTGATGTTGATAATGGAATAATGAAGGCCCGAGTCCAAAATAAAGAAGTATATTTTAACCTATTTGAACCAATACAAAATTCGAAAGAAAATGGAGTTTGCCTTAACCTGGATTGAGGAGTTCTTGAATGAACAAAGTGCATCAAAATAAGCTCCTATTCTTAGAGATAAATCAGAAAAATTGAAACATAAATTAACCAAATTCTCCAAGCAAGTTACCAATGGGTTATCCAAAGTTACTAAGTCATTAAGCAACATGCACTACAGGAACTCCACCAGTAGATCTCTAAATCATATAACAGACGTCGAGCTAATGATGTTAAACAAGCGCTTGTTGGGAGGCAACCCAACTTTATAAGCTTTTAAAGTTTTCTTTCATAGTAGGTTTAACAAGAGTGGAAGTGGCATAGAAGTTTCATTTGAAAAATTTTGCAGAAAATATGCAATCTAGCATGCTCGTCCAGCCAGTATTTCCTTCGCCAGGCGAGACAGTTTTGTCTATTCTCGGTGTTTGCTTGCTGTCTCGCCAGGTGAGTGTGCAGAATCAATAAATTCTTTAAATGTCATTTTCCACTCAGTAACTACCATCCACCCACTTTTTACTGTAACATTTGTTTTCAAGATTGATCTAATTTACTTGGAGAAGCAAAGAATACTTAATTAAGTTTCAATTAAAACAACAGAATACAATGGTAATTATGAGAACCTTGGATGAATTGCACACAAGAAAGGTACATGTTTATTGCTTTCTAGAATGTTAGCATGAATTTGAAATTTGTGTTTTATACAAAATCATTTCATGCATCATTTTGCAAAAACATGTTTCATGCTTGAATCACTTAGGTCTAAACCATAAATTATGAGGAAATCGTCCATTATTCACTAATATGCTTAGGAAGACTGGAAATTCTTGCTTTAACTCATTTGATTCATGTTAGATCATGCATTTATTTTGAAATATGTGGAAGCGTAGAAAGGATCAATGCAATTTTTGATGTTGAGCAAAACCACAAAACCAAAAATAGTTGCATCCTACCTGATGAATGAGTGAGCATTTGTAAACCCCTTTGAGTCAAAATTCATGAATAAATTAATTATGAACTCAAACAAATCACTAAGTAAACCACTTAGTGAAATTGTTTTCTTTCATTGATCCATTCTAGTTTTTCTTTGGAATCAAAACCTTAAACCATTCTTGATTAATGTTCTTTGCCAAGAATGAAAAATGTTTTTAAAAGGAAAGTGAGAATTGTTCAAGTTGGGGAGAGGTTGCTTCATGGACATGAAAAAGAAGAAAAATGATAAAAGACAAAGAAAGATGCAATGAAAAGAAAAAGAAAGAAAGAAAGAAAGAAAGGAAAGGAAAGAAAATGAATGATGAAATTATTGCATCAAAATATCTTGAGGGGTGGAAAGAAAGTAAGAAAATAAAAGTGTGGAAAATGTGAACTTTTGTGATGCTCTTCATTAACTTTAGCCATTCTTGTTTCAATATCTTTAGAAATGACCCTTCTTTTGAAACCCGGCCAAGTTACAACCTTTGAAAAGTCCTTATTGATATATGCTTTTGTAGTTTCAAGATGAATTGCTTAGATGAATGCATGAATTAATCAAGATGTTAGCAAGGTTATTGGATGAGAGTTGATTTTCCCACATGTTGAATTTCAAAATCTTTATCCATTTTACGAAGAAGTGTGTTAGGGTGATTCAAGAAGGATTATGTTATTTCTTTAGAATGTATGATACGAAACTTGTGTTTAGAACTTATTTTATATTCGTGTTTTGATTCTAGAATGGTAATAAGCATAACCTTCACATGTGCATTCTACACTTGAACCATACATTTTCTTCATTTGTTTGAAAAGTATTGTTGGTCATGAAACTTGGTAAAACCTTCTTGCATTTGAATTTTTTTAAAGACTTTGATTAAGGACAAACAAAGATTTAAGTTGGGTATAGTTGATAAGTGCCAAAATATGATATATGATCGCATTAAATCTTGGCACTTATTGACTCAGTTTACCGTTTTCTATTGTTAAATCCCCCAAATTGTGAATAGAATTCTGTATGGAAATGATAGTTTGAAGATAGTGTTGTTGCTTTTGAATTCTTTGCTTTTGTGTAGGAGTGTCACGCTTAGACCAAGATTTGAACACAAAACAAGAGAGAAAAGTATTTTCAAGCTCTTCAAGCGAGCCTCTAGCGAGACACAGGCGACACCTCGCCCAGCAAGACAACAATAGGACCCAGGCGAGGAGAAACAGAAGAAAAACTATTCATTCTCTACAGGCGAGCTCAAAGCGAGCCATCTCTCCCATCGAAGCTTCAGCAAGCACCAGGCGACACAAGTCAGAAACATTCCAGGATAAAAAAGCTTCATTCTTGCCTGGCGAGGTTGCAGCGAGGAAGCTCGCCAGGCGAGCCTTTTGCTCACCAGGCGAGACAAGGGGGTTTGATATGATGATGTGGCAGATAATTTAAGGTGAAGAAACGTTGCTCGCTAGGCGAAGAAACAACTCTCCATGCAAGAGTAGCAGGGCACAACCACTATAAATAGAATCAGAAACATTCAGAAAATAATTTTTTTTGTTGGAACTTAGTTACACAATACCATAGAGAATAAGGCAAATAGAAGGGTGAAACTTGGAGAATACAAGTTGGATACTTATCAATTGTCAGGAAATCATTGTTGATGCTCATTCTGTTTTACTTCTTCTCTTTTGTAATCAAAGTTACCATGAGAATGAGTGGCTAAATCTCCTTACTTGTTGGGATTAGATGTAGTTCATCGTAATAGTATGTATTTATTGTGATCATGGCGTTATATATGAATTATCTATTTATTGATGTTATCCTCGTTTATTTATTTACCTTATAGATCCGAACCGTTATTGAGAAATACTCTTTGAATCTCGATGTAGGATAATCATATGTTAGCTCTAAACTCTAAACATAGATTTAAGGTGAAGGTGTGAAAAGTACACAAGAAGGGGGGTTGAATTGTGCTTCGCGTTTTCATATTATTTAGCTTCTAATCAGAGTCTCAGAATCAGAACTGGTGTTCAGATTCTGAGTTAATTCATTTGGAAGCGGATACAACAAAAGTAAATAAAATAACAACAGAAGACACAAAAGATTTATACTGGTTCCTCCCCTAACTGAGAGTAGTCCAACCCCTTTGCCTTGTAAGAGCTTTTCATTATAACCACTTCATGATTACAATTGCTTATGCTTCTGCATGAGACTTTTATAACTACTCAGACCAAATGTCTGAGATTTCCCTTGCTTAGAGCGCATGTCTAAAAGACTTACCCTTTGCTCACACCATCTGACTGAGCTACCTGCTCATCTGTCTTCTGGTTGAGACTTCCCTTTGCTTAGAGCACATGTCTAAGACTTATCCTTTGCTCACACCATCTGACTGAGCCGCCAGATCATCTGTCTTCTGGTTGAGACTTTCCTTTGCTTATAGCACATGTCTAAGACTTCCTTTGCTCACACCATCTGACTGAGTCTCCTGCTCACCTGTCTTCTAGTTGAGTCTTTCCTTTGCTTAAAGTACATGTATAAGACTTCCTTTGCTCACACCATCTGACTGAGTCGCCTGCTCACATGTCTTTTGGTTGAGACTTACCTTTCCTTAGAGCACATGTCTAAGACTTTCTTTTGCTTAAGCACATAGCACGAAACTTAATCTAAACTACTGAAGACTCAACAGAATTGAGAACAAGGTGTGCATGATAAACGCATCAGAGGTACGGGAGATCACCATAACAAGGATCTAAAGCACTTAAGATTTCTTGAATATATACAAGGGTAAGAAATCTTAAGGCTTTTACAATTACAACCTAAAACAGAAAATCTGCCTATTACATAGAGTTGATAATTGTTTGATCTTGTTACTCCTTCAACAGAAGAATCCTTGTTAAAAATTCAGGTTTGAATCTTCAGCTATATATATATATATATATATATATATATATATATATATATATATATATATATATATATATATATATATATATATAGGCTTTCCAGAAACTAGCCATTGAGAAGGTTACTTGATCAAGTGTCTTTGCTTTTCCTCCAAAGTACAATAGACATTGAAGATGAATGCACAATAGATTTCTGAATCCGTTGTGTAACACGTTTAACCTTTGAGTCTTCAAGAGGTTCTTTACTAATAGAGTCGTTGGGAGTAGACATCCATAGAACGTACCAACTTTTCTTGAGCCTTGCAATCCTGTAGACTCGAGCTGACAGGCTGCTGATAAGACAATACAACATGCTTTTAGTAGTACGGATAATCCACAACTTTATCACCAACTCTGAATGGTACCAGATGCTGATATATAATTACTAAGTGTAGAAACTCGTCTGAATGCTGAGGCTTTCAGTTCAGAGTCTTCGTCAAACCACACTAGAAATTGTTCTTCAAACTCTGCCACCAGAAGCTAGCAATGAAGCAACTCCAAGTGTATCTTAAGTAAACATATTCTGATTATTGATGTACAAGACAAGAACCTGCATAAATAAAACACACATCAAATAAACCATTATACTTTTAATACTTTTGTTATCATCAAAACTGAAGAGAAAATATCAAGAACAAATCTTGTTCTAACATAAGGTTAAACATTCTCTATAGTATTGATTCTTAATTCTACGTATTGTTTAATAGGCTGAGAGATTGTCGATCAAGCAATAAAGTTGAACTCTCTTCAGGGTTTAGACATAAACACCGTCGACGACCGATTTGTGATAATATTGATCAAATAAATAATATATGTATAACCGATCAAAAAGACGTGTGCATAATCGGTGGATCAATCCCAATCCCAACAAGTTGTCATATCTCCAGAACTTCGTTTATCAATTACTGTTTTTTACATTACGTATTTTTTACAATCAAACAACTCGACAATTCATCACTTAAATTGTACTAACTGTTAAACGACATTAATATCACACCAGTCCTTGTGGATACAATAAACAAATACTTACTTTTGATGTTGAATACTACAATCGTTAAAATGGTGTTGTTGTCAGGGACTGGCATTTAGATATTACAAGCATTGCGACAATTTATAATTGTTTTAGCAACTTTGCAATAATTGATTGTACATATGTCATTTTACCCATCATGTTGCTGACTTGTGTTGGTTAGGTAGTGAATTCTATTTATGCAAGGTAAAACACCGAAAGATCAACCGGTTTTTGATCCAAAGATTGAAAGAACAATTCGAAGAAACAACAACAAAACCAGAAGACGCAAACAACTAGCCAAGCAACGAAAGCGACAAGAAGGAGCTTCTACTTCAATTTCTTCTTCTCCATAACAAGAGAAAGTCATGGCTAAGACCAAAGACAACACCAGGCATGTTATCAACAACAACCATCCCGAAGTTGGAAGAATGCCATGTCACAGCATCCAAAAACGATTGGCTCACATGGCCAGAACTCTTACCAATGCCAAGCAAACATAAATGAAGACGTGACTGCTTCATATTATTTATGCGAATCCTTTCGCTAGTCTTAATCATGAAGATCCCTACACTTATCTCACCAAATTCTATGAATTAGCCGGTACACTTGGAGCTTCTGAAACAGAAGATAAATTCGTATTTATGAGACTTTTTCCTCATTATTTGATTGGTGAAGCTAAGTATTGGTATCTAGACCAACTGGTGCAAATCATGACCAACTGGAATATTCTTGAAGAAAAGTTTCTTAATTTGTTCTTTCTTCACAACAAGTTCATGGATGAAAAGACCGTGATTACCATATTTGCTTGAGGTTCTACAAAAACACTTTGTGAAGCGTGGGAGCGTTACAAGTCTATATCAAGAAAATGTTATAGTAATAGTTTTTACGATCTTACACAAATTCACATTTTCTGCAATGGACTTCAATCCTAGCCCAAAATTTTGTTAGATGCAATAGCTGGTGGTTCCTTAATGTCCAATAGTGAAAAGGATCCAATAGCCATCATTGATCGAATGACACTCAACGATCATTAGGTCCGCTATAACAGAGGTTCGTCACAACGAAAAGCTGGAATTCTTTAGTTAGGAATGAATGATGCGATCTTGGCTCAGAATAAGTTACTTACACAAACCATGGAAGAAATCATAAAGCAACTTTCAAAACTTCCATAATAGCTGAAGCAAATGCAGGAGGCACCGAGTAAACCTCAACAAATCAATTTTTACGAACTTTGCACAGATGATCATCCTACTGGTTTTTGTCCTCCAGCTAATGAAAAAGTTAACTATATGGGGAATCAGTAGCAAAGGAAAGCACCAGGTAACCAAGGTTATCAACGTGGAAACAATGCAAACTACGATCAAGGTTGGAGGCAAGATGCAGGATCGTCAAATAAGCAGAATCCATATCAAAATATTAATCAGAATCTTCCACAACCAGATAGAACTTCAAAATTAGAAGACATATTGAGTCATTTTATGCAAATATCTATTGAGAATCATAAAAATACATACGCATCAATCAAAAATCTTGAAATGTAAGCAGGGCAAATTGCAAAACAACTGGATGATCAACAAGGAGGGACATTCACTGGCAACACTCAAACCAATTCAAGGGAGCATTATAAAGCAATTACAATTCAGAGCGGTAGAGTGATTGGAACAGGAGTTGGAGAAAGCCAAGAAAAAGAAAGAGTTGTGGTTGAAACAAGAGGGAGAGAGAAAATAAAGAGAGGAAGAGGTAGAAGAACAAAAGAATAAAGAAGCATTAGTTAAAAATAAAAAAGAAGAGAATGAGAAAAAAGTGAGTGGTGAGAAGATGCAGAAAAAACATTAAAAGGAAAAAGAAAAGATAAGGAGTCTGTTGGTATAACATTTACCATATCCTCATGCTTCTACCAAGACAGACAAGGAACTTATGATGCCACGTCCGACCTCATTTGTGAAACATAGGTCTTCTTATTCCATATAAAAATGAAACCCTTTTTTGAATGAAGGGCATTATTTTTAATAATGTTCATAAATCTCTTTTGGGCATCTCTATTTATGAATAACTCAAAATTATAGAGGTATGAATCAAAGTAATCAATGAATGGTGATGCATTCTTTCTTGCGAATGCTTTTGTTCATTTGAATGAACCAAATTGTTGTTGAGCCATGAGTATTTGTGTGAGAATAAAGGGGATGAATCCAAAGTGTATAATTTTGAGAGAGAGAGAGAGAGAGAGAGGGAGAGAGAGAAAGAGAGAGAGAGATGAAGAACATGTGATAATCAATTTCTTTATTTTCCATTAGGGTTTTGAAGTGTGAAAATGTTGGTTAGAGAGTGAGGTAAAATTTTAGTTTTATATAATAGTACAAATGATATAGGGTGTATTTGAAATTCAAAATGAGAGTGGTTAAAAAAATCAAACGTCGTTACACCTCTGAATTTACTGTTGTAGTTTTCTAGATTTTTGTTTTAAGGACAAATGTAATAATGATGGAGATAAGGAAGTGATGAAGGTGAAAAATGAGTGTGACACAACAGACCTACACATTCACTCCCCAAGAGAGATGTCGTGTTACACATTTTAAGCTTCTCTTTCTTCCTCGTTATTGGTCGATAACCGATTTTTGAGAATCCTCAAACCCTCGCACCTATTAATTAACCACGAGGTCTTGGGGGGAAACTGTTATGGGCCGACCATATCCTCTTCAACCTGGACACACCTTCATAGATCTGACCACCATAAGAGAAGAGCTCCTCAAATTTCTCCCAACTGGACATGCTTCTTTTTTGAGTTAGTCACCACAAGGTGTAACATCCTAGATTTAACTCAAGTATTTACTAATGCTCCTAGAATGTTCTCCTAAACCTTCAATAATCCGAAAGTAGAAGATTTGTTCCTCCAACGCATCAAATGTTCCTCCACATTCCGCGTAGGGAAAGTAGCAAGTCAATTTCAAGAATCAGAGTTGAAATACTAGGAATTAGCATTTATCATGTATGTTTTAGGTGGTAATCTGAGTATGAACGCGATGAAATAATACATGATAAGGAACTAGGACTTTGTGTAATTACCAGACATGTTCTATAATGAGGAATGATATTTCATCCTGAGATTTAAATCCTTTCAAGATAAGGATGCAGTACCAATGAAAGGGCCATACACAAATCATAATATGCCCATGCTTCTGAGATAGTGGAAACCAAATTTTAACATGAAAAAATATATGTTAAAAACGCTACAATTTTTGGGTCAAAATGCCACAACTACCTCTTCATCTTTGGGGGGCAAAAATCTAAGCAAAATAAATAGTGCTCTAGGAACCCCATTGGTTACTAATGAATGCACTGCAAATAAAATAAGAGTATCTTATACAAGAATTCTTGTGGAAATTGATGTTACTCAGCAGCTTGCATCGAAAAAACAATCAAGGACATGGAAGGAAAGTAGATGAAACAACCCGTGGAATATGAGTGGAAGCTTAAACTCTGTGAGACATGTTAAAGAGAAGGGCACAATTGTAATAAGCCATTTCAGAGGAGAACTCCACGGTAATGAAGGCTTAAACAAGTACAGAAGATAACCATGAAGGAACAGATGCCTACAAGCACAACACTAGAAGTTGAAAAAGGATAGTGGACTACTGAGGAAAAACCATAAATGATAAAGGTAAAGGGATCCTAAGTGAAGGTACATCTGACCAACTACATTGTGAAAATGGCTTTGAGGCACTAAGGCTTTTGAATAAACCCTTAGCGATCAAAGAAAAACATGATTCTTTATTGGAATGTAAAGGGGCTGAATAAGTTAGGTATGATTAAGAAGATTATCTCTCTTATCCATAACTTAAGACTTGATATTGTTGTGTTGATTGAATCTAGAGTCAAAAGTAGTAAGGCTGAAGTTGTTAGAAATAAGTTGAACCTTAAGGGAAGATATCTTGACAGCCATGAGAAACATGATAATGGGAGAATTTGGACTTTGTGGGATGATGATAAGGTTGACATCAAGAACATTAGAATCACAAGCCAAATGATTCACTGTGGGATATATGATCTTAATGGTACCTTTTTGAAATGGATCATTGTTATCTATGCTCTAAATCAGATAGACAGTAGAAGGCAACTTTGGAAAGACATTGAAAATATGCAACTTCAGCAGCAGGGCCCTTGGTGCCTAACAGGGCATTTCAATTATGTTTTGAAATCTCAAGATATAATTGGAGGGAAAATGGTAACTGAATATGAGTACATTGATATGGCTATAATGATGGAAAATATAAGTTTGTATGAAATGGATAGTATAGGGGACTACTACACTTGGTCTAACAAGCATGTTGAGGGGATTATCTACTCTACAATTGGCAGAATGCTGGGTAACATTGAATGGCTCCAAAAGCATATGGACACACCCTTAACCATCATGGCCCCTAATGTGTCTAACCATGCTTTATTTTTCCTAAAAGAGAAGGAGCAGGAAATCAAAAGAAGCTACAAGTTTAAGTTTAGTAACACCATCTCTAGCATGAAGGGTTTCTATGATAATGTAGCAAAGAGTTGGAATGAACCTATTAATGGTAGACCTGTGTATGTTCTCTGGATGAAGCTAAAGAGACTCCAACTAATTATGAAGGAGATGAGTAAACCCTTTATTGAAATTAAAGCTAGAATTGACAAAGCTAAAGTTGAGTTGCAAGCTGCCTAAAATGACCTTACTAGTGACAAATTGAACAAACTCAAGATCGAAAAGGTGAAGGTTTGTATTAGTGAAGTTCTCATGTTGAATGAGCTGGAAGGGCAAGACCTTAGACAAAAAGAAAAAATTGATTGGCTTAGGCTTGGTGATGGAAACAATGTATATTTCCATGCATCTTTGAAGTCTAAGCATAAACAGAAGAGTGTGACTAGTATCCAGTAAGAGGATGACACTATTATCTGTAAGCGGGAAGATATTGAGCAGGAAATGTTGAATTTCTATGGTTCCTTGACGGGGAATGCAGAGGATAATCTTAAAGGTATTGACCTTGTGGCCATGAGAAATGGTGCCTATCTCACCCAAGACCAGAGAAAGTACAACAAAACAACTTGGATAACATTGGTGATAACAAAGCCCCTGGGTTGGATGTTTTGAGGCAAAGTTCAACAAAACAACTTGGAATATTGTGAAATAATATGTGATAGAGGGTATTAGAGAATTCTTCATATATGAGAGAACGTACAAAGTTATTAATTGTATTGTGGTAACTCTTATTCCAAAGAGTAATGAGGCAAAAGTTGTGAAAGACTATAAACCCATTTCCTGCTACACCACCACCTACAAAATTATATCCAAAATTCTCATTACTAGACTTAAGAAAGTGATTGGTAGCATTGTAAACCATAATCAAGCTACTTGTGTGCCATAGCACCATATTCATGATCATATTTTATTGGCTTATGAGTCGATCAGGGGGTATACTAGGAAAGGGACAACTCATAAATGCATGATGCAAATTGACTTACAAAAAGCATATGATAATATGGATTGGAAGGCTCTTGAGTAGATTTTATAGGAAGTTAGCATCCCTAGAAGATTCATTCGATTGATATTATTGGCTGTAAAAATTGTTTCATATATGTTCAATGTAAATGAAGAATATACCAAGGTGATGCAAGCTAGAAGAGGGCTTAGGCAGGGGGTCCTATCTCCCCCATCCTTTTTTTGATTATGATGGAGTGTCTTACTATGAGTCTGCATCAGCTTAAAAATATCCCACATTTCAACTTTCATGCCAAATGTGAGAAGTTAAACATAATTAGCATCGGTTTTGCTGATGACATACTTATGTTTGCTAGAGGTGATCATAAATCCATTGAGCTCATGATTGATAAATTCAATAATTTCCATAGGTCCACGTGTATGACTTCTAGTCCTAAAAAATGTCAAATCTAATTTGGAACTTTTAATGGTCACACAAAAGAAGATGTCAAGAAGTTAACTAGTTTCAACGAGGGATCCCTTCTTTTTAGGTACCTGTGAATCCCTTTGACTAGTAGAAAGTTGTCTATCAAGCATTACATGAGTTTAATTGAAAAAATTGTGGGGATAATCATTCATTGGAGTGATAGAATCTTGAGCTATGCAGGAAGACTGTAACTTATTCAGAGTGTGACCTTTTCCATAACAAATTTTTGGATGCAATGCCTTCCAATTCCTAAGAAAGACATATGTATGATTGATGATATCTATAGAAGTTTTCTCTAGACAGGAGGTAAAAAGATATCTAGGAAATCCCCAATTGCTTGGAAGAAAGTTTGTAGTCCTAATCCCAAAGGAGGGTTAAGTATTATTGGTCTTGAAAAGTAGAACCAAGTGTATTTCTTGAAGCTGCTGTGGAATCTCAACAACTAAACAAATAACCTTTGAATCAAATGGATACATATCTTCTATATGAAAGGTGAGCAGGTAGTGGCTCTGTAAATCAAGGATATATTCTCTTGGATTATGAAAAGCATTTTAAAGCAGAGAGACGTTGCCCTTCAATTGCATGCGCAATTCCAAGTGGATAAATGCAGTATGAGGACTGTGTACATGGTTGTGCATCAAGATGGTCAAGTAGTAAGCTGGAGGAAAATGTTCTATCATAACATGGCTATGCCTAAAGCTCAGATAGAGATATGGATGGCCTGTCATAACAAGCTAACTACAAAGGATAAGTTATACAGGTTTTGTATGGTTGATGACGATAACCACTACTTGTGCCCTCAAACTGTGACAATCCATCATATGATGTTTTGCTGCCCTGAGCTGAAGGATATTTGACATCATGTTCTAAATTGGATCCAAGTTAGCCATGATCCCTTGGAATGAGCAAGGGAACTTAACTGGCTAGCGCAAATTTGCAATGGTAAAGTGTGGCGGGCTATGTTCTCAAGCTAGACGTTGTTGAAACCATATATCAGATTTGGAAAATAAGAAATGGTAAAGTTTTTGGTAATGTTGTAATTAATACTAGGATAAATGAGAAAATTATAGAGAACATTGTGTATAGGGCGTGGATCAAATTTAAGCTTAAGAAGCATATAGCAAGACTGATGTTATAGTCCTTGAGTATGCTTTTGAGCTTTTTACTGGTTTTTTGGTAGTTAGGTTTTTGGGCTGAATCCTTTGTGATCGCTTTGTTCTTTCGTATTTTTGAATTAATAAAAAAAAATTGATTCAGATAATAATAATAATAATAATAATTATTATTATTATTATTATTATTATTATTATTATTATATTATTATTATTATTATATTGTAAGAAAACTTATAACAATAACAATAATTTATCCTTTGCAGGATGGACAAATTTCATCAAGGTCACTGTTACACTGAATTTTTTGTCTTGACTATAAATGGAAAGTACTCATGAGAATAGCCATAGATATGCCACGTGGAAGATAAAAAAAGAGTGAGTCTACATGATCAATATAACTCAAGGTCGGAATTCACATAGGGTGATATCGGTCGAAGGTGGCATGGTCGAAGGACGTAGTGAGGAACTTAGGGACTTAGTGAATTGAATACTATGTTATGTTGGCTAAGTTTGGATTTCATCACTACAATGGAAGTAATGTCGACTCAGTCACCACATGTGGAGTGCATCACTATAATGGATATAATGTTGACTTGAGTGTTACATGTGGAGTTCATCACTATAATGGACAATACGATAGAGCATGTTATCTTAACTTGGTGGATGTCGAAGGCCTCAACGGGGATAGCTAGTTCTTGGTGCCCAGCAAAGCAGTTAAGAAATTTAAATGGTATCACAAGGGGGGAACTACGCCAACGTCGACAATTACTTAGAACATGTGGGAACACATCGGGGAAAACTGCTATATGAACTTAGAACATGTCACCATGGGAGTGATCTATCATTCTTAGACAATTATTTTAGAGTAGTATATAAGGATACTTAGGTTCATTTTGTAAGGGGTCCGTAAATTGTACGCATTTCTGTAAACTCAAAGTACATGCGTCTTGAGAAACGAGTGAGGAAAGATGTACGTATGCGTTCCACCCTATTATACATTTCCAGGAGTTTTTCTTTAAACTTATTTTTATGCATTAAAGTCTTTTCGATTTCCTTTACTTTTGTTGCCAATTTACATTACTCGCACTTTAATTTCAACTCTTTTTTCCTTCCCTGCATTTTTGTCTTTCGACTTCAATAGTCTTTTCTTCATTTTAATTTCAACCTTTTGTTCACTGAACATTTTCCTTATTTCCAAGTAATCACAACCAACATTACTAACATTTTCGACAACGTTATGGGTCTTCACAATTGATAGACACACAAACATGTCCGGGAGATTTTCGAGTTTGATTCCTTAAGTATTAATAGAAACTTGTATTTGTTTACCAAATTTAATAGTAAACAAATTGGCACACCCGGCGAGACTGGTTTGTGTGTTTCTTTTACGTATTCGTGTTAAAAATTCATAATCTGTTACGTGTATTTTCTTCAACTTTTCTTCCTGTGAACGAGTGTGCATGAGATTAAGGTGTGGTAAAATAACAAAGAGAGAAGTGAGGAAACCTGTCAGAAGATACATTAGAAGAATTGTGAATCCTAGAAATAATAATGGAGACCAACCTTCTAATAGTGTTGGGACGGGAACGATTTCTGCAACTGTTACTGAACTTATTCTTTCAACCGCTAGTGCGACGGGAATGTCATCCACGACGGTGGCAACAAGTATTCTGCCTGATGGGACAGTTTTGGCTCCAATTCTCCAGAGTCATCCAGTGACTCCTAGACTAAATATGGCAACGAATTTTGGGCCTTTTGCCACAAATTTCACAATGTCAAATCCAAGGTGTGAACAACCCTTTGGAATGCTAACAACAATTATGGCAAGTTTACAGAATAATCCTTCAACATTTGTGGATAAAGTTGCAAATATGTTTTCACCCATTATGGCATTTAGTTCAGCCATAAGCAACCATGGTCGAAATATACCACCCCATATGGGAATGGGATTTGACTCCCAAGCAATGTCTGCATTGACAACAAATTTTGTCATGGCAATATGACAACAAATGGACGAGAGTAACCATGATATGGTAAACACTATAACACAATAGATGGGTACAATATTTAACCCATTGATTCACAATACGAATCAGGGTTATCAATAATTGGCAACTAAAATAACAAGAATTGTTGACTTTTTTGGTGCTCCCCTAGTACAAGTTTGACCAACTGCACAACCTCAGGTCGTTGCGTAGGTTTGAAACGAGGGAAATAGGTCTAGAAGAGACTGTGAACCAGGGACACCAAGGATATCCCCAACATGTCAAAAATGAGATACATGTTGTGGAAGGTAATCCTCTCGTGGCAGTGGTCAATCGAAACCAAAATGTTGACTAAGTTATCCATCAGGTTCTACAGGGAAATTTGTTAGGAGAAAATAACTTAACAGTCATTGTTGAGAGAATGATGGCTCAAAATGGAGTTAACATGGGCTTACAAAGACCAAATTATACTTCTCCTTTGTCAGAATATATGTTACAGACAGAATTGCCAAGGGGATGGAAAGTCCCTAAGTTTACAAAATTCGCTGGTGATACTAACGAATCTATTGTCGAACACATTGCTCGTTACCTAGCTGAAGCAGGTGACATTGCGAATAATGAGAACTTGAGAATGAGATATTTCCCTAGTTCTCTAACAAAAACACTTTCACATGGTTTAATACCTTATCTCCTTACTCAGTTCATGATTGGGCACGATTAAAAAGGTTATTTCATGAGTAGTTTTACATGGGGCAGACTAAGATTAGTTTGAAGGAGTTATCAAGTGTCAAATGAAAGTTCGATAAGTCAATTAATGATTATCTAAATCGATTCCGTTTATTTAAAATAAGGTGCTTCACCCAAGTGTCTGAGCATGAACTTGTCAAAATGGCTGCTGGTGGGTTAGACTATTCCATTAGGAAGAAATTAGACACTCACTATTTAAGAGACATAGCCTAATTGACATATAGAGTTAGACAAGTTGAGAGGTTAAAAGTCGAGAAAGCCAGAGTGGGTAAGGGTAAAAAAAAGCGTATAGCCTACGTCGACATGCAGAACCAAGACATAGTGCCTGAGGTTGAATATGAACATGTCGAGGAGTCTTAGATCGACGTGGCTGAGTTAAATCTAGGTCCCCCATATGTGTGTAAGTTGCTTACACCTGCAAATAGGAAGAATCATGCAGAACCCAAAGAAAACGACAAGTTTCATAAGAAAATTTACATCTTCGACGTAACCAAATGCAATGAGATTTTTGATTTGCTGGTTGCAGATGGTCAAGTGCTTGTGCCTCCAGGGGCAAAAGTGCCACTACTAGAACAATGAACGAAATGGGGGTTTTGTAATTATCATAATTTCTTAGGACATAAAATTTCACAATGTTTTCTGTTTAGGGATCTGGTGCAGAATGCTTTGAACGAAGGCAGACTCAAATTTGCTAAGGGGAAGACCCCTATGAAGATTGATGCTGACCCATTGCAAATTGGAGATGCTAGTTATGTAGAGTCTGCTGTAGTCAACATGGTTGAAATCACTGATGATTTTGACATGGCTGAATTTGAAAATGAGTCTTGTGGAGTTCCTTTACATGTGTCAGATTGATGATTCTGAGGTGTTCTTGTGTCCACGATGCAGTGTTGTGTTTGACAAGAAAGCTCCTAAAAAGGTCAAAAGTGCTCAGAAGGCCAAAGAAAGAGAGAAGGGCAGGCCTCAGTATTATTTCAACAAAAGAGGAGTGCCATAGAGGAAGGAACAGGCGCTTGGTTCGCAGAAAGCTAGGCTAAATACTTACAAGCCTTCAGCAAATGCTCCCCAGGGGGAATGGACCAAGCCTGCTGAAAGAGAGCGCGATAGGAACCCAAAATGCATTAATTTTGAGATTGGTCGAGGATCTTCCATGACCTACAGGGAGAATTTCCAGATGTCTGAAAGGCGGTCTTATGGGCCTAGTGCCAACTACAAAGGGAAAAATACCATGACAAGAGCACAATAGCGAAGATTTCAGAGGAAGAAGAAGGAAGAGAGAGATGCTGCTGAATCGAGTAACACCAAGCAACATCAAAAGCAAACAAATGATCAGGTGAAAAAACCAGTGGGTAGGAAGTTGTTCTCCCCCAAGACGGGTGTAACGAAAGAGAAGATTGAAAAGGATGAGCACACTAAAGAGGATGAGTTGGTGATAGATAAATTTGACTCCAGATTGAAAGGTGACTTCAATGTCTTGTGCAACATGGTTTTCGTACTCCCTTATGAGTTTGATCGTGTGACAGAAGTTGTTGAGGAGGAAGACTATGAGGAAGAAGAGTTGGCCAAGCACAAGCTAGTTTGTTATTTTGTAATGAATAATGGGTGTATCGAAGAGCAAAATGCATTATTTGAGAGACCCCATAGAGGGATGAAAAATCACCTAAAGCTCTTTTTTATAAGGGATAAGGTTGAAGGTACCACTATGAACAAAATACTAGTGGATGGTGGGGCAGCAGTGAACTTAATGCCTCATTTCTTATTGGCTAAGATATGGAAGTATCATACGGACCTCAGGCCTCAAAATACGGTCCTTTCAAATTATGAAGGAAAGACTAGCCAAATAATGGGGTTTATTTAGGTCGAAGTGACAGTAGGATCCATCACCCGACCTATAGTTTTCATGGTAATAGATGCAAGAGCTAGTTGCAACTTGTTTGGAAGAGAATAAATATATGGAATAAGGATAGTTTCTTCGTCCCTACACCAAAGAATAGTCATATGAAGCGAATATGGGATAGGTGAAAACATCGAAGCATACCAGGGCTACTACATGGCTGAAGTTAACCATGTCGATAAGAGAAACTTTGACAGAAACCTGGCAAACATAGCGCCATGTATACCAGAAGAAACTGACTATGTGCCTGTGGAAGAGGCATTCTTCTCTCTGAACCTTCACCCAACCCACGAGTCACGGGGGAAAAGGTTTATGATGTAGATGCAATTCGGCCAACAGGTTAGGGAGATGAATTCAATGATAATGACTAAGTTCGATCCGTTAGATCGAATCACGACCTACGTGGACGAGAATAGACTCCAAGCGGCTCTTAAAGCCAAAGTACCACACATGGCTGTTGATGTAACACACTAAACCCCCGCGACAATTTAAACGTAATTTATCAGAGTAAAAATAAAATACATGCATTTAGGATGCTACTTCTACTACTCAACTTAACATGCACACAATAATAATACGGTGATAGTATAATTAAACATGACATTTTAACATTCATGCACAACGGAAAAGTCAACTCAGGTAAAAACATGTTTAGTCACACACAACATTCTTAATTAAAATAGTAATAGTATATAACAGAATTCCAAAGACTCTAGCGTTCCAACACCCCCGGTGTTACAAACTCAGGCAGACGCGACTCGATAACTCACACCAGAAGACCTCATCTTCACCACTCCACCTGCGACTACTCCTGTTTATCTGCACGTTACCCATGTAGAGGTAACATTCAAACAGAAGGGGTGAGATTCTCAATCAATATAAAGAATGCATAACATAAGTATGAAAGCATAAAAACATACGGAATCCACCCTATCACAACAACATCATCACAACAACATTCATCATACAACAGATAATCAACATACAAGGGTTGAATGCAATGAGACCCACGACTCGACTCAATGCATGTGGTACCAATTGATCCCTGTTTCATGATCACAGTTCCCGCCGGAACTTTCGACCCCTGTTTCATGGTCAAGTATGACCCCTATCTCATGATCACACCAACGACCCCTATTTCATGGTCACGTACGACCCCTATTTCATGATCGCACCAACAACAAAGATTCCATCAAGGAATTCGGATAGACGATAATGCCCCATCTGGGCACGCTATCCCACAACTATGCAACATGTCATGCATGCAACGACAATGCACAACAACAACGACAACAATCAACGAATATAACAGTAATCACATGCACACGACAACCAACACATTAATACATCATAATACTAGGATGCAACCGCAGTTCATACCTGCCACAACAATAATATACAAATATATCATGCATATACATCGACGACTCCATCGTCTCCACTCACCACACAAACAACACGCTCAATTTCCATTTAGCACGTCAAAGGATTGGAATTCTGGTATTGAAATCAATTTTTATAAATAGTACGTGAAACCAGCTTTCCAATTCGCCTGATACTCGCCTGGCAAGCACCAGCGAAACCACTTTTTCCTGGCGAAATCCCCATTCGCCTGGAGAATTCCACTTTCACCTCCTGCTCGTCTGGCGAAATAGTGGCGAATCCAACTCCCCCATACAAAATCCAGAAACTCTGATTTTTCACTCCCCTTTCGCTTCTACATTCGCCTGGCGAATGTCTGGCGAATCCACTTTTGCCTGGCGAGTTCCATTTTCGCCTGGTGAATCAGCAATCTTGCGATTACGATTCTGCACGATTCAGACCTCACAATTCCCCCGAATTTGGTATCATACAGTCCAGAAAACACCAATAAGGTACCAGCAAATGACATATACACATATACAACACAAATCTATAATCAATTGCATAATTTTCTCTTCCTACCAAACCCTCTAACCTACAACCCAATTCCCAATTCTCACCAGCAACATAACAGGGAGATCCTAACGATTTTCTACCCTCATACCACTACTATGCAACCCTTAAGAAATAGAGAGCCCCACCCTTACCTTAGGATTCTTGAAATCTTTCCTCAACAATGGAGCTCTTCTTGACCTAACTCTTCTCTGCTCTTTCTTCTCTTCTCCAAAACACGTACTGACCACCCTTCCTTTCTAACCCATTTTCCTATTTATATTTTCCTTGTTAATCCCAAATATTATTATTATCTAATATTATTATTATTATTTCACACAAAATAAATAATAACAACAATCTCCTCAATAATTTAAATAATAATATTAACTAACTAACCCATCCTCCAACACCTTATCCTTCATAACTCCAAGGGCACTACCCCCACCTTAAGGGTAACCCACACTTAATCCAAAACATATCCATACACGACACATACAATAATATTCAATTTAATTAGGAAAAATAATTAAATTAAATCGGGGTGTTACAACTCTCCCCCACTTGGAATATTTTCGTCCTCGAAAATTTACCTCATCCGAACAACTCTGGATACGACTCTCGCATCCTGCTTTCCAACTCCCAAGTCATATTTCCACCAGCAGCGCCTCCCCACACTACCTTCACAAGAGCAATTTCCTTGCCCCTCAGTTGCTTTACCTCACGGTCTTCAATCCGTACTGGTAAGGCTTCAACTGTAAGGTTATCTCTTACTTCCACATTATCCATCGGAATCACATGCGACAGATCCCGAACATACTTCCGAAGCTGCGACACATGGAACACCTCATGCAAATTCGACAAATTGGGTGGCAACGCCACTCTGTAGGAAACAGGTCCAACTCTTACAGATATCTAATACGGACCAATAAATCGAGGAGTAAGCTTCCTCGACTTCAACGCACGGCCAACCCCGGTCACTGGAGTGACTCTAAAAAACACATGGTCTCTTTCTTGAAACTCGAGATCTTTCCTTCTCTTATCATGGTAACTCTTCTGCCTACTCTGCGAAGCTTTCATCTTTTCTCGAATCAACTTCACCTTTTCGGTAGTTTGTCGAACAATCTCGGGTTCAAGCACTACACTCTCACCAGATTCGTGCCAACACAAAGGCGTCCGACACCTACGACCATACAACGCCTCAAAAGGTGCCATTCCGATACTGGAATGATAACTGTTGTTATAAGTGAACTCGATCAGCAGCAAATGATTATCCCAAGCACCTCCTTGTTCAAGCACACAAGCCCTCAACAGGTCTTCAAAAGACTAGTTCCGTCTGACCATCCGTCTGCGGATGATAAGCCGAACTCAACCTCAACTTCGATCCCAAAGCTCCCTGCAAACTCTCCCAAAATCTGGAAGTGAACCTTGGATCTCGATCCGACATAATTCTCAATGGAATCCCATGCAGTTTCACAATCACTCGGATATAAATCTCCGCCAACTTTTGCAAAGGAAAACTGATATTAATCAGAATGAAATGTGCTGACTTCGTCAATCTATCCACTACTACCCAAATGGAATCATGTCCCCTCGGCGTATTAGGAAACCCGGTCACAAAATCCATAGAAATACTGTCCCACTTCCACTCTGGAATGTCTAACGGTTGCATCATACCAGCAAGTTTCTGATGTTCCACTTTCGACTTCTGACAAGTGAAACAAGCATACACAAACTTAGCCACATTATGTTTTAACCCAGGCCACCAAAATATCTTCTTCAAGTCTTGATACATCTTCGTAGCTCCTGGATGGATACTCAAACTACTCCGATGACCTTCTTCTAAAATCATTCTTTTCAACTCAGGATTATCAGGAATGCAAATCCTGTCACGGAATCTCAACACACCTTGCTCATCCACCCTGTACTCATTACCTGTTACTTGGTTATCCCCAATCATCAACTCCACTAGTTTCACATCTAACTTCTGACTGCCTCGGATGTTATTAAGAAATTCATTGTTGATTGTCAGCATACCCGACATAACACTATGCGGTGTCTGATCACAGACCAAACTCATATCTCTGAACTATTCAATCAATTCTAACTCTTTAACCATCATAGCAGACATATGCAACGATTTTCAACTCAGAGCATCAGCCACGATATTAGCCTTGCCTGGATGATAGTTCAAGCCAAAATCATAATCCTTTAAGAATTCTAACCATCTCCTCTGTCTCATATTCAATTCCTTCTAATCAAACAGATACCTCAAGCTCTTATGATCACTGTACACTTCAAATCTGGAACCATAGAGATAATGCCTCCAAATTTTCAATACAAAAACCACTGCGGCTAATTCCAAATCATGAGTCGGATAATTCCTCTCATGTACCCTCAGCTGTCGTGAAGCATAAGCTACAACCTTACCATTTTGCATCAGCACACCTCTTAGCCCCATCAAAGGAGAATCACAATACACTACAAACGGTTCATTTGGTTCAGGTAGAACCAACACTAGAGCTGTGGTCAACCTCTTCTTCAGCTCAATGAAACTCTTTTCACAATGAACATCCCACACGAATGCTTTCCCCTTGCACGTCAACTGAGTTAACGGAAGTGCCAACTTCGAAAATCCTTCAATAAACCTTTGGTAATAACCAGCCAAACCCAGGAAACTTCTAATCTCGGTCACCGACTTCGGAGTCTCCCATTGTAGAATAGCGTCTACCTTGGACGGATCCACAACAATACCATCACTAGAAATAACATGACCAAGAAAACTTACTTCTCTCAACCAGAATTCACACTTAGACAACTTCGCATAGAGCTGCTTCTCTCTCAGCACTTGTAACACAATTAAAAAATGTTCAGCGTGTTCTTCTTCTGACTTAGAATAGATCGGAATATCGTCAATAAAGACAACTACAAACTGATCCAAGTACTCATGAAAGATACGATTCATATATTCCATGAAGACACCAGGTGCATTAGTAACTCCGAACGGCATCACCACATACTCATAATGTCCATATCGAGTTCTGAAAGCCGTCTTCTGAATATCTTCGTCTCTTACCCGTATCTGATGATACCCCGACCTCAAGTCAATCTTGCTAAACACACGAGCACCCACTAACTGGTCCATCAAGTCATCTATTCTTGGAAGCGGATACTTATTCTTAATCGTTACCTTATTCAACTGTCTGTAATCAATAGACAACCTTATACTACCATCCTTTTTCTTTACCAACAACACTGGAGCTCCCCAAGGTGATACACTTGGTCTCACAAATTTCTTCTCTAACAAGTCTTCCAATTGCTTCTTCAGTTCTGACAATTTTGATGCCGACATCCTGTATGGTGGCATAGAGATAGGTCTGGTACCAGGGACAAGATCGATAGCGAACTCAACTTCTCTCTCTGGTGGCACATCAGCAATGTCATCTGGAAACACTTTAGGAAATTCATGCACCACTTGCAATTCACTAATCACTGACTTACTCTCCACTGACAAAGATGCAAACAATGCAAGCACCTGAGCTTCTTCTTCCAAGAGCTCTTTCAACTCTCTAACAGACAGAAAACCATCTTCTACCTCTTCCTCAGGAGTAAGAAATCGAACCGACTTATTAAAAGAGTTAATATGAACACGATTGAACTCCAACCAGTTTATACCCAAAATCACGTCGAGACCTCCCAACGGTAAATAAATCAGATCTACACCAAAGTCTTTACCAAAGACTGACAATGGACAATTCAAACAAACTAAAGAAGTAATCACCGATCCCTTAGTAGGATTTTCAATAACCATCTCCCCTTTCATAAGAGAAACAACAAGGTCTAGCCTTCTTACACAATCAACAGCAATAAAAGAGTGTGTTGCACCAGTATCAATAATAGCTAGAAAAGGCGTATCATTAATATAACATGTACCTCTGATCAATCTGTCCTCACTGGAAGTCTTAGTCCCTGTCAAAACGAACATTTTTACTCCAACCGAAGCTTGCTTTGGTTTCTGACAACGAGTACTAATATGGCCCTGTTCCCCACAATTGTAACAAGTAACCATATTATCTTTGCAGTCAGCAATCAGATGTCCTGCCTGTCCACACTTGAAACACTTCTTCACATCGCTCGTGCACTCACTGACACGATGCCCCAACTCACCACACCTAAAACACTTCAGAGGAGTAGATACACCTCCCCCACTCGACTTCTTGCCATCAGCATGTTTCTGTTTACCCTTATCAGTTGGAGATGCGTAAGGCTTCCCACGATTTACCGGTTGTTTTCCTCTTCTCTCGGCCAACCCCTTATAGTGAGTCGACCGAGCCTTGCTATCTTCCTAAAATATTCTGCATCAATCCACCAAATCTGGAAATCTTCTGATCCGCTGATACCCAATTGCCTGTTTGATCTCAGGTCTCAACCCATTCTCAAACTTGACACACTTCGAGAACTCAGCAGTTGTCGCACTGCAGTAAGGATAAAACTTAGCCAAATCGGAGAATTTAGCAGCATACTCTGTAACCGTCATATTACCCTGCTTCAGCTCCAAAAACTCAATCTCTTTCTTTCCTCGGACATCTTCAGGGAAATACTTCCTTAAGAATTCTCTACTGAACACAGCCCAAGTAATGGCCTCACCTGCTGCTCCCAACACTTGACGGGTACTAACCCACCAGTCATCAGCCTCCTCAGCCAACATATGAGTACCCAACCACACCTTCTGTGCCTCAGGACATTCTATAACCCAGAAGATTCTCTCAATCTCCTTGAGCCAAGTCTGCGCTCCATCCGGGTCATACCTTCCCTTGAAAGTAGGCGGGTTTTTCTTTCAAAACTCATCATTCTCGTTAGCACGCGGCGGATTCTGCACTGCTTGAGCCATAGCTTGCAAAGCAGCTGCAAGAGCAGCATCATTCCTTCCAGCCATTCTCAATATGCCACACACCAATAACAGAACACCATGGTTAAGGAATCGACACTAACACTAACACTTAACAACTAACACATAACAACAACTCGACAACTTGGTCGGACGGGCCGACCTGCTCTGATACCACTTTGTAACACACTAAACCCCCGCGATAATTTAAACGTAATTTATTAGAGTAAAAATAAAATACATGGATTTAGGATGCTACTTCTACTACTCAACTTAACATGCACACAATAATAATACGGTGATAGTATAATTAAACATGACATTTTAACATTTATACACAGCGGAAAAGTCAACTCAGGTAAAAACATGTTTAGTCACACACAACATTCTTAATTAAAATAGTAATAGTATATAACAGAATTCCAAAGACTCTAGCGTTCCACACCCCCGGTGTTACAAACTCAGAGCAGACGCGACTCGATAACTCACACCAGAAGACCTCGTCTTCACCACTCCACCTGCGACTACTCCTGCTTATCTGCACGTTACCCACGTAGAGGTAACATTCAAACAGAAGGGGTGAGATTCTCAATCAATATAAAGAATGCATAACAAAAGTATGAAAGCATAAAAACATACGGAATCCACCATATCACAACAACATCATCACAATAACATTCATCATACAACAGATAATCAACATACAAGGGTTGAATGCAATGAGACCCACAACTCGACTCAATGCATGTGGTACCAATCGATCCCTGTTTCATGATCACAGTTCCCGCCGGATCTCTCGACCCCTGTTTCATGGTCAAGTATGACCCCTATCTCATGATCACACCAACGACCCCTATTTCATGGTCACGTACGACCCCTATTTCATGATCGCACCAACAACAACGATTCCATCAAGGAATTCAGATAGACGATAACGCCCCATCTGGGCACGCCATCCCACAACTATGCAACCTGTCATGCATGCAACGACAACGCACAACAACAACGACAACAATCAACGAATATAACTGTAATCACATGCACACGACAACCAATACATTAATACATCATAATACTAGGATGCAACCGCAGTTCATACCTGCCACAACAGCAATATACAAATATATCATGCATATACATCGACGACTCCATCGTCTCCACTCACCACACAAACAACACGCTCAATTTCCATTTAGCATGTCAAAGGATTAGAATTTTGGTATTGAAATCAATTTTTATAAATAGTACGCGAAACCAGCTTTCCAACACTTCGAACGGCGATGGAAATGGACCTACGGATCAAAAGATATGAATTTCTGAAGTTTCAGAAAATTCGGTTCGTCTCAGCCCAATTCGCCTGATACTCGCCTGGCGAAGCACCAGCGAAACCACTTTTGCCTGGAAAAATCCCCATTCGCCTGGAAAATTTCACTTTCGCCTCCTGCTCATCTGGCGAAACAGTGGCGAATCCAACTCCCCCATACAAAATCCAGAAACTCTGATTTTTCACTCCCCATTCGCCTGGCGAATTCCACTTTCGCCTCCTGCTCGTCTGGCGAAATAGTGGCGAATCCAACTCCCCCATACAAAATCCAGAAACTTTGATTTTTCACTCCCCTTTCGATTCTACATTCGCCTGGCGAATGTCTGGCGAATCCACTTTCGCCTGGCGAGTTCCATTTTCGCCTGGGGAATCAGCAATCTTGCGATTACGATTCTGCACGATTCAGACCTCACAATTCCCCCGAATTTGGTATCATACAGTCCAGAAAACACCAATAAGGTACCAGCAAATGACATATACACATATACAACACAAATCTATAATCAATTGCATAATTTTCTCTTCCTACCAAACCCTCTAACCTACAACCCAATTCCCAATTCTTACCAACAACATAACAGGGAGATCCTAACGATTTTCTACCCTCATACCACTACTATGCAACCCTTAAGAAATAGAGAGCCCCACCCTTACCTTAGGATTCTTGAAATCTTTCCTCAACAATGGAGCTCTTCTTGACCTAACTCTTCTCTGCTCTTTCTTCTCTTCTCCAAAACACGTACTGACCACCCTTCCTTTCTAACCCCTTTTCCTATTTATATTTTCCTTGTTAATCCCAAATATTATTATTATCTAATATTATTATTATTATTATTATTATTATTATTATTATTATTATTATTATTATTATTTCACCCAAAATAAATAATAACAACAATCTCCTCAATAATTTAAATAATAATATTAACTAACTAACCCATCCTCCAACACCTTATCCTTCATAACTCCAAGGGCACTACCCCACCTTAAGGGTAACCCACACTTAATCCAAAACACATCCATATACAACACATACAATAATATTCAATTTAATTAGGAAAAATAATTAAATTAAATCAGGGTGTTACAACTCTCCCCTACTTGGAATATTTTCGTCCTCGAAAATTTACCTCATCCGAACAACTCTGGATACGACTCTCGCATCCTGCTCTCCAACTCCCAAGTCATATTTCCACCAGCAGCGCCTCCCCACACTACCTTCACAAGAGCGATTTCCTTGCCCCTCAGTTACTTTACCTCGCGGTCTTCAATCCTTACTGGTAAGGCTTCAACTGTAAGGTTATCTCTTACTTCCACATTATCCATCGGAATCACATGCGACGGATCCCGAATATACTTCCGAAGCTGCGACACATGGAACACCTCATGCAAATTCGACAAATTGGGTGGCAACACCACTCTGTAGGAAACAGGTCCAACTTTTGTAGATATCTGATACAGACCAATAAATCGAGGAGTAAGCTTCCTCGATTTCAACGCACGGCCAACCCCGGTCACTGGAGTGACTCTCAAAAACACATGGTCTCCTTCTTGAAACTCGAGATATTTCCTTCTCTTATCATGGTAACTCTTCTGCCTACTCTGCGAAGCTTTCATCTTTTCTCGAATCAACTTCACCTTTTCGGTAGTTTGTCGAACAATCTCGGGTCCAAGCACTACACTTTCACCAGATTCGTGCCAACACAAAGGCGTCCGACACCTACGACCATACAACGCCTCAAAAGGTGCCATTCCGATACTGGAATGATAACTGTTGTTATAAGTGAACTCGATCAGCGGAAAATGATTATCCCAAGCACCTCCTTGTTCAAGCACACAAGCCCTCAACAGGTCTTCAAAAGACTAGTTCCGTCTGACCATCCGTCTGCGGATGATAAGCCGAACTCAACCTCAACTTCGATCCCAAAGCTCCCTGCAAACTCTCCCAAAATCTGGAAGTGAACCTTGGATCTCGATCCGACACAATTCTCAATGGAATCCCATGCAGTTTCACAATCACTCGGATATAAATCTCCACCAACTTCTGCAAAGGAAAACTGATATTAATCGGAATAAAATGTGCCGACTTCATCAATCTATCCACTACTACCCAAATGGAATCATGTCCCCTCGGCGTATTAGGAAACCCGGTCACAAAATCCATAGAAATACTGTCCCACTTCCACTCTGGAATGTCTAACGGTTGCATCATACCAGCAAGTTTCTGATGTTCCACTTTCGACTTCTGACAAGTGAAACAAGCATACATAAACTGAGCCACATTACGTTTCAACCCACGCCACCAAAATATCTTCTTCAAGTCTTGATACATCTTCGTAGCTCCTGGATGGATACTCAAACTACTCCGATGACCTTCTTCTAAAATCATTCTTTTCAACTCAGGATTGTCAGGAATGCAAATCCTGTCACGGAATCTCAACACACCTTGCTCATCCACCCTGTACTCATTACCTGTTGCTTGGTTATCCCCAATCATCAACTCCACTAGTTTAACATCTAACTTCTGACTGTCTCGGATGTTATTAAGAAATTCATTGTTGATTGTCAGCATACCCGACATAACACTATGCGGTGTCTGATCACAGACCAAACTCATATCTCTGAACTGTTCAATCAATTCTAACTCTTTAACCATCATAGCAGACATATGCAACGATTTTCAACTCAAAGCATCAGCCACGATGTTAGCCTTGCCTGGATGATAGTTCAAGCCAAAATCATAATCCTTTAAGAATTCTAACCATCTCCTCTGTCTCATATTCAATTCCTTCTAATCAAACAGATACCTCAAGCTCTTATGATCACTGTACACTTCAAATCTGGAACCATAGAGATAATGCCTCCAAATTTTCAATACAAAAACCACTGTGGCTAATTCCAAATCATGAGTCGGATAATTCCTCTCATGTACCCTCAGCTGTCGTGAAGCATAAGCTACAACCTTACCATTCTGCATCAGCACACCTCCTAGCCCCATCAAAGGAGCATCACAATACACTACAAACGGTTCATTTGGTTCAGGTAGAACTAACACTAGAGCTGTGGTCAACCTCTTCTTCAGCTCAATGAAACTCTTTTCACAATGAACATCCCACACGAATGCTTTCCCCTTGCACGCCAACTGAGTTAACGGAAGTGCCAACTTCGAAAATCCTTCAATAAACCTTTGGTAATAACCAGCCAAACCCAGGAAACTTCTAATCTCGGTCACCGACTTCGGAGTCTCCCATTGTAGAATGGCGTCTACCTTGGACGGATCCATAACAATACCATCACTAGAAATAACATGACCAAGAAAACTTACTTCTCTCAACCAGAATTTACTCTTAGACAACTTCGCATAGAGTTGCTTCTCTCTTAGCACTTGTAACACAATTCGAAAATATTCAGCGTGTTCTTCTTCTGACTTAGAATAGATCGGAATATCGTCAATAAAGATAACCACAAACTGATCCAAGTACTCATGAAAGATACGATTCATATATTCCATGAAGACACCAGGTGCATTAGTAACTCCGAACGGCATCACCACATACTCATAATGTCCATATCGAGTTCTGAAAGCCGTCTTCTGAATATCTTCGTCTCTTACCCGTATCTGATGATACCCCGACCTCAAGTCAATCTTGCTAAACACACGAGCACCCACTAACTGGTCCATCAAGTCATCTATTCTTGGAAGCGGATACTTATTCTTAATCGTTACCTTATTCAACTGTCTGTAATCAATAGACAACCTCATACTACCATCCTTTTTCTTTACCAACAACACTGGAGCTCCCCAAGGTGATACACTTGGTATCACAAATTTCTTCTCTAACAAGTCTTCCAATTGCTTCTTCAGTTCTGACAATTTTGATGCCGACATCCTGTAAGGTGCCATAGAGATAGGTCTGGTACCAGGGACAAGATCGATAGCAAATTCAACTTCTCTCTCTGGTGGTACATCAGCAATGTCATCTGGAAACACTTCAGGAAATTCATGCACCACTTGCAATTCACTAATCACTGACTTACTCTCCACTAACAAAGATGCAAACAATGCAAGCACCTGAGCTTCTTCTTCCAAGAGCTCTTTCAACTCTCTAGCAGACAGAAAACCATCTTCTCCCTCTTCCTCAGGAGTAAGAAATCGAACCGACTTATTAAAAGAGTTAATATGAACATGATTGAACTCCAACCAGCTCATACCCAAAATCACGTCGAGACCTCCCAACGGTAAACAAATCAGATCTACACCAAAGTCTTTACCAAAGACTGACAATGGACAATTCAAACAAACTAAAGAAGTAGTCACCGATCCCTTAGTAGGATTTTCAATAACCATCTCCCCTTTCATAAGAGAAACAACAAGGCCTAGCCTTCTTACACAATCAACTGCAATAAAAGAGTGTGTTGCACCAGTATCAATAATAGCTAGAAAAGGCATATCATTAATATAACATATACCTCTGATCAATCTGTCCTCACTGGAAGTCTTAGTCCCTGTCAAAACGAACACTTTTCCTCCAGCCGAAGCTTGCTTTGGTTTCTGACAACGAGTACTAATATGGCCCTGTTCCCCACAATTGTAATAAGTAACCATATTAGCTTTGCAGTCAGCAATCAGATGTCCTGCCTGTCCACACTTGAAACACTTCTTCACATCGCTCGTGCACTCACTAACACGATGCCCCAACTCACCACACCTAAAACACTTCAGAGGAGCAGATGCACCTCCCCCACTCGGCTTCTTGCCATCAGCATGTTTCTGTTTACCCTTATCAGTTGGAGATGCGTAAGGCTTCCCACGATTTACCGGTTGTTTTCCTCTTCTCTCGGCCAACCCCTTATAGTGAGCCGACCGAGCCTTGCTATCTTCCTAAAATATTCTGCAACAATCCACCAAATCAGGAAATCTTCTGATCCGCTGATACCCAATTGCCTATTTGATCTCAGGTCTCAACCCATTCTCAAACTTGACACACTTCGAGAACTCAGCAGTTGTCGCACTGTAGTGAGGATAAAACTTAGCCAAATCGGAGAATTTAGCAGCATACTCTGTAACCGTCATATTACCCTGCTTCAGCTCCAAAAACTCAATCTCTTTCTTTCCTCGGACATCTTCAGGGAAATACTTCCTTAAGAATTCTCTACTGAACACAGCCCAAGTAATGGCCTCACCTGCTGCTCCCAACACTTGACGAGTACTAACCCACCAATCATCAGCCTCCTCAGCCAACATATGAGTACCCAACCGCTCCTTCTGTGCCTCAGGACATTCCATAACCCAGAAGATTCTCTCAATCTCCTTGAGCCAAGTCTGCACTCCATCCGGATCATACCTTCCCTTGAAAGTAGGCGGGTTTTTCTTTCGAAACTCATCATTCTCGTTAGCACGCGGTGGATTCTGCACTGCTTGAGCCATAGCTTACAAAGCAGCAGCAAGAGCAGCATCATTCCTTCTAGCCATTCTCAATATGCCACACACCAACAACAGAACACCATGGTTAAGGAACCGACACTAACACTAACACTAAACAACTAACACACGACAACAACTCGGCAACTTGGTCGGACGGGCCGACCTGCTCTGATACCACTTTGTAACACACTAAACCCCCGCGACAATTTAAACGTAATTTATTAGAGTAAAAATAAAATACATGGATTTAGGATGCTACTTCTACTACTCAACTTAACATGCACACAATAATAATACGACGATAATATAATTAAACATGACATTTTAACATTTATGCACAGCGGAAAAGTCAACTCCGGTAAAAACATGTTTAGTCACACACAACATTCTTAATTAAAATAGTAATAGTATATAACAGAATTCCAAAGACTCTAGCGTTCCACACCCCCGGTGTTACAAACTCAGAGCAGACGCGACTCGATAACTCACACCAGAAGACCTCGTCTTCACCACTCCACCTGCGACTACTCCTGCTTATCTGCACGTTACCCACGTAGAGGTAACATTCAAACAGAAGGGGTGAGATTCGCAATCAATATAAAGAATGCATAGCATAAGTATGAAAGCATAAAAACATACGGAATCCACCCTATCACAACAACATCATCACAACAACATTCATCATACAACAGATAATCAACATACAAGGGTTGAATGCAATGAGACCCACGACTCGACTCAATGCATGTGGTACCAATCGATCCCTGTTTCATGATCACAGTTCCCGTCGAAACTCTCGACCCCTGTTTCATGGTCAAGTATGACCCCTATCTCATGATCACACCAACGACCCCTATTTCATGGTCACGTACGACCCCTATTTCATGATCGCACCAACAACAACGATTCCATCAAGGAATTCGGATAGACGATAACACCCCATCTGGGCACGCCATCCCACAACTATGCAACCTGTCATGCATGCAACGACAACGAACCACAACAACGACAAGAATCAATGAATATAACAGTAATCACATGCACATGGCAACCAACACATCATAATACTAGGATGCAACCGCAGTTCATACCTGCCACAACAGCAATATACAAATATATCATGCATATACATCTGTTAGTTCTTGTATTGGCTGGAATTTTGGTAAAACAAAGTTGAACAATGTTGATGTTATATGTCTGATGTCATAACATTGGTTCCTAACATTAGTTGTTGCAGGGTTGAAGTTTTATATGCTGATGTTAAAACTTGATGTCTTGACATCAGTTATCTGAACATCAGAACATCAGGTTGTGATGTTTTAGGGCTGTGTGTGTTAGTTTATTTTGAGGAGATCTGTTAGAGAGATTGGATGCGAATATCTTGGAGAAGATATTTTCAATCAGATATGAGCAGATCATGTAACTAACATTAGGGCTGATTTGAAAAGATTTAAAAAGATTTGAAGATCAAATCTGTTTTAAATTCTGGTTTTAAAACAAATCAAATCAGATATTTGGAAGAGGTCCAAGCCCAAGTCATAATTCTATAAAAGCAGCCTCAACCCTTGTTGGTAAAGAGAACGGAGAAAGAGAGCTAAAGACTGAGTGACATTTGTGTCTTCGTGTGTGTTTTGTAAACCATTCATATTTGAATTGGTGTTACTATTTTTGAGTTGTTAATTGTTCTTGATCAAAGCTGTTAAGCAGAATCAAGTTGTGTGATTAATTTGTAATCATTGGATTGTATCACTGAGGCGATTTAAGGAGTGAGTGGTTTCTCATACCTAAGTGGTTCTCTTAGGTAGAAGTGTCATTGGGTAGTGATTAAGTTAGGTAGATGTCAACTGGGATTGTTGAGTCTGTAATTTAATACTACTAATAGTGAATTTCCTCCCTGGCTTGGTAGCCCCCAGATGTAGGTAGTTAGACCGAACTGGGTGAACAATTCATTGAGTTATTTACTGTTGGTTTTACCTTGTTCATATAGCAGATTGTGTTATTGTGACATCACACTTAACATCACACATCTGATACCAAAATTTCAATTGGTATCAGAGCAGGCATCCTGCTCTGCATCTAGGTGAGATCTAGGGATATTACTTTCTGGTGCAATGGACAAGGAGAGTGGTGGATTTGTGAATAGACCCCCTGTTCTAGATGGCTCAAATTATGACTATTGGAAACCTCGTATGGTTACATTCTTGAAGTCATTAGACAGCAGAGCCTGGAAGGCTATTTTGAAAGAAAGGAAACATCTTGTTATTGTGGAAAAGGATGAGAATGGAAAGGAAGTAGAGGGTAGCTCAAAACTGAAACCTGAAGAAGAATGGACCAAGGAAGAAGATGAGCTTGCCCTTGGGAATTCTAAAGCCTTGAATGCCATATTCAATGGTGTTGATAAGAACATCTTCAGGTTGGTCAACACATGTGAAGTAGCTAAGGAAGCATGAGATATCTTGAAGACTACTCATGAAGGAACCTCCAAAGTCAAGATGTCAAGACTTCAACTTTTGACAACAAAGTTTGAAAATCTGAAGATGAAGGATGATGAGACAATCCATGATTTCCACATGAATATCCTTGAGCTGTCAAATGCTTATAGTGCCCTAGGAGAGAGGATGAGTGAAGAGAAGCTGG
The DNA here is from genome assembly GCA_022829125.1 of Lathyrus tuberosus. Lineage (NCBI taxonomy): Eukaryota > Viridiplantae > Streptophyta > Magnoliopsida > Fabales > Fabaceae > Lathyrus > Lathyrus tuberosus. The sequence continues at coordinate 4,537,513 of JALAZF010000153.1, forward strand.
TGAGGAAAATTCTTAGATCTCTTCCCAAGAAATATAAAATGAAGGTGACAGCTATAGAAGAAGCCCAAGACATCAGTAAGATGAGGGTTGATGAGTTGATAGGTTCTCTTCAAACCTTTGAATTAGGAATGGAAGAGGAACCTGAAAAGAAAACCAAAAGTATAGCCTTGGTATCTAGTTCTGAAGATTCTAAGAAAGAGAATGGTGTTGAGTCTCAGGAGGAGCTATCCCATGCCATTGTTTTGCTGGGAAGACAGTTTAATAAGCTTATGAAGAGGATAAATAGGAGTTATAATCCTAATGTCAAGAACATCACATCTGACACCAACAGATCAGGAGATCAGGGGAAGAAAACTAGAGATGAAGAAAAGTCCAATAATGACAAAGGAGTCCAATGCTATGAGTGTGAAGGGTATGGTCATGTCAAGAAGGAATGTCCTACTTATCTCAAAAAGCAGAAAAAGGGGTTATCTACTTCCTGGTCTGATAGTGAGAGTGAATCTGAAGAAGAATCAGCTAAGCTTGTTAGAGCTATGATTGGGGTTTGTGAGTCAGATGATGATTCTTGTGATGATGAGGTTACCTATGAAGAGCTTGCTGCCTCTTATAAAGAACTGTGCATGAGAAGTGAACAAGTATGTCTTAAAGGAGAGAAGCTGAAGAAAACCATAGTGCAGTTAGAAGCTGAAAAGACTGAACTTGAAAATGAAGTCAGTATGCTTAACTCTAAACTGGATTCTATAACCAAAACTGTCAGAATGTTGAACAATGGTACTGATGCTCTAGACAACATTCTTAGTATTGGGAAAATTGCTGGAGACAAAAGTGGTTTGGGATTCAACAATGTTGCAGCTTCTAATGATGTTATTACCAGTTCCAAACCAGTGATGTTAAAACAGATGTTTAAACATCCTGACAGGATTCCTTCTAGGAAGAAATTCAGGCGTTGGAGATGTCTTCACTGTGGGTGTTTTGGACACATAAAGGCCTACTGTTATAAGCTACATGGGTATCCTCAGAAGGCACATCAGTTTGTTCCCAGACAGAACTTTCACAGAGGTAGTCAGGTCACCAAGTCTGAGAAGCAATGGGTTCCAAAAGGTAAAATTACCAGCTTAATAGCTCACACTTCTCTAAGGGTTTCTACCAAAGAAGACTGGTACTTTGATAGTGGGTGTTCAAGACATATGACAAGAGTTAAGAATTTGTTGGTAGATGTTGAGCTTCAGTCTTCAGGTCATGTAACATTTGGTGATGGTGTCAAAGGAGAAATCAAGGGGATGGGAAAACTGAATTGTGCTGGTGCTCATAGACTGGATGATGTTCTACTTGTCAAAGGGTTGACAGCAAATTTGATCAGTATTAGTCAACTTTGTGATCAAGGATTCAAAGTAGACTTTACAAAATCTGAGTGCAATGTCACAAATGAGAAAGGAGAAGTCATCATGAAGGGTGTTAGGTCTAAGGACAACTGTTATCTATGGGTGCAACAAGACTCAAGTACCTCAATATGTGTGTTTGCTAGAGATGATGAAGTCAAAAATTGGCATCAAAAGTTGGGACATCTTCATCTAAAGGGAATGAAGAGAATAATATCTTCAGAAGCTGCCAGAGGAATTCCTAAACTCAATATTGAAGAAGGAAGAGTTTGTGGAGATTGTCAAATAGGGAAGCAGACCAAGATGTCACATCAGAAGCTTCAACATAACACCACCTCCAAAGTTTTGGAACTTCTTCATATGGACTTGATGGGACCTATGCAGGTAGAAAGTCTAGGTGGGAAGAAGTATGCTTATGTTGTTGTAGATGACTATTCTAGGTACACCTGGGTGAGCTTCATTAAAGACAAATCAGAGGTGTTTGATGTTTTTAAAGATCTTTGTCAAAGACTCCAAAGGGAAAAGGAGAGTAATGTTATTAGAATAAGGAGTGATCATGGAAGAGAGTTTGAAAATAGCAAGTTTGCTGAATATTGTTCTGCTGAAGGCATAAGTCATGAGTTCTCTTCTCCAATTACTCCTCAGCAAAATGGAGTTGTTGAAAGGAAGAATAGAACTATTCAAGAGTCTGCTAGGGCAATGATTCATGCCAAAAGCTTCCTTACCATTTCTGGGCTGAAGCCATGAACACTGCTTGCTATATTCACAACAGAGTTACTTTGAGAAGGGGCACTTTAGCTACTCTATATGAACTGTGGAAAGGGAGAAAGCCAACTGGGAAGTACTTTCATGTTTTTGGAAGTAAATGTTACATTTTGTCAGATCGTGAACAGAGGAGAAAATTGGATCCTAAAAGTGATGAGGGAATATTTCTAGGCTACTCTACCAATAGCAGAGCTTACAGGGTTTTCAACTCCAGAACGAAGGTTATGATGGAGTCTATAAATGTGGTAATTCATGACATTGATAAGTAGGAAGATGCTGATGTCCTGGATGATGTTGAAACATCAGTTGAAGAAGTCACAAAAGAAACTAAAGACAGAAGCGGGTCTCCCAGTCCTGTTGATGCTGAGCTTGAACCTGAACAATCTAATAAAGAACCATCTATTAGAGTGCTAAAGGACCATCCAAGGGAGCTTACCATAGGTGATCCTAAATCAGGGGTTAGCACTAGATCAAGAGAGGTTGTGTCAAATTCTTGTTTTGTTTCAAAAATTGAGCCCAAGAATGTCAAAGAATCTTTGACTGATGAGTTTTGAATTAATGCCATGCATGAAGAGCTGAAACAATTCAAAAGGAATGAGGTGTGGGATCTTGTACCAAGGCTTGATGGAGTTAATGTGATTGGCACCAAGTGGATCTACAAGAACAAGTCTGATTAACAAGGAGTGGTCACCAGAAATAAGGCAAGATTAGTTGCTCAGGGATACACTCAGGTTGAAGGAATTGATTATGATGAAACCTTTGCTCCTGTGGCAAGACTGGAATCTATCAGATTACTCTTAGGGGTGGCTTGTAATTTGAAATTCAAGCTTTTTCAGATGGATGTTAAGAGTGCCTTCTTGAATGGTTACTTAAATGAAGAGGTGTATGTTGATCAACCAAAAGGATTTATTGATCCAACATTTCCTGACCATGTTTACAAACTAAGGAAAGCTCTCTATGGTTTGAAGCAAGCACCAAGAGCTTGGTATGAAAGGCTTACTGAATTCCTGGCTGTGAATGGCTACAGAAAAGGAGAGATTGACAAGACTTTGTTTGTTAAAGAGGAAGGAGGAAAACTGATGATAGCTCAAATATATGTTGATGACATAGTATTTGGTGGGATGTCAGATGCAATGGTGAAACATTTTGTGGAACAGATGCAGTCTGAGTTTGAAATGAGTCTTGTTGGAGAGCTCAACTATTTTCTTGGTCTACAAGTTAGACAAATGGAGGACTCCATATTCATTTCTCAGAGCAAGTATGCAAAGAACATAGTGAAGAAGTTTGGTCTAGAGAATGCTAATCACAAGAGGACACCTGCTCCTACTCATTTAAAGTTGTCCAAGGATGAACATGGTGTTAGTGTGGATCAAAGTTTATACAGAAGCATGATTGGAAGTCTATTGTATCTCACAACCAGCACACCTGATATTTCTTTTGCTGTTGGAGTATGTGCCAGATAGCAATCTGAGCCTAAAGTTAGTCACTTGAATCAAGTGAAGAGGATTCTGAAATATGTGAATGGGACTAATGACTATGGAATGCTTTACAGTCATGGATCAGGTACTGAGTTATGTGGTTTTTGTGATGCTGATTGGGCAGGGAGTGCTGATGATAGAAAAAGTACTTCAGGAGGTTGCTTCTTTTTAGGGAATAATTTGATATCATGGTTTAGTAAAAAGCAGAACTGTGTGTCTCTTTCTACTGCTGAAGCTGAGTACATAGCAGCAGGGAGTAGTTGTTCTTAACTTGTTTGGATGAAGCAGATGTTAACAGAATACAATGTGAAGCAAGATGTCATGACATTGTACTGTGATAATCTGAGTGCTATCAATATCTCTAAGAATCCTATTCAACATAGCAGAACTAAGCATATTGATATAAGGCATCATTTTATAAGAGATTTGGTTGAAGACAAAGTAGTTGCTTTGGAACATGTTGCTACAAATAAACAATTAGCTGGCATTTTTACTAAAGCCTTATATGCAAATCAATTTGAAAGTTTAAGAAGCAAACTGGGAATTTGCATTTATGAGGATTAGGTGTGCTGGAAGGAGTTTTTGTGTAGTTGTGATTTTGCATATGTTTAAAGTAAACAACTTTTTATTCAAATGCTGAAAGCATACAAGATTGGTTTTTAGTACATCAAAAGCAACATATAAAGGGTCTAAAGATTATCCCAACCCCCTGCATCAAGAAACATTTTCCAATCTTCATCTCATTCATCATCAGAAGCATGGAGTTGTATTGGAGGTTTTTTGATGTTTTTTGTCTCTGATGGTTTTCTTGTTCTTGTTACTCCTGAAGAAGTCCCAGCGGCTGTCTTTGTTGTGTTCTTGTTCTTCAGTGGATCTGGTTTATTGGCCCCCTGCATGTGTTGCTTCCCTGCATCGTTGTTAGACTGACTCATACTTGGTTGTTGTCTGGTACTATTATAAGGAAGAAGGCTTGGATTTTATAGTTCTATAAGAATCCATTGTTTGTATCGCCTGTCCAGTCAAAGTTTTTGGAATGTGTGTCCCTTGGGAAGCTTGTTTTTTTGACCATGTCTTAATGGCTGTCAGTTCCTTGTGTTTGATGTTGGAAGTTGTCCAATTGTGGCTAAAAAGGGGGAGAGTTAACATATGTGCCTATGTGTTGACTGATGTGGTTCTTGTTTTGAGGGGGAGTTTAGCAGATTTGAATGTGATTGCTGCTGGTTATGTTGTGGAATGTTAGGAGTATGAAGTTTTTCCGCTGCAGGTACCTTTGATGTTGGCAGAGATTGTTTTAGCCAAAATTAGCCAAAGGGGGAGATTGTTAGTTCTTGTATTGGCTTTTGGTAAAACAAAGTTGAACAATGTTGATGTCATATGTCTGATGTCATAACATTGGTTCCTAACATTAGTTGTTGCAGGGTTGAAGTTTTATATGCTGATGTTAAAACTTGATGTCTTGACATTAGTTTTCTGAACATCAGAACATCAGGTTGTGATGTTTTAGGGCTGCGCGTGTTAGTTTGTTTTGAGGAGATCTGTTAGAGAGATTGGATGCGAATATCTTAGAGAAGATATTTTCAATCAGATATGGAGCAGATCATGTAACTAATATTCGGGCTTGAAATTCTGGTGTCAGATGTGTGATGTTAAGTGTGATGTCACAACAACACACTCTGCTATATGAACAAGGTAAAAACAACAGAAAATAACACAAAGAATTGTTCACCCAGTTCGGTCTAACTACCTACGTCTGGGGGCTACCAAGCCAGGGAGGAATTTCACTATCAGTAGTATTAATTTACAGACTCAACAATCCCAGTTTACATCTACTAAACTTAATCACTACCCAATGAATCTTCTACCTAAGAAACCACTTAGATATGAGAAACCACTCACTCCCTAAATCACCTCAGTGATACAATTCAAACATACCTTGATTCTGCTTCACAGCTTTGATCAAGAACAGAAACTCTCTTGCTTAACAGCTCTAGAGATATCAATTACAACTCAAAAACAACAACACCAATTCAACATGAATGGTTTAAAATACGCACGAAGACACAAATGACACTCAGTCTTTAGCTCTCTTTCTTTGTTCTTTAACTTAGGGTTGAGGCTGCTTTAAATATCATTCTGACTTGGGCTTGGACCTGCTCCCAAAATTCTGATCTGATTTGTTTTTGAAACCAAAAATTAACGCATATTTGATCTCCTAAATCTTTTCAAATTAACCCTAATGTTAGTTACATGATTTACTCCATGATCTGCTCCATATCTGATTGGAAATATCTTCTCCAAGAAATTCGCATCCAATCTCTCTAACAGATCTCCTGAAAACATCCTAACACGGCAGCCCTAAAACATCACAATCTGATGTTCTGGTATAGTGATGTCAAGACATCACTTATAACATCAGCATATAAAACTTCCAACCCTGCAACAGCTAATGATAAGAACCAATGTTATGACATCAGACATATGACATCAACATTGTTCAACTTTGTTTTACCAAAATTCCAGCCAACACAAGGACTAACAATCTCCCCCTTTGGCTAATTTTGGCTAAAACAAACTCTGCCATCATCAAAGGTACCTGCAGCGGATAAAAATTGATAAATTTTCAAAACACCTAGCATCACCTCTTCAACAAGCTGCACAAACTCAAGTACCACTTCAACAAGCTGCACAAACTCACAAACCAGCAGCAACAAAAACCAACAAGCTGCAGAAGTCACCTTCACAGCAGCATAGGGCAAACTCCCCCTCAAAACAAGAACCAGCTCACAACTGTTCATACACTCTCCCCCTCAACTCCTACACCATATCAAAAAAAGGCTTCATAACCACACCTTGGCAACTCTCTCCCCCTTTTTAGCCATAATTGGACAAACATCAACCTGTTAGTCCTACTAACTACCAGATAGTCCTAAGTTAGCTCTCATTGTCAGTCAAAAGTCAGCAATATATGACAAGACAAATCACAGAACATAAACCAGAAGTACTTAAAAGCAACAATATTCAGAATACATAGCTAGCACACTAAGTGCAGAAGCAAAATTAAACTACAAAAATATAAAATAGCTAAAGAAACAGCAATTTAATCTTCATCAGCATCAGAGCCATCAGAACTAGCTGCAACATCTTCATCCTCAGTGCTAGGGTCACCTTCTTCAGAACCTGAACCTTCAACATTATCCTGGAAATCATCATCATTTTGGCTAGCATTGACTGCTTCAACTTCTTTTTCTGCCAATCTTAGAGTCATGAGAAGTTTTTTAAATTTTAGCTTTCTTTCAGTACTCACTCTGATGACTTCATCCAATTCCTTGCAAGCCTCCTCCAATTCTGAAATCAACCCAGTTTTGGCAGGTGGCTGTTGTGATGTTGAAGCTGATGTCTTGACAATGTCAGGAACATGATTCCCTTCAAACAACTTATAATGGATTGACAAGGCAGATTCCCTCTTACACACCACATCAGATTGATGAAGAATATGAGGATGTTGTGACAAGATGATCTCACAAATGAGAGAGGGAAAGGCAATAGGCATCTTCACTGCATTTGTAGCAGCATGCTTGATAGTCTGATCATATATATGAGCCCCATAATCAAATAACCTCTTTGTCCCAATAGCATAAATTAATTTTCCCAATCCAACAGAGATAGTTGTCTTGTGATTGGTAGGGACCCAATTAACTGCTCCTATTCTGTGCAGAATAGCATATTTGACACTTAACAAACTGGCAGACAATTTTCCTTTCAGAGGCCAAACTTTCACTTGTCCTGCTGTGATTTCCTTGCACACAACATTGTCTGTTTCTTCTAACTCTTTATACTCCTTCTCATCCCTTCCTAGGTAAGTGTTAATGACCTCAGGAGAAAAATTAACACATTGACCTCTTACATAAACCTTCCTAAAATCCATATTTCTGCTGTCATTAATAGCCACATGAATGTTTACAATAAATTCCATCATAGCACTTGGACAGTCCAGACACGGTCTTTATTAACCCAGCAAATCTAATCAATTCAATGACTTCCTTAAGATCCAAAGCATCTCCACCAAGTTCTCTTTCCAACACTAGTCTTCTCTGACAGACAAATTTCCACATGGATGCACTACTAGCATAGTGGAATGAAATATTGCCAACAGGGATATCAGGAATCTTAGCAGCAATTCTCTTCAATATATACCTTCTCACAGGAGTGATGTCTTGAACATCATCCTCAACATCAAATTCAGACTCTGAATCCTCCCTCACCTTTCTCTTTTTGGAATTCACAACAACTTTGCTCCAAGTCTTAGCAGGTCTCACCATAGTTGACTTCTTCCTTTTGTTCTCAGGTCTCTCCTTAGGTGAGTACTCTGCTGACTTCCCTCTTCTATACCTCATTCTTTTGGCAATACCAGGGACAACTTTTCCAATCACTTCATTATCAGAAAGATCAATCACATCCACCTTATCAGTATTCATCTTTTCACTATGGCTAGCTCCAACATCCCTATCAGGCGATGTTCTGACATTGGTTTCAACTTCTTCTTCAACATGAACACCTTCATCTTCAACTTCCACTTCCGCATCTTCAATGACTGAAACAGCCAATCTGTGAAGATTGGTATCCGCATTCTGCATGTCATCCTTTTCAGATGACATTTGTCTAAGGGGAACAGAAATTCCTTTTACAGATAAACCCTTATCCAAAATTTTGGTGGCAATCTGATTAAGACTACGATCAACATCAACACTCTCTTCAACAGCTTGAGGGGTGGAAGACCCAGATGCATATTTTTCTTTAAAAAGAATGCTAGTGACTAACCTCCTAGTTTCACTATCATCAATTTTAGGTGTAGGCCTTTTGGGTTGAAGTTTGGAAGGTCTTGACTTACCAGATTCAGGAACCATCATGGAGATGAGTGCTATATTCAAAGCTTCTTCAGCAGAACTCTCTTTCGTCAAAACCCTAGCTTTTTCAAGAGAATAACTTTTTGAAGCAGACTTCCTTGAAGGGGATGATACTTGTTTTGACATTGTTCCAGTGAAGCAACTGAGGACCAGGGAAGGATTGCTACTTCTGTTGATGGAGAAGGAGATGAACAGTTTAGGGGTATGGTGTTTGATGAAACGTGTGATAGCTACAATAGGAACTGATAGCCTAAAGTATGGAGCCTGATTTTGTGGATCACTTAAAAGCCAATAAATGTATTTTCCCCACCAAAACACATTTCCTTTTAAATTTTTGAATTCTAATAAATTCACTCCATAAGCCACTAACTTCAATATGCTCAATTTTCTGCTTAAGTCTTCCTAGCTAATGTTACAGTCTGATGTCACAACATCAACCTTAACATCACTTGATGAGCTGGACTCTTGAGGTACCCATAGATAACAGTTATCTATGGATCTGACTCCCTTCATAACTCCCTCATTCTTCCCATTAGTCACTAAACACTCATCTTTAGTGTAGCTGACCTTGTATCCTTCATCACATAACTGACTGATGCTAATCAAATTAACAGTCAATCCTTTGACAAGAAGAACATTTTCCAAATTTGGTCCATCATGACACCTCAATTTTCCAACTCCTTTTACTTCCCCTTTCTCTCCATTACCAAAAGTAACATCATTTGTGGAGCAAGTCTTGATATCCACCAAATGATTTTTGAACCCTGTCATATGCTTTGAACAACCACTGTCAAAGTACCAACCATCCTTAACAGAATGTTTATCAGATGTGTGGGCCAATAGACATGTAACAGCAGCTTTAGGAACCCATTTTTTAACAACCTTAGACCTGTTCTGATTCTGTCTAGGTTGATGGACAGATTTGGGATAGCCATGCAGTTTAAAGCAAGAATATTGCTTATGGCCAAAACTTCCATAATAGAAACACATAACTCTTGTAACCTCTTCACTAAAGTGATTAAACTTCCTGCCACCTTGATGATGAAACTGTTGTGGCTGCCATCCAAAGTACTGGGGCTGTCTTCTTCCATAGTTAGCCTGTCTTCTGTAGTGATGATTCTGTCTCTTAGGCTGTCTTCTACCATGATGATGTGGCTTTCTTCTACCATAATAATGAGGCACTGCATTATTAGGTCCAAATCCATACATATTCCCTTGATGTTGAGACATCTGATGGAACATGTTAAACCTAGAAGCCTGCATACTCCTATGGTATTGTGGAGGCATATACTGCCTAGCTCCAGAAGCCTGTGCCTTCCCATGATGAGGACCATGAGCATACCCTTTCCCAACATTTTGAGGAAGTTGATGAACAACCTGCTTAGGTTTAGGATTATGTCTTTTTCTGTTATGTTGAGTCATTGGTTAATACATGTCCTTTTTGGTTCCAGAAGTACTAGCTTCACCAGAGACTTTCTCCTCAACAACAAATCCTAAACCAGACTTGTCTCCTGCAACCTTTTCTGCCTGAAGAATCTTATCAAGAGTATCAGACCCACTGTTCAACATTCTGACAGACTTGGTCATTTGATCAAGTTGAGATTAAACTAACAAGACTTCATTTTCAAGATCAGCTTTAACAGTCTCAAGCTGGACTATTCTTTTCTTTTGTTTCTCACTTTCTTGACAAACCTCTGCACTCCTCAGACATAACTCTTGATAAGATGCTGCTAACTCCTCAAAAGTCAATTCCTCATCACTAGATTCTCCATCAGAAATACATGTTCCTGTCAATGCCCTAACATGCTTGGCAGACTCTTCTTCACTTTCACTGTCAGTATCAGACCAGGAAACAGCCATGCCCTTTTTCTGCTTCTTAAGGAATGTAGGACATTCTTTCTTGACATGACCTTTGACTTCACACTCAAAGCATTGAACTCCTTTGTCTTGAACATTCTTCTCTTCATCCTTTTCTTTTGACTTGTTGATGTCAGAGGAGATGTTCTTAACATTAGGTTTATAGTTTCTATTCATCCTCTTAAACACCTTGTTAAACTGTCTTCCCAACAGAACAATAGCCCGGGACAGCTCCTCCTGAGACTCAGCACCATTCCCTTTCTTCTCTTCTTGGGAATGGATCTAAGAATTTTCCTCACCAGCTTTTCTTCAGTTATCTTCTCTCCAAGAGCACTAGATGCATTGGACAACTCAAGAATATTCATGTGAAAATCATGAATAGTTTCATCTTTCTTCATCTTTAGACTTTCAAACTTTGATGTCAGAAGTTGAAGTCTTGACATCTTAACCTTTGAAGTTCCTTCATGAGTAGTCTTTAAAATGTCCCAAGCATCCTTTGCCACTTCACAAGTGTTTACCAACCTGAAGATGTTTTTATCAATCCCATTAAAGATGGCATTCAAGGCCTTAGAATTTCCAAGTGCTAGCTCATCCTCTTCCTTGGTCCACTCTTCTTCAGGTTTCAGCTTAGTGATTCCTTCTTTATCAGTAATAACAGGGTGCTTCCACTCTTTTAACACAACCTTCCAAGCCCTGCTGTCCAAGGACTTCAAAAAGGTAACCATCCTTGGTTTCCAATAATCATAATTAGAGCCATCCAGAATAGGGGGTCTATTCACAAATCCACCAACTTCCTTGTCCATCCTACCAGAAAGTATCAGCCCTATATCTCACCCAGATGCAGAGCAGGATGCCTGCTCTGATACCAATTGAAATTCTGGTATCAGATGTGTGATGTTAAGTGTGATGTCACAACAATACACTCTGCTATATGAACAAGGTAAAAGCAACAGAAAATAACACAAAGAATTGTTCACCCAATTCGGTCTAACTACCTACGTCTGGGGGCTACCAAGCCAGGGAGGAATTTCACTATCAGTAGTATGAATTTACAGACTCAACAATCCCAGTTGACATTTACTAAACTTAATCACTACCCAATGAACCTTCTACCTAAGAAACCACTTAGATATGAGAAACCACTCACTCCCTAAATCACCTCAGTGATACAATTCAAACACACCTTGATTCTGCTTCATAGCTTTGATCAAGAACAAAAACTCTCTTGCTTAACAACTCTAGAGATATCAATTACAACTCAAAAACAACAACACCAATTCAACATGAATGGTTTAAAATACACAGAAGACACAAATGACACTCAGTATTTATATCTCTTTCTTCGTTCTTTAACTTAGGGTTGAGGCTGCTTTAAATATCATTCTGACTTGGGCTTGGACCTGCTCCCAAAATTCTGATTTGATTTGTTTTTGAAACCAGAAATTAACGCAGATTTGATCTCCTAAATCTTTTCAAATCAACCCTAATGTTAGTTACATGATTTGCTCCATGATCTGCTCCATATCTGATTGGAAATATCTTCTCCAAGAAATTCGCATCCAATCTCTCTAACAGATCTCCTCAAAACATCCTAACACGCGCAGCCATAAAACATCACAATCTGATGTTCTGATGTTCTGGTATAGTGATGTCAAGCATATAAAACTTCCAACCCTGCAACAGCTAATGATAAGAACCAATGTTATGACATCAGACATATGACATCAACATTGTTCAACTTTGTTTTACCAAAATTCCAGCCAACACAAGGACTAACAGGGCTGATTTGAAAAGATATAAAAAGATTTGAAGATCAAATCTGTTTTAAATTCTGGTTTTAAAACAAATCAAATCAGATATTTGGAAGAGGTCCAAGCCCAAGTCAGAATTCTATAAAAGCAGCCTCAACCCTTGTTGGTAAAGAGAACGAAGAAAGAGAGCTAAAGACTGAGTGTCATTTGTGTCTTCGTGTGTGTTTTGTAAACCATTCATGTTTGAATTGGTGTTACTATTTTTGAGTTGTTAATTGTTCTTGATCAAAGCTGTTAAGCAGAATCAAGTTGTGTGATTAATTTGTAATCATTGGATTGTATCACTGAGGTGATTTAGGGAGTGAGTGGTTTCTCATACCTAAGTGGTTCTCTTAGGTAGAAGTGTCATTGGGTAGTGATTAAGTTAGGTAGATGTCAACAGGGATTGTTGAGTCTGTAATTTAATACTACTAATAGTGAATTTTCTCCCTGGCTTGGTAGCCCCCAGACGTAGATAGTTAGACCGAACTGGGTGAACAATTCATTGAGTTATTTACTGTTGGTTTTACCTTGTTCATATAGCAGATTGTGTTGTTGTGACATCACACTTAACATCACACATCTGATACCAGAATTTCAACATCGACGACTCCATCGTCTCCACTCACCACATAAACAGCACGCTCAATTTCCATTTAGCACGTCAAAGGATTGGAATTCTGGTATTGAAATCAATTTTTATAAATAGTACGCGAAACCAGCTTTCCAACACTTCGAACGGCGACGGAAACGGACCTACGGATCAAAAGATATGAATTTCTGAAGTTTCAGAAAATTCGGTTCGTCTCAGCCCAATTCGCCTGATACTCGCCTGGCGAAGCACCAGCGAAACCACTTTCGCCTGGAGAAATCCCCATTCGCCTGGCGAATTCCACTTTCGCCTCCTGCTCGCCTGGCAAAACTGTGGCGAATCCAACTCCCCCATACAAAATCCAGAAACTCTGATTTTTCACTCCCCTTTCGCTTCTACATTCGCCTGGCGAATGTCTGGCGAATCCACTTTCGCCTGGCGAGTTCCATTTTCGCCTGGCGAATCAGCAATCTTGCGGTTACGATTCTGCACGATTCAAACCTCACAATTCCCCCGAATTTGGTATCATACAGTCCATAAAACACCAATAAGGTAGCAGCAAATGACATATACACATATACAACACAAATCTATAATCAATTGCATAATTTTCTCTTCCTACCAAACCCTCTAACCTACAACCCAATTCCCAATTCTCACCAGCAACATAACAGGGAGATCCTAACGATTTTCTACCCTCATACCACTACTATGCAACCCTTAAGAGATAGAGAGCCCCACCCTTACCTTAGGATTCTTGAAATCTTTCCTCAACAATGGAGCTCTTCTTGACCTAACTCTTCTATGCTTTTTCTTCTCTTCTCCAAAACACATACTGACCACCCTTCCTTTCTAACCCTTTTTCCTATTTATATTTTCCTTGTTAATCCCAAATATTATTATTATCTAATATTATTATTATTATTTCACCCAAAATAAATAATAACAACAATCTCCTCAATAATTTAAATAATAATATTAACCAACTAACCCATCCTCCAACACCTTATCCTTCATAACTCCAAGGGCACTACCCTCACCTTAAGGGTAACCCACACTTAATCCAAAACACATCCATACACGACACATACAATAATATTCAATTTAATTAGGAAAAATAATTAAATTAAATCGAGGTGTTACAGTTGAAGCTAATGAAATCAAAGTGTTTGACATGGGTAATCAAATCAGCGTTGAACCTCAGTCTGTCAAAGAGCCGCAGAAGATTGGTTTAGAAGAAGACGGTTGAAAGGGCCAGAGGCTAGGTTGCGTCTATGACGATGAGCCTTTACGGTTTGAGAATTACCCAATAGCGACTACTACTAAGATAAAGCCTCAAGATCCACTAAAAGAAATAGATCTAGGTGATGGATCGATTAAGAGGCCGACTTATATAAGCGCCAGGTTTAAGAATTAGATCTAAGGTTAGAAGTCATAAAATTGCTTAAAGAATTTAAAGATTGTTTTGCTTGGGATTATAACGAAATTCCAGGTTTAAGCAGAGAATTGGTGGAGCTAAAGCTACCAATAAAGGCATGCAAGAAGTCAGTCAAGCAGACGCCAAGGCTATTTGCCCCAGAAATAATGTCTTAAATAAAAGAGGAGATCGAGAGACTCTTATGAAGCAGATCCATAAGAACTGCAAGGTACGTCGAATGGCTTTCCAACATCATTCTAATTATAAAGAAAAATGGGATGTTGAGGGTTTGCATAGATTTTAGAGATCTAAATGCTGCAACCCCGAAGGACGAATACCCAATGCCTGTCACCGAGATGTTGGTCGATTTAGTGACGAGTTTTGGGTATCTTAGTATGTTAGATGGTTATTCTGGTTATAACCTGTAAGAAAAAGAGTGGTTCTGCATCTGGCCTTAAGTTTTGATGATAACTGCACATGTTATCTCAGAGAACAATTCGGTACCTTATGGTTTCTATCTAGTGTGTAGCTTTTGCTAAATAAGATATGTATCTGACTCAAAGGCATGTGATGTCATCAGATAATTATCTAAACACTCTGGAAGAAAACATATTGTGTGTACAAGATTTAAAGTCATTACTCTAGAGATATCAATTCTGAAGATCAAGTTCTGAAGACTCTGAAGACAAGGTTCTGTTGAATGAAGTTCTGAAGACTCTGAAGACAAGTATGTGCGTAACGAGTTCTAAAGATTCTGACGACAAGGTTCTGATGAACAGGCTTTGAAGTTTCTGAAGACATCACTTCTAAATACCAAGTGCTAAAGACTCTTATGATAGTTCTGCTGAACGAAGATCTGAGATTCTGAAGACTTTGGTTCCGAAGTTACAAATACAAACCCTTCTATAACATGCTTAATCAAATATACATCTGAAGCCTCTGAAGATATCTGAAGACAGAAGATCAATAATGGTTGGATAAAGTGTTGAATATAAAAGTACAAAGTAGTATGTGACCTCTACCTAGAATAGGTGGCGCAAGGACAACTTTTTGTATTATGATGTGACCATTCCTGTAAGTGAACGTTGAGATATTACAGTTGGAATATGTTTCCTATTATACCCTCCAACGGATCTATTCTCAAGCTCTATATATTGAAAATCTGAATGCTTGAAGAAATGCTAAAAAAGGCCGATGCCTAGAGAGCTGCTAAGAGCCACTGTTGCTGCAAGCCAAGTGAAAAATACTAAATGTCGAAGTGCAAAATAGTGCAAGAGCAGAAGAGAAAATCAAGAGAGAATAATAAGAAAAAGAAGTACAAAGAGCTGAATAATACACGACAGTATGTGTGCAAGGAGGAAGCAAGCACCAAATTTCAAAGCTCAAGAAGAAGATGCTTAAGCTCAACAAATTAGAGCGCAGCTCTACAAAAACGGGAGAAACTTAGTTTTGTAAATTAGCAAGGAGTTATTGTTCATATCTTGCTAGAAAAACTTTTGTGTTATTGTACTTCAATTATGACATCTGCTTGTTTAGAAGCAAATTCATGTACACACTCTTGTAACACTTTTCTAAGTGTAGATTCCTCAAGTGACTAAGTTGTTAGTCTGGATATTTGAGAGGGATAAGGTGTTGTTTAACACTTAGACGTTTTCCTTAGGGGACTATGTTTAGTAAAAATTCTCAAGAAGACAATAAAGGATATCCATTGTGGTTTGCAACAAAGACGGGTAGTCTGAGTTGTGGTTTGCAACAAGATCAGTTAAATTTGTTGTAACAATTATAATCTTTCTAGATTATTGGATTAAGTCCTTGTCTAAGGCAAAATCACCTTGGTGGGTGGACTGGAGTAACTTAGTTAACAGTGAACCATGATAAAAATAATTGTGTCAATTTATTTTTATTGTCTTATTAGCATTGATCTTTAATTCCGCAGAAAATATCATTGTTGGTGAAACCCAATTCAAACCCCTTTCTTGTGTTTCTCACCCCTTCAATTAGTATCAGAGCTCCAATTCTGTTATTGATGTTTATCAAACACTTAACCGTGTCAGAAAGATCCAGAAGAGCTTTGAGAAACACCTTGATGGTTCTTCATCAGAAGCAAGAAATTTCTTGATTACTGAAAGCTAATTCTTACTGAGTTTGAGATGTTTTCAAAACCGGACTGCTATGTCTATTTGAATTTCTCATAATAACACATTGAGAATTCTTTTAAATTAAGTAAACAATTGCTCCTGTTTTGATTCAGAAGCATGAAGACTTCAGGGATGAAGAATGCTGAAACTATTGAGATGTTGCTCTTAAACTTTTAAGACTTTGGTTGCCGAACTCTGGGTTCTGAACTAAGGTTACTCTTTGTCAGATCTCTTAAAGAAGACTATCAGAAACTTGCCATTATGATGGAAGTTTATAGTAACTGCATCCCAGTTACAGAAGATCTGATCAACGCATTTTTAAGTGAACTGGTGAGTCCTCTTGGGAAGTACTGAAGATTAGGCTAAAACAGTATAACTCAAGTGAGAGAAAAACTGTTTTCTTAAATATGTTAGAAGATCTAAGAAGACTAGAAGTTCATAAGTCAAAGTGATCGAGTATTTCAGAAGAAGATACTATGTCATTCTTGCTTACATGAGTTAATCGTTACGAAAGAAGATCTCATGGAATCAGATCTAAAACACATATACAATCGATTGTCAACATGGAATGATGATGAGTTCTCAGAAGAGATAAAGATAAAGAACAAGCAATCTCAACACTGTTGGCTGATGCTAGAATCTCTGATGAATAAAATTCCTCCAGAAGATGAAGTTATTTCTGTATCCAATTTAGCAGAAACTATCTTTGTTGCAGAAGTTCTCAGTAGCTCAGTTAATGCTCTGGCATTAACACCAGGATCCTGATTGTTTGCACTATTTATGTACACTGACATATCTAAACTAATGAAATACCACGGTATAAAGTATTAATTCAGTTACTATTAAGTTTCTACAGAATAGAACACGGGGAATTGGATCTTTACACAAGGATGAACCTTTCTGTGTTCTCCTCCATTTTCTAAGTGCAAAAGTGATTGCCTGTGAATGTTCAAGGTTAGAAATAATTTTGGTAAACAGATTAAGGACAAATAGCTTGAGAAACTATTTGTTGAAAATGAATCTTTCATATCCTAGTTCCTTACAACCAGATACAAATGTAAAGGAAATAACAGGATCTTAAAGAAGAAATTACCAATTCATGATATTTGAGATTATCATGACAAAGCATTTCTAAGGAGATGAAGCTCACTAATTTGGACAAGGTATCTTTTTAAATCACTTCTGATACATCGTGATTAGATTGCTCAATATCTACGAGTACTTACAATCAAAGTACCTATGCAGACAAATCTATTTAAAATCAGATTTTATGATAAGCTTGGCAGTTGAAAACCAAAGTTGATTGGAAGATCCTAAATTTGAAAATTACCTTTTTAGAAGCTGAAGGTAATAGAGTTGCTAAAAGAGTACAAGATGAAGAAATCAGAAGTTGCTCAATCAGAAGTTGTCGCAGTTCTTACTCCTCTGAGAAAGCTTAGATAGAAATCTTTACTTTCTGAAGTACTAATTCTGAGTGATAAGACTGAACAAGATCAACATTCAAACTCTCTGAAGAAATGTTTCGTAGTTTGATGTCCATAATGATATTTGCATCTGTTGAAGAAGAAGTATGATCAAAGATTGTACTCAGATGACACAAGAAGAGTTCAACTAATTCTCTCATCTTATGGAATTTGGCTTTCTAAATTTGAAATTAAGCATTAGTTGATTTGAATCAATTGACTTTCTGGAAATAAGTCATAGTGAGGGCAGAAGCGGTTGATTAGAATCTGAAAGACGAAAGAGTGAACTCAGGTTCCTCTAATGATCTTGATTCAACAAACATCAGGAGAGATGTTTCATCCATCAGAACGAGAAGACCAAAGAAGTCACGAAGATGTTCTAGCCTATCTTAGTGAAAGATAATGAAGGCTCATGTGCATCCCTCAGAATCTGAAGAAAAAAGAAGCTAGTGTGATGTCAATTTCTAAGAAAAATCTTCTCTAGTGGTCCAGCTGAAGTCATCATCAACAACATCTTAAATAACAAAAGTCATTAATACATCATTTCCTATTCCGTGTATTTTTGTCTCTTGTGTGTTGGTTTCCAATAAAAATTGTAGTCTTGGAAGTATTGGCAGTCCTTATTCTTGGACAAGCATTAATTTCCTTGCGTGTCTCTAGCTTGTCTGGTTTTATTATAGTATTTCATTTTTTTCTTCTATTTATATTCTTCCTCTCATATTTAAACAATCATTCCTTACTCTTTCATCTTCACAAAACCTTCCCTATCTTTTATATTCATTTTCTTCTCTCTCTCTCTCTCTCTCTCTCTCTCTCTCTCTCTCTCTCTCTTAACCAATCATGTATGTCAAAACCTTTTGTGGTAATGAAGACCTGCTATAAGTTATTTGTGAGAAATGACCCAACTTTCTTCGTCTTACGGGAACAGATCGCGACACTGTATGCGCATGCATATACAGGATTGGCCCAAATACTACGCATTGTTGCGTGGACCCATTTATCCAAACATTGTGAAATCCTTCTAGAAAATATGCTTTAATAAGTTTAGATGGTGACTCCATCTGTTCCTGTGTTTATGGCACTCATGTTACCATCACTCCTACCTCCATTGCTGAAGTTATTGGCTGCTCTCAAACCAGTGTCACTGTGGACGAGTTTCGTTTTACCTACACCTTTGTTGATAGGCTCATTAACATTCATAATACCTCATTCCTCAGATTCTAACCCGAAAATCCTGAAAGGCTTCTTCCCATTGCTAAATCTTGGTTTAATCTCCTTCTGACTAACTTCCGTCCCCGAGGAGTAGACAAAAATGTTCTATCCCATGTTGACAGACTTTTCATCTACTTTGTTATGAATAATATTCGTGTCAACCTGCCTCAAACCATCTTCAATCATCTAAAAGAATCAGTCACTATCTCAAGAGGTCAGTGATAAGTGTCATTTTGTAGTGTTTTTGTGTATATAGTTTTGTGACACTTATCGAGTTTTAGTGTAATTTCAGTAAATAATTCTCCAATTTTGTGTATAAATACATTAGTTAGTACTGTGTTTTTTATTCAATTATGTAACGATTAATAGTTTTCCCTTCATTTTGTAGGTAATTAAACATTGTAGGAGCAATGAGTAATAAAAGCTTCAGGATGCACCATTTGGATCAATAAAAGGAGGAAGCAAATAAAGAACTGCAGTAGAAAAATGTTGTCTGTCAACTTTTGCCAGGCAAAACTGAGATTTTCGCTAGGCGAGGCTGAGGCGAGAGAAAAAGTTAGAAATTCCAGTAGCTTCTATATAGTGCTCGCGTCTTGTTCGCCGGGCGAGTTTTGAGACTTTCGTCGGGCGAAGCTTCCCTTCACCGGGCGAAAGTAGATATTTTTGCCAGGCTATAATATTGCGCAGCTGGTGTGAGAGAAATAAGGAAATTCGTCGGGCGAAGCCTCATTTCGCCGGGCGAATTTGTCTGAACTAGAATTTTACTTAAGTTCATTTCATTCATTTTTTAGGTTATGGTTTTGGGAATTTTTGCTCCCAACTCCATCAACCTCATTTTTCAGTAGACTTGGCTTAGAAAACAACATTGAAGCTTGCACACGGATGATCCGAGGTGAATTTCTCATCGACCGACGCTGACAAACCGCGAGGTATTTGGTTTATTTCTTTTCTTCTTTGTGTATTTCTTCTTTGTTGGGTTGTCGTATATGTATTTACTTTGAACTCATGTATATTTGTCTCCCATGGCGTTGTATAAAATTTAATTTACAAATCTTTATCGGGGATTGTCCTTGATTTTTGCTTTATGCTCGGGGTTTGGGTTGTGTTAGAGATAAACATCACAAACTTTGATTAGGGATGATTATCTGTTAGTTTCTGGATGCTAGAGATAGATTTAGAGCTAACAATCTTTATGGGTGTCGAAGCTTAATGCCTCCGTATCTCGAGTCGGGTGCGAGAGTGTCGACGAGGGTAACATGGTTGTTTTCTTAGCTCAGTGTGTTAGAGATGGACACTGTTGTGAGCGATGTTGGATGATATTGAGGAGTATTGTAGGTTGAGTATAACTGGTCGATAGGTTTAAGTTTGTGAGGAGTGGATTATATGCATGCCGGATAAGTTTCTTTTCTCTGAAGAATGAATTCTTTTTGTATTAATATTTACTTTTCTGTTTCTATGTTTGAAACATTTTAAACCAAACTCTATAACATTTAAATTGTCGAGCGACAGTTCAATATCACCGATCTCTGTGGACACGATAAATTCCCGGAAAAATACTTCTAAATCTTTTTGTTGCTTGCCGCTTTACCACACCAACAAAATGACGCCGTTGTCGGGGATTGGTTTTGATATTGAATTGCATTGTGATAGTTTTGATGTTTGAGAGGTTTGTACATAATTGTTTATATTGTATAAATGCTTGTATAAATACTTGTTTTGCTTTTATTTTCCATTATGTTTGTTCAAGTGTTGTATACATTTTGTTCCTGTAACGTTTGTTCAAGTATTTGGTTTGGACACTTGCTTTTGGTTTGCGCGGTGAGGCATCACCATGGCATGAAGGGAGGAAGTTACTAGCTAAGCACAGTAAAGGCGTCGAGCTTACGACGTAAAACAAACATGTTTTATCGTTTTTTATTTCGTTATTACTTTTTCATTCTAGCATAGGTAGTGTGGTGAACATTCATTAAACAAGTTGTACTCGGATTGTTCGTAAAATTCTAAAAGCTTCACTTTACAACTTGTTTAATCCATTTTCAGCCGGTCTTTTAGTTTGTTTATATTAATAGTTTTTGTGTTTGTCTAAGAGCTTGTTTTGAGCAGCTTGAGGAAATTTGAGGTGATGTTCCAAGTTTGATCGTTTCAACTTGCAGATGTATGGTAATGATATTGTTAAGTTTTGTACACGTCCAAGGTATGTGTTTATCGCTTTCTAGACTTTATCATATTCATGATACTTAGGCTTTTTACAAACTTTCATGCCATTCATTCTTTTGTACACTTGTTCTTGATGTGAATCACTTTAGTTCCCACCCTTTTTGTGAGGTAGCTTTCCATTGTTCATATATGCGCGGAGTACCAACATTCTTGTTCTAACTGGATTTTATTATGCTTAATCTTTTGTTTGTGTTGATTATATGAAAGCACGAAAAGGATTAAGGCATTTTGTTTCATTTTGAGCACAACTACCTAGCCAAATAGTCAATTCACCCTGTAAGTGTGTGAGCATTTGTTAAACCCCTTTGTGCCTTTCTATCATTATCCATGTTGTTTGAACTTAATGTTTGTCTATGAGTATTTAATTCACTTTTTGTATGGATTTTGATTGATTGTTTTTTCTTGAACCTTCAACTTTGTGTTGTTGTATGAATTTTTACCTTGCCTTAGAAAGTAGGGAGTATTCACATGATGATGTGGTTGAATTCAAGTTGGGGAGAGAATGATTGTTTAGTCATTGGTTGGTTTCTATGAGGTTGAAAAAGAAAAGAAAAAAGAGAAAAATATGAAAAAGAAAAGAAAAGAAAAGAAAAAGAAAGAAAAAGAAAATCCTTGTGAAAGGAAACAAAAAGAGTTCATATAATTGTGCTAAATAAGTATTGTGTTTTGTGTAACACTTGGGATTTTGGAAGAAGTTGATTGGAATTTTGTGTTTGAGTCTTTGTGAGTTGATCACTCCCTTAGGTTTAGACAAGTTTTTGTTTCAATTACCTTTAGAAATTGCCCCTTGTTTGTTTACCCGACCATGCTATAACCTTGAAAGCCCTTGTGATTCTTGCCTTTGTATGTTCAATGTGAATTTTTGGATGATTGCATAAGTTAATCTTTTGTTTGCAAGGTTGTTGTGTGAGTGAAAAGTACCTCATTTTGTGTTTTTCATATACCGATGATTATTTTTGCTAGGTGTGATTCACGTTTGAACTTGTGTTGTTTTAGGATGTTTGGCATGATTTTTGTATTTTGCATTTGTTTCGTGACTATGTTATCGTCGTAGTTTAGTGGTAAGTATTTACTTTGTGTGTACCGTTTTTCATTTGAACCATACATTTGTTTCCATTTTAAAAAAAATTGTTGATTCGTGATTTTTGGGGAGAGTTTGATAAGTTTCATTTTGTAGTGTTTTTGTGTATATAGTTTTGTGACACTTATTGAGTTTTAGTGTAATTTCAACGAATAATTCTCCAGTTTTGTGTATAAATACATTAGTTAGTGTATACTTGTGTTTTTGATTCAATTATGTAACGATTAATAGTTTTCCCTTCATTTTGTAGGTAATTAAGCATTGTTGGAGCAATGAGTAATAAAAGCTTCAGGATGCACCATTTGGATCAATAAAAGGAGGAAGCAAATAAAGAACTGCAGTAGAAAAATGATGTCTGTCAACTTTCGGCGGGCGAAGCTTCCTTTCGCTAGGCGAAACTGATTTTTTCGTCGGGCGAGAGAAAAAATTGGAAATTCCAGTATCTTATGTATAGTGCTCGCGTCTTGTTCGCCGGGCGAGTTTTGAGACTTTTTCCAGGAAAAGCTTCCCTTCGCCGGGCAAAAGTAGATATTTTGGCCAGGCTGTAATATTGCGCAGCTGGTGTGAGAGAAATAAGGAACTTTGCCGGGCGAATTTGTCTGAACCAGAATTTTACTTAAGTTCATTTCATTCACTTTTTAGGTTATGGTTTTGGGGATTTTTGCTCCCAACTCTATCAACCTCATTTTTCAGTAGACTTAGCTTAGAAAACAACATTGAAGCTTGCACACGGATGATCCGGGGTGGATTTCTCATCGATCGACGCTGACAAACCACGAGATGTTTGGTTTATTTCTTTTCTTCTTTGTGTATTTCTTCTTTGTTGGGTTGTCGTATATATATTTAATTTGAACTCATGTATATTTGTCGCCCATGGCGTTGTATAAAATTTGCTTTACAAATCTTTATCGGTGATTGTCCTTGATTTTTGCTTTATGCTCGGGGTTTGGGTTGTGTTAGAGATAAACATCACAAACTTTGATTAGGGATGATTATCTGTTAGTTTCTGAATGCTAGAGATAGATTTAGAGCCAACAATCTTTATGGGTGTCAAAGCTTAATGGCTCCGTATCTCGAGTCGGGTGCGAGAGTGTCGACGAGGGTAACATGGTTGTTTTCTCAGCTCAGTGTGTCAGAGATGGACACTGTTGTGAGCGATGTTGGATGATATTGAAGAGTATTATAGGTTGAGTATAACTGGTCGATAGGTTTAAGTTTGTGAGGAGTGGATTATATGCATGCCGGATAAGTTTCTTTTCTCTGAAGAATGAATTATTTTTGTATTAATATTTACTTTTCTGTTTCTATGTTTGAAACATTTTAAACCAAACTCTATAACATTTAAATTGTCGAACGACAGTTCAATATCACCGATCTCTGTGGACACGATAAATTCCCGGAAAAATACTTCCAAATCTTTTTGTTGCTTGCCGCTTTACCGCATCAGCAGTCAGTACAAGCCCTTCATAGCTTATGGAAGGGTTTTGTCTGAACTTTTGTATAAAGCTAAAATCGTTGGTTCGGCTAGAAGGCTTGGACCAAATATTGTGGCTGAAAAAAAATATGTGAAGCAGTTACAAGTCTGTTGGATTGGTAGTCTTCTCTGCTGGATGGATATTTGGTGTCTGGATGTTTCTGGGTCCTGTGGTCTCTATGTCTGAAGGTTGTCTGTGGTCGGTTGGTTTTTGATGACGTTCGTTTTTCATGTGGTCTTGGTTTACCTTGTTCTGGTTGTACTTGTCTTTCTCCCTTGCTACTCCCTTTAAAAATGTCTGGCCCGTACTCCTCCTTATAATATTAATATAGTTTTCTATTATTTTCTGTTAATTATTTCTTTACCATTCATGTTAATTGACTATCTCACATTTTGTTTATCTTTTAATTTTTATTTTTTGTTTCGTATATGTTTGTGTGGAAATTAACTTCATATCTTAAAACTTCTCAAATAGAAATTAGAGGGAACTTACAAACCTCTTTTCTAAGACTATTTGACACAGGGGGAGCTTACAAACCTCAGACCCTGAAAGTTTTTGGCCATGTTGTCATTTTCTTAGTAATTGTATTACTAATCTGTTCGCTTGTAATCTCTTCTAGATAAAACATTTCTCATATAATTATTCTTCTATCTTTTATTAATCTTTCTAATTAAATCTGTTTTACCTTTTTGATTTCTGGCAAAGGGGGAGAAAGTGAAATGATTTTGATATACCTATTCCAAGTCTCTTGATCCCAAATACATGTTTCAATATGTTTTATCACTAACCTTTGTTTAATAATTGATTAGGAACTTTGAAAAAGTTCACTATATGTTAGAACAGGTTATCAAAAGATATGTTCAAGAAATAAGAAGTATGCTCTAAATGAGTTTGCTTTGATACAATTACTCTGATACATTTGCTCTGATACATTACATGATTCAAAGTGGTCTTGACCATTCATAAATCAAAAGCAAAAGAAATCTGAAAGAATGTCTATAAGTGCTCTGATACCTTTGGCTTGTCTGAAGTGTGAACTTTCTGAAAGCATGGTGCCTAGATTCTAGCACTTCAAGTATTTGGCTCTTATGGATAATCTAAATGGTCATTCTGAAAATGTTCAAGTTGTGAACTTTCTATTGACATCTTGATTACTGCACCTTATGGTGATATGCTCTAAATATTAAAAGAATCTATCTTAGATACATGATGCAAAGAATCAAGAAGCTTATAAATCAGGTTCTGATTACGTCAATCACGTTGTAATAACAAGCCAGGTTCTGAGATGAAGACCAGACAGTTCTAGTCAGACTCTGATGAGACGTCTATGAGAAGTATTCCTTCTCAGATCATATGCTTTGTACATACAAATTATTTTGTAAGACTTGAGATCAGGGGGAGACTTTGAACAAGCATAAATGAATTTTGAGAGTAACAGATTCAGGGGGAGCTGGCGAGCTTAACTTTGCTTCTGTAATTTTATGGTGATTACCCTGTACAAACTGCTATATCAAAATACATTATTTGTCATCATAAAAAAGGGGGAGATTGTATGAATAAGAGTGGTTCTGCATCTGGCCTTAAGTTTTGATGATAACTGCACATGTTGTCTCAGAGAAAACTTCAGTACTTTATAGTTTCTATCTAGTGTGTAGCTTTTGCTAAACAGGATATGTATCTGACTCAAAGGCGTGTGATGTCATCAGATCATTATCTAAACACTCTGGAAGAAAACATATTGTGTATACAATATTTAAAGTCATTACTCTGGAATGCTTTCTAATACAACGATTTTGAAGAACGTGTGTATCAAAGCTTCTAATTGTGACTTTGTATGTAAAGCTCGAAAGGCTCTCTTAAGATGTGCTTCATATGCTCAAAGTTCTAAAGACAGGTTCTGTTGAACGAAGTTCTGACGATATTATTTCTGATGCTCAAAGTTCAGAAGATATTATTTCTGATGCTCAAAGTACTGAAGATTATGAAGACAGGTTCTGTTGAACGAAGTTCTGAAGATTCTGAAGATATTATTTCTGAAGATATCAATTCTAAAGATCAAGTTATAAAGACTCTGAAGACAAGGTTCGATTGAACGAAGTTCTGAAGACTCGACAAGTATGTGCGTAACGAGTTCTAAAGATTCTGAAGACAAGGTTCTGCTGAATAGGATCTGAAGTTTTTGAAGACATCACTTCTAAAGACCAAGTGCTAAAGACTCTTATGATAGTTCTACTGAACGAAGATCTGAGATTCTGAAGACTTTGGTTCCGAAGTTACAAATACTGATCCTTCTATAACACGCTTCATCAAATATACATCTGAAGCCTCTGAAGATATCTAAAGACGGAAGATCAAGAATGGTTGGATAAAGTGCTGAATATAAAAGTACAAAGTAGTATGTGACCTCTACCTAGAATAGGTGGCACAAGGACAACTTTTTGTATTATGATGTGACCATTCCTGTAAGTGAACGTTGAGATATTACATTTGGAATATATTTCCTATTATACCCTCCAATCGATCTATTCTCAAGCTCTATATATTGAAGATCAGAATGCTTGAAGAAATGCTGAAAAAGGCCGCTGGCTAGAGAACTACTAAGAGCCACTACTGTTGTTGCAAGCCAAGTGAAAAATACTAAATGTCGAAGTGCAAAATGTTGTAAGAGCAGAAGAGAAAATCAAGAGAGAATAACAAGAACAAGAAGTACAAAGAGCTGAATAATACACAACAGTGTGTGTGCAAGGCGAAAGCAAACACCAAATTTCAAAGCTCAAGAAGAAGATGCTCAAGCTCAACAAATTAGAGCACAAGTCTACCAAAATAAGAGAAGCATAGTTTTTTAAATTAGCAAGGAGCTGTTGTTCATATCTTGCTAGAAACATTTTTGTGTTATTGTACTTCAATTGTGTCATCTACTTGTTTAGAAGCAAATTCTTGTACACACTCTTGTAACACTTTTCTAAGTGTAGATTCCTCAAGTGACTAAGTTGTTAGTCTGGATACTTGAGAGGGATAAGGTGTTGTTTAACACTTAGAAATTTTCCTGGGGGGACTATGTTTCGTCAGAATTCTCAAGAAGACAATGGAGGTTATCCATTGTGATTTACAACAAAGTCGGGTATTCTGAGTTGTGGTTTGTAACAAGATCAGTTAGATTTGTTGTAACGACTGTAATCTTTCTAGATTATTGGATTAAGTCCTTGTCTAAGGCAAAATCACCTTGGTGGGCGGACTGGAGTAACTTTGTTAACACTGAATCAGGATAAAAATAATCGTGTCAATTTATTTTTATTGTCTTGTTAGCATTGATCTTTAATTACGCATAAAATATCATTGTTGGTGAAACCCAGTTCAAAACCCCCTTTCTTGTGTTTCTCACCCCTTCGTAACCAAATTTTCATTGAAGATGAGGATGTGCCGAAGACAACATTTCGATGCCCATGAACTTTAGGCACCTACGAGTGGGTAGTGATGTCATTTGGCTTAAAGAATGCTATAGCAACTTATCAAAGGGCGACGAATGTAACACCCCATTTTTAATTATTTGATCGTCCGGTGTTATTTTAATTGTTGGCCTTGGTTGGGTGCGTGTTTGAGTGTGTAGGGGGTAATATTAGTAATATGGAAATATTATTATTATTATTATTTTAATAGTATATTTCATATTATTATTATTACTATTAGTATTATTATTGTTTTGGTTATTATTATTATTATTAAGATTATTTAGTAAATAGGACCTAATATAATCAAGTGAATATTGGGTTAATGAGATTAGTGAGGGTAGTTTGGTAAATGAAGCTTAATTAGTGGAAAATTGGTAATAGTAAGAATAATCAGAATTTTAGAGATAGAAAGAGAAAAGGCTAAGGAGAGGAAGAACAAGGAAACTCTAGGGCAAGGAACCTTCGTCAATTTTCGCAGGAATTGAGCAAGAATTCGAGGTAAGGGGGAGAAACGGGTTTAATATTGGTGTTTATTTCATGATCGGGTAGTGGGGAGTCCTTAACCCCGTAGGAAATTGATGTGCAAACTGTTGAATTGTTTATTGTTGAATATGCTGGTTGTGATTCTGAGAATTGTACATGAATTGGTGTGTAGTTTTATGAATTCTGGTTGTTGTTGCTGTTGCATGAATAATTGTTGCAGATCTGTCATTTTTGGAATTCGATTTGGGGGAAACGAATTGAGGTTTTAGGCTTGTAATATCTGTAGTAATTCTAGATGCAAGTATGAAGATGAAAAATTGGACCTAAAACCAATGTAGAAACGATTATAGGACTGATTAGAAGTGGAAAACATGTGAAAATCGTAGCAGACTGCAGAATGGGGAGGTCTCTGGTGAAATGCGTAATAGATCTGGCCATACGCGTATTGGGCTAGGTCATACGCGTATGGGAGTGAAGGAAAAGGAGCCATACGCGTAAGAGAGTAGGCAGCACGTGTAATAGGGAGTGATACGCGTATGGTATTGGAATTTGGGAAAATTCGGTGATAAAACGTTTTTGTCCGTACGCGTACGGCACAAGGCATACGCGTATGACATTGGGCATTGTGAGGCAATACGCGTACCAAAGGGAGCAATACGCGTACGAGTTGGGCGAGGGAACTGGCATACGCGTATGGCATGGGGCAATACGCGTATGGCCTGCAGAGCTGCAGAATTTTACCGTTTCGCGAATTCTTTCCCGTTTTCGTGTCCGATTCGGTTTCTTTCAGTTTGAGAGGTTGGGAATAGGTGCCAGGTGCTGGGAAATAAGGTATTGATGTTAGAAATAGTAATTTTAATAATTTTTAATTAATTAATTAATTAATTTAGTATTTGGTGTATTTGAAGTAAATGGTGTAACGTTGGTGTATTGATATGTATGGTGTGATCAGGAGGATCGTGTGCATGTATTTATGTTGTATACATGTTTTGTTGTGCATTTTGTGTCTTGCATAATCATGGTGATTGGTGGGATGGATCGTTGCTCAGGAGGAGTGTATGCGATTCATCCGTACTCCTATGTGGAGAATGGTGGGGATAGATCATTGCCAAGGAGAGGTGTATGTGATCTATCCTGGGTTCGATTAAATGAACCAATGAGTCGGTACCGCATGCATGGTGTTGTGTCGCATTACATTCTTATTTAGTGTTGATGATGATATTGGGCAGTAGGCCGTGTTTGATGATTGATAATGCTTGCATGTGATGACTACCTGTTTATCATGTATTTATTCACCTATAATATTTGAACGTGATTTCTCACCCCTTTGTTGTTTTTGCTGTGTCTGTGCTTCTTCGGAAGTACAGATAATCCAGGTACTTAGCTAACTTGGATATTGGTGTTGCTGATCGAGTCTATAGGAGTGCTCTGATACGTAACACGAGATTATTTTGGGGATTTCAGTCATTTGTTATCTGTTATTCTTTTGTTACGTATCTTTATTTTTTATGATTATTTTGGTGAACCACGATTTTATGTGGGATATTTGGTGTATTTGGCAGATGGCCGTGAATTAAATAAATGAATAAATATTTCCGCTGTTTATTTCATTTAATAAAGGAGTTTTGGTGTTGTTTTTTTTTTGCAAATGTGGCATCCTACTTGATTTTGGTGTAAAAACTCTGATTATTTCATTGATTATTTTGCTTATTTTAAAAGTGGGAAAAGTGGGGTGTTACAATTGGTATCAGAGCAGGTCGGTCCGTCCGGCCAGGTGTTAGAGTCGAGTCTGTCCTTAGGATAGAAGTCGTTTGTGTGTTCTGACCTTGTGATGATTGTTGTCCAGTATGGCAGGAAGGAATGATGCTGCTCTTGCTGCTGCTATGTAAGCCATGGCACAAGCTGTAGAGAATGCCAACCAGGGTGGAGGTGCTCAGTTTCGTGACTTAGCACAGTTTCAGAGCAATAAGCCACCTACATATGAGGGAGGTATCTTGAATCCAGAGGCTGCACAGAAATAGTTGAAGGTTGTGGAGAAGATCTTCAGGACCATGGGATGCAATGATGCTCAGAAGGTACGGTTTGGTACTCATATGCTGGAAGGAGAGGCTGAGGCTTGGTGGGACAACAGTCGTCAAAGATTGGAAGCTGCAGGTACTGAGATTACTTGGGCTGTGTTTCAAGCTGAGTTTCTGGAAAAGTATTTTCCAGAAGACATTCATAGTGCTAAAGAGGTGGAATTTTTGGAGCTGAAGCAGGGTGACAAGACAGTTGCTGAGTATGCGGCTAAGTTTGAAGAGCTGGTTCAGTATTGTGCTCATTACAATACTGAAGAAGCTATGACTTCGAAGTGTGTGAAGTTTGAGAACGGGCTGCGTCCCGAGATCAAACTGGGGATTGCTTGTCAGAAGATAAGAAACTATCCAGAGCTGGTAAGCAGAAGCAGAATTTATGATAATGACAATAGGGCCAGAATTGCTCATTACAAAGCTGTGAATGAGAAGAAAAATAAGCAGAGATTTGGAGGAACTCCTTACAGTGCTCCAGCTGATAAGGGGAAACAGAAAGCTGATGGGGGAAAGAAGCCAAAGGAGAAGGGAGCAAGTGCTGATACTCTAAAGTGCTTCAAATGTGGTGGCGCGGGTCACCGTGCTAACAACTGTCAGACGGAGGTGAAAAAGTGTTTCAAGTGTGGCAAAGAAGGTCATGTTATAGCTGATTGCAGAGCCACGATGCCTACTTGTTATAATTGTGGTGAGAAGGGTCACATCAGCACTCACTGTGAGAAGCCGAAGAAGTCTCAGGCGTCTCAGACTAGTGGGAAGGTGTTTGCCTTGGTGGGAGCCCAATCCACTGAGGAGGAGCGTTCCGTCAAAGGTACTTGCTTTATTAATGATGTCCCTTTGATTGCTATCATTGACACGGGTGCAACACACTCATTTATTTCTGTTGATTGTGTGAAGAGATTAGGGATTATGCCATCTACTCTCGAGCAGAGGATGACGATTGAAACTCCATCTATTGGTTTTGTGGTTACTTCGTTGGTGTGTTTGAAGTGTCTGCTAACCGTGTTTGGTAGAGATTTCAGAGTGGACTTGATTTGTTTGCCACTCGGTAATCTTGATGTTATTTTGGGGATAAACTGGTTGGAGTTCAACCGAGTTTATATTGATTGCTTCAGGAAGACGTTACTGTTTCTTACTCCTGAAGAGGAAGCATTAGCAGATTCGCTATCTAGCAAGGAGTTGAGGGCGTTGTTGGAAGATGAAGCGAAGCTGTTTGCAATGTTTGCCTCGTTATCTGTTGAAAGCAAGACTTCAGTTAAATAATTGCCAGTAGTTAATGAATTTCCTGAAGTGTTTCTAGATGACATCACAGAATTGCCTCCGACAAGAGAAGTTGAGTTCGCTATTGATCTTGTACCGGGTACCAGACCTATCTCTATGGCATCGTACAGGATGTCTGCATCAGAGTTGGCAGAGTTGAAATCTCAGGACGGGGAATTGCTCGATAAGAAGTTTATTAGACCAAGTGTGTCGCCGTGGGGAGCTCCAGTGTTGTTGGTGAAGAAGAAGGATGGTAGTATGCGTCTGTGCATTGATTACCGTCAGTTGAATAAAGTAACCATTAAGAATAAGTATCCACTTCATAGGATTGACGACTTAATGGATCAGCTGGTAGGAGCTCGTGTTTTCAGCAAAATTGATCTGAGGTCGGGTTACCATCAGATTAGAGTAAAGGAAGGTGACATTCAGAAGACTGCTTTCAGAACTCGCTATGGACATTACGAGTATGCAGTGATGCCTTTCGGAGTGTCTAATGCGCCGGGTGTATTCATGGAATATATGAATCGTACTTTCCATTCGTACCTGGATAAGTTTATTGTGGTATTTATTGATGATATACTGATTTATTCTAAGTCTGACGAAGAGCATGCAGGTCACTTGAGAATTGCATTGTAGGTGTTGAAGGATAATAAACTGTTTGCAAAGTTCTCGAAGTGTGAATTTTGGTTGAAGACCGTGAGTTTCTTGGGCCATGTGATTTCTGGTGATGGTATAGCAGTGGATCCCTCTAAAGTAAGTGCAGTACTTCAGTGGGAAACTCCGAAGACCGCAACGAAGATTATAAGCTTTTTGGGTTTGGCAGGTTACTATAGAAGGTTCATTGAAGGGTTTTCTAAATTGGCGTTGCCGTTGACTCAGCTGACCAGGAAGAATCAAGCTTTTGTCTGGGATGCTGCTTGTGAGGAAAGTTTTGAGGAACTGAAGAAGAGATTGACTACAGCGCCAGTGTTGGTTTTGCCAAGTCCAAATGATTCTTTCGTAGTGTATTGTGACGCGTCTAAGATGGGATTAGGCGGTGTGTTGATGCAAGATGGAAAGGTAGTGGCTTATGCTTCAAGACAATTAAGGGTACATGAAAGGAACTATCCAACTCATGATCTTGAATTAACTGCAGTGGTGTTCGTGTTAAAAATCTGGAGGCATTATTTGTATGGATCGAGATTTGAAGTGTTTAGTGATCACAAGAGTTTGAAGTATTTGTTTGATCAGAAGGAATTAAATATGAGGCAGAGAAGATGGTTGGAATTCTTGAAAGACTATGACTTTAATTTGAGTTACCATCTGGGAAAAGCTAATGTTGTGGCAGATGCTCTGAGTCGGAAGACAATCCATATGTTTGCGTTAATGGTGAAGGAAATGGAATTGATTGAACAGTTCAGAGATTTGAGCATGGTTTGTGAAACTACACCAGGAAGTATCAGATTGGGTATGCTGAAAGTGAATAATGACTTTTTGGATGTGATTAAGGAGAATCAGAAACTGGATGTGAAGTTGGTAGGCTTGATGCCTACGGGAGGAGGTGATACTGATAGTGACTTTAAGGTGGATAATGTTGGTGTGCTGAGATTCCGGGGCAGAATTTGTGTGCCGGATAATGAGGAATTGAAAAAGGCAATATTAGAGGAAAGTCATCGGAGTAGCTTGAGTATTCATCTGGGAGCTACAAAGATGTATCATGATTTGAAGAAGTTGTTTTGGTGGTCCGGTATGAAGAGGGAGATAACTCAGTTTGTCTATGCTTGTTTGACATGTCAGAAGTCAAAAGTGGAGCATCAGAAACCTTCTGGACTGATGCAACCGTTGGAAATTCCTGAGTGGAAATAGGACAGTATGCGATGGATTTTGTGATTGGTTTGCCAAATACGGCGAGAGGCTTTGATGCTATTTGGGTAGTGGTGGATCGACTTACGAAATCCGCATATTTTATACCAATTAACATCAGTTTCCCGTTGTCGAAGCTGGCAGAGATTTATATCAGAATAATTGTGAAGCTGCATGGTGTTCCGTCAAGCATAGTGTCGGATAGAGATCCGAGGTTTACTTCTGAATTTTGGAAGAGTCTGCAGGAAGCCTTGGGTTCTAAGTTGAAGTTGAGTTCAGTTTATCATCCTCAGACCGATGGTCAGTCAGAGAGGACCATTCAGTCGTTGGAGGATTTACTGAGAGCCTGCGTGTTGGAGAAGGGTGGTACGTGGGATACTCATTTGCCATTGATTGAGTTCACGTATAATAACAGTCACCATTCTAGCATCGGAATGACACCTTTTGAAGCTTTGTATGGTAGGAGGTGTAGAACACCCCTGTGTTGGTATGAAACATGTGAGAATGTGGTGCTTGGACCAGAAATTGTGCAACAGACTACTGAGACAATTCAGATGATCCGTGAAAAGATGAAAGCGTCTCAGAGTAGACAGAAAAGTTACCATGACAATTGGAGGAAAGAGTTGGCATTCAGTGAAGATGATCACGTATTCCTAAGAGTTAACCCAGTGACCGGTGTGGGTCGTACTTTGAAATCGAAGAAGTTGGATCCTAAGTTTATTGGACCGTATCAAATCTTGCAGAGAGTCGGTGCAGTTGCTTATAGAGTGGCGTTGCCACCGGAACTTTCGAACTTGCATGACGTGTTTCATGTGTCACAGCTTCGGAAGTATGTTTTAAATCCGTCTCATGTGATTGAGAGGGACGAAGTTCAGATCAGGGAGAATCTTACTGTAGAGACGATGCCGTTGAGGATCGAGGATCGTAAGATGAAACAACTCAGAGGGAAGGAGATACCTCTGGTGAGAGTAGCTTGGGGAGGTGCTGCAGGAGGCAGTGTGACCTGGGAATTGGAAAGCAGGATGCGAGAGTCGTATCCAGAATTGTTTCCATCAGGTAATTTTCGAGGACGAAAATAATTTAAGTGGGGGAGAGTTGTAACACCCCATTTTTAATTATTTGATCGTCCGGTGTTATTTTAATTGTTGGCCTTGGTTGGGTGCGTGTTTGAGTGCGTAGGGGGTAAAATTAGTAATATGGAAATATTATTATTATTATTATTTTAATAGTATATTTCATATTATTATTATTATTACTATTAGTATTATTATTGTTCTGGTTATTATTATTATTAAGATTATTTAGTAAATAGGACTTAATATAATCAAGTGAATATTGGGTTAATGAGATTAGTGAGGGTAGTTTGGTAAATGGAGCTTAATTAGTGAAAAATTGGTAATAGTAAGAATAATCAGAATTTTAGAGATAGAAAGAGAAAAGGCTAAGGAGAGGAAGAACAAGGAAACTCTAGGGCAAGGAACCTTCGTCAATTTTCGCAGGAATTGAGCAAGAATTCGAGGTAAGGGGGAGAAACGGGTTTAATATTGGTGTTTATTTCATGATCGGGTAGTGGGGAGTGCTTAACCCCGTATGAAATTGATGTACAAACTGTTGAATTGTTTATTGTTGAATATGCTGGTTGTGATTCTGAGAATTGTACATGAATTGGTGTGTAGTTTTATGAATTCTGGTTGTTATTGCTGTTGCATGAATAATTGTTGCAGATCTGTCATTTTTGGAATTCGATTTGGGGGAAACGAATTGAGGTTTTAGGCTTGTAATATCTGTAGTAATTCTAGATGCAAGTATGAAGATGAAAAATTGGACCTAAAATCAATGTAGAAACGATTATAGGACTGATTAAAAGTGGAAAACATGTGAAAATCGTAGCAGACCTCAGAATGGGGAGGTCTCTGGTGAAATGCGTAATAGATCTGGCCATACGCGTATAGGGTTAGGTCATACGCGTATGGGAGTGAAGGAAAAGGAGCCATACACGTAAGAGAGTAGGCAGTACGCGTAATAGGGAGTGATACGCGTATGGTATTGGAATTTGGGAAAATTCGGTGATAAAACGTTTCTGTCCGTACGCGTACGGCACAAGGCATACGCGTACCAAAAGGAGCAATACGCATACGAGTTGGGCGAGGGAACTGGCATACGCGTATGGCATGGGGCAATACGCGTATGGCCTGCAGAGCTGCAGAATTTTACCATTTCGCGAATTCTTTCCCGTTTTCGTGTCTGATTCGGTTTCTTTCAGTTTGAGAGGTTGGGAATAGGTGCCAGGTGCTGGGAAATAAGGTATTAATGTTAGAAATAGTAATTTTAATAATTTTTAATTAATTAATTAATTAATTTAGTATTTTGTGTATTTGAAGTAAATGGTGTAACGTTGGTGTATTGATATGTATGGTGTGATCAGGAGGATCGTGTGCATGTATTTATGTTGTATACATGTTTTGTTGTGCATTTTGAGTCTTGCATAATCATGGTGATTGGTGGGATGAATCGCTTCTCAGGAGGAGTGTATGCGATTCATCCGTACTCCTATGTGGAGAATGGTGGGGATAGATCATTGCCAAGGAGAGGTGTATGTGATCTATCCTGGGTTCGATTGAATGAACCAATGAGTCGGTACCGCATGCATGGTGTTGTGTCGCATTACATTCTTATTTAGTGTTGATGATGATATTGGGTAGTAGGCCGTGTTTGATGATTGATTATGCTTGCATGTGATGACTACCTGTTTATCATGTATTTATTCACCTATAATATTTGATCGTGATTTCTCACCCCTTTGTTGTTTTTGCTGTGTCTGTGCTTCTTCGGAAGTACAGATAATACAGGTACTTAGCTAACTTCGATATTGGTGTTGCTGATCGAGTCTATAGGAGTGCTCTGATACGTAACACGAGATTATTTTGGGGATTTCAGTCATTTGTTATCTGTTATTCTTTTGTTACGTATCTTTATTTTTTATGATTATTTTGGTGGACCACGATTTTATGTGGGATATTTGGTGTATTTGGTAGATGGTCGTGAATTAAATAAATGAATAAATATTTCCGCTGTTTATTTCATTTAATAAAGGAGTTTTGGTGTTGTTTTTTTTTGCAAATGTGGCATCCTACTTGATTTTGGTGTAAAAACTCTGATTATTTCATTGATTATTTTGCTTATTTTAAAAGTGGGAAAAGTGGGGTGTTACAACGAACTCTATCTTCCATGATTATATTGAGATGTTTATGCATATTTACATTGATGATATAGTTATTAAATCTGTGTCGAGGAATAATCATCTTGATCACCTTCGACATTCGTTCGAAAGAATGAGAAAATATAGTTTGAAGATGAACCCCCTTTAAATGTGCTTTTTGTGTGCAGGCAAGGGATTTTCTTGGCTTTGTGGTCCACAAGAAAGGGATCTAAATAAATCAAAACAAAACAAAATCCATCAAAGAGACAAAGCCTTCGTTGACAAAGAAGGGGTTACAGTCTCTCTTAGGAAAAATCAACTTTATAAAAAGGTTCATATCGAACCTTAGCGGCAAAGTGTGAACATTTTCACCACTGCTCTGCCTGAAAAAAGAAGAGTTCGTGTGGCAACCCGAGCATCAGAAGATGTTTGATAAGATTAAGGCATACTTAGAGAACCTGCCTATCTTGTCGCCTCCGGTTAGGAATAGATGTATGAGGTTGTACATTTCGGCCTCAGACTTGATCATAGGGAGCCTATTTGCCCAAGAGGATGATAGTGGCACCGAAAGAGCCATATATTACCTTAGTTGAGCTCTTAATGATGCATAAACTAGGTATATCCCAGTGGAAAAGATGTGCCTATGTTTGTATTTTTCTTATATGAAGTTAAAACAGTATATAAGGTCAATTGATGTTTTTGTTTCTTCCCATTTCGATGTTATTATATACATGTTGTCAAAGCCAATTTTGCATAGTCGAATAAGAAAATGGGCACTTGCTTTAACTGAATACTCCCTTACATATGTGCCTTTAAAGGCCATGAAGGGTCAGGTAGTTGCTGATGACGTGAGATTACATCGCTTATTTGACTTGATTATTGCATGTTTTCTAGTTGTTTTATTTTACATTTGCACTGTTATGTTAGTATTTGGTTTGTTTTCAGGTATTCAACTACTTCAAATCTATGTGCAAAGAAACATAGCAAAAGCAGTTGAAAGAAGGAGAAATCGAGATTGGTTTACACTGATGGCGACCACCATGGCGTTCACCATGAGGTGGCCATGAGTGGTCCACGTGCTAGAGGGCACAAGACCAGGTCACCCCCACTTTACAAGCATGGCGCTTGCCATGGAGGGTGTGGCGGTCGCCACAGCTTGTATTGCCCAACGGTCACAAAGTGGGCTGACCTTGGTCCCCAAGTATCGAAATCTTCTCCTCCAGTTTCGCAGACGAATTCGGCAGCTCTTGGAGAGTTTTTAGGGTTATTGGTTCACTATAAATAGGTCTGTAGTTCATTGTTCAAGATATCCAAGTTTAGTATGACACTTTAGGCATATATTTTCCCATCTGTAAGCTTTAACTCTCCACATCGAAGGGTTATCGCAAAGTCGGTTGAGTTTGTATCATGCTTGGAGCAACCCTGTACAAGTTTTATTTTCTCGCTGCTACTTTATCACTGTATCTAGATGAAAGTCTCTTCGGAGCAGATTTTTTTATTTAATTACTTTATTTATTTTTGTTGCCTTTATTTTATTTTTCGTACGCTTTCTACTTTCGTTTAATACCGCAATTCTTTAATTACGATGTTCATGCTTTATTCTGTTATTAAACTCATCGCATTTACTTATTTTACAATTATGTCAAACTAGTTTTATAAGTGTCAAGATGTGAGGACTTTAATTGAACGTGCCTTCATTGTTCATGTAGAATTTCCTTTGGGGATGTTTTGGTTTTTAATTAATTTTACTGAGTCTTGTTTTAATCTGCTTCACGTAGTGAAACAGTGAAACACCGGGCAAGATCGGAAGCCGCCCGATACGACAGATTTAAATTGTTAAGTCCTTGATTAATAAATTCCGCGAAAGCCTTTTTGTTAATTAATTAGGAAAGTTTAAGATTTCTAGCAGGTGGTTTTAAAACTATTTACGAATACACGCGTTTATAGGTTTAGGATCTGGTACTTGAGCGAAAGCTTAGGAACCCTTTTTAAATTATATTTTCCAATCAAAAATCACTTTTCTGTTTAGTAAAGAGTTTGATTTCTTAAAAATGGATTTATTACTTTAACGCAATACGCGCCCACCATGAGTGACGATGGAAGGGTATAAATTAGAGAATAAATTCCGTTCTGTTTGCGAAAGCAACAATTCCCGTTAAATCGATCCTTTTCGAAATAGGAAATATTACCCCACTGAGGAATCCCCGTCTAGAAACAACGAAAGTATGATTAATTAGTAGATCCCACATCTCTGCATTGTCTATCCAATTTACTTAACACATTTTATTTTAACGCATTTTTATTTCCGCAATCAACTCTCTTATTGTCTGCCTTAAATAAACATCATAGTAATCAGTGACGATAGGTTTTGACAGTTAGTCTCTGTGGGATCGATATCTTTTAAAACTACACGATAGGTTGTGCACTTGCAGTTAGTTTATTTACACCCGATCAAGTTTTTGGTGCCGTTGTCGGGGACCAATTACGTCGAAATATCGTAATACTAGTTGTCACTCCGTTTAGATTACGGCATTTTAGATGAATCACCCAAATTCTTTTGTCAATCGCCAATTTAAACATTTCAAGGGACCGCAATACCCCTATAAGTCAAACCTTGAAATGTTAGTAGAAAATTTTGTTAATTCACAAGCCCTATCTAGGTTAGAGTCTATGGTCCGTAGGTTTGTAACAACTCAGTCTACATATAATAGGGAATTTAGGAACCATTTTCTCCTTGTTAATGAAACCCTTAAGGGACTAGACAATTCCATCGAGTCCTTAGTACTTAGTAATGAAGAATTAGGGTCGAAAATAACATTGCTTACACAAGCACCCGTAAGCTCAACAGCTTATACGGTTTCCCCCGTAGGAAAACCCGATGGAATAGATAAATTAACTAAGGAAAGTTATAAGGTAGAGAAAATTAGGAACCCTTTTCCCCTAAAAATAAAGTTAAAAGGACACGTCACTACAACTAAGAAGGAAGAACCTAGGAAACACAAAACCAGAGGAGGAATTAACGCAAAACCAGGAATTTTGACGCCTAATAATGAGCCAAACCTAATCCCACCCTACTTAAAGTACGAACCACTCTATAATGGAAAGAAAAGAAAAGGGGAAGGATATGAGAGGTGGCTCGATGAATAGCTTTGGAAACAACCTACTCCGACGATCTTTCGTCCGTAGGCTAGTTTCAATAAGTCGAGCTACCAACATTAAACAGAGCGATGCATGGGAGGCAACTCGTGACTTTGCCTTTTTGATTATTTTCTTTTCTAAAAAGGTGAATTATCTCTTCTAACAAGGCTAAGTTATTTTGATTTCAAATGTTTCAGGGCTCAACATTCTACATAGCTTATTCTAACCATATTTTTAAGATGCAGGTTCAGAGATGTGTCGCCGTGGGGAGCTCCAGTGTTGTTGGTGAAGAAGAAGGATGGTAGTATGCGTCTGTGCATTGATTACCGTCAGTTGAATAAAGTAACCATTAAGAATAAGTATCCACTTCCTAGGATTGACGACTTAATGGATCAGCTGGTAGGAGCTCGTGTTTTCAGCAAAATTGATCTGAGGTCAGGTTACCATCAGATTAGAGTAAAGGAAGGTGACATTCAGAAGACTGCTTTCAGAACTCGCTATGGACATTACGAGTATGTAGTGATGCCTTTCGGAGTGTCTAATGCGCCGGGTGTATTCATGGAATATATGAATCGTATT
This sequence comes from Lathyrus tuberosus, assembly GCA_022829125.1. Lineage (NCBI taxonomy): Eukaryota > Viridiplantae > Streptophyta > Magnoliopsida > Fabales > Fabaceae > Lathyrus > Lathyrus tuberosus. Next base: position 4,577,297 of record JALAZF010000153.1, read on the forward strand.
TTCCATTCGTATCTGGATCAGTTTATTGTGGTATTTATTGATGATATACTGTTTTATTCTAAGTCTGACGAAGAGCATGCAGGTCACTTGAGAATTGCATTGCAGGTGTTGAAGGATAATAAACTGTTTGCAAAGTTCTCGAAGTGTGAATTTTGGTTGAAGACCGTGAGTTTCTTGGGCCATGTGATTTTTGGTGATGGTATAGCAGTGGATCCCTCTAAAGTAAGTGCAGTACTTCAGTGGGAAACTCCGAAGACCGCAACGGAGATTAGAAGCTTTTTGGGTTTGGCAGGTTACTATAGAAGGTTCATTGAAGGGTTTTCTAAATTGGCGTTGCCGTTGACTCAGCTGACCAGGAAGAATCGAGCTTTTGTCTGGGATGCTGCTTGTGAGGAAAGTTTTGAGGAACTGAAGAAGAGATTGACTACAGCGCCAGTGTTGGTTTTGCCAAGTCCAAATGATTCTTTCGTAGTGTATTGTGACGTGTCTAAGATGGGATTAGGCGGTGTGTTGATGCAAGATGGAAAGGTAGTGGCTTATGCTTCAAGACAATTAAGGGTGCATGAAAGGAACTATCCAACTCATGATCTTGAATTAGCTGCAGTGGTGTTCGTGTTAAAAATCTGGAGGCATTATTTGTATGGATCGAGATTTGAAGTGTTTAGTGATCACAAGAGTTTGAAGTATTTGTTTGATCAGAAGGAATTAAATATGAGGCAGAGAAGATGGTTGGAATTCTTGAAAGACTATGACTTTAATTTGAGTTACCATCCGGGTAAAGCTAATGTTGTGGCAGATGCTCTGAGTTGGAAGACAATCCATATGTCTGCGTTAATGGTGAAGGAAATGGAATTGATTGAACAGTTCAGAGATTTGAGCATGGTTTGTGAAACTACACCAGGAAGTATCAGATTGGGTATGCTGAAAGTGAATAATGACTTTTTGGATGTGATTAAGGAGAATCAGAAACTGGATGTGAAGTTGGTAGACTTGATGCCTACAGGAGGAGGTGATACTGATAGTGACTTTAAGGTGGATAATGTTGGTGTGCTGAGATTCCGGGGCAGAATTTGTGTGCCGGATAATGAGGAATTGAAAAAGGCAATATTAGAGGAAAGTCATCGGAGTAGCTTGAGTATTCATCCGGGAGCTACAAAGATGTATCATGATTTGAAGAAGTTGTTTTGGTGGTCCTGTATGAAGAGGGACATAGCTCAGTTTTTCTATGCTTGTTTGACATGTCAGAAGTCAAAAGTGGAGCATCAGAAACCTTCTGGACTGATGCAACCGTTGGAAATTCCTGAGTGGAAATGGGACAGTATTGCGATGGATTTTGTGACTGGTTTGCCAAATACGGCGAGAGGCTTTGATGCTATTTGGGTAGTGGTGGATCGACTTACGAAATCCGCACATTTTATACCAATTAACATCAGTTTCCCGTTGTCGAAGCTGGCAGAGATTTATATCAGAATAATTGTGAAGCTGCATGGTGTTCCGTCAAGCATAGTGTCGGATAGAGATCCGAGGTTTACTTCTGAATTTTGGAAGAGTCTGCAGGAAGCCTTGGGTTCTAAGTTGAAGTTGAGTTCAACTTATCATCCTCAGACCGATGGTCAGTCAGAGAGGACCATTCAGTCGTTGGAGGATTTGCTGAGAGCCTGCGTATTGGAGAAAGGTGGTACGTGGGATACTTATTTTCCATTGATTGAGTTCACGTATAATAACAGTCACCATTCTAGCATCGGAATGGCACCTTTTGAAGCTTTGTATGGTAGGAGGTGTAGAACACCCCTGTGTTGGTATGAAACAGGTGAGAATGTGGTGCTTGGACCAGAAATTGTGTAACAGACTACTGAGACAACTCAGATGATCTGTGAAAAGATGAAAGCGTCTCAGAGTAGACAGAAAAGTTACCATGACAATCGGAGGAAAGAGTTGGAATTCAGTGAAGGTGATCACGTATTCCTAAGAGTTAACCCAGTGACCGGTGTGGGTCGTACTTTGAAATCGAAGAAGTTGGATCCTTAGTTTATTGGACCGTATCAAATCTTGCAGAGAGTCGGTGCAGTTGCTTATAGAGTGGCGTTGCCACCGGAACTTTCGAACTTGCATGACGTGTTTCATGTGTCACAGCTTCGGAAGTATGTTTTGAATCCGTCTCATATGATTGAGAGGGACGAAGTTCAGATCAGGGAGAATCTTACCGTAGAGATGATGCCGTTGAGGATCGAGGATCGTAAGATGAAACAACTCAGAGGGAAGGAGATACCTCTGGTGAGAGTAGCTTGGGGAGGTGCTGCAGGAGGCAGTGTGACCTGGGAATTGGAAAACAGGATGCGAGAGTCGTATCCAGAATTGTTTCAATCAGGTAATTTTCGAGGACGAAAATAATTTAAGTGGGGGAGAGTTGTAACACCCCATTTTTAATTATTTGATCGTCCGGTGTTATTTTAATTGTTGGCCTTGGTTGGGTGCGTGTTTGAGTGCATAGGGGGTAATATTAGTAATATGGAAATATTATTATTATTATTATTATTATTATTTTAATAGTATATTTAATATTATTATTATTACTATTAGTATTATTATTGTTTTGGTTATTATTATTATTATTAAGATTATTTAGTAAATAGGACCTAATAAAATCAAGTGAATATTGGGTTAATGAGATTAGTGAGGGTAGTTTGGTAAATGGAGCTTAATTAGTGGAAAATTGGTAATAGTAAGAATAATCAGAATTTTAGAGATAGAAAGAGAAAAGGCTAAGGAGAGGAAGAACAAGGAAACTCTAGGGCAAGGAACCTTCGTCAATTTTCGCAGGAATTGAGCAAGAATTCGAGGTAAGGGGGAGAAACGGGTTTAATATTGGTGTTTATTTCATGATCGGGTAGTGGGGAGTCCTTAACCCCGTATGAAATTGATGTGCAAACTGTTGAATTGTTTATTGTTGAATATGCTGGTTGTGATTCTGAGAATTGTACATGAATTGGTGTGTAGTTTTATGAATTCTGGTTATTGTTGCTGTTGCATGAATAATTGTTGCAGATCTGTCATTTTTGGAATTCGGCTTGTAATATCTGTAGTAATTATAGATGCAAGTATGAAGATGAAAAATTGGACCTAAAATCAATGTAGAAACGATTATAGGACTGATTAGAAGTGGAAAACATGTGAAAATCGTAGCAGACTGCAGAATGGGGAGGTCTCTGGTGAAATGCGTAATAGATCTGGCCATACACGTATGGGGCTAGGTCATACGCGTATGGGAGTGAAGGAAAAGGAGCCATACGCGTAAGAGAGTAGGCAGTATGCGTAATAGGGAGTGATACGCGTATGGTATTGGAATTTGGGAAAATTCGGTGATAAAACGTTTTTGTCCGTACGCGTACGACACAAGGCATACGCGTATGACATTGGGCATTGTGAGGCAATACGCGTACCAGAGGGAGCAATACGCGTACGAGTTGGGCGAGGTAACTGGCATATGCGTATGGCATGGGGCAATACGCGTATGGCCTGCAGAGCTGCAGAATTTTATCGTTTCGCGAATTTTTTCCCGTTTTCGTGTCCGATTCGGTTTCTTTCAGTTTGAGAGGTTAGGAATAGGTGTCAGGTGCTGGGAAATAAGGTATTGATGTTAGAAATAGTAATTTTAATAATTTTTAATTAATTAATTAATTAATTTAGTATTTGGTGTATTTGAAGTAAATGGTGTAACGTTGGTGTATTGATATGTATGGTGTGATCAGGAGGATCGTGTGCATGTATTTATGTTGTATACATGTTTTGTTGTGCATTTTGTGTCTTGCATAATCACGGTGATTGGTGGGATGGATTGTTGCTCAGGAGGAGTGTATGCGATTCATCCGTACTCCTATGTGGAGAATGGTGGGGATAGATCATTGCCAAGGAGAGGTGTATGTGATCTATCTTGGGTTCGATTGAATGAACCAATGAGTCGGTACCGCATGCATGGTGTTGTGTCGCATTACATTCTTATTTAGTGTTGATGATGATATTGGGCAGTAGGCCGTGTTTGATGATTGATAATGCTTGCATGTGATGACTACCTGTTTATCATGTATTTATTCACCTATAATATTTGAACGTGATTTCTCACCCCTTTGTTGTTTTTGCTGTGTCTGTGCTTCTTCGGAAGTACAGATAATCCAGGTACTTAGCTAACTTCGATATTGGTGTTGCTGATCGAGTCTATAGGAGTGCTCTGATACGTAACACGGGATTATTTTGGGGATTTCAGTCATTTATTATCTGTTATTCTTTTGTTACGTATCTTTATTTTTTATGATTATTTTGGTGGACCACGATTTTATGTGGGATATTTGGTGTATTTGGCAGATAGTCGTGAATTAAATAAATGAATAAATATTTCCGCTGTTTATTTCATTTAATAAAGGAGTTTTGGTGTTGTTTTTTTTTTTTTGCAAATGTGGCATCCTACTTGATTCTGGTGTAAAAACTCTGATTATTTCATTGATTATTTTGCTTATTTTAAAAGTGGGAAAAGTGGGGTGTTACAACGAACTCTATCTTCCATGATTATATTGAGATGTTTATGCATATTTACATTGATGATATAGTTATTAAATCTGTGTCGAGGAATAATCATCTTGATCACCTTCGACATTCGTTCGAAAGAATGAGAAAATATAGTTTGAAGATGAACCCCCTTTAAATGTGCTTTTTGTGTGCAGGCAAGGGATTTTCTTGGCTTTGTGGTCCACAAGAAAGGGATCTAAATAAATCAAAACAAAACAAAATCCATCAAAGAGACAAAGCCTTCGTTGACAAAGAAGGGGTTACAGTCTCTCTTAGGAAAAATCAACTTTATAAAAAGGTTCATATCGAACCTTAGCGGCAAAGTGTGAACATTTTCACCACTGCTCTGCCTGAAAAAAGAAGAGTTCGTGTGGCAACCCGAGCATCAGAAGATGTTTGATAAGATTAAGGCATACTTAGAGAATCCGCCTATCTTGTTGCCTCCGGTTAGGAATAGATGTATGAGGTTGTACATTTCGGCCTCAGACTTGATCATAGGGAGCCTATTTGCCCAAGAGGATGATAGTGGCATCGAAAGAGCCATATATTACCTTAGTTGAGCTCTTAATGATGCATAAACTAGGTATATCCCAGTGGAAAAGATGTGCCTATGTTTGTATTTTTCTTATATGAAGTTAAAACAGTATATAAGGTCAATTGATGTTTTTGTTTCTTCCCATTTCGATGTTATTATATACATGTTGTCAAAGCCAATTTTGCATAGTCGAATAAGAAAATGGGCACTTGCTTTAACTGAATACTCCCTTACATATGTGCCTTTAAAGGCCATGAAGGGTCAGGTAGTTGCTGATGACGTGAGATTACATCGCTTATTTGACTTGATTATTGCATGTTTTCTAGTTGTTTTATTTTACATTTGCACTGTTATGTTAGTATTTGGTTTATTTTCAGGTATTCAACTACTTCAAAGCTATGTGCAAAGAAATATAGCAAAAGCAGTTGAAAGAAGGAGAAATCAAGATTGGTTTACACTGATGGCGACCACCATGGCGTTCACCATGAGGTGGCCATGAGTGGTCCACGTGCTAGAGGGCACAAGACCAGGTCACCCCCACTTTGCAAGCATGGCGCTCGCCATGGAGGGTGTGGTAGTCGCCACAGCTTGTAATGCCCAACGGTCACAAAGTGGGCTGACCTTGGTCCCCAAGTATCGAAATCTTCTCCTCCATTTTCGTAGACGAATTCGGCAGCTCTTGGAGAGTTTTTAGGGTTATTGGTTCACTATAAATAGGTTTGTAGTTCATTGTTCAAGGTATCCAAGTTTAGTATGACACTTTAGGCATATATTTTCCCATCTGTAAGCTTTAACTCTCCGCATCGAAGGGTTATCGCAAAGTTGGTTGAGTCTGTATCAAGCTTGGAGCAACCCTGTACAAGTTTTATTTTCTCGCTGCTACTTTATCACTGTATCTAGATGAAAGTCTCTTCGGAGCAGGTTTTTTTATTTAATTACTTTATTTATTTTTGTTGCCTTTATTTGATTTTTCGTACGCTTTCTACTTTCGTTTAATACCACAATTCTTTAATTACGATGTTCATGCTTTATTATGTTATTAAACTCATCGCATTTACTTATTTTACAATTATGTCAAACTAATTTTATAAGTGTCAAGATGTGAGGACTTTAATTGAACGTGCCTTCATTGTTCATGTAGAATTTCCTTTGGGGATGTTTTGGTTTTTAATTAATTTTACTGAGTCTTGTTTTAATCTGCTTCACGTAGTGAAACAGTGAAACACCGGGCAAGATCGGAAGCCGCCTGATACGACTGATTTAAATTATTAAGTCCTTGATTAATAAATTCCGCGAAAGCCTTCTAGTTAATTAATCAGGAAAGTTTAAGATTTCTAGCAGGTGGTTTTAAAACTATTTACGAACACACGCGTTTATAGGTTTAGGATCTGGTACTTGAGCGAAAGCTTAGGAACCCTTTTTAAATTATATTTTCCAATCAAAAATCACTTTTCTGTTTAGTAAAGAGTTTGATTTCTTAAAAATGGATTTATTACTTTAACGCAATACGCGCCCACCATGAGTGACGATGGAAGGGTATAAATTAGAGAATAAATTTCGTTCTGTTTGCGAAAGCAACAGTTCCCGTTAAATTGATCCTTTTCGAAATAGGAAATATTACCCCACTGAGGAATCCCCGTCTAGAAACAACGAAAGTATGATTAATTAGTAGATCCCACATCTCTGCACTGTCTATCCAATTTACTTAATACATTTTATTTTAACGCATTTTTATTTCCGCAATCAACTCTCTTATTGTCCGCCTTAAATAAACATCATAGTAATCAGTGACGATAGGTTTTGACAGTTGGTCTCTGTGGGATCGATATCTTTTAAAACTACACGATAGGTTATGCACTTGCAGTTAGTTTATTTACACCCGATCAAGTTTTTGGTGCCGTTGTCGGGGACCAATTACGTCAAAATATCGTAATACTAGTTGTCACTCCGTTTAGATTACGACATTTTAGATGAATCACCCAAATTCTTTTGTCAATCGCCAATTTAAACATTTCAAGGGACCGCAGTACCCCTATAAGTCAAACCTTGAAATGTTAGTAGAAAATTTTGTTAATTCACAAGCCCTATCTAGGTTAGAGTCTATGGTCCGTAGGTTTGTAACAACTCAGTCTGCATATAATAGGGAATTTAGGAACCATTTTCTCCTTGTTAATGAAACCCTTAAGGGACTATACAATTCCATCGAGTCCTTAGTACTTAGTAATGAAGAATTAGGGTCGAAAATAACATTGCTTACACAAGCACCCGTAAGCTCAATAGCTTATACGGTTTCCCCCGTAGGAAAACCCGATGGAATCGATAAATTAACTAAGGAAAGTTATAAGGTAGAGAAAATTAGGAACCCTTTTCCCCTAAAAATAAAGTTAAAAGGACACGTCACTACAACTAAGAAGGAAGAACCTAGGAAACACAAAACCAGAGGAGGAATTAACGCAAAACCAGGAATTTTGACGCCTAATAATGAGCCAAACCTAATCCCACCTTACTTAAAGTACGAACCACTGTATAATGGAAAGAAAAGAAAAGAGGAATGATATGAGAGGTGGCTCGATGAATAGCTTTGGAAACAACCTACTCCGACGATCTTTCGTCCGTAGTCTAGTTTCAATAAGTAGAGCTACCAACATTAAACAGAGCGCTGCATGGGAGGCAACTCGTGACTTTGTCTTTTTGATTATTTTCTTTTCTAAAAAGGTGAATTATCTCTTCTAACAAGGCTAACTTATTTTGATTTCAAATGTTTCAGGGCTCAACATTCTACATAGCTTATTCTAACCATATTTTTAAGATGCAGGTTCAGAGATGATGACCAGAGAAGACGTTATGTTTATAAAAAGGAAAAATCAACTTTATAAAAACGTTACGCAATCCTATCTAAAAGACCCATGCTGCCCACCAGATATCCTGACACAACCTGCATGACAACCCTAGGAATTGAAAGGAGTATCAGCTTTATGGCTAGCCGAATTGATTGGGAGGAGTTCTAAGAGTTTAACCATGAGACCTATAGAAAGCTCACCCTTGAGTTCCTCAGTTCACTGATCTATGACCCCTGTCGTGGACGCGGACTCCACCGCGACCGAATATCCTTTAGGTTGTTTGGACAAAAGTATGATCTAACCCACCGAGGATTCAGAAGCCTTTTAGGATTCCAAACTGGTCCGAATGCCCATCCAGAAATCCCATTCTGTTTCTACCAGGACGATACTCTAGAAAACTTTTGGAAAGAAATCACCAACAATGCAGACCCCAACCTAGGCACCCAGTTTTCAAACCGAATCCACAACCCAACACTTAGGTATTTCCATATGATCTTGGCCCAGACATTCTTTGGTAGGAGTGAAACCCGTGAGCCAGTAAGTGCAGAAGAGTTATTCATTCTTTACTGCATCACTAAAGACGATCATGTTGCCTCTGGTGCTCACCTCATCCAAAACCTAGCAGGTATAACCCGATCTTCAGTAGGACCTATTCATGTAGGGGGATTGTCACCCGTATAGCCTACACACTTCAGTTACAAAACAAGTTATCCCACCTGATTCCTTACTGTGGTTATACACTATTAGACATAGAGCATTGCCATGGAAAGGGATTGATACGAAGAACATATTTTAAGATTAATGAATACAAACTCCTCATTGATGATGAAGTTGTCCACCACTTTTACCTGCCTAACCCAGAAAGAACGAACATTCAAAATAAGGAGAACTGGACCTATGCTTTAGAGGTTCAAGATGAGACACCCTTCAGACCCGCTGCACCTCCTACGCCGGAGTATCACCCTTTACCTGCACCTTCTTCAGATAGGAATGCTGAGGTTTCTTCTTCTAGACCTAGCAGGAAAAGAAGCAGAGACGATGAGCTTACCTTATTACGCCAGGAGATTGTAGTACTCCGAGGAGAAATCATAAACCTGAGGGAGAAGGCAGATATCGAGAGCGCCATTCATACTAAAGTAGAAGACTATCTCGCCAGAGTGATTTCCTACCTTCGACGCCGCTCTCAGAGGCTCGTGCATCTTGTTCGCAGCAGACGCCAGATCCTATTCACCATTCTACTTAGTCCTTTTATTGGATTTATTTCACCATTATTTTCCTTTTTACCATTTATTTATTTTTCTCGCTAAAAACTCTTTTGAAGGTTTTTATTTTATTTTGAGGTTTATTTTATTCGGTAATTCTTGCCTATTATGTTTATCAATAATTATTGGCTAACTATTTGTATGATAAAGTTATTATTTTCCTAATATATTGTTTAGACAAAGCAAAAAAGGGATGTATACTCCAAAAAGCACCCCAAACCAGGCCCAAACACCCGCTCAAGGCCCAGAATCGGACCCAGGCAGTGTGGCGCTCGCCACACCCCCATGGCGGTCGCCATGGGGTCTGCTACTAGAAAAAAAATAAAGTTAAGGGGCAGAACCACTTTCCCCTATTTTATCTCCATCTTCTTCTCCAAAACCCCATCTTTTTCCTCCACTAATACCCACCATCCCTCCACCCACTCACATAACCTCTCATAATCTCAAAAACCCCATATACCTTCCATCATACCTCAAACTTCCATCTACAATTTCACTTAATTCCAACCATAAGTTCATAAACCATTGCATTTTTGTGAGAAATACCCATTTCACCAACACCTTCATCTTTACAACAATGGCGGGGGGATTGGGGATTGTTTTCTGAGCAGGGAATCCTGGAGAACGGCAAAGGGAAAAGTTTGAGTCACTCCTACACCAGGAGATAACTCCCACAAGGTATTTCAATATTTCTTGCCTTCATTCTTTAGGCATTTACAATGATGTTTACTACATGATTGATAAATTAGGATTACAGACTCTGTTTGAACGAAGAGATTCAAATTATGAGCTGTTAACCCGCGAGTTCCTGAGTTCCTTAATTTATGTAGTAACACCCGACACTGCTAGCACGCAAGGCACCGTAAGGTTCCATATGTTTAACACTGAATACCAATTTAGTACAGATGAGCTGGCTGATATGTTGGAACTTCCAAAAGGGGAAGAGATACCTTGTGAGGCCCCACTTTAGTCGAAATGGGGACAAGCGGCTTATGATTTTTGGAGAGAGATAACAGGTCTTACAACCACTTCCTTTAAGGGGAACCTTGCTTCCACAATCCATAACCCGGCCATATGCTATTTTCACCAAATGCTGGCAGACACTATTTTTGGACGGGAATATAGTAACAAAACAAACGGAAAAGAGATGTTTTTCCTTCATAATGCTCTTCGCGGCTGAAAGGTAAATTCTGTGCTATTTATCATAGCACAAATGAAAGTATCCAGAGGCACTATCCTATTTGGAGGTTTGACCACCTCATTGGCCCGTGCTATTGGCCTTGATGACAAGCTTGAGAATTTAAAGCCATTGCTACCCCGCTCTCTCGATCTTGAGTGTGTCAGATCCATGCGGTTCTGTAGGAACCGAAGAGATGGTGGCTACCACCTGATGATTCAAAATGATGTTGTGACTAGTATTGTTTTACCATGGCTGGCACGTACTGATGTGCGCCTAGAGGCCAACTAGACCTATGATCTTGATGCCTCTGCTTACGTTGGCCCACCACCCAGGGTATTTCCTGCCATATGGCAGAGGATTATGACTATGATATGCCCGATCATTTTCACCGCATGATTCACCTGCACACCACACACTACACTACACCACATTTTTCTGACCATGTTGCAGGTACCTCTTTGAGACATACGGCTCATCCTGGTCCTCAGGTTGGAGGAGTCCCACAAGATGGACAATATCCCGCACTTTATCAGTAGTAGGAGGAGATGATGGAATTCATGAGAGAGTCGCATGCTGAGACACAAAGAGCAATTTGACAGATAATGGTGACTCAGATGACACATGCTACTTATTTAGAGAGTTTGGCCGGCACCATTGATGTCCTGCAGGGCCACCATGGAGATATTTTAGGCCATATCTGCCTCCTCAGATAAGAAAACGCTGCATTGGGAGCAAGAGTGGAGCGGTTGGACATAGCAGGCACTTCAAGAAATCGAAGCAGGACTCGCAGAAGGAACAGTGACAGCCCGAGGGGCCCACACTAGCTCTCTTCAGGTTCTTCTCTCCTTTACCACCTTACACCAAAACATTGAGGACAGTGTTTGGTTTAAGTGTGGGAGGGACACTTTACTTGCTTTCTAGTTAGATTTATTGTTTTCTTTATTTTTCCTAGTGTGTTATCGAGTCATTGCACACGCTGTTGAGTCATTGATGCATATTTTCTATTGTTTATTTCATTCTCCCTCTTTTTTGAGCCATACCAAATTTTTGTGTGAGTTTGAAACAAACAGAGGACAAGTTACAAAGACATGGGAAAATTCCTAAAAGATCGATATCATCCTAACACCGTAAGTCTCCTGATTATAGAAATCAACTTGCATAATTATTATTCGAGGGCCTTGAATTCTCATTTCTAAAGTAGTATTAAGTAGTTTATTTTAGCAGTCAACACCATCTAAGTTACCGCTAAGTGAGTAGACCTATGCAAATAAGTGAATGATCCCGTGAAAAGAAGGAAAAAGCAGAAAAATAAGGCAAATAATTTGAAAAGGGAATCCGCCTTCTAAGTTAGGTAACCCTCACCCGGTTACTTAGCCCAACAGTGGAGGAACCTTTAAAATTTATGCTTAAATGAATGTTTGGAAAAATAGAAGAAAAAAAGTGTTGAAAAATTAGGATCATAATCACTAACAGGTTTATTTACCATGCGAGTATAAGATAACGGGCTTAATATGATTGCGCGTGAATTAAAAGAGACGAAAAGTGAGACGAGTAAGTTTGGTCTGAGCATAATAATATGATGCGAATTAGTACCTATCGACATGACCATGTCCGAAGTGAAGTCCATTCTTCTGTTTACACGAGTATTGCTTAAGGACAAGCAAAGGCTCAAGTGTGGGAGAGTTTGATGACGTGAGATTACATTACTTATTTGACTTGATTATTGCATGTTTTCTAGTTTTTTTGTTTTACATTTGCACTGTTATGTTGGTATTTGGTTTGTTTTCAGATATTCAGCTACTTCAGAGCTATGTGCGAAGAAACAGAGCAAAAGCAGTTGAAAGAAGGAGAAATCGAGATTGGTTTACACTGATGGTGACCACCATGGCGTTACCCATAAGGTGGCCATGAGTGGTCCACATGCTAGAGGGCACAAGACCAGGTCACCCCCACTTTGCAACCATGGCGCTCGCCATGGAGGGTGTGGCGGTCGCCACACCTTGTAATGCCCAACGGTCACAAAGTGGGCTGACCTTGTTCCCTGAGTATCAAAATCTTCTCCTCCATTTTCGAACACGAATTCAGCGGCTCTTGGAGAATTTTTAGGGTTATTGGTTCACTATAAATAGGACTGTAGTTCATTGTTCAGGGTATCCAAGTTTAGTACGACACTTTAGGCATATATTTTCCCATCTGTAAGCTTTAACTCTCTGCATCGAAGGGTTATCGCAAAGTCGGTTGAGTCTGTATCAAGCTTGGAGCAACCCTGTACAAGTTTTATTTTCTCGCCGCTACTTTATCACTGTATCTAGACAAAAGTCTCTTCGGAGCAGGTTTTTTAATTTAATTCCTTTATTTATTTTCATTGCCTTTATTTAATTTTTCGTACGCTTTCTACTTTCGTTTAATACCGCAATTCTTTAATTACGACGTTCATGTTTTATTCTGTTATTAAACTCATCGTATTTACTTATTTTACAATTATGTAAAATGTTGAAAAGTATTTTGGGGGGTGTTTTATCGTCTCCACGTGGATTGTATGTGTATTGTCGCTAGGGGTGGGAATAGGCTGGGCCGAGCTAGGCTTTGCCAAGCCTGAGCCTGGCCTGCTAAAAAATTCAAAGCCTAAGCCTGGCCTGTAGCCTATCATAGGCTTATTTTTAGGCCTAAGCCTGGCCTTTTCGAAGGCCTGATTGGCCTACTAGCCTATTTAAAAGCCTACTTCATTTGAACATTTGTAAATAAGAAACTCAACTAATGTTAAATAGACTAACAAGTTATAAGATCAATGAGATTAAATGTTTGCTTTCATTTTCTCATTCAAGTTTTCCTATGAGCATAAGTTTGGTGATACTATTTATTGGAGAGAACTTATGAAAAAGCTTATGACAACAACTTATGAAATTGTTTATAATGTTTTTTCAACTTATTTTCATAAGTTCTTCAAGATAACTAAGTTTTATTTTTCGTATTTTAATTCAAAGTACAAAATAGAATATAATAATAATAATAATAAATTTATTGAGTTTTTCTTAAATAGGCCAGCCTGCTAGGCTTAAAAGGCTTTTCTTACGGCCTGTGGCCTAGCCTCTTTAGCTAAATAGGCTTACAAAAAGCCTAGGTCTTTTCTATTTAAGAAAAAGCCTGGCCTGGCCTGGGCCTATGTAGGCTAGGTCGTAGGCCCCTGTTAGTTGGCCTGGCCTATTCCCACCCCTAATTGTCGCCGTTCTATAGTCGAAATCGTTTTAAACTTTTAAAGTAACAAAGAGTTTGGTTGTTTTGTATCAGATCATTTGCATAAGAATTTAGTAATCAACGGTAAAGAAATTGGTTTTAAAGATTTGGTAAAATCATGCCAAGATTAGGGTTCGGTAATCCGTTTCGTACGTATTTACTCAATAAAGGAGGTGAACTTGTTAACGATGAATATAACCACATATCCTCTCAACAAGTTTATCTCTAACACTTGTTGTGGGATTTACCATATTGATCCTTTGATGATCTCTCACTCAAACTATCAATATGATAACATTCAAGATCAATATTTATGAACATCAACTTTCAAAACTATCTCTAGCCTCATGATTATTGATGGATTGAAACTTAGGTCAAGTTTTAGAACATATTTCTCAATCATGAACTAAAACAAAATATAAACCATACAAACAAAGTTTTTCATCTATATTTATCATCAACAAAGTTCACACACTACAATCAAGATCAATACATACAAAATGAAGCATTACCTACCACTAATCTTGACACAAGATGTGTTTAGCTACACATATTCATGGTAGCTTGTTTCACAAGTTTCGGGAGGAGATGAAAAAACATCCGCATCGAATAGTCGAGATCGAATGCAAATCCAACTTCTCAATGTGAAGAATCTTTCTTAGATGAAGAAATATCAGAAAAATAGGTTTTGGTGTGATAAAATGAGGTTATGATCCCAAGAAAATACATAAAGTGCTTTTATAGTACACTTGAAATCAGCCTAGTTCGCACTGCGAACTTTTCATTCGCCTAGCGAACTACAAATTTGGCACCTGAAGTGCCTTCTGATAAGCTAAACCGCCTCTAAGTTTCTGCATAAGTTCGCAATGCGAACTTTTGTTCGCAAAGCGAACTATTCGCCTACAAGTTTGCAAAGCGAACTTAGGCCCCTTTAGCTACTGCCTCATCCAAGCTGTCCTTCGCTAGGTCTTCGCAAAGCGATGAATCAGCGAACATTCGCTGGGAAGATCGCAAAGTGAACTTTAGTCCCTTTTCTTACTGTCCAAATCCTGGGACCATTCGCTGGAGCTTCGCCAGTTGTTCGCAAAGCGAACATTCGCTGGCAAGTTCGCAAAGCGAACTTGCTGATGTTTTCTTCTTTTCTTTAGCAACTTGGATCCTTTCTTTGTGTCTTACATCTTTGATCAATTAGTTCCTTTTTCAGCGCAATAACACACATATTACAAGCACCAAAGGTATTTTCACAATGTTTGAAGAATAACAACATTCAAGATTAAAATCCACAATTACATATAAAAGAGTTGAAAAATGTCAAGTATTCACAAGAAATATATAGCATGTTTGACATCTAACAAACTCTCTCCAACTAACTCTTTGTTTGTCCTCAAACAAAGTATGTCTCTCATTGAAAACAAGAGGATTTGCTCAAGCATTTGACTCAACCAAGAAAAGATAAACGGCTCAAATAAACAACAATTGCAAACAAGCAACAATTACAAATCCCTAGAATCGAACAATGCAAAAGAACTTGATTCTTAAACAAATATTAGACAATGTTTCAAGTAACAACTAAACTATCATGCTCATATCACTCTAACACTCCTCTTCGAAAAAGGATTAAAGGAAAAACACGCTTACAAACGCGAGACAATTTCGCTCATCTGATGACAAATGATGCAAATACAAAGCAATTCATACAATATCTAAATTCATGCAAATAAAAAGATCACTAAAGGGATTTTAAGGTTGTAGCTTGGCCGGGTTAACAATATAGGGACATTTCTTAAGGCCATTGAATCGAAATTTACGATGCCAAAGAATATTCACTATACAAGGTATTCACATACATAACAACTTCATTCACCATTTTCATTCCTTTATCACAAACCTTCTCAAACTTCCTTATGCACAATTATTGGACTCTATTTTTCTCTTTCAAGCAAGCATTCTTTTTCTATTTTTTTTTATATTCATCTTCATATTTCTTTTTCTTTTCATGCTTGCTTGAAATTTTTCAAAAGTTTGAGCAATTTACCAATCCTATTTTTCATTCTCCCCAACTTATTTTCAACTAAACCTTAAGTGAATGCTCCTTGCTTTTTAAGGCAAGGAAATCAATAAAAACAAAGTTCCAAGGTTCAAGAAGAAATTTTTTTAGAAACTCTCAAAAATTCAATGATGAACTTGATTTTCAAATTATGTACAACACAAAGTTCATCACTAAATGAGATCTAAACTGTTTAGGCTCAAAGGGTTAACGAATACTCACTACTCACGGGTAAATCACTGTTTGGAAATGGTTGTGCTCAATATCAACAATTGCCTTGATCATTTCTAATGCTTCCACAAAATCACACAAATCATAAGATAAAGCATGAATTAAAAGTATAAAACAAAATTCATCAGCAATTCTATGCATTTAGTAGACCATGGAGGTTTCTCACCATTTTGGTTTTTGGACCTAAGTGACATAAGCAATCAATAAAGTTGTAACAAGAAACAAAATTTCATTTGCACAAAGACAAGAAGTTCTAACATATTCTAAATCCTAGAAATAGGTAACTATGTACCTTGCCAATAATTAAATGCTTAAAATACTATCATTGCCATCCAACTTGGAAGAATCTTCTTTGATGAACAACAACACCAACCTAGAAGTTTCTTTCAAAACCACATCCAAAATTGGAAACATTAAATTCCCACAAGCATACCAACATAACCAAACAAAATAAAAAAAACTAAAATAAAATGAAAACTGAACAAATTTAACTGAAAAACAAAATACTAATAATAATAGCATAATAGTGTTATGGTGTAGAAACACCAACAAAAGTCATCAGTACCTCATAAGGGTACAAAGTACATCAAAATCCCAAAATGATCCACATAGTGGATAAAGTACAATACTAAAAACTGATACATAAAACAAAATAACAAGAAAAACAAGAAAACTTCACTTTGAAGATCAAAGGAAGTACAAAATGACATCATCAAAATCAGTCCTCTTCGAACTCAGAACCGGAAACCTCAATCTCCTCCTCCTCAGAACCAGACTCAGAACCAGATACCTCCACAAGCTCATCATCACCATCATCCTCCGCATCAGCATCTTCAGGCTCACCAGTTTCCTATGCTCCCCCTCCAAAAACTGGACTGGCCTCAGGCCAACCAGCATGAGCTAGGAATTGCTCCCTAGTCATCATAGAGTGATCTACAGAGGAATCACGGATCTACAGCTGTAATACCTGCATCGAATCATGTAAATCCATCATAGCGCGCTGAGAAGCCGCCATCCAGTCCCAATTATACTGACATATCTCTTACTGATATGGATAATAACCTGGAGGACCAGAACCACTCGACCCATCACCAGCACCTGCCGGCATCGTACCTGCACCTGAAGACTCACCTCGGAACGTGTATTATCGAACTGAACTGGAACCGACCTTGAAGTGCTTTCGGTCTTTCTCTTTTTTGATGGAATGATTTTTGGAGCCATCTACAAAAACCAACAGACAAAACAACAACCAACCAGCAAAACAATCCATTAGATGAGAAACAAAACATAATCAAGAATCCCAAATAGAAACAGTAAAAAAATTCAAAAATCTGGTCTGTTCGCCTAAAGTTCGCAAAGCGAAGTCCTGGAAAACATTCGCCATAGATTCACAAAGCGAAGTTCTAGAGAATGTTCGCCCCAGGTTTGCAAAGCGAACTAGTGGCGAACTTGCGAATCTATTCAAAATTAACAGCTTCCCAACTTTTCCAACATCAGATTTTTATCACAATACACACTCTACTCATAATGCTTGATCAAATTTCAACATGCAGTAACAAAGAAACATTATAACCAGAGGTGCATTAAACCTAGAATCAATTTGTCTCTAATGTTCAACCTATTCTAACCTAACCACATTGTTCTAACACAAATTAACAGAGAGAAAGAGAATCAAACCTGGACTTTTTTTAGAACTTGGAGAAACTTGTGAGAGATGTGGGAACAGAGAGCACGTGAGAGAGTTTTATGTGATTGTGAGAGAGGCAAAGTGAGAGTGGCAAAGGGAGTAGGGTTATCCACAAAATCAGAATAAGTGATGGGTCATGGGACCAAGTGTCTGGCCCACACCTTTTGAAACTCCCTTTTTTTAATGAGGTGGCAGCAGAAAATTTGTGGCTATCTCGCTAAGTTCGCAATGCAAACTGGTCAGCGAACAGTCGCCCCAGGTTCGCAAAGCGAACTAGCCAGCGAACATGGCAGAATTTTGAATTTTTTTCCCTGCAAGCTGCTACCACACTTTAGCCAATTCTAAACACCTTAAATCATCAAAATAGCAAGAAAAACACAAATACTTACAATGTTGGGGTGCCTCCCAACTAGCGCTTTGTTTAACGTCGTTTGAGCTTGACGCTCCAAGATGATCTCAATGATCATCTAGAAACACTACACAATTTTCTCGATCAATTTCTCCTCCGATATAGATTTTCAGTCGTTGGCCATTCACTGTCCAACTTTCCTTTTTCTGCAAGTCCTCTATTACTATGACACCATAGTGCTTGACATCCTTGATAAAAAATGATCCAGACCATTTGGACTTCAATTTTCTCGGAAAGAGTTTCAAACGAGAATTGAATAAAAGAACCATCTGGCCGACCCGAAATTCTTTCTGAGAAACCTTCTTGTCACGATATCCTTTTACTCTCTCCTTATAGAGCTTGCTCGAATGGTACACATTATTCCTCATTTTTTCCAATTCGTGTAATTGAACCTTCCTTTTTTCGCCGGCCAAGCTCGGATCAAAATTTAACAGTTTTAATGCCCAAAGAGCTTTGTGCTCTAATTCAACTGGTAAATGACATGTCTTGCCATAAACCATTTGAAAAGGAGTTAAGCCTATTGGAGCTTTGTAAGCGGTGCGATACACCCACAAAGCCTCATCTAACTTTTATGACCAATCTTTTCGCGAACTTGACACGGTCTTTTCTAAAATCCTTTTTACCTCTCTATTTGACACTTTGGCCTGACCATTGGTTTGCGAGTGGTAAGGAGTTGCAACCTTGTGCTTTACACCGTAATGTTCTAAGACCTTTTCGAGCGATGAATTGCAAAAGTAAGACCCTCCATCACTAATTAACACACGAGGGGTGCCAAAACGGGAGAATATGTTTTTATTTAAAAAAATTATCGGCCCTCGGTGACGCAATTGCTTCCACCCACTTGGAAACATAGTCAATCGCAACCAATATATACTCGTTTGAAAAAGATGGGGGGAATGGTCTGACAAAATCAATACCCCAACAATCGAAAACCTCTGTAACACCCCATTTCTACCCAGTAATTATATTAAAATCAGAGTTATAAAATTATTTTCAACTTTAACGGGATATCACATTTTCAACTTTAAAATCCAACACGTAATAATTAATCAAGAAAAATACATAACGCTTCAGGGAAACATAAAACAACAACTGGTCTTCAACTTTATTCAGCTTAAGTAAACACAACGCAGCGGATTTATTAACGACTTAGTAGCATCTTTATTCAACATAAAACAACTTCAAATTAAACAACAAAGTGTTTTTCAACAAATTCACAAAAAAATTCAGCATGTAGACAGATAAATAAAAGACACGCGTCATCTCCCCGAGTGCTACGTATCAGAGCGACAACCACCGACTCGAACTAAGGTAACCGGCTACTCCTCTTGATTAACTGCACGTTGCCAACATAGGGACAACATTCAAACAGAAGGGGTGAGTTACCGAAAATTATAAACGGAGTATGATAAATAATATGTAGGCAATAATCATACAAATAATCACCACTTCACATCAACAACCAACAAATAAAGAAAATCAACAACAACTTAAGACAATGCGACTTAATGCGACTCGACAATGTTATGCATGTGGTACCATCGGAGTAAAACTCCCAACTTAATATTGCCAGTTTATCGAGGCATCAAGGCATAAGCCTTCAACTTTCAACTTTCAACATATGCCAATCCAGGCCAACGTGGTGTGAGCAACACTCCGACACAAAATGCAATGTATGTTTTATGACATGCACTACTCAACAACATAAACAACTCAACAACATCCACGACATAATTAACTTAACAACATAGCAACTTTTTCGACACAAACAACTTATATCAACGTTGGCTTATCAAGCCTACAACTTACAATTCGTCCGTAAACCGGAACAATATTACAACTCAGCTGTATCGGCAATTCGACTTTCTCAACATTATTTCACAAAACAATTCAGCAAAAGTCATCTACTAAATTATCCGACTTACCCCGACAATTTCCGTTAAATTCCGGGCAACTAAGTTTTCCGCCTAAACCGGCTAACCGACTAAACTGCATTATTTTTAACTTCCGTTATTTAATACCAGTCCATTATAATATTCTGTTTCTGTCAAAATTCAGTTTTTGCTACTTGTTCTATTTCTGTCAAGAATTACTAGACTGCTACTAAATTAATTGAATTATTGGCTCTGCTAAACTTTTGAACAACTCTGTTAAATATGCCACTGCCAATCTATTTGCTACTGCCATCAACTATATTAATTAATAGAACTAATTTAATACCACAAGCTGTAAAATTATTATACTAATGAAACATTATGTAAAATACTGTAGTGGTTTATTAACATATGAATTTGGTTAATCTTCTAATCATGGCCTTCATGGTTTATTAGTGTTATTACACGTATAACACAAAATGGAAATGCCTTAATTTAATGTAAACCAAAATTTGCCTAAATTAACATGCAACATAACCTTTTCTTTTATGAAACAGCAAATTAAATATTAACAATTAATCCACTACTAACGCCTAAATTAACATGCAACATAACCTGTTAATAATAATATGCTAATAATAATAGTATAGAAAAGTTTACGTGGACATCCCTGGTACATGGGTGCTATGCTACTTTATTTATTGCCAAAAGAAAAATTAGTATATCTATCCCATGTCCCAAATATATATATATATACCAAATATATATATACCTGAATATTATCCATTAAGACCAAAATCTACTTCTTCCTGCGCTGCACTATATTATATATATTAATGTAGATCACTTGGCATATGCTACTACCATTAAATAGACTAATTAAATAGACAAGTTTATACCAAAAATGCCAACTCCCTCTAATCCAAGTGGCCTGATGTTACAGTAAAACAACCAACCCAATTAAGACAGAAAGAACGTTATGCTCTTAACTCATCAATACCATATATATTATTTAACACCAAAACTCATCAACTCACCAAAACAATATATATTATCAAGTTTTCTAACAATATATGTTATTTAAACTATTGCCTTAAATTCATGTAAAGACAAAATGGCTAAATTTCCTTTGACTATTGAGTGCCCTGCGCCGAGATTCTAAGGGAAAAATGGTAAATAATCTATTAATTCTCTTGCCAACTCATTTAGGATGGCCACTGAATACTATTCCTAATGGTATATAATAATAATAAGCCACTTAAAATATCCACCCACATCATTCCAACGCATGAATTTTTAATAGGAGAGTATGGGGCCACATGACAGAAGAGATATTAATATATACATTGAAACAGAACCAGGGGAGTATTTCCCAGGTTTTCAACATCAGAAAGTACCCCAAATATTAAATGGGGCTCTAAACTATCACCAAAAACTCAGTTTCCAAACATCAAAATTAATAATTTCAGAGATTAATTTTAATCGAAATAACTTCAGTTTTCACGGGAAATTTTTAGGGTAATTCTACTACTAGTTCTACTCAATAATCATCACCCAAATAACATTCATCATGACCCAGTTATAATAATCGAACCCACCCTTACCTGATTGGATTGAAGGTAGCTCGAAACTTCGGACTTGGTTACCGGCAGAAATTTTTCTCGTATCGTCTTCTCCGCTCTATTCCTTTCCAACCGTGCTTTTCAACTGCCTCGGGTAACTTCTTTTTTCTACTGATACAACAAAAACTCCCCCACTCTTTCTATTTCCCTTGTTTTATTAAAATAATAATATTCTAATATAATGTCTAATGGGCCTAAAACATACACCCCCTAATTTACTAATTCCGACACGAAACCAAGTCCACTTAACCGAACACACTCCAACTACGATAATATTACTTCTAATATTATTCCGCGACTATAATATTATTTCTACGACTTACCAACTTAATAATTTCGACTTACGACTTAATTCGCCGCAACACCAAAATCAACCGAATAATTCACAAACAATTAATTAAATATTTAATTAAATAAATAATCAAATATTTGGGCGTTACAACTCTCCCCCACTTAGAATATTTTCGTCCTCGAAAATTTACCTGATTCAAACAGCTCGGGATAGGAGTCTCGCATCTTGCTCTCCAATTCCCACGTCATGCTTTCTCCAGTAGCTCCCAACCAGACAACTTTCACCAACGTGATCTCTTTCCCTCGTAAAGTCTTCATTTCACGATCCGCGATTCGCACAGGCTTCGTCTTCACCGTGAGATTATCCCGTACTTGCACATCATCCATATTAACCACATGAGACGGATCTGGAATGTACTTCCGAAGCTGCGACACATGAAATACATCATGCAGGTTCGAAAGATTTGGCAGTAACTCCCAACTCTGTCCAAAATCTGATATGGACCAATAAAACGAGGAGTGAGCTTCTTAGACTTCAAAGCTCTCCCAACACCAGTCACAGGCGTGACTCTCAAAAATACATGGTCACCAGCTTGAAATTCCAAATCCTTCTTCCGCTTGTCATGGTAACTTTTCTGTCTGCTTTGAGAAGCTTTCATCTTCTCCTGAATCAACTTCACTTTCTCGGTAGTTTCTCGGACTAATTCCGGCCCAAGTACTACACTCTCACCAGATTCATGCCAACACAACGGAGTTCTACACCTCCGACCGTACAAAGCTTCAAAAGGTGCCATTCCGATACTAGAATGGTGACTATTATTATAAGTGAACTCGAACAATGGGAGATAAGAATCCCACGAACCTCCCTGCTCAAGCACACAAGCTCTCAACAAATCCTCCAACGACTGAATAGTCCTCTCAGTTTGACCATCTGTCTGAGGATGATACGCCGAACTCAACCTCAGTTTAGAACCCAACGCTTCTTGTAGGCTTTTCCAAAACTTTGACGTAAACCTCGGATCTCTATCCGACACAATACATAAAGGAACACCATGCAACTTCACAATTACTCGGATATAAATCTCTGCCAACTTCGCAATCGGATATGTGATGTTAATAGGTATAAAATGAGCCGACTTCGTAAGCCTATCAACAATCACCCAAATTGAATCATGCCCTCTTGAAGTCATAAGCAACCCTGTCACAAAGTCCATAGAAATGCTATCCCATTTCCATTTTGGAATCTCTAACGGTTGCATCAACCCAGCAGGTTTCTGATGCTCAAACTTCGACTTCTGACAAGTCAAACATGCATACACAAATCGTACCACATCTTCTTTCATTCCGGACCACCAAAATATCTTCTTCAAGTCTTGATACATTTTAGTAGCTCCCGGATGAATACTCAGATTACTTCTATGACCCTCTTCAAGAATTTTCTTTTTCATATCTGCATTATCTGGTATACAAATCCGATCATGCAGTCTCAACACACCTCGTGCATCAATCTTAAAGTCACTCTTATCCGGTTGACCACAATCATTCATGATGTCCACTAGTTTCACATCCCGCTTCTGAGCCTCTCGAATACTGTCCAGAAAATCATTGTTAATTTTCAATATACCCAGCATAACACTCTGCGGTGTCACTTCGCAAACCAAACTCATATCTCGAAACTGCTCAATTAATTCCAATTCCTTAATCATCATTGCTGACATATGCAAGGTCTTTCGGCTTAAAGCATCAGCCACAACATTAGCTTTTCCCGGATGATAATTCAAACCGAAATCATAATCTTTCAACAATTCCAACCACCTTCGCTGTCTCATATTCAACTCTTTCTGGTCAAACAAATACTTTAAGCTCTTATGATCACTATAAACTTCAAATCTAGAGCCATAGAGATAATGCCTCCAAATCTTCAGCACAAAAACCACTGCAGCAAGTTCTAAATCATGCGTAGGATAATTCCTTTCATGAGTTCTCAACTGTCGAGACGCATAAGCAATTACTTTATTATTCTGCATCAGCACACCTCCTAAACCCATCAACGAAGCATCACAATAAACCACAAATGGTTCTCCTGGATTCGGTAATGTCAAAACCGGAGCCGACGTCAACCTCTTCTTCAATTCTGTAAAACTTTATTCGCACTGAACATCCCACACAAAAGCTTTACTTTTACAAGTCAATCTAGTTAACGGAAGTGCCAACTTAGAAAACCCTTCAATAAACCTTCTATAATAACCAGCTAGTTCCAGAAAACTTCTAATCTCAGTAGCCGACCTTGGAGTTTCCCATTGCAACACAACATCTACTTTAGAAGGATCTACGGCAATACCACTACCTGAAATCACATGACCCAGAAAACTAACTTCTTTCAACCAGTACTCGCACTTGGACAGCTTCGCATACAACTGCTTGTTTTTCAAAACTTCCAACACTGTTCTCAAATGTTCCTTATGCTCTTCTTCTGACTTAGAATAAATCAGAATATCATCAATGAATACAACCACAAAACGATCCAGATAAGTATGAAAAATGCGGTTCATGTATTCCATGAATACTCCCGGCGCATTAGTAACACCGAAAGGCATCATTGAATACTCATAATGTCCATACCGTGTTCTGAACGCTGTCTTCTGAATATCCTCATCTTTCACTTTAATCTGATGATAGCCCGATCTCAAATCAATCTTGCTAAACACACGAGCACCCACCAACTGATCCATCAAATCATCTATTCTCGGAAGTGGATACTTGTTCTTGATTGTCACTTTATTCAGCTGTCTATAATCAACACAAAGTCTCATACTTCCATCTTTCTTCTTTACTAACAACAACGGAGCTCCCCACGGCGATACACTTGGTCTTATAAACTTCTTCTCAAGTAACTCTTCCAACTGCTTCTTTAATTCAGATAATTCGGATGCCGACATTCTGTATGGCGCCATCGAAATAGGTCTAGTACCAGGTACCAGATTAATTGCAAATTCAACCTCTCTCTGGTGGCACATCAGGAATTTCATCAGGGAAAACTTCAGGAAATTCATTCACCACCTGCAATTCTTCAATCTTAGCTTTGCTCTCAATAGACAACGTTGCCATCAACGAAAACATCTGAGCTTCTTCTTTCATCAATTGCTGTAACTCTCTGAAAGACAACAATCCAACCTCTTCCTCTTCCGGAGTAGAAAACCTCACCGACTTACGATAACAATTTATGTGAACATAGTTATACTCTAACCAGTTCATACCCAGGATTACATCCATTCCGGTCAGCGGCAAACAAACTAAATCAACATAAAAGTCTTTATCGAAGATCGATAAAGGACACCTTAAACACACAAGAGAAGTAGTCACTGATCCCTTAGCCGGAGTCTCGACGACCATTTCTCCATTCAAAGCAGATAACTTAAGACCCAATCTTTGAACACAATCAGCAGAAACAAAATAATGTGTAGCACCAGTATCAATAATAGTAATTAAAGGAGTACTATTAATGAAACATGTACCTCTGATAAGTCTGTCCTCATTAGCCGTCTGAGTTCCTGCTAACGCGAACACTTTTCCGGTCTGAGCTTTCTTTGGCTTCGGACACTGATTACCAATATGTCCCTCTTCACCACAATTAAAACAGATCATCTCCTTGTGCCTGCAATCAGATATCGCATGTCCAATCTTACCACATCGGAAACACCTCTTCGCCTCAGCAGTACACACAGTACTCTTATGACCAGATTTTCCACACTTGAAATAAGTTATGCTAGCAGGAGCATCTCCCCTACTAGTCTTCTTGCCTTCAATCGCTTTCTGTTTACCTTTTCCAGCTGGAGCATCATAAGGCTTACCACGGTTCTGTTGTTGCTTGCCTCTTCTGTCACTAACAATCTTGTAGTGAGCATTATTGTCCTCTTCATAAATTCTGCAACTATCAACCAAATCAGAAAAGACACGAATCTTCTGATACCCAATAGCTTTCTTGATTTCAAAACGCAACCCGCTCTCAAATTTGATGCATTTAGAAAACTCAGCATCATCACCGGTATAGTACGGATAAAACTTAGCCAGCTCAACAAACTTCGCAGCATAATCAGTAACTGACATAGTTCCTTGCTTCAGCTCAAGAAATTCAATCTGCTTCTTACCACGGACATCCTCTGGATAATACTTCCTCAGAAATTCTCTTCGGAACACATCCCAAGTAATAACTTCACCTGTAGTCTCCAACCTCTGACGAGTCTCTAGCCACCAGTCATCAGCTTCGACTGCTAGCATATGAGTCCCATAACGAACCTTCTGCACTGGAGTGCAGTCCATCACACGGAAAGTTCTCTCAATCTCCTTCAACCAGCCCAATGCTCCATCAGGATCATACTTGCCCTTGAAGGTAGGCAGATTCTCTCTCTGAAAAGTCGCCAGACTACGAGATCCATCATTCTCGCCAGCGTTCGGTAAATTCTGCACAGCCTGAGCCATTGCTTGCATTGCAGCAGCCATTGCAGCATTGTTCCTTCCAGCCATCTCAAATTATCACTACAACATAAACAAAAGTTAGAACCAAATAACAATACTCGATTGTTAGACAACTACGACTCGACACTTGGCCGGACGGACCGACCTGCTCTGATACCACTAATGTAACACCCCATTTCTACCCAGTAATTATATTAAAATCAGAGTTATAAAATTATTTTCAACTTTAAAAGAATATCACATTTTCAACTTTAAAATCCAACACGTAATAATTAATCAAGAAAAATACATAACGCTTCAGGGAAACATAAAACAACAACTGGTCTTCAACTTTATTCAGCTTAAGTAAACACAACGCAGCGGATTTATTAACGACTTAGTAGCATCTTTATTCAACATAAAACAACTTCAAATTAAACAACAAAGTGTTTTTCAACAAATTCACAAAAAAATTCAGCATGTAGACAGATAAATAAAAGACACGCGTCATCCCCCCGAGTGCTACGTATCAGAGCGACAACCACCGACTCGAACTAAGGTAACCGGCTACTCCTCTTGATTACCTGCACGTTGCCAACATAGGGACAACATTCAAACAGAAGGGGTGAGTTACCGAAAATTATAAACGGAGTATGATAAATAATATGTAGGCAATAATCATACAAATAATCACCACTTCACATCAACAACCAACAAATAAAGAAAATCAACAACAACTTAAGACAATGCGACTTAATGCGACTCGACAATGTTATGCATGTGGTACCATCGGAGTAAAACTCCCAACTTAATATTGCCAGTTTATCGAGGCATCAAGGCATAAGCCTTCAACTTTCAACTTTCAACATATGCCAATCCAGGCCAACGTGGTGTGAGCAACGCTCCGACACAAAATGCAATGTATGTTTTATGACATGCACTACTCAACAACATAAACAACTCAACAACATCCACGACATAATTAACTTAACAACATAGCAACTTTTTCGACACAAACAACTTATATCAACGTTGGCTTATCAAGCCTACAACTTATAATTCGTCCGTAAACCGGAACAATATTACAACTCAGCTGTACCGGTAATTCGACTTTCTCGACATTATTTCACAAAACAATTCAGCAAAAGTCATCTACTAAATTACCCGACTTACCCCGACAATTTCCGTTAAATTCCGGGCAACTAAGTTTTCCGCCTAAACCGGCTAAACCGACTAAACTGCATTATTTTTAACTTCCGTTATTTAATACCAGTCCATTATAAAATTCTGTTTCTGTCAAAATTCAGTTTTTGCTACTTGTTTTATTTTTGTCAAGAATTACTAGACTGCTACTAAATTAATTGAATTATTGGCTCTGCTAAACTTTTGAACAACTCTGTTAAATATGCCACTGCCAATCTATTTGCTACTGCCATCAACTATATTAATTAATAGAACTAATTTAATACCACAAGCTGTAAAATTATTATACTAATGAAACATTATGTAAAATACTGTAGTGGTTTATTAACATATGAATTTGGTTAATCTTCTAATCATGGCCTTCATGGTTTATTAGTGTTATTACACGTATAACACAAAATGGAAATGCCTTAATTTAATGTAAACCAAAATTTGCCTAAATTAACATGCAACATAACCTTTTCTTTTATGAAACAGCAAATTAAATATTAACAATTAATCCACTACTAACGTCCAAATTAACATGCAACATAACCTGTTAATAATAATATGCTAATAATAATAGTATAGAAAAGTTAACGTGGACATCCCTGGTACATGGGTGCTATGCTACTTTATTTATTGCCAAAAGAAAAATTAGTATATCTATCCCATGTCCCAAATATATATATACCTGAATATTATCCATTAAGACCAAAATCTACTTCTTCCTGCGCTGCACTATATTATATATATTAATGTAAATCACTTGGCATATGCTACTACCATTAAATAGACTAATTAAATAGACTAGTTTATACCAAAAATGCCAACTCCCTCTAATCCAAGTGGCCTGATGTTACAGTAAAACAACCAACCCAATTAAGACAGAAAGAACGTTATGCTCTTAACTCATCAATACCATATATATTATTTAACACCAAAACTCATCAACTCACCAAAACAATATATATTATCAAGTTTTCTAACAATATATGTTATTTAAACTATTGCCTTAAATTCATGTAAAGACAAAATGGCTAAATTTCCTTTGACTATTGAGTGCCCTGCGCCGAGATTCTAAGGGAAAAATGGTAAATAATCTATTAATTCTCTTGCCAACTCATTTAGGATGGCCACTGAATACTATTCCTAATGGTATATAATAATAATAAGCCACTTAAAATATCCACCCACATCATTCCAACGCATGAATTTTTAATAGGAGAGTATGGGGCCACATGACAGAAGAGATATTAATATATATATTGAAACAGAACCAGGGGAGTATTTCCCAGGTTTTCAACATCAGAAAGTACCCCAAATATTAAATGGGTCTCTAAACTATCACCAAAAACTCAGTTTCCAAACATCAAAATTAATAATTTCAGAGATTAATTTTAATCGAAATAACTTCAGTTTTCACGGGAAATTTTTAGGGTAATTCTACTACTAGTTCTACCCAATAATCATCACCCAAATAACATTCATCATGACCCAGTTATAATAATCAAACCCACCCTTACCTGATTGGATTGAAGGTAGCTCGAAACTTCGGACTTGGTTACCGGCAGAAATTTTTCTCTTATCGTCTTCTCCGCTTTATTCCTTTCCAACCGTGCTTTTCAACTGCCTCGGGTAACTTCTTTTTTCTACTGATACAACAAAAACTCCCCCACTCTTTCTATTTCCCTTGTTTTATTAAAATAATAATATTCTAATATAATGTCTAATGGGCCTAAAACATACACCCCCTAATTTACTAATTCCGACACGAAACCAAGCCCACTTAACCGAACACACTCCAACTACGATAATATTACTTCTAATATTATTCCGCGACTATAATATTATTTCTAATATTATTTCTACGACTTACCAACTTAATAATTTCGACTTACGACTTAATTCGCCGCAACACCAAAATCAACCGAATAATTCACAAACATTTAATTAAATATTCAATTAAATAAATAATCAAATATTTGGGCGTTACAACCTCGACTTCCAAAATTGTTTGCAAGGGTATTTCATTTCTTTTTCCAATCCCGCCACTTCTTTGGCATACGTAACGACTTTTCGCATGGAGATTTGCATCTTTAAACAATGTTGGCCAATAAAAGCCCGATTGGAGGACTTTTGTTGCCATTCTTAAACCATTGTAATGCCCTCCATATGGCGAGTTGTGACAATGCCAAAGGATACTTTTAGATTCGTCAAGAGTGACACACCTTCTCAACAAATTATCACCTCTTAAATTAAACAGATATGGCTCATCCCAAACATAAAAGTTAGCATCCGATAAGAATTTCCGTCTTTGGTTCCAAGTTAGGTCCTCCGGTATAAATCCGGTTGCTTTGTGGTTAGCAAAATCTGGGAATCAAGGCCTAACTTGTACTCAAAAAAGTTTTTCATCCAGAAACTCTTCTCGGACCTCCTTTTCTCGGTGTGTTACCTCTACATTGACCAACCGAGATAAATGATCCGCTACCAAGTTTTCAGACCCCTTCTTGTCACAGATTTCTAAATCAAACTCTTGTAACAAAAGCATCCACCAGATTAGCCTTTGCTTTGAATCCGGCTTGGTAAGCAAATATTTAATGGCCGAGTAGTTAGTGTAGAGTACAACCTTTGAACCAATCAGATAAGACTGAAATTTATCGAGAGCATACACAATAGCGAGTAATTCTTTTTCTGTGGTGGCATAATTCACTTGTGCCTCATTTAGAACTTTACTCGCGTAATGAATGACATGAAAAGTTTTGGTCTTTCTTTGCCCAAGCACCGCACCAACGGCATAATCGCTAGCATCACACATCAATTCAAAATTTAAAGTCCAATTTGGAGCAACGATTATGGGTGCGGTGATGAGTTTCTCTTTTAAAATTTGAAAGGCATTTAAACATTCATCATCAAAGAAGAAAGACTTATCTTTGTTGAGTAGATTACTCAAAGGTCTTGCAACTTTGGAAAAGTCTTTGATGAACCGCCTATAAAAGCCCGCATGGCCTAGAAAACTCCGGATTCCTTTGACATTGGTTGGAGGTGGCAACTTCTCGATCACTTCAATTTTTGCTTGATCCACTTCAAGGCCTTTATAGGAGACTTTGTGGCCAAGCCCAATCCCCTCCATTACCATGAAGTTTCACTTCTCCTAATTTAGCACCAAGTTCGGTTCCACACACCGTTCAAGAACGGTCTCCAAAATTTTAAAACATAGATCAAAAGACGCTACGAACATGGAGAAGTCGTCCATGAACACTTCCATTGTTTTCTCAATAAGGTCGGAAAAAATGACTTGTACACACCGTTGAAATGTTGCCGGTGCGTTGTATAAGCCAAAAGGCATCTTTCGGTAAGCAAAAATTCCAAAGGGACAAGTGAACGCCGTCTTCTCATGGTCTTTCGGATCAACCGAGATTTGGTTATAACTGGAATAGCCATCTAAGAAGCAATAAAATTCTTGACCCGACAATCTCTCAAGCATTTGATCTATAAACGGAAGTGGAAAATGATATTTTCTAGTAGCGGTATTAAGCCTCCTATAATCGATACACATTCTCCAACCCGTCACAGTTCTCGTTGGAATCAATTCATTTTTTTCATTTCTAATAACAATCATTCCTCCCTTCTTGGGCACAACTTGCACAGGACTCACCCACGGACTATCGGATATCGGGTAAATCATCCCGGCATCCAATAGCTTAACAACTTCCTTTCTCACTACTCCCTTCATCGTAGGATTCAAACGGCGTTGTGGTTGAGCTACCGCCTTGAAGTCCTCTTCCATTAAGATTTTGTGCATGCAATATGCCGGACTAATTCCCTCTAGATCGGAAAGAACCTAACCTATAACTTGTTGATTCTTCTTCAAAACTTAAATTAAACGGTTTTCCTCTTTGTCGGTCAAAATGTTGCTAATGATAACCGGTTTGTTACAACATTCATCAAGGAACACATACTTCAAATTAGAAGGCAACACCTTCAATTCAAGTTAAGACTTATCAACACTCACCTCTTTCTTCAACACTTCCATTTCACTTTCCCATGGTTGTAACTCTTTTAAATATTCAAGTTCCTTCAAACACTCTTCAAGTGCCCTTTCTTCCTCATCGAAAAATACTTCAAATGAGTCATTAAGAGCTCTTTCCAAAGGAGATACTATATGAACTTGCTTTGAGACTTCCATTATGGCTTCTTCCATTACATCAATACGGAAACTATCATGTTTATCTTGAGAATGCTTCATTGCTTCAAAAAGATCAAAGCACACCTCTTCATTTTGAACACTTACTTTCATAAGGCCGTCATCAACATCAATCATCATTCGAGCGGTCTTCATAAAAGGGCATCCAAGAATCAATGGAGCATCTTCGTCTTCCTCCATATCAATCACAACAAAGTCAACTGGAAAGAAAAATTTATCAACCTTAACTAATACATCTTGAGCCAATCCATGAGGATGAGTTGTGGATTTGTCGGCCAATTGTAATGTCATTTGAATTTCTTTCATTTCAATGTTACCAAGCCTCTTCACAATAGACAATGGAATTAAGTTAATGCTTGAGCCCAAATTAATTAAGCCCTTGCAAACATACACATCACCAATGGTTACCGGCAAAGTAACACGCCCCGGATTGACTTCTTTCTTTGGTAGAGTTCTTTGAATTATAGCACTACAACTTGCATCAAGGATAATTGTTTTCGGCTCCGAATATCTTCGCTTCTTTGTAAGAATATCTTTCATGAACTTAGCATATTTTGGCATTTGTTCAAGTGCTTTGGAAAATAGAATGTTGATTTGCAATTGTTTGAATATGTCCATGAAACGAGTGTAATGCCTTTCATTATGCTTCTTGGTGGGCACATGAGGGTAAGGTAAGTTTTGAATAGGAATTGGATTCACTATCTCCTTCCCATTTTTTACTCTTCTCTTCTTTTCTTCTATCTTTTCTTTTTCAAGGTTATCTTTTTCAACTTCTTCCTTATCATTCTTTTCAACTACTGCCACATTATCTTTCTCCTCCTCCACAACCTTCTCAATTCTTACATCAACATTTTTCTTATTTTTTTCTCCTTCTGCCAACTCTCTCCCACTCCTAGTAACAATATCTTTGGAATGCTCCTTCGGGTTGGTTTGAGTATTTGCGGAAAAAGATGGCCCCACTTGTTGCTCGACCATTTGTTTTGCAAGTTTCCCAACTTGATTCTCGAGATTTTTGATTGATGCTTCATTTGTCTTTTGGTTAGCCATGGACATTTGAATGAATTGGTTAAGAGTTTCTTCAAGCTTGGAACTCCCACCTTGAGGTTGTTCCGGTTGATAAGGATTTATTCGATATCCTTGTTGATTTTGATAATTTCCTCTTAGTTGTTGATTTTGATACCCTTGTTGATTTTGATAAAGTTGTTGTTGCCTTTGATAACCTTGTTGTTGATTTTGATTATTCATGTAATTTGCTTCTTCATCAACCGAAGGACAATAGCCGGTGGGTTGATCTCCTTTACATAGCTCACAAACAACTACTTGCTCATTCTTGTTCGGTAAATCTTACATCTCTTTAATCTGTTGAGGGAGCTTTGACATTTGTTGCGTTAACAACTCAACTTGTTGAGATAACAATTTGTTCTGAGCAAGAATTGCATCATTTGTCCCCAACTCTAGCACT
The DNA here is from genome assembly GCA_022829125.1 of Lathyrus tuberosus. Taxonomy (NCBI): domain Eukaryota; kingdom Viridiplantae; phylum Streptophyta; class Magnoliopsida; order Fabales; family Fabaceae; genus Lathyrus; species Lathyrus tuberosus. The sequence continues at coordinate 4,610,375 of JALAZF010000153.1, forward strand.
CCCGATTTCTTTTGAGATTGGCCACGGTTATGATTCCCTTGATGGTCGTTTAATGCCATTTTGTCTATGATAAAAATGGCTTCGTCGGCGCTTTTAGTCATTAAAGATCTGCCCGCGGTAGCATCTAACAATGTTTTATGAACCATTTGAAGACCATTTCTAAAAATATGCACTTGCGTTAGCTCATCAAAACTGTGCCCTTTACATTTTCTAAGCATTGACTTGAATCTCTCCCAGGCTTCGTTGAGAGACTCATTCCCATCTTGTGAGAAAACCGCAATCACCGTTTTCGCTTCCATGAAACGATTGTGAGGAAAAAATCGTTCCAAAAACTTCTCTTCTAACATGTTCCAGTCCGTCATAATAGCAGTTGATTGGCCAAGGTACCATTCCTTTGCCTTCCCAATTAGGGAATGCGGAAATAGTCTCTTGAACAAAGACTCTTCTTCAGCTTCTGGGGCTCCAGTCGCACCCGCAATTTCATAGAATTTGGTCAAATGAGTAAAGGGATCCTCGTGATCCATACCGGTGAATAGATTCTGGTATAGAAGAGCGAGGATAACCGTATTCATTTCAGAGTGTCGACCATTATGAACATTACGTGCGAACTGAGCTGTATGCCTCAGACTATTAACACAAGGTGTTGAAGCAGGTGGTGGTGGTGGTGATGGAGCAGCCATGGTTGGCATTAAATGTGGTGTTGGTGTCGAAGTTGAACTTTCTCCTCGTTCTCGCCTTTCCTTAGTAGGTTGCCTCCTCCGTCTTGTTTTGCTATTTAACTTACGCGTAGTTCTTTCAATCTCAGGAACAAAAAGAAGTTGGTATGCGGGTAACTTCCCTCGCATAAACAGAGTCTGCACACTTAGCCAAACAAATTAACAAGCAGAAGAAAATGTTAAACAAGCTTAAAACTTAACAACTATTGTGATGCTTGAAATATCAAACAACAATCCCCGACAACAGCGCCATTTTGTTGAAAAGTATTTCGGGGGGTGTTTTATCGTCTCCACAGGGATTGTATGTGTATTGCCGCCGTTCTATAGTCAAAATCGTTTTAAACTTTTAAAGTAACAAAGAGTTTGGTTATTTTGTATCAGATCGTTTGCATAAGAATTTAGTAATCAACGGTAAAGAAATTGGTTTTAAAGATTTGGTAAAAGCCTGCCAAGATTAGGGTTCGGTAATCCGTTTCGTACGTATTTACTCGATAAAGGAGGTGAACTTGTTAATGATGAATATAACCACTTATCCTTTCAACAAGTTTATCTCTAACACTTATTCTGGGATTTACCATATTGATCCTTTGATGATGTCTCACTCAAACTATCAATATGATAACATTCAAGATTAATATTTATGAATATCAACTTTCAAAACTATCTATAGCCTCATGATTATTGATGGATTGAAACTTAGATCAAGTTTTAGAACATATTTCTCAATCATGAACTAAAACAAAATATAAACCATACAAACAAAGTTTTTCATCTATATTTATCATCAACAAAGTTCACACACTACAATCAAGATCAATACATACAAAATGAAGGATCACCTACCACTAATCTTGACACAAGATGTGTTTAGCTACACATATTCATGGTAGCTTATTTCATAAGTTTCAGGAGGAGATGAAAAAGCATCCACGTCGAATAGTCGAGATCAGATGCAAATCCAGCTTCTCAATGTGAAGAATCTCTCTTAGATGAAGAAATATCAGAAACATAGGTTTTAGAGATGACAAATTCTCTCTCGAACAAACCTTTTAGCTTCAATCTTGGGCTTTGAACAAGACACAAATAAACCTTTTAGCTTCAATCTTGGGCTTTGAACAAGACACCAAAATATCTTTTTCCTCCCTTAGAATAGGAGGAACTACGATTGCTCTGATTTCCCTGTTTCGTTTAAACGGGAATACGTAGGCATAAGATTGCGAAATCTTAGCGAGCATACTAAACAAAAACTCTAGGTCCAATACCTTCATATCAATCAAAACTTAGGTCCAGTACCTTACCAAAAACATCAACAAAACTCACTCTCTATCTCATATTTCCCAAGAAACTTTCCCAACCCATTAACGGATAAACACCATCAAGTACAAAGCAGAATCTAAAGTTAACAACCTGTGGATAACCACATATAGGATGGGTAATTGACAACTCCCCATCGTATAACCTGACCCCGAACTCCCCGAATCTCTTTAAGCGTTTGTTCAGTTAAACATTCACGTGCAAGGTTAGTTTTAGATAACTTCCCTTTCCCTTCCAGCTTGACGGGATAAATAAGAAATCAGAAAGTAGCACCCCCTCCTACTATTGCGGTGAGGAACCCATTTGCGATAAGGTGGTCGCATCACCGACAAAAATCGCACGTTACAGTAAAATGGCGACTCTGCTGGGGATGTCATTGTCTATATAGGACTAGGATTATAGCTCTTAAGAGGTCTATGATGTTAGTTTTAGGAATGAATATATATATATATATATATATCGCTTTTCCTACTTGATATCCGTGTTTATTTTTCAGCTAATGGGACTGCGGGTGATGCCGCATCTGGAAAGTTTGAGTGACACCTAAGATAAGTGATGGCGTGAGACGGGTAATCTTACAGGGAGTGACTCCTGAATAAGCAATCCCGGTAGACCATCGAATCAGTGGAGATACACTTTGCGGATTCAATGTCTAGTGACTTCGGTTGCGAAAGCAGATTGTTCGATTGTGGTATCCATGAAATTGAGGATTTAGTAGACTGAGACCATGTGACTATTTTGTAGTTCGGAAGCTATCAGAAATAGTTGTCACACGATACTACCCTCATTTGAGATTACCTTAAGATACTACAGCTCGCTCGGGTGAACCAGCCTGCTGTTGTTATCCCAAGGGGGATTAATGATTTTGAGGACATATACAAAAATCACTAGAATACAACCTTTGGGAATGGGTAGAGCCATGACTTCATGACACTGAACCTTTGACCCCATGTTTTTTCTATGTTTTTGTGTGCTGCATTCATGCATTCATCTCATTAAAAAACCTTCAAACAAGAAAATTTTTCTCTTCTACTCTCTCTTTTTTCAAATTAAACTAAGACAATAATTGCAAATATCAGAGAGAAAGATTGCGTTATGGATTTTGGTAGAAGAAAGACTCACCAGTACACCTTGTACACCTTCAAGGTTCCAAAACTAGAGGATTTGAGAGGGTTGGCAAGGATGATCACCAACCCTGATGCTTTCAGAGCTAAGTACGGAGGACTGCTGTCTCTGTTAAGGGTCCATGTAATTGAAGGAATCCTGTCTACGCTAATTCAGTTCTACAATCCGGTCTATCACTGTTTCACATTCCCGGGTTATCAACTAGACCAACACTGGAGGAGTACTCTCACCTGACTGATTTACCTATCACTGACCAAGCTCCCTTTTCTGGACTGGAAGAAATTCCAAAAGATTAAACCATTGCAAGAGCAATCTATTTGGACGAGTCAGAAGTCAGGACTCACATGACCGCTAAGGACGGAATCCCAGGTTTGCTAGCCAAGTTTTTGATAGAGAAAGCCCTGTACTTTGCCAGTATAGGAAACATTACCGCTTTTGAGGATATCTTTGTTCTACTCACCTATGGTTTATTTCTGTTTCCCAACATTGATAACTTCGTTGATATCAATGCCATTAAGATATTTATGATTGGAAACCCTGTACCGACCTTACTCGCAGATGCCTATCATACTGTACACTTAAGGAATTTGTACAACAGAGGAATAATCACGTGTTGTGTACTCCTGCTATACAAATGGTTCACTTCCCACTTACCCAAGTATGATGCTTTTTGGGATCATAAGAGTACTTTACATTGGTCACAAAGAATCATGTCTCTTACCAACTCTGATATAGATTGGTACAATCGGATCTATGACGGGATAAAAATCATTGACCGTTGTGGAAATTCCCCTAATATACCCCTTATAGGAACTAAAGGAGGAATCAACTATCATCCAGTTTTAGTTCGTCGTCAATTCGGATACCCGATGAGACATGTCCGTGTAATGTTCATCTGGAATGTCTTTTCTTCAAGGAAGGAGAAAATGATAGGGCACTAAAGACAGAAATAGTGCATGCCTGGAAACATGTTCACAGGAAAGGAAGAGAGTCTCTAGGAAAACCAAATTGCGTCTCTGTGGAACCCTATCTCCACTGGGTACAAGCTAGAGCTCTCAAACTGAGGATGCCTTACCCTCGTCAAGAAGTTCTTCCGTTAAAGGAATCTGTCCTTTATTTTATGTCGGATACAGAAAAACTCCAGGTCACTCTCAACAAAGTTCAACGGGAAAAGAAATCTTGGAAGAACAAATACCGCATTCTCAATGTGGAGTGTACCAAAATTCAGCAACTGTTAAAAGAAAAAGATGCTCTGATCGAGATTCTAGAGCAACATGCTGTAAAAAATCAAGAAGATCGAAGAAATTTGCTCGCTCCTTTTACTTGGCAAAGGACTGACAACCCGACAACGGCTCAAGAGCCCCGGTCAAAGAAAAGGAAAATACCAGAACCAGCACCTGAGCTCTCCTCAGAGAGGACTCAGGATCCATAAGTTTAGACATTTCCTTTTATATCACTTTGTAAATTACTGTATTTCCATTTGCGCAATCTTTGAATTCAATAAAACGGGGTTTCCCCACTGTATAATATTTGTAATCCAATTGTTGAAGTTTCTTTTGAAAATAACAAAAAAATTATTAATATAATCATTGCATATCATTCATCATTCTCACTTGACGCGTTCTTCTTACCTACGAATCTCACGTCTGTGTCTCGATTCTAGAGTCAAACTGTCTCATTCGTACAATACTCGGGCCAATTGACAAAAGAAAATAGATGATCTCGAGGAAGAGATTAGAGAATTGAGAGAAGAAATCAACACTCTGAAAGAAGATCTGAGGAAACTTCACAGTGACATGCAATCTCTGGCAGCAGCTCAGAAACAACAACAAAGGACTGTGATCTCGGAGATCACATCTACGCCCATAGTAGAGACGTATGATCCTCGGTACAACATGCCTACAGATCGTCCTTGGGGCATGCCACTCAACTATATCCCGGAATGATATATTCCGCCGATCACAGAAGATCCGAAAACTGCAGCAGGAACCGTCGGGCCTGAAGGTTACAAACTTCGGGAAAGCGAAGATGCAAGGGGCATAACAGCAACTCCTGAAGGTTACAAACTTCAGGATAGGGAAGCACCAAGAGTCACTGCCGTAATGACTATACCACTACCCGTGGTACACACTATCCGGGAAGGACAGATTCCATAGATACCTTCTGGTGGAAATGAAAGCATGTACGACAGAATGAATGAGTTCCAGGAGCAATTCTTGGAAATGCAAAGGGAATTGTATGCTATTCGTGGTCAGGATTTATTTGGAAAGGACGTCGTAGAACTTTGTTTAGTCCCCAATGTGAAGATTCTGCACAAATTCAAGGTGCCCGAATTTGAGAAATACAAGGGTAACTCTTTCCCTCAGAGTCATTTGGTGATGTACGCTCAAAAGATGTCAACTCAGATAGAGAACCAACAACTATTGATCCACTACTTCCAAGATAGTTTAATCGGTGCCGCCCTCAAATGGTACATGGGTTTAAACTGCACTAAGATCGTCACTTTTAGAGATCTTGGCACTGCTTTCGTTCAACAATATAAGTATAACCCGGACATGGTACCGGACCGAGATCAACTTAGAGCCATGTCGCAGAAGGACAAGGAAACCTTTAAGGAATATGCTCAGAGATGGCGTGAAATTGCCGCCCAGATTTTTCCACCTCTTGAGGAAAAAGAGATGGCTAAAATCTTTTTGAAAACCTTAAGTTCATTTTACTACGACCGAATGGTTTCAAGTGTGCCTAGTGACTTTACTGAAATGGTAAACATGGGGGTACGTCTTGAGGAAGCAGTCCGAGAAGGACGTCTGGTCAAAGATACATGACCATCAAGCAGTACCAAAAGATACGGTAGCGCTTTCCCTAAGAAAAAAGAGCAAGATATTGGTAATATCTCTATCAGAAAGCATAGGCGACGGTACCAACCAGTAGCAGCTGTAACTCCTACTATCAACCCTGCGCCTATTCCACCGTATCAACCTCAGGTTGCTCAGAGCCAACCAAATCCACAACAATATCAGCAAAGGACACAACAACCTCTTCAGCAGGCTCTTCCTCAGTACAACAACAACTGTACGACGCGACCACCAGGGTTCGACCCAATACCGATGTTGTACACATAACTGTTTCCACTATTACTGGTCAAAAGGTACGTCCAAACCAGGTATCCTCTTACAATACCGGAAAATCCGCCCTTTTGGTTCAAAACGGATCAGACTTGCCCTTACCATCAAGGAGGACCAGGGCTTAACATAGAAAACTATCTCAGCTTCAAATCTGATGTGCAGAAGCTTGTCAGGAGCGGGGTCTTATCCTTCAAGGATACAAATCCAAATGTTCAGACGAACCCGTTGCCTCAACACGAGAAAGCTGCACTAAATTTGATAGAGGAAGAGATTAACCACAACTATCAAATTCACAATGTACTTTTATTGGGAACCAACCTGGTCAAGATGCATTGCAGACAAAGCGGATACGGTCATGTACCATTTCACAACTATCATCAATGTGATATCTGCTCTAAAGACAATCAAGGATGTTCTGTGATGCAGTCAGCTCTACAGGAACAGATGGATTTCAGATGGATCCAAGATCATCGAATTCGTGAAGTCAACATGACTTATACAAATTCCAACATCATTCAAAACCACGACATCCGTGCAATGAATGTCAACCTGGTGGCAATGCACTCAAGGCAAAGCCAACATCATGATCTACCATGGCACGGTTACGATTCCTGTCTGATCTGCTCGGTAAATAATCAGGGATGCTCTTTTGTACAAGAGGCCCTCCAGCGTCATATGGATCTTGGATGGATCCAGGATTACCATAATAGAAGTCATTACCAAGTCAATATGATTCAAATCTTCGATATTCGCTTGATGAATACCATCTTGGTGGAATTACACGCAAAGCAAGTCCAACTCGGTTTTCTGACTTCGCATGAGTATCGGAACTGTAGAGTATGTCGTGAGAGTGACCAAGGATGTGCTCTCGTTCAAAGAACACTGCAACACTTGTTGAACCACTGGTGGCTTCCGATCTATTTAGATGAAGACACACAACAAGTCAGTATGATTGATGGGAACCCTACTAGGCATCAAAATCAGGATGTTCAATCAATGGAAACAGATCTAGTGAGGTTACACTGCATACAAAGCGGACGTGGCCGGGTGCCACCACAGAACTATGAGCGCTGTAGATTTTGCTCAGAGGATAACCAAGGATGCTGCCTCGTGTGAGCAGCCCTTCAAAGTCAGTTAGACCCCAAAGAGATTCAACCGTGTTCAAGCTCTGATTCAATGAACATAATGCAAGACTATCTTCCTGATCAAGGTAAAGATGTTGTCTTAATCCCTAAATGAGAAATGACCAAAGATGTATGCCCCATAATCCATTTACTCCATGAATCGAGAGTTTCTCTTGATAGTGGAAATATTCTCAACCTCGAACAAATTGAGGCCAGCTATGATGGTCAGAAAAATCAAAAGGCTCATGTAGTTATCTATCTGCCGGGATCAGTACCATATAAATCCGATAAGGATATCCCTTACAAATACGGTGCAACAACAATTGAAAATGGAAAGGAAACTCCATTACCCTCCGTCGTGAATATCGCAGACATCAGTCGAGTAACACGGAGCGGTCGAATCTTCAACCGAGGAGTTGGGGAACCCAGCAAAGAAAAGGAACCTCAAACCGAAGTTTCCACTCAACTAGCCAGGCAATCCAGTAATCCCGACCTTTCAAAGAACAAAGATGAGATCTGAAGCTCATCCAAAAGAGTGAGTACAACATAATAGATCAGCTGTTGCAAACTCCTTCAAAAATCTCTGTGTTATCTCTATTACTCAGTTCCGAAGCCCACAGAGAAGCCCTACAGAAAGTCTTAGAGCAAGCCTTTGTGGAACAAGATGTAACAATAAGACAGTTCGACGGCATCATCTCCAACATCACTTCCTGCAACAACTTGGGGTTTAGTGATGAAGAACTGCCAGAAGAAGGCAAAAATCATAACATGGCACTCAACATTACAGTCAACTGCCAGGACGATGCTTTAGCCAACATACTGGTAGACACCGGATCAGCTCTGAATGTTATGCCAAAGTCTACTCTAATGCGACTATCATTTAAAGGATCTCCGATGAGAGGCAGTGAGGTCATCGTCAAAGCATTTGATGGATCCCGAAAAACAGTTATCGGTGAAATCGACCTTCCCATAACTATCGGTCCTCACACTTTCCAAGTCACTTTCCAGGTCATGGACATTCGGGCAGCATACAGCTGTTTATTAGGAAGACCTTGGATACACGAGGCTAGGGCAATCACTTCGACACTTCACCAGAAGCTGAAGTTCGTCAAGAATGACCAACTAGTCACAGTCTGTGGAGAGCAAGCCTTGATCGTTAGCAACTTATCGTTATCCACTTGCGTAGAACCAGAAGAGGTTGTAGGAACCCAGTTCCAAGCACTTTCAGTAAGCAATAACAACCAATTAGAAAAGGGAACATCAATTTCCTCGTACAAAGATGCTCTCGAAGTGATCAAAAGTAACAATGCAAAAGGATGGGGACAACTTGTCATTCCTACGGATAACAAGACAAAGAAAGGTCTTGGTTTTTCCTCAACCTGTACCCAAACTGCTACTAACAATGAAAGTTTTCATCCCATTCAGGACTTCTTCCACAGTGGAGGTTTCCTTCACCCAGTGTCTCAAGAAGTACATACCATCAACGAGGAGATTCCTCCGATACAGATGAAGAATGGAAGTCCTACCTTACCGAAGACGGTTATATGTCTCAGGAAGAGGTGCCTACGCCATTTTGCTATCCCACCCAGAGTCTGAGATTTATACCAAGATCAGATGTCAAAATGATATACGGAGATTGTGATCCAGAAGGATGCCGTGCTCCGCCAAACTCATTAGAGGAAAACACTCTGATGAAAGACAACTTTGACCACGACTATTATGGCCCAATGGATGGCCTGCCTATCTGGCAGCCATACCCAGGAGACTTGGGACAAGAAAGTCAGCCCAATGATGCATATCAGCTGAGCATTATTGAAAAGAATACCTGTGTCAGTACGATGACGAATTTGCAAAGATTGCAGAGCTAGAATTCATTAACTATGCTTTCCTTGAGGTCAACGTCATCGAAAGGGATGACTCCTCCAGATCCACAGAAGTGTGGGACACCTTAGGACAACCGAGTGGCAAGTACGACTACTTGGTCAAGTACACCGCTCCTGAAAGTTCTCGCATCAGGCTCGAAGACATCCAACCCACTGGATGGGGAGATCCACCTAAGAATGAAAATACTGTGCAAGATACAACAGAAGAGTTCGTCTACGACAACTCTGCCTGGGAAACAGATTCCAACGATCCTGCTCCACCAGAAATCAGTGTTATTTTTGAAGACAAGTCAAGAAAGAAGGTACCAGACTTTGTGATTCACCGAGGAGTTCACCGCCAATGGGTTGTTGTCAATGTCCCGAAAGTTGTTCATAAGTTTAAGTAATTGCCGTCTTTATCTTAACCTTTCACCCTACCCAGGTGAAACGGATGTTTTGATAGGGCTCACTTTCTGTAAATGTTCCTCTTCGCTTGGCCCAAAACGACAGAGTTTTGTTTTATAGGGCTGTAGTTTCAAGAATCGACCAAATCTTAAATAAAACAACGTCGTTCTATAATTTTCGCATTTTATTGTTGTTTTCTCTTTTCACTTTTTTTTTCAGAAAATGGTAATCCTAAAAAATAACTCAAATAATAAAAACAAGCATTTTCAGAAACACGTTGCACGCACTCTTGCATTTCTCTCTATTTCTTCTAAAATACAATCATCACGTCATGCAGATTATTTGTTTTAAACCCCATTGAAACATCCGATTCAATGCCTTCTCCCAACTTTGAATTCCCGGTATTTGAGGCTGAAGAAGAAAATGACGAAGAAATTCCAGAAGAGATCTCCTGATGACTCAGACAAGAGGAAAGGTCCATATAACCTCACAAAGAGACGTTGAAAACGGTCAACTTGGGGTCAGAAGAAGAGAGAAAAGAAGTCAAGATTGGGGCACTACTCAGTATGACTGTCAAGGAAAGTTTGACAAAACTTCTCAAAGATTTTCCCGATGTATTTTCTTGGTCCTATCAGGACATGCCAAGGTTGGATACCCGCATCGTGGAACATCACCTACCGTTAAGATCAGAATGTCCGCCGGTAAAAGAAAGACTAAGACGGACTCACCCAGACATGGCCATCAAAATCAAAGAGGAAGTACAGAAATAGATTGACGCGGGTTTCCTCGCCACATCAGAATATCCTCAATGGTTAGCCAATATAGTACCAGTTCTGAAAAAGGACAGAAAAGTCAGAATGTGTGTAGACTACAGGGATCTGAACGAAGCCCGTCCAAAGGATGACTTTCCCTTACTGCACATAGACATGCTAGTAGATAGCACAACAAAGTTCAAAGTTTTCTCCTTCATGGATGGACTCTCGGGCTATAATCAAATAAAAATGGCGCCGAAAGATATGGATAAAACTTCATTCATCACCCCATGAGGCACTTTTTGTTACAAGATAATGCCGTTCGATTTGAAGAACGCCGGGGCAACCTATCAAAGGGCCATGACTACTCTGTTTCATGACATGATACACAAAGAAATCGAGGTATATGTCGATATATGATTGCCAAATCTAAAATAGAGGAGGAGCATGTAACCCATATGTCAAAGCTATTCAAGCGTCTGAGGAAGTACAAACTCCGCTTGAATCCCAGCAAGTGCACGTTCGGTGTCCGCTCAGGGAAACTGCTAGGGTTCATCATCAGCCAGAAAGGAATTGAGGTTGATCCTGACAAGGTCAAGGCCATTCAAGAAATACCTTCTCCAAAGACTGAGAAACAAGTCAGGGGATTCCTGGGACGTTTGAATTACATTTCCAGATTTATATTCTTCATGACCGCGACATGTGCACCGATCTTTAAATTACTAAAAAAGAATCAGGATTGTGTATGGACAGAAGACTCCCAAATTGCCTTCAACAGTATCAAGGAGTATCTGTTGAATCCACCTATCCTATCACCTCCAATAGAGGGAATACCGCTGATCATCTACCTAACAGTCTTTAAAGACTCAATGGGTTGCGTACTTGGCCAACAAGACGAAACAAAAAGAAAAGAGTCTGCCATCTACTATTTGAGCAAGAAATTTACCGACTGTGAGACTCAGTACACTATGCTTGAGAAAACTTGTTGTGCTCTGGCTTGGGCAGCCAAACGTCTTCACCAGTATATGATTCGTCACACTACTTGGTTAATCTCCGAAATGGATCCAATCAAGTATGTCTTTGAAAAGCCCGCTCTCACGGGAAAGGATCGCCCGTTGGCAGATGTTGTTATCAGAATATGACATTGAGTACCATGCTCAAAAAGCCGTAAAGGGAAGTATTTTAGCTGATCATTTGGCTCATTAACCGATTGACGATCAGGAATCAGTCGGATTTGACTTCCCAGACGAAGATGTCATGTAATTGAAAATGAAAGATTGCGATGAACCACTATCTAGTGAAGGGCCAGAACCAGGTTCCCAATGGGGACTTATCTTTGACGGAGCTATCAATTATTATGGAAATGGAATTAGGGCGATCATCGTAACACCTTAAGGTACCCACATTCCTTTCACTGCCCGACTAACATTCAAGTGTACAAACAACGAGACCGAATATGAAGCTTGTATCATGGGTCTTGAAGAAGCGATCGACTTAAGGATCAAGAACTTGGATGTATACGGAGACTCAGCCCTAGTTATCAATCAGATAAAAGGAGATTGGAACACATACCAATCAGGAATGATTCCTTACAAAGACTATGCGAGAAGGTTGTTACCATTCTTCAACGGAATCGAGTTTCATCATATCCCTCGTGAAGAGAATCACATGGCTGACGTATTAGCCACTCTCTCCTCCATGATTAGTGTAGGACAATGGAATGACACACCTAAGATTGACATAATGCGCCTTGAGCGGCCCGCTTACATCTTCACGATCGAAGCAGTCATATATGACAAACCTTGGTACCACGATATCAAATACTTCCTTCAGAAACAAGAATACCCGCCAGGGGCATCCAAAAAAGACAAGAAGACCCTCAGAAGATTGGCAGGCAGTTTCTTCCTAAGTGGTGATACCCTCTATAAGAGAAACTTTGACATGGTCTTACTCCGATGCGTAGACAGACCAGAAGCAAACATGTTGATGAAAGAGATTCACGAAGGATCCTTTGGCACTCATGCCAACGGACACACGATGGCCAGAAAAATTCTAAGAGTCGGGTACTATTGGTTGACCATGGAATCCAATTGCTACAAGTACATGAGAAGATGCCACAAGTGTCAGATATACTCAGACAAAATCTATGTACCGCCAACGCATCTCAAAGTTCTCTCTTCCCCATGGCCTTTTTCTATATGGGGAATCGACATGATTGGCATGATTGAACCCAAAGCTTCAAACGGGCATTGGTTCATCCTGGTAGCCATTGACTACTTCACCAAGTGGGTCGAAGCAACATCATACGCCAATGTAACCCGACAAGTCATGCTCCGCTTTATCAAAAACAATCTCATCTGCCGTTATGGTGTTCCAAGCCAGATCATTACTGATAATGGATCTAACTTGAACAATAAGATGATGAAAGAGTTATGCGCTGAGTTTAAGATCGAACACCATAACTCATCTCCATATCGACCTAAGACGAACGGAGCGGTAGAAGCGGCTAACAAGAACATCAAGAAGATTGTTCAAAAGATGGTTGTAACCTACAAAGATTGGCACGAGATGTTACCCTTTGCTCTTCACGGTTATCGCACATCTGTCCTCACTTCAACAGGGGCAACCCCTTTCTCACTAGTATATGGCATGGAGGCAGTGCTCCCCATAGAAGTAGAGATCCTATCAATCCGGGTATTGATGAAAGCTAAGCTAGCAGAAGCCGAGTGGTGTCAAAGCAGACACGAAGAATTAAACTTGATTGAAGAAAAGTGAATAACGACTCTATGTCACAGTCAGTTGTATCAGCAAAGAATGAAGAAAGCATTTGACAAAAAGGTCTGACCCCGTGTCTTCAGAAAAGGAGACCTCGTGCTCAAAAAGATACAATCATTCCTCACTGATTCCCGGGGCAAATGGACTCCGAATTATGATGGCCCTTATGTAGTCAAGAAAGCCTTCTCAGGCAGCGCCTTGAGACTCGCAACCATGGATGGAGAAGAATTTGCCTACCCCACAAATGTTGATGTAGTCAAGAAATACTTCGCCTAAATAAAAAAAATGTCTCGGTGGATTGAAAACCCGAAAGGGCGGTCCAGGCAAAATTTAGAGACATAAGCAAAAAATCCCGGTGGATTGGAAATCTCAAAGTACAATCCAGGCAAAAGTTAGGGATTAATGGTAAGTAACTACGTCTGACGAGGTTAAATCCCCTGCAGTAATAACATCCATCAGGAAAACTTCAGTCAAGGTCATCTTCGACGGAACCTCAGGATGTCCAGAATTCAAAGTTGTTAGAAGGATAACGGTCGTTATGTTTCAATGTAGCCCTTTTCCCTTAAATTACCATTTTCTAACTTTGTAAATACTCTATGGGATCACGCGCTTGGCTGATTTCCATCCTATCAATGAAATTTGATCCCTAGTGCTTTTGTTTGCAATTCTTATTTGTTTTAGCTTTACAGAATGACATTCTTAACATGATCAACGATTCTTGAAATAAAACAAAAATGAATTTACTTGTCAAAAATTTTCTGCTTTTAAAATAAAGATAGCAATTCTTTTGACTGTTGAACATCGAAAGAACATCGATCGCTTCTCTGAAGGTGATTGAACCTCAAAGAGCATAATTAAAGTACTCCTTCTAAACCAGTACGCCTGACTGAAGCATCAGCTGTGTCAGATGCAAATCTTTCGTCTGACATCCCCGACAGAGTTCTTACCTCCTAAGCCCGACCAACGTTTTTCCCCACAGGGACTATCCCTCCTAAGCAAGGCAGAATTGCTATTTTGGACCAAATGGTACTTCTTCGACCCCAGCAGTGGCCGAGTATCCAGCCGTGTTCATCCACTAGTCTGTATGTCGTGTCAGTTTTGTCAGCATAAATATACATACATCATGCATTATTGATTTGCATTCATAATCATATTGCATCACTATCACTCTAGTCAGTCATAACCCTAAGTGGTAAATTCCTCTTGTCAATCAAGTTGTCAGTTCTTTCCTTGACAAGAAGCGATTCGCCTAAGCGATCTCTCCCCGGTTTATTTCTAGGATGAAATTGGTCCTCGACCACTTTCATAACTTGAACCTCTGAAAGACTAGAAGGCACTCGACAAACGTCACTCTTCACCATTGAAGATGATATATTCGTTTTCCCAGATTAAGGAAAATCCCCAGAGAAAGCCTCTTAATCAAAGATTCGGCAATACGACGGTTTTTATCCGAAAGTTTCACTGACACAAAAAAAAAGGGTCATCAGCACCTCCAAATTGGATTGCATCACATGGCCTTTCTCCGAAAAGATCTCGAGGAAAAGTATGATGTAATATCCCCAAGCAGAAAGTAGTCTCTCAAGAGACTCGTTTTCCCCAGTAGAGTCAACAAATGGCGTCTCCAAAAGAGAAATTTGTACACCTCTACAGCTCAGACAAATGGGTTCCCCAGCAAGTCTGATATCAAAACTTTTTCCCATAAAATGGCATCTCCCCAGGAAAATTCGGCTAGAAGTTTGAGGAAAATCGCTCACAGATAACGTCCCTTGTCAAGAAAGTTTATTGACAAAAGAAACTAAGACCAGTTCCTTGGCTGAAGACCAGGATCGAGGGGAAGTTTGTTTCAGAAACTGAGACCAGTTCCGTGGCTGAAGACCAGGATCGAGGGGATGTTCATTTCAGAAACTGAGACCAGTTCCGTGGATAAAAACCAGGATCGAGGGGAAGTTTATTTCAGAAACTGAGACTAGTTCCGTGGCTGAAGACCAGGATCAAGGGGAAGTTCATTTCAGAAATTGAGACCAGTTCCGTGGATAAAAACCAAGATCGAGGGGAAGTTTATATCAGAAACTAAGACCAGTTCCATGGCTGAAGACCAGGATCGAGGGGGAAGTTTCACCCTTTTCTAAGCATCATTGCTTAGTAAAAGAATATGGATGAGCAACAGCCATTCATAACCACCATCAAAATTTTGGGTATTCCGATATTTAATCCTCTTGCACCCCGAATGCCCGAATACCCTCGCCATTCACACCTTCGGGTCCAAGAAGATTAAATAGGGGCATTTGTCATACCCCAAATTTTGACCACTAAGATTTCCCATCATTGTGCAAATCATTATCACAATATGAATGAACCATCATACCTCATCAGTCTCCCCAAAGATGGGTGGACAATCACTACAACCAAGAATTAGGGTTTTGGGCCCTCTTAGAGCATTTAGACAAGGATCAATCAAGAAATGACCTGATTTTCAACTTGTCTAACCTCTCAAACACCTATAAAGGATCAAGAGGACTCCCACATCAAGAATCTAGCACAAGGTTACAACATTCCAAGTGGATCAATCCCCAAGAACGCTAGTGTCACCAAATTAGGGTTTTGGTCGACTGAGGCCTCCAGATGAAAGTTTTCATCTGGGCATGATCCAATACTTCAATACATGACCCAAGATACTAAAAGGGACCTCATGGACCCAATCATCAAGTTAATTTAACCTCAGGGGATGCATTTACCAAAAATCAGGAATTAGGGTTTCTTGACCTAATTCACCCCTAAGTTGACTTTTGGGAAAAAACAGAGCCAAGACCTCAAGACATGATTTGAGGGCCTTAAATACACCACATTAATCCATTTACAATAATGGATTGATCCAAGAAGCTTGATTCACAAATTTCAATTTCATCTGGACCACAATTAGGGTTTTGAGGAAAAAAGTCAACTGTACCTTTGACTTTTGACCAAGACATGCTCCCAAACCTTGGGACATGATTCAATACACCCTATATCACCTATGGAGTCCATCCATTAGGTTTGATTTAGGTCAAGAATTTGATTTCACAAAGGATCGCATAGTTTGAATTTCATCTGATAAAAAGTCAACTGTACAAAAAGTCAAAGTTTGACTTTTTGATTTTTTGGTCAACCAAGGTTCCTTAACCCTAAAACAATGTTAATATATGATTTGAATCATTATTCATCAAGAAAAATCAAAGAAAGTGAGTTAACTTGTAAAAGGGGTAACCATAAAAAACTTAGAATTTTTCTAAGTTATGGAACAAAGTGGCTAGGGTACCAACTTCCATGGACCATAACTTGAGATCCAAGCAACCATTTTGGGTGATCTAAAGCTGGATTTGTAGGTCTTGCTACAGTCTACAAAAGCTTCAACTACATCAAACTCCAATTCCTCATGGATTTTAAGTTATGGAGTGATCAAAATGGCTGAAAACATGAAAATGACATTTTCCCAACACTTAGTGAAATTTTCACTAAGTCAGAATCTGCCTTATTCTTTCCAAAATGTAGAGGCATTTTTCATTATAATTCAAGTTGGATCAAAACCAAAGTTGGACATCATGTTGAAATAGGATATGTCAGCTTTCCAAAATGTCCAAGAACTCCATCAAACTCTACCTAAGCTAGAGGTTATGACAGCTGCAACATGCCTTGCTGCAAACTGTCTTGGCAAGGAAGATTTGTGCATTAGGGCTCAAATTGATCAAATTGTGCAAAAATAAACATGGTTATCCATCTGCACACCTCAAGGGGGAACAACCAAGGAACAAACACTGATCCATAAGCCTCCCAAGTCCAAGATTCCACAAGTAGCCATGCCAAACCTAAAAAGCTAAAGATGCCTCAAGACTCCAATTTTGTTTTGAGGCATTTAATAGATGCATAGAGCTGGCATGTATCAGTCCATGATCAGCCAAATGAGTCAAGATAAGCTCATCCAATAGAGAACCATAGGCCTGTGCTCTAATCTCAAGTCAATGGCTAGAGGAGACTTGAGATTCCATTGATCACAATTGGCTAAAGGCCTGCTGCAGTTGTGACACACTATTCCTTGCAAAACAAACTTGACACACTATAAATATGCCTCATTTGTGATCAGTTTGAGTACACCAAAGCACCCAAACTGATGCTTTCCTCAAAATCTCCATTTCACTCCAATTTTGCCTTCTAACTCAAGTCACTATCAGGTTTTGAGTTTGAGAGCAATTCCAACCAAACCAATGGTTCACACACCTCACATATAACATATAGAAGTGATCCAAACTCTTACATAACATCTGGAACATCAATTTCACAAAATCACCAGCCAACTGCTCAAGTTTTTAGCAGAGTTTCTGTTGGGGTACCATCTCAAATTCCAGTTCATTTCAAACCACTCCAAGCATTCAGACACACTCCTTGGCACCTAAGGAAGCTGTCCAGATCATTGGAACCAACTCACAACACCTCAATCACCAAACTCGATCACCAGCTACAAGAGGTAAGCATGAGCTCTTCAAACTCCATGATACATGCATATTTTACTGCACAATAAATTTTCCACATGTTCATAATCATGTATGGAGTGATAACCTTCAATCAATTGCCATGAATCAATCGTGTATGGAATTTCATTGTGTTTATGCTGAAATTAGGGTTCTTGAGGTTTTCTTCTGATTTCTCACTCAATACTCAAAATAAATGCAATTAAATTATATGGTTGTGATCCTTGTTCGAAAGCGACAAGATTGGTACTTGAATCGTGCAAAACCATTGAGAAATCATGGAGAAAAGTGAGAAAATGCAAATCTGCAGAAACAGGGCCGCGGGCAAGAACTTGGTGTTCTTAGCGCCCTTTTTCAAAATTTCAAATATTTGAATATTTTGTTATTTTTGTTAATTGATTCAAAAATTAATTTCTCTCTGAATATTTATATTTTTGAATTGATTCTATTTCTCAAACTTCACTAAAATGTTAAATTATTTTATTTTACAAAAAAAACCAATTTATATTATTTTTTTAATATAATTAGAATTTTTGTGATTAATTTCATTTTATTTGTTTCTAAACATTTTTAAATGAAATTCCCACTTTGATCTTTCAAAACCAATTGAATTTCAAACTCTCATGTAATTAAACATGGTTTTTCAAAATATTTTTCAAGGTGTACAACTTATTTTTAAATATATTTGGTATTTAATATCATTTTTCTTTAATTTCCTTTGAAAAATAACATTTTTATTTAAAATTAGGGTTTTCTCCCGATTTTAAATTTTCAAACACTCATGGGCCTCTAATAGAGTGTAAGACCCAATCCCTTTTTAACTAAAACCATTTTGGGCCTCAGACATTATATAAGTCCCAACACAGTTTCAAGAATCTCGGCGCGATGGCCAGTTCAGAATCAAATAACTTGGGCCTCTCCTTGAGCTATAAGTCTCATTCCTTTTCTTAAAAACACCTTTGGACCTCTAATAGAGCGTAAAACCTAATCCTTTGTAAATACTAACCGTTTTTTGGGCCTCAGATGTTGTATAAGTCCCACTGTATTTTCAAAATCACGGCGCGGTCGTCGCCTTTTAAAACAAAATCATCTAGGCCTACCCTTGTGTTATAAGTCCCATTTCTTTTCTTTTAAATCCTTTTTGGGCCTCTCCTTGAGTTGTAACACCCATCCCTCTGTACAGAAAACCTCTTTGGGCCCCAGTCATTGTATAAGCCCTAGCACAGTTCATCAAACAACAATGCGATCACTGTTAAAACTTCGGGCATCTCCTTGAGTATAAGCCCCAACAATCTTTTCAAAAACAACTTCCCTTTTGATTTAGATTCAAATATACACGTTGTTATCAAAACTTTCTTTAATTTCTTTGAACAACTAACAATACAGCATGGAAGCTTGCTCACCTGTAAGTTTTAACAACTTTAATTTACTCGCTTTCATATATATATAAACTGTATTGTGGGAAGTTGCTCCACTGTCAGTTCTCCTTTCATATCCTTTTAAATACTTGTCATATATCATCTGTATATATACTAGTATAGTTATTTAGAGTTTCCCCGACAATGAGGTCTAGAACTAGGTAAAGCCAGTTGGTCACTCTTTAATACAGTCAAAACTAGATCCCCATAGAATTTCCAGATACAGTCTTGCCTTCTCTTGGGCTTATACAATATGGAACCAAGAGAAAGGCAGTATTCTCGGTGAACCTTTTCTCAGACTGTCACTATTAGAAATTGTCAAAGAAATTCTATTCCCTAGAAATGATTCATTCTCGGTGAATGACATCTCTTGAATATCTTCAAACCCCAGAACTGTTTAGAAATGATTCATTCTCGGTGAATGACATCTCTTGAACTTTTCTTAGTTTGGACCCACATGCTTCCTAAAAGCATCCCCGCCTCCTCTTGGGCTTTGTACAAGGACCCTCCGGCTTCTTAGAAGTTCTCATGCCTTCTCTTGGGCTTAATACAAGGACCCTGGAGACCTCTTAAAGGTATAGGATAGAACTTAGTCACCCTTAGTTAGAGTTGTCTTTCTAAAAAAGTCAAAACCTCAGACTAATTTTAGGGTTGATACTCATCCCTTAAAAGAGTCAGCCTCCTCTTGGGCATTATACAAAGATAAACTCTTCCATACCAGTAGACTTGGATAGTCTAAATTCCCTTCAGTCTCAAAGGCATTCTCAAGCACCTTACCAACACAGGAGAAACCCCGGATAGTCTTGATCAATCTCCAGCAGAGTTAAAACCCATAGGTTCTAAAACCCAGTCTCTCTCTTAAAAATTCCCCAACCAGGGTCATTTTATCATCAGATAACACTATCCTAAATCAGAACCTCAAGGTCTCTGATACCTCAACTCTTCTGTAACCCTCAGCAAGAGTTGATTCCCCATTTGGACCTGCCTTGGGATCTCAATAATCCCTGACATAAGATAGCCTCCTCTTAGGCTTTGTATAATGATCCTTTCTCAGCATAGTCTGCCTCCTCTTGGGCTTTATATAATGATTCTCCCCAGCGGAGCTAACCTTTTCAGACTCTCTTGTTGAGTCAATTACTTTTCAGACTCTCTTGTTGAGTCAATTACTTTTCAGCCTCTCTTGTTGAGTCAACCACTTTTTAGACTCTCTTGTTGAGTCAATTACCTTTCAGCACTCTCTTGTTGAGTCAAACCTTTTAGCCCCAATCCTGGGCTTTGTACAAGACAGATAAAAACACTCTCTTGCTGAGTCAATCTTTTTCAGCCTCCTCTTAGGTTTGATATAAAGATTTCCCCTAGCAATAATTAGCCTCCTCTTAGGCTTTGTATAATGATTTCTCCAGCTTGTTCAGCCATAATTCTGGGCTTTGTACAAGACATAAATCGTCATAACCTTCTCTCAAGCTTGGAACAAATATCTTCCCCAGCGGAGTCAATTCCTCCCAGCCTTCTTTTAGGCTTTGAGAAATAATTTCCCAAGCAGAGTCAAACTTATTCCAGCCTCAATCTTGGGCTTTGTACAAGACAGATAATACTCTCCCGTAGAGTCAAACTCAGTCCAGCCTCTATCTTGGGCTTTGTACGAGATACCTAAAACACCCTCAGCCGAGTCAGTAGAGTCTCATTTTAGCCTTAATCTTGGGCTTTGTACAAGACAAATAAAGATTTCTTTCCCACCGAGCCAGTCTTCTTTTCAGCCTCAATCTTGGGCCTTGTACAAGATACATACAAACCCTCCCCGGCGGAGTCCAAAAATCCTTTTAGCCTCAATCTTGGGCTTTGTACAAAACAGACAGAACATTTTCCCCAGAAAAGTCAAACTTTCTGCCTCCTCTAAGGCTTTGTATAATGATATCCCCAAAGAGTCAGTCTCTTTTAGCCTCAATCTTGGGCCTTGTGCAAGACATATAAAAACTCTCTTGTTGAGTCAGTCATTCTCAACCTCCTCTTAGGCTTTGGATAAGGACTTCCCCAGTGGAGTCAATCAATCTCTTAGCTTCAACCTTGGGCTTTGATCAAGGCACACAAAAATCAACATCCCTCAGAGGAAATCCAAATCCCTCTGTAGGAAGTCGTTTCTCTGTATTATCACATGTCAAAACAGAAAATTCAAAACAAACCCTAATCCTAGATAACTGCTGTAAGTGGCACACTTGTTGATTCAAATATCCAAGCTGTTGTCCATCATTTATCCTGGTAAATCCCTTTCATCTAATTGTTGTAAGCGGAAAGCCTCTGGATTATTAACATCCATTCCACTGTCCCTCTCTTAGCATGAGAAATTCCTAAGGAAAAATGGCATTGCTCTACATTGAGTTAAAGTTTTCTCCTTCAGGATAAATCCCCTATAAAGGAAATTATAGCATTACTGGATTCTCATACACCAGTTAAAGTAATTCTCCTTTATAATCAATCACCCCAACAGTTGTGATAAACAGACGAAATGTCTCCTTTTAGAGTTAACAAATTCTCTCTCAATCAAACCTTTTAGCTTCAATCTTGGGCTTTAAACAAGACACAAATAAATCTTTTAGCTTCAATCTTGGGCTTTGAACAAGACACCAAAATATCGTTTTCCTCCCTTAGAATAGGAGGAACTATGATTGCTCTGATTTCCCTGTTTCGTTTAAACGGGAATATGTAGGCATAATATTGCGAAATCTTAGCGAGCATACTAAACAAAAACTCTAGGTCCAGTACCTTCATATCAATAAAAACTTAGGTCCAGTACCTTACCAAAAACATCAACAAAACTCACTCTCTTTCTCATATTTCCCAAGAAACTTTCCCAACCCATTAACGGATAAACACCATCAAGTACAAAGCAGAACCTGAAGCTAACAACCTGTGGATAACCACATATAGGATGGGTAATTGACAACTCCCCATCGTATAACCTGACCCCGAACTCCGTGAATCTCTTTAAGCGTTTGTTCAGTTAAACATTCGTGTGCAAGGTTAGTTTTAGATAGCTTCCCTTTCCCTTCCAGCTTCACGGGATAAATAAGAAATTAGAAAGTAGCACCCTCATCCTACCATTGTGGTGAGGAACCCATTTGCGATAAGGTGGCCGCGTCACCGACAAAAATCGCACGCTACAACATGTTTGACATCTAACATCAAACTAATTTTATAAGTGTCAAGATATGAGGACTTTAATTGAACGTGCCTTCATTGTTCATGTAGAATTTCCTTTGGGGATGTTTTGGTTTTTAATTAATTTTACTGAGTCTTGTTTTAATCTGCTTCACATAGTGAAATAGTGAAACACCGGGGAAGATTGGAAGCCGCCCGGTACGACTGATTTAAATTGTTAAGTCCTTGATTAATAAATTCCGTGAAAACCTTTTTGTTAATTAATCAGGAAAATTTAAGATTTCTAGCAGGTGGTTTTAAAACTATTTACGAACACGCGCGTTTATAGGTTTAGGATCCAGTACTTGAGCAAAGCTTATGAACCCTTTTTAAATTATATTTTCCAATCAAAAATCACTTTTCTATTTAGTAAAGAGTTTGATTTCTTAAAAATGGATTTATTAATTTAACGCAATACGCGCCCACCATGAGTGACGATGGAAGGGTATAAGTTAGAGAATGAATTTGGTTCTGTTTGCGAAAGCAATGATTCCCATTAAATCGATCCTTTTCAAAATAGGAAATATTGCCCCACTGAGGAATCCCCGTCTAGAAACAACGAAAGTACGGTTAATTAGTAGATCCCACATCTCTGCACTGTCTGTCCAATTTACTTAATGTGTTTTATTTTAACGCATTTTTATTTCCGCAATCAACTCTCTTATTGTCCGTCTTAAATAAACACCATAGCAATCAGTGATGATAGGTTTTGACTGTTGGTATCTGTGGGATCAATATCTTTTAAACCTACACGATAGGTTGTGCGCTTGCAGTTAGTTTGTTTACACCCGATCACTTGCAGACTTCATTGAGGATCATGCAGTGGTCGAGACACCTTTAAATTACTTGGAAATGGAACCTTGGAAGTTATACTTCGACGGTTCAAGCCATAAGAATGGAACTGGCGTTGGAGTCTTGATTATTTCGCCAAGTAAAGCACCAACAAAGTTCAAGTTTAAAATCGAAGGCTTTTGCTCCAATAACGAGGCTGAGTATGAAGCATTGATAGACAAACTCGAGATCTTGTTAGAGTTAGGGGCAAGGCGAGTCAAGATAAAAGGAGATTCTGAGTTAGTTGTGAAGCAAATAACAAAAGAATATAAGTGTATCAAGGAAAACTTGATCATGTATTTTGTTATAGTGAATTGATTTATCAAATGTTTTGACTTCATGGATGTCATACATATTCCTAGACTTGAGAATCACGAGGCAAACGAATTAGCACAAATCGCTTCAGGGTATAAAGTTCCAAAAGGAAAGCTAGAAGAGTTAATTGAAGTTCGAGGAAGAGTTCAGGCAACAAGGCTTTCTCTATCAAACATGGCATTGACGAAGCTTGGATCGGTAGACTCAGAGAACTTCGAGATCTGTACTATCAAAGACTTGCCTAGCACTGACTATAGAAAGCCCATAGTTGATTACTTGAAGAATCCAGTTGGGTCAACAAATCAAAAGATCAAGTATAGATCTTTGAATTATGTAATCATTGCCAATGAATTATTTAAAAAGACCCCTGAGGGAGTGATGCTTAAGTGCCTCGGTGAAGAAAAGGCATATTTGGCTATTTTGAACACCCATAGTAGGGCGTGTGGTGCTCATCAAGTGGGGCACAAGATAAAATGGTTGTAGTATTGACAGGGTGTTTATTGGCCCACAATGCTTAAGGATTGCATTGATTTTGCCAAGGGTTGCCAAGAGTGCCAGGTTCACTCAGGCATACAACATGTCCCCGCAAGCGAGTTGCATACAATAGTGAAACCTTGGCCATTTAGAGGATGGGATTTGGGCCTGATTGGAGAAAATCTGCGTCCTCGAAAAGCCAGAAATACATCTTGGTTGGAATTGATTACTTTACAAAGTGGATTGAAAAAGTCCCTTTAGTGAAGGCTGATCAAGAGGCCATAATTGAGTTTATTGAAAGGAACATTATTTACCGCCTTGGAGTTCCTGAGATCATTACAACAGACCAAGGGCCAGTGTTTACTGGTTGAAAGGTGCAAGAGTTTGCATCAGAAATGGGAATTAAATTATTAACTTCAACACCCTATATTATGCTCAGGCAAATGGGCAGGTCAACGCTGCTAACAAAACTATTATCAGATTGACCAAGAAACATGTCGGGAAGAAGCCAAATAATTGGCATCAAATGTTAAACCAAGTCCTATGGGCTTGTCATACGTCTCTCAAAGAGGCAATAACCACAACGCCATTTCGATTGACTTATGGGCATGAAGTTGTGTTTCCTGTAGAGATTTATTTACAATCAATCCCGGTTCAACGTCAACATGAGATTCCATCATACCAATATTAGGAAATGATGTTGGATAAGATGGTTGATTTGGACGAAGAACGACTGGCAGCGTTAGATATGTTAATAAGACAAAAAGTACGAGTTGCCAAAGCCTATAATAAAAAGGTTAAGTCCAAGGCATTTTTGAATAGAGATTACGTTTGGAAGGTCATTTTGCATATGGATTAGAGATATCGAGCCCTAGGCAAGTGGTCCCCAAATTGGGAGGGGTCATTTTGAATACTTCAAGTATTTTCAAATAACGCATACGAAATCAAAGAATTAGCCACGGACAAACGAATTCTAAGAGTAAATGGCAAGTGCCTTAAACAATATAGACCCATTCTACAAGAAATTCAAATTGAACAAGAGTAATGTGCCAAACGAAACAAAATTTCCACCATGGTATTAAAGTGCCAAAATGGAAAAGTCATTACAAAGAGTGGGCATATCCATTACAATAAAAGAAGAGTAACAAAAATAGATCAACATAAATACAAATCAGATAGGGAACTGTGCTTTGAATTCTTCCAGCCTAGTTTTGGAGAGGTCAAGCCTAGTACGAAGGCGATTAAGCAGTTCTTCCATAGGAGAAATCTCAGGTACTAGATTGAGCGCAACCTCAGTGTGCTCAACTTTTTTGGTGGCTCCGACATCAATCATTTCCTTGGTAGGGAGTGACTACCCTAAGGCCAACTCAATCTTCTCTTTGTCCAAGCCATCAATCTCTTTGGAGAGTTCCAATATCTTGGCACGACACCAAGCAATCTTTTCGTCAATTGAAGTGGTCTTGTCATTTTATTCTTGGAGTTGGGATTTGAGTTAATCAACCTTTTTATCAGATGTATATCTTGCTTCCCAAGCTGTTGCAATGGAATCCTTTACTCCTTGAAGTTTGGAGGTGGTGGAGCACTTGAGATCAACGTCTTTGCATACTTGATCGAAGAAGGATTCAAACTCATAGAGAAATTTGAGCAAGACATCAGATGCCCGCTGTTTGTTGAGTTCAGCTAGCAGTTTCCTAATGTCTGAAATTCTGGTATCAAATATGTGATGTCAAGTGAGATGTCACAACATCAATATCTCTTATATGAACAAGACAATAATAGTAACAGTACAAAAAAAATAAACAACACAGAGAATTGTTCACCCAGTTCGGTCTAACTACCTACGTCTGGGGGCTACCAAGCCAGGAAGAATATCCAATCAATAGAATTAGTTCAAAGGTCTAAACCCACAGTTTTCCAACCCTATCACCTAATCCCTACCTATGGAATTTCTATTTAAGACCCACTTAGATAGGAGATACCTCTTACTCCCCCTTAATCACAACAGTGATTACAATATAACAATTACAGTATTTAGAAGATCACACTTCAAGGACACACCTTGATCTTGCTTAAAAGCTTTGATCAAGAACAAACACTCGTGCTTAAAAGCTTAGAGTGTACAGCATACAACTCAACTAAGACAGTCCTATTCAAACATCAAAGAGATGAGTGAATGGCTCACAAATAACACACAAACTCAAACCCTAATACGTGAACCCTGCACTCAATGATTTCTTATCTCCACATCTTCAAGTAGGGTTGGCACTGCTTTATATAGAATCAGAATACTTAGGCTTGGGCAATCACATAATCTCAGATTTGATCCAAATAAAAAACAGACTTAATTTCAAAACTATTCGCCCTAAAGTATAAACAAAATATACTCCAAATATAACGATTGCATCAGATAAAATCTCCTCCAAGAATCTCGCGTGCAATCTCCCAGACAATCCTCAAGATACAGCAAATAAAGCGCAGCCCTAACATAACAGACTGATCCTGATGTTCTGTCAAAAGATGTTAAGACATCATATTTGACATCAGAACACAGACCTGCAACACTAAGTAACAAAACCACAAACAGAATGTTAGCAACACAAGTTAAGACATCAGACATGACATCTTGAACCAACACATTGTTTTACCAAAATTGCAGCCAATAATAGAACTAACAATCTCCCCCTTTGGCTAATTTTGGCTAAAACAATATCAGAATACATCAGAGAAACCAACAGCAGAAACACACCTCACAAATACTTCAAATAAACCAATCTAACACATTCTGAAAAAATAACAACCAAGAAAACCAGCTGCACAACAAAACTCCAAACTTCTTCAAACCAACATCAGATAACATCCACTCCACTCCCTATAGCATAAAAGCAAAGCCCAAACTACTACTCTCCCCCTTTTTAGCCATAATTGGCCAAAGAGTTATGAAAGAAGTCAAGTTAGTACCAAGAACTCACCCTCTCTACTAGCTACCAGTCAGACAACTTAGCACTCCCTTGTTAGCCACAGAATGTCAAGACAAGTCATAGAACATTCAAACAAGATAATCAAATAGGAAACAATATCCAAGATGTTCATATCAAACACCCAAGGCGCAAAACAAAAACTAATAACAAAAAGAAAAATCAAAAGAATCGACAAGGAACAACAGCAACACCATCAACAGAACCAAGTCATTCATCAGTTTCCTCACTGGAGGCACCAGCTTCCTCTTCTCCCTCATCATCAACCTATTCCAAACTTTTGATCAAGGCTTCTAATTTCAGCTTCCTAGCAGTATTTATGCTGATAACTGTTTCCAGCTCCTTGCAAGTAGCCTTCAACTCACTTATTAACTCACCTTTGGTGGTATTCTTGTTGCCATCAGTTGCAGATGTTGAAACAATATCAGGAACATGTTGTCCTACAAAGAGTTTGGAGTGAAGAGACAAAACAGACTCCCTTTTGCAGGCAATATCTATAGCAGCCAAGATCCCAGGATGTTGATTCACAATAATTCCACAGATTAAGGATGGAAAAGCAATTGGCAACTTCACAGCCATTGTTCCAGCATGTTTCACTGTTTGATAAGAACCATAATCAAAGTCCTTCTTGGTTCCAACTGTAAAGATAAACTTTCCCAACCCAACAGAAATTGTAGTCTTATGGTTGATAGGAACCCAGTTGGCAGCTCCAATCCTATGCAGTATAGAATACTTAACACTCAACAGACTAGCAACCAATTTTCCCTTCAAAGGCCATGCAGTCACTTGATTTGCAGTAATCTCCTTGCAAATCTGATTGTCAGTGACCTCCAGCTCACTCTCTGCTTGTTCACTCCTTCCCAAGTACCTATTAATAACAGTAGGAGAAAACTCAATACACCTACCTCTTACATAAACCTTTCTAAAATCCATACTCCTGCTATCAGTAATGTCTTCAGGGATGTTCACAATGAACTCCTTGACAAGCATATCATAACATTTTGAAAAACTAGTCACAGTCTTCATTAATCCAGCATAATTGATCAATTCCATAATCTCCTTCATCTCAAGAGCATCTCTACCTAACTCTCTCTCCAGAGCAATTCTTCTCAGATAAACATACTTCCATTTACTCACATTGTCAACAGAATGGAATGAAATGTTATCTAATGGAGCATTAGGAACTTTGTCAACAATTTTATTTACAGCAGCCTTTTTCGCAGGAGAGATGTCTGGAGCATACTCTTCAACATCATAGTCAGATTCAAAATCAGCCTTTGCCTTTCTTTTCTTGGATGATGTAAACACCTTACTCCAAGATTTTGGAGGACCAACCACCGACTTCTTCTTACTATTGCTAAGAGAACCTGTCATAGCAACAACCTTTTCTTTTCTAGTCTTCATCCTCTTTGCTATCCCAGGATTTACACGGGCAATCAAATCGTTATCAGACAGATCATCAGCATTCACAATTTCATCATCATTCACAGATTTCTTTCCCTTCTCAGCAACAGACGTTTCAACATCTATTTCAACATTAGTTTCAGCATCCTTTATCACAGAAGCAGCAAGCTTATGAAGCTTATCATCTTTTTCACTAACAGAAGCTCCAATAGGTTCCCTACCATCTGTTGTAACCTCAGAAGAATGAGGAGCAGTGATCTGAGCAAGAGGTTTAGATATTCCAGCAACAGCAAAACCTTCATCTAAAACCCTAGAAACAATTTTATCTACACTTTTGTCAACTGAAAATGTTTCTTCCTTGCTTTGATTATCATGAGAAGGAGTTATGTTGTCTCTAAACAGAATCCCAGTAACAAAGCTTCTAAGTTCACTATCATCATGCTTCCTAACTTTACCAGCCTTATTTTCAGAAGAGGATTTAGAAGGATTACCTTTTGCATGCGATTTTCTGATCCTTTTCGTTTCAGTCGTAGTGTGAGGAATCATTGATAAAGGAACGACATCAAGAGCACCTTCAGGAGAAATGTCTTCAAAGAGAACCTTCGATTTAGAAGCAGATTTGGACGGTGATGATGTAGATTGTTGAGACATGTTGTTCTTCTTGCAAAGTTTAGATTTGGGGACAAACAAATTTCTGAAGGAGAAGATGAAACGTGAATGGTACAAGTATGACACAGGATGTATGTTGCGTGTGGAAATAAAAGTTGGAAATGATTGCTTTTGATTACCAATACATGTCATTAATTTCCATTTTAAAAAGCATAACATGGTTTTCCCTCCTAACTTTTTCACCTGCATAGACTTTTTAGGAGAAGTGAGATGTTGTAACTTTTCATGTGACATCTTGATCTGCTTCCCTATTTGGTAGTCTTCATAACCTCTTCCTTCTTCTAGATGTTCCACCTTTTGATCCCATACTATGACTTCATCTTTTTCAGTATAACCACATGCGTAAGAGCCCGAGTCTAGAGATACCCATAGATAGCAGTTGTCTTTGGACTTAGCACCCTTCATGACAACTTCACCTTTCTCATTAGTGACAATACATTCAGCTTTAGTAAAGTGAACTTTAAGTCCTTGCTCACATAGTTGACTAATACTGATCAAGTTGGCTTTCAGTCCTTTGACCAGTAACACATCATCTAACCTCGGAGCACCTGCACAATTCAGTATTCCCACACCCTTTACTTCTCCTTTGACACCATCACCAAAAGTTACACAGCTGGAATAAGGTTCAAATTCAACCAACACATTCTTCACACTTGTCATGTGTCTAGAGCAACCACTATCAAAATACCATTCCTCTTTGGTAGAGTCTCCTAGAGACATATGAGCTAACAAACAAGTAGTGACAGTCTTTGGAACCCATTGTTTAACAATTGGAGGCCTGTTCTGATTCTGTCTAGGTAGAGGATCAGGTTTAGGGTAACCATAGAGCCTGAAGCAGAAAGGTTTTAAGTGGCCAAACCTTCCACAGTAATGACACCTCCATCTCTTAAATCTACCTCTTGAGTGGTTGGGATATCTTCTCCCATGATGGTGTGGCACTTGATGATGCATAAACTGTCTAGCTCCGTGAGCCTTCCCATGAGGTTGTGGCTCAACCTGATTAGGTACAGGAACATAACCTTTTCCATAACGTTGTGGCATCTGGTGAGGTACAGCCTTCTTAGGTCCAGAAACATGTCATTTCCCATGATGTTGAGACATCTGATGAGACATGTTCTGTTTAAGTCCAGAAGAACTAGCATCTGCAGAGATCTTCTTCTCACCATCAAATCCTAGACCAGTCTTATCACCTGCCCCTTTTCCAGCCTGAAGGATTTCATCCAGAGTGTCAGTTCCACTATTCAGTATTCTGATGGATTTGGACATTTGATCAAGTTGGGATTTTACCAACAGAACTTCATTCTCAAGCTCAGCTTTATCAGCCTTAAGCTGGATTATAATTTTCTTCTGCTTCTCCCCTTCTTGACAGACCTCTTCACTTTTCAGACACAACTCTTGATAAGAAGCTGCTAGCTCTTCAAAGGTCAATTCATCATCACTATACTCTCCATCAGAAGCACATATTCTAGTCAATGCCCTAACATGCTTGGTAGTCTCTTCATCATTCTCACTATCAGTATCAGACCAGGAAACAGATAACCCCTTTTTCCGTTTCTTGAGATATGTAGGACATTCTTTTTTGATATGACCATAACCTTCACACTCATGACATTGGATTCCTTTGTCATGATTAGGCTTCTCTTCAGTTGTTATTCTCTTCATCTGATTAATTGACTTGTTAATGTCAGATGAGATGTTCTTATCATTTGGTCTATATTTCCTGTCCATTCTCTTTAACACCTTATTAAATTGTCTTCCCAACAGTACAATGGCATTGGATAGCTCCTCCTGTGTCTCAATATCACATTCTTTCTCTTCATCTTCAGTACTAGACACCAATGTAATCCTTTTGACTTTCTTTTCTGATCTGTCATTTAGCCCCAATTCAAACGTCTGAAGTGAACCAATCAATTCATCTACCCTCATTTGGCTGATGTCTTGAGCTTCCTCTATAGCAGTCACCTTCATTTCAAATCTCTTGGGAAGAGATATGAGAATCTTCCTCACCAACTTCTCATCAGACATCCTTTCTCCTAGGGCACTAGAAGCATTTGATAGTTCAAGTATATTCATGTGAAAGTCATGAATGGTCTCATCCTCCTTCATTCTTAGACTTTCAAACTTTGTTGCCAACAGCTGAAGTCTTGACATCTTGACCTTGGAGGTTCCTTCATGAGTAGTTTTCAAAATATCCCAAGCTTCCTTAGCCACTTCACATGTGTTAACCAGCCTGAAAATGTTTTTGTCAATACCATTAAATATGGCATTTAAGGCTTTAGAATTTCCAAGTGCAAGCTCATCCTCCTCCTTGGTCCACTCTTCTTCAGGTTTTAGCCTTGACCCACCTTCTTTATCCACAATGACAGGTGGTTTCCATTCCTTCAAAACAGCCTTCCAAGCCCTGCTGTCTAAAGACTTCAAGAAAGTAACCATACGAGGTTTCCAATAGTCATAATTTGATCCATCTAGAATAGGGGGTCTATTCACAAATCCACCACTCTCCTTGTCCATTGCACCAGAAAGTAACAGCTCTAGATCTCACCCAGATACAGAGCAGGATGACCTGCTCTGATACCAATTGAAATTCTGGTATCAGATATGTGATGTCAAGTGAGATGTCACAACATCAATATCTGTTATATGAACAAGACAATAATAGTAACAGTACAATAAAAATAAACAACACAGAGAATTGTTCACCTAGTTCGGTCTAACTACCTACGTCTAGGGGCTACCAAGCCAGGAAGAATATCCAATCAATAGAATTAGTTCAAAGGTCTAAACCCACAGTTTTCCAACCTTATCACCTAATCCCTACCTATGGAATTTCTATCTAAGACTCACTTAGATAGGAGATACCCCTCACTCCCCCTCAATCACAGCAGTGATTACAATATAACAATTACAGTATTTAGAAGATCACACTTCAAGGACACACCTTGATCTTGCTTAAAAGCTTTGATCAAGAACAAACACTCGTGCTTAAAAGCTTAGAGTGTACAACATACAACTCAACTAAGACAGTTATATTCAAACACCAAAGAGACGAGTGAATGGCTCACAAATAACACACAAACTCAAACCCTAATACGTGAACCCTGCATTTAATGATTTCTTATCTCCACATCTTCAAGTAGGGTTGGCACAACTTTATATAGAATCAGAATACTTGGGCTTGGGCAATCACATAATCTCAGATTTGATCCAAATAAAAAACAGACTTAATTTCAAAACTATTCTCCCTAAAGTAGAAACAAAATATACTCCAAATATAACGATTACATCAGATAAAATCTCCTCCAAGAATCTCGCCTGCAATCTCTCAGACAATCCTCAAGATACAGCAAATAAAGCGCAGCCCTAACATAACAGACTGATCCTGATGTTCTGTCAAAAGATGTTAAGACATCATGTTTGACATCAGAACACAGACCTGCAACACTAAGTAACAAAACCACAAACAGAATGTTAGCAACACAAGTTAAGACATCAGACATGACATCTTGAACCAACACATTGTTTTACCAAAATTGCAGCCAATAATAGAACTAACAATGTCGTTTCCATGGTGGGCATTTTCTTTGATAGAATCAAGAAGGTCAGCTTCAAAGAGGTTAGCTTTCAATTGTAGAACGAGAAGATTGACAGAATTATTGCATGTATCAGCCAATGAGGAAGCCAAGGACCTAGCCGACTTGGAATTCATCGACAACCTGATCAACTTCTGCAGTCTTTTTAGAGCGTCAGTTGGATTTTTCCTCATGAGAGTTAAGATTTCTGTTTGGCTGAGAGAAGTGTTGGACATGGAGTCCTGCACGTCAGCTTGAGTTGGCAAAGGTTCTGGGTGGCCTGTTCGAATATTTTCCTGAATAGGGGAAAATTTAATATGAAGAGCAGCATGGTCTTTGTTGTATGTGGGTTTGTCAGCTTGAGAGTCCATTGGAGCAATATTGTCATGAAAAGACACGGTGTTGTTGTCAACTTCTTCCATGACATTTACAGGGTTGGATTCAACATCTATTATCACCTCAGGTTGAGGTTGTGCAATAGTGGTTGTTGTGTTCATTGGCTGGGAGACTGTTTGAATGGTCGAAATGCTAGAGTCAAGGAAATCTAACCAATGTATGCGTGAAAGTGAAGCAAAAGGAGTGAATCGAAGGATACTTGCGAGAGTCACTTCTGGATCATTGGTCACTTCAAGATTTTTCTGAAGGAAGAAGGAAAAAGTGTCAAGAGAAGAAATTTTTTTTGGAAAGAAAGATGACAAAGAAGTTACAAAGAGAATTGGCGTCTACCTTGGGATCATTAGCTTCATCGACTGGATTGTTCTGGGGTTGAGTGATGTCTTCATCAATTCGGGACGTCAGGTGTTGAGTAGGTTTTTCTTTTTTTCTTTAACTTTTTCCTTTGGAGTAGTCTTGAGAGGTTTGGTAGAAGGGTTTGCAGAGGTGTTAATTGCATTCTTTTTAAATGTGGACTTCTTGAGAGTCCCTTTTTTATGGTGGTTGGAGTCAGGCTTTGGAGAAGCTTTCGACCTTGATCTTAAGAAGATAAGGGGTTCGCCAGAGTCCTCTGAAATTGTATCCTCGACCAGAACCGAAATGAGTTGTAGAATACCCTAAAGAAATGGTCGAATAAGTGGGATGCTAAAAGAGTAATAAGCAAGAACAAGATTCGACGATGATACCTGACTGGGAGCAGTAGTAGTCTTCGTGGCAGTAGAAGTCTTCGTCTACTTCTTCTTTGGTTTGGAAGCTATGGATTCAAGATCTCTTCGTCGGATCTGAAAGAAGCAATACTATTAAGAATATTCTAAAGACGGAAGAAAGCATAAGAAGTAAAAACACCTTCTTCTTGGGTTCTTTTGGCTGCTTCCTCCCTCTCACATCAGAAGGTCCCTCGACATGGTCATCAGCTGGAGGTTTAGTTTCATTTGAGGATGTAAGATTAAGTAAAGAAAAAGAGATAAAGCTAAAATAGTTACTTAGAGAAACATGCCCTATTGCTCTTTGGGCAGGTTAGAGAGGGCGTCAGAAATCCTGGCCAAGAAATGGTCTTCTGAGAGGTGACGAGTAAGATACCCGTTCCACCAGTCGTGGAACTCAGAAGTTATGTTGAATGATTGATGAAACTCAAAGAGGGGAAGGTCTAAGACTTAGTTGCGAGCGAATTTAATGCAAAGTTTAAATTCTTCATAGTTGAACTTGCGCTCCGACCAACAGATATCATCCCCCAAAACATAGAGAGAGGAAGGTTGAAATTGGCTGCAGGCAAACTGTATGGCTACCAAATTAGGCTGGTAACAAGCAAAGCCATAGCCGGTAGCGGCAACTTCAAATCTAGATGATAGGATTGTAAGGGAGAGAAAAACGGCCCAAACCGCATTCGAAATAGCAGCGGTCGAAGGAGAGGAGACAGGAAATTTGTTTTTTAGCCAAGTCGGGACAATTAAGCGATCCATAAAAGGAGCCATAGTCGCATTGAAGACTTTGGTTTCAAGGAATAGTTTGATATACTTGATAAGAACATATGAAACTGGATTTTCATTTGGAGTGAGCAAGGCCAGCCTAGTACCCTCGATGGCCCTTTTCTCAGTCGCCCTTATTAGGGCCTCAGAATCAGTAACATGAAGCCTTAGTTCGAAAGTGGCATTCAGCCACAATTGCAAGAGCCAAAAGGGACCTGAGAGTGGGAATGACTTACTTTTGGTATTTTCAGGAAGGTGCTTGAGTATGTTTGAGGCATCTCCAAGTGACTGATAAAGGTTTTCCAAGAGAAGTTTGATGAGGGAAATCTTCCGTCCTTCATGAAGCTGAATGGCCAGGGGATGTTCGAGTTGCAGTATAGTGGCAAGAAACAAAAGATTTGGAAGAATTCCCTCCATGTTTTTATTGTGTCCACAAGTATTGGTGGGAGGGAAAGAATGCCGTTCAACAAACTCTACGTCTCTAAGCTTGGGTTTAAATGGTACGAAAAGTAAAAGATATGAACAAGTAAGTAAAGTACGAGAAATTATTCTTCAAGAGTTGTATTTCTTTTTACCCATCGAGTACTAAAAAACCTATCAATAAATTGTACGCAACCTAAATCACTCGTCAATATCATCATGTATCGCTCACATTAGAGGTTATGTCTAACGCAACATAGAGAGAACAACCCTATTGTCTCATCAATGATGTCTCACGCAACTCAACAACAGGGAGCATTAAGAACTGATATCCACGTGAATATTAGACCTAAATATATGTCTAGAGTTTAAAATCTAACATATATCATCTTAGATCGAGTTCGAACCGTATATGTCTATAGCAATCCAAACTCATTAAGATAAACATTGAAATAAAAGATAATCATTGATAAAGATTTGTAAAGTAGGTTTTATACATTGATCAATAAATATACATACAATCAAGATAAACTTACATACAATACCCCAACAAATAGAAAAAACAAAGAAAAGAGCGAAACTAAATTGGTGATTCTCGAGGTGTCAAGACGATTATAACAAATCCAGCTTTGGATCATCAAGATGCAGCTTCAACTATTGTTTCTGGGCTTATTTCCACAAAGAATGTTGATGGTGGAGTTGGGAGCAAAAAATCCCCAAAACCATACCCTAAAAATTTGAATCAAATGTATTTATACTAACTTAGTTTGGCAGATCCCGCTAAGCGCGGTTGAATCCCGCTTAGAGCAGATCCACTAAAAGTACTAGAAAACCGACATAAAACATGCTAAGCACGGTTGCGAAAACAGAAAGTCCCATCTTCTGCCCAAGAAGCATCTAGCGCGCTGCAAATCCTACTAAGCGCGTGTAACACCCATATATAAAACACATACATCAAAGCATAAATATTATATATAGATCCAAGTGTTTGGTACTGAAACACATAAGCTCTTAGTTAACACATTGTATACAAATAAATTCCCTAAAGTACGAAGTACAAAAACCTAAGGCATATTATACACAAGATGTTCAAATGATAAAAACTAAGAACTAGATCAACAATGATCTCAAAATAAACTCCACTACGGAAGCTAGCCATCAACAAACAAGGAAAAGATCACACGACCTTATCCTTACCCTTCTCGGAACCTGAAGCACCTGAAATACATCAACAACGTGGGGTGAGATACATCAAATCTCAGCGAGTTCCCTATCTTATGGGTTCTCTCATATTATCAAGGTTCTAACAATCCTAACTCAAGTCCGGGGAAAAGGGAAAAAGACCCTTGAGTTCACACGTTATAATTCTCACAATATATGGAAACATGACATGAGTTCATTAACTCACAACATCACTAATCGATAACCATACCAAGACATCTCATCTTCCCGTCCGCTTCTACGTATAGAAGGTGACCCGAGTCATAGATCCTTGTAGTTACTTGGCATACGAATTGGATTTAGGATCATCGGCCTGTTAACCGTGAATCGTCACTTCTCATGGCCTGTTATCCATCACAAGTCTCTACCCATAGCATAGGCTCCAATCTTACTACACGTAGGGAAGCAAACCTACCAAGTAATTGTGTACCCGTTTCAGAGGAGCTCGAGACCCATGAAACTACACTCAAAATATACCGGTTACGATTACATGATCACATACAACAAATACGATTGTATTCGACAATCACAAGGCTATAATGCCTTAAGGCCTCTCTTGCCTTTTCACAACCACAAAGGTTAACCACATGTTCCATACTAGTGTTCACTCTCAACTAGGCCAATACTCGGCAAGGGTGTATCTTTTAACAACACGTGCCCGAGCATCGCCATCTAGAGTTGTCTACAATTTCTAGTTCCTTACTAGATTCTCCTATAGTTCAAGTTTGAGGTTTCCTCACTCTTTCTATATCGTTTTCATATTTGCATGCATATTCACTTACAATCATGTTAAACAATAATAGGATAGCCAAGACATGTCATAATTGCATAGCAGAATTATATATAACAATTAAAACATAAATATATCACTTTTGGAACTTTCTCGATTATTTAATCGGTCGGTAAAATCGACATATTTCATCTCCATTGCATAGAATATTTCCTCAGATTTACATCGATATAAAGAATGATCGAATCCGATAAACGAGTCGAAAGTTATGAATTTTCTCGCTAAAGGAATAAAATCTCAAGTCCCAGGTCGCGCTGAGCGTGGTTTTCTCTGACTCGAGGGGTTGCAGAATTTCTTGACCGCGCTGAGCAGGCTTCTGCGCGCTGAGCGGGCTCTGCGATTTCCAGAAAAATGCCTCAGTTTGACAGCAGAAAACCCATCCTCAAATCCTTCTCATTACTACCCCCAAGCAGCCAACAAAGGAATAACATGTTTATATCATGGGTTCACTATCAAACTTCATACAAACAAGATTTCCACATAATCACATAATTTCTACACAACCCTAACATTTTCCAATAATTTCAAAGTAAACCAAAACATCAAAACAACCACCAATATATGTTCCTACAAGTATCTTGATCATTCATTTCAATTTATACCCTATTTCAACCGTTAAAACATCGATTTCCATAAATTCGACCTAAACCAAACAATTCCAAAACTTCTAAAAATTGGTACTAACTAGAACCCATCTTGGATAGATGATGAAAATGATGAAGATGAGATGATTGGGCAAGGATTGGATGAATGGATGATGATTTGCTCTTGGTTTTCTTCAAATTTCCTCTTCTCCACTTTTCTCTCCTTCCTTTCCTTTCTTTCCTTCTTTCTTCTTTCTCTCTCTTTCTTACTAACTTTTTCTTTTGTTTGGAAAATGGGAGGAAAAGGAATTATGTAGTAAACTAGTATTAGAAATAATACTACTAAATGTCCAAAATTCTCTTAAGTCCAAATAAATAAAATACCTCAGAGTCAAATAATATTAATTGGATTTATTCTAAGTTCCACAATTACTCTAATTATTTTGTCAAATAATTTCTCAGAGTACACTGGGCTCAGTCGATCACAATATAATATTATCCGGAGTAATAAAATACGAGGTATTACATCCTCCCCCCTTTAAATAGAAACTCGCCCTCGAATTTAAAGATTACCTGAACAGATGAGGGTAAGCATCTCGCATTTCCGATTCAAGTTCCCAAGTTGCATCACCCGGATGCGTTACATCCCACTGCACCTTAACGAGAGAAATGTCATTGTTCCTTAATACTTTTGTTTCTCTTCCCACAATGCGGCTCGGTTGAGGTTCAAACGTTAAGTCTGCTCTATTTCAATAGTATCCGGTAGAATCGGCTGAAGAGGATCTGGAACAAACCTCCGAAGTTGAGATACATGGAAAACATCGTGCATTTCCGACAGAGAAGGAGGTAAGGCCAACCTGTATGCTACTTTGCCAATCTTTTCTAAAACTTGATACGGTCCCACGTATCTCGGACTTAACTTCTGTGACTTAAACGGTCCTTTCAGTCTTAATCTCGGAGTAACTTTCAAAAACACATGGTCACCTTCTTCAAATTCCAAAGGTCTCCTTCGATTGTCCGCATAACTCTTTTGTCGATCTTGTGCTTGCTTAATTTTCTCGCGGATCATTCGAATATTTTCCGTAATCTCCTGGATAATTTCAGGTCCTAAGATTCTATCTTCCCCAACTTCCGCCCAACACAAAGGGGTCCTACACTTTCTTCCATACAATGCTTCATACGGAGCCATACCGATGCTCGCATGATAACTATTATTATAAGAAAACTCTATCAATGGTAGAAGTTCTTTGCAATTCCCTTTACTCTCTAACACACAAGTTCTCAACATATCCTCCATTGTTTGTATTGTTCGTTCAGTTTGACCATCCGTCTGTGGATGATTAAATGTGCTCAAACGCAACTCCGTCCCCATAGCTTATTGAAGAACTTTCCAAAACCTTGAAGTAAACTTAGGATCTCTATCCGACACAATATTAGAGGGAATACCGTGCAATTTTACAATTTCCTCAATAAATAACCTCGCAAGATGACTTGCCTTTAAAGTATTCTTCACGGCCAAGAAATGTGCCGACTTTGTCAACCGATCAACTATTACCCAAATCGAATCATAACCACCTTGCGTACGAGGTAAACCTACTGCAAAATCCATAGAAATACTATCCCATTTCCAAACTGGGATTTCTAGTGGTTGCAATAATCCACCCGGTCTTTGATGTTCAATCTTAACTTATTGACATACCGCACATTTCGACACAAAGACCGCATCATCTCTTTTCATACCGGACCACCAATAGTCTTTCTATAAATCTTGATACATCTTTGAAGAACCCGAATGTATAGTAAAAGCACCCTTATGCGCTTCTTCCGAAATCTTTCTTTTCAAAGTCGCGTCGTTCGGAACGCAAATTCTTTGGTTAAACATAATCATTCCGTCGCTAGCGTGCACAAAACCCGGTTGACTTAGCATCTCTTGCAACTTCTCATCCAATAATTGTCCTTGTTGAATTTCAACTCTTAACGTAGAATTGACATTCAAATTCCCCATAATCACTCCATTAGGAGTCCACACAAAATGAAGATTCCAATCTCTAAACTTTTCCAGCAACGAATATTCTAACATCATCAATTCAGCCTTTCTCAAAGCTTTCCTACTCAAGGCATCGGCCACTTTGTTCGCTTTACCCGGATGGTATTTTAGC
Source organism: Lathyrus tuberosus (assembly GCA_022829125.1). NCBI lineage: Eukaryota > Viridiplantae > Streptophyta > Magnoliopsida > Fabales > Fabaceae > Lathyrus > Lathyrus tuberosus. Next base: position 4,649,997 of record JALAZF010000153.1, read on the forward strand.
TCTAGATCATAATCCTTTAAATATTCCATCCACCTCCTTTGACGCATATTCAACTCTTTTTGGTCAAAGAGGTACTTTAAACTCTTGTGATCACTAAACATTTCAAAATGTACTCCATATAAATAGTGACACCACACTTTCAAAGTAAACACCACCGCCGCTAATTCCAAATCATGGGTTGGATAATTCTTCTCGTGAATTATCAGTTGTCGAGAAGCATAAGCCACAACGTGACTTTCTTGCATTAAAACGCCTCCTAATCCCATCTTAGACGCATCACAAAATACCTCATACGACTTGCTAGGAATAATCAGGACGGGAGCTGTAGTCAATCTTTCCTTCAAACTCATAAAACTCTGTTCACACGCCGAATCCCACTCAAAGGGGCAATCCTTCCGAGTAAGCTTAGTCATTGGTAATGCTAATTGCGAAAAGCCTTTGATAAACCTTCTGTAGTAGCCTGCTAGACCCAAGAAACTCCTAATTTCCGGTACATTCTTCGGTCTCTCCCAATTAATCACAGCTTCAACCTTTGACGGATCCACCGCTACACCACCCTGTGATATAACGTGACCAAGAAAACTAACTTCAGACATCCAGAACTCGCACTTGCTTAACTTGGCAAAAAGTTGCTTCTCTTGTAAGATCGATAAGACGATTCTCAAATGTCCTTTGTGCTCTTGCGGAGTACGGGAATAGATAAGAATTTCATCAATGAAGATCACAACAAATTGATCCAAGTAAGCTTGAAATAACCAATTCATATAATCCATAAAAACAGCTGGAGCATTAGTCACACCGAAAGGCATCACTAAGAATTCGTAATGACCATAACGGGTCCTAAATGCAGTCTTAGGTACATCGGAACTCTTCACTCGAATCTGGTGATAACCCTACCTCAAATCAATCTTCGAGAACACACAGGCACATTTCAATTGATCTAACAGGTCGTCTATCCTGGGTAAGGAATACTTGTTCTTAATGGTGACTTTATTCAACTGACGATAGTCGATACACAACCGCATCCCACCGTCCTTCTTTACTAATAATACTGGAGCTCCCCACGGTGAGACACTAGGTCTAACAAAATGCTTAGCCAAAAGCACTTCCAATTGTTCCTTCAGTTCTCTCAATTCAAGCGGTGCCATCCGATACGGAGAAACGGATATAGGAGCCGTTCCCGGTACCAGGTTAATAGAAACTTCCACTTTCCTCTACGGAGTGACATCTTCGGGGAAAACTTCGGAAACCTCACAAACTACTGGAATATCCATAACTTGAAGGTCGCTACTCCCTTCCTTAGTGAGAACCAAAAGAACAAATTTCTCTTCTTCGAACAAGAAATTTATCATTCCAATCGTACCTTCTAAAATAGTTGTTAAGACATCTTTCGGGGTAGCATCAACAGATGGAATGATGATGAGCTTTTCTTCACACCCAATAAACACCGAATTAGCAGAAAGCCAATCCATTCCCAAAACGACATCAACTTTCTTAAGCGGTAGACAAATAAGATCAATCTAAAAAACTCTACCGTCCACAGACAAAACACAGTTTTCACACATCAGTGGTGTCTCAACTATTTCATCCATGGCGGTAGTGACCACCATAGAAGGAGACAAAGGAATGGACCGCAACCCAAGTTGCTTCATACATTGCATCGATATAAAAGAGTGTGTAGCTCCGCAATCAAATAGAACAAAATAAGGAAATCCGTTAACGAAGCACGTACCAGCAATTAAGGAATTGTCACTCTTCTTCTTCCTTGCATCTAAGGTATAAACCCTTCCTTGTGTCTGAGTCCTATTCTGAGGACAATCTCTTTTCAGATGACCCACCTTCTGACATTGGAAACACTTTATCCCTTCAAAACCACACCTTCCAGAATGATTCTTGCCACAAGTGAGACACACAGGAGGTGTACTCGCCCTTGAATCTTGAACTTGTTTCCCTTTGAAAGCTTGTTGCCTAGGCCTAAACTGTTGGAATTCCAACTCTCTTCGGATCCTCAAAGAACTAGGAAGGCACTTCTCCATAAAAGTAGCCTTGAATTGTTCCCACACTTTAGGCACACCTTGAATAGTCATAAAAGCTGAAGCAATATCCCACCACCTCTTAGCAGGACCTCTCAACGAGTGAGAAGCAAACGCTACCTTGTCCTCCTCCCTGCAGTGAATTATCAGAAAGATTCTCTCTATCCCGGCCACCCAATCGTGAGCTTTCACAGGATCTACTCCACCATGAAATTCTGGAGGATTCATGCGGATGAAATCCAGGAAATTCCCACTTACAGTATTTGGAACAACCACCTGAGGATGAAAACCCCCATTCATGTGTCGCATCATCTGTTGCATGAATTGGTTCTGCTGCTGCTCCATCTGTTGCAAAAACTGATACAAGGGAGCATTCCCATCTTCGCCCGGCGAATTTTCCACGGGATGATTCACTCCGGATCTACCACGGTTTCTGCATCCGCCAGCCATGTTCCTAAATGTCATATAGATAGGATTAAGTTGACCAGGCTCAATACTATACATATAACACTTAAGACCAATGGCGACACAACGCATATGAAATGGAAAGAAATACTTATACTATTTCATGGCTAGGTCGAGGATACGACCAGCTCTGATACCAACTGTAAAACCCATATATAAAACTCATACATCAAAGCATAAATATTATATATAGATCCAAGTGTTTGGTACTGAAACACATAAGCTCCTAGTTAACACATTGTATACAAATAAATGCCCTAAAGTACGAAGTACAAAAACCTAAGGCATATTATACACAAGATGTTCAAATGATAAAAACTAAGAACTAGATCAACAATGATCTCAAAATAAACTCCGTTACGGAAGCTAGCCATCAACAAACAAGGAAAAGATCACACGACCTTATCCTTACCCTTCTCGGAACCTGAAGCACCTGAAATACATCAACAACGTGGAGTGAGATACATCAAATCTCAGTGAGTTCCCTATCTTATGGGTTCTCTCAGATTATCAAGGTTCTAACAATCCTAACTCAAGTCCGGGGAAAAGGGAAAAGGACCCTTGAGTTCACACTTTATAATTCTCACACTATATGGAAATATGACATGAGTTCATTAACTCACGACATCACTAATCGATAACCATACCAAGACATCTCATCTTCCCGTCCACTTCTACATCTAGAAGGCGACCCGAGTCATAGATCCTTGTAGTTACTTGGCATACGAATTGGATTCGGGATCATCGGCCTGTTAACCGTGAACCGTCACTTCTCATGACCTGTTATCCATCACAAGTCTCTACCCATAGCATAGGCTCCAATCGTACTACACGTAGGGAAGCAAACCTACTAAGTAATTGTGTACCCGTTTCAGAGGAGCTCGAGACCCATGAAACTACACTCAAAATATACCGGTTACGATTACATGATCACATACAACAAATACGATTATATTCGACAATCACAAGGCTATAATGCCTTAAGGCCTCTCTTGCCTTTTCACAACCACAAAGGTTAACCACATGTTCCATACTAGTGTTCACTCTCAACTAGGCCAATACTCGGCAAGGGTGTATCTTTTAACAACACGTGCCCGAGCATCGCCATCTAGAGTTGTCTACAATTTCTAGTTCCTTACTAGATTCTCCTATAGTTCAAGTTTGAGGTTTCCTCACTCTTCCTATATCGTTTTCATATTTGCATGCATATTCACTTACAATCATGTTAAACAATAATAGGATAGCCAAGACATGTCATAATTGCATAGCAGAATAATATATAACAATTAAAACATAAATATATCACTTTTGGAACTTTCTCGATTATTTAATCGGTCGGTAAAATCGACATATTTCATCTCCATTGCATAGAATATTTCCTCGGCTTTACATCGATATAAAGAATGATTGAATCCGATAAACGAGTCGAAAGTTATGAATTTTCTCGCTAAAGGAATAAAATCTCAAGTCCCAGGTCGCGCTGAGCGCGCCCCTGTCCGCGCTGAGCGCGGTTTTGTCTGACTCGAGGGGTTGCAGAATTTCTTGACCGCGCTGAGCGGGCTTCTGCGCACTGAGCGGGCTCTGCGATTTCCAGAAAAATGCCTCAGTTTGACAGCAGAAAACCCATCCTCAAATCCTTCTCATTACTACCCCCAAGCAGCCAACAAAGGAATAACAACATGTTTATATCATGGGTTCACTATCAAACTTCATACAAACAAGATATCCACATAATCACATAATTTCTACACAACCCTAACATTTTCCAATAATTTCAAAGTAAACCAAAACATCAAAACAACCACCAATATATGTTCCTACAAGTATCTTGATCATTCATTTCAATTTATACCCTATTTCAACCGTTAAAACATCGATTTCCATAAATTCGACCTAAACCAAACAATTCCAAAACTTCTAAAAATTGGTACTAACTAGAACCCACCTTGGATAGATGATGAAAATGATGAAGATGAGATGATTGGGCAAGGATTGGATGAATGGATGATGATTTGCTCTTGGTTTTCTTCAAATTTCCTCTTCTCCACTTTTCTCTCCTTCCTTTCCTTTCTTTCCTTCTTTCTTCTTTCTCTCTCTTTCTTACTAACTTTTTCTTTTGTTTGGAAAATGGGAGGAAAAGGAATTATGTAGTAAACTAGTATTAGAAATAATACTACTAAATGTTCAAAAGTCTCTTAAGTCCAAATAAATAAAATACCTCAGAGTCAGATAATATTAATTGGATTTATTCTAAGTTTCACAGTTACTCTAATTATTTTGTCAAATAATTTCTCAGAGTACACTGGGCTCAGTCGATCACAATATAATATTATCCAGAGTAATAAAATACGGGGTATTACAGCGCGAATGACAATATTTTATTGGTCAAAACTGCATCTTGAAGCATCTTTCTTGGCTCAAATAGATCCATACTTCAACCATGCATTATTAACTATAAAAATAGATGATAAACTATCAAACTCAAAAATATTTACACAATAGCGCATAATATACAATGGTATGTTAACTATACAAATGTACACAAAACTGGGAATTATTAACGAAAAACAAATGAATCAAGCCATTGAGTGCTAATTATTCACTCTCAAAATAACAACAATTTAGCACTCAACAAACTCTCCACAACTTAAACTAGTTTGTCCTCAAACAAGAATCGATCAACTCAAAGAAACAAAAGCAATTATCAAGAAACCATGCTCAACAAGTCTTTACAAATGGAAAATAAATGTATGGTTCATAAATCAAAAGTACATGCAAGGCAATGCTTACACCCAAACTACAACGACACAATGGCTATGAAACAAATTCTAAGTACAAAACACATGTCAAACATCCAAAAGCAATACATGTTCAAGAATGTATCATACCTAACACACAACTTCATCAAGGGATGAAAAATAAACATGAGGGACAAACTCACACACAACAATCTTGCTAACATCAATTCAAATTATGTATTCATCTAAAAAAACTCATATTGAAAGTATAGAAGAAAAAATCACAAGGGCTTTAAGGGTTATAATGTGGCTTGGGTAACAACCAATTGTTTTTCTCAAGTTAAAGAAACAAAAACTTTCTCAATCAAATGAGAGTGATCATTTCTCACAATCTCAAGCATTCATATATTCCAACCACCTTTTTTCTTTTCCAAATTGGTACACCCTTCTACACAATTTATTAGCACAACATTATTCTATTTTTTTCTTTTTATAGTCATTTTTCATTTTCTTTCTTTTATTTTATTTTTCTTTTCTTTTTCACTTTTTTCTTTCTTTGTCAATGTTTTTATTTTTCTCAACCATTTAGCAATCAACATTTCTTCTTTCCAACTTGAATACAACCAATCATGTATTGTGAATGCTCCCAACTTATTAGGCAAGGGTAAAAACTCAAATAACAAGTAATGGTTATGGTTCAAGAAAAATATTAGAATCCACATAAAAATTGAACTCAACACCAACATGGATTTTAACAAAGGCTCAAAGTGGCTAAGCAAATTCTCACTCACTCACAAGGTAGATTGACTATTTGGTCAAGTGGTTGTGCTCAAAATCAAACAAAATGCCTTGATCATTTTAGTGATATCATACAAATAAAAACAAATACAAGATTAAACATAATTCAAACGAGTTAAACAAGAAAGTTGGTCTCCATGCAATTTAGTAAACAATGGAAGGTTCCTCACATTGGTTATGAACTAAAGTGTTTCAATATCATCATGTAGCGCTCACAACAGAGGTTATGTCTATCACAAAGTTGAGAGAACAATCGTATTGTCTCATCAGTGATGTCTGACGCAACTCAACAACAGGGAGTATTAAGAAACAATACTCACGCGAATATTAGACCTAAAAATATGTCTAGAGTTTAGAATCTAACAAATAATCATCTTAGACCGTGTTCGAAACATATATGTCTATAGCAATCAAAACTAGGGGTGTGCAAAAAAAAATGGTAATTGTTAACCAAATTGGTATCCAAATTGTTCCACTTCTAAAAATCCAAACCAAATGTTAAAATATAAATTTGGGTATCCATTTTGTTATCCAAATATAAACTGGTACCCATAATAATAATGTGGTTTAGTTATTGGATATCCAAATTTTATTATGTGTTAAATTTATATGTTTGTTTCTTTTCATGTTTCATCATATATACATTATAAACCAATTTTATATTTTAAACTCTTTTAAAGTATATGTTACATAGGAAATTAAATTTCATGTGATATATTTAGTTTGATTGAGTTGCAAACTTTAATCATAACATGAATATACATAAAATTTTTTCTCTTTTTACAATGATCATGTAAATTAATTTTTATTTCTAAATTATTACATGTAATTTAAATTTTTAAGAGTGTTTTGTGTGAAGTTTAAATGTGCAATATTTTTTAAAAATTTTCTAACATTACAACTTTTGTAACCTAACTTGTATTTGATCAATTAAAGTAGATTCTATAATTCAATTCTTTTTAGTGTATTTAAGTAGGCTATATAATATATTATACATATATTTTATAATTTGATTGCATCCACTGAATTCTTTCTTGTTATTTAAATGAAGGGATTTTTTTTAAAGTGAACAAAAAAAATCTTTATATGTAGAAATAATCTATGGATAAAGATTTGCATTAAAATAAGTTGTTAATAGATCAAGTTGAAACATCTTCTATGAGAATAATCAAATATTTATTTTGTCATATACTTTTAACTTTGAATTCACTTTCTCTTTGAATTCACTTTCTCAATGAGAAAGTGTTTGCATATATATTGTTTAAGAATTTTTTTGAATACTTAGATATACCTAGTCACATTATTAGATATATATATATATACATATGCTGAGTGGAGATTATAAGAACCATATATAAAATAATTTATTTAAATAAAAGTTTTTGACATAAATTAGTTTTATAATTAGTTTAAATAAAAAGACTAGTTAAAGAAAACAAAACTATTTTTGATATAAAATTGATTTTTTTAAAAAAACTGGTTTTAAAAATATTTTTTTTATAAAACTGGTTTTTTTTAAAGAAAGTAAAATATTAGTTTTGAGAGAAACCAGTTTAAAACCGTTTTTTTAAAAAAAACTGGTTATTGTGAAAAACTGGTTTAGAACTGAACCGATCCATTTGTAAACCGGTTTTAATAAACCGATTTGTCGGAAACAGTTTCAAGATCCAAACCAAACCGTATACATGGTTCAATTTAGTTTAGTTTATGATCCATGCACACTCCTAATCAAAACCCATTAAGATAAACATTGAAATCAAAGATAATCATCGATAAAGATTTGTAAAAGAGGTTTTATACAATGATCAATAAATATACATAGAATCAACATAAACTTACATACAGCACACCAACAAATAGAAAATACAAAGAAAAAAGCGAAACTAAATCGGTGATTCTCGAGGTGTCAAGATGATTACACAAATCTAGCTTCGGATCGTCAAGATGTATCATCTATTGTTGTTTCTGGGCTTTATTTCCACAAAGGATTTTAGTGATGGAGTTAGGAGCTAAAAATCCCCAAAACCATACCCTAAAAATCTGAATGAAATTTATTTATACTAACTAAGTTTCGCAGATCCCGCTAAGTGTGGTTGAATCCCGCTTAGCATGGATCCACTAAAAGTATAAGCAAACCGACATAATATGCGCTAAGCGCGGCCCTGTTCCGCTAAGTGTGGTTGCGAAAACAAAAAGTCCCATCTTCTGGCCAGGAAGCATCTTACGCGCTGCAAATCCCGCTAAGCACGAATGACAATATTTTGTTGGTCAAAACTGCATCTTGAAGCATTTTCCTTGACATGAATGTATCCATGCTTCAACCCTGATTTATTAACTATAAAAATAGATGAAAAACTATCAAACTCAACAATATTTACACAATAGCGCAATATGTACAATGGTATGTAAACTATACAAAATGTACATAAAAACTGAGGATTATTAATGGAAAACAAACGAATCAAGCCTTTGAGTGCTAATTATTCACTCTCAAAATAACAATAATTTAGCACTCAACAAACTCTCCCCACCTTAAACTTATTTTTCCACAAACAAGAATCGATCAACTCAAAGAAACAAAAGCAATTATCAAGAAATCATGCTCAACAAGTCTTTACAAATAGAAAACAAATGTATGGTACACAAATTAAAAGTACATGCAAGGCAATGCTTATCAGTAAACTACAATGACACAATGACTATGAAACAAATTCTAAGTACAAATTACGTGTCAAACATCCAAAAGTAATACATGTTCAAGAATGAATCACACCTAACACACAACTTCATCAAGGGATAAAAACAAACATGAGGGACAAACTCACACACGACAATCTTGCTAACATCAATTTAAATTATGCATTCATCTAAAAAAACTCATATTGAAAGTATAGAAGAAAAAATCACTAGGGCTTTAAGGGTTTTAATGTGGTTTGGGTAACAACCAATTGTTTTTCTCAAGGTAAAAGAAACAAAAACTTGCCTAATCAAATGAAAGTGGTCATTTCTCACAATCTCAAGCATTCACAAATTCCAATCACCTTTTTCTCTTTTTCAAATTATTACACCCTTCCACACAACTTATTAGCATAACATTATTCAATTATTTTCTTTTTCAAATCCTTTTTCCTTTTTTTCATTTTCTTTTCTTTTTCACTTTTTTCTTTCTTTTTCAAAGATTTTTCTTTTCTCAATCATTTAGCAACCAACCTTTCTTCTTCCCAACTTGAATACTACAAATCATGTAATGTTAAGGCTCCCAACATATTAGGCAAGGATAAAAACTCAAATAACAAGTCATAGTTATGGTTCAATAAAAATATTAGAATCCACATAAAAATTGAACTCAAGACTAACATGGATTCTAACAAAGGCTCAAAGGGGGTAAGCAAATTCTCACTCACTCACAAGGTAGATTGGCTATTCGATCAAGTGGTTGTTCTCAAAATCAAACAAAATGCCTTGATCATTTTAGTTCTATCATACAAATCAACACAAATACAAGATTAAACATAATTCGAACGAAATACACAATAAAGTTGATCTTCATGCAATTTAGTAAACAATGGAAGGTTCCTCACATTGGTTATGAACTAAAGTGATTCAAAATTTGACAAAAATTGCAAAAGAATAAATGTCATGTAAGTTGTACAAAACCTAAGGCTCATAAACATGTTATGTTCTAGCAAAGCAATAAACCAAAACCTTAGCAATGTAACTCTTTTTAAACTTTTCACACTACCATAACATTTCATTGTTGAAACAATCAAAATTGAACAATCACACAATGTATCCTCAAGCTAATAAAAAAAACTTTAGAACAAACACAACAATTATTCTAACAACCTAACAAAATTGAACTAAAACTAACTAAACACAAAACATAATATAACACAAGTTAAAATTGGTCAAAAACCTTGGTGAAAATGGAGAGGGAAATGAGAGATATTTCAAAATGCAATAAGAGTGTCCTCTGTGCGCGCTTAGCGCGGACAAGCAAACTTAAAATTTTTAAAAATAACTCTTTCTCTCATGCAATCCATCCATTCTCCCTCATCACTAACTATACTAATCAATGAAAACTGTACAAACTCAAAAACTGTTGGGTTGCCTCCCAACCAGCGCTTGTTTCACATTGTAAACTCGACGCTTTATTTACGTACAAGTTCCTCTATGTTGCTTCTTTGCTGGCTGCTACCAAATAAACCCGGGCAACACTTGAGCAAACATAAAATAAAAACAAAAATATATGAAAACACATACACAAACATGTTGCAGAACACATATATACAATGATGGAAAACAAAAGCAAAATGAGTATCTATAGAAGCATATATACAATATAGACAATTATGTACAAATCTTAGAGATATAGAAACTATCGCAATGCAATTTAATATCTAAACACTAATCCCCGACAACGACACCAATTTGTTCGAGTTGCAGTATAGCGGCAAGAAGCAAAAGATTTTGAAGAATTTTTCTGAGTTTTTATCGTGTCCACAAGGATCAGTGCGAGGGAAAGAATGTCGTTCAACAATCTCTACGTTTTTAAGCTTGGGTTTAAATGGTGCGGAAATTAAAAAATATGAACACGTAAATAAAGTACGAGAAATAATTCTTCAAGAGTTGTATTTCTTTTTACATATCAAGTACTAAAAAACCTATCAATAAATTGTAGGCAACCTAAATCACTCATCAATATCATCATGTATCAATCACAACAGATGTTATGTCTAACGCAAAGTTTAGAGAACAACCATATTGTCTCATCGGTGATGTCTCACGCAACTCAACAACAGGGAGCATTAAGAATTGATACCCACGCGAATATTAGACATAAATCTATGTCTAGATATTAGAATCTAACAGATAATCATCTTAGATCGAGTACGAATCGTATATGTCTATAGAAATCCAAACCCATTAAGATAAACATTGAAATCAAAGATAATCATCGATAAAGATTTGTAAAAGAGGTTTTATACAATGACAAATAAATATACATCCAATCAAAATAAACTTACATACAACACCCCAACAAATCGAAAATACAAAGAAAAGAGCGAAACTAAACTGGTGAATCTCAAGGTGTAAAGACGATTATCACAAATCCAACTCCGGATCGTCAAGATGCAGCTTCTATTGTTGTTTCTATGCTTATTTCCGCAAAGAATGTTGGTGATGGAGTTGGGAGCAAAAATAACCCAAAACCATACCCTAAAAATCTAAATGAAATGTATTTATACTAACTAAGTTTTGCAGATTTCGCTTAGCGCGGTTGAATCCCGCTTAGCGCAGATCCACTAAAAGTACTAGTAAACCGACATAAAACGCGCTAAGCGCGGCCCCTTTTGTAACGCTTGAATTTAATTAATTAGCTAATTAAATTATTGAAGGATTTAATTATTGGATTTAGATGAAGTTGAGAATTAATCGGAGTAGTTGGATTTGTCGGTATTATTTTAAGAGGCGTATTGGGATTATTAAGTTAAAGTCGGATTTTAGTCAGTTAAATCGGAGGAATAATATTAAGAATAATATTATTTATTTATTGGACTATCTTATTTAATTAACTAAGTTGAATTGTTGGACCATTTGGTTGATAATCGGATTTAATCTATTAAGCCGGGAGTAAGTAGTTGGTCGCGAATTATTATTTCGGTTAATTTTGTGTTTCGAAGAATTAAGTCGTTAAGTCGGAAAGTCGAAGAAATAATATTATAAGTGATATTATGGATTATTGGAGCATGTTGGGTAATGGGCTTGGATTTCGTCGGGATTAGCAATTAAGGGGTGTATGACTTAGGCCCATTAGTTGTTATATTGGATTATTATTATTATTATTATTATTAATTTAAGGGTTAATTATATGAAACCCCCTACCATTAGGACGAGATTTGGTATTGCCCCCCTGAAGTTTTTTTTTTTTGAACCACCCCTTATAAAACCAAAAACCTGCTTTTACCACACCCTGTTACTGTTTTTGCTGACTGGGCATGCTGACTGTGCAAGTAGAATATGCAATTAAGGATTAAAAAAAGCAAAACAACTTGTCAATGATAATAATAATAAATAAAAGAAGAATTGAAACAAAATTACCAAAAGAGTCAAGTTCCTCTTCTCTTTCTACTGCTTGCTTCACGCGTCTGCATCGTTTCCTCACTCAAATATCTGCATCTCCGAATAGTTACTCCCTCCGCTACTCTTTATGCATACTCATGGTTGTTGATGTTTTTTCGTGGTGCTAAGTTTTAGGTGTGGGTGGTTTTCATGCTGAGAGCCAATGAAGTTGAAGATGGATGGTAGTTATGCGTGAGGTCATGAATTCACTCTGATCTGGTACTGTACATACGCAGAACTTGAGGAGGGATATTGATCTTAACTACACAAATAACAATGCTACAGGCCAAGAAAAGCATAGTAGTAGGAATACAGGTGCTGGAGTCTTCAGCAGGGTGAATAATAATAAAATAATAATAATAAAACAATAATAATAATAAAATATAAAATGACCGACTGTTTTTTTTTACAGAAAATCATAGACTATTAACTTGATACTAGTAAAAACTATACAAATGAAATTTAATATTTTTTTCTAGGAAAATGAACTTTTGGCTCAGTTATCCCTATTCAAGATTCATAAAAAGAAAAGTTATTATTACAAGGAAAATAAACTGCTCCAGTAGCAAACCCTTCAATGGTTATATTCTCCAAGAAAAATTCTTGTTGATGATTATTTATCACAGTAATAGCACCAGGTTCTCCAAAATTTGAATCAACTGTGAATTCAGCTATGTAATTCACTCTCTCAGCTTTAATATTTGTCTTCTTAGCCCAATCCTTAAGCACTACTTCATTTGTCTTCTTTGCAGCATTATTTTCTGCATATCATAAATAAAAATTCAATCAAATAATTATATATTTAAATTTAATCCTAAAATATTGTAATATGATTGAAGTTTAAGAAAAAAAGTCTTACTTGGATCAATCTCAGTGCTAAAAAGTTCAAGAACAACGTTTCTTCCGATTCTATCGGTTAAAGCATCGAGATGTTTCGCGATAGTTTCTTTGAAATCTTCTTTGATCTTGTTGCGAACTGTGACAACAGCTCGAACTTTGAATTTCACCGGTTTTTTCAGAAGGAAGAGAAGATGAAGAGGATGATAAAGAGGAAGAGGAAGAGTTTTTCACCAAATCTTCACTGAGAGCTGCAACGGGAAACTTAGCAGATTTTCTCAGTTTCAAAACTCTTCTGTTTCCGAAAGGAACCAAAACAGGTTTGGTCAAGAATCTACCATTTTTTTGATGAAAACATGGTGAAGAAGAAGGAAAAAGTGATCTCTCTACCAATGAAGAACCCAAGAATTCGTTTGTTAGGGCCATCAATCACTGGTTTCTTTCTGTTTTTTTTTCCTTCTTCTGAGGTTTTTTGGTTTGGTCTATGAAGATGGTTTGGTCTATGAAGATGGTTCTTTGGGTGCAGTAGTTTTTGTGTTTATGACTCATCATTTCCTGATATGTTAGTTTCTAGAGTTTGAAATTCTTTTGATATTTTCCCAAAGGTCAATTTTCAGAATATCAGGTTGCTGTGATTGTTTCATTAATGAACGTGTTCATGCTGGGATCAACTATTGGAGCAGCATGGTAATTAAATATTCACTTTCAAAGACAGGTTTATGAAAGCATTTTATGAGTAATAGTTTTCGAGTTTGCAAGGGTGGAGGTGATGTATAATTGTATATGGTGGCAATAACGAGTTGGAGGAGGAGGAAGAAGACAGTGGGAGTGAACCAAGAGCAGTCCAGTCAGCAGACCCAGTCAGCAGAAGCAGTAACAGGGTGTGGTAAAAGCAAGTTTTTGGTTTTATAAGGGGTGGTTCAAAAAAAAAATTCTTCAGGGGGGCAATATCAAATCTCGCCCTAATGACAGGGGGGTTTCATATAATTAACCCATAATTTTACTAGTCTATCATCCAAATATACAGTGTGCTTTCAAAAGACTAACACTTAATTATATATCAATTATGCTATTTTGACAATAATTAATTCATTAAAAGGCCTGCTACTGTTACTAGAATCACATGATATAATATTCCTATTATCCAACCAAGTAAATACTACATTAAAGGCACATGATGCTAAGTGGTATATCACTTTTTCTTCATCTCTACAATTCCTGCGACATGTAAGATAATTGGTACTTCATTTGCCAATTTATTAATGATACTAAGTGACACCTAATCATCCTACTGCCAGCAATACTTAAAGGAGTATGACATAAATCATTCCCAACAGCTCCCTGCGCACAAATACAAGGGAGGGACTATTCCTATTTTTCATGGCTTAATAATGTATAATAACGTAATATATCAATCCTTCAATTATATTGCCAGTTAATTACTACAGCATAATCTTATAGAAATGATATCTATATCCTTCAATAAAGTAAATACTAAATTAAATACTATGGCGCAACAGTATAGGAAAGTCACACTACATTCTTTTATTCCATTGCCCACTAGTATGAAACCTACCATAAAAACAAGTCCTATAATTTTCATTGCCTTGTTGTTAATATATTAATACTCATGTGCTACAAGTACCATTTTCATTTCCACTCCCTAATTTCTTCCACGCTACAGGAACATAAAAAGTGTGGTATTCACCACATCGCTGCTGCATTTAAGATATATCTCCTCATTGCTGCAATTCATGGTACAAATAGAATATTTTCATCCACTAATCGATGGGTTCCGCTACAGGAAATGACAACAATTATCTCACTGCAAATTAAATTATATGCCGCGAGAAAATGAATATATACAGTTCAGATTTTTCAGCTTCAATGGACACTCCAAATATCAAATGGGTATCTAAATTATCACCAAAAATTCATTTCTAAATATCCAAAATTAATAATTTCAGGAATAATTATTAACCTAATTAATCTCAATTTCATAGAAGAAGTTTGGGAATTTTTCATTAACCTCATTTCTACATACAGCAGCAGAACAATCCGTTGACAACAACACATACACAAATTCATTCACAGCAATTTCGACGTATACGATAGAAATTATAGAACCCCAATCCCACATACTAACTATCACAATCCCAGTTATACGATTCGAACCCCACCCTTACCTGGATTTAACGGTAGTTCGAATTTCCCGATCGAATTCCTTATTTCCGGTCGAACTCCGATTCGGCTTTCCGGCGGCAACTTCTCGTAACCGTTTTCTCCAATTTCCTCGTTCTCCCATTCTCCCATTCTCCCACGTTCTGTTCCTTTTTCTCCTCTTGGCTAATACTTCTCCCCTCGACTAATTCTTCTTCTCTTTTTCTTATTATTAAATTAAGGGTTAATTATATGAAACCCCCCTGTCATTAGGGCGAGATTTGATATTGCCCCCCTGAAGAATTTTTTTTTTGAACCACCCCTTATAAAACCAAAAACTTGCTTTTACCACACCCTGTTACTGCTTCTGCTGACTGGGTCTGCTGACTGGACTGCTCTTGGTTCACTCCCACTGTCTTCTTCCTCCTCCTCCAACTCGTTATTGCCACCATATACAATTATACATCACCTCCACCCTTGCAAACTCGAAAACTATTACTCATAAAATGATTTCATAAACCTGTCTTTGAAAGTGAATATTTAGTTACCATGCTGCTCCAATAGTTGATCCCAGCATGAACACGTTCATTAATGAAACAATCACAGCAACCTGATATTCTGAAAATTGACCTTTGGGAAAATATCAAAAGAATTTCAAACTCTAGAAACTAACATATCAGGAAATGATGAGTCATAAACACAAAAACTACTGCACCCAAAGAACCATCTTCATAGACCAAACCATCTTCATAGACCAAACCAAAAAACCTCAGAAGAAGGAAAAAAAAACAGAAAGAAACCAGTGATTGATGGCCCTAACAAACGAATTCTTGGGTTCTTCATTGGTAGAGAGATCACTTTTTCCTTCTTCTTCACCATGTTTTCATCAAAAAAATGGTAGATTCTTGACCAAACCTGTTTTGGTTCCTTTCGGAAACAGAAGAGTTTTGAAACTGAGAAAATCTGCTAAGTTTCCCGTTGCAGCTCTCAGTGAAGATTTGGTGAAAAACTCTTCCTCTTCCTCTTTATCATCCTCTTCATCTTCTCTTCCTTCTGAAAAACCGGTGAAATTCAAAGTTCGAGCTGTTGTCACAGTTCGCAACAAGATCAAAGAAGATTTCAAAGAAACTATCGCGAAACATCTCGATGCTTTAACCGATAGAATCGGAAGAAACGTTGTTCTTGAACTTTTTAGCACTGAGATTGATCCAAGTAAGACTTTTTTTCTTAAACTTCAATCATATTACAATATTTTAGGATTAAATTTAAATATATAATTATTTGATTGAATTTTTATTTATGATATGCAGAAAATAATGCTGCAAAGAAGACAAATGAAGTAGTGCTTAAGGATTGGGCTAAGAAGACAAATATTAAAGCTGAGAGAGTGAATTACATAGCTGAATTCACAGTTGATTCAAATTTTGGAGAACCTGGTGCTATTACTGTGATAAATAATCATCAACAAGAATTTTTCTTGGAGAATATAACCATTGAAGGGTTTGCTACTGGAGCAGTTTATTTTCCTTGTAATAATAACTTTTCTTTTTATGAATCTTGAATAGGGATAACTGAGCCAAAAGTTCATTTTCCTAGAAAAAAATATTAAATTTCATTTGTATAGTTTTTACTAGTATCAAGTTAATAGTCTATGATTTTCTGTAAAAAAAAACAGTCGGTCATTTTATATTTTATTATTATTATTGTTTTATTATTATTATTTTATTATTATTCACCCTGCTGAAGACTCCAGCACCTGTATTCCTACTACTATGCTTTTCTTGGCCTGTAGCATTGTTATTTGTGTAGTTAAGATCAATATCCCTCCTCAAGTTCTGCGTATGTACAGTACCAGATCAGAGTGAATTCATGACCTCACGCATAACTACCATCCATCTTCAACTTCATTGGCTCTCAGCATGAAAACCACCCACACCTAAAACTTAGCACCACGAAAAAACATCAACAACCATGAGTATGCATAGAGAGTAGCGGAGGGAGTAACTATTCGGAGATGCAGATATTTGAGTGAGGAAACGATGCAGACGCGTGAAGCAAGCAGTAGAAAGAGAAGAGGAACTTGACTCTTTTGGTAATTTTGTTTCAATTCTTCTTTTATTTATTATTATTATCATTGACAAGTTGTTTTGCTTTTTTTAATCCTTAATTGCATATTCTACTTGCACAGTCAGCATGCCCAGTCAGCAAAAACAGTAACAGGGTGTGGTAAAAGCAGGTTTTTGGTTTTATAAGGGGTGGTTCAAAAAAAAAAAACTTCAGGGGGGCAATACCAAATCTCGTCCTAATGGTAGGGGGTTTCATATAATTAACCCTTAAATTAATAATAATAATAATAATAATAATCCAATATAACAACTAATGGGCCTAAGTCATACACCCCTTAATTGCTAATCCCGACGAAATCCAAGCCCATTACCCAACATGCTCCAATAATCCATAATATCACTTATAATATTATTTCTTCGACTTTCCGACTTAACGACTTAATTCTTCGAAACACAAAATTAACCGAAATAATAATTCGCGACCAACTACTTACTCCCGGCTTAATAGATTAAATCCGATTATCAACCAAATGGTCCAACAATTCAACTTAGTTAATTAAATAAGATAGTCCAATAAATAAATAATATTATTCTTAATATTATTCCTCCGATTTAACCGACTAAAATCCGACTTTAACTTAATAATCCCAATACGCCTCTTAAAATAATACCGACAAATCCAACTACTCCGATTAATTCTCAACTTCATCTAAATCCAATAATTAAATCCTTCAATAATTTAATTAGCTAATTAATTAAATTCAAGCGTTACAAAAGGGGCCGCGCTTAGCGCGTTTTATGTCGGTTTACTAGTACTTTTAGTGGATCTGCGCTAAGCGGGATTCAACCGCGCTAAGCGAAATCTGCAAAACTTAGTTAGTATAAATACATTTCATTTAGATTTTTAGGGTATGGTTTTGGGTTATTTTTGCTCCCAACTCCATCACCAACATTCTTTGCGGAAATAAGCATAGAAACAACAATAGAAGCTGCATCTTGACGATCCGGAGTTGGATTTGTGATAATCGTCTTTACACCTTGAGATTCACCAGTTTAGTTTCGCTCTTTTCTTTGTATTTTCGATTTGTTGGGGTGTTGTATGTAAGTTTATTTTGATTGGATGTATATTTATTTGTCATTGTATAAAACCTCTTTTACAAATCTTTATCGATGATTATCTTTGATTTCAATGTTTATCTTAATGGGTTTGGATTTCTATAGACATATACGATTCGTACTCGATCTAAGATGATTATCTGTTAGATTCTAATATCTAGACATAGATTTATGTCTAATATTCGCGTGGGTATCAATTCTTAATGCTCCCTGTTGTTGAGTTGCGTGAGACATCACCGATGAGACAATATGGTTGTTCTCTAAACTTTGCGTTAGACATAACATCTGTTGTGATTGATACATGATGATATTGATGAGTGATTTAGGTTGCCTACAATTTATTGATAGGTTTTTTAGTACTTGATATGTAAAAAGAAATACAACTCTTGAAGAATTATTTCTCGTACTTTATTTACGTGTTCATATTTTTTAATTTCCGCACCATTTAAACCCAAGCTTAAAAACGTAGAGATTGTTGAACGACATTCTTTCCCTCGCACTGATCCTTGTGGACACGATAAAAACTCAGAAAAATTCTTCAAAATCTTTTGCTTCTTGCCGCTATACTGCAACTCGAACAAATTGGTGTCGTTGTCGGGGATTAGTGTTTAGATATTAAATTGCATTGCGATAGTTTCTATATCTCTAAGATTTGTACATAATTGTCTATATTGTATATATGCTTCTATAGATACTCATTTTGCTTTTGTTTTCCATCATTGTATATATGTGTTCTGCAACATGTTTGTGTATGTGTTTTCATATATTTTTGTTTTTATTTTATGTTTGCTCAAGTGTTGCCCGGGTTTATTTGGTAGCAGCCAGCAAAGAAGCAACATAGAGGAACTTGTACGTAAATAAAGCGTCGAGTTTACAATGTGAAACAAGCGCTGGTTGGGAGGCAACCCAACAGTTTTTGAGTTTGTACAGTTTTCATTGATTAGTATAGTTAGTGATGAGGGAGAATGGATGGATTGCATGAGAGAAAGAGTTATTTTTAAAAATTTTAAGTTTGCTTGTCCGCGCTAAGCGCGCACAGAGGACACTCTTATTGCATTTTGAAATATCTCTCATTTCCCT
This sequence comes from Lathyrus tuberosus, assembly GCA_022829125.1. Taxonomy (NCBI): domain Eukaryota; kingdom Viridiplantae; phylum Streptophyta; class Magnoliopsida; order Fabales; family Fabaceae; genus Lathyrus; species Lathyrus tuberosus. The sequence continues at coordinate 4,669,413 of JALAZF010000153.1, forward strand.
CTCCATTTTCACCAAGGTTTTTGACCAATTTTAACTTGTGTTATATTATGTTTTGTGTTTAGTTAGTTTTAGTTCAATTTTGTTAGGTTGTTAGAATAATTGTTGTGTTTGTTCTAAAGTTTTTTTTATTAGCTTGAGGATACATTGTGTGATTGTTCAATTTTGATTGTTTCAACAATGAAATGTTATGGTAGTGTGAAAAGTTTAAAAAGAGTTACATTGCTAAGGTTTTGGTTTATTGCTTTGCTAGAACATAACATGTTTATGAGCCTTAGGTTTTGTACAACTTACATGACATTTATTCTTTTGCAATTTTTGTCAAATTTTGAATCACTTTAGTTCATAACCAATGTGAGGAACCTTCCATTGTTTACTAAATTGCATGAAGATCAACTTTATTGTGTATTTCGTTCGAATTATGTTTAATCTTGTATTTGTGTTGATTTGTATGATAGAACTAAAATGATCAAGGCATTTTGTTTGATTTTGAGAACAACCACTTGATCGAATAGCCAATCTACCTTGTGAGTGAGTGAGAATTTGCTTACCCCCTTTGAGCCTTTGTTAGAATCCATGTTAGTCTTGAGTTCAATTTTTATGTGGATTCTAATATTTTTATTGAACCATAACTATGACTTGTTATTTGAGTTTTTATCCTTGCCTAATATGTTGGGAGCCTTAACATTACATGATTTGTAGTATTCAAGTTGGGAAGAAGAAAGGTTGGTTGCTAAATGATTGAGAAAAGAAAAATCTTTGAAAAAGAAAGAAAAAAGTGAAAAAGAAAAGAAAATGAAAAAAAGGAAAAAGGATTTGAAAAAGAAAATAATTGAATAATGTTATGCTAATAAGTTGTGTGGAAGGGTGTAATAATTTGAAAAAGAGAAAAAGGTGATTGGAATTTGTGAATGCTTGAGATTGTGAGAAATGACCACTTTCATTTGATTAGGCAAGTTTTTGTTTCTTTTACCTTGAGAAAAACAATTGGTTGTTACCCAAACCACATTAAAACCCTTAAAGCCCTAGTGATTTTTTCTTCTATACTTTCAATATGAGTTTTTTTAGATGAATGCATAATTTAAATTGATGTTAGCAAGATTGTCGTGTGTGAGTTTGTCCCTCATGTTTGTTTTTATCCCTTGATGAAGTTGTGTGTTAGGTGTGATTCATTCTTGAACATGTATTACTTTTGGATGTTTGACACGTAATTTGTACTTAGAATTTGTTTCATAGTCATTGTGTCATTGTAGTTTACTGATAAGCATTGCCTTGCATGTACTTTTAATTTGTGTACCATACATTTGTTTTCTATTTGTAAAGACTTGTTGAGCATGATTTCTTGATAATTGCTTTTGTTTCTTTGAGTTGATCGATTCTTGTTTGTGGAAAAATAAGTTTAAGGTGGGGAGAGTTTGTTGAGTGCTAAATTATTGTTATTTTGAGAGTGAATAATTAGCACTCAAAGGCTTGATTCGTTTGTTTTCCATTAATAATCCTCAGTTTTTATGTACATTTTGTATAGTTTACATACCATTGTACATATTGCGCTATTGTGTAAATATTGTTGAGTTTGATAGTTTTTCATCTATTTTTATAGTTAATAAATCAGGGTTGAAGCATGGATACATTCATGTCAAGGAAAATGCTTCAAGATGCAGTTTTGACCAACAAAATATTGTCATTCGTGCTTAGCGGGATTTGCAGCGCGTAAGATGCTTCCTGGCCAGAAGATGGGACTTTTTGTTTTCGCAACCACACTTAGCGGAACAGGGCCGCGCTTAGCGCATATTATGTCGGTTTGCTTATACTTTTAGTGGATCCATGCTAAGCGGGATTCAACCACACTTAGCGGGATCTGCGAAACTTAGTTAGTATAAATAAATTTCATTCAGATTTTTAGGGTATGGTTTTGGGGATTTTTAGCTCCCAACTCCATCACTAAAATCCTTTGTGGAAATAAAGCCCAGAAACAACAATAGATGATACATCTTGACGATCCGAAGCTAGATTTGTGTAATCATCTTGACACCTCGAGAATCACCGATTTAGTTTCGCTTTTTTCTTTGTATTTTCTATTTGTTGGTGTGCTGTATGTAAGTTTATGTTGATTCTATGTATATTTATTGATCATTGTATAAAACCTCTTTTACAAATCTTTATCGATGATTATCTTTGATTTCAATGTTTATCTTAATGGGTTTTGATTAGGAGTGTGCATGGATCATAAACTAAACTAAATTGAACCATGTATACGGTTTGGTTTGGATCTTGAAACTGTTTCCGACAAATCGGTTTATTAAAACCGGTTTACAAATGGATCGGTTCAGTTCTAAACCAGTTTTTCACAATAACCAGTTTTTTTTAAAAAAACGGTTTTAAACTGGTTTCTCTCAAAACTAATATTTTACTTTCTTTAAAAAAAACCAGTTTTATAAAAAAAATATTTTTAAATCCAGTTTTTTAAAAAAAATCAATTTTATATCAAAAATAGTTTTGTTTTCTTTAACTAGTCTTTTTATTTAAACTAATTATAAAACTAATTTATGTCAAAAACTTTTATTTAAATAAATTATTTTATATATGGTTCTTATAATCTCCACTCAGCATATGTATATATATATATATATCTAATAATGTGACTAGGTATATCTAAGTATTCAAAAAAATTCTTAAACAATATATATGCAAACACTTTCTCATTGAGAAAGTGAATTCAAAGAGAAAGTGAATTCAAAGTTAAAAGTATATGACAAAATAAATATTTGATTATTCTCATAGAAGATGTTTCAACTTGATCTATTAACAACTTATTTTAATGCAAATCTTTATCCATAGATTATTTCTACATATAAAGATTTTTTTTGTTCACTTTAAAAAAAATCCCTTCATTTAAATAACAAGAAAGAATTCAGTGGATGCAATCAAATTATAAAATATATGTATAATATATTATATAGCCTACTTAAATACACTAAAAAGAATTGAATTATAGAATCTACTTTAATTGATCAAATACAAGTTAGGTTACAAAAGTTGTAATGTTAGAAAATTTTTAAAAAATATTGCACATTTAAACTTCACACAAAACACTCTTAAAAATTTAAATTACATGTAATAATTTAGAAATAAAAATTAATTTACATGATCATTGTAAAAAGAGAAAAATTTTTATGTATATTCATGTTATGATTAAAGTTTGCAACTCAATCAAACTAAATATATCACATGAAATTTAATTTCCTATGTAACATATACTTTAAAAGAGTTTAAAATATAAAATTGGTTTATAATGTATATATGATGAAACATGAAAAGAAACAAACATATAAATTTAACACATAATAAAATTTGGATATCCAATAACTAAACCACATTATTATTATGGGTACCAGTTTATATTTGGATAACAAAATGGATACCCAAATTTATATTTTAACATTTGGTTTGGATTTTTAGAAGTGGAACAATTTGGATACCAATTTGGTTAACAATTACCATTTTTTTTTGCACACCCCTAGTTTTGATTGCTATAGACATATATGTTTCGAACACGGTCTAAGATGATTATTTGTTAGATTCTAAACTCTAGACATATTTTTAGGTCTAATATTCGCGTGAGTATTGTTTCTTAATACTCCCTGTTGTTGAGTTGCGTCAGACATCACTGATGAGACAATACGATTGTTCTCTCAACTTTGTGATAGACATAACCTCTGTTGTGAGCGCTACATGATGATATTGAAACACTTTAGTTCATAACCAATGTGAGGAACCTTCCATTGTTTACTAAATTGCATGGAGACCAACTTTCTTGTTTAACTCGTTTGAATTATGTTTAATCTTGTATTTGTTTTTATTTGTATGATATCACTAAAATGATCAAGGCATTTTGTTTGATTTTGAGCACAACCACTTGACCAAATAGTCAATCTACCTTGTGAGTGAGTGAGAATTTGCTTAGCCACTTTGAGCCTTTGTTAAAATCCATGTTGGTGTTGAGTTCAATTTTTATGTGGATTCTAATATTTTTCTTGAACCATAACCATTACTTGTTATTTGAGTTTTTACCCTTGCCTAATAAGTTGGGAGCATTCACAATACATGATTGGTTGTATTCAAGTTGGAAAGAAGAAATGTTGATTGCTAAATGGTTGAGAAAAATAAAAACATTGACAAAGAAAGAAAAAAGTGAAAAAGAAAAGAAAAATAAAATAAAAGAAAGAAAATGAAAAATGACTATAAAAAGAAAAAAATAGAATAATGTTGTGCTAATAAATTGTGTAGAAGGGTGTACCAATTTGGAAAAGAAAAAAGGTGGTTGGAATATATGAATGCTTGAGATTGTGAGAAATGATCACTCTCATTTGATTGAGAAAGTTTTTGTTTCTTTAACTTGAGAAAAACAATTGGTTGTTACCCAAGCCACATTATAACCCTTAAAGCCCTTGTGATTTTTTCTTCTATACTTTCAATATGAGTTTTTTTAGATGAATACATAATTTGAATTGATGTTAGGGGGTTTCATATAATTATTTAGTAGTATTATAAATAGCTTGTTATAATTTAGTAGCAGAGTATATATATATGAGTATGGCAGACTGGTTTTAGTATCAAAATAGCAAATAAAATAGCAGAGTGTAAAACAGTACCGATTCAGTCGAATAAGCAAAATTAAGCGGAAAAAATTAGTTGTCCGGAATTTAACGAAAATTATCGAGGTAGTTCGTAATAATTAGTAGGCATTGTGGTTGATTTATTTTGTTGAAAAGATGCTGGAAGTTGAAAACAGTAGGAATTTTAGTCGCCTGGTAGAATTAAGAGGTATATTTAGTTGCTCGGAATCGAACCAAAATTTACGGGGTAGTTCGTGTATGCAAGTAGATAATCGTGGTTGGATTATTTTGTGGTAATTATGTCGATTAAGTTGATTTGCAGGTACAGTTAGATAAGTTGTATTGTCCCGATTTACGGGCGAATTATTTAAGTTGCAGGTCTTATGACCAATATGGTTTGAGTTGAGTTGTTGTTTAAGTTGTAGGTCGAATGACCAATGTTGGATTAAGTTGATGCAATTGATGCATGTTTAAGTTGTTGTTTTCGTTGTCGTGAATTTATTGTTGAAGTTGAGGTTACATGGCATACATTGCATTGTTGAAGTTGGCCTTGATGGCACCTGTTTAAGTTGGCCTTGATGGCACCACGTTGAAGGCTTATGCCTTATTGAAATGCCTCGATAACCTGGCATATGTTTAAGTTGGGAGTTCTACTCCGAATGGTACCACATGCATCTGCATAAGTTGAGTCGCATTTGAGTCGTATTAATGGATTTGTTGTTATGATGAATGTTGATTGGTTGTGATCTGGTTGTTAGTTGTGAAGCGGTGAATATTGTATGATTCTAGTTCTAATATATTAATTATCATGCTTTTGATTATATTATTCGATATCTCACCCCTTCTGCTGATGTTTCCCCTACTATGGGAAATGGGCAGGTACCCAAGAATAGCTGTGGAAATTGGAAGTCTTTAGTTGCTGATAGTTCGAGTTGGTGTCTTGCTCTGATACGTAGCACTCGGGGGAATGTTTTGTTTATGTCGTTGTTATTATAAGTTGATGAATAATTTTTATTACTAGTTGTTTGAAGTTGTTTCCTACGTTGTTGTTATTAATAAATGTTGAATAATATTAATTTGAAAATGGTAATAACTGAATAAAGTTGTGAGTTAAGTTTAAGTTGACAGTTGTGTGCCGAATGCTATGTATCAAGTATAAGTGAAATACATGTTGTTTGTTTAAGTTGAAATGTGACATCTCATTGGTTGTTTGAAATTTTGGCACTCTGATTTTAATATAAATGTTGGGTAGAAAATGGGGTGTTACAATTAGTGGTATCAGAGCAGGTCGGTCCGTCCGGCCAATGTTGTCTAATGTTGTTTCTTCCTTAGTACTCGACATGTGTGTGGAACACTGTCGGTGCTTGTTTGTTAGTAGTTTCTAGTAGTTGTCTACAGGTTGGTTTGAATTAAGTGGGGGAGAAGTTTGCTCCCGTACGTGTTGTTGGTATGTAGAAGTTGTTTCAAGGCGATGTTGCTTGCAAGAGTGCATATGTTGGAGCGATGTTATTGCTGACCGGCGAGAGTTTGGACTCGCGAATCCGTATCAGTCAAGTTGGAGATGTGCGTAGAGTCTGGACGGTGAATCAAAGATGATTGAAATTAAGGAATTATTCCGAATAGAATGATAAGTTGGTGGATTAATTCGGTAAGTTGTATATCTTGAGTATAGTTGGATTAAAGTTGAGTGATTTTCATAGTTGGACGAAAAGGAGGATGTTGGTAGATCTTGGAAGCAAGAGAGGGAAATGGAACTTATGTTCATCAACCTCAAATTCTGGTTTTTGTGATTTTGGAGCAGCTGTCAGTAAACGAGGTATAACTTTTGACTCGTGATTCGGATGGAAGCGGTTCTGGACTTTTTGGAAAGCTTACGAAATTCCCTACAGTTTGCATACAAGGTTTGCCTTCAGGAGGTTTGTGAAGAGGGAGAAAAGTGCATTTTATTGTTTGGGTCTGATGCTGATTTTTGGAAAATTCTGCATACGGAAATTCTGAACCAGTCCCGTTGTGTGGCTGATAACTTTTTACTCTTAAGTCGGATTTACGCGATTCTTGAAGTTCTGAAATCTACACAAAATTCCCTTCATTTTGGAATATGATTTTGTGATTGAGAGATCTGTATTGAAGGAGATATATATGGTTGAAGTTGAGCGACATTTGCTGAAAAAATTTGGAAGGATGAAAACAAGTGTGGAATATTATTAAGAATAAAAGGTTGGTATTTATAAGATGTGACTGTATCGGAGAATGCTTGGAGATGCAATTTATGTTGAATGAGGATGATTAAGACGATGATGTTAAGTAAAGGTAATGTTGAGAGAAATGTGAATGTTGATTTGTGTTGCTAAGAATTTTCACCTTGGTTGAAAATTGTAATTGGAGCAAACTGAATTGGATCGTTCTCAATGTTGTAGCGATTTCGGTGTTGGAAAAAAATATTTAATGTCGTGTTGTACTATGAACGTGCATAAGAGGATGCGTAATGGATTTTGAACGTTTTTGTATCGTTGACGAAGTTGAAACTAAAGAAACTAAGAGTGGCATTGGTAAGCCTTAGAAAGTTGGCGGAGCATTATGCTTACGGACTTTGGGCACAAGTTGAAGTACGCTATTGTGTTGGGTACTGATGATTTATTTCACCGTTATGGTTGTCGGCTGTCTATTGACAAATTGAGGAACTGATCACCCTTAATCCATTGTTGATAGTAGACGGAGTCATAATTGATGGATAGATGTGTCGTGCCAACTAGTATAGTATGTACGTCGAATTGGTCAAAGTCAAGCCAAGTGCTTGAAGGTTGTTTGTTTTTGCTGATACAAGTTCATATGTTAGAATATTAGTTGAATTTAAGGATGACAGCAGGAAGCTATGTTTGATTGATGAGTAGTATGGAAAATTTCAGTTGAGACTGGATAATGTGAGAGTTGAGTTGCAGGTAGAACAAGAAGTTAAATTATAAGTTGATTTGTAAAAGTGGAGTTTTGGTTGGTAAAGATGATTTATCTTGTTGAATTTAAGTGGACTCAGGTGTCAAATGTTGTTGTAATGTTGTTATGCGCCTAAGGTGATTTTGGGAACTATGTTGATAAAAGATAGTAAAGTTGTAGTTTATGTGTGGTGTTAACAGGGAGATCCCGAAGAGTTAAGTCGAAAGCCTTGGTATTATGTCGATTTTGATGATTGGAAGTTGGAGGTCAACTGAGTAGAGTTAGTACCTTGAAAGTAATCAGAGTGCGCAGCAGATGCGTAGTGTATTGCGGTTGTTCAGACGTGAATTGTACCGATGTTGATATTTGGTTACGTTGATGTTGCGTTTAAGTTGGTATTCTTATGTTGTTGTGTTCTAGTTCTTAAACCGGTAAAGTCTTAAGTTGGTTACTTCTTGTGTTGCGATGTTAGTTGTCAATGGCATCACTTGGGTAGTATTCGCGTTGTTGTCGCCGTTGAGGTTAAGAACCGTTGTTTGTGTTATATGTGGAGTTGCCTTGCGAGGACGAGATTTGATTACTCAGAAGAATTAAGTTGTTGGAATAGTCGTGTCGGATAAATTTTCGAGGACGAAAATATTCCAAGTGGGGGAGAGTTGTAACGCCTGAATTTAATTAATTAGCTAATTAAATTATTAAAGGATTTAATTATTGGATTTAGACGAAGTTGAGAATTAATCGGAGTAGTTGGATTTGTCGGTATTATTTTAAGAGGCGTATTGGGATTATTAAGTTAAAGTCGGATTTTAGTCGGTTAAATCGGAGGAATAATATTAAGAATAATATTATTTATTTATTGGACTATCTTATTTAATTAACTAAGTTGAATTGTTGGACCATTTGGTTGATAATCGGATTTAATCTATTAAGCCGGGAGTAAGTAGTTGGTCGCGAATTATTATTTCGGTTAATTTTGTGTTTCGAAGAATTAAGTCGTTAAGTCGGAATATTAGTCGGAAAGTCGAAGAAATAATATTATAAGTGATATTATGGATTATTGGAGCATGTTGGGTAATGGGCTTGGATTTCGTCGGGATTAGCAATTAAGGGGTGTATGACTTAGGCCCATTAGTTGTTATATTGGATTATTATTATTATTATTATTAATTTAATAATAAGAAAAAGAGAAGAAGAATTAGTCGAGGGGAGAAGTATTAGCCAAGAGGAGAAAAAGGAACAAAACGTGGGAGAATGGGAGAACGAGGAAATTGGAGAAAACAGTTACGAGAAGTTGCCGCCGGAAAGCCGAATCGGAGTTCGACCGGAAATAAGGAATTCGATCGGGAAATTCGAACTACCGTTAAATCCAGGTAAGGGTGGGGTTCGAATCGTATAACCGGGATTGTGATAGTTAGTATGTGGGATTGGGGTTCTATAATTTCTATCGTATACGTCGAAATTGCTGTGAATGAATTTGTGTATGTGTTGTTGTCAACGGATTGTTCTGCTGCTGTATGTAGAAATGAGGTTAATGAAAAATTCCCAAACTTCTTCTATGAAATTGAGATTAATTAGGTTAATGATTATTCCTGAAATTATTAATTTTGGATATTTAGAAATGGATTTTTGGTGATAATTTAGATACCCATTTGATATTTGGAGTGACCATTGAAGCTGAAAAATCTGAACTGTATATATTCATTTTCTCGCGGCATATAATTTAATTTGCAGTGAGATAATTGTTGTCATTTCCTGTAGTGGAACCCATCGATTAGTGGATGAAAATATTCTATTTGTACCATGAATTGCAGCAATGAGGAGATATATCTTAAATGCAGCAGCGATGTGGTGAATACCACACTTTTTATGTTCCTGTAGCGTGGAAGAAATTAGGGAGTGGAAATGAAAATGGTACTTGTAGCACATGAGTATTAATATATTAACAACAAGGCAATGAAAATTATAGGACTTGTTTTTATGGTAGGTTTCATACTAGTGGGCAATGGAATTAAAGAATGTAGTGTGACTTTCCTATACTGTTGCGCCATAGTATTTAATTTAGTATTTACTTTATTGAAGGATATAAATATCATTTCTATAAGATTATGCTGTAGTAATTATCTGGCAATATAATTGAAGAATTGATATATTACGTTATTATACATTATTAAGTAATGAAAAATAGGAATAGTCCCTCCCTTGTATTTGTGCGCAGGGAGCTGTTGGGAATGATTTATGTCATACTCCTTTAAGTATTGCTGGCAGTAGGATGATTAGGTGTCACTTAGTATCATTAATAAATTGGCAAATGAAGTACCAATTATCTTACATGTCGCAGGAATTGTAGAGATGAAGAAAAAGTGATATACCACTTAGCATCATGTGCCTTTAATGTAGTATTTACTTGGTTGGATAATAGGAATATTATATCATGTGATTCTAGTAACAGTAGCAGGCCCTTTAATGAATTAAGTATTGTCAAAATAGCATAATTGATATATAATTAAGTGTTAGTCTTTTGAAAACATACTGTATATTTGGATGATAGACTAGTAAAATTATTTAGTAGTATTATAAATAGCTTGTTATAATTTAGTAGCAGAGTATATATATGAGTATGGCAGACTGGTTTTAGTATCAGAATAGCAAATAAAATAGCAGAGTGTAAAACAGTACCGATTCAGTCGAATAAGCAAAATTAAGCGGAAAAAATTAGTTGTCCAAAATTTAACGAAAATTATCGAGGTAGTTCGTAATAATTAGTAGGCATTGTGGTTGATTTATTTTGTTGAAAAGATGTTGGAAGTTGAAAACAGTAGGAATTTTAGTCGCCCGGTAGAATTAAGCGGTATATTTAGTTGCTCAGAATCGAACCAAAATTTACGGGGTAGTTCGTGTATGCAAGTAGATAATCGTGGTTGGATTATTTTGTGGTAATTATGTCGATTAAGTTGATTTGCAGGTACAGTTGGATAAGTTGTATTGTCCCGATTTACGGGCGAATTATTTAAGCTGCAGGTCTTATGACCAATATGGTTTGAGTTGAGTTGTTGTTTAAGTTGTAGGTCGAATGACCAATGTTGGATTAAGTTGATGCAATTGATGCATGTTTAAGTTGTTGTTTTCGTTATTGTGAATTTATTGTTGAAGTTGAGGTTGCATGGCATACATTGCATTGTTTAAGTTGGCCTTGATGGCACCTGTTTAAGTTGGCCTTGATGGCACCACGTTGAAGGCTTATGCCTTGTTGAAATGCCTCGATAACCTGACATATGTTTAAGTTGGGAGTTCTACTCCGAATGGTACCACATGCATCTGCATAAGTTGAGTCGCATTTGAGTCGTATTAATGGATTTGTTGTTATGATGAATGTTGATTGGTTGTGATCTGGTTGTTAGTTGTGAAGCGGTGAATATTGTATGTTTCTAGTTCTAATATATTAATTATCATGCTTTTGATTATATTATTCGATATCTCACCCCTTCTGCTGATATTTCCCCTACCATGGGAAATGGGCAGGTACCCAAGAATAGCTGTGGAAATTGGAAGTCTTTAGTTGCTGATAGTTCGAGTTGGTGTCATGCTCTGATACGTAGCACTCGGGGGAATGTTTTGTTTATGTCGTTGTTATTATAAGTTGATGAATAATTGTTATTACTAGTTGTTTGAAGTTGTTTCCTACGTTGTTGTTATTAATAAATGTTGAATAATATTAATTTGAAAATGGTAATAACTGAATAAAGTTGTGAGTTAAGTTTAAGTTGACAGTTGTGTGCCGAATGCTATGTATCAAGTATAAGTGAAATACATGTTGTTTGTTTAAGTTGAAATGTGACATCTCATTGGTTGTTTGAAATTTTGGCACTCTGATTTTAATATAAATGTTGGGTAGAAAATGGGGTGTTACACCTTTCTGCTAAGCGCAGTTCTGAAAACAGAATGTCCCAGCTTCTGCCCAGGAAGCATCTAGTGCGCTGTAAATCTCGCTAAGCATGAATGACAATATTTTGTTGGTCAAAAAACTGCATCTTGAAGCATCTTTCGTGGCTCAAATGGATCCATACTTCAACTATGCATTATTACCTATAAAAACAAATGAAAAGCTATCAAACTCAACAATATTTACACAATAGCGCAACATATACAACGGTATATAAACTATACAAAAAGTACACAAAACTAGGGATTATTAACGGGAATCAAGTCGTTGAGTGCTAACTATTCACTTTCAAAATAACAACAATTTAGCACTAACAAACTCTCCTTAACTTAAACTTGTTTGTCTTCAAACAAGAATCAATCAACTCAAAGAAACAAAAGCAATTATCAAAAAATCATGCTCAACAATTCTTTACAAATGGAAAACAAATGTATGATACACAAATCAAAAGTACACGCAAGGCAATGCTTACCATTAAACTACAACGACATAATGACTATGAAAAAAATTCTAAGTACAAAACACATGTCAAACCAAGGTTGTTAAAATTGCGATTTAAAACCTAAACTCTTAGATTTTACGTTTCTAGAACGACGTTTGGAGTTAAATCACATGTAAAATCATTTTTAAGTAAAATCATGTACTGGAACAATTTTACACGATTTAAATCTCTTTGAAATCTGTAAAATTGTGCAAAATATTTGGATTTTACTCTTTGACTTGATTTTACCTTTTTTTCTTCTTGAAATTTTAAAAAGTCCAGCCTAATAAAACTTCTTCCACTTTATTGTTTTATTCGCTTTAAATAACCTCTTTTGTCATTAGATATAAGAATTTTCATTTATCAGAGCAAAGAAAATTAAAAACTTTTGAACTCTAATGTCATTTCACTTGTACAACGTCGGACCAAAACTTAAACGACAATATTCTGTGAGATTTCTTCTTTTGCTTTGTATATTGTGGGCTTTTTGTATCTTTGTGAGCCTTTTCTTTGATTATTAAGCATATAAAAAGTGAGACTTTTTCACAAATAAAAAATAGAGCAATGTTATGTTTCTATGTTATTATGTGATTGTATGTAACCTTGGTTTGTTGCTATGTTTGCTACACTATTGCTAAATTTTCTACTTTGTGTCTTTGAATACTACTATGGTTTGTAATCTAATTGGTTGTTATAGTGTTTTTCTATTTTTATTATTTTAATATATCAACTTAATAGAAGTTGATTTGATTTATTGTGTATGTTTTTGACAAACTTTCTTCAGTGTTTTACTCTTTTAGTTAAAGTTTATTATTTAAATTTGATTATTTTTTCTTTGTTATGTTCACATCCATGGCTGACTGAGACTAGTGATGGAGAGTATGGTTCTTGTTCATTTAGAAGAAAAAGGAGGAACAATATTAAAGGTAATATGACTGTTATTAGGTGGAATTATGGGACACGTGTTTACGGCGATGCTAAAAAAAATAAAATGTTGTTATTGCTCAAAAATCATTATTGGAGGAATTTTCAGATTCAAGCATCTTCTTGCGGATACTAGCGATTATTTTAATATTATTTTAATATGAGGTAAACTCTACGATTTTACATTTTGATTTTACCTAGGCAAAACGAGTCAAGGTAAAAACTCAATCCTGACAACCTTGTGTCAAATATACAAAAGCAATACATGTTCAAGAATGAATCACGCCTAACACACAACTTCATCAAGGGATGAAAAACAAACATGAGAGACAAACTCATACACAACATTCTTGCTAACATCAATTCAAATTACGCATTCATATAAAAAAAACTCATATTGAAAGTATAAAAGAAAGAATTACTAGGGCTTTAAAGGTTGTAATGTGGCTTGGGTAACAACCAATTGTTTTTTTCAAGGTAAAAGAAACAAAAACTTGCCTAATCAAATGAGAGTGATCATTTCTCACAATCTCATTCGTAAATTCCAATCACCTTTTTCTCTTTTCCAAATTGTTACACACTTCCACACAACTTATTAGCACAACATTATTCTATTGTTTTTTTAAGTCCTTTTTTCCTTTTTTTTTTCTTTTCTTCTTGTTTTTTTCACTTTTTTCTTTCCTTTTTAATGTTTTTCTTTTTTCTATACCATTTAGCAACCAACATTTCTTCTTTTCAACTTGAATACAACCAATCATGTAATGTGAAAGCTCCCAAGTTATTAGGCAAGGGTAAAAACTTAAATAACAAGTCATGATTATGGTTCAAGAAAATATTAGAATCCACATAAAAATTGAACTCAACACCAACATGGATTCTAACAAAGCCCCAATGGGGGTAAGAAAATTTTAACTCACTCACAAGGTAGATTTACTATTTGGTCAAGTGGTTGTGCTCAAAATCAAATAAAGTGCCTTGATCATTTTAGTGCTATCATACAAATCAACATATATACAAGATTAAACATAATTCAAACGAGTTAAACAAGAAAGTTGGTCTCCATGCAATTTAGTAAACAATGGAAGGTTCCTCACATTGGTTATGAACTAAAGTGATTCAAAATTCAACAAAAATTGCAAAAGAACAAATGTCATGTAACTTGTATAAAGCCTAAGGTTCATAAACATGTTATGTTCTAGCAAAGCAATAAACACAAACCTTAGAGATGCAACTCTCTTTAAACTTTTCACACTACCATAACATTTCCTTGTTGAAACAATCAAAATTAAACAATCATACAATGCATCTTCAAGCTAATAAAAAACAAAACTTGAGAACAAACACAAACATTATTCTAACAACTTAACAAAATTGAACTAAAACTAACTAAACACAACACACTATATAACACAGGTCAAAATGGGTCAAAAGACCTTGGTGAAAATGGAGAGAAAAATGAGAGATATTTCAAAATGCAACAAGGTGCGCTAAGCGCCCTCTGTACGCGCTTAGCGAGGACAGGCAAACTTAGATTTTTCAAAAATAGCACTTTCTGTCATACAATCCATCCATTCTAACTCTTCAATAACTATACTAATCAATGAAAACTGTACAAACTCAAAAATCATTGGGTTGCCTTCCAACTAGCGCTTGTTTCACGTCGTAAACTCGACTACTTATTTACGTACAAGTTTTACCATGTTGCTTCTTTAGTGGCTGCTACCAAGTAAACATGGGCAATACTTGAGCAAACTTAAATGAAAAACAAAAATATATGCAAACACATAGACAAGCATGTTGGACAACACATATATACAAGGATGGAAAACAAAAGAAAAATAAGTATTTATACAAGCATATATACAATATAGACAATTATGTACAAATCTTATAAATATAGAAACTATCGCAATGCAATTCAATATCTAAACACTAATCCCCGGCAATGACGCCATTTTGTTCGAGCTGCAGTATAACGGCATGAAGCAAAATATTTGGAAGAACTCCCTCCTAATTTTTATCGTGTCCACGAGGATTGGTGCGAGGGAAAGAATGTCGTTCAACAATCTCTACGTCTCTAAGGTTGGGTTTAAATGGTACGAAAATTAACATATATGAATAAGTAAATAAAGTACGGGAAATAATTTTTCAAGAGTTGTATTTTTTTTACCCATCAAGTACTAAAAACCCTATCAATCAATTGTATGCAACCTAAATCACTCGTCAATATCATCATGTATCGCTCACAACAGAGGTTATTGAAGGTGTGCAAAACACAAGAAAGGGGGGTTGAATTGGGTTTTTAAAACAAAAGTTTTTACCAACTCAAAAACTCAATAATCAAAAGATTGAACAATGAAAGACACACAATGATTTTTATCCCGGTTCGCTTGAAACTCAAAGCTAATCCAGTCCACCAACCAAGGTGATTTCTCCTTATACACAAGGACTTAATCCACTATAATCAACTGATTACAAATGCACTAGCTACAACTGGTGACTAACAAACCACAAAGACAAACAATCAATGTCTTCTCAAGGATACGGACCTAACTGGTCCCTCAAGGAACTACAAACAAACAGTTTGAATAAAAACATGTGTGTTTACAAAGTGCTTCTTAAACAAGCAGATTTACACAAGTGAAATACAGAAAATACTTAAAGAAGAGTTTGCACAAAGTTGAAAGCTTTTCATGTGGAAACAGTCTTGTTATTTCGGCAGCTTTCTTCAAGTCTCCAAGTCCCATATATATAGCAAGAAAAAGAACTGTTGGAGGGCAAATCAGGAATAGGAAAATGTAGTTGTCCACTAACGAAATAGTGACAAGTGTGACAAATAGTATTGTCCTTTTGCCCACAAAATCAGGTAGTGGAGGAACAATTTCGTTTTGTACTGCGTACTATTTTGATCACGTATCCTTTATCCTTATCTTCAATTTCACTGGCTTCTGATGAAAAGTTGATGAAACATGAACACAAGAGCCATATAGCTTGAAATCAGAATCTTTAGAATCATCAATCAGAATCTTGATAACATCTGCGCCTGACTTGAGATCTTCAGAATTTTCAGCTAGAAACTTCAAAAGTTTGTCTTTCTTAAGGAGTTTGATGAACAGAGTTACATCCAGAAGCAGAAACCAAGAGAACATTGCAGCAGCAACATGACGTCTTCTCGGAAGCTTCTTAGAAGTGAGTTAGTTTAGAAGCACCTTTTGAAACACAATTTTCAGAAAGTGATAACATTACACGTCACTTAGTCAGAATCAAAATTGGTTGTTAAAGCTACACAATAACAAACCATTAGAGTACCAAAATTGTTCTCACACAAATACTACCTTGTTATCATCGAAACTCAAAGGTATAGATGCATAACCAAATCTTGTTCTTACAATCTCCCCCTTTTTGATGATGACAAAACAGTGTATTTTGATGAACAATTTGTACTGGGTAATCACAAAAAGTCATATCAGCAAGAAGCACAAAGCTCCCTCTGAGATGAACAATCCCAAAAAGATAAAATCAGAATGAAAAAGCACTCTCTTGATTAACCTTTTTGCAGAGCCAGAATGATCTTATGTCAGAATCTGGTTTTCATCAGAAGTTACTAGAACTATTCTAGAATCCTAGTTATCTGAGACAATACTTCAAAAGTCTGGTTTGAAAAACTTAGCCTGATTTGAGATCTAAAAAAATATTCAGATCCTGGTTAAAGTTGGTTAACATTTTTACAAACTCAATGCCTTGTTGGAAGTCTTTCTCAAATTGACTCCTTAGAAACCATTTCTTCAGAAATTTGTTGTCTTACGATCTGTTCTAAAAACTTCAGTATCTTCTGATATTTATTTCTTTCCCTGAAACAACAAACAGAATATTCTCAAGAAATTGTTAGTAGAAACATTTAGAATGTTTAGGTTATGATTCATGAATATAGATATATCAAAATCATTACGTTTCTCCCCCCTTTTGTCAGCAATAAAAAAAATATAGACAAAAAAATAATATAACACAAACAAGAAATAACTTCATTAATCATAAAAACGCCAGAAGGCGCACAAATACAGAATAAACAAAAAAAAGAAAGAAACAAAAACACTTAATCAATAAAAACACAAACGAAAAGTGCACAAGAATTTCAAAAACTAAGGGTTTGGGTTCTGCGGGGGATGTTTGGAGCGGATAAGCTCAAACATATTTTCCTGCCTATCCAAGCGCTTGTTGACCAGGTCTTTGTCTTCCTTAAGCTTAACAAGAGTCTTCAGAATTTATGGAATCACTCCAGAAGATGAAGTTCCAGCAGGAACATTCAAATTTTCAGATTCAACAATTTGTTATCCTGAGACAAGATCTTCAGATTGTTGTTGGTATTCAGAGACAACTTACTTTCCTCGGTAAACTTGAGCAGCATCATCTTCCATCATGACATTAGTATCTCCAGAAGCATCTACAGTTCCCTTTTCCTCCTCAATCTTAGGTGTAGAAAGACACAATGGAGAAAATTTCAACTTCAAGATTTCCATAGCAGGTACGAGACATGAATGGATATTCTTTTCATTAGCTTTATATCCAAATTTCTCCAGCCTTAAGATGTTGGAGTTCACTCATTCCCTCTAAGCCTCCCAAACGAATCGCTTTCTGCTGGACAAACAGATTGAAAACTGGTCCGCATAGTAGCATGAAGACGCTTCTTTGAATCTAATTCAAATTTCCTCAACATCTTACCATTATTAGGTTTATTAGGTCTAGATATGTTGGGGAATTTAATGGTTAAATCACAAAGATTTGGATTGGGACCAGGGCCGTACATACTAGGAATGACAAGAGATGGTAAATCATCATATGTTTCAGCATCAGAAGTAATATGATCATGTTCCGAGTTCAACATGTCATTGGGGGTGCCCTTAGACATTTATTCATTTGGATTATTGGTGTGGGAAGCATTAACTAGTGGTGGTGTAATGGATGATGGTAGAGGTGATGGATGATGGTCTAAGTGACTAGATTGAAATTGTTATTCACTACAAATTTGTTCAGATAATAGATTGCCAAAGACAGTTCCATCAAAAGGTTTAGAGGTATTTTGAGTTGGAGATGGTGGTGCAGTTGAAGATGAAGTAGGTGTTGTGGGATTGATATGAGGTGAAGATGGAGGTGGTAGTGTTGGTAAGACATCATCATAAATAACAGAATCAGAGACAATAGAAGGTACAACTTTAGAAGACATACATTGAATAAGAGCATCATGATCATGAGAAGCAGAACCAGAAATATCACCAAGAAGCAAGGCTTTTTGACGATCATCTAAAGAAACTTCATCTTCGTCCTGAAAAGAAATCACCTTCTTCTTCTTCTTTGTTTGTTTAGACTACCTTCCTCATCAGCATTCAACTTCTTCTTTCCTTTCCTCTTCCTTCTAGGAACTTCAGGAAAAATGTCAGGTAGGTTGGCAACATCAACCCATACATCTAATCCTTCATCATGACAACTAGCTATGTAGAGTGCTAGCACTTCTGGTGGACCAGCTCTAGAAAACAGTGGAAAGCCATCAACCGGAATCCTCATGGCACAAATCTCTTCCTTGGTAGGCAAGTTGCTTGGTCGAATGAGTTTGGTAATAAGACCCATACTTTTGGGATTCTTTCCCCATAAAACATTACCAACGTATTTCATTAGCTCGTCAGTAACTCCAGCAACCAAGAGCTCTTCAATTAGATCGGTTTCCATGAAGATATCTGAAAGTAATTTGCCATTGGGAATATGTTTACCCTTTTTTATGGACCCAATTATAGATTTGGATATGGAATCCCTCGTAAATCTAAAGAGAATGACAGGAAGTGCCAACTTGACACCCTTCATCAAGAAATACAACACATGTTTCTGAGTAAGTTGATATAATCAACTGAGTGCATACCATGTCTATAATAAATACACCCCATGATTATTTTAAACCAAACTCTCAGAGAATCCTTCAAATATTTTGCAGATGGTCCTTTTTCATCATAAAAAAATGGTTCCCTTTTTGAAGATGGTTGCAACAAGCTTTTCTTCCCTTCTTTCATCAGGTTTAACATTGTAAACCCTTAAGCCACTTACATCATGATAAATGAGATCCGCTATTTTTTTTAATAATAATAATCCTTCTTCCAAGAACAAAGGAAATTATTATTTCCTTATCTGCTACAACATGAACCCAAAAGTCTTTAACAAGAACTGTAAAAATAGGACCTTTCAGTCTTTTGAAGAAAGTATTCCAGCCTTGAAATTCAAGCGTCCCAGTAAGATCAAAACCATTATCTTTCATATTTTCAAAATCAACAATTGTTTCGCAGAGCACGGAGAAGTCTTCAGTTGGAGTGTCGAGGGTGACGACTGGTCTTTCAAGAATGACAAAGGACGAAACTTGTTGTTGAGGTTGTTGAGAACGTTGAGAAGATTCAAACATTTTAGACAATTGAGAGTTGAAAGTTGAGCGTTGAAGATGAATGTTGAAGATGAACAGTTGTAGAGAGTGGTTTAGGGTTTGGAAGAGAGAAAAATATAGGAGTAATGTGAGTGTAGTGTGAAATGTGAGTGAAATGGGTTTATAAACATTTCAAAGAAATAATAACAATAATTAAACATGATTACAAACAATACACGCATAGTCATAGGGGGAGGCGTAAATATTTTAACCTATTTTCAAGAAAAATACAAAACCCAATATGTCACGTCATCAATACACATGTTCAGGAAGTGGGACATTTGTCACCACTAAAGACCACACATTATCAAACGAAAAGACAACCATTAATATTGTAACTGTTCATAATCCAGAAGACAAATCGATAGGGTTTCCTTCTGAACATAACCTTTCTGATTCATGAAACTTCCTCACTTCAGAAAGCTCATGTTTCAGAAACAAACAAACAATAACAACACAACCTCAGAATCTTAATCAAGAATTTTGATAAGCTGGACATTCTGAAAAATATCATTTCATTCTAGACAAGGTTTTATAAGCAAATTTTTCATAATGGAAACAAATCTATCTTCAGCAAGGGGTTTAGTGTAACACCCCAAATCCCCACGATTATATAAGCATCATTTATCAGAGTAAGAAAATAAAACACATGAATTTAGGATGCTACATCAACTACTCAACTTAACATGTATGCTATAACAATGTCATAATATAAAACCATATCAGCCTAGTATATTAACATTCATACACAGCGGAATAATCAACTCAAACTGAAACATGTTTTGTCATACATAATGTCTCCAATTAGATCAGTAACGACATAAAATAGAATAAAAAAACTCTAGCGTTTCGACACCCCCGGTGTTACAAACTCAGAGCAGACGCGACTCGATAACTCACACCAGAAGACCTCGTCTTCACCACTCCACTTGACGACTACTCCTGTGTATCTGCACGTTACCCACGTGGAGGTAACATTCAAACAGAAGGGGTGAGATTCTCAATCAATCAAAAGAATAAGATGATATAATATGCAAGTATAAATCATCAAGTAATTCACCCAGATCATGACATTCAGCAACAATTCCACACTTAGCGCTACCACAGATATGTATTCAAAAACACACTATAACACAACCATCAAGAAAATTCAATGAGACACCTACTAGACTCAATGCATGTGGTACCATTTCAATCCCTTTTTCATGATCACAATCCCCCTCGGGACGTCGATTAATCGCTCACACCCCACATGGGCACACGACAATCGTGATTGCTCACACCCCACATGGGCACACAATCACCTCAACAACAACAACCACATTGATTCCATTAAGGAATTCGGATAACGCTCACACCCCACATGGGCACACGCCATCCCTCAACTCATACACATGTTTATACACCTTCAACGACAACATGCAACAACGACTAATGTGAATACATGACATACCATTGTTACATCACATCATCAATCAACAATCAACACGCATTTTATCAAATATACTTCATTTTGTCATATGACCACGACACACCCATGCATCATTTAGTCATGAATTTCATATTATCACATCAATATCAACCAAACAATCATATAATACTCCAATACATGCTCACAACATCACAGTAACAAAGCAACATTCACATAATATAAATTATACAATTTTCCACAAATTTTCAACTAATAAAAATATTATTTTTCAGTCCCGGGGCCTCGAGGAGGCGAGATTTTTCTAGACCGCGCTAAGCGGGCTCTGCGATTTTTGCAGAAAAACCCTGCGATAACAGCATCTTCTCACCTGCGATTTTCTGCTCTAAATCTGATTTTTAATATCAATTTCATACAGATTATGCATCTATAGTCTACACCTAACTATGGCCATCCAAACAAACAAATCAAACAATACTAATTCATCCATTCCAATCACATTCCCATGAATTCTACTAAAACCCTCATTCAACCCACAAACATCGTTCTTATGGATTCAACCTCACGATTCTACCCACATACATATATCATCAAACCCTTAAGAGATAAGGAATTCCCAACCTTACCTTGGGATTCTTGAAATCTTCCCTTAACAATGGAGCCCTTCTTCTCTGCCCTAGCTTCTTCTCACCCTTTCTCCCTTCAGCTCTTCAACTTTTTTTTCTTTTCACGTATCTGAGAATAACTTACATTCTCCACTCTTTACATACCCCTAAATATGATTCGCCTCTTTTACCCTTACTTATTCCTACGAATTTACCTCCTTACCCTTCCATTTTCCTTATTATCCAAATATTATTTTCTAATATTATTATTACTATTATATAAATATTATTATTATTATTACTTCACCAATTTAATAATAACAACAATATTCTCTGATAATTTAAATAATAGTATTAATCAACTAACCCTGTCCTCCGACACATTATCCTTCATAATCCTAAGGGCACTACCACACTCTAAGGGTAACCCAAACTTGACCAAAAATACCCAATACACACTTCATACAACAATATTCAATTTAATCAAGAAAAATAATTAAATTAAATCGGGGCGTTACAACTCTCCCCCACTTAGAATATTTTCGTCCTCGAAAATTTACCTCATGCGAACAACTCCGGATACGATTCTCGCATCCTGCTTTCCAACTCCCATGTCATATTTCCACCTGCAGTGCCTCCCCACACTACCTTCACAAGGGCGATCTCTTTGCCCCTTAGTTGCTTTACCTCACGGTCTTTGATTCGTACCGGTAAGGCTTCAACCGTAAGGTTATCTCTTACTTCCACATTCTCGCACCACTTGCAACTCATTAATCACAGACTCGCTCTCCACCGACAGAGATGCAAACAATGCTAACACTTGAGCTTCTTCGTCTAAGAGTTCCCTCAATTCCCTCGCAGATAAATAATCATCTTCCTCCTCTTCTTCCGGAGCAAGGAAACGCACCGTCTTGTTGTAATAATTGATATGAACATGATTGAATTCTAACCAGTTCATTCCCAAAATCACATCAAGACCATCCAACGGAAAACAAACAAGATCGACACTAAAGTCCTTACCATAAATCGACAAAGGACATCTCAAACAAACTAGGGAAGTAGTCACCGATCCCTTCGCATGAGTTTCGATAACCATCTCTCCCTTCATAGAAGAAACAACAAGGCCTAATCTTTTCACACAATCAGTAGCAATAAAACAATGCGTGGCACCAGTATCAATCATAGCAATCAAAGGCGTATCATTAATGTAACAAATACCTCTGATCAGTCCATCTTCAGCGGAAGTCTGAGTTCCTGTCAAAGCGAACACCTTCCCCCCAGTCGAAGCTTTCTTTGGCTTTTGGCAACGAGTACTAATATGGCCCTGCTATCCACAATTGTAGCAAGTCACCATATTAGCCTTGCAATCAGCAATCAAATGCCCAGACTGTCCACACTTGAAACACTTCTTCACGTCACTCGTGCATTCACTAATACGATGACCCAGCTCACCACATCGGTAGCACTTCAGAGGAACAGGGGAACCTCCCCCACTTGACTTCTTGCCATCAACATACCTCTGCTTACCTTTATCAGCAGGAGCTGCATACGGCTTCCCACGATGCATCTGTTGTTTTCCTTTCCTATCGGCCAACCCCTTAAAGTGAGCCGATCGAGCTTTGATATCCTCCTCAAAGATCCTACAGCAATCCACTAAATCTGGAAACCTCCTGATTCGCTGATACCCAATCACCTGTTTGATCTCAGGCCTTAAACCATTCTCGAACTTGATACACTTCGAGAACTCAGCAGTCGCCTCACTGTAGTGTAGATAAAACTTGGCCAGATCTGAGAACTTGGCAGAATAATCCGTAACCGACATACTACCCTGCTTTAATTCCAGAAATTCGATCTTTTTCTTCCCCCGAACATCTTCAGGAAAGTACTTCCTCAAGAACTCCCTACTGAACACAGCCCAAGTGATCTCTTCCCCGGCCGCCTCCAACAATTGACGAGTGTTAACCCACCAGTCATCAGCTTCTCCAGCTAACATGTGAGTACCCAATCGTACCTTCCGTGCCTCAGGACACTCCATAACCCGAAATATTCTCTCAATCTCCTTGAGCCAAGCCTGCACTCCATCCGGATCATATCTTCCCTTGAAAGTAGGCGGGTTGTTCTTCCGAAACTCATCATTCTCGTTAGGCGGCGGATTCTGTACTGCTTGAGCCATAGCTTGCATAGCATCAACAAGTGCAGCATCGTTCCTTCCATCCATTCGAAATCTGTTACGCATCAACAACAGAAAAAAAATGGTTAAGGAACCTACACGACAGTAATCGACTGTCACACACAACAACGACGACAACTCAACGACTCGACGACTTGGCCGGACGGACGGACCTACTCTGATACCACTTTGTAACACCCCAAATCCCCACGATGATTTAAGCATCATTTATCAGAGTAAGAAAATAAAACACATGAATTTAGGATGCTACATCAACTACTCAACTTAATATGTATGCTATAACAATGTCATAATATAAAACCATATCAGCCTAGTATATTAACATTCACACACAGCGGAATAATCAACTCAAACTGAAACATGTTTTGTCATACATAATGTCTCCAATTAGATCAGTAACGACATAAAATAGAATAAAAAAACTATAGCATTCCGACACCCCCGGTGTTACAAACTCAGAGCAGACGCGACTCGATAACTCACACCAGAAGACCTCGTCTTCACCACTCCACTTGACGACTACTCCTGCGTATCTGCACGTTACCCACGTGGAGGTAACATTCAAACAGAAGGGGTGAGATTCTCAATCAATCAAAAGAATAAGATGATATAATATGCAAGTATAAATCATCAAGTAATTCACCCATATTATGACATTCAGCAACAATTCCACACTTAACGCTACCACAGATGTGTATTCGAAAACACACTGCAACACAACCATCAAGAAAATGCAATGAGACACCTACTAGACTCAATGCATGTGGTACCATTTCGATCCATGTTTCATGATCACAATCCCCGTCGGGACGTTGATTAATCGCTCACACCCCACATGGGCACACGACAATCGTGATTGCTCACACCCCACATGGGCACACAATCACCTCAACAACAACAACCACACTGATTCCATTAAGGAATTCGGATAATGCTCACACCCCACATGGGCACACGCCATCCCTCAACTCATGCACATGTTTATGCACCTTCAACGACAACATGCAACAACGACTAATGTGAATACATGACATACCATTGTTACATCACATCAACAATCAACAATCAACACACATTTTATCAAACATACTTCATTGTGTCATACGACCACGACACGCCCATGCATCATTTAGTCATGCATTTCATATTATAACATCAATATTAACCAAACAAGCATGTAATACTCCAATACATGCTCACAACATCACAACAACAAAGCAAAAAAGCAACATTCACATAATATAAATTATACAATTTTCCACAAATTTTCAACTAATAAAAATATTATTTTTCAGTCCCAGGTGGCGCTAAGCGTGCCCCACCCGCGCTAAGTGCACTACCCACTGCCTCGAGGAGGCGAGATTTTTCCAGACCGCGCTAAGCGGGCTCTGCGATTTTTGCAGAAAAACCCTGCGATAACAGCATCTTCTCACCTGCGATTTTCTGCTCTAAATCTGATTTTTAATATCAATTTCACACAGATTATGCATCTATAGTCTACACCTAACTATGGCCATCCAAACAAACAAATCAAACAATACTAATTCATCCATTCCAATCACATTCCCATGAATTCTACCAAAACCCTCATTCAACCCACAAACATCGTTCTTATGGATTCAACCTCACGATTCTACCCACATACATATATCATCAAACCCTTAAGAGATAAAGAATTCCCACCCTTACCTTGGGATTCTTGAAATCTTCCCTTAACAATGGAGCCCTTCTTCTCTGCCCTAGCTTCTTCTCACCCTTTCCCCCTTCAGCTCTTCAACTTTTTTTTCTTTTCACGTATCTGAGAATAACTTACATTCTCCACTCTTTACATACCCCTAAATATGATTCAGCTCTTTTACCCTTACTTATTCCTACGAATTTACTTCCTTACCCTTCCATGTTCCTTATTATCCAAATATTATTTTCTAATATTATTATTACTATTATCTAAATATTATTATTATTACTTCACTAATTCAATAATAACAACAGTATTCTCCGATAATTTAAATAATAGTATTAATCAACTAAACCTGTCCTCCGATACCTTATCCTTCATAATCCTAAGGGCACTACCCCACTCTAAGGGTAACCCAAACTTGACCAAAAATACCCAATACACACTTCATACAACAATATTCAATTTAATCACGAAAAATAATTAAATTAAATTGGGGCGTTACATTTAGTGAAGATATCAGCCCACTGGTAGTTAGTATCAAAAAATTTTAAATGAAAGATACCCTTCTGAACATTATCACGTAAAAAGTGATGTTTAATTTCAATATGTTTAGCCCTAGAATGCAAGATAGGATTTTTGGATAAACAACTAGCAAAAGTATTATCACAGAAGATAGGAATGTTACTCTCAGAAATTTGATAATCTTCCAGCTGACTCTTCATTCAGAGTATCCGAGTGCTACATCCAGAAGCTGCAATATATTCAGGTTCAGTTGTTGAGAGCGTAATTGTTGACTGTCTTTTGCTAGACCACAATATTAGTTTGTCTCCTAGAAATTGACAACTTCAAGAAGTGTTTTTCCTTTCTATTCTTTCTTCAGCATACTCAGCATCACAATAGCCTACTAATTTGTATTCACTCGATTTTCTATAAAAAAACCAAGATTAGTAGTAACTTTCAGATACCTAAAGATTCTCTTAACAACAGTTAAATGAGTATCCCTAGGGTATGATTAGAAGCGAGCACACAAACAAACACTGAATAGAATATCAGGTCTAGGAGCAGTTAGATAAAGGAGAGAGCTTATCATACCTCTGAATAGCTTCTTATCTACCTTACCACTTATCTCTCCTTTTATAGAATGCATGTGGGATGCATTGGAGTCTTTGCTAGCTTACACTGACAAATTAAACTTTTTCAGAAGTTATCTTGTATACTTGCTTTGGTGAATGTACGTTCCTTCTGAATGTTGATCAATTTGAATCCCCAGAAAGAACTTGAGTTATCCCATCAGACTCATTTCAAATTCTGCGTGCATTAACTTAGAAAATTCCTTGCACAAAGAAGCATTAGCAGAACCAAATATAATATCATCAACATAAATTTGTACAACAAGAATATCATTCTTAAAGGTTTTGCAAAAGTGCGTTATGTCCAATTTCCCTGTGGTGAAATTGTTTTCCAAAAGGAAGTTACTTGGTCTTCCATACCAAGCTCTAGGAGCTTGTTTCAGACCATATAACGACTTTTAAGTTTGAAAACAAAATCATGGTTTACAGAACTTTCAAAGCCATAGAGTTAGTGCACATACACTTCTTTAGAAATGTACCCATTTAAGAATGCACTATTAATATCCTTCTGATATAGAGTGATGTTATGATTGACTGCAAATGAAACTAAAAGACGAGTAGATTCTAACCTGGCAACTGGTGCAAAGGTTTCTGTATAGTCTATCCCCTCTTGTTGACTATAACCTTATGCTACTAGTCGAGCCTTGTTTCTGACGACCTCACATTATCATTGAGTTTATTTCTGAATACCCATCTGGTTCCAATAACATGGACACCCTTTGATTTCAGAACAAGATCTCAAACGCCATTTCTAGTGAATTAATTCAATTCCTCTTGCGTCGCCCAAATCTATTCATTATCCATAAGAGCTTCATCTATGGATGTTAGTTCTATCAAAGATACCAAACTCAACAGAGTTTCTTCAGAATGTTTGAACGAAGATCGAGTTCTGAATGGTGCGTCTTTATCTCTCATAATCAATTCTTCAAAATGGGAAGTTCTTGGTCTACTCTTCTTCTGATGAGATAGACTAACAAAATTTTCTGGTTGAGTCGTTTCTGAGTCTTTAGCTTCAGAATCCTCGTCTTTTCCTTCCGAGTCTTTGTCTTCATAATTTTTGTCCTTAGATTCTGAGAAAGTAATCTTCAAATCTGCAAGTTTCTCAACTAGCTTTGACTTTTCAGTGTCAAGCTTATCTTTGAATCTAACATGAATTGATTCCTCAATAATTCATGTTTTTGTGTTGTAGATTCTGTAGCCTTTTGAGTGTTCAGAATATCCTAACAACAAACAATTTTATGCTTTAGAATCAAACTTGCCAAGATTCTCCTTAGTGTTCAACATAAAACAAATACAACCAAAAGGATGGAAATAAGAAATATTGGGCTTTTTGTTCTTCCACAATTCATAAGAAGTCTTACCCATAATAGGTCTAATAGAAATCCTGTTATGAATATAACAAGTTGTGTTTACTGCCTCTGCCCATAAATGCTTAGCCATGTCAGTTTCTTGGATCATGGTGCAAGCCATTTCCTGCAAAGTCTTCTTCTTCCTTTCTACAACCTCATTCTGTTGTGGAGTTCTAGAACAAGAGAAATCATGGGAAATTCCATAAGAATAAAAAAGATTCTCAAAGTATCTGTTCTCAAATTTGCCACCATGATCACTTCTGACTTTGACTATTTTGTAATCCTTCTCTATTTGCACTTATGAGCAGAAGGTAGAGAACACAGAATGTGACTCATCCTTGTGTTCTAAGAACTTTACCCATGTCCAACGACTATAGTCATCAACAATGACCAATCCACACTTCTTGCCACTGATGGATGTAATTTTCACTGGACCAAAAAAATCAATGTGCAGAAGCTCTAACAGTCTGGAGGTGGAAACAACATTCTTAGCTTTGAAAGAAGTTTTGGAAAACTTGCCTTTTTGACATGCTTCACAAAGAGCATCTGAAGCAAACTTCAGGTTGGGTAAGCCTCTGACTAATCCAAGCTTATTTAGCTGAGAAATCCTCCTCATGCTAATATGGCCCAAACGTCTATGCCATACTCATTGTTCCTTATTAAAAGGAATTAAACAGGATACCTTTTGGTTCTTAAGATCAGAAAGTCTAATCTTATAAATGTTATTTTCCTCTTTCCGTTAAAAAGAATTTAACCATCTTTTTGACTCACAGCCTTACAAGACTTTTGATTGAAAATGATATCATAACCATTGTCACTAAGTTGATTTATAGACAATAAGTTATGCATCAAACTATCGACTAGCAGAACATTAGTAATAGAAGGAAGTTTACCATTACCAACAGTTCCAGAGCCGATGATCTTTCCCTCATGGTTTCCTCCAAAACCTACAAAGCCTTCAAGCTTAAGTTCCAAATCTTGGAACATATGTCTTCTTCCAGTCATGTGTCGCGAGCAACCACTATCCAGGTACCATGACTGGTGTTTCATTTGAGCTGCTAAGGATGTCTGCAACATAAATAATCTTATCCTTAGGTACCCACTTTCTAGGTCCTTTTTTGTTAGTTTTCCCATATTTTCTCACAACCTTGGGATTCTGTGCAGTAGGATAATCAAGTGGAATTTATGCATGATACTTGGGTTTTAGTACAGAGTTATGTGTTTGTGAAGGCTTCTATGCAAGCTCAGAACAGTCAAGCTCAGTGCCAGCAGGCACAAAATGTTCAAAGAGAGGTTTTGGTTTTACAATTTGACTTTCGTCAACATTAGAAGTTTATGTACAGCCTAAACCTTTCTTTCCATTTCTTCTAACTCCATAGATCATGGAAGACATTTTTCTTCTATTTATGCTTTTAGCCAGAAAGTACTGAAATGATCTGTCATATCTGATGACACAATCAGTACCAGAAGCATCAGAGACTATTTCTTCCTTTAGTTTTGAAATTTTTCTTTTCAAGGCAGAATTTGTACTTTCCAATGAATTTTTTTCTCATTGAGAGAAGAAATATTCTGTTCAAGCTTATTACAAGCTTCAGAAGTAACTACTCGGATTTGTTTAAGATCCTTGTATTTACTTTGAAGACTTTGGTACTTTTTCCAGCATTTCTGAGAGACATGACTCTAAATCAGAACGAGATAGTTTAGAAAATACCTCTTCAGAATCGAAGTCAGATTCTGAAAGCTCTTTGTCTTTTGGTTCTTCAGAGACTTCAGCATCATTTATATTTGCCACCAAGGCAACATTGGCATATTCCTCTTCAGAACCTGAGTCATCCCGTGTAGCCATGAGCCCCTTCTTGCCTTTGAAGAATTTCTTCTTAGGCTTCTTGTCCTTCTTGAGCTTAGGACACTCATTTTTTAGTGACCTGGATCTTTGCACTCATAACAAATAACTTCTTTTCCGGAACCCTGCTTCTTCTGTCCAGATGATGAGTCAGAACGACTAGCGGTCTTCCTTTCTCCTTTGAACTTCCCTTGACAATTATGCCTATGTTTCCAGAGTCTGTTGACCCTTCTGGAAATTAGTGACAGCTTATCATCATCATCTTCTGAGTCTTCATCAGAATCTTCTGATTCTTCCTCAGCTTGATAAGCCCTTGCAGGTTTGGACTTTAAGGCAACAGATTTACCTCGCTTCTAAGGTTCATATCCTTCTAGCTCTATCTCACGACTTCTTAAAGAACTAACAAGTTCTTCAAAACTGATACTATTCAGATCTTTAGATAGCTTCGAGGCTGTTACCATGGGTCTCCATTTCTTGTGGAGACTTCTGATGATCTACTTAACATGGTCAGCATTTGAATATCCTTTGTCCAGAACCTTAAGTCTTGCGACCGGCATCTGAAAACTTGAGAACATAGTCTCAACTGTTTCATCATCCTCCATTCTGAATGCCTCATATTTCTGGATTAGGGCTAAAACCTTTGTCCCTTTTACTTGAGTGTTCCCTTCATGAGTCATTCTTAAGGAATCAAAGATGGACTTGGCAGTATCTCTGTTTGTCATCTTCTCATAATTGGTATAAGAAATAGCATTTAGCAATATAGTTCTTGCCTTATGATGATTCGTATAGTCCTTCTTTTGTTGATCAGTCATAGCACTTCTTGCTACTTTGTTACCTGCAACATCAAATGGGTGAGTGTAGCCATCAACTACAAGATCCCAAAGATCTAAATCATAATCAAGAAAGAAGCTTTCGATTCTATCTTTCCAATAGTCAAAATTATCACCATCAAATACTGGTGGTTTGGCACTGTAATGATCTTTCTCATTGTTAACAACAGAAGCACCAACAACCATTGTTTCTCACACAAACTGAATCGGTACTGAACATGGTGAAATGTTGATAAAGCTTTTTATCACAATCAGAAACGGAGCTCTGATACCAATTAAAGGTGTGAAAAACACAAGAAAGGGAGGGGGTTGAATTGGGTTTTTAAAACAAATTTATTTACCAACTCAAAAAATCAATAATGAAAAGGTTGAACAATGAGAGAGACACAAGGATTTTTATCCTGGTTCTCTTGAAACTCAAAGCTAATCCAGTACACCCACCAAGGTGATTTTTCCTTATACACAAGGACTTAATCCACTATAATCAACTTATTACAAATGCACTAGCTACAGCTGGTAACTGACAAACCACAAAGACAAATAGTCAATGTCTTCTCAAGGATACTGACCTAACTGGTCCCTCAAGGAACTACAAACAAACAGTTTGAATAGAAACATGTGTGTTTACAAAGTGCTTCTTAAACAAGCAGATTTACACAAGTGAAATACATAAAACACTTAAAGAAAAGTTTGCACAAAGTTGAAAGCTTTTCATGTGGAAACACTCATGTTATTTCATAAGCTTTCTTCAAGTCTCCAAGTCCCATATATATATATAACATGAAAAAGGAACCGTTGGAGGGAAAATCAGGAATAACAAAATGTAGATGTCCACTAACAGAATACTGAAATGTGTGACTAATAGTACTGTCCTTTTGCCCACAAAATCAGGTAGTGGAAGAACAATTTCTTTTTGTACTGTGTACTATTTTGATCACGTATCCTTTATCTTTATCTTCAAATTCATTAGCTTCTGATGAAAAGTTGATGAAGCAGGAATACAAGAGTCAGGTAGCTTGAAATCAGAATCTTCATAATCATCAATCAGAATCTTGATAACATCAACATCTGACTTGAGATCTTCAGAATCTTTAGCTAGAAACTTCAGAAGTTTGCCTTTCTTAAGGAGTTTAATGAACAGAGTTACATTCAGTAGCAGAAACCACGAGAACATTGTAGTGGCAACATGACGTCTTCTCAGAAGCTTCTTAGAGGTGAGTTAGTGTAGAAGCACCTTTTGAAACACAAATTCCAGAATGTGGTAACGTTGCACGTCACTTTGTCAGAATCAAAATTGGTTGTTAAAGCTACACAATAACAAACCATTAGAGTACCAAAATTGTTCTCACACAAATACTACCTTGTTATCATAAAAAATCAAAGGTGTAGATGAAGAACCAAAGCTTTTTCTAACAAGTCTGAAGCAAAGTAGAGAGAACAACCATATTGTCTCATCGGTGATGTCTCACGCAACTCAGCAAAAGGGAGCATTAACAACCGATACCTACACGAATATTAGACCTAAACCAATGTATAGAGTTGAGAATCTAACAAATAATCATCTTAGATCGAGTTCGAACCGTATATGTCTATAGCAATCCAAACCCATTAAGTTAAACATTGAAATCAAAGATAATCATTGATAAAGATTTGTAAAAGAGGTTTTATACAATGGTCAATAAATATACATACAATCAAGAAAAACTTACATATAACACCCCAACAAATAGAAAATACAAAGAAAAGAGCGAAACTAAACTGGTGATTCTCGAGGTGTCAAGACGATTATCACAAATCCAGCTCTAGATCGTCAAGATGCAGCTTTTATAATTTTTTATGGTCTTATTTCCACAAAGAATGTTGGAGATGGAGTTGGGAGAAAAAACTCCCCAAAACCATACCCTAAAAATCTGAATGAAATGTATTTATACTAACTAAGTTTCATAGATCCCGATAAGCGCGATTGAATCTCTCTTAGAGCGGATCCACTAAAAGTACTAGCAAACCGACATAAAACACGTTAACCGCGTCCCTGTTCCGCTAAGCACGGTTGTGAAAACAAAATGTCCCAGCTTCTGCCCAGGAAGCATCTAGCCTGATGCAAATCCCGCTAAGCGCGAATGACAATATTTTGTTGGTCAAAATTGCATCTTAAAGCATATTTCTTGGCTCAAATGGATCCATACTTCAACCATGCATCTTAAAGCATATTACCCAATAGCGCAATATATACAATGGTATATAAACTATACAAAATGTACACAAAAACTGGGGATTATTAACGAAAATCAAATGAATCAAGACTTTGGGTGCTAATTATTCACTCTCAAAATAACAACAATTTAGTATTCAACAAAATCTCTCCAACTTAAACTTGTTTGTCCACAAACAAGGGTCGATCAACTCAAAGAAACAAAAGCAATTATCAAGAAATCATGCTCAACAAGTCTTTACAAATGGAAAACAAATGTATGGTACACAAATCAAAAGTACACGCAAGGTAATGCTTACCACTAAACTACAACGACACAATGACTATGAACCAAATTCTAAGTACAAAACACATGTCAAACATCCAAAAGAAATACATAGTCAAGAATGAATCACACCTAACTCACAACTTCATCAAGGGATTAAAAACAAACACGAGGGACAAACTCACACACAACAATCTTGCTACCATTAATTCAAATTATGCATTCATCTAAAAAAACTCATATTGAAAGTATAAAAGTAAAAACCACAAGGGCTTTAAAAGTTGTAATGTGGCTTGGGTAACAACCAATTATTTTTCTCAAGGTAAAAGAAACAAAAACTTGCCTAATCAAATGAGAGTGATCATTTCTCAAAATCTCAAGCATTCACAAATTCCAATCACCTTTTTATCTTTTCCAAATTGTTACACACTTCCACACAACTTATTAGCACAACATTATTCTATTTTTTTTCTTTTTAAAGTCTTTTTTCCTTTTTTTTCTTTTTTTTCTTTTTTTTTTCTTTTTCACTTTTTTCTTTCTTTTTCAATGTTTTTATTTTTCTCAACCATTTAGCAACCAACATTTCTTATCCCCATCTTGAATACAACCAATCATGTAATGTGAAAGCTCCCAAGTTATTAGGCAAGGGTAAAAACTCAAATTACAAGTCATGGTTATGGTTCAAGAAAAATATTAGAATCCACATAAAAATTGAACTCAACACCAACATGGATTCTGACAAAGGCTCAAAGGGGGTAAGCATATTCTCACTCACTCACAAGGTAGATTGACTATTTGGTCAAGTGGTTGTGCCTAAAATCAAATAAATGTCTTGATCATTTTAGTGCTATCATACAAATAAATACAAATACAAAATTAAACATAATTCAAACGATTTAAACAATAAAGTTGGTCTCCGTGCAATTTAGTAAACAATGGAAGGTTCCTCACATTAGTTATGAACTAAAGTGATTCAAAATTGAACAAAAATTGCAAAAGAATAAATGTCATGTAAGTTGTACAGAGCCTAAGGTTCATAAACATGTTATGTTCTAGCAAAGCAATAAACACAAACCTTAGCAATGCAACTCTCTTTAAATTTTCACACTACCATAACATTTTTTTGTTGAAACAATTAAAATTGAGCAATCACACTATGCATCCTCAAGCTAATCAAAAACAAAACTTGAGAACAAACACAAACATTATTCTAACAACCTAACAAATTTGAACTAAAACTAACTAAACACAAAACACAATATAACACAAGTCAAAATGGGTCAAAAAACCTTGGTGAAAATGGAGAGAAAATGAGAGATATTTCAAAATACAACAGGGCGCACTAAGCGTCCTCTGTTCGCACTTAGCGCGGACAGGCAAACTTAGAATTTTCAAAAATAGCTATTTCTCTCATGAAATCCATCTATTCTCACTCTTCATTAACTATACTAATCAATGAAAACTGTACAAACTCAAAAACCATTGGGTTGCCTCCCAACCAACGCTTGTTTCATGTCGTAAGCTTGACGCCTTATTTGCGTACAAACTCCTCCATGTTGCTTCTTTGATGGCTGATACCAAATAAACCCGGGCAACACTTGAGCAAACATAAATGAAAAACAAAAATATATGCCAACACATACACAATCATGTTGGGCAACACATATATACAAGGATGGAAAACAAAAGCAAAACAAGTATAGAGCATATATACAATATAAACAATTGTGTACAAATCTTAGAAATATAGAAATTATCGCAATACAATTCAATATCTAAACACCAATCCCCGACAATGATGCCATTTTGTTCGAGCTGCAGTATAGCAGCAATAAGCAAAAGATTTGGAAGAATTCCCTCTGGGTTTTTATTGTGTCCACAAGGATCAATGCAAGGGAAATAATATCGTTCAACAGTCTCTATGTCTCTAAGCTTGGGTTTAAATGGTACGGAAATCAAAAGACATGAACAAGTAAATAAAGTACAGGAAATAATTCTTTAGGGGTTGTATTTCTTTTTACCCATCAAGTACTAAAAAACTATCAATGAATTGTACGTAACCTAAATCACTCGTCAATATCATCACGTATAGCTTACAACAGAGGTTATGTATAACACAAAGTTGATAGAACAACCATATTGTCTCATCGGTGATGTATCACGCAACTCAACAACAAGAAGCATTAAGAACCGATACCCACACGAATCTTAGACCTAAATCTATATCTAGAGTTTAGAATCTAACATATAATCATCTTAGATCAAGTTCGAACCGTATATGTCTATAGCAATCCAAACCCATTAAAATAAACATTGAAATCAAAGATAATCATCGATAAAGATTTATAAAAGAGGTTTTATACAATGATCAATAAATATACATGCAATCTAGAAAAACTTACATACAACGCCCCAACAAATAGAAAATACAAAGAAAAGAGCGAAAATAAATCGGTGATTCTTGAGGTGTCAAGACGATTAAAATAAATCCAGCTCCGAATCGTCAAGATGCAGCTTCTATTGTTGTTTCTGGGTTTATTTCCATAAAGAATGTTGGTGATGGAGTTGGGAGCAAAAAATCCCCAAAACCATACCCTAAAAATCTGAATAAAATGTATTTATACTAAATAAGTTTCACAAATCTCCTCTAAGCGCACTTGAATCCCGCTTAGTGCGGATCCACTAAAAGTACTAGAAAACTGACATAAAACTCACTAAGTGCAACCCCGATTCGCTAAGAACGGTCGCGAAAACAGAAAGCCCCAACTTCGGCCCAGGAAGCATCTAGCGCACTGCAAATCCCGCTAAGCGCGAATGACAATATTTTGTTTGTCAAAATTGCATCTTGAAGCATCTTTCTTGGCTCAAATGGATCCATACTTCAACCATGCTTTATTACCTATAAAAATAGATGAAGAACTATCAAACTCAACAATATTTAAATAATAGCGCAATATATACAGCAATATGTAAACTATACAAAAATGTACACAAAAACAGGGGATTATTAACGGAAAACAAATGAATCAAGTTGTTGAGTGCTAATTATTCACTCTTAAAATAACAACAATTTAGCACTAAACAGGGGACGGACTTCTTAGCCACATGCAGGGAGCTAGAGCAAAAAATGTAGTAAGAGAGCCAAAATTCCAAGAAAGCAATATGCTATTGGTCGGAGACATCTTCACTAGCAGTGTCTTAGTTTTCAAAGATGAAATTCTTCTAAGTGGGGTGTCTAATGGTGAGTTCGTATTAGGTTGTCAGAGTTGGCCAAAAAGTGGCACCAACAGGATTTAAACCTGTAATGGAGGCGATGTCGAACAAGGTTGGCGTCAGCATGCCACAGGGAAGCTGAAAGGTGTTGCTCGATCCTTCCCAGGAGAAGATCGAAGCCAGCAACATACATGGGTTATATCTAGGGCCAGTCCTAGATAAGTTGACCATGTTGTAGATGCCCAATTTCTCCCAATGCTCCTTCTTTTTAGCTTGACCTTTATTGAGCCAGGCCAGGTACTCTTTAGTTGGAGTTGGTAGAGCAAATCGAAACACGCGGTTGGGTTTGACCATAAAGGACAGGTCAAGGGCCTGTTGTTCAAACATAACTGGCATGGTGAGTGTGTAACCTGGGAAAATGTGCGTGACCTTTGTAGCTTAACACCTCTTGGAGGGATAAGGCCCTGAGAAGGTGTACAGTTTGTTGTTCATGGTGTAAGGGATTAACATTTGCTTTTTTCATATAGCAATCTTGTTGTTTTTGAAAGTAGGTTCACGAATGAAGTCCTTCACTTCTTCACTCTCGTTTGGGGGAAGGACAAAAGCAAACGAGTTGTTACCAGTAGTGGCTTTGAAAGATATTTTGCTAGTAGACTTGTTGGAAGCAAAAAGTTTTCCGAAACGAAAATGGTGAAATGGGTTTGGAGCTTTGTACGGAGAAGAGAAAGTGCAAGAAGATGAAGTGGAGGAAAGGAAGAAAGGAGATGAGAGAGACTATTTATAGGCTTCAGTGCATGTGTTGGATCGGACACCCGGCGGCCGCGTGGGAGTGATTGAACAAATTTCGTGGGTTTTCGAAGCAACACATTAATGAGGAGTGGTAGCAGTTACTGAAACGTGAAAACCCACGTCTTCCTAGGAAATAGGAGTGATGATGAGATTCTGAGCGAATCTCATAGAAGATGACAATGCGCCGTAAAAGGGGTAATGTTGATAATGACGTCAGCAAAAGTGAAACGACGTCGAAGAAATTATGATAAAATAAAGCCACGTCTCTCTTGTTTGATGCAAATCGAAACATAGCCTTTTGGGGGGCAATTTACTACACTAGATTTTTCGACTTGACTATAAATGGCAAGTACGAAGATAAAAAAAAGAGTGAGTCCACATGTTCAATATGACTCAAGGTCGAAGTTCACATAGGGTGATATCGGTCGAAGATGGCATGGTCGAAGGACATAGTGAGGAACTTGGGGACTTAGTGAAATTGAATACTATGCTATGTTGGCTAAGGTTGGAGTTCATCACTTCAATGGAAGTAATGTCGACTCAATCACCACATGTGGAGTGCATCACTATAATGGTAACAATGTTTACTTGAGTATTACATGTGGAGTTCATCACAATAATGGACAACACGATAAAGCATGTTATCTTAACTTGGTCTGTAATACCCTTCTACCCCACAAAATACTCATGAATACAATAACTAATTAAAGATAAATAAATCAGAGTAAATCACCACAAGGGTGCCACATTTCATCATAAAACATCTATATAACATCCTGCTCCGTAACATGGGTTCTTTCACCAAAACAAATTCAATCAAAACTACTATGCAGCAGAAATTATAATCTTAAGTAATTAAATCCAAAACGTCAAAATAGTAAAAAATCATAGTGACGTCAATTCTATAAAAACTAGAACATAAAAATTCAACTCAAGGACATCCCGACCCGATGTTACATATCAGAGCAAGACACCTTCTGAATTCAATGGAAATAAAACTAAATAACCCCAAATGCTAAATGTTCACGCACATAGAGAGCTAATCCTGATCACCTCCATGTTACCCACGTGTAGGCAACATTCAAATAGGCAGGGTGAGTAATCACGAATCATTATACGAGATATAAATAAAAAGATATACAAGTACAACAGTATCAACCGTTCATTTACACTGTCATAATATCGTCAAACAAAATAATCATCATTAAGTCATCATCGTCATACATCGCTTAAAATCACGTTATCAATAACATCGTTTATTCACAAATATGCAATGCCACATAGTATGAAATGCAACACATAGACTCATGCATGTGATACCAATTCATTTGATGGAAACTGAGCCATCACCCTCCAAAGATCCCCACCATAGGATCGATTCCCCCTTGGAACCAGAGCACGTCTCAAACACTTCAATCCACACAATGGGATTGAAGCCACCACTGGATCGAAGTCCTAACATCGTCACTAGACCAAAGTCTTAACATTGTCACTAGACCGAAGTCCTAAATTATGCTATGAATGTATGATGCAAAATGTCATAATAATCACCATCATAGGATCGTCAAGGTTGCATCATCATTCATGGGAATTCATCAAAACATCATAGTATAACATTAATCACATATGTCACAATTCATCTTAATACTTCACAATTCATCATGTTATAATCATTACAAAACAACACTTCAATTGCCCCACGACACAAGGTCAACAAAGAAACAAGACAACGCGAAGAACAAAAAAACATCTGCTCCTGCTCGCCTGGTGCTCGCCCGGCGAAGCAGGTTGCTCGCCTGGGGTTCGCCCGACGAAGCAGGGGCGAAATCCCTCCCTCGTACAAAATTCCAGTAGCACCTGTTTTTCACCCTTCGCTCGCTTCTTGTTTCGCTTGACGGCCTCCAAGCGAGTACACCTCGCTCGACGAAACAGTTCCCTCGCCCGGCGATTTCTGTGAAACAGTAATCCTATTGTTGCGTTTTCTGCATAATTCAAACCCTAAGCTCCTTGCGATTTCAATACCATACAGTCCGAAAATGCACACCGATCACAATGTAATTATACTAAAACAACAATACATCATAGTAGACAACATATGCATCATTTCCTATCACTTTACACATCCCCAAATCACCAATCTCATCACGATTCATCATATTATCATCACATCCCCCCAAATCCCCTAAAACCCCAACTACCTACATACCCATAACTCTATATCCAATATAATGGTAAGCGATACTCCCCATACCTTAAAATTCTCAGTTCTGATCTTCCTCTTAAGTTTTTTAGAGTTTCTCTGAACCCTAGTCTCTTCCTCCTTCTTTCCTCAGAGTGCTCTCCAAAACACGATCGTTCCAAAAGTGAACTTCTCAAATCCCTCTTTTCCATTTTTCAAACATGTCATTCGGACCCTTATTATGATTTTCCCATCTTACCCTCACTTATTCCCTTACAAAAGACCACCTTTCCCTTAGTGTTCCACTCCCTTTTATTTTAATTAATATTAATAATCTAAAAAATATTATTCACATTATTCTACTATTGTTAACACTAAAATAATTCCAATAAATCACTCATTTTCTAAATACTTTCATTATTCCCTTATCTCATCAATATCCCACAACACACAAAACAAATACACCATGCGTCATAATATTTAATCAAAATTCTCCGAAAATCACGAATAATTATAATAAATCAATTAAATAAATATTATAATTAATTTGGGGTGTTACAACTCTCCCCCGCTTAAAGAATTTTCATCCTCGAAAATTACCTGAAGGAAACAGAGTCGGATAAGAATCCCTCATCTGATCTTCGCGCTCCCAAGTCCAACTCTCACCAGCTGGTCCACCCCATAACACCTTCACCAAAGCTATGTCTTTAGCCCGCAGTTATTTCATTTCTCGTCCATCTATCCGCACAGGTAATGCTTCAACAGTCAGGTTATCTCTCACCTGTACACCATCCATTTGGATCACATGCGACGGATCCGGAATGTATTTCCTCAACTAAGACACATGAAACACATCATGAAGGTTCGCAAGCGATGGCGGTAAAGCAACTCGATAGGTTACTTCTCCTATCCTCTGTATAATCTGATACGGACCAACAAAATGTGGAGAGAACTTTCTAGACTTCAAAGCTCGACCCACACCAGTTATCAGCGTAACTCTCAAAAACACGTGATCTCCCTCTTAGAATTCAAGTGCTCTCCTCCTCTTATCATGATAACTCTTCTGACGACTCTGCGAAGGTCTCATCCTCTCTTGGATCATCTTAATCTTCCCGGTCGTCTCCTGCACAATCTCAGGTCCAAGTATAACACTCTCGCCCGACTCATACCAACACAATGGAGTCCTACACCTCCTACCATACAACGCCTCGGACGGTGCCATCCCAATACTAGCATGGAAACTGTTGTTGTATGTGAACTCAATCAACGACAAATGGCTATCCCAAGATCCTCCTTGGTCCAACACACAAGCCCTCGGCAAATCCTCCAAAGACTGGATAGTCCTCTCTGTCAGACCGTTTGTCTACGGAATATATGCAGAACTCATCCTCAACTTAGTACCCAAAGCACCTTGCAAACTTTTCCAGAATCTCGACGTAAACCTTAGATCTCTATCCGACACAATACTCGAAGGTATCCCATGCAACTTCATAATTTCCTCAATGTACAACTCAACTAACTTTTGCATAGAATGATTAATCTTCATATGCAAGAAATGAGCCGATTTAGTTAATCCATCCACAATCACCTAAATCGAATCATTCCCCTTCGCAGTCTTCGGCAACCCCGACACGAAATCCATGGAAATACTATCCTATTTCTAGTTCGGAATATTCAACGGTTGCATCATACCCAAAGGCTTCTGATGTTCAATCTTTGACTTTTGACAAGTCAAATAGGCATAAAGAAATTCAGTAATATCTCTTTTCATACATGGCCACTAAAACAACTTCTGCAAATCCTGATACATCTTCGTAGCACCGGGATGAATACTCATCCTACTGCGATGTCCTTCTTCAAGAATACTTTTCCTAATTTCTGGAACATCTGGAACACACACTCTATCTCTGAACCTCAACACGTCATTCTCATCAATTCAGGATTCACCTCCGTTACCTTGGTTAATCAAGGCTAATTGATCAACCAATCTCAAATCAGATTTCTGACCCTCCTTGATTTCTTCGAGAATGCCACTCGTCAGTTTCAACATTCCCAACTTCACACTGTCAGGAGTCCTCTCACATATTAAACTCAGGTCTCTGAACTGTTCGATCAATTCTAGTTCTCTCACCA
This sequence comes from Lathyrus tuberosus, assembly GCA_022829125.1. NCBI lineage: Eukaryota > Viridiplantae > Streptophyta > Magnoliopsida > Fabales > Fabaceae > Lathyrus > Lathyrus tuberosus. The sequence continues at coordinate 4,710,608 of JALAZF010000153.1, forward strand.
TAAGCATTGACATATGCAATGACTTCTTACTCAACGCATCACTCACCACATTTGCTTTACCAGGGTGGTAACTCAAATCGAAGTCATAGTCTTTCAACAATTCCAGCCACCTCCTCTGCCTCATATTCAACTCTTTCTGATCGAATAAGTACTTCAAACTCTTATGATCACTGAACACTTCAAATTTAAATCCAAAAAGATAATGACTCCAAATTTTTAACACGAATACCACAACTGCCAACTCTAAGTCATGTGTAGGATAATTCATTTCATGGACCCTCAATTGTCTGGAAGCATAGGCAACAACCTGACCATTCTGCATCAACACTCCACCAAGACCCATCTTTGACGTATAACAATATACCACAAAAGACTCACTCGAATTCGGCAAGATCGATACCGGAGCGATCGTCAACTTCTTTTTCAATTCCACAAAACTCTCTTCACATGCAACATCCTACACATAAGCTTGACCCTTCTGAGTCAACTAAGTCAACGGTAATGCTAACTTAGAAAAACCTTCGATAAAATTGCAATAATATCCTGCCAATCCAAGAAAACTTTATATTTCTGTAGCAGACTTCAGAGTCTACCACTGTAACACAACGTCAATCTTAAAAGGATCCACAACAATTCCACCACTCGATATCACATGGCCAAGGAAACTCACTTCCTTCAACCATAACTCACATTTCGACAATTTTGCATATAACTTCTTCTCTCTCAACACTTGCAACACCGTACGCAATTGTTCAGCATGTTCTTCTTCAGATTTCGAGTATATCAGAATATCATCAATGAAAACCATAACAAACCTATCTAAATATTCATGAAAAAACCAATTTATATACTCTATGAACACACCTGGTGCATTGGATACACCAAACGACATCACAGTGTATTCATAGTGACCATACCTCGTCCTGAAAGCTGTCTTTTAGAATATCATCTGTCTTAACACAAATCTGAAGGTAATCAGACCTCAAATCAATCTTTCTAAACACACAGGCGCCCACTAGTTGATCCATCAAATCGTCGATTCTCAAAAGTGGATACCTATTCTTGATACTCACTTTATTCAATTGCTTGTAATCAACACACAACCTCATACTACCGCCTTTCTTCTTAACTAACAACACAGGAGCACCCCATGGAGAAACACTCGGTCGAACAAACTTCTTCTCAAGCAATTCTTCTAATTGTTTCTTCAATTCACTTAACTCCGAAGCTGACATCCGGTAAGGAGCCATGGACACCGGACTCATACCTGGTATCAAGTCCACTGTAAACTTTACTTCACTCTCTAGGGGCAAATCACTTATGTTATCCAGAAACACATCTGGAAATTCATGGACAACGGGTAATTCGACACTCGCAACTTCACGATCAAATTACAACGATGCAAATAATGCAAACATCGAGGCTTCGTCTTCTAGGAGTTCGTCTACTTGCTTTGAAAACAAGAACATCAACTCTCCTTTATCACCAAACTCAGGAAACTCCACGGTCTTATTATAACACTTGATATGAACATAGTTGAACTCCAACCAGATCATTCCCACTATTACATTGATTTGGTGTAAGGGTAAACACACCAAATCCATCACGAAACTCTTCCCAAATATCGTCAAAGGACATCACGAACACACAAAAGTTATAGTAACAAAACCATTAGCAGGAGTTTCTATCTCCATACTACCATTCATATCAGATAATTTCAAACCCAACCTAGTAGCACATTCAAGCGAAATAAATGTATAAGTAGCACCAGTATCAATAATAGCAACCAACTTCATATTGTTAATAAAACAAGTACTTTGAATCAAGTTATCCTTCTAGGGGACTTCTGAACCACTCAAAGCAAACACTCTGCCATTAGTCTGAGTAACAGTAGCAATCTTCTTCGGCTTCTGACACAGGGTACTGATGTGACCCTGTTCACTACAGTTGAAATAAGTCGGACCTTCATCCTTGCAATCGGTAGCTCTATGGCCTCTCTTACCACATCTGTAACACCTCAACACACTATTGTTGCAATCCTCAGCATGGTGGCCTTGATCGCCACACCTGTAACACTTAACAAAAGCGGGAGCTGCTCCCCTACTTGTCATCTTCCCATCTAAAACCTTCTGCTTCCCTTTGTCAGCTGAAGTCACATAAGGTTTTCCTCGAAACTGTCCTTTCTCTTTCTTCTCACTAAGATGTTTGTAGTGAGACGATTGAGCTCTGCTATCCTCATCATAGACCATACTCTTATCCACTAGCTCAACATACCTACGAATTTGCTGGTATCCAATACCCCTGTTTGATCTTTGGTCTCAGCCCGTTCTCAAACTTAAAGCATTTGGAAATCTCAGTATCAGCACGGTTGTAATGTGGACAAAATTTTACCAGCGCCTCAAATTTTGCAGCATACTCCGCCACAGTCATGTTTCCTTGCTTCAATTCAAGGAACTCTATCTCCTTCTTACCATGAACATCCTCATGGAAATACTTCTCCAAGAACTCTTTCTTGAATACAACCCAAGTTATCTCAGTACCAACATCCTCCAATCTCTGGAGTGCATTATCCCACCAATCTTCAGCTTCTTCGGCCAACATATGAGTACCAAACTGTACCTACTGAGCGTCAGTGCATGCCATCACTCGAAAGATCTTCTCAGTCACTTTGAGCCACTTCTGTGCACCCTCAAAATCATGAGTGCCCACAAAAGTTGGCGGATTGTTCCTATCGAACTTCCCCAAAGCACGAAACTCATCAGGTGCCCCTTAATTCTGATTGTTCTGTGAATTCTGGGCCATTGCTTGAGCAAGCGATTCCAACGCGTCAGCAATAGCACGATCGTTTGTCCCAGCCATTCTTCACACCATCAACAATGTTAGAAGAAATAATTCATCGACAGTGTACACATACGCATCGCCTGATAGAGGACTAACATCATACAAAACCTTGGTCAGATGGACCGACCTACTCTGATACCACTAATGTAACACCCTTCTACCCCACAAAATACTCACGAATACAATAACTAATTAAAGATAAATAAATCAGAGTAAATCACCACAAGGGTGCCACATTTCGTCATAAAACATCTAAATAACATCCTGCTCCGTAACACGGGTTCTTTCACCAAAAAAAATTCAATCAAAACTACTATGCAGCGGAAATAATAATCTTAAGTAATTAAATGATAAACGTCAAAATAGTAAAAAATCATAGTGACATCAATTCTATAAAAACTAGAACATAAAAGTTCAACTCAAGGACGTCTCGACCGGATGTTACATATCAGAGCAAGACATCTTCTAAATTCAACGAAAATAAAACTAAATAACTCCAAATGCTAAATCTTTATGCACCAAGAGATCTAATCCTGATCACCTGCACGTTACCCACATGGAGGTAACATTCAAACAGGCAGGGTGAGTAATCACGAATCATTATACGAGATATAAAGAAAAAGATATACAAGTACAACAATATCAACCGTTCATTTACACCGTCATAATATCGTCAAACAAAATAATCATCATTAAGTCATCATCTTCGTACATCACTTAAAATCACGTCATCAATAACATCGTTTATTCACAAATATGCAATGCCACATAGTATGAAATGGAACACATAGACTCATGCAAGTGGTACCAATTCATTTGATGGACACTAGGTCATCACCCTCCAAAGATCCCCACCGTAGGATTGATCCCCCTTGGAACCGGAGCACGTCTCAAACACTTCAATCCACACAATAGGATTGAAGCCACCACTGGACCGAAGTCCTAACATCATCACTAGACCGAAGTCCTAACATCATCACTGGACCTAAGTCCTAAATTATGCTATGAATGCATGATGCAAAACGCCATAATAATCACCATCATAGGATCGTCAAGGCTGCATCGTCATTCATGGGAATTCATCAAAACATCATAGTATAACATCAATCACATACGTCACAATTCATCATAATACTTCACAATTCATCATGTTATAATCATTACAACACAACACTGCAATTTCCCCACGGCACAAGGTCAACAAAGAAACAAGAAAACGCGAAGAATAAAATAAAAAAAACATATGCTCCTTCTCGCCTGGTGCTCGCCCGGCGAAGCAGGTCGCTCGCATGGGGTTCGCCCAACATAGCAAAGGCGAAATCCCCCCCCCCCTCATACAAAATTCCAGTAGCACCTGTTTTTCAACCGTTGCTCGCTTCTTGTTTCGCTCGGCGACCTCCAAGAGAGTACACCTCGCCCGACGAAACAGTTCCCTCGCCCGACGATTTCTGAGAAACAACAATCCTGCTGTTGCGCTTTCTGCATAATTCAGACCCTAAACTCCTTACGATTTCAATACCATACAGTCCAAAAATGCACATAAATCACAATACAATTATACTACAACAACAATACATCATAGTAGACAACATATGCATCATTTCCTATCACTTTACACATCCCCAAATCACCAATCTCATCATGATTCGTCATATTATCATCACATCCCCCAAAATCCCCTAAAACCCAAACTACCTACATACCCCTAACTCTATATCAAATACAATTGTAAGCGATACTCCCCATACCTTATAATTCTCAGTTCTGATCTTCCTCTTGAGTTCTTCAGAGTTTCTCTGAGCCCTAGTCTCTTCCTCCTTCTTTCCTCAGAGTGCTCTCCAAAACACGATCGTTCCAAAAGTGAACTTCTCAAATCCCTCTTTTCCTTTTCTCAAACATGCCCTTTGGACCCTTATTATGATTTTCCCATCTTACCCTCACTTATTCCCTTACAAAAGACCACCTTGCCATTAGTGTTCCACTCCCTTTTATTTAAATTAGTAATAATAATCTAAATAATATTATTCACATTATTCTACTATTGTTAACACTAAAATAATTCCAATTAATAACCCATTTTCTAAATACTTTCATTATTCCCTTATCTCATCAATATTCTACAACACACAATACAAATACACCATGCGTCATAATATTTCATCAAAATTCTCCGAAAATCATGAATAATTATAATAAATCAATCAAATAAATATTATAATTATTTTGGGGTATTACATGGTCAACGTCTAAGGCCTCGACGGGGATAGCTAGTTATTGGCGCCCAACAAAGCAGTTAAGAAATTCAAATGGTATCACAAGGCGGGAACTACGTCAGCATCGACGATTACTTAAAACACGTGGGAACACGTCGGGAAAAACCGCTATATGAACTTAGGACATGACACCATGGGAATGATTTATAATTCTTAGACAGTTATTTTAGAGTAGTATATAAGGATACTTATTTTGTAAGGGGTCCACAAATTGTACATATTTCTATAAACTTAAAGTACCTGCGTCTTGAAAAGCGAGTGAGGAAAGATGTACATATGTGTTCCAACCTTTTATACATTTCCAACTGTTTTACTTTAAACGTTTTTTTATGCATCAAAGTCTTTTCAATTTCCTTTACTTTTCTTGCCAATTTACATTACTCGCACTTTAATTTTAACCCTTTTTCTATTCCCTGCTTTTTTGTCTTTCGACTTCAACAGTTTTTTCTTCATTTTAATTTCAGCCTTTTATTCTCTGAACATTTTCCTTATTTTCCAAGTAATCACAACCAATATTACAAACATTTTCGACAACGTTATGAGTTTTCACAATTGATAGACACACAAACATGTCCGAGAGATTTTTGAGTTTGATCACTTAAGTATTAATAGAAACTTATATTTGTTTCCCAAATTTAACAGTACACAATCACTCATATCCCTCAGCATGATTTATGGAGTATCCATCAAATGTCTTTATGGTCATCCTATTACGAAGACTGTTTAATCAACAATATATCTAGGGTCCATAGTGGTCAATACTTTCTTTGTGCCAATTTCACATGGTCATAACTTTTTGCTCGGATGTACAAATCAATACTTTCTTGTCACATTGTACTCTTTGTTATGATGTGAGCTAATTTCAAAAGGAATGAGCCATAAAGGTGGTGTGTACAAGATTTCATCATGATTTGAAGTTGGATACTTGGAACTGCATTTCCATTTTTGGTCAGAATTTTACATCAACCAAAACTTGATTACAAGCCAAATTACCACGAGTTATTCACCTAAACATGCTTAGTGAAGTTCCCAGAAGTAAAATGACTCATAAAACACAAGTTTAGGTGGAGTTTTGATGCTCTCCAAGTCATACATTTCTCCCCTTCGGTTGCACATGGAATCACATGAATTGAGCATCATTTGGCACGTATGAGATCATCATTACACTCCCTATAAATAGAGCAACGTATTCCATTCATTTCCCAAGCTTTTGAGAGCCAAAACCACTCTGCTCAGATCACACCCTAATCGAAAAGTGATCATTTGATCCAATTTTAGATATGAGTCATTTTTAGTTTAGATGTAAATCTCCTATCTCCATAGTGTGTTGATTCTTTTCCACCTAAGAGAACTAGTGGCATACTTGTTGATTTTATCTAAGTTGGAGCCTTTCTCAAAGGATGGTGCAAAGTTCTCACACTTTTTGGGTTAATTAGTTTAATAATATACTTTAAATGACAAAATGTTTTCTTCATTAACACTAACACTAACCTTTAATTGTACTAACTTTTACTTTATGCCATTTATTTTTATGCACTTTAATCTTTATGCTCTTTATTTTTATGCTTATCATTTCATATCATATTATCATCTTGTTTATGTTTATGCATTTTTCCTTTTGTCCACTTGGACTTTTCTTTTTCTTTTTTAAGACATTAATAAAGGCTTAAACACTTAAAAAACTCTTAATGTTCCTTGGACTATTTGGTGACTATCCTTTACTCATGGATGATGGACTTAGAATTAGGTTCCTTACCCTATGCTTTAGAGTTGAAAATTGAGACCTTGGATCTTATCTGGTACTTTGACCTTGGGTTAACCTCTTTGAAGACTTGGTTTGGATGCTTGGTTATTATTGCTTATCTTATTGCTTGAGTCCAAATGATGGGACTTTTGGCTTGTTTATGTCAAAAGCTTGTATCTTGGTTAGATATTTCTTTCCTTAGCTTTTATTTTATGCTTTAGGATAGCCTCTTCATCTCACCACCTTCTTAAATTTTCAAAATCTTTTCCCTTTTTTAAAACCTTTTTCTTTCAAACTAGAACCTATTTCTTAACAAACGTTGACTTTGTCAAGTGCATTTTCAAACTCATTTTCTTAATAAATGATAATCAATCTTAAGCATACTTAGACCATTTTCATAAGACTTAAAACATACGTAGCTCATTCAAACCATTTTGTGCCTTTGTGCACTTTTCCTTTTTAAAACCTTTTATAAAGTTTATACATGAATCATTTATAGTTGACATGTGACCCTCGTATCCCCCTAGTATTGTTTAAAATTAGTTAACTCTTTCCCACCTTAGAGAGTTAATGGCATACTTGTTGATTTTATACAAGTTGGAGCCCTTCTCATGGTGATGCAAAGGTCCGTTTTCACATACTTCTGGGTGATTAGTTGAAGTTTTCTCCTTAAAATGACAAGTTGTTTTTTCATTTAAAATGAATCATAACAAACCATTTTGGTTATTTTTACCATGAACTACGAGGTTTTGATCCTCCATTTCACTTTGTGGGTACGTAGGCACGAGGCTCAGGAAGTCTTGTCAAACACAAAAATATTAAAAAATACTTCTCTTCTCACCTCACCAATCTTTTACAAACAACACTTTTTAAACCAAACGCTAGATTTTCAAGAGGTTCCTATAGAGTACTATAGACGTTTTGGGTGCTAACACATTCCTTTTGCGTAACTGACCCCTTACCCTGTCTATGTTTTTATTAGTTTTGTTTTTAAAACTTCTTTAGGTTTTGTTCGCTCTTCTCCCTTTCCTTTGAAAAAATAAAAGTGCAGTGGCGACTCTTGTTTTGCGAGCTAAGTTAATCAATAGGTTAATCTCAAATTTTCCTGCTACACCGACCATAATTTTTTCCCCTTCACATACAAACTTCCTCCTTGATTTCCTTCCTTTAACATTTTTGTCTCCTATGAGAATGATACAGTAGTGTATCAGTAATAAGAGCGGTCACAAAGTCGTCATAAGAACCTGGTAACTAGAAAAATAATATAGTTGTATTTTCTTTGTCATTGACCTTCACGTAAAGCCTTACTAGATCGGTGATTAAGTTTTTAAAAGTATTGATGTATTATTGCACATAAGATCCCTTTTGCATCTTTAAACAATATAGTTGCAGCTTCGCAATTTTTTTTCATCATTGACTAAAACATATACTGTGGTATTTTGGATCGAACTTTAGTGTCGAGAAGGGTAACTTGATATTTCGATCGGTGTTGTGCATGCTGTAGTCGAAGTTTGTTAAAGCATGCTATCGAAATATATTAACTTGTAATTTAAGTTAGTATGTCGAATTGGGTCTTGCTTGTATGTCCAATTGTTTAAGTTAGTTTGCTCCCTAAGTTAGCTTGTGTAATGTGCCTGTGTGTAAAAGCCCATTAGGTTAGTTTGTTAGTTTTCTTATAAATAACATGTTAGTCTCTCATCTTTGAAATGTGGTGAAAATCCTAATTAGGGTGAGAGAGGTTAATTGTTGGTATTCACTTGTAATCTTTGAACCCTTATTGAGAAAGTGAATAGTAAAACAGATTTAACCAATTCTTTATTCTTCTTCCTTCTTCTCTTTTCCTTTGTGAAACCTAATAGGATTTCTTCTGTTTGTTCAAAAAACTAAATCTTTTTCTCATATTTTGGTTTGTTCTTGACGACATCAATTCACAACATAGATTGACTCTCAAATTTATCCCAAACCGTGCTTAAAATGTTAGGTCTAAAATATGATACATCGTCTCATTTGAAACACATAGATGTATCAATCATATGGTCTTCTCATGCATTTGATCCATGACGTCTAAGTGATATGTCGATGAAGGATTTAAGAGTTAACCCTTGAGAAACTGGGAGTGAGTTTTATGCAACCCAAGGTTGTCGTGTTAGAATCAAATGGACGAAGATAAAATATTAAAAGTATTTGACTACCTCAGTGACTCATCATGACGACGAAGAGCTTACATATCAGCATATGATATATGTGACGAGGTCCTATCTGTTGTATTTGGTGGAAACGCCCATTATTTATTTTAATAAAAAAAGTGTCATTTCTACATACCTAAAATATTCAGTTGATCTCTTCGAGAATTTTGGTGAAGATTCAGTTGATCTTTCTCTTTATTTGAGAAGACGTGTTTACAAATTAACCGGCTTGCATCTCTTTTGAAGATCCCCGGTGGAGCTTCCAAATCTCTAATAAGTTATGGATTTCCACTGAAGTCCTAGATCTCCAGTGAAGTTCTAATCCCCTGTGAATATACTCTCCCACAATGATTCATCTTTCTAAGAAGAAACTGAAATCAGTCCGTGGCTTATGACTCGAGACGAGGGGAGGTTTATTTGCACCATTTTCAAGTGGAATACTTGATTAAAGAAGAAACTGAGACCAATCTGTGGCTTCTGACCCGAGACAAGGGGAGGTTTATTTTTACCTTTTTCAAGTGAAATACTTGATTAAAGAAGAAACTGAGACCATTCAGTGGCTTGCGACACGAGGCGAGGGGATGTTTATTATCCTTTTAAACATATTATTTGATTATTTGAAGTTGGTTTTATTTCAGAATATTTGGTTAATCTCGGCAGTAGATTCTCCGATAAATTTTAAAATAGAATTTTCAGCAAAAACCTCGGTGGCAGGTATTTTCTTTTATTTCCTGAAAAGTCTCGGCAGAAGATTTCCAATAAACCTCGGCAGCAGATATTCTCTTTTATTTCCTAGTAGGTATCGGCAGAAGATTTCTAGTAGACCTCGGCGGAAGGTATTTCATTTGTAAATTCTTTGGTTATTCTCGGCAATAGATCTCCAGCAGACTTCAACAAAATATGTTTCATTCTTTCTAGGATCTCGGTAGTAGATTTTCTGGTTAATTTTGATACTTCTTCGACAGATAATTGTTTCTTTTCAGAATCTCGGCAGTAGATTCCCTGGTTAATCTCGGCAACAGATTTTCCAGTAAATTTTTGACAGTTGACACATCTTTCAATAAAACCTTGGCAGAAGGTGTTCCCAAATGAGGCATAAGTCTCAGCAGTAGACTCCTTCCATTGGATATCTCTTGAAATAACCACAGTTGACCTCGACAGTAGGTTCTCCGAGTGGAATTTATTAGAAGATTTCATCACAAGTTTATTGCCTTTGCTCTTTTAGAGCTACTCTGTGCTTGGTGGTCTCTTCCCCAGTGGAGTTGAGTTTCATCCCTAGTGGAGTTGGATCTTTCCCCGTGGAGTCTTGCTTTGCTAAGTTGTTCCTCGTCAGGTCTTCCATTCTTTAACTGTGTTTCAACATTTTCCGTATACAGTTATCCCCTGTGACATCGTTCCCCACAGAATCCTTGTCTTGCATTCATATCATTTCATACCACATCACAAGCATTTTGTGGCATCTTAGAGCCAAAAATTGATTTCAATCTCCATATCTCCGAATAGAAGAAACTTAAATATGGGCATCTGTCATACCCTAATTTTTAACCCTAAGATCCCACCTTTTTGTGCATCATCTTGCATAACATATTTATGTCATACGGTCTTTGTTTGCGTGCTTATTATGACTAACAGGTTTGTGCAGAAACATGGGTTTCAAGTGGAGTTGGTATTTGTTCTCACAGTTAAATACTTCAAGGCGTGACCAATAGATTTTGATTCAAAGGGTCCTAGGGTTTCCACGGATTTGAATTTTCGTTTCAACCGGTTCTTTCATGGATTGTGGAACTAGGGTTTGAGCATATCCTCATCATGGATCAAGGTCATCCTCTTCAGTATTTCTTATAGGACTTGAGCTATTTACTCATTCAGTGTATACCCCAGAGATTATGGTTTTCTTCCCATTTGTGGAGCATGTTCATTGGAAATGTAGTTGGAGTTTTCATGGCAAGTTGCAAGTTGTGTCATTATTTTCAAAGGATTTCTCAGGGCATGGTTCGTGTACCGAGTTCATCATCATATAAGACTTTGATTGTGCGGGTAGCAAAGGTCGAGGAAGACTTTGTTCATGAAGTTGGATCATAATTCATGTTTATTTTGATCTTAAGAGAAAAAAATTGGATTTCCTTGTTGATGTTGTGAAGTAGTAAGTTTGGATAAAAATCTTGAATAAAGTTTTAGCAAAGAGTTGATGCGTGTAGCTGTTGGTGCAAACTAGTGCACGACCAAGATTTTCTTTTAACAATAAGAGAAATGAGTAACAGTAACAAGTGCATAGTAACACTCCCTCAAACCATCCTTTGTCTCAGCCTTTCAACATCTTCGACAAGCTAGGATAGGATGATGATAGAGTTTTTATTCGCACGGTTATGAACACTGCATCAAAAGAACCATTAATCATGGAAAATATCCAAGAATCAAACATATTTATCACATTTCTAAAACAGTCCTAACACACAATCATACAAGAAATCAAGGCTATTATGTTATTTCTGGAACAAGAGTTGGCAACAAAATCAACAACATTCAATTTGAAATCAGCATTTTAATGTCACCAAGGATATAAAAGGAGCTTCATCATTCACAGATGGGGAGGATTATCATTCAAGAACGAAAACTCCACAGGTTAAAAAAAACACACGCATACCATACACAGAAGAGAGAGGTCACAAAACCATCACCACATTAATACCCACATCACACATACACTTCGGGACAAAACCACAAAACCATTACACAAACTCACGCATAGAAGGGAGGGCAGAAAGTAATCACACTACACCAATACACAACAACAACTGTGCGCATAATAGAATACAAAATCACACACATTGCAGCAAAATTCACCAAATAGGCATCACAATTCACACGCAACAAAGAAACATCAGAAATTTATATCCATCACAAGTGCAGTAATGAAACGTGTCGGAGTATAAAAAACACATAGATACACACACTGCAGAATCACTTACGCGCACAACAAGAGAGGAGAGGAAGAACGGTTGCAACGTACCACTTTGCCGCCGAAGGCGCGTCGGACGAACTCCGACAGGTATTCTCGATCAACCTTGCCTATGTATCACATATATAACATTTAATTGTTGTTCGATACCATGAAATCATTCGATTGTTCTTCAATTCGAAAATTTTTGATCTTGTGTCGCGTGCGATTGAGAGACGGTCGGAAAGGGTGGTCCGCGTGAAGGAAAATGTGATGGCCGGCGATGCTATTTCAATATAGAGAGACGGCCAATTGAAGGAACTAATATGAGATTGAAAGAGTGAGAAGAGAAAAGTGTTTCGAAGAAAAGCGATGCGAGAGAGAGGAAACAAGGGAAGGTGAGGAAGAAAGCAAGGATGTGATGTTGATCCTCCTTTTTTTTAATATACTAGATTATGGTTTGGATCAAGAAAAAACTGGCCCGTGTGTTTTTATTATTTTCAATTGTTTTTTTAGGAATTGGGCCACTTGCATAAGCCCACATTTTAACTTAAATTTAGTTTTTTAAGTAATTAGTATAATATAGTTTTTTAATTAATTTGGTTAATATTGATTAGACGTTAAATCTTATTTAAGACGTCTAATATTGAAGGTTTAATTAATTAGAGCTTTAACTCTTGGATTGAAACTCTAATTTAAAAAAATTTTGATTAATTAATAAAAATCCTAGTTAATCAATTAGTTGATTTAGATGCTAACTACGACTTTGATTCTTTATTAGATAATTCTGATGCATGTTCTCATTGATCTTAATTCATATATTCCCTAAAGTTCTTGATTCAATTTTATCTTTGGTAGAAGTGAATCAATATCTACTTTAGGATCAATCCCTATTGTATGATAACATTAGTGCAGTATTTCCCTTTATGTTAACCATAGGATCATATAATTAGGCTAGTTTTCCTTTATCTTAAAATTAAAATTTATTTTCTAAAAAAAAATACAAAAAATACAAAAATTATTTCTAACCTCTTTTCAAAAAACCTAAAAAACACTTCACACAACTCAAACTATTTTGCCACTTTGGCTTTTCAACTTTAAACCCTTTTCAAACAGATTAGACATTAGTCATCTCTAGTTGAGATGTAATTTTCCTACCCCATGACATAGTTGAGAAAGACGTAGATTCTTTTCCACTTGAGAGAGGTATGTGGCATACTCGTTGATTCTATATCCGAGTTGGATCCCTTCTCTTAATATGAAGCAAAGATCCATTTTCCACATGTTTGTGGTGGTTTAAGTTGATTATTCTCCTTAAGATGACAACTTGTCTCTTCTCCTAAAACCAACCTTTTCTTTTTTTACTTTGTTTACCCCTATTGAGGGAAACTACGAATGCTCTGATTCCATTCCCATCAGAATATGTAGGCACGAGATGTGATGTCTTGGCTAGCATACTTATGAATAACACCTTAGGTCTTCCTTTTATTTTCTTTACCCTTTTAGCAAACAGGAAACAAATAACAAATAACATAATAAAACAAGAGGTTCCTGTAGAGTACTACAGATACTTAGGATGCTAGCACCTTCCCTAGGTATAACCAACCCCCGAACCTTAGATTCTCTTTTGCTTTGCATTGCATTGCATGTTTATGGGTTATTTGTTATTTTTCCCTTCCATTGGATAAATTAAAGATTGGTGGTGAATTAAGATTTGTGAGCCTAGTTAACCCAATAGCTATGGTATCTGATTCTCACCGCGACAACATTCTTCGCTACTAGAGTCATCTATTTGGACCATGTTGTAAAAGCTTTTCGGGTCCTGCTTTTTATTTAGACAATTCGTCATCCAATGACCGGCCTGTTTCTAACCATAACACTCCATTGTTTTTTGTTCTTGGATTTAGACTTCTTCTTATAAAACAAGCTTTAACTTTGTTCTTGCCACAATTTTCCCCCTTCACATACAAACTTTCACCTTGATTTCCTTCCTTTTACATTTTTGTCTCCTATGAGAATGAGACTCTAGTGTATCAGGAATAAGAGCGGTCACAAAATCGTCATAAGAACCTGGTAACTAGAAAAATGGTATAGTTGTGTTTTCTTTGTTACCGACCTTCACCCAAAGCCTTACTAGATCGGTGATTAAGTTGTTAAAAGTATTGATGCATTAATGCAGATAAAATCCTTCTTGCATCTTCAAACAATATAATTACTACTCCGCAAACAATTTGTTCATCAATGACTATAACATACACTAACTCTCCAATTTATCCTAAATCGTGTTTAGAGACGTTAGGTCTAGAATATGATATTAGGTCTAGAGACGTTAGGTCCTCGTTTGAAACACATATATGTATCCATCATGTTGTCTTCTAATGCATTTAATCCATGACGTCTAAGTGATATGTTGATGAAGGATTTAGGAGCTAACCCTTGAGAAACTGGGAGTGAGTGTTATGCAACTCAAGGTTGTCGTGTTAGAATCAAATGGACGGAGATAAAATATTAAAAGTTGAAATTCTGGCACAGATATCAGATGTTCTATACAGATGTTGAGACACTGATATCCAACACAATGAACAAGATAACAAATAAAATAACAGTGCAGAAAGTAAATAACACAGTGATATGTTTACCCAGTTCGGTCTAACACACCTACTCTGGGGGCTACCAAGCCAGGGACGAAATCAATATACGATAGTATCAATTCACAGATCATACAACCACCGAATAATCTGATCACTTAATCACTACCCTTCCTATGACTTCTACCTAAGACTCACCTAGGTATGAGGCCCTCCACAAATCCCTCTACAACCACAACCCGTGATTGGTATCTTTCCACACAAGAAACAAACTGAAAGTCACACTTTCAAAACACACAATTCTCAATACTTCACAGCTTATGAGAATTGACACAAGAAACTCAATGCTTAAAAGCTTATGAGTAACTGACAGAACTTACAACACAAGACAAACCAGTCCTTATACTGTTATCAGAATAATACCAGTTAGGCTCACAAAATACACTCGAAAACCCTAACAAAAACACACATAAGTTCCACACCTAAACTAGGTTTACATCAGTCAATATATAGCATTTAATCTGGACTGAATTGGGCTTCAAAAACGCAGCAAATAGACTGCTCACAAAGCTGCAAAATTAACTCCAACAAAATAGGTCTTCAATCCAAAGTTTTCTATTATGTCTCCATAATTAGAAACAGCAGCAAATCAGAAAAACCAACAAATAATCACAATCCAAAAATGCTTTGGATGCCACATAGGATAACCAAATATTCACAGAATATTTGTAACAATTCACAGCAACAGAATCTACAATAAAAACTGAATCCACAGCGCGATGTCCTATGAGCTGGTATGGGACATCTTCATTCGACATGTTGAATGCAGTAAATTAGAACTTCATGTTTCAACATCTTGCTGCTATAATAGTTTTAGCAAAATAAATGCCAACCTCAAAAGCACAGAAATAACAATCTCCCCCTTTGGCTTATTTTGGCTAAAACTACATACACACAAAAACTTTCAAAGAAGCAGCAAGCAGTAAAAAAAACATCCATATCAGACAGCAGCGAAAAACCAACATCACAAAAAATATCCAGCATAGCAGCACTCCCCTTCAGCTGCATACAACACATAGCACAGCAAACAACACAACATAGCAGCATAACAAAACTCCCCCTCAACAGCTGCAACATTCCACAATCTCCCCCTCAACTACTGCAGCAGCACGAGCACACAAGCACTCTCACAACCATACAACATACTACTCCCCCTTTTTAGCCAAAAATATGACAAAGGCAAGTAGAACAAGTCAAAATAAAAATCAACCAGAGTAAACTGCATCAGAAAGTAGATGCACACCACATCACATGCCCAAATGTCATGCACAAACTTCAACATTGTTTTCCCTCCATTCACACACTGCACTACCAGAACCTCCTTTACTCTTTCCAATCTGGTAGCCAGAAGGAGCATTAATTGCTATAGTTCTTCATGATTGCACACCCCAAGTCTGCTCCTCAGGTTTTCAAACTGAACTGCATCCAGAGCCTTGGTAAATATGTCAGCAATCTGATTTTCTGTGCTCACATGCTCAAGAGTCATGACTTTGTCCTCCACAAGTTCTCTGATGAAGTGATGCCTGATATCAATGTGCTTAGTCCTGCTGTGTTGAATGGGATTTTTGGAAATATTAATAGCGCTCAGGTTGTCACAAAATAGTGTCATGACATCTTGTGGGACATTATACTCAGATAACATCTGCTTCATCTATACCAGTTGAGCACAACTACTACCAGCTGCTATGTACTCAGCTTCAATAGTAGAAAGGGATACTGAATTTTGCTTCTTGCTAAACCATGAAATAAGATTATTTCCCAAAAAGAAACATCCTTCAGCGGTACTCTTCCTATCGTCAGCACTTCCAACCCAATCAGCATCACAGTAACCTAATAAAATGGGACTTGAATCATGGGAGTACAACAACCCATAATCACATGTACCACTCACATACTTAAGAATTCTCTTTACTTGATTGATGTGACTGACCTTGGGTTCTGCTTGATATCTTGCACACACAACAACAACAAAAGTTATGTCTAGCCTACTTGCTGTAAGGTACAGCAGACTGCCGATCATACTTCTATACAAACTTTGTTCAACATTCACTCCCTTTTCATCTTTAGATAACTTCAAGTGAGTAGGAGCAGGAGTCCTCTTATGCTTGGCATTATCCAGTCCAAACTTCTTCACAATGTTCCTCGCATATTTGCTCTGACAAATACAAATGGAATCTTTCATCTGCTTGACTTGTAATCCAAGGAAGTAGGGCAATTCACCTACCAAGCTCATCTCAAACTCAGACTGCATTTGGTTGACAAAATGTTGGACCATTTCATCCGACATCCCACCAAACACAATATCATCTACATAAATCTGAGCAATCATTAGTTTCCCATCCTTCTCCTTGACAAAGAGAGTTTTATCAATACCACCCTTCCTGTACCCATGGTTGGCTAAGAACTCAGTCAGTCTTTCATACCAAGCTCGTGGAGCTTGTTTCAGCCCATACAAAGCCTTCTTCAGCTTGTAAACATGATCAGGAAAATTTGGATCCACAAACCCTTTAGGCTGCTCAACATAGACTTCCTCATTAAGATAGCCATTCAGAATGGCACTCTTGACATCCATTTGAAACAATCTGAATTTCAACAAACATACCACTCCTAGCAGCAATCTGATGGATTCCAATCGAGCCACAGGAGCAAATGTTTCATCGAAGTCTACTCCTTCAATCTGTGTGTATCCTTGAGCAACTAATATGGCTTTGTTTCGGGTAACAACTCCTTGTTCATCAGACTTATTCTTATAAACCCATTTTGTTCCAATCACATTTGTACCTGCTAGTCGTGGTACAAGTTCCCAGACTTCATTCCTCTTGAATTGACAAAGTTCTTCTTGCATGGAACTTATCCAGAACTCATCTGTCAATGCTTCTTTGACATTCTTTGGTTCAATCTTTGAAACAAAGCATGCATTTGACACAGTCTCCCTCGTTCTGGTTCTTACACCTTCATTCAGATCTCCAATAATCAATTCCTTAGGGTGATCCTTCTGAATCCTTATCGAGGGTCCCCTGTTAGCATCCTCTACCTCTTCATTCTCAGGTCTAGTGTTGGCTTCTTGAGCACTATCTTCTACAGACTCAATGTCTTGGAAGGTTTCATTGTTTATGGGCAGACATGCTCCAACATCATCTGGGACATCTTCATCTTTGCCAGAGTCATCAACCACCACATTTATGGATTCCATCATCACCTTAGTTCTGGAATTAAATACCCTATATGCTTTACTGTTCGTAGAGTATCCTAAAAATATTCCTTCCTCACTCTTAGGATACATCTTCCGCCTCTGCTCACGATCCGCCAAGATATAGTACTTACTCCCAAACACATGGAAATACTTCACATTTGGCTTTCTACCTTTCCATAGCTCATAAAGAGTGACAGAAGTACCTGATCTGATAGTCACTCTATTGTGTATATAGCAAGCAGTATTCATGGCTTCAGCCTAAAAATGATATGGAAGCCTTTTGGCATGAATCATGACTCTTGCACACTCTTGTATAGTCCTGTTCTTGCGTTCTACCACACCATTCTGCTGAGGAGTGATCGGTGATGAGAATTCATGAGTGATTCCCTCAGATAAGCAGAACTCTTCAAACCTGCTATTTTCGAATTCTTTCCCATGGTCACTTCTGATTCGAACAACACCATAATCCTTTTCCCGTTGAATCCTTTGACACAACTCTTTGAAGGCAGCAAACACTTCAGACTTTTCTCTGATAAAGCTTATCCAAGTGAATCTGGAGTAGTCATCTACGACAACATAGGCATACTTCTTCCCACCAAGACTTTCAACCTGCATAGGTCCCATTAAGTCCATGTGAAGAAGTTCCAGAACTCTAGAAGTTGTGGTAAGATGTTGAAGCTTCTTGTGTGACACCCTTGTTTGCTTCCCAACTTGACATTCACCACATATTTTATCCTCATCAATCTTCAGCTTGGGAATACCTCTAACAGCTTCACTTGTCATAACTTTCTTCATCCCTTTCAGGTGTAAGTGACCCAATTTCTGATGCCACAGTTTGGTTTCATCTTCCTTTGACATCAAACAAGTAGACAGACTCTCAGGTTCTTGAGGATTCCACAGATAGCAGTTATCCTTAGATATGGTTCCCTTCATAACAACTTCATCTTTCTCATTGGTTACTAGACATTCAGATTTGGTGAAATTTACTTTGAGACCTACATCACACAGTTGGCTTATGCTGATTAGATTTGCGGTCAGCCCTTTGATAAATAGAACACGATCAAGATTTGGTTGTCCTGTGTAGTCCAGCTTTCCAACACCTTTTATTTCACCCTTTGATCCATCCCCAAAAGTGACATAATTGGTGGAGTGAGGCTTGATATCTGACAAGAATTTCTTCACACCAGTCATGTGTCTTGAACAACCACTGTCAAAATACCAATCTTCTCTTGCAGATGCTCTAAGAGAGGTATGTGTTATGAGTCCAGCCATCACTTGTCTAGGAATCCACCTTCTCTTCACTTTACCCCAACTCTGTTCTTTACTTTGTTGCTGAGCAGTTTTGGGATAGCCATGTAGCTTGTAGCAAAAGGACTTTAAGTGACCAATCTTTCCACAGTAGTAGCATCTCTATGGTTTATACTTTGATCTCCAAACTCTTTTCTGATGCTTCATCTGATGTCAAAACATGTGATTTGACATCCCCTCTTCTTGCTTTATTTTCTGAGGAATAAACTTCAATACAGGCTTCTTGTAAGTCTCTGCTTGATTGTTAAAACCAAGGCCTTGCACATTTCCAGCATCTTTCCCAGCCTGAAGAATCTCATCCAGCTGCGTGGTACCATTGTTCAGCATTCTTATAGATTTGGTCATATTGTCAAGTTTTGACTTTTGCCATTCAACCTCCTCTTTCAGATCAACAATGGTTGATAGACGTTCTTCCTTCTCAGCTTCTAGTTGAGCTATCAGAACCTTCTGTTCCAATATTATCTGGCACCTTTCTTCATTTTTGATACACAATTCTAAAAACCCTGTGAAGACTTCTTCCTTAGTGAGTTCTCCAACATAGGATTCTTTGTCAGAGTCAGACTCACAAGTAATTTCTCCATCAGCCTTACAGATCCCAGTCAAAGTTGTCACCAATTTTGCCGATTCCTCTTCAAGATCACTCTCAGACTCTCCTTCTGACCAAGACACTGATAAGCCCTTCTTCTGCCTTTTGAGATACGTGGGACACTCAGTCTTTATGTGCCCATATCCCTCACATTCAACACACTGAACTCTCTTACCTTGATTGGAGTCTTCTTCAGTTTTGGATCTTCTGCCTCCATCTTGGTTCTTACTGATGTCGGGAGACTTGTTCTGAGCATTTGCTCTCGACTTCCAGTCAATCCTTTTCAACACTTTATTAAATTATTTTCCAAGCAATACTAGATCTTTAGACACCCCTTCATCTCTGACCAGGTCACCTTCATCTTCTGAGTCACCAGCATTTGACACAAAAGTTATGCTCTTCTTCTTTTCAGACTTTTCACTGATCCCTAATTCAAATGTTTGAAGAGATCCCACCAGTTCATCCACTTTCATCTTGTCTATATCCTGAGCTTCCTCTATAGCAGTCACTTTCATGTCAAACCTCTTAGGTAGAGATCTGAGAATTTTTCGGACCAGTTTGCTGTCAGACATCTTTTCTCCTAGAGCACTTGAAGCATTAGCTATCTCAATAATGTTCATGTGAAAGTCATGAATGCTCTCATCTTCCTTCATCTTCAAGTTTTCAAACCTGGTAGTGAGAATCTGAAGTTTTGACATCTTCACTTTAGAGGTCCCTTCATGAGCAATCTTCAAGACCTGCCAAGCCTCTTTAGCAATGGTGCAGTGTTCAATCAACCTGAAGATATTCTTGTTAACACCATTAAACAATGCATTCATGGCTTTGGAATTTCCCACGGACCCTTTATAATCTGCATCATCCCAGTCTTCCTCTTCCTTCACCACATCAGTAGGGGTACCTTTTTCATCTTTAACCTTTGGGGGCTCCCATCCTTTTATAACAGCTTTCCATGCTTGATCATCCATGTATTTGATGAATGCTATCATCCTTGGTTTCCAATAGTCATATTTGGAACCATCAAGCAGAGGTGGTTTGTTCAGAAATCCTTCATCCTTGTCCATTGTACCAGAAAGTACCTTCCCTGAATCTCACCCAGAACCAATTAAGGGTGCAAGCTCTTGATGCCAATTGAAATTCTGGCACAGATATCAGATGTCCTATACAGATGTTGAGACACTGATATCCAACACAATGAACAAGATAACAAATAAAATAACATTGCAGAAAGTAAATAACACAGTGATATGTTTACCCAGTTCGGTCTAACACACCTACTCTGGGGGCTACCAAGCCAGGGACGAAATCAATATACGATAGTATCAATTCACAGATCATACAACCACCGAATAATCTGATCACTTAATCACTACCCTTCCTATGACTTCTACCTAAGACTCACCTAGGTATGAGGCCCTCCTCAAATCCCTCTACAACCACAACCCGTGATTGGTACCTTTCCACACAAGAAACAAACTGAAAGTCACACTTTCAAAACACACAATTCTCAATACTTCACAGCTTATGAGAATTGACACAAGAAACTCAATGCTTAAAAGCTTATGAGTAACTGACAGAACTTACAACACAAGACAAACCAGTCCTTATACTGTTATCAGAATGATACCAGTTAGGCTCACAAAATACACTCGAAAACCCTAACAAAAACACACGTAAGTTCCACACCTAAACTAGGTTTACATCAATCAATATATAGCATTTAATCTGGACTGAATTGGGCTTCAAAAACGCAGCAAATAGACTGCTCACAAAGCTGCAAAATTAACTCCAACAAAATAGGTCTTCAATCCAAAGTTTTCTATTATGTCTCCATAATTAGAAACATCAGCAAATCCGAAAAACCAACAAATAATCACAATCCAAAAATGTTTTGGATGCCACATAGGATAACCAAATATTCACAGAATATTTGTAACAATTCACAGCAACAGAATCTGCAATAAAAACTGAATCCACAGCGCGATGTCCTATGAGCTGGTATGGGACATCTTCATTCGACATGTTGAATGCAGTAAATTAGAACTTCATGTTTCAACATCTTGCTGCTATAATAGTTTTAGCAAAATAAATGTCAACCTCAAAAGCACAGAAATAACAAAAGTATTTGACTACCTCAGTGACTCATCATGACAGTAAAGAGCTTTCATATCAGCATAGTATATATGTGACGAGGTCCTATATGTTGTATTTAGTTGAAACATCCATTATTTATTTTAATAAAAAAAAGTGTCATTTCTACATACCTAAAATATTGGAGTGACATACACTTAGATCACGAGTATGTCATTTTACATTACTTACATGTAAACTAAGTTGAACGATGTAAGAAAATTTAAAACAATAGAATTGGTTGAAAGCACGTGTTACCTCAAGAGAAAATTTTATAGATTATTTTTGTGAAGGTTGTTTATGGAAAAATAAGTTTTTTTGTTAAATTAAAATTGTTGATGTTTTACTTGCTGTCTAAAAAAGATTTAAAAGTATCGATAGCAATTAAAAATGATATGATAGAGACAATAAAAGATAATTATTTTTAAATTTTAATGTATTTCATTATATTATAGACCCCTTTTTTATAGTTAAAATGGTATTTATAAATTATTTGAGATAGTTTTGAATATGAATAAAAAAACTGATCATGATTAAAAATAATTTAAAAAGTATAATTTTAAAAAATTATACAAACCTTATTGAATTATTTATTTTTTTGCTTTCAACCTTTTTGAGATACATGTCTACTAAACATCCACTCCCTTTATTTTGAAAAAGAAAATAAATTTCCTTAGTTAAGTTTATGAGGATAGTTGTAATTTAAAGATAGGGTGTACAATTAATTAGTCTAAATGTGGTTAGTGTTTGTTTAGAAAAATAGAATGAGTGTATTATTATTTAAATTGTTTTAGTTAGTGGATGTTATAGTGTAATTTCTCGGTAGTCGTATTTTTTCATTTGATATGACATAAAACATATTATAATGACAAGTTGAGCCTAGGGAGTGGGAACATTTCAAAGCTCAAATATGTATGAAAGCATTTATGCGTATAATGTTACAGATATCCCTGAATATAATAAATAATTCCGATGACTTTTGTAATCAAATAAGCTAAAATAAGTATACAGAACATCCGGTTTCGTGGTGTAGTTGGTTATCACGTCAGTCTAACACACTGAAGGTCTCCGGTTCGAGTCCGGGCGAAGCCATTCTTTTGGCTTTTCAGAAAATCGTCTTGTACGTTAATTAGAGCATGGCATTGGCGTATTGCTTTTTTCACTGATTAAAAAATTTCAATTCTTTTTTTACTTGATTTAATAATACCTTATTTGTTTTTTTTTTAATTTTAATTCTTCATCTTTTATTTAAATATTTTAAATTTCATCACTAATTTTAAATTCCATCTTGCCGTTTAAATTGTGTTAAAAAATACCACATAACTATAAGTTTTGTTTTACTAAAATAAATTTTAGAACAATTTTTTTAAATTTTAAATAAAAGACTATTTCATAAATAAAACTAATACACTTTCGTTTTTTTAAATATATTTTAGCAAACTCATTTAAAGATATTAATATTGAAAGAGTAAATTTTTTTATTTAAATTCATAAATCAAATTTTTAAGTGTTTTTTATTAAAATTATTTCCTTTATAATTACTAGCGTCCAGACAAGCACTGTCGCGCCCGTCATTCTGCTTTTATTAATGTACACACAGGTCAAAATATAAACAGTATTTTTTGTGTATTTATTTTTTTATATTAATTTAAAATAATTATAAAATAAAATAATAAAAAAATAATATAGTAAAAGATATATGCAAACCACCTATAACGGTTACTACAAAGAGAATTTAAAATTTAAAACAAAAATTAAAAAGGGTATAATTAAAAAGAAAATAGGCTACACCAAAGTCATCTTTTCCCATTATATATGTTATAGATAAGATAAATCTAAATTCATTTTGAATTTAAAAATAAATTTCTAATTGATTTTAATTACTATTAGATCAAACACTCATCTAATCACTCAACAATTTACCTTCAAACCTCAAGTTTTAATTTATTGACATAAATTTCATATTTTTTTGTTATTGTGAGTACCAAATTGAATGGTAAAGAAATTAAAAAAAAATATTTTTTATCCTAAAAAGATATCCGGCGTCTATTTAAAACACTATTGAAATCATCAAAGGAATTAATTCATTAATTTGCGTGCATAGGATACTAGTTGAATAAGGTTGTAAACTCTTCTATTGAACATTATAGTGTTATATTTGCAAATGACTCACAAAGGGCGAGGAGACCATATCGCCTACAAGGGGCGAGGAGATCATATCGCCCACAAGGTATATGTCTATAGCGAATCAAACCCATTAAGATAGAGATTAAATCAAAGATGACATCAATTAAGAGTTGTAAAAGATATTTTATACAAAGATCCATAAATACACTTACAATCAAGATAAACTTACATACAAAACCCCAACAAATAGAGAGTACAAAGAGAAGAGAGAAGATGAACACAAATCTACAGTTTGTCAACTCCGATTTAAGTGGATTCGGCTTTGGATCGTCTACATGCACACTCTAATGTTGTTTCTAAGCTACTCTACTCACAGAATATGTTTGATGAAGTTGGGGTTAAAAGTTCCCAACAACATAACCTAAAAAAAATGCTGATGGAATAGTCTAACCCACCAGCGACCATTTCGACCAACTCATGTTCAGGAACTTGTGTAAAATACCTTGCGTTTAGCATACGGAACCTGTTATGGTAGTCATCAATTGACTCAAAGAATTTACGTTTAATGCTAGTCAACTCTTTAAGGCTGATCTTCGATTGCCCCGTGTAAGGCTGCTCATGAAATAATCTCTCTAAACGAGTCCAATCATGGATCGAACTCGCTGGGAGTGCAGCAAATCACATAAAAGTGTTTTTTGTGAGCGAACTAGGGAAATACTTAATTCTTAAGTTTTCGTCATTGGCAAGATCTCTTGCTTCAGTTAGGTATCTCGCCACATGTTCGACAGCTGACTCACTAGTATCTCTTGAAAACTTTGTAAACTTTGGGACTTTTAATCCCCTCGACTATGGAGTTTGGAGAATGAAATCAGACAAGGGAGAAATGTAATTTGGCCTATGAATGCCAACATTTACCCCATTTTGTGCCATAATCCTTTCGACCATGGCAGCCAAATTATTACCCCCAGCCATACCATCATTTCGAACTTGATGTATGACTTCGTCAACATCTTGATTCCTATTAACTATCACCACCCTAGGTTCATGTTCCCTTGAAACTGGTTGTTCGGCCCTAGGAGGTTCGAACCTCACTCATTGATCAATCGCCTCGACACGGGGCCTATTTCGCTGGACTTGGTTAATTGTAAGATCTTCCTCAAGGACTGCCCCTTGGTTTTCGACTATCACATCTTTTCGAACTTGTCGAGGGGCTTGTGGAACTCCAAAAAAATCTGCAATCCTAGTCATCTGCTCTGCCAATTGTTGATTCGTTTGGGTGGTGTTTTGAATCAAATGGTTAAATATAGTGCCCATTTGTTGGGCCATCATATGGACCATATCGTGGTTACTTTCGTCCATTTGCTGTCTCAGAACTGCTGCTGAATTCATAGTAAAATTAGGTAACTGGCCATAATATCCCATCCCCGAGGGTAGGCTATTTCGACCCATATTGTTAACGGTGGAACCAGACCCTTGTACTAGCAGAAACGTATTCACCACTAGGTAGTCGAAAGCTGCAGTTGCATTATGTAAATTTGCCATCATAGAAGTTGGCATATCATATGGTTGTTCTCGACTACCTAAGGTCATGGTGAACCTAGTCACATATGGTCTAAACAAACTAGTGCCCACTGCAGGAAGAGTCAAAGATTGCCCCTGCGTCCTTGCTTGGGATAAAATAGGTCCATTATAAGCGTTCGAAGGTACTGCTGTCGTACTTGATGTGGATGAAAACACTTCTGCTACAGACGTTGTGGCTGTAGTTTCTCCTGTCGAATGAGGGGGTGGTTCACTATTAGGCGAATTCGCCATTGTTATACACACATGTCTCCTTCTTGGTCTCGCTTCGTTATTAGTGGTTAATTTACCACTTCTTAGTCTCATACAACGAAACTACAGAAAACAAAAAAGATGAGAATTTTTTAAATATCTATACAAACTCTAACTAACAACACCGGTCCCACTAGGTGTGCCAATTAGTTTTCCGGTGAAAATGGCAAACTACCTCTAGTCCTCCAAAGTCACTAAGTCTCTGATCACTTACAGGATCAACTATTGATCCTAGGACATGTGTTGCTAAGTTAGTTTTTGGTTTTAATAGTCATGAACATTTATTCAATGTTCTTTAAATGTTTTAAGTATTCTCCAAAATTGTTAAGTAACGTTGCAGATTCTTTTATGGAAGAAAAGAAATGTAGATTGCAGAAGGATAACTTGAAAGATAAATGGCTTAAAGGTAACAAAGAAATAAATTGCAGCAAGGAAGTAAATTGCAAGTAAATGACTAAATTTAAATGAATTTGATTGTAAAGAAAAGGTATTCAAACATACATCCTCTCAAAAACACTCTCTTCTCACACACACAGATACTGGGAGTAAAATGTAGAGTTTTTACAATGGTTGAACACCCCGGTTCTAAATGCTAAGTGCCTCATTTATACTAAATAAAAAATAACTGCTATCTAAAGGTTATTTCGCCAAAATGTGTCATGTTCCCCACTACATGCACTTTGTCTCTGTAGCGGCAAAATCGCGAGTGGAAGCTATTGATTAACTTAACTCGAAAAGCAAGAGTCGCCACCGCACTTTTATTTTATCCAAAAGGAAAGGGAAAAGAGCGAACAAAACCTACACAAGCTCTACAACAAGAACAAGTGCACAAAGACTGGGTAAGGGGGGTTGGTTACATTAAGGGAATGTGTTAGCACCCAAAACGTCTATAATACTTTATGGGAGCCCTTTGAAATATTTACGTTTTTGGTCTGAAAGAGTTTGCTTGAAAAGTGATTGAGGAGATAAGAAGAGAAATTGTTTTTAGGATTTTTGTGTTTGGAGAGACTTGTCGTCTCATGTCTACGTACCCACGAAGTGCAATGTATGATCAAAACCCCGTAGTTTGTGGTATAAAGAATGAAATTTGTTTGTTTTGGTTGATTTTAAGTGTAAAGACAAGTCGTCATTTCCAAACGAATAATTCTGTTTAAAGAAATGAATCATGTCTAAACTTATGAAAAAGTTTTAAAAGAGAAAAGTGCACGAGGGCACAAAAAGAGTTTGAATGAGTTTGGTGTTTTTTTAAAAAAGTGTCAATATGCTTATGTAGTTTAGCATTTGTTAAGAAATGAAAAGAAAAGAGTAAAATCACTTGAGAAAGTCAAGGTTTGATTATGAAAGAGGTGATAGTTTGAAAACAAGAAGGTTTTGAAAAAGGGCGAAAGTTTCGAAAATTGAAGAATGGGGAGGAGAAGAAGTGACTATCCTAAAGCACAAAGTAAAAGTTAAGGATAAGAATAGCCTAACCACACGAGCAAACTCTATAGTATTCGAACCATAATTCCAAAGCAAAAGGAAAAGGTCCTAGTTCTAAGTCCAAGGTTCCAAGAATTGCATTGGATGTCCAAGGTCTATGTGCAAAACTCCATGTCCATTGCAAAGGATAATAACCATAGTCCCAGATTAGAAGCACAAGTTTTTTAGAGGTTTTGGCCTTTATTAATGTTTTTGGTCCAAGTGGACAAAGAGAAAAAGGCATAAGCATAAACATGTGTCCAACGGACAAAGGAAAAATTGCGGAAGCATAAACATGTGTTCAATGGACAAAGGAAAAATTGCGGAAGCATAAACATATGTCCAACGGACAAAGAAAAATTGCGGAAGCATAAACATGATATGAAATGATAATAATGGAGCATAAAAGTAAAAGAGAGATAGGGAGCGAGAAGGAATTGTAAAAGTAAAAGTTAGAAGTTAGTGATTAGTTGTTAGTTGTTAGAGTAAGTGATCAATAATAATTGAATAATTGCACTTAGGTCAAGGTTAATGAGAACTCATTAGAGGATTGATAAGACCAAAGCCTCCTAACAACAAGTCTCATAAGTGTTGAACCAAAAGACAAATAATCAATTTTTTATTATTTCCGATACGGGACATATGTTGCGCTATGTTAAGCAATTGCCGAGTAATTTATGGAGTAATTACCCTACAATGAGGCCGGTCAATAGCTCTTTGTGCTAATGCATGCTAGATGAACGATATGTAGATCGTCATCCGAAAGCAATATCGCACGAAAAGAAAATAGGTGACGATCTCGTCTTGATCAAGAATTCAACAAAGAAATTCTAAGATCCAATAGACTTTCATCGATCAAAAAAAAAAAGATGAAAAGAAAGATGGATCTAACAAGTTATGATCCAACAACAAATAAAAAATTAATCAAAATGAAAATACAAGGAAATAAAATCAAAAATATTAAAATCAAAGAGGTTAGAATGGATCTAAAAAAAATGAATCAAGAGAAAAATAATTTTTCAAATTATGAATCATAAAAAAATTAGAAAATATTGAAGACAAAATTTGAATAAAAAAATGAGAGAAACCCTTTTTATTTTTTAGAAAAAGAGAAAATGAAAGGGAGGTTTGTAAAGGAAAATAGATGGATGAAGTAGTAAAATAAATTCAAACGGGCCAGGGCCAGGCCCATGGTCATAACATGAAAGCATTAAAAAAAAGGAATAGAAATATGAGGAAAAAAGAACAGTATCATCTTCATCCTCAGAAAGGCAAAATGTGAAAAGCTTCAACACAAGCTAACACTTTCTCCGCCGCGTCGGAGCTCAATCCGACAGCGGCGGAGCTCAAAATTAAAACGAAACGGATCAAAATCGAAAGCTCAACGCAACAGTATAATTAAATTGAAGAATCGGCAACAACGGATGCGAGACGAAAAAATGAGAACAAGCTTCGATCTACCTTCAACTTTTAGGTAACAACGAAATTCAAACTTCTTCTTGCTTCTCTACTCTTTTTGGTTGGAATTTAGCTTGAAATTGAGATGGATTTGATGAAAAGTGGAAGATGAGTGAAGGTTATGAAACGGTTTCGATGTGTGAATTTTTTTTTGGAGAAAAATTGTCAGAATTTATTTGGCTTTGAAGCTTGAAAAATATGAAGGGAGGAGTCTCTTATTTATAGCAGAATTTTGAAGGTGAGTTGTGAGACGCGGAATTGAATTGTCGTTTGCAGTGGTTTTGCGCATCATCAGCAGCTTGTGATGCCGTTTTGAATTGGCCTACACTGCGTTTTGGTTTTTGCAATTATCCTCTCGTGCAGGTCATGTGTGTTGTGTGATGGCTCGATGACTTAATGGCTCGCAAGCTTGTTGAAATGGCTTGGAATATTATAGCAGCTTGTAACTTTTGTAAGCTGGCGTTGTGATTTGTTTTTTGCAGTAGTAGCTGAAGAATGCTTGGAGTCATGGCTGCTTGATGAATTTTTTGCAGAATTTTAGTGGGCTCCTATTTATAAGAGAAATCCCAATGAGTTGCGATTTGAATTTATTTGTGATGCTGCCGTTTTCATTGCGTTTTGCAGAGTGATGCAGAGTCGTTTTGCTTTTGTTGTAGCGGCGTATTGGAATCGATTGATAACGTGGTTTTCTCGGCTGAAAATTCATGTCATTTTGATTATTTTCACTTGTGGCTCAGCTTTGTATCATGTGGCTCGGCGCGATGTTGCTTCAGCTTGCGTGTTGTATGTATTTATTATCCCAGTCAACAGTATTTCGTATTTATTATCCTAGTCAACAGTATTTCGTATTTATTATCAAACCTAAACTATATATATGTATATGATTACCTATAATTTATGATAATCATTCATTATCAAGCATAAACTGGACATGCGTGTATATATATATATATATATATATATTTGAAAATCTTGGTATCCGGCATTGCGACCCACTAATCCAAGAGGAACCAATCCCACCGTCCACTAGCGCGGCCTCCGTTTAAAGCCAGAGCAAAACTCCATAAGGATTGATTGCACCTATTAGGATTCGAACCTGAGACCTTGAGATGAGCACACTCTCAAGACCCAAACCTTCGCCACTGACTAACCCTAACCATCAGATTAGCATAAACGGGTGAGCTTAAAACATTACTTAAGTGAATCATGTGTCATTTTTATTCTCAATCAACTTTATTTCTTCTCCATTATTAAAACAAATAACTTAAATTAAAATATTATATTACTGACTATTAAAATTCTCTCACTCATTTATTTAAAGTTAATATTTCAGATTCATTTTCATATCCTCACATAAAAGTATCATTCTCATAGGATATATATATATATATATATATATATATATATATATAAGGCATATCAAGTGAGAGGGATTTTAAAATGAGAAATGAGAGGAACAAACAACAACCATTAGATCAGTAAAAAATTATGATTAAATATATTCATTAATGTGGTTATTAGTTTCTCTCTCTTATTAATTGCATTCCATCTCTCTTATTAACTTGATTTAATGGGAAATAAAATTTTAGATAACATCCCAGTAATAATGTTTAAGTTCTAAGAAGAATTTTTTCTTTTGTTGATAGCTCAAATCAAGCGAAAATGCTCTAGCTACAAGATAGTTAATAAAATCAGCATAACGAGACATTTTTATTTAGGCAAGTGCAAACAATTGTTCATCTGAAAAAAAAAACATCAAGAGGAAGCTCAATACAATTTCTCTCATCAACTTTTTATTCCATCCTTTTTTTATTTATTTTTTATTTGAAACTTCATTCATTATAAACCAACAGCAACAGGTACATCAGAGCTTTGGGATTGATAGGGACACTCCCCCAACCAAGTCCTATTGCCAACAAAATGGCCAATTCTAGCTAAATTATGAGCTTCAACATTAACAGACCTACCAACAAAAATAATAGAAATTAACTTAAAACCCTTCATGATAAACCTGCAGTCTTCAGCAATAGGGGCCAGGACTGCATCTTCCAAGCAACCATTAATGCAATCTACTGCATTTTTGGAGTCCGAATGAACAACCAACTCCTCCAAATTAATACGCTTTGCCGTCTGCAAACTCCACCTAATAGCCAACATCTCCGCAGCCGTCGAATTTGTGGACACCCTATCAGTTTTGCACGCAGACACCGCAACTGTATTATCCTTCCTAATGACACAACCGAACGAAACCGTACCATTATTCCAAACAGCAGCATCAACTTGCAAAACATGAAACCTCTCATCATTCACGATCTGTTGTTCTGGTATTCGGATTTTAAGATTAATCGACGGGTTCCACCTGTTGAACTCCGTAACTGCTTCCACAGCCTTTCGCACCACCACCAATGGGAATTGATCAGTGCCATTAAAGATGAGTTGATTTCTTGCAAACCAAATATTATGGATCAAGGAACAAACCACCTGGACAGCAAACTGATCTTTCACTGAGAGAATAGTTTCCAGCCAGGTACAGAACTCAGTATTTTCCTGCACACGAAGTCCACCTGGGGAGGAGAAATATGCTTGTCTAGCGAACTCGCAGTTGAGTAAAATATGGTCTACCGACTCGATCTCATTATGGCAAAAAGGGCATGAAGGGTCAAGGTGCATACCTTTTCTCAACAAATTACCACGGGTCGGGATGATGTTCTTTGCGGCTCTCCAAAGAAAAATCTGTATCTTATTACTAAGAGGGATTTTCCAAATCAACTTCCACAGCTTTTGATTAGGGACAGAGGACGGTCCCGGTTGAAGGCTTGCTTTTCCACTCATACACAAATGGTACGCAGACCGTACAGAATACTCACCATGCTTTTCATAGTGCCAAATCAGCTCATCTTTCACGTTACTCAAAAACAGAGGAATGCTTGTTATTGATGTCGCTTTGCAGTACCCAAAACTGGAATCAATCAGTTCTCTCTTCCAACAATTCAGATCATGGTCAATTAAATCATAAACTCTGGTGTTGGAATCCAGAGTACCACGGTTTTCGATCACTTTAAAACCCGGTTGACAGGGTATCCATCTATCCTTCAATGCCAGGACATCCGCTCCATTTCTAATCCTCCACCGAGACCCCGACTGCACCAACTGTTTTGTACCAAGAATACTTTTCCACGCGAAGCTGGGAGCATATCCAGGATTGCACTCCTCTAAACCACATCTAGGATAATATCTTCCTTTTAATACTCTTTCCACCAATGAGCCTTTCATAGTTAACAACCTCCAGTATTGCTTGTCGAGGAGGCTAATGTTGAATTCGCTTATTCTGCGGAATCCCATACCTCCCTCTCCTTTAGATCTTGCCAGCCTATCCCATCTCAACCAGTGAACTTTTCTCTCCCCATTATTCGACCCCCACCAAAACTTTGCGATCAGACTTTCAATATCTTTGCAGACGGCTTCCGGAAGCTTATAGCAACTCATAACATAGCTGGGAATGGCCTGAGCAACTGCTTTGATTAACACCTCCTTCCCGGCTCTAGATAAAAACCTCTATTTCCATCCTTTCAGCTTTTTCCAAACTCTCTCCACCACCATCGCAAAAACTTCTTTTTTGGATCTTCCGAACACGACCGGTAATCCCAGATATTTTGAATGGCCCTCCACAGTCTTTACCCCCATCCTGTCCCGGATCAAGATTTTTTCTTCCTCGCGCACATTTCGACTAAAAGAGACCTCAGATTTATCTAAGTTTACCATCTGACCGGAAGCACTTTGATACTTCTCCAACACATCCAAAATACTAGAAGCCTCAGTGATGTTTGCCCTAGAGAAAAGAAGCGCATCATCCGCAAAGAATAAATGAGAAATGCTGGGAGCTTTTTGCGCAATCTTTAGGCCATGAATACTTCCATCCTGCACGCCTCTTTTGATAAGACTTGAAAGAGCACCTGCACATAAAACAAACAAAAAGGGTGAGAGATGGTCTCCTTGACGGAGGCCCCTGCCTGGTGAGAAACTCCTACCGGGTTGTCCATTGAGTCTGTAAGTAACAGTGGATATGCATTTATCAATAAGGCTCACAAACTGAGGAGGAAAGCCCATCGTGACCAAGACTTGATTAACGAATCCCCACTCCACTCTATCATACGCTTTGGACATGTCAAGCTTAAGAGCCATGTGCCCCCGCTTTCCTTTAGTTTTCTTCTTGAGCCAATGGAAGCATTCCATAGCAACCAACGCATTATCCGTAATCAAACGCCCTTTAATAAACGCACTTTGTTCCTCATCCACTACTTCCGGCAAGATCCGCTTGAGCCTATTAGCAATAGTTTTTGTCACCAACTTCATAACCATGTTGCACAAACTGATCGGCCTAAAATCCTTAGGAGCGGACGGATTCTTCCCCTTAGGAATTAGAGTTATATTAGTGTAATTGAGAGGCTGGGGATCTCTACCACCATTTAAAATCTCAAGGACCAAATTTCCAACCTCCACACCAACAACATCCCAGTACTTTTGGTAGAATAAAGCCGGCAGACCGTCCGGCCCAGGAGCCTTCAGTGGGTGCATTTGGGAGAGGGATTCCTTGATCTCTTGCATCGTGAACGGTTCTGCACACAAGGTTACATAATCCTGCTTAAGACGACCAGTAATGGCACTGCATACTTCGACTATGGCATTGGGATTCGAAGATGTAAACAATTGTTCAAAATAATCTAGCAGCAACTTAGCACATTGATCCTCACCCCTCCTCCAATTCCCATTTTCATCTTTTAGCTTGCCAATGCTATTCGTTTTCCTCCTCTGTTCCGCCTTCTTATGGAAAAACTTATTGTTTTTATCTCCATACTGCAACCAAACTGCTCTACTCTTTTGACGCCACGAAACTTCCTCAACTCTCAACAAATTATTCCTTTGATTCTCAAGGGCCTTATGAAGGTTAATGGACATCTCGCTAGAATCCCAACTTTCCTCTTTGTTAAGCATGCTTTCTATCCAACGAAGCTCCTTCCCACCTCACTCAATCTATATTCTTTGAAATGATCACTGAGGCCTTGCAAGTCACTTAGTTTCCCGACTGTATGTGCAGCGCTACTATTCCAGATTTGCTTCACAATCTCTAAGCATTTGGGATCCGTACTCCAGCATTCCTCAAATTTGAATTGGTACACTCTCTTTCTAGCTGGATTTGGCACGTCCACCTCTAAGTCAATTTTAATAACAGCATGGTCTGACCCGTACCTAGATAAATGAGTCACTCTGACAGGATCAAACCTTTGGGAAAAACATTCGGATGCCAAAACCCGATCCAGCCTGCATTGAATATTTCCTCCCCCTCTCCTACCATTTGTCAAAGTAAAAGGGTACCCCTTGAAACCGAGATCATTGACGCCGCAGCTATCCATAGTTAACCTGCCCCAAGACATTTGGTTTGAAGTACGCACACTGCCACCCTTCTTCTCATCTTCCAAAATAATATAATTGAAATCCCCAAAACTGATAGATCTTGAATTCCCTGAGTTTAACAAATTATGCAGTAATGACCAGGTTAGGTGTTTTCTCTGCTCATCTGGATATCCATAAATGCCATTAAAGCTCCATTCCTGTCCATCCTGATCATCAGCCACCTTCCCACTAATGTGATTTATGGAGTAGGAGACTATGGTAACCTACATCGAATCTTTCTAGAACAAAGTCACTCCCCCTGCCCGTTCTCTTCCACTACCTACGCAATCCACACTAAGACACCCTGAAAACTCCCCTCTCAAATTCAGACTCAAAACTTCATGCTGCTTTAATTTCGTCTCCATCAAGAATACCATATCGAGATTTTCATTACGCAAGAGCCTCCGCAAGGCTCGAACTGCACAGAGACTCCCCAACCCCCTGCTGTTCCAGCTCAAGAGTTTCATTGTTGAAGGCGGTGTTGGACATCCAACACCACCTCTGGTACTTTTGCTGCATTGTTGCTGATTTCACCCGGGCCTCTTAATTTCTTTTCTCCTTTTTCACACTCAAAAGCAGTGCCATCCAGAACCATCACCTCAACCAAATTCCTTTTTCCCCGTTCCACCTCTTTTTCCACCTCCTTTGCTAGATTGTTCGTCCTCGGATATTGACGTCTTATCCACTTTCTTCTTTTGCTTTTATTCTCAACTGCCATGCCTTTTTTTCCTTTACCAATATTTGATATATCAACCGCACCTAAAGACTCCGCCATAGCCTCAATCTCTAACAAAGCCTTCCCGGCATTACGCCCTCTTTGTGCTAATTCTTCTTCTTGCAGTGGCCTCACCTGATCCCCGGATTTGACAATCAAATTTTCCTCATTCCTCTGCCCAACAGAGATGTTATCTTTGCATTGCTCCACGACTCCATCTTCTATTTCCTTACTCTTTCCTTTAAATTCACACCTACTTTGGCTGGATGAAATGTTGAATAGACTCTTACTGCAAGAACTCGAAGTCGACTCTTTTTTCCTAACTTCCTCTTGAACTCTTGGCAAAGGAGAGGCCCTTAACCAAGCCCCAAAAGAAAGTTCATGCTCTTCGAGATCTTCAAAACCTTCTTCACTTAAATCGCCCGCCGTTTCACAATCTTTTAACTGATGTCCCAGCCTCCCACAGACGAAACAGAAAGTCGGCAAACGCTCGTATTTAAAGTGCACGCTCCGATTTTTATCCTTAAAACGCACTACAGTACCTCTCTTGAGAGGATTCTTCAGATTTAGAGTGACTTTAATTCTCAAGAAACGACCATTTCTATGAGCCTCCTTTGAATCAAGCTCCTCGAATTGGCCAAGGATGCCTCTGATTTTCTTTGCCATGGCTTCAGATCTAAGTATTAGAGGAAGTTCATAAACACGTACCCAAAAGGTGCCGAAGTGCATGTTTAAGTCAGATGGTTGTTCCTCCCCTGAGATTCTGCTAAGAACCAAGAGATTCCTATCAAAACTCCAGGGACCATTTTTGAGAACTCCTTCTAGATCTCTCCTTGTTGCGAATCGAAACAGAAAAAGGTTTTTACTAAGCTCTTGAACTTCAACTGGATTTTTAAGCTTCCAAGCACTTAGCATTGTACTCGTAAAGGCCCGCACATTGAAGCTGTTGTCCTTCCATAATCTCCCAGCTAAGGTTCCTTGGAAAATATCACCTTCACACACCTCGTTGATCTCAGCTGTAATCCCTTCTTCCTCTTCTTTAGAAAGTTGGATATTCTTCCATTTATCCATAGCCCCAAAGCTCGGAATCAAAGAAAAGCAAACTATCGAAACCCTAAGAGCACCGGCTAAACTGAAACAGAACTGGAAATCAAAAGCTCCACAAAGGCGGAGAATCACAGCCCAAAGGGAAATTAACCCAACCACACAGGGTAGTGAAACCAGCAACAAGACTGGGGTTTACAAAAGGGAGAAAGAATCTCTTAGTCTGACGAAGACAAGAGGGGTAGGGACACGCTAAGTTTTTAGAGAGAGGGCAGACTCTCTCTCTCTAGAAACACGTGAGTTTGTGCATTTCAACTTTTTATTCCATCCTTGAAAGATGGTCAACCAACACATTTTATGTCCCTTTCTTGCCTCTGATTTTAAGAAACATTATTATAAAAACAATCTTGATTTGATATCTTTCTTGCTCAAGAGGTATTAGATAGCGACATGATACATGCAGACAATTATTTTAGATCCTTCAAAATAAAATGGAATTTGTCGATAAAAAAATACTATTCTTAACAATTCTTTTTACACTTCATCATAATTCATTTGGGATTTATCTAAGGTCTTGCTAGAATATTAAATGGCATAAAAATTTTTATCTTCTCATTATTCTTATATTACACCAACGATAATCACTAGCCTCATTCGTTATTTCAAATAGAAGACTCCAGTTTGATGGTTGCATAATTGGAGCTGATATTAATGTTTCCTTTAACCTGCAAAAAGACTCAATACGAGATTGATCAAAAGTAAAATGTGTGTCCTTGAGGAGTAGACTATCATAGGCTTGGAGATTTTAGATAAGTCCTTGATAAATTGATTGTAAAATCATGCATGCCCCAGGAAACACCTTATTTCTTTTACAAATAAAGGATGAGACATTTTCTCTATTATCTATAAAATTTATAGCTTACCTCATTACCTCTTTCGAACACTAAATTTCCAAGGAAAATGCCTTCTTTTTCCCTAATTTTTTTTTTCTTTTTCAACTTGCGACTAAATTTTTCACACCTTTTAGGTACTTTGACTAAATTAGTCAAACAATTATTAAAAGTAAAATCATAGATTATTTCTTCACAAAAAAAATATATCATACATAGGCATTACCCAAATCAAAATGCATCCTATTATAGACAAAAGTTCCAAAAGGATAGGTAAAGATTGTTTTTTCTTGGTCGCTAGAATAAATAGAATACCATCCAAATAGAGAAAATGTAAATGTTTGCCAACCTTTCAAACATTTGATTAATAGAGGAGGGAAAGTGATATTTTCAGGTTGCTTTATTTAGTTTTCTCTAATCGATACACATTCTCCACCATGTTTCCTAGTCGCAACAAATTCATCTTTATCATTTTTCAGAATTGTGATGCCTCTTTTTTTAAGGAACTAATTGATTATGATTTACCCACTTGCTATCATAAATTAGATATATTACCATGATATCTAGGAGGTTAAGTATCTTCTTTTTTACAACCTCTTTGATGTTTGGATTTAATAAAGGTGATTTCTTAATACACCACCCAAGTTTCTTAGGCACCATGTGAGATTTCATTTTTGCCCCCAGATTCCGGATTTGTACATCCAGACGCACCAAATTTTTAAAAAACGCTGATATTTTCCGGATGTGCACATCCGGAAGAATTCCGGATTTGCAAATCCGAAAAAAATCAAAAGAATTCCATAAAATCATTTACTTCTAAATATAATTAAATCCAATCTAATTAAAATCCAATATAATTAAAATTAATATCATTTTTTCAATATAATTAAATCCAATATAATTAAAATTAATATGATATTTAATATGATTAATTTTTTTCAATATAATTAATAGGATTAATATGGTATTTAATTCTAAATTATTTTTTTATATTGAAAAAATTAATTTAATTATATTGGATTTAAAATTATATGGTATTTACTTCTAAAATTGGATTTAATTATATTGGTATTTAGAATTATATGGTATTTACTTCTAAATTATATGGTATTTACTTCTAAATTATAATTAAAATTATATGGTATTTACTTCTAAAATTAATTTAATTATATTGGTTTTAATTATATTGAAAAAATCATATTAATTTTAATCATATTAATTTTAATTATATTGGATTTAATTATATTGAAAAAATCATATTAAGTTTAATTATGTTGGATTTTAATTATATTGGATTTAATTATATTTAGAAGTAAATGATTTTATGGAGTTCTTTTGATTTTTTCCGGATTTGCAAATCAGGAATACTTCCGGATTTGCAAATCAGGAATACTTCCGGATGTGCACATCCGGAACATATCAGCGTTTTTTAAAAATTTGGTGCGTCCGGATGTGCAAATCCGGAATCTGGGGGCAAAAATGAAATTTCACATGGTGCCTAAGAAACTTGGGTAGTGTATTAAGAAATCTTCTTAATAAAAAAACACTTTAAAAAATTTTGATTTATGAATTTATATATAAAAATTTACTCTTTCAATATTAATATCTTTAAACGAGTTTTTTAAAACATATAAAAAATAAAGTGTTATAGTTTTTTTAATGAAATGGTCTGCCAAGGATTTCATTATCGAACGATAAGGCATCCACTATGAGGTAGTTGACTCCAATTGCCTTGGAATCTACTTCTTACTTACACTTGGTCACCTGACAAGCCTACTAGTGAATCTTGGAACGCCTTAATGCTACCGGGATCAAGCTGGAGCTTTTGGAAGGTGCTTTATAATAGGATGTTAGTCAAGCTTCTCGTGTCTATAAAGTCTCGCTTGATATCTCAATTGTCATGTTGCACAATGATGACCATGGGGTCGTTGTCGTGAGGGTAGACTCTTATATCATAACTATTTGAGAAAGTGATATTGGCCCATGGTCCTTTCCGCTTGGCTTTGGAGAGTCTTGAGGATATTACATTCGCATACACCACATGCCTGACACATTTCCTCCAGGAGGAGCTGGAATTTCCTCTGTCGGAGAAACCTCTGACAACGGTGTTAACCATTAAATCTATATCTTTCTTGGCCATTTTTAGCAGAAGGCAATGAAAATGGTAGTGATGATGTAAGGTGTGACCCATGGTAGTTTTACCGAAATCCCATGGTGGGAGCCATTGTACTTGTCAAAAAGTACATATTTGTGGCATCCCTATGCTGGTAGGGGTGGCCGAAGGCTTTAAGGATTTTGGGTGGGCTAGGGCTTGTTCTTGATGGTGAGAAACTCTGTTTGATGGTGTTTTTGGTGAGGAGAGAGCAAGCTCACGTGAGGTGAGAAGCTCTGTATTCTTGGGGTATTTTGTATGTATTCAGAATATTTCTTTGATCCTCAGGTTGAGGTATTTACGAAGGCATATGGGTTTAGATTCTAAGGTTTCTTGGGAATTGCAACCACCCATCTAATAATGGTAGTGTATCGTTGAATCCCTATTTTCTAGGGAGCCATGAGTTATTCCATTGACTCCTATTATGCATTATCTTTGACTAAGACATGTGATTTCTCATGTGTTTTGATAAGTGCTAAATTGTACTGATTTTGGGTGTGAATAATTGGCACTTATTGGCTCAATTAATTGGTTTTCCGTTAATAATCCCCCATTTTTGTGTATATTTTGTATAATTTACATTATAGTGTGTAATATACATTTTTGTGTACATATTGTTGAGTTTGACAGTTTTTCATCTGTTTTTATAGGTAATAATGCATGGTTGAAGTATGGACCCGGTTAAGTCAAGAGGGGTGCTTCAAATGCAGCATTTTGGAGTCAAAATATTGTTATTCGCGCTTAGCGCAATTTTTAGCGTGTTGGGAACTAGATGGCAGTAGCTGGAGTATTTTTGTTTTCCTGACCGCGCTTAGCGCGGTTTAAGGGTATTTTAAGTGAGATCACGCTTAGCGCGATCTGATGGCGCTTAGCGCGGTTGTAATAAATTTCATTCTTTCTAATTTTAGTTTATCTCATTTTTGTTGGTATTCGAGCAAGGATATTTTGTCATTGTTATATAGAGCATTGAATAAGCTTTCCAAGGCTTCTGACCCTGCGCCAATTGGAGTTATAGTTCGACAGTTATGAAGAAAATAAGAATTGTGATTTTGTTGATGGCGCTAAGCGCCCTCATAGCACGCTTAGTGCGGTTCGCGTCATTCTAGCCCCTATTTAAGTCACTTTTTCAGCATTTTTTAGGTTATGTTGTTGGAAACTTTTAACCCCAACTTCATCAAACACATTCTGTGAGTAGAGTAGCTTAGAAACAACATTAGAGTGTGCATCTGGATGATCCGGAGTCAAATCCACTTCAATCGGAGTTGACAAACCGTGAGATTTGTGTTCATCTTCTCTCTTCTCTTTGTACCCTCTATTTGTTGGGGTTTTGTATGTAAGTTTATCTTGATTGTATGTGTATTTATGGATCTTTGTATAAAATCTATTTTACAACTCTTAATCGATGTCATCTTTGATTTAATCTATATCTTAATGGGTTTGATTCGCTATAGACATATAATTGTAGCGGCAAAATCGTGAGTGTAAGCTATTGATTAACTTAACTCGAAAATAAGCAAGAGTCGCCACCGCACTTTTATTTTATCCTAAAAGGAAAGGAAAAAGAGCGAACAAAACCTACACAAGCTCTAAATAAGAACAAGTGAAGAGAGTCCGGGTAAGGGGGTTGGTTACGCAATGGGAAGGTGTTAGCACCCAAAACATCTATAGTACTCTATAGGAGCCTTTTGAAATATCTACCGCTTTTGGTCTGAAAAGGTTTGCTTGAAAAGTGATTGAGGAGATGAGAAGAGAAATTGTTTTTATGATTTTTGTGTTTGGAGAGACTTGTCGTCTCATGCCTACGTACCCACGGTGTGCAATGTAGGATCAA
The DNA here is from genome assembly GCA_022829125.1 of Lathyrus tuberosus. Taxonomy (NCBI): domain Eukaryota; kingdom Viridiplantae; phylum Streptophyta; class Magnoliopsida; order Fabales; family Fabaceae; genus Lathyrus; species Lathyrus tuberosus. The sequence goes on from JALAZF010000153.1 coordinate 4,751,408, forward strand.
AACCCCGTAGTTCGTGGTACAAAGAATGAAAATTTTGTTTATTTCGATTGTTTTTAAATGTAAAGACAAGTCGTCATTTCCAAACGAATAATTCCGCTTAAAGAAATGAATCATGTCTAAACTTATGAAAAAGTGAAAGGAAAAAGTGCGCGAGGGCACAAAAAAGAGAGTGATGAGTTTGATGTTTTTTAAGTCTTTTGAAAAAAGTGTCAATATGCTTATGTAGTTTAGCATTTGATTAAGAAATGAAAGGAAAAGAGTAAAATCACTTGACAAAGTCAAGGTTTATTTATGAAAGCGGTTAAAGTTTGAAATCAAGAAGGTTTTGAAAAAGAGGGAGAATTTTGAAAATTAAAGAATGGGGAGGAGAAGAAGAGACTATCCTAAAGCATAAAAGAAAAGCTAAGGAAGAGAATAGCCTAACCACACAAGTATGCTTCCAAGTCTTCGAACCATAATTCCAAAGCAAAGGGAGGAATGTCCTAAGTTCTAAGTCCAAGGTTCCAAGAATTGCATTGGATGTCCAAGGTCTAGGTGTAAAACTCCATGTCCATTGCATAGGATAGTAACCATAGTCCAAGATTAAAAGCACAATTTTTTTTAGAGGTTTTGGCCTTTATTAATGTTTTTGGTCCAAGTGGACAAAGAGAAAAAGGCGGAAGCATAAACATGATATGATATGATAATAATGAAGCATAAAAGTAAGAGAGAGATAAGGGATAAGAAGGAAACAAGATATAATAAATGATTAGTACAATAGAAATGTTAGTGAATAATGGTATGGTGAACTTAATCATCCACAATCAAAGACAAAGCAAATAGTGTCAAAGAGAATGAAAAGGTAACCGGTTCCGCTTCATATCTTGCACTACGGTGATTAATTAATGCAATTAGTCCAAATTTAGTGAAGACTTGAAAGAAGATTGGGATACCCAAAGCAACTACGCATCAAGCTTCAAAGTTTATGGAACTAACACAAACAAATAATCAACCTTGGGATGACGCGACTAATCAAAGTCCGGTCCACGAAAGTACAAGTGTTGAATTGGATTTATTCTGAGTAGGGACAAATTTTGGTCTATGTTAAGCGCACGTCGAGTAATTTGTTCGAGCAATTACCCTACGAATGAGGCCGGCTATGAGATATATGTGTTAATGCACGCGAGATAAACGATATAGGGATCGTTATCCTAAAGCGGTGCCATACGAAAAGAAAAGGTGAAAATGATCTCGTCTCGATCGAAATTCAACAAAGAAATTTCACGATCACTTCGACTTTCATAGATCAAATAAAAAAGATGAAGAAAAGTGGATCAAAAAATATGATCCACACAACCAATAAAAAAAAATCAAGAATTAAAAGATATTCACATGATATATTTTTTTTTAAGAGAAAATGAAATGGAGGCTTGAGTTAGAAAATGGTGGTGGGAGAAATGAATTCTCACGGGCCAAGGCCCAATCCATTTTAAAAAAAAAAGAAAAGAAAAGAAAATATAATAAAAGATATATAAAAAAACAAGTAACATGTTAAAAAGAAAAAAGAAAATGAAAACAGAAAATGGATCATCTTCTTCTTCGACGCCGGCACTGTTCACGGCGGAAGAGAGATACCGAAATTCATCAGCGTCGGAGCTTGGTTCTTACACGGTTTCGATCGAAACACCACACTCTACTCAAATCTACCTTCAATTCCGAGCAAGATCCAACCACGAACTCCAATCTACACCGCGAGATTTATGTCGAAAAGGTTCAGTTCAGATTCAATCTCTCCTTCTCTTCTCTTTTTTTCCACGAGTTTCTGAGATTATTGTTATTGAATTGTTAATATGTTGAAGTTGTTGTGTGATGGTGAGAGAGGTTGAAGATGGATGAATAGTTTGTATATGGTTGTGGAGTGGTGTTTATGAGTTTTGGATTGAAGAAAGTTTATGGAATTGGAGTGTGAAATGGTTGAAGGTGAATGAAGCTTTGAGTTTTGATTTTGGCAGGGTGATTGTGGCTTTGCAAAGCTTTGAGAATGAAAATGGAATTGAAGCTTTGCGTTTTGATTTTGGCAGGGTGTTTAGGGGCTGTCAAAGCTTGGAGAAATTGAAGAGGGAGAGGCTCTATTTATAGCCAAAGTGAGGTGAGTTTTGAGCTGAAAGTTTAATTGCCGTTTTGGTATTTTTTCCGCCGTTTTACACTGTTACGTTCAACTTGTATTTTCCTGCATTTTGATTGTGCTTCATGTGCGTGTTGCTTTGCGAAAATGATGTCGTTTTGCAGCTTCTTTTGCGTATTGCGTGACCTCTTGCTGCAATTTTATTTTTCAGTGGGGTCATGTGAGGAATGGCTTAGGCGACTTGTGCGTATGGCTGCTGTTTGTGATGAATGGCGTAGCAGCTTGCGGCTGGAAGTTTGTTTGCACGGCTTACTGTAGCTGGAAGTGCATTTTGATTGTTTTGGAATGTTGGAGTGATGGAAATTAGTGGCTGGGCATGTCTTTGTTTAGTTTTGTGAAATGGCTTTGTGTAATGGCTGAGATTTCAAGAATTGGCATGGCTTGGAATTACTTGAAAAAGTGGGCCGAATGACATGAACCCATTTATTTTTCTTGGCAATTACTTTCTCTTTTTTTTTTAAATAACAAAATGGGCTTGGTATTAAAAAATGGTTAATGGGTCTATGGTTTTTTTTGTATGGTCTAATGTTCTCAAGTGGAAAAACTATATAAAAAAAAAAGGTTATGATTAAAACAAGAAATTTAAAATGTGGATGGATTTGTATATGGAAAATGGATTAAAAGAAAGATATGGATATTTAGGGATATTTATGGATTTAGAAATGGAAGTGAGTATTGACTTAGTTGGTTTGAAAAATGGATAAAGGAAGGATATTGAATAATGGGAAATGGATTTAGGAAAAGTGAATAAACATGAATAAATGGTTTAATGGTTTAGAATGATGGACAACCAACTTTTTCACAAGCCACTGATAAGGTGCACACAGCTACCACTGAACAAGCCATAACTGAACAACAACCATTTGAATCTGACTTTCTGAACCCAAAACTCACATGAACCACTACTTGATAAACTGAAGAATCTAGCACAAAACATCTTGCTTTTGAACAAACACCTGTGACTTGAAATTACTTCATTGCCTTTGACAAACCTGCACAACACACAGAGAGAGAAACCACAACATTTTTTTGGTATTTTTGGTTAGAGGTTAGATAAACAGAAGCAAGTAAGAATAATGAGAAAATACACAGATACCAGGGAGAAACACAAAATGTGATCTTGTTTGTGGTATGAGATGCAAATGAAATGAGTGAAATCTTAGGGGTAAAAATTAGGGTCTTACAGCTACCCCTATTTAAGTTTCTTCAATCAAGAGATATGAAGGTTGAAAACTTCGTCTCGACAAGATTGAAGATACTTAAATACAGAAAACTAAATTTTTAGCCATAAGATGTCACAAGATGATATGAATGCAAAGGATGAGACGGACTGCAAGGAAACTTGAAACAAAGGATTTAAGGTAAATTGAGGGAGATGACGTGAAAAGACACGCTGGGGAACACAAGCTATTTCTGGAGATCTGTCAAGGCGACAAGAAGTATCCATCAATAGTTGGAAAGAGAGGGACAAGACCCTGGGAAGACAAGTAGTGACATCCAAGAATAGCATTGGATAGAAACTACAAACGAGACAAAAGGGATGTCGAAAGATGTCCAAGAATGGCATTGGACAGCAACAAGAAAGTTTCTGGTAAAAACAGCAGCGTCATCCAAGAATAGCATTGGATGGAGGTGAAAAACACTCTGTTGGGTAAGATATCCAAGAATGGCATTGGATAAAGGCACTGCAACATTCAAGAATGGCATTGAATGAGGCAACAACAAGCATCAGAGACGTTCAAGAATAGCATTGGACTCAGCTGAGGAAAAGATATCCAAGAATGGCATTGGACTTAGCTGGGGAAAAGGTGTCCAAGAATGGCATTGGACTCTGTAGAGGAAATCATATCCAAGAATGGCATTGGACAGAAGAAATCACAACATCCAAGAATGGCATTGAATGTAGTGAGAAAAGTTCTGGAAAATACATCAGAATTATCCAAGAATGGCATTGGATAAAAGGTTCACAATATCCAAGAATGGCATTGAATATAGTGAGCAAGGACCTTCAGGAATGGCACTGAAAGGTAAAGATAAACTCATTCAGGAATGGCACTGAATGAACAGATACAACTTTCAGGAATGGCACTGAAAGGTAAAGGTAAATTACTTCATTCAAGAATGGCATTGAATGACAGTGAAAAAGACATCCAGGAATAGCACTGAATGCAGAGGAGAAAACTCATCCAGGAATGGCACTGAATGAACAGGTAAAACTTTCAGGAATGGCGCTGAAAGTAAAGGTAAAAACTCATCCAGGAATGGCACTGAATGAACAGATAAAACTTTCAGGAATGGCACTGAAAGACAAAGGTAAAAAAAACTCATCCAGGAATGGCACTGAATGAACAGGTAAAACTTTCAGGAATGGCACTGAAAGATATCCAAGCAGATCTGTTGGGGATTATAGAGGAGAGAAAAGACTTCCAGGAATAGCACTGGGAGAAACAAGAGGAACAAGGTATCCAGGAATGGCACTGGAGATCAAAAGGGACAGACATCTAGGAATGGCACTGGAGTGAAAGAAAAAGAAGATCCAGGAAAGCAAGACATCCAGGAATAGCACTGGAAAGAAAGAAGACAGGACAGGACATCCAGGAATAGCACTGGTAAAAGACAGGTAATTGACAACATTCAGGAATGACACTGAATGAGAAGGCAGGTAAAAGTTTTGGTAGGTGCCAAGTAAGTTGGACTTTAGTCACAAGGTAAGATGTTGAAAGCAACAGGACCTCGGAAAAATGCATATGAGCACGAAGCAAACTTCGAGCTATGAAAATGTTTCTATGCAATGATATGTAAATGATTTATGTATGCGATGCAGATGATAGAGATAACTGAGATAAACTCTTTTGTGAGGGAAGAATGGAACTTTGATTCCTCAACACAGGGAACACTGGCCACTCTGCTTGGATAGAAGATGTTGAACACATCTCTGTTACACTTATGAATTGTATCGGGTTGATGGTCTTTTGAGGAAAGACTTCTTGAGGATTCTTGAAGAAGATTGCCCCAGACTGATTGACTGATGGAAGTAGACTGATCATAGCTTCACTTTGACTGCTGCAGGGGATGAACTGATCATGGCTTCAATTCTTGAAATGAATACTGAGGATAAACTGATCATGGCTTCAGTTGCTGGGGATGAACTGATCATGGCTTCAGTTCTCAAAATGACTGTTGAGAAGGCTAAACTCAGTATGAATCTTGAAAGAGATCTTCTGGCTAACCAAACCTTGAGAATAACTTTGCACTGAGCAACAAATCTTGAACTGATTCACAACAGGCTCTGGAAGTAATGCCCCTAATAGGATCACTGACCAAGTTTCTCAACTGTTTGAAATTTCTTGATGAGGAAAGTTTGTCTGCAAATAAAATCATTCAAACAAACATGGTAATTTTTATGCAAAGCTCAATGCAATTTTGAAAGCAAAAATCATTTTTGGAATGATATTATTGATGTAAAGCAAAATGAAACACTTGTCAAAACACGGCGGTTAAGACATGCAAAGTGAAAGATAAAGCAAAGGTATGACATCAAAGCAAATGATTGACAACAAACATAGGAGTCAATTTACGCAACCTTGTCGTAGTATGCTTTCAAAAGAAACCTGGCTTCAATTAGGTCTTATGAATGTTGTAACGTGGTATGGTTCACGGTTTTTTGAAACAAATGATATAGGCTCAAAGTTTATTTGTACCCAACCCATTCTTCGTGATGACCTCCAGTCCTATGCTCAGTTAATTCAAACTATGCATTCAGGTTCCAAGTGATTTTGGAATTGCAACACTGTTATGATGATGGTTCAAGGACCAAGAAATTTTTGAGATGGCAGTCACTCTTTCCTACAACATTTTGTTGTTTTTGATGAGGACCTTAGCCAACTCGTTTTGTCTTTGAGGATTTTGGTAACCTCTTGATTTTTATTTTGTTATCCCTAACTTTTGCCTGAACTGTGTCATTTGAACAGTCAGCGGGATGCCTCAATTTTTGCCTAAGTCTCCTTCATAGGTTTTGACTTAGCGAGCTTTTCTTTTGATTTTTTTTCATTCTCTTTTTTGGAAAGATAGTCACTGTCTGGCTTTATGATTACGGTGAACCATCATTGGCTTTTGACTTGAAAGACATCTTTGACATTTCTTTTATGTGTGCGAAGGAAAGTTTGTGATTGTAATGATTCTCTTGTGTTAAATACACAGTCAAATTAACTGAGAACTACCCATCCCTAGGTTAAAATTACGGGTTTTTTCGTACAGAAAGAAACTCAAACTTCTAGGCTCGAAGGGGTTGACAAGGGATTAACTTCCTTATTTCTCCAGTGTTTGGGAGTTGAAACAATGCATGTACATCCTCAACCAAGTTTTAATTGAAAGCATATAGTCCAACAATTTTAGGTATTTAGTTTTCATCATCCTCCCTCCAATCTTTGCATAAACAAAAGCTTAATAAAGAAAGTGAACAAGAGATATTTTTTTTGTGAAAAAGGAAAGCATAAAGATGCACACAGTGGACATAAATGAATTAAATCAAAACATTGCATTGCTCATTTCATTGAAATTACCATGAAAGTACAAAAAGTTCAAAAGCAAACAGTCAATACAATCAAAGGAAAATGCAAACAGAAAGAAACAAGGCCTAGTGACTAATCAACAACAAGGATGAGTTGTCCTGTCTGAAACACTGGCTTTAGGAGATGATCCATCTGAACTGACTCAAACTTCACTTGGCATGCTCTGGCAAAGGGTTGTTGACAACATTTGGATTATTATCAATAAAGTCCAGAATCTTTAAGTTCACCAACTCTTGCACTCTAGCTTTTAATGCGAAACAACCTTCTAAGTTATGACCTGCCCCACCTTGATGGAACTCACAGTGAAGATCAGTCTTGTAGCCGGCTGGAAGAGGATTTGGAGGAGGAGGTAGAGCCCTCGTTGTAATCAAACCTTTATTTACAAGACATGGATACAGCTCAGTGTAAGACATCGGGATAGGATCAAAGTTAACCCTATTGCGAGTCTGATTGTGTCTAACAGTCTGACGAGGAGCTTGAGCTGGTTGAGCATTAACAACTGGAGCAACTGCAGCTACATATTGTTGTCTCTGACGAGGTTTCCTCTCAACTGAAACAGCATGGGTATCACCATCCTTTTTCTTTTGAAAATTCCCAGCATACTTTTTAGCACCATTGAAGGCTTCAGCATTAGCAATCCTTCCTTTCTTGATACCTTCTTCTAGTCTTTCTCCAATAGTGACTAGGTCAGCAAAACCAGATGATACACTACCTATCATCTTTTCCCAATAGAGTGGCTGAAGGGTGTCCATGAATAGACCAGTCAATTCTTTTTCAGCTAAGGGTGGCTCCACTTGAGCAGCTAGCTCTCTCCATCGCTGAGCGTACTCTTTGAAGGATTCTTTTTCTTTTTGAGCCATATTCTGCAATTGACGGCGGTCAGGTGCCATGTCCAGATTATACTTATACTGCTTTAAGAAAGCATCAGACAAGTCCATCCAGCTTTGAATACGGTTCTTATCAAGTCCCATATACCATTTCATTGAAGCCCCACTCAAGCTATCTTGGAAACAATGAATGAGCAGTTTGTCATCTTTTGCGTGAGCAGCCATCTTGCGGCAGTACATCACCAAGTGAGTTCTGGGACAGGTGTGCCCCTGGTATTTTTCCAAATTAGGAGTTTTGAATTTTGGAGGAATAACCAAGTCGGAAACCAAACACATGTCCATTGCGGTAGCATTAAAGACATCACTTCCCTCCACAGCTCTTATCCTTTTGTCTAGAGTTTGCCATTACTCTCTGACTTCTTCAATGTATCCAGGTTCTCCCTGACTTTCAGATTGTGGACCAGTAGCATGGTACACGAAAGGATTCTCAGGAACAGCTTGAGCAACAGAATGCACAACAGGCTGAGGTTCAGTGAATAAAGGAGCTGAAGATACTGGTGAGACAAACACAGGAGTAGTTACAAAGGGTGGCGAGTAATTCGGAGGTAACCCAAATTCTGGCCAAGTAGAAGCTGGTTGCTGAGTCAGTGGAGGGTCAACAGCAGCAGTTGAGGTTTCAACAATCACAGTCCTCTGAGGTGGTTCACCTCTAGCAATCAGAACTTGCAGCATTTCTGTGAGCTTGGTCATGCCGGCCTTCAACTCATCAATTTCCATTCTGACTTCGGCATTGTGTTGTTCTTGGTTTTCCATTCTCAATCTGACAACAGCTCTAGTTCCGTAGTTGTGTTGAGGAAACAGCTTGACGGTGAACAGATAACTGGAGAAGAAGACAGTTGAAGTGAGTTTCTGAGACAACTGGGAAGAAATGCATATGTATGCTCATGGATGCAAGAATGCATGAATGCAACAACCACAAACAAAATCACTCGAAGCACACAGGTTCAAAGGTCCGCTCTGAAGAGAACACCGGAATACCAGGTTGGTAAGTCCACACTGATAAGAAATCCAGAGTATCGGGCATGTTGGAAGTCAGGGTTTCCTGCAAACCTGTAAACAACCCGTCCATTCTCACATGTGGGTACTAAAAAGCCGGGATCCTCAGTTTCAGATTCTCAATTTTAGAAGCAATATTACATTCATCCCTCGGGGCACAATACTATCGCCAAACAAAGAGGTCGTCCACTGATTCCCCCAAAAAAAAAGGGGTCATCCTAACAGGTCATCCAGACTTAGCAGCTCTTCCAGATAGCTCTACCATCGTGGGAAATCCACAACGTAGAATTCTCTAGAGAGAACCACATCCATATTGTGTTTCATATTCCCTCCTCGGACCGAGATGGAACGCGAGAGGATATGAAACATGCTAATCATAAGTGCACTCAGGCTTGGGTATTGGGCCTATCTCTCAGAATATCCCAACCAGAACAGACAGATAACAAGCAAGTCAGACAAAAAGCAGTAAATAAATCAAAGTAGGCTAAACCCCTTAAGGGATGAACCAGCAAGAGGCCAATCTGTCCCCAGCAGAGACGCCACTTTTCTGTAGCGGCAAAATCGTGAGTGTAAGCTATTGATTAACTTAACTCGAAAATAAGCAAGAGTCACCACCGCACTTTTATTTTATCCTAAATGGAAAGGAAAAAGAGCGAACAAAACCTACACAAGCTCTAAATAAGAACAAGCGAAGAGAGTCCGGGTAAGGGGGTTGGTTACGCAATGGGAAGGTGTTAGCACCCAAAACGTCTATAGTACTCTATAGGAGCCTTTTGAAATATCTACCGCTTTTGGTCTGAAAAGGTTTGCTTGAAAAGTGATTGAGGAGATGAGAAGAGAAATTGTTTTTATGATTTTTGTGTTTGGAGAGACTTGTCGTCTCATGCCTACGTACCCACGATGTGCAATGTAGAATCAAAACCCCGTAGTTCGTGGTACAAAGAATGAAAATTTTGTTTATTTTGATTGTTTTTAAATGTAAAGACAAGTCGTCATTTCCAAGCGAATAATTCCGCTTAAAGAAATGAATCATGTCTAAACTTATGAAAAAGTGAAAGGAAAAAGTGCGCGAGGGCACAAAAAAGAGAGTGATGAGTTTGATGTTTTTTAAGTCTTTTGAAAAAAGTATCAATATGCTTATGTAGTTTAGCATTTGATTAAGAAATGAAAGGAAAAGAGTAAAATCACTTGACAAAGTCAAGGTTTGTTTATGAAAGCGGTTAAAGTTTGAAATCAAGAAGGTTTTGAAAAAGAGGGAGAATTTTGAAAATTAAAGAATGGGGAGGAGAAGAAGAGACTATCCTAAAGCATAAAAGAAAAGTTAAGGAAGAGAATAGCCTAACCACACAAGTATGCTTCCAAGTCTTCGAACCATAATTCCAAAGCAAAGGGAGGAATGTCCTAAGTTCTAAGTCCAAGGTTCCAAGAATTGCATTGGATGTCCAAGGTCTAGGTGTAAAACTCCATGTCCATTGCATAGGATAGTAACCATAGTCCAAGATTAAAAGCACAATTTTTTTTAGAGGTTTTGGCCTTTATTAATGTTTTTGGTCCAAGTGGACAAAGAGAAAAAGGCGGAAGCATAAACATGATATGATATGATAATAATGAAGCATAAAAGTAAGAGAGAGATAAGGGATAAGAAGGAAACAAGATATAATAAATGATTAGTACAATAGAAATGTTAGTGAATAATGGTATGGTGAACTTAATCATCCACAATCAAAGACAAAGCAAATAGTGTCAAAGAGAATGAAAAGGTAACCGGTTCCGCTTCATATCTTGCACTACGGTGATTAATTAATGCAATTAGTCCAAATTTAGTGAAGACTTAAAAGAAGATTGGGATACCCAAAGCAACTACGCATCAAGCTTCAAAGTTTATGGAACTAACACAAACAAATAATCAACCTTGGGATGACGCGACTAATCAAAGTCCGGTCCACGAAAGTACAAGTGTTGAATTGGATTTATTCCAAGTAGGGACAAATTTTGGTCTATGTTAAGCGCACACCGAGTAATTTGTTCGATCAATTACCCTACGAATGAGGCCGGCCATGAGATATATGTGTTAATGCACGCGAGATAAACGATATAGGGATCGTTATCCTAAAGCAGTGCCACACGAAAAGAAAAGGTGAAAATGATCTCGTCTCGATCGAAATTCAACAAAGAAATTTCACGATCACTTCGACTTTCATCGATCAAATAAAAAAGATGAAGAAAAGTGGATCAAAAAATATGATCCACACAACCAATAAAAAAAAATCAAGAATTAAAAGATATTCACATGATATATTTTTTTTAAGAGAAAATGAAATGGAGGCTTGAGTTAGAAAATGGTGGTGGGAGAAATGAATTCTCACGGGCCAAGGCCCAATCCATTTTTTAAAAAAAAAAGAAAAGAAAAGAAAATATAATAAAAGATATATAAAAAAACAAGTAACATGTTAAAAAGAAAAAAGAAACTGAAAACAGAAAATGGATCATCTTCTTCTTCGACGCCGGCACTGTTCACGGCGGAAGAGAGAAACCGAAATTCATCAGCGTCGGAGCTTGGTTCTTACACGGTTTCGATCGAAACACCACACTCTACTCAAATCTACCTTCAATTCCGAGCAAGATCCAACCACGAGCTCCAATCTACACCGCGAGATTTGTGTCGAAAAGGTTCAGTTCAGATTCAATCTCTCCTTGTCTTCTCTTTTTTTCCGCGAGTTTCTGAGATTATTGTTGTTGAATTGTTAATATGTTGAAGTTGTTGTGTGATGGTGAGAGAGGTTGAAGATGGATGAATAGTTTGTATATGGTTGTGGAGTGGTGTTTATGAGTTTCGGATTGAAGAAGGTTTATGGAATTGGAGTGTGAAATGGTTGAAGGTGAATGAAGCTTTGAGTTTTGAATTTGGCAGGGTGATTGTGGCTTTGCAAAGCTTTGAGAATGAAAATGGAATTGAAGCTTTGCGTTTTGATTTTGGCAGGGTGTTTAGGGGCTGTCAAAGCTTGGAGAAATTGAAGAGGGAGAGGCTCTATTTATAGCCAAAGTGAGGTGAGTTTTGAGCTGAAAGTTTAATTGCCGTTTTGGTATTTTTTTCCGCCGTTTTACACTACTGCGTTCAACTTATATTTTCCTGCATTTTGATTGTGCTTCATGTGCATGTTGCTTTGCAAAAATGATGTCGTTTTGCAGCTTCTTTTGCGTATTGCGTGACCTCTTGCTGCAGTTTTATTTTTCAGTGGGGTCATGTGAGGAATGGCTTAGGCGACTTGTGCGTATGGCTGCTGTTTGTGATGAATGGCGTAGCAGCTTGCGGCTGGAAGTTTGTTTGCACGGCTTACTATAGCTGGAAGTTCATTTTGATTGTTTTGGAATGTTGGAGTGATGGAAATTAGTGGCTGGGCATGTCTTTGTTTAGTTTTGTGAAATGGCTTTGTGTAGTGGCTGAGATTTCAAGAATTGGCATGGCTTGGAATTACTTGAAAAAGTGGGCCGAATGACATGAACCCATTTATTTTTCTTGGCAATTACTTTCTCTTTTTTTTTTTTAAATAACAAAATGGGCTTGGTAATAAAAAATGGTTAATGGGTCTATGGTTTTTTTGTATGGTCTAATGTTCTCAAGTGGAAAAACTATATAAAAAAAAAAGGTTATGATTAAAATAAGAAATTTAAAATGTGGATGGATTTGTATATGGAAAATGGATTAAAAGAAAGATATGGATATTTAGGGATATTTATGGATTTAGAAATGGAAGTGAGTATTGGCTTAGTTGGTTTGAAAAATGGATAAAGGAAGGATATTGAATAATGGGAAATGGATTTAGGAAAAGTGAATAAACATGAATAAATGGTTTAATGGTTTAGAATGATGGACAACCAACTTTTTCACAAGCCACTGATAAGGTGCACACAGCTACCACTGAACAAGCCACAACTAAACAACAACCATTTGAATCTGACTTTCTGAACCCAAAACTCACATGAACCACTACTTGATAAACTGAAGAATCTCAGCACAAAACATCTTGCTTTTGAACAAACATCTGTGACTTGAAATTACTTCATTGCCTTTGACAAACCTGCACAACACACAGAGAGAGAAACCGCAACATTTTTTTGGTATTTTTGGTTAGAGGTTCGATAAACAGAAGCAAGTAAGAATAATGAGAAAATACACAGATACTAGGGAGAAACACAAAATGTGATCTTGTTTGTGGTATGAGATGCAAATGAAATGAGTGAAATCTTAGGGGTAAAAATTAGGGTCTTACAATAATTTTCGAACTCGACCTAAGATGAATGTCTATTGGTTGTGGGAAACGGTCTAATATTCACATGTGATTGTCGGATCTTAATGCTATGTGTTGTTGAGTTGCGTGAGACATCACCTACGAGAGAATGCGGTTGATCTCTCGAATTTTGCATTAGACGTAACCTCTTGTTGTGAGCGATACGTGGGGGTTTTGACGAGTGATTTAGGTTGCGTGCATTTGATCCATAGATTTTTTAGTACATGATTGGTAGAACGAAATACAACTCCTGACGAGTTTTCTCATGTCTTAAGAATGTATTTATTTTTTGTTTTATATTTTTCCTTTTGCACTTTTATCCCAAACCATTTAAACCCAAGCTTAGAGATGTAGAGACCGTCAAACGACATTCTTTCTCTCGCACCGATCCCTATGGAGACGACATAAATCCCGGATGGAATTCTTCCGAAAATAATATTTTTGCTTGCCGCTTTACCGCACCAACAAAATAACATCGTTGCTGAGGATTGGTTTTGATATTGAATCGCATTGCGATAGTTTCTATCTTTTTAAGCTTTGTATATACTTGTTTATAGTTGTTTTTTCATAAGTGATTGTATATATGTGTTTTCTATCATGTTTATGTGTTTTTGCATATTTTTGTTTTTGGTTTACGATTGCTCAAGTGTTGTGCAGGTTTATTTGATAGTAGCCGGTGAACCAAGCAACATGGAGGAGCACGTGCATAAATAAATGCGTTGAGATAACGACGTGAAACAAGCGCTTGTTGGTAGGCAACCCAACGATTCTTGAGTTTGTACAGTTTTATGTTTAGTAGTATAGTTAATATAAAGTGACAATGGATGGAGTGAATGAGAGAAAGAATCAATATTGAAAAACAAAATTTTCCTGCCCGCGCTTAGCGCACCCTATTTTGTATGGAAAAATCTCTCATTTTCCATCCACTTTCACCAATTTTGGTCTTTGTGTTTAGTTAGTTTTAATTCAATTTTGTTAGGTTGTTAGAATAAAATTTTGTGTTTGCTCTCAAGTTTGTTTTTGATTAGCTTGAGGATGCATTTTATGATTTTCCAAGTTTGATCGTTTCAACTTGCAAATGTATAGTTGTGATATTTGTTTGAAGTTGGTACTTTGCAAGATACTCGTTTATCGCTTTCTAGAACATAGCATAATTAGGAGACTTTTCATTTGTACAATTTTCATGTCATTCATTCTTTTGCCATACTTGTTCAGTTTTGAATCACTTTAGAACAAAACCCTTTTTGTGAGGAGCATTCCATTGTTTACTATAAGCAGGAGATCAACATTCTTGTTTAACTTGGTTTTATTATGCTTAATCTTGTATTTGTGTTGATTTGTATGATAGAACTAAAATGATCAAGGAATTTTGTTTGATTTTGAGCATAACCACTTGACCAAATACTCAATCTACCTTGTGAGTGAGTGAGAATTTGCTTACCCCCTTTAAGCCTTTGTTGGAATCCATGTTGGTGTTAAGTTAATTTTTGTATGGATTCTAATACTTTTTCTAGAACTATAACCATAGCTTGTTATTTGAGTTTTTTTACCCTTGCCTAATAAGTTTGGGAGCATTCATGTCACTATGTGTGGTTGTATTCAAGTTGGGAAGAAAAGGTTGATTGCTAAGAGGTTGAGAAAAAAAAGTTTAAGAAAGAAAGAAAAGAAAAAAGTGAAAAAGAAAAAAAAAGGAAAAAGAATTGAAAAAAGAAAAAAAAATATAGAATAATGTTGTGCTAATAAGTTGTGTGAAATGGTGTAACAATTTGGAAAAGAGAAAAAGGTGATTGGAATTCGTGAGTGCTTGAAATTGTGAGAAATGATCACTCTCATTTGATTAGGCAAGTTTTTGTTTCTTTTACCTTGAGAAAAATAATTGTTCGTTACCCAAGGCACATTACAACCCTTAAAACCCTTGTGATTTTTGCTTTTATACTGTTTAATATGAGTTTTTTCTTGATGAATGCATAATTTAACTTGTTGTAAGCTTGATCGTTGGGTGAGAGTTAAGTCCATCATGTTTTTGTTATTCATCTACCAATGAAGTGTGTTCTAGGTGTGATTCATTTTTGAACATTATATTGTCTTAGAATTTTTGACATGTGTTTTGTATTTAGGAGTTGTTTCGTTTTCATGTTATCGTTGTAGTTTATTGGTAAGTTTTGCTTTGCATGTACTTTTTTGTGTTGAACCATACATTTGTTTTTGTTTTTCGAAACTTGTTGAGTCGTGATTGCTTGGTTATTGCTTTTGTTTCTTTGAGTTGTTTGATTCTTGTTTGAGGACAAACAAGTTTATGTTGGGAGAGTTGATAAGTGCTAAATTGTACTGATTTTGAGTGTGAATAATTGGCACTTATTGGCTCGATTCGTTAGTTTTCCGTTAATAATCCCTCATTTTTGTGTATATTTTGTATATTTTGTATAGTTTACATTATAGTGTGTAATATGCGTTTTTGCGTACATATTGTTGAGTTTGATAGTTTTTCATCTGTTTTTATAGGTAATAATACATGCTTGAAGTATGGACCCGGTTAAGTCAAGAGGGATGCTTGAAATGCAGAATTTTGGAGTCAAAATAATGTCATTCACGCTGGGAACTATATGGCAGTAGCTGGAGTATTTTTGTTTTCCTGACTCAGCTTAGAGCGAGCAGGACCGCGCTTAGCGTGCTTTAAGGAGATTTAAGGGTATTTTAAGTGAGATCGCGCTTAGCGCGATCTGAGGGCGCTTAGCGTGGTTGTAATAAATTTCATTCTTTCTAATTTTAATTTATCTCATTTTTGTAGGTATTCAAGCAAGGATATTTTGTCATTGTTTTATAGAGCATTGAATAAGCTTTCCAAAGCTTCCGACCGTTGCGTCAATCGAAGTTACAGTTCGAAAGTTATGAAGAAAATAAGAATTATGATTTTCTTGATGGCACTAAGCGCCCTCATAGTGTGCTTAGCGCGGTCTGCGTCATTCCAGCCCCTTTTTAAGTATTTTTTCAGCAATTTTTGAAGGGAAATTTGCGATCTAAACGCAGTGGAAAACAAAATTTTCCCTTTAGAGATCCTTACGAAATATGATGATCTGTGATAGAAAGGTTACCTCTTGTGGCGATGAAACCTTTGATTCCAAATCTATGGATGATCACGAGCATTGTACGATGAACAACGCCTCTACTCAGTCCACACAAACAGCTTCCTTCAGTCACAATGCTAGCTGATTACGATTGAAGGTTTTGAGTGAGGGAGAGAAAAATAGAATACGGCCAGGGTTTTTACAACAGCCACTTTGAGCTTCTGCACAAGGGTTCTATTTATAGAACTACTTGTGTGGGCTACAAGCTAAAAAGCCCAACTCAATAATAATATTATTATATTATTATTATATTTTATAACTATTATAAAATTAATAATAACTATTATTATATTACATGGTACCTTACCATATTCCGTATTCCATTCGAGTGCACCGTACCTTACGGTGTTCCTTATTTACTCTATCTCTTCTTCAACTGTCCTTATGTGTGTGACCCTGTAGGATTTTGCGACGTTGACAATTATATTAAATCATGTATTTAACATAATAAACAGTGAGCGGTATCTAGCAACACATCACTATTACCCAAGTCACAAAATTGTCATGTGATCTGACAAAACCTTTTGTGATAGTACTTGTGTATACAATTACCCTTTTGCCCCTATGTCTATATTGAACACAAGGCATATACCGTGTCATCCTTGTCCAGTTCAATATTGGGCCCTTAGACATTTATCCTGTTATGCAGGATGGGCAAATTCCATCTAGGCTACTCATGTCCCTCAACATGCTTTGTGAAGTACTCATCAACTGTCTTTATGATCATCCAGTTACGGACAATGTTTGAGCAGCAATAAAGTACTTAACTCTACATCTAGGGTACATAGTAGTTTCAGGTCGAAGGGTGGTATACACCACTATCACCATGAGAGTAACTTATGACACTTTGCATAATATTCTATGTAGTACTCTCATAGTGGGTCAATCCAGTATAAATATTACGCCTAATATTCATACCTATGTCAAGACTTGATAATTCCTTATCCATGATCCATGAGATGTGATCATCAGTCTATATACATAATAGTCTTAATACTTTAAGGCTATCCCATTTCACATTAAAGCTCGACTATGGATGCTTTAAGAATAGTGTCCTTATGTTTAATGGAATCTCATGATTAAGTCATACTTAATATTTCATTAAACGAACTAGCTATTCTAGGGACTTTATCATTTTGGAAAAACAAACATAATAAAGAAATGCCTTTTATTATTAATAAATAATTTGATACAAGTACCAAAAGTATTGGCCTCTAGGGCTTACACCAACAATCTCCCACTAGCACTAGAGTCAATCAGGCATACCCCTAATACCCATAGATCTAGTATAACCATCATGCTTCAGCTGCGCAAGAGGTTTTGTTAGTGGGTCAGCAATATTGTCAAGTGTAGGTACTCTGCATATCTTCACATCTCCACGATCTATTATCTCTCGAATGAGATGATAACGCCTAAGTATGTGTTTGGATCATTGGTGAGATCTAGGCTCCTTAGCTTGTGCATAGCACCATTGTTATCACAATAGAGATCAATGGGATCCACAATGCTAGGGATTATGCCAAGTTCACTAATGAACTTCTTGATCCAAACAGCTTCCTTCGCTGCATTTGAGGCAGCAATATACTCGGCCTCGGTTGTAGAATCAGCAACTGTTTCTTGCTTTGAACTTTTCCAGCTCACAGCGCCACCATTTAGGCAGAACACATAACCAGATTGTGATCTAAAGTCATCCTTATCTGTCTGGAAGCTAGCATCGGTGTAACCAATTACCGCGAGCTCTTCCTGACCTCCATATATCAAGAATGAGTCCTTAGTCCTTCTCAAGTACTTAAGGATATTCTTGACAGCTACCCAGTGAGCATCACCAGGATCAGATTGATACCTAATCGTTGCACTTAAAGCATACGAGACATCTGGTCGAGTACAGAAAATGGCATACATGATAGATCCTATTGCAAATGCATATGGAATCTTATTCATGCGATCCCTTTCTTCCTTTGTTGAAGGGGATTGTGTTTTTGATAGACATAGGCCATGTTGCATGGGTATGAATCCTTTCTTGAAATCATGCATATTAAAGCGTCTCAACACTTTGTCTATGTATGTACTCTGACTTAGACCAAGCAGTTTTTGTGATCTATCTCTATAGATCCTGATTCCTAATATATAGGCTGCTTCACCAAGGTCTTTCATAGAAAAGCATTTCCCTAACCAAGTTTTTACTTGTTGCAAGGTAGGGACATCGTTTCCAATAATTAATATGTCATCTACATATAATACCAGGAAGACGATCATGCTCCCACTAACCTTCTTGTAGACACAAGGCTCATCTTCCTTCTTTATGAATCCATATTGTTTTACAGTTTCATCAAAACGAAGATTCCAGCTTCTAGAAGCTTGCTTCAACCCATAGATTGTTTGCTGTAACTTGCTTATCTTTTGGGCCTCTTTTGGTATGCCAAATCCTTCAAGTTGTGTCATGTACACATCCTCAAGAAGATTCCCATTAAGAAAAGCAGTCTTGACATCCATCTGCCATATTTCATAATCATGATATGCAGCGATAGTAAGTAAAATCCGAACAGATTTAAGCATTGCAACTGGTGAAAAGGTTTCATCATAGTCTACACCATGAATTTGTTTATAACCTTTAGCAACCAGTCTTGCCTTATAGGTATGTACCTTACCATCCATGTCAGTCTTCTTTTTGAAGACCCACTTGCATCCTATAGGATTAATTCCTACAGGAGGCTCTACCAAGGTCCAAACCTGGTTTGTGTACATGGAATCCATTTCAGATTTCATGGCTTCTAGCCACTTCTCAGACTCAGGACCAGTTATGGCCTCTTGATAGGTTACAGGCTTATCTTGATCCATGAGTAATACTTCACCTTGATCATTTATGAGATATCCATATCTCTCTGGTTGGTGACGTATCCTGCTCGACCTACGCTGGTCTTGTTCTACTTGAGCAGGTTGCTCTTCCACAACTACTTATGGTTCCTGCTCTAATTCCTCCATAGGTGTATCAATGCTTTGTGATTCTTGAATTTCTTCAAGCTCTACTTTCCTCCCACTGATTCCTTTAGAAATAAAGTCCCTTTCAAAGAAAACTCCAGTTCGAGCGACAAACACTTTGCCCTCAGAAGAATTATAGAAGTAATACCCTCTTGTTTCTTTAGGATACCCCACAAATAAGCATTTGTCAGATTTGGGCTCAAGCTTAGTTGAAATTTGTCGTTTTACATAAACCTCACAACCCCAAATCTTCATGTAAGACATATGTGGTTTCTTACCACTCCATATTTCATATGGTGTCTTTTCAACCTTTTTGGATGGAACACAGTTAAGTGTGTAAGCTGTTGTTAGTAGTGCATGTCCCCAAAAGGAGTTTGGAAGATCGGCATGACTCATCATGGATCGGACCATGTCTAACAAGGTTCGATTTCTTCTCTCAGATACACCATTCCATTGTGGTGTTCCAGAAGGAGTGAGTTGGGATAGAATCCCACACTCTTTTAGATGGTCATCAAACTCTAGGCTTAAATATTCACCGCCTCGATCTGATCGAAGAGTTTTAATATTCTTACCTAGTTGGTTTTGTACTTCATTCTTAAATTCCTTGAACTTTTCAAAGGATTCAGATTTGTGTTTCATTAAATAGACATAACCATATCTACTGAAATCATCGGTAAATGTGATGAAGTATTGAAAACCTCCTATGGCTGGTATGTTCAGTGGTCCACATACGTCAGTGTGTATGAGGGCCAAAAGATCATTAGCCCTTTCACATTTTCCTGTGAATGGGGACTTTGTCATCTTTCCAATTAAACAAGATCTGCATGTATCATATGATTCGTAATCAAAAGAGTCCAATAGTCCATCTTTATGGAGTTTGGAGATGCGTTTCTCATTTATATGGCCTAAGCGACAATGCCAAAGGTAACTTGGATTTAACTCGTTAGGTTTTATCCTTTTAGTATTAATGTTATAAATTGGCATTTCAAGATCAAGGACATATAATCCATTGTTCATTTGTGCAGTAGCATAGAATATATCATTCAAATAAATAGAGCAACAATTGTTCTTTATTATAAATGAAAAACCAAACTTGTCCAAACAAGAAACGAAAATAATATTCCTGCTAATTGCAGGTACATAATAACAGTTCTCTAACTGAATTATTAAACCACTAGGTAAAGTCAAACATAAGTTCCTACGGCTAAAGCAGCAACCTTTGCTCCATTTCCAACTCGTAGGTCGACTTCACCTTTTGCCAAATCTCTACTCCTTTTTAGTCCCTGTACATTGGTACAAATGTGAGAACCACATCCAGTATCTAATACCCATGATGCAGAAGTAGATAAATTTATTTCTATAACAAAAATACCTGAAGTCGAAGTCACCACTCCATTCTTCTTATCTTTCAGGTACTTTGGGCAGTTTCTCTTCCAATGTCCGGTCTTACCGTAATAGAAGCAAGGGCCCTCCTTTGCTATACCTCCACTAGGCTTCAAAGAAAGGGTAGTATGTTTGGGTTTGGCAACTTCCTTGCCTTTCCATTTACCAACCTGCTTGGTGGGCCTTTTGTTCTGTTTCTTTCCATTACTGACCATCAGAATGGATTTCCCTTTTGTCTTCAGGTTTTGCTCAGCAGTTCTTAACATGCTTAGCAATTCAGGAAGAGTTTTGTCCATGTCATTCATGTTGAAATTAAGGATAAATTGACCGAAGCTTTCCGGCAACGATTGCAGGATCAAATCAGTCGCAAGCTCCTTTTTTAGGGCAAATCCCAATCTTTCAAGATTCTCCACATAGCCAATCATCTTGAGTACATGGGGACCTACTGGGGTTCCCTCAGAAAGCTTGGCTTGAAAAAGGGCTTTTGAAACTTCAAACCTTTCATGCCTTGCCTGCTCTTGATAGAGCATTTTCAGATGTTCGATCATATCGAACGCTGCCATGTTTTCATGTTGCTTTATTCAGAATTCATAGTAGCCAGCATGAGGCAAGCAGTTTCATTGGCATCATCGACATGCTTCTTATAAGAATCTCTTTCATCCTTAGGAGCAGAACTAGGAGGTTCCTCATCAGGAACAGGTGTCTCTAAGACATATAGCTTTCTGTCATGTTTGAGGACAATCCTCAGATTTCGGTGCCAATCCAGAAAATTTGTCCCAGACAATTTTTCCTTATCCAGGATTGTTCGCAAAATGTTATTAGATGTGTTTGTTGTCATGGTAATCTACAAAATGGAATGGAAAAATATAAGTATCATAACATATTCAATTAGGCCTTTAATTAAATATGCTCCCACTATTTTACTCAAACCAAATGACCCTCATCATTTGATTCGGAAAATCCCGTTGGAAGATTTTCTAGTGGATCGAGATCCATATTTCACTTTGTTTTAAGTCAACGTTAGGCTGATTACATAAAACTTAGTTATTTAGGTAGGAACTCCTTCCAATTGTATCCAATACAATTCTCAAATATTTCAGTTGGGTGAATAACTCCTTATTCCAATCCATCATATGGACTATTCCCAACTCTTGCTTCTAAACGCATATAATCTTATTATATTTTGTTTAGTTAAGTTTGACCCATTATTTTAGAAATTGGATATTACAATTATCCCATCGCACCTTACTAATATGGAACATGCACCTCGCGTTAGGCGAAACCTACAATATTCGATACTAGTCTTGATGAGTTCTAAAACTTGGAAAGCAAAAACTTAATATTTAGTTTTGAGGGATTTTTAATTAGTTTGATCTCACCGGCTTATTTATCATATAAATCGTTCCTCACATATGCATCGACATACATACAATATATATCAACATACATACATACAAATGAAACAGTTATGGCCCCTAGCGCAATTGTTCTCCCAAGCCAATGAGAGAACTTAAGCTAAACCTAATAACGATCTTCACTTCTCCAAGCAAGATCTCCAAGGCTGTCCTTCTTTGTTTTGTAGTCTTCTCTTTCTTCATAATAATACATTACATAAAGGAAACTCGTTTTACATACGAGGGAGTGAGATGAGAAAAGAAGTTACATGATGAGAATAAGAGAGAGGCACGATACGCAGGTCGTATTTATAAAATCCAAAACAAAGAAAAATAAACTAAGGCCATAACTGATCACCACAAGAAAAATAATAAATAATTTTTATTATTATTAATTTAAATCCTGTTTATTAAATAAATCAAATTAAATTTTTGGCGAATGCATGACCTAAAGCGCAGACTGCATTGACGCAACATTTGCGCCGTCATACTGCCTGTGACGACCGTCACAGTTTCCATGGCGACCGTCACACATCAGCCCATGACGACCGTCACAAAGCTATGACGACCGTCACACCTAAAACTATGGAGACCGTCACGCTAACAGAACGCGTGACTTTTGATACCTCTTTGACGGCGCAACCCTTGTACCGTCATAAACCTTGATGCAACAATTTTATACCATCAAAACACCATGATCAATAATTCAGTATGATTGATCCGTATGCTATCGCTTCACCATACTAAAGCCGGATTCCGGAGGAGATAACCACAGATCGCTCAATCGAATGATAATCATTACGTGATTTGAACTAACGAAATAAAATAGTATATCCAATATACCATCTTTGCATCAAAGTTAATCATATCACATATGAATTAGATCGATCATATATGTGTAACTTATGGACGATTGACATATCGCTGCTTCACCATACTATTGTCGGATTCCGAAGCATAGTCAATATCAATCATCCAAACCGTACACAATCTGATGCCAAAAATTCAATATCTGGATTTGATTTAATTTTTACGTGTTTTAATCCAATTAAAACAAAAATGACAGAAAATAAACAATTACCAGACTCATGGTTTCGTAAGTGGCTCTGATACCACTGAAGGGAAATTTGCGATCTAAACGCAGCGGAAAACAAAATTTTCCCTTTAGAGATCCTTACGAAAGATCATGATCTGTGATAGAAAGGTTACCTCTTGTGGCGATGAAACCTTTGATTCCAAATCTATGGATGATCACGAGCGTTGTACGATGAACAACGCCTCTACTCAGTCCACACGAACAGCTTCCTTCAGTCACAGTGCTAGCTGATTACGATTGAAGGTTTTGAGTGAGGGAGAGAAAAATAGAATACGGCTAGGGTTTTTACAACAACCACTTTGAGCTTCTGCACAAGGGTTCTATTTATAGAACTACTTGTGTGGGCTACAAGCTAAAAAGCCCAACTCAATAATAATATTATTATATTATTATAATAACTATTATTATAATAAATATAATTTTATTATTATTATATTTTATAACTATTATAAAATTAATAATAACTATTATTATATTACATGGTACTTTACCATATTCCGTATTCCATTCAAGTGCACCGTACCTTACGGTATTCCTTATTTACTCTATCTCTTCTCCAACTGTCCTTATGTGTGTGACCCTGTAGGATTTCGCGACGTTGACAATTATATTAAATCATGTATTTAACATAATAAACAGTGAGCGGTATCTAGCAACACATCACTGCTACCCAAGTCACAAAATTGTCATGTGATCTGACAAAACCTTTTGTGATAGTACTTATGTGTATAATTACACTTTTGCCCCTATGTCTATATGAACACAAGGCATATACCGTGTCATCCTTGTCCAGTTCAATATTGGGCCCTTATACATTTATCCTGTTATGCATGATGGGCAAATTCCATCTAGGCTACTCATGTCCCTCAGAATGCTTTGTGAAGTACCCATCAACTGTCTTTATGATCATCCAGTTACGGACAATGTTTGATCAGCAATAAAGTACTTGACTCTACATCTAGGGTACATAGTAGTTTCAGGTCGAAGGGTGGTATACACCACTATCACCATAAGAGTAACTTATGACACTTTGCATAACATTCTATGTAGTACTTCATAGTGGGTCAATCCAGTATAAATATTACTCCTAATATTCATACCTATGTCAAGACTTGATAACTCCTTATCCATGATCCATGAGATGTGATCATCAGTCTATCTACATAATAGTCTTAATACTTTAAGGCTATCCCATTTCACATTAAAGCTCGACTATGGATGCTTTAAGAATAGTGTCCTTATGTTTAATGGAATCTCATGATTAAGTCATACTTAATGTTTCATTAAACAAACTAGCTATTCTAGGGACTTTATCATTTTGGAAAAACAAACATAATAAAGAAATACCTTTTATTATTAATAAATAATTTGATACAAGTACCAAAAGTATTGGCCTCTAGAGCTTACACCAACAATTTTTAGATTATGTTGTTGGGAACTTTTAACTCCAAGTTCATCAAACACATTATGTGGGTAGAGTAGCTTAGAAACAACATTAGAGTGTGCATGTAGACGATCCAAAGTCGAATCCACTTCAGTGTGAGTTGACAAACTGTGAGATATGTGTCCATCTTCTCTCTTCTCTTTATACCCTCTATTTGTTGGGGTTTTGTATGTAAGTTTATCTTGATTGAATGTGTATTTATGGATCTTTGTATAAGATCTCTTTTACAACTCTTAATCGATGTCATCTTTGATTTAATCTCTATCTTAATGGGTTTGATTCGCTATAGACATATACTTTTCGAACTCGACCTAAGATGAATGTCTATTGGTTGTGGGAAGCGGTCTAATATTCACATGTGTGTGTCAGATCTTAATGCTCCGTGTTGTTGAGTTGCGTGAGACATCACCTACGAGAGAATGCGGTTGGTCTCTCAACTTTTGCGTTAGACATAACCTCTTGTTGTGAGCGATACGTGGGGGTTTTGACGAGTGATTTAAGTTGCGTGAATTTGATCCATAGATTTTTTTAGTACATGATGGGTAGAACAAAATACAACTCCTGACGAGTTTTCTCATGTCTTAAGAATATATTTATTTTCTTGTTTTATGTTTTTCCTTTTGCACTTTTATCCCAAACCATTTAAACCCAAGCTTAAAGATGTAGAGACCGTCGAACGACATTCTTTCCCTTACACCGATCCCTGTGGAGACGACATAAATCCCGGACGAAGTTCTGCCGAAAATAATATTTTTTCTTGCCGCTTTACCGCACCAACATGTTCCCCATACTAGGCGAGCAAGAGTGTTGTGGGTAATGTCATCCCTCTTAGGGCGATAAGATTCCATCTCCCATTGTGGGCGATATGATCTCCTCGCCTCTTGTAGGCGATATAGTCTTCTCGCCCTTTGTGAATCATTTGCAAACATAACACTACAATATTCAATAAAAGAGTTTACAACCGTATTCAACTAGTATCCTATGCACACAAATTAATGAATTAATTTCTTTGATGTTCTCAATAGTGTTTCAAATAGAAGTCAAATATCTTTATAGGAGAAAAAGTAATTTTTTTAAATTTCTTTACCATTCAATTTGGGACTCACAATAACAAAAAAAAAAAGGAATTTATGTCAATAAATTAAAACTTGAGGTTTGAAGTTAAATTGTTAAGTGATTAGACGAGTGTTTGATCTAATAGTAAAAAATTATTTTAAAATTCAAAATGAATTTAGATTTATCTTATAATTATAAAGGAAATATTTTAATAAAAAACACTTAAAAAATTGATTTATGAATTTATATAAAAAATTTACTCTTTCAATATTAATATCTTTAAATGAGTTTGCTAAAATATATTTAAGAAAAACGAAAGTGTTATAGTTTTATTTATGAAATAGTCTTTTATTTAAAATTTAAAAAAATTGTTCTAAAATTTATTTTAGTAAAACAAAACTTATAGTTATGTGGTATTTTTTAACACAATTTAAACGGCAAGATGGAATTTAAAATTAGTGATGAAATTTAAAATATTTAAATAAAAGATGAAGAATTAAAATTAAAAAGAAAACAAATAAGGTATTATTAAATCAAGTAAAAAAAGAATTGAAATTTTTTAATCAGTGAAAAAAGCAATACGCCAATGCCGTGCTCTAATTAACGTACAAGACGATTTTCTGAAAAGCCAAAAGAATGGCTTCGCCCAGACTCGAACCGGAGACCTTCAGTGTGTTAGACTGACGTGATAACCAACTACACCACGAAACCGGATGTTCTGTATACTTATTTTAGCTTATTTGATTACAAAAGTCATCGGAATTATTTATTATATTCAGGGATATCTGTAACATTATACGCATAAATGCTTTCATACATATTTGAGCTTTGAAATGTTCCCACTCCCTAGGCTCAACTTGTCATTATAACTAATATGATACCCGTGCATTCGCACGGGTGCACGTCGGTGACGCGTATTTGTTTTCATAATATATTTGTTTTTATAATGTATTTTTTTTAGAATGTATTTATTTATATTTAAAATTTGAAAAATAAAACAAAATATAATAAAAATTAGTAAATTTCTTATTTACTAAAAATTAATATGATACCCGTGTGTTCACACGGGTACCCGTCGGTGACGCGCATTTGTTTTCATTTAAAATTTTGAAAAAAAATACAATTAATAAAAATCAGTAAATATAAAAAAATATAATTTATATTTTAAAAAAAATAGAATCAATACCCACACACATCGGTTGATATATTTTATAAAAATATTTACGCAATGATTTAGTTTTATAAATATCAAATGATAACATAGTATTTGTAAATATTATTTTAATTTTATAAATAAATATTATTAGCATAAAAAAATACATTTTATGTAAGTATTATTACAAATATCTATTTTGTGGGATAACCATATCAGTACATGTGTATTCGCCCGAGTAGTGGTGTGTTAGGCGCATTTTTTTTTAAATAGGATTAATAAAAATTATTAAATATAAAAAATATAATTTAGATTTTAAAAAAAGGGATAGAATCAATACCCGCGGGCATCCTTTGGTATTTGTTATAAAAATACTTATGCAATAATTTGTTTTATAAATATCAAATATTAATATAGTATTTGTAAATTTTATTTTAATTGTATTATTAACATAAATAAATAAATTTTATATAAGTATTATTACAAATATCTATTTTGTGGAATATAAATATAAGTACCCGTGTGTTAGCCCGAGTACTGGTGTGTTACACGCATTTGTTATATTAAAAGATTTATGCAATAATTTAGTTTTATAAATATCAAATATTAATATAGTATTTGTAAATTTTATTTTAATTGTATAAATAAATATTGTTAACATAAATAAATAAATTTTATGTAAGTATTATTACAAATATCTATTTCGTGGGATATCAATATCAGTACCCGTGTGTTAGTCCGAGTACTGGTGTGTTACACGCATTTGTTATTTAAAAAAAAATAGGATTAATAAAAATTAGTAAATATAAAAAATATAATTTATATTAAAAAAAAAGATAGAATCAATACCGCGGGCATCGGTTGGTATTTGTTATAAAAATATTTATGCAATTATTTAGTTTTATAAATTACAACCAATAATATAATATTTGAAAATATTATTTTAATTGTATAAATAAATATTAGTAACATAAATAAATAAATTTTTCCCGTGTTCGAATTCATATATTATTTAACTAAGAAAATTTATTGTTTTTAAATTTTACCATATCAGTATCAGTGTGTTCGCTCGGGTACTGGTGTAGTACGAATGATTTTGTTTTTAAAATGTAATAAAAATGTAAATAAGAAAAACAAAATTGTTTTACCAAAATAGTTTATTATTTTTAAAAGAAAGACATATTTTTAAAATAAAAGCAAAATTGTTTTACACCAATAATATATTTCAATTTTTCATATATTATGTTTAAAAAATTGTATCTTAAATTTAAAATAATTTCAAATATATACAATCATTTAATTTTATAAATATCAATTAATAAAATAATATTTGAAAATATTATTTTAATTGAAGTGAGGATTACACTATTTATACAAAATTAATATTTAATTAGTGAAATATTTAGAATAATATGAGATTTAAGAGAAATAGTAATCTTAACATATCATATTCAAACATGATAGTTTTCTGCAAAATCACATTTTCCCCGTGTAAAATCAATTTAAGGGATATGAATGCAAGAATAATCTGGTGATGAAATAAAAAAGAGCTTGACCAATACTTGCTTCAAAAACCAAAAGCTTCTCAAACAAAAAAGAAGCAAACAAATAAATTGTGAGAAATCCATCACAGAAACTACATAATAACAACCATATATTGACAAAACTTAAGAACAAATTCGAACCTCAAAAAGGGGCGAAAGTTCCTAAATAGTTGGTAACAGAATAGAAAAATAAAACAGCAACCCAAAATCATAACCTTGACGCGAAAAACCTTCTGGATGAAAACAATTAAAGCCTATTTAAATAAACAACTTAATTTACAGCATATTGCATAAGTGCTTATTATGATAAGCACTTATGTATAAGTGTATAACTTATTTCTACAGCAAAAGATAACATAAAGTTAAATTATTTTGACCTAATTCATTTTCTCTATCTTGAAGAACTTATGAAAATAATCTGAAAACAACTTATGAGATAAGTTCAAATAAGTCTCACAAAACTTTCGTCACTAAATAAGTTCAAATAACTCAATGCAATCAGGCCTTACGACTATGATTTGGGTTAGCTTATTTAACCTTATCTATTCAAATAAACAAACGGTAAGACTGTTTGGAAGAGCTTATTGAAACAACTTATTACATATCCATAAACAATTTTCAGCTTAATTCAACAAAACTCCAATATAGCTTTTGAAAACAATCTAATTCAACAAAGAATTTAATCTACATACAGATCAATAACAAACACAAACACTAAACTCAAACCAACAACAATCAAACCACACACAAATTCCAAAACTCCCAAAAAAGCAACCTAATGTGGAAAACAGAAACCTTATCGGAGTGATTATAGTGTCTCGAGTGTTAAAAGCGAGATTCACACCTCTAGCCATATCCTGATCATACATGATTCTCCTTGCAAGAGACTTGTTCAACAAAATGCCGATAAGAAATAGTGTTGCTTTGAACTGTATGATAAGTGCTTATAATCAGTATGAGAGGTATAATGAAGCGCTTGATCTCTTTTCTGATATGCTGGCTAATGGAATTTATCCTGATAAGGCTACCTTTTTTAGTGTGTTGAGTGTTTATGGCCATCAGTGTGCTTTGGTATTGGGCGAAACGGTTCATGCTCAGCAATATTGCAACAGGTGTTGACCTTGCTACTGCCCTTTTGGACGTGTATGACAAGAATAGTGAATTAAGAAGTTCACAAAAGATTTTTAATAATAATGTGGAAAAGAAAGACGTGATTACAAGTCCAAACACAAAGTTCCAACACCCTTTCGATGTTTTCAAATTTTACAAATTGGATTTATAAGTTCACAATCACAAATCACAGTTGTAATAGTAACTCAAAAACAATATGGCAGCTGCTATCAAGATCGTTGCTCTTTCCGGTTCTATTCGAAAAACTTCTAACAACACCGGTCTCATCCTTGCTGCTATTGAATTGAGCAAAAGTGTTGTTGAGAATTAATTGATTTCCAAGTTCAAGTTAGTTACTGACTTTTGGTCCACTCATAACCACGAACGATTTTCGATGAGCATTGTTGTCGAACAAAGGTTCATGATAGGATCATATTTCCAAATACGATCCAACCTGCCAAGACAAAACATAATTGTGTCATAAAAAATAATCACACCAGAACCATATCATAGTGTTGCACTCATCTAGACAAAGTTGGATGGAGATGTGATTAGATAAGGAGATGTTTACTGATGGGTAGTAAAGAAAGAGTGGATTACCTTCTTAGATTCTGAAGGGAGAGTCACAGATTCAGAAGCTATGAGAAGAGAAAGATAAACTCTGCTCATTATTCTGCAATGATGGATCTAATGGTTGTGGCTTTGGAATGTCGTTTAGCCTCAACTTATTGAAAACCTGAGACTCCTCATGAAGCTTGGTTCCATGAAGCTTGGTTCTCCACGAATAACTACAATATAATCAAAATAACAATTAAGATATATGCACACAAGCTATGACCGAGGTTAAGAAAAAAAGCACCAATGTTTCTTTTTATTTAATATTAACTACTTTTTTTGTAAAATATCTTGAAAACTATGTAAAAAAAATAGAAAAGTGCATAAAACGATGCACCAGCTGAAAACTTTTGATGCAAGTAAATTAATATTGATATCCATGCATTACATGATTGTAAAGTTGTCACTCCATTCTTAAGTTTATTGTAATGATTGCGAGCTTGATGACCGCGAGCACATTTTTGAACCTCGAGTATACCCTGCAAGACATGTTTTCTCTTATCCTCGAGTGCACCAACCTACAAAAATCAACCAAAGCACAAGAATGATCGCATCAGATAAACCATTCAATGAATTGATATAAAAACCAGCTAAAACAAAATACTTGTGGGGAAATTTCAGACTGGTTATAAGAATACCTTGAACTTTGTGCCAACACTCTGCTTTTGTGAATCTAAAGCACCTACATGCTGAGAATTTGATTGCTTCTGAGACTGGTTAAGCGTCTTGGAGAACGACTGCAGCAGTTCACAACTACATGATGATAGTAGTTGAATAGAATCAGAAGGCATTAGATCTATGTTCTTTTCTAGAAAGCCATTTGTATCATACACGACCTGATTGAGGACCAGATTAGAATGATCAGAAACATAAGTACAAAGTTACTTACAAAACTTCCTAGCCAAAATATTTTATCACAAAATTCCAAGTTATAATTTTTTTAGTGAATTGCAAGGGAATAGGAAACTACATGAGCAAAAATCATTGGTAAAAGGTAGGGAGATAGAAAGATACAATTACATTTAGAAACTAAATAATCATATTAAGAAATTTTGAAAATGATGAATAAATAGGAACAAAATACTTCTAAAAAACTTAAGTTAAAAAACTGACCTGCTGCTCCAATTTAAACAGATGCCGATTGAAATGTTGCTGAAGCCTCTCATTGGCATAGTTTATGCAAAGCTGTTTTTCTACACACAAAAAATTAATTATCAGAACACATACATATAGTCTAAGGAAGAATAAGCCTGTTAATAGAAATTGCAAACCTGGAATGACTCAAACCCATAAATATCAAGGATACTTATGGATCTCCCAGTTCGTCGTTTACCAACTTCAAGTGACTTGTTAACTACCAACGACGATCCACTACCAATTTCGGACCGCTAAAATGGACATTAAACATTTACCAATGGTTTATGGAGGAATCTATGTTTGCTATTCATAAGATTAACATATTGATTGATGCATGGTTATTATATAAACAAAGATCATATTTTTCTTGAAATCCACACAAAATTTATAGAACAGAATAGAATAAAAGGTATGTCCACAATAATTTGATGAGTATATCCTTCAGCTACATGGAATATTGTTACAACTTAAATATCAACTTAAAAGAGCAAGGCAGTATTCTTCGTTTAGGGTTTCCATAGCCTTATTAAAAATCTTGGCCATTAGAAATTTCATACAATGGTTTAAGTTTTATAAAATGAAGTTCCTGAATAGAAAATCACATACAACTATTAAGAGAAGCATAAAGTATCTGCCTTTTCGATAAATGTAAACTCAATAATCCCACGAACAATATGTGTTAGCTCATCATGACCTTCTTTTACATTATGTGTTAGCTCATCAAAATCTCTCATGTTTGCCGAAGGAAATATTATAGTCTTAACATCACTCTTTCTTGCAGCAATGGTTTTATCTTTAACCTGCAAATTTCATAGCATCAACAAACAATTTCAGACACAAAATTTGCAAAAACTCATGGGAAAAAATACTTATGCTATAGATAAATAATCAGTCTGTTGGACTTGAAAATTGTCATATATTCTAAATATTATTTGTTGCATTTTAATCTCACAACTTTGTGGAACTATAACATTTCATGATGCTAATTCAGCTTTCACATCCCTATCTTATGCCAAGAATGAACTAATCCTTATGTAAATGGGTCAGATTTGGTTCATGTGTTTTTTCCTAACTGTTAGACAATTATGCATATGTGTTTAAAATAAACAGATAACCCAAAAAGCTAGCTTAACAAAGGAAAAATGGAAACATCAATTAATCTATACTCTCCTATCCACCACTAACCAAATTACTAAAGTTGCTAATATTATTCACATTACAGTCAAAACAATGGCTGCTGACAAATATAGCTGACAAATATAGAAAATCAGCAACATAGATGTAATCTAAGATTATAATACTTAAGAGATCAAACTATAAAGTTCATCGCTGCAGTATAACATCAATATATTTTCCAAATTCCACTAAAACAGTGACTGCAATCCAACCATCAAGTATATTGATAAATAACAAAATATTTTGAAGTTACTGCAATATTGGCACAATAGATAAACTACTTTAAATTAACTAAAAATCAAGTAGATCGAGGAAGCTTCCACAAATGAGATTTAAAATGGCGGTATTACCAAACTCTCACGATGAATACGTAGATTCATCCTTCATAACTCATGTAAAAAATGTGCCCTTTGTGCTGTCAGAAATGACTTTAAAAAGAAATTCCACAGCTTGAAAACCAGAGCTTAAGATGCAAAGTTTCATTATTTTACTTTTTTGATCCCTCAAGATTTTTTTATAAATCGATGTATTTGAATGAATATAAACATTTTTAAGTGAATTACATAAGCAGTGTACTTACAGATACATGAATTCCATTTGATGCACAAAACACTTACCAATTGTTTTGGATAAGCAGCTTAAATACACACTTATTCAACCATAGCTTATCATAACATTTAAATTCAATAACCTATTCACATTCAGATACACCAGTTACAGCTTACAAAGTCATATACTTCATCAACAATAGTAAAAAAGTAGAATTTCAATTTGACATAAACATATAATAAGCAATTTTTATAAACTCTTGTAAACATGTAAAAGTTATTATAATATCATAAGGTAAACAAACATCAATATACTCTATCCTAACACAAATACAATACAAACACACATATATATGAACGAATTTAGATTGATCTAACGAAATTATAACAATAATTCAAATAAAACAATAGATCAAAAAAATGATAAGATCAAGGCAAATTGAATCGGATCAATAAAAAACGAAATACCCTGTGGGAAGATTATCAACGAAACTGATGAGCATTTTGAGTTTGCTACCACAATCAGAAGCAAGACCAGCTTACATCTCCACCGCCATTGCATCCGCAACCTGCTTTAGCTTCCATGCCGGCGTCGCACATTTCTTCCCTCGTAATCTCAGAAAACTCGTGTAGATTTGGAATGAAAATATAAAGCAATATGCATCAGTCATATAAACACATAACTTAAAGGGTGTATTAGTACTAACACATAACTAAAACGACATGACTTCACCAGGTATGACTCTTTTCTTCCAAAAGGTTTCATACAAATCATACAACTGCTCTTTTTGAGCGCCAAGGCCAACACAATATAGTCTTACTGAATCATTATTTTCAAGTCTTGAAGCAATCTTACCAACCATTAAATATCCTGCTATCAGAGTTTTTAATGGCAGCCACATCTCTTTAGAGCATGAAGGTGAATATGCTGTCTATGACATCAGGAAAGCAATGTTGACCCCGAGGAAAAGGCAATGGCCAAATCTGCATTTACTATATGAAATACCTTTTGTTTCCTGCCAGAAGAATCAAGTCCATTAGGCAAATCCATATCACCACCAGTTCCTGAAATCACAAATCATATATAGTATAGTTTATAAAATAATCATAATCTATAATAATTAATCTAAAAACAGTGCTGAATAAAAGTAGGTCACTTCCCAGGAGCATACGGAAATTATGAAACTGCCAGAATAAAACCCTTAAAAAGTTATCATTACCAACTTTTCTCTATTTTTCAGACTCTTGCATTGATGATCTGGGTTTTTCACCAACTTGAGACACCTTATTAACTGGACTATGACTCTTATTTTTCCTACATCCTGCTGCAAATCATGGAAATGACTATAAGGTGAGTGCTTCACATACTAAAGCACAAGAAAAATTACAAATTCTAGCATTATCAACCAATAAAACAGAATGGTCCCAACTCTATATCTCATTCTAATAGCAAATAAATCACCAAACCAGACACTCAAAATACTAAAGTTATTAAATTTAATATCCCATATCAAAAGAGGCTCAATCATCAATTCATTTCCACTATGAAGAACACAAAACAATTTGTATCACAGAGTATCAACACAAAAAGGTGAAAATTTACCAAACGAATCGCCAACCCCAAAATCATGCCTAATGACCCATCCTTTGCTAGATCCAAGAACAATGACATCATTTCTAGCAGCCATACAAGTGATAACTCCACGCCCATTTGCGGCATGTCGTTCAAGAATGTCCACCGTGAACACTTGCCTCCCTGATCCATCTGTCAATTGCAATTTTGACTGAAAATTAAAATGATTGAAATGGAAATTGAGCAGAGATGCGAAATTCATGAAAGTGCTTACTTGATTGTCGATGGTGTAGAGGTATTTAGAAGTGAATTCGGTGAAAATTGAATTTTAGGGTTTGCTTGAGAAAATTGGATTTCAGCACCGACAAGTAACTAAATCACTGACTTACCCACTCGAATCTCGATTCCATGCCTCCTGAAAGAACAACATCAAAAAAATCAGATACGAAGAGGAGGAAGGAAGAAGATGAGGGAAAGGAAGAAGAAGAAGAGAGTTCGTGAGAGAGAGAAAGGACGAGAGAGAGAGAGAAAGAGATTTCGGGACGGTTGAAAAATTAGATTAATGGGTGTTGAAACCGTTTTGAATGTGGAATATGGAGATTCAATCGTTTCTGAAACCGTGAAACAGTCTCCATTCATGGGTTAGGTTAGAGAATACGATGAAAGGAAAAAATAAGGGGAATAAAAAAATAAAAAAATGGAAAAAATGGGAGACTTTGGAGCAAAGCCACGTGGCAAAATTTTGTTAATTGAAGTAGTCAAATGGCACATTATTATCTAATAAGGGTAATTAGGGGTTTTTAAGACCACCTAATTTTCTTATATGATAGATATGTATTATGTCATATCAAATGAAAAAATACGACTACCGAGAAATTACACTATAACATCCACTAACTAAAACAATTTAAATAATAATACACTCATTCTATTTTTCTAAACAAACACTAACCACATTTAGACTAATTAATTGTACACCCTATCTTTAAATTACAACTATCCTCATAAACTAAACTAAGGAAATTTATTTTCTTTTTCAAAATAAAGGGAGTGGATGTTTAGTAGACATGTATCTCAAAAAGGTTGAAAGCAAAAAAATAAATAATTCAATAAGGTTTGTATAATTTTTCAAAATTATACTTTTTAAATTATTTTTAATCATGATCAGTTTTTTTATTCATATTCAAAACTATCTCAAATAATTTATAAATACCATTTTAACTATAAAAAAGGGGTCTATAATATAATGAAATACATTAAAATTTAAAAATAATTATCTTTTATTGTCTCTATCATATCATTTTTAATTGCTATCGATGTTAATCTTTTAAATCTTTTTTAGACAGCAAGTAAAACATCAACAATTTTAATTTAACAAAAAAACTTATTTTTCCATAAACAACCTTCACAAAAATAATCAATAAAATTTTCTCTTGAGGTGACACGTGCTTTCAACCAATTCTATTGTTTTAAATTTTCTTACATCGTTCAACTTAGTTTACATGTAAGTAATGTAAAATGACATACTCGTGATCTAAGTGTATGTCACTCCAATATTTTAGGTATGTAGAAATGACACTTTTTTTTATTAATATAAATAATGGATGTTTCAACTAAATACAACATATAGGACCCTGTCACATATATACTATGCTGATATGAAAGCTCTTTGCTGTCATGATGAGTCACTGAGGTAGTCAAATACTTTTAATATTTTATCTCCGTCCATTTGATTCTAACACGACAACCTCGAGTTGCATAACACTCACTCCCAGTTTCTCAAGGGTTAGCTCCTAAATCCTTCATCAACATATAACTTAGACGTCATGGATTAAATGCATTAGAAGACAACATGATGGATACATATATGTGTTTCAAACGAGGACCTAACGTCTCTAGACCTAATATCATATTCTAGACCTAATGTCTCTAAACACGATTTGGGATAAATTGGAGAGTTAGTGTATGTTATAGTCATTGATGAACAAATTGTTTGCGGAGTAGCAATTATATTGTTTGAAGATGCAAGAAGGATCTTATCTGTATTAATGCATCAATACTTTTAACAACTTAATCATCGATCTAGTAAGGCTTTAGGTGAAGGTCGGTAAAAAAAGAAAATGTAACTATACTATTTTTCTAGTTACCAGGTTCTTATGACGATTTTGTGACCACTCTTATTCCTGATATACTAGCGTCTCATTCTCATAGGAGACAAAAATGTAAAAGGAAGGAAATCATGGTGAAAGTTTGTATGTGAAAGGGAAAATTGTGGAAAGAACAAAATTAAAGCTTGTTTTATAAGAAGAAGTCTAAATCCAAGAACAAAAAACAATGGAGTGTTATGGTTACAAACAGGCCGGTCATTGGATGACGAATTGTCTAAATAAAAAGCAGGACCCGAAAAGCTTTTGTAACATGGTCCAAATAGATGACTCTAGTAGCGAAGGATGTTGTCGCGGTGAGAATCAGATACCATAGCTATTGGGTTAACTATGCTCGCAAATCTTAATTCACCACCGATCTTTAATTTATCCTAGGGAAGGGAAAAACAACGAATAATCCATAAACATGCAATGCAATGCAAAAGAGAATCTAAGGTTCGGGGGTTGGTTATACCTAGGGAAGGTGCTAGCATCCTAAGTATCTGTAATACTCTACAGGAACCTCTTGTTTTATTGTGTTATTTGTTATTTGTTACCTGTTTGCTAAAAGGGTAAAGAAAAGAAAAGGAAGACCTAAGGTGCTATTCATAAGTATGCTAGCCAAGACATCGCATCTCGTGTCTACGTATTCTGACGGGAATGGAATCAGAGCATTTGTAGTTCGCCTCAATAAGAGTAAACAGAGTAAAAAAGAAAAGGTTGGTTTTAGGAGAAGAGACAAGTTGTCATCTTAAGGAGAATACTCAACTTAAACCGCCACAAACATGTGGAAAATGGATCTTTGCTTCATATTAAGTGAAGGGATCCAACTCGGATATAGAATCAACGAGTATGCCACATACCTCTCTCAAGCGGAAAAGAATCTACATCTTTCTCAACTATGTCATGGAGTAGGAAAATTACATCTCAACTAGGGATGACTAATGTCTAATCTGTTTGAAAAGGGTTTAAAGTTGAAAAGCCAAAGTGGCAAAATAGTTTGAGTTGTGTGAAGTGTTTTTTAGTTTTTTTGAAAAGAGGTTAGAAATAATTATTTTATTTTTTTTATTTTTTTAGAAAATAGATTTTAATTTTAAGAGAAAGGAAAACTAGCCTAATTATATGATCCTATGGTTAACATAAAGGGAAAGACTGCACTAATGTTATCATGCAATATGGATTGATCCTAGAGTAGATATTGATTCACTTCTACCGAAGATAAAATTGAATCAAGAACTTTAGGGAATATATGAATTAAGATCAATGAGAACATGCATCAGAATTATCTAATAATGAATCAAAGTCGTAGTTAGCATCTAAATCAACTAATTGATTAACTAGGATTTTTATTAATTAATCAAAAAAAATTTTAATTAGAGTTTCAATCCAAGAGTTAAATCTCTAATTAATTAAGCCTTCAATATTAGACGTCTTAAATAAGATTTAACGTCTAATCAATATTAACCAAATTAATTAAAAAAACTATATTATACTAATTACTTAAAAAACTAAATTTAAGTTAAAATGTGGGCTTATGCAAGAGGCCCAATCCCTAAAAAAACAATTGAAAATAATAAAAACACACGGGCCAGTTTTTTCTTGATCCAAACCATAATCTAGTAAATTAAAAAAAAAGGAGGATCAACATCACATCCTTGCTTTCTTCCTCACCTTCCCTTGTTTCCTCTCTCTCGCATCGCTTTTCTTCGAAACACTTTTCTCTTCTCACTCTTTCAATCTCATATTAGTTCCTTCAATTGGCCATCTCTCTCTATTGAAATAGCATCATCGGCCATCACATTTTCCTTCGCGCGGACCACCCTTTTCGACCGTCTCTCTCGATCGCACGCGACACAAGATCAAAAATTTTCGAATTGAAGAACAATCAAATGATTTCATGGTATCAAACAGCAATTAAATGTTATATATGTGATACATGGGCAAGGTTGATCGAGAATACCTGTTGGAGTTCGTCCGACGCGTCTTCGGTGGCGAAGTGGTACGTTGCAACCGTTCTTCCTCTCCCCTCTTGTTGTGCGCGTAAGTGATTCTGCAGTGTGTGTATCTATGTGTTTTTGTTACTCCGACATGTTTCATTACTGCACTTGTGATGGATATGAATTTCTGATGTTTCTTTGTTGCGTGTGAATTGTGATGCCTATTTGGTGAATTTTGCTGCAATGTGTGTGATCTTGTATTCTGTTATGCGCACAGTTATTGTTGTGTATTGGTGTAGTGTGATTACTTTCTGCCCTTCCTTCTATGCATGAGTTTGTGTAATGGTTTTGTGGTTTTGTCCCGAAGTGTATGTGTGATGCGGGTATGCATGTGGTGATGATTTTGCGATCTCTATCTTCTGTGTGTGGTATGCGTGTGTTTTTTTTAACCTGTGGAGTTTCCGCTCTTGAATGATAATCCTCCCCATCTGTGAATGATGAAGCTCCTTTTATATCCTTGGTGACATTAAAATGCTGATTTCAAATTGAATGTTGTTGGTTTTGTTGCCAACTCTTGTTCCAGAAATAACATAATAGCCTTGATTTCTTGTATGATTGTGTGTTAGGACTATTTTAGAAATGTGATAAATATGTTTGATTCTTGGCTATTTTCCATGATTAATGGTTCTTTTGATGCAGTGTTCATAACCGTGCGAATGAAAACTCTATCATCATCCTATCCAAGCTTGTCGAAGATGTTGAAAGGTTGAGACAAAGGACGGTTTGAGGGAGTGCTACTATGCACTTGCTACTGTTACTCATTTCTCCTATTGTTAAAAGAAAATCTTGGTCGTGCACTAGTTTGCATCAATAGCTACACACATCAACTTCTTAGCCTTATCGTTGTTTTTTTGCAACTTTGGGCTTTGTGAATTTAGAGCTTAGGGGCTTTATGACATGTGAATTCCTTGGAATATAGTGACATGAATTTATGAATCCCATTTGTAAATTTCGAATATTGAAACATGGAAATGGTGTAGTAACTTTGTGCTTGTTGTAATCATATCTTAAACTTATGATGAATCTTTGAATTTTTGGATTTAACTTGAATTTGTACTTTGCTTATAAAATAAATCTCCCTATCTTGTATCACCTTATATTGAACTTGAACTTCCTGAATCTTAGAATTGAAACATGATGCAAACCACATGAACTTGAATGATAAATTTTCATATGAATCACTTCTTGCCAAAATTCATGAATTCAAAGATGGAAACATTTGTAGTTTAAAGCTTTGAAATCTTGAACATAGACTTTACAATTTCATGATGGAGTATGAATCACTTCTTGCCAAAGCTCATGGATTAGAAAATGGAAAACATCATATCTTGACTTTGAACTTTGTAGAAATAATAGTGAATCAATTTGAATTTTTGTAAAGAACATATTCTTGAATTTCATTTTAAGAACTCTTTGCTAAAACTTGATTCAAGATTTTTATCCAAACTTACCACTTCACAACATCAACAAGGAAATCCAAACTTTTTCTCTTAAGATCAAAAGAAACATGAACTATGATCCAACTTCATGAACAAAGTCTTACTCGACCTTTGCTACCCGCACAATCAAAGTCTTATATGATGATGAACTCGGTACACGGACCATGCCCTGAGAAATCCTTTGAAAATAATGACACAACTTGCAACTTGCCATGAAAACTCCAACTACGTTTCCAATGACCATGCTCCACAAATGGGAAGAAAGCCATAATCTTTGGGCTATACACTGAATGAGTCACTGACTCGAGTCCTTTGAGAAATACTGAAGAGGACCTTGATCCTTGATAAGGATATGCTCAAACCCTAGTTCCACAATCCATGAAAGAACCAGTTGAAACGAAATAGAAAATTCGAATCCGTGGAAACCCTAGGACCCTTTGAATCAAAATCCATTGGTCACACCGTAAAGTATTTAACTGTGAACGAATACCAACTCCACTTGAAACCTATGTGCCTGCACAAACCTGTTAGTCATAATAAGCATACACACAAAGACTGTATGACCTAAATATGTTATGCAAGATGATGCACAAAGAGGTGGGATCTTAGGGTTAAAAATTAGGGTATGACAGATATGTACTTTGAAGGTGAGAAAAATACACAAGAAGGGGAGTTGAATTGTGTTTTCCGTTTCTTAACTTTGCCTCTGATCAGAGTTCATAATCTAAAATGATGTTCAGATCCTGATTAATAAGTTGCAGCAAAATATTAACAAAAGCAAATAAAAGATAAAGAACACACAGATTTATCTTGGTTCCTCCCAAACTAAGAGTAGTCAAGTCCCCTTATAGTGCAAGAGATTTTCCAATATAATTAAATCATGATTACAATTGCTTATGCACTTAAGCATAAGACTTTTCTTTGCTTAGACCCCCAGCCCGAGACATCCTGCTTAAACCTCTCAGGTTCAAGACTTCCTGCTTAGATTCCATGAATCCAAGACTTCCTTGCTCAAGCCCCTCAGGCTCAAGACTTCCTTGCTCAGACCCTCAAGTCTAAGACTTTCTGCTTAGATTCCACTAACCCAAGACTTATTAATTAAGCCCCTCAGGGTCAAGACATCCTTGCTTAGACCACAGCCTAAGACTTCCTTGCTCAGGTTCCACGAATCCAAG
This sequence comes from Lathyrus tuberosus, assembly GCA_022829125.1. Classification (NCBI taxonomy): domain Eukaryota; kingdom Viridiplantae; phylum Streptophyta; class Magnoliopsida; order Fabales; family Fabaceae; genus Lathyrus; species Lathyrus tuberosus. The sequence goes on from JALAZF010000153.1 coordinate 4,792,403, forward strand.
ACTTCTGCTTAGACTCGCAGTCCAATACTTTCTTACTTAATCAACAACTGATCAAAACTTTTAATGCTCTAGCACATAGCAGGAGACCTACTTGGCTCAAGCTTGTCAGTAATAGACTTTGATGCTCAAGCACATAGCAAGAGACTTTATCTAAACTACTAAATAACATGCATAGCATAATATAGAATAAGGTGTACTTGATACAAAATCAGAGGTATGGGGGGTAATCACCATAACAAAGACCTTAAGCACTTAGGATTTCTAAGATATTAAATATTTAAGACATCTTAAGGCTTTGTACAATTTACAACAAATAACAGAATTCTGCATACTCGATTGTGTTGCTTATTGTTGATCTTGTTATTCATCCATCCTGATAGAAGTCTGAAACACTACTATCCTTCTTGGCTTTCCTTATCTATTGCTCCTTGTACCTTATTCCTTTTTGAAGATTCAGATTGAATCTTCAGCTACTTATATAGGAGTTGTAGAAGACTGGCTGTTGGACGAGATAACTTGTACATGTATCTTTGTTTCTCCATAGTACAAGAGACGTTGAAGATAGATACACCAAAAGATCTTAATCCATTGTGTAAATTGTTTAACCATTACGTCTGCCATGTAATCTTGTACTATAGATCCATTGAGAGTAGATATCTGTAAAACATGTCAACTCTTCTTGAGCCCTGTGAACATAAACTCTAGCTGACAAACTGTTTTGATAATGCAGCTTGCTTTCTGTAGTATGAATAACTTTAGCTTTATTACTAACTCTGTTTGTTCACCAGAAGTTGATACATTTACTAAGTGTAGAGACAATATGTTGCTCTTCTGATGCTGAGGCCTTCAACTTCAGAGTCTACGCCAGACATCACTTAAAGAGTGTTCTTCAGATTCTGAACCACCAGAGGCTAGTAACTCAACTTCTCTCAAGTGCGTCCTTATATCAAATTATGAAAGTATTCTCTTTAAGCTTTAGAACATGCATACTTGGAACACACATTAGATAACATCATTGTTCTATCAATACTTTGTTATCATCAAAACCCAAAGGATATATGTCATGAACAAATCTTGTTCTAACAATCTCCCCCTTTTTGGTGATGACAATCATAAGTTTTTAAAGAACAATGTTAGGTAATAATAATTTTCCTGGCAACATCAGGGTATGAGGTTTGTAAGCTCCCGCTGAGTCTAATAGTCAAAGGTTGAGTTTTGTAACCTCCCCCTAAATGCTACACACAAGAAAAAAATATTTTAATTTTCTTAGCAACATCAAAGTCCGAGGTTTGTAAGCTCCCTCTGAGTCTAATAGTCCAAGGTTGAGGTTTGTAAGCTCCCCCTTAGTTCTATATTCAAGAAAACTAAAATATATCACACGGGAAAAATAACCAAAATAACATAAATTTAAAAGTACATTAAATTATAAATGAACAACATTAAATCTGAAGGATTCATATTCTTTATTAAATACTACTATATTTCTCTCCCCCTTTTGTCAGATCAAAATGAATAAAAAGAAAAAGAAAATAATTACAGTCATAAATGCGTAATAGGGTATCATTATATGACCAATTCCCAAGGAAGAAAAAATGATCAAGTAACAGAGATCTTTAAAGAGTTGTACAATGCATCTTTATTATTATATTAGTCGTAACAATTTCAAGAATCAAGAAAAAGGATTTTAATCCATTGTTTGGGTCATCAAGACTCCACTATAAAAGCAACCGAAGTATATCTCATTTTCATCAACATCCTACAATACAATATGGAAACAACAGCTGAGAGCACCAACATCTCCATTATAACAGAAGTTTCAAAGAGTGCTACTGTTCTGGAGACTCAAGGTCTTCAGAAGCCAGCAGATTCTGAATCATCTGCGACTGGTCCTTTGTTCACTGCACTGAAATCTTCTGACGAGGGTTCATCCTCAACTGCTCAGAGACCTACTAAAGAAGGTTTATCAGCTACTGATTTGAAACCAAGGAAGAAATCAATGAAGAAGAAAAGGAAGAAGATCAAAGATGAGATATTTTATCAGTTGATTGTCTCAGAGCTAGAGGATGGGGATATGGATGACGATGAGCCTGACGTCAACTGGGGAAACTAGATGAGTTGTAAGGCAATTGAGGAATTAGATTAGTTATAATCTTATTACTTTCCAATCCCTTTTTGTAATATTTTTAAGTTGATTAATGAAAAACTATTATGACCATTTCTTATTTTGCATTTGCAATCTTTTACTTTCCTCTATGATTTTTTGATAAAAGCATAAATGAAGTAAGAAGGTGAACATAACCAACAATTAACTTGTTAACATAACATTTACAGTTGTTAAGAGAATCTTAATAGGACTGAACACTAGACATCTTTTCCCAAGAGTCAGACGTTAAAAGATTGATTTGACTAATCAATATTAAAACAATAAATACTCAAGGTAATCAGATAAGTGGATTCTATAAAACCCTTAGAAGACAAACTTTCTTAATCACTTAATCATTTGAACACAAAAATGTATAAGCAGAAACAAATTTGGGTTTCAAAGAGAGATCTTAGAAAGACAATGCTAAATGTAACAACTCAATCAAACACGAAGAATACAACAACTGAGTCTACAAGCATGCAGACAACTTCAGAGGCACATACTTCTACAACAACCTTTACTAAGACAGAAAGAAGAAAGAAGACTTCTAAGTAAAAACGTAGAAATCTTCTGAGAAAGGAGGTTGTTGAGTTTGCAAGGGAAGATTGGGAAGATTATTTAAACAATCTAGATATGTCAGATAAGCTTATAGAATACATGTCTAGAAGGTTTATTTTAAATAATATGTAATAGTTTCCAATCTTTGAATGAGAATGTTGCAAGTTTTTTGAGTTTTAATCTTATTTATTATTCTCTTGAACAACATGATATATATATATATATATATATATATATATATATATATATATATATATATATATAACAGTTAAGACACCCAAGAATTTGAACAAGAACAAGAACAATTTTTAATAACAAGACTGCTTAATACAAGATGTTTAACAATTACAAGGCATATATTTGTAGAAATCAAACTTCAGAATCTCTCATAGATAACTTCAAGCTTTTCTCTCCAGATTTTAGAAGAATCATCCTCTGAACTTATGATAACTCTCTGTTGGATCAGCGGTTCTGAAAGAACTCGTCCATAAGGAATGAAGAATGTCTTTCCCTTGTGAAAAGATGAAAGGGTATCCTTCAGATAGTCAAACATAACTTGAGGAAGATCAATCTGCAAGTCTGAATTGAGAAGAAGTAGAAAATCTTTTTCAATAAGGTCCACAAGGTTCAGATCTTTGTCCTTAGGTAGCAAATTTGAGTTCATAATCTAATTTCAAATAACTGCATTAGGACGAAGATTTCAGACCTAAGAGATGTTTGATGGATCCACAAAAGTACACCAAATAGGAAGATATTATTCCCAAACAAGAGTACATGGAATTTCGTGTCTAGTTCAAGATTGGAATTACAAATAGAGCAAATCCTAGATTATATGTATTATGATGTGTAGGTGCTTACCAAATAGGCATCTATAGGTGGTTCCAATTATTTTGTATATTTCATTGAAGATTTTTCTTGCAATGTTTGAATATATTTGTTGAAGCAAAAAATGAGGCATGTACTAAGCTCAAGTTGTGGAAGGTAAAAGTAAAAAACGAATAGACAAAAAAATTAAGTATTTGTGGGCAAATAATGGGACAGAGGATACTAATTCAACAGTTCATAAATTTTGTGTATAACATAAAAGGGTTCCTGGGAAAGGAAATTAACATGACATGATTTTTCATCAACATGTCACCACGTGATTTGTTGCTCATAATTGTGTGTGCAAGTATACATAATAAATCTAATAGCAAGTGATAGGAAAAGTATCGATCCTATAATAATTGTTATTAAACGCTTTGATTTATCAATTGAAGTTAGAAAATTATTATTTAGCTAAAATTTGAGAAATATTGTATGTCATGTTATGAAGTTATAAAATATCTTAACTAAATTCTAGGTTTCAAATGAGAGTATAGAAATATATCAAACAATGTATATTCCATGATTTTATCTCATATTTGCAAAGACATGTAATGTCGTGTCAAATGAGGGTAGAACTAAGCCTTTGGGTTTTTGTTAACAATGTAAGAATATGCAATAAATAACTAAAAAAATTAAGTCCAAATCTCATGTAAAAAAAATTACACATAAAGTATACTTGATTTATTTACTCCAATGTGCATAATATTTTATTCGTAAAGTGATTAAGTAACCAATGTATGTGAAATTCTGGCACAAGAATAAAGATGTTGTATATGATATCAGAACAACAGGATGTTGAAAGCAAAGTCAAGACATCGTAACAACACAGTAAAATAATGAATAATTTATAGAACACACTGGAAGTAAATAACACAAAACAATTATTAACTCAGTTAGGTGCAACGTCGCCTACATCTAGGGGCATCCAAGCCAAGAAGGAAATCCACTATAATAGTATTAGTTTGAAGTTCTACACAACCTCTGGTTTTACAAACTTCGAACTAAATCACTACCCGTGGAATTTCTATCTAAAACTCTACTAGATAATAGACCCCTCTCACTCCCCCTCAATCACACAATAGTGATGACAATGAAAACAATCAAAGAGGAGAAAGACTCCAATAAACAGAATCCACACTTTCTTAAAAGCTTATGAGTAATTAACAATTACAACTCAACTATCAGTCCAACTCTAGCATCAAGGTGATAGGAGAGTGACTCACAAACAACAAAGAACAGACTAAACCCTAAAAAACTCTCTCACACAATACGACTGCCATCTTCTTAGGTTTAGAGTCGTCCTATAAATAGACTCAAAATAACATGGGCTCCGGGCTAAATAAACAAACACACAATAGATCCAAAACAGACTACTGCACAAAGTTCTGCATAATTTTCGGAACATAATCAAATGTTTCCTTAAATGTTTTTACATCCATTCTTAGGAAACACGACAAATCTGGAACCGTCTATTGCGCTTCTAAAACATACACTTCTTGGACCTCAGAATGCGTGAATCAAATCTTCAACGAATCTTCAGAATCTCATGCTAAAAAACAAATCTTCCAAGAATGTAAAACCACAACACACCACGATATCGTACAATCTTGTCAAGACATCTTGTCCAACATCTTGCTATTTCACTTGTTTTAACAAAGTGTTGCCAATCACAATACAAACAATCTAACAATATTGAAATTCTGGCATATGCAGACAGCAGATGTCCTAACACATGTCAAGACATTGTGCTACATATTCTTTTAAACAGAAGGCGCAACAACAGACTGATACCTTGAATATCAGAACTGCAGGATCACAGATGTCACGACATCTGATCCAACATGTTAATCAAGACTGAACTGAAAATAGCAGAATGATAAACAACACAGAATATGATGACCCAATTAGGTGCAACTCACCTACATCTGAGGGATACCAATCCAGGAAGAAGTTATCACTATCAGTAGTATATTTTTATGTAAACAACCTCAGGTTTACAGAAAGCACCCACGCTAACCTATCACCACCCAATGAAGAATTTATCATTAGAAGTCACATCTAAATTATAAGAGAACCCCCTCTCACTTCCTAAATCACAACCTGTGATTATCTAACAGTTACTACACCATAATTGTATCTACCCTATTGAAAGACACCCCTTCCAATACAAAATTCAGTCAAGCATCCTTGACTAATAAGTTAACTTGGATTTGCTTCAAAGGTTCATCCAAGAACACTCACGATTCATTGCCTACGAGCTTCTAAATCTGTACAAGTTCCTATGTCTACCACACTGCATCAAATCGATACAGAGGGAGACTTACATGAGAAACCTACAACTCTCAAACCTAAACCCTACTTTACAAAAATAGGATTCCTAAGTCTATGTCGTCCTCTCTCCTTTTCTGTCTAGGTCTTGGTCTTCTTTTATAGTCTTCTGCTGAATTGGGCTTCATATCTTTGATCCTTGATCCACTGCCAATCGCCTTGAATCTTGGAACAGATATAAAACCAAAACCTGATGTAATAGTCATGATGTCGAATCCTTATGCTGTGACATCTTATTCGACATCTTTGGTCTGGGGATGAAAACCTTCATGTTGAAACATCTTTCACAATATTATGTTTTACCAAAATTTAGTCAAACACTCAGAGCTTTCAATCTCCCCCTTTTGACAAATTTTGGCTAAAACATCCTTCAGCCTGATGGTGCATGCAGTGGAAAAGTACTTGAAGCAAGTGCTAAGGAAGAGGAAGAAGATAAGATCTAGTTATCTTCTTCATTCCCTTGTGATACTGAATACATCCAAGATGTAACTCAGATCACAAGACACGACTTGCTTCCTAACTCTGATCACAAAACACAAATACGCAAGTACCCAGAATGTTGAGACATCCTTTGAGACATTTTTGCAGATCAGTAGCACAAATACACATACACCATATATTTCTCAGCAGTAACAAGCCATTCTCCCCCTTTTTAGCCAAAAATTGACAAAAATGACCCATGCAAACCCAGACCCAAATAACGCTTACTCACACAAAAACAAAACTCATTTGATTTTACCCTAAGTAAGATGCTCTAGCTCGATCTTCCTTAAATATGAATAAGTTATGTGGGTAGAGCAAATCCAGACAACAGACTAGTCAAAGAGTGCAATAACTGTTGGTCAAGTTAGTTTCGAAAGATTCCACCTTTTATAACACTTCCTTGAAACCACTTTTGAACAGAGTTATATCCTGCTTTTGTCAGGTTTATGGTCCCCACAGCTAGGATTTGCTTAGTCCATATTTAGCAGCATTGATTACAACAGAATTTGTTTATTTACCTTTCCATTAGGAGAAAACCAATTTCTTCCATATAGCAGCCAAGACCCTTTTTAACCAAACTTGTACTAGTAGTGCAATGTCATGACATCTCGTCTGACATCTCAACCCCAGTTGAGACCATCTATCACAAACTGCTTGAGGCCACAAATAATCTTGATAGGCAATTTGCACCACAACAATAAACCATCTTAGATCAAGGAGCAACTCCCCCTATCTAAGATAACCACTGATCCTCCAATGAATACTATGCTGATGAATGGAAAACATAAGACGCATCTTCATGTCTTCAAGAGCGCGCCCTCAGTCCAAACTACCTGCTGAACACAATCATCAACCCTCTTATTGCTTCTTCTAATAAGAATCAATAATCACTCACACATGAAACACCATCATGCTACCTGAAATTCTGGTACATGTGCAGAATTCAGACGTCCTATAACATGCCATTCGACATCTGGTCTGACATGAGCACACATGGCAAGGTATATAACAATAAGCTTAGTACTGAAAAGATAAACACAAAACGCACAGAATTGTTAACCCAGTTCGGTCTAACACACCTACTCTGGGGGCTACCAAGCCAGGGATGAAGTTCACTATCAGCAGTATCAATTCAAAGCTAAACTCTCCGTTTACAGCTTATCACTTAATCACTACCCAATGACCCTTCTACCTAGATTCTCTCTAGCTATGAGAAACTCTTCTCACTCCCAATCATTGCAATGATGTCTAGCAGTCAACACTCCGCCACTGCATCAACGGCTCTTTACCTATACAACAATTCAACAAGGAAGACACACTTCCAAAACACAACTTAGAGTTACTTAAAATCTTCCTCCAAGAACAATACTCCTCTTACTTAATAGCTTCGAGGATCACACTTACAAACTGTCCAACTCACATGTTGAGTGGTACAGGAACCAACCCTAATAACAAACTTTTACATCTTTTGGTTGAGTTACAATTCTAAGTTACACTGCATCTATATATAACCTATTCCCAACTGGATTTGGGCCTTCATAGATACAGCAAATAAGCTTCTACAAATCAGCAGAAACTTCTGCTACATAATAGGACTTCAATCTTTAACTTCCTAAAATATCTCCATATTTAGAAAGTGTATATTTTCCAATATTCTTCTCAATTTGAATCTTCAGACCTGTTAATTCAGCGCCACATAGAATTGCATATTATTCCCTGAATATTCTGCATCTGTTAAGACATAACAGAATCTTTAATTCACTTCAGTTCTGGCGCGATGTCGAATGGACCTTCATGGGACATCTTCATACGACATGTTGTTCCAGATGTTGAAACCACTTCAACTCAACATGTTCCATTGCACAATAGGACTTCTTGCTCAACCTGTTCTTCTTTAGCAAGATAAAATATCCTATCTAACATATTGTTGCTATTATTTGTTTTACAAAATTAATGCCAACCCTAAAAATTAAGGAACTAACATTCTCCCCCTTTGGCAAATTTTGGCTAAAACAAATATATAAACATTACAACTCAGATTACAACAGCAATTATAACCCTACACTACTGTCAGTAGTCATCAGCAACTACTGAACCTAACAGTAACCATCAGTAGCTACTGTGTACATCAACCACGGAGAATCATCTTCTTGGGAAATCTTGAATGATGTTAGGACATCATGTTTGACAACTCTTTTTCAGCATATTCTATGAGCTCCATAACATCACCTCCGAGCACCACAGCACAACAACTTCAGGCAGCACATTAGGACCTAAGAAGTAGAAAGTCCTGAAGTCATTTGGTGCACATGAGGAAGAAGATAGCTGACACTCCCCCTCAATACAACACATTTCTTTTTCCTTCCAGGACAGACCCAGAACAATTGTAGAAGACTCCTCCAGAAAAGAAACGTCTGTCTTGACATAAAGGACCAATGGTGGCATAAGAGATTTCTGCACACCTTATTTGATCAGACGCCCCTAGTCGACCTGTGGCATAAGATAAAACTTAAGAAGTACCAATCTACCAACCCAGGTAACTCAAAACACAAGTCACAACTGTGTTCATAACTCAGGACACAAGTCACAAAGACTCAACACCAACTTAAGGAAAGGACACCTTCTTCGACATCTCTGAACACAGCAGACTCCAGACATAGCATCTGCGCAAACCATTTTGCAAACCCTTTCTCCCCCTTTTTAGCCAAAAATTGACAAAGAAAGCCCTCACAGAACCAGACCCAAGTAGTGCTCACCCAAAAACGAACAAACGCCATAAGACTTATGAAACAAGAACACTCACTGGCTGAAGGAGAAAAGAATAACCCCTATAAATAGCTGACCAGTTACTTTGGAATTAACGAGCTTTGAATATGTCAAAGTTCTTGGTCAAAGAAATGTTATTTTAGGTACCAAAAATCCATCCAAATTCAATGTCTACCTTCCAAAACAGTCTTGACCGCCTTTATTGTTTCTCAACTGATTCTTACCATAAATTGAGCCAATAACGTTCCATGCATAGGCAAAGACATGTGTTTCACCTTATCCTTACACTACCGACCAGAATAATTCCTTGTTTGGCTCAAGAGAAACATGTCCTGTACCATGTTCTGACATCTTACCAAACAATGTCTGATTGCTCACAACATAATCAACCCAAGACTCCACAGAAAATTATACATTCCAAAACACAAGCACATTTTCTTTTCTGTTGGATTTTGAGACGACTTCTATCGATCAGCACAACTCACAATCCCTTCTAGATTCCTTCAGAACAGCAGAGAAAAATAAATTCTCCCAGATACAACAATTCTGCTTTTCAGACTCCTCCTGCATAAGTACTAGCTTCACGCAGCTAGGACAGCACATCGGCCTTAGGAACACCCAACCACACTTATTAGTACATGTCCCATCATGTTGTTAGACATTACTCTGCACAAACTTGGACAGCACGCAAGCTACACAAAAGTCTACACACTTGCAGTAATAGACCATAGACAACAGCCTTAACTCCCCCTGACATGAGCAACCAATGATAGCACAACGATATTGTCACATTCTCAACACTTAAAAACGGCCACTTCTTGTATTTGTTGAGCATGATCTCACCATGTTTATTTCAGATACATGGTCTGCCAAGTCCAATATAAAAGCCCACTTGATTTGGAATTTCTCCCATATTCCATAACAAATGTCTTTAGATTACTTGCAACATAAGATAAGGGCTGCCACCACCTTTTACTTGTATTAGAAGAAACCTTCTTATCTTCAGCCATTCTGATCAGATCACACCACTGACAACAACCTTCTGTCCTTACATTCACAAGCACCTAATTAAGTCTTCATCATGAAAGTAGTCATGTATTGCCAAACCAAACTACTTAACATCAAGATCAGAATCTGCCCATTCTAATCCACATTATGTCAGAACTGTCACTTCAGACAATAATGCTGCTTCTTCCAACTCCACAAGCACAGTCCCAGACCTTCATCCAGGATACACACCAAACAATGATGTTGTACCAATATGTAGGACATCAGCATAAAATAGCACACCTTCTGTATTTTATTCAGGTAATCACAACCACCTGATCACAACCAGCATCAGCAGCTGTTCCGAAAGCAAACTTAAAAGAATCACACCAGACAACACACTCTCCCTCTTTTTAGCCACAATTGGACAACCTCTTAACCTACCAAGGCACCAAACACGAAGTTCTGACATCCCATGTGACAAGGTCCCAAGAGAAAACAAGTTCCCAAACCAAAGACCACTTTGACTGGTCAGGCGATACAAACAAAGACTCTTCATACAGTATAAAAACCAAGCCTCCTTGCTTCTAGCAGCACATCACAGATAGAACCATGAGTCAGTCTAACAAGGATGCAGGAAAGAGACACATGCAGGAAGTCAAGAAACCAGATCCACAGAAGTTGAAGAATAAAACACTGTCCACAGCTGGGGCAACTTCAGGAGCCATAAGAACAAGAAAAACATCAGAGACAAGGATGAAGGCCATCAAAAAACCTTCAGTGCAACTTCAAGCTTCTGATGATGAATGGGACGAAGATTGGAAAACATTTCTTGATTCGGGGGGTTGGGATAATCTTTAGACTCTTTGTTTGTTGCTTTTTCTAATCTTGTATGCTTTCAGCAGTGCAATAAAATTCTGTTTTAATTCTATTTCATATGCAGTCAAGATCACAACTGCACAAGACACATCCCAGCACACTTAATCCTCATGTATGCAAATTCCTAATTTGCTTCTGGCCAAAACACATCATATACAAGGAGAATGCAGCAGCAGAAAACAGAAGTCAGAACATCCTTTTAGACATATATCAATCACAGTCAGTCTTACCAAAATAAGTGCCAACACCAAAAGCTACAGAATTATCAATCTCCCCCTTAACATCACACGTCCAGCTGCATAAAATTTTGACACTCTCCCCCTATCAAGAATAACATGTGCTTCTTCGTACCTTGAAGAATGGAAAACATAAGACGCATCTTCATGTCTTCAAGAGCTCACTCTTTGTTCAACTCACAAGTTGCACACAATCCTCCCTTGTACTAATACTCACATGCTCCCAATCTGATCAACTTTTCTCTATCTAAGAGCACCAGTACTCCTTTGCAAGAAGAACACCTTAAATGAATGGAGAACATGAGACTCATCTTCATGTCTTCAAGAGCGCACTCTCTGTTCAACACACCTGCTGAACACATTCACCTACTGCTTGACCCTCACATCAGTACATAAATCAGGTAGAGGCTTGTGATCTCAGGAGACAAAAAACCATAACATTCTGAATAGAATGTTCTGTCAACAGATGTTAAGACATCAGTCTTGACATCATGAACAGAGTCCAGCTGCACTAAGAAAAACACCACATTCCAAAACAGAATCTTCAAGCTTCCCCTTTTAAGCCTCGGGACCAGAAACAACCATCATAACCCATCACATCACAAGAACACAAGAGAAGTATTCTCTCATCCAACTCTCCAAAGGCAATCATTTCATATCATTCTCCCCTTTAATAGCAGCACAGACTGTGATTGGATCACACAGTCAATATTTATCTAGCTTCCCAAGATCATTCAGATAATGCTTCCAATTAACAGAGAAAAATCATGACTCTTTGATCTAAGTCCAAGAAGTCTGCAGAGATAATACTTCTTGAATCTCAGGTTCTCCACTCCTGCAGCAAGGGCCAGAAATAAACTGACCTCAGGAGTAAATGACATGTTGATCACACCTTGACCAACTCACACATCTAAGATAAGTTCCAGGGCTAGAAACTTCTTAGACATACCACCTAGATGCCTCCTCTTCCAGATCAGGAGTAGGTTCTAAACTCATGTGACCAAACCACATTAGTTCAGCACCCAGAGCATCTGCTATGCCATTCCTTTAGACCACAAAATTCTTCACAATTCTGACGTGATGTTCTAACACAAGATAGGACATTATTCCAAGGAACTCATCAAGAGATCAAAGACTGGAGATTATCCCTTTTAGAAGCAAAAGTAAATTACTTCTCTCTTACTTCAGATCTCTTCCTTACAACTTCACTTATTAATGCCTTTATGAGTGGACTTGAACAATAATCTTCAAGTATCGTTGACACAGTAAGTTGAAGCAGTCTTGCACACATCCCATCACCATAGGATATACATTCAGAGAAGAATAACCTTCTCAGTTACAACCTCAGGAGTTATCAGATAGATACACAGCGGATCACAACACAAACTCATCGAACCTCCAAGTGTCACATATCAGCCCTAGCATCATAATCCAAGTGACACCACACCACAACAGCTTTTCAACCAAACCTCCAAGCCTTCAGCACATGCCACTGCCTATCACAAACAGTCCATCCTCCACTTCTAGGGACCATTCTCACACATATATGAACTTCTCCAAGTTCAAACAACTTTTCAGTAGAGAGCTTCTACCTTGACCATGAACCAGAAAGTATCTTCCCTCGAATCTCATCCAGATACAGAACAGAATGACCCGCTCTGATACCAATTGAAATTCTGGTACATGTGCAGAATTCAGACGTCCTATAACATGCCATTCGACATCTGGTCTGACATGAGCACACATGGCAAGGTATATAACAATAAGCTTAGTGCTGAAAAGATAAACACAAAACGCACAGAATTGTTAACCCAGTTCAGTCTAACACACCTACTCTGGGGGCTACCAAGCCAGGGATGAAGTTCACTATCAGCAGTATCAATTCAAAGCTAAACTCTCCGTTTACAGCTTATCACTTAATCACTACCCAATGACCCTTCTACCTAGATTCTCTCTAGCTATGAGAAACTCTTCTCACTCCCAATCATCGCAATGATGTCTAGCAGTCAACACTCCGCCACTGCATCAACGGCTCTTTACCTATACAACAATTCAACAAGGAAGACACACTTCCAAAACACAACTTAGAGTTACTTAAAAGCTTCCTCCAAGAACAATACTCCTCTTACTTAACAGCTTCGAGGATCACACTTACAAACTGTCCAACTCACATGTTGAGTGGTACAGGAACCAACCCTAATAACAAACTTTTACATCTTTTGGTTGAGTTACAATTCTAGGTTACACTGCATCTATATATAACCTATTCCCAACTGGATTTGGGCCTTCACAGATACAGCAAATAAGCTGCTACAAATCAGCAGAAACTTCTGCTACATCATAAGACTTCAATCTTTAACTTCCTAAAATATCTCCATATTTAGAAAGTGTATATTTTCCAATATTCTTCTCAATTTGAATCTTCAGACCTGTTAATTCAGCGCCACATAGAATTGCATATTATTCCCTGAATATTCTGCATCTGTTAAGACATAACAGAATCTTTAATTCACTTCGGTTCTGGTGCGATGTCGAATGGACCTTCATGGGACATCTTCATACGACACGTTGTTCCAGATGTTGAAACCACTTCAACTCAACATGTTCCATTGCACAATAGGACTTCTTGCTCAACCTGTTCTTCTTTAGCAAGATAAAATATCCTATCGAACATATTGCTGCTATTATTTGTTTTACAAAATTAATGCCAACCCAAAAATTAAGGAACTAACACTACCCGTGAGGAAATATCAGGATCATTATCCTAGCATAACAAACTCTTGGATTAAGATAAAAGTCCCATTGATCCCCCTCTTCCTGCAAGCATCTACACACCATACAAAATCCTCTTGAATTCTCATGTATAGACCTCCAGCTGCTTGAGGCACAATTCCAATTGAATCAGAATGCTTTACATTCCTCAAAGAGACGCACAGGGCCCCTTAGTTTGTTATAACGATATCAGATATCGTATGCATGCTCCAGAACTTCACAACTGCCAAACTGATCCACTACTAGCATGACTTGCAGCCAGGGGCAGTATCCCCTTCGCAAGATTTTCCACTGACCTTACCAAGGCCAGCAATAAAGATAAACACCCCACAATCCAAGAAAGTCATTCCTTCATCATTCTCCCGTATGATAACCTGGAATACTTTTGATTTTCTGGTGAATATCCACTTCTGAACGCATCAGAAACCAGACCTTCATGCAACCAACCCGTGATCCACTCCAGTCTTCTCCACACCATCCTCCAAAGGCAGTTCTTCTACTTCATCATTCTCCCGTATGACAAGATAGATACTCCTTAGACATGATGTAGCCAACAAGTTCCTAGACCAGAACTTAAGAATCCTCCACCAAGGATAACCAACTCAAAAATGTTCTAACATCAGTTAGGACATCCTTCACACATCACAGACACCACACACCATGGTTCTTGATATGCTCCACCACTGGACTTGCTATCAGCATAGTAATCCAAACTGAAGATCTTCACACAACACTGCGCCACCAGCTTGAACAAAGAGAACTTCAGAAACCCAGAGAGAAATAAACTCTCATCCACCAAAAAGAAGGTATACTTCCATCCTCAACCCAGAACTTCTACCACAAGATCCAAGAAAACTAGAACCTCCTTACGTTTTCAACCAACTACTCTTCTGCACAAGAGAAATCTGTTTCAAGCATCCTGCTTGAATGCACACTATGAAACCAACCAAATGCCACCTTTTGATTGATCTCACTCATCTTCAGAATTCCCACAAGATACACTGATCCACCAACGAAATCAGATCTTCAAGTCACATGAGCTACTTGCATCATAGCAAGACATCTTGGATCCACCAAGCCTCTAGACATGTAACATCTTCCCATCCACAGCTCCCGCAAACTGCATGAGATATACCTTTTTGAAGCATCCACAACTTCCATTCTCCTGTAGATCACCTTATCTTAAGGTGATGTGCCACATCACCAACTGAGACTCTGATTTTAAGCTAGATGTCATAACATTCTGATACGACATCCAACTGCTGAATTCAGCTCCTCCTTCTGCCACTTAGAAGAACCTCCTCCCTATTACAGAACAAGAGTTCCATGCTTTCATAGACTTGATTCAACAACCAAGTTTGAGTAGACAACCTCCATCCTGCTTTAAAACTCCAAAGACTTCACACATGCCACGTCTGAATCTTCAGAAAATAAGTAGTCCTAGACTACACCATAGCCATACCAAAGAATGCCACTTTCCTTAGTAGAGCAGACTGTAGAAAGTCAGAGATAACTGCTACTTAACTTTGACTTTCAAGAAGAGCAAGATGCATGCTCCAAAGTATCTAGATTAGAAATAAACTGATCCAAGCAGTAACCATCAATATTATGATGTCTTCATCTTCATCTTCAACAACATCAAAGTCCATATCAGTTTCTTGCCAGGAAACTCTCCAGAGAACACATGCTTCTGTCACACCCGACTGAAGCCCATTCTTAGGTCAACACCTAAGACTAAAACAGATGCTAAAGCGTATGCAGTACCCCTCCCATGATTCTGCACAAACTCTGATGATGAGATGTTCCAACATCTTATTGAACATCTGTAATCTTGACTTTCAAGGATAATCAATTAAATACTTATGGACTCCACAAATAGCAATTGATCTTAAATCCTTGTCCAATAACCCTTCTTCACTGTTGTAGCTAAGCTCCACCAGATTACTTCATGAACACTTATCAAGTATTCAATCTTTTGCACGTATCTTCTTTGACAAACAATGTTGAGATACCAAGGCTGCCACCCTTGACTCAAGTAACTAAGATTCTCTCTGAACGAACCTTATTTACCTCAACAATTCTTCAATCAAATCAGATCCACCCTCATGGTTAAGAGAGATGAATCCTTCCTTGTTGTTTTTGGATGGTGAAAATAAATCACCTCCACTTTCTTCAGATTGTGTTTCAAAGAAACACCTTCTAGTAAGAAGAATAACTAGAAAACTCCAGATGCACGACTGAGACGCCTTTATGAGTGGACTTGAGAGAATTCTCAAATATCTTTGACAACCTAGCTGATCAATAATTTATAAAACTCCCAGAGCAAGAACTTGATAAACTTAAACTCAACTCCTCTCCTCTTCAATTGACTTCAACTGCACCAAGAAACCAAGCTTCCAAGTACCAAGTCACCATACCAGATATCTACCAACAACTCCCTTCATTCCATCGCTCCCGAATTTGGAATAAAAGAAAACAGATATCTTCACATATAGAGGCCGGCGATTGAGATCTTCCACCAACTGTCTTCAGTAACAACTCCAGAATCCCACAATTCTAGAGCTCTTCCATCAGAAACACATGCAGCAGAACCACCAAGGAACAGATCCTGCTTGCCCTAATAAGATGTCAGAACATCTTATAAGACACCCTAATAAGAGAACTAGCCACTTCTCTTGCAATTATTGTAGAACCTCTTCAGCAACATGAACAACCTCTGGGTTGTTACCTTCGATCCAGAACATCCATCTCATCCATTAATACCCTTGAGTATGTCTGAGTTGATTGATCTGATCTTCAAAACTCCTCGTTGTTTAAACTCCAGAAAGTATCTCCCAAAGATCTCATCCAGAACCAAACAGGATGCCTGCTCTGATACCAATTGAAATTCTGGCATATGCAGGCAACAGATATCCTAACACATGTCAAGACATTGTGCTACATATTCATTTAAATAGAAGGCGAAACAGCAGACTTATACCTTGAATATCAGAACTGTAGGATCAGAGATGTCACGACATCTTATCCAACATGTTAATCAAGACTAAACTGAAAATAGCAAAATGATAAACAACACACAATATGATGACCCAGTTCGGTGCAACTCACCTACATCTGGGGGATACCAATCCAGGAAGAAGTAATCACTATCAGTAGTATAGTTTTATGTAAACAACCTCAGGTTTACAGAAAGCACCCACACTAACCTATCACTACCCAATGAAGACTTTATCGTTAGAAGTCACATCTAAATGATAAGAGAACCCCCTCTCACTTCCTAAATCACAACCTGTGATTATCTAACAGTTACTACACCATAACTGTATCTACCCTATTGAAAGACACCCCTTCCAATACAAAACTCAGTCAAGCATCCTTGACTAACAAGTTAACTTGGATTTGCTTCAAAGCTTCATCCAAGAACACTCACGATTCATTGCCTACGAGCTTCTAAATCTGTACAAGTTCCTATGTCTACCACACTGCATCAAATCGATACAGAGGGAGACTTACAAGAGAAACCTACGACTCTCAAACCTAAACCCTACTTTACAAAAATAGGATTCCTAAGTCTATGTCGTCCTCTCTCCTTTTCTGTATAGGTCTTGGTCTTCTTTTATAGTCTTTTGCTGAGTTGGGCTTCATATCTTTGATCCTTGATTCACTGCCAATCGCCTTGAATCTTGGAACAGATTTAAAACCAAAACCTGCTGTAACAGTCATGATGTCGAATCCTCATGCTGTGACATCTTATTCGACATCTTTGGTCTGGGGCTGAAAACCTTCATGTTGAAACATCTTTCACAACATTATGTTTTACCAAAATTTAGTCAAACACTCAGAGCTTTCAAATATGTATACTCGTTATTACCATACTAGTTCTTGAAATCCATTTATTAACCATTATCACGACTTAACAAATTTTTATCAAACTTTAAACTAATCAAACTCATTATTATGTATACGACAATAAACCACAAGAACTAAAAACATAACATAAAACCACATTCATTCACTTCCAAAAAATTATTTGTTTATAAAATTTCACATTAGCAAACAAATAAGAATTATATCATAGAGAGCAAATAAAAAAATAGAGTATTAAGAATATATGTTACATATTTTTAAATAAGAATGAATAAAAGTGTTAAATCTATGGGAAAAAATATAATCCTTGCAATCTTTCAATTGCAACAGATCCTTAGTATCACACGTTAGTGTTAAAATGCTCATAACTATATATGAGGGGAGAAAACAATATTTTTTACTCTGGTTCCTCCCTTTTATCTTCTTTGTGTTGACCAAGTGCCTCCAAACTCAATAGAAAAATAGTTTGTAAAAACTATTTGATTTTAAATTGTTTATGTTAGAAGATAAAATAAAGCATAAAAATGAGCAACGATATAATGAAGATAAGAGATAAAAAAATAATCAATAAAATTAAAATAAATAATGGAAAATAAAAGAGATAAGGGATAGAAACATCACACTAGAGAATTATCTTGATTTTTCATAAACCACTTGACCTACTCTAGTCCCTAAGAGTTTCTCCTTGAGGTTTCAATTAAAACAGTCTTGAGTTTTTCCACAAAATCAACCTAAACAACCTTACAAAACAACTTGAGCTTTTGCATATGATCAACCCAAAAACCTTCTAACAACAACCAAAGATTTTACACAGGCACAAATCAATAACCTTAACCAGAGCTTTTAAACAAGTTTAGCTCAATAACCTCCAACTTATGTTTTTACATGCTTAGCTTGCAACCTTCAAATCTATTACAAAAAGATCACAAGAGAAATATGTCCTTGGATAAATAATTTTAGCCTAACTCTCAGTTGGATTTTTTTCCACTCTCTTAGCACTAAGGCAAATCTAATAAATAATAACTCTATAAAATAATGGTAGAAAGAAAGATAAAAGAAGGTTTAAATTCAATGTGCGGGTAGTACTAGAACCACAAGTTGAACTAGACTGATACATAAATTCATCACATGCCTAAAGATTCAGGTGATCACATAATTATTCTCTTGTAAGTAAAAGAGAACGTCATCAAACCAAGCCTCCAAAAAGATGTGAGTATGAAGACTTGGAAGCTTATGCATTTCTTACTAGTTATGTAGATTCGTCCACCTTCCGAGAGGATGTATCTAGCTAGAAGAAAGATAAATGGATGGGTGTTAGGGGGAGATGAAGTCCTTGAAGAAAAACTAGACATGGGAGCTTGTTGAACTTCCTAATGGGAAAAAGGCTATAGATATCAAGTGGGTGTCCAAGAGAAAACCAATAGTAATAGAAAAAGGGGAATTTTTAACGCTCGTTTTGCAGCAAAGGGGGTACTCATAACATAAAGGAATTGACTATGTCAAGATCTTTTCTCTGGCGGTCAGACATGCTTATATTAGGATAGTGTTAGCTTTGGTAGCCAGTCGAGACATGCATTTATAGAATATAGATGTAAATACATCTTTACGGTCATCTAGATGATGGGATTTACATGGAACAACCAAAGATTTTCAATCATAATAGATAATGCATACTAGTTTGTAAGTTTAAGAGGTCATTGTATGGTTTAAATCATTCTCCAAAGCAGTGATGCAATCACTTTGATTCATGCATGCTTCATATTAGCTATAATAGACATGAGTATGATTGTTGTGTTTATGTTAGGAGTCTTCACGATGGTTTTTTATTTTTTCCATTACTTCATATGAATGATATGTGGATCCATGGTAATTATTTACAAGATTTAATTGAAATGCAAATCTTTTTAGAAAAAGAGTTTAATATGAAAGACTTAGATGTTGCCAAAAAGATTCTTGAAATGGAAATTCATAGGGATAAGAGTGCTAGAATGTTATGGCTGTCTCATAAAATACGTACTTGCTAAAAGTACAATATGTGACTAACCTTTGTGGTGTAAGAATGTCAAAGGTTTTTAAGATTGTTGTTATGTGAGAGCAAGCTCGCGTATGGATGGTGAGAAGGATTGTATGTGGTGTTTTCGGAGCGAACTGAATGTCCCCTCTCAACCTTAGGATTGAGGTATTTATAGGAACTTCTAGGGACTGGATTTGAGGCTCCAAGAAATCAGTAACAATACTTCTCTCCGGAGGTGTGAAAAGTACACAAGAAGGGGGAGTTAAATTGTGTTTCACGTTCTCTTTTAATTTAACTTCTGATCAGAGTTTCAGAATCAGAACTGATGTTCAGATTCTAAGTTAATTTGTTTGGCATCGGATATAGCAGAAGTAAATAAAATAACAGCAGAAGACATAAAATATTTATATTGGTTCCTCCCCTAAATGAGAATAGTCTAGTCTCTTTGCCACGCAAGAGATTTTCATTATAACCACTTCATGATTACAATCACTTAGGCTTCTGCATAAGACTTTTACAACTGCTCAGACCAACTATCTGAGACTTCCCTTGCTTAGAGCACATGTATAAGACTTAACCTTTACTCACACCATCTGACTGAGCCACATGCTCTTATGTCTTATGGTTGAGACTTTCCATTTTCTTAGAGCACATGTCTAAGACTTAACCTTTGCTCACATCCTCTGGACGAGCCACTTGCTCTTCTGGCCATCCAGATTGAGACTTCCTTTGCTCAAGCTACACTCGAGACTTCTTGCCCATACCCCTCAGACGAAGACTTCCCCACTTTCTCAATCAGACTAGCAGAATAAGACTTTTACAGCTCAAGCATTTAAGCAATGAGACTTACGTGGCTTAAGTATCTTGGCTCAAGACTTATTGCTTGAATCCCAATGAGACAAGACTTTTTGCTCAAGCACATAGCAGGAGACTTAATCTAAACTACCGAAGGCTCAGCAGAATAGAGAACAAGGTGTACATGATACAAGTATCAGAGGTACATGAAATCACCATAACAAACACCTAAAGCACTTAAGATTTCTCAGATGTTTAATGATAAGAAATCTTAAGGCTTTTACAATTACAACCTAAAACAAAAAATCTGCATATTATATTAGAGTTGATAATTGCTTGATCTTTCTACTCCTTCATCAGAAGAATCCCTGTTAAGATTCAAACTTGAATCTTCAACCATATATATAGCCTTTTTAGAAACTAGTCATTGAGGAAGTATCTTGATCAAGTGTTTTTGCCATTACTTCATAGTACAAGAGACGTTGAAGATGGATGCATAACAGATTCTGAATCCAGTGTGTAACGCGTTTAACCTTTGAGTCTTCAAGAGGTTTTGTACTGATAGAGCCATTGGGAGCAGACATCCATAGAATGTACCAGCTTTTATTGAGCCTTGCAATCTTGTAGACTTGAGCTGACAGGATGATAAGACAATACAACTTGCTTTTAGTAGTACGAACAATCCACAACTTTATCACCAACTCTGAATGGTACCAGATGCTGATATATAATTACCAAGTGTAGAAACTCGTTTGAATGCTGATGTAAACGCCCTGTATAATATTCATCTAGAATAATACCATACAAGTGTTTTATTTGGTACTGACACATCAAAAGTGTCTAATGATATAGTTCAGATACTTGTCCATTTCTAAAACATAAATACAACATATGGCACAAGTCATGGAAACTAGCCAAAAATAAAAATCTAAGAATAATATACAATATCCTCAATTGTATACAACAAAATAATACACAGCGGAAAATAAGCTTAACTAAGCTTCTCTTGAAACATCCAAGCATCGCTCCACTTGTAAAATCAAACCTGCAAATACCTCCTGAAAATAATCAACAATAGTGGGGTGAGATACATCAAATCTCAGTGAGTTCCCTATCTTATAGATTCTCTCGGCTTTACAAGGTTCTATCAATCCTAACTCAAGTCAAGGGGAAGGGAAATGACTTTGA
The DNA here is from genome assembly GCA_022829125.1 of Lathyrus tuberosus. Lineage (NCBI taxonomy): Eukaryota > Viridiplantae > Streptophyta > Magnoliopsida > Fabales > Fabaceae > Lathyrus > Lathyrus tuberosus. Next base: position 4,814,286 of record JALAZF010000153.1, read on the forward strand.
GTACACAAATTTCACAATCTCACACTATATGGAAACACGATATTGAGCCCGTTACTCAAAAGTATCACTAATCGATAACTTGTCAAGGCATCCCCTTTCTCTCGACCTCTTCTACGTCTAGAAGTAGGAACGAGTCATGGACCCTCGTAGATTTCTTGGCATACGAAATGGATTCAGAAACAAGGGACATATTATCACCTTAAATCGTCACTTCACACGGCCCGTACACCGTCACAAGTCTCTTTACCCGTAGGTTCCATTCGTACTATAACATTGGGAATCAAACCTACCAAGAAATCATGCATTCATTACAGAGGAGCTCGTTACTCATGAAATGGGACATAATAGAATAATGGTTACGATTTTGTGATTTCACATACAATCATAATTGTATTCAACATTTCTAGGCCACATTAGCCTTTAGGCCTCTTTTGCCTTTATCAATATAACATAATAAATACATGTGTTCCATACTAGTGTTAACTCTCTCCTAGACCAATACTCGTCACGGATGCACCTTTCTACACCAAGTGCCCGAGCATCGCTATCTAGGTTATCTACTCTAGGCCAGAACTCGTCAAGGATTCACCTTTCTACATCGAATGCACGAGCGTCGCCATATAGAGTTTCTATCAATTCCTAGCCATTACTAGGTTCCACTATTTTAAACTATGTCATTTTGTTTTGGGTTAAAGTTTCCTCACTCTTCCTAATTCATATTTTAACATGTATATTTCTTTCATTCATACCTAACAACAATATTAGACAAGCATATTACAATATCAATCATAAAACACACATGATAACATAACATGTCAAACATAACCACATTATAGTTCACACACGTTTTCAAGGCATACTAGCCACTACTATCCCCTACCAAGCATCCTTGGTTAAACATGGTCTAACATCACCATTTAATAGCACATTGGATTCTCTTTCCAAGGCTTCAAGTCCCATATCAATCGGATTCCCGATTCATGAATTTTGGTGTAAACAAGGACTACCATCTTCACACATACATTACTTTTCCATATTTATCTTATCAATCCATAGCATATAACTATGTTTCTACCTCACGATCACAAAGAGCATTAAAATAGCTTTCCAACGCTTCGAACGGGGACCAAAACGGACTTACGGTTCAAAAGTTATGAAGAAAACAAAATCTGACATTTTGGAAAATTCTGTGACCATGCGCCGACGCATAAACCTGGAGATTTCGCCCGGGTCAGCGTACACAGATCATGCGTCGACGCATAATCCCGGGGGTCGGTGCATAAATGCGCAGATTCTGCTAAAGACTCAGTTTTCGGCCGTTAAATGCCTTCCGACCTCCGATTTCGATTCCGTAAAAAGCCCTGGTCTCAGAATTTGACATACTATGATAATTTAACAACTAAAAGGCCATCCAACACAATTACAAAATTAATACCAATTTATCAAATAGGAAAAGTTTAGGTTTTTCAACCAAACCCATTCAATTCAACTCAATCCAACATACCCAATCCATACTATATCAATCAAAACATGTTCCAAACATAACAACAAGTATTCTACGCAGTTTATTTCACGTTTTATCCATTAGAAACATCAATTTCATGTTATTATTCACAATCCAACATTTCTAACCTAAACTCTATCATCTCCAATATTTCTAAACTTAAGTTCTAACTAGAACCCACCTGAGAGATTGAAGAGGAGTTTGAAGAAGATGATGAATAGTGATGATGATCCATGAGTTTCCTCTTCTTCTTGCTCTTCCTTTCCTTCTTTCTCTCTTTCCACGTTTTCCCTTTTCTTCTTCTTTCTCTGTTTTTCTTTTTCCTTCTTCTCACCCACTTTCTATTCTTTCTCTTTTCAATATATATATATATATATATATATATATAATATAAATTCAATAGGGTAAAATATCTCCAATTGATATTTTATCGTCTCAACCCAATTGATCAATTATTCGAGTTATCTTAAAATACTCTCTCGTACTAATAAATATCAATCCGTCTCTTTCATAAATAATTGATCTCTTCAGAGTTCATTTGTTGCTCTATTGATCCCAATTAATAATACTTAAAGTACTTAGAGGATTCCCTTAATCCAATTTACCAAAGATAGAGTACATAGATACTCATCTGAACTCATCTGATATCCAATTAAGTATTTAAATAATATGGGGTATTACACTCTCCCCCCCTTAAATTGAAATTCGCCCCCGAATTTCCTCTATTCGACAATAACTATAACTTGCATTATTGTCTTAGATTCACACTTAACTTTACACCCGTTAACAATTTCTGACATAATCCGATTCCAACTTGATTCCACAGACCAAAATCCTTATTTTTCACAAGTTATCAAACTTCACGTCCTTAGTCATACTCTCATTCCAATATTGGGTTAACTTCGAACGTTGCTTCTCCTCAATTCATTTGTTGTTCCATACAAAACACTTGGTCGCATCTTACTTCGGAAAGAATGTACCATTCTACATTCCCCTACTAAGTCACAAACCAAACCGTAATATCTCATCTTGATTCAGGATAACAAACACTCACAAATCCTCATGAGGTAATTCGGTGATTCCTTAACTTCATGCAATCATCGACGATTTATATTCTCATAATTCTTTCAACGTCCAAAACCACTCCATAATTAGTCAAACGACTTCTTTACCAGTTTCATCTGGTCTGATGCTGTACATGGTACCCATCACATCCGATATTTCATCTCTTTCGTATCACACCAAAAGGTAACACACTTAGAATAAAATCTTCTTATTTCCAATCTTACAATCAATTTCTCCTCTGATTCTTATAAATCCGACTGAGCACTTTCATTTGTCACCTCCCACTGAGCACTTTCATTTGTCACCTCCCACTGCGCAACTTCAATTATAACAATGGGATACCACCAATTCTTAAGCATTACCAATTAGTTAATAGTCCACGGAGAAACACACTTATCCACTGGGATCCTTACTAACCAACGGTACAAGAAACTTATTGACGTCTTAAGGTAGAATAATTTCTTTGCCAACACACAATATCTTAACATCGGTCCAACACTCTCCAGGCAATAAAGTACAGGAGTTACACTGTCGCAATCATAACATAAACAACTATGAAATTCATTCTAAACTCGAATCCGTATATCCAAAATAGCTTAACAATTTTCGTTTCTAGTTACCACATTCCATATCAATTTCACACCATACAACATAAACTGAATTTCTCTATTTACTTCATTCACTTCTTGTTTCTCAAAGATAAGTTAAAACAGCGGAATGAAATATCGAACCCCAAAATAACAAGGCCATTGGCCAACAAAATCATGGTCCACATAAACTCGTGGTTCACCATGTTTTAAAGTGAGTAGTGATACATAATACAATAAACCATATATACAACAAAAGATGAAATTCCCATTATCCCGTGTTACGTATCAGAGCGACTCCTAAGACTCGATCAGGCAACACATACTCCATGCACTACTCAAGTACCTGGATTATCTGTACTTCCCAAGAAGCACATACACAAGAAACAACAAAGGGGTGAGAACTACATTCAATAATTAACGGTGTAAAATACATGTAAAGCAGTAGTAATCAAGTAATCACACATAATATGCACACATTCACGACACACTTGTCACTTTCTGATTATAATCCAACAAAGACATAATAATGCAATGTGACTCAATGACACAATGCAATGCAAGTGGTACCACACAACATGGTTCATTCAATTGAACCCGGTTCATAAAAGAATCCAGATAAATCACATACACTCCCACTGAGCAATGATTTATCTCCATACAACTCCACATTGGAGTCTGGACAATACTAGGCACCCATCATGGATTCCCACCTAGCTGTCTCCACCAGACACATCATGAAATGCACGACACAATGATGCATAAAAACATAGGTATAATAACAACTATACCTCTTCACGATCCCCTTGATCATACGTGAGATACATACTCACCGTAATACACACTAGTATTACCACAACTGTCAATTCAATTCATCATAATACACACAAATAAGGAAAATATCTCACGTGGCCTTAATTAGTTAATTACCTAATTAATCCATCCAAATTCCATTTTAAATCATTTTTACTACCATTCCTAAATTCAACAAGTTCTGACACCTATCCCAACCTCTCAGACCAAAAAGGAACCGCATCGAACGCGAAATTGGGAAAGAAATCGCGAAACGGCAAAATTCTGCACCCTCGTTGGTCATACGCGTATTTCCCCCAGCCATACGCGTAATGCCCAGTTTCTTCCGCCAACCATACGCGTATTGCCCTGAGGGTTACGCGTACGGGCAGAGACTGATTTCTCTCAAAAATTCCAGTTTAATTATATTTTGCTCCCATTACGCGTAATACCACCTCCCTTACGCGTAATGCTTGCCCCCTACGCGTACCATTACGCATTCCAGCAGAGGGCCGTGTCAAATGGGTTCCATACGCGTAACGCCCACATTTCGCTCTTGCCATACCCGTATTGCCCTACCCAATACGCGTATTGCCTTGCCCATTACGCGTATGGGCAGCGAATACCCAGAATTTTCTGGTTTCACACCCGTCTAATTTCTGCTCAATTCTAGCACCCAAATCTGCAATACCAGAATCATATAGCAACAGCAACATAGTGTTTTACACATATTATGACAGAATGGATCAATTTACACACTTTCCATCATAATTCCAATCATTCAACAACAATTCCACAACAACATAATTATACATACAATTCCTATGAGGAGAAAGAATCCTCACTACCCTCTAATGTTATCAACACCTATATTGAAATCAATTCTCCCCCTTACCTCGAACTCTCGATTAAATTCTGATGAAAATTGATGATGCCAAGCTTAGCTTCTTCCTCTCCAACTTCCTCTCTTGGTGGAAGTGTGGTTATGTTCTAATTTTTTTATCTAATCCTCTTCTTTTTCTTATTTTACTAACACTAACTCTATTTTACTAACAAAAAAATTCTGATTTAGTTAATAATAACAATATTAATAGTAACAATAATAACCATAATAATAATAATAATAATAATAATAATAATAATAATATTGGACATAAAAATAATAATACTCCTCCTTCTACTATTACTAAATATGTCCCCACATTATTCATTAGTACATTATTATAATTCCGACATCCCTAATTCCCCGTTCCGCTACGGACTCTACGCTTACAAGCTCAACTACACACGCCCTAAACAAGGCCAAACAACAGAAATAACACACGATGATTAAATAAATTAAAATGGGGTGTTACAGGTGATGCTGCAGAATGTTCAAGATCTTGAAGGTTGTGCTGTGTGTGTGTGTGTTTGTGGAGGTTCTTTGGTCTCTGCAAGTTTGTGCTGGACTCCTGTGTGAATATATCCTCATTCTTTTGGTCCCTCGACCACTACAATATGTAGCGTTGCAAGCTATCTCATCATTTTCAAAGAATTCCTCAAGGCATAGTTCGTGTACCGAGTTTCATCATCATTTAAAATCCTTGATTGTGTGGGCGGCAAAAGTCAAACAAAACTTTGTTTCTCACTCATGAAGTGGATCGTCATTTAATGTTCTTTCGATCTTAAGAAAGAGTTGGAATGTTCTTATCGGTAGTTTGTGATCAGTTTGTTTTGAAGTGACAAGTTTGGATAAAATCTTGAATCAAGTTTTGGCAAAGATTTATTAGAATAAAATTCAAGGATCATGTTTCCTTTACAAAAATCCAAACTTGACTAATTTGTTTTTCTACTAAGTGCAATTCAAGACTTTTTTTTTTGTTTGTCCAAGCAAAGATTTTTATGTGTCACTACAAGGTTAACATCCAAATGGGTACACCATTACAAAAAATCTGAACTCAAGTTTAAATGGAGGATTTCTAAACATAGTCCAAGAAAGCAAGTTCCACTCAAATAGCTTGTAAGCCACCAAGGTACTTGGGGCTTTCTATAAGCCTTCCAAATTAAACATGGGGACATGTTTAAGATTCATGCAAGTGACGTTGAGCTTTCATGCGCCCAAATATTTGAAATGTATTGCAAAAAAACCTTCCACTTTCAAAAGGATTTGATTCTCAAGTATTCATGGCGAGGAGTTGTTTTCAATTCAGTTATTAAGGTATACCAAAAAGGTCGGCTAGTTGGTAAAGGCGGTCATGATTTAGGAGTTTGGCTCGTCAATTTGAAGAAACGTATCAAGTATAAGATATTGCTATTTCATTGGCACATGAAGGCGTAAATCACTGGATGGCAAGAATATCTTAAAGGAAAGCATGTTGATCTCTCCACTAGGGCCTGAATTAAATGGCCTGCTAACGGACTACTTGAAGTTCACGGATGACCATTTCAAAGGATCTGCAGATTTAACATCATTTGCTTATCATCATCAAAGTTACTATAATAGGTTTTTATTATCACCAAAATTACTTGTAAATAATGGGATTTGTCCAGTTCAAAAATAGGTTACAAAATACAAGGCAAACTCAAATTCTAACTCTAAACTTCATGCCATATCCTTTCTAAACATCATCCTAATGATTCAAAATTACAGGAAGTTAACATCATTGGGATCCACCCATAAACATTTTGCAGAAACTTTAGTCACCATCCACACGTATGCTGATAGCAAGCACTTGCCACGGTGGAACACTGCATAAATTTCATTTTCTCATTTTGAACACCAAAGGAAACCGGTGCCTTCCATGCTTCTAAGCCGCAAAAGCCCATCTAGTTGCCACAACTTGCGTAACCTGTCAAGATAAAATCAAGACAAGTATATCATTAATTTGGACTACCGTTTGGTATGAAGTTCTATTTGAAAATTTCAAAATAAACAAATCAGAGAAATACCAACAAGTGTAACCGGTACTGCTATTAGTAACCCCGAGCTATCTTACAAGAGCGATGTACCTGGGAAGATCTTGAACAGTCATTTCCATCACAAACAATAATCATCATCATCAATAACCTACAAAACACATGGAAACATTATTCACAGGTTCAATAGGGGGATATACTGCAGGTGCAAGGAAACAAATTAATTTCAACAAAGCACCTTCAAACTACTTCAGTGATTGAAAATAAGTGTTCTCACGACGGCTCAATTCTAATAAGAAGTCCCACACTCTTTAGCAGTTTTTTTTCGGCGATCAGAATCAACATTGTCAAGAGTATCCTTGCTTGCGAAAGAACTTGAAACTGCCACCATCACAAAACCCAACGCCAAATTTGAAGTCGAAATAGTTTGCAGAACAAAAAGGCGTCCTGGCTGGTTGAAGATCAACACATAGCCCGTGATACACTTGTCGACTCGCAAACTCCAACACAATTAGCGTCGAAAACTTCTTCATTGTTGTCGACAAAATAAAATCTGAAAGAAACATGGAGAAATAAACTTACAGCAGCAATAATTCACAAAGAAAGACAAGCATAACAAAATCAAAATCAAATAAGGAAAAATTGTACGTGTGTTAGAACATGTCTGAATCAAAGAGGAAAGAATCGAAACATGTTCAAAGGAATCGTAGCAAGAATAATAGCAAAGTAATTTCCCAAAACGTGTCTAAGACAAAATCCAATGAAAGAGGAAAGTTTTCTAATATGTCCACAAACATGTCGAGCTGAAAACGGCAGGAAAATTATATCAGAAAATGAAGGATCACCAGTCATGATGGTGGATTCCAAAACAGGATTTGACAAAGTTTTAATGGGAATTGAAGATTCATTTTGAAACTTGCATATAAAAAGCCATACATTCAGATCAAAAAGGGGGCGAACATCAGAGAAAAAAGGAAAAATTGCAGAGAAACTCACACCAGAAAGAAATTCAGAGTAACATCACAGTATACACAAATTGATAGTGAAACATACACACATACAGAAACAGAGACGAAAAATCACCCAAACCACCACATCAGTATCCATCAAAAACACCATAGCCCTTTCACTTCACATACAGAACCGAAAAGAAGCAAATTCACAGTATACCCAAAAATCATAGCTTTCACAACCGTTCAATATAGTCAGACACAAAGGTTCAATACGTGTTTGCAAGAGGACCAAGAATCAGCACGGTTTTCACACACTTACTGGCAGCAGTACACAGAAAAATTCAACGAAGATTCACACTAGCACCAGCAACAACTTCACGCATAAGCACAGAAGCAGGGAGGGAGGAACAATCCCTTCGAAGTTGCCGTATCGAGACTTCCGCTTCAAAACCGCTCCAAGGTACGCGAATCTTGCCCCTTGATTGTCGTGTAATCTGTGAAACGTTGTTTGATCCCCCCTGTGTTGTTTAATCTTTGCAATGTTATCTGATTCCTCCTTGTTGTTTAAATTCGAATTTGGAGTTAGAAATTCATGAGGTAATCGTTAGATAGAATAAGAAGCTAGTTGTGTTGAGAGAGAGAGAGAGAGAGCACCGGCGAACGAGTGAGGAGCGGCAAACGGCGAACTTGGTTTTTTTACCGGCAAGTGAAGATGATGATGGAAACGGCGGAATGGTTTGAGAACCGGCAAGGAATTTTGCAAAAGAAGATTGGTGGATGCCACCCCCACAATTAAATCTGACAACCCCATGACTTGTGAAAAAACATATTAGTCTGTTTTAAAAAAATATTTTTACATTTCAAAATATTCGGTAGACGTACGGATTTTTCAAATTTTCAGAACATACCGGAAATTTCAACCAACTACCGGGATTTTATAATTATCAAGTAAGAATTTCTGGATTTTTTGAAATAACTGGTGAATATTACCGAAAATTTCAAAAATCCCGGTAACATCTTACCGGTAATTTTGAAATAACAGTTAATCGCCACCGAGGATTTCAAAATTACCGGTAGTTGTAAATTTTTCCTTTTCCGGGAATTTCAAAAAATCTGGTATTTTTTCAATATTTGTTATTTGTTTCTTAATCTTTTTTTTTTAGTGAAAAATAGAGGCTGTGATGGTAGCATTGCTGGGAGGGCGCTTGATTTGGCGGGAGGTGGTAGGGGTAGAGGTACAATAGATTCTGATGCTGAGTCTGCACATGTACGGGCAGGCCGGGTGGTCCCAACCGGTTCACACCGGAGGCGGATGACCGAGCAGCAGGGGCGTTTCCAGGCACCTCGGTCTGTTAGGCGACGTGGTCTTTCCTCAGTGCAGGCCACAGATGCGGACGTCCCTGTTATTCAGCTGGAGGAGGATATTGTTGGAGATGTTCTGGTGGAGACTGCTGTTAGGGATGTGGTAGAGGAGACTGATGTTAGAGTGGCAGTAGAGGTTGAAGCTGCTGGTACAGGAGAGGCGGCTGGTACAGCAGAGGCAGTTGGTACAGCAGAGGTTGCTGGCACATCAGGGGTTGCTGGCATAGTAGGGGTCGAGGAGACCATTGAGACCGATGTCACGGTCCCATCGACCGAGCCATCGGTGCACACTGAGCCAGGATTCCCTGGCGGGCCGATAGATACGTCTGTGCTTACAGAGTACAGTGAGCATGTGGCGTTGCGATTATGGCTGGGCCAAGTATATGTTTTTTGCGTTTCATTTTTCCTTTTGTTAGCTTATACATAAATTGTTTTTGTACTAACAAAGTTATTTAATGGTTCGTGTCACAGGTACGACCTGTACTGAGGGTCCAGTCTCACGGGGCGAAGATGAAGAACTTCCCGCGTATTCCCTTCCCCGCTGCGGTGACGAGGATCATGGAGGACTTTGACCTCCTGCATTTTGGGAACTGTTCTCTCACCATGCTCGATGCAGATCTGCTGAGTGCCTTTGTCGAGAGGTGGCACAAGGAGACATCATCATTTCATCTCCCATTCGGAGAGATGATTGTGACCTTAGATGATGTCGCCTCCTTGTTTCACCTCCCTATCGGCGGTAGATTCTGGACGGCCCTGATCATGAGTGTGTCCCAGGCACATGCGTTGGTGGTTCGTGATCTGGAGCTGCCTGAGGCAGTGGTGTATCAGGAGTTCACCGATACACGAGGCGCTCACCTACGCATGCGATGGCTCCGTGATAGGTAGACGAGCTTGTTTCTGCTGGGAGGTTCCAGGCTGCCGCTAGGGCGTACATGCTGCATGTAGTAGCATGTACTCTCTTTGCGGACAAGTCTGGTACGTATGTTGATGCTCGCTACCTATGCCTCTTCAACGATCTGCAGACGCACAACTGGGCCTGGGGTTGTGCAGCCCTGACTCAGTTGTATCATACGCTCGGGGAGGTGACCTGATTTGAGACGAAGCAGCTTGCTGGGTACCTTAGTTTGTTGCAGGTATATCTTAATTCATGTTCTTACTTGTCCTTATATTTTTATTTAAATCATTCTATTTCTAATTTATTGTTTGTTGCGATCTCAGTGCTGGATCTATGAGCATTTCCCTATGATATGCGATAGGAGGTTCCAGCCATATACCCAGGGCGAGCCACGGGCGAAGAGGTGGAGGGCGAGGCAGAAACACCCGGGGGGCATTCTTGAGTACAGGAGGAGACTGGACGAGCTGACAGTAGAGGATGTCATATGGACATCCTACGAAAATCACAGAGCCGTCCGTGAGTTTGAGGAGTCGTCATTATACTCCGGATATATGAGATGGGAGACTCTGGTTGCCAGGCACCTTCCAGAGAGATGCTTGCGCCAGTATGGCTACATCCAGACGAGACCACCACCAGTTCCAGATGCACCTTCTGAAGGTATTGATCGGTGGTTTCAGACGCACTTCCTCAGCTCCGGTCGTGCCATTGTAGCCCGATCTGCACCGGTTCAGTATCCCTCGCAGTGTGAGGATGGCTACTTGGAGTGGTTTCTCAGCGTATCACATCCACGCATTACTCCACCGCCGGCTAAGGAAGCACCTTCTGAGGATGCACCTTCTGGGGGTGTACCTTCTCATGACGCAACTCCTCCTCCTCCTCCAGCACATCACCATGATGACACACAGCGCTTTCAGATGATAGCAGTCATGGCGGATGAGCTCATGGGCTTGGTAGACCCTGATGGCAGTGTTTCTGCTGGATTAGCTAGGATTGCACACCTAGCCCGTGGGGGTCCTATTTAGTATTGTATATGTATTTTTGTATTATATGTATATTTTGTCAGAACAATATATTGTACCATATGTATATTATTGTGTTGTATGTATATTATGTCAAAACAACATATTATTATTATGCCTTCGATTAAAATCTTAAATCGCAGTGATATGAAAAAACAACTTAAACAAATCAACACTTAACATTACATAAACAACATAATTAATCAACATTAAAAACCTAAACACTACCAGATGCTTCAGGGCGTTTCAGCATCTCCATTATTTCATCAACTGATCTTGAAAGTTGCACATCAAACTCCATCGGACCCCTTGTTAGCCTACGGCGAAATGATCTCCACATTTTGATGACATCTTCATCGTCCTTCAGCTCAATTAGGTTGTATTTCAGACTACCATCCACCCAATCCTCCCAAAACTCGATCTTCGACACCTTTCTATTGTCACCATCAGGCAACAATCCCTTCAATTTCGAAGTTAGGCCGGCAAAGGAGGTTGTGTCATCGGGAAGCATGAATTCGACAGGACGAGAACCTCTCTGGAAGTAAACTTCTGACTTAATCAAAAATGCGGGAGAAACCATTTTTTTCAGATATGTTTTACCACAAGACCTAATCCCTATTTATACAAACGTTCATCCATTCTAGACCGCACAAAGTGTCGGTGCAATCACAACCATACAAAACTGTCGGCAAAATCTAGACCGTTTAAAAAAAAAACCCTAAAATTAGAACTAACGGGAATTTCAATTACGGTGAAATTCCCAGTATCAAGCTGTAATTTTCAGGGCATTACCGGATTTTTACCACTTACCGGGAATTTGAAATTTCCGGTATACCGGGATTTTCAAATACACTACCGTGAATTTTGAACAATACCGGAAATTTTTTTAACATTACCGGGAATTTCGTCCGGAGATTGTTTGAAAAAATTTAAAGGACATTTTCGCCATTTAAATAATATGGGGGGTGCCAGGTTTAATTGGGGGGTGGCAGGTAGAATGCTCAAAAAATTGGAGTGAGAGAGATACTTTGAGGAAGAGAGAACGACCGTGAGAGCAGACAAGAAGAATTAGGGTTTGTTTCCCCTTGAACCCGACTCTTTGGTTTTGTATGTAAGATTGGGTCGGCCGACCCGTGACCCACCATCACCTAACCCGGCTTTGTTTTTTCCTTTTTTTTCCTTCTCTCTTTTTTTATTATTTTATTTTTATGGAAGTCATGGACTGTGCCCATTAGGGGTGGAAATAGACTGGACCGAGCTAGGCTTTGCCAAGTCTAAGCCTGTCCTGTCAAAAAAACTGAAGTCTAAGTCTGGTCTGTAGTCTGTCATAGGCTTATTTTTAGGCCTGAGTCTGACATTTTTTAAGGTCTGGTTAACCTGTTAGCCTACATAAAAGCCTATTATTTTACAAATATATAAATACACAATTAAAATAATGTTTAAATAAACTAACAGACTAAAAAATCAATGAAACTAAAAATTTGTTTGCATTGACTTATCTTAACATACCTATTAGCATAAATTTTGTGAGACTATTTGTTTAAGATAATTTATAAAAACAACTAATAACATTGTTCATAAGGTGTTTTCATCTTATTTTCATAAGTTCTCCAAAATAACCAATTTTTATTTATGTATTTTAACTCAAAGTACAAAACATAACATAAGATAATAAAAAAATTATTTATATTTATTTAAATAGGTCGGCCTATTAGGTTTAAAAAGTTTCTTTTATGGCCTGAAGCCTAACTTTTTTAACTAAATAGGCTTATAAAAAAATATAGGCATTTTCTATTTAAAAAAATAGTTTAGTCTGACCTGAACCTATGTAAACTAGTCTATAGGCCCTTGTTATCGGCCTGATCTCCTTCTACCCCTAGTGCCCATCCCTTTTGTTAGTTCATCTTGCATTTCTTTTTATTTTGGAACTAATTAATGGATAAGAATTAACTATTATTTTTTATTAATTAAATCGCTAACTAGCTTTTCTTCTCAGATAATAAGAAATGCTTTTAATCAAACTGAGTTTTGTTATTTATTAATTTTATTGAATGGTAGGATTTAATGTGTTTAATTATTTTATCAAAAATAAAGTTGGTTTTTATTGTTATTAGCTAAATTTAGATTTTGAATAGCACAATTATTTTTAGTAAAAATTTTAATATGTTTACTTATGTTTACTTTTTTTTCTAGTGAGCGTTTAAAATGTTTATTCAATTAAATATTTATGGTAGTATAAGATCGATATGTGTCTAATGCTTTTTAAAACTCAAATAATTTTTTTTTAGTCTAGATTTATATCATGCCTTCCTCTTTCCTTTAGGCGCTTATGTTTTCTTGGTTCTTTATATGTGCTTATGTGATTCTTGCTTTATACATTGATCGAACGTTATATTATGTCTTATCTAATGAATATCCAATCATGATCATGACTTTAATATTTGCTACTTTTATCTCATATAATATAATTACTTGTGCTCATATGCCCTAATTAGATAACAATAGGTAACTAATATTAGATTAGTATATCCCTTCAACAATTCTAAAGGAAGGTTACCTAATATTGACTCTATGTCATAGGATTTTTTTAGAATCTTTTCGTACCCTCGGCCTTAGGATTTGGAGTATCCGTACTCCATGTCTCGCCGTAGACGATATTAGTACCCCCAGCTTTAGGATTTGGAGTATCCGTACTCCACGTCTCGCCGTAGACGATATTAGTACCCTAACTTTAGGATTGGAGTATCCGTACTCCACGTAAATGCTTCTCCGTGAACATTTACAATCCTACCCCCTTACAACCAACTATAACTCTAGAGGCGCCGCACTCTATGTAACGTCTTGCCATAGACATTACTTCTCCTTGGAACCTTGACCCAGTCAAGAAGTTCCTATTCCTCTTTGAGGAGAACTACGAATACTCTGATTCCACTCTCGTCAGGATACGTAGGCACAAGATGCGACATCTTGCCGAGTATACTTAGATACTAACCCCTAGGGTTTCATCCTTTAGCAAGACACCTTTAGCAAGCAAGTAATAGATAACATAAGTACTAACAAGAGGTTCCTGTAGAGTACTACAGACGTTTAGGATGCTAATACCTTTCCTAGGCGTAACCAACCCCCGAACCTTAGATCTCTTAGGTTTTTCTCGTTCTTGAACCTTTCCTTTGGATAAATCAAAGACGGTGGTGAACATTTAAAGAACTGTGATTCAAGTTAATATAATAGCTTGATATCCTATTCTCACCGCAACAACCTTTTTCAAGGATATTCTATAGACCTTCAGCAATCCTTTATCAAGTCCAATGAGTTAAAAATATGTTTAGTTTTTCCATCATTTGAATTGTGTTTCACATTCTCTTTTAATTTAACTTATGATCAGAGTTTCAGAATCAGAAATGATGTTCAGATTCTGAGTTAATTCGTTTGACAACGGATATAACAGAAGTAAATAAAATAACAGTAGAAGACACAGAAGATTTATACTGGTTCATTCCCTAATTGAGAGTAGCCTAATTGAGACTATTACAGTCCCCTTGCCACACAAGAGATTTTCATTATAATCACTTCATGATTACAATCACTTATGTTTTTACATAAGACTTTTACATCTGCTCGGACCAACTGTCTAAGACTTCTCTTACTTAAAGCATCACTTAATATTCAAACAGTAAGTTTATCAATTTTAATACATTATTATTTCGCCATCACTTAATATTCAACGGTAAGTTTAGCAATTTAAAACTCTTAAGCATCTAATTTATAAGAGTTTTGACGTGTTACATACCAAGAGGATAGGACATGAAAATTAAGACAAAGCGTAGTATATTTCAAATAGATTATTCATTTTTCTAATGTTGTATAATGAGAATAAACGTGAGTTACTAGGAGTATGCTATTGTTATAGACCTAACAAACCACAATTTCTACCACAAAATTCTTCTCTTCTAAAGAACAAAAACACAAGAAAAAATGGATGTTTTGTACACCATGTTGACTTTCATAGCTTTCTCTTTTCTATCTCTTTTTCTAGCCATTTGTTTCATCATGATGACAATCTTCAAAGGAAAATCCATAGGGGACCCTAAATATGCACCTGTTAAAGGCACAGTGTTCAACCAACTTTTCTACTTCAAGAAACTCCATGATTACCATACTCAATTGGCCAAAACTCATCCAACTATGAGGCTTCTTGCTCCAAATCAAAGTGAGTTGTATACCGTAGATGTGAGAAATATTGAACATGTATTGAAAACCAATTTTGATAAATATTCCAAAGGTAAGTATAATCAAGATATTGTGACTGATCTTTTGGGTGAGGGAATTTTTGTTGTTGATGGTGAAAAATGGAAGCAACAGAGAAAAGTTGCTAGCTATGAATTCTCCACAAGAGTTCTTAGAGATTTTAGTTGTTCCGTATTTAGAAAAAATGCTGCCAAATTAGTTAAAGTTATATCAGAATTTTCTCGCAACCGTCTTCATTTTGATATGCAAGTGAGTAGTTATTTATAATTTTCCTATCATTTATGTTCAAGTTGTTTTTGTTACTATATGATGTTGATGCATATTTTTTATTTTTCTTAGGACTTACAAATGCGATGCGCTTTGGACTCGATATTCAAAGTTGGGTTTGGAACGGAATTGAATTGCTTAGAGGGATCAAACAAAGAGGGAATTGAATTCATGAAAGCCTTTGATGAATCAAATGCTATAATTTACTGGCGCTACGTTGATCCTTTTTGGAGTCTCAAGAGGTTTCTAAACATCGGTGGCGAAGCCAAGCTTAAAAAAAATGTGAAATTGATAGATGATTTTGTGAATGGAGTGATAAGGACTAAAAAGGAACAATTGACACTGCAACAAGATTCTGTAAGTTGATCAATTCCTTCTGTTTTCTTGCTTTATCACTTTCGATTTCGGACAATTAGTGATATGAATGATTTTGTTTTTGTTTTTCAGAATGTGAAAGAAGATATACTATCAAGGTTTTTAATGGAAAGCGAGAAAGGCGGAACAAATATAAGTGATAAGTATTTGAGGGATATAATTCTAAACTTTATGATAGCGGGAAAAGACACGACGGCGAACACTCTTTCGTGGTTCTTCTACATGTTATGCAAGAACCCTCTGGTTGAGGACAAGATTGTGAAAGAAATAAAAGATGTGACTTGTTGTAGTGATGAAAGTGAAGTGAAGATAGATGAGTTTGTTGAGAATTTAAGAGATGAAATAGTTGATAAAATGCATTATCTTCATGCAGCTCTGACGGAGACATTGAGATTGTACCCTGTAGTGGCTATAGTATGTACCTTGTATAAACAACATTAGATGGATTTTTGATGATATTTTTGTTTGTTTAATATGATATTGTTTTTGAAGGATGGAAGAACTGCAGATGCACCTGATGTTCTTCCTGATGGATACAAACTAGAGAAGGGTGATGGAGTGTACTACTTGGCCTACGCTATGGGTCGAATGACTTCCATTTGGGGGGAAGATGCAGAGGAGTTTCGCCCGGAAAGATGGATTAATGAAGGGATTTTCCAACCGGAATCGCCATTCAAATTTGTAGCATTTCATGTAATTTGTATATTTGTTTCCTTTGATTTTACTTTCTTTATAAGAATTGATATTGTTTATGACAGTTAATGTGGTGTGTAAGTTTTCAAGTTTGATTGTTGTAGGGTGGACCTCGCATGTGTTTAGGGAAGGACTTTGCATACAGACAAATGAAAATAGTAGCAATGTCTCTTTTGCATTTCTTCAGATTTAAATTGGCGAATGGAATACAAAATGTGACTTATAAGGTCATGTTTACTCTTCATTTGGAGAAGGGTCTCCCTCTCAATGCAATTCCAAGGTCGTGAGTGAGATCACATGTGAAGTAAAGCAAATCATTATGCACATCATTTCTAAAATTAAGTTTTTGATGTTGATTAAAGATATGAAATATTGTAGATAGGTAAATAGAATTTGGTTGTATTATGTAAATAGACTTTTCTATGGCGTTTTATCAATCGCAACATAAATGTTTTCATATTCTTCTTCTTTCTGTGCATGGGATGCGTAGCACTCTCTACAATACAATTAACATAAACATCATCCCAATTCATCACATTTAATAATAAACCAACACAATCAAGTCTTATCTCTTTAAATTAGACCGGCTACATAGATCATCTCCCACTATAATTTTTTATATAGATTCATGTTTCTATCTAAATCAGTTATCTCAAAATCATTTTTATTAACTTCACTAATTATTTTTTTTAAGTCTTCCTCTACCACGAGTAATCTCCATCTAATTTACTTTTCTTACCACTAAATCTACAAATCTTCTTTTTATATGTTCAAATCACCTAAGTCTATTTTCCATTATATTTTTTTTACTATAAGTGTCACCCAAGACTCTTTTTAATATTGTCATTTCCAATCTTATCATATTTAATTTTATCACACACCCCAATGCAACATCCTCGTCTCTGCTACACTTATTTTATTTTTGTGATGAATCTTACCGCAGTTCGATAAAATTTCCTTTTCAGCTTGAGCGGTACCTTTGTGTCACATCAAACCTTTGAAGTCTTCATTCATTTCAATAAGCCCGCTTGAATTTGATGGTTTACATCTCCTTCTAATTCTTCATCGTTTTGTATTATAGATCCAACATATTTAAATCGTGTGACTTGTGGGATTTATATGGTCTACAATATGTTAGAAATATTTCTGCTTTTGTTGAACTTACATTTCATATAATCTGTCTAACTTCTGCTTAGACGAAAATCATGTATTTCTAAAGCTCGTCTTCAACCCCTCATTTAAATTCTCTTTCAACTCTCCAAGTAGGATTGTATCATCTGCAAGAAGTTACATCTCAATACTAACTATTGGATGTGTTTTGTGTGCATATTCAAAATTGAAGAAAAAAGGTAGAGATTTAGGGTTGAACATTGATGCAAACCTATTGTAATGGAAAAATTGCCCGTCTCTCCACCTTGTATTTACATAATAGTCGACGTTCTTTCATACATATCTTTGATAGCTCGAATATATGAGAGCTTAACAATTTTCATCTCTAGGGCTTTCCACAAAATCTCTCTAGGCAATATCACTCGCCTTCTCCAAGTAAATAAAAATTAAGTCCAAATCTAGTTCGTTCATCCGATACTGCTCAATCACATGTCGTAGTAGATAGATTGCTTCCATAGTCGACCTCTCAAACATAAAATCAAATTGATTTTTACTAACTTGAGTCTCTTTTCTTATTCTCTGTTCAATCATTATTTCTCATAACTTCATGGGATGACTCATAAGTTTAATCCCCCTTATAATTTGCATAATTTTGTACATATCCCTTCTTCTTATAAATTGGAACTAAAGTTTTTTTCTCCATTCATCTTGCATTTGCTTTGACCTCATAATTTAGTTAAAGAGTTTGGTCAGCCACTCAATATTTCTATCTCTAAAAATTTTCCATACTTCAATAGGTATGTTGTTTGGCTCAACTGCCTTACTCTTACTCATTTGTTTCAACGCTTCTTTTACCTCTTATTTTTTAATCTGACGGTAGTAACAATAATTCTGATCTTTTTTTTTAATATTAAGTCTGGTAGAGTTCAACGAGATGTCGTATCCTTCATTAAATAAGTTGTAGAACTACGTATTTTCTTGAAACAAAACTATGTCATTTTCATCTTTAACACATTTCACTTTATTCAAATCATTAGCAATAAAATTAAAATTGAGAAATTTTATAAAAAAAATAGCTAAATAGGAATATTTATGATTTGAGCAATGAAATTAAAAGTGTGTTGTTAAAGATCATTTTTGCTCCTATATTTTACATAATAAACACATTATTACACTAACAATATTTCATAATATATATTGACACTAAGGGTGTTGAAAGATAGAAATAAGTAAAACAAAAGAAACTAATACTAAATAAATTAAGAAAGATTATTAGAGTTTTACAGAAAAATTTAATTATAACCATTAATTAATTTACTTTTATTGATTATAAATGTTGAGGTGTTTTTTATTTGTAATAGCAAGTAAGGATTCCATCTAGAAGTAATAAAATAGGTTCGACCCGTCGAACATGTATGTTATATCCTTCATTTTTTTGCAGGCCGAGTCTAAATGTTGCAAAATGTGTTAGACAATAGATTTCGATCTAGAGTGGGGTGAATAGATCACAAATTAAAAATTGAACTTTTGGTAAAAATAGTCTTTAAAAGTTTTATGGCATAACGGAAACAACCTGAATTGAATCGTCTAACCGAACATACTATCGAAAAGCTGAGATATTCGTAAAGCTACACAATTGAATGATAATGAACACAAATTGTTCAACAACGATTAATCACAAACCAATTAAATGCTAAGCTACATGTAGAGCTTATTTCCAATGATCAAAAACCATATAAAAACAATAGACATAATTTATCGAACACCTTGAGTGCAATCGATAACGTTTGAAAATTTAATTTGATTTGTTGATGTTAAAACGAATCACAATCAAAGTGATGATGATTATATTAACAAATCGTAATTCAAAATGTAATAAAAAAGTTGATTTCCAAACGAATTGATCCAAACAACAAAGATTTAATTATGCCATTACTTGATCCTTGATCTTGACGTGTTAATTGATTCCATTGCTGTTTATTTGCTGTTTTGAAACTTGATTTTCGTGCACAAATTCATACCCTAGCATGTGGTAATTTGAACAAGTGATTTGGATGCTTTAAGTGCTTTTTCAAAAGCTATTTTTGCCACTGTTACAGTGGTAACCGGTTACTCAATATAGGATAACCGATTACTCTTCACAAATTTGCACCAGCACTGTTTTCTTTAACTGAGTAACCGGTTACTCAATATAGGATAACCGGTTACTCTGCACAAATTTCACCAGATTTGCCTTGTTTCAAGCATGTAACCAGTTACTCACTTTAGAGTAACCGATTACCACTGTAATAGAGTGCTATTTTTTTGTGTTTTTCAAGCTCATTTGCCATGCTTTCTTCCTCTAACTTCCATGGATTGATATGATTGATTTTTAGGGATGTTTTAGATGTTGTTGCTCTTGAGTTTAAAGCCTGATTGTGAATTTTCTGATGCTCGATCTTTTAATTTCATAATTGTGCTCATTCTTGGCATTATATGAACATGATCATTCTTGCACATTTTCATTCACACAATAACATGATTTTGTGTTGCATTTTAAGTGTCATTTAGTACTGTTTTGCAATTTCATTCATGTTTGAATTAAGTTTGTTCTTCAAAAAATAAGCTTAATCTTGTATGATAAATAATGCACCCTTTTGCTTTAATAATTTTTCATCCCATTTTGGAAAATTATTAGCATACTCCTCCCTTTTAATTAATTAATCGAAACTTCGTTTCGATTATTGATCATCCCTTTGGCGCCTCTCTTTAGGCTTCTTTTAGAGCTTTCTCTCTCTTTCCCCCGTAGAGTCAGAGTTTCACACGACACTGGAGCACTGTACAATTTGGAGCTGCTACGCTATCTGTTTTAATTTCTGTACTACACCCTGTGTGTTAGAGAAGGAATGAGAATGGAGAATTCCTACTCTCATTCTGACTACTTCAGGTAGGGGACGAATGATCCTGTGTCTGGCTTAGTCACCTCTATCCCCAGGCGGTAGCGCATTTTTCTTCCCCAGTTGAGTCGATCCTTGATCACTCTTGCTCTTTTCCAATCACTCTTTCGACCAATCACTTTTGCCTTGGTTGGAGATCATTGTCTTTGGGTTAGTAAACTCTCTTTGTTTCAATACCCTATCCTTTTTTTGTGGTAGACCATTGTCTTTTGATTCCCCAGACGAGTCTTAATTCCTTTTTCTTCGGCTAAACACAGTCTTTCTGTTAAACAACGAGACCCTTCTGGAGTTTGCAACCTTCTCTTGGTTCTTCTCTCTTTGATTAGTTAATCACTGCCTTCCAGTTAAAACACCAATTTGCACGTCTTCTCAGTTAATCACAGTCTATCTGTTAATACTGAGTTTCCTCTTGGGTTAATCACCTTCTCTTGGTTAATCACCCATTTTTCAGTTAACCACATCCTGCCTGTTAAAATACTGAGCTCCTTTTGAGTTAATCACATTCTTTTGGGTTAATCACTCATTCTTTTCCATTAATCACAGTCTTACTGTTAAAACTGAATCCCCAGCAGTTAGCAACCTTCTCTTGGTTCGAATACTTGCACCCTTGGGTTAGTAACCTTTCCTTGGTTCAAATACCATTTTCTTCGGTCAGGTACTGTTTGCCCAGTCAGTGTATCGAACGTTTTTTGGGTCATGACCTTCACTTGGTCCCACACCCGTCCTTTGGGTCACGAACTTCGTTCGGTCCTACACCCGTCCCCTTGGTTGATCACAGTCTATCTGTTAAAACATTTTTTTGGACCACAGAGTCTTAATCTCTTTTTCTTCGGTTAACCACTACCAGTCAGTTAATATACCGAGTTTCCTTATTCTTATGGTTTAAACACCATATCTTTGCTTGTTCCCCAGTAGGGTTGCTTACCCTCTGGTCTCCAGCAATGTCGCTTTGTTTTCCTACCTCCCCAGTGGAGTCTCTTCCATCCTTTCTATTCCTTTTGCTCCTTCCTTTCTTGGTTTCTACACAACTCTTGCACGTTATCCTCAGCATAGTCTCTATTCTTTTCCTTTGCACGCCTTTCTTAGTTTTGACACCATTCTTTTGCCTCCCCAGCGGAGTTTTCTCTATTTCTTCTTTTTGCTCTTGGTTTTGACACCGTTTACCTTTTCCTTTTCCGTCTTAGTTCCCCAAACTACGGAAGCTCTGATTCTGCATTCTTTCGAATGTATGATACGTAGGCACGAGATCGCGATGATCTTGGCAAGCACACTTCCGCACTTCCACTCTTCCACCTTCTTCCATTCCCTTTCCTTTCCCTAGTTCCATGAACTACGACGCTCTAATTTCCTCATTGTACTATGAGGGTACGTAGGCACGAGGGCCCTAATCCTCTGCGAGCACTTTCTTTCTCTCTTTTTTTCTTCCCCCTCTCTCTTCTCTTTTTTTAGCTAGAAGCCTTTAGATAGATAACACATCTAAGCCTAGAAGCAGGCGAAATGGTTCCCGTCGAGTACGACGGATGCGTAAGGTGCTAGTACATTCCTTTTACATAACCGACCCCCGTTCCCGCTTCTCTTCCCCTTGGGTTTTATCGATATTTTCCCTGTCCTTTGGGACTAAATAAAGTTTGGTGGCGACTCTGTTGTATCTTTGAGTGTGCGATTCACTCAGGTATAAACCAACCATCTTCAGCTGGCGACTCTGCTGGGGAGTCCTTGCTCTTGCAAGTTAGGGTCTCGCCTAGTTTTTTTTGTTTTCTTGCTTGTTTGGGTGTTTATCTTTTTGCACTTTACTAACTTTATCTTTATGCTTTACTTTGCTTTAGCTTTATGTTTATTTACTGTATTTCTTTACTGCTTTGAATATTCATATGTTGTATATTCTGGATATCTGCTATATATTCTGCTGTTGTTGGGATGGGTAGATATTATTGGAGAGAAAAGTCCTAACACCGGGCTTAGCATACACATAGGCTAGAACGTGGATAGTCGTGAGGCCTGCAATTTGCGTGTTGGGTTACCACGAGAGCCACATCCCAGATCGTGATTCACTTGATAATACTTCCATCCTGTGAGAATTCGCTACGGCGGGGGGTTTTCATTCTGAGTCCTATGGTTTGGGCGACCTTTCTAAGGACCACCTTGTTGTGTCTAGATCACACCTGTAAAGGGGATGGGTTTTTTGCAGGAAACCAAGCCACTTCATATCTTTGTTCTCTCACAGACATCAAATTATGTTACACCGACAAAGAATTATATGCAGATATCTAGATTATTCAGATTTGATTGTTCAGACAGTGCTGGCTTCTTGTTGTTTGTGTTGCATATCATTTCATCATGTAAATTAATTTTTGCATGTGCATTTCCAGGTTATTTGAAGGCTTATTCTTTGTTGACATTATCATAGAGATGAGTACTGGTTGTCGAGGCATCTTTAGCTACAAGTTTGTGGAGCCTAAGCTGAATGCTTTGAGAGGTTTAGCATCCCGTGTGGTTGAAGATAACATAGGGGTTTTCAAAGACAGTTATGGTAATCTGTTGTCCATCCTCAATACTGAAGTTAACATTACTACCATTCATACACTGGTTCAGTTCTATGACCCGCCACTTAGGTGCTTCACATTTCAGGATTATCAGCTAGCACCTACACTCAAGGAGTATGCTTATATTCTGGGGGTTGAGATCAAGAAACAGGTCCCTTTTGTCTACACTAGCGGTTGTCCGAAGTTTCCCCTTATTGCTGATGCTCTTTGCATTAGTAAGAAGGATGTGGAAGCTAATCTCAAGACCAAAGGGAATGGTATTCGAGGGTTTACTTCGAAGTTTCTGGTTGACAAGGCCACTTCTTTTGCTACAGATGGAAATTGGAAGGCTTTCAACTTCGTTCTTGCTTTGCTGATATATTCTTGTTTCCGAACATGGAGGATTTCGTAGACCAGGCTGCCATCAGTATATTCTTGTCCAAGAACCCTGTTCCGACGCTTCTTGCTGATACCTATCATTCTATTCATTCAAGGAATGAAAAGAAGAAGGGAACCATTGTCTGTTGTGCTCCTCTGCTGTACCGATAGTTCATGTCTCATCTTCCACAGAAGGGTCCCTTTATTGAGAATAAGGGTAATCTCAAGTGGTCTCAACGAATCATATCTCTTACTGCTGATGACATTTCTTGGTATTCTCGAGTCTTCGATGATACTAAGATCATTCTTTATTGTGGGAAATTCTCCATGTGCCTCTCTTGGGTAAAAAGGGTTGAATTAACTACAATCCGAGACTTGCCTTCCGACAGTTGGGATATCCTATGGTTGCCAAGCAAGATCCTGAGGTAGTGGAAGAGTTTATCTTTCATGAAGGGGTTGATGACATGATATTACTGAAGAGGTTTAGTGCCGCTTGGACTCGGATTCACTTTGAAGGAAGAGCCGATTTGTGTAAGAATAATTGCATTGCCAAGAAAGCTTACACACTCTGGGTCAAAGAGCGTGTCAAAGAGATCTTGTTGCCATTTTCTTCTGAGCCTTCCATGAATGCCAAGCTTCCTGAACTTGCCATTGTTCCTCCATCTGAAGTCGACCAACTTAAGCTGACTATTGAGTAGTTGAAGAAGGAGAATGCTGATCTTCGTCTCAACCTTGTTAGAGTCACATCCGAGAAGGAAAGCTTACAGATTGAGCTCCATCAGAAGCGTGAGCGCATGCTCAAAGAGGTGGAGGTTGAACAGAACAAGCGAAGGAAAGTGGGTGATGCCTTGAAGAGTACCTATGATGGACTTGCTTCAAAGAAGAGACAAATCGCCGATACTCAGTATCAATCCTACAAGGATGAGTTGAGCTTCAAAGAGCAACTTGAACAGCTTTAAGGGAATTTATCCGAGTACAAGACAAAGTGGCAAAGTGAGCAAGACCGTGTTAATCAGTTGACAAAGGACTTTTCTCAGTGTCAAGCTAAGCTCGACAAAGGCTTCGGTGAGATTCAGAAGTTGCAAGATCAAGCACATCAGAGCCGAGAGCAGATTAGTCAGCTCAACACGGAGAGTACTCATTGGGAGCAGCAAAGCCATCATCTGCAAGTTCTCTTAGATCAGAAAGATGCCTTTCTTCAGGATATGCTTCAAGGACCTAACCATTCTTTGTTGCACAACCTCATGATGGATGTGAAGTATTGGAGTGATAGGCACGACCGTCTAGCCAGATTTGCTGAGCATGCACTAGGGGACTTACCTGGGTTGTTGAGGGATGCATATGCTGATATGTTGCCGCACAAGACTCCTTGGGCTGTTTTCCACTTCTTGTCAGTTTGTCGAGTGGTTTTTGATAGGATCCATGCCGATCTTGTTGTAGCCCAAAAGTGAGATATTTGATTTGTACTCGACTTGTATGCTTTATGATTATTGTCAACAAAGATAAGTTTAAGAATTCCTATTTAAAAACTTTATTTTTGCATGCATAACATACATTCATTTGCACACATATGCACGTCCCTTCATCCGGAAAACCGTTGCTTATCCTTGTCTGTCTTCTGCTTGTAGCAAGACGACGACTTGACATCGCTATTTCACTCGCTCAAGCAAATCCAGAATCATGGCTGACTTCGAAGCTGAGAACACTACTTATAAGGAAACTCTGGCCTAATTTCAAGGTCGGATGGATCAGTTTCAGACAAACATGGATGTTATTATGGAACTCCTTCGTGCTCAGAAGGACGCTACTGTTGTTGCCGCTGTTGTTGCAACTGGCACTGATGCAATCGTTGTCACTCCTGTTGTGACCATGTCTCCTGTTGTTACGGCTACTCCTGCTGTTGTTCCTTCTCTTGTTACTGTTGAAGTTCCAGGTGAGCCTGTGTTTCAGCCTGCTGTCCATCTGTTAAATTCTCAGTCTAGTTTGAACAAGATGCCAGCTGCTTTTCCTTGGGGCATGCCTCCGAGTTACACTCCTCAGATTGCAAATAATGGTGCCTTCGTACCATATCAGCCCTTTGTTGTGCCAGTGCCTAATGGGAATACTGTTGCATATCCGTGGGGTATGCCTACTCCGGTTCCTCCTCCAGTTGGAGAGGAAGAAGCTAAGCTTGGCATCATCAATTTTCACAGAAATTTAATCGAGAAATTGAGGTAAGAGGGAGAATGAATATCAATATGGGTGTTGATAACATGAGAGGGTAGTGAGGGATCTTTCCCCTCATAGAGAGGGATCTTTCCCCTCATAGGAATTTTATGTATAAATTCTGTTGTTGTGGATTTGGGATTTATGATTGAAATGGTGATGAAAAGTGTGTAAATTGATCCATTCTGTCATGATATGTATAATACATTATGTTGTTGCTGCTATGTGATTGCTGGTGTTGCAAATTTGGGTGCTAAAATTGATCAGAATTGGACTGGTGTGGAAACAAAAAATTCTAGGTATTCGTTGCCCATACGCGTAATGGGCAAGACAATACGCGTATGGCAAGGGCGATACGAGGGTGTTACGCATATGGAACCCACTTTTACACGGCCCTCTGCTGAAACACGTAATGGTACGCATAGGGGGGCAAGGCATTACGCGTAAGGAAAGGGGTACTACGCGTAATGGAATTAAAATGGAATCAAGATGGAATTTTTTAGAGAAATCAGCCTCTGCCCGTACGCGTAACCCTCTGGGAAATACGCGTATGGCAAGCGATAGAATTGGGAAATACGCGTATGGGTGTGGGCAATATGTGTATGACCTGCGAGAGTGCAAAATTTTGTCGTTTCGCGATTTCTTTCCCGATTTCGCGTCCGATGCGGTTCCTTTTTGGTCTGAGAGGTTGGGATAAGTGTCAGAACTTGTTGAATTTAGGAATGGTAGTAAAAATGATTTAAAATGGAATTTGGATGGATTAATTAGATAATTAACTAATTAAGGCCACGTGAGTCATTTTCCTTAATTGTGTGTATTATGATGAATTGATTTGACAGTTGTGGTAATACTAGTGTGTATTACGGTGAGTATGTATCTCACGTGTGATCATGATGATCGTGAAGATGTATAATTGTTATTATACATGTGTTTTGTGTGTAATCTGTGTCATGCATTTCATGATGTGTCTGGTGAAGACAGCTAGGTGGGAATCCATGATGGGTGCCTAGTATTGTCCGGACTCCAATGTGGAGTTGTATGGAGATAAATCATTGCTCAGTGGGAGTGTATGTGATTTATTCATATTCTTTTATGAATCGGGTTCAATTGAATGAACTATGTTGTGTGGTACCACTTGCATTGCATTGTGTCATTGAGTCACATTGCATTATTATGTCTTTGTTGGATTATAATTGAAAGTGACAAGTGTGTCGTGAATGTGTGCATATTATGTGTGATTGCTTGATTTATACTCCTTAGCATGTATTTTACACCGCTAATTATTGAATGTAGTTCTCACCCCTTTATTGTTTCTTGTGTCTGTGCTTCTTGGGAAGTACAGATAATCCAGGTACTTGAGTAGTGCATAGGGTGTGTGTTGCCTGATCGAGTCTTAGGAGTCGCTCTGATACGTAACACGGGATAATGGGCATTTTATCTTTTGGTGTTCTTTTGTTTATTGTGTTATGTATCATTACTCACTTTAAAACATGGTGAACCACGAGTTATGTGGACCATGGTTTTGTTGGCGAATGGCCATGATTTTGGATTCAATATATTATTCCGCTGTTTTAACTTATTTTGAAAAAAAAAACAAAAGTGAATGATGTAATTAGAAAAAAAAATTAGGTTATGTTTTTCATGGTGTGACATCCCAATTGTTAAGGGAACTCTGATTATTTTTGTATTATTTGTATATTTTTGTCGACTTGGGAAATTAGGGTGTTACAGGTACAATCGGATCTATGACGGGATAAGGATCATCGACTGTTGTGGAAATTTCTCTAATGTATCCTTCATAGGAACTAAAGGAGGAATCAACTATCATCTAATTTTAGTTCGTCGTCAACTCGGATACTCGATGAAGCATATCCCGCAAAATGTTCATCTGGAAGGTCTTTTCTTCAAGGAAGGAGAAAATGACAGGGCACTAAAGACAGAAATAGTGCATGCCTGGAAACATGTTCACAGGAAATGAAGAAAGTCTCTAGGAAAACCAGACTGTGTCTCTGTGGAACCTTATCTCCACTGGGTAGAAACTAGAGCCTTCAAGCTAAGGATGCCTTACCCTCGTCAAGAAGTTCTCCCGTTGAGGGAATTTGTCCTTTATTTTATGTCTGATACAGAAAAACTCCAGGTCGGTCTCAACAAAGTTCAACGGGAAAAGAAATCTTTGAGGAACAAGTACCGTATTCTCAATGTGGAGTGTACCAAAATTTAGGAACTGTTAAAAGAAAAGGACGCTCTGATTAGGATATTAGAGCAACATGCTATAGAAAATCAAGAAGACCGAAGGAACTCGCTCGCTCATTTCACTTGACAAAGGACCGACAACCCGACAACGGCTCAAGAACCCCGGTCAAAGAAAAGGAAAATACCAAAACCAGCACCTGAGCTCTCTTCAGAGAGGACTCATGATCCATAAGCTTAGACTTTTTCTTTTACAGCACTTTGTAAAATACTGTATTACCCTTTCTGCAATCTTTCAACTTCAATAAAACGGGGTCTTCCCACTGTATGATATTTGCAATCTATTTGTTGAAGTTTCTTTTTGATTAAAACAAAAAAATATAATAATAAATATATCATTGCATATCATTCATCATTCTCACATAACGAATTCTTCTTACCTTCGAGTCTCACGTCTGTGTCACGATTCTAGAGTCAAATTATCTCATTCGTACAATAATCGGGCCAATCGACAAAAGAAAATGGACGATGTCGAGGAAGAGAATAGAGAGCTGAGAGAAGAAATCGACGCTCTGAAAGAAGATCTGAGGAAACTTCACAGTGACATGCAATCTCTAGCAATAGCTCAGAGGAAACAACAAAAGACTGTGATCTCAGAGATCACATCTACGCCCATAGTGGAGACGTATGATCCTCGATACAACATGCCTAAAGATCGTCCCTGGGGCATGCCTATCAACTTTATCCCTGAAGGATACATTCTGCCGGTCACGGATGACCCAGAAACTGCAGCAGGAACCGCTGGGCCTGAAGGTTACAAACTTCAGGAAGGCGATGCAAGAGTCATGATAGCAACTCCTGAAGGTTACAAACTTCGGGACAAGGAAGCACCAAGAGTCACCACCGTAATGACCATACCACAACCAGTGGTACACACTGTCCCGGAAGGACAGATTCCACAAGTAATCTCTGTTGGAAATAGAAGTATGTACGACAGAATGAATGAGTTCCATGAGCAATTCCTGGAGATGCAGAAGGAACTGCATGCCATTCACAGTCAGGATTTATTCGGAAAGGACGCTGCAGACCTTTGTCTGGTCCCTAATGTGAAAATCCCGCACAAATTCAAGGTGCCTGACTTTGAAAATTACAAGGGCAACTTTTGCCCTCAAAGTCATTTGGTGATGTACGCTCGAAAGATGTCAACTCAGACAAAGAATCAACAGCTACTGATCCATTACTTTCAAGATAGTTTAACCGGTGCCGCACTCAAATGGTACATGGGTTTAAACCGCACCAAGATCGTTACTTTCAGAGATCTTAGGGCAGCCTTCGTTCAACAATATAAGTATAACCTGGACATGGCACCCGATAGAGATCAACTCAAAGCAATGTCGCAGAAGGACAAGGAAACCTTTAAGGAATATGCTCAGAGATGGCGTGAAATTGCCGCCCAGATTTGTCCCCCTCTTGAGGAAAAAGAGATGAAAAAGATATTTTTGAAAACCTTAAGTTCATTCTATTACGACCGAATGGTCGCCAGTGCGCCCAGCGACTTCACTGAAATGGTGAACATGGGGGTACGCCTTGAAGAAGCAGTCCTAGAAGGATGATTTGTCAAAGATACAGGACCATCAAGCAGTACCAAAAGATACGTTAGTGCTTTCCCTAAGAAAAAAGGGCAAGATATTGGTAATATCTCTCTCGGAAAGCAAAGGTGAAGGTATCAACCAGTAGCAGCAGTAACTCCTGCTATCGACCCCACGCCTGTTCCAACGTATCAACCTCAGGTTGCTCAGAACCAACCAAGTCAACAACGATATCAGAAAAGGACACAACAACCTCTTTAGCAGGCTCGTCCTCAGTACAAAAATAACAATCGTACAACGCAACCACCAGGGTTTAACCCTATACCGATGTTGTACGCAGAACTTTTTCCACTAATACTGGTCAAGGGGCACGTCCAAACCAGGTCTCCCCTTACAGTACCAAAAAATCTACCTTTTTGGTTCAAAGCGGATCAAACTTGCCCTTATCATCAAGGAGGACAGGGGCACAACATCGAAAATTGTGTCAGCTTCAAGTCCGATGTACAAAAGCTTGTCAGGAACGGGGTCCTATCTTTCAAAGATATGAAACTAAATGTTCAGACAAATCCGTTACCTCAACATGAGAATACTGCCGTAAATTTGATAGAGGAAGAATCTAACCACATATATCAAATTCACGATGTACTCCTATTAGGAACCAATCTAGTCAAGATGCATTGCAGACAGGGCGGATACAGTCATGTACTGTCTCATAATTATCACCAGCGTGATATCTACTCCAAGAATAATCAAGGATGTTCCGTAGTGCAATCAGCTCTACAAGAACAGATGGATCTCGGATGGATCCAAGATCACTGAATCCGGGAAGTCAATATGGCTCACGCAAATCCCAACATTGTCCAAAACCACAACATT
Organism: Lathyrus tuberosus; assembly: GCA_022829125.1. Lineage (NCBI taxonomy): Eukaryota > Viridiplantae > Streptophyta > Magnoliopsida > Fabales > Fabaceae > Lathyrus > Lathyrus tuberosus. Next base: position 4,844,747 of record JALAZF010000153.1, read on the forward strand.
CTGGCGATGAATGTCGACTTGGTGGCAATGCACTCAAGGCACAGCCAACATCATGATCTGCCACGACACGATTACAATTCTTGTCCGATCTGCTCGATAAACAATCAGGGATGCTCTTTTGTACAAGAGGCCCTCCAACGTCAGATGGATCCCGTATGGATTCAGGACTACCGTGATAGAAGTCATTATCAAGTTAATATGATTCAAATCTTTGATATTCGCTTGATGAATACCAGCTGGCGAATATCATCAAACGATTATTACTGACATTAGTCGAGAATGGAAAGGAAACTCAATTACCCTTTGTAGTAAACATTACTGACATCAGTCGAGTAACACGGAGCGGCCGGATCTTCAACAGAGGAGTTGGAGAACCCACCAAGCAGAAGGAACCTCAAACAGAAGTTCCCAATCAATCAGTCGAGCAAAGCAGTAATCCCGACCTTTCAAAGAACAACGATGAGATGCTGAAGCTCATCCAGAAAAGCGAGTACAACATTGTAGACCAACTGTTGCAAACTTCTTCAAGAATATCTGTCTTATCTCTTTTGCTCAGTTCCGAAGCTCACAGGGAAGCTCTACAGAAGGTCTTAGAGCAAGCCTTTGTGGAACAAGATGTGACGATAAGACAATTTGACAGCATCATCTCCAACATCACTTCCTGCAACAATTTAGGATTCAGTGATGAAGAACTGCTAGAAGAAGGCAAAAATCACAACATGGCGCTTAACATTACAGTCAATTGCCAGGACGATGCTTTAGCCAGCGTACTGGTAGATACCGAATCAGCTCTGAATGTTATTCCAAAGTCTACTCTGATGCGACTATCATTTCAAGGATCTCCGATGAGAGGCAGTGAGGTCATCATCAATGCATTTGACTGATCCAGAAAAACAGTTATCGGTGAAGTCGACCTTTCCATAACTATCGGTCCTCACACTTTCCAAGTCACTTTCCAGGTCATGGACATCCGGGTAGCATACAGATGTTTAGTAGGAAGACCTTGGATACACGAGGCTGTGGCAGTCACTTCGACACTTCACCAAAAGCTGAAGTTCGTCAAAAATGACAAGTTAGTCACAATCTGCGGAGTACAAACCTTAATCATGAGCAACTTATCATCATCAACCTGTGTAAAACCAGAGGAGGTTGTTGGAACTCAGTTTCAAGCATTCTCAGTAAGCAATGAGAATCGACAGAGGGACGTCTATTTTCTCATACAAATATGCTCTCAAAGTGATCGAGAGTAACAACGCAAAAGGATGGGGATAACTTGTCATTCCTATGGATAAAAAGACAAAGAAAGGTCTTGGTTTTTCTTCAACCTATATCCAGACTGCTACTAACAATAAAAGTTTTCATCTCATTCAGGACTTCTTCCACAATGGAGGTTTCCTCCACCCAGTGTCTCAAGAAGTACATACCATCAATGAGGGAGATTCCTCTGATAAAAATGAAGAGTGGAAGTCCTATCTCAACGAGGACGGTTATATGTCTCAGGAAGAAACACATACGCCATTTTGCTACCCCATGCAAAGTCTGAGATGTATACCGAGATCAGATGTCAAGATGATGTACGGAGATTGTGATCCGGAAGGATGTCGTGCTCCACCCAATTCATTAGAGGAGGACACTCTAATGAAAGACAACTTCGACTATGACTATTATGACCCAATGGATGACTTTCCTATCTGGCAGCCGTACCCAGAAGACTTGGGGCAAAAGAGTCAGCCAAACGACACTTATCAGCTGAGCATCATTGAAAAGAATACCTGCGTCCCCACCAAATCATGAGATCATTACTCAGGGCATTCAGAAAATATCTAGCACGACGATGAATCTGCAAAGATTGTAGGACAAGAGTTCATCAACTATGCCTTTTCCGAGGTCAATGTCATCGAGAGGGGTGACTCCTCCAGTTCCACTGAAGTATGGAACACCTTAGGACAACTGAGTAGAAAGTACGACTTCTTGGTCAACTACACCACTCCTGAAAGCTCTCGTATTAGGCTCGAAGACATCCAACCAACTGGATGGGGAGATTCGCCTGAGAGTGAAAACACTGTGCAAGATACAACAGAAGATTTCGTCTATGACAACTCTGCATGGGAGGAAGGCTCCAACGATTCTGCTCTGCCAAAAATCAGTGTCATTTCTGGGGACAAGCCAAGAAAGAAGGTGCCAGAATTTGTGATTCACCGAGGAGTTCGTCGCCAATGGGTTGCTGTCGATGTCTCGAAAGTCATCCATAAGTCTAAGTAATTGCCATCTTTGTTTTGACCTTTCAACCTGCCCAGGTGAAACAGATGTTTGGATAGGGCTCACTTTCTGTAATTATCCATCTTCGCTTTTCCCAAAGCGACTGAGTTTTGTTTTATAGGGCTGTAGTTTCAGGAATTGGCCAAATCATAAATAAACGTCATTCTGTAATCTTCGCATTTTATTGTTGTTTTCAGTTTTTGCTTTTTCAGAAAATGGTAATCCTAAAAACAATTCAAAATAAAAACAAGCATTTTTTCAGAAAATACACTGCACGCACTCTTGCATTTCTATATATCTCTTCTAAAAAATAATCATCACGTTATGCAGATTGCTTGTTTTAAACTCCATTGAAACATACGATCCAATACCTTCTCCCAACTTTGAATTCCAGTTATTTGAGGCTGAAGAAGAAGAAAACAAAGAAATTCCAGAAGAGATCTCTCGATTACTCAGACAAGAGGAAAGGTCCATTGAACCTCACAAGGAGTCGTTGGAAATAGTCAACTTGGGTTCAGGAGAAGAGAGAAAAGAAGTCAAGATTGGGGCACTGGTCAGTCCAATTGTCAAATAAGACTTGATAAAACTTCTCAAAGATTTTCCTGATGTATTCGCTAGGTCCTATCAGGACATGCCAGGGTTGGATACCAGCATCGTGGAACATCATCTACCATTAAGATCAGAATGTCCGCCGGTAAAACAATGACTAAGACAGACTCATCCAGACATGGCCATCAAAATCACGGAGGAAGTGCAGAAACAGATTGACGCGGATTTCCTTGCCACCTCAAAATATCCTCAATGGCTAGCCAACATAGTGCCAGTTCTGAAAAAGGATGGAAAAGTCAGAATGTGTGTAGACTACAGGGATCTGAACAAAGCCAGTCCAAAGGATGACTTTCCCCTACCGCACATAGACATGCTGGTAGACAGTACAACAAAGTTCAAAGTATTCTCCTTCATGGATGGATTCTCGGGCTATAATCAAATCAAAATGGCGCCGGAAGATGTGAAGGAAACTTCCTTCATCACCCCATGGGGTACCTTTTGTTACAAGGTAATGCCTTTCTGTTTGAAGAACGCCGGGGCAACCTATCAAAGGGCCATGACTACTCTGTTTCATGACATGATACACAAAGAAATCGAAGTGTATGCCGATGATATGATTGCCAAATCTAAAACAAAAAAGGAGCATGTGACCCATCTGTCAAAACTATTTGAGCGTCTGAGAAAGTACAAACTCCGCTTGAATCCCAACAAATGCACATTCGGTGTTTGCTCAGGGAAACTTTTAGGGTTCATCGTTAGCCAGAAAGGAATTGAGGTTGATCCTGACAAAGTCAAGGTCATTCAAGAAATTCCTTCTCCAAAGATGGAAAAATAAGTCAAAAGATTCCTGGGACGTTTGAACTACATTTCCAGATTCATATTCCTCATGACCCCGACATGCGCGCCAATCTTCAAATTACTCAAAAAGAATCAGGATTGCATATGGACAGAAGACTCCCAAACCGCCTTCAACAGTATCAAAGAGTATCTGTTGAATCCACTTATTCTGTCACCTCCAGTGGAGGGAAGACCACTAATCATCTACCTAACAGTCTTGGAAGACTCTATGAGCTGTGTACTTGGTCAACAGGACGAAACAAAAAGAAAAGAATCTGACATCTACTATCTGAGCAAGAAATTTACCGATTGTGAAACTCGATATACTATGTTTGAGAAAACCTGCTGTGCTCAGGCTTGGGCAGCCAAACGTCTTCGCCAGTACATCATTTGTCACATTACTTGGTTAATCTCCAAAATGGATCCAATCAAGTATGTCTTTAAAAATCCTGCTCTCACGGGAAGGATTTCCCGTTGGCAGATGTTGTTATCAGAATACGACATCGAGTACCATGCTCAGAAAGCCGTCAAATAAAGTATTTTAGCCGATCATTTGGCTCATCAACCGATTGACGATCGAGAATCAGTCGAATTTGACTTCCTAGACGAAGATGTCATGTATTTAAAAATGAAAGAGTGCGATGAACCGCTTCCCAGTGAAGGGCCAGAACCAAGTTCCCAATGGGAACTAATCTTTGATGGAGCTGTCAATCATTATGGAAACGGAATTGGGGCAATCATCATAACACCTCAGGGTACCCACATTCCTTTCACTGCCAGACTGACTTTAAAATATACAAACAACGAGGCCGAGTACGAAGCTTGTATCATGGGTCTCGAAGAAGCAATTGACTTAAGGATTAATAACTTGGATGTGTATGGAGACTCAACCCTGGTCATCAATCAAATCAAAGGAGATTGGAACACATACCAATCAGGACTGATTCCTTACAAAGATTACGCGAGAAGGTTGTTACCATTCTTCAACAGAATCGAGTTTCATCACATCCCTCGTGAAGAGAATCACATGGCTGATGCATTAGCCACTCTCTCCTCCATGATTAGTGTAGGTCAATGGAACGACATACCTAAGATTGACATAATGCTCTTGGAATGGCCCGCTTACATCTTCACAATTGAAGCAGTCATAGATGACAAACCTTGGTATCACGATATCAAATGTTTCCTTCAGAAACAAGAGTACCCACCTGGGGCATCCAAAAAAGACAGGAAAACCCTCAGAAGACTGGCAGGCAGCTTCTTTCTGAGCGGTGATACACTCTATAAGAGAAACTTTGACATGGTCTTGCTCCGATGCGTAGACCGACCAGAAGCAAACATGTTGATAAAAGAAATTCATTAAGGATCCTTTAGCTCTCATACCAACGGACACACAATGGCGAGAAAAATTCTGAGAGCAGGGTACTATTGGCTGACAATGGAATCTGATTGCTACAAGTACATGAGGAGATGTCACAAGTGACAGATATACTCAGACAAAATCCATGTACCGCCAACACATCTCAAAGTTCTCTCTTCCCCATGGCCTTTTTCTATTTGGGGAATCGACATGATTGGCATGATCGAACCCAAAGCTTCAAACGGACATCGGTTCATTCTGGTAGACATTGACTACTTCACCAAGTGGTTCGAAGCAGCGTCATACACCAATGTAACCCGACAAGTTGTGGTTCGCTTTATCAAAAACAATATCATCTGCCGTTACGGTGTTTTGAGCCAGATCGTTACTGAAAATAGATCCAACTTGAACAACAAAATGATGAAAGAGTTATGCGCTGAGTTCAAGATAGAACACCATAACTCATCTCCCTACCGACCCAAGATGAACGGAGCAGTAGAAGCGGCTAACAAGAATATAAAGAAGATTGTTCAAAAGATGGTTGTAACCTATAAAGACTGGCATGAAATGCTGCCTTTTGCTCTTCACGGTTATCGCACATCTGTCTGCACTTCAACAGGGGCAACCCCTTTATCTCTAGTATATGGCATGGAAGCAATCCTCCCCATAGAAGTAGAGATCCCATTAATCTGGGTATTGATGGAAGCTAAGCTAACAGAGGCTGAATGGTGTCAAAGTCGACACGACGAACTGAACCTAATTTAAGAAAAGTGAATAACGGCACTATGCCACGGTCAGTTGTATCAGCAAAGAATGAAGAAAGCATTTGACAAAAAGGTCCGACCCCGTGTCTTCAGGAAAGGAGACCTTGTGCTCAAAAAGATACAATCATTTCTCACTGATTCCCGGGGCAAATGGACTCCGAATTACGATGGCCCCTATGTGGTCAAGAAAGCTTTCTCAGGCTGTGCCTTGAGACTCGCAACCATGGATGGAGAAGAATTTACCTACCCAACGAATGTTGACATAGTCAAGAAATACTTCGCCTAAATGAAAAAAAAATGTCTCGGTGGATTGAAAACCCGAAAGGGCAGTCCAAGAAAAAATTAGAGACATAAGCAAAAAAAATCATCCCGATGGATTGGAAATCTCAAAGTACAATCCAGGCAAAAGTTAGGGATTAATGGCAAGTAACTACATCTGACGAGGTTAAATCCCCATCAGTAATGTCGTCCATCAGGAAAACTCAAGTCAATGTCATCTTCGACAGAAGCTCAGGATGTCCAGAATTCAAAGTTGGTAGAAGGATAACGGTCGTTTTGTTTCAATGTAGCCCTTTTCCCTTAAATTACCATTTTTTAACTTTGTAAATACTCTATGGAATCACTCGCTTAGCTCTCAGCAACACATTGGTTTCTTCTCCCAAGAAAGTCAATGTTAATGAAGTCATCAACACCTCAAAATTGGATTACATCACATGGCATTTCTCCGAGAAGATCTTGAAGAAAAGTATGATGTAATATCCCCAAGCAGGAAACAACCACTCAAGAGACTCGTTTTCCCCAGTAGAGTCAACAAATGGTGTCTCCAACAGAGAAGTTTGAACACCTCTACAACTCAGACGAATGGGTTCCCCAGCAAGTCTGACATCAAAACTTTTTCCTATCAAATGGCATCTCCCCAGGAAAATTCGGTGAGAAGTTTGATGAAAACCGCTACACATAGCATCCCTTGTCAAGGAAATAACTTTAAAAAAAACTGAGACCAGTTCCTTGGCTGAAGACCAGGATCGAGGGGAAGTTTATTGACAAAAGAAACTGAGACCAGTTGCTTGGTTGAAGACCAGGATCGAGGGGAATTTTATATCAGAAACTAAGACCAATTCCTTGGAAGAAAACCATGATCGAGGGGAAGTTTATTAACAAAAGAAACTTAGACCAGTTCCGTGGCTGAAGACCCGGATCGAGGGGAAGTTTACATCAGAGACTTAGACCAGTTCCTTGGCTAAAGATTAAGATCGAGGGGAAGTTTTTACCATTTTATAAGTATCATTTCTTAGTAAAAGAATATGGATGGCAAACTGCCGTTCATAACCACCATCAAAATTTCGGGTATTCCGATATTTAATCCTCTTGCACCCCGAAGGCCCGAATACCTTCGCCATTCACACCTTCGGGTCCAAGAAGATTAAATAGGGGCATCTGTCATACGCCAAATTTTGACCACCAAGATTTCCCATCATTGTGAAGATCATTACCACAATATGGATGTACTTTCATGCCTCATCAATCTCCTCAAAGATGGTCGAGCATTCACCACAATCAAGGATTAAGATTTTGAGCCCTCTTAAAGCACTTAGACAAAGGATCAATCAAGGAATGACATGATCTTCAACTTGTATAACATCTCAAACACCTATAAGGGATCAAGAGGACTCCCATATCAAGAATCAAGCACAAAGTTGCAACATTCCAAGTGGATCAAGCCTCAAGATCGCCAGTGTCACCAAATTAGGGTTTTGGTCGACTGAGGCCTCCAGATGAAAATTTTCATCTGGGCATGAGCCAATGCTTCAAAGCACAACCCAAGATACTCCAAGGGACCTCATGGGCCTAATCATCAAGTCAATTTAACCTCAGGGGATGCATTTACCAAAACTCAGGAATTAGGGTTTCTTGACCTAATTCACCCCTAAGTTGACTTTTGGGACAAAGCATGAGCCAAGACCTCAAGACATGATTTGAGGGCCTCCAATACACCACATTGATCCATTTGCAACAATGGATTAACCCAAGAAGCTTGGGCCACAAGTTTCAATTTCACCAGGACCACAATTAGGGTTTTGAGGAAAAAGTCAACTGTGCCTTTGACTTTTGACCAAGACATGCTCCCAAACTTTGGGATATGATTCAATACACCCTATAACACCTATGTAATCTATACATTAGGTTTGATTTAGGTCAAGGACTTGATTTCACAAAGGATCGCACAATTTGGATTTTATCCGATAAAAAGTCAACTGTGCACAAAATCAAGTTTGACTTTTTGGAAATTTTCACAAATATGGTTCCCCTAAGTCAAAAACAATGTTAATGTATGATATTGATCATCATTCATAAAAAAAAAAATAAGAAAAGTGAGGTTTCTTGCAAAAGGGGCTACCTTGAGAAACCAAAATTTTTCTAAGTTATGGAATAAAAATGGTTTTGGTACCAACTTCCAAGGACCATAACTTGAGATCCAAGCAACCATTTTGGGTGATCCAACGCTGAATTTGTAGGTCTTGCTACACTCTACAAAAGCTTCAACTACCTCTAACTCCAATTCTTTTTGGATTTGAAGTTATAGAGTGATCAAAATGACAAAAACATGAAAATGACACTTTTTCCAACACTTAGTGAAAATCTGCCTAAGTTACCAGCCTTGAACATCAATGTTCATGAGGATATTTCAATGGGATCCAAATAGTTTCAAAACAAACTATGATCACACATGTTTTGTATCATATGAGGGCTTTCTAAAAAGCACAAGAGCCTCCCATAACTCAACTTGAGCAGGGAGATATAAATCCCTCAAAATCACCATTTCCAACGGTCTTGGACAAGGCAGATTTTGGCATATTTTGGTATTTTGCTCGATTTAGAAAAATTGAGCAACTCCAAGCCTTGTAATCCATTTGGACACATCTGAGGATAAAACAAAAGGAGAATGATCTGATCCCCAAGCCTCCAAAGTCCAAGAATCTACACTTAGCCATAACAAACCTAAAAAGGCTAAAAAGGTGCCAAGACTCCAATTTTGTTGTAATGCATTTAATGGATACACCAAGGTGGTATGAACTGACACATTCCTAACTGAATGAGTCAAGGATCAGCACTGAATCATATGACCATAGGCATGTGCCTTAACCTCAAGTCAATGGCTAGAGGAGACTTGAGATTCCTTTTGCTCAACATTGGACAAAGGCCTGCTGCAGCTGCTATTCACTATTGCTTGCAAAAAAAACTTACTCTGCTATAAATAGAGCTCATTTGTGCTCAGTTTGAGTACACCAAAGCACTACAACACTTGCTTTCCTCAAAATCTCTCTCTTTAGGCCAAAATGCCTTCTTTTGCAAGGTATCTCTGAGTTTTTGAGTTAGAGAGAAATTCCACCATAGCTCATGATCCAAACACCTCTAATATGTTGTATCTAAGCTGTTCAAACACTAACATGTGACCTAAAACACCAAAATCACAAAGTCCACTTCCAAAACCTCAAAATTGGACTTTTCTGCATTTTTTAAGCCATGCCTTGATTCAGTCACTTCTAAAACCAAACAAAGCCTCAAACATACTCCAAATATCATCCTCAAACTGTCCCAAATGGTTCCCCTCATATGGAACACTGTTTGAGAGAGTTGCCATATTGGTCAATTTGCCCCTTTTGCAAGAAAGTGCCACAACTTGTTCCTGAGGATTCCAGTTGGTTCTAATCATTCTAAAAGCTTCTTAGGGATCAATTAAGAGTGTCCAAAGCATCAAATTACTTCTGGCACAGGGAACTTGGCAGATAGCACAAAAAGCTCCAAGAGGTAAGTGCATGACAACTTGAACTCTTTGAATTATGCATTCCTTTGATGTCCATTGATCATAAACATCTCATACATGTTGTATATGCTGTGTTTGAACCAATTTACCATGTAATTCTTGCCTGTACCATGAGATAGCATAGAACATGCAAAAATGAGCCTATTTTGAAATCACTATCGATTTTTGAGGAGGAAACATTTTCTGAAAATTCCAAGGGCACCATTGGATTCCTCGTGAAATTCTAGGTCAGATGCACCTAAATTTTGTCCCAATCCATGGAGAAATGAGAAAGTTAGAGCCTTCACGTAAATTGCCCAAAAGCTTCCCTTGCCTTGCCTTGTCTTGCCAAGGCCTAGAAACAAGGCATGCCTTATGAATTAATGGGGTGGTTTTGATACACGGATGTATCACCACCCCAGTGGTACCACGCATGTGTGTTTGTTGCCAAGGTCGTGGGTTCAAACCCCACCCAGACCATTTTTCCATTTTCCATATTTTTGCTATTTTTAATATTGTGGTTTTTATTAATTAATTCAAAAATTAATTTCTCTCTCAATTTTAATTATTTTTTATTGGTTCTTTTTTTAAAAATTCACAAAAACATTAAAATATTTTATTCCATGAAAATTTCACAAAAATATTATTTATTTCATATATTTAGTATTTTTACAAAGAATTATATTTTCATTTGTTTTAAACATTAAAAATATTTCTTTCTCTTAGTTTTGCAAAATTCAAATGATTTTTTAAATCATCCCATGAATGAAACATGATTTTCCAAATATAAATCCAAGATCACAACCTTTTTTCACATGTTTGATTATTTTAATTGAATTTTTATTCAAATAAAATACATTTTAAAACCAAAAATTAGGGTTTTGATCACTATCACCCTAACAAATATTTTTTCAAACAACTTTGGGCCTCTATTAGAGTGTAGAACCCACTCCCTTTGTAAATACAAAATTTTTGGGCGTCCGTCACTGTATAAGTCCCTATGCGGTTTTCAAAACTGCGACGCGATCGTCGCTTTTCAAAACATTTTCATCTGGGCCTACCCTTGTTTTGTAAGTCTCATTTCTTTTCTTTTTCAAACCTTTAGGCCTCTAATAGAGTTGTAAGACCCATTACTTTGTACAAAAAACCTTTTTGGGCCTCAGTCATTGTGTAGGCCCCAGTACAGTTTATAGAACAACGGTACGATTACTGTTTTTCATCTGGGCCTCTCCTTGAGTATAAGCCCCAACAATCTTTTCAAAAACAACTTCCCTTTTGATTTAGGTTCAAACTCGTAGTTGTTATCAAAACTTTCTTTAATTTCTTGAACAACTAACCATACAACTGTTACAATGGAAGCTTGCTCGCCTGTAAGTTTTTATCAGCTTTCTTTACATGTTTTCATATATATAACTGTATTGCTGGAAGCTTGCTCACCTGTAAGTCCTTCTTTCATATCCTTTTAAATACTTGTCATATATCACCTGTATATATACTAGTATATTTACTTAGAGTTTTCCTCGGCAACTAGGTCTAGAACTAGGTAAAGCCAGTTGGTCACTCTTTAATACAGTCAAAACTAGATCCCCATAGGATTTCCAGATACAGTCTTGCCTTCTATTGGGCTTAAACAATATGGAACAAAGAGAAAGGCATTATTCCTAGTGAAACTTTTCTCAGACTGTCACTATTAGAAATTGTCAAAGAAGTTCATTTCCCAAGAGAGGATTAATTCCCGGTGAAACCTCTCTTGAATTTCTTCAAACCCTAGAACTGTTCACTAAAGAAAAGATTATTCTCGGTGAAACTTTTCTTGAACTCTTCTTAGGTTTGGGACCCACAGGCTTCATAAAAGCATCCCCGCCTCCTCTTGGGCTTTGTACAAGGACCCCTCGGCTTTTTAGAAGTTCTTATGCCTTCTCTTGGGCTTAATACAAGGACCCTGAAGACCTCTTAAAGGTATAAGACAGAACTTAGTCATCCTTTGCTAGAGCAGTCTTTCCAAAGTCAAAACCTCAGACCATTTTAGGGTTGATTCTCATCCCTTACCAGCCTCCTCTTGGGCATCATACAAAGATAAACTCTTCCACACTAGTAGACTTGGACAGTCTAATCCCCTCTTGAGTCTCAAAGATATTCTCAAGTTCCTTGCAAACATAGGAGAAACCCCAATTTTTTTGATCAATCTCCAGTGGAGTTAAAACCTCTGTAGGTTAAAAACTCAAACTTTCTTCCAAAATTTCACCACCCAGGGTCAGTTTATCATCAGTATAACATTATCCCAAATCAAGGCATCTGATATCTCACCCCTTCTGTAAATCCTCAGTAAGAGTTGATTCTCTATTTGGACCTGCCTCTGGATCTCAATAATCCTCAGCAGAAGACAGCCTCCTCTTAGGCTTTGTATAATGATTTCTTTCTTTGTTCTTCCCCATCAAAGATAACCTCCTTTTAGGCTTTGTATAATGATCCTTCATTTCCTCAGCACAGTCAGCCTCCTCTTGGGCTTTGTACAAAGATTTTCCCCAGCTGAGCTAACCTTTTCAGACTCTTTTGTTAAGTCAATCACTTTTTAGACTCTCTTGTTGAGTCAATCACCTTTTAGACTCTCTTGTTGAGTCACTCACCTTTCAATACTTTCTTGTTGAGTCAATCTTTTTCAGCTTCTTCTTAGGCTTGGTATAATGATTTCCCCTAGCAGAAGTTAGCCTCCTCTCAAGCTGTGTATAATGATTTCTCCGGCTTGATCAGCCTCAATCTTGGGCTTTGTACAAGACACCATATAAATTTCCTAAGCAGGGTAAATCCCTTTCAGCCTCAATCTTAGGCTTTGTACAAGACAGATAATACTCTCCAGTAGAGTCAAACTCATTTCAGTCTCAATCTTGGGCTTTGTACGAGACACCTAAAATACCCTCTGCCGAGTCAGTAAAGTCTCATTTCAGCCTCAATCTTGGGCTTTGTACAAGACAGATAAAGATTTCTTTCCCACCAAGTCAGTCTTCTTTTCAGCCTCAATCTTGGGCTTTGTACAAGACACATACAAACCCTCCCCGGCGGAGTCCAAAATACCTTTTAGCCTCAATCTTGGGCTTTGTACAAAACAAGCAGAATATTTTCTCCGGAAAAGTCAAACTTTCAGCCTCCTTTTAGGCTTTGTATAATGATATCCCCAAAAGAGTCAGTCTCTTTTTAGCCTCAATCTCGGGCTTTATATAAGACACATAAACACTCTCTTGTTGAGTCAGCCTTTTCCAGCCTCCTCTTAGGCTTTGTATAAGGACTTCCCCAATGGAGTCAATCAATCTCTTAGCTTCAACCTTGGGCTTTGATCAAGGCACACAAAAATCAACAGCCACTCAGAGGAAATCAAAATCTCTGTAGGAAAACATTTCTCTGTGTTATCACATATCAAAACAGATAATTCAAAACAAACCCTAATCCCAGATAACAGCTATAAGTGGCACACTTTTTGATTCAAACATCCAAGCTGTAGTCCATCTTTTATCCTGGTAAACTTCCTCTCTCATCTAATTGATGTAAGTGGCAAGCCTCTGGATTATTTACATCCACGACACTGTCCTTATCTTAGCATGAAAGATTCCTAAGGAAAATGGCATTGCTCTACATTGAGTTAAAGTTTTCCCCTTTAGGAAAAATCCCCTATAAAGGAAATTATGGCATTGCAGGATTCTCATATCCTAGTTAAAGTAACCCTCCTTTATAAACAGTCACCCAACCGTTATGATAAACAGGCAAGATGTCTCCCCTTCAGAGATGACAAATTCTCTCTCATTCAACCTTTTAGCTTCAATCTTGGGCTTTGAACAAGACACAAATAAACCTTTTAGCTTCAATCTTGGGCTTCGAACAAGACACCAAAACATCTTTTTCCTCCCATAGAATAGGAGGAACTACGATTGCTCTGATATTCCTGTTTCTTTAAACAGGAATACGTAGGCATAAGATTGCGAAATCTTAGCGAGCATACCAATCAAAAACTCTAGGTCCAGTACCTTTACATACCAATCAAAAACTTAGGTCCAGTACCTTACCAAAAACATCGGAAAACCCAAACATTAACAAAAACTCTCTCTCTCTCTCTTTCTCTCTCTCTCTCTCTCTCTCTCTCATATTTCCCAAGAAACTTTTCCAACCCATCAACGGTTAAACACCATCAAGTACAAAGAAGAACCTAAAACTAACAACCTGTGGATAACCACATATAGGATGGGTAATTGACAACTCCCCATTATATAACCTAACCCCGAACTCTCCCAATCTCTCTTAGCGTTTGTTCAGTTAAACATTCGCGTGCAAGGTTAGTTTTAGATAGCTTCCCTTTTCCTTCCTACTTCACGGGATAAATAAGAAATCAGAAAGTAGCACTCTTTCTCCTACCATTGCGGTGAGGAGGTACCCGTTCTGCGACAAGGTGGTCGCGTCACCGACAAAAATTGCACGCTATAGTCAAGTGTAACTAACTTCTAGCTTAAGTCCAAACCACCCAAAGCTAGCTCCTAGCCTGATGTCAATCCTCTCACACTCCAAACCAAAACTCTGTATAAACAAACCTTCAATCATTTTTCAAGGGTCTCAACCATTTCACACATTTCACACTCAATTCTCTCACTTTCTCTCTGAATTTTTCTACAACTTCTTCAGCTTCATCTATATTTTCTTCCCAAACCTCACCATAGCTCTTCACAATTGAAGATTAATCACTTCTACATTGGAAGTGATTACTTCTTGAGCTTAACCTTCATCACCTTGCAATTATACTTGAATTTATGGAGTTTTACTAGCTTTTGGATTCATCTCAAGTATTTTCTTCAAGATTCAACGGTTTGAATTCGTATTTCGGAGTTAAGTTGCAATTTACTTGGTTTCGATACGTTTCGGCTATAATTGAAGATTCCTCTGGTTTTCTTTGATTATCTTCCTCAAGATTCATCTTCAACAATCACCAAGCCAATCCTCTGGCTTGTAGGTTGGTATCTCTCATTCATTTTACTGTTGTGAATATTTTTGTATCATTCGCGATGTAGTTTCAATGTTTTTTGTGTGTGAATTGATTATGCCATTACTTGATCCTTGATCTTGATGTGTTAATTGATTCCATTGCTGTTTATTTGCTGTTTTAAAACTTGATTTTCGTGCACAAATTCATACCCTAGCATGTGGTAATTTGAACAAGTGATTTGGATGCTTTAAATGCTTTTTCAAAAGTTATTTTTGCCACTGTTACAGTGGTAACCGGTTACTCAATATAGGATAACCGATTACTCTTCACAAATTTGCACCAGCATTGTTTTCTATAACTGAGTAACCGGTTACTCAATATAGGATAACCGGTTACTCTGCACAAATTTCACCATATTTTCCTTGTTTCAAGCAAGTAATCGGTTACTCACTCAGTTACCACTGTAACAAAGTGCAATTTTTTAGTGTTTTTCAAGCTCATTTGCCATGCTTTCTTCCTCTAACTTCCATGGATTGATATGATTGATTTTTAGGGATGTTTTAGATGCTACTTCTCTTTAGTTTAAAGCATGATTGTAAATTTTCCGATGCTCGGTCTTTTAATTTCATAATTGTGCTCATTCTTGGCATTATATGAACATGATCATTCTTGCACATTTTCACTCATACAATAACATGATTTTGTGTTGCATTTTAAGTGTCATTTGGTACTGTTTTGCATTTTCATTCATGTTTGAATTAAGTTTGTTCTTCAAAGAATAAGCTTAATCTTGTTTTACACCCTGTGTGTTAGAGAAGGAATGAGAATGGAGAATTCCTACTCTCATTCTGAATACTTCAGGTAGGGGACGAATGATCATGTTCATGGCTTAGTCACCTCTATCCCCAGGTGGTAGCGCATTTCTCTTCCCTAGTTGATTCGATCCTTGATCACTCTTGCTCTTTTCCAATCACTCTTTTGATCAATCACCTTTGCCTTGGTTGGAGATCATTATCTTTGGGTTAGCAAACTCTCTTTGTTTCAATACCCTATCCTTTTTTTGTGGTCGACCATTGTCTTTTGATTCCCCAGAAGAGTCTCAATTCCTTTTTCTTCAGTTAAACACAGTCTTTCTGTTAAACACCGAGACCCTTGCGGAGTTTGTAACCTTCTCTTGGTTCTTCTCCCTTTGATTGGTTAATCACTGCCTGCCAGTTAAAACACCAATTTACACGTCTTCTTAGTTAATCACAATCTATCTGTTAATACTGAGTTTCCTCTTGGGTTAATCACCTTCTCTTGGTTAATCACCCATTTTTCAGTTAACCACAGCCTGCCTGTTAAAATATTGAGCTCCTTTTGAGTTAATCACCTTCTTTTGGGTTAATCACTAATTCTTTTCGGTTAATCACAGTCTTTCTGTTAAAACTGAATCCCTAGCAGTTATTAAACTTCTCTTGGTTTGAATACTTGCACCCTTGGGTTAGTAACCTTTCCTTAGTTCAAATACCCTTTTCTTCGGTCAGGTACTGTTTGCCCAGTCAGTGCACTGAATGTTCTTTGGGTCACGACCTTCGCTTGGTCCCACACCCGTCCTTTGGGGTCTCGACCTTCGTTTGCTCCTACACCCGTCCCCTTTGTTGATCACAGTCTATCTGTTAAAACCTTTTTTCCCCATAGAGTCTTAATATCTTTTTCTTCGGTTAACCACTGCCAGTCAGTTGACATACCAAGTTTCCTTATTCTTCTGGTTTCAACACCATATCTTTGCTTGTTCCCCAGTAGGGTTGCTTACCCTCTGGTCCCCAGCATTGTCGCTTTGTTTTCCTACCTCCCCAGTGGAGTCTCTTTCATCCTTTATATTCCTTTTGCTTCTTCCTTTCTTAGTTTCTATACCACTCTTGCACGTTATCCTCAGCACAATCTCTATTCTTTTCCTTTGCATGCCTTTCTTGGTTCTGACACCATTCTCTTTCCTCCCCAGTGGAGTTTTCTCTATTTCTTCTTTTTTCTCTTGGTTTTGACATCACTTTCCTTTTCCTTTTCCTTTTCCGTCTTAGTTCCCCGAACTATGGAAGCTATGATTCTGCATTCTTTTGAATGTATGATACGTAGGCGCGAGATCGCGATGATCTTGGCGAGCACACTTCTGCACTTCCACCTTCTTCCATTCCCTTTCCTTTCCCTGGTTCCATGAACTACGGCGCTCTGATTTCCTCATTGCACTATGACGGTACGTAGGCACGAGGGCCCTAATCCTCTACAAGCACTTTCTTTCTCTCTTTTTTTCTTCCCTCTCTCTCTCCTCTTCTTTTAGCTAGAAGCCTTTAGATAGATAACCCATCCAAGGCTAGAAGCAGGCAAAATGGCACCCGTCGAGTACGACGGGTGCATAAGGTGCTAGTACCTTCCTTTCGCATAACCGACCCCCGTTCCCGTTTCTCTTACCCTTGGGTTTTATCGATATTTTCCCTGTCCTTTGGGACTAAATAAAGTTCGGTGGCGACTCTGTTGTATCTTTGAGTGTGCGAGTGTGCGATTCACTCAGGTATAAACCATCCATCTTCAGAGCTAAGGTATATTAATGCTAATGATGTAACAATGTTTTCATGAAGTGTAATGACGTGACAAGAAAGGTCAGAGTGATCCAAAAGTGCATTTCTACAGCATCAAAACATATATTAGTAGGGCAAAGGAACATATCTCTAAGTCTCACTTATAACCCTAAAATATGTCTTATATTTTGAAAATCCTTTATAGTTGTAGCTCCTTATCTCTAAGTGATTTAATCAAGTGAATATCTCTATCCTACTCTTTTCAACTACTTTTATTATGAAATCCACTTGTTGTTGGATTTCTCACAACAACAAGCTGTCATCTTTCTCTAAGTTGATCAGTCCAAGATTTAGATTCGTAAACATGTTAACACATAATAAAACAAGACACTAGACAACACTTCAATTAATATAAAAACATCATAACATTAATTTTCCATTGCTCAACATACAAAAGGTTTAGCTCATAATTAGCTGAGTATAAACTACAAACATGGTTCTCAAAAGATACGTTCTTAAACAAATACTGATAAAGAAATATAAACCTAAGAGTAACTTGAAGACTCCTTGAGAGGGATGCTCAGCCAAGGATAACTCTTGTCACTCCAATGCTCAGCAACTGGTACCAGATGTGGTGAGAAAAATAACTTTCTTTCTCTCCACTAACCTCACACTTCTATGTTATGTCTAGTATTCTTGGAATGGTGAATTCCTCTTTCTAATCTTCAGAAGGGTCTATTTATAGCCTTCATTTAGGGTTTCTTGAGGAACCTTGGATCATGGGACAAGGTTAAGGAAATCACATCAAGCCCAATAATCAAATCAGTATTGTCCTAAATATTCCTTATGCTTAGCCTCTAAGGAATTAGGTACAAGGTAACATTTGTGGGAAGCAAAGCATCCTGGTGCAGACCGCCACGACAAGGTGCAGGCAGCGTTGTCCTTTATGGTAGATTGTGCAGAGTGGTGCTTGTATAATTATACTACTTTTGTCTTTTAGCGCCTATTTGTTAGACCAATATTTGGTTCTGCATCTGGCCTTTAGTTTTGATGATAACAATGCATTGATTATTAGAGAACAATTTTGTACACTAATGGTTTTTGTCTAGTGTGTAACTTTTGCTTATCAGGTTTTGACTTTGAAGCTTTGACGTGTGACATCATCAGATCATGGAATCAACACACTATGATTCTGAAGAGATACAAGTGCTTTACAAGATGCTTTCAAGTTTTAGAAAGCTATTAGACGCTAAAGGTTATGACTGTGACTCTGTTTTGAAGAGCCTCTGAAGGATTGTCTACCTTAAAGATTTTGTGATCAAGTTCTGAAGTGAAGGAAAGAACATCAAAGATTGAAGGGCTATTTGGAGAAATCTTATCAAGACTACCTAAACCCTCTTAAACCTTAGTTTTTAAAAACTTTATGTTGTCTTTGTTTTGTCTTTTTTCATTTATGTATTTGCATGACCTTTTTAATGAAATGAAGTTTGGCTTATTTACTTTGGATTTATATTTCTTTTTGAATGATGACAAAGGGGAAGAAATAGTGACTGATTTTGATATATCTAATTCCATTCTAATACCCAACCATGGTTCTAACTGTTTTCTAACTTGGTAATATTTTTTAGAACTTTGTGAAAGTTCATCATTCTAACCAAGTGTTTCAGTTTCTAAGAAAACATGTTCGTTTAATCTAAAGTGAATCAGGCACATAGAAACCAGACGTATACAAGTTCTGAACAAGACATAGTTCTGAAACCAATGCTCTGAACTAGTTCAAATTAAAACCAGACTTAAGTTATACAAATTGGCATCTGAAAGCATTGACAAATCATGCTTTATGATGAGACTGGTAGCCAGGCCTCCTAAAACTCAACCAAGGATTCTAAATGAAATACTTTTGCTTTATGGGAAGATAGTAATTCAGGCTTCTGCCAATACAACCAGGCTTCTGCATTATGGGAAGATAGTAATCGGGCTTCTATCTAAAAGAAAGTAGTAACAACCAGGCTTCTGCCTTATGGGAAGTTATTTCTTTCATGTTGTTTTACATTTTTATATCTTTTAAGATTATTTTAAGTCTTAAATTCAGGGGGGGCTTGCAAGCATAACTTTGATTTTAAAGCTGAAAATTAATTTTTAACAGTATAAAATTTAGGGGGAGCTTACAAACATCACTCTGGTATTTTTATGTGATTAAACCAAGTAAAATTTTTTCATCAAAATACATGGTTTTGTCATCATTAAAAAGGGGAAAATTGTTAGACCAAGATTTGGTTCTACATTTGGCCTTTAGCTTTGATGATAACAATGCAATGATTCTTAGAGAACAATTTTGTACGCTAATGGTTTTTGTCTAGTGTGTAGCTTTTGCATAAAATATTCTAACTTTAAAGCTTTGACGTGTGATGTCATCAGATCCTGAAATCAACACACTCTAACTCTGAAGAGATATAAGTTCTTTACAAGATGTTGTCAAGTTGTAGAAAACTCTTAGACAATGGTTCTAAAGAACATTCGTGCTAAAGCTTCTGATTGTTACTTTGTTTTGAAGAGCCTCTTTAAGGATTGTCTACCTTCAAGATTCTGCGCTTAAATTCTGAAGATTATGAAGAACAAGATCTGAAGACTCTATAGATCAGGTTTTGAGGAATTGTGTCAAGACTCTGAAGACCAAGGTTCTGAAGATTCTCTCAATTGTTTCTTGATCCTTCTAAGCATGCTTCAACTTCATGTTATCATAAGCCTTTGAATATTAGAAGATAAGATCAAAAAGGTTTTGCGGCAGGAAAATACACAATACAAGATCACCCCTTCCTCTACTACCCTGATTTTGTGGGCTAAGGACATTACTATTGTACTATTTTGCCTCTCATTTGCAAACTGTTATGATAGAGACAAATGCAAATTGCTTTTCCAAACGAATCTTTTATTTGCCTATATAAATAAGACTTGGACGATTGGAAGATGTTCTTAATCGCTGCTCATGCAAGCAAAACACTCACGCTATTGAACATACACACTTTGCTAAAGTATATATATATATTTTTGTGTATATTCTTTGTACACACATAGAGTTGTTGCTCATTATTGTGTGAGATATTCTTTGTATTAATCTTGTGTTAATCTGCTTTCTTAGAAGCATTCTTTGTAAACACAACTTGTAAATCTCAATATTGTTTGAGTGGTTTCCTTGAGTGACTATGGTTTAGTTAGATAGACTCAAGAAGACAAAGATGATTTGTCTTTGTGGTGTCTGTAATCAGTTTCGGTTATAGTAGATTAAGTACTTGTTGAGAATGCAAAATCACCTTGGTAGAGTGGACTGGAGGTAGCTTAGTTAACAGTGAACCAACATAAAAATAAATTTTTGTTTTTATTGTTCGTGTTTTTCTTGATTGAGTTGGTTTTGAAAAAACTTTTATTTTTAGAAACCCAATTCAAACCTCCATTTTCTTGTGTTTCTCGCCACCTTCAATTTCTATTAGAGCTCCGGTTCTGGTTTTGATAATATTATCAAACACTTAACAGTGTCAGATAAAGATCCAGTGTGAAACATAATGACTTCCTTCTTCATATTTTCAGGGGTGACAACTGGTGTCGCATCAACATTAGTCTCTTCTTCAGATTCTTCTGCACTCTCAGATTTATGTGAGTCTATAGTCAAATTTCTTTCTTCCTCAGCAACCTTTTCTTCCTCTTCACTAGTTTCTTCTTTATCCGTTCCACTTTCAGCCTCAACCTTGCCATCTATCTCACTGTCAGTTTTCTTGTTCTCTTCATTATCCTCTTCTTCCTCTTCATCACTGAATTTTTCTTCTTCCATAACCTTCTTACCTTTCACTTTGTCAGGCACATCCTCCCTCATATCCTTTTTGTTTTTAGCAGCTTGTGCTAACAGATCCTGCAATGTTTTTGCATTTTCATCAACATTGCTTTCTCAGCTTGTGGTTCCTTCTTGTCATTTCCTTTTCAAAATCTTCTTCAGTCACGACTCCTACCTTGACTTGTTTAGGGTGCTTACTCTTTCTAGCCTTTTTCCTAGGGTTTTCAATGTTGTCATCCTTAGGCACGCTAGAGCTTGACGCTCCAGGAACCCCATAGGACATTGCCTTCTTCTGCTATTTCTTTTCTTTCATCTTGTCCTCTTTCAAAGGTCGGTCATTCTTTTCATCAAGTTCTCCTAGAATATGGTCTGGAAAAACTGGAACATCTTCATCATTATAGTTCCATTCTTTCAGCTTCTTTTCCCATTCAAACTTGTCCATTGAGAAGTTGAAGAAATCTCTCCAGTATTTCTACATCTGCAATAGTACTTTCCACACAACATGGTCTGTCTCAAAAGTTGCCTCGCCCGCTGACTCCTATCTTGCCTCCAGTTGCCTTCTTCTACCCTTAGGTTTCATCAATGTTTAAATGTCAGTCTTGTCAAAGGCTGCCTGAGGGTGACAAATCTCATCAGTTACCTTCTGAGGCACACCATGCCTATTGCAAAGACTGGAGATCAAACAAGGAAAGTACAACATTCCTTCCTTCATCTTGGAACAGACCTGGATTTCTTACACAATGATTTTCACAACGTTTATGCCTTCATCACAAGTGATGCAATGCAGCAACACAAACCTTGATCTATTTATAGTTTCATTATGTGATGTTGGTCTAAGTGGGTGCTTGATAAACTGGTACCACACTTTTGATTCAAACCTAAAGTCCATTCTTTTGACAGTCTTTTCTCATCCAGTTTCCACCCATTTTGTGCTTGAGTTGCACAAGGACTCCATAAACACATCAAAATCAGCATCATCAATTGTCACCAGTAACTCTTGATACCTATCTTCCACAGCCCCTAACTTGAACAACATGTTTATTGTCCCTTCAGAATGTGACACCTTCACTCCTCTAACCACAACTTCAGCTTTCTTGTTGTTGGTGTCCACCAAGTTTGCATAAAATTCCTTAATAATTTGAGTGTTTTAGAGTTTTGGTTGCTGATAGAATATTTCCCACTTCATACTCTAAATTAGCCTACCCATATCGACTGGAAGACCAAAACTCTCAGCCAACATGTCAAGGATGAAGTCTCTCTTATAATGCATGTTCATTCCTGAGAAGTAATCAGTGAATCGCTGGCTTGCATCGCTATTATGAAAATTTCTGCATCAGACATGTCCTCATCTGAGTAGTCCACAGTTGGCATAGCATTTTTATGAGTAACTGTTTTGTAGCAACCTTGGGTGTATGTGGGTTTCATGGTGAAATTAAGGTTTGGACAAAGGGGGGAATTTATCAGATTGGGATAAAGTGAACAAGAACACTTGATTTTTTAGAAACAATTGGAAGAAGGGAGAGAGGTTATGAAGTTTTGGGAACTAAAGGAGTAGGATGATGACGATGATGGTGGTGATTGCACGCTTTAAAAGGTTGATAGAGAGGGAAAAATAATGGTACGGTTATGAATAATTTGAAACCACTTTAGAGAGAGGGAATTGGAACCATTTTTTAGGGGTAATTGAGAGGCACCACAAGAAAATTGGCAAATTGAGACGGTTCATTTTGGTAGGTTACGACGGTTAGAACCGCCGCAATTTTCATGTTACAACGGTTGCATCTCCGTCATAGAAATGTGCATCGCGAGACTGTATTGCAACGGTTGTCAAAACTGTCACACCAATCGTCGTTCTCTCTCACGATGGTTAGGGAAGTGACGTAAATTTCAAATTACGACAGTTACAACCACCATTAAATAACTTTGTTTTTGGTACTACTCAATATCCAAAGATAAAATCGCAAGCATTTCCAAAGGTAAGTCCGCAGGAAATGTTTAATCCGCAGGTAATTCCATAACTAATATATTTCTAAAATAAAAATATATATATTTCTTAAATTTAGAAAGCATTGTACTCATCAATAAACTTACAGTGGTTCTGTAACACCCCAGTTCCCATCGCGAATAAATAATACATAAATAAATCAGAGTAAATAAAAATTTATTATTCTTAGACGGAAACAAGGATGCCACATTTAAAGAAAGAAAACACAATCCCCTGCTCATAAATTTGATACATAACACAAAATGGAATAAATATAATTCAGGAAGCTTTTTCCAACAAAAGGAAAGTTCAATTATGGAATAAAGCGGAAATATCCATAACTGACTTGTTTTACAAAATAAATTATTTTGTAACATCAAAATATTCATTCAAAGGTAATACAAAATAGATCCAATAAATGTATACATATATAACAAAAGCGTTTCCCGACTCCCGTGTTACGTATCAGAGCAGACAGACCGACAAAAGGATGGAGGACTAATCTTCACAAAAGCCTCCAAGACTACTAATCTGCAATTGCCTCATAGAGCAACAAACCACAGCAGAAGGGTGAGAAATAACAACTAAATCAAGATTGCATAATAATATGCAAACACATATAAATTCACAGGCATAATTATTCTCACCACAAACATCACATACTAATACATATAGCATGCCACAGACACATAACATATTTCTATTAATCCAACATAATAACATATTCACACATAATGCATACCAAAGTTATGACATATGGAAACACACCACTACATCACATATTTCATATATAGCATATCATAGATAATTAATACAATCATTGTAATGTACAACATCCCCACAAAACATAGCATATGTCTATACATAAAACATATCATCCATAACCAATGCATTTATCACAAATGCATATCAATTCATCAATCCATTCACAATTTCTCACACATAATCAATCCATTCATGATTTATGCAAATGTACAGAGACCGACACAATGACTCTATGCATGCGGTACCATTCCATCCATCATTCTCATCATTAATTCACTCAGGAATTATTGGAATCATCGCTTGTTACTTAGTGTAACTCCCCGTCAGGCAAACGACGTTCCCCGTCGCTTTAGGTCCTCTTGGTATAAGGCCCACGACGTTTATGGATCGCTTTAGATCCTCTTTGTATAAGGCTCATGATCTGATCGCTTTAGGTCCTCTTTGTATAAGGCTCACGATCGTCTATAACATCGCTTTAGGTCCTCTTTGTATAAGGCTCACGACCGTTACAGCAGATTCCCCTTGGAATCGTTTCGTCGCTCACACCCCATAAGGGCACACGACATCACAAGAATGCATATCATGATGCTTGGCATACAATGACTCATGACAATCAAATGCATACACATATACAACCATGTGAACCATTTCAACATCCATAATCATGCATATATAATCAAACACAACACCATGCATTTACTTGCCCTAAGGCCACAAACCACCATCACAGCATTTCATCACATGCATTCACATCATATAATAGCACACAAACCATACGTTATATATCCAAAAACATATCGCATGATAACACATCAATCCCACACAATTACGACGATAAAAATCGACAAAATGACACATTCCCAAATTCCCGACACAATTAAATTGGCCACCAATTAAAAACCATTTTTATAAGAAAGAACATCTCATTAGTTTTCCATCGGTACCAAGAATGTCTCGATCCGAGTTACGGATCAAAAGGAACCGCATCGGACGTGAAATCGGGAAAGAAATAGCGAAACGGCAAAATTCTGCACCCTCGCTGGTCATACGCGTATTGCCCTGGGCCATACGTGTATTGCCTAGCTCGCTCGCCCAACCATACGCGTATTGTCCAAAGTGCTATGCGTATGAGCAGAGACTGATTTCTCTCCAAAAATTCCACTAAAAACCTAGTACGCGTATTACCTCCCTCGTTACGCGTAATGCCTTGCCCCTTACGCGTATCATTACGCATTTCAGCAGAGGGTCGTGTAAAATGGATTTCCATACGCGTAATGCCCTTATTTCGCCCTTGCCATATGCGTATTGCCCTACCCAATACGCGTATTGCCTTGCCCGTTACGCGTATGGGAAGCGAAAACCCAGAATTTTTCCTGCATAATTCCTGCTACGGAAATCACTCAATTTCTCTCCAAATCTCATCTAAACGTCAGCATACTACCGATTGAATGCACAACAACCTATATCTATCAGGTTTCAACAATTAGGAACCTTAAATCATGATTTCCGACACAAAAGTTGTATTCAATTCTCACAATCTCAACATATTAATTGTTGTAGTTCTCTATTCAATTCAACAAACTTCAAACAAATACATACATATACATATACAAGCAAGATATAATCGAAACTTCTCACCCTTATCCGATTAGTCGTGATTGAAACGGAGTTTTCTTCGATTTTCCTCTTCTCCTCTCTTTTCCTTCCTTTCTCTTTCTCTTCTTTTCTCTTTCTCTTCTTTTCTCTCTTTTTCTCTCATTCTCTAATTATATAAATATCTAACTAATCAAATGACCATTTTGCCCTTATGCTCAAATATCTCCCAAACGCTCTCAAAATGCGATAAAACATAAACAGCGATGAAATATATTTCGGGAAATAAAAGTTGAAAAGAAATTATAATTTATTGCAAATATTTTACCTATCAGGGAAATTAACCAATTAACTCAATTAGCAGGTAAAATACAATAAATTCACACATTTCACAAAATTCACATAAATGAAATAAATAAATACAATTAAACAAATCAGGGCGTTACAGGTTCCTTATAGGAACAAACAATTTAAGATCATTCTAGTATTCATAAATTTTCAAATTAGAAACACAATTCAATTCAATACTCAAATTTACTTTTTCAATCAACATCTTTTTACATAGAAAACATTTATACTTTAGCAACATAAATACACGTTTAGAACCTTCAACGTAATTGATGTTCACTAATAAACATAAAAAAATTCATTAGCTTCACATGCTTGAACTCTCATTCTTGATTCAGTATCTGCTACTGCTGTAGTTCTTGATTCATTCCCTTCCCTGAACGGTTTTCTTCATGTTTATAATAAATAATTGGCACGGTAAATTTTATTAATCAAATCAGAAGATCATTTTGAATCACATGCCTTGTTAGGCTCTTCAATAGAAAAAAAACTCATTCTCAAATCCTGCATTTATTACCTAGAAGCAGAATATAAATTGTTATTAGAACATCACAAATTCGGAAAAGGGAAAAAAGTTAATAAATGCAAAAAAAAAGTCATTATACAGTATCGAACCACTTTTCTTTCATCAAAATATCATTTATGATAAGTTAAACACAATATAAATTCCTAAACAGTTTAAGTTGTGCATAATTGTAATGAAGCAGAGTTGCATCATTGTAAATTATTCAGTATGCCTTCTCAACAAGTATATTGGAAAAACTTGAGAATCGATTTCTATACAAGGAATGGAATCAGCTGGTTATCTTTGATTTTTATGTGATGCATTCGCACGTCATTTTTATAAACGAAATTGCTATAATATTAAAAAAATTCTCAGAACGTCCATGTAAAAAAACTTGCGTACTAAGGAATTGTCCTTTTAGTAGACAAATCAGGCGTTAATCTTACTCCACCAACTGTCCCTAAACCAGACCCAGCTGCAGGTCCATCAAGAAAAGAAGTCATTCCCATAACTGCGTATGTTAAACCAACCCCATTCTTGGTAACAACGTCAAGAAAATAAGTCATTCATATAACCGCATATGCTAAACCAGACACATACTTCTTAAAACAAAGACGTAAATATGAAAGTACACGCCGTCCATTTCTCTGCAGTAAGCCCGTTTATGCTTTACTCTCAGGTTTTTATATTCACTGCAACAACAAAAAAATATGTAATTAATAAGCATGGGAGTATAACAAAAACACACAAAGAAAGAACACATAACTCAACAAGGGTATACATTTTTACCTATATTCAAACCAATTTAAGTGAAACCAATTTAAGGGTATAAATTATGGTTATTAAGTTGAGATATATCAATAACCATAACATAAAAATCAGGAATACAAAACAATTGAACAAGCAAAACACATAGTAGTAATACTGAAAGATGCTAAGACAAACATCAAAAATCATGTAAATGATAATAATGGAAAAGGAATTATGCATACATGAGAAGTTACATAATAAAATGATACCTTTGGAATTGAATAATGTATATCCAGTTTCCTTGAATTCGATTACCTATTATGAAGTGCTTTCATTGCATTTTGTGCTTCCCTTAGGTCATAATAAGAAACCATAACAAAGCCACGATGCTTGTAGGCAATATAAATGGTTCAGATATCTCCATATTACTGAAAAGACAAACAAAATAGCTCACTTATATGTCACTATACGCGCTATACAAGACTTCATTTAAATTCTAACATAGTGTTGCGGTGAGAGTTGGATACCAAGCTATTGATCAGCTTGAATCACAAATCATAATTCACCACCGATCTTTAATTTATCCAAGGGAAGGGAAAAAGAACGAATAACCCATGAGTATGCAATGCAATGCAAAGCAAGAGAGAATCTAAGGTTCGGGGTTTGTTATACAAATGAAAGGTATTAGCACCCTAAGTATCTGTAGTACTCTACAGGAACCTCTTGTTTTAATGTGTTATTTGTTTTGTTTGCTAAGGATGAAAAGAAAAGACCTAGGGGTATATACACTAAGTGTGCTCGCCAAGACGTCGCATCTCGTGCCTACGAATCTTGTCTAAGAGAATCAGAGCACTTGTAGTTCCCCTAAATAAGGATAAACAGGGTTTGTTGATTGGTTTAGGAGAAGAGACAAGTTGTCATCTTAAGGGAAAACTCAACTAAAACCACCACAAACACGTGGAAGATGGATCTTGCTTCACATTAAGAGAAGGGCTCTGACTCGGATATCGGATCGACGAGTATGCCACATACCTCTCTTAAGTGGAAAAGAGTCTACAACTTTCTCAACTATGTCATGGGGTAGGAGATTTACATCTTAACTAGGGATGACTCATGTCTAATTCTCTCATGGGAGAAAAAGGGGAGACTAACTGTAAGTTGTCTAAGTTAACATCCTAAGGAGGCTTATCCTAAGGAAAAAGACTAAAAGAAAAGGGGATCAAGCTAAGAATAAGGGGTCTAAACTATCCTATGAAATGACTTAAGAGTCAACAAAGTGCCTTTCCTTTGGAAGAAAGAACAACCACTTGTAAAACAAGTGTTGGAAAAAGGGAGTCTCAAAGTAAGAATAAACAAGGGTCATGAAATAGGAAAATAGAAACCATGCTAAACAACCTCATCCAAGGTTAGACACCACACCACAAACAACCTTACTATATGTACCAAAACACTCTAAGAGATCAACCCAAGAATCAACCAAGAAGTGCCTCAACACAAAGCAACAGTTAAACTAGGTTAAAAATGACATCTTAAATGATAAAACTAGAAATAAAATATCAGAATAAAAATAAAAATGAAAATAAAAAATACAGAAAATTAAATAAGACATTGAAATGAATTCATCAATTTTTTTGTAATTTTTTGATAATTGGAAGTATTTTTAATTAAATAGAGTCAAAACAGAAAATAAAAATAATAAAAGAAAAGGATGATAAAACAGGGGGTGTATTAGCAATTGAGAAATGAACTAAGTTAATTGTCATGTGCGTTTGGGCCTAGAGTCAGGGGTGCAAATAAGAAAAAGTTAGGTCCATGGTCCAAAGAAACCAGGGCGGGTGATTCAATGGGTGGAGTCCAATGAGACTCCTCTATGCACTCAAATCATGACCGTCGGATCTTGAGATCTGACTCTGTCAAGTGATCAGACAGTCCAGAAGGAAGGTGCATGGTGTTAACGTGGGTGACACGCAGGGAACTCAAAGTGAATTAGATGGGACGACGGTGACACGTGTCACCGTCCTTGGCTGCCACCAAAATAAAACACATGTAGGGATAGGCTTGGCAAGGGTTAACGCATAAAACATTCAGACTACCTTCACTCATTAAGTCTTTCTCTCTCTCTCTCTCTCTCTCTCTCTCTCTCTCTCTCTCTCTCTCTCTCTCTTTCTCTCTCTCTCTCTTATCTTTCTTCTCTCTGCAAAATATCAACGACGACGTCAAAAGTGGTCGGAGAAGATGGTGGAGCGCGGTGGCCGTTGTCTTCTCCGACGAAGTTAAAACTCAACCCCACCCCCACTGATTTAAAGGCTCTGAGTCTAAATTCAAGCTCAGATGCTTCAAAATCTCAACCTAAAACCCAAAAACAAAACCCCAATCAGAAACCCTAGATCAATTTAATTGCAGAGGAAACAAGCAATTATTAGAGGAATTTGAATCAGAAGCACAAGGTTAATAAGGATATCGTACAAAAATGAGGTAAAAAGGAGGATATCTACCCAAATCGGAGCAAGTCCGAGTTTCCAACTCCGGTAAAGGTTAGATTTCACGCTCCTCGCTCTCGTTTCCTCTTCTTCTTGAATTCTTCTTCTTCTTATTCTTTATGTTGAGTCAAGAAACACCCAGCTTTTTCTCTTCAATCAAATTGAGCTGGTCATATCTTCTTTGACACCATTCATCCTCTGAGAGTTTTGCCTCCATCAGAACTCGCATGGAAGGAATCTCGACTTCTACCGAGAGTACAACTTCCATACCATAAACAAGTGAAAAAGGAGTCACTCCTGTTGACGTGCGTAACGAAGTACGATACCCATGTAAAGCATACGGGAGCATTTCATGCCAGTCCTTGTATGTGACAACCATCTTTTGAATGATATTCTTTATGTTCTTGTTTGCCGCCATGACAGCCCCATTCATCTTTGGTCGGTAAGGAGAGGAATTATGATGTTCAATCTTGAGCTCTTCACAAAACTCTTTCATTATTTTATTATTCAGATTTGACCCATTATGAGTGATGATTTTGCTCGGCACACCATAACGGCAGATGAGCTGATTCTTGATAACTCTGACCACTACTTGTTGATCGGTCGACATTGACGGATAAATATGCAAGTATACAGTTGATCGTGTAGTCTTAAAAAGGTTGTCAAACCCACATAGACAGATTGTCAAACTAATGTTATCCAAGGTTGTTGTGCAAAGCTAAGGCTAAAGGGAAACAGAAATTAAAAGGGAAATAAAGGACTGAAATTGGAAACTAAAATTTAATACTAAAACGAGCCCGAAATGTGGTTCCCCTGCACCGACGGGACTTATAAAAAACAGGTACTAACTACGACTATGCTGCCAATCCGTAGGATAAACCGACTTAAAGGCTCCGCCTCATGCTCTCGTGGTCTCAACAAGAGCCATGCTTCTTAATCCCAAGATTTTGCTCTCGCTCGCCCGGTAACTAAGAAACACGGTTTGGAAACCGATATTATCCTAAACAACATCTAAAGCGCTCTTGCTGTATTTAGATATGCTGCCTAATTTCCACTATCCAGTTCACTCCTCACGCTCTCGCGGATCTTGGCTTAAACCTTAATATGCTTCTCACTCTCGTGAAAAAGCAATGTTAAACAACCTCTCACTCTCTTGACAAGGCTACTTAAATTAAACTTGGAAATTAAAACCAAAATGACATACATTCATATTATCGCACCTATTATTTTCTACGGAGTCCCGCCGAATACGACGGTCCTCACATAACGGTCTCTAATTGTTTACTCAGACATAATTAATCCTAAGTCTACCATTTTTAAACATATATAATATGAATTTAACATGTTAAGCAAATTAAAAGTAACAATTATAGTAAGAATGCAGTAAAGTAAAGAAAACCTGAAAATAAAGTGTCGTAATGTAAATCGGACGGAATGGAAATGAACTTGTATTAATCTTCGATCCAAAATGGTACAGCAAAAGTACAAGAGTATATAATTTTGCAACAATCCCTCAATGCGAGTTATTGTTGTTTTTTCGGTAATTTAGTGCCTAGAATTCTAATAAATTTTCGCCAGAGCTTCCGCGTATTTTTCCGACTCTGATAATCTGCTCCAAGGGCTCCTATATATAGAGGATCAGAATTGCCAAATGCCAAATTCGAATTCTGGAGGGAAAGAGAGTTAGAAAACTCCCCAAAACTGCCAGAAACGGATTTTACAGTGAAAACTGCTCCCGCGCCTGTACGGAGAACGCCATGCTCTGGATTCAACAAGGAGCGCCATCAGGAAGCAATGGCGAATGCCATGGGGCATGGCGAACGCCATATCAGCTGGGACTGCACAAATTGCTGCTCTGCTGGATTTTTCTCTTTCTTTTGCTTCTTTTCTCTGATTCTTCCGGGATCTTGATTATTATTCCTGCAAACATAAAACATAATAAAAACAAAGTAAGAACAGCAAGACTCGATAAAAATACAGACTAAAAATGCGCAAAGTGAGCCTAAAAATACGACATAAATTTGTGTCGTCAAACTCCCCCACACTAAGACCATTGCTTGTCCTCAAGCAATCTCCAATAGAATTTAAAACAGTGAGTGCAGTTGCGGATTCAAAAGCGCAACTGAAAACAACTAAGGCGCAAGGTTGGTAGTCTAATGTTATACGGATAGGTACTAGATAACGTAACGACACAAATCCGCATTTGCGGACAAAGACTCTCTTCCTATGCAATACCAATTCAAATCATGACATTATATCTCGACCTATATCCTTCATCCTATTTCACCTCTTTTTCATTCTCGCACAATCACATTAAGCTCGTTATCCTTTATACTCACATGGTAATCGAACCTGTTTGTGTTATATTATCTCATTACTCAAAAAATTTCTTTTCCGCACATTATGCTTTATTTTGCTTACGAATTTCAAGAGTCCGAATCTTTAGGCTAAATGGCCGGGCGAAGACCACCTAACTTAGCGGGAACATGTCTTTCATTCGATTTTTTCTATAAAAATCACATATTCAAATTTTTTAGATCAACACATATTTGCATTGGTTCGTTACTTAGTTTGTACATAAGGATGGTGCTAACTGCTAGTATAAACTAATCAAGAGGCAACTATTAAGAAACTAGGCATAAGGTCTCGACATAATACCTATTTAAATCAATATCACATATTTAGGGAATCTAGGGTGTAGGAACATTACCGATATTTACAAAGCATTCCCAAGTCTATCTAACATAGCCTAATGATGAAAAGCAACCTATACACAAAGTTGTCATGCCAATGAATTCAGAAAACAATTTTTTTTTCGTTGGGGGTCAAAAATAAAGGAGCTTTCAAACAAGCAAATAAAATAGCATAAAATAGGACTCAACAGCGCATATGACTCGATAAGCTAGACAAACTAAAAGTAAAAACTGGAAAACATAAATAATGGGAAAGAAAATAAAACAGTAAAGTTCCTCCCCCCACACTTGAACTAAATATTGTCCTCAATATTTTAGCACAAGGTGAAAGAAAGGAATGATAAAACCTGGTCAAGGGCGAGATGCACGACCTCTGGTCATGGATGCTCTGCCTCTGTGACGGCCTGCTCTACCACACTCGGATTATGGCACATGTTTGATAAAGTCTCTCAAATCAGCCGTCTCTAAGTACACTTATTTCATCTGCTTAATCAGGTCAGCCATATCATGCTGAGTCCTCTCTGCAAAATCTTGTTGCTACTGGCCAATCTGATCAACAGTGACTCTGAGCTCCTCCTGCTGCCTCTTCATGCTGCAGAGTAAAAGATCACGTTCGACCTCCATGTCATTCCGATGCCTAAGCTCGGACAGAATATCATCCAATGAACTCCAGATGGCCACGTAATCATATTCCTCCTGAGGCTAATGTGTACCTACAAAAGAGTCAGTAGAAAAATGTGTGGTGCGTGAACGGGCGCTAGGTCCGGGTGTATCAGTACCACAGGTACGAATGCGAGGCTGAGGTGTAGTAAATCCCATAACATCCTGGTAGTGTCTCTCAGCTCTCTCCTGGTCAAGATCAGGGGCCTCGGTATCAATTATCCAATTAGTGCTAACACGCACGTTAATATCGTTAGAACAAGGCAATGTGACTCCCTTGACCTCCCTGTTGCCTATCATCAAGTGATATTTGCCATTTGGTAAATTCTTAACTAGGCGCATGGCATGGCAATGGGTAAGATTAGCAAATAGAGCTGGTAAGGGCTCAAGGGTCTCCAACTCGGTGTACAATCCTAAGGCTAAGGCTATGGAGGTAATGATCCCTATGACACAAATGGAACCGCCCACTCTACCGCTGGTAGATTGGAGGTGTGCAAGTAAAAACGGTGTCGGGTTAACCTTGGTTTCGGAAAGCACACAATAGATGAAGAATAAGTCTTTGGAGTTCACATTTCCAATGTTCTCCTGGCCAAAGATAGTGTTAGCAAGGATTCGGTGGAAATACCTAATGGTTGGGTTGTGGATGGATGTGGCTTTGAGACCTTCCCAAGTGTCGAAAGTCTTATTAGTGATTTTATGCCAAAAGTCTAGAGCACTAGGTTCCCTCTCTCTAAGGGTGCCTGTGTAGCATACTCAGGACCGCTAGGAAAACTAAAGATATTACCTATTTGCTCAAAGGTCAAGGAGTGACCGGTATTAAACATTCTAAACTGTATAGAACCATCAGTACGGGACAGATTCGTGGACAGACGGAAAGAACTTAAAAACTCACATGTCAGCCTAACGTAAGTAGAATTACTCATAGAACAGAACGGTGATATTCCTAAGTTTGTAAGCATTCAATGCAGGCTATCGAAGAGACCCAAGGTCTGGACAGCAGCGGTGTCTGGATACCGTGTTGTAGCGTGCGATTTTTGTCGGTGACGCGACCACCTTATCGCCATGGGTTCTTCCGCACCGCAACGGTAAGGAAGGGGTACTACTTTCTGATTTCTTATTTATCCCGTGAAGCTGAAAGGGAAAAGGAAGCTATCTAAAACTAACCTTGCACGTGAATGTTTAACTGAACAAATGCTAAGAGAGATTCGGGGAGTTCGGGGTCAGGTTATACAATGGGGAGTTGTCAGTTACCCATCCTATATGTGGTTATCCACAGGTTATTAGTTTTAGATCCTGCTTTGTACTTGATGGTGTTTATCTGTTGATGAGTTGGGAAAGTTTCTTCTATGGAAGATATGAGAGAGAGTTTTTGATGATTTTGGTGAGGTATTGGACCTCGGTTTTGATTGCGTGAAGGTACTGGACCTAGAGTTTTGATTGGTATAAAGGTACTGGACCTAGAGTTATGATTGGTATGAAGGTACTAGACCTAGAGTTTTGATTGGTATGCTCGCTAAGATTTCACAATCTTATGCCTACGTATTCCCGTTTAAAGAAACAAGGAAATTAGAGCAATCGTAGTTCCTCCTATAGAGAAAAAGATGTTATGGTGTCTTGTTCAAAGCCCCAGATTGAAGCTAGATGGTTTATTTGTGTCTTGTTCAAAGCCCAAGATTGAAGCTAAAAGGTTTGAGTGAGAGAGAACTTGTCTTCTCTAAAGGGGAGACATCTCGTCTGTTTATCACAGTTGGGTGACTGATTATAAAGGAGAATTACTTTAACTGGGATATGTGAATCCAACAATGCCATAATTTCCTTTATAGGGGTGTTGTCTTGAAGGAGAAAACTTTAACTCAGTGTAGAATAATGCCATTTTTCCTTAAGAGTCTTTCATGCTAAGAGAGGGACATTGGCTTGGATGTAAATAATCCAGAGGCTTGCCACTTATAGCTGTTAGATGAAAGAAGGTTTACCAGGATAAAAGATGGACTACAACTTGGATATTTGAATCAACAAGTGTACCACTTACAGCAGTTATCTGGGATTAAGGTTTGTTTGATTTGTCTATTTTGATGTGTGATAACACGGAGAAATGTCTTACTACAGAGAGATTTTTTATTTCCTCTGAGGGGATGTTGATTTTTTTGTGTGCCTTGATCAAAGCCCAAGGTTGAAGCTAAGAGATTGATTGATCCACTAGGGAAGTCCTTATACAAAGGCTAAGAGGAGGCTGAAAAAGATTGACTCAACAAGAGAGTGTTTATATATGTCTTGTACAAAGCCCAAGATTGAGGCTAAAAGTGACTGACTCTTTTGGGGATATCATTATACAAAGCCTAAGAGGAGGCTAAAATTTTGACTTTTTCGGGGAAAATATTTTGTCTGTCTTGTACAAAGCCCAAGATTGAGGCTAAAAGGGATTTTGGTTCCGCTGGGGAGGGTTTGTACGTGTCTTGTAAAAAGCCCAAGATTTAGGCTGAAAAGAAGACTGACTCTGTGGGAAAGAAATCTTTATATGTCTTGTACAAAGCCCAAGATTGAGGCTAAAATGAGACTGACTTAATTGAGGATTTTTAGGTGTCTTGTACAAAGCCCAAGATTGAGGCTGAAAGAAGTTTGACTCTGCTGGAGAGTATTATCTGTCTTGTACAAAGCCCAAGATTGAGGCTGAAAAGAGGCTTGACTCTGCTTAGGGAAATCTATATGGTGTCTTGTACAAAGCCCAAGTTTAAGGCTGAAAGAAGTTGACTCAATAAGAGAGTGTTGAACAAGGTGATTGACTCAACAAGAGAGTCTGAAAAGGTTAGCTCAGCTGGGGAAAATCATTGTACAAGGCCCAAGAGGAGGCTGAATATATTGAGGAAAGGAAGGATCATTATACAAAGCCTAAGAGGAGGGTAGCTTCTGCTGAGGATTATTGAGATCCAGAGGCAGGTCCAAGATGGGGAATCAACTCTTGCTGAGGATTACAGAAGAGTTGAGGTATCAGATGCCTTGAGGTTCTGATTTGGGATAGTGTTATCCTGATTATAGGCTGACCCTAGCTGGGGGAATTTAGGATGAAAGATTGAGTTTTAGAACCCATGAGGGTTTTAACTCTACTGAAGATTTATTAAATGACCAGGGTTTTTCCTGTGTTTATGAGGAACTTGAGAATGTCTTTGGGGTCCATAAGGGGATTAGACTGTCCAAGTCTACTGGTATGGAAGATTTTATCTTTGTATGATGCCCAAGAGGAGGCTGGTGTTTTAAGGGATGAGAATCAACCCTAAATTGGTCTGGGGTTTTGACTCTGGAAACACTGCTCTAGCAAAGGATGACTAAGTTTTGTCCTATACCTTTAAGAGGTCTTCAGGGTCCTTGTACTAAGCCTGAGAGAAGGCATGAGAACTTCTAAGAAGTCGAAGGGTCCTTGTACAAAGCCCAAGAGGAGGCGGGGATGCTTTTAGGAAGCCCGTGGGTCAAAACTTAAGAAGAGTTCAAGAAAAGTTTCACCGGGAATAATCTTTTCTTTAGTGAACAGTTATAGGGTTTGAAGAAATTCAAAAGAGGTTTCACCGAGAATTAATCCTCTATGGGGAAATGAACTTCTTTGACAATTTCTAATAGTGACAGTCTGAGAAAATTTTCACTGGGAATAATGCCTTTCTCTTTGTTCCATATTGTTTAAGCCCAAGAGAAGACAAGACTGTATCTGGAATTCCTATGGGGAACTAGTTTTGACTGTATTTAAGAGTGACCAACTGGCTTTACCTAGTTCTAGACCTAGTTGTCGGGGAAAACTCTAAGCAGATATACAAGTATATATACAGTTGATATATGACAAGTATTTAAAAGGATATAAAAGAAGGACTTACAGGTGAGCAAGCTTCCAGCAATACAGTTATATATATGAAAGCATGTAAATGAAAGCTGATAAAACATACAGGCGAGCAAGCTTCCATTGTAACAGCTGTATGGTTAGTTGTTCAAGAAATTAAAGAAAGTTTTGATAACAACTATAGATTTAAACCTAAATCAAAAGGGAAAGTTGTTTTTGAAAAGATTGGGGCTTATACTCAAGGAGAGGCCCAGATGAAAAAAACCGGTAATCGTACCGTTGTTTTGAAAACTGTACTGGGACTTATACAATGGTTATGGCCCAAAGAGGTTTTTTGTACAAAGGGATGGGTCTTACAACTCCAGGAGAGGCCCAAAATTTTGAAAAAAAGAAAAGAAATGGGACTTACAACACAAGGGTAAGCCCAAATGGTTTTCGTTTAAAAGGCATCGACCGCGCCGAGATTTAAAAATTGCAGTGGGATTTATACAATGACTGAGGCCCAAAAAGGTTTTGGTTAAAAAGGTATTGGGTCTTACACTCTAATAGAGGCCCAAAAGTTTATTTTTTGTACAATTGGTGGGGCTTATACTCTAGGAGAGGCCCATGGAAAGACAGCGATCGCACCGTCGTTTTGAAAACTGTACTAGGACTTATACAATGACCGAGGCCCATAATTATTTATGTACAAAAGGGGGTTAGGTCTTACAACTCAAAGAGAGGCCCAAAAAATGTTTGAAAAGATTTTCTAGGGTACAAAACCCTAATTTTTTGTTTTAAAATGTATTTTAATTGAATAAAAATTTAATTAAAATAATCAAACATGTGAAAAAAGGTTGTGATCTTGGATTTATAGTTGGAAAATCATGTTTCATTCATGGGATGATTTAAAAATAATTTGAATTTTGCAAAACCAAGAGAAAGAAATATTTTTAATGTTTAAAAACAAATAAAAACATAATTATTTTCAAAAATACTGAATATATGAAATAAATAATATTTTTGTGAAATTTTCATGGAATAAAATATTTTAACATTTTTATGAATTTTCAAAAAAAGAATCAATAAAAAATAATTAAAATTGAGAGAGAAAATAATTTTTCAATTAATTAACAAAAACATGAAAATATTAAAAATGACAAAAAATGAGAGAGTAGTAAAAAAGGTCTGGGTGGGGTTTGAACCCAAGACCTTCTAGACAAACACATGCACGCGCAACCATTGGGGTGGTGATACATCCGTGTATCGAAACCACCCCATAAATACATAAGGGGTGCCAAGTTTTCAGGCCTGGCCAAGGCAAGGCAAAACAAGTTTTGGCAATTTACGTGAAGCCTCTAACTTTCTCATTTCTCCATGGATTGGGACAAAATTTAGGTGTATCGGACCTAGAATTTCACAAGGAATCCAATGGTGTCCTTGGTTTTTTTAGATGAGGTCCCTATTTTAAAACCCCATAGTGGTTTTTAAATAGGCCAAAATTTGCATTTTCTATGCTAACACATCATACACACACTAATAGCATGGCCAATTGGTTCAAACATAACATATATAACATGTATGAGATGTTTATGATCAGTGGACTTCAAAGCAATGCATAATTCAAAGAGTTCAAGTTGTCATGCACTTACCTCTTGGAGCTTTTTGTGCTAACTGTCAAGTTCCTTGTGCCAGAAGTGATCCAATGCTTTAAACACTCTTGATTGATCCCTTAAAAGCTTTTAGGATAATTAGAACCAGCTGGAATCCTTAGGAATAAGTTTTGGAACTTTCTTGCAAAAGGGGCAAAAAGTGACCAATATGGCAACTCTCTCAAATGTTGTTCTAGATGAGGGGAACCATTTGGGACAGTTTAAGGATGATATTTGGAGTGTGTTTGAGGCTTTGTTTGGTTTTGGAAGTGACTGAATCAAGGCATGGCTTGGAAAATGCAGAAAAGTCCAATTTTGAGGTTTTGGAGGTGGACTTTCTGATTTTGGTGTTTCAGGTCACAAGTGAGTTTTTGAAAAGCTTAGATATGATATATTAGATGTGTTTGGATCATGAGCTGTGGTGGAATTGCTTTCTAACTCAAAAACTCAGAGATACCTTGCAAAAGAAGGCATTTTGGCCTAAAGAAAGAGATTTTGAGGAAAGTAAGTGTTGTAGTGCTTTGGTGTACTCAAACTAATCACAATTGAGCTCTATTTATAGTGTGTCAAGTTTGTTTTGGCATCAATAGTGAATGGCAGCTGCAACGGGCCTTTGTCCAATGTGGAGCAAAAGGAATCTTAAGTCTCCTCTAGCCATTGACTTGAGGTTAGGGCACAGGCCTATTGTCCTTTGATTCAGAGCTTATTCTTGACTCATTCAGTTAGGAATGTGTCAGTCCATGCCAACTTGGTGCATCTATTGAATGCTTGGAAACAAAATTGGAGTCTTGGCACCTTTTTAGCCTTTTTAGGTTTGTTATGGCTAAGTGTAGATTCTTGGACTTTGAAGGCTTGGGGATCAGATCATTTTCCTTTTGTTTTATCCTCAGATGTGTCCAAATGGATGACAAGGCTTGGAGTTGCTCAATTTTGTCAAATCGAGGAAAACACCAAATTCTGCCTTGCCTAGGACAGTTGGAAATGGTGATTTTGAGGGATTCATATCTCCCTGCTCAGGTTGAGTTATGGGAGGCTCTTGTGCTTTTTAGAAATCCCTCATATGATACAAAAAATGTGTGATCATAGTTTGTTTTGAAACTATTTGGATCCCATAGAAAAATCCTCATGAACATTGATTTTCACTAAGTGTTGGAAAAAGTGTCATTTTCATGTTTTTGTCATTTTGATCACTCCATAACTCAAAATCCATGAGGAATTGGAGTTTAAGGTATTTGAAGCTTTTTTAGAGTGTAGCAAGACCTACAAATCCAGCTTTGCATCACCCAAAATGGTTGCTTGGATCTCAAGTTATGATCCTTGGAAGTTGGTATCAAAACCACTTTTATTCCATAACTTAGAAAAATTTTGGTTTCTCAAGGTTGCCCCTTTTGCAAGAAACCTCACTTTTCTTGATTTTTCTTGATGGATGATGATCAATATCATACATTAACATTATTTTTTACTTAGGGGAACCATATTTGTGAAAAATTCCAAAAAGTCAAACTTGATTTTGTGCACAGTTGACTTTTTATCGGATGAAATCCAAACTGTGCGATCCTTTGTGAAATCAAGTCCTTCAACTAAATCAAACCTAATGGATGGATTCCATAGGTGTTATAGGGTGTATTGAATCATGTCCCAAGGTTTGGTAGCATGTCTTGGTCAAAAGTCAAAGATACAGTTGACTTTTTCCTCGAAACCCTAATTGTGGTCCAGATGAAATTGAAACTTGTTAATCAAGTTTCTTAGATCAATCCATTGTTGCAAATGGATAAATGTGGTGTATTGGAGGCCTTAAAATCATGTCTTGAGGTCTTGGCTCATGCTTTGTCTCAAAAGTCAACTTAAGGGTGAATTAGGTCAAGAAACCCTAATTCCTGATTTTTGGTTAATGAATCCCCTGAGGTCAAATGAACTTGATGATTGGGTTTATGAGGTCCCTTGGAGTATCTTGGGTTGTGCTTTGAAGAAATGGCTCATTCCTAGAGGAAAAATTCCATCTGGAGGCCTTGGTCGACCAAAACCCTAATTTGGTGACACTGGCGATCTTAAGGCTTGATCCACTTGGAATGTTGCAACTTTGTGCTTGAATCTTGATGTGGGAGTCCTCTTGATACCTTATGGGTGTTTAAGAGGTTAGACAAGTTGAAGATCATATCATTCCTTGATTGATCCTTTGTCTAAGTGCTCTGAGAGAGCTTGAAACCCTAAATCTTGATTGTGGTGAATGCTCAACCATCTTTGAGGAGATTGATGAGGCATGGAGGTACAACCATATTGTGATGATGTATTACACAATGATGGGAAATCTTGGTGATCAAAATTTGGGGTATGACAGATGCCCCTATTTAATCTTCTTGGACCCTAAGGTGTGAATGGCGAAGGTATTCGGGCATTCAGGGTGCAAGAGGATTAAATATCGGAATACCCTAAATTTTGATAGTGGTTATGAATGGCAGTTTTCCCGTCCATCTTCTTTTGCTAAGTATGATGCTTAGAAAAGGGTAAAACTTCCCCTCGATCCTGGTTTTCAGCCACGGAACTGGTCTCAGTTTCTTTTGTCAATAAACTCCCCCTCGATCCTGGTCTTCAGCCAAGGAACTGGTCTCAGTTTCTGATATAAACTTTCCCTCGATCCGGGTCTTCAGCCACATAACTGGTCTCAGTTTCTTTTGTCAATAAACTCCTCCTCGATCCTGGTCTTCAGCCAAGGAACTGGTCTAAGTTTTTTATTTACAAGGGACGCTATGTGTAGCGGTTTTCATCAAACTTCTCGCCGAATTTTCCTGGGGAGATGCCATTTGATGGGAAAAAATTTTGAGGTCAGACTTGCTGGGGACACCCATTCATCTGAGCTGTAGAGGTGTGCAAACTTCTCTGTTGGAGATGCCATTTATTGACTATACTGAGGAAAATGAGTCTCTTGAAAGGTTGTTTCCTGCTTGGGGATATTACATCGTACTTTTCTTTGAGATCTTCTCAGAGAAATGCCATGCGATGTAATCCAATTTTGAGGTGCTGATGACTCCATTAACATTGAATTTCTTGGGAGAAAACCCAATGTGTTGCTGAGAATCTTTGAGAGGCTTTCTCTGGGGATTTTTCTTAATCCAGGAAAGCAAAAATATCATCTTCAATAGTGAAGAGTAACGTTTGTCAAATGTCTTCTTGCCTTTCAGAGGTTCAAGTTATCAAAGTGGTCGAGGACCGTCTCCAATCCAGAAATAAACTGGGGATAAATTGCTCAGACAAAACATTTCCTCTTGAGGAAAGAACTGACAACTCGATTGATAATACGATTTTATCACTTGGAGAAATGAGTATGACCAGAGTGATATTAATGTGATATGATTATGAATGTGAATAAAATATGCATGATGTATGTATGTTTATGCTGAGAAAACTGACGCGACATACAGACTAGTGAATGAACACGACTGGATACTCGGCCACTGCGGGGGATGAAAAGTATCACTATTCCAAGATAGTAATCCTGCCTTGTTTGGGAAAGACGGTCCCCGTGGGGAAGAAGAAATGTCAATCAGTCTTAAGAGGTATGAAACCCTGTCGGGGATGTCAGATGAAACATGGTCTCTGACATAGCTGATCCTTCATTTAGGCGTACTGGTTTAGAAGGAGTACTTCGATTCTGCACTTTGAGGTTCAACCACCTTCGGAGAAGCGATCGGTGTTCTTTCGATGTTCAACAGTCAAAAGAATTGCCATCTTTATTTTAAAAGCAGAAAAATTTTGACAAGTAAATACATTTTTGTTTTATTTTAAGAATCATTGATCATGTTTAAAAATGTCATTCTGTAAAGCTAAAACAAATGAGAATTACAAACAAAAGCACTAGGGCTCAAATTTTATTGATAGGATGGAAATCAGCCAAGCGCATGATCCCAGAGAGTATTTTCAAAGTTAGAAAATGGTAATTTAAAGGAAAAAGGCTACATTGAAACATAACGACCGTTATCCTTCTACCAACTTTGAATTCTGGACATCCTGAGCTTCAGTTGAGATGACCTTGACTGGAGTTTTCCTGATGGATGGCATTACTGCTGGGGATTTAACCTTGTCGGACGTAGTTACTTGCCATTAATCCCTAACTTTTTCCTGGATTGTAGTTTGAGATTTCCAATCCATCGAGATGATTTTTTTGCTTATGTCTCTATTTTTTGCCTGGACCGCCCTTTCGGGTTTTCAATCCACCGAGACGTTTTTTTTTGTTTAGGCGAAGTATTTCTTGACTACGTCAACATTTGTGGGATAGGCAAATTCCTCTCTGTCCATGGTTGCGAGTCTCAAGGCACCACCTAAAAAAGCTTTCTTGACAATATAAGGGTCATCGTAATTCGGAGTCCATTTGCCCCGGGAATCAGTGAGAAATGATTGTATCTTTTTTAGCACAAGGTCTCATTTCCTAAAGACACGGGTTCGAACCTTTTTGTCAAACGCTTTCTTCATTCTTTGCTGATACAACTGACCATGGCATAGAGTCATTATTCGCTTTTCTTTGATCACATTCAGTTCGTCCTGTCGACTTTGACACCATTCATCTTCTGTTAACTTAGCTTCCATCAATACCCTGATCGATGGTATCCTACTTCTATAGGGAGGACTGCTTCCATACCATATACTAGAGAGAAAGGGGTTGCCCCTGTTGAAGTGCGGACAGATGTGCGATAACTGTGAAGAGCAAATGGTAGCATCTCGTGCCAGTCTTTGTAGGTTACAACCATCTTCTGAATGATCTTCTTGATATTTTTGTTATCCGCTTCTACTGCTCCGTTCATCTTAGGTCGGTAGGGAGATGAGTTATGGTGTTCGATTTTGAACTCAACGCACAACTCTTTCATCATCTTATTGTTCAAGTTATATCCATTATCAGTAATGATCTGGCTTGGAACACCTTAACGACAGATGAGGTTGTTTTTGAAAAAGCGGACCACGACTTATCAGGTTACATTGGTGTATGACACTGCTTCGACCCATTTGGTTAAGTAGTCAATGGCTACTAGAATGAACCGATGTCAGTTCGAAGCCTTGGGTTCGATCATGCCAATCATGTCAATTCCCCATATGGAAAAAGGCCACGGGGAAGAAATAACTTTGAGATGTGTCGACGGTACATGGATTTTGTCAGCGTATATTTGACACTTGTGACATCTCCTCATGTACTTGTAGGAGTCAGATTCCATTGTCAGCCAATAATACCCTGCTCACAGAATTTTTCTCGCCATTGTGTGTCCGTTGGCATGAGTACCAAAGGATCCTTCGTGAATTTCTTTTATCAGCATGTTTGCTTCTGGTCTATCTACGCATCGGAGCAGGACCATGTCAAAATTTCTCTTATAGAGTGAATCACCGCTTAGGAAGAAACTACCTGCCAACCTTCTGAGGGTCTTTCTGTCTTTTCTTGATGCCCTAGGTGGGTATTCTTGTTTCTGAAGGAAGCATTTGATATCGTGATACCAAGGTTTGTCGTCTATGACTGCTTCAATCGCGAAGATGTAAGTGGGCCTTTCTAGGCGCATTATGTCAATCTTAGGTATGTCGTTCCATTAACCTACACTAATCATGGAGGATAGAGTGGCTAGTGCACCAGCCATGTGATTCTCTTCACGAGGGATGTGATGAAACTCGATTCTGTTGAAGAATGGTAACAAACTTCTCGCGTAGTCTTTGTAAGGAATCAGTCCTGATTGGTATGTGTTCTAATCTCCTTTGATCTGATTGATAACCAGAGCTGAGTCTCCATACACATCCAAGTTCTTAATTCTCAAGTCAATTACTTCTTCGAGACCCATGATACAAGCTTCGTATTCGGCCTCGTTGTTTGTACACTTGAATGTCAGTCGGGCGGTGAAAGGAATGTGGGTACCCTGATGTGTTATGATGATTGCCCCAATTCCGTTTCCATAATTGTTGACAGCTCTATCAAAGATTAGTCCCCATTGGGAACCTGGTTCTGGCCCTTCACTGGGTAGTGGTTCATCGCAATCTTTCATTTTCAAGTACATGACATCTTCGTCTGGGAAGTCAAATCTGACTGATTCCTAATCGTCAATTGGTTGATGAGCCAAATGATTGGCTAAAATACTTCCTTTGACGGCTTTTTGAGCATGATACTTGATGTCATATTCTTATAACAACATCTGCCAACGAGCAATCCTTCCCGTGAGAGCAGGCTTTTCAAAGACTTACTTGATTGGATCCATTTCGGAGATTAACCAAGTAGTGTGACAAATCATGTATTGGCGAAGACGTTTGGCTACCTAACCCAGACCGCAGCAAGTTTTTTCAAGCATAGTGTACCGAGTTTCACAGTCGGTAAATTTCTTGCTCAAATAGTAGATGGCAGACTCTTTTATTTTTGTTTCATCTTGTTGGCCAAGTACACAACCCATTGAGTCTTCCAAGACTGTTAGGTATATGATCAGTGGTCTTCCCTCCACTGGAGGTG
Source organism: Lathyrus tuberosus (assembly GCA_022829125.1). Classification (NCBI taxonomy): domain Eukaryota; kingdom Viridiplantae; phylum Streptophyta; class Magnoliopsida; order Fabales; family Fabaceae; genus Lathyrus; species Lathyrus tuberosus. The sequence continues at coordinate 4,889,360 of JALAZF010000153.1, forward strand.
ATAGAATCGGTGGATTCAACAGGTATTCTTTGATACTGCTGAAGGAGGTTTGGCAGTCTTCTGTCCATACGCTGTTCTTATTCTTTTTGAGTAATTTGAAGATTGGAGCGCATGTCGCGGTCATGAGGAATATGAATCTAGAAATGTAATTCAAACATCCCAAGAATCCTCTGACTTATTTTTCAGTCTTTGGTGAAGGTATCTCTAGAATGGCCTTGACTTTGTCAGGATCAACCTCAATTCCTTTCTGGCTGACGATGAATCCTAGCAGTTTTCCTGAGCGGACACCGAATGTGCACTTATTGGGATTCAAGCGGAGTTTGTACTTTCTCAAACGCTCGAATAACTTTGACAAGTGGGTCACATACTCCTCTTCTGTTTTAGATTTGGCAATCATATCATCGACATACACTTCGATTTCTTTGTGTATCATGTCATGAAGCAGAGTAGTCATGGCCCTTTGATAGGTTGCCCCGGCATTCTTCAAACCGAACGGCATTACCTTGTAACAAAAGGTGCCCCATGGGGTGAAGAGTGAAGTTTTCTCCATGTCTTCCGGTGCCATTTTGATTTGATTATAGCCCGAGAATCCATCCATGAAGGAGAAGACTTTGAACTTTGATGTACTGTCTACTAGCATGTCTATGTGCGGTAAAGGAAAGTCATCCATTGGACTGGCTTTATTCAGATCCCTATAATCTACACACATTCTGACTTTTCCATCCTTTTTTGAAGTGGGGCCTCTTTCTGCTTATTTTGTTAAGATTGAAATGGCGGGACTATGCTATTGGTAGAATGTTAGGACTGATGCTTTTCGATTGATGTATGATGGTACGGGATTTTGGGTTTTTGATTAGTGTGCTCGCTAAGATTTCTCTTTCAATCTTATGCCTACGTATTCCCATTTACCGAAACAGGGAAATCAGAGCGACCGTAGTTCCTCCTATTCTATGGGAGGAAATGGTGTTTTGGTGTCTTGTTCAAAGCCCAAGACATGAAGCTAAACGTGGTTTATATCTTGTTCAAAGCCCAAGATGTGAAGCTGAAGGGTTTATTTGTATCTTGTTCGAAGCCCAAGATGTGAAGCTAAAAAGGTTTTGACTTTAGAGAGAATTTGTCATCTCTAAAGAGGGTCTGTTTGTCACAACTGTTGGGTGACTAATTATAAAGGAGAATTACTTTAACTGGGATATGTGAATCCAGCAATGCCATAATTTCCTTTATAGGGGATTTTCAACCTGAAGGAGAAGACTTTAACTCAGTTTAGAGCAATGTCATCTTTCCTTAGGAATTTCTCATGCTAAAATAGGGACAGTGGCGTGGATGTAAATAATCCAGAGGCTTGCCGCTTACAGCAATTAGATGAGGGAAAAGGAGTTGTTGATGTTTGTATGCTGTGACCAAAGCATGATTTGATGCTAAAAGGTTGATTGAATCAAACGGGGATTTCTTTATACAAAGCCTAAGAGGAGGCTATTGGCCCAACAAGAGGGTGTTTTTATGTGTCTCGTACGAAGCCCGAGAGAGAGGCTAAAAGGGTTGACTCAACGAGAGAGTGCTTTGTATCTCATACGAAGCCCGAGATGGAAGCTAAAAGGGAGTTAACTCAACAAGAGAGTCTTTTATACTCAACAAGATAGTGATTTAGTATATCGTATGAAGCCTGAGATGGAGGCTATTGGAAGATTGACTCAACAAGAGAGTCTTTTTATACTCAACAAGAGAGTTTTTTGTATCTCGTACGAGGCCCGAGATAGAGGCTAAAAAATGGGTTTGACTCAATAAGAGAGTCTTTTATACTCAACAAGAGAGTGTTTTTGTATCTCGTAAGAAGCCCGAGATGGCGGCTTTTATACTCAACAAGAGAGTGTTTTTGTATCTCGTACAAAGCCCGAGATGGAGGCTAAAAGGGATTGACTCAACAAGAGAGTCTTTTATACTCAACAAAAGAGTGTGAAAAGGTTAGCTCTGCAGGGGAGAATCATTGTACAAAGCCCAAGAGGAGGCCATTGTAACTGTTTCAGTTTAGTGACAGGTCCAATATCGGATAAAGAGAAAATCAGTTCTTATATGGGTAACGTCGTACCCATGGATTTGATCTGAGGATCGGGCTTATTTCCTGTTCTCTAAGGAAATGGGGAATCCAAATGAGCTTTAGACTATCTGAGTCTATGGGTTTTATCTTCTGTATTATGCTTAAGAAACAGTAGTAGTAAGATCTAGACTCTTTGAAAGACTGTTCTGTTAAGATGACTAATTTCTATTCCTATACCTCTAGGAGGTCGTCTGGAAAATTTGTACGAAGCCCAAGAAAAGGCGAGAAAACTTTTAAGAAGTCGAGGGACAATTTGTACGAAGCCCAAGAGGAGGCTATCTTCCCAGAGGAAGAATCATTATACGAAGCCTAAGAGGAGGCTGTGAAAACTTCTAAGAAGCCGACGGGTCCTTGTACAATGCCCAAGAGGAGGCGGGGATGCTTTTAGGAAGCTTATGGGTCCTTGCACTAAGCCCAAGAGGAGGCTGATGAACAGTTCCAGAAGGGGTTTCACTTGGAACATTGGCCTTCTGTATATGAACTGTTCAAGGGGGAGATTTCTTAGATCTAGTTATCTAAAATTGTTGTAAAAGAAAATTCTCATGGTTTAGGTTATGTTGAAATATCCGGTATAACGTCGGATGTAGGGAGACAAGGTTTTGTCTAGTTCTAGACGTAGTTGCCGAGGAAACTCTAAATATCTATACTATTATTACACAGTCGATATGAGTTTATGAAAGAAGACTTACAGTGAAACAGCCCCACAGTACAGTTATATACATATGAAAGCGGTAAATGAAAGCGGGTAAACACTTACTTGGTTGTAGAGCTTCCATGCTGTTTGGTTAGTTTGTTCAACAAAGAAAGTGCTTTTGAAAGGAAAATTAGGGCTTACAGCTCAAGGAGAGGCCCAGAGTTTTATCAGTGATTGCACTGTTGTTTGAAATTGTACAGGGACTTATACAAGTGACTGAGGCTTAAAAAGGTTTTCTGTACAAGGGGATGGGTCTTACACTCTCTCAAGAGGCCCAAAATGATTGAAAGAAAAAAGAATGGGGCTTATAACACGAGGGTAGGCCCAGATGATTCTTTTGAACTGGCGATCGCGCCGAGTTTTCCTTTTAATGCAGAGGGACTTATACAATATCTGAACCCCAAAGATTGTTACGGTTAAAAGGGGATTGGGTCTTACACTCTATTAGAGGTCCAAAAATGATTTTGAATGGGTCTTATAGCTCGAGGAGAGGCCCAGATGGTTTATTTTAAACGGGCGATGATCGCGCCGAACTTTTGAAATACAACGGGACTTATACAATAAGTGAGGCCCAAAGTAGGTTTGTATTTACAAAGGATTGGGTCTTACACTCTATTAGAGGCCCATGAGTGTTTGGAAAAGTTTGTTAGGGAGAAAATCAATAAAACCCTAATTTCATCATTTTTTAATATAATTTATTCAAAGAAAATTAATACAAATGATACAAATTCCAAATAAGTTTGAATAAACAACTTGTGATTTTGGTTTTAGGTTTGAAAAATGAGGCTTTAATCACAAGATGAATTAAAACCTATTTGGTTTTGATTTTTCAAAGTGGTTATTTATTTTTAAAAGGTTTAAAAACAAATAAAATATATTTATTCACAAAAATACTAATTATATTAAATAAATAATTTAAATCTAATTTTTCTTGGGAATAAAATATTTCAACATTTTTGTGATTTTTTTCAAAAAGAACCAATCAAAAATAATTAAAATTGAGGGAGTTATTAATTTTCCAATTAATTAACAAAACATGAAAATATTGGAAAAAATAGCAAAAATGTGAGAAAACACAAAATGGCATGGGTGGGGTTTGAACCCACGACCTCAAGGTTATAGGGCGCGCGCCTTACCACTGGGGTGGTGATATATCCGTTGATTAAAACAAACCAACAAATATACAAGGCTTGCCTTGTTTTCTAGGCCTGGCCAAGGCAAGGCAAGGCAAGTTTTGGCAAGAAACGGGTCAATACGCGTATGGCAAAGAAGGATTTTGGGCGTTACGCGTATGGGAGGAGGCAATACGCGTATGGTTTGGGCAATACGCGTATTGGAGGATTAAAATGAAATTTTTAAGGGAAATCAGCTCTGCCCATACGCGTATCACTTTGGGCAATACGCGTATGGCTGGGCGAGCCAGCTGGGCAGTACGCGTACGGCACAAGGCAATACGCGTACGGCTAGGAGGGTGCAGAATTGTGTTTTTCGCGATACCATTTCTCGTTATGTCCATAACTCTTGACTCGTTTATCCGTTTTTAATATTCTTGATATCATTGGAAAGCTAACAAAATGTACTTTCTTATTAAAATGGTTTTAAGATTTGTTGGCCAATTTAATTATGTCGGGATTTTGGAATAACGTCGTTATGTCGATTTTTATCGTTTAAATGGTGTATGATTGTTGTTGAATATGTATGCATGTTAAAATATGAACTAGGTAGAGTGAGGAACATTACCATAAACAATGTCGGGAAGTGTGTAATGACATAGTGACAATGCTCGTGCAAGAAAGGCCGAGGCGTGTGTCTAGTAATCATAACCAGTTTATCTTGCGGTGTAGTTTCATGAGACTCGAGCACCTCCTCTGAAACGTATGTACAATTACTTTGCAGGTTTGATTCCCGCGTGTAGTACAAATGGAGCCTACGGGTAAAGAGACTTGTGATGGTGTACAGGCCGTGTGAAGTGACAGATCACGGTGTACGGGCCGATGATCCCGAATCCATTTTGTATGCCAAGTAACTTCAAGGATCCATGACTCGGGTCGTCTTCTAGACGTAGAAGCGGACGGGAAAAGGGGATGCCTTGGTATGGTTATTGATTAGTGAGATTTTTGCATTAGCAGGCTCACGAGTGTGGTTACATTGATGTTGTGTGTGTACTCAAAGTCATTTCCCTTCCCTTTTGATTTGAGTTAGGTTGTTAGAACCTTGTAGAGCCGAGAGGACTATAGGATAGCGAACTCACTGAGATTTGATGTATCTCACCCCACTGTTGTTGTTTACATCACAGGTTCTGCAGGTTCCGCGAAGGGTAAGGATAAGGTTGTGTGACTGTCCTTGCTTAGCTGTTGATTTTGCTTCCGTTGTGGAGTTTTTGAGATCCTTAGTGATCTAGTTCTTAGTTTTATCTTTTGAACATTTTATACATATAACATGCCAGTGGTTATACTAGGTTGTTTTGGGCATTTTTATGTATACAGTGTTACTAGGAACTTATGTATTTCAGTACCAAACGTATTATCCATGTATGATATATGCTTTGATGTATGTATGTATATGTGGGCGTTACAGTCCATGGTTGGGGAAAAAATTTATATGCATATGGCCTAGAATTTCACAAGGAATCCAATGGTGGTGGTATTTTTTCCAGGTCATGCTCCCTCCTCAAAATCCGATGGTGGTTTTGAAATGGGCCTATAATTGCATTTTCTATGCTACACTTTGGTACAGGCATGAATTACATGATGAATTGGTTCAAACACAACATATATAACATGTATAAGATGTGCATGATCAGTGGACTTCAAAGCAATGCATATTTTGGAAAGTTCAAGTCATGATGCTTACCTTTCTTTTGAGCTTTTGGAGTTTTTGTGCAATCTGCCAAGTTTCTTGCTCCAGAAATGGTTTGATGATTTGGACACTCTCAAATGATCCCTTAGAAGCTTTTAGGATGAATGGAATCAGCTGGAACCTGCAAAAACACAAACTGGCCCTTTCTTGCAAAAGGGGTTAAAATGGCCAAAATAACAACTCCCTCAAATGGTGTTCCAGATGGGGGAACCATTTGGGACAGTTCAAGGATGATATTTGGAGTGTGTTTGAGGTTTTATCTGGTTTGGAAAGTGACTGAATCAAGGCATTGCTTGAAAAATGCACAAAAGTACTATTTTGAGGTTTTGAGAGGTGACTTTGTGATTTAAGGATTACAGGTCACTTGTGAGAGTTTGGATAGCTTAGATATGATATATTGGAGGTGTTAGGATCATGAGCTGTGATGGAAATTCTCTCTAACTCAAAAACTCAGAGTTACCTTGCTAAAGAAGGCATTTTGGCCTAAAGAGAGGGATTTTGAGGAAAGCGTCTGTTTGATGGCTTTGGTGTACTCAAACTGAGCACAAATAAGCTCTATTTATAGTAGAGCGAGTTTGTTTTTGGGATCAATAGTGAATGGCAACCACAGCAGAGGTTTGGCTAATGTTGATCAATGGGAAGCCAAGTCTCCTCTAGCCATTGACTAGATGTTAGAGCACAGGTCTTTGGTTCCCTAGTTGTTGGATCATTCTTGACTGAATTCAGTTGCAAATGTGTCAGTCCATGCCACCTCTAAGCATCCATTAAATGCTCCAATCCAAAATTGGAGTCTTGTCCCTCTTTTAGGGATTTCTAGGTTTGTCATGCTACTTCTTGTTCCAAAGACTTTGGAGGCTTGGATCAGTGCTTGTTCCCTTTAGATTTGATCCTCAGATGTGTCCAAAGTGATGACAAGGCTTGGAATTATCTGATTTTTCCAAATCGAGCAAAAGTACAAAATTCTGCCTAGCCTTGGCAGTTTTCAGCAAGGCATATTGCCATTGTCATATCTCATGGCTCAAGTGGAATTTGATGGAGTTCTTGGCCATTTTGGAAAGCCTTCATATGATACAACAACTGTTTGATCATAGTTGGTTTTGATAATTTTTGGATCCAAGTGAAAAATTCCCCTACATTTGGAAAAAAGTGAAGGCAGATTCTGACTTAGTGAAAATTTCACTAAGTGTCGGAAAAAAGTGACATTTCATGTTTTCAGCCATTTTGATCATTCCATAACTCAAAATCCATGATGAATTGGAATGAGGTGTAGTTGAAGCTTTTGTAGAGGTCCATGAGGGCTACAAATCCAGCTTTGGATGGGAAAAAATGGCCTTGTGGTTTAGGAGTTATGATCCTCCAAAGTTGGTACCCTAGCCACTTTGTTTCATAACTTAGAAAATTTCTAAGTTTTTATGGTTACCCCTTTTACAAGTTATCCCACTTTTATTGATTTTTCTTGATGAATGATGATTCTAATCACACATTAACATCATTTTAGGGATAAAAAACCATAATTGTGAAAAATCTCAAAAAGTCAAAGTTGACTTTTGTGCACATTTGACTTTTTGTCAGATGAATTCCAAACTGTGCGATCCTCTATGAAATCAAGTCCTTGACCTAAATCAAAATTTATGAATTAATTTCATAGGTGTTATAGGGTGTATTGAATCATGTCTCAGGGTTTGGGAGCATGTCCTGGTCAAAAGTCAAAGCTACAGTTGACTTTTCCCGCGAAACCCTAATTGTGGTTCAGATGAAATTAAAACTTGTTGCTCAAGCTTCTTGGATCAATCCATTGTTGAAAATGGATCAATGTGGTGTATTAGAGACCCTCAAATCCTCTCTTGAGGTCTTGGCTCATGATATGTCCCAAAAGTCAACTTAGGGGTAAATTAGGTCAAGAAACCCTAATTCTTGATTTGTTATGAGTGCATCCCCTGAAGCAAAATTGACTTGATAATTGTGTTCATGATGTTCCATGGAGCATTTTAGGATATTCTTTGAAGCATTGGCTCATGCCCAGAGGAAAAATTTCCATCTGGAGGCCCTGGTCGACCAAAACCCTAATTTGGTGACACTGTTGATTTTGAGGCTTGATCCACCTAGAAGGGAGCAGCCTTGTGCTTAATCCTTGAGGTGGGAATCCTCTTGATCCCTTGTGGATGTTTGAGAGGTTAGACAAGTTAAAGATCATGTCATTCCTTGATTGATCTTTTGTCTAAGAACTTTGAGAGGGCTTGAAACTCTAAGCTTGATTTGTAGTGGATGTTCACCCATCTTTGGGGAGATGAGGCATAATGATTCTTCCATATTGTGATGTTGATTTGCATAATGATGGAAAATCTTAGTGGTCAAAATTTGGGGTATGATAGATGCCCCTATTTAATCTTCTTGGACCCAAAGGTGTGAATGGCGAAGGTATTCGGGCATTCGGGGTGCAAGAGGATTAAATATCGGAATACCCGAAATTTTGATGGCGGTTAAAAATGGTAATTCACACATCCCCCTTCTTTTGCTAAGCAATGATGCTTAGAAAAGGTAAACTTCCCCTCGATCCTGGTTTCCTACCAAGGAACTGGTCTCAGTTTTTGAAATAAACTTCCCCTCGATCCTGGTTTCCTACCAAGGAACTGGTCTCAGTTTCTGAAATAAACTTCCCCTCGATTCTAGTTTCCTACCAAGGATCTGGTCTCAATTTCTGATGTAAACTTCCCCTCGATCCTGGTTTCCTACCAAGGAACTGGTCTAAGTTTCTTCTGTAAATTTCCCCTCGATCCTGGTTTCCTACCAAGGAACTGGTCTAAGTTTCTTTTGTCAATAAAATTTATTGACAAGGGACGCTATTTGTAGCGGTTTTCCTCAAACTTCTCGCCGAATTTTCCTAGGGAGATGCCATTTGATGGAAAAAGTTTCGATTGTAGAGAGGCACAAACTTCTCTGTTTGGAGACGCCATTTGTCGACTCTACTGGAGAAAACGAGTCTTCTTGAGAGACTGCTTTCATTTGGGGATATTACATCATACTTTTCTCGAGATCTTCTCAGAGAAATGCGATACAATGTATTCCAATTTTGAGGTGCTGATGACTTTATTGACATTGACATTCTGGAGAGAAGGACCAATGTGTTGCTGAAAGTCTTTAGTTGAGAGGCTTTCTCTAGGGATCTTCCTTAATCCGGGAAAGCGAAAATATCATCTTCAATGGCGAAGAGTAACATTCGTCGAGCGTTTTCTTGTTTTTCAGAGGTCTAAGTTATCAAAGTGGTCGAAGAACCATCTCTAGTCCAGAGATCAACCGGAGAGTGATTGCTTAGATGATTCACTTCCTGACGAGGAAAGAACTGACAACTCGATTGAGAAGACTTTTATCACTAGGGGATAAGACCGACTAAAGCGATAATGATGCAATATGAATATGAATGTAAATCAATAATGCATGATGTATGTATGTATATACTGACAAAACTGACGCGACATACAGACTAGTAGATGAACACGACTGGATACTCGGGCACAGTGGGGGATGAAAAGTATCACTGGTTCATGATAGCAATTCTGCCTTGCTTAGGAGAGACAGTCCCTGTCGGGAGCTATGTTGGTCGGGCTTAGGAGATAAGAACTCTGTCGGGGGTATTAGATGGGAAAGTCGCATCTGATACAGCTGATCCTTCATTCAGGCGCACTAGCTTAGAAGGAGTACTTTGATTCTGCACTTTGAAGCTCGATTACTTTTGGTGAAGCGATCGATGATCTTTTGATGTTCAACAGTCAAAAGAAATTTCCATCTTTATTAAAAGCAAAAAAAATTTACAAGTAAATTCATTTTTGTTTTATTTCAAGATTCGTTGATCATGTTAAAATGTCGTTCTGTAAAGCTAAAACAAATAAGAATTACAAACAAAAGCACAAGGGCTCAAATTTTATTGATAGGATGGAAATCAGCCAAACGCGTGATTCCATAGAGTATTTACAAAGTTAGAAAATGGTAATTTAAGGGAAAGGGGCTACATTGAAACATAACGACCACTATCCTTCTACCAACTTTGACTTCGGGGCATCCTGAGCTTCTGTCGAAGATGACCTTGACTGGAGTTTTCCTGACGGATGGCATTACTGCTGCGGAGGGATTTTCCCCTTTGTTGAACATAGTTACTTGCCATTATCCCTAATTTTTGCCTGACGGAAGGCCATTCTTAGATTGTAGTTAATTACACTCTTTGTACTCAAGAGAGGCACATTGGAGAATTTCCCACAATGAAGAATGATTGGAATGTCGTCGAAGACTCAAGAATACCAAGAAATGTCATCAGCAGTAAGAGACATGATTCGCTGAGACAACTTGAGATTACCCTTATTCTCAACAAAGGGACCCTTCTGTGAAAGGTGTGACATGAACCATCGGTACAACAAAGGAGCACAACAGACAATGGCTCCCTTCTTCTTTTCATTCCTGGAATAAATAGAATGATAGGTATCAGCAAGAAGTGTCGGAACAGGGTTCTTGGACAAGAAGATACTGATGGCAGCCTGATCTATGAAATCCTCCATTTTCGGAAACAAGACAATCCCATATATCAGCAAAGCAAGAACAACGTTAAAAGCCTTCCAGTGTCCATCCTTAGCAAAAGAAGTGGCCTTTTTAACCAAGAACTTCAAAGTGAACCCTCGAATACCTTTCCCTTTGGTCTTGAGATTATCCTCCACATCCTTCTTACTAATGCAAAGCGCATCAGCAATAAGGGGAAACTTCGGACAACTACTAGTGTAAACATAAGGAACCTGCCTCTTGATCTCAACCCCCAGAATATAAGCATACTCCTCGAGTGTAGGTGCTAGCTGATAATCCTGAAATGTGAAGCACCTATATGGCGGATCATAGAATGAACCAGAGTATGAATAGCAGTAATGTTGACTTCAGTGTTGAGGATGGACAACAGATTACCATAAGTATCTATGAAAACCTCTCTGTGATCTCCAACCAACAAGGATGCCTAACCTCTCAAAATACCCAACTTAGGCTCCACAAACTTGTAACTGAAGATACCACGACAACCAGTACTCATCTCTATGATAATGTCAACAAAAGATAAGTCCTCGAAAACCTGGAAATGCACATGCAAAAATTAATTTACATGATGGAATGACATTCAACACAACAACAAGAAGCCATCACTGTCTGAAAAATCAAGTCTGAATAATCCGGATATTTGCATATAATTATGTGTCGGTGCAACATAGTCTGATGTGTCGGTGAAGAAATCTGATGTGTGTGAGAGAACAAAGGTATGAAGTGGCTTGTTTTCCTACAAAAAACCCATCCCCCTCACAGGTGTGATCTAGACACGATAAGGTAATCCCTAGAAAGGTCGCCCAAACCATAGGACTCAGAATGAAAATCCCCCGCCGTAGTGAATTCTCACAGGACGGAAGTATTCTCAAGTGAATCACGATCTGGGATGTGGCTCTCGTGATAACCCAACGCGTAAAACGCATGCCTCACGACTATCCACGTTCTAGCCTATGTGTATACTAGGCCCGGTGTTAGGACCTTTCTCTCCAATAATATATGCCCATCCCAACAACAGCAGAAAACAGCAGATATCCATAATATGCAGCATATGAATATTCAAAACAGTAAAGAAATGCAGTAAATAAACATAAAGCTAAAGCAAAAAGATAAAGCAAGTAAAGCACAAATGATAAACACCCAAGAAAGAAAGAGAGCAAACAAAACTAGGCGAGACCCCAACTTGCAAGCAAGGACTGTAACACCCCAATTCCCATCGCGAATAAATAATACATAAATAAATCAGAGTAAATAAAATTTTTATTCTTAGACAGAAACAAGGATGCCACATTTAAAGAAAGAAAACACAATCCCTGCTCGTAAATTTGATACATAACACAAAATGGAATAAACCTAAAAGGGAAACTTTTTCCATATAAAAGGAAAGTTCAATTATGGAATAAAGCGGAAAGATCCATAACTGACTTGTTTTACAAAATAAATTGTTTTATAACATCAAAATATTCATACAATGTTAATACAAAATAGATCCAACAAATGTACACATATATAACAAAAGCGTTCCCCGACTCCCGTGTTACTTATCAGAGCAGACTGACTGACAAACGGATGGAGAACTAATCTTCACAAAAGCCTCCAAGACTACCAATCTGCAATTGCCTCATAGAGCAACAAACCACAGCAGAAGGGTAAGAAACACAATTATAATATAGTTGCATACAATTATATAATAACACCTAAATACACATGTAAAACATTCTCACCACAACTTACACCACAATTCAAATACAAAACAACACAATTCATATCTCATACATCCATCACAAAGGCATATCAATCATGCTCAATACATTTATCACCAATATATATATATATATATATATATATATATATATATATATATATATATATAGATATATCAACTCATAAATTCCATTCACAAATCCCACACATAATCAATCCATTCATGACTTATGCAAATGCACAGAGACCGACACAACGACTCTATGCAATGCAATGTGGTACCATCCATCCATCATTCTCATCATTAATTCACTCAGGAATTATTGGAATCATCACTTGTTACTTAGTGTAACTCCCCGTCGGGCAAACGATGTTCCCCGTCACTTTAGGTCCTCTTTGTATAAGGCACACAGCATTTATGGATCGCTTTAGGTCCTCTTTGTATAAGGCACACGATTCGATCGCTTTAGGTCCTCTTTGTATAAGGCACACGATCGTCTATAATGTCGCTTTAGGTCCTCTTTGTATAAGGCACACGACCGTTACAGCAGATTCCCTCTGGAATCGTTTTGTCGCTCACACCCCACAAGGGCACACGACATCACAAGATGCATATCATGATGCTTGGCATACAATGACTCATGACAATCAAATGCATACACATATACAACCATGTGAACCATTTCAACATCCATAATCATGCATATTCAATCAAACATAACACAATGCATTTATTTTCCATAAGGCCACAAACCATCATCACAACATTTCATCACATGCATTCACATCACACAACAGCACACAAGCTATACGATATATATTAAAAGTATACCACATGATAACACATCAATTGCACACAATTACGACGGTAAAAGTCGACAAAACAACACTATTCCAATTCCCAACACAATTAAATCGGCCACTAGTCTCAAAACCAATTTTACAAGAAAGAACATCTCATTAGCTTTCCAACACATCCAACCGCGCCTCAATTCGACTTACGACCCAAAAGTTATGACAAGAACAAAATGGAAAATCTGTCATGTTCGCTTTCCTATTCGCAATGCGAACCCCCAGCGAACCATGGCAGAGAAAAAACAGCATAAAGTTCGCAAGGTGAACTTCCAGCGAATCTTCGCTTTCCCCTTCGCAATGCGAATTCCCTGCGAACCGTGGCAGAGAAAAAACAGCAGAAAGTTCGCAATGCGAACCTTCGCTTTCCCCTTCGCTGCCCTATTCGCAGTGCGAACCTGCGAACCCAAAAAATCTCAACAGAACTGTTGTTCACTCCAACCCAACATTTCCTCCACCAAAACACTTCCAAACCATAACATAACAACCAGAACATATCCCAATCATAGTAACAAGTATTCTACAACATTTATATCGCATTTCAACCGCGAAAACATCGATTTCTATCGTTTTCTCTCATTTCGACCTAGAATTGAAAAGCTAGGAAAAAATAGCAAACATTCCAACACACACATACACAATCATACACAAGCATAGCATAACCGAGTTTCGCACCTTTACCCGATTAATCGCGCTTCGAAGTGTCGGTTGAATCGGTTTCTTACACTCCAAGTTTTCCTCTTTTTCTTCTTCTCCTTCTCTATTTCTCTTAACTTCTTTTTCTCTCTTTCTAACCTCTATTTTTTCTATTTTAAATGAAAAACAATATCTAACCAAGCCAAAAAGACCAAAATACCCCTACACTCAATTTTCTCGCAAACGTTCCCAAAACGCGATAAAACATAATAACGATAAACATAACACATTTACCAAATAAAAACCAAGAATAAAATAACATAAAGACAAAAATAATTAAATCGACTCGATTAAATAAATAAGATAAAATGGGGTGTTACAAGGACTCCCCAGCAGAGTCGCCATCTGAAGATGGTTGGTTTATACCCGAGTGAATCGCACACTCAAAGATAATACAGAGTCGCCACCAAACTTTATTTAGTCCCAAAGGACAGGGAAAATATCGATAAAACCCAAGGGGAAGAGAAACGGGAACGGGGGTCGGTTATGCGAAAGGAAGGTACTAGCACCTAACGCATCCGTCGTACTCGACGGGAACCATTTCGCTTGCTTCTAGGCTTGGATGGGTTATCTATCTAAAGGCTTCTAGCTAAAAGAAAGGGAAAAAGAAAGAAAGAAAAGAAAGTGCTCGCGGAGGATTGGGGCCCTCGTGCCTACATACCCTCATGGTGCAATGAGGAAATCAGAGCGTTGTAGTTCATGGAACCAGGGGACATAAAGGAAAAGAAGAAGGAAAGAAGGGTGGAAGTGTGCTAGCCAAGATCATCACGATCTCGTGCCTACGTATCATACATTTAAAAGAATGTAGAATCAGAGCTTCCGTAGTTCGGGGAACCGAACGGAAAACAAAACAAGAAAGAGACAGGTGGTGTTAAAAAACCAAGAGCAAGAGTGAAAGAAAACTCTACTGGGGAAAACACAAGCAGTAAGAGACTAGAAAAGGAATGGTGTCAAAACCAAGAATGAAAGAAACTCTGCTGGGGATAACAAAAAGGATTAGTGTCGAAACCAAGAAAATAAGAGCAAAAGTGAATAGAAAGGACTCCGTTGGGGAGGAAAATAAAGACTGCTAGGGGCAGAGGGTATGCAACCCTACTGGGAAACAAACAAAGGGATGGTGTCACAAGCAAGAGAAAAAGGAAACTCGGTATATTAACTGGCTGGCAGTGGTTAACCGAAGAGAAAGAGTAAGACTCAAGTGGGGAAAGAGGCTGGTGTCAACAGACGGACTGTGATAAACCAAAAGAGAAAATGTTGAACCAAGGGAAGGTGTTTAACTCTGAGGGGACATCGGTATGTTAATTGATAAATAGTGATTAACTGAGGAAAGCAAGGATTGCAACTCTGCAGGGATAGAGAAACATTGGTTTTAACAGAGAAAACAGTGATTAACTAGAAGAACGAGTGTGGGACCGATCGAATGTCGTAACCCAAAAGGGGTGTTGGTATTGACTGAACAAACAGCACTTGACCAACGAAGAAGGGTATTGAACCAAATGAGGTCGCTAACCGCTGGGGGATTCGGTTTTTTAACAGAACACTGTGAATAACCTAGAAGAATGAGTGATTCACCAAGAGGAGGTATTAACTCAAAAGGGGTTCAGTATTTTAACAGACAAGGCGTGGTTAACTGAAGAAATGGGTGATTAACCGAGAGAAGGTGATTAACCCAAGGAACTCAGTATGTTAACAGATGGACTGTGGTTAACTGAAAAAACAGGTGATTAACCGAGAGAAGGTGATTAACCCAAGGAACTCAGTATGTTAACAGACGGGTTGTGGTTAACTGAAGAAATGGGTGATTAACCGAGAGAAGGTGATTAACCCAAGGAACTCAGTATGTTAACAGACGGGCTATGGTTAATTGAGAAGGAGTGTAAACATTGGTGTTTTAATTGACAGACAGTGATTAGCCAACACAGGGAGAAGAACCAAAAGAAGGTTGTGAACTCCGCAGGGGATTCGGTCGCAACAGGAGTACTGTGTTTAACCGAAGAAAGAGAAAAAAGACTCTTCTGGGGAATCAAAGAGCAACGATTGACCGCAAGAAAAGCAAAAGGTATTGAAACAAAGGGAGCTTGCTAACCCAATGAACATTGATCTTAACCGAGACTGCGATTGATCAAAAGGGAGAGGTTAAAAGAGATAGGAGTGATTAAGGATCGACCCGACTGGGGAGAGGGAAGCACACTACCGCCTGGAGATAGAGATGACTAAGCCAAGCACAGGGTCATCCGTCCCCTACCTGAAGTAGTCAGAATGAGAGTAGGAATTCTCCCTTCTCATTCCTTTTCTAACACACATGGTTTAATGCAGAAGTTGAACTGGACGGCACAACAACTCCAAGTTGTACAGTGCTTCTGCGTGGTGAAATGAACAGTGTACCAGCTCATTTTGTTATAGTGCTCCAATGCAAAGCGTAGCACGAAACTCCAACTCCGCGGGGGGAAAAAGAGAGAGAGCTCTAAAGGAGGCCTAAAGAGGGGGAAGGGGAAGATCGACTAATCGAACCATAGTTTCGATCAATTAATCAAAGGGAAAAGCTATGCTAACAATTTTCCAAAGAGAATGAAAAATCATTAAAGCAAAGAGATGTGGGTTATTGATTATACAAGATTAAATTTGCTCAATCAAGAACAAACTTAATGCAAAGCAAGAGAAGAAATGCATAAACAGTACCAAATGCTAATTAATATGTCATGCAAAACATGTTAACAAGTGATCAAATGAAAGGCAAGATGTTCATGAACAAACATTGCCAAATTTGCAAATAATCTACAAATGAGCATCGAAAATTGTCAAGCATCCTTCAAACAGAAGTGAAATGACACTTAAAACATCCACCAATATCAAGCACATTGATCCATGGAAGTTAAAGGAAGAAAGCATGTGAAACACACTTGAAAATGCAAGAACATGGCCATTCTGTACAGTGGTAACCGGTTACTTACCACAGGGTAACCGGTTACCTGCTTGAAACTTGCGTATTTTGGTGAAAATTGCACTGATTAAGCGGTTACTCACCATGTGTTAACCGGTTACCACTGTGACAGTGGCAAAAATAACAGAAAAAACAGCTTTCCAAAAGTGATTTTCAGCACATAATCACTTATACCAATTACCACATACTAGATCAAGAATTTGTGCACGAAAAATTGAACTTGGAAACAACAAATAAGCAGCGATAGAATCAATTAACACATTAAGATCATGGATCAAACAATGCAAAACCAATTCACACGCAAAATTATCGACTATATCGTGAATTATGCGAAAATGCTCGAAACACTGAAATTAGTGAGATCCACCAACCTACAAGGCTGAGATGTGCCTTGGTAATTGTTGCAAAGTGTTCTTGATGCAGAAAATTAAAGAAAACCAGAGGAATCTTCAATTTGGTGACGAAACGTGTCGAAATCGAGCAAAATACGATAAAGCTCCAAAATGCAAATTCGAACCGTTGAATGTTGAAGCAAATACTTGAGATTATTCCATAAGTTGAAATAACTCCAGAAATCCAAGTAGAATTGCAAAGTTGATGAAGGTTGAGCTCAAGAAATAATCACTTTTGATGTAAAAGTGATTATCCTTCAAAGTAGAAATGAGCTTTGGTGAGGTTTTGGAAGAGAATTGAGATGAAGATGAAGATGTAGTAGAAAAATCAGAGAGAATGTGAGAGAATTAAGAGTGAATTGTGTAAAATGGTTGAAGGCCTTTGAAAATGAGTGAAGGTGAGTTTATATAGACTTTAGGTTTGGAATATGAGAGGTTTGGAGCTAGCTTTGGACTTACCTTTGGGTTTGGAACTAGGCTAGGGGTTAGTTGGGCTTGACTCACCGAGTCAAGGTGGTTAACTCGGTTAGTTAGGACCAACTCGATAACAATCCCAAGGTGAACTCCATCATCCAAAGGTTGGCATGCTTGGAAAACAAGGAACATGGTGCACTTATTTTAGGGTGAAGCATTGGAATAAATGCACTTGGAATGTCTTGAAATGTCTAGAGATGTCTAGAATATTCCACACTGCTAGAACACTGTAGAATCAATTACCAAAGAGAGTGCATGGCTGCTGTCCCAAAATTGCAACAGGAACTGAAATTTTGCACTGAGTAACCGGTTACTCACCACCCGTTAACCAGTTACTTCAGTCAATTTTTGCCCAAATTGCTTAGGAAATGATACTGGAGTCTTGATTTTGATTTTCCACCTCTTGATTTGATGAGTGAGTATGGAAACCTTTATTTTGAGCTCGTTTTGATGACGCGATAATCTTGTAAGGATCCAATTAATCGGGCTTGGAAAACCTGAATATCCTGCAACAAGAAACATACAAAGAAAAGTGCGAATGTGTATGCTAATGATGCGAATGCGCATGCTTATGCAAAAGGCAAAAGAGGGAGGTCAAATTTCGGGTTACGACAGGATCAATCTGAGGCGCGACAGATCCTGGCATCTTGTCACAACGCACCTTATGGAGGACACTTTGGAGGGGTAAGAACTGCAGCTAAGGTACTTCAATATGGTTATTTTTGGCCTTCCATTTTTAAGGATGCTCATGAATTTGTTAAATCCTGTGATAGATGTCAAAGAATTAGGAGTGTATCTATGAAGCATGAAATGCCTCTCACAAGCATCTTTGAAATAGAATTATTTCATGTGCGGGGCATAGACTTTATGGGACCATTTCCCCAATCCTTTTTGGATCTATATATCCTGGTAGCCGTTGATTATGTATCTAAGTAGATAGAAGTTGTGGCAACCCCAACTAATTATGCTAGAGTCTTGACCAGATTTTTGTTAAAAAACATATTGTCAAGGCATGACACGCCTTAATCTATCATTAGTGACGGAGGATCTCATTTTTGCAATAAGATTTTTAAAAACTTAATGGAAAAATATGGTATCAAGCATAAAGTTGCCACATCCTACCATCCCCAAACAAGCGGTCAAGTATAATTGTCCAATAGGGAGATCAAAAGAATCTAGGAAAAAGTTGTTAATCCCACAAGAAAAGATTGGTCTAAGCATTTGAATGATGCTTTATGGGCATATATAACAACTTACAAGACTCCCTTAGGCATGTCTCCAAATATACTTGTCTATGGTAAGGCTTGCCACTTACTAATTGAGTTAAAGCATAAAGCTTTTTGGGCCATTAAGCAATTGAACTTCAATTTAAACTCTCTAGGCCAAGCTAGAATGCTCCAACTTAATGAGTTAGAGGAGCATAGGATATTATCTTATGAAAATGTTGAGTTGTACAAATAAAAGACCAAGAAGTGGCACGATAGTAAGTTCCAGAAGCGAGAGTTGGTGGAAGGTCAAAGAGTTTTTCTTTTTAACTCTAGATTAAAATTGTTTCCTGGTAAACTGAAATCAAGATGGCCTTGCCCCTTCAGATTATTGAAGATTTACCCTTATGGGGATGTTGATTTATTGATAAGAAAACTGGTGAAAAATTAAAGGTTAATGGCACAAAGGATTAAGACCTATTTTGGTGATCCCTCAAACAACACAAAGGGCACCCTCAGTTTCATTGCTTAAGTTCTTTGCTTTGGTCAGGCAATAAGACCTTAAAATAGTGCTACTGGGAAGAACCCAACTTCATGTGTCTTTTATTCATTTTATTTTTGGTACAGGTGATTAATCAATTGCTGCTGAAATGTTGAAGTTTTGGTCCACTGTCAAGAGGTGTCGTGGCATCTGGGAGTTCTAAAAATTGAAGTGAAAAGGGGAAGAGTCAGATTTGAAAAAGTAATTAATTGTGGAAAGACAAAGGAAATGTTGAGCTAGAATTTATTGGTCAATTGTTATTAATTGAAAAATTCAAAAAATAATGAAAGAGAGAGATTGGAATGCATGCGGACGATTTAAGCTTGTGCCATGATGTCAGCAGTAACTGCTCTTGTCTGCCACGTCAGTCTGAGCATTAAGTGCTACACGCCACTTGTGTGCAGCAGACACTTCACCGACCAGTTTTGCGGAATGGGAATCCTGTCTGAGAGAAGCTTCATTTTTGATGTTCAAGATAACAACCTAGGTTTACCAGGCGACATCGGAAGCATCATTCGGGGGATGAAGTGGGTCAAGCTGTGCAAACAGCCAACTGCCTACAATATTTCTATTGTATAGGAGTTCTACTTTAATATCACTGACCCAACCAACAAGAGGATGAAGGTAATTGTTCATGGGACCAATGGGGTCTATTCCGAAGCCATCATCAATATGATTCTAGTTCTTCCTAAGAAGGAAGATAAATATCAATATTTGCTCAAAAAGTTTGACGATCGGACTATAATATCATCATGGCATCTATATGTAATAAAAGTACGAAGTGGCTGGAGTCAAGCTCTGAAAAAATTGTAAGAAGGATGGATTTGCGTCCTGAATCTAAGATATGGTATCAGTTCCTTAAACATTCTCTCCGTCCCACCACTCACAATGAGACTGATAGCAAATCAAGGTTGTTACTACTCCACTGCATCACTTCCTTGAGTGTATTCTACATAAGAAAAATTATTGTGCAAGAGATTCACGCTTGTTCTAAAAAGAAAGATGGAATGATGTACTTCCCATGTCTCATTACTCTGTTATGCAAGCGTCAAGATGTACCTGAAAAGGCTACAGATGAGATCTGTCAACCAGAGACATCTTTTGATAAGGCAACAATTCAAACCATGATGAAGCCAAAAGGGAGAAAGAGAACAATGAAGGAAGGATAGGAGAAGACTGCTGAGGAAACAAATTTTGAAACAGACAGAGTGTTGTGGAATGTCTTGCTACAAATGTAGAAGGACCAAAGAGATTTCTTTAAGTTTCAGAAGGAGCGGTTTGAATGGCAGGAGAGACTTTGTGCAACCCAAAACCCAACAAACATGATGAACCCCCCTACTTTTCCAACACCTATCTTAGGAGAGCTTGAAGCAGAAGAAGAACTTGAATAGGTTGTTGTTGAGGAGCAGGCTGAAAAGAAAAAGGAAGGAAAGAAGAAAAGGGAGGACAAGAAGGACAAGAAGAGGAGAAGCAAGAAGAATGTGGATGTGGAAGAACCAGAGTCAAGAAAAGGAATACCTAAGGAAGACAAGCTCAATCCACCAAAGAAGAAAAAATAAAAGAAAGCAAAGAAATCAAAGAAGGAGTCACCCATTGTTGTGCCACCAATTGACATCCCATCCAAATTTTTTGACTTGAACCAAATTGACAATGAGGAGGAAGATGAAGATAACACTTTGAAGGAAATGATTAATGAAGTTGAAAAAGATATTGCTGAAATGTATTCCACCCATATGAAGGAAATTGAGACAGAAGAAGACTCAGATGAGGCACTTGGGCAAGAAATGGAAAATATTGAGGAAGATGAAGAAGTACTTGAGGAGGATGAAAAGAATGGGAAAGCTGTAGATGAAGGAATTATGGAAAAGAAATACTAATCCAAGTACTATTCCAGCGCTAAAGATTCTACCCCAGGGTCCTACAAATTAGAGCCCAAGGGTAGCCCTGAAAAAGAGAAGATTGAGGAAGACGCAAATGGTGGGGAGACTCTAGCGATCAGCCCTGAGGCAACCCCTGTGAAGGCAACCCCAGTCAAGAGCCCCAAGAAAAAGAGCCCTCAGAAGAAAACCCCTGCAAAGAAAAGTCCAAAGAAGAATATGGTAACCAAACCAGTTGTTGAAGAGAAAAAGGAGGAGGAGACTGTCAGGACTGAAGTCGCCCATAGAGCTTTAAAGGAGAAAGAACCGAAGCCACCTGAAAACAAATGAACGACAAAGAAATAAGCAAGGAAAAAGAAAGCAGAGGACATTGTTGTCCGAAAGAGTAGCAGACTTCGCGCATGATTGGTATTATCTTATAGGCATATACAGACATGCTGTTTTACCGTGATAATTAGTAAACAACCGCTGGTCTACCAAATAAGAAATTGGGTAACTTGCAGGATTGACCTTACTAAATCCTAGGACATGTGCTAAATAAATTAAAATGATATTTGGAAAAAGATGAACACTTCGACAGTATCCATGGTTTAAATAAAGTTTACTTCAAAAACGTTAAAGAAAATGTAAGGCAGTGAAATGATCGAAAATGTACTAGAAAATAACTGGCGAAAGTAAAAGATGAACTTTTGGGCAAAAACTAACTGGATTGCATTGAATGAAAAAGATGGTGTTACATCAAACGTACATTTCTCACACACTCGTTTCTCTACACGCGGGTACTTTGAGTAATTGAGGAATTTGTACAAACTTGAACACACACAAATCCTAACACTAAGACTTGCTATTTATTATAATCGAAAATAACTACCACTAACGGCCTACAAACTAGAGCAAGACAAATGGCATTCTTCATGTATTCATCTCCTGAACGCGCTCCACGTGTCTTCTGCCAGCAATTGGATAAGAACAATGTTCCCTCCCTTATTTGAATTCAAATCTTGAATCAAACATCATCAGTAATGCTTCCGTCGAACATTATTTTCAAATTGTTGGAAATATTTCTATGTCCACAAAATACTCCTTTCTTGCACAAGGACACTTTCGAATAGAATTCCTGGGAACGCTACTTCAGTCGAAGTTTTCCAAGTCTTCTCTGAAATCCTATTTCCTTGATTAATTCTCTTAACCCAATATTAGGCGTCGAAATTAGGAGCTAACAAATTGCCCCCCAAAAATGTCATTTTCGACACCATTAAAGAAAAAGGCATTTTTGATAATGTCGTTCGACGCCTCATTTAGTCCTTGCATGGTTTCGACGTTACTTAAGGTTCCAACGTCACAAAACTGTTCGCTTTCCTTTCAGCAGGCCTATGACGTCATAGCAATCATTACCATCTTTGACACGTCTCCTCAAGACACGCGAGAATCTCCACCATCATCATGTTTCCTAAAGTCTAGGAAATCATGGGGTTAGGCATTAATTGCCACCGTTCCATCAAAGATCGTGGGAAGGACACGCGTCCCTCTTCAAATTTAACCATTAAGGTGATTTCTGAAACCGTTTCCACTCCCAACCTTATAAATACCCCCTTTCATCAACTTTTTCATTTTTTACGCTCTCTATACTCTCAAATCTCCATAAACTTTTCACATTTCAAAGAACTCAATCTCTTTCATTCCATTCTAGCAATGGCTTCCTCCACACGATCTACTAAGGATGCCAACAAGAGTACCAAAGCGTCTAGCAAAATTTCAAGAGCTCCTAAGAAGATCTCTCAACTTCCCCCATTTGATTCAATTAGTGGTTCAACCATGGTGGGAAATCAATAGGACCTGCCTGAACCACTTGCTGAAGAGAAGAGAATGATCTACGCTTCACAGGTACTCATCCCTTTGACTGTTGGTGGTAAGCCTCTGGCTTTGTTTGGTCCTCTGTCTGATCCTAATTTTGATCTTAGTAAGCTTAGGGATTTCTTCCCCACTTACCACAAATACAAACCCATAGGTATAGCTAAGAAACCTAGGGCTAGTAACGAAGATCCCAATCCTGCTAACCAGAACAATCCTTCGACTGAAGAGGCCATTGATCTTAGGTATATGAATAACTTTAGGGTATTTAGAGCCAGTCCTTCCTTTAAGGATCCCTCTGACTATTTAGGATGGTTGAATAAGTTTGAGAAAACAAAATCTGAAATCTGGAAAGACATGGGTATTTACGACCTGATCATGTTGTCGAAAGTAGGACATGAATATTGCTCGAACATGCTTGTTTCATCCTTGTATTTCTGGGACAACACCCATTACACCCTCCATCTTCCATGTGGAATGATAACACTAACTCTGTTCGACGTAACCACTATCACAGGGCTCAAACCAACGGGGAATACCTATGACCCTGATTTTATGTCCGATGATACTATTAGCTTTTTGACCTCAAGGGTAGCGTATTCGACCCATATCGCACATTATCATGATAAGGACCTAGAAGAGGTTTCAAATGTAGAACACATAGCTTTCTTAGCTCTATGGTTATCTCGTTGTGTCTTCTATTCGAAGTCACTACAAATTGCTAGGAAATTCCTAACTATGGCGAACCAACTCCATTCTGGCCATAACCTTTGTCTGAGCAAACTGATTCTAGCTAGCCTCTATGAATCCATGAACGAAGGCATTGCCCAATTCAAGTGTATGGGTGACAAAGGAAATCTCCTTCTTTCTGGACCTTTTTGGCTTCTACAATTGTGGTTGAACACTTCATTTGAAGCCTGTCTTCCCCACAAGAATCAAATTGACGAGAACGCTAAAGAAGTGAAGAATAGGAGGGTAGAAGGTCCACGCCTGGCGAAGCTGACTCCTGTTGATGATGGTCGGCCTGTTCAACAAACCTTCACCAATTTTATCATGATGTTTGCTAAACGTTATGACTTTACACCCAATATGGCTCCCTTCGCTGCAAGGAAATATGGTCCTGAGTGGTTCACCGGGCCATTCCCAGTGTTGTCGAAGGCTTAAGAAGCAAAATCTATTGTGATTTGGGAATCCTTCCTGACTCCTAGGGTTTTAACCCTCAGGTTTAATCTCTCGAAGAGTCTAGTGACTTTGATTGCTTATCAGCCAAACCTTGTTACCCAACAATTTGGATTAGTTTAGGTTTTACCCAAACCCCTCTATGACAAGAAAAACCTCCTCCTCCTCTACAACCCATTTCATACCGAAGTCATGACTATCAAACAAATAGCATGGTATATTGGTCGAACACAGCTTCTTCCAGTTGCTTTTGAACCGAGCTTTCTCTGCACCCAACAATTTGATGACTGGTGGAAAGCTTATTATGCAGAGGAATTTTTCGACGTGGCTACCTTTACACAACATATTAACAAGGCTTTCCTCTCTGTGCAGGAAAGAGTCAAGAAAGGTACTTCGACGCACATCAAAGAAATCCAAGCCTTCCAGAAATACTTTGAAACAATTTATCGACCAGATGATCTTGGTCGAACCATCTGCGA
The DNA here is from genome assembly GCA_022829125.1 of Lathyrus tuberosus. Classification (NCBI taxonomy): domain Eukaryota; kingdom Viridiplantae; phylum Streptophyta; class Magnoliopsida; order Fabales; family Fabaceae; genus Lathyrus; species Lathyrus tuberosus. The sequence continues at coordinate 4,913,765 of JALAZF010000153.1, forward strand.
CGCAGCTATTACTTTGAAGGATTTTTTTTTAAATAAAATGGAGAACTTATAGATCCCTTCGTACGTTCCTCCTGAGAAACGATAGAAACGAATTTTAACCTATTTCCTCCCAAATTCCCTCGACCGACAAATGTTGATTTTGGAGTGGCCCTTGCCCCTCCATTTCCAAATTGTTTCATCTATGGGGATTCTATCAAAATCCTTCGCCAACAATCAAAACCAAAAGCCCAGCCGGTGGTTCCGACTAAACATACGCTAGACAGTTTCAAAGGGCATCTTCATTTTGGGATCGAAGATGTTCGCATCGAATATGAAATATATGAAGGGGTGGAATGGGAGGATTTCGATCTAACATTTTTCTTATTCATTTTCTTTCACCTATAATAACTATTTCTATTTTACTTTAGCCGTGAAAATTCCGCCAAAGAAACCAACAGTTAGGAAACCCGTCGAGGTGAAAGAGAAAGGAGGAAGTAAAGCAGCAACAACAAAGGTATTTCGCATCCCTTAATAATTTTGCCACTTTCTTATTTATTCCATTATTTCTCTAACATTTCCCCTACAGGGAGCCTGAAAGCTACCCCCGACTCCCCAAAAAAGGAAGGCCAAGGAAGATACGGTTGTGGTGGTTGAATCGGACGATGAAGATCTATCTCCGACTGTCGAACAACCCCTCAAGAAAAAGAAGAGGCATCTCAAAATGAGCAAAGCTCTGGCCCTATCTCAAACGAAAGGTGTAAAGGCCCCGACCAAGAAACCCATTACCCTAACAATACTGGAACCAACTCCTGCAGAAATATTGAAGAAAGCTGCAGACCAGCCTGAAAGAGACAATTCAAGCCCTGGGGCTGCAGCTCCCAAGGTACCAAATTTTATACCTTATTATGTTCTTAGTAATCTTGTTTGACTACTGACTTCAATTACTCTTTTTAGGACGATGCAAGAGTTTCTACTCAGCCAGCTGCCAAATCAACCAACACCACACTCCTCAATAGTGAAGGCAAAGCGATGTATCATCCCACTTCTGCAAAGGATTCTGAGAAGAGCTCGATGAGAAAAATAAATCAGACAGTCAGGGAACAACGCGAAACTTCGCAACCCAAGACTACCACCCAGAATTCTTATACCAGCGGATCTGAGAACGAAGGTGGCCCAGAAAAGGACATGCAAGCTGAAGCAGCTAAGAATGATATGGAGGTGGATCAACCTGAAGTCCATTTTGAAGATGAAACTGAAGATGGCTCCCCAAGAGTCGAACGTCTGGATGTCACTCAGCAAGATCAAGATGATGACATGGAAGAAAGGGAAAATTGTTCTGTATTACAGCATTATTCGATGCCTATTGAGGAATTTGTGTATGATGATGAAAACATAGAAGAAGATGATGATAAGGAGGAAGAAGAGGAGGAAGATACTCATGATGAGACAATCATCGAACCAACCCCTAATCCTGACTCGTCGATTGCGAAGGATTCAGGAAAAACCTTTGTGACCCTTTCTGCAGAAGAATTGGAGCCCTTGAAAAATAGCAACCCTCGCGAATACCTAAAAGCTTTAATTGGATCTAGAGGGAGTTAGTCTGAGAAGAGTCTAAGTTCCTCTTCAGTATCTGGTGGTCGATCCTCTAACAATCCTGCCAGCGAAATACTTTCAAAAATCAAGGAAAAGGTTTTTAAAGGTGATATGTTTCGTATCATAGAGTCTGACCCCACTTCTCCTCCTTGAAAAGTCTTCTAAAAAAGGTCGACATTCTGATAGCTTCTCCTGAAGTTGCAAAAGTCATCTTGGAGTTAACTTCAATGATCGATCATGTTGGTGCTGATGTTGTCAAAATCGAACAAAGCTCTAAAGATATCGAATATCATATCGGCTCTGTAGTAGCTGCATGTGTAACACCAAGGTTTTGTCTTATTTATTTAATTGAGTCGATTTAATTATTTTTGTTTTATATTATTTTATTTTTGACAATATATTATTTTTCATCGCTGTTTATGTTTTATCGCATTTTGAGAGCGTTTGAGAGATATTTGAGTTGAGGGGTAAAATAGTCTTTTTAGGGGTTTAGATATTTATATAAAAAGAAAGTGGAGAGAAAAAGAGAGAAAAGAAAAGGAAAGAAAAAGAAGAGAAAGAAAAGGAGAAGAAAGAAAGAGAGAAGAGGAGAAAGAGGAAAAATCGGGAAAACTCCGTTTCGAGCGCAATTAATCGGGTAAGGGTGAGAAGTTTCAATTATATCTTGCTTGTGTATGTATATGTGTTGTTTGTTGTAATTGTTTTGGTTGTTTCGCAACTTTTCGTATCGATTGGAATTAGGAGCAATTGATAGAAATCGATGTTTTCACGGATGAAATTCGATATAAACTAAGTAGAATACTTGTTGTTAGGTTTGGATCATGTTTTGGTAGTTATAGTATGTTTTGGAAGTGTTTGGGTTGGAGAAATGATGTATTTTGACCCCAAATGACCTATGTTATCGTTGCTGGAAATTCTGGGTTTCGCAGGTTTGCACTGCGAGCCACAGCGAAGAAAACAACGACCATTTGCTAGCCATTCGTATTGCGAACATTGGGTCTTTTTGCTTCTGCCACGGTTCGCTGGGAGCTTCGAACTGCGAACGTGACAGATTTTCAGTTTTTGTTTCCTTCATAACTTTTGATCCGTAAATCGGATTGAGGCACGGTCGGATGCGTTGGAAAGCTAATTCAATGATCTTTTTGATAGTGGAATAGGATCATATGTTTAAGCCATGGATTGATAGGAAAAATATGGAAAAGTAATGCATGTGTGGAAAGTGCGGTTTATGTTTCCACCGTAACTCCTGAATCGCGAGTCCGATTGATGTGGGACTTGAGGCAATAGATAGATAACATAATATGCTATTAAATGGTGATGTTAGACCATGATTTAACCAAGAATATTTGGTAGAGTATAATTAGTGATTTGTAGGTTTTGTTGTGTTTGTTTGTGTTTGATGCGATATGTTATCGTCAAATAAATGTGGGTATTTTGTGCTATCTATATGATGTTGATGCATGTGATAATGTTGTTGTTATGATGTGTTGTGGGTAGCCTTTTGTGGTGTGAATCCCTTGTGGAAGTAATTGTGATTTCATGATTGTTGTGGTTTGTGGTTTGTGATGAAATGCACTGTTTGATTTGTTTTCAATGCATGAATAATGATGATGAGATAATTCATATGGTTGAATTGTGAAGATGCATTTGATTGTCATGAGTTCTTGTGTGTCAAGCATCATGATATGCATCTTGTGATGTCGTGTGCCCTAGTGGGTGTGAGCGACGAAACAATTCCAGAGGGAATATGCTATAACATCGTGCGCCTTATACAAAGAGGACTTAAAGCGATGATTATAGACGATCGTGCGCCTTATACAAAGAGGACTTAAAGAGATTAGATCGTGCGCCTTATACAAAGAGGACTTAAAGCGATCCATAAACATCGTGCGCCTTATACCAAGAGGACTTAAAGCGACGGGGAACTTCGTTTGCCCGACGGGGAGTTACGCTGAGTAACAAGCGATGATTCCAATAGTTCCTGAGTGAACTAATGTTGAGAAATGATGGATGGATGGTACCGCATATCCATTGCATAGAGTCGTTGTGTCGGTCTCTGTGCATTTGCATAAATCATGAATGGATTTATTATGTGTGATAATTGTGAATTGATTGAGCATGTGTTGAGATTTATATTTGAATTGGTGAATTGATGTGCATATGTGATAAATGCATTGGTTGTGGATAATATGTTTTATGCATAAACATATGATATGTGACGTGGTGGGGTGTTTCCATATGTTATGACTATGGTGTGCTTTATGTGTGAATATGTGATTATGTTGGTATAGTTGATATATGCTATGTGGTAGGATTATTAGAAAAATGTTATGCATCTGTGGCGTGCTATATGTATTGGTATGTGATGTTTGTGGTGAGAATAACTATGTATGTGAATTTATATGTTTTGCGTATTATTATGCAATCTTGATTTAGTTGTTATTTCTCACCCTTCTGCTGTGGTTTGTTGCTCTATGAGGCAATTTCAGATTTGTAGTCTTGGAGGCTTTTGTGAAGATTAGCCCTTCGTTCTTTTGTTGGTCTTGGTGTCTGCTCTGATACGTAGCACGGGAGTCGGGGAACGATTATGTGATATATGTATACCTATGTTAGATTTATTTTGTATTACCTTTGTATGTATATTTTGATGTTATAAAACAATTTATGTTGTAAAATAATTCAGTTATGGATCTTCCACTTTATTCCATAATTGACCTTTCCTTTTGTATGAAAAAAGTTTCCCTTTGAGGTTATTCCATTTTGTGTTATGTATCAAATAAATGAGCAGGGATTGTGTTTTCTTTCTTTAAGTGTGACATCCCTGTTTTCTGTCGGAAAAATAAATTTTTTATTTACTCTGATTTATATATGTATTATTTATTCACGATGGGAATTGGGGTGTTACATAAGTGGTATCAGAGCAGGTCGGTCCGTCAGGCCAAGTTGTTGAGTCAGTTGGCGTTACAGTTGAATTCTGTCGTTGTTGTTTGTTCCTTAGTACGTGATATGTGTGTGAAACACTGTCAGTACTTTCTAGTTTTCTAATCCTTTGTCTTCAGGTGTGAGATTGAGATAAGTGGGGGAGAAGCTTGTACTTCTCCAAGTTACTTCAGGTGTGGAGCGTTGGCTCAGTGTGTTGTGAATTGCAAGATTGTAAGTGTTGTTTGAACAGTGTTGTTCCCGATTCCGGAGGGAATGCGGAGGTAAGGTTTATGTCGACTAAGGATTGGTGCCTTAGGTAGTTTTGTGCATGAGATGTAAGGAATGCTATTATAGTTTGGTAAAGATGGTTTATGCCCCATCATGATTGTCGGCTGTCTATTGACAAATTGAGGAACTGATCACCCTTAATCTCTTATTGATAGTAGACGGGAATTATGTTGGATGGAATAGACATGTCTTTCTGGCCTTGATAGTGTGTGCAATGAATGGTTTGGAATTTTAGAAATGGTTACGGATTATTTTGATGAGTCGATGAAGATTCTTATATCGGAAGATGAGGCGGATTAGAGGTTTTGTATATTGGTCAAGTTGGAATGTCTCTGAGGGAGAATGATTGGGTAACTAAGGGTTGTTCTCAGAGAGTAGAGTGTGAACTTAAATTGGACGAAGGTGAATAGTCGAGGTTATATCTGCTAAGTGAGTAGGACACTTTTTGGAGTTGAGACTAAGGTGTTTGTTATATTTGTGAGGCTAGTGTTCTGGAAATTGGCAGGAAAGTCACAGTGTTAGGCCGTCAGTTGTGCCTGGTTTTCAGATGTGTTTTGGATGAAACGTTAGTGTGTCGACTTGAAGAGGTCCAACATGGTTGGTAAGGAAAAAGATGATAGTAGGAGGTTGCATGTTAACCAGTGAGTAGTATGGAAACTTACGGTTGTGTTCTGGATAGCTTGAGTTTTAAATTGTGACGAATCGCAAACGATTTAGAATTCCTTGATGGTATGAGACTATGGAAATTTTGAGAAACCTTTGTGTGTGGATGTAATATTTAAGAGTTATTTTTGGTTGGTTGTTGATACATGTTGGAAATTATGGAATTGGACGGTTGAATGAGAATGCGAAGATTCGCCGGAGCTTCGCAGTGCGAAGGGCAAGGCAAAGGCTCGCCAGCAGTTCGCAGTGCGAACTTTGTGCCCTTTTTCTTCTGCCTTGGTTCGCTGGGGGTTCGTATTGCGAATGAGGAAAACGACTGCTCGCTGGGAGATTCGCATTGCGAACATGACAGATCTTTCCAAATTGTTTCTTTCTTAACTTGGGCTTCGTTTATCCGATTTAAACGTTCTTTATATCGTTGTGGAACTATGAAAGGGTTCTACGTTCTGGAAAGAGGAAATATTACTTATGGAATTTGGATTGTTAAGAGAAGAACTTGTGTATGGATTACTAACAGTGGAATAAGGTAACGATTGAGAATAAGTGTCCACTTTCGGGAATAGATAACTGGAATTGGTTTGGTTGAGTTTGATTGAAATTACAATTGTTTGGAATGTTTGATAAGAATGGTGAATTGTGTGAGTTAAGGCTTTGATCAATTTAATGTGACTGGTTAGGTTTGTTATCCTCAGAATAGGTTGTTATTTATTTGGTTAAGCTTGTATGTGAGTAACCAGTTACCCAGTGGGAAGTTTTGCAAAAGCTCTAACAATTTATATCTTTTGGAATTGGTTGGGCATTACAATGCACAGTGATATTGCTCGGTGTTAGTAAGGTGTCTGGAATGTTTGTGGAGTAGAGGAATCGTATCTTCCATATTTATTTGGATAAGTTCATGGTGGTTTTGATTGAGGATATTCAGATCTATTATAAACTCAGAGGAAGAACAGGTAGAGTGTTTGAGATTGGAATTGCAAGTGTTGAAAAGAGACAAAGTTTTATGCTAAGTTATTCGAGTGAGAATTTTGGTTGAAAAGGGTTAGTTTTCTTGGAGATGCTATTTCAGATGAGAGTATTGTTATGGATCCATCGGAAGTAGAGGCAGTTCTACAATGAGAGGCTCCGAAGTTGGTTGAGGAGATTAGAATCTTTTTGGACTTTAGTTGGTTATTACCGAAGGTTATGGATGGCTTTTCCAAGTTAGAGTTTTCGTTACTTCGGTTGACTTGCAAAGGGTAAGTCATTTGTTTTGGATGTTCGTTGTGAGTAAGTTTCAGAGAGCGGAAGTAGAAGTTGTCTACGGTTTCAGTTTTGATTCCGTGTGATCCTAATAAACCGGTTGTGAGGTATTGTGATGTGTCTTTGATGAGTTTAGTCAGTGTGTTAATGCAAGAGGGTAAAGGCGTGGCTTATGCTTTATGACAATTAAGGATTCATAAAAGGATATGTATTATTATGGATTTGGAATTGGTTGTGGTGGTATTGTGTTGGAAAATTTGGAGGTATTATCTTTATGGTCCTAGGTTCGAAGTGTTTAGTAAATCACGAGAATATTGAGTACCTGTTTAGTCGGAAGGAATATAGTATGAGACAGCGAGGATGGTTGGAATTCCTGATGAGTTATGATTTTAGCTTGGATTATCCTTCGGGGAAAGCTGATGTTGTGCCTGAAAAGTTAAATCGAAAGTTGTTATGCATGTCTGTTTTGATGGTCAGAGAATTAAGATTGTTTGAGCAGTTCAGAGACTTGTGTCTAGTGTGTGGGATAACACAGGAGAGTGTGAGATTGGTAGGCTTGATAACTTCGAGTAATCAGAGTGCGCAGTGAAAGCGTGATGTGGCACATTTTGTATTTGCGTGTGTGACTTGTAAGAATTCATAAGTTGAACATTGGGAATATGTAGGAATGGTAAGACTATTGGACGTTTTAGTAAGGAAGTGTTAGGCGAAAGGTTTAAATATTATTCATGGGCTACTATGTAGATGGAGGTTTTGGTGATATGTTCGATTGGGGAATCGTAGCATTGTTGTAATATTGTTGGGTGATAAGGAGGTTGGTATTCTGGTTTTGTAGAGGTTGTTGAAACGATGTTGGGTCGTGGAACTTTAGGTTCTTGTCCTTGTTGTGGCCTCGTTTCCATCGTGATGGTTCGAGTGCGTGTGGCTAATTCCTTGTGGGGGATTAGGGGAGTGTTACCTGTGGTTAGGGTAACGATCTTGTTATGTTTCGGTTCGAGAGTGAACTTGTGTGGGTTCGTAACTTGGGTATTCCTTGAGTCGTGAGTTGGTCGTCGAGTGCATGGTATGGGCTTTGCATCTTGTCGTTGTAGTTGTCTTCGTTGTCGTGTCGTTGTTGTGGTTGCTGTTAGCAAGGTGGTTTGTCAGTTTGTGTTATTCGTGGTGTGCCTTTGGTTGGCCTGTTAGTTTGTTAGTCAGATACGAGAGTCGTGTCTGGAGTTGTTCGTCTCAGTATATTTTTGAGGACGAAAATGTCTAAGTGGGGGAGAATTGTAACGCCCCGGTTTTGTCTTATTTATTTAATTGAGTTGATTTAATTATTTTTGTTTTATATTATTTTATTTTTTACTTTTATTTGACAATATATTATTTTTCATCGCTGTTTATGTTTTATCGCATTTTGAGAGCGTTTGCGAGATATTTGAGTTGAGGGGTAAAATAGTCTTTTTAGGGGTTTAGATATTTATATAAATAGAAAGTGAAGAGAAAAAGAGAGAAAAGAAAAGGAAAGAAAAAGAAGAGAAAGAAAAGGAGAAGAAAGAAAGAGAGAAGAGGAGAAAGAGGAAAAATCGGGAAAACTCCGTTTCAAGCGCGATTAATAGGGTAAGGGTGAGAAGTTTCAATTATATCTTGCTTGTGTATGTGTATGTGTTGTTTGTTGTAATTGTTTTGGTTGTTTCACAACTTTTCGTATCGATTGAAATTAAGAGCAATTGATAGAAATCGATGTTTTCACGGATGAAATTCGATATAAACTAAGTAAAATACTTGTTGTTAGGTTTGGATCATGTTTTGGTTGTTATAGTATGTTTTGGAAGTGTTTTGGTGGGAGAAATGATGTATTTTGACCCCAAATGACCTATGTTATCGCTGCTGGAAATTCTGGGTTTCGCAGGTTTGCACTGCGAGCCACAACGAAGGAAATAGCGAACGTTCGCTATCCATTCGCATTGCAAACGTTGGGTCTTTTTGCTTCTGCCACGGTTCGCTGGGAGCTTCGCACTGCGAACGTGACAGATTTTCAGTTTTTGTTTCCTTCATAACTTTTGATCCGTAAATCAGATTGAGGCACGGTCGGATGCGTTGTAAAGCTAATTCAATGCTATTTTTGATAGTGAAATAGGATCATATGTTTAAGCCATGGATTGATAAGAAAAATATGGAAAAGTAATGCATGTGTGGAAAGTGCGGTTTATGTTTCCACCGTAACTCCCGAATCGCGAGTCCAATTGATGTGGGACTTGAGGCAATAGATAGATAACATAATATGCTATTAAATGTTGATGTTAGACCATGATTTAACCAAGAAAATTTGGGAGAAGATAATTAGTGATTTGTAGGTTTTGTTGTGTTTGTTTGTGTTTGATGCGATATGTTATCGTCAAATAAATGTGGGTCTTTTGTGCTATCTATATGATGTTGATGCATGTGATAATGATGTTGTTATGATGTGTTGTGGGTAGCCTTTTGTGGTGTGAATCCCTTGTGGAAGTAATTGTGATTGCATGATTGTTGTGGTTTGTGGTTTGTGATGAAATGCATTGTTTGATTTGTTTTCAATGCATGAATAATGATGATGAGATAATTCATATGGTTGAATTGTGAAGATGCATTTGATTTCATGAGTTCTTGTGTGTCAAGCATCATGATATGCATCTTGTGATGTCGTGTGCCCTAGTGGGTGTGAGCGACGAAACGATTCCAGAGGGAATCCACTATAACATCGTGCGCCTTATACAAAGAGGACTTAAAGTGATTATTATAGACGATCATGCGCCTTATACAAAGAGGACTTAAAGCGATCGGATCGTGCGCCTTATACAAAGAGGACTTAAAATGGTCCATAAACGTCGTGCGCCTTATACCAAGAGGACTTAAAGCGACGGGGAACATCATTTTCCCGACGGGGAGTTACGTTGAGTAATAAGCGATGATTCCAATAGTTCCTGAGTGAACTAATGTTGAGAAATGATGGATGGATGGTACCGCATATGCATTGCATAGAGTCGTTGTGTCGGTCTCTGTGCATTTGCATAAATCATGAATGGATTAATTATGTGTGAGAATTGTGAATTGATTGAGCATGTGTTAAGATTTATGTTTGAATTGGTGAATTGATGTGCATATGTGATAAATGCATTGGTTGTGGATAATATGTTTTATGCATAAACATATGATATGTGACGTGGTGGGGTGTTTCCATATGTTATGACTATGGTGTGCTTTATGTGTGAATATGTGATTATGTTGGTATAGTTGATATATGCTATGTGGTAGGATTATTAGAAAAATGTTATGCATCTGTGGCGTGCTATATGTATTGGTATGTGATGTTTGTGGTGAGAATAACTATGTATGTGAATTTATATGTTTTGCATATTATTATGCAATCTTGATTTATTTGTTATTTCTCACCCTTCTGTTGTGGTTTGTTGCTCTATGAGGCAATTGCAGATTTGTAGTCTTGGAGGCTTTTGTGAAGATTAGCCCTCCGTTCTTTTGTCGGTCTTGGTGTCTGCTCTGATACGTAGCACGGGAGTCGGGGAACGATTATGTGATATATGTATACCTATGTTAGATTTATTTTGTATTACCTTTGTATGTATATTTTGATGTTATAAAACAATTTATGTTGTAAAACAATTCAGTTATGGATCTTCCGCTTTATTCCATAATTGACCTTTCCTTTTGTATGGAAAAAGTTTCCCTTTGAGGTTATTCCATTTTGTGTTATGTATCAAATAAATGAGCAGGGATTGTGTTTTCTTTCTTTAAGTGTGACATCCCTATTTTCTGTCGGAAAAAAAAAATTTTATTTACTCTGATTTATATATGTATTATTTATTCGCGATGGAAATTGGGGTGTTACAGCATGGGATGCTGCCTCAGAGTCGACCAACCGCTTGGCTGATTTAGAGAAAGCCCAAGAACGAAACAAGGCTGAGATCGAAACTAATAATTGAAATATCCATTCCTGGGAGGAACAGATAAAAGATCTACATACCAAAATTTTGAAAGCCAAGAAACAGAATGCTGAGCTTCTGAAGTTTGACAACTCCAAAGTAGTGAAAGAGCTTGATGTTGGACTGACCTTTGCTGATAAAGCCCAAAAATTAGAAGCAGAGCTAGAGGTTATGAGGTCGACCAAGTCTACCAGCGATAAGCGGTTAGAGTTCCTGAAGGCGAAGTATTCCAATATGAAGGCCACCCTTCCGTTTTAGTTCTAGTTCCATTTATTTGAAACGTTATCATCACTTCTTGGATTATGTAGTAATTTTTTGAACCCTTCATGGTTCTTCTGGATGTAACGGATTTAGCCTTTTGGCAACAATTTTTACCATGTTAGCTTTGATTATTTTGCATGTGATTACTCTTTAGCTATTTTTATTTCTTGAAGTGCAGGCTTGTATTTTTTCAAATACTTCCCATTTATCCTCAAGATCCTCTTATCTTGATCTAACTCTTCGATATTATAAGCACCATTCGAAAAGACTTGTATGGTTTGAAAAGGGCATTCCTATTTAGAGGACCATTTCCCTTAGGCTCTGTCTTTTCGATTCATAGGCAAGATTACTTTCCACACCAACTCTTCAGGCGAAAACATCTTAACTTTGACTTTCTTATTATAAGACTTTTCTATTCTCTTCTTTTTGCTTTTCAATAACTCTAAAGCATTAAGCCTTTCCTCATCTAAGTCCATTAATTCATCTAACATCATGTTCCAATATGTCTCAGAAGGGATCTCATGACGCCTCTTATTTCTCGTCGACTGAAGGTAGATCTCAACTGGTAACGCCGCATCATGACCAAAGGTCAATCGAAATGGCGTGGAATTAGTAGCTTCTTTGGGGGAGGTTCGACATGCCCAGAGAACCTGGTCTAAAGTCTTGTGCCAATTTCTAGGCTTCCTTCCCACATGTTTCTTAATTAAACTAATCACCACTTTGTTTGCTGCTTCGACCTGACCATTAGCCTGAGCGTACTAAGGTGTGGAGGTTAATAATTTGAAACCCATTTCCTTAGCAAATTCTTGCATTTTTCGACCAGTGAATACTGATCCTTAATCCGTTCTAATGTTTTTTGGGATTCCAAACCTATAGATAATATGTTTTTTGATGAATTTGATTACGTCTTCTTGGCCAACATTTGGCAATGGTATAGCTTTGATCCATTTCGTAAAATAGTCAATGCCTACCAAAATGTACCTTTGATTTTTAGAAGATGATGGTCGAATTTCTCCAACTAAATCCAAAGCCCAGGCTCTAAAGGGCCATGGATTGACTATGGAGTGTAATTCACTTGCGGGAACATGTTGTATGTCTGCTTAACCTTGGCACTCTTGGCAAACCTTAGCGAATTTGATACAATCTTTCAACATAGTAAGCCAATGCATCCCTTATCGAAACAAGAGTTATTTCATCTTATGGCCTACCTGATGAGCCCCACATGCCCCACTATGGATAGTCGAAAGGGATAAATATGCCTCTGACTCACTAAGGAATTTAAGTAGAACTCCCTCGGGAGTCTTTTTAAATAATTCATTACCCAAAAAAACATAACTTAAAGCTCGATACCTGATTTTTTGTTCTGTGGACGTCGTTGGGTTTTGCAGAAACTCCACTATTGGTTTTCTCCAGTCTTCGTTCGTCAAGCTATCTATTACCAAGATTTCAAAATTCTCTTTATCAGCGCACCCTAGCTTTGTTGTTTCCAAATCTGATGGGGATAATCTGGCTGACACAACTCTTCCTCTGACTTCGATTACATCTTGTAATTTTTCTTTTGAAATTTTGTACCCAGAAGCAATTTGAGCCAAGTCATTAGCCATTTGATTCTCCAGTCGAGGTATGTGTCGAATGCTCACCACTTCGAACTTTTTCAGTAATCGATTGGCTATTACAAAGTACATAACGAGATTTCTTTAACACACTTGTACTCCTTTGTGATTTATTTTATGACTAACTCTGAGTCTCCCATTATTTCGACTCGAGTTGCCCCCAATTCCAACAATATCTCAAGTCCGACTATTAAAGCCTCATATTCTGCCTCATTATTTGAACAAAGACCTTCAACTTTATACTTGAATTTTGTTGGAATTTTATTAGGAGAAATAATCAAGACTCCTACGCCTGTACCATCTTTATGACTAGAACCGTCAAAATATAATTTCCAAGGTTCGAGCTCATGATAGTTTAACGTATTTTCATTTATAGAGTGGTCGACGATAAAGTCTGCCACCACTTGTCCCTTAACAGCCTTCAAAGGCATGTAAGTTAGGGAATACTCAGTTAAAGCTAATGCCCATTTACCAATTCGACTATACAAAATTGGTTTGGACAACATATGTTTAATAATATCGAAATGAGACGAAACATAAACATAAACAGGTTTTATGTAATGCTTCAACTTCGTACAAGAAAAATACAAGCATAAGCACAATTTTTCAACTATGCTATACTTAGTTTCTGCATTGTTCAAAACCCTACTAAGGTAGTAAATGGCTCTTTCGACACCATTTTCATCCTCTTGAGCCAACATGCTCCCTAAAGTTTTGTCCGACGCAGATATGTACAATCACATACTCCTATTTCTATAAGGTGGGCTAGAATTGGAGGGTGACTCAAGTACTCCTTGATTTTGTCAAAAGCTTCTTGATGAGCTTTCCCCCATTTGAATCCTTCCTTGTTGAATCGAAGCAGAGGTGAGAAAGCTTGAGTTTTTCTGCTAAGGTTCGAGATAAATCTCCTTAAAAAATTGATCTTTCCCAATAGTGACTGTAATTCCTTCTTTGTTGATGGCGCTTTCACTTCCATAATGGCCTTGGTCTTATTCTGGTTTATTTCGATTCCCTTTTTGTGGACCACAAAGCCTAGGAAATCCCCCGCCTGTACATAAAAAGCACATTTGAGAGGGTTCATTTTCAGACCATGTCTCCTCATCCTTTCAAAAAATTGTCGAAGATGGTCAATGTGATTCTTCCCTGAAACAGACTTAACAATAATATCATCAATATAAATTTACATAAAAGTCTCTATATAATCATGGAAGATCGAATTCATCGCTCTTTGGTATGTTGCCCCCATCATTCTTCAGACCAAAAGGCATGACTACCCACTCATAGGTGCCTAGGGCCCTAGGGCTTCGAAATGCCGTTTTTGGGATATCCTCCTCAACGATGAATATTTGGTTATATCCAGAATACCCATCGAGCATACTAAGGTATTCATGGCCTGCGGCAGAATCGACTAGCATTTCCGCCATATGTATTGAGTATTCGTCCTTTGGGGTTGCAGCGTTTAGATCTCTAAAATATATGCAAACCCTCAAAGTACTATTATTTTTAATAACAGGTACAATATTTGCTAACCATTCGACATACCTAACTGTTCGAATGAATTTGCAACGAAGAAGCCTTTCGACCTCCTCTTTGATCTTCGAGAGAATTGTCGGTGCAAAGCGCCTTGGATTCTCCTTGATAGGCCTCTTCCCAGGCTTAATTGACAGCTTTAATTCGACCAGATCTCTGCTTAAGCCAGGCATCTCATCGTAATCCCATGCAAAACAGTCTTTAAACTCTTTTAACAATTGGATCACTTCGACCTTGAGTTATGGGCTGATATTGGCACTGATGTATGTCGGCCTTTTCGTTGCCCTCTCTCTTAAGTCGATTTCTTCCCGAGGATCTTGTTAGGTCTTTGATTGGCTACATTTTGGCTAAAACAAGTTTACAACAAGATGTCCTGACATGGTTGATCAGACATTAGTACAGATGTGGTTATAATACTTGGCAAGATGTCGAGTAAGATGTTGAAGCATCTTCATCAATTGTCATGACAGATGTCATGACATCTTGGTCTGGTACAGCAGGTACTGTTGTTATGTGTTTCAAACAGATGTCGAAGACAGATGTCATGACATCTTTGCCAGGTACAGCAGGTGTTGTTGTTGTATATCTCTTGACAAATTTGTTTTGCTTTGATGAGAATATTTTGGATATGTCTCATCATTATATGCAAATCAAGGAGATTCATTAGGAACAAAGTGCATATTTAATTGGATTTCATAAAAAGGATCTTGGAGACTTTTTAGGAAACTATTTGGAGATTTGTTCCTATTTTTGTGGAGAAGATCTTGCAGCTGAATTAAAACGTGAAGATTGGACCTGATTGAAGAGTCCAAGCCCATACTGCAAGAGTTTAAAAATAAGGACTTGCTAGACCTAAAATAGGAAGTACACACAATAATAAGCCATCGGTGCAACATAAGGGTTTAGGGTTTTGAGAGTCTCTTATGTAGTTTGTAAGTCACCCATGTATCTTTTGATACTATGTGGTTGACATAGGTTGTTGTAAATTGTTCTCACTAGAAGCTTTAAAGCAAGAGTTAAGTATTGTTCTTGGTTGAAGCTTTTAAGCAAAACCGAGTATTGTTGTTAGTCAAGAGTCTTGGCTGAATATTGTTATTGGAAGGAATGTCTTTCAATTGAACAGATTGATGCAGTTGCTGGAGATTGTAAATGTTAGATATCACTGAGGTGATTTAGGAATTGAGATGGGTTTCTCTTATCTAGATGGTGATTTCTAGATAGAATTGTACTGGGTAGGGATTAAGTGAGGAGTTGTAAATGGGGGAGTTTAGCTCTAAATTAATACTACAAATAGTGAATTCATTCATGGCTTGGTAGCCCAAGACGTAAGTGATTTGCACCGAGCTGGGTTAACAATGTTGTGTGTTAGTTTACTTTATATAATCTGTAAACGTATGTCTTGCTACTGTTGCTGATATTCAAAATATCAGTTTGTTTGTTCTGTCCTTGTTTAATATTTATGAAGAATAATGTCTTGACATGTGTTAGGACATCTGCTGTCTGCTATGCCAGAATTTTAATTCGTATCAGAGCAGGCATCCTGTCTATTTCTAAATGAGATCTTTGGGAGATACTTTTTGGCGTTTAAACAAGGAGGAGTTTTGAAGATCAGATCAATCAACTCAGACATACTCAAGGGTATTAATGGATAGGATGGATGTTCTGGATCGAAGGTAACAACCCGGTGGTTGTTCATGTTGTTGAGGAGGTTCTACAACAACTGCAGGAGAAATGGCTAGTTCTCCTGTTGGATGTCTTATAAGATGTTCTGACATCTTATTAGGGCAAGCTGAATTTGTTCCTTGGTGGTTCCGCTGCATATGTTTATGATGGAAGAGCTCTAGAATTTATGGAATTTTGGAGTTGTTACTGAAGACAGATGGTGGAAGATCTTAATCGTCGGCCTCTATATTTAAAGATATCTGCATCATTTTATTCCAAAGTCGGGAGCTGTGGAATGGAGAGAGTTGTTGGAAGATGTCTGTTATGGTGGCTTGGTATTTGGAAGCTTGGTTCCATGGTGCAATTTGAAGTCAGTTGAAGAGGAGGGGAGTTGAGATTAGGTTTATCAAGTTCTTGCTCTAGGAGTTTGATCAATTATTGATCGGCTAAGTTGTCAAAGATACTTGAGAATTCTCTCAAGTTCACTCATAAAGGCATCTCAGTCGTGCAACTGGAGTCTTCTAGTTATTCTTCTGACTATAAGGTGTTTCTGTGAAACATAAACCTGAAGAAAGTGGAGGTGATTTATTTTCACCATCCAAACCATCAAGGAAGGATTCATCTCTCTTAATTCTAAGGTTGGATCCAATCTGAATGGAGATTTCATAATTGTTGAGGTAAATAGGGTTCGTTCATAGAGAATCTTAATTACTTGAGTCAAGGGTGGTAGCCTTGGTGTCTCAATAATTTGTTTGTCAAAGAAGATACTTGCAAAAGATTGAATACTTGATAAGTGTTCATGAAGGGATCTGGTGGAGTGTGGCTTCAACAATGAAACAGGATTATTGGACAAGGATTTAAAATCAATTGCTATTTGTGTTACTCACAAGTATTTGATTGATTATTCTTGTATGTGGAGTTCAAGGTTGCTGATATTCAACACGATGTTGGAACATCTCTTCATCTGGTTTGTGCAGAATCATGGGAGGGGTACTGCATAAGCTTTTGGATCTATTTCTCTTGGGTGTTGACCTAAGAATCTGCTTCAGTTGGTGTGGTAGAAGCATCTGATCTCTGGAGAGTTTCCTGGCAAGAAACTGGTCTAGACAATGGTGATGTGGAAGATGAAGAAGAAGACATCATAATCTTAATGAATAGTTCTTGGATCAGTTTATTTCTAATCTAGGAGTCTTGGAGTGCAACAGGTGTGTTCGAGTTGTTACTAGAAGCATCTGGTGTTTAGCTGGAAAGTGTCTTAGCAAGAGACTTATCCAGAATGGAGTGCTGGTGATGGCACAACTTGAATCAGTTGATTTCTGATCTAGGTACTTAGGAGCATGTGATCTTTCTCATCTTGGAAGTCAAGGTTAAGTGGCAGTTATCTTTGACTTTCTACAGGCTGCTCTATTTAAGGAAAGTGGCATCCTTTGGTATAGCTTTGGTGTAGTCTATGACTACTTATCCTCTAAAGAATCAGACTTGGCATGTTGAGTTCTTTGGAGTTGTGAAGCAGTTATTCATCAAGGTGTGAGCTTGAATGGAATACCTGTGATAAGATTAAGCAGGATAGAGGCTGTCTACTTAAACTTGGTTGTTTGATCAAGTCTATGAGAGCATGGAACTCTTGTTCTGTTAAAGGGAGAAGGTTCTTCTAAGTGGCAGAAGGAGGAGCTGAATTCAGCAGCTGGATATCGTATCAGAATGTTCTGACATCAAGCTTAACATCAGGATCTCAGCTGGTGTTGTGGCACATCAGCTTAAGATAATTTGATCTACAGGATAATGGAAGTTATGGATGCTACAAAAAGGTCTATCTCGTGCAGTTTGCGAGAGCTCTGGAAGGAGAAAATGTTACATGTCTAAGGCTTGGTGGATCCAAGATGGCTTGCTATGGAACAAGTAGTTCGTGTAACTTAAAGATCATATTTCATTGGTGGATCAGTGTATCTTATGGGAGTTCTGAAGAAGAGTGAGGCAATCAAAAGTGGCATTTGGTAGTTCTCATTTATGGATTCGAGAAATCAAGATAATCAAACAGTGGCATTTGATTACTCTTGAGGAGTGTCTTGGAACAAATTACTTTTGGGAAGAAGGGTGATTGGTTGAAGACTTAAGGAGGTATTGACTCTTTTTATATTGGAGCTTGTCGAAGAAGTTCTCAGTTTATGGAAGATTACTTCTTTTGGTGGATGAGAGTTTATTTCTCTCTTGGTTATCTGAAGTTCTTATTGATCAAGCTGGTGGCGCAGTGTTGTTTAAAGATCTTCAGTTGGATTACTATGCAGATAGTAAGTCAAGTGGTGGAGCATATCAAGAAATATGTTGATTGGTGTCTATGATATGTGAAGGATGTCCTAACTAATGTTAAAACATCTTCTGGGTTAGTTGTCCTTGGAGTAGGATTCTTAGTTCACATCTTGTCTAAGAGGTATTTATCTTATCGTACGAAAGAATGATGGGTAAAGGACTATCTTGGAAGTCTGATGTGAATATGACGTGCTAGAAGTGGATCAGTTTGGTGCTTGTGGAGCAAATAGGCTGAAGAGTTCTTGAGCATGTGTATGATATCTGACATCGTTAAGAAGATAATAAACTAAGAGGTATGGTATCTCTTTGAGGAATGTGGAGCATTCCAGATCAATTAGATTTTATCTCAAGGAACATGCAGGTCTATACATGAGAATTCAAGAGGATTTTGTTTGGTGTATGGATGGGTTCAGGAAGAGAGGGATCAATGGCGATTTTGATCTTAATCCAAGAGTTTGTTGGTTATAGGATGGTGATCCTAGTGTGATCTTACAGTGAGCATGATGGTGATCATGGGGAATCATGTGAGTGGATATTGTTTCTTGTCAGAAGAAGCAATGGTACAAAGGATGATTGTGTTCAGCAAGTGGGTTGGATAAAGAGTGAGCTCTTGAAGACATGAAGATGCGTCTTATGTTTTCCATTCATCAACAAGGTGTTCTACTTACAAAGGAGCACTGGTTCTAAATGCAGTGAGAGTAGTATTTGTGGTTGCCTGCTGTATGCAACTACTTATGGGGAGCATGATAGTTTGTCATGCTTGTGTTGCTTCTGTTGTTCTGCTGCATGTATTCTGATGTGTGGGGGTTTTCCCTTAAGGGGGAGGACTAATTGTGTATGACAGGGGGAGTACGGCTACTGACTTTCTTGCTTTTAGTTGATTGCCCTTAAATGCATAGTTGCTTGGTTTGGCATATTATGGCTAAAAAGGGGGAGAAGTAAGTAGTAGTAGTGTTCTTTGGTTGTTTCCATAAGGGGGAGCTGGATGTGTTATCCAAAGGTTGTTTTAGTCAAAATTTGCCAAAGGGGAAGATTGTTAGGTCTTTGATTGGCTACATTTTGGCTAAAACAAGTTTACAGCAAGATGTCCTGACATGGTTGATCAGACATCAGTACAGATGTGGTTATAATACTTGGCAAGATGTCGAGTAAGATGTTGAAGCATCTTCATAAACTGTCATGACAGATGTCATGACATCTTGGTCTGGTACAGTAGGTACTGTTGTTATGTGTTTCAGACAGATGTCATGATATCTTTGCCTTGTACAGTAGGTGTTGCTATTGTATATCTCTTAACATATTTGTTTTGCTTTGATGAGAATATTTTGGATATGTCTCATCATTATACGCAGGTCAAGGAGATTTATTAGGAACAAATTGCAGATTTAATTGGATTTCATAAAAAGGATCTTGGAGACTTTTTAGGAAACTATTTAGAGATTTGTTCCTATTTTTGTGGATAAGATCTTGCAGCTGAATTAAAATGTGAAGATTGGACCTGATTGAGGAGTCCAATCCCATACTGCAAGAGTCTATAAATAAGGACTTGCTAGACCTAAAATAGGAAGTACACACAACAACAAGTCATCGATGCAACATAAGGGTTTGGGGTTTTGAGAGTCTCTTGTGTAGTTTGTAAGTCACCCATGTATCTTTTGATACTATGTAGTCGACATAGGTTGTTGTAAATTTTTCTCACTTGAAGCTTTGAAGCAAGAGTTGAGTATTATTCTTGGTTGAAGCTTTTAAGCAAAATCGAGTATTGTTGTTAGTCAAGAGTCTTGGCTGAATATTGTTATTGGAAAGAATGTCTTTCAATTGAACAAATTGATGCAGTTCCTGGAGATTGAACTGTTAGATATCACTGAGGTGATTTAGGAATTGAGATGGGTTTCTCTTATCTAGATGGTGATTTCGAGATAGAATTGTACTGGGTAGGGATTAAGTGAGGAGTTGTAAATGGGGGAGTTTAGCTATAAATTAATACTACTAATAGTGAATTCATTCCTGGCTTGGTAGCCCCAGACGTAGGTGATTTGCACCGAACTGGGTTAACAATGTTGAGTGTTTATTTACTTTCTGCAATCTGTAAACGTCTGTCTTGCTACTGTTGCTGATATTCAAAATATCAGTTTGTTTATTCTATCATTGTTTAATATTTATGCAGAACAATGTCTTGACATGTGTTAGGACATATGTTGTCTGCTATACCAGAATTCCAGATCTTGCGCTAGCATTTTAATGTTGGTTGTCAGCGGATCCTTCTCGAAATCCAAAGGCTCGTCATCGTAGATGGCGTCGAGCTTCTGGCCTTGTACTTCATCCTGAACGTTATCAGGTGGTTCTGGATCGAAGTCTTTACCAGGACCTTCTTGGTGTAATATTTTGTTGGCTTCGACAGCCATATGTTCCACTTTTGCCTCTAGGACCGTTTGTAGTGTGTTTTTGGCTATATAAGCTGAAATCCTTTTAAGTGCTTCGAACTCAGACATCATCGCCGAATTCGCTTCCGTATCCTGTAGGGTCGACTCCAAACATCCATTCATACAAAAGGTAATATTCTCCTACGACCTCACGACCCCATTAAAAGCCATTTATGGGATGTAAGTACAACAAACAGTATGCATTGTCATCCAAAGTAAATGCAAAGTTGGTCGGGTTGCATGGAGCAATGTTAGCCAAGTGTTTTTCGAAATGGCGTTTGTCGACATGATTGATTGCAGCCTTGATATAACCTTGGTCTGCCTCAATGTTTTCCACAATGTCATCTGGGTGCCATATAATTATCCTCTGATGCATGGATGAAGGTACAACCCCTATCTCATGTATCCATTCACAGCCAAGTAACAGGCTGTAATTGGCTTTCGTTTCGACAACCATAAACATGGTTGGCCTTGTAACAATACCTATGGTCAGATCGACCTGAATCACCCCTAAAGTAGTACCCACATTTCCTTCATAGTTGGAGAGTACCATATTATGGGGCATGGTATCGGTGTCGAACTTCCCGATTTTCCTCAGCATGAAGTATGGCATTAGGTTCACAGTCGCACCAGAATCCACTAAGATTTTGTTGACAGGAACATCTTCGACCTTTCCTGTAATGAATAGAGGCTTCAAATGACTTTTCATTGCCTCGTCTGGGTGTTCGAAGAACGTGTTCTGTTCCTCGACACAGTCGTTTTCATCACATAATAGCACACCGGTTTATGTGCAGCAATTTCGATTTCGGTATTATTATCCATTTCTTAGACCTCTGTTATTTGGTGGAATTCTCTAGGGAGCACAGATACCACATTCACTATGATATCTAAAGACTACTTCGAACCTGAGTCGAAATTGTCAGTAAGCATCTCATCCTCAGCAACTGCTCGATCATGCTTTTCTTTGGCCCGTTCTTCCTGTGTGGCAAATAACTTTCTTCCCATCGACATCTTTTCAACAGGCTTTGGCTCCTCCCTGTCATATTTTCGGTCGGTACTTTGGTACTTGACTCCGTCTTTGCCCCAACTTCTTTCTGAGCCTTTCTTCTTCTCTGTTCCTTCTCCATTGTGATCTGGACATGGGATTCTTCCCTTTATAATTTTCTGAGATGTAGACTAACTGCTTCGAAGTCTGGAATTCTCTGCGGTATGCTGTAACACCCCAAAATAATTATACTATTTATTTAAGTGATTTATTATGATTATTCGGTGTTTTGGTGAATTTTGATGAGTATTGTGACACTTGGTGAATTGGGTGGTGTTGTGGGGTAATATTGAGTTAAGGGAATATTGAGGTACTCAGAATTAGTAATTTAATTAGGATTATTTTATTAGTAATAATAATAGAATAATGTGAATATTTAGATTATTAATTGGATTATTATTATTATTATTATTATTATTATTATTATTATTATTATCATTATTATTATTATTATTTAAAATAATTAAGAGGACCATTAAGGGTAAGACAATATTATTGAGAAGGTTAAGTGAGGGTAAATGGCGAATGTCATAATTGGGGTCCAAGGGGTAGGTTTGACAAAAACAAAAGTGGGAATTAGGGAAGTTATTCTGTGCAGTCGTAAGAAGTGAAGAGAACGAAGAAAAGTAGGGTAGGGCACAAAGAACGAGAGAATCAACCGTAGAACCCCTAAGGAGGATCTTTTGCTGAAAAAATTCGAGGTATCGGGGGTTAATCTGGTTTAAAGTATCTGATATGGGTTCAAGGTAGAGGTAGTTTTTGTGTTCTGTGCCTTTGACGAATTTATGATGAATCTGTGATGAGGTTATGATGGATTTTGTGATGAATTTTCGTGGATCTACATGTGTAATTGCTGTCTGTCATGAAAATTGTGTGAATGTTGTCATTGATGTTTGGATTCGTATATGTCTCTGTTGTTCTTATGATAAACACAAATCAGATCTGTAATTGAGAAATTAGGGCTTGGTAATTAGAAGAAAATTGATGGAAATAATGAAATAGGATTAGAACTTAGATCTGTGATGAATCGAACATGTTTTAGGTCTGATTTGGGAAAATTGAAGGTGCTTGAATGGGAAGAATTTCGTGCAGATGCGAAATCTGGGTTTTTGGAGGTGCACTGGCCATACGCGTAAGGGAGGGAGTCTTACGCGTATGAGGGGGACTTCCCAGGGTGTTACGCGTAGCATACGCACCCGTCCCAAGGGCCAGCACGACCCTCAGCTAATACGCATAGGGTACATGTCAGAAGAATATGGCCATACGCGTATGGAAAGCCATTACGCGTATGAGATTCTTGGGAAGAGAACCTACGCATATGGGCTAGCCATTACGCGTAGGGGGAGGTTGCAAGGAGTTTTGAGAGGAGAACCCTCTCTGCTCGTACGTGTAATAAGCAGGGTGATGCGCGTATGGGAGGCCTGGGCAGGTGGCCCTACGCGTATGATACGCATGCCAGTGGGCGGAGAAGAGAGCCATACGCATATGGGGCATGGTCGTACGCGTATGGGCAAAGCCGTTGATGGATTTGTTTGTTTTTACGATTTCTGTCTCGATTACACTTGTAATGCAGTTTCCTTGAAACGTAAGACTATGATGAGGTAATAAAACATGAGTAAATTAGTGATGAGGGTGAATGGGATAAAATCGAGAAATTTTGACGTGACGATTAAAACATGACAAATTATGAGGTATAGTGACGAATCGTGATGAGTGTGTATTGGTGATGTATTATGATGTTTGGTGATGATTCATGAATGGTGATGCAAATATGACAATTTTATGATGATGATTAATATGACGTTTTGCATAATGCATTCATGGCATATTTGGGACTACGGTCCAGTGGTGGCTTCAATCCCATCGTGTGGATTAAAGTGTTTTGTGACGTGCTCTAGTTCTTGTGTAGAATCGATCCTATTGGTGGGGATCTTTGGAGGGTGATGGCCCAGTGTCCATCAATTATGACGAGTTGGTACCACATGCATGAGTCTATGAGGCTGCATTTGCATACTATGTGGCATTGCATTCTATTGATGTGTGAATGATGTTGTTATTTTATCTTTTGCCTATATCTTATATATTGATTCATGATTACTCGACCTGCCTGTTTGAATGTTGCCTCCACGTGGGTAACGTGCAGGTGGTTCGGCTTAGTTCTTTTGGTGCTTGAAGATTTAGCCTTTGAAGTACTTTGGTTTTCCGTCGATTAGAGGGTCTTGCTCTGATATGTAACATCGGGTCGGGACGTTCAAGTCGAATGATTTATGTTCTTTTATTTTGTTGGCATGATGATGTTTATGGGTTTTATTTTAAGATGTTTTTGGATTATAAACTGTTTTAAGTTTTGATTTCCGCTGCGAAGTGTTTAAATGGAATTATGATGATAAACCCGTGTTACGGAGCAGGTTAATATTTTGATGTCTCGTGACGAAATGTGACGCCCTTTTTGGGATTTTACTCTGATATATTTTCTTGTATTTGTCGTGATTGTTTATTAGGTAGAAAGGGTGTTACATTAGTGGTATCAGAGCAGGTCGGTCTGTCCGGCCAGGTTTTACACGATGTCAGTCCCCTGTCAGTCGATGAGTGTGTGTACACTGTCGATGTTTTGTTTCTTCTAACCTTGTTGGTGGTGTGCAGGATGGCTGGAAGAAATGATCGTGGTATCGCTGATGCGTTGAAGTCACTTGCTCAAGCAATGGCTCAGAACAATCAGAATGGTGGAGCTCCTGATGAGTTTCGCACTTTGGGGAAGTTCTAGTGGAACAATCCGCCGACTTTTGTGGGTACTCATGATCCAGAGAGTGCACAAAAGTGGCTGAAGGTGATTGAGAAGATCTTCCGGGTAATGGGGTGTAGTGACGTTCAACAAGTTCAGTTTGGAACTCACACGCTGTCAGAAGAGGCTGAGGATTATTGGGATAACACCCGCCAGAGACTGGAAGACGTTGGTACTGTAATAACTTGGGTTATGTTCAAGCAGGAATTTTTGGGGAAGTATTTTCCAGAAGATGCTCGTGGCAAGAGGGAGGTGAAATTTCTTGAGTTCAAGCAAGGAAACATGACTGTGGCAGAGTATGCCGCAAAGTTCGAGGCACTGGTAAAGTTCTGTCCTCACTACAACCATGTTGATGCTGAGGTGTCCAAGTGTCTCAAGTTCGAGAATGGGTTGAGGCCAGAAATCAAGCAGGGTATTAGGTACCAACAAATTTGCAGGTATGCTGAGCTGGTGGTTAAGAGTAGAATCTATGATGAGGATAACCGAGCTCTATCTGGTCACTACAAGCATCTTAGTGAGAAGAAAGAGAAAGGGCAGTATAGAGGAAAGCCTTATACGACTTCAGCTGACAAAGGGAAACAAAAGGCTTCAGATGGGAAGAAGCCAAGTGGGGGAGAAGCTCACACTTCTGTGAAGTGTTACAGGTGTGACAAGTAAGGCCCCCGTGCTGAGGTTTGCACCAATAATGTGTTGAGGTGTTAAAGATGTGGTAAGAAGGGTCATAGAGCTACTGATTGCAAGGATGAAGGTCCAACCTATTTCAATTATGGTGAGAAGGGTCACATCAGTACCCAGTGTCAGAAACCGAAGAAGACTGTTACTGCTGCTTAGACCAATGGCAGAGTGTTTGCTTTGAGTGGTGCAGAAGTCCCTGAGAAGGATAACTTGATTCGAGGTACTTGTTTTATTAATAATGTTGAGTTGGTCGCTATTATTGATACTGGTGCTACTCATTCATTTATTTCGTTTGACTATGCTACTAGATTGGGTTTGAAATTATCTGTTATGAATGGTAGTATGATAATAGAAACTCCAGCTAATGGTTCTATTACTACTACTTTTGTGTGTTCAAGATGCCCTTTGACGATTTTTGGGAAGAGTTTCGTGATGGATTTGGTGTGTTTACCCTTGCACCAAATTGATGTAATCCTTGGAATGAACTGGTTGGAGTTCAACTATGTTCATATCAATTGTTATAATAAGACCGTAGAGTTTCTTGAGCTTGGTGATAATGGAGAGTTGATGTTCTTGTCGGCTAAGCAAGTAAACGAACTTCTGGAAGACAAAGCCTTGGTGTTTGCAATGTTTGCATCGTTGCAAGTTGATCGTGAAGCTGCGAGTGTCGAATTACCTGTTGTCTGTGAATTCCCAGATGTGTTTCCAGATGGCATAAGTGATTTGCCTCTAGAACGTGAAGTAGAGTTTGATGTGGACTTAATACCAGGTACGAGTCCAGTGTCAATGGCTCCTTACCGGAAGTCCGCTTCGGAGTTAAGTGAATTAAAGAAACAATTAAAAGAATTGCCCGAGAAGAGGTTTGTTCGACCGAGTGTTTCTCTGTGGGGTGCTCCGGTGCCGTTAGTGAAGAAGAAGGATGGTAGTATGAGTTTGTGTGTTAATTATCGGCAGTTGAATAAAGTGACTATCAAGAACAAATATCCACTTCCGAGAATTGACGATTTGATGGATCAGCTAGTAGGCGCTTGTGTGTTCAACAAGATTGATTTGAGGTTGGGTTACCATCAGATTCATGTTAAGCCGAATGATATTCCGAAAACAGCTTTCAGAATGAGGTATGGTCACTATGAATACACTGTGATGCCGTTTGGTGTGTCCAATGCACCTGGTGTGTTCATGGAGTATATGAATTGGATTTTTCATGAGTATCTGGATAAGTTTGTTGTGGTTTTCATTGATGATATTCTGATATACTCCAATTCTGAAGAAGAGCGTGTTGAGCATTTGAGAACCGTGTTGCAAGTATTAAAAGAGAAGAAGTTGTATGCAAAACTGTCGAAGTGTGAGTTTTGGTTGAAGGAAGTTAGTTTCCTTGGCCATGTGATTTCAAGTGGTGGGATTGCTGTAGATCCTTCTAAGATTAATGTTGTGCTACAGTGGGAGACTCCTAAGTCCGCTACTGAGATACGAAGTTTCCTGGGATTGGCGGGTTATTACCACAAGTTTATCGAAGGCTTTTGTAAATTGGAATTACCTTTGACTCAACTGACTCGAAAGGGTCAAGCTTTTGTGTGGGATGTAGCTTGTGAAGAGAGTTTTGTGGAATTAAAGAAGATATTAACGACCGCTCCAGTGTTGATTTTGCCTAATCCAAATGAATCTTTTGTGGTATATTGTGATGCGTCAAAGGTGGGTCTTGGTAGAGTTTTGATGCAGAATGGTCAAGTCGTTGCTTATGCTTCCAGGCAATTGAGGGTTCATGAAGTGAATTACCCTACCCATGACTTAGAGTTAGCAGCTGTGGTGTTTGTGTTGAAAATTTGGAGACATTATCTTTTTGGATCTAAATTTGAAGTGTTCAGCGATCATAAGATTTTGAAGTACTTATTTGATCAGAAAGAGTTGAATATGAGGCAGAGAAGGTGGTTGGAATTGCTGAAGGATTATGACTTTGATTTGAATTACCATCTTGGTAAAGCAAATGTAGTGGCTGATGCATTGAGCAGGAAGTCATTGCATATGTCGATGCTTATGGTGAGAGAGTTGGAATTAATTGAGTAATTCCAAGATTTGAGTTTGGTATGTGAAGAGACTCTTGACAGTGTGAGGTTGGGAATGTTGAAGTTGACTAGTGGTATTCTGGAAGAGATCCGAGTGGGACAACAATCTTACTTGAAGTTGGTTGACCAGTTGACCTTGATCAACCAAGGTAACGGAGGTGAATTCCATATTGATGATAATGGTGTGATGAGGTTTAGAGACAGAGTGTGTGTCCCAGAGGTTCCAGAAATTAAGAAGAGTATTCTTGAATAGGGGCATCGAAGTAGATTGAGTATCCATCCCGGTGCTACGAAGATGTACCAGGATTTGCAGAAGTTGTTTTGGTGGCCAGGTATGAAGAAGGATATTGCAGAGTTTGTTTATGCATGCTTGACTTGTCAGATGTCAAAGATTGAGCATCAAAAACCTTTAGGTATGATGTAACCGTTGAATATTCTAGAGTGGAAATGGGATAAGATTTCCATGGATTTTGTGTCGGGGTTGCCAAAAACTGCAAAGGGAAACGATTAGATTTGGGTGATTGTCAATAGATTAACTAAATCAGCTCATTTCTTATCGATGAAGATTAATCATTCCATGCAGAAGTTAGCTGAGATGTACATTGAGGAGATTGTGAAGTTGCATGGGATACCTTCGAGTATTGTGTCGGATAGAGACCCGAAATTTACATTGAGGTTCTGGAAGAGTTTACAAGATGCTTTGGGTACTAAGTTGAGGATGAGTTCTGCATATCATCCGCAGATGGACGGTCAGACAGAGAGGACTATCAAGTCTTTAGAGGATTTGTTGAGGGCTTGTGTGTTGGATCAAGGGGGATCGTGGGATAGACATTTGTCATTGATTGATTTCACGTACAATAATAGCTTTCACGCTAGTATTGGGATGACACCATATGAGGCGTTGTATGGGAGGAGGTGTAGAACTCCATTGTGTTGGTATGAATCAGGAGAGAATGTTGTACTTGGACCTGAGATTGTGCACGAAATGACCGAGAATATTAAGATGATCTAAGAAAGGATGAGAGCTTTGCAGAGTCTTCAGAAGAGCTACCATGATAAGAGGAGGAGAGCACTCGAATTCCAAAAGGGAGATCACATGTTTTTGAGGGTGACGTCGTTGACTGGTGTGGGTCAAGCTTTGAAGTCTAGGAAGCTCACTCCACATTTTGTTGGTTCATATCAAATCTTGCAGAGGATAAGAGAGGTAGCCTATCAGATTACTTTACCACCGTCGCTTACGAATTTACATGATGTGTTCCATGTGTCTCAGTTGAGGAAATACATTTCGGATCCATCGCATGTGATTCAGATGGATGATGTACAAGTGAGGGATAATATGATTGTGGAAGCATTACCTGTGTTGATAGATGGAAGAGAAATGAAGCAACTGCAGGGTAAAGACATAGCCTTGGTGAAGGTGTTATGGGGTGGACCAGGTGGCGAAAGTTAGACTTGGGAGCGTGAAGATCAGATGAAGGAGTTGTATCCGACTCTGTTTCCTTCAGGTATTTTTCGAGGGCGGAAATTCTTTAAGTGGGGAAGAGTTGTAACACCCCAAAATAATTATACTATTTATTTAAGTGATTTATTATGATTATTCGGTGTTTCAGTGAATTTTGATGAGTATTGTGATGCTTGGTGAATTGGGTGGTGTTGTGGGGTAGTATTGAGTTAAGGGAATATTGAGGTACTTAGAATTAATAATTTAATTAGGATTATTTTATTAGTAATAATAATAGAATAATTTAAATATTTGGATTATTATTTGGATTATTATTATTATTATTATTTAAAATAATTAAGAGGATCATTAAGGGTAAATCGATATTATTGAGAAGGTTAAGTGGGGGTAAATGGGGAATGTCATAATTGGGGTCCAAGGGGTAGGTTTGACAAAAAGAAAAGTGGGAATTAGGGAAATTATTTTGTGCAGTCGTAAGAAGTGAAGAGAACGGAGAAAAGGAGGTTAGGGCACAAAGAACGATAGAATCAACCGTATATCCCCTAAGGAGGATCTTTTACTAAAAAAATTCGAGGTATGGGGGTTAATCTGGGTTAATGTATCTGATATGGGTTCAAGGTATAGGTAGCTTTTGTGTTCTGTGCCTTTGACGAATTTATGATGAATATGTGATGAGGTTATGATGGATTTTGTGATGAATTTTCGTGGATCTGCATGTGTAATTATTGTCTGTCATGAAAATTAGGTGAATGATGTCATTGATGTTTGGATTCGTATTTGTCTCTGTTGTTCTTATGATAAACACAAATCAGACCTGTAATTGAGAAATTAGGACTTGGTAATTAGAAGAAAATTGATGGAAATAATGAAATAGGATTAGAACTTAAATCTGTGATGAATCGAACATGTTTTGGGTTTGATTTGGGAAGATTGAAGGTGCTGGAATGGGAATAATTTTGTGCAGACGCGAAATCTGGGTTTTTGGAGGTGCACTGGTCATACGCGTAAGGGAGGGAGTCTTACGCGTATGAGGGGGACTTCCCAAGGTGTTATGCATAGCATACGCACCCGTCCCCAGGGCCAACACGACCCTCTGATAATACGCGTAGGGTACACGTCAGAAGAATAGGGCCATACGCGTATGGAAAGCCATTATGCGTATGGGATTCTTGGGAAGAGAACCTACACGTATGGGCTAACCATTACGCGTAGGGGAAGGTTGCAAGGAGTTTTGAGAGGAGAACCATTTCTGCTCGTACGCGTAATAAGCAGGGTGATGTGCGTATGAGAGGCTTGGGCAGGTGGTCCTACGCGTATGATACGCAGGCCAGTGGGCGGAGAAGATAGCCATACGCGTATGGGGCATGGCCATACGCGTATGGGTAGAGTCGTTGACATATTTTTTCATTTTTGCGATTTCTGTCCCGATTTCGCTTGTAATGCAGTTTGCTTGAAACGTAAGACTATGATGAGGTAATAAAACATGAGTAAACTAGTGATGAGGGTGAATGGGATAAATCTAGAAATTTGGACGTGACGATTAAAACATGACGAACTGTGAGGTATAGTGACGAATCGTGATGAGTATGTATTGGTGATGTATTATGATGTTTGGTGATGATTCATGAATGGTGATGCAAATATGATGATTTTATGATGATGATTAATATGACGTTTTGCATCATGTATTCATGGCATATTTGGGACTACGGTCCAGTGTGGCTTCAATCCCATCGTGTGGATTGAAGTGTTTTGTGACGTGCTACGGTTCTTGTGTAGAATCGGTCCTATTGGTGGGGATCTTTGGAGGGATGGCCCAATGTCCATCAATTATGACGAGTTGGTACCACACGCATGAGTCTATGAGGTTGCATTTGCATACTATGTGGCATTGCATTTTATTGATGTATTTGATGTGTGAATGATGTTTTGAATGACTTGGTGGTGTCTTGTGTTGCTATTTTATCTTTTGCATATATCTTATATGTTTATTCATTATTACTCACCCTGCCTGTTTGAATGTTGCCTCCACGTGGGTAACATGCAGGTGATCTGGCTTAGTTCTCTTGGTGCTTAAAGATTTAGCCTTTGAAGTACTTTGGTTTTCTGTTGATTAGAGGGTCTTGCTCTGATATGTAACATCGGGTCGGGACGTTCGAGTCGAACGATTTACGTTCTTTTATTTTGTTGGCATGATGATGTTTATGGGTTTTACTTTAAGATGTTTTTGGATTATAAACTATTTTAAGTTTTGATTTCCGCTGCGAAGTGTTTAAATTAAATTATGATGATCAACCCGTGTTACGGAGCAGGTTAATATTTTGATGTCTCGTGACGAAATGTGACGCTTTTTTTGGGATTTTACTCTGATATATTTGCTTGTATTTGTCGTGATTGTTTGTTGTGTAGAAAGGGTGTTACATATGCCATTGATGAACCTCTAACTATGTCGAAGCTTTGCCATTTTTGCTGGCTTTTTCCCCTGTTTTCGTTTGGTCTTGTCCACTTTCCATTAGAAATCTCTGCAAACGGCTTGAAAGTGGAGGGTCTTGCACCTGGGACCCTTGGCTTAGCTTGTTCCTGCTTCAAAGAAGATCTCCTCGGGTCGAAACCTCGTTGACCATGAGGGGCTCTCTCTTCACGTCTTTGTTTGGCTTTCCTAACTCCTTCAAGTTTTTGGGCTACTTTTTTTATCAAACATAGCACTGCATCAACGACACAACATCACTTCTGATTTTTTCTTTTGGCACCTATGGAGGAAATCCATCAGAGACTCCTCTTGCTTTGGGTAAGTTATTTTATTATTCTCCTCTTGTCGACGCTCCTCGTCGACTTTCATGGGGGTTTCTTGTGAGATTTCCACCATGTTGATATCCATGTTGACATCATCAATGACGTCCAACTTGTGTAACTTCATTTAAAGGCCTTCAGCAGCCTTGACCATTCGTATGAAACCATCAGCAGTTTCTTTTGTTATCATCATTAAATTGGAATCCTCAGTGGTTCCTCCATTAGAGTCTTCAGTGACTCCCAAGTCAAAACCGTTAGTAGTTTCTTTGGCGAAGCCTTGAGCAGCCTCACTAGAAAAATTCTTTATAAACTCCTGGTCGATATCCTCAGTAATCCTGACCATAACAGCTCCATTGTTGAAGTCTTCGGTGACTTTGACCATGTTGAGAGTGTTGTCGAGATCTTCAGTGACCTCGATCATGTTGACTTCAATTAGCTCTGTGTAATGAGCGTCAACAACTTGCAAGGGATCAGAGTCAATCTTCATCTGACTCTTCAACTTCTCTCCAAATTTCACTCTTCCTTCCTAGATTGTATTTTGAACAACATCCCTGAAAAGAAAACATTGAGAAGTTTTATGACCCAAGAAATTATGATACTTATAAAAACATCTCTTTTTCCTTTGTTCTAAAGGAGGCATTTTAGCACCAGGAGGCACTATCATTTGACCATCCTTAACTAACAAATCGAAAATTTCGTCATATTTAGTAACGTCGAAAGTGTAAGTTTTATTAGGAAATTTAACGCTTTTTTCTGGTTCGACAGGGTTCTTTCCGTTCAAAGGGGGCAAACCCTTACAAGAGTAAGGTGGACCTTGTTTCAATTCAGCAAGGTCAATCTCGCTTTCGTCGAAACTCAATGACTCACTATAAGGTTTTTAGCCTCCTTCATTGAATTCGACGTAGGCTATTCTTTTATTCTTATTTGCCCTAGCCTTCTCTTCTTTCAGACGTTCTAACTGTCGAACCCTATCGGCCAACTGGGCCATGTCCCCCAAGTATTGGGTATCTAGTTTCTTCCTGATAGAATAATCTAGGCCTCCAGCGGCTATTTCGACCAACTCATGTTCTGGTACTTGTGTAAAACACCTAGCTTTGAGCAGTCAGAATCTGTTCAAATAATTATCTATTGGCTCGGTAAATTTCTGCTTTATACTAGCCAATTCCTTTAAACTAATCTTAGTTTGCCCCATATAGAACTGCTCATGAAATAAACATTCCAACTAGGTCTATTTATGGATCGAATTTGGTGGCAAGGTTGTGAACCATGTGAAGGCATTATTTGTAAGAGAACTTGGGAAGTATTTGACCCTAAGGTTCTCATTATTCGAAATCTCCTCGGCATCTATCAAATACCTAGCCACATGTTCGACGGTGGATTCAGTGGTGTCCCCAGAAAACTTAGTGAATTTAGGGACCTTCGTTCTAGGGGGTAAATCTGACTGAAGGATATATTATGACAACAGTGATGTGTAATTTGGCCTTCGAAGACCAAAATTTACCCCATTCTGTGCCATAATCCTTTCGACCATGGCTGCCAAATTATTATCTGCTGCCACGTCGTTACGTCGAACTTGTTGTACGACATTGTCAGCATTTTGGTTTCTATTTACCAAAACTACCCTTTGTTCCTCTCCTGCAGGAATATGTGGTTGATCCCTAGGGGGTTCAACTCTAGGTCGTTCGACCATTCCTGGTTTGCTAAATTTGCCTGGGGTATGTTTCCTGGGTTTTGTTGGATTTGGTTAATAGTAGGATCCTCTTAGAAAACTGCCCCTTGATTTTCTATCATATATTCCCTTAGTGGATGTCGAGAAAGGTTTGGTACACCAAAGAATTCTGCAAGGCGTGTCATCTGCGCTGCCATTTGCTGATTAGTCTAGGTAGTATTTTGAATGAGAGGCTGAAAAATTTCTCCCATAGTCAGGGACATCATTTGGACCATTTGATGGTTACTCTCGTCCATTTATTGCCTTAAATATACTGCAGTACTATTTGTCAAGTTTGGCATTTGGGTTGACTATCCCATTCCTAAGAATTGGTTAGTTTGATCCATATTAACCCCAGATCCAGACCCTTGTAATGGCGACGTTACTATGGGTTCCGTAAATAGTGAAGGAGCATTCTGTAAGTTTGTCATCATCGAAGTTGGTATCCCAAAAGGCGGGTCTCGACTAGGTAAAGACATCAAAAATCCAGGGTGAACAAATGGTTGGAAACTAGAATTTCCAACCGCTAGGGGAGTCCTCGGTGGTCCCCTTTATCCGACATAATTTAGAATGGGTTGGCTATGGGAAATCGAATGCGTAGGGATTGAACTTGCCATGGATGGTATTGCTTCAGAAACAGGTGCTGAAACCCCTGGTCCCCTAGTCGAAGACCCTGGGGGTGGTTCTACATTAATATTGGTCGTTGTTTGAGGATTCAAACTATTTGGCTGAGGGTTCGAATTATTTAGCTGGTTTGCACTTACCATTTTCCTCGTTTATCTTCTCCTTGTTCTATCTTTGTTAGTGGTGGCTACTTTACCACTTCTTAATAACATGCAACGAAGTTTTCGAAAGAGAAAAGACAATTGAATGCAAAATTATTAATTTTTAAGAATGCAAAAAATTCGTTTTCAAGATTTAAACCCTCTCTTCTCTGCAGAAAGATACTTTTCGACTAGACTTTCAGATAACGACATTTCTGTCGAAGTCTCGTAGAACTTCAGAAATCCTATCTCTTAGAAAAACTATTAATCCAACATCAGACATCGAAATTAGGAGCTAACAACATGTTTGTATCATTATCATAAAATGTCGTTGGATTAGTATGTAGGTTTGCGATCATTGAAGTTGGCATCCCATAAGGTTGGACACGTCCCAACATGGACATTGTAAAATTTGTGGCGAAAGGCCTAGCCTCTGTCGCCATAATTGGTCTAGGAGTCACTAGGTGACTCATGGGTATTGAGGATAAAACCTTCCCCTCTGGTAAAATTAATGGCGCAATCGTCGTTGATGGTATGGCCGTAGTGCTAGCACTCGAGGTGATTTATTCAGTCGACACTGCGGCGACCATGCATGCCTTAGTGCTATTACAGGGCTGTTCTCCGTTATTATTCTTGGGAATTGCCATTCTCCTGACATATCTCCTCATAGGTTTCCTAACTTCTCTCTTTGTTATCTTACCACTCCTTAGTCACATGCACGCTCACACGATGAGAAGTAAATGAAATGAAGAACTATAATTTTCAAAATATAAAGTAAAATACACAAAAAAAAAGGGTCCCACTGGGTGTGCCAATTTGTTTACTTGGAAATTTGGTCAACAAAACAAGTTTATATTAATATTTAAGGGATTAAACTCGAAAATATCTCAGAACATATTTGTGTGTATTTAAAATTTCAAATAATATTTTACTATTGAAATTGAAGGATAATATTTGAAGAGTAACAATGCAACCTTGAACAAGACTTGGAATACAAGGTTTTGGAAATGAAAGTGATGAAATCGAAATGCAGAACGAAGTAAAATGACAAGAATTGTAATTCGAAATCTAATTGTAACTGAATGCAGGAAAAAGGGTTGAATGTAAAAGTGCTTGAAATTTATAATATGCAGATACTTTGAGTTTTTAGAGGGTGATACTTCGATAGTTGCATTGTGGCAAAATGTTTCTCAAATATGTAGATACTTTGAGTTTTTAGAAATATGAGTACAATTGCGGATCTCTTACAATATAAACATGAGCCCCTTATATACAAATCTAAAACAACTACCTACAAACAGTCGACTAACCATATGATGACACATTTCAATCCCATGCAGTTGTTTCCTTCAACGAGTTTCCACGTGTCTTCGAGTAACCGTCTGTTTCAAATCAATTCCCGCTCATTCAACACCATTCAAATATCTTAACTACTTTTACTGGTCGCCAGGAATTAACTTAATGCTGTCGGAATCATCAGGATCAACAATGCTGAGACAACATACTCTGTAGTACTTTCCTCATATATCCAAGTCGACATTATTTCCATTGTAATGATGAACTCCAACCTTAGCCAACATAGCATAGTATTCAATCAGACAACAACTGAATGGTATAAAAAATTCACCAAGTCCCCATACTCTAACAAAGTTCTTCAACCTGCAGCTGCTTCGAACAACATCACCATGTATACTTTTCGACATTAAATCAACTCTTGATTTCCGTTTGACTCAATTTAATTTTGACTTTTCACATAATATACTTATTGTTTTTACTTGCTATTTATAGTTGAGTTGAAAAATCCAAAATAAAAGACATCAACTCAATGCAACAATGCATTCACATGTCATGATGACACATATCATAAGCGCACTCATGAATCTGACTTGCCATCCCAACACATCTCTTAGACTTCCAGCACCTATATAATTACAAGTCTAGAAGGGACACAAGTACCATATTAATACGCCTATGTTAGTTACTCCCTCAGTTCCTTTTTAAATGTCACATTTTGATTTTTTACATATACCAAGAAAGTTAATCAATATTGTTACTTTTCATACAATAATTCTTATTTTACCTATACTACCCCCTAATTATTTATTACATTCATTTTACTTTTTCTCTCTCTGTAATAATTACCTAGGGGCAATTTTGACAAAAGTGCATTTAATACTACATTGAAATTTACAAGTGACAATTCAAAAGGAACACAAAATTATTCAAAAAATGACACTTATAAAGGAACGGAGGGAGTAATAAAATGGATGGTTACTATGTCCACACTGAAATATAATATTCTTTTTCAACAATAAATTAATTGCAAAAACCGCAAGTAAATTCAAGATAAGCAAGGTGGAAAAATAAACTGAATAATTGCGTTGACCATTTTAAAATTCTTAAAAAAAACTTTTCATTATTTTTAAGAATGCTCCTTGAGTAATCGGCCGATGTTTCGATTCTAATTATTTTTGAGAGTTTCTTAATACACCACCCAATTTTCTTAGGCACCACGTGAAATTTCTTTTTTGCCCCCAGTTTCCGGATATGCACAACCGGACGCACCAATTTTTTCAAAAACGTTGATGTGTTCCGGATATACATATCCGAAAACATTTCTGATGTGCACTTCCGGAAGGATTTCTTATTAATTCACGCCAGACCTTCTTCCCCCCCCCCCCCCTCATTCTTCACTTTTTCATTTTCCAAACTCTCTCAAACTCTCAAATTTTCAATCCCACAAGTCTCGATTTTTTCCACTCGAGTTCGGCGCAGAGCAACTTCTACAATGATCAAGACACTCCAAATCCTCCGTATCTCATTTGAATCAGTAAGTTTTCAAATTTTAGAGTTTCAGAGTTATTTTCGAGTAATCGATTTAGAGTAGACATTTAGGTGTAGAAATTGTTAGGTTGTATGAATAACATAGGTTAGAGACAATGTAGGTCTTGTTTTCTGCTTCAAACGGACGATTAGGGCATTAAAATGCCCTTTTGCATGGTACAGTAGCCATGGCTGCCATTTTGAACTTCAAAATACGTACCGGATGTGCAGATTCGGAAAGATTGTAACGTTAAATATTCTGAGTGCTTCCGGATGTGCACATCCGAAAATACCCAACATTAAAAATTTTGTGTCCTTCCGGATGTGCACATCCGGGAGACACCCAACGTTAAATATTTTGCATATTTCCGGATGTGCACATCCGGAAGACACTTGGTTCTTTTTTTTAGTTTGTTTGTTTGTTTTTATTTAATTATTTTTAAAAAATTCTAATTTATTTATTATGCTTTGCAGATTAGATGGCTGGCAGAGACGATCGTATCATATATGGACGGACAACTCAACACGCATCTGTCCGACGTGAGCGGATGCAGTCTACAGCCCAGGCTTCCGGCGCAGAGGGAGTTAGGGTAGCCCCTACAACTGAGGGACATCTTACACCACATCCTACACCACAGCATCCACATCACAGGTTCAGGCCACTTCCATATCACAGGTACAGGTTACTCCCCCTTCAGCCACCGATTCTATATCTCGGAGGCGTCGCGTTTCTACTGGCAGTTCATCAGGGTCCCAGCCCGCACGCAGGCGTCACATTTCTCCTGCTCAGAGGGAACCAGGTGCCCGACCCCTACAGAGTGTATCTTGATCGGATGGTTGCTGAGGACATTTTGTATCACCCCTATGCCGATCACCATGTGACGCGCCCGTTCGATGAGGTTTCGCTGTTCTCAGGATGGTTGGCATGCAATTCGACCATTACTGCTCGATACCTGCCAGAGCGCGTCTTACGTCAGTTTGGTTAGACACAGACGATCCCTAGGATGCCTCATGAGTCTGCTCCTCTAGGCTTGACCCGCAGGTAGATAGATGAGATATATGCTGACTTCCAGTCCCACTAGGTACCGGAAGAGGCTCGGCCGACCAGAACGGAGAGAGACTTGAGCGTTGCTGCCGGGTACATCGTGTGGTTCTACACCGTCTCACACCCCATGCATGGTACCCACTGCTGAGGGATCGCCACCCTAACCTGCTCATCAGGAGATATTAGAGGAGCGGCAGTCTCAGCTGGACCATACTCAAGATGTCCTACCTCGGTGTCGTCAGATAGAGCAGATAGCGCGGTAGGCCATTACGGACGGTCACCTCCCTGAGGGCTCTGTTGCCAGACTTGCCGTGGATAGGATTATTGAGATTGCTCGGGGGGCACTTCAGTACCGCAGACATCGAGCCAGGCTTGCGGGTAGGGGCAGAAGAGCAGGGGAGGCAGGAGAGATCCTTCGCCATACACAATAGTTTTTTGTTTAATGTATTCTATTTATATTACATGTATGTACTATATTTTGACAGAGGTTTATTATGTATATATATTGATTGTACCTGGATCAGACAGTTTGACAATGGCCAGCGATGTCGTATGGACTACAGCTCCGGTGATGATGATACGGTCGGGGGGGTGTACCTGCAAGGTACTCCGACGCTCAAGTCAGGTAAGGTCAGAGAAAAACAAGTACAGAAAGTAGGTGTAAGTTTAGAATATGAAGTAACCTGGCCCTCTCAAGAGAGAGGGTATTTATAGAGAGCCCCCATCGCGGGGCCAACGGTTACCTGCACAGGGCTGGATCGTCAGGCCCAATTCAAGTAACTGCCAGGGCTTACGTGGCGTAAGGAAGACTAGCACGTGGTCTTCGCCCTGGGGTAACGGTCCCGGGATATCCGGAAATAGGGTAGACCGATTCTTTAAGAGGTGGGGAGGTTACAAGAGAATGTGTCCTCGCGGGGGAGGAGCCCTTGTGTGTCGGGGAGGTTACAAGAGAATGTGTTCTCCGAGCTCATACTACGAGCGAGGAATATCAAATGGGTAAAAACCTTGATGTCTGCTCGAGTTTGATAGGCCGCTGCTGGGTGACTCCGCGGGGATATGA
This sequence comes from Lathyrus tuberosus, assembly GCA_022829125.1. NCBI lineage: Eukaryota > Viridiplantae > Streptophyta > Magnoliopsida > Fabales > Fabaceae > Lathyrus > Lathyrus tuberosus. The sequence goes on from JALAZF010000153.1 coordinate 4,952,424, forward strand.
GAAGTTGTGGAGTCGGGCACCAGTCATTGTGAAAGGACGCGTGTGGGAGAACGAAAAGGCGTACGTGGGGAAGTGTGTGCCACGTGTCACGCGCCATCATTACCTAGTGTGGCTAGGCAAGGGTAACGTAATCGAGTGCCTAGGAACACCTCTAGTCCCATGAGGGGCTTTATAAATAGTGGTCAGCCCGCCTCATTTGCACTTTTCGCTCTCCCTTGCTTAGATTCTCTCTCTTTTCTTTCTCTGTCTTCACCGTCGTTCTCCGCCGCCTACCGCCGTGCCGGAACTTCGTAACAACCGTTTTTCAAGTAAGTTTCTTGGTTTTTTCTCTCTTTAAGGTGTTTTGTATGGTGTTCATCCGGTGAACTGTTGAAGTTCTCGGGGAAACCATGAAATTTCTGGCGAAAACGGCGGAATTTCTCTATGTTTTTGTTGAATATCGCGGGGAGATGGGATGAGAGCCACGGGGACAAGAAGAATGTCCCGAGGACACGACATGAATAACTCGAGGATCTCCCAGGACGAATTCTCCTGGGGTGACGCCTTGGTGACCTGAGGATGGTCTCGGGGACGCTCCTTCTTCACCCTTTCACTTGATCAGTAGTGGAGGGGTGAATTTGATGCGGACCATCAAAATCACCGTTTCCTTCTAATTTTCAGGTAAATGGAAGCCTTGGTCGTGGCCGTATGATCTCTAGACGTTGACGACCAACCAGACTCCCCGATGGCGCCGATCAACAGTGTCGAGGAACGGCCGCCCGAGGAGTGGGTCAGTGATGAGCCTCTAAATATGATTTCCCTGTTCGTCGACGGGGACGAGGACGACATCTTCTACACTATCGAGCATCGCTTGGTGGGCTCTGTGAAGGCGTGGAAAGTGTTCCGGCCACAAGCACACCATCGCATTTGCTCGACGTACCGAGGGATGCGGTTTCCCTTGTACGAATTTATGTTCGACGAGGCGGGGTGGCGCCTGCCCTTCACTGACTTTCAGCAATCAGTGTTTATATGGCTGCGGCTGGCGCCCTCGCAACTCCATCCCAACTCCCTCACCTTTATCCGCGCCTTCGAGCTCGTCTGCAGATATCTCAAGATCGGGGAGACCGTGCCCCTCTTCTTCCGCATTTTCCACCTGCAGCGCCAGGCAACTAATGGTAGACACGGCTTGGTATCTTTCAAACAGGTGAGTAGGTTGTTCCATACCTATATGGACTCTGTTCGTAACTTTAAGTACCGATACTACACCGTGAGGCCGGTTTCGCTCGAGGTCGTGAATTCGGTGTATCGTCGGGTCTCCCGAGACGTAGACGGGCATCAGGAAGAAGCCCTTGAACCAAGATTCCCCTTATACTAGACGGAGGAGCATTTCAAGAGGGGCACAGACAATTACATCATCAGTCCTGGCCGACTTTGCGAAAAAGACCGTCTGGCGTACAAGGCGATAGTCAACTTCGTCGCAGGATTTAACAATGCCAAGCTCGTGACACCGGACGGGAAATTTGTATGTGGTGATGATGGGCAGGTCCTAGCGAAACCCCGGTTGATCAATACGAGGGCCCTCCTTGAGACATTTTCCGATGAGGATGCCATGGAGCTATTAGGTGGTGGAATCTTCCTCGACTTACTCTTTCTACCCGTTCTGGGATTGATTTACTGACACATTTCTTTCTCTTTTGCAGGTAAGATGTCGAGTGCGGAGGAGCGCATCAAGAAACTGGCGGCTGCCTGCAATTCGAAGAAAAGTGGGAAAAGTCGTGTCGAGCAAATACGTACGCAGCACCCCGGCCCTGCTCCAGCACCCGGGGGTTCTTCCAGCTTTCCCCAAGGCAGACAGTCTCCCGACAGTCAGGGGTCACCGAAGAGGCAGCGACTTGTCGAACAGGTGGACGTCGATCTCACCGAGAACGAGAGCATTCCCGCTGTGAAGTTTGTGCTCCCGCCTTGTCACTCGAGGTTGAATTTCTTCACGGGGAACAACTCCCTATGCGTTGGTGCGCCCGAAGTTCAGACCATCTTGGGTTCTGACAGGGTTTCTTGGCGAAGGGCGCTGGTGGAGGACGTGTCTACGGTGATGTGGGTCGGCGCTGCTGCCTTGGTCCTGAACGATGAGACGTGCCCAGCGGCCGAGCTGAACATGCTATAAAAAAACTTCAAGTATATAAGTGCTGAGATGGAGAAAGCGAGGAAGGAGTTGGCCGAGTGCAAAGAGCGAATATGGCACAGGCCGAGCTTCAAGAGCAGTTGGAGGAGAGGCTGAAGAATGTTGAGGAGGAGAGGAAGGATTTCTTGGCGAAGATTGCCGAGCTGGAGGAAGCTGTTCGCCCAGCCGAGGAGGAAACCGAGGAAGATAAGTTGTTGACCTCCCGGGCATCTCTGATAGTGAAGCTCAGGCAGGCCGAGGAGGATATCCTCGTAGCAGCGGACGTGGGCTCCAACAACGCTGTGCAGCAGATTTGGGTCCTCAACCCTTGCCTCATTACCGAAGGGGCTGACCCCGACTACGAGGTGGTCGAGGGTCAGATCTTGCAGCCAATGCAGGAAGAAGAGGTTGGCAGAGGGGTTATGGGAAACGAGAAGCCAGAGGGACCTATCGTCGACTAGGTTTTTACTTGTTCGTTATGCTTGGCCTGCGAGCCACTTTTCTTTGTAATGACTTTTTCCCGGCCTGCGTGCCAGGGGCTTTTTTGACATGTTTGTAATATCTGTACAATGGGGTTTTGCCCGGTTTTAATACCTTTCTTGTTGTGCTTATTTGTGTGTGTGATGCTTGTGTATATGATATACTTTACTTGTTTTTGTCTAAGTAATTTGATTATTTCGGGAGTTTGCTCGACTTTGATGATCCTCGACTGCGTGGAGAGCTGGTCAAGTGGTCGGAGGTGTATTCCGACCTTCAACAAGGCTAAGAGCTCGGTCGAGGTCTTAACCTCATGGCGTGAACTTCCCATCGCGAGCTGGGTGTTCTGCCTAACTGGTACGACGACGACGGAGCTCGTTCGAGGGGTCCTCGTCGGATCAAAGTCCATGCGCACACACAACGCGGACCCTGATCGTCGTGTTTCGTATAGAGGTGTCGCGCCTGTACCCTAGCGCGCCCCCGTAATCGCGACGTTGGTTTGTCGCGGGCAGTGTCTAACTGTAGTATTGCTTAAGTTTCTCAACATTCCATGGTCGAGCAAGTTCTTCCCCGTGTAGATTTTCGAGGTAGTAGGCTCTTGTCCCCATTTTTGCGCGGACGCGGTATGGGCCCTCCCAGTTTGCGACGAGCAAGCCATCTCGCGAGTCTTTCTGGTTCCTTCGTAGGACAAGGGTGCCAACCTGAAAATCTCGTTTAATAACTTTGTCGTTATAACGTAGAGTTATTTTTTGCTTAAGTGAGGCCTCCTGGAGGGATGCACCCATCCTTATCTCCTCGACTAAGTCGAGCTCTTCTCTCAGGGCTTCGTTGTTTGCGTCCTCATTGAGGGGGGCCTCCATTCTTCTCGAGGTCAGCTGCTCCGCTTTCTTCATGCTCGCCAAGGAACCTGCTGTCGAGGTCGACCGCGTTGACGCGCGGGAGTGGCTTTTGCATGGTGTCCGGGGACGACTTCGCTCCGGTCTTGGGCTTGGTGCTGATGGAACCCATGCCTTTGATCGCAGTGTCGAAGCATCTCCTGGCCGCGTCTATATCCCCGTGCATCCTAACAACCCGACCCCTGGTCGTGTAGTACTTCATCTTGAGATGGACCGTTGATGGTACTGCCGTAAGTTCGGCCAGGGTGGTCCTCCCGAGGATACAGTTGTAGAGGGACGGACATTCGACCACCAGGAAGCGGGTCCTGACTTGTCGGGTAGCGTGTTCGGCCACGAACGTGACCATCAGTTCAACGTAGCCCCACAGTCTGGTGGTGGTGCCGTTGAACCCCTGCAAATCTGAACCCACGTAAGGGGTCAGATGTCTCTCGTCGAGCTGGAGAGTCCCGAACAGGTGGGCGTACATGATGTCGACCGAACTTCCCTGGCCGACAAGGATCCTGCAAACGTCAAAATTTTCCATCTGTGCCCTGACCAAGAGGGGGATAGTGGCATTGGGCGCTCCGCCTGAGAGCTCTTCAAGGTAAAAGTTGATGGGGTTTGATTTCCCTTGCACCTTTTCGAGAGTGGTGGTCTTTGCCGACGTTGCGGACTCCAGTTCTTCAAATTTCTGCTTGATCGACCCTACTGACACCTTCTTGTAACCGCCTCCAGATATGACCATCGTCTTGGGGAAACCTTCCCACGTGCTTCGGACAGAGATGGGGTCTTCGTGGGAAAAGTTTGCCCACATTTTGCGAACTGCCTCTTATCCCTCGATGCCTTCGGGGACAAAGAAGTCTTCGGGTCGAGTGACCCTGAGGGCGACCTGCCGCCGACTCTCGTCGGGAGAAGGTGTCGTCTCCTCGACGCTTTGGGCCTCCCGAGCACCTGGACGAGGGGCGTCATTCTTCTGGGCATACTTCTTTAGGTGCCCTTCCTTGATCAGGATCTCAATTGCATCTTTGAGATGGATGCAATCCTCTGTGACATGTCCGTGGCTCCGGTGGAACCTGCAGTATTTGGACCTGTCCGTGTTTGATTTGGAGGGCATTGTCTTGGGAAAGCGGACACCCCTTTTCTGAAATTCATAGTTGGCACACTCGGAGAGGATTCGCGCACAGGGAGCGTTGAGCGGCGTGTATTTTGTAAACCGGTCTGCGGGACCCCTCGGTTCGCGAGAGTCCCGAGAGCGGCCTTCCTTCCTTCTTTCTCCCCTACGCCGGGGGGGAGGAGAGTCTTCATCTCTGTGGCTGCGGAGGCCATCTTTTTGCCATGAGTCGAGGGCTAATTGAGTGGTCTGCGCCTCCTCGAACTCAATGTACGATTGAGCTCGGAAAAGCAGGTCTTCCAAGCTGTGAGGCTTATGGATGCCCACAGCCTTGGCGAAGTCGGTACCAGTGTGTAGTCCCCGTGCGATCAGGAACTTCTTCATGTCGTCGGTCGCGTGGACCTCGACGGCTTATTTATTGAATCTCTCGATGTAGTCTTTGAGGGATTCATTTCGTCCTTAGAAAATGGCCTCCAGGGAGGCCACCGTCTTCGGGTGTCGACGAGAGGCGGTGAAATGCCTGGAGAACTGCGTTTTCAGCTGTCTCTAGGACGTGATGGATTCTGGAGCAAGCCTCCTATACCAAGTCATGTCTCATTTCCAGAGGGTTGTCGGGAAGAGCCTGCACTTGATAATTCCCCTGACATTTCTATAGTCGAGCAGGGCTTCAAAGTTCTTGATATGATCGTTAGAATCGGTCTTGCCGTCGTAGGTCCCCAGTTCTGGGGGCTTCTCCATGCCCGCGGGGATAGGTGTGTCCATAATTTCTCTAGACAGAGGAGTCCTCTGGTCGTCTTCATCGCTTCTGGTCGGCGATCTTAACAAGGAGTAGTGACCCCGACCGGATTTATGCCGCCGAGGAGAGCTTCTGGGGCGGTTCTTCGGCCTTTCGCCTTCAGTTGTGCTCCTTTTCTTGGTCGGGGAACGACGAGGCTCGCCCTGCGGAGGGGAGCGAGGACGCTTTTGGGCGACTGCTTGCTGAGGTCATTCTAGGAGCAGTCGGCGGCCCTCACACTGCGGGGAGGGGCTGCGAGAGCCATCCTGGAGATTCCTTCGCGGGGAAGGGGAACGGTTGGGAGACGGTGGGTGATGATGCCTTCGAGGGGAAGAGCATCGTGGTCGCCCTCTCTTGAGCGCTTCGATCCTGAGATTCTGTTGGGCAATCAATTGGTTGGTCTGGTTGACCAACGCGAACAGGGCCACCGTGCCCGGATCAACGTTTGGTGGTGGAGCGACCGGCGGGATGTCATGTTTGGAGGCGTCGTACGCCACGTCTTCAGAAAAAGGGGAGGCGGTCTGCCCGTCCCTTATGTCGCCTTCTTTGATGTAGGCGGCAGCGTTATCTTCACGGTGGTTTCCGCTGTCGAGCTGCGTGAAGGCGGTGTCTGGAGCGTTGTTCCCATGTTGAGTGTTGGTGCTAGCCATGGTAGTTATGAACGGAGAAATTGCTTTGGTTTAACGATGAAAGGAAAAACGGGGAAGCAGTTGTTTCCCACAGACGGCGCTATTGATCGTACCTGGATCAGACAGTTTGACAGTGGCCAGCGACGTCGTATGAACTTCAGCTCCTGTGATGATGATACTGTTAACCCTCATTTTCGACGCTAGAAAGAATCAAAGCTATTTTAAGTTAAAAAATTATTTTTAACGTAAAGAAGGCTTCGACCCAGTTTTGGTGAAGCCTGAGTCGAATAGAGGTTTTAGGAACCTCAAAAAATGGCCAAGTGCTGGAAAGATTTCGACCATGAGAATATGGAAACAAGCGCTGCAGTTGTTATACTAAGGCTGAAGGGAATTTCCAATGTTTGAAATTTAAATAAGAGCAGTTGTGAACGTGGGAACAGTTGAGACCAAGGAGAAGGCGCCAAAATCCACACGTTTGAAGCAATAACCACCACTTAGTAGTTATTTCCTAGCACTATAAATAGGAGTTAGTTCTATGTAATAGGTGTGTTCATATTTTTGTACAAGTTACTAAAAGAAACTCAAAGTACCCGCGTGTAGAGAAACGAGTTCGTGAGAATGTACGTAATGTAACACCATTTTCTTCATTTATATAATTTATCTTCATCGTGTTTAAGATTCAGCCATTTACTTTCCATGCCTTTACAATTTCTTGAACTTTATCTTCCATGCCAAATTTACTTTCAGAGTCATTTAAACTTTCTGCATTTACCTTCGACTGCAATGTTACATTCAAGCATTTAATCTTCAAGCGTTTACTTTTCAAAGTCTTTTATTTTCAAGAACGTGGAGTTCACCTTTAATCCATTGCACTTATTTTCAAAGTCCTTTATTTTCCTGCACTTTACCTTCGACAGCACTTTTATCATCCCAGCCTTTACTTTTCAAGAACGTGGAGTTCGTAGCATTTTACTTTCAAAGCTTTTTACTTATCGTCATTTCCTTTCGACGCCTTTTATTTCTGCATCCTTTAGTTACAGCCCTTTAAATTTCAAGCCTTTACCTTACCCTATTGCAAGTAGTCGAACGTGGAGTTCAGTTAGAGTTTTTTTTTTAGCATTGTCGAACGTGGAGTTCAAGTTACATTCTCTTTATTTTTCACTTGTCATTTACACTTGTCTCTCAAATTTAGCACATGTCCTAGGATTCGCGTGGTCGATCCTGCAAGTTAGTTAGTTTTTTAAGATTGATAGACCAGAGGTTGTTTACCAAAATTCACAGTAAACAAATTGGCACACCCGGTGGGACAGAGTGCTAAGTTTTACCCTTTTTGTGCAACCTTATCTTTCTTAGTGAAGAAGTACTTTCGTTGTATGTTATTGAGAAGTGGGAAGTTAGCCACAACAAACGAAGGAATACCAAAGAGAAGATACACTAAGAAAATGGCAACTAATGCCAACCAACAAGTTGATCCTTAAGGGAGTCTTTCAAACACTCAGTCAAGTAGCAGTATGGGGTCTCAAAGCACACCATCACCAGTGTCTTCGACAAGAGGGCAGGCGTCACTTCCATTAGTAGTGTCTGAACCAGGATTAACATATACAAAATCATATACTCAACCTGTGTTGGAATACATAGGACCACAAAGTCCTAATTCACCAACACCCCTAGGAGGAAATTCAGTGTACAGGCATGTTCCTCCTCCAGGTTTTCCACATCTAGGGTCAAGGAGTCAACCCTATGGTATGCCTACATCAATGATGCAAAATCTGCATAATGCTCCACCTGTATTTTCAGAAACTATTGTGTCTTCGCCATTACAAGGGTCAGGATCAGGAGGGCGAAACAACCAGAATATAGGTGTTGGTTACTCTGTTTAAAAGCCTAGCCTTACAAATACATCCAAAAATTATTTGAGACAGCAGATGGATGAAAGTAACATGCAAATGGCGCATACGTTGTCTCAGACAATGGGAGAAGTTTTTCAACCCTTGATTCAAAATACGACTCAAACTAACCAACAATTGGCTGCACAAGTGGCACGCATGGCTGATTTCATGGGAGTACCAGCGGTGGATCGAAGAGCAACTGTTGTCGAAGATATCCCAAGACGTCATCCACGCCAGATACTTGAGGCGAACTTGGAAGATCAAGAGATGATTGATCCTTTTAGAGTCGAACCACCAAGAAACCAGATGCCATACCAGATGGAGGAAGAGCCAGTAGTGATGGTGAACAGGAACCAAAATGCAGATCAACTACTTAGATAGTTTCGACATCGAAATCAAGCAGAAGAAAATAATCTTGCAGCCATGGTTGAAAGGATAATGACCAGAAATGGTGTGAATCTTGGCTTCACAAGGCCAAATTATAATTCGCCTATAGTGGATTATATTCTCCAAGCAGAACTACCCCCTAGGACGAAGGTTCCAAAGTTTAGCAAGTTTTCAGGAGATACTACTGAATCTACTGTCGAACATGTGGCTAGATATTTGATTGAAGCAGGCGAAATTGCAGCTGATGAAAGCCTTAGAATCAAATACTTCCCAAGTTCCCTTACCAAGAATGCCTTCACATGGTTTACTACTTTGCCTCCAAATTCCATATACAATTGGACCCAAATAGAGCGTTTGTTTCATGAACAGTTCTACATGGGGCAAACTAAGATTAGTTTGAAAGAATTGGCTAGCATCAAACGCAAAGTTACTGAGCCAATTGATGATTACCTGAATAGGTTTCGACTTCTTAAAGCCAGGTGCTTTACACAAGTGCCAGAACATGAGTTGGTCGAAATGGCTGCTGGGGGTCTTGATTATTCCATTAGGAAGAAATTAGATACCCAATATCTTAGAGATATGGCCCAGTTGGCTGATAGGGTTCGACAGCTAGAAAGGTTGAAAAAGGAAAAGGCTAAATTCAGCAGGGGTAAAAAAGTAGCCTTTGTCGAATGCAACGAAGATGTGGAGAATCTGTATGGTGAAATATCTTATTTCGACGGAAATGAGGTTGAAGTTGCTGAGTTAAAGCAAGGTCCACCTTATGCCTGCAAATAATTAGCTCCCTCAGAAGGAAAAAATCCTGTCGAACCTAACAACAAATTCCCTAAGAAAACATACACTTTCGACGTTACTAAGTGTGACAAAATTTTTGATTTGTTAGTTAAAGATGGGCAAATGATAGTACCTGCTGGTGCTAAGATGCCACCTTTAGAACAAAGAAAGAAAAGAGGTTTTTGTAAGTACCATAATTTTTTGGGTCATAAAACTTCTCAATGTTTTCTTTTCAGTGATTTGGTGCAAAATGCTATCCAAGAAGGAAGGCTAAAGTTTGGTGACAAAGGCAAAGCTCAGATGAAAATCGACTCTGACCCATTGCAAGTTGCAGAGGCTAACTATACAGAGCCTCACGAGGTTCAGATGGTCGAAGCCACAGAGGGATTTGATAAGTCAGTCAACATGGTGGAGGTTACTGAAGACTTCGCCACCAATTCTGTGATAATTAAAGGTTTTAGTAAGGCTGCAAATGGCCTGAATGTTGATGGTACCAGTCTAATGTTGGTGACCAAAGAAACTGCTGATAAGTTTGTTGAAATGGATAATGCTGCCAAGGTTTTGGATATGGCAGTGAATGGATTGAAGATAAATGCCAATGAAGGCATTAACATGGTCGAATTGGTTGAAGAATCTGATTCTAGCTCAGATAGCATCAGCACCAATGAGGCTATGGGCATAAATACCCCCAAAGTCCAAGTTGTTAAGGAATTAGAAGATGACTTGCTGTTGGTAGGAGAGATGATAGACACGGATGGTTGTTTGGTGGAAAACTGGATATGTATGGCTGCTGAAAAATTCTTCAAGACATCTCCTGATGTTGAAAGAGTCAATGCTGAGGAAATGGTCGAAGCTGAAAAAGCTGCTTGGCGAGAAGCTTCCCAAAAAGCTGCAAAAGCAGTAGCAAGTGGTGGTTGTTTGGCGAAGACCACTGAAAGTCTGAAAGCCCATTTCTCCAAGATGCGCTTAAAGGACATAATGGATGTCAATATGGTCGAAATTACAGATCAAAAAGCTGAACAAGTGAGTAAGGCAGATGAACAAGAGAAGCGTAACAAAATAGCTTATCCTAAGCAAGAAGAGATAATTATGGATTTCTTGCACCGTTGCCAGAAGAAAGGCTCTGGAGTAATGCTATATCCTAGATGCAGCGCCATTTTTGATGAAAAAGCTGCCCACAAGTTAGAAGGTGTCAAAAGGGCTGGTGAAAGCTAGGGGCAGAAGGTGAGCAAAGGGCCCAGAGGTTTTGACCATAGGCGACTTTCGACAGGACTAAAAAACCAAGCACCAGGAGTTAGGCCAGGTACATTTAAACCAGCTGCGAATGTGCCAACAGGTAGTTGGATCAAGCCTATCGAAGGGAGAGGACATAAGAAGAAGTGGGAGAAATTTGATGTGGAAAGAGGTTCTTCATTTGAGTATAGAAAAAAGAACCATACCACCAACAAGACAGCCTACATTTCTCAAAATTACAAGGGGAAAAATCCCATATCTAGATCACAATGGCGAAGAGAGCAACGCAGGCGAAAGGCTGTCAGGGAGGCTCAGGTGCAAGGAGAATCAAGTACCAATGTTGATCATCAAGCTGGGACAATTGAGAAGATGCTCATAAGGCGAAAGCTGTTCAATGTTCAGCCAGAGAAGAAGGTTGAAGATGATGAGAATATGACTGATAATTTTGACAATGAGTCAGCAGCTTCTCTAGATATTCTGGTGAATGTGGTGTCAGTAATGCCAAAAGAAATTGGTCAAGCCTCAGAGGTCGAAGACTTGGATCAAACTGCTGAATTGGAAATGTTGGCACACAAGCCTGTGTGTTATTACATCATGAACAATGGGTGCGTCGAAGAACATAATGCTTTCTTTGAACGCCCCACAGAGGCAATGAAGGGTCATTTGAAGCCTCTTTACATTACTGGCAAAGTAGAAAATGTTCCTGTCAACAAAATTTTGGTGGATTGTGGTGCAACTGTTAATTTAATGCCAAGATTTTTGCTGAGCAAGATTGGGAAGTTTGAGACTGATACCAAACCCCACAACATGGTTCTGTCGAACTATGAAGGAAAAGTTGGTTCCACTTTAGGAGTGATTCAAGTGGATCTCACTGTGGGAACTATTACCAGACCAACAGTGTTTATGGTCGTTGAGACAAAAACTAACTACAATCTACTCTTGGGTAGGGAATGGATTCATGGGATAGGAGTTGTGCCCTCATCTATGCATCAAAGAATCAACATTTGGAGACCAGATGGGATAGTTGAAAATATTGAAGCTGATCAATGGTACTTTAAGGTGCCTATTAATCATGTGGATAGTAGGCAATTTGAGAAACATCTGGCGAACATTGCTCCATGTCCTCCAGCTGATTTTGAGTTTATGCCTAATGTAGAAACGTTTTATTCGTTGTATTTACACCCTGTCGAAGGTTTCAGATGGGACAGGGAGGTACCAGGAGGAAGGTTGCCATGCTTAGGCTCACCTCCAATAGAGCCCACAGGACGGGGAGATGAATTCACTGATCATGACTGAGTTTGACGCTTTAAAAATAATTTCGGCCTATGTGGCCGAAACAAAACTACAAGCGGTTTTGGAAGCCGCCAATGACTATATGGCTGGCGAAGCCATTTCTGAATTATATCAAGAAGGTCCTGGCAAGGGCTTCGACCCAAAACCTCCAGATAAGGTTGAAATTGGAGAGCAAAGCCAGAGGCTCGACGCCATCTATGAAGATGAGCCTTTGGGATTTGAAAAGGATCCGTTGGCAAATAATATCAAAATGCTAGCACAAGATCCTTTAGAGGAAGTTGACCTCAGGGAGGGGGCAACCAAAAGGCCTACCTACATCAGTGCTAATCTTGATCCCCAGTTGAAGTTTGAAGTGGTTCAGTTGTTGAAAGAGTTCAAGGACTGCTTCGCCTGGGATTATGACGAGATGCCTGGTTTGAGCAGGGAGTTGGTCGAACACAGGTTGCCTATGACGCCTGGGTAAAAACCAGTCAAGCAAAATCCAAGACGGTTTGCACCAGAGATATTGTCAAAGATCAAAGAGGAAGTCGAAAGGCTGCTTCGTTGCAAATTCATTTGCACTGCAAGGTATGTCGAATGGTTGGCTAATATAGTACCTGTTATTAAAAAGAATGGGTCTTTGAGAGTTTACATTGACTTTAGAGATTTAAACTCTGCAACTCCTAAAGATGAATATTCAATGCCATTAGCAAAAATGTTAATAGATTCTGCAGCAGGACATGAATATCTTAGTATGCTGGATGGATATTCTGGCTACAACCAAATATTCATTGCTGAAGAAGATGTTCATAAAACTGCTTTTAGATGCCCTGGAGCCTTAGGCACCTATGAATGGGTAGTGATGCCTTTTGGTCTCAAAAATGCTGGTGCCACTTATCAAAGGGGAATGAATTCAATTTTCCACGATTTTATAGACACATTCATACAAATTTATATTGATGATATTGTTATAAAGTCTATTTTTGGGAAAAGTCACACTGACCATCTTCGACAGTCCTTTGAAAGGATGAGAAAATATGGTCTTAAAATGAATCCTCTCAAATGTGCTTTTTGTGTGCAGGCAGGGGATTTCCTAGGCTTTGTGGTCCAAAAGAAAGGGATTGAAATAAATCAGAATAAAACCAAAGCCATAATGGAGGCGAAAGCGCCATCAACTAAAAGGGAGTTGCAGTCGTTGTTGGGCAAGATCAACTTCTTAAGAAGGTTTATATCCAACCTGAGTGGCAAAACACAAGCTTTTTCGCCATTGCTTCATTTTAACAAAGATGGTTTTGAGTGGGGGCAATTACAGCAGGAAGCCTTCGACAAGATCAAGGAGTACCTAAGCCATCCTCCAATTCTTTCACCACCTTGTAGAAACAAGAGTATGAGATTGTATATAGCTGCATCAGATAAAACTCTAGGGAGCATGTTAGCCCAGGAGGATGAAAATGGAGTCGAAAGAGCCATTTATTACCTTAGTCTAGTTTTAAATGATTCTGAAACTAGGTATATCATGATTGAAAAGTTATGTTTATGTTTGTATTTCTCTTGTACTAAATTGAAACAATATATAAAGCCAGTTGATGTGTATGTTTCTTCTCACTTTGATGTTGTAAAACATATGTTATCTAAACCTATTTTGCATAGTCGAATTGGCAAATGGGCATTAGCATTAACATAATTTTCCCTAACATATCAACCTTTGAAAGCTGTGAAAGGGCAAATAGTTGCAGACTTTATAGTTGATCACTCCGTAAATGAAAATGATTTGAATTATGTTGAATTAAAATCTTGGAAGTTATACTTTGATGGATCAAGTCATAAAAATGGAACAGGAGTGGGAATACACATTATTTCTCCTGAAAAAATTCCAACAAAATTCAAGTATAAGGTCGAAGGACCTTGCTCTAACAATAAGGCTGAATATGAAGCATTAATTGCTGGCCTTGAAATTTTGTTAGAATTGGGGGCAACTAGAGTCGAAATAATGGGAGACTCAGAATTGGTTATAAAACAAATCACAAAGGAGTATAAATGTGTTAAAGAAAATCTCATTATGTACTTTGTGATAGCCAATAGATTATTAAAGAAATTTGAAGTAGTGGCCATCTAACACATACCTAGAATAGAGAACCAAGTTGCTAACGACTTGGCTCAAATTGCCTCTGGATACAAGGTGTCGAAGGAAAACCTTCAAGAAGTAGTTGAAGCAAGGGGTAAAGTGGTGGCTGTTGGATTGTGCCCATCAGACTTAGAAACAACTAAGCTTGGGTGCATAAATGGCGAAAATTTTGAAATTTTTGCCATAGATAATTTAACAGATGAAGATTGGAGGAAGCCCATAGTGGAATATTTGCAAAACCCAACGGCTTCGACAGAGCGAAAAACTAGGTATTAAGCTTTAAGCTATGTACTGTTGGGTAATGAATTGTTTAAAAAGACCCCTGAGGGAGTCTTATTGAAATGCCTTAGTGAAGCAGAGGCATATTTGGCTCTTTCGACAGTACATAGTGGGGCATGTGGGGCACACCAAGTTGACCAGAAGATGAAATAGTTGTTGTTTCGACAAGGCATATATTGGCCTACTATGCTGAAAGATTGCATAGAATTTGCTAAGGGTTGCCAAGAATGCCAAATTCATGCTGGCATACAGCATATCCCAGCAAGTGAATTACACTCCATAGTGAAACCATGGCCTTTCAGAGGATGGGCTTTGGATATAGTGGGAGAGATTCGACCAGCATCTTCAAAGAACCAAAGATATATTTTGGTGGGAATTGATTATTTCACCAAGTGGATTGAAGCAATACCACTGGTGAATATAGGTCAAGAAGATGTTATTGAATTCATTCAAAATCACATTATTTATAGATTTGGTATTCCTGAAATAATCACTACAGATCAAGGATCAGTCTTCACTGGTCGAAAGATGCAGGAGTTTGCCAAAGAAATAGGTTTTAAGTTATTGACTTCTACACCTTATTATGCTCAGGCCAATGGGCTAGTCGAAGCTGCCAATAAGGTAGTAATTGGACTAATTAAGAAGCATGTGGGAAAGAGGCCTAGAAATTGGCATAAGACGTTAGACCAAGTTCTCTGGGCATGTCGAACGTCCCCTAAGGAGGCTACCAACACTACCCCATTTCGACTTACTTTTGGTCATGATGCAGTATTGCCTGTTGAGATTTATTTACAGTCTATAAGAGTTCAAAGACATCATGAGATTCCCTCTGAGAATTATTGGGAAATGATGATGAATGAGTTAGTGGATTTGGATGAAGAAAGGCTTAGAGCCTTGGAGTTGTTAAGAAGGCAAAAGAAAAGGGTCGAAGAATCATACAACAAAAAGGTTAAGTCTAAATCTTTTGCATGTGGGGAATTGGTTTGGAAAGGGATTTTGCCTATGGATCGAAAAGATAGAACATTGGGCAAATGGTCCCCTAAGTGGGAAGGCCCATTCCAAGTCATGTAAGTGTTCTCTAATGGAGCTTATGAAGTGGAAGAGTTAGACAAAGATAAAAGAGTCTTGAAAGTAAATGGCAAGTATTTAAAAAAATATAAGCATATGCTGCAAGAGATTCATATTAAAACATAAGCTTTATTTAATAAAAAGAAAGCCAAAATAGGCCAAGTTAGGCTAATATGGCATACGAAGCAAAGAAAAACCAATACAACAATTTTTAATCAAGGAAAGGTTATTCATAATATCTCCAATCTATGGATTTGAGGAAATCCATATAATCTGCATCTGGTTCATCATCAGAGTCTTGGGTGCTGGAGCACCCTTTCTTAGAGATCTTCATTTTAGTTTCTCTCTTCTTGGCTTGAGAGGTTGCTCCAATGAAGGCTTCAGGTTTCTTGGTTGCCTCCATCTTTTTTGTTTCCTCAACTGCCTTTGCCTTTCCAGCCATTTTCTTGGCTGATGATTTCTCTGAATTATTCATGTTTGCTTCTATGCAAAACGTGGTCAGGTGGAAGAAATTTATAGAGGCGAAGTACTGATTGGATTGGCCAGTCAAACGGTGGAAACACATGAGTTATTCTTGGAAGTAGGCCTGAGGGCTATGCTATAAATGTTACTTTAAAAGCTAGAGGATTATGCCTTGGAATGTAAAGCTGGAAAGTTTGACTTTCCAAGAAAAAGATAGAATGCCTTAATTGCAAATTTGACTGATAAGAGGCAACGAATAAAGTGCATCATAATATAATATGGGTCGAAAGCAGTTAAGGGCAAAATAATAATGATTGATTAATCAATGCTAAAAGGCATAAAATTGTCATTACATAAGGGCCTGAAAAAGGCCAAGAAACAAATGATTAGTTAAACAAATAAAGGTCTTGAAAGCATCAGAAGGGAAGCCTCGACTCCAAACTGGGCAAAGGTTTTGATGTGATATTTGAGGCGAGCATTGCACAAGGACTCATCAAGCTTGGCTGTGGCAAGCTATTTCTCAAGTTTTTGAGCTGCCTCAATACGATCTATGGCATGTTTCATTTCCCTAGCCATCTCAGTGGTGTCGAAGTTCTGCAAATCACGGTTGCGTTTTTCAGCATCCTCAATTTTAGCTTGTAACTCAATGATTTGCTGCTTCCAGGCTTCAATGTTCTTCTGATTTGAGGCTATTTCATCTTGTGTTTTCTTTTGGTCAGCCTCTATACTTTCGACCTTCTCATATGACTCATTTGCACCACACCAAGCTGCACTCTCAAGACCAGATGTTTCCTCTAGGGTCTTCCTGATAGATGGAAGCAGCTTTATCTCTGCAGCTATTTGGTTCACCACAGCAGTTAATTCTATCAGAAAACCAGAAATGTCTGGATTAAGAGTAGTGAGTTCCAGCTTTCCAAGGGTATCCTTCAACTAAGCAGTTGCAGATGGGTCTGAGGCCAAAACTCTGTGAATATTCCCCTTGAAGAATTTTTTCTTGATGGCCTGGAGAATTGGTTGAGCGAAGTCATCTGAGGATGGAGTCGAAGAGACAGAAGAAGAAGAACCATACCTCTACCCAAGTATTAATTTGGTAAACTCACGTGGGTTCGACCACTTGAGTGCTGTCAGTGAGTCTCCAGGCGGTGGAAGGACCACGGGCGAAGGAGTATGGTGGGGATTAGGATCAGTTTGTTCTTCTTCCTCCTCTTCTGATTCTTCTCCTTCTTCATCTTTTTCTTCTTCGACTACCATTTCTTCGTTAGGTTCTTCAGTAGCTGGTTGAATATTCTCCCAATCATCAACTGGTGTAGGATGTGGTTCGTTTGTCTCCTCAGGCCCAGCTTGACCAGGATTGTCATTGTGTGTTTGAGCTTCAGGTTCATTCCTTTCTTATTCAACCAATTAATCATCATCCATGAAGTTGGACAGGTTGAGAGGTGAGGGACTTGAGGCATCATCATCATCAGAATTGGCGCCATCAGCTTGTGCATTTTGAGTAGTGGTTTGAACTGGTGGTGTGGTGTGTTCTGCAGCATGTGGAGTAGGTTGATTAATCTCACTCAAACCAGAGCCAATATCAGAAGATGGGTGATAAGTTGGCTCACCTTGGCTGTTGAGGAGCGTGGTGGTGAAGCTTCCTGCAGTTGGTTGAGGAACTGGATCGTCAATTATGGTGGTGGCGAAGTTGCTTGGAGTTGGTTGGGGATCTGGATTGTTGATTATGGGTGCCTAAAGAACACAAGTGGAGAAAATGAGAATGAAATAATGGGCGAAAGACGGTCAGCATAATAAAAAAATGGTGCACATACCTGAGTTTGTTCAACAACAGGACTTGATTTATCACTCCCATGGTCACCAAGAGGGGTTCTCAAGGCCACCTTGGAAGGTTCCTTCTCGACACCACTTGTGGTGGGTGCCTTTTCGAGTATTTTGGCCACCTTCAAAGGAGGTGGGCCAGTAGGTCCAGAAGCCTTTGGGGGTTTTCTTCTTTTCTTTGTGAGAACCTCCTCAGGAGATTCATCTGAGGCCTCTGAAGCTATAATCACAACTGGGGTATCCTTTTTACCTTTCTTGGAAGGTGTTGGAGGTTTTCGACCAGTCTGAAGAGGCAATGCAAATATAAGAAAGAAATTCATATAGTAAAAGCGTAAGCAGGGGATGTGAAATATACATGTGTGCTCTCTGGTTCTTTGCCACTTTGTAAGGTAGCAGCCCTAGTCGAAGCAGCTTTCCTAGGCACAGCTGAAAGACAACACACAATTGTTACAAGTTAATGATTACATGGTTAGTTATAGAGCCATGGATTAAGGATTTCAAACCTTCATATATTTTAGATTCGACACGAACGTCCTGAATTCCTATATGAAGGTGCCCTTTAAAACTGTCTAACGCATGCTTAGTCGAAACCACTCATTGAGCCTTTGGCTGAGACTGTTGTCGAAGAAGTTTTAAATGCTCCCCACAGACAAACCAATCTGGAAATGGAGGGGCAAGCGCCACTCCAAAATCAGCATTAGGCAGTCGAGGGAACTTTGGAGGAAAAATTTTAAAAGCTACCTCATAACGTTTCTCATGAGGGACGTTTGGAGGAATTTTTAGTTGATCCAACTTTTCTAGAAATGTTCTCTTTAGAGTGACATCAGCCTCATGAATGGTTCGACTAAGATCATTTGGTCGATAGATAGTTTCAAAGTATTTTTGAAAAGCCTGTATTTCTTCGATGTGAGTGAACTTACTCTTTTTCGTCTTGTCCTGCACATGGAGAAAAGCTTGGTCAAGTAACGAAGAAAATGTAGCCACATCAAGAAAGTGCTCACTATAGTGCTTCGACCACCATTGGTGGAATGATGAAGTGCATAGAAAGGAAGGTTCAAAAAACACAGGAGAGAGGATTTTTCTTTTCTCATTCCGGTTGTCAAGTGTATGGGAGACATTTTCCTCGTCGAAACAGGCGGTGTGAAGAATTACTTGGCCCTTTCTCTCATACAAGCACTGAGGAAAGCTCAGGGCCAGCCCAAATTGTCGAGAGACAAGGTTGCGTTGATAGGCAATCAATGCTGATAAACCTCTCCCTAAGTTCAGCCTGTGGATAAAGAATATGGGAATCAAAAAGGCTTCCCAGATAGCAACATATTCTTGATCAAGAGTTTGATGGGGATTTGGAAATGGCCTTTTAAACCACACAGGGCCATAGCTTCGTCGAGCAAAAGGTGCCATGCTATGAGTGAACTCATAGCGCTTGGCAAACATCATAATATAACTGGTAAAAGCCCTTTGAAGGTTTTCACCATCATCATTAGGAGTGAGTTTAGCCAGACGCGTCCCTTCGACACTCCTTTCCCTTATTTCAGCAGAGGCTTCATCAACCAGGCCTTTTCTGGGGAGGCTAGCCTCAAATGTAGCATTAAGCCACAATTGAAGTAGCCAAAGAGGACCACTCAAGTGCATAGGACCTTGGGCCTCCATATTTCTAAGTCGAGAAGCCCCTTCACTGATAGACTCGTAAAGGTTCGCCAAAATGAGTTCACTCAAGCAGGTTCCTCTGTTGTGGTGAAGCTGATTCGCCAGGGGCAGGTACTTCTTAGCTACCTGCAAAGACTTGGTACAAAAAACATATCTCGACAGCCAGACTGTGAGAAAAGCAATATGTTCTTCATCAGACACGTTGTCATCTTCTTGTTTAAAGTGGTGTTTGATGAAGAGAGTGTATGTAAGTTTGGAGCCTGAAATATTGATGGTGTCTTCAGCATCAACATCGGGGTTATAAGTAAGGCCATCTGGGCGAAGCCCTGTGATGGCAGCTACGTCAAATAAGGTTGGAGTAACCATTCCACATGGCAGATGGAAGGTATAATGGGTGCTGTCCCAAAAGTATAGGGATGCCGCCAACATGTTTAGACAATATGGTATGCTGGTCTTCGACAGCATAAGAAGGTCATAAATCCCTATATCCTTCCAATGGTCAGCTTTGACCTTCTCCATCTTCGCCATCCATTGGTCGAATTCCTTCAAGGGGTTGACAGCTCTCACCAGCCTGGTGCCATCAGTGAGATAGCCAACGTTGATTTTGGGCAAGGGGGTTTCTTCAGGAGAAGTTTCAGCAGCAACGTTGATTTTGGGAAAACTCTTTTGCCCTAACGGCCTTGTTTTTCGGTACGAGGGGAGAAACTCACTTAGCCTCTCGTTAGAAACGTCAACCTCAGCTAAAGGACCAGATAGCGCATAGGGTTTATCAGAAACAACTATAGGAATCATTACCTGAGATTTGTATATGGCTCTTGATTCTTCAGAGGTGGGTTTCGGCATGCAATGACGGTTATCTACTAGTTGGGGGCATGGGATATTAGCGAACGGAGGAATGGTTTGTTTAAATGGAGTGGCCTTGCCTCTTTGAGTTTTTTTTGCTTGAGGATTAGTTTGGGAAGACGCCATTCTTGAAGAAGATGAAAAGATGGTGGTTTTTCTGGGTTTGCGTAAGAGAAACTGAGGAGAAGAAGAGGTTGCTTGAGAGTATGAAAAGTGTGGAAAGTTCACAAAGTGGCGGAAATGGGTATATATAGACATTTGAAAATCCCAAGAAACTTGGATCTACTGTTGAAGCTGAGGAGTTAGTGGGACGCGTGTCTTTCTCCTAGAGACGTGATGAAAAGTAGCAGTTATGTTCAGACTGCCAACGTCTGATTTCAAGAAAGGTGTTATGATGAATACGGCTGAAAAGACGTTTTAAGGATTTGTCATGATGGTATGACGTCAGAAGCGTGGGTCAAAGAAACTGAACAATTAAGCCATTAAGTAATTAGTGGGATATTCAGTTAAGGCCATGCAAACAGGCGTCGAAATGGTTATTATATCAAGAAATGACCTTCCTACCAATTCTGGTGAAAGGACATTTCTTGGGGGCAATTTGTTAACCCTCATTTTCGACGCTAGAAAGAATCAAAGCTATTTTAAGTTAAAAAATTATTTTTAACGTAAAGAAGGCTTCGACCCAGTTTTGGTGAAGCCTGAGTCGAATAGAGGTTTTAGAAACCTCAAAAAATGGCTAAGTGCTGGAAAGGTTTCGACCATGAGAATATGGAAACAAGCGCTGCAGTTGTTATACTAAGGCTGGAGGGAATTTCCAATGTTTGAAATTTAAATAAGAGCAGTTGTGAACGTGGGGAACAGTTGAGACCAAGGAGAAGGCGCTAAAATCCACACGTTTGAAGCAATAACCACCACTTAGTAGTTATTTCCTAGCACTATAAATAGGAGTTAGTTCTATGTAATAGGTGCGTTCATATTTTTGTACAAGTTACTTAAAGAAACTCAAAGTACCCGCGTGTAGAGAAACGAGTTCGTGAGAATGTACGTAATGTAACACCATTTTCTTCATTAATACAATTTATCTTCATCATGTTTAAGATTCAGCCATTTACTTTCCATTCCTTTACAATTTCTTGAACTTTATCTTCCATGCAAAATTTACTTTCAGAGTCATTTAAACTTTCTGCATTTACCTTCGACTGCAATGTTACATTCAAGCATTTAATCTTCAAGCGTTTACTTTTCAAAGTTTTTTATTTTCAAGAACGTGGAGTTCACCTTTAATCCATTGCACTTATTTTCAAAGTCCTTTATTTTCCTGCACTTTACCTTCGACAGCACTTTTATCATTCCAGCCTTTACTTTTCAAGAACGTGGAGTTCGTAGCATTTTACTTTCAAAGCTTTTTACTTATCGTCATTTCCTTTCGACGCCTTTTATTTCTGCATCCTTTAGTTACAGCCCTTTAAATTTCAAGCCTTTACCTTACCCTATTGCAAGTAGTCGAACGTGGAGTTCAGTTAAAGTTTTATTTATTTTTTTAGTATTGTCGAACGTGGAGTTCAAGTTACATTCTCTTTATTTTTCACTTGTCATTTACACTTGTCTCTCAAATTTAGCACATGTCCTAGGATTCGTGTGGTCGATCCTGCAAGGTAGTCAGTTTTTTAAGATTGATAGACCAGAGGTTGTTTATCAAAATTTACAGTAAACAGATACGGCGCGGGGGGGGGGGGGGAGGTGTACCTGCAAGGTACTCCGACGCTCAAGTCAGGTAAGGTCAGAGAAAAACAAGTACAGAAAGTAGGTGTAAGTTTAGAATATGAAGTAACCTGACTCTCTCAAGAGAGAGGGTATTTATAGAGAGCCCCCAACGCGGGGCCAACGGTTACCTGCACAGGGCTGGATCGTCAGGCCCAATTCAGGTAACTGCCAGGGCTTACGTGGCGTAAGGAAGACCAGCACGTGGTCTTCGCCCTGGGGTAACGGTCCCGAGATCTCCGGAAATAGGGTAGACCGATTCTTTCGGAGGTGGGGAGGTTACAAGAGAACGTGTCCTCGCGGGAGAGGAGCCCTTGTGTGTCGGGGAGAGACGTCGAGCCCTGCAAGGCTTGCCGTCTCTGTTCGACGGTCTCTGCTGCACGTGCCCGACAGTGCTGAAGGCTGGCACGTGCTCGACGCAGGTATTGCATAAGGGCCTCTTTGGGCCGTCCCAGGTCGTATGGATTGGGCCTGCCCGTCAAAAGGGCTGGCTCCGGCCCAGTCCAGAACATATATCATTTTATTTTATATATGGATGTTGTCGAATGTATATTAAGTTGCGACGATATATTAACATATGCAACCAACCAACAAAACCGATTTAAAAAAAATAAAGTTCTGCTGTTTTCCGGATTTGCAGATCAGGAATGTTTCCGGATGTGCACTTCCGGAACGCATCAACGTTTTTTAAAAAATTGGTGCATCCGGATGTGCACATCCGAAATCAAGGAACAAAACCGAAAATTCAAATGGTACCTAAAAAACATGGGTGGTGTGATAAGAAATTCTCTTATTTTTTGTGTCAACCATACAAAAACAATAAAATTTATTATTTGAATATAATTTTTTAATTTTAGTTTAAGCCTCCAATTTCTATGAAAACAAATTTTGGTAACATGAAGTTCCATTGAAATATAATTAAAACTTGATCAATATTTATAATCCAAACTCAATTTTGTTTCTTCAAATAATTTATTCATAACAAAATTTTATTAAATCACATCATTCATGATTTTAATCTACTTCCTCCATTTTAAAATGACTGTCATTTTAACAGAAAATTTTTGTTTTAAAATGAATGTCATTCTCACTTTTTAATATAATTGCTATTATTTCAATTGTGTCATATAATTATTATTCTATACACTATTTTCAACCCATTAATAAGACTAATTTAGTAAAAGTGCAATATTTTATAATAATATCATTGCATTCCTTAATCTGTGTGTAAAAATTTTAAATAGTTATTTTGAAACGGTCTTAATAAATTTTGCATTGCTATTTTCTTTGAAAGGTGGAGCTGAAATTCAAACTCTCTTTTTTGAGAAGCGATTCTGATTATTTTGGGTAAATTTGCCATTTGTCTAAGCTAAGAAATCACCAATTCACCAAACCAATGGTTCCTCGATTTTTCATATTTTGACTAAGCAACACCACAGAAGCGGTAGCGGCAAATAACAAGTTAGTTACAATTTCGCCAAATTCCAATTCTACCCTCTTTCTCGCGCCTTATTCGCCTTCTCTCTCACTCTCACTCTTTCTCTCCTTTCATTTCCATTCGAGCTTCGATCAAATCCTCTCTCAATCGGAACCTAACGTGACTCGACGCTGGATCATTCCGAACGAAGGTATCGTTTTCAACCATTTCCTTCTCACCAATCTTCACCTCTCTTAGACAATGCCGATCATTTTACGATCCTTGCGTTTTTATAGCTCTTTGTCAGAATGATTGAATCGCGCGCGTTTTTTGTACGCTGAAAATTTCTCTGATGCTGAGAAGCGATTCGAGTTTTTTTTTAATTAACTCTGTGATTATCAACTAGTGTTGATTTTTTTCCTCCGTTGTCACTTCTCCGTCTGTATCTTGCTGATTAGAGCATGATTTTCGTATTTGATTTGATGTTTTCATGGTTAATGTAGTTAATCACCTTGTGAAATGCAATAGTTGTGGATCTCGTAATTCTTTTGAAAATGTTAATATATTATAGTCTCTTGATGGCGTTAATTTATTTCATTTTGGTTTTGTTACATGTAGGTGGATTAGGATTTTGTTATGAATGAATATATGTTGGTTTCCTTGGAAATTTTATAATGGAAGAAGAGGAAAAATCTAAAGAGATAAAAGTTTCTGGTGATGGATTGGATAGTCATGAAGTGATAGATAGTGTTGGAAAACAGTTAGATGAGAGTAATCAGAAGGAAACTGTAAATGCCGGTAGTGGCACTGGCGGTGAACAGGAAGATGAAAGGGTAAGCTTACAAGGACATGAGATTGATTCTGGGAATACAGTTACGAACGACCAGTACGAGCAAGTATCCTTGAAAGATCAAGATCAAGAGAAGAACAGTGAGTACAAGGAGTCAAACACTTCTGTTGGTTCAGATAATGTTCAACATTCTATTGGTGGAAATGCAGAGGAACGACATTCATCTGGGATGTACTCATCAGAGGGTAATACTTCGCCAGTTGCCACAATGCAACGTGATCATATTTCTTACAGCCCTAGGTCAGGGAAACATTTTGGTCATACAAACAAGCAGTCTGCTTCATCAATTGGTTTTGGTTCACCTGGTTTTTCTCCTGTTGGTTCTCCACAAAAACCTAAGCAAAAAAATGCTATGCCAAATACGTCAGCAGAATTGCTGCATTTGGTTGATTCTGCAATCATGGGAAAACCTGAAGGTATGGAGAAACTGAAGAATATTGCAAGTGGTGTAGAAATTTTGGGGAGTGGTGAAGAAATGGAAAGCGTGTCTTTCTTAATTGTAGACTCACTTCTTGCAACCATGGGTGGTGTTGAATGTTTTGCAGAGGATGGAGATAATAATCCTCCCAGTGTAATGTTAAACTCCCGTGCAGCGATTGTCGCAGGTGAACTTATTCCTTGGCTTCCTTATGTAGGTGATTCTGATGTTGTCATGTCTCCTAGGACACGAATGGTAAGGGGACTACTTGCCATATTACGGGCTTGCACAAGAAACAGGGCAATGTGCTCAATGGCTGGTCTGTTAGGTGTACTGTTAAAAACAGCAGACAAGATTTTTACTGTGGATGTTGGCTTAAATGGGCAAATAAGGTGGGATGGAACTCCTTTATGCCGGTGCATACAATACTTGGCCGGGCATTCTCTTAGTGTTAGTGATCTTCGTAGATGGTTTAAAGTCATTACAAGAACACTTACCACAATCTGGGCTTCACGGTTAATGCTTGCAATGGAGAAAGCAATAAATGAAAAGGATTCCAGAGGGCCAGCTTGCACTTTTGAGTTTGATGGGGAAAGTTCAGGTTTGCTTGGTCCAGGTGAGAGTCGCTGGCCATTTATTGATGGGTATGCATTTGCAACTTGGATCTACATTGAATCATTTACCGACGCATTAAGTACAGCCACAGTTGCTGCTGCAATTGCTGCAGCTGCATCAGCCAAGTCAGGTAAATCATCTGCCGTGTCAGCTGCAGCAGCAGCTAGTGCACTTGCTGGTGAAGGTACAGCACACATGCCACGGTTATTCAGTTTTTTATCTTCTGATAATCTGGGTATAGAGGCTTATTTTCACGCTCAATTTTTGGTTGTTGAAATTGGTAGTGGAAAGGGTAAAAGATCTGCGTTGCATTTTACATATGCATTCAAACCACAGTGTTGGTACTTCATTGGTCTTGAGCATATAAGCAATCACGGAGTGACAGGGAAAGCAGAAAGTGAAGTTAGGTTATATGTAGATGGATCTCTATATGAAAGTCGTCCTTTTGAGTTCCCTAAAATTTCCAAACCCCTTGCATTTTGCTGCATAGGAACTAACCCTCCTCCTACTATGGCTGGTTTGCAACGCCGTCGTCGTCAGTGCCCTTTGTTTGCTGAGATGGGCCCTGTTTACATCTTCAAGGAACCAATTGGTGAAGAAAGGATGAGACGCTTGGCTTCTAGAGGAGGGGATATAGTGCCTTCTTTTGGCAATGCAGCGGGACTACCATGGCTTGCAACAAATGCCCAAATGCAGCACAAGGCAGAGGAAAGTGCTTTATTAGATGCAGAAATTGGAGGTTTCATACACCTACTCTATCATCCTAGTTTGCTTAGTGGGCGCTTCTGTCCAGACGCTTCACCTTCTGGTGCCGCAGGTCAGATAATTTATGGGCATTGAATTTATAAATAGACAAATTTTTATTCTACTTATTGGTCTATGTAATTTTTTATTTATAAAGATTCCTGATGCAGTTAAATAATCTTCCAAATTTTTGTTTATATATTTACACGCCGCTATTGAACATTTTTTACAACTTTTTGAGTTGTAATATAGTTGTCTAGTGCTTATGGTATTGAATGTTCCATGCACCCTACGTCACCTAATGAGAAAAAGCTTGATTGATGAGAAAAGGCTTGATTGTTTTTTGTTGTTGTTGGGTTGGAATGTTTTTTAAGTACTTTAAGGGTTGTCATTTGGATACTTTTTGATGCCATTCTTCTTTTTTTCTCTGTGTAAACGACAATTTTCTTGTTAACTTTTAATATATATATATATTTCAACAACTATTTGGGTTTTGTGAATCACATGTGGAGTTCAGATTTGGAATTGAGTTAGTTGTCCATGCATTGAAGAGTGAGTTGAATTTATGGTTTAAGTATAAAAATGGGTACTTAATGTTTTTAATAAAACAGTTTCTTTAGGGAATGCCATATAACTTCATCTTTATGCAGAGAACAATGGCTACAGAAATGCAAAAGGTTTGGTAGTTAATGTTAAAGGAATTAACGATTTAATAAAAATTAGGTTGTCAAACTCGAGTTTCTAGGTAAACTCATGGAGCCTAGGTAACAATTTGAATACATTTGACATATATACTCATATAATACCATGAGGACATTTATAATTCAACCTTTAAACTCCATAATAAAAAAAACATCTAATCACCACCATTGCTATAATTAAACTGAAACAAATATAAAATCTCTGCCACAGATTGAAATAGAGCAAGGAAAACTGAAAAATATGATGCTCTATTTACAGCCAGTGAAATGTGAATACAAGTTGGAGAGAGTAGGACACATGCTCTGCAATGGCATGTTTTGGAAATGGAGAGGCTTACCAAGAGCAAGACTGAATGACAAGATCTATAATATCAAAGCCTGCCAAGATCTTGTCTGTAAATGGTGATAAAGATGTTTTATTTTAGCAATACCACAATGGTCAGTCCCTGTAATGACAACATCGTCTAACATACACA
The DNA here is from genome assembly GCA_022829125.1 of Lathyrus tuberosus. NCBI lineage: Eukaryota > Viridiplantae > Streptophyta > Magnoliopsida > Fabales > Fabaceae > Lathyrus > Lathyrus tuberosus. The sequence continues at coordinate 4,979,207 of JALAZF010000153.1, forward strand.
AGTAAATAAAATACAACCTGTGGCTAGGTGACAGATAGTCGAGTGATCCGACACACTTTGAATATACCAAAATGCTCAACAACATTGCTAAATCTACTAAACCATAGTCTAGGAGACTAAGGCAATATAAATTTTTTCATAGATGACATACCAGCTATTCTCTGTGAACTCATTGTTCCTATGTATTTGGCGATGTCACATTCTTGGAAGATACTTTGTTCCCCACTTTCTTAAGAAGTAGTCACATAAGAGTCTCTCACTCAAGCATATCCAATCCCTCTTATCTTCCTTTTATTCACCAGTCAATTCCTTTTGGTTTCTTCTTTTATAGTAAATTCCTTTTGGTTTCTCCTTTTATTACCTATCAGCTTTGTGCCCGTCTTGTTCCAATGGAGGAAACTATCAATCTATCATTGAAGAGATCGATTATTCATCTTATGTTTTGATCCCTCAACCTACTTCGTCCCAACATGACCAACTTGTGGACATGATGGTAGCTCTTTGCACATGCAATTGTCCTACTAGAAACCCCATCCCATTTACAATTTTTTGAGTTACCACTGTCTTTCTCCACCCCATCGTGTATATGTGTGTGCTCTTCTCTTTCTAACCCTCCCCAAATTATACTGGAAGCACTTTCTCAGCCAGGATGGCGACAAACTAAGATTGATGAGATGACCGCTTTAGACTTCTAACAAGACTCAGGCTCTCGAGCTCCCCCCTCTAGGGAAATTTATAATTGGATGTTATGGGTATTTACAATCAAGGTAGCCCCAAATGGTTAGATTGATCACTTGAAAGCTCGTTATGTAACTAAAGATTGAACTCAGAATTTTGGCTTGGTGGGTGGATGGCTCGAATGAATAGACTCTAATTCAATAATAGATTTTTATCTTAGACATAACTCCTCTTTACAAAATCGACTTGTAAGTTCAGGAGTGCCACTATAAATTCTTTTAAAATTGTCGAGATATTAATATTTCTTGTTGAGATATTGATATTTATTATAATATGATTTGTTAGTATCCTTTGAGATTATGATATGATTATAGTCCTATTTAGATTATATATCTCTCTTGTATATAAATAGTTGTTGAAACTATTAAATATACTTGAATCTCATCCCCAAAAGTTAATTCAAAGGGTAAGGTTGCCCTCCACATTTATACATTCAACAGCTCAGAAATCTAGCAATGTGAGACTCCAAACAAACTACAAACAACTTCAATACCCACCCTTACGCTTAGCGTGAGCCTATGTCCAATTTCCACATTGCAGTCTTTAACCCAATTCTGATACCATGCTAAATGTGCTTGGATCTCATCCCCAAAATTTAACTCAAAGGGTGAAGTTTCCCTTACACATATTCATTTAATTGTCCAGGAACCTAAGCAATGTGAGACTCCAAGCAAACCATAAACTACTTCAATAAAAGCTTTTTCATATCAATAAGAAATGTTCAGCTTCAAGTTGGTATACAGAACACAGTTTCTACACCATTCAACATCTTCATAGTTTCTCATGGTATCATTCATAAGTCCAGTTTCCCACACACACCGTAACAAAATGTTCTCACAGAAAGGAAACACCGTCCTTTGGTTGATACAACTCGAACTTTATTGATGAATGCCCATGTGACTTTTAAATTTTAGGGTGATGTTATTCTCACTTTTGCTATTTGATAAATCGCATGTCATCCTTAGTATTGGATAATGAGATTCCACACACTCACTCTTATTTTCTAAGGACTCCTTGTATGTTGATCCTCTTTGCGTGTTAGGCTCTATATGTGTTTTGTTCATGATCTTTTTCCTGGTCGTGATGAATTGTCTCAATGAGCTGTCAAACGTGTGTTTTTGGGCTATTCTAGAAACTAATAGGGGTATCTGTGTTATTCTCCACACATACCTCGTTTTTAAGTTTATGTAGATGTTACTTTCTTTGAGGATACACCATTTTTTCTTCACCCACTACATCTAGTTCTACAAAAGACATGACTATCCCTAGGTAAACCTATTCCTTTATTTGACTCATCTGTCTCCACTCACAATTATCCACATTCATAAGGTAAACCTAAGTTCTGCCGCTATGGTCTTACTTATGAGTGTCAACATGCTTAAGCTCCTAAAACAATTCCGGTTGATTCCAATGATTCAGCTCCAAAGACTGCTACTACTGATTCTAATGATTCAGCAGTTGTTCCAATCTCTTCTCCTACCGCGGTCTCACTGAGCCTTCTGTTGATTTGTTGCATAAATATGCTTTATATTGTATTGAGTTGATCAATGATACAAAAAGAAGTATATACTATATAGAATACAAATGGTAGAGAAATAAGCGCTAGTCTAGCCTAAAAATCAGAGAAAATATTCTTCCTATAAGGGCCTAGTCTTAAATATTGTAATGATAGGACATGATTAACTCTTATAATGTCTTGATGAATTTTCTCCTTAATGAAATGCCTAACAATCTCCATATTTTCTGTTCTATCATGCTGAACTGGATTCTTCGCAATGCTTATACCAGCGTTGTTGTCACATAATATCCTAATTGTGTAGTTGGTAGTAATTATTATTTCTTCCAGCATTCTCTTAAGCCAGATTCCTTCACAAATACCTTGTGTCATAACCCCAAATTCAACTTCTGCATTATTCCTTGCCAGAACATGTTGTTTCTTACTTTTCAAGTTATCCCATACAAATGTACTATAATGGAATTCCTGTCCGATACATATCTTGCCCAATCAGAATCAGTGTATACTTCAATGTCTCTGTTTGAGTTCTTGTGAAAATAGAGTCCTCTGGTTGGTGTATATTAAGGTATTGGAGGATTCTATTCACCGTTTTTATGTGAGTTTTAGTTGGGTTTGACATGTAGCGACTAGTCATGCTTGCAGCAAAGCCAATGTAAGGCATGGTATGAGTCATACAGATTAGTTCTCCAACTAGGCTTTGATATGTGCCTTTACCAGCCGGTGCGCTCTTTTTGTCACTTCTTTTAACTGATTTTATGGGAGTATTGGTAGCTTTGCATCCAAGCATCCTTGTTTCTTGAAGTAATTATAAAAGGTACTTCATTTAAGAAACTTATATTCCATTATTTGTCTGAGCAATATCCATCCCTAGAAAGTACTTGATTGACCTAAATCTTTGGCTTTAAACTCCTTGGCTAGAAGACTTTTGAGATGTGTTACCTGATCATAATCGTCCCCTGTAATAACGATGTCATCTGCGTAGACAATAAGTAGGGCTATATTCCCATCCGAAGAATGCTTGACAAACATAGTATGGTCTGTTTGACATTGAACAAAAGCATCTTGCTTAACTTTAGTTAGCCTTCAAACCACGCCCTTAACCAAAATTAAATTTATTTTATGCACCAAGGTATTAAAAATATGTTTCATTATTGTCCATGTTTGTGACAGTTCCTTTATTATAATTCAGGAATGCTCCGACGTCCTGCCGAGGTTCTTGGGCAAGTCCATGTTGCTACACGAGTACGACCTGTGGATGCCTTGTGGGCTGTGGCTTATGGAGGCCCATTGTCTTTGCTTCCCTTAGCAATAAGTAATATACAAGAGGATACTCTTGAACCACATCAAGGGAATTTTTCTGTGTCAGTAGCAACTACATCTCTTGCTGCTCCGATATTCCGAATTATATCCACGGCTATTCAATATTCAAGGAACAGTGAGGAGTTGAGTCGTTGCAGAGGGCCTGCAGTTCTTTCAAAGATTCTAAATTATCTTCTCCAAACCCTATCTTCACTTGGTATTGGAAGAGATGACGGTGTAGGTGATGAAGAACTTGTTGCAGCAGTTGTTTCACTTTGTCAATCTCAGAAGATCAACCACACACTGAAAGTGCAGCTCTTCACCACACTGCTGCTTGATATAAAAATTTGGAGTTTATGTAATTACGGAATACAGAAGAAGCTTCTATCATCACTCGCAGACATGGTTTTTACCGAATCTGCAGTGATGAGAGATGCCAATGCCATTCAGATACTTCTTGATAGCTGCAGAAGATGCTACTGGACTGTTCCTGAAAAGGATTCAGTAGCTGGAGCAACAAGGCCAGTGGGTGAAGTCAATGCTTTGGTTGATGAGCTGTTGGTGGTGATTGAGCTTCTAATAGTAGCAGCATCTCCTTCATTGGTCTCTGATGATGTCCGATGTTTACTTGGGTTTTTGGTTGACTGTCCACAACCTGGTCAGGTACGTAGTAAGATAAAAGATGCTATCTAAAAGCACAGAGATACAAAACATTCTTAAGAACATATTTTTAATAATAGAATATTCATGTATAATGTTTCTATGGTTCTTATGTGGTCTCCTATTGAGTTTTTGTTTTATGTTACCAATTTGAGTTTTCACATTAGGAAAGGTTGTTATTTATTAAACCATTATTTTTCTATTTACAAATAAGACACATCCTGCTTCTTTTTGGTGTCCAGTTAGTTGCTGTTTTAGTAGAAAGTCCTTGTAACATGAGGTTATCCAGAGGCTACAGTCTCTGCATGTGCATTTCTTGTTTACATTGGGAGTCATCTTTTATTTCATGTTCTCTTTTGTGTTAAGGATTGATTATACTTTGTTCTACAGACTCCCTCCGTACCTTTTTATTCCTTTTTAATTGCCATTGCAGTAATTTTTTGTTTCTATTTATTTATCGTTTTTAAAGTTCAATGCAACCATATATATATATATATATATATATTTGTCTATAATTCCCTTGACTGTTTATCGCAGAGAGATAAATTAGGGGTATCAAATAATAAATAGTTAAGAGTACTGTAGCTTATAAAAAAAAAAGTTAAGAGTATGGTAGAAAAAGAATTAATTTCATCAAAACTAACAAAATTGTTGATTGTAGAAAAAGAATTTATTTGATTTTTTTTTTTTGGAAAAATTGCATTTATGATAACTATAAACATATATTTAATATAAAATTAAATAAATAGCTCACTTCCCATAAAAGATTCACAGATCAAACTATCAGAGGAAAAGAGGATTAACAATAAAGAAAAACAATGGAGTAAATATTTAAACAGTGTGTTTATAAAAAAAACATAGTAAAAAAAATATAACATAATGTTAATTTTTAAACATATAGTCTGATTATAGAAAAAAAGAAGCAGAAAACATAGTATAAAAAATTAAGACTTTGAAAACAGAATAAAAATAAAGTATAAAAAACCAGAGCATAATAAAATAAAAACAAATGCTGGAGGGAGGAAGTGAAATAAAAAAAAAAAAACAAGTGGTGGTGAATGAGGAAGAAGAAACAGAGAAATAGTGGAGTGAGGGAGTGAAATGAAGGAGGACATCAGCGGCTGAAATGGAGGACAGCGAGGAACACGCGAGCTGTGCAGAAGGATGAAGATGGAGAAGACGAAAGTTGTGCATGAAGGAAGGAGACAAATGAAGAAGGAGAAAGATGTGTTCTGTTTGGAGGAACACGAGAGCTGTGCAGAAAGATGAGGAAGCAAATTAGGTTTGAGGAAAATCCAAAATTACCCTCAAAGTAGTTTAAAATTTAAGGGCAATTTCGATTTTTCGGGGGGTGAAGGTGAAAGTGAAAGTGTGTTAAAACCCGCTCCTGGCCGGAAAGCTGTTCCGCTCCTGGCCGGAAAGTTGTTCCGCTCCTGCGACCCGCTCAAGCTAAACAAGCTCAAGGGTTGATATGGATAATTGTATGACATAGTTTGTGACCAAAAAGTTCCTACCATACTTAAAGATAACTAGATAGTCGTGTCTAGTCATGCTCAGGGAATGTTGGGCAATAAAGCGTCACAAGAAAGAAAAAAGTATAACAGAAACATGAAATTTGTGATGGATGAGTCGCATAGAAGAAAAAATCATGGAAAATGTATGACAGAAAATTAAAGTAAAAAGAGAGGATGCAAAATCTCACTTTAGGTTGTTTGATCATGTAATAAAAATGGAATAAACATAAGATAGTCTGTCTAAAAGCGAAAGAGGAAGACTAAAGAAAATTGTAAGAAACCATTCACTACAAACCTCAATGTAAATGGATTTATTGAAAACTTGGTTTTTTGAGAGTTATATGTACTATTTGATCGATGTAGCGTCACCCCCTAATGGATAAGACTTGTTTGTTGTTGTTGTTGTTGTTGTAGTATGTAGATGGTTACCTCCAATTCTCATGTTGATTTATTTTGAAAATAGAAAATTTAAGATGAACTTTGAATGCTTTTTATCCATTATTCATAAACACTATCACTTATCTTAAGAAAATTTTACTCATTATTTACTACATTTTCTAGATTTCTAGGGTACTGCATCTCTTCTACAGGTTGGTTGTTCATCCGAACACATCTAGAGCTCACACATTTGTAGAAGCATTCCTAGCATGTGGCGGGATAGAAACTCTTCTCGTTCTTCTCCAAAGGGAGGCTAAAGCAGGAGAAATTGTTGTCCAGGAATCAGTTTCAAAATTTTCTGGACTTCAAAAAAATGAAACTGATGCTAGCTTTGAGATCATGAAAACATGCCAGGATGATGAAGGGTCAGATTTAAAAAGTGAATCCATTGTACAAGACAATGATCAAGGTTCTGAATCTGTTGATAGTGGCAGCAACTTTGATCCCGGTTCTCCTGATCTGAATATTGAAAGAACGCCGTCCAACTCTGAAATTCCCCATATTAGGAATTTGGGAGGCATTAGGCTTTCTATCAGCGCTGACAGTGCTAGAAAAAATGTTTATAATTTTGATAAAAGCGATGGCATAGTTGTTGGGATCATTGGTCTCTTAGGTGCTTTAGTAGTTTCTGGGCATTTGAAGTTTGGCTCTCATGCTGTTCCTGAAGCAACAAGCAACCTTATGGGTGTTGGATTGAATGATGGAGGTGGTACAATGTTTGATGATAAGGTTTCTCTTCTTCTTTTTTCCTTACAGAAGGCTTTCCAAGCTGCACCCAACAGGCTAATGACTGACAATGTTTATACGGCTTTATTGTCTGCTTCGGTATGATTAGTTCCCTATGTTAACCCTACTCTATAGTCTATATACGGCATATAGACTATAGAGTATACCAATCGAAACACTTATTATGTTATGAAACTGCTGTTTGCTAACGCCATTGCATGCTCATGATTTATTTGGTATAAGTTATTGTTTTATGGCCATCAAAAGCTTATAGGTTTTTGTGAAAAATAGAAATAAGAAATTTTCTGAATGTGCTTGAGTGAGTAAAACATTCAGCAACCATGGTATTTATACACACTATAATTAATTACGTATTATGTTTACAAGGAGAAATGAATAATAGTCCAACTCTCTAAATGCATGAATCTAAATATACATGAACCTAAGACTTAAATGGTCATTTTAGTGGGAAACATACAATGTATTTTTTCTATTTCCAACAGTTTCCGTTCTTTTTAGTCAATACATGTCATGGTTTTCTTTCTTTCGTTTTAGATAAATGCTTCTTCAAGAGAGAATGGGATGAACTTCCATGATTCAGGTCATCGCTTTGAGCATTCGCAACTTTTATTGGTGCTTTTGCGTTCCCTTCCATTTGCACCTAGGCCTCTTCAGAGTAGAGCATTACAGGTATTAGCTTAACAAACCTCATTTTCAACAATATATTAGTATTTTCAGTGTCTTGTTTTTGCACTTTCTTGATTTAAGTATTAATTTTTCCGTTCCAAAATTTTCAAATAAATGATAAGCATCTCATAATAGCTTGATTGTATAATTGGAGTTTCTTAGATTATCAGCTCATACATGATAAAATAGAGGGGTAAAATATGTTTATCCCTATAAAACGAAAAAATATGTTGATTTTAGCCCCTAGAAAAAACTTATATGTTTAGTCCCTAAAAATGCAAAAGTTAAGTGCTTTTACACCCTGATAAGGGACATGTTTAGAATAAAAAGAAACATTTTTTTTTTTGTTAAATACAGGGATTAAAATCATTAAAGTTATGGAGACTAAAACTTTAACACACTTCAAACTTTATAAGGGATCAAAAAATACTTAACCCTAATAGATTCTGGATTGGGCCTAAACCGTACAAAACCAACTTGTTTGTAAGGTGAGGGGGTGCCATTCTTTATAAACTCTTTTCAAATTGTATACCTTTTCAATGTCAGAAAATTGAGTTTTTTCCAATACGCTTCTTCGTACTCTACAGTATTGTGAAAATGTGAAAAACTAGAATAGATATATGGTAGGTGATTAATATGCTAAAATGGCCGTTAGGCAAGGCCAAAGTAAGAGCATTTGACAGTTTATACCAATCCTTAGAACATAAAGAAACAAAAAGTTGCTAGAAGTTCAGAATGAAAAACTATATGCTTTCACTAGGTGAGGTTCATTAAGAGTCTTTTAAAACATGTTCCTTTCATGAAATGAGAAAAACTAGAATATATATATGGTAGGTAGGTATGTAAGACCTTAAAAAGACCCGTGGTGAGGCTAAAGTAAGAGTATTTGACAATTTATTCTCTCTTCATTCATTTCTTTCTAGTCTCATAAGAGAAGTTTTGACTATTCCATGTCTTGACCCAAAGCACTTGTTGTGTTAGTCAAAGGAATGCAGGGCATGTTTGTCCCACTACTACCATATAGAATGCCTCTATGTTATCAAATTGCGGCGCCATAGCCGCTATGGCGGATATACTTAGTGGTTTTTAGGCTCGCCGCAATGGTAAATATCGGCCGATATTGCGGGTTTTTTCGCCATAATCCACTCTAACGGCACCGCAAAGCGGCCGGTATGGCGGGATTTAGGCTCTCTGCCATCGACCGCCATCCGCCATCGACAACACTTCACTTAATGGAATTTATTGGGATTAAGTAAGAGTTCTAGTTATGGATATGTTTTCTGGTGGAAAACTTGTTTTATGGCCCTAGTTTTAAGCCCCCCTTTGTGTACGATTTCAGGATCTTCTATTTTTGACTTGCAGTCATCCAGAAAACAGAGGCAGGCTAACAAATATGGAAGAATGGCCTGAATGGATTCTCGAGATTATGATTTCAAACTATGAGGTAATAATCTGTGCAGCTTAATTCTTCTTAATCTCCCCATTCTTTACTTTCTTTTATTTCTCGTTAATAAATAATAGTATGTAAACAAAGTATACAAAAGTTTAAAATATATATATATATATATATATATATATATATATATATATATATATATATATATATATATATATATATATATATATATTCTATGAAGCCCAGACTCGGACACGGACACGAGGACTCCGCTAATATAAAAAACATAGGACACGGACACGGCTATACATGTTTTATATATTAATATAATAATGCAATTTATGAGCACAATTTATAAAATGTTTAAAATGAGAAGCAAAATTTATGTTTATTTAAACTTAATACTTTCAATCAACGAAAAAAAACCTAAATCCACCAAAACAAAATGATACAAATCATATCATAGTTACTCCACATTGAGAAAACTAGCCTCTAAATTTGGCTCATCCAAAGACAAGTCAACAACTTCAAGAAATTCACTGTCATCTAATGATCCAAACTCATCTCCTGCGACATCTCACATTTTAGTTTCCTCTTGATGATATTAGGGAGTGCTCCTTGATAGATGTGGAAGGTTACTATGTATATATACTAAAGCCTCCGTTCGATGTGGTGCTATCTTGCTTCTCTTCAAAGAATGGATAAATGAATATGTGCTCTAATTTCTTTCTAACACAAGCAGCAGTGGAATATGAAAAAATAAAGAATCATAATCGTGTTGTTTTTATAGTGGGGAAGTGGAATATGAAAGATAAAAATTCCTTTTATTTTTAAATTTGAAATTTTTTTAGTTTAATTCTGAAATTTTTTTAGTTGAACCGTGCCCTTTATTTGAAATAAGGTGTCGTATCCGTGTCCGTTGATTCAAATTTATTTTTGTGTTGGACACTTCAAAAACGTGTTAGATACGTGTCATACGTGTGTCATATGCGTATCCGTGTCGGACACGTGTCTGACACGGCAACACACCGTGTGAATGGCTTGTCGGAGCTTCATAGTATATATTTGTCTTTTCGTGAATACATGTTAACTTTTTATGTAAAGTTATTGTTTTATGGTATAATATTGTAGTTATTTTACTATGCATACTTCAAGTATGCAACTTACATTCTTTGCTCTGACAGTTGGGTCCAAGCAAACCATCTGACATGACAAGCCTAGGAGACATAGAGGACCTCTTACATAAATTCCTTATCAAGGTTCTAGAGCATTCAATGCGTCAAAAGGATGGATGGAAGGTTGGTAAATTATTAACTTCCCTTATTTAGTTTATGCATGTTCATGATGTTTTGTCTACAACCCACTCACACAATAATTTGTTTCACGAGGTTTGTTCATATTTTGTTGTATTTCCTAATTTATGTAGGATATTGAAGCAACGATTCATTGTGCAGACTGGCTCTCGATTATTGGTGGATCTAGCACAGGAGAACAGCGAATTAGGTAAGTTTGTAGATCTTCTTTGGGCATTCATAACTTTTCCTTCTCCCTTTCTAGTTCTACTACCATGCTTCTAGTTGTCTATCAATGATATATGTCCCTTCTCTTACTTGGTACATGTTGTCTTTGTTTCTGAACTAAACATTAAACAATTTGCTACTATGAGAACATTCTTGTGAGGCCACCACAAGCTTTGACAATTACTAGATTTCATGGTTTTCAGTGAAACATACAATGAAAAAATATGAAAAGCAGTAGGGATCTATGTTCTTCGTTTATATACGATGAGGAACGTTTATTTTTGTCTGCGGCAGGCTTGAATAAATTACATCAAGTGATATTAATGAATATGACCATGTGGTACTTTGAAAGTGTAGAAAGTATTCTATCATTTCAGAGTATGTTTAATACAATGAAAATGTGCTCCTTTTATAGGAGAGAGTGCATAGCAAAATTTCACAATTAAGGAGTGATTTAAGGAATTAAAATAGAATACTCCCCGATTTGGCAATTTCACACAATTTAAGGAGTGTAATTAATTTTGTTTGGGAAAGAGAAATTAGGTGTAATTTTACGAAATTGTCCTTCATTAATGACATATGAAAAAGAAATGAAAAGAATTAGAAGAATGAGAGTAATAAATAATAGATGATAGAAGAGGAAAAAATCCACCCTTTCAACTTTGCAACGGAAGCAAAGGTCTACTGAACTATGAGAGTTGTACTTTACTGTAAACTCCCACTTACAACTTACGGTTTTCTTTCCATTCGGTAAAGTCATAACACCTCAAGTCACTTCAAGTGTTACTTTTCTCAAGCGCTTTCATATCCTCAAACATAGTTTTCTTCCACCTTGGAACATTTAGAACTTCCCGTACATTCTTTGGAATTTCTATGCAAGACAAGTGAGGTAATTACATTCTTTGGAATTTCTATGCAAGACAAGTGAGGTTATCGTAGAAAAAAAGGAGGATAAAGTGGAATATGATGTGAACCTAGACATGGGATGCTTAGTGCAAGCTCTAACACGTTTCTTATTAGATATGAGAACAGCAAAATCAGGATAATGGTAATCTAGAAGAGTTTTACCTTTTACCCTTCATTGCTTTAGAAAGCTTATTCTTCCACTTTTCAGGTTCATGATTGTGGTGAGGAATCAAGTCTTAGACTGCCTGATCATGGTTCTTTTTTTTTTTCATAGACCAGTTTTGTCACCTTCTCCGAACTTTTTTTCTATTTTATTTTAAGGATGTTCATGTAGTTCTTGATGATCCTCGGGTTTCCGAACACTCATCTTTAAAACTTTGGTTTGTTGTCCTGATTTTGTGACATTCTCACTCATGAAAGGAGTAGGTTAGCTTATATTTTCGTAAAGTGCAAACGAGACGAAACTATGTGATAAATGAATTTTTTTATGAAAAGAATTTAATTTTCAAAAAAATAAGATGAATCTTCTTTTGATTTTATTATAATTTGGGTTGGGCCTAACTCGTCCATACAAAACTGGTTTGTAAGGTGAAGGCTGTTCAAGCTTTATAAACACTACACGTACCATATCTCTAAGCAGTGTAGGACTAAATCCGCCCCTTCAAACCCTACACAATGAAGGTGTTGGAGGCTGCAATGAAGGCAAGCCTAAAGCGTGGACGATGCGGGAAGTCCAACAACAAGTCTAGTATAAGCTCATATACCGTATTAGAATTTGGGTTGAGCCTAACTCATCCCTACAAAACTGGCTTGTAAGATGACGTCTAACCAAACTTTATAAACAATACACATGTCATATCACAATGTGAGGCTAAATCCACCCCTTGAAAACCAACACAATGAAGGTGTTGGAGGTTGCAATGAAGGAAAGACAAATGCTGCAATTAGCCAACTAAAGGCCGACCGCAATGAAGGCAAAATTTCCAATATACTTTCCTCTTGAAGATGATTGCTCTAAAAAAAGGTTTATTTTAAAAAAATATGAACATCCATAATTCCACCAACCGTTTAGAATCGGGATCAAAACACTTATATTCTTTTTTGGATGGTGGAATATCCAACAAAGACACATGAATTAGAACGAGGTTCAAGTTTGGCCATTTGTTTGTGTTCACGGACAAAGTCATTGCATCCAAATATTTTTAGACACAAATCACCTAAAATAGAAGCTATAGATTTTTTTTAAAAGTTTAAAAGGCGGTTTGAAGTTGTAAAACATGAAACAACATGCGATTTGTTAAATGCATAGTTGTTAACCACGCTCACTAGGCATGACAACGGGACGGGACTGAGACAATTTTTACCTCCCTCATACCCAAATCCAAGTCCCCAAACAATCCTCATTTTCCGTCCCAATCCCTGACGTGGATGAAAAATTGAAATCCAAACCCATCCCAAACGTGTTCGAGGTTGGTTCAGGTATCCCTGCCTTGCAACCATCCTTGCAGTGAAATCAAATTTTTAATAGAGACATAGCTCATTTCCCCAACATTAAATTGCATTACAAATCATAAAGTAAAACAATCCCGAAAAATTCCAATCATACATTTCAAATATTAAAGTACAAACCAAAATATCAAAGCATTGACCATACAATAAATGTTCTAAATAATTAAAACTAAATAATAAAGTTCATAATGATTTAAACGGGGGCGGGTACTAGTATCCCCACTACCCGACCCGCTTTCATATTTTTATGCATCAGCTCACCCCATAAGCATTTTGGAACTTCAGCAGAAAAAAGTAAGACACTGTTTTAAGTATATACTTCCAGTTATCCTCATAACACATAACACAGATCCAACTCTTGTCATGGGGTCATCAATTCATTCATTATAGTAGTCACATCACATCCTTGTCATTTTGTTTTGAGTTTCACAACTTTGACTTCGGACCATAGACCTGGGAAGAATTTTGAATATCAGAGTAGGTGTCTTTTACACCATCTCATACTTGATTTTCTGTAGTCAGAAATATGAATGGCATTTCAATAGCTGCCTCCAGTGAATTAATTAGCTAGACAATAATTAAAGAGTTTAAAGATTTTCAGAACCAGCTAATTAAATATAAAATCAAGTAAGGTTACTCAATGCGATTATTTAGCTTGCATGCAATCCTTTATTCTCTTGTGCTTTCTCTCAAATAAATTTCTACTATCCTATCTAGATTTTAGAAAAGGGATTATGAAGAATTTTGGGGAAGACTTCTAATTTTTCTATACCACCATATTATTTCATTGTCTTGATAAAATGTTTGTTGTGACATATTTAACTATTTGTCTTCATGATTTACGTAATAATTCTTCCTTGGTTAATGTCTTGAAGACGTGAAGAATCGTTACCTATATTTAAGAGAAGACTCTTAGGCGGCTTGATGGACTTCGCGGCCAGAGAGTTGCAGGCCCAGGTACATATTGTTTTCTATTATTGATAATTCTGTCCTATTTGTCTACTGATTTACTTTTTCCCAAAAGTTAATTTTGGTTATCAACACCCCCTTTCATTTAGAAAAATAAAATCTATCCACCTTAGAAATTAAAATATGTATGACTTGAAACTGTTTTGGTGCTGAATAGCAAGAGATTAGTTCTCGATGTTTGCATTTATAATGAAGACTGTTCAAAAGGTATTCCGTGATTATAGGGATTTAAATATATCCTATATCAATCCGATTACATTAGAAATACATCATATATACATGGAAATAGGGAATATTTACGCAGAAGAAAAATAATAAAGAAAAACACTTTGGTAATTATAAATCAAATATTCTAATTTTAGAAAGAGAGAAGTAATATGAATAATCAAAATATACCCTACAATGTGTAGTTACCCTAATATTTTTATTTATTGGTTAAAAGAGTAATACATAAGAAATATAAATGGATCAAACCCTTATACTTCATATTAAACCCTAGTATTATAATATATAACTCTCCTCAAGCAGGAGCATACTAAATATTAATCATACCCATCCTGTTACAAATGAAATCACTAGGCATAATCACTGGTGTTGGAGCTTAGGGTTTTTCTGCAGACGAGGGTTAGTATTAATCATGCCTTTGTAAACAAATTTGCTAGTTCATTTCCTGTCCTAATATATGAAGTAGATATAAGATTTTCTTGAACCTTCTCTCTGATAAAGTGACAGTCTAAATTTAAATTCATAAGCATAACTCACCAGTAAGATAATTAAAACCTTAAATCACACTTCAAATACTAATATAAATTTAAATTCACTCATAAGCATAATCGCATAAACGTTTCAAAGATCGTAAGATTATACAATTCAACGACTAACCTGGGGGATTCTACGAGATCCACCAGAATAGGATTATGTGTATACTCTTAATCGCTGAGAAGGGCAAGTATAATCTCAAGGAGGGCAAGTATAATCTCAAATCGTGGGATTTTACAGTAAAATCGGGGTGTTGACTACCATGATTAAGCCATATCGCAACATTGTGTACAATAATAAATACAAATGATTATTTATATTTCTCATTGTTTGTTTTAATGAAGGGAATTAAAATGGGATTTATGTCTACATTCATATTTTCCTTACTGCAGACACAAGTTATTGCTGTGGCAGCTGCTGGTGTTGCAGCCGAGGGTTTGTCTGCAGACGATGCTAAGGCAGAGGCAGAGAATGCTGCTCAACTGTCCGTGGCCTTAGTAGAAAACGCTATTGTGATACTTATGCTTGTTGAGGATCATTTACGGTTCCAGAGCAAACAATCCTCTTCTTTGCGTGCTGCAGATGGCTCTCCATCTCCTCTTTCTCTTTTTTATCCAGTCAATAATAACTCAACAACAATAATCAGAGAATCTACAGAAGTTACGGGTGATCGTACATCATCTAGAAATTCTGGGGGCACCTCATCTAGAAATTCTGGGGGAATCTCTCTCGATGTGAGCATACAGTAATTTTAAGTGCATAAATTGCTCTCTTATGCTTTTCCTTCATACCTGCAGAACTCATGGAATTGCATACTATCCTATTCTTTATAAGCGTTTTCTAAAAAAGAATACTAATATGTTGCATATATGACTTTAAAATTGTATTTTTACGATGCTTTATCTTATGTCTCCTTAAATATACAACTCTTAGGCGTGCCCTTAGGATTTAAGTATCTTATTTTTTTCTTGCCTTTTTTTAGTTTATTTGCATTTTTGTTAGTATACCTTTGCTAGCCCCTATCATCCTCTTCTCTCTTTCTCTCTCCATAGTCTTTTGTATGTTCATTTTTACATGGGCCAGACTTATGCTGTAAAATATTTTAGGTTCTTTCTTCAATGGCTGATGCATATGGTCAGATCTCTCATTCAGTTATGGAAAGGCTTGCTGCAGCTGCTGCAGCTGAGCCATATGAGTCTGTTTCTTGTGCTTTTGTATCATATGGGTCTTGTGCTAAGGATTTAGCTAATGGATGGAAATATAGGAGCCGTTTGTGGTATGGTGTTGGCCTTCCTTCAAATATATCTTCATTTGGTGGTGGTGGGAGTGGATGGAATATTTGGAAGTCTTCTTTGGAGAAAGATGCCAGTGGCAACTGGATTGAGCTTTCTTTGGTGAAGAAGTCTGTGACAATGCTCCAATCATTTTTGCTAGATGATTCTGGGCTTGGTGGGGGTCTTGGTATAGGTAGAGGATCAGGTACCGGAATGGGCGCAATGGGTGCTTTATACCAGCTATTAGACAGTGACCAACCATTCTTGTGCATGCTTCGGATGGTTCTTCTATCAATGAGGGAAGTGGATGGTGAAGAAAAAAATATGCTGATCAGGACTATGAATACTGAGGATGCGATATCTGAAGGAGAGAAACCATGCTCGGCACTTTTGTGGAGGTAAACCAATTTCCCCTTTATTGATAAATTACCGTTGGAAAATTTCATAAACAGCTACATTAACATTTGCACATATTTCTGTAGGTCAGCAAATACTTAGATGTTAAATGTATCTTTTTACTCACTAGTGTAACTAAAGAAATAGAGTTTGAAACTGTCAAAAGAACTGAATATTAGGGAAATGCTTGAGTGAAAAAGCACTCAAGAGATCTGAATATATATACACATGAGAGTTATTACAGGAAACTATTTCCTAGGTACATATATGTGTTTTACAAGGCATAGACTCTTTAACTCCTAGATACATGGACAGACTCCTAAATACAAAATTATAATTCCAATAATTTGTAGTTCCAATAATTGAAATAATTCCAATAATTCCAACACTCCCCCTCAAGCTGGTGAATGGATATCAATCATTCCCAGCTTGCAAGTCAATTGATGGAAACGATCCGGTGGCAAGCCCTTTGTCAACACATCTGCTATTTGATGTCCAGAAGGAATATAGGATGTAGTTATTAAACCATTATCTAGTTTTTCCTTGATGAAATGGCGGTCAATCTCTATATGTTTGGTCCTGTCATGCTGAACAGGATTATGAGCAATACTAATTGCTGACTTGTTGTCACAAAACAACTTCATAGGCCCTTCACATTGTATTTTCAGATCATTTAGAATGATCTTTATCCAGAGTAATTCACAGATTCCCTGTGCCAAAGCTCGAAATTCTGCTTCCGCACTTGATCGAGCCACTACATTTTGTTTCTTACTTCTCCATGTGACAAGGTTCCCACACAAGAGGGTGCAAAAACCCGAAGTGGATCTTCTATCACTTATCGATCCTGCATAGTCAGCATCGGTGTAGGCTTCTACAGTTAAGCTTCCACCTCCTTTGAACAATAGTCCTCTTCCCGGAGTAGACTTGAGGTATTGTAGAATGCGATCAACCGCTTGTAAGTGTCGCATCCTCGGGTCATGCATAAATTGGCTCACCACACTGACAGCATACGCCAAGTCAGGTCTAGTGTGTGCCAGGTAAATCAACTTTCCCACCAACCTCTGATATTGGATTTTGTCAACTTTGGCACTCTCTTCTTCAAGGCTCAACTTGTGGTTTTGCTCTATAGGAACACTTGAAGGTTTGCATCCCAATTTCCCAGTTTCCTGCAAGAGATCGAGTATATACTTCCTTTGAGATATGAAAATGCCTTGATTTGAGTAGGCAACCTCAATTCCCAAGAAGTATTTGAGTTGTCCAAGGTCCTTCATTTCAAATTCTACCGATAGTTTTTCCTTTAACAATTGTCTCTCTGCCAAGTCATTTCCTGTAATAATAATATCATCAACATAAACAAGGAGGATAGTTAATTTTCCCTTTTGTGAGTGCTTGAAAAAAAGAGTGTGATCTCCTTGGCTTTGCTTGTAGCCTAAGTACACCATTGCTTTTGTGAATCGTCCAAACCATGCTCTAGGAGATTGTTTTAGTCCATATAGGGCTTTCCTTAATCGACACACTTTATTGGATCCACATGTAGGGCTAAATCCAGGTGGGATCTCCATGTATACTTCTTCTTCTAAGTCTCCATGCAAGAATGCATTTTTGACATCAAATTGATGTAATTCCCATCCAGAGTGAGCAGCAAGAGATAATAAAATCCGAACAGTGTTCATTTTTGCAACTGGAGCGAAGGTTTCTTCATAATCTATGCCATAAGTCTGTGTGTATCCTTTGGCCACTAGTCTAGCTTTGTATCGATCAAGTGATCCGTCTGACTTGTGTTTAACTGTATAGATCCATTTGCAGCCAACCGGTTTCTTGTCTTCCCGCCTCTCAACGATATCCCAAGTTCTATTTCTTTCAAGGGCTTTCATCTCCTCATTCATAGCTTGGACCCAATTTTGATCTTTCAATGCCTCTTGAACAGATGATGGGATAACCACAGAGTCAACTGCAGAAATAAAACTCTGATGCTGCAAGGAAAGGTTTTTTGTGGAGACAAATTGGGAAATAGGATACTTAGCACAAGATCTTTTCTCTTTCCTTAAAGCAATTGGCAACTCATGTTTATTAGTGTTACAATTTTCAGAACTTTTAAACTCAGTAACAGGTGGGTTAATTTCAGTACTTACCTCTGTTTCAGGTGATTGAGGCTGTTTCTGGAGTAGGTCTAGTTTACTTCTCCTTTGGTACACTAAGGTTGGTTCACCAGCCTTAGTTTTTTCTGGAAGAGTTGAAGGTGATGGTTCTTGCAAGACAGACAATGAAGGAGGATCTGAACCAGAAATGGATGACTCTAAGGAAGGAGCCAAGGGTTCTGACCCTGATGAGGGTATAGGACTGGGACTTGAAGTGTCCGAACCAGACTCAGATGTGGGTATAGGATTAGGACTTGGAGTGGGAGATTCAAGTAGGTCTAGAAACACAGACTCAGACTCAGATTCCAAGTCATTAGAATTCTCCCCCTGAAGCTGAGGACGAGTGAAGTAAGACACATTTTCATGAAACGTGACATCTTTGGAGACAAAGTGCCTCCGACTAGGAGGATGGTAGCATTTGTATCCTCTTTTGTCGGGAGCATAACCAACAAAGACACATCTGACTGCACGAGGGTCCAACTTACTTCGATTCTGTTTGTGAATATGGACGAAGGTAACACAACCAAACACTCGAGGCTCAAGTTTTGAAATATGAACAGAGGGAAATTGAACAGACAGAAACTGAACAGGACTGATATTTCCTAACAGACGAGATGGTACGCGATTAATCAAGTAGGCAGCAGTCAATACTGCTTCCCCCCAATAGGATTTGGGTACAGACATTTGAAAGAGGAGAGCTCTAGTAACTTCAAGTAAGTGGCGATTTTTTCTTTCGGCGACACCATTTTGTTGAGGCGTGTCGACACATGTAAATTCTTGGAGTATTCCATGTTCACTGGAAAAATTTGACAAGACATGATTTGTATATTCTGTGCCATTATCGGAGCGAAGTCTCTTAATGCCTCGTCCAAATTGGTTGTGCACCATATGATAAAATTTAATAAACAGTTGTGGGACTTCGGATTTGTCCTTCATCAAAAAAATCCAAGTGACTCTAGTACAATCATCAATAAAAGTAATAAACCATTTTGCACCGGAAACATTAGAAATGGGTGCGGGACCCCAAACGTCAGAATGAATAAGATCAAAAGGTTCAGCACTTTTATTACAACTAGGAAGAAAAGAAACTCGATGATGTTTAGCAAATTGACAAGTATCACAATTAAATGATTCGACTGAATGATGCAAAAATAAAGTTGGAAACATAGACTTAATTAAGGAAAATGGGGGGTGTCCAAGACGTTTGTGGAGAAGCCAAATTTGTGCGGCAGATTGGGAAGACTCAGACTTGAAGCAAGAAGACAACACCTTCGAACCATCAATTTTTCCAGAGAGGTAGTACAACCCTTCCTTTTCCTTACATGCCCCAATCACCCGATCCGTTGGAAGATCCTGAAAGACACCATAAGAAGAGAAAAGAGTTACTTTACAATTATGATCACGGGCAAGTTTATGAGCAGATATAAGATTGTGAGAGAGTTTGGGAACATGCAACACATTTTTCAATTCAAGGAATGGTTGCAATTGAACGTTGCCAAAACCCTCAATGCGGGCATATGAACCATTAGCAACTGTAATACATTGATTGCTTGTAGAGGGAGTATAAGAAGAAAATAGTGTGGAGTCGGGTGTCATATGGTCAGTGGCACCAGAGTCAAGAAGCCAAGCATCTTTTGGAATAGTACCATAGACACTAAAGGAGCGAGAGCATAAACCCTTACCTGTCATAACTAGAGAACAAGATCCAGAGGGCTTACTGAGAGAGTCAAGTAGGGACTTCAACCGATTCAAATCATCCGTACTGAGAAGAGAGTCAGTTTCTACTGTTTTGGAGTTTCCTGTGGCTGGAGACATAGTGGTAGCATGGGCTTGGCTCTGATGTATACCTTTGAAACCTCCAGAGCGATTGAGAACTTGATTTTTCCCATGTAATTTGAAGCACCGGTCCTTTGTATGACCTGTCCTTTTGCAATGGTCACAATAACGATCATCTCTACCTGATTTACTGAATGGTTGCTTTCCTGCTGTGTTGGCAACAAGGGCAGTACCTTCAGAAGGCTTGTTACCGAGCATGACGTCACGACGACTTTCTTCTCCCCGCACTATGGAGAAAACTTCAGCAAGTGGAGGAAGGCGGTCCTTGCCTAAAATTTGCACTCGAATAGGGTCATAATCAGAGGTCAATCCAGCCAAGAACTCAAAGATCCGATCGGTTTCAATACAAGTATTCAAAGCGACCGTGTCATTGGCGGTTTCCATCTTGAGAGTTTGGTATTGATCCAACTCAATCCAATAACCTTTCATAGTGGCAAAATACTCAGAGACAGACATGGTTCCTTGTTTAGTATTGAAGATCTTGTTCTTCAGATCAAAGCGGGCAGAGAGATCCTGTTTCTTAGAGTATGTTTGCATCAGATTCTCCCAAATATCTCGTGCAGTAGGAAGAAACATATACTGACTACTAATTTCTGGAATCATACTATTCCACATCCATGACATGATGAGTGAGTCTTCATTGTCCCAAAGAGTGAAGCCGGGATCAGTGGCAGGAAGAGGGTCACCTTCAATGTGGTTCAATTTTCCACGACCTTTCAAATTTGCACGCATGAACTGGGCCCAACTGAAATAGTTCCTCCCATTGAGGCGATGACTTTGATGCAGTGTTGGTAGCGAGTTAGCATTCATTAGGTTTGAAGTTTCAACAAGAGGTGGTGGAGGTGGCGGAGGATTCTGGACACCACCATTATCATTCTCCCCTTCCATCTCAATAAGTCAGATAACTGAGAGTAAAAAAAACTGATGAGGTGGGATGAGCAGTGTGGAGCGGTGTGATGGGTAATTTCTGGAAAGGAGAAAAAAAATATTCTGCAATGAAGGCAGCAAGAAAAAAAACTGAATATGGTAGTGCTGCAATGGAGGCAGCAGTTAACCTGCTCTTGATACCATGTCAAAAGAACTGAATATTAGGGAAATGCTTGAGTGAAAAAGCACTCAAGAGATCTGAATATATATACACATGAGAGTTATTACAGGAAACTATTTCCTAGGTACATATATGTGTTTTACAAGGCATAGACTCTTTAACTCCTAGATACATGGACAGACTCCTAAATACAAAATTATAATTCCAATAATTTGTAGTTCCAATAATTGAAATAATTCCAATAATTCCAACAGAAACAATTAATTCAAAAATCATAATACTTCACTGTTTAGTCTATAGTGTTTGAAATAGATTCAGAAGTAATGTTAATAAAATTGATGCTCCACTTGCTTAGATTCATTGTGTAATTTGAATAATTTAGAATGAATGACCTGTGTTACCCAATGAGGATGTACAAAATATTTATATACAAGAGAGAATCTCTTTTTTTTTTTCTAAGCAAAAAAAAAAAGTTAAAGTGAAGAAAAAGATGAAGGCACAAACATCGTAACTAAGTTGGCGCTTGTGAACCCACATCCAAATTAGTATTATTAAAAGAAATAAAAAAAAAAAAGAAGTTTGGGGGAATAGGCTAAAACCTAAGGTAACAACAATGCAGACCAAAATGATTGGTCAACGGTCTCATTAAAAACCTTATCAAGGGAAATCTAGTAGGATAAAACTTTGATGAAAGAAAAAAGAGTGCAGTTTGAATTAAAAAAAAAATCATTTCTTAAATCTAAACTCATGAAGGCCAAGTCTATTATGATTACAAACTTCAAAAACGTCACTAGGAACTTGCTCCTACTAAGTGAAACTATATCTATTTAGACCATGGGAGACAATCTTATCAGCACATTACTTACCTTTCCTATAAAAATGAGAAACCACAAAATACATATGTTTGAGAAACTCTAAACAGTTAAGTCATCTAGTAGTGAGATATCATGGAGCAATTGCGTCGTTCTTAAATTCCAAATAAGGAAAAGTAGTAAGCTATGAAAACTATATCAACAATAATAAATGGAGAGAATAATCTTAATTATGACTATAATCAAAATCCCCCTCAAGTGGGAGCATTTATATCATATGCATCCAACCTGTTACATATAAAATCAATCCGAGGTCCTCGTAGAGATTTCGTGCAGAATATCAAAAACATAGGACACTGACACTACTACATATATGATAAAATTTGAACTTCATTTATCCATCTATTATTAAAAGAGTTAAAAATATTCTAATCAAAATTAATGTCTTTAATTCTTCATTGATAACATTGTTTCAATACACGTTTAACCCTTTTAGACGTGTGAGATTTGACCAAAAAATGTATAAGGTATGTTGGTCCTAAGAAAAAATCAAATTTCTTTTGAAACACTTGTTTGGATTGTCTGACACGTGTTTTATGAGTGTCATACGGGTGTCGGACACCGATTCAAAGAGTGTCGAAGCAACGAAAAAAATCATTTTTTTGGTGACATTTGTTTGACTTTTCCGACACTTGTCTGATTTTTCCGACACGTGTTATGGGTGTCATACAAGTGTCAGACACTCACGTATTGGACACGGCGGCACACCAACTCTTAGAGGTGTGCGTGCTTTATAGGTCGAGAGCATATTTTCTCTCAGACATAACAATGCTTGCCTATGGCCAAGCTACTTCAATCTCAAAAAAATAACACAATCAACATAAATCTTTGGTCCGAAAGTGGGTGATTAAATGTTGTTTTAGATCTTCAATGCCTTATTGATCATATCATATAAATATTAAAACGATGTATTTGTAACAAGCATCAAGTTAAGTAATCTTTAACAAGTGGGGGAGTGTTTACATATAGGAGACAGATCATATAAATATGGGCTAGTGTTAGTACTTGGTATAAATATGGGCTACTGTTAGTACTTGGTATAAATATAGCCCTACTGTTTAGTTTTCTGTAATAACATCTTACATAGAATTCATTTTCAGATCATATCAATATAGTTTCATTCTTTTGAGTATTTCTTTTCCTCTATTAACAATAACAACCCACTTTAGGTGGGATCAACTACATGGATTAAAAAGTGCCATGATGTATCATATGTTATATGATTTATATTTCCATCAGTTCTCTGTTGTTTTGTACAATCGATCCAAGATATGTAACTAATGTATTACCTTTTTTTTATGGACCATTTCTTGCTTGGGACCTTATTTTATTCTCAGGAATTTTATCTTTTCTTTTTAAGTTATTTGTTTCCTTATTTCATTATGGTTAGAAGTCCAGTTTCAATCCTTAATCCTATTATAATTAGATGTTAGTGTTTTGTCCACTGTATCATTACTTCACAATACACCATATATTAATTTAATATTCTACTATTCTGAGTCTCCATTCTGCATCTTCATCTTTGCTTAGCTAAACCTGATATGTAATTGATGTCCTCTTTATTTTTTCTTTTTGACAGTGTTCTATCACCTGTTCTTAACATGCCAGTTTCTGATTCTAAGAGACAACGGGTCTTGGCAGCATCATGCGTGCTGTACTCTGAGGTTAGTATTCTCTTCTTCTAAAACTTCCAATTTTTCTTTCTGTGTTATCCATAGTATCTGCATTTATCTTTTCTTGTGCACAACCATTGTAATTACTATAGGACAATATATGGCCAGGTATACCATGCGGTTAGCATAGACCAAAAGCCTCTTCGTAAAAAGTACCTTGAGGCTATTTTACCACCATTTGCTGCTGTCTTAAGAAAGTGGCGACCCGTTTTGGCGGGAATTCATGAACTTGCAACAGCTGATGGTCTCAACCCTCTTACTGTGGATGATAATGTACTGGCAGCTGACACCCAGCCAGTTGAGGTATTTCAATGTACATGTGCTTTTCCATGCTTACAAACTGAAATAGATATTAATGCAAGCATTATGCATGCATAATTGTATGTAGCCTATATGCCTTTGTTCACGAATCGTTCTCATTCTTGCCATTTTAGAATGTGATGGGATTTTCTACTACTAGTTTGGCTTTCTCTTTATGTTGACATTTTCATGTTTGAGTGAAACATTCTGCTACCAATTGTGAGTTCTGGAATTTTCACTGAGTGCTTGCTATTTAAAGTGGAATATTTTTGGTTTTGTTAGCTTGTCACTGCAATAATACATGTACAACTGTTCAATCTGTCTGCTAAAAATGAGCTTCTTTATGAAGCTAATATTCTATTCATTCATAAGATTTTCATCTATTAACTTAATTGTGCATTCTGACATTTCTTCCAGGCTGCTCTTGCTATGATATCTCCTGCATGGGCTGCTGCTTTTGCATCTCCACCTGCTGCAATGGCATTGGCTATGATTGCAGCTGGTACTTCGAGTAGTGAAAGTAACGCACCTTCAACAAGTGCCCAGCTTAGGCGTGATACCTCATTAATAGAACGCAAACAGGCTAGGCTTCATACATTTTCAAGCTTTCAAAAACCTTTAGAAGTCCCTAATAAAACACCACCCCCACCAAAGAACAAAGCTGCAACAAAAGCAGCAGCATTTGCAGCTGCTCGTGATCGACAACGATTTTCAAGGATTGGTTCTGGAAGAGGCCTTAGCGCTGTTGCAATGGCTACATCGGCACAGAGAAGGAATGAGAGTGATATGGAGCGAGTTAAGAGGTGGACTATTACTGAAGCAATGGAAGTTGCATGGACGGAGTGTTTGCAGCCATTTGATACAAAGTCGGTATATGAGAAAGATTTTAATGCACTTTCTTATAAATTTATTGCTGTTCTTGTTGCCAGTTTCGCCTCAGCAAGGAATATACAACGGTCCGAGGTTTGTTAACTTATTGTTACTAGGGTTTTTGGACTATATTGAGATACTGTTTGTTGTTAAGTATTTCTTTGTTGCCAGGTTGACAGGCGTGCTCATGTAGATTTATTAACTCGGCGTCGAATCAGTGCTGGAATTCGTGCATGGTGCAAACTTATTCACCAGTTAATTGAGATGAGAAGTCTTTTTGGGCCTTTTGCAGATCACTTATACAGCCCGCTCCGTGTATGCTCTGATATATTTGTCTAAGTTATTACCGAACTTGCATTCTTTGTAGCTTCTAATCTCTTTCTGTTCATAGTTTTTCTTTGATTAGTATAAAAATGAACTCTAGGAAGATGTGTACTCATTTTTGTTTTTTGGTGTATACAAAATTCTAAAATTCAAAAACAAAATGAATTTTCTAATTTGACATTTATGTTTGGGGTTTTTGGTTTTGCAAACAATAATTGGGTTCTCTTTTGAGCTGATTCTCTGTTTTTCCTGTTTATGTTTCTTTTCCTACACATGCTATTTTTGGAGGATATTCTATCTGCCCAACTGATGCTCTCTAATATTAAGATCTTATCTAGATAATTTTTTTTTTAATGAGTGATGTTGCCACAATGATTACTTTATAATGTTCAGGTTTTCTGGAAGCTAGACTTTATGGAAAGTTCTTCTCGGATGAGAAGATATATGAAGAGGAATTACCAAGGATCTGATCATTTAGGTTGTGCAGCTAACTATGAGGATTATTCAAGCGATACAACGTATCAGAGGACTCCAGTTTTGTCTGCAGAAGCAATCTCAATAGAGGCTATAAATAAAGATGAAGAACAGGTGGAAACTGAAAATATGGATGCTAAGGTCAATAATATTGCAGAGAATCAGCCTAAATTTTCTGAATCCGCGGAAGAGATGGTACAAATATCTTTAGAATCCAATGCTACTCAGCTTCAAAGTCAAAAAGGTGTTATTCAGAGTTCTTCAGCCTTTTCACCTGGGCGTGTTCCAAGTGAGCGCGATGAAAGAATTGTTCTCGAGCTACCATCATCAATGGTCCAGCCACTTCGGGTTTTACAGGGAACTTTCCAAGTAAGTTAATGATCTAATTTAAAAGTAAAATTGAAACAGTCTTGATGATATTGCTCATATATAAATGTAGATTTTTGTATATCCGTGTCCTATGTTCTATTGTCTTTTCAGAAAGTTGCTGGTAGAGACGAGCAAAATTTAACTAAAAAAACAAGTGGAAAGAAAAATAATAGTCACATTTTTTATTGTTAACTTCTGCCAAGTCCATGAAAGCCATCATAAAATGTTCGTCCTTGGGCCTAGGACATACCTAATATATACCAAAAAGGATCCAAAATAAAGTAGCAGAACAGGTTAGAAACAGATGTGGAACTGGTCCGGAGCACAGTGAACATCGTAACGAACATAAGGACAAATTGCCTTATTCAATCGACAATCCTGCAAAATATCACAAGTGAACTTTACACAGACATGGATAAAGCGATCCAATTAATGTTTTGTTTGGTAAATTTTCTGGCCAATGATAAATGGGCCTAGGACATACCTAATATATACCAAAAAGGATCCAAAGTAAAGTAGCAGAACAGGTTAGAAACAGATGTGGAATTGGTCCTGAGCACAGTAAACATCGTAACAAACATAAGGAAAAATGGCCTTATTCAATCTACAATCCTGCAAAATATCTCAAGTGAACTTTACACAGACATGGATAAAGCGGTCCAATTAATGTTTTGTTTGTTAAATTTTCTGGCCAATGATAAATGGGTTTTTGTTACTCTTCTTTTACCCATGGTTTTGAAGTTTTGGTTGCTTCCTAGAACCAAAATACATGGAAATTTGTTAGAGGTCCTTAAAGCCTTGAGTTGTAGATTTGCATGGATTTTCATCGTGGAAAAGATGCATCAAGAATTTGAAATAGTATCTTTGCTTAGGCATTGCAATTGTCTTATTGTAGGTAACCAGTAGGAGGATAAATTTTATAGTTGATAACAATGAGACTAGCCCTCCTGTGGATGGTTTGAATTTCAATTCTGCATTTGGGGACCAAGGAAAGGATCGCAGCTGGTTGATGTCATCTCTTCATCAAGTTTATAGTCGAAGGTGAATTCATTTTATGTTTTTTTTCTTGATTTTTTTTTTTATCTCAAACCTCATAACTTTAACAAGCTCATTTATTAAATGATGTTAATTTTGATGTATTTCAATGAAATATAACATGATTTCAGCTATACGTAAAATTTTTTACAGAATAGAAAGGATCTATATGATATAGATTTTCAATCAAATAGCAGGTTTAGTAATATGTATCCTATAAAAAAAATTTGTGATGTGCAACACTATCCTAGATCTGTTGTCGGGCTTCCCGCATCGGTCATACTTCAGCCTCATTGAGGCCCGAGCGTGAGGGGCTGTGTTGGAAATTCTGCTTTCATTGCGGTCCAACTCATCTAATTGTGGCATTTGACTTTCCTTCGTTGCAGCCTCCAACACCTACATTATGTTGGGTTTAAGGGCTGAGTTTAGTTGCACATTGCTTAGAGATATAATATGTGTTGTGTTTATAAGGGAGGGCAATTCTCACCTTACAAACCGGTTTTGTAACTCTAGTATCATTATTATGATAGGGTAGTTATGTAACTCTAATAGTTAGAATATTCTCTTAATGTGTAATTGAGAAACATGGATTCCCACTAGCTTTCTCGTTTTCCTCTTTTTTAAAGCGGTATCAAAGCCAAATGAGAAGAAATTCGAAGCTCTGCCACCTTTTTAAAAAAAAAATGGCATGCTGAGACATCACATTTATGCAACAAATCCTAGTAACAAGTTGTTTTGTCATCAAATCCACTAGTAGTCCAGTTGAGTAGTTTAGAATGATTAAACTTGTATTTCACAATAAATATATATACAAAAGAAAATCTCTCAAGAAAGAAAATAGAGAATAAGGAAACTATATTAATACTATTAAAAAGAGAATAATCAACACTCCCGAATAGAAGAACCTCCCTACAAGACAGATTCCAAGTTTTAGAAGTGGGATACAGAAGACTCCGCCATCATTGCATGGTTATCGTGTTCAATGATTCTTGAAATCAATGCACTTGCATGTTCCTAAGTACGGAAAAGGAGATTTGAAAAGCATTTGAAGAGACTTATTCTAAAGCGAAAGATGCTGCCCAAATATATGATGTGAAGATGAAATCACTAACAGCTAAACAAAGAAACAAAACAGTTACAGAAGATGCTAATCATCTCAAAGCCTCGTGGATGGATTTATACCACTACAGAGTTATCAAAACCAAGTGTACAGAAGATTCAGCAACATTTAAGGAGTACATTGAACAAGATAAAGTCTATGATTTTCTAGTGCGACTCAACTTTGACTTTGATCAAGTTAGAATACAAATTCTTGGCAAAGAAAAAGTACCAAACATTAATGAGGTAGTGGCTATAGTGAGAAGTGAAGAAAGTAGAAGGGGGTTAATGCGGACAACACCACCTGTGGAGAGCTCAACAATGCTAGCTGAGAAGAATTCGACCATGATGGCTAGTCAAAAGAAACGGGGAGGAACCTACGTCGAGAAGAAGAGCGAAGGGGTGTGGTGTACTCATTGCAACAAGTCTCGACATACTAAAGAAAAATGTTAGAAATTGAATAGAAAACCTCTTAATAGAGAGCGAGAACAGAAAGGAGACTTTTCAAGAAAGGGAGGACATGCACATGTGGCTGAGCATACTAGTGGAGACATTCTAGAAAAAGGGGTGCAACTTAACCTAAGTAAAGTAGAAAAGGTGTGGTCTCTCCTCAATAAGTTGGAGAAACCAACAGGTACTTGTACTTTAACACATTCAGGACAAGAATCCGGGGAGGACTATTGGAAGTGTTAGAGAATGAAATGGTCTCTACTACTTGGATAATAAAGATCCAAGCCTAGATTTTCTCAGCAACAATTCCTTTTTTATTCAGAATCAATAAAGACCAAGAAGGAGAAGGTTCTCTTATACCATTGTCGTATGGGTCATCCTTCGTTTAGAGTCATCAAGAAGTTATTTCTTGTCTTATTTAAAACATTAGATGTTGAGAGTCTTCATTGTGAGGTGTGTGAGCATGCTAAACACAAACGTGTACCTCTTTTCGTTAGTAATAAAATGAGTACTTTTCCGTTTTAAAAAAAATTAGAGTTTTGGCCTAATTCAACCCTAAAAAACCGACTTGTAAGGTGAGGGGTGCCACTTTATATAAACTCTTTTAAGGGTTTGTCTTTAACCAATGTGGGACTTGAGATTTTTCCAATACACCTCCTCACGCCCAACACTCTTTTGGGCTTGGTGCATAAATGATAGGTGATCCATGGTCCGATTGATAGGCTCTAGTACATATTAGAATGTGTGTGTTGAACCTAACTTATCCCTACAATACCGAATTTTAAACCGGCTTATAAGGTGAGGATTGCCCCCACTTATAAACACAACACATGCAATATCTCTAAACAACGTATGACTAAATTCACCCCTCAAATGCAACACAATGAAGGTGTTGGAGGCTGCAATGAAGGCAAGCCAAATGCCGCAATTTAGACGATTAGGGACGGACCGCAATGAAGGTGGAAATTCCAACACTCCCTCTCAAGCTGGATATATATCATATGCTTCCAGCTTGTTACATGTCTAATCAATCTGAGGTCTCTGTAATGGAGAGATAATCAATGGTAAATGTTAGAAGCCTTGAGGATGCTGTAGCCAGGATACTACTTGGAGGGATGAGTCTATTAAGGTCAATTTCCAAAATTCAGCCTTGAGGACAAGGCTGTGCTCTCAAAGGAGGGTAATGTCAGTTTCTAAAATTCAGCCTTGAGGACAAGGCTGCTCTCAAAGGAGGGCAATGTCAGAGGCTGTGAGGATGGTTTTATTGCAGAAATTAGTAGTGTTGTTGTAACAGATGGGCCAATGTATCATATGTCCAAAATAGAGAGAGTCTACTCTAGGAATCGTTGTTTATGACCACTGTTATTTATACCAGTTTTTCTGTTCTGGGAATCCTAACAGTTTCCCTCTCTAGAAGTTGCTTCTGCACATATGCTTAGCTTCATTAGGTCTGCTTGGTAGTTTCTGTTATTTTGCTAATAGAGATGTTATTTGTTTCACACCATTTATATCATGAAATGCAAGAATTAACAAATGTAAGGCTTTAAAAAGCTGACATTCACTAAACCCGCTATTTGGCGGAAAACAAGGATGATATTAATGGAATCAACCAATTCTAATCTTTTGTGGATTTTCTTGCGGTTATGTTTCAAAAAAGTAAAAGTTTTCCTCGTGCTTATTGTCCATACTGTATATTTGAAAGAAATTAAAATGTTTTCTGTTGTTTGTCAGTAATGGGTTCCTGTTACAGATATCTTCTTAGAAGAAGTGCATTGGAGCTATTTACGGTGGATCGTTTGAACTTCTTCTTTGACTTTGGGGTATTAGTTTTTAATTTTTCTACTTTAATTGTTTTAGTATTGAGGAATAAGTTTTTTTTATGGATTTGAAATTGTATAATTCTGAAAATTTTAACTATGGTTGTTAAGTTATGCATACATAAATTCTAATACTTATTTCCTTTACTAAAACTTCCTCATCAGAGTAGTGAAGGGCGGAGAAATGCATATCGAGCAATTGTTCATGCACGACCTCCTAATTTAAACAATATATATTTAGCAACACAGGTATTATCTTTTCAGAGAATTTTAAATCTATCTGCATTTGCACATAGGATAATGAAAGTTTATTTCTTTAGAAGCCTGAACAACTTTTAAAAAGAACTCAGCTTATGGAGCGGTGGGCTAGATGGGAGGTAAGAAGTGTGCCTCAACTCTTCAAACGATATTATTTTACGTTTGGGTTGTTTAACTATATGTTTAGTTCAAACCGTAAAAGTTTATAATAATTTTTTTTCTCATTAAAGTACAGCTTTTTCCCCGTGAAAGCTACAGTACACACATTAGAAATATATTTTTTCCAAAGACAATTTGTTTTACCTCAGCCAAACAACATTTTCATTCATTCCATATCTCGTTTGGTAATTTAATGCTTAATTTGATTTTAATACAATCATGAACTATATTTTAAAAGTGATATTGAATCAACATTTCTAAACATAATCTAGTTTTTGTAATTGATCATCTTAAAAGTGTTTTTAACATAATATTTTCTAGCAACTAGCCAATCAGACACTAAGTTTCTAATATAATTTGAACACTTGTGGCTTATGTATATAGATTTTATGATGCTGTTGTGCAGATCAGTAATTTTGAGTATTTAATGCAACTCAATACACTGGCTGGGCGTAGTTATAATGATATAACACAGGTAGTCTTTCTTCTTAATTTATTGCTTTCTATCTTCAAAATTAAATTCTTCAATCCTATGTTCATGTTATTTATTTCATGAATATTATTTCTTTTTTGCAGTATCCAGTTTTCCCCTGGATTCTTTCTGATTACAGTTCAGAGAGCTTGGATCTTTCTAACCCTTCTTCTTACCGGGATCTTTCAAAGGTTATCGTTAATGTTGCTTCAATCAATTCATAGGAAAATAGTTGTATCTTCTTCAAATAATTAATGCTTTTGATACCGTGCAGCCGGTTGGTGCACTAAGCCCAGATCGTCTGAAAAAGTTTCAAGAGAGATACACTAGCTTTGACGATCCTGTCATCCCCAAATTCCATTATGGGTCACACTACTCAAGTGCAGGAACAGTGGGTTTGCCCTCTTTTTTCTTGCCTTCTTTTTTCCAAAAAAATAACTTGGAATTTTCTTTATTATAGTACTTCATTATCATTCAAGACAATGATGCAAAAAGACTATTGATGTTGAGCGTCACCTTTATGTTTTACTTCATCAATTTATTTATCAAATCAGTGCTCTCTAAGAAGGCTTGCTTTGTATGAAGCTTTTTCTTGATTTTGTCTTTATTATAGTAGTTCGTTAGCATTCTAGACAATGATGCATGGAGACTTGTGATGTTGAGTGTTTTTCTTTTTGTTTTACTTCCTCAATTTATTTATTAGATCAGTGCTCTCCAAAAAGTTTGATTTGTATGAAGCCTTTTCTTGAGTTGTTAACTTTGAGTTGATGCAACCATGGGAGCAATTTACTTGTTATGATGAGTGATGGAGTAATATCAGAGGGATAAAAAAGATCTTAACACGGTCTCAAGTGATTTGGAGATGTATGATAGGGTGCCAAAGATATTTTGTAGAAAGCCCTAGAAAATAAAGAGATTTAGATTATCTATTTTCGAGATATCAATGATATGTATGAGGGGTCTGCGACTAGTGAAATTTACCTTTGTCTTGGATGTACTTCAGAGCACATTCAAGAGCCAGTACCGTGATGCGTGCTTTTTGTAGGTCGTACAGTTTTACTTGGAGAAACGAGAGAGGAAATAAATGCGGGGGGGTTAGAGACTTGGAGGCAAGTTTTAGAAGTATATGGCTTTCTTTTGAGTATAAGACAAAATATGAAATGTAAGCTTAGAAAAAGGAGTAGCACACCTAATTAAGAGGTGAAGCCGAAGAGCATACTATACCACAAGTTACACAATCTAAATATCTTGGGTTGTACAAACGATAGAGAAATTGAGGGAGATGTAAACCATCAAATTCATGTTGGGGGTATGAAATAAAGGAGACTCATGGGTTTTATATTTATATATATGTATCCCTCAAATTAAAAGGAAAATTTTATCATACAACTGTATGACCAACTGCGTTGTATGAGGCTGAATCTTGGGTAGTAAACTGCCAACACTAGAGAAAATTTAGTCTACTAGAGATGAGAATGTGACTAGATGTGTGAAATTACTAGATATGATAGAATTATGAATGGCACCATTAGAGATAGATAGTTGAGGTACCTATTGTAGAAAAAATGGTCGAATCACGACAAAGGTGTTTTGGGCATGTATGAAGGAAGCCATTAGATTATGTATTAGGGTGATATTGTAGCTAGCCAAATGGGGTAGCTTCGATATTTTAGGTCTTTGCTCACAATATTTTTCCGTCGGTTGTGCAAAGTTGTGCAAACTTGCAGACTGCTCATTTATTGGGTTTTTTAGTGTTTCACTGTTTTGTTAGGGTATTTCTCCGGACCCAGTTTTACGCATCCTTTTAGTTGAGGTTGTTCGTTAGCAACATCTATTAAAGTGAAGGAAAAGATGAAGACACATATATCTCAACTAGGTTGGCACCCCTGCCCTCACACCCAAACAACTCAACTCT
This sequence comes from Lathyrus tuberosus, assembly GCA_022829125.1. Lineage (NCBI taxonomy): Eukaryota > Viridiplantae > Streptophyta > Magnoliopsida > Fabales > Fabaceae > Lathyrus > Lathyrus tuberosus. The sequence goes on from JALAZF010000153.1 coordinate 5,012,622, forward strand.
AACAAAATATTATTAAAATGAAAATAAAAAAGAAGAAAAAAACCCAAAAAATTGAGAAACTACAAAACATATGTTTGAGTATCTCTAAACAGTTCAGCCATCTAGTAATGAGATTCTATGGAACAATTGCGTTGTTCTTGAATGCCAAGTTTACTAGTTTAGAATCAGATTATAATCAAAGAATCTTCCAACCTTTCTTCTAAGTCAGTTCAATAGCTATCATGACACCAACCAACTCTGCAAGAAGTGATGTTGAAATGCTAGTATGCGATGCAAAGCAGTCTAAAGCCTCAACATTACTATTTTTGAAAATTCCACCACAAGCTGCATGTCGAGGGCCCCTTCTTGGGGAGGGTTCCATTTAACCTCAATGTGAGGATCTCTAGTAGGATGAGATTCAACCATGAAGGCCATGAGGATCAGAAAGCCATGAATTGATGTAGTGTCCCTAGTGTGTTTGCCAATTGGGAAAACATTGGCAATAGTCATATTAATGGCTTGCTGGTAAGGAAATACTTTGTTGTCAAACCTCCACCTATTTTTGCAAAACTTAATATTAACAATTCATAAAATAACAGCTAAAATGATAGTTTTATACTTCTTGGAAAAAGGCAAGGAGCATAGTTGCAGAATAGTCAAATGAGAGCTTCTACCAGTCTGTAGATGAGTGATTTGACTAAATCAATGCCAAATTTGAGAGGAAAAAGCACATATGTTGCGGCTATATGTTGTTCGATGTAGGATTGTTAACAATAATCATAACTATATTTTAAAGTATTTATTTTCTCTCTTCTCTTTTTATCTCAAACACCATAACTTCAACTATCTATTACAATATGTGATATTTTTTTTGTTTTTCTAAAGTAGCAACAAAAGCAATTGCTCCATGTGTAAATGTTGTCATATAATGTGTTGGTGTTTATGTTGCTGATTTTGGCAAAGTAAATGGTTATTATCTACTTTTACAGGTTTTGTATTATCTTGTTAGGGTTGAGCCATTCACTACCCTATCAATCAAACTACAAGGTGGAAAATTTGATCATGCAGATCGGATGTTTTCTGACATTTCTGCTACTTGGAATGGAGTTCTTGAAGACATGAGTGATGTTAAGGAATTGGTATTTGTTATTTATCTTCTTCAACTAAATGATTGATTAATACTTAAAATACCTAGTAGGTACTCTTGAGATAATAGAAATCAATAGACATGGAAATATTTGTGTTTAACTCAACAGAGGAACTATATTATAGAATACAAATAAAAAAATAACATTATATACCTATGTTGTTAATATTGGATAGCAGCATGGAGCACTAGACTGAAAACTGCTTAAGCTACATAAAGAGGGTGACAGACGCTATAACAGACTACAAACTAAACATAAATTCCAATAGCATACAAAAATGCTAAAAAAAATACAAAAATACTCAAAATTAAATAGGTAGTTGTACTTAATTATCACCCTCTCTGTTCCTTTTTAAGTGTCATTTTGTTTCCTTTTACACATACCAAAACAACTAGTAATTATTGTTACTTTTTAAACAATGATTATTTTTTTGCCTATAATACCTTTAACTTTTTAGTAATTTATTTAACTTTTTCTCTCTATGTAGTAAATGACTAGAGGTAATTTTGACAAAACCACAATCAATACTACTTTGAACTTTGAAATGACACTTAAAAAGGAACAATTTTTTTTCTTCTAAAAGGTAACACTTAAAAAGGAATGGAGAGAGTATAATTATGCTTTGGCATTTGTCACTAACATTCAAAATTATTGATATTTAAATTGAATAGTATATTCTGTATGTATAGCATTGGAGTATTTCAGTAATAGCTGAATAGTTATTTACCTTGCCAACTGTATTTGACAGCTGTGTTTTTCTGTTAGACCTAAATTGTGCATAGGATTAGAGTCAGTTATGGGAATGTTAGGAATAATCTAGATTCTGTTAGATATAACCTGTGCACAGTGCACAGGATTAGAGTTAGTTAGGAAAAGTCACACTAACCTGTAGTTGAAACACAAGGTTTCAACCTATGTCTCTCTCTCATTTTTTCTTACTCAACATGGTATCTAGAATTTATTGAGAGGACACTCTAAACCGTGCTACCCAGTGGATCCATTCTTCTCCGGTGAGCATTTTTCTTTAGACAAACCGTGTCTCGACTCTGGTTATCCACCTCTCTATCGTGTGTTTTTTCGGTCACTGTTCATCGTAACTGTACGCACATATTGTTTGTCGACATTGTACATGCTGTGGTATTGTTCACGGATACAATTATTAATTACTTTTCATCGGTACTGTTCAAAGTTATTAATCCCGGATAGCGGAGCGGAGCGGCCGACTCTAAAAATGGGATAGCTGGATAAATAATTATATAAGAAATTATATATATAAAAATATATATAAATAATTATATAGAATAAAGATAAAAACATAATATTTAAAATACGTGGTATGGTTTATTTTTTAAGAGGATTAATTATTATTATTACTATTTATTCTTTTTAAAAATATCATATTTTTGAGCGGTAGTTTTGTTTTTGTAAGTGATGGTAAGTGGTATACAACTGTCACATTACATTGGGTTTTGTAAAGTTATTTTGACTTTTCAACCCTCTTTTATGTCAATCTTTATTACTACTTACTTACTTCATTAATATTTATCTACTCCACGTTTCATCTCATATACTTCTTCTCTCTCTTCTTCGTCTTTCTTCTCTCTCTTCTTTGACTGTTTCTCTTCGCTTCTCCACCGATGCATGTCTGTTTCTCTTCACTTCTCCATTGCTGACACTCAAAACCCTTCTTTCTTTACCGAATATGCTTGGAACTGGAAAGAACCGCTCCGACCGGGAAATAACCGCTCTGCGCGAACCGCTATCCCACTTGTAGCGGCCGCGATGCTAAACTGTGATGTGCGGCGCTCCTCCGTAGCGGAGTGTGGCCGCACTGTTTTTATTTGTTTGCCTCTTCTGGTATTGTTTTGCTGCTGGTCTTTAGTTATCTATTTACTGATTATGGTAGCTATTGCTTTTCACGGACGATCCTTAACATTGAAACCTCGTTTCAAATGTAAATATTGTCATCATTTGGGACATACTATTATTTGGTGCTAAAAACTACATGTCATCCCTCCGTGTCCTTATTTTGCCCCATCTCACACTATTCGGACCATGGATCCTCCTAAGGCTTCTTTGAAAACTTATTTAGATTTTTTTCTGTTGGTCAAGCATCGCCAGAACTCACGATCTGTTGTTTCATTTGCGCACACTAATAAATTATTTTCTTGCATCTCTCTGTCACATTTTCTTAGTTCGGTTTTTTTTTCCTTTCAATTCTGGTGCATTTCGTCATATTACTAGTAATAAGGTTATTTTCTGATCTCACTACATCTGGCACTCTCAAAATTCTCCCTTCTCTGTCTGCTCCACCCGTTCTTCATGTGTCTAGAAGTCCATTTAAATTAATTTTTCTCAATCGATTGACTCACTCTCATGGCTGAGTTATCACTTTTGCTAATAAGAATGTTACTCAGCAGAATCGGATGTCTGGATGGCAAATTGGTGTCGAATGAGAGTATATTGACCTTTATTATCTAAAATCCTTCAACAACGTGCCCTACCATAGATTCCCCCTTACTATACACGCTCAGTTGGGTTGCTTAAGTCTTATCAAACTTCAAAGGTTTGTCCCTAGTCCTTCCAAATTATCAATAAACGAGCTTCATCTCCTTTTAATTTAGTTCACTTTGATGTTTAGGGTCCTTCTCATGCTATCACCACTCTTAAGTCCGAATATTGTTACATTTTAATAATTTTTTCAGTTGCACATAGTTATTTTTAATGAAAAAAAGTTATGAAGTATTCACTATTTTTGAGCAATTTTATCATGGAAATAACACTTATTTAGTGTGTCTATTTAGTCTTTGCGTAGTGATAATGCCAAAGAATACTTATCTCATCAATTTAAAAAATTTATGGCCTCAATGGGATTCCTTACCAAACTTCTTGTGCCCATACACCTCAACAAAATGGGGTAGCCGAGTGCAAACACCGACATCTCATTGAAACCATTAAGACTCTTCTCCTTCTTGGTAAGGCTCAATCTTGTTTTTAAAGGGATGTTATGCTAATGATATGCTATCTTATGAATAGCATGCTCTCTTCTGTCCTAGATGATCAAGTCCTCCCCTCGTGCCTTTTTTCGAATACCCTTTTACACTCGTTTTCGTTATGGGTCTTAGGCTTGATTTGTGTTGTCCACAATCTCTCTTGGTCTTGGCAAACTCTGAGCCCGATCACTCAAGTATGTCTTTCTTGGTTATCATTGGTCTCAAAAAGCTTATTGTTGTTACTCTCATACTCCCTGATGGTACCTCATTTCGAGTGATGTTACATTTTGAGTCTGTTCCATACTTTGAGTCAAACCATGTATCTCCTCACCCACTTCTTGCCGCAGTACCCGCCCTTACGGCTATTGTGCCTCTTCAACTTGTCATGTTTGTCCTACCTGAGCCAACTGTTGTTATCCCTCCTACAAATCCTCTTGTGGACCGGCCCGTGGAACCATTTGTCAACCCTCCTGCATACCTTACTACACCACGATCTCTTCAAACATATTACTGTTGTCGCCACCATCTGTTGTGCATACCCTGACACTTGTTCCTAATGCGGAGGTCATTTCAAACTCTGATGCTAGTTGGGCAGGTTCACCTGTAAATATACGATATATTTTTGGCTATTATGTATTTGTGGAAAGAAATTTGGTATCTTAGAAAAGTAAGAAATAAAATTTAGTTGTAAGATTTAGTGCAGAGGCAATATACATGACTCTAGAATTAGTAACATGTGAATTCATTTGGTTGATATAACTACTCAAAGAACTTTAATTTGAAGAGGCAAGACCAATGACATTAATTTGTGATGATCAAGTTGCTTTGCATATTGCCTTAAATCTAGTTTTTCATGAAAGGAACAAACATATTGAGATAAACTGTCATTTTGTTAGAGAGAAGATCAAATCAGCCGACATCATCACAAGCTTTGTGAGTTCCTGTTTTTCATGAAAGGACCAAACATATTGAGATAGACTGTCATTTTTGTCGGAGAGAAGATCAAATTTGTTGACATTATCACTTTGTCAATTCAAATGATCAGATAGTGATTTAAAAAAAAAATCTCTATGATGTCCTAATTGTTGAGGAGAAATTATTTTAGGGCTATGGTAGATATCTGTCTACGAAGAATTTGGTACGACTCAAACTAATTTTTCATTAGAAACTAACAAGTACATGGACAAAAAGCATCTATTAAAGTGTCCACATGTATGGTGCAACTAACTCAAAGCATAATGGAAAAATGAACTAAAGCAAATAATGACATAGCATGACGACTAACTTATTATGGAAATGAACTTTGAATATGTTTCCTTAGTTGACATGACTCCCAAGGAAAATGTAGACAAAAGAAGAAAGACTTGGCACAAAATGCCGGACTTTGCCAATATATGGATGTTTTAATTGGGCATGTATGACGTAGGAGACTCCACTACCAAGCAAACAATGGAGGGGCTTGTCGAACAAAGTCCATCCAAATCAAATCAAGTGTCAATCGCTCTCCCCAAACTCCATTTCCATAAGATGATAAAATCACAAGTGAAAGAAATATGGTAGTCAAGAGGACAGATTAAGCAACTTATTAAAAGAACATTTAATAGAGAACCGAGAACATAATGCAAATTAATTAGTGAGAGTGGGAAATAAATGTATCGTACTATTTTCATGGATGTGATTTTGTTTATGAACTATTAGAATTACCTTTGTGTGCAGTTGTTGTTATGGGAGTAGACTCCCCCTCAATGTTGCTCAAACCACTTCAAAAAATTAGGATAGGCAACCACATACCGTGTTTGAAGAAATCAGCGTTTGGAGGGATAATAGAAGAAGCAATGACCACAGGTCATATTGTGAAGTATTAGACTTTTAGCTTGACTAAACCCTTAACGCTAGCTAAAGGGCTGAAGATTGATCAACCCTATAATATCAGGACCACTGTGGTCATGTCTCTAGTCAATGTGGGGATCACACCAGAAAATTGCATGGCAGCAGAGAGCAGTAGTGATTGTAGAAAATGACTAATCTAGCCAGATGTATGGACAGCAGCAGAGATTGGAAATTAGATATTAAACATCGGTTTTGAAATAAAGGTCTTACATGGTGGACAGTGGGTCAACCAGGTATTCATGATTACAGTTGTCTTTTGTCAGGCACTAGATGCCAAAATGAGGGAATAGAGAGTGAGAGACATGGATAAATCTGTGCAAACCACATATCAGAGGTATATCACAAAGATGACTAAAAACAATACAGAGCTTTACAATCATCTTAATTACTCTAATTACATAATACTATACAATGCCTGATTAACCTATTTACAATATTTCTAATAAATACTCTCGTCTTTTTATAAGTTTAAGCATTCATGGGCCTGATATTTTTTTAGAACTTATATCTTAAATAATAATCATAGTCTTATTGAAATATCTTAATTTTTTCTTTCTTTTTCAATCTCAACTTATTAGGTTCCAGAGTTATTTTACCTCCCCGAGGTCCTCACAAATGAAAATTCAATAGATTTTGGGACATCACAGTTGGGAGAAAAGCTTGGTATGCTCATTAAGGTTTCAGCTAATAGTTTTTTCAGAAGAGATTGTTTTATATTCCCATGCATATTGTAACTCTTGTTTGTCATTTATTTTTATATTTCCAGATACTGTGAAACTTCCTGCTTGGGCTGAGAATCCAGTTGATTTTGTGCATAAGCATAGGATGGCTCTGGAAAGTGAGTATGTGTCTGCTCATTTGCATGAGTGGATTGACCTCATATTTGGGTAGGTTTTTTTTTTCATACTTTTCAGTTTCTCCCACTGCTTTTGGATTGACCTCAAGATTTTCTATTTCCATAAGGTTGTACTATCAATACAGAGATGTATAATGTTCCTTTTCAAATTTTCACTATTATTATTCCATAACAATTTACACCTGATTATATTAATGACTTGGATCATACAGGTATAAGCAACAAGGCAAAGAGGCTATTGCAGCAAATAATGTTTTCTTTTATATTACTTATGAAGGGACAGTGGATATTGATAAAATTTCAGACCCGGTATGTATTCTTTTATTCATATTTTCAATTTAATTGGTTATTTGAGTAACACACAATCTCAACTCCCAAAAATTATAGAGAATAGATAAGAATATTCCACATGAGTTATGAGAATTAATTTCTTCGGCTAAAAAATTGAAGTATGTGCTAATTATAGTATTTTGTACCACACTTTATGGGTGAAGAAAGAAGAAAACGAAAGTTTATGAGAGAATCCGTGTTTAAACATTCATTTTGGCCCCATTATTTAAACATTCATTGTGTCGGAGTAATAAAAAATATGTTGAAAGTCTAATATAAAATTATAAATTAGGCCCCATTAGTACATATTAAGATTTTTATACATGGGAGTGCTTTTACCGGAAAAGATGATCCCTAAATTTGTCAATAACTTGGCATCAGTGCAAGTTGTAGAAAACCGAGACAGATGCAGAAAAGATGAGATAAAAAACTTTCTTTTTAGGTGAAAGGCAAAAGTCCTTTAAATTCCACTTCCTTGGCAGATTAAAATTTAATTTGTAGTGTTAGGTTTGTACTAGGTTTTGAATTGGACCTAACTCATTCTTACAAAATTGACTTGTAAGGCACCACGTGTCTACCTCCCTCCAGGAGGTCTGATAAACCCAAGGTTTTAGGATAGATTGGTTGCTAGAGCTGATTGGCTTTTTCTGGTTGTCTTTCGGCTTGTATTTTAGCAGATGTTTAGATTGGTTTTTGTGGGTGGTTGGCTGGTGTGTTGATTTTGCTCTCGTGCAGGCATGTTTCTGTCTCTGGGCTAGTGTTGCCTTTGGTTTTTTATTTTCTGTTTTTCTTCTGCCTTTGTTTTTAGCTGGTTTTGTTTGCTTCCTGAGCACATCTCGTGCTTCTGTTGCATCCTGTACTTTTACCTTTTTTTTTCTTGCATTTTAATTTATTGGTTTGCTTTGCTATTAAAAAAAAAGTCTTGGCTCTTTCTATGTGAGACTTGAGTTTTCCGATAGACTGTCTCATGCCAAACATTATCCGATAGACTGTCTTAACACGTGATTGCTTTGAGGGAGTGATACTTGGTAGACATGGGGATTGATAATTCTCATCTGAATGTTTATTTGCTTTGTGTATTTTTTCTCTTCCAATTCCTGTGTCTGAGACTCTGAACTTATCTCAGCCTCTTTTCACTGCAGACCTTCTCTTTATCTTCTGAGAATCTATTTTTCATTTCAATTACGCCAAAATTAACTGATCACCCCTTGCTAGACCGGTTTCTTTTTTAGGGTGTTTTGTGGTGTGTGATATATTATTACTCTACATCTTACCTTTTTTGCAACTTCTTACTTTCTTTCATGTGTGACAAGTAAAGGCACAACAACGGGCTACACAAGATCAGATTGCTTATTTTGGACAAACACCTTCTCAACTTCTGAAAGTTCCTCATTTAAAGAAGATGCCTATAACTGAAGTTCTGCATTTGCAGGTAATTATTGACTAGATTAGTTTGACACAAACATCTAAGTATGCTTCCCTTGCCTGCTTCTTTTTCTCGTATTTTTTGCATAATCAAGCATCAGCCTTTTGAAACTTCTTCATTTATTTAACTTTTGTAGCATTGCAAACCACAATCTTGTTTGAAAACATACAATTTCCAAAAAGCAGAAAATTGATAATGTATCTTCGGTGGATGAAAAAAGGGTGTACCCTAACTTTGAATATGTTTGCGTGTATGAAATATAATGTTTCAAATTGAATGTGTTTGGGTGTATAACATTATTTGAGGACAATTATTTATTAGCAATATAATGGTATCTATTTGGGTATATAATGGTATCTAGTTCAGATGGTAAAGTTTACTTCAGTTTTGCAAGGATTGGGTGGTGGGATCAAATTCCACTTTCACTCCTCTATAAATAAAATGTTTCTCTTTATGTTTCAAGATTTGTCCAAAACATTTGTGCTGATGAAGTGTATTTGAAATGCGCTTCTGTGTTTCCTAGACTTTTGATGATGAGTGCATGTGATGTGATAATAATAGTAATGCATATATTTCTTTGCATGTCAAGACAATATTCCGCAACCCAAAAGTAGTCCAACCATATGTTGTTCCATCTCCTGAAAACTGCAATCTACCTGCGGCTGCCATTCAAGCATCTTCAGATGTGATAGTGGTTGTTGATTGGAGTGCACCAGCAGCTCATGTTGCAAAACACAAGTGGCAACCCAATACACCTGATGGCCATGGTACTCCATTCCTCTTTCAACATGGAAAAGCTACATCTGGCTCTGGCGGCAGAACACTAAGGCGTATGTTCAAAGGGCCTTCAGGGTCTGGTGAAGAGTGGCAATATCCTCAAGCATTGGCATTTGGTGTTTCCGGAATTAGAAGCCAAGCTATCATCTCAATAACTTGTGACCAAGATATTATTACTGGTAAATCTAGACAAGCTAGGATTATTCAGATATGCTTCCTATAGTATTATTTTAAGAAATGATCTCTTATCAAATTATTTAACATAAAGTTAATTACCATTGGAGTGCCTCATACCTTGCAACAAGGGATAATTAGAACATACCATTTATCAATTTAGGATTTTTTTCTCAAAGCGATGAATGAGAAGGGGTTTCTTGATGTTAAACAGTACCTGTATGGCATTATCTTTTGTGTTTGTTTGTTCTAGTATATTACTATAAAAGGCAGAAAATTTTATGTAACATCACATCTTTACGGTTTCACCTTTTTAGATATAAAAAGTTATATTTAAACAGTTCAGACCTCTTGGAGTATTTGCAGGATGTTAGAATTAAATAAAACTGTAGATATTCTAGATTGATTGTTAGTGTTCATTGAGTATACAACTTCCTAATGTAGTGCTTATTCATTAGACATTCAATATTGTAATAACATTATAAATACAAGGAGTGTGGTCTAAGTATAGTCAGAGAATTTACACCTTTACACAGGAAAATACCTATTAATTGAAGCATTGACAAAACAAATTGAGCACTTATTGCAGCATCCTGTATATTAGTTTTAGCCACATCTTTAAATAGATACTTCAACTATGCAGCCATTTTGGCAAAGTTGATTTTTTGTTTGAGTGGTACTTGCTAATTGTACTGGGCACTGGCTAGGTATTTTGTTTCTAACCTGAAAATTTGACTTTTGATTAGGTGGGCATGCCGATAATAGTATTAGGGTGATATCTTCTGATGGAGCCAAAACCTTGGAAACAGCCAATGCGCACTGTGCTCCAGTAACTTGCCTTGGCCTTTCATCCGATAGTAACTACTTGGTGTCAGGATCCCGAGATACAACAATATTACTATGGAGAATACATAAAGCACTTGCATCTCACTCAAGTGTCATATCTGAATCTCCGTCATCCAGCAGTAACTCTTCTTCTCATTTTATAGAAAAGAATCGTAGACGTCGTATTGAGGGTCCATTACAGGTACTTCAAGGGCACCAAAGTGAAATACTCAGTTGTTGTGTCAGCTCAGATCTTGGAATAGTGGTTTCTTGCTCCGACACATCAGATGTTCTCGTGCACTCTATAAGAACGGGACGTTTAGTTCGAAGGCTAGATGGTGTGGTAGCCCATACTGTTTGCCTTTCCTCTGAAGGGGTTATCATGACTTGGAATGAATTGCAGCATGCTCTCAGTACCTTTACTCTTAATGGTGTTCTAATTACTAAAACAAAATTATCTTTCTCTACCAGCATTAGTTGCATGGAAATTTCTCATGATGGGAGGAATGCTTTGATTGGAATTAATGGTGGGGTCGATGGTGGGAATTTGCAGTCAAGTAAGTCAACTGCTGTTGATTTTCATTCAGAACAAGATACTCAGGAAAGCAACAGCATAAATGTTCCAACACCAGCAGTTTGCTTCCTGGATTTGCACACTCTGGAGGTACAATATAAATGTTTAAAATGAAATGCCAAAAATAAATCAAGAACCAGTCTGTCTTTTCTATTTTTTTTTTTGAATCGTCATAGAAAACATCTATCAATTTGAGTTTACAAATGAGATAGCTGACTTCAAAAAAGTAATGTGAAGCTTTTTCATCAAAGTTAGATATTTTCTGCATATTCATTATTTCACTTCCATTCAGAAAATAATCTTTCTATGAACCAAAAACTAAAGTATGTGAGCCTTGGACCAAAAGAAAGGTTGTCTGCTGACTTGTGACTTGCAGGTCACGGGTTCAAATCCTAGAAACAACCTCTCCTGTGGAGTAAGGTTGCACACATCTTCCCTTTCTGGTGAGATACTCGTGCAATAGGCCACCGTTTTTCAGAAAGCCGTCATAAATCAAGCAATTTTTTTGAGCGGGGAAGGGGTTTTGCATTCTGAATCTTGTAAACCTTTAGAAATTAGAGTCACTGTATTGGCTGTTACCATTATTCTATGCATCTCCTAATGCCAAGCTAACTACTCTACCATACTATTTTCTGTAGGTTTTCCATGTATTGAGACTGAAAGAAGGACAAGATATTACAGCTCTTGCTCTAAATACGGATAATACAAATCTTTTGGTTTCAACATCAGATAAAAAATTGATTATCTTCACTGATCCAGCTGTAAGTTAAATTACTGTTGATCAAGATCATTGTCTAATAGAAATTGTAGCTTAAGTTGAATCACTGTTTTTCTATATTCACAGCTTGCCCTTGGAATGGGTATTCGTACAATCCAACATAAAAATATTCACGGTTTTTATACATATATTTTGTTAAATCTTAGTTGAAATACCATGATTATACCTCCAATCCACCATAATACCGCTACTAACAATACCTTCAGTATATATTTTATTATATAACATGGCTGTAACTCTTTAGCTTATTGGCTGCAGTTAAGCTTGAAAGTGGTGGATCAAATGCTCAAACTTGGTTGGTAAGAGGATGGGCTTAGGCACTCATAAAGTCAGCTTTTGGGGTATCCAAAAATGGTATACATACAGATCTTTTATACATAATAACAACTAGGAATGTCATAATGGGGATGTAGCACTCCTGTTTGTAAGCAATTTTGTGTTGTTCCTATGGTTCAGAAATGTCTTGTAACATATGTAACTAACTCTTACCACAACAATATTTGGCTCTTCGATGTAGCTTTAGTATAAGGTTAGTCTGCTCTCCCAGTTGTGCTTAAGTGTAAATATTTTACAAGCTTCTATCTGAGGTTTGGGCAAAGAATTTTCTTACTCCAGATTTTTTTATGTATCATAGTCAATTGAAAACAGGGTTAAATAGTTTTTCTCTCTTCATTTCTTACTCCCATTAATAATTTAGAGGAATATTTTTGTTTTTTCAATTAGTAATATTAAATGTATTTTTTAAATAATTAAATATAAAATAAAAAAAAAAACTTTAATGACAGTGCGCATTGGGGTTAGGTCTTGTGGTAAAACATATCTGAAAAAAATGGCTTCTCCCGCATTTTTGATTAGTCAGAAGTTTACTTCCAGAGAGGTTCTCGTCCTGTCGAATTCATGCTTCCTGATGACACAACCTCCTTTGCCAGCCTAACTTCGAAGTTGAAGGGATTGTTGCCTGATGGTGACAATAGAAAGGTGTCGAAGATCGAGTTTCGGGAGGATTGGGTGGATGATAGTCTGAAATACAACCTAATTGAGCTGAAGGACGATGAAGATGTCATCAAAATGTGGAGATCATTTCGCCGTAGGCTAACAAGGGGTCCGATGGAGTTTGATGTGCAACTTTCAAGATCAGTTGATGAAATAATGAAGATGCTGAAACGCCCTGAAGCATCTGGTAGTGTTTAGGTTTTTAATGTTGATTAATTAAGTTGTTTATGTAATGTTAAGCGTTGATTTGTTTAAGTTGTTTTTTCATATCAGTGCGATTTAAGATTTTAATCGAAGGTATAATAATAATATATTGTTCTGACATAATATACATACAACACAATAATATACATATGATACAATATATTGTTCTGACAAAATATACATATAATACAAAAATATGTATACAATACTAAATAGGACCCCCACGGGCTAGGTGTGCAATCATAGCTAATCCAGCAGAAACACTGCCATCAGGGTTTACCAAGCCCATGAGCTCATCCGCCATGACTGCTATCATCTGAAAGCGCTGTGTGTCTGTTAACCCTCATTTTCGACGCTAGGAAAATCAAAGCTATTTTAAGTTAAAAAATTATTTTTAACGTAAAGAAGGCTTCGACCCAGTTTTGGTGAAGCCTGAGTCGAATAGAGGTTTTAGGAACCTCAAAAAATGGCTGAGTGTTGGGAAAGGTTTCGACCATGAGAATATTGAAACACGCGCTGCAGTTGTTATACTAAGGCTGGAGGGAATTTCCAATGTTTGAAATTCAAATAGGAGCAGTTGTGAACGTGGGAACAGTTGAGGCCAAGGAGAAGGCGCCAAAGGGACACGTTTGAAGCAATAACCACCACTTAGTAGTTATTTCTTTGCACTATAAATAGGAGTTAGTTCTATGTAATAGGGGTGTTCATATTTTTGTACAAGTTACTCAAAGAAACTCAAAGTACCCTCGTGTAGAGAAACGAGTTCGTGAGAATGTACGTAATGTAACACCACTTTCTTTCATCAATGCAAGTTATCTTCATCATGTTTATGTTTCAGCACTTTACGTTTTCCTGAATTTTACTTTTCATGTCAAATTTACTTAAAGTCTTGTTTTCAAACTTTCATTTAAACTTCCTGCATTTACTTTCGACCGCACCTTTATATTCAAGCATTTACCTTTAAAATCTTTATTTTCAAGAATGTGGAGTTCATCTTTACTTCTTGTCTTTTATCTTCAAAATCTTTTATTCTTAAAGTCATTTATCTTTCCTGCATTTGTTTTCGACAGCACCTTTACATTTCAGTCTTTATTTTCAAGAACGTGGAGTTCATTGCACTTTATTTTCAAAAGCTTTTACATTACTGCATTTACCTTCAAAGTCATTTATTTGCCCTTTACTTTCGACAGTCATTTACTCTTCCTGCACCTTTTACATTCAAGAACGTGGAGTTCAAGCACTTTTACATTCCTTGTTGTTTACTTTCGACAATCATTTATCTTCCTGAACTTTTATTTTTCAAAGTCATTTACCTCTTTGTCTTTTACATTCGACGCCTTTAAATTCTGCATCATTTATTTACAGCCCTTTACATTTCCAACCCTTTACTTTATTTGCAAGTAGTCGAACGTGGAGTTCATGTAGTTTTCTTTTACTGTCGAACGTGGAGTTCAATTTACATTTCTTGCATTTATCATTGTCAGTTACATTTTCCCTTAAATTTAGCACATGTCCTAAGATTTGTGTGGTCGATCCTGCAAGTTAGTCAGTTTTATTTAAAATTGATAGACCAGAGGTTGTTTACCCAAAATTCACAGTAAACAAATTGCACACCCGGTGGGACCCAGTGCTAATTTTATACTTTTTGTTAACCTTAACTTTCTTGGTGAAGAAATACTTTCGTTGCATGTTATTGAGAAGTGGGAAGTTAGCCACAACGAACGAAGGAATACCAAAGAGAAGATACACTAAGAGAATGGCAACTAATGCCAACCAACAAATTGATCCTCAAGGGAGTATTTCAAACACTCAGTCAAGTAGCAGTATGGGGTCTCAAAGCACATCATCACCAGTGCCTTCGATAGGAGGACAAACGTCATCTTCATTAGTAGTGTCAGAACCAGGATCAACATTCACAAAATCATATACTCAACCTGTGCTAGAATACATAGGACCACAAAGTCCTAATTCACCAACACCCCCAGGAGGAAATTCGATGTATCGGCAGTTCCCTCCTCCAGGTTTTCCACATCCAGGGTCAAGGAGTCAACCCTATGGTATGCCTACATCAATGATGCAAAATCTGCAGAATGCTCCACCTGTATTTTCAGAGACTGTAGTGTCTTCGCCATTACAAAGATCAGGATCAGGGGGTCGAAACAATCAGAGTATAGGTGTTGGTTACTCCGTTCAAGCGCCTAGTCTTACAAATACATCCATAAATTGCTTGAGACATCAGATGGATGAAAGTAACATGCAAATGGTGCATACGTTGTCTCAGACAATGGGAGAAGTTTTTCAACCCTTGATTCAGAATACAACTCAAACTAACCAACAATTAGCTGCACAATTGGCACGCATGGCTGATTTCATGGGAGTACCAGCGGTGGATCGAAGAGCAATTTTTGTCGAAGATATCCCAAGACGTCATCCACGCCATGGACCTGAGGTGAACTTGGAAGATCAAGAGATGATTGATCATTTTAGAGTCGAACCACCAAGAAACCAGATGCCAATCCAGATGGAGGAAGAGCCAGTAGTGATGGTGAACAGGAACCAAAATGCTGATCAATTACTTAGACAGGTTCGACACCAAAATCAAGCAGAAGAAAACAATCTTGCAGCCATGGTTGAAAGGATAATGACCAGAAATGGCGTGAATCTTGGCTTCACAAGGCCAAATTATACTTCGCCTATAGTGGATTATATTCTCCAAGCAGAATTACCCCCTAGGACGAAGGTTCCAAAGTTCAGCAAGTTTTCAGGAGATACTTCTGAATCTACCGTCAAACATGTGGCTAGATATTTGATTGAAGCAGGCGAAATTGCAGCTGACGAAAGCCTCAGAATCAAATACTTCCCAAGTTCCCTTACCAAGAATGCCTTCACGTGGTTTACTACTTTGCCTCCAAATTCCATATACAATTGGACCCAACTAGAACGTTTGTTTCATGAACAGTTCTACATGGGGAAAACTAGGATTAGTTTGAAAGAATTGGCTAGCATCAAACGCAAAGTTACTGAGCCAATTCATGATTACCTGAATAGGTTTCGACTTCTTAAAGCCAGGTACTTTACACAAGTGCCAGAACATGAGTTGGTCGAAATGGCTGCTGGGGGTCTTGATTATTCCATTAGGAAGAAATTAGATACCCAATATCTTAGAGATATGGACCAGTTAGCTGATAGAGTCCGACAACTAGAAAGGCTAAAAGAGGAAAAGGCTAAATTCACCAGGGGTAAAAAAGTGGCCTTTGTCGAATGTAGTGAAGATGTGGAGAATTCATATGATGAAACATCTTACTTCGACGGAAATGAGGTTGACGTTGCTGAGTTAAAGCAAGGTCCACCTTATGCCTGCAAATTATTAGCTCCTTCAAATGGAAAAAATCCTGTCGAATCTAACGAAAAATTTCCTAAGAAAACATACACTTTCGACGTCACTAAATGTGACAAAATTTTTGATTTGTTAGTTAAAGATGGGCAAATGATAGTGCCTGCTGGTGCTAAGATGCCACCTTTAGAACAAAGAAAGAAAAGAGGTTTTTGTAAGTACCATAATTTTTTGGGTCATAAAACTTCTCAATGTTTTCTTTTCAGGGATTTGGTGCAAAATGCTATTCAAGAAGGGAGGCTGAAGTTTGGTGACAAAAGCAAAGCTCAGATGAAAATTGACTCTGACCCATTGCAAGTTGCAGAGGCTAACTATACAGAGCCTCACGAGGTTCAGATGGTCGAAGCCACAGAAGGATTTGATCAGTCAGTCAACATGGTGGAAATCACTGAGGATCTCGCCACCAATCCTGTGGTAACTGAAGGTTTTAGTAAGGCTGCAAATGGCCTGAATGTTGATGGCACCAGTCTAATGTTGGTGACCAAAGAAACTGCTGATAAGTTTGTTGAAATGGACAATGCTGCCAAGGTTTTGGATGTGGCAGTGAGTGGATTGAAGATAAATGCCACTGAAGGCATTAACATGGTCGAATTGGTTGAAGAATATGATTCTAGCTCAGATAGCATCAGCACCAATGAGGCTATGGGAAGAAATGCCCCCAAAGTTCAAGTTGTTAAAGAATTGGAAGATGACATGCTATTGGTAGGAGAGATGATAAACATGGATGGTTGTTTGGTGGAAAACTGGATATGTATGGCTGCTGAACAGTTTTTCAAGATGTCTCCTAATGTCGAAAAGGTTAATGCTGAAGAAATGGTTGAAGCTGAAAAAGCTTGTTGGCAAGAAGCTTCCCAAAAAGCTGCAAAAGCAGCAGCAAGTGGTGGGTGTCTGGCGAAGACCACTGAAAGTCTTGAAGCTCATTTCTCCAAGATGCGCTTAAAGGATAGAATTGATGTCAATATGGTTGAAATTACAGATCAAAAAGCTGAACAAGTGAGTAAGGCAGATGAACACGAAGAGCGCAACAAAATAGCTTATCCTAAGCAAGAGGAGACAATTGTGGATTTTCTGCACCGTTGGCAGAAGAAAGGTTCTGGAGTGATGCTATATCCTAGATGCAGCACCATTTTTTATGAGAAAGCTGCCCACGAGTTAGAAGGTGTTAAAAAAGATGGTGGAAGCTGGGGGCAGAAGATAAATAAAGGTCCCAGAAGTTTTGACCATAGATGACTTTCGACAGGGTTAAAACACCAAGTACCAGGAGTTAGGCCAGGTACATTCAAACCAGTTGCGAATGTGCCAACAGGTAGTTGGATCAAGCCTATCGAAGGAAGAGGACAGAAGAAGAAGTGGGAGAAATTTGATGTGGAAAGAGGTTCTTCATTTGAGTATAAAAAAGAGAACCATACCACCAACAAGTCAGCATACATTTCTCAAAATTACAAGGGTAAAAATCCCATGTCCAGATCACAATGGCGAAGAGAGAAACGTAGGCGAAAGGCTATCAGGGAGGCTCAGGTACAAGGAGAGTCAAGCACCAATATTGATAATCAAGCTGAGACAATTGAGAAGATGCCCATAAGGCAAAAGCTGTTCAATGTTCAGCCAGAGAAGAAAGTTGAAGATGATGAGAATATGACTGATAATTTTGACAGTGAGTCAGCAGCTTCTCTAGATATTCTTGTGAATGTGGTATCAGTGATGCCAAAAGAATTTGGTCAAGTTTCAGAGGTCGAAGACTTGGATCAAACTGCTGAATTAGAAATGTTGGCACACAAGCCTGTGTGTTATTACATCATGAACAATGGGTACGTCGAAGAACATAATGCTTTATTTGAATGCCCCACAGAGGCAATGAAGGGTCATCTGAAGCCTTTCTACATTACTGGCAAAGTAGAAAATGTTCCTGTTAACAAAATCTTGGTGGATTGTGGTGCGACTGTTAATTTAATGCCAAGATTTTTGCTGAGCAAGATTGGGAAGTTTGAGACTGATACCAAACCCCACAACATGGTTCTGTCGAACTATGAAGGAAAATTTGGTTCCACTCTAGGAGTGATTCAAGTGGATCTTACTGTGGGAACCATTACCAGACCAACAGTGTTTATGGTCGTTGAGACGAAAGCTAACTACAATCTACTCTTGGGTAGGGAGTGCATTCATGGAATATGAGCTGTACCTTCATCTATGCATCAAAGAATCACCATTTGGAGACCAGATGGGATAGTTGAAAATATTGAAGCTGATCAAGGGTACTTTAAGGTGCCTATTAATCATGTGGATAGTAGACAGTTTGAGAAACATTTGGCGAACATTGCTCCATGTCCTCCAGCTGACTTTAAGTTTACGCCTGATGAAGAAACATTTTATTCATTGTATTTACACCCTGTCGAAGGTTTCAGATGAGACAGGGAAGTACCAGGAGAAAGGTTGCCATGCTTAGGCTCACCTCCAATAGAGCCCACAGGATGGGGAAATGAATTTAGTGATCATGACTGAGTTCGAAGCTTTAAAAAGAATTTCGGCCTATGTGGGTGAAACAAAACTACAAGCGGCTTTGGAAGCTGCCAATGACTATATGGCTGGCAAAGCCATTTCTGAATTTTATCAAGAAGGTCCTGGTAAGGACTTCGACCCAAAACCTCCAGATAAGGTTGAAACTGGAGAGCAAAGCCAGAGGCTCGACACCATCTATGAAGATGAGCCTTTGGGATTTGAGAAGGATCCGTTGGCGAATAATATCAAAATGCTAACACAAGATCCTTTAGAAGAAGTTGACCTCAGTGAGGGGACAACCAAAAGGCCTACCTACATCAGTGCCAACCTTGATCCCCAGTTGAAGGTTGAAGTGGTTCAGTTGTTGAAAGAGTTCAAGGACTGCTTCGCCTGGGATTATGATGAGATGCCTAGTTTGAGCAGGGAGTTGGTCGAACACAGGTTACCTATGACACCTGGAAAAAAACCAGTCAAGCAGAATCCAAGACGGTTTGCACTAGAGATATTGTCAAAGATCAAAGAGGAAGTCGAAAGACTGCTTCGTTGCAAATTCATTCGCATGACAAGGTATGTCGAATGGTTGGCTAATATAGTACCTGTTATTAAAAAGAATGGGTCTTTGAGAGTTTGCATTGATTTTAGAGATTTAAACTCTGCAACTCCTAAAGATGAATATTCAATGCCAGTAGCAGAAATGTTAATAGATTCTGCAGCAGGACATGAATATCTTAGTATGCTGGATGGGTATTCTGGCTACAACCAAATATTCATTGCTGAAGAAGATGTTCATAAATCTGCTTTTAGATGCCCTGGAGCCTTAGGCACCTATGAATGGGTCGTGATGCCTTTTGGTCTCAAAAATGCTGGTGCCACTTATCAAAGGACGATGAATTCAATCTTCCATGATTTTATAGACACATTCATGCAAATTTACATTGATGATATTGTGATAAAATCTATTTCTGGAAAGAGTCACATTGACCATCTTCGACAGTCCTTTGAAAGGATGAGAAAATATGGTCTTAAAATGAATCCTCTCAAATGTGCTTTTTGTGTGCAGGCGGGGGATTTCCTAGGCTTTGTGGTCCACAAGAAAGGGATCGAAATAAATCAGAATAAAACCAAAGCCATAATGGAGGTGAAAGCGCCATCAACTAAAAAGGAGTTGCAGTCGTTGTTGGGCAAGATCAACTTCTTAAGAAGGTTTATAGCCAACCTGAGTGGCAAAACACAAGCCTTTTCGCCATTGCTTCGTTTCAACAAAGATGGTTTTGAGTGGGGGGCAATTGCAGCAGGAAGCCTTCGACAAAATCAAGAAGTACCTAAGCCATCCTCCAATTCTTTCACCACCTTATAGAAACAAGAGTATGAGATTGTATATAGCTGCGTCAGATAAAACTCTAGGGAGTATGTTAGCTCAGGAGGATGAATATGGAGTCGAAAGAGCCATTTATTACCTTAGTCGAGTTTTAAATGATGCAGAAACTAGGTATAACATGACTGAAAAGTTATGTTTATGCTTGTATTTCTCTTGTACTAAATTGAAGCAATATATAAAGCCAGTTGATGTGTATGTTTCTTCTCACTTTGATGTTGTAAAACATATGTTATCTAAGCCTATTTTGCATAGTCGAATTGGCAAATGGGCATTAGCATTAACAGAATTTTCTCTAACATATCAACCTTTAAAAGCTGTGAAAGGGAAAATAGTTGCAGACTTTATAGTTGACCACTCCATAAATGAAAATGATTTGAATTATGTTGAATTAAAATCCTGGAAGTTATACTTTGATGGATCAAGTCATAAAAATGGAACAGGAGTAGGAATATACATTATTTCTTCTGAAAAAATTCCAACAAAATTCAAGTATAAGGTCGAAGGACCTTGCTCTAACAATGAGGCTGAATATGAAGCATTAATTGCTGGCCTTGAAATTTTGTTAAAATTGGGGGCAACTAGAGTCGAAATAATGGGAGACTCAGAATTGGTTATAAAACAAATCACAAAGGAATATAAATGTGTTAAAGAAAATCTCATTATGTACTTTGTGATAGCCAATAGATTATTAAAGAAATTTGAGGTAGTGGCCATCCAACACATACCTAGAATAGAGAATCAAGTTGCTAATGACTTGGCTCAAATCGCCTCTGGATACAAGGTGTCGAAGGAAAACCTTCAAGAAGTAATTGAAGCAAGAGGTAAAGTGGTGGCTGTTGGATTGTGCCCATCAGACTTAGAAACAACTAAGCTTGGATGCATAGATGGCGAAAATTTTGAAATTTTTGCTATAGATAATGTGACAGATGAAGACTGGAGGAAGCCTATAGTTGAATATTTGCAAAATCCAACGGCTTCGACAGAGCGAAAAATCAGGTATCAAGCTTAAGCTATGTACTTTTGGGTAATGAATTGTTTAAAAAGACCCCTGAGGGAGTCTTATTGAAATGCCTTAGTGAAGTAGAGGCATATTTGGCTCTTTCGACAGTACATAGTGGGGCATGTGGAGCACACCAAGTTGGCCAGAAGATGAAATGGCTGTTGTTTCGACAAGGCATGTATTGGCCTACTATGCTGAAATATTGCATAGAATTTGCTAAGGGTTGCCAAGAATGTCAAATTCATGCTGGCATACAGCATATCCCTGCAAGTGAATTACACTCTATAGTGAAACCATGGCCTTTCAGAGGATGGGCTTTGGATATAGTGGGAGAGATTAGAACAACATCTTCAAAGAACCAAAGCTATATTTTGGTGGGAATTGATTATTTCACCAAGTGGATTGAAGCAATACCACTGGCGAATATAGGTCAAGAAGATGTTATTGAATTCATTCAAAATCACATTATTTATAGATTTGGTATTCCTGAAACAATCACTACGGATCAAGGATCAGTGTTTACTGGTCGAAAGATGCAGGAGTTTGCCAAAGAAATAGGTTTTAAGTTATTGACTTCTACACCTTATTATGCTCAGGCCAATGGGCAAGTCGAAGCTGCCAATAAGGTAGTGATTAGGCTAATTAAGAAGCATGTGGGAAAGAGGCCTAGAAATTGGCACAAGACATTAGACCAAGTTCTTTGGGCATGTCGAACATCCCTTAAAGAGGCTACTAATACTACCCCATTTCGACTTACTTTTGGTCATGATGCAGTATTGCCTGTTGAGATTTATTTACAATCTATAAGAGTTCAAAGACATCATGATATTCCCTCTGAGGATTATTGGGAAATGATGATGAATGAATTAGTGGATTTGGATGAAGAAAGGCTTAGAGCCTTGGAATTGTTAAGAAGACAAAAGAAGAGGGTCGAAGAATCCTACAACAAAAAGGTTAAGTCTAAATCTTTTGCATGTGGGGATTTAGTTTGGAAAGTGATTTTTCCTATGGATCGAAAGGATAGAACATTAGGCAAATGGTCTCCTAAGTGGGAGGGTCCATTCTAAGTCATACAAGTTTTCTCTAATGGAGCTTATGAAGTGGAAGAGTTAGACAAAGATAAAAGAATCTTGAAAGTAAATGGCAAGTATTTGAAAAAATATAAGCCTATTTTGCAAGAGATTCGCATCAAAACTTAAGCTTTATTCAATAAAAAGAAAGCCAAAATAGGCCAAGTCAGGCTAATATGGCATACAAAGCAAATAAGAATCAACACAACAATTTTTTAATCAAGGAAAGGTTATTCATAATCTCTCCAATCTATGGATTTGAGGAAATCCATATAATCTGCATCTGGTTCATCATCAGAGTCCTGGGTGTTGGAGCGTCCTTTCTTAGGGATCTTCATTTTAGTTTCTCTCTTCTTGGCTTGAGAGGTTGCTCCAATAGAGGCTTCAGGTTTCTTTGTGGCCTCCATCTTTTTTGTTTCCTCAACTGCCTTTGCCTTTCCAGCCATTTTCTTGGCTGATGATTTCTCTGAATTGTTCATGTTTGCTTCTATGCAAAACTTGGTCATGTGGAAGAGAATTTATAGAGGCGAAGTATTGATTGGATTGGCCAGTCAAACGGTGGAAACACGTGAGTTATTCTTGGAAGTATGCCTGAGGGCTATGCTATAAATGTTACTTTAAAGCTAGAGGCTTATGCCTTGGAGTTTAAAGCTGAAAAGTTTGGCTTTCCAAGAAAAAGATAGAACGCCTTAATTGCAAATTTGACTTAAATATGAAGCAATAAATAAAATGCATCATAATATAATATGGGTCGAAAGCAGTTAATGGCGAAATACTAACAATTGATTAATCAATGCCAAAGGCATAAAACTGTCATTACATAAAGACCTGAAAAGGCCAAGAAACAAATGATTGGTTAAGCAAATAAAGGTCTTGAAAGCATCAGAAGGGAAGCCTCGACTCCAACTGGGCAAAGGTTTCTATGTGATGTTTGAGGCGAGCATTGCACAAGGATTTATTAAGTTTGGCTGTGGCAAGCTGTTTCTCAAGTTTTTGGGCTGCCTCAATATGATCCATGGCATGTTTCATTTCCCTAGCCATTTCAGTGGTGTCGAAATTCTGCAAATCACGGTTACGTTTTTCAGCATTCTCAATTTTAGCTTGTAACTCAGTGATTTGCTGCTTCCAGGCTTCAATATTCTTCTGATTGGAGGCTATTTCATTTTGTGTTTTCTTTTGTTCAGCCTCTATACTTTCGACCTTCTCATATGACTCCTTTGCACCACACTAAGCTGAACTCTCAAGACCAGATGTTTTCTCTATGGTATTCCTGATAGATGGAAGCAGCTTTATCTCTGCAGCTATTTGGTTCACCACAGCAGTTAACTCTATTAGAAAGCCGGAAACATCTGGATTAAGAGTGGTGAGTTCAAGCTTCTCAAGGGTATCCTTCAGATAAGCGGCTGCAGATGGGTCTGAGGCCAAAACTCTGTGAATGTCCCCCCTGAAGAATTTTTTCTTTATGGCTTGGAGGATTGGTTTGGCGAAATCATCTGATGCTGAAGTCAAAGAGACAGAAGAAGAAGAGCCATACTTCTGCCCGAGTATTAATTTGGAATACTCATGTGGGTTTGACCACTTGAGGGCTGTCAGTGAGTCTCCAGGAGGTGGAATGTTAGCCAGGGTTTACTGGACCACAGGCGAAGGAGTATGGTGGGGATTAGGATCAATTTGTTCTTCTTTCTTCTCTTCTTCTGATTCTTCTCCTTCTTCATCTTTTTCTTCTTCGACTACCATTTCTTCGTCATACTCTTCAGCAGTTGGTCGAATATTCTCCTGGTCATTAGCTGGTGTAGGATGTGGTTCATTTGTCTCCGCAGGCGCAGCTTGACCAGGATTGTCGTTGTGTGTTTGAACTTCAGGTTCATTTCTTTCTTCTTCAACCAATTGATCAGTATCCATGAAGTTAGCCAGGTTGAGAAGTGGTGGACTTGAGGCATCATCATCATCATCAGAATTGGCACCATCAGCTTGTGCGTTTTGAGTAGCGGTTGGAACTGGTGGTGTGGTGTGTTCTGCAGCATGTGGATTAGGTTGATTGATCTCACTCAAACCAGTGCCAATATCAGAAGATGGGTGATAAGTTGGCTCACCTTGGCTGTTGAGGAGCGTGGTGGTGAAGCTTCCTGCAGTCGGTTGAGGAGTGGGATTGTTAATGATGTTGGTGGCAAGGTTGCTTGGAGTTGGTTGGGGATCAGGATTATTGATTATATTTGCCTAAAGAACACAAGTGGAGAAAATGAGATTGAAAGAATTTGGGTGAAAGACGTCAGTATAATGAAAAAATGGTGCACATACCTGAGCTTGTACAGCAGCAAGACTTGAGTTATCACTCCCATGGTCACCAAGAGGTGTTCTCAAGGCCACCGTGGAAGGTTCTTTTTCGACACCACTTGTTGTGGATGCCTTTTCAAGTATTTTGGCCACCTTCGACGGAGGTGGGCCAGCAGGTCCAGATGCTTTGATTGGTTTTCTGTTTTTCTTTGTAAGAACCTCCTCAGGAGATTCATCTGAAGCATCTGAAGGTATAACAACAGCTGGGGCATCCTTTTTACCTTTCTTTGAAGGTGTTGGAGGTTTTCGACCAGTCTGAAGAGGCAATGCAAATATAAGAAAGAAATTCATATAGTAAAAGCGCAAGCAGGGGGTGTGAAATATACTTGTGTGCTCTCTGGTTCTTTTCAACTTTAGGAGGTAGCAGCCCTAGTTGAAGCAGTTTTTCTAGCCACAGCTGAAAGACAGTAAAAAATTGTTACAAGTTAATGATTACGTTGTTAGTTATAAAACCATGGATTAAGGGTTTCAAACCTTCATATATTTCAGATTCGACACGAACGTCCTAGATTCCTATATGAAGGTGTCCTTTAAAACTGTCTAACGTATGCTTAGTCGGAACCACTCGTTGGGCCTTTGGCTAAGACTGCTGTCGAAGAAGTTTTAAATGCTCCCCACAGACAAACCAATCGGGAAATGGAGGGGCAAGCGCCACTCCAAAATCAGCATTAGGCAGTCGAGGGAATTTTGGAGGAAAAAGTTTAAAAGCTACCTCATAACGTTTCTCACGAGGGACGTTTGGAGGAATTTTTAGTTGATCCATCTTTTCTAGAAATTTTCTCTTTAGAGTGACAACAGCCTCATGAATGGTTCGACTAAGATCATCTGGTCGATAGATAGTTTCAAAGTATTTTTGAAAAGCCTGTATTTCTTCGATGTGAGTAAACTTACTCTTTTTCGTCTTGTCCTGCACATTGAGAAAAGCTTGGTCAAGTAATGAAGAAAATGTAGCCATATCAAGAAAGTTCTCACTATAGTGTTTCGACCACCATTGGTGGAATGATGAAGTGCATAGAAAAGAAGGCTAAAAAAACACAGGAGAGAGGACTCTTCTTTTCTCATTCCGACTGTCGAGTGTAAGGGAGACATTTTCCTCGTAGAAGCAGGTAGTGTGAAGAATTACTTGGCCCTTTCTCTCATACAAGCACTGAGGAAAGCTCTGGGCCAGCCCAAACTATCGAGAGACAAGGTTTGGTTGATAGGCAATCAGTGTTGATAAACCTCTCCCTAAGTTCAGCCAGTGGATAAAGAATCTGGGAATAAAAAAGGCTTCCCAGATAGCAACAGATTCTTGATCAAGAGTTTGGTGAGGATTTGGAAATGGCCTTTTAAACCACACAGGGCCGTATCTTCGTTGAGCAAAAGGTGCCATGCTAGGAATGAACTCATAGCGCTTGGAAAACATCATAATATAACTGGTAAAGGCCCTTTGAAGGGTTTCACCATCATCATTAGGAGTGAGTTTGGCCAGACGCGTCCCTTCGACACTCCTCTCCCTTATTTCAGCAGAGGCTTCATCAACTAGGCCTTTCCTGGGGAGGCTAGCCTCAAATGTAGCATTAAGCCACAATTTAAGTAAGCCAAAGAGGCCCACTCAAATGCATAGGACCTTGGGCCTCCATATTTCTAAGTCGAGAAGCCCCTTCACTGATAGACTCATAAAGGTTCGCCAGGATGAGTTCACTCAAGCAGGTTCCTCTGTTGTGGTGAAGTTAATTCGCCAGGGGCAAGTACTTCTTAGCTACCTGCAAAGATTTTGTACAAAAAACATATCTCGACAACCAGACTGTGAGAAAAGCAATATGTTCTTCATCAGACACTTTGTCATCTTCTTGTTTAAAGTGGTGTTTGATGAAGAGAGTGTATGTAAGTTTAGAGCCTGAAATATTGATGGTGTCTTCAGCATCAACATCAGGGTTATAGGTAAGGCCATCTGGGCGAAGCCCTGTGATGGCAGCTACATCGAACAAGGTTGGGGTAACCATTCCACATGGCAGATGGAAGGTATAATGGGTGATGTCCCAAAAGTATAAAGACGCTGCCAACATGTTCAGACAGTATGGTATGCTGGTCTTCGACAGCATAAGAAGGTCATAAATCCCTATATTCTTCCAATGTTCAACTTTGACCTTCTCCATCTTCGCCATCCAATGGTCAAATTCCTTAAAGGGGTTGACAACTCTCACCAGCCTGGTGCCATCTGTGAGATAGCCAACGTTGATTTTGGGCAGAGGGATTTCTTCAGGAGAAGTTTCAGCAGCAGCGTTGATTTTGGGAAAACTCTTTTGCCCTAACGGCCTTGTTTTCCGGTAAGAGGGGAGAAACTCACTTAGTTTCTCATTAGAAATGTCAACATCAGCTAGAGGACCGGACAACGCATAAGGTTTGTCAGAAACGACTAAAGGAATCATTACCTGAGACTTATATATGGCTTGTGTCTCTTCAGTGGTGGGTTCCGGCATGCAACGGCGGTTATCCACTACTTGGGGGCCTGGGATATTAGCGAATGGAGGAATGGCTTGTTTAAATTGAGCAGCCTTGCCTCTTTGAGTTTTCTTTGGTTGCGGATTGGTTTGGGAAGACGCCATTGTTGAAGAAGACAAAAAGATGGTGTTTTTCTGGGTTTTGTGTAAGAGAAACTGAAGAGAAGAAGATGTTCGCTTGAGAATATGAGAGTGTGGAAAGTTCACAAAGTGGCGGAAATGGGTATATATAGATGTTTGAAAATCACAAGACCTAACCCCTATTTATACAAACGTTCAGCCATTCTGGACCGCACAAAGTGTCGGTGCAATCACAACCATACAAAACTGTCGGCAAAATCTCGACCGTTTAAAAAAAACCCTTAAATTAGAACTACCGGGAATTTCAATTACGGTGAAATTCCCGGTATCAAACTGTAATTTTCAGGATATTACCGAATTTTTACCACTGACCGGGAATTTGAAATTTCCGGCATACCGGGAATTTCAAATACACTACTGGGAATTTTGAACAATACCAAAATTTTTTTTACATTACCGAAAATTTCGTCCGGAAATTGTTTGAAAAAAATTAAAGGACATTTTCGCCATTTAAAAAATATGGGGGGTGTCAGGTTTAATTAGGGGGTGGCAGGTAGATTCCTCAATATAGAGGGACCAAAATATTACAAAAAAGACCAAAAACCTAGTTTTAAAAATATTAGGAATTATTATCAACTTTACTCCTTCGTTGGTGACCTCCACCTTAAGCAACTCTTTACTTTGGTATGATATTTAGTGATTAGATAGATCTTAAAGATGCAAATAAATTTTATATTTTGTTCATTATTATGTACCAGAGAGTTACACTTTAATTTTGCTATGTTAAAGTTTTGAGCACAAATCCTTACAAAATGATACCTTTAATGTTTGATGAATATAGTCACCCATCACCATATAAACAAGCATATTTTATTGAACAATTTCCTTCTAATCCCTGTGTAATGCTTTGATTTCAAGACCTCCATCAATATGAAGATTTATCATTGTCTTATAAGTCACATTTTTCTTCTCATCATTCAATTTGAAACGAAAACAACCTAATAAAACAGCTGAGAATATCTTCATCTGTCTATAAGCAAACTCTTTTCCTAAGCATATCCGAGGACCAGCCTGCATATGAATCATAATTCATTTCAGCATATGCTTTTGCAAAGGAACAAGTTTGAATAAATGCTACATGTTCATTGTAAAACTCTACTAACCTGAAAAGCAGTAAACTTGAAAGGGCTTTCTGGCCGAAAAATGCCTTTTTCATCAAGCCATCTTTCTGGTCTAAATTCCTCTGCATCATCACCCCATATGAATTTCATCCTCCCCATTGCATAAGGTTGGTAACACACCATGTCTCCTTTTTTTACACTATATCCATCTGGTAATGTATCATCAGAAAAACAAATCTTTGCATCCTGCACCATGAAAATAATCTTGATAATCACGTTCATACTATAGGCCAAATCATATTCAAAATCTATCTTACCACAGGAACTGCAGGATAAAGTCTGAGAGTTTCTGTGAGTGCAGCATAGAGATAGTTCATCTTTTCAATAGCTTCGTCTGTTACCCTTGAAACAAACTCAGTGCAGCTACTAATTGTTTTAGTGTTTGTTGTTTCTCTCACTTCTTCTGCAACTTTTTCTTGTACGGCAGGGTACTTGCATAGCATGTAAATGAACCAAGAAAGCGTGGCGGCTGTCGTGTCTTTCCCGGCAATAACAAAGTTTATAATTATATCTCTTAAGTAGGTTGTATCATATTCCTTCACTTGCAGAAACCTCGAGAGAATATCTCCACTTTTTCTCTACATCGAACATGAAAAATTGAAAAATGCATTGTTCATGATAAATACGTATGAAACATTGACACAGATAATAGTTTGAGAAAATGGTATAATTGAATGTTATAAGGAATTAAATTTTCGTAGTTGTAAACAGTAGGCTTACGACAGAATCACCGTTTGAATTCTTCATTTGCTGAATTCTGGTGTTGATTAGCTTAATGATGAATTCATTTAAGACTCGAGTGTTTTTCTTTAATTCTGCCTCTGATCCAATATTTAGAAACTTCTTTATCTTCCAAAAGACATCAACATAACGATAAAGCGTTAACGCGCTAGCAGAATCAAACGCATTGGCGAAATTCTTCCCTTCTTCATTTGTTCCACACATGGTGTCAAGTTCAGTTCCAAATGCAACTTTGAAAATTGAATCCAGTGTTGATTTCATGAAAAGATCCTACATCAATTAATAGAGCAAGTTAACATGCTAACATAACAGATAAAAGAAAGCAATATGGTATCATCTTTCGAATAATTTATTTACTCACTTGAATTTCTAACTTAGTATTAGAAATTGCCGCTTCAGACACAATATTTGCAACTTTTGCTGCATTCTTTCTGAATATTAAAGTACTGAAATCCCTTAACATCTTGGTGGAGAATTCATGACTTGATATCTTCCTTTGTTCACGCCATTTCTCGCCATCGACCGTGAAAATCCCATCTCCTAGTAAATCCTTCAAATTGAGGTAGTTGTATAACCCCTGCATCAGATTGAAAATACAAACCTTAAACACAAACTCAGTTGAATCTTTTGAATCTAACGGTATCGATATCGAATCTTTTGTGACTGAAATTGGATATTAACACAACACAACACAACTCATTCATATAAACTAGTGAAGAAATAAAACAAACTCTTAGCCATAGAATCAGAAAGACCAATCTATACAACAAAACTACTCATTCATTCATCAACCGAAAAAGTAAAATTCAATGAGAATTATGACAAATCCACTAACCTTTCCATAATTGTCAAAATTGGTTTTGAGTATATACTCAACGTTGTTTGGTTCAGCAGTATAAATTTCATTTCTGAAAGGGTTAAGCAACCTGTATGTCTTGTACTTTCTTGCACGATCAGTCATATAATGATGAAGTGTGTTGAAGTTCATCAACTGATTAAATACAGTTCCAGCAACAGGATGATATTTCTTATTGTTTTTGTTCAATTTTCTGAATAGAAACTGAAGCATTAAAAGAGTTAAAGATGCAGAAAAGACTGCAAAAAGATAAGGATTTGACTGAATATCCATGGAAGGTAATGGAAATGTCATGGTTTGTGAGTTTAGGAAGAAGATTATGTTGTTGTAAAGTCAAAAGGTTCTTTACTTGCTTATGTATTGATCCCGAAGTTAACGGATAAATACAAATTTTTTATTTCACAAAAATTAACTTGTATAAACATCACATTACCGTAAATTATGAGAAAAAGAAAATTAAATAATATTTTGATTCCTCTTGCTCCCTAAATTATTATTTTTTGGATGGAGTCTCTCTGGATTACTTTCTTGTTGGTAATAGCCTCTTACGTTAAAGTTTGAGAATTTAACCTGCCTCCTTCCAAATTATACTTAACTAGATTAAGACGGGTGTGAATTAATTTTTTTTCATTTTTTTATTGAATTTTATTTACATATAAAATTATTTTTATAATAAATATGATGGATAATTTTATATTGTTAATTATTTATTATAAATTTGAAATAAAGAATAAAATATTAATAAATTAAAAATAAATTCTACATTTTACTTGAAATAAAAAATTATTTGATTATAAGTGGAATGATATCTAAAATTTAATTTTATTAAATTAAATAATTCAAAAAGATATCTCTTGTTGTTTTTTAATTTTCAATTTTATGTTTTTTTGGGTTGCACTTATATCTTTTTTAAATATTAAATTTTAAGTTGTTGATGATATGTACTTATCTCTTTTTTATTAACATATTATAATAGATATATGTTTTATAAATTTTTATGAAAATAATATAAATTAAAGTTTGCAAGTACTTAATAGGTTAATAAGTTTTGTAAGTTATTTTTTAAAAAAGAATTATTTTAATTTTTTATTAAAGATATTGTAATATTTTAAAGTAATTTTATTGTTTATAAAAGTAGAAAAATGAGAGTTCTTATTTTTGGCATTATAGCCTCGATTTTTTATTATACTCATGAACACCGTAAAAAAATTGGGCAAACTATACCAAGTATTTTATAGGTTAATATGTTTTGTATTTTATTTTCTAAAAAAGAATTATTTTAATTTATTATTAATGATATTGTAATATTTGTAAGTAATTTTATTGTGTATAGTAGTTGAAAAATGAGAGTTTTATTTTCAGCACTATTACCTCTATTTTTTATTATACTCCTTATGAACACCGTAAAAATAATTGAGCAAACTATAAATCAAATTTTGAAAACTCTATATCTTATATATGAAATATGAATAAACATATATATAATTTTTTTTCTATAATTTTAATAATTAAAACACAATTGAGAGAAAAATAGAAATAATGATCTATAATTGTTATGAAAATAATATTGATCAAAGTATATAAGAAATTATTAAATTAATATAATTTTTGCATTTGTCAGGATTCGAACTTGTGACCTCTAATACTATGTGATTTTTCATTTTAAGAAGTGAAGATGGATTTTAGAAGATGCCACATAGGAATATAGATGATGCGACAAATATAATCTACATGGTATATTATGTGTCGTAATATAATGCGGTGCATTAGATTTAATATATTATAATAGATAATAGATAATAGACACTCCTCCAAATTTTTATAATTTTAAAATTGTTGTTGAAAAAATTTGAAACAAGTGAAAATTTTTTATATTACTAGAAATTTTGAAATTTTCGATAATATGTAAAAGTGTCTTGTAGTGAAAAAATTTAAATTTTTTTTTTACATTGCCACCAATTTCGAAATTGCTGATACAGTACCGAAAATTACAAAATTTTCGGTACAATACCACCAATTTCGAAATTTGTGATAGTGTAAAAATAAACTTTCATTTTTTTACCTGGAAATTTCGAAATTTCCAGTAAAAAAAAAGAAATTTCCGGTATTTTTTTCCGGAAATTTTCATTTTTAACGAAAATTTTAAAATTTTCGAATAAAAAATAAAAATTTTCAATATTTCCAGTATATATCACGAAATTTCCAGTATACACCTATAAATTTTATAATTTTCGAAATTTTTTAAAGGGCAAAAATAGAATTTCGCCATAATTAAAGGGTACCAGGTATAAGTGAGGGGTTGGCAGGTTAATTCCTCTTAAAGTTCGATTAAAAAAGCATGTGTGGCTAATGTTGCTGACTTTATTTTTATTTTATGATTTTTCTTTCTGATACTTTTTAAACACATGGTTCAAATATTTCCCACCAAAAAAATGTTCTAAAAATTCATTTTTTTTTTAGTTTTAGTCCCTGTAAATTAAGGTTTCAGAAGAGGAAACATTTGTGAGCTCTGTGGGAGACGATTGCGAGGAAGACGACATATGTAGACGGCGAATGTGGTAGACGAATCAAATACGCATTTGAGCAAGACGATCGATTCAACAAGATATTACTTTTACTGTGAACTATCATTATGGGGGAAAATTTGTTAGGAACAATGTAATATATTACCTAGGTGAGCATGAACATATAGTAGACATTGATCCTGATAAGTGGTGTTTCTTTGAATTGTGAAAGACCCTTGTTAACTTGAGCATTCAGAATATTGGTTATGGGGGTATAACAATGAATCAGACATGCACAGTAGAATGGTTAGTGATAGTGATGTTTGTGAGGTTTATAAATTTGCTATTGAAATGAAATATGTAGTGGACATATATGTTGAGCATAAAGTAGTTGATGATAATGCTATTAATGTTGAGGAATAGGGTGTTGTTAATGATGGTAATGGTGTTAATGTCGAGGATGATGGTGGTGTTAATGTTGATGATGGTGTTAATGTTGAGGATGAAAGTGATGTTAATGATACTGGTGGTGTTAATATTAATGTTAAGGATGCTGGTGTTGTTAATGTTGGAGAAGATGAACATGAGGTTAGATAAGGAAGTAGAATATGTTGGTAATTAGATTTCAAACTGTTACGGTGAAACAATATGGCAAGTTGAACACGTTCATAATAAACATAGTTTCATAGTGGACACTTCAAAAAGAACTTGCACTTGTAATTTATGAGAATTAGTAGGCATACTTGGTAGACACGTAGTCTCTGCATTAGGTTTTAGGAACTAATGCCCTAAAGATTTTATGGATGATTACTACTCTAAGGAAACCTATGTGACATGATATGATTTTAATGTAAGTTCAATTAATGGACAAGACACGAGGCCAAAGGTTGAATTGAAGAAATGTTACCTCCAGCATACAAAAGAGGACCTGTAAGGCCAAAAAAATTGAGGATGAGGGAACCCGATGAAAACCCTTACAAGGGAAGGAGACAAACAAGTTATTATGGCACAAATTATAGTATACATGGCCATAATGGAAGAAGTTGTATTAGTCTTGAGGTTGACCTTGAAGCTCAAAAAAGAAAGGTATTTACTCATCTCCATACTTTGTATTAGTATTAATATCATTGTATCATACTAACTCTATGATTTATATATTCATAGAAAACCAAAGAAAACTACAACAAGAGCCACATCTAGGAATACAACACAAGAAAAACCCCAACCCAGTGATTTTGGAGCTGCAGCCCATGAACAACAACCTTTTGAATCTCAAATTGAAGTTGATCTTGAATTTGAAATGCTTTATGCAAATCTTGTAGCAGTATTTGAGAAAACACAACCTCAACCAAATGTGAATGATGTTACTTTCCAAATTGCACCTGTTCCAAATGTTGAAAATGCATTTGTTCCAAATGCTCAAGCTACACATGACTTTGGTATAAGTGGTTCATAATCTGATTATATTTTGTCTGTACCTATTCCAACTGTTGAACCTGCTCCTCAGGTAGTTGTATCTGCCACTCCAATCAATCATAAACTAGTTGAGTTACTTAAACTAATTTAATTTATTAGTTTCAATTGAGTTTATTGCCCCTACAACAAATAACGCTTTTCATGACGAAATTTTCACCTCGAACAATAGAAAACCAAGGTATAAAGGCAATGCGCGTTAATTTTTATTATTTAAAAAATAAAAAAATAAAACATAAATTCCCTCGGTATTTCATAAAATCGAGGTGAAAAAACTACTAAGTACAAGCTTTGATTCCCAGCTATCGCAATTTATGATTCTATGTGTTTATAAGTGTAAACAAAATGGAGCTTAACCAACAAAGAAGGGAGCTCAACCTTTGAAGAGTACTCATTTGATAGATTGCAAGTGCAGAAAATCATTTTTGTTTTAAAAAAAATATTTTAATGGGTATGCAACAAAATTTGGATATCACCGAATATTTGTTTTAAACAATGTTTTTTAATATTCTGTGTAAACAATGTATTTAAAAAAAAAAAAAGAAATAGTCACCTCAGTTTTCTATAAAACCAAGGTGATAATTAATATAAAACCTCACTTTTGTAGTAAAACTGAGGTGGTTAGTAATCATATTTTACTATAAAAACACTCGTTAAACAAATTTTACCCTAATACTAAATTATATGTAGCCGCCCAAAGAGATGAAACATTCACCACCGTCCATTTTTATCATGAGTTTCTACTACAGATCTCTGGGATGGATTGTAAGTGTAGAAAATAAAAATTCTCATTGGAAAACAGATCTCTAACATCTTACATGAGGCCTAGACATGTAAAATAAAATTTCTCGTTAGAGAACAGATTTTACAATGTATTTTTAATACTTTGTGTAAACAATGTATTTTAAAAAATGCTTATTCACCTCGGTTTTCTTCTTACCCGAGGGGATAATGAAGCATTTTTTTATACTATATTCAACGCACTTAAATAAATATTTGTCATCCATTTAATGTTTATCAACGCTCATGAATCTTCCATTAGTGATCCGTATGAAATCTAAGGGACATCCGTTATAAAATCATGTTGAATATTGAGAATCTAACCTAAATGAAACATGAAGCGCTTGAAACATAAAGACATTTGGAAAAGTTCTATAAGATGGATTACAAGAGCAGAAAATTACTTGGGTTTAAGGTTTGTTTTCTTAAATATTTATTTGAACACAAAATCATATATTTGAATATTCATTTTATTTATCTAACCCTTATTTTTTTTTTACTTTAGAATCAAATGCATGCAAGATCCGTAGAGAATAAAATTGCATCCAACATTTGATCTTCACCAAGATTCAATAATTCGAAGATCTAAAATTTAGATCTTCAAGAAATTTTATTTTTACCTAGATCCCTATGGAATTTGATTTTTATTTTAATATTCTGCGTAAATAATGTAATATTCTAGGTAAACAATTTAATATTCTCGGTAAACAAAGTAATTGATCGTGAAGGCTGGATCAGATCCTGTAGAATCAGGCCGCCAAGTGCGTCAGGGATGCTGGTCGTATGGAGAGGAGGAGGGGGTGTACCTGCAAGGCACTTCGACGCTCAAGTAAGTAAAGGTCAGAGAAAAAGGGGCAAGTACAAAGAGTGAATTCTTAGGGCGAATATTGGATACCTGACCCTCTCAAGCGAGAGGGTTTATATAGAGCCCCCAGCGCGTGGCCAACGGTCCTATTTTCGGGGCAAAATAACTGTTTTCCCCAAAGAATAGGTAACTGCCCAAACTAGCCGTTATGTCGGGCAGGGTGCCCGAAACTAGCCGTTATGTCGTGCATAAACGCAGTTCCGGGCACCTGTCCTTTACTGTTCGGGCAGTGAGAAAGCCGTGCATAACGGACATCAGTGCCGGGGAGGAACGTTGCATTCCTTGCCCGGTTGGAGGGGCAGAAAGGTCACTTTTCCCCCCTCTGTGGATTGGACTTAGGCAATTTGGGCCGCTCTGGAGCAGAGGCGGATTGGGCCAATTCTAGCCATTGGTCTAGTCCAGAACAGGAGCCCCCCAAGTTGTTGCTCCCGAGCATGGGAGTGATGACTTAAGGACTGCTCGTTGCTCCGTGGAGCCAGCATAGAGTCGTCGTTTGGAGACGAGGAGGATTGTCTCGAAGTGCTCGTGGCTCTCTGTGTCCGTGATATTCGTGGTCGTGATCTTATCGCCCGGTATTCGGGGAGATTAAGCCTCAGACAGAATTGGAAACGTTGGGTTGCCACGTGTACCTCGAGCCCCGTGTAGCAGTTAATAGGTAATGATGGCTAGTGGGTAGTCATTATGGCCTACGGGCGCGTGTGTGCACGTGCCCCTCAGTATAAAAGGGGGAAGATTGTCCCATTTTGCACTTTTTCTTTCTGATTTCTCTTCGCTTCTTCTGCGTTCTTGCCCGTCATCATCCTCAGTGCTTCCGACCACTGTGCCAAGCTTCGAGCAATCTCTCTCTTCTACTCAAATCAAGTAAGTTTTATGATTTGTAGCTTGTTTTACTTCCTTCTATTGTTAGTGGTAGATTGTATGCGGTTAGGGTTAACTTTAGGTGATAAAATAGGTGGATTTCTGGCGAGTGTTGGTGGTGGACGGTGGTTGTACCATTTTTCCGCCTTCAGCAACTCGTCGGAGTATGTAGTATGTTTAGCGAGGAGGGTGGTCCACGACGTGGTTGCGGTAGTTGTGCATGCGTGACCACCGTGTTTGTTCACCTTCTGATAGGGCGACGAGTTTTCTGGTAGAACGTTTCTAGATTCTGGTGAAGCTTTGCGGTTTCCGGTGGAGCTTCAAACGGAATCTAGGCATGAGTGCGGGGAGGTTCCTCGCAGGAGTATGGTATGTCTCGGGCATCTC
This sequence comes from Lathyrus tuberosus, assembly GCA_022829125.1. Classification (NCBI taxonomy): domain Eukaryota; kingdom Viridiplantae; phylum Streptophyta; class Magnoliopsida; order Fabales; family Fabaceae; genus Lathyrus; species Lathyrus tuberosus. The sequence continues at coordinate 5,049,450 of JALAZF010000153.1, forward strand.
CTCGCGGGGAGGTTTTTCATTCGATGTTAGGGCTTAGGTCGGGGACGTTGTCCTCATCCTTTTGCGCGCCCTTTCACTTGACTTGGCGGTGGAAGGGTGGATTTGATTTCCTGTCGAATTCACTGTCTTTTTTTTCTTTTTAGGTGATCGTAATGGCGACGGGGCCAGACAGAGAAGTTATTCTAGACACGTCCGAGGAGGAGACTGGCTCCAAGGAAAATAGTAGCTCGACGGCTTCGAGCTCTGCGGCTTCGAGCTCGGCGGCCTCAAGTTCGTCCAGCAATACCGGGGAGGAAGAAGAGGTTCGGGATGATATGGAGGAGGATGACATCGAAGGGTTCTCCGCGGAGGAGTGGGAGGTGGCCGAATCTTCTGAGCATATTTCTACGTTCGCAAAGTCTTTGGCGGACGTCTTTACGGAGGTAGGACCAGAAGGGGAGTGGAAGGTGCACTTCCCTACTTTGAATGAGCGGGTCTGCTCAGATTTTGGGGACCGCTTTACGATGTACGAGTATGCCTTCAAAGAGATGGGACTGAGGTTGCCTTTCACTGATTTCCAGCGGTCGGTGTTCGAGCATCTGAAGCTGGTGCCCTCTCAACTTTACCCTAATTCGCTGGCCTTCATCCGGAATTTTGAATTGGTGTGCGAGCATCTCGCTTTGGGGACTACTCTCCCTCTGTTCTTCGCTGTTTTCCATCTTTAAAGGCAGCTGACGGGGAAGAAGTACAAATGGGTTCCTTTGAAGCATCCCAAAAAGTTATTTAAGCCATTCTCGGAGTCGATTCGGACTTTTAAGAGCGGTACTTCGTCGTTGAACCCGTGTCTGAGGTGGCCCAGGACAGCACATACGTCTGGGAAATCGAGGTTGACGAGGATGGAAATAAGCTTCTTAACGAGGAAGGGAAATATATAGGGCAGAGGCTCTACAGGTTCCCCATCCGCTGGGCACCCGACCATTTCTCCAAGAAGCCCAACGCTTATGTCTTTCAGCCGAGTGATCTGCGCGGGCAGGACGCCGTGCCGTACGAGAGGCTGGTGAACTGGGTCAACTCCTTCAGGCTTGCAAGTTGCTGGACGAGCAAAGGCAACCCTATTTTTGAGGAGGATGGGAGCCAGAGAGTTGAGCGCAGATTCATCAGTGTTAAGGCACTGCTGGAGTGCAAGACTCCCGCGGACGCTGAGAAGCTGCTCGGTAGTCTTAGTTATTTAGATTTTGTTTGTGTTATCTCTTTTCCACGTAGCTAACGCGCTCGCTTCTTTCTTTATTTGTGCAGGTGAGATGCCTCAGGCTCGCGATCCCGTGGTGAGGAATGCTATGGCGAGGAATAAAGCTGGAGCGGCTCCTCCTAAATCTCGGCCTGCTGGTGCCCGTGCTCCTCCCCTTGTTCAAACTGCCGTGGGGACCTCTTCTTCTCCCTCTCCTACTCCACGGGGATCTCCACTGCGTTTGACCGGGCGGGCGAAGCGGCCAAGGACATTAGATGCCGTGGACCTTACCCGTGTGCCGGAGAAAGGGAAGTTTGAGTTACCTCCGTGCATCCTTGATAGGAGGTTTTTTGAAGGTAACTCTTTGGTCGTCCCTCGGGCGGAATCCCTTTGCTTGGAAGGCATGGATTGCCCGAGCAAGAGGGCGCTGGTAGCCCAAGATGCTTCTGCCCTGGTCAGGATGTTGGAGATGGCTGCTGTCTACGCCGAAGGGGACTCTACACTTGAGTCCGAACTCAATGCTGTCCGGGCTTCTGAGGTGGCCCTCAAGGAGGAAGTTAAGAGTGTCCGTGAGGCTCGGAAGAAAGCCGAAGAGGAGATGGCCAGGTTGAAAGAGGATGTCTCAAAGCTGGCAGCGGAGAAAAAGGCTGCCGAGAAGCTGAACAAAGAGTTGATTACGGCCAGCGCCCCGGGTGCAGATGAACCGGATGATATAAAAGAGTTGAAGACTAGGTCTGAGCTGGTTACCCGTATCCTGCTGGATGAAGATGACGGTATCACCGTGGTAGAGGAGTCTTTTCAAAGCGCCGTGGCTCAATTGCGGGTGGTGAACCCTGGGTTTGAGATCTCTGTCGAGGGTACTCACTACCTTACGCGCGTTGAGGATGGCCGCATTGTCTTGCCTGCAGGCCTTGTTCTAGATACCCCCGAGGCCCAGCCTGAGGACCAGCCCGAGGAGGACCAGAGACCTGATCCGGTGTCAGCCGAGCATGTGGATGAATGAGGAGTGTTGTTATTTCGATGTTGTTGTATCTTGTCCGGCCTGCGCGCCTTTGAATTATTTGTAATTTTATTTTTGGGGGCATGGCCCCATTTTATGTAATAACGCACAATCATGGCCCTTATGGCCACCTATTATGTTAATTATATTTCTGGCTTCTTCGCGTGCATGATTTTACTTGCATTTATTTTTGCTAAGTGTTGTGTGCATGCTTGCTGTGAATGTATGTCTGCCCGTGTTTGGGAGCTTTTGACCTGTACGAATATTTATGGGGGATTGCTCGTTGTAGATGTGTTCAACAGTGTGGGGAATTGGTCGAACGGCCGGGGAATATCCTGGCTGGGGAGCGAAGCTCAGGTCGCATTTGAGGCCTGAGTTTGCGGCGTGAACGTCCCATCGCGAGCTAGGGTTCTGCCAATCATGGTACTTTGACGATGGAGATGCTCGATCGAGGACCGCTGTCAAGCAACTACTCAGCTCGTTACTGAGCGGGGTTGTGCTTTAATCGTATGCGAAGCTTGTACCTAGACGCGCATAGTGGTCGGTAGTTGACGTTCGTCATTGCGATGAGTCGAACCGAGGATTTAGCTGTAGTATTGTTTTAGCTTTTCGGCGTTCCATGGTCGAGCAAGTTCTTCCCCAGTGAGATGTTCTAGGTAGTAGGCCCCATTTTCCGTTTTTGCCCGGATGCGATAGGGTCCCTCCCAATTGGCTGCTAGCTTGCCTTCGCGAGAGTCTTTGTGGTTTCTTCTTAGGAAAAGGCTTCCCACGTCGAACTCTCGTCGTATCACTTTGGCATTGTGCCTGATGGTGATCTTTTGTTTCAGTGAGGCCTCGCGGAGGGCTGCCCCGATTCTGATTTCCTCGACGAGGTCGAGCTCTTCCCTTAAAGATTCGTCGTTTGTCTCCTCGTCTAGGGGCGACTCTGTCCGCCTAGAGGGCACGTGAACTTCGACGAGAATTACAGCCTCGGTTCCGTATGCTAAATGGAAAGGTGTTTCCCTGGTCGTTGAATGGGGAGTTGTACGGTAAGCCCAGAGCACGCTGTGTAGCTCCTCGACCCACGCCTTCTTTGTCTCGTCTAGCCTTCGCTTGAGGCCTCGAAGGATGACTCGGTTAGCTGCCTCAGCCTGCCCATTTGTTTGGGGGTATTTGACGGATGCGAAGTGTTGCTTCGTGCCCAGTTGGGCGACGAAGTCCTAAAACTTCCTGTCCGTGAACTGCGTTCCGTTGTCCGTTACTATCGCTTGAGGAATACCGAAACATGCAAGGATGTTTCGTTTGTAGAAACGCAGGATGTTGAGGGCAATTATTTTGGCTAGATGTTCAGCTTCTATCCACTTTGTGAAATAATCCACGCCCACTATGAGGTGCTTGTTCTGACTTGATCCTACCACGAAGGGTCCTAGGATATCTAGGCCCCACCAGGCGAATGGCCATGGGGAGGACATAGCCTTGAGCTCATTAGGTGGAGCCAGGTGCATGTCCTCGTGCCATTGGCATTTATCGCACTTCTTTACATGCTCTTTTGTGTCGTTTTGCATAGTTGGCCAGTAGTATCCTGCTCGGAGGGCCTTTCGAGCAAGGGACCTTCTGCCGAGATGTTGGGCGTTGATTCTTTCGTGGATTTCACACAGGATGTGCGTGACCATTTCTTCCTTGACACATTTGAGCAACGGAATGGATAATCCCCATCTGTATAGTTTGTCTTCGACCAGGACATAAGAGCAGGCCCTTCGCCTGACTATGCCGGCCTCCTTTGGGTCGGACGGGAGTTCGTCCTTGGCGAGGTAGTTGTAGACAGGGGTCATCCAGCAGTTGCTGTCGCCGATCACCTACACGTCGAGTGTCAGGGAGGCCTTCTAGATGCTGGGTCGGGGAAGTACTTCTTGTATGACGGATTTGTTTCAGCCTTTCTTCTTCGTGCTGGCCAGTTTAGACAGCACGCCCGCTCGCACGTTATGTTCGCGGGGAACGTGTTTCAGTTGTACTGTTGTGAACTTTACCATTTCCCTCTTTACCAGGGCTAGGTATTCGGTTAGGTTGTCGTTTTTGGCTTGGTATTCATCTCGGACCTGGAGGGCCACGAGTTGTGAGTCCATGCAAATGACGACTTCTTTCGCTCCCAGATCCTCGGTAAGGCGTAGCCCAGCGAGGAAGGCTTCGTATTCAGCATGGTTATTGGAGGTTGGGAAAGACAGTGTGAGTGATACCTCGACGATAGTCCCTTCGTTACTTTCCAGTATAATGCCTGCGCCGCTACCTGCCGAGCTTGAGGCACCGTCAACGAAGATGGTCCACTTACGTGTCTCGCTCGGGGGGGGGGGAGTCCGCGAATGTCATCTCCGCGACGAAATCGGCCAGAGCTTGGGCCTTAAGGGATTTTCTGCCTTCGTACCAGATGTCAAATTCGGACAGTTCTATCGACCATTTAAGCATTCGTCCGACCATATCTGTTCGTCCAAGCAGCTGCTTTATGGGCTGATCTGTTCGAACCACGATCGTGTGGGCTAGGAAGTAGTGCCTTAATCTCCTGGCAGCGTTGATGAGGGTGGTATCATAACGCTGGTCCTTGTAGCGCCTTGCTCGTGAAATAAATGGGCTTCTGCTAGTCAGGATTCTCGCGGATGAGAACGGCGCTCACTGCTTCGGCTGCTAGGGCCATGTATAGGTATAGCGTTTCGCCATTGTCCGGGTGAGAGAGAACCGGTGGCTCTGAGAGTGCTCGTTTCAGATGGAAAAGGGCCTTGTCTCACTCCTCGGTCCATTCGAATGCGGCCTCTTTGTGGAGGAGCTTGAAGAACGGTAGGGCGTGCTGGGCGGACTTGGCCACGAAACGAGATAGTGATGCGAGCATCCCGTTGAGGGACTGGATGGATTTTTTGGACTTGGGCATAGGAAATTCGGAGAATGCCCGACATTTGTCGGGATTGGCTTAGATTCCTCGTTCCGTTAAGTTTAAGCCGAGGAATTTGCCTACTCAGACACCGAACGTGCACTTCTCCGGATTAAAATGCATTTTGTATTTCCTCGCCTGTTCGAAGACCTTTCGCAAGTGGGCGGTATGATCGGTTTCCTCGTGGGACTTTACGATCATGTCGTCCATGTATACTTCGAGCATGTCACCTATTTCTCCCCGAAATACTTTATTCATCATTCGTTGGTATGTTGCTCCGGCGTTCTTCAGGTCGAAGGGCATTACATTGTAGTAATAATTCCCTGATTCGGTTATGAAGGCCGTATATTTTTTGTCGGACATTGCCATTGGGATTTAATTGTAGCCTGAGTAGGCGTCCATGAACGATAAAATTTTAAAACCAGCGGAATTATCAACAAGTTTATCAATATTGGGGAGGGGGTAGGCATCCTTCGGGCATGCCTTATTGAGATCGGTATAATCAACGCACATACGCCATTTTCCATTAGATTTTTTGACCAATACAACGTTGGACAGCCAAGTGGTGTACTTGGCTTTCGAAATAAATTTGGCCTCAAGGAGGTCCTTTACAGCTTTTTCAGCAGCCTCTGTTTTCTCCGGAGACTGCTTTCTCCTACGTTGTGCTACGGCCTTAATGGTCGGGTCAATGGTCAGCTGGTGATATGTAGTGGATGGGTCTAAACCGGGCATCTCTGCGGCACTCCAAGCGAAGAGGTCGACATTCTCCTGGAGGCATGCTTTGAGCTGCTTCCTCGCGATGTCAGGTAGGCCTTCACTGATCTTCACTCCCCGTTGGGGATCTTCCCTGAATAGGACTATCTCGAAGTCGCCATCCGGGATTGGGCGCATCAGATGGGAGCTGCTGCTGGATGTTGTAGATGGGCCGGCTGACACTGCTCGTTCCTCCTGATGGTCCTCGGGGAAGCGACTGTCGAGGTCGATAGAGTCGACCTGGGGCAGAGGCTTGGCTTCCTCGGAGCTGCTTGGCAGTGTTGGCTTGCTCGACACCTTTAGCTTGGGCACAATGGTGTTGAGTCCCTTTGTGGCTGCTTCGAAACACCGTCGGGCAGCCTCTATATCACCGTGGAGGGTGGCGACCTTCCCTTTTGAAGTGTAATACTTCATCTTCAGGTGGACGGTTGAGGGCACTGCTACTAACTCGGCCAGAGTTGGCCTTCCGAAAATGCACTGGTAAAGCGACGGGCAGTCGATTACCAGGAACTGTACCTTAATGGATCTGACCGTTTCTGCTGATCCGAAGGTCACGATCAGCTCGACGAACCCCACGACTTTGTTACGGACCCGTTGAATCCCTGCAAGTCGGATCCCACGTAGGGAGTGAGGTGAGATTCGTCTAGCTGAAGTGTTGAGAACAACTGGGAGTACATGATGTCGACCGAGCTGCCCTGGTCGACGAGTATCCTGTGAACGTCGGGCTCTTACGAGTAGAGGTATGCTGGAGTTTGGGGACCCGTCGAGGAGTTCCTCCTTATAAAAGGAGATTGGGATGGAACCCTTCTAGGCCTGATCAAGCGTCGTCACTTTGTTGCAGCTGGTGTTGATCAGGTGGTCGAACTTCCGTTTCACAGAGCCCATAGTGACTTTGTTGAATCCCCCGCCAGAAATGACCATGGCGGAAGGAAAAGTCTCCCACGGGCTGTGGGCCGCGAAATAAGCAGGGGCGTTGAGCCCGTCCGGGACGTAGAATTCCTCTGGCCGGGATATGGACATTGCTACCTGTACGTTGGTGTCATCTGAGGAGGGTACTTCTTCCTCGACCTTCTTGGACTCTTAGGCGTCTTACCAAGGAGTGTACTTCTTCTTTGCGAACTGTTTCAGATGCCCGTCCCTGATTAGTATCTCTATGGCATCCTTCAGATGGATGCAATCCTTTGTAGTATGGCCGTGACTTTTGTGGAAGCGGCAGTACTTCGACTTATCCACGTTTGGTCTGTTCGACAGCTGTTTGGGAAAACGGACCCCGACTTGTTTGAACTCCGAATTGACACACTTGAACAGAATCTTTTCCCTGGAAATGGTCAGGGGAGTGTAGTCGTGGAAGCGCCCGGAGGGTCCCTTGCTGTCGCGGGAGTCCCTCGGACGGTCCTCGTGTCTTCGTTCACCCTGACGAGATGTCGAGGCTTCTTCTCCTTTGGCGGCCCGTGCATTCTCCTGGCGGCGTGATGCCCGGACGTTGCAGGCCGCAATCTTCTCCTCGTACTGGATATGAGTTTGGGCTTTGAGGAGGAAGGCGTCTAAATTCCTCGGTGGGGCGAGGCCGATGGCTTTAGCGAAATCGGAGTCCGGGAGACCCCTTGCTTGAGTAGGAACTTCTTCATTTTGTCTTTCGTCGGAACCTGCACTGCTTCCTTGTTGAACCTCTCAATGTATGCTCGGAGAGGTTCGTCTTTCCTCTGGATTATGGCTCCGAGGGAGGCCTCAGTTTTGGGGTGGCGGCGAGATGCTGTGAAGTGCCGCGAGAACATCCTGCCGAGTTGTTTCCACGAGGTAATGGACTCCTCGGGCAGTTGTTTATACCATGTCATTGCTCCTTTCTGAAGCGTGGTCGGGAGCAGTCTGCATTTGATGGTGCCCCGATGCCGCAGTAGTCTAATAGGGCATCGATATTCTCGATGTGCTCGTCTGGGTCAGTGGTCCCGTTGTATGTGCCAAGTGACGGGGGTTTCTCCAAGCCTTTCGGGAGACGGGTGGCCAGGATCTCCTGGGACAACGGGCCGCGAGGCTCGTCGTCGTCACTGGAACTGGTGTATGATGGTGATCGGATGGGCTGCTCGCGTCGGCGGTTCCTTCGTGGAGAAGGTGAGCGGTTCCTTCGAGGAGAAGGTGAGGGGTTCCTTCACGGGGAAGGTGAGCGTGTCCGTCCTTTGGACTTGATTGGAGACTCCTTGTTCCTTCGAGTTATTTTGTGGTCATGAGCGTGCTGGTCACGCGGGGAGATCTAGTCGTGCTTTCGGGCTACGCGAGGATAGTGCTCTTGGCGCAGTCTTCGGTGGATTTCTTTCCGGGACTGCGGGCTTCTTGATCGTCGCTGATTCCTCCGCGTAGGAGGGGATCTTGGATGGCGAGACTCTTCCAGTGCCCCGATCCTCTCGTTTTGCTGTAGGATCAGGGTGTTGGTTTTGTTGAGTGCCTCTAGGAGGGCTGCCACGGCCGAGTCGGCGTTGGGCGGAATAGGAATGGGCTGAATGTTGAGAGACGTTTGATCATTGTTGCGATCAGTAGGAGCTGGGGAAGGAGAAGCGGTGGCTCCATCCCTAAGGAAACGGGCATCTCGGAGGAGAGATAATTGGCCGTCAACGTCAGATTTGTTGACGGGGAGGATGGTGGAATGAAGAGCATCCTGGGTGCGATCTTGGGAGGCCATGATCGTGATGATGTTCGAAAGTTATTTTGATCTTCGGTTAAAGAAAAGAAGGGGAGAACAAAGATTCCCACAGACGGCGCCACTGATCGTGAAGGCTGGATCAGATCCTGTAGAATCAGGCCGCCAAGTGCGTCAGGGATGCTGGTCGTATGGAGAGGAGGATGGGGTGTACCTGCAAGGCACTCCGACGCTCAAGTAAGTTAAGGTCAGAGAAAAAGGGGCAAGTACAAAGAGTGAATTCTTAGGGCAAATATTGGATACCTGACCCTCTCAAGCGAGAGGGTTTATATAGATCCCCCAGCGCGTGGCCAACGATCCTATTTTTGGGGCGAAATAACCGTTTTCCCCAAAGAATAGGTAACTGCCCAAACTAGCCGTTATTCCGGGCAGGGTGCCTGAAACTAGCCGTTATGTCGGGCATAAACGCAGTTCCGGGCACCTGTCCTTTACTGTTCGGGTAGTGAGAAAGCCGTGCGTAACGGACATCAGTGTCGGGGAGGAACGTTGCATTTCTTGCCCGGTTGGAGGGGCAGAAAGGTCATTTTCCCCCCCTCTGTGGATTGGACTTAGGCAATTTGGGCCGCTCTGGAGCAGAGGCGGATTGGGCCAATTCTAGCCATTGGTCCAGTCCAGAATAGTAATATTTAAAAAAAGAAATAATCTTACCGCCTCGATTTTCAAGATAAACCGAAATGAAAGATACGCTAGTTTTGAAAATAATAAAAGTGTTGTTGATTGAGTTTGAACCCACGTGCATTTAACTTTACCTCTCGGTTTTAATACCACCGAGGTGATAAGTGGCGAGTTTTCATGTCGCCCTTCATTGCCTTGCTTTTATAGTCGAGATATTATGCATTTCCCGTCCGAGTTAAAAAAAACTCTTTTTGTAGTAGTGTGCATGTATCCTGATGCTTGTGTTATGATTGTATCTTTGTAGAAAAATCAAGCAACACTAAAAGTGATGAGGAAATTGATGTTGAGAAGAAGTGATAGAACAAGTGTCCTTAAATGCAAAAATCTCAAGGGAAAAGGAAGTGACCTAATACAACCGTTGACATTGTAGACATTATTGAACTTTCATATGGTTTAATCTTGAAGTATTTCTGTTATGCCTTTTTTTTGGATTTATGTATTTCTGTTATGCTGTATTTTGAGACATGAACAAATTGGAGATATGACCTTGTTATGATGTATTTTGGTTTAATTTTCATATACCTCTAGGCTTTACGTATTTTGGATACATTAACCATCATCATAGTTTAGTAATACATTGTCTTTTTTGGCTTTATGATGTACCTTTATTGTGTCTTTGTTATGTCGTTTTACCTTAATCTTATTTTTGTTCATTAAGAATCATAGGAAAAAAACATAAAAATCACAAACATACAGGGACTAAAATCAAAACACATTATGCATTCATTAACTAAGCATTATAGGTGGAACCAAGGACGAAATTCATAAAGATTGCTTGTTACAGGGAAAAATAATACAAACACATTCAAATGGCAATCACTGTCGCTCCCAGGATTTTCATCCAGGTACAAACGCGAAAGTGGCGCGGAACACAGAGTCGCCAGTCGTGTAAATTTATCCCAAGAGAGGGAAAGGGAACACCGCATAAACCTGAAAAAGAGGGAAAGGAATGGTCATCGCAACCATAGCCTGGGTTCGGGAGCCGATTACGCGAGGGGAAGGTGCTAGCACCCCACGTGTCCATCGTACTCGATGGGATCCACGCTTGTTGTCTATTCTGAGGGTGAGTTATCCTAAAATCTATGGCTGCACTAAAACGGGAAAGGGGAAAACTAAGAAAGACTCGGTAGGACGTCGTCGTCCTAGGCCTACGTACCCCCTTTGTGCAATGGGGAATTCAGAGTCAACGTAGTTCGGACCAAGTTCTTTTTGTGTTTTTTATGAGTGACGTTAAGTTCGCGTCCGGCAGTTAGGGTCGATGCCTGTTTGCGACTCAGACGGAAAGTAACGTGCCTTTTTTGAAAATAGCCTTTAGTTTGCCAATCCCGAAGGACAAAAAGCTTTGAAGTTTGTTTGTATTTTTTAGGACAGAAGTGACTTGAGTTAGTTCATAACTCAACTTGAACCAAACTCTATGACACGGGAACGAATGCGTCGCATGGTCGTCCCCAATGGGACGTATGCTCAACACTCTAGAAGAGAGAAGGGGGACCCCTCAATCTTCATTTCCTATTGTTGCACCCCAAATTTTACCCTCATTTCTTGCTAGTTGTTATTTTATTTATCTTTCTCTATGTTTTAATTTAATATTTATTTTAAATGTTTTTTCTTTGTTTTTATCTTAATTTAATTTCAACATGGTTTATTTATTTCTTTTGTTTTAATGTGTTTTTTTTCTAATTAACTTTATTTAATCATCAATTTCATTTTGCATTTTTAGTCTAATTAATTAATTTATTTGTAATTTTGTTTATTTGTCTTAATTTATTTAATTAGTATTTGAATTAATTATTTAGTTATTACTATTAACCATTTATTAATCCAAAGCCCATTTCACGTTTTTTGTTCCAAGGCCCGTTGTGAAAATCAAAACAAAAATACAATTGTAGCGGCAAGTTTTTCCACCCTTTTCCAAACCGTACCAAAAAAATCTCTGCATCCTGTGTACCTTCTGATTTCACAGCCTGCACTCTGTGAGCAACAACGTAAACTTGCACCTGGACATCAACAACACCATAACGTTTTTTTTAAAATTTGAATTGTTTTAAGAACCGAAAACAACATAAAAGAGGGAGGTTACAACATTAAGGGGGACCGGAAGTTTGTCTTTAGATATCATACACTCCCTCTATTGGTCTCTTCAAGGATTCTCCCTAACCAAAAACCAATTCCACATCTTACAACCTCAACTATTCCTTCTTCCTTCTCCATCACCCAGCCAAAACCACAACAAAACGGTGCCAAAACGGTGATAAAAATAACCACCACTTGGCCGCCACCTACGAGCCTCACCCTGCTGTCAACAAAACAACCTTCAAATAATCACAATCCCTTCATTGGTTCGCTGCAGAAAAACTAGAAAACAAGTCATTCTCAGCAAACAAAAAAACACCACTTTTTCCATCTCAAAATAACCAAACAAACCAAACCTGCTGATGTTGTTGGTTCTTCTCCTTTAATGGAAGAAACCTCGGCTACAACAAACTGGATTGACGGTATTTTGAAGGATCTCATTCATACTTCAAACAGCGTTTCCATTCCTCAGCTTATCAACAATGTTAGAGAGATTATATATCCTTGCAATCCAAACCTTGCTCGTGTTCTTGAACACAGGCTTCGTCTTCTCACAGAACCAAACACTTGTGTTCCAGAGAGAAAAAGAAACAACACATAACAAAGCGTTGTTAACGTTAATGGGAGTGTCTTAGCAGGTTCTAATGTTAATAACTCTTCAGTGAAACTCATGAACCGTGTTGATGATGTTGTTCCAACAAGTTTACATTTTTCTGACTCTTCAACTCTTCTGAATCAAAATCAAAACATGTTTCCCAATTGGGGTGCTACTCAAATCATCAACAACAACAACCCTTCAGTTTCGTTGGTCACTTTACCTTCGCAACAAGATCAACAGCATTAACTTCAACAACATCAAGAAGATCTTGCACCTGCAACAACTACTACTACTTCTGCTGAGTTGGCATTAGCAAGAAAGAAGAAAGAGGAGATTAAAGAACAGAAGAAGAAAGATGAAGAAGGTTTGCACCTCCTAACACTTCTTCTCCAATGTGCAGAAGCTGTATCAGCCGAGAATCTAGACCAAGCAAACAAGATGTTACTCGAGATTTCGCAACTCTCGACTCCTTTTGGGACATCGGCGCAACGAGCAACAACTTATTTCTCAGAAGTAATTTCAGCAAGACAAGTGAGTTCATGTTTAGGAATCTACGCAACGACAACGTACACCACCACCATCTTCATAACCTTCAAACCAAACCCAAAATCTCAACAACTATCATCAACCAAAACCTTCAAAGTTCTCTCTTCAAACTCTTCACCCTCTCCGGATCCTCTCAATATTTCCCTCCGTCCGCTTCTCACTCTCGACGACAACCCAAACCTCCTCCAAAAATTTCACGTCTTCACACAAAACCCATCCTAAATCAAAACCCAAATGACAAACCTGATTAGAATCGAACCACGAGCGATTGAACGAGAGGAATAGTGAAGGTTGTGCGGCCGTGGTTGTTCCGATCGGTGTTGCGTCGTTGATGTCATGAACGTTGCCCTGTTTTTCTGATACTTGGACCATTGTGGATCTACTTTCTTAGGCGTTGCTTTTTTGGTTTATACTCAGTCCTTGGTTTAGGCTTTTAAGGCATTGAAGTTTTGACCGGAAGTTGATTTTTCAGAAAACGTGTCTCATTTGGTTTTGTTGTGCTAGGCGTTTCGTAGATGAATGGGCTTCAGGCCCATAAGGATTCTACTCTTCAAATACACCATCTGAATGAAACGCACCCTCCTTTCAAGTCAATGCACCTACCCTTTTTTTTCTGTTTTTTTTTCTAAACTGTGTTCTGATGTTTGAAATGGGATAATGGGCTTGTTTCCAGCCCGTTTGATTTCTGGAGTACACACTCCAAGATTCAGCGCTCCCCCTCCTCTTTTTTAAAAAATCATTTCTATTTATCAACTTTTTTTTAACAAGTTTGTTGGAACTTTTAATCTCTAGTTTCTATATTTTTATTCAGCTTATTCATGTTAATGCACTTAACTTAGTGGTTCATTGCATTTCTTTTTTAGGCCAATGACTTTATAAGAATCTTGACTTGGTTGATTATTTTCAAATCATTAAAAAGTCTAGATTTGTAGGAGGCCACTTTCCTTTTATTTATTTTGGTCGATGAAGTTAAAAATCTAAGATAATCGATTTGTCGATTAAATCTTGATTTAAACGAGACCAATTTGGTTTTTATTTTATTTTGGTCGATGAAGTTAAAAATCTAAGATAATCGATTTGTCGATTAAATCTTGATTTAAACGAGACCAATTTGGTTTTTATTTTATTTTGGTTGATTAAGTTAGAAATCTAAGATTATCGATTTATCGATTAAATCTTGATTTAAACGAGACCAACCCCTTTTTTATTCCGATTCTATTTTGGTCGATGAAAGTCAAATGTCAAGATTATCGATTTACCGATTTAAATCTTGATTAAGACGAGATCTACCTTTTTTTTATTTCATAATCTTTATTTAGGCCAATGACACTACACGAATCTTGACTTTGATCATTTCGAATCAATAAAGTCTTGATAAATATGAGGCTACTGTTTATTCGTTTTTGGTGGTCAATGAAAGTCAAATATTAAGATTATCGATTTCTCTATTAATTCTTAATTTAGACGAGACCGTTTTTATTTCGATTCTGCTTTCTTTATTTTGGTCGATGACATAATAAACCTCATGGTTTGGTTGATTTCATTGAGTTAACAAAACTTTGATCAACATGAGACCACTTTCTATTTAGTCGATGAAAGTCAAGAATTATTGATTATTGATTTCTCGATTAAATCATGATTAAGACGAGACTATTTCATTTTATTTCACCTTATATTTAATCATTGTCTAACATGTTTAATTCTCACTTCGCATTGATATCATGATTTTTATCTTACCTCATTATCTTAATTCATGTATGATTGTATCATTGTATTTGCACTAATCTCTTTATCTTAGTAACTTATAACTGTTATCTTTCCCCTATTCCAAAGGAAGGTTAAGCATGTTGGCTCCTAAAGTCATGACCCCCACCTTAACCTAAGTAACCTCTTAGGAGAAAACTTCAATTTCTTGGCCTCATCAGAGCCATAGAAATTACAACTAGCATTAGGAGAGAGTTCCTCAACTCTTAGTGATATTCATCATAATGAATTTATCACTTCCCCTGCTAACTAACCTCTAGCATAGAACCCTTTAGCAAACATAAGATAACATTAACAAGAGGCTCCCGTAGAGTACTACGGACGTTTAGGGCGCTAATACCTTCCGTAGGCGTAACCAACCCCCGAACCTTAGATCTTTCCCTTTAGGTTTTTCTAACGATCTTGAACCTTTACTTTGGATAAATCAAAGTCGGTTGTAAAAGAAATATGATGCAAATTAATTAATAATTTGTTGTCCAATTTTCACCGCAACAGAAATGGCGACTTCACTGGGGACAAGTTGGACCTATTGCTGGTCCTTTCCTAAGAGGGTTAAGTCTATCTTGTTTTTTATGTTATTCATGTTTGCTTATTTACTTGTATATGCTTATGGATGTCATATTTGCTCATATATTTGTATATCTGTTCTATGTTTGATATTATCCTGTTTGGTTTGGGTTGACATGATATCAATGAGTGAGATAAGTCCTAACCCGGACTTGAGAGAACACATATGTTTAGGAACTGTGGACATAGTCAAGGGAACTTCGAGGGAGAAATCCCAAAGGAGGGATCTTGAAGTCCACACTCAGTTGAGGCCCTCTCAAAAGTGGTATATGTTGAACGAGCAATCGTGAATGCGTTATTTCTTTCGACCTAGGAGCCAGAGATACTGATGACCTTTAGTTATCCTTTTACCCCACTTGGCCTATTTAGGACGTAGTGCGAGGACTGTGAGGGAGCAATCCCAAATGGTTGTTACGCGATACTACACTCAGATGAGACTCTCTTGAGAATTTTATCGAACACCAAGCAATTGGGAAGTCGATAAAATCCGAAAGATGGGTTGTCGACTCTGGAAACTTTTTAGAACCTTGTCTTGCAGGTGAAAACCACAGTACATACCTTTGGGATTGGTAGACCTTTGACTCCATGCTCGTAACCCCTAAACCTAGGACTTGTGTGCTGTTGTGTGTGCATATTTGTGTTTTGTGTGCCCGTGTTTTGTGCTTTACATACATCTCATGATAACCATTTGGTTTCAATGAACTCAGACGTTCTTTTCTTCGCAAAGATCAATCGGGATCTTAGATTTTAAAACAAAAATTTTCAGTTTTCCAAAATGTTTGCAGCTCACCTTTGAGTTCCTTGAAACCATTTGGCTTGCATTAGCATTGCATTCACGTTCGTGTTGCATTTGCATTTCTCAGTCTTGAGTCTCCTCCGTCCTTTGTCTGTAACCCAGCTAACCTTCCTGAAGCCAGCATTGGACTTGAAGAAGCATTTGAGGGATCATGAATTCAGAGGAGCAGAACCAGTTTGTGACCAGAGCAGATTTTGACTTGTTAAAAAGCCAGTTGGATCAGGTTATGGCAGCCTTGGCAAAAAGAGATGCCAATATTCAGGGTATGAACAATGTTGCCCAAGCTCAACCTGTGCAGATTCCTGTTAGGAACCAGTTTATACAAGAACATGCCATTGTCCAAGACAGACATTCTTCTTCTATTGATGCTACGGAATACCGCAGTTTTGCATTCTCCGAGTCAGATTCCCAAGAAGTGGTCCCTCTGAGGAAAACTCAGGATCCACGAGACATTGAGCTAATGGAAAAATGTCGTGCCTTAGAAAAGAAGCTTGATGCCATTGCAGGCAGTGACTCTGCTGATTTGAATGCTCTGAACATGTGTTTGGTACCTGACCTTGTAATACCTCCTAAATTCAAAACGCCGAAGTTTGACAAGTATAAAGGGGATAGCTGTCCAAAGCAACATTTGGTGATGTTTTGCAGAGGAATGACTTCACATGTCCTCAATAACAAACTCATGATCCATTGTTTCCAAAACAGTCTAAGTGAAGCATCACTGCATTGGTATATGCAGCTAGAGAGTAGTCATGTCCAATCATGGTCAGACCTAGCCAGTGCCTTTGTGAAGCAATACAACGACAATCTTGATTTGGCTCCCAGCCGCCTACATTTGCTAGACTTATCTCAAGAAGAAAATGAGTCCTTCAGAAAGTATGCTCAGAGGTGGAGAAAAGTAGCTGCTCGTGTTCAACCACCACTTTCGGACAAGGAATTGGTTGACTGGTTCGTGGATACTTTGCAAGGTATATACCAAGAAAAGTTGTTTAGCACTGTGACATCAAACTTTTCTGAATTGGTAAAAACTGGGGAACGCATTGAGAGTGGTCTCCAGAAAGGAAAGATCCGAGGCATCTCGGATATCCCAGCCGGTGAGAATAAATCAGTTGTCATTTCTCAAGAAGAGTGAGAGAAGGAAAGCAATTCTATGTGGGAATCCTAAATACCTCAGCGCTTCTACAACTCAAGTGTTCAGCGTCAACAACCTTTTGGATCTTTGCATCAGACACCAATCTCTCCACGTGGGCAATATTCTTCTACAAACCGAAGACCTCTTCTATATCAACAGTCCTACCGCCGTCAGCCACGTCAGCATGCACGACAAAGGCCAAGGAAGCCAGAGAGGAATTTCACTCCGTTGCCAATACCATACAATCAGTTCCTGCCAGATTTAATCCAAGGGGGATTGATAGTACCAAAAGGGATAGATCCAGTGATCCCTCCATACCCACCAGACTTTGATGTCAACGCACGATGTGACTACCACGCTGGGGCACAGGGGCATTCGGCCAAAGACTGTAAGGTACTCAGAAGCAAGGTTCAGACGCTGCTTGATTCTGGGATGATCTCATTCACGCCTCAAGGAATTCAAATCAATAGTCCTTCACCTAATCGAGCAGATTCATCAGACCCTAAAGAGGAAGAAATTGTCGAGAGTGGATGTAAAGATAATTCTCAGACAGATTTTGACAATCAGTTTTGAAGATGACTATCTCCGTTTGGCAAGTCGAGAAGGAAAGTCCAGTTCCCCGGGGCTGGCAAACTTTAGACTATTTCAGCATTTTGTTGTATTTTCTTTGCATATTTGAATCTGTTTTGCTTATAAGCAGTATTGTACTTTCAAATTGGCAAGATTAATGAAATATTTATGCATCTTTTGGTTAAGTCCATTCGTTTCACTCATTTATTCTCGTGTTCAATTATATCTTTTTCACCCCTTTTTCAACTTTTGTTAAAGAAAAGATTAGGGGGGGGGGTGATGAAAACCTCATGTTCATAATTGCTGTGGTATACTTTCAAATTAATCTCGCCGAGGATATAAGGCATTGTTTCAATTCATCCCTCGTTAACCCTTTTCGAGCCTAGAAGTAGTAGTTTTCTTTCTCTACAAAAAAAAAACCCTTAAAATCTCAACCTTGGGGGCAGGGTAGTCCTCAGTATAACTCGGTTATGCATTCAAACGCGAGCGCTTCATATAAGGCGCCAGTCGGCTTTCAAATCAAGTGACTTCCTATTTTTGGAGATTTGAACGTATATCTTGAGTTAATTGAGCATAGGATTTGAGCCTTTATCTTTGTTTCATAAACCATGAACCATACCACATTACAACCCCTAAAAGACCTAATTGAGGTAAGGTTGTTTTGATGAGCATACTACAGCAAGGTTGAGAAACCTGACTCCTAATAATCTTTGTTACTCGCGTGTGTTGGTCACTTCCTTAATGACTAGACCCACCATTGTTTTTGACTACTTAATCATTTCGTTGTGTGTTTTTTTTATCAAAACTTTACATTAAACTTTGCATTAAATTTTGCCAATTTTTTTGATGAACGATACTTGTTTGCAAAAATTCAATATCAAAGGAATCCCAACAAATACAGCCAGCTAGGGGGGTTCGACGTGATAAAGGAAGCTCAGTCAGGGGCAACCAAGTGGAAGGATTTGCCAATCTACCGAATCAGGGGCATAACTCGTCAAAGTTCAAAATATTGGGGCAAGTCTCCCTGAGGTCATCTTATGACAAGTATGGACTCCAGTGACCTATCAGTAGGGGCAAGTTTTGTTCCCCCAGTCGCTTCTACTACAGTCTGAGTATTACGAATACAGTCGAACTGGGGCAATCATGTATAAGTTCATTTCTTTTCAAAAGTTTGAAGACATTGAAGCATCTAGTATATCAATTCTTCTGTAAAATCCTTTTGATGACTTACCCTCACCTATCAGTTAATCAGAGGAAGTTAAGTCGAGATTCGGTAAATCTCTAAAAGGCCAATCAGTCTGGGGCATCTCTTCCCCAGTTGTCAACAACCATTCTGAAGAACAAGTTCAAAGGCTTTGTTGTGCAAACGTGGTTAATCTGGGGCAGTTACGCCGAGATCTCTCCAAGAGTTTGAAGATATTGAAACACCTTGTATGCCAATACTTCTATAAAATCCTCTTGTTATCATCTTCTGACAGACTATATATCCTGGGGCAGATGAGATTTGAAGATGATCATTACGCCAGTAAGATGCAGAACTACTTTGGTTCTTGTGATATCCTCTGCTAGCTCCCCAATAAGCTGTTACTTCAGAGATCAAGCTCACGATGGCAATACTCGTGATGTTATACCTCAAGTGGAATACTCTTTTCACCAGTGAAGATGTTGATTCTTCTTCATCACCAGTATTGGTCCAACCCTTTGAGTTTGGCTGGGTATCCTTTGTCGAGACGTTTATCTCGTCTCGTCTCGCTTCTTGTCTGTTTTGTCAACATAAGCATAAGCATGGCATAAGCACTCATATGCATAGCATTTCTGCATTTCTGCTTCCATTTCCGGTGTTTACCTGTTTTGGGGATCACTTTGGCGTTTATCTCCCCAAGTGACTGGGTGTGTCTATTCTCTCCAATAGAAAGTCAGCCCTAGGCATAAAGGGCCCATCATTTCTGAATTCCCCACAGAGTTTGATTCTCGTGGATGATGGTTGGTTCAGTTATCATTTCCACATATGGACTAGATAAATCCCCATTTGAGTTCATTCCTCAATTGGAGTCTTGTTTGACCATTTCTTTCTAGCTTGTTCCTAGATTGAACTTTGGTCCCTGGCAGGTGTGGTTTTTAACCTATCTTTGAACGTACATTTATTTTGCACCGTTTCTCGCAAGAAGAATCTTTTGCTGATCCATTGAAGACATAATTATTTCTTCAACAGCATTGCGATATCAATACATCTTTGAAGCAGCAATCTCTTGAAGAAGCTTGGAAGTCTCTTATAAGCAGCTTATCTATCTCTGGTACTATTCAACCTCTTCGCAACCGTAATTGGGTATTCCCCAGGAAGCCTTATCTTCAGTTACGCAACCCCGGTACTAACCTACCACATTCTATACCTTTATTAGGGCCCATTTCTTGGTTCAAACACCAATAAGGTTCTTCTTTTTCCAAAGTGCCAATCGGTCATACTTGAACCTGTTGTTGCATCACTTTGGATGTCTTTTCCCAGTGAAGACCGTTTTTCGGTTCAACCTTCATTGCGGATTCTTTCTAGAATGTCATCTAGTCACGTTTAGCCTTGATGATCAATCATTCTAGATACTTTATTGGAGCCCTTTTTTTTTTGGTTCTACCTCCAATAAGGTTACTTCTAAAGAGCCAACTGGTCATACTTGAACCTGTTGTTCCATCACTTTAGAGGTTACTTCTAAAGAGCCAACCGGTCATACTTGAACCTGTTGTTCCATCACTTTAGAGGTGTTTCTAGGATGTCATTTAGTCACGTCAGACTTGATGATCAATCATCCTAGATACTTTATTGGAGCCCATTTCTTGGTTCAATCTTTAATAAGGTTCTTCTTCTTCCAAAGTGCCAACCGGTCATACTTGAACCTGTTTGTTCCATCACTTTGGATATCTTTTCCCGGTGAAGACCATTTTTCGGTTCAACCTTCATTGCGGATCCTTTCTAGAATGTCATCTAGTTGCGTTTAGCCTTGATGATCAATCATTCTAGATACCTTTATTGGAGCCCATTTCTTGGTTCTATCTCCAATGAGGTTACCTTTCTGGCTCCTACCGGTTTTCCTTCATGAAGCAGATTATGTGTTATCTCAACCAAATATTATTTGAGTACCAGAGTCTATTTTTGACTCATTAACCATGTTCCCATTTAAACCCCAGCTCTTTATGCAAGAGTCCCCAGAGAAGTCAGCTGTTAGACGACATAATTCTTAGTCACTAGAATTGTTATTGGTCTTTGAATACAATAACTTCGTCATTTTCATCTGATCCTTGGAAGCGGAAAAGTTTTAAGAAAACATGAAGATAAACTTAGTTTTACTCTGGAATTAAGAAGTTTTATGGAATCAAGTTGGTGCAGGAAGAGTTAGCAGTACTGTATTTTTTTGGCATGGATTTGTCATCTCCCGTGAAAAGAAGATTGCCCTGGCTATCCTTGATGTTTGGGTTTCAGGGTGTTGGCTTGTGTCATCCTTTCTTCTTTCCTATTTTATGTCGTTCGCGTCGTTTCTAGCATATAGCTAAGCATATGCATCATACCCTAGCATCTTTGCATCCTTGTGCTTTGTTTTGCTTGTGGTCTTTTTGTTGGTGTCAATCTTTATTTCCCCGGTGAAGTAAAGACATTCTCGGTTTGCTTTGTGTCGTGCTTCTTCGGTCTTAACCTTGCGCGCCAGATTTTAATCTTTAAACCTTTTGTTGTTCCCCAAGAAGTTTAACATTAAAGATTTTTACAACCTGTTCTTGTTTGAATCATGTCAAACTTGAACTTGGACTTTGTTTGAATCATGTCAAACATCGTCTACTTGTTTTAAAACTTGTTCTTGTTTGAATTGTGTCAAACCTGAACTTGGACTTTGCTTGAATCGTGCCAAGCATCGTCTCATGTTTTAAAATCTGTTCTCGTTTGAATCGTGTCAGACTTGAACTTGGACTTTATTTGAATCGTATCAAGCATTGTCCTTTTATTTTAAAGTTGTTCTCGTTGGAATCGTGTCGAACTTGAACTTGGACTTTGTTTGAATCACGTCAAGCATTGTCTACTGGTCTTAAAACTGTTCTTGTTCGAATCGTGTCAGACATTGAACCCTTATCTTGGATTCTTTCGAAACTTGCTTTTAGCTAAACTTCCTGGAACAAATTTCTTCAACCCTTAAGACTCCTATCTGGTGCGCAGGGTTTGCCTCTGTCTTCCTGGCTTTTCTTGAAGATCCCATTTTGAACTCTTCAATTTAAGATCCCCAGGAAGTCTTTGCTTGTTTGTCTGTCGCTTTCAGGCTGATCCCTAGTGATCAGGTTTTTCTTTCTGGTTTCACGCCCAGGAGGAGTGTGGGTTTGTTTTGTCCCCAGTAGTCTATCTCCCCGGATCTTCCCCCAGTGGAGTTTGTCTGTGGTCTTTTCCCCGGTGTTTCTTTGGAGTCTCCCCGGTGGGTCTCTTTTGTCGGTTAGCTTGTATCCCTAGTGAGGTGTTTCTCATGGATACTAGCTTTCTTCCTTCCCCAGTGGAGCTCTCTGGTCTCTTCCTGTTTTGCCCTTGGTGTCTTGTTGTGTCTGCATTTTTCTTGCATCTTCTTGGCATCATGTTTGTTGCATTGCATGTGTGTGCATCTGAGGGAAAATTTTTCGGTTATCTGTATTTAAATATCCTTCACTATTGATTACATGAAGATCTTCATCTTTCATGTCATCAGGTGAAGATATTTAAATAGGGGCAACTGTTGCACCCCAAATTTTACCCTCATTTCTTGCTAGTTGTTATTTTATTTATCTTTCTCTATGTTTTAATTTAATATTTATTTTAAATGTTTTTTCTTTGTTTTTATCTTAATTTAATTTCAACATGGTTTATTTATTTCTTTTGTTTTAATGTGTTTTATTTCTAATTAACTTTAATTAATCATCAATTTAATTTTGCATTTTTAGTCTAATTAATTAATTTATTTGTAATTTAGTTTATTTGTCTTAATTTATTTAATTAGTATTTGAATTAATTATTTAGTTATTAGTATTAACCATTTATTAATCCAAAGCCCATTTCACGTTTTTTGTTCCAAGGCCCGTTGTGAAAATCAAAACAAAAATACAATTGTAGCGGCAAGTTTTTCCACCCTTTTCCAAACCGTACCAAAAAAATCTCTGCATCCTGTGTACCTTCTGATTTCACAGCCTGCACTCTGTGAGCAACAACGTAAACCTGCACCTGGACAGCAACAACACCATAACATTTTTTTTTTAATTTGAATTGTTTTAAGAACCGAAAACAGCATAAAAGAGGGAGGTTGCAACATTAAGGGGGACCAGAAGTTTGTCTTCAGATATCATACACTCCCTCTGTTGGTCTCTTCAAGGATTCTCCCTAACCAAAAACCAATTCCACATCTTACAACCTCAACTATTCCTTCTTCCTTCTCCATCACCCAACCAAAACCACAACAAAACGGTGATAAAAATAACCACCACTTGGCCGCCACCTACGAGCCTCACCCTGCTGTCAACAAAACAACCTTCAAACAATCACAATCCCTTCGTTGGTTCGCTGCAGAAAAACCAGAAAATAAGTCATTCTCAGCAAACAGAAAACACCACTTTTTCCATCTCAAAATAACCAAACAAACCGAACCTGCTGATGTTGTTGGTTCTTCTCCTTCAATAGAAGAAACCTCGGCTACAACAAACTGGATTGACGGTATTTTGAAGGATCTCATTCATACTTAAAACAGCGTTTCCATTCCTCAGCTTATCAACAATGTTAGAGAGATTATATATCCTTGTAATCCAAACCTTGCTCGTGTTCTTGAACACAGGCTTCGTCTTCTCACAGAACCAAGCACTTGTGTTCCAGAGAGAAAAAGAAACAACACATAACAAAGCGTTGTTAACGTTAATGGGAGTGTCTTAGTAGGTTCTAATGTTAATAACTCTTCAGTGAAACTCATGAACCGTGTTGATGATGTTGTTCCAACAAGTTTACATTTTTCTGACTCTTCAGCTCTTCTGAATCAAAATCAAAACATGTTTCCCAATTAGGGTGCTACTCAAATCATCAACAACAACAACCCTTCAGTTTCGTTGGTCACTTTACCTTCGCAACAAGATCAATAACATTAACTTCAACAACATCAAGAAGATCTTGCACCTGCAACAACTACTACTACTTCTGCTGAGTTGGCATTAGCAAGAAAGAAGAAAGAGGAGATTAAAGAACAGAAGAAGAAAGATGAAGAAGGTTTGCACCTCCTAACACTTCTTCTCCAATGTGCAGAAGCTGTATCAGCCGAGAATCTAGACCAAGCAAACAAGATGTTACTCGAGATTTCGCAACTCTCGACTCCTTTTGGGACATCGGCGCAATGAGTAGCAGCTTATTTCTCAGAAGCAATTTCAGCAAGACTAGTGAGTTCATGTTTAGGAATCTACGCAACGACAACGTACACCACCACCATCTTCATAACCTTCAAACCAAACCCAAAATCTCAACAACTATCATCAACCAAAACCTTCAAAGTTCTCTCTTCAAACTCTTCACCCTCTCCGGATCCTCTCAATATTTCCCTCCATCCGCCTCTCACTCTCGACGACAACCCAAACCTCCTCCAAAAATTTCACGTCTTCACACAAAACCCATCCTAAATCAAAACCCAAATCATAAACCTGATTAGAATCGAACCACGAGCGATTGAACGAGAGGAATAGTGAAGGTTGCGCGGTCGTGGTTGTTCCGATTGGTGTTGCATCGTTGATGTCATGAACGTTGCCTTGTTTTTTTGATACTTAGACCGTTGTGGTTCTACTTTCTCAGGCGTTGCTTTTTTGGTTTATACTCAGTCCTTGGTTTAGGTTTTTAAGGCATTGAAGTTTTGACCGGAAGTTGATTTTTCAGAAAACGTGTCTCATTTGGTTTTGTTGTGCTAGGCGTTTTGTAGATGAATGGGCTTCAGGCCCATAAGGATTCTACTATTCAAATACACCATCTGAATGAAACGCACCCTCCTTTCAAGTTAATGCACCTACCCTTTTTTTCTGTTTTTTTTTCTAAACCGTGTTCTGATGTTTGAAATGGGATAATGGGCTTGTTTCCAGCCCGTTTGATTTCTGGAGTACACACTCCAAGATTCAGCGCTCCCCCTCCTCTTTTAAAAAAAATCATTTCTATTTATCAACTTTTTTTTAACAAGTTTGTTGGAACTTTTAATCTCTAGTTTCTATATTTTTATTCAGCTTATTCATGTTAATCCACTTAACTTAGTGGTTCATTGCATTTCTTTTTTAGGCCAATGACTTTATAAGAATCTTGACTTGGTTGATTATTTTCAAATCATTAAAAAGTCTAGATTTGTAGGAGGCCACTTTCCTTTTATTTATTTTGGTCGATGAAGTTAAAAATCTAAGATAATCAATTTGTCGATTAAATCTTGATTTAAACGAGACCAATTTGGTTTTTATTTTATTTTGGTCGATGAAGTTAAAAATCTAAGATAATCGATTTGTCGATTAAATCTTGATTTAAACGAGACCAATTTGGTTTATATTTTATTTTGGTCGATGAAGTTAGAAATCTAAGATTATCGATTTATCGATTAAATCTTGATTTAAACGAGACCAACCCCTTTTTTATTCCGATTCTATTTTGGTCGATGAAAGTCAAATGTCAAGATTATCGATTTACCGATTTAAATCTTGATTAAGACGAGATCTACCTTTTTTTTATTTCATAATCTTTATTTAGGCCAATGACACTACACGAATCTTGACTTTGATCATTTCGAATCAATAAAGTCTTGATAAATATGAGGCTACTGTTTATTCGTTTTTGGTGGTCAATGAAAGTTAAATATTAAGATTATCAATTTCTCGATTAATTCTTAATTTAGACGAGACCGTTTTTATTTCAATTCCGCTTTCTTTATTTTGGTCGATGACATAATAAACCTCATGGTTTGGTTGATTTCATTGAGTTAACAAAACTTTGATCAACATGAGACCACTTTCTATTTAGTCGATGAATGTCAAGAATTATTGATTATCGATTTCTCGATTAAATCATGATTAAGACGAGACTATTTCATTTTATTTCACCTTATATTTAATCATTGTCTAACATGTTTAATTCTCACTTTGCATTGATATTATGATTTTTATCTTACCTCATTATCTTAATTCATGTATGATTGTATCATTGTATTTGCACTAATCTCTTTATCTTAGTAACTTATAACTGTTATCTTTCCCCTATTCCAAAGGAAGGTTAAGCATGTTGGCTCCTAAAGTCATGACCCCCACCTTAACCTAAGTAACCTCTTAGGAGAAAACTTCAATTTCTTGGCCTCATCAGAGCCATAGAAATTACAACTAGCATTAGGAGAGAGTTCCTCAACTCTTAGTGATATTCATCATAATGAATTTATCACTTCCCCTGCTAACTAACCTCTAGCATAGAACCCTTTAGCAAACATAAGATAACATTAACAAGAGGCTCCCGTAGAGTACTACGGACGTTTAGGGTGCTAATACCTTCCCTATGCGTAACCAACCCCCGAACCTTAGATCTTTCCCTTTAGGTTTTTCTAACGATCTTGAACCTTTCCTTTGGATAAATCAAAGTCGGTTGTAAAAGAAATATGATGCAAATTAATTAGTAATTTGTTATCCAATTTTAACCGCAACACCTACGTTTAAGGCTTGTGTGCAAGGCAAGTTGACCTTATTAAGTATCTTAGAAATTGTTATGAGATGAGAAGAAAGACTCAAAAGAAAAGAAAAACACCACGGGGAAAATCTATCCTAATGTTATCATGCAAAGATGGCCCTAAGGGGAGGTTTGACGACAACCTAAGCCTAAAGAAAAGAAAAGATGAGAGAAAGAAAGAATGAGAGTGGACATGGATAACTATCCACACCCTTAAATAACTTACCTCAGCCCTTGCACAAAAGGTTAGTACAAAACAGACATAAGCAAAAATAAGACAAATGAAACCCTAAGCAAGTCACAAACCAAAGAGAAATGGTTACAAACCAAATGAAAGTCATCCAAGTCAGAATATACACCTTAGAGGTGACCCACAATGTTTACCAAACAAAATCAAGCAAATAGAATATAAACAAGTGGCAAAACAAACAAGAGAGTTATCAAAGAAGGAATAGAAGAAGGAAGAGTGGGTATGCAAGGTGATCATGCAAGAATGCTTCAAATAATATCCAAGTCAGAATGTGGATGACCTAAACATGTGCCTAAACATGCTATACAAGTGTCACATGAGGCATGCAAACAGATATCCAGGCATCAAACATCAATAGAAGAAGAAGGAAGCATATAAGGGAAACATGTTCAAATATGTAAGATGAAGCATGAATAACATATGACATGAATGAATGCAAAGCTCCAAGGTCAGAAACATACATCCAATTAAGTGCAAATGAACGATAAGGTATGGCATACATAAACCAAACATAAGTCATGAGTAAGCATAGATGAGACGAGGTGAGAAGATAAGTCAAAGAAAAAGCATTTTAACCAAGCATAGAACATATGCACAAAGTATGCAACAACCTCACACCAATGACCTATAATGGCAATCAAGTGACCTGTAACAATTCAAACATGGTTTATGAAATCAAAGAAGCAATCCCAAATGATGGCACAAGTGCCTTCTCAAGCAAGTAACCAGACATGATCAAAGATGTGCATACAAGAAGACCTCGAACAAAGACCAATGAAATAATTAGCAAAACATCTTCTAAAATCACCAAATTAAAACTCAACACACCCCAACCAGATGCATACACCATGTTAAAAAATCATGCAAAAATTCAAAATATAAGTCACTCAAACAATCAAGCAAAGATCAGACAAGAAACATGACTCAATGTGAAAAAGAGGGGGACTAAAATGCAATATAAAAAGATTTAAAAAAAAAAAAAAATTTAATGAACTTCAAGAAGTTGATGAAACAACTCAAAAAGAATGAGTTCAAAATGTTTTATGGAAGATGAGAAATAAATTCCACAATGCAATGTGTGCAAAATGAAACAAATTCGAAAGGAAATTATTCAAATAATTAATTTAGATGATAAAAATAAAATAAAAATAAAAAATAAAATTTGGGAAAATTTTATAAAACTATAAATATGCTTCATGAATTTTCTTGTAATTTTTTAATGCAAAAAACTATTTTTAAAGATTAAAAATGAAATGCAATAATAAAATAAAAATGAAAATAAAGAAATAAACATGGGGGGTGTATGCAGCAATAACTCACGTTGAAAATGGTAACTGGACTTAACTGGGGGGGTGTGGAAAGCAAGCCCAACCCAAAAATCCATCAGAAAAACAATAATAATACCATATGAACCCAGTCCACCACGTTGACTCCACATGGGCCCTCGGATCAATCCAACGCATGCCATCAGTCAACCAAAACAAAAAGTAATCATGATGAGCATTCAGGATCACACGACCATCATAAATATCATACACGCGCGCACACCAAATTAGCCTGAATTAAAATAAAAGAATACGTGGGGAGTACTATATCATTAATGCGCTGGCAAAATGTAGGCCATCAGATCACATCAACGTACCCAAGCAAACAATCAGAAACATGATGAGTGGGGTAGATCTAGGGTTCACAATAATTATCATGGGATAGCACACACCTAACTAAGTAAATAAAATAGAATTTTAATGAGGTGGTGCAACGTGGACCGTGGGATCAAGCAATTGGACGATCAGGATTATCTCTTCCTCACCCAAACCCTACCTCGCCGGAGGCTGCACCAGACGCCGGAACTAGGGTTCCGGTCATCTTCTCCGGTAACCACCACCTCCAAAATCCCCAGAAAACGCAAATGGGTACATCATTTCAATCAGAAAAACATGAGGATTCCAAATATCATGCTATTTTTTGTAAATAATCAATACATAGCGCAAATCGAACGGAATAAAGTTTGCTTCAAAAGTTTCAAACTCATCATACAGACAATATAAACGTCCAAACACAAAACAAACTATATCAGGATTATCAGTGAACGCCACACATTATTATGCACACTCAAAAATAGAGTTCTATGATCATGAAAAACGCACCAACCTGAGATCGTACTATCCGTATCCTTATTGTTAGCTCCAGATGGTGAGTGCTTCGTGCTCTATGGATTCCAAGGATCAAGACTGTGAAGAAATTTTGTGAAAATCCCTAATGAATTATCAGATTCGAAGGAATCAAGCTTTAGGGTTGAAAGTTTTGTTCTCCTCAAAATCATGTGTCTTCCCTTCTATGAGTGTATGATTTTAGCTTAAATACCTAGGGTTATCACACTGATTAACAATTAGGTCTCAATCATTCCTTGGTTAATGAGTTTTGGATCATTTGACAAATTTGCATAATGTGAATATACACCCTCCTCCATGCATGTACACCCATGCATTTTATGATAGATCACTTATGTTTCAAATGCTAATCACACCTGAATTGGATTTGGGCCTTGAGATGTCTTGGTTCATGAGTTTTGAATGATCTTGCAATTTTGCATAATGGGAAATAAGTGATGTATTTGTCATGGAATCCCTTGGTTCAAAGGCTAAAAATGATCCTTATGGAATATATTTTGATGTTAGAATGTGCCTTGAAGCAATGGAACCAATTATTGGTCACTATGTCCCAAAATGCAAAAGTTGTGAAAATGGAACCATAAGGAAACCCTAAAAACCACCTTGCCTTCTTTTGATCATAACTTGAGTTTCACAAATGATATGGAGACCATCTAGTACTTGTCGGAAAGGGGAGAAAAAGATCTTCAACTTTCATGTTTGAGAAAAATTAATTTGAAGCTTCATTGATAATGAAAAGTCAAGTTGAATGTAGTGTCAAAACTTCCCAAAATGGAAACTTTCAAATTATAGGTCATTTCCATATTTAGTAACTTTTGTACCAACCCTTGATTCTTGATAAATGGTATGGAACTTGACCCTTTTGAAGAACACCTTCTCCTCTTGAACTTCCTCAGACACCTTGACCCCATGCTAAGAACCAATGATATGCACACATGATAATGCAAAAATGAAATGAAACACAAGCCAGTTAGTACTAAAGTAACAGAGCAAATTTTGGGGTGCTACAGCTGCCCCTATTCAATCAACTTGGTCCAGAAGGTATGATAGCGATGACTTTCAGACATTCCAGGATGCACGGGGATTGAATACCAAAAGAACCCGGAAATTTGCTAATGGTGAGGATAACAAAAAGGAGCGTGCTGAAGAATAGCGAATACGACCTCAATCGTACCCTCAAAGGAAGACCTACAGAAAGTGGACTTCGCTGGGGATAAGAAGGTAGATCATCAACTCTGAGGTCGAGAAAAGGTATATAACAACTTTGAAGTTGGGGAAGAAAGTATATTTCATCAACTCTGAGGTCGAGAAAAGGTATACAACAACTTTGAAGTTGGAGGAGAAAGGATATTTCATCAACTCTGAGGTCAAGAAAAGGTATACAACAACTTTGAAGTTGGGAAAAAAGTATATTTCATCAACTCTGAGGTCGAGAAAAGGTATACAACAACTTTGAAGTTGGAGGAGAGGGGATATTTCATCAACTCTGAGGTCGAGAAAAGGTGTACAACAACTTTGAAGTTGGGGAAGATAAGCGTCAGCTCTAAGGTTGGGATCACTGTCTTGATTGAGGGTTGATCTGGGATTTCGTACAAGGTACCAAATCTAGCTTATGCTTCGATGCATGTTTGAATTTTGCCATAATGCTCCACACGAAGTGGAAATGCTACGCCTTTGAGGATGCAATGCAAATGCTTATGATATGCAAAAAGGGTCCCTCCAGCAAAATAAATGCTAGAGAGAAAAGACCAATTCAGCCGGGGACGACAAAAATAAATTGTCCTCTGAATCTAGGAACTCTGCTGAGAAGGATCACACTGACCGACTCTGTGGATCTACAACTTCTACCGGGGATGAAATCCAAAAGCATATACACTCTAGCCAGGATTACACATGTCCTTTACTGAAGGTGACATCGAGCCTGAGATTCCTCCTCTGCTGGATAAGTTGAGAATGAATGCCAATGACGGGACCGAAAGTCTGTTACTGAAAATTGCCAACCACAATTTGGGCTTAGAACCTGCTGGGCATGCCAACCACCACTGCTCGAATAACGGCGCAGATTGCTACCAGACCCTGCTTGGAGAAAACAGTCCATAATACCATCCTGCTTGAGGATACTGCTGAACTTAACCTACTGACGGGGAGAATGACTTTACCCTCACCTTGCTGGGGATTAGAACATAACGTTGTCGGCGAAAGTGCGCTTCCTGCCTGGCTGGTGTGATGATACATCCTGATTTTGTGGGGAGACAACGTCCTGTTCCGGAGAACAAATTCCCAGAGTCTCCTGCTGGGGAAAGTCTGCTCTGCTGAGGAAATTTTTCCCTGCTGGGGAAGGAGCAATCTCAATGCTGGGGAAAGCAAACTGCTGGGGAAGTACAATCCTATTGCCCTGCAACTTGACTTGTCTTTATGGTCATAAGCGGCTCTTTAAACTTTTCACTTGCCCCAGACCACCAGGTCTAATGGAAGAAATCATCTCAAGAGGATTTTATAGGAGATCGGGCGTTCGCACTTCCCCTGGGTCTTCAAACTCTTGGAGAGATTTATCATATCTCGACATAACTGCCCCAGTCTTCATAATCCATGAAATACATTACCTCGAAAGGGATTATAATGACTTGAAAATACTCTGCTTTAGTATTTTGAACCTTGAGGAGGTGTTTTCAATTAACCATTTTCAGGAGTGGACAATCTCCCACGCTCTAGAGGTGGCCTACCCCAATATGAGCTTTGAAGTGACTTTGCCCCTGATCTTAGAATGAATGCCCCAGAATAACTGATTTTCAGAGAGATTTCTCGACGTGACTGCCCCCGATTGGCTACATCTTAACACGACTTACTGGGGAGAGCCCACTCTACACTGAGTCTCTTGGCAGCATGCCCTTTGATATGATTGTCCTTCAGAATTTTCAAGCATCCCAACTTGGCAGGATCAAGCTTCTTGACTGAAGTTCACCATGTAAACTGCATTGATGCTTAGGCACATGTATGCAAACAGAACAAGTTATTTATGAGAATGATAATTCTAATGCAACAAATATGTTAACCTTGAAGTTTTTATTGAAGATGTGTCGCCAAGCCTTGTAAACGAATCACTAGCTGGGATGCGACCTTGACTTTTGAATGGAAAAACAATGCGCACATGCAATACCAACAAATCTTATTAGCACAACTTATAGGAGTCAGGGATGCTATCCTGTCGAAGTACGCTTTAGGAAAAAAACCCTATTTCAATTAGGAATTTTAAGGGTTGTAATGTGGCCTGGTTCACGGTTTCAGCAAAAAGGATTTATGGCTCAAAATTTATCGGTGCCTACCCACTCTTCGTGATGTTCTCCAGTCCTATGTTCAGTTAATCTGACACAAACGCTCATCTCTCAAAAGGTTTATGATATTTAAGGAACCCATGCAACTAATGGTTAGATTCCTAAGGAGGTTTTGGAGTGACAGTCACCCCTTTTTATATTTTGTGTCTGTAATCACATGAATTTGTTCTTATCGAGGATTTTCTTTTGTAATGCTTTTCGCTTTTTCTTTCTTTTGCTTTTTTTGGTCCCTAATTTTTGCCTGGACTGACTCTTTTGAGTTTTTCGATTTTGAAGTCCAGCGGGATGCCCTAACTTTTACCTAAGTCACTTGTTTTCAGGTTTCAACTTAGCGGGCTTTTTGTTTTTATATTCCCCTTTTGAACAAAGCGTTTGACACTGGTTGTCTTACTTGCTTGACAGGGTTGTGACTGCCTCACGCCTTGGTTGTTGACGGCTAACCATTGTGGTTTCACATCTCTTGACCTCTTAACGGTGGGATAGAAGGTAATGGATCCTCAGATGCACACTCTCCTTAAAATCTGAACGCTTGGTCAAACTAACTGATGCCTACCCTGCCCCTGGGTTAAGTATGAGGGTTTTTTTCGTACGAAAGAAACTCCTACTTCAAGGCTCGAAGGGGTTAACGAGGGTCTATCTCCCTTATATCTCCTGTGTTTAGGGGTTTGCAACAATGTTTGTACATCCTCAACAGGGTTCTATCCTTGAACGTACAACCAGAGATTTTGCGTTTTCACTTCATCATCCTCCCTCAAGAGTTTAAGCAAGAAAATTGGTATTGCAATGCACAAAAATATCATACGAACGAATAAAAAGAATTACTTCAAGAAAACATATTCATTGCATTAATATCATCTTTAAAAACAAACAAGTCTTACATGCATATAATGCTTTAACAAGAAATGAAAAACTACAAATGAAAATGCAGTAAAGAAGCTGAAGATTGCCATTGCTGAGGAAGCTTGATTCTGTCTGGACGTACTTGCAGACTGATTGCTCACTTGAGAAAGGAGGCTTCAATTGATGTACATATCATCTTCAGTGAATGCAATGATCTCTGAGTCTACCAGGTCCTGCACCTTGTGCTTGAACACGTTGCAATTCTCAATTGAATGACCCAGTGTGTCTGAGTGATATTCACATCTGGCCTCTAGATCATAATCAGGAGGAGTAGGGTCAGGAACCGGCTTGGCATCCCTTAGTTCAACTAGAGAACTCTCAATTAGGCGGGCAAGAACATCACTGTGAGGGATAGGGAGTGGATTGAAACTTCTCGCAGGCCTTCGTGCTCTTTTTTGTCTCTGTTGCTGAGGAGCATAAGGTCGCTGATGCTGAACAGGCCGTTGAATAAGAGGAGGAATATACACAGCACTGGCTTCTCCTTCCTTTCCCTTGGAGGACCCATCATAAGGTTTCTTTACATTTTCAGCAGCAATTCGAATCTTTCCCGTTTTGATGCCGTTTTCAACTCTTTCTCCTGCCAATACAAGACCTGAAAATCCAGCTGACAAACATCCAATCAGTTTCTCATAATAATGCCCCTGAAGCGTATCCATGAACATATAAACGAGCTCTCTTTCCAACATCAGAGGTTGAACTCGGGAAGCCAATTCACGCCACCTCTGGGCGTACTCTCTAAAGTTTTCATTGCTCTTTTGAGACATATTCTGCAGCTGTGTATGATTGGGGACCCTATCAGTGTTATATTGATAGTGTCTAATAAATGCCCTTGCAGATCTCTCCAACTACGCACGTATTTCCTCTCTAGTTGCATATACCACTCCAGGGATGCCCCAGATAGGCTATCCTGAAAGCAATGCATCATCAACTTTTCGTTCTTTGCGTGAGCAGCCATTTTACTCGTGTATGCCCTGACGTGAGTCCTTGGGCAAGTCATACCATTGTACTTTTCGAAGGTAGGAGTCTGAAACTTGCGTGGGATAATGACGCCTGGAACCAGCCCCAAATCCTCCAAATCCATACCCACAGAATCTTGATTTACAACACCCCTCAGTTGTTCCTCAATCAACCTGAATCGCTGATCAGTGTCAATCTGGGAACCAACATCCTCACCTGGCACAGAGAATGCATCATCTTGAATATCATCATACTGATGGCCATGAATAGCACAGACACCAATACCACCTCCCCCAACATTTTCAGCCCCGCCCGGAGGGATCACAACACCAGAAACAGGAATACCTCCGCCCGGAGGGCCATTCTGAACATTAGTACCAGTAACACCAGTATGAACTCCTCTATGAAGGACACCTTCTCCATCAATCCTTGCAATCAGTGGTTGGACAACAGTTCTTAACTGCTCTTGGCCCTGAGCAACCCCTTGCATTAAATCCATGAATTGGTTCATGCGGGTCCGCATCTCAGTCATCTCAGCTTGTAGTTGATCCATGAGTCTTTTTTGATCTTGTCTGGTAGAATACCGGTGAATGTGTTGATCTGCAATCCTGTAATGCGGAGGAGAACCAAGTAAGAATGCCAGAGATAGACACCTATTATGCAAAATGATTATGGATATGCGAATGCAAATGAACATGTTTAAAAATTCGCAGGGCGATCCACCCTTTGATTCCAGTTTAATTTCAAAAACCAGAATCAAAGTTAGGATGCAACCCTACAAATAAATAAACATGTTGGGATGCAAAATGATGATGCAAATGCACACATGGGATCAAGGATGCCACACAGACTGGACAACTGCTGCACTGAACCAACTGAACCATCTCAAATATCTGCCCAAATACCCAGAATACCGGAATAACCATAATACCACACTGATAAACCTGCTGACCAGAAAACCGGGTATGTTGAAGGTCAAGGTTACCTGCAAACCTGTAAACACACTGCCCTCTCACATGTGGGTACTAGAAAGCCAAGGATCCTCAATATCACGGGCTCTCAGGTCGAGAAATGATAATATGTTCACCATTTCTGGTTTGGCATCATCACCAATTGAGGATGCCTCAACTGATTCCCCTCAAAAGAAAACATCCTATGGCAAGTCCTCAGTTTCGGCACTGAGGTTGAGAAGCAATAGTACATTCATCCCTCGGGGTACAGTACTATCGCCAATCGAGGAGTGCTTCCACTGATTCCTTTCCAAAAGGAAACCCTATAGCAAGTTCCCAGCATTGGGTCCTCGGATCGACATGTGTAATGGGTTTGCCATTTCTGGTATGCCATTATCACGTCTCGGGAGAAGTGTCATTACTGAGTCCTCGGGAATGGTCGCCAGAGTCGACAGTTTTCCAAGTTACATTTAATCATCTGCACTAATGCGCAGGATAGACCTTTACCAAAGAAAACCTCGTCTGGATGTGGAGTTTTCATGTATACTACGTCTGGCCAAATGCCACACAAGTCACACTACTTTCCACGCTAATCCTACGTGTACGCTCAAGCCTGGGTATTGGGCTTATCTCTCAGAACCCCCAACCCGCCAAACAGAAGAACAATGCAGCAGATGATAATAATATGTAATGCAGAAAATACGGTAAAATAAAAATACAACAAATAAAGCAAAACAAAACAAAAACAAAAACACCCAAAGAGAACAAAAACAAACAAGCGCTAGGATTGACTCGCTAAGGGATGGACCAGCATAGGTCAACCAGAGTCCCCAGCAGAGTCGCCAGCTGTCGCTCCCAGGATTTTCATCCCGGTACAAACGCGAAAGTGGCGCGGAACACAGAGTCGCCAGCCGTGTAAATTTATTCCAAGAGAGGGAAAGGGAACACCGCATAAACCTGAAGAAGAGGGAAAGGAATGGTCATCGCAATCATAGCCTGGGTTCGGGAGTCGGTTACGCGAGGGGAAGGTGCTAGCACCCTACGCGTCCATCGTACTCGATGGGATCCACGCTTGTTGTCTATTCTGAGGGTGAGTTATCCTAAAATCTATGGTTGCACTAAAACGGGGAAGGGGAAAACTAAGACAGACTCGGTAGGATGTCGTCGTCCTAGGCCTACGTACCCCCTTTGTGCAATGGAGAATTCAGAGTCAACGTAGTTCGGACCAAGTTCTTTTTGTGTTTTTTATGAGCGACGTTAAGTTCGCGTCCGGCAGTTAGGGTCGATGTCTGTTTGTGACTCAGACGGAAAGTAACGTGCCTTTTTTGAAAATAGCCTTTAGTTTTCCAATCCCGAAGGACAAAAAGGTTTGAAGTATTTTTGTATTTTTTAGGACAGAAGTGACTTGAGTTAGTTCATAACTCAACTTGAACCAAAGTCTATGACACGGGAATGAATGCGTCGCAGGTCGTCCCCAATGGGACGTATGCTCAACACTCTAGAAGAGAGAAGGGGGACCCTTCAATCTTCATTTCCTATGTTTAAGGACTGTGTGCAAGGCAAGTTGACCTTATTAAGTATCTTAGAAATTGTTATGAGATGAGAAGAAAGACTCAAAAGAAAAGAAAAACACCACGGGGAAAATCTATCCTAATGTTATCATGCAAAGATGGCCCTAAGGGGAGGTTTGACGACAACCTAAGCCTAAAGAAAAGAAAAGATGAGAGAAAGAAAGAATGAGAGTGGACATGGATAACTATCCACACCCTTAAATAACTTACCTCAGGCCCTGCACAAAAGGTTAGTACAAAACAGACATAAGCAAAAATAAGACAAATGAAACCCCAAGCAAGTCACATACCAAAGAGAAATGGTTACAAACCAAATGAAAGTCATCCAAGTCAGAATATACACCTTAGAGGTGACCCACAATGTTTACCAAACAAAATCAAGCAAATAGAATATAAACAAGTGGCAAAACAAACAAGAGAGTTATCAAAGAAGGAATAGAAGAAGGAAGAGTGGGTATGCAAGGTGATCATGCAAGAATGCTTCAAATAATATCCAAGTCAAAATGTGGATGACCTAAACATGTGCCTAAACATGCTATACAAGTGTCACATGAGGCATGCAAACAGATATCCAGGCATCAAACATCAATAGAAGAAGAAGGAAGCATATAAGGGAAACATGTTCAAATATGTAAGATGAAGCATGAATAACATATGACATGAATGAATGCAAAGCTCCAAGGTCAGAAACATACATCCAATTAAGTGCAAATGAACGATAAGGTATGGCATACATAAACCAAACATAAGTCATGAGTAAGCATAGATGAGACGAGGTGAGAAAATAAGTCAAAGAAAAGGCATGTAAACCAAGCATAGAACATATGCAGAAAGTATGCAACAACCTCACACCAATGACCTATAATGGTAATCAAGTGACCTATAACAATTTAAACATGGTTTATGAAATCAAAGAAGCAATCCCAAATGATGGCACAAGTGCCTTCTCAAGCAAGTAACCAGACATGATCAAAGATGTGCATACAAGAAGACCTCGAACAAAGAGCAATCAAATAATTAGAAAAACATCTTCTAAAATCACCAAATTAAAACTCAACACACCCCAACCAGATGCATACACCATGTTAAAAAATCATGCAAAAATTCAAAATATAAGTCACTCAAACAATCAAGCAAAGATCAGACAAGAAACATGACTCAATGTGAAAAAGAGGGGGACTAAAATGCAATATAAAAAGATTTTAAAAATAAAAAAAATGTTTTAATGAACTTTAAGAAGTTGATGAAACAATTCAAAAAGAATGAGTTCAAAATGTTTTATGGAAGATGAGAAATAAATTCCACAATGCAATGTGTGCAAAATGAAACAAATTCGAAAGGAAATTATTCAAATAATTAATTTAGATGATAAAAATAAAATAAAAATAAAAAATAAAATTTGGGAAAATTTTATAAAACTATAAATATGCTTCATGAATTTTCTTGTAATTTTTTAATGCAAAAAACTATTTTTAAAGATTAAAAATGAAATGCAATAATAAAATAAAAATGAAAATAAAGAAATAAACATGGGGGGTGTATGCAGCAATAACTCACGTTGAAAATGGTAACTGGGCTTAACTGGGGGGTGTGGAAAGCAAGCCCAACCCAAAAATCCATCAGAAAAACAATAATAATACCATATGAACCCAGTCCACCACGTTGACTCCACATGGGCCCTTGGATCAATCCAACGCATGCCATCAGTCAACCAAAACAAAAAGTAATCATGATGAGCGTTCAGGATCACACGACAATCATAAATATCATACACGCGCACACACCAAATTATCCTGAATTAAAATAAAAGAACACGTGGGGAGTACCATATCATTAATGCGCTGTCAAAATGTAGGCCATCAGATCACATCAACATACCCAAGGAAACAATCAAAAACATGATGAGTGGGGTAGATCTAGGGTTCACAATAATTATCATGGGATAGCACACACCTAACTAAGTAAATAAAACAGAATTTTAATGAGGTGGCGCAACGTGGACCGTGGGATCAAGCAATTGGACGGTCAGGATTATCTCTTCCTCACCCAAACCCTACCTCGCCGGAGGCTGCACCAGACGCCGGAACTAGGGTTCCGGTCGTCTTCTCCGGTAACCACCACCTCCAAAATCCCCAGAAAACGCAAATGGGTACATCATTTCAATCAGAAAAACATGAGGATTCTAAATATCATGCTATTTTTTGCAAACAATCAATACATAGCGCAAATCGAACGGAATAAAGTTTGCTTCAAAAGTTTCAAACTCATCATACAGACAATATAAACATCCAAACTCAAAATAAACTATATCAGGATTATCACTGAACGTCACACATCATTATGCACACTCAAAAATAGAGTTCTATGATCATGAAAAGCGCACCAACTTGAGATCGTACTATCTGTATCCTTATTGTTAGCTCCAGATGGTGAGTGCTTCGTGCTCTATGGATTCTAAGGATCAAGACTGTGAAGAAATTTTGTGAAAAGCCCTAATGGATTATCAGATTCGAAGGAATCAAGCTTTAGGGTTGAAAGTTTTGTTCTTCTCAAAATCACGTGTCTTCCCTTCTTTGAGTGTATGATTTTAGCTTAAATACCTAGGGTTATCACACTGATTAGCAATTAGGTCTCAATCATTCCTTGGTTAATGAGTTTTGGATCATTTGACAAATTTGCATAATGTGAATATACATCCTCCTCCATGCATGTACACCCATGCATTTTATGATAGATCACTTATGTTTTAAATGCTAATCACACCTGAATTGGATTTGGGCCTTGAAATGTCTTGGTTCATGAATTTTGAATGATCTTGCAATTTTGCATAATGGGAAATAAGTGATGGATTTGTCATGGAATCCCTTGGTTCAAAGGCTAAAAATGATCCTTATGGAATGTACTTTGATGTTAGAATGTGCCTTGAAGCAATGGAACCAATTATAGGTCACTATGTCCCAAAATGCAAAAGTTGTGAAAATGGAACCATAAGGAAACCCTAAAAACCACCTTGCTTTCTTTTGATCATAACTTGAGTTCACAAATGATATGGAGACCATCTAGTACTTGTCGGAAAGGGGAGAAAAAGATCTTCAACTTTCATGTTTGAGAAAAATTCATTTGAAGCTTTCTTGATGATGAAAAGTCAAGTTGAATGTAGTGTAAAAACTTGCCAAAAATGGAAACTTTCAAATTATAGGTCATTTCCATATTTAGTAACTTTTGTACCAACCCTTGATTCTTGATAAATGGTATGGAACTTGACCCTTTTGAAGAACACCTTCACCTCTTGAACTGCCTCAGACACCTTGACCCCATGCTAAGAACCAATGATATGCACACATGATAATGCTAAAATGAAATGAAACACAAGCCAGTTAGTACTAAAGTAAGAGAGCAAATTTTGGGGTGCTACAATCACGACCATTTATGGTAAGCAATGAACAAACCCCATGACACAATCAACAAAACCTTGAACATATTGATTTTTCTCTTTTCGTTTTCCAACTTTAACTTCAACTTCTCTTTTTTCCTAGCCTCAAACTCCTTAACAATGCATCCTAAATCCTTCACAACCTCAAAGCAATTGCATTCACTTGAATTTATGAGTTCACTTGATGTGTTTTGTTCAAGTTTAACATCTCATATGAGCAGCTTGCAACTTGACATTAACCCAGAACTTTGACATTTTCAATATCTTCGTTTAGGATTTTCATTTGAGTTTGGATGAACATTTTCATTGATCTACTACAACCACATACTAGGATTTGAAACATAATAGGGTTACTAGTTAAGGAATAAGCCATGGATGAATGGATAAATGTGCAGAGAAAGAAGAACGTGACGATGTTTAAGAAATGAAGAAGAAGGTAATAGTAATGGAGAGAGAGAGAGAGAGAGAGAGAGAGAGAGAGAGGTTACAAAATCAATTCAATTTTGGATTTCATCCATCCTTTTAAAACTTTCATGTTCATTTTCACATGTAATAAAAATTGTTAGAATAAAGATTAAAAAAATAAAAGTTACGTCAGCAATGTTAATCACCTAAATTTTTTTTAGCAGAATTTTAAGTCAGATTAACACCAACAAGAATGTAACATATAGGAACTCTACCCAAAAAACATATTTAACAACCAAAATAAAAAATTTACTAACTTACAGAAACCAAAAAATTATTTCAAACAAAAAAGAATATAGTGTAAAATATTTTTATATTCAACTAATGAATATTAAAATTCTATTAAATGATGATGTAAATCTAGTTTACACCGATAATAAACTATCTTTAATCTTGTAAATTATTACTCGGAATGTGATGTTATTAAAAATTGTAGAATCAAAAATCACCAAAGTTGTAATATATATATATATATATATATATATATATATATATATATATATATATATATATATATATATATATATATCCATTGATTATGTGCATTGAATATGTAGACCAACAAACACATTGGATAATTGATCCCATATCCATTCTAAATTTTAATGATAGAACCAATAATGCAATTCAGACTTTCTAGGCTAGGGCATGGTCTCGGGATGGAGATACGTCTCCATCTCGATCTCTGCATTCAATTTCATACTCGTTTTGGATGTTTGTTATTATGAGATTTCATCTTCCATTTTCTTCCTCATGGTTCTTTGCAAAAATTTATGAATTTTGTTTAAAAAAATATTATTTTTAAAGTACAAGTAAAAAAATTTACAAAAGTAACAACAATAAATCAAGAAGTTAATTTTCTACCATGCATTTATTATTTTGATAATATTTTATCTACACTCATAATTACCAAATTTCAAAAAAAAAATTAGATCTCTCTCTTTTAATATTGTACATATATCGTATATATGTTTCAAATTCTTTTTTAAATATATTATAATAAAATAACAAATAAATCTATGAAATTTTAAATTATATATTAATCAAGAATATTATTTTATCAGGCAATGTCGAGATTTTGCGAGTGGAGGATAGATTCGTCGTCCCTGATAACACGAATGCATTGCATATTTAACTCGATTCCCATTAGCTTTAGAATTAAATTAGAATTAAATTTATACATTATGTAGTGTGATGATGGTTTTCTGCTATGCATTTTAGGTACTAATCACGTTGAAGGTGGTCGACAGAGATCGTCGACGTGCGACTGGGAGCCGCCGGAGGTCGTCAACATCGGTCACGTGAAGACGACATGTCGACAGAGGTCGGCGGCGGCAGGTCGACGAAAGTCGATGGCAGAGGTGGGCTGCTTTGGTCGGCGCGGGTCGGGCGACTGGATCATCGACGATCGTGTTCCTATTCGATGAGTTTTAAGTAGTTTGATTTCGTGTCCTATGTTTCGTCTTCCGTGTTTTAAAACTTTCTAGTTCAATTGACAAATCTTTGAAGTTATTCGAGTTAGATTTTTTATGTTTAGATTAAACTATTAAGTGTTACCAATAGAGTTTTTAAACGCTTAGTTTCATGTTAAAACACTATTTTAAGCTCAAGTAAAAGGTAAATTTAAGGAATCAAAAGAGAAGGTTTAGAAAGGTGGGAGTATTGGAGCTTATAGAGTAATTTAAGGATTTTGAATATATATTTATCAATAATTGAAATTTAAGTTATAAATATGTTTCGAGTTGAGTTTGATAAGTAATTGAGTTAAATTAGGGTTGTTCTTGAGGTCTTAACGGATATGCCTATAACCCTTAAACCATGAATAAAAGTTGTTAGAGTTAGATACACCTTCTGTTTTTTATGGTTGTTTGATGTTGTTTGATGAGTATTGTTGAGGAATTATATATATTTCTAATTATTGTGTTAAGTGTATGATGAATGCCTCATGAAGAGGAAACATGTTGAGTTTATGCTAAGATGATTCGGTTCAGTGGAACCATTGATGTGGTCTTGCATTGGTGATGATTTATGCTGAGTTTTAGGTTCGACAGAACCAATGACGTGTAAGACTTATGTCCAGTGACGAGGATTGGAGTTTAGGATTGTGGGTGAGTGATTGTATTGTTTGTTGCATTCATGCATCATGTATATCGAAGATAGGTAGGACCTCAGTCCAATGATGAGTAGGACTTTGGTCCATCGACAAGTAAGATTTTGGTCCAAGTGACGAGTTGGATGTTTTAGTAACACACTTCTGAATATCCGGAATTATGGTACCACATATATGGAAGTAAAGGAGATGAA
Source organism: Lathyrus tuberosus (assembly GCA_022829125.1). NCBI lineage: Eukaryota > Viridiplantae > Streptophyta > Magnoliopsida > Fabales > Fabaceae > Lathyrus > Lathyrus tuberosus. Next base: position 5,091,750 of record JALAZF010000153.1, read on the forward strand.
TACATTGCATACATAATTGCATTTTTTGATTAATTGTTCTGTATTTTGATTTATATGATTAATTTAACTGTGATAATATACTACCCTTGTTGTTTATACACCGCTAATATATAAAATGTATTTCTCACCCCTTTTTTGTTTGTTTATGTGTTGTTCTTTATGTCTGTTATGCAGATTTTCAGGTAGAGACTAGTGAATGGTGGTTGTTTTGGAAAATGGCATAATTGGCATCTTCATTGCGTTTATTTTCTATTTTGTTGTTGTACCTTATCGGCTGTTTAGTTTTCCGCGTGTCGCTTTGATAATGTAACACGGGGGTTGGGGAATACTTTTTTTTCTACGAGACGTGGGATTAACTATTATATGATTAAATGAAGTTGATTTTCTAATTATGAGACAATTTAAAGTGTTTTACTGAGAAATGTGGCACCCTTAGTATTCTTTTATTTCACATGCTTTATAAATTATGTGTTGGGGCTTAGGGTGTTACAGTCCCGGTGAATGATGAGGACAACTGACCTAGGTTTTTTTTATGCTCTTTATGTTAGTTGTAAGAAGTCAAGATAAAACGCCTTGAAAAGAAGAAGAGGCCAAAAAAGGATAAAGAGAATATCCATGTTGTCGTGCCAGAACTCAACGAAGAGCCGCCATAAGGAGAAAAATTGAGGACCACTGAGCCCTCTAACAAACCGAGAGAAAAAGAAGACATATGTTATTGTTCCGGAGGTGAAAATTAAGGTGGAAGAAAAGGATAACGAGGATAAAAAAAAGAAGATATGAAAAAGAGAAAAAAGGCAGAAAAAGAGAAGACCACCAGAAAAAGCAGCAGGCTTCAAGCCTACCTAATATTTCCAACCAATCATTTCATATTTTATATATTTTATTTCTGTTTTCTTATATGCCATAACTCATCAGACTGACACTGAGGACATTGTCCTTATGTTAAGTTTGGGGTGAAGGCATCTAACTAGTTTTTAATTTTCAGCAATAATGTTAGCCTGTCCCATTTTAATCAAATCCATGAAATGTTTGTGTTTGCTATTTATTTTGAAGTTTTTTGTTTATTTTGAAAAAAAATGATAGTTAAAAGAAAATATTTAATTCCATCTCAAGAATATCATAATTTCTAAGAACTTAGGAGACTTCTAATTGATCTGCTAGCAATATTGGAAACAAGGTCTTGATAAGAATCAATTTGCCAACTTGTGACTTAATGATAAACCCTATCACACCAGAAGTAGTAAGAAAAGTAGTTAGTCTCTTAAGAAGTTTGAATTGTTCTAAAATATGGAATAAGATTCGTTGTAGGATTTAGTTTAGGGGAAAACACTAGTAAATAAGGCTAGCACAAGGATCTACTGCATTTACTAAAATATTATAAAGAAACACACAAAAGTGTGCAAAAAGAACAAAAATTGCAAAAGAGCTTTATAAATAAAGTTCTTATTCCCAAAACTGGAGAAATGGTAGATGTCTTCATCATTAGTAGTAGGTTGGACTTATTATAAGTGAGACCCCTTCAGGTGAAAAGTTGAAGCTTCCAACAAAATTTAATAAGAAAAGTAAGGCAAGTCAAACTCTCAAGTTAAAAATGAACTAAAAAGCCAAAAATAAGCAAGCTAATTAACCCTCTACAGAAAATGAAAAAAATGAAATATTGGACCATAAGATAGAGTAACCAAAGTAGGATTTAAGCTGATTATCTTGACTAAAGACTTATGAAATGACAAACACCAACAAGAAGCATGCACGCACACACACATAGACATGCGCGCGTACGCGCGGCCGCGCGTACACACACACACACACACACACACACGCACGCGCACGCGTACACACACATGACTAAAATGTGAAAAGACCAAGTTTTGTCAATTTTTTTATGTGTTCCTCTTAAATAACTTATAAGTTATATGAAATGTGTTGCTAGAGTAAGATATGAAGGAAGCAAAATATTTCTTTCATGATATTATTTGTCACATCACTTAAGGACATGTAATGGTTCAAGTTTGTGGATGTGATAACTCACATACTATGAGATATTTAAGGCTTTAACATTTGAATTTGTATTGCTTTATTTTATTTTAATTTGAGTATTCATTTGAGTTTTGCTCTTTTAGCTAGATTAGTATAGAGTACACTAGGTGTTATATCTTGTGAATATTATGTGTTTTGTGCTAGTGTGGGAGTTACTCTGGTGACAAGTTCTGCCGCGTCAGGAAGACACTTCATGTTCATAATGCTTTGAGGCCAGAAGATGCTGAAAGGAGTAGAGATAATGCTAGAACACAAATGACTGAAAATAGTACAACTTTTGCAGAGCGCGACTTGTCCCCCCTACACAACAGGTCTGTCATTGGGCGCATTTGTCCCCTGTATGAGATGTGTATCTCACCTGGTACTGGTATGAGAGAGAAAAATTAGAGGGAATATGTTGATTCACATAGGCCCAAAAGTTATAGACAATCAAGAATCCCATGATCCAACACCTCACAAAATCCTAGATGAGGCTATCTATAAAGGATCCCATGGAAGAAATGAAAAGGAGCTTCAGACTCAGAGAAAAACAATTGAGAGAAACTTGTGTGAAAGTGAGCTAAATCAAGTGTGGACGATTTATCTTATCTTCTTCTTTAGTAGAAGGCAGCAGTATCTAGAGTGACAAAACCCGTCTCTTATTGATTGAAGATTACAAGAACACGAAGAAGTTAATCTTAGGTTTTCATTTCTTTTTCATTATGTGTTTAGGAATTTTATCTTAAGAACCAGTGTGGATGTATTTACTGAGCTCATTATGAGCTAAACTCTTTTATGTTAAAAAATGTGAAGTTAATATGAATTAATCTTGTGTGTCATTTGATGTGATGTTAGTGAATGATTTTATCATGTACTATATTGTCATAAATTTTATTCTTTGGATGATCATCTTAGGTAAATATAAAAGCTTGTTGATGTGGGGAATCCATCAACAAGTGGAACTCATGATAAATATCATTGAAAATAGTAGGATATGCATATTCACTAGATTAACTACTTTAGGCATAAAGAGCCACAGTCATAGGGGGAACTTAGAATAAAACCAAATATGCATTAAAGTTAAATGTGAGGCTTAGGAATTTGTCCCCTTTTTTTCTTTGATATGTATCAATGTTGTAAGAATACACTATATGATCATATTTCGACCTCATATGACACGACATATAACATAATTTAAACACACAAGATAAAGTATATTAAATGGATCATTGCCCAACATATATTCCATTATTGATTTCACTTATCTACTTAAACTCAATTCTATGATTGTCTACGTAAAATATGAACTTGTGACAACTATCAATTATTATTATTTTTGCGTATGCCCATTTAGAAAAGATAGTTTTGCAATTCAATCTAAGTTATTACACTCCATGCGGGAACAATATTCTTACTTTTTGTCACTTGCTACTATGAACCGTGTATACTTGCGCGTTATATAGTTTTCACCCAACAAGCACAATTCTAAAGACCAAGTAACATTTTCCTCTTTTTCACTCTCCACAAATGCAAACACGACAAAATGTATTCTCGATAGCGATAACACCAACAATTTTCAATAGTGAAAGATTGTACTTGTTGGTCTTATAGGTTGAATCAATAATGAGTACAATAAGAAACATGTTGAACCACTTTATGGAATCAGGATGAGTCCAAAATATATCTCAAACGGTTACTCCATCCTCGCACGTTCAGTACCTAGATACATAATTGTTATCATCTAGAAGTTTTAGTGTTTGTTGCATTTCAGTTATACCTCTCCCTTAATGCCTTGTTGTTAAGGACGTAAATATTCTATATTTTCTTGATATTTGAGACATTTCCAAGTCTTTTGCGTTTCAAAGTTGCAAATATGTTTTTGGGCTGCACCATATTCAATGTCATGTCCGAAACGATTTCCTTCTCTTCCAACATAAAGCGACATGCAATGGGATGACCAGCTAACTTCTCATACATGTCATGGTTATGTAAACCACAAATCATATTAAATATCCATTTGTTATTTGCCAAGAGATAACCACACAACTTAAAGAGAGACTCACATTTTCTCGAACCGGTGTCATCTCGTTTGAACTTCCAAAGAGGAGTTTTGTATTTCTCACTTCTTTCGCATTTCGTTGTCACAAATGCAAGTATTTTATTTGAACCATTATCGGATCTTCCGATTACAACACCAAACCTCAATTTGGATGACTCTGTGCAAATCAATTGGAGCATATGATTAAGAAACTCAAACTCTGGTCCATTTGTAAATTGGCTACCAACTTCTACCTCATTGACATCAACATGTTTTGCATCCTTAGACATAATAGTTTTGGGGAAAACATCAGGGTACATCATATCTAGGGAAAACAATAACATAAAATATTTAAAGACGGGAAGAAATGAACACTGAACTATTCCGAAAATGCACATCCGTAGGAATTAATCTAGAATTCGGAAATGCATTTTCGGACTCAATGTAACTTTTTTAGCTCAAAAACTAGATTAATGTGGCCAATGAGGAATGAAATAAAAGATTTTTACCTTAAACTCCAACTTCTTTTACTCATTTTGATGTGATGAAACATAAGAATGAAGTTTTGGAGTGCAAAACTTGATTGCGAATGGAAGGATATTTTGTAAATGTTGTGTTTGATCACGAGGAAGAAGAGCATGCAGTTTTTTTTGTAAAGTCACATTTGAAGAAATAAAAAATGCACTTCGAGCATTGTAATTGATATGCAAAGGTGAAAATGCATTTCGGGACTAAATAGAAAATGCACTTCGAGCATTGTAATTGATATGCATTTTTGAAAATGCATTTTTGGATTTGTGACCGAGTTGTTAAAATAGAAATACATTGATAGGGTGTTTCCGGATATTCATTTCGGGACTAAATTTTGGAAAAAAATATGGGTGAGACTTAATTGGAGCTTGTTTTAATGAGATTCAAATTGCGTCCAAAAATATATTTTTAAAATCAGATAGACATTTTCAAATTTTTATATGATACTTTTCTACCACTTATTATGAGATACACAATTCCTTAAATTTTAATGACTGAACCAATAATGTAATAGACTGTATTAATAATGCAATTGACAGATTATGTAATGAAATTGATAGATTATGGAGGAGGGAGATAGTCTCAATCGACCTCTGCCTTCAAATATATTTTTCATATTCTTTTCAAATATTTGTCATTGAAAATTTTTGTCCTCTATTTTCGTCTTCGCCGATTTTTGCGAAATTTTATAAACCTAAAAAAATATTATTTTTTTAAACTAACTTAATAGTTCATAAATTTAACAATGAACATAATATTTTGACAATAAGAAATCATGATTACAAAATTTTTAAATTTAAAAAAATTTAAATAAATATTTAGACTAGATACATTGATTATTTAATAATTTAAAAAATGACTTGTCTTTTATGAAAAAGAACGGAGATAGTAATATTGTATATTTATTATATATGCTCTAAATTTCCTTATAAGATAAGCCATATAAAACTACAAATAAATCTATGAAAATTGAAATTATATATTAATTATGAATATTATTTTAGACATGACGAGAACTTTGCAAATTAACATCTCAATCATCCATTCTATTCACAGCTACATTAACCAAGAAGTGTCCTTCTCTCTCTTTCTCTCTCTTTTTAAATGTTTATATTTAGAAAAGTGAATAGTGCAATTAATGTGTAGATTTTGCATAAATATTACTAGTATAACTTTTCTTACTCGAAGTGTTCTTTTGATTTAATATGGAAAATTGATCTTATTTGTATTGACTTTGGAATATATTTGTAATTACAAATATTTTTTTTAAGTTTTTAATAAATTTTATATTTGAAAAAGAAGATAATACTTTATTCTATTTTAATTATAAAATTTACTTTACAAATGTATTAAACAATTAATATATTAAAACTAGATATGAATCATATAGATTAATTATTCAATGTATATTAAAAAACAAACATTTTCTTAGTAGTAGTCTTTGTTTCTATCTTATATGCAAAACACATCATGTCATGCAGTTGGCTTTTTTGTGTAAACCTTTCCGATTTAGGCAAGAAGAAACCCATCTTTATCTTGGATGACAAAAGCAACACGTTTCATTTCTTTTTTAATCATACCTTATACAATTGGAAGTAATAAATGAAATACCAATTACAATTAAACATGTTCACGTTTACGATCATTAACGTCAACTCTTATCCATTTGTCGTTGGCTTGAAGGAATTGGGACATCAGAAACAACTAGTGAAATACCCGTGCGTCCGTACGGATACCGCTGTGAACCGCAGAATTGGCACAATTTATTATACAAATTTAAATTAATTAAAAATTATCAAAATATTATTGGAAAAAAAATATAAAAAAGACTGAAAGATAATTATGTAAGTTTTAAAAAAACAACAATTGTTAAGAAAAACTATTAAACACATACTTGATAAAAAACACTTGAGAAAATAGGAAAAAAAATAAAATTCAGGGTTGAATAAGTAAGAGACATAAATATTCTAAATTATAATTAATTGAAAATAATTAGAAAACTAATTTTGGTAAGGTTTAAAATAAGAAAAAAAATGAAAAGTCAATAGTACAACCGACATAAACCATACACGTATTTTATTTAAATGTACAAAAAAATAAAAATCAGTGCGTTCGCATGAATTTTGGTATGATTACCCGTACGTTTACACGGTACCGGTGTGTTACCCATACGTCCGCACGGGTACCGCTGGGGTCTACGAAATTGCCACTAGCTTATCATAAAAAGTCAAACAAATTATAAAAGATAAAAAATTATTGGGAAAAACAAAAAATAAAAAAATCTCTTGGAAAATAATTGTATGACATTTTTAAAAATAATTATCCAAATGTTTTTCTAGGGTCTATATAAGTTTTTAAAAGTTATTGTATAGGCTTTTAAAAATAATTATTTTAAAACTATTAATATGTCATAGACTTTTGTTAGGGTTTATATAGTTTTTTCCGTCATCATTAAATATTTGATCAATTGTTTTATTTATCATGTTTCATAAAATTTAAAAAGTGCCTAAAAGTTTAAATAAATACAATGTTCGCAATTATGTATACTAAAACGTGGAAAAGATATATTAGATATATTGAATTTAAAACTAAATGTAATTAAGTAAAGTAAGTTGAAGAAGACAAATTGTTGATTTGAAGAATCATTCAAAAGACAAAATACATAGTAAATGAGCTGACAAGAATTCGAAAGAAATTCTGCATCCTTAATCACTAAATCTAAAACTCCTAGCCGACAAAAAGTTGCTCCAGGTATAATCTTGTTGATCATCATCATCAGAATCAAAGAGTTGATAGTCCGGTTCTTCATCACCATATGAATCAAATTTTTGTACCCTTCTCACCATTGTTGTTGATCTCCTTATTCTTCTCCGCTTTCTTCTTTATCGCACAACAGGGGCCTGAGGGACCTGTTGAACAAAACCATTAAATGAGGATTGTCAAGAACATGAACATGCAAGTCTGCTACAACTACAGATGCCATGATGTATATTGGGAATGTAACACCCATATATAACAACATACATCAAAGCATATATATTATACATGAATCCAAGTATTTGGTACTGAAATACCATAAGTTCCTAGTTCACACATTATATACATTAAATGCCCTAAATACAAAGTTCTAAAGTCTACGGCATAACATATACAAGATGTCCCAAAAAGCACTAAGAACTAGATCAATACAATGATCTCAAAATAAAATGCCATAACGGAAGCCATGCCATCTCAAAAGCTACGATCCGTAAGGAAAAGTCAAACCACTTTATCCTTACCCTTCGCTGAACCTGTAGTACCTGTGATGTAAACAACAACAGTGGGGTGAGATACATCAAATCTCAGTGAGTTCGCTATCTTATAGTCCTCTCGGCTTTACAAGGTTCTAACATCCTAACTCAAGTCAAACAAAAAGGGAAATGACTTTGAGTACACACACGCCATATGTGGATTCACACTAGTGAGCCTGTTAACTCACACTAGTAGCAAAGTAAGTCCGGAGCCTGTTAACTCAAAACTCTCGCTAATCAATAATCGTACCAAGGCATCCCCTTTTCCCGTCCGCTTCTACTTCTAGAAGACGACCCGAGTCATGGATCCTTGTAGTTACTTAGCATACGAATTGGATTCGGGATCATCGGCCTGTTAACCGTGAACCGTCACTTCTCATGGCCTGTTAACCATCACAAGTCTCTTTACCATATAGGCTCCAATTGTACTACACGTATGGAATCAAACCTACCAAGTAATTGTGCATACGTTTCAGAGGAGGTGCTCGAGTCTCATGAAACTACACCGCACGATAAACTGGTTATGATTACTAGACACACGGCTCGGCCTCTCATGCACGAGCGTTGTCACTAGGTCATTCTCACACTATCCAACAATTGTTTACGGTAATATTCCTCACTCTACCTATTTCATATTTAACATGCATACATATTCAAACATGTTTAACAATAAGAACATAGTCAAATAGTCATTAATCACATAATGGAACACACATAATTCAATACCACCAATTATACCAATCCACGGTTCCCTCCGATTTATTTAATCGGGCAATAACCTGATATTTCTCACTACCATCAACTAGAGGATGTTCATAGCTTCACAACGATACCAAGAACACTCACAACAGATAAACGAGGCATAAGTTATGAAAGAAACAAATTGGGTAAACTGTCATGTTCGCATTGCGAAGAAGTCAGCGAGTGCTCGCTACTCATTCGCAGTGCGAAGCTCCCCGCGAATGCCTAGCCAACACTGGTTCGCTGCCCAATTCGCAGTGCGAACGTCTGTCGAACAGTGGTAGAACCAAAACAAGCTAAAGTTCGCAGTGCGAACCACTGGTGAATGTCTGGCGAACGTTCGCCGTGCGAACATCCAGCGAGTGCGCCATTTCCCCTTCGCTAGGGGATTCGCAGTGCGAATCTGGGAAAATGCAGAAATTCTGTAGCGTAACAGCTGAGTTCCCATGGGTCCAAAACTTCACCAAAACATATCCAAACATCCTACAATCAAATATAGATGATTCTAAACTCATATAACTTATACTACTCTATTTTAACACATTTCAACCGTTGAATTTCATCGATTACCAATTTAAGTAATTTTCATAAAAACCTAACTTAAGCTATAATCATTTCTAACTCTAAACTTAAGTTTCTATCTAGAACCCACCTTGGATAAAAGTTGAAGATGAAGGAGATGAGATGATTTGATGAAGGATTGATGATGATCTTAGCTCTTGAAATCCTTGGATTTTCTTCTCTTTTCCTTTCTTCCCCTTTTCTTTCCTTTTCCTTCTTTTCTCTTTTTCTCTTACTATCTTTCTCTTTTGTTTGGCAATGGGAGGAAAAGAAAGAATATAGTAAGCATTAGTAGGAATTAATACTACTAAAAGTCCAAAAAGTCTTTAAAGTTCAAATACTTAAATATCTCAGAGTCAGACAATATTAATTGGATTTACTCTAAGTTCAACAGTTACTCTAATTATCTCTGCAGATAATTCCTCAGAGTACACTGGGACTCAGTTGATCACAACTAATATTATCCAGAGCAAAATAATTTACGGGGTATTACATCCTCCCCCCCTAAATAGAAATTCGCCCACGAATTTAAAACAATTACCTGAAAAGATGAGGATAGACTTCTCGCATCTCCGATTCCAATTCCCAAGTTGCATCGCCCGGATGCGTCTCATCCCACTGGACCTTAACAAGAGGAATCTCTTTATTCCTTAACACCTTAGTTTCCCTTCTGGTGATACGACTCGGTTGAGGCTCAAATGTCAAATCTGCTTCTATCTCAATTGTATCTGGTAAAATTGGCTGAAGAGGATCTGGGACAAATTTCCGAAGCTGAGATACATGAAAAACGTCGTGCATCTCTGACAGAGAAAGCGGTAAGGCTAATCTATAAGCTACTTCACCAATTCTTTCCAAAATTTGATACGATCCCACGTATCTCGGACTTAACTTCCGCGACCGAAATGGTCCTTTCAACCGCAATCTCGGAGTAACCTTCAAAAACACGTGATCGCCTTCTTCAAATTCTAAAGGTCTCCTACGGTTATCTGCATAGCTTTTCTGACGATCTTGTGCTTGTTTGACCTTATCACGGATCATCCTAATTTTCTCCGTAGTTTCGTGAACAATCTCGGGTCCCAACATTCTATCTTCACTAACTTCTGTCCAACACAACGGGGTCCTACACTTCCTTCCATACAACGCCTCATAAGGTGTCATACCAATACTTGCATGATAACTGTTATTATAAGAGAACTCAATCAACGACAAAAGTTCTATCCAATTTCCCCCACTTTCAAGTACACAAGCTCTCAACATGTCTTCCATGGTTTGTATTATCCGTTCCGTCTGACCATTTGTTTGCGGATGATTCGACGTACTCAAACATAACTTCGATCCCATGGCTTGTTGAAAAGCTCTCCAAAATCTCAAAGTAAACTTTGGATCTCTATCTGAAACGATACTAGTAGGAATACCATGCAATCTCACTATCTCCGAAATGAACAACCTTGCGAGATGACTCGCCTTGTAGGTAGTCTTCACAGCTAAGAAATGAGCAGACTTCGTCAACCGATCTACAATTACCCAAATCGAATCATAACCACCTTGCGCACGGGGTAATCCCACCGCGAAGTCCATCGAAATACTATCCCATTTCCACACAGGAATTTCTAAAGGTTGCAACAAGCCACCCGGTCTTTGGTGTTCAATCTTCACTTGTTGGCACACCGCACATTCTGACACATACACCACAATATCTCTTTTCATCCCGGACCACCAATAGTCCCTCTTTAAATCTTGATACATCTTTGAAGATCCCGGATGTATAGTAAAAGCACCCTTACGCGCCTCTTCCAAAATCCTCCTTTTTAACTCCGTGTTATCCGGAACACAAATCCTTTGGTTAAATACAATAACTCCTTCGGTAGCTCGCATAAAACCCGGTTGCAATAACACTTCTTGTAACTTCTCATCTAACCCTTGCTCTTGTTGGATTTCTTCCCGAAGAGTAGAAGTGATATTCAAATTTCCCATAATCACACCATTAGGGGTCCAAACAAATTGAAGATTTAGATCTCAAAATTTCTCCAATAAAGTATACTCTAGCATCATCAACTCGGCATTATGCAACACTTTCCTACTCAATGCATCCGCCACTTTATTCGTTTTACCCGGATGGTATTTTAACTCCAAGTCGTAATCTTTCAAATATTCCATCCACCTCCTTTGACGCATGTTCAACTCCTTCTAATCAAAGAGGTACTTTAAGCTCTTGTGGTCACTAAACATCTCAAAACGTACACCATACAGATAGTGACGCCACACCTTCAAGGTAAAAACAACGGCCGCCAATTCTAAATCATGCGTTGGATAATTCTCTTCATAGACTTTCAACTGTCGTGAAGCATAAGCCACTACATGTCCATCTTGCATTAACACACCTCCTAATCCCATCTTCGATGCATCACAATATACCTCGTATGACTTGCTAGGATCAGGAATAACCAAAACAGGAGCGGTCGTCAATCTTTCCTTCAAAATCATAAAACTTTGCTCACAAGCCGAATCCCATTCATAGGAATAATCCTTCCGAGTAAGTCTCGTCATCGGTAAAGCCAATTGGGAAAAGCCTTTAATAAACCTTCTATAATAACCTGCTAGTCCCAAGAAGCTTCTAACTTCAAACACATTCTTCGGTCTCTCCCAATTTATCACTTCTTCAACTTTTGATGGATCAACCGCGACATCTCCCTGAGATATGACATGTCCAAGAAAATTAACCTCCGACATCCAAAACTCACACTTACTTAGCTTAGCAAAAAGTTGTCTCTCTTGTAAGATGGATAAAACGATTCTTAGGTGTTCCCTGTGCTCTTGAGGATCACGAGAATAGATAAGAATATCATCAATGAAAATCACCACAAATTGGTCCAAATAAGGTTGAAATATCCGATTCATATAATCCATGAAAACTGCCGGAGCATTCGTCACACCGAAAGGCATCACCAAAAATTCATAATGATCATAACGGGTCCTAAACGCAGTCTTTGGTACATCTGAACTCTTCACCCGAATCTGATGATAACCCGACCGTAAATCAATCTTCGAGAACACACAGGCTCATTTCAATTGATCTAACAAATCGTCTATCCTTGGTAATGGGTATTTGTTTTTGATGGTGACCTTATTCAACTGTCGGTAATCAATACATAACCGCATTCCACCATCCTTTTTCTTTACCAACAACACAGGAGCTCCCCAGGGTGAAACGCTGGGTCGAACAAAATGTTTAGTCAACAACTCTTCCAATTGATCCTTTTAATTCTCTTAATTCAAGTGGTGCCACCCGATACGGAGAAACGAATATTGGAGTCGTTCCCGGTATCAGGTCAATAGAGAATTCCACTTCCCGCTCCGGGGGAAGAGAAATGATATCCTCGGGGAAAACTTTAGGAAAGTCACAAACTACCGGAATACTCAAAACTTGACGGTTATTACCCTCCTCCTTAGTAAGAATCAAAAGAATGGATTTTTCTTCCTCAAACAAGAAATTAATCATTCCAACCGTACCTTCTAAAATAGTAGTTAACACATCCTTCGGAGTGGCCTCGGTAGAGGGGATAATGATTAGTTTTTCTTCACACCCGATAAATACCGAATTAGCTGAAAGCCAACCCATTCCCAGAACCACATCCACTTTCTTAAGAGGTAAGCAAATCAGATCAATCTGGAAAACTCTTCCATCCACAGATAAAACACAATTTTCACACATTAAAGGTGTTTCCACCATCTCATCTATGGCAGTAGTAACCACCATGGGTGGAGACAACGAAATAGCTTGCAACCCCAGTAGCTTCATACATTGCATCGATACAAAAGAGTGTGTAGCTCCACAATTAAATAAAATAAAGCAAGGATTTCCATTCACAAAACATGTACCAGCAATCAACGAGTTATCACCCTTTGCTTTCCTTGCATCTAAGGTATACACCCGCCCAATATTCTTCTCTTGCGTCCGATTCCTCTTCTGAGCACAATCCCTCGATACATGGCCCGCCTTATTACACTGATAGCACCTTATTCCGTCCCAACTGCACCTACCAAAATGATTCTTTCCACAAGTACGACATACCGGAGGCGCACTAGTCCTTGAACTCTGAACTTGCTTCCCTTTGAAAGATTGTTGTCTCGGTCTAAATTGTTGATTCGATCTCCCACGATCACTTTGATTCACCCTACTTAACTCTCCTTCTGCTTGCACCTTCTTTAAACTATGCTCCGCCACATAACACTGTTGTAACAATTCAGCATAGCTAGTAAATTCTCTCTTAGACACACTATGTGAAATTTCAGCCCTCAACCCGAACAGAAACTGATCGATCTTCTAATTCTCGTCAGGAGCATACATAACCTGCCTAGAATACGCAGCCATAACCTCGAACTTTTTCGCATAAGAAGCCACAGTCAAGTTACCTTGTCTCAATTGCTGAAACTCAAATTCCATTTGAGACCTTAAGGAACTTGGGAAATACTTCTCCATAAAAGTTATCTTAAACTGCTCCCATACTTTCGGCACCTCTTGAATTGTCATTAAGGCTGAAGCACTTTCCCACCACCTCATGGCAGGACCCTTCAACAAGTGAGAAGCGAAAACAACCTTATTTTCCTCACTACACTGAACTATCAAGAAAATCCGCTCCATACCGGATATCCATTCATGAGCCCTTACTGGATCTAACCCTCCCTGAAACTTCGGAGGATTCATACGAATGAAATCCCTAAAAGTCCCCCCTGCAGCTTCGGGAACAACCACTGGAGGATGCACACCACTAGCCATTTGCTGTACCATTTGTTGCACAAACTGATTCTGCTGTTGCTGCATCTGCTACATGAATTGATACAAAGGGGCATTCCCTTCATCCCCTGGCGGATTTTTCCATGTTAGAGTAGTTCTCGGTCTCCCGCGGTTGTTTCAGCGCCCGTTGGCCATGTTCCTAAATGTCATACAGATAGGATTAAGTTGATCAGGCTCAATACCATAAATATAACACGTAAAATCAATGGCGACACAACGCATATGAAACAGAAAGAAACACTTATACTATTTCATGGCTAGGTCGAGGATACGACCTGCTCTGATACCAACTGTAACACCCATATATAACAACATACATCAAAGCATATATATTATACATGAATCCAAGTGTTCGGTACTGAAATACCATAAGTTCCTAGTTCACACATTATATACATTAAATGCTCTAAATACAAAGTTCTAAAGTCTACGGCATAACATATACAAGATGTCCCAAAAAGCACTAAGAACTAGATCAATACAATGATTTCAAAATAAAACTCCATAGCAGAAGCCATGTCATCTCAAAAGCTACGATCCATAAGGAAAAGTCAAACCACTTTATCCTTACCCTTCGCCGAACCTGCAGTACCTGTGATGTAAACAACAACAGTGGGGTGAGATACATCAAATCTCAGTGAGTTCGCTATCTTATAGTCCTCTCGGCTTTACAAGGTTCTAACATCCTAACTCAAGTCAAACAAAAAGGGAAATGACTTTGAGTACACACACGCCATATGTGGATTCACACTAGTGAGCCTGTTAACTCACACTAGTACTAAAGTAAGTCCTGAGCCTGTTAAATCAAAACTCTCGCTAATCAATAACCGTACCAAGGCATCCCCTTTTCCCATCTGCTTCTACGTCTAGAAGACGACCCGAGTCATGGATCCTTGTAGTTACTTGGCATACGAATTGGATTCGGGATCATCAGCCTATTAACCGTGAATCGTCACTTCTCATGGCCTGTTAACCATCACAAGTCTCTTTACCATATAGGCTCCAATTGTACTCCATGTAGGGAATCAAACCTACCAAGTAATTGTGCATACGTTTCAGAGGAGGTGCTCGAGTCTCATGAAACTACACTGCAAGATAAACTGGTTATGATTACTAGACACACGGCTCGGCCTCTCATGCACGAGCGTTGTCACTAGGTCATTCTCACACTATCCAACAATTGTTTACGGTAATATTCCTCACTCTACCTATTTCATATTTAACATGCATACATATTCAAACATGTTTAACAATAAGAACATAGTCAAATAGTCATTAATCACATAATGGAAACACATAATTCAATACCACCAATTATACCAATCCACGGTTCCCTCCGATTTATTTAATCGGGCAGTAACCTGATATTTCTCACTACCATCATCTAGAGGATGTTCATAGCTTCACAACGATACCAAGAACACACACAACAGATAAACGAGGCATAAGTTATGAAAGAAACAAATTGGGTAAACTGTCATGTTCGCATTGCGAAGAAGTCAGCGAGTGCTCGCTACTCATTTGCAGTGCGAAGCTCCCCGCGAATGCCTAGCCAACACTGGTTCGCTGCCTCATTCGCAGTGCGAATGTCTGGAGAATAGTGGCAGAACCAAAACAAGCTAAAGTTCGCAGTGCGAACTACTGGCGAATGTCTGGCGAACGTTCGCCTTTACCTTCGTCGTGCGAACATCCAGCGAGTGCGCGATTTCCCCTTCGCTAGGGGATTCGCAGTGTGAATCTGGGAAAATGCAGAAATTCTGCAGCGTAACAGCTGAGTTCCCATGGGTCCAAAACTTCACCAAAACATATCCAAACATCCTACAATCAAATATAGATGATTCTACACTCATATAACTTATACTACTCAGTTTGTAACACATTTCAACTGTTGAATTTCATCGATTACCAATTTAAGCAATTTTCATAAAAACCTAACTTAAGCTATAATCATTTCTAACTCTAAACTTAAGTTTCTATCTAGAACCCACCTTGGATAGAAGTTGAAGATGAATGAGATGAGATGATTTGATGAAGGATTGATGATGATCTTAGCTTTTGAAATCCTTGGATTTTCTTCTCTTTTCCTTTCTTCCCCTTTTCTTTCCTTTTCCTTCTTTTCTCTTTTTCTCTTACTATCTTTCTCTTTTGTTTCGCAATGGGAGGAAAAGAAAGTATATAGTAAGCATTACTAGGAATTAATACTACTAAAAGTCCAAAAAGTCTTTAAAGTTCAAATACTTAAATATCTAAGAGTCAGACAATATTAATTGGATTTACTCTAAGTTCAACAGTTACTCTAATTATCTCTTTAGATAATTCCTCAGAGTACACTGGGACTCAGCTGATCACAACTAATATTATTCAGAGCAAAATAATTTACGGGGTATTACAGGGAAATTGTATAACCCACTTGATGCACATGAACAGACTATGTCATTTCACATGAACAGAAAAATGAACAGACCATGGCATGAACATACTATGGGGTATCCCTGATGTAGAAGCCACGCTAAGGCTAAGGTGTATTGGCATTAAGAAAGGCCAATAAGGTGATGCAATCAAAGAAAGGCCAAAAAGAACCAGGAAAAAGCAAATCATACCAGCTGGACCTGCTGAGGTTGTTGAACGTGGGGAGGTTGCTGGTACGATAGAGGGTGGTGGAAGTCTGGAGGCGGTTGAAGCTCCGTACGTGGTTGGATCTCTGCAGCTGGGCGTACCCGAACAACATGTTCGAAATTTTTTTGCGTCTGTTGATGTAAATAAAAAAATATTAAAACAGGAAGAAAGAAAAATGGAGAGATGTTTGTAGTGATAAAAAAATTAAGTAGGTAATGTAGGTGCTGAACCTCTTGAGGTTGTTGGACGTCGACAGGCTGATGGACACCGTGAGGTTGTTGCAACTCCGCAGATGGTTGTATCTCAGCCGCTGTCTGCACCTCAGAAGGCTCTGCAACCTGGAGAACGTTGTTGGACGCCATAGAAATAGTTCCCCGTTTCTGAAGTTTGGTTTGTGTTATTGAGAATAGGAGGCAGGTTTATATAATTAAGCTTGTGACTCTTCAGCTTCCCCTCACTAAGAAAATGCAAATGCATTAATTGTTTTGAAACTGTAATATTGGAACATTGGGAGGTAAAATAATAATTAGTGATGATGGTCAAGTTTATCATTAAGTTGCAAATACGGTGTTTTATATGAATGGCCATTCAAGAAAAAGAGAAGGAACAATAAAAAATATTATGGATAGAAAACTTGAGCTTAAAAGCTACCATATATATCAAACCAGATGCACACATTCATCCGAAAAAAGGCTTTCCTGCATTTCCTGGTATTGTCCATAATATAATAGACGCTGTTGCAGCAACACCAGATAGCTGAGAGCCATAAAACAGCTGCAACGAGTCACGGGTATGGTTGTTAGTGGTTGTGAGTGCTTTGCCATAGTTAGCTCCCTTGGACAAGCTGCAGGTTGTGCTGCACATAACAAAAAAATTACTAATGAACAAAAGAAAGGTACATCACATAATTAGGTTGTGATATAGTGTAAGTTCTGTACCTCTTTATAAAGTCATTGGTTTTGGGTAACCCGTCATTGATATGTATCTTTGTGACGTTGATAGTTGTTGGTTCTTGTAGTTGGCTAGAATTTTGGTAAAACAATGTTATGTCAATGTTGATGTTACATGTCTGATGTCTTAACATTGGTTCTCAACATTAGTTGTTGCAGGGTTGCAGTTTTGTGTGCTGATGTTAAACTTGATGTCATGACATCAGTTGACAGAACATCAGAACATCAGTATGATGTGTTTTGTTAGGGCTGCGTGCATTAGCTTGTTTTGAGAGATCTGGTGGAGAGATTGCAGGCGAATATCTTGGTGAAGATATATTCTGGTGCAATCATATTTGGAGCATATCTTGTTGCTGTATTAAGGGCTGAAAGATATGAAAAGATTTGAAGATAAAATCTGTTTTAGATTCAAATCATATTTGGCTTAATTTCATATCAAATCTGTAAGTTCCTGGATTGGCTGGAATTTTGGTAAAACAACAAGGTGTTCAATGCTGATGTCATGGTGTTGATGTTGCATCATTGAGTCTTAGTACTGGGCTGTACTAAGTTGTGAAGGTTAACTATGTTTGATGTCATGGGCTTGATGTCATAACATTGCACTTAACACTGGGCTGTGTTAAAGTTGCTAGTTGCTGAAGTAAATGTCTGATGTCACATAGGTGATGTTGTAACATCAGACCTGCAGAACTGAAGCTAATGACAACATGGGCTTGTTGTTATTAGGGTCGCGTATTAGCTGGAATTGTGGAGAGTGTTGACTCGTTGGATGAGAATATCTTGGGCTAGATATTTTCTGTTACATGGGAGATTTGATTGCAGGTTTGTTGGAGAATTAAAAGGTGGAAGATTTAAAAAGATTTTGGGGATAAAATCTGTTTTAAAAGATTCAGTTTTTAATTAACAAATCTGATCAAATATTGTGACAAATCCAATCCAAATTCAAGGAGCTATATAAAGCGCACAAGACCAAGGAAGAAGGTACAGAAAACAGATTGAAGATCAAGAGCTGGAGACTTAGAGTCTAGGGTTTGTTTAGAGTACTTGTAATCACACTATTCTAGGTTGAATAGGTGTTGAATTTTCTGTCCTCTCTAGAAGCTGTGAAGCAATAGAGAGTTGTTGATTGATCGAAGCTAGGAAGCAAGATCAAGGGATCTCAAAGAGGTTGTTCTTTGAGTGTTTTAGGGGATTGAGTAGTGTTCTCATATCTAAGTGGTTTCTTAGGTAGAAAGTCACTAGTAGAGTATAAGTTTAGGAGATTGTCAACTGGTGTGTTGAGTTTGTAAATTATATCTACAAGTAGTGAATTTCATCCCTGGCTTGGTAGCCCCCATACATAGGTAGTTAGACCGAACTGGGTGGATAATTCCTTGTGTTTTCCTGTTGCTTATTCTGTCCATTATTGCAGAGTGTGTTGTTGTGACATCGCACCTTAACATCACACGCCTGGTACCAGAATTTCAATTGGTATCAGAGCAGGCATCCTGTCTGTCTCTGGGTGAGATCTAGGGAAGTTACTTTCTGGTGTAAAGATGGACAAAGAGGTTGGAGGATTTGTCAACAGACCCCCTATTTTGGATGGCTCAAACTATGAGTATTGGAAGCCTAGAATGACTACCTTCTTAAAGTCATTAGACAGCAGAGCTTGGAAGGCTGTCATTAAAGAGTGGGAAGCTCCAGTTATGTGTGAGAAAGATGATGCTGGCAAGGATAAAGAAGGCACCTCTAAGCTAAAGCCTGAAGAAGAGTGGACCAAGGAAGAAGATGAGCTTGCCCTTGGGAATTCAAAAGCACTAAATGCTATCTTCAATGGAGTTGACAAGAACATATTCAGGTTGATCAACTCATGTAAAACTGCTAAGGCTGCATGGGATATTTTGAAGGCCACTCATGAAGGTACTTCTAGAGTAAAAATGTCAAGACTTCAGATTTTAACATCAAAATTTGAAAGTCTAAAGATGAAGGAAGATGAGACTATTCACGACTTCCACATGAATGTCCTTGAACTGTCCAATGCATCCAGTGCTCTTGGTGAGAAGATGAAAGAAGAAAAACTTGTAAGAAAGATCCTTAGGTCCCTTCCTAAGAAGTATAAGATGAAGGTAACTGCCATTGAAGAATCACAAGACATCAGCAAGATGAGAGTTGATGAGCTCATTGGGTCTCTTCAAACTTTTGAGCTTGGCTTGAACGAGGAAGAACCAGAAAAGAAGCCAAAGAGCATAGCCTTGGTGTCAAATGATCAGGAAGAAAAGGGAAAGAGTTCTGAGTCCCAGGAGGATCTGCCTCAGGCCATAGTTATGTTGGGAAGGCAGTTCAACAAAGTGTTCAAGAAGATGAACTATAACTCCAGGCCTAATGTCGAGAACATCTCTTCTAACATCAGCAAGCCAAAAGAGAAGGATGAAGAGAAGACTACCCAAGATAAAGGAGTTCAGTGCTTTGAATGTGAAGGTTATGGACATGTCAAGAAAGAATGTCCCACATTCTTGAAGAAGCAGAAGAAGGGCATGACAGTTTCTTGGTCTGAATCTGATAGTGAAAGTGAAGGTGAGTCAGCAAAGCATGTTAGAGCCTTAACAGGAACAGTTGTTTCTGATGGTGATTCTAGTGAAGAGGAACTAACTTTTGAGGAGTTAGCAGCCTCCTATCATGAGCTGTGTCTGAAGAGTGCAGAAATCTGTCAAGAAAGTGAAAAACAGAAGATACAGATTGTCCAGCTTGAGACTGCTAAAGCTGATTTAGAAAATGAAGTCTTATTGGTCAAAGCTCATCTTGATCATATGACCAAATCTGTTAGGATGCTGAACAGTGGTACAGACACACTTGATAAGATCCTTCAGACAGAAAGGGTAGCTGGAGACAAGACTGGATTAGGATTTGTGGCTGAGAAAAAGGTAACTGCTGAAGCAAGTACTTCAGGAACCAAGAAGGAGATGTCTCAACCAATGTCTCAGCATCAAACAAAGAGACATAATTCTACACCTAAGAAGGTTACTCATCCACAGCCTCAGAATGTTGAGAAGAAGAGTGCTCATCATCAGAAGAAGGTGCAATCTCAGGGAGCTAGTCAGTATATGCCACCTCAATATCACAAGAACATGAAGGCTGCTAGGTTCAATCAGAACATGGTTCATCAACATCAGGGGAACATGTATGAATATGGATACAACAATGCTGTGTCTCATAACTATGGAAGAAGGAAGCCTCATCACCATAGGAGACTGTTCAAAAAACAGTATCCTTACCATAGAAGACAGTCAAACTATGGTAGTAGAAGACAACAGCCTTATCATAGAAGAAGAAATCAACACTATGGATGGCAGCACCAGCAACATTATCATCATGGTGGCAGAAGGTTTAACCACTTTAGAGATGACAGAGTTAGATGCTTCTACTGTGGCAGATTTGGACATATGCAGTTCTCTTGCTTCAAGCTTCATGGTTATCCAAATTCTGCTCCTCAACCCAGACAGAAGGAGGTCAGGCCCAAAGTAGTAAAACAATGGGTTCCTAAAGCTCACGTCACATGTCTATTGGCTCACACATCAGATGGACATTTTGCTATGGATGCATGGTACTTTGACAGTGGATGTTCAAAGCACATGACTGGATCCAAGAAGCATTTGGTAGAGTTCAATCCTTGCCATGCAAATGATGTTATTTTTGGCAATGGTGAAAAATGAGTAGTAGAAGGAGTTGGAAGAGTGAAGAATCATGATGGTCTTACTCTTGATAATGTGCTCCTTGTTCAAGGGTTGAGTGCTAATTTAATTAGCATAAGTCAACTTTGTGATGAAGGTTACAAGGTAAGCTACACCAAAGATGAATGTATGGTAGCTGATGAGCAGAATGAGGTAGTGATGAAGGGAGTAAGATCCAAAGATAATTGCTATCAGTGGATACCTCAAGAGGACAGCTTATCTAGTCATGTTAAGGTTAATGTTGTAACATCAGATGGTGACATCAAGTGTGAAAGTATGGTGAAAAGTTAATCTGGGTTAATGACTTATGGTGCTGTTACTCCTAAGTTGGATGATGTGTTAAAAGCCAACTTGAGTAGTCAGTTATGTGAGCAAAATGAAGGAGTCAACAATGCTGATGGAAGGATCAAAAGCTGTGACCTTAAGAAGTGTTGGGAGCTGAATACTTGCAAGGCCAAGAAAGATGACAACCTGACTAATGACTCCTATAGTTCAGAAGAAAAATTTCACAGGTTGATAATCCTTAGGTTGGAAGATGCAGATGTTAGAGCTGATGTTAAAACATCTCAAGTCAAGAAATGTACTTCAAGCCTTAAAATAAAGAAGAGTGATGATGAACTAATTGCAAAAGTGGTTCCTGGGGTTGCTAAACGACTGAAATCAAGGAAGAGGAAAGCTATTGAGTCACCTCCAAAGATGAGAACTGATAAGCAGAAGATCTATGTGGATGATACTACAAAATCCAGGAGTAAAGTGTTCATCTCTTCCAGAAATAGGAAGATCAGAGATAAGTCTGATGATAATGTCCAGGATATCTCTCAAATGAAGGAAGCCGTTGTTGTTAGAACTTCTGAGAAAATTCAAAAGGTCATACTAGATAACATTCCTGTGCTTTTTATAAAATGGTGGAAATATGTTCTGGAAAAAGAATTTGGTATAGATACTCTGGATATGGTTGAGTTTGCTAGGATATGGTACAGAGAGGGTGTGGGAACTTTTGGTATTCAGGTGTGTATAAGTTGCTCTGACTGTGTTTTATTGGGAGCTTCTTGAAGGACTTCTGTGTGCAATGAGTCCTTTGAATGGTGATAAGAAGCTGATGTCCCAAAAGATGTTATAACGTCATGTTTGCTGGTGGTTATATCTGGAAGATGATTAAGATTGGACATGTGGAGTTGGATGCTCTAGCATTTTTGGTCAGAAGAGGTGGAGATTATGGTCATGTGATTAGTAGCTGGTTTTGGCAAAGCATGATTACTGTCTTTGAAGACTTCACCAGTTTCAACAACTACTGGTGGATGTAAGGATAGAGGAATTGTGATCTTTTGAAGAGACTGGATCTCAGTAAAGCTTATAAGTAAGCTGAGAATTTGTGGAGTTTGTGACACAGTATTGAGTTTGGATTATTTTGCTGATAGTAAATCCAGTAGTGGAGCATATGTAATACCCTGGTGTCAAGAGTGTCAAGAGTATCCTTGGTGAAGGATGTCTTTGTTCTGGATCTGAAGCTTAGTGCTTACATTATATCTAAGGAGCATCTACATAGTCATACGGGAGAATGATGAAGTAGAAGGTTTGCCTTGGATGGTGAAGATGAATTGTATGATAGCCTTTGGAGGAAGGGACAGTGGTACCAAAATGCATGTACTCAGAAAATGTGCTCAAATGTTCATCTCCATCTAGAGCATTTGTTAATCATGACAGGGGGAGTACTTGTCAATGGATTTTGCAGCAAAGGTGCATTTATTGTGAAGATTGCATGCTGATCAAGCTTGTGGAGATTGGTTGCCTCTTATGAGGATATAGTGTCAGATAGCATGTTATGACATTAGGCTGTTGATTGGTGTGGCCTTGAATGGTTCTAGTCATATGAAGCAAATTGTTTGAATCTTGTGTGCACATGCTTCTGAGGAGATGTCTGAAGACAAGATTGAATCATGGTCTTAAATAGATTGTACACTTGTCTTGGTGTGTGAGGAGTTGACTTAGAGTTCAGTGGAAGGCATTGTGTGGATGATTGTGTGAAGCCTTCATAACTGGATGGATGAAGAATATGTCTGGATTTCCAAAATGTGGATATTGCTGACAGAAGAAGTACTTGTTGAGGTTTGTCCAATTGTGGCTAAAAAGGGGGAGAAATAGTCAAGAGTCAGTCAAGATGCAAGAGGTGCTGCAATGACAAGGAGTGCTGCTAGTTGTGATGCAGAAGTGCAGTTATTGAGGGGGAGTTTAGACTGAGCTAGTGATACAGATATCTTAGCATTTGAAGAAGTGCAGCCAAGCAAACATCAAGGGGGAGAAAAGTGCTGCACATTGTGAGCTACTGAACAACTGTGATGCTGGTTCATGTTTTTGAGGGGGAGCACCAATTGGCTGTTGTCAATAATGAAGATGGTGCTGCAGCAGATCAAGTAATGAAGACTATATGAAGATTGTCAAACTGCTGCAAGTTAAAGTTTCAAAATATTGAAGATATTCCGCTGCTGAAGTCTCTGAAGATGCAGAGATTGTTTTAGCCAAAATTAGCCAAAGGGGGAGATTGTAAGTTCCTGGATTGGCTGGAATTTTGGTAAAACAACAAGGTGTTCAATGCTGATGTCATGGTGTTAATGTTGCAGCATTGAGTCTTAGTACTGGGCTGTACTAAGTTGTGAAGGTTAACTATGTTTGATGTCATGGGCTTGATGTCATAACATTGCACTTAACACTGGGCTGTGTTAAAGTTGCTAATTGCTGAAGTAGATGTCTGATGTTACATAGGTGATGTTGTAACATCAGACCTGCAGAACTGAAGCTAATAACAGCATGGGCTTGTTGTTATTAGGGTCGCGTATTAGCTGGAATTGTGGAGAGTGTTGACTCGTTGGATGAGAATATCTTGGGCTAGATATTTTCTGTTACATGGGAGATTTGATTGCAGGTTTGTTGGAGAATTAAAAGGTGGAAGATTTAAAAAGATTTTGGGGATAAAATCTGTTTTAAAAGATTCAGTTTTTAATTAACAAATCTGATCAAATATTGTGACAAATCCAATCCAAATTCAAGGAGCTATATAAAGCGCACAAGACCAAGGAAGAAGGTACAGAAAACAGATTGAAGATCAAGAGCTGGAGGCTTAGATTCTAGGGTTTGTTTAGAGTACTTGTAATCACACTATTCTAGGTTGAATAGGTGTTGAATTTTCTGTCCTCTCTAGAAGCTGTGAAGCAATAGAGAGTTGTTGATTGATCGAAGCTAGGAAGCAAGATCAAGGGATCTCAAAGAGGTTGTTCTTTGAGTGTTTTAGGGGATTGAGTAGTGTTCTCATATCTAAGTGGTTTCTTAGGTAGAAAGTCACTAGTAGAGTATAAGTTTAGGAGATTGTCAACTGGTGTGTTGAGTCTGTAAATTATATCTACAAGTAGTGAATTTCATCCCTGGCTTGGTAGCCCCCAGACGTAGGTAGTTAGACCGAACTGGGTGAACAATTCCTTGTGTTTTCCTGTTGCTTATTCTGTCCATTATTGTAGAGTGTGTTGTTGTGACATCGCACCTTAACATCACACGTCTGGTACCAGAATTTCAAAATCTGATTTTTTCAAGGAGTTGATTTATTCTGAAGCAATCTTTTTCAGTTGTGTTGAAGATTAGTTTGTTGCTATTTTCATGCAAAAAGATATGGAGAATAATTAGATTTAATTATGAAGATTTGATTGAAGATTTAATTGAAGATCTATTTAGTAGCAGAATCTTTTGCAGATTGGTAGCAGAAGATTTGTTGTGATTTGAAGGCCCAAATCCAGTTGGGAAATAGGTTATAAATAGAAGTATTGTAACCTAGAAAGGGAAGGCAGCCATCATGTAGATTATAAGGGCTGTGTTGGTTGATGAACCGCCCGGTTTGTGGGATGGTCATCGTGTTTATCTCAAAGCCTGTAGGTAAGAGATGTATTGTTCTTAGAGGAAGCTGTTAAGCAACTCTAAGTATAGTTCTTAGTCATGTGTGTCATGTCTAGGTATTGTCATGTAAGTGCGTCTTCTACTTTTCTGTGATTGAAGAGGTTTGGAAATTAAGCCGTTGATGCAGTGACTGAGATGTTGACTGCTAGACATCATTGCGATGATTGGGAGTGAGATGGAGTCTCTTATCTAGGGAGGACTTAGATAGAAGGGTCATTGGGTAGTGATTAAATTAGGTAGATTGTCAACTAGTTTGTTGAGTCTGTAATTTGATACTGCTAATAGTGGACTTCCTTCCTGGCTTGGTATGCCCCCAGACGTAGGTTGTTAGACCGAACTGGGTGAACAATTCAGTGTGTTTATTTACTGTTGTTTATTGCCTTATTCATAGCAGATTGTGTTGTTGTGACATCACACTTAACATCACATATCTGGTACCAGAATTTCAATTGGTATCAGAGCAGGCATCCTGTCTGTTTCTGGATGAGATCTAGGGAAGATACTTTCTGGTTCATGAGCAAGGAAGATAGTTTTGCTGAGTTATGGACTTGGTCAATTCATATAGTTGTTTGTATGATCCCTTGAAGTGAAGGGTGGACTATTCATGACAGGGTATGTATTGGACCTGTCTGTTGTTATCAGGAGAACTGCTGTTGTGAGTTTGATTTGTTGGCACTTGGTTTATGCTGATGGTGTGCAAGGATTATTGAGTAGTGCCTGAAGGTTGTTGAGGAGTTGTTGTGTGTTCCGCTGCATGGTATCTGATGTAACCCTGGTTAGTTCTTGTATCTCTGGTTGTGAGATTCTAGGAAGGTATTCTCTTGGAAAGACATTAGGGTTTGGTCTCCTCAGTAGGATATTCTTGATGTTGTAGTTTATGCAAGACAGCTTCAGCCGTTTGGTTAGAGATGCCAAAGATACTTGAGGATTATCTCATATCTTTGTTTTGGGAAAGAAGTGATCAAAAGGTGAATGGATCTTATTAAAGACTGTATGACATGGAAGCTTCAGTTTTTTTGAAGAAGAATATATTTCAAATCAGGCATTGAAGACCAATCTGTCCAGAACATTGATTCCTTCTTTATCAATTTTCTTGATGGTGAAAGAAGAGGGTGGAGCCAAAGCAAAAGAGTGTCACTGTCAAATCTTTCATGCGAGAGTGAAGATCTTGATAAGTTATCTCTTAAGCTTAGTGGTGGTGACCTAATTAGGAGGATCTTCCTGGTTATGATGTCAAATGTAGTTCTGGTATATCTGAAGATGAATTCTCTTGTGAAGATACATGTTTTTGATTTTCAAAATCATGAACTGGAGGAAGTTTCATCAAGAAAGAAGCTGAGCTTAATATGTCAATTCTTATGTCTCGACATCGCGCTACACATCAGCAGTTTATGGTAAATGCTAAGTCAAAGACCTATTAGATTGTAGCTATTTTGAAGGATCACTGTAGCTGTGAAGTTGAACAATTTTTGAGATGCTGTTCAAAATGTCATAGCATTTCAGCTGGAGCTGGTTGAAGAAAAGGTAGTAATCTTGATAGCAGAAGAGAAGGAGATGATCCTTGTTTGAGCTAAACTGTCTGAGGACAATATTATAGGGAAAATGCATCCAAGATTTTGTGTACAGTAGCAGTGTAAATCAGCCTGTTGTCAATTGGTGTCTGCATTAGTTGTATGGAATGAACTCTTCCAGTTTTGTGGCTTGAAGGATTGGAAGTAGCAGAGTGTCTATGGTATGTTTATACTCTGGCTTTAGATGCAGAAGGATGGAAGTTATCACTCTTAAGGTAGACAAAAGGTCTGAACCTTGTGCTTATAAGAAGAAGCTTCTGGAAGAGTGCGTTATGCAAGTTACTGCAGTTTTGTTGATATGTTCTCGTGTGTTCCCTGCAAGAGATATGTGTGAATTACTATGGTTGTAGTCTCCAAATCCATTGTAGATGATTAGTGTGATTTACTATGATTGCTGATGTCAGAACTGATGTTTAAACATTATTTCAGTTTTTGCTCAAGGAGGAGTGAAAGGTCAAGACACTGACCTAACCTGGAATGCTTTTGTGGTGTGAATGGTTGTCATGATGGTTTGTTTTGAAGAAAAATCAGCAGATGCCTGTTGTGTGAGAAGGTTACTTTGACAGGAGTTGAGTATTTGTCTGCTTTTGATAAGGTTGTGCATTCAACTAATGACAAAATACATTGACGGGAGACTATGTATGTGTCTGATGTAAAAGTGCAGGACAATTGAAGTGTTGAGAATATACTTTTCTCTATGTGACTGTTTATTTCTTTTCATGGTGTGTTGGTGTGTGAGAACTCTGTGAAACAATCATGATGGTTAAAAGAATCTTGATATCATAACAATAAGATTGTATGTTCTATAGTGTATTTAGAAGTGGCATTATTTGGGATAGTTATGGGGTAGTCTTGGACTACTTATTTTCTGAAGATTCAGATGTGGTAGGTTTGAAGTCTTTGGAGTTTCTGAGCAGGATGGAGGTTGTCTACTCAAACTTGATTGTTGAATCAAGTCTATGAGAGCATGGAAATCTGTTTCTGTAAAGGGAGGAGGTTCTTCTAAGTGGCAGAAGGAAGAGCTGAATTCAACAGTTGGATGACACAATGTTCTGACATCTAGCTTAACATCAGGAGTCTCAGCTGGTGATGTGGCACATCAGCTAATGATATGGTGATCTACAGGAATGAACAATAAGATGCTTCAAAAAGATCGTTCTCATGGCAGTTTGCAGGAGCTGCAGGAAGGAGAAGATGTTACATGACCATGGCTTAGGGAGTCTAAGTGTGTTTGCTTTTGAGCAAGTGGAACATGTGACTTGAAGATCAAGTTTCCTTGGTGGATCAAGATATCTTTGTGAGAGTTCTGACTAAAGTGAAAAAGGTCAAAATGTGGCATTTGGTTGTTTTCATATGAGGATTCATGAATGAGGTGATCAAACTGTGGCATTTGGTTGATCTCAGCAGTGGATTCGAAGAATCAAGATAATCAGAGTGTGGCAGCTGGTTATTATTGAGGATTGTCTTGGAACAAGTTACTCTTGGGCAGAAGGGTGATGAGTTGAAGACTCAAGGAGATTATTCTTCTTAAAGGTGGATGAGACTTTAATTCTCTAGTTCTTTGGATTACTATGCAATAGTAAGTCCAGTTGGTGGAGCATATCAAGAATCATGGTGATGATATCTTGGTGTGTGGCAAATGTTCTAACTTGTGTTGG
Organism: Lathyrus tuberosus; assembly: GCA_022829125.1. Classification (NCBI taxonomy): domain Eukaryota; kingdom Viridiplantae; phylum Streptophyta; class Magnoliopsida; order Fabales; family Fabaceae; genus Lathyrus; species Lathyrus tuberosus. Next base: position 5,120,163 of record JALAZF010000153.1, read on the forward strand.
GACATTATCTGGTTGAATATCCTTGGTGAAGGATGATTGTGTTCTAGTTCTGAAGCTTGGTGCATACATTATGCCTAAGAAGCGTCTACATAGTCATACGGGAGAATGATGAAGTTGAAGGTCTGCCTTGGATGGAGTATGTAGAGAAGACTGAAGTAGATCAGGTATTGATTGATTGGAAGTCTGAAAATGAAGAGTATGATTGGGAATGACTGCCTTTGGAGAAAGGGACAATGGTACCAAAATGCATGTGCTCAGCAAGTGTACTCAAATGTTCATCTTCATCTAGAGCATTAGTTAACCATGACTGGGGGAGTACTTGTCTATGGATTTTGCTGCAAAGGTACATATATTGTGAAGATTGCATGCTGATCAAGATTGTGAAGATTGGTTGAATCTTATGAGGATATAATGTTAGATAACATGTTATGACATTAGGCTGTTGGATGACATGTTGGTGTGGACATGAATGGTTCTAGCCATGTGAAGCTAATTGTTTGAATCATATGCGCACATGCTTCTGAGGAGAAGTCTGAAGGACAACTTTGGTTGTGTATGGGAGAATTTATTTTTCTCTGCAGATTTTGGAAGAGCTTTGTGAGGGTCCTTGTTGATGGGAGATGTCACACTTGTCTTGGTGTGTGTAAGAGGAGTTGATTGAGAGTTCAGTGGAAGGCATTGTGTGTGTGCTTCAGAACTTGTGGATGATTGTGTGAAGCATTCCTGTCTGGATGGACGAAGACTGTGTATGGATTTTCAAAATGTTATGATCCAGGAGTTCATTGTGATCATTCCTGTGGATATTGCTGAGAGAAGAAGTGTGGATTTGTACAGGGTATGTTTGCTGTAGTATAAGGATGTGATCCTGGTACTTTCTTACTAAATGATCATGAAGGTGTCATGGAATATCTTTGGTGATTTTGGGGTGATTCTTATTGAAGGATCATCATTTGTGAAATATAAGGGGAGAACTTCTGTCTGTTTAATGTACTAGGGTGGTACTTGGATTGTTTGAGGATTAAGCATTAAGTGAATGCGTTCAGCAGGTGTGTTGAACAGAGGGTGAACTCTCGATACATGAAGATGAGTCTTATGTTTTCCATTCATTTAAGGTGTTCTTCCTGCAAAGGAGCACGGGTTATCTTAGATAGGGAGAGCTGATCTATTGTTGAAGAAGTTGTTTACTCAGATTGTAATGTCAGATAAGATGTCATGACATTGTGTTACTGGTGAAGTTCATGGTGTACTTGACAGTTTAGACCTGGTTCTATAGATTTGTGTGTCAATGGATTGAATCAGAAGTATACATTTACACCAATGTTTGTCAATTTTTGGCTAAAAAGGGGGAGAGAATGTACAGTAGTAGCTGTTGAGTCTGGATTTTGTTCTGAGTATGTTGGTTGGCAGATTCAGAGTTTGTCCAATTGTGGCTAAAAAGGGGGAGAGTTAGCCTAGCTGTTGCCTAGTTGTATGTTGTGGTTCTAGTTTTGAGGGGGAGTTGCTGCTGCTAGTTATGTGCTGATGTTAGTTTGTATGGTGTTTTTCCGCGGCTGGTATCTCTGGTGTAGCCTGAGATTGTTTTAGCCAAAATTAGCCAAAGGGGGAGATTGTTGGTTCTTGTAGTTGGCTAGAATTTTGGTAAAACAATGTTATGTCAATGTTGATGTCACATGTCTGATGTCTTAACATTGGTTCTCAACATTAGTTGTTGCAGGGTTGCAGTTTTGTGTGCTGATGTTAAACTTGATGTCATGACATCAGTTGACAGAACATCAGAACATCAGTCTGATGTGTTTTATTAGGGCTGCGTGTATTAGTTTGTTTTGAGAGATCTGGTGGAGAGATTGCAGTCGAATATCTTGGTGAAGATATATTCTGGTGCAATCATATTTGGAGCAGATCTTGTTGCTGTTTTAAGGGCTGAAAGATATGAAAAGATTTGAAGATAAAATCTATTTTAGATTCAAATCATATCTGGCTTAATTTCATATCAAATCTGATATTTTCAAGGAGTTGATTTATCTTGAAGCAATCTTTTTCAGTTGTGTTGAAGATTAGTTTGTTGCTATTTTCATGCAAAAAGATATGGAGAATAATTAGATTTAATTATGAAGCTTTGATTGAAGATTTGATTGAAGATTTAATTGAAGATCTATTTAGTAGCAGAATCTTTTGCAGATTGGTAGCAGAAGATTTGTTGTGATTTGAAGGCCCAAATCCAGCAGGGAAATAGGTTATAAATAGAAGTATTGTAACCTAGAAAGGGAAGCCAGCCATCATGTAGATTATAAGGGCTGTGTTGGTTGATGAACCACCCAGTTTGTGGGGTGGTCATCGTGTTTATCTCTAAGCCTGTAGGTAAGAGATGTATTGTTCTTAGAGGAAGCTGTTAAGCAACTCTAAGTATAGTTCTTAGTCATGTGTGTCATGTCTAGATATTGTCATGTAAGTGTGTCTTCTACTTTTCTGTGATTGAAGAGTTTTTGGAAATCAAGCTGTTGATGCAGTGACTAAGATGTTGACTGCTAGACATCATTACGATGATTGGGAGTGAGATGGAGTCTCTTATCTAGAGAGGACTTAGATAGAAGGGTCATTGGGTAGTGATTAAATTAGGTAGATTGTCAACTGGTTTGTTGAGTCTGTAATTTGATACTGCTAATAGTGGACTTCCTTCCTGGCTTGGTATGCCCCCAGACGTAGGTTGTTAGACCGAAATGGGTGAATAATTCAGTGTGTTTATTTGCTGTTGTTTATTGCATTGTTCATAGCAGATTGTGTTGTTGTGACATCACACTTAACATCACATATCTGGTACCAGAATTTCAATAGTGTTTGTAAAAGCCAGGGGAACTGACCTTAAAAACCAAAAATCATATATTTAAACAGTAATTAAACTGAACGTTAGAAATATACAGTGAATGACGGTAGTTAAAATTGATGTTGGGTAGGTTACAAAGTTCTTCAAAAACATTAGCATCCTTTAGGAGAACAATAGTCGGCGGGTTCGGATCATGTTGTTTCTATCTGTAATCAAAGAACTTGTTAGGATTGTTTTCCCTAAGGGTACAATGCAACGGGTTGTGATTAAGTGGAAGTAACGGAGATAGTTACAAAACAAATTGAGAAGTAAAATCAAACTGAGTATCTGTTCAACGATATACCTAGAAACTCTAAAATTGAAGTTGATATGAGGTTTCTCCCCCCTGTGTTTGATTTTATCGTATCCTACTTCATCAACCATACGAATAACATCTGTACAACAAAACAGTAGAAAAGGAATTAAAAGAGAATTTCATGAAAACTAAACAAAACACGATTTGATAACAACATTAGCGACAGTACCATGAAGAAGATTCTTTTGCCATCTCCCTGAGATGATATCACCAAATAGAGTGAAGTCCATGGTACTGTCAGGGATGGTGTGTTTGCAAATATCTGTAGGTGACGTTAACAGATAACGCTGACACAAAAGCCTGTTTATAGTTTGTTGGATTAACCAAATAAATCTCATGGTCCTGAGATGTAAACATCTGCATACTAACATAGATGTATCAGTATACAAACGGAGGTTTAGTATTTTAAACAGAAGACCAAATTTTTGTACAAAACACAAGCAAATGGCATGCTATGTATAAAAACTCAAATTTAGTATTATAAGCATCTGATCCGTTTTTACAAAACACAAGCAAGCGTAAACTTCAGATTGAGTTTTTACAAATGAAGGTATAGTATTGTTCCCATTAGATCAGTAATTTGTACAAAACATAAGCAAATGTCAAAATATGCATACAAACGAAGGTATTACATTATAAAGATCAGACAAGTCACTGTCATCAAAGAATACATAGTAAAAGAGGTGTACTTCATAATATGCGTAACTTACGTTTGTGTCGCCAACCACCATATTGAAATGCTCCTTTGCTGTTGTCGTAACCTTCCACTTCTGATGCAACAATTGATATCAATAGGAAACCTGCAATGCAAACGAAGAAAGGACAAAATGCACCATAAAATGGCTAATGATTAGAAAGGAGTAAAAGACAAATTGTGCTAATTATGTGACCACAAAATTTATGTACTCAGGATAACCACCAAGGATCAAATGAAATCTAAATAAATCTAAACTTCAAAACTACCACAACTACACATTGTTCCTGTAACACTTATACCCATAGTTTGGAACATCTACTGCTTGGCGGTGCTTCCAATTATCCATGACAGTAATCTATCTCTGTGTATGAAAAGCTTCTGGAGATATCAATAACATGCGTCAGAAACAACGCAATGAGCTGCATCAGAAGTCAATAACCAGCATTAGCATGTGCAGTACTAAATAGAATAGAGTTCATTTAAGAAGAAGAAGAACAACCAAAGAGAGCAAGAAGAAGAACAACCAAGTTATTTTTTCTGGATACATATTAGTACCATCCTCAAAGAGTAAGAACAACATACAAACCGTTTGAGTATCTATAGTTCAAACCAAAACACAAGAGCAGCATCTACGAATGACGCAGAAACCAAAACGTACAAATGAAGCATCATCTGACCTGAACGATTCTGCGGATTTTGCAAATTCCAAACAGCAGATCTACTACGAGTTACCTTTAGATAAACTTATAGTACTACTATAGTAAACAAAGCACAATAGTACTACCATATAAACAATATGAATATCGCTATATGAAGGCTACTTCGATAGTCGAATAAAACACGGGTGTTTGGTATATTACTGGCCGACATTCTTCGGCTGGATCCCATCTAACATATATCTACTACATGATAACATTAATTCAACATAAGAATAGCATTTTGGTCACGCGTGCTCAACACAGCCAACCTAACAACATACCTTTTGGAAGACTAAATTGTATTGTTAATTTTCGGGTTGTGCAGAAGAGGAACCTCCTGAAAAAATGTAAGAACTGTAAATCAATGGTTGCTATACTAATAATCATACATGTAGAAAAAACTTAACATAGAATCTATAGATATATAAATTAGGAACAGATCATACATTACCAGGAATTGAAAATTAGACGTCTTTAACATCAGATGTAGCTTCTAATATAGATATCCTGAGACAGCAGCAACACCACTGAAAGGTATGGCCTAAACCGCTTATAAGCTCAAACAAAGAACAATACAATAGAAAACTGAAGAGTTAAATACTAATTTGAGAAAAAAAAAACCCAAACTAATCTAAAAAACTAACCCTGGATCATCATCTGAATAGCATCAATGAGAATAAATAGATCACACATTATTAGGGATTGAAATGCTAACCTCGTTAACATCAGAATTTGCATCGAATTTCAATATCTTGACACAGCAGCAACACTTCTAAAATGCATGTCCAAATCCGCTTATAAGTTCAAACAAAGCACGATAAAATATACAACTAAAGATTTCAATACTACTTTGAGGAAAAAAGTCCAAACCAATCTAACAAAATAACCCTGGATCATCTTCTGAAGTGCATCAACGGGAATAAACATACCATACATTATTAGGGTTTGAAATCTAACCTGTTTAACATCAGAATTTCAATCGAATTTCAATATCCTGACACAGCAACAACACTACTGGAATGCATGTCCAAATCTGCTTATAAGCTCAAACAAAGCACCATTAAAGTATACAACTAAAGATTTGAATACTAATTTGAGGAAAAAAAACCCAAACCAATCTAAAAACCTAACTCTGGATCATCTTCTGAAGAGCATCAATGGCGAGGATTGTGAGGAATTGTTTCAACCACCTGTTAAATATACCATAATTAAAATAAAAAATTACAACAACAAATTTTCAACAAATCCATCACAATATTCAGAAAATCTTCTATCTTTACTCAAAATCATCAAACCCAATTTCAGTTCTATAAACCCTAACCACAAAATAACCCCTTTTCATTATCAACATCAAAGAAATACAAACCCTAACTTTCCCAAATCATTTATACCTGGGACTTCCTCAAAAACCGCACCACCAATGAATCTCCCCCTAACACGCGAGCAAACAACACCAAACCTGAAACAAAAAACACCAAATAAAAAACCCAAATCAAAAGTCAGAGAAGACGAAGATATCAGAAGCCTAATAAAGTTCAGAGTGAGAAGACGCATGAAAGAGAGAGCAGAAGGAGAAGTTGTGGCAGAGAGGAGTGATGGGTAGAGAAGTGTGAAGGCGTGCATAAGTGGATGAAGCAGCTGGGATGTGTTGGGAAGCAGGTGTAGCAGACTAAGAAGTCGTGTCCGAACGTGACCAAATAGTCGTTGTAGAGGTAGCAGTAGAAGAAGATTTTTGGTTCATTTTGAAAAATTTGGTCTACAGTCATGGTGAAATAGAGTGTATCAAATGTAACCAAATAGTTTGAAATGAAATGGAGACATTATTAGTTACTAAAGGGCAATGAAAAGACAAGTTTTGTTCAAAAAGTGGTTATGTGACAATAGGAGAAGAGATTAACGTTGGTAGATGGTTGCATCAACACGAACCAGAGATTAATGTTGAATGTGATATATATAATTACAAAACAACACACTTATTAAATATCTGAGTATAACTTGCATAAAAAGCCAAAATAAATCAACCAAAGATGTAATACCTCGTTTAACATTCTATGTTACTCATCTCTGACCTCAACAACTCTATCCCTGTCATTGAAATCAACGAAAAAAATTAGGGATTAGGGTTTATCAGTTTCAATTTGCATAAAAAACCAAAATAAATCTACTGAAGATATAGTACTTCATTCAACATTCTATGTAACTCATTTCGGACCTCAACAACTCTATCTGTGTCATCGAAATCAACGAAAATATTAGGGATTAGGGTTTATCAGTTTCAATTTGCATAAAAAACCAAAATAAATCTACTGAAGATATAGTACCTCATTCAACATTCTATATAACTCATCTCTGGCCTCAACAACTCTATCTGTGTCATCGAAATCAACGAAAAAAAATTAGGGATTAGGGTTTATCAGTTTAAATTTGCATAAAAAACCAAAATAAATCTACTGAAGATATAGTACCTCATTCAACATTCGATGTAACTCATCTCCGACCTCAACAACTATATCCCTGTCATCGAAATCAACGAAAAAATTAGGGATTAGGGTTTATTAGTTTCATCTATATAAACTGAAAGGGCAAAAAATCATACCTAAACAACCTCCTTCTTTGTCTACCCTTTTCCATCCACGTCGAAGCCACAGAATGAAGGTTGAGGAAGAGGAAGAAGAAGAGCGACAAGGTTGACGAAGAGGAAGTAGAAGGACCTTCGGTCCACAGTCGACAGAGAAAAAGAGAAAAGAGAGAGAGAAAGAGAAAGAGAAAGAAAAATGATGAGAGAGAGAAAGGGGAAATTCCAATTTTTTTGAAATTTGAATTAAAGTGTACATTGAATGAAGAGAAAAAAAGAAAAAAAAAATATAAATTGTGTTTGTGTAACAACATGACAATTTGAAAGTGGGCTTAAGAACTTACACTTGTCCAAAGGGTAAAAGAGTATTTTTGGTGGTATAAGATTTTCTTATATGGTAGATTTGAAGTTTCTTATTAGGAAGCGATATAACTTTATCAAAAAAGGTCGGTGTGGTGTGGTTGATTTGAGTGTGGACTAATTAGAAGATTAGAAATGAAAAAAGTAAAACAAAACAGACTTAGAAAAGATGGCAGAAGAGACAAAAATATATTTTTGAAGGGGGAATTTAAAAATATCCTTTATATATTCAAAGACACATTTTCGTGCACACTCAATATCACACTAGACTTTACTTTTTTAGAAATTCATCCCATTTTGATCAAAATATGGTCCGGAGATACATCTTTGTATATTATTTGTGTGTGCCCAGAGATAAATATCTGAAATGTTCCTTGAAGTCCTTTAAAAAGTATTAGAAGCATGTTAATGGCAAAGGAGAATTATTTCGTAGATTCATCTCCGAAAAATTCCCCTGAATCATTTCAGAGCAGCACCATTGTTCCAACATTGTAATTTCTTGATGTCAAGTTGTAATAAAGTAAAGTCAAAGTGAAATCAAAGTAAAATCAAGTTTATATTAAAGTTAAATGAAAGTAAAAAGTCATACATTAATTCAAAAAGTCAAGCCCATATATAACATTTGTCCGAAAATACAAAAGAATAATATATTCAAACATAAACTACTGCGTATGTCTAATCTCCTACCTTCTCCTCCTCCGCTTGTACTACACAACACTTCGTAACTCAACAAAGGACTACCTTCCACACAAATCCATGCCTATATGCATGCTTTACCCATCTCCATAACACGCTAACAGACCACTGACACGTCCTCAATGTAGTCACCCCTAGCCTCAGGTACCTCCTCGTTAGCTGGCCTAGGCGATCTTCCAAGAGCGTTTGGTGTCATGATAGGATGTGACACCCTATAAAACCATGTTATGTAGTCGTCTGCATAGGCCCAATGTACATGAGCTAGTACACTGGGATACTTCTCTAGTACCATGTGACTCTTGAAATTGTCATGTATTCCATCGAGATCCATACGACGGACAGTGGGAGGAGTGGACTTATAACAGGGGTCTAAAAATAATCTGCTAATAGTCAAACTGCCACATCACTCGCTCGGGCTGATAAGGATGCATAAGAGATGACCCACATGTCTGTTATCCTAAGTATAAGAAAATAACGTCAAATGGACGCGTCTCGCGCTGATCCTTGTATGGGCAAAAGGAAATGTTATGTGTTACAAGACTGTCAAGATGCAGTATGAATGGATCAACCGCATTATTCCCACTGTACAGAAGAAATACGGCAGAACGCGACCAATCCTCTATGTATGTATGCATAACTTCCCACTGTTGGCTGGGATTTTGACGTAGATGAATGTTTGAAATAAGCTAGTAAAGTTTAAAGGAATATTCTAAAAAGAATGTGGTGATTTCGACGAAAAGTTGATGGGAGCATAGTCGAAGAAGATTTTTAGCATCAAGGAAATGGTGGTATGGGACTTAGAGATATTTTGGTCCAGATTGGAGTTCGACGAAGCTATTTGAAATTGCGTTCGATGAAGTGTAATTCAAATTGAGGCTAATAACTGTTTTTTGGCCTTATCCGTTTCTTAAAGACACGTGGAGAGCTTTGGGTAGCGAAATGCATGCAGATCGAACACGTGACATCTTCTGGAGAAAAAGCCGTTTAATTACAGTTATTTTCTATTTATTATAAATAGGAGTCTTAGCAGTTAGGATTTGTGTGTTGAAACTTGTACAAAAAACTAAAATTTACTCAAAGTATCTGTGTGTGTTGAAAAAGAGTTTCCTGAGTGAAATGTACGTGTGACCACCATTTTTATACGTTTCATCAAATCATTTAAGATTTTGCCATTTACATTTTCAGTAAATTTACTTTGAAGTCATTTACTTTGCACTTTATATTCTTGCATTTCTTTAACGAATTGTAACTTTACCTTCAATCAATCAAAAGAACATTGTCGAAATGTTCATACATACCAAAACTTAAAACGAAATAAAAGCACATGTCCTAGGATCATTGTAGTCGATCCTATAAGTAACCAAAGATATAAAAATTTGGAAGACTAGCGCTTGTTTACCAATTTCGACGGTGTAACACCCCGATTTATTTTATTATTTTTTGTAATTAGAATTATATGATGTTGTGTATATGTGTGTGATTATGCGTGTTTTGGTCGTGTTTGGGTTGCCCTTAGTATTGGGTAGTGACCTTTGAATTGTAGAGATTAAGGTGTTGGGGTGTGTGACCAATTGTGTAGAGAGGAGTGGTGTGGTTAGTAATTAATTAATATTAGGAATATTTGATTAATATTATTAATGTGAATTATTAAGAAATATTGTTATTATTATTTAAGTAGTAAAATAATGATAATAATAATGAGATAATAATATTATTATTATTATAAAATTAAAAAGAATATTAGAAAATAGAAAAGGGGATTAGAGGAGAAAATCATTCAGTACGTGTTTTTGGAGGAAAAGAGAAAAGAGGAGAGCTAGGGCAAAAGGGAAGAGAAAAGCCATTGTTGAGGCCGAGGTTTTTGTCAAGAACTCTAAGGTAAGGGTGGGGTTCTATAATCTCTAAGGGTTGCATAATACTTGTATGAGGGTAGATAAACTTTTAGGATCATCCCTATTGTTGTTTGCGTTGATTTGGGGATTGGGGTTTTGCGTGTCGGAGGTTTTGATAAGAGGAAAAGTGCATAAATTGACCGATTGAATTGTGTTTTATGTATTCCTATTTGTTTATATGATAACCTTTGATTGTATGTGTATTTTCGGGACTGTTTGTGGGTAGAATCAGAGAAAGGTTAGGGCTGGCTTGTGCTGAAATCGCAACTGCAGAATTGCAGAATCGTGCAATTCGTTGTGCGAATGAAATTTTGCTGGGCGAATGTTCGCCCTAGATTCACTAAGCGAATGAGGTAGCGAGCGAATGGAAAGAAGAGAAATTCTGGAATGAGAGGTGGAGAAGTTCGCCCCAGATTCGCTGGGCGAACTCCTGGCAAACTCCAGTTCGCTAGGCGAATGAGAAGCGAATGGGGAGGAGAAAAAGTGAGTCTTGGGTTTTTGTATGGGAGGGGTTGTTCGCTGGGGACATCGCTAGGAGAACTCCTAGTGAATGATAGTTCGCTGGGTGAACTCATAGCGAGCATGATAGTGTCGTTTTGCTACTGTACGGACATAATTTTCTTAAACTTTAAAAATTCACAACTTTTAACCCGTATGTCAGTTTTAGTCGCCGTTCGAATCGTTGGAAAGCTGGTTTCATATAATTTTTGTTAAAATTAATTTCAATACCAGAATTCCAACTATTGACGCGTTAATTGGGTTTTCGTGTATGTTGTTATGAGTTTCACGTTGAAATGGTGAATTTGGTTGTGTGAATGCGTGTTGTAGTTTTGGATTGCGATGGTTGCATGTTTTGGTAGGTATATGCTGCGTGGTGGATAGTTGTGGTGTGTTGTATTGGCTTATTGTTAGTCATATGCATTTTGTTGTCATTGTATGTTGTCGTTGTATGCATGCCTTATTGCATAAGTTGTGTGATAAGTCGTGTGCCCATGTGGGGTGTGAGCATCTTATCTGGATTATTTGAAATAGAATCGTGTTGTTGTTGTTGTTGAGGTGATCGTGTTCCCATGTAGGGTGTGAGCGACGTATATGGAAATTCCGACGGGAATTATGATCATGAAAAAGGGATCGAATTAGTACCATATGCATTGAGTCGAGTTGTGAGTCTCATTGCATTGCATTATGTTGTGTTGTATTTGTGAATTATGTGATTATCTGTTGAGTGTGGGAATTGTAATTTCGTGATGTTGTGAGGATAGGGTGAGCTGTATATGGATTATGTGCTTTTATACTTATCTTATGCATTTCTTTTGTTGATTTGAGAATCTCACCCCTTCTGTTTGAATGTTACCTCTACGTGGGTAACGTTCAGATAATCAAGATTAGTTTGGAGTTGAAGTTAGTGAAGATGAAGTCTTGTATTTTATTTCGTTGAGTCGACGTCTGCTCTGATGTGTAACATTGGGGATTTCAAACGCTTACTGTTATTTCTTTTATTGTTACTTGTGTCTTTTATTTAACTGATGATGGAATTAAACATGTTATGTTTTAGTTGAATTTTCGCTGCTATATGAGAAGATCAATTAAGTATAGTTTTATTGATGATATTTATGTGTTACACGTTGTATCCATGAACAGGTGAATGTTGAAAAGTAGCATCCTAAACGTTGTATGTTTTATTTTACCCTGATATTTTATTATTAATTGTTGCGGGGGTTTAAGGTGTTACATAGTGGTATCAGAGAAGGTCAGTCTATCTGGCCAAGTTGTCAAGTCGTTGTCGTGTGAGAGTTGATTACCGTCGATGTCGTTTCCTTAACCATTATGTTCTATTATTGGTGTGTAACAGATTTAGAATGGATGGAAGGAGCGATGCTGCTATTGCTGCTGCTTTGCAGGCTATTGCTCAGGCGGTACAGAACCCACCTCATGCTGGTGAGAATGACGAGTTTCGGAAAAATAGACCGCATACCTTCAAGGGAAGATATGATTCGGATAGGGCGTAGGCTTGGCTCAAGGAGATCGAGAGAATCTTCCGGGTTATGGAATGTCCTGAAGCACAGAAGGTGCGGTTAGGTACTCACATGCTGGCTGAGGAGGCTGATGATTGGTGGGTTAACACTCGTCAATTGTTAGGAGCAACAGGAGTGGTAATCACATGGGCTGTGTTCAGTAGGGAGTTCTTGAGGAAATATTTTCCTGAAGATGTTCGAGGAAAGAAAGAGATTGAGTTCCTGGAACTGAAGCAGGGTAACATGACGGTTACGGAGTATGCTGCCAAATTCTCAGATCTAGCTAAGTTTTACCCTCATTACAGTGCGGCAACTGCTGAGTTCTCAAAGTGTGTCAAGTTTGAGAATAGATTGAGGTCTGAGATCAAACAGGTGATTGGTTATCAGCGAATCAGAAGGTTTCCATATTTGGTGGATTATTGCAGGATCTTTGAGGAAGATAGCAAGGCTCGATCAGCTCACTATAAAGGGCTGGCCGAAAGGAAGGGAAAACAACCGATGAACTGTGGGAAGCCTTATGCAGCTCCAACTGAGAAAGGTAAACAGAAATACGCTTATGGCAAGAAGCCGAGTGGGGGAGGTGCCCCTGCTCCTCTTAAGTGTTACAGGTGTGGTGAGCTAGGTCATCGTGTCAATGAGTGCACGAGTGATATGAAGAAATGCTTCAAGTGCGGGCAGGCAGGGCATCTGATTGCTAACTGCAAGGTTAAGGTGGTGACTTGTTACAACTGTGGAGAATAGGGCCATATTAGTACTCGTTGCCAGAAGCCGAAGCAAGCTTCAACTGGAGGAAAGGTGTTCGCTTTGAAAGGGACCCAGACTTCCCGTGAGGACAGACTGATCAGAGGTACATGCTATATTATTGATACGCCTTTGATTACTATTATTGATACTGGTGCTACTCACTCTTTTATTGCTGCTGATTGTGTGAGAAGGCTAGGCCTTGTTATTTCTCCTACGAAGGGAGAGATGGTTGTCGAAACTCCTTCAAAGGGATCGGTGACCACTTCCCTGGTTTGTTTGAATTTCCCACTATCAATCTTTGATAAGGACTTAGGTGTGGATCTTATTTGCTTGCCATTGGGAAATCTTGATGTGATCTTGGGTATGAACTGGTTGAAGTTCAATCATGTTCATATTAATTGTTTTAATAAGTCGGTGCGATTTCTTGCTCCTGAGGAAGAGGAAGAAGATGGTTTTCTATCTGCTAGAGAGTTGAGAGAGCTCTTAGAGGAAGAAGCTCAAGTGCTTGCATTGTTTGCATCCTTGTCAGTGGAGAGTGAGTCAGTGATTAATGAATTGCAAGTAGTGCGTGAATTTCCAGAAGTATTTCTGGATGATATTGCTGATGTACCGCCAGAGAGAGAAGTGGAGTTTGCTATTGATCTTGTCCCTGGTACCAGACCTATTTTTATGGCACTATACAGGATGTCGGCATCAGAATTAACAGAGCTGAAAAAGCAACTGGAAGAGTTGTTAGAAAATAAATTCGTGAGACCAAGTGTATCGCATTGGGGATCTCCAGTGTTGTTGGTAAAGAAAAAGGATGGCAGTATGAGGTTATGTATCGATTACTTACAGCTGAACAAAGTAACGATTAAGAACAAGTATCCACTTTCAAGAATAGATGACTTGATGGATCAGTTGGTGGATGCCCGTGTGTTTAGCAAGATTGACTTGAGGTCGGGTTATCATCAGATATGAGTGAAGGATGAAGACATTCAGAAGACGACCTTCAAAACCCAATATGAACATTATGAGTATGCGGTGATGCCGTTCGGAGTTACTAATGCACCTGGTGTATTCATGGAGTATATGAATCGAATTTTTCATGCTTACTTGGACCAATTTCTGGTTGTCTTTATTGACGACATTCTAATCTATTCTAAGTCAGAAGAGGAACATGCTGAGCATTTGCTGATCGTGTTACAAGTGTTAAAAGAAAAGAAGCTCTATGTTAAGTTGTCTAAGTGCGAATTCTGGTTGAGAGAGGTGAGTTTTCTTGGTCATGTTATTTTAGGTGATGGTATTACTGTGGATCCATCCAAGGTGGATGCAGTTCTACAGTGGGAGTCCCCGAAGTCGGTAACTGAGATTAGAAGCTTTTTGGGCTTGGCTGGTTATTACCGTAGGCTTATTGAAGGATTTTTGAAGTTTGCACTTTCATTGACTCAGTTGACTTTCAAGGGTAAGGCTTTTGTGTGGGATATTCACTGTGAGAAGAGTTTCGTTGAGCTGAAGAAGAGATTGACTACAACTTCAGTTTTAATTCTACCCGAACCAGATGAACCGTTTGTGGTGTATTGCGACGCTTTGTTGATGGGTTTAGGAGGTGTGTTAATGCAAGATAGTAAAGTTGTGGCTTATGCTTCACGACAGTTAAGGATCCATGAGAGGAATTATCCAACTCATGATTTGGAATTAGCTGCGGTAGTATTCGTATTGAATATTTGGAGGCACTATCTTTATGGTTCCAGATTCAAAGTATATAGTGATCATAAGAGCTTAAGGTATCTGTTTGATTAGAAGGAATTGAATTTGAGACAAAGAAGGTGGTTAGAATTCTTAAAGGATTATGATTTCGGTTTGAACTATCATCCCGGTAAAGCTAATGTCGTGGCTGATGCTTTGAGTTGGAAGACATTGCATATGTCTACTATGATGGTTAAAGAGATGGAATTAATTGAACAGTTCAAAGATATGAGTTTGGTTTGTGAACAGACACTGCATAGTGTGATGCTGGGTATGCTGAAGATCAACAATGAATTTTATAATAGTATCAGAGAAGGTCTGAAGTCTGATGTAAAACTGGTGGATTTGATGATTGGAAATGACCAGACAAAAAGTAACAAATTCAAAGTGGATGAACAAGGTGTGTTGAGGTTCCGTGATAGGATTTGTATTCCTGATGATTCTGAGTTAAAAAGAATGATTTTAGAAGAAAGTCATAGGAGTAGTTTGAGTATCCATCCAGGAGCTACGAAGATGTATAAAGACTTGAAGAAGATATTTTGGTGGCCTGGATTGAAACTTGATGTGGCTAAGTTTGTGTATGCTTGTTTGAATTGTCAGAAGTTGAAGGTGGAACATCAGAAACCCGCTGTTTTGATGCAACCATTAGATATTCTAGAGTGGAAGTGGGACACCATTTCTATGGATTTTGTGACCGAGTTGCCTAATACGCTGAGAGGACATGATTCCATTTGGGTAGTAGTGGATAGACTGACAAAATTGACACATTTCATTCCGATCAATATCTGTTTTCCTTTGCAGAAGCTTTGGGATCGAAACTGAGATTGAGCTCAACTTATCACCCGCAGACGGATGAACAAATGGAGAGGACTATACAATCTTTAGAGGATTTGTTGAGGGCTTGTGTTCTTGAGCAGGGTAGTGCTTGGGATAGCCATTTACCGTTGATTGAGTTCACTTATAATAACAGTTATCATTCCAGTATTGGAATGGCGCCTTTTGAAGCTTTGAATGGTCGGAGGTGTCGGGCGCCTTTGTGTTGGTATGAATTTGGAGAGAGTGTAGTACTTGGACCTGAGATTGTTCAACAGACTACTGAAAAGGTGAAGCTGATTCGGGAAAAGATGAAAGCTTCGCAGAGTAGGCAGAAGAGCTACCATGATAAGAGGAGGAATGATCTTGAGTTTCAAGAAAGAGACCATGTGTTTTTGAGAGTCACTCCAGTCACCGGTGTTGGACGTGCGTTGAAGTCGAGGAAGCTTACTCCTCGGTTTATTGGTCCATATCAGATTTCCGCAAGGGTTGGACCTATTGCCTACAGAGTGGTGTTGCCACCCAATTTGTCAAATTTGCATGATGTGTTCCATGTGTCACAGCTTCGGAAGTATGTTCCGGATCCATCAATGTGATCCCGATGGATAATGTGGAAGTAAGGGATAACCTTATGGTTGAGGCCTTACCGATACAAATTGAAGACCGCGAGGTAAAGAAATTGAGGGGTAAAGAGATCACCCTTGTGAAGGTAGTGTGGGGAGGCGCTGTCGGTGGAAATATGACTTGGGAGTTAGAGAGCAGGATGTGAGAATCGTATCCAGAGTTGTTCGTATGAGGTAAATTTTTGAGGATGAAAATATTCAAAGTGGGGGAGAGTTGTAACACCCTGATTTATTTTATTATTTTTCGTAATTAGAATTATATGATGTTGTGTATATGTGTGTGATTATGCTTGTTTTGTTCGTGTTTGGGTTGCCCTTAGTATGGGGTAGTGACCTTAGAATTGTAGAGATTAAGGTGTTGGGGTGTGTGACCAATTGTGTAGAGAGGAGTGGTGTGGTTAATAATTAATTAATTAATATTAGGAATATTTGATTAATATTATTAATGTGAATTATTAAGAAATATTGTTATTATTATTTAAGTAGTAAAATAATAATAATAATAATATTGAGATAATAATAATAATAATATTATGAAATTAAAAAGAATATTAGAAAATAGAAAAGGGGATTAGAGGAGAAAATCATTCAGTACGTGTTTTTGGAGGAAAAGAGAAAAGAGGAGAGCTAGGGCAAAAGGGAAGAGAAAAGCCATTGTTGAGGCCGAGGTTTTTGTCAAGAACTCTAAGGTAAGGGTGGGGTTCTCTAATCTCTAAGGGTTACATAATATTTGTATGAGGGTAGATAAACCTTTAGGGTCATCCCTATGTGTTGTTTGTGTTGATTTGGGGATTGGGGTTTTGCGTGTCGGAGGTTTTGATAAGAGGAAAAATGCATAAATTGACCGGTTGAATTATGGTTTATGTATTCCTATTTGTTTATATGATAACCTGTGATTGTATGTGTATTTTTGGGACTATTTGTGAGTAGAATCGGAGAAAGGTTGGGGTTGGCTTGTGCTGAAATCGCAAATGCAGAATTGCAGAATCGTGCAATTCGCTGTGCGAATGAAAGTTCGCTGGGCAAATGTTCGCCCCATATTCACTAAGCGAATGAGGTAGCAAGCGAAGGGAAATAAGAGAAATTCTGGAATGAGAGGTGGAGAAGTTTGCCCCAGATTCGCTTGGCGAACTCCTGGCAAACTCCAGTTCGCTGGACGAATGAGAAGCGAATGGGGAGGAGAAAAAGTGAGTCTCGGGTTTTTGTATGGGAGGGGTTGTTCGCTGGGGACTTTGCTAGGCGAACTCCTAGCGAATGATAGTTCGCTGGGCAAACTCGTAGCGAGCATGATAGTGTCGTTTTACTGTTGTACAGACATAATTTTCTTAAACTTTAAAAATTCATAACTTTAAACCCGTATGTTCGTTTTAGTCACCGTTCGAATCGTTGGAAAGCTGATTTCATATAATTTTTGTTAAAATTAATTTCAACACCAAAATTCCAACTATTGACGCGTTAATTGGGTTTTCGTGTATGTTGTTATGAGTTGCACGTTGAAATGGTGAATTCGGTTGTGTGAATGCGTGTTATAGCCGTGGATTGCGATGGTTGCATGTTTTGGTAGGTATATGTTGTGTGTTGGATAGTTGTCGTGTGATGTATTGGCTTATTGTTAGTCATATGCATTTTGTTGTCGTTGTATGCATGCCATGTTGCGTAAGTTGTGTGATAAGTCGTGTGCTCATGTGGGGTGTGAGCGTGTTATCTGGATTCTTTGAAATAGAATCATGCTGTTGTTGTTGGTGTTGTTGAGGTGATCGTGTGCCCATGTGGGGTGTGAGCAATCATGGATGTCGTGTGCCCATGTGGGGTGTGAGTGACCTATATGGAAATTTTAACGGGAATTATGATCATAAAAAAGGGATCGAATTGGTACCACATGCATTAAGTCGAGTTGTGAGTCTCATTGCATTGCATTATGTTGTGTTGTATTTGCAAATTGTGTGATTATCTGTTGAGTGTGGGAATTGTAATTTCGTGATGTTGTGAGGATATGGTGAGCTGTATATGGATTATGTGCTTTTATACTTATCTTATGCATTTCATTTGTTGATTTGAGAATCTCACCCCTTCTGTTTGAATGTTACCTCTACGTGGGCAACGTGCAGATAATCAAGATTAGTGCAGAGTTGAAGCTAGTGAAGATGAAGTCTTTTATTTTATTTCGTTGAGTTGGCGTCTGCTCTAATGTGTAACACTGGGGATCTGGAACACTTACTGTTATTTCTTTTATTGTTATTTATGGCTTTTAACTGATGATGGAATTAAACATGTTATGTTTTAGTTGAATTTCCGCTGCTATATGAGAAGATCAATTAAGTATGGTTTTATTGATGATATTTATGTGTTACATGTCATATCCATGAACAGGTGAATGTTGAAAAGTAGCATCCTAAATGTTGTATGTTTTATTTTACTCTGATATTTTATTATTAATTGTCGCGGGGGTTTAGGGTGTTACAGACGACAAATACCCTCCCAGTGATGGGTGGGAAATGAGAGATAATCCATCCTTGGAAATGGTTTAGATACAATATTAATGATAAGTGTAACAATTAAATTATGAAAATATTAGTAACGGTAAATTATTGTAAGCAACATACAACTCCCTGTCATTTGCTTTGTCTTCCAAAATTAAACCTCGCCCAACTTTGAGTACAGTTAGACCAAACATGTGGTCCCTAGTTGTACTCGTGAATCATGTTGTTCTTTTGATTAACTTCTTTAAGTAAAACAACATGGGTGGTAATAGCGTGCGATTTTTGTCGGTGACGCGAACACCTTATCGCAGGAATTGGGTTTTCTTCTCAATGAAGAGAAGGGGGGGTGCTACTTTCTGATTTCTTATTTATCCCATGAAGTTGGAAGGGAAAGGGAAGCTATCTAAAACTAACCTTGCACGTGAATGTTTAACTGAACAAATGCTTAAAGAGATTCGGGGAGTTCGGGGTCAGGTTATACAATGGGGAGTTGTCAATTACCCATCCTATATGTGGTTATCCACAGGTTGTTAGTTTCAGGTTCTGCTTTGTACTTGATGGTGTTTATCCGTTAATGGGTTGGGAAAGTTTCTTGGGAAATATGAGAGAGAGAGTGAGTTTTTGTTGATGATCGGGTTTTTCCAATGTTTTTGGTAAGGTACTAGACCTAAGTTGTGATTGGTATAAAGGTACTAGACCTAGAGTTTTTGATTAGTATGCTCGCTAAGATTTCGCAATCTTATGCCTACATATTCCCGTTTAAATGAAACAGGGAAATCGGAGCAATCGTAGTTCCTCCTATTCTAAGGGAGGAAAAAGATATTTGGTGTTTTGGTCAAAGCCCAAGATTGAAGCTAAAAGTTTGAGTCTTTGTGTCTTGTTCAAAGACCAAGATTGAAGCTAAAAGGTTTGACTGAGAGAGAATTTGTCATCTCTAAAGGGAGACATCTCGTCCGTTTATCACAACTGTTGGGTGACTGTTTATAAAGGAGGATTACTTTAACTGGGATATGAGAATCCAACAATGCAATAATTTCCTTTATAGAGGATTTGTCGTGAAGGAGGAAACTTTAACTCAGTGTAGAGCAATGCCATTTTTCCTTAGGAATTTCTCATGCTAAGAGATGGACAATGGCATGGATGTAAATAATCCAGAGGATTGCCATTTATAGCAATTAGATGAAAAAGAGGATTTTCCTGGATAAAAGATGGACAACAACTTGGATATTTGAATCAATAAGTGTGCCACTTACAACAGTTATCTGGGATTAGGGTTTGTTTTGAATGTCTGTTTTGATAAGTGATAAACAGAGAAATGACTTCCTACAGAGAGCTTTTGATTTCCTCTGAGGGGATATTGATTTTTGTGTGCCTTGATCAAAGCCCAAGGTTGAAGCTAAGAGGTTAATTGACACCACTGGGGAAGTCCTTATACAAAGCCTAAGAGGAGGCTATAGCGGATTGACTCAACAAGATTGTGTTTATATATGTCTTGTACAAAGCCCAAGATTGAGGCTAAAAAAGGACTGACTCTTTTGGGGATATCGTTATACAAAGCCTACGAGGAGGCTAAAGGTTGACTTTTCCGGGGAAAGATTTTGTCTGTCTTGTACAAAGCCCAAGATTGAGGCTAAAGGGATTTTGACTCCGTTGGGGAGGGTTTGTATGTGTCTTGTACAAAGCCCAAGATTGAGGCTGAAAAGAAGACTGACTCTGTGGGAAAGAAATCTTTATCTGTCTTGTACAAAGCCCAAGATTGAGGCTAAAGTGGGACTTTACTGACTCAACTAAGGGTATTATAGGTGTCTTGTACAAAGCCCAAGATTGAGGCTGAAAAGATTTTGACTCTGCTGGAGAGTATTATCTGTCTTGTACAAAACCCAAGATTGAGGCTGAAAGAGGATTGACTCTGCTTAGGAGATTTATATGGTGTCTTGTACAAAGCCCAAGATTGAGGCTGGAAAGGGTTTGAACAAGAGAGTGCTTTTATCTGTCCTATACAAAGCCCAGGATTGTGGCTGAACAAGCTGGAGAAATCATTATACAAAGCCTAAGAGGAGGCTGAAAGTTTATTCTAGGGGAAATCTTTATACCAAGCCTAAGAGGAGGCTGGAAAAGATTATCTCAATAAGAGAATGGTTTATCTGTCTTGTACAATGCCCAAGATTGAGGCTAAAAGGGTTGACTCAATAAGAGAGTGCCGAAACGTGATTGACTCAACAAGAGAGACTGAAAAGGTGATTGACTCAATAAGAGAGTCTGAAAAGGTTAGCTCCACTGGGGAGAATCATTGTACAAAGCCCAAGAGGAGGCTGACTATGCTGAGGAAATAAAATATCATTATACAAAGCCTAAGAGAAGGCTATCTTCTGCTGGGGGATTATTGAGATCCCGAGGCAGGTCCAAATGGGGAATCAACTCTTGCTGAAGGTTACAGAAGAGTTGAGGTATCAGATGCCTTGAGGTTTTGATTTGGGATAGTGTTATACTGATGATAAACTGACCCTGGCTAGGGATTTTTAGGAAAGAGACTGGGTTTTAGAACCCATGGGTTTTAACTCTATCGGAGATTGATCCAGAATGACCAGGGTTTCTCCTATATTTGTAAAGTGCTTGAGAATGTCTTTGAGATCCTGAGAGGAGATTAGACTGTCCAAGTCTACTGATATGGAAGAGTTTATCTTTGTACGATGCCCAATAGGAGACAAGTGTTTTAAGGGATGAGAATCAACCCTCAATTGGTTTGAGATTTGACACTGGAAAGACTGCTCTAGCAAAGGATGACTAAGTTCTGTCTTATACCTTTAAGAGGTCTTCAGGGTCCTTGTATTAAGCCCAAGAGAAGGCATGAGAACTTCTAAGAAGCCGGAGGGTCCTTGTACAAAGCCCAAGAGGAGGCGGGGATACTTTTAGGAAGCCTGTGGGTCCAAACTTAAGAATAGTTCAAGAAAAGTTTCACCGAGAATAATCTTTTCTTTAGTGAACAGTTCTAAGGTTTGAAGAAATTCAAGAGAGGTTTCACCGAGAATTAATCCTCTATGGGGAAACTGAATTTCTTTGACAAGTTCTAATAGTGATAATCTGAGAAAAGGTTCACCGGGAATGCTGCCTTTCTCTTTGTTCCATACTATTTAAGCCCAAGAGAAGGCAAAACTGTATCTGGAAATCCTATGGGGATCTAGTTTTGACTGTATCAAAGAGTGACGAACTGGCTTTACCTAGTTCTAGACCTAGTTGTCGGGGAAAACTCTAAATAGATATACTAGTATATATACAATTGATATATGACAAGTATTTAAAAGGGTATGAAAGAAGGACTTACAGGGGAGCAGCTTCCCACAATACAGTTATATATATAAAAGCATGTAAAGGAAAGCTAGTAAAAACTTACAGGTGAGCAAGCTTCCATGTTGTTCAAACAAATATATACATGTATATGTGCAAGTAAGTAAAAGAAAGCTGATAAAAACTTATAGGCAAGCTAGCTTCCATAGCTACATTTTTAGTTGTTTTAAGAAATTAAAGAAAGTTTTGATAATAACTGTATATTTAAACCGAAATCAAAAGAGAAGTTGTTTTTGAAAAGATTGTTGGGGCTTATACTCAAGGAGAGGCCCAGATGAAAAACAGTAATCGTACCGTTGATCTGAAAGTTGTATCAGGACTTATACAATGACTGAGGCCCAAAATTATTTATGTACAAAGGATGGTTGGGTCTTACACTCTATTAGAGGAACAAAAAAGATTTTAAGAAAAAGAAATGGGACTTATAGCTCAAGGAAAGGCCCAAAGATTTGATTTTGAACTGGCGATTGCGCCGAGGTTTTTGAAAATGTGTTGGGACTTATACAATGTCTGAGGCCCAAAATGGTTTTGGTTAAGAAAACGATTGGGTCTTACACTCTATTAGAGGCCCATAAGTGTTTTGAAATATTTGATAAGGATCAAAAATCAAAGAAACCCTAATTTCATTTTCTTTTAAAAGTAATTCTTTAAAGAAAATAAATAAAAATGATAAAAATACCAAATAAGTTTAAATAAACTACTTGTGATTTTTGGTCAAGGTTTGAAAAATGAGGTTTTAATCACAAGATGATTTAGAACTCATTTGGTTTTGATTTTCAAGATAAAAATTCACTTTTAAAATGTTTGAAAACAATAAAAAATGAATTTAATCACAAAAATACCAACTATATTAAATAAATAATATAAATCTGATTTTTTTTTCTAGAATAAAATACTTTAATATTTTTGTGATTTTTCAGAAAAAGAACCAATAAAAAATGATTAAAATTGAGAGAGAAATTAATTTTTCAAATAATTAACAAAAATAATATGAAAAATAAAATAAAATGGGACAAGTGGTAAAAAAGAGGTCTAGGGCGAGGGGGATTCGAACCCCAGACCTCTCGCTCGCTAAATACACACAAACCAGTTGATCAACCACTGGGGCGCAATGCCAATTCATTTAATATATGGTAAGGGAAAAATATATAGCAAACAAGTCGAATTTCTGAAGCATGGCGCCATGGCCATCTTCATCCTCAAGCTCAAATACGTGAAGCCTCCATCTCACTCATCTCTCAACCATTTCACACGATCCAAATATGAAAATCGTGCGTTTTCAGATGAGGAACACAATGGCAATACTCAATTTTATTGAAATTAATTGAATCAGAATGTAATCTGATAAAACTGAAGAACCCTAAAATTGGCATGAACTCAATGAAATCCTATACACGAATTGTAAACAACAATTGATTAAGGGTAAATGATCTACAAACATCCAGAAACACAATGGTAACAAGAAAACATGTTTATGACGCATGATTCATTGAGTTTGAGAGTTCAAGTTATACCTCTACAAGTGAGAATCAAATTCTGGTTTGGAGGTGTTATAGATGAGTTCCAATGATTTGGACAACTTCCTTGTACCTCAATGGATGTGTTTGAGTGCTTAGGTTGATTGGAAAACCTCTAGATTGATCAGCCTGATTTCATATGTATATAACTGTATTGTGGGAAGCTGCTCCTCTGTAAGTCTTATTTCATATCCTTTTAAATACTTGTCGTATATCAACTGTATGTGTACTATTATAGCTATTTAGAGTTTTCCCTGGCAACTAGGTCTAGAACTAGGTAAAGCCATGTTAGTCACTCTTTAAATACAATCAAAACTAGATCCCCATAGAATTTCCAGATACAGTATTGCCTTCTCTAGGGCTTAAACAATATGGAACAAAGAGAATGGCAGTATTCTTCGTGAACCTTTTCTCAGGCTGTCACCCCTAGAAATTTTCAAAGAAATTCTACTCCTCGGAGTTGATCTATTCTCGGTGAATAGCATCTCTTGAGTTTCTTCAAACCTCAGAACTTTCACTAAATGATCTATTCTCGGTGAATATCATTTCTTGAACTTTTCTTGGTTTGGGACCCACAGGCTTCCTAAAAGCATCCCCGCCTCCTCTTGGGCTTTGTAGAAGGATCCTCCGGCTTCCAATAAGTTCTCATGCCTTCCCTTGGGCTTAATACAAGGACCCTGAAGACCTCTTAAAGGTATAAGATAGAACTTAGTCATCCTTTGCTAGAGCAGTCTTTCCAGTGTCAAATCACAGACCAATATAGGGTTGATTCTCATCCCTTAAAAACACCCGCCTCCTCTTGGGCATCATACAAAAGATAAAATTCTTCCGCACTAGTAGACTTGGATAGTCTAAATCCCTTTGAGTCTCAAAGACATTCTCAAGTTCCCTACGACCGTGGAAGGAACCATGATCATCCTATCAATTCTCAACTGAGTTAAAACCCAGTCTCTCTCCTAAAAAATTCCCCAACTAGGGTCGGTTTATCATCAATATAACATTATCCCAAATCAGAACCTCAAGGTATCTCAATAATCCTCAGCAGAAAGTTAGCCTCCTCTTAGGCTTTGTATAATGACATTTCCTCAACACAGTTAGCCTCCTCTTGGGCTTTGTACAAATGATTCTCCCCAGCGGAGCTAACCTTTTCAGACTCTCTTGTTGAGTCACTCACTTTTCAGACTCTATTGTTGAGTCCACCAACTTTTCAGACTCTCTTGTTGAGTCAATCACTTTTCAGACTCTCTTGTTGAGTAGATCAACTTTTCAGACTCTCTTGTTGAGTCAATCACCTTTTAGCACTCTCTTGTTGAGTCAACCCCTTTAGCCTCAATCTTGGGCTTTGTACAAGGCAGATAAAAACACTCTCTTGTTGAGTCAATCTTTTCCAGCCTCCTCGCAGGCCGGGTATAAGGATTGTCCCTAGCAGATGCCAGAGTCCTCTTAGGTAGGATGATTTCTCCAGCTTGTTCAGCCACAATCCTGGGCTTCATACAGGACAGATAAAAGCACTCTCTTGTTGAGTCAAAACCTTTTTCGCCTCAATCTTGGGCTTTATACAAGACATAAATCTTCCTCTCTTAAACTTAGGACATATATTTTCCCTAGCAGAGTCATTTCCTCCCAGCCTTCGTTTAGGCTTTGAGGAATGATTTCCCAAGCAGAGTCAAACTCATTTCAGCCTTAATCTTGGGCTTTGTACAAGACACTTAGAAATATCCTCACCAGAAACAGTTAAATTTCCCATTTCAGCCTCAATCTTGGGCTTTGTACAAGACACATACAAACCTCCCCGGCGGATTCAAAACCTTTTAGCCTCAATCTTGGGCTTTATACAAGACAGATAGGACATTTTCCCCGGAAAAGTCCAACTTATAACCTCCTTTTAGGCTTTGTATAATGATATCCCCAAAGGGTCAGTCTCTTTTTTGCCTCAATCTTGGGCTTTGTACAAGACACATAAGCACTCTCTTATTTAGTCAATCATTTCCAGCCTCCTCTTAGGCTTTGTATAAGGACTTCCTTAGTGGAGTCAATCAACCTCTTAGCTTCAACCTTGGGCTTTGATCAAGGCACACAAAAATCAATAATCCTCTCAGAGGAAGTCCCATCCCTCTTTAGAGATGACAAATTCCCTCTCAGTCAAACATTTTAGCTTCAATCTTGGGCTTTGAACAAGACACAAATACTCAACCTTTTAGCTTCAATCTTGGGCTTTGAACAAGACACCAAAACATCATTTCCTCCCTTAGAATAGGAGGAAATACGATTGCTCTGATTTCACTGTTTCATTTAAACGGGAATACGTAGGCATAAGATTGCGAAATCTTAGCAAGCATACTAAACAAAAACTCTAGGTCCAGTACCTTCACACATCAATAAAAACTCACTCACTCATATTTCCCAAGAAACTTTCCCAACCCATTAACGGATAAACACCATCAAGTACAAAGCGAAACCTAAAGCTAATATCATGTGGATAACCACATATAGGATGGGTAATTAACAACTCCCCATTGTATAACCTGACCCTAGACCCCCCAATCTCTTTAAAGCGTTTTTTCAGTTAAACATTCGCGTGCAAGGTTAGTTTTAGATAGCTTCCCTTTCCATTCCAGCTTCACGGGATAAATAAGAAATCAGAAAGTAACATCCCCTCCTACCATTGCGGTGAGGAAAACCCAGCGATAAGGTGGTCGCGTCACCGACAAAAATCACTCGCTACAACCCCTATTTAATTTTCTTGGACCAAAGGTGTGAATAGTGAATGTATTCGGGCATTCGGGGTGCAAGAGGATTATATATCGGAATACCCAAAATTTTGATGGTGGCTATGAATGGCTGCTTTGCTCATCCATCTTCCTTTGCTAAGCAATGATACTTAGAAAAGGGTGAAACTTCCCCTTGATCCCGGTCTTCAGCCAAGGAACTGGTCTAAATTTCTAATAAAAACTTCCCCTCGATCCTGGTTTTTAGCCACGGAACTGGTCTCAGTTTCTGATATAAACTTCCCCTCGATCCTGGTTTTTTGCCACGAAACTGGTCTCAGTTTCTAATATAAACTTCCCCTCGATCATGGTTTCTAACCATGAAAGTGGTCTCAATTTATTTTGTCAATAAAATTTTTGACAAGGGACGCTATTTGTAGCGGTTTTCCTCAAACTTCTCGCCAAATTTTCTTAGGGAGATGCCATTTGATGGGAAAAAGTTTTGATGTCAGACTCGCTGGGGAACCCATTCGTCTGAGTTGTAGAGGTGTTCAAACTTCTCTGTTGGAGACGCCATTTGTTGACTCTACTAAAGAAAACGAGTCTCTTGAGAGACTGTTTCCAGCTTGGTATATTACATCATACTTTTCCTCGAGATCTTCTTGGAGAAATGCCATGTGATGTAATCTAATTTTGAGGTGTTGATGACTTTATTAACATTGACTTTCTGAAGAGAAGAACCAATGTGTTGCTGAGAGTTTTTAGTTGCGAAGCTTTCTCTAGGGATTTTCCTTAATCTGGGAAAGCGAAGATATCATCTTCAATGGAGAAGAGTGACCTTTGTCGAATGTCTTCTTGTCTTTCATAGGTTCAAGTTATCAAAGTGGCCAATGACCAACTTCAATCCAGAAATAAACTGGAGGAGAGATTGTTCAGACGCAACATTTCCTGATGAGGAAAGAACTGACAACTCAATTGATGAAAGGACTTTTATCACTTGGGGACAAGACTGACTAGAGTGATAGTGATGCAATATGATTATGCATGTGAATCAATAATGCATGATGTATGTATGTATATTCTGACAAAACTGACGCGACATACAAACTAAAAGATGAACACGACTGGATATTCTGCCACTACAGGGGATAAAAGTATCACTGGTTCTAGATAGCAATCCTGCCTTGCTTAGGAAAAATAGTTCCTGCGGGGAACAGTGTTGGCCGGACTTAGGAAGTAAGAACTCTATCGGGGATATCAGATGGGAAAATTACATATGATACAGTTGATCCTTCATTTAAGCGTACTGGTTTTAGAAGGAGTACTTTGATTCTGCACTTTGAGGTTCAACCACCTTCGAAGAAGCGATCGATATTCTTTCTATGTTCAACAGTCAAAAGAATTGCCATCTTTATTTTAAAAGCAGAAAAATTTTGACAAGTAAATTCATTTTTTGTTTTATTTCAAGAATCGTTGATCATATTAAAAACAACATTCTATAAAGCTAAAACAAATAAGAATTGCAAACAAAAGCACTAGGGCTCAAATTTTATTGATAGGACGGAGACCAGCCAAGCGCGTGATCCCATAAAGTATTTACAAAGTTTAGAAAATGGTAATTTAAGGGAAAAGGGCTACATTGAAACATAACGACCGTTATCCTTCTACCAACTTTGAATTCTAGACATCCTGAGCTTCTGTCGAAGATGACCTTGACTGGAGTTTTCCTGATGGATGGCATTACTACTGAGGAGTTGAACTGATCAGACGTAGTTACTTGCCATTAATCTCAAATTTTTTCCTGGATTGTACTTTGAGATTTTCAATCCATCGGGATGATTTTTGTTTGCTTATGTCTCTAATTTTTTCCTGGACCGCCCTTCCGGGTTTTCAATCCACCGAGACGTTTTTTTTTTATTTAGGCGAAGTATTTCTTGACTACGTCAACATTCATGGGGTAGGCAAATTTTTCTCCATCCATGGTTACGAGTCTTAAGGCGCCGCCTGAGAAAGCTTTCTCAGACCACATATGGGCCATCGTAATTTGGAGTCTATTTGCCCCGGGAATCAGTGAGAAATGATTGTATCTTCTTAAGCACTAGGTCTCCTTTCCCGAAGACACGAGGTCAGACCTTTTTGTCGAACGCCTTCTTTATTCTTTGCTGATACTACTGACCATGGCATAGTGTCGTTATTCGCTTTTCTTCAATCAGATTCAGTTTGTCATGTCGACTTCTACACCATCCAGCCTCTATTAGCTTAGCTTCCATCAATACCTGGATTGATGGGATCTCTACTTCTATGGGAAGCACTGCTTCTATGCCATATACTAGAGAGAAAGGGGTTGCCCCTGTTGAAGTGCAGACATATGTACGATAACCGTGAAGACCAAAGGGTAGCATCTCATGCCAGTCTTTGTAGGTTATAACCATCTTTTGAACGATCTTCTTGATGTTCTTGTTAGCTGCTTCTACCGCGCCATTCATCTTAGGCCGGTAGGGAGATGAGTTACGGTGTTCAATTTTGAACTCGGCACACAACTCCTTCATCATCTTGTTGTTCAAGTTAGATCCATTATCAGTAATGATCTGGCTTGGAACACCATAACGACAGATGATATTATTCTTGATAAATCGGACCACTACTTGTCTGGTTACATTGGTGTATGATGCTACTTCGACCCATTTGGCGAAGTAATCAATGGCTACCAGGATGAACCGATGTCCGTTTGAAGCCTTGGGTTCGAACATGCCAATCATGTCGATTCCCCATATGGTAAAAGGCCATGAGGAAGAGAAAACCTTGAGATGTGTTGGCGGTACATGGATTTTGTCAGGGTATATCTGACACTTGTGACATCTCCTGATGTACTTGTAATAATCGAATTCCATGGTCAATCAATAGTACCCTGCTCTTAGAATTTTTCTCGCCATTGTGTGTCCATTGGCATGAGTTCTAAAGGATCCTTCGTGAATTTCTTTCATCAGCATGTTTGCTTCTGGTCTGTCTACACATTGGAGCAAGACCATGTCGAAATTCCTCTTATATCGTCATGCCCCAGGTGAGTACTCTTGTTTCTGAAGGAAGCATTTGATATCGTGATACCATGGTCTGTCGTCTATGACTGATTCAATTGTGAAGATGTAGGCGGGCCTCTCAAGGTGCATTATGTCAATCTTAGGTACGTCATTCCATTGACCTACACTAATCATGGAAGAGAGAGTGGCTAACGCATCAGCCATGTGATTCTCTTCACGAGGGATGTGATGAAACTCGATTCTATTGAAGAATGGTAACAACCTTCACCCGTAATCTTTGTAAGGAATCAGTACTGATTAATATATGCTCCAATCTCCTTTGATCTGATTGATAATTAGGGCTGAGTCTCCATACACATCCAAGTTCTTAATTATTAAGTCAATTGCTTCTTCGAGACCCATGATACAAGCTTCATATTCAACCTTATTGTTTGTACATTTGAATGTTAATCGGGCGTTGAAAGGAATATGGGTACCCTGAGGTGTTATGATGATTGTCCCAATTCCATTTCCATAATGATTGACAGCTCCATTAAAAAATAGTCCCCATTGGGAACCTGGTTCTGGCCCTTCACTGGGTAGCGGTTCATCGCAATCTTTC
Source organism: Lathyrus tuberosus (assembly GCA_022829125.1). NCBI lineage: Eukaryota > Viridiplantae > Streptophyta > Magnoliopsida > Fabales > Fabaceae > Lathyrus > Lathyrus tuberosus. The sequence continues at coordinate 5,149,869 of JALAZF010000153.1, forward strand.
ATTTTCAAGTACATGACATCTTCGTCTAGGAAGTCAAATCCGACGGATTCCTGATCGTCAATTGGTTGATGAGCCAAATGATCGACTAAGATACTTCCTTTGATGGATTTCTGAGTGTGGTACTCGATGTCGTATTCTGATAACAACATCTGCCAGCGAGCAATCTTTCCCGTGAGAGCAAGTTTTTCATAGACGTACTTGATCGGATCCATTTCGGAGATTAACCAAGTAGTGTGATGAATCATATACTGGCGAAGACATTTGGCTGCCCAAGCCAGAGCACAACAAGTTTTCTCAAGCATGGAGTACTGAGTTTCACAGTCGGTAAATTTCTTGCTCAAATAGTTGATGGCAGACACTTTCCTTTTTGTTTCGTCTTGTTGGCCAAGTACACAACCCATGGAGTCTTCCAAGACTGTTAGGTAGATGATCAGTGGTCTTCCTTCCACTGAAGGTGATAAAAATGGTGGATTCAATAGGTATTTCTTGACACTGTCGAAGGAAGTCTGGCAGTCTTCTGTCCATACGCAGTCTTGATTCTTTTTGAGTAATTTGAAGATCGGCGCACATGTCGCGGTCATAAGGAATATAAATCTGGAAATGTAATTCAAACGTCCCAGGTATCCCCTGACTTGTTTTTCAGTCTTTGGAGAAGTCATTTCTTGAATGTCCTTAACCTTGTCAGGATCAACCTCAATTCCTTTCTGGCTGACAATGAATCCTAGCAGTTTTCCTGAGCGAACACTGAATGTGCATTTGTTGGGATTCAAGCGGAGTTTGTACTTTCTCAGACGCTCGAATAGTTTTGACAGGTGGGTCACATACTCCTCTTCTGTCTTAGATTTGGAAATCATATCATCGACATATACCTCGATTTCTTTGTGTATCATGTCGTGAAACATAGTAGTCATGGCCCTTTGATAGGTTGCCCTGGCGTTCTTCAAACTGAACGACATTACCTTGTAACAAAAGGTGCCCCATGGGGTGATGAATGAAGTTTTCGCCATGTCTTTCGGCGCCATTTTTATCTAATTACAGCCCGAGAATCCATCCATGAAGGAGAAGACTTTGAACTTGGCCGTATTGTCTATCAACATGTCTATGTGCAGTAAGGGAAAGTCATCCTTCGGACTGGCTTTGTTCAGATCCATGTAGTCTACACACATTCTGACCTTTCCGTCCTTTTTTGGAACTGGTACTATGTTAGCTAACTATTGAGGATATTCTGATGTGGCGAGAAAACCCGCGTCAATCTGTTTCTGTACTTCCTCTTTGATTTTGATGGCCATGTCTGGATGAGTCCGTCTTAATCTTTGTTTTACCGGTGGACATTCTGATCTTAACGGTAGATGATGTTCCAAGATGCTGGTATCCAACCCTGGCATATCCTAATAGGACCAAGGGAATACATCGGGAAATTCTTTAAGAAGCTTTATTAAACTTTCTTTGACAGTCGGACTGAGCTGTGCCCCAATCTTGACTTCTTTTCTCTCTCCTTCTGAACCCAAGTTGACAGTTTCCAACGGCTCTTTGTGAGGATCAATGGACCTTTCCTCCTGTTTGAGTAATCAGGAGATCTCTTATGGAATTTCTTCGTCATTTTCTTCTTCAGCCTCAAATACCGGGAATTCAAAGTTGGGAGAAGGCATTGGATCGTATGTTTCAATGGGGGTTAAAACAAGCAATCTGCATGACGTGATGGTTGATTTTTAGAAGAGATAGAGAGAATGCAAGAGTGTGTGCAGTGTATTTTCTGAAAAATGCTTGTTTTTGTTATTTTGAGTTGTTTTTAGGATTACCATTTTCTGAAAAAGCGAAAAGTGAAAACAACAATAAATACGAAAATTATAGAACGACATTATTTATTTATGATTTGGTCGATTCTTGAAACTGCAGCCCTATAAAACAAAACTCTATCGCTTTGGGCAAAGCGAAGAGCAACATTTACAGAAAGTGAGCCCTATCAAAACATCCGTTTCACCTGGGCAGGGTGAAAGGTTAAAACAAAGACAGCAATTACTTAGACTTATGAACGATTTTCGGGACATCGACATCAACCCATTGGCGGCGAACTCCTCGGTGAATCACAAAGTCTCGTACCTTCCTTCTTGATTTGTCTTCAAAAATGATGCTGATTTCTGGTGGAGCAGGATCATTGGAGTCTGTCTCCTAGGCAGAGTTGTCGTAGACGAACTCTTCTGTTGTATCTTGCATAGTGTTTGCACTCTCAGGTGGATCTCCCTATCCAGTTGGCTGGATGTCTTCGAGCCTAATACGAGAGCTTTCAAGAGCATTGTACTTGACCAAGAAGTCGTACTTGCCACTCGGTTGTCCTAAGGTGTCCCACACTTCTTAGGAATTGGAGGAATCATCCCTTTCGATGACGCTTACCTCAGGAAAAGCGTAGTTGATGAACTCTTGTCCTGCAATCTTTGTAAATTCATCATCGCACTGGATATTTTCTGAATGCCCTGAGTATTGATCCCATGATTCGGTGGGGACACAGGTATTCTTTTCAATGATGCTCAGCTGATATGCATCGTTGGGCTGACTCTTTTGCCTCAAATCTCCTGGGTACGGCTTCCAGATAGGTAGGCCATCCATTGGGCCATAATAGTCATAGTCAAAATTGTTTTTCATCAGAGTGTCTTCTTCTAATGAGTTGGGCGGAGCACAGTATCCTTCAGGATCACAATCTCTGTATATCATCTTGACGTCTGATCTTGGTATATATCTCGGATTCTGCGCGGGATAGCAAAATGGCGTATGCGTTTCTTCCTGAGACATATAACCGTCCTCGTTGAGATAGGACTTCAATTATTCATCTGTATAGGAGGAATCACCCTCGTTGATGGTATGTACTTCTTGAGATTTTGGGTGAAGGAAACCTCCACTGTGGAAGAAGTTTTGAATGGGATGAAAACTTTCATCGTTAGTTGCAGTCTGGGTACAGGTTGAGGAAAAACCAATACCTTTCATCGTCTTGTTATCAGTAGGAATGACAAGCTGCCCCCATCCTTTTGCATTGTTACTTTTGATCACTTTGAGAGCATCTTTGTACGAGGAAATCGATGTTCCTTTTTCTGATTGGTTGTCATTGCTCACCGAAAGTGCTTGGAACTGGGTTCCAACAACCTCCTCTGGTTCTACATAAGTGGACGACGATAAGTTGCTCACGATCAAGGCTTGATCTCCGCAGACTGTGACTAGTTGGTAATTCTTGACGAACTTCAGCTTCTGGTGAAGTGTCAAAGTGACTGCCCCAACCTCGTGTATCCAAGGTCTTCCTAACAAACAGCTGTAGGCTGCCCGAATGTCCATGACCTGGAAAGTGACTTGGAAAATGTGAGGACCGATAGTTATGGGAAGATCGACTTCGCCGATAACTGTTTTTCTAGACCCATCAAATGCTTTGACGATGACCTCACTGCCTCTCATCAGAGATCCTTGAAATGATAGTCACATCAGAGTAGATTTTGGCATAACATTCAGAGCTGATCCGATGTCTACTAGTACACTGGCTAAAGCATCGTCCTGGCAGTTGACTGAAATGTTAAGTGCCATGTTGTGATTTTTGCCTTCTTCCGGCAGTTCTTCATCACTGAATCCTAAGTTGTTGTAGGAAGTGATGTTGGAGATGATGCTATCAATTGTCTTATCGTCACATCTTATTCCACAAAGGCTTGCTCTAAGACTTTCTATAGAGCTTCCCTGTGAGCTTCGGAACTGAGTAAAAGAGATAACACAAAGATTTTTGAAGGAGCCTGCAATAGTTGATCAAAAATGTTGTATTCACTCTTCTGGATGAGCTTCAGTATCTCATCGTTGTTCTTTGAAAGGTCGGGATCACTGGATTGACCGACTGGTTGATTCAGACCTTCTATTTGAGGTTCATTTTCTCTGGTGGGTTCTCCAACTCCTCGGTTGAAGATGTCTGTAATATTCACGATGGAGGGTAATGGAGTTTTCTTTCCATTCTCAATTGTTGTTGCACCATATTTGTAAGGGATAACCTTATCGGATTTCTACGGTATTGGTCCCGGCAGATTGATAACTACATGAGCCTTTTGATTTTTCTGACCGTCGTAGCTGGCCTCAATTGGTTCGAGGTTGAGAATCCTTCCACTATCAAGAGGAACTCTTGATTCATGGAGTAAAGGGTTCCCGTTAGTCATACTGACTTGTTGTGTGTCTTCATCTAGATAGATCAGAAGCCACCAATGGTTCAACAAGTGTTACAGTGTTCTTTGAACGAGTGCACATCCTTGGTCACTCTCACGACATACTTTACAGTTCTGATAATCACGGGAAGTCAGAAAACTGAGCTGGACTTGCTTAACGTGTAATTCCACCAGACTGGTATTCATCGAGCGAATATCAAAGATTTGAATCATATTAACTTGATAATGACTTCTATCCCGGTAGTCTTGGATCCATCCAAGATCCATTTGACGCTGGAGGGCCTCTTGTACAAAAGAGCATCCCTGATTGTTTACAGAACAGATCAGACAGGAATCGTAATCGTGCCATGGTAGATCATGATGTTGGCCTTGCCTTGAGTGCATTTCCACCAAGTTGACATTCATCGCACGAATGTCGTGGTTTTGAATAATGTTGAAATTTGTATAAGTCATGTTGACCTCACGGATTCGGTAATCTTGGATCCATCTGAGATCCATCAGTTCCTGTAGAGCTGATTGCACCACAGAACATCCTTGATTGTCTTTAGAGCAGATATCACACTGGTGATAATTGTGAGACGGTACATGACCGTATTCGCTCTGTTTGCAATGCATCTTAACTAGGTTAGTCCCCAATAGGAGTACATCATGAATTTGGTAGCTGTGGTTAGACTCTTCCTCTATCAAATTAATTGTAGCTTTCTCGTTTTGAGGCAGCGGGTTCATCTGAACATTTGGATTTGTATCCTTGAAAGATAGGACCCCGCTCCTAACAAGCTTCTGTACATCAGATTTGAAGCTGAGACAGTTTTCTATGTTGTGCCCCGGTCCTCCTTGATGGTAAGGGCAAGTCTGATCCGCTTTGAACCAAAAGGCAGATTTTCTGATACTATAAGAGGAGACCTGGTTTGGACGTGCCCCTTAACCAGTAGTAGTGGAAACAGTTCTGCGTACAACATTGGTATAGGGTCAAACCTTGGTGGTCACGTCGTACGGTTGTTATTGTACTGAGGACGAGCCTGCTGGAGAGGCTGTTGTGACCTTTGCTGATATTGTTGTTGATTTGGTTGGCTCTGAGCAACCTGAGGTTGATACGTTAGAACAAGCACAGGGTTGATAGTAGGAGTTACAGCTGCTACTGGTTGGTACTGTTGTCTTTGCTTTCCGAGAGAGATATTACCAATATCTTGCTCTTTTTTCTTAGGGAAAACACTACCGTATCTTTTGGTACTGCTTGATGGTCCAGTATCTTTGACCAAACGTCCTTCTCGGACTCCTTCTTCAAGACGTACTCCCATATTCACCATTTTAGTAAAGTCGCTGGGCGCACTGGCGACCATTCGGTCATAATAAAATGAGCTCAATGTTTTCAAAAAGATTTTTGTCATCCCTTTTTCCTCAAGAGGTGGAAAAATTTGGGCGTCAATTTCACGCCATCTCTGAGCATATTCCTTAAAGGTTTCCTTGTCCTTCTGCGACATGGCTCTGAGTTGATCTCTGTCTGGTGCCATGTCCAGGTTATACTTATACTGCTGAACAAAGGCAGCGCCAAGATCTCTGAAAGTGATGATCTTGGTGCAGTTTAAACCCATGTACCATTTGAGTGCGGCACCGGTTAAACTATCTTGAAAGTAGTGGATCAGTAGCTGTTGATTCTCTATCTAAGTTGACATCTTTTGAGCGTACATCACCAAATGAATTTGAGGGCAAAAGTTGCCCTTGTATTTCTCAAATTCAGGCACCTTGAATTTGTGCGGAATTTTCACATTGGGGGACCAAACAAAGGTCTGCGACATCCTTTCTAAATAAATCCTGACCGCGAATGGCATGCAGTTCCTTTTGCATCTCCAAGAATTGCTCCTGGAACTCATTCATTCTGTCGTACATACTTTCATTTCCACCAGAGGGTATATGTGGAATCTATCCTTCCAGGACAGTGTGTACCACGGGTGGTGGTATAGTCATTACGGCAATGACTCTTGGTGCTTCCCTATCCCGAAGTTTGTAACCTTCAGGAGTTGCTGTCATACCCCTAGCATCTTTGCTTTCCCGAAGTTTGTAACCTTCAGGCCCAGCGGTTCCTGCTGCAGTCTTCGGATCTTCCGTGATCGGCAGAATATATCCTTCAGGGATATAGTTGAGTGGCATGCCCCAGGGACGATCTTTAGGCATGTTGTACCGAGGATCATATGTCTCTACTATGGGCGTAGATGTGATCTCTGAGATCATAGTCCTTTGTTGTCGTATCTGAGCTGCTGCCAGAGATTGCATGTCATTGTGAAGTTTTCTCATATCTTATTTCAGAGCGTCAATTTCTTCTCTCAGCTCTCTGTTCTCTTCCTCGAGATCATCCATTTTCTTTTGTCGATTGGCCCGAGTATTGTACGAGTGAGAAAGTTTGATTCTAGAATTGAGACACAGACGTGAGATTCGTAGGTAAGAAGAATGCGTTATGTGAGAATGATGAATGATATGCAATAATTATTAAATTTGTTATTTTAATAAAAAAAACTTCAACAATTGGATTGCAAATATCATACAGTGGGGAGACCCCGTTTTACTGAATTCAAAGATTGCGGAAATGGAAATACAGTAATTTACAAAGTGCTGTAAAAGGAAATGTCTAGACTTATGGATCCCGAGTCCTCTCTGAGGAGGGCTCAGATGTTGGTTCTGGTATTTTCCTTTTCTTTGACCGGGGCCCTTGACCCGTTGTCGGGTTGTCAGTCCTTTGCCAAGTGAAAGGAGCGAGCAAATTCCTTCGGCCTTCTTGACTTTCTAGAGCATGTTGCTTTAAAATCTCGATCAGAGCATCTTTTTCTTTTAACAGTTTCTGAATTTTGGTACACTCCACATTGAGAATGCGGTACTTGTTCTTCCAAGATTTCTTTTCTCGTTGAACTTTGTTGAGAGTGACCTGAAGTTTTTCCGTATCAGACATAAAATAAAGGACAAATTCCTTTAACAGAAGAACTTCTTGACGAGGGTAAGGCATCCTCAGCTTGAGAGCTCTAGCTTGTACCCAGTGGAGATAAGGTTCCACAGAGATACAATCTGGTTTTCCTAGAGACTCTCTTCCTTTCCGGTGAACACGTTTCCAGGCATGCACTATTTCTGTCTTTAGTGCCGTGTCACTTTCTCCTTCCTTGAAGAAAAGACCTTCCCGATGAACATTACGCGGGATATGTCTCATCGGGTATCCGAATTGACGACGAACTAAAACTAGATGATAATTAATTCATCCTTTGGTTCCTATGAGGGGTACATTAGGGAAGTTTCCACAATGGTCGATGATTCTTATCCCATCATAGATCCGATTGTACCAATCTATGTCGGAGTTGGTAAGAGACATGATTCTCTGTGACCAACATAGAGTACTCATATGATCCCAGAAAGCAGCAGACTTTGGTAAATGGGAAGTGAACCATTTGTATAGCAGGGGTACACAGCAGGTGATAATTCCTCTGCTGTACAAATTCCTTAAGTGTACAGAATGATAAGCATCTACGAGCAGGGTCGGTACAGGGTTTCCAATCAAAAATATCTTAATGGTATTGATATCAATGAAGTTATCGATGTTGGGAAAAAGGAACAACCCGTAGGTGAGTAGAACAAAGATATCTTCGAAAGCAGTAATGTTTCCTATACTGGCAAAGTACAGGTCTTTCTCCATCAACAACTTGGCCGGTAAACCTGGGATTCCATCCTTAGTGGTCATGTGAGTCCTGACTTCTGACTCGTCCAAATAAATTGCTCTTACAATGGTTTGATCCTTTGGAATTTCTTCCAGTCTAGAAAAGGGAGCTTGGTCAGTGAGGGGTAAATCAGTCAGGTGAGAATACTCTTCCAGCGTCGGTGCTAGCTGATAATCCGAGAATGTGACACAATGATAAACTGGATTGTAAAACTGAATCAGAGTAGACAGTATTCCTTCAACTACATGGACCCTTAACAGAGACAACAGTCCTCCGTACTTAGCTCTGAAAGCATCAGGGTTGGTGATCATCCTTGCCAACCCTCTTAAATCCTCTAGTTTTGGAACCTTGAAGGTGTACTTGTGAGTCTTCCTTCTACCGAAATCCATAACGCGATCTTTCTCTCTGATATTTGCAATCATTGTCTTAGTTTAATTTGAAAAAGAGAGACTAGAAAAGAAGTTTTTTTCTTTGTTTAAAAGTTTTTTAAATGAAATGAATGCATGAATGCAACACACAAAAATATAGAAAAAATAAGGGTTTAAAGGTTCAGCGTCACGAGCATGGAGTCATGGCTCTACCCATTCCCAAAGGTTGCACTATGGTGAATTTTGTACCTGTCCTCAAAATCATTGACCCCTCTTGGGATAACAACAACAAGCTGGTTCACCCGAGCGAGCTGTAGTATCTTAGAGTAATCTTAATTGAGGGTAGTATCGCGTGACAACTATTTTTGATAGCTTCTGAACTACAAAATAGTCACATGGTCTCAGTCTACTAAATCCTCAGTTTCATGGTGTCATACCCTAATTTTTGACCTTAAGATCCCACCATCTTTGTGCATCATCTTGCATGTATGCATGCTTTATTACTAACAGGTTGTGCAGGAACTTCAATTTCAAGTGTTGATAGTACTCTTTCTCGGAGTTCAGAATTTCAATACATGACCAGTTGATTCTGAATGGTTCTAAGGTTTTTCTACCTGACAGCTTTCTCAGGATTCCTCAGAAACTTCAGCGTATACCCGAAGGAGGATTAGGGCTTTTTTCCCTTTGATATTGAGCATGGTAGTTGTTGAAGTCAGATCATCATGAGCAAGAGGATCAAGGATATGGATGAGGTTTCGTTCTAAGGTTCATCTCCCTCAGAACATGAGTCAAGGTTGAACAACAAGCGTATTTCTCCAAGAACTCTTCACAATTTCAAAGCACAATTTAAGGAGGCATACAAGATCAAATTCAAAATAGCCAAGGTTCAAAGTTCATCCGGTAGAATCAATTTGACTCTATATTTTGCAAGGCATGCTTATATGTGCCCATGTTTGGTTCATTGGTGGAAAAGAATTAAAGTTTAATTCAAGGGAGACTTTATTCATGAAATTGGGTCACCATCTTATTTCCTTAAGTGGAAGAGTTAGGATTTTCTTGGTGTTAGTTCATGATCAACGATAAAGTTTGGGTAAGGAAATATATCAAGTTGACACAAGTGAAGTTTAAGACAAGCAGGTGGTACAAGCTTCATTAGCATTCTAAGATGGAAAACAAGTTACTTTTTTTGTCCAATCCAAAGTTACATGACAATAAGAACTTGGTCATCCACAAGAATATCACACCATTTGAGAAGCCAAACGTGCGTTGGATTTAAAAGTTCAAAGATCCATTTTATTCATGGATACCAAGCCTTGTCGCAAGTTTCAAGATGGTTCCTTAGTTCTAAATACTAAGTACAAATATGAGCTTAGTGGAAAACTTGATTCATTCAAGAAATGCAAGCGCAAAAGAGAATTAGACAAACTCAAGTTTCACACGCAGGACAAAGTTTTCACAACTCATCCCAAAAAAATTCAAGTTCTGAAAAAAAAAGCTTTTTTGATTATTTCAAACTTTCTTGAAGTTCCAAGTCGAGAATGTCAAAGTCAGTTACTAAAAAAGGTTGAATACAAGCTACAAAGCTATTTTGAGGATTACAAAGATTACAAAAGTTTCTATGTTGCCAAAGAGAACAATAAGCATTCAAAATCATGTTCATAAATTCAAAATAAAAACTTTCTGCGGTAGGTCCCTCATGGACTGTGCTATCAGATGCTCACATTTAATGCATGGAGGGAATTGCCGACATCCGTTTTGCCCACCCTTTTTCTTCATATGACAATAAAAGTTGATATAAAGAATCTTCTTGAAGATAAATGCAAACGGTGCTGTTGTCTTGGCAATTATGAGAGTATCTTTATTTTGCCTTGATTGATTTTCATCCGCAGGTGTATTAAAAGCCCCTCTCTTGGCTCAATTTCTGGAAATGGAAAACCGGTATTGTTAGAAAATCCTACACAGAGTTGGAAACATAATCAGTAATCATCAAAGGTGTCACAGGACATGTTTAAGACAAAATCAAGCAAAAAACGGGAAGCTCATTAATGTGTTCAAGACAAGATCAAATGGAAGAGGGAGGTTTCAAACATGTTCCAAATACGTTCTAATTCTTTCCAAAACAAAGTTCAAACAGTTTCAAGTTTCCTTCCAAAAGAGTCAAAACGTGTTCTTTTGAAAACCATTGAAATCACAAATTATAAGGATCTCAACCATGATCACTTCCTTTCCAAAATAAAATCAACAAGAATCAGGACAGTAATTTCACATTCAATTTCATAATCAGCACATTCAATCCCAAATGCCTATAAAAAGACAGAGCAGATTCAAGAGGGAGGGGGGGAAATACACGACAGTGAGCAACAGAAAAAAAATTCACCGAAAAAAACTATCAGTATACAGACACCAAAAGCAAACCCACAATTCCAAAAGCAAACCCATGATTCCAGAAGCAGCTCAGTGAGCAGAGGCAGTGAAAAAGCACAAACAAGGATTCAGATACTCATACCAGAAAAAAATCACATATGCATCAGAGTATCACAAATACACATTCTCGCAGCAGAAATCACAGTGAGAAAAATCAGTAACATCACACACAAAAAGAAAAGTTGGAGAGAGCAGAGTTTACACGGATAACAATATCACAAACACAACACACATCAGAGAACACACACCAGAAAGAATTCACGATTCACACAACATCAGCAGTAGCACACAGATAGCAGGACTTAACAGCTGAAACACACACAGTTTGGAGGCAGACATCCACAGAAAAAATACACACAAGTTCAGAGCAAAAAACAACATCATCAGTGATCAACAACAATCCACACATCAACGTAACAACAGCACGCAACGATTCACAGCTAGCGTAAAGTAATAGTAACAAACACATATAGCAGCATTGAATCGAAAAGACGTACCGTCAAAATTGTCGACATTGTCGAAGCCGCTGCGACGTAATTCGTCAAGAGGTATGTGATTCCATGTTTAATTGTTATGAATTTTGATGTAATTTGTTGGACAATCTAGAGCTAGGGTAGAATTTCGTTTTGAATCTTGTTTGAGAGCTGATGAATTGAAGGAGATACGAATTGAGGGAGGTGAATGGTGTGTCGCGAGAGAGATGATGCGAAGCTACGGAAGAGAGACGGAGATGAAGTGAAAATGGCGATGAGAGAAAGTGAAGCCGACTGAGAATGAATAACGAGAGGGTTACGAATGGGGTCGGATTCGCGGAACTAGGAAAGGGGTTTTGAGGATGTGCGATTGGGAGAGAGAACTGAGAGTTCGTTCTGCTTCGTTTGGCCTTGAAAATGTGGGATTTGGGGTCCCTTGAGTGACCTGTTTCTTAAGCAAGCCGGGTCATGTACCCGACCCAGGTCTTTTTATTTGGACTTCAGTTTCCGCTTTGGAGAAAGGCCCACTAGGTTTGGTTTATTTTTTTTTTTAATTTAGATTAATTATTAACATTTAGTTTAAATAGGTTTTAAGTAATATTTAGTTTCTAGTTTAATTAAGTTAATTCGAATTTAGAAACTTAATTAAATTAATTTTAATTAGAGTTTATTTTAGTTTCAGTTAGAATTTTAATCCATCTATGCTTTTTTATTTAAGTTTTGGTTTTAAGTAGATTTTAATTTATTTAGTTTTCAGTAGTTTTCAATTAGATTTTATCGTAATTAATTAATTAGTTTTCTAGTTAATTTAAATTAAAGTTTATCAATTGTGATGTTAACTATGATTGTTTGTTTTATCAATTTCTTTGTAAGAGTTTTAATATACCCATATGGTTTTGATTCACATGCTCCCGTAGAATATCTTGATTGAATTTAAATCGGATAGACATTAGGACAACATTTTCCTCTTAACCAATTCCAAAGGAAAGTTTTTTCCCTTGTTGACTCCATGTCACAGTTTAGCCTACTTTTAAAACTTTCTCATCTATCCTAACCTTAGGATCGGAGTCACCACACTCTATGCATGTGTTCTACCATGGACACTTTCTACCATTTTCAACTTAATTTTAACTTTAGAGTCACCGCACTCTATGTAGTGTCTTGCCATAGACGCTACCTCCCCCTGGAACCTTGACCACCGTCAAGAGTTCCTCACCCTCTTTGAGGGGAACTTCGGATACTCTGATTCAACTCCCGTCAGGATACGTAGGCACAAGATGCGATGTCTTGGCGAGTATACTTAGATACTAACCCCTAGGTCTTTACCTTAGCACATACCCTTAGCAAGCAAGTTATAGATAACATAAATACTAACAAGAGGTTCCTGTAGAGTACTACAGACGTTTAGGATGCTAATACCTTCCCTAGGCGTAACCAACCCCCGAACTTAGATTCTCTTAACTTAGGTTTTTTCGATCTTTAACCCTTTCCTTTGGATAAAATAAAGACCGGTGGTGAACATTATGAAATGCGATTCAAGTTAATCCAATAGCTTGGCATCCAATTCTCACCGCGACAGAAATGGCGACTTCACTGGGGAATCTTAACTTAGAGGGTTAGGCCTAACTTGTTTAGTATTCTTATTTTTCTTGCTTATTTATTATTTTTCTTGTTTATATCTGTTGTGCCTGGTTTTGCTGTGTGCAGGGGTTCTTGAGTGGTGAGGAGTTCTACACCCGGACTTGAGTGCAATTATGATAGGAGATGATATGGTCAAGGATACTTTGACGGAGTCGATTCCTGAAAAGTTGAATTGAGAAAATCATCGCTCAATTTAGGTTCTTTTGAAATTAATGTTGTTTGAACGAGTCCATTTGTGAAAACGATATTAATTTCGACCAAGAACCAGTGAGACTGAGGACCGTAGTACCTTTAACCCCACTTGGCCTTTTAGAATGTAGTGCGGCGACTATGCGGGAGTCTATTTCCAAATAGTTGTCACGCGATACTACACTCGGACGAGATTCTCTTGAGAATATTATTGACTAACCGAGTAATTTGGGAAGTCGATAATATCCGAAAGATGGATTGTAGACTCCGGGAACTTTGTAGAACCCGTTCGGCAGGTACATTTGAAACCATAGTACACACCTTAGGAAGGGTAGACCATGGCTCCATGCTCGTGATCTTCAAACCTAAGTCTTGGCTTGTTTACTTGTATATGTGTATATGTGTATACCTGTGTTTATGCATCCATTCATGTATTCATGAATCACCATTCGGTTTCAAGAAACTCAATTGTTATTTCCCTTGCAAAATCACTAAAAGAATCCTGGATTATAAAATGAAATTTTTTCAGTCTTTCCGAAATGTTTGCAACCTACTGTTGAGTTCCTTGAAACCATTGCATCGCATGGCATATCATTTGCATCTTTGCATACATCCGTTTGTCCAGCAACTCATTCCCGGCTGTCTCTATCTTCCAGTGTTTCTTGTGAGTTGTCAAGCTGATTCCTCGACATCGATACCAGACTAGAGCTAACTACAGACGCATAATGGCAGAGCAAGAAGCACACAATGCTGAGATGCGAATGGAGATCGACGACCTTAAGTCAAGCGTGGCAAAGCTCACTGAAATGCTCCAAGTCTTGATTGCTAGAGGAGAGCAACCCCAAAGGACTGTCATCCAAGAAGTTTCAACTGCTGATCCTCAACATGTTCAGGTGCCACCTTCAACTTGGCCAGAGTTTGGTTTGCCTCCCAACTACTCACCACCTCTTGCATCTGCTGCTATGATTGGTCAGACTTCAAGACCAGTGTTTCAAGCTCCAGTTTTCTCCGAGCCTAGACCCGTGGTTCATGCTGTTGCCCAGACCACTCGACCTCCTTTTGAAAACCCTCTCTATGAGTACAATGCTGACATTGCTCAGAGTGAAGACCATGAAGATTTTGTTGAACCCGCGTTTGTCCGTGAACATTTTCAAACTATAGACAAGAGACTTAAAGCTGTAGAGGGTGCTGATTTCTTCAACCTAGATGCAGAAAACATGGGTTTGGTTTCTGACCTTGTTATGCCTGCTAAGTTCAAGGCTATCAATTTTGTGAAGTACAAAGGTGATTCTTGTCCAAGAGCTCATTTGGTCATGTATACTCGAAAGATGGCTGCTCATGCCAAGAATCAGAAGTTGCTTATCCATTGTTTTCAAGACAGTCTGAGTGGAGCTTCTCTCAAATGGTATATGAATCTTGAACAGAACAGCATTCACTGTTTCCAGGATCTTATTAATGCCTTCATGAAGCAATATAAGTATAACCATAACATGGCTCCTGACCGCCGTCAACTTCAAAACATGTCTCAGAAGGATAAAGAGTCTTTCAAGGAATATGCTCAGCGCTGGAGAGAGTTGGCTTCTCAAGTTGAACCTCCTTTGGCAGAGAAAGAATTAACTGGATTGTTTATGGACACCTTGCCTCCGTTCTACTGGGAGAAGATGATTGGTAGTGTCTCCTCCTGCTTCACTGATTTGGTTACTATTGGTCAGAGACTCGAGGAAGGACTTAAGAATGGTAAGGTATCCAAGGCTGCTGAATCGTCTAATGGTGCTAAGAAATTCTATGGGAATTTCCAGAAGAAGAGAGAAGATCAGACCAATGCTGTTATGTTTGAAACAAGGAGGTCTCGTCCTCGACCACAGTATGCTGACCACCCTGATATTGCTGCTGTTACTCCTGTGGTTACTGCTCCACGACCAGCTCAAGCTCCTCAACGTCCAGCTGTTGGACAGAGTCAGTACCGTAATAGGAATAATTTTGATCCTATTCCAATGACATACACTGAACTTTATCCTGGGCTAGTTCAGAAAGGTTTGATTACTACAAGGCCTTTGCCTCCTCCTCCGGACCCACTTCCACGTGGATTCAGATCTGATCTCTATTGTGCATTCCATGAAGGTGCCGCAGGCCACGACTTGGAACATTGCTTTGCATTGAAGGCTAGAGTACAAGAGCTGATCAGAATTGGTATTCTCTCCTTTCGTGACACCAATCCGAATGTCAAGAATAATCCTTTGCCAGAGCACGCTAAGTGAGGCTTCAGCTAACTTCAGTAGGCTTCAGTGTTTCAGACAGGACAACTCATTCTTGTTTCTGATTAGTCACTAGACTTATGTTTCTTGTTGTTTGCATTTTCCTTATTTGTATTAGCTGTTTGCTTTCGATTTATGTTTGTACTTTCGTAATTAATAAAATGAGCATTGCGACTTTTGGACTCAATTCATTTGTGTTTTCTATTTACATCTTTATGCTTTCCTTTTCAAAAAAAAAAAAAACAAAAAACAAAAAAACAAAAACAAAAACAAAAATTATTATCTCTTTTCCACTTTGTTTTCGATTATGCCAAGATTGGAGGGAGGATGATGAAAACGTAATACTCATAATTGTTGTCGGTATGCTTTCAAATCAAAACTTTGTTGAGGATGTAAGGCATTGTTTCAATCTCCCAAACACCGGAGAAATAAGGAAGATAACCCCTTGTCTACCCCTTTGAGCCTTGAAGTAGGAGTTTCTTTTCTTTACAAATAAAAACCCGCGATCTTAACCTGGGGCAGGGTAGTTCTCAGTTAACTGGATTGTGCATTCAAATACAAGAGTTTCATGCAAGACACCTTTCATATAAAGGTTGCATTCACAGTTTTCCTTCGCACGCAACAAGCAAGTGTCGAAGATGTCCTTCAAGTCAAAAGTCGATGATGGTTCGTCGTAATCATTAAGCCAAACGGTCACTTTCTTTAAAAAAAAAAAAAAAATCAAAAAGGAAAAAGCCCACTAAGTCGAAACCTGTGAAGGAGACTTAGGCAGACAAAAAAACTGGGGCATCCCGCTGACTGTAAGATTCACAAAAAACAGTTCAGGAAAAAGTTAGGGTTAATAAAAATGAGACCATGAAAGTCCTCAATGAAAAAACAACCAAGGGTTATAAGGAAGTAGTGACTGCCATCTCAAGAATCCCTTGACTTTTGAACCATCAACATCACTATCATCAGGAACCTGAATGCATAATTTGAATTAACTGAGTGTAGGACTGGAGATCATCACGAAGATTGGGTGGGTACAAATAAACTTTGAGCCTTTATCCTTTGTTTCTTAAACCGTGAACCAGACCACGTTATAACCCTCAAAAGACCTAATTGAAGCAAGGTTATTTTGAAAGCATACTACAACGAGGTTGCGTAAACTGACTCCAAAAGATCTTTGCGGATCATCTGTTTTGGCATCACGCCTTTTTGCTTTATCTTTCACTTTTAAACGTCTTGAACCACCGTGTTCTGACCAGTGACCCTATTGTTCAAAAATAATTTTGATTTCAAAAGTTGCATGAACTTTGCATTTACTACGTTTGTATGAACACTTTTGTTTGCAATCTGGCTTCCGCTTAAGGAATTTTCAAACATTTGAGAAACTTGGTCGGTGATCTAATCAGGGGCAAGTTCTTTCCAGATCATGTCGAGAATCAATTCAAGATTTGTGGTTCAGTGCAAGTCCTTCTCAAAATTGGTTTATACAAAAGACTTTTTCAAGACTCATACTGGGGCAAGTTTCCCAAGTGCACAGTAATTCAGTTATTTTTAGCATCATTTCAAGCTGAAGCAATTATCAGTTCATATACAACAGTCAAATAATCTGGGGCAATTTACTTGAAGAATCCCCGAGCAACTCTTCATCCTTCCTACAAGGATCAACAATTGATACAATTTACCAGTGTGGAAGAGATGTGTGCTCAGTAGTAGCTTCTTTAGTTCCAAGGCAGAATGGCAGTGATCTCTGTGTCGAGGAATCAGTCTTCCAGTCTTGTCTTCTCCACAAAAGAGTCGAGCCATGTCGTCGACGTCTGCATTACATCTGCATTTGCATTTGATCATAATTCATATACATATGCATAGCAAGAGTGTCGTCTTCATTTGCACTCATTTGCATTCTCCATAGGCCGTGTCGTTATCCACGTCTTACCTTGTGGTCAAAGTCCAACTTACTTGGCACCTACCAAACAGATATTGTCATGTTTATCCAATGCTTTCTTGGTTATTTTCTTGTTCATATTCGTTCACTGCTTTCCTGGACGTTGTGGTTTTCTTTACATCCAATGCCTTCTTGGATTTCACCTTTTATCTCATTTGCGTCTGATGTCTCCTCAGATATTATGAGTCATACCTTTCATTCAAAGCTATTATTGGATGACTGGTTTCTCTACCTTGTTCACTTTGTCTAAAGCCATTATTAGATATTGTGATTATACCTTTCATTAGGTTTCTTTACCTTGTTCACTTTATCTAAAGCCATTATTAGATATTGTGATTATACCTTTCATTCAAAGCCATTATTGGATGTCTGGTTTCTTTACTTTGTTCACAGTCATCTAAAGCCATTATTAGATATTGTGATTATACCTTTCATTCAAAGCCATTATTGGATGACTGGTTTCTTTACCATTTGATGTTCTTCCGGATGTATCCCTCTTTCTGATGTTCTTCCAGATCGAGTCTTTGTTCACTTTGTCTAAAGCCATTATTAGATATTGTGTTTATACCTTTCATTCAAAGCCATTATTGGATGACTGGTTTCTTTGCATTCAATGCCATTCTTGGATGTAGTATGTGTTCACAGTCATCTAAAGCCATTATTAGATATTGTGATTACACTTTTCATTCAAAGCCATTATTGGATGTCTGGTTTCTTTACCATCTGATGTTCTTCCGGATGTGTCGCTCTTTCTGATGTTCTTCCAGATCGAGTCTTTGTTCACATTCATCTAAAGCCATTATTAGATATTGTGATTATACCTCTCATTCAAAGCTATTATTGGATGTTTGGTTTCTTTACCACCTGATGCTCTTCCAGATGGATTCCTCTTTCTGATGTTCCTTCCAGATTGAGTCTTTATTCACTTTGTCTAAAGCCATTATTAGATATCGTGATTACACCTTTCATTCAAAGCCATTATTGGATGTCTAGTTTCTTCAACCATCTGATGCTCTTCCGGATGTGTCCCTCTTTCTGATGTTCTTCCAGATCGAGTCTTTGTTCACTTTGTCTAAAGCCATTATTAGATATTGTGATTGTACCTTTCATTCAAAGCCATTATTGGATGTCTGGTTTCTTTACCTTGTTCACTTTCATCTGAAGCCATTATCAGATATAAAAGTTTGTGTACCTTTCGTTCAAAGCCGTTATTGGATGACTGGTCTCTTTGTGTCCGATGCCTTCTCGGATTACATTATTTTGTCTCAATCTCATCTGTTGCCTTCTTAGATATTGTGAGTTTACCTTACATCCAAAGCCATTATTGGATATTAGATGCGCCTTTTTTCATCCAATGCCATTCTTGGATGATGTCTTCCAGATACTTTGCTTTGTTTCCATTCATTTCTGACATGACTGTAACACTTTCCCCCTGTGGCATCATTCCTCACAGGACCCTTGTCTTGCATTCATTTCATATCATGTCATATCATATCATGTGCATCTTGTGGTATCTTAGGGCCAAAAAAAAAAAAAAAATTTGTGCATGTTTGTATTTAAGTATCTCCTATCACGTCGAGATGAAGATTTCAATCTCCATATCTCCAGATAGAAGAAACATAAATAGGGGCATCTGTCATACCCTAATTTTTGACCTTAAGATCCCACCATCTTTGTGCATCATCTTGCATGTATGCATGCTTTATTACTAACAGGTTGTGCAGGAACTTCAATTTCAAGTGTTGATAGTACTCTTTCTCGGAGTTCAGAATTTCAATACATGACCAGTTGATTCTGAATGGTTCTAAGGTTTTTCTACCTGACAGCTTTCTCAGGATTCCTCAGAAACTTCAGCGTATACCCGAAGGAGGATTAGGGCTTTCTTCCCTTTGATATTGAGCATGGTAGTTGTTGAAGTCAGATCATCATGAGCAAGAGGATCAAGGATATGGTTGAGGTTTCGTTCTAAGGTTCATCTCCCCCAAAACATGAGTCAAGGTTGAACAACAAGCGTATTTCTCCAAGAACTCTTCACAATTTCAAAGCACAATTTAAGGAGGCATACAAGATCAAATTCAAAATAGCCAAGGTTCAAAGTTCATCCGGTAGAATCAATTTGACTCTATATTTTGCAAGGCATGCTTATATGTGCCCATGTTTGGTTCATTGGTGGAAAAGAATTAAAGTTTAATTCAAGGGAGACTTTATTCATGAAATTGGGTCACCATCTTATTTCCTTAAGTGGAAGAGTTAGGATTTTCTTGGTGTTAGTTCATGATCAACGATAAAGTTTGGGTAAGGAAATATATCAAGTTGACACAAGTGAAGTTTAAGACAAGCAGGTGGTACAAACTTCATTAGCATTCCAAGATGGAAAACAAGTTACTTTTTTTGTCCAATCCAAAGTTACATGACAATAAGAACTTGGTCATCCACAAGAATATCACACCATTTGAGAAGCCAAACGTGCGTTGGATTTAAAAGTTCAAAGATCCATTTTATTCATGGATACCAAGCCTTGTCGCAAGTTTCAAGATGGTTCCTTAGTTCTAAATACTAAGTACAAATATGAGCTTAGTGGAAAACTTGATTCATTCAAGAAATGCAAGCGCAAAAGAGAATTAGACAAACTCAAGTTTCACACGCAGGACAAAGTTTTCACAACTCATCCCAAAAAAATTCAAGTTCTGAAAAAAAAAGCTTTTTTGATTATTTCAAACTTTCTTGAAGTTCCAAGTCGAGAATGTCAAAGTCAGTTACTAAAAAGGGTTGAATACAAGCTACAAAGCTATTTTGAGGATTACAAAGATTACAAAAGTTTCTATGTTGCCAAAGAGAACAATAAGAATTCAAAATCATGTTCATAAATTCAAAATAAAAACTTTCTGCGGTAGGTCCCTCATGGACTGTGCTATCAGATGCTCACATTTAATGCATGGAGGGAATTGCCGACATCCGTTTTGCCCACCCTTTTTCTTCATATGACAATAAAAGTTGATATAAAGAATCTTCTTGAAGATAAATGCAAACGGTGCTGTTGTCTTGGCAATTATGAGAGTATCTTGATTTTGCCTTGATTGATTTTCATCCACAGGTGTATTAAAAGCCCCTCTCTTGGCTCAATTTCTGGAAATGGAAAACCGGTATTGTTAGAAAATCCTACACAGAGTTGGAAACATAATCAGTAATCATCAAAGGTGTCACAGGACATGTTTAAGACAAAATCAAGCAAAAAACGTGAAGCTCATTAATGTGTTCAAGACAAGATCAAATGGAAGAGGGAGGTTTCAAACATGTTCCAAATACGTTCAAATTCTTTCCAAAACAAAGTTCACACAGTTTCAAGTTTCCTTCCAAAAGAGTCAAAACGTGTTCTTTTGAAAACCATTGAAATCACAAATTATAAGGATCTCAACCATGATCACTTCCTTTCCAAAATAAAATCAACAAGAATCAGGACAGTAATTTCACATTCAATTTCATAATCAGCACATTCAATCCCAAATGCCTATAAAAAGACAGAGCAGATTCAAGAGGGAGGGGGGAAATACACGACAGTGAGCAACAGAAAAAAAATTCACCAAAAAAACCATCAGTATACAGACACCAAAAGCAAACCCACAATTCCAAAAGCAAACCCATGATTCCAGAAGCAGCTAAGTGAGCAGAGGCAGTGAAAAAGCACAAACAAAGATTCACATACTCATACCAGAAAAAAATCACATATGCATCAGAGTATCACAAATACATATTCTCGCAGCAGAAATCACAGTGAGAAAAATCAGTAACATCACACACAAAAAGAAAAGTTGGAGAGAGCAGAGTTTACACGGATAACAATATCACAAACACAACACACATCAGAGAACACACACCAGAAAGAATTCACGATTCACACAACATCAGCAATAACACACAGATAGCAGGATTTAACAGCTGAAACACACACAGTTTGGAGGCAGACATCCACAGAAAAAATACACACAAGTTCAGAGCAAAAAACAACATCATCAGTGATCAACAACAATCCACACATCAACGTAACAACAACACGCAACGATTCACAGCTAGCGTAAAGTAATAGTAACAAACACATATAGCAGCATTGAATCGAAAAGACGTACCGTCAAAATTGTTGACATTGTCGAAGCCGCTGCGACGTAATTCGTCAAGAGGTATGTGATTCCATGTTTAATTGTTATGAATTTTGATGTAATTTGTTGGACAATCTAGAGCTAGGGTAGAATTTCGTTTTGAATCTTGTTTGAGAGCTGATGAATCGAAGGAGATACGAATTCAGGGAGGCGAATGGTGTGTCGCGAGAGAGATGATGCGAAGCTACGGAAGAGAGACGGAGCTGAAGTAAAAATGGCGATGAGAGAAAGTGAAGCCGACTGAGAATGAATAACGAGAGGGTTACGAATGGGGTTGGATTCGCGGAACAAGGAAAGGGGTTTTGAGGATGTGCGATTGGGAGAGAGAACTGAGAGTTCGTTCTGCTTCGTTTGGCCGTGAAAATGTGGGATTTGGGGTCCCTTGAGTGACCTGTTTCTTAAGCAAGCCGGGTCATGTACCCGACCCAGTTCTTTTTATTTGGACTTCAGTTTCCGCTTTGGAGAAAGGCCCACTAGGTTTGGTTTGTTTTTTTTTTAAAATTTAGATTAATTATTAACATTTAGTTTAAATAGGTTTTAAGTAATATTTAGTTTCTAGTTTAATTAAGTTAATTCAAATTTAGAAACTTAATTAAATTAATTTTAATTAGAGTTTATTTTAGTTTCAGTTAGAATTTTAATCCATCTATGTTTTTTTATTTAAGTTTTGGTTTTAAGTAGATTTTAATTTATTTAGTTTTCAGTAGTTTTCAATTAGATTTTATCGTAATTAATTAATTAGTTTTCTAGTTAATTTAAATTAAAGTTTATCAATTGTGATGTTAACTATGATTGTTTGTTTTATCAATTTCTTTGTAAGAGTTTTAATATACCCATATGGTTTTAATTCACATGCTCCCGTAGAATATCTTGATTGAATTTAAATCGGATAGACATTAGGACAACATTTTCCTCTTAACCAATTCCAAAGGAAAGTTTTTTCCCTTGTTGACTCCATGTCACAGTTTAGCCTACTTTTAAAACTTTCTCATCTATCCTAACCTTAGGATCGGAATCACCACACTCTATGCATGTGTTCTACCATGGACACTTTCTACCATTTTCAACTTAATTTTAACTTTAGAGTCACCGCACTCTATGTAGTGTCTTGCCATAGACGCTACCTCCCCCTGGAACCTTGACCACCGTCAAGAGTTCCTCACCCTCTTTGAGGGGAACTACGGATACTCTGATTCCACTCCCGTCAGGATACGTAGGCACAAGATGCGATGTCTTGGCGAGTATACTTAGATACTAACCCCTAGGTCTTTACCTTAGCACATACCCTTAGCAAGCAAGTAATAGATAACATAAATACTAACAAGAGGTTCCTGTAGAGTACTACAGACGTTTAGGATGCTAATACCTTCCCTAGGCGTAATCAACCCCCGAACTTAGATTCTCTTAACTTAGGTTTTTTCGATCTTTAACCCTTTCCTTTGGATAAAATAAAGACCGGTGGTGAACATTAAGAAATGCGATTCAAGTTAATCCAATAGCTTGGCATCCAATTCTCACCGCGACACATGGATACCACAATCGAACAATCTGCTTTTGTAACTGAAGTCACTAGATATTGAATCCGCAAAGGGTATCTCCACTGATTCGATGGTCTACCGGGATCGCTTATTTGGGAATAACTCCCTGTAAGACCACCCATCTATGCCATAACTTATCTTAGGTATCACTCTAACTTTCCACATGCGGCATCACCCACAGTCCCATTAGCAGAAAAATAAACACGGATATCAAGTAGGAAAAGCGATATATATATATATATATATATATATTCATTCCTAAAACTAACATCCTAAACCTCTTAAGAATTCTAGTCTATAAGCCTATACAAACAAAATGACTCCCCAGCAGAGTCGCCATGTTACTATTGGAAAATGGGGACGATGATGACTAAGGTAAAACAGATCCTCATGAGACTCCCCAGGAGAGTCACCATTTTACTGTTGGAAAATGGGGACGATGATGACTAAGGTAAAACAAATCCTTATGAGATTCCCCAGTAGAGTCGCCCTTTTACTGTAGCGTGCGGTTTTTGTCGGTGATGCGACCACCTTATCGCAGGAATTGGGTTTTCTTCTCAATGAAGAGAAGGGGGGGGGGTGCTACTTTCTAATTTCTTATTTATCCCATGAAGCTGGAAGGGAAAGGGAAGCTATCTAAAACTAACCTTGCACGTGAATGTTTAACTGTACAAATGCTTAAAGAGATTCGGGGAGTTCGGGGTCAGGTTATACAATGGGGAGTTGTCAATTACCCATTCTATATGTGGCTATCCACAGGTTGTTAGTTTCAGGTTCTGCTTTGTACTTGATGGTGTTTATCCGTTAATGGGTTGGGAAAGTTTCTTGGGAAATATGAAAGAGAGAGTGAGTTTTTGTTGATGTTCGGGTTTTGCTGATGTTTTTGGTAAGGTACTGGACCTAAGTTGTGATTGGTATAAAGGTACTGGACCTAGAGTTTTTTATTAGTATGCTCGCTAAGATTTCGCAATCTTATGCCTATGTATTCCCGTTTAAATGAAACATGGAAATCAGAGCAATCGTAGTTCCTCCTATTCTAAGGGAGGAAAAAGATATTTGGTGTCTTGTTCAAAGCCTAAGATTAAAGCTAAAAGGTTGAGTATTTGTGTCTTGTTCAAAGACCAAGATTGAAGCTAAAAGGTTTGACTGAGAGAGAATTTGTCATCTCTAAGGGGAGACATCTCGTCCGTTTATCACAACTGTTGGGTGACTATTTATAAAGGAGGATTACTTTAACTGGGATATGAGAATCCAGCAATTCCATAATTTCCTTTATAGGGAATTTGTCCTGAAGGAGGAAACTTTAACTCAGTGTAGAGCAATGCCATTTTTCCTTAGGAATTTCTCATGCTAAGAGAGGGACAGTGGCATGGATGTAAATAATCCAGAGGCTTGCCGCTTACAGCAACTAGATGAAAAATAGGATTTTCCAGAATAAAAGATGGACAACAACTTGGATATTTGAATCAACTAGTGTGCCACTTACAACAGTTATCTGGGGTTAGGGTTTATTTTGAATGTCTGTTTTGATAAGTGATAAACAGAGAAGTGACTTCCTACAGAGAGCTTTTGATTTCCTCTAAGGGGATATTGATTTTTGTGTGCCTTGATCAAAGCCCAAGGTTGAAGCTAAGAGGTTGATTGACTCCACTGGGGAAGTCCTTATACCAAGCCTTAGAGGAGGCTATAGCAGGCTGACTCAACAAGAGTGTGTTTATATATGTCTTGTACAAAGCCCAAGATTGAGGCTAAAAAGAGACAGACTCTTTTGGGGATATCATTATACAAAGCCTAAGAGGAGGCTAAAGGTTGACTTTTCCAGGGAAAGATTTTTTCTGTCTTGTACAAAGCCCAAGATTGAGGCTAAAGGGATTTTGACTCTGTTGGGGAGGGTTTGTTTGTGTCTTGTATAAAGCCCAAGATTGAGGCTAAAGGGATTTTGACTCTGTTGGGGAGGGTTTGTTTGTGTCTTGTATAAAGCCCAAGATTGAGGCTGAAAAGAAGACTGACTCTGTGGGAAAAAACTCTTTATTTGTCTTGTACAAAGCCCAAGATTGAGGCTAAAGTGAGACTTTACTGACTCAGCTGAGGGTATTATAGGTGTCTTGTACAAAGCCCAAGATTGAGGCTGAAAAGATTTTGACTCTGCTGGAGAGTATTATTTGTCTTGTACAAAGCCCAAGATTGAGGCTGAAAGAGGATTGACTCTGCTTAGGAGATTTATATGGTGTATTTTACAAAGCCCAAGATTGATCCTGGAAAGGGTTTGACTCAACAAGAGAGTGCTTTTATCTGTCCTGTACAAAGCCCGGGATTATGGCTGAACAAGCTGGAGAAATCATTATACTAAGCCTAAGAGGAGGCTGAAAGTTTCTGCTAGGGGGAATATTTATACCAAGCCTAAGAGGAGGCTGGAAAATATTATCTCAACAAGAGAATGGTTTTATCTGTCTTGTACAATGCCCAAGATTGAGACTAAAAGGGTTGACTCAACAAGAGAGTGCCGAAACGTGATTGACTCAACAAGAGAGTCTGAAAAGGTGATTGACTCAACAAGAGAGTCTGAAAAGGTTAGCTCTGTTGGGGAGAATCATTGTACAAAGCCCAAGAGAAGGCTGGCTATGCTGAGGAAATAAAAGATCATTATACAAAGCCTAAGAGGATACCATCTTCTGCTGGGGGATTATTGAGATCCCGAGGCAGGTCCAAATGGGGAATCAACTCTTGCTGAAGATTATAGAAGAGTTGAGGTATCAGATACCTTGAGGTTCTAATTTGGGATAGCGTTATACTGATGATAAACTGACCCTGGCTAGGGATTTTTAGGAGAAAGATAGGGTTTTAGAACCCATGGGTTTTAACTCTGTTGGAGATTGATCCAGAATGACCAGGGTTTCTCCTATGTTTGTAAAGTGCTTGAGAATGTCTTTGAGATCCTGAAAGGGGATTAGACTATCCAAATCTATTGATATGGAAAAGTTTATCTTTGTATGATGCCCAAGAGGAGGCAGGTGTTTTAAGGCATGAGAATTAACCCTCAATTGGTCTGAGATTTGACACTGGAAAGACTGCTCTAGCAAAGGATGACTAAGTTCTGTCTTATGCCTTTAAGAGGTCTTCAGGGTCCTTGTATTAAGCCCAAGAGAAGGCATGAGAACTTCTAAGAAGCCGGAGGGTCCTTGTACAAAGCCCAAGAGGAGGAGAGGATACTTTTAGGAAGCCTGTGGGTCCAAACTTAAGAATAGTTCAAGAAAAGTTTCATCAGGAATAATCTTTTCTTTAGTGAACAGTTCTAAGGTTTGAAGAAATTCAAGAGAGGTTTCACCGAGAATTAATCCTCTCTGGGGAAACTGAATTTCTTTGACAAGTTCTAATAGTGACAGTCTGAGAAAAGGTTCAACGGGAATGCTGCCTTTCTCTCTGTTCCATATTGTTTAAGCCCAAGAGAAGGCAAGACTGTATCTGGAAATCCTATGGGGATCTAGTTTTGACAATATCAAAGAGTGACCAACTGGCTTTACCTAGTTCTAGACCTAGTTACAGGGGAAAACTCTAAATAGATATACTAGTATATATACATTTGATATATGATAAGTATTTAAAAGGGTATGAAAGAAGAACTTACAGGGGAGCAGCTTCCCACAATACAGTTATATATATAAAAGCATGTAAAGGAAAGCTAGTAAAAACTTATAGGTGAGCAAGCTTCCATGCTATTCAAACAAATATATACATGTATATGAGCAAGTAAGTAAAAGAAAGCTAATAAAAACTTACATGCGAGCAAGCTTCCATAGCTGTATTGTTAGTTGTTTTAAGAAATTAAAGAAAGTTTTGATAACAACTGTATATTTGAACCTAAATCAAAAGAGAAGTTATTTTTGAAAAGATTGTTGGGGCTTATAATCAAGGTGAGGCCCAGATGAAAAACAGTAATCGTACCGTTGATCTGAAAATTGTATCAGGACTTATACAATGACTGAGGCCCAAAATTATTTATGTGCAAATGATGGTTGGGTCATACACTCTATTAGAGGCCTAAAAAGGTTTTAAGAAAAAGAAAGGGACTTATAGCTCAAGGAGAGGCCCAAAGATTTGATTTTGAACTGGCGATTGCGCCGAGGTTTTTGAAAATGTGTTGGGACTTATACAATGTCTGAGGCCCAAAATGGTTTTGGTTAAGAAAGAATTGGGTATTACACTCTATTAGAGGCCCATGAGTGTTTTGAAATATTTGATAAGGATCAAAAATCAAAGAAACCCTAATTTCATTTTCTTTTAAAAGTAATTCTTTAAAGAAAATAAATAAAAATGATAAAAATACCAAATAAGTTTAAATAAACTACTTGTGATTTTTGGTCAAGGTTTGAAAAATGAGGTTTTAATCACAAGATGATTTAGAACTCATTTGGTTTTGATTTTCAAGATAAAAATTCACTTTTAAAATGTTTAAAAACAATAAAAAATGAATTTATTCATAAAAATACCAACTATATTAAATAAATAATATAAATCTGATTTTTTTGTAGAATAAAATACTTTAATATTTTTGTGATTTTTCAGAAAAAGAACCAATAAAAAATGATTAAAATTGAGAGAGAAATTAATTTTTCAAATCATTAAAAAAAATAATATGAAAAATAAAATAAAATGGGATAAGTGATAAAAAAGAGGTCTGGGCAAGGGGGATTTGAACCCCAGCCTCTCGCTCGCTCAATACACACAAACTAGTTGATCAACCACTGGGGCGCAATACCAATTCATTTAATATATGGCAAGGGAAAAATATATAGCAAACAAGTTGAATTTATGAAGCATGGCGCCATGGCCATCTTCATCCTCAAGCTCAGATATGTGAAGCTTCCTATCTCACTCATCTCTCAACCATTTCACACGATCCAAATATGAAAATCGTGCATTTTCAGATGAGGAACGCAATGGCAATACTCAATTTTATTGAAATTAATTGAATCAGAACATAATCTGATAAAACATGAAGAACCCTAAAATTGGCATGAACTCAATGAAATCCTATACACGAATTGTAAACAACAATTGATTAAGGGTAAATGATCTACAAACATCCAGAAACACAATGGTAACAAGAAAACATGTTTATGATGCATGATTCATTGAGTTTGAGAGTTCAAGTTTTACCTCTGCAAGTGAGAATCGAATTCTGGTTTGGAGGTGTTACAGATGTGTTCCAATGATTTGGACAGCTTCCTTGTACCTCAATGGATATGTTTGAGTGCTTAGGTTGATTGGAAAACCTCTGGATTTATCAGCCTGATTCCTTCTGCAGCAAGTCATGATTCTTGTGCAATTGGGTCGCCATTTGGTGATTATGATGTTACAGATGGGATGTAATGATTTAGATCACTCCTGTATGTTGTGTGTGAGGTGTGTGAACCATTGGTTTGGTTGGAATCACTTTCAAATGCAAACCCGATAGTGACTTGTAAGAGAAGGTGTTTTTGGAGTGAAAGTGGTGATTTTGAGAAAGGCATCTGTTTAGGACCTTTGGTGTACTCAAACTGATCACAATTGAGGCCTATTTATTGTTTGTTAAGTTTATTTTGCAAGCAACAGTGTGTGGCAACTGCAGCAGGCCTTTGGCCAATGTGGATCAAATGAAATCTCAAGTCTCCTCTAGCCATTGACTTGAGATTAGAGCACAAGCCTATGGTCCTCTATTGTATGAGCTTATCTTGACTCATTTGGTTGATCATGGGCTGATACATGGCAGCTCTATGCATCCATTGAATGTCTCAAAACAAAATTGGAGTCTTGAGGCATCTTTAGCTTTTAGGGATGGCACACCTACATGTAGTTCCAAAGACTTGGAAGGCTTATGGATCAGTGTTTGTTCCTCCTTGGTCTCCCCCTGAGGTGTGCATATGGATAAACATGTCTTTTATGACTCAAAATATGTAAATTCGACCAAATGCATAATTCTGACTTAGTGAAAAATCAGATTTTGGAGCTAACTTCCCATGGATGTATCTCTCAGCTCAAAATTAATCAGAGAGACTTCTTGTACTTTTTGAAAAGCTTGAATGATGTACTAAAACATTGAAGTTTGAAGATTTCATTGATTCATCTTGGATCAATGTGAAAAATGCCTTGGAAGTTTAATGTTTCATTCTGAAATTACAAGGCAGAATTTTCACTAAGTGTTTTTTGACATATTTTTGTTTTTTCACCACTTTGATCCACTACTAACTGAAAATCCATGAAGAATTGGAACTTGATGTAGTTGAAGCTTTTGTAGAGTGTAGCAATACCTACAAATCCAGCTTTGGATCACCCAAAATGGTTGCTTGGATCTCAAGTTATGGTCCTTGGAAGTTGGTACCCTAGCCACTTTGTTCCATAACTTAGAAAAATTCTAAGTTTTTTTTATGGTTACCCCTTTAGCAAGTTAACTCACTTTCTTTGATTTTTCTTGATGAATGATGATTCAAATCACATATTAACATTGTTTTAGGGTTAAGGAACCTTGGTTGACAAAAAATTTAAAAAGTCAAACTTGAATTTTTGTACAGTTGACTTTTTCATCAGATGAAATTTTGACTTTGTGATCCTTTTGTGAAATCAATTCTTGGGCTTAATTAAACTTCATGGGTGGCCTCCAAGGGTATTGAGGAGTGTTTTGGACCCCTTCCCAAGGTTTGAGATCAAGGGTAGGCCAACAGTCAAGGATAGGGTTGACTTTTTCGATCAGAAACCCTAATTTGTGATCAGATGGTTTTGAGTTCTTGTGGCTCATGATTTGAGCTCTTTGAGTCAATCAAATCCTGTGGACATATCAATATGATGTATTTTAGGTCTTTGAAGTTCATCTTGAAACTTCAAGCCATGCCTCACTTCACAAGTTAACTCAAGGGTTGAATTAGGTCAAAACCCTAATTCCTGATTTTTTGATAGATGGACCCTCAAGGTCATTTTGCCATTGTGGATGGGGTCTTGAGATCTTTTTGAGCTTATAGGACCACACATTGAGGCATTGGCTCATTTCCAGATGGAAATTTTCATCTGGAGGCCTTAGTCGACCAAAACCCTAATTTGGGGACACAGGCGATCTTGAGGCTTGATCCACTTGGAATGCTGCAACCTTGTGCTTGATTCTTGATGTGGGAGTCCTATTGATCCTTCATGGATGTTTGAGAGGCTTGACAAGTTGAAGATCATGTCATTTCTTGATTGATCCTTTGTCTAAGTACTCTGAGAGGGCTCAAAACCCTAATTCTTGATTGTAGTGAATGCTCAATCCTCTTTGAGGAGATTGATGAGGCATGGAAGTACATCCATATTGTGATGATGATCTGCACAATGATAGGAAATCTTGGTGGTCAAAATTTGGGGTATGACAGTAGTACAATATATATTTCTTGTGAAGACGCAACATGTGGGATAAGATGTTACAGCATGTTTGCAACATCTGGCCTTAGTCCGCAGGCCAGGGTATATGAGTTATTTTGAGCGAAGTTTAATTTGATTCAAAGAGGATTTGTTGTTGTAGCTTTTATCCATAAGTTATTTAGTAAGATTTGCTAAAAAAAGATTTAATAAGATTAAAGCCAATTAAATGAAGATTTAGTATGAATGAAGATCAAAACAAATCAAATCTTATTGTGGATATTTTTGAAAAGAAAATCAAATCTGCATCAGAATTAATTTTGTATCAAATCTAATGCCCATTGGGGAAAAGCCCATAATATGGTTTGCTATTTAATGAGACTCATTCCTACCTTTGAAGACACACAAGTATTGAAGATATAATGTGCTAGAGTTTTTCTCTTTGAGTCTTTTATTCATGTTGTTTTTGTAAACCTCTAAAGAAGCCTAAATTAAATATTCAAGGCATAAAGGTTGATTGTTAGTTGAGTTGTAGTTCAACATCTTTACTCTTTTGAAAACCTTGATCACTGGGGTAGTAATTGAGATAAATTGAGAGGGGTTCTCCTATTTAGGAGGATTCCTAAATAGAAAGACATGGGTAGTATTAAGAAGTAGGCATTGAACAATGTTTGTTCATTTAAGAATAATTGTACTAATACTATTGAGAGTGGATTTACTTTCTTGGATTGGAAGCCCCCAGATGTATGTGATGTTATATTGATCTGGGTTAACAATTCTCTTGTGTTCTATATTGCTTACCACTTTAAATTCCTTTGTTTGCGATAATTTGTGTTAAACTATTTTCTGCGGTACACATTGTCTAAAACATTGTGTCCAACATTTATCATGCACAAAACATAATTTCAATTGGCATTAGAGCATGCACACTGTTCAATTTGGGTGGGCTCCATGGATAGTATTTTCAGTTCAAATGGACAATACTAAGGAAAGAGGGGCAGTCAATAGACCACCAGTCTTGAATGGTACCAACTATGATTATTGGGAAGCCAAAATGATTATTTTCTTAAATCCATGGACAACAAAACATGGAAGCCTATAATAAAAGGTTGAAAACAGCCTGTGATGACCTCTCAATATGGAACATCAATCTTGAAGCTAGAAGCTGAGTGGTATAATGCTGGAGATGATGAAGGTTTTGGAAACTCCAAAGCTTTAAATGTAATTTTTAATGGTGTGGACAAGAACATGTTTAGATTAATCAACACATGTAGTGAAGCCAAAGAAGCATGGTAGATTATCAAAACTACACATGAAGGCACATCCAAAGTTCGTATGTCAAGGTTGCAGCTCCTAAAAACAAAGTTTGAAAATATGAGATTGAAGGAAGATGAATCCGTCTCTAACTTCAACATTCGACTGTGTGACATTGCCAACACTTATTTTGCATTAGAAGAGAAGATGTCTGAATAAAAACTTGCCAAAAAGACATTAATATCCATATCTAAAAGGTTTGATATGAAGGTAACAACTATTCAAGAAGCCCAAGACATTAGCACCATTAAATTGGATAAACTCATTGGATATTTGTAAACCTTTGAGATGGAAATACATGATAGAATTGAAAAGAAAAACAAGAGTATTATTTTTGGATCCAACACTGAAGAGGATGAAGATCAATGTGATTCTGAAGAAAGTCTATCAGATGTTATAGCTCTTTTTGGTAGAAACTTTAACAGATCTTTGAAGAGTCGGGGCAGAAGATGGAGAAAAAATGTCGAATACAAAATGCCAGACAACTTCAAGAACATTGGTCCCCAGTGTAAGAGCGAAGAAGAATACAAACCTAACAAATGCAAAGTGATTAGATGTCATGAATGTGAAGGTTTTGGTCACATTAAAGATGAATATCCTACTTTTTTAAAGAAACAGAAAAGGGGAATGTCAAACACTTGGTCTAATTCTGATGATGAGAATGAAGAAGAAATAGCTAACAAAGTAATGACTTTCATTGGAAAATATGAATCTGGTAGTGAGACTAGTGATGAAGAAATCACTAATGAAGAGTTAGTTGAAACATACAAAATTTTGTACAATCGGTGGAAGGAAGCATGCATGGTAGTAGAGAAACAAAAGGAAACTATAAGTGTTCTACTTCTGGAAAAAGAGAAACTTGGCTCAACCATTGCAGGTCTAAAATAGGAAGTCACCTTGTTAAAGTCCAAACTTGATAATATGACAAAGTTTATACATATGTTAAACAATGGTTCTAAGGCTCTTGATGAAATCCTAGAAGTTGGAAAGATGTCTAATGATCTGAAGGGAATGAGATTTGACTACAACTCCATGAGCAAAGGAGAAAAAGTTCCCACTAAGAACTCTGCTTCCTAGAGAAGAAAACTGAGATTTTGATGTTGGACCACATGTCTCAACATCCTGCTCAACATATGTACCCTTCGTACAGAAGAAATAAGAACTCATCACAGATATGTCCCTGCTATGGAAGATATGGTCATATAAAGCCCCATTGCTATAGAGTGTATGGATATCCTCAGCCTTATAGTCAACCAAAGTTCAACATAAATAAAGGCTAGAAAACTCAAGCAAGGAAAGTGTGATAACCCAAAGAATAAACTACTTGTCTCATAGATCACACATCTCTTAGAGTTTCCTCAAGAAAATATTTGTACTTTGATAGTGGATGTTCCAGACATATGACTGAATAAAGTAACTGTCTATAAGAGTTAAGATTATACTCCAATAGTTATGTTACTTTTGGTGATGGAGAAAAAGAAAAAATAAAGGGTATAGGCAAACTAGTCTATCCAGGTGTCCCTAACCTTGATGATGTGCTGCTGGTAGAAGGATTAAGTGCAAACTTGATATGTATAAGTCAACTATGTGATCAAGATCTGAATATGAGCTTCAAAAAATCAGACTTCATTATTTCAAACAAAGATCAAGAAGTGTTAATGAAAGAATCAAGATCCAAAGACAACTGTTATTTGTGGGTATCATAAAACAAAAGTCAGCCCTCAACATGTTTTATATCCAAGGTAGATGAAACCAAGCTATGGAACCAAAAACTTGGTCATCTCAAACTCAAGAGTATGAAAAAGATCATATCTAAAGATGCTATCAAGGGATTTCCAAAACTTAAAATTGAAGAAGGCAAAATTTATGGTGAGTGCCAAATAGGCAAGCAGACCAATGTGTCCCACAAGAAGATCCAACATCTTGAGTTACTTCATATAAATATGATGGGGCCTATGCAAGTAGAAAGCATGGGTGGGAAAAGATATGTCTTTATGTGTGTGGAATATTTTTCAAGGTACACTTGGGTCAAATTTATTAAAGAAAAATCTAACGCTTTTGATATTTTCAAAGAGCTATGTCAACAGCTCCAAAGAGAAAAAGAGTGTGGGATAATGAGAATAAGAAGTGACCATGAAAAAGAGTTAAAAACTCTAAATTCTCTAAGTTTTGTTCCTCTGAAGGGATTGATCGTGAATCCTCAGCACCTATCATACCTCAGCAGGATGAAGTGGTTGAGAGAAAGAATAAGACCTTGCAATAGTCAGCTAGAGTTATGTTGCATGCAAGTGTAACACCCCAAATTCAATTAAATCATTTAATTGAATTTAGTTGCATTTTATATTATTATTTAAGTGATTTAATATTATTTTTATCATTATTTGGTGAATATATATGGTATGTGACATTAGTGGGTATGTTAGTTGGAGTTAGGAAGAGTGGTAGAAATTAATTAGAATTTATAATTAATTTAAAAATGAGTAGAAATATAGAATAATAAATAAAGTAATATAAATAATGATATTTGGAAATTTGAGTTTTTTAAGAAAATAAGGGAAATTAGAGACGTGAAGGGTAAAAGTGGAATAAAAGAATAATGGAATTATGTTTTAATATAAAAAGAAAAGTATGAGGGTTGAGGAAGTTTACCAATACGTAGAAGTTTCATTGAGAAAAAGCGGCAAGAGGCAAAGTGAGAAAAAAGAAGAACAAGGGTTTGGGTAAGAAGATCACGATAGCTAGAGCTTGAGTAATTGCCAGAAATTCAGGTAGGGAGAACTACTCTAATATAGGTGTTATTGCATGAAGGATAGAGAGGGATCTTCACCCTCATCTAGGTTGTTTTCTCTATTGTTGTGTGTTATGAGTTCTTGTTTATGATTATTTGAAATCCATTTTAATTGTCATGTTCAACATATAAATCCGTGCTCTGTTATGTGTTGATTATTATACATGATTTTTTTATTTGAATTCTAGATATTGGTGTTGTCATTGTTGTGTTTTCGGCATAACCTTGAATCCATGAAAAAGTGACGATTTTGGGAATTAATTGATATATATATATGTGCTGTTTATTGATTGTATAATATGTGACTATTGAATTCTGGTCAATTTGGGTGGTTGGGAGTCAAATTCAGAGCTTGGAATGAGCTCCAATGGTGAAAATCACGTTTCTGGTTTTTGCTGTTTTGGGCGTGCGGGCTTAGCCCCAAAAATTTCCGTTGTATTCAGTGATGTCGTTCGATGTATTTAGTGATGCCAAAATATCTTCTATCCTTACTTGGATCGGTTCATGACTGTGTTCATCGAAGATATCTTAGCGTATTCCAAGACAGATGAAGATCATGCAAAACATCTGAAAGTTGTGTTACAGACCTTGTAAGAGAAGAAACTATATGTGAAGTTGTCCAAGTGTGAGTTCTGGTTAAAAGAAGTGAGTTCCATGGTTATGTGATTTCTAGTGGTGGTATTGCAATTGATCTGTCGAAGGTTGACTCGGTGGTATTACGATTGATCCGTCAGTTACAGAAATGAGAAGTTTATGGGTTTGGCTAGTTATTATAGAAGGTTTATAGAAGGCTTTTTGAAGTTAACTTTTCCTTTGACTCAGTTGACTCGAAAGGGTCAAGCTTATGTGTGGGATGTTTAATGTGAAGAGAGTTTTTATGAACTCAAGAAGAAATTGATGGCAGCACCCATTTTGATTTTGTCAAGTCCAAGTGAATCTTTTATGGTTTATTTTGATGCTTAGAGGATGGGTTTAGGTAGTTTGCTTATGCATAATGGTCAGGTTGTGGCTTATGCTTTGAGACAACTGAAGGTTCATGAGAGAAATTATCCTACCCATGATTTGGAGTTGGCATTTATGGTGTTCGTGCTTAAAGTTTGGAGACATTATATGTATGGCTCTAGATTTAAAGTGTTCATAAATCATAAGAGTTTAAAGTATTTGTTCAATCAGAAGAAGCTAAATATGAGGCAAGGGAGATGGCTTAAATTTTTGAAGGATTATGATTTTGGTTTGAGTTACCATCTTAGTAAGGCTAATGTGGTAGCAGACACAATGAACAGGAAGTCTTTGCATATGTTGACACTTATGGTTCGAGAAGTGGATTTTATTTAACAGTTCAGAGATCTTAGTTTGTTGTGTGAGATGACTTCTAATAATGTGAAGTTGGGTATACTAAAGCTTACGAGTGGTATTCTTGAAGAGGTCAGAGAGGATCAGAAAGTTGACTTGGGATTGATTGACCGTTGATATTGATAAATCAAGGTAAAAAGGTAGATTTTAGAATTCATGAGAATGGTGTTATAAGGTTCAAAGATAGAGTTTGTGTACCAGATTTTCTAGAGCTCAAGAAGAGTATTCTTTAGGAAGATCGTGGGAGTGGTTTGAGTATTCATCTCGGTGCTACCAAGATGTATCAAGATTTGAAGAAAATGTTTTGGTGGATAGGTATGTAGATGGATGTTGTTGAGTTTGTTTATTTTTGTTTGAATTGTTAAAAGTTGAAGATTAATCATCAGAAGCCATCAGGTTTAATGCAACCATTGAGTATTCCGGATTAGAAATGGGATAACATTTACATGAATTTTGTAACGCGTTTTCCTAAGATTTCTAAGGGAAGTGATACGATTTGGGTTGTGGTGGATAGACTAACTAAATCAGCTCATTTCATTCCGATAAAGATCAGTTATCCGTTACAGAAGCTAGTTGAGGTTTATATCAAGAAGATTGTCGGTTTGCATGACATTCCTTCGAGTATTGTTTCATTAAGACATTTGAGGTTCACTTTGAGGTTCTTGTAGAGTTTGCAAGAAGCCTTAGGAACCAAATTGATGTTAAGTCCTGCTTATCATCCGCAGACAGAGGGGACCATTCTGTCTTTAGGAGATTTGTTGAGAGCTTACATGTTGGAGCAAAGAGGTAGTTAGGATACTAACTTGTCGTTAATTGAGGTTACCTACTACAACAATTTCCATTCTAGTATTGGAATGGTGCCATTTGAAACTTTGTATGGTAGAAGCTATAGGACACCTTTGTGTTGGTAGCAGTCTGGTGAAAGTGTTGTGCTTGGGCTAAAAATTATTCACCAGACTACTGAGAAGATCAAGATGATTCAGGAGAAGATAAGAGCTTCACAGAGTAGGCAGAAGAGTTATCATGATAAGAGGAGGAAAACACTTGAATTCCGAGAGGGAGATCATGTGATCTTGAGAGATACTCCAGTGATAGGTGTTGGTTGTTCTTTGAAATCTTGAAAGCTCACATTGTGTTTCATTGGTCTTTATCAGATTTTGTAAAGGGTAGGATAAGTGGGCTACAGAGTTGCATTACCATCGTCTCTTTTTAATCTTCACAGTGTGTTTCATGTGTCTCAACTTCGGAAGTATGTTCCAGAACCATCTCATGTGATTCAAATGGATGATGTGCAAGTGAGAGATAACTTGACTATTAAGGCACCATCATTGCGAATTGATGATCCGGAAGTGAAACACTTGAGAGGTAAAAAGATAATCTTGGTGAAGGTTGTACGGGGAAGACCTTCTAGAGAAAACATGACGTGGGAGCAGGAGAGCCGGATGAAGGAGTCTTATCCGAAACTTTTTTGTTCAGGTAATTTTTTAGGGCGAAAATTCTATAAGTGAGGGAGAGTTGTAACACCCCAAATTCAATTAAATTATTTAATTGAATTTAGCTGCATTTTATTTTATTATTTGAGTGATTTAATACGCTTTTTATTATTATTTGGAGAATATATGTGGCATGTGGCATTGGTGGGTATGCTAGCGGGAGTTAGGAAGAGTGTGTGAAATTAATTAGAATTTTTAGTTAATTTTAAAATGAGTAGAAATATAGAATAATAAATACAATAATATAAATAGTGATATTTGGGTGGAAATTAGAGTTTTTAGAAAAATAAGAGAAATTAGAGATGGGGAGGGTAAAAATGGAATAATCAAAATTGTGGACTTAGGTTTTAATTTAAAAAAAAGTATGGGGGTTGATGGAGTTTAATAATACGTAGAAGTTGCATTGAGAAAAAGATATAAGAGGCAAAGTGATAAAAAGGAAGAACAAAGGCTTGAAAAAGAAGACGACCATAACTAAAGCTTAAGTAATTGTTGGAAACTCAAGTAAGAGGGGAGACCACTCTGATATAGGTGTTATTGCATGAAGGGTAGAGAGGGATCGTCACCCTCATCTAGGATGTTTTCTCCATTGTTGTGTGTTATGAGTTCTTGTTTATGATTATGTGAAATCTATGTTAATTGTCATGTTCAACATACAAATTCGTGTTCTGCTGTGTCGTGATTATTATACATGATTTGTTAATTTGAATTCTGGATATTGGTGTTGCCATTATTATGTTTTGATGTTTTGGAAATAACCTCGAGTCCATGAAAAAGTGAAGATTTTGAGTGTTAATGGATACATATGTGTTGTTTAATGGTTGTATAATATGTGACTATTGATTAATGGTCGATTTGGGTTGTAGGGAGTAAAAATAAAACCTTGGAATGAGCTCCTATGCTAAAAATCATGTTTCTGGTTTTTGCTATTCTGGACGCCTGGGCTTAGCGCCTGAAAGTTGTGCTTAGTGAGTTTGGGCTTAGCCCTAAAATGCTGCTCTTATCGAGCTTGCGCTTAACCCCAAAATGATGCGCTTAGCGAGCCCGCGCTTAGAGTCATTCCCTAAATTTTGACCACCAAGATTCCCCATCATTGTGCAAATAATCATCACAATATGGATGTACCTTTATACCTCATCAATCTCCTCAAAGATGGTTAAGCATTCACCACAATTAAGAATTAAGGTTTTAAGCCCTCTCAGAGCACTTAGACAAAGGATCAATCAAGAAATGACATGATCTACAACTTGTCTAACCTCTCAAGCACCTATAAAGGATCAAGAGGACTCCCACATCAAGAATCAAGCACAAAGTTGCAACATTCCAAGTGGATCAAGCCTCAAGATCGCCAATGTCACCAAATTAGGGTTTTGGTCGACTGAGGCCTCCAGATGAAAATTTTCATCTGAACATGAGCCAAGGCTTCAAAGAACAACCTAAGATACTCCAAGGGACCTCATGGACCCAATCATCAAATCAATTTAACCTCAGGGGATGCATTTACCAAAAATCAGGAATTAGGGTTTCTTGACTTAATTCACCCCTAAGTTGACTTTTGGGACAAAACCTGAGCCAAAACCTCAAGATATGATTTGAGGGCCTCCAATACACTGCATTGATCCATTTGCAACAATGGATTGATCCAAGAAGCTTGATTCACAAGTTTCAATTTCATCTGGACCACAATTAGGGTTTTGAGGAAAAAGTCAACTGTGCCTTTGACTTTTGGCCAGGACATGCTTCCAAACCTTGGGACATGATTCAATATAACCTATAACACCTATGGAATCCATCCATTAGGTTTGATTTAGGTCAACGACTTGATTTCACAAAGGATCGCACAGTTTGGATTTCATCCGATAAAAAGTCAACTGTGCACAAAATCAAGTTTGACTTTTTGGAATTTTTCACAAATATGGTTCCTATAAGTAAAAAATAATGTTAATGTATGATATTGATCATCATACATAAAAAAAAATTAAGAAAAGTGAGGTTTCTTGCAAAAGGGGCAACCTTGAAAAACTAACATGTTTTTAAGTTATGGAACAAAAGTGATTTTGTTACCAACTTCCAAGGATCATAACTTGAGATCCAAGCAACCATTTTGGGTGATCCAAAGTTTGATTTGTAGGTCTTGCTACACTCTACAAAAGCTTCAACTACCTCCAACTCCAATTCTTTATGGATTTTAAGTTATGGAGTGATCAAAATTACAAAAACATGAAAATAACACTTTTTCCAACACTTAGTGAAAATCTGCCTAAGTTATCAGCCTTGAACATCAATGTTCATGATGATTTTTCAATGGGATCCAAATAGTTTCAAAACAAACTATGACCGCACATGTTTTGTATCATATTAGGGCTTTCTAAAAAGCACAAGAGCCTCCCATAACTCAGCCTGAGCAGGGAGATATGACTCCCTCAAAATCACCATTTCCAACTGTTCCAAGCAAGGTAGATTTTGTGCATTTGCTCGATTTGGAAAATTTGGACAACTCCAAGCCTTGTCATCCATTTGGACACGTCTGAGGATAAAACAAAAGGAGAATGATATAATCCCCAAGCCTCCCAAGTCCAAGTATCTACCTATAGCCATGCCAAACTTAAAAGAACTAAAAAGTGCCAAGACTCCAATTTTATTTCAATGCATTCAATGGATGCATCAAGGTGGCATGAACTGAGGCAAGTTTAAATGAATGAGTCAAGCCTTATCTCTGAACCAGGTGACCATATGCCTGTGCTCTAACCTCAAGTCAATGGCTAGAGGAGACTTGAGATTCCATTTGATCCACATTGGCCACAGACCTGTTGCAGTTACCACACACTATTGCTTGCAAAACAAACATGCTCTACTATAAATATAGCTCATTCGTGATCAGTTTGAGTACACCAAAGCACCCAAACTGATGCTTTCCTCAAAATCTCCCTTTCACTCCAATTTTACCTTCTAACTCAAGTCACTATCGGGTTTTGAAATTGAGAGTGATTCCAACCAAACCAATCACACACACACACACCTCATAAACATCATATGTTAGTGATCCATAACACAAAATCACATCTGGAACATCAGATTCTCAAAATCACCAGCCAATTGCTCAAGTCCTTGACAGAGTTGCAGTTGAGGTGCCACATCAAGTTCCAGCTCATTTCAATCCACTTCAAGCATTCAAACACACTCCATGGCACCTAAGGAAGCTGTTCAGATCATTGGAACCTAGCTGCAACACCTCCATCACCAAACTCGATCACCAGCTGCAAGAGGTAAGGATGAACCCTTCAAACTCTATATTCCATGCATCATAAATGAATTTTTGAGTTACCATCTTGTACTTGCATGTATATAGAGTGATAAACCTCAATCAATTGCCATGAATCAATCGTGTATGGAATTTCATTGTGTTCATGCTGAAATTAAGGTTTTTGAGGTTTTCTGTTGATTTCTTTCTCCATACTTAATATAAATGCAATTAAACTATATGGTTGTGATCCTTGTTCAAAAACAAACAAGATTGGTACTTGAATCATGCAAAACCATTGAGAAATCATGGAGAAAGTGAGAAAACGCAAATATGCAAAAACAGAGGGCGCGGGCAAGAACCAAGTGTTCTTGGCGCCATAATTCAAATTTTTGAATTTTTAGTTACTTTTGTTTAATTGATTCAGAAATTAATTTCTCTCTGAATATTTATGTTTTTTAATTAATTATTTTTCTCAAAATTCACAAAAATGTTTAAATATTTTATTTTACAAAAAAAATCCAATTTATATTATTTATTTAATATAGTTAGAATTTTTGTAATAAATTTCATTTTTTATTGTTTTAAACATTTTTAAAATGAAATTCCCACTTTGATCTTTCAAAATCAATTGAATTTTAAGCTTTCATATGATTAAACATGATTTTTCAAAATATTTTCCAAAGTGTACAACTTGTTTTTGAATATAATTGATATTTTATCATTTATTATTTAAATTACCTTTGAAAAATGACATTTTAATTTAAAATTAGGGTTTCCTCTCGATTTTAAATTTTCAAACAAACTTTGGGCCTCTAATAAAGTGTAAGACCTAACCCCCCTCTTGTAAATAAATAATTTGGGCCTCAGTCATTGTATAAATCACGATACGATTTTAAAATCTCGGCGCGGTCGTCGCCTTTTAAACAAAAAAATCACCTGGGCCTCTCCTTGAGTTGTAAGCCCTATCACTTGTATATAAAATAAACTTTGGGCCTCTAAAAGGGTGTAAGACCCATTCCTTGTAAATAAAACCCTTTTGGGCCTCAGTCATTGTATAAGACCCACTGTGTTTTCAAAATCTCGGCGCGATCGTAGTTTTTTTTCAAAACAAAATCATCTGGGCCTACCCTTGTGTTGTAAGTCCCATTTCTTTTCTTTTTTAAACCTTTGGGCCTCTCCTTGAGTTGTAAGACCCACCCCTCTGTACAGAAAACCTTTTTGGACCTCAGTTATTGTATAAGCCCCAATACAGTTTACAAAACAACGGTACAATTACTGTTTTTCATCTGGGCCTCTCCTTGAGTACAAGCCCTAACAATCTTTTCCAAACAACTTCCCTTTTGATTTACTTTCAAATCCATAGTTGTTATCAAAACTTTCTTTAATATCTTGAACAACTAACCATACAACTATTACAATGGAAGCTTGCTCGCCTGTAAGTTTTATCAGCTTTCATTTACTTGCTTTTATATATATATATATATAATTGTATAGATGGAAGCTTTCTCACCTGTAAGTTCTTCTTTCATATCCTTTTAAATACTTGTCATATATCAACTGTATATATACTTGCATAGCTGCTTAGAGTTTTCCCCGACAACTAGGTCTAGAACTAGGTAAAGCCAGTTGGTCACTCATAAATACAGTCAAAACTATATCCCCATAGGATTCTAGATACAGTCTTGCCTTCTCTTGGGCTTAAACAATATGGAACAAAGAGAAAGTCATTATTCCCGGTGAAACTTGTCTCAGATTGTCACTATTAGAAATTGTCAAAGAAGTTCATTTCCCCAAAGAGGATTAATTCTCGGTGAAATCTCTCTTGAATTTCTTCAAACCCTATAACTAATCACTAAAGGAATAATTCTCGGTGAAACCTTTCTTGAACTCTTCTTAGGTTTGGGACCCACATTCTTCCCTAAAGTATCCCCGCCTCCTCTTGGGATTTGTACAAGGACCCTCCGGCTTCTTAGAAGTTCTCGTGCCTTATCTTGGGCTTAATACAAGGACCCTGAAGACCTCTTAAAGGTATAGGACATAACTTAGTCATCCTTTACTAGAGCAGTCTTTCCAGTGTCAAAACATCAAACCATTTTAGGGTTGACACTCATCCCATAAAGCACCAGCCTCCTCTTGGGCATTATACAAAGATAAATTCTTTCATACCAGTAGACTTGGATAGTCTAATCCCCTCTCGGATCTCAAAGACATTCTCAAGTTCCTTACAAATATAGGATAAACCTTAGTCATATTTTATCAATCTCCAGCCGAGTTAAAACCCATGGGTTCTAAAACCCAGTCTTTCTCCTAAAAATCCCTTAGCCAGGATCAGTTTATCATCAGTATAACACTATTCCAAATCAGAACCTCAAGGCATCTGATATCTCAACCCTTATGTAAACCCTCAGCAAGAGTTGATTCCCTATTTAGACCTGCCTTTGTGTCATACCCTAAATTTTGACCACTAAGATTTCCCATCATTGTGAGAATCATCATCACAGTATGGAAGAACCATCATGCTTCATCAGTCTCCCCAAAGATGGGTGAGCATCCACTACAATCAAAATTAGGGTTTCGAGCCCTTTCAGAGCCTTAGACAAAGGATCAATCAAGAAATGACATGACCTTCAACTAGTCTACACTCTCAAATATCCACAATGGATCAAAAGGACTCCCACTTCAAGGATTAAGCACAAGGTTGCTCCCTTCTAAGTGGATCAAGTCTCAAGATCGATAGTGTCACCAAATTAGGGTTTTGGTCGACCAGGGCCTCCAGATGAAAAATTTCATCTGGACACAAGCCAAAGATCCAAAACACAACCTAATATACTCCATGGAACCTCATGGACCCATTCATCAAGTCAATTTTACCTCAGAGG
This sequence comes from Lathyrus tuberosus, assembly GCA_022829125.1. Lineage (NCBI taxonomy): Eukaryota > Viridiplantae > Streptophyta > Magnoliopsida > Fabales > Fabaceae > Lathyrus > Lathyrus tuberosus. The sequence goes on from JALAZF010000153.1 coordinate 5,193,150, forward strand.
ATGCATATATCAAAAATCAGGAATTAGGGTTTCTTGACCTAATTCACCCCTAAGTTGAATTTTGGGACAAATCATGAACTAAGACCTCAAGAGAGGGTTTGAGGGTCTCTAATGAACTATATTGATCCATGTGGAACAATGGATTAATCCAAGAAGTTTGAGCAACAAGTCTCAATTTCATCTGCACCACAATTAGGGTTTTAAAGAAAAAGTCAACTGTAACTTTGACTTTTGACCAAGACATGCTCCCAAACCCTAGGACATGCCTCAATACATCCTATGACATCCATGAAACATGTCCATCAAGTTTGATTTAGGTCAAGGACATGATTTCATGAAGAATTGCACAGTTTGGAATTCATCGGATAAAACGTCAACTGTGCACAAAAGTCAACTTTGACTTTTTGAGATTTTTCACCAAAATGGATTTTTAACCCTAAAATGATGTTAATGTATGATTTGAATCATCATTCATCAAGAAAAATCAAGAAAAGTTGGATAACTTGTAAAAGGGGTAACCATAGAAACTTAGAAAATTTTCTAAGTTAAAAATAAAGTGACAAGGGTACCAACTTTGGAGGATCATAACTCCTAAACCACAAGGCCATTTTTTCTTATCCAAAGATTGATTTGTAGCCCTCATTACCCTCTACAAAAACTTCAAGTAGACCTAAGTCCAATTCATTATGGATTTTGAGTTATGGAGTGATCAAAATGGCTGAAAATTGAAAATGTCACTTTTTCCAACACTTAGTGAAATTTTCACTAAGTCAGAATCTGCCTTCACTTTTTGCCAAATGTAGGGGGATTTTTCACTTGGATTCAAAAGAGATCAAAACCAAACATGTTCAAACAGTTGTTGTATCATGTAAGGGCTTTCCAAAATGGCCTAGAACATTGCCAAATTCTATTTGAGTCATGAGATATGACATTGGCAAGTTGCCTTGCTGAAATCTGTAAAAGGCAAGGGAGAATTTGCAACTTTGCTCGATTTGCCAAAATCAGCCAAATTCAAATGCTCCTATCCACTTGGACACATCTGAGGATTGAATCTAAAGGGGACAATCACTGAGCCAAGCCTCCAAAGTCCATGGAACAAGAAATAGCATGTTGAACCTAGAATGGCCAAAATAGGGACAAGACTCCAAATTTGGATTGAAGCATTCAATGGAAGCATCAAGGTGGCATGGACTGAGCCATTCTCATCTGAAATTAGTCAAGACTTATCCAAGACCAAGGGGACCAAAGCTCTGTGCCCTAACCTCTAGTCAATGGCTAGAGGAGACTTGGATATTCATTTACCAACATTGGCCAAACCTACTTATCAGTTGCCATTCACTATTCCTTAAAAAACAAACTTGCTCTACTATAAATAGAGCTCAATTGTGATCAGTTTGAGTACACCAAAGCCATCTAACACATGCTTTCCTCAAAATCTCTTTCTCTTGGCAAAAATGCCTTTCTTAGCAAGGTAGTTATTGGGTTTTGAGTTTGAGAGCTTTTCCAATCAAACCAATCACTCACACACCTCACATACATCATATAGAAGTGATCCAAACACTCACATAACATCTGGAACACAGATTTCACAAAATCACCAGCCAATTGCTCAAGTTCTTGACAGTTTTGCAGTTGAGGTGCCATCTTCAACTCCAAACCATTTCAATCCATTCCAAGCACTCAGACACATCACTTGGCACCTAGGGAAGCTATCCACATCATTGGAACCTAGCTGTAACACCTCCAACACAAATCACGATCACCAGCTGCAAGTGGTAAGCATGAGCTCTTCTAACTCTATGATCCATGCAATTTTTGCTGCACAATAATTTGGCCATATGTTCATAATCAGGCATGGAATGTTTTCCCTCAATTAATTGCTTTGTTTGAATCGTGTATCAAAAATCCTAGCCTTCATGTAGAAATTAGGGTCCTTGAGGTTTCTTCGTGATTTCTTGTTGTATGTTTAATTTAAATGAAATTAATGGACATAGACATGATTGTGAGGTTGAGACGAGCATAATGATATGTAGATTGCATGTTATAATCAAGTATTCAGTAAGATTGGAGAGAAAATGCAAATCTGGCCAAGCCCAGAACACGTGCGTGTTCTTGGTGTGTTGTTGGCACCATTTTTAGAAATTTGAATATTTGAATTTTGTGATTTTGTTTAATTGATTCAAAAATTAATTTCTCTCTGAGTTTTAATGATTTTGAGTTGATTCTTTTATTAATAATTCACAAAAATGTTAAAATATTTTATTTTATCAAAAAATCACAAAAATATTATTTATTTCATATAATTGATATTTTTGCAAAGAATTAATGTTTTAATTGTTTTTAACATTTAAAATATTTTTTCTACATTGATATTGCAACTTTTAATGCTTTCTAATTATTTTGTAGGTCAATACTTAATTTTTGAAGCATTAATCCAAGATCACAATTTGTTTTTCATATGTTAAATAATTTTGATCCTTTTAATTGAATTTTTATTCAATTAAATACATTTTTGAAACCAAATTAGGGTTTTTGGATTAATTTCAACCCTCATAAATCATTTTCAAAACACTTTTGGGCCTCTAATAGAGTGTAAGACCTAATCCTTTTTTGACCAACTCATTTTTTGGGCCTCAGTGCATTGTATAAGTTCCGATACCGTAAAAAACAAACGGCGCGATCGTCGCCTTTCAAAATAACCCTTGGACCACTCCTTGAGCTATAAGACCCATTCAAAACTTTTTGGGCCTCTCCTTGAGCTATAAGACCCATTCAAAACTTTTGGGCCTCTATTAGAGTGTAAGACCCAATCCCCTTTTAACCAAAACCTTTTGGGCCTCACTTATTGTATAAGTCCCTCCGCGTTAAAAGAAAACCTCGGCGCGATCGCCATTTTAAAACGAAAAATCAATTGGGCCTACCCTCGTGTTATAAGCCCCACTCTTTTTCTCTTAAAACTCTTTGGGCCTCTTGAGAGAGTGTAAGACACATCCCTTTGTATAGAAAACATTTTGGGCCACAGTCACTTGTATAAGTCCCTCTGTACAAATTCAAACAGTGCACTCACTGATAAAACCTTGGGCCTCTCCTTGAGCTGTAAGCCTCAAATCTTTCTTTTTCAAATCACTTTCTCCTTTGATTTTGAATATACTGTTGTTTTCAATCTTTCTTTGTTGAACAACTAACCAAACAGCATGGAAGCTCTACAACCGAGTAAGTGGTTATTGCTTTCATTTACCGCTTTCATATACATATAACTGTATTGTGGGGCTGTTTCACTGTAAGTCTTCTTTCATAAACTCATCTCAACTGTGTAATAATAGTATAGATATTTAGAGTTTCCTCGGCAACTACGTCTAGAACTAGGTGACGCCGTTTCGTTTATTCATAGAAATAGACAACTAGATCCCCAATAGGATCACCAGATACAGTCTTCTCTCAGGCTGTCCTCATTAGGAATCGTCAAGAAACTCTACTCCCAGAGATGAATGTATTCTCCGTGAATGGCATCTTTGAGTTTCTTCCAAATACTCGAACTTTCCTGACTTGATCTATTCCTTGTGAATAGCTTGCCTTGAATTTCTCGGGGTTTGGGGACCCACGGGCTTCTTAAAAGCATCGACCTCCTCTTGGGCATCGTACAAGGACCCACAGGCTTCCTAAAAGCAACCCCGCCTCCTCTTGGGCTTAGTACAAGGACCTGTCGACTTCTTAGAAGTATTCACAGCCTCCTCTTAGGCTTCGTATAATGATCTCTTCCTCCGGGAATGATAGCCTCCTCTTAGGCTTAGTACAAGGACCCGTCGGCTTCTTAAAAGTTTCCAGCCTCCTCTTGGGCTTCGTACAAATTGTCCCGACGACCTCCTAGAGGTATAGGAACAGAACCTAGTCGTCCTCATAGAACAGTCCTTTCATAGAGTCTATTACTGTTTCTCAAAACGTAGTACAAAAGATGACACTCTAGACTTGGACAATCTAACTTCCTTGAGTCTCAAAGACATTCTCAAGTGACCCCTTCGTTAAATATGAAGGAAACCTGCAGACTCGAACAGTCTCAATACCCTTCGGATTTCCCGCTTCCTTAAAGAACAGGAATAACCCAGATCCTTGAATCAAATCCTTGAGTACAGTGCTGCTCATATAAGAACAAATTTCCTCTTTTAAAATCAGTATATTGGACCTGTCACTCAACTAAAACAGTCTATAGCCTCCTCTTGGGCTTTGTACAATGATTCTTCCCAGCGAAGCAAACGTTTAGCTTCTCTCTCGGGCTTCGTACGAGATACAAAAGACTCCCTCGTTGAGTCAAACAATGTTTAGCCTCTCTCTCGGGCTTTGTACGAGACACATAAGAGACTCCCTCGTTGAGTCAACCACCCTTTAGCCTTCATCTCGAGCTTTATACGAGATACAAAAAGGTTCTAATTAAGCCAAACAAATTTTAGCCTCAATCTCGGGCTTTGTACGAGATACAAAAACTCTCTTGTTGAGTCAAATAGCCTCCATCTCGGGCTTTGTACGAGATACAAAAACTCTCTTGTTGAGTCAAATAGCCTCCATCTCGGGCTTTATACGAGATACAAAAAGATCCATCGTTGAGTCAAAACCTTTTAGCCTCCTCTTAGGCTTTATATAAGAAAACCACTAGTTAATCCAATTAACCTTTTAACATCAAAGTTGTGCCTCGTTCACAGTACACAAACATCAATAACTCCTTCCCCTTTCATCTAATTACTGTAAGCGGCAAGCCTCTGGATCGTCTATATCCATGCCACTGTCCCTCTTTTAGCATGAGAAATTCCTAAGGAAAGATGGCATTACTCTACACTGAGTTAAAGTCTTCTCCTTCAGGTTAAAATCCCCTTTAAAGGAAATTATGGCATTGCTAGGATCCGCGTATCCCGGTTAAAGTAATTCTCCTTTATAAAAAAGTTGTGACAAACAACCCCACTTTTAGAGATGACAAATTCTCTCTAAAGGCGAAACCTTTAGCTTCATATCTTGGGCTTTGAACAAGATACAAATAGACCCTTCAGCTTCATATCTTGGGCTTTGAACAAGATACAAATCACCTTCCGCTTCACGTCTTGGGCTTTGAACAAGACACCAAAACACCATTTCCTCCCATAGAATAGGAGGAACTACGAACGCTCTGGTTTCCTTGTTTCGGTAAACGGGAATACGTAGGCATAAGATCGAAAGAAAAGATCTTAGCGAGCACACTAAACAAAAAACCCAAATCCCATATCTCCATCAATCAAAAGAAGTAAAACATCAGTCCTAACATCCTAATCCTTGTTCCCCGCTATAAAGTCCTAAAAAGAAAGAAATCAGTATTGGCGAAAATACAAATAACCAGTACAAAGGCCCCCCCACATTGATTGCATCCGTAACCTAACAGACCGCTATTTAAAATCAGTATGCAAAGTAGGGTTAATTGGAGACATCTATTTCCCTTCCTTCATCAGCTTTAATAGGATAAAAAATGAATCGACCTGTAGTTTAAGCTCAACCGCAGAGAGCGACCAACGCTTAAGAACCGCGTCCAAAATTGCTCGCTATAGAAAAATAGCGCCCACCGTGGGGCTTAATTCTGATTTCCTTTTTCACCTCTTGTGTGACTACCACAGATTGGGGCTTCCGCCAGGGAACCCATTTTCTATTAGGAACTTAGGATTCATAGCTTTAAAGGTCCAGGATGTTTAGGACAAATATATATACTGCTTTTCCTAATTGCTATACGTGTTTATTTTTCTGCTAATGGGAATGCGGGTGATGCCGTATGTGGAAAGATCGAGTACACACTTAAGATAAGTGATGGTGATGGGGTCGACCATCAACCTCAGTGGAGGCTGACCAATGCAACCCATTCTCTCACCTAGACAATGGGCCGATTGTTAAGTCTGAGAAGCTGGGGAGCCAAACCCTTTCCTAGTGCGGAAACTATCGAAAATAGTTGTTACGCGATACTACCCTCATTTGAGACTGGTGATCTATTCTTAGTGAATGGCACTTACTCTAAGATTGCTCCACAACTCGCTGGCGATCCGCTTGTTATTTTGCTTTCCTGGGAGGAGCTGATGATAATGAGTACAGGTACAACAATCACCCTAGTATAAACCTTTGGGGATGGGTAGAGCCTTGACTTCATGACAACGACCCTTTGACCCCATGTTTTTTCTATGTTTTTGTGTGCTGCGTTCATGCATTCATTTAATAAAACATAAAACATTAAAAAAAAAAACTTCTCTTCTAGTCTCTCTGTTTTTTAAATTAAACTAAGACTGTGATTGCAAATATCAGAGAAGAGGATTACGCTAATGGATTTCGGTAGGAGGAGAACTCATAGTTATACCTTCAAGGTTCCAAAACTAGAGGATTTGAGAAGGTTAGCAAGGATGATCACTAACCCTGAGGCTTTTAGAGCCAAGCACGGAGGTTTGCTACCACTGTTAAGAGTCCATGTGATTGAGGGAATCATGGATGCACTCATTCAGTTTTATGATCCAGTTTATCACTGTTTCACATTCCCGGATTACCAGTTAGCACCAACGCTGGAGGAGTATTCTCATCTGATCGATCTACACATTACAGATCGAGCTCCATTTTCTGGACTGGAAGAAATTCCAAAGAATCAGACCATTGCAAGAGCAATTCATTTGGACGAGTCTGAGGTCAAGACTCACCTGACCACTAAGGGTGGCATACAAGGTTTGCCAGCCCAGTTCTTAACAAAGAAAGCCCTGTATTTTACCAGTATAGGAAACATAACTACATTTGAAAGCATCTTTGTCTTGCTCACCTACGGGTTATTTTTGTTTCCCAAAATCAATAACTTCGTCGATATTAACTGCATTAAGGTTTTTCTCATTGGAAACCCTGTACCGACTTTGTTCGCAGATGCGTATCATTCTGTACACTTGGGGAATTTGTACAGCGGAGGGGAGATCACATGTTGTGTGCCTCTGCTTTACAAATGGTTTATCTCTCACTTGCCCAAGTCTGCTGCTTTTTGGGATTGCAAGAGTGCCTTACATTGGTTGCAGAAGATCGTGTCTCTTACCAACTCTGATATAGATTGGTGTAATAGGATCTATGATGGAATCAAAATCCTCGACCGTTGTGGAAACTTCCCCAACGTACCCCTTATAGGAACTAAGGGAGGAATCAACTACCATCCGGTATTGGTTCGTCGTCAATTTGGATACCCGATGAGACACGTCCCACGGGGTGTTCATATGAAAGGTCTTTTCTTCAAGGAAGGAGAAAACGACAGAGCACTAAAAATGGAAATAGTGCAAGCTTGGAAGCACGTTCATAAGAAAGGACGAGAGTCTCTAGGAAAATCGGACTGTGTCTCAGTGGAGCCTTACCTCCATTGGGTACAAACTAGAGCTCTCAAGCTAAAGATGCCTTATCCTCGTTACGGAATTCTTCCGCCAAAGGAGTCTGTCATGTACTTCATGACTGAGACTGAAAAACTTCAGGTTACTCTCAATAAAGTTCAAAAAGAGAGAAGGTCTTGGAAGAATAAGTGCCGCACCCTCGACGTAGAGTGCATCAAAATACATCAATTACTGAAAGAGAAAGATGCTCTAATTGAAATTTTGGAGCAGCATGCTGTGGATAATCAGGATGACCAAAGGAATTTGCTTGCTCCTTTCACTTGGCAAAGGAATGATAACCCGACAATGGCTCAAGAGCCCCGGTCAAAGAAAAGGAAGATACCAGAATCAGCACCCGATTTCTTTTCAGAGAGGACTCGGGACCCATTAGCTTAGGTTTCTGTTTCTGCAATGTGTAATCTACTGTATTTCCGTTTCTGTAATCCTTGGATTCAATAAAAAGGGATTTTCCCACTGTTTGATATTTGCAATCTAATTGTCGAAGTTTATTTTGATTAAACCTAAAACAATTAATATAATCATCGCATTCATCATTCTCACATCGCGTATCCTTCTTACCTACGAATCTCACGTTTATGTCTCGATCCTAGAGTCAAAATGTCTCATTCGTACAATACTCGGGCCAATCGTCAGAAAAGGATGGATGATCTTGAGGAAGAAAACAGAGAGTTGAAAGAAGAGATCGACACTCTAAGAGAGGATATGAGAAAGCTTCGTAATGACATGCAAGCCATGGCAGAAGCTCAGCCACAAAGAACTGTGATCTCAGAGATCACCTCAATGCCCGTAGTGGAGAGGTATGATCCTAGGTATCAGATACCGAAAGATCGTCCTTGGGGCATGCATGTTAACCATATCCCAGAAGGATATGTTCCGCCGATCACTGAAGATCAGGGAATCACAACAGAAGCTGTTGGGCCTGAAGGTTACAAACTTCGGGAAAGCAAAGATGCCAGGGGCATACTGAAGACTCCTGAAGGTTACAAACTTCGGGAAACGCCAAGACTCACTGCCGTAGTCACGGTACCACCCCCTGTGGTGCACACTGTCCCAGAAGGACAGATTCCACAGACACCTTCTGGTAAGAAGGAAACTATGTTTGATAGAATGGAGGAATTCCAGGAGCAGTTCTTGGAAATGCAGAAGGAACTGCAAGCCATTCGCGGTCAGGATCTATTTGGAAAGGACGCCGCGGATCTCTGCTTGGTCCCCAATGTGAAAGTCCCACACAAATTTCAAGTACCCGACTTTGAAAAGTACAAGGGTAACTCTTGCCCTCAGAGCCATCTGGTGATGTACGCTTGGCGAATGTCAGCTCAGACTGAGAATCAGGACCTACTGATTCACTACTTCCAGGATAGTTTAATCGGCGCCGCACTCAAATGGTACATTGGTTTAAACCGTGCTACGATTAGCACATTCAGAGATCTCGGTACTGCCTTCGTCCAATAATACAAATACAATTTGGACATGGCACCCGACAGAGATCAACTCAGATCGATGTCGCAGAAGGACAAGGAAACCTTTAAGGAGTATGCTCAAAGGTGTCATGAAATTGCCGCTCAAATTTGTCCACCTCTTGAGGAAAAAGAGATGACAAAGATCTTGTTAAAAACCTTAAGCTCATTTTACTATGACCGAATGGTTGCCAGTGCACCCAGTGATTTCACCGAAATGGTTGGCATGGGCGTACGTCTTGAGGAAGCCGTCTAAGAAGGACGTTTGGTAAAAGATACTGGATCATCGAGCGGTACTAAAAAATACGGTAGTGCTCTCCCTAAGAAAAAAGAGCAAGAGATTGGGAATATATCTCTCGGAAGGCAAAGGCGACGTTATCAGCCGGTAGCAGCTGTGACTCCTGCTATTAGCCCTGCGCCTATTCCTACGTATCAACCTCAGGTTGCGCAGAGCCAACTTGATCAACAAAGGACACAACATCCTCTTCAGCAGGCTCGTCCTCCATATAACAACAACCGTATAACACGACCACCAGGATTTGATCCTATACCCATGTTGTACGCAGAATTATTTCCGTTACTACTGGCTAAGGGGCACATTCAGACTAAGTCTCCTCTTACGGTACCGGAAAATCCGCCTTTTTGGTTTAAGGTGGATCAAACTTGCCCTTATCATCAAGGAGGTTCAGGGCATAACATTGAGACTTGCCTCAATTTCAAGTCCGACGTGCAAAAGCTTGTTAGGAGCGGGGCTCTTATCTTTCAAAGATATGAATCCCAATGTTCTCACAAACCCGCTGCCTCAACATGAGAAAGCTGCAGTCAACCTGATTGAGAAAGAATTTAACAACGTCTATCAAATTCACGATGTACTCTTATTGAGGACCAATTTGGTCAAGATGCATTGTAGACAGAGTGGATATGGCCATGTGCCATCTCATAATTATCACCAGTGTGATATCTGCTCTAAAGACAACCAGGGATGTTCTGTGGTGCAAGCAGCTCTACAGGAACAGATGGATCTCGGATGGATACAAGAGTACCGAGTTCGTGGAGTTAACATGGTCTATACGAATTCTAACGTCATTCAGAACCACGAAATCCGTGCGATGAATGCCAACTTGGTGGCGATGCACTCAAGGCAAAGCCAGTATCGTAAGGCATTACAGTTCCTGTCTGACTTGCTCGATAAACAAACAGGGATGCTCTTTCATACAAGAGGCCCTCCAGCGTCAGATGGATCTTGGATGGATCCAAGACTACCATGATAGGAACTCCTATCAAATCAACATGGTTCAGATCTTTGATGTTCGCGTAATGAATACCAGTCTGGTAGAGTTACTTGCTGAGCAGGTCCGACTCGGATTTTTAATATCACATGACTATCAAAGCTGTAAAGCAGGTTGCGAAAACGATCGAGGTTGTACCCTTGTCCAAGAGGCACTTCAGCACTTATTAAATCACTGGTGGATGCCAATCTATATGGATGAAGATACTCAGCAAATTAGTATCAGTAACAGGAATCCTACTCGTCGTCAAAGTCAGGATGTCCGATCTGTGGAAGCTAACCTAGTGAGGTTACATTGTATTCAAAGTGGGCATGGCCAGTTGCCACCACACAACTATGAACGTTGCGGCGTCTGTTCGGAAAGTAACCAAGGGTGTTACCTTGTGAGAGCAGCTCTTCAGGGTCAGGTGGATCGTGGAGAAATTCGTTCATATCTGGGTTCTGGACCCATCAACTGGACACCGAACTACCTTGCCAATCAAGTCGAGGATGTTGTCACAATCTCTGGTCATCATAGGACCAGGGATGTTTTTGCCATTATCCCTCTACTTGAAGAATCTAAAGTTCCCAACCTGGAAGGGATCGAGATTACTTACAATGGTCAGAAAAATCAGAAGGCTCCCATAGTCATCTATCTACCGGGACCACAACCGTATGAATCAACTAAGGCTATCCCTTAGAAATACGGTGTGACAATAATTGAAAATGGAAAGGAAATTCCATTACCCTCCGTCTTGAATATTGCAGACATCAGTCGTGTAACACGGAGCGGTCGAATCTTTAACCGAGGAGTTGGAGAACCTAACAAGGAAAAGGAACTTCAGATAGAAGCTCCCGATCTATCAGTCGGTCAATCCAGTAATCCCGACCTTTCGAAAAATAATGATGAGATGCTGAAGCTCATCCAAAGGAGTGAATACATCATTGTCGATCAACTGTTACAAACTCCTTCAAAGATATCGGTATTATAACTGTTACTCAGTTCAGAAGTGCATAGGGAGGCTCTACAGAAGATCTTGGAGCAAGCCTTTGTGGAACAGGATGTAACAATCAGACAGTTCGATAGTATTGTCTCTAACATCACTTCCTGTAACAATTTGGGATTTAGTGATGAGGAATTACCCGAAGAGGGTCGCCGTCATAACATGGCGCTCAACATTACAGTTAACTACCAGGACGATGCTTTAGCCAGCGTACTGGTAGACATAGGGTCAGCCTTGAATGTTATGCCGAAGTCTTCTTTAATGCAATTATCATTCAAGGGCCCTCCAATGAGAGTCAGCGAGGTCGTCATCAAAGCATTCGACGGATCCAGAAAACAGTTATCGGCGAAGTTGATCTTCCCATAACTATTGGTCCTCACACTTTCCAAGTCACTTTCCAGGTCATGGACATCCGGGCAACATACAGTTGTTTATTAGGAAGACCTTGGATACATCAGGCTGGAGCGGTTACTTCAACCCTCCACCAAAATCTGAAGTTCGTTCAGAACGATCAACTTATCACAGTCTGTGGAGAACAAGCCTTGCTTGTAAGCAACTTGTCATCATCTGCTGGTATAGCACCCGAGGAGGTTATTGGAACTCAGTTCCAAGCACTGTCGGTGAGCAAGGACAATCATTTCAAAGGAGGAACCTCGATTTCTTCATACAACGATGCTATCAAAGCGGTCGAGAGTACCAATACGACAGGATGGGGACAGCTTGTCATTCCCACTGACAATAAAACAAAGAAGGGTCTTGGTTTTTCTGCAACCTGTACCCAGACAGCTGCCAACGATGAAAGTCTTCATCCCCTCCAGAACTTCTTCCACAGTGAAGGTTTTCTTCACCCAGTGTCTCAACCCGTACTTGCTATCAATGAGGAAGATCCCTCTGACACAGATGAAGAATGGAAGTCCTATCTTAATGAGGACAATTATATGTCTCAGGAAGAGGTGCTTACGCCATTTTGCTATCCCGCACAGAGTCCAAGATTTATACCACGGTCAGATGTGGAAATGATCTACGGAGATTGTGATCTGGAAGGATGCCGTACTCTGCCAAATTCATTAGAGGAAGACACTCTGATGAAAGACAACTTTGACCATAATTACTATGGCCCAATGGATGGTCTGCCAATGTGGCAACCTTATCCAGGAGACTTGGGGCAAGAGAGTCAGCCGAACAATGAAAATCAGTTGACCGTCATTGAACAGAATACCTGTGTCCCCACCATGTCATGGGATCAACACTCAGGTCATTCAGAAACTACTCAACATGAAGATGAATTTGCAATGTTTGCAGGACTTGAATTCATCAACTATGCTTTTCCCGAGGTCCACATCATCGAGAGAGATGACTCCTCCAGTTCCAAAAAAGTTTGGGACACTCTGGGAGAACCAAGTGGAAAATACGACTATATGGTCAAGTACACCGCTCCCGAAAGCTCTCGTATCAGGCTCGAAGATATCCAGCCTACTGGATGGGGAAATACAGCTGAGAGCACAAATTCTATGCAATATGCAACAGAGGAATTCTCCTACGACAATTCTGCCTGGGAGACAGATTCCAATGATCCTGCTCCACCAGAAATCAGCGTCATTTCTGAAGACAAATCAAGGAAGGTGCCAAACTTTGTGATTCACCAAGGAGTTCACCGCCAATGGGTTGTCGTCGAGGTTCCGAAGGTCGTTCGTCAGTCAAAGTAATTGCCGTCTTTAACCTTTCACCCTGCCCAGGTGAAACAGATGTTTTGATAGGGCTCTCTTTCTGTAAATTTCCCTCTTCGCTTCGCCCAAAGCGACAGGGTTTTGTTTTATAGGGCTGTAGTTTCAAGATTTGACTTGTTCATTAATAAAATAACGTCGTTCTGTAATTTCCACATTAATTGTTGTTTTCTCTTTTTTCTTTTTCAGAAAATGGTAATCCTAAAAAACATTCAATAATAAAAACAAGCAGTAAAATAAAACACTGCACACACTTGCATTTTCTTTATCTCTTCTAAACACAAATCATCACGTCATGCAGATTGCTTGTTTTAAACCCCGTTGAAACATACGATCTAATGCCTTCTCCCGACTTTGGGTTCCCGATATTTGGGGCTGAAGAAGAAGTTGACAACGAAATTCCAGAAGAGATCTCTCGACTACTCAGACAAGAGGAAAAATCCATTGAACCTCACAAAGAACCGTTGGAAACGGTAAACTTGGGTTCAGAGCAAGAGAGAAAAGAAATCAGGATTGGGGCACTGCTCAGTCCAACTGCCAGAGAGAGTTTGATAAAGCTTCTCAAAGAATTCCCCGATGTATTTGCTTGGTCCTATCAGGACATGCCAGGGGTTGGATACCAGCATCGTGGAACATCACTTACCGTTGAGATCGGAATGTCCTCCAGTAAAGCAAAGGTTGAGACGCACTCACCCGGACATGGCCATCAAAATCAAAGAGGAGGTACAAACACAGATTGACGCGGGTTTCCTCGCTACGTCTGAATATCCTCAATGGTTAGCCAACATCGTACCCGTTCCGAAAAAGGATGGAAAGGTCAGAATGTGTGTTGATTACAGGGATCTGAATAAGGCTAGTCCAAAGGACGACATTCCTTTACCACACATTGACATGCTGGTAGACAGCACAGCGAAGTTCAAATTTTTCTCCTTCAAGGATGGATTCTTGGGCTATAACCAGATCAAAATGGCGCCGAAAGACATGGAGAAAACTTCGTTCATTACCCCATGGGGTACCTTTTGTTACAAGATAATGTCGTTCAGTTTGAAGAACGTCGGGGCAACCAATCAAAGGGCCATGACTACTCTGTTTCTGAACATGATACATAAGGAAATAGAGGTATATGTCAATGATATGATTGCAAAATAAAAAATAGAGAGTGAGCACGTTGAACATCTGTCAAATTGTTCGAACGTTTAAGAAAATTCAAGCTCTGCTTGAATCCCAACAAGTGCACCTTCGGTGTCCGTTCAGGGAAACTACTAGGGTTCATCGTCAGCCAGAAAGGAATTGAGGTTGATCCTGACAAGGTCAAGGCCATTCAAGAAATGCCTTCTCCGAAAACTGAAAAACAAGTCAGAGGATTCCTGGGACGTTTGAACTACATCTCCAGATTCATATTCCTCATGACCGCCACTTGTGCGCCGATCTTCAAGTTACTGAAAAAGAACCAGGATTGTGTTTGGTCAGAAGATTGCCAAACCGCCTTCGACAGTATTAAGGAGTATCTGTTGAATCCTCCAATTCTATCACCTCCAGTGGAAGGAAGACCACTGATCATTTACCTCACAGTCCTAGAGGACTCGATGGGATGTGTACTTGGCCAACAAGACGAAACCAAAAGGAAAGAATCTGCCATCTATTATTTGAGCAAGAAATTCACCGACTGTGAAACTCGGTACACGATGCTCGAGAAAACTTACTGCGTGTTGGCTTGGGCAGCCAAACGTCTTCGCCAGTACATGATTTGTCACACTACTTGGTTGGTTTTCGAGATGGATCCAATCAAGTATGTCTTCGAAAAGCCTGCTCTCACGGGAAAAATTGCCCGTTGGAAGATGCTGTTATACGAATATGACATAGAGTACCACGCTCAAAAAGCCGCTAAAGGAAGTATTTTAGCCGATCATTTGGCTCATCAACCGATTGACGATCGAGAATCAATCGGGTTTGACTTCCCAGACGAAGATGTCATGTATCTAAAAATGAAAGATTGCGATGAACCGTTACCCAGTGAAGGGCCAGAACCAGGTTCCCAATGGGGACTTATCTTTGACGGAGCACTTAATCATTATGGGAACGGAATTGGGGCAATCATTGTTACCTGTCATACCCCAAATTTTTACCACTAATATTTCCCATCATTGTGAAAATCATCATCACAATATGGGTGAACCATCATGCCTCATCAATCTCCCCAAAGATGGGTGAGCATCCACTACAATCAAGGATTAGGGTTTCAAGCCCTCTCAGAGCCTTAGACAAAGGGTCAATCAAGGAATGACATGATCTTCAACTTTTCTAACCTCCCAAGTAACTACAAAGGATCAAAAGGACTCCCACTTCAAGGATTAAGCACAAGGTTGCTCCCTTCTAGGTGGATCAAGCCTCAAGATCGCCAGTGTCACCAAATTAGGGTTTTGGTCGACCAGGGCCTCCAGATGGAAAATTTCATCTGGGCACAAGCCAATGATCCAAAACATAACCTAATATACTCCATGGAAATTCATGGACCCAATCATCAAGTCAATTTTACCTCAGGGGATGCAATTATAAAAAATCAGGAATTAGGGTTTCTTGACCTAATTCACCCCTAAGTTGACTTTTTGGGCAAATCATGAGCCAAGACCTCAAGAGAGGGTTTGAGGGTCTCTAATGAACTATATTGATCCATTTGGAACAATGGATTAATCCATGAAGCTTGAGCAACAAGTCTCAATTTCATCTGCACCACAATTAGGGTTTTAAGGGAAAAGTCAACTGTAACTTTGACTTTTGACCAGGACATGCTCCCAAACCCTAGGACATGCCTCAATACACCCTATGACATCCATGGAACATGTCCATCAAGTTTGATTTAGGTCAAGGACATGATTTCCTGAAGAATTGCACAGTTTGGAATTCAGCTGATAAAAAGTCAACTGTGCACAAAAGTCAACTTTGACTTTTTGAGATTTTTCACCAAAATGGATTTTTAACCCTAAAATGATGTTAATGTATGATTTGAATCATCATTCATCAAGAAAAATCAAGAAAAGTTGGATAACTTGTAAAAGGGGTAACCATAAAAACTTAGAAAATTTTCTAAGTTAAAAATAAAGTGACAAGGGTACCAACTTTGGAGGATCATAACTCCTAAACCACAAAGCCATTTTTCCTCATCCAAAGATGGATTTGTAGCCCTCATTACCCTCTACAAAAACTTCAACTAGACCTAAGTCCAATTCATTAAGGATTTTGAGTTATGGAGTGATCAAAGTGGCTGAAAAGTGAAAATGTCACTTTTTTCAACACTTAGTGAAATTTTCACTAAGTCAGAATCTGCCTTCACCTTTTGCCAAATGTAGGGGGATTTTTCACTTGGATTCAAAAGAGATCAAAACCAAACATGTTCAAACAGTTGTTGTATCATGTAAGGGCTTTCCAAAATGGCCAAGAACATTGCCAAATTCAACTTACACCATGAGATATGACATTGGCAAGTTGCCTTGCTGAAATCTGTCAAGGCAAGGCAGAATTTGCAATTTTGCTCGATTTGCCAAAATCAGCCAAATTCAAATGCTCCTATCCACTTGGACACATCTGAGGATTGAATCTAAAGGGGACAATCACTGAGCCAAGCCTCCAAAGTCCATGGAACAAGAAATAACATGTTGAACCTACAATGGCCAAAATAGAGACAAGACTCCAAATTTGGATTGAAGCATTCAATGTAAGCATCAAGGTGGCATGGACTGAGCCATTCTCATCTGAAATCAGTCAAGACTTATCCAAGACCAAGGGAACAACAGCCCTGTGCCCTAACCTCTAGTCAATGGCTAGAGGAGACTTGCATTTCCATTGGCCAACATTGAACAAACACCTGCTGCAATTGCCATTCACTGTGGATCCCAAAACAAACTTGCTCTACTATAAATAGAGCTCAATTGTGTTCAGTTTGAGTACACCAAAGCCATCAAACAGATGTTTTCCTCAAAATCTCTTCTTTCACCTCAAACTTGCCTTCCAAAGCAAGTAATTCTGAGTTTTTGAGCTAGAGAGCAATTCCACCCAAACTAATCAGACACACACCTCATATATATCATATGTAAGCTGTGCAAACCATCAAAAGTGACATGTAATCACAACATCACAAAGTTACCTCTCAAAACCTCAAAATAGCACTTTTTTGCATTTTTCAAGCCATGTCTTGATTCAGTCACTTTCCAAAATAGATAAAACCTCAAACACACTCCAAATATCATCCTTGAACTGTCCCAAATGGTTCCCACCATCTGGAACACCATGTGAGGGAGTTGCTATTTTGGTCACTTTTAACCCCTTTTGCAAGAAAGGGACAGTTTGTGTTTTTGCAGGTACCAGCTGATTCCAATCATCCTAAAAGCATCCAAGGGATCATTTGAGGTTGTTCAAAGCATAAAATCATATCTGGAGCAAAAGGGTTGGCAGATTGCAGAGAAACCTCCAAAATCTCAAAGAAGGGTAAGCCTCTCAACTTGCACTCACCAAAGCATATGTGCATTTGAAGTCCATTGATCATAAACATCTCATACATGTCATATATGTTGTGTTTGAGCTAATTCACCATGTAATCCATGCTTGTACCAAGTTGTAGCATAGAAAATGCATTTATAGGTCATTTTCAAAACCACTATCGGGTTTTGAGGAGGGAGTGTGATATGAAAAAACTACCACCACCATTGGATTCCTTATGAAATTCTGGCCCAGATGCATATAAATTTTGTCTCAAACCATTAAGAATTGAGAAAGTTATGACCTTCACGTTTTTGAGCCAAACCTTGCCCTGGGCAAGCCAAAACCAAGGCATGACTTGTGTATTTGTTGGTTTATTTCAAACAATGGATGTATCACCACCCCAGTGGTAAGGCGCGCGCCTTGTATGCTTGAGGTCATGGGTTCAAACCCCACCCATGCCATTTTGTGATTTTTTCACATTTTGCTATTTTTCCAACTATTTTCATGTTTTGTTAATTATTTGGAAAATTAATAACTCTTTCAATTTTAATTATTTTTTATTGGTTCTTTTTGTAAAAAATCACAAAAATGTTGAAATATTTTATTCCACAAAAAAATTGAGTTTGTATTATTTATTTAATATAATTAGTATTTTTGTGAATAAATTCTTTTTTATTTGTTTTTAAGCATTTTAAAATGAATATTCATCTTGAAAAATCAAGACCAAATGAGTTTTAATATCTCTTGTGATTTATAACTCATTTTTCAAACCTTAAACAAAAATCACAAGTGGTTTATTCAAATCTATTTGGTATTTTTCATTTGATTTTCTTTAAATATTTACTTTTAAAGAATAAAATTAGGGTTTCTTTGATTTTCACTCAAACAAATCATTTTAAAACACTCATGGGCCTCTAAAAGAGTGTAAGACCCAATACTTTTTTGACCAAATCATTTTTGGGCCTCAGTGTATTGTATAAGTCCCGATACCGTAAAAAACAAACGGCGCGATCGTCGCCTTTTGAAAAACAACCTTTTGGGCCTCTCCTTGAGCTATAAGACCCATTCAAAACTTTTAGGGCCTCTATTAGAGTGTAAGACCCAACCCCTTTTTAACCAAAACCATTTTGGGCCTCACTTATTGTATAAGTCCCTCTGCGTTAAAAGAAAACCTCGGTGCGATCGCCATTTTAAACGGAAAAATCATCTGGGCCTACCCTCGTGTTATAAGCCCCACTTATTTTTCTTTAAACCTTTTGGGCCTCTTGAAAGAGTGTAAGACCCATCCCTTTGTACAAAAAACAATTTTTGGGCCACAGTTACTTGTTTAAGTCCCCCTGTACAAATTCAAACAGTGCATTCACTAATAAAACCCTGGGTCTCTCCTTGAGCTGTAAGCCCCAAATCTTTCTTTTTCAAAGCACTTTCTCCTTTGATTTTGATATACTATTATTTTCAATCTTTCTTTGTTGAACAACTAACCAAACAGCATGGAAGCTCTATAACCGAGTAAGTGGTTATTGCTTTCATTTACCGCTTTCATATACATATAACTGTATTGTGGGGCTGTTTCACTGTAAGTCTTCTTTCATAAACTCATATCAACTGTGTAATAATAGTATAGATATTTCGAGTTTCCCTGGCAATTACGTCTAAAACTAGGTGATGTTGTTTCGTTTATTCATAGAAATAGACAACTAGATCCCCAATAGGATTACCAGATACAGTCTTCTCTTCGGCTGTCCTCATTAGGAATTATCAAGAAACTCTACTCCCAAAGATGAATGCATTCTCCGTGAATGGCATATTTGAGTTTCTTCCGAATTCTCGAACTTTCCTGACTTGATCTATTCCTCGTGAATAGCTTGCCTTGAATTTCTCGGGGTTTGGGGACCCACGGGCTTCTTAAAAGCATCGACCTCCTCTTGGGCATCGTACAAGGACTCACAGGCTTCCTAAAAGCAACCCCGCCTCCTCTTGGGCTTAGTACAAGGACCCTACGGCTTCTTAGAAGTATTCACAGCCTCCTCTTAGGCTTCGTATAATGATCTCTTCCTCCGGGAATGATAGCCTCCTCTTGGGCTTAGTATAAGGATCCGTCGGCTTCTTAAAAGTTTCCAGCCTCCTCTTGGGCTTCGTACAAATTGTCCCGACGACCTCCTAGAGGTATAGGAACAGAACTTAGTCATCTTCATAGAACAGTCCTTTCATAGAGTCTACTACTGTTTCTCAAAGCATAGTACAAAAGATGAAACTCTAGACTTGGACAGTCTAACTTCCTTGAGTCTCAAAGACATTCTCAAGTGACCCATTCGTTAAATAGGAAGAAAACCCCGCAGACTCGGACAGTCTCAATACCCTTGGATTTCCCGCTCCTTAAAGAAAAGGAAATAACCCGGATCCTTGAATCAAATCCTTAAGTACAGTGCTGCTCATATAAGAACTGATTTTCTCTTTCAAAATCAGCATACTGGACCTGTCACTTAACTGAAACAGTTACCTTAGCATCCTCTTGGGCTTTGTACAATGATTCTTCCCAGTGAAGCAAACATTCAGCCTCTCTCTCGGGCTTTGTAAGAGACACATAAGAGACTCCCTCTTTGAGTCAATCACCCCTTTTAGCCTCCATCTCAGGCTTCGTACGAGATACAAAAACTCTCTTGTTGAGTCAAATAGCCTCCATCTCGGGCTTTATATGAGATACCAAAAGATTCCCTCGTTGAGTCAAAATCTTTTGGCCTCTCTCTCGGGCTTTGTACGAGACACATAATAGCCTCCTCTTAGGCTTCGTATAAGAAAACCACTGGTTGATCCAATCAACCTTTTAGCATATAAGCTGTGCCTCGTTCACAGTACACAAACATCAGTAACTCCTTCCCCTTCATCTAATCGCTGTAAGCGGCAAGCCTCTGGATCATCTACATCCATGCCACTGTCCCTCTTTTAGCATGAGAAATTCCTAAGGAAAGATAGCATTGCTCTACACTGAGTTAAAGTGTTCTCCTCCAGGTTAAAATCCCCTATAAAGGAAATTATGGCATCGCCGGATCCGCGTATCCCGGTTAAAGTAATTCTCCTTTATAACCAGTCACCCTACAGTTGTGACAGACAAACCCCTCTTTAGAGATGACAAATTCTCTCTAAAGTTAAACCCTTTCAGCTTCACATCTTGGGCTTTGAACAAGATACAAACCACCTTTCGCTTCACGTCTTGGGCTTAGAACAAGACACCAAAACACCCATTTCCTCCCATAGAATAGGAGGAACTACGAACGCTCTGATTTCCCTGTTTTGGATAAACGGGAATACGTAGGCATAAGATTGAAAGAAAAATCTTAGCGAGCACACTAAACAAAAACCCAAAATCCCATATCTCCATCAATCAAAAGCAGTAATTCAAAAAACATCAGTCCTAACATCCTAATCCTTGTTCCCCACTAGAAACATTCTGGCAAGTCCTAGAAAGAAACAGTATTGGCGAAAATACAAATAACCAGTACAAAGGCCCCCCACATTGATAGCATTCGTAACCTAACAGACCGCTGTTTAAACTCAGTATGTAAGCAGGGTTAATTGGAGACATCTATTTCCCTTCCTTATTCAGCTCATAATAGGATAAAAAATGAATCGACCTGTAGTTTAAGCTCAACCGCAGAGAGCGGCCAGCGCTTAAGAACCGCTTCCAAAATCGCTCGCTAAAGAAAAATGGCGCCCACCGTGGGGCCTTTCAAAGTTAGATCTAGGCACGGTCTTCCTTTTCTTCACTTGTGTGAAAACCACAGATTGGGGCTTCCGCCGGGGAACCCATTTTCTGTCAGGAACTTAGGATTCATAGCTTTAAAGGTCTAGGATGTTTAGGACAAGTATATATACTGCTTTTCCTAATTGCTATACGTGTTTATTTTTCTGCTAATGGGAATGCGGGTGATGCCGTATGTGGAAAGATGGAGTATACACTTAAGATAAGTGATGGCGACGAGGTCGACCATCAACCTCAGTGGAGGTTGACCAACGCAACCCATTCTCTCACCTAGACAATGGTCCGGTTGTTAAGTCTGAGAAGCTGAGGAGCCAAACCCTTTCGTAGTGCGGAAACTATTGGGAATAGTTGTTACGCGATACTACCCTCATTTGAGGCTGGTGATCTATTCTCGGTGAATGGCACTTACTCTAAGATTGCACTACAACTCGCTGGCGATCCGCTTGTTGTTTTGCTTTCCTGGGAGGAGCTGATGATAATGAGTACAGGTACAAAAATCACCCTAGTATAAACCTTTGGGGATGGGTAGAGCCTTGACTTCATGACAACGACCCTTTGACCTCATGTTTTTTCTATGTTTTTGTGTGTTGCATTCATGCATTCATCTAAAAAACATTAAAACATTCAAAATATTTCTCTTCTAGTCTCTCTATTTTTTCAAAGTAAACTAAGATTATGATTGCAAATATCAGAGAAAAGGATTGCACTAATGGATTTTGGTAGAAGGAGAACTCACCAGTATACCTTCAAGGTTCCAAAGCTAGAGGATTTGAGAAGGTTAGCGAGGATGATCACTAACCCAGAGGCTTTCAGAGCCAAGCACGGAGGTTTGCTACCACTGTTAAGAGTTCATGTGATTGAGGGAATCATGGATGCTCTCATTCAGTTTATGATCCGGTTTATCACTGTTTCACATTCCCGGATTACCAGCTCGCACCAACACTGGAGGAGTATTCTCACCTGATCGATCTACACATTACAGATCGAGCTCCATTTTCTGGACTGGAAGAAATTCCAAAGAATCAGACTATTGCAAGAGCAATTCATTTGGACGAGTCTGAGGTTAGGACTCACCTAACTACTAGGGGTGGCACATAAGGTTTGCCAGCCCAGTTCTTAACAAAGAAAGCCCTGTATTTTTCCAGTATAGGAAACATAACTGCTTTTGAAAGCATCTTTGTCTTTCTCACCTACGGGTTATTTTTGTTTCCCAACATCAATAACTTCGTCGATCTTAACTCCATTAAGGTTTTTCTCATTGGAAACCCTGTGCCGACTTTGCTCGCAGATGCGTATCATTCTGTACACTTGGGGAATTTGTACAGCAGAGGGGAGATCACATGCTGTGTACCTCTGCTTTATAAATGGTTTATCTCCCACTTGCCCAAGTCTGCTGCTTTTTGGGATTGTAAGAGTGCCTTACGTTGGTCGCAGAAGATCATGTCTCTTACCAACTCTGACATTGATTGGTGAAATAGGATTTATGAGGGAATTAGGATCATTGATCGTTATGGAAACTTCCCCAATGTACCCTTCATAGGAACTAAAGGAGGAATCAACTACCATCCGGTGTTGGTTTGTCGTCAATTTGGATACCCGATGAGACACATCCCACTGGGTGTTCATCTGGAAGGTCTTTTCTTCAAGGAAGGGGAAAACGACAGAGCACTAAAGACGGAAATAGTGCACGCTTGGAAGCAGGTTCATAAGAAAGGACGAGAGTTTCTGGGAAAACCGGACTGTGTCTCGGTGGAGCCTTATCTCTATTGGGTACAAACTAGAGCTCTCAAGCTAAAGATACCTTATCCTCGTTACGGAATTCTTCCGCCGAGGGAATCTGCCATGTACTTCATGACGAAAATTGAAAAGCTTCAGGTTACTCTCAACAAAGTTCAAAAGGAGAGAAGTTCTTGGAAGAACAAGTACCGCACCCTCGACGTAGAGTGCATCAAATACAACAATTACTGAAAGAGAAAGATGCTCTGATTGAAATTTTGGAGCAACATGCTGTGGATAATCAGGATGACCCAAGGAATTTGCTCGCTCCTTTCACCTGGAAAAGGAATGACAACCTGACAACAGCCCAAGATCCCCGGTCAAAGAAAAGGAATATACCAGAACCAGCACCCGATTTCTCTTCAGAGAGGACTCGGGACCCATTAGCTTAGGTTTCTGTTTCCGCACCTTGTAATCTACTGTATTTCCATTTCTGTAATCCTTTGAATTTCAATAAAAAGCGGTTTCCTTACTGTTTGATATTTGCAATCTAATTGTCGAAGTTTATTTTGATTAAACCAAAAAATAATTAATATAATCATTGCATTCATCATTCTCACATCGCGTATTCTTCTTACCTATGAATCTCAAGTTTGTGTCTCGGTTCTAGGGTCAAACTGTCTCATTCGTATAATACTCGGGCCAATCGTCAGAAAAAGATGGATGATCTTGAGGAAGAAAATAGAGAGTTGAAAGAAGAGATCGACGCTCTGAGAGAAGATATGAGAAAGCTTCGTAACGACATGCAAGCCATGGCAGAAGCTCAGCTACAAAGAACTGTGATCTCAGAGATCACCTCAACGCCCATAGTGGAGAAATATGATCTTAGGTATCAGATACCGAAAGATCGTCCTTGGGGCATGCCTGTTAACTATATCCCGGAAGGATATGTTCTGCCGATCACTGAAGATCAGGGAATCGCAACAGAAGCCGCTGGGCCTGAAGGTTACAAACTTCGGGAAAGCGAAGATGCCAGGGGCATAATGAAGACTCCTGAAGGTTACAAACTTCGGGAAATGCCAAGACTCACTGCCGTAGTCACGGTACCACCCCCTGTGGTGCACGCTGTCCCGGAAGGACAGATTCCACAGACACCTTCTGGTAAGAAGGAAACTATGTTTGACCGAATGGATGAATTCCAGGAACAGTTCTTGGAAATACAGAAGGAACTGCAAGCCATTCGTGGTCAGGATCTATTTGGAAAGGATGCCGCGGATCTCTACTTGGTCCCAAATGTGAAAGTCCCGCACAAATTTCAAGTGCCCGACTTTGAAAAGTACCAGGGTAAATCTTGCCCTCAAAGCCATCTGGTGATGTACGCTCGGCGGATGTCAGCCCAGACGGAGAATCAGGACCTGCTGATTCACTACTTCCAGGATAGTTTAACTGGTGCCACCTTAAAATGGTACATGGGTTTAAACCGTGCCACTATCAGCACTTTCAGAGATCTTGGCACTGCCTTCGTCCAACAATACAAATACAATTTGGACATGGCACCCGACAGAGATCAACTCAGATCGATGTCGCAAAAGGACAAGGAAACCTTTAAGGAGTATGCTCAAAGGTGGCGTGAAATCGCCGCTCAAATTTGTCCACCTCTTGAGGAAAAAGAGATGACAAAGATCTTCTTAAAGACCTTAAGCTCATTTTACTATGATCGAATGGTTGCCAGTTCACCCAGTTATTTCACCGAGATGGTGGGCATGGGTGTACATCTTAAGGAAGCCGTCTGAGAAGGACGTTTGGTAAAAGACACTGGATCTACGAGCGGTACTAAAAAATACGGTAGTGCTCTCCCTAAGAAAAAAGAGCAAGATATTGGGAATATCTCTCTCGGAAAGCAAAGACGACGTTATCAGCCGGTAGTAGCTGTAACTCCTGCTAGCGACCCTGCGCTTATTCCTACGTATCAACCTCAGGTTGCACAGAGCCAACCTGATCAGTAAAGGACACAACATCCTCTTCAGCAGGCTCGTCCCCCATATAAAAACAACCGCACAACACGGCCACCAGGATTTGATCCTATACCCGTGACGTACGCAGAATTATTTCCATTACTACTGGCCAAGGGGCACTTTCAGACTAAGTCTCCTCTTACAGTACCGGAAAATCCGCCTTTTTGGTTTAAGGTGGATCAAACATGCCCTTATCATCAAGGAGGTTCAGGGCATAACATAGAGACTTGTCTCAATTTCAAGTCTGACGTGCAAAAACTTGTTAGGAGCGGGGTCTTATCCTTCAAGGATACGAACCCTAATGTTCTCACAAACCCGCTGCCTCAACATGAGAAGGCTGCAGTCAATTTGATAGAAGGAGAATTTAACGATGTCTATCAAATTCATGATGTACTCTTATTGAAAACCAATTTGGTCAAGATGCATTGTAGACAGAGTGGATATGGCCACGTGCCACCTCATAACTATCACCAGTGTGATATCTGCTCTAAAGACAACCAAGGATGTTCTGTAGTGCAAGCAGCTCTACAGGAACAAATGGATCTCGGATGGATCCAAGAGCACCGAGTTCGTGGAGTTAACATGGTTTACACGAATTCCAACGCCATTCAGAACCACGACATCCGTGCAATGAATGTCAACTTGGTGGCGATGCACTCAAGGCAAAGCCAACATCATAATCTGCCGTGACACGATTACAGTTCCTGTCTGACTTGCTCGGTAAACAAACAGGGATGTTCTTTCATATAAGAGGCCCTCCAGCGTCAGATGGATCCTGGATGGATCCAAGACTACCATGATAGGAACCCTTATCAGATCAACATGGTTCAGATCTTTGACATTCACGTGATGAATACCAACCTGGTAGAGTTACATGCTGAACAGGTCCGACTCAGATTCTTAATATCACATGACTATCAAAGCTGTAAAGCAGGTTGCGAAAACGATCGAGGTTGTACCCTTGTCCAGGAGGCAGTTCAGTACTTGTTAAATCACTGGTGGATGCCAATCTATATGGATGAAGATACTCAGCAGATTAGTATCAGTAATAGAAACCCCACTCGACGTCAAAGTCAAGATGTCCGATCAGTGGAAGCTAACGTAGTAAGGTTACATTGTATTCAAAGTGGGAGTGGCCAGGTGCCACCACACAATTATGATCGTTGTAGCGTCTGTTCGGAAAGTAACCAAGGGTATTACCTTGTGAGAGCAGCTCTTCAGGGTCAGGTGGATCGTGGAGAGATTCGTCCATATCCGGGTTCTGGACCCATCAATTGGTTGCCGAATTACCTTGCCGATCAAGTTGAGGATGTTGTCACAATCTCTGGTCATCACAGGACCAGGGATGTTTTTGCCATTAACCCTCTACTTGACGAATCAAAAGTTCCCAACTGGGAATGAATCGAGATCACTTATGATGGTCAAAAAAATCAGAAGGTTCCCATAGTCATCTATCTACCGGGACCAACACCGTATGAATCAACTAAGGCTATCCCTTACAAATACGGTGCAACGACAGTTGAAAATGGAAAGGAAATTCCATTACCCTCCGTCGTCAATATTGCAGACATCAGTCGTGTAACACGGAGTGGTCGAATCTTCAACCGAGGAGTTGGAGAACTTAACAAAGAAAAGGAACTTCAGATAGAAGCTCCTGATCCGCCAGTCGGTCAATCCAGTAATCCCGACCTTTCGAAAAACGATGATGAGATGTTGAAGCTCATCCAAAGGAGTGAGTACAACATTGTCGATCAACTGTTACAGACTCCTTCAAAGATCTCGGTGTTATCACTGTTACTTAGTTCAGAAGCGCACAGGGAGGCTCTACAGAAAGTCTTGGAGCAAGCCTTTGTGGAACAGGATGTAACAATCGGACAGTTCGATAGTATTGTCTCTAACATCACTTCCTGCAACAATTTGGGATTTAGTGATGAGGAATTACCCGAAGAGGGTCGCCGTCATAACATGGCGCTCAATATCACAGTTAACTGCCAGGACGATGCTTTAGCCAGCGTACTGGTAGACACAGGGTCAGCCCTGAATGTTATGCCGAAGTCCACTTTGATACAATTATCATTCAGGGGCCCTCCGATGAGAGTCAGCGAGGTCGTCGTCAAAGCATTCTACGGATCCAGAAAAACAGTTATCGGCGAAGTTGATCTTCCCATAACTATCGGTCCTCACACTTTCCAAGTTACTTTCCAGGTCATGGACATCCGAGCAACGTACAGTTGTTTATTAGGAAGACCATGGATACATCAGGCTAGAGCGGTTACTTCAACCCTCCACCAAAAGCTAAAGTTCGTTAAGAATGATCAACTTGTCACAGTCTATGGAGAACAGGCCTTGCTCATGAGTAACTTATCATCATCTACTTGTGTAGAACCCAAGGAGGTTATTGGAACTCAGTTCCAAGCACTGTCAGTAAGCAAGGGAAATCATTTCAAAGGAGGAACCTCGATTTCCTCATACAAAGATGCTATCAAAGCGGTCGAGAGTACCGATACGACAGGATGGGGACAGCTTGTCATTCCCACTGACAATAAAACAAAGAAGGGTCTTGGTTTTTCTGCAACCTGTACCCAGACAGCTGCCAATGATGAAATTCTTCATCCCCTTCAAAACTTCTTCCACAGTGGAGGTTTTCTTCACCCGGTGTCTCAAGCAGTACATGTTATCAATGAGGAAGATCCCTCCGACACGGATGAAGAATGGAAGTCCTATCTTAATGAGGATGGTTATATGTCTCAGGAAGAGGTGCCTACGCCTTTTTGCTTTCCTACAGAAAGTCTGAGATTTATACCAAGATCAGATGTCGAAATGATCTATGGAGATTGTGATCCAGAAGGATGTCGTGCTCCACCAAATTCGTTAGAGGAGGACACTCTGATGAAAGACAACTTTGACCATAATTACTATGGCCCAATGGATGGTCTGCCAATGTGGCAACCTTATCCAGGAGACTTGGGGCAAGAGAGTCAGCCGAGTAATGAAAATCAGCTGAGCATCATTGAACAGAATACCTGTGTCCCCACCATGTCATGGGATCAACACTCAGGTCATTCAGAAACTACTCAACATGAAGATGAATTTGCAACTTTTGCAGGACTCGAATTCATCAACTATGCTTTTCCCGAGGTCAACTTCATCGAGAGGGATGACTCCTCCAGTTCCAGAGAAATGTGGGACACCTTGGGACAACCAAGTGGAAAATTTGACTATATGGTCAAGTACAGCGCTCCCGAAAGCTCTCGTATCAGACTCAACGATATCCAGCCTACTGGATGGGAAGATACAGCTGAGAGCACAAATGATATGGAAAATACAACTGAGGAATTCTCCTACAACAACTCTGCTTGGGAGACAGATTCCAATGATCCTGCTCCACCAGAAATCAGCGTTATTTCTGAAGACAAATCAAGGAAGATGCCAGACTTTGTGATTCACCGAGGAGTTCGCCGCCAATAGGTTGTCGTCGAGGTTCCGAAGGTTGTTCATAAGTCAAAGTAATTGCCATCTTTAACCTTTCACCCTGCCCAGGTGAAACAGATGTTTTGATAGGGCTCGCTTTCTGTAAATTTTCCCTCTTCGCTCCGCCCAAAGCGATAGAGTTTTGTTTTATAGGGCTGTAGTTTCAAGAATCGACTTGTTCATTAATAAAATAACGTCGTTCTGTAATTTCCGCATTAATTGCTGTTTTCTCTTTTCGCTTTTTTCAGAAAATGGTAATCCTAAAAAACATTTAAAAAATTAAAACAAGCAGTAAAATAAATACACTGTACACACTTGCATTTTCTCTATCTCTTCTAAACACGAATCATAACGCCATGCAGATTGCTTGTTTTACACCCCGTTGAAACATACGATCCGATGCCTTCTCCCAACTTTGAGTTCCCGGTATTCGAGGGTGAAGAAGAAGTTGACAACGAAATTCCAGAAGAGATCTCCCGACTACTCAGACAAGAGGAAAGGTCCATTGAACCTCACAAAGAACCGTTGGAAATGGTAAACTTGGGTTCAGAAAAAGAGAGAAAAGAAATCAGGATTGGGGCACTGCTCAGTCCAACTGCCAGAGAGGGTTTGATAAAGCTTCTCAAAGAATTTCCCGATGTATTCGCTTGGTCCTATCAGGATATGCCAGGGTTGGATACCAGCATCCTGGAACATCACTTACCACTAAGATCGCAATGTCCGCCAGTAAAGCAAAGGTTGAGACGGAATCACCCGGACATGGCCATCAAAATCAAAGAGGAGGTGCAGAAACAGATTGACGCGGGTTTCCTCGCTACATCTGAATATCCTCAATGGTTAGCCAACATCGTACCCGTTCCCAAAAAGGACGGAAAGGTCAGAATGTGTGTCGATTACAGGGATCTGAACAAGGCAAGTCCGAAGGACGACTTTCCTTTACCACACATTGACATGCTGGTAGGCAGTACAACAAAGTTCAAAGTATTCTCCTTCATGGATGGATTCTCGGGCTATAACCAGATCAAAATGGCGCCGAAAGACATGGAGAAAAATTCGTTCATTACCCCATGGGGCACCTTTTGTTACAAGGTAATGCCGTTCGGTTTGAAGAATGCCGGGGCAACCTATCAAAGGGCCATGACTACTCTGTTTCATGACATGATACATAAGGAAATAGAGGTATATGTCGATGATATGATTGCAAAATCAAAAACAGAGAGTGAGCACGTTGAACATCTGTCAAAATTGTTCGAACGTCTAAGAAAATTCAAACTTTGCTTAAATCCCAACAAGTGCACCTTCGGTGTCCGTTCCGGGAAACTACTAGGGTTCATCGTCAGCCAGAAAGGAATTGAAGTTGATCCTGACAAGGTCAAGGCCATTCAAGAAATGCCTTCTCCGAAAACTGAAAAACAAGTCAGAGGATTCCTGGGACGTTTGAACTACATCTCCAGATTTATATTCCTTATGACTGCCACTTGTGCGCCGATTTTCAAATTACTCAAAAAGAACCAGGATTGCGTTTGGTCAGAAGATTGCTAAACTGCCTTCGACAGTATTAAGGAATACCTGTTAAATCCGCCGATTCTATCGCATCCAATGGAAGGAAGACCACTGATCATTTACCTCACAGTCCTAGAGGACTCGATGGGATGTGTACTTGGCCAACTAGACGAAACCAAACGGAGAGAGTCTGCCATCTACTATCCAAGCAAGAAATTCACCGACTGCGAAACTCAGTACACGATGCTTGAGAAAACTTGTTGTGCTTTGGTTTGGGTAGCCAAACGTCTTCTCCAATACATGATTCATCATACTACTTGGTTGGTCTCCAAAATGGATCCAATCAAGTACGTTTTTGAGAAGCCTGCTCTCACGGGAAGAATTACCCGTTGGCAGATGCTGTTATCAGAATATGACATAGAGTACCACGCTCAGAAAGCCGTTAAGGGAAGTATTTTAGCCGATCATTTGGCTCATCAACTGATTGATGATCAAGAATCAATCGGGTTTGACTTCCCAGACGAAGATGTCATGTATCTAAAAATGAGAGATTGCGATGAACCGCTACCCAGCGAAGGGCCAGAACCAGGTTCCCAATGGGGACTTATCTTTGACGGAGCAATTAATCATTATGGGAATGGAATTGGGGCAATCATTGTTACCCCTCAGGGTACCCACATTCCTTTCACTGCTAGACTTGCGTTCAAATGTACGAACAACGAGGGCGAATACGAAGCTTGTATCATGGGTCTCGAGGAAGCTATTGATTTAAGGATAAAAAACTTGGACGTATACGGCGATTCAGCCTTGGTTATCAATCAGATAAAAGGAGATTAGAACACATACCAATCAGGATTGATTCCTTACAAAGACTATGCAAGAAGGTTGTTACCCTTCTTCAACAGAGTTGAGTTTCATCACATCCCTCGTGATGAGAATCATATGGCTGATGCCTTAGCCATTATCTCTTCCATGATTAGTGTAGGTCAATGGAACGACATACCTAAGATCGACATAATGCGCCTTGACAGGCCCGCTTACATCTTTACGATTGAAGCAGTCATAGACGACAAACCTTGGTATCACGATATCAAATGTTTCCTTCGGAAACAAGAGTACCCATCTGGGGCACTTCGAAAAGACAGAAAAACCCTCAGAAGATTGGCTGGAAACTTCTTCCCGAGCAGTGACACTCTCTATAAGAGAAATTTTAACATGCTCTTACTCCGATGCATAGACAGACCAGAGGCAGACATGCTTATGAAAGAAATTCATGAAGGATCCTTTGGCACTCATGCCAATGGACATACAATGGCGAGAAAAATTCTAAGAGCAGGGTATTACTGGTTGACCATGGAATCCGACTGCTACAAGTACATGAGGAGGTGTCACAAGTGTCAGATATACTCCGACCAAATTCATGTACCGCCATCACATCTCGAAGTTCTTTCTTCCCCATGTCCATTTTCCATATAGGGAATCGACATGATTGGCTTGATCGAACCTAAGGCTTCAAACGGACATCGGGTCATCCTGGTAGCCATTGACTATTTCACCAAGTGGGTCGAAGCAGCGTCATTCACTAATGTAACCCGACAAGTGGTGGTCTGATTTATCAAAAACAATATCATCTGCCGTTATGGTGTTCCGAGCCAGATCATTACAGATAATGGATCTAACTTGAACAACAAGATGATGAAAGAGTTGTGCGTAGAGTTCAAGATCGAACACCATAACTCATCTCCCTACCGACCCAAGATGAACGGGGCGGTAGAAGCGGCTAACAAGAACATCAAGAGGATTGTTCAAAAGATGGTTGTAACCTACAAAGATTGGCATGAGATGCTACCCTTTGCTCTTCACGGTTATCGCACATCCGTCCGCACTTCAACAAGGGCAACCCCTTTCTCTCTAATATATGGCATGGAGGCAGTTCTCCCCATATAAGTAGAGATCCCGTCAATTCGAGTATTGATGGAAGCTAAGCTCACCGAAGCTGAATGGTGTCAAAGTCGACACGACGAACTGAATCTGATCGAAGAAAAGAGAATAACGGCACTATGCCACGGTCAGTTGTATCAACAGAGAATGAAGAAGGCATTCGACAAAAAGGTCCGACCTCGTGTCTTCAGAAAAGGAGACCTCGTGCTCAAGCAGATGCAATCATTTCTCACTGACACTCGGGGCAAATGGACCCCAAATTATGATGGCCCCTATGTGGTCACGAAATTTTTCTCAGGCGGTGCCTTGAGACTTGCAACCATGGACGGAGAGGAATTTTCCTACCCTACGAATGTTGATGTAGTCAAGAAATACTTCGCCTAAACTAAAAAAAAAAGAAACGTCTCGGTGGATTGAAAACCCGAAAGGGCGGTCCAGGCAAAAGTTATAAACATGGAAAAAATCATCCCGATGGATTGGAATCTCATAGTACAATCCAGGAAAAAATTAGGGATAATGGCAAGTAACTATGTTCAACAGAGGCAGATCCCTCGGCAACAGTTACATCATCCGTCAGGAAAACTTCAGTCAAGGTCATCTTCGACAGAAGCTCAGGATGTCCCGAATTCAAAGTTGGTAGAAGAATAATTGTCGTTACGTTTCAATGTAGCCCTTTTCCCTGTAAATTACCATTTTCAAACTTTGTATATACTCTTTGGAATCACGCGTTTGGCTGATCTCCATCTTATCAATAAAATTTGAGCCCTTGTGCTATTGTTTGTAATTCTTATTTGTTTTAGCTTTACAGAACAGCATTTTAACATGATCGATGATTTTTGAAATGAAACAAAAATGAATTTACTTGTTAAAACTTTTTCTGCTTTTTAATAAAGACGACAATTTCTTTTGATTGTTGAACATCAGAAGAGCATCAACCGCTTCTCCAGAAGTAAGCAAACTTCAAAGTGCAGAATCAAAGTACTCCTTCTAAACCAGTACGCCTGAATGAAGGGATCAACTGTGTCAGAGACCTTGTTTCATCTGACCCGCCACGACAGAGTTCTTACCTCCTAAGCCCGACCAACGGTAGCTCCCAACAAGGACTATCTCTCCTAAGCAAGGTGAAATTGCTATTTTGAACCAGCGATATTTCTACGCGCCCCGCGATGGCCGAGTATCCAGTCATGTTCATCTTTTAGTTTGTATATCGCGTCAGTTTTGTCAGCATAAACATACGTACATCATGCATTGTTGATTTGCATTCACATTTCATATTGCATCACTATCACTCCAGTCGGCCTTGTCCCCTAGTGATAAAAGTTCTCTCAATCAAGTTGTCAAACCTTTCCTCGTTAGGAAGTGAATCATCTAAGCAATCTCTCTCCCGGTTATTTCTGGATTAAAATTGGTCCTTGACCACTTTGATAACTTGAACCTCTGAAAGACTAAAGGAACTTTTAGTCAGCATCACTCTTCGCCATTGAAGATGATATCCTTGCTTTCCCGGATTTAAGAAAAATCCCCAGAGAAAGCCTCCTAAGCAGAGATTCGGCAGTACAGCTGCCTTTCTCTGAAAGATCGCTGATGAAAAGGTCATAAGCACCTCAAAATTGGACCCCATCATATGGTATTTCTCCGGGAAGATCCCGAGAAAAGTATGATGTAAGATCCCAAGCGACAGCAGTCTCCCAAGAGACCTGCTTTCCCCCCAGTAGAAACAAATGGCATCTCCAACAAAGAAGTTTGTACACATCTACAACTCAGACGACTAGGTTCCCCAGCAAGTCTGACATCAAAACTTTTTCCGTCAAATGGTATCTCCCCAGGAAATTCCGGCGAGAAGTTTGAGGAAAACCGCTACGCATAGCGTCCCTTGTCAATTAAGTTTATTGACAAAAGAAACTTAGACCAGTTCCTTGGTAGAAAACCAGGATCGAGGGGAAGTTTATTTCAGAAACATAGACCTGTTCCTTGGTGGGAAACCAGGATCGAGGGGAAGTTTAAATCATAAACTAAGACTAGTTCCTTGGTGAGAAACCAGGATCGAGGGGAAGTTTAAATCAGAAACTAAGACCAGTTCCTTGGTGGGAAACCGGGATCGAGGGGAAGTTTAAATCAGAAACTGAGACCAGTTCCTTTTCTAAGCCTCATTGCTTAGCAAAAGAAGATGAATGTGTGCACTACCATTCATAACCACCATCAAAATTTCGGGTATTCCGATATTTAATCCTCTTGCACCTCGAATGCCCGAATACTTTCGTCATTCACGCCTTCGGGTCCAAGAAGATTAAATAGGGGAATCTGTCATACCCCAAATTTTGACCACTAAGATTTCCCATCATTGTGAAAATCATCATCGCAATATGGGTGAACCATCATGCCTCATCAATCTCCCCAAAGATGGGTGAGCATCCACTACAATCAAGGATTAGGGGATCAAGCCCTCTCAGAGCCTTAGACAAAGGGTCAATCAAGGAATGACATGATCTTCAACTTGTCTAACCTCCCAAGTAACTACAAAGGATCAAAAGGACTCCCACTTCAAGGATTAAGCACAAGGTTGCTCCCTTATAGGTGGATCAAGCCTCAAGATCGCCAGTGTCACCAAATTAGGGTTTTGGTCGACCAGGGCCTCCAGATGGAAAATTTCATCTGGGCACAAGCCAATGATCCAAAACATAACCTAATATACTCCATGGAACCTCATGGACCCAATCATCAAGTCAATTTTGCCTCAGGGGATGCATTTATCAAAAATCAGGAATTAGGGTTTCTTGACCTAATTCACCCCTAAGTTGACTTTTTGGGCAAATCATGAGTCAAGACCTCAAGAGAGGGTTTGAGGGTCTCTAATGAACTATATTGATCCATTTGGAACAA
Organism: Lathyrus tuberosus; assembly: GCA_022829125.1. NCBI lineage: Eukaryota > Viridiplantae > Streptophyta > Magnoliopsida > Fabales > Fabaceae > Lathyrus > Lathyrus tuberosus. The sequence continues at coordinate 5,227,770 of JALAZF010000153.1, forward strand.
TGAATTAATCCAAGAAGCTTGACCAACAAGTCTCAATTTCATCTGCACCACAATTAGGGTTTTAAGGGAAAAGTCAACTGTAACTTTGACTTTTGACCAGGACATGCTCCCAAACCCTAGGACATGCCTCAATACACCCTATGACATCCATGGAACATGTCCATCAAGTTTGATTTAGGTCAAGGACATGATTTCCTGAAGAATTGCACAGTTTGGAATTCATTTGATAAAAAGTCAACTGTGCACAAAAGTCAACTTTGACTTTTTGAGATTTTTCACCAAAATGGATTTTTAACCCTAAAATGATGTTAATGTATGATTTGAATCATCATTCATCAAGAAAAATCAAGAAAAGTTGGATAACTTGTAAAAGGGGTAACCATAAAAACTTAGAAAATTTTCTAAGTTAAAAATAAAGTGACAAGGGTACCAACTTTGGAGGATCATAACTCCTAAACCACAAAGCCATTTTTCCTCATCCAAATATGGATTTGTAGCCCTCATTACCCTCTACAAAAACTTCAACTAGACCTAAGTCCAATTCATTAAGGATTTTGAGTTATGGAGTGATCAAAGTGGCTGAAAAGTGAAAATGTCACTTTTTCCAACACTTAGTGAAATTTTCACTAAGTCAGAATCTGCCTTCACCTTTTGCCAAATGTAGGGGGATTTTTCACTTGGATTCAAAAGAGATCAAAACCAAACATGTTTAAACAGTTGTTGTATCATGTAAGGGCTTTCCAAAATGGCCAAGAACATTGCCAAATTCAACTTACACCATGAGAAATGACATTGGCAAGTTGCCTTGCTGAAATCTGTCAAGGCAAGGCAGAATTTGCAATTTTGCTCGATTTGCCAAAATCAGCCAAATTCAAATGCTCCTATCCACTTGGACACATTTGAGGATTGAATCTAAAGGGGACAATCACTGAGCCAAGCCTCCAAAGTCCATGGAACAAGAAATAGCATGTTGAACCTAGAATGGCCAAAATAGGGACAAGACTCCAAATTTGGATTGAAGCATTCAATGGAAGCATCAAGGTGGCATGGACTGAGCCATTCTCATCTGAAATCAGTCAAGACTTATCCAAGACCAAGGGAACCACAACCCTGTGCCATAACCTCTAGTCAATGGCTAGAGGAGGCTTGCATTTCCATTGGCCAACATTGAACAAACACCTGCTGCAGTTTCCATTCACTATGGATCCCAAAACAAACTTGCTCTACTATAAATAGAGCTCAATTGTGTTCAGTTTGAGTACACCAAAGCCATCAAACAGATGTTTTCCTCAAAACTCTTCTTTCACCTCAAACTTGCCTTCCAAAGCAAGTAATTCTGAGTTTTTGAGCTAGAGAGCAATTCCACCCAAACTAATCAGACACACACCTCATATATATCATATGTAAGCTGTGCAAACCATCAAAAGTGACATGTAATCACAACATCACAAAGTTACCTCTCAAAACCTCAAAATAACACTTTTTTGCATTTTTCAAGCCATGTCTTGATTCAGTCACTTTCCAAAACAGATAAAACCTCAAACACACTCCAAATATCATCCTTGAACTGTCCCAAATGCTTCCCACCATCTGGAACACCATGTGAGGGAGTTGCTATTTTGGTCACTTTTAACCCCTTTTGCAAGAAAGGGACAGTTTGTATTTTTGCAAGTACCAGCTGATTCCAATCATCCTAAAAGCATCCAAGGGATCATTTGAGGTTGTTCAAAGCATAAAATCATATCTGGAGCAAGAGGGTTGGCAGATTACAGAGAAACCTCCAAAATCTCAAAGAAGGGTAAGCCTCTCAACTTGCACTCACCAAAGCATGTGTGCATTTGAAGTCCATTGATCATAAACATCTCATACATGTCATATATGTTGTGTTTGAGCTAATTCACCATGTAATCCATGCTTGTACCAAGTTGTAGCATAGAAAATGCATTTATAGGTCATTTTCAAAACCACTATCAGGTTTTGAGGAGGGAGTGTGATATCAAAAAACTACCACCACCATTGGATTCCTTACGAAATTCTGGCCCAGATGCATATAAATTTTGTCTCAAACCATTAAGAATTGAGTAAGTTATGACCTTCACGTTTTTGAGCCAAAACTTGCCTTGGGCAAGCCAAAACCAAGGCATGACTTGTGTATTTGTTGGTTTGTTTCAAACAATGGATGTATCACCACCCCAGTGGTAAGGCGCGCGCCTTGTATGCTTGAGGTCATGGGTTCAAACCCCACCCATGCCATTTTGTGATTTTTTCACATTTTGCTATTTTTCCAACTATTTTCATGTTTTGTTAATTATTTGGAAAATTAATAACTCTTTCAATTTTAATTATTTTTTATTGGTTCTTTTTGTAAAAAATCACAAAAATGTTGAAATATTTTATTCCACAAAAAAATTGAGTTTGTATTATTTATTTAATATAATTAGTATTTTTGTGAATAAATTCATTTTTATTTATTTTTAAGCATTTTAAAATGAATATTCATCTTGAAAAATCAAGACCAAATGAGTTTTAATATCTCTTGTGATTTATACCTCATTTTTCAAACCTTAAACAAAAATCACAAGTGGTTTATTCAAACCTATTTGGTATTTTTCATTTGATTTTCTTTAAATATTTACTTTTAAAGAATAAAATTAGGGTTTCTTTGATTTTCACTCAAACAAATCATTTTAAAACACTCATGGGCCTCTAATAGAGTGTAAGACCCAATCCTTTTTTGACCAAATCATTTTTGGGCCTCAGTGTATTGTATAAGTCCCGATACCGTCAAAAACAAACGGCGCGATCGTCGCCTTTTGAAAAACAACCTTTTGGGCCTCTCCTTGAGCTATAAGACCCATTCAAAACTTTTTGGTCCTCTATTAGAGTGTAAGACCCAACCCCCTTTTAACCAAAACCATTATGGGCCTCACTTATTGTATAAGTCCCTCTGCGTTAAAGGAAAACCTCGGCGCAATCGCCATTTTAAACGGAAAAATCATCTGGGCCTACCCTCGTGTTATAAGCCCCACGCTTTTTTCTTTAAACCTTTTGGGCCTCTTGAAAGAGTGTAAGACCCATCCCTTTGTACAGAAAACAATTTTTGGGCCACAGTCACTTGTATAAGTCCCCCTGTACAAATTCAAACAGTGCGCTCACTGATAAAACCCTGGGCCTCTCCTTGAGCTGTAAGCCCCAAATCTTTCTTTTTCAAAGCACTTTCTCCTTTGATTTTGATATACTATTGTTTTCAATATTTCTTTGTTGAACAACTAACCAAACAGCATGGAAGCTCTACAACCGAGTAAGTGGTTATTGCTTTCATTTACCGCTTTCATATACATATAACTGTATTGTGGGGCTGTTTCACTGTAAGTCTTCTTTCATAAACTCATATCAACTGTGTAATAATAGTATAGATATTTCGAGTTTCCCCGGCAATTACGTCTAGAACTAGGTGACGCCGTTTCGTTTATTCATAGAAATAGACAACTAGATCCCCAATAGGATCACCAGATACAGTCTTCTCTTCGGCTGTCCTCATTAGGAATTATCAAGAAACTCTACTCCCAAAGATGAATGTATTCTCCGTGAATGGCATCTTTGAGTTTCTTCCGAACTCTCGAACTTTCCTGACTTGATCTATTCCTCGTGAATAGCTTGCCTTGAATTTCTCGGGGTTTGGGGACCCACGGGCTTCTTAAAAGCATCAGCCTCCTCTTGGGCATCGTACAAGGATCCACAGGCTTCCTAAAAGCAACCCCACCTCCTCTTGGGCTTAGTACAAGGACCCTACGGCTTCTTAGAAGTATTCACAGCCTCCTCTTAGGCTTCGTATAATGATCTCATCCTCCGGGAATGATAACCTCCTCTTGGGCTTAGTACAAGGACCCATCGGCTTCTTAAAAGTTTCCAGCCTCCTCTTGGGCTTCGTACAAATTGTCCCGACAACCTCCTAGAGGTATAGGAACAGAACTTAGTCATCTTCATAGAACAGTCCTTTCATAGAGTCTACTACTGTTTCTTAAAGCATAGTACAAAAGATGAAACTCTAGACTTGGACAATCTAACTTCCTTGAGTCTCAAAGACATTCTCAAGTGACCCCTTCGTTAAATAGGAAGAAAACCCCGCAGACTCGGACAGTCTCAATACCCTTGGATTTCCCGCTTCCTTAAAGAAAGGGAAATAACCCGGATCCTTGAATCAAATCCTTGAGTACAATGCTGCTCATATAAGAACTGATTTTCTCTTTCAAAATCAGCATACTGGACCTGTCACTTAACTGAAATAGTTACCTTAGCCTCCTCTTGGGCTTTGTACAATGATTCTTCCCAGTGAAGCAAACATTCAGCCTCTCTCTCGGGCTTTGTACGAGACACATAAGAGACTCCCTCGTTGAGTCAATCACCCCTTTTAGCCTCCATATCGGGCTTCGTACGAGATACAAAAACTCTCTTGTTGAGTCAAATAGCCTCCATCTCGGGCTTTATATGAGATACCAAAAGATTCCTTCGTTGAGTCAAAACCTTTTAGCCTCTCTCTCGGGCTTTGTACGAGACACATAATAGCCTCCTCTTAGGCTTCGTATAAGAAAACCACTGGTTGATCCAATCAACCTTTTAGCATCTAAGTTGTGCCTCGTTCACAGTACACAAACATCAACAACTTCTTCCCCTTCATCTAATCGCTGTAAGCGGTAAGCCTCTGGATCATCTACATCCATGCCACTGTCCCTCTTTTAGCATGAGAAATTCCTAAGGAAAGATAGCATTGCTCTACACTGAGTTAAAGTCTTCTCCTCCAGGTTAAAATCCCCTATAAAGGAAATTATGGCATCGCCGGATCCACGTATCCCGGTTAAAGTAATTCTCCTTTATAACCAGTCACCCAACAGTTGTGACAGACAAACCCCTCTTTAGAGATGACAAATTCTCTCTAAAGTTAAACCCTTTCAGCTTCACATCTTGGGCTTTGAACAAGATACAAACCACCTTTCGCTTCACGTCTCGGGCTTTGAACAAGACACCAAAACACCCATTTCCTCCCATAGAATAGAAGGAACTACAAACGCTCTGATTTCCCTATTTTGGATAAACGGGAATACGTAGGCATAAGATTGAAAGAAAAATCTTAGTGAGCACACTAAACAAAAACCCAAAATCCCATATCTCCATCAATGAAAAGCAGTAATTCAAAAAAATCAGTCCTAACATCCTAATTCTTGTTCCCCGCCAGAAACATTCTGTCAAGTCCTAGAAAGAAACAGTATTGGCGAAAATACAAATAACCAATACAAAGTCCCCCCACATTGATAGCATTCGTAACCTAACAGACCGCTGTTTAAACTCAGTATGCAAGCAGGGTTAATTAGAGACATCTATTTCCCTTCCTTATTCAGCTCACAATAGGATAAAAAATGAATCGACCTGTAGTTTAAGCTCAACCGCATAGAGCGACCAGCACTTAAGAACCGCGTCCAAAATCGCTCGCTACAATACCCCTCAGGGTACCCACATTCCTTTCACTGCCAGACTTACGTTCAAGTGTACGAACAATGAGGCCGAATACGAAGCTTGTATTATGGGTCTTGAAGAAGCTATTGATTTAAGGATCAAAAACTTGGACGTATACGGCGACTCAGCCTTGGTTATCAATCAGATCACAGGAGATTGGAACACATACCAATCAGGATTGATTCCTTACAAAGACTACGCAAGAAGGTTGCTACTTTTCTTCAACAGAGTCGAGTTTCATCACATCCCTCGTGATGAGAATCACATGGCTGATGCATTAGCCACTATCTCTTCCATGATTAGTGTAGGTCAATGGAACAACCTACCTAAGATTGACATAATGCGCCTTGAACGGCCCGCCTAAGTCTTCACGAATGAAGCAGTCATAGACGACAAACCTTGGTATCATGATATCAAATGCTTCTTTCAGAAACAAGAATACCCACCTGGGGCATCCAGGGAAGATAGAAAAACCCTCAGAAGATTGGCTGGAAACTTCTTCCTGAGCGGTGACACTCTTTATAAGAGAAATTTTGACATGGTCTTGCTCCGATGCGTAGACAGACCAGAAGCAGACATGCTTATGAAAGAAATTCATGAAGGGTCCTTTGGCACTCATGCCAACGGACACACAATGGCGAGAAAAATTCTAAGAGCAGGGTACTATTGGTTGACCATGGAATCCGACTGCTACAAGTACATGAGGAGGTGTCACAAGTGTCAGATATACTCCGACAAAATTCATGTACCGCCATCACATCTCAAAGTTCTCTCTTCCCCATGGCCATTTTCCATATGGGGAATCGACATGATTGGCATGATTGAGCCCAAGGCTTCAAACGGACATCGGTTCATCCTAGTAGCCATTGATTACTTCACCAAGTGGGTTGAAGCAGTTTCATTCGCCAATGTAACCAGACAAGTGGTGATCCGATTTATCAAAAACAATATCATCTTCTGTTATGGTGTTCCAAGCGAGATCATTACCGATAATGGATTTAACTTGAACAATAAGATGATGAAAGAGTTGTGTGCAGAGTTCAAGATCGAACACCATAACTCATCTCCCTACCGACCAAAGATGAACGGAGCGGTAGAAGCGGCTAACAAGAACATCAAGAAGATTTTTCAGAAGATGGTTGTAACCTACAAGGATTGGCACGAGATGCTACCCTTTGCGCTTCACGGTTATCGTACATCTATCCGCACTTCAACGGGGGCTACCCTTTTCTCTCTAGTGTATGGCATGGAGGCAGTGCTCCCCATAGAAGTAGAGATCCCATCAATCCGGGTATTGATGGAAGCTAAGCTTTCAGAAGCTGAATGGTGTCAAAGTTGACACGATGAATTAAACCTGATCGCAGAGAAGTGAATCATGGCACTATGCCACGGTCAGTTGTATCAACAGAGAATGAAAAGGGCGTTCGACAAAAAGGTCCGACCTTGTTTCTTCAGAAAAGGAGACCTCGTGCTCAAGAAGATACAATCCTTTCTCACTGACTCTCGGGGCAAGTGGACTCCGAATTATGATGGCCCCTATGTGGTCACGAAAGCTTTCTCAGGCGGCGCCTTGAGACTTGCAACCATGAGCGAAGAGGAATTTTCCTACCCCACGAATGTTGATGTAGTCAAGAAATACTTCGCCTAAAAAAAAAAGAAAAAGGTCTCGGTGGATTGAAAACCCGAAAGGGCGGTCCAGGCAAAAGTTAGAGACAAAATAGAAAAAAATCATCCCGATGGATTGGAAACATCACAGTACAATCCAGGCAAAAATTAGGGATAATGGCAAGTAACTATGTTCAACATAGGCAAGTCCCTCAGCAGCAGCAGTTACATCACCCGTCAGGAAAACTCCAGTCAAGGTCATCTTCGACAGAAGCTCAGGATGCCCCGAATTCAAAATTGGTAGAAGGATAGTGGTCGTTATGTTTCAACGTAGCCCTTTTCCCTGTAAATTACCATTTTCAAACTTTGTATATACTTAATGGAATCACGCTTTTGGCTGATCTCCATCTTATCAATAAAATTTGAGCCCTTGTGCTTTTGTTTGTAATTCTTATTTGTTTTAGCTTCACAGAACGACGTTGTTAACATGATTAATGATTCTTGAAATAAAACAAAAATGAATTTACTTGTTAAAACTTTTTCTGCTTTTAAAATAAAGTCGGCAATTTATTTTGACTGTTGAACATCAAAAGAACCTCAACCGCTTCTCCGGAAGTAAGCGAACTTCAAAGTGCTGAATCAAAGTGCTCCTTCTAGGCCCAGTACGCCGGAATGAAGGGATCAACTGTGTCAGAGACCTTGTTTCGTCTGACACACCTCGGCCGAGTTCTTATCTCCTAAGCCCGATCAACGGTGCTCCCAACAGGGACTATCTCTCCTAAGCAAGGTAGAATTGCTATTCTGAACCAACGGTACTTCTTCGCCCCGCGATGGCCGAGTATCCAGTCGTGTTCACCTGTCAATTTGTATGTCGCGTCAGTTTTGTCAGCATAAACATACATACATCATGCATTATTGATTTGTATTCACATTTCATATTGCATCACTATCACTCTAGTCGGTCTTGTCCCTTAGAGATAGGAGTCCTCTCAATCGAGTTGTCAGTTCTTGCCTCGTCAGGAAACGCTGCGTTTGAACAACCTCGCCTCCAGTTTATTTCTGGAATGAAGTTGACCCTTGACCACTTTGATAACTTGAACCTCTGGAAAACCAGAGGAACGTTCAATCAGCATCACTCTTCGCCATTGAAGATGATATCCTTGCTTTCCCGGATTAAGGAAAATCCACAGGGAAAGCCTCGTAATCAGAGATTCGGTAGCACGCCAGTTTCGCTCCGAAAAGATCGCTGATGAAAAGGTCATCGGCACCTCAAAATTGGACCCCATCATATGGAATTTCTCCGAGAAGATCCCGAGAAAAGTATGATGTAAGATCCCACGCAGAAGCAGCCTCTCAAGAGACTCGCTTTCTCCAGACAGAGTCGGCAAATGGCGTCCCCAAACAGAGAAGTTTGTACAACTCTACAACTCAGACAGATGGGTTCTCCAGCAAGTCTGACATCAAATTATTTCCGACAAATGGCATCTCCCCAGGAAAATTCAGCTAGAAGTTTGAGGAAAATCGCTACGCATAGCGTCCCTTGTCAATAAAGTTTATTGACGGAAGAAACTGAGACCAGTTCCTTGGTAGGAAACCAGGACCGAGGGGAAGTTTAATCAAGAAACTAAGACCAGTTCCTTGGTAGGAAACCAGGATCGAGGGGAAGTTTAATTCAAAAACTTAGACCAGTTCCTTGGTAGGAAACCAGGATCGAGGGGAGGTTTATTTAAAAAAGAAAACTGAGACCAGCTCCTTGGCTGAAGACCAGGATCGAGGGGAAGTTTATATTTTCTAAGCATCATTGCTTAGCAAAAGAAGATGAATGCGTAAGCTACCATTCATAACCATCATCAAAATTTTGAGTATTCCGATATTTAATCCTCTTGCACCCCGAATGCCCGAACACCTACGTCGTTCACACCTTCTGGTCCAAGAAGATTAAATAGGGGCATCCGTCATACCCCAATTTTTAACCACTAAGATTTCCCATCATTGTGAGAATCATCATCACAATATGGAAGAACCATCATGCTTCATCAGTCTCCCCAAAGATGGGTGAGCATCCACTACAATCAAAATTAGGGTTTCGAGCCCTTTTAGAGCCTTAGACAAAGGATCAATCAAGGAATGACATGGCCTTCAACTTGTCTACACTCTCAAATATCCACAATGGATCAAAAGGACTCCCACTTCAAGCATTAAGCACAAGGCTGCTCCCTTCTAAGTGGATCAAGTCTCAAGATCGACAGTGTCACCAAATTAGGGTTTTGGTCGACCAGGGCCTCCAGATGAAAAATTTCATCTGGACACAAGCCAAAGATCCAAAACACAACCTAATATACTCCATGGAACCTCATGTACCCATTCATCAAGTCAATTTTACCTCAGAGGATGCATATATCAAAAATCAGGAATTTGGGTTTCTTGACCTAATTCACCCCTAAGTTGACTTTTGGGACAAATCATGAACCAAGACCTCAAGAGAGGGTTTGAGGGTCTCTAATGAACTATATTGATCCATGTGGAACAATGGATTAATCCAAGAAGTTTGAGCAACAAGTCTCGATTTCATCTGCACCACAATTAGGGTTTTAAGGAAAAAGTCAACTGTAACTTTGACTTTTGACCAGGACATGCTCCCAAACCCTAGGACATGCCTCAATACACCCTATGACATCCATGGAACATGTCCATCAAGTTTGATATAGGTCAAGGACATGATTTCCTGAAGAATTGCACAGTTTGGAATTCATCTGATAAAAAGTCAACTGTGCACAAAAGTCAACTTTGACTTTTTGAGATTTTTCACCAAAATGGACAAGGGTACCAACTTTGGAGGATCATAACTCCTAAACCACAAGGCCATTTTTTCTCATCCAAAGATAGATTTGTAGCCCTCATTACCCTCTACAAAAACTTCAACTAGACCTAAGTCCAATTCATTAAGGATTTTGAGTTATGGAGTGATCAAAATGGCTGAAAATTGAAAATGTCACTTTTTCCAACACTTAGTGAAATTTTCACTAAGTCAGAATCTGCCTTCACTTTTTGCCAAATGTAGGGGGATTTTTCATTTGGATTCAAAAGAGATCAAAACCAAACATGTTCAAACAGTTGTTGTATCATGTAAGGGCTTTCCAAAATGGCCAAGAACATTGCCAAATTCCATTTGAGTCATGAGATATGATATTGGCAAGTTGCCTTGCTGAAATCTGTCAAAGGCAAGGCAGAATTTGCAACTTTGCTCGATTTACCAAAATCAGCCAAATTCAAATGCACCTATCCACTTGGAAACATCTGAGGATTGAATCTAAAGGGGACAATCACTGAGCCAAGCCTCCAAAGTCCATGGAACAAGAAATATCATGTTGAACCTAGAATGGCCAAAATAGGGACAAGACTCCAAATTTGGATTGAAGCATTCAATGGAAGCATCAAGGTGGCATGGACTGAGCCATTCTCATCTGAAATCAGTCAAGACTTATCCAAGACCAAAGGGACCAAAGCTCTGTGCCCTAACCTCTAGTCAATGGCTAGAGGAGACTTGGATTTTCATTTGCCAAGATTGGTCAAACTTACTTATCAGTTGCCATTCACTATTCCTTGCAAAACAAACTTGCTCTACTATAAATAGAGCTCAATTGTGATCAGTTTGAGTACACCAAAGCCATCTAACAGATGCTTTCCTCAAAATCTCTTTCTCTTGGCAAAAATTCCCTTTTTAGCAAGGTAGCTATCGGGTTTTGAGTTTTAGAGCTTTTCCAATCAAACCAATCACTCACACACCTCACATACATCATATAGAAGTGATCCAAACACTCACATAACATCTGGAACACAGATTTCACAAAATCACCAGCCAATTGCTCAAGTTCTTGACAGTTTTGCAGTTGAGGTGCCATCTTCAACTCCAAACCATTTCAATCCATTCTAAGCACTCAGACACATCACTTGGAACCTAGGGAAGCTATCCACATCATTGGAACCTAGCTGTAACACCTCCAACACAAATCACGATCACCAGCTGCAAGTGGTAAGCATGAGCTCTTCTAACTCTATGATCCATGCAATTTTTGCTGCATAATAATTTGGCCATATGTTCATAATCATGCATGGAATGTTTTCCCTCAATTAATTGCTTTGTTTTAATCGTGTATCAAAAATCCTAGCCCTCATGCAGAAATTAGGGTTCTTGAGGTTTCTTCGTGATTTCTTGTTATATGTTTAATTTAAATGAAATTAATGGACATAGACATGATCGTGAGGTTGAGACGAGCATAATGATATGTGGATTGCATGTTATAATCAAGTATTCAGTGAGATTGGAGAGAAAATGCAAATATGACCAAGCCCAGAACACGCGCGTGTTCTTGGTGTGTTCTTGGCGCCATTTTTAGAAATTTGAATATTTGAATTTTGTGATTTTGTTTAATTGATTCAAAAATTAATTTCTCTCTGAGTTTTAATGATTTTGAGTTGATTCTATTTTTAATAATTCACAAAAATGTTAAAATATTTTATTTTATCAAAAAATCCCAAAAATATTATTTATTTCATATAATTGATATTTTTGCAAAGAATTAATGTTTTAATTGTTTTTAACATTTAAAATATTTTTTCTACATTGATTTTGCAACTTTTAATGTTTTCTAATTATTTTGTAGGTCAATACTTAATTTTTGAAGCATTAATCCAAGATCACAATTTGTTTTTCATATGTTAAACAATTTTGATCCTTTTAATTGAATTTTTATTCAATTAAATACATTTTTTAAAACAAATTAGGGTTTTTGGATTAATTTCAACCCTTATAAATCATTTTCAAAACACTTTTGGGCCTCTAATAGAGTGTAAGACCCAATCCTTTTTTGACCAACTCATTTTTTGGGCCTTAGTGCATTGTATAAGTCCCGATACCGTCAAAAACAAACGGCTCGATCGTTGCCTTTCAAAATAACCCTTGGGCCTCTCCTTGAGCTATAAGACCCATTCAAAACTTTTGGGCATCTATTAGAGTGTAAGACCCAATCCCCTTTTAACCAAAACCTTTTGGGCCTCACTTATTGTATAAGTCCCTCCGCGTTAAAAGAAAACCTCGGCGCGATCGCCATTTTAAAACGAAAAATCAATTGGGCCTACCCTCGTGTTATAAGCCCCACTCTTTTTCTCTTAAAACTCTTTGGGCCTCTTGAGAGAGTGTAAGACCCATCCCTTTGTATAGGAAACATTTTGGGCCACAGTCACTTGTATAAGTCTCTCTGTACAAATTCAAACAGTGCGCTCACTGATAAAACCTTGGGCCTCTCCTTGAGCTGTAAGCCGCAAATCTTTCTTTTTCATAGCACTTTCTCCTTTGATTTTGAATATACTGTTATTTTCAATCTTTCTTTGTTGAACAACTAACCAAACAGCATGGAAGCTCTACAACCGAGTAAGTGGTTATTGCTTTCATTTACTGCTTTCATATACATATAACTGTATTGTGGGGCTGTTTCACTGTAAGTCTTCTTTCATAAACTCATATCAACTGTGTAATAATAGTATAGATATTTAGAGTTTCTCCGGCAACTACGTCTAGAACTAGGTGACGTCGTTTCGTTTATTTATAGAAATAGACAACTAGATCCCCAATAGGATCACCAGATACAGTCTTCTCTCAGGCTGTCCTCATTAGGAATCGTCAAGAAACTCTACTCCCAGAGATGAATGTATTCTCCGTGAATGGCATCTTTGAGTTTCTTCCAAATTCTCAAACTTTCCTGACTTGATCTATTCCTTGTGAATAGCTTGCCTTGAATTTCTCCGGGTTTAGGGACCCACGGGCTTCTTAAAAGCATCGGCTTCCTCTTGGGCATCGTACAAGGACCCACAGGCTTCCTAAAAGCAACCTCGCCTCCTCTTGGGCTTAGTACAAGGACCTGTCGGCTTCGTAGAAGTATTCACAGCCTCCTCTTAGGCTTCGTATAATGATCTCTTCCTCCGGGAATGATAGCCTCCTCTTGGGCTTAGTACAAGGACCCGTCGGCTTCTTAAAAATTTCCTGCCTCCTCTTGGGCTTCGTACAAATTATCCCGACGACCTCCTAGAGGTATAGGAACAGAACCTAGCCATCCTCATAGAACAGTCCTTTCATAGAGTCTATTACTGTTTCTCAAAACGTAGTACAAAAGATGACACTCTAGACTTGGACAGTCTAACTTCCTTGAGTCTCAAAGACATTCTCAAGTGACCCCTTCGTTAAATAGGAAGGAAACCTGTAGACTCGGACAGTCTCAATACCCTTCGGATTTCTCGCTTCCTTAAAGAACAGGAATAACCCGGATCCTTGAATCAAATCCTTAAGTACAGTGCTGCTCATATAAGAACTAATTTCCTCTTTTAAAATCAGTATATTGGACCTGCCACTCAACTGAAACAGTCTATAGCCTCCTCTTGGGCTTTGTACAATGATTCTTCCCAGCGAAACAAACGTTTACCCTCTCTCTCGGGCTTTGTACGAGATACAAAAGACTCCCTCGTTGAGTCAAACAACGTTTAGCTTCTCTCTCGGGCTTTGTACGAGACACATAAGAGACTCCCTCGTTGAGTCAACCACCCTTTAGCCTTCATCTCGGGCTTTATACGAGATACAAAAAGGTTCTTATTGAGCCAAACAAATTTTAGCCTCCATCTCGGGCTTTGTACAAGATACAAAAACTCTCTTGTTGAGTCAAATAGCCTCAATCTCAGGCTTTGTACGAGATACAAAAACTCTCTTGTTGAGTCAAATAGCCTCCATCTCGGGCTTTATATGAGATACCAAAAGACTACATCGTTGAGTCAAAACCTTTTAGCCTCCTCTTAGGCTTTATATAAGAAAACCACTGGTTAATCCAATTAACCTTTTAGCATCAAAGTTGTGCCTTGTTCACAGTAGACAAACATCAACAACTCCTTCCCCTTTCATCTAATTGCTGTAAGCGGCAAGCCTCTGGATCGTCTATATCCATGCCACTGTCCCTCTTTTAGCATGAGAAATTCCTAAGGAAAGATGGCATTACTCTACACTGAGTTAAAGTCTTCTCCTTCAGGTTAAAATCCCCTTTAAAGGAAATTATGGCATTGCTAAGATCCGCGTATCCCAGTTAAAGTAATTCTCCTTTATAAAACAGTTGTGACAAACAACCCCCCTTTTAGAGATGACAAATTCTCTCTAAAGGCGAAACCTTTAGCTTCATATCTTGGGCTTTGAACAAGATACAAATAGACCCTTCAGCTTCATATCTTGGGCTTTGAACAAGATACAAATCACCTTCCGCTTCACGTCTCGGGCTTTGAACAAGACACCAAAACACCATTTCCTCCCATAGAATAGGAGGAACTACGAACGCTCTGATTTCCTTGTTTCAGTAAACAGGAATACGTAGGCATAAGATCGAAAGAAAAGATCTTAGCGAGCACACTAAACAAAAAACCCAAATCCCATATCTCCATCAATCAAAAGCAGTAAAACATCAGTCCTAACATCCTAATCCTTGTTCCCCGCTATAAAGTCCTAAAAAGAAAGAAATCAGCATTGGCGAAAATATAAATAACCAGTACAAAGGCCCTCCCACATTGATAGCATCCGTAACCTAACAGACCGCTGTTTAAAATCAGTATGCAAAGCAGGGTTAATTGGAGACATCTATTTCCCTTCCTTCATCAGCTTTAATAGGATAAAAAATGAATCGACCTGTAGTTTAAGCTCAACCGCAGAGAGCGACCAGCACTTAAGAACCACGTCAAAAATCGCTCGCTACACTTTGGATCTCAATAATCCTCAGCAGAAGACTGCCTCCTCTTAGGGTTTGTATAAAGATTTCTTTCTCTGTTCTTCCCCGGCAAAGTTAGCCTCCTCTTAGGATTTGTATAATGATCCTTCCTTTCCTCAGCATAGTCAGCCTCCTCTTGGGCTTTGTACAACGATTTTCCCCAACTGAGCTAACCTCTTCAGACTCTCTTGTTGAGTCAATCACCTTTCCACACTCTCTTGTTGAGTCAATGGTATAAAACAAAAGCACTCTCTTGTTGAGTAAACCCTTTCAACCTCAATCTTGGGCTTTGTACAAGACAGATAAAAACACTCCCTTGTTGAGTCAACTCTTTTTAGCCTTAATCTTGGGCTTTGTACAAGAAACCATATAAATTTCCCTAAGCAGAGCCAATCCTCTCTTCAGCCTCAATCTTGGGCTTTATACAAGGCAGATAATACTCTTCAGCAGAGTCAAACTTCTTTCAGCCTCAATCTTAGGCTTTATACAAGACACTTAAAATATCCTCAGCCGAGTCAGTAAAGTCTCATTTTAGCCTCAATCTTTGGCTTTGTACAAGACAGATAAAGATTTCTTTCCCGTAGAGTCAGTCTTCTTTTCAGCCTCAATCTTGGGCTTTGTACAAGACACATACAGTCTCATTTTAGCCTCAATCTTGGGCTTTGTACAAAATAGATAAAGATTTCTTTCCCACAGAGTCAATCTTCTTTTCAGCCTCAATCTTGGGGTTTGTAAAAGACAAATACAAACCCTCTCCAGCAGAATCAAAATCCCTTTTAACCACAATCTTGGGCTTTGTACAAGATAGATAAAAACCTCTCACCAGTAGAGTCAGTTTCCCCTTTAGCCTTAATCTTGGGATTTGTACAAGACAGACAAAATATTTCCCCGAAAAAGTCAACTTTTAGCCTCCTCTTAGGCTTTGTATATTGATATCCCCAAAAGAGTCAGTCTCTTTTTAGCCTAAATCTCGGGCTTTGTACAAGACAGATAAACACTCTCTTGTTGAGTCAGCCTTTTCCAGCCTCCTCTTAGGCTTTGTATAAGGACTTCCTGTCGCTCCCGGGATTTTCATCCAAGTACAAACGCGAAAGTGGCACCGAAACAGAGTCGCCAGCAATGTGTATTTATCCCAAGAGAGGGAAAGGAAACACTGCATAAACCTGAGGGAAGGGAAAAGCATGGTCTTGCGACCAAGAGAACTGAGTTCGAGAGTCGGTTACGCGAAGGGAAGGTATTAGCACCCCCACGCGTCCATCGTACCCGATGGGATCCACGCTTGCTTGTCTCAATCAAAGGGTGTAAGAAAAGGATACTGGAAAAGGAACTGGAAAAGGAATGGAAAGAGAAAGAAAAACAAATGTAGGGAAAATAAAAGAGGTGCTCGAATAGGCCCTACCCCACTGCCTACATATCTCATCGGGAACATGAGAATCAGAGAGACGTAGTTCCCCTCACTAGGGATGGATTGTTTGTGTTTTTTAGGGAATGGCTAACGTTCTGGCTCAGGTGTTGCAGGCTCGCTGGTCCGAGTGCGTTACCATCTTGCAAGAGAAGGAGAAGGAGCGCGTTCGTACGTTGAGAGTGAATGAGGTGAGAAAAGAATTCCCGAAGGAAAGACGTTATTGTTTGTTTTTTGTCTTTTAAGAAATTTGGTTATTTGTTTGCATATGATAGTGTATCTAAATCTTAATCATTGGAATGTATACATCCTCACATTCCAAGATGGAATGAGTAAGAAAGTACACTAAGTAAGAAGAAGACCCTCACACTTAGTTCCAATTATCAAGGTTCAAACCCACTAGCATACTTGTGCTTATTAAGTTTTTTTGTTGATTATGAAATGAAGAAGTGTTTTTTGTTATTTGTACCTTCAACAAGTATTGCATTTAAGTCCCTCATACAAGATCAAATGTTTAACACATTGACCCAAGATGGGGCATATACTAAACATTCTAAGATTATAAGAGAAGACCCCTTTATAATCTTTTCTTTATATGAAATGCCTAAATGCAATAGATGCCTACCTTTATTAGATATTTTGAATTTTCTTTGAGATGAGAAGATGAAAGACTCAAGGGAGAGAAAGGTAAAATCTATATAAACTAAGACTCAACCCTAATTGATTACTTAAGGGAGTGATCCTAATGGTTTGTGAGGTTGCAAAACCTAAAATCTAAAGAAGGAATGAATTAAACAATTCACTTCTAAAGTAGAAGATGAATTGTAACTCAAAAGGGAAAGTAATGAGTTAATCAAAGAAAGCACATAAGTGCTTAACAAAACACAATATTGAATTGTAAAAGATGAAAGGAAAGAAGTTTGAATGTGGATTCCATATTCCACACTCAATTTCAACTTACCAAAGCCCCTACATGGTTAGTAATCAAGGAAACATGTATAAGAAGTAAAAAAAACACTTAATACACATTAAAGTTCAAAAGAATAAAATGAAGAATCAAATCCTAATATCACAACCAGAATGTGAATCATATTTACAATAAGAGAATATCATCATACAAGTTCAAATGAATAAGCAACCATCATCATCCATAACATTCAAACATGTTACCATAAGAAAGGATAGATGAAAGATGAAAAGAAATGAAAGGAACATGCATAAATGGAACATGTAAATCCAAAGATCAGAATTGAAACTAAATGGAAAATGATCTATAAACATCTCAAAATTATTCATGAATCAACATTCAAGACATTCAAGAAGTAATAGAAGAAGAAGTGAAATAAAAGTTCAAAAAGAAAATGCACACAACTACATGTTAAGGATGCACAAAATTCAAATTGAAATGAACATATAAACATGACCCATAATGTGTACCAAAGACCTATAATGTCACTTGGATAGCTCATGAAATATGCAAATGCTCATACAAATATGCACAAAAGAATTCATGCAAACATGCACTAAAGTTGGAATATTATAACATGTATTATGCTTCAAATGTCATGCATCAAACAAAAATCAAATGGTCTTATGAAAATTATGCAAGCATAGTATTGGAATGCCTAAGTCAGAAGCAAATCGTACATCAAAATAGCATGTCAAAATTCAAAGCAAAATGACTTCAAACAATGCAATTAGGTCAAGTTGAAACATCAAACAAAATAGTGCAAAGACAAGCATCAAAACATGTCATAAAATGACCTAAAAAATAAAAAAAAAATCATCTAACATGATTTAATGTATTAGTGAATCAATACAAAAAGAATCATGCCAAAACAATTTGTAATGAGCAAGAACACAATTCCACAAATTCATGTATCACAATTGGAATGCATACAAGTGAAAATTCAAGGAAAATTATGAAACAGGGGTAAAAATGTCATAAAATCATGAAACAAAAAAATTAAAAATTTCCTAAATGTTTTAATAACACTCATGAATTTTTCTAGAATTTTATAATATTGATTTGTAATTTTAAAAATTAAAAATGAAACGTACAAAATGAAGAAAATAAAAAGAAATGACAATAAGAGAGGGGGTGCAAGCATAGCAAACCAACAGTTCAAAATTGCTTGGGCTTTAAAATGGGAGGTGTAAAAATCAATTTGGTCCAGTCCATGTACACACCATACACACTAACTATTGTACACTATCAGTCAAATAAAGTCAAAACAATCCACACCCTTGGATCAAGTCTAGTCAACACAATAGTCAAAGTAAGACAAACAAACGGCTCAGATCAGAAGTACATCACAATAACCATGAACTTACACACACACGGTCAAGCCGATTCAAAAAGAATGCACGTGCAGGGGAGGATGGATTTTAATGTGTTGTCACGTTTTAGAGCGTTAGAATAAAAGATCCAATGGCCGTAATTCAAACTGGCACAAACCCTAACAATTAAAGCTACCGGCCGGAGAGGGACCTCCGGTTACCTTCTCCGGCGATAACCACCACCTGTAAATCTCACATGTTCACCAAAACACACCATGCGCATACCAAAATGAAGCTGAGATAACAGAGATCAAAGATACGCAATTATTTTTCACATAACAAGCATGCACACAAAGAACAGAGGAGAAGAAGATATGCCCTAACTTTTGAAACTATGCCTCTAAGAGGCCTATCCACTAGCCGGAGTGTCAAAAGCTCCTATTGAGCTAAAATCAACAAGAAACAAGTGATACTGAAGAGAAAACGTGCCATCAAAGTTCAAGAACTCAAACCTGAAATTGACGAGGCTTTGAATACACAAGAATATCAGAGGAATGTGCTGCTTCCTTGAGTCTCTATTGGCCAAATAAAGGCTGAGAAAAACTTTGAATCCGTGACAAATTGATTGAAACAGTTGGAGAACCCGATGAAGATCTAAGCAACTTCAATGGATTAGGGATGGAGATGGAGAATTTTGATGCAAAGCTCTGAAGAACTGAAGAACAATGGATGAGTTCTTGAAGAATTCCAAGAGAAAACCAGAGAGTTTGTTGTAGGTGAATCGTTAGAAAGTGAGAGAGATTGAAAAAATGAAGTTAAAAATGGAAATGTGAGTGAAGCTTGCTATTTATAGGGAGCTCTAACCATGGTTAACCTGAGTTGGTTAATTGAGTCATGATGGTTTAGGTGAGTCCATCCTAACTAACTGAGCCAAGTTAGTTAAGGGACGAGTTAGCAAGGCTGTGTTATGGTGATGATAGCTTATGATGTGCTATGGTGGAGATGAAGAGAAAGTGAAATGGCACGGCTGGTTGTAGCACAATACTTGTTCAGCAAGTTGTTCTTTCCATTCTCATGTATGGCACATGCTAGTGTGCATGGTGTAAGTGATATGTGCTTGGTTGAAAGAGGAAAACTGATGTGATGAAGTGTTTGTGGTGTGTGTGAACCAAACTACAAATTCTGATGTGAAGCATGATGAAATCAGTTGGTAATGGTGATGTTTACGCATGGATATCTCTCTCTTTAGGCCATGGAAATGGATGATTCTGGTATCATTACAAAGTGTGTACATGATACAACAACTTTGATGTTGAAAAGAAGTGAGAATGAGACTTGCAACATATTGGAAATGTGCTTCAAACATAGGAACTCAAAAATGGCTTGAAATGCTACATAATGCGCGCGTGTGTGGCATGACTTGGTTGTGACTTAGTAAAATTTTCAGGTGCATTGACCATACTTTAAGCCATCATAACTTCTTATCCTCTGATCAAATGAACAAATCATGAACACCAATTTTGAAGATCTCACATAGAGGAACAACTTTCATGTTGAAAAATTTTCCATTTGAGGCCTTTAACCATGAGTAATTGATCAAAACATTTGGCCCACCACATGTTTGTAGAAATGATGGCGCGTGACTTAAGACTTGCCCCAGCTGACTTGCATTTTTCCCAAGTTTCCCTCAACTTTGATCATCCATAACTCTCTCAATTTTTATCCAATGGAGATGTTCTACACATGGATTTGAAGCTTGAAACAAGATATTTTGTTGTGGCCGAGTGGAATTTTCATTTGATGCTTCAATTTTGAATGGCCTTGGTTCAAAGTCTGGTGCAAAATTGCCCAAAATTACTATTTTTGGAAACCCTACTTCTTCCAAAAATGGCAACTTTTCAAATCTTGATTTTTTATGATCCCTTTGGAGTTTCTTGATCAAATTTTGCACATTGGTCACATATAACATGAATTTCATGAATTTGGCCTCAAAAAGTCAAGAGTTGACTTTTCCCCCTGATTATTTGACTTAGCCCCAATTTTCCTGATTTTTTATCTTTCTTCCAATTGAACCACTTCTAAAACCAATTGAGAGGCAATTTTCCACACACATACACTTAAGGACATGTAGGATACCATGACATCAAGTTTTGTCCAAAAAATCAGAGATACCCTGATTTAATTGGAAACCCTAGTTTTGGCCGCTTCTGGTTAGGAGGAAATTGCACATCTTCCAAATCCAAATTCCTCTGAGTATGTTGTGTATCCTCTTAAAGGATGATGAGATATGACACTTGAGGGTGACTTTGGACCAATAAGCTATCTATTTTGAGGGTTTTTCTTCAATTTTTTTGGACCTCTTGCATAGGGAAGGATGTAATGCTTTAATCTCCTATTGAATCTCACCTTCTTGAGGTTTTGGATGATCAATTGAAGTAGTATGAGACATGAAAGACCTCTTGGCTTGCCTAGAGGCAACTTGTTTGACCTTTTGTGCCTTGAATGATTCCTTGATTGTCCATCTTTCACCTGATCACATGCCTTGATGGTAAGAGGGATTCTATGCTTCATTTTTTTATGTTAAAGATGCAATGCAATGCTAATGAGATGGATATGATATGTTATATGATAATGCTATGCTATGATGACAAAAGAGAGGGCAAATTTTGGGGTATTACAGCTGCCCTTATTCAAACGCTATAGACCTGAATGCCTGAAAGCGATTGCTTTCAGACTTTCGAGGTATATAGTGATTGAATACCAAATATAACCAAAAATTTGCTCTGGATGACGAAGAACAAAAGGGATATAAACCCAACGAAACTGCTGGATTAAATCTACAATGAAACGTTGTCGGAGAGATCTATCTTTTGAACGACGCCAGACGACTACTAGCTTGCCACTCTATGGATGGACTTTCAACAATGTCTTTTTGCACGACGCCAGACGACTACTGGCTTGCCACTCTATGGGTGGACTTTCAACAATGTCTTTTTGCACGACGCCAGACGACTACTGGCTTGCCACTCTATAGGTGGACTTTAGCTGCTCTGCCACTCTAAACAATGGACTTTTACCAATTCGTGTTGGATTTCTGCCAATCTGTCGTTGGGCTTCAATGAATACCAAACCGGCTTTGGAATCTCAAAATTGCCATACTCTGATGGACTTTTTGCAGCTTTGCCAAATTAACACTGGACTTTGATGCTTACCAAACCGGCTTTGGAAGCTTTGCCAAATGATCACCCCACATGCTGGAACAACCACCTGCAATACTATCCCACCTGCTGGAATAATGTGAACAATTATATATAATGATCACCCCACCTGCTGGAACAACCATCTGTAATACTATCCCACCTGCTGGAATAATATGAACAATTATCTATAATGATCACCCCACCTGCTGGAATAACCATCTGCAATACTATCCCACCTGCTGGAATAATATGAACAACTATCCGCAATGATCACCCCACATGCTGGAACAACCATCTGCAATATTATCCCACCTGCTGGAATAATATGAACGACTATGCCAAAAATAAATTGGACTTTGAGCTGTAAACGAGCAATGCTGAGAATTACACCACCGGCTGGGTAATATCATATGCTGACACTTTGCTGAAGAAGAGATTCCCTCAATCTATTTAGACCTTGCTGGGGAAATTACTGTCAAATGTCGAACTCTGTGGGGATACCATTACCAGAGATACGATCTTGCTGGGAATCAGGGCTACTCTGCCAGGGATATATAAATCCTGGTTAGAACATTCCACCGCAACTTGCTGGGAGAGTGTTCTTAGAGACCTACTGGGGAGACCCAGGGCATACTGTAGTCTATTGAGGAATACGACTGTCAAGCTTAGGATAAGTACCACAATGCCCCATGTTAAGCGAACTTGCCTTTGATGACTCCGCTGGGGATGATAAGTTTATAACATACTCTGCTGGGGAGAATTGATTCTAATCATCTCGTACTGGGGAATGCCCTTTTAAGAGGATTTTACAGAAGACCAAACATCTTCAAACTCTACTGGGGATTATAGATCTAGAACTTCTTCTGCCGGGAAATTTCAATATGGCCCATGCTTGGGAGGGTCAACAACTTGCTTTTTGCCCCATGATACCAGACTTATCTGAAGAAACACCATAAGAGGATTTTATAGAAGATTAAGCATCTTCAAACTCCTGGTGACTTCACTAGGGATGGACCATCAACTTCGGTGTCTGCGAAGCAACTGTACTGGGTAATTTGCAACCGTTATCGACACAGAAAAGCTTGCAGTTGTTGTAAGTACTGAAGGGGAGAATCGATGCAACGATACCCAGTTGAACTCAATTCACTGATATCGAACCGTCAACCGAACGATGGACTCAATCCTTAAATGTTGTGACAAAGGGTGACAAGTGAACCCTTCCCTGAACATGATTGCCCCAGGATATTGCGTGGTTCTTTTTGAGTCCACCATCCAAGGTTGTCCAACAAGCAAAGTAATTTTAATTGTCTTTTTGTGCATGTTTTTGCAAGGCCAAGATATTTTCAAAGCAATGTTTTATTATCAAAAATCGGACGTTTTTGCAAACAAAGCAGTAAAATGAAAATAAAAGCTTGTGAATGAATATTCAATTTTATTGATGAAATGCCAAAATCGGCGAATTTACAATCGAAAGCAAACCCCTGAAAGAGTTGATTGCCATAAAATTGAGAAAAGAAATCTATCCTAATGATAATGTGGAAATTGGATTCCAACTGATTTCTAATTCCGTTATAACCAGTATGTATTCCAACTCTCTTGATTATCTTCGCCTTCGGAAGCTCGTGGTCAGAACAATTCCTCCTTCAGAAAGTTTGCTATTCTGCTGAAGAGTAGAGAACGTACAGATTAATTCAGACTGCAGTCATTTGCTTGAATCCCTCTTTTGCGTGGATCGCCTTTTCAGGTTTTCAATCCACCGGGATACCCATTTTTGCCTAAGTTGCCCTTTCGGGTTTTCAACTTACTAGGTGTACGATTTTCTCAATTATATTCCTAATTTTTGCCCGAACCTTTATTCTATTTTTGGTTTGCCAGGATGCCCTTTTTTGCCTGGATTTTTTCTTTTTTTATCCAGCGGGTCTATTTATACGAAGTATTTTTTAACTGCATCTGAATTAACAGGGGATGAAAAGTCTTCACCATCCATGGTTGTCAGCAATAAGGCTCCACCTGAGAAAACCTTTTTAACCACGAATGGACCTTCATAATTAGGAGTCCATTTGCCCCTGTGATCTGTACTCGGAGGAAGTATTCTCTTGATTACCACATCTCCGACCTTGTAAACTTGAGGTCGAACCTTCTGGTCAAATGCCCTCTTCATTCTGCGCTGGTATAGCTAGCCAGACATATTGCTGCTAATCGCTTCTCCTCAATAAGGCTCAGCTGATCAAATCTGGCTCGTACCCATTCAGCTTCATCTAGCTTAACATCCATCAGTACTCGGAGAGAGGGAATCTCAACTTCGATCGGTAGAACTGCCTCCATACCATAACAAGTGACTATGGTGTTGCCCCAGTGGACGTGCGGACTGATGTTCGATACCCATGCAAAGTAAGTGGTAACATCTCATGCCAATCTTTGTACGTGACAACCATCTTCTGCACAATCTTCTTGATATTTTTGTTGGCCGCTTCGACCGGGCCATTCATCTTTGGGCGGTACGGAGAAGAATTGTGATGTTCGATTTTGAAGTCCCGGCATAGCTCAGCCATCATCTTATTATTCAAATTAGAACCATTATCAATAATGATTCTTTCGGGAACTCCATAGCGACAAATGATATCTCGTTTCAAGAAACGAGCTACTACTTGCTTAGTGACATTGGCATAAGATGCTGCTTCAACCCATTTAGTGAAGAAATCAATGGCGACCAAGATGAAACGATGGCCGTTTGAAGCAGTAGGCTCAATTTTCCCGATCATATCAATGCCCCACATTGCAAAGGGCCACGGAGAGGACATGATACTCAACGGATTCGGAGGAACATGTACTTTGTCTGCATAGATCTGGCATTTGTGACACTTGCGGGCATATTTGCAGCAATCTGGCTCCATTGTCAACCAATAATACCCCGATCTCAACAATTTCTTAGCCATCGCATGTCCTCCGGCATGGGTACCGAAAGAGCCTTCGTGCACTTCAATCATCAACAGGCCTGCCTCGTGTCTATCCACGCATCTGAGCAGAACCATGTCAAAGCTTCTTTTATACAACACGCCATCTTTGTTCAAGAAGAAACTACCGGCTAGCCTTCTTAACGTCTTCTTGTCTTTGGAAGATGGCCCAGGTGGGTATTCTTGATTTTTCAAGAAACATTTAATGTCATGGTTCCAAGGCTTGTCGTCAGACACTGCATCAACATCAAAAACAAAAGCAGGTCTATCAAGACGAGATACATCAATCCTGGGCACAAAGTTCCAACCATGCACTTTGATCATTGAAGATATAGTGGCCAAGGCGTCTGCAAACTTATTTTCATCTCTAGGAACATGGTACAACTTGACAGTTGTAAAGAATGTGAGCAATCTCCTCGTATAATCTCTATACGGAATCAAATTCTGCTGATGTGTGTGCCAAGTTCCCTTTACTTGATTGATTACCAGTGCTGAATAACCAAAGATATCGAGAGTCTTGATTCGTAAATCAATAGCCTCCTCAATCCCTAGTATGCAAGCTTT
This sequence comes from Lathyrus tuberosus, assembly GCA_022829125.1. NCBI lineage: Eukaryota > Viridiplantae > Streptophyta > Magnoliopsida > Fabales > Fabaceae > Lathyrus > Lathyrus tuberosus. Next base: position 5,253,079 of record JALAZF010000153.1, read on the forward strand.
GTATTCTGCTTCATTGTTGGTACACCCGAAAGTTACTCGGGCAGTGTTAGGCATATGAACGCCTTTTGGCGTAATGAAAATTGCACTAACTCCGCACCCATTCATATTTACTGCCCCATCAAACATCAAACTCCATTTGGATTCAGGGTCAGGTCACTCCTCCAGAAGTGGTTCCTCGCAGTCTTTCGCTTTGAGAAACATGATGTCCTCATCAGGGAAATCAAACTTCATGGGCTGGTAATCATCAAGAGGCTGTTGCGCAAGATAATCTGATAGTATACTTCCCTTGATTGCTTTTTGCGAAGTAAATTGAATATCGTATTCTGTCAGTACCATCTGCCACCTTGCAACTCTGCCTATAAGTGCTGGTTTCTCAAAAATATACTTGAGAATCCATTTTTGAAATCAACAGGGTTGTATGTGTGAGCATATATTGTCTCAATCGCTTTGCGGCCCATGCGAGTGCGTAGCATGTCTTCTCAAGCATTGAATAACGCGATTCATAATCTGTAAACTTCTTGCTCAGGTAGTAGATAGCATGTTCTTTCCTACCTGTCTCGTCGTGTTGACAGAGAACACAACCCATGGATCCTTCGAGCACTGTCAAGTACATAATCAGTGGTCTCCCTTGAACTGGAGGTGTTAGAATCAGAGGTTTCTGCAAATATATTTTTATTTTATCGAATGCATTTTGACAATCATCATTCCACCTGATCGTTTGATATTTTCTTAGCATTTTGAATATCGGTTCGCAGGTGCCAGTTAGGTCAGATATAAACCTTGAAATGTAGTTCAATCTCCCTAGAAAGCCGCAAACTTCTTTCTCAGTTCTTGGTACAGGCATATCTTGTATAGCTTTCACTTTAGCAGGATCAACCTCTATTCCTTTTTCACTGACAATGAAACCAAGCAATTTTCCGGACCGCACGCCAAAAGTACACTTGTTAGGATTCAGTCTCAACCTGAATTTCCTCAACCTCTCAAACAACTTCTTCAAGTTGGTCAGATGTTCCTCTTCTGTCTTTGATTTAGCAATCATGTCATCCACATAGCACTCGATTTCTTTATGAATTAGATCGTGGAATAACGTCACCATTGCTCTTTGATAAGTTGCCCCTGCGTTCTTCAACCCAAAAGGCATTACTTTGTAACAGAAGGTACCCCACGGGGTAATGAATGTCGTCTTCTCCATGTCTTCAGGTGCCATCTTTATCTGATTGTACCCGGAGAATCCATCCATAAATGAGAACACTGAAAACTGAGCAGTATTGTTAACCAGCACATCAATATGAGGGAGTGGAAAATCATCTTTAGGGCTCGCCCTGTTGAGATCTCTATAATCCACACATATTCTGACCTTGCCATCTTTCTTCGGCACCGGTACTATGTTGGCCACCCAGGGAGGATAGTTGGTTACTGCCAGAAAACCTGCATCCAACTGTTTCTGTACCTCTTCCTTGATCTTCAAAGCCATTTCTGGTTTTGTTCTGCGCAGCTTTTGCTTGACCGGTGGACAGTCCTCTTTCAATGGTAGTTTATGCACAACTATGTCTGTATCTAAACCTGGCATATCTTGATATAACCAATCAAAGATGTCAACGTACTCACGTAGCATGACTATCAGCTCTTGCTTTACATCAGCCCGCGGACTTGCACCAATCTTGATCTCTTTCTTGCTTTCTTCTGAACCAATATTGATAACCTCAAGAGCTTCCTGATGAGGCTGAATGGTCTTTTCTTCCTGTTTCAACAATCTAGCCAACTCTTCCGGGAGTTCATAGTCTTCATCACTCTCTTCCTCAGCTTGATAAATCAGATTGTCGAAATCATACGTGGGCATAACAGAATCATTTTCAGAGGAATCCATAAAATAAATTCTGCATGATTGGATTTATGCTTTATTTTAGATTATTTTTACTTGAAAACAAAAGAAAAAGAAAGCGCATTATCATTTTTAATTTTCTTTGTGCAAAAATGAAAATAAAGAAGGAATAAAGGAACATAAATTTGTAAACAAAAACGTCCTTTTTATTGATGTTTGAACATTATATGAGAAAATATGGTGGCCCTACAAATGGATCCTCACACCTTGGGCAGAGTGTGGGATTTCATGCATTATGAAAGACAAGAATTATTACTCTGAATGGTGTACAACATGAATGACTTCTTCACTAGACCAGTTTTGCAATACCTCGCCTAGAGCCAATGAATACACCCATCTGTCCAGATAACCTGAGCTTTTAGCGTCATCTTCTATTGCTGAGCAGGACTGATTAGGGTTGATAATTCCTCCACTGTTGAAATTGATTGGCCCACAGAATCGGGGAACTGGCGCCTGGCCCGGCTGGTATCCAATGCCTAACTTATCTTCTTTCATAAACACGTCGATAGCTTTACCCCAACCTTGGGCATTTCCGCTTTCAACCACTTCTCTGGCCTGCTTGTAGGACGCAATTGATGCACTCGGCCCAACTGGCACATTTGACACCACTGACGTTGAAGTAAGTTCTGGGGATCCGTTGATGTTCAGGGCTTCAAAAGACTGGCACAGAGTTTCATGAATCTCTCCATCCATTTCCACATATTTGAAAGTGGATAGATGACTCACAAATATATCCTCTTCACCGCAAACAGTAACCACTTGACCCTCGAACACGTATTTGAGCTTCTGATGTAGTGTGGAGGTAACTGCGCCTGCTGTATGAATCCACGGTCGGCCTAACAAACAGCTGTAGGCAGGCTGAATGTCCATAACGTGAAAGATCGTCTTGAATATATGTGGACCAACCTGTATTGGCAATTCTACCTCTCCAAACACAGATATTTGGGATCCATCAAAAGCTCTCACAATCAGATCACTGGGTCTAAGAATCAATCCATCTAATTCAATTTTCATCAGGGCCTTTTTGGGTAATACATTCAAGGAAGAACCTATGTCGACCAGCACATGCGACAAAACAGCTCCTTTGCATTCAAGTGTGATGTGCAACGCTTTGTTGTGATTATGTCCATCTGGAGTCAAATCCCTATTCGTGAACCCCAACCCGTGGCTCACATTGACATTAGAAATTACTCCCTCCAACTGATTCACAGTAATCTCAAGGGGAACGTATGCCATATTCAAAACCTTTAACAAAACAGCCAAGTGTGCATCTGAACTCATTAATAGGGATAATATTGAGATTTTAGAGGGTGTCTGATTGAGCTGATCAATGTTCTTGTAATCACTCTTTTTGATAATACTTATAAATTCCTCAACATCACTATCAAAATTGACTTGAGGGTCCTCCTCCTGAACAGGCACCTTGTCATCAACAACCTGTTTTCCTTTTGTTCTTGCAGCGGCTTCAGCTTCCTTATCGCTCCTTAGAGTCTGGGGAGCAAACAGTCGACCACTCCTGGTGAAACCACTTGGTCCACTGACATTCTCAACACTGGTGCCAACAACAGCCTCTGCTTTCTGTTGACTTCCTCCTTGATGAGTATTAGTTCCATATTGCCATGGAACTGCCCTATTAGACTCATAAGAAGCAGATTCAGGAACTATAATCGTAACTGGTCTCAGCCTCTCGGGCACGATGATAGCAACAGGATCTTCAACGGGCACCTGTATTTCAACTGGATTATAATAAATGGTGACGGCTGAAACATCTTTTTCCTTCTCTACCTTATCAAACTGAAGGCTTCCTTCATCCATAAGATCCTGCAGTCCAACTTTCAACTTACTGCAGCCATTAATCTGTCTTGGACAATCCTCACAATCAGAGCCACATCCAGGAACTACCTTTCCTTTTAACAAACGCTCTTTTACAATCAACAACGGAGTCTTTACCAAATTAACATCAGTAATCAGATTCAATTTCTCACCATCAGAAATAGCATTCGTGCCCGCACCTCCATGATGAGGCATTGGATTATCACGAACATTCGGCGGCTTAGAGAAATTAATAGCTTTTGCGTCAATCAGATCCTGAACCTTATGTTGAAAGGCCCAACACTTTTCTATCGAGTGACCCGGCGCACCAGAATGAAATTCACATCGAACATTAGCATCATAATTTTGAGGCAATTTTCCAGTTTCTGCCGGCCTCATATTCCGAAGTTCCACCAACTTCTCTTTGAGCAATTGTGGTAACAAAGCAGCATATGACATAGGCAAGGGATCAAACTTACAGTCCCTTTGTCTATTAGTCTGGAATCGGGGTCTAGCTTGCTGATCTGGAGCTTGCTGTCCTGCTGGAACCGGAATGGTTACAGTATCCACCTGATGATAGGATTGAGTCCTGCCTCTTCCCTTTCCTCTATACACAGCACTGAACTCCCCTTCTCTTTTCCTTGGTCCATTAGCAAAGGGTTTCCTCGAACTCGAAGCACCAGTCCCACTGACGTCTTGAATCTTACCCAACTTCAGCAGACTCTCTATTCGTTCCCCAGCAACAACAATGTCGGCAAACCCTGTTGAAGGACACGCATCCAATCTATCCAATTACGGCCCTTGGAGTGTACTCATGAACATATCAGCCATCTCACGATCATCCAAAGGTGGTTGAACTCGAGCAGCCAATTCTCTCCATCTCTGCGCGTACTTCTTAAAGCCTTCTTTGTGATCCTGAGTCATACTCTGCAGCTGAGTACGATTGGGCGCCATGTCCAAATTATATTGATATTGTTTCAGAAACGCAACGCACAAATCTTTCCAGCTCTTTATATGAACCCTGTCCAGCTTAACGTACCATTTTAGGGAAGCGCCTGATAGGCTGTCCTAGAAGAAATACATCCAGAGCTTTTGGTCTTCAGTATAAGCGGCAATCTTGCGATTGTAAGCTTGCAAATGTGTTTTGGGACAGGTACTGCCATTGTACTTATCCAATGTAGGGAGCTTGAACTTGGGAGGGATTCTCACACCTTGCACGAGACCCATGTCTTCTACGTCAATCCCCAGAGGATTTTGGCTCTCAATAGCCTTGAGTCTTTCATCTAACCCTTCGTACTTTCGGTCTTCATTATAGAAACCCATGTCATTGTTGAATGCAGTAAAGTGGTCATCTTGACCATCCTCTAGACCATTATTATCAAATCCCAGATGTACCCCACCAGCGGGGATGGTGCTGACAGGAGGAGTGCGCACATTGCGATTTGGGATTTCAGTCTCCAGCCTCTGAATAGTGACTCTCATGGCATCTTGACCAACCCTCATGGTCTCCTGACCGGTCCTCAGCTCCTGCTGACCTTGAGCAATCCCCTACATAAGGTTCATGAACTATTCCATTCTCCCCCTCAAATCAGCTAATTCAGTCTGAACTTGCTCCATGACTCTGGCTTGATTGCGTCGGGTAGAATATTGGTGAACTGGGGTATCAACTATCGTGCCTGAAAACCAAATAAAGGTTAGCAGGCGCCTGCAAAGAGAAAACTTGTAATGCAAAAATGATATGCTATGCAAATGCAAATGCACAGTTATGTTTGTCATTTCAAGATACTTTTCATATCTTGATTCCAATCGTAACCACGAATTCCTGACGACCAGAAATCATGATTATTGAGTTTTGCCTGGAAGAGATATTCATATACACCAATGACAAATATCTGATGACCAGAAATAGTGATTTTGTAGTGTGCCAGTGTGCAGATATCTTATCACGTCACATATATCTGAAGACCAGAAATTGTGAACAGAAATAGCTCATCTCATACAAATTCCCAAAAAATTTCAAGCACATTTGTCATAGTCTCAGCAACAGAATAAGAAACAAGCAGTCAAATGGATCCATCAACAATTCTGATGGTAACCATTGTAAATTACAAAGAAATGACAAAAATCATTAATCTGAAAGCTCTACGTCCTTCAGCTTCTGGCTGGAATACTTAATCTCTTCGAACAGGATGCGGGTACGCTGATGGTGTGGCTTCTCAATCAGCTCTTTGATTACGACGTCCCTTTTCTCCAACGCATCAGATAATGAGCCCATGTGCATCAGCAAGGCTTCATCTTCACCGGCTCCTTTACGCCTCTTAATTCCAGCTTGAATTTTAACCATCTTCAGATCTGCCGTGACATCTTCAAGCTCTTTATTGGCGATTTTCAGCTTATCTTCAGCATTCCTTACCTGTTCTTGACTTTTGCCAAAGTCTTCTCGATACCTTCTTCTTTCTACATGTGCTTTCTTCAGCTCTTCATCTTTATCTTTTAACTGGGTCAGCAATTCAGAGTTTTCAATTCTGACTTCATCCCAAGCTTGACGAAGTTTAGCTAATGAATCCCTGCTTCGGGCTAAAGCCTACTTTGTAGTCTTGTGAGCCTGACTAGTATCATCTGCTCCCAAAGTAAGTTTCCGGAAGTACCGAGCTCTATCATCAAAATCTTCTTCTTTGTCTGCCAAGATTTTCTCCGCTTTCAATGCTCTCTTCTCCAACTCTTTATTGTCAGCCAAAGCTTTCCGAAGACATAGGCTCATTCCAGAGTTCTCTATCTATAACTCATTTTCTTCCATTTCTCGCACTCTTCAGCCGGTACCATGGAGTGTTGATTTGGACATAAGAGAATCTCTCTTGAAAAGGGTAGCAACAGCTCTTTGCCTTCATCTCAATCCACGCATCGTAGTCAGGGTATGATCCACAGTCTCCTTTTCCAAAAGTCAACTTTCCCTCTCTTTGCCTAAATTTCCAGGCATTTACTACTTCTGGCACTCTTTCATTCTTGGTTCCCACGAAAAACAAAGAAGCACTAATCTCTCCATCAGCAAGAGGATTTCTCGAAGCATAACCAAATTGTCTAACAGCCAACACCGGGTTGTAGTTAATCCCACCTCTTCTTCCAAGTAGAGGCACATTCGGAAAATTTCCACATTTAACAATAAGCTCTATTGTCAGTAATTTGGGATCAAACCAAATGATGTTATTGGCAGTCAAACCTATCAATCTCTTGGACCATTTCATTGTCTCAGCAGTTTCTACGAAAGCACCAGTTCGAGGTAAATGTTTGAAGAGCCAATGACATAACAATTGGGTACAACAACTAACCAGACTTCCTCTTCCCTTCTCATTTTTGTAGTGTACTGAGTAATAAAAATCCCCTAGCAGGGTAGGAATCGGATTCTTCGAAACGAACACTTTCATCGCCTGCATATCAACAAAGTCAGGTTGACCGGGGAAAAGCACCAAACCATAGATACAAAGGGCTAACACAGCATTGTAAGTAGTCCAATTTCTAGCCTTGGCAGCTTCCTGAGCTTGTTGGAAAAGAAACTCCAAATGAAATCCTTCATCTTCTTTAAGCTTACTCAGGCCACTTTTCACAATAAACAGGTCCAGATGTAGAACAACGGCAATTACTTCGGGGGTAAGAGCACCTCCAGAAAAATACGGTATAGAAGACGTGACTGGAATTCCCAAAATAAATGAGAATTCCTCCAAAGTGGGCATCAAAATGTAGTCAGGGAACAGGAAACATCTCATTGATGGTTCATAGAACTGTAAGAAAGTGTGCAACCCATTCTTCTCGCACTTTGTGAATGCACATACCATTTTAATCAGCTCTCCATATTCCTTCTGAAAAGTGCTGAGGACACCAGAACCATCCATTCCTATCATCTTGTTCAATGAATCCAGCTTAGGATCAGGGAATTTATATGACACATTATTCTTCCTCTTAACCTCAACTTCTTGGCAATTCATGATTGGATTCAGACAATATGGTAGGTACATGAAAATGACAAACATAACCTGTTATGATATGAGTATGCAAATGCAAAAGGCATGTGATCAAGTATTCAGATGTCTGTGTCTATGTTGAACTGTGTGCACTGTGTCTCTGTACTGAATCTGGCAATATATCTGGGATGAACACTCAAACCACTGTCATAGGATACACTGTCTGTAACAATCATAGAATCACAAGTAAGGTATGTAGGAGGATAGGTTACCTGCAAACCTGTAAACATCCCACCCATACTCACGTATGGTTCCTAGAAAACAAGGCTTGTCAGCTTCGGAGGTTTGAGAAGCGATAGCACATTCAGCCCGTAGGATACAATGCTATGCCAATCAAAGAGGTCGTCCACTGACTCGCCTTAGAAAATAAAGGTCATCCTATGCAAGTTCCAAAGTGGGCCCTCGGGTGCGAGTGGGTTTGCCACAGAATGTGGTCTGCCACTGTCACCACTAAAGAGAGATGTTTCCACTAAGGTCCTCATGATCGGTCACTAGAGTCGACAGCTCTCTAGATCGACATCCTGGAATACGCAAGATGCGTACGCCATGATAGGTCCCAAGATAGCCTCGTCTAGCTGTGAATTTCGTGATTACCCAATGTACACAGATGGCACGTAGGTCCCACTACTCTCCACTCTAAATCTAAGGGTATACTTGAGCCTGTGTACTGGGCTCATCTCTCAGAAATCCCATCCCGTCACACAGACAGAACAGTGCAACACAGTATAATATATGAAATGTAAATGCTAACATGCTGTAAATATGGTACAAGTAATAAAATAAAGTAAACAGCAAATACAAGATAACAGTAAACACCCAATGAAAGAAAAGCAAACAAGCGCTAGGATCGACTCGCTTAGGATGGACCAGCAATAGGTCAACCTGTCCCCAGTAGAGTCGCCAGCTGTCGCTCCCGGGATTTTCATCCAAGTACAAACGTGAAAGTGGCACCGAAACAGAGTCACCAGCAATGTGTATTTATCCCAAGAGAGGGAAAGGAAACACCGCATAAACCTGAGGGAAGGGAAAAGCATGGTCTTGCGACCAAGAGAACTGAGTTCGGGAGTCGGTTACACGAAGGGAAGGTATTAGCACCCCCACGCGTCCATCGTACCCGATGGGATCCACGCTTGCTTGTCTCAATCAAAGGGTGTAAGAAAAGGATACTGGAAAAGGAACTGGAAAAGGAATGGAAAGAGAAAGAGAAACAAATGTAGGGAAAATAAAAGAGGTGCTCGAATGGGCCCTACCCCACTGCCTACGTATCTCATCGGGAACATGAGAATCAGAGCGACGTAGTTCCCCTCACTAGGGATGGATTGTTTGTGTTTTTTAGGGAACGACTAACGTTCTGGCTCAGGTGTTGCAGGCTCGCTGGTCCGAGTGCGTTACCATCTTGCAAGAGAACGAGAAGGAGCGCGTTCGTACGTTGAGAGTGAATGAGGTGAGAAAAGAATTCCCGAAGGAAAGACGTTATTGTTTGTTTTTTGTCTTTTAAGAAATTTGGTTATTTGTTTGCATATGATAGTGTATCTAAATCTTAATCATTGGAATGTATACATCCTCACATTCCAAGATGGAATGAGTAAGAAAGTACACTAAGTAAGAAGAAGACCCTCACACTTAGTTCCAATTATCAAGGTTCAAACACACTAGCATACTTGTGTTTATTAAGTGTTTTTGTTGATTATGAAATGAAGAAGTGTTTTTTCTTATTTGTACCTTCAACAAGTATTGCATTTAAGTCCCTCATACAAGATCAAATGTTTAACACATTGACCCAAGATGGGGTATATACTACACATTCTAAGATTATAAGAGAAGACCCCTTTATAATCTTTTCTTTATATGAAAGGCCTAAATGCAATAGATGCCTACCTTTATTAGATATTTTGAATTTTCTTTGAGATGAGAAGATGAAAGACTCAAGGGAGAGAAAGGTAAAATCTATATGAACTAAGACTCAACCTTAATTGATTAGTTAAGGGAGTGATCCTAATGGTTTGTGAGGTTGAAAAACCTAAAATCTAAAGAAGGAATGAATTAAACAATTCACTTCTAAAGTAGAAGATGAATTGTAACTCAAAAGGGAAAGTAATGAGTTAATCAAAGAAAGCACATAAGTGCTTAACAAAACACAATATTGAATTGTAAAAGATGAAAGGAAAGAAGTTTGAATGTGGATTCCTTATTCCACACTCAATTTCAACTTACCAAAGCCCCTATATGGTTAGTAAACAAGGAAACATGTATAAGAAGTAAAAAAAAAACACTTAATACACATTAAAGTTCAAAAGAATAAAATGAAGAATCAAATCCTAATATCACAACCAGAATGTGAATCATATTTACAACAAGAGAATATCATCATACAAGTTCAAATGAATAAGCAACCATCATCATCCATAACATTCAAACATGTTACCATAAGAAAGGATAGATGAAAGATGAAAAGAAATGAAAAGAACATGCATAAATGGAACATGTAAATCCAAAGATCAGAATTGAAACTAAATGGAAAATGATCTATAAACATCTCAAAAGTATTCATGAATCAACATTCAAGACATTCGAGAAGTAACAGAAGAAGAAGTGAAATAAAAGTTCAAAAAGAAAATGCACACAACTACATGTTAAGGATGCACAAAATTCAAATTGAAATGAACATATAAACATGACCCATAATGTGTACCAAAGACCTATAATGTCACTAGAATAGCTCATGAAATATGCAAATGCTCATACAAATATGCACAAAAGAATTCATGCAAATATGCACTAAAGTTGGAATATTATAACATGTATTATGTTTCAAATGTAATGCATCAAACAAAAATCAAATGGTCTGATGAAAATTATGAAAGCATAGTATTGGAATGCCTAAGTCAGAAGCAAATCATACATCAAAATAGCATGTCAAAATTCAAAGAAAAATGACGTCAAACAATACAATTAGGTCAAGTTGAAACATCAAACAAAATGGTGCAAAGACAAGCATCAAAACATGTCATAAAATGACCTAAAAAATCAAACAAAAATCATCTAACATGCTTAAATGTATTAGTGGATCAATACAAAAATAATAATGCAAAAAAAATTTGTAATGAGCAAGAACAAAATTCCACAAATTCATGTATCACAATTGGAATGCATACAAGTGAAAATTCAAGGAAAATTGTGAAACAGGGGTAAAAATGTCATAAAATCATGAAATAAAAAAATAAAAAATTTCCTAAATGTTTTAATAACACTCATGAATTTTTATAGAATTTTCTAATATTGATTTGTAATTTTAAAAATTAAAAATGAAACGTACAAAATGAAGAAAATAAAAAGAAATGACAATAAGAGAGGGGGTGCATGCATAGCAAACCAACAGTTCAAAATTGCTTGGGCTTTAAAATGGGAGGTGTAAAAATCAATTTGGTCCAGTCCATGTACGCGCCATACATACTAATTATTGTACACTATCAGTCAAATAAAGTCAAAACAATCCACACCCTTGGATCAAGTCCAGTCAACAAAATAGTCAAAGTAAGACAAAGAAACGACTCAGATCAGAAGTACATCACAATAACCATGAACTCACACACACATGGTCAAGCTGATTCAAAAAGAATGCACGTGTAGGGGAGGGTGTATTTTAATGTGTTGTCACATTTTAGAGCATTAGATTAAAAGATCCAATGGCCGTAATTCAAACTGGCACAAACCCTAACAATTAAAGCTACCGGTCGGAGAGGGACCTCCGGTCACCTTCTCCGGCGAGAACCACCACCTGCAAATCTCACATGTTCACCAAAACACACCATGCGCATACTAAAATGAAGCTGAGATAACGGAGATCAAAGATACGCAATTATTTTTCACATAACAAGCATGCACACAAAGAACAGAGGAGAAGAAGATATGCCCTAACTTTTGAAACTATGCCTCTAAGAGGCCTATCCACTAGCCGGAGTGTCAAAAGCTCCTATTGAGCTAAAATCAACAAGAAATAAGTGATACCAAAGAGAAAACGTGCCATTAAAGTTCAAGAACTCAAACCTGAAATTGATGAGGCTCTGAATACACAAGAATACCAGAGGAATGTGTTGCTTTCTTGAGTCTCTATTGGCCAAATAAAGGCTGAGAAAAACTTTGAATCCGTAAGAAATTGATTGAAATAGTTGGAGAACACGATGAAGATCTAAGCAACTTTAATGGATTAGGGATGGAGATGGAGAATTTTGATGCAAAACTCTGAAGAACTGAAGAACAATGGATGAGTTCTTGAAGAATTCCAAGAGAAAACCAGAGAGTTTGTTGTAGGTGAATCGTGAGAAAGTGAGAGAGATTGAAAAAATGAAGTTAAAAATGGAAATGTGAGTGAAGCTTGCTATTTATAGGGAGCTCTAACCATGGTTAACCTGAGTTGGTTAATTGAGTCATGATGGTTTAGGTGAGTCCATCCTAACTAACTGAGCCAAGTTAGTTAGGGGACGAGTTAGCAAGGCTGTGTTATGGTGATGATAGCTTATGATGTGCTATGGTGGAGATGAAGAGAAAGTGAAATGGCACGGCTGGTTATAGCACAAAACTTGTTCAACAAGTTGTTCTTTCCATTCTCATGTATGGCACGTGCTAGTGTGCATGGTGTAAGTGATATGTGCTTGGTTGAAAGAGGAAAACTGATGTGATGAAGTGTTTGTGGTGTGTGTGAACCAAACTACAAATTCTGATGTGAAGCATGATGAAATCAGTTAGTAATGGTGATGTTTACGCATGGATATCTCTCTCTTCAGGCCATGGAAATGGATGATTCTGGTATCATTACAAAGTGTGTACATGATACAACAACTTTGATGTTGAAAAGAAGTGAGAATGAGACTTGCAACATATTGGAAATGTGCTTCAAACATAGGAACTCAAAACTGGCTTGAAATGCTACATAATGCGCGCGTGTGTGGCATGACTTGGTTGTGACTTAGTCAAATTTTCAGTTGCATTGACCATACTTTGAGCCATCATAACTTCTTATCCTCTGATCAAATGAACAAATCATGAACACCAATTTTGAAGATCTCACATAGAGGAACAACTTTCATGTTGAAAAATTTTCCATTTGAGGCCTTTAACCATGAGTAATTGATCAAAACATTTGGCCCACCACATGTTTGTAGAAATGATGGCGCGTGACTTAAGACTTGCCCCAGCTGACTTGCATTTTGCCCAAGTTTCCCTCAACTTTGATCATCCATAACTCTCTCAATTTTTATCCAATGGAGATGTTCTACACATGGATTTGAAGCTTGAAACAATATCTATTGTTGTGGCCGAGTGTAATTTTCATTTGATGCTTCAATTTTGAATGGCCTTGGTTCAAAGTCTGGTGCAAAATTGCCCAAAATTACTATTTTTGGAAACCCTCCTTCTTCCAAAAATGGCAACTTTTCAAATCTTGATATTTTATGATCCCTTTGGAGTTTCTTGATCAAATTTTGCACATTGGTCACATATAACATGAATTTCATGAATTTGGCCTCAAAAAGTCAAGAGTTGACTTTTTCCCCTGATTATTTGACTTAACCCCAATTTTCCTGATTTTTTATCTTTCTTCCAATTGAACCACTTCTAAAACCAATTGAGAGGCAATTTTCCACACACATACACTTAAGGACATGTAGGATACCATGACATCAAGTTTTGTCCAAAAAATTAGAGATGCCCTAATTTAATTGGAAACCCTAGTTTTGGCCCCTTCTGGTTAGGAGGAAATTGTACATCTGCCAAATCCAAATTTCTCTGAGTATGTTGTGTATCCTCTTAAAGGATGATGAGATATGCCACTTGAGGGTGACTTTAGACCAATAAGCTATCTCTTTTGAGGGTTTTTCTTCAATTTTTTTGGACCTGTTGCATAGGGAAGGATGTAATGCTTCAATCTCCTATTGAATCTCACCTTCTTGAGGTTTTGGATGATCAATTGAAGTAGTATGAGACATGAAAGACCTCTTGGCTTGCCTGGAGGCAACTTGTTTGACCTTTTGTGCCTTGAATGATTCCTTGATTGTCCATCTTTTACCTAATCACATGCCTTGATGGTAAGAGGGATGCTATGCTTCATTTTTCTATGTTAAAGATGCAATGCAATGCTAATGAGATGGATATGATATGTTATATGATAATGCTATGCTATGATGACAAAAGAGAGAGCAAATTTTAGGGTATTACAGCTGCCCTTATTCAAACGCTGTAAACCTGAATGCCTGAAAGCGATTGCTTTCAGACTTTCGAGGTATATAGTGATTGAATACCAAATATAACCAAAAATTTGCTCTGGATGACGAAGAACAAAAGGGATATAAACCCAACGAAACTGATGGATTGAATCTACAATGAAACATTCTTGGAGAGATCTGTCTTTTGAACGACGCCAGACGACTACTGGCTTGCCACTCTATGGATGGACTTTCAACAATGTCTTTTTGCATGACGCCAGACGACTACTGGCTTGCCACTCTATGGGTGGACTTTCAACAATGTCTTTTTGCACGACGCCGGACGACTACTGGCTTGCCACTCTATGGGTGGACTTTAGCTGCTCTGCCACTCTAAACAATGGACTTTTACCAATTCGTGTTGGATTTCTGCCAATCTGTCGTTGGACTTCAATGATTACCAAACCGGCTTTGGAATCTCAAAATTGCCATACTCTGATGGACTTTTTGCAGCTTTGCCAAATTAACACTGGACTTTGATGCTTACCAAACTGGCTTTGGAAGCTTTGCCAAATGATCACCCCACCTGCTGGAACAACCACCTGCAATACTATCCCACCTGCTGGAATAATGTGAACAATTATATATAATGATCACCCCACCTGCTGGAACAACCATCTGCAATATTATCCCACCTGCTGGAATAATATGAACAATTATCTATAATGATCACCCCACCTGCTGGAATAACCATCTGCAATACTATCCCACCTGCTGGAATAATATGAACAACTATCCGCAATGATCACCCCATATACTGGAACAACCATCTGCAATACTATCCCACCTGCTGGAATAATATGAACGACTATGCCAAAAATAAATTAGACTTTGAGCTGTAAACGAGCAATGCTGAGAATTACACCACCGGCTGGGTAATATCATATGCTGACACTTTGCTGAAGAAGAGATTCCCTCAATCTATGCTGCCAGGGATATACAAATCCTGGTTAGAACATTCCACCGCAACTTGCCCGAATAAGCTGTCCCGGTAGACCATCAAATCAGTGGAGGTACCCTTTTCGGATTCAATGTCTAACGACTTCGGTTGTGAAAGCAGATTGTCGGATTGCGGTATCCATGAAACTGAGGATTTAGTAGACAGTAACCATGTGGCTATTTAGTAGTGCGGTAGCTATCGGAAATAGTTGACACGTGATACTACACTCAAATGAGATTACCCTAAGATGGTACAACTCGCTCGGGTGAACCAGCCTGCTGTTGTTATCCCAAAGGGGGTCAACGATTTTGAGAACAAGGTACAAAAATTCACCATAGTACAACCATTGGGGATGGGTAGAGCCATGACTCCATGCTCGTGACGCTGAACCTTTGAACTCATGTTTTTTCTATGTTTTTGTGTGCTGCATTCATCTAAAAAACTCTTAAACAAAGAAAAATTTCTTTTATCTTCTCTCCTTTTTTCAAATTAAACTAAAACAATGATTGCAAATATCACAGAGAAAGATTGCGTTATGGATTTCGGTAGAAGGAAGACACATAAGTACACCTTCAAGGTTCCAAAACTAGAGGATTTAAAAGGGTTGGAAAGGATGATCACCAACCCTGATGCTTTCAGAGCTAAGTACAGAGGACTGCTGTCTCTATTAAGGGTCCATGTAGTTGAAGAAATTCTGTCTATGCTAATCCAATTTTATGATCCAGTTTATCATTGTTTCACGCTCCCGGATTATCAACTAGCACCAACACTAGAGGAGTATTCTCACCTGACTGATTTACCCATCACTGACCAAGCTCCATTTTCTGGACTGGAAGAAATTCCAAAGGATCAAACCATTGCAAGATCAATCTATTTGGCCGATTTAGAAGTCAGGACTCATATGACCGCTAAGGATGGAATCCAAGGTTTACCGGCCAAGTTCTTGGTAGAGAAAGCCATGTACTTTGCTAGTATAGGAAATGTTACTACTTTCGAAGATATCTTTGTTCTACTCACATATGGGTTATTCCTTTTTCCCAACATTGATAACTTCGTTGATGTCAATACCATTAAGATATTTCGGATTGGAAACCCTGTACCGACCTTGCTCGCAGATGCTTATCATTCTCTACACTTAAGGAATTTGTACAGTGGAGGAATGATTACATGTTGTGTACCCCTGCTTTACAAATGGTTCACTTCCCATTTACCCAAATATGCTGCTTTTTGGGATCATAAGAGTACTCTACGTTGGTCACAGAGAATCATGTCTCTTACCAACTCTGACATAGATTGGTACAATCGAATCTATGACGGGATAAGGATCATTGACAAATGTGGAAATTTCCCTAATGTACCCCTCATAGGAACTAAAGGAGGAATCAACTATCATCCAATTTTAGTTTGTCGTCAACTCGGATACCAGATGAGGCATATCCCGCGTAATGTTCATCTGGAAGGTATTTTCTTCAAGGAAGGAGAAAATGACAGGGCACTAAAGACAGAAATAGTGCATGCCTGGAAACATGTTCACAGGAAAGGAAGAGAGTCTCTAGGAAAACCAGATTGTGTCTCTGTGGAACCTTATCTCTACTAGGTACAAACTAGAGCCCTCAAGCTGAGGATGCCTTACCCTCGTCAAGAAGTTCTTCCGTTAAAGGAACCTATCCTTTATTTTATGTCTGATGTGGAAAAACTCGAGGTTACTCTCAACAAAGTTCGACGGGAAAAGAGCTCTTGGAAAAACAAGTACCGAATCCTCAATGTGGAGTGTACCAAAATTCAGCAACTGTTAAAAGAAAAGGATGCTCTGATTAGGATATTAGAACAACATGTTGTAGAAAGTCAGGAAGACCCAAGAAATCTGCTCGGCCCTTTCACTTGGCAAAGGACTGACGACCCGACAATGGCTCAAGAGCCCCGGTCAAAGAAAAGGAAAATACCAGAACCAACACCTGAGCTCTCCTCAGAGAGGACTCAGGATCCATAAGCTTAGACATTTCCTTTTACAGCACTTTGTAAAATACTGTATTTCCATTTCCGCAATCTTTCGAATTCAATAAAACGGGGTCTCCCCACTGTATGATATTTGCAATCTACTTGTTGAAGTTTCTTTTTGATTAAAATAAAAATTAATTAATATATATCATTGCATTCATCATTCTCACATAACGCATTCTTCTTACCTTCGAATCTCACGTCTGTGTCACGATTCTTGAGTCAAATTGTCTCATTCGTACAATACTCGGGCCAATCGACAAAAGAAAATGGATGATCTCGAGGAAGAGAACAGAGAGCTGAGAGAAGAAATCGACGCTCTGAAAGAAGATCTGAGGAAACTTCACAGTGACATGCAATCTCTGGGAGTAGCTCAGAGACAACAACAAAAGGACTGTAATCTCAGAGATCACATCTACGCCCATAGTGGAGACATATGATCCTCGGTAGATCGTCCCTGGGGCATGCCTATCAACTTTATCCCTGAAGGATATATCCCGCCGGTCACGGAAGATCCGGAAATTGCAGCAGGAACCGCTGGGCCTGAAGGTTACAAACTTCAGGAAAGTGAGGATGCAAGAGTCATGACAGCAACTCCTGAAGGTTACAAACTTTGGGATATAGAAGCACCAAAGGTCACCACCGTAATGACTATACCACAACCCGAGGTACACACTGTCCCAGAAGGACAGATTCCACAAGTAATCTCTGGTGGAAATGAAAGTATGTACGACAGAATGAATGAGTTCCAGGAGCAATTTCTGGAAATGCAGAAGGAACTGCATGCCATTCGCGATCATGATTTATTTGGAAAGGACACTGCAGACCTTTTTTTGGTCATCAACGTGAAACTCCCGTACAAATTCAAGGTGCCCGACTTTGAAAAATACAAGGGCAACTCTTGCCCTCAAAGTCATTTGGTGATGTACGCTCGAAAGATGTCAACTCAGATAGAGAATCAACAGCTACTAATCCATTACTTTCAAGTTAGTTTAACCGGTACCGCACTTAAATGGTACATGGGTTTAAACCGCACCAAGATCGTTACTTTCAGAGATCTTGGGGCAGCCTTCGTTCAGCAATATAAGTATAACCTGGACATGTCACCAGATAGAGATCAACTCATAGCAATGTCGCAGAAGGACAAGGAAACTTTTAAGGAATATGCTCAGAGATGGCGTGAAATTGCCGCCCAGATCTGTCCCCCTCTTGAGGAAAAAGAGATGACAAAGATCTTTTTAAAATCCTTGAGCTCATTCTATTACGACCGAATGGTCGCTAGTGCGCCCATCGACTTTACTGAGATGGTGAACATGGGAGTACGCCTTGAAGAGGCAGTCCGAGAAAGACGTTTAGTCAAAGATACAGGTCCATCAAGCAGTACCAAAAGATACAGTAGTGCTTTTCCTATGAAAAAAGAGCAAAATATTGGTAATATCTCTCTCGGAAAGCAAAGGCGAAGGTATCAACCAGTAGCAGCAGGAACTCCTGCTATCAACCCTGCGCCTGTTCCAACGTATCAACCTCAGGTTGCTCAGAGCCAACTGAATCAACAACAGTATCAGCAAAAGACACAACAACCTCTTCAGCAGGCTCGTCCTCAGTACAAGAATAACAATCGTATGACACGACCATCAGGGTTCGACCCTATACCAATGTTGTACGCAGAACTGTTTCCGCTACTACTGGTCAAGGGGCACGTCCAAACCAGGTCTCCTCTTACAGTACTGGAAAATTCGCCTTTTGGTTTAAAGCAGATCAAACTTGTCCTTACCATCAAGGAGGACTGGGGCATAATATAGAAAACTGTCTCAGCTTCAAATCTGATGTGCAGAAGCTTGTCAGGAACGGGGTCCTATCTTTCAAATATACAAATCCAAATGTTCAGACGAACCCGTTGCCTCAACATGAGAAAACTGCACTAAATTTGATAGAGGAAGGATCTAACCACAGCTATCAAATTCATGATGCACCCTGTAACACCCCTTTTCCCATCGCAAATAAATAACACATTATAAAATCAGAGTAACTAAAATTTTTTTTTCCGACAGAAACAAGGATGCCACATTTTAAAGTAAGAAAACACAATCCCTGCTCAATTATTTGATACATAACACATAATAGAAAAATAAATCATTAACGGGAAACTTTTTCCATATAAAGGGAAAGGTCAATTATGGAATAAAGCGGAAAGATCCATAACCGACTTGCTTTACAAAATGAATCATTTTATAACATCAAAATATACATAAAAAAGTAATACAAAATATACTCAACAATTATATACATATATACCATAATTGTTCCCCGACTCTCGTGCTACGTATCAGAGCAGACACCAAGACCGACAAAAGAATGGAGAACTAATCTTCACAAAAGCCTCCAAGATACTAATCTGCAAATGCCTCATAGAGCATCAAACCACAGCAGAAGGGTGAGAAATAACAACTAAATCAAGATTGCATAATAATATGCAAACACACATTCAAACACATGTATAAATCATCTCACCCATACCATCATATACTAACACATATAGCATGCCACAATTATGACCTATGAAACCACACCACCACATCGCCACAAAACGTAGCATATATCAATTATCCCCACATAATCACACGTTCACACATAATGCATATGTCCATACACAAAACATATCATTCCTAACCAAATGCATTTAACACGAATGCATATCAATTCACCAATCCAATCGCAGCTCAACACATAATTACTTCATTCACAAAGGCATATCAAACATGCACAATACATTTATCACAAATGCATATCACAATTTCTCACAATAATCAATCCATTCATGATTTATGCAAATGCACAGAGACCGACACAATGACTCTATGCAATGCATATGTGGTACCATCCATCCATCAATCTCATCACTAGTTCACTCAAGAACTATTGGAATCATCGCTCGTTACTTAATGTAACTCCCCGTCGGGCATACGATGTTCCCCGTCGCTCACACACCACATGGGAACACGACGTTTATGGATCTCTCACACCCCACACGGGCACACGACCCGATCGCTCACACCCCACACGGGCACACTATCGTCTATAATTATCGCTCACATCCCACATGGGCACACAACATTATAGCGGATTCCCTCTGGAATCGATTCGTCGCTCACACCCCACACGGGAACACGACATCACAAGATGCATATCATGATGCTTGACACATAAGAACTCATGAAAATCAAATGCATCTTCACAATTCAACCATATGAATTATCTCATCATCATTATTCATGCATTGAAAACACTTCAAACAATGCATTTTAAACCATAAAGGCCACCAAACAACATACATTGAATTTCACATAAACAATGCATTTCATCATAATCCACAAACCACAACAATTAGCACTTTAGCACATACACTCATATCAATTCACATCAAGAATTACTCACCATCAACCAAAACAATCCTACAATCATACAATGATACTCACAACACTAGAATTCACGCCACGAAGGCTACCCACAACAACATACATGAATACCATACATTTGTATTCAACTCAACAAAGTATTTTCCCATGAGGCCACAACAATTACAATAACTTATCACATGCTTCAACATCATATAAACCACATAAAACTTCCACGTAATATAACAATAGCACAACACACGATAAAATATCGACCGCACGCATTGTACGCGATAAGAACACCCGACCGCCCGACTAATTCTCAAAAACACAAATTAATTAAATCATATTTCACCCTCCAAATCATTTTTAATAGAAAGAATATTTCATTAGCTTTCCAACGCTTCGAACGGGGATCAAAACGGACTTACGGTTCAAAAGTTATGAAGAAAACAAAATCTGACATTTCGGAAAATTTGTGTCACGCGCAGGTATGCTCAGGTCGACTCATGAGTCGATGCAAGAGTACTATGAGTCGACTCAAAATCCCATGATTTGACACATACTACGCAGATTTTGATAAAAACTCAGTTTTCGATCGTTAAATACCTTCCGGACCTCCGATTTCGATTCCGTAAAAAGCGGCGATCTCAGAATTCAACGTACTACAATATTTTCACTATCAAAAAGCCATCCAACACATTTTCTATTTTTGAAATATTTTGAAACATAATTTTATGAATTTATTCCAACTCCAAACTCGCTCAAAACCACTCGAAAACACACAAACAACCATTCCCGATTAATTCCTATCCTCACCCGACGATACTACACAACTTATTTCAAATTCTAACCGTGAAAACATAGATTTCTATTCGATTTACCATTAATGCCCTGAACTCCAATTCTCGATAACTCGACACAAAACCCCTCAAATCTCACCAACGTGCCTTTCCGATTAAACCCACTCCTCGCTCAACTATTCTACACGAACAGTTCCGAAATCTAACCGCGAAAACATCGATTTCTATCAATTGTTCACAATTCTAACCAAATAGAAAACATACATATTTCAACCAAAAAAACACATACATATACGTATACAATCGAAATATAATTGAAACTTCTCACCCTTACCCGATTAATCGCGATTGGAACGAAGTTTCTTCACTTTTTCCTCTTTCTCCTCTTCTCTCTTTTCTTTCTCTTTTTTCCTTCTCTTCTCTTTCTCTACTATCTTTTCTCTCTTTTTCTCTCAAATCTCTATTTCTTATATAAAGAAAATATCTTACCATGTAAAAAGACCAAAATACCCCTACACTCAAATATCTCGCAAACGCTCTCAAAATGCCATAAAACATAATAACGATGAAAGATAATATATTATCAAATAAAAGTCAAGAATAAAATAATATAAAAACAAAAATAATTAAATTGACTCGATTAAATAAATCGGACAAAACGGGGCGTTACAACTCTCCCCCACTTAGACATTTTCGTCCTCGAAAATCTAACCGATACGAACAACTCCGGATACGACCCTCGCAAACGACTAACGAACTATCAGGCCAACAAAAGCACACCACGAATAACACAAAGTGACAAACCACCTCGCCAACAGCAACTACTACAACGACACGACAACGACGACAACTACAACGACAAGATACAAAGCCTATACAATGCACTTGACGACCAACTCACGACTCAAAGAATACCCAAGTCACGAACACACAGGTTCACTCTTGAACCAAAACACAACAAGATCGTTACCATCACCGTAGTAACACTCTTCTAATTCACCACAAGGAATTAGCTACTCTCCCTAGAGCCAACACGATAAAAATGAGGCAACAACACAAACAAGAACACAAGTTCCACGACACAACATCGATTCCACAACCTCTATATAACCATAATACCAACATCCTTGTCACACAACATTATTACAACAATGCTACGATTCCACAATCGAACATAAAACCAAGACATCCATCTACATAGTAGCCCATGAATAATATTTAAACCTTTCACCTAACACTTCCATTCTGAAACGTCCAATGGTCTCATCATTCCTACATGTTTCCAATGTTCAACCTACGAACTCTTACAAGTCACACACTTATATATGAATTGTGCCTCATCACGCTTCCGTTGCGCACTCTGATTACTCGTAACCATCAAAACTACCAATTTCTCGCCCAAAGTCTAACTCTTTCTCATATTCGCCAAAAATCACTGTTCCCCTTTTTAATATACCTAACCTCACACTCTACTGTGTTATCTCCCACACCAAACACAAGTCTCCGAATTGCTCAATTAATTCTAACTCCCTGACCATCAAAACAGACATGCATAAAAACTTTTGACTTAATTCTTCAGGCAAAACATTAGCTTTCCCCGAAGGATTATCCAAGCCAAATTTATAACTCGTCACGGATTCTAACCATCCTCGTTGTCTCATACTCTATTCCTTCAGGCCAAACAAGTACTCTAAACTCTTGTGATCACTAAACACTTCGAACCTAGAGCCATAAAAATGATACCTCCAAATCTTCCAACACAATACAACCACAACCAATCCCAAACCCAGAATAGTATAGATCCTTTTATGAATCCTCAATTGTCTTAAAGCATAAGCCACGACCTTACCCTCTTGCATGTCAACTGAGATAACAGAAGTACAAACTTAGCAAAGTCTCCCATAGCCTGCAGTAACAACCAACTGAGCCCAAAAGTTTCTAATCTCCTTAACCAACTTTGGAATCTCTCTTATAGAACTACATCTGCTTCCGATGGATCCATAACAATACCATCATCGGAAATAACATATCCAAGAAAACTAACCTTTTTCAACCCAAATTCTCACAATAACTTAGCATAAAACTTCGTCTCTTTTTGACACTTGTAATTCAAATCCTAAACACTCTACCTGTTCTTCCTCTGAGTTTACAACAGATCCGAATATCCTTAATCAAAGCCATTATGAACTTATCCAAATAAATATGGAAGATACAATTCCTCTACTCCACAAATATTACCGACGCATTACTACCACCCAATAATATCACTGTACGTTGTAATGCCCAACCAAATTCCAAAAGATATAAATTCTTAAAGCTTTTGCAAAACCTTTCACTGGGTAACTGGCTACTCACACACAAGCTTAACCGAGTAAATAACAGCCTATTCCGATAACAAACATAACCAGTCACATTAAATCGATTAAAGCCTCAACTCACACCATTCACCACTCTTATCAAACGTTGTAAACAATTGCAATCCCACTCAAACTCAACCAAACTATTCCAGTTATCTAATCATGAAAGTGGACACTTATTCTCAATCGTTACCTTATTCCACTGATAGTAACCCATACATAATTTCATTCTCTAGACAATCCAAATTCCACAAATCCCAACATGTAGCAACAACCAACCAAAAATAACTCTTAAATATTACATCCATACCTAAGGGTCCTCTCAAAATTTCCATTAATGCTCTACAATTCCAAAGACTCCAAACCTCACCAGAACTCTAAGTTTTGCTTCCCATAGTCTCAACACCAATACCATCCTACACATCATACTTGTTATTCCATTCAATCATCATTCCCTTGTATTACTATCAATACTGGAGCTCTCTAAGACAACACACTTGGTCTCACAAATCCCTTTTCCAGTAAATCTTCCAACCGCTCTTTCCATCTAAGTTTCACTTCCTAAAAGTTCTTCTACTTACTTAGCAGATCCAAACCTCAAATCCTTACCTTCGTCCAATTTGAGTTTACACTCTACTCTCTGAGAACAACCATTAACGATGCCCAATCATTCTCTCTCAAAAACTTCCCAACTGGACCAACATACCAAAGCCTCTAATCCGTCTCATCTTCAAGTATAAGAATCTTCATTAACTCATCGAAACAATCCGTAATCATTTTCTTAAATCCAAACAATCCATTGCACACACTATCAAAGCCGGAAAGACATGCCTATCCCATCCAACATAATTCCCGTCTGCTATCAACAAGAGATTAAGGGTGATCAGTTCCTCAATTTGTCAATAGGTAGCCGACAATCATGATGGGGCATAAACCGTCTTTACCAAACTATAATAGCATTTCTTGCATCTTGTGCACAAAAATACCTAAGGCACAAATCCTTAGTTGACATAAACCTTACCTTCACATTCCCTCCAGAACCGGGAAAACACTGTCCAAACAACACTTACACTCTTGCAACCAACGACACACTGAGCCCACGCTCCACAACCGAAGCAACTTGGAGAAGTTCCAGCTTCTCCCCCACTTATCTAATTCTCAATCATGAAGACAAAGGATTAGAAAACCAGAAAGTACGGACAGTGCTTCACACACATATCACGTACGAAGGGACAAACAACACCGACAGTATTCAACTGTCACACCAACTGACTCAACAACTTGGCCGGACGGACCGACCTGCTCTGATACCACTCATGTAACACCCTTTTTCCCATCGCAAATAAATAACACATTATAAAATCAGAGTAACTAAAAATTTATTTTTCCGACAAAAACAAGGATGCCACATTTTAAAGTAAGAAAACACAATCCCTGCTCAATTATTTGATACATAACACATAATAGAAAAAAAAAATCATTAACGGGAAACTTTTTCCATATAAAGGGAAAGGCCAATTATGGAATAAAGCGGAAAGATCCATAACCGACTTGCTTTACAAAATGAATCATTTTATAACATCAAAATATACATACAAAAGTAATACAAAATATACTCAACAATTATATACATATATATCATAATCGTTCCCCGACTCTCGTGCTACGTATCAGAGCAGACACCAAGAACGACAAAAGAATGGAGAACTAATCTTCACAAAAGCCTCCAAGACACTAATCTGCAAATGCCTCATAGAGCATCAAACCACAGCAGAAGGGTGAGAAATAACAACTAAATCAAGATTGCATAATAATATGCAAACACACATTCAAACACATGTATAAATCATCTCACCCATACCATCACATACTAACACATATAGCATGCCACAATTATGACCTATGGAACCACACCACCACGTCGCAACAAAACATAGCATATATCAATTATCCCCACATAATCACATGTTCACACATAATGCATATGTCCATAGACAAAACATATCATTCCTAACCAAATGCATTTAACACGAATGCATATCAATTCACCAATCCAATCACAGCTCAACACATAATTACTCCATTCACAAAGGCATATCAAACATGCACAATACATTTATCACAAATGCATATCACAATTTCTCACAATAATCAATCCATTCATGATTTATGCAAATGCACAGAGACCGGCACAACGACTCTATGCAATGCATATGCGATACCATCCATCCATCAATCTCATCACTAGTTCACTCAGGAGCTATTGGAATCATCGCTCGTTACTTAATGTAACTCCCCGTCGGGCATACGATGTTCTCCGTCGCTCACACCCCACACGGGAACACGACGTTTATGGATTGCTCACACCCCACACAGGCACACGACCCGATCGCTCACACCCCACACGGGCACACGATCGTCTATAATCATCACTCACACCCTACACGGGCGCACAACATTATAGCGGATTCCCTTTGGAATCGATTCGTCGCTCACACCCCACACGGGAACACGACATCACAAGATGCATATCATGATGCTTGACACACAAGAACTCATGAAAATCAAATGCATCTTCACAATTCAACCATATGAATTATCTCATCATCATTATTCATGCATTGAAAACACTTCAAACAATGCATTTCAAACCATAAAGGCCACCAAACAACATACATTGAATTTCACATAAACAATGCATTTCATCATAATCCATAAACCACATCAATTAGCACTTTAGCACATACACTCATATCAATTCGCATCAAGAATTACTCACCATCAACCACAACAATCCTACAATCATACAATGATACTCACAACACTAGAATTCATGCCACGAAGGCTACCCACAGCAACATACATTAATACCATACATTTGTATTCAACTCAACAAAGTATTTTTCCATGAGGCCACAACAATTACAACAACTTATCACATGCTTCAACATCATATAAACCACATAAAAGTTCCACGTCATATAACAATAGCACAACACACGATAAAATACCGACCGCACGCAATGTACGCGATAAGAACACCCGACTGCCCGAGTAATTCTCAAAAGCACAAATTAAGTCAATCATCTTTTACCCTTCAAACCATTTTTAATAGAAATAATATTTCATTAGCTTTCCAACGCTTCGAACGGGGATCAAAACGGACTTACGGTTCAAAAGTTATGAAGAAAACAAAATCTGACATTTTGGAAAATTTGTGTCACGCGCAGGTATGCTCAGGTCGACTCATGAGTCGATGCAAGGGTACTATGAGTCGACCCAAAATCCCATGATTCGACATATACTGCGTAGATTTTGCTAAAAACTCAATTTTCGATCGTTAAATGCCTTCTGGACCTCCGATTTCGATTCCGTAAAAAGCGGCGATCTCATAATTCAACGTACTACAATATTTTCACTATCAAAAAGCCATCCAACACATTTTATATTTTTGAAATATTTTGAAACATAATTTTATCAATTAATCCCAACTCCAAACTTGCTCAAAACCACTCGAAAACACACAAACAACCATTCCCGATTAATTCCTATCCTCACCCGACGATACTACACAACTTATTCCAAATTCTAACCGTGAAAACATCGATTTCTATTCGATTTACCATTAATGCCCTAAACTCCAATTCTCGATAACTCGACACAAAACCCCTCAAATCTCACCAACGTGCCTTTCTGATTAAACCCACTCCTCGCTCAACTATTCTACACGAACAGTTCCGAAATCTAACCGCGAAAACATCGATTTCTATCAATTGTTCACAATTCTAACCAAATAGAAAACATCCATATTTCAACCAAACAAACACATACATATACATGTACAATCGAAATATAATCGAAACTTCTCACCCTTACCCGATTAATCGCGATTGGAACGGAGTTTCTTCACTTTTTCCTCTTTCTCCTCTTCTCTCTTTTCTTTCTCTTCTTTCCTTCTCTTCTCTTTCTCTACTATCTTTTCTCTCTTTTTCTCTCAAATCTCTATTTCATATATAAAGAAAATATCTTACCATGTAAAAAGACCAAAATACCCCTACACTCAAATATCTCGCAAACGCTCTCAAAATGCAATAAAACATAATAACAATGAAAGATAATATATTGTCAAATAAAAGTCAAGAATAAAATAATATAAAAATGAAAATAATTAAATCGACTCGATTAAATAAATCGGACAAAACGGGGCAAAGTCAAGATGATGTACGGAGACTGTGATCCGGAAGGATGTCGTGCCCCACCCAACTCATTAAAGGAGGACACTCTGATGAAAGACAACTTTGACTATGACTATTATAACCCAATGGATGACTTGCCTATCTGGCAGCCGTACCCAGAAGACTTGGGGCAAAAGAGTCAGCCAAACGATACATATTAACTGAGCATCATTGAAAAGAATACCTGCGTCCCCACCAAATCATGGGATCATTACTCAGGGCATTTATAAAATATCCAGCACAACGATGAATATGCAAAGATTGCAGGACAAGAGGTCATCAACTATGCTTTTCCTGAGGTCAACGTCATCGAGAAGGATGACTCCTCTAGTTCCACGGAAGTATGGGACACTTTAGGACAACCGAGTGGCAAATTTGACTTCTTGGTCAAGTACACCGCTCCTGAAAGCTCTTGTATCAGGCTCGAAGACATCTAGCCAACTGGATTGGGAGATCTGCCTGAGAGTGAAATACTGTACAAGATACAATAGAAGAGTTTGTCTACGACAACTCTGCCTGGGAGGAAGACTCCAACGATCCTTCTCCACCAGAAATCAGCGTCATTTTTGAAGACAAGCCAAGAAATAAGGTACCAGACTTTGTGATTCACCGAGGAGTTCGTCACCAATGGGTTACTGTCAATGTTTCGAAAGTCGTCCATAAGTCTAAGTAATTGCCATCTTTGTTTTAACCTTTCACCCTGCCCAGGTGAAACAGATGTTTTGATAGGGCTCACTTTCTGTAAATGTCCCTCTTCGCTTTTCCCGAAGCAACAGAGTGTTGTTTTATAGGGTTTTAGTTTCAAGAATTGAAAAAATCATAAATAAATAATGTCATTCTGTAATTTCCGCATTTTATTGCTGTTTTCACTTTTCGCTTTTTCAGAAAATGGTAATCCTAAAAACAACTCCAAAATTTAAAAAAACAAGCATTTTTCATAAAATACACTACACACACTCTTGCATTCTCTCTATCTTTTCTAAAAATAAATCATCACGTCATGCATATTGCTTGTTTTAAACCCCGTTGAAACACACGATCCCATGCCTTCTCCCAACTTTGAATTCCCGGTATTTGAAGGTGAAGAAGAAGAAGATGAAGAAATTCCAGAAGAGATCTCCCGATTACTCAGACAAGAGGAAAGGTCCATTAAATCTCATAAAGAGCCGTTGGAAACAGTCAACCTGGGTTCAGAAGAAGAGAAAAAAGAAGTCAAGATTGGGGCATTGCTCAGTCTAACTGTCAAAGAAGACTTGATAAAACTTCTCAAAGAGTTTCCCGATGTGTTTGCTTGGTCCTATCAGAACATGCCAGGGTTGGATACCAGCATCGTGGAACATCATCTACCGTTAAGATCAGAATGTCCACCAGTAAAACAAAGGTTGAGAAGGACTCATCCAGACATGGCCATCAAAATCAAAGAGGAAGTGCCGAAACAGATTGACGCAGATTTCCTCGCCACCTCAGAATATCCTCAATGGCTAGCCAACATAGTACCAGTTCCGAAAAAGTACAGAAAAGTCAGAATGTGCGTGGACTACAGGGATCTGAACAGAGCAAGTCCAAAGGATGACTTTCCCCTACCGCACATAGACATGCTGGTAGCCAGTACAGCAAAGTTCAAAGTCTTCTCCTTCATGGATGGATTCTCGGGCTATCATCAGATCAAAATGGCGCCGGAAAACTTGGAGAAAAATTCGTTCATCACCGCATGGGGCACCTTTTGTCACAAGGTAATGTCGTTCGGTTTAAAGAACGTCGGGGCAACCTATCAAAGGGCCATGACTACTCTAATTTCATGACATGATACACAAAGAAATCGAAGTGTATGTCGATGACATGATTACCAAATCTAAAACAGAAGAGGAGCATGTGACCCACCTGTCAAAACCATTCGAGCGTCTGAGAAAGTACAGACTCCGCTTGAATCCTAATAAGTGCACATTCGGTGTCCGCTCAGGAAAACTGTTAGGGTTCATCGTCAACCAGAAAGGAATTGAGGTTGATCCTGAAAAGGTCAAGGCCATTCAAGAAATGCCTTCTCCAAAGACTGAAAAACAAGTCAGAGGATTCCTGGGGCGTTTGAATTACATTTCCAGATTCATATCCCTCATGACCGCGACATGCGCGCCAATCTTCAAACTACTCAGAAAGAATCAAAGTTATGTATGGACAAAAGACTGCCAAACAACCTTCGACAGCATCAAGGAATACATGTTAAACCCACTTATCCTGTCACCTCCAGTGGAGGGAAGACCACTGATCATATACCTAACAGTCTTGGAGGACTCATTGGGCTGTGTACTTGGTCAACAGGACAAAACAAAAATAAAAGAGTCTGCCATCTATTATCTAAGCAAGAAGTTTACCGACTGTGAAACTCGGTACACTATGCTTGAGAAAACTTGCTGTGCTCTGGCTTGGGCAGCCAAACATCTTCGCCAGTATATGATTTGTCACACTACTTGGTTAATCTCTGAAATGGATCCAATCAAGTACGTCTTTGAAAAACCTGCTCTCACGGGAAGGATCGCCTGTTGGCAGATGTTGTTATCGGAATACGACATTGAGTACCACGCTCAAAAAGCTGTCAAAGGAAGTATTTTAGCTGATCATTTGGCTCATCAACCGATTGAAGATCAGGAATCAGTCGGATTTGACTTCCCAGATGAAGATGTCATGTATCTGAAAATGAAAGATTGCGATGAACCGCTACCTAGTGAAGGGCCAGAACCAGGTTCCCAATGGGGACTAATCTTTGACGAAGCTGTTAACAATTATGGAAACAGAATTGGGGCAATCATTGTAACACCTCAGGATACCCACATTCCTTTCACTGCCATATTGACATTCAAATGCACAAACAACGAGGCTGAATACGAAGCTTGTATCATGGGTCTCGAAGAAGCGATTGACTTAAGAATTAAGAACTTGGATGTGTATGGAGACTCAGCCCTGGTTATCAATCAGATTAAAGGAGATTAGAACACATACCAATCAGGACTGATTCCTTACAGAGACTACGTGATAAGGTTGTTACCATTCTTCAACAAAGTCGAGTTTCACCATATCCCTCATGAAGAGAATCACATGGCTGATGCATTAGCCACTCTCTCCTCCATAATTAGTGTAGTACAATGGAATGACATACCTAAGATCGACATAATGCACCTTGAAAGGCCCGCTTACATCTTCACGATTGAAGCAGTCATAGACGACAAACCTTGGTATCACGATATCAAATGCTTCTTTTAGAAACAAGAGTACCCGCCTAGGGCATCAAGAAAAGACAGGAAGACCCTCAAAAGATTGGCAGGCAACTTCTTCCTGAGTGGCGACACACTCTATAAGAGAAACTTTGACATGGTCTTGCTCCGATGTGTAGACAGACCAGAACCAAACATGCTGATAAAAGAAATTCACGAAGGATCCCTTGGCACTCATGCAAATGGACGCACAATGGAGAGAAAAATTCTGAGAGCAGGATACTATTGGTTGACCATGGAATTCGATTGCTACAAGTACATGAGGAGATGTCACAAGTGTCAGATATACTCAGACAAAATCCATGTACCGCCAACGCATCTCAAAGTTCTCTCTTCCCCATGGCCATTTTCCATATAGGGAATCGATATGATTTTCATGATCGAACCCAAAGCTTCAAACGGACATCGGTTCATCCTGGTAGCCATTGACTACTTCACCAAGTGGGTCGAAGAAACATCATACGCCAATGTAACCTGACAAGTGATGGTCCGTTTTATCAAGAACAATATCATCTGTCGTTATGGTGTTCCCAGCCAGATCATTACTGATAATGGATCTAACTTGAACAATAAGATGATGAAAGAGTTGTGCACTGAGTTCAAGATCGAACACCATAACTCATCTCCCTACCGGCCTAAGATGAACGGAGCGGTAGAAGCAGCTAACAAGAACATTAAGAAGATTGTTCAAAAGATGGTTGTAACCTACAAAAATTGGCACGAGATGCTACCCTATGCTCTTCACGGCTATCGTACGTCTGTCCGCACCTCAACAGGGGCAACCCCTTTCTCTCTAGTATATGGCATGGAAGCAGTCCTCCCTATAGAAGTAAAGATACCATCGATCAGGGTATTGATGGAAGCTAAGCTGACAGAAGCTGAATGGTGTCAAAGTCGACAGGACAAACTGAACCTAATCAAAGAAAAGCGAATAACGGCTCTATGCCATGGTCAGTTATATCAGTAGAGAATAAAGAAAGCATTTGACAAAAAGGTCCGACCCCGTGTCTTCAGGAAATGAGACCTTGTGGTCAAAAAGATACAATCATTCCTCACTGATTCACGGGGCAAATGGACTCCGAATTACGATGGTCCCTATGTGGTCAAGAAAGCCTTCTTAGGCGGCGCCTTGAGACTCGCAACCATGGATGGAGAGGAATTTGCCTACCCCACAAATGTTTACGTAGTCAAGAAATACTTCACCTAAATAAAAAAAAAACGTCTCGGTGGATTGAAAACCTGAAAGGGCGATCCAAGCAAAAATTAGAGACATAAGAAAAAAAAACAATCATCCCGATGGATTGGAAATTTCAAAGTACAATCCAGGCAAAAGTTAGGGATTAATGGCAAGTAACTACGTCTGACGAGGTTAAATCCCCAACAGTAATGCCATCCATCAGGAAAACTCCAGTCAAGGTCATCTTCGACAGAATCTCAAGATATCCAAAATTCAAAGTTAGTAGGAGGATAACGGTCGTTATGTTTCAATGTATCCCTTTTCCCTTAAATTACCATTTTCTAACTTTGTAAATACTCTATGGAATCATGCGCTTGGTTGATTTCCATCCTATCAATAAAATTTGAGCCCTAGTGCTTTTGTTTGCAATTCTTATTTGTTTTAGCTTTACAAAATGATATTTTTAACATGATCAGTGATTCTTGAAATAAAACAAAAATGAATTTAATTGTCAAAAACTTTTCTGCTTTTTTAAAATAAAGATGGCAATTCTTTTTACTGTTGAACATCGAAAGAACATCGATCGCTTCTACGAAGGTGGTTGAACCTCAAAATGCAGAACCAAAGTACTACTTCTAAAACCAGAGCATCTAAATGGAGGATCAACTGTGTCAGAAACCATGTTTCATCTGACATCCCTGGAAGAGTACGTATATCTTAAGACCGATTGAACAATTCTTTCTCCATACAGGGACCTTCTCTCCTAAGCAAGGCAAGATTGCTTTCTGGAACCAGTGATACTTTTTATTCCTCGCAGTGGTCGAGTATCCAGTCGTATTCATCTATTAGTCTGTATGTCGCCTCAGTTTTGTCAGCATCAACATACATACATCATGCATTATTGATTCACATTCATATTCATATCACATCACTATCACTCTGGTCAGTCTTATCCCCAAGTGATAAAAGTCCTCTCAATCGAGTTATCAGTTCTTTCCTCGTCAGGAAATATTTTGTCTGAACAATATCTCCCCAATTTATTTCTAGATTGAAGTCGGTCCTCGACCACTTTGATAACTTGAACCTCTGAAAGGCAAGAAGTCATTCGACAAACGTCACTCTTCACCATTGAAGATGATATATTCGCTTTCCCGGATTAAGGAAAATCCCCAAAGAAAGTATGATGTAATATCCCTAAGCAGGAAACAGCCTCTCAAGAGACTCGTTTTCCCCAGTAGAGTCAAAAAATGGCGTCTCTAACAGAGAAGTTTGAACACCTCTACAGCTCAGACGAATGGGTTCCCCAGCAAGTCTGGCATCAAAACTTTTTCCCATCAAATGGCATCTCCCTAGGAAAATTCGGCGAGAATTTTGAGGAAAACCGCTACACATAGCGTCTCTTGTCAAGGAAGGAACTTAAAAAAAATAAAAAAA
This sequence comes from Lathyrus tuberosus, assembly GCA_022829125.1. Lineage (NCBI taxonomy): Eukaryota > Viridiplantae > Streptophyta > Magnoliopsida > Fabales > Fabaceae > Lathyrus > Lathyrus tuberosus. The sequence continues at coordinate 5,286,654 of JALAZF010000153.1, forward strand.
TAAATAGGACCAGTTCCTTGGCTGTAGACTAGGATCGAGAGGAAGTTTATTGATAAAAGAAACTGAGACCAGTTCCTAGGCTGAAGACCAAGATCGAGGGGACGTTTATTGACAAAAGAAACTGAGACCAGTTCCTTGGTAGAAGACTAGGATCGAGGGGAAGTTTATTGACAAAAGAAACTAACACCAGTTCCTTGGCTGAAGACCAGGATCGAGGGGAAGTTTATTGACAAAAGAAAATGAGACCAGTTTCTTGGCTAAAGACCAGGATCGAGGGGAAGTTTTTACCCTTTTCTAAGCATAATTGATTAGCAAAAGAAGATGGATGAGTGAACTTCCATTCATAACCACCGTCAAAATTTTGGGTATTCCGATATTTAACCCTCTTGCACCCCGAATGCCCGAATACCTTCGCCATTCACACCTTCGGGTCCAAGAAGATCAAATAGGGGCATCTATCATACCCCAAATTTTGACCACCAAGATTCCTCATCATTATGCAAATAATCACCACAATATGGATGTACCTTCATGCCTCATCAATCTCCTCAAAGATGGTTGAGCATTCACCACAATCAAGAATTAGGGTTTTAAGCCCTCTTAGAGCACTTAGACAAAGGATCAATCAAGAAATGACATGATCTTCAACTTGTCTAACCTCTTAAGCACCTACAAAGGATCAAGAGGACTCCCACATCAAGAATCAAGCACACAGTTGCAACATTCCAAGTGGATCAAGCCTCAAGATTGTCAGTGTCACCAAATTAGGGTTTTGGTCGACTGAGGCCTCCAGATGAAAATTTTCATCTGAACAAGAGCCAAGGCTTCAAAGCACAACCCAATATACTCCAAGAGACCTCATGGACCCAATCATCAAATCAATTTAACCTCAGGGGATGCATTTACCAAAAATCAGGAATTAGGGTTTCTTGACTTAATTCACCCCTAAGTTGACTTTTGGGACAAAACCTAAGCCAAGACCTAAAGACATGATTTGAGGGCCTCCAATACACTACATTGATCCATTTGCAACAATGGATTGATCCAAGAAGCTTGATTCACAAGTTTCAATATCATCTGGACCACAATTAGGGTTTTGGGGAAACACTCAACTGTGCCTTTGACTTTTGGCCAGGACATGCTTCCAAACCTTGGAACATGATTCAATATACCCTATAACACCTATGGAATCCATACATTAGGTTTTATTTAGGTCAAGGACTTGATTTCACAAAGGATCACACAGTTTGGATTTCATCCGATAAAAAGTCAACTGTGCACAAAATCAAGTTTGACTTTTTGGAATTTTTCACAAATATGGTTCCCCTAAGTAAAAAATAATGTTAATGTATGATATTGATCATCATCCATCAAGAAAAATCAAGAAAAGTGAGGTTTCTTGCAAAAGGGGCAACCTTGAAAAACCAAAAATTTTCTAAGTTATGGAACAAAAGTGATTTTGGTACCAACTTCCAAGGATCATAACTTGAGATCCAAGCAACCATTTTGGGTGATCTAAAGCTGGATTTGTAGGTCTTGCTACACTCTACAAAATCTTAAACTACCTCTAACTCCAATTCTTTATGGATTTTAAGTTATGGAGTGATCAAAATGACAAAAACATGAAAATAACACTTTTTCCAACACTTAGTGAAAATCTGCCTAAGTTATCAGCCTTGAACATCAATGTTCATGATGATTTTTCAATGGGATCCAAATAGTTTCAAAAACAACTATGACCACACATGTTTTGTATCATATGAGGGCTTTATAAAAAGCACAAGAGCTTCCCATAACTCAGCCTGACCTGGGAGATATGACTCCCTCAAAATCACCATTTCCAACTGTTCCAAGCAAGGAAGATTTTGTGCATTTGCTCGATTTGGCAAATTTGGACAACTCTAAGCCTTGTCATCCATTTAGACACATCTGAGGATAAAACAAAAGGAGAATGATCTGATCCCCAAGCCTCCCAAGTCCAAGGATCTACCTATAGACATGTCAAACCTAAAAGAGCTAATAAGTGCCAAGATTCCAATTTTGTTTCAATGCATTCAATGGATGCATCAAGGTGGCATGAACTGGGGCAAGTTTAACTGAATGAGTCAAGCCTTATCTCTGATCCAAGTGACCATAGGCTTGTGCTCTAACCTCAAGTCAATGGCTAGAGGAGACTTGAGATTCCATTTGATCCACAATGGCCACAGATCTGCTGCAGTTGCCACACACTATTGCTTGCAAAACAAACTTGCTCTACTATAAATAGAGCTCATTTGTGATTAGTTTGAGTACACCAAAGCACCCAAACTGATGTTTTCCTCAAAATCTCCCTTTCACTCCAATTTTGCCTTCTAACTCAAGTCACTATCGGGTTTTGAGATTGAGAGTGATTCCAACCAAACCAATCACACACACACACACCTCATAAAAATCATATGTTAGTGATCCATAACACAAAATCACATCTGGAACATCAGATTCTCAAAATCACCAGCCAATTGCTCAACTCCTTGACAGAGTTGCAGTTGAGGTGCCACATCAAGTTCCAGCTCATTTCAATCCACTTCAAGCATTCAAACACACTCCATGGCACCTAAGGAAGCTGTTCAGATCATTGGAACCTAGCTGCAACACCTCCATCACCAAACTCGATCACCAGCTGCAAGATGTGACGCCCCCAATCTATACCCCCAATAGATAAAGCGGTAAAAGAAAATTCAAAATTTCATCAGAGTATATCTAAATTATCATGGCATAGACCGAAGGGTCACATCAATTTGAAACAATACATACAACACCTGCTCATAAAGATATGCAACAGTGGGGTAGCAATCAACAGAGGAACTCAGTTCCTTACACCCACATTTCAAAATTTAGAATAAAAGCGGAAAATCTAAAACTTAATAACATATATATATATATATATATATATATATATATATATATATATATATATATATATATATATATATCATGAAAAGTTGTCATACATCAAGTTGTACATGAACACGCCAAAGGATATATATATATATATATATATATATATATATATATATATATATATATATACACATAATACACAATAATCACTAACGGCCTCCCTAACTACCCGGTGTCACATATCAGAGCCGACCGACAAAAGAATGAAGACGCAAAGCTTCACAAAAAAAACCTCCCGCAACTCTAATTTGCAATGCCTCATAGAGCATTATAAAGCAACAGAAGGGTGAGTAAAACAATCATAATATAGTTTCATACAATTATATATAACACAAAGAATACACATATATACGGTTCTCACCACAACTCACACTACAATTCAAATACAACACAAGGTACAATTCATATTTCCATCACCAACACATATCCATATATCAATTTTACCCACAATTCCACACATAACACCCATAATGATTTATCCAAATGCAAGAGACCAACACAACGACTCTATGCATATGCACATGCGGTACCGACTTCCATTGTTTCTCATCACTAGTTCACTCAGGAACTCTGCTGGAATCATCGCTCGTTACTGAGGATCACTCAAGTAACACCCCGTCGGGCCTACGATGTTCACCCGTCGCTTTAGGTCCTCTTGGTATAAGGCGCACGACGTTTATGGATTGCTTTAGGTCCTCTCGGTATAAGGTGCACAATCCGATCGCTCACACCCCACATGGGCACACGATCGTCTATAACCATCGCTTTAGGTCCTCTTATTTTTAAGGCGCACGATATATCAAATCGCTTTTAGGTCCTCTTATTTTTAAGGCGCACGATGTTATAGCAAATTCTCTCTGGAATCAAACCGTCTCTCGGGACGTCACAACGATGCATATCATGATGCTTGACATACAAGGACTCATGACAAACAATGCATCTTCACACATATATGCCACCACAATCATGCATATACAACCAAATACAACACATTGCATTTAAATGCCTTTCGGCCACAATTCATCATCATAACATGTCAACACAGGTATTATCATCACACAACAGCATACAATTCAATTGACATTCATATTCACAACACATTGCATGCTACACATCAATTTCATACAATTAAACCGGCAAAAGTCGACATACGACACTATTCACATTTCCCGACATGATTAACTCAGCCAACAATCTCAAAACCATCAAAATAATAAAAAACATTTCACAAGCTTTCTAACGCATCGAACCACGCCTCAACCCGACTCACGGTTCAAAATTTACAAAGAAAACAAATTGGGAAAAACTGCTACATTCGCAGTGCGAAGCCCCTAACGAGTCCTTCGCTACTTCATTCGCAGTGCGAATGTCCCAGCGAATAGTGGCAGAAGCAAAATAGCCTAGAAAATTCCCAATGTTCGCAGTGCAAATGTCCCAGCGAATACTCGCTACCCCATTCGCAATGCGAACCCTCCAGCGAACAGTGGCAGCATGAAAAATAATACAACGTTCGCAGTGCGAACATCACGCGAACGCTCGCCACCCCTTCGCTGGCCATTCGCAGTGCGAACCTGCGATTTCAGCAAAACCCAGCAGCGCACCAGTTCATCCAAAAATGATGTTTTCTCATCCAAAACATTTCCAAACCAACATATAACAATTAGAACATGACTCTATCATGATAACAGGTATTCTACCACGTTTACACCGATTTTCAACCGCGAACGCATCGATTTATCATTATCGACCTAGAATAGAAACTATGAAAACACAATAAACAATCCAATACACACATACATAATCATACACAAGCATATAATAATCGAGTTTCGCACCCTTACCCGATTAAATCGATTCCTAGAAGTTGTTTTGAAGATTTCCAAGCTTTTCCTCTTTTTCTCTCTTTTCTCCTTTTCTTCTCTTTTCTTTTTTTCTCCTTTCTTTCTCTCTATTTTTCTTTCTTTCTATTTCTATCTCTTACTAACTTAGCAATTAATTAGGAAAAGACTAAAATACCCCCACACTCAAATATCTCACACACGTTCCCAAAACCCGATAAAATATCACAACATAGAAAAATAACATATTTTCAGATAAAAGTCGAAAATAAAATAAAATAATAATAAAATAATCAAACGACTCGATTAAATAAAACTCACACAAAACTGGGGTTACAACTCTCCCCCACTTAGAAATTTTCGTCCTCGAAAATATACCTGAGACGAACAACTCTGGATTCGACTCCCGCATCCGACTCTCCAACTCCCAAGTCAAATTGCCCTCAGCAGCGCCTCCCCACGCCACTTTCACAAGTGCAATATCCTTGTCTCTCAACCGCTTCACCTCGCGACCCAAAATCCTAACTGGTAATGCCTCAACTGTAAGGTTCTCCCTTACCTCAACCTCGTCCATCGGAATCACATGCGACGGATCTGGAACATACTTCCGAAGCTGCAAAACATGGAATGTATCATGCAAATTCGACAGATTCGGCGGCAACGCCGCCCTATACGCCACAGCACCCACTCTCGCGGATATCTGGTAAGGACCAATAAACCGAGAAGTAAGTTTCTTCGATTTCAATGCACGACCCACACCCGTTACCGGCGTAACTCTAAAAAATATATGATCGCCCTCTTGGAACTCACGATCCTTCTGCCTCCGATCATGATAACTCTTTTGCCTACTCTGAGAAGCTTTCATTTTCTCACGAATAAACTTCACTTTCTCCGTCGTCTGTTGCACCAACTCTGGTCCAACCACCGTTCTCTCACCAGATTCGTGTCAACACAATGGTGTTCGACACCTTCGTCCATACAATGCTTCAAACGGTGCCATTCCAATACTAGAATGGAAACTGTTATTATAGTGAATTCAATCAACGCAAGATAACTATCCCACATACCACCTTGTTCCAAAACACACGCTCTCAACAAATCTTCCAACGACTGAATCGTCCTCTCCGTCTGACCATCCATCTGCGAATGATAAGCCAAACTCAATCTCATTTTAGAACCCAAAGCCTTCTGTAAACTTTCACAAAATCTCAAGGTAAATCTAGGATCTCGATCAGAAATAGTACTCAATGGAATCCCATGCAACTTCACAATCACACTGATGTAAATCTCCGCCAACCTCTCCAAAGTAAAACTGATGTCAATCGGAATGAAATGAGCCGATTTAGTCAGCCTATCAACAACCACCCAAATAGCATTATTCCCTCGCTGAGTATTTGGCAACCCTGTTACAAAATCCATGGAAATGCTATCCCACTTCCACTCAAGAATATCCAACGGTTGCAACAAACCACTAGGCCTCAGATGTTCCACCTTCGATTTCTGACAAGTCAAACATGCATAAACAAACTGAGCCACATCTCTTTTCAATCCAGACCACCAGAAAATCTTCTTCAAATCTTGGTACATCTTATTCGCTCCCAGATGTATACTCAAATTACTCCGGTGTCCTTCTTCCAAAATCGTCCTTTTCAATTCCGCATCATCAGGAATACAAATCCTACCTCGGAATCTCAAAACACCATTAATATCCACTTGAAAATCACTATTCGCATCTTTTTCTCCCAACAACATCAAATCTACACATTTCACATCCAGCTTTTGTTTCTCACTAACAGTCATCAGAAAATCATTAGTAATCGTTAGCATACCAAGCCTAACGCTATCCGACGTCACTTCACATACCAAACTCAAATCTCTAAACGATTCCAAAAGTTCCCACTCCTTAACCATTAAAGCGGACATATGCAACGATCTCCGGCTCAATGCATCGGCTACCACATTAGCTTTACCAGGATGGTAATTCAAGCCAAAGTCGTAGTCCTTCAAGAATTCCAACCATCTACGTTGTCTCATATTTAGCTCTTTTTGATCAAACAAATGTTTCAAACTTTTGTGATCACTAAAGACTTCAAACCTTGCACCGTAGAGATAATGCCTCCAGATCTTCAACACAAAAACCACAGCCGCTAATTCAAGATCATGAATGGGATAATTTTTCTCATGAACTCTTAATTGCCTTGAAGCATAAGCCACCACCTTGCCTTCCTGCATCAGTACACCACCTAGACCAATCAAAGAAGCATCACAATAAACCACAAATGGTTCATTAGGATTCGGCAAAATCAAAATCGGAGCTGACGTCAATCTTCTCTTCAGCTCATTAAAACTTTCCTCGCACCGAATATCCCAAATGAATGCTTGCCCCTTACAAGTCAACTGGGTCAAAGGAAGTGCTAGTTTCGAAAAACCTTCAATAAACCTCCGATAATAACCGGCCAAACCTAAAAAGCTTCGAATTTCAGTAACAGATCTCGGAGCCTCCCATTGCAGAACTGCTTCTACTTTAGATGGATCTACAGAAATGCCATTACCTAAAATTACGTGTCCAAGAAAACTCACTTCCGATAACCAGAATTCACACTTAGACAATTTGCCAAAAAGCTTCCTTTCTTTCAAAACCTGCAAAACAATACGTAAATGTTCTGCATGCTCCTCCCGAGACTTAGAATAAATTAAGATATCATCAATAAATACAACAACAAATCGATCCAGATGCTCGTAAAAAATACGATTCATGTACTCCATAAACACACCTGGCGCGTTAGAAACCCCGAACGGCATCACAGAATATTCATAATGACTGTAATGTGTCCTAAAGGCCGTCTTCTGGATATCTTCTTCCTTCACCCTAATCTGATGATACCCTGATCTCAAATCAATCTTACTGAACACACAAGCACCAACCAACTGATCCATCAGATCATCAATCCTTGGAAGAGGATACTTATTCTTAATCGTCACCTTATTCAACTGGCGATAATTAATACACAACCGCATACTTCCATCCTTCTTTTTCACCAACAAAACTGGAGCACCCCAAGGAGAAACACTAGGTCTTACAAACCTCTTTTCCAACAACTCACTCAACTGTTTCTTTAACTCAACCAATTCAGATGCTGACATACGATAAGGTGCCATAGATACAGGTCTAGTACCAGGAACTAGATCTATAGAAAACTCCACCTCTCTCTCTGGCGGCAAGTCTGAAATATCCTCAGGAAACACTTCTGGAAATTCACACACAACAGGAAACACCTCAAGTGAAACTTGACTATCCACAGTTAAAGATGCAAACAATCCAAACAACTGAGCTTCATCCGCCAAAAGTCTCTTTAACTCTTTGGTAGATAAGAAACTCGAGTCTTCATCTTCCTTAAGAGAAGGAAACCTTACCAGCTTATGATAACAATAAATATGAACCCGATTGAATTGCAACCAATTCATTCCCAAAACCACATCTAAACCCTCCAACGGCAAACACACTAAATCCATCTCAAAGTCTTTACCATAAATGGTCAAAGGACAACTTAGACAAACCAAAGAAGTAGTTACTGACCCCATTGCTGGAGTATCAATAACCATCTTACCATCCATCAAAGACAACACAAGATTCAAACGCTTCGCACACTCAGACGAAATAAATGAATGAGTCGCTCCAGTATCAATAATAGCAACTAAAGGCATACTATTAATAAAACAAGTACCTCTGATTAGACGATCTGCACTTGAAGTCTGAGTTCCTGCCAAAGAAAATACCTTCCCACTAGTTGGAGCTTGCTTCAGTTTCGAACACTTCGTACTAATATGACCAGGTTCACCACAGTTGAAACACTTAACCACATTCTTTCTCTTGCACTCAGCTACTACATGTCCTAAACCTCCACAATTAGAACACTTACTCACATCTTTCCTGCACTCAAACTGGCGATGCCCCAACTCACCACATTTAAAACATCTTGGAGCATTAGACATACCTCCTCCACCTGACCTTCTATCAAAAGTACCCCTTTGTTTACCCTTATCAGCTGGTGTCTCATACGGACCACCACAGAACTGTTGCTTCCCTTTCCTCTCGTTCACACTCTTATAGTGAGTAGAACGAGCCTTACTGTCCTCTTCATAAATCCTACAACAATCCACCAAATCAGAAAACCTCCTAATTCTATGATATCCAATTGCCTGCTTTATCTCAGGACGCAATCCGTTCTCATACTTCACACACTTAGAAAATTCCGCAGTTGCTTTTGCATAATGAGGATAAAACTGCACAAGTTCCACAAACTTAGCAGTATAATCAACAACAGACATATTGCCTTGTTTCAGTTCCAAGAACTCAATTTCCTTCTTTCCTCTTACATCCTCGGGAAAATACTTCCTCAGAAACTCCCTTCTAAACACTTCCCAAGTAATCTCTTCCTCCTCTGCAGCTTCCAACACATGACGAGTACCAACCCACCAATCATCATCTTCTTCTAGTAACATGTGAGTACCCAGTCTCACCTTCTGATCCTCATTACAATCCATCACTTGGAAAATCCTTTCAATCTCTTTCAACCAAATCTGTGCACCATCCGGATCATATCTTCCTTTGAAGACAGGCGGTTTGTTCTTCCTGAACTCATCATTACCCGCAGCATTAGGTGCACCCTGCACAGCACGAGCCATAGCTTGCATAGCCGCAGCCAAAGCAGCATCGTTTCTTCCAGCCATATTCTGTTCATTTCCAATAACAGAAACTATGGTTAAACAAACAACTCATCCAACCACAACGACCAACAAGGACTGACACAACTGTCACGAACTGACACAAACTGGCTCTGATATCACTTAATGTGACGCCCCCAATCTATACCCCCCAATAGATAAAGCGGTAAAAGAAAATTCAAAATTTCATCAGAGTATATCTAAATTATCATGGCATAGACCGAAGGGTCACATCAATTTGAAACAATACATACAACACCTGCTCATAAAGATATGCAACAGTGGGGTAGCAATCAACAGAGGAACTTAGTTCCTTACACCCACATTTCAGAATTTAGAATAAAAGCGGAAAATCTAAAACTGAATAACATATATATATATATATATATATATATATATATATATATATATATATATATATCATGAAAAGTTGTCATACATCAAGTTGTACATGCACACGCCAAAGGATATATATATATACATAATACACAATAATCACTAACGGCCTCCCTAACTACCCGGTGTCACATATCAGAGCCGAACGACAAAAGAATGAAGACGCAAAACTTCACAAAACAAACCTCCAGCAACTCTAATCTGCAATGCCTCATAGAGCATTATAAAACAGCAGAAGGGTGAGAAAAACAATCATAATACAGTTGCATACAATTATATATAACACAAAGAATACACATATATACGGTTCTCACCACAACTCACACTGCAATTCAAACACAATACAACACAAGGTACAATTCATATTTCCATCACCAACACATATCCATATATCAATTTTACCCACAATTCCACACATAACACCCATAATGATTTATGCAAATGCAAGAGACCGACACAACGACTCTATGCATGTGCACATGTGGTACCGACTTCCATTGTTTCTCATCACTAGTTCACTCAGGAACTCTACTAGAATCATCGCTCATTACTGAGGATCACTCAAGTAACACCCCGTCGGGCCTACGATGTTCACCCGTCGCTTTAGGTCCTCTTGGTATAAGGCGCACAACGTTTATGGATTTCTTTAGGTCCTCTCGGTATAAGGCGCACAATCCGATCGCTCACACCCCACATGGGCACACGATCGTCTATAACCATCGCTTTAGGTCCTCTTATTTTTAAGGCGCACGATATATCAAATCGCTTTAGGTCCTCTTATTTTTAAGGCGCACGATGTTATAGAAAATTCTCTCTGGAATCAAACCGTCTCTCGGGACGTCACAACGATGCATATCATGATGCTTGACATACAAGGACTCATGACAAACAATGCATCTTCACACATATATGCCACCACAATCATGCATATACAACCAAATACAACACATTGCATTTATTTGCCTTTCGGCCACAATTCATCATCATAAAATGTCAACACAGGTATTATCATCACACAACAGTATACAATTCAATTGACATTCATATTCACAACACATTGCATGCTACACATCAATTTCATACAATTAAACAGGCAAAAGTCGACAAATGACACTATTCACATTTCCCGACATGATTAACTCGGCCAACAATCTCAAAACCATCATAATAATAAAGAACATTTCACAAGCTTTCTAACGTATCGAACCACGCCTCAACCCGACTCACGGATCAAAAGTTACAAAGAAAACAAATTGGGAAAAACTGCTACATTCGTAGTGCGAAGCCCCTAGCGAGTCCTTCGCTACTTCATTCGCAGTGCGAATGTCCCAGCGAACAGTGGCAGAAGCAAAATAGCCTAGAAAATTCCCAACGTTCACAGTGCGAATGTCTCAGTGAATGCTCGCTACCCCATTCACAATGCGAACCCTCCAGCGAACAGTGGCAGCATGAAAAATAATACAACGTTCGCAATGTGACATCACACGAACGCTCGCCACCCCTTCGCTGGCCATTCGCAGTGCGAACCTGCGATTTCAGCAAAACCCAGCAGTGCACCAGTTCATCCAAAAATGATGTTTTCTCATCCAAAACATTTCCAAACCAACATATAACAATTAGAACATGACTCTATCATGATAACAGGTATTCTACCATGTTTACACCGATTTTCAACCGCGAACGCATTGATTTATCATTATCGACCTAGAATAGAAACTATGAAAACACAACAAACAATCCAATACACACATACATAATCATACACAAGCATATAATAATCAAGTTTCGCACCCTTACCCGATTAAATCGATTCCTAGAAGTTGTTTTGAAGATTTCCAAGCTTTTCCTCTTTTCTCTCTTTTCTCCTTTTCTTCTCTTTTCTTTCTTTCTCCTTTCTTTCTCTCTATTTTTCTTTCTTTCTATTTCTATCTCTTACTAACTTAGCAATTAATTAGGAAAAGACTAAAATACCCCCACACTCAAATATCTCGCACACGTTCCCAAAACCCGATAAAATATCACAACATAGAAAAATAACATATTTTCAAATAAAAGTCGAAAATAAAATAAAATAATAATAAAATAATCAAACGACTCGATTAAATAAAACTCACACAAAACTGGGGCGTTACACAAGAGGTAAGAATGAACCCTTCAAACTCTATATTCCATGCATCATAAATGAATTTTTGAGTTACCATCTTGTACTTGCATGTATATAGAGTGATAACCCTCAATCAATTGCCATGAATCAATCGTGTATGGAATTTCATTGTGTTCATGCCGAAATTAGGGTTCTTGAGGTTTTCTGTTGATTTCTTTCTCCATACTTAATATAAATGCAATTAAACTATATGGTTGTGATCCTTGTTCAAAAACGAACAAGATTGGTACTTGAATCAGGCAAAACCATTGAGAAATCATGGAGAAAAGTGAGAAAACGCAAATCTGCAAAAACAGAGGGCGCGGACAAGACCAACTGTTCTTGGCGCCATAATTCAAAATTTTGAATTTTTAGTTATTTTTGTTTAATTGATTCAAAAATTAATTTCTCTCTGAATATTTATGTTTTTTAATTGATTCTTTTTCTCAAAATTCACAAAAATGTTTAAATATTTTATTTTACAAAAAAATCCAATTTATATTATTTATTTAATATAGTTAGAATTTTTGTAATTAATTTCATTTTTTATTGTTTTAAACATTTTTAAAATGAAATTCCCACTTTGATATTTCAAAATCAATTGAATTTTAAGCTTTCATATGATTAAACATGATTTTTCAAAATATTTTCCAAAGTGTACAACTTGTTTTTGAATATAATTGATAATTTATCATTTATTATTTAAATTACCTTTGAAAAATGACATTTTAATTTAAAATTAGGGTTTCCTCTCGATTTTAAATTTTCAAACAAACTTTGGGCCTCTAAGAGAGTGTAAGACCCAACCCGCCTCTTCTAAATAAATAATTTGGGCCTCATTCATTGTATAAATCCCGATACGATTTTATAATCTCGGCACGGTCGTCGCCTTTTAAATAAAAAATCACCTGGGCCTCTCCTTGAGTTGTAAGCCCCATCACTTGTATATAAAATAAACTTTGGGCCTCTAAAAGGGTGTAAGACCCATTCCTTGTAAATAAAACCCTTTTAGGCCTCAGTCATTGTATAAGACCCACTGTGTTTTCAAACTCGCGGCGCGATCGTCATTTTTTTTCAAAAAAAAATCATCTGGGCCTACCCTTGTGTTGTAAGTCCCATTTCTTTTCTTTTTCAAACATTTGGGCCTCTCCTTGAGTTGTAAGACCTATCCCTCTGTACAGAAAACCTTTTTAGGCCTCAGTCATTGTATAAGCCCCAGTACAGTTTACAAAACAACGGTACGATTACTATTTTTCATCTGAGCCTCTCCTTAATTTAGGTTAAAATCCATAGTTGTTATCAAAACTTTCTTTAATTTCTTGAACAACTAACCATACAACTGTTACAATGGAAGCTTGCTCGCCTGTAAGTTTTATCAGCTTTCATTTACTTGCTTTCATATATATATATATATATATATATATATATATATATATATATATATATATATATATAACTGTATTGCTGGAAGCTTGCTCACCTGTAAGTCCTTCTTTCATATCATTTTAAATACTTGTCATATATCAACTGTATATATACTTGTATAGCTGGTTAGAGTTTTCCCCGGCAACTAGGTCTAGAACTAGGTAAAGCCAGTTTGTAACTCTTAAATACAGTCAAAACTAAATCTGTGAGAGCAAGATTTATCTCTACAAGTCAATCTATGTTTTGATGATAACAATAAGTATTTGTGAAAGAACCATTTTATGGTCTAACATGTGTTGTGTGCAGATCATAAGAATTAAAGACATCAGAACCAACATACACCAGCCAGATGTACTATGATTGAATATATATATATATATATATATATATATATATATATATATATATATATATATATATATATATATATATATATATATATATATGCGAAGTTACTACGTGTGACTAAAGTCGCAAGAAGCAAGAACGCTTGTTTATCTAGTCATAATCAGTCAGATCCAAGGATGCCAAGATTACTGTTGCAATGCTCTTATGGATGCTCTCTGAAAGTGATCAAGATTCTGAAGATAGCGAAGCTTCTGAAGAAGTACACTCAGAAAGAACCAAAGTTTTGAAGACTCATATGACTTGAAGTTCTGATTGCTGAAGGCGCTGAAGACCAAGTGCAGAAAGATTCTGAAGACTGGCGAGTTCTGAAGATCAAGGTCTCAAACAAGAAGTTCTGAAGACTCTGAAGACAAGCTCTGAAGATTCGGAAGACTTAAAGCAGAAAAGGATAACGCTCTTAAAGACCAAGTACTGAAGTTCTGAAGACTGATTCCTAATGGACTTCTTCAATTAACGGAAGACTTGAAGCATCATATATTCTGCTATAAAGACTCCACTCATGCTTCATCAAATTAACATCAGAAGCCACTGAAGTATCGAAGTCTAAATATTACCGTTGTGAGTTAATTGTACACACTGCCCAAGAAAAGATCTCATCTGCAAAAAGAAGATATGTCAGTACAACTCACTATATCACAACGTCTCTTTTCCAAACAACCAACAGTATTCTCTAACGGCTATATTTCTACTGGCTATTTAATGGAAAAAGTTTTTGCTTCTGATGTGTCCATCACTTGTAGAATTACAAACTGAATGTTCATCTACAAAATTGACCAAGTCATCGTGTGAAGATAGAAACAATGATGAGTTCTCGTTGTAACACTTAGAATATTCAAAGTTGTCATTAATTCACTCATGGAAATTGTTGTTGGATTTCCAAAGAACAAATTAACACAACAACAACAATCAAACAGAAGCTGTTGATGAAGAAGACAACAATTGAAGATCAGTCAAGTCATCAACCTACCTTCTCGTAAAGCTCATTGAAGATCTGAAGCAAGGAGTTGCTGCTCAAAGCTTGCTCAACCAGAAGACGAAGAAGAAGAAGATCTACAAGATGTCAACAATCATAATATCTAAATACAACTTTGTAGTTTCTTAGGAAAGCAAGGAGCTGATTGCTCAAAACTTACTTGAACACATGTGTGTGTTCTTTGTACTTAAACCTAGGAAAAACTTGCTTATTAAGAAGCACAATTTGTAGTCTCCAGTTTTCCAATTCAACTAGATGAATTGAGACTCCTCTAGTGAACGTTATATCTTGATGGGATCCCTGAACGGTTTGGCTGTGAGTTGAGGCCCTTGAGTAGATCACGTGGTGATCAGATACTTGAGATGACAATGGCTGAGGGCCATTGTGGAAAATCCTGAAATATGGTCAGTAGCGTTATATTCATTGAATTGAATCCCTGAATGGCTAGCTGTGAAATCCCAGCAGTGGGTCTGCTCGGTCAATGAACGTTATATCTTGTTGGATCCCTGAACACTTCATTGGATTGTTAGTCACAGTGCGGTTGTGCAAGTAGTTAGTCACCGGCTGTTGCCCGTGCAAGTGTAATCATGATTTGGTTAAAGTGGATTAAGTCCTTGTGTTCAAGGTGAAATCACCTGAGGAGGGTGGACTGGATTAGCCCGCGTGGTGAACCAGGATATATCATGTGTCCTTTACTCCTTTGCTTAGTATCTCTTTTTATGTTCCTGCTTTGAATATCAGAACCTCATATTAAGCATAGTCAGAACCTTGTAGCCTATCTCTGATAAGCTTCCACACTGCAAGTTCTGAGTATCGTATCTTATGAATAGAACTTATATGGTTCTCATACTTGTTAGTTAATAGATTAGAATCTCTCAATGAACATTGAAGGTTCTTGAGCGTCAAATTAACAAGATACGAAAAGTTACAAAAAGAGAGTAAATACACAATTCAAACCCCCTTTCTTGTGTCTTTCTCGCATCTTTAATTGGTATCAGAGCTCCGGTTTTGTTATTGATTCACATCAAACACTTAACAGTGTCAGAAAAAGATCCATACGTGGTGCGTAGAAGTACTCTTGGTGATATTGAAATCCACTTACAATTTCTGTAACAGTTCAGCAGTTAACTGTGTACAAAATTGTAATCAATCTGATTACTTCGTGAGCAAGTCACTGATTCTAGATGAAGCCTCACTAAAATTGAAGAATCAATTGATAATATAAATTCATCAGATAAAAGGAAGTATTTATTGAATGTTCATTCTGGAAAATAAGTGTGGATAAAACCACGTATATGATTAAAAGATGAATCATCAGAAAGCAAGAAATCTTGTTTACTGAAGATTAATTCGTTATGAGTTTTTGAGATGTTTTCTAGAAACGGATTAGGTCCACCCTTGACTTTCTCATTTAAAAACTCATTCTGGATCTCTTCATGTAAAGAAGGAAGATTGTTGTTCTAAGAGTGTGAATTTCATAAAGAAATCTATTAAATTTAGAATCTGGAAAATTCAAATTATTAGAAATGATTCAATGTCAGAATCTAGAATGATCAAAAGATTCAATGGAAAACTGAATCCCAAAGATTCAGTTGATTCCGAACAAACTCTTAACTGGTTCAGTGATCAAGCTCCAATAACCTGAAATCATCCTAGTAAAGATCAAATGTTGATAATCTGATTTTCAACAGATCAAGAGTTCTCAGAACCACTTGTGCTATGAAATTGGATGCTATCATTTCAGGTATCTAGGTTCTCCAACTGATGTCATAAAAGATGTTAGCTTGAAGAAATTAGTTAACTCTTAGATATGTGTGAACAACCCCAATAAGTTGATCATCATTGTGAGAACAAGAGGTTCACGCAAATCATGTCTAGTGATGTACACATGAGGCATTATGATGTTTTAGTTCTGAACAAGTTCTGAAACAACCTTGAGGAACAAAGTCAGATGTTGATATGTCAACTCCTTCCTGAATAACCTCTCAAAGATTCTCACTGAACTAGTGAAATCAATCATCTTTCAAAGAGAAGAAACTCTCACAAACACAAACTGAATTCGGGCTATGAAAAAAGAACTCAACCAATTCTCAAAAGTTTGTTGTTTAAGATTCGGATCCATATCTCAAGAACTGTATCAGAACTAAACAGGTTCTATGGATCAAGGAAATGAGAAGTGAGAAACATTCAAAATAGATGTAATCTGTTATTCATGAATGGGGTCATCAAATGAAATTTATTGTTCACTCAGTATTGCACCCATGCATATGAGTATCGCCTTATCAAAAAGGATTGCATGGAATTGGCTTAGTTCAACTAAAATGGTCACTCTGATCATACTAAGTCCCAATCTCGGTTATTGTAACCTAGAGAACTAAATGACAAGGTTGAACAGGAAAAGAGAGAGAAAGCTATGATCCAACTTGGATCACCTTCCAGGAAAATATTCTCTTCAGAAGTCAGAAGACAAGCTTATCTTGAAGAACCCAAGAAACATTTGCAGCTTACTCGGAAATAGACAGAATCAGAAGGATGCTCAAACCGTCAAGAGTCAGAAAGGAATGATTTCACGAGAAAATTGGTAGCTAATATATTTTCTTAAAAAAGGTTAAGCATCCCTAAGGTATGGTCTCACTCATTAATTTTTTTATTATTTCCAAGACAATCATAATTACGCATGTGTCAGCTACCTTATCTCTAACCATAGGCATACAGTAACTTAAGTCTATCATATGTCCTGTCAACTGACCATCATAGCTATTTATAGCTTGTCTAGGAAATGATAATCTCACGTGTGCCAAGCGTGATAAATAATCATCACTCATAAGCTCACCTCATAACTCTACTTCTCTTCTAGAAAAGGTTAATATTTAGTAGGTTAGAACTCCCTTCTTCGTTTCCTTCTCAAAATGTCTTCACACAACATCAGAGGAGAAATTTCTGATCTAGAGCTTCTAAAGGAATTCACTTTGGATCTAAACCTTTTACCACAACTCAACAAAACTAGTATTCTCTCTGGTATTATATTTCAGAATTGGGAAAACTACTTTAACATGCTTGTTGGACTTGTCTTCCCTTCTCTTGTAACTGAGTTCTGGGCAAATACACGTGTACTTAAATATGACTATGGCAAAAATACTATTTTGTCCGTAGTTGCTGGATATCCAGTCTTGATAAATCCCACCATCATAGCTAAAGCTATTAGGTGCGTTGAAGATGGTGTGACTGTGGAAAGAAATTCCAGCAACCATAGCTTTGACAGACATCTGTACGTCATTTTCAAAACAGAGGGGCATCCCTCTCAACCTTGGACTCTCACTCTAGTTGCTAAAGATTGGTACAATCTAATGGTCACAAACTTTAGACCGAGAGAAAGAGGAGGAGGATGGTTATCTGACATGGAGAGATTGTTTATTTTCTTTTTAATTCCTAGAATCAAAATAAACCTACCGCAATCCATGTACAATCATCTAAAGGAAGAAATTAACCTGTCAAGGGAAGACACTATCTACCAAGTTCCCTATTGCAGGGTCATCTCTCATATTCTCGATCTTCAAGGAGTAGTTAGTCATTACAGAAGAAATGGAATGACTGAGAAGATTCTTCCCGAGTTCTGTCAACCTATGACCTTCTTTACCTAGATAGAAATTAAGTTTCTTTTAAGATCATTAGTTTTTCTAGGATCCCTCTTTGTATTCCCTTATGATCTAAACTTAATAAATTCTCTTGCCTAAATTACTGGTGTATTCTAATTAAGAAACACTTTTATAATCGATTTAAACTCACAACATCCTTAATTAAATTTTGTTACTTATCTACCAATAGATAGGCAAATTCTTTTTACTAACTAGAAATTATAGAATAGCTCACCGGTCATAATTAAGTAGCGGCTTCGTCACTCCTTTTTAGGGTTATGATTCTTGATTAATCATTAACCATCTTTCCCACGCTACTTAATGCTTCTAGTAAAATCAATTGGTGTGGTTTCAAACTCTCCACAAAACTTACCCTAGTTTCTCATCTATAAAAGCACTAGACAGCTACACATCCCTTACTCATCTAAATCTTCTGACCTAATTACCTTCTAACTCCTCATCATCTCTAAGATGGCCTTCGTCTCACAAAATGCTTCAACTCTCACAACCATACAAAATCCAGCTGATCATCTTGTCGTTTTGTCAGAAACGATTGTAAACTTCAAGAACCTAAAGTCGAACAGATGTAATATTACTCCCTCCATGGAAGCACAAGGATGGAGTAACTACTTCAAGAGGTTGGAAGGACCAACCTATGGATATTTGGTTTAAGAGTTCTGGATTCATCCTAATGCGGGCTCGACTCTCATTAGTTCATCGGTCTTTGGAAGAAGAGTCTACATATCTGAAAAGACTATTGCAGATCTCTTGGAGAATAAGAATAATGGATTCAGAATTACCAAGGATCTACTCAGTATAGAGAGAGAAGCAAAAGTCATAACCATTATTTTCAAAGAAGGAATAACAGTTGAGAACCAAGTACTCTCAAACCTGAAAGAACCACTACAAGTTTGGTTCAGAATCTTACAGGGAAGCATTTTTCATCATCTTCCTACAAATCAACTCAACGACACTCAGAAGTGTGTCTTGTTCCTTCTCCTAAAAGGAATTAAGCTCAATCTCCCCTCCGTTATCTTCAAACTTCTGAAGGAAGCCATAAGAAACTCCAGAAGTGGTTCTAATCTGGAGACCAAACTTATTCCGTACGGACGACTCATCTCTGACTTTTTAGTTGAATCTGGGGTAGTGGATGACATTTTAATCGATGAAGGTGAATCAAGAAAACTGTTTAAAAGCACTGGGAAGATTCTTAAGTTTGAGGATCTTATGAAAGAAGACACCACTCTAGACAATACGTTCTTTAGGAAACTAACTCTGTCCCCTAGGGTTCCAGTTAAAGATTTTCCAAAATTTGCCACTTACAATCAGGGAGAGGTCAGAAACTATCTGAATAGATTCAAGGATGAAGATATCAGTGTTTGGATTAACATGAACAATATTACTGATGTACTTCAAGAACTCACAAATTGGAAAGAAGGAAGTAAGAAGCAGAAAATGGTTGACAATGAGGAATCCCCATCTAAAATATCAAAAACCGTGAATGATGCATTAAAATCCTTTAAGGATAATGCAATCACAAAAATCCAAAGCATAGTAGAAGCTTCCAGTTCCTATTGAGACTCCCTGGAAATAAGAACCATCTGGACTGAGTTCTATGAATGGATCTCGGTAGAAATTGTGAAGAGCAAGAAATTGGCAATTACTAAAGTAGAAGAGAGGTTGCATGCCTCAAGAACTGACGGTTCTGAAAGCTTGTTCTCATCTCCATCATCCTTAGGCTCGCTCTAGTCTAACTCAGTAGGACCCATGAAAATCCAGATTTATTAGGACTACTTAAAATGTTTTTCATTAGGAATTATCTTGAACTTGTCTAGATTAAAGATCAATCTATTGTCTGAATTATAAAACCAAAATGAAAAGATGAAATACTAAAATGTTGTTACTTCTATCTACTATTCAGAAATGAAATAATCTCTACAGATGCTTTAATCCTTCAATTAAGTAATTAATGGATTCCATCTATCATCCTTCAATTAAATACATACTGAGTATAGATGTGTTTCTCTAAAATGAGTCTAAATGCTTCTAAATGTTTAAATAACTCTGTGACTCTGTAACTGAATATAAATGACTACATTCTTAAATGCTTATATGCCCTAACACTTTTTGATGATGTCAAAAAGGGGGATAAATATATTAATTTTGATTGAAAGAAGGAAATCTGAAAGAATGTAGAACTCAAACAAAGTACTCTTATAAAATGCGTTACTACTAACGGTTGTTGTTTGATGTTATCCGAGGAACTCTAAACAAGTTCACTAGGCATTCTAAAGACAGGATAAGAAGAACCACGATCACAGAATAAAGAATCAGATTAAGTAAGAATACTCTGAAAGCAGTCAAGGTAAAGTCTACATTCCAAGATGCTCACTCAGAAGATCTGTGAAAATCAGAAGTCAAAAACAGTCTGAAGATCTGGATTAAAGATCCAAGCAAGAAACCATTCTATCAGGAACCGTTAAAGATGATTTGGTATCAGACTAAATCATCAATTGGAAATCAGATTCAGTACACAAAGATTAATATCAGACTCTCAAAGAAAAGTTGTGGATTACTGTCAAATACCCTCATTAGTATCAATATCAACACTCTAATGAATTACCTCTTAAGCGTATGAGAAGAAATTCTTCACTTGGTATCAAACTCAAAATACTCTGGTATAAGAGTCAGCACATCATTTTTACATCCGACTAAAACAAGATGTACCAGATTCAGAATCAAGCGTGATTGATCACAAGTTTTAACCTTCAATTGGTATCTGATAAAAAATCAAGCTTTGATAATTTAACTGAGTTGTGACAATAACAAGGTCTAAAATAAACCTGTGTTCAAAGTCAAACTCTGAAAAGTCATGATCAACACTGGTGATTAAATTTAGAAACTCTGAATTTCAATTCTGAAAGATCCCAATATCTGACACATGGAAATTAGGGGGAGATTACCCAGAAGACCAAAATGAAAAATCTAAATTCTTCATATAGCCTGAAACTCAGGGGGAGTATCTCAAAAGATAGTTTCTGATATACAGTGAAGCTATGTTTATCAGTCAAAGAACTACTCTAATTCTGTGCTAAATTGAATCTACTAAAAAGTAGAAATTCTTCAGACAAAGCTGAAGATAACAAGCTCTGATATGACAACAAAGGAAACTGAGTTCTGAAGATCTGAAGATGGAAGTTCTGTTGAACTAGTCCAGATGCTAAAGACTCTTCATTTTCTTAAGGACAAGATATAAAAGTAACTCTTTTCTATTTCTGTTCTGGCAACTCAAGATGTTACTCTGTATATCTTTGGATTATATAAAATCCTAGATGATCTCAGATAAAGCTTTGAGGATAACTCATTCAGGGGGAGCTGTTGTTCCACACTCTGGATTTGTTTGCTTTGGTGATTACCTTGTATAAAATGCTCAATCAAAATACTTGGTTTTGTCATCATCAAAAAGGGGGAGATTGTGAGAGCAAGATTTATCTCTACAAGTCAATCTATGTTTTGATGATAACAATAAGTATTTCTGAAAGAACCATTTTATGGTCTAACGTGTGTTGTGTGTAGATCATAAGAACTAAAGACATCAGAACCAACATACACCAGCCAGATGTACTATGATTGAATATATATATATATATATATATATATATATATATATGTATGTATATATATATGCGAAGTTACTATGTGTGACTAAAGTCGCGAGGAGCAAGAACGCTTGTTTATCTAGTCATAATCAGTCAGGTCCAAGGATGCCAAGATTGCTGTTGAAATGCTCTTGTGGATGCTCTCTGAAAGTGATCAAGATTTTGAAGATAGCGAAGCTTCTGAAGAAGTACACTCAGAAAGAACCAAAGTTCTGAAGACTCCTATGACTTGAAGTTCTGACGGCTGAAGGCGCTGAAGACCAAGTGCAGAAAGATTCTAAAGAATGACGAGTTCTGAAGATCAAGGTCTCAAACAAGAAGTTCTGAAGACTCTAAAGACAAGCTCTGAAGATTCGGAAGACTTAAAGTAGAAAAGGATAACGCTCTTAAAGACCAAGTGCTGAAGTTCTGAAGACTGATTCCTAATGGACTTCTTCAATTAACGAAAGACTTGAAGCATCAGATATTCTGCTATAAAGACTCCACTCATGCTTCATCAAATTAACATCAGAAGCCACTGAAGTATCGAAGTCTAAATATTACCGTTGTGAGTTAATTATACACACTGCCTAAGAAAAGATCTCCTCTACAAAAAGAAGATATGTCAGTACAACTCATTATATCACAACGTCTCTTTTCCAAACAGCCAACAGTATTCTCTAACGACTATATTTCTACTGGCTATTTAATGGAAAGAGTTTTTTCTTCTGATGTGTCGATCACTTGTAGAATTACAAACTGAATGTTCATCTACAAAATTGACCAAGTCATCATGTGAAAATAGCAACAATGATGAGTTCTCGTTGTAACACTTAGAATATTCAAAGCTGTCATTAATTCACTCATGGAAATTGTTGTTGAATTTCCAAAGAACAAATTAACACAACAACAACAATCAAACAGAAGTTGTTGATGAAGAAGACAACAATTGAAGATCAGTCAAGTCATCAACCTACCTTCTCGTTAAAGCTCATTGAAGATCTGAAGCAAGGAGTTGTTGCTCAAAGCTTGCTCAACCAGAAGACGAAGAAGAAGATCTACAAGATGTGAACAATCATAATATCTAAATACATCTTTGTAGTTTCTTAGGAAAGCAAGGAGCTGATTGCTCAAAACTTGCTTGAACACATATGTGTGTTCTTTGTACTTAAACCTAGGAGAAACTTGCTTATTAAGAAGCACAATTTGTAATCTCCAGTTTGCCAATTCAACTAGATGAAATGAGACTCCTCATGTGAACGTTATATCCTGATGGGATCCCTGAACGGTTCAGGTGTGAGTTGAGGCCCTTGAGTAGATCACGTGGTGATCAGATACTTGAGATGACAATGGCTGAGGCTCATTGTGGAAAATCTTGAAATATGGTCAGTAGCGTTATATTCATTGAATTGAATCCTTGAACGGCTAGCTGTGAAATCCCAGCAGTGGGTCTGCTCGGTCAATGAAAGTTATATCCTGTTGGATCCCTGAATGGCTCATTGGGTTGTTAGTCACAGTGCCGCTGTGCAAGTAGTTAGTCACCGGCTGTTGCCCGTGCAAGTGTAATCATGATTTGGTTATAGTGGATTAAGTCTTTGTGTTCAAGGCGAAATCACCTGAGGAGGGTGGACTGGATTTGCCCGCGTGGTGAACCAGGATATATCATGTGTCCTTTACTCCTTTGCTTAGTATCTCTTTTTATGTTCCTGCTTTAAATATTAGAACCTCATATTAAGCAAAGTCAGAACCTTGCCGCCTATCTCTGATAAGTTTCCGCACTGCAAGTTCTGAGTATCGTATCTTATGAACATAACTTATACGGATCTCATACTTGTTAGTTAATAAATCAGAATCTCTCAATGAACATTGAAGGTTCTTGAGCGTCTAATTAACAAGATGCGAAAAGTTACAAAAAGAGAGTAAATATACAATTCAAACCCCCCTTTCTTGTGTCTTTCTCGCACCTTCAAGATCCCCATAGGATTCCAGATACAGTCTTGTCTTCTCTTGGGCTTAAACAATATGGAACAAAGAGAAAGGCATTATTCCCAGTGAAACTTTTCTCAGACTGTCACTATTAGAAATTGTCAAAGAAGTTCATTTCCCCAGAGAGGATTAATTCTTGGTGAAACCTCTCTTGAATTTCTTCAAACCCTAGAACTGTTCACTAAAGGATTAATTCTCGGTGAAATCTTTCTTGAACTCTTCTTAGGTTTGGGACCCACAAGCTTCCTAAAAGCATCCCCGCCTTCTCTTCGGCTTTGTACAAGGACCCTCCGGCTTCTTATAAGTTCTCGTGCCTTCTCTTGGGCGTAATACAAGGACCCTGAAGACCTCTTAAAGGTATAGGACATAACTTAGTCATCCTTTGCTAGAGCAGTCTTTTCAGTGTCAAAACATCAAACCATTTTAGGGTTGACACTGATCCCTTAAAGCACCAGCCTCCTCTTGGGCATTATACAAAGACAAATTCTTTCATACCAGTAGACTTGGACAGTCTAATCCCCTCTCAGATCTCAAAGACATTTTCAAGTTCCTTACAAATATAGGAGAAACCCTAGTCATTTTTTATCAATCTCTAGCCGAGTTAAAACCCATGGGTTGTAAGACCCAGTCTTTCTTCTAAAAATCCCTTAGCCAGGGTCAGTTTATCATCAGTATAACACTATCCCAAATCAGAACCTCAAGGCATTTGATATCTTAACACTTCTGTAAACCCTCAGCAAGAGTTGATTCCCCATTTGGAGCTGCCTCTGGATCTCAATAATCCTCAGCAGAAGACAGCCTCTTCTTAGGCTTTGTATAAAGATTTCTTTCTCTATTCTTCCCCGACAAAGTTAGCCTCCTCTTACGCTTTGTATAATGATCCTTCCTTTCCTCAGCATAGTCAGCCTCCTCTTGGGCCTTGTACAATGATTTTCCCCAGGTGAGCTAACCTCTTCAGACTCTCTTGTTGAGTCAATCACCTTTCCATACTCTCTTGTTGAGTCAATGGTATAAAACAAAAGCACTCTCTTGTTGAGTCAACCCTTTCAGCCTTAATCTTGGGCTTTGTACAAGACAGATAAAAACAATCTCTTATTGAGTCAACTCTGTTTAGCCTCAATCTTGGGCTTTGTACAAGACACCATATAAATTTCCCTAAGCAGAGTCAATCCTTTCTTCAGCCTCAATCTTGGGCTTTGTACAAGGCAGATAATACTCTTCAGCAGAGTCAAACTTCTTTCAGCCTCAATCTTGGGCTTTGTACAAGACACTTAAAATATCCTCAGCCAAGTCAGTAAAGTCTCATTTTAGCCTCAATCTTGGGCTTCGTACAAGACAGATAAAGATTTCTTTCCCATAGAGTCAGTCTTCTTTTCAACCTCAATCTTGGGCTTTGTACAAGACACATACAGTCTCATTTTAGCCTCAATCTTGGGATTTGTACAAAACAGATAAAGATTTTTTTCCCACAGAGTCAGTCTTCTTTTCAGCCTCAATCTTGGGCTTTGTAAAAGACACATACAAACCCTCTCCAGCAGAATCAAAATACCTTTTAGCCACAATCTTGGGCTTTGTACAAGATAGATAAAAACCTCTCACCAGTAGAGTCAGTTTCGCCTTTAGCCTCAATCTTGGGCTTTTGTACAAGACAACCAAAATATTTCCCCGAAAAAGTCAACTTTTAGCCTCCTCTTAGGCTTTGTATAATGATATCCCCAAAAGAGTCAGTCTCTTTTTAGCCTCAATCTTGGGCTTTATACAAGACAGATAAACACTCTCTTGTTGAGTCAGCCTTTTCTAGCCTCCTCTTAGACTTTGTATAAGGACTTCCCTAGTGGAGTCAATCAATATCTTAGCTTCAACCTTAGGCTTTGATCAAGGCACACAAAAATCAACATCCCCTCAGATGAAATATAAAACTCTCTGTAGGAAGACAGTTCTCTGTATATCACACATCAAAATAAACAAATCAAACAGACCTTAATCCCAGATAACTACCGAAAGTGACACACTTGTTGATTCAAATATCCAAGCTGTCGTCCATCTTTTATCCTGGTAAACTTCCTCCTTCATCTAATTGATGTAAGCGGCAAGCCTCTGGATTATATACATCCACGCCACTGTCCCTCTCTTAGTATGAAAGACTCCTAAGGAAAAATGGCATTGCTCAACCTTGAGTTAAAGTTTTTCCCTTTAGAAAAAATCCCCATAAAGGAAATTATGGCATTGCTGGATTCTCATATCCCAGTTAAAGTAATCCTCCTTAATAATCAGTCACCCAACAGTTGTGATAAATAGACGAGATGTCTCCCTTTAGAGATGAAAAATTCTCTCCCAGTCAAACTTTTAGCTTCAATCTTGGGCTTTGAACAAGACACAAAATAAACTCCTTTAGCTTCAATCTTGGGCTTTGAACAAGACACCAAAACAAATTTCCTCCCATAGAATATGAGGAACTACGATTGCTCTGATTTCCCTGTTTTTTTTAAACAGGAATTCGTAGGCATAAGATTGCGAAATCTCAGCGAGCATACAAATCATAAACTCTAGGTCCAGTACCTTCATACCAATCAAAAACTCTAGGTCCAGTACCTTAATACCAATCAAAAACTCTAGGTCCATTACCTTCATACCAATCAAAAACTCTATGTCCAGTACCTTCACACCAATCAATACTGAGGTCCAGTAACTCACCAAAATCATCAAAAACTCTCTCTCTCATATCTCCCATAGAAGAAACTTTCCCAACCCACAACAAATAAACACCATCAAGTATAAAAGCATAACCTATTGCTAACAACCTGTGGATAACCATATATAGGATGGGTAATTGACAACTCCCCATTTTATAACCTAACCCCGAACTCCTCGAATCTCTTTAAGCATTTGTTCAGTTAAACATTCGCGTGCAAGGTTAGTTTTAGATAGCTTCCCTTTCCCTTCTAGCTTCACGTGATAAATAAGAAATCCGAAAGTAGCACCCCACTCCTACCATTGCGGTGAGGAACCCAACGGCGATAAGGTGGTCGCGTCACCGACAAAAATCGCACGCTACACTTAGCCCTAAAAAGTTGTGCTTAGCGAGGATGACAACGCAAAATTGTCGTTTCAAATCGGTTTCGCGACATAGTTTTGTTTTTGGTGAGTGTTGGTACTATTAGGTGATGATTAACATGTTTAGCACTGTTTGATGTTGACAGATGAGTTGCTAATTATTTTACATGGTTTTTAATAATTAATGTTGAGTTTCATTGTGAATGGCCATGAAAGGGTGAGTTATTGAGATGCGTGGTGTACGATTTAGTCTAGCGAGTCATTTTGCGTGCGTCTGATGTTTGGCTGCAGTGGTGATGTATTTGATGAGATTAAATCGGTGTGTTGAAATATTATAAATGAATGTATAATATTATGGTTATGTGTATAATTGTTAAGTGGTGAATTATGATTATACATGTGAGTTGTGAATCGATGATTATGATTGCATGATGTGAAGGCAATTATAATTGCATGTGTTGACGTGTGTAGTTTAGAAGTGAAGACAACTGTAAATGCTTTATGACATCTTGTATATGGTTAGAAGTGGAACCATAAGTGTTTTTTGCGTTATTTGTATGCCATGCATCATATTGTGACAGTGTGTTTAAAGAGGTGAGTCATGGATTCAGAAGTTGGGACGTGTGATCGTCAAGGTTCAGAAGTGGGGACCCGTGGTTCCAAAGTGGGGACATGGTTCGAATAAGGAACCATTATTGAATGGAAAAAATTAGTAACTAACTTGTGATGTCCAAATTGTTACCACATGCATATAGTAGAGTTGTGAGTCACATTGCATTCATAAAGACTATGTGAAATGAATTGTTATGCTGGTGTATAATTAAATGTTCATTGTTGTTGTGTGATTCAAGCTACCCTTGCATTCTTTTACACCTCAAATACATTCAAGTGTATTCTCACCCCTTTCTGGTTTGTTTTGTGTTACTCTGTACGTAGTTCTACAGATACTCAGGAGTAGTAAGTGTTGATGTGAGTTGGAAGGTGGCCATGGAGCGTTTCTTCGTTCATTTTTCATTTATCTCTAGTTAGTTGGTTTAATGCTCTTATCTGTAACATCGGGGAACAAGGTGTTTTATTTGTTTGAAGTTAATCATTGGATTATGTTGATTTTATTAAGTTTTATTTAATTAAGTTCCACAACGAGTTTTGAAAACATTTGAAAATATGCATGTTGTGTTTGAGTAGCATCCTAAAATGTGGATTTTATCCTTTTAATTATGAGTAGGGATTTCAGGGTGTTACACCAAGAACCTACCTTACTATTTTTGGGCTAACGTAATGAACACAACTTGTCACATTCATAATCGTGTGACCATAAGATCGGGAACCAAACCAACTCAGTATGAGCTGTGGAAAGGGAGAAAACCAACTGTTAAATATTTTCATGTATTTGGTAGTAAATTCTATATCTTGGCAAATCATGAGCAAATAAAAAAGATGGATTTTAAGAGTGATGAAGGAATCTTCCTAGGATTTTCCATCAATAGCAGAGCATACAGAGTGTATTAAAAACGTACAAAGATGATTATGGAGTCAAAAAATGTTTTCATTAATGATACTCTTAAAGATAAGAAAGAAGTTGACGACGAAGATGAATATGATGTTTCTCCTCAATGGACTGATGTCCCAGCAAATGTCCTACCCAAGGTGTCTGACATTGAGTATGAACGCACTAACTTTGAAAATCCTCAAATCGACAAGGGACCAACAATCTAAATTCATAAGGATTACCCATTAGAAATTGTATAGGAAATATGAATGAAGGAGTTATCACCAGATCCAAAAAGATGATTGCAGACTCATGTTTTATTTTAAAGATTGAACCTAAGAACATCAAGAAAGGTTTGACTGATGAATTATGTATTAATATTATGCAAGAATAACCGTTCCAGTTCAAAGGGAACAAAGTATGTGAATTAATTCCTAGAGCTGAAGATGTAAATGTCATTTATACCAAATGGATTTTCAAGAGCAAATATGATGAAAGTGGTAATGTGACAAGGAAAAAGGCACATTTAGTTGCTCAAGGGTACACTAAAATAAAATGAGTAAATTTTGATGAGACGTTTTCTCCGGTGGCTAAGCTAGAGTCCATTTGTGACGGAATATTAAATCCCTCTCTAACATTTTACAATATTGAAATTCGTTACAAATATCAGCACATCACAAAATTTGTCACATAATCGATTTATGGGGGAATTTTAGTGTATTAGTTACGGAAAAACAACCCATTCTAAATTTAACTTTTTTTAATATATTCCTTTTTATTGATGATTAATTTTTATTGTCTCAATCATAATTCACACTAAATTATTATAATATTATTTTTTTACCATAGTTGTAAAAAAAAGTAAAACTTAATATGATTGAAATTATTTACAAAACAAATAAAGTCTTGGTTTAGATTAGTTATAAGTTTTCAAACTCACTTTTATCACTTCAAAAAAATTAATCCAAATGTTTATTTAAACTTTGTTTGGGAATTTAGAAAGGACGAGAGAAAATGACTTTAAAAAAGGGAAAGATTGAGTAAAAACAATAAAAAAAATTAGGTGTAGAGAAATCTGAAGGATTTATTTTTATTTATAAATCAAAATTCTCCTAATTTGAGAAATTAAAAAAATTATATTGGAGGAGGTGTTTGAAAGAATTTGTAGAGTTTAGACAATTTGTTCAAATATAGTTTATATTGATATAGTATTTCAAAAAAAAATATTAATGCTAAACACTTTTTATGATTCTATGAAAAATCTTTTTTTTCAAAAAATATTAAAGATTTTTCAATATTTAAAAAAAATCATTTTTCAAATTGTTCTCATTCCTCTCTCCAAACTTCCAATCAAAACTAGGTAAATAACAATTTTATACGGAACAATTTTATTTAAATGTACATTGAGAGACTAATATGTATAGAGGTGGCAAAATGGGTTGTGGCCCAACGGGCCGACCCGCGCACCCGCAAAAAAAACGGCGGGTCGGGTTGCGATTTTTTGTCCGCCTACCCGCTCCGCCCACCCCGTTTTAAGCTTGTCCCGTCTTAAGCCTGCAAAAAAAAAAGGTGGGTTGACCCTCCAGCCCGCCAACCTAGTTATCAAGCACTTAAAATATTTATTTTGGTTGGTTGGAGGTTGATACTTAAACTATAGTTTTGGAATACTTGTTGATGATTTTATTTTATACATTTATTTGTGAGTATATGCAATATTTTTGAACTAAAATTTGTTAAAAAGATGCTTTATAAAAAGTTGTTCTAAAAAAACAAGTGAAAAATCTAATTGAAATGTAAAACTAAGCATATTAATATATTTAAAAATGGAAAATAAAAAAAATAGGTGGGCAAGCCTACCGCGCGCCAAGGCGCCATCTTGGTGGGGCGAGTTAGATTTTTAAGTCTAATTTCACATGGCGGCCTTTGTAACACCCCAAAATAATTATAATATTTATTTAATTGATATATTATGATTATTCGGTGTTTCGGCAAATTTTGATGAATATTGTGACGCATGGTGAATTTGTGTGGTGTTGTGGGGTAGTATTGAGTTAAGGGAATATTGAGGCACTTAGAATTAATAAATTATTAGGATTATTTTATTAGTAATAATAATAGAATAATTTGAATATTGAGATTATTATTATTATTATTTAAAATAATTAAGAGGAACATTAAGGGTAAGACAGTACTATTGGGAAAATTAAGTGAGGGTAATATGGGGAAGTCATAATTGGGATCCAAGGGGTATGTTTGACAAAAAGAAAAGTGGGGATTAGGGAAGTTATTATGTGCAATCGTAAAAAGTGAAGAGAACGGAGAAAAGGAGGCTAGGGCACAGAGAACGAGGGAGAATAAACCGTAGAACCCCGAAGAAGAACCTTTTTGCAGAGAATTCAAGGTATGGGGGGTTAATCTAGGTTACTATATGGGATGTGGGTTTAAGGTTGATGTAGGATCTGTGTGTATGTGTAAATTGATGAATTTATGATGAATTTTTTGATGAATTTTCATGGGTCTGTATGTGTGATTGATGTCTGTTATGAAATTTGTGTGAATGCTGTCATTGATGTTTCAATTGTATGTGTTTTTCTACTGCTGTGATGAACATAATCTAGATCTGATATTTTGTGGGCTTGGGGTTAACGAATCTAGATTTTAATGGTAGGAATTGATGAGAACATTGAAGTAGGATTAGAACTTAGATCTGTGATGAATCGAAATACTTTTGGGTCTGATTTGGAAGATTGAAGGTGCTGTATTGGGAAGAGTTTTGTGTAGAAGCGAAAATCTGAATTTTGAACTGTTACCTGGCCATTACGCGTAAGGGAGGGAGCCTTACGCGTATGAAGGGGGACATCCCCAGGGTGTTACGCGTAACATACACACCCGTCCCCAGGGCCAGCACGACCCTCCCGCTAGTACGCGTAGGAACGCGTAAGGGGAGGTGGCCATATACGTATGGAGGAGGGCCATTACCCGTATGGTAATCTTGGGAAGGGAGCCTACGCGTATGTGCTAGCCATTAACGCGTATGGGAAGGTTGCAGGGAATTTTGAGAGGAAAACCCTCTCTGCTTGTACGCATAACACTCAGGGTTGATATGTGTATGGGAGGCTTGGGTAGGTGGCCCTACGCGTATGATACGCAGGCCGGTGGGCGAGGAAGAGGGCCATACGCGTATGGGGCATGGCCATACGCATATGGGCAGAGCTGTTGTCAGATTTGTTTGTTTTTGCGATTTCTATCCCGATTTCGCTTGTTGTCAGTTTTCTTGAACCGTAAAACTATGATGAGGTAATACAACATGAGTAAACTAGTAATGATGGTGAATGGGATAAAATTGAGAGATTTTGACCGTGACGATTATAATATGATGAATTTTGAGGTATATTGACGAATCGTGATGAGTGTGAATTGATGTTGTATCTTGATGTTTAATGATGATTCATGAATGATGATGCAAACTTGATGATTTTATGACGATGATTATTATGACGTTTTGCATCATGCATTCATGACATGTTTGGGACTCCGGTCCGGTGGTGGCTTCAATCCCATTGTGTGGATTGAAGTGTTTTGTGACGTGCTCTGGTTTCTTGTGTAGATTCGATCCTATTGGGTGGGGATCTTTGGAGGGTGATGCCCAGTGTCCATCAATTATGATGAATTGGTAAAACATGCATGAGTCTATGATGTTGCA
Organism: Lathyrus tuberosus; assembly: GCA_022829125.1. Lineage (NCBI taxonomy): Eukaryota > Viridiplantae > Streptophyta > Magnoliopsida > Fabales > Fabaceae > Lathyrus > Lathyrus tuberosus. Next base: position 5,319,007 of record JALAZF010000153.1, read on the forward strand.
TCTCCAAACTATGTGGCATTGCATTCTATTGATGTCTTTGATGCGTTGTTGATGTTTGTGAATAAATTGGTGATGTCTTGTATTGCCACTTTATCTTTTCCTATATCTTATATATTGATTCATGATTACTCACCCTGCCTGTTTGAATGTTGCCTCCACGTGGGTAACGTGCGGGTGATCAGGATTAGCTTTCTTGGTGCTTAAAGATTTAGCTTTCGAAGTGTTTTGGTTTCTCCGTCGAATATAGGGTCTTGCTATGATATGTAACATTGGGTCGAGACGTTTGAGTCGAACGATTTATGATCTTTTATTTGTTGGCATGGTATTTTTTATGAGTTTTATTTTAAGACGTTTTTGGGGATTATAAATTGTTTTGAGTTTTGATTTCCGTTGCATAATGTGTAAATGAATTTATGGTGATAAAACCCGTGTTACGGAGCAGGTTGATATTTGATGTTTTATGATGAAATGTGGCATTGTTGAATGATGTACTCTGATATAATTGTTGTATTTATTGGCGAATGTTTGTCGGGTAAAAAAGGGTGTTACATTAGTGGTATCAGAGCAGGTTGGTCTATCCGGCCAGGTTTTACATGATGTCAGTCCCTGTCAGTCGCTGAGTGTGTGGGGGACTGTCGATGATTTGTTTCTTCTAACCTTGTTGGTGACGTGCAGAATGGCTGGAAGAAATGATCGTGCTATCGCTGATGCGATGGAATCACTTGCTCAAGTGATGGCTTAGAACAATCAGAAAGGTGGAGTTTCGGAAGAGTTTCATGCATTAGGGAAGTTCCAGAGGAATAATCCGCTGACTTTTGTGGGTACTCATGATCCAGAGAGTGCATATAAGTGGATGAAGGTGATCGAGAATATCTTCCAAGTGATGGGGTGTACTGACGCTCAACAAGTTCAGTTTGGAACTCATATGCTGTCAGAAGAGGTTGAGGATTGGTGGGATAACACCCGTCAGTTACTGGAAGACGTTGGTACTGAAATAACTTGGGTTGTGTTCAAGCGGGAATTTTTGGGAAAGTATTTTCCAGAAGATGCTCGCGGCAAGAGAGAGGTGGAATTTCTTGAGTTGAAAGAAGGGAGCATGACTGTGGCAGAGTATACTGCAAAGTTCGAGGCGCTGGTGAAGTTTTGTCCTCACTACAACCGTGTTGATGCTGAGGTGTCCAAGTGTCTCAAGTTCGAGAATGGGCTGAGGCCAGAAATCATGCAGGGTATTGGGTACTAACAGATTCGCAGGTATGCTGAGATGGTGGATAAGAGTAGGAACTATGATGAGGATAGCCGAGCTCGATCTGCTCACTACAAGCATCTGAGTGAGAAGAAAGAGAAAGGGCAGTTTAGAGGAAAGCCTTATGTGGGGGAGCAGCTCCCGCTTCTGTTAATTTTTTACAGGTGTAGCGAGCAAGGCCACCGTGCTGAGGCTTGTACCAAATCGATGTAATCCTTGGAATTAATTGGTTGGAGTTCAACTATGTTCATATCAATTGTTATAATAAGAGCGTAGAGTTTCCTGAGTTTGGTGATAATGGAGAGGTTGATGTTCTTGTCTGCTAAGCAAGTAGGCAAACTTCTGGAAGATGAAGCCTTAGTGTTTGCAATGTTTGCATCGTTGCAAGTTGATCGTGAAGCTGCGAGTGTCGAATTACCTGTTATATGTGAATTCCAAGATGTGTTTCTAGACGACATAAGTGATTTGCCTCCAGAACATGAAGTAGAGTTTGCAGTGGACTGATACCAGGTACGAGTCCAGTGTTAATGGATCCTTATCGGATGTCTGCTTCTGAGCTAAGAAAAATTGAAGAAAACAATTATAAGAATTGCTAGAGAAGAGGTTTATTCGACCGAGTGTTTCTTCCGTGAGGTGCTTCTGTGCTTATTAGTAAAGATGAAAGATGGTAGTATGAGGTTGTGTGTTGATTATCGGCAGTTGAATAAGGTGACTATCAAGAACAAATATCCACTTCCGAGAATCGAAGATTTGATGGATCAGTTGTTAGGTGCTTATGTGTTCTGCAAGATTGATTTGAAGTCTGGTTACCATCAGATTCGTGTTAAGCCCGATGATATTCTGAATACAGCTTTCACAATGAGGTATGGTCACTATGAATACACTGTGATGCCATTTCGTGTGTCCAATGCACCTGGTGTGTTCATGGAGTATATGAATTAGATTTTTCATGAGTATTTGGATAATTTTGTTGTGGTTTTCATTGATGATATTCTGATATACTCCTAAATCTGAAGAAGAGCATGCTGAACATTTGAGGACTGTGTTGCAAGTATTGAAAGAGAAGAAGTTGTATGCAAAATTGTCGAAGTGTGAGTTTTTGGTTGAAAGTGAGTTTTCTTGGCCATGTGATTTTGAGTAGTGGGATTGCTGTAGATCCTTCTAAGGTTGATGTTGTACTGCAGTGGGAGGCTCCGAAGTCTGCTACTAAGATACAAAGTTTTTCTTGGATTGGCGGGTTATTACCGCAAGTTCATCGAAGGCTTTTCTAAATTGGCATTACCTTTGACTCAGCTGACTCGAAAAGGCCAAGCTTTTGCGTGGGATGTAGCTTGTGAAGAGAGTTTTGTGGAATTGAAGAAGAGGTTAGCCACAGCTCCGATGTTGATTTTTCCTAATCCGAATGAATCTTTTATGGTATATTGTAATACGTTGAAGATGGGTCTTAGTGGAGTTTTGATGCAGAATGGTCAAATACTTCCAGGAAATTGAGGCTTCATAAAGTGAATTACACTACCCATAACTTAGAGTTGGCAGTTGTGGTGTTTATGTTAAAAATTTGGAGGACATTATCTTTTTGGCTCTAAGTTTGAAGTGTTTAGTGATCATAAAAGTTTGAAGTACTTATTTGATCAAAAAGAGTTAAATATGAGGCAAAGAAGGTGGTTGGAATTGTTTGAAGGATTATGATTGTGATTTGAATTACCATCCTGGTAAGGCAAATGTAGTGGCCAATGCATTGAGCAGGAAGTCATTGCATATGTCGATGCTTATGGTGAGAGAGTTGGAATTAATCGAGCAGTTCCGAGATTTGAGTTTGGTATGTGAAGAGACTCCTGACAGTGTGAGGTTGGGTATATTGAAACTGACTAGTGGTGTACTGGGAGAAATCAGAGTGGGTCAACAATCTGACTTGAGGTTGGTTGATCAGTTGACCTTGATTAACCAAGGTAACGGAGGTGAATTCTTGATTGATGAGAATGGTGTGATGAGGTTCAGAGAATGAGTGTGTGTCCTAGATGTTCCAGAAATTAAGAAGAGTATTCTTGAAGAGGGGCATCAAAGTAGATTGAGTATTCATTCCGATGCTACGAAGATGTACCAGGATTTGCAGAAATTGTTTTGGTGGCCAGGTATGAAGAAGGATATTGCGGAGTTTGTTTACGCGTGCTTGACTTGTCAGAAGTCGAAGATTGAGCATCAGAAGCCTTTAGGTATGATGCAACTGTTGAATATACCATAGTGGAAATGGGATAGAATTTCCATGGATTTTATGTCAGGGTTTCTGAAAAATGCAAAGGGAAATGATTTGATTTGGGTGATTGTGGATAGATTGACTAAATCGACTCATTTCTTGAAGATTAATCATTCTATGCAGAAGTTAGCTAAGATGTACATTGAAGAAATTGTGAAGTTGCATGGGATACCTTCGAGTATTGTGTCGGATAGAGACCTGAGATATATGTCATGGTTCTGGAAGAGTTTACAAGATGCTTTGGGTACTAAGTTAAGGATGAGTTATGCATATCATCCACAGACGGACGGTCAGACGGAGAGGAGTATCCAATCCTTGGAGGATTTACTGAGGACTTGTGTGTTGGATCAAGGGGGATCTTGGGATAACCATTTACCATTGATTGAGTTCACGTACAACAATAACTTTCATGCTAGTATTGGGACGACACCGTATGGGGCGTTGTATGGGAGGAGGTGTAGAACTCCATTGTGTTGGTATGAATCAGGCGAGAGTGTTATACTCGGACCTGAGATTGTGCAGGAGACAATTGAGAAGACTAAGATTATCCAAGAGAGGATGAGAGCTTCGTAGAGTCATCAGAAGAGTTATCACGATAAGAGAAGGAAAGCACTTGAATTCCAAGAGGGAGATCACGTGTTTTTGAGGGTGACGCCAGTGAATGGTGTGGGTCGAGCTTTGAAGTCTAGGAAGCGCACTCCAAGTTTTGTGGGTCCGTATCAGATTTTGTATAGGATAGGGGAAGTGTCCTATCAGATTGCTTTACCACCGTCGCTTGCGAATTTACATGATGTGTTCCATGTGTCTTAGTTGAGGAAGTACATTCCGGATCCATCGCATGTGATTCAGATGGATGACGTACAAGTGAGGGATAATCCGACCGTTGTAGCATTACCTGTGCGGATAGATGGAAGAGGAATGAAGCAACTGCGGGGTAAAGATATATCTTTGGTGAAGGTGTTATGGGGTGGACCAACTGGTGAAAATTGGACTTGGGAGCGTGAAGACCAGATGAGGTAGTCGTACCTGACTCTGTTTCCTTCAGGTAATTTTCGAGGGCAAAATTTTTTTAAGTGGGGGAGAGTTGTAACACACCAAAATAATTATAATATTTATTTAATTGATTTATTATTATTATTCGGTGTTTCTGTGAATTTTGATGAATATTGTGACGCATGGTTAATTTGTGTGGTGTTGTGGGGTAGTATTGAGTTAAGGGGAATATTGAGGCACTTAGAATTAGTAATTTATTAGGATTATTTTATTAGTAATAATAATAGAATAATATGAATATTGAGATTTTTATTATTATTATTATTATTATTATTTAAATAATTAAGAGGAACATTAAGTGTAAGACGGTACTATTGGGAATATTAAGTGAGGGTAATATAGGGAAGTCGTAATTGGGGTCCAAAGGGTATGTTTGACAAAAAGAAAAGTGGGGATTAGGCAAGTTATTTTGTGCAATCGTAAGAAGTGAAGAGAACGGAGAAAAGGAGGCTATGGGACAGAGAACGAGAGAGAATCAACCGTAGAACCCCGATGAAGAACCTTTTTGCTGAGAATTCAAGGTATGGGGGGTTAATCCAGGTTACTATATGGGATGTGGGTTTAAGGTAGATGTAGGATCTGTGTGTATGTGTAAATTGATGGATCTGTGATGAATTTTCTGATGAATTTTTGTGGGTTTGTATGTGTGATTGATGTTTGCTATGAAATTGGTGTGAATGCTGTCATTGATGTTTGAATTGTATGAGTTTTTCTGCTACTATGATGAACATAATCTAGATCAGAGATTTTGTGGGGTTGGGGTTAAAGAATCTAGATTTTAATGGTATGAATTAACGAGAACATTGAAGTAGGATTAGAACTTATATCTGTTGTGAATCGAAACAGATTTGGATCTAATTTGGAAGATTGAAGGTGTTGTATTGGGGAGAATTTCGTGCAGATGCGAAAATCTGAATTTTGAGCTGTTTTTGGCCATACGCGTAAGGGAGAGAGCCTTACGCGTATGAAGGGGACATCCATAGGGTGCTACGCGTAGCATACGCACCCGTCCCCAGGGCCAGCACGGCCCTCTGCCAGTACGTGTAGGGAACGCGTAAGGGGAGGTGGCCATACGCGTAGGGGAATGTTGTAGGGAGTTTTGAGAGGAAAACCCTCTCTGGTCGTACGTGTAACACTTAGGGTGATACGCGTATGGTAGGCCTGGGCAGGTGGCCCTACGCGTATGATACGCAGGCCAGTGGATGAGGAAGAAGGCCATACGCATATGGGGCATGGCCATACACGTATGGGCAGAGCTGCTTCCAGATTTGTCTGTTTTTGCAATTTCTGTCTCGATTTCGCTTGTAGTGCAGTTTCCTTGAAACGTCAAACTATGTTGAGGTAATACAACATGAGTAAACTAGTAAAGATGGTGAATGGGATAAAATCGAGAGATTTTGACGTGACGACTATAATATGATGAATTGTGAGGTATGGTGATGAATCGTGATGAGTGTGAGTTGATGTTGTATCTTGATGATTAATGATGATTCATGAATGATGACGTAAACTTGACGATTTTATGTTGATGATTATTATGACGCTTTACATCATGCATTCATGGCATATTTGGGACTCTGGTCCAGTGGTAGCTTTAATCCCATTGTGTGGATTGAAGTGTTTTATAACGTGCTCCAGTTCTTGTGTAGAATCGATCCTATTGGTGGGGATCTTTGGAGGGTGATGGCTCAGTGTCCATCAATTATGACGAATTCGTACCACATGCATGAGTATATGACGTTGCATCTCCAAACTATGTGGCATTGCATTTTATTGATGTCTTTGATGCGTTGATGATGTTTGTGAATGAATTGGTGATGTCTTGTGTTGCCACTTTATCTTTTCCTATATCTTATATAATGATTCGTGATTACTCGCCCTGCCTGTTTGAATGTTGCCTCCACGTGATTAATGTGCAGGTGATCAGGATTAGCTTTCTTGGTGCTTGAAGATTTAGCTTTTGAAGTGTTTTGGTTTCTCCGTCGAATAGAGGGTCTTGCTCTGATATGTAACATCGGGTCGGGACGTTTGAGTCGAACAATTTATGTTCTTTTATCTATTGGCATGATGATGTTTTATGAGTTTTATTTTAAGACGTTTTTGGGATTATAAATTGTTTTGAGTTTTGATTTCCGTTGTGTAATGTCTAAATGAATTTATGATAATAAAACCGGTGTTACGGAGCAGGTTGATATTTGTTTTATGATGAAATGTGGCACTCTTTAATGATGTACTATAATATAATTTATGTATTTATTGGCGACTGTTTGTTGGGTAGAAAAGGGTGTTACATTAGTGGTATCAGAGCAGGTCGGTCTGTCTGACCAGGTTTTACATGATGTCAGTCCCTGTCAGTCGATGAGTGCGTGGGGATTGTCGATTATTTGTTTCTTCTAACCTTGTTGGTGATGTACAGAATGGCTGGAAGAAACGATCATGATATCGCTGATGCGTTAGAATCACTTGCTCAAGTGATGGCTCAGAATAATCAGAATGGTGGAGCTCCGGATGAGTTTCGTGCTTTGGGGAAGTTCCAAAGGAACAATCCGCCGACTTTTGTGGGTACTCATGATCCAGAGAGTGCACAGAAGTGGCTGAAGGTGATTGAGAAGATCTTTCGATTGATGGGGTGTACTGACGCTAAACAAGTTCAGTTTGGAACTCATATGCTGTTAGAAGAGGCTGAGGATTAGTGGGATAACACCCGTCAGAGACTGGAAGACGTTGGTACTGAAATAACTTGGGTTGTGTTCAAGCGGTAATTTTTGGGAAAGTATTTTCCAAAAGATGCTCGCGGCAAGAGAGAGGTGAAATTCCTTGAGTTGAAAAAAGGGAGCATGACTGTGGTAGAGTATGCTGCAAAGTTCGAGGCATTGGTGAAGTTCTGTCCTCACTACAATCGTGCTGATGCTGAGGTGTCCAAGTGTCTCAAGTTCGAGAATGGACTGAGGCCAGAAATCAAGCAGGGGATTGGGTACGAACAGATTCGCAGGTATGCTGAGATGGTGGATAAAAGTAGGAACTATGATGAGGATAGTCGAGCTCGATCTGCTCACTACAAGCATCTGAGTGAGAAGAAAGAGAAGGGGCAGTTTAGAGGAAAGCCTTATGTGACTTCAGCTGACAAAGGGAAGGAGAAGGATTCAGATGGGAAGAAGATAAGTGGGGGAGCAACTCTCGCTTCTGTTAAGTGTTACAGGTATGGCAAGCAAGGCCACCGTGCTGAGGTTTGCACCAATAATGTGTTGCGATGTGTTGCGGTGAGAATCAGATATCAAGCTATTAATTAACTTGAATCACACATCTTTGAAGTTCACCACCGAGCTTTGATTTATCCAAAGGAAAGGGTAAAGATCGCAAAAACCCTAAGTGCGCTATACAGGAACACAGCTAAGAGATCTAAGGTTCGGGGGTTGGTTATACCTAGGGAAGGTGTTAGCATCCTAAGTATTTGTAGTACTCTACAGGAACCTCTTGTTAGTATTTGTGTTATGCTAAAGTTGCTTGCTAAGGGAAATGTGTTAAGGTAAAGACCTAAGGGTATGTACACTAAGTATGCTCGCCAAGACATCGCATCTCGTGCCTACGTATCCTGACGGGAATGAAATCAGAGCATTCATAGTTCCCCTAACTAAGGGTGAGAGGAACCATCGATTATGGCCAAAGTTCCAAAGGGGAATGAGTATGAGCTCATGTAGAGTTTAAGAAACTCTCTAAGTCTAAGTTGTAATGGGGTGAAGTGAATACTCAAGGTGACGAGTCTCACGTAGAGTCCAAGAACTCCAACTTAATTCTAAGTTGTAATATTGAATGGCTATGAGGCCAAGGGTGAAGATGTCACCAATGACTATGAGGTCAAAGGTTACCTATGACTATGAGGTCAAAGGCTTAAAGAAGGGACCCTATGACTATGAGGCCAAGGGAAGAGATGGCTCTATGACTATGAGGTCAAGAGGGAATCCTATGACTATGAGGTCAAGGAGGGAGATGAGATATCTATGACTTTGAGGTCAATAGAGAGACTTTCCTTTGGAAGGAAGGGGAGGCAACTTCTTATGAACAAGAATGTTAAAAGGGATTGAAATTTAAATGAACAATGTGAATTCAAGGATTCAAAGGTAATAAACATTAATTAACATAAACCTTCATGTATGAGCATGGAAAAGTATGATGAGATAATTCACAACAAGCGTGGATAAGTGATCACATAAGTGTGACAAAGGCAACATATTCAAAATTTGAGATCAAAGACAAAAAGTCCAAAGGTAAGAGACTTAAGCCCAAAAGGATACAAAACCCTAATAGAATAACCTTGTCCAAAGTCAAGGAACCCTTCTCAAATAACCTTCTCATATACCATAAAACAATCCAAAGAAAACTCTTACAAAGCTCTCAAGAATCAAGGGATTTTCAAAGGAAGTTCAAGACTTAAATGAAAAGTTTGCTCATGTTTTTGTAAATTTAGAAATTAATATGAAAATAAAATAAAAGTGAAAATAAAAAATTGTGGAAAATTAAATTAGACGTTAAAATGCATTTGTGAATTTTTTGGAATTTTCCATTAACAGAACTTATTTTTAATAAGTGAAATTAAAAATAAAAAAATAAAATAAAACAATTGAGATGAACTAAACAAGGGAGGTTTATTAGCAAAAATCCAAATGACCTAGACTATGCTATTCTGCACACGGGCCTTATAAACTAGGGAGTGTGGATAGCGAAATTTGCTAGGCCCATGTCCAAATGGTGAAATAAAACTTCAGCCAAAGAAATAAAATGTGACCGTGTACACAAACCATGTAAACCTATCCTCAACCGGTAATTTAATTTTTAAAATGCTACATGACAAAACCATTCCATGACCACTCACATGCTGCCACAACCTTCTTCCCCTTCATGCAACATGCAACAATACCCTGAAACTATCGTGAATGAACCCTGAAACGCCATAGCAACTACTCTCTTTGCTCTATAAATATCATCCTCATTTTTTCCACTAAAATCAACAAAATAAAATACCAATATGTAAGGCTCACATGGTAGAACAAAACTAAACCCCAAACCACTCAGAATAACAACTATAACTTGGGTAAAAAGGACATGAAACTCATATGTTCAGACTGGCATAAACTAACAGAGCAATAATACATCATGCTGGTTCAAACATCCATTCATATTACCATTGAAAGCTACTCAGATGCACAACATAGCACCATGGTTTCAAACAGAAATGGTTGTGCATTTAACATGAAAATATAGTCATGATAGAAGCTTACCAAGTGGAGTCAGTCCACTGCTTCTTCACTTGGAGGTTGTGGAATCCAATAAGCTCACCCTTTCCCTTTACTGATGGTGTGGTGTTAGAACCCGAGTGGAGTGTGCAACTTCTGGTTTGCTCTCAATGGCTCACGAGTTCCCTCTTTGAATGGTGTATTTGTAATAAATGAGATTTCTAATGTGTTCTCGTGTGTATTGTTGATGTTTTGATGTTGTGGTTGATTGTTGTTGATCTAATAAAGGAGAAAGAGTCTTCTTTTATAGGAGAGGCAGTTGGTTAATGACAAAGAAGACTCAATGGTTATTGGCTTTGTTTTGAAGAGAAAGTGTAGTATAGTAGCTGTTACATGCATGACCTTTTTGCTAATCAATCTTGAGCCAAGTGCAAAAAGGCTTAGTGGTTGCTTGTTTCAAGCCTTGAATCAGAAAAGAAAGATCTTGAACCAACATGCTATGGTGTTAACAAAAATACACGATGGTCTCTTGTTTTGGCTTTTGGTGTGTAAACTTTATCAAGTACAAAGTAGGTTGTACTTGGAACTTTTCCTTGCACGTTTTTGTGGCTAAAGGCATTGGAAAATGGTGGAAAGAGTTAGTACAATTAAACTTGGCAAAATAAAGTCAGAATTTGTTCAAGTTGAGACATTGTTTATACGTAATGAAACAAAACCATGAACATCACTTTATCCCACGATGGTTATTCATCCAATGGACCACATGACATATTTTGAATCTTTTGTAAGAGAGCATGGAGTAGAACAACTTCCATGTTGTGGACAAGTCGGAATAGAGCCAAAAATAAGTGAAAACGTGGAAAAGATTAGGGTAGCAAAGTGTTACAAAAATCTGAATTTTCTACATGTGTACAACATTTCATCATACAAACTTTAATATACCATATCTTAACAACCCTTTCATCAATTCTTGAGATCTTTGGTTCCATGAAGAGTAGGCATTTGATAGAGCATTTTTCATGTGGAAAACAACTAGAGATAAGGCTTGCAACAAGGATAAAAAAATACCAAGTCATGCACATGGGCGGTCCTAAAAGAAACTTAAAATAAATTCTAAGTTATGAGATTTTTCACAACTTGAAACACCTAACTTTAAAACATCATAACTTGATATTGGATCATCCAAATGAGGAGTTCTACACATGCTTGGAAAGCTTGAAGAACAAGGAGCAACTTTCATGTCCAAAGATTTTTTATTTGAAGCTTGGAATAAGGTGAAAATTTGAGTCAAAGCTGGATGAAGATTAGGGTGAAAATGATCAAAATTTCACTGTCATAAAGGCATATTATCTTCCAAATCTCATAACTTAAAAATCATGCACTTTTTGAAGAAAGATCCCCTAATACACTTTGAAGTTCATGAAAAGAGCTTCCATTTGAGCTTTGAGTCACTCAAATTGGATGTGTGGTTTGAAAGTTATGGCCTTCCCAATTTTGTACAAGGAGTGAATTTTCCACACTTAGAAGGTTTCAACGACCAAACATTGCCCCCTTTGCAAGGAACCTCTCAAAACTTGACTTATCATGCCCTAACTCAACAATTAGGCATGTCTTGATGGAGAAAGACTTGAATGCTTCATTTTGGGATCAAAATCTTAAAATTCAAAAGCCTCAGTCAAAACCCTAATTACTCAAGAATACAACTGGATGATCTTGCTTCTTCAATCTCTTCCAACGCCCATAGATGGTCGCTGAGGATGCCTTAGGAGACCTTGAAATATGTGAGAGCCTGGCTTAGGAGACCTTGCCCTCTTTCCTGTGCAAACCCTGGCTTTCACACATAAGAAACAACTTGCAAGATGAAGTAGTTAGTTAACAATGCATAGATGATTGAAACCTAAATGCAAGTGCAAGATGATATAACATCTAAGGGGTGAAAATTTGGGGTACAACAGTTGCCCCTATTTGAATAGCTTTACGGAATGGCACGAGGGAAGGGAATCCTCGGGACATCAAGGTGAAAGGTATTTAAATATAGAAAACTGAAAATTCTGCCCTTAGATGGAATGCAGATGCTAAGGACAGCTAACAGACACACAAATGCTGACATGCCATGAACTTCTAGTATGATGATATGATGGAATGATAAATGCAAAAATGCATACGAAGACAAAAGCAAAACAATCACAGGTGAGCCTCACTGGGGAAGGACAAAGGTTAGTGTCCACAAGGAAGATTCACTAGGGAACAGAAATAAAACCGGGGAAAATCTAAGGTGATCGAGCAATTGGTTCAAGCGTGACCGGCTGACACTTTAGAATAAAAGATAACACTGGATCCTCAATGGAAGCAGCACCGGAAAGACGGTCTCCACTGAGGAATCATATAACAAAGACTCAATCTGGAAGAACATCAGAAAGGAACATCTAGAAGAGCATCAGATGACAAAAGAGACCAGACATCCAATAATGGCTTTGAATGAAAGGTACAATCACAATATCTAATAATGGCTTTAGATAAAAGTGAAAAAAGTAGGGATCCAAGAAAGCATTGGATGCAAAGAAACCAGCCATCCAATAATGGCTTTGAATGATAGGTACAGATCATAATATCTGAGAAGGCATCAGATGAGAATGAGATAAAAAGGGTAATCCAAGAAGGCATTGGACACAAAGGAACCAGTCATCCAATAACGGCTTTGAATGAAAGGTACAATCATAATATCTGAGAAGACATCAGATGAAAGTGAACAAAATAGAGATCCAAGAAAGCATTGGATAAAGAAAAACAAAATCCAAGAAAGCATTGGATGAATGTGAGCAAAGAGATACCCAAGAAAGCATTAGATAAAAGAATCACAAAATCCAAGAAAGCATTGGATGAATGTGAGCAAAGATATACCCAAGAAAGCATTGGATAAAAAGAATCACAGTATCTAAGAAAGCATTGAATGACTGAGAAGGAACTTTCAGGAATGACACTAAAAGTAAAGGCAAATCACTATATTCAAGAATGGCGTCGAATTATAGCGAGAAAGACATCCAGGAATGGCACTCAATGCAAAGGAGAAAACTCATCCAGGAATGGCACTGAATGAACAGATAAGACTTTCAGGAAAGACACTGAAAGATATCCAAGCAAATTTGATGAGGATTACAGAAGAAAGGCAAAACTTCTAGGAATAGCACTGGGAGAAACAAGAGGAATAAGATATCCAGGAATGGCGCTGGAGTGAAAGAATATAAAGATCCAGGAATAACACTGGAATGAAAGAAGACAATCATCTAACAACAGGACTAGATGCACAAGGAAACGACAACATTCAGGAATGGAACTGAATGAAAGGTCACGTAACATTTTGGTAGGCGCCAAGTAAGTTGGACTTTGACCACAAGGTAAGACGTGGATAACAACACGATCTTGGGAGAAATGCAAATGAGGATGAAACACTCATGATATGCATATGGTATATGAATCATGTTATGATATATGGTCAAATGTAGATGCAGATGCTGACGACACAGCTCGACTCTTGAGAGAAGACAAGACTAGAATACTAATTCCTCAACACGGAGATCAATGCCATTCTGATTGGGGACTAGAGATGCGACTGCTGAACACATCACTGCCACACTGGTAAACTGTATCAAGTTGATGATCCTTGTAGGAAGGATGGAAAGTTGCATGGGGATTCTTCAAGTTAATTGCCCCAGATTAGCTTACTGTTGTAGATGAATTGATCATTGCTTCAGTTTGTCTGAGTCTTGCCATGACTGCTTTATTGTTCACTGGGAAGCTTGCCCCAACATGAGTCTTGAAAAGTCTGGATAAACCAATTCCGAGAAGAACTTGCACTGTACAACAAATCTTGAACTGATTCTTCAACAGGATTTAGAAAGAACTTGCCCCTGATAGGATCACCGACCAAGTTTCTTAATCGTTTGAAAATTCCTTGAGAGGGAAGCTAGTTTGCAAACAAAAGTGTTCATACAAACATGGTAAATGCAAAGTTCATGCAACTTTTGAAATTAAAATTATTTTTGGAAGATGCAAAACAAATGAATCGCTGGTCTGAACACGGCGGCTCAAGATATTCAAAGTGAAAGGAAAAGTAAAGGTGTAATTCTAAAACAGATGATCTACAAAGATCTTTAGGAGTCAGTTTACGCAACCTTGCTGTAGTATGCTTTCAAAATAACCTTGCTTCAGTTAGGTCTTTTGAGGGTTATATCGTGGCCTGGTTCACGGTTTATGAAACAAAGGATAAAAGCTCAAAGTTTATTTGTGCCCACCCAATCATCGTGATGATCTCCAGTCCTATGCTCAGTTAACTCAAACTATGCACTCAGGTTCCCATAGGTTAGGAATTGCACTGATGATAGCGATGATGGTTCAGAAGTCGAGGACCCTTGAGATGACGGTCACTGCTTCCTTACAACTTTTGATTGTCATACAAGTTTGTTCTTACTTCTCTTTGTATAAGGTAAGGTCACGAGCTTCACATCTTTCTTAGCTTTTGCCTTGAAAGGGACTCGGTTCATTCTTTGAGTAAGGATTCCTTGACGACCCTTCTTCATTTATCACTTAGGGAACAACTTGTACTACATTTATTCATTAAATTTGGGAATAATCAAAAGGTTATGAACGTCTGGCTTAATGATTACAGTGAACCATCATTGGCATTTGACTTGAAAGACATCTTCGACACTTGCTTGCTGTGTGCGAAGGAAAACTGTGAATGCAACCTTTTGTTGAAAGGCGTCTTGCATGAAACTCTTGCAAAATCAAGTTAACTGAGAACTACCCTGCCCCAGGTTAAAATTGCAGGTTTTTTTGTTCAGAAAGAAACTCCTACTTCAAGGCCCGAAGGGGTTTGACAAGGGAATAACTTCCTTATTTCTCCAGTGTTTGGGAATTGAAACAATGCCTTACATCATAGGCAAGGTCTAATTGGAAGCATACCACAACAATTATGGCTATAATGTTTTCATCATCCTCCCTATAATCTTTGCATAATCAAAAAGAAAGTGGAAAAGAGATAAAATATTTTGCTAACCCCAATGTTGTCAATAATCCTTTGCCAGAGCATGCCAAGTGAAGTTTGAGTCAGTTCAGACAGATCATCTCCTAAAGCCAGTGTTTCAGACAGGACAGCTCATCATTGTTGCTGATTGGTCATTAGGCCTATTTTCTTTCTGTTTTCATTTTTCTTTGATTGTATTGACTGTTTGCTTTCGAACTTTATTTGCACTTTCATGGTAATTTTAAATGAAATGAACATTACAATGTTTTGAATCAATTCATTTATATCCATTGTATGCATCTTTATGCTTTCTTTTTCACAAAAATGAAAATATATCTCCTGTTCACTTTCTTTATCAAGCTTTTGTTTATGCAAAGATTGGAGGGAGGATGATGAAAACGAAATACCCAAAAATTTTGGATTGTATGCTTTCAATTAAAACTTGGATGATGATGTACAGACATTGTTTCAACTCCCAAACACTGGAGAAATAAGGATGTTAATCTCTTGTCAACCCCATTGAGCCTAGAAGTTGGAGTTACTTTCTGTACGAAAAAACCCGCAATCTTAACCTGGGGATGGGTAGTTCTCAATTTAATTTGATTGTGTATTTAAACACAAGAGAATCATTCAAGACGCTTTCCAATAAAGGTTGCAATCACAAGCTTTCCTTCACACACATCAAAGAAGTGTCAAAGATGTCTTTCAAATCAAAAGCCAATGATGGTTCGCTGTAATCATTAAGCCAGGCAGTCACTATCTTTAGAAAAAAAAAGAAGAGAGAATGAAAAAAATTAAAATCTCCCTAAGTCAAAACCTATGAAGGAGACTTAGGCAAAAATTGGGGCATCCCACTGACTGTAAGCTCAAATGACACAGTTCAGGCAAAAGTTCGGGATAACAAAAGAAAAATCAAGAGGTTACCAAAATCCTCAAAGACAAAACGAGTTGACTAAGGTCCACATAAAAAAAACAAAATGTTGTAAGAAAGAGTGACTGCCATCTCAAAAATCCCCTGGCTCTTGAGCGATCATCGTAACAGTGTTGCAATTCCAAAATCGCTTGAAACCTAAATGAATAATTTGAATTAACTGAGCATAGGACTAGAGATCATCATGAAGAATGGATTGGGTACAAATAAACTTTAAGCCTATATTATTTGTTTCGAAAGCCGTGAACCAGACCACGTTACAACCCTCAAAAGACCTAATTGAAGCTAGGTTTCTTTTGAAAGCATACTACAACAAGGTTGCGTGAATTGACTCCCAAGTTTGTTGCTAATCATTTGTTTTGATTTATCTTTCATTTTGAATG
Source organism: Lathyrus tuberosus (assembly GCA_022829125.1). NCBI lineage: Eukaryota > Viridiplantae > Streptophyta > Magnoliopsida > Fabales > Fabaceae > Lathyrus > Lathyrus tuberosus. The sequence continues at coordinate 5,335,125 of JALAZF010000153.1, forward strand.
TCTAAACCACCGTGTTTTTGTAATACCCCAAATTTTGACCACTAAGATTTCCCATCATTGTGCAAGTCATCATCACAATATGGATGAACCATCATGCCTCATCAAATGCCTCAAGGGTTGTTGAGCATTCACTACAATCAAAATTAGGGTTTCAAGCCCTCTCAGAGTGCTTAGACAAAGGATCAATCAAGGAATGACTTGATCTTCAACTTGTCTAAACCTCTCAAATATCCATAATGGATCAAGAGGACTCCCACTTCAAGGATTAAGCACAAGGCTGCTCCCTTCTAAGTGGATCAAGTCTCAAGGTCGCCGGTATCACCAAATTAGGGTTTTGGTCGACCAGGGCCTCCAGATGAAACATTTCATCTGGGCACAAGCCAAAGATCCAAAACATAACCTAATATACTCCATGGAGCCTCATGGACCCAATCATCAAGTCAATTTTGCCTCAGAGGATGCATTCACTAAAAATCAGGAATTAGGGTTTCTTGACCTAATTCACCCCTAAGTTGACTTTTGGGATAAACCATGAACCAAGACCTCAAGACATGATTGGAGAGTCTTTAATATACTATTTTGATCCATTTGGAACAATGGATTGATCCAAGAAGCTTGAGCAACAAGTCTCAATTTCATCTGCACCCCAATTAGGGTTTCGCGAGAAAAGTCAACTGTAACTTTGACTTTTGACCAGGACATGCTCCCAAACCCTAAGACATGATTCAATATACCCTATGACACCCATGGAACATGTCCATCAAGTTTGATTTAGGTCAAGGACATGATTTCCTGAAGAATTGCACAGTTTGGAATTCATCTGATAAAAAGTCAACTGTGCACAAAAGTCAACTTTGACTTTTTGAGATTTTTCACCAAAATGGATTTTTAACCCTAAAATGATGTTTATGTATGATTTAAATCATCATTTATCAAGAAAAATCAAAGAAAGTGGGATAACTTGTAAAAGGGGTAACCATAAAACTTAGAAAAATTTCTAAGTTATGGAAAAAGTACCACTAATGTGCCAACTTTGGAGGACCATAACTCCTAAACCACAAGGCCATTGGTCCCCATTCAAATCTTGATTTGTAGATCACATTGCCCTCTACAAAAGCTTCATACTAACTTATTTCCAAATTCCTCATGGATTTTGAGTTATGGAGTGATCAAAATCAAGAAAAGTCACTTTGTTCCAACACTCAGTGAAAATTTGACTAAGTCAGATTTTGCCTTACTTTTTTCCAAATGTAGGAACATTTTTCACTTGGATTCAAAAGAGATCAAAACCAAACATGTTCAAATAGTTGTTGTATCATGTAAGGGCTTTCCAAAATGGCCAAGAACATTACCAAATTCAATTTGAGCCATGAGATATGACATTGGCAAGTTGCCTTGCTGAAATCTGCCAAGGCAAGGCAGATTTTGCACTTTTGGTCGATTTGCCAAAATAGCCAAAACCAAAGGCTCCTATCCACTTGGACACCTCAGAGGATTGAATCTAAAGGGGACAATCACTGAGCCAAGCCTCCAATTTTGGAATGAAGCATTCAATGGAAGCATCAAGGTGGCATGGACTGAGCCATTCTCAACTGAATTCAGTCAAGACTTATCCAAGACCAAGGGAACCACAGCTCTGTGCCCTAACCTCTAGTCAATGGCTAGAGGAGACTTAGATTTCCATTGGACAACATTGGCCAAACCTCTGCTGCAGTTGCCATTCACTGTGGATCCCAAAACAAACTTTCTCTACTATAAATAGAGTTCAATTGTGATTAGTTTGAGTACACCAAAGCCATCTAACAGATGCTTTCCTCAAAATCTCTTCTTTCACTCCAATTTTTCCTTCTAAGGCAAGTCACCATCGGGTTTTGAGTTTGAGAACTTTTCCAATCAAACCAATCACACACACACCTCATATACATCATATAGAAGTGATACAAACACTCACATAACATCTGGAACACAGATTTCACAAAATCACCAGCCAATTGCTCAAGTTCTTGACAGATTTGCAGTTGAGGTGCCATCTTCAACTCCAAACCATTTCAATCAATTCCAAGCATTCATACACACTCCATAGCACCTAGGGAAGCTATCCAGATCATTGGAACCTAGCTGTAACACCTCCAACACAAATCACGATCACCAACTGCAAGTGGTAAGCATGAGCTCTTCTAACTCTATGATCCATGCAATTTTTGCTGCACAATAATTTGGCCATATGTTCATAATCATGCATGGAATGTTTCCCCTCAATTAATTACATTGTTTGAATCGTGAATCAAAAATCCTAGCCTTCATGCAGAAACTAGGGTTCTTGAGGATTTTGCATGATTTCTTGTTGTATGTTTAATTTAAATGAAATTAAATACCATAGACATGATCGTGAGGTTGAAACGAGTTGATTGGTATGTGGATTACATGATAGGATCAAGTATTCAGTGAGATTGGATAGAAAATGCAAATCTGGGCAAGGCAGAACACGCGCGTGTTCTTGGTCCATGTTCTTGGCGCCATTTTCATAAATTCAAATATTTGAATTTTGTGATTTTATTTAATTGATTCAAAAATTAATTTCTCTCTGAGTTTTAATGATTTTGAGTTGATTCTTTTTTTAATAATTCACAAAAATGTTAAAATATTTTATTTTAACAAAAAATACCAAAAATATTATTTATTTCATATAATTGATATTTTTACAAAGAATTAATGTTTTAATTATTTTTGACATTTAAAATATTTTTTCCACCTTGATTTTGCAACTTTTAATGCTTTCTAATTATTTTGTAGGCCAATACTTAATTTTTTAAGCATTAATCCAAGATCACGATTTTTTTTCCCATATGTTAAACAATTTTGATCATTTTAATTGAATTTTTATTCAATTAAACACACTTTGAAAACAAATTAGGGTTTTTGGACTAATTCAACCCTCATAAATCCTTTTTCTTTAAAACTTTTTGGGCCTCTATTAGACTGTAAGACCCAACCCACTTGTACAGAAATATTTTGGGCCTCATTCGTTGTATAAGTCCCTCTGTACATTTTCAAATAAACGGCGCGATCGTCGCCTTTTCAAAAAATTCAACTGGGCCTCTCCTTGAGCTATAAGACCCACTCAAAACTTTTGGGCCTCTATTAGAGTGTAAGACCCAATCCCCTTTTAACCAAAACAATTTTGGGCCTCACTTATTGTATAAGTCCCTCTGCGTTAAAAGAAAATCTCGGCGCGATCGCCATTTTAAACGAAAAATCAATTGGGCCTACCCTCGTGTTATAAGCCCCACTCTTTTTCTTTAAACCTTTTGGGCCTCTTGAGAGAGTGTAAGACCCATCCCTTTGTACAGAAAACCTTTTTGGACTTCAGTCCCTTGTATAAGTCCCTCTGTACAAATTTAACAGTGCAATCACTAGTAAAACCCTGGGCCTCTCCTTGAGCTGTAAGCCCCAAATCTCTCTTTTTCAAAGCACTTTCTCCTTTAATTTTGAATATACTGTTGTTTTCAATCTGTCTTTGTTGAACAACTAACCAAACAGCATGGAAGCTCTACAACCGAGTAAGTGTTTATACGCTTTCATTTACTGCTTTCATATACATATAACTGTATTGTGGGGCTGTTTCGCTGTAAGTCTTCTTTCATAAACTCATATCAACTGTGTAATAATAGTATAGATATTTAGAGTTTCCCCGGCAACTACGTCTAGAACTAGGTGACGCCGTTTCGTTTATTCGTAGAAATAGACAACTAGATCCCCAATAGGATCACCAGATACAGTCTTCTCTTCGGCTGTCCTCATTAGGAATTGTCAAGAAACTCTACTCCCAAAGATGAATGTATTCTCCGTGAATGGCATCTTTGAGTTTGTTCCAAATTCTCAAACTTTCCTGACTTTGATCTATTCTCGATGAATAGCATTGCCTTGAATTTCTCTGGGTTTGGGGACCCATCGGCTTCTTAAAAGCATCGGCCTCCTCTTGGGCATCGTACAAGGACCCACAGGCTTCCTAAAAGCAACCCGCCTCCTCTTGGGCTTAGTACAAGGACCCTTTGGCTTCTTAGAAGTATTCACAGCCTCCTCTTAGGCTTCGTATAATGATCTCTTCCTCCGGGAATGATAGCCTCCTCTTGGGCTTAGTACAAGGACCTGTCGGCTTCTTAAAAGTCTCTGGCCTCCTCTTGGGCTTTGTACAATGATTCTTCCCAGCGAAGCAAACGTTTAGCCTCTTTCTTGGGCTTTGTACGAGACACATAAGAGACTCCCTCGTTGAGTCAATCACCTTTTCGCCTCCATCTCGGGCTTTATACGAGATACAAAAGGGTTCTTATTGAGCCAAACAAATAGCCTCCATCTCGGACAATGTACGAGATACAAAAACTCTCTTGTTGAGTCAAATAGCTTCCATCTCGGGCTTTATACGAGATACCAAAAGATTCCCTCATTGAGTCAAAACCTTTTTAGCTTCTCTCTCGGGCTTTGTAGGAGACACATACTAGCCTCCTCTTAGGCTTTGTATAAGAAAACCACTGGTTGATTCAATCAACCTTTTAGGATCAAAGTTATGCCTCGTTCACAATACACAAACATCAACAACTCCTTCCCCTTCATCTAATTGCTGTAAGCGGCAAGCCTCTGGATCATCTATATCCATGCCACTGTCCCTCTTTTAGCATGAGACATTCCTAAGGAAAGATAGCATTGCTCTACACTGAGTTAAAGTCTTCTCCTTCAGGTTAAAGTCCCCTTTAAAGGAAATTATGGCATTGCCGGATTCACAAATCCCGGTTAAAGTAATCCTCCTTTATAAACAGCTGTGACATACAACCCCCTCTTTAGAGATGACAAATTCTCTCTAAAGTCAGACCTTTTAGCTCCACATCTTGGGCTTTGAGCAAGATACAAATAGACTTTTCAGCTTCACATCTTGGGCTTTGAACAAGATACAAACTACCCTTTAGCTTCACGTCTTGGGCTTTGAACAAGACACCAAAAACCCACTTCCTCCCATAGAATAGGAGGAACTACGAACGCTCTGATTTCCTTGTTTCGGTAAATGGGAATACATAGCCATAAGATCGAAAGAAAAAATCTTAGCGAGCGGAATCAACAAAAAACCAAAATCCCATACTCTCACATATCTATCAAAAAGCATCAGTCCTAACATCCTAATCCTTGTTCCCCGCTAGAAACATTCTGTCGAAATAAAAGGAAAGAAATCAGTATTGGCGAAAATACAAATAACCAGTACAAAGGCCCCCCACATTGATCGCATCCGTAACCTAACAGACCGCTATTTAAACTCAGTATGCAAAACAGGGTTAATTGGAGACATCTATTTCCCTTCCTTCATCAGCTTTAATAGGATAAAAAATGAATCGACCTGTAGTAAACTCAACCACAGAGAGCGACTGCGCTTAAGAACCGCGTCCAAAATCGCTCGCTACAGAAAAGTGGCGCCCACCGTGGGGCCTAAAATTCTTTCTTAAACGTTTAAGGTGAAAACCTTGGACAAACCTTTTTTCTCTTCACTTGTGTGAAAACCACAGATTGGGGCTTTCGTCGGGGAACCCATTTTCTGTCCGGAACATAGGATTCATAGCTTTAAAGGTCTAGGATGTTTAGGACAAATATATATACTGCTTTTCCTAATTACTATACGTGTTTATTTTTCTGCTAATGGGAATACGTGTGATGCCGCATATGGAAAGATTGAGTATGCACTTAAGATAAGTGATGGCGACGAGGTCGACCATCAACCTCAGTGGAGGCTGACCAATGCAACCCATTCTCTCACCTAGACAATGGGCCGATTGTTAAGTCTGAGAAGCTGAGGAGCCAAACCCTTTCGTAGTGCGGAAACTATCGGAAATAGTTGTCACGCGATACTACCCTCATTTGAGGCTGGTGATCTATTCTCAGTGAATGGCACTTACTCTAAGATTGCTCTACAACTCGCTGGCGATCCGCTTATTGTTTTTCTTTCATGGGAGGAGCTGATGATAATGAGTACAGGTACAAAAATCACCCTAGTATAAACCTTTGGGGATGGGTAGAGCCTTGACTTCATGACAACGACCCTTTGACCCCATGTTTTTTCTATGTTTTTGTGTGCTGCATTCATACATTCATTTAAAAAACATTAAAACATTCAAAAAACTTCTCTTCTAGTCTCTCTGTTATTCAAATTAAACTAAGACTGTGATTGCAAATATCAGACAAAAGGATTGTGCTAATGGATTTTGGTAGAAGGAGAACTCATACGTACACCTTCAAGGTTCCAAAACTAGAGGATTTGAGAAGGTTAGCAAGGATGATCACTAACCCTGAGGCTTTCAGAGCCAAGCACGGAGGTTTGCTACCACTGTTAAGAGTCCATGTGATTGAGGGAATCATGGACGCGCTCGTTCAATTCTACAATCCGGTTTATCACTGTTTCACGTTCCCGGATTACCAGCTAGCACCAACACTGGAAGAGTATTCTCATCTGATCGATCTACACATTACAGATTGAGCTCCATTTTCTGGACTGGAAGAAATTCCAAAGAATCAGACCATTGCAAGAGCAATTCATTTGGACGAGTCTGAGGTCAGGACTCACATGACCACTAAGGGTGGCATCCAAGGTTTTCCAGTCCAGTTCTTAACAAAGAAAGCCCTGTATTTTGCCAATATAGGGAACGTGACTGCTTTTGAAAGCATCTTTGTCTTGCTCACCTACGGGTTATTTTTGTTCCCCAACATCAATAACTTCGTCGATATTAACTCCATTAAGGTTTTTCTCATTGGAAACCTTGTGCCGCCTTTGCTCGCAGATGCGTATCATTCTGTACACTTAGGAAATTTGTACAACAGAGAAATGATCACATGCTGTGTACCTCTGCTTTATAAATGGTTTATCTCCCACTTGCCCAAGTCTGCTGCTTTTTGGATTGTAAGAGTGCCTTACGTTGGCCGCAGAAGATCATGTCCCTCACCAACTCTAATATAGATTGGTGCAATAGGATTTATGATGGAATCAGAATCATTGATCATTGTGGAAACTTCCCCAACGTACCCTTTATAGGAACTAAGGGAGGAATCAACTACCATCCGATATTGGTTCGCCGTCAATTTGGATACCCAATGAGACACATCCCACGGGGTGTTCATCTGGAAGGTCTTTTCTTCAAGGAAGGAGAAAGTGACAGGGCACTAAAGACGGAAATAGTGCACGCTTGGAAACATGTTCATAAGAAAGGATGAGAGTCTCTAGGAAAATCGGACTGTGTCTCGGTGGAGCCTTATCTCCACTGGGTACAAACTAAAGCTCTCAAGCTAAAGATGCCTTATCCTCATTACGAAATTCTTCTGCCGAGGGAATCTGTCATGTACTTCATGACGGAAACTGAAAAGCTTCAGGTTACTCTCAACAAATTTCAACGAGAGAGGAGGTCTTGGAAGAACAAGTACCACACCCTCGACGTAGAGTGCATCAAAATGCAACAACTACTGAAAGAAAAAGACGCTTTGATTGAAATTTTGGAGCAACATGCTGTAGAGAATCAAAATGACCAAAAGAATTTGCTCGCTCCTTTCACCTGGCAAAGGAATGACAACCCAACAATGGCTCAAGAGCCCCGGTCAAAGAAAATGAGGATATCAGAGTCAGCTCCCGATTTCTCTTTGGAAATGACTCGGGACCCATTAGCTTAGGTTTCTGTTTCTGCACCTTGTAATCTACTGTATTTCCATTTCTGTAATCCTTTGGAATTCAATAAAAAGGGGTTTCCCCACTGTTTGATATTTGCAATCTAATTGTCGAAGTTTATTTTGATTAAACAAAAAAACAATTAATATAATCATTGCATTCATCATTCTCACATCGCGTATTCTTCTTACCTACGAATCTCACGTTTGTGTCTCGGTTCTAGAGTCAAACTGTCTCATTCGTACAATACTCGGGCCAATCGTCAGAAAAAGATGGATGATCTTGAGGAAGAAAACAGAGAGTTGAAAGAAGAGATCGACGCTCTGAGAGAGGATATGAGAAAGCTTCATAACGACATGCAAGCCATGGCAGAAGCTCAGTTACAAAGGACTGTGATCTCAGAGATCACCTCAATGCCCATAGTGGAGAAGTATGATCCTAGGTATCAAATGCCGAAAGATCGTCCTTGGGGCATGCCTGTTAACTATATCCCGGAAGGATATATTCCGCCGATCACTGATGATCAGGGAATCAAAACAGAAGCCGCTGGGCCTGAAGGTTACAAACTTTGGGAAAGCGAAGATTCCAGAGGCATACTGAAAACTTCTAAAGGTTACAAACTTCGGGAAACACCAAGACTCACTGCCATAGTCACGGTACCACCCCCTGTGGTGCACACTGTCCCTGAAGGACAGATTCCACAGATACCTTTAGGTAAAAAGGAAACTATGTTTGACCGAATGGATGAATTCCAGGAACAGTTCTTGGAAATGCAAAAGGAGCTGCAAGCCATTTGCGGTCAGGATCTATTTGGAAAGGACGCCGCAGACCTCTGTCTGGTCCCCAATGTGAAGGTTCCGCACAAATTCCAGGTGCCCGACTTTGAAAAGTACAAGGGTAACTCATGCCCTCAGAGCCATCTGGTGATGTACGCTCGGCGAATGTCAGCTCAAACGGAGAATCAGGACCTACTGATTCACTACTTCCAGGATAGTTTAACCGGTGCCGCCTTAAAATGGTACATGGTTTTAAACTGTTCTACGATCAGTACATTCAGAGATCTTGGTACTGCCTTCGTCCAACAATACAAATACAATTTGGACATGGCACCCGATAGAGATCAACTCAGATCAATGTCGCAAAAGGACAAGGAAACCTTTAAGGAGTATGCTCAAAGGTGGCGTGAAATTGCCACTCAAATTTGTCCACCTCTTGAGGAAAAAGAGATGACAAAGATCTTCTTAAAAACCTTAAGCTCATTTTACTACGACTGAATGGTTGCCCGTTCGCCCAGTGATTTCACCGAGATGGTCGGCATGGGTGTACGTCTTGAGGAAGCCGAGATGGTTGGCAAAAGACACTGGATTGACGAGCGGTACTAAAATATACGGTAGTGCTCTCCCTAAGAAAAAAGAGCAAGATATTAGGAATATCTCTCTCGAAAAACAAAGGCGAAGTTATCAATCGGTAGCAGCTGTAATTTCTGCTATCAGCCCTGAGCCTATTCCTACGTATCAACCTCAGGTTGCGCAGAGCCAACCTGATCAGCAAACGACACAACAGCCTCTTCAGCAGGCTCGTTCTCCATATAACAACAATCGTACAACACGGTCATCAGAGTTTGATCCTATACCCATGTTGTACGCAGAACTATTTCCGTTACTACTGGCTAAGGGGCACATCCAGACTAAGTCTCCTCTTACAGTATCAGAAAATCTGCCTTTTTGGTTTAAAGCGGATCAGACTTGCCTTTATCATCAAGGAGGATCAGAGCATAACATAGAGAATTGTCTCAATTTCAAATCTGACGTGCAAAAGCTTGTTAGGAGCGGGCTCTTATCTTTCAAAGATACGAATCCCAATGTTCTCACGAACCCGCTGCCTCAACACGAGAAAGCTGCAGTCAACGTGATTGAGAAAGAGTCTAACAACGTCTATCAAATTTACGATGTACTCTTGTTGAAAACCAATCTGGTCAAGATGCATTGTAGACATAGTGGATATGGCCATGTGCCACCTCATAACTATCACCAGTGTGATATCTGCTCTAAAGATAACCAAGGATGTTCTGTAGTGCAAGCAGCTCTACAGGAATAGATGGATCTCGGATAGATCCAAGAGCACCGAGTTCGTGGAGTTAACATGGTCTATACGAACTCCAACATCATTCAGAACCACGACATCTGTGCAATGAATGTCAACTTAGTGGCAATGCACTCAAGGAAAAGCCAATACCATAATCTGCCACGGCACGATTACAGTTCCTGTCTGACTTGCTCGGTAAACAAACAGGGATGCTCTTTCATACAAGAGGCCCTCCAGCGTCAGATAGATCTTGGATGGATCCAAGACTACCATGATAGGAACCCTTATCAGATTAACATGGTTCAGATCTTCGATATTCGTGTGATGAATACCAACCTGGTAGAGTTACATGCTGAGCAGGTCCGACTCGAATTCTTAATATCACACGACTGTCAAAGCTGTAAGGCAGGTTGCGAAAACGATCGAGGTTGTACCCTTGTCCAGGAGGCACTTCAGCACTTATTAAATCACTGGTGGATGCCAATCTATATGGATGAAGATACTCAGCAAATTAGTATCAGTAACAGGAATCCCACTCAGCGTCAAAGTCAGGATGTCCGATCTGTGGAAGCTAACCTAGTGAGGTTACATTGTATTCAAAGTGGGTGTGGCCAGGTGCCACCACACAATTATGACCGTTGTAGCGTTTGTTCGGAAAGTAACCAATGGTGTTACCTTGTGAGAGCAGCTCTCCAGGGGCAATTAGATCGTGGAGAGATTCGCCCATATCCGGGTTCTGGACCCATCAACTGGACACCGAACTACCTTGCCGATCAAGTCGAGGATGTTGTCACAATCTCTGGTCATCACCAGACCAGGGATTTTTTGCCATCATCCCTCTACTTAACGAATCTAAAGTTCCCAACCGGGAACGGATTGAGATTACTTATGATGGTCATAAAAATCAGAAGGTTCCCATAGTCATCTATCTACCGGGACCACTACTGTATGAATCAACTAAGGTTATCCCTTACAAATACGGTGCAACGATAATTGAAAATGAAAGGAAATTCCATTACCCTCCGTCATGAATATTGTAGACATCAGTCGTGTAACACGGAGCGGTCGAATCTTCAACCGAGGAGTTGGAGAACCTAACAAGGAAAAGGAACTTCAGACAGAAGCTCCCGATCCATCAGTCGGTCAATCCAGTAATCCCGACCTTTCGAAAAATAATGATGAGATGCTGAAGCTCATCCAAAAGAGTGAATATAACATTGTTGATCAGCTGTTACAGACTCCTTCAAAGATCTCGGTATTATCACTGTTACTCAGTTCAGAAGCCCACAGGGAGGCTCTACAGAAGGTCTTGGAGCAAGCCTTTGTGGAACAGGATGTAACAATCAGATAGTTTGATAGTATTGTCTCTAACATCACTTCTTGCAATAATTTGGGATTTAGTGATGAGGAATTACCTGAAGAGGGTCGCCGTCATAACATGGCGCTCAACTTTACAGTTAACTGCCAGGACGATGCTTTAGCCAGCGTACTGGTAGACATAGGGTCAGCCCTGAATGTTATGCCAAAGTCCACTTTGACTCAATTATCATTCAAAGGCCCTCCGATGAGAACCAGCGAGGTCGTCGTCAAAGCATTCGACGGATCCAGAAAAATAGTTATCGGCAAAGTTGATATTCCCATAACTATCGGTCTTCACACTTTCCAAGTCACTTTCCAGGTCATGGACATCCGGGCAACATACAGTTGTTTATTAGGAAGACCTTGGATACATCAAGCTGGAGCGGTCACTTCGACCCTCCACCAAAAGCTAAAGTTCATCCAGAATGGCCAACTCATCACAGTCTGTGGAGAACAGGCCTTGCTCGTGAGTAATTTATCATCATCTACTTGTGTAGAACCCGAGGAGGTTATTGGGACACAATTCCAAGCACTGTCGGCGAGCAAGGACAATCAATCCCAAGGAGGAACCTCGATTTCCTCATACAAAGATGCTATCAAAGCGGTCGAGAGTACCGATACAACCGGATGGGGACAACTTGTCATTCCTATTGACAATAAAACAAAGAAGGGTCTTGGTTTTTCTGCAACCTGTACCCAGACAGCTGCCAGCGATGAAAATATTCATCCCATTCAAAATTTCTTCCACAATGGAGGTTTTCTTCACCCAGTCCCTCAAGCAGTCCATGCTATTAATGAGGAAGATCCCTCTGACACAGATGAAGAATGGAAGTCCTATCTTAACAAGGACGGTTATATGTCTTAGGACAAAATGCAAACTCCTTTTTGCTTTCCTACAGAGAGTCCGAGATTTATACCCAGGTCAGACGTCGAAATGATATATGGAGATTGTGATCCGGAAGGATGTCGTGCTCCGCCAAATTCACTAGAGGAAGACACTCCGATGAAAGACAATTTTGACTACACCTACTATGGCCCAATGGATGGTCTGCCAATGTGGCAACCTTATCCAGGAGACTTGGGGCCAGAAATTCAGCCGAGTAATGAAACTCAGCTGAGCGTCATTGAACAGAATACCTGTGTCCCCACCATGTCATGGGGATCAACACTCAGGTCATTCAGAAAATACTCAACACGACGATGAATTTGTAATGTTTGCAGGACTTGAATTCATCAACTATGCTTTTCCCGAGGTCAACGTCATCGAGAGGGATGACTCCTCCAGTCCGAAAGAAGTGTGGGACACCTTGGGACAACCGAGTGGAAAATTTGACTATATGGTCAAGTACACCGCTCCCGAAAGCTCTCATATCAGGCTCAGAGACATCCAGCCAACTGGATGGGGAGATACAGCTGAGAGCACAGATGCTATGCAAAATGCAACAGAGGAATTCTCCTACGACAATTCTGCCTGGGAGACAGATTCCAATGATCCTGCTCCACCAGAAATCAGCGTCATTTCTGAAGACAAATCAAGGAAGGTGCCAGACTTTGTGATTCACTGAAGAGTTCGCCGCCAATGGGTTGCTTTTGATGTTCCGAAGACCGTTCATCAGTCAAAGTAATTGCCATCTTTAACCTTTCACCCTGCCCAGGTGAAACGGATGTTTTGATAGGGCTCGCTTTTTGTAAATTTTCCCTCTTCGCTCCGGCCAAAGCGACAAAGTTTGGTTTTATAGGGCTGTAGTTTCAAGAGTCGACTTGTTCATTAATAAAATAATGTCGTTCTGTAATTTCCGCATTAATTATTGTTTTCTCTTTTTGCTTTTTCAGAAAATGGTAATCCTAAAAAATAATTAAAAATAAAAACAAGTAGTAAAATATACACTGCACACACTTGCATTTTCTCTATCTCTTCTAAACACGAATCATCACGTCATGCAGATTGCTTGTTTTAAACCCAGTTGAAACATACAATCCGATGCCTTCTCCCGACTTTGGGTTCCCGGTATTTGGGACTGAAGAAGAAGTTGACGACGAAATTCCAGAAGAGATCTCTCGACTACTCAGACAAGAGGAAAGGTCCATTGAACTTGACAAAGAGCCGTTGGAAACGGTAAACTTGGGCTCGGAAAAAGAGAGAAAAGAAATCAGGATTGGGGCACTGCTCAGTCCAACTGCCAGAGAGGGTTTGATTAAGCTTTTTAGAAAATTCCCCGATGTATTCCCTTGGTCCTATCAGGATATGCCAGGGTTGGATACCAGCATCGTGGAACATCACTTACCGTTAAGATCGGAATGTCCGCCAGTAAAGCAGAGGTTGAGACGGACTCACCCGGACATGGCCATCAAAATCAAAGAGGAGGTACAGAAACAGATTGACGCGGGTTTCCTCGCTACATCTGAATATCCTCAATGGTTAGCCAACATCGTACCCGTTCCCAAAAAGGATGGAAAGGTCAGAATGTGTGTTGATTACAGGGATCTGAACAAGGTAAGTCCAAAGGACGACTTTCCTTTACCACACATCGACATGCTGGTAGACAGCACAGCAAAGTTCAAAATTTTCTCCTTCATGGATGGATTCTCGGGCTATAACCAGATCAAAATGGCGCCGAAAGACATGGAGAAAACTTCGTTCATTACCCCATGGGGTACCTTTTGTTACAAGGTAATGCCGTTCGGCTTGAAGAACGCTGGGGAAACCTATCAAAGGGCCATGACTACTTTGTTTCATGACATGATACACAAAGAAATCGAGGTATATGTCGATGATATGATTGCAAAATCAAAAACATAGAGTGAGCACGTTGAACATCTCTCAAAATTGTTCAAACGTATAAGAAAATTCAAGCTCCGCTTGAATCCTAACAAGTGCACCTTCGGTGTCTGTTCAGGGAAACTCCTAGGGTTCATCGTCAGCCAGAAAGGAATTGAGGTTGATCCTGACAAGGTCAAGGCCATTCGAGAAATGCCTTCTCCAAAAACTGAAAAACAAGTCAGAGGATTCTTGGGACGTTTGAACTACATCTCCAGATTCATATTCCTTATGACCGCCACGTGCGCGCCGATCTTCAAATTACTCAAAAAGAACAAGGATTGCGTTTGGTCAGAAGATTGCCAAACCGCCTTCGACAGTATTAAGGAATACCTGTTGAATCTGCCGATTCTATCACCTCCAGTGGAAGAAAGACCACTGATCATTTACCTCACAGTCCTAGAGGACTTAATGGGATGTGTACTTGGCCAACAAGACGAAACCAAACGAAAAGAGTCTGCCATCTACTATCTAAGCAAGAAATTCACCGACTGCGAAACTCGGTACATGATGCTTGAAAAAACTTGTTGCGCTTTGGCTTGGGCAGCCAAACGTCTTCGCCAATACATGATTCGTCACACTACTTGGTTGGTCTCCGAAATGGATCCAATCAAGTATGTCTTCGAAAAACCTGCTCTTACGGGGAGAATTGCTCGTTGGCAGATGCTGTTATCATAATATGACATAGAGTACCACGCTCAGAAAGCAGTTAAAGGAAGTATTTTAGCCGATCATTTGGCTCATCAACTAATTGATGATCAAGAATCAATCGGGTTTGACTTCCCAGAGGAAGATGTCATGTATCCAAAAATGAAAGATTGCGATGAACCGTTACCCAGTGAAGGGCCAGAACTAGGTTCCCAATGGGGACTTATCTTTGACGGAGTAGTTAATCATTATGGAAACGGAATTGGGGCAATCATTGTTACTCCTCAGGGTACCCACATTCCTTTCACTGCCAGACTTACGTTCAAATGTACGAACAACGAGGCCGAATACGAAGCTTGTATTATGGGTCTCGAAGAAGCGATTGATTTAAGGATCAAAAACTTGGACGTATACGGCGATTCAACCTTGGTTATCAATCAGATAAAAGGAGATTGGAACACATACCAATCAGGATTGATTCCTTACAAAGATTATGCAAGAAGGTTGTTACCCTTCTTTAACAGAGTCTAATTTCATCACATTCCTCGTGATGAGAATCACATGGCAAATGCCTTAGCCACTCTCTCTTCCATGATTAGTGTAGGTCAATGGAATGACCTACCTAAGATCGACATAATGCGCCTTGAACGGCCCGCTTACATCTTCACGATTGAAGCAGTCATAGACGACAAAACTTGGTATCACGATATCAAATGCTTCCTTCAGAGATAAGAGTACCCATCTGGGGAACTTAGAAAAGACAGGAAAACCCTCAGAAGGTTGGCTGGAAACTTCTTCCTGAGCGGTGACACTCTTTACAAGAGAAATTTTGACATGGTCTTGCTCTGATGCGTAGAAAGACCAGAAGCAGACATGCTTATGAAAGAAATTCATGAAGGATCCTTTGGCCCTCATGCCAACGGACACACAATGACGAGAAAAGTTCTGAGAGCAGGGTACTATTGGTTGACCATGGAATCCGACTGCTACAAGTACATGAGGAGGTGTCACAAGTGTCAGATATACTCTGACAAAATTCATGTACCGCCATCACATCTCAAAGTTCTCTCTTCCCCGTGGCCATTTTCCATATGGGGAATCGACATGATTGGTTTGATCGAACCTAAGGCTTCAAACGGACATCGGTTCATCCTGGTAGCCATTGACTATTTCACCAAGTGGGTCGAAGCAGCGTCGTACGCTAATGTAACCCGACAAGTAGTGGTCCGATTTATCAAAAACAATATTATTTGCCGTTATGGTGTTCCGAGCCAGATCATTACTGATAATGGATCTAACTTGAACAATAAGATGATGAAAGAGTTGTGCACTGAGTTCAAGATTGAACACCATAACTCATCTCCCTACCGACCCAAGATGAACAGAGCGGTAGAAACGGCTAACAAGAACATCAAGAGGATTGTTCAGAAGATGGTTGTAACCTATAAAGACTGACACGAGATAATGGCAAACATACATACATCATGCCGATGGATTGGAAACATTAAAGTACAATCCAGGAAAAAATTAGGGATAATGGCAAGTAACTATGTTCAACAGAGGCAAGTCCCTCAGTAGCAGTTACATCATTCATCGGAGGAAAACTCCAGTCAAGGTCATCTTCGACAGAAGCTCAGGATGTCCCGAATTCAAAGTTGGTAGAAGGATAGTGGTCGTTATGTTTCAACGTAGCCTTTTTCCCTGTAAATTACCATTTTCTAACTTTGTATATACTCTTTGGAATCATGCGTTTGGCTGATCTCCATCTCATCAATAAAATTTGAGCCCTTGTGCTTTTGTTTGTAATTCTTATTTGTTTTAGCTTTACAGAACGCCATTTAAACATGATTAACAATTCTTGAAATGAAGCAAAAATGAATTTACTTGTTAAAACTTTTTCTGCTTTTAAAATAAAAATGGAAATTTCTTTTGACTGTTAAACATCAAAAGAGCATCAACCGCTCTCCAGAAGTAAGCGAACTTCAAAGTGCATAATCAAAGTACTCTTTCTAGGCTAGTACGCCTGAGCGAAGGATTAACTGTATGAGATGTGGCTTTCCCATCTGATACCCTCGACCGAGTTTTTATCTCCTAAGCCCGATCAACGGTATTCCCCGCAGGGACTATCTCTCCTAAGCAAGGTAGAATTGATACATTTTGGACCAACGGTATTTCTTCGCCCCACAATGGCCGAGTATCCAGTCGTGTTCACTCGTCAGTTTGTATGTTGCGCCAGTTTTGTCAGCATAAACATACATACATCATGCATTTTACTTGCTTTCGCATTCATATTGCATCACTATTACTCTAGTCGGTCTTATCCCCTAGTGATAAAAGTCCTCTCAATCGAGTTGTCAGTTCTTGCCTCGTCAGGAAACGCTGCGTTTGAACAATCTCGCCTCCAGTGTATCTCTGGATTAGAGTCGGCACTCGACCACTTTGATAACTTGAACCGCTGAAAAGCAAGAGAAGCTTTCTACAGATGTCACTCTTCGCCATTGAAGATGATATCCTTGCTTTCCCATATTAAAGAAAAATCCCCAGAGAAAGCCTCCTAAGCAGAGATTTGGCAGTACAGCTGCCTTTCTCCAAAAAACCGCTGATGAAAAGGTCATCGGCACTTCAAAATTGGAACCCATCATATGGAATTTCTCCGGAAAGATCCCGAGAAAAGTATGATGTAAGACCCCAAGTGACAGCAGTCTCTCAAGAGACTCATTTTCCCCAGATAGAGTCAATAAATGGCATCTCCAACAGAGAAGTTTGTGCACCTCTACAACTCAGACGATTGGGCTCCCCAGCAAGTCTGACGTCATTTTTTTCCCTCAAATGGCACCTCCCCTGGAAAATCCGACGAGAAGTTTGAGGAAAACCGCTACAAATAGCGTCCCTTGTCAATAAAGTTTATTGACGGAAGAAACTGAGACAAGTTCCTTGGTAGGAAACCAGAATCGAGGGGAAGTTTACAACAGCAACTTAGACTAGTTCCTTGGTAGGAAACCAGGATCGAGGGGAAGTTTAAATCAAAAACGGAGACCAGTTCCTTGGCTGAAGACCAGGATCGAGGGGAGGTTTACCTTTTCTAAGCATCATTGCTTAGCAAAAGAAGATGAATGCGCAAGCTGCCATTCATAGCCATCAAAATTTCGGGTATTCCGATATTTAATCCTCTTGCACCCCGAATGCGCGAATACCTTCGTCATTCACACCTTCGGGTCCAAGAAGATTAAATAGGGGCATCTGTCATACCCCAAATTTTTACCACTAAGATTTCCCATCATTGTGCAAATCATCATCACAATATGGATGAACCATCATGCCTCATCAAATGCCTCAAGGGTTGTTGAGCATTCACTACAATCAAAATTAGGGTTTCAAGCCCTCTTAGAGTACTTAGACAAAGTATCAATCAAGGAAAGACCTGATCTTCAACTTGTCTAAACCTCTCAAACATCCACAATGGATCAAGAGGACTCCCACTTCAAGGATTAAGCACAAGGCTACTCCCTTCTAAGTGGATCAAGTCTCAAGGTCGCCAGTATCACCAAATTAGGGTTTTGGTCGACCAGGGCCTCCAGATGAAACATTTCATCTGGGCACAAGCCAAAGATCCAAAACATAACCTAATATACTCCATGAAGCCACATTGACCCAATCATCAAGTCAATTATCCCTCAAGGGATGCATTCACTAAAAATCAGGAATTAGGGTTTCTTGACTTAATTCACCCCTAAGTTGACTTTTGGGATAAATCATGAACCAAGACCTCAAGACATGATTGGAGGGTCTTTAATATACTATTTTGATCCATTTGGAACAATGGATTGATCCAAGAAGCTTGAGCAACAAGTCTCAATTTCATCTGCACCCCAATTAGGGTTTTGTGAGAAAAGTCAACTGTAACTTTGACTTTTGACCAGGACATGCTCCCAAACCCTAAGACATGATTCAATATACCCTATGACACCCATGGAACATGTCCATCAAGTTTTATTTAGGTCAAGGACATGATTTCCTGAAGAATTGCACAGTTTGTAATTCATCTGATAAAAAGTCAACTGTGCACAAAAGTCAACTTTGACTTTTTGAGATTTTTCACCAAAATGGATTTTTAACCCTTAAATGATGTTTATGTATGATTTGAATCATCATTCATCAAGAAAAATCAAAGAAAGTGGGATAACTTGTAAAAGGGGTAACCATAAAACTTAGAAAAATTTCTAAGTTATGGAAAAAGTACCACTAATGTGCCAACTTTGGAGGACCATAACTCCTAAACCACAAGGCCATTGGTCCCCATTCAAATCTTGATTTGTAGATCACATTTCCCTCTACAAAATCTTCATACTAACTTATTTCCAAATTCCTCATGGATTTTGAGTTATGGAGTGATCAAAATCAAGAAAAGTCACTTTGTTCCAACACTAGGTGAAAATTTCACTAAGTCAGATTTTGCCTTACTTTTTTCCAAATGTAGGAACATTTTTCACTTGGATTCAAAAGAGATCAAAACCAAACATGTTTAAACAGTTGTTGTATCATGTAAGGGCTTTCCAAAATGGCCAACAACATTACCAAATTCAATTTGAGCCATGAGATATGACATTGGCAAGTTGCCTTGCTGAAATCTGCCAAGGCAAGGCAGATTTTGCACTTTTGGTCGATTTGCCAAAATAGCCAAAACCAAAGGCTCCTATCCACTTGGACATCTCAGAGGATTGAATCTAAAGGGGACAATCACTGAGCCAAGCCTCCAAAGTCTTTGGATCAAGAAATAGCATGTTGAACCTAGAATTGCCAAAATAGGGACAAGACTCCAATTTTGGAATGAAGCATTCAATGGAAGCATAAAGGTGGCATGGACTGAGCCATTCTCAACTGAATTCAGTCAAGACTTATCCAAGACCAAGGGAACCACAGCTCTGTGCCCTAACCTCTAGTCAATGGCTAGAGGAGACTTGGATTTCCATTGGACAACATTGGCCAAACCTCTGCTGCAGTTGCCATTCACTGTGGATCCCAAAACAAACTTGCTCTACTATAAATAGAGCTTAATTGTGATCAGTTTGAGTACACCAAAGCCATCTAACATATGCTTTCCTCAAAATTTCTTCTTTCACTCCAATTTTGCCTTCTAAGGCAAGTCACCATCAGGTTTTGAGTTTGAGAGCTTTTCCAATCAAACCAATCACACACACACACACCTCATATACATCATATAGAAGTGATCCAAACACTCACATAACATCTGGAACACATATTTCACAAAATCACCAGCCAATTGCTCAAGTTCTTGACAAATTTGCAGTTGAGGTGCCATCTTCAACTCCAAACCATTTCAATCCATTCCAAGCATTCATACACACTCCATGGCACCTGGGGAAGCTATCCAGATCATTGGAACCTAGCTGTAACACCTCCAACATAAATCACGATCACCAACTGCAAGTGGTAAGCATGAGCTCTTCTAACTCTATGATCCATGTAATTTTTGTTGCACAATAATTTGGCCATATGTTCATAATCATGCATGGAATGTTTCCCCTCAATTAATTACATTGTTTGAATCGTGTATCAAAAATCCTAGCCTTCATGCAGAAACTAGGGTTCTTGAGGATTTTTCATGATTTCTTGTTGTATGTTTAATTTAAATGAAATTAAATACCATAGACATGATCGTGAGGTTGAAACGAGTTGATTGGTATGTGGATTACATGATAGGATCAAGTATTCAGTGAGACTGGATAGAAAATGCAAATCTGGGCAAGGCAGAACACGCGCGTGTTCTTGGTCCATGTTCTTGGCGCCATTTTCATAAATTCAAATATTTGAATTTTGTGATTTTATTTAATTGATTCAAAAATTAATTTCTCTCTGAGTTTTAATGATTTTGAGTTGATTCTTTTTTTAATAATTCACAAAAATGTTAAAATATTTTATTTTCCCAAAAAATCCCAAAAATATTATTTATTTTATATAATTGATATTTTTGCAAAGAATTAATGTTTTAATTATTTTTGACATTTAAAATATTTTTTCCACCTTGATTTTGCAACTTTTAATGCTTTCTAATTATTTTGTAGGTCAATACTTAATTTTTGAAGCATTAATCCAAGATCACAATTTGTTTTCCATATGTTAAACAATTTTGATCATTTTAATTGAATTTTTATTCAATTAAACACACTTTGAAAACAAATTAGGATTTTTGGACTAATTCAACCCTCATAAATCCTTTTTCTTTAAAACTTTTTGGGCCTCTATTAGAGTGTAAGACCCAACCCACTAGTACAGAAATATTTTGGGCCTCATTCGTTGTATAAGTCCCTCTGTACATTTTCAAATAAACGGCGCGATCGTCGCCTTTTCAAAAAATTCAACTGGGCCTCTCCTTGAGCTATAAGACCCAATCAAAACTTTTGGGCCTCTATTAGAGTGTAAGACCCAATCCCCTTTTAACCAAAACAATTTTGGGCCTCACTTATTGTATAAGTCCCTCTGCGTTAAAAGAAAATCTCGGCGTGATCGCCATTTTAAACGAAAAATCAATTGGGCCTACCCTCGTGTTATAAGCCCCACTCTTTTTCTTTAAACCTTTTGGGCCTCTTGAGAGAGTGTAAGACTCATCCCTTTGTACAGAAAACCTTTTTGGGCCTCAGTCACTTGGATAAGTCCCTCTGTACAAATTTAACAGTGCAATCACTAGTAAAACCCTGGGCCTCTCCTTGAGCTGTATGCCCTAAATTTCTCTTTTTCAAAGCACTTTCTCCTTTGATTTTGAATATACGGTTGTTTTCAATCTGTCTTTGTTGAACAACTAACCAAACAGCATGGAAGCTCTACAACCGAGTAAGTGTTTATACGCTTTCATTTACTGTTTTCATATACACATAATTGTATTGTGGGGCTGTTTCGCTGTAAGTCTTCTTTCATAAACTCATATCAACTGTGTAATAATAGTATAGATATTTAGAGTTTCCCCGGCAACTACGTCTAGAACTAGGTGATGCCGTTTCGTTTATTCGTAGAAATAGACAACTAGATCCCCAATAGGATCACCAGATACAGTCTTCTCTTCGGCTGTCCTCATTAGGAATTGTCAAGAAACTCTACTCCCAAAGATGAATGTATTCTCCGTGAATGGCATCTTTGAGTTTCTTCCAAATTCTCAAACTTTCCTGACTTTGATCTATTCTCGGTGAATAGCATTGCCTTGAATTTCTCAGGGTTTAGGGGCCCATCGGCTTCTTAAAAGCATCGGCCTCCTCTTGGGCATCGTACAAGGACCCACAGGCTTCCTAAAAGCAACCCCGCCTCCTCTTGGGCTTAGTACAAGGACCCTTCGGCTTCTTAGAAGTATTCACAGCCTCCTCTTAGGCTTCGTATAATGATCTCTTCCTCCGGGAATGATAGCCTCCTCTTGGGCTTAGTACAAGGAACTGTCGGCTTCTTAAAAGTCGCTGGCCTCCTCTTGGGCTTTGTATAATGATTCTTCCCAGCGAAGCAAACGTTTAGCCTCTCTCTCGGGCTTTGTACGAGACATATAAGAATCTCCCTCATTGAGTCAATCACCTTTTCGCCTCCATCTCGGGCTTTATTCGAGATACAAAAGGGTTCTCATTGAGCCAAACAAATAGCCTCCATCTCGGGCAACGTACGAGATAAAAAAACTCTCTTGTTGAGTCAAATAGCCTCCATCTTGGGCTTTATACGAGATACCAAAAGATTCCCTCGTTGAGTCAAAACCTTTTTAGCTTCTCTCTCGGGCTTTGTACGAGACACATACTAGCCTCTTCTTAGGCTTTGTATAAGAAAACCATTAGTTAATTCAATCAACCTTTTAGCATCAAAGCTGTGCCTCGTTCACAGTACACAAACATCAACAACTCCTTCCTCTTCATCTAATTGCTGTAAGCGACAAGCCTCTGGATCATCTATAGCCATGCCACTGTCCCTCTTTTAGCATGAGACATTCCTAAGGAAAGATAGCATTGCTCTACACTGAGTTAAAGTCTTCTCCTTCAGGTTAAAAATCTACTTTAAAGGAAATTATGGCATTGTCGGATTCACAAATCCCGGTTAAAGTAATCCTCCTTTATAAACAGTTGTGACATACAACCCCCTCTTTAGAGATGACGAATTCTCTCTAAAGTCAGACCTTTTAGCTTCACATCTTGGGCTTTGAATAAGATACAAATAGACTTTTCAGCTTCACATCTTGGGCTTTGAACAAGATACAAACTACCCTTTAGCTTCACGTCTTGGGCTTTGAACAAGACACCAAAAACCAACTTCCTCCCATAGAATAGGAGGAACTACGAACGCTCTGATTTCCCTGTTTCGGTAAACGGGAATACGTAGGCATAAGATCGAAAGAAAAAATCTTAGCGAGCGCAATCAACAAAAAACCAAAATCCCATACTCTCACATATCTATCAAAAAACATCAGTCCTAACATCCTAATCCTTGTTCCCCGCCAGAAAGATTCTGTCGAAATAAAAAGAAAGAAATCAGTATTGGCGAAAATACAAATAACTAGTACAAAGGCCCCCCACATTGATCGCATTCGTAACCTAACAGACCGCTGTTTAAACTCAGTATGCAAAGCAGGGTTAATTGGAGACATATATTTCCCTTCCTTCATCAGCTTTAATAGGATAAAAAATGAATCAACCTGTAGTAAACTCAACCGCAGAGAGCGACCACGCTTAAGAACTGCGTCCAAAATCGCTCGCTACAGTTTTGACAAGTGATTAATTTGCTATACATCAATAATATCATTCCAAAAATGATTTTTTATTTCAAAATTGCATGAACTTTGCATTAAAATTACCATGTTTGAATGAATAATTTTATTTTCAGACGAACTTTCCTCATCGAGAAATTTCAAACAGTTGAGAAACTTGGTCAGTGATCCTATCAGGGGCACATTACTTCCAGATCCGATTGTGAATTAGTTCAAGATTTGTTGCTCAGTGCAAGTTATTCTCAGAATTGGTTAACCAGAAGATCTCTTTCAAGACCCATACTGAGTTTAGCCTTCTCAACAGTCATTTCAAGAACATAAGCCATGATCATTTCATCCCCAACAATAGTCAAACTGAAGCCATGGTCAGTTCATTCTCAACATTCATTTCAATAATTGAATCCATGATCAATCTTTTTCCCCTACAGCAGTCAAACTGAAGCCATGATCAGTTTATCCTCATCATTCAATCAATCTGGGGTAGTCTTCTTCAAGAATCCTCAAGATGTCTTTCCTCAAAAGACCATCTGCCTAGTACAATTCACAAGTGACTGAGATATGTTCAATCTTCTCTCCAAGCAGACTGGGCAGCATTCCCGGTGTTGAGGAATCAGAGTTCCATTCTTCCCTCACAAAAGAGTCTATCTCAGTTATCCCAATCATATGGATTGCATACATAAATCATTCATATATCATACACAGAAATATTTTCATAGCTCGAAGTGTGTTTCTTGCTCATATGCATTTCCCGAGGTCCTGTTGCTGTCAACATCTTACCTTGTGATCAAAGTCCAACTTACTTGGCACCTACCTAAACAATTACCTGTCTTTTCACCCAGTGCTATTCCTGGATATCTTGTTTGTCTCTTTCATTCCAGTGTTATTCTTGGATATCTTTATATTCTTTCACTCCAGTGCCATTCCTGGATGTCTGTCTCTTTCATTCAGTGCTATTCTTGGATCTTTATATTCTTTCACTCCAGTGTCATTCCTGAATGTCTGTCTCTTTTAATTTCCAGTGTCATTCCTGGATATCTTGTTCCTTTTGTTTCTCCCAATGCTATTCCTGGAAATCTTGTCTCTCTTCTATAATCACCAACATATATTCTTGGATATCTTTCAGTTTCATTCCTAAAAGTTTTATCTGTTCATTCAGTGCCATTCCTGGATGAGTTTTCTCCTTTACTTTCAGTGTCATTCCTGAAAGTTTTATTTGTTCATTCAGTGCCATTCCTGGATGAGTTTTCTCCTTTACTTTCAGTGCCATTCCTGAAAGTCCATTCTCACTTCAATCCAATGCCATTATTGGATACCTTTTCCTTAACGGAGTCCAATGCTATTCTTGGATATCTTTGATGTTTACCCTTTTTTATCCAATTCCATTCTTGGACACCTTTTCCCCAGCCGAATCCAATGCTATTCTTGGATATCTCTGATGTTTACCCATGTCGTCCAATGCTGTTCTTGGATGTCCCCTGCGTTTACCGTGAAAATTGGTAAACAACCGCTGATCTTCCAAATCTGACTTTGGTGACTTACAGAATCGATCAGATTGATCCTAGGACATGTGCTAATTGTTGATCTAAGTTAAATTCTAAAGCAATGAATACTTCGACAATACTCAAGAAGGAAAGTTTGTTGAAAGTACAGTACAAGACAACATTTCAAAATGTAAAGTTAAAAGGCTGGAAATGTAAAAGGAATGGTCGAATGTGTGCAATAAAGATCAAAATGTATAAAACGAAAATAAGTGCAAAAACGTAACTGGCTTCAAATAAAAGATAACAATTTAAGTAAAGATCAAAGTAAATTGCGTTGAAGGATAAATGGTGTTTACATCACGTACATTCTCACAATACTCTTTTCTCAACACGCAGATACTTTCGAGTAAATTTAGAGTTACTTCTACAAAGTGAACACAACACACTAATCCAATTGCTAGGACCCTTATTTATAGTACTAAAACTAACTGCTATAAACTGCCTGAAATAATCAACAAATGACAAGTGTCATATTGCATGCTTTCATTGCCCAGATACACGCCACCTGTCTTTCCTCAAGAGCGAACCAAAGTAACTACTCCCTCCTTTATTTGAATTTGAATTCCCAGCGTCAGACATCATCAACATTCTCGGTCAAAGGTTCCCCCTTTAACTCTTAGAAATTTTTTCTAAGTTCCAAAAGATCTCTTTTCCTCTTATGAGTACCTTCGACTCAAACCTATGACAAAAATCTTGTCGAAAGCCTTTCTAACCTTCTTCAAGAGCCTAATATTCTCCTCAACACTTCCAACTTCATCTGGGCATCAAATTTACGAGCTAACAAATTGCCCCCCAAAAATGTCTTTTTTGACAGTGCTGAAGAAAAGGGCATTTTTTTATAGTGTCTGTTCAACGCCATCTTTCGACCATGCATAGGTGTTCATCAAAACTTACTGACCCACGTTCCAAGAAACTATTCAGTTTCTTTTCAATCAAATTCATGACATCACAGCCTATTATGATTATGTCTGAAACATCCCCTCGTAAATCACATCAAGCCGCAAATCACCATAACCTCTTCTAAAATCTAGGAGATCATGGATATATGTGGCAACTGTCACCACCCCTACTTTGGCTCCTGGGAGGACACGTGTCTCGCAAGCCTTAGCTCCTTAATGATGATTAGTGAGCCCTTTTGTGTTTCCAAAGCGCTTTATAAATAGTTTCTTCAGAAACTATTTTATCTTTCCCACTCCCGAGTATCCACTACACACCTTTTCCTCTCTCCAAAATGCTCAACCTTTCACCCATTTTCTTCAAGTTTTTTTTCAATGGCTTCCTCAATTGCTACTACTCAAGACCCAAGGAAAAACCAGAAGTTCAAAGGACAAAAGGGCGCATCACTGCTTCCTCTATTTGCTGCGTTAAATGGACCCAAGGTGGTAAAGAATCAGTAATTCATTCATGAGCCCCTCAAGGAGGAGAAAAGGCACATCTACGAAACTCAGGTACTGATTCCTATTACTGTTTCTGGGAAACTGTTAGCTTTATCTGGTCCTATATTTTCTTTAGACACAGATTATACAGCCATTAGCGACTTCTTTCCATCCTATCGTAAAACCAAACCTCTAGGGCAGAAAGACAAAACTAGGGTAACCTCTGAACCCCATGACAATGTAGCCCTAAAGAACCTTGATTTGAAGTATCTGAATGATGGGTCTAGGCTGTTTAGGGAAACTCCGTATTTTAAGGATTTTGACCTCTATTTGAACTGGTTGACCAAGTTAGAGAAAGTGAAAGCAGAAACCTGGAAGAGCTCGGGAATCTATGACTTGATCATGATGTCGAAGACTGGTCCGGCCTACTGTCCAACTTTACTGGCATCATCTTTGTATTTTTGGGATAATACCCACTATACCTTTCATCACCCTTGTGGGATGATGATGCCCACTTTGTCTGACGTAGCCGCCATCACAGGGCTAAAGCCTCATGGTTTAGTTTACGACCCTGAAATAGATGATCTGGACACTATAGGGTTCGCCACCTCCAAACACACTTATACTTATTTCATAAACCATTACCACAATAAGCAAAATGAAACACTCGAAGACGAAGAACACATAGCATTTTTGGCTATGTGGCTTTCTCACTGCGTATTCTGTACCAAATCCTTCCAAGTGGCAAGAAAATATCTGACTTTGGCCAATCAGCTACACCTTAATCGAGGCATCTGCCTAAACAAAATGATATTGGCCAGTCTGTACGAGTCTTTGAGCGAAGGTGCTGGTCGTCTGAAAGACCAAAGGAGTAATGGGAACCTGCTGTTATCTGGACCATTTTGGCTCCTTCAGCTTTGGATTAATGCCACTTTTGAAGCCAGCCTCCCCAACAAAGGGTCTGTGGATGAATATGCTGCTGATATTAAGGAAAGACGAGTCGAATGGGTTCAACTGGTGCAACTGACCCCAAACGAAGAATCGCAGCGTGTTTGGGATACATTCCTGACCCCTTGACTTATCGTTCATCGACTCAACCTGCTAAAGGGCCAAACCTCTCTGATAGCCTACCAACCCAATCTGGTCTCTCGACAATTTGGTTTGGTACAGACGCTACCCAAGTGCCTGTATGAAAAGAAGGCCCACGTTATTCTTCCCAACACCATCTACGATGCCATACAGAGTTCGACATACCTTGCTCGACATGCTCATCGCTCACTCCTGACTCCCGTCTTCTTTGAACCTTCTCACCTCTGCACTCAAGAACTCCACGACTGGTGGTTGACACATTACTCTGTGAAGTTCCTTGACGTCTCTAGCTTTGCTCAGTTGATTGACCAAGCTTTTGTTAATGTGCAGGAGAAGATCAAGAAAGGTACGTCCATTCATGTTAAGGAGATTCACGCCTTCCAAAAGTACTTTGAAACTATTTATCAACCAGATGATATTAGTCAGACCGTCCGCGAAGCTGCAGTTATGCTAAAGGAGAAATTTTTAAAGAAAATGGAGAGTTTGAAACTCCCCTCATGCGTTCCTCCTGAGAAACGCTATGAGGTGGCTTTTGCACTACATCCTCCCAAGACTCCTCGACTGCCATCTGCTGATTTTGGAGTGGCTCTAACCCCTCCATTTCCAGTTTGGTTCATCTGTGGGGATTCTATAAAAATCCTTCACCAACAGTCGAAACCTAAAGCTCAGCGGGTGGTTCCGACTAAGTATACGCTAGACAGTTTCAAAGGACACCTTCATGTCGGTATCGAAGATGTTCGCATCGAATCCAAAATACATGAAGGTTTGGATTCTTCGATTCTATGCTCTTTCACTTGAACTTTATCATTACTAACATGTGGTTACTTGGCTTGTTTCACAGATGTTCCCAAAAAGAACACCCCTCAGCACCTAGTCGAAGCCAAAGGCGAAGGCAGCAAGGTATGTCACACACCTCTCCTTTCGTTGATTATTCCTTCTTCCCCTAATGCTTCTCAATTTCAGGCTTCTCGCAAACCACCTCCGACACCTCAAAGGAAGTCAAAAAGGGGCACTTCCCAAATTATCTTCGATTTCGAGGATGAGGACTAGTCTCCTCCTGAAGACTTGAAGCTCAAGAAGAGAAAAAGATCAAACTAAGAACATAGTACTGCTGGTGGCCATTCTGAACCTGCGACGGCTAAAGTCCCCAAAAATACCACTACTCTAATTAAAGCCACAGAAGTCCCTTCTGGTACCGCCTCCGAACCAGCAGCAGGCCACACCAAAAGCAATAACTCTAGCCCTGATGCTGAAGGATTCAAAGTAACTTGTCATACTTTTCTCTAGATAAAACTTATTTACCTCGTTTCCCTTGATCTGACTTGCTTCGAACTGACTCAGGCTGATGCTAGTGGTCCAAAACCAACGGTGGATCACCCTCCTTCCCCCATCACTCTCCTGAATAGCCAAGGTGAGCCTACATATCACACCACTTCTGACTTGGGCTCTGGAATGAGTTCACTAGGTGAAATTAACAAGCCTGGTTTTGAAACAGCTCCCCCTTCGCCAGCAAAAACTGCTATGCAGCAATCTCAAATAGATGGCTCCGACCATGAGGCAGATGACGTCGTTCTGCAGGATCCTGCCATAGTGAATCCGAAAACTGCTGCCATGGGTGAAGACCCAACCCTGGTCGATGAAGAGGGATCCCCAACTAACGAGCCCATTGGGGCTGCCAATATTAACCCACAAGGAGAGGAAGAGGTGGAAGAAGATGATGATGAGACCATGCACCAATCTGAACTTGATGGCCACGATGATGACAATGAAGATGAAGACAAGATGGATGAAGATGAAGAGGAGGAGAATAAAGGTGAGGAGGAGAAAGCTGACAAAGGACCTACCAGCGAGCCAACCCATGTTGAAGCCATTGTTACCCAAACACCCACGGCTGCGACTGAAGGCAAGGCCACATCAACTGTGTTTGGAGTAGGCCTTTCTGAAAAAAAGCTCGATGCATTGAAGGCTAGTAATCCTCGACAATACATAAAGATCCTTCTTGGGCGTCGAGGAAGCTTATCTGATAAAACTCCCAGTGCTTCGACTACCTCTGGGGATCAGCCTTCGAGCAAACCTGAAGACAATATCCTTCCGAAGATAAAAAATAAGATCTTTAAGGGTGACGTTTTCACACTCTTGCAGATGGATGATGTCACTTATATCTCTCTAAAAAACCTCTTCCAACAAGTCGACATCCACGCCATTTCCCCAGAATCTGGCAACATCATCTTAGAGCTTGGCGCTATGATTGATCAAGTCCATGGTGGCCTGAAACGCCTGCCTCAAATCGAAAAGGCCATTTCAACCACAGTTGGAAGTGAGGCTACCGCTTGGACTGCTGCCACCGATTCTGAGAACAGAGTAGCAGAGTTGGAGGAAACAAAAGAAAAGAACAAGCAAGAAATCATATCCAATGAAGAAAGTATTGCTTCTTGGGAGTGAAAAATCAAGAAACTTCGAGCCAAGATCTCAAAGGCCAAAAAGCGTAATGCTGAATTGTCTACCTTCGATGAATCTGACTTGTCGAAAGAGCTTGAAAGTGCCATAAGTTTTGCTGAGAAAGGTCAACGACTGGAGAAGGAAGTTACACATTTAAAATCTAACAAGGCCTTGTGTGAAAGGTGTCTTGATCTCCAGAAGTCAAAGTACTTGAAGATGAAGGAGAATCTCCCCTTTTAGCTTGTTACTTCCTTTGTAATTTTCAATTTTATGCTCCCTGGCCCTTTGAGGCTTTTATATGTAATGACTACTAAGCCATTTTGGCATTCATAAATACCATTATTGGCTTTGCCCTTGTTACGTCGAATTACTCTTTAACAATTTTAATTTCTTGAAGTGTTGGTTTATATTTTTTCAAATACTTGCCATTTACTTTCAAGATTCTTTTATCCTCATTCAATTCTTCAACTCCATAGGCTCCATTAGAAAATACTTGCGTAATTTGAAACGGGCCCTCCCATTTAGGGGACCATTTGCCCAAGGCTCTAACCTTTCGATCCATAGGCAGGATTACCTTCCAAACTAAATCTCCCGGTGAGAAGGTCTTGATTCTGACCTTTTTATTACAAGACTTCTCCACTCTTTTCTTTTGTCTCTTTAAAAGTTCTAAGGCTTTAAGTCTTTCCTCGTCCAGATCTACCAGTTCTTCTAACATCATATTCCAATAAAGCTCAGAAGGAATTTCATGATGTCTCTGAATCTTAGTCGACTGGAGGTATATCTCAACGGGCAACACTGCATAGTGACCAAAAGTCAATTAAAAAGGAGTAGTGTTGGTTGCTTCCTTGGGAGAGGTTCGACATGCCCAAAAGATCTGGTCCAATGTCCTATGCCAATTTCTAGGCTTTTTTCCCACATGTTTCTTGATCAGACCAATCACCACTTTATTAGCTGCTTCGACTTGACCGTTGGCCTAAGCATAATAAGGTGTAGAGGTCAAGAGTTTGAAACCCATCTCTCTTGCAAACTCCTGCATCTTTCGACCAGTAAAGACTGATCCTTGATCTGTTGTGATCGTTTCTGGGATTCCAAACCTGTAAATGATGTATTTTTGAATGAACTCGATCACATCTTCTTGATCCACATTTGGTAAAGGTACCGCCTCGATCCACTTCGTAAAGTAGTCAATCCCTACCAAAATGTATCTCTGATTCTTGGAGGATGCCGGTCGAATCTCTCCAATCATATCCAAAGCCCAACCTCTAAAAGGCCATGGCTTGACTATGGAATGCAACTCACTTGCAGGGATATGATGTATGCCAGCATGAACTTGACTTTCTTGGCAACCCTTGGCAAATTCAATGCAATCTTTTAGCATCATAGGCCAATACATGCCTTATCGAAACAATAGCCACTTCATCTTATGGCCTACCTGATGCGCCCCGTATGCCCCACTATGGATATGCTTCTGTTTCACTAAGACACTTAAGTAAGACCCCCTCAGGGGTCTTTTTAAATAATTCATTGCCTAGAAGGACATAACTTAAGGCTTGACACCTAACCTTTCGCTCTGTGGATGCCGTCGGGTTTTTCAAATACTCGACTATAGGCTTCCTCCAGTCTTTATCCGTCAAGCTGTCTATTGCGAAAATCTCAAAATTTTCTTCGTCAGCATATCCAAGCTTTGTCACTTCTAGGTCTGATGGGCATAATCCAACAGATACCACTTTACCTCTAGCTTCGATTGCCTCTTGTAACTTTTCCTTCGAAACCTTATACCCAGAAGCAACCTGAGCCAAATCATTGGCCACTTGATTCTCTAGTCGAGGTATGTTTCGAATGCTCACTACTTCTAATCTCTTCAATAGAGTGTTAGCCACTACGAAGTACATGATAAGATTCTTCTTAACACATTTGTACTCCTTTGTAATTTGCTTTATGACCAACTCTGAGTCCCCCATTATTTCGACTCGAGTTGCCCCCAATTCTAACAAAATTTCAAGTTCAGCTATTAAGGCTTCATACTCAGCCTCATTGTTGAAACAAAATCCTTCGACCCTGTACTTGAATTTTTTTGGAATTTTATCCGGAGAAATAATCAGCACACCTACACATGTGCCATCTTTGTGGCTGGAGCCGTCGAAGTATAACTTCCAAGGCTCCAATTCGACATAATTCAACATGCTTTCGTTTATGGAGTGGTCGACTATAAAGTCTGCTACCACTTGTCCCTTAACTGCCTTCAAAGGCTTATACATTAAAGAGTACTCAGTCAGTGCTAGTGCCCATTTACCGATTCGACTATGCAAGATAGGTTTTGACAACATGTGCTTAATAACATCGAAATGAGATGAAACATAAACATCAACTGGATTTATATATTGCTTTAATTTTGTACAAGAAAAATACAAGCATATGCATAATTTTTCTATCACGCT
Organism: Lathyrus tuberosus; assembly: GCA_022829125.1. Classification (NCBI taxonomy): domain Eukaryota; kingdom Viridiplantae; phylum Streptophyta; class Magnoliopsida; order Fabales; family Fabaceae; genus Lathyrus; species Lathyrus tuberosus. The sequence continues at coordinate 5,367,354 of JALAZF010000153.1, forward strand.
ATACCTAGTTTCCGCATCATTCGAAACTCTACTGAGGTAGTAAATGGCTCTTTCGACACCATCCTCATCCTCTTGAGCCAACATGCTCCCTATGGTTTTGTCTGATGTAGCTATGTACAATCTCATACTCCTATCCCTACAAGGTGGGGAAAGAATTGGGGGATGACTCAGGTATTCCTTGATCTTGTCGAAGGCCGCCTGCTGCTCCTGCCCCCATTCGAATCCATCCTTATTGAATCGAAGAAATGGTGAAAAGGCATGCGTTTTTCCACTTAGGTTCGATATGAATATCCTCAAGAAATTGATCTTGCCCAGCAGCGACTGTAGCTCCTTTTTCGTTGATGGCGCTTTCGCTTCCATGATGGCCTTGGTCTTATTCTGGTTGATCTCGATCCCCTTTTTATGGACCACAAAGCCTATAAAATCCCCTGCCTGCACACAAAACGCACATTTAAGAGGATTCATTTTCAGACCATGCCTTCTCATCCTTTCAAAGGAGTGTCGAAGATGGTCTAAGTGACTCTTCCCTGAAACAGACTTAACCACGATATCATCGATATATATTTGCATGAAAGTCTCTATATAATCATGGAAGATAGTGTTCATTTCTCGTTGATATGTTGCCCCAACATTTTTAAGGCCGAAAGGCATCACCACCCACTCATAGGTGCCCAAGGCTCCAGGGCAATGAAAGGTTGTTTTGGGGACATCATCTTCAGCAATGAATATTTGGATATAGCCAGAGTACCCATCTAGAATACTAAGGTACTCATGTCCTGCAGCAGAATCGACTAACATTTCTGCCACAGGCATGGAATACTCATCCTTAGGAGTTGCAGCATTTAAATCTCTAAAGTCTATGCACACTCGTAAGGAACCATTCATTTTTATAACAGGTACAATGTTAGCTAACCATTCGACATACCTGGCAGTGCGGATAAATTTGCATCGAAGGAGTCTTTTGACTTCCTCCTTTATCTTCGAGAGAACTTCTGGGGCAAACCGTCTTGGATTCTATTTGACTTGCTTCTTCCCAGGCTTGATCGGCAACCTGTGTTCGACCAACTCTCTACTCAAACCGGGCATTTCATTGTAGTCCCAAGCGAAACAGTCTTTAAACTCCTGCAATAACTGGGTAATTTTGACCTTAAGTTGTGGGTCAAGCTTGGCACTAGCATATGTTGGCCTTCTGGTTGCCCCTTCGCCTAGGTCGATTTCTTCTAACGGATCTTGCGCTAGCATCTTAACATTATTTTCCAGCGGATCTTTTTCAAATCCCAAAGGCTCATCGTCATAAATAGCGTCAAGCCTCTGGCCTCTTTCTACATCCTGAACCTTATCAGGTGGCTCTGGGTCGAAGTCCTTACCAGGACCTTCTTGGTGTAATTCAGGATTGGCTTCGCCAACCATGCATTCGTTAGCAGCCTCCAAAGCCGCTTGTAGTCTGGTTTCAGCCACATAGGCCGAAATTCTTCTCAATGCTTCGAACTCAGTCATTATCACTGAATCCACTTCCCCACCCTGTGGGGTCTACTACAGGATCGCCAAGGTACGGAAGTCTTTCCCCTGGCACCTCCTTATCCCAACGGAAACCCTCGACGGGATGTAAGTATAATGAGCAGAATGTCTCGTCGTCTCGGACAAACTCAAAATCTGCTGGACCACAGGGGGCAATGTGAGCCAAATGTTTGTCGAACTGACGTCTGTCCACATGATTGATTGGTGTAACGCCCCAGTTTTGTCATTTTTATTTAATCGAGTCGATTTAATTATTTTCTTTTTATATTATTTTATTATTGACTTTCATTTGAAAATATATTATTTTTCATCGTTGTTGAGAGCGTTTGCGAGATATTTGAGTTGAGGGGTAAAATAGTCTTTTTAGGGGATTAGATATTTTGAATAAATAGAAAGTGGAAAGAAAAAGAGAGAAAAGAAAAGGAAAAGAGAAAGAAAGAGAAGAGAAGAGAAAAGAGAAGAAAAAGAGGGAGAAGAGGAAAATAATCAAGATCAATGCTTGGACTTCGATTAATCGGTTCAATTATATCATGCTTGAATATGTATATGTATGTTTTGTTTGAATTTTTGGGTGAAAAATATATGTTTTTCTATTTGGTTGAAATTGTGAGTAATTTGTAGAAATCGATGTTTTCACGGATGAATTGATGAAATGTATGCCTAAATGTGTTCTAACATGTTGTTTTGGGTCATTGGGGGTAATACTATCATGTGGGTTAAAGATTTGGATCATTTTTGGGTCCCAAACCCGTTTTGGAGAAATTCTGGTTCGTCCAGATTCGCCAGGCGAATTGGTGGCGAGTCCGTTTTGCCAGGTATTCGCCAGGTGAATTTGCCTGGGACAGCAAAAAAAACAGTATTTTCGTATTTTAACCATAACTTTTGAACCATAAGTCCGTTTTGGTCCCCGTTCGAAGCGTTGGAAAGCTAATGAAATATTATTTCTATTAAAAATGAGTTGGAGGTCAGTAGATGATTTATTTAAGTTGTGGTTTTGAAAAAGTGTTGGTTTGTCGGAGTTTTACCGTCGTATTGGTGTGCGAATGATGTGTTATCATGCTATATGCTTTTGATATGTAACGTATAGCTTGTGTGATGTTATATGGCGTGAGTATATGTGATGAAATGTTGTGCATGATTGATACGCATTGGTGATGGATGTATGATATTTGAATAGTGTGTTTTGTCGACTTTTGCGGTTAAGTTTTGTGAACTTAATGCGTATATGCAATATGCTGTTGGTGTGGATATTGTATGACTTGTATACTGTTGAGTGATGAAATTGCATGAAATACATATTGTGATGATGGTTAGTGGCCTTACGGAAAGAAAATGCGATGTATGATAATTGTTGATATATGCATGATTATGGATGTGTATATGCGTGCATATTAAATGTCATGAGTCATTTTATGCCAAGCATCATGATATGCATTGTTGTGACGTCCTGAGTGACGGATTGATTCCAGAGGGAATTTGCAATAACATCGTGCGCCTTGAAAATAAGAGGTATGAATTGCCTTAAAAATAAGAGGACCTAAAGTGATGGTTATAGACGATCGTGTGCCCATGTGGGGTGTGAGCGATCGGATTGTGTGCCTTAAAAATAAGAGGACCTAAAGCGATCTGATTGGATCGTGCGCCTTAAAAATAAGAGGACCTAAAGCAATCCATAAACGTCATGCGCCTTATACCAAGAGGACCTAAAGCGACGGGGAACATCGTTTGCCAGACGGGGTGTTACTTGAGAGATCCTCAGTAACGAGCGATGGTTCCAGCAGAGTTCCTGAGTGAACTAGTGATGAGAAACATTGGAAGTCGGTACCGCATGTCATTTGCATAGAGTCGTTGTGTCGGTCTCTGTGCATTTGCATAAATCATGGATGCATTATGTGTGGAAAATCATGATTTGATTGATTATGTGTGAGAATTGTGAATGGATGCATTATGTGTGGAAAATCATGATTTGATTGATTATGTGTGGAATTTGTGCATTGATTTGTTATGTGTTGAGATTGTGATAGCGTTGGTAATTTGATGTGAATATGTGATAAATGCATTGGTTGTGGATAATATGTTTTATGCGTAGACATATGCTATGTGAAGTGTGATGTGTTACTAAATGTTCTGACTTGGTATGCCTTATGTGCAAATATGTGGGTATGTTGGATACTTAATATATGCTATGTTGTTGGATTAATAGATATATGTTACGTGTATGTGGTATGTTATATGTATTAGTATGTGGTGTTCGTGGGGAGAATAACTATGCACATGAATTGTTATGTGTTTGCATATTATTATGCAATCTTGATTTTAGTTGTTATTTCTCACCCTTCTGCTGTTTTATAATGCTCTATAAGGTATTGTAGATTAGAGTTGCTGGAGGTCTTTTTGTGAAGATTAGTCCTCCGTTCTGTTGTCGGTCTTGGTGTCTGCTCTGATACGTAGCACGGGAGTCGGGGAACGATTATATATATATGTATACATTTGTTGAATGTATTTTGTAGTACTTTTGTGTATATAGTTGATGTTATAAAATGATTTATTTTGTAAAACAAGTCGGTTATGGATCTTTCCTCTTTATTCCATAATTGACATTTCCTTTATTGTGGAAAAATTTTCCCCTTTGAGGGTACTCTATTTTATGCTATGTATCAAATTTATGAGCAGGGATGATGTTTTATTTTATTTAAATGTGGCATCCTTGTTCCTGTCGGAAAAATAAATTTTTATTTACTCTGATTTTATTTATGTATTATTTATTCGCGTTGGGAATTGGGGTGTTACATTAGTGGTATCAGAGCAGGTCGGTCCGTCCGGCCAAGTTGTTGAGTCAGTTGGTGTGATAGTTGAATACTGTCGATGTTGTTGTTTATTCCTTAGTACGTGATAGGTGTGTGAAACACTGTCGGTACTTTCTGGTTTCCTAATCTTTTGTCTTCAGGTGTTAGAATGAGATAAGTGGGGGAGAAGCTAATACTTCTCCAAGTTGCTTCAGGTGGAGCATTGGCTTAGTGTGTTGTGAATTGCAGGATTGTAAGTGCTCTTTGGACAGTGTGGTTCCCGATTCCGGAGGGAATGCGGAGGTAAGGTTTAAGTCAAATAAGGAATTGTGCCTTAGGTAGTTTTGTGCGTAGGATATAAGGAATGCTATTATAGTTTGGTAAAGACGGTTTATGCCCCATCAAGATTGTCGGCTGTCTATTGACAAATTGAGGAACTGATCACCCTTAATCTCTTGTTAATAGTAGACGGGAATTATGTTGGGTGGAATAGACGTGTCTTTCTGGCTTGATAGTGTGTGTAATGAATTGTTTGGAATTTTGAATATGAGTTTGTTGGAAAAGTTGAATTTTGAGGTGTGGAAACCATGGAAATGCAGCACGAAATTCTGGTTCTAGTGTGATTCGCCAGGCGAATTGGGAATTCGCCAGGCGGATTAGGTTTCGCCAATAGTTCGCCAGGCGAGGTGCTGGCGAAGGGAGATTCGCCAGGCGAAATCGGAGAGACAGAAATGTGTTAGCTACTGGAAGTTTCGGTTTTCAGAAAAATCAGGTTTTGCCGCTGGTTCGCCAGGCGAAGGGCTGGCGAAGAGGTATTCGCCAGACAAAATTCTTACTCGCCAGGCGGATCTGGCTGTTTTCCAATAATAGACTTTCCTTAAAAAATTCATATCTTTTGACTCGGGTGTCCGATTTAAGCGTTCTTTATATCGATATGAAGCTATGAAAGTGTTCTATGCTGTGGAAAGTGAAATTATTGTTTGTAAGGTGGATTAGAGGCTTTGGTGTGTTGGTCCAGTGGGAAGTCATTGAGAGAGAATGATTGGGTATCGTTATTGGTTGTTCTCAGAGAGTAAAGTGTGCACTCAAATTTGACGAAGGTGAAGATTTGAGGTTTGGATCTGCTAAGTAAGTAGAAAACTCTTAGTAGATGGGACTAAGATGTTTGTTTTGTCTATGATAATAGTGTTCTGGGAAATTGGCAGGAAGTCGCAGTGTTGGGCCGTTGGTTGTGCATGGTTTCAGATGTGTTTTTGGATGGAACGTTAAGGTGTTGTCTTAGAGAGCTCCAGTATTGTTAGTAACAAAAAGGAAGGATGATTGAATGGAATAGCAAGTATGAGATGTATGATGGTATTGGTATTGAGACTATGGAAAGCAAAACTTAGAGTTCTGGTGAGGTTTGGAGCTGTTAGAATTTTAGACCATTAATGGAAATTTTGAGAAAAACTTAAGTGTGGATGTAATATTTGAGAGTTCTTTTGGGATGGTTGTTGCTACACGTGGGGATTTATGGAATTGGGACTGTTAAGAGAAGAAATTGTGTATGGATTACTGGCAGTTGAATAAGGTAACGATGGAGAACAAGTGTCCACTTTTATGAACAGATGACGGGAATGGTTTGGTTGAGTTTGAGTGGAGTTGCAAGTGTATGGAATGTTTGATAAGAGTGGTGGATTGTGTGAGTTAAGGCTTTGATCAATTTGATGTGACTGGTTATGTTGTTATCATCGGAATAGGCTGTTAATTACTCGGTTAAGCTTGTGTGTGAGTAGCCAGTTACCCAGTGCAAGGTTTTGCAAAAGCTTTAAGAATTTATATCTTTTGGGATTTGGTTGGGCATTACAACGTACGGTGATGTTGCTTGGTGTTAGTAATGCGTCCGTAATGTTTGTGGAGTATATGAATCGTATCTTCCATATTTAATTGGATAAGTTGTAGTGGTTTTGATTGAGGATATTTGAATCTGTTATAAACTCAGAAGAAGAACATGTAGAGTGTTTGAGATTTGAATCACAAGTGTTGGAAAGAGACGAAGTTTTATGCTAAGTTATTCAAGTGAGAATTTTGGTTGAAAATGTTACTTTTCTTGGATATGTTATTTCTGATGATGGTATTTGTTGTAGATTCATCGGAAGTAGATGCAGTTCTACAATGAGAGGTTCTAAAGTTGGTTAAGGAGATTAGAAACTTTTGGGCTTAGTTGATTGTTACTGCAGGCTAAGGGAGACTGTGCTAAGTTCGTACTTCTGTTATCTCAGTTGACTTGCAAAGGGTGAGTCGGTTGTTTTGGACGTTCGTTGTGAGTAAGTTTTGGTGAGTTAAGGTAGAAGTTGTCTACGACTCCAGTTTTGATTCTGTGTGATCCTAATAAACCGTTTATGAGGTATTGGGATGCGTCTTTGATGAGTTTAGTCAGTGTTTTAATGCAAGAGGGTAAAGTTATGGCTTATGCTTTACGACATTTGAGGATTCATAAAAGGATCTATGCTATTTTGGATTTGGAATTAGTTGCGGTTGTATTGTGTTGGAGAATTTGGAGGTATTATTTTTATGGTTCTCGGCTCGAAGTGTTTGGTAATCGCAAGAGTTTAGAGTACTTGTTTGGTCGGAAGGAATAGAGTATGAAACAACCAGGAGGGTTGGAATTCGTGACGAGTTATGAATTTGGCTTGGATTATCCTTCGGGAAAAGTTAAGGTTGTGCCTGAGGAGTTAAGCTGAAAGTTTTTATGTAAGTCTGTTTTGATGGTCATAGAATTAGAATGATTTGAGAAATTCCGAGACTTGGGTCTGGTGTGTGAGATAACACAGGAGAGTGTGAGGTTGGGAATATTAATAGTGAATAGTGATTTTTGGTGAATATGAGAAAGAGTTAGACTTTCGACGTGAGATTAGTAGTTTTGACGGTTACGAGTAATCAGAGTGCGCAGCGGAAGCATGGTGTGATGCATTTGGTATATGCGTGTGTGACTTGTAAGAGTTCATAAGTTGAATATTGGAAATATGTAGGAGTGAGGAGACCATTGGGCGTTTCAAAATGGAATTGATAAGTGGAAGTTTTCAATATTAATCAGGTACTAATATGTAGTTGGGTGTTTTGGTCGTATGTTCGATTGGTGAAGGGTAGCATTGTTGTAATATGGTTGTGTGACAAGGATGTTGGTATCGTGGTTATGTAGAGGTTGTTGAATCGATGTTGTGTCGTGGAACTTGTGTTCTTGTTGTGTTTCGGTTCAAGAGTGAACCTGTGTGTGTTCGTAACTTGGGTATTCCTTGAGTCGTGAGTTGGTCGTCAAGTGCATTATATGGGCTTTGCATCTTGTCGTTGTAGTGGTCGTCGTGTCGTGTTGTTGTAGCAGTTGTTGTTAGCGGGGTGGTTTGTCAGTTGTGTTATTCATGGTGTGTCTAGTGTTGGAGTGTTAGTTTTTTGGTCGGTGGCAAGAGTCGTGTCCAGAGTTGTTCGTCTTAGTACATTTTCGAGGACGAAAATGTCTAAGTGGGGGAGAATTGTAACGCCCCAGTTTTGTCATTTTTATTTAATCGAGTCGATTTAATTATTTTCTTTTTATATTATTTTATTATTGATTTTCATTTGACAATATATTATTTTTCATCGTTGTTTATGTTTTATCGCATTCTGAGAGCGTTTGCGAGATATTTGAGTTGAGGGGTAAAATAGTCTTTTTAGGGGATTAGATATTTTGAATAAATAGAAAGTGGAAAGAAAAAGAGAGAAAAGAAAAGGAAAAGAGAAAGAAAGATAAGAGAAGAGAAAAGAGAAGAAAAAAAGGGAGAAGAGGAAAATCATCAAAATCAATGCTTGGACTTCGATTAATCGGGTAAGGGTGAGAAGTTTCAATTATATCATACTTGTATATGTATATGTATGTTTTGTTTGAATGTTTGGGTGAAAAATATATGTTTTTCTATTTGGTTGAAATTGTGAGTAATTTGTAGAAATCGATGTTTTCACGAATGAATTGATGAAATGTATGCCTAAACGTGTTCTAACATGTTGTTTTGGGTCATTGGGGGTAATACTATCACGTGGGTTGAAGATTTGGATCATTTTTGGGTCCCAAACCCGTTTTGGAGAAATTCTGGTTCGTCCATATTCGCCAGGAGAATTGGTGGCGAGTCCGTTTCGCCAGGTATTCGTCAGGCGAATTTGCCTGGGACAGCAAAAAAAACAGTATTTTCGTATTTTAGCCATAACTTTTGAACCGTAAGTACGTTTTGGTCCCCGTTTGAAGCATTGGAAAGCTAATGAAATATTCTTCCTATTAAAAATGAGTTGTAGGTTAGTAGATGATTTATTTAAGTCGTGGTTTTGAAAAAGTGTTGGTTTGTCGGAGTTTTACCGTCGTATTGGTGTGCGAATGATGTGTTATCATGCTATATGCTTTTGATATGTAACGTATAGCTTGTGTGATGTTATATGGCGTGAGTATATGTGATGAAATGTTATGCATGATTGATACGCATTGGTGATGGATGTATGATATTTGAATAGTGTGTTTTGTCGACTTTTGTCGTTTAATTGTGTGAACTTGATGTGTATATGCAATATGCTGTTGGTGTGGATATTGTATGACTTGTGTACTGTTGAGTGATGAAATTGCATGAAATACATATTGTGATGATGGTTGGTGGCCTTACGGCACAAAAATGCGATGTATGGTAATTGTTGATATATGCATGATTATGGATGTGTATATGTGTGCATATTAAATGTCATGAGTCATTGTATGCCAAGCATCATGATATGCATTGTTGTGACGTCCTGAGTGACGGATTGATTCCAAAGGGAATTTTCTATAACATCGTGCGCCTTAAAAATAAGAGGTATGAATCGCCTTAAAAATAAGAGGACCTAAAGCGATGGTTATAGACGATCGTGTGCCCATATGGGGTGTGAGCGATCGGTTGTGCGCCTTAAAAATAAGAGAACCTAAAGTGATCTGATTGGATCGTGCACCTTAAAAATAAGAGGACCTAAAGCAATCCATAAACGTCGTGCACCTTATACCAAGAGGACCTAAAGCGACGGGGAACATCGTTTGCCCGACGAGGTGTTACTTGAGAGATCCTCAGTAACAAGCGATGGTTCCAGCAGAGTTCCTGAGTGAACTAGTGATGAGAAACATTGGAAGTCAGTACCGCATGGCATTTGCATAGAGTCGTTGTGTCGGTCTCTGTGCATTTGCATAAATCATGGATGCATTATGTGTGGAAAATCATGATTTGATTGATTATGTGTGAGAATTGTGAATGGATGCATTATGTGTGAAAAATCATGATTTGATTGATTATGTGTGGAAATTGTGCATTGAATTGTTATGTGTTGAGATTGTGATAGCGTTGGTAATTTGATGTGCATATGTGATAAATGCATTGGTTGTGGATAATATGTTTTATGCGTAGACATATGCTATGTGAAGTGTGATGTGTTACTTAATGTTCTGACTTGGTATGCCTTATGTGCAAATATGTGAGTATGTTGAATACTTGATATATGCTATGTTGTTGGATTAATAGATATATGATACGTGTATGTGGTATGTTATATGTATTAGTATGTGGTGTTCGTGGTGAGAATAACTATGCACGTGAATTGTTATGTGTTTGCATATTATTATGCAATCTTGATTTTAGTTGTTATTTCTCACCCTTCTGCTGTTTTATAATGCTCTATGAGGCATTGCAAATTAGAGTTGCTGGAGGTCTTTTTGTGAAGATTAGTCCTCCGTTCTGTTGTCGGTCTTGGTGTCTGCTCTGATAAGTAGCACGGGAGTCGGGGAATGATTATATATATATATATATATATATATATATATATATATATATATATATATATATATGTATACATTTGTTGAATGTATTTTGTAGTACTTTTGCGTATATAGTTGATGTTATAAAATGATTTATTTTGTAAAACAAGTCGGTTATGGATCTTTCCACTTTATTCCATAATTGACATTTCCTTTATTGTGGAAAAAGTTTCCCCTTTGAGGGTACTCTATTTTATGCTATGTATCAAATTTATGAGCTGGGATGATGTTTTATTTTATTTAAATGTGGCATCCTTGTTCCTGTTGGAAAAATAAATTTTTAGTTACTCTGACTTTATTTATGTATTATTTATTCGCGTTGGGAATTGGGGTGTTACAATTGGTGCTTTAAAATACCCCTAGTCAGCCTCAATGTTTTCGACTATGCTGTCTGGTCTCCAGATGGTGATGCGTTGATGCATCGAAGATGGCACTGCACCAATGCCATGTATCCAGTCTCGTCCTAAAAGCAGATTGTAGTTGGCTTTTGTTTCTACTACCATGAAGACAATAGGCCTAGTGATTGTTCCCACTGTTAAGTCAACTTGTATCACTCCCAAAGTAGAGCCAACTTTTCCTTCGTAATTCGAAAGAACCATGTTATGTGGCTTAGTGTCGGTATCGTACTTGCCAATCTTGCTCAGTAAGAAGTGTGGCATCAAGTTCACTGTTGCGCCACAATCGACTAATATTTTATTTATTGGCACGTTCTCCACCTTGCCACTAATGTAGAGGGGCTTTAAGTGACTCCTCATTTCCTCTGTGGGTCTCTCGAAAAAAGCATTATGCTCTTCGACATACCCATTGTTCATAATATAGTAGCATACTGACATATGTGCTGCCGTCTCTGCCTCAGTGCAGGCATCTAAATCTTCGACTTCTATGAGCTGGTCAAACTCTCTGGGCATTACAGATACCACATTGACTATGATATCAAGAGAAGCGCCAGATTTGAAATAAAAGTTGTCTGTCATCTCGTCATCATCTTCGACAGTCTTCTCAGGTTTATCCTCTTGAGAGGCAAACAGTTTTCGTCCTACAGGTATTTTTTCATCAGCCCTCATTGGATTCCCTCCATTATTATCAGTAGGGATATTAGTATTGGATTCTCCTTGATCCTTCGACTGGGCCTCCCTGAGATCCTTCCTTTGACGTTGCTCTCTCCTCCATTGAGATCGCGACATCGGGTTCTTCCCCTTATAGTTTTCAGAAACATATGCCGATTTGTTAGAGGTCTGAAACTCCTTTCGATACTCTATTGAAGAGCCTCTGCCCACGTGAAACTTCTGCCACTTTTTCTGACCTTTTTCCTTTCCTTCGACAGGTTTTATCCAGCTCCCTATTGGTGCATTGCTTGTTGGTTTGAAGGTACTGGGTCTGGCCCCTGGGAACTGTGTTTTTCCTCCCAATTATTTTGAAGAGGACCTTCTAGGGTCGAAACCCCTTTGACCATGAGATGGTCCCTGCTCCCTTCTTTCACTAGCCTTCCTAGTCCCCTCAAGATTGTGAGCAGCCTTTTGATCGAAGATTGCACTGCATCTGGGGCATAACATGATGCCTGGTCCCTTCTTTTGGCAGCGGTGAAGGAATTCAATGATAGTTTCATCCTGTTTTGGATACACCACTTTGTTACGTTATTCTTGGCGGCTTTCTTCGTCCACCTCCACGGTCAGATGTTGCGTAATTTCGATCATATTGATGTCCATGTCGACCTCAGCACTAAGGTCCAGATTGCAGAAGTCCACATCAAGGCCCTCAGCAGCCTTATCCATCTTAACGCAACTCTCAGTAGTCTCTTTAGTAACCAACATCATGTTGGAACCCTCATTGATCCCATCATTTAAACCCTCAGTGGCCTCGTCGAAGCTATCGACGGCCTCTCTCATGAGTTTCTCCATAGCATAACTATCAAAGTCTTCAGTAACCTTGGCTAACACAGCTTTGTTGGCGAAGTCTTCAGTAATTTCCACCATATTGACTGAACGGTCGAAGTCATCAGCAACCGCAACCATATGTATCTCTGGCTCAGCATAATGAGCATCTGCTGTTTGTAATGGGTCGGAGTCAATTTCCATCTGACCTTTGCTCTTCTCTCTGAATTTTAGCCTGCCCTCCTGAATAGCATTATGCACCAGATCCCTGAAAAGAAAACATTGAGAAGTTTTATGACCCAAAAAATTATGGTACTTACAAAATCCTTTCTTTTTTCTTTGTTCTAAAGGTGGCATTTTAGCGCCAGAAGGCACTATCATCTGTCCATCTTTTACCAACAAATCAAAAATTTCGTCACATTTGGTGATATCTAAAGTGTATGTTTTCTTGGGAAACTTATCATTCTTTTCAGATTCGCCATAATTTTTTCCAATCGAAGGGGCTAACATTTTACACGCATACTGAGGCCCTTGCTTTAACTCAGCAACATCTACCTCACTCTCGTCAAAGTATAATGGTTCGTCGTATAAACCTTCGACATCCTCATTATATTCAACATAAGCTACCTTTTTTCCCTTATTGGACTTAGCCTTTTCGTCTTTGAGACGTTCTAACTGTCAAACCCTATCAGCCAGTTGGGCCATGTCTCTCAGATACTGGGTATCCAATTTCTTTCTAATAGAGTAATCAAGGCCACCAGCGGCCATTTCGACCAGTTCATGCTCTGGAATTTGTGTAAAACACCTAGCCTTAAGTAATCGAAACCTGTTTAGGTAATCGTCTATTGGTTCAGTAAACTTTCGCTTTATGCAGGCCAACTCCTTCAAACTAATCTTAGTTTGCCCCATATAGAATTGTTCATGGAACAAGCGCTCTAACTGGGTCCAATTATAGATTGAGTTAGGAGGTAAGGTTGTAAACCAAGTAAAAGCGTTTTTGGTGAGAGAACTTGGGAAATATTTCACCCTAAGACTTTCGTCATTTGCGATCTCTCCAGCCTCAATCATATATCAGGCTACGTGTTCGATAGTAGATTCAGTTGTATCTCCTGAGAACTTGGTAAAATTTGGGACCTTCGTCCTAGGAGGTAATTCTGATTACAGGATATAATCCACTATGGGTGAGGTATAGTTTGGCCTAGTAAAGCCAAAATTCACCCCATTTCGAGCCATTATTCTTTTGACCATGGCTGCTAGGTTGTTATCCACTACTATGTTGTTACGTCGAACCTGTTGTACAACCTGATCAGCATCTTGGTTTCTATTCACTATCACTACCCCTTGTTCCCCTTCTTCTGGAATTGGCCCTTGGTTCCTAGGTGGTTCGACTCTGGGGAGTTTGACTCTCGGGGGTTCCAGGTTGGCCTCAGGCATAGTCTCTAGGTTCCGCCGTGGGATATTCTCCACCATAGTCGCACCTCGTACAGGGGCCGGCACCCCCATAAATTCTGCCATGCGTGCCAATTGCGCTGTTAGTTGTTGGTTGGTCTGAGTAGTGTTTCGAATCAAAGGCTGGAAAATTTCCCCCATAGTTTGAGACAAAGTTTGTACCATTTGTAGATTACTCTCATCCATTTGTTGTCTTAAACATGCTATAGACGTGTTTGTTAGACTATGACCTTGAGTGGAATATTCTATACCTACACTTTGGCTGTTTCGACCCACATTTATCCCAGATCCCGACCCCTGTAATGGCGAAAACATTACATTGTCTGAGAATACTGGGGGGCATTTTGGAGGCTTTGCATTATTGATGTTGGCATTCCATAAGGTGGATTCCTTGGTAAGGGTTGTGAAAATCCTAGAGGGGGAAGATGCCTAAATGTCGATGTTCCTCCTGGTGGAGTTTGGGGGTTAGATGCTTGTAGGCCTATGTACTCCAAAACAGGTTGAGTGTAAGCCCTTATATATGTCGACCCTGGTCCTGTCGTTGATGGGTCAGACATAACAGGAGGTGGGATCGGCTCTCCTGTCAAAGGAACTAGGGGTGGTACCACATCATTCCTAGACACATTTTGAGGGTTTGTGTTACTAGGCTGGGCATTCGGATTACTTGACTGTGGATTAGAACCACTCCCTTGAGGATTTGGATTGTTTGGCTGACTAGTGTTCGTCGCCATTTTTCTAGTATATTTTCTTCTTGGACTTTCTTCGTTTGTATTGGCTACCCTACCACTTCTTAATAACATGCAACGAAGCTTTTTAAGGAGAAAGAGATTGATGAATGACGATTTTCAAAATTAAGAAAAAATCTTTATACAGTTAGCACTGTCCCACTGGGCATGCCAATTTGTTTACCGTGAAAATTGGTAAACAACCGCTGATCTTCCAAATCTGACTTTGGTGACTTACTGGATCGATCAGATTGATCCTAGGACATGTACTAACAGTTGATCTAAGTTAAATTCTAAAGCAATGAATACTTCGACAATACTCAAGAAGGAAAGTTTGTTGAAAGTACAGTACACGGCAACATTTCAAAATGTAAAGTTAAAAGGCTGGAAATGTAAAAGGAAGGGTCGAACGTGTGCAATAAAGATCAAAAGATATAAAACAAAAATAAGTGCAGAAACGTAACTGGCTTCAAATAAAAGATAACAATTTAAGTAAAGATCAAAGTAAATTGCGTTGAAGGATAAATGGTGTTTACATCACGTACATTCTCACAAGACTCTTTTCTCAACATGCGGATACTTGAGTAAATTTAGAGTACTTGTACAAAGTGAACACAACACACTAATCCTATTGCTAGGACCCTTATTTATAGTACTAAAACTAACTGCTATAAACTGCCTGAAATAATCAACAAATAACAAGTGTCATATTGCATGCTTCCATTGCCCGGATACACGCCACCTATCTTTCCTCAATAGCGAACCAAAGTAACTACTCCCTCCTTTATTTGAATTTGAATTCCTAGCGTCAGACATCATCAACATTCTCGGTCGAAGGTTCCCCCTTTAACTCTTAGAAATATTTTCTAAGTTCCAAAAGATCTCTTTTCCTCTTATGAGTACCTTCGACTCAAACCTATCACACAAATCCTGTCGAAAGCCTTAACCTTCTTCAAGAGCCTAATATTCTCCTCAACACTTCCAACTTCATCTGGGCGTCAAATTTATGAGCTAACACCCTGTGAAGTTTTCAAATAGAAGTTTGTTTCCATCCAATGCTCTTCTTGGATATTGATTGATATATCGTTAGTTGAGTTTGTCTCCATCCAATGCCATTCTTGGATGTCTCTGATGTTTGTTATTGCCTCATTCAATATCATTCTTGGACGTTGTAATTCCTTTCATCCAATTTCATTCTTGGATATCTTATCCCCAATAGAGTGTTTTTCACCTCGGTCCAATGTTATTCTCTGATGACCCTGTTGTTGTTTTTTCTTGTTGTTGACCAATGCCATTCTTGGACATCTATTGGCATACTTTTGTCTCGTCCGTAGTTTCCATCCAATGCCATTCTTGGATGTCACTACTTGTCGTCCCAGGGTCTTGTCCCTCTCTTTCCAACTATTTATGGATACTTCTTGTCACCTTGACAGATCTCCAGAAATAGCTTGTGTTCCCCAGCGTGTCTTTTCACGTCATCTCACTCAATTTACCATAAATCTCTTGTTTCAAGTTTCCCCACAGGTGTTTTATCCTTTGCATTCATATCATCTTGTGGCATCTTAGGGCTAAAAATATAGCTTTTTGTATTTAAGTATCTTCATATCTCCCGATAAAAGAGACTTAAATAGGGGCAGCTGTAAGACCCTAATTTTTGACCCCTAAGATTCCACATATTATTCACATATCATTTGCATCTTATACCACAAACAAGATCATGCTTTAGTTCTTTTATCCCTCTCATATTTTGGTTTATGCCTTGCAGGGATCACCGAGCATCTGTGTATTTCTTACTTGACTTTATTTACTTATGTTTACTAACCTTTAATTAAAATCCAAAAATATGTTTGTTTCCCTTTTACTAACTTTTTCAAGAAAAATCTGAATCAAGAATATCAAACAACAGTCCCTCAGCTCGAATGAAATTCATCTGAACAAAGTCAAAGTTGATCTGCAAGCAATTCAAAATCATTTGATCAAGAGTTTCCAAGATTTAATTGATCATTATTCAAGAGACTCCAAGGTTCATATGTTTATTTCCATGCCTTCTTTGACAAGTCAAAAGATTCAAGCCAGAGCCAAGACAACACAGTAGAAAGCCAATTTTCTCTTTTTTTTTCACTGTGTTAATCGATTAACACATTTTACACTGCAAATGGTTAATCGATTAACACGTGCAATTTTTGGCTAAAAAATAGCAAATTCAAATTCTGCAGCATTTTGGCACCAATTTTCAAATATTTCATTTGAGAATATTCTAGATCACCTCATTTTAATTACCCTACCTCATCATAATTAATTCCCACCATACACCCTCATTAATCACCACTTAATCTTGATTTTCCCTCTAAATTCAAATTCCAAGCCTAATTTTGGTTCCAAACCAAACTCCAAGTCACCAAAATTCCCAAGCCTAAACTCTATAAATAGAACCCTCATTTCATTCATTCTACAAGCTTTTGATAGCCAAATTCACCTTGTCAAAATTCTTCTTGACTCTCAATTTTCTCCAACTGCCAAATTCACTCAAAGCTCACTTTTTTTCTTTTGAAAGTTAACAAGTTTTCACATTGAATCTTGTTCAACTTTAAGCTAAACCTTCATCCAAACTTGTTTTCTTCATCAATTCTTGTAGATCAAGGCTTTGGAGTTTGGATCTTGGAGCAATTTGAAGGAATTTTCAGATTTGGAGTGGTAATCTTATTTTTCGCCATTGTTGTTCTTGATACATCCTTCACAATATGATCCTTTAACAATTCTTGTTGCTTGATCTTTGGATCTTGTAAATTGTGATCCATTGGTGTTATTTGATGTTGTTTTACTTGATTTTTCGTGCACAATTGTTTCCTTGATCATGAGGTGTTTGAAGAAATGAATGATCAAGGATTTTGCAATTTTCAAATTGATTTGCTGTTGTTTTTACAGTGTTAATCGATTAACCAAAACAAGCACAAATTGGTTAATCGATTAACAGTTGAATTCTGCGCCCAGAAATGCAATTTTACACTAGTTAATCGATTAATACTTTTACACATGAAATGGTTAATCGATTAACCAGTGTCCATAATTTGATTTTTGCTTGTTTTTGGGACTGTTTTGGTTGTTTTGCCATTTTCTTCCCTTTCCCTTTGTTCTTAGCCTTAGATCACATAATTTTGTGGTTTAATTTGGCTTTCTCTTCATCTATTTCTCTTTTATTTGGATCGATAAAAGTCTTATGGATCTTAGAATTTCTTTGTTGAATTCTTGATCAAGACTAGATCATTACCTTTTTTCTTTTCGTGCGATATTGCTTTCGGATGATGATTTACACATCGTTCATCTAGCATGCATTAGCACAAAGATCATTTTGACCGGCCTCAAGTAGGGTGACTTCTATATAAGTCACTTGGCGATTGCTTAACATAGCGCTACATGCGCCCCGTATCGGAAAATGATCATTCGTGGCCCAAACTTATGTTTGCAAGCCCAAGGATGGTTGATTATTTGTCTTTTGGTTCAATACTTATGAGACTTGTTGTTTGGAGGCTTTGGTCTTATCAATCCTCTAATGAGTTCTCATTAACCTTGACCTAAGTGCATTATTCAATCATTATTGATCATTTTCTCTAACAACTAATCACTAACTTCTAACCTTACTTTTATGCTTCCTTCTTGATCCTATCTCTCTTTACTTTTTTATGCTTTATGTCATGATATCATATCATATCTTGTTTATGCTTCCACAATTTTTCCTTTGTCTGTTGGACACATGTTTATGTTTATGCCTTTTTCTCTTAGTCCACTTGGACCAAAAACATTAATAAAGGCCAAAACGTCTAAAAAACTTGTGCTTCTTAATCTTGGACTATGGTTACTATCCTTTGCATTGGACATGGAGCTTTGCACCTAGACCTTGGACTTCAATGCTATTCTTGGATCCTTGGACTTAGAACTAGGACCTTTTCCCTTTCCTTTGGAATTATGGTTTGAAGACTTTGGAGCCATGTGCTTTTGCTTGGTTTATAGTGAAGATAGCTACATTTGTGGTTAGACCATTCTTATCCTTAGTTTTTACTTTATGCTTTAGGATAGTCACTTCTTCTCCACCCATTCTTCAATTTTCAAAACCTTCTCCCTTTTTCAAAACCTTCTTGTTTTCAAACTCTCACCTCTTTCATAATCAAACCTTGACTTTGTCAAGTGATTTTAGTCTTTTCTTTTCATTTCTTAATAAATGGTAAACTACATAAGTATATTGACACCTTTTTCAAAAGACTTTAAAAAACACCAAACTCATCAAACTCTTTTGTGCCCTTGTGCACTTTTCCTTTAACTTTTTCATAAGTTTAGACATGATTCATTTCTTTAAGCGAAATTATTCGCTTGGAAATGACTACTTGTCTTTACATTTAAAAACAACCATAACAAACCAATTTTGT
Source organism: Lathyrus tuberosus (assembly GCA_022829125.1). NCBI lineage: Eukaryota > Viridiplantae > Streptophyta > Magnoliopsida > Fabales > Fabaceae > Lathyrus > Lathyrus tuberosus. The sequence goes on from JALAZF010000153.1 coordinate 5,385,957, forward strand.
TATTTGTACCACGAACTACGAGGTTTTGATCTTATATTGCACTTTGTGGGTACGAAGGCATGAGGCGACAAGTCTCTCCAAACACAAAAATCTTAAAAAATACTTCTCTTCTCATCTCCCCAATCTCTTTTCAAACAAACATTTTCAAACCAAAAAGCGTAGATATTTCAAAGGGTTCCTATAGAGTACTATAGACGTTTTGGGTGCCAACACCTTCCCTCAACGTAACCAACCCCTTACCCAGTATCTGTTAACTTGTTCTTGTTTTAGAACTTGTTTAGGTTTTGTTCGCTCTTTTTCCTTTCCTTTTGGATAAAATAAAAGTGTGGTGGCGACTCATGTTTTATGAGTTAAATTAATCAATAGCTTACGCTCACGATTTTTGCCGCTACAACCACCCACTTCCCTTTCGTCTCATCATATCCTATCCCATTAAAAAAATATTTAAAGTCATAGTGATGCATAAATATCTAGAAAAAAATAACAAAGCAATAGGCAAATGATGTGCCATTAAGTTAAAAATATTATATTGTCTAAGGATGTTGTAACATCAACTAATACAAAGTAATAGGCAAATAAAATGGCAATCTCTTTTTAAAACTATGATCAAAATAACCAAAACTTATATATTTTTTTGTCTACGGTCATTCATTTTAATTTTCTTTTGTGAAAAATCAATACTAAAATTGGTAAATGATTCAGAAAGAAAAAATTAAGAAAAGCTTGTCAAGATTCAGATAGAAAACATTAAGAAAAATTTGCAGGAACTCTTAGTATATAAACAAAAACAAAATAAAAATCACACTAATAAATATTAAAAATATGGATACATTGGGAAGTGATGTATGTTGTGTATAAAATATTAATATTATAGGCCAGTGATGATTGTGCATAAAGTATCTATTTTTTTAATCTTCTTTATCAAATAAAATTCCTTCTTAAGATAACCCACCATCTAAAAAGTTTCTTTGAAACAGGGATATGATACTTTTCAATATATATATATATATATATGGAAAATGCTAACATACACTCAAAATTGGTGGGTCACACACAAAAATACACTACATCTACTTTTTTTCTATTTTTTTTGTCTTCATCTTTCTAATGTGGGTTCCACCCAAAATTGGTGGGCCCCACATAAAAATACACTAAGGTGTATGTTGCTAATGCACACCTACATGGGTGTGCATTAGCATAACTCTATATATATATATATATATATATATATATATATATATATATTGTTCTGGACTGGACCAATGGCTAGACATGACCCAATCCGCTTCTGCTTCAGAGCGGCCCAAATTGCCTAAGTCCAATCCACAGAGGGGAAAAAGTTACCTTTCGGCCCCTCTAACCGGGCAAGGAATGCAACGTTCCTCCCCAGAATTACTGCCCATCACGCACGGCTTCATTGCTCCCCGATAAGCTATGGGCAGGTGCCAGGAACTATGCCTATGCCCGACATAACGGCTAGTTTTGGGCACCCTGCCCGACATAACGGCTAGTTTGGGTAGTTACATATTCTCTGGGGAAAACGGTTATTTCGCCCCGAAAATAGGACTGTAGGCCACGCACTGGGGGCTATATATAAACCTTCTCGCTTGAGAGGGTCAGGTATCCAATATTCACCCTAAGAATTCATACTTTGTACTTGCCCCTTTTCTCTGGCCCTTTCTTACTTGAGCGTCGGAGTACCTTGCAGGTACACCCCCTCCTCTCCATACGACCAGCATCTCTGACGCACTTGGCGGCCCAATTCTACAGGATCTGATCCAGCCTTCACGATCAGTGGCGCCGTCTGTGGAAATCATTGTTCTCCCCATCTTTCTTTCCTCAGAAACCGAAGATCAAAACAATTCTCAAACATCATCACGATCATGGCCTCCCAAGAACGCACCAAGGATGCTCTCCAAACCACCATCCTCCCTCGTCAACAAATATGACGTTGATGGCCAGTCATCTCTCCTCCGAGATACCCATTTCCTCAGGGACGGAGCCACTGCTTCTCCTTCCCCTACCCCTGCTTATCGCAACAACGATCAACCTTCACTTGACGTCCAGCCCGTTCCTGTTCCGCCCAACGCCGACCCGACCGTGGCAGCCCTCCTGGAGGCGATCAACAAAACCAACACCCTGATCCTGCAGCAAAACGAGAGGATTGGGGCGTTAGAAGAGTCCAACCATAAAAAGATCCCCTCCCACGCAGAGGAACCAGAGACGATCGAGGAGCCCGCATCCCCGGAGAGACATCGACTGAAGACTGCGCCAAGAGTCTGATCCTCGCGCAGCCCGGAAGCGCGACCAAATCTCCCCGCGTGACCAGTCCACTCACAACCGCAAGAGGACTCGAAGGAACGAGCAATCTCCGCCGGTCAAGTCTAAAGGACGGGCCCGCTCACCTTCTCCTCGAAGGAATCGCTCACCTTCCCCTCAAAGGAACCGATCGCCTTCTCCTCGAAGGAACCGCTCACCTTCTCCGCGAAGGAATCGTTCCCCTTTTCCCTGGAGGAACGGCCGACGCGAGCATCTCATCCGGTCCCCATCATACACCAGTTCTAGCAGCGACGACGAGCCTCGCGACCGGTTGTCCCAGAAGATCTTGGCTACCTGTCTCCCAAAAGGCTTGGAGAAACCCCCGTCACTTGGCACGTACGACAGAACCACTGACCCCGACGATCACATCGAGAACATCGATGCACTGTTAGACTACCGTGGCATACAGGGCGCCATCAAATGCCGACTGTTCCCGACCATGCTTTGAAATGGAGCAATGACATGGTACAATCAAATGCCCGAGGAGTCCATTACCTCGTGGAGACAGTTGGGCAGGATGTTCTCGCGGCACTTCACAGCATCTCGCCGCCACCCCAAAACTGAGGCCTCCCTTGGAGCCATAATCAAAGGAAAATATGAACCTCTCTGCACATATATCGAGAGGTTCAACAAGGAAGCTGTACAAGTCCGTAAAACGGACGAAATGAAGAAGTTTCTGCTCGAGCAAGGGCTCTGCCCAGGCTCTGAGTTTTCTAAAGCCATCGGCCTCGCACCACCGAGGAACTTAGACGCCCTCCTCCTCAAATCCCAATCACACATTCAGTACGAAGAGAAGGTTGCGGCCAGCAACGTCCGAGCATCACGCCATCAGGAGAATGCTAGGGCATGCAGAGGAGAGGAAGCCTCGACATCGCGTCGGGGAGAACGGAGGCGCGAGGACCGTCCTCGTGACTCCCTTGACAACAAGGGGCCCTCCGGGCAGTTCCATGACTACACTCCCCTGACCGTCTCTAGGGAAAAGATCTTGTCTGAATGTGCCAATTCGGAGTTTAAGCAGGAAGGGGTCCGCTTCTCCAAGCAGCTGCCGAACAGACCAAACGTAGACAAATCAAAATACTGCCGTTTCCACAAAAGTCACGACCATACTACAGAAGACTGCATCCACCTGAAGGATGCCATTGAGATAATGATCAGGGACGGGCACCTGAAACAGTTCACCAAGAAGAAGGACACTCCTCGGAAGGACGCCCAGGAGTCTAAGAAGATAGAGGAGGAGATACCCTCCTCAGAAGACGCCAACATACAGGTCGCTATGTCCATATCACGATCGAAGAACTTCTACGTCCTGGATGGGCTCAGCACCCCTGCTTATTTCATGACCCACAGCCCGTGGGAGACTTTTCCCTCCGCCATGGTCATCTCTGGCGGGGGCTTCAACAAAGTCACTGTGGGCTCCGTGAAATGCAAGTTCGAGCATCTGATCAACACGAGCTCCAATAAAGTGACCACGCTCGATCAGGCCCAGAAAGGCTTCGTACCCATCTCCTTCTACCGGGAAGAACTCCTCGACGGATCCCCTAACTCGAGCATACCTTTGCTCGTCAGATCCCGAATGGCGAACTTCGACGTTCGCAGAATCCTAGTCGACCAGGGCAGCTCGGTCGACATCATGTACTCCCAGCTATTCTCGACGCTTCAGCTAGACGAATCGCACCTTACCCCCTATGTAGGGTCCGATTTACAGGGATTAAATGGATCAGTGACCAAGCTGTGGGGCTACATCGAACTGATCGTGACCTTCGGATCAGCTGAGACGGCTAGATCCATCAAGGTGCAATTCCTAGTGATCGACTGCCCGTCGCTTACCAGTGCATTTTCGGAAGGCCAACTCTGGCTGAGTTGGTAGCGGTACCCTCAACAGTCCACCTGAAGATGAAGTATTACACTTCGAAAGGAATGGTCACCACCCTGCACGGCGATATCGAAGCTGCACGTAGGTGTTTTGAGGCAGCTACAAAGGGGCTCAACACCATTGCATCCAATCCAAAAGCATCGGGTAAGCCAGCATTGCCGACCAACACCGAGGAGGCCAAGCCCCTTCCCCAGGTCGACTCCATCGACCTCGACAGTCGCTTCCAGGAAGAAGACCAGCAGGAGGAACGAGCAGCTTCAGCCAACTCGTCCACATCGTCCTACAGCGGCTCCCATCCGATGCGCCCAATACCAGATGGCAACTTCGAGATCGTTCTGTTCGGCGATGACCCTCAGCGGGGAGTAAAGATTGAAGCAGATCTGCCCGACATCGCGAGGAAGCAGCTCAAGGCATGCCTCCGCGAGAATGTCGACCTCTTCGCATGGAGCACCGCCGAAATGCCCGGCTTGGATCCATCCGTCGCATGCCACCAGCTGACAATTGACCCGACCGTCAAGGCCATAGCGCAGCGTAGGAGAAAGCAGTCTCCGGAGAAGACGGAGGCTGCTGAAAAAGCTGTAAAGGACCTCCTCGAGGCCAAATTTATTTCGGAAGCCAAGTACACCACTTGGCTGTCCAACGTTGTATTAGTTAAAAAATCTAATGGAAAATGGCGCATGTGCATTAATTACACTGATCTCAATAAGGCATGCTCGAAGGATGCCTACCCCCTCCCTAATATTGATAAACTTGTTGATAATTCTGCTGTTTTTGAACTTTTATCGTTCATGGACACCTACTCGGGCTATAATAAAATTCCGATGGCAATGTCCGACAAAAAATATACGGCCTTCATGACCGAATCGGGCAACTATTACTACAACGTAATGCCCTTCGGCCTGAAGAACGTCGGAGCAACGTACCAACGAATTATGAACAAGGTATTCCGGGGAGAAATAGGTGACATGCTCGAAGTCTACATGGACGACATGATCTTAAAGTCCCACGAGTAAACCGATCATACTGCCCATTTGAGAAAGTTCTTTGAACAGGCCAGGAAATACAAAATGCGTTTTAATCCGGAGAAGTGCACGTTCGGTGTCCGGGCAGGCAAATTCATCGGCTTCTACTTAACGAAACGAGGAATAGAGGCCAATCCTGATAAATGTCAGGCATTCTCCGAGTTTCCTACGCCCAAGTCCAAAAAATCCATCCAGTCCCTCAACGGGATGCTCGCATCACTATCCCGTTTCATGGCTAAGTCCGCCAAGCACGCCCTACCGTTCTTCAAACTCCCCCGCAAAGAGGCGTCATTTGAATGGACCGAGGAGTGTGACAAGGCCCTTATCCATCTTAAATGAGTACTTTCAGAGCCACCGGTCCTCTCTCGCCCGGACAATGGCGAAACGTTGTACATGTACCTCGCCGTGGCAACCGAAGCAGTTAGCGCCGCTCTCATCCGCGAGATACCTGACGGACAGAAGCCCATTTATTTCATGAGCAAAGCGCTGCAAGGACCAGAGTTAAGATACCAATAGATAGAGAAGGTGGTGTTTGCCCTCATCAACGCAGCCAGGAGATTAAGACACTACTTCCTGGCTCACACGATCGTGATTCGAACAGATCAACCCATAAAGCAGCTGCTCAGACGACCAGACATGGCCGGTCCGATGCTCAAATGGTCGTTGGAACTGTCCGAATTCGACGTCCAATACGAAAGCAGGAAAGCTCTTAAAGCCCAAGCTATGGCCGACTTCGTCGCAGAAATGACATTCGCAGAATCCCCCGCGAGCGAAGCACGCAGATGGACCATTTTTGTGGACGGTGCCTCCAGCTCGGCAGAAAGCAGTGCGGGCATCATACTGGAAAGCAACGAAGGCATTATCGTTGAAGTATCACTCACCCTGTCCTTCCCAACCTCCAATAACCAGGCTGAATACGAAGCCTTCCTCGCTGGACTACGCCTGGCCGAGGACCTGGGCGCAGAGGAAGTCGTCATCTGCACAGACTCATAACTCGTGGCCCTCCGGTCCGGGGAGAATATCAGGCCAAAAACGACAACCTGACCGAATACTTGGCCCTGGTCAAGAAGGAGATGGCAAAGTTCACAACAGTGGAAGTGAAACATGTCCCCCGTGAACATAACATGTGAGCAGACGTGCTATCCAAACTAGCCAGCACAAAGAAGAAAGACGGAAACAAATCCGTCATACAGGAAGTACTTCCTTGACCCATCATCGAGAAGGCCTCCCCGACACTCGACGTACAGGTGATCAGCGATAACAACTACTGGATGACCCCTGTCTACAACTATCTCGCCAAAGATGAACTTCCGTCCGACCCAAAGGAGGCCAGCACAGTCAGGCGAAGAGCCTTCTCTTACGTCTTGGTCGAAGATAAACTCTACAGGCAGGGATTCTCCATTCCGCTCTCAAGTGTGTCGAGGAAGAAATGGCCGCGCACATCCTGTGCGAAATCCACGAAGGAATCAACGCCCAACATCTCGGCGGAAGGTCGCTTTCCCGAAAGGCCCTCCGAGCAGGGTACTATTGGCCGACCATGCAGCACGATGTGAAAGAACACATGAAGAAATGCGATAAATGCCAATGACACAAGGACATGCACCTAGCTCCGCCTAACGAGCTCAAGGCTATGTCCTCCCCGTGGCCATTCGCCTGGTGGGGCCTAGATATCCTAGGACCCTTCGTGGTAGGATCAAGCCAGAATAAGTACCTAATAGTGGGCGTAGACTATTTCACAAAAATGGATAGAAGCGGAAGCTATAGCCAATATAACTGCCCTCAACATCCTGCGTTTCTACAAACGAAACATCCTTGCACGTTTCGGTATCCCCCAAGTGATAGTAACGGACAACGGGACGCAATTCACGGACAGGAAGTTCCAAGACTTCGTCGCCCAACTAGGCACGAAGCAGTACTTCGCATTCGTCGAGCACCCTCAAACAAACGGGCAGGCCAAAGCAGCCAACCGAGTCATCCTTCGAGACCTCAAGCGAAGGCTGGATGAAACAAAGAAGGCATGGGTCGAGGAACTGCACAACGTACTATGGGCATACCGCACAACTCCGCACTCAACGACCGGGGAAACACCTTTTCGTCTAGCATACGGGACAGAGGTTGTAATTCGCGTTGAAGTTCACGTGTCCTCCAGGCGGACAGAGTCACCCCTAGATGAGGGGATGAACAACGAGTCACTATGAGAAGAACTCGACCTCGTTGAGGAAATCCGAACCGGGGCAGCCCTCCGTGAAGCGTCACTAAAACAAAAAAATCACCATCAGGCACAACGCCAAGGTGATACGACGAGAGTTCGACGTGGGAAGCCTTGTTCTAAGAAGAAACCACAAAGACTCTCGAGAAGGCAAACTAGCAGCCAACTGGGAGGGGCCCTATCGTGTCCGAGCAAAAACGGAAAATGGGGTCTACTACCTGGAACATCTCACCGGGGAAGAACTTGCTCGACCATGGAACGCTGAAAAGCTAAAACAATACTACAGCTAAATTCTCGGTTCGACCCGTCACAACGACAGACGTCAGCTACCGACCACTATGCAGGTCTAGGTACAAGCGTCGCATACGAATAAAGGAGAACCTCGCTCAGTAACGAGCTGGGTAACTGCTCGATAGCAGTCCTTGATCGAGCATCGCTCTCGTCAAAGTACCATGACTGGCAGAACCCCAGCTCGTGATGGGACGTTCACGCCGTGAACTCAGGCCTCAAAGGCGACCTGAGCTCCGCACCCCCGCCAAGATATTCCCCGGCAGTTCGACCAGTTCCCCTCACTGCCGAACACATCTACAACGAGCAATCCCCCCAAATTATTCGCACAAGTCAAATACCCCCTATCACGGGCGGACATACCTTCACAACGAACATGAGTACAACACTTAGCGAAAAATAAAAGCAAGTAAAATCATGCAGATGGCAGAATCAAACATGAATAATTTAACATAGTAAATGACCGCAAGTGCTATGATTGTACTAAGTTACATGAAACGGGGGCCACGCCCCCCAAAAATTAAATTACAACGGTTACACGGCACGCAGGCCGGACAAATTACAACATAAAAACACAAACTTCTCACTCTTCCGCGTGTTCGGCAGGCTCAGATTGGGGCCCCTGGTCTTCCGCGGGTTGATCCTCGGTAAGGAGAGCATCGGGTATAACGATCCAACCATACTCAACTTGCACCATATAGTGGGTACCCTCGTCGAAAAAGTCAAGCTCGGGATTCACCACCCACAGTTGAGCCAGGGCGTTTTTGAAAGACTCCTCCGTGACGACAATACCATCATCCTCGGCCGTCAGCAAACGGGTAACCAGCTCGGATCTTGTCTTCAATTCCTTCACGTCTCCCGGCTCATCGTCACCTAGGGCATTGGCCGCCTTAAGCTCCTGGATCAACTCCTCGGCAGACTTCTTCTCCGCCGCCAGCGTCGAGTTCTCCTCCTTCAACCGAGCTACCTCGTCCTCAGCTTTCTTCCAAGCATCGTCGGCACCCTTAGCTTCTTCCTTGAGGGATGCCATGGTAGCACGGGCAGCAGTAAGTTCGGCCTCAGTTGTCGAGTCTCCTTCGGCGTAAACAGCTGCCATCTCCAACATCCTGACCAAGGCAGAAGCGTCCTGAGCCACCAACGCCCTCTTGCTCGGGCGATCCATACTTTCCAAGAGAAGAGACTCCGCCCGAGGCACAATCAGAGAGATCCCCTCGAAGAACTTCCGATCATGGATGCAAGGACGAAGCTCGAACTTCCCCTTCTCCGACGCCCGAGTGAGGTCCACAGCGTCATTAAACCTTTGCCGCTTGGATCGACCGGTCAAAGAAAGAGGAGACCCCTGGGGAGCAGGAGTAGGAGAAGAAGAGGTCCCCGCAGGAGACTGCACGGAAGGAGGAACACAAGCACCAGCAAACCGAGACTTCAGAGGGGCTGCCCCGGCCTCGTTCCTCGCAAGAGCATTCCTCATAACTCTGTCGTGGGCCTGAGGCATCTCACCTGAACAAACAAAATACGAGTATGTTAGATACGAGGAAAAGAAATGACGCGAACAAAATCTAAATAACTAAGACTACCAAGCATCTTCTCGGCATCCACGGGAGTCTTGCACTCCAGCAGTTCCTTAATATTGATAAATCGACGCTCAACCCTATGGGTCCCATCCTTCTCAAAGATCGGACTACCCTTGCTCGTCCAGCACTCAGCAAGCCGGAAGGAGTTGACCCACTTCACCAGCACCTCGTACGCCACAGCGTCCTGCCCGCGTAGCTCGGTCGGTTGGAAGACATAGTCACTGGGCTTCTTGGCAAAGTGGTCAGGCGCCCAATGGATGGGAAACTTATAGATTCTTCGCCCAATAAACTTCCCATCCTCGTCGTGCAGATCGTTCCCATCCTCGTCAACCTCGATCTCCCAGACGTATGTACTGTCCTGGGCAGCTTCGGACAGGGGCTCGACGACGTAATACCGTTCCTTAAATGTCCGTATCGACTCTGAAAACGGTTTGACCAACTTACGGGGCTGCTTTAGAGAAACCCAGCCGTACTTCTTCCCCGACAACTGTCGTTGGAGATGAAAGACAGTGAAGAACAAAGGAAGAGTAACCCCTATGGAGATATGCTCGCATACCAGCTCGAATGCCCGGATGAAGGCCAACGAGTTAGGATGCAGTTACGTGGGGGCCAATTTTAAATGCATGAACACTGACTGTTGAAAATCAATGAACAACAACCTCAAACCCAGCTTCTTGAAAGCATATTCATACATGGTAAAACGGTCCCCAAAGTGCGTACAGACACGATCGTCCAAGGAAGGGAAGTGCACCTTCTACTCTCCCTCCGGTCCAAACTCCGTGAAAACATCCACCAAGGACTTTGCGAAAGTGGACACATGCTCGGCAGGTTCGGCCACCTCCCACTCCTCCGCGGAGAACCCGTCGACGTCCTCATCCATGTCGTCCAACTCTTCCTCCTCCCCGACATTGTTGGAAGAACTCGAAGTCGTCGAACTCGAAGCCGTCGAGCTGCTATTATCTTCGGAGCCCGTTTCTTCCTCGGACGTATCTATAATAACCTCTCTATCTGGCCCCGTCGGTATTACAATCACCTGAAAAGCAGAGAAGAAAGTGAATTCGACAGCAAATCAAATCCACCCTTCCACCGCTAAGTCAAGTGAAAGGGCACACAAAGGGTTGGGGACAACGTCCCCGACCTAAGCCCTAACGTCAAAGGAAAAGCTGAAACCTCCCCGCAAGGAGACGCTCGAAACTAATCATCCCCGAGCAAGGAGTTTCCCCGCACTCACACCCAGTTTCCGTTTGAAGCTTCGCCAGAAATCGCAAGGCTTTACCGGGATCTGGGAATGTTTTGCCGGAAAACTCATCACCCACTCAAAGGATGAACAGACACGGCAGTAACACATGCATAGCTGCCGCAACATCGCCGCGAACCAGCCTCCTCGCTGAAACGTACCACTAATTCCGGTGACATGTCAGAGGTAGAAAAATGGCATAGCCACCATCCACCACCAACAATCGCCGAAAACTCACTCATTTCGTCCTCTAAACCTAACCCTAACCACATGCAACCTACCATTGACAACAAAAAGGAGTAAAACAAGCAAAGGATCAGAAAACTTACTTGATTTAAGTAGACGAAAGTAGCTGCTCGAAGCTTGAAGCGGTGGTCGGAGTAGGCAAACGGCGGTTATGGGCAAGAATACTGAAGGAAACAGAGAGAAATCAGAGCAAAAAGTTCCAAATGGAATGATTTTCCCCTTTTTATACAAAGGGGCACGTGCGAACACGCTCTCGTAGGCCATTATGGCTATCCACTAGCCATCATTGCCTATTAACTGCTACACGAAGCTCTAGGCACACGTGACGTCCCATCGTTTCCAATTCTGTCTGACCGTTACTCTCCCCGAACACCGAGCAACAATGTCACGACCACGAATTTTACGAACGCCAGGGGTCACGGGCGCATTAAGACAATCCTCCTCATCTTCAAACGACGACTCCATGCTAGCTCCCCGGAGCAACGAATTGTCCTTAAGTCATCACTCCCATGCTCGGGAGCAACGACTTGGGGGGCTCCTGTTCTGGACTGGACCAATGGCTAGACATGGCCCAATTCGCTTCTGCTCTAGAGCGGCCCAAATTGCCTAAGTCTAATCCACAGAGGGGCAAAAGTTACCTTTCTGCCCCTCCAACCGGGCAAGGAATGCAATGTTCCTCCCCGGAATTACTGCCTGTCACGCACGGCTTCATTGCTCCCCGAACAGCTATGGGCAGGTGCCCGAAACTATGCCTATGCCCGACATAACGGCTAGTTTTGGGCACCCTACCCGACATAACGGCTAGTTTGGGTAGTTACCTATTCTTTGGGAAAAATGGTTATTTTGCCCCGAAAATAGGATCGTTGGCCACGCGCTGGGACCTCTATATAAACCCTCTCGCTTGAGAGGGTCAGGTATCCAATATTCACCCTAAGAATTCATACTTTGTACTTGCCCCTTTTCTCTGACCCTTTCTTACTTGAGCGTCGGAGTACCTTGCAGGTACACCCCCTCATCTCCATACGACCAACATCCCTGACGCACTTGACGGCCCAATTCTACAGAATCTGATCCAGCCTTCACGATCATATATATATATATATAACAAAAGCTATATACCCCACCAGCCTTAAACTGCATAAACATATGGCTTAGAATTGCACCCAATATGATAACTAATGTACAAGATGCCCTCCAACTTCCATCCAGAAAGCTTCAATAAAGATTTACCTACAAATATCGATTATACAAATAAATATAAGTGTAATTTATTATAACATTTAAAATAAAAATTATTAATATAGTTTTTATTAAATTGGGACAAATGAAGTATATTTTTAAATGAAAAATATCTTTAGTGATTTTTGTTATTAATTATATAGATTTTACTAATAACAAAATAAGAATTAAATTATTTTAATTATATTTTGTAAAGATATAATAAATTTACAGAAATAACTATTTATTAATGACCATTTAGAACCAAATACAATATTTCAATAAATTATCAATATCCAATAAGTGACCAGCAAAATAAAATTTATTTTATATAAGTATTAAAATATTAAAAATTAGTATATTGAATTAAATAACAATTAAAGTAGTCATTTCTTACTTAAAAAATAAATCAACCATGTAATTTATTTTTTTAAATATATTTAAATTTAAATTTTATAAGTAGTTAATTTAAAAATTTATATGCTTAAATTATTGTTTTATAATTTAATGATACTTTTGTCATTTCAAAATAAATATAATTTTTTCTTCTATTTTTTATCAACCAACGAAGAGAGAAGAGAGAACAATTCATTCATTGCAATTAGTAAAGATTATATCAAATTTAGGCTTAAATAGGTTTTTCGTCCCTGTAAGTTGGCGAGATTTTGGTTTTCGTCCCTGTATCTTTTTTTTTTCGGTTTTAGTCCCTATATCTTACTTTTTGTTGGTGTTTAGTCCCTAAAGCCAAAATTCGCAGGAAAATCCGAAGGTTTCCTGCGGATTTTCCTAAAAATCAAATTCCACAGGAAAATCCGCAAGAAACCTCTGTAAGGACTAAACACCAGCAAAAAGTAAGATACAGGGACTAAAACCGAAAAAAAAAAGATACAAGGACGAAAACCAAAATCTCGCCAACTTACAGGGACGAAAAACCTATTTAAGCCTCAAATTTATTATATTTTTAAACTTTGTCAAATTATATTATGTCAAACTCACTACCAATTTAAATTCAAATATACTTATAAATTATCATGATTTTTTATTTAAAAAACTCCATAAAAAATTTAACTATCATTGAAACATGTTAGGTAGAATGTAAGATTAAAAAATTCAAAAACTAATATATGAAAAGAGGTGGTAAGATAGATGCAGGGTCAGTTTTGGGCACCGGACCTGTGCAACCTGGCCCGTTACACAGGGCCTAAAAAGAAGAGTGGCCTCAAAATTTGTGTGTGGGCTTTATAGTTATAGTGTTAAAATTATTATTTTATCCCATACTCCTACAATTATACCTAAACCTCTACGGTAAATTTTTAATGACCAAAATACTCTTGTATAAATAGTTAAAACTTAGAAAATTTTCAATTTTTGAAGTCTTCCGGGAGAGAGTTTTAGGTCACTGTATACCGGAACACTTTGAGCAAGTCATCCGATTCACAAAGTATATTCCGGAACACATTTATAAAGTCATCTGGTTCATTACATCATTACCGGAACACATAAAATAAGTCTTCCGGAAGTTGATACGTACCGGAAGTCTTGGAAGAAGTGTTCCGGTACTTTGAATTTTTGAGTTTGTGTACCGGCTTTTTTTTATATATTTAATTTTATGTTTTTATTTTGACAGTGTCACGCACACGAGGCAAGGACGGTAAGATCCCTAATCGTGGTTTAGGATGGGGTGAATCATCGCGAATGGATGAAGAAGAGTATATTGGTGCATCTGCTTCAGCAGCACAACCTGTTGGATATCTAGGAGGACCGTACGATACCTCTCTTTTGGTTAAGTACGAACATCATATTGCTAGACATATATGGTTCGGTGAGGTAAATAAACTACAATTATTTGATATTGAATAAAAGTTGAATTTGTTATGTTGTATGTTTTGCTTTCAGATCAAGTTCACGGGTTTGTGCCATAAAATCAATTTTTATGTTTTTAAGAAGTTATTTTAATAATATCTGTTTAGGCTAACTATCAAACTTGTGAGCGCGATAGCTACATAAATAATTGCATTACCAACTAAACTAAATAACTCTATATTATTTACTGCTTATATTAAATATCATTTTCATTAACCATTTGGATTTTATTTCTTTAATATAAATCTTAAATAATATATATCTTTAGTAATTAAATAATTAAAGATTTTATTACTTTATATAACTAAATTATTTATTATTAAGTTTTTTATGCTAAAAAATATCATATAATTATTAGTGGTTTGATCATGTTCTATAAAAGATATATCATTAGATTTTATTTTATAATAATATATTTTAAATATTGAATTTTGTGTTATTTTTAATTAAATCTTATGAATATATAAATAATAAATTAAATTAATAAATTTAATATATTTTTAAACAATTTGATTTAGATTAGTTTAATCTAACACAATATTTATTAGGTTTCATAATTTTTTTAATTAATTCAACATTTTTTCATATTTGTCAATTGCAATAAATTTTGATGAAGTGTCTCAAGAGTAAAAACATATTAAAGTGTTTCAAAACAATTAGTTTTTGGAACACAAATTTTAAAATTTTGAAATTAAAAATCAATTGTGCCCTCTAGAGATAATCCAAAAAAAAATCAAAATCAAAATCAAAAGTAAAAAGAAAAATAGATAAAATTAAATAAATAAATACATATTCAATGAATATGAAAATTGAAGAAGTGTTTGAGTGAATGTGTATCTTTTCAAAATTTTGAAATACATAAAGACAACTCTTTTTAAATTTTTTGAATATTTGTTATTAATATTCGATTTTTTAAATTAGCACAGTGCCTCCAAATAGTTTGAGACAGCCCTGGATAGATGGTAGACATCATAACTTGATATAGGGTAGAGTGTTAGATAGTGTTGTAATAATTATTGAGATGGTAGGCATCATAACTTGATATAGGCATCTAGAAGTAATTTAATGTATTACATCAAAATTTGTCTACATTTAAAATTTTGAAAAAAAAATAGGATTAATAAAAATTAGTAAATATAAAAAATATTATTGATATTTAAAAAAAAAAATAGAATCAATGCCAGCGGTCACCAATTGATATTTATTATAAAAATATTTTTGTAATAATTTAATTTTAAAAATATACTAAATAATAACATAGTATTTGTAAATATTAACTATACATTTAAAAAAAATATTTTAAAAATTTAAAAAGTTTAGTTTAATCCATTTTAAAAAATAATCTAA
The DNA here is from genome assembly GCA_022829125.1 of Lathyrus tuberosus. Classification (NCBI taxonomy): domain Eukaryota; kingdom Viridiplantae; phylum Streptophyta; class Magnoliopsida; order Fabales; family Fabaceae; genus Lathyrus; species Lathyrus tuberosus. The sequence goes on from JALAZF010000153.1 coordinate 5,401,150, forward strand.
CTCAGAAATCAATTATACACCTTTAAAATTATTTTTATTATTTTAAAATAAAAATTAAATATATATATTTATCAACATGATAACACAGGACAATCTCATCATATTTCAACTATTTTTTTGTATTAGTTTAATATTATAAGATTGGTATAATTAGCAAGTGAATCATATTTGAAAACTAAAATAGTTAGTGAATCATATTTGTTATAGAAATAGCAAGTGAATCACATACAGTAACATATAGGTTAGTTATTGATATAAATAGGTTTTTATTATTCCTATTGAAAAGTTAAAAGAAATTAGGTTGAAATCTGCATCGCAAAGAGTAATTAGACATTAGCACTTATTATTTTCATTTTTATTAATAAATCATATTGGCTTTTATCTGCATTATATAATTACAGAAAATAACTACACACAATTAAAACATATAATAATGATTTTCATTGTAACAAAAAAAATGTAGTTATTGGTTTAAATAATGGAGAAGGAAAGTAGAGATAAGGAGAGAAAGAAGGAAGGTGGAACACAACATACCACAATATATGGAAAATTAATTTGACAAAAGGTTGAAAAATTGATTTGCAAAGATTTGATTTGTAAAAAGCAATAAAAGTACAACAAGTTACAACATATGTTTATTTTTTATTTTTTATTTTTTTTTTGTATACATGGAGGGCCAAAGGCCCAACCACAAAACTATAAGGCAACACGCGGAACAGAAAAAGACGACTCATCTAAACTAAGGATATGAAGTAATTCAACCGGGCAAGACTGAAGCCAAACACACTCATCCCCTCTAGGTAAAGACATCTTTGCAAGAAAATCGACACATCAATTAGTCGCTCTATCAATATGTTGAACTTGAATAGTGTTGAAACTTTGAAGAAGGTGACATATAACTCATTTCATGGAAGCTCCTTGTTGCTGAATCAGCGACTTGTTAAGGAGAGAAGCTACAACATTAGACGCATTTATTTGAACCATAACATACTTGAAACCTTTCTGCAAAGAAAATTTTAAACCAGTAATCACACCCTAAAATTTAGCAATAGTACTATTGCAGGTTCCGATTTGTTGGTGATATCCTCCAAGTCACTGGCCGAGATTGTCATGGAAAAGCCCACCACATTTTTCCACACAACTTTTAGGAATAGCACCATCCGAATTAAGACATACCCACCCCAATGGGGGAGGTCTCCAGAGGGTATTTTTAGGGATCAAAGACGCAGGTTGCATACGGCCAGAGAATCCCTTGGTGCTACGATATAATTCCACTTCCTTACGAACTTCAGATATCAGATTGGAGGGAAGAACATAATTCGGGTCATGAAGAATTTTATTTTTCCAGAACCATAACCGATGACAACCAAACGCCCACAATGCAGGCCAATCAAAATCTGGAGTCTGCAGCTTCCGGGATAGGTTGTCATCAATCCAATCGAGAAGCGATAAAGAGAAGGATTGAGGCTTAAGCGCGTTACTAACCATGGAAGACCAAAAATCTTTCGGGAAGGTGCAGTCGTGGAGAGAGTGAAGGATGGAATTTGTAGTCGTGCCACATACGTCACAAGTACTGTTGCGAAGCTGAAGACGATGAAGAAATTCATTGGTTACAAGCCCATTATGGCTCATTTTCCAAACGAAAGCGTGAACCCTTTCTGGAGTTTGAATCTTCCACATTTTAATCCATCTATCGTGAGCTTCGTCATTAGGATTTTGGTCTAAGAAGCTAAACATACTGGAGATGGAAAATTTTCCTGAAGGATGACCACTCCAAAGACACAATTCAGTAGCATGCGCATCTTCAGATGGGGGAGGAATAACTTTGATTCTTTCTATTAAATCTTGAGGAAGGAGGTTTCTCAGAAGGTTCCAGTTCTGACTGCCATTTCTACTACGAAGGCATGCCACAACAAGATTCTGGTAGAGGCTATTCACAGGTTGTTGCGTCTGGTCTTTGAGAAACAGACCCGGAGCAGTCCAAGCGTCGTTCCAAAAATTTATCTTTGTACCATTGCCAACTTCCCAGTGAGTCATCGCATCAAGGGAAGGATGAAGATCAACAATAGTTTTCCAAATGCAAGAGTCAGTCGGCTTCGCGATAATACCACCCGATTCAAGCTGTCTCGAAGCATACTTGCTTTTCATCATTCTAATCCAAAGAAGGTGAGGCTACAACTTAAATTTGCATCCCATCTTGGCCAAGCAAGCTCTGTTCATAAGCTGAAGGTTCCGGAGACCTAGACCACCAACTTTCTTATATTTGTTGATAATACTCCAACAAATCGTATGAAGATGCCTCTTTTTAGTGGTGTCGCCCCAAATAAACGACCGTTGGCATTGCTGAATTTCATTAAGGCACACCTTGGGAGTGGGAACAACCATCATTGTTTAAGTAGGAAGAGCTTCAATGACAACTTTAGCCAAGGTAATCCGACCTGTAAATGAAAGTTAGTTTCGTTTCCAATGCGCAAGCTTTGCTTGGACCTTCTCAATAAGGTACTGAAAGTCTATATATTTTGGGCTTCTTCCTGTTAACGAAATACCTAAGTATGTACCAAGGGTAGTAGACTGTATGAAACCTGACTTTGCAAGAATAGAATTCCTACTCGCATTTGACGTGTTCTTTGAGAACATAATATTGGACTTGTCCATATTGATGATTTGACCTGAGGTGCTGCAGAAGAGCTAAAGAATATCCATAGTCACCTTAATTTGTTTGTTAGAAGCGATTCCAAACAGAATGAGATTGTCGGCAAACATAAGATGAGATACCTTGGGCCCCTCTTTTCCAATCTTCAAGCATTGCCATTGATTATTTTCCACAGCATCATGTATCATGTGGGACAATTTATCCATGCAGAGGACAAAGAGATAAGGGGATAACGGATCGTCTTGCCGTAAGCCTTTCTTTGCTTCGAAATAATCACCGCTAGTGCCCTTCCAAAGCACTTGAAGATGCACAAAGGTGACAACATTCATGATCAAAGTAGCAAGTTTGTCAGGGATCCCCACTTCCTTAAGAACACCCTCAATGAAATTCCAACTCATATTGTCATACGCCTTGGCTAAATTAATTTTGATAGCAAATGAACCACACTTCTTAGACGGTTTATGCATGCTATGTAGGATCTCCTGTGCAATGACAATATTGTCATGAGTACTTCTAGAAGGAATGAAACCTTCTTGGTTAGGAGATATTATGTTGTCCATATACGGCTTGAGTCGGTTAACTATAATCTTGGTGAAGATTTTGTATATAGTATTACATAGCGCAACGGGGCAGAATTGCGAGTTACAACATATGTTTATTATAATATAAACAAATGAAAATTTCTAAGAAATTAAATTAAATACAACATAATTTAATATTAATAATGTCATCAGGTCAAATAACATAACTATTGTAAAAGAAAAGGTGCATTGTTTTTCAATTAACTTTTACATAGTTGAGATGCAAGTATGTGGTGTGACTTAAGAGACTGGTTGATTGACAACATGTCATGATATCTACTTCCTATCATGTCAACTCAATATGTGAATTTTAGTCAACTGTGCATAGCAAATGATAGGGCAAGTGATAGGGATGTAGACATCTACTTCATAAAAGCATGGGTATGAAATATCTAATTAAAAATAGCATTTTAAATTATGGGAAATACATAAGATAAATAAATGTATTTTACTAATTTGTAAGGATGCTATTTTCAAATCAACATAAAAGTTAAAACCCATGTAATTATATTGATGTGGTAACAAATATGTAACTATTACAATTAAGCCTAAAAAAATCGGCATTGTTTGTAAAATATTACCCTAATATATTGAAATACAACTTAAAAAATAAATTGCAATACAATTTTTCAAAGAACTTATGTCTACATAAAAATGTTCTAAAACATTCTTTCTTGTCACAACACAATCTTCAGAAGAAAATTTTACTTCATACCCTTACTATTATCCCTCTACCCCTACATTTTTTTAAAATTTTCCAATTCTACCCTTTTCACTTATTAAATAATTTTATTATTTAATATTTATTATTTTTTTATATGTATTTTTTCTTCACCAAATAACTTGCAATCAAGTTTTCCGGTATTTATTTTTTCTTCACCAAATAACTTGAAATAAAATTTTTCAATATGTATTTTTTTCACCAAATAACTTGCGATCAAGTTTTCCAATATGTAATTTTTCTTCATCGGTTAAATTACATACCGAAAAACTTGATTGCAAGTTATTTGGTGAAGAAAAAATGCATACCGAAAAACTTGATTGCAAGTTATTTGGTGAAGAAAAAATACATACCAGAAAACTTGATTGCAAGTTATTTGGTGAAGAAAAAATACATACCGGAAAACTTGATTGCAAGTTATTTAGTGAAGAAAAAATACATACTGAAAAACTTGATTGCAAGTTATTTGGTGAAGAAAAAATACATACTGGAAAATAATAAATATTAAATAATAAAATTATTTGATACGTGAAAAAGGTAGAATTGGGATATTTTAAAAAATGTAGGGGTAGGGGGATAATGGTAAGGGTTTGAGGCAAAATTTTCTCTTCAGAAACAACAACAACATCAGATGAGAACCCAATTCCAGGTCCACACCACTTTACCACTGCCTCGCAATTTCTCAATAACAACACATGTTAAGTATTAGGAGATAAGATAATGATAAGTTAAGAAGAAAATATCGAAAAGAAATTACTCACAACTCAAAATATTATGATTAAGAAAAAAAAAGAGAAATGTTAATAATAATGAATATGTTGCAAGAAGCAACTATAAAGACTAACCCTTTCAATGGTTTCACATCCTCCCATGTCTGAGGTTTAGCTTCCAAATCAAGTGCAAGAGCTATTACCTTTGCAACCTTTTAACAGATCTGCACATATAAACAACATCAGATATTTACAACAACAAATTTTTCAAGTAACACCAAAGAACATTCTTGATGGAAAATATCTAAATCCATCAAATGTCAAACATATTAACAGAGCAAATAAAAAAAAGGTTGAATCTGATCCCGCTTCAGAATAATCAGTGTCAGCCAATAGGTTCAGTGAATAGATATAACCTGATATATATATAATCTGATATTCCATTAATTTCTATACACATTCTATACACATTGTATAGACATTGTTAACACAAATTCCAACAGCATATATATAACCTGGTATTCCATTAATTTCTCAGCATGCACTCTTTCCTCTTCACTAGATTCCTTAAAAAAACATTTTATACTAAAGAAGAGGTTTAGTAAAACATAAAAATTCAAACTGATATATGCTGTCAAATTAGATCTACACCACAAGTCCCTTTTGAAACACTAACGTTCGTATAACACATTAACCATTTTGAATTCGACCACCACCATCCTTACCGTCGGAAACGCGTTGCCTCCATCGTTCAAACTTGCAAAAACATGAAAGTTTTTATTTCCCTGTACCATTTCGACAAAAATGTTAAACCCATAAACCACCCCAAAGATTTTGGGTTGCATAAAGCTATTCATTGACAGATCCACAAAGACGACAGATCCACTAAAATCATACATATCTATTAACCTATTAAATGCTATAGCAGTGAAAGTCGAAAAAGTTGGGAGATTTATTTTATACTTGACTTGGATTTAAGATCTGTTAGTTGAATGTATTCTTAGCCCCAAATGAAGCACAAAATTGTGTAATAGAAACTGAAATTAAAACAAAATTGAGACAAAAATGAAATATGTAAAAATATCAAAACTATTTAAGAGAAGAACCATTTTGTACGATCTCACCATTTTTAGTTGAAAAACCAGCGACAAATGAGGGATCTGGGTGAGATCTATGTGAATCTAAGTATTACCTTTTACAATTGGTGTAGAAGATATCTCACAACTCTTAGCTATCAACTTCCTTCTTCTATCAACTTCTTCAACTGTAAAAAATTACAGATCCATTTTCATGAAAAAAACAAAAACTATTGAAAACCCTAAACATGGAATTGCTACAATCACAAAATAATGAAAACCCAAAACCTGAAATTGCTCTGATTAATCGAATCCTAAAAGGGTGTCGCCATCTCAAAAGGGTGTCTCCATTTGGGAGAGAGAGGTTTATAGATTTGTTTCAAACCATTTGAGTTTTTTAGAACAAAATGGAAGTGAGACAGCGCAAGAGAGAAGAAAGAAGAAGAAGTGAGAAGAAAGCAGAAGAGGAATAGAGAGAACGTGGAAAAAGCAGATGATAAAGATGATGAAATGTAGGATGGTAGAAGATGAATCTGTAAAAAGATGAAAAAGTTTGGATTTGGAAAAAGTTGAAAAAGAAGATTTAGTTTACAATAATCATACGTGGAAACAAAAACTAAAATTGCTTGCAAATGGAGATAGCCACTTGTCATGAGGAGAAGGCAGAAGGGCATAATGAGAAATTCAACAACAATGTATCTTCTTATATTGTAGATTTAAACTAAAACCATCTAACATACAAATTCACGAAAATCTAAATTTCAATTATAGTATAATGTGATTTATTACTAAAAAATTTAAAACCAATTGAATTGAGTCAGCACAATACCAACATTGGTTTTCAATATAGGTTGTTTGACTCCCATGTTTTTCACTTATATACTCCATTTTATATTTAACTATACACTTAATTCAGTATCTTAAATGATTCATCTTAGTATAATATTTAAAATGAGAGAGAGAGAGAGAGAGAGAGAGAGAGAGAGAGAGAGAGAGATTTATCTCTTTTTTTTAAAGGCCAAAATAAAAGTTTTACTAAGCATTAGGCATTAAGCATTAAGCATTAGACATAAAATAATACTAAGTCAATACTTTATCATCTTAACAACATACCACAACCTGGATTTGGAGCAAAACTAAGTCAATACTCTAAATGTCTTGGAACTACATACCAAGGCATACCTTCCTATTACAAAACCAGAAAAGAACATAACAGACACCAATACATGTGCATCAAAATAAGACCAATTAACATCTTAACCAATCCATAATGTTAAACAAAATAACTTGCATAAATATAACAGCATCCTACAAATATTAGCCTAGACACTTGTAAACATCGAATGATTGAAGAAGACGATGTATCAAATTCTTCTTTTCCAAATAAATCCAGCCATGAATAGTGATATACAACAAATATGTCTCTCAACCTAATTCTTTAACTTAGTTATACACATACAACCTTGAATAAACCTTTGTTCTTCTTTTTTGCTCCCCAGAAGAAAAAGTCTTAGTCTCAGTATTGTCCCATATCATCTGCAACAAATGTTGTTATTGTGCATTTGAAGAATACATGTGATACATTTATTATTCTTTTTAATACATCACAACAACAAAGACAACTGTGAGAGAACCATAAACTCAAACCAATTTTCTATAAAAATAAACCGAAATCGTAAGAGAAATGGGAGAGAACAAAAAAACCAGGAGAAAAGTGTAACCAAAAAATTATATACTTAGTCAAAAAATCTCATAGTTCTTGCTTGGAATATTATAAAGGCATAATCAAAGATATGCATGCCAAAAATATTAAAACATAATCATACTTTAGTCCCTTTGAACAAACTTCAAGCTTATTCAAATAAAAAAACTTCAAGCTTATTTATTTCCTGCCATATAATATGTAGTTACTATAGTAGTTATATAAAAAAATATCTTTTAATTAGGAAAATAAAAATTCAATAAAAAAGGAACCCGTAAACCAAAGATAATGAATAATTATATAGTAGATACTGAAATACACTAGGGGATAACATTTCACAAAATATTAGTATATCAAAAGAAATGAGAAAATTTAGACTCCAAAATTCATGTTCTTGTTAAATAGTGTCTGCATTTTACATGTAAACCCAAATGACTATGCTTCCTTTATCAAGAGCTTTATGGTTTCTCTAAAAGCTAACTGCTTGCATATCTCAAATCCAATTTTTTTGTTTGCTCTTGTCACAACCGCATAGCTATAGAAATTTATATTCAAACCCGATCTAAATGCAAAAAAGTACACGTACCTTAGTTGTAAACTCTCATTGAACTATGTAAATAGTGACAACAGAATGGCTAGATGGAAACATAGCCGTTGGTTTTATTGATGATGTGACAACTTACTACTGCAGATACTAAAAAGCCGAAAGATGTCAATGTCAAGTGGATCAAACTTTGAAAGGGTACACATGAAAGATATGAAGTAGCAAGTCATTATTTTAACTTTAAGCATGTAGTTACAATGATCTTGTGTAAAAGTCTTATAAAGTTTAGAGAAATTATTTTGTCTTTTGTTTGCACAAAACAACTATCCGTATTATTGCAAGAAGCAACACAAGTTAAATATAGTTGATGTTTATTGTTCATTGATGAATTATTAAGCCTTTTCAAATATCTAGCTTTTGTCAAACTTTTGTGTAGTAAATTTCTCATCAAATTTACTTGAGTTTGATACTTCCATATGCAATTTATAATTTCAAATAATTTATACTAAATTCATGTAAATTTACTTAATTTTCATTTTCGGTCTAAAAATTTATTTATTCATTTTATAATTTTGTCAGTGTTTATGGTTACTGTATCGGTTAGGTTAAGAGTTTAATTTTTCATTTTTTGAGTTTATTTTCATAGAAAAATATAATTGAACACTGTTTCTCTATGATCGACATTATTTCTCAAAATTTATACCCACCGTAAGCATTAAATATTGGATGAATGTTTACCTGTTAAAAATGCAGAAAAAATACAACTTTTAGTCTCGCCCGCAAGGTGTTCGATAAAATACTTTAACCAATATCTCGCCTCTTTTTTTGCTTCAATTCTTTCACTTCATGATGTTGAATCATTATTGTTGTTGATTATTGTTGTTGTTGCAGGTTGTGGTTTATGAATCAGTTTCGAATTGTTGTTGTTTCCACTGTTTTGCAACTTGCACGCTAATTGTTCGATAAATTACTTCAACCAAGTTTCTTTTTCTTTTTCGTTTCTGTTTCATACGAATTATGGTGCTGAATTGTTGTTATTGATTATTTACTTTATGTTACAAGCATAGACTTTTTAATTTTTCTTATTAATTTTGGATCCCACACAACGTAATGAAGCTCTAACAACTTTGTAACTGATTTTTGCCTATTCCTTCATGTGCTCGATATCTGAATCTTGCTTGCTCAGTCTGACTCTTACTTGTTCTTGCATGTACTCCATCTGTGAATATTTTTTGCTCATTGTGAATTTGGTGTTAAGAATCTTTTTGCTTGTTCGTGTTCCTGTATGTGTTCAATTTGTGAATGTTGATTGCTCAATGTGAACTTTGTGTTAAGAATCTTTTTTATTGTTCCTGCGTGTGCTTTATCTATGAATTTTACTTGTTTACAGTGAATTTGGTGTTAAGAATAATAACTTTTCTTGATATTTCAGGGCTCGATCGCAACGCACGATTTACAATACTTGCAGCTCTAGCTTCTTGTCATCTCCTTCATAGATCTTCAATTCAAGTATTCTTCATCCTTTTTTGTGAGTAGCTCTAGCTTATTTCATCTCCTTCCTAGAAGTCAATGTTGTCAAGAGTTATTTGAAATGTGATTTTTCCATGTGATTTCTAGGAATAGTAGTATTAGTTTTTTAACGGCAACAATTTTAATTTTGTAAATAAGGTGTTTGCTGAAATGTCACTTAGAGTTTGGCTATGATGGTTTCTAGGCTGAACACATTTCTTGCTTGGTTGAGTGCAAATTCATATGAATGTCTCTCTTTAAGGTGTTTCAAAATTTGATTTAGTATGCATTTAATGTGTTTCCAAATGACAAGACTTGGTGTTATAAAGTTTGGTAAATAATTTGTATCCTCTAAAACAAATTCATTAAGAAGCTTTGATTCCAAATGACAAGGGTTTTGTTTGTTTTCCGGCCACCGCAAAGAAGTCTCGGAAAGGACATTTGCCTCATGATTTTATTTAACACGCTATTATAAGGTGTTTCATCTCTTTCATATCTTTTATTTTAAACTATTTATATATATTATATACAATATAAATTTGCGGTTTTTAAATTTTTTGCCCAGGCTTTATAATTTTTCTGGCTCCGCCACTGAGTGGACCAACGCATGGATGAGAGTTTCCAACTCTAGAGCAAGCCTTAATATACTGACAAATGGCTTTTTGGTACCTGATCAGAAATAGATCGGTGGCCAGCAACACGTCGTGAGCTCCGTTACACTCCGGTGGTGGTGAGAAGGTAGGGGTGTACATGCAAGGTACTCTGATGCCAAAGTAAGAGACGGAGTAAAGGGTGCAAGTACAGAAAGTAGTAGTCAGTGAAAATCAGAATACCTGACCCTCTAGTGATAGAGGGTATTTATAGCGTGCCCCCAGTGCTGGGCCAATGGTCATCTCCACTGGGTTGGATTGCCAGACCCAATGCAAATAACTGCCAGGACTTACGTGGCGTAAGGAAGACCAGCTCATGGTCTTCGCCCTGGAGAAACTGCCCCGTGATCTTCAGAAGGTGTGCTGACCAGTTCTTCAGGAAGTGGGGGATTGCCTGATGATGTGCCCCCGTGTGGTGGGCACGTGGAGTCCGTAGGGAAGACGCGTGGTCTCTCCCCATACCAGGTAGTGACCTGTTCGACTATGATGAGTTCTGAACGTGACCGACGAGGGGGAGGATTAGGCCTTCCCAATGTGACGTTGGGTTCCCGACTAGTGGGCAGGTGCTGGCCAGTCCAGAATTGGAGCCCCCTAAGTCGTTGCTCCGAAGTAGCAGAGTAATGACTTAAGGGTCAGTCCATTCGTCAGGGACACATTGAGTATGGCGTAGCGTGCCCAAAACACCGAGTTGGTGGAGGATGTAGGTGGCCAGGAGCAGGTGATGTTCGATGAGACAGGAGTCACAGGGACGTCTGTTCGTCAGATGCCCTATAGGCCACCTCTCGTCAGGGGTGTGTCCCTATTTTGTGCTTTGGTCGACGACGTGGGGAAGGTGAAAATAAATGGATGCGCCCGTCACGCGAGCATGAAGGGAAGCTGAGAGGATGCACGCGGGGTCTTCAAGTGCTACGTGTCACGGATCATTAATGCCTAGGGCGGCTAGGAGTATGGGCACTTAAGTGCCTAGGGACGCCTCGTGTAACACCCCAAATTTGTAAGAATAATAATTTATTTTATTTAAATATAATATTCGAGAATTTTAGTGAATTTTGGTGGTTTGCGTTGACGTCGGTATTTTGTGGAAGTTTTGGCTATTTATTTAAATAATAGTATATAATATATAATATATTGTATTATTATTTATTTAAATAATATTTGAAGGATTAAGGGCAAATTGGACTTTTAAGGAGGAGTTAGTGAGGGTAATATTGGGAAAGCCCATTTTAGAAGCCCAAAGGTTAGGTTTAACAAAAAGGAGAATTTGAGAGGAATAGGATTCATTTTGTTAGACTGTGAAAAGAAAGGAAAAGGCCAAAGCTCTGAGGAAAGAGGGAAAAGCCTAGGATTCGAGAAGGTTTCCAAGAACTAAATAAAGAAAGCTTGGAATCGATAATATAAGGTATGGAGAGTATTGCCTTTCATTGTTTTCAATATAGGAATTCGATGTGTTTAAAGCGGATTTTTGAGGTTTATGTGGGTTTGTGGGTTTATGAGTAAATTGATTATTTAGGTGTTGTTTTTGTTGATTAATGATGAATGTGAAAGGTTGGATTGAATCGGATAAAAGTAGGCCTTCGAGGCTAATCTCCCTGTTGATGTTGTTCTGACCTTACAGGGAAAGGGATTTGTGGGAGTTATGAAGGTATTTGGGGATTGGGGTTTTTGCGTGTTAGAAGTTTTGATAAGGGGAAAATGCATAAATTGATTGGTTAAATTGTGTTCTATGTATGATGTTAGGATCTTTAAAAAGCTGTTGTAGGATATTATAATTGTTATATAATGGTAGTATTTTGAATTCTGGGATTGGGACTTTTTACGAAATCGAATTCGGAGGTCCGGAAGGCCTCCAAACTGTAGAAATCGTATTTTTCTAGTATGCTGTCCAAGAGAGTTCGCATAGCGAACTATAGTTCGCGTAGCGAAAGTTCGCATAGCGAGCAGTAGCGACTCGCAGCAAACATGACAGTGCTGTTTGTTGCTGTTATGGACAAAATTTTTCTAAACTTCAGAAATTCATAACTTTTAATCCGTATGTCCGTTTCAGTCTCCGTTCGAGTCGTTGGAAAGCCGGTTTCAAACACTTTTTGATAAAATTAATTCTAATGCCAGAATTCCAACTATTTGACGTAGTATTCTGGTTTTTCGTGTATGTGCTATGTGTTGTGCGTTGAAACGATGAATTTGTTTTATGATTCTTGTGCTGTCTTGATGTTTTGAGCTGTGATTATTCTAATGACTTACCATGATTATATTGATGATTATGAGATGTTTATACAGGATTTTTGATGACTAAATGATGATATGAATGAACATGAATTATATTGATGATCATGAGATGTAGATACCTAACTATTTTGATGAATTACCATAAGCTATATTGATGATTATGAGATGATGATTCATGATGTTTGATGAATAAATGATGATATGATTAACATGAGACTTTGATGAATGATGATGCACGTAATGACTTTTATTGATGATGATGATAATAACGTTGTGTATCATGCATTCATAGCATTCCAGACTTCGGTCTATTGTGGCTTCAATCCCATTGTATGGATGTGAGGTAATTTAATGTGTTCCAGTTCTTGTGTTGAATTGATCCTATTGACGGGGATCTTTAGAGGGTGATGGCCTAGTGTCCATCGACTTTGATGAATTGGTACCACATGTATGAGTCTTGTTATGCATTGCATTTATTTGGCATTGATGTGATTTATGATATCGTGATTTTTTATGTTTTCCTTTGTGATGACCCTGATGATGTTGTATATGATAATGACGTTATTTTATGCATATCCTGTTTTTATATTGATTATAATGAATTGTGATTACTCACCCTGCCTGTTTGAATGTTGCCTCCACGTGGGTAACGTGTAGGTGATCAGGCTTAACTGTGGATGCCTTCGAGGACTTTTGGAGTTTATTTTGCTTTTGGTCGATGTAAAGGGTCTTGCTCTGATAGTGTAACATTGGGTTGGGTCGTTGAGTCGAAACATATTATGTTGACATTTTGTTGTTATTTGATTATTAGGATTTTTATTTTAAAACCTTTTGATTTTGGATTATTGTGGTTATGGTGGTTCCGCTGCTAATTTTGATGGCTTTTAAATATTTTGAGGAAAACCCGTGTGTACGGAGCATTTGTTTTATTTGAATTTATTGAGAAATGTACGCCTTTTTGAGGTGGTTCTTGTAACACCCCGATTTATTTTACTATTTTTCATAATTAGAAATTGTATGATGTTGTGTATTTGTGTATGATTATGTGTGGTTTGGTTGAGGTTGGGTTTTCTTAGTATGGAGTAGAGACCTTAGAATTATAGAAAATAAGGTAACGGAGGGTGTGTGGCCAATGGGATAGAGATATATGGTGTGGTTAGTAAATAACTATTAATTTAAATAATTTAGTTGGAATTAATTAGATTTAAAATAATTATTTTATTTTATTTAAAATTGGATAATATGAGTGGAGAGATGATAAGGGCAAGATGGTCCATTCATGAGGATTAGTAAGGGTAAAGAGGGAAAAACATATTTGGGGTCTAAGGGTCATAGATGGAAAAAGAAGGAAGTTGGAAAGAGGGAATCATTTGGTGATCGATCGAATTCTAAAGAGAAGAGAAAAGGGAACGGGAAGCAGAGCTAGGGCTTAGAGACATATGAAGAATCTTCATCTAAGGTAAGGGTGGGAATTCTTTAATCTCTCAAGGGTTGGATGATGTATGTATTTGGGTAAGAATCATTAGGTTGAATTCATGTGAATGTTGAATGTTTGTTGATAGGTAGTTTGGGGTTTTGATGGGGTTTGATGAGAAAAGGATAGGTTCTAATGAGTTAAGATGTTAATATTTGTTCATGATGTTGTCTATAAAATAATGCATGTTATTGTTGCTAAATATTGCTGAGATTGGAAGTGATTTTCGTGGATTATGAGGACTGTTTTGGGGAGGAAATTATGTCTGGTGTAGCAGAAAATTGGATTGCAGAAAATCTGTTACGCGCTCGTAGCGCCGGGCGGTGGAATTATAGCGTCGGGCGGTGATCAGGAGGCACAGCATAGAACGCTGATGGATTTTGTTTGAATTGAGGGAGTGTTATGCCTGTGCGTCGCCGGGCGGTGCAAGGAGGCGTATCAATGCTACTTGCGTGATTTTTGTTGTTTCTTTGCTATTTTCTTGTTGTTTCGTGTGGTTTCCTGTTGCTTCGTTGATGATTTCTTTAGATGATGTATTTTGGAGGATTGTTATGAAGATGCATGTTTGAATAGGTGTATGTGTGTTGTTGTGAAATAGTGAGTTGAGTATTGATGATATGTTATGTTTATGTATTTGTTTCGTTGTTGCATGTTGTCGTTGAAGGTGCATAACATGTTGCATGAGTTGAGGGATGACGTGTGCCTATATGGGGTGTGAGCATCTATCCGGATTCCTTTAATGGAATCGATGTTGTTGTTGTTGTTGAGGTGATTGTGTGCCCATGTGGGGTGTGAGCAATCACGATTGTCGTGTGCCCATGTGGGGTGTGAGTGACTAGATAGACGTTCCGACGGGAATTGTGATCATGAAACAGGGATCGAAATTGGTACCACATGCATTGAGTCTAGTTTGTGTCTCATTGCATTACTCTTGTTAGTTGTGTTGCATTATGCTTTGATTGATGATCTGTGGTTGTGTTGAGGTGTGTGATTCTTGTTGGTAGTTGTGATATGGGTGAATGACTTGGTGATTTATGCTTTTATATTTATATCATCTTCTTTTTTGTTGATTTGAGAATCTCACCCGTTTTGTTTGAATGTTACCTCCACGTGGGTAACGTGCAGATGAGCAGGAGTAGTGCGGAGTTGGAGTTAGCGAAGACGAGGTCTTCTCTTTTATTTCGTCGTGTCGCGTCTGCTTTGATTATAACACTGGGTTATCGAAACGCTTGTAGTTGTTTACTCTATTACTTGATGATGTTTAAGTGGTATTAAACATGTTATAATTTCGTTGAAATTCCGCTGCTGTAGAAATGGTTATTTAAATATGTTTTCTTGCGATGTTGATGTGTTATTATCTTATGCATGAGCAGTTGAATGGTTGAAAGTAGCATCCTAAGCGATTTGTGTTTTATTTTACTCTAATATTTTGTTATTATTTGTCGCGGGGGTTTAGGGTGTTACATAGTGGTATCAGAGCAGGTTGGTCTATCCGGCCAAGTTGTCGAATCGTTGCCGTGTGACCGTTGAATACTGTCGATGTTGTTTGTTCCTTAGTATGTGATATATGTGTGAAACACTATCAGTGCTTTCTTGTTTTTCTAATCCCTTATCTGCAGGATGAGAGTGAGACTAGTGGGGGACAAGCTTGTGTTTCTCTAAGATGCTTCGAGTGTGGAGTGTTGGCTTAGTTTGTCGTTAATTGCAAGAGTGCAATTATTGATTGGGACAATGTTATTCCCGTTGTTGAAGAGATCGAATATCATGTTACTACAGGAGAGAGTGCAGTGTTGGATTGTTCGACTGTTTTGAGAATGGCGTAATCCTTGAGGGAAGACGGTCAGGTGTCCTCGTTGTGCGCTTCCTTGTGAGGGGGAAGACGATTTTTTAGCTAGAGGTTGGTCAGTGATGTGTGGAGTATCTCGACGTGCTTCCTAAGGATGGGCACAGTTTGTCTTCAGTTGGAACAAGACGATGTTATTCTTGAGGTGCATGGTAGGAACTAAACCCTGTGGTTACCAATCGTTTGGATAAGTAAGGTAGTGTGCTACTGATTTCAAGAATGTAGGAGTTATGATAGTGTGTTGTTTCTGAAACTGAAGGAAATACAGAAAGAATACTTATGTCAACTAAGTGTTGTGCCTTAGATAGCTTGTGCACAAGATGTAGGAACACTATTATAGTTTGGTAAATATGGTTTATGCCCCATCATGAGGGTTGCCTGTCTATTGACAAATTGAGGAACTGATCACGCTTAATCTTTTGTTGATAGTAGACGGGATCATGCGGGATGTAATAAACGTATCTTATCGGCTTAGATAGTGTGTTCAATGAATTGTTCGGAGTTAAGAAAAGTGCTTACCGATGGTTTTGATGAACCGATGCAGATTCTTATATATCTGAAGATGAGATAGATTTAAGGTTTTGTATGTCGGTAAGTTGGGATGTCTCTGAGAGGAAATGATCTGGTATTATTGATGGTTGCTTCTTAGAGAGTAAAGAGTGAACTTAACTTTGACGAAAGTGAAGAGTTAAGGTTATACCTGCTAAGTAAGTAGAAGAACTCTCAAGAGATGATGCTCAGATATTTGCCATGTTTGTGATGATGGTGTTTTGGAGATTAGCAGTAAAGTCACAACGATGAACTTCCAGTTGTGCGTGAGTTCCAGACGTGTTTTTGGATGACATATAGGATGTGCCGCTAAAGATAGAGGTGGAATTCTCTGTTGATATTGTCCCTGGTACCATATTCTATGGCATCATACATGATCTCGGCGTTAGAATTAGTAGAACTAAAAGAGCAGTTAAAAGATTTACTAGAAAGAATGTTTGTGAGATCAAGGGTGCCGCCTTGGAGAGCTTCAGTATTGTTAGTAGAGAAATGAATGATAGCATAAGGTCGCGTGTTAATCAGTGAGTAGTATGGAAACCCACAGTTGTATTCTAGATAGCTTGAGTTTGAATTGTGACGAATCACAGATGATTTGAAGTTCCTTGATGGTATTACTTTGTTATGGGTTGAAAATCTCGTGTCAACAGAAACCTGGAGTGGTCGAAACCCCGTAAGAATAATTGATATGGAATGTGGTAACCAGAACCAGAGATTGTTAAGCCGTTTTGGATAAATTGTTTCGAACTCAGGATGAATTTTGAAGGTTGCGTATGTTATGATTGTAGTAGTATTACTCCTGCATCTCTATCATTGGAGAGTGTTGAACCTATACTAAACGGTTGTTTGTTGATAGGGAGGTTATTCTACTGATGGACATAATTGAGATTTGTGTACTGTTTGATGGGTAGGCACTCCCGTGGATGAGTGTGTTTTTATGCAGATTGATAACTCTCCAAAGTGCTTAAGGATAAGTGTCCACTTTCAAGAATAGATGACTTGGAATTTTTTGAACTCGGTTTGGAGTATTACAATATAGGATGATGTTGTTCGGTGCTTGTAATGCGCTTGGGGGGTGTATGGGAATACTTAATCGGATAAGTTCGAAGTGGTGTTTGTTGGGGTATTCTGATCTATTATAAAATGAGAAAAAGAACGTGTAGACTATTTGAGAATTGAGTTACAAGTATTGAAAGAGATGAAGTTTTATGCTAAGTTTTCAAAGTGTGATTTTTGGTTGATAAGGATGAGTTTTCTTGGTTATGTTATTTCAGATAAGGGTGTTGTCGTGGATCCATCCAAAGCAGATGCAGTTCTACAATGAGAAAGCTCTGAAGTTGGTTAAGAAGATTAAAGGATTTTTGGACTCAATGGGTTATTACCGTAGGTTATGGAAGACTCTTCCAAGTTAGCATTTTATCTCAGTTGACTTGCGAAGGGTAAGTGATTTGTGTGGGGATGTTCGTTGTAAGGAAAGTTTTAGAGAGCTGAAGTAGAAGTTGACTACGGCTCCAGTTTTGATTCTGCCTGATCCTAATAAACCATTTGTGGGGTATTGGGATAGGTTTGTGATGAATTTAGATAGTGTACTAATGTAAGATGGTGAAGTCGTAGCTTATGCCTTACGACAATTGAGGATTCATGAAAGGGTCTATCCTGTTCAAGATTTGGGATTGGCTACGGTTGCATTTATGTTGAGGATTCGGAGGTATTATTTTTATGGATCTAGATTCGAAGTGTTTAGTAATCACAAGAGTGTAGAACACCTGTTTGGTCAGAAGGAATATAGTATGAGACAATGAGGATGGTTGGAATTCTTGATGAGTTACGACCTTGGCTCGAATTATCCTATTGGTAAAGTTAATGTCGTTCCTGATGAGTTAGGTCAAAAGTATTTTCATATGTCTGCTTTGATGGTCAGAGAATTAGAATTGAGTAGCCGTCCAAAGACTTATATTTGGTGTGTGAGCTGACGCAGTAGAGTGAGAGGTTGGGAATATAAAAGGTGAATGATGACTTCCTGGTAAATATTAGAGAGAGTCAGAAGTTGGATGTGAAATTGGTAGATTTGATAGTTGCGAGTAATCAGAGTGCGCAACAGAAGCGTGATGTAGTGCGGTTCGAATATGCATGCGTG
Organism: Lathyrus tuberosus; assembly: GCA_022829125.1. NCBI lineage: Eukaryota > Viridiplantae > Streptophyta > Magnoliopsida > Fabales > Fabaceae > Lathyrus > Lathyrus tuberosus. The sequence continues at coordinate 5,419,522 of JALAZF010000153.1, forward strand.
AATAGTAGGAGTTCAAAGGTTGAATGTTAGGACCTGCAGGAATGGAAGTGATATGGTGAAAGGTTTAAATATTAATCATAACTACTAGTTACATGTTCGATTGGTGAATCATAGAATTGTTGTCTTGATGATTGTGTGACCACGAGGTTAGTATTCCGACTATGTTGAAGTGGTTAGGACGACGTTGTGTCATGGAACTTTATATTCTTATCTCTGTGGTTGCCTCGTTTCCTATGGTGGTGATTCGAGTGCGAGTAGCTAATTCCTGGGATGGGGAATTAGAGGAATGTTAGATGTGGCAATTGTAACGATTGTGTTGTGTTCTGGTTCAACGGTGAACATGTGTGTGCGTAACTCGGTTATTCTTTGCGTCATGAGTTGGTCGTCAAGTGCATTGCGTGAGCATTGCATCTTGTTGTTGTTATTGATGAGGTGGTTTGTGGTTGCGTGTTATTCGTGGTGCTGCCTATTATGATTTGGGGGTTAGAGACCAGGATGCGAGGGTCGTATCCGGAGTTGTTCGCATAAGGTAAATTTTCGAGGACGAAAATATTCTAAGTGGGGGAGAGTTGTAACACCCCGATTTATTTTACTATTTTTCATAATTATAAATTGTATGATGTTGTGTATTTGTGTATGATTATGTGTGTTTTGGTTGAGGTTGGGTTTCCTTAGTATGGAGTAGAGACCTTAGAATTATAGAAAATAATGTATCGGAGGGTGTGTGGCCAATGGGATAGAGATATGTGGTGTGGTTAGTAAATAACTATTAATTTAAATAATTTAGTTGGAATCAATTAGATTTAAAATAATTAGTTTAATTATTTTATTTCATTAAAATTGGATAATATGAGTGGAGAGATGATAAGGGCAAGATGGTCCATTCATGAGGATTAGTAAGGGTAAAGAGGGAAAAACATATTTGGGGTCTAAGGGTCATAGTTGGAAAAGGAGGAAGTTGGAAAGAGGGAATCATTTGGTGATCGGTCAAATTCTGAAGAGAAGAGAAAAGGGAACGGGAAGCAGAGCTAGGGCTTAGAGACATCTAAAGAATCTTCATCTAAGGTAAGGGTGGGAATTCTTTAATCTCTCAAGGGTTGGATGATGTATGTATTTGGGTAGGAATCATTAGGTTGAATTCATGTGAATGTTGAATGTTTGTTGATAGGTAGTTTGGGGTTTTGATGGGGGTTTGATGAGAAAAGGATAGGTTCTAATGAGTTAGGATGTTAAGATTTGTTCATGATGTTGTCTATAAAATAATGCATGTTATTGTTGCTAAATATTGCTGAGATTGGATGTGATTTTCGTGCACTATGAGGACTATTTTAGGGAGGAAATTGGGTCTGGTGTAGCTGAAAATTGGATTGCAGAAAATCTATTACGCGATCGTAGCGTCGGGCGGTGTGGTACCGGGCGGTGATCTGGAGGCACGTCATGGAACGCTACTGGATTTTGTTGGAATTGAGGCAGGGCTACGCATGTGCACCGCCGGGCGGTGCAAAGAGGCGCAACAATGCTGCTTGCGCGATTTTTGTTGTTTCTTTACTGTTTTTTTATTGTTTCGCGTGGTTTCCTGTTGCTTCGTTGATGATTTCTTTAGATGATGTATTTTGGAGGATTGTTATGAAGATGCATGTTCGAATAGGTGTATGAGTGTTGTTGTGAAATAGTGAGTTGAGTATTGATGATATGTTATGTTTATTCATTTGTTTCGTTGTTGCATGTTGTCGTTGAAGGTGCATAACATGTTGTTTGAGTTGAGGGATGACGTGTGCCCATGTGGGGTGTGAGCATCTATCCGGATTCCTTTAATGGAATCGATGTTGTTGTTGTTGTTGAGGTGATTGTGTGCCCTTGTAGGGTGTGAGCAATCACGATTGTCGTGTGCCCATGTGGGGTGTGAGCGACAAGATAGACGTTCCAATGGGAATTGTGATTATGAAACAGGGATCGAAATTGGTACCACATGCATTGAGTCTAGTTGGTGTCTCATTGCATTACTCTTGTTAGTTGTGTTGCATTATGCTTTGATTGATGATATGTGGTTGTGTTGAGGTGTGTGATTCTTGTTAGTAGTTGCGATATGGGTGAATGACTTGGTGATTTATGCTTTTATATTTATATCATCTTCTTCTTTTGTTGATTTGAGTATCTCACCCCTTCTGTTTGAATGTTACCTCCACATGGGTAACGTGCAGATAAGCAGGAGTAGTGCGGAGTTGGAGTTAGCGAAGATGCGGTCTTCTCTTTTATTTCGTCGTGTCGCGTCTGCTCTGATTGTAACACTGGGTTGTCGGAACACTTGTAGTTGTTTACTCTATTACTTGATGATGTTTAAGTGGTATTAAACATGTTATAATTTCGTTGAAATTCCGCTGCTGTAGAAATGGTTATTTAAATATGTTTTCTTGCGATGTTGATGTGTTATTATCTTATGCATGAGCAGTTGAGTGGTTGAAAGTAGCATCCTAAGCGATTTGTGTTTTATTTTACTCTGATGTTTTGTTATTATTTGTTGCGGGGGTTTAGGGTGTTACAGTTCTGATTTTACTATGATATTATGATTATTCTGCTGCAATATTTATGGGGTAGAAAAGGGTGTTACACCTCGAGTCCTGTGTTAGGACTATAAATAGGTGGTGAGTCCGTGCCATTTGCACGCTTTCGCTCTTCTGCTTAGAACTTTCCCCACTCTCTTTTTGCTTCCTCAACTTCCATTTCCGTTCATCCGCCGTACGCCGTCGTCCCTTCATTCAGCAACCGTCGTGTCCAAATAAGTTTCTGGCCTCATCATCTTTACTTTGTATGATTTCCGGTGGTTCTTCCGGTGAATCGATGAAGTTCCCGGGGAAACCACGGAGTTTTCGTCGAATACGCCAGAAATTCCTTATGCTTATGAAACTTCCGATGAAGGTCCCGGGAACCCAGGATGAGCATCCCGATGAGATAAGTTGAAGGACTCGAGGACTTGATGAAGGTTTCGAGGACCTGGGATGCACATCCCGAGGTCATAGGATGAAAGACTCGAGGGCTTGATGAAGGGCTTGAGGATCTGGGATGAAGGTCCCGAGGATCTGGAATGAAGGTCTCGAGGACCTGGGATGAAGGCCCCGAGGATGTTAGATGGAGGTCTCGAGGACCTTTACTGATGGTCCCGGAGGGGACATACCCTCGATTTCTAGTCGACGCGGCGGTGACCCCGACCAAGAGGCTCCTCCGGGGTCTCGTAGCCGAAGGGAAGTTTAGCTGGAGGGTGTATAAGTTCCAGGGAACCTTTTTCCTGAGGAGGGGATTTACGACTATGCGTCGAAGAGAATCTTCTCGTATGTACGAGCTTCCCAACGAGGATTTTAGTTGAGGACGTTCACCGAGCAACTCCTCTCCTCCTTTCTTCGCCCTTTCAATTGATTTGCGGTGGAAGGGTGTATTTGATCTGGAATGTTGAATTCACCATTTTCCTCTTCTTTTTAGGTAAAAATGGCTGCAAGGATTGAGGGGGTCATTGAGACCGATGACGATCCCGACTCGCCGGTAGTACAGACTAGTGGGGTTCGGAAGCGAACTGCCGAGGATTGGGCCGGGGAGGAACCTCTGAGTGTCCCTTATCTTTTTTTCGTGAACGATTTAGATGCCTATGCTACTGTCGAGGACCGTTACAAGGGCTCCCCTCAGAACTGGCAAGTGTACAAACCCCGGGAACACTATCAGGTATGCTCGTGTTTTTGAGGGATGAGGTTCCCCATGTACGAATTCACCTTTCTAGAAGCGGGCCTGCGTCTGCCCTTCAGTGATTTCCAGCGGGAGGTGTTCTCCAGGCTGCGCCTGGCGCCCTTGCAGTTCCATCCAAACATGATCGTGTTCATGCGGGCGTATGACCTCGTATATCAGTACCTTAATGTTGGAGCCACGATACCTCTTTTCTTCTGCATCTTCCATCTGTAGAGACAGACGGTCGAAGGCCGGCACAGCTGGGTGTCCTTTAAGCAACTGAAGAGGTTGTTTTGGGCATACCTAGACTCTGTCCGTAATTTCAAATACCGGCACTTTGTTGTCAAGCCCATTATCCATGTGGTCGTCGCCTCGCTGTATGACCGTGTGGTCGAATAGAAAAATGGACGGCGAGAAGAGGTCTTACAATCGAAGTTTCCATTGGAATCGACGGAGGAGCATTTCAAAAGAAGCATGGACAGTTACATAGTTAGCCCTGGCGCATTGGACGAAGAGGACCGGCTGGCCTACCTGAAGTTTGTCAAGTTTGTCTCCGGCTTCACCCCTGCGAAACTTGTGACTCCAGACGGGAAATTTATCCTCGACGACCGCAGGGAGGTCTTAAAGAAGTCCTGAATGATAAACACGAAAGCCCTCCTCGAGTGCGAGTCCAAAGAGGAAGCTGTCTGATTCTTAGGTAGCGAACATCCCCTTCATTCGGGCCCCATCTATGTTTCTGTCGTTGGTTCACTGACGTGTTTGCTTTCTCTTTTGCAGGTAAGATGTCGAGCTTGCAAGAACGTGTGAAGAAGCTGGCGGCCACCAAAGGTCCGAAGAAGGCTGGAAAGGGGTGAGTCGTCTAGGTTCAGTAGATGCAAGGCCCCAACCTGATACCCGAAGGCTCATCTTCTTCCCCCTAATGCATCCAATCTCCGACGTTGCAGGGATCCCCAAAGAGGCAGCGCGTCAGTGAGCCTGTGCATGTCGACCTAACCGAGAACATGTCCGAGGAGAAGTACATGCTCCTACCCTACTACCTGCAGCCTAATTTCTTCTGCTGGGCCGACTCATCGACTGTGAGCGCTGCCAAGTCCAAGGCTATCTTGGGCGTTGACCGAAATGCGAGGAGAAAGGCCTTGTCGAAAGATATGGCTGCGATGATACGGGTCTTTGAAACGGATTTGGTCCTTAACGACGAGACCTGCCCCTCGGCTGACCTGACCAAATTGTAGAATAACCTTGCATTGTCGAGGCTGAGATGAAAAAGCTGGCTACTGACCTTGACGAGTGCAAGAAGCAGAATGCGGCCCAGGTCAAGCTTCACGGGGAGATGGAAAGGAAGGTGAAGGGCGCTGATGAGGAGAAGAAGAATCTCTTAGCGAGGATCACTGAGTTAGAGGTGGCTGCCGGGCCTGTTGAAGACGAGACCGCCAATGAGAATCTCCTGACCTCTCTTGTTGACCTGGTATCGAAGACCCGACTGCTCGAGTAGGATTGTCTGGGGGCTGTCGAGGTGGGTTTTAATATTACTGTGGAGCAGTTCTAGCTCGTGAACCTTGGTGTCCAGCTTATCACCAAGCGGACAGGCCCTTATCACCAGGTGATCGAAGGTCGGGTGGTCACGCCTGAAACCGAGGAGGAAGAAGATGATCAAACTATGGCAGGCGACCAAACCGAGGGGGCGTAGCCGTCTAGCTCTATTTCCTTTTGTCCAGCTTGTTTGGCCTGCGTGCCACTTTTTTGTTATTGTTTAGTTCGACCTGCGTGTCAGGGGTTTGCAATGTTTTTTTGTACTGTTTGAAAAATGGGCTTTTGCCCGATTTAATGCATTGTCTTTTGTGTTTTGTGTGTGTTGCTTGTATGTTGACTATGTATTAGGTATTTTACGTGTTTTCTTTAAGTGTTTGGGGCTTTTTCTCGACGTCGTCGATCCTCGACAGTGTAGGGAACTGGTCGAGTGGTCGGAGTTGTATTCCGACCTTCGACAAAGCTAAGAGCTCGATCGAGGTCTTAGATCCAGGGCGTGAACTTCCCATCGCAAGTTGGGCGTTCTTCCTAGTCGGTACGACGATGGTGGATCTCGATAGAGGTGTCCCCGTCGGATCAAGGGTCCTCGCGCACACACAATTAGTGGGCCCTTGTCTTCTTGTCTCGAGTTAAGGAGTCGCGCTTGTAATGCCCCAGTTTTGTTAGATTTATTTAATAGAGTAGATTTAATTGGTTTTGGTTTTGTATTATTTTATTATTGACTTTTATTTGACAATATATCATTTTTCATCACTATTTATGTTTTATTGCGTTTTGAGAGCGTTTGCGAGATATTTGAGCGTAGGGGTATTTTGGTCATTTTGCGTGGTTAGATATTTTTATAAATAGAAATAGAAAGAGAGAAATAGAAAGAAAAGAAAAAGAAAGGAAAGAAAGAGAAGGGAAGGAAAGGAAAAGGAGAGAAAAGATGAGAAGAGGAAAATCTTCAATACTCCGTTTCGAGCGCGATTAATCGGGTAAGGGTGAGAAGTTTCGATTATATCATGCTTGTATATGTATATGTATGTTTTGTTTGAATGTTTGGGTGAAAAATATATGTTTTCTATTTGGTTGCATTTGTGAGAAATTGATAGAAATCAATGTTTTCACGGTTAGAATGCGGAATAGTTCGCGTAGAATAGTCGGGAAATGATAGGATTTAGTCGGGATTACTTGTCGGTGTGATTGGGGGGTTTATGGACAAGTTTGGAGGGATTTTGTGTCATAAAAATGGGGTTTTTCTGCTATTTCACGATGGTTAACCGGTTAACCAAATGCGTTAACCGATTAACACTGTAAGTTTCAGAAAAATATTATTTTCAAAAATTCATAACTTTTGAACCGTAAGTCAGTTTTGGTCCCCATTCGAAGCGTTGGAAAGCTAGTAAAATATTCTTTCTATTAAAATGGTTTGGAGGGCAGTAGGTGATTTATTTAGGTTGGGGTTTTGGAAAAGTGTTGGTTTGTCTGATTTTTACCGTCGTATTGGTGTGCGAATGATGTGTTATCATTCTATATGCTTTTGATATGTAACGTATAGCTTGTGTGCTGTTATATGGCGTGAATATATGTGATGAAATGTTGTGCATGATTGATACGCATTGGTGATGGATGTATGATATTTGAATGGTGTTGTTTTGTCGACTTTCGTCGTTGTAATTGTGTGTAATTGATGTGTATCATGCAAGGTGCCTTTGATATGGATATTGTATGACTTGTGTGATGCATATGATATGATTGTGGTGGGTTATGGCTTGTGATAAAGTGCATTGTTTATGTGAAATTTCAATGTATGTTGTTTGGTGGCCTTTATGGTTTGAAATGCATTGTTTGAATTGATTTGCAATGCATGAATGTGATAATGTTGATTAATTCATATGGTTGAATTGTGAGTGTCATGAGTCCTTGTATGCCAAGCATCATGATATACATTGTTGTGACGTCCTGAGCGACGGATTGATTCCAGAGGGAATCCGCTATAACATCGTGTGCCTTAAAAATAAGAGGTGTGAGCGATCGGATGGATTGTATGCCTTAAAAATAAGAGGTGTGAGCGGTGATTATAGACGATCGTGTGCCTTATACAAAGAGGTGTGAACGATCGGGTCGTGTGCCCGTGTGGGGTGTGAGCGATCCATAAATGTCGTGTGCCTTAAAAATAAGAGGTGTGAGCGATCGGATGGATCGTGTGCCTTAAAAATCAGAGGTGTGAGCGACGGGGAACATCGTATGCCCGACGGGGAGTTACAGTGATGTAATGAGCAATGGTTCCAGCAGAGTTCCTGAGTGAACTAGTGATGAGAAATATTGGAAGTCGGTACCGCATGGCATTTGCATAGATTCGTTGTGTCGGTCTCTGTGCATTTGCATAAATCATGGATTGATTATGTGTGAGAATTGTGAATGGATGTATTATGTGTGGAAAATCATGATTTGATTGATTATGTGTGGAAATTGTGCATTGATTTGCTATGTGTTGAGATTGTGATAGCATTGGTAATTTGATGTGTATATGTGATAAATGCCTTGGTTGTGGATAATATGTATTATGCGTAGACATATGCTATGTGATGTGTGATGTGGTTCTAAATGTTATGACTTGGTATGCCTTATGTGCAAATATATGAGTATATTGGATAATTGATATATGCTATATTGTTGGATTAATAGATATATGTTACATATATGTGGTATGTTATATTTATTAGTATGTGGTGTTTGTGGTGAGAATAGCTATGCATGTGAATTGTTATGTATTTTCATATTATTATGCAATCTTGATTTTAGTTGTTATTTCTCACCCTTCTGCTGTGGTTTATTGCTCTACGAGGCAATTGCAGATTAGTGTCTTGGAGGCTTTTGTGGAGATTAGTCCTCCGTCCTTTGTCGTCTGTCTACTCTGATACGTAGCACGGGAGTCGGGGAACGATTATGTTATATATGTATATAATTGTTGAATATATTTTGTATTACTTTTGTATTTATATTTTGATGTTATAAAACCATTTATTTGTAAAACAAGTCAGTTATGGATCTTTCCGCTTTAGTCCATAATTGACATTTCCTTTATATGGAAAAAGTTTCCCCTTTGAGGGTATTCTATTTTATGCTGTGTATCAAATTTATGAGCAGGGATGATGTTTTGTTTATTTAAATGTGGCATCCTTGTTTCTGTCGGAAAAATAAATTTTTATTTACTCTAATTTATTTATGTATTATTTATTCGCGATGGGAATTGGGGTGTTACATTAGTGGTATCAGAGAAGGTCGGTCTGTCCGGCCAAGTTGTTGAGTAAGTTGGTGTGACAGTTGAATACTGTCGTTGTTGTTTGTCCCTTAGTACATGATATATGTGGGAAACACTGTCGGTGCTTTCTGGTTTTTCTAATCCTTTGTCTTCAGGATTGAGAATGAGATAAGTGGGGGAGAAGCTGGTACTTCTCCATGTTGCTTCAGGTGTGGAGCGCTGGCTCAGTGAGTTGTGAATTGCAAGAGTGTAAGTGTTGTTTGGATAGTGTTGTTCCTGATTCCAGAGGGAATGCGGAGGTAAGGTTTATGTCAACTAAGGTTTTGTGCCTTAGGTAGTTTTGTGCGCAGGATATAAGGAATGCTATTATAGTTTGGTAAAGACGGTTTATGCCCCATCATGATTGTCGACTGTCTATTGACAAATTGAGGAACTGATCACCCTTAATCTCTTATTGATAGTAGACATAAATTATGTTGGATGGAATAGGCGTGTCTTTCCAGCTTTGATAGTGTGTGCAATGAATTGTTTGGAATTAAGCAGGTGATTACGGATTGTTTCGATGAGTTGATGAAGATTCTTATACTGGAAGATGAGACGGATTAGAGGTTTTTGGTATGTTGGTCCAGTAGGGAAGTTTTGAGAGAGAATGATTGGGCATCGTTAATGGTTGTTCTCAGAGAGAAGAGTGTGAACTCAAATTGGACGAAGGTGAAAATTTGAGGTTTGGATCTGCTAAGTAAGTAGAAGAACTTTTAGGAAGTGAAACTCAGATTGAAAGAGTGGTTGGAAGATTTACTGGAAAAAGGGATTTGTGAGACCAAGCGCATCGTCTTAGAAAGCTCCAATATTGATAGTAATACAAGGGAATGATGATTGAGTGGAATAACAAGCATGATGTGTTTAAGGGTATTGAGACTATGGAAAGTAAAACTTAGAATTCTGGTGAGGTTTGAAGTCTTTGGAGTTTTAGAGCATTAATGGAAATCTTGAGAAAACCCTTATGTGTGGATGTAATATTGATATTAAGAGTTCCTTTTGGTTGGTTGTTGCTACATGTTGGGATTTATGGAATTTGGACTGTTAAGAGAAGAAATTGTGTATGGATTACTAACAGTTGAATAAGGTAACGATTGAGAACAAGTGTCCACTTTCAAGAATAGATAACTGGAATGGTTTGGTTGAGTTTGATTGAAATTACAATTGTTTGGAATGTTTGATAAGAGTGGTGAATGGTGTGAGTTGAGGCTTTGATCGATTTAATGTGACTGGTTATGTTTGTTATCAGCGGGATAGGCTGTTATTTACTCGGTTCAGCTTGTATGTGAGTAACCAGTTACCCAGTGAAAATTTTGCAAAAGCTTTAAGAATTTATATCTTTTGGAATTTGGTTGGGCATTACAAGGTGCAGTGATGTTATTTGGTGTTAGTAATGCGTCTGTAAGGTTTATGGAATAGATGCATCGTATCTTCTATATTTATTTGGATAAGTTCGTAATGGCTTTGATGGAGGATATTCGGATCTGTTGTAAACTCAGAGGAAGAACAAGTAGAGTGTTTGGGATTTGAATTACAAGTGTCAAAAAGAGACGAAGTTTTATGCTAAGTTATTCGAGTGAGAATCTTGGTTGAAAAAGGTTAGTTTTCTTGGATACGTTATTTCAGATGAGAGTATGGTCATGGATCCATCGGAAGTAGATGCAGTTCTACATTGAGAGGCTCTGAAGTTGGTTAAGGAGATTAGAAACTTTTGAGCTCAGTTGGTTATTACTGCAGGCTATGAAAAACTTTGCTAAGTCCATACTTCGGTTATCTCAATTAACTTGCAAAGGGTGAGTCGTTTGTTTTGGGATGTTCGTTGTGAGTGAGTTTTGGCGAGCTGAAGTGGAATTCTCTACGGCTCCAGTTTTGATTCTGGGTGATCCTAATGAACCGTTTGTGAGATGTGTCTTTGAGGAGTTTAGACAGTGTGTTAATGCTAGAGGGTAAAGTCGTGGCTTATGCTTTACGATAATTGAGGATTCATAAAAGGATCTATACTATTCTGGATTTGGAATTGGTTGCGGTTGTATTGTGTTGGAAAATTTGGAGGTATTATCTTTATGGTTCTAGGTTCGAAGGGTTTGGTAACCGCAAGAGTTTAGAGTACTTGTTTGGTCTGAAGGAATAGAGTATGAGACAACGAGGAGAGTTGGAATTCCTGATTAGTTATGACTTTGGCTCAAATTATCCTATTGGTAAAGTTTATGTCGTGCGTGATGAGTTAAGTCGAAAGTTTTACTTATGTCTGCTTTGATGGTTAAAGAGTGGGAACTTTTGGGAGAATTTAGAGATTTTGGTTGGTGTGTGAAATGACATCTGATGGTGTGCGGTTGGGTATATTAACAAGGAACAGTGATTCTTGGTGAATATGAGAAAGAGTTGGACTTTGGACGTGAAATTGGTAGTTTTGATGGTTACGAGTAATCAGAGTGTGCAACGGAAGCATGAAGTGGCATGATTCGTATATGCGTGTGGGACTGGTAAGAGTTCATAGGTTGAACATTGGGAACATGTAGGAGTGTTGAGACCATTGGACATTTCAGGATGGAAGTGATATGTGAAAGGTTTAACTATTATTCATGGGCTACTGTGTAGATGAATGTCTTGGTAATATGGCCGAATGGGGAATCGTAGCATTGTTGTAATATTGTTGGGTGACAAGGATGTTTGGTATTCTGGTTTTGTTGATGTTGTTGAGGCAGTTGTGTCGTGGAACTTTATGTTCTTGTTTGTGTTGTTGCCTCGTTTCTATCGTGTTGGTTCGAGTGCGAGTAGCTAATTCCTTGTGAGGAATTAGGGGAGTGTTACCTACGGTGAAGGTAACGATCTTTTTGTGTTTCGGTTCAAGAGTGAACCTGTGTGTTGGTATCATGGTTTTCTTTGAGTCGTGAGTTGGTCGTCAAGTGCATTGTATGGGCATTGCATCTTGTCGTTGTTGTTGTCGTCGTTGTCATGTCGTTGTTGTAGCTGCGGTTACCTAGGTAGTTTATCAGTTTGTGTTGTTCGCGGTGTGCCTTTTGTGGGCATGTTAGTTTGTTGGTCGGATGCGAGAGTCGTGTCTGGAGTTGTTCGTCTCAGTATATTTTCGAGGACGAAAATGTCTAAGTGGGGGAGAATTGTAACGCCCCAGTTTTGTTAGATTTATTTAATAGAGTAGATTTAATTGGTTTTGGTTTTGTATTATTTTATTATTGACTTTTATTTGACAATATATCATTTTTCATCACTTTTTATGTTTTATTGCGTTTTGAGAGCGTTTGCGAGATATTTGAGCGTAGGGGTATTTTGGTCATTTTGCGTGGTTAGATATTTTTATAAATAAAAATAGAAAGAGAGAAATAGAAAGAAAAGAAAATGAAAGGAAAGAAAGAGAAGGGAAGGAAAGGAAGAGGAGAGAAAAGAGGAGAAGAGGAAAATCTTCAATACTCCATTTTGAGCGCGATTAATCGGGTAAGGGTGAGAAGTTTCGATTATATCATGCTTGTATATGTATATGCATGTTTTGTTTGAATGTTTGGGTGAAAAATATATGTTTTCTATTTGGTTGAATTTGTGAGCAATTGATAGAAATCGATGTTTTCACGGTTAGAATGCAGAATAGTTCGCGTAGAATAGTCGGGAAATGATAGGATTTAGTCGGGATTACTTGTCGGTGTGATTGGGGGGTTTATGGACAAGTTTGGAGGGATTTTGTGTCATAAAAATGGGTTTTTTCTACTGTTTCGTGATGGTTAACCGGTTAACCAAATGCGTTAACCGATTAACACTGTAAGTTTCAGAAAAATATTATTTTCAAAAATTCATAACTTTTGAATCGTAAGTCGGTTTTGGTCCCTGTTCGAAGCGTTGGAAAGCTAGTAAAATATTATTTCTATTAAAAATGGTTTGGAGGGAAGTAGATGATTTATTTAGGTCGTGGTTTTGGAAAAGTGTTGGTTTGTCAGATTTTTACCGTCGTATTGGTGTGCGAATGATGTGTTATCATTCTATATGCTTTTGATATGTAGCGTATAGCTTGTGTGCTGTTATATGGCGTAAATATATATGATGAAATATTGTGCATGATTGATACGCATTGGTGATGGATGTATGATATTTGAATGGTGTTGTTTTGTTTACTTTCGTCGTTGTAATTGTGTGTAATTGATGTGTATCATGCAAGGTGCTTTTGATATGGATATTGTATGACTTGTGTAATGTATATGATATGATTGTGGTGGGTTATGGCTTGTGATGAAGTGCATTATTTATGTGAAATTTCAATGTATGTTGTTTGCTGGCCTTTATGGTTTGAAATGCATTGTTTGAATTGATTTGCAATGCATGAATGTGATGATGTTGATTAATTCATATGGTTGAATTGTGAATGTCATGAGTCCTTGTATGCCAAGCATCATGATATGCATTGTTGTGACGTCCTGAGCGACGGATTGGTTCCAGAGGGAATCCACTATAACATCGTGTGCCTTAAAAATAAGAGGTGTGAGCGATCGGATGGATCGTGTGCCTTAAAAATAAGAGGTGTGAGCGGTGATTATAGACAATCGTGTGCCTTATACAAAGAGGTGTGACCGGTCGTGTCGTGTGCCGGTGTGGGGTGTGAACGATCCATAAACGTCGTGTGCCTTAAAAATAAGAGGTGTGAGCGATCGGATGGATCGTGTGCCTTAAAAATAAGAGGTGTGAGCGACGAGGAACATCGTATGCCCGACGGGGAGCTATAGTGATGTAACGAGCGATGGTTCCAGCAGAGTTCCTGAGTGAACTAGTGATGAGAAATATTGGAAGTCGGTACCGCATGGCATTTGCATAGAGTCGTTGTGTCGGTCTCTGTGCATTTGCATAAATCATGGATTGATTATGTGTGAGAATTGTGAATGGATGCATTATGTGTGGAAAATCATGATTTGATTGATTATGTGTGGAAATTGTGCATTGATTTGCTATGTGTTGAGATTGTGATAGCATTGGTAATTTGATGTGCATTTGTGATAAATGCCTTGGTTGTGGATAATATGTATTATGCGTAGACATATGCTATGTGATGTGTGATGTGTTTCTAAATGTTATGACTTGGTATGCCTTATGTGCAAATATGTGAGTATATTGGATAATTGATATATGCTATATTGTTGAATTAATAGATATATGTTACGTATATGTGGTATGTTATATGTATTAGTATGTGGTGTTTGTGGTGAGAATAGCTATGCATGTGAGTTGTTATGTATTTACATATTATTATGCAATCTTGATTTTAGTTGTTATTTCTCACCCTTCTGCTGTGGTTTATTTCTCTACGAGGCAATTGCAGATTAGTGTCTTGGAGGCTTTTGTGGAGATTAGTCCTCCGTCCTTTGTCGTCTGTCTGCTCTGATACGTAGCACGGGAGTCGGGGAACGATTATGTTATAAATGTATATAATTGTTGAATATATTTTGTATTACTTTTGTATTTATATTTTGATGTTATAAAACCATTTATTTGTAAAATAAGTCGGTTATGGATCTTTCCGCTTTATTCCATAATTGACATTTCCTTTATATGGAAAAAGTTTCCCCTTTAAGGGTATTCTATTTTATGCTATGTATCAAATTTATGAGCATGGATGATGTTTTGTTTATTTAAATGTGGCATTCTTGTTTCTGTCGGAAAAATAAATTTTTAGTTACTCTGATTTTATTTATGTATTATTTATTTGCGAAGGAATTGGGGTGTTACAGCGCTTGTACCTTAGTACGCTCCTGTGGTCGCAACGCGAATAGGTCACAGGCAATGTTTAACTGTAGTATTGTTTAAGCTTTTCAGCGTTCCATGATCGAGCAAGTTCCTCCCCGTGGAGATTTTCGAGGTAGTAGGCTCCCGTCACCGTTTTCGCGTGGACGCGGTAGGGGCCTTCCTAGTTCGCAGCGAGTTTTCCTTCGCGCGAATCTTTCTTGTTCCTTTGCATGACTAGGGTGCCGACCTGAAATTCGCGTTTGATAAATTTGCTGTCATGGCATAAAGTTATCTTCTGTTTGAGCGAGGCTTCGCGGAGGGATGCCCCGACTGTATCTCTTTGACCAGGTCAAGCTCCTCCCTAAGGGCCTCGCCGTTCATATCCTCGTTGAGGGGAGACTCGGTCCTTCTTGAGGATTCCCTTATTTCTACCGGAATTACTGCATCAGTTCCGTAGGTCAGTCAGAATAGGTTTTCCCCGGTGGTCGAGTGCGGGGTCGTTCTGTAGGCCCAGAGCACACTGTGCAACTCCTCGACCCACCTTTTCTTGGTGTCGTCCTGTCTTCGTTTCAGGCCTCGCAAGATCACCCTGTTCGTGGCTTCGGCTTGCCCGTTTGTTTGCGGGTGCTCGATCGACGTAAAGTGTTGTTTTGTGCCCTACTTGGTAACGAAGTCCTGGAAGTTATTGTCGGTGAACTGTGTCCCATTGTCGGTGATGATTTCTTGGGGTACGCCGAACCGGGCAAGTATATTCCTCTTGTACAAACGGAGTATGTTGTGGGCTTTGATTTTGGCCAAGGCTTCGGCCTCTATCCACTTGGTGAAGTAGTCGACGCCGACCATCAAATACTTGTTTTGGTACGACCCTATGGTGAAGGGTCTGAGGATGTCCATTCCTCACCAGGCAAACGACCATGGGGATGAAAGGGTTTTGAGCCCATTGGGTAGGGCCAGGTGCATGTCCTCGTGTCACTGGCATCTGTCACATTTCTTGACGTGTTCCTTGGCATCTTGCTGCATGGTGGGCCAGTAGTACCCTGCTCGCAATGCTTTGCGGGCTAGGGACCTTCCACTGAGGTGTTGCGCATTAATTCCTTCGTGGATCTCCTAGAGTATGCTAGGGACCTTAGACTCCTCGACGCACCTAAGGAGGGGTATCGAGAAGCCTCGCAGGTATAACTTATCCTCGACGATAATATACGAACAGCCGCGCCGCCTGACTACGCCGACATCATTGGGGTCGTCAGGTAGTTTTCCCGTGCTGAGGTATTCGTATACCAGGGTCATCCAGCAGTGGCAGTCTCTAATGGCATGCACGTCGGCGGTGGAGATGGATTTCTCGATGCTCGGACGTGGAAGCACCTCTTGGATGACGGATTTGTTCTCGCCCTTTTTCTTCGTGCTCGCCAGCTTCGATAGGACGTCTGCCCTAGTATTGTGTTCGTGCGGGACGTGACTTACATCTGCCGAGGTGAATTTTTTCATCATTTCTGGCACCAAGTCCAAGTATTCGATGAGGTTGTCATTCTTGGCTTGGTACTCTCCTCGCACCTGGGAGGCCACGAGTTGGGAGTCGTTGAATATTTTTACTTCTTTGGCGCCGAGGTCCTCGGCTAGTCGTAGCCCGACAAGGAAAACCTCGTATTCGACCTAGTTGTTTGATGTTGGGAAGGACAACGTGAGGGAGACCTCGATCAGGATGCCTTCTTCGTTTTTTAGGATGATGCCCGCTTCGCTTCCCGTTGAGCTGGACACCCCGTCAACGTAGATCGTCCATTTTTAGGATCCGTCGATCGAAGGTTCCGGGACTGTCATCTCTGCGACAAAGCCGACTAATAACTGAGCCTTAAGGGCCTTCCTACCTTCGTATTGGACATCAAACTCGGAGAGTTTGAGCGATCATTTGAGCATCCTGCCTGCCATATCAGGCTAGCTGAGAAGCTGTCTCCCGTGTTGGTCCGTCCTCACCATGATTGTGTGGGCCAAGAAGTAGTGTCGCAGTCTCCTGGCCACGGTAACGAGAGACATATCGACCTTTTCTCTCTGCTGGTATCTAGGCTCGGGGCCTTGGAGGGCTTTACTGGTGAAGTAAATCGTCTTCTGGTCGCGAGAGGACCGGGGGTTGTGAGAGGACTTGTTTGAGGTGGAGGAGCACCTGTTCGCACTCCTCGGTCCACTCGAACGTGGCCTCCTAGCGTAGGAGTTTGAAAAATGGAAGTGCGTATTGCACCGATTTGGCCACGAAGCGGGACAGTGAGGTCAGTACCCCTTTTAGTGATTTTATATATTTCTTTGAGTTCGATGTCGGAAAGGCGGAGAATGCCCTGCACTTGTCGGGGTGCGTCTCGATCCCTCGTTCCGTGAGGTAGAAACCGAGTAACTTTCCTGCTCGGACATCGAAGGTGCATTTCTCTGGGTTAAACCTCATCTTGCATTTTCTCGCCATGTCGAAGACCTTTTTGAGGTGGGCGGTGTGGTCGACTTCTTCTCACGATTTTACGATGATGTTGTCCATGTAGTCCTCGAGCATGTCACTGATCTCGCCATGGAAGACTTTGTTCATCATCCGCTGGTAGGTCGCGCCGGTGTTCTTCAGGTCGAAAGACATTACGTTGTAGTAGTAGTTGCCTGACTCGGTCATAAAGGTCGTTTGCTGTTTGTCGGCCTTCTCAATGGGGATTTGATTGTACCCCGAGTATGCGTCCATGAATGACAACAACTTAAAACCTGCAGAATTGTCGACCAGTTTGTCAATGTTAGGCAATGGATAAGCATCTTTCGGGCATGCCTAGTTAAGATCGGTGTAATCAACGCACATTCTCCATTTTCCATTATTCTTTTTAACAAGTACAACGTTGGATATCCAGGTTGTGTACCGGGCTTCCGAAATAAAATTCGCCTCTAAGATGTCTTTTACAGCTTTTTCAGCAGCCTCCGCTTTTTCGAGAGACTGCCTACGCCTACGTTACACTACAGCCCTAGCGTCTGGGTCAATTGTGAGTTGATGGCAAGCCAAATCTGGGTCGAGGTTGGGCATCTCCATAGCACTCCACGCGAACATGTCGGCATTCTCCCGGAGGCAGGCCTTCAGCTACTTCTTCTCCAGGTCGGGGAGGCCCGTTCCAATCTTCAGGTTCCTGTCTGGGTCGTCTTCGAGGGTAATGAGCTCGAAGTCTCCATCTGGAATGGGGCGCATGGGGTGAAGAGGCGGCCCGTTGCCTTTAGCTCGAGTGGTGTGATCTACTACCTAATCCTGCTCCTGCTCGCTGGGGAAATGGCTGTCGAGGTCGACCGCGTTGACGTGCGGGAGTGGCTTCTGCTCTTCATCTGAGGCTGGCTTCTCTAGGGTCTTCGACTTGATGTTGATCGAGTTCAGACCTTTGGTCGTAGCCTCGAAGCATCTCCTAGTGGCCTCAATGTCCCCGTGGAGAGTGACGACTCGGCCCCTAGTCGTGTAGTACTTCATCTTCGGATAGACTGTAGACGATACCGCTGTGAGTTCGGCCAAAGTCGGCCTTTCCAGGATGCACTGGTACAAAGCAGGTTACTCCACCACCAGGAAGCGGACCTTAACTTGCTGGGCAGTGTCGTCGTTCCTGAAATTGACCATTAGCTCGACGTAGCCCCACCGTCTGGTGGTGGTGTTGTTGAAACCCTGCAGGTCCGAGCCCACGTAGGGGGTCAGATGTGTCTCGTTGAGCTGGAGGGTAGAGAAGAGGTGGGCGTACATGATATCCACCGAGCTTCCTTGGTCGACCAAGATGCGGCGGACATCAAAGTTCACCATATGTGCCCTAATCAGGAGGGGGATATTGGAATTAGGGGCGCCGCCCGATAACTCTTCAAGGTAGAAGGTGATGGGGTTCGACCTTCCCAGACCTTCTCAAAAGTGGCAGTCTGCCCTGAGCTCGTCTCTATCAATTCGTCAAACTACTGCTTGATCGACCCCACCGAGACCTTGTTGAACCCTCCGCCGGATATGACCATGGTGGCGAGGAAACTTTCCTACGGGCTGCGAGTGGTCACAGTGATGTCGGGCTCGCTGGGGAAGCAGAAGTCCTCCGGTCGAGTGACACACAGGGAGACTTGTAGTCCACTCTCGCCAGGGGATGGGGTCGTCTCCTCGATACTTTTAGTCTCCCAGGTCTCTTGTCAAGGGGCATTGTTCCTCTTCGTGTATTGCTTGAGGTGCCCCTCCTTAATCAAGATTTCTATTGCATCCTTGAGGTGGATGCAATCCTCCGTGACATGCCCGTGGCTCCTGTGGAACCTATAATACTTGGACTTGTCAATATTTGGTTTAGGGGGTGTTGGCTTCGAGAAGCGTACACCTCCTTTCTATAATTCTGAGTTGATACACTCGGCCAGGATGCGCTCGTGGGGAGCAGTGAGTAGCGTGTACTCAGTGAACCGGCCTGCTGGTCCCCTCGTCTCTCGAGAGTCTCGGGGACAGTCTTCTCTTCTTTTTTCCCCGCCTTGTCGGGGGGCGGTGGAGTCCTCGTTCCTGAAGCTTCTAGGGCCCTCTTGATTCCACGAATCACGGGCACAGTGGGCGGCCTCTATCTCCTCATACTGGATATAATCTTGGGCCTTGTGGAGGAGTGCCTCCAAGGTATCGGACCTTTTAATTCTGACAGCCTTGGCAAACTCGGTGCGAGGTCGAAGTCCTCGCTCAATCAAGAATTTCTTCATGTCGTCCGAGGTGGATACCTAGACGGCTTCTCGGTTGAATCTCTCGATGTAATTCTGGAGAGATTCATCTTTTCCCTGGATGATGGCTTCTGAGGATGCTTCCGTCTTTGGGTGGCGTCGGGAAGCGGTGAAATGCCTGGAGAACCGTCTCTTCAATTCTTTCCAGGCAGTGATGGACTTGGGTGCGAGGCTCTTGTACCACGCCATGGCACCCTTCTGGAGGGTAGTGGGGAAGAGCCTGCACTTGATGGCTCCCCGGACGTTTCGGTAATCGAGCATCGCGTCAAAGCTTTCGATGTGGTCGTCCGGGCCGGTCGTACCATCATATGTCGCCAAGGGTGGGGATTTTTTCATCCCGGCGGGTAAGGGGGTCTCCATGATGTCCCTTGACAACGGGGTGCATTGATCATCCTCGTCACTCCTGACGGGTGATAAGGACTGGTCGCCTCAGTCGTTCCTACTTCATCGGGGAGAACTCCTTGGTCTTCTCTTTGACTTCTCGCCGTACCCGTTGAACTTACTCCTCTTCTGAGCGGGGGAACATTGTTCCTTCCGAGGAGGGGACCGGTCGCGCTTCTGGGCGACCACGGGTTGGGGTCGTTCCAGACATGGACGGCACCCAGGTATCCGAAGAGAGGGGCTCAGAGAATCATCGTGTCGCGTCCTCTGCGGGGGAGGAGAGGGACTGCGAGAAATGCGGCGACGATGTCTCCGCGGGGGAGAGCTCGGTTGTTTCTCCCTCTCGAGAACTCCTATCCAGTCAATCAATTGAAAGATCATCAGATTAGTTTGATTGATCGCTGTGAACAGAGCCACCGTGGTCGGATCAACATTAGGTGGCGCGGGGATCAACTGGTAGACAGACGGGTTATCGGTGTGTTGAGTGGCGTTGAAGGTCGCGTCGTCAGAGGAGGGAGAGGCGGTGTGCTCGTCCTTGGGGTCGCCTTCTTCGATGTGAACGGCCACGTTGGGGTCGTGGTCGTCCCCGTTGTTGAATGGGGCGAAGCCAGAATCTGGAGCGTTGACGTCATTTCGTGGGCTGGCCATGATCGTCGAAAATTGGAAGTTGCTTTGGTTCTTGAGTTTCTACGGGGGGAAGAACGGGGAAGCAAGGGGTTCCCACAGGCGGTGTCACTGATCGTACCTGATCAGAAATAGATCGATGGCCAACAACACGTCGTGAGCTCCGTTACACTCCGGTGGTGGTGAGAGGGTGGGGGGTGTACCTGCAAGGTACTCCGATGCTAAAGTAAGAGACGGAGTAAAGGGTGCAAGTACAGAAAGTAGTAGTCAGTGAAAATCAAAATACCTGACCCTCTAGTGATAGAGGGTATTTATAGCGTGCCCCCAGCACTGGGCCAATGGTCATCTGCACTGGGTTGGATTGCCAGGCCCAATGCAAATAACTTCCAGGGCTTATGTGACGTAGAGAAGACCAGCACGTGGTCTTCGCCCTGGAGCAACTGCCCCGTGATCTTCGGAAGGTGGGCTGACCAGTTCTTCAGGAAGTGGGGGGTTTCCTGATGACGTGTCCCCGCGTGGGGGGCACGTGGAGTCCGTGGGGAAGACATGTGGTCTCTCCCTGTACCAGGTAGTGACCTGTTCGACTACTGTGAGTGTTGAACGTGCCTGACGTGGGGAGGATTTGGCCTTACTAATGTGACGTTGGGTTGGACCTGCCCGACTGGTGGGCAGGTGCTGGCCCAGTCCGGAACAATATACAATATGAATTTGCAGTTTTTAAATTTTTTGCCCAGGCTTTATAATTTTTTTGGCTCTGCCACTAAGTGGACCAACGCATGGATGGGAGTTTCCAACTCTAGAGCAAGTCCTAATATACTGACAAATGGATTTTTGGTATTTTAGAGTCTTAGCAGGGACACTGCCTCTCTTGGGTGAGCAGCCATCTCCTCTGTTGCACCTTGAAAACTCTGGCTATATATTGTCTTCACGTCCATTTTGAATCACTAATAAACCATTTAAATCCCTGAGGTTGGTTCTTAGATTTCAGGTTTTAGAACCTATGAATTAATAATCAGATTTCCGTCACATTATCAATAGACAAACTACCGATTACTCTAACCAAAATGCAAAGCAAGTCATTAGAAAAAGAAAAATATTGGAACTTCATGCCTCCACTTTTTTTGAAAATAAAGAATTGACATTCACAGAGTAAAAATAAATATTTATCATTAAACAAAAGAGATTGTTAGCCATCATGACATAATATATATACTATATTAGATCAAATTACAGTTTGTTTCTTCACTTGGACATTGTGCTCACCCCAACTATTACGTCAGTTGTGTGGATCATATAGGAAAAAAACAGAAGTAAGATAAATTCAGTTACAACTTATGAAGTTCACAAAAATTAAAAGGGTGAGTTCATTTTTCAGACTCACTAGCCACATCGGGTAACGATCAACCAAACTTGGATTCATCAACCATTCATGCTCGATTTGTCGTCCCTATTGACGTTCATCTGCATAAATAGAAAGAAATAGAAAACTAAGTGACGTTAATTGAAAATAAACATCCAACATCAGAAGAAAAAAAAAAGAGGCATTGACGAACAAAAGAAAATAGTTGATAAATAGAAATGAAATTTCAAAGTCGAAATACATATGTGGAGGATTAGAAGAAGATTGAGAGGACAGGAAAAAGAATAGAAGAAGAAAATGAGTTTTCTCTCTTTTTCTGAAACCCTAAATTTAAAATGTGAGAGAGAATGAAAGTGAGATATAGAAAGTGTAGAAAAATCAAATGGCCAAGTAAAAAATGGTACTTTTGTTTGAGATAACCAATGGTTGTTTGACATTTTAACATGAAAAGAGAGATTTGGTTGAGTTTTAATTATGACATTTGTTGATTACTAATTTGTCTAAATTATAGTGTAAATAAAAATAAGGGGAAGAACAAAATTATAAGAGCATCAATTAAGATTTTGAATGGTTGGTAGTAGAGAGTTTTGAATGATTTGTTTTTATTTATAAATTAAATGTCTCATAATTTGAGGAATTAAAAAATTGTATTGGAGGAGGGGTTTGAAAGATTTTGCAGAGCTTATACAAATTATTCAAATATAATTTATGTTGATATAGTATTTAAAAAAATTAATGCTAAACACTTTTTTAGGATTCTATTAAAAATAATTTTTTTAAAAAAATATTAAAGATTTCTTAATATTTTTTAATAATTTATTTTTCAAATTGTTCTCATTTCCCTCTCCTTCAAACTTTCAATCAAAATCTCGGTGATAAAGTGAAGATTGAGTTTACCAATACTACTATTTTAGTTTACTACATAGCTAAAGTATTATCATATTCAGGGGTCCCAGAGAGTGTTCGAGAGGAGCGGTGGCACATAGCAACAACTTTTTAGGAGCAACAATTTATATAATATATATTACTATTTTTTTAATAAGCTTAAAATCTAATTAAAAAAATTAACGTTAGATTGAATCACATATGACATATCATATATAATAATAAAAAAAATTATTAATATATTAAAATCATTCTTATTTTGTATCAAGAAAAAACATTCCAATAAATTTTGTCAAGAAAATCTTCACATAAATGTGATTCACTGTAAAAATAGAAAACCTAAAATTAGTGAAAATGACATTTAGACTTTTAACATTCTGCCAAATAAAAACCCTTGCACTATTTGCCTCTTCCGTTCTCTTTTTTCTATCTACATTTGAGGAGATCCCTTATCGATTAAGTGAGTATATTTTCTTTATCGATCTCATTGATTGTAGTCTTATCAATTTGTTACGTTATGCTACTGTACAAGTTTTGTAGTTTTATTAGTTTGTTTATTTCTTTATTAATCCATACTTCATATGTTGATACTTTTTTATGTCTACAGTACAAGCGTGTGTTTGTTTTGGTCGCTGGGACATCTAGTAGAGGTTTAGAGTCAAACCAACAATAAAAAATAGGTGTTATTGTTTACTATGATTGATTTTAATGAAGGTTTCGATGATTTGTCTCATGTTACGATTAGGCTTAAAGAACATGAATCAAGCGATGCACACATGGCTTTTATGAGTGAGTGGATTAACTTTCAAATCAGACTTCAATAAAACATAACAATTGATAAACATTTTAAGAGCTTATAAGAAAAGAAATAGAACATTGGAAAATGATAATTTCTATTGTTAGATATCTTTCTAGATAAAATTTAGCTTTTCGTGGAACAAATAACAAGATCAATGTACAAAATAATGGGAATTTTTTTTCTCTTGTTGAGATGATTGCCCAATGAGATACTATTATACAAAGGCGCCTTGATCGCATCAAGAATAACAAAATTAATTCCCATTATCTTAGCCGTAAGATCCAAAATGAATTGATTAATGTGTTAGGTAATGAAGTTAAAAGTGCAATAATCCAAAAGATCAAAGAAGCAAATTACTTTTATGTGATACTTGATTGCACTCCTGATGTAAGTCACCAAGAACAAATGACTATCATACTGCATTGTGAGGATGTTTCTACAAGTCCAATAAACATAGAAGAATTTTATATAGAATTTTTTAAAGTTGATGGTACAACTGACCAAGGTTTGTTTGAAAAATTACAAAATATTTTAAAAACTCTTGGTCTTGATATTAATAATGTGAGAGGGAAAGGATATGATAATAGATCAAATATAAAAGGAAAACATCAAGGTGTACAAAAAATGTTTGATATAAATCCTAGAGCATTGCACACATCGGCTGAGAGAAGTTTTTCAAAATTAAAATTGCTAAAATCTTATTTGCGATCGACAATGTCGTAGATTATATTAAATACTCTTGCTTTGATTTCAATTGAATATGATTTTTTAAAGAATCTTGATTTTGATTAGATTATTGGTGATTTTGCAGTAAAAAATGATAGGAGGATGATATTCAAACATTAATAGCCGGAGGTTGCAGCTATTGTGAAAATTAGAATGCTACTGGTACATGTTCGGATTGATAGATACATTATAACTACTTTTGTCAATATTAATATAATTTTTCTTTTTTTTTTAATTCTATATTTATAATTATATGACTTATAAATCTGGTAAAAAAATTAGGGTTAATACCATTTTACCCCTTGCCATATAGACGACTTCATGTTTACCCCTTATAATTTTTTTTTGCAAATGCCCCCTTGTCATTTCAAGATTCCATCAAATACACCTTTGAGAGATCTAGCACATGACAAGTGCATATGTGTCAAGCTGAGTGGCATTTTTTTCATTTTTTTTAAATGACACCTAAGCTTATTTTTGCCACATATGTTTTATTGAGGTATATAATATTATTACACTGTCTTCGTCTTCTCCAAATTGTTTTTGCACTCCTGCATTCTTAAAGCTTCAAATTAGGGCATGAAAATGGGTGGTAGCAGAAGTTCCTCCATTGCCAATTCAACTGGTAGGGAAATACCCAAATGTGGTTGCAACATTCCAATGAAGATGTTCGTGTTAAATACCCAAGAAAACCCTAGGAGGAAGTTTTAGAGATGCAAAAATCGTGGAAAGGTAATTTCTATTTGTTGGTTCTAATTAGAGTATAGTAACATGTCTGATTCATCTGAAAATTTCTAATTGTAGAGTGAGGTAGCATGCAATTTGTTCGTTTGGGACGATGAAGTGGATGACCTCCTTATGAGCAGTCGAAACACATAAGTTTTCAGAGGTGAAGAGATGGAGTGTAACAACTGTGAATTCACAATTGGGCATCTGAAAGGTTTTTCTAAAGAGTATAGGAAATAGTTTGGAATCGAGTTTGCCAAAGAATATGGGAAGGAGACATGTTCAAAGAAGGTTGAAAAATTGAAAAAGATGTTGAAAATTGAAAAGGAAAAAAATTTCTGGTTGATGTTGGCCCTGATAGTGTCATGGATGTTGTTTTCTGTTGTCTACAAAATGTGTTTAATGTAATGTTTTTTGTTTAACATGTAATGTTTTTTGTTTACCATGTAATGTACCATTTTGGTGTAATGAATGAAGGAGATGAATTACATATAACGTTTGGTTAATTTTTAGTTAATTTTTTGTTTACAAAGTTTGGTTAAAAGCATAACTGTCATAACATAGCTTAAAGGCATAACTGACATAACATAACCAAATCTTATCATAAGTCATTCAACATAACAAATTTAACATAACCAAAAGCACTTGAAGTGCAACTGTCATAACATAACTGCAATTAAAAGCACTCTAAGTGCATCTGTCATAAGCAGGACCTAAACATAATCAAAATCACACTAAGTGCATATTAGCAGGACCTAAACATAATCAAAAGCACTTGAAGTGCAACTGTCATTACAATACACAAAGTTTGGTTTTCTCTACTTCAAAACATTCAAAACCATCATCCACTGCAGTTGTCCTCTCATCCTCTATTTCATCAAACCTACCATTTGCTGCTTCATCAACACTTTCTATATCACTTGAATCGGTTCCCACCCCCATATTCTTCTCCTTAACAAACTCCCCTCCATGATGAATAACAAGACTGAACTTACCCATAATCTGTAACGGAAACCCTAACATCAGACTAAACCTAATGCACAAAATCACAAAATGGAAAAAAAGGGGACGAAATGGTCATACCTTTGGACGTGAATCCATTTCAAAGCGATGGATGACGAGATGTTTAGCTGATTCCTTGAGTGATTCTGGGCACGAAATGCTTCAATGAGGCTGCATGCACAACTTCAATGGTGATTCTTACTTAGGTCAAATGGGGAGGACTAAAACGAACATTGCAAATGTGACATATATATGGCAATTACTGATGTTGAAAAAATAAGCTTAGGTGTTGATCGTACCTGGATCAGACAGTATTTGGTGGCTAGCAACGTCTTGTGGACTTCAGCTCCGGTGCGGTGGAAAGACGGCGGGGGGGGGGGGGGGGGGGGGGGTACCTGCAAGGTACTCCGACGCTCAAGTAAGGCAAAGGTCAAGTAAAAGCAAGTACAAGGTTAGAGTATAAAAGAGTGTGTAACCTGACCCTCTCAAGTGAGAGGGTATTTATAGAGGGCCCCCAGCGCGGGGCCAACGGTCACTAGCACTGGGCTGGATTGCCAGGTCTAATCCAAGTAACTGCCAGGGTTTACGTGGCGTAGTGAAGACCAGCACATGGTCTCGCCATGGGGTAACCGTTCTTAGATCTCCGGAATTAGGGCAGACCGATTCCATCGGGAGTGGGCGGTTACATGAGAATGTGTCCTCGCGGGGAGGAGTCTTGCGTGTCAGAGAGAGACGTGCCCTCGCGGGGAGGATCTTATGTTCAGGAGGAGAAGGCTCCTCGGGGGAGGAGAACCTGAGTGTCGGGGAGGATCGAGGCCGGGGAGGCTTAGCACCCTGCCCGACGCTCTATACCATGCATGTGTCCGACAATGTTGAGAAGGCATGTGCCCGACATTGGTCGTGCGAAGAGGCCTTTGTTGGGCCATCCCAGGACGTACAGGTTGGGCCTGCTCGATTGAGGGGCAGACCTCGGCCCAGTCCAGAACAGGAGCCCCCCAAGTCATTGCTCTGAGGCGTCAGAGTGATGACTTAAGGGTAGCCATGTCGAGAACTTATCTAGTCGGGGAAGGGATTCTAGACGAGGAGCGAAAGGTCAAACGGGGAGAAATAAATTGATATGCTCGGGCTGGACTGGCCGCAGATGAGCGGCGTCGCGGGGATATGAGAAGTCTGAAGCGAGGCGAATGGAAAGACGCGTGTTGGGGAATGAAAAGACGTGCGTGGGAAAGTGTGTGCCACGTGTCACACCTCATCATTCCCTAGGGCGGCTACGCTAGGGTAGCGTAATCAATTTCCTAGGAAATCCTTGAGTCCCGTGAGGCCCTTATAAATAGGGGTCATCTCGTCTCATTCGCACTTTCGCTCCCCCTTCACTCAGATTCCCTCTCTCTCTCTTCCTTCTCTACTTCGCCACCGTACGCCGCCACCAACTGCCTTGCCGGAACCCTATCAGAAGCATTTTTCAAGTAAGTTTCTCTCTTTTTCTCCTTTCGTTTGCATTTGTAGGGTGGTTCTATGGTGAACTGATGAAGTTCTTCATGGACATCACGAAATCTCCGGCGAAAACGGCGGGATTTCTTAATTTCTTGTTGCATATCGCGGGGAAAAGGGATGAATAACTTGGGGACACGAAGAATGTCCCGAGGACACGAGATGAAACTCTTGGGGTCCTCGCCAATATTTCATCTGTGCGAGGGAATGCTCCTAACACGGCATGCCGGTGACCTGAGGATGGTCACAGGGAGGCTCGTCGGTTTCCTAGGGGGCGTGGACGAGCACGACAGTCTCGAAACCCCGACGCTCCCTCTTCGCCCTTTCACTTGAACAGCGGTGGAGGGGTGAATTTGATATGGATCATCAAATTCACCGTTTCCTTCTGCTTTTTAGGTATATGGAAGCTTTGTCCATTTTCGTGGTCGTGGGAACGTTGGACGTCGACGACCAGCCCGACTCTCCAATGGCGCCAATCACTAGTGTCGAGAAATGTCCCCTTGCGGAGTGGGTTAGCGACGAACTGCTAAATATGGCTTTCTAGTTCGTTGATGGCGACGAGGATGATATTTTGTGTACTGTCGAGCATCGGCTGGTGGGTTCGCTGAAGTCGTGGAAAGTGTTCCGTCCCCAAGCACACCATCACATATGCTCGACCTACCGAGGGATGAGGTTACCTCTTTACGAGTTCATGTTTGACGAGGCGGGGTGGCGTTTTTCTTTCACGGACTTCCAACAAGCAGTGTTCGTCTGGCTGTGCTTGGCGCCTTCGCAGCTTCATCCCAACTCCCTCGCTTTTATCCGAGCCTTCAAGCTCATCTGTAAATATCTCCGAATCGGGGCAACTGTGCCTCTTTTCTTCCGCATCTTCCACCTCCAGCGACAGGCCTCCGACGGCAGACATGGTTGGGTATCTTTTAAACAAACGAGCAGTCTCTTCCACACCTACCTGGATTCTGTTCGCGACTTTAAATATCGGTATTATACCGTGAGGCCGGTCACGCTTGAAGCTGTGAATTCGATGTATCGCCGAGTTTTCTGTGAGGTGGACGGGCAGACGGAGGAGGTCCTCGAGCCGAGATTCCCCTTGTTCTGGAAGGAAGAACACTTAAAAAAGGGGATGGACAGTTACAAAGTCAGTCCTGGCCGTCTCGACGAGGGGGATCGCCTGGCCTACGAGCAGATAGTCGCTTTCATCAACAGTTTCAATAAAGCCAAGCTCGTGAAGATGGACGGGGAATTCGTTCGGGGAGACGACGGGCAGGTGTTGACGAAACGTCATTTGATTAATACGAGGGCCCTCCTCGAGACGTTCTCCGATGAGGATGCTCTCGAGCTGCTAGGTGGTGACATCCTCTTCGACTTACTTTTTTCCTCGCGTCCTGATCTCCGGTTTACTGACATATTTATTTTCTTTTTGCAGGCAAGATGTCGACTGCTGAGGAGCGTTTTAAAAAGTTGAAGGCTAACCGCATTGCGAAGAAAGGAGGCAAAGGCCGCGTCGAGCAGCTCCGAGCGTAGGAATCCGTTCCCACCCCGACAACCGGGGGTTCCTCTAGCTCTCACCAGGATAGTGATTCTACCAGCCCTCAGAGCTCCCCGAAGAGGCAGCGGGTCATAAACACAGTAGAGATTGACCTTACTGAGAACGAGAGCCCCTCTGCTGTGAAGTTTGTGCTCCCGCCTTGTCACTCGAGGTCGAATTTCTTTATGGGGAATAATTCCCTATGCGTGGGTGCCCCCGAAGCTCAGGCCATCTTAGGCGTCGACAAGGTTTCTCGGAGAAAGGCGCTGGTGGAGGATGTGTCCGCGGTGATGCGGGTTTGTGCGACTGCCTTGGTTTTGAACGACGAGGCATGCTCTGAAGACGAGCTGAACAAGTTGCGAGAGAGTTTCAAGTCCATCTCAGCCGAAATGGAGAAGGTGGGCAAGGAGCTGGCTGACTGCAAAAGCCAGAACCAGACCCAGGTCGAGCTTCAAGGGAAGTTGGAGGAAAGGTTGAAGAATGCTGAGGATGAGTGGAAACGTCTCTTGACGAGGGACGTCGAGCTTGAAGAAGACAGGGATCGTCTCTTGGCGAGGAACGCCGAGTTAGAGGAAAGGTTGAAGAATGCTGAGGAGGAGCGGAAACGTCTCTTGACGAGGGACGTCGAGCTTGAAGAGGACAGGGATCGTCTCTTGGCAAGGAACGCCGAGTTGGAGGAGGGTGTCCGCCCGGCTGATGAGGAAACTGAAGAAGACAGGTTGTTGACTTTGCGGGCAGCGCTGATAGCGAAGCTAAGGAAAGCCGAGCAAGATAACCTCGTGGCGGCTGACATAGGTTTCAGAAACGCCGTGCAGCAGCTTCAGGTTCTCAACCCCGGCCTCATAACAGAAGGGACTGACCCCGGCTACGAGGTGGTCGGCGGTCAGATCATGCAGCCGATGCAGGAGGACAAGGTTGTCGAACAAGAACAACCCGAGGGGACCGTCGCCGAGTAGGTTTTTCCTTTCTCGTTTTGTTTGGCTTGCGTGCCATTTTTTCTTTGTAATGATTTGTGCCCGGCCTGAGTGCCAGGGGCTTTTGATACCTTTGTAATACCTGTACACTGGGCTTCTGCCCGCTTTAATGCATTTTTGTTTATCTGTTAGTGTGTTGTTTGTATGGTTTTAATTGTGTGTGATGTTATTGATTTTTCTATACCTTGTTTATTTTTGTCTAAGTAAATAGACTTTGGGGAGTTTGCTCTACTTTGATAGTCCCTGACCGCGTGGAGAGCTGGCCGGGTGGTCAGAGACGTATTCCGACCTTCAACGAGGCTAAGAACTCGGTCGAGGTCTTAGCTTCGTGGCGTGAACTTCCCATCGCGAGCTGCGAGTTCTGCCTAATTGGTACGACGACGCAGGAGCTCGATCGAGGTGTCCTCGTCAGATCAAAGTGCTCGCGCACACACAGCGCAACCCTTGACCATCGTGTTTCGTATAGGGGTGTCGCGCTTGCACCTTAGTGCGTCCCCGTGACCGCGATGCTAGTGTGTCGCGGGCAGTGCTTAACTGTAATATTGTTTTAGCTTTTCAGCGTTCCATGGTTGAGCAAATTCATCCCCGTGCATATTTTCTAGGAAGTAGGCTCCTGTCCCCATTTTCGCGCGGACGCGGTACGGGCCCTCCCAGTTCGCGGTGAGTTTGCCTTCTCGCGAGTCTTTCTGGTTCCTTCGTAGGACGAGGTTGCCTATTGGAAAATCACGTTTGATGACTTTGTCGTTATAACACAAAGTTATTTTCAGTTTAAGTGAAGCTTCTCGGAGAGAAGCACCCGAACGAGTCTCCTCGACGAAGTCGAGTTCTTCCCTCAGGGCTTCGTCGTTCGCATCTCCGTCGAGGGGGGCTTCCGTCCTCCTCGAGGGTTCCCTGATCTCCACGGGGATCACCGCTTCCGTTTCGTAGGTTAGACGAAAAGGGGTCTCCCTGGTCGTGGAATGCAGGGTTGTCCGGTAGGCCTAGAGGATGTTGTGTAGCTCCTCGACCCACCGTTGTTTGGCGTCGCCTAGTCAGCATTTTAATCCTTGGAGGATTACTCTGTTCGCTGCTTTAGCCTGCCCATTCGTTTGAGGGTGCTCGACGGACGTGAAGTGCTGCTTCGTGCCTAGCTTGGTGACGAAGTCTTGGAAGTTCCTGTCGGTGAACTGTGTTCCGTTGTCGGTGACGATAGCTTGAGGCACGCCGAATCGGACGAGGGTATTTCTTTTGTAAAAACGCAATATGTTGAAGGCCGTGATTTTGGCCAATGCTTCCACCTCAATCTACTTCGTGAAGTAGTCCACCCCGACGATGAGGTATTTGTTTTGATACGACCCCTGGACGAAAGGTCCGAGGATATCCATCCCCCACCATGCAAACGGCCACGGGGAGGACAGTGTTTTGAGCTCACTAGGAGGAGTGAGATGCATGTCCCCGTGTCGCTGGCATCTATCGCACTTCTTGACGTGTTCCTTGGCGTCCTATTGCATAGTGGGCCAGTAGTACCCTGTTCGAAGCGCCTTACGGGATAACGATCGCCCGCCGAGGTGTTGTGCATTGATTCCCTCGTGGATTTCCTGGAGGATGCCGGGGACCGAGGTCCTCGGCCAGCCGAAGTCCGGTGAGGAAAGCCTCGTACTCCGCTTGGTTGTTCGACGTCGGGAAGGATAGTTCGAGGGATACCTCGATCAGGATTCCTTCCTCGTTTTCGAGGATGATGCCCGCCCCGCTTCCCTTCGGGCTGGATGCTCTGTCGACATAGATCGTCCATTTTTGGGATCCGTTGGTCAAAGGTTCCGGGATGGTCATCTCTGCCACAAAGTCGGCCAATACCTGAGCCTTCAGGGCTTTCCTTCCCTCGTATTGGATGTCAAACTCGGCGAGTTCGAGCGACCACCTGAGCATCCTCCCCGCCATATCTAGTCGTCCAAGGAGTTTCCTTATAGGCTGTTCGGTCCTTACGACGACAGTGTGGGCGAGGAAGTAGTGACGTAGCCTCCTGGCCGCGGTGACGAGGGCCAGGGCGACTTTCTCTATCTGCTGATACCGGAGCTCGAGGCCTTGGAGGGCTTTGCTCGTGAAGTAAATTGGTTTCCGTCCGTCCGGGGTTTCCCGAATGAGGACGACGCTGACTGCTTCACTCGTGATTGCGAGATACAAGAAAAGTGTCTCCCCGCTCTCAGGCCGTGAGAGGACCGGGGGTTGCGATAAGACTTGTTTTAGGTGGAAAAGCGCTTGCTCGCATTCTTAGTTCCATTCAAACTCCGCTTTTTGTCGAAGAAGTTTGAAAAATGGGAGTACGTACTGCGCAGACTTGGCGACGAAGCGAGAGAGGGCGGTGAGAATCCCGTTCAATAATTGTATTGACTTCTTCGAGTCCGGAGTAGGGATCTCGAAAAAAGCTCTACACTTGTCAGGGTTAGCTTCGATTCCTCGCTCTGTGAGGTAGTAACCGAGGAACTTGCCTGCCCGAACGCCGAAGGTGCATTTGTCGGGATTGAACCTCATGCGGCACCTCCTTGCCGTGTCGAACACCTTCTTGAGGTGTGCGGCATGGTCGACCTCTTCCGCAGATTTGACGATCATGTCATCCATGTAGACCTCAAGCATGTCGCCGATTTCAGCCCGAAAAACCCTATTCATCATCCGTTGGTAGGTCGCACCAGCGTTCTTCAGACCGAAAGGCATCACGTTGAAGTAGTAATTACCCGACTCGGTCATGAAAGTCGTGTGTTGTTTGTCGACCTTGTCCATGGGGATTTGGTTGTATCCCGAGTATGCATCCATGAAGGATAATAGTTTTTAACATGCAGAATTGTCGACCAGCTGGTCGATGTTAGGCAAAGGATAGCAGCCTTTCAGGCAAGCCCGATTAAGATCAGTATAATCAACACACATCCTCCATTTTCCATTATTCTTTTTGACGAGTACAACATTGGACAACCAGGTCGTGTACCTGGCCTCCGAAATAAAATTCGCCTCAAGGAGGTCTTTTACAACTTTTTCAGCAGCGTCTGCTTTTTCGGGAGACTGCTTACGTCTACGTTGAGTTATGGCCCTAGCGGCCGGATCTACTGCAAGCTGATGGAAAGCCACCTCGGGGTCAAGGCCAGGCATCTCGGAGGCGCTGCATGCAAATAGATCAGCGTTCTCCCTTAGACATGCCTTCAGCTGCTCCTTCCCCAGGTCGGGGATCCCGGTGCCAATCTTCACGTTACGGTCTGGATCGTCCCCGAGGACCACGAGCTCAAAGTCTCCGTCTGGGATGGGGCGCGTTGGGTGGAGAGGCCGCCCGTTGTTTTCTGCCTGGAGGTCGAGGTCTTCTACCCCGTCTTCATCGGGTTCGCCCGGGAACTTGCTGTCGAGTTCGACCGCGTTGACGCGCGGGAGAGGTACCTGTTCGGTGTCCGGGGGTGGCTTTGCCACGGTCTTGGGTTTGGTGCCGATGGAACTCATGCCTTTGATGGCGGCGTCGAAGCATCTTCTGGCCGCGTCTATGTCCCCGTGCATCATCACTACTCGTCCCCTGTCCGTGTAGTACTTCATTTTGAGGTAGACCGTTGATGGTATCGCCGTAAGCTCGGCCAGGGTGGTCCTCCCGAGGATGCAGTTGTAAAGGGATAGACATTCGACCACCAGAAAGCGGGTCTTCACCTGTCGAGTTGTGTCTTTGGCCCCGTATGTGACCATCAGCTCAACGTAACCCCATGGTCTAGTGGTGGTTCCGTTGAATCCCTGCAGGTCTGAGCCGACGTATGGGGTCAGATGTCTCTCGTCGAGTTGGAGAGTCCCGAAAAGGTGAGCGTACATGACGTCGACCGAGCTACCCTGGTCGACAAGGATCCTTCGAACGTCAAAATTCACCATCTGATCCCTGACCAGGAGGGGGATAGTGGCATTAGGCGCTCCGCCGGGGAGCTCCTCGAGATAGAAGGTGATAGGGTTTGAGTTCCCTCGCACCTTCTCGAGAGTGGTTGTCTTCGCCAATGTTGCTGAATCCAGTTCATCAAATTTCCTCTTGATCGACCTGATGGACAACTTCTCGTAACCACCCCCGGAGATAACCATTGCCTTGCGGAAGCCTTCCCAGGTGCTACGGGCAGCGACGGGGTCCTCGTGGGGGAAGGTTGCCCACATTTTGCGAATAGCTTCTTGGCCTTCAATGATCACGGGGACAAAGAAATCTTCGGGTCGAGTGACGCTGAGGGCGACCTGAAGCCGACTCTCGTCGGGAGGAGATGTCGTTTCCTCGACGTTCTGGACTTCCCAGGAGCTTGGACGAGGAGTATCATTCTTCTGGGTGTATTTCTTCTAGTGTCCTTCCTTGATGAGGATTTCAATTGCATCCTTGAGATGGATGCAGTCTTCTGTGACATGCCCGTGGTTCCGGTGGAACCTGCAGTACTTTGACTTGTCAGTGTTTGATTTGGGAGTAGTCGGCTTCGGAAAACGGATGCCTCCTTTCAGAAATTCCGAGTTCTGGCACTCGGAGAAGATTCACGCGCGGGGAGCATTGAGCGAGGTGTATTCCGTGAACCGACCAGCTGGTCTGCGCGGTTCACGAGGATCACAGGGGCGATTTTCTTTCCTTCTTTCTCCTCCTCGTCGGGGGGGGAGTCTTCATCTTTGTGGCCGCGGGGGCCTTCCTTGCGTCTCGACTCAAGGGCGATCTGTGCTGCCTCCGAATCCTCGAGCTCGATGTACAACTGAGCTCGTTGGAGGAGGTCCTCCAGACGGCGGGGTCTGCGGAGGCCCACGGACTTGGAAAAATTAGATCCAAAATGTAGTCCATGGATGATCAAATACTTCTTCATGTCGTCGGTTGTATGAACCTCGACAACTTCTCTGTTGAATCTCTCAATGTAGTTCCAGAGAGATTCGTTCTTCCCCTGGAAGATGCTCTCTAGGGCAGTCTCCGTATTCGAGTTTCGACGAGACGCAGTAAAGTGTTTGGTGAAGCGTTGTCTTAGTTGCTTCCAGGATGTGATCGATCCGGGTGCCAGACCCTTGTACCATGTCATGGCGCCCTTCCGCAAGGTGGTGGGGAAAAGCCTGCACTTAATGGCTCCCCTGACGTTTCTGAAGTCGAGCATGGCTTCGAAACTTTCGACGTGATCGTCGGGGTCGGCCAGACCGTCGTAGGTCCCCAGTGGCGGAGGTTTCTCCATGCCCGCAGGAATTGGGGCGGTCATGATCTCCCACGACAGAGGGGTCCTCTGGTCGTCTTCGTCGCTTCCGGCCGGGGATCTCGAAGGGGATCGGTGATGCCGTGGAGGGGGAATTCCTCGAACGGTTCCTCGGTCTCTCCTCGGTGGTTTTAGACTTGGTAGTTGCGGAGGGCCTGGGTTCCTTCCGAGGCTGAGAGCGATGAAGTTTCTGGGAGATCGCCGGCTAGGGGCGTTCAAGGCGTGGACGACGGCCCTTGCGCATCGGCGAGGGGGTTCGAGATTCTTCGGATGGAGTCCTTCGCGGGAAAGGGGAGCGGCGAGGCGAAGGTGGACGACGATGTCTTCGCGGGGAAGATCGCCATGTCCGCCCTTGCTCTAGTGCTTCAATTCTGGTATTCTGGTGTGCTATCAACTGATTGGTCTAATTGATCAAGGCAAATAGGGCCACGGTGCTCGCATCTGCATTGGGCGGAGGAGCAACTGGCTGAAAGACGGCTTGTTGGTCGTCCTGCTGGGCAGAGTCGTAAGCCGCGTCTTGGGAGTCTAGGGAGGCGGTCTGCCCGTCTCTCACGTCGCCTTCTTCGACGTGGAAGGCAGCAGCGTCTTCGCGGTGGTTCCTGTTCTCGAGTTGCGTGAGGACGGTGTCCAGAGCTTTGTTAGCAGACGGGTTGTTGGCCATGCTGGTGATGAACGAAAGGATTACTTTGGTTTATCGGAGGAAAAACGGGGAAGTAAGGGTTCCCACAGACGGCGCCACTGATCGTACCTGGATCAGACAGTATTTGGTGGCCAGCAACGTCTTATGGACTTCAGCTCCAGTGCGGTGGAAAGACGGCCGGGGGGAGTGTACCTGCAAGGTACTCCGACGCTCAAGTAAGGCAAAGGTCAAGTAAAAGCAAGTACAAGGTTAGAGTATAAAAGAGTGTGTAACCGACCCTCTCAAGTGAGAGGGTATACGGTCACTAGCACTGGGCTGGATTGCTAGGCCCAATCCAAGTAACTGCCAGGGCTTACGTGGCGTAGTGAAGACCAGCACGTGGTCTTCGCCCTAGGGTAACCGCTCCTAGATCTCCGGAATTAGGGCAGACCGATTCCATCGGGAGTAGGCGGTTACATGAGAACGTGTCCTCGCGGGGAGGAGTCTTGCGTGTCGGGGAGAGACGTCTCCTCGCGGGGAGGATCTTATGTGCAGGAGGAGAAGGCTCATCGGGGGAGGAGAACCTGAGTGTCGGGGAGGCTTAGCACCCTGCCCGACGCTCTATACCATGCGTGTGTCCGACAATGTTGAGAAGACATGTGCCCGACATTGGTCGTGCTAAGAGGCCTTTGTTGGGCCATCCCAAGACGTGCGGGTTGGGCCTGCTCGATTGAGGGGCAGACCTCGGCCCAGTCCAGAACAGGTGTCATTTAAAAAAAATGAAAAAAAAATGGCACTTAGCTTGACACATATGCACTTGACATGTGTCAGATCTCTCAAAGGTGTATATTGATGGAATCTTGAAATGGCAAGGGAGCATTTGCAAAAAAAGTTTTTACAGGAGATAAACCGGAAGTTACCTATATAGCAGAGGGTAAAATGGTATTAACCCAAAAAATTACGAGTTTAGAAAAAGAACACCACATTTATAATTTCGACATGACACTCAAAATCTTGAAGACGGTACTGACCGTATTATTTTGATATAAAATGCAACCCTATTTGAGTTAATCCAGGTAATGCACCTCTTCCAAGTTGCATTTGTAAACTAACTCTTTAAGAACCTTAAGATTTATGTTTCTCACTATTATTCGTGTGTTTCCTAAACCATTATTTAAGAATTAAGATTTATGTTTCTCAGTATTATTCGTGTGTTTCCTAAAACATTATTTAAGAATCAGAATAATATTGATAAAAAGTAGAGGTGGCAATTGGATCCATTAAGCCAAAATCCATCTAATTCATCCAAAAAAAATCCTTCAAATCAATCCACAAAAAAAATCCATCCAATCCATCCACCACTTAAAAAGTAAGTTAATGGATTGGATTAAATCCATCCATTTATATGCATGGATTGGTTCAATCCATCCAACATATTTTAAGGATCCAACGAATTATTTTTATCTCCGCTTGATTTATTTTTTTAAAAATAATTAAAAATTAATTTTTTTTTAAATTGTTTTTTTCTAAAAAAGCCCGATTCTTTTTCCGAAAAAAAATGATTTTTTTTCCAAAAAAAAAACGACTTCTTTTTTTGAAAAAACCAACTTTTTTTTCAAAAAAAAACAATTTTTTTTCTGAAAAAAAAAATGAATTTTTTTTTCCGAAAAAAAAAACGATTTTTTTTCCGAAAAAACTGATTTTTTTTCAAAAAAAAAACGATTTTTTTTTTCCAAAATTAATAACCGAATTTTTTTTCCGAAATAAAAAACCGATTTTTTTTCCGAAAAAAAAACGGGTTTTTAAAAAAAAAATATTGGATATATGGATATCCATCCATTAAAAATATGTTAATGGATAGATTTTATTCTTAACGGATGGATTGAATTTGATTGAATAATTTTAAAAAAATTTTAGTGAATTGTTAATGGACTAATGGAACAATCCAATTTATATCCATCTATTAACAATCCAATTTATATCCATCCAATCCATCCATTTTGCCACCCCTAATAAAAAGATTGCTATTTTATACCAACAAAAAGAAATACAAATTATGTCATATATGCTATATAGACAAAGTCTCATACATTACATCCAAGTATTACATCATTTTCAAAACCACTACTTGTACTACCCTTCTAATAAAATATTCAGGTCATATCAAAATGCCAAATACTTCCAAATACATTACTTTATTCATTCATATACATCACACCTTGGAAATGCATAAAGAGAGAGACCTTTGTCAATGTGAAGTGTGAACATGGTTCTATAAGTCACATCATTTGTTTCATTTGCCAATTTAAATCGAAAGAATCTAACAAGTGCCATTGCTACAATTTTCATCTGTCTATAAGCAAAATCCTTCCCTAAGCATATACGAGGACCAGCCTGCAAATATAAAAAATACTTAAATGTCACTTAAAACGAATTGTAAGAACTAATCTTAGCATGAAAGAATATATATATACTGGCACACTAACATGGAAAGAAATGAATTTGAATGAAGATTGAGGTTGAAAGATTCCATCCTTAAGCCATCTTTCAGGTAGGAATTCTTCAGCATCATCCCCCCAAATGTAAGGCATTCTTCCCATAGCATAGGACAAGTAATAGACTGTTTCTCCTTTATTCACTATGTACCCATCAGGAAGCATGTCATTTTCTTCTGCTGTCCTACCAGTCTTGTATCACACCAAAAAAACAATTAACTAACTTTATGTTCGGTTTCATGGTTGGAGCACTTAGAATTGATTCTGGATATATAAAAATGATTTACATAATGACATTCGTCATTCACTCAGAATTATAGAATTGATGGAATTTTTCAAGCAAGAGTTTAGAACTCACCATTGGAACAGCAGGATATAGCCTCAATGTTTCTGTTAATGCAGCATGAAGATAATGCATTTTGTCAAGATTATCATCTGTGATATTGTTCGCAAACTCATCTAAATTGAGTTGAGTTTCTTGAGTAGAAGTAACATTTATAACTTCTTGTGCCACTTTTTCTTGTATAAGAGGGTTCTTGCATAACATGTAGAAGAACCATGACAAAGTGTTGGCACTAGTATCTTTTCCAGCAATCATAAAGTTTAGAATTATATCCCTCAAATATTGATCTGTCATATTTGAAGGATCCTTTTTACTTTCCACCAAGAACCTTGAAAGTATATCTTCTTTATCACTCTAGTAAGAATCAACATGGAACAAAATCAAACACATTATCTAAATGGAATAGAAACATTTCAGATTGTACTCATAAAGGAAGAAGTTGAACTTACAAAATCATTTTGCACTGATAAATGTTTCCTTTTGGTCTTAATTATGCTATGCACAAAATCATCAATTATCTTGATATTCTTCTTAAGAGAAGCTTCTGATCCAAAGTTAAGAACCCTTTTCAACTTCCATAAAGGGTCCAAATAGCGTCGGAATACAAATGCATTTGAATCATTAAAGGCCTTCATGAAGATATTTTCCTCTTTGCTTGATCTCTCCAAAGATTGTAATTCCACTCCAAACCCAACTTTGAATATTGAGTCCAAAGTACATTTCATTACTATATCCTATAAAAAGAAATTAGCATTCACATCTTGTTCAATATTCTACCATAGTGTAATATAATGTGACACAAGTAATAGATATTTGGTTTGTTTTAGAGAAAAAGATATCACAGATTCAAACTCATACTGCAACATATCAAATAATTTTATAGTTATCATTTGATCGGTTTTATTTACGAGATGTCTATAACCATTTTAATTGATCAAATTTTAATTATAAAATCCTAAAACAAACTTACTTGTATATCAAAGGGCATTGCTGCATTAGAAAACCCTAAGACAATCCTAACCAACTTAGCCGCATTCCTTCTGAAAACATTGCAGCTAAAATCTCTAAGAACTCTAGTAGAAAACTCAACACTAGCAAGCTTTCTCTGATGCCTCCATTTATCATCATCAACCGCAAAAATCCCATCGCCAAAAAGATCAAAAATAGTATCATGGTTGAACTTTCCTTTGGAGTAATTCTGAAAATTTGTTTCGAGTATGTGTTCGACATTTCGTGTGTCGCATGTGTAAATCTTGGATTTGTTTGGAGCAAGAAGCCTAAAAGTTGGACTGGTTAGTGCTATTTGTGTTAAGTAATGGAAGAGTGTTTTGAAGTTGATTAATTGGTGGAAGACTGTTCCTTTCACTGGTGGAAATTTAGGGTTTCCTATGGATTGTCCTATGAATGTTGTGAGAGTGAGAATTGAGATGAGAAGAAAGAGAGTGAGAAATAGAATGGAGAAGAAGTAAAACATGATCAAGAACAACATGTTCATCATCTTTGGTCTTGTTTTTGATTAGTGAGAAGTAACTTAAGAGATGTTAGCATTTTAACGTTGTCACGTGCTGCATGTGCATTGTATAGAGTAACGTGTATGCTTCATTTTATAACATTAATCTTGGGTTGTGTACATGATATTATTATATATGATCTTGATATGCACAGTGAATATGCATGAATTCAGGAAGCACAGCGAAAATTTTGTCCCGGTTTTCATATAAAGATATTATAAAAAATTGTTTGTTCTTATCTTTATAGTAGAAGGATCAATTATTTCTCTCTTTATTAATGTTAGAATGTAAAATTTCATAATGAATTGAGAAGTTGCATTATTGCTCATTCAGTTCAAGAGTGCACAAAGAGGCTACATCAAGCTTTATACACAAGTTTCTCTATCAGTCTAACAAATTAGTTACTACAAGTGGAAAAACTAATTAAGTGTAACATAATTTTAAAGTGAAAGTTTTCTAAAGTGGGAAGTTTGTTTGTGACTTGATTAGGAAGTAAGATGCAAACTCCTCGTGATTTTAATTAACATCCTCCCTCAAGCTCATGCATGATAAATATCAATCATGCTAAGATTTGATACAAATGAAATGAACTTGGTAGGCTGCAAAGGTTTTGTCTCCTCTCAAATCTTATTTTTTCATCGACAGACTTAATTATAAGGTTCCTTATTCCGGTTGTCAAGCGAAAGAAGAGGGAGAAAGAATTGGCACAACTCCACCAGCAGCAGAAAATCGACTAGCTGCTCTTGTGAAGGAAATGGAAATAACTTCAACACTCCTTGTTGAGGTTGACTGAAAATATACATGTTGATGAAGAAAGCTCACATCGTCTAGTTTTGTGAATGAAAAGAGAGTTTAATGTTATATATAGGATGCATGTTCTTTAAAGTACCATATTGCTTAATTTTGTGAAGGAAAAAGGAGTTCAAGGCTATTATATATAATTCAAATTCTTCATTCCAAGATGCACCAGTCAAAATCACTTTAAACTTGAATTAGAGTTTCTTTTTTCTGTTTATACTCTTGTATTAGAGTGTTGTGAGATGTAGTTAAATATTTGTTTTGAAGGGTGTGAGTCTATTGAGGGTCTGGGTTGGTTGAGGGTATATTATGTGTTGTAACAATTTTCACATAATGTTATTATCTGGTTGTCTATTGACAACGACCATAGTTTTTTCTCCAGTTTTGGAGTTCTCACGTTATGTTCTTGTGATGTGATTGTGTTCCTCTTTTTTTCTCTATGTTTTATTTGTTTTTTCCCAAAAACTGGTATCAAAGCTTTTGGTTCGTTCCGGGAATAAATATTCTTAATATGCTTTGTGGTTGCAGTTTTGTCTGATCTTCCACATCAGAAAAGAATGGTAGTGTTGTGAAAGAGAGCTACAGTCACAAATTCCATTGTTTAGTTTGGGCTAGAGAAAATTGATGGAAGAATTTTTTTGACTTGTGAAAAGTTCAAGTCAAAGATGTGTACGTTAATACAATCAAGATTACACAAGATGCAAGATTATGTCAGTGGTTGAAGAGGTTCATGCCAACAAGAAAGTTGCACCATAAAGTTTCAACCTGGTTTTCGACATGTGAAAATTCTTTAAGTGGTTTAACTTCAAGTGAAGTATATTCTTCTTTAGTTGGAGTATGACCGTTTTTTAAAAGTATGATTGTCGGTGAAGACAATGTGAAATTCTTGGAGTGGTTTAACTTCAAGTGAAATTTATTCCTAATGATAAAGTATATGATTCTCGGTGGTAACAATGTGAAATTCTTGAAGTAGTTTATCTTCAAGTGAAATATATTCTTCATGAGAGAGTATAATAGTGTTTAAAACTATGATTGTCGGTGAAGACAATGTGAAAATTCTTGGAGTGGTGTAGCTTTAAGTGACTATACTCTTTATGGTGGAGTATGATTGTCGGTGAAGACAATGAAAGTTTATGTATTATTTTCAATCAAGGTGGAGATTGTTGGGGTTGGTTGAAAATATACATGTTGATGCTCTTTATGGTGTAGTATAATTGTCAATGAAGACAATATAAGCTTATGTATTATTTTCAATCAAGGTGGAGATTGCTGGGGTTGGTTGAAAATATACATGTTGAAAGAGTCCCACGTAGCTTAATTTTGTAAATGAAGAGAGAGTCAAAGCCTATATATACGATACAAGTTTTTTGAAGTCCCACATCACTTAGTTTTGTGAAGGAAGAGGGAGTCCAAGGATATATATAGGATTCAAGTTATTCATTCCAAGATGCATCAGTCAAAATCACTTTAAGCATGTATTCTACTTTATTTTTTATCTTATACTCTTGTTTTAGAGTGTTGTGAAATGTAGTTAAACATTTGTTTTGTAGGGTGTGAGTTTAATAGGGGCCTGAGTTAGTTGAGGGTGCATTATGTGTTGTAACAATTTTTCAATAGTGTTATTCTTTGGTTGTCTATTGACAAAGGATGTGGTTTTTTCTCCGGTTTTGGAGTTTCCAAGTTATGTTCTTGTGTTTTGATTGTCTGTCTCTCTCTGTCTGTCTGTCT
The DNA here is from genome assembly GCA_022829125.1 of Lathyrus tuberosus. NCBI lineage: Eukaryota > Viridiplantae > Streptophyta > Magnoliopsida > Fabales > Fabaceae > Lathyrus > Lathyrus tuberosus. Next base: position 5,461,650 of record JALAZF010000153.1, read on the forward strand.
GTCTCTCTCTCTCTCTCTCTCTCTCTCTCTCTGATTTGTTTGTTTTTTCCCAATAGAGGCTACATCAAGCTTTATACACAAGCTTCTCTAACAGTTTAACAAACTAGTTATCAAAAGTGGAAAAACTAACTAACTGTAATAGAATTTTGAAGTGAAAGTTTTCTAAAGTGGCAAGTTTGTTAGTGACTTGACTAAGAAGTAAAATGCAAACTCCTCATGATTTCTAACATCCTCCCTCAATCTCATGCATGATAAGTATCAATCATGCCAAGCTTGGATACAAATGAATTGAACTTGGTAGGCTGCAATGGTTTTGTTAGAAAATCGACTAGTTGTTCTTGTGAAGGAATTGGAAATAACCTCAACACTCCATGTTGAACTTTCTCTCTTACCAAGTGGAAATCTATTTCAAGATGTTTTGTTCTTTCATGGAAGACTGAATTAGATGCTATATGAAGTGAATTTTGATTCACAATACAAAAGAAGAGATTTGGAACATGAAATGTGCAAGTCTCTTAAAACATATAAATTCCATATAAAATCACAAGTAGTTGTGTCTAATGCTCTGTACTCAGCTTCAAAAGAGCGTCTTGACATTGTTTATTGTTTCTCATAAGATGTCGAACTTACAAAATCCTTTTGCATTGATAAAGTTTATTTCTGGTCTTAATTATGCTATGCAGAAAATCATTATTTATCTTGGTATTCCTCTTAAGGGAAGCTTATGTTTTCAACTTCCATAAAAGGGTCCAAATAGTGTCAGAATACAATTGTATTTGAATCATTAAAGGCCTTCATGAAGATATTTTCCTCTTTTTGTGATCTCTCTGAAGATTGTAATTCCACTCCAAACCCAACTTTTAATATGGAGTCCAAAATACATTTCATTACTATATCCTAAAATAATAAATTAGCACCTATATCTTATTCAATATTCTACCATGATAAAAGAGGAATAAAAAATACAAAACATAAAATAAATAAAAAGATTAGTATAATGCTTCATAAGTAGTAGATATTGGATTTGTTTTAGAGAAAGATTGAGATGTGTGTAGATTAATATATGCTTGGTTCTATTATGTTGAATAGGATTCTTTGAAATGTTGATAGCACTCAATTTGTCACAGAACAATGTCATGACATCTTGTCCCACACTGTATTCCTTCAACATTTGTTTCATCCAGAGCAATTGAGAACAATTGCTCTCTGCAACAATATACTCAGCTTCAACAGTAGATAAAGAGACACAAAGTTTCTTCTTGCTAAGCCAAGAAATTATATTGTCCCCAAGAAAGAAGCATCCACCATATGTGCTCTTTCTATCATCAATAATGTAAGAACAAGATTTGGTTCTACATCTGGCCTTTGAGTTTTAATGATAACTACACATGTTAACTAAGAGAACAATTCTGTATGATATGGTTTTTGTCTAGTGTGTGGCTGTTGTCAATATGATTCTGACTCTGATAAGAATGCGTGTGACGTCATCAGACTCTGTTATCAACACTATGGAAGAAAACATATGTGTGTGCAAGATAAAGTTATGATTCATGAATGTTTCTAATACAACGGTTCTAATGAACGTTATTTCTGAACATTCTAATTGAGACTTTATGAGAAAGGCCTACAAGGATTTCTAATGTGATGCGCATCTAACGTTACAAGTTTTGAAGATTCTGAAGATGTGGTTCAGGTGAACAAAGCTCTGAAGATTCTGAAGACACAATTTATGAAGATCAAGTTTTGAAGAGATTCTGAAGACAAAGTTCTGATTAAACGAAGTGTTGAAGACTCTGAACATAAGAACGTGCTTAATGAAATCTAAAGATTCTAAAGACAAAGTTATGAAGGAACAGATTCTAAAGACTCTGAAGATAATGCTTCTAAGAAACCAAGTGCTAAAGATTCTCAAGATAGTTCTGCTGAACGAAGATCTGGAATTCTGAAGACTTCGTTTCTGAAGATTACACAAGAATGACTCTTCTATAACACGGTTCATCAAGTTAATATCTGAAGCCTCTGAAGATGCTAGAAGACTGAAGATTAGAATGGTTTTGAGCTGAATATAATAGTACTAAAACTTTGTGACCTCTACCTCGATAGGGTGGCGCAAGGACAACTTTTTGTACAGTGATGTTGACCATTCCTTCATGTGAACGTTGGGATATTGTTGTTGAAATATGTTTCCAAGAATAACCCTCAACGAATCTATTCTCTCATGCTCTATAAATTGAATACTTGGAAGCTTGAAGAAATGTCGCTTGTTGCTTATTGCTTAAAGCAGCCGTTGATCACGAGAAAAAGAGAGACAGATAAAAAGTTTGTTGGTTGCTGTTCATACTAAAGGATTATTATTCAACACAGTAAACAATCAACATGTAGCAAACAAAGATGAAACTGCTACTACGAAGTTTTTACAAACGATGATCATGCTAACACCGTATGAAACTACTCAAGTGAGACATCAATAAGTGGCATACCCCAAATTTGTCCTACCTGTATATACTTTTCATTTGTACATCCGTCCACTAAACATTATCCAAAAATTCAAAAAATATGTTGTCTTCAACTTCATCTCTCTTTCGTTTCTTATCCTTTTTATTTTAAGTCATATCTATCTTTTTAACCATTTTTATCATTCATCCAATTAAATATCCATTTGAACCATTTCCGTATCCAAATTCAATTCAAGTATCCATTTATAAAACTACTCTTTTCATCCATTTGTCCCTTTATCCATTTAAAACAAAATCCAAAAAATCCAATTTGCTTTTTTAATCAAGTCACCATTTCTTTTTATATCCATATTACTTTTTCCAAAAGTTCATTTTACAAATTCATAAAGCCCATCTCTACAAAATCCATCCATTATTTTTCTCCATAAACCATCATTCAAAAAAAAAACATAGCCCATTAACCATAGTTCTAAAAAATTGACAAAAAAACAAACATTACAAGAATAAGGTTCCAAAGCCCACTTATTACAAAACTATCACAAAAAAATAAATATATTTTCAGGCCTTGACCAAATCCCCCCTCACGCTTCACAAAACTCGTCCGACCCCACCTTTTCCTTTCCTCAGCCAGCACAATACGACAACCTTCGTACAACAACACAAAGCCAAGCCGCAGCATTGCGAAAACGACTTCTCCAACACCAACCAACACAGACCTGCAATATGTGAAAGCAACCACTCAATACCACAATAACAAGATAAGTGAATCATGCCAAAACAACTGGGTTCAAGACCTAATTCTTTCTGCTATAAAAAAGACAGCAACTCAACAACAGGGGGGGCCGGAGTTTAACAGTTGGAAAAAACCGAAAAAAGAGGAAAAAATCTTTGAAATTTTAGATCAAAACCTTTTAGAAAAAGCTTCAGTCGCATAGCCCCCTGTGAATTCCTCTACCACAAATAAAGCATCAACCACCTTGTTCCATCCATCTTCCCCATACGCGGCCAACTTCATCACCACTCAACAAACCTTCCATAACCTCTCAATACCCCTAACTGTAACCCACAACAACCCCACGATTCACATAAACAACAAACCCAAAACCCACTGTAAATCAATAACAAACCCATTTCTTCAACCTCCATTCCCAAATAAACACAACCTCAAACATCCCAAAATCATCTTCCAAATCAAACATCAACCCAAACCATCACTTACCCGTTTCAAATCAGAATAATAGAAGGAGAAGAAGATGAAGAGAAACAGAAATCGAAACAACAACAAATCAATCCGTCTTAAACCCATTCAAAACAAAACCCATTTTAACCACACCAAACCCATTCACATCCAGAATCAGAAGAAATAGAAGAATAGGAACACTGAGTTGAATCGAACCTGCGATACTGAGACGAAAACAAGCGAGAGGTTGAAGAAGAAAGGAAACTTCCGCTTGTGCAAGAGGGTAGGAATTGAGGACGATCGACCTTGTGTTCTTCGTTTTTTTTGTTTCATAGTGGATGGTTTTGTTTGGATTTGAAGTGATACCTTTTTTCCTTTTCCCTACGTTTTGTTTTGAAAAGTAGTGTATTGTGTTAACCTGATTTTGTTCTAAAGATGTTGCATTACACGGACCCTTTCCTTTTCATTTGTTTTGGATAGTTAATACTGTATTTATTAAACACACTTGGTTTTGGGCTTTATAGCCCATGTATTTTTCTTAATCCACCACCCTTTTTATTTTGTAGCCGTGTGGAGGTGATGGGCTTTGGAGCCCATATGATCCTCATTGGATCAACTACTCAACACCACCTTTTCACTTTTTGCAAGATCTGCGCCTCCCCCATTTTAGTTCTTTTAACTAATTTCTTTTATTCATTATGTTTTCAATAAAAGTTTTCTAAATATCATTTGATCTTTGATTTTTTTTTTCTTTTTTTTTTCTCTATTATTTTTCAATTTTACTTCGATTTTATTATTCATTTTTGGGCCAATGATCTAGCAATACTCATAGTTTAATTGGTTTTTTTTTTAAACCAATGGAATTTTGATATATATGAGGCCTATTTATTTTTTATTTCAATTTATTTCATTACATTATTTTTATTCATTTATTGTGGGTCAATGAAAACTAAATATCGATTGATTTATCGATTTCTCGATTAAATCTCGATAAAGGTGAGACCTTTATTCTTTTTCTTACCTCTTTTCGAGTTTATTTCATTTCTACAATTTTTTCATTATCTTTATTCATTTTGGGTCAATGAAAATCAAATACAAGAGATTATCGATTTTTCGATTTAAGATCTTGGTAGAAGAGACCTTTCTTATTTTCGATCCCTTTTCGATTTCCATTTTATTTCTTATTTTCATTTTTGGTCAATGAAAGTCAAAAGTCAACGATTTGTCGATTTTCTCAAATAAATCCCGATTAAGACGAGACCAATTTTATGTTATATTATACCTTGTTCATATTATCTCGATTATGTTATTCGTATTCTTATCATATCCATATCTTATTCACATTCATGTTTATCTAATCATTTTCATTTGGTCAGACGCTTACTTCCCGATTAAAATACTCAACACATATTCAAACCATTTTTCTTAATTAAATCGCGAAAGAACTGAATTCTTGAGGTCTAGCACCTCTTGGGTTCTTGAGTGACCACCATTGGGGCGCACGCCTTAGGTGGTGATCACTCGACCTTTCGCTCCTAAAACACTCGTCTTAATTTTTTGGACAAAGAAATACCATCGGAGTCTAGCATTCCACGTGGTACTTTCGTTGTTCATCAAACGACATTTCATAAGTCAACCGAATGAAAAAGGTGTCGTTGGGATCTAGCATCCCAATAATGCCCCGATTAAATGGCTGCGAGGCCGACGTCTCGTTTATCGAATAATCGTCATTCTCCCTAAAATACTTAACAAATCAAACCATTTCCAAACCAATTCTCGACTCGTCGTCGAGCCACTCTTCAAAACCTTCTCGTAAGTCGAGTGCCTTTTACCTCGTCGTCAAATGCACACTCGCACATTTCGTAGGTTTCGCTACTAGGAGCACCCCTAGGGACTAGTATCGATCCTCACCCATTTTCTCAAACAATCCGATTCGATCTTTTTCAAACGCTTTTTTAATCAACCTATGAAAGGAGGAGATTCTTGGAATCTAGCATTCCTTGGGTCTTCGAATGAATGGCTCTTGAGGCATCCCCTTGGGTTGTTATTCATTCACCCATTCGTCTTAAAACACTTAATCTTTATCAAACATTTTCGCAATCAACTCACGAAAGAACTGAGTTCTTGGAGTCTAGCATTCCTTGAATTCTTGAGTGACCGCTCTCGAGGCACGCCCCTTGGGTTGCATGTCATTCAATCTTTCATCTCTTAAAATTCAAACCCTAACCCCTCTTTTAGTGGGCCTACCACGAACTACGACTGCTCTGATTCTTTATTCTCGTCCGAGTAAAGATACGTAGGCACAAGATTGTGATCATCTTGGCGAGTTACCTTTCCTCCATCTTCCGTATTCCCTCCATCCCTTCCCGTAGTCAAACTAGGATTGCTCTGATTCCTCATTCTCGTCCGAATGAGCATACGTAGGCCCGAGGTCGCAATGATCTTGCCGAGCACCCTATCCTAAAACCACCCCTTTCCCTTAGTAATAGAAGCCTTTTACCTTACCTTTTCATCTATATCGTTGAGAAGAAAACAAGCAAGCTTAGATAACATTCCTCACAATTCGAACTAAGAGGTTCCCGTTGAGTACAACGGACGTGAGGGGGTGCGTGTACCTTCCCCTCACGTAACCGACTCCCGAACCCAGAATGTGGTTGCGACGACCATGTTCTTATCCATTCTTAAAGGTTTTCTCGATATTTTCCTTTCCCTATTTTTGGGATAAATAAAGTTCGGTGGCGACTCTGTCGAACCGTTTTCCGCGCCTTTCGCGCGAAGGGTCGTGTCTTCGATTAAGCGGTTTTTTCAAGGTACGACAGATGGCGACTCTGCTGGGGACCAATTGCTCCATGCAAAAGAGAGTCGAGCCTAACTTAGAGCGATTTGTGAGGAACGTTATCTTTGTTTGCGTGTTTTTTTTTCTCGTTTACGTATTTGTTCTCTTATTGCTCTCTCCTATTGTTCTTATCTGTTGGATCTTGGGTGGATATCATGAGTAAAGCTCTACACCCGAGCTATGGTAAAAGCAGAGAGAACACATAGTTTAGAATTGGATGTAGAGTAGTGTTAGTCCCCAAGGACTCGCTCCTTGTGTGCCTAGCATGAAAGCTCCCCTAGAGTAGACCTTTTCGTAGATCCTGTTGTAACACAGCTAGCCTGTTGCACGACTTAATTCATGAAGGGTCCGTGACTCTATGAACCACTCTTAGAACCAAGTTCTATATTGGTGGTCGTGTAGTGTTAGTCTCCAAGGACTCGCTCCCTTGTGCGCCTAGCATGAAGACCCCGCTCAGGGGAGACCCTGTCGTCATTATCGTCGTAATGCAGCTAGCATGTTGCGTGACATTGATGCGATTTGTGTCCGTAATCCAGGGAACCTTATCCGTCAACATAGAAACCATCCCGTGAGTGGGTTTGTGGGTAAAGAACCTAGAATTTTCCTCATAGAGCCTACCTATAGGGTTTCTTTGATCGGAGACTTTGGTCGTCTACCCATGAACGTCCAACCTCAGAAATGTTTGAACCTGTGATCTGCGATCCTGGATCTTGCATCTTGCATTGCATTTCATGTCATTTCATTGCATTACATCTGTTACGCATCTTGCATTGCATTTTCAACCTCAGAATCTCACCTCAACTTCCTTCCTTCTCCAGTAAATCAAGCTGATTCCTCGACACCAGTACGCAACTCGAGCCAACACAAGAAGAATGATGGAGCAGATTCAGCAAGAGCAAGCTACCTTCAGAGAAGAAATAGATTCCATGAAGGGAAAGATTGATCAGATTCTTGAAGCCATCATGATGGCCAGAAGAGAAGAAGAACTACGTGAAGCCGCTGCCGCCAACAACAATGCACAGGTTCAAGGGTCACCCTCAAGGCTCTCAGCTCCTGTTCCCAACCCTATCACTTATGGGATACCAATGAACTTCACTCCTTCTGCTGAAGGAGCCACCACTCAACCACTTCCAACCCCTGGAGTTACTGTTGGAGCTATTCCGCAAGCCCAACCTGTTGTCGCTCAGATTCCTATTCCTCATGCTGAAGAAAATCTGGTAGATCAGTATAATGAGGTACAGAACTAACATGCTGCTGTCCCAATTGTCAATCCTACTGCTGCTCAGGATTCTGAAGCCATCAAGATGTGTCGTGATCTAGCTGAGAAACTCCGAGTCATGGAGGGGCGCAACTCAAAATCTCTGAATGCTCTGGAAATATGCTTGGTGCCAGATGTTGTCATTCCTCCCAAGTTCAAGGTACAAGAATTCCCGAAGTACAAAGGCCTCAGTTGTCCCCACATGCATCTAAGGATGTACTGCCGCAAGATGGCTGCCCATGCCAAAGACGAAAAGTTGATGATCCATTGCTTTCAAGACAGCTTGTCTGGGGCGTCTCTTGAGTGATATATGCAGTTGGAGCGTAGCAATGTGCGCACTTGGGATGATTTAGCCGATGCATTTGTTAAGCAATACAAGTACAACACTGACCTTGCTCTGAACCGTACTCAACTTCAGAGTATGGCTCAAAAGGACAACGAATCCTTTAAGGAGTACGTGCAACGCTGGAGAGAGCTAGCTGCAAGGGTGCATCCACCTCTGGTTGACCGTGAACTGATCGACATCTTCATGGGTACTTTGCAAGGTCAATACTACGAGAAGCTGATTGGTAATGTTTCAGCTGGATTCTCTGACTTGGTAATTGTCGGTGAGAGAATCGAAGAGGGTCTGAAGAGCGGAAAGATCCAAGGAGGTTCTAGCAGCCAGTCTCAAGCCAAGAAACCTTTCAACAATGGATTCAAAAAGAAAGAGGGCGAAACAAATGCTGTCTATGCTCAGAAGGGGCAAGCTCCACAAGCTCCAGCTCCAATGCCTTATCAAATGCCATACTTCCAGTATCCATATGTTGTTGCTGCGCAATACACTCCAATGCCTTATCAACCAACAGTTCAAGCTCCAACGCCTCAGCAACAGGCTCCTCAGCAACAGTCATACAACCAGCAAGGGTATCAGTATCCTCCTCAACATCAACAACAGAGAGCTGCTCAACAACGTCAGCCTAATCAACAAAGGACAAGGAGGTCTGATAGGGACTTTGATCATCTGCCAACGTCATATGCTCAGATCTTTGCTCAATTGATGGAAAAGAAGGCAATCGCTCTGAGGGACCTAGCTCCTCCAACTGTCATTCCCCCTGATTATGATGCTAATGCTCATTGCGAGTTTCATAAGGGTGCTCCAGGGCATACGATCGAGGACTGCAGAGCTTTCAAACACAAGGTTCAAGACATGATCGACTCAAAGTTTCTCACGTTCAATGGGAGGGCTCCAAACGCCATCAAAAACCCTCTGCCGCCTCCAAACTAGTGCCAGCATCAAGTCAAGTCAATTTAAGTTCATTCCCCGAAGAAGGCAGTCATGTTGCCATCCCATCATTTGCATTCTTGTATTTTTGTCTTTACGTGTTTAAGTACTGTATGCTTTGAACATTGTCGTTTGTATTTGGTTTTCTTAATGTATTGACAATGCATGTTTTGAATCAGTTATGTCGTATTCACTCATTTTTACCATTTACTGCAAAACACCGACACATTTATCCACTTCACTCTCTATATCGAACTATTGTTAGCAATGATTAGAGGGAGGATGATGAAAAGGAAATACCCATAATTGCAAACTGTATGCTTTTGGACAGAATCTCGTCAATGATGTACATGCATTGTTTTAATCCCCAAACACTGGAGAGACAAGGAGTTAATCCCTAGTAAACAACTTCGAGCCTAGAAGTAGTACTTTCCTTTGGATCTATAAACCCTTACACTTAACCTGGGGCAGGGTAGTGTTCAGTTAACCTAATTACAAACTCAAATCACAAGATAAAATCCAAAAGACATGTCGGTTGTTCATCAATACCCATGACTTGACAGTCACCATCCTCCAACAAAATAATCAAAAAATAAAAAAATAAAAAGCCTGCTAAGTCGAACACCTCAAAGGAGACCTAGGCAAAAATCAAGGCTACCCTGATGGACTCGGCAAGCGAAATCAGTTCATGCAAAAGATAGGGATCAAAACAAAATCAAAAGAGGCCCTCAAATCCTCAACAAAAACAAAATAAGATTTAGTGGCCACCAAATCAAAGCCAAATGGTCACTGACATCCATCAAAAACAAAATAAAGGTGACTTCCATTTCGAGCCAAACCTTGAATCATCACTCTTACACCGTCAACCCTTTTGGAAGACAAACGTGTGCAAAATTAACTGAACGTAGGACTGGAAGTTCATCACGAAGAAGGGGTGGGTACAAATCAAATTTTGAGCCTAATATCCTTTGTTTCATAAACCGTAAACCAGACCACGTTACAACCCTCGAAAGACCTAATTGAGGAGAAGTTTATTCTGAAAGCATACTATTGCAAGGTTGCGTAAAATGACTCCCCATATTTGCTAATCTTCAGCATTGGTGTCATTCTCCTTGCTATATCTTTCACACCATCAAATCAGCACATGTTTGGGCTAACGGTCCATTCGTCTCACTATCATGACACTCCAATAAACGACACTTTTTCAAAACTTACATGAGCATTGCATTAAGATTACCATTTGTGAATGTACAATTTTAATGGCAAATCAGTGCTAGACATCCAAGCAACTTCAATAAGGGGCAATCAAAGAGGAACTTGAGCTTTCAGTGGTGCCGACCCGAGGCAAGACTCCCTCAAAACCCTCAGGCTGGGGCAAATCTTTCAACAACTCAATCAGGGGCAAGCCATCTCAAAGCACATCAAATCTCAACTTTCAAAGATCAAATCGCTTCAGTACCGATTAATCAGGGGCATACCATTACCATGTTTAGACTGGGGCAAGACCCATTGCAGCAGGCTATGCTGACCATTAAGCACAGAGTTGTGGATCTTTCAGGAGTGAACTAATAATTCATCAACAAGTGGTCAAACTCAGAGCTTCAAGATCGTATTCGTCTGCTTCAACCGTGGCGTCTTCAACAAACTGAGTGTCGAGGAAATCAAATCTCTCCCACCTCCCAAAGTCCAATCCACATTGGCAACTACCAAAAGTACACCATGCTGGCACCTCCAAAACATATCCAATCTACCTTCTGCAATCATACGCATCATATGCATCACATTCAGCATCATATGCATCATATGCATTCCCAAAACTAATCATACCTCCCCAGCACTTGCATCTCTGCGCGTCAGCATTTGCATTACACATCATTACAAAATCAAGCATTCATACATGTGTGAGATTCAGGATCAATCTCGAGACTGCAAGATGATCTTCAGCCCAGGCAGGGGCATCTTCATCAAATCCGTGGACGTTCTTCACAAATCTATTCCAAGACGATCTTCAGTCCAGCCAAGGGCATCTCCTGTAAATCCAGGGGCATTCCTCACGAAGTTGTATCAACCTTTTGTTGAATAAGACAAGACTACAAGAGCAATCTCAGCCCAGTCAGGGGCATCTTCTTCATTTCATGGGCGTCCCTCATAGAATTATCTCAACCTTTAGTTGATAAAGTTGTGGCATCTCCAAATAAGTCAGTGTGCATTCCTCATTGGGTTGTGTTCCTCAACCTTTAGTTGCTGAGGTCGTCATCCTCATCCCAACCAATAAACATTCCTCCGAGTCAGTAGGCGTTCCTCATTGAATCTTTTCTTCAAGTCGAACTACGACTGCCCTGATTCTTTATTCTCGTCCGAGTAAAGATATATAGGCACAAGATTGCGTAGATCTTGGCGGGTTACCTTCTCCATTTTTCACTGTTTCCCTTTCCTTTTCGTGGGTTTTCCTCATTGATTTCTTTACTTCAACCTTTTGTTGATGTCTCCAAATAAATCTCATCACATCCCTAGAAAACTTGACCTTTTGTCAATTGCATTCCTATCATCCTTTTGGTGATAGCCAAACCCAATCAACTCCACTCAACCTGCATCCTTTTGGTGTTGGTCAATCCTCAAAATCAGAAACTTACTATCATCCTTTTGGTGGTAGTCGCTCATGTCATTTCAACCTAACCTGCATCCTTTTGGTGTTGGTCCTCACGAATAATAAGTTCCTATCATCATTTTGGTGGTAGTAGCTTGTTTTGATCCGTCATCCTTTTGGTGTTGCCGATCCATAAACCCTTGGTCTGTGTGTCATCTTTTTGGTGAGTGACAGCCTTTATATGTATGCCCTACTATCCTTTTGGTAGTAGCAGGCTGTGTTGTGTGCCCTATTATCCTTTTGGTAATAGCAGGCTGTGTTGTGTGCCATACTATCCTTTTGGTAGTAGCAGACTGTGTTGTGTGCCCTATTATCCTTTTGGTAATAACAGGTTGTGTTGTGTGCCCTATTATCCTTTTGGTAATAACATGCTATGTTGCGTGCCCTATTATCCTTTTGGTAATAGCAGGCTTTGACCTCATTTTCCATCCTTTTGGTGGAAGGGTCTGTGTGCGTGTGTGCCCTATTATCTCGTCGGTAATAGCAGGCTTTGACCTCATTTCCATCCTTTTGGTGGAAGGGTCTGTGTGCGTGTGTGCCCTATTATCTCATCGGTAATAGCAGGCTTTGACCTCATTTTCATCCTTTTGGTGGAAGGGTCTGTGCGTGTGTGCCCTATTATCCTTTTGATAATAGCAGGCTTTGACCTCATTTTCATCCTTTTGGTGGAAGGGTCTGTGTGCGTGTGTGCCCTATTATCCTTTTGGTAATAGCAGGCTTTGACCTCATTTTCCATCCTTTTGGTAGAAGGGTCTGTGTGTGTGTGTGCCCTATTATCCTTTTGGTAATAGTAGGTTTTGACCTCATTTTCATCCTTTTGGTGGAAGGGTCTGTGTGTGTGTGCCCTATTGTCCTTTGGGTAATAGCAGGCTTTGACCTCATTTTCATCCTTATGGTGGAAAGGTCTGTGTGCGTGTGTGCCCTATTATCCTTTTGGTAATAGCAGGCTTTGACCTCATTTTCATCCTTTTGGTGGAAAAGTCTGTGTGCATGTGTTCACTATCATCCTTTTGGTGATAGGTCTGTCATCCTTTTGGTGTCAGATTTCCTGTTATTGTCCTTTTGGTGGTAACGACCTCTGCAAAATATCCATCATCCTATCTCCCAAGCATTCTCTTTCCTTCCAGACAAATTTGTGGTCTTCTTCATATCTAATTGACATCTACCTCGAAAGAACAAACACTGGTTCATCTAACTCGGTTTAAGCCAATTAGATAGGGGCATCTGTCATACCCCAAATTTTTCCTACCTGTATATACTTTTCATTTGTACATCAGTCCACTAAACATTATCCAAAAATTCAAAAAATATGTTGTCTTCAACTTCATCTCTCTTTCATTTCTTATACTTTTTATTTTAAGTCATATCTATCTTTTTAACCATTTTTATCATTCATCCAATTAAATATCCATTTGAACCATTTCCGTATCCAAATTCAATTCAAGTATCCATTCATAAAACCACTCTTTTCATCCATTTGTCCCTTTATCCATTTAAAACAAAATCCAAAAAATCCAATTTGCTTTCTTAATCAAGTCACCATTTCTTTTTATATCCATATTCCTTTTTCCAAAAGTTCATTTTACAAATTCATAAAGCCCATCTCTACAAAATCCATCCATTATTTTTCTCCATAAACCATCATTCAAAAAAAAAACATGGCCCATTAACCATAGTTCTAAAAAATTGACAAAAAAACAAACATTACAAGAATAAGGTTCCAAAGCCCGCTTATTACAAAAATCTCACAAAAAAATAAATATATGTTCAGGCCTTGACCAAATCCCCCCTCACGCTTCACAAAACTCGCCCGACCCCACCTTTTCCTTTCCTCAGCCAGCACAATACGACAACCTTCGTACAACAACACAAAGCCAAACCGCAGCATTGCGAAAATGACTTCTCCAACACCAACCAACACAGACCTGCAAGAGACCTGCAATATGTGAAAGCAACCACTCAATACCACAATAACAAGATAAGTGAATCATACCAAAACAACTGGGTTCAAGACCTAATTCTTTCTGCTATAAAATAGACAGCAACTCAACAACAGGGGGGGGGGGCAGAGTTTAACAGTTGGAAAAAACCGAAAAAAGAGGAAAAAATCTTTGAAATTTTAGATCAAAACCTTTTAGAAAAAAGCTTCAGTCGCATAGCCCCCTGTGAATTCCTCTACCACAAATAAAGCATCAACCACCTTGTTCCACCCATCTTCCCCCATACGCGGCCAACTTCATCACCACTCAACAAACCTTCCATAACCTCTCAATACCCCTAACTGTAACCCACAACAACCCCACGATTCACATAAACAACAAACCCAAAGCCCACTGTAAATCAATAACAAACCCATTTCTTCAACCTCCATTCCCAAATAAACACAACCTCAAACATCCCAAAATCATCTTCCAAATCAAACATCAACCCAAACCATCACTAACCCATTTCAAATCAGAATAACAGAAGGAGGAGAAGATGAAGAGAAACTGAAATCGAAACAACAACAAATCAATCCGTCTTAAACCCATTCAAAACAAAACCCATTTCAACCACACCAAACCCATTCACGTCCAGAATCAGAAGAAATAGAAGAATAGGAAGACTGAGTTGAATCGAACCTGCGATACTGAGACGGAAACAAGCGAGAGGTTGAAGAAGAAAGGAAACTTCCGCTTGTGCAAGAGGGTAGGAATTGAGGACGATCGGCCTTGTGTTCTTCGTTTTTTTTTGTTTCATAGTGGATGGTTTTGTTTGGATTTGAAGCGATACCTTTTTTCCCTTTCCCTATGTTTTGTTTTGAAAAGTAGTGTATTGTGTTAACCTGATTTTGTTCTAAAGATGTTGCATTACACGGACCCTTTCCTTTTCATTTGTTTTGGATAGTTAATACTGTATTTATTAAACACACTTGGTTTTGGGCTTTATAGCCCATGTATTTTTCTTAATCCACCACCCTTTTTATTTTGTAGCCGTGTGGAGGTGATGGGCTTTGGAGCCCATATGATCCTCATTGGATCAACTACACAACACCACCTTTTCACTTTTTGCAAGATCTGCGCCTCCCCCATTTTAGTTCTTTTAACTAATTTCTTTTATTCATTATGTTTTCAATAAAAGTTTTCTAAATATCATTTGATCTTTGATCTTCTTTTTTTTTCTTTTTTTTTTCTCTATTATTTTTCAATTTTACTTCGATTTTATTATTCATTTTTGGGCCAATTGACCTAGCAATACTCATAGTTTAATTGATTTTTTTTGAAAACCAATGGAATTTTGATATATATGAGGCCTATTTATTTTTTATTTCAATTTATTTCATTACATTATTTTTATTCATTTATTGTGGGTCAATGAAAACTAAATATCGATTGATTTATCGATTTCTCGGTTAAATCTCGATAAAGGTGAGACCTTTATTCTTTTTCTTACCTCTTTTCGAGTTTATTTCATTTCTACAATTTTTTCATTATCTTTATTCATTTTGGGTCAATGAAAATCAAATACAAGAGATTATCGATTTTTCGATTTAAGATCTTGGTAAAGAAGAGACCTTTCTTATTTTCTATCCCTTTTTGATTTCCATTTCATTTCCTATTTTCATTTTTGGTCAATGAAAGTCAAAAGTCAACGATTTATCGATTTTCTCGAATAAATCCCGATTAAGACGAGACCAATTTTATGTTATATTATACCTTGTTCATATTATCTCGATTATGTTATTCGTATTCTTATCATATCCATATCTTATTCACATTCATGTTTATCTAATCATTTTCATTTGGTCAGACGCTTACTTCCCGATTAAAATACTCAACACATATTCAAACCATTTTTCTTAATTAAATCGCGAAAGAACTGAATTCTTGAGGTCTAGCACCTCTTGGGTTCTTGAGTGACCACCATTGGGGCGCACACCTTAGGTGGTGATCACTCGACCTTTCGCTCCTAAAACACTCGTCTTAACTTTTTGGACAAAGAAATACCATCGGAGTCTAGCATTCCACGTGGTACTTTCGTTGTTCATCAAACGACATTTCATAAGTCAACCGAATGAAAAAGGTGTCGTTGGGATCTAGCATCCCAATAATGCCCCGATTAAATGGTTGCGAGGCCGACGTCTCGTTTATCGAATAATCGTCGTTCTCCCTAAAATACTTAACAAATCAAACCGTTTCCAAACCAATTCTCAACTCGTCGTCGAGCCACTCTTCAAAACATTCTCGTAAGTCGAGTGCCTTTTGCCTCGTCGTCAAATGCACACTCGCACATTTCGTAGGTTTCGCTAATAGGAGCACCCCTAGGGACTAGTATCGATCCTCACCGATTTTCTCAAACAATCTGATTCGATCTTTTTCAAACGGTTTTTTAATCAACCTACAAAAGGAGGAGATTCTTGGAATCTAGCATTCCTTGGGTCTTCGAATGAATGGCTCTTGAGGCATGCCCCTTGGGTTGTTATTCATTCACCCATTCGTCTTAAAACACTTAATCTTTATCAAACATTTTCGCAATCAACTCACGAAAGAACTGAGTTCTTGGAGTCTAGCATTCCTTGAATTCTTGAGTGACCGCTCTCGAGGCACGCCCCTTGGGTTGCATGTCATTCAATCTTTCGTCTCTTAAAATTCAAACCCTAACCCCTCTTTTAGTGGGCGTACCACGAACTACAACTGCTCTGATTCTTTATTCTCGTCTGAGTAAAGATACGTAGGCACAAGATTGCGATAATCTTGGCGAGTTACCTTCCCTCCATCTTCCGTATTCCCTCCATCCCTTCCCATAGTCGAACTACGATTGCTCTGATTCCTCATTCTTGTCCGAATGAGCATATGTAGGCCCGAGGTCGCGATGATCTTGCCGAGCACCCTATCCTAAAACCACCCCTTTCCCTTAGTAATCGAAACCTTTTACCTTACCTTTTCATCTATATCGTTGAGAAGAAAACAAGCAAGCTTAGATAACATTCCTCACAATTCGAACTAAGAGGTTCCCGTTGAGTACAACGGACGTGAGGGGGTGCGCGTACCTTCCCCTCACGTAACCGACTCCCGAACCCAGAATGTGGTTGCGACGACCATGTTCTTATCCCTTCTTAAAGGTTTTCTCGATATTTTCCTTTCCCTATTTTTGGGATAAATAAAGTTCGGTGGCGACTCTGTCGAACCGTTTTCCGCGCCTTTCGCGCGAAGGGTCGTGTCTTTGATTAAGCGATTTTTTCGAGGTGCGACAATAAGTGAAACATTGTAGCTTAGTTGAACTTGATGGTTGAATTGGAAAAAGCATTATATGCTCAAGAAAGGAGTACAAGATGCTGCAAGCTGAAGCTTAAATGAAGAACGATCAATGAAGAAGAAGCTGAAGCATAATGATGAAGAATGTACAACGATGCAACATGATAAAGCCATGTGAAACTAGTCAAGTGAAACATCAATAAGTGAAGCATAGTAACTTAGTTGATCTTGATGGTTAAGTTGGAAGAAGCATTAACTGCTCAAGAAAGGAGTACATCAGAAAGAAGCTTAAAGCTCATGAAAAGAAGTCGTAGTGCTCAATAAGAAAGCTTTTAAGCAATACATAACTAGTGTGCTTTATAATCTCTTAGAGATTTTTCATTAGATAGTTTTATATTAGAAAGCAAGGAGCTGTTGCTCAAGAACTTGCTAGAAACACTTAGGTGTTATTGTACTTCATTTGTGTAATCAGCTTGTAAGAAGCATATATAGTGCACACTAAAATCCTTGTAAAAGGTGAAGTTACTTAAGCGGTCGAGTGATGACCAGAATGCTTGAGATGACTAAGCGTGTTTCTAACAGCTTAGTGGATGGTGTTCCTTAAGCGGCTAAGTTGTTAGCCAGGTGTAAGACCCTAATTTTTACCCCTAAGATTTCGTACATTTCATTTGCATCTTTACCACAAACAAGATCACTCTCTTTGTTTCTCCGAGCATCTGTGTATTTCTTACTTGGCTTTTTTTTGTTTATATTTTACTAACCTTAACCAAAATCCAAAAATATGTTTGTTTCCCTTTTACTAACTTTTTCAGGAAGAGAATCAAGGATATCAAACAGTCCCTCAGCTCGAATGAATTTCATCTGAACAAAGTCAAAGTTGATCTGCAAACAATTCAAAATTCATCTGATCAAGAGTTTCCAAGATTTAATTGATTATTATTCTAGAGACTCCAAAGTTCATGTGTTTATTTCCATGCCTTCTTTGACAAGCAAGAAAAATCGAGCCGGAATCAAGACAACACAACAAAAAGCCAAATTTCCCAAATTTTCACTGTGTTAATCGATTAACACATTTCGTTAATCGGTTAACGCGTGCGAATTTTGAAAAAAAATGGCAGCAAATTCAAATTTCAGCAATTGGCACCAATTTTCATCATTTTGGAATATTACATACCATCTCATTTTTATTCCCTACATCACTTTGATCATTTCCTACCATACACCTTCACTAATCACCACTCTTTTATGAATTTCCCTCCAAATTCAAATTCCAAGCCTAATTTTGATCTTCCAAACCTAACTCCAATCCACCAAATTTCCAAGCCTAAACTCTATAAATAGAGCCCTCATTTCATTCATTCTACAAGCTTTTGAGAGCCAAATTCACCTTGTCAAAATTCTTCTTGACTCTTTCAATCTTCTCAAACCAAAAATTCACCAAAAGCTCAATTTCTTCTTTCATAAATTAGTAAGAATTCACATTGGTTCTTACTAATTTAGAGCTAAACCTTCATCCATTCTTGTTTTGTTCATGGATCAAGGCTTTGGAGTGTAGATCATGCTGCAATTTGGAAGAATTTTTTGGTTTGGAGTGGTAATTCACTTTCCACCATTGTTAAAGCTTCACATTCATCATTCAAGATGTAGATCCTTGGTGCTTCTTATTGTTGATCCTTTGGATCATATATTGTTGTTTGATTGCAGGTTTCTCTGTCTATTTTTACTGTAAAATTCATGCCAATTCAGTTCATGATCACAAGGTGTTTGAAAAATATTTTGAAAGAGGATCGTGCTGAATTTTGCACATTTTTTTGCTTCTGATACAGTGTTAACCGATTAACCAAACACAGTGTAAATTGTGTTAACCGATTAACACCCTGTTTTTGCGCAGAAATTCAAAATCTGCACTGTTAACCGATTAACCAAATGTGTTAACCGATTAACCAGTGTCCAGAATGCTATTTTGGCTCTGTTTTGGTTCTTTTCCATTTCCTTCCCATTCCCTTTGTTCTTAGCCTTAGATCACATATTTTTGTGGTTTAATTTGACTTTCTCTTCATCTATTTCTATTTTCTTTTTGATCGATGAAAGTCTAATTGATCTTGGAATTCCTTTGTTGAATTTCGATCAAGACTAGATCGCTACCATTTTTCTTTTCGTGTGGTATTGCTTTCGGATGACGATTTACATATCGTTCATCTAGCATACATTAGCACAAAGAGCTATTGACCGACCTCATTGTAGGGTAATTACTTTGTAAATTACTCGGCAATTGCTTAACATAGCGCAATATTTGTCCCGCATCGAAAAATTATCAAGAATAGTTGATTATTTGTCTTTTGGTTCAAAACTTATGAAACTTTTTTTTAGGAGGCTTTGGTCTTATCAATCCTCTAATGAGTTTTCATTAATCTTGACCTAAGTGCAATTATTCAATTGTTATTGATCACTAACACTAACAACTAATCACTAACTTTCTAACATTACTATTGTACTAACTTCTTTACAATTCATTCTCGCTCCTTATCTCTTTTAATTTTATGCTTCATTTTTATCTTTTCATATCATGTTTACGCTTCCACAATTTTTCCTTTGTCTGTTGGACACATGTTTATGCTTATGCCTTTTTCTCTTTGTCCACTTGGACCAAAAACATTAATAAAGGCCAAAACCTCTAAAAAACTTGTGCTTTTAATCTTGGACTATGGTTACTATCCTTTGCAATGGACATGGAGTTTTGCACCTAGACCTTGGACTTCAATTCTATTCTTGAATCCTTGAACTTAGACCTTGGACATCCAATGCAATTCTTGGAACCTTGGACTTAGAACTAAGACCTTTTCCCTTTGCTTTGGAATTATGGTTAGAAGACTTCGAAGACTTGTGCTTTTGCATGGTTTATGGTGAAGATAGCTACATTGTGTGGTTAGATCTTTCTTATCCTTAGCTTTTACTTTATGCTTTAGGATAGTCACTTCTTCTCCTCCCCTTTCTTCAATTTTCAAAACTCTCTCTCTTTTTCAAAACTTTCTTGATTTCAAACTATCACTTCTTTCATAATCAAACCTTGACTTCGTCAAGTGATTTTACTCTTTTCCTTTCATTTCTTAACAAATTCTAAACTACATAAGCATATTGACACCTTTTTCAAAAGACTTTAAAAAACATCAAACTCATCAAACTCCTTTTGTGCCCTCGTGCACTTTTCTCTTTCAAAAACTTTTTCATAAGTTTAGACATGATTCATTTCTTTAAGCGGAATTATTCGCTTGGAAATGACGACTTGTCTTTACATTTAAAATCAACCAAAACAAACAAATTTCATTCTTTGTACCACGAACTATGGGGTTTTGATCCTACATTGCATATAGTGTGTACGTAGGCATGAGGCGACAAGTCTCTCCAAACACAAAAATCTTAAAAACAATTTCTCTTCTCATCTCTTCAATCACTTTTCAAGCAAACTTTTTCAGACCAAAAGCGGTGGACATTTCAAAGGCTTCCTATAGAGTACTATAGACGTTTTGGGTGCTAACACCTTCCCATTGCGTAACTAACCCCCCTTACCCGATTTCTCTTCACTTGTTCTTATTTAGAGCTTGAGTAGGTTTTGTTTGCTCTTTTTCCTTTCCTTTTTGGATAAAATAAAAGTGCGGCGGCGACTCTTGCTTTTCGAGTTAAGTTAATCAATAGCTTACACTCACGATTTTTCCGCTACAGAAAAGTGGCGACTCTGCTGGGGACCACCTCCCTTGAGGGGTTTAGCCTACTTTGACTTATTTACTGTTTTTGCCTGATTTGCTTGTTACTTGATTGTTCTGTTTTGGAGTTCCTCTGTGTGTGAGATATGTCCTATACCCGGACCAGAGTGTACTTTGAGATAGGAGGATGGTATAGTCAAGGGAACTTTGAGGGAGTCGAATCCTGAAAAAGCAGAACTTGAGAATCCATCCGCTCGGTGGTTGCCTCTTTGGAATTACTGATGCCGATCGAGCGATCGTGAAGGCATTACTTTTTCCATAGAAGCCTATAACACTGAGAACCATAGTAACCTTAACCCATCCTAGCCATTTTAGGATCGTGGCGCGGAAGCTATGAAGATACAAATCTGACGTAGCTGTCACGCGATGCCATACTCAGGTTAGATTCTCTTGAAGATAACTACCAACCTCCGAGTAAATCGGTGCGCTGGTGTGTCTGATAGTGAATTGTGGACCCTGGGCACTCTATTAGAACCGTTGTTTTCTGCAGGTACAATGAAGACAAACCTTAGTACATACCATTGCGGGATTGGTTCTCAACCTCGACTCCATGCTCGTGACTCGAACCTTTGAACCCGTGTGCTTTGAGTGATCTTGTTTGTGGTTGTTGCATTCATGCACTCTTGCATCCATGAGCATACATATGCATTCTTCCCAGTTGTCTCATAAACTCATTTCAACTATCTCCTTCTTCAATTATCTGTTCACCATCAAGCAGTTTCCTCAACACAACTACGGAACTAGAGCTGTCGTCAGATTGAGAATGGAAAACCAAGAACAACACAACACCGAAGTCAGAATGGAAATTGATGAGTTGAAGGCCAGCATGACCAAACTCACAGAAATCCTGCAAGTTCTGATTGCTAGAGGTGAACTAACTCAGAGGACTGTGATTGTTGAAACTTCAACTACTGCTGTTGACCCTCCACTGACTCAGCAACCAGCTTCTACTTGGCCAGAATTTGGGTTACCTCAGAATTACTCGCCACCCTTTGCAACTACTCCTGTGTTTGTCTCTCCAGTATCTTCAGCTCCATTGTTCACTGAACCTTAGCCTGTTGTGCATTCTGTTGCTCAAGTTATTCCTGAGAATCCTTTCGTGTACCATGCTGCTGGTCCACAATCTGAAAGTCAGGGAGAACCTGGGTACATTGAAGAAGTCAGAGAGCAATGGCAAACTCTAGACAAAAGGATAATAGCCGTGCAAGGAAGTGATGTCTTTAATGCTGCCGCAATAGACATGTGCTTAGTTTCCGACTTGGTTATACCTCCAAAATTCAAGACTTCTGATTTTGAGAAATACTAGGGGCACACCAGTCCCAGAACTCACTTGGTGATGTATTGCCGCAAGATGGTTGCTCATGCCAAAAATGACAAACTGCTCATTCACTGTTTCCAAGACAGCTTGAGTGGGGCTTCAATGAAATGGTATATGGGACTTGAGAAGAACCGTATCCAAAGCTGGATGGACTTGTCTAATGCTTTCTTAAAGAAATATAAGTACAATTTGGACATGGAACCTGATCGCCGTCAATTGCAGAACATGTCTCAGAAAGAAAGGGAATCCTTTAAGGAGTACGCTCAGCGCTGGAGAGAGCTAGCTGCTCAGGTGGAGCCACCCTTGGCTGAAAAAGAATTGACTGGATTGTTCATGGATACTCTTCAGCCACTCTTTTGGGAAAAGATGATAGGCGGTGTATCATCTGGTTTTACTGACCTAGTCACTATTGGAGAAAGACTAAAAGAAGGTATTAAGAAAGGAAAGATTACTAATGCTGAAGCCTTTAGTGGTGCTAAAAAGTATGCTGGGAATTTTCAAAAGAAAAAGGATGGTGATACCCAAACTTTTACCTGCCTTCTCATTCAGTGCCATTCCTAAATGTTGTTGTTTACCTGCCTTCTTTCATTCCAGTGCTATTCCTGGATGTCTTGTACATCTTCTTTCTTTCCAGTGCCATTCCTGGATGTTGTCGCTTCCATGTGCACCGTGTCCTATTGTTAGATGTTTGTTTTCTTCCATTCCAGTGCTATTCCTAGATCTTTATATTTTCTCACTCCAGTGCCATTCCTGGATGTCTGTCTCTTTTGATCTCCAGTGCCATTCCTGGATATCCTGTTCCTCTTATTTCTCCCAGTGCTATTCCTGGAAGTTTTGTCTCTCTTCTGTAATCCCCATTATATCTGCTTGGATATATTTCAGTGCTATTCCTAACAGTCTTATCTGTTCATTCAGTGCCATTCCTGGATGATTTTTCTTTTTTGCATTCAGTGCCATTCCTGGATGTCTCTCTCACTATCATTCAGTGTCATTCCTGAATGTAGTGATTTACCTTTACTTTTAGTGCCATTCCTGAAAGTTCTTATCTGTTCATTCAGTGCCATTCTTGAATGAAGTGATTTACCTTTATCTTTCAGTGCCATTCCTGAAAGTTTTATCTGTTCATTCAGTGTCATTCCTGAATGAGTTTTCTCCTTTGCATTCAGTGTCATTCCTGGATGTCTTTCTCACTATCATTCAATGCCATTCTTGAATGTAGTGGTTTACCTTTACCTTTCAGTGCCATTCCTGAAAGTCCCTGCTCGCTTTATTCAATACCAGTCTTGGATATCGTGAACTCTTTTTATCCAATGCCATTCTTGGATATTTCTGATGTATTTTCCAGAACTTTTTTCACTTCATTCAATGCCATTCTTGGGTGTTGTGATTTCTTTTGTCCAATGCCATTCTTGGACACCTCTTCCCCAGCCAAGTCCAATGTTATTCTTGGATATCTCTAATATTTAACCTTGTCATCCAATGCCATTCTTGGATATCCCCAGTGAAGTTTTCAAATGGAATTTTGTTTATATCCAATGCTACTCTTGGATGTTTCTGATGCTTGTTATTGCCTCATTCAATGCCATTCTTGAATGTTGTAGTTCCTTTCATCCAATGCCATTTTTGGATATCTTATCCCCAATAGAGTTTTTTTTCACCTCCATCCAATGCTATTCTTGGATGACGCTGCTGTTTTCACTAGAAACTTTCTTGTTGTTGTCCAATGCCATTCTTGGACATCTTTTGGCATATCTTTTGTCTCGTAGTTTCTATCCAATGTCATTCTTGGATGTCACTACTCGTCTTCTCAGGGTCTTGTCCCTCTCTTTCCAACTATTGATGGATATTTCTTGTCACCTTGACAGATCTCCAAAAATAGCTTGTGTTCCCCGACGTGTCTTTTCGCGTCATCTCTCTCAATTTACCGTAAATCCCTTGTTTCAAGTTTCCCCGCAGTCTGTTTCATCCTTTGCATTCATATCATCTTGTGACATCTTATGGCTAAAAATTTGGTTTTCTGTATTTAAGTATCTTCAATCCTGTCGAGACAAAGTTTCCAACCTTCATATCTCCTGATAGAAGAAACTTAAATAGGGGCAGCTGTAAGACCCTAATTTTTACCCCTAAGATTTCGCATATTTCATTTGCATCTTTACCACAAACAAGATCACTCTCTTTGTTTCTCCGAGCATCTGTGTATTTCTTACTTGCCTTTATTTTGTTTATATTTTACTAACCTTAACCAAAATCCAAAAATATGTTTGTTTCCCTTTTACTAACTTTTTCAGGAAGAGAATCAAGGATATCAAACAGTCCCTCAGCTCGAATGAATTTCATCTGAACAAAGTCAAAGTTGACCTGCAAACAATTCAAAATTCATCTGATCAAGAGTTTCCAAGATTTAATTGATTATTATTCAAGAGACTCCAAGGTTCATGTGTTTATTTCCATGCCTTCTTTGACAAGCAAGAAAAATCGAGCCGGAATCAAGACAGCACAACAAAAAGCCAAATTTCCCAAATTTTCACTGTGTTAATCGATTAACACATTTGGTTAATCGGTTAACGCGTGCGAATTTTGAAAAAAATGGCAGCAATTTCAAATTTCAGCAATTGGCACCAATTTTCATCATTTTGGAATATTCCATGCCATCTCATTTTTATTCCCTACATCACTTTGATCATTTCCTACCATACACCTTCACTAATCACCACTCTTTTATGAATTTCCCTCCAAATTCAAATTCTAAGCCTAATTTTGATCTTCCAAACCTAACTCCAATCCACCAAATTTCCAAGCCTAAACTCTATAAATAGGGCCCTCATTTCATTCATTCTACAAGTTTTTGAGAGCCAAATTCACCTTGTCAAAATTCTTCTTGACTCTTTCAATCTTCTCAAACCAAAAATTCACCAAAAGCTCAATTTCTTCTTTCATAAATTAGTAAGAATTCACATTGGTTCTTACTAATTTAGAGCTAAACCTTCATCCAATCTTATTTTGTTCATAGATCAAGGCTTTGGAGTGTAGATCTTACTGCAATTTGGAAGAATTTTCTGGTTTGGAGTGGTAATTCACTTTCCACCATTGTTAAAGCTTCACATTCATCATTCAAGATGTAGATCCTTGGTGCTTCTTATTGTTGATCCTTTGGATCATATATTGTTGTTTGATTGCAGGTTTCTATGTCTATTTTTACTATAAAAATCGTGCCAATTCAGTTCATGATCACAAGGTGTTTGAAAAATGTTTTGAAAGAGGATCATGCTGAATTTTGCACATTTTTTTGCTTCTGATATAGTGTTAACCGATTAACCAAACACAGTGTAAATTGTGTTAACCGATTAACACCTTGTTTTTGGGCAGAAATTCAAAATCTGCACTGGTTAACCGATTAACCAAATGTGTTAACCGATTAACCAGTGTCCAGAATGCTATTTTGGCTCTGTTTTGGGACTATTTTGGTTCTTTTCCATTTCCTTCCCCTTCCCTTTGTTCTTAGCCTTAGATCACATATTTTAGTGGTTTAATTTGGCTTTCTCTTCATCTATTTCTCTTTTCTTTTTTATCGATGAAAGTCTAATTGATCTTGGAATTCCTTTGTTGAATTTCGATTAAGACTAGATCGCTACCATTTCTCTTTTCGTGCGGTATTGCTTTCGGATGACGATTTACATATCGTTCATCTAGCGTACATTAGCACAAAGAGCTATTGACCAGCCTCATTGTAGGGTAATTACTCCGTAAATTACTCGGCGATTGCTTAACATAGCGCAATATTTGTCCCACATCAGAAAATTATCAAGAATAGTTGATTATTTGTCTTTTGGTTCAAAACTTATGAAACTTGTTGTTAGGAGGCTTTGGTCTTATCAATCCTCTAATGAGTTTTCATTAATCTTGACCTAAGTGCAATTATTCAATTGTTATTGATCACTAACACTAACAACTAATCACTAACTTTCTAACATTACTATTGTACTAACTTCTTTACAATTCATTCTCGCTCCTTATCTCTTTTACTTTTATGCTTCATTTTTATCATTTCATATCATGTTTACGCTTCCGCAATTTTTCCTTTGTCCGTCGGACACATGTTTATGCTTATGCCTTTTTCTCTTTGTCCACTTGGACCAAAAACATTAATAAAGGCCAAAACCTCTAAAAAATTTGTGCTTCTAATCTTGGACTATGGTTACTATCCTTTGCAATGGACATGGAGTTTTGCACCTAGACCTTGGACTTCAATGCTATTCTTGAATCCTTGAACTTAGACCTTGGACATCCAATGCAATTCTTGGAACCTTGGACTTAGAACTAGGACCTTTTCCCTTTGCTTTGGAATTATGGTTCGTAGACTTCGAAGACTTATGCTTTTGCATGGTTTATGGTGAAGATAGCTACATTGTGTGGTTAGATCTTTCTTATCCTTAGCTTTTACTTTATGCTTTAGGATAGTCACTTCTTCTCCTCCCCTTTCTTCAATTTTCAAAACTCTCTCTCTTTTTCAAAACTTTCTTGATTTCAAACTATCACTTCTTTCATAATCAAACCTTGACTTCGTCAAGTGATTTTACTCTTTTCCTTTCATTTCTTAACAAATGCTAAACTACATAAGCATATTGACACCTTTTTCAAAAGACTTTAAAAAACATCAAACTCATCAAACTCCTTTTGTGCCCTCGTGCACTTTTCTCTTTCAAAAACTTTTTCATAAGTTTAGACATGATTCATTTCTTTAAGCGGAATTATTCGCTTGGAAATGACGACTTGTCTTTACATTTAAAATCAACCAAAACAAACAAATTTCATTCTTTGTACCACGAACTACGGGGTTTTGATCCTACATTGCACATCGTGGGTACGTAGGCATGAGGCGACAAGTCTCTCCAAACACAAAAATCTTAAAAACAATTTCTCTTCTCATCTCTTCAATCACTTTTCAAGCAAACTTTTTCAGACCAAAAGCAGTAGATATTTCAAAGGGTTCCTATAGCGTACTATAGACGTTTTGGGTGCTAACACCTTCCCATTGCGTAACCAACCCCCTTACCCGGTTTCTCTTCACTTGTTCTTATTTAGTGCTTGTGTAGGTTTTGATCGCTCTTTTTCCTTTCCTTTTTGGATAAAATAAAAGTGCGGTGGCAACTCTTGCTTTTCGAGTTAAGTTAATCAATAGCTTACACTCACGATTTTGCTGCTACATCAGGTGCTTTAGAGGGCCAGGTCGTTTTCTAACGGCTTGGAAGATGATTTCCTTGAGTGGCTAAGTGAAAGCCAGGATGCTTGAGAGGGTCAGGTTGTTATTGAACGGCTTGGAGGTTGATTCCCTGAGAGGCGAGTGAAAGCCAGGATTCTCAAGAAGGCAATGGAAGGTATCCATTGTGGTTGTAATCGTTGATGATTATTGGATTAAGTCCTTGTGATAAGGCGAAATCACCTCGAGGGGTGGATTGGAGTAACTTCGTTAACAGTGAACCTGGATAAAAATAATTGTGTTCATTTATTTTTATTTACATGTTAACGCCATTAGTTTAAATTCTGCAAATGGGGACGAAATGTGAAACCCAATTCAAACCCCCCTTTCTTGTGTTTCTCGACCTTCAATTGGTATCAGAGCTCCGATTCTGTTATTGATGTTTATCAAACACTTAACCATGTCAGATAAAGATCCAGACGAGCTTTGAGAAATGCTCTGGTTGATCTCCCATACCATCTACAGTTTCAGTCTCATACAATGATGAAAAGATTGAGTACTAAAATGACAAACCAGAAAGGTTCATTCTGGATTATGTCACTGATTCTCAGAGTTGGTTGTTATTGAAAACATAATCTTCTCTTATGGCACTTGCAAGAAGATTGAAAGCAAGATAAAGAATCAATTGGTAAAAGGATAATAGACTCATCAGATAATTAGAAGAATCTGATGAATGCTATTCTTGGAATACGTTAGTTGAAAGCTACGTATCTCCTCAAGGTGATGCCTAGACAAGGCTTAAGAAGAATGATCTAGAAGAGATCAACAAGAATCATCAGGAAGCAAGAAATCTTGGTTGCTGAAAGTTATTCTTTTTGAGTATGGGATGTTTTAAACAAACATACTTGGTCTACCATTGACTTTCTCATTATAGCTCATTAGGAACCCTTTCATGCGAAGAAGAGAAAATGCTTGAGTCATGATTTTGAAGCATGAACCTTTCAAGATGAAATATGTTGAAGATGTTAGAAATTTTGCTATCAAGATTTTAAATCATGACTGCAGAATTAAAAGATTCTGAATGATGATTTCTTCGTCAGAATTCTTGAAGAAGATGATCATAAGCTTGTTATTTGAATAGAACCTTATGGCAACTGATCAAGCATGCAGAAGATCTCTCCAGTAGATAAAGCAGTTTCTTATTCTACAGAAACTAATTCTACTGCAGATGAGCATTGGATATGGTTATCAAGATTCTGACTACCTGCTTTAGAAGCTTCGTGGATTTCTGAAGTGATCAGAGAGGAAGATTATCAAGCTGTCAGAAGTTTGGAAGAACAACACATGCAAGATCAAATTTATGAGTTCTTGACGTATGTGTGTTCATGAAGAGAAATGGCTTGACATAGACGATTAAGTCATGTTACCTTGAGAATGGCATCTCAATTGAACAAACTTAAGTTTGTCAGAATGTTATCCAAAGGTTCTTTTTAGAAGCTCCTGATACATAAATGTATCCTTTTGTGTTCACTAATTTCTGGACTCACAAGACTGAGTGAAAGTATGAACTAGAGAAGCTATCTGATGAAAAGTAGATTCTGGTGTTCTAAGTTCTTCACTATCAGATACAGATGATTGAAGATAGAACAAGCTCTTAAGAAGAAACTGTTAGTATCATGCTTTTATCATGACAAATATTTCTTAAGAAGCTAATGCATGGAATACGGTTTGAATGCATTATATCCAGAATGCTCTGAAGGCTACATCATCTTGGAGTGGAAGTACCTCTACTGGTGAACCAAATCAATGTCAGATTTGACGATAAGCTTGGAAACTAGAAACCATAGCTTATTGGAAGATTGCAAATCCATAAATTACCTATTGAGAATGATAAAGGTAATGGAGCTTCTTAAGAAGTACAAAATGAAGATATCAAAGGATTCTCAATAAGAAACCATCACAGTTCATACTTCCTTAAGAAAGGAAAGTCAAATTGTTACTTTCTGATGAACTGATTCTGGATGAAAAGGCTCAGCCAGTAAGAACAAGATATTTATTCAAACCTCAAAGGAAATATGTCTTGGTTTGATGATCATGATGATATCTGCATATGGTGAAAATTAGCATCTATTAAATGATTGAATTTTGATGATACAAAGAAGATTTCAACAAGTTTCTTTAGCACATAATTGTTCAGAAGTATATGCTCAAGCTAAGAAACTAGGGTCTTTCTGGAGGCAAGCTTTCTTGAAGATAGAAGATGGATGATTCTAAGATGAAGACTAGAGATAGAACTTGGGTCTTCTCTAATGATCAATGAAACAAACATCAGAAGAGATGTTTTCACCCATCAGAATGGAAGCTCAAGAAGTCATGAAGATGATCGTGCCTCTGCACAGCACTCAAAGACTCTTATGAAGATTGTAGCAGAAAGAAGACTAATGATGAAAGGAGAAAGGGTTCCCGTGGTCCAGCTAGAAGTGCTTATCAATAAAGTCATCGATTGCAGAAGCTAATGCATGATGATTTTGAAGAAGCCACTACATCAGAAGCTGGGAATCTATACAAAGGATTGAGAGTAAAGTATTTCTAACACTTATGTTTAATTTAAAATGGTTTATAAATCCATTCTTATATTTTAGAAAATCATTTCTTTAAGACATATATCCTAAGTATTAAAGATTATGTAAACGGTTGAGATCTTTGTAACCGTTGGGAACTGAGAAGTTAACCCTCTCAACACGTTGTCAGGTATGTGAAGAGGTTATACCTCGATTTAAGACATTTTTCCTTTTGCAATCCATGCTCAGTAATTATTACCCTTAATGACTAGACGTGTCTTTGGATTATATGCTAAAACTAATTTTACATTCATCTATGTCTAATCATTTATTTTTCTCAGTATTTATAACCATCAAAATTCTCTCTATATATTTTCACATCACATCACACACCTACTCTACACCTTGTCACACTTTTATCCTTCAAACCTTTTTGTTCTTTTAACCCTAAATTGTGTGTGCCTTCATCCTCTTCAAATGGAAACCTACATAACTGTGGACCAAAAATTGGCTCTCCAAAAACAGCGATTGGAAAATCATCTGAACGATGATCCAAAAGTCAAATTGGATCTACCTATTGAACTTCTATCTGTTATCTTCGAACATAATGTGGATTTCAGAGATCTCACCGCACATGGTTTTAACTTCTCTGAAACGCTTGATATTCAAGGATGGAATACATAATTTGATCTTCTTAAAGGACCAACCTATCCATAACTGGACAAGGAATTCTGGGAAAATGCCTATGTTATGAATAACACTATGGTGTGCTCAAATATTAAAGGTCATGATATAAACATTCAGTTGGATGACATTGCTAAACTTCTCTCTCATGACAACACTGGACTTCAATGCCACGACAAAAGGAAAGCTATGCTGAGCAACAATCTAAGTTTTTCTGAGAAGATTCGATTGATCACTCCTACCATATTCAAAGATGGTAAGGATTCCAACTTAACCTCAAAACTGTATGATAATCTAAAAGTCTGGCTCAATATCATCTATGGGAGCATTTATCATTCACCAAGGGAAAATCCAACAAAATTTGATCTTGATCTAAAGTACATGCTATTCTATATGGCCAAAAGAAAGAAGATCAATCTACCAGCATTCCTATTCAACTATTTATGTGAATCCATCAATCGTTCAAAGATAATTTTACCAACCCAAAGAACTTGGATTCCTTATGAAAGGCTAATCTCTGCTCTTCTCACTGACAAAAATATCATAGATATGATAAACCCTCTAGTAGCACCAGAAATTGAAAACGAAAAATATTTTCACAGCAGAGATTTGGAGAATTTGGGATTAGCCAGGACATTTGCAGTGTGCAATCCAGACACAGGCTCAAGCAGAAAAAGGAAGAGAGCATTTGGTGAAAACAGTTTGACTAAGAAGAAAGAAGTGACTGAAGAGGTTGTCATTGAAAAGGATTTTGCAGAAACCTCCTTAAATCAAGAAACTCAATCTGATGAACCACATTCCTCTGAAGTTAATTTTTTCTCTCATGTATTGAATACTTTAATAGATGTGCAAAAAGAACAGAAGAGACTTCAAGCAAAAATTGATGAGCGAGAAGAGGTCAACAAAAGTATTTTGGATATGGTCACTCAGCTGTATCAAAGAACCTTTTCAACCCCCAAACCTTAGGCACTATAGGATACCTTTTGCTTTATGCTCTATTTTTCTCTTTCAATCTGATAAATGATTTTTTTTTTGCATACCATTATTGTTTCTCATTATCTCTATTGAGCATTAATGAAATTTCTTTTCTGTCATTATGTTCGTCTTCATAATTCTTTGTCAATTTCTTTTCTATACCTTTTTTATTTCTCACAAAGGGGGAGAAAGTGATATAATGATTTTTATATCCAATCTAAAGAATCTCATCAAAAATATAATTGAATATGTTTTACTTCTAACCCTATATTTGAGAGTTGATCAGGAACTTCACAAAAGTTCACTGTATGTTAGAACAGGCTATCAAAAGACAGAAGACAAGACATATCAGGAGCTATGATATATCAGAATACATAATATATATTTGATAAGATATCAGAAGATATGTTCAAAAGATATGATCAATAATCAAGAAGATTATATTAGAAGCAATTATACAAGAGATCAGAAGAAATAATCATCAGAAGACATGTACAAGAAAGAAGAATACCAAACAAGCTTGATCTGATAATATATTAATATCTGGTGTTGACCACTAAGTTATCAGAAATAAGAGATGTCCATGAATTTTCGATGATACCCAAAACTTGTCAGAAGTTGTTAACTTTATGAAAGAATGATTCAATTGGTATCTTAAAAAGTCAATGGTATCCAAACCACAAATGGTATCTAAACTCTAGCATTAAAATAATGTGAATCCTTCGGAGATGAAATCAAGTCATGGTCGTAAAAGAAAATATTCGGTTTCTAAACCATAAAATGACATGAGATTATGTGCACCTGTTGGTGATCTGTGCTAAAATATTGAAGATTTGGTTTTGATACATGATGCGTGGCATCTAAGAAAGTGTTAGTTCTTGGATTGGCTGGAATTTTGGTAAAACAAAGTATGTTCAATGTTGATGTCAAGGTGTTGATGTTGCAACATTGAGTCTTAACACTGGGTTGTGTTAAGTATTTAAATTGCTGAAGTTGGATATCTGATGTCACAGTGACATTAGATCTGCAGAATTAATAACATCAGGTTGTGATGTTGTTAGGGTTTGCGTGTTACCTGGAATTGTGGAGAGCAAGCTGTCTCATTGGATGCGAATATCTTGGGATAGATATTTTCTGCTGCATAAGAGATCTGGTGCAGATTTGTAGGAGATTTAAAAGGTTGAAGATTTGAAAAGATTTTAGGAGAAAATCTGTTTTAAATATTCACTTTTAAATAACAAATCAGGTCAGATATTGTAGCAAGTCCAAGACCAATTCAAGGAGCTATATAAAGCGCACCAGTTCTAGAGAAAAGTGACGAAGAAGAGAGAGCTAAAGACTGATTGTCGTTAGTGTCTTCGTTTATGATTTGTAAACCATTCTAGTGTGAATCGGTATTAGTGTTTTGAGTTGTTCTTGATCAAATTTGTGAAGCAGAATCAAGTAGTGATATTCAAAGGGTGTTATCTCATTGAAGTGTTTTAGGGATTGAGTAGTGTTCTCATATCTAAGTGGTTTCTTAGGTAGAAAGTCACTAGTAGGAATTAAGTTTAGGAGATTGTCAAATAGGTTGTTGAGTCTGTAAATTAATTCTACAAGTAGTGAATTTCATCCCTGGCTTGGTAGCCCCCAGACGTAGGTAGTTAGACCGAACTGGGTGAACAATTCCTTGTGTTATTATTGCTGTCCATTTGCAGAGTGTGTTATTGTGACATCGCACCTTAACGTCACACGTCTGATACCAGAATTTCAGAAAGTATCTACCAGTTTCTGATATATAATGCGAGACATCAAGTCTGATAAGATAAATCAGGTTCTGATAAGTCTACAGTATTCTGATAGCAAGCCTGGTTCTGAGATGAAGACCAGCCAATTCTAGTCAGATTCTGATGAGACGTCACTAAGAAGTAATCCTTCTCTATTGATATGATTCTACTTCAAAATCATTTTGTAAGTCTTGGGATCAGGGGGAGACTCTGAACAAGCATAAATGAATTTTGAGAGTAAAAGAATCAGAGGGAGCCTATTAAGCTTATCTCTGACTCTGTGGATTTATGGTGATTACCATATATGAATTGCTCTATCAAAATGCATTGTTTGTCATCATCAAAAAGGCGGAGATTGTAAGAACAATATTTGGTTCTACATCTGACCTTTGAGTTTTGATGATAATTGCACATGTTATCTAAGAGAAAATTCTGTATAATATGGTTTCTGTCTAGCATGTGGTTGTTGTCAATATGATTCTGACTCTGATAAGAAGACGTGTGACATCATCAGACTCTGTTATCAACACTCTAGAAGAAAACATATGTGTTTACAAGATAAATTCAAGATTCATGAATGTTTCTAATACAACGGTTCTAATGAACGTTAGTTCTGAACATTCTAATTGAGACTTTATGAGAAATGCCTATAAGGTTTTCTAATGTGATGCACTTCTAACATTACAAGTTCTGAAGATTTTAAAGATGTGGTTTAGGTGAAAAAAGCTCTGAAGATTCTGAAGACACAATTTATGAAGATCAAGTTCTAAAGAGATTCTAAAGACAAAGTTCTGATTGAACGAAGTGCTGAAGACTCTGAAGACAAGAACGTGCTTAATGAAATATGAAGGCTTTGAAGACAATGTTCTGAAGGAACAGATTCTAAAGACTCAAAAGATAATGCTTATAAGAAACCAAGTACTGAAAATTCTCAAGATAGTTCTGCTGAACGAAGATCTGGAATTCTGAAAACTGTGTTTCTGAAGATTACACAAGAATGACTCTTCTACAACACGATTCATCAAGTCAGTATCTGAAGCCTCAAAAGATGCTAGAAGACTGAAGATTAGAATGGTTTTGAGCTGAATATAATAGTACTAAAACTCTGTGACCTCTACCTTGATAGGGGGCGCAAGGATAACTTTTTGTACAGTGATGTTGACCATTCCTTCACGTGAACGTTGGGATATTGTTGTTGGAATATGTTTCCAAGAATACCCCTCAATGGATCTGTTCTCTCCTGCTCTATAAATTAAAGACTTGGAAGCTTGAAGAAATGTCGTGTGTTGCTAATTTTAAAGCAGCCGTTGATCACGAGAAAAAGAGAGATAGATAAAAAGGTTGTTGGTTGATGTTCATACTAAAAGATTATTATTCAACACAGCAAATAATCATCATGTAGAAAGAAAAGATGAAGCTGCTACTACAAAGTGTTCACAAACAATGATCATGATAACACCATATGAAACTACTCAAGTGAGACATCAATAAGTGAAGCATAATAGCTTAGTAGAACTTGATGGTTGAATTGGAAAAAGCATTATATGCTCAAGAAAGGAGTACAATAAGCTGCAAGCTGTAGCTTAAATGAAGAATGCTCAATGAAGAAGAAGCTGAAACATAGTGATGAAGAATGTACAATGATACAACATGCTAAAGCCATGTGAAACTAGTCAAGTGGAACATCAATAAGTGAAGCATAGTAACTTAGTTGATCTTGATGGTTAAGCTGCAAAAAGCATTACCTGCTCAAGAAAGGAGTACATAAGAAAGAAGCTTAAAGCTCATAAAAAGAAGTTGTAGTGCTCAATAAGAAAGCTTTTAAGCAATACATAACTAGTATGCTTTATAATATCTTAGAGATTTATCATTAGATAGTTTTGTATTAGAAAGCATGGAGCTGCTGCTCAAGAAATTGCTAGAAACAATTAGGTGTTATTGTACTTCATTTGTGTAATCAGCTTGTAAGACGCTTATATATTGCACACTAAAATCCTTGTAAAAGGTGATGTTCCTTGAGCGGTCGAGTGATGACCAGAATGCTTGATATGTTTAAGCGTGTTTCTAATAGCTTAGTGGATGGTGTTCCTTGAGTGGCTAAGTTGTTAGCCAGGTTGTTTGAGAGGGCCAGGTCATTTTCTAACAGCTTGGAGGATGATTTCCTTGAGCAGCTAAGTGAAAGCCAGGATGCTTGAGAGGGTCAGGTTATTGTTGACCGGCTTGGAGGTTGATTCCTAGAGAGGCGAGTGAAAGTCAGGATTCTCAAGAAGGCAATGAAAGGTATCCATTGTGGTTGTAATCGTTGATGATTATTGGATTAAGTCCTTGTGATAAGGCGAAATAACCTTGGGGGGTGGACTAGAGTAACTTCGTTAACAGTAAACCAAGATAAAAATAATTATGTTCATATATTTTTATTTACGTCTTAACGCCATTAGTTTAAATTCCGCAAATGGGGACGAAATGTGAAACCCAATTCAAACCCCTATTTCTTGTGTTTCTCAACCTTCAAATACTTCCAACCCAATCACCATCACAATATCCTACCACGATAGACTTAGTGTCATGTGAGTAAAGAATACCATAGTCCCATGTTCCATTCACATACTTCAAAATTATCTTTACTTGAGCAAGGTGAATGGCCTTAGGTTTTGCTTGATGTCAGAAGTGGAAAAACAAACTAACAGTAACAAAATTTTGAAGTGAAAGGTTTCTAAAGTGGAAAGTTTCTTAGTGACTTGATTAGGAAGTAAAATGCAAAAACCTCTTTATTTTGATCATCCTCCCTCAAGATCATACATGATAAATATCAATCATGTTAAGCTTGGATACAAATGAATTGAATAGTTTTGTGAGAAAATTGACAAGCTTCTCTTGTGAAGGAATTGGAAATAACCTTAACAATCCTTGTTGAACTTTCTCTCTTACCAAGTGGCAATTTATTTCAAGATGTTTTTTTCTTTATGGAAGATTGGATTAGATGCTATATGAAGTGCACTTTGATTATCACAATATAAAACGGGAGATTTGAAACATGAAATGTGCAATTCTCTCAAAATATATAAAAGCCATATCAACTCACAAGCAGTTATGCCTAATGCTCTGTACTTAGCTTTAAATGAGCTTCTTGACATAGTTTGATATTTCGTAGCTTTCTAAAAGATGATAGAAGACCCTAAAAAGAAAGAATAACCTGATGTTGATTTCCTTGTATCAATACATCAAGTCCAATCTGCATCTGAGTAATCGAGGATTTGAAGGTTTGATGATCTTGGAAACAACAGGCCACAACTAGGACTCTTCTTCAAGTATCTGATGATTCTGCAGGTTGCTTGGTAATGTAGGATTTTGAAGAATTTGACTTAACTGATGAGTAGCAAGTGTTATATCTGGTCTGGTGTTATTCAAATATAGCAACCTTCCAATCGTTCTTCTGTATGCATTGATGTCCTTGAATGGTTCACTATCATCCTGATGTAACTTTATTGATGGATCCAAAGGTGTTGTAGCAGACTTGGATTCAAGTAGGCATGCATCATTCAGCAAATCCAAGAAGTATTTTCTCTGTGAAAAAACAATTCCATCCTTGAAATGGGCTACCTCAATATGAAGGAAATATTTCAAGATTCCCAAGTCTTTGATTTTGAAGTTGTCATTTAGAATATACTTGATTCTATCAAACTCCTTCAAAGGTGTTCTTGCGAGTATGATGTCATCTACATATACTAAAAAGATTGTAATGTGATCATGCTTCTTAAGAGTGAACATGGAATAATCAACATTAGATTGTACATGTCCTAGTTTTACAAGAAGAGAGTTGAGCTTTTCATGCCACTTTCTACTGGCCTGTGTCATACCCCAAATTTTGACCACTCAGATTCCAATCACTGTGAAAATCATTATCACAATATGGATGAACTTTCATATTCATTAGTCTCCCCAAAGATGGGTGAGCATCCACTACAATCAAACTTAGGGGTTCAAGCCCCCTCAGAGCTCTTAGACAAAGGATCAATCAAGGAATAACATGATCTTCAACTTGTCTAAATCTCTCAAACATCCATAATGGATCAAGAGGACTCCCACATCAAGAATCAAGCACAAGGTTGCAACATTCCAAGTGGATCAAGCCTCAAGATCGCCAGTGTCACCAAACTAGAGGTTTGGTCGACCAGGGCCTCCAGATGGAAATTTTCCTCTGGGCATGAGCCAATGCTTCAAAGCGTAACCCAAAATACTCTAAGGGAACTCATAAACCCAATCACCAAGTCAATTTAACCTCGGGGGATGCATTCATAAAAAATCAGGAATTAGGGTTTCTTGACCTAATTCACCTCTAAGTTGATTTTTGGGACAAAACATGAGCCAAGACCTCAAGACATGTTTTGAGGGTCTCTAATAAACTACATTGATCCATTTGCAACAATGGATTGATCCACAAAGCTTGGTGCACAAGCTTCAATTTCATCAGGACCACAGTTAGGATTTCGCGAAAAAAATCAACTGTACCTTTGACTTTTGACCAGGACATGCTCCCAAACCTTGGGACATGATTCAATACATCCTATAACATCTATGAAATCAATCCATCAAGTTTGATTTAGGTCAAGGATTTGATTTCATAGAGGATCGCACAGTTTGGAATTCATCTGATAAAAAAGTCAATTGTGCCCAAAAGTCAAAGTTTAACTTTTTGTTTTTTTTATCAATTATGGTTCCCTAACCCTAAAATGATGATAATGTGTGATTGGAATCATCATTCATCAATAAAAATCAAGAAAAGTGGGATAACTTGTAAAAGGGGTAACCATAAAAAACTTAGAAATTTTCTAAGTTATGGAACAAAGTGGCTAGGGTACCAACTTCCAAGGATCATAACTTGAGATCCAAGCAACCATTTTGGCTGATCCAAAGATGGATTTGTAGCTCTCATGGCATACTTTAAAAGTGTAAACTACACCTCACTCCAATTCTTCATGGATTTTTAGTTATGGAGTGACCAAAATGACAAAAACATGAAAATGCCACTTTTTCCAACACTTATTGAAATTTTCACTAAGTCAGAATCTGTTTCACATTTTTCAAAATGTAAGGGCATTTTTCACTTGGATCCAAAAAGTGTCAAGAAAAACTATGATCACCCACAATTTGTATCATATGAGAGCTTTCCAAAATGGCCAAGAACTCCATCAAATCCCATTTGAGCTAAGAGTTATGACAATGGCAATATGCCTTGCTGTAACTGTCATGGCAAGGCAGATTTGTACATTTTGCTCGATTTGATCAAATTATGCAAATGACAAACAAGTTTATCCATCTGAAAACCTCAGGGGGAGACCAAGGAGGGACAAACACTGATCCATCAGCCTCCCAAGTCTTTGTAACTAAAAGTAGCATGCCAAACCTAAAAACCCTAAAAAGGGGGACAAGACTCCAATTTTGTTTTGGAGCATTCAATGGATGCACCAAGGTGGTATGAACCGAGCCTTTTTTAACTGAATGATTCAAGGATGATCTCTGAACTAGGGAACAAAAGGTCTGTGCTCTAACCTCTAGTCAATGGCTAGAGGAGACTTAAGATTCCAAAGTGATGTAATTGGACAATGATCTGCTGCAGTTGCCATTCACTATTGCTTGCGAAACAAACTTGCTCTACTATAAATAGAGCTCATTTGTGCTCAGTTTAAGTACACCAAAGGCCTGCAATACTTGCCTTTCTCAAAATCATCTCCTCGCTCTCAAAAATGCCTTTCTTAGCAAGTCACTATCGAATTTTTCAGTAGAGAGCAATTCCACTCAAACCAATTGCTCTAACACCTCATAAACATCATATGTGAGCTGATTAAACACTAAACACACAACTGTAACACAAATTTCTCAGAATCACCAGCCAGTTGCTCATGTTTTCAACCAAGTTGCAGTTGAAATGCCATGAAGTGATCCAGCCATTTCTAATCAAGTCCAAGCATTCAAACACATTCCATATGGTGTAGGGAAGCTGTTCAGATCATCACAACTCATCAGTAACACCTTCAACTCAAAAATCACATTGCTCTTGCTGTCACGACCCTCAAGTAAGCCTAAACTTGGTCATCTCTTAATCTATACATATTTCCCCGCACAATACTTTTGCCAAATGTTTCTCCTCAATTACTTGCTTTGTTTGAATCGTGTATCAAAATTCTCAGCCTTCATGCAAATTTTAGGGTTCTTGAGGTTTTGTCTTGATTTCTTATTCCATTATTAAAATAAATGAAATTAAAGACCATATACATGATCATGAGGTGAAAACGAGTAGATTGATATGTGGATTGTATGATTTCATCAAGTATTCAGTGAGATTGATGAGAAAGCGCAAATCAGCCAAGAACAGGGCACGCGGGCAAGAACTTGGTGTTCTTGGCGCCCCTTTTCAAATATTTGAATTTTTGAATTTTTGTGATTTTATTTAATTGATTCAAAAATTAATTTCTCTCTGAGTTTTAATGATTTTGAGTTGATTCTTTTTTTAATAATTCACAAAAATGATAAAATATTTTATTTTGCCAAAAATTCCCAAAAATATTATTTATTTCATATACTTGATATTTTTGCAAAGAATTAATCTTTTATTTGTTTTTTAACATTTAAAATATTTTTTCCTCCTAGAGTTTCCAAATTTAATTGGTTTCCAATCATTTTGTGGATATAAACATGATTTTTGAAACATTGATCCAAGATCACCACTCATTTTTCACATGTTTTCAACACTTTTTATTAATTTTTTAACACAATTAATTCCTTTTTTTAATCAAAATTAGGGTTTTGATTAATTCAACCCTCATCAATCATTTTCAAACACTTTGGGCCTCTAATAGAGTGTAAGACTCAATCCCCTTTTAACCAAAACAATTTTGGGCCACATATATTGTATAAGTCCCTTTGCGTTACAAGAAAAATCTCGCCGCAATCGCCAGTTCAAAAATCAAATCATCTGGGCCTACCCTCATGTTATAAGCCCCATTTATTTTCTTTAAATATCTTTGGGCCTCTAATAGAGTGTAAGACCCAACCCCTTTTTGAAACCAAAATGATTTGGGCCTCAGATGTTGTATAAGACCCACTGTGTTTTCAAAAACCTCGGCGCGATCGCCGTTTTCAAACAAATAACCCTGGGCTTCTCCTTGAGTTGTAAGTCTCATCTCTTGTACAAAAATAAATCTTTAGGCCTCTAATAGAGTGTAAGACCCAACCCCCTTGTACATAAAAACTTTTTGGGCCTCACATATTGTATAAGTTCCTCTATACCGTTTTCAAGACAACGGTGCGATCATCGTTAAAACTTGGGCCTCTCCTTGAGCTGTAAGCCCCAACAATCTTTTCAAAGCACTTTCTCCTTTGATTTTGAATTCAAATATATGTTGTTATCAAAACTTTCTTTAATATCTTTGTTGAACAACTAACAAAACAGCATGGAAGCTCTACAACGGGTAAGTGTTTATCCGCTTTCATATGTATATAACTGTATTGTGGGGTTGTTTCACTGTAAGTCTTCTTTCACATCCTTTTATATACTTGTCAAATATCCACTGTGTAATACTAGTATAGTTATTTCCGGCAACTACGTCTAGAACTAGGTAAAGCCCTGTTGGTCACTCTTTAAATAGAAACAAAACTAGATCCCCATAGGATTTCCAGATATAGTCTTCCCTGCTCTTGGGGTTAAACAATATGGAACAAAGAGAAAGGCAGTATTCTCGGTGAACCTTTTCTCAGACTGTCACCCTTAGAAATTGTCAAAGAAACTCTAACTCCCCAGAGAAGATCTTTTCTCCGTGAATGGCATATCTTGAGTTTCTTCCAAATTCTCGAACTTTCCTGGAATGATCTCTTCTCTGTGAATTGCATTTCTTGGACTTCTCTTGGTTTGGGGACCCACAGGCTTCCTAAAAGCATCCCCGCCTCCTCTTGGGCGTTGTACAAGGACCCTTCGGCTTCTTAGAAGTTCTCATGCCTTCTCTTGGGCTTAATACAAGGACCCTGACAACCTCTTAAAGGTATAAGACAGAACTTAGTCATCCTTTGCTAGAGCAGTCTTTCCAGCGTCAAAACTCCGGCCATTTTAGGGTTGATACTCATCCCTTAATGCCCGCGCCTCCTCTTGGGAATTGTACTAAAGATAAAACTCTAGACTTGGACAGTCTAAAACTCTTGAGTCTCAAAGACATTCTCAAGTTCCTTTCAAACATAGAAAAAAACACCGATCACTCTGGATCAATCTCCGGCAGAAACCCGGCTTCTCTCATGAGAGTTCCCCACACTTGGACCCGCTTCAGGATCTCAATAATCCTCAGCAGTAAGTCAGCCTCCTCTTGGGCTTTGTACAAATGATTCTCCCCAGCGGAGCTAACTTTTTCAGACTCTCTTTTTAAGTCAACCACTTTTAGCCTCCATCTTGGGCTTTGTACAAGACATATAAAAACACTCTCTTGTTGAGTATAAAAGACTCTCTTGTTGAGTCAATCTCCTTTTAGCCTCAATCTCAGGCTTCGTACGAGACAACAAAACACTCTCTTGTTGAGTATAAAAGACTCTCTTGTTGAGTCAATCTCCTTTTAGCCTCAATCTCGGGCTTCGTACGAGACAGCAAATCACTCTCTTGTTGAGTATAAAAGACTTTCTTGTTCAGTCAGTCAACCTTCAGACTCTCTTATTGAGTCAATCACCTGTTCAAGACTCTCTTGTTGAGTTAACCTTTTTTATCCTCTGTCTTGGGCTTTATACAGGACAAATAAAAGTACTCTCTTGTTGAGTCAAACCATATCAGCCTCCATCTTGGGCTTTATACAAGATACATCCTCCCCAGCGGAGTCAAAATCCCTTTTAGCCTCAATCTTGGGCTTTGTACAAGACAGAAAGAACATTTTCCCCTGAAAAGTCAAAATTCTAGCCTCCTCTTAGGTTTTGAATAAATAAATCCCCGGTTGAGTCAATCAACCTTTTAGCATCAAATTCGTGCTTCGCTCACAGCATACAAACATCAACAATTCCTCTTTAGAGATGACAAATTCTCTCTCAGTCAAAACCCTTTAGCTTCACATTTTGAGCTTTGAACAAGATACAAATCACCTTTAGCTTCAATCTTGGGCTTTGAACAAGACACCAAAACACCTTTTTCCTCCCATAGAATAGGAGGAACTACGATCGCTCTGATTTCCCTGTTTCGTTCAACGGGAATACGTAGGCATAAGACTGAGAAGTCTTAGCGAGCATACTAATAAAAAACCCTCAGTCCAGTACCCTCATACCTCAATCAAAAAGCATCAGACCTAACACCTTACCAGAAGCCTCGCAAATTGTCCAGACACTGTATTCTTAAACGAAATAACCTAAGACAACCCCCCTTTTCGATAGCATCTGTAAACCAACAGTTTTGACTGTTTAAACTCAGTATGCAAGCAGGGTTAATTAGAGACCTCTATTTCCCTTCCTTAATCAGGTTCACAGGATAAAAAATGAATCGAACTGTAGTACCAAAGCGATAGTGATTTGAAACCACAAAAATCGCGCTACAGAAAAATCGCGACCATAGTGGGAGTCTGTTCTTTCTTACAGGCTTAGGTAGAAAACTTTAAATTCACAAAGTGTCACAGAAATGGCGACTCTGCTGGGGAGTCATTGTCTGTATAGGATCATAAGACTAGAGGTCTAGGATGTTAGGACAAATATATATACTGCTTTTCCTAATTGATATCCGTGTTTATTTTTCTGCTAATGGGAATACGTGTGATGCCGCATCTGGAAAGATTGAGTATACACCTAAGATAAGTGATGGCACTAGACGGGTAATCTTGCAGGGAGTGAATCCCAGATAAGAGGTCCCGGTCGACCATCGAATCAGTGGAGATGCCCTTTGCAGATTCAATGCCTATACGACTTCGGTTGTTGAAAGCAGATTATTCGATTGGGTTATCTGAGAAGCTGAGGATTTTAGTAGACTGAAACCATTTTGTAGTGCGAAAGCTATCAGAAATAGTTGTCACGCGATACTACCCTCATTTGAGACTACTCTAGGATACTACAGCTCGCTGGCGATCCGTTTGCTGTTGTTATCCCAAGAGGGGTCAGTGATTTTGAGGACAGGTACAAAAATCACCAATATAAACCTTTGGGGATGGGTAGAGCCTTGACTTCATGACACCGACCCTTTGACCCTTTGTGTGCTGCATTCATGCATTCATTTCATAAGAAACTTTAAACAAAGAAAAATCTTCTCATCTAGTCTCTCTTTTTCAAATTAAACTAAGACAATGATTGCAAATGTCAGATAAAGAGATTGGTAATGGATTTCGGTAGAAGGAAGACTCATAAGTACACCTACAAGGTTCCAAAACTAGAGGATTTAAGAGGTCTGGCGAGGATGATCACCAACCCTGATGCTTTCAGAGCTAAGTACGGAGGACTGTTGTCTCTGTTAAGGGTCCATGTAATTGAAGGAATCCTGTTTACGTTAATTCAGTTCTATTATCCGGTCTATCAGTGTTTCACATTCCCAGATTATCAGTTAGCACCAACACTGGAGGAGTACTCTCACCTGACTGATTTACCCATTACTGACCAAGCTACCTTTTCTGGACTGAAAGAAATTCCAAAGGATCAAACCATTGCAAGAGCGATCTATTTGGACGAATCAGAAGTCAGGACTCACATGATCATTAAGGGTGGTATCCAGGGTTTGCCAGCCCAGTTCTTGATAAAGAAAGCTCTATACTTTGCTAGTATAGTGAACGTGGCCACTTTCGAAAGCATCTTTGTGTTTTCCCACCTACGGGTTATTTTTGTTTCCCAACATCGATAACTTTGTAGATATCAATGTCATTAAGATTTTTCTGATTGGAAACCCTGTACCGACCTTGCTCGCAGATGCTTATCATTTTGTACACCTAAGGAATTTGTACAGTGGAGAAATGATCACCTGCTGTGTACCCCTGCTGTACAAATGGTTCATTTCCCATTTGCCAAAGTCTGCTGCATTTTGGGATCAAAAAAGTACTTTACGTTGGTCGCAGAGAATCATGTCTCTTACCAACTCTGACATCGATTGGTACAATCGAATCTATGACGGGATCATGATCATTGACCGTTGTGGAAATTTCCCAAATGTACCCCTCATAGGAATTAAAGGAGGAATCAATTATCATCCAGTTTTGGTTCTTCGTCAATTTGGATACCCGATGAGGCATATCCCGCGTAATGCTCATCTGGAAGGTCTTTTCTTCAAGGAAGGAGAAAATGACAGAGCACTAAAGACAGAAATAGTGCATGCCTGGAAACACATTCATAGGAAAGGAAGAGAGTCTCTAGGAAAACCAGAATGTATCTTGGTGGAACCTTTTCTCCATTGGGTACAAACTAGAGCTCTCAAGCTGAGGATGCCTTACCCTCGTCAGGAAGTTCTTCCATTAAAGGACCCTGTCCTTTACTTTATGTCTGATACGAAAAAACTTCGGGTGACTCTCAACAAAGTTCAACAGGAGAAGAGGTCTTGGAAGAACAAGTACCGTGTTCTCAATGTGGAGTGCAAGAAAATACAGCAACTGTTAAAAGAAAAAGACGCTCTGATCGATATTTTAGAGCAACATGCTGTAGAAAATCAAGATGACCAAAGGAATTTGCTCGCTCCTTTCACTTGGAAAAGGAAGGATAACCCGACAACGGCTCAAGTGCCCCGGTCAAAGAAAAGGAAAGTACCAGAACCAACACCTGAGCTCCCCTCAGAGAGGACTCGGGACCCATAAGTTTAGATTTCCTTTTATAGCACTTTGTAAAT
This sequence comes from Lathyrus tuberosus, assembly GCA_022829125.1. Lineage (NCBI taxonomy): Eukaryota > Viridiplantae > Streptophyta > Magnoliopsida > Fabales > Fabaceae > Lathyrus > Lathyrus tuberosus. The sequence goes on from JALAZF010000153.1 coordinate 5,506,596, forward strand.
TACTGTATTTATCTTTGAATTCAATAAAATGGGGTTTCCCCACTGTTTGATATTTTTAATCTAATTGTCGAAGTTTATCTTGAAAAAAAATATAATAAATTAAATTATTGCATATCATTCATCATTCTCACGTAACGTATTCTTCTTACCTACGAATCTCACATTTGCGTCTCGATTATAGAGTCAAACTGTCTCATTCGTACAATACTCGGGCCAGTCAACAAAAGAAAATGGATAATCTCGAGGAAGAGAACAGGGAGTTGAGAGAAGAACTCGACGCTCTGAAAGAGGATCTGAGAAAGCTTCACAACGATATGCAAGCTCGGGCAGCAACCCATATGCAACAACAAAGGACTGTGATCTCAGAGATCACATCAACGCCCATAGTGGAGAAGTGTGACCCTCGGTATACCATGCCTAAAGATCGTCCCTGGGGCATGCCTATTAACTATATCCCAGAAGGATATGTTCCGCCGATCACTGAAGATCAGGGAACCGCAGCAGGAGCCGTTGGGCCTGAAGGTTACAAACTTCGAGAAAGCGAAGATGCCCAGGGCATGACAGCAACTCCTGAAGGTTACAAACTTCGGGAGATGGAAGGACCTAGAGTCACTGCCATGACGACTATACCACCACCCGTGGTACACACTGTCCCAGAAGGACAGATTCCACAGATACCTTCTGGTGGAAATGAAAGTATGTTCGACAGAATGAATGAGTTCCAGGAATAGTTCCTGGAGATGTAGAAAGAGCTGCAAGCCCTTCGCGGTCAGGATCTATTTAGAAAGGAAGCCGCAGACCTTTATTTGGTCCACAATGTGAAAGTTTCGCACAAATTCAAAGTGCCCGAATTTGAAAAGTACAAGGGTAACTCTTGCCCTTAAAGCCATTTGGTGATGTACGCTCGGCGAATGTCAACTCAGAAAAAGAACCATGAGCTACTGATTCACTTTTTCAGGATAGTTTAACCGGTGCCGCACTCAAATGGTACATGGGTTTAAACCGTACCAAGATCGGCACTTTCAGAGATATTGGCGCTGCTTGCGTTCAACAATATAAGTATAACCTGGACATGGCACCAGATAGAGATCAACTCAAAGCCATGTCACAGAAGGATAAGGAAACCTTTAAGGAATACGGTCAGAGATGGCGTGAAATTTCCGCCCAGATTTTTCCACCTCTTGAGGAAAAAGAGATGACAAAGATCTTCTTAAAGACCTTGACCTCATTTTACTACGACAGAATGGTCACCAGTGCACGCAGTGACTTTACTGAAATGGTAGGCATGGGAGTTCATCTTGAGGAAGCAGTCCGAGAAGGACATTTAGTTAAAGACGTTGGATCATCAAGTAGTACAAAATGATACGGTAGTGCTCTCCCTAAGAAAAAAGAGAAAGATATTGGCAATATCTCTCTCAGAAAGCAAAGGCAATGGTACCAACCAGTAGCAGTTGTAACTCCTGCTATCAACTCTGCTCCTGTTCCTACGTATCAACCTTAGGTTGCTCAGAGCCAACTGCCTCTTTAGTAGGTTCGTCCTCCATATAACAACAACCTTACAACGCGACCACCGGGGTTCGACCCTATACCCATGTTGTACGCAGAATTGTTTCCACTCTTACCGGTCAAGGGACACGTCCAAACCATGTCTCCTCTTACAGTACCGGAAAATCTGCCTTTTTGGTTCAAATCAGATCAGACATGCCCTTACCTTCAAGGAGGACCAGGGCATAACATAGAAAATTGTCTCAGTTTCAAATCTGATGTGAAAAAGCTTGTTAGGAGTGGGGTCTTATCTTTCAAAGATACGAATCCGAATGTTCTCACGAACTCGTTGCCTCAACACGAGAAAGCTGCAGTAAATTTGATAGAGGGAGAGTCTAACAACCGCTATTAAATTCATGATGTACTCTTATTGAGGACCAATCTGGTCAAGATGCATCGTAGACAGAGCGGATACGAGCATCTACCACCTCACAATTATCACCAGTGTGATATCTGCTCTAAAAATAATCAAGGATGTTCTGTGGTGCAATCAGCTCTACAGGAACAATTGGATCTCGGATGGATCCAAGAGCACCGAGTTCGTGGAGTTAACATGACTCATGCAAGTTCCAACATCATTCAGAACCACGACATCCGTGCAATGAATGTCAACTTAGTGGCAATGCACTCAAGGCAAAGCCAATATCATAATCTACCGCGACACGATTATAATTCTTGTCTGATTTTCTCGGTAAACAAATAGGGATGCTCTTTTATACAAGAGGCCCTCCAGCGTCAGATAGATCTTGGATGGATTCAGTATTACCGCGATAGAAATCATTATCAAGTGAATATGATTCAAATCTTCGATATTCGTTTGATGAATATCACCTTGGTGGAGTTACACGCCAAGCAGGTCCAACTCGGTTTTCTCACTTCACATGATTATCTGAGTTGTAAAGTATGTTATGAGAGTAACCAAGGGTACGCTCTCGTTCAAAGAACTTTACAACACTTGTTAAACCATTGGTGGCTTTCGATCTATCTAGACGAAGACACACAACAAATCAGTGTGACAAACGGGAACCCTACTAGACATCAAAGTTGGGATGTCTGATCTATGGAAATAGACCTAGTAAGGTTACACTGCATTCAAAGCGGCGTGGCCAGGTGCCACCACATAACTATGAGCGCTGTAGAGTCTGCTCGAAGAATAACCAAGGATGCTACCTCGTGCGAGCAGCCCTTCAAAGTCAGTTGGCTCCCAAAGAGATTCGACCGTGTCCAAGTTCTGGATCAATCAACTGGACGCCAGACTATTTCACTGATCAGATTAAGGATGTTGTCGTGATCTCTGATCGCGAAAGGACCAAAGATGTTTGTACCATCATCCCTTTACTTGACGAATCAAAAGTTCTCAACCAGGAACTGATTGAGATTACTTACAATGGTCAGAAAAATCAGAAGGCTCCTGTAGTTATCTATCTACCGGGACCATTACCGTATGAATCAACTAAGGTTATCCCTTACAAATACAGTGCAACAACAATTAAGAATGGAAAGGAAATTCCATTACCCTCCATCGTGAATATTGCAGATATCAGTCGAGTAACACGGAGTGGTCGAATCTTCAACAGAGGAGTTGGAGAACCTAACTGAGAAAAGGAACTTCAGATAGAAGCTCCCGATCCACCGGTTGGTCAATCCAGTGATCTTGACCTTTCCAAGAATAGTGATGAGATGCTAAAGCTCATCCAAAGGAGTGAATACAACATTGTTGATCAGCTGTTGCAAACTCCTTCAAAAATATCTGTACTATCGCTCCTACTCAGTTCTGAAGCCCACAGAGAGCCTCTACAGAATGTCTTAGAGCAGGCCTTTGTGGAACAGGATGTGTCGATAAAGCAATTCGACAGTATCATCTCTAACATCACTTCCTGCAACAACTTGGGGTTTTGCGATGAGGAATTGCCAGAAGAAGGCAAAAGTCACAACATGGCGCTCAATATCACAGTCAACTGCCAAGATGATGCTTTAGCCAGCGTACTGGTAGACACTGGATCAGCTCTTAACGTCATGCCAAAGTCCACTCTGGTGCGACTATCATTCAAAGGATCTCCGATGAGAGGCAGTGAGGTCGTCGTCAAAGCATTTGGCGGGTCCAGAAAAACAGTTATCGGCGAAGCCGACCTTCCCATAACTATCGGTCCTCACACTTTCCAAGTCACTTTCCAGGTCATGGACATCAGAGCAACATATAGCTGTTTGTTGGGAAGACCTTGGATACGCCAGGCTGGGCAGTCACTTTGACACTTCACCAGAAGCTGAAGTTCGTCAAGAATGACCAACTCGTCACGGTCTGTGGAGAACAAGCCTTGATCGTGAGTAACCTATCATTGTCCACTTGTGTAGAACCCGAGGAGGTTGTTGGAACTCAGTTCCAGGCACTTTCGGTAACTAGTGAGAATCAATTAGAGAAGGGAACATCAATATTCTCGTACAAAGATGCTCTCGAGGTGATCAAAAGTAACAATGCAAAGGGATGGGGATAGCTTGTCATTCCTACTGATAATAAAACAAAGAAGGGTCTTGGTTTTTCCGCAACCTGTACCCAGACAGTTGCTAACGATGAAAGTCTTCATCCCATTCAGAACTTCTTCCATAGTGGAGGTTTCCTTCACCCAGTGTCTCAAGAAGTACATACCATCAACGAGGGAGATTCCTCTGATACAGATGAAGAGTGGAAGTCCTATCTTAACAAGGACGGTTATATGTCTCAGGAAGAAGTGCCTACGCCATTTTGCTATCCCGTACAGTGTCTGAGATTTATACCAAGGTCAGACGTCAAAATGATATACGGAGATTGTGATCCGGAAGGATGTCGTGCTCCACCAAACTCATTAGAGGAAGACACTCTGATGAAAGACAACTTTGACCATGACTATTATGGCCCGATGGATGGTCTGCCTATCTGGAAGCCGTACCCAGGAGACTTGGGGCAAGAAAATCAGCCGAACAATGAAAATCCGTTGAGATCATTGAAAAGAATACCTACGACCCCACCATGTCATGGGATCAACACTCAGGTCATTCAGAAAATATCCAGTGCGACGATGAATTTGCAAAATTTGCAGGACTAGAATTCATTAACTATGCTTTTCTCGAGGTCAACGTCATCGAGAGAGATGACTCCTTCAGTTCCAAAGAAGTGCGGGACACCTTAGGACAACCGAGTGGCCGGAACGACTTCTTGGTCAAGTACACTGCTCCTGAAAGCTCTCGTATCAGGCTCAAGGACATCCAACCAACTGGATGGGGGGATTTGCCTGAGAACACAAATACTATGCAAAATACAACTGAGGAATCCTCCTACGACAACTCTGCCTGGGAGACAGATTCCAATGATACTGCTCCGCCAGAAATCAGCGTTATTTATGAAGACAAATCAAGGAAGGTACCAGACTTTGTGATTCACCGAGGAGTTCTCCGCCAATGGGTTGCAGACGATGTTCCGAAGATTGTTCATAAGTCAAAGTAATGGCCATCTTTGTTTTAACCTTTCACCCTGCCCAGGTGAAACTGATGTTTTGATAGGGCTCACTTTCTGTAAATATCCCTCTTCGCTTTGCCCAAAGCGACAGAGTTTTGTTTTATAGGGTTGTTGTTTCAAGAATCAACAAGTTCATAAATAAAATAACGTCATTCTGTAATTCCCGCATTTATTGCTGTTTTCTCTTTTCCCTTTTTCAGAAAATGGGAATCCTAAAAAACAACAAATAATAAAAACAAGCATTTTTCAAAAAATACACTGCACGTACTCTTGCATTCTCTCTATCTCTTCTAAAAAACAAATCATAACGTCATGCAGATTGCTTGTTTTAAACCCCATTGAAACGTACGATCCGATGCCTTCTCCCAACTTTGAATTCCCGGTATTTGAGGCTGAAGAAGAAGATGACGAAGAAATTCCAGAGGAGATCTCCCGATTACTCAGACAAGAGGAAAGGTTCATTAATCCTCACAAAGAACTATTGGAAACAGTCAACTTGGGTTCAGAGGAAGAGAGAAAAGAAGTCAAGATTGGGGCACTGCTCAGTCCAACTGTCAAAGAAAGTTTGGCAAAGCTTCTCAAAGAGTTTCCCGATGTATTCGCTTGGTCCTATCAGGATATGCCAGGGTTGGATACCAGCATCGTGGAACACCATCTACCGTTGAGATCAGAATGTCCGCCGGTAAAACAAAGGCAGAGACGGACTCATCCGGACATGGCCATCAAAATCAAAGAGGAAGTACAGAAACAGATTGACGCAGGTTTCCTCACTACATCAGAATATCCGCAATGGCTAGCCAACATAGTACCAGTTCCGAAAAAAGACGGAAAAGTTAAAATGTGTGTAGACTACAGGAATCTGAACAAAGCCAGTCTGAAGGATGACTTTCCCTTACCACACATTGACATGCTGGTAGAGTGTACAACAAAGTTCAAAGTCTTCTCCTTCATGGATGGATTCTTGGGCTATAATCAGATAAAAATGGCGCCGAAAGACATGGAGAAAACTTCGTTTATCGCCCCATGGGGCACTTTTTGTTACAAGGTAATGTCGTTCGATTTAAAGAACGCCGGGGCAACCTATCAAAGGGCCATGACTACTCTATTTCATGACATGATACACAAATAAATCGAGGTATATGTCGATGACGTGATTGCCAAATTTAAAAGAGAAGAGGAGCATGTGACCCACCTGTCAAAACTATTTGAGCGGTTGAGGAAGTATAAACTCTGCTTGAATCCCAATAAGTGACCATTCGGTGTTCGCTCAGGGAAACTCTTAGGGTTCATCGTCAGCCAAAAAGGAATTGAGGTTTATCCTGACAAAGTCAAGGCCATTCAAGAAATGCCTTCTCCAAAGACTGAAAAAAAAAGTCAGGGGATTCCTGGGACGGTTGAATTACATTTCCAGATTCATATTCCTCATGATCGTGACATGCGTGTCAATCTTCAAACTACTCAAGAGGATACAGTCATTTCTCACTGATTCCTGGGGCAAATAGACTCCGAATTATGATGGCCCCTATGTGGTCAAGAAAGCTTTCTCAAGCGGCACCTTGAGACTCGCAACCATGGATGGAGAGGAATTTTCCTACCCCACAAATGTTGACGTAGTCAATAAATACTTCGCCTAAATAAAAAATAAATAAAAAAACCGTCTCGGTGGATTGAAAACCCGAAAGGGCGGTCCAGGAAAAAATTAGAGACATAAGCAAAAATCATCCCGATGGATTGGAAACCTCAAAGTACGATCCAGGCAAAAGTTAGGGATTAATGGCAAGTAACTACGTCCAACAAAGGGGCAAATCCCTCAGCGGCAGTTACACCATCCGTCACGAAAACTCCAGTCAAGGTCATCTTTGACGAAAGCTCAGGATGTCCAGAATTCAAAGTTGGTAAAAGGATAGCGGTCCTTATGTTTTAATGTAGCCCTTTTCCCTTAAATTACCATTTTCTAAACTTTGTAAAAACTCCATGGGATCACGCGCTTGGCTGATTTCCATCCTATCAATAAAATTTGAGCCCTAGTGCTTTTGTTTGCAATTCTTATTTGTTTTAGCTTTACAGAATGACCTTTTAATGTGATTAACGATTCTTGAAATAAAACAAAAATTAATTTACTTGTAAAAAATTTTCTGCTTTTCAAAATAAAGATGGCAATTTCTTTTGACTATTGAACATCTAAAGAACGTCGATCGCTTCTCCAGAAGTAATCGAACTTCAAAGTGCAGAATTAAAGTACTCTTTCTAAACCAGTGCACCTAAATGAAGGGTTAGCTGTGTCAGGTGCGAATATTTCGTCCGACATCCCCGGCAGAGTTCTTACCTCCTAAGCCCGACCAACGTTGTTCCCCGCAGGGACTTTCTCTCCTAAGCAAGGCAGAATTGCTATTTTGAACCAGTGGTACCTCTTCGTCCCCCACAGTGGCTGAGTGTCCAGTCGTGTTCATCTATTAGTCTGTATGTCATGTCAGTTTTGTCAGTATAAACATACATACATCATGCATTATTGATTCATACATGTTTATATTGCATCACTACCACGCTAGTCGGTCTTACCCCCTAGTGATAAAAAGACTTCTCAATCAATTTGTCAGTTTTTTCCTCGTCAGGAAATGCCTCATCTGAGCAATCTCTCTCCAGTAGAGACAGTCTTTGACCGCTTTTGATAACTTGAACCTCTGAAAAGCAAGAGAGCTTTCGAAAAACGTCACTCTTTGCAATTGAAGAAGATATCTTCGCTTTCGCAGATTAAGTTAAATCCCCAGAGAAAGCCTCTTAATCAAAGATTCGGCAATACAGCAGTTCTCCTTCAGAAAATTCACTGACAAAAAAGGTCATCAGGACCTCAGGATTGGATTACATCACATGGAATTTCTTCGAGAAGGTCTCGAGGAAAAGTATGATGTAATATCCCTAAGCAGAAAGCAGTCTCTCAAGAGACTCATTTTTCCTAGTAGAGTCGACGAATGACATCTCCAACAGAGAAGTTTGTACACCTCTACAGCTCAGACCAACGGGTTTCCCCATCAAGTCTGACATCACAAGTTTTTCCCATCAAATGGCATCTCCCCAGGAAAATTCTGCGAGAAGTTTGAGGAAAACCACTACTAATAGCGTCCCTTGTCAATAAAGTTTATTGACAAAAGAAACATAGACCAATTCCTTGGTAGGAAACCAGGATCGAGGGGAAGTTTACAAAAGAAACTTAGACCAGTTCCTTGGTAGAAAACCAGGATAGAGGGGAAGTTTACATCAGAAACTAAGACCAGTTCCTTGGTAGGAAACCAGGATCGAGGGGAAGTTTATTTCAGAAACTTAGACCAATTCCTTGGTAGGAAACCAGGATCGAGGGGACGTTTACATCAGAAACTGAGACCAGTTCCTTGGTAGGAAACCAGGATCGAGGGGAAGTTTATTTCAGAAAATAAGACCAGTTCCTTGGTAAGAGACCAGGATCGAGGGGAAGTTTTTACCTTTTCTAAGCATCACGGCTTAGCAAAAGAAGATGGATGGGCGAGCTTCCATTCATAACTACCATCAAAATTTTGGGTATTCCGATATTTAATCCTCTTGCACCCGAATGCCCGAATACCTTCGCCATTCACACCTTCGGGTCCAAGAAGATTAAATAGGGGCATCTGTCATACTCCAAATTTTGACCACTCAGATTCCCATCATTTTGAAAATCATTATCACAATATGGATGAACTTTCATATTCATTAGTCTCCCCAAAGATGGGTGAGCATCCACTACAATCAAACTTAGGGTTTCAAGCCCCCTCAAAGATCTTAGACAAAGGATCAATCAAGGAATGACATGATCTTCAACTTGTCTAAACCTCTTAAACATCCACAATGGATCAAGAGGACTCCCACATCAATAATCAAGCACAAGGTTGCAACATTCCAAGTGGATCAAGCCTCAAGATCGCCAGTGTCACCAAATTAGGGTTTTGGTCGACCAGGGCCTCCAGATGGAAAATTTCCTCTGGGCATGAGCCAATGCTTCAAAGCATAACCCAATATACTCTAAGGGAACTCATAAACCCAATCACCAAGTCAATTTAACCTCAGGGGATGCATTCATAAAAAATCAGGAATTAGGGTTTCTTGACCTAATTCACCCCTAAGTTGATTTTTGGGACAAAACATGAGCCAAGACCTCAAGACATGATTTGAGGGTCTCTAATAAACTACATTGATCCATTTGCAACAATGGATTGATCCACGTAGCTTGGTGCACAAGCTTCAATTTCATCAGGACCACAGGTAGGGTTTCGCGGAAAAAGTCAAATGTGCCTTTGACTTTTGACCAGGACATGCTCCCAAACCTTGGGACATGATTCAATACACCCTATAACACCTATGAAATCAATCCATCAAGTTTTATTTAGGTCAAGGACTTGTTTTCATAGAGGATCGCACAATTTGGAATTCATCTGATAAAAGAGTCAATTGTGCCCAAAAGTCAAAGTTTGACTTTTTGTTTTTTATCAATTATGGTTCCCTAACCCTAAAATGATGATAATGTGTGATTGGAATCATCATTCATCAAGAAAAATCAAGAAAAGTGGGATGACTTATAAAAGGGGTAACCATAAAAAACTTAGAAACTTTCTAAGTTATGGAACAAAGCGGCTAGGGTACCAACTTCCAAGGATCATAACTTTAGATCCAAGCAACCATTTTGGTTGATCCAAAGATGGAGTTGTAGCTCTCATGGCATACTTTAAAAGTGTCAACTACACCTCACTCCAATTCTTCATGGATTTTTAGTTATGGAGTGACCAAAATGACAAAAACATGAAAATGCCACTTTTTCCAACACTTAGTGAAATTTTCACTAAGTCAGAATCTGTTTCACTTTTTTCAAAATGTAAGGGCATTTTTCACTTAGATCCAAAAAGTGTCAATACAAACTATGATCACCCACATGTTGTATCATATGAGAGCTTTCCAAAATGGCCAAGAACTCCATCAAATCCCATTTGAGCTAAGAGTTATGACAATGGCAATATGGCTTGCTGTAACTGTCATGGCAAGGCAGATTTGTGCATTTTGCTCGATTTGATCAAATTGTGCAAATGACAAACAAGTTTATCCATCTGAACACCTCAAAAGGAGACCAAGGAGTGACAAACACTGATCCATCAGCCTCCCAAGTCTTTGGAACTAAAAGTAGTATGCCAAACTTAAAAACCCTAAAAAGGGGACAAGACTCCAATTTTGTTTTGGAGCATTCAATGGATGCACCAAGGTGGCATGAACCGAGCCTTTTTCAACTAAATGAGTCAAGGATGATCTCTAAACTAGGGAACCAAAGGACTGTGCTCTAACCTCTAGTCAATGGCTAGAGGAGACTTAAGATTCCAAAGTGATGCAATTGGACAATGATCTGCTGCAGTTGCCATTCACTATTGCTTGCAAAACAAACTTACTCTACTATAAATAGAGGTCATTTGTGCTCAGTTTAAGTACACCAAAGGCCTACAACACTTTCCTTTCTCTAAATCATCTTCTGACGCTCGAAAATGCCTTTCTTAGCAAGTCACTATCGAATTTTTCAGTAGAGAGCAATTACACTCAAACCAATTGCTCTAACATCTCATAAACATCATATGTGAACTGATAAAACACTAAACACATAACTGTAACACAGATTTCTCAGAATCACCAGCTAGTTGCTCATGTTTTCAACCAAGTTGCAGTTGAGATGCCATGAAGTGATCCAGCCATTTCCAATCAAGTCCAAGCATTCAAACACACTCCATATGGTGTAGGGAAGCTGTTCAGATCATCACAACTCATCTGTAACACCTCCAACTCAAAAATCAAATTTCTCTTGCTGTCATGACCTTCAAGTAAGCCTAAACTTGGTCATCTCTTAATCTATACATATTTCCTCGCACAATACTTTTGCCAAATGTTCATAATCATGCATAGAATGTTTCCCCTCAATTAATTGCTTTGTTTGAATCGTGTATCAAAATTCTCAGCCTTCATGCAAATTTTAGGGTTCTTGAGGTTTTGTCTTGATTTCTTATCCCATGCTTAAAATAAATGAAATTAAAGACCATAGACATGATCGTGAGGTGGAAACGAGCAGATTGTGTCGCTCCCAGGATTTTCATCCTAGTACAAACGCGAAAGTGGCACCGAAACAGAGTCGCCAGCAATGTGTATTTATCCCATGAAAGGGAAAGGAAACACCGCATAAACCTGAAGGGAAGGAAAAGAGCATGGTCTTGCGACCAAGAAAACTGGGTTCGGGAGTCGGTTACGTGAGAGGAAGGTATTAGCACCCCCTCACGTCCATCGTACCCGATGGGATCCACGCTTGCTTGTCTCGATCAAAGGGTGTCGTCGTCTGGAGCTCCACTGCTACTGGAAAGGGAAAGGAAAAAGGGAAGGGAAAAGAGAGAGAGAGAGAACAAGGAACAAATGTAGGGAAAATAAAAGAAGTGCTCGAATGGGCCCTACCCCACTGCCTATGTATCTCATCGGGAGCATGAGAATCAGAGCGACGTAGTTCCCCTCAACGAGGGTCACTTTGTTTGTATTTTTTGGGAACGGCTAACGTTCTAGCTCAGGTGTTGCAGGCTCGCTGGTCCGAGTGCGTTACCATCTTGCAAGAGAACGAGTAGGAGCACATTCGTACGCTGAGAGTGAGTGAGATGAGAAGAGAATTCCCGAAGGAAAGACGTTATTGTTTGTTTGAAGTTTTTTAGAAAGAAGTGTTTTGATTGTTTTGTGTTTTGTAACGCGCATTGTATTTAAGTCCCTCATGTAAGATCGAATGCCTCGCATAACGACCCGAGATGGGACGCACGCTAAACATTCCAAGAAAATGAGAGAAGATCCCTCACTATCCTGTTCTTACATGAAAGGCCTAAATACAATGGTTGTTTTGCCTTTATTAAGTATTTTTTTTACTTTTGTTTGAAGATGAGAAGAGAGAAAACGCAAAGGAAACTCTAAGGGAGACTAAGGGTCCTAATGTTATCATGTATGGATGTCCTATGGTTAGTGAGGTTTAGGAGAAAAGACTATCTAAAACCTAATGCTAATCCTACTCCAAGCTTAATCAAAAATTAAGTTGGACTAGGTAGCTCTAAAGGGAAAGAATCCAAGACTTGAACAAGTCTTGAGATCCATGGGATGATAAAGAGTGAAAGAGAAGAAAAGAGAAAGGAAGAATGAGAAAAGAGATGGGGCAGCAAGCACATCATAATCATCATATCCAAATCATAACATAGAACATGCTTCAAAGATCATACAAGCACATATCAAGTATACAAGTGAAGGCACACAAGAAAGGATGCAAGTAAACTTGCACAAGATTCACAATTTCACACACTAAAGGTTTCATACAAAGATGACATGAACAAAATAATATGAAAGTGAAATCAAGTCAGAATTCAATTCATATCATGATCACCTAATCCAAACATGCAAGAATGTTTCGAATTATGATGCATTAAGAGCCAAAGAAACCACAAAACCAATGATGATGATATGCATCATACAAATCAAACCATGATGATCAAGTGAGATGAAAACCAAGTAATGAACTCAAGGGGAAGTAGCATATGTATCAACATCATATCAAAACCAAACTCAAGTCATACAAGCTTAATCATCAAGCAACACATTCAAAACATATGTCAAAATTGAGGAAGACATTCACTTATCATTCATGCAAGCAAGCAAAGAAATATGAGACATAAAGTGAAATGAAAATCACATAATGAACCTTAAATCAAGAGGACCAGAACCTCAAGCATATCATACAAGTCAAACAAAAGGTTTCATACATGAGTGTGATCATACAAAGAAGCCATCACAAGATTAGGTTGAACATACCACAAGATTCAAGTCCAAATCAACATCAACTTGTAAAATCAAGAACAAATTGAAAAAAAGATCAAATGAGGATGATTTCAAAGCCACAAGTAAGCTCAAACAGAACATGATCATATCATAAAAACACCTCAAGCATAAGTCCATTACAAGTAGGCAAATGCACTCAAACTAGATCAAGTATCAAAGCATGCTTCAATCAAATTCAAACCATAAGTAGGCCTCAACCAAAAATAGCAAAGTAATCCAATAAATTCCCAAAAAATAATCCAAGGCAAGTTTAAACATCCAATTAACATGTGAAAAAATATTGGAACAGAACTAGATCAATAGCATGTTCAAAAGTGCTTCACAAGTCAAGATATGCGCATAACCGAACAAAGATCGAGGGTCCACAAAAGTTGAATGGAAAGTCACTAAAAGTAACTCAAACCATCATCAAACCATCATCAAAACAATCTCATATCAAGGTCTAAGGATGACAAAAAAAATCAGCTTCATAAGGATGAGCAAAGTCACAAAACATAAGTATGAATCACATGAATAAGCATGGAGGACACTTTGGAAAAGAAAGTCAGAATTAATTATGAAAAAAAATGGAAAATGAAAATAAAATTCATAGAAAATTAAATAAGACATTAAAATACGTTCATGAATTTTTTTTGTAATTTTTAGATAAAAGAAAATATTTTTAATAATGAAAAGGAAAACAAAAATGAAAAGAGAAAATATAGAATAGGTATTAAAAGAGAGGGTGTGTATTATGACACAAACACAAATTGGGCCGTGAGGGTGGTGCAAGAATGAAGCTGGCGCAAGGCCATGCATTGGGTTCAGAATTTAAAAAATAAAATACAAAAAAGGAAGAAATAAAAAGTAAAAGTTGTAACAAAACCAACATGTGGAACAACGCATATCAATTGGTCACAAACATTTTAAATCACAAAAGACAAAAAAACAAAAGTCATGGCCAATCAAAACACGCCACATAATTGTCTCCTTCATGCCATGCAGCCATGAGCACATGAACAGTGCTATAACTCGCCGGAAATATGTTCAGTTCGGCCGGCCACCGCCGGCGGCGACTGGCGCGGCCGGAAACGCGCGTGAACCACCCTTCCTCCTTAGTTTTTCGCGTAGATTCCGAAAATCAACTTACTTTCTCAAGATCTCGCCTCCAATGCCATGAAAAATGAACAACAAGTAGAAACACTCATGGAACAATAAGTTCAAAACAAAACAAGCCATACACCATTTAAAAGGAAATTTCACGTAGAACTCAAATACACACTTAGTTTCTTCTAAAAATTACTCTAACATGAAGAAATATGAGCATGAAAAATCAACACATAATTTAAAACTCATGTAAACTAACACAACACACATCCAAAACTTGCCTCCACTAATGAAGGACTTCATGAAATAACCAAGTTGAAGAAACCTTACTCAACGGAGAAGGTCCGCTGCCCCTTTAAACAGTTCCAAAAGCTTTAGAAATTCTTCTCAAATGCTTCAACAATCCTCAGTGAGTGTGAATCCAACAATAAAATAAAGAGAAACCTCTGAAATGAAGAGATTCGAAGAAGAAAATTTCTTGAGGGAGAGTGAGTTTTCTGATCTCCTTTTCCCCGAGAATGACCGTCCTCCTCACTTTTAGGGTTTGTTCCTCTTAAATATGATGGGTTGGAAAATGATTTTGGGCCTGAAATGACAAAGTTGTGTTTTTGGAATTTTTGCAAAGATTGGAAGAGAGAGAGAGAGAGAGAGAGAGAGAGAGAGAGAGAGAGAGAGAGCAACACGAGTAGTGATTTGTTGAGGGTGTTGATAGTGATTTTTTTTCTGATTTGGAGAGTGGAAAGCAGAATGAGAGAGAAAAGATCAGAATCGTATATCCTGAGGGAGTGAGAGGAAACAACTTCTCATGCAAGTTTTGGTTTTTCTCTTTATGGCCAAGGATTCAAATATTGAGCAAAGTTAGTACAAGGCATGTTGGCACCTTTTAGGCAATGTTTTGGTAGTGTAAGATGGGCCTCATGCGTGTGGACTTGGGATGTGTATGAGCAGGCTGCCAATGCATAATACCAAATGTCAAAAAACACATGTCCTTTATGTTGTAGAAATCAATTTGTGCACCTCACTTTGTGCCATGATATCTTGGTGAATCCTTGGCCAAATGATGAGCTCTTGGGTTCAAAATAAACTTGAGACAACTTAGAACAAGTTTCATGTTGAAATTGAACTGAAACAAAGCCTTGAGTTATGTGAAAATTGGTCATGAAAGGTTGTCCCCAAATCTGCCTAAAGTAACTTAGAAAAATTCTAAGTTTTTTGAACTTGGTGAGATGAAAATGTCACACTTTGAGAGAACATAACTCACTCAATATCAAATCAAATGCCATGATTCTTGTGTCCATTTTGAAGGGAAAGTTTCAAGCTACAACTTTCATGTGGAAAATATTTTTAAATGGAGCTTGCATCATTGTGTAAAGTGGCTTAGAAAGTGATTAAAAACTTACTAAAAATAGTAAGTTTCTAAAAAAACTAATTTGCCAAATTTAGTAACTTTCCACAATTCTTGATTTTTCATCAACCCTTGAACATTTCTTGACCAAATCTCATACATGAACCATATTTGACTTGAAAATCATGATGTTGGCCTTAAAAGGTCAGGAGTTGACTTTTTCAATGCACAGTTGACTTTTATTCCCAATTCTCCTAATTTTGAAACTTCTGATCAGTTGAAAACCCTTCTGAATCCATTGATGGATGGCTCTCCATTCCTAGACACTTGGGGACATGAGGAATACCATGGAATCAAATCTTGCCCAAAAAATCATATATAAACTGATTTTATGGCAAACCTTAGTTTTGGTGCCCTCAGTCTAGGAGGAATCAGCACATCCTCGAAATTCAAATTCCTCTGAGTATGTTGTGTATCCTCTCAAACAATAATGAGATATGCCATTTGGAGGTGATAAAAACTCAAAGAGCTTGCCCATTTGGGGGTCAGATCCCAATTCTTGACTGCCTTGTGTAGGAGATCATGCACTGTCCAATCTTCTTGATGAATTCCACTCTTTCAATGACTTGTGAGATCAAATGGAGATGATACATAATGTAAGAGATCCTTGAGGCTTGTGAGAAACACTTGGTCTTCTTCTTTAGCTTTGGATGATCAACACCTTGGAGGATCACCTGATTACATGCCCTTATGCAAGATGCAATGCTAAATGCTTGATGCTTAATTTTTCTATGCTTGAATGCAATGCAATGCAATGAAAACTCATGCTAAAAGATATGAGGAAAAGAGAGGGCAAATTTTGGGGTATTACAGCTGCCCCTATTCAATCACTGTAGACCTGAACGGATGATAGCGATTGCTGTCATACTTTCAAGGTATGGAGGGATTGAATACTGACAATAACCCAAAAATTTGCATTCCGCAGGGAAGAAGAAAAGGGATATAAACCCAACCAAACGAACTCTGCTTGAATAAAACTCTGGCGATGAAGAAAACCACTGGAGAGATGTCTTTTATACAACGGCAGACGACTACTGGCTTGCCACACTACGGGTGGACTTTAGCAACGTCTTTTGTACAACGCCAGACGACTACTGGCTTGCCACACTACGGGTGGACTTTAGCAACGTCTTTTGTACAATGCCAGACGACTACTGGCTTGCCACACTACGGGTGGACTTTAGCAACGTCTTTTGTACAATGCCAGACGACTACTGGCCTGCCACACTACGGGTGGACTTTAACAATGTCTTTTGTACAACGCCAGACGACTACTGGCGTGCCACTCTACGAGTGGACTTTTGCCAATCTACGGTTGGACTTTGCAGCTGAATTGCCACACTACGGGGGACTTTTGCCAATCTACGGTTCGACTTGCTGAGATGCCACACTACGGGGGACTTTTACCAATCTACGGTTGGACTTAGCTGCGGTCTTTTAAAGGGAGTCAGACGACTACTGACTTGCCACACTACGGGTGGACTTTTGCCAAGCTACGGTTGGACTTTAAGAATTTTCCACCCTTGGATGGACCTTTTGCCAATCTACGGTTGGACTTTGCGAATTTGCCACCCTTGGATGGACCTTTTGAGAATTTGCCACCCTTGGATGGACCTTTTGCCAATCTACGGTTGGACTTTTCAATGATTTGCCACCCTTGGATGGACCTTTTGCCAATCTACGGTTGGACTTTTTCTTAAAAATTTGCCACCCTTGGATGGACCTTTTGCCAATCTACGGTTGGACTTTAAAAATTCCAAAATTGGATTACTCTCTGCATCCGCGTCAGACATCTCTGCTGACTCTGCTGAGGAACAATGATTAATGATTTGATTCCGGAGACTCCTGAAAGGATAATATCTCTGCTGGAGAATGAATGAACAATCCGTCTACTTCGAACCGTCAAGTTTGCCAAAAATAAATTGGACTTTGGAAATATGGGGAAATGATGATTCTGCCAGGAATTACTTCATCTGTCTGGGATGAATTATGGTCACAGCAACTCCGCTGGGGGATGAGAATTTCTTTGCATGACGTTCTACTAGGGAAACAAGTCATTAAAACTCTGCTTGAGGATCTATCACGCCGGAGATCCTTTGCGGGGAGAATCAACCTTCTAACCCGGCTGGGGCAAGAATATACTATCACTCTGCTGAGGAATAGGTTTTGTTGATCAATAAACCTCTGTGGGGACAAAACAAACTCAGCTGGGGAATACTGTTGACAAGATTCAATGCTGAACTCTGTGGGGAAACCAATACCAGAGATATGATCTTGCTGGGAATCAGGGCTACTCTGTCGGGGATATGCAAATCATGATTAGACCATTTCACTGCAACTTGTTGGGCAAGAGTCCTTAGATCTGCTGGGGAAACCCAAAGCAATTCCTTAGAAATCTGTTGAGGAATGAGACTGTCAAGCTTAGGATAAGTATCACAATGCCCCATGTTGGGCGAACTTTCCGTTTGACGATTCCGTTGGGGGTAATGAGTTTATAACACACTCCGCTGGAGCAAACCACTTCAAAACGTCTCATTCTGGGGAATGCCTTTTGAGAGGATTTTACAGAAGACCAAACGTCCTCAAACTCTATTGGGGATAATAGACCCGGAATATCTCTTGCTGGGGAAATCCAAAATGCCCCATGCATGGGAAGGTCAACAACTTGCTTTCTGCTCCATGATACAGGACTTATCTGAAGAAACGTCATAAGAGGATTTTACAGGAGATCAAGCATCCTCAAACTCTTGACGACTTCACTGGGGATTAACCATCAACTTCGGTGTCTGCGAAGCAACTCTACTGGGAATTCGCAACCGTTATTGACACAAAAAAGTTGTAGCTGTTGGAAGTACTGAATGAGAGAATCGACTTAATGACTTAATAAGATACAACGATACCCAGTTGAACTCAATTCACCGATATCAAGACGTAGCGAACGACCGTTGACTGAATGATGGACTTAATCAGTAAACGCTGTGACAAAATGGTGACAAGTAACCCTTCCTTGAACATGATTGCCCCAGTCTCCTGCGTGGGAAAAGGTGATCACTCGTCTTGTGCTTAAAATCATCTGAATCTGTTACCTGCAATCAAAAGGAAACACACACATGCCCCTGAATATTGCGTGGTTTGAATCCACCATCCAGGATTATTCAACATTCAAAGCAATTCTAAATGTTTTTCTGCACGTGTTATTGTGAAGCTACCATGCTTTCAAATGCAATGTTTTATCAAAAATTCGGACGTTTTTGCAAACAAAGCAGTAAAACAAAAATAAGAAGTTTTTAACTGAAATTCAATTTATTGATCAAAAGGCCCAGAATAGGCAATTACATCAGGAAGCAATCCCTGGAAAGAGGTGATCGCTGAAAATTGAGAAAAGAAACTATCCTAATGGCAATGTGAAAATGGCGTTCCACTGAGTTTCAATTCTGCTATGGCCAGTATGTCTTCAAGACTCCCCGACCTTGCCTTCTGAGGAATGATCAAACCGATTTCTACCCTTTGGAATGTCAGTTGTTGAAACGGATGATGGAGTACAGATAAACTCAGATCGTAGTCGTTCGCTTAAATCCCTCTTTTGCGTAGTCCGCCCTTTCGGGTTTTCAATCTACCGGGATACCCTTTTTTGCCTGAGTTGTCCTTACGGATTTTCAACTCACCGGGTGTACAATTTTTTTTATTTTATATCCCTAATTTTTGCCCGAACCTTTTTATTCTGTTTTTGTGGTTCGCCGGGATGCCCTTTTTTGCCTGGACTTTTTTTTTTTTTTTGTCCAGCGGGTCTATTTATGCGAAGTATTTTTTGACTACGTCTGAGTTGACAGAGGATGAAAAGTCTTCGCCATCCATGGTTGTAAGTAACAAGGCTACGCCTGAGAAAACCTTCTTAACCACGAATGGGCCTTCATAGTTAGGAGTCCATTTGCCCCTGTGATCTGTACTTGGAGGAAGGATCCTTTTGAGTACCACATCTCCCACTTTGTAAACCTGAGGACGCACCTTTTGGTCAAATGCCTGCTTCATCCTCCGTTGGTATAACTGTCCATGACACAAAGCCGCCAGTCGTTTCTCCTCAATAAGGCTCAACTGATCAAACCTGGCGCGCACCCATTCAGCCTCGTCTAGCTTGACATCCATCATGACTCTGAGGGATGGAATCTCCACTTCTACTGGTAATACTGCCTCCATACCATATACAAGTGAGAATGGGGTTGCCCCAGTGGACGTGCGCACTGACGTTCAGTACCCATGCAAAGCAAATGGTAACATCTCATGCCAATCTTTGTATGTGACAACCATTTTCTGCACAATCTTCTTAATATTCTTGTTGGCCGCTTCCACAGCGTCATTCATCTTCGGGCGATATGGAGAAGAATTGTGGTGTTCAATTTTGAAATCCCGGCATAGCTCAGCCATCATTTTGTTGTTCAGATTAGAACCATTATCAGTAATGATTCTTTCGGGCACTCCATATAGACAAATGATATCCCGTTTCAGGAAACGAGCTACCACCTGCTTAGTGACATTGGCATAAGATGCTGCTTCAACCCATTTAGTGAAATAATCAATGGCGACCAAGATGAAGAGATGGTCATTTGAAGCAGTAGGCTCAATCTTTTCGATCATGTCAATGCCCCACATAGCAAAGGGCCAAGGAGAGGACATGACACTCAACGGATTTGGAGGAACGTGCACTTTGTCTGCATAGATCTGGCCTTTGTGACACTTACGGGCATACTTGCAGCAATCTGACTCCATGGTCAACCAACAAAATCCTAATCTTAATAATTTCTTAGCCATTGCATGTCCTCCGGCGTGGGTACCGAAAGAGCCTTCATGTACTTCCTGCATTAACAGGTCTGCTTCGTGTCTATCCACGCATCTGAGCAGAACCATGTCAAAATTCCGTTTGTACAGCACATCATCCTGATTCAAGAAGAAACTACCAGACAGCCTTCTCAACGTCTTCTTATCCTTAGTAGATGCCCCTGGTGGGTACTCTTGACTTTTCAAGAAACACTTGATATCATGAAACCATGGCTTGTCATCAGACGTTGCATCAATAGCAAACACAAATGCAGGTCTGTCAAGACGAGACACATCGATCTTAGGTACATGATTCCATCCTTGCACTTTGATCATGGAGGAAAATGTGGCCAAGGCATCTACAAACCTATTCTCATCTCGAGGAATATGGTACAGCTTCACTGTTATAAAGAATGTCAGCAATCTTCTTGTACAATCCCTATACGGAACCAGATTTGCTTAGTGCGTGTACCAACTCCCTTTCACCTGATTAATTACCAAAGCTGAATCACCAAAGATATCAAGGGTCTTAATCCGTAAATTAATCGCCTCCTCAATCCCCATTATACAAGCTTCATACTCTGCTTCATTGTTGGTGCATCCGAAAGTTACTCGGGTAGTGAAAGGTATATGAACACCTTCCGGCGTGATAAGAACTGCTCCAACTCCGCATCCATTCATATTGAAGGCCCCATCAAACATCAGACTCCATTTGGATTCAGGGTCTGGCCCCTCCTCTGGGAGTGGTTCCTCGCAGTCTTTGGCTTTGAGAAACATGATGTCCTCATCAGGGAAATCAAACTTCATGGGTTGGTGATCATCAATCGGTTGTTGTGCAAGATAGTCTAACAAGACACTTCCTTTGATGGCCTTTTGGGAAGTGTACTGAATATCATACTCTTTCAAAACCATTTACCACCGTGCAATTCTGCCTGTTAGCGCTGGTTTCTCAAAAATGTACTTGATAGGATCCATTTTGGAAATCAACAAGGTTGTGTGCCTAATCATATATTGCCTCAATCGCTTTGCGGCCCATGCAAGTGCACAGCATGTCTTTTCAAGTATTGAGTAACGGGAATCACAATCATTGAACTTTTTGCTCAGGTAGTAGATAGCATGCTCCTTCCTACCTGTCTCGTCGTGTTGGCCGAGAACACGACCCATAGAACCTTCAAGCACTGTCAAATACATTATCAAAGGTCTTCCTTCAACTGGACGTATGAGAATTGGAGGTTCCTGCAAGTATTCTTTTATCTTATCGAATGCCAACTGGCAATCGTCATTCCACCTGACCGTCTGATCTTTTCTTAGCAGCTTAAAAATTGGTTCACACGTGGCTGTTAGGTGAGATATGAACCTTGCAATGTAGTTCAATCTACCCAGAAAACCACGAACCTCTTTTTCCGTTCTCGGTTCAGGCATTTCTTGTATTGCTTTCACCTTGGCAGGATCAACCTCAATTCCTTTTTCACTCACAATGAAACCCAGCAGCTTTCCAGAACGCACCCAAAAGTGCACTTATTTGGATTCAACCTTAAGCGGCACTTCCTCAACCTTTCAAACAGCTTTTTCAAGTTAACCAGATGTTCTTCTTCTGTTCTCGACTTGGCAATCATGTCATCCACATAACATTCAATCTCTTTATGAATCAAGTTGTGAAACAAAGTTACCATTACCCGTTGATACGTTGCCCCTGTGTTTTTCAACCCAAAAGGCATCACCTTATAACAATATGTACCCCACGGAGTAATGAACGTGGTCTTCTCCATATCTTCAGGTGCCATCTTAATCTGGTTGTACCCGGAGAAACCATCCATAAATGAGAACACTGAAAATTGAGCTGTATTGTCAACCAGTACATCAATGTGAGGTAGTGGAAAATCATCCTTCAGACTAGCTTTATTAAGATCTCGATAATCCACACACATTCTAACCTTTTCGTCTTTCTTCAGTACCAACACAATGTTGGCAACCCAGGGGGGATAGTGAGTCACTGCAAGAAACCCTGCATCCCATTGTTTCTGAACTTCTTCTTTGATCTTTATGGCCATATCGGGGTGAGTCCGACGAAGTTTCTGCTTAACGTGCAGACATTCTTCTCTCAGTGGCAGCTTGTGTACAACAATATCAGTATCCAACCCTGGCATGTCTTGATACGACCAGGCGAAGATATCAGCGTATTCACATAACAACTCAATCAAAGCTCTCTTCACATCTGCTTGCAGGCAGGCACCAATCTTGATCTCTTTCTTAGCATCCTCGGTACCAATATTGATGATCTCTACAGTCTCTTGATGAGGCTGGATGACCCTTTCCTCTTGTTTTAACAATCTGGTCAGTTCCTCAGGGAGTTCACAATCCTTCTCATCCCCTTCTTCGGCTTGATAAATCGGTTTGTCAAAGTCATACATAGCCATAGCAAAATCGTTATCAATGGAATCCGGAGGATCAAGTCTGCACGAACGGGTTCATGCTTTATTTTAGAAATTATTTTAAAACAAACATAAAAAGAAACATTGCCATTTTATTATTTTTGTGGAAAAATAAAAACTGAAAGACAGAGAACAAAAATTTGAGTGCAAAACGTCCTTAATTGATGATTAAAATTGCAAATGCAAACAGGGTGGCCCTACAAATGAATCTATACGCCTTGGGCAGAGCACAAGATTTTGACATGCATTATGATTAGAAAAACAAATAAAAAATTACTTTGTCTGAAGAGTAACCCGAACGACTTCTTCAACAGACCAGTTCTACACTTGTTGTCCCGGAGCACGTGGGCGTACCCAGTTGTCCAGGTCACAGTCACTGTCAACACCATCTTCTGTAGTTGCACAAGACTGATCTGTGAAAATAATTCCCCCACTACTGAAAGTGATGGGTCCACTGCTTTCCGCCTCTGAAGTCATATAAGGATGATAACCAATGCCAAATTTGTCCTCCTTCATTGGTGTCTCTATCAACTTGCCCCAGCCTTGGGCATTGCCAGCTCTGACGACCTCAACAGCTTGTTTGTAGGATGAAATGGAGGTACCGGCTCTAGCTGGTGTAGAGGAAGACTCAGGCACATTATTAATATTTACCGCTTCAAATGACTGGCAAAGCATCTCGTGAATTTCCCCATCCATTTCCACATACTTAAACGTGGACAAATGACTCACAAAGATATCTTCTTCACCACACACTGTAACGACCTGTCCTTCAAACTCATACTTCAGCTTTTGGTGTAAGGTGGAGGTAACAGCCCCAGCTGCATGAATCCAAGGGCGACCCATAAGCAGCTATACGCAGGCTGTATATCCATCACATGGAATGTGGATTTGAACACCTGCGGTCCAATTTGCATGGGCAATTCTACTTCACCAAACACAGATCTTTTAGTCCCATCGAATGCTCTGACAACCAACTCACTTGGCCTTAATATCAAACCATCAACTTCCAGCTTCATTAGTGCCTTCTTAGGCAAGACATTGAATGAGGAACCAGTGTCTACCAGTACATGAGACAACACTGCACCCTTACATTCCATCGTGATGTGCAAAGCCTTATTGTGGTTTCTTCCTTCCGCAGTCAAATCTCTACTCGTAAAGCCCAAACCATGGCTAACATTAACATTGGAAATTACACCTTCAAGCTGATTTACAGTGATTTCCTGTGGCACATATGCACTCTTCAACACTTTCAACAAAGCCTCCCGATGCGCGTCAGAACACATCAACAGTGACAAGATTGAAATCTTCGAAGGGGTCTGATTCAGTTGATCAACAATCTTATAATCACTTTTCTTGATTATCCTAATGAACTCTTCCATCTCATTATCAAAAGTAATCTTTTTCTCAGTTTCAGGTACAGGTAAACTCTCGACCACCTGTTTTCCTTTAGCTTTTGCAGCAGCTTCAGCTTCTTGATCACTGCGCAAAGTTTGGGGAGTAAACAATCTTCCGCTTCTTGTAAAACCACCTACACCACCCACATTATCAATATTCGAACCGGCCGATGACCCAACTTCTTGCTTTTTACCTTCATAATATATGTCTGCTCCATAGTGCCATGGGATTGCCTTTGTAGTTGTAAACGGAACTGGTCCTGGCACCATGATGGTAACAGGACTGGGTCTTTCTTGGACAACACTTGCTACAGGAACTGTACTAGCAGGCACCTGGATCTCAGCGGGAGTATAATGTATGTCTGCCCCATAGTGCCACGGGATTTCCTGTGTAGTTGTAAACGGAACTGGTCCTGGCACCGTGATGGTAACAGGACTAGGTCTTTATTGCACAACACTTGCTACAGGAACTGTACTGGCAGGCACCTGGATCTCAGCGGGAGTATAATAGATGGTCATAGTTGATACCTCATCAGTCTCTTTCACAACCCTGTCAAACTATAGACATCCTTCATTGATCAGATTCTGCAAATCCGCTTTCAACTTATCACAGCCATTCTCTTGATTCATACACTCAGAACAATCTTGATTACAGCCCGGGAACACCTGTCCCTTCAACAAATGATCTTTTACAACCAACAAAGAAGTCTTCACCTGACTGATGTCCACTACCAAATTCAATCTCTTTCCATCTTCGATAGCATGCACATTTGCCGCACCATGATTAGGTATGGGGTGCTGAATAATATTAGGAGGCTGAGAGAAATTGATTGCCTTGGCATCAATCAAGTCTTGCACTTTATGATGATAAGCCCAACATCTTTCAATGGAGTGCCCCTGAGCACCTGAGTGGAACTCGCATCGAGCGTTAGCATCAAAATTAGGAGGCAAGTTGCCAGCGGCAGGAGGCCTTATAGTGCGGAGCTCAACCAACTTCAACTTGAGCAACTATGGTAACAACGCAGAATAAGTCAAAGGGAGAGGGTCAATCTTACGATCCCTCTGCCTAGACCTCTGTTGGAAAGGAGGTTGCTGCTGTTGTTGTTGAACTTGTTGTTGGGGTTGTTGCTGCTGAACAAACGGTGCTGGAATTGTCACTGCACCCACTTGATGATAACCCTGAGAACGTCCTCTGCCTCGCCCTCTAAACACAACATTTGTATCACCTTCTCTTCTTTTCTGACCACTAGCAAACGGTTTCTTCATCCCATAAGATCCAGCCCCACTCACATCTTGAATCTTTCCAAGCTTCAACAAACTCTCTATTCTTTCTCCAGCAATCACTATCTCAGCAAATCCGGTTGATGGACAAGCATCTAATCTTTCAATATATGCCCCTTGCAGGGTGCCCATAAACATGTCTGCCATTTCTCTATCCAACAAAGGAGGTTGAACCTGTGCAGCCATTTCCCTCCACCTCTGAGCATATTCTTTGAAACTTTCCTTAGCATTCTGTGACAGCCCCTGCAATTGAGTGCGGTTGGGCGCCATGTCAATATTGTACTGGTACTGTTTTAGGAATGCTTCAGCCAGATCCTTCCAACTTCTCACAGCAGCTCTATTCAATTTCATATACCAGGTCAAAGAAGCTCCAGCTAGACTGTCTTGAAAGTAATGCATCCATAACTTCTCATCATCTGTATGAGCTGAGATCCTCCCAAAATAAGCCTGGATATGTGTCTGGGGACACGTATTTCCATGATATTTATCAAAAGTAGGCGGCTTGAATTTTGGAGGGATCCTGACCCCTGGTACCAGCCCCAAACTGGTAACATCAATGCCCATAGAATTCTTGCATTCCATAGCCCGTATCTTTTTAGCCAACTCATCGTACCTTTTGTCATTAGGAGCACCCATCTCAGTATCCAACAGAGTAAATTGGTCTTCTTGACCATCTTCTTGAATACCACCAACATTTCTGCCATTTCCATTACCCAGATTACCCACGGGAGGAGGATTGCCAACAGGAGGAGGAGTGCCATTGTCATTCTGATTAACTCCAAGCGTGGCCTCTGGACGCTCGACCAGAAGCCTCAATCTTTCTTGATTTTGTGCCATTCCAGTCATGAGAGTCATGAACTGGTCCATTATTGCCCTCATTTCAGCCAAATTACTCTGTATTTGATCCATTATCCTTGCTTGATTTCCTCGAGTTGAGTAATGATGAATATGATTCTCAGCTATAGTTCCTAAAACCAAATAAAGGTTAGAGATCTCCTGCAACAGGTACCTGAAAGCAAACAACAGAATGCAACATGATATATTATGCAATGCAATGTTTATTCATTTTGAGGCATTCCTTCCTTCGATTCCAATTTGACCAAAAGAGAAGAGCGCATATCCCTGCAGTTGCTAACAGCGACAGAATGCCAGAGGTGAATACTAATAATTCAGAATACCCATCATATAATCTGATGAAGAATCTACCTCAATAATTACCAACAAATCCAATAACATGAAAAGCAAACCCACATCCATGTGTGGAACAGTCACATACAAATTGTTTTCGAACAGATACAACTGAAAAAGTCTGAATACAAATAAAAGGGAAACCCATCAACAAGCCTAATGGTGACTCCCAGAATAGCAACAAAATAACTCAAACACTGAGCCCATATAAATCTTCCTGGACCTCCTTGAGAAGCGCTTCAGTAACTAGATCATTTGGGCGCTCGGTAAGACTTCTGATCAGTTGGCTTCTTAACTTGACGGCTTCTTCTAGCTTTCTGATTTGATCTTTGACAGCTGACTCTTTGGCTCTCTTTACTCTAGCGCGGGTCTTCAGATCTTCGATCTCTTGATTAGCTGAACTTAGTTGTTGGAGAAATTCACTTTCTTTGCTCTTCAAATTTTCCCTCAACTGGTCGTTTTCAGCCCTGATTCTCGCCTCTATCTCTCTCCGACATTCATAAAACTCATCCCACCTCTGTTGGCCTTTGGCAAGGGCATTCTCTGACTTAGTCAACTGCTCATTAATGCGCTTGCATGCCTCTTTTAGCGCCATCTCATTCTGTTTGACCTTACGAATATAGATAGTGTCTTTGGCAATTCTCTTCTCATTGGCCTCATGACGTTCAGTCAGCTTCTGCAGTTCATACTCAACCTTAAGCTTGTCACAAAGCATCTTCCTGAGTCCTTCACTTAGCTTCTCCTTCTTTTTGACAGTCTTATCCAACTCTGCTTTAAGCTTGTCATATTCGGCAATGCTTATCATGGTCACTGGTTCCACTAGATCTGACGGTCTTTCTTGAGAAAACGGCAAAAGAGTAATCTGAACCCTTCTTTTCAACCAGGCGTCATATTGAGAGGAAGACACATTGGTTCACTTTTCGAAGACGACTTTACCCTTCATTTAAAGATTACCCCAAGCTCCAGCCGCTTGCCTTACCAACAAAAGGTTATCCTTCACAGGAAAAAAGAAAGACTCTTCTAAATCACTGTCCCTTGGAGGCTCTACTAAGGCAAATCCTAATTGTCTCCTGAGAATAACAGGGTTATAATTAATGCAACCTTTTACTCCCAAGAGTGGCACGTTAGGATGCCTTCCACAGCTGCTGATGAAATCTCCCCCCATTGTTCTCTGATTGAACCAACGGATATCCTTTGTTGTCAACTGAATCATCCTCTTAGCCCAGTTCTTCGTAGGTTGAGGATTCAAAAAAGCCTCTGAATTTGGTAAATACCTCATAAGCCACTGATGGAGCAGAGGTGCACAACATCTAACTAGACCTCCTCGCTTCTTCTCATTTTGAAGTGCACAAAATAGTACAAATCACCCAGGAGGGTAGGTACGGGGTTCTTCATTACAAAAATATGTATTGCACTCATGTCCACAAACTTTGGTTCATCAGCAAACAGCATAATTCCATAGATACTCAAAGCCAAGATTGCACAAACGGTTTCCCACTGAGACTTAGCAACACATTCTTCAGCTTTGGCAACCGAGAAGTCCAGGTGAAAACCAGATAAACTTCCTTTGGTGGTGAGGTTATCTGCTACCACAGGTACGCTCATATGGAGAGCCTTAGCTATTTCTTCATGCTTTGGAGGGCGCATGTCAGAGTTGAAGGGAATCTGGTACTTGAGAGGCACGCTTAGCAGCAAAGCATACTCTTCTAGCATTGGGCCCAACTGAAAATCTGAGAAGGTGAAACACCTTAGCTGTGGGTCATAAAACTGTAAGCACGTGTGAATGTCACTCCTTTCTGAAGCATCCAAGTCAACAACCACAGTCATAATTTCCCCATAAGCCTTCCGGAACATACCCACATGTTCTGGAGTAATAAGAGCAATCATCTTTTGCAACTGTCCCACCTTTGTGTCAAAGAAACTATAGTGTACATTGTTCTTCCTGGGAGTCTCCATAACTGAACAAGGGAACTGTCAACTGGAACCTAAAGGAAGTATACCCTGAAAAATGAATAAACATGAAGGTTAAATGCAAGAATGCTAATGATGATATGTATGCAAGGGCATGTGATCACTGCTGCATAAATACTGCTGAACCCACTGTACTGCAATCTGAATTTGGTGAGATATACAACCCCAGGATAAGAAACCCAATAATAAACACAGAACCAAATGTGAGCTGATCAGGATCAAAACTTCAGTAACCAATCTAGAACAAATAAGAAAACCAGGTATTCTGATGGTCAAGGGTTCCTGCACACCTGTAAACAATCCCCCCAATCTCACAGGTAGGTACTAGGATGTTCAGTATCCCGGGCTCTCAGGTCGAGAAATGATGATACGTTCACCATTTTTGGTTTGGCATCATCATCAATCGAGGAGGCCTCAATTGATTCTCCAAAACGGAAGATCCTCAGCTTCAGAGGTTTGAGAAGCAATAGCACATTCAGCCCGAAGGATACAATGCTACCGCCAATCAAAGAGGTCGTCTGCTGATTCACTTCAAAACAAAGAGGGGTCATCCTAACAGGTCATCCAGACTTAGCAGCTCTTCCAGATAGCTCTACCATCGTGGGAAATCCACAATGCAGAATTCTCTAGAGAGAACCACATCCAGATTTTGTTTCATATTCCCTCCTCAAACCGAGATGGAACGTGAGAGGATATGTCACACGCTAATCCTAAGTGCACTCAGGCATGGGTATTGGGCCTATCTCTCAGAACACCCCCATCCCGCCAAACAGAAAACAGTACAACATTGCAGCATAATACATCACATGAAATGAAAATGCAAAAATGCAGTAAATACGGTAATGTACAGTAATATACAGTAAAGCAGTAATACAGTAAACAATAATACAGTAAAACAGCAAAATACAGCACAACACAACTCCACAATAAACACCCAATGAAAGAAAACAAACAAGCGCTAGGATTGACTCGCTAAGGAAACCAGAGATTCTGGGTTCGATCCCCAACAGAGTCGCCAGCTTCGCTCCCGGGATTTTCATCCTAGTACAAACGCGAAAGTGGCACCAAAACAGAGTCGCCAGCAATGTGTATTTATCCCATGAAAGGGAAAGGAAACACCGCATAAACCTGAAGGGAAGGAAAAGAGCATGGTCTTGCGACCAAGAAAACTGGGTTCGGGAGTCGATTACGTGAGAGGAAGGTATTAGCACCCCCTCACGTCCATCGTACCCGATGGGATCCACGCTTGCTTATCTCGATCAAAGGGTATCGTCGTCTGGAGCTCCACTGCTACTGGAAAGGGAAAAGAAATGGGGAAGGGAAAAGACAGAGAGAACAAGGAACAAATGTAGGGAAAATAAAAGAAGTGCTCGAATGGGCCCTATCCCACTGCCTACGTATCTCATCGGGAGCATGAGAATCAGAGCGACGTAGTTCCCCTCAACAAGGGTCACTTTGTTTGTGTTTTTTGGGAACGGCTAACGTTCTAGCTCAGGTGTTGCAGGCTCGCTGGTCCGAGTGCGTTACCATCTTGCAAGAGAACGAGTAGGAGCACATTCGTACGCTGAGAGTGAGTGAGATGAGAAGAGAATTCCCGAAGGAAAGACGTTATTGTTTGTTTGAAGTTTTTTAGAAAGAAGTGTTTTGATTGTTTTGTGTTTTGTAACGCGCATTGTATTTAAGTCCCTCATGTAAGATCGAATGCCTCGCATAACGACCCGAGATGGGACGCATGCTAAACATTCCAAGAAAATGAGAGAAGATCCCTCACTATCTTGTTCTTACATGAAATGCCTAAATACAATGGTTGTTTTGCCTTTATTAAGTATTTTTTTTACTTTTGTTTGAAGATGAGAAGAGAGAAAACGCAAAGGAAACTCTAAGGGAGACTAAGGGTCCTAATGTTACCATGCATGGATGTCCTATGGTTAGTGAGGTTTAGGAGAAAATACTACCTAAAACCTAATGCTAATCCTACTCCAAGCTTAATCAAAAATTAAGTTGGACTAGGTAGCTCTAAAGGGAAAGAATCCAAGACTTGAACAAGTCTTGAGATCCATGGGATGATAAAGAGTGAAAAGAAGAAAAGAGAAAGGAAGAATGAGAAAAGAGATGGGGAAGCAAGCACATCATAATCATCATATCCAAATCATAACATAGAACATGCTTCAAAGATCATACAAGCACATATCAAGTATACAAGTGAAGGCACACAAGAAAGGATGCAAGTAAACTTGCACAAGATTCACAATTTCACACACTAAAGGTTTCATACAAAGATGACATGAACAAAATAAGATGAAAGTGAAATCAAGTCAGAATTCAATTCATATCATGATCACCTAATCCAAACATGCAAGAATGTTTCGCATTATGATGCATTAAGAGCCAAAGAAACCACAAAACCAATGATGATGATATGCATCATACAAATCAAACCATGATGATCAAGTGAGATGAAAACCAAGTAATGAACTCAAGGGGCAGCAGCATGTGTATCAACATCATATCAAAATCAAACTCAAGTCATACAAGCTTAATCATCAAGCAACACATTCAAAACACATGTCAAAATTGAGGAAGACATTCACTTATCATTCATGCAAGCAAGCAAAGAAATATGAGACATAAAGTGAAATGAAAATCACATAATGAACCTTAAATCAAGAGGACCAAAACCTCAAGCATATCATACAAGTCAAACAAAAGGTTTCATACATGAGTGTGATCATACAAAGAAGCCATCACAAGATTAGGTTGAACATACCACAAGATTCAAGTCCAAAACAACATCAACTTGTAAAATCAAGAACAAATTGAAAAAAAGATCAAATGAGGATGATTCCAAAGCCACAAGCAAGCTCAAACAGAACATGATCATATCATAAAAACACCTCAAGCATAAGTCCATTACAAGTAGGCAAATGCACTCAAACTAGATCAAGTATCAAAGCATGCTTCAATCAAATTCAAACCATAAGTAGGCCTCAACCAAAAATAGAAAATTAATCCAATAAATTCCCAAAAAATAATCCAAGGCAATTTTAAACATCCAATTAACATGTGAAAAAATATTGGAACAGAACTAGATCAATAGCATGTTCAAAAGTGCTTCACAAGTCAAGATATGCGCATAACCGAACAAAGATCGAGGGTCCACAAAAGTAGAATGGAAAGTCACTAAAAGTAACTCAAACCATCATCAAAACAATCTCATATCAAGGTCTAAGGATGCCAAAAAAAAATCATCTTCATAAGGATGAGCAAAGTCACAAAACATAAGTATGAATCACATGAATAAGCATGGAGGACACTTTGGAAAAGAAAGTCAGAATTAATTATGAAAATAAATGGAAAATGAAAATAAAATTCATATAAAATTAAATAAGACATTAAAATACGTTCATGAATTTTTTTTATAATTTTTAGATAAAAGAAAACATTTTTAATAATGAAAAGGAAAACGAAAATGTAAAGAGAAAATATAGAATAGGTATTAAAAGAGAGGGTGTGTATTATGACACAAACACATATTGGGCCGTGAGGGTGGTGCAAGAATGAAGCTGGCGCAAGGCCCATGCATTGTGTTCAGAATTCAAAAAATAAAATACAAAAAAGGAAGAAATAAAAAGTAAAAGCTGTAACAAAACCAACATGTGGAACAACACATATCAATTGGTCACAAACATTTTAAATCACAAAAGACAAAAAAACAAAAGTCATGGCCAATCAAAACACGCCACATAATTGTCTCCTTCATGCCATGCAGCCATGAGCATGTGAACAGTGCTATAACTCGCCAGAAATATGTTCAGTTCGGCCGGCCACCGCCGGCGGCGGCTGGCACGGCCGGAAACGCGCGTGAACTACCCTTCCTCCTCAGTTTTTCGCGTAGATTCCGAAAATCAACTTACTTTCTCAAGATCTCGCCTCCAATGCCATGAAAAATGAACAACAAGTAGCAACACTCATGGAACAATAAGTTCAAAACAAAACAAGCCATACACCATTTAAAAGGAAATTTCATGTAGAACTCAAATACACACTTAGTTTCTTCTAAAAATTACTCTAACATGAAGAAATATGAGCATGAAAAATCAACACATAATCTAAAACTCATGTAAACTAACACAACACACATCCAAAACTTGCCTCCACTAATTAAGGACTTCAGAAACCACAATATTAAGCTCAAAGCATATCTAAAATGAAATAACCAAGTTGAAGAAACCTTACTCAACGGAGAAGGTCCGCTCCCCCTTTAAACAGTTCCAAAAGCTTTAGAAACTCTTCTCAAATGCTTCAGCAATCCTCAGTGAGTGTGAATCCAACAATAAAATAAAGAGAAACCTCTGAAATGAAGAGATTCGAAGAAGAAAATTTCTTGAGGGAGAGTGAGTTTTCTGATCTCCTTTTCCCCGAGAATGACCGTCCTCCTCACTTTTAGGGTTTGTTGCTCTTAAATATGATGGGTTGGAAAATGATTTTGGGCCTGAAATGACAAAGTTGTGTTTTTGGAATTTTTGCAAAGATTGGAAGAGAGAGAGAGAGAGAGCAACACGAGTAGTGATTTGTTGAGGGTGTTGATAGTGATTTTTTTCTGATTTGGAGAGTGGAAAGCAGATTGAGAGAGAAAAGATTAGAATCGTATATCCTGAGGGAGTGAGAGGAAACAACTTCTCATGCAAGTTTTGGTTTTTCTCTTTATGGCCAAGGATTCAAATATTGAGCAAAGTTAGTACAAGGCATGTTGGCACCTTTTAGGCAATGTTTTGGTAGTGTAAGATGGGCCTCATGCGTGTGGACTTGGGATGTGTATGAGCAGGCTGCCAATGTATAAAACCAAATGTCAAAAAACACATGTCCTTTATGTTGTAGAAATCAATTTGTGCACCTCACTTTGTGCCATGATATCTTGGTGAATCCTTGGCCAAATGATGAGCTCTTGGGTTCAAAATAAACTTGAGACAACTTAGAACAAGTTTGATGTTGAAAATGATCTGAAACAAAGCCTTGATTATGTGAAAATTGGTCATGAAAGGTTGTCCCCAAATCTGCCTAAAGTAACTTAGAAAAATTCTAAGTTTTTTGAACTTGGTGAGATGAAAATGTCACACTTTGAGAGAACATAACTCACTCAATATCAAATCAAATGCCATGATTCTTGTGTCCATTTTGAAGGGAAAGTTTCAAGCTACAACTTTCATGTGGAAAAGATTTTTAAATGGAGCTTGCATCATTGTGTAAAGTGGCTTAGAAAGTGATTAAAAACTTACTAAAAATAGTAAGTTTCTAAAAAAAACTAATTTGCCAAATTTAGTAACTTTCCACAATTCTTGATTTTTCATCAACCCTTGAACATTTCTTGACCAAATCTCATACATGAACCATATTTGACTTGAAAATCATGATGTTGGCCTTAAAAGGTCAGGAGTTGACTTTTCCAATGCACAGTTGACTTTTATTCCCAATTCTCTTGATTTTGAAACTTCTGATCAGCTGAAAACCCTTCTGAATCCATTGATGGATGGCTCTCCATTCCTAGACACTTGGGGACATGAGGAATGCCATTGAATAAAATCTTGCCCAAAAAATCAGAAATAAACTGATTTTATGGCAAACCTTAGTTTTGGTGCCCTCAGTCTAGGAGGAATCAGCACATCCTCCAAATTCAAATTCCTCTGAGTATGTTGTGTATCCTCTCAAACAATAATGAGATATGCCATTTGGAGGTGATAAAAACTCAAAGAGCTTGCCCATTTGGGGGTCAGATCCCAATTCTTGACTGCCTTGTGTAGGAGATCATGCACTGTCCAATCTTCTTAATGAATTCCCCTCTTTCAATGACTTGTGAGATCAAATGGAGATGATACATGATGTAAGAGATCCTTGAGGCTTGTGAGAAACACTTGGTCTTCTTCTTTAGCTTTGGATGATCAACACCTTGGAGGATCACCTGATCACATGCCCTTATGCAAGATGCAATGCTAAATGCTTGATGCTTAATTTTTCTATGCTTGAATGCAATGCAATGCAATGAAAACTCATGCTAAAAGATATGAGGAAAAGAGAGGGCAAATTTTGGGGTATTACAGATTGATATGTGGATTGTATGATTTCATCAAGTATTCAGTGAGATTGATGAGAAAGCGCAAATCAGCCAAGAACAGAGCACGCGGGCAAGAACTTGGTGTTCTTGGCGCCCTTTTTCAAATATTTGAATTTTTGAATTTTTGTGATTTTATTTAATTGATTCAAAAATTAATTTCTCTCTGAGTCTAAATGATTTTGAGTTGATTCTTTTTTTAATAATTCACAAAAATGTTAAAATATTTTATTTTGCCAAAAATTCCTAAAAATATTATTTATTTCATATACTTGATATTTTTGCAAAGAATTAATCTTTTATTTGTTTTTTAACATTTAAAATATTTTTTCCTCCTTGATTTTCCAAATTTAGTTGGTTTCCAATCATTTTGTGGATATAAACATGATTTTTGAAACATTGATCCAAGATCACCACTCATTTTTCACATGTTTTCAACACTTTTTATTAATTTTTTAACAAAATTAATTCCTTTTTTAAACAAAATTAGGGTTTTGATTAATTCAACCCTCCTCAATCATTTTCAAACACTTTGGGCCTCTAATAGAGTGTAAGACACAATCCCCTTTTAACCAAAACAATTTTGGGCCTCAGATATTGTATAAGTCCTTCTGCGTTAAAAGAAAAATCTCGGCGCAATCGTCAGTTTAAAAATCAAATCATCTGGGTCTACCATCGTGTTATAAGCCTCATTTCTTTTCTTTAAATATCTTTGGACCTCTAATAGAGTGTAAGACCCAGCCCCTTTTTGAAACCAAAATGATTTGAGCCTCAGATGTTGTATAAGACTCACTGTGTTTTCAAAAACCTCGGCGCAATCGCCGTTTTCAAACAAATAACCCTGAGTTTCTCCTTGAGTTGTAAGTCTCATCTTTTATACAAAAATAAATCTTTGGGCCTCTAATAGAGTGTAAGACCCAACCCCCTTGTACATAAAAACTTTTTGGGCCTCACATATTGTATAAGTCCCTCTGTACCGTTTTCAAGAGAACGATGCGATCATCGTTAAAACTTGGGCCTCTCCTTGAGCTGTAAGCCCCAACAATCTTTTCAAAGCACTTTCTCCTTTGATTTTGAATTCAAATATATGTTGTTATCAAAACTTTCTTTAATGTCTTTGTTGAACAACTAACAAAACAGCATGGAAGCTCTACAACGGGTAAGTGTTTATCCGCTTTCATTTACCGCTTTCATATGTATATAACTGTATTGTGGGGTTGTTTCACTGTAAGTCTTCTTTCACATTCTTTTATATACTTGTCACATATCCACTGTGTAATACTAGTATAATTATTTAGAGTTTTCCCCGGCAACTACGTCTAGAACTAGGTAAAGCCCTGTTGGTCACTCTTTAAATACAAACAAAACTAGATCCCCATAGGATTTCCAGATACAGTCTTCTCTGCTCTTGGGGTTAAACAATATGGAACAAAGAGAAAAGCAATATTCTCGGTGAACCTTTTCTCAGACTGTCACCCTTAGAAATTGTCAAAGAAACTCTAACTCCCCAGATATGATCTTTTCTCCGTGAATGGCATCTCTTGAGTTTCTTCTAAATTCTCGAACTTTCCTAGAATGATCTCTTCTCTGTGAATTGTATTTCTTGAACTTCTCTTGGTTTGGGGACCCACAGGCTTCCTAAAAGCATCCCCGCCTCCTCTTGGGCGTTGTACAAGGACCCTTCGGCTTCTTAGAAGTTCTCATGCCTTCTCTTGGGCTTAATACAAGGACCCTGACGACCTCTTAAAGGTATAAGATCGAACTTAGTCATCCTTTGCTAGAGCAGTCTTTCCCGCATCAAAACTCCGGCCATTTTAGGGTTGATACTTGTCCCTTAATGTCCGCGCCTCCTCTTGGGCATTGTACAAAAGATAAAACTCTAGACTTGGATAGTTTAAAACTCTTGAGTCTCAAAGACATTCTCAAGTTCCTTTCAAACATAGGAAAAAACACCGATCACTCTGGATCAATCTCCGGCAGAAACCCGGTGTCTCTCATGAGAGTTCCCCACACTTGGACCCGCTTCAGGATCTCAATAATCCTCAGCAGTAAGTCAGCCTCCTCTTGGGCTTTGTATAAATGATTCTCCCCAGCGGAGCTAACCTTTTCAGACTCTCTTGTTAAGTCAACCACTTTTAGCCTCTGTCTTGGGCTTTATGCAAGACAT
This sequence comes from Lathyrus tuberosus, assembly GCA_022829125.1. NCBI lineage: Eukaryota > Viridiplantae > Streptophyta > Magnoliopsida > Fabales > Fabaceae > Lathyrus > Lathyrus tuberosus. The sequence goes on from JALAZF010000153.1 coordinate 5,543,366, forward strand.
ATAAAAACACTCTCTTGTTGAGTATAAAAGACTCTCTTGTTGAGTCAATCTCCTTTTAGCCTCAATCTCGGGCTTCGTACGAGACAGCAAAACACTCTCTTGTTGAGTATAAAAGACTCTCTTGTTGAGTCAATCTCCTTTTAGCCTCAATCTAGGGCTTCGTACGAGACAACAAATCACTCTCTTGTTGAGTATAAAAGACTCTCTTGTTGAGTCAGTCAACCTTCAGACTCTCTTGTTGAGTCAATCACCTGTTCAAGACTCTCTTGTTGAGTCAACCTTTTTTTAGCCTCTGTCTTGGGCTTTATACAGGACAGATAAAAGTACTCTCTTGTTGAGTCAAACCATTTCAGCCTCCATCTTGGGCTTTATACAAGATACATCCTCCCGAACGAAGTCAAAATCCCTTTTAGCCTCAATCTTGGGCTTTGTACAAGACAGAAAGAACATTTTCCCCGAAAAAGTCAAACTTCTAGCCTCCTCTTAGGTTTTGAATAAAGAAATCCCTGGTTTAGTCAATCAACCTTTTAGCATCAAATTCGTGCTTCGCTCACAGCATACAAACATCAACACTTCCTCTTTAGAGATGACGAATTCTCTCTCCGTCAAAACCCTTTAGCTTCACATCTTGAACTTTGAACAAGATACAAATCACCTTTAGATTCAATCTTGGGCTTTGAACAAGACACCAAAACACCTTTTTCCTCCCATAGAATAGGAGGAACTACGATCGCTCTGATTTCCCTGTTTTGTTCAACGGGAATAGGTAGGCATAAGACTGCGAAGTCTTAGCGAGCATACTAATCAAAAACCCTCAGTCCAGTACCCTCATACCTCAATCAAAAAGCATCAGACCTAACACCTTACCAGAAGCCTCACAAATAGTCCAGAAACTGTATTCTTAAACGAAATAACCTAAGACAGCCCCCCCTTTTCGATAGCATCTGTAAACTAACAGTTTTGATTGTTTAAACTCAGTATGCAAGCAGGGTTAATTAGAGACATCTATTTCCCTTCCTTAATCAGCTTCACAGGATAAAAAATGAATCGAACTGTAGTACCAAAGCGATAGTGATTCGAAACCACAAAAATCGCGCTACAACCTTCCATAAACCATACATGCTCTTCAACAACTTGCATACTTGGTTTGGGTTGGCACATGAAACTCCTTGTGGTACAAGCATATAAACATATTCTTCTAAATCTCCATGTAAGAATGCACATCAAGCTAATGTAAATGCCAATTGTTAATGAATGATATGGCAAGTAAAATTATGACAGTAGACAACTTTTCCACTGGTGAGAAAGAATAAAAAAAGTCTAGACCTTCCACATGGCTATACCCCTTTGCAACTAATTTAACCTTGTATCTTTCTATAGATACATCCTCTTTGTGTTTGATTTTATAAACCCATGTGCTCCCTATAGGCTTGACATGAGATGGTAAATCCACCAATACCCAAGTAACATTGTTAGCTAATGCCTCTAATTTAGAATTCATAGACATATTCCAATTCTCATCCATGCAAGCTTCCTTATAAGTTTTAGGGTTAGAATCATGTGTGACAGACTTGCTAAAAGTTCTCTAATTGGAAGATAGAGACTAAAATGAATGAAAATAAGAAATATGATAGGGAATACTTGAAGTTGATGATGAAGTTGAACTATTTGATGAATTGCACACACAATCTTTTAAATGAGCAAGAGTCTGCTTGTGCCTAATAGGTCCATCAGAGTTTAAGGTTAGTCTCATGTCATCTATATTTGGTGAAGTGTGGGAAGGATCATGGTTGTTTAAGGAATTGTCACTGTGATGGTTGTAACTGTTCAGTACTTCTAATGTTATGTTTTTGGTCTTGAGCCCCAATATGTGTAAAACAATTTTAAGTGTCGGAAGGTTCATGAGTATAATTATAAAAAGTGTGATATTGCCAATTTGGTTTAAATGGAAAAGCATGTTCATGGTGGACAACATTTCTAGATATGAAAATTTCATTATTGTTGAAATCCAAAAGAATAGTTCTTTTTACACCTTACTTATAACCCAAGAAAATGAATTTTCTTCCTCTATGATCAAGTTTTGTTCCATGTGTGTGAAGAGTTTAAGCATATGTAAAAGTTCTAAAACATTTCAAATCATGTGAATCAGGTCCCCATTATATAAAAAAAAATAAGGTGATTTGTTTTTCAAAACAAGGTTTGGAAGATTCATAATAAAGACAGTTTAAGTGACAAAAAATGACCAAAACATTTTAGGAATGTTGGCTTGAAAAAGAAGAGCTATTGCAGTGTTCAATATATGTTTTCTATCAACCATTCCATTTTGTAGGGGATACTTAACATAACTTGTTTCATGGAAAATTCCTTTTGAAGCATAAAAATTAGGCATGATGAATTACGCTCCATTATCACTTCTAATAGTTTTAACATTAGAGCAATTTTGAATGTCAACCATTTTAATGAAGTTTATCTCATTTTGTCTAGTTTCAGCTTTAGCCTTTATTAAAATGATTCAAGTGTACCTACTAAAATCATTTACTGCAGTTAAAAAGTAAAAATGACCATTATGTGACTTAATAGTTAAAGAACCACATACATCAAAATGAACTAACTCAAATGGTTGAGATGCTTTATATAAAATGGAATTAAATGCCAACTTTCTTGTGTTTGGCATAGTGACATACATTACAAACTTCTTTTTGATCAATAACAATAAAAGGAAATTTGAATGTAAAGTTTGCGTCCTAGTGGTAGACAAGGTTCCTAATCTAAAATTCCTCATAGCATTGTCAGGTAAAGCACATACATATGTGTTGTTTATTTTAGAGGCATCTCCAAGCTTGTCTTTGAGAACTAGATGATACAATCCTTTAAAAAAATTTCAGTTAAATCAAGCACTTAGTATCATTAAAAGTAACATTATACTTAGAATTTTGACATTGAAAGCTCATAAGGTTTGACTAAATTTTGGTTAAAACTTAATGAAGAATGCTGCAGACAAAGATGTCGAATACAATGTTCCAACATCTAGATTCGAAAAATATAGCAGGTTTTATATCTGGTGCAAGATTCAAGGAGTGATCACAGCAGTGGATCAAGGAATCAGCCAACAGAAGATTTGAAGCCCAAAGAAGCAGAAGGCTATAAAAGAAGACCTAGTCCTAGGCCAAAAAAGATAGAGAGAACGACATAGACTTAGGAATCCTATTTTGTAAACTTTTGTAAAGTAGGGTTTAGGGTTTTGAGAGTCGTAGGATTTCTTGTAAGTCTCCCTCTGTATCAATTTGATACATTATGGATGACATAAATACTTGTACAAATTCAGAAACCCGTAGGTAATGAATCGTGTATTGTTCTTGGATGAAGCTTTTAAGCAAATCCGAGTTAGCTTGTTAGTCAAGAATGCTTGACTGAACTTTGTATTGAAAAGGGTGTCTTTCAAGTAGGATGATACAGTTATTGTGACTATAAATGTTAGATAATCACAAGTTGTGATTTAGGGAGTGAGATGGGTTTCTCTTATCAATTAGATGTGACTTCTAATGATAAAGTCTCCATTTGGTAATGATAGGTAAACCAGAGGTTGTTTACTGTAAACCAGCGGTTGTTTACATAAAAATATACTACTGATAATGGATTCTTCTTCTTGGCTTGGTATGTCCCCAGATATAGGTGTTGTTGTTCACCGAATTGGGTTATCATATTATGTGTTGTTTATCATTCTGTAATTTACAGTTCAGTTTTGATTAACATGTTGTAACAGATGTCGAAACATCTGTCTTGCTACTGTTACTGATATTCTAAATATCAGTTTGTTTGTTCTGCTCTTGTTTTAAAGTTGTGCAGAGAACAATGTCTTGACATGTGTTAGGACATCTGCTATCTGCTATGCCAGAATTTCAGACATAATTTTAGAACTGAAATTAGATTGATAAAAAAACCAAGAACATAAAGCACATTTGAAATGGTAAAATCAGAAGAAAATTTAACTATGCCAATACTTTTAGCTAGGGAAAATTTACCATTTGACAATTTGACATTAATAGGACTGACTTCACTAATATGATGAAACCAATAACTGCTAGAACATATGTCACCATTGTAACGCCTCAGTCTGCTTTCAGGATTACCGACTGACCCACAAACCAACACAGATCTTTTCAGCATGCTTTATCCTCATTCACACGTTTTCCAAAAAATTTCCCAGGAGGTCACCCATCCAAATACTACTTCAAGTCAAGCATGCTTAACTATGGAGTTCTTATTTGTTAGGCTACCGAAAATAAGATGCATCTTGTTGTGTAGGTGGTACCAATCAATCCTTATAAGTCTTCCTTCAACCATGCAGTCCGAAATCTGCACAACCTCAGAATCCTCTCATTCTGATGTGAATTCGGGCGACTATTCCCTGCCCTTTTCGGCCTCAAGTGTTACAACCACTCCCCTCCCTCTCCGGTCTTAGTTGTTACAATCACTAACTCTTGAATCTATGATCAAAGAGTCAAGAGTAAAGCATTTGTAAATGAAAGAATGTGAATTACCTTTGGCATTCACAGGTTGAATCACTAATCTCTTGTTGATTATTGGGGCTTCAGGGGCCAATTTGTAGGTAAGAGTGACATTTCCGATCACTGTCCAGTCTGGATCAAATCCGACAGTTTTAATCATGGGCCTAAGCCTTTCAGGTTTTTTAACTGTTGGTTGGATCATAAGGAGTTTTTACCTTTTCTTAAGGATTCTTGGAGCTCGTTCTCGTTCCAAGGGTCGCCCTCCTTTGTCCTTAAAGAAAAGCTTTTTGCTCTTAAAGCTTTACTGAGATGGTGGAACATTCACGTATTTGGATGGGTGGATGTCAAAATTGATTCTTACAGTGAGACTCTTAATGATTTCGATGAGATGTTAGAAGGAAACATCGAAGGCTTATTAGAGGTTACACTTAAAAGGAGAGGTGAGGCTCAAGAGAAGCTTTGGAGCAGTCTTCGTCTTAAAGAGAGTTTGATTTTCCAAAAATCGAGGTCGAAATGGTTGAAAGAGGGAGATGTTAATAGCCGGTATTTTCATGCTTTGCTAAAGGTTAGGAACAGAATTAATGCCATTCCTGCAGTGGGGACGCCTGACAATTTGATTGAAGATCCTTCTTATATTAGAGAGGCTGCTTTTGTGCACTTCAGTCTTAAGTTCAGAAGAGAAGATACTACTAGTCCGGTCATGAATTTTGGCAATATTAATAAACATAGCATGTTAGACAGTTCTTTGTTGGATGCCATGTTTTCTCAAGAGGAAATTCGGGTTGCTGTGTTTGACTGCGATAGTTGCAAATCTCCGGGTTCGGACGATTTTTCATTTAAATTCTTTAAAGAATGCTGGGATGTAGTGGGGACAGATTTTATTAATTGTGTCTGTCAATTTTCTAAGTCTGGAATTTTGCCGAAGGCGTTCTCCTCTTCGTTTTTGGCTTTGGTCCCTAAGATGGACAACCCCCTTGATTTCGGGGACTATAGACCTATCAGCCTTGTCGGGTGTATTTCCAAAGTTATTTCTAAGGTGATGTCTAGCAGACTTTCGACTGTTATTTCTAAACTGATATCCCCCTCTCAAATCGCGTTCATACCAGGTCAGAATCTGCTGGATGGTGTGCTTCTAGCTAATGAGGTTATTGATCTGGCTAGAAGGAAGAAGGAAAAATGCTTGATCTTTAAGGTTGACTTCGCTCAAGCCTACGACTGCGTCGATTGGGAGTTTCTGATACAAATCCTTAGTGCTATGAACTTTGGCCCAAATTGGATAAAATGGATAAAGGGTAATGTGTGTAAGAGCTTTGTTTCAGTTTTGATTAATGGGAGCCCGACTAGGGATTTTGAGGTATCTAGAGGGTTAAAACAAGGAGATCCTTTAGCTTCGTTCCTTTTCGCGTTGGTAGTTGAAATGTTGGTTGTTTTGGTTCGTCGTGCCTCGTCTCTTAACTTGTTGTCCGGTTTCAAATTCAACGACGGAGGTTCTATTGAGTTACTACAATTTGCAGACGATACTTTGCTTTTTTGCGATGGAGGTTATTCTAATCTTTGGGCGTTGAATACAATCCTTCGAGGTTTCGAGATGATTTCGGGCCTCAAAATCAATTTCTCTAAAAGTTGCATCTATGGAGTAGGTCTGGATCCTCTGTTTATAAAAGCTGCAGAGTGTTTCCTCTATAGTAAGTCTGGGGTTTTCCCATTCAAATTCCTTGGAATTACAATTGGAGGAAATCATAGGAGATTGTCTTTTTGGAATCCCGTCTTGAAGTGTTTGAAAGCAAGACTTAGTTCTTGGGCTGGTCGGAATTTGTCGATTGGTGGTAGATTTACTTTGATTAATTCAGTCTTAGTGAATCTGCCTATCCATTATTTCTCTTTCTTTAAGGCGCCTTCTAAAGTTATTAAAGAAATGATCGCTATTCATCGCGGGTTTTTGTGGTCTGGTTCGGTGGCCAAAAAAGGTATATCTTGGGACAAATGGAGTGTCCTTTGTAAGTCTAAGGATAAAGGGGGCTTGGAATTAGGCATATCGGTTTATTCAACATTGCTCTGTTATCAAAGTGGCTGTGGAAATTCGTTATAGGAGGTTCCGAGATTTGGAGGAATTTGTTGGTTAGTAGATACGGTTGCTTGAGAGAGCGGGTGCTGGACTTGGATAAGGGTCAGAATTCCTTGAACGATTCGTTGTGGTTAAAAGATTTGTGTAAAGTTAGAGACTTTGGTGCTTCTCCCTCATTTCAGTCTTTCGTTCTTACGGCTGTTGGTAACGGGAAAAAGGTTCAGTTTTGGAATTGGCCGTGGAGTGGAGGTATGGCGTTTAAGTTTATTTTCCCTGATTTGTATTTAGCTGCTATAAACAGGGACTATTTTATAGCTGACCTTGGCTTGTGGATTAACAATACTTGGACGTGGAATTTCAATAACTGTTGGCGGGAGGGGCATGAAATTGATCCTGCTTCAGTTTCAGCTCTTCTTAATCTGGTGTCTAACATTCAGCTTTTAATTAATGTTGAAGATTCGTGGGAGTGGATGCTGGAATCAAACCTTGGTTTTTCTGTAAAGTCCCTTTATTATCAGCTCATTTCTGCAGAGTCCGGGCAACGTTTAGACGTCGCGGATTCTCTTTTCCTTAAGGTACTTTGGAAGACCCGGGTGCCTCTTAAGATTCAGGTTTTCGCTTGGAGGTTGATTAGTGATAGGCTACCGACTCGTCTCAGTTTAGCCAAAAGAGGTATTGTTTCCTCCCGTCACGATAAGGTTTGCGTTTTGTGTTTTCAAGAGGAGGAGGACGCTATGCACTTATTCCTAAACTGTTCGAAATCTCGTATTTTGTGGTCCAAAATTTCTGATTGGTTGGGTGTGCCTCCTATTTCTACCGATTCTGTTAGAAATCACGGTTTGCTTTGGTTTTTGGCTTTGTTTCATAAGGGTAAGGAAGATATGAGCTGTTATGTGTGGTTTGTCACGGTTTGGTGTATTTGGACTATGAGGAATAATATCATATTCAAGGATGCCGTTTGTATTGTCGAGGACGTTTTCAATAGAATAGTGACTCTTTCTTGGAGATGGTTAGATCTAGGTCGTACTAGATGTAATTTTTACGATTGGACAAAACATCCTCTAGACTTTTTGTAATAGGTCTTGAGTTGTTAGTCCCCTCTTTTTGATTGGTTTTTTGTATGGGGTTGGAGAATCCCTTTTTCTCCCTTTAATACAAGTTGCTTATCAAAAAAAAAACCTTTGGCATTCACAGATGTATGACATGTAAATGAGAAAGAACCAACTCTATTGGAAGTTGCAGAAGATGAGCATTGGTCCAGGGTTGAGTGCTTAAGAAGATTCACAAGCTTTACAAATTGTTCCTGAGTAATGTATGCAGAACCATGCTTCTAATTATTCTGTTGAACAGAATTATTGTCATCATCTTCATTATCACTAGAAAGTGTATTATTTGCCATTGAGTCTTTGCAAAAATGAGGTGGAGATTTATGTTTCTTATAACAAACCTCAACTACATGACCAATTCTTCTAGAATGAGTACACACCTTAGACTTAGATGTGTTAGAATGAAAATTAGAATTTCCAAATTTGGAACCTAATTTCTTGAAAGCTACAACATTTATTAGACCCTAAGAATCATCAGAAGAAGAAAAATTACCCTGCCTTTCATGTTGTACAACCATTGAAAAGAAATACAAATATGTTAAGGTTTTAAATTGCTTGGAAGAAGTAACTTTGTTTATCTTATTTGATCATGTCTTTGAAATGATCATTCCTCTAGTGATATCATTGTAATATTTTCGTTAGAAATTCTTTTGGTGAGTTTCTAAGCTTCCATCTTATTTTGTTTATGTTTCTGTCTGTAAAAGTCTGATTTTTGTTTCAAAAAATTTTTAAATTGTTTTGAAAGGAGTTCAGTATATTCAACCCTCTCCTAAATCGCTTCTTATCCATATTCTTATCCAACAAGATGTTTCTTTAATATATATTAGTCTTCAAAGTTGATAGAGGTAAAATTATAGGGACAATAAAGAAAAAACTGAGAAATGACTTGAAAATGTCTCTAGCAGAAGATGGAAAAGAAAAAGCTATAACATGGGTTAGTTTAATGTGTTTTTTTTTTATGCAAAAGTTACAATCTTTTTATTTTTTATTTTTTTATAGTAGGGAAAGCTTACCAATGTGTGAAATCTATCCGATATCAAAATATTTATAGAATTGAGAACTAACCCATTTATGAAAACTATTTAATATCAAACTTTGTTTTAATCCACACATTTATCATACTTATTTATTTTTTAAATTATAGATTTATAAATATCAACCATTTATTAACATTAATATATTAGAAGAAATACAAATAAATATTATAGCCAAGATCAAATTTTAGGTCAATAACTTACATTTCATCTAACTTAACTAGTATGTATAAATTGAACTATTCCATTCACTTCTTATTTATTATACTTTAAGTTCCAATATATCTCATATTAATGAACTATCTAATGTGGGACTCTTCAAGTTATTTCATTTATTTCAATGGTTTCTTAATACACCACCTATATTTCTTAGATACCACGGGAAATTTTGTTTTTGCATCCAATTTTTGGATGTGCACATTCGGACGCACCGTTTATTTAAAAATTTTCAGTTTTTTCTGGATGTGCACATCAGGAAAAATTTCTGATCTGCAGATCCAGAAAAAATCAAAAGTATTCCATAAAATCATTTACTTATAAATATAATTAAATCCAATATAATTAAAATCCAACATAATTAAAATTAATATGTTTTTTTTAATATAATTAAATCCAATTTAATTAAATCCAATATAATTAAAATTAATATGATTTTTTTTCTAAATGATTAATATGGTATTTACTTCTAAATAATTTTTTTATATTGAAAAAATTAATTTAATTATATTGAATTTAAAATTATATGGTATTTACTTCTTAAATTGAATTTAATTCTATTGGTATTTAAAATTATATGGTATTTACTTCTAAATTATATGGTATTTACTTCTAAATTATAATTAAAATTATATGGTATTTACTTCTAAAATTAATTTAATTATATTGGATTTAATTATATTGAAAAAATCATATTAATTTTAATTATATTGGATTTTAATTATATTGGATTTAATTATATTAAAAAAATGATATTAATTTTAATTATATTGGATTTAATTATATTTAGAAGTAAATGATTTTATGGATTTCTTTTGATTTTTTCCGGATTTCCAGATCAGGATTTTTTCCTGATGTGCACATCCGGAAAAAACTGAAAAATTTTAAAAAAAGGTACGTCCGAATTTGCACATCTGAAAAAAATTAAAAAATTTTAAAAAAAGGGTGCGCCCGGATTTGCACATCCGGAACGCAGAGATATTTTTATCAGCGCGCATGGTGCTTAAGAAGATTGAGTGGTGTGTTAAGAAATTTCCTTTATTTCATATGTCACCTCACTCACAAGACATCATGGCCTTGGAATTGCAGTGAAAGGGAGGTCATTCTCCAAGTGAAGGGTAAACATGACCTTATAAGTAATATCTTTTGTCCCATTTGCCAATTTAAATTTAAAGAAACGAAAAAGAGTCATTGCTACTGATCGTACCTGGATCAGACAGTTACTGATGGCCAACGACGTCCGTTGAGATCCGGCTCCGGTGAGGTTGAAGGACGGCGGGAGGGGGGGGGGGAGGTGTACCTGCAAGGTACTCCGACGCTCAAGTTAGGGAGTGCACAGAGTAACAGCAAATACAAGAAGAGTGAGAAAAAATGACTTAACTTGACCCTCTCAAGTGAGAGGGTATTTATAGAGAACCCCCAGCGCGGGGCCAACGGTTACTTGCATTGGGCTGGATTGTCAGGCCCAATCCAAGTAACTGCCAGGGCTTACATGCCGTAGTGAAGACCAGCGCGTGGTCTTCGCCCTGGGGTAACCGCTCCTAGATTTCCGGGACTAGGGCAGACCGAATCCTTCGGGAGTGGAGTGGTTACTTGGTACGTGTCTACGTGGTACGGACCGTTAGACACTCCTCGCTGGGGAGGAGCCTTCTGTGTCAAGGACCAACAAGCCGTACGACGGACATGGCCTCGCAGGGAGGGACCGTGTCTGCCGAGGAGTGGTATGTGGCATTCTCGCGGGGAGAAGCTGGCATGTCGGGGATGTACCTATCCCCTCGGGGTGCGAGGTCCTCCTGCCCTGTTGGCCCAAGTGCCCGACACTGTAAAGTGCTCGGGGGAAACGTTGGTATGCTTGCAGCAGTCAAGTGCCCCGCATAGGGGTCTTGTTGGGCCTCCCCATGCTATATGGGTTGGGCCTGCTCGACTGTTGGGCAGCCTCGGCCCAATCCAGAACAGGAGCCCCCCAAGTCGTTGCTCTGAGGTGGCAGAGTGATGACTTAAGGGTCATTGTATGTCGAGGATACGCTAAGAAAGGAACCGAGGAGGTCGATATCCTATGCGAAATTCCTTCGGCCGGATGAGCGTCGGGCGTCGGACAGATGTGTCTGGTCGTATGGTCGGGGAGATGAAGGGTTTCGGATTCGAAGCGTTGGGGAAAACCGAAACGACACGCGTGGCGAGACGGGTGGCTGCATGCGTGCCACGTGTCGCCTGCCATCATTACCTAGGGAGGCTAGGGCGGCTGGCTAGGGTAGCGCACTCGAGTGCCCTACGCCCCTCGGGTCTCGCGAGAACCGCTTATAAAAGCCGCTCCCCTCGCTCATTCTTCACTTTTCCGCTTCTCTCTCAAGAAACTTTCTCCCTCTCTCTCTAACCTCTTCCGCCGTAGCTCGCCGCCGTCAATCGCCGGGCACTCTCTGTCGGAAGCATTTCCTCCGCTAGGACCGCCGTTCGCCGCCGTACCATAGCCGGAACCCTACACCGCCGCTTACCAGGTATTTGCTTCAAACCGGACCTTTATTTTGCGTTTTTCTTCGATTTTAACTAGTGTAGGACGTTTCCTTGGTGAATTGATGACATTCCCATGAGAAACGAAGGGATTCCCGGCGATTACGGCGGGAATCTTTAGTTGTGGAGAGAGAGAGTGCGAAGATTCTTGCTTGCTTTTGATGAATATCTCGGGGATCAGGGACGAACACGTCGGGGATCCGTTGAATGTCTCGGGGTCCTTGATAATCAGTATACTTGTTAGTGCCGCGGGGACACGGGGCAGAACCTTCCGGGGAGACGATGAGTTCCCCGGTGGGCAAGTTGATTCTCGGCCGTTCGCGTCGGGGAGTTGAGAAAGCCTTGCCCCTTCCTCGCTCGTTCGCTTGAACAGCGGTGGAGGGGTGAATTTGATACAACCAATCGAATTCACCGTTTCCTTCTGCTTTTCAGGTAAATGGACGATTTGGCTGCGGAGGTGGCCGCAGGATATTTCGAGGAAAACGACGACGACCAGCCCGACTCCCCCATGGCTCACATGGCCTTCACGCAGGAGAGGCCGCTCGAGGACTGGGTCTGTAGCGAAGCCCTGGAGATGTCGTCCATTTTCGTGTACCTAGATATGGGCGATGCTTTTTGTACCGTCGAGCACCGACTAATCGGAAGTGGTCAATCCTGGAAGGTTTTTCGTCCCGAGGAGCATCACCGGATATGCTCCCCTTACCGGGGAATGCGGGTCCCCTTATACGAGTTTATGTTCGAGAAGGCGGGGTGGAGACTGCCTTTCACGGATTTTCAGGAGGGGATCTTTGACTAGTTGAAGTTGGCCCCTTCGCAGATTCATCCGAACTCGCTGGCCTTCATCCGGGCCTTCGAGCTCGTATGCAAATATTTGGAGATCGTGCCGACCGTTCGCCTTTTCTTCCGCATATTCCACCTCCAACGGTCGTCGGTCGGAGGTCGACACGGCTGGGTGTCCTTCAAGCAGAGCAAGGCGTTGTTTCACACTTACTTGGATTCCATTCGGGATTTCAAGTTCCGCTATTTCTATGTGAAGCCGGTCACCCTCGAGGCGATATATTCATTGTACCGGAAAGTCACCCGCGAGGTCGACGGCCGTTCCGAGGAGGGGCTGGTGCCGAAGTTTCCTCTGTACTGGACGGAGGAACACTTTAAGAAGGGAGTTGACAAGTATAAAACGAAACCTGTTCAAATAGAGGCCTACGAGCGGGAAGCCTACGATAAAATCGTAGCTTTCGTCGACAGCTTTACCGAAGCTCGACATGAGACGCTGGACGGCCAGCCTATAATAGGTGCAGATGGGCAGGTGAAGGAAGAACGTCGCCTGATAAACACCCGCGTTCTGCTCGAGACCTTCTCCGACGAGGAGGCCATCGAATTGTTAGGTGGTGAAACGTCCTCGCTTTAGGTCTTCCTCGTATCTGTGTTTTTCGCTTTACTAACGCTTTCTTTCCTTTTGCAGGGACAATGGCCGGAGCCGAGGAGAGGTTGAAGAAACTGAAAGCGAAGAGGGCCCGGGAAGCGTAGGCCCGGGAAGAGGCGTCGCGCTCCAAAGATCAGGAAGTTGTCCCTTCTGGGGCCCCGCACGAGGGTGTTTCCACGGCCGCTGCCCCCGAAGGATCCACTCAGTCTCAGCCTGCTGCCGCTGTGTCGGGGACCGCGGGTGACCGCACAACTCCTGCGGGAAGCCAATCCCCGGCTACCCAAGGGACTCCGAAGAGGCAACGCGTTGCGGAGGTCGTCGACCTGGGTGGTGAAGACAGTCCCCCGGTTCCTTCCAGCTTTGACCTTCCCCCCTGCCATCAAAAACCTCACTTCTTCTCCGAGGTCACTTATCCTCGCACCCTTCCCTCCGAGATCCAAACCGTGCTGGGGACCGCTACTGAAGTGCAGAGGAAGATGCTTTTTGAGGACCTGTCGGCCTTCATGCGTATCTGCTCGACTGCCATCATTCTAAATGACGAGACCCGCCCTGCTGCTAAACTGGCCCGCCTGCAGGAGGCGCTGGATACCTTGGGCGCTGAGATGCTCGGCATGCGCAAGGAACTAAAAGAGTGTCGAGATCTGAACAAAGAGCAAAGCAAGCAGCAGCAGTTGGCCGAGGCCAAGCTTAAGGAAGCCGAGGAGACAAAGAAAGGCCACCTTGTCCGAATCGCTGAGCTGGAGTTGGAGGAGAAGCGGCTTAAGGTAAGGATTGCCGAGTTGGAAGATGTGGTGCGGCCAGCCGAAGGGGAAACTGAGGAGGACAAGCTCCTAACCACTCGTACGGCGTTTGTGGCGCAGCTCCGGAAGCTTGAGCAGGATCTCTGAGTGTCCGAGGATGATTCTATCGAAACCGCGGGTATAGGGTTCCGTAGTGCCGTGGCGCAGCTTCGGGTTCTCAACCCCGACCTCGTCATTGAAGGGATCGACCCCGACGCTGAGGTGGTGGATGGCCAGATCGTGTATCCTTTGCGGGAGAACGACATTCATGTGCACGAGGAGCCTGACGGGACCACAGCTGAGTAGGTTTTTATCTTTGTTTTGGTCGGCCTGCGAGCCGTTTTGTTTCGCCCGGCTTGTGGGCTTAGTTGATGTACTTTTTGCACAATGGTTATTTTTGCCCGGCTTGTGGGCTCATATTTGTAACTTTTTGGACCAAGGGTTTTGCCCGCTATTCGTACTTTATAATATCTCTCTGTTAATTTTCCTTGTGTGTGATATGGTGTTTGTTATACTTTATTTTTGCCTAAGTAATAAGGCTTCGGGATTTGCTCGACCTTGATAGTCCCTGACCGCGTGGAGAGCTGGTCGGGCGGCCAGAGGAGGACTCCGACCTTCAACGAGGCTAAGAGCTCGGTCGAGGTCCAAGTCTCGTGGCATGAACTTCCCATCGCGAGCTGGGTGTTATGCTCGGTTGGCACAACGACGGTGGGCCTCGATCGAGGTATCCCCGCCGGATCAAGTGTCCTCGCGCACACACAACGCGGTCTCTGATCGTCGTGTTCTTATAGGGGTGTCGCGCTTGTACCCTAGTGCGGCCCCGTAATCGCGGCGCTAGTAACCCGCGGGCAGTGTTTAACTGTAGTATTGTTTTAGCTTTTCAGCGTTCCATGGTCGAGTAAGTTCTTCCCAGTGCAGATTTTCGAGGAAATAGGCTCCTGTCGCCGTTTTCGCGCGGACGCGGTACGGGCCCTGCCAGTTCGCGGCGAGTTTGCCCTCCCGCGAGTCTTTCTGGTTCCTTCGTAGGACGAGGGTGCCCACCTGAAAATCACATTTAATGACTTTGTCATTATAACGTAGTGTTATTTTTTGTTTAAGTGACGCCTCTCGGAGAGAAGCGGCCGAGCGTGTTTCCTCGACGAAGTCGAGTTCTTCCCTCAAGGCTTCATCGTTCGCGTTCCCATCGAGGGGGGCTTCCGTCCTCCTCGAGGGTTCTCTGATCTCCACGGGGATCACTACCTCCGTTCCATAGGTCAAACGGAAAGGGGTCTCCCCGGTCGTGGAGTGTGGGGTTGTTCGGTAGGCCCAGAGAACGCTGTGTAGCTCTTCGACCCACCGTTGTTTGGCGTCGCCCAGTCTCCGTCTTAATCCTCGAAGGATCACTCTGTTCATGGCCTCCGCCTGTCCGTTCGTTTGAGGGTGCTCGACCGACGTGAAGTGCTGCTTCGTGCCTAGTTTTGTGACGAAGTCTTGAAAGTTCCTGTCGGTGAACTGGGTTCCGTTGTCTGTGACGATGGCTTGAGGCACTCCGAACCGGGCGAGGATATTTCTTTTGTAGAAACGTAGTATGTTGAAGGCAGTGATTTTGGCCAATGCTTCTGCTTCAATCCACTTCGTGAAGTAATCTACCCCGACGATGAGGTATTTGTTCTGATACGACCCCTGGACGAAAGGTCCGAGGATATCCATCCCCCACCATGCGAACGGCCACGAGGAGGATAGCGTCGTGAGCTCGCTGGGGGGAGCGAGGTGCATGTCCCCATGCCGCTGGCATTTATCGCACTTCTTGACGTGCTCCTTGGCGTTTTGTTGCATGGTCGGCCAGTAATATCCTGCCCGGAGTGCTTTACGAGCTAGCGATCGTCCGCCGAGGTGCTGGCATTGATTCCCTCGTGGATCTCCTGGAGTATGCCGGGGACCTTGGTATCTTCAACACATCTGAGGAGGGGAATAGAGAATCCTCGCCGGTATAGCTTATCCTCGACTATAGTGTACGAGCACGCCCGTCTCTTGACCATTCTAGCTTCTTTGGGATCTTCGGGCAGTTTGCCCATCGTGAGGTATTCGTATACCGGGGTTATCCAGCAGTCGCTGTCCCCGATGGCGTTGATGTCCGAAATCATGCCTGGTTTGTCAATGCTCGGGCGGGAAATGACCTCTTGTATGACGGATCTGTTCCCGCCTTTCTTTTTCGTGCTCGCCAATTTTGACAGGACGTCCGCTCGGGCATTATGCTCCCGGGGGATGTGAGTTACTTCCGCCGAGGTGAACTTTTTCATCTTCTCTTTTACCAAGGCCAAGTATTCTATGAGACTGTCGTTCTTGGCTTGGTACTCTCCTCGGACTTGCGAGGCTACGAGCTGAGAATCGGTGAAAAGCTTGACCTCCTTGGCGCCAAGGTCCTCGGCCAGCCTGAGTCCCGCGAGGAAGGCCTCGTATTCGGCTTGGTTGTTCGAAGTCGGGAAGGACAGTTCGAGGGACACCTCGATGAGGATGCCTTCCTCGTTTTCGAGGATGATTCCCGCTCCGCTGCCTTTCGGGCTGGATGCTCCGTCGACATAGATTGTCCATTTCTGCGACCCGTTGGTTGAGGGTTCTGGGACGGTCATCTCTGCTACAAAGTCGGCCAGTACCTGTGCCTTCAAGGCTTTCCTCCCTTCATATCGGATGTCGAATTCGGCCAGCTCGATTGACCACCTGAGCATCCTCCCCGCCATATCCGGTCGTCTGAGGAGTTGCCTGATCGGCTGGTCGGTCCTCACGATGACGGTATGGGCGAGGAAGTAGTGGCGTAGTCTTCTGGCCGCGGTGACGAGGCCCAGTGTGACTTTCTCGATCTGCTGATACCTGAGCTCGGGGCCTTAGAGAGCTTTGCTCGTGAAGTAAACTGGCTTCTGTCCGTCTGGTGTTTCCCGAATGAGGACGGCGCTGACCGCTTCGCTCGTGATCGCAAGATATAAGAAGAGTGTTTCCCCGCTCTCGGGTCGCGAGAGGACCGGGGGTTGCGATAGGACTTGTTTCAAATGTGCGAGTGCTTGTTCGCATTCCTCGCTCCACTCAAACTCCGCTTTTTGCCGGAGGAGTTTGAAAAAGGGGAGTGCGTACTGTGCGGATTTGGCGACGAACCGGGAAAGGGCGGTGAGCATTACGTTCAATGATTGTATTGACTTCTTTGAGCCTGGAGTAGGGAGCTCGGAAAAGGCTCTACACTTGTCGGGGTTTGCCTCGATTCCTCGTTCCGTGAGGTAAAATCCGAGGAACTTTCCCGCCCAGACACCGAAGGTGCATTTGTCGGGATTAAACCTCATACGGCATCTTCTCGCCATGTCGAACACCTTCTTGAGGTGCGCGGCGTGGTTGACTTCTTCTGCAGACTTGACGATCATGTCGTCCATGTAAACTTCGAGCATGTCGCCGATTTCAGTCCGGAAGACCTTATTCATCATCCGTTGGTAGGTCGCACCGGCATTCTTCAGACCGAAGGGCATTACGTTATAATAGTAGTTGCCCGACGCGGTCATGAAGGCCGTGTGTTGCTTGTCGACCTTGTCCATGGTAATTTGGTTGTATCCTGAATAGGCATCCATGAAAGATAGTAGTTTGTAACCTGCAGAATTGTCGACCAGTTGGTCGATGTTAGGCAAGGGGTAACAGTCTTTCGGGCAAGCCCGGTTAAGATCAGTATAATCAACACACATTCTCCATTTTCCATTATTTTTCTTAACAAGTACAACGTTGGACAGCCATGTCGTGTATTTGGCTTCCGAAATAAAATTTGCCTCTAGGAGGTCTTTTACAGCTTTCTCGGCAGCCTCCGCTTTCTCGGGAGACTGCTTACGCCTACGTTGTGTTATGGCCCTAGCGGCCGGATCTACTGCGAGCTGATGGCAAGCCAACTCGGGGTCGAGGCCAGGCATCTCGGATGCGCTCCACGCGAAGAGGTCAGCGTTCTCCCTCAGACATGCTTTCAGCTGCTCTTTGGCTAGGTCGGGGATCCCGGTGCCGATCTTCACGTTGCGATCTGGGCCGTCTCCGAGGGCCACGAGCTCGAAATCTCCATCTGGGATGGGGCGTGCTGGGTGGAGAGGCTGCCCGTTATTTTCCGCCTGGTGGTCGTGGTCTTCGACTCTGTCTTCATCGGGCTCGCCGGAGAACCTGCTGTCGAGGTCGACCGCGTTGACGCGCGGGAGAGGTACCTGTCCGACGTCTTGGGGTGGTTTGGCCACGGCCTTAGGTTTGGGACCAATGGAACTTAGGCCCTTGACGGCGGCGTCGAAGCATCTCCTGGCCGCGTCGATGTCCCCGTGCATCGTCACTACTCGTCCCCTCCTCGTGTAGTACTTCATTTTGAGGTGGACCGTCGACGGGACCGCCGTGAGTTCAGCAAGGGTGGTCCTTCCAAGGATGCAGTTGTAAAGGGATGGACATTCAACCACCAGGAAACGGATCTTCACCTGTCGGGCAGTGTCTTCGGCCCCGAACGTAACCATTAGCTCCACGTAACCCCATGGTCTGGTGGTGGTTCCATTGAACCCCTGTAGGTCTGACCCGACGTACGGGGTCAAATGCCTCTCGTCCAGCTGAAGGGTCCCAAACAAATGAGAATACATGATGTCGACCGAGCTCCCCTGGTCGACTAGGATTCTTCGAACGTCAAAGTTCGCCATTTGGGCCCTGACCAGGAGGGGAATAGTGGCGTTTGGTGCTCCCCCGGGGAGTTCCTCGAGGTAGAAGGTGATGGGATTGGAGTTTCCCCGCACTTTCTCGAGGGTGGTCGCCTTCGACGATGTCGCGGATTCCAGCTCGTCAAACTTCCGTTTGATCGACCCAACCGATATTTTCCCGGGGTCGCCTCCGGAGATAACCATTGCTTTGGGGAAGCCTTCCCAGGTACTACGGGCCGTGACGGGGCCCTCGTTGGGGAAAGTCGCCCACATGTTGCGGATTGCCTCTTCGCCCTCGATGATTGGGGGGACGAAGAAGTCCTCGGGTCGAGTGACGCTGAGGGCGACCTGAAGCTGGCTGTCGCCGGGAGGAGGTGTTGCCTCCTCGACGTTCTGTGATTCCTTTGAGCTGGGACGAGGAGGGTCATTTTGTTGGGCATACTTCTTCAAGTGCCCTTCTTTGATGAGAATCTCAATGGCATCCTTGAGGTGGATGCAATCTTCGGTCACGTGCCCGTGGCTTCGGTGGAACCTGCAGTACTTAGATTTGTCAACGTTTGGTTTGGGGGCCGCGGGCTTCGGGAAGCGGACTCCTCCTTTCACAAACTCGAAATTCTGGCAGTCTGAGAGGATCCGGGACTGGGAAGTGTTGAGCGACGTGTACTCCGTGAATTGGCCAGCTGGCCTGCGCGTTTCCCTGGGATCTCGATTGCGGTTTTCTTTCTTCTTTTCTCCTCCCCGTCGCGGAGAAGCATCATCGTCTTTGTGGCCGCGGGGGCCTTCCCTACGTCTCATCTCAAGAGCGATCTGGGCTGCTTCCGTCTCTTCGAGTTCGATGTACTTCTGGGCCCGAGCGAGAAGGTCATCGAGACGCCGGGGTCTTTGGAGGCCAATCGATTTGGCAAAGTCCGACCCGGCGCGTAGTCCGTGAATAATTAAGTATTTCTTCATGTCGTCGGTCGTATGGACCTCGACGGCTTCCTTGTTAAACCTCTCAATGTAATTTCGAAGGGATTCGTTCCTCCCTTGGAAGATCTTTTCTAGGGCAGCCTCTGTCTTCGGGTGTCGACGTGACGCGGTGAAGTGCTTGGTGAAGTGCTGCTTCAGTTGTTTCCATGACGTGATCGAACTAGGTTCCAGACCCTTGTACCATGTCATGGCTCCCTTCCGCAAGGTGGTGGGGAATAGCCTGCACCTGATGGCTCCCCTGACGTTTCAAAAGTCGAGCATCGCTTCGAAACTCTCCACGTGATCGTCAGGGTCGGTCAGTCCGTAGTAGGTCCCCAAGGGTGGTGGTTTCTCCATGCCCGGAGGGATTGGGGCGTCCATGATTTCCCACGACAAGGGGGTCCTTTGGTCCTCGTCGTCGCTACCATCCAGGGATCTTGAAGGTGACCCATGGTGCCGTGGAGGGGAGTTCCTCGAACGGTTCTTTGGTCTCTCTTCAGCCTGCTTGGACTTCTTGGAGATGGTGGAGGCCCTGGGTTCCTTTCGAGGCGGGGAACGAGAGCGCTTCTGGGTGATCGCCGGCTGGGGGCGCTCGAGGCGAGGTCGTCGACCATGGCGTACGGGAGATGGGGTCCGGGAATCTTTGGAAGGGGTCCTCCGCGGGGAAGGAGAGCGGCGAGGTGACGGGGGACGACGATGTCTTCGCGGGGAAGATCGTCGTGCCCGTCCTTGCTCCAGGGCTTCGATTCTGGTGTTCTGCTGCGCGATCAGCTGATTGGTCTGGTTGATCAATGCGAACAGGGCCACGGTGCTTGGGTCCACGTTGGACGGCGGAGCCACTAGCTGGAGAGGGGTCTGCTGGTCATCCGTACG
Organism: Lathyrus tuberosus; assembly: GCA_022829125.1. Taxonomy (NCBI): domain Eukaryota; kingdom Viridiplantae; phylum Streptophyta; class Magnoliopsida; order Fabales; family Fabaceae; genus Lathyrus; species Lathyrus tuberosus. The sequence goes on from JALAZF010000153.1 coordinate 5,563,490, forward strand.
GACGAAGTTGATGGTCGCATCCTGGGAGTCCGGGGAGGCAGTCTGTCCGTCCCTTATGTCGCCTTCGTCGCCGTGGAGGATGATGGCGTCCTCACGGTGGTTCCCGTTTTCCAGTTGCGCGAGCACGGTGTCCAGAGCCTGGTTGACGGTCGGATTGGCCATGGTGATGGATAGAGGAAGCTTTGGTTTATCGAAGAGAAAACGGGGAAGCTTATAGAGTTCCCACAGACGGCGCCACTGATCGTACCCGGATCAGACAGTTACTGATGGCCAACGACGTCCGTTGAGCTCCAGCTCCGGTGAGGTTGAAGGACGGCGGGGGGGGGGGGGGGGGGGGGGGTGTACCTGCAAGGTACTCCGACGCTCAAGTTAGGGAGTGCACAGAGTAACAGCAAATACAAGAAGAGTGAGAAAAAATGACTTAACTTGACCCTCTCAAGTGAGAGGGTATTTATAGAGAACCCCCAGCGCGGGGCCAACGGTTACTTGCATTGGGCTGGATTGTCAGGCCCAATCCAAGTAACTGCCAGGGCTTACGTGGCGTAGTGAAGACCAGCGCGTGGTCTTCGCCCTGGGGTAACCGCTCCTAGATTTCCGGGACTAGGACAGACCGAATCCTTCGGGAGTGGAGTGGTTACTTGGTACGTGTCTACGTGGTACGGACCGTTAGACACTCCTCGCTGGGGAGGAGCCTTCTGTGTCAAGGACCAACAAGCCGTACGACGGACATGGGCTCGCGGGGAGGGACCGTGTCTGCCGAGGAGTGGTATGTGGCATTCTCGCGGGGAGAAGCTGGCATGTCGGGGATGTACCTATCCCCTCGGGGTGCGAGGTCCTCCTGCCCTGTTGGCCCAAGTGCCCGACACTGTAAAGTGCTCGGGGGAAACGTTGGTATGCTTGCAGCAGTCAAGTGCCCCGCAGAGGGGTCTTGTTGGGCCTCCCCATGCTATATGGGTTGGGCCTGCTCGACTGTTGGGCAGCCTCGGCCCAGTCCAGAACAGCTACTATTTTCATTTGTGCATATGCAAATTCCTTCCCTAAGCACATTCAAGGTCCAGCCTACAATCAAACATGAAAATTCAAACATCACTATGGTCATAAAACAATTAGATCGTATTGAAAATGAAAATTTAAAGAAATCAAATGAGAAAACTACATGAAATGATATGAATTTGAATGGGGATTCGAGTTGGAAAATTCCATCATTAAGCCATCTTTCAGGTTGAAATTCCTCAGCATCTTCCCCCCAAATTGAAGACATTTGACCCATTGCATACCTGCAGGTATCCATTCGAACCCGCTCCGATGCTAACGAGAAAATCCGTTTTAATTGGGTTTGGATTCGGGTTTGGGTTTTTTCCGATAAAAAATATAGAGATGAGTCGGATAATGGAGACACTAGTATCCATCCCGAATCCGCCCCACTTATTTTGTTAAGTACATTATTATTCAGTTTTGTTAATTTGGAATAATAAATATGTGGTCAATGTTTTGATATTTTGATTTGTATTAATTATTTGAAATATTTGAAATGTATGTATGAAATTTTTTTAGATTGTTTTATTTTATTATTTGTAATGTAATTTGATTTTATAAAAAATAAATATTTTCATTATTTTACTAAATTGATGGTGGCGGGGCGGGGATACCTGAACCTGTTTGTGACGGGTTTGAGTTTTAATTCTCCATCTCCGTTTGAGTTTAAGGCGGGAAACGAGGATTGTTTGGAGATTCAGATTTAGATTTTGAGAAGGTAAAAACCGTCTTCGCTCCTCTCCGTTGTCATGCCTACAAATAGATCACTCCATCACCCATTTCGAGTTTGTGGCCATCCGGAAGAACATTTGGTGCATTTGATATTCTTCCATCCGTGAAAAATAGTATCATAAGAAACAAACAAGAATATCATCAAAATAGAATAGAAATAAATATTGTTTATGTAGGTGCATTCTATTTAGGATTAAAATTGTGATCCTCCTAAATATTTCAAATTTCTTTAGTAGTCTCTTTAAATATTTCTTTTAAAAAATGTCCTCCTAAAAGTTTTCATCCACACTTTTGATCCCTCCTACAATTTAGCGACGACTTTTACAACCTAGCGTCAGAATTAACGACAATTTATTACTTAGTGACTGAAGTAGCGACAATTATAGTGACGGTTTTAGTATTATGTGTCAAAAATGTAGATAGAAAATTTTAGAAAGACAATACTTTGAAGAAAATATTTTAAGAGATTAAAAAAAATTAATATATTTAGTAGGACTACAAACATATTTAATCCTTCTATTTAAAACAAATTCATCATCTCTAATTTTTTTATATGAAAAAAATATGCATTTTAACGTGGAAATGTTTTATTATAGTACATGAAAGTAAATAATGTTCGTATAAATTAATTATTTATTATTTATTAATTAAAATGGTATTAATAACTATTTTATAATTAGTGGGATACGCGTGAGTCCGCACGTGTACCGCTGTGAACCACAGAATTGTCACCAGTTTGTCATAAATAGTCAAATAAATTATAAAAGACCAAAATATTATTGGAAAAAACAAAAAATACAAAAAAATAAAATCTCTTGGAACATAATGGTATAACTTTTTTAAAAACAATTATCCAAATGTTTTTCTACGGTCTATATAACCTTTTTAAAGTTAATTGTATAGAATTTTAAAAATAATTATTTAAAAACTATTAATATTTGATATACTTTTGTTACGGTTTATATAGTTTTACCCGTCATCATTATATATTTGATCAATTGTTTTATTTATCTTGTTTCATATAATTTAAAAATTGACTAAAAGTTTAAATAAATATAATGTTCGTAATTAGCTATACTAAAACTTGAAAAAGATATATCAAGTATATTTAATTTAAAACTAAATGTAATTAGCTAAAGTATATTGAAGAAGACAAATGGTTGATTTGAAGAAAGATTCGAAAGACAAAATACATAGTAACTGAGCCCACAAAAATGTGAAACTAAATTTGCATTCTTAATCATCAAATCTAAAACTCCTAGCCGACAAAAAGTTGCTCCAGGTGTAGTCTTGTTGATCATCATCATCAGAATCAAAGAGTTGATAGTCTTGTTCATCATCTGAATCAAAGATTTTTACCTTTCTCACCCTTGTTACTGATCTCCTTATTCTTCTCCTCTTTGTTCTTTATCGCACAGTCGGGGCCTGAAGGACCTATTGAACAAAACCATAAAATGAGGATTGCCAAGAACATGAACAGGCAAGTTTTTCGCACATACAAATGCCACAATATCCCAATAAACATCATAGATGGCCCAATGAACCAATAGCAATATGTTGTAGCGCACTTCATGCACATGAACCGACGAAGTCTGATGCAACTATAGATGCCATGATGTATATTGGGATATTGTAGAAGCCACTTGATGCACATGAACAGACTATGTCATTTCACATGAACAGAGAAACGAACAGAATATGTCATGAACATACTATGTGATATCCCTGATGTAGAAGCCACGGTAAGGGTAAGGTGTAAAAGAAGCTGGAAAAAATAAATTGTACCGGCTGGATCTGTTGAAGTTGTTGAACGTGGGGAGGTAGTTGGTCCGGTAGAGGTTGGTGGAAGTCCGGAGGTGGTTGAAGCTCCGTAGGTGGTTGGAACTCCGAAGCTGGGCGGACCCGGACAGCATGTTCGATGGGATCGTGCATCTGTTGATGAAAATAAAAAAAATATATTAAAATAGGAAGAAAGAATAATGGAAAGATGTTTGTAGTGATAGAAAAATCAGTAGGTAATGTAGGTGCTGGACCTGTTGAGGTTTGTGGACGTCGACAGGGTGATGGACACTGTGAGGTTGTTGCAACTCTGCAGAATTTTTTATCTCCGCCGCCGTCTGCACATCCGAAGGTTCTGTGACTTGGAGAACATTATTAGACGCCATAGAAATAATTCCTCTCTAATGAAGTTTGGTCTGTGTTATTGAGAATAGGAGGCAGGTTTATATAATAAAGCTTGTGACTCTTCATCTTCTCCCCCACTTTGAAAATGCAAATGCATTAATTGTTTTGAAACTGTAACCTTGTATCATTGGGAGGTAAAATAATAATGAGTGATGATGATCAAGCATATCATTAAAGAAAAAGAGAAGGAACAATAAAAAATATTATGGATAAAAAACTTGAGTTTAAAAGTTACCATATATATCAAACCACATGCACACATTCATCGAAAAATAGGGTTTCATGCATTTCCTGGTATTCTCCATAATATAATTGCAGCTGCCATAGCAACACCAGATAGTTGAGACCCATAACACAGCTGCGACGAATCACGGGTTTGGTCGCAAGTTGTTGTTAGTGCTTTCCCATAGTACGCGCCCTTGGACAAGCTGCAGGTTGAATAGCATTTTAAAGATCAGGTTAGTTTTTTGTACGAAAGACAACCAAATGTCATGATGAAAGAAATAGTCAAGGAGGTGGAGTTAATAATATGCGTAACTTACATTTTAGTCACCAACCACCATAGCAAACTGCTCCTCACTTGTTGTCGTAACCTTCCACTTGTGATGCAACAAAGAAATAGCAATAGGAAACCTGGTTGTTTCGGACTGGGCCGGCGCTTGCCCAACCGTCGAGCATGCCCAACCCAACACTAGGACGGCCCAATATGGCCCCTCCAATAGCCAGTGTCGGGCAGGACCCCAAGCGGCACCGAGCACGCTCGTGTCTTCCTCTCGTCGGCCATGTAACAGACACCACTGTCGAGCAGAAGCTCAGAGCCGAGGAGAGCACCTCTCTCCTCGGCCTCCACGTACTCCTCCCAGCAAGGACACATCACCTTGTAACCTCCCACCTCCGAAGGAATCGGTCTGCCCACCTTCCGGAGATCTCGGGACCGTTACCCCAGGGCGAAGACCACGTGTTGGTCTTCCCTACGCCACGTAAGCCCTGGCAGCTGCCTAGATCGGGCCTTGCAATCCAGCCCAGTGCAGGTAACCGTTGGCCCCGCGCTGGGGGCTCTCTATAAATACCCTCTCACTTGAGAGGGTCAGGTTACATTACATTCTGACTCACACCTGCTTTCTGTACTTGCCATTTTTCTCTGACCTTTCCTGACTTGAGCGTCAGAGTACCTTGCAGGTACACCCCCCCCCCCCCCCCCCCCCCGTCGTATCATTGTCACCGGAGCTGAAGATTTCACAACGCTGTTGGCCATTATCATACTGTCTGATCCATGTACGATCAGTGGCGCCGTCGGTGGGAAACACTGCTTCCCCGTTTTTCCTTCATCGTTAAACCAAAGCAATTTCTCCGATCATAACTACCATGGCCAGCACCAGCACCCAACATGGGAACAACGCTCTGGACTCCGCCTTCACACAGCTCGACAACGGAAACCACGGGAAGGTCGCCTCCCCTTTTTCCGAAGACGCGGTGTATACACCGCCCAACAGGACATCCCACTGGTTGTCTACCAACCAGTCGCTCCGCCACCAAACGCTGATCCGGGCACGGTGGCCCTGTTTGCCTTGGTCAACTAGACCAACCAACTGATTGCCCAGTAGAATCTCAGGATCGAAGCACTCGAAAGAGGATGACCACGACGTTCTTCCCCGCGAAGACATCGTCACCCACCGTCTCCCAACCGTTCTCCTTCCCCGCGAAGGAATCCCCCGGCAAGCTCTCGTAGCCCCTCCCTGTAGCGTGAGGGCCGCCAACCGCGCCTAGAACGACCCCAGCCAATAGTCACCCAGAAGCACCCTCGCTCCCCTCCTCAGAATAAACTGGGGCTCTCCCCGACCAGGAAGAGGAGCAAGGATGACGGCGAGAAGCCGGAGAGCCATTCCAGGAGTTCTCCTCGTTGACATGGACCGGGTCGGAACCACCGCTCCCCATCGCAGTCGCCGGTCAGAAGTGACGACAATGACCAGAGAACTCCCTTGTCCAGGGAAATTATGGATTCACCTTTACCCGCGGGCAAGGAGAAGCCCCTGCAACTGGGGACTTATGACGGCACAGCCGATCCCGACGATCATATCGAGAGCTTCGAAGCCATGCTCGACTATAGAAACGTCCGAGGAGCTATTAAGTGCAAGCTCTTCCCGACTATCCTTCGGAAAGGAGCCATGACGTGGTACAAGAGGCTTTCTCCAGAATCCATCACGTCCTGAAAACAGCTGAAAAAGCAGTTCTCCAGGCATTTTACCGCCTCTTGTCGACACCCAAAGACGGTGGCCTCCCTGGAGGCCATCTTCCAAGGGCAGAATGAATCCCTCAGAGACTACATCGAGAGATTCAACAAAGAAGTCGTCGAGGTCCACGCGACCGACAACATGAAGAAGTTCCTGATCGCACGGGGACTACGAACTGGAACAGACTTCGCCAAGGCTGTGGGCATCCATAAGCCTCGCAACTTGGAAGACCTGCTCTTCCGAGCTCAATCGTACATCGAGTTCGAGGAGACGCAGGGCGCTCAAATAGCCCTCGACTCACGACGAAGATATGGCCCCCACGGCCACAGAGATGAAGACTCTCCTCCCCCCTGACGTGGGGGAGAAAGAAGGAAGGAAGTCCGCCCCGGGGACTCTCACGAACCGAGAGGTCCTGTGGGCCGGTTCACAGAATATACGCCGCTCAACGCTCCCCGTGCGCGAATTCTCTCCGAGTGCGCCAACTCGGAATTTCAGAAAGGGGGCGTTCGGTTTCCCAAGTCGACAGCCCCCAAATCAAACACAGACAAGTCCAAGTACTGTAGGTTCCACCGGAGCCATGGGCATGTCACAGAGGATTGTATCCATCTCAAAGATGCAATTGAGATCCTGGTCAAGGAAGGGCACCTAAAGAAGTATGCCCAGAAGAACGACGCCCCTCATCCCAGTGCCCGGGAAGCCCAAAGCGTCGAGGAGACGACACCTCCTCCCGACGAGAGTCGGCTGCAGGTCGCCCTCAGCGTCACTCGACCCGAGGACTTTTTTGTCCCCGAAGGAATCGAGGGCCAAGAGGCAGTTCGCAGCATGTGGGCAAACCTCCCCCACGAAGACCTCGTCGCTGCCCGCAGCACGTGGGAAGGTTTCCCCAAGACGATGGTCATATCCGGAGGTGGTTACGAGAAGGTGTTTGTCGGGTCGATCAAGAGGAAATTCGACGAACTGGAGTCCGCAACATCGGCGAAGACCACCACTCTCGAGAAGGTACAAGGGAAATCAAACCCCATCACCTTCTATCTTGAAGAACTGCCGGGCGGAGCACCCAATGCCATTATCCCCCTCTTGGTCAGGGCACAGATGGAGAATTTTGACGTTCGCAGGATCCTTGTCGACCAGGGAAGTTTGGTCGACATCATGTACGCTCACCTGTTCGGGACCCTCCAGCTCGACGAGAGGCATCTGACCCCTTACGTGGGTTCAGATCTGCATGAGTTCAACGGCACCACCACCAGACTGTGGGTCTATGTTGAACTGATGGTCACATTCGGGGCCGAAGACACTGCCCGGCAAGTCAATACCTGCTTCCTGATGGTCGAATGTCTGTCCCTCTACAACTGCATCCTCGGGAGGATCACCCTGGCCGAACTCACAGCAGTGCCATCAACGGTCCATTTCAAGATGAAGTACTACACGGCCAGGGGCCAGGTCGTTACGATGCACGGGGACATAGACGCAGCTAGGAGATGCTTCGACGCTGCAATCAAAGGCATGAGTTCCATTAGCACCAAGCCCAAGACCGGAGAGAAGTCATCCTCAGACGCTATACAAAAGCCACTCCCGCGCGTCAACGCGGTCGACCTCGACAATAGGTTCCTTGGCGAGCATGAAGAAGGTGGAGCAGCTGACCTCGACCTCCAGGTGGAAGGCAATGGGCAGCCCCTCCACCCAGCGCGCCCCATCCCGGACAGAGACTTCGAGCTCGTCGCCCTTGGAGACGACTCAGACCGAAGCGTGAAGATTGACACCGGACTCCCCGACCTGGCGAAGAAGCAGCTGAAGGCATGTCTCTGAGAAAATGCTGACCTGTTTGCATGGAGCGCTTCTGAGATGCCTGGCCTTGACCCTGAGGTGGCCTGCCATCAGCTCACTGTAGATCCGGCCGCTAGGGCCATAGTTCAACGTAGGCGTAGGCAGTCTCCCAAAAAAGTGGAGGTTGCTGAAAAAGTTATAAAAGACCTCCTAGAGGCGACTTTTATTTCGGAGGCCAGGTACACAACCTGGTTGTCCAACGTTGTACTTGTCAAAAAGAATAATGGAAAATGGAGGATGTGTGTTGACTATACCGATCTTAACCGGGCATGCCCGAAAGACTCTTATCCTTTGCCTAACATCGACTAGTTGGTCGACAATTCTGCAGGTTTCAAGCTATTATCCTTCATGGATGCTTACTCGGGGTACAACCAAATCCCCATGGATAAGGCCGACAAGCAGCATACAGCCTTCATGACCGAGTCAGACAATTACTACTACAACATAATACCCTTCGGCCTGAAGAACGCCGGCGCGACCTACCAACGAATGATGAACAAAGTCTTCTGGGGAGAGATCGGCGACATGCTCGAGGTCTATATGGATGACATGATCGTCAAATCCGCAGAAGAAGTCGACCACGCTGCTCATCTCAAGAAGGTATTCGACACGGCAAGGAGATGTTGTATGAGGTTCATTCCCGACAGATGCACCTTCGGCGTTCGGGCGAGCAAGTTCCTCGGTTTCTACCTCACAGAGCAAGGAATCGAGGCCAACCCTGACAAGTGTAGGGCTTTCTCCGAGATCCCCCCGAACTCGAAGAAGTTAATACAATCACTGAACGGGATGTTGACCGCCCTCTCCCGCTTCGTCACCAAATTTGCACAATGCGCACTCCCGTTTTTCAAGCTTCTTTGACAAAAAGCGACGTTTGAATGGAGCAAGGAGTACGAGCAGGCACTTCTCCACCTCAAACAAGTCCTATCGCAACCCCCGGTCCTCTCACGGCCGGAAAACGGGGAGACACTATTCTTATATCTCGCCATCACGAGCGAAGCGGTCAGGACTATCCTCATCTGGGAAACCCCGAACGGGCAGAAACCGATTTACTTCACGAGCAAGGCCCTCCAAGGCCCTGAGCTCAGGTATCAGCAGATTGAGAAAGTCGCCCTCGCCCTCGTCACTGTGGCAAGGAGGTTACGCCATTACTTCTTAGCCTACATGATCGTTGTACGAACCGAGCAGCCAATAAGGCAACTCCTCGGTCGACCAGACATGGCAAGAAGGATGCTCAGATGGTCACTCAAACTCGACGAGTTCGATATCCTGTACAAGGGAAGAAAAGCCCTGAAGGCTCAGGTATTGGCCAACTTTGTAGCGGAAATGACCGTCTCGGAACCTTCGACCAACGGATCCCAAAAGTGGACAATCTACGTTGACGGGGCATCCAGCACGAAAGGGAGTGGGGCGGGCATTATCCTCGAGAACGAGGAAGGAATCTTGATCGAGGTCTCCCTCGAGTTATCCTTCCCGACATCGAACAACCAGGTAGAGTATGCGGCTTTCCTCGCCGGGTTGTGATTGGCCAAGGACCTTGGCGCCAAAGAGGTCAAAATCTTCACCGACTCCCAGCTCGTAGCCTCGCAAGTCCGAGGAGAGTACCAAGCCAAGAACGACAGCCTTATCGAATACTTGACCTTAGTGAAAGAAAAGATGAAAAACTTCACCTCCGCGGGAGTAACCCACATCCCACGCGAGCACAATACCCGAGCAAATGTCTTGTCCAAATTGGCGAGCACAAAGAAGAAAGGCGGAAACAAATCCATCATACAAGAAGTGCTTTCCCGTCCGAGCATCAACAAACCCTCTCCTTCGACAGACGTGAATGCCATCGGGGACAGCAATTGCTGGATGACACTGGTATATGAATACCTCATGACGGACAAGCTACCCGACGATCACAAGGAAGCGGGGATGGTTAAGCGAAAGGGCGTGCTCATACACAATAGTCGAAGACAAATTATATCGCCGTGGGTTTTCTATCCACCTCCTCAGGTGCGTCGAAGAGACCAAGGTCCCTGGCATACTCTAGGAAATCCACGAGGGGATTAACATCCAACACCTCGGCGGATAATCCTTAGCCTGTAAAGCGCTTCGAGAGGGTATTACTGGCCCACCATGCAACAAGACGCCAAGGAGCACGTCAAGAAATGCGATCGATGCCAACGACACGGGGACATGCACCTTGCCCCTCCAAACGAGCTCAAAACATTGTCATCCTCGTGGCCGTTTGCGTGGTGGGGAATGGATATCCTCGGGCCCTTCATCATGGGGTCATACCAAAACAAGTACCTCATCGTCGGCGTATACTATTTCACGAAGTTGATCGAGGCGGAAGCCTTGGCCAAAATCACGGCCTTCAACATACTCTGTTTCTACAAAAGGAACATCCTCGCCTGATTCGGCATGCCCCAAGCGATTGTCACCGACAACTGGACGCAGTTCACTGACAGGAACTTCCAAGACTTCGTCACCAAACTGGGCACGAAGCAACACTTCACGTCGATCAAACATCCTCAAACGAATGGACGGGCCGAAGTAGCGAACAGGGTGATCCTTCGAGGATTGAAACACCAACTAGGCGATGCCAAGCAACGATGGGTCGGGGAACTACACAGCGTCCTCTGGGCCTACCGAACGACCCCACACTCCACGATCGGGGAAACCCCCTTTCGTCTAACGTACGAAACAGAAACAGTGATCCCCGTAGAGATCAGGGAACCCTCGAGGAGGACAGAGGCCCCCCTCGATGAGGGCGCGAACAACGAGGCCCTGAGAGATGAGCTCGACTTTGTCGAGGAGATAAGGACGGACGCCTCCCTCCAGGAAGCCTAACTCAAGCAAAAAATAACTCTATGTTATAACAACAAAGTTATTAAACGAGATTTTTAAGTAGGCACCCTTGTCCTGCGAAGGAACCAGAAAGATTCGCGAGAAGGCATGCTCGCCGCGAACTGGGAGGGCCCGTACTGCGTCCGCGCAAAAACGGGGACAGGAGCCTACTACCTCAAAAATCTACACTGGGAGGAACTTTCTCGACCATGGAACGCTGAGAAACTAAAGCAATACTACAGTTAGACACTGCCCACGACACGCCAACGTCGCAATTACGGGGGTGCGCTAAGGTACAAGCGCGACAGCTTTATACGAGACACGATGGTCAAAGGCCGCATTGTGTGTGCGCGAGGACTTTTGATCCGACGAGGATACCTCGATCGAGCTCCGTCATCGCCGTACCAATTAGGCAGAACACCCAGCTCACGATGGGAAGTTCGCGCCACGAAGTTAAGACCTCGACCGAGCTCTTAGCCTCGTTGAAGGTCGGAATACACCTCCGACCACTCGACCAGCTCCCCACGCAGTCGAGGATCATCAAAGTCGAGCAAACTCCCAAAATCACCAAATTACTTAGAAAAAACAAGTAAAGTATCAAATACACAAGCATCACACACAGATAAGCACAATAAGAAAAGTATTAAAAATGGGAAAAAGCCCATTGTACAAATATTACAGAAGTATCAAAAAGCCCTTGGCACGCAGGCCAGGCAAAAATCATCACAGAAATGGCGCACAGGCCAAACAAAAGATTAAAAAGTAACAGCACGCAGGCCGAGCAAACAAGAGAACTACACAGCATCTCCTCCTCGATCCGGCCATCAGTCTCCTTGTCCTCCTCCTCTGGCAAGTCCAACTTGCCGTCGACTACACGAATGAACGGGTTAATCCTGTCGAGCGCAAGCTGGACACCTGGATTCTCGGCCTCGACATGCTCCACAACATTTTTGAAGCCTATCTCGAGGGCCTCCAGACTATCCTGATAAAGCTCCCGAATCTTAGCGATCAAATCCGCGCGGCTGGCGAAACCTTTCTCCTCGACCGACTCGTTCTCTGCAAGACGGGCAGCAGCTTCCAGCTCAGCAATCCGGGTCCGGAGGCGGTCACGCTCCTCTTGAGTTGCCTTCAGTGCAGCATTGGCCTCGTTCAACTCGTGGAGGACGCGGGCGTAGTTCTCGCACTTAGTCCTGGCCTCTTGCAGATCAACCTCAACCTTGTCCTTCTCCTTCTCGAGGGCAGTGTATTCATCCCTTAGCTTCTGCAGCTCGGAGGCAGAGGAGGTCCCCTCATTTAATATCAAGGCAGTCTCGAAGACTCACATCATGGCCGCCAGGTCCTCGACAAGCGCCTATTTCCTAGCCATTCCGTCCATTCCCAGAACTGCCTTCGCCTCGACCTCAGTGACGACGGGAGGGCTTCCCCTGAAGAATTCCGCTGAAGATGACAGACGGGCAGCAGGAACTTCTCCGTTGGAACAGGCTCCTCGAGATCCATGAGGACGGGCCCCTTAGTCCTCGCCTTCGTGGCAGGGGTGCTCTCCAGAGGGGGAGACTGGCTGCACCGTGGAGAAGACGAGCCGCTCGTCGTCCCGATCGGCAGCACTGTCTGGATAACGTCTCGAACACGGCCCTTAGCTCATTTGGGGCCCATTCAGCGGCCATCTTCATAATGCGCTCTGTAACGCCCCAAAATAATTAGGGTATTTATTTAATTAAGTTATTATAGATATTCGTGAGTTAGGTGAATTTTGGTGGAATATTTTGATACCTGATGACCTGTGTTGTGGGGTATTGATGATGTTAATGGGGGTGCTGAGAGTATTTATAAATAGGTGATGTGTTAACAATATTTTGGTAATAATAATATGATTATATGATATATTATTATTATTATTTTAAAATAAAAGAAAGGGCTAAGTGGTAATTGTGCGAGGATAAGTGAGGACGAAGTTGGGAAAACATATTAAGGGTCCTAAGGGTATAGTGGACAAAAAGGAATTGGAGAGAAATGAGAAGTCGTTGTTGGTACGATCATTCTGGGAGAACCGCTCTGAGGAAAAGGGAGAAGCAGAGCTAGGGCCTAGAGACATCGGAAGAATCTTCATCTAAGGTAAGGGTGGGGTTTTTTAATCTCTAAGGGTTGCATAATGTTTGTATGAGGGTAGATAAACCATTAGGGTCATCCCTATGTGTTCTTTGTGTTGATTTGGGGATTGGGGTTTTGCGTGTCGAAAGTTTTGATAAGGGGAAGAATGCACAAATTTATCGGTTGAAATGTGATTTCAGTATTTCCTACTTGTTTGTATATTAATATGTGATTATATGTGTGTTTTTGGACTGAATTGAGAGTGAAATTGGGGAAGAATTGAGGTCTGAGTCGTGCAGAATCGCAATTGCAAGATTGCTGATCCTGCCAGATTCGCAAGGCAAAAGGAAATCCGCCAGATGGTCGCCAGGCAAAAAATCCGCCAGATGGTCGCCAGGCGAATTAAGAGGCGAGCGAAGGGTGAAAAATGGGGGTTCTGGATTTTGTATGGGGAAGAAGATTCGCCACTGCTCCGCCAGGCGAGCATGAGGCAAAAGAGGAATCCGCCAGGTGAAAGGAAAATCCGCCAGGCAAAAATTCGCCAGATGGTCGCCATGCAAAAATTTGCTAGATGGTCGCCAGGCGAGCGTCAGGCGAGCAGAGCTGAGACAAACCGAATTTTCTGAAACTTTAAAAATTCGTATCTTTTGATCCGTAGGTCCGTTTCAGTCGCCGTTCGAAATGTTAGAAAGCTGGTTTCGCATACTATTTATAAAAATTGATTTCAATACCAGAATTCCAACCCTTTGATGCGTTAATTGGGTTTTGTGTATGTTGTTATGTGTTGTAAGTTGAAATGATGGATTCGTTGGTGTGTATGTGTGTCGTTGTTGTGGATTACAATGTTTGCATGTTTGAGCAGGTATATGTCTTATGTTGGGCAGTTGTGAGGTAATGTATTGGTGATAAGCTAGTTATATGCTTTACGTCGTTGTTGTATGTTGTTGCTGAGTGCAATAGTTGTTGCTTATGATGTTGCATGATGTTGTTGTTGAGTTATTGTGGCATACCGTGTAAATATAATGGTTGTTACTTATGATGTTGTATAATGATGTTGTTGATTAGTTATGGCATGTTGTGTTGTGGCATAACTTGTAAATGCAATATTGGTTGCTTATGATGTGGTATGATGTTGTGGTTGAATGCATAGCATGTTGCATAAGTTGTGTGATAAGCCGTGTGCCCGTGTGGGGTGTGAGCGTCTTATTCGGATTCTTTGAAATAGAATCGTGATGGTGGTGTTGTTGTTGTTGAGGTAATCGTGTGCCCATGTGGGGTGTGAGCGATTACGGGTGATCGTAGGCCCATGTGGGGTGTGAGCGATCACGGATGTCGTGTGCCCATGTGGGGTGTGAGCGACTATTATGAAATCCCGACGGAGATTATGACCATGAAATAGGGGTCGAATTGGTACCACATGCATTGAGTCGAGTCGTAGGTCTCATTGCATTGCATTGTGTTGTGTTGATTATCTGCTTGTGTGGGAAATGCTAATTGTGTTGATGTTGCGATGATAGGGTAGATTGTATAATGTTTTTATGCTTTCATACTTATATTATGCATTTCTTATGTGATTTTGAGAATCTCACCTCTTCTGTTTGAATGCTACCTCCACGTGGGTAACGTGCAGATACGCAGGAGTAGTTCGGAGTTGGAGTTAGTGAAGACGAGGTCTTCTCTTTTATGGCATCGAGTCGCGTCTGCTCTGATTGTAACACCGGGTTGTCGGAACGCTTAGAGTCCTTTACCTTGTTATGTGTTATTACTCGTTTATTTGATGATGTTATGTGTGGTTGAACATGTTTCAGATCTCATTGAAATTCCGCTGTTGTAGAAATATTTAAATACCATGTTTTAATTTTGATGTTGATGTATTACTTTTAGTATGCATGAGAAGTTGAAAAGTTGAAAGTAGCATCCTAAATCTATGCGTGTTATTTTTACTTTGATATTTTGTTATTAATTGTCGCGGGGGTTTAAGGTGTTACAAAGTGGTATCAGAGCAGGTCGGTCTTTCCGGCCAAGTTGTCGAGTCGTTGTGGTGTGACAGTTGAATACTGTCAATTTTGTTTGTTCCTTAGTACGTGATATGTGGGTGAAACACTATTAGTGTTTTCTTGTTTTTCTATATCCCTTGTCTGCGGGATGAGAGTGAGACAAGTGGGGGAGAAGCTTGTGTTTCTCCAAGATGCTTCAGGTGTGGAGTGTTGGCTTAGTGTGTAGTTGATTGCAAGAGTGCGATTGTTGATTGGGACAATGTTGTTCCCGTTGTTGAAGATATCTGATATCGTGTTACTACATGAGGGAGTGCAGTGTTAGATTGTTCACCTGTTTGAGAATGGTATGACCCTCGAGGGAAGACGGACATGTGTCCTCGTTATTCGCTTCCTTGTGAGGGAGGAGGCGATGTTTGGAAAGAGGTTGGCCAGCGACGCGTGGAGTATCGTGACGTGTTCCCTAAGGATGGGAACCGTTTGTCTTTAATTGGAACCAGATGATGTTACTCTTGAGACGCATTGGTAGGAGCTAAACCCTGTAGTTACCAATCGTTTAGATAAGTAAGGTAATGTGCTGCTGATTTCAAGGATGTAGGAGTTATGAGAGTGTGTTGTTTCTGAAGATGAAGGAAATATAGAAAGAATGCTTGTGTCGACTAAGGATTGTGCCTTAGATAGCTTATGCACAAGATGCGAGGAACACTATTATAGTTTGGTAAAGATGGTTTATGCCCCATCATGATGGTCGGCTCTCTATTGACAAATTGAGGAACTGATCACCCTTAAACTCTTGTTGATAGTAGACGGGATCATACGGTATGGAATAGACGTATCTTGTCAGCTTAGATAGTGTGTTCAGTGAATTGTTCGGAGTTAAGCAAAGTGCTTACCGATGGTGTTGATGAGCTGATGCATATTATTATATATCTGAAGATGAGACAAATTTGAGGTTTTGTACGTCGGTAAGTTGGGATGTCTCTGAGAGGAAATGATCTGGTATTGTGGATGGTTGCTTCTTAGAGAGTAAAGAGTGAACTTAACTTTGACGAAAGTGAAGAGTTAAGGTTATGCCTGCTAAGTAAGTAGAAGAACTCTCAAGAGATGATGCTCAAATGTTACCATGTTTGCGTTGATGGTATTCTAGAGAGTAGCAGTAAAGTCACGTCGATGAACTGCCAGTTGTGCGTGAGTTCTAGACGTGTTTTGGATGACATATCGGGTGTGCCGCTAAAGATAGAGGTGGAATTCTCTATTGATCTTGTCCCTGGTACCATATTCTATGGCATCATACATGATCTTGGCGTTAGAATTAATATAACTGAAAGAGTAGTTAAAATATTTATTAGAAAGAAGATTTGTGAGACCAAGGGTGTCGCCTTGGAGAGCTTCGGTATTGTTAGTAGAGAAATGGACGATAGCTTGAGGTCGCGTGTTAATTGGTGAGTAGTATGGGAACCCACAGTTGTATGCTAGATAGCTTGAGTTTGAATTGTGATGAATCATAGATGATTTGAAGTTCCTTGATGGTATTACTTTGTTATGGGTTGGAAATCTTGTTCCAACGGAAACATTGAGTGGGTCAAAACCCCGTAAGAAGAATTAATATGGAATGTGGTAACCAGAACCAGAGGTTATTAAGCTGTTTTGGATAAATTGTTTTGAACTCAGAAAGAACTTCGACGGTTGTGTATGTTATGATTGTAGTAGTATTACTCTTGCATCTCTATCATTGGAGAGTGTTGAACCTATACTAAACGGTTGTTTGTTGATAGGGAGGTTATTCTACTGATGGACATAAATGAGATTTGTGTACTGTTTGATGGGTAGGCACTCCAGTGGGTAAGTGTGTTTCTATGCAGATTAATAACTCCCCAAAGTGCTTAAGGATAAGTGTCCACTTTCAAGAATATATGACTAGGAATCTTTGAAACTCGGTTTAGAGTATTACAATATAGGATGATGTCGTTCGGTGCTTATAATGCGTTGGTGTGTGTGGGGATTAAGAACCATATCTTCCGTACTTAATCGGACAAGTTCGAAGTGGTGTTCGTTGGGGTATTCTGATCCATTATAAAATCAGAAGAAGAACGTGGGGAGTATTTGAGAATTGAGTTACAAGTATTGAAGAAAGATGAAGTTATGCTAAGTTATCAATGCGTGATTTTTGGTTGATAAGGATGAGTTCTTGGTTATGCTATTGCAGATAAGAGTGTTGTCGTGGATCTATCCAAAGTAGATCCAGTTCTACAATGGGAAATCTCCGAAGTTGGTTAAGGAGATTAGAGGATTTTCGGAGTTAGTGGGTGATTACCGCAGGTTATGGACGACTCTTCCAAGTTAGCATTTTTTCTTAGTTGACTTGCGAAGGGTAAGTTAATTGTGTAGGGATGTTCGTTGTGAGGAAAGTTTTAAAGGGCTGAAGTAGAGGTTGACTACGGCTCCAGTTTTGATTCTGCCTGATCCTAATAAGCCGTTTGTGGGGTATTGGGATGTGTCTGTGATGAGTTTAGACAGTGTACTATTGTGAGATGGTGAAGCCGTAGCTTATGCTTTACGACAATTGCAGATTTATGAAAGGGTCTATCCTGCCCGAGATTTGGGATTGGTTGCGGTTGCATTTGTGTTAAGGATCCGTAGGTGTTATTTTTATGGATTTGGACTCGAAGTGTTTAGTAATCGCAAGAGTGTAGCACGCCTGTTTAGTCAGAAGGAGTAGCATACGAGACGACGAGGATGGTTGGAATTTCTGAGGAATTATAACCTTGGCTTGAATTATCCAATTGATAAAGTTAATGTCGTGCATGATGAGTTAAGTCGAAAGTCTTTTCATATGTCTGCTTTGATGGTCAGAGAATTAGAATTGAGTAGCAGTCCAAAGACTTATATTTGGTGTGTGAGCTGACGCTATAAAGTGAGAGGCTGGTTATATAAAAGGTGAATGATGACTTCCTGGTGAATGTTGGAGAAAGTCAGAAGTTGGATGTAAAATTAGTGGATTTGATAGTTACAAGTAATCGGAGCGCGCAGCAGAAGCGTAATGTAGCGCAGTTCGAATATACATGCGTGAACGGTAGAAGTTCAAAGGTTGAATATTATGACCTGCAGGAATGGAAGTGATCTGGTGAAAGGTCTAAATATTAATCATGTACTACCAGTTACCTGTCCTATTGGTAAATCGTAGAACTGTTTTCTTGATGATTGTGTGACTACGAGGTTGGTGTTCCGGTTATGTGGAGGTGGTTAGGGCAATGTTGTGTCGTGGAACTTTATGTTCTTATTCCTGTGGTGATGGTAACGATTGTGTTGTGTTCTGGTTCAGGAGTGAACATGAGTGTGCGTAACTCGGTTATTTGTTGTGTCTCGAATTGGTTGTCGAGTGCATTGTGTGGACATTGCATCTTATGGTTGTTATTGATGAAGTGGGTTGTTGTTTTCTGTCACTCAAGGTGTTGCCTTTCATGACTTGGGAGTAGGAGAGCCGGATGCGTGGGGCGTATCCTGAGTTGTTCGTATCGGGAGAATTTCCGAGGACGGAAATATTCTAAGTGGGGGAGAGTTGTAACGCCCCAAAATAATTAGGGTATTTATTTAATTAAGTTATTATAGATATTCGTGAGTTAGGTGAATTTTGGTGGAATATTTTGATACCTGATGACCTGTGTTGTGGGGTATTGATGATGTTAAGGGGGGTGCTGAGAGTATTTAGAAGTAGGTGATGTGTTAACAATATTTTGGTAATAATAATATGATTATATGATATTATTATTATTATTATTATTATTATTATTTTAAAATAAAAGGAAGGGCTAAGTGGTAATTGTGCGAGGATAAGTGAGGACGAAGTTGGGAAAACATATTAAGGATCCTAAGGGTATAGTGGACAAAAAGGAATTGGAGAGAAATGAGAAGTCGCTGTTGGTACGATCATTCTGGGAGAACCGCTCTGAGGAAAAGGGAGAAGCAGAGCAAGGGCCTAAAGACATCGGAAGAATCTTCATCTAAGGTAAGGGTGGGGTTCTTTAATCTCTAAGGGTTGCATAATGTTTGTATGAGGGTAAATAAACCATCAGGATCATCCCTATGTGTTGTTTGTGTTGATTTGGGGATTGGGGTTTTGCGTGTCAGAAGTTTTGATAAGGGGGAGAATGCACAAATTTATCGGTTGAAATGTGATTTCTGTATTTCCTACTTGTTTGTATATTAATATGTGATTATATGTGTGTTTTTGGACTGAATTGAGAGTGAAATTGGGGAAGAATTGAGGTCTAAGTTATGCAGAAACGCAATTGCAAGATTGATGATTCTGCCAAATTCGCCAGGCAAAAGGAAATCCACCAGGCAAAAATCTGCCAGATGGTCGCCAGGCAAAAAATCCACCAGATGGTCGCTAGGAGAATTAAGAGGCGAGCGAAGGGTCAAAAATGGAGGTTCTGGATTTTGTATGGGGAAGAAGATTCTCCACTGCTCCGCCAGGCGAGCATGAGGTGAAAGGGGAATACACCAGGCGAAAGGAAAATCCGCCAGGAGAAAATTCTCCAGATGGTCGCCAGGCGAAAATTCGCCAGATGGTCGTCAGGCGAGCAGAGCTGAGACGAACCGAATTTTCTGAAACTTTAAAAATTCGTATCTTTTGATCCCTAGGTCTATTTCAGTCGCCGTTCGAAGCATTGGAAACCTGATTTCGCATACTATTTATAAAAATTGATTTCAATACCATAATTCCAACCCTTTGATGCGTTAATTGGGTTTTGTGTATGTTGTTATGTGTTGTAAGTTGAAATGATGGATTCGTTGGTGTGTATGTGTGTCGTTGTTGTGGATTGCAATGTTTGCATGTTTGAGCAGGTATATGTTGTATGTTGGGCAGTTGTGAGGTAATGTATTGGTGATATGCTAGTCATATACTTTAATTCGTTGTTGTATGTTGTTGCTGAGTGCAATAGTTGTTGCTTATGATGTTGCATGATGTTGTTGTTGAGTTATTGTGGCATACCGTGTAAATATAATGATTGTTACTTATGATGTTGTATGATGATGTTGTTGATTAGTTATGGCATGTTGTGTTGTGGCATAACCTGTAAATGCAATAGTGGTTGCTTATGATGTGGTATGATGTTGTGGTTGAATGCATAGCATGTTGCATAAGTTGTGTGATAAGTCGTGTGCCCATGTGGGGTGTGAGCGTCTTATCTAGATTCTTTGAAATAGAATCGTGTTGGTGTTGTTGTTGTTGTTGAGGTAATCGTGTGCCCATGTAGGGTGTGAGCGATTACGAGTGATCGTGGGCCCATGTGGGGTGTGAGCGATCACGAATGTCGTGTGCCCATGTGGGGTGTGAGCGACTATTATGAAATCCCGACGGGGATTATGACCATGAAACAGGGGTCGAATTGGTACCACATGCATTGAGTCGAGTCGTAGGTCTCATTGCATTGCATTGTGTTTTGTTGATTATCTGCTTGTGTGGGAAATGCTAATTGTGTTGATGTTGTGATGATAGGGTAGATTGTATAATGTTTATATGCTTTCATACAAATATTATGCATTTCTTATGTGATTTTGAGAATCTCACCCCTTCTGTTTGAATGTTACCTCCACGTGGGTAACGTGCAGATACGCGAGAGTAGTTCGGAGTTGGAGTTAGTGAAGACGAGGTCTTCTCTTTTATGGCATCGAGTCGCGTCTGCTCTGATTGTAACACCGGGTTGTCGGAACGCTTAGAGTCTTTTACCTTGTTATGTGTTATTACTCATTTATTTGATGATGTTATGTGTGGTGGAACATGTTTCAGATTTCGTTGAAATTCCGCTGCTGTAGAAATATTTAAATACAATGTTTTAATTTTGATGTTGATGTATTACTTTTAGTATGCATGAGAAGTTGAAAAGTTGAAAGTAGCATCCTAAATCTATGCGTGTTATTTTTACTCTGATATTTTGTTATTAATTGTCGCGGGGGTTTAGGGTGTTACACGCTCGGTGGCGTTCGACATTTGAGCTGCAAGGGAAAACATGAAACAAGTTAGCACAAGGAAATAAAACTAAGTGTGCGCCCGAAGAGAACAACGGGTTCCTACCTAAAAACCTCTTGGCCTCGTCGGGAGACTTGCACTCAAGGAGAGCCTTCTTGTTTATATAACGGGCCTCGGTCATAACCCTTCCCCGCGAGTCGAGGATAGATTTTCCGTCCCTAGTTATACAGACTACCCGACTAAAACCGGTGACATACGCGACCAGCTTTGCACACGCTTCTTTGTCCTCCTCCGACAGCTTGTTGGGCTTCATGAGGTAGGAATATGTGCCAAGCGCGAAGTGTGCATCCTCCCACTCCAGAGGGGCACTTGGACACAAACCTCTCCTCCCCGGCCTCATCGGTCACAATATCATAAAGCGTGCCCACAGCCTCGTGCGTCGCGGGCATGACATAGTAAAATCTATCCTTAAAGTTACAAACGGAATCCGAGTACGCCTTGAACATCTTCCTTGGCTGTTTGAAGGAGACCCAGTTGTGTCGCCCTTGGTCAGTTGACCGTTGAAGGTGGAAGATGCGGAAAAATAGGGAGAGAGTGGTCC
Source organism: Lathyrus tuberosus (assembly GCA_022829125.1). Lineage (NCBI taxonomy): Eukaryota > Viridiplantae > Streptophyta > Magnoliopsida > Fabales > Fabaceae > Lathyrus > Lathyrus tuberosus. The sequence continues at coordinate 5,584,985 of JALAZF010000153.1, forward strand.
CGGCATTGAGGTAGTCGCACACGATCTCGAACGCCTGCATGAAGGTGAGCGCATTAGGATAGAGCTGAGACGGCGCCAGGTGCAATCGGTTAAACACCCCCAACTGAAAGCTGTTGAAGGGGAGACGAATATCGGCCTCTTTAAAGGCAAACTCGTACATGGGGAACCTTAACCCACGGTAATTCGAGCAGATACGGTGGTGTTCCCGAGGCTGAAAGACCGTCCACTTCGCCTGCTCGCCCATAGCGACGTCTTCGATGATGGCAAAAGCATCGGTGTCGTTAAGGGAAAATCGTGAACGAATGCGTAAGGGCTCCTCGTCGGCCCAGTCGACGGCCGGACGCAGGGGCTCCTCCCCGGGAATCTGCGCGGGGTCGTCCACGTCGGGTTCATTGTCTATCTGGATGATGCCCGTAAGCCTCACGACTATTTTTTACCTGAAAAGCAGAGGAAATAGGTGAATTCGTTGGCCACGACCAAATCCACCCTTCCACCGCCGATCAAGTGAAAGGGTAGCGAGAGCACGGGAGCTGCTCGGAACAACAGGGAACTACCCAATACCTTTACCTCATCCAAGGACCTTCTTCAGGTCCCCGGTTCTCTCTCACCTCACCTCCCCGGGACATTCATCGCGTGTCCTCGGGGAGTTCATCGGGTCCTCAGGATATTCATCCCAAGCCTCCGTCAAATCAAACGGAACCCTAGAAACGTCCCACTGTTTCTAGCCGGAATCTTCACGGTGGTACCGGGAACTTCACCTGTTTGCCGGAAACCACCAAAAGAAGAAAAACGGAAAAGAAAATGATTATAAGCTTAATTGAAATGGTGGTAGAGGGCAGACCGGTGTTGTGGAAGCGGCGGCGTACGGTGGTGCACGGCGGTTGAGCAGCGGCGGAGAAGAGAAGACCGGAACGAAAAAGGTGGGAACGTGCAAGTGACACGAACTCAAACCCTTTTATAGGCCCCTCACAGAACTCAAGGAGTCTCTAGGCTCTTCAGCGCCCTAGGCCTAGCCGCCCCTAGACATTAATGGCAGGCGACACGTGGCAAGCGTGTTCCCGCGTTAATCCTTTCTCCTGCCTTGCTCCTCGGGCTCACAACCCATCATCTCCCCCGCGTCACCGTCCAACGGCGACGTCACAATTCGAGCAGAGTCCAAGATTATTGCCCGTCTAGCATCCCGTGCTCGTGCCCTTCCTACTGCGTTATGCCCGGCGACTCGGAGACACTTCCTCGTCGACACATATCTCTGGCCAGGGGTTACAGCGCGAATCGAACGAATCACCTTCGCCGCATTGGGGTTCGTGCATGCTTGCAATGTCCTCGCCATAGGGGATGATCCTTAAGTCATTACTCCGACACGTCGGAGCAACGACTTGGGGGCTCCTGTTCCGGACTGGGCCGGCGCTTGCCCAACCGTCGGGCAGGCCCAACCCAACACTAGGACGGCCCAATATGGCCCCTACAATAGCTAGTGTCGGGCACGACCCCAAGCGGCACTGAGCACGCTCGTGTCTTCCTCTCGTCGGCCACGTAACAGACACCACTGTCGAGCAGAAGCTCAGAGCCGAGGAGAGCACCTCTCTCCTCGGCCTCCACGTACTCCTCCCCGCGAGGACACATCACCTTGTAACCTCCCACCTCCGAAAGAATCGGTATGCCCACCTTCTGGAGATCTTGGGACCGTTACCTCAGGGCGAAGACCACGTGCTGGTCTTCCCTACGCCACGTAAGCCCTGGCAGTTGCCTGGATCGGGCCTTGCAATCCAGCCCAGTGCAGGTAATCGTTGACCCCGTGCTGGGGGCTCTCTATAAATACCCTCTCACTTGAGAGGGTTGAGAGGGTCAGGTTACATTACATTCTGACTCACACCTGCTTTCGGTACTTGCACTTTTTCTCTGACCTTTCCTGACTTGAGCGTCAGAGTACCTTGCAGGTACACCCCTCCCCCACCCGACGTATCATCATCACCGGAGCTGAAGATTTCACGACGTTGTTAGCCATTGTCATACTGTCTGATCCAGGTACGATCACCTGCAAAGGACTAAAGGACAGAATTACATTTCATCAAAATAAATAGGTGAATAGACAACCAGTACCTTAACATTTCCAGCAACCTCACTTTAAACTGCAGTAGAATGCCCGACAAACTCAATGACTATTGACCTCTGAGCAATAACCCCATGTAACATATATCTACTACATGCTAATAATAATCCAACATAAGAATAGCAAGAAAAAATCAAATTATTATGGTCCTGCGTGCTCAACACAGCCAACCTAACAACATACCTTTTAGAAGACTAAAGTGTATCGTTATAAGCTCAGGTTGTACCGAAGAAGACCCTCCTGAAAAAAGATGTAAGAACTCTAATTCAATGGTTGTTACATACTAAAAGGTATGTCCAAAACCGGTTATAAGCTCAAACATAGTTGTACTTCATAACAATCATGATGCAACAATGACAGTAAGTGTTGTACCAAGCAGTCCAAAAGTGAGGCAACAATTGATAGCAGTAGGATACCTGCACACGAAGAAAGGACGAAATGCACAACCAATTAGGTAATGATTAGAAAGGACAAAAGGACATAATTCACCACAAAATGCACCAGAAAATATGGGTAAAGTCAGTTCCTTGTCTACAACAACGATCTCAAAATGCTCGTTGTTGGTGGTGGTAACCTTCCATTTATGATGAATATTGACGGCAATCTTTGTCAACACCTTGCGATCAGTGATGTCCTTGATCATCTCAAGCAGTCGTGCCATCTCGCTGCGTTTTACAAACAATGATAACCTGCCCGTTATGGCAAAAGAAAGGACGAAATGCACAACCAATTAGGTAATGATTAGAAAGGACAAAAGGACAGATTTCACCACAAAATGCACCAGAAAATATGGGTAAAGTCAGTTCCTTGTCTACAACAACGATCTCAAAATGCTCGTTGTTGGTGGTGGTAACCTTCCATTTATGATGAATACTGACGGCAATCTTTGTCAACTCTTTGTGGTCAGTGATGTCCTTGATCATCTCAAACGGTCGTGCCATCTCGCTGCATTTTACATACAATGATAACCTGCCCAAACCAGAAGGAAATGAAATGGGTGAGACAGGAAATGAAGTGAAAGCCTTAGAAGGAAAAAATAAACTGTGACAAATGAAGTATAAGAGATAATGAGGAAGTCTGTAGAGGAGGCATAGCAGAAAGAGTGCTTTCTTCAGTTCCTAATGCGGACTGCACAGCAACACTGTTCCACAGGAGGCTTAATCATGAAGCCAGTTTGAGGTGTAGGATGCATAACGATTAGACCATAAAATTACAATATGTAGAAGCAATTGCAAACACAGTTTACATGCTAACAAAAGGGGTGTTAACAGAGTGACCCGTGTCCAAAAGGGAAAAATGGTAATTTTGGTGGTTTCATTTCCGTGTGAGCCAACATCACGAAACCTGAAATAACAAACACTAAATAGAATTCAACATCAAACTTGTGTTGTTTCATATGGTCGACACAAATTACATAATTACCATAATAACCATCTATATTTTGACATCATTTAATAGAGCAGAAGTCAAACACATGTTTACGAAAGTATTAAGAGAAACAACTCACACAGTAACAACATCAAATAACACTATACAAATGAAACAAAAGCAAAAGAAAGAAGGGGAATGATAACCAACATCAAAAGGGAAGAGTTTAGGTTAATTTACTGAAACCTGCAACAACAACAAAAAATATCATCAACAACGTAATCGACGGTGCTTTGGAGATCCGCACATTAGAAGCCTTTTGGATCTGGAACTTTAACAACCAAATCATTATTCCCAATTGCTGCAGCCACATTTTTACAAAGTTTACCTGTTTCTCTTCAACATTCGACTTCAACAGCAGTTATTGCTTCTCATCAGTAATATCCATAATACTTTGGCTGCACCACGTACTTTGTTTTATTGACCACGAAGTAAGCCAACTGCTAACAAAGTACCATTATGGTAAAAGAGGTTTGGAACAGAAAATATATGGCCTTAAAAAGTTCACCAATGGATCACCTTCCTTGCAATATCTTGTGTTGAACCATGTACAGACTCAGCAAGTGCAATACCTCGCTCACCAATGTTGTAGCTGCAAAATACAAGATATCCTGTCAGCTGATAAATTTTCCACCACTATACTTCTTTGCCCAAACCTCGAAACAAAACAAAGAAAAACCTGGGTGTCAAGCCTAATCCTCCAATCAAGCCAGCACAACAGGTCACTGATCATGTCATCCTAAAGATTAGGCATCACCAACACATCAAAGACTGCAGGATTTTTTAGAAGCTATAGATGGTCCAAAAAGTAACAGTGTCAATATTGAAATTAATCCAAAATAAAATAACAATGTTAATATTCAAGAATATGGTTAGAGACCGAATATTTATAGCCATTTTCTATTAACAGATCTTCAGGAAAAGACCCCGCTAGTAACATACGTGTAGCAGTAATTTGGAGGTGGGTTAAATCTTCTAACCTTATCCAATGTTTGATGGCAGGACAGGCTACAATTCCTACATGAATATAGGGCGACAATGACTGCGACTATGATGATGATAAATTCTTTAATGTATATTGATATCTTTACATCCATTCTCATTCCTTCTATCATATGTTAAAATGGCTACATCAACACGGACCAAAGATTAACATTGATTGTGATATATATAATTACAAAACAACACACTTATTAAATATTTGAGTATAACTTGCATCAAAAACCAAAATAAATCAACCGAATATGTAGTACCTCGTTCAACATTCTATGTAACTCATCTATCACATCAACAACTATATCCCTGTCATTGAAATCAACAAAAAAATTAAGGATTAGGGTTTATCAGTTTCAATTTGCATAAATAACCAAAATAAATCTACTGAAGATATAGTACCTCATTCAACATTCTATGTAACTCATCTCTGACCTCAACAACTATATTCGTGTCATCGAAATCAAGGAAAAAATTTGGGATTAGGCTTTATCAGTTTCATCTATATAAACTGAAAGGGCAAAAAATCATACATAAACAACCTCCGCCTTTGTCTACCCCTTTCCATCCACATTGAAGCCACAGATAGACAATCGTTTGTTCACCAATGAAATTTCGATACGATTAAGTTTTCCGCGCATCTCCCTCCTTCAGCGTGAGCCAACACAACCAAACCTGAAACAAGAAACACTAAATCAGAACAAATCACAAAAAATAGAGGAAACCCTAAAATCACACGTAAAATGATTCACATACCATTATTGTTTCGGTGTGATACGATTATACCAAAAGAGGGAGAATAAGATGGTGACGATGTTGTTACAGAATGAAGTTTGAGGAAGACGAAGAAGAAGAGCGACAAGGTTGACGGTGAGGAAGAAGAAGGACCTTCGGTCCACAGTCGAGAGAGAGAGAGGGAGGGGGAACGAAAAATGACGAGAGAGAGAGAGAGAGAGAGAGAGAAAGAGAGTGGAAATTTCAAATTTTTTGAATTTTGAATTAAAGTATTCATTGAAAGAAGAGAAAATCAGGAAAAAAAATATAAAATGATTTTGTGTAACAACTTGAAAAGTTGAAAGTGGGCTTAAGAACATGACACGTGTCCCAAAGGGAAAAAGAGTATTTTTGGTGGTATAAGATTTTCTTATATGGTAGATTGTTTTTGAAGGGATTCAAACTCAATACGTAAGGTCACCTCTCTTTAATGAAAACACTCATTCTTTTTTTAATTTCAAAATAGTATATTAATACTGAGGTGGAAACGGCCAAAATACACATACTCCCAAAGCACAAGAAGTGCATATAGGAATACCAATGAAATAAAAAGAATCCAACAAAATAAATAAACAATAAAACAAAACAAAAACTAAAATAGACATGTGAAACACGTAAACAGGTAAGGGCCAATCCACATGAACCAGTTTATAATTCATACCGCCAGAACCACCATTAACAAATCATATCCCATTAAGAGAATAACTAAACCACAAGCCCAAACAATCTTCAAAACTAGGGAAAACAATTGATTCTTTATTAGTTAATGCATAGGATAGGGTTCTGAAGCAATCATGATAAGTGCAAGAGTTCACCTTCATCCTACTTAGACATCATTTCTAGGCACACAAAAAATACTATTCTCCTGCACTTTGTTTGTAGACTTTGTAATGCCTTTAAAGGTGACATAATTGCGGGATTTCCAAATGGTCAAAACAACAATGTGTCAGATCATAACAAAACCACCACTAGGTTTGGCCTTACCACCTATAGATAGGAAAGAGTAAAAAAGAAACCCACGGTCACTAGGAAGCACTACCTACCAATCCAACGACCTGAAGATCCTATAACACATAGAAAAAATTAACTCACAAGTTAGAAAAAGATGGGAAACCGACTCAGCCTACTCTTCATAGAAAGGACAAGAGATCCCACTAGGATCAAAATTACCCCCTATTGAACATGTTTTCTCTAGAGGGGAATATATCTTGAAAAATATGCTAGGAGAAGACTATAACTTTTAGAGGAACCCAACTATTCCAGGTATATAAAAGTAAGATTCGTGTTCTCAACCATAAAAGACAACAAGGAACCATCTAACTGAATATGATAAGTAGAGGCCACAGATAAAAACAACTTTTTCTCGCATGCTTCCAAGCCTAATTATCTCTTTCATGATAGAAAGTAACACCTCTAAGAAGAGAGAAAAGATTTTCAAGCATAGGTAGATCTCTAAGAAAGAAAGATATCCTCCACCTACAATGTAAAATCAAATCACTGCTAACCTTAAGACCAATTTCCCCCACTTTTCCATCTTTTTGAATATAAACATAGGATGTTAATCTTCAGGGGAATTGTTTCTAACCAAGGGTCCTTACAAAAGGAAGTCTAGAGACCTGGCACAACTTTCCTAAGGATACCCCATCAACAAACATGTCAAAAAAGTCATCAACTTTAGACCCAAGGAGAGAAACATCTTTCCACTAAGAAGAAGAAGAAGAATGAATCCATAATATTTATCCCTCTCTTCGAGAGGAAATGGCAGGAGCTTTGCACCTAACTATAAGAATGTTACACCACAGACCTGAATGAATAGTAAGCAAACTCCATCTCCATTTAGCTAAAAGGGCTAAATTAACAAGCTGGAGATCTCTAACTCCTGACCCCCCCCCCCCCCCCCCCCCCCCCCCTCCCTTTACTCTTAGGTTTGCAAACAAGATCCCAATTAATCCATAAAATTTTAGAAACCCCTTTCACATCTCCCCAAAGAAATCTTCTCGAAATACTAGCAAGCTTTTTTCAAACCTTTACAAGTATCTTAAAAAAGGACAATAAGACAATTGGTATAACATTAGGCACTAAATTATAAAGAACCATCATACCACTTAGACTAACATATCTATTTTTCCAACAATGTAGACTTCTGGTCATCAAATTAACTAGAGGGTCCTAAGTGGATTCCATCCTTGGGTTAGGCCCTACTAGCAATCC